>CM036905.1:35768206-41048206 GCA_020800305.1 Porphyrio hochstetteri
GTTGCAAATGGGGGGTGAGGAGGGTGGGATGTGCTGTGGGCTGAAATGAGAGATTTGCACAGATGAAGTAAAACCAGGCACCTC
This sequence comes from Porphyrio hochstetteri, assembly GCA_020800305.1. NCBI lineage: Eukaryota > Metazoa > Chordata > Aves > Gruiformes > Rallidae > Porphyrio > Porphyrio hochstetteri. The sequence continues at coordinate 35,768,291 of CM036905.1, forward strand.
AGACAAAAGATCTTCCCCAACCTGACCAGTGCCAAAGTAATTAACGTGGTCACTGCCACCGGTGTAGCTGGCAGAATGAGGAGCTCACCATGAAACACAATCACACAAGAAAATCAGGTCAATACTGGGGCAGGTTTGGCACTGCTGGCTCCACCACAAGCAGTACTTGAGCTTGCTAGCTTAGAAGTGACAACTGGAGTGTGGATACAACAAATTAGTAAGACAACTGGTGCAAATGCTGGTCCAGTAACAAAGAAAGCCAGTCTGGTAAGGATGCCCAGATCACAGCAGTGTTAGAACGAAGACCCTGCCCTCAGAGATGGGCATCGTCCCTCATGACCACTGACAGCTGTGGTGCAAATCATTAGGCCAATCAGCCAGTTCTCAGGATGTAGCACAACACACATGCTTCCAAAAATAATCTTCAGCCCTATTCTTTAATTAAAAAAAAGCAAACCAGAAGTAAGGCACAGATTTCAGCAGAGACTGAACTGCCTTTTGCTCAGCACCTCCTTGTTCAGATCTGGTATGAGAAACTGAGTGTCTAAATAGGAGAAACTGAAGCCAAGCCCTCATGGTCCGTGCGTGACACCAGCACTGGCACAGAAGGCAGTGGTGGCTGCACTGCAGCATGGGAAATCCCACGAGCACCTTACTGACACGTGGAGCGCACTGTCTGACATGTATGTAGTATATATACATGTACCCCCAGTAGGTAGCTGCAGACTGGTTACTACAACTAGTAAGACGACTCTTGTTTGGAACTACAACTAGGAAATTCCTCCTTATTGACAGGTTTTTGAAGATGACAAAAAATGAACAGATTCCTATTAAAAATAATTGCTTCCAATATGACCAAGCTGAAACAATGCAAAACAAACCCAAAACACTCAGCTTGTAAATTCTTGGAGAAAACAGAAGTGGCAAGCATGCTGATTACTGGCATTGTAACTACTTCTTCTGCATCATAAAGAACATTTCTAACTTTGTAGCACCAGTCAGTGGTCTATCTACTTCCTGAAGGATCTCCTAGGAGTGAGAGGAAAGCTGACCCAGTCATTTATGAGAGTTAGCCCAAGTTTGGAGGGGAAGGCAACAGAGAGGCAGTAAGTGTGCAACACGACGTGTCACCCCACAACTTAAGGAGATGTTCAGAAGAGCTCATCCACCCCTCTTTCCAGTTGAGATAAAAAGGTACTGCCCATGGGAAGCTGCTTACAGAAGAAGTATTTTTCGGAGTCAAGCAGTACTGCTTTTGGGGGGGAAGAGACAGACCCACAGCAAAGGCTTCTCTCATCTGTCTCCAAAAACTTAACCTGCCACATTTACCAGACAACAGATCGAAAGTCTGGGTCACCAATACTGTCCAAGATAAGATGATGCTGAGCACTTGTGTGGGAACTAAACAGTGCAGAACTGGCAGAGCACTTGCACTGTCACTAGACTTACAGGTTGGGTTTTTAAAGGACACTTAAAACCCACCTACTGTTTGGTACTGAAAAGAATATGAACAACATTGCCCACTGGTACCAGAAGAATCGTACGATGCTTACCTGCGACCACATTCTGAATATTTACCAATATTTTTTAATATTAAGGCAGCTGTTAATCGGATGTGTTTAGTTATTGGTCCCTCTTTTTCATCCTACAAAAGAGGGGAAAAAAATAACGTAAAGGCTCCGTGGTAGCAGGCAACAATTCATATCTAATACTTGAGTCAAACAATACTAACTGTGAAATCTCTGAAGACAAGGTTTCTTGATCCCCTCCTTAATGCCATTAGGGCAGCACTCGGATGATTTACAATGGCCTTCTGTGCTCTGGGAGTAGAGGCAGTACCTCCTGCAGCTGGCTGCCTACAGTAGTAAAGAAAGAATAAGAATAAGCTTTGCACCACTTTCTAGCAGATTAACAACTCAAATTAATTTTGATGATTTTTTTAACCTGTCTGAGCAGAGACACAAGGATCCACTAACACTTGGTGCTGATATGTAACTTGCCCTTTGTTTCCACAGAGATAAGCCTCATTACAAAGGCTTCAGAAGAGCCACGGGCTTTATTTTATGTGAATAAACATTTCTCAAAGAAATACTGCTCATCCCCTCTGACATTTGTGATGGAAAAGTAATATATTGTACTAATGACACAGCCCCTTCCTGAAGCGTACCTATTTAAAGGAATGTTTTATCAGACAGGCTTTAACAGGAACTGTGGTAGCAGCTATGCAAATGTCATCAGAGAATGTCCTTAAAATATAGCTATTCAAAACTTGTCACAGCCCACTGAGGCCATTAGACACTAAGACAATATAAAATATGTATTAACTGCGGTTAGTGAGGAGTAATATATAAAGTAACATGATTTAAGTTAGGATCTGAGACCTAAACCATGTAATTGTTAAGTCAGATCAAACATTTGTAAAACCAATTACCTGTTACTGCAGCTTTCAGACTGATTAATAAATTAAGCAGGATATTTTTAAAAGCTGGTACAAATAACAAACATAGCAGAAGCAAATTCTCCATTTTCAGTATTAACACTGAAGTCAAAGCTCTATTTTAATGCAAAACTTCAAAATTACCCATGTAATTAAGAGTTTAGAATGTACAAATATGCAGCTTCACTTAAAGAGTAGAGACTCAACATTATCTCCAAGGAAAGTTTTTCAGTATCAGTGGTGAAAAACATCACCATGCTTCAATATATTGCACAATGTCATTGTCGAGTCATTTCACAGACTCTTGTAGAACCTGACTAGACGTGCCAGCAGTGCTCAGTTGCAAAGGCAGCATAAATCAAATGTAAATGTTCCATTTTTAAAATGAAGGTAAGAGTATTATTTAGGCATCTTTCGCTCTAAGTGAATATTCCAAGAATAAAAATTGATTCTCTATCAATCAAAGTCAAGAGACTTTCTTCTTAAACTGTAATTCTAATAACAAGGAAACCTAGTTAAAAATACGAAGGGTTCACATGAGTGGTTTTAAACCACAAAACAGAAAATCAAGTAGTAACTGGCAGACTCATCCCTCAGCTCATAATCACACAAATGGAAAAAAAGGGTTTGAAAACTTTCATGAAGTAAAGGGAGAAGGGCAGGGGCTGAATTAAGAAACTGTTGGTTAATGCTATATGTTTACAGGAGAGCGAGTACCACAGTAAAGGAATTATCATCTTCATGTTTAATTTCTGAGAAATTCTTTTCCTTGTATCAAGAAGGAAAAGGACTCATCAGTGGAAGCTCTTCTGTCTGTCTCTCTAACAGCTGCCAGACTGTTATTTTAGAAAGTTGAAGTACTATTGCCTTGATTCTAGCAATACTGAAAAAGGGGCAACAAGTTAGGACAGTATTAAAAGACTTTCTGATTTATGAAAAAACAGAAGTTTATAAAAATTGACTGACTTGTGTCTGTGGGCAAACATCTCTCTCTACAAACATCTGGATTTCTTGAATGTCTTTAATTATATTATCAACTTAACTTCAAACCACACCATTCATTTTGAGATTTAAAGTTATTTTCTGCCCCACTCAGGAGTATTTTTGGTAGCTCACACTACCACCTTTGCTTCAGTGGCAACAAGGAAAAAATTTAATATGAATCCAAAAAGATGTAAATGCACAAAGCTACAGTGGACGTACAGGTAATTGCTAGTGCTACCTGACCTTCCAGAATGCAATATTCAGCTACCTCTGAAAACCAGAAGAGGAAGAGTTAATACAGCACAAGTTTAAAAGCAAAGAAATACAGAATTCACATATACAAACAACTCTGTAAGGCAGCTTAATTTTGCCTACCTGGTTCTAGCAAAAGCCATTAGAGATTCTTCTGAGTACATATGGTGTTACCATAGACAGAAATGACGATTAGGGGAGTGGGCCCTTGGCTATTACACTGTGTTCCACAGATTCTACTTCCAGCACTCTTATCTGCACTCTTGGGAGTGGGTGTGGTTTTACTAAAAGCTAAGGGATTAAGTGAAAGAAGTTGGCCTAATAAAGGTTGATGGGTTACACAAGCTTCATCTCAGTCCCAACTCTTTTAAGTTGTTCCAACTCCATGCACAAGTTCAGTCATAGGGACTGTCAGCAGTGTGCTGATACATCACTGATCTATCTGACAAGTTTCTAGTACTAAGCAGAAAGTTAAAGTGCCTTGCAAGTCAGCTTTCAGCTGTGACCATGTGAAGCCAGCTTGGACCTGCTGGAGCGAGCTTGCAGTTTGGTTTGACAAGTCAGTGTTTCTGGAGAGCAAAGTAGCGGTTCCTGTCTCCCCATGTAACCAGCTGTGCACAGGCAAGCGTGGCAGTGCCCTACGACTACGTGGGTTACACCTTTACATACAGTCAGAATACTCCTGTTTGCTGATTCCTGCTTTGGTGAAAGAGGAGTAATGGAGACACGAGGGAAGGGTGTTAAAGAACAGACAGGGAACCTCTGTGATTTCATAAACCAGCTGAGTGTATTAACTGTCACAAGTGCTGACAGAGAAAGGTCTCATCCCTTCCTTTTCTTTCAGCCCACTTCCTGTACTGGTGGCCAACTGCCTGTATGGCAAAAGTGTGTTCTGCTCACCTGGTAAACTTACTTTTTATTTTTAAGGATAATTGATTTACCATGCAATGAGACAAGACCTAAGGCTAGTGTTCTCCCTGCAAGCAGTGCATAGCCACAAGAAAGAACAAGTGATGGCAGGGAGACTCAAAACATCTTACTTAAAGTAGCAGAACGATCTTATTTTCAACTCATATTCTGAAATCACACCCTCAGTACCTTGTGATATTGCAGTCTCAGTATTTCAGCAAGAACTGTTACGTGTGTAAATTCCTACTTTCTGGATCTGACCTAATCAGAAAATTCTGCCTTAGAAGAGGGGATGTATGAACTTTTTTTCTAAAATTGGCACAGGTACTAATATTAAAGAAGCCTGTGAAGACACAGACCTACTGGATGCATGATCTGTGTGACAATATTTCTGAAAAGGCAGACTTGAGATCACAACATGCTAGTAGATAGTATCAGCCCTATGCTTCCAGCCTACCAAGGATTTAAGACTACATAACCATCATTCTTCCTTTTGTGGTTTTCAGAGGTCTGAATGTTGTTCAGTATAATGAAACAAGGCACCACAAAGCAATCGTAAGTTTATGTTAAGAAGTTTGTTTATATTAAAAAAATAAAAGGACACCCAAACTAAATTTATCAGCTTTCATACTTAGCTTTCTCTGCTGCCTCCAGCACCTTGGTACTCATTTAAATGGCCACAGAAAAGATTGCAAAAATCTGCCTGGGACCATGTAATTACATCTTTAGCTCACAACAAAGTGATTCCAGTTAGTTCCAAACAAAGACGCAGTCTTAATACACTTACACAAGTAACTGAACCCTGAGTAACTTCAGTATAATATAACCATCCCCACAGCCTCACAGCAATGGAGTTGTGCTCCCCAATATTAATTCCAGATGGTTGAAATAATTTTGGGAAAGAAGAAAGCCAAAACTAGTTCCAGGTAGAAGCACAAAATTTGAAGACTCAGAGGAGCTGGTATTTATCTAGTTTGCTTGTTTAAAGAAAAGTTTATTACAAGAGTCTCTGGATCAAACCAGCCCAAACTGAGACCACAAAACTGGGAGGAATACAGCAAGGTACAGTGCGATCCATCTCAGCTGTATGAAACAGCTGAACTGTATGCAACAAGTAACTTTCCATTTGGATTACAAGCACTTTCCTGTTACAATAAAAGCTATAATATGCTGTCCAGTTGGAAAAAATCAGGAAAATATATTGAAAGCAATGTTCATCACAGAACATTTATGACCCATATCCCTTAAAGAATTACCTGTTCTTTTTGTAACTGCAATCACAAATCCCACATCAGAAACTATTCGCTCTTTTGCCCATTTTGTCTTCCTGTAATGGACCTCAAATTTGATTACTGTTACAGACTCTACATATGCCAACTTTCAACCAAGAAGCCAAGTTACAAACACACATATTCTTCCTGCAGTAACTTCTAATCCTCTTATTTTCACTACTGCTAATGAGGGCCAGGTCTCTTACTTATTGGAAGGCTTCTGATTTCCTGCTTGTCCATGTTCATCTTGCTTTAAGCCTGCAAGCAAAGCGTCTCTGGAACAGTGCTTATCCTGTTTGAGGAAGAGATGAAGACAGTGAGAAAGGTGTGCAAAAATTTGCCACGAAATTCCTACTATTTTCTGAAGTAATATGTGAAAGAAAATCTGCACCTGTAAGTGGGTAATGAAGGAAAACCTCTGCCGCTGGAAAGGTTCACATCCCTCCCATAAGCACTGCCCTGGGTAGACATCTTTTCCTCCATGTTCAGTTGCCGCATGATAGAAAACTTGTGATGGTGTTTGAAACCACCTACAAAAAGAAGGGGAGCAGAATTTAAGGGGTTTTTTCCTATTTAATGCTAGAACACAAATATCATGAACATAAACTCTGGCTAAACATTTTTATTTTCTGAAAAAAGCCATGATTTGATAAAAGAAAAGTCGTCAAATCTTGTAAGGAAAAACAAGTACTTATATAGCCAGTGAGCTGCTAATAAATGGCAATATGGCTTTGTCAAATCCAACTGAGGTATCACATTTCTCTTTTTCTATTTATTTTACCCAAGAAATAGTGCTGTAATGCTCTCAACTGTGTATTTTGTGTCTTCTGTATGTTCTATTTAGTGAGCCTTCAGGTGTGACATAACCTTACCGTGAGTTCAGCCCAACAGGGGCTTTCTTCCATTTCAATGGGACAGAAAAGTTACAACTCTCTGTGAATGTCACCTCAAAATACTGGTGAGTCAACAGTTCTTAAACAGTTCTTAGATTTGTATTTTCAAATTGTCACATAGACAAAAGATGTGTTATCTTATCAGATGCTAATCGAGAATCACAGTATTTCAAACAATATTAAATGAAAATAGTCAGTGACCCAAAGTGTGGCTTTTTACAGTCTAGATCTACTTAAAAACATCTTGAGTGTTAGAAGTTGCATCCATTACTTCAACAGAGAAAAGAAACAAGTAAAAGAAAGACTTCACTTCTTGCAATTAATTGCAATAAAACTCCTCAACTCATCAACACCCACTTCAGGCTTGGACAGAAGGGGACTAGAAGCCTAGCTGCTGCCATTACCACCAGCTGTCCTCACACACTTGCTGGACAGATGCCACTGGCACTGCAGTCTTACCAGGGAGGAAGCACATGCACCCAGCTCAGCTACGCTGGCTCACACACCACTATTCTAGTTCCAGTTAACAAGAGAAGTACTTGTGTTAAGACACTTGACTGAACTGGCTGGGCTCAACAGTGCCGAGAAGGAGATGACCTCCCATCAGAGACCTACAGCAAGTGGCCAAGGATGAAGCAACATCTTAAATCTACAGCAGTCATTTATGGACAAGCTCAAGTCAGAACTCTCAGCATATGAGAGCCAGGTCAGTAGTTGCTCAGATCCAGCCACCTCCTTCCACACCCTCCTTCTCACTTCAATACCGTCCTTTATCCAAACACACGAATCGACACATAGGCCCTAAGCATATGGATACTGTTACCTGAACCTCACAAAGGTGTCAGAGACACAAGTCTTGATTATAAACTGGATCCTACTACAATAACCACCTGTAACACAGCAATTATATTCTGCAAAGGCAATAGATGCTGTTCTCTTAAAAAGCATTCATCTTTTCTTTGCCAGTCAGCTCTTGCTGAAGGGAAGCTGAGGAGGAGAAACACCTGCCTCTGGCTGTTGGTCCAGAGAGCCCATAGCAGGAAATGAAAACAAAACATCTTACAAATTTACACTGGCTCAACAGGTGATGTTTCAGAGGACAGAAGGATGTCTTTCCACAATAAATATTAAGTCAGTATGCAAACTTAAGCCTGACACAAATCTATTTATAAATAATTCCTGGCATGAATGAAACAAAGTTTGTTGTAAGTGAAATCCTGTATTTCAGCTCTATTGGACTGGTTCATTCACTGTGTAAGTACATTCAGTGTTATACTTCAATCACTCATCTAAGACGACTCAAATTTACGACCACTTTGCAGAGAAAAATATTTTTCCTTAAAGAAACACCTAAACATGGTAACAAAGAAAAAAGCTTAAGTACCAAGAATACGGTCAGTTGAGTCTAGACTCTTGTTTCCCACTTAATTTCTTCATCATTCTGTTCAGCTGCCGAACAGAACATTAGGCTAATAGCTGACTTGACAGGCAGTGGAGAGTCAAGAGCATTTCCAATTTACTTTTTAAATACCAAGCAATTCAAGGAACAGACATCTCCTGCCTACCTGTGAAACAAAATAGCAGCTTTTAAATTAAGCTGAATACAATTAGCAGTACTTGCACACAGCTGAACATCAAAGGAAAACACCTACTTGCTGTTACATCCTCAATGCAAAGCAGCATGCAGACTGACACCTTTTAGAGTTTTTCTTCCACCTCAGATACTAAACCTGAATACATCTGTGAGAGACCAGTCATTACAACCATTTGCATAACTGGGCCTGATCTGGTTGTGGTCTTCAGCCACTACTAAACCTGTTGCGTTTTATTTCAAAACCTTGGTCTAATGTTTCCTAAGTCAGTTCTAAAAACCAGACAGCAGAACCCACAGCCACACCACTGGAATCACAGAATCAGAATCTCCTGAGTTGGAAGGGACCCATAAGGATCACTGAGTCCAATTCCTGGCTCCACACAGGGCCAGCCAAGTCAGGGCATGGGACTGAGCGCTGCTGACTGCAGCAGCCAAGTCAGCAGGTATGGAAAGAACATACTATTTTATTTATTTTTATTTCTCTGATTCTTAATAAAATGTTTTTGAAGGCCTTTGCTGCCTTCTGCAATACATCCTGGAAGGGAAACTTAATGCCACTATGTTGTGAGAATCAAACTGAAGAACACACATAGAGAAAGAGGTGCAAACGACTGCATCAAATTTGTCTCCTGTTGTATCTTACCAGTTAATTCTGAACACTGTGAAAGAAACAGTTACTTCATGCTACTCTGATCAACCTGCCTGCTTGATACCCAGAAAAAACAACCCTAAACTGCTAAGCAATCATGAATGAAACCAAGTAGTGTACATAAAATTCACAGACTGATGACCCACTCAAAAGAATCCTTTTGTTTCCTCCTTAAACAACTCAAGAACACCAGGTAAGATTGAGAGCTGTAAATAAAACAGTTCCAGTAACAGGTGACCATTCCAGATTTTTCTTTATGTCTGTTTGAAGCAGGAAGCCTACATGAGATTTGATACTCCTGTTCTAAAGCAGACTATTGAAGGAATATGAATAAACAATATACATTTGAGGAAGACGCTAACTCAACATTTTGGTTCTTTCTTCACCACAGAGAACTCCCAAGTGTAATACTTATCCTAAATGTTTTTAGGCTGGGACTGACAAATACTGTAAAAGTGAGAGACAGTATAAGAACAAGAGCTATGTGTCACAGAGATTGCAATCTATGAATGTAAAAACCTCTGAAGGCTTTTGAAACTAAAGAGACTTAACCACAAACAAAAACCAGTACAGTAAATAATGACAGGTGCAACTAAAGCATCAGAAATAGTATTTGAAATATAGAGATAACTTGTAAAATGTGGGCTTCACAGCCCTTAACTCCAGTCTCAGGAAATATTTTAAGACAGACTTACAAAATACTGATAACATAAGTTACTCATAATTGTACTGTTCCTCCTCCTGCCTCAAAATTTATCTGCACATATTCACATCCTAGTTCACATGTGACATCAGCTTGTTCCATGGTTCAATGTTGCCTCAACTCTACACAACTCATCCTACACGAACTGCGTACAGAAAAAAGTTGGTGACTAACTTATGCTCCAAAACTGTGGTTCAGCAAACTCTCAGACAGTACAAACCAGTAAGGCTTCTGCTAAGAAACTGTCTCTGCTTTTTTTCATTTCCACATCAGAGCAACCCACTCTCATACCAACACAGGTGTTCATGCATCTACTGTACAGCAAGTAGAGTATGGCTCTACAGTTACAATATTCGTAAGAAAGGAGTAAAATAAGAAGTAAAGCCTTGTGTGTATTTCTTACATAGGTAAGCGTCACCTATCAAAGAAACAAAAATCGCTTTTAAGGGGAAAACGGGGCAATGATTTAAAAAGCAGCAGATCTCTACAGTGCCAGAGTCTTACCTAAGAACCCCATGTCCTGCATTGACTTGATGATCTTTGAACTATGTTATTAAGGAATGAAAGAAACAGCAGTTACATCTTCAGGAGGCTACAGACTGGGTGTCCTTCAGCATTCCTCTAACTCTGTTCAAACGTCTCATTTTCACCATTGCTTCCAAACACTTTAACTTCTCTATCATTTCATCCCAACTTCCTAAATGTCTACACGCTAGCTTTCTGCCACATCAGCTTGTCTTTATGGTGCTCCCTTTGTCTCGTGCTATAACCATAAAGTGTCTCACCCTTTTGCACACCCATCCTGTGCATTACACAATCTCACTTTTCAAAGTGGCTATTTGACAACTGCCTTAGTTTTCAGAGAAGGGTACAGATTGGTGAGACAAAGCATGTTCACAAACCCATGTTATTTTAAAAATCAGTGTCAAGACATATATACTGGTAACAAGGATAGTACCATGTTTTTAAAAGCCTACATCCCAAAGTCTGCTAGCTCTCTCCTTTTAAATACAACAACAAATCAAAAAAGTCTAATGGTTGCTGCCTAGTCTTAAGGCTAAGTTCCTTTTTTTAATTGCCTTTCGTGACAATGGAGTCCTGTAGCACACAAATGGTACCATAATTACTAAAATTAGTCATCATATAAATAAGACTTTGACCAGGACATAGGAGTGCAACACCCTACTCTTGCAAAACTGGAAATGCAAGAAGGATTAAAAGCTGGAAACACAAGAAAACCTCAAGAGGGGAGTTGTAACTGGAGTAACTATTTTTGTATTTGCAACAGAGAACAGGCTTCAGAGCTAGGAATTTGTTCTGGTTTTAACTACATGCCTGTTTTATTTATTACTGAAAATTCTATCTATTACAAGACAGACACATAATAGTCATTCTGTGCTCTGAAGAGAAACTGAGAGCAGTTAAATGTCTTGCACTCTTCCATCTCAGCTTCAGCTTCCTCAACACTTTCCACTTTTGCTTTTCCCCACTGACAAAGTGAAAGGCAACGTTAAGGAAACAGAATGGATAGAACTTGTAGAATCGCCTTCTATACACAAGCATGTGTTACTTATTAGTAAAAGGTTAACTAAATAAAGGAGCCATTTACTTTTTACAAGATTGCCACAGACACATGAAGTTCTGTCCAGGTTTTTTCATTTGCTCTGCGTGCTGACTTGCTGCAGTGTATGAAGGCGGCTGCAAATTGATCTGCTGGCCCTGTACTTGCACTGTTGGTATCGACGTTGCAGGTGTGCTCTGCAGGAAAAAGTTAAAACACAGTTTTAAACAGGGTTTATTTCAAGACTTGACACACATATTGCTGTTTGTCCAAAGATCTTTTGTTTTACACTTTAATCCACCACATGTTTTCAGATTTTATCTCTCTAAACTCTGAATAAGCATTAACACACACAGTAACATGATGGACAAAGCTTTTTACACTGTAGTATTTATGCAGAAGTTTCTATTATTCAAATTACTAAACATCATGCCTAAATTAAAATACAGAATTATGACTGCAAAGGAATTTCAAGGGCACTAGTGGAGCAAAGGTTAGCATTATTTTGCAAAGGCTTTATTTACTCTTTAAGAAAAGGAAAAGCTATGCAAACTGAAGGGGTTGCAATATCACTGGCACAGGGAATAATCTGCTTTCCTACGTATAATGTAGGAGAAAATATTGCTAACAGTAGTAAAATGAGCATCGATACAGCAGCTTTAGGTTTGTGTGCTGCACCCATGGCATTCTTGAGCTGCCACGTTAGCACACATCAGCCTGTGTTACAGGGTAAGAAAAGGTACAGTCAACAATGCTGAAGAACCACTATCAAACACCAGTAGGCTCAAACTGTGACATACCATTTTCCTCTATAAAACCTGGCAAATGATATAATTTTTCACACTCTCGTAAAACCAGCCAGCACATGTACCTTACACAGAACATCCCATGCCCAGAATGCCCAAACATGCCATACAACTTGCATACAGTTATATATAACCATTTCAGAAGGAAAAAGATGGTCCCCTTCCTGCCTCGCAACATTACAAGAGATTTATTTTGACAGTGAAGAAAAATCACCTGAAGTGACCTAAAAAAAGACAAAACCAAACCCAAAATACATCAATTTTATTTCTTTTTCTGAATAACAGACACTGAATGCTGGACTTCCCATTTCAGAATAATGTTTATGTCAGAATACTGGTTTTTCTTTCTTTTTTCCTGGAAGGCTCTGACCAGCAAGTAGTTTATAAAGATGATGAAAATAAAAAAATTGAGCTTTTGAATATTACCTAGGAACAAAGACCAAACAGCTTTTTCTTCCCTTCTTAGAAAAGGAAAGTAACACACTTCCAAAGAGACCAAACAAACCCACTTTCAAGTCTGTTGAAGAACACTGTAAAAGAAGCCCTTTCAAGTGGTGCACACAATACTCTGTTTACATACTTAGAGGTCTATTATTGCTGGATAACTTTAGACTTTAACTGTAAGGAAACAAACAGTTAAGAGCAACTTTTAATATTTCATTTGCATATTCATCTTTTCTTCTTGCTCTCTATAGGCATAGCAGACAACACTCCGACAAGATAATGAGTTATTAACTATCACAGATCTTACAGTTCTAGAAACATAATCAGAAGGATAGCAAAAGAGCTTCATCAAAACCACTTCCCATATCCAAGCATAAATCCTGATAAAAGTAAGGCAAAACTCAGCGGAACTTCTAAAGACCACACAACTACTGTGTGACGCCTGAGCTATGCATGTGAAAAGTTTTGAGAAAGGCTTTGAGTCCATTACTCATAACTACAAATTCTTTTGAACTCAGCAATGGTTTTCATCTAAGCTATTTTAACAAATTGTGTGATAAATTTTCACAATTTAACTTTTAACAAAAGGTAAACACACACAAGTGGAGCCCTTTAAAATCAGCATCCCTTTAACAAGGCATTTTTAAAGTGAAGCTGAAAGTAAAAAAATCATCAAGTGTCAGCAGTACAGCTTGCTTTGCCATCTTCACTTGGCAGCCAGCTATCAATACATTATGATGGTCTTTTTATCCCTATAGAACTTCTGTCTCATTTAATGTGCTGGAGAGAGTGAGCCTACTGAATCAATTCAGTGTTTCATTTAATTCTCATCATTCAGTGTGTGGTTCATGTATTATTTACTGCATTCTAAGCAAACCCTGCAATTAATCCAAAATTATGAATTTTCTCAAGGGTTTTTCTGGCAAGCTCTCCTAGTGGCATTCAAAGGTTTTCATACCATCTCATTAAAAATTGTTTCTTTTAAATAAGAGGATCTGAGATATACAACAAAAAAAGGTCACATGCTGAAAATGAAAGAGCACAGAAACGGAAACAAATTTTCAGGCCAAAGTTAAAATTCAGTTCTACTCTAATTTCTTCCTAACTTTTTCCAGTGAGGGGAAAAAAACCCTGATAAATTGAAAATAAACGTGTAAAATATATGTTGTTATTTAGAATTCTCTTATTACTCATAAACTACAGAGTAGTTTTTCTCAAACTTGTAACATTAGGTGGTTACAGCTTCTGTGTATTTTTAAGGCAGATTTATCACTTGCCTATCAGCTATGCTGATTATATTTTAAACCTAAGTGGTAAAGCAAAATTACATCTGAACATCTCCAAGCTCAAGCTCTTCATTGAAAAGATCAGAAATACTGCTAGTTTGTGCCTTTTTTTTTCCCCTCCTCTATTTTCATGCATCTATTTAGCAATGCATGAACACATCAGGCATCACTGAAGTTAGGTATAGTCTTTGTTTTTCAGAAATGGAACTCCTTATTTCCAGAAATGTACCTGGAAATATTTGCTTTGTGCTACCTGGTTTACAGGACTGACATGCAATGATTACACAAACTCACTTTATTTATTTAACATACAGAACTATGAAGTGACATTTAATTTTTCCTAATAAAAGTCTTTCTGAGATAAGCAACAAATTTCTTCATGGCATAAAGATTTCACAAAACTTCCTCCTCTAGCAAAAGCATTTAATGAATCCAGGTTCCTCAAGAAATCAAACACCCAGTACTCTAGAACACTTGAAAGCACTTCATGGCATTGTTTTATATTCAGATTAGACCTCCCCTTGATACAATTTGCAATTGCCACCACTTAGCACTCTGGCAAATCAGATCTCACTGGATCTCAGAAGTGAAAGGCACCTCTACCAGCATCCCCTATCACAATATGGCTTGCACCGAACTCTTAAGTCTACATAAATACAAATCCTTAATGCTGTACAAGTCTCTCATAGAACAGGCACCACAGGAGCAGATTTTTGTCTCGACTGGGTGACTTTAGATTGAGATATTGGGGCAGGAAGGGGGCGGGGGGGCTGGGGAAAGTTCAGCCTAGTCTTGAAAACTAAGAGTAAAAGCTAAGACCTTTCTGCTAACTAGCACAGACTTTACCTACAAGTTACCTAATTTTATGCTCAAAAGCTCTTCCATTTGGGCACACGGGCTCCCTGTGCAGTAGGAACAACAAAAACCCTATGACTTGGGGCCAGGAGTGGCCTCCACCCCCATTTCACAGAAGCAACCACGCCATTCCCTTTATGTATTAATGGATAACTATTTGATGCATGCCCATTTTATTTAAAAGGCCTGCTGTGCAGTCAGCAAGAGAACACACTGCATCCCAGTGTGAGAGGGGACCTGTTGATGTACAGAACCATATGTAGCGTAGAAGCATTCAGCTGCCTTTTTTCCCCTCCCACTACTAGTATGTTCACACCCACAGTCAATATATTTAACTCAACAAGCAGCAGTTAATTATCAGCAAAAAATAATTTTTTAAAGTATCATAGGATTTACAGTTTGGTATTTTATCTTTAGCTTCTTCATGAAAATAAACGTATATAAAAAGGTAGCCTATAAACTGAAAAGGAATATAGCAGGATTTGAGTGTGAGGAAGGGGTCAGGTAGATGGGTAGACACTAAAATAAATGCTCTTTTCTTGTTAGATTACTGAAGTTTAAGTCTCCTTGCAACAGTGTGCTTCCCAAGTGAAGCGCAATAAAAGCCCCGAGATTGTGTATTTCAGTACTTCCAGCTGAGAAACTCATTTGCTTTGTGGCTAGGAATGAATTACACCCCCCGGGGCTACACACCTGCTTGCTGGGGCATGGCAATTCTCAGCTTCCCAGTCACCAGAGAGCAGGAGCAAATAGTTAAGGCAATGCTCACACAGGATTTTGCCACCAAAATTTCCACAGGAGCATGTTTCAAGTGGGCAGCTCTAAAAGAAATGGGCATGCATTGTTTATGAGGAGATGACAGTGATGAGCAGAGAAGTGATTACTTTAAAAGCCAGAGAAGCTTAGCAATTTAAATCAGATTTGATCACTTCTAGGAATCTGGCATGTTATCAGAACATTCCTTCAAAACACACACCGACTGGGACAAACCAGCATGGTTATGTTCAACAGATGCTTTGGAGGTGTCTGAAGAGGGTTAAGGAAAAAGTGGAAAAGAAAAGAGGGAGTACAGGTAGGTAACTGCTCTTTTTCATCCACCAGTCCATCACAGTGCCTCAGGAAAGCAATAATCCAAGAATGGGGAACACCAAAAGAAAAGGAAGCCAGAAAGTAAAGAGCCAGTTCTGTCTCCTCTCAGACTACATTTCACGAGTTTGCAAATTACAGATGGAATCTATGGAAAAAATCCAACACTGAGTGTATCCTGTCTTCCTCTTCTGACATAACCCATATACCCACAGCACATTTTTTAAATAAAAATGTTTTTAAAAAGTAAAATAATTTGAAGTCAGTATATATGTAGCTATCTTTCAGTTGTGGTGTACAATTAACATGGAACAGTCACAGGTTACAGGCAGAAGGCGCCTGTACTTGTCCAACTGGATTTCAATACACTACATGGGCTGTCTCATCAACAGCAAGTATATGTAATTTTCATTACTTTACCAGGCCATTAAATCAATATACTTTCTCCAAAGCATATAGTAGCAGCCCACTTCAAACTAGCATTCCTATCATGAAATAAAACTTCTCTAGCTTTTAACATTCCCTTAAGGATTATTTCACTTTTTCTTGCTTTCCTTAGTTTTCACATTGCTGTTCGCTTCCTCCCCTGTTTGTCTGCCCTTCCTTATCTTCAGTTCAAGCATCTTCCCCTTCTCCTCTCTGCAGTTCATGACAACTAATCCAGCTGCAGTTGCATAAGCAATACTCTCCTCCCTCTTCTACCCGCTACATCGCCTTTTCCAGCCTTCCTGTTGGGTTCTAATTTTATAACATCCCCTTTCTTGCTCCTCTGAAATACAAGGTCTAGCTTAAAATAAGATTTCGAGATGACAAGCAAACAGGAAATCACACGCTAACAGCTTCAGCAACTATGTAATTTTGCCACAGTGAAATTGCCTTTATCCCCCATCCCTCACCATTTTTCTCCATTGGGTTGTATTTATAAAAAAATTCAATGTTTGCAGAAAGAACCATGTTCTCCTACTTCTTCTGCAAGGCAGCCAGTATACGTTCAGTGCTGCAGAGGAGATACAATGACACAGATGCTCAAATGAAAAAAGCATTCCTTAGCTGCTGCTGTTCAGAAAGTCAGGGACAAGAAGCTGCTTATCATACAAGGAAGACTCACAAAAATGGGATGGGAAAAAATAGATTATACAGGGCCTAACCTCAAAATAAATCATCAATATAACTCGTGATGAGTTCACAAGAATTTGGTTACATCTAAGAATTTCTGGATTTCTTAAAGATACTCCTAAAAAGCAGACTCAATAATGGAAATACTTAACATCTGCTTTCCCAGAAAAACAGTGACTGTTGCAGCTGCTCAGGAGCTGGGGGGTGGGGGCAGAGCTAGTCTGGATGATTTTGGTACTGTTTATAGTCCAACACATTAATCTTGAAAGAGTGGTAAAGATTCTTAAAATCTGAAGCCAAACTGTGCTGTTTGCTGTATCTGAGCAGAGTACTATAAAGCAGGTTCTATTCTAAGTCAGCACTTAGCCTCATCATGATAGACTCGATTCATGAATAGCCATATGTAATGGTTAAGGCAATTAGCTAACAGATTAGATTGTTCATTAAGATTAAAATTAACTAACTCCCTTTCTCCCCCGGTCCTGCAATACTGAAAAGAAGGAAGCCAGAAGAATGAGTTAGCTTTTATGATAGGAGGTGTTAAACCAAGCTGTTTTGATGTACAAATCGTACCCAATGGCACTCCCAGGTGGCAGCGCTTCTGTTTGTACAGGTAATGGAAAACACAGGAGCTATAAATGACAGTGACATTAGTGATAAAGTAAAAAAGAAACTACCAGCACAGAAAATACTCTTTTCTTCTTCCCTCCACCCCCCCAACACTCCATTATCATGATACACATTATCAAATACAAACGAAACACTTAGCGCTGCTAACTCCCCTCTTCTCAAAAATCTCAACATCTGACAGTTTAGTAGCTGTTTGAGACAAATGAGAATTCCTGTCAGCCTCATGTCCAGGGCATAAATAACCTCAGATAGTATTTCTTCCATTCCAGAGACACAGCCATACCATTTTCTATTCCAGCCAAAACCTCAGCAAAGCTAGCATAGAAATTCCAACTCTGTAACAGCTAGAGACACTCACTGTAAGAACTGAGGCACAGCTAACATACCCACACTACAGAAAATCTAGTGCACTGGCAGTGTCTGTTGGCAGCACAGGGACATTTTGGTCAAATCATGTCTACCAAGAGCAAAGATGACTAATGTCCCAGAAAAATACAGATACTTCTGCTAAAACCAAAGTGAAATTTATGAACGAATTTAAAGACATGTTTAGAACATAACTGTGTGCAGCACGCCAGTTAAAAGAAAAGAAAGCAAAACACACTACTTAACTGTTAGTCCTGATTTCTGACAGCTACATGAGGGACAGTCAGAAGAGCTTTCAACAAAACCCTAACTTTACACAGAAAAAGTAGTAGTACTAGCCATCACTTACTGAATTTTTAGTTCTAGCTCTGTTTAAGTCTGTAAGGTCTATAATTGCTACCTTGCCAAAACCAAACAACCCCCCAAGCAACCAAACAAAAAAGGAAGATTCCAAGAAATAAAATACCTGTCTTACCTCAAGGCCAAAATGCACTAACATACACTCATACACTCAAGATTTCATTTCTCTGCTCTACAGTCTGTCAGAACTCTGTGACTGCCAGACCTTCCTATTCTATTCGTTTTGCTCTTATTCAGGTTTGGAATTTTTGGAAAGGGACTGTCTGTCCATCTACAGAACTGAAATAAATTCTAGAGACTGAAATAAACATTATTATTTGTACTTATTAAGAGTCATACAGATGATGGTCATACCTCATTTCCAGTAAAGTGTTAGGGAGTAACCACGTTCAAATGGTTTTAAAAAGTTGACCAAGGGGAAAAAAAAAACCAAAAAAAAACCCAACCCCCTCCAAAGTTTGTCAAAGAAAAAAAATCCACAATGCTTATTCTAGCTACAAGAAACATTACAAATATTTTAGTAAAACAAGTATTTCGGCAAATTTACAAAACAATACTTTCTCCTGACAGTAGTGAGTGCTGGAAGTAAGCCTTTGAAGACCACATTTCAATCCTACAACTTCAATTCACTTCAGCAATCCTGATGCAGTTCCAGTGATTAACGTGCAAAACCACCACACTTGTCCTCCAGAAGCAATACTGACCAGGAATAAAATGCAGACAAATACTGACATTTTTACAAGACCATTGAACAAATGATTTTTTGTTTTCAGAACAGTTAATCCTTTGAGAAAGGAATCAGTGAGCAGAAGTTCTTTCCTTACTGCCTATTATCAAGCTACAAAGTATTTTAAATTCCACTACTGTCACCAACATTAAGAAGTACACAAACTATTAGAACTTTAGTCCATGAAAGAATAGAAACCATTTTTCTGAGTAGTTTAAATACTATGCAAGAGATATTGACTGAGGTTACATTTTCACCCACATTATTTCACAGTATTAGTCAGAATCACAATAGGAATAAACATAAAGAACACTGCAACATACCTGTGTGACCATGCTTGGTATATACGTGGTTGGATGCTGCTGCTTTTGTTGAACAGCACTTTCTATTGCTACTTTCGCTACAGTGCTTGGATCCGCTCCAGCTGGCACAGCAACCATAGTTGCACTGCAACCAGCATTGTTGGGGTCACTGATTGTAACAATTCTAACTCCTACTTTATTTGGAATTCCTGGAACAGTTTCCCTGTCATTATCCTCTGCTGGCCTCTTTACAGTTTTGCATTCTGCTGTGCCATTAGTAGACCGAACTTCGGATGACAGGGTAGACTGGGACACTCTAGGTCCTGAGTGTGGAACTGCTATGATTTGATGCCCCTGTATAACAGAGGCTGTAGATTGTGGTGAGACAACTACACTTGGGCGTTGCTGAGGCACATCTGAATTCAAACTTGAAGCTAGAGGTCCATTAGGTAAATCAGTGTTGGTACCACTAAGTTGCTGGGTTAACAGTTTTGCAGCCTCCTGTGTACCGCTTACAACAGGTGAACTACTCAAAGTTAATACAGGCCCATTAGAAATCCTTTCCCCTTGATCACCTTTGGCAGTATCTTGCTGCGTGGCATCCAAATTCCCTTGTTGTTCCACTGAAGATATCTCACCATTTCCTACATGATTGGAAGTTTTGTGATTTGGAATGTTTTTGCTCAAATGAGAACCATCTCCTTTATCAAAATCACAGATTCCATTAACTAGGGGCTTCTTCAAATCACTTTTAATTTCCTGTGTGTCCATTTGTTCAAAGTTCTGCTTTCCAGGAGCTCCGTTCTCACCCATTTCTAATGATGGCCCATTACTGACTTGTGAGCACTGATTGGCCTCATTCTGAGTTTTCCCTGAGTTAGAAGGAGGTAGACTGGAGTCACTATACTTTCTCCCATTTAAAAGACTTCCCACCTGCATTTCATTTTCTTTTGCATCCCCATTGCTGGTGTTTGCAGCTCCTCTTCGGCAGGAAGGATTCTCCATAACTTCAATTTTACGTTCATGAATGTGTAAACCTGTTGCTTCCTTTGCTTCTTCCTCCTTTTGGCAAATTATTTTATCACCTTTGAATGGGGGAGCAGCAGTACACGGTGATTGTCCAGCTGAAGGTGCTTGGGTAGCTGGAAGCGTTTGCACCTGTAGCCCAACTCCTGTCTGTGCTCCACTCACTGCAATTCCTGCTGGAGCAATGATTTGAGTTGCGTTTCCCTGACTCACAGTTGCAGTAGCAAAACTCGTATTTGGCACAACTGTTATCGTAACCTGGTTGCCAGTAGTCCCTTGGAAAATAGTTGCTGGGCTGTTTGAGATCAACTGGCCTGGCAAAATCTGTAAATTAGAAATGGGTACTGTTTGCACTGCCCCTTGGGGCTGGATTGCACCCGGGACCAGCTGAACATTTTGCTGTCCAACTAGCAGCTGCTGAGCTGGAGACTGTCCTTGAACTCCAAAACCTGGTGCCTGGTTATTGGCCATCTGATAAACCACCTGAGGGCTAGGAGCTCTTGCATTGTTAGGTGGAGGAATCTGCGGAGCTGGGAGTATAAGCTTCCCCCCTGGAGTTGAGGGTCCTCTTTTCGGAAGAAGCAGTTGTTTTATCAGACTGGACTCACCAGAGTTAGGCTGGCCAACTCCTGTATTAGCTTGCTGTGACTGAACTTGCATTTGTATCGGTTGTTGTACCTGTACCTGCTGCTGCGATGATGCTGGTGAATGTTGCTGCTGCTGCTGCCTCTTAACAGAAAGCATCTGGCTGACAGTAGGAGGGGGCCCTTGTGACTGAGGAGTGGTAGACGAAGATGACATAACTGTGGGGACTTGATTATTTGTAACTGGACCTGGGGATGGCGAAGAAGATGGAGTAATGCTTGGCTGCCCAGTCAACTGGACAGTTTGACCAGCAGGTATAGAAGCTGGATTAGCAAGCACTATTTGATGAATGGCTGGTGCATACGTTTGACCTTGCTGAGCTGGCTGGCTTACAATCACTACACTTTGCTGAGATGGTGGTGGAGGCTGCTGCTGTGGCTGCATCGGCTGCTGTACCACAGCAGGTGGAACTTGCTGAGATGGCAGAGGCTTTGGTGCAATATTCTGAAACCCCACCCTCGATGTTGGTGGGTTTTGGACACCTGCGATCGTAACCACCTGCCCAGCTGCTACTTGGAAATTCTGAACTGTGGTGGCAGAAACAATGTTAGATGCAGAGGTTGTGACATACTGCTGTGGTGCTATGATGACTGTATCTTGTTGCTGGTTACCAGCAGAGGACTGCTGAGATGACGTCTGCCCAGGTTGTGATGACGTGCTAATTAGCTGTTGACCCTGTGAAACTGCTGAACTGCATGCTGGTATGTTTTGTACTCTGCCAAATATATGACCCTGAGGTACAGCTTGCTGAATTACTGTAACAGGAGTGCCTGAAGGTATCTGTCCTGGTACCACTGCATGCAGTGGAGACTGCTGTTGAATTACAGGTTGGTGGTGAAGTAACGTCTGAGAACCAACAACAGTTACAGATGGCTGCTGTCCTGTAGTGCTGTGGTTTTGATTAGAAGCTTGTGGTGCTCCTCCTACAGCAATAGTAACAGGAACTGCAGACTGGGGAACAGAGCTCTGTATTACTGTGGCCTTCACTACTTCACAGGGTATTGGACCTTTATTCTGTATAACAGTCACTGGAGCATTTTGTTGCTGCTGTGTATGAACAGAAGGACTTTGTGGAATTCTACAAACAGTCTGTGCCACAGTATGAACACCTTGAATTGGAAAAGACATCTGTGTTGCTGTCAAAGTTGAAGACTGGTTAATAGGGGTCCTTGGATAGTGATTTCCTATGCTTGGTAGCCCATGCGGGATTCCTGTTGAAATAAACACAGTGAAAGTTTAGAAGCAGAAGTTATTTCAAAACACATTAGCATAACGATTTTATTTCTTTTTTAAATACAAAGCTTGAATTTGTAATTATATATTAAACAGTTTCTTGGCTGTGCTCCATCTGAATTAATGATGCAGCAACAGCGACTTGTCTGCGGAGCGACAAGTTTACAGGTTGCATGTCAAATACTGGGATGGCATGCAGGCACACACCGCAACATCACTGCTACCATCACTGAATAAAAGCCATCAGAACATGTGGGCACAACTTCCAACACTTTCAAACTAATCTTTTGTCTTTTATTGTCATTTCAGAATAAATGCAAAATAGTTGACATTTAATTGATTTAAAAACCTGCTGTCGAAGGAGACAGAGTCACATCAGGAATTGAATCAACCCGGACAACTGGGGTAGACGAAGTTGGTTGCTGCTGATAGTACATCTGAATGGGAAGTGGTATAGCTCTCCTCTTCACTCCTACCACATGTATATGTGCTTGACCATTGTTACTTGGATCTTCTACTCTCTTCACTGTATGATTTGGAAAGACCGTTCTGCCAAACACAACATAAACCTATGTTAATAAACACAGTGACTCAACCCCCTTACAATGTCTTTGTTTTCACAAACTGCTCTCATGGGCAGAGTAACCACACTGACACCTGTATCTCTGCTACACAGCAGGAATCTCCAATAGCACCCGAGTATTCACCACTCAGGACTAACAGGTCCACCAGATGGTTAGCCAACAATTCACAGAAGCTAAAGAAAAGCTACAATACCTCCAAAAACTACTTGGAAATAATTAGAAGGACTATAAGCAGAGAAGGAACCCGATCAAAGATCCTTAAATACAATGACATAAAATGAAACTCTGAACTGCTTCAATTAAAATTCCCAAATTTGATGCCTTTCAAACTTAACTTGGTAGATCTTTTCTCAAAGGAATCTAATGCTACAGGTTAGTGCTGAGCCCATGCAATTGCTTCTTTATTGCTGCATTAATTTTTGCCTTACCGCAGGCATTTATAAAATCCAGTTGATGTTAGGATTCCACCTCGAGCTAATTTACTACAAGTAGAGAGGTATTCGGAGTACATTTCTGCTCGAGAGACTGAACAATCGAGATTCACCTCAAAATGTGCATTCAACCTGAGGATGAAAAAATAAACTATGAAGCAAAATAGAAAGAGAGTACTTTTAAAAGGGTTATTAAAACACTTCTGTATCACAGAGACTTTTGAAACCTGGTAACAATATGGAAAACAGCATTTTAGTATTTTGTCTTGTCAAACGTCTGTTCCATACTTTCTCCTGCTACTTATGGTTCAACACATAGGACCCCTCACACATGCAGTCAGTTTTACATGCAACATCTTATTTACACACGTAAAGCAGCCTCTATATATGCCCTTTTTTTGTATATTCAGAAACAAAACAAAAAAAAATGCAGCTTGGTGACATCTCCTCCCCCCAGCTCTATTCTGGTTTCTTAATGATTCTACTTTAGCAAAAAATGGACTGAATGCTAATTTTTCATTAGAAATTTCTACTAGAAGTCAACATTTCTATCAAAACCAAGCTTTTGTTAACTGATCTGCTAATGCAGTCTTACTGTAAAATACAAGTAAAACAAAGAGGTAAAATAACAATCTCAACCCCGTCATTCCAACGGAGGTGGGAGGCAGGACAGCAGGGACTGGGATTCTGAGAGAGTAGGCACACTTTCAATCCTGGAGTCCCACACTACATAGACATCAATAAAATCCTTCAACAAACTGTTCTAACAAAGGGAAAGCATTTGTATCTCCTACAAACTTTCTACAAGCACACAGACCATCCAAACCCCAGCCAGGAATCTGTGAGAGAACAAAGCATTTTCTATCAATTTAATTTTCCTTCTTTTGGGTCCATTATTCCAATGCAGAGACATAAGAACAGTTCACCCCCCGCAGCAGAGGGGAGGGGAATTAAATAACAATTCTCATACAAACTCAAATTCCAGTACCAGAATACAGGCTCAGACAGAATAATTGTTGGGGTTTTTGATTTTTTTTTTTTATTTGTCAGCATTTACTATATAGTGCTAAGATCTTGGGTCACTTCACCGCATTCTCCTCTGGGAAGCCCTACAATCCCAATATAACTAGATGCTTCAAAAGAGAAAAAGCAAGTCACTACATACTTTAAATTGTCTTCTCTCATAGTCAGTAAAAAAGTAAGTATAATGCCGTTTCTCCTGCAGTCGAGTTACAATTTATTATTACAAGAGTTGAGATCACACTGTGTAACAGAAGATCTAGGTATAATTAAATTTGGCACATCAGACAAATGACTGTCCAGTTGGATGTGTTATATTAGGCTGACAAGCTATTACTGGTACAAGCAAACTGAAGATATTCAGGACTTACAATGGTGAAATGGGATCTGTGATTAGCACTTTACTGTCACACTCAGTTACTTTACAAGGACTCCTACTAGGGCTAAGCTGGCTAATAATATGTCCAGGAAGGTCAGACTGAATAACTTTGTCTTTCTGCTGCTTCCAAGGAGATGGGTAACTTTTCTAAATTCTATTGCTGTGATTTACTCATTTTCCCATTTCTCTCAATAGGAGCATTGACTAAAACATAGCATGAAAATTTACATAAATGTAAGATGCTCCACATTAGCACTGATGAAAATGCCTAGAAGAAGCTGCTACTGGACTCTCAATTTGCAGATTTTTTTTTTTGTTCAGAAGCACTGTTAGTAATTAAAGAGAATTTTCAGAACTAATTGTTAATTTTTGTTGTCCATTAGCTCCTATCTACCTAAGACTAGCCAGAAGTAGTACAAAATAAGAGTATTCAACACTGATAGCTGCAGAAGCACATAGAATTAAAAAACAAAGGCAAAAAAAAGGCAAAAAAAAGGGGCAGGCATTCCAAATCTTCCTGATATAATGCTCTGTGATTTGCTTCAGTATTTTATGTCACTTGATGGTACCACATGGTTGCAGCATGGTACCTACCCATACTTCTCTTAACTGTCAAAATTTCTATTATTTCTATTTTGCATTTTATACAGAGTGCAAAACTCACCTTGCCAACAACTGTACTACTAAAAGCTAGATGTCTAGTGCTTTCTATAGTCAACAGAGAGAAGGTGGCACCAGAAGGTAATTTGTAATCTCACCAGAAATTAGGCAGGTGAAAACAATTCATTTTACTACTGGGGGAATCTCCATTAATTAAAAAGGCAGCCTAGAAAACTAGCTTTGGCTAGAAACCAACCTACAGATTGCTAAATTGAGCTTAGGTGATTCTGACTCCAGGTATCTTTGTTTAAATGTCAAAATGTGACATTTCCCAGTCTTTCAGCAATACACTTTAACAGTACTTTGCAGTGTGCAAACAGAAACATCAGTTGACCAACAAGAATCTATAGTATTTCCCCTATACAATCAAAGCCTTGCTGGAAGCATAACTAAATCATGACCTAAAGCACTAAGCTCTGACAATTTCTACCCATTTATGTTGAAGGCCCTTGCCTGATCAGTAATACAACTGGTGAGCATGAACTGTGAAGCAGCAGCGGTGGATGGGTCCAACAGGAACCAATTAATACAAGTATTTACAACATGAATAGATTTACATAAGTCAAATAGTCCAGAAAGATCACCCTCAGTGCACACGAGAACAGAGTAGTTTTTCTCTAGATATCTGACATCAACAGCATTAGTTAAAAGCAAAAGAATTTGGATGGAGAAGGCTTTAATCTTCCTTAACTTGCTCGAGGTTCACAATGATCACATGAGAGTTTCACCAGGCCTAAGCTTCATAATTTCACAATTACTTTCATATTGGTGCCTTAATATAGCGACACATTACTAGTTAAAAACACTCACGGAAAGATAATGCAGCCTGACAATTTAAACATAAGTAAAATCAGTATTAGAGTTAAAAATTAAATTCCACTCTAAGAGAAGCAACTAATTTCATGTATCAACTGTTGAGTTAATATCTTGGTTGAGTTTTTTTTCTTTCATACTACTTCAAAGCAATGACAGAATGGTTTTGGTTAGACTTTTCAGAAGAAATAGTCTAACAGTAAGTAGAAGCAGGGTAGAAAGTTCTGTACTACATGAATATAGGCCTTTTTTTCCATTTTTCTTCTTTGTTAAAGTTTTTGAATAAAACTATACACTTACCACTGACATGCAAATTTCTCGCTGTCTATTTCAACGATTCCTGGTGGTGGAGCAACATGTGGTGCTGTCCTGGAAGCTGTGGGCAAGGAAGGGGGGGAAAACAAAAAACCAAAAAAAATTTGCTGAAATTATTTTTGTTCTCCTGAATGAAGCTTTTCATGACTTTCACTGGTACAGTTTCTCCTGTGTCTGTACACAAGGATGTATCCAGCTGAGGCAAGTTGCAAAGGTTTCCACAGTTCACCAAAGGGCAGCAGAGCCTGCCACAGCTGGAGCCACCACTGAAGCACAATCATGACATGAGCCTTTAGTGAATGAACAAGCTTCCATATCCACCATCTCAGTACTTTAGAGCACTGAGCATGATTTAAGAGTGGCACAATACTCTACCAGAACAGGCAGAAATACACAGCAATTATTTTTCCAATTCCTAAGAGGAAGCAAATATAAGGTAAAGAATTTTGTTGCGATGTCACATCAGTTCCTTCTATTCATTCGTGTTCCTCCCCTTAGATGGATCCGTTTCCAGTCATTTTCACTGTTATATCCACACCCACTCCAGAAGCTGTACACTTAGACATCAAGCCCATGTCTGTCCTAATGGTCCCTTCTCATTTTTTTTCCCCCAGAACAAATATTTCATACTTTTTGTGCACTCACGGTATACTGCTATGTGCTTTTTAATCAGTAAAGCACGAGGTACACATGCTGTTCTCCCTGACCAATAATAGTCAGCTGTGACATCAACGTCCAAAGTACTTGGATTTAATCCCGAAGTAAAACTGCAAAAATCAATCATTATTACAATGTAATTTATAACTAAGAAAACACTTTAACTTGTTCATAGTAGGTGAAATTTCACATCACAATAAGGCTTAGCAGCTTCAAAAGAGGCTTAATTCTGTGTGTCTATCTTATCTCTGCAATTCTATCAAATACCCTATGTTCCTGCCCAATAATATTCTGTGTAAGATACAATCTAAAACGGACCTCTACTTCTCTGCAAGTTACAGGGACAATCCAGAATGGATACTTTTTCTTTCCACTGAAGTGTACGAATCTTTCTGTACATTTTCAGATTAGCATCTGAAAAATCCCAAGATTCTTTTGAACCCTGTTTCACAACAGTTTTGCCTAACATGGATTTACATTTGCTTTATGAACAAGTGTCTGAAAAAGATATACTATGTTACACATAATTTTATACTTCTGTATGTAAATTAATCAGAAACCTACAGGAGACAACAATCATACAGGGCATACAGGATATTTTGTAGCAGACTATGTTCTCTTGCAGTGATACTGACCCGGAACACCCGTTGCATGGGCCTGTGAAGAGCCATGATCCATCACTTGTGGTCTGACATCAGGTACTCCTTGTTGGCTGATGCACTGATGTTCAATGAGTTTAACAGCAGTAAGAGCATCAGGTCCAAACATCTGGATGTCCATAGAAACCAGACACACTAATGTATCTAAAGTATTAAATGTAAAACCGACAATGACATTAGGACAAGACAAATGAATGTGGCTGGGACATACTGATTTGCTTTAAAATTGCCATGTGTTGAAAGAAAAGAAGCCTCCATATGCTTCTGTAGATAATTTTTTTTTTAAACACGCTTCATGGCATTAAAAAAACAACCCTCAAAAGTTTTAGCTTCCTGAGTTATTAGCATCATCAATTGCTTGAGAACACAAAGATTAAATTTTAGTAGAAGCTCATATGCTAATGTCCACCCCTAAGCAGCACACACACATATAAAGAAGCCAGAATTTTACCCACTGAACATGATATATCCTTACATCTGTTCTCCCTCATAAGTGAGAGTAATAGGTTTTGCTCCTCCCTTACCTATGCTCTTCTCTACTTTAGCAATCTTTGAACAGGCCACCTCTCCCATCTCTGTCAGCATGTATAGCACCTCAAGTGCTGATATTACAAGCAGCACATCTGGTAGCGTGAGATGACATATGATCTCTTTATAGGATTCTTGATCCACATATTCACAAATTAAGACACCATTATCTTCAGCCTTACAAAGATTTGCCAAGATTTCCATGCCTAAAGAACAAATACAAAATCATTTTATACAGCAATAATTATGACTGTAATGCAACAAGAAGAATAGCTAGAGATCTTACCTCTCATTTTTAAAAATCTATCCCTTGACATGAGGCATTTTGTAACAGTGTGAAACATTAGATGAGTAGTTTTGAAATCAACAGGATCCAAAAGAAGCTGACGAGAAAGAAAGAAAAAAAAAAATCTATGACTACCACTATCCATGTACTGCTAATGGCTCAAATCCTTAAGTGTACATATCAAAATATAAAGATTCAGAAGTTTAAATGCAGCACATACAAATGACAGTCATGTTCACAAAAACAACCCTGTGAGCTTCTTATTACAGCTAGCATTTGAGCCCCCTCTTTTTCTGCTCTGAAGTAGCAGTCCAATTTATACTTTCCAGCACTCCAAATAAGGAAAACAACTTTACTGCCAGCCAGCAGCATACATAAGCATTTTTTAATATCCAACAATGAACACAACTAAAGTGACAAACATTCCGTCCCAACACACTATCACAATCATTCAGCCTGTTTGTACCTTCTGCTTCTCAGAGCTCTCAAACATTGTAATAGGAAACACTGTCTCTGGACACACAAGAAATGAAAATGCCATGCTTTTTTCACAGTATTCAGCAGTGTATTCAGGCCAATATTTCAAATCTCATTCTCTGATATTACCCATTTTACTTAAATTTATCTGTTTTATTTTGAAATGTAAGGAACATCTGAACATATCTACCTATAAAATCTGTATAATTTATCTGCATAATGGCATACTGAAATACCATATTATATTTAAATCTCTTTGAGAAGAGCAGGATGCCTCACGAAATTCAGGGAGTATACCCCATGACATCTGGCTAGTTTACTAGTGCCCACTACACACAACA
The DNA here is from genome assembly GCA_020800305.1 of Porphyrio hochstetteri. NCBI lineage: Eukaryota > Metazoa > Chordata > Aves > Gruiformes > Rallidae > Porphyrio > Porphyrio hochstetteri. Next base: position 35,797,576 of record CM036905.1, read on the forward strand.
TAAACCCTCTACCACCCTCTCTCAAACACGCTATTTTGAAGTTATGACTAAAGGTTCTAATTAGAAAGTGAAGCAGCTAGTGCACAAACTGCAGAATTTAACTGGATTCCTTCCTTCTCTCTGGGAAACTAAACTGGAAATTATGCACGATGAGTATCTTGTATCTCCCTATACAATCAGTCTTCTTCATGTGATTCTATTTTAGCAGTCTGACACATACAGTCTGCATTTTTGTTTTGGCTCTCAAATTGCTATTTACAAATTCAGAGAATAATTTCTTTCCTGCTTTATCCAATGATCAAGGAAAAAAGTAATTCATTTAATTAACATTAAAGTCATGCTTTTATCAAATTATATTTTAATTGTTCTGTTTTGAAGCGCGTTACCTCTGCTGCAATATTTCCCAGCGTGTCAAGCCCCAACTGTCGTAGAGAGATAAAGTGACTGTGAGCAGAGAGTAGCAGGAACCGAAGACAAGTACGATTAGCTGCCAAAAGTTTAACATTTCCCTCTTCAAAAGAAAGATTACGTAAAATCACTGCGATCTGAAGTACCCGCTGCCCTTCAATATCATTAATGCCCAATTTGCGAGGTGGATGAAATAAGGATTCCCAAATCCATTCTTCTGATGGAATATCTACAAAGTAAATAAATGAATTTTAGTTCTTCTTTTGCCATATTTACCAACATGCAAGGATTAAGATTAGTCAAGATACCTCACCTTGAGATTTGCTTCTGTCAGATATTAGATCACGAACTTCAATATCCTCAACAATGTCCTTCCAAAACTGAAGAAAGAATTAATACCTTGATTAGTAGTAAAGAATTAGTACCTTGGTTCTTTCTAATCATAACAGTATTTTTCAGTCATGGGATGATATACGAGATGTTCAGTACATTAAGAAACAATTTCTCTCAAGCACCGAAGTACAGATTCATGATCAGCCAACACTATCACTGACATACTTGACTGAAGCACTTACTGAAACTGTAAGGACAGTTTTCCACAAACAATTAGAAATACAGCAATTTTAAGCACAAAAAGTGCTCATCCTTCTTCACCTCCTATGAACAGCGAACTCCTAAAGCAGATGATGGGGACTCCTCTCAGTTTCAGTAGATTTTAGCTCCTGCTGCAAGTACAGAAGTTGGGTTTCTATCTGCTATCATCATTTATCAGTGAAAAGAGAGGCAACAACCACCAAAACCACTCTATAAATACAAGCAAAACAGAATGCTTCAGCACACTAGATTTCAAATTACTCTACAAATAGATGGTTTGATCTGTAAATGGTTGTTACATCACTAGTCCTGCTGAAATTCAAGCGTTAATCAAAGGATTAAGTTTTTCAAACTAATAAAAATACACATTGTGATGTCTATTAAAAGTATGTAATAATATAGTCTAATGTGTATATTATAATAAAAATATAAACACTCCTTTGGCAAATAAAAATTTAAACATTCCTTTAACTCAGTAATGACATACGTATCCCCTTTTGGCTATGATCACAGAATAAAACCACAAATAAATGTGGACAAGAAGGGAAGGATGGGGAGTACAACCAGCTGAACAGCAGGAGAAATTTTGCTATGCAAATGTAATTACTAAATTACAGCATTCATAGCCAGCTTAATGCTATTGTTTTCTTGAAAAACAGAATACTACAGATTTTCTAAACTGGAAAGAAAATAATTTTATTTTATACTGTAATGCTGCTAAATGACATCCAAGTGCTGTTTAGTAAAGAGGATTACTTGCTAGAAAGGATTATTATTACCTCATTTTAGCAAAGGCAAGAACAGCCAGATAAAAGTCTAACAACTGTTTGCAACAAACAGAATTTTCTAATTAATACTGAGGCCATCATGAAGAACAAGAGAAGACGAAGGCTCATGGTTAAGATCTGCATTTACTTCATTTTGAGCTGCCTTTACTTTTAGAGAAGGAAAAGGCTTCATTCATTATTTTTAAGAGCACACAAGTATATTGTCTTGAAATGTACTAGTTAGCACATACTTTCCTTTAGGGTGTTTTCTTCTGGGAATGCAATGGAGACAGTAAGCATTTGCATTTCACTGCTACTTGGAAGAAAAACCTCAGAAGCTTTTAAAGATCAGTTGTTTAATTGGTCAAGGATTTTTTTAAAAAGTGAATACTGAACAGAAATACCTGAAGTCTTCAACTTCAACCTGAATCTCTTTGGAAGAGGCCAAAGTCAATCACAACATGACGTTAAAAGTGCTGTTACATTAAAAGTTAAAATGGCATCATCACATTTTGCTAGCTGAATTATCCAATAAACCAGTTTTTGCTTCTTCATACTTAAGTGCATGGTCCGAAATAAAACATTTTAAAGCCGCTGGCAATATGAACTCCTAAAGGAGCAACTTTTCCTATCTGGAAGGCAAATCATCCTAAAACATGTTCTCAACGGGATGGAAAATGAGGATTTAAGGGTTTTTTACAGATGAAGACACTACAGAGACTGCTATAGAAGATAAAGCCACTAAGTCCTATGGCTACAGATGAGGAGGACAGGAATACATTGTTGGAAAACTGCACATTTCACCTAAACCTTCCAGAATAAAAAGATCCATGTTAGTTTCTTCAACAACTGAGAAAGTCTTTCCTTCCTAAAAAAGCAGTCTGTCAACAATGCTAGCTGTCACCTCAGATGAGGTTACCTCTTTCAGAAAAGAGCAGAACATGCCTCCTTTCTGTAAGTTAAAACAGGAGATACACCAAAGCACCAAATAAAGTTTACTTACACATCACTGTTAATTCTTCAAATTGTTTCATTATACAGTCATGCTGTGAGCATAAGTTGCTCACCACTCTAACTACAGAGTTTTTGCCTCAGGATTACCCTAGAGCATATGCACAAACCCTGTTACCTACGTGAAGAATAACGTGCATCCCCCGCAGCCTCAGTTCCTCTGAGTCCTAGAGATGCAGAAAAGCTCTTAAAGCTCAAAGGAAGAGAATCTGGAGGACATGAATATGCAGACAATACAACTTCAAAAAGACCAATTTTTAAAAATATTTTTTCTCTTGAGTGTTTATTTCTACATCCAGAAGCACTGGGGGTGATCATGCTCACCAAGAGCACTGCTTTACCTGCAGAGGTATCCCAGAGCCTTTTGCTTGCTAAAAGCAGTAGGTTTGCATACCCAAAGCCAGTCATGGGTATTTCAGCAACCGTGAAATGTCTACTGTAGTAGCAAACCAGGCTTCCTGTCAGCACTTTGCAGATTTTAACATTTCAATCATTCTGCAAGAGCTCCAGCAGTATCACCAAAGAACTCAGAAATATTATCCCACATCCTCCATTCAACAAGCCAGTAACTTAAAAGAGCTTATCAGTAAATAATGTGTTCAGAAATCCAAGCAGCTAAGACACAAACTTACATACAGCATTTAATGTATCCACTTTAGAGATGGGCTGTTGACTACAGAAGGGCCAGATTTTCTCAAGCCTTTAACTGTTGACAAGCATGTTGCAATGATGAATGTACAGATGAAGCCTGATACACATTTATCACTATACTGAGCTCCAAAACACCTGAAAGTTTTACCAGTTGCTGAGGTGAGTTCCTAGCCAAGAAAAGGAGTATCTGTCTCTATTTAGAAAGTAGAGCAGCTTTCCATTTGATTCCACCAAGCTATCTTCTAGCAGGCACCATTACATAGGAGAGTTGACTTCTGCCCTCAGGAAAGTTACTTCTGTGTTGAAGCAATACTCCTGTGTGCTTTACAGTCATGTAAGGAATTTAAAAAGTGCAGTTAACCTGGCCTATTACAAGCAAAGTCACAATCAAACTGACGGTCATAAAACCAAGTTCTCCAAACATTTAAAAAAGTGGGCTGTTTGAGAGATGCTATGACAAACAGGTTTAACCTGACTCCCATATAAATAACAACACAGAGTCCACAGCAAATACAAATTCTGCATCTTTTACTCAGAGGACTCCCAAGAAACCCAAAGCAAATTCCAAGACACTTAAGAGCTCTTCAGAGAGAAAGAACAAAAGAAAGAAGTCCAAAATAAAACTTTCAGGAAGGCAAATTGCACTTTCCATTCCTTAACTGTAAGGATGAAACCCATTAATTACAAAACCCCTTACAACACAGTAGGGAAAAAACCACCAATTAAAAAACCAGCATAGCTCATTATTCTGAAAGTTCTGTGATTCTGGTGAAATACAGATATTTCCACATCTCAGCCAAATCTTCACACTGGAATCACGTGTTCTGCCAGCAAATGATCAAAAAACCCACCCTGTAGTTCTTCCAAAGCACCAGGATTACTGACAACAGTCATCACCTTGTACTCCCAAATAAAGGCGTTCAGGTGTCTTAAATTCAGAACATGTCTGCAGCCTCCATTTCTTTTTTCAACAAGCCTGAATCACTTTCTATTTCACATTTAAGGAGAATGGTTTGATTGCTCTCAGTCCACTCAACATTTGTTTCCTGCCTAAGCAGGAAAGAGAACAATGTGGTGGAACACAGAATTAATTAGCCTACACATAGTGTTCACAGCCTATTTGCTAGAAGGGAACAAAGCAAAACATGACAAAGTTTCCATTTGCCCAAAGGAAAGGCAAAAGTGGAAAAAGATGAGCTAAGCCAATCTTTCTAGACATTCCTTTGAAAAGCATTCTTATATCACAGAGGCATGAAATCAGTTTAGTATCACAAGCAGTTATTTATCCCCTACTATGAATTATGGATAGCTGACCTCTGATACTTCCTATCAACAGAAAAGAACAAGAAAGGATGAAGATCTTTATCAATAGTTATTAATATATACAAATGTGTGTGTAAATATATGTACAAGATGGTGATAGCACACTAGTAGTATGAATATAAACCAAATGCCAGTTGTTATAACCCTTAAGTAAGGACACGCAGCCATTCCAACTAACTAGAAATTTAAGCTTATTGACAGCACCAGGAGAAATCAAGAGGGAAGAAGCAACAAACTAGCGCAGCCGTACGGGCTGACAGCAGGTTCAACTAAAGCACTATTCAAGTTCTGACAGTTAATGGAACAGATTCACCAACTAGTAAAGGCACTTGATGCACTTCAGAGGGAGGCACTACAGAAAGTGAGAAAATATCTAGTGCCGTGAATAAGGTATTGGAATTTACAATTTTTCTGAAGTTTTTATAATGCAGTAAGGATTGGGACAAGGGAAACAAACGGTAATTGATGCCTTCAAAGTTTAGAATAAAGAAACACATTGTTTTCCAGCTTCACCTTAAGTGGAACAGCAATGATGGTGGAGAACACAAGTTAACAGGTAAGCTCCTTTGCTACCCTCTAGAGAAATTATGATATGGCGTAAAGCAGAATTAATTTAAATCAAAATTAGAGAGCAACAGAATGTAACACTTGGTGCTGAAACAATTGACAAATTATTTAAGATCAATTCATATAGAACTCAAGAGCTGACAATACCAAACAAGCAACACATTGATTACATATTTAAGAGCGGGAGAAATACTAACAGTGATGCTGTACCACTCCTCGTGTGCAAAGACACAGTAGAAAGATAAAAATAATGCTGAAAAACATATGGCCATTTTTCTTTATTGAAAGCTAATTTAGAAATACTAATACGATTAAGAGACTAAAAATCACATCAAGCTTATTTTAAGCAAGCACTAAGAACTTCCACAAAACATTTTAGTAGAGATACATTATTCTAAAATTACCCCCAATATCTGCATAAAGACATTGAAACACAGAAAGTAAATGCCTCTACTAAATCCACAGTTACAAGGTTATATTCACTTATTTTAGTGAGCAGGAGGAGCAGCTTGGGAAAACGTTAAGAGTAGCTACAAAGATGAAATGTCAACTATGCTAAACATCTCATCGATGCCAACCCTTAAACTGACATTCAGCTGCCAAGAACCCAAGTTTATGATTTCTCTATGAATGCTGAATTTTACCCTGAGAAACCTTTTCAGAAAAGTTTCAGGAGTTCTAGTATTTCTCAGCCATCCCACCCTCCCAAGCCCAGGACTCCAACACAAGAAAATTCCACTATGGTCTGACGGTAACATTTACAAACTCAATAGAATTTTGATCAATTCACTTCCCATTAGGTTAGAATTCACATATTTAGTAAATTGCTTTCCCCACCCAACTTTCTATGAATCTCTATCACTTATGTGGTCACACCATCTCTACACTTTAATTCATAATTCTGCATTTTTCCTCTCTCACAAAAATTCTTTTCCATATTCATCTTTACACTAATTTCTGATCTGTTGCCATTACAATCAGACAAACAAACTTGAATGATAACCTTACAAAATCAAGACACAAACAACAGGCAGTACAATAAACAATTAAAAAAAAACCAACTAAAGTATCTAAAAAATTAATGTGAACAGTGAAAGGACAGGCACACATTCAATAGCCATTCAATTAATCTTAAAGCTGTAGAAGCAAATTTAAAACACAACGTCTACTCTGCCAACCTTCTCCCTCCTTTATCATGAAGCTCCCATAATGCTTCCTCTCATTTCTGTTTTGACACAGAAACAGCTGCAATACAAAATAAATTGCTTCCAGTACTACAGTCAAACAAATGCTTGAAGGAAGATGTTCTGAAAAATCTGGATTCTTGGCATTAGAGATATTTTTAGATCCAGTGTTAGTTTCTGAGATGCTTTCAGTGGTATTTTACTACAGAGCAGTATTATACATGTTGTAACGTTCAAAAATAGATCTTGGAAAGCATCCAAGTTTCTTATTAGTAAACCTTATTGCAGTTACAGTGGTTCTACTTAACACTTTGTTATAAAACATTTATCTGAACCATCTGTCCTCAACTATCACAATTACTTAAGTTTCTATAATTAATGAACATATAATAAATTAGAATTCTGTGTAATTTTAAATGTTTACAGATCTAGACATGGTGCTTGTTGCTGTCTAGATCAGCAGCAGTCTGCGACAGTTGAGGGTGAAGTCAACACAGAAGTGTTAAATGCTTTTAAAAACAACAAACCAAAACAACCTACAGTACTTCTGGACATATTTTTCAATGGAAAAAGGAAAAAAAAAAAAAGACCACAAAACATTATTTTTTACAATTACCTTCAGCACATTTGAACCCTGTTTTCAAGCTCATATGCTAACAAATATCAGAGCTTAATGTTTTTGTTCTTACTTTTACCTAGGAAAGTTTGGTTAGGGAATCCATTCACCAGTACTTCAGCAATACTTATCATTTAACTAACACTACTATGGGCCTATTTATCCCAAAGACAAGTTACATAAAAATAAAACAAAAGACAAATGGAAAAAGCTCCTAATAAATCTTTCTCTGAAATACTGGTAAGACATTTCAGTATATGAGATAATTAAGAAATTGAACAGAAACCTGGCTATGACTTCCTAAGGAACTCATCAGCTTATGTCTTCACGTTTTTACTCAATAAAAGGCATAAGTTATCAAAGTACATTTTCATCTAGCTTTCTATTTTAGCCACATAAATCTTCACCTGAAATTCAATTAAGCAAATTTGTATATCATAGCAAATACACTGACATGTAAAACCTCTTTAAGCTACAATACATTTAATGCTCTCATTCACCTCAAAATGCTTACCTAGAATAAATGTATAAGCATTTATACAAAGAAACTTCAGTTACATTTTGACCCTATTTCATTACTTGCACAGCAGACCATGCCCTCTAGTGGGAAGATAAAAAACCTTGTGCAAAAATAGCTTCACTGAAACTCACGGCAGTGATAACTTAAAAATTTGTCTTATGCTTCTTACATTATGGACTTGGAATGCTTATTTACCGATCATGGCAGTTTACGAAACAGCATTTTCTCTTGCTAAATGTGATTCCTTTTCCTCACACATCTTAGCTTTCTTCTAAGACACACAACTTTTTTATTCATTTGCCCACACGTATGTTTTCTTAATACATTTTCCCTGCTTATCTAAACATTTTATGACAACTGTGGTTTAGTGTCTTCTTATACTTCAAGATATAAAGTTGAGAGATATTCAGAAGACATATGATAGCATATATTATAATTTTCTAACGTTTAGCATATATTATAATTTTCTAACCTTTTAATGGACTTGATACAGTTCAGAATTAGTAATTTAATTACCTTAACAAAATCTCTATCAGTTTTCTCCTTCCATTCTTCTCCAAAGACAGCAGAAAACGAACCTAAAGCTTTAAGCATAAAAAGCAAAAGTTTAGTGAAATAGCGAAGATTGACTTTTTACTAATCCATAAACTAAATATTCAACAACGCTACAGACTCTTGTAGTGTTTCCTCATCATTAAAGTCCTGTACTAAATTATATAAACCAAGTGAAATTTCTACAGTCTAGTCTGCTACTGCAGTTTTAGATTTTAAATTGAGAATAAATAGTCCATAAAGAATGACTAGTCTGCAAACCCTTTAAAGAAAACAACCAACCACCCTTCTACCCTCCCATATAAAACCTGACCACTTTGGTAACTTTTCCATAGTTCCTTTCCAGGTGTTAAGATAACTGCTCAACTTTCAACTGCATACCAGCAACAGTTTTTCTTGCACACAGTTTCAGCTATAAACACTACTTCAGTAATTAAACAAATCCCCACTACTGTTTTCTAAAAAGCATTATCAGTAGCAGTGAGATTTTGACAGCACAGTATTTAACCAGAAAGCACAATGGATGTTCTTGGGTTTTTGGTGGAGCCACTACCACATCTCAGCATCATTCCTTGAAAGTAGCAAAGACTCAGACTCATTCAATCCAAAAACAAACTCTGTCTTGCAACAATTCTGTAGTGAACTAATGACACATTTAAGTTAAAGTTACACTTACACATTTTTGTTCATAATATTTTATTGTTTTGAACAAAATGCTACGAGTTTCAATTCCAAGACCACATTGGCTTTCAAGTCAGGTTATGAACTCAATAAAACACCATCTACCTTTGGAACACCCAAATAAAAGATCAAATACAATACAAAACTTCATTCAATTATTTATAAATTCCTAAGACCCCAGAAGTTACATCAAAAGAAGAGAGGAGTGATGGCAAACTCAAAAATATAGCGAGCAAGCATCCTGGAATCACTGAAATAAAGAACTAAGTTTCACTTCAGCTTCCTTTCAAAACCTGTCTTTGAAAGTTCTGGTGGCTGTGCTAGACACATACACTAAGTGACTGAGATCTAGACATAACTGAAGGGCATGGGTACAAATCAAAAATGTTAAAAGAAGCTGGAGAACGCTAATGCAATATTGGGGGGGGGGGGGGGGGGAGGAGAGGGAGCTACAAATCATTATGTAAAAAATGCTTTCTTGGTTTTAAAAACCCACCAAACCGTATACAATGTCTAACGTCAATTCCTGCCCAGAATTTTCAAACAGAATTTCTGACATACCATACTATGTTTGTGCTTACACATGCAAAGCAGTTTTATACTCAAACAGATACGATCATCTGTGCTAGCACACTTAGCTGTAAATGCTCATTTGAGCAAGTTCTCATGGTGGCAACTTCTGAAATTCAGTATATAAAAAAAAAAAAAAAAAGATAATCAGTACATAAGCCCAGCAAATACCTCCTCCTTGCCCTTGCAAGACAGAAGCTAGACTGATATGATTTTAGGATGGTTTGGGTTAATTAATTTCTTCCTCCCTCTCCTTAACAGGAAGGCAAACAAGCAACAACTTGGCATGGAGGTCACACTGAACAAGTCAAACAGAAGAATTTATTTCACATACTTAAGTATTTTGATGGAATAGAAGATCTTCTAAAATTTATGTGCTAACACATTAAGTAATTCTGAAACTCAAAGATCTGTATCCTTTCTGCATCCTGCATTTTACTACAGTTGAACATGCAATGAATTACCAGGATACAAATCCTGGTGGGTCATTGTTTTCAGACTGCCCTTTCTAAATTTTTCAATTTGTGATTGCTACTAGAAAAGGATTAAGGAAAGTCAGCATAGTCCTACAAACTCAGAAGAAAGCAGTCATGCACAAGCAGAAAGAAATTCAATGTTGCAAATTGGATCATCTTGAACAATTACACTTTATCACCGAAAACCTGATTTTTTACATTTCACCAGCTGTTAAGTAACACTGCTTTCAACTCGCTAAATGATCTTTGTAACAGCTGGAAAAAACTAACTGTGGAACAGGTAAAAAGAAAAACTAGAGGTAAGTATATTACAGTACAATAAAGTGTAAAGCTTTTGATTATCAAGGGTTGTAAGAGATGCTACAACAGGTAGCAACTCTGTTGCAAAAATGTTATATACTTACTGTCATCAAACACCCCAGCATTTGCAAGCAGCAATGTGATGATTTTAGGGTCCTTTTCAAGCTGCATAACATGTTTGCTTTCATTTGAAAGAAGAGTACATACATTAATTGCAAAGTCCACTTCATTTGGGAGTCCAGATAACAGTGAAAGCACCAATTTATTATAGTCATTTGGTGAATTAAAGTCCATTGACAGCCCATAGCTCTGACGAAGGTAATCTAAATAAGAAATAAAAAATTAAAACACCGTTTTTACAGGTAAACTAAATAAAATTCAGGTGATACATTAAGCACTTATTAAGAATGCTAAGTATTTCTTTTAAAAGTTCAGTAATTATGTATTGTGGGGTTTCACAACTTTTTTTACAGTATTCAGTTTATTTTTTTCCACTTGTCTTTGGACAAAATGCTGAACAAATTCTACTTAGCTAGGTCCTTTTCCAGTTAGTATTCTGCAATGCAATACTGCAGTATGCTCTCCCACAGAAAAGCTTTGAAAATACAAACTTCAATTAAAGCAAAACAGGTTTGCAATATAATTTGGAGTCGCTTTCTACATTAACAAATTACACATCCATTCCATAGAGCCCACCAGTTTGATTTGTCTGATGGTTAAAGATTAACACTTTGGTCTCTAAATTACAGTGGTGGTGATTCTGTGACCTTACACACGTGCTTTATTCCTTTGCTTTTAAAGAGTAATTAATCATATGCTCAGTTCAGGTATTGGGCTCTGTAGAGAAACAACTGATGTGACAGAAACACAATCTGCGAATGTTGTTTCAAGACAAGTATTTAGCCCTGCTAGTTAGAAAGAGAAGCATTTATAAAGAAAAGAAATAGCTTATGGATTTTCATATTTATTTTGTTTTGGATCACAAAGGAAAGTTTTTTTAGTGTATTAAAATAATAATTTGAGTGACCCACAGATTTGATGGTTGTAACAAGATTATAAATTTAACTACACATTAATGCTGTAGCCTGCCCAACTATATATTTACAGAAAAATCTGGTATCTTTCCTCAAAAATTTACCTGACACACTGTGTTGCTGGTAGTTATAGGAAGTTGGAATTGCACCAATAGGAAGTTGTGGCTTTGGATTGCCTGGTTGTACCTCATCATCCTCTTCCCCAAAATGATGGACTTTTTCATACTTTTCTAGATAACTGCAAAATAAAATTTAAAAAATAGAAATATTTTTAATATACGCAACTAAATGTTTCATCAACAAACTGCACAAACATGGAAATTTACTGGAAACAATAGTCAAAGTGGTATAAAACATAAAACACAAGTCAGACTGACAATAAGCAATACAGAAAATGCAAGATACGGGGAAACTGCAGCTCTTAGAGTAAATTTCCTCACATTTCTCAAAAACAATCTCCTGTTAACTTGCTCTTGTGACTAAGTCCATTTTTTCCAAAATCAGCTTTTGCTACCCAGGATAACTCTGTAGGTTAAAGCATAATAAAAATTACTCTCTGCAGGTTACCAATACATACACTGAGGTCAAGTCCAGAAAACCATTTATTTATTTTCATCTGACAAAGAGAAACAATGTGCAATTGCTAGAATTTGCTAGAATAATAAAAAAAAAAAAAAAAAAAATCGGTGATATTGAGGGCAAGAGCTCATGATCAGACATCCTACACCACGGCTTCAACTAACAATAATTGGAAGTCCCTTTGAACCCCCTTAAGAAAAAAAAAAAAAAGGCCAAAACATCATACGCAGAATGGACTGCAAGCATAGAACTTAGATGTAACACATGTACATACAGCTTGGGAAGTTATCTCAATTAACAGTTAATTTGGCATTAAATCTGTAACTTTCAGAATCTTCTACTCCCCGATATACAAATTCAACTTAGAAGGCCTACTGTAGCCTTAACTTCACACTGATGCCTAGTTGCAAAACCTTATGAAATTATTCCAGGTTCTCAAAGTTGCCTAAATTCACAAACTTCCACTGTGCTGAACACTGACAATATCGAGTCAATTAAATAATAAAGTAGCATGTAATCAGAAAATAATTTAAAACATTTATCATCTTATTTCTACGTGCTAAAAATATTTAATGTATTAGAAAAAACTCAAGCTTTTGGTATAATTTTTGTCAATAGGCACACAAGTCATTAACTCATGGTAAATCTGGAAGATTTAAAGAACAAAGTATTCCCCCTGACCTCAGGGGAATATTTCAGATCATTAAATAATTACTAATTGAATGTGAGATGTCAGTGACATAACCATAACTTTAAAATATTAGCAAATATTTTTTATTAAGAAATTGGTGCATTCCAGAAGGGAGGAAAGCATTTCTGAGTTAAGGCCTATCGTGGTGCACTGTATCACACAGAGCTATGATTTGTGTCTGGCTAATGTTCAGGACATCCAAAGTTCTATATACATCCACATTACATGAACCACTGCTACGGCTCTGTCCTTATCAGACTGACTCTTGAGTGAGTTAAGAAGTCAGAAAAATCTTCCCCACATTATCATTTGCTTTTAGGGACTAAAGATTATATTTAAATATGGTAGTTATTTTTAAACTAAGTATCTTCATTTATGCTAATTATGTCCAAATTTAAAAACCTGCAGAAAAGTAAAATCCTACAAAATTAAGTTATTTGCAACTTCTAAAAACTCATAGCACTCTTTCCCTCCTTCCACAGGTTTAAATCTAAATCCTCATTCTACTCCTCCACTAAGTTTTTCTTATCTTTTGATCCTACTAGTTTTCTTTCCCTCATATCTTCTATCCAAAGATTACACCCAAATATACTCCATAGCTTCTCTGCAGCAGAAGGCAATTCTCAGCCCATGAAAAACACACTACTGGGTGGGGGGGAGAGGTGTCAGGGGAAAAAAATAAAGACAAAAGTGTAGCTGTCTTCTGAAGTGCTAGCATTTTGTTGCATTAAAATGATCATTTAGAGAGGCTGACCTGCGTAATCACATAACTGTTCTTTTATTTTATTTCCTTGTTGCATTTTATGAGAGGTAATACCATAGCTTAATTCTGCTTTATTGTCTGCTGCTATTCAAGCTTTATTTAAAAAAACCAAAAACCACCCCAAAACATTTTCTTCCACTATCAAGGAATTATTAAGTACCTTATAAATTAACATCATATCACACAAAAACCATTAGATATGACAAGTTCCATTTTCCATAGTATCATTTGATAACTTCTTAAACATTTTAGGATAACCTAAAAACCCACAACAATTAACATAAGTAGAGTGTGTTTGCATATATATATAGTATGTATGTACTCACACACTGGAGAGCATGTTAGAGCTCAATTCAGAGCCATGCTCAAATTCTTCATGGGAGATTAGCATTAAATATAGGATAGTATTAAGCAATTTAGAAGTAGTGAAGAGAGAAATACACATACTTTGGAACATAACTGAAAAAAAGGGTTTTAAAAGCAGGAAGCTACAGGAGCATAGCCAAACATTCAAGTGTACAGTCAGAAACTGAATGCCTGGTGAATAATGCACCATGAAATCTCGTGTCCCATGACTCCACACATGCCTCTACTGGTTTCTCAAAATAACTGTGTAGATACCCTAACTCAGCTACAGAAACAGTGGTTACTGAAATAAAACATTCATCTCTGACTGCAAAAGCTAGAAATCATGATTTTAAATCATCTAGAAAGTATTTTATTCTTCTAAGTGACAGAAGCACTTATTTAAGGCTCACTGTTTTGAACATCTACATACTGACCAGCATCTCTTCTTTATTTTGACCATTCTGAACCCAAAAAATAACACAGTGATTATCACCTAGGAAAATACCAGTGGCTTATGTATTCTGACAGGCTAAATTCCCACCCATATGCATCAGGAATTGGTATTTTAATATAAACTTAAGAGCAGTTGTGCAGGATCCTGAACTATGCACAAGTTTAATAGTATGAAGGATGACATCAATGCACCATGAAGAAGTTTGTTGATGATACCAAACTGAGTGGGGAAGCAGACACCTCAGAAAGGAGAGCCACCTTGTAGGGATGTCTGAATTGGCTGGAAGAGTGGCCTAACAAGTGAATTTATGAAGTTCAATGAGGGCAAGCATGAGATCTTGCACCTGGGAAAACAATCCAGGAATGCAGCACAGGCTAGGATCTTCCAGGCTGGAGAGCAGCTCTGTGAAAAGGAACATGGGGGTCCTGCTGGAGAACGAGCTCAATATGAGTAAACAGCTTGGTGCAGCAGCAAAGGAAGCCACCCATGCTCCAGAACTTAACGGGTGCCTACCAAAAAAGATGGCAACTCCCTTTTTACATGGAGTCACACGGAAAAGGTGAGGGAAATGGGCGCAAGTTACTTTTAGGGACAGTCTGACTGGATACAAGAGGAAAATTTTTCATAATGAGAACTATCAGCCATTGGAATAATCTCCCCAGGGAAGTGGTGGATGCCCCAACATGGGACACTTAATGTTCTGCTAGGCAGCGTGCTGGGCCATCTTGTCTAGACTGTGCTTTTGCCAAGAAATGTTCAACCAGATGATCCTTGAGGTCCCTACCCAACCTGGTAGTCTATGATTCTATGAATATTTCCAATTTCCTCTGGTCCAGATTGAACCATGGGAACAATTAAAATACTTGTAAGTAAAATGCTGCTCACTGCAAAAGTCTAGACTTCCTTCTGCTACCAGCATTTGTTCATTGTCTTTCAAACAGTTTAATAAATCAGTCTGTCATCATCACTGTCATCATGATCTCAATAAGGAGTTTGTACCATAATTTAGGTGACCAAAGTCAAAAAGATGATTTCACAAAACTAGTCACACTTCTGGTACCAAGTGAAAAGGAAACCTAAAAATCCAGAACTGACGTTTTCTACACATGCACAACATATGCTTTGCCTTGTAATCCTATGAGATCATCAAAAGCTGTTGAAATTGAGCAAAAGGCATGACAAGGAAAAGACAAAGCCTTCACAAAGTCCTCAATCAGAGCAATCAAATCTAAGAATTAGTCCAATCAATTTAAACAACACCTACATAAATGTCTGTTTATGAGCAAGACCTAAAGGAATAGCTCAGAGACAGCTTGACCTTCCGTCCTTCTGACCAGTGGCACAGGAGAGGGTACAGGATACCAAAATGAAATGAAACAAAACAAAACACCCACCCCCAAACCCAAAACACAAAAAAATGAAATTACAAAGCTCCCAACAATTCCAAAGCATCAGTTACAAAGGCTAAAAAAAATAAACCAAACCACTACATGACAAACAGAAAGAACTTCCACACCTCTAACACACACCTTTTAATATACTGCTAGCTTACAGGCAGGATGTTTCACTGTTTCTGAATCCACCGAGTTTAACAGCACCATGTTACTGAATTTCAACCATAATAGCTAGACCTTACAGATGGCTTTAGTAGAATTCCTTTATGCTGTGTAAATACCAAGTGTTTACAGACAGCTGTAGAGACCTCAATCCTCCAGACCCTCCTTTTGTTTCCTGCAGACCTGGAATTTTACTGTAGAGAAGTAGCTTTGTAAATTATTTTGTGAATGAGCTTCACTAGTCTTAAATTCTAATCTTATCAGTCTGGCATACAAGTACAGCAGGACAGTTATCATACAGACAAGTCTTGCTCTAAAGATACAAGAAATTTAAGAATAATAAATGGAGCTTTTGTGTTACTGAAAAACAGTTGTGCAAAAGCTCATAAATTATAATCAAATAGCTACAAAAGACTCATGCCATGTTTCAAAACAACTCAGATCTGTAGCTACAGACTAGACATGTATACTCTGATCACAGAAAATGTTTTTTAGACATTCAGAATGGTTTCTTACTTCAGTGAGGCCACAGGCAGTATACATCAACAACACAGGTCTCCATCTTCCAATCTTTTAACTTCAATGCCAACTGAAGTATTAGGCTCTGAAAGATGCAGCTAGTAGTACAAAAAGAACTAAAGCAACTAACTAAATGAAGGACTGGAATGAAACTACTGATGAAATAAACAATGTATATGAGGTATCAAAGTTTCAAAAACATCTGACAAAAAAAATATCCAAGTACTATGTTGAAGCCTTGGTGAGACTGAAGCAACAAGGAAAACTGTTCTGTACATACACTGTAAGATGCTCCACTGTCACGTGGCACCTTGAACTCACGTCAGCCTAGTGCACCAAACCGTGATCCAAAATATTCAAGAACTGAAATGCAATGAAACCCAGTGGCAATCTACAGCCACTCCCTCCTCTCAGCTTGGATCACACCTCTATTTGGAGAGTGTTACAGACAAAAAAACATCCCCAAAACCCATACCCCAACCAACCACAACACCCCTTCCTCCCCAAAAAAGAAACAACCCCACCAAAAACAACAGCAGCAACAAACAAAAGACCCAACTAACACACACCCACCCCTAGAGAACAGCTGGAACTACAGGATGTACAGAGTACTGAAACATGGGGAAATAATGTGAGCAACCAGACACATGTGAAGGCTGGCTGCTTTTTGAAGGGCAAGTGATTTCAATTCTTCCCTTGTTCCAATGGGACCATGAGAATGTGCTTCTCTCAAATGTGTGTCATTTGAATAAAAATGTATCTAGAATTTTAGACTACAAAGGTCTCTGATTGAAAATTTAGAGTACACCACATACTCTAGTATTTGTCAACTTATTTTATGTACTGGTATGAAGTGTCTGGTTGATTTGGGTATTTTGGGGCCCTATACCAGGACACAGTAAATTTGCCAAATTTATATTAAGCCAGTGCCTAGCAAAGCATTGAAGACAGCACTGAAAATCATATTCCAACTACCAATTCCTTATCTTTGTATTTGACTGAAGGACAAGCAGGTACCATTCCTACCCATGGCTCTCCACTTGCTCTTTCTTAGAACTGTCTTTTTGGCAGCATTATTAGCAGGGGACTGACAGCACAAACTTGCACCAATTCTATTAGTCTGAACACATTCTGAAGCAAGAGAGACATCCTCTTCCTGCTCATCTTGTTACATCCCCTGTCCCTATTTGCAATCCTACCAAGAACATCCCAGATAATCATGAGACATACAATCTCTCTTTGCCCCTAAGCTGACATGACTCTTGCCGTGGTCTGAAGGGCTAAGGAATTCCATGGTAGCAATGCTATGCCAGCTAGAAAATTTTCAGAAAAGGATCTGTGCTTGGGCAAAAAGTAACTAAAAATATTGGAAGCAGCAGGGAGAAAAAAATGTAAAAGCTACCTATTATTGTAAGATTTTGAACTTTAAAAAAAAAAAACAAAGCCAAAAAAACAAATACCTCTTAGGCTTCCAATAACATTCCTCCCTAATACATGCAGCACACTGGTACTTACACTCACACGTGGTTTACCCAGTTATACATCTGACTTCTTCACAAGGGACAACTCATGAACTTGTGGTGCAAATCAAAAGCTACAACCTTTTTAAAAAGATAACATCTTTATCAGACAATCCATTACAGCCCTATGCCATGAGCCTATGTCTGCTACAGTTACTTGAAAATCTGATCCATTCATGAAGCTTAATAGCAGGCAGTATTTTAATCACAGAGAAGGCCGTTTCTCAGCAGGGCCAAAGCTCTTATGCCTGACTCTCCTGCTGCTAGTGCACACGGTGGAGACTGGTGCCACACTCTGGAATGAAACTCCTGCTTAAAACGTAACAAAGCTGCTACTGCAGCTGCCCCAAGTAAGGTCAAACTCACTTACTCATCTCATAGATGTTCGCTTACAAAAGCCCTGTCATAAGAGTCACCCTACTTCCTGGAAATGCCAAACAATCTGATTCAAGGCTCTACTCACACTTTTAGCCCACACCAACAAGCTGCCTCAAGCTTGATTTTGTATCTGAGTGTTTTGTCTGTGTCATCAACAATCTTTTTGGGGCTATTTTGCTTGGCCCAAGGACACTATGAATTCCAAATCAACAGTTATATCCAATTATTACCAGAACTGATGCTTGCAGCTCAATCCTTCACAATCTTTGCATGTTTTCCATCTTCATGTTGTCTAACTCAGAAACTGAGTTAGAATATGTTTCCCATAATGCACCCAAGGAAACATTCCATATGTGATTCTCAGCAGTATTTGATTTCTGGCTTACCATGACCACCTAATAAGACAGGCTGACAAATCACTGTACTTGACCAAATTGCCAGATGAGTACCCAAAAGAGCTGTGCTTTTCAAACATCTGGCTGTGTGCTCTGCACCATGGGGCTGCAGAATAGTGTCTTCCAACCTGGGCTAGCCTGTTTGAATCAGTTCCCATGCAGCCCCATCACACCATCCACACCACACCAGGGACTCCTCCATTCCACTCTCCACCCTGACAACATTGTCACATTAGGAGAATTGTGAGCAAACTCAGAAGGCTCTATGCATATTAAATTTAGTACAAGACTTTTATTTCCAAGTGATTTTTAAATATGTTAACAACCCTATTTGTGGTTTGCTTGAAATTTGGTTAAAAAAATTCTTAACCTACCAAGAAGCCCTTACAAACAGAAGAAAACCTAATACATTTGTTACAAAGATCTGAATCTTTGTTAAGGTATATTATTTATTATTAGAAAAAGAAGCATAAAATTTGTGATCACTGACAATCAACTATCACTTTGACAGACATTACAACAAGAAAACGTTGCAATGCTTCAAAGTAAAAAAAGTTATCATTCTAAAGTCACCAAAAACACATTCCTAATATCTATAGGAACTCCAAGAGGAAGGAAGTGAAGATACCATATGCTTTCATTCTAGTACTGCTCCAATTATAAAGGGGAAAATAATAGAAGACATATGCCAGCAAACTGAAGTGCATATGCTGGAGGACTGGGGTGGCTGGGGGATAACAACACAAGCCTCTCAGAAACTGCACAAGCAGGAACTCTAACAGATTCTGGATAAACAACACTGCATAACTCTGAACAAATATGGGCTGAGCAGAGAATGGATTGAGCGCAGCCCTGAGGAGGACTTGGGGGTGTTGGTGGAGAAGGAGCTCAACACAACCCAGTAATGTGTGCTTGCAGCCCAGAAAGCCAATCACATCCCCTTGTGACCCATAGCTACAGTCCACTTATTTCCCAGGACTAACTCTTCTACTGCATTCTTACTACTTGCCAAAACCAATTCAAAGCCAGTATCACCTGTTACTTCTTCAGCAGGTGTTTCATTAGATCTGATGGGCTTCACATCCAGGAATATCTGAGCTGTACCATTATTAATGGTATTAATTCTCCAGTCTATATCTGGGAATTAACTTTTCAACGAAGGCAATTCCCAGGTATATCTGTCTTGCTAATAATACAGTCATTCTGTTGCCATCTAGGATGACACTTTGTCAAGTAACACTGCAGTCTGAGTGTAGGTCTTCAAACAAAACATCAAAATCTTCAAGATTTTTTGCTGTATCTGTAACATGCCTGCAAGTTCCAGAAAATCAACAACAAAGTGTCTCTATTTTGAGAAACAATCCACAGTACCACCTCAATTTGCCCACAGTGCCTGAATGCAAGAGCATCTGAATGGCAATGATGCACTAATACAAATGATATCACACTAGGAATTATTGTAGGCATATGCAGGAAACCGAAACTAAGGACTGTGTGACAAAGCAAGTCACAACAACATACTTTCTTTCACCCAGACCAGTCACCTAGTTTCAACCAGTTACTGAAATCCACATCATGAAAGGCTCTACGGCAGTCTCCAGTATACCTATACCCAGTGCAGAGCTGGTAGCAATACAAGGGAGTGTCTTTGCACTGCAAGACATATTCTGATAGAGTAATAATAACACTTTCTACTACATGCAGCTTCCTACATAGCATTAGTTATACACAGTCTGCACAGAACATTAAAACGTGTGTTCAGGGAACACTACTTAGGTCAGTAAGTCTCAAAGTTAACACCAAAATAAAAATCACTTGTAAACATGTGCTCTTTCACAAGCATATCTAAGACTAGGTTGTGTGTTTTCATAGCAATGGACATACTTATCTAACAAATGTATTTAAAGAGGACTTTTAAAAAAATATTTGTATAAATATATATAGAAATACATGTTTATTTTTAAAAATTCAGAACACAAAGTTATCATTCCTACACAGTGTGATAACCTAGAAAGGATGTTTTAAAGCTGGGTACTTGCATTAAAAATAGCACCTCATATGTTGCCAAATAGTAAAGCTACAAATCTAATAGTCATTTACAAGACTAAAAACAAGCAAAATCAACCATACTATTGGCTTCAACCACTGAGGATTAAACAACCAACCAAGTGTTCCAGAAGTACTTCTTGAAAGAAGCAACTACAACAAAGACATTTTGATACAGATACATGTGTACACATTGAATTCATTGTATACAAAGTTGTGCAACTTTCAGAACAATGAACACAAGTAGTTAAATTGGCTGGAAGACCTACTGACTCTGCAAAGCTACATAAGCGACACACAAATATTTAATTAACTATGCATTATAACCAGGTATAGATTCATTAGCCTACTGCTCATGTTTAATATTTAACTATTATGTATTTTAAAGAAAGATTATTTTTTGAGGTAATGCAAAAAGTGGCAGAGAAAGAAATGACGTTTTGTCAGTACATGGACTGAAAGCTGTTCTCAATGAATAGAATTTTCTGTGGCAATTCAGTCTTCACTTTTTCACAATGAAAACTGGCCTTGTAGCACTTCAAATTAAGGAGGTGATTCCTTGTTGTCTATAGTTCACAGTTCCACTACCAAATATGTAAACAGAGGGGGCTGTTATTTGCAGAACAGACCTACGAACCATTCCTTTGTACACTTTCAAGGACTTCATTAATGTTTTTAGAAAAACTAGACAGTTTTATTTTGTATGTGAGAACTAAATTATTTAATTTTCTGCCTGCTAGCCATTACACAGAAGTTATTTACACAGCAATAATGGTCTGAAAAGAGTCCTACCAAGAATTTCCAGTTGAGTTACTCTCAAACCATTATAAGTAACACAAAGATCTGCAATATTATGGAAAGTAATAGTCACTCCCATTGTCTTGGCTATGCAGAATAAATTCATCCTATAATGGTGTAATCTAGCAAAATACCACAGTATGTGAATGGTCTCACGTCCCTTACAATTGTACACATACTCAAAACACACTGCTGAACTGGAATCTGTCTCTCCTGCAAAGACCTCATACTTCTTTTTGACTGCAAACAGCTATCCTGTGTGTTTCTGAAATTCAGGAATATTACACGCTGCTCAGACTGCAGTGAAAAGACAAAAATACTCCTGGGACGTAAAACACTAAAAAATTTATAATACCTCATATATTTGCATATTTCATTACAATTATACTCTTAATGCAAAACACATCAGCAGTTTCTAGAATGAGGCTTCAAAGTCCAGGCTTTACACAGGCAAAGTACTATCTTAATTATTGGAAAAGGGTCCCTTCTCCCTGGCCTATTATTAATCCACACTCTTTGCTGCATTCCAGCACTACTTTGACAAGAAGGGCCGATAAGGCTCCCATAGGAAGCCTGGTAATTAGAAGGATACTATACAAGAGAACAGTAATTGTAGATTCAAATCTCATGAAAACAGCAGGCTAGAAATAGGTTTTCTGGATTTCGGCAACTGCTCCAGCCACTACAAGAAACATTCCCACAATACTTCTTTGAGCGTTGTTCAGCAGTTAACTAAATACAAGTCGAAACCACAGAATAATAAAATAGAACTTACTGATTTCCTAATGCTTATAAGCTGTTTAAATTCACTGAATCTACAAGTTTTTATTAAAAATACATTGCTATGCCATTTTTCAGTTCATGTAGGTATCTGTAATTTCACTGTAAGATTCTGCACAGAGCAATCAATTTTAACAGTTGTGCTTTTCTGCCTTCATCTTATGAATCAGTCTTTTCCTGCAATTAAATGTACTTATATTTTCTCTGTTAATCTGTATTCCACACTTTGACCACATAATCAAAGCAAATGTACTAGTTTACATATTCCTATTTATGTGGTAAATCAAATAAAAACATGAAAATTAATTAATTCTTGAACTCTTTACAGACAGATCAAATATTCATGAAAAAAGTGAGCATGGAATAAAAAAAATCTGATTATGAGGATCCTGCTGGGATTCTGAACAACAGGAAGATAAATTCTTTAAGTTTTATACAGAGAGGAAAAAGATGCTTTGGGAGCCAGTCCATTACCTCAAGATCTTACCAGAAATACTCAATCTAAACTTCATAAAAACATTCAACTTGAAAATAATCTGTATGTTTCCAACACACACAAACATATCCAGGCCGTAACTAAAATAATGACATTTAATTTGACATCTCTCAATCATACAACAATACACAGTTATGGGGTGTAAGTATTCTGTTGCATTGTGAAAACGCTGCTAAATACAAATTAAGAGCTGATGATCAAGAGGTAACCTACTGATTTAGCTGTCTGAAGCTGTAATGGCCACACATCCACACCAGTAAAATCATCAGTGCTGTGAGCATTCCCACGCACGGAAATGAGCTGCCGGTACTACTCAATTGTTAGCAAAGGGCCTGAAACAGTTTCTGTCTAGGTCAGCATTCCTTCAGGCAATTTAAAGGCACTGCTCAGAAGCTACCCTTGGTCAGGGACCATTCCCAGAAGTGAATTTGGATATGGCTATCCTGTTTTGGGACTAAGAGTATGGACATGGTGCCAGTTAGCTTCAGGCTCACTTAATTGACTAATACAGATACAGCCAGAGACACACAGAGTGCTACGCAGATGGCCACTGGCTTAACACTAATTCTGATACAGCACAGGTAAAGCTGAATGACAGCGGAGGTGTCACTCCTCTGGAGAAGAATTTAAAATTACTAGTGACATAGTAGTCATTAAGAATATATAAGCATTTTCTTTTGGCCTTGTATAACTGTAATGTAAAGTCATTAGAACGTATATAAAGATAAAAGAGAGGTAACAAAAGGGCACAATGAATACAGATAAAGCCCAAAGATCTGATTTCCTGTTGGGAAATCCCAGGCAGTGAAGCTGATAATTGCAAATTGCTTTAAAGGCGGAAGGAAGAGAAATTTTTTATATTAGAAGGGAAAAATACCAAAAAGCAATATGAAGAATGCTACTTTTATCTATCAAATTATTCAATGAAAATGCTGTTGTGAAGTATGTGGCAAAACCAAACTCTAAGCTTATTTAAAATTGAGTAGACAGATACTAAAAACATGTTAAGTATACTAGAAATTGCATTATTTTATAGGAAGACTAAAAAAATAGAAAAACAATATTAATAGTATTTAGATATTAAGTATTAGAAAAGGTTTGGAGGATATTGTGTCCCTGCTGGTGGTCTAGGGTTTAGAGGAGATAAAACCTGATCCTCAGCTGTGGCTGACCAGCCTTTTCAAATCCTGCATAAACCCAGTAAGGCTTATCGTAGTGCTATCATTTTAAATAGAAATAATTTTAAATTGAAATAATTTGTGTGAAGTGCTCAACATTCTGTGTACCTTTTTAAGATGCAGAGAGTAGGTATTTTTAAGACTGAAAAAAGTTCATTATGGAAAGCAACAAATTCAAATTATGTCTCTGCATTAAGCAACATATAAGCAAGTAAACAAACAGTTTCCTAGTTAATATAGTTAATCTAAATGCTACCTTTTTTTTTTTTCCTTCGAGCCTTCTTTTACATTGTACGTAAATTCTGAATAGTACTAAATGCTACCATCAGGCTGGATGGGGCTTTGAGCAACTTGATGTTGTGGAAGTCCCTGCCCACTGCAGCAGGGTAGACTATATGATCTTTAAATTCAAACCAATCAATTATTCTATGACTCTACTATTCCAGCATATACTGACTGGATTTGTTACCTATGCTTCCTTCACCGTTCCACTGGGCTCTTACAGTCTGCAAAACCTGGGCAAGACAACCAGGTTTTTGGAAAACCCAGCTATCAGTTCACAATAGTGTAATTACACTGAATCAGACATTTTACAGAACTTTCCAACTAAGACTACCCTCCTGCGCTCATCCTCATCCCAGTTTTGGCAGTGATGAAGTTAAATTTTCTTATAAGTAGATGGTGTAGTGCTGTGTTTTAGATTCAGGATACGTTAAGGTTGATAACACACTGATGTTCTTAGTTGTTGCCAAGCAGTGGAGGACTTTTCAGCTTCTCCTGCTGCTCTGCCAATAAGCAGGTGGAGAGTCCGCAAGAAACTGGGAGGGGACACAGCCAGAGCAGCTGACCCAAACTGGCCAAAGGGATATTCCATACCATATGATGTCAGTATATAATTTGGGGGGGGTGGGAGAGACCAAGAAGCAAGGCAGCTCAGGAACTAGCTGAGCATCACCTTTGAGTGGTGAGAAATTGTGCTGTGCTGTTAATAATTTGTTTCGCATATTCTATTATTATTATTATTATTATTGCAAATAATAGTAGTAACATAATAATAGCAGCAAATGGTTTTAGCTACCAGCCAGGTTAAATCACAACATCCTTTAAGTACTCTGTATTCTGAAACCTGGCTACCTAGGTGTCACCTAAGCTCTGGACATGTGCAAAGATTCTTCTTCAGGCCACTGAAACCCACTAAGAGGCACAGGCTCATTTCTACAAAAGAGCAAACTTTCTCAGAAATGAATTTCAAACAAGAAATTAAAAAGACATCTTCAGTATTTTCTGCTCACATGTAACATCATGCTTTGCAACAGCCAGGGAAAAAGGTAAATCCTTAAGTAGAATAAAAAGCATTAATCCAATAGTAATATCCAACCCTCTGGAAAGATCCCAACAGAAGGAACAAACCACGTACAACATTTCACTTTACGAACAAAAAGTGCTTTTCTTCCTCTCTCCTTTTTTCCCCTTCTAAGAATCTCTTGAGCATTGGGTTCTCTTTTTACATATTCCCTTCTATTAAGTAACAATCAATTCCCCTTAATCAATGCCATTTTTCATTTCTTTTTCTCTCTTTCAAAAAAGAGCTTCTGTAGAAAAGCCTACAGCAGTAGATATTTCCAGCAGCTGCGGAGTGGCATTGCCGCTATGCTTGTCATTTTTCAGAATGATATGAACACCTACAGTGAAACCAGATCAGGTCTTGCTCATTTCTAGCCCCTAAAATTCAGAAAAAGTTATGAGGGGGAAAAACTTTCTAGCTCTGCTTGTTTGAAGACTCAGGGATATAGAATTTGAGTTATATTTTTAACTCCTTTAATAAAAAAAAAAAATCAAGGTTCTGAAGAAACTGATTTCCTTTTGTTTCCCTGCTGTTCCAAGGGTTAACAGCAGCGCCTGAGTGTATTAAGAATGGAGCACTTCAAATTGAAAATGCACAGGAATTGTGATTAAATCAATACAGGTATCTTAGCTTTGTATTTCAAAAAAAAAATGCTTCAAGATAACTGAAATCAAGATTTGACATAATATTTACACACACAAAGGAACGGCCCTTTATATAGTGATTTATTGCCATAATACAATTCTCTGCTTTTATTTCACGTTATGTAAAGGGAGAAAAAAAATTGATGTAATTTTTATTTTAAATTTCTAACACATGCTGAGGTGCATTCAGATATTTTATAAATTAAGAAGTCGCACAACATAAGAACTCAAGTGTTCTCAACAGCTTTGACTACAAAATTTCTAGTGAAAGCAAGGACTGAACACATGAATTGCCTATTAACAACAGGTTTCTTTGACATCTTCTGCAAGTTCCAAAGCAAACCACAAGTTAAACACCACCACACTTCATCTTAGATCAAATTCTCAACTCTATTTATACTGTTCCACAATAAAATACAATTATTTCAATAGACTAGAATTCTTTGCCTGTTCTCAAGCACACAATCATCTTCTTGAGGGAAAGTAGAAGTGGCAAAGAAATGGACAAAATATTAAAAAGAAACCCTAAGCTCCAAAGCGACAGTTTTGAAACTTAGGTTAGTTAGCTGTTTGGCCACACATGAGGTGTACTTGAAGCTGCAAAACGCTCTTGAATAAACCACTTTATAGTATTCCTATTTTTAGAAACGTTAATAAAAACACAGTAAAATCCCTGTAACAAACAATCAGAGAGATGCAGCCCTCAAAATAAACACAGCTCTGCAGAACATGTAAATAGGGTCAATAATAGCACCAATAAATTTCACGTTAAGTTGTGGGCCATCTCTTAAGCAAACTGGTGTTAGCCTACCCCCTTCACTAAGTTAGGTCAATCAGAATTGTTACTTAAGAGTAGGAAAAGTACTAAAAAACCATGGATGGCCTCCCTGTCATAAGGATCACATTACTTGCAATGTTCCTATTTTATGTTCTATTACAGTAGCATTCCCTGTCGTGTTGTGCTTGGTTCCTATGGCAGTAGCCATACCAACAAATTCCCTTTAACTAGAGAAAAAAAGTCATTTATTTCACACAAATAAGAGATATTTAAGAAACCAGGTAAAAATAAACCAATCCACTAGGGAAGAGGAGGGGAATTTACACATTCTAGGTAGTTTGGTTTTGGGGCGTTATTTAAATAGCATTACCACAAGAAGCAGAATTTCAAATTACTTCTCAATAATGTACTTTCAAGTTTAATCCAGGCATCAGGATAGAGAAAGCAGCTATTTTTTTTAAATGCAAGCACTTATTGTTCATCATGAACGGGCTTACAAGCATAGAGGTTTACCTCACTACATGGAACACTTTCATCAGTATATTCAGAAGACATTGTATGAGTTTGAAATGCACAAAACACCCTTTTCTAAACTCAGGCTGCAAATTTAATAGTAAAATAAACATAAACTAAAGATCCTACTTAATAAGCACCTCAACCTCCATTTTTCCAACTGTATTTAAAATAGGTTTTTAAACTATTTTTTTCTGAAAATAAATCAACCTAAAGCTTTAGTTACAAGTTATATTTGTCTTCATTCAAGGTTACTATTGTTCCAAAGAGAATAGTAGAGGCCTATCAAGACATTTAATTCATAAATTACTAATTTTTTAATTACATTGAGAGCTTTCAGAAAAAAACAGCTAGTTTCTGAGTTCAATAAAGTTCATGCCAGATTATTACACAATGCTTTAAGGGCAACATTATCCACCTTAAATATAACTGGAAAGCTAACATTTTACTTCTTGCACAGGAATTTTTTCCACTCTCTAAATAATCTTGTTTTTAACTTTCCTACCTGTTGGCATGAAGTATGTTTATTTTATTCAAAACATGCAGAGAGTGGGAATTTAAAAGAAAATGGAAACTTGGTTCCCCTTTTATAATTATGAAGGCAAAAAAGGGGTGAGAGGAGGTAGTCAAATAAAGGAGGTCCCAGCCCTAAGACACACTGTCAGATTTTCAGACCGTCAAAGGTTTGCAAGGACCCAAACAAGTGGATGGTGCCAAGTGAATTTTCACAAGCACATAAGCACTTAGGCATCTGCTTCTCACTGATTTCAGTGCAAGCAAAATCACCCAACTCCCCAAATCTGCTCAGTGGAAGATGTTACTTAGCATCTCTTTGCATCATTAAATGCCTTTGAAAACGCAAGGCACAATTTGTAACTTACCAACTACACTTTAAACTTCCCTAACTTAAATGAATTTTTAAGCCAGACATGTCTAGATAAAACTGACTTTTTAATACATCCAGTACATTTGAGGTACTTTGTATTAAGTAAAAAGACCACTGGAAAAATTCCAATTTTAATCCAAATACAGTTTAACTGAAAACATGAAGAAAATTAGTAACTTTTCTAGTAAACAAGAAATGTATTTCAATATTTCCTAACATAAAGCATTAGACCTTTTTAAAAAGGGGGGGTGGAAGAATGGGTATTGGACTACCTCGCCACCCAAGTAACTGTGTACTGTATCCTCTGCAGTGGAAAAAGAAATACCACGTTCAGGCACACAGTCAGTACAGAGACTATTGGAGCAACCACAGGAGTGCCACTCTCTACTAGAAATCAGAGCACCCGAATCTCTGCCAAGTAAACCCAATTCTGCTTGCCGCAACATTAGTCAGGTTAGCTCAACCACTCATTTAAACCAACTGCGCTTGTTTTGCCTTCAGAAGAGCAGGAAACGACACCAATAAACTACTTATCCACCTCTGCTACAACAACTCTGAGTCCCACGAAAGTTGGCAGCAAAAAGCTGAGAGCAGTGGGTTTAAATTTGTAACTCCTGTTTTATGAAGGTATCTAACACTTGAAAAACTGGCTGAGGTTGTACTGCCATCAACTAGGTATTTACAAAAGATCCCTGAGGTTAGTAGGCTGCAAAGGTAGCAGCACCCGACAGCTGGTGGGGGGTAATGATCAACCAGGAGAGATTCAACTGCAGATGTCAGATTCTGAAGTAGTCAGTCCGTGCCCTCTGAGTAAAGGTCACCTTGTGATTCCAAACTACTATTGCAAACAGATTTAGTTAAATTTTAAGAGACAGTTTAAGAGGCACTTTTCTTGAGCAGTCTCCAACCTGTCTTACACAAGCCTCGACCAAAACAAACATGGGCTAGAGCCTATATCCAGTCTTAGAACCACTTGTGCAAGCTGTCCTCTGCTGTCACCAAATACGCATCTGAGTGAGACTGATAGGGTTTTTTGTTTTGGTTTGCTTTTTAAAGCAAAGAGGAACAGAGGCTCTAATTCACGTCCCAAATGATCTGAACATATATTCTGGGCAGCTTCCCTTGGGACAGTATATGGAAAGTATTACTAAATATTTTTAAAAGTTTTAAGCTCCTGAGAGCAAGGACATACCAGATGAGTTACAACAAACTTATGCAAGATAGGCAAGCAGCTAGCTACATTTCTAGGCAGTGAGTTTTTACAACACATGGATGACTTAACAACATGCTGTGGCCATTACAGGGGATTATTTTTTAAAAGGAAATAAAGTATCTTTAGAACTGTGTGTAGCAAGTTAAAGCTTATCAAAATAATTTTATATGCAAGTATTTTGTCATGCTATAGAAAGACACAAAAACAATTTAGAAAGAGGAATAAAATTATAAGAAAGGTTTTTAGCACTGTAAAAACCAGTAAGAAACTGTGGGACAAAACTGATTTAGAAAGTAAAGACTGGGAGGGCTCTACACTCTCTTTTAAACATACCAGGCTTATAACAAAGGGGAAGGAACATCAAGAAAACAAAAATTAAGTTTCCTAAAGTCAGAAAATACAAAAACCCTTACATAACTCATGCCCAAGATAAGCATAAAGCACAGAGACAAAGAGTAGAGTCAAGGAAAGCAGGCCTAAGCAAGACGGCTGCTGACAGTGCACAGCAGCAGGGAGGGGAGGCCATGCTGCCTGTCAAACCGGGCCTGTGGTTTGCCCGCACGTGTGCGGCAGCCACCCTGCCAGAGAGCAGAGAGAGAACTTCTTGCACGGTACAGAACTGTAGGAGATGAAGAAGAAAGTGAAGTGAAATATGGGAGGGAAGATTATGTTCTAACAGAACTCACAGATCTCTCACAGCCACTTAAGGACACTATGGTAATCATAGTATCATATGATTCTATGACACTTAAGGACACTATGGGAATGGTGTAAGAAAATTGTCTGGTGGAGGTGAGCATCACATTCCTGGCTTCTGTCCCCAGCCCTGCTACCAACTGCGCTTCTGAAACATCAGGAACTAGTCCCGTTCCACTATAAAAACTGTGATGAGAAGGAAAAGGAAAAATAAAGAATAAAATGGCAGTCATTAAAATCTTGCTTTGCTATGGGTCAGCTGACTTTGCATAAGTTACTTTGCTTTCAAGGGACATCTGTAAAAAGTGATACGATGTACAGTACTAGGTACTGCACAACCAGAGTAGCTTTTTGAACATAAATCTACCTGATAAAAATGTCTCATCAAATGAACCTTGGAAACTTCTCAGGTTTGGAAAACAAACCTGAAGTTAACAGTGATTCCAAGTGGCTTTTAACAAACACCATGCCCTTCTAGGCTATCAAGTTCTGTGATATCAAAGGTATATATTTTTATAAGTAACTTTTCAGCAACAGTATCATACTATGTAGCTGCTCATCCTTCCCAGTGTTTCTGCCCAGTCTTGCAATCCCCCCAGCACAGCCTCCTGCCACATGGCATCCTAAGAATTTCTGGACTATACAGTGAATGTGATCCAGCTACAAAATTTCTGAGTTGTTTAAAATAATTACTAGAGAGCAACAAAACATCTTGCAGCATGTTCTTTCTCCACTATCTCCTGCCCCAGAAAAGGCAAGAGAAAGGGCCAAAAGATTTCTGGAAACCTTTAAGCTTACTGTCTATGATTTCAAGCTTTTACTATCTTCAAGATGGTTTTTAGATACAATATATTAAAAGTTTAAAGTAAACACAATGAAAATGCATAGTTTCATTTCAGGTTTACAACTGCTGACTGAAATTAGGAAGTGATTAAAGTCAACTTCAGTAATTTCATGATGCAACAGAAATCCCCTGTTAGAGCAGTGGTTACATCATCCCTGCACCGCTGTTGCCTACAGCATGAGAGCACTAGTAGTCCAAAACTGTACATAAAGAAGCCTAAAACTCCTACGGTTTCATTTTTAACCATGCATACATCAAAATGATGTACTGTTATGAAATAATGATATAATTTTAATTTGAAAAGGGAACATTACAAAGGCAGATTTCAATCAGTATTTTACAAACATTAATGAAACAACCTTAATTTTGTGAGGGAGTAAAAAAACATGTTAGAAGGGTCCACAAAGAATAGATTTATTATTTTTCACCAATGCAAAAATATGTAAAATATGGTACACTACTGCAATATACAGTAAAATGCAACTAAGGGAGCTTCAAATATATTTGACATCACACTGGGCTAGGATAACTAATAGCCTATGGCTAATCTAGTAACAGGGAACTATGTCCAGCTAATTAGCCTTTTCAAGAACAAACAAAAAAAAGATAAGCAACAATTTACAAGGATAGCACAGAACACAGCCCCTACCATGCTCATCAATTGAAGACATAATTTCAGAATCATCTGTATTTCTCCAAACTGTCAGATTTTTTTACCACCAGATCAGTATCACTAAAATTACTGGGGAAATAGGAAGGTACATGTCCTGTTTTAGAACCCCAACCCTTTCACACTTGTCTATGCTACAACTAGATCAACCACTTCTTAATTAGGGTTGTAAACTGTGATGTTTAGCAGACAAACTATGCTAAAATGTTAGGCACAGTGTACCTTAACATGCACAAGTAGGTTTGTCAGATACTGGCCTGAGTTTTAGCCTTAGACAGAGCAAACTAACTGAAGGTTCTGACAGACATTCACCAGCAGATAAAAATCAGACAACTGAAGCTGTGGCCACCCAGCCACCTGCCCCTCCCTTTTGATAAATGTGGCTGTTCCTAAATGAAGGCATCTGATGCACTCCTGCATCAGCTCATGAATCACTGTTGCTCTCAGCCCAGCATGTTCAAAGAAGCAGAGACAATTTTACCTGAGAATAGTCAGGTGGCTCAAGAGCTTATTCATACACATATGTGACATCACCATTTGGAAAGTGGGGCAAACGTAACATAATAGCTTCAAAACAGCAATAGCTTCAGCCAGCTGATTCCTGTCTATTACTACATGCCTGTCAGAACCAACAGCCTTTGAAATCTGCTCTGAAAAGGCCCTACCGGTACTCACTCAAACAGCGCGCAAGCAACACAGTTTGCATTTATGGAGATTATAGGTGTTACACCACCCATCTGTTATGTGACCTTGTGGACTGCTTAATTAGCGTAACTTCTGAAATTATTCAAGCAAGCATAAAACTCAAGCAATATCAACTGCAGAGAGCGTGCAGCCAGCTCATCTCCTTCACCTCCACTTTCTACTACAGTTTCACCTCACGGAGTCAGGTGTTGCAAAGTTCCTTCAGTCAGCCAGAGGTTTTTCCAAACAGGAGGAGTCACCACAGCCCTGGAGGGACATCTGTACTGCAGGAGAGTCACCATCTCCGTCCAGTCAGCCAGGCTGCCCACACAGTGATTAAGCTACACAGATGTGGAGGCAAAGCATGCTCTAATTCAGCACAGGGCTCTTCAGTATCAACAGATGCAGGCGTGGGGGCAGGGTAGGAGCTTGGGTTTTCCATCTCAGTGTCTGCAAAACCTATACAACGGGTTGCATCAGCAGCCTACACAGAGATTCACCCTGGACTATGCAACTGGCAAGAGAGGGAGGAGTAGGAAGCCAACCAGGTTATAAAAGCACGATTAGGATCCAATCTAGATTTATCTCATAACTTCGTCAAATCACTTCAGTGTGACACATGTTTATACTGGCTTTTGTTATTACTGGGGAGTGGTGAGTTGGTTTTAGCTATTTTCATTTTATTTTTAATAGCCATGGCCACAATAATAGATCCCCTGAGTGAATGCTATTAAAAAAAAAAAATTATAACCACGTGTTTATTCCCATTGACCCTCACTTCATGGGGCCTCAGAAGGCTCATACCACTTAACTGTTTTATTACAATACAATCAACACCCACACAACTGAAAGATGGCAGAAATTAAAATATATTACTTGCATAAAAGTCAGTTTAGTTACATCTCATCTTTAAACTGCTCTAAAATACTTTATTTGGATTCAAGTAAAGGATTTTGTCCTTAGGCTTCCTTTAATGACATAGAAACCTTTAATCGAGTTTTCTAATGTCTCACTATTTTAAGATTCATCCCTTATATAGCTTGGCTTCATTAATTAAAAACAAAACAAAAACCTAATACAGGCTAGGAATTTATAGCTGTCACACAAGTTAGCTGACAGTTAAAGTTAAGCTGTACCGCCACTTACTAATTACTCTTAAAAAAACCCCTCACTGATCACTTTGTCTTCATTATGGCATTACCTTGTTTCAAGTATGACCTCATAGCCAAAAATGCAGCGAAACTACTTATTTTCTCTAATGGAAAAGTATTTAAGACATCAGAAGTTAATAAAGCTCGTTATCTACTACACTCCTAAAACAAAAAACCCCACCCACAACCACAATATCAAAAAAAGCCCTAAACATTAAAAATATGACCAATACATTTGATTAAACAACCAACTAGCAAACATTTCCTTACTAAACAGCTGTTGAATGGGAGACATGTTATAAAAGTGTCTTGATCATATTTAGAGTTCAAGTGTAAATAAAAAAAAAAACCCACTTTGTATGCAGAAATCCGTATCGAAAAACTACAGTTCACACACACACACTTTCTAAATTTATTTTTTTAAACTGAGGACGAGTGGCGAATGTGGTTCAGGGGAAACGAAGCAGATCTTTCCCTGCAGCTGCTCCACTGGTACCTTCCCCTGGCAAAGCATTACTGCTCCCCCTGGTGCTCGCCTGACCCTGTGCCAAGCGCCTTCGACGGGGGGTTTGTTTTCCAGGAGCGCGTTAGGTGTGTGTATACACGAGCAGAATTACACGTGAGATGTGCGTATAGAAAGGTTTCTTCCCAGTCTAGTGACTGAAGCAGCTGAATTTGGGGTCAGAAGAATTTGGGCTTTGAAGCCGACACAAAGGAGGATGTGACTAAAGCCAGAAGTACGATCAAGTTATACTGCCCTGGAAAAGCAGCATACTCCTGCTTTTCTCCTGTTACACACATGTACTCCTGTGTGGGTAAGTTACAGTCCCTAGACTATCCCATCTAACAGACACTGCAATCTTTCACTCTGAGCTGCGATATACTATCCAACTACTGCTATACCACTTTGTAAAGGCTCTGACGTGCCAACTCTCCTCCAGGTCAACCCTCCTCACTGAAAACGCAAGATACCCCCGGCTTTTCTTTCCTTCTGGGATTAAGGTTTTTTCATGTTAAAACTTAAAATAGGGGGAAGAGGGAAATAAATATATACTAAAAAAACCCAACATGCCACAGCCAGTAGAAAAAACCCAAACAAAACTAAAAAACTAGTGTGATTTCACAGCTATGGACAGAAAAAAGCAGGACCTCATTCTTTAAACCAGCAGTAACCTGTTAAGATTACTTGTGCCTTTTTGTACAACCCTTCCCTAGAGAACTGTAAGGCGTATTTTACTTTCAAGTGTCTAATAAACATCTTTGAACTAAGCAAGAAAGACGATTTATCTGGGAAATCCTTCCGATTCCTCCTGACCCCTAATGTCCCCAACACTGAAACCTAGTCAGTGACGAAGTCTGTTACTGGTTTTCAATCACTACTAAAAATGATATATAATATATGGTATGATGGGTACAAGCATTGCTTTACAGAATAAAATTTTAAGTGCTCAAAACACCCCTGTGCAAGTCAAAACTAGAAATTATAGTTGTTTCTGTGAACAGTAATATCCAGTACCCAAAAGAATGGTGCATTTGAAATGGCAGACGCAATGCTTTTAAAACACAGCAGTACCCCTGACAATGCAGCGGTTTGTCCGAAAAGAGAACTCAACTGGCTTGGGATACAGTGCATCTGACTTGTGCACAAATGATTTATGTCTTTCTCTTAACAAGTCAAAGTAGAAATATCTATACAACAAAAATATAATGAAATATTTAATCCATTGATCAAATGGCCTTTGGCTGTAGCAGTTGTTGCTAACAATCTCCACAGGCAAGCCAAATGACAAGCATTTTTCTATTACACTGAATACTACATAGCATGACTGTTTATAGCTCTTAGGAAACAGAATTAGGATGACAATAATAAAAGTTAATTTGCTTAATATGTATCTAATCAAGACAAACATAACAGCTTAAAATATTTTTATTACAGACATGGCAAATGGATTAGGTTTCATCCTATGACTTGAAACTCTACTCACAGTTAGAAGAATGCTACTTAAATATCAACCACCAACCGGGCAGCTGTATTTTGGACAGACGTTCCAAAGAGTAAAGAATTTAAATGCTCACAATTAAGCTTTGATGGTAACACCATATTAACTTAAATGGGGGGGGAAAAAAAAAAAAAAAATCATTCCTTCAGTACTGTTCTCTGAGACCAGCTATAGACACAAGGCAGCAGTGAGTTTATTTAATGAACGAGAAAGGGTGAGGGAAGATTCTTCATTCTACAGAATAATAAAAAAAGGGAAGAGTGAAACAGACCTACATTTCTTCCTCAATCTACATTACTTTATCATTAAACTGTTCCTATCTATTTTGTCTCAGGTGTTAAACACGATGAGAAAACACAATTAAACAGCCTAGTGCATATTGAAAAATGAAGTTAATTGCCTGTCTGTAATAGCTGCAGCAGAAAATAATATTCACAGGAAAAATGCAGATACTTAGCTGAAGGTGTTAGAAATCCTTAGAAAAGACTGCACTCTGGTGGAAGACTTGTTAACTAGCTGTAATATCTACTTGGTAAAGCAGCATTTTAAGTTTTTGTTTAAAATCTAGGGTCTGTATTAAGAAAATATTTCTAACACCTTATGGTAAGCTCTTCAAGCATGCGTTACTTCAGTTCTTAAAGTTCTTTGTTTCCATGTGCCAGTTACTCATGGCATTTCAACTACTAAGCCAAATACTTAGAACTAGTTTTATATAACTAGATATATTTCCATACCTCTATCCTGGGGCACCATGAGCAGCAGGGATAATTTTCTCTAATTTTGTTTGTTCTTTAACCCTAGCAGATGAGTAAACACTAAAAAGCCCATCCAAACAAAAAAAACATAAGTATCATAGCAAGGGAAGACAAAACAGAAACCAAACAGTCTTAAAACCGTTCCATGAGGAATGGAAATAACAAATCATGGATTTGTGCTTTACATTCCGCATACTCCCTTAACATGTTTACTTCTCCCTCTGGCCCAAGCAAAAACCTTTATCGCAACAGTTCAACATCCTTTAAGTTGTCCTCAAGTCTCATGGTTCCACGCTTACCGCTCTCTCCCTTCTGTGCCTGCTGCAGTCTGCAGAGCACTCCCAGTCCCCACAGACTGAACAAGGGGCAGCATGTGCTACACACAGCTGGGTCACAGCCATGTGTAAGCTGGTACTCTGGGGGGCTGAAAGCCATGTGACCTGGAATGGATACTCTAAGCAGCCCCCAAACCTCTCTCACTGCCAACACTTCCAGGGTCTCTCTCCTTTATGTATCTGCTAATTGTCACATCAGTTACTGGAGTTTGAGGCTCGTTTCTTTCTATCAAACATGGCTGAACTTGGCCAGTAAGTTCCAAAGCTCTTGGAGGAGACAAACATGCAGTAAAATCACTTGAAAAACATTCTCCAGAAAACAATCTCCATAAAACTAATAAAATTACACTTAAAATACCTAGGAATTAACAATTAAATACACATTTCCACACATTACATACGAGAACAATAATTGCAGTATCTGCTTGGACTGGTATTTTACTGACACTGTAGTTAGTGTTAAAAAAAGAAATGCATTTGTAACTCATGGAATGGACAAAGTGGGATGACCCATTTTGAATCTGAAGTGAATATATACATGAGCTACTATGAGACAGACTGGCAGAAGAAAGCAACATTCATGGAGCAGCAGGCTGGAATTCATTTAACTTCAACTTGCCCTCAATTAAAATAATGGATCTTTTCTAAGATATCAGTAATTTAACACAATATACCACACCCATATTCTGTACTGCCAGCAGCAATAATGGGAAAAGTAGACTGAGATCATCATGTGCAATATAATTTTAATAGCTGTATTTTTATATGCAAAACAGTACACTCAAAAGAGCAGCAGTCTCCTTGTCAATTGTCTTGTAACTGTGTTTTGCAATTTTAAAAAAAAATATTTACTGTGGAGTTATACATTTATACATATACTGCATTTATACATTTGTTCTGAAGATTACACTACCTTTAAAAACAGAATGGATTCCACATTTCCCAGATAGTATTCCTGGTGCCTTAGAGCAACTTCCAACTTCCTGCCTACTAATTAGGAAAGTCTCATCTTAGCCTTGCCTACCCTTGCACCATTCAGATTTATCACTGCAGTTTGGATTGTCATTTGCGACAGTAACAGCAAAACCTCCCATTTAATTCAGGTAGCACTGGTCTTACTCGTGTGATCATTTAAAAATGCTGCTGATGTGTCAAACAAGGCGCAGGGAATTTAGCACCATGGAGTAATTGTGCTAAGAGTAGCACAATAGAAATAAAAGCAGTTAATACCATAGTATGTTAACACAGATAGGAACAATATTTACTCTCAGAACTTTACTGGAGGCCTACTCTAAAAGCTGAAACATCTACTTTGGTAAGCTGCAAGTACAAATAACCACATGGCATTCAGAGACATCTGAAGACTGGTAAGAAGGAGCCCTCTTTTGCCTCAGCTGAATGTCTCCCATGCAGCCATCCTTCACGTTTCACACTGCAAGTTCAGTGATCACATTATCTTAAGTACAACCCAACAGTTGTCTCACAACCAAGTTCAGTGTTTTGTTCTGTTTTTTTCTTAGAATGTTGAGGACATAACACACCTATGGACTAAACAATTGTAGAATATATCGTATTATGAATAAGTTAAAGCTGTCATACTTTTTATTGTGAAGAAAGTATTGTGCTCTAATCTGATAGTACCAGCATACAAGACTTTATTATTACTTGCAGAGTTAATTAAGAACTCATGGAACATTCTGACAACAAAAAATGTTAAAAAAAAAAATCAACATACATCCTATAGAAATAGAAGTATCTACTAATGGTTTCCTGTGAAATATGAAACAATTCCAGAGAGGGGGGAAAAAAGGCTTTTAATATCTCCTTAAAGTAGTTGGCTCCCAATGAATGCACATCATTTCATTTAATCACTGATACCCATAGAGTTTTGGATGTGAGCCAAAAAATAGGAAACCTAGAAAACAGGGCTAGAAATAACTTTAAAAAGGTTATCTTGTCCATTATCCTAAGATTGCTTTCAGGTACCAATCTGAAGGGATCCATCCCTTCCAGGCACAGGTTAGTCTCCTCTCTTTCAAAAATGCCATCCACCAGTTCTGTACAGAAAAGTGATTGCTTATGTTAGAAGACTATTAACAACATCTAATATACATCACTCCCCTCCGTTGCTCCTTGTCCCACATCCAACAGACAAGAGACATTTCAGTGTTGCAGGAGGCCCTTTTACATACTAGAGAACTCCACTGCATCTCCTTTTTTTGTCTTCTGTAGACCAAACAAAACATTTTTTCCCAGTCTTTTCTCAAATTACACTTTCAAGTCTTCTGATCACCTAAGCATAAATGTGTGCAGGTGGATGGAGGTGCCAAGGTAAAGCAAGAAAAAATACTCCTGCTGCTAAAAAAAATATGTAGAAAACACCCTAACAACATTTGCACTAAAAAAGCCAAAAACAACAAAAAAGCAAAAATACCCCACCCAAACCAACAAGAAACCACCACCCAAAACAAACAACAACTTTCCAAGGTTTATAAAATACTATTTATGTACAAAGGAGAGATACAATGAAAAATTATAGGCATTAAGATGTATTGGTATCAACATATATTTTTTTCATGTTAGTTCAGCAGGTCAGTCAGGCTCAGGATGGTTATGGAAAATGAGCATGTTGCACTTTCCATTTAGAAAAAGCATACTACCTTTCTGCTGTTTTCTATTAAAAAAAGCAAACCAAAACACCTGAACCTACTGTCAGACCAAACTATTCTGATGATATTATAATAAAGGAGTTAGTATAATTAAAGAAAACTTGGTGCAAGGTCTTAAAATTCTTAGGGTCAGGGTTTGTTTGGTTTTTTTTTTTTTAAAAAAGTCTCCAATGTTAGGATGAGTTTCACTTCCGATCCCTGTTGCTGCACTCTTGCAGTAGTCCCCCTTTAGTAAAAGCCACACTAATAAAAGTGAAATGAGGAAAAAAACAATGAGCAAGAATGAAATCTAATCCAAATTTACACATGGATTCCTTCAAATGCTTTAGGAAATCACTTAATGTTAAAATACTGGAAGTAAAAGAGACATTACACAGTTTTTTTACAGAGTAATAGATAAAAGAATCAGATATACAAAGAATCAGATATACCTCCCTATCTACAAAATGGGAAAAATACTCATCCAACTATAATAACTTCTTGTGAAGTTATGTTTATGCTTCAGAAAGCAGTCTGAATCTGAAAGCAATATTTTATATTCTCCTGTTTCACATATCATATACAAAGAAGCTAAGCTCTGTTCTAGTTTAACTACAGTTAGAAATAAATTAATGAAATCAAGGGTTTTGTTTTAGGGATGTTGCAGTTAGTCCAAGTACCAGGAACTGGCTCAAAAGAAATCCATACATTGTAAGACAGAACCAAGATATTAAATATGAAAACAACCTTAATTCTGCCCTATTTACCTCTATTAAATGTAATGAGAGATGAACATTCTGATTCGGGGCGGGGGGAAGGGGATGTGTGTGTGTGTGTGTGTGTGTTAGCATTTTAGCACTTTTTAGCCTGATCTGTCCTTTGGAAAAAAAAAAAAAAAAAAAAAAAAAAAAAAAGAAGTACTTTCTTTTCTCCTGTACAAGAAAGGGAATCCTGAAGGAGGAAGTATTATTATTTCCTAAATCCCTTTATCTGCCTTTACTGGACAACAACCCTACAAGGACCAGTGTTCAAGAGATTCATAACAGACATACTATTTCACCTGCTGAGATAGAATACAACTACCAAATCTCTAGACAAATAGATGAACAGAAAACATGACAATCTATGAAGGAGAACTGATTGACTTACTACAACCACTGGAATTACGCACAAGTGAACTGCAGAAGCAGCAGGTGAAATTACTTCTGAAGTCACTGGATGTCACAGTTAACACAACTGTAGCTATTTATCTAATCTTTGCTATAGATTCATTACTAATACATATAGCAGCAAGCAGCTCAAGATAACAGTAGACTAAATTCTTCAAGGTGCTACATAAAACATTTCAGAATGTTTTGGCTGCATCTGAAGTTCAACTAATTCTCTTCATTTCTAAAATAATTCAGGTTAGATAGGTATTGAAACAGAAGGTTACATTTCTCAATCCAATACTTCATTCATTTCAATGCAAACAAGTTAACGAGTTCACTTACAAAAATCTCAGCAGCTTCATGACATACTCCAAAAATACTGTGCTCTGAAGACAGGCTACATTCCCCACTCAAAACAAACGCAGACATCCTGCTTTCAGTGCAAAGCTAAACAGAACCCGCGCCTCTGACTCACACCCAAAGCCAACCACTTTTGAAGCGTGTTATACTTCAGCGTTTCACTTCTTACGTTAGCTAAAAAGAGAACAAGGCACTAAAAGCGCCCATGTACGTGTATTTGAAGCAGCGGGTATTCCAGTGTGGCACCAGGAACAGCAGGGGGTAGTGTTTCAGTGCTTTTAAACCAGGCACCACTTCTGCAAAGCAAGGCTCCTACCCTTCCTGTTTTCCCTCGTTGCAGGTTACCCTTAATTCCCCACCTAGATTCCTTCAGCACCTAACTACTTCTGGCTGCACGCAGGCCGGGCAGAGTTGCCAAAACCCTCTTCCGAGCTGACTAGCACAGGTCCTGCTCCAGGCAATCTGGTGACCACCTGGCTGCCCTTTTCTGCTCCCTCTGCCTTACAGATTTTTACCAGACTTTTTATTTACCACTACTGTGGAAATCCTGAAGTCTCTAACAGGTCACTGCCCATTGCTAATTTACATCTTCCTATAAATACAGTGACTCAAAATCACTTTAAAGTAAAAATATTAACTTGTAGAGCACCACAAGTGTCCCAAACATTTTACAGACCGCAATTTATAGCCCAAATACATCAAATGAGCATTTAGTGCAATGTAGGATATACTAATTTTCTGCATGTCATTTGTAAAAGAAGTTTCTTGAGAACAGCAAACCTGGTCAACACAACCCTATCTAGGTAATTCAGGCCACTGAGCTTTCAGTCTTGGTGTAGTCCCCAACATCTACTAGTTGCCTTTAATATTCCTCCAGGTAACTTAATTTTGCCAAGTGTAACATCAGGCAATTAAGATTATGTGTTTACATTGCATATACAGGTTATAAGTATTTTAGACAACAAAAAAATTTTTTTACATGTTTTATTTTGTTGCATCTTTTTTTCTTAATTATATATGCTTCCTTTTTTTTTTTTTTTTCCAGTTTATCTTGATACACATCCCCCACCTTCCCTGTCCCAAATCCCAACTTGCCAGAGATAGCCACAAACATTTGTGGAAAGCCTACTATTTTCCCAAATACACTGCTTGCAATTTTATGATATTCTATCTCATTAATTACCATGACTAAGATTCAGCGTTGTCTGTGATTCAATTTAAGAGGTGATTCCCCATCCTCCAACAGAGATAAATTTAGGTATCTGAGAAACCGGACACCTGTTTATTTTCTACCTGCATCACATTTTATTCATATTAGCTCGGTTACACAGTCATTTTAAGGATTTCTTCCTTAAAATAAAGCAAAAACCTGAGGTAAAACACAAGTATTGTTTGAAGGGAATTGGCTGTAGGATGGCCAGTAAGAATTATCCCACTGATGTTATCATTTGTTTTATAGCAGAGTAAATTGCACTGAGTTTAGGGGAAAAAAGTTTCAAAATTTAAAGTTCAAAACTTCAGTTGCAACGTAATATTCCTTCTGCAAGACTTATTCTCTAAGCAGTCATGCATTCAGCATGCAAACCAGAAAAATACCCTGAAGTAACTTTGTAATTAATTTAAATCACCATCATCACATACCATATTAAAAGGTAAAGCAAACTCTCTGATTCTTCTCTAAGTTGCCACATTGTGAAAATGCACTTTAACAAAGACATAAAATTTAGTGCAAAATTACTTTACTTATGGTCACTGGGATCCAAAAGAACAGTCACTGAGGAAGTTTCAATAGTCAGAGGTACTATACACTGACAGCATTTGCTCCTCCCATCTCATTCAAGCTGTCCTATTCAGAAATTTTAAAGTGATACACAGATGCCATGTGATGCCTTCTCACAATGGCTGTTTCCACCCTGAAGATACAGCTGTACTATCAGTTTTCAACGATTTAAGGAAACACTGACCTTAAAACAAGCCGTCCTACCATCTTCCATCTCTAAGTAGGCTAACTGGACTGAAAACTACCTTTATCTACTGATCTTTTGGGTCAATCAGCAACCCGATTTGACTGGCCAATGACCAGTGATAACACAAGGAAAGTTACTTTTGAAGTCAGAAGGGAACTGTATCTTTAGCAGGCAGCTAAACTGTTATCTGCATCGTAGTAGCTGGCACACTGTGAGAATGAAACATTTATCAGCAATTACCTCCATGATCTCCTCATGATCAATTTACAGTATTGTCAAAAGAAGGAGGAATATGCAAGAGCAAGAAGACAACAGACCCACTGGCAGCACACACAGGATTGATGACTACCAGAAAGATGACACAAGCCTGGTAAATATTTCTACATAAAAGCATGTACAGCCTTCTAATCACAGAATAATAGGGTTTGAAAAGACCCCTGAAGGTGACCTTGTTTGCTGCCTGCTCAAAGCACGGCTAACTTCTGCCAGGTTGTTTCAGTCCCTGTCCAGTTAAGTCTTGACAATCTCAGAGACAGAAAGTCCCCAGCCTTCCCCACTTTCAGAAGTAGGGAGTTGTATGCATTTCCACTTTTGAAAAAAGACAAAACACCAAAACATTCCCCCCTACAAAAATTATTAGATTACTTTTCAGGAAATTAAATTACATTTGAAGAATAATAAATACTTTTCAGAATTTTTCAAAAATATATGTAAAACTAACAAAGTCTACGAAGAACCTATCCTGATGTTAATTATTGGCTTATTTTTAATAATCTTCACAAGTATCTACGAATCAGTACATCAGTTTCAAGGAGAATGTAAAAAAAGCAAAACAGATATATAAAATTAAAAGGGGAAAAAGCCTCTTACTTCTACCTAAGCCATTCGTATTTTCCAAAGAAATTCAAGTTCTACTACTGCATCATTTTCTCAGCCAACTGTCAACAAATAAAATTACCGGATCTCTGACAGAGGCGATCAATTTTCTTAGTTGGTTCAAAATACTCTTTTGCTCTTTTACTTTCTTTCTATTCTAGTCTAGTCCCCAACAAAGCATAATTCCTTCTTCCTGCTCAGGGATATAATTATGTCTTCATTAGTTCTGAAATGCAGTACAGTAGGAATCTGTTGATTTTTTGGCAGCGTAGGCATACTAAATAGGAATAACCAGATGCTGCTTACATCACTTTCAGATATAGACAAATTAAAAGCAAAACAAAAACCAATGCACAGGTGTTCATGAGAGCAATAAATTCTGAGTTCCCCAACTATCTGGCTCTCTGTTATAAGGGTATTCTACATTGGGTCCCAAAAGGAACATAGTGCGTTCACAGCTCACAGCTATTCCATGCCCTCAGATGTACATACCAAATACAAATTATGCAGATAAAACTCTGTAACCATCTGGTCATCTAAAGTATTTCATATAAATTGTAAGTGACCTATTTATTGGTACACAGAATGTTTCCAGTTTGAATTTTCTTCTTCCTTTTTGCTGTATTTTGATTGAAAGTTAAGGATGGCAGTTTGCAGAACTCCATGATACGCTGTTCTTTTGTTTGCACACCAACAGGTGCACGAACAGCCATTAAGTAGGCTGGTGCTAAGAAGTGCACAATAGCGTAACTGCTCAGTTATGCTCCAGAAATCAATGGAATTACCAAGGAGGAAAACAAAGTAAACCTAAGTTCATATGAAAAATGAGATGAGTAGTCACTTGCAGGAGGGTCTAGTTATAACTAAAAATTATGCTTTCATTTTCAGCCATTCTTCCAGTTTATGACTTGCTAAAACAATAATCACTTCCTGCTTTGAGACTGAAACTGTTCCTGGTCCTCCTCATTCCAGAAGGTTTGTTTGTTTGTTTGTGTTTCTTCTAGAGAGAAAGGAGAGGGGTAGATCAAGGAAATCAATTACTATAGTATTTTTAAATGGTATTCACAATCTTTTTTGCTCTCCAGGCTCTTCAAATTACAGTTGTTCTGGAAGTGTAAGACTCTGCTTTCATGAGTGTATTTTCAATTTTTTTTTCCTAAGAAAGTATATACTTAGGATTTCATTTAAAAAAAAAATAAATGAAAGCAAACTTCATCACAAACAGTCTGCATACTATTTTCTTGACAGAAGTACAAAGTACAACTAGCTGAGATAGATAAATAAATGAGAGCATGCAAAAAGGTCTGGACTATTTTTAATATTTTAGTATTAAGATCTATTGATATTTGAATACTTGTCAACTCAAATTCTCATTTTTCATTTGTCTGAGGGTTATGCTTACCACTAACTTATGTAATTTGAAAAGCAAAAAGTTTAATACATTAAATCAATTGTGCGCACTAGAAAGTTCATCTCAA
The DNA here is from genome assembly GCA_020800305.1 of Porphyrio hochstetteri. Lineage (NCBI taxonomy): Eukaryota > Metazoa > Chordata > Aves > Gruiformes > Rallidae > Porphyrio > Porphyrio hochstetteri. Next base: position 35,842,325 of record CM036905.1, read on the forward strand.
GTATCCACGCATTTGGAACAGAGACCTGAAATACGAAGACTATATACATAGCCCTGCAACAACCTACAGGACAACTCCACCTACAGCAGTTCGAGTCTCACTGTCTTTGCTTATTTAATTCAAGCCCTTTGGAAGAAACTTACTGCATGTCTACAATACTCGGTACAGTGGGAACCAGATCTCCTTCAGAGTAACTCTACGAGTAAGCAATAAAATGATCATTACTGCAAGGTACATCTCAACCACTGCGTACTTTTAAGAAGGGTGCTGTATTTTCACAGTCCTAAGCAGCAGATTCTACATTACAAGTCTGTTACTGAACATCAGTGCTGGTACATGTGTACAAATAACCCAAAGGGAAGTCTCTCAGTCACCTTTGCAGCTATCTCAAGATGAAAAGCTAGATCACGACTTCCACTACCTGCCTTCCCTCCCGTGAAGGATGTGACATGCAAATGCGCAGGGAAGTCCTGTATCACCACCTTTGCAACCTAGCAGCTCACTACTATCAACTTCTATTTTCAAAAATACAGCTTGTACCAGATAAACCATACAATATCTAAGTATCTGTTCAGAAAGACAAATTATTTTGCCAGAATGCTAGAAAATATGAAAACACCCTAACCGTATTATACACTCAGAGCCAAAGGTTAGAATTTTGCCAGCGTATCAGATTTCAAATCATTATTTTTTTCAGAAAGCCTGATCCAACTCTTATGAAATTTAGTAGAACTTATTTTAACTAGCTTTGACTATAGTTCACAAGAAAATCATGGACTTTATGTCCCCCTCCAAAAAAAAAAAAATTGCCAACAGCAAATAGCAGTGTAACACTCTTCACTACTCACTCAAAATGACCGAGCATTTTGATGTCTGAGCACATTTTCCAGGCAAATGTAAGCACATCAAAATTACAAATAACTACTTTAATGAAAATACCAAAAGGCAGCACAGATAGAAGAAAATGTTATTCATTAGTTTATTTTATACAGTGAGTTGGAAAAACACACACACAATAGTAATTTCTACTCATTACTGCAGTAAAGTTTGTTTTTCCTCTCCTCATTCTCTTGAAATAAATGTCTAGTGAAATAGTGGAAGCTTGGATCCTGCTTTGTTTCCAGATATTTTCTCCAGTGTCGTCAATTATCAAAAAAACCCTGAAACTGCCTAGTTTTGTATTTTCTAGAAATAACTACAGCATAACTGACCATAACATAGCATGCATTTTTAGTACAGCAATGTAACTGTCTTCCCTACAAACACACTAACAAACACTGAAAGCCATGACAAAACACAGATAGCAGAGCCCTGGAGCACTCAGCTACAACAGACCTGGTAACACCTTGTCTCTTGAACCCAGGGGACATAGGAGTTGCAGTGAGGATTAGTAAGAGAAATAAACAATGGTTATTATAAATGTTTAAAGATTAAGGCAGTAAGCACTCTTTCACCATGTACAGTCTATTACCGAACCACCATAGTTAATAATGAATTAATCTGAAATGCTTTTCAATCATATTTTAAGATGTTTTAAAAAAGAAAAGTAAATCAAAGACACTCTGACTTACTCCTAAATCAATGTCTCGTCTGAGTCGGTAGGCAGCCTATTCCCTGTCAAACGCAACATGCTTTGAGATTGCACATCTGAATATACAACTCACACACAGGGTGAAATGTCATTTCAAAATCTTATTTAATTAAAAAGAGAAAAATTACTAAAGGTAGTCACACCCTACAAAAGCTTGAATGGTTGTAAAGAATATACAATGTCATAGGGCAAGATTCTCTCATTCATTTCTTCACACAATTGATCCTCTTTTATTTTAAAGCAAGTATTTGTTGGATAGCATCCTTCCAAAACCATTTATCCAACCATTTGTGCAAATGGACATATGAAGAAAATTAAAAAACCCAAAAAAACAGCCACAAAATACACACACAAACAAAACACCAAATCAAAAAAAGCCAACTGTGAACACTAATCTAAAAACATATGACAAATGTAAAAGTTTTTGTTAGTGATACAGTACTTCAATGCCAGGATAACCAGCATTCCCAGCTCAAAACCCAGAATCTTAACTAACCCTCAAGTAAAGGACAAAACACTTTGAAAACACCACAACATGTAAGAAAATAGGTGCTAGGAAACATTTACACCAGCACTGCTGTTCAAAATTGCAAACATTTGCCATTATAATTCTACATATCAAAAGATAAACAGACTGATAGATATCTCAATATACATGTCATTTTATACATACAAACGCAGATGGAACTAATGACTTTAACTTGTTAAAAACTACACTAGTCTGAGTTATGGTTTATTGCTGTGTACATACATAACAGTTGTTAGTTTGGTTGATAATGAAAGCGCAAATAACACATTTAATGTAGCTATTATTGTAGCCCTAAGAAAACGTGAAATTAAATGAGGTAAACTAGCCTTAAATAATGGATACAAACATAGCACCATTGTTTGGAATGTAAATGGATCTAAAGGACTTAACAGTTAACCTGTTCAAAATTTGAACTGGTTCACCCCTTATTTATCAGATTTGGGAACAGCCGAAATACCTACCTAGAGGACAAACTCAAAAGCACAATTTTCAAAATGAATTATTAATTGGACATGTGGCTCCAAAGTTTCTTATTACTTCCACTTCAGAAGAAAATAATTAACATTTATACATACAGCATTATGGAGATAAGTTTTTCGATTTTTTTTTAACTTTCAGGAAGACTGTTAGCTTTTCAGATGCACTGAATGCTTTCTCACAAATGTTTAGAATGATCATTGGTAAATGGGTATGACACCAGTTCTCTGTTCACTTTCTTATTAATTAAATGCTCCATTTTTTCCAACTGGCACTTTAATAATTGGCTTTGCCTATTAAACATTTTGAATTGAGATAATCTTTAATGAAGAATTTTTAAAATGGTAGGAAAAGTTTATCATAACTGTAAGTAGCTATAGCATCCACTAAAACTGACACATACCATGTAACACAATAAAATGTTCACTAAGTTATACCATAACTTTCACTGGATTAAGTTTCGGTCTTCCACAATTTATTCCCCCCCCCCCCTTAATAATGGCCACATTTAAATTAAATTGTCAAGATTCATCTTTGGGTTTTTTATCTCATATAGGCAACTCCAAAATATCATTAAAAAAAACAACAACTGCAAAACTTCCTTATTTTCCTCTCACCTGCAGTATTAAAACCCACATCACAGCCTAACGAGAAATGGAAGTCATTGAAAAACCACACTTCTCAGTGTTGGAAATTGAATATAATTGAACAACTTGTTCTACAGGTGTTTCAAGTTTAAAGGATGCTCTCTCTTACAGGTGTGGCCTCACTACCCGAGAAGCGTAAATATGACATACAAGCAGCATTTGTCATCCTATTTATAATCTGACACTGATACCAATACAGTCAGACAGAAAGTCTATTCTGTACCACTATAGGCAAATGTGATAGAACCAATTCCTCCTAAAATACAAAAAGAACAGACTTCTGGATCTTTAAACAAAACATGAGTTGCATGTACTTCCTCTGTCATAAATTTCCAGTCTTGCCTTGCCATTTTTCATTAGCATGGGAAAAATAGTTTAAGTCACAATTAACCTACCTAATTCGCTCCATCCTGATCAGTAACTACTTACATGGAAGTTGCATTACAAGGCCTTAAATCAGGTAATTCCCATTGTTTTAAATACAGAAAGCAAGAAAAAAATATATATATACACTAGCATATACTATGTAATATTTCCCAAAACATTAAAACTTTTCTATTTTGAAAGTGACATATATAAAAAACTACTACCCAGAAAAATCAGATGCTGTTATACTTCACTTTAGCAGCCTATCAATATTTTTCCATGAACTACATTATGAAAGGGTAACAATTAATATTGTAGTTTCTGAGACTAACCCGTCCAATCACTACAGCTGGTTCCAACTTGACACTGGTTCTAAACCACAAGTTATCAACTCACAATACTAATGTTTTGTGAAAATATATTACATGCTCCCATCTTTCCTATTCTCATACAAAAACATAATCCCAAATCACCGTATCATAATACTCTGCACAGGAACCATTTGTGATACCATCAGCAGGGATTGCAGCATTAGATAAGAAAAAAGCAACAGACTAATCCTAGCAAGGATTTTATTTTCCTGCAAATTCTCCTTATTATAAAACACACTTTAGAAATGCACAAACTACATTCTCTCCACTTTTTTCTCCCCTAACTTCTCCAGAAAGCATTAGATGTTCTTCCATTTCACAGTACTTACAGTGGTGTTTCTGTAAAACGCCCAAGTGTCAGCATGTACTGGTTTTGTTCTCTTTTTTTTTAAAAAAAAAAAAGACAGTAAAGAAAAAAAGGCTACTTGTCTTTTGTACTATTCTTATACAAAATTTCATCTTTTAACAGTGCACATAAATATGGTTCTTGTAAAACATAGCATTGAACAGCTTGTAACAGGTAGATAAACTTCCTCCATTTTCCACCTTCCAGACTATCTCAGTAAGAATTTTACATTTTTGTATCATGAAAAAAACAGTAGCAAAATACTCCTATTAAATCTCCCTTCTTGAAAAGAAACAAAATTATAAATAAAAGCATTACTAATTTTTCCAGCAGCCCAATTGTACTAGACCTTAAGAAGTAGAAAGTAATCGTCCCAGACTAGGGTCATGAGCTCTTAGTATCACAAGATGAGCCAGGGAAGATAGAAGCCAACTTCCTCCTTCCCCTTGTCAAAAGATGGGAAACTACCACTGCATTTGTTCAGTTTCCTGTGTTTAAAAAGGAAAAGGGGAAACCGGCACAATTGCAAAAATTTCAGACAGGAAGGTCTTCAGAAAAATCAAACTGTTCTTTCCCCACCATCACTACCAAGTCCCAGAAAGAACCTGGGTATCATCTTGGCTACAGCTTGTTACTCCTTGCTCCTCTGACAGTGGCATAGGTGCCACTCGTATTTAGTTATCATTCTGACATGCTGTCAAATTAACCTGAAGAACGCAAATAAAGGAGAAAGGGAAAGACAATTTTAATTACCTAAAATGCAGACAAATCAAAATGTAACAATGGGACAGACAGAAGGCACTTCTTTAAATACAGGGCCTTGACCTTGCCAAATTGCAGTAGTCTGCTACAGCCAAAAGTAGTTCTGGAAATGAAAGAAAGGCTGATGTTCCCATAATGGAAGAGGTAAGTAAGGAACTGCTAGGAGCTTTTCTAATAGGTTAAATGTAAGACAACTTACCTCTATCCACAACCATAAATAATTAAGGCAAAAACCCAGAATACGAATCCTTATCCTTTTAACTTTGAGTAATTATACAAATTGTCCCTCAAATAAGTACCGCTGACATTTTTTGGAACAAAGGAAAATTGTTCTTGGTTAAAATATATTATTTTAACTGTAGATAAATTAATTGTTCCAAATTGCTCCAAATTTTTCCAGAGTTTAAGGGTTTTCTTTGAATGCCATTGAGAATATTTTTTCCTCCAACCTATTTTACAAAGAACATCACAGTAAGAGCCACTGTTACCAAAATTGAAATACTGTAAAATTCTATTATGCTAACCATAATCTGCAAATAATAATACATTTAAATATATGATTCACTTCAGAGATGTTTTTATTATTGCAACACAATGCATATTTTAAAAAATATTTTTACTTTCTACAAATATTATTTGATCTAAAAAGTACATGTTGTAAAATCTTATTGCATATTTAATGCATTGTAATAAATGCATATCCAGAACTACTCCTTTACCAGAATGAAATCTGTTTTATATAGTGCACATTCAGTATGTAGGGTAGGTCTCAAATGTACAATAGAAACATAGGCACATTTTGGATTAATCAAATTTCTATTAGGTATGTTTACTAGACCACACATCTTTCAAAATGCAACACACTGAAAGCTTCTTCTGAAACCAGGGAACCCTGGCAGCTTTTTTTTGTCCTACTCAGAGAACATCCGTATTTTAAAAATCTACAGGAAGTAGCATTATTCACCTGCTTGAGACAAAAGGCAAACACACACACACCACCAATCTTTAAGTGAGAGGTAAAACATCTCACTGCATAGAAGCTTAATTATAATTCCTCCCTACTTTTCCATACAGGCGATATGCAGACATCATCAGCTTTATACTAGCTATAAAATTGACACTTCTACTGTCCTTATGGTGTCTGATTAAAAAGGAGAAGTACTAAAGTAGCCTCTTCACTACTTCTGCAGTAAGGCAACTGATTCCTTGTGTTCACATATTGAAGTTACAAGTAATTTTTTTTTTTTTTGAAGATCACTACGTAAGGTAAAGCCCAAACCCGACTGATCTCAATGCTCTAGTAAATAATTTTTAGAATGGTTTAAAAAAAAAAATAGATCTTTTTGCACATATAAGAGCACTGCTTAGTCCAATGCTGAAGTAAGGTACTACTAATACTCATGTATTTAGTCCCTCTTTGGAAAGTTTACAAAAAGGTTAAAAACCCTACATATTCAGGACAGCCTCAAACACACATGAATGGAGAGACTGAGAAGAACAAGCCTGAAAAAGGTTAGAGGAAAAATGCCTACTAAAATTTGGTGATAACCATACCCCTGATTAATCAGGACATTGGCATTGTGGTTTTAGATTAACTACACAAAAATACAACTACTACTATGAACAAAGGAAGTTCCTAATTATAATCTAAATTTCCAAAACACTTTTAACATGATGAGATAGGATATATTAAAACTTCCTCTTCCAAACTGAGAAACTGCTCCTCTGTGAGAAAAGTTCCTTGGATTTATACTTCCAAGACAGAGATTCACACATATAAAACAACTGCTGCCAGATAGCCCACAGTGAAGCTTTTCAAATGCTAAAGCAGTCTTCTACTGCTATAATTTCATTTTCAGTAAAGAACCTTCAAAAAAATCTTTAATTAAATCAAATTTCTTTGGTATAAAATATTACACTTGCTATATAACTGCAAAATGCAACTCCAACAAACCATTTGGAGCCAGCAAACTTTTTTTTACAAATAACATTTTCTTAAAGTGAAAACAAGCCTGCAACCTTCACAGTGAGGACAACAGTACATGCAAATAAACAGCCTTTCAACCAAACGCCTTTTGTAAGGTGTTCTTACAAAAAAGATCTTGCCAACCATAGGGAAGGTCACTTTCATGTACCACTCTGCAATACTGCGTATGAGCATGTATTTTCTAAGATTAAGATACATCTGTTTTTCCGTAAAAGCAAGGAACACTTCTGGTAGCAGTTCTCAAAGTTTTAGTTAAGTAACTGTATCAGCTCAGACTCAGGACTGTGTTTCTCCATTGATAAACTCCCAAGTGCAGGTCAAAGTATACGTAACTGCAAATGGAATATAATGCGACTCCACCCATCGTCTGCACTTCAACCTTGATTATTAAGGAAAGTAAGGTGCTACAGAGAATATCCCCAGGGACAGCTGAAAGCTGAGAACCAGTTTTAAAATTCTGAAGGACTAATATAGTACATTAAAAAAGAGGTGGAAAGTCACCCACTTGCTCTAAAATGTGTGATTGATATTAAAAAAATACCTTTTTCTTAAGGCAATGGTTAAGCTGGGAAAATCAGTCCTACAGATGATTTCACACTTAGATGAACATTTATTTCTCTTTTGTTTATTTATCTTGGGGTCTGTATATTCTTTTATTCCTCAATTAACATCCACATTAACATTTGAACATGAGTGCACAGAAAGATGCAAGAAGATTGAGATAAGAAGGGAAACAAAGGTAAAGTAACAAATGTCAGTTACATCCAGCAGTAAGTACTTTGTTCACTGGCACAATCCTGCAGAAACGTATGACCAGATGCTTTCCTTTCACTAAGGGAAAGTGTTCTTGCCTTGTATAGCAGGAACTGGATTACCAGTTGGGGTCTCTGAACTCATCAGCACTTAAATTATAAAAGAGAGGTCCATAACAGCAATGTATTACACTTAAAAGTAAAAAAAAACCAAACAAAAACCAAAACACCACAAAAAACACATCATCAACTCTCACCAGTACATTTTTTAAAATGCTATTCAAATTGCTTTAAAAAAAACAACAAAAAAAATCCACCAACTTCTTTTGTATTTATTTCCTTATAACCATCACATAAATAATGGTTTAAATATCCTACTAGATAGCTCCTGGAACTTACTGTCTTTTTAGGCATTTCACTTTCCACTATAAGAGATATCAAACTATCAAGGATTTCAGCCTTGGCAAAATCTAATTTAACAGTATTTGTTTTCAAATGCCTCTCCATTCCCTGACAAAAGCCCCAAATCTGTACTAAGCATTCTCTTGTTCCATTACTGATGGTATGTTATGAAATTTCCTAACCATGCAGCATTTTACATTTGCTTTCTTACACTCTATTTTCAACTTTAACTGTCCATTTTTTGTTGCTCAATCACCCATACGTCTCCTGTGTAATTACTATTAACTCCTCACTGTTTGTACTCTTTTCACCAAAAATCCTCATGGCACTATTATAATTTTGTTTGATTATGTGTCTTGATTACCCAAGACTCTCCTGGTCAAGGAAAATGTTTTCAAGCAGAATTCAGTCTCTTCTGCACTAACCCTACTCCATAAATCTACTTATCTAAACACAACTTTTGGTATCATCCTTCTACCTCTACCATTCTCTACATTTCACTTTCCATACTGCATATAATCTGACTATCATCGCTTCCATGATCATCAATGCGTACTATTATCTGAATTATTATGCTTTTTGCATATGAAAAAAATCTATACACACATATTTTACATGACAACCTGTGACTGGAAAACACTCTCCTGTTCTAGGACCACTCCTGGGAAATTGTCCCTACTCAGGTTTCTTGAAAGCATCACAAAAATAACAATGTCTTTCATCATGTACCTTCATTTTAAAACTAAGAGCCTCTGATCTTTCTCATTTAGTATCCATATACATACTACCCTGAGACCTTCTGAGGATTTGATTAATTTGATCATTTCTCATTAAATTGCCATTCCATCTTAATCACTAGCCAAAACCCCTGCTTATTGCCATCTGTATGTAACTTTCAAGAAGGCAACACAATTGTTAAGCCCTGAAAATTACCTGATAAAACTTACCCAATGTAGTAAAAAAAGAGTTAAAAAGGGGGAAGTTCTCAAGAATGAATACTTGACTAAGTGTGTGCAGTCCTCTCCTCTTTACTCTTTGTTATTTTTCCTGCTTAGTCTATAATGGGACTTACCTGGGCACCTGTAACAACCTCCAGAAATTTAAAAGGCAAACAAAAAAAATAATCCCCTCTTTTCAGACAATTAACCATAAGGCAATATGAGTAGCTTAGAAAATAAACAACAGCAGAACTAGGCAATTCAGGACTAGAATCTGGTAGCTTGGCTCTTTGCAGCTAATGTGGTCAATGGAACCCTGATGCAGGTCTCCATGAAAGCAGATCTCTACAGTTCAACAGAACAAGCCCTCACTGCCACCAACACCCTAAAACCAGAGCTCGTGTCACTACTGTGGGGCAACGCCAGCCACTCAAGGCTTGTCTGCTTGAAAAGGGATACCACAAGCTGCTACGTAAGATAACAACAGTAATTTCTGATGTACATAGGCAAACAAGAATGACGACTTACGCTCTTTTTCCACCCTCCTCTATATACTGAGGTCGGGCAAAAAGTAGAGAAAGGAGATACATATACCCCTTTTAAATAACGAGTTGCTTTTATTCTCTGGAAAGACCAGTGCAGCTGAAAGGTCAAAAGAGTGGCAAAATAAGCACTATCACTACACAAGTTCACGTTATCTTTGGTAAAAAAATATAAAAATAAAAATTATTTAATAGCAAAAATACTTCCAGGCATAGCAGAAAAAAATTTGTAGCTGTATGGTAACATGGCAGGAATTTCACTTGCATGAAAAATACAGTTTGTCCACATCTTTGACCAATTCACCTGCTCCTTTACCCACTAATTATTTTGATCAGAACAACTTAGGCTCTGTAACTTGGAGAAGTTTTGAACAACAGCCATTTTATACATTTTACATTCTCTTCAAATTACACAAGCCTACGGCCCAGGACAAGCAAGAGTTTTGTATCACATACAATTGAGAACTGTCAAAAAGAAACAGCACTTTGCACCTACTTCCACCTGTAAGAACCAAATGCAGTTTCTCAATCTGTGTATTTGTATATAATAATTTTTTTCTTCAAGTCTGCTGCATTCCATCTTTTCCTCTCTTGTTGCAAATTCATTTCTAACACATATGTACTACTACTAAGAGGTGAGACGGAACATCCAAGCAACCTACTCCAAACTGAAGCTGACAACCAGTCATGGATACCCTGCGTATACACACACACATATTTCATACAATGTTTGCATTTCTTACCAGAATCACAGAATCACAGAATTATCAAGGTTGGAAAAGACCTAGAAGATCATCCAGTCCAACCATTCACCTATTACTACTAGCTCCCACTAAACCATATCCCTCAATACAACATCCAGTCTTTCCTTGAACACCCCCAGGGTTGGTGACTCCACCACCTCCCTGGGCAGTGCATTCCAGTGCCTGACTACCCTTTCTGAGAAGTAGTGCTTCCTAATGTCGAGCCTGAATCTCCCCTGGCGCAGCTTGCTACCATTCCCTCTAGTTCTGTCACTGCCTACACGGGAGAAGAGGCCGACCCCCAGCTCACTACAACCTCCCTTCAGGAAGTTATAGAGAGCTATAAGGTCTCCCCTAAGCCTCCTCTTCTCCAGGCTGAACAATCCCAGCTTCCTCAGACGCTCCTCGTAAGGCCTGTGTTCCAGACCCCTCACCAGCTTAGTTGCCCTCCTCTGAACGCGTTCCAGAGCCTCAATGTCTTTCCTGTAGTGAGGGGCCCAAAACTGAACACAGTACTCGAGATGCGGCCTCACAAGTGCTGAGTACAGGGGGACAATTACCTCCCTGCTCCTACTAGTAACACTATTTTTGATGCAAGCCAGGATGCCGTTGGCCTTCCTGGCCACCCGCGCACACTGTCGGCTCATGTTCAGCCGTGCATCAATCAGCACCCCCAGGTCCATTTCCTCCACACAGTCCTCCAGCCACTCCGCCCCAAGCCTATAGCGCTGCCTGGGGTTGTTGTGGCCAAAGTGCAGGACTCGGCATTTGCTCTTGTTGAACCTCATGCCATTGGCTTCAGCCCAGCTCTCCAGCCTGTCCAGATCCCTCTGTAGGGCCTCGCTACCCCCAGGCAGATCCACACTCCCAGCCAATTTAGTGTCATCTGCAAACTTACTGAGGGTGCACTCAATGCCCTCATCTAGGTCATCAATAAAGATATTGAAGAGGACAGGCCCCAGCACCGACCCCTGGGGAACACCACTCGTGACCGGTCGCCAGCTGGATTTAACTCCATTTACTACCACTCTCTGAGCCCGGCCCTCCAGCCAGCTCCTTACCCAGCCGAGGGTGTACCCATCCAAGCCACGGGCTGCCAGCTTCTGCAGGAGAATACTGTGGGAGACAGTGTCAAAGGCCTTGCTGAAGTCTAGGTAGACCACATCAACAGCCTTTCCCTCATCCAGCAGATGGGTCACTAGATCATAGAAGGAGATCAGGTTGGTCAAACAGGACCTGCCCTTCATGAACCCATGCTGGCTAGGCCTGATCCCCCGGCCATCCCGCACATACCGCATGATCTCCCTCAAGACTATCTGTTCCATAACCTTCCCTGGAACCGAGGTCAGGCTAACAGGCCTGTAGTTCCCCGGATCCTCCTTACAACCTTTCTTGTAAATGGGAGTCACATTGGCAAGCCTCCAGTCTTCTGGGACCTCACCAGTCAGCAAGGAGGACTGATAGATAATGGAAAGCGGCTCGGCTACCACCTCTGCCAGTTCCCTCAGCACTCTCGGGTGGATCTCATCCGGCCCCATGGACTTGTGGCAGTCCAGTTGGAGTAGGAAGTCTCTGACTGTTTCTTCCAGAATCACAGGGGAGTTAGCATGCTACCCAATCAGCATACAAAATAAAGCATTCACAAACATCACTAATTTTCTCAACGTGACAACAGCATTTGAAGAAACCCTTACTGTTCCACAACTGTATCCTTCTTCACATTCGTAAGTGCAGCAGTGCCCATGAAGAAACATTTTCCAAGATAAGACCTTTTTTCCTTTAAGCTCTTTAAGGAGGAGATAGAATCCTTTATTTGATTATACATAATTTTATGCCTTTATGATATTTTAATATAAGGAAAAAATTAACTGTAATTGTGATGATGACAGATTTTTTTAAACCAAAATGAAAATGGTAAATTCAGTGTTAATGAAAAATATAAACTAAGGGAACAGAAATTAATTCTGTTCATGCAGCACTGGTAATGCAAACAGATGCAAAAGAAGCACTTGAAGGTTTGTACCAGTAAATCAGAACGTCACGGTAGAAAGCAGATGGTGCAACTCAAGTCAGAGACCACTCAGGACTTTACAAATAATGACAGCCTTCACTCAGTAGTGATCCAGAATCTGGGCCACAAGTCAATTAATATCCAGTGAGTGACCAATCCAAATGAGGGAGGTGGCCTTTAAAGGCTAACTTATCAGCATGTGATTACATAACCCCTCCTTTTCCTTCTACAGTGTCTACCCATCCACCCTTCCAAACAGCCATTCATTCCCACATTCCTGTCTCCTCACCCAATGCATGCATGCATGCATGCACCCAGCTCACTATATTCACGTTCCTTCCCTCTGCAGTTCGACTACCTAGCTCAAATGGTCTTCTCTCCCCCTCATTAAAATACCACCAAACAGCTTGTCTTCCCTCTTCTTTGGCCTACAGATGACCAAGAAGCAGTAGGTGTCACTTGGTCCAACCAGAGGAATAGTTAGTATGTGCCTCCCAGCTGGGCAGCTCACTTCTAGGAGCATGCATGTCTACTGCTGCCCAGCAACCTTGCAGCCCCCAAGCTGCACAGCTGGATCAGCTGGTCAGGAGATGCGTGTCTTCCCAATGGGAAGTCTAAAAATACATATGAAGTCTCTGAAGCCAGAAACCATAGCAAACACATACCATCTGAATCAAAAAGCCCTGAGGAAAACAATACAGCCCTGAGAGTCACTTTCAACTGGTGAGCTGCTACAGCAGAAGACCATACAACACACCTGTTCCAAGTTTCATCTAGTAAGGCAATCAGACCAACAGTCTGGTGCTTTTATACTGCTGCTCTATGTTATACAGTACATCATATTTATGTTGTATCAACTTCACTGTAACTTTACAATATTATTTTCAAAATATAAAAAAAGGTTTTACATTAATTTGACATTGTGAGTGCTGTTAAGTCAGCAATACTACAGATCACACCGTACTAGTGAAATTATCGTAAAAATGAGTAAATTATAAGTTTCTGCAAACAAGAAATAATGGCAACTGCTTTTTGTTTTCCTTCCTTAGTTGGATCACCAAGCAGCTCACTCCCCACAAAAAAAGGAGGATTAAATTAATTTACTCATATAAAACCTAAAGCCTGTTGCTTTCATAAACATTTTAAAAATAAAATAACCACCAAACCTTGAGTCTGCAACTTTTGCTTATGCGCAAAGACCTCCTGAGGACAACTAAGGAAATGAATACTGTTTACACCAATTTCAACATCCTAAGTTTTGAATATATTTTTATTGACTTAACTTCTTTAGTTTCTTTCCTTGTTAAAGAAAGGGCTCTACATATCTGACCTTTGCAAGCACACAGCAGAGCTGATACAGGATGCCACCTATTTCAGCCCAGCTCTGAAGAGGGATGAGAGTCTCCCTAAGTAGATCTACAGAGAACTCCACACAGGCAAGAGACTACAAACACAGCTCTTACAGCAGAATAAAGAAGCACCAAGTCACCCTAAAACTAACAGAATATTTTCACTTTCTCCCAGACATGTAAATTTATGGACAATCATCAATTTAAACTGCATCACACACAAATATCCATACAGAAATATATGCGTACGTTCAGGGAAGCTGGGTGTTTGTTTAGGTACATGCAGAACAGTAGATTATTTTTAAGTCACCTTTTTTCTTTGATCTTGCTTAAGAAGCACTCTCTTCAACAGCTGGACTAACTGTATTTAGAATACAATTACACTGCTTATTAGGAGAATGAGAGCTACTACAGAAAAATGGGATTTGTGTACTGATAATATTAAAATCTGAAGAGAAAAAAGTCTTGTGTTCATCTATGTCAAAACCCACCTTTCTGGGAATACAACTATATTTCAGTAACAGCAGCATATTGACTACAGAATACATTAATGAGACATTACTGAATATTATTAAGTCATTGTCACCAAGTACTGTGGTTTTACTTTCTAGCCATTTACTGTGATTTCATACACACTAACATAAAATCTTTTTAATAACTTCATGTTATATAAACAAAGGAGCACATAAGCTTGAACAGATAACAAGTTTAGCTAAGTTAGAAGGAAACAGAAGTACTTTGAAGCATTTGAAAAAAATATTTACTGAAAGTATTCCAAACTGTATGGTAGTTAGGGCCCTGTACATTCCTCAAACTCAATTAAACACAACAATTCACTACAGGGGTCAGCCTTTGCACATAAAGGTGCTCAGAAACAGTATTTTCACTTAAACATGTATCTGTATTTCTATACCTTAAGAGTTACAAAAATGACCTTGGAAAAACAAGCAAAATGCATGCCAGAGCTGTGATGCCTGACTGGGTCTGCAGAGTACCTGAAAACACGTATTTCAGGTGTGTGAAATACCTTTTAGATATTCAGCTGGATTCTGTGAATCGTGCATGCCCACAGCTGCAGAAGTGTTTTGGTTCTGGGTTGTTGTTTTTTTTTTTTCCAGGTACCAGGGAATCTATTATCATTTTGCTGTAAAATTCAGTATTTTACTGTTGCTAGGCACCTGACATTTAGTGTTTTGTCCTCTTGCCCTTTTACCTGCATACACCTTTTTCTTTCCTTCAATTTTCTTTACAATTAGGAATTCATTTGATTATAGTAAATATTCCACGTGCAGTCAATGAGTACAGACATCAAGAGGTCAAGGAATGAAGATGAATTCCAGCTTGTAGTCCAAGATTGAGAAGATGGTGATTAGCAGAGAATAAAAAACAAAAAGACCTGTGAGCTACACAGCCAGGGTAAGCAGTACTGCAACAGTGAATCCCTGTCAGCCCACAAGCAAAGGAAAGGATTTCTGAATTGGTCCATATGAGTAACACCATGGAAGCCACGACAGTGAGGAAAGAATGCCAAGGAAGCACACTCAAAACCTCCTTAGAGATAACTGAAATTAATCAATTACCATGTTGAATGATGAATCAGAACTATCCGCATATATATGAGGGGGAAAAGGGTATCTCACAGTGATATAACAGATTATACTACTATGGAATTTATTTATTTTACCACAGAGAGCACAAGGCTCTATTATGAAGAATATTTTCTAGAGACAAAGTTAAGGTTGCACATTCACACTTAAATGAGGTCGTTCCTGATTTTTTTCAGGTATTTACTGCAGAACTGTAGCATTATATGAACATATATTGTTAGAAATGTGAATTTTCCTAGGTTTTCATAGATGGTACTGGGGGAGAAAAGTGTCCAAGAAACAGCTCTATAATCTCCAGTGTTTCAAAGCTCTACTATCCTCCCCAAAATTACAGAGGACATATGTGAATCCTGTAATGTGGTGCTCTTTACTTGGCCATTGCCTGGATTCTACATCATTTAATCCAAGTCAGATACTCCTGAGCAAAATAACCATGTAAGGGAAGAACTGTACCTAAAATTGTTTCCACAAGTTTTCTTTTAATACAAAGAAAAAAAAAACCCAACCCAAAACAAAACCCCACACAGTTCTACACCTATCCTATACCATAATCACTGTTAACATATTCAGAACATACTGCTTCTACCACCACAGTAAGCTATTTTCATTTAGCTTAATTAAGCCCCTGGGATGTATCCCAGACCAAAAGTTACCCCAACACATTATGTCTCGGTGATA
This sequence comes from Porphyrio hochstetteri, assembly GCA_020800305.1. Lineage (NCBI taxonomy): Eukaryota > Metazoa > Chordata > Aves > Gruiformes > Rallidae > Porphyrio > Porphyrio hochstetteri. The sequence continues at coordinate 35,858,423 of CM036905.1, forward strand.
TGTTATAGCATTTCTCCAAAGAACTTTAACAGAGCCACTCAAAGTTAGTCATATGATCTAGTGATTTGCAGAGCTGAGAATCTCTACACGTGGATTATCATGGAAGCATAGCAACCTTTGGACTGGGAGACAGAGGCCAACCAGCAGACGTCACAGCGCGTAACAATGGAGAAATGCATGCAGCCATGAGTATGACCCATCTAAACTTCTGCAAACAAGCATGAGAAATCCAGCAAACACTGTAGCAGAAAAGGTGTCTATGAATCAGAAAGATTACCTTGCATTACAGGGGTTTTACGTATTTTAGGCAGCTATAGATTGACAATTAACACTGTTAATTATTCTAAAAGACTACTAATCTGAACAGTTGCTCCTCCCACATCAATAAGAAAGGGAAATAGTAGGAACACAGTTCACTCTTGCAGACAAACATGCTCCAGTGCATCATTCAACAGAACTCTGCTCTATTACAATAGTATGCAATCCCTCACGCAGCGTAGCTGGCTTGCTACAATTTATCTGGAGTTAAAATAAATGCATGCACATTCAGTTCAAAGATAGGAAAAAAAGAAGGAGAGAACTTGGTGTCACTACCTTGTTGCTGAAAATCTAATTCAGGTCTGCTTAGACTTGAACTCATTGCTCCAAGGAGACTGTATTTTAGATCTGATACCTAGCTCACTAATCTAGTACCTCAGGCAAAGCCTAAGCTCACTATTCTGGGTACCATCTTGCTGTTTTATTATCCTTCCTTAAGATAAGCTTCTTTCTTTCAACTGTTCCAATATTTCTCTGCTTAGGTATCCCAAGTTTATTTATTCCCCAAGGAATAAAGATTGTTCTTCCTCTCATCTATGCTATATTTTCTGCTTCTCAACACTGCAGAGGGCAAACAAGCTTATGAATAGTTTTATTTTCCTCATATATTCCTAATTTATATTCATTTTCAAATATTTAAGATATGACATAGAAGCATGAAGAGACACAATCCCTGTATTAAAGAGCTTACAGTCTCACACTTCTCTGAGATAGGTAAACAAACATCAGTATACTCACTTTATAAATATGAATAAAAATATGGCAAATGATTTAACGAAGGCCACAGAATAAATATGTATCAGACTGATAACTAGAAACAAGATCATGTGATTGGATCTCTGGCCTATACTCCATTCCCTCCATGAAGTTTGTGTCTCCTAATAATGTGGACTAGTAACAGTTACTCCAGATAGTCTTATTTAAACTGCAAGACACCACTCTGACACTCCGAACAAGCATTTTAAAACTAAGCACAGAGAAACAAAACACAAAAAAATCCATTCCCACAATCTGTTACATACTTAGCTTTCAGTTTTCCAATTCACAGAACATAATATTATCCTGGTTTATTTTTCAAACAGTGCTCCTCAGCTATTACTGAAGGAGGTATTTTTAAAAAATAGTAAATAATAGTAGCCCCCCTTTTATGAATGGTTTAACTAAAGCTCAGTAAGAAGAAATTTCCGTGTCAGAACTGGATTCTAGCATTTTTATTTTTTTGTCATTCCTCTGACATGCTCTCTCAAAGTAACAATCTGAACCTCTATGTACCTCTAGTACCTCACCTGTAAAACTTAACAAATTATACTCCTCAATTCCACTACTCAGGGAAGTGTGGAAACGGTTAAAAGGAAAAAAAAAAAAAAAAAAAAAAAGAGTATGAAAGCCTTATCTATGGAGGCTTAACTGCAAATAAACAAGGTAATTAAAGCCTATTAGCTCTAAAATAAATAAATAAATCAATAAAAAGTCTGAAACTCCTTTTCTTAGCCCAGGCTTACTCCACTTCACAAGGAAAGAAGCAATACCCTTGCATTTCATATGCATTCTTGATCTTCTTGTAATTTGCTTATTGTTTATTCAAACCTAAGACATTTCCACAGCTATTAATTAGTAATTTTAAGGCATAAATTAATTTTGATACTGTTTCAGTGGAAGATTAGAAAATGGTCTTAACTTATAAAGTCTCCACCAATTATCAGAAGACTCAGTAAGTCCAGAAAGTCACTACAGTTATTATAGCACTGCCAGAAACTTGCTCTTTGTAGGTTATTAGTTCTGACATCTGTCTAGATAAGATTTCAAGTTAAACAATCAGAATTCTGTATTAAAACTGAAGAACAACATTCACCCCTCCCCAAATAAACCAATATATTTCAGCTTAGCAGAAGTGATTCAGGTCATTTCTAACAAAAAGCTTGCAGAAAAATAATCAGAAGGAGAAAATTCACCACACTAATTTTTCAGCAATAAAGAGGAGCTTACCCTCTGCAGGAAAAGCTCAGAAACTCTCACGAGAGGCCAAACTCATAGTGACTAGCATCACAACACAACTCTATGAAAGAACAATTTTAAGGTAGCTGTGTTTCCTTCCACCTGCTTCTTGCTTTCCTCAGAAGACACCTAATGCCAACTTTGTATCATGAAAGTTCTATTTTCTTTTGAGCAGATTCCCAGCAACCCTGCCAAAATCCATCCAAATAAATAACTCCCATTGAAAGACATGCTAAGATTTTAACAACCAACATATTTAATTCCCCCAAATAAAGCTTGAACAGTAACTAGTCTTGATTGTGAATAGGTTGACTGTATGATTACAGTGCAACTAAAACAAAATTCCCCCTCCAACTATGTAAAATATTCACTTCAGACTTAAAAGCAAGGCCTCAGACATATGACTGAAACACACATTACAATTCTTGAGAGGGTAAAAATAATTTTTAAAAGAAATAATAAAAATGTCATCCATGTATTTGTTTCCTGCCTCGCCCACGACTGCAGGATTTGCGAGAAATCTCAGTGTAACAGATTCCACAGGTGAATTCTGTAGTGCTGCAACAAAAGTCTGTAGCTATGCAAGATGAGAAACTCATTACAGTGTTATTCAAGGATGGACAGAACCTGAAAGGTCATCTGGTCCATTTCTCTGCCAGTCCTGGCTCGTTACCTATTGCACATCCATTAACCAGGCTAGTTCTGAATGACCCATGGTATGCATTTCCCCCTTACTCTGCTTGACATACTATTCAGAAGATACACAAGTATATCTTGGGGGGTTTTTGTGCTGCTATCTGCCCTGAATTTTCTCCTGCAGTTTCATTGTAACTTATTCCTTAACACAGCCTCTTATTTTATTTAAAATTCATCTCCCTTTTAAGTATCTAGGCCCTCCAAAATGCTTGTCAGATACCATTTCCCCTTCTCACCCAAAATGTTCATTTAGCCAAGCAAAATATTTATTTCTCAAATCTTTTTTTTAAAGTCAATTAGTCCCTTCAGCCTTCTTAACATTTTGTTGCTCTTCTCTAAGCTTCTGTTAATTTGCCCCACCTGTTGCCAAGGCTCACAAAGTAAAGCAGTACTCCAAATACAGCCACACAATCACAGCCAGCCACCCTGCCCTGCCCACCCACCCCCCCCAAAAAAAAAACCCCAAAACAACCCACTTGTTCAATGTCTCTGTGGATGCAACCTAAACTTGTTCTGATTTTTAAAGTCTACATATCATATTGCAAATTGGGGCCTGTTCTTCCTGTCAGAAACATGCACAAATCCCTTTCATATGAAAGGGAGTTGGGTGCACACAACTGACAGGATTATCAGGCCCATGGTATCACTCCTATCCCTTTTTCAGCAATACTGCTTTCCAGGTTATTCCCTCACAGTGAATACCTGTTTTGGATTACTGTCCCTCAACTGTTTTAGCTTGCATTTTGCAAACTAAATCTCATTTGTATTTTCCAACAATGTGCCTAATTTCTTTCGAGTACCTTTTCTTTTTTGCCCTGACTTGTGTTTAACTCTTCCCACTATCATTGTCTGCTAATGTTGCAAGTATGTTATTCACCTTCTCCTAAAGTTAATCAATCCAGACACTAAATATACCTAAAAAAGCTAAACTCATATTACTATGTTCGTATGTAAGCACTGATGTTGTCACTCTCCTAGCACCTGAAACTGCTGTGACTCACCAGATCTATTCTTTATAATTTGTTCTATTTGTTTATGGTCCTTCACCCAACTTCTCATTCAAATGACTATCGGTATACATAAATAATCAGTTAATGAGAGATTTTGAGATGTACTGAAGTTTTAGAAAATATGTAAAATATTACTACAGCTACAACTTCATCCACTGGGGCCTTGAACCTGCAATCAGATCTGGCAAGCAAGCCAGTCCTGTACTTCTCCATACTCGCTGATCTATGTGCAGATGCTGTTGCAGTATCAGATCCTAATTTTAAACACTGAGCAAGAATAACAAAGAAAACTCTCTTCAAGTAATTTTGCTTGGAAAATTCCAGGCTGCTGATTATTGTTTTCCTAATATTTCTGCCATTATTTTACTAGGAACAGAATCCCTTAAAATTTATCTAGTTCTTCAGCTTTTTTTTTTTTAAATTACGGAAAATAGCACTACTATTCAATTTCTTAGTGGCATCTTGGAGATCAAACGACTTATACATATCTTCACATCTTTCAAGAACACCCTCTATTTTTTGTAATTATTTCATATGGTCCTGATTTTTAACTGCTCACACTTTTTCATCCTACTATATATGCTGAATTTCAGGAAATTCAGCATAATGGCTTGTCTTTATAATACCTTTATGCAACTTCTTATTTATGAATCTCTTTCCTCTCTACTTGACTTCCCCTTACCTCCTCAATATTTATTTACAACACCAAATTCTTATTCACCTTTAACTAGCATTACCTCCTTTCTGCTGCCTTTACCAGAAGCTTACAATACACACCTGCTTCCCACCTTTCAGAAATTCTCTGCAGAACTGAGACTTAAACTTATTTTACCTGACACTTAGTCCTTACACGTAATTTCTCTTAATGCAGATATAAATACCTTTCAAAAGCAAACTAATTATTAATTCAGTTAGGCATACTTCATTTGCACATTTAGTTTACAAGGTCTCTCACTCCCCAAGAATAGACGAAGACCCACAACAGGAATAAATGTATTGCTTGCGCTCACATGAAAACCAACAGGACCTTATGCTAACATATGAGGTCACATCAGCCCAATTCTTTGCAGGACTGTAACTTAATCAACCATTAACACAGAAAACAGGCTATATTTCATGTTAACTTTCTTTTCACCTACTGTATGTTTACCAACTAACAAAAATGTAAAAGCATGCCTGCATTACTGATGTTTACATTTATTACCCCATATTAAAATATTTTCATTAACATTATAAAATAATCTTTAGAGAAGCATTTAGAAATGCTTTACTAATTCACCTCAATTGAGATGAAACATCTAATTTGCACTACATCCAAGGGAATTACACTCTCTGATGCTGTAGAGACTTACAGAACTACATTAACAAGTACAGTCTATCAATGGTTATCGGCACTGTGGCTTTTGACTGCTCACTAAGAACCACAGTGCATAAATTACTTCACCTGTCAGACAGCTCAAAGCAACACAGGCACAAAAAGTTTGAGTAGTTCAGACTTTCCCTGTTATAAAATAACTTTTTCCATTGCAAGAAAAGAGAGGGCAGTGCAAGGGAGAATGGGGAGATGGGGGATATTTGAATATATGATAGACAAGCCTATCATAAAACCTATCAGAATTCTATCAGAAGCTTAAACAATCCATATATTTAATAAAGTCTAATTTGCACTCCCAAAGATACCCAGCAGAGTTCTACAACAGACAAAACGAAGAAGTTGTTCAAACAAGAGATGCACCTCACAACCATCCAGAAAAAATGTAACCCAATGATCACTTTGCAAAATATTTGGTTTATCAAGCCAATAGGACTAGTGACGTCACACAAATAATTCAACTTTCTAAATTATTTACACAGTAATTTCAAGTCAAAATGACAGCATTATTAGAGGTAACACAGCAAAATGAGCAAGTGGTCCATGTAGCTTCAGATCTTATCTCAGTGAACACAGTATGCCAGATGTTTCATAGAAAAAAACAACTTTCATCACAAACCACCACAAATCCAAATCTGCAAATATATGCATGTAGGTGCACACCACTGAATCCCTCTGAATTCAAGAGGGTTGAATCTGCCATGCAGATCACTCACTTCACAGGACACACAACATATGATTGGATGAAAATTTATATAGAAGTTGATAGGTCTCAATTTGTTTGGCTTCGTTTGCAAAGTCATTACAAGAGTGAGGCCAAGATTATAGTCACACTTGAGACTCAAGAGGAACAGTTTTTTTCCAAGGGTAAATTGCTCAGCAGTTCATGAAAATCTAGCCCTGTAAGAAACCTCGGGTTATGTTCCTCAACAGAGATAAGCAAGGCCCTTTTTACAAATTTATCATTAGAGCGTTTTTTCTGTCCCTATAACCAAGTCTCCCCCATAGCCCTTCTAAGTTTAAAGGTACACAAACATTAACCTAGCAGAGATACGTGTGTATATACAGCCTTAACACCGCACATGTAAGGAGGTGAACTCAGCTGGGAAACACTTAACATCAAATTTAGATTATGTGAGAAGCAACAGTGAGTAAAGCAGTAATTTAGAAAATCCAAAACCAAAACAAAGCCAAAAAACTGAATCAACCACTAAAAACCAATTCACCCCAAAGCCAACAACCTTCACAGTTTATTTCATAATGGTCTAAGTGAATCACAGATATTATGATAAAGTATTGTAAAATATTATTAATCTTAACTGTTTATCAACTTTTTTTCCTAAAACCCAAATAAATAAAAAGCCTTTCACTTATTTCTATATAGTAATTTATACATATTTTCAGCAACTGTATTTTAAATAATGTCAATAGCAACATGCTAATAATGAACTTTTGGATGTCTGATTGTAAATTAAAAAGTAGTATCTTATTAAAAATTAATAGTCATTAGAAGGTTAAATTAATGTTAATTGTGTTAACTGTCACAGCATATAAATGCTTTCAAAATACAGATGTAAACACAAATGACACACAACCTTGTACTACAAAAAGTTAGGCCATTCAAGCACTTCCAAAGTATGGAAATAAAAAGGAAAGTGTAGAAACAAAAGAACTTTAAATTTTGCAAATTATATGTAAAATCTAATCAACAGACTACATTTTTCAACAGAAAAACTCAAAAAGCAAAAAAACTACTGCCTATAATCCAGGAAGTCTTCACCAACACTATCAAAATACAATGTAGTAGAGAAGGAAAAAAATTTAAAACAAAAAAATAAACCCAAAAACCTTCCCTCCCCACACCCCCAAAAAAACCCCCACCATAAAAACAGAGAGGAACATTCTAAAGTGAGTGTCCCACTTCATTCCTAGGCCTGCTAGCAATCATAAACTTTGCTAAAGCTGTTAACAATAGTAATTTCTTTTCTTAGTCTGGATCTTAAAGCAATCATATGTCACCAGCAAAAAAAGAAAAATTTGGTAACTACAGATATCTGACTAAGGTTTTCCAGACATCATTGTAACTCAATAACTGCTCCACTGTGCTATGAACTCTACAGCTTCAAGCTGGAAGTCAATCTAGGACAACCAATAGAAAGTGCACCTGTACAATTACTGCATTTCCTAATTCAGAAGGCCAAACTAGAGACAAATAAAGCTTGTGTGTACTCAGATCACCAAAACGTTAAGTCCAAAAGCCCATACATCTTTTGTACATATTGCACATCTATATTATCATTAACTGCAATGAAAAATACTGTTTAAACAATTCAGAAACAGAAAATTACATTCCTTAACTGATCTACATAAAACTTTATTCTAAATGAAATGTAATCGTCTATATGTAGCATCTAAAACTACATCTGCAATAATTTAAAAACCTTTCACACAAAGAGTAATCACCAAAAGTTAATAAAAATATTTTTTTTAAAGTCATCTGGTAACTGAACAGTACCACACATAGTAATTTAAAATATTCAACATGAACTCCATGCTACATTAAAAAATAATCTGCATCACAAAAGAATAATCTGTGTCGTTTCAAGTACTGTAACCTTATTTTTAAAAAATGCAGAAATCTACAGATTTTGAAGTAATAGAAAAAATTATTTAGCTCTTTGTAATCTAAAATAAAAAATAAGGTATGCTGCTAGTAATTGATAACAATGTAATTTATCCAAAGCAGTCTACCTTCCTGCAGATGCATTTTCATTCAATGCCTGACCCCACTGAGCAGTAAACAAGTTTACATATATCAACACATTTCAGTGCTCCAAAAATTAAGCTAAGTTTCTGTAACCACTATAACATGATCTCTTACTAACAGTCCTTTAGTACCATAATTCTAAAACAATCAATAAAAATGGCTCTGACACACACTGTTTATATACTTGGGATCTCCTCAAAGTTTAAGGCTTGCAGATGTAAAATATAAATAAAATACCTACAGAGCAGAATTACCTTTAAGCGATCACTGCATCAGAGCAGTAAGGAATTACAATTTCTTTCTGGTTTATATTACAGCATTTTTAAAGAGCAGGGGTATTTTTATTATTGCACACACTGAAAATCAAATATAATCCCACACTCAAAAATACTACTGCAACAGCTTGATAGCACTCACCGCAAGTAATACTGTTTTAAAGCGAAGGCAGCGTTAGAACAACTTCTGGGAAAGTTAAACTCCTCTACAATTTCTCCCCACTGATTCTTCTCTGATACCTGTCAAAAACAACACACAGGCCGAGATACACAACGTACACACAAACATGTCGTTGACAGCGAACATCACGAAAAAAACCCCACAAGCTGCCATGAAGCAAATAGATAAATATATAAAAAGAAATAAAGACAAATGTACATGGGATTCAGGACTATATATTTTACTGACAGTCGGCATTATTTCCCCTTTCGGGAATAATCCCGCTTCTCACCGATATTTTACTGTAATTTTTTTTCAATTTATAAATTGGAGGGAGGGAAGGGGGGCTGGGAGGAGGAGGGGGGGCGGCCGGCAGGGTTCGTATTGTTTTGGGGTTTGTTTGTTTTTGTTTTTACTGCCTGGACAATAACCAATCGGGAGTCCCTCTGTCGCCCCCTTTTAAATCCTACCGCGGTCCGTTAAAAACCCAAAGAAGTTTAAAATAATGCAGGGAAGTCTTGGCGGGGGCGCCCCCTGGCCTCCGGGGCGCGGGGGCGCCGTCCCGGGGGGTCCCCCCAAGACAGATCCACAGACACAGAGAGGCCTTTCTTTTGAGGCCTACATTTCTGTCCCTAGCCTTGAAGCCTAAAGATGGCTATTTGATTACACACCGTCTTGGGTGCCCCTTTTGTTATTTTTCTCCGGGAAGGGCTCGGAGGGCAGCGCCCGGCCCCCCCCGGCTGCGAGGATCGCTTCCTAGCCCATGCTCCGTGCCGATTATCGATGTTAAACATGCCCGCTAATTTTGAGTTGCACTAAAACTGCGCTCAGACTCTCTCCTCTCTGTCTCTCCCTCTGTGAGAGAGAGACACACACACAGAGCTGCCACCACAAGCGAAAGAAACTGCCTCTCGCCGACCGGAGCTCTCTGCTCCCTCCTCGCCTTCTCCCGGGGAAGGGGGGTAGAGGAGAGGGGCTCCGGAGGAGGCGGGGGAGGCACGGGCGGGGTGTACGCCGTACCCCCGGATCCCCCTTCAGCGCTCTACCGACAAGGCCAAGCCACCAACCTGCCTGTCTGCTCGCTTCCTTCTTCCACCCCCCACCTTCTCTAACCGGCTTTAAATAGGACGGTTCCCGGCCACCCCGGCTCCCCCCGCCGCCCCCGGGGGTCAGAGGAGACTTTTGGGAAGAGGTTAGTGGGAGGGAAGCCCAAATTAAAACTTCCACTCACCTTCCCAAATCCGCCTAAAGTGGTGACTCTAGTGTAGAGAGCGTGAAGATCCAGCTCCTTCCCACCCACCACGGGGATCTTCTTAAAAGGAGACCTGCCAAAGGAGATACACACAAAACACCACAACTTGTCAGCTCTGCCCCCTTTTCTCCCCTCGCTGGGGCTGCCGTGTCCTTCAGGGAAGGGGCTGGAAGTTGGATCTGGTCGGTTTAAAAGCCTCCCCCCCTCCCGTTCCATCTCCCCATTTTCCTCACCCTCTGCTGTGGTGAAACTGCCGCAGCTCGTCCAGGAAAGCGAGTCCCTTTCTCCGCTGGTCTGCGTGGTTTTTACCCGTCGAATTTGCCATTTTTGTATTAAAAAAGGTTCTCGTAAAAAAAAAAAAAAATCCAATTTAAAAAAAAAAAAAAAAACGGCCGACAACAACAACAATCCCCGGCTCCTCCTTGTCTTTAAGAGACCCAGGTGCCCGTGCTCGGCCGGGGATCAGCCATGGAGAGGGGCTTGTTTAAAAAAAAGTTTAAAAGGAATAAGGGAGCCCAGAGAGTGTGGTAATTGCGAGTCCTGTCTCCACACAACACACAGGCAAAGAGACAGGGAGGGAGAGGGGCACCTCTCAGTAATTCCTCCTCCCGCTGCTGCTGCCTCTCTCAGCACCACAAACCCAACCGATCCAGCCTGCACATGAGACTCAACATGGTGCTGCTGGATCACACAATGAATTGGGTTACTGTTGTGGTGGGGTGGGGGGGGGAGCCGGAGTGAGGAGGTATTGACAGTGTGTGTGTTACAGCCGCGGCTCCATGCGATCTCCCTCTCCCTCGCTCGCTCCCTCGCTCGCTCTCTCTCACACACACACTGTACAGCTACGGCAGCGGCGGCGGCGGCGGTGGCGGCGGCAGCGGGATTCACTTCTCTTCTCTCTCAGACAAAAAGATCTGAGGCCGCCGTGCTTCTGCCTGGACGAGAGCGCAACACAGCGGACCCCGGAGGACGGTCCCGGTACTGCAGAAGGCAGCTCTAAAGGCAAAAGCCAGCACAGCCCCAGCAAGCAGTTCCTGGCGGGGAACAATAGGCTCCTCTCGCCGCTAAGGGCTCATCTGCAATGTGCCGCAAACTTCACACAAAGCCGGGCGGAAAAGAGGCGAGGGAGAAGGAGAAGAGGGGAGGAAAAAAACGGCTACTACCGGTTGTTCCGGGGCTAGGGGCCGGGGAAAGGGCCCTCCCTCGCCAGGCTCTTACCGATCGGCCTCTCTTCGCTGGCTGACGGCGGGGGGGGGGGGGGGGGGGGGGAGAGTGTGTGTGTGTGTGTGTGTGTGAGCGAGAGAAGGGGGAGGGCAGGAGAGGTGGATTTTTAAAGCGGGGCCGAATTTTTTAATTGGACTAAACCCAACGCCCTGAGTTCAAGGGGAGAGAAAACAACAACTGAAGGGGGCACTGGTGGATTTGGACTTTTGAAAAACTTTCCGAGTCCCCCGGCCTGAGGTGTTTCCAAGGGCAGGAAGTCGCCCCGGATGGCACAGCGGGGGCGGGGGGGGGGTTGCTCGCTGAGCGGGGGGGCAACGGGAACCCCTCATTTCGAGACACGAGGTGTTTAAAACTCCCCGAAGGAGAATGCGGAGCGCTTCCCCGAGCAGGCGGTGTCCTGGAGGGGTTCGCCAGCAGGGTCTGAGCTCTGCCTCACTCCATAAATATTTTTATTCCCCCCCCCTTCCTTCTGTTGGAGATACTATGGCCTGTAATCAAACTGTTTTAGGACTGCTGTACTGCATGTAAGCCGCTGATATGTATTTCTGTATGTTGATGGATGGAACATACAGCATAAAATTAATGAAGGAGGAAAGGCTTGGCCCGCACCCTGGATGGGCAGTAGCCAAAGGGGGCACTGCAGGGCACCTTCCCCTTCACCTGTGGTGCCTACGGTGTTTGTAAACACTTGTCTCCTGACATGTTTTGAGCCCAGGGGAAGACCTGCCCTGCGACCCCGATGAAGCCTGGTACAGCCTGGGGTGAACAGGAGCGAGAAAGGGCCCGTTGGGTGAAGGGCACCTTCTATCCAACATCAACTCCTCAGGTAAAGCAAGTGGCGACCCAGGTGGGCATCTGTCCTTCCTTGGTGAGCAAATGGAGCTCTTGGTGAGAGCGTGGTCTGGTTTAAGAGATCCTGAAGGAAGGTTTGCCCCTCACAACCAGTACGTTGAGATCCAAGGCCAGGTTGGGCCTTCAGGTGTTGGATTTTTTAAGCAGAACTCATTAAAGTCAGTAAGGAGCTGTGTTTTAAAATCAATGGCACATTATGGCCCCAAGTGAGCACTTAAAGAAAAGTGTAATTCCTTTATATTCCACGTACTAGCTTCCAAATTTTTTATGTTTTTAAATAAGGTATTTTATTTTCCTTTGGACTTGAGTGCTGTTTCAACTCAAATATAAGCACAAAGACACAGATATGTTCTAAGATTTGCTCTGGACTCACACTTCTTTTTGGGGAGGTGGAGGAGGGAGCAAAGAAATCTCTCAGTTTCAAATTAATGCTCTGTATTTAAAGTTGCCCTCTGTGTGGATGGGGTGGCCGTGTGTGGGTTTCAGGGTAAGAAATAGTGTCTATTCACTGTAGAATTGAGCCCCCCTTCCCCCCCCCTCCATTAGACCTGCAGCAGATCCTGGTCTGCAGCTCCTGTCTATGACACTCCGAGTTTCTGCTATTTCAGCAGGAGTATGCATAAGACTCCCAAAGCCAGGATAACATGAACGAGAGAGGCTTAAAACAAACGACGGAGGGGCTAAATCGCTCTTTCAGACATAACGTGGCTAAACCTTCCTTCGCAGGAGGGCGGTGGTTTTTAATCATGCCTTAAAATTCCTTAAAGGCAGGGGGTCTCCCCTCCGCGAGGGGCGGTCGACAGAGGTGAGTCACTTTGCTCGCCTGGGTGCTCTGTGGAAGGGGAGTGGGAGGCAGAGGGGAGGATAGGCAAATTGCGTAGCAGGGCTAGGTGGGTTTCCATGCTAAGCACAGCAATTGCGCACGGTCCCTTACGTAACTGTCAGCTGGGGATTCCCTAGAGGGGGTCACTTTATTCAACCATTACACAGACCCCGGCCGCCGCTCCGGCGCGCCTGGGCTGCCGTTACCGCCGCTACTGAGGCTGCGGCTACAGCTAGAGCTAGAGCTAGCGCGGCAGCTCCTCACAAAATGGCGGCGCCCATGGAAAGCAGCAGCCCCATTTTGTGCCCGGCAGAGCCTGTCAACAAAACGCCGACTTGGCCAAGGCTGAGGAACAGAAGGCGGCGGCTCGTTCGCGTTACAGAGAGCGGAGGGAGGAGAGCGAAGGATTTCACCGCCCTCCCGCCGCCGAGAGGAGACTTTCTATCAAGTGTGCGCGTTGGGGGAGGGAGGAGAGGGAGGTGAAGGGGGGACGCGAGAAGCGAGCGAGTCAGAGGCTGCGTTATCCCAGTGCGGAGCTGCTGGAGCCGCGGCGCGGGGGAGGGGAAGGCGAAGGCAGGCGGCCTTGGGGCTGGCCGCACCGGCTTCGCCGTTCGCCGGGGCCCAGCTTGCAGAGATCCGAGGGCTTCGGAAGCGAGGGGCTGGGGGAGCAGCCGGCGGCGCGGGGCCGGGCCGGGCCGCGGCGGGCGCGGGAGCCCGGGGCTGCCCAGGAGAGAGGCGCTGCTGGCAGCGTTCGCCCTCCCGAGCAGCCTGGGTGGATGGGACCGTTCCTGTCGGATTCTGGTGAACCCGTAATGAACGACAGGACGATCTAGCTCCTTGTGTAGATAACTAGGTCACTGTCAGCACTTAATTACTGTTTGTTTCATTTTAGTGCGTGCCTTATGAATAAACCGGCTATTAGGCTGATGCTTCAAGTAACCCTATCCAGCACCAAGGTACAAAATGTCTGTATTGGACTCTGATCTTGCGATGCCAGCTTGATGATAATTACTGTTTTACATTAACGATGTCTGGATTCTTGCAGCTTGGTTATTCAGCTTATGGCTGAAATAGTCGGAGATCCCCTATGATGAGGTCGTGAAGCTGGTATTAATATCACAACACCGGTTTTGTTGTGTATTGACGGGGGCTCCCCTCTTCTTTGAGGTAGAGAAAGTGCTTGTGAATTAAGAGCTTTATTTTATGATTTATTTGTCTTAATATGCATGCATTTTAACGGTATTAAATAAAGGTGATGACCTTTTTCTGGTGGAAGTGATAATTTTTAAGTGTGCCAAAATAATGCTTATGTTTAGGTATTACAGAACTTCTCTTGTTGCATATTAAAGAGTCAAAGGCTAAATGTAGGGGAAAAAGGGAAAAAATCTTGATAGTTAGGAAGAATAATTCTTTTATTGATCTCTGTGTAGTACCTGTCAGTGCAATTTAAATTGCTTTAACTTGTGAAATAAAACCTGTACTGTTATAAACTCCTTATATAATTTATTATACACAATGAATTTCAGTGTGGAAATGTTATGTATGGAAGGAGCATTCTTGCAGGCAGACAGTGCAGATCCAGGAACTCAGTTGTCACTGTTCAGTTGGGTGTGTTTTTGTTTTTGTTTTGGGTGGTGGTTGTGTTTTTTCTGTTGGGTTTATTCCTTTTTGGTCGTTTGTATTTTGTGTATATGTGTGGTGTTTCCTTTTTTTTTTTTCCTTTTTTACAAAAAGCATTAACGGTGCTAAGTGAGCATTCTATTCTAATGGCTGTATCCTGTGTTGCAGTTTCAAACTTTCTTCTTGAATCTGTATTATTAAAATTTTGTGCTTATTACCTATCTGCCAGGCTGCTGCTATCCAGAGAGCAGGCCACTAACTCTGCATTTGCATTCTGGTGGGTGAAATATTCTTGCTCATTTCCATTTTCATTTCTGCTTGTGCTGTTCTTGAATTGTGGCAACATGACATTTTGATTAGAGTAACTAGTATCACTAGCTGAATGCTACTTACATTAAACAGTAAACTGTAAATCCTTAGAAACTGAAGTTAGTATATTTTATTTGTGTGTGTGTCTGTATATATGTGTGTTTTAAAAAAGCCGCCTATTAGGTGGTCTAGAGAAGAGCGTAAATTCAGTCTTAAGACCAGAGACAGTAGCGTATAATATAGATGCAATCTGAAAATAAACAGAAGGATTACAGAATGAGCGTCTCATAGAGGAGGAAGGGGTAGAAAGCCAGTGGTAAATTTTAGTGACATTCATCTCAAACTATTTTTAATAAAAAATGTTAAAAATGCTGGAGTTAACTGCATGTGTTAGGCTAAAGACTTCACTGTTTGCACAGCTTGCAGTGACAAATGTACACTTCAACAAAGGGCATTTACCCAGCAATGTATTAGTCCTACCCCTTTGTATTCAATAATGTTTTAAAATTATTACATTTTAGTGTGCTAGCTTCTCCTAAAGATGCTGCTGCTTTGTATAGACAGTAAGTGGCTGGTCTTCAATGGTATGGAATTGTATCATAAATTAAGATCTTAAGTATGAAATGAAAAGCTGAACAGTATAGCAAAGGTGAGAGCGCAGATGTACAGTACTACTCTACAGGCTACTTCTTCACACTTGTACAGAATTTCCACTGCAGATAGTGCAGCTTCACTGCCTTGGCGGTCTTAGTTTAGATAATCTTTTAAAAAAAATAAATAAGGAGCCTTTTATGTTGAAAAGAACCAACTTCTTAAGTTGTTTATTTAAATGACTTATGACACTTTCCTCCCCGATCTCCTAATGTGTTGCGCGCCTTCCTCATTTCAACTTATTTTTATGGTATTACTACTAAGGAAGTAAAACGGAAGGAAAAATGGGCCACATAAATGCTGTTGTAAATACTTAGGTAAATAGATGCAAAAGCTTTTTTTTTAAAATGCTATCTATAATTATTGTAATTTTCTAATACTTGCTGTTATTCACAAAGGTTCACCTCTGGAATCAATGAATTTTATGATCATCTAAACTCTAAATTAAAAACACTTCGAAGTTGAAAGTTTTTCAGTTATGCAATGAAGTATGAAACATGAAGCAGGAAAACCCTAAGTGCAACTGAAGGAGAAGTAAAATAAGTAAATGCACTCCCACTTGAAGCTGCAGTGCTTTTGAAATCGTAATTCCTTTGTAGGTTCTGACTTTTTGCTTGGGGTTTGCAATACTTCAACAGTAAGTCTAGAAAAGTTACCGAGTTCATCTTTTTCTTACACATGAAAAATACTTGCTGCATTTCTGAAGTTACCGTACCTGTAATCCAGACTAGGGCCTTAATGATGGAAAATATTTAGATGTTCTAGCAAGCATTGAAATCAGAAATGTCCTGACAGCCAAGTGGTATGAGTTTTTAAAAGGGGGAAAAAAAAAGTAATCATATATACACTTGGCACATGCCCTGTTTCAAGCATTACTGTGTCATTACCTCTGTGTTTGTGTGATCTGGTGGATGGCACACTTCCCCTGCCACTAGAGCTGTACATGTTCCCTGAAATAGCACTAGTGTGATTCATGTTTCTGGTTGGATGTGTGAAAGTTTGATTGAGATGCAAAACTGAGAGAGTTCTTCTGAATGTTAAAAAGGAACCGTGCTGAGACGTACGGAAACGGTGAGGTTAAATTTGGCTCAAAGGGGTTTTGTAGAGTAAGAACGATGATACTGCACAAGGGTGGGGAAGGTCTGGTTAACTTAAAGCAAAAACCAAACTAACAACTTCAAAACGTTTGTTAGAAGTCTAAGTGGCAAGATGCTACTAGTAGGAGCGTTCTCAGTATTGCAGATCTGCCAGCAATATTTGCTTGTCACGTAGCACCGTCTCATCTTTATATTTTTACCAATTGAAATGGCAGTCAACGGTAGCTAAAAATATGTAGAAATTTCTCTGAGTAAGCGGTTGCCTTAGTTAACTTTTCTGTAGGCATAAATGAAAAGGGAAGTAGTTTGTGCAACTGTGAATGTGTGGACAGACAATACATGTGACAATTTAGGCATTTCAATATAATACATGCTGCAAAAACTTTTCAGAAAAGTAGTAAATGAAAGAAATGCTGATTAAATAACATTTAAGCTAACTAGTCTGCTGAAATTGCCCAGGCAAATCAAATGCTTAAGAACACTAAAAACACTTGAAAACCTGCAGATGGACTTTTGACAGAGAAAATTTGTTGTTTAATCATGATTCTCATTCTGTCTGTTGGTGATCTGCTTACTGTGGATTTGGTCTTACAGACTGCTGGCAGATGAGCAGCATTGCATTGAATGTCCAGATAAAAGGAAGTATCTCTATTTTCAGACAAAAGAGGAAAAAAGAAAATGCCAAGCTTACTGCATTGGCCAGATGCTGAAGGGACACCCAACTTGAAAATCACACTTAAAAAGTTGGATATAAACTGTTTAACTGCAGTAGCATCTAGCATAACTGAAAAAAGCTGGTGAGAAACAGTGTTTGAGGTTGTTTACCTATAAAGGGCTATCAAATGAAGTCAAGTATCAGTTCCTGTTGCTTGCAGTAAAATGATAGCATTTGAAGCTCTTGGGGGAATCTATGACTCTCTTAATCTCCAGATGTTACAAAAACGTTTATTAAGGCTGAGCTGTTACTATTTCTGAATTTTGAACCTTAACATGAGATCTGTCTCACACAGAATCTTGTTGCAAATGGGGTAACTTGGGTTGCTTGGGAAAAGTAGGAGAAATAGGGTGTATGTAGGCTCCTGCATCTAACATCAAGTCTCAGTCTTGGAGCTTCCGGAGCTACCAGGATCGCTGTGTTGACATACAGAGTGGCTGACACACACAGCTGGGACAGCGCCAGGTTCTGAGCCGAGACGAACCTAATACTGTTTAGAGAAGAGTGAGCACAGTCCCCTAACCCTTTACCAAGAGGCAAAAGTGCGCCCTGTGGATGTTTGGGGCCGCACTGTTAAAACGCGTTACGCAACCTTGTCTGCTCAGCCTTGTCCTTACCGAGCTTCTGTGGAAACTGCAGGCTGGGGAAAAGCCTCTTCCCTCTCTGAGACTCCCTCACTGGAGCTGGAGAACAGTGCAGGCCTGGAGGAATTCTTGCAGACGTGCTGAAGAAGGAAAAGGGGAGATAAAAGAAAAATGCGGTCTCTAGCAAGGAAAACCTGATAATTTTGGGTGAGACAGCCCCCTCTCTGGGAGGCTTTCAGGAGTGTCAGAGGCAACTTGGACTTAAGATGTGTATCTCCTCAGATACAGTTACGGTGCGGTTTGTTTCCATCTTTTGCTGACTCAGGAATACTTAGTAGTGCAGCTATTCACACTTGATTTGTAGTCTTAAGGCTTGCTTTATCATTCAAAGTGTTTTATTTCAGTTTCTTGAACACAAACTTCCAGTGAATTAAGTCATGTGCTGCACCAGGGACTGCTTGTAGTGAGTTTCCTGGTGTAAATAGCAGTGCCCTCAGCTTACTGTATGGTCTCTCGGAATTAAACTTCCTGTTTCATTTCATCCTTCATCAAGTTACTCTAGCGTTAGTTTACAAAGTCAAAATACTTTTTTAAAAAATGCTACAAGTTTAATCTAGATTTGTAAGGCAAAAATAAAGTACCCCCATCTGTGAATGAAACCCTTAGAATACTTTGTTACCTCTATTTAAATAAGGCTAGGGTAATTCTTCACTTTGGTATAGGAGGATGAAATTTTTTTTCTTCAAAAGGTTGCCAAGCTATTGCAGAGCCCCCATGGGGTTCCTTTGGGATTAGTTGTGCTTAGCACTTAGGACAATAGACTTGTCTGTCTTTAATCCAGGTGTTTGTGTCATGTTTGCTGTACTGCACAGAAGTTGCAGTGCATATTTGATAGTGCAAGTTTCCCCGTTACTCAGGTATTGTGCTAAGGAATTCTCTCCTGTTGCCAAAAAATACTAAATAAACTTTCAAAGATGGTTTTCAATTTTTTTTTTAAGTTTTAGTAACTAACTGCAGCCAAGTTCATATCAGGATAAATTTACTTATTTCTAGAAGAAAATATATATAGATGTTTGATTTATTTTTTCATCTGCCAAAGAGTTTTTGACTTTAAATAAAAGTCTAATAGTTTTTTGTCTGCAACTGAACATTAACATTATATATAATTACATACAAACATAAACACATATAAAAATGAAGTTTGAAAAATTCAGTGCTCAGTACTTAGGAGTTTTCCGTCTGGATAACATCATGCATGTGTATTATTGTAGTCTTTAATTATATGATCATGTTTTTAATGCAGGATCCTTCAGTTTGAGGTGGATACTGCTCACTGAATTAAAAAGAAGATGCCTCTGTACCATGATGTTTAAATGGCTGTCTGAATACAGTGGTTTGGGGTGGGTTTCTTTTGCATTTTCATCCAAGGACTGATCGTTAGGAGAGTGACTGAAGGCTCATACCAAGGAGTTCCCGAAATTCTGAACTAGAGGTGTTGCCATCACATGAGAAAACTAAGGCACAGAGCACTTCAGTGTAAGAACAGCTGCTAATTTGGTGTGTTCCTCGTTTAATCAAAGCCCAGTCTCAGTGGGTATAATTTACAGGGTGTTTGAGAGCAGAGAGTTCAGCAGCAGAAGTGCTAGCCGAAATTCAGTGCCAACTTAAATTCATCCATAGGCACGAACTTCTTCCTACCTGTGTCACTAAGGCTTTCGTAGTGCAAGGTTATTGTGATGCTCTTGGGTTTTGAAGCACTACGGTGCCCGGAGGCTGCAGGGGGGAAGGCTGTGTACCTCTGCGTTTAGCTTGCCATTGCTGTTTCTGCATTTAGCTTCCAGGGGCCCGAGTTTGGAACTCGGAAAGTAACAAACACTTGGTCAGAGGCCACCAGTTCAGCATAAGGAACTCGCTGCTCTGTGTGAATCCCCGATAAAGACAGAAATGGAAATGGGGTGTGCCCAACAGGATGGGTTTACTGTAGCCTCCCAACAGCACCCATCCCTCCCCTCCCCGGCCCGCGGCTGGGTCTCCGCGCAGCCCTGGGTGCCAGGAGAGGGAGCACGGAGCACGGTGGAGCCCCGGCCCCAACTGCAGTCCCCACCGCTGCCTCAGGTAGGAGCAACTCTGCCAGCACCGACCTGCAGCATTGCTGATGCCATGGAGTTTTCATAAAACCCACCTTCTAGCTCTTAATATTTTATTTCTTGCTGTGCATGTGCAGCTTGAGATTCAAAACCTTAGTGCTTTATCATGATGTTCAGAAACTGCCCAAAAGGCATATCCCAGATTCAAAGTCTACTTTCCCACTAAATTTCAGATTCTCTCTTCAAAGTAAAGGCCTTTTCAAGTACATTCAGAGGACTTCTCTAGAGTAAAAATGGGTGGGTGTTTTTTTCTCCCTCAGTTTCATACTTGCATTCTTGTTAAAATTTCTGAAAACATCTGCTTGAGGCAGACACCTGGCCTGGAAAACTTTGTCCCAACAACCAACCTGTAACTTCATTTGTTTCTTCCTATAAGGTGTCTTGGAATGGGAAGTCCTATCAAAATTCAATCCTGAAAACACATCCTAGCAGCAGTTTGGCTCCATTTGCATTTATAGTCACTGTACGCAATGTGATTGCAAAATGCATGTACCCTGGGCTCAAATACAGGAAGTCAGCCCTCCTGTAATAGGCTCAGCTCATTCCAACATAAGGCTAATTACTCCTAATAACACCGCCCGTGTATGAAAGGAGGGTAGCAAGTCCTGTGCTTGTAATCCAAGTAGTAAAAAAATAGTCCTTCCTATAGTGATTTTGCTGCTGCCTTCCTCAAATGGGCTTAGGGCTCTGAGTAGCTGAAGGAGTTGTGCCGTGTTAGGTACCTTCAGTAGTACCCGAACCGTATCCCTTTGCTAGGCAGAGCTGGGATCACCTCTTTCTGTCCCAGCTTCTGTTACAGGATTCCAGTCCAAGACTGGAATGGTTCTGTCAGCAAGCCTGGGATGTCCTGGGAGAAATCCCAAAGGATTACTTGGTTTGCTAATCTCTGCTCAAGGGCTTCTGGTGCCTTCATTGCTAACAAAGGCTTAGCCTAGTAAGTACTGCCTGCTATTTCTCTTTTTGTTTGTTTATTTGTTTAATTTTTAAGAAGGGACTGCCTGATGAATGCCTAGTGAGCATAATGTTAAGAGCTTTTTTGTTCTCACTGTGGTACTGCCGGCTTCGGTTAGGTGTGAGAATGATAAAGAGCTTTACACAGCTGTTTCCTTTATTTGTCCTTTCCCTGTCCCCATCCCATCCTCACAAAATGTTTGGGACATGTCTTCTAGCAATAAAATTAGAACACAGAGGGCTATGCTGTAATCATGTGCCTCTTTGAAGGGGGGAAAACCCACAAGAAAATGCCAAAACAAAAAATCCCCATGGTTGAGGGAGAGGGAAGACTTTCCAGTTCCTTTTATATGACCTTCACCATTACTGCAGAATTGAGAGTTCTGTGGATTAGAGTTAATAATACTGTTCTAATAAATAATTCTTTATTAAATACTCCACTAGGTATTTGGATGTTATATTAATTTTTAAATTTTTTTTTTATAGTGAAGCATCACCAAAAGTCTGCTTTTAGGTGCTGTTCTGGCCCCAGAGAAGATACAGAAAACTTGTTTTTTGTTTGTTCTTGGTGGTTTCAGTGGCAAGTTGCAGTTCCTGGGTATAGAAGTCCTTGAAGCTGACTTCTCTATGCCTGCAAGTGGTTGAGTGCCAGCTGGAGGGAAACAGGCACTTCTCACATCATTGAAGCAGCTTCAGTGTTCTTCAGCACCTTTTCATAGAAGGCTAGGGGATGTGACATTTGGAAACTTCTGAAGGGTTTTAGATTGCCTTTTAGGCAGTCCAACTACCTTGGTTCCCCTGCCTTGGTAGATGACAAAACTCTGTCACAGACAATATGCCATGCAGTCACTGGCCTTCTAAAAAGCTTGTCATGTGTGTTTCAAGCCCATAGCTCTCCAGGTGTCTTGAAAAGGAGCTGTCCTACCTGATGAAGGAGTTGCTCTTAAGGTTCCCCTTTGTCCAGTGCCACACCAGAGTACTGCTCACTGGGTGCTGGGATCAAATTTAAAAATTAGTGAAAGCAAAGCCATCAGTTACGAATCATATTCTGGGTTAATGTGGTATGCCCTTAGTAAACTCAATGATCTTAAATAGGAGGTAGCAGTAAACACTAAACCCCACAGCTTTGTAAACATGAATGAAGTTATGGGAAGTCTAACATTTAGGAAGGAAGCAGTCAGCAGGTAGATGCATGTGCCTGGTGGTGCAGGAGGAGAGACCACTGCAGGCCAGCTATCTAGGGTGGCACATTGGGAGTGTGAACTGCCAAATGTAGCACTGTGCCACCCTCGCTGCCCGTGCCGTTCTTTGTGCTGGTGGCCTCCACCTCTCAGCAAGAGACCAGGAGCTCTGCAACTCACAGCTCCCATAGCTTCTTCCAGGACCTGAACTCAAATGCCTGAAAGGGGTTTGCATCTCTGTGTAGGTCTGTTGGAGTCCAGCAGTTGAGCCGCAGTCCACAGAAAACGTTGGATCATCTCTCAAAACTGGAGTCATCATATTCTGTGTAATGTCTTATGGGTGATAAAAGTAGTCAGGACTTAAATACTGACAAATAGTTCTTTTTGTCAGGCTTTGCTCATCTCAAAATTAATGGGACAAAGCTGCTGCTGATTCACTACTCAAAGGCAGTAAGTAAAGACACCTGCAAAGCTCCTACACTGCAGCAGTGTTGCCAATTAATTTCTAGTAAGGTTTTGCTGTATTAAAACATTTCACATGTAACTTGATCTCTACAAAAGGACTTCTCAGTGTTTTTGTGAAGGTGGGAGAAAGAACTGGACTGTCAAAATCGTAATCTTTTGTCCAAATATAAGTTACAGTTTTGATGTATTTTACAGTGTTTGATCCCAGAATTTAGCTCTCCCAAGTATTCTTCCTCATATTCCGTGATTTACCACAGAAATAAGGGTGTGTGGAGAGGAGGTGGGAGCATTGCAAGAAGCTGATAACCGTGTTTTTCGTTTGCACACCAGTCACTGCAATTTGAGTCCAACTTCGCAGTGGTTTGCACGTTGTGACATTGTTTTTCAAGCATTTTATACTTTGCAGTGTTATTTAACTTACAGACACGAACAATAAAGTTTTGTTGTTTGAACTTATGCCTGCCTAATTGTAATGAAAGGAGAAGTACGAGCTACGCAAACAGATTTTATTGAAGTATAAAAACAGAGCCAGCAATTTACACAATCTACAGAAATGACATGTCATTACCACAAGCTAGCTACTACAGGAAGTAGCTCTTGAATTGTGCACCAGATTATGTATTAACTTAAGACTCTGCTTATCCCAATACATTTGGGGACAAATTATTCCATGTGCTTTAAGAGCTCTGTAAACCTTTAAGGCAGGGACAAAAAAAAAATCTAAAAACCGACTCTTAGCTCTTCTATTGGACAAGTTTTGATGCAAATGCTCAAATTCCCTCAGAATACAGAATATAACTTAGGAGTTAGGTGTTTCATGGGTCACCTCTGAGTCCATATCTCCTTTTGACCAATATGGTCAATGTGGGTGGTGGTTTGCTCTAGGAACAACTGAGATTTTGGGCAAATCCCAGATGCTGACAACCTGCAGGTAAAAATTTTACATAATGACATCATTAACTTAATCTGGCAGTTGACTTGCCAAGCTAGTAGCTCATGAATCGGTAGCAGTCTGACTGGCTACTTTCTGAATGGCAGCAATAACTTTGTCCTGCAGCAGAGTGGCTTTTTACAGCTGTGCACCCAATACTCCAGCCAATGGCAAGCTCTGGAACCACTGCTGGTGGTTAGGCATCACCAACATGATTAGTTTGATGCAGCTTAAACTGGTGCTGCTTCCAAGCAGAAGCATATCATCCACCTTCATCCTCTCCTTGCTTCCTCTTGGCATTAGCATTCACACAGCTGTACTGCAACCTGGATAAAGATTAATTCAGCTGAGAATTTACGGGACAAAAGAATTAACTTTTAAAGGGACTCATAACCTATGATGATTCACTGTATGAAGGGCAGCATCAATGCAAGAGAAGGTGGTTTCAAATAAGCGGCTCAGGGAAGGCAGGGCTCCCTTTTTGTTCCACCCTCAAAGGCTCCAGCATCCACACCATTCAGATGCCAACAGCAGGACAAAACATCCTTTTTTCACAGATTAAGGAGTCAAAGACACCTGGAATCAAGGCAATTAGGTGCTGCTACCAGTTCCTTGTTAGTATCTAAAAGGCTGATGAAGAAAGGTGGTGAGTCTTCTGATAAATATTTCCTCTAGTTTGCTTAGCCTAGTTGCCACAGGCATTTTGACAGGAGTGCACCTGGATGAATAGTTAGCTGTGCTCTTTATTGCTGTTTCAGGGCAGGTGGAGTACAACTGTCATTTTGTGGTATTTGCAAGAAAACAGAAATAGAAGACTAACTTTCATTTTACATACAATGTGTCCATGTGGGATGGACATAGATACAGAAATTGGTTAGAAAAAGCATTTTAGCTGATATCCACCCTATTATATTTTCCTTCTGCTGCCTACTTTCAGCTTGTGTGCCACAGAACATTGCACTGTATCCAAAGACCTAAATTCTGGAGTCTGTAAGCCTTGGGGACAGAGGGAAGTTGAGCCTAAATATCTACACAGAACTATGTATACTGGATATTCTGAAGACTGAGATTTGGAAATAAGTTTCCTTCACTCGTGAAGAATCAGAAGATAGAACCTTTTGGACTGTGGCACTTCTATACTTAATTTTTCTGTATGTAATACTTCTTCCCCCCCCTCCGCCCCCGTGCATATATTTTAATTTAAATACATGTATGAAATAAATTCCACATCTAAAGTAGTGCAAATATGGGATATTTCAGGAAAGGCTATGCTTCAAGGCAAAGGACACATACTGCAGACTTCATTTTGGTAAGTCTTCGTATTTTCGGTCAATATTAAAACTGAATGCTGAAGCACTGTGTTGTCTACCCTTGACTTTCTAAACTCCTGCCCTCCTGTAGACCTATTTGTTTTAGTTTCTGGGAAATTTTGTCCATTTTAGCTTTCTTTCCAGCTTCTTCTGCCTCCTCTATGCAACACTTTGGAACAGGAGGTAAAGCACATCAGTCTGGAGACTCATGATTCCTTCCCCTATAAGTACAGAGGGAAGACTGAAATCATGCTTAGTCCCAAATTATAATTTTATACTATAAACAGCAATTGAAAAATAAGTACAGGCTTTTAACTTTTATCTGCAGGTTAGAAAACTTCCCCATGTCAATCGTACCAAACCTATGCTATGCTTTAGGAAAATGAGGGGAGAGGTGGGTCTTTTAACAGCTCACAGTGTAAGTTTCACCACCCCAGTGATGGAAAAGGGTTGGGCTGGAGCCCTCAATAATGCAGCAGCATCAGCCTTACCACCTCCTCTGTCTTACTTCGACAACTAGGGGCTTGGCATCTGCAGACTGACACAAGAGCTCATCGTGTGTTACTGTCCTGGCACACGTATGGCACTTGAATTGCTTGGAAGCCTTGGGAGGCTCTGGTAGGACAAGTCAAATGACTCTGCATGTGAATTAAGAAGAAATGTCATGCAATTTAGACCTTGGGACAGGATCAGAGTAGTAATTAAGTAAATTCTTGTTCCTCAGTGTAAAACCTTTTTTCACCTATTAAGACATTATGAAAAGTAGTCTATATTTATTTTGTGCTATAGCAGAGGATATGGAAAGCCAGGAATGGATAAGAAGAAACAATTTAATTATCTCTGTTTTTAAAAGTAAAACATTCAGATTTTTAGCTGCAACAGCCATACTTTTCTAGCCCAGCTGTTGTAATTGTCACACAACTAAGAAACACTATATAAAGTCCTTGGAGTTGTGATAGAATTTATCTTACCTGCAGTTTCCTTCTAAACCAGGTCCCGGTTCAACACTTTATGTAAAATCAAAGTAGCAGGGTACATCAGAATTGCTGTGAGTGAACTAGGAGGGCAGCATCCTTTAACTTTTCTCCAGATACATTCTTGAAGGGTAGGTTTGGGTTTTTTTGCTGATAATGCTAGAAAACAAAATCAGAAACAGCTAAGTATTAAATATGGAGGCATTGTTATATTACATGTGTCCTTAACTGATACCAAACTCTCTTTTCACACAATATTGTATTTTCCCATTTCAAGTGAACTTACCTATAATCTGAAAACACATTTGAACTTTATATTTGTGACATCTTCTCTAACGTTACAGGATTATTCATGTATAAAGTTGTGCATGCAGATAACTGAAGGAGCTTGGCTTAACAATGCAAACGTTTTCTCGTCGAGATGCTATTTTTTATCTGTGGGACGTATGATTCCCAATAAAATGTGACATACTAATTGCTGCCACAGTAAAAAAAAAAAAGTATATATATATATATTCAGGGAGGTATTTTTGTTTACAGCTGAGGTTAGCCATTAAATTAATTTTGAAGGAAATTATAATAGTACCTAGCCTTAAAATAGTTAACATGATTTAAGAGAAAAATCAGTATTTTTAAGTGGTCTGTGTCATGAACACGGCTGTGTTTTCCAGTGGCAGAGGGCCATATTCCCACTTCTCGCTATGAAGCCCAAATTTGGTATCCTTAAGCATTCATGGTATGATATTTGTTCATGAAGAGAACAAAGGGAACATTCTGCACTTGAAAAGCAACCCAGCTTCCAACAGAATGGGATTTTAGTCTGAAGGAAAAGGAAAATCTGAGCCCCAGTGAAAAAAATTATCATTGGGGCTCCATAGTATCCAGCTTGTAGGTGAAGAGCTTTAAGCATACTATCCTGCCCCAGATACTCCTGAAGCCTGGCTGTGATGCTTGAAAAAAGCTGTCTAATAGTCAGCAGGAAAATGTTAAATATTAAGTTAAATGTCTAACCTACAGAGAAACAGAATAATTGCCCTGGAATAGGAAATGCAGAACTCTGGTGGAAAAAAAAGCCTTGTGCAAAAGAAGGCCTTGGAGCTTTTTCAGGCAGAGACACTGCTGCTGTCTGCAGGTGCCTATTTTACTTGGGATTTATGGCATAGAATGCTATCCTGATTGGTGTTTGTGTCCTTTCATTTAAAATAAGAGGAAGAGTTGTCATCCTCCTGCTTCAAATACATTAGCTGGGAAGTTACAGCCTTCACTAAAGAAAAGCCAGGTTGTATTTTAAGTGATCAACCGCATCTGCATTCACCTTGTAGGCTGCCTGCAGGCCCTGTTACTCAAGCTCAGAGACTTTTTTTCCCTTTTTGTGTAGGATATGAAGCAAGGAGCGCCCCACACAACTTTCTCTCAGGGACAGTGCTGAGGTGGAGTGGCCTGCTGCTGTGTAATTCCAGACAAGTAGTGAGTTATTTTCTGTCTATTAGACACTCAAGATGTGTATGTGCATCTAAAAGTCTTCTCCAAAGACTACTTTTCACTCAGTGTGACTTATAAAGGCTGGATCCTATCATCTCCTGTGCAAACCAGGAGCCGTTAACTGCCTCAGGAGGTGATGTATTTCTGATAAGTGTTCAATCCATCATTATTTTAGAACAAGAAGAGATCAGGAGCTTGAACAGCTGAATTACAGATTTGGAAGGTTATGAAAACACCATTAAATTCAGAAATCTGTGGCCACATTAAATAGGCAGGAGCTATGAACTGGCAAGAGCTTTCATTACTGAATCAGTGTGAGGCCATTCCCCTAAGAAGTCCTCCCTCAAGGAAGCAGCTGTAACCCTCGCTATATCAAGACTTCTTGGGTACATGAGATCAGCAGGGAAGTTCATTGGGGAGTGAAATATGGCAACAGGGAGTCATCTCCAGCACTCTTTCACCTGGTAAAAACATGCATGAAGTGACTCCCAGCATGTTACCTTTCTCATCTTTGGCACTGAGGAGTCTTGGAGTACTATGTGTTCCTTAGACATCAGTGAGAGGATAGGATTCAACATGGATAGGACTGCTCTGCTCATCTCCATAGCTAGCACCATCAACCTGAGAATGTCCCTGTAGTCTCCTTGTCCACTCCTAGCTTCGTTAGGGGTGATGAAGGTAGCACCTGTCACAACAGGCCTTGGCACCACAACATTTCTAACCTCCCACTTGTATCACATTTCTCCTCAGGATATGTTATGACCCCTTTGCATCAGGGCCACAGTATTCCTTAGCAGGGCAGCTGTGTTGAAGGAGCTTTCTCCCTGAGATCCCCTGTGGCAGGTGATAAGGATATTCAGAGATCCTGAAGGCCAAGTGAGATTTCTGCTGTCAAGACAGTAAGAATGCAACTCCTTATTCTAGGGAACACCAGGTTCCAGACACGTCAGCGCTTGAAGCATGGATTTAGTGCAAAAAATCCAGTGACAGTTTCTTCACACAGGTAATTGCTGAGTTGAGTAGGGGAGGTGCTCTGCTGGACCTATTATTATTTGTAAACAAACTAGCTGGGGGTGTGGAGGTTGAGAGCAGCTTTGGCTGCAACCCTGAGATTGTATAATTAAAAATGCTGAGAGAAATGAGGAAAACAAATAAAATTTCCAGCCTTGACTTCTGGAGAGCAGACTTCAGCTTGTTGGGGGATCTGCTGGACAGGATCACATGGGAGACAATTATTTGCCTGTGGGACAGCTAGATAATCTTCAAGAACAGCATCAAAACATAGAATGAGTCCATTCCAAATGACAGAAAGATGAGCAAATATGGTACAAGGCCAGTATGGATGAGTAGGATGCTCTTGACTGACCCCCAACACAAAAGAGAAATATGCAGAAGCTAGAAACAGGTCCAGGACTACCTGGAAGGAATACAGAGACATTACCCCTAAGTCTGCAGGGAGGGAAGTAAGAAATCCAAAACTCAGCTGGTGTTGCAACAGCCAGGGTTGAGAAGGCCAACAAAAAGGGCTTTAGTAAGTATATCGGCTACAAAAGGGCAGCCTGCAGAAAGTGTGGGCCAAGCACTCTGTGTGGCAGGGGGACCTACTGACATGGATAAAAGTGAGGTGTTCAATGCCTGTTCTGCTTTTTATTGTTTTGTTTTGCTTTTTATTGGCAAGATTTACTCTCAGTCCTGAGGCTATTAGCAAAGTCTGAGGGAGTGAAGCATAGCCACAGTGGAGAAAGACTGTGCACTTAAGCCAATTTGACACACAAGTTCATGGAAACAGATGGGATGCATCTGAGGGTGCTGAGCAAGCTAGCCCATGTCTCTGTGAGTCTGCTGCCCATTGACAGGTTATGGTGATTGGAGAGGTCCCAAATGGGCAGAGGAAAAAGCAAATGTCATACCCATCTTCAAGTAGGCTGGGAAAAAGGATCCAGGGAACTAAAACCCAAGCAGCCTAACCTCAGTCTCCTTGAAGATTTTTCCTCCAGGAAGGAAGGAAGTTCATGAACTGCAAGAAGGTGATTATAAAATAGGCAGCATGAATTTATCAAGGGCAAACTGTCCCTGATTAACTTGATTCATTGATCACAGTAAGATGACCGGTTCTGTGGACAAGGAAAGAGCCGTGAATATTATTTACCTTGACTTTACCAAAGCTTTTCCCAAGGTCTTTGATAGTATCCTACCAGTCAAAATAGCGAGATATGGACAGGATAAGCAGATGATAAGGTGGATGAAAAACTGGCTGAACTACCAGGATACACAGGGTGTGATTTGCAGTACAAAGTCCATCCAACATCTGGTTGCTAGTGGCAGTTTCCCTCAGGGACAGATTCTGGGGCCAATGCAGTTTGATGTCTTCACTATTAATGATCTGAACTACATGAGAAAGTGCTCCATCAGCAACTTTATGAATGATGTCCAGCCTGCAGGTGAGCAGTTGTTATGCTGGAGAGCAGGGCTGTTATTCAGAGAGACTGGGACAGGCTGGAGGAATGGGTAGCCAGGAGCCTCACCGAGCTCAGCAAAGACAAAGGGAAGTCCTGTGTTGGGCATGGAATAACCCCCTAGACCTGCACATGCCAGAGGTCAACTGACATGTTTTGCAGGAAAGGACCTGGGGTCCTTATGGATGTATCAAGCATGATTTGGCAGTTGGGGTAAACAAGGTCAACTTCATCTTGGATAATATTAGCAATGTGTAGTCATCAGGTCCAGGGAAGTAATTATTCCCCACTATTTGGCACTTGTGAGACTTCTGGAGTACTGTTTCTGGCTGCCCAGCATGACATTGACGTACCTGTGTGAATGCAGCAGCAGAGCGTCACTAAGATTAGACAGGCTGGAGTACAAGCATACGATGAGAATGTGGTGGGGAGAATATAGGGAAGAGATCCAAACTTTCTTGGAGGTGTATGATGATAGGATAAGAGCTAAAGGCCACAAGTTGCAGTACAGGCAATGCTGCATCTAAGAAAAAATATTTTCAGTATTAGGATGGTCAAAAGGCTGGAATGGATTTTCAATAGATGTTGTAGAATCTTGTCCTTAGAAATACTAAAAGCCTGACTGAGCAACATGCTTTAGTGGGAGCAGCATTGAATAAGAACCTGAACTAGATGTCCTCCAGAGATCAGTTCCAAGCTGTCCGTCAGAGGGCGAGACAGAGACCAGTGGATGGCAACAGTTTGCCACAGCAGAACTTCTAGAACCTTTATTGCTCTCAAAGAGCTCGAGTTTCAAAGGTGAGGCACCTCCACATTTCAACTTCACTTTGGATTTTGAGGATTGCAACTTCTAGTGTAGAACCTTAAAATCTGTCTGAATCTCTTTTTGAATCTGGCTCTTATTACTGAACTTTGAAAAGCATGGGTATATTTTCAAAGGGTGCATGCTTCTCCACGGAAAACACGAAAGACATAAGAAGATTCAGGATTGCTTTAAGGGACACTTTCCTTCCTATTGTCCTAAGATGAGACTGGAGATAGTTGTAAGTGGCAGATGTTTCGGAGTGGCCCTGTTCTTTCCAGGACTATAAATTGTTGTTTTCCTATGTGGGTTTCTTACCTGCTCATTAGTTAATGCATACTTGTCTGTAGGTAGCTAGCTGCAGTTGACACCTTTTTGGAGTTATAGTTATCATAGTTGTCTTCTTACTGGTGCTAATCCCCATTTCCAAATGCTCCGCTAAGCTTCATTGTTACTAAACCTGTATGAGAATGTGATGGTGCTGCACTCGGTGTTGTGCAGGGCTGCATGTGGAGCTGTGCATTACAAGATGAATTAGACAAAGTGTAAAGCTGACTTCCATTAGTATATTTTTTTTGTTAAAAAGTATGCACATTTGAAACACAGTGCTTGGGAAAAATGTCATCTGTCTCCTTAGGACTGTGATCAAATTCTATACATTTAAGAAGAAACAGTATGAACCTACTTTATGCCTCACTAAAAATTGAATGTACATGATGCATATTTTAATGGAATGTATGACTTGTCGTTCTTCTGGTGTAATTGTTCACAGTTTTGCAAAATAGAGAGGGGTTTTTAATTTGGCAGCAGCTTCCACAAGCATAAGTAAAGGACAAATACAAGGCAGTGGATAACCACAACCATTATCCTAAAGAAAAACATCCAGCATATTTTTAACTTTTGATAACTAGAAAATATTACCTTTATTTAGTCTTAAGTCTTGCATTTCATCTGTAGTCTGATACTGCCTCTCTCTGTGACAAGAGTTAGAGTATAAACCCTCTTCTCCTTTCCTCAGTAGTATGTTAACAAATCTACACACTGGCTTCTATTTTATTAGAAATACAGGGGAGGGGGAAACGGGATTTGCCAAACAGGGAAAGAAAAAATATTTATCAGCTTTCAACACTTGGATTAAATTATATCATGCTCTGTAAGAAAAAATATGTTGCTATTCAGTTTTGTTCTATAAGAGTATCTATGACCCAAAGCCCATAACATTTGCAGCTCAACTAATAAACGTGTTGCTCACATGCTGGTAACAGGAATGTGCTTCTACAAAACATGTTGTAAGGAATGAGTATCTTTTCCCTTAGTTAAGAAAATAATTTCTAATTAAATATCCTTGACATTTAAAGATCTGTATCTTTTTATAAGCCCATGATATAATCTGAAAACTATCAAACGTACAGTCTTCCTAATGTGCCAGGACTTTGATTATATAAAAATATTTTGTTGGTTCATGATGAATATTTATAAATTTCATATATATGGTACATATATGCAGAGTGTAAAACATCATTGTAAAATAAGAATAAATTTGCTCTATACTTTTTTAAAGTATAGATATACTTTAGATATATATAGATATACTTTTTTAAAGTATAGATTTTTAAAACCTGAATAATTTCTTTTCTACTTCTTTTTTTTTTTTCCCCTACTTTGAATTAACGTCTGTTTTGGGCATGTTATCTCAGTATAATTTCTGTTATGGTGATGTCTGTAGGATCATCAGTAGTTCCTCTACAATGAGAACTGGAAGATGGCTATATTAGCTACTACTTTACTTGATCATGTCCTGGAATATCCCTAGCCTTCAGTCAAACTCATTGAATTTCTCTCCTGTTTTAGAAAGGGTAGAGGCAGCTGATAGGCCTGGAGTCATAGTCAATGGGGATCTAGTCAAAACAGTCAATATTGTCCAGAAAAAGAGTCAACTCATTTTAAAGCAGGCATCTACTTTTTGTCAGATGAATCACCCTCTAGACTCCATTGATGTTGATATGTCTGGCTGGATGAGATGGATTCCTACCCTTACATTCCCTAGATGTTTCTGCTCACTCGTTTGAGAGTGAGTTGAAGCACTTAAAAAAGAAGTTTGTAGCACAGTTTGTGTTGCAGTTGCAATTGTGACTATTCCTGTCTCAGCCTTACTGAGCTGTAAGTCACCAGCTCAGCATTGCCAGCTGTGTATGTGGACTCTGCTGTACATGAAGTCTTTGTGGTTGATCCACGAGCCTCTGGTGCATTTAGCATTTAAAAGCAATTAAGTATCTTTGGTGTTCTTACTAAAAACTGACTTTAATAAGAGACATATTTACACTTTAGAAAGCTTGCTTTTTAAATCGCTCCAGAACTTTTAAATTAAGTTGGCTGACATACTCTAAAAACTCTTCCAAGTGTTGTAAGAACTGTACCAAATCCATATCAGATACAAATTCAGACTGAACGTCATTATATAATGCATGCTAAATTCTGAGTGTATATTTATTTACTGACATGTGAATGGAGAAACAGCCTCATCATCTTTCGCTGGACCTCCTACCACTATGCCACTTCTCAAGAGCAGAGAAAGGCATGGAAAGATTGGGTTGAAGCTGCAAATATGCTTTAGATAAAAGAGAGAGAGGAAGGATAAGTCTGTGGGATCAACATGATGAATCATGTTCATGACTCTCAACTTCCAAGTCCTTTGGCTTATTCCATGTTGTTTTCTCCAATCACCTTTTTTATCCTGGTCCTCCATCTCAACTGGGTTGTTTGTCCAATGCCCAAGTCCATGTCTTCCCTAAGAAGTTACAGGTAGGGGGAAATGATGAAACCATGAATGTCCCAGAGCAGCGGCCAGCAGTTTATAGGTCCCTATAGCAACAACCAGCATCATGTTTCATCACAGACAGGGTAGGCCTTAAAGGCTTCACCTTACAGATTGGAAATGTGCCATGAGCAAGCAGAGGAGATATTCTCCAATGACTCTTGTTTTCTTTGCATGAATGAAGAATAGAGGAAGAAATTAGCAGCAGTGTGACATTTAAGGAATTATTGGGGGTTTTTGTTAATCATGTCTGAAGTCGCATGACATCTGGATGCAAACTACTCTTCCCTCCTGAGATGTCTCAACAGTCAGGTCACGATAGGGATGATTTCACCCCCACTTACTCTAATGCTCAAGTCTTTGAAACAGGTTATTTTTTCCTCTGTTCTACACCCCTCTGCATAATTCTGGATGCCCTTTGCCTGGAGGAAGTCACAGCCCAGCTCAAGGTACAGCGGCTTCCTTAGCAGTGTGGGAGGAGAAGTGGGAGTGGATTTCACAGAAACCTCTGATCAGAAAGCTGCCCGAGCAAGCTGGTGGGGAATGGCTGCATTCCAAGGGAGTTTCCCAATTGCTGTGCCACTGGGGCATGCTGGGGAGCATATCCCAGCTAGTGCCAAGCACCCTAGGCTTCAGCTGCCTTTGCCCACCCACTTGACCGATGGGTTGTGCTTGAAGGTTGCTTCCTGATTCAGCCCTGTAGGTGAGGCAGGGAAGGAGCTTCCTGTTGTGGGAATGTAGTTCAGTCTTAAGGGGTGAGCTAGCAGGTTTCAAGTGCTGCCAAAATAATAAGCTAGGATTCCTTGCCTTATGGCAGAAGTTTAGGTTCATAGCAATGAAAGTATTCCAGTACCAACAGGTGCCTCACGGGAGATGGCGAATCTCTGCAGTGCTTTTCAGTCCTCCAAGAACTGGTGCCAAATAAAAAAGAAATGCCTGGTATCTCTGCCTTGTGCCCAAAACCCAGGCTAAACCAGGTTTCACGCTTGCAGGGGTATCTTTTTCACTGTGTGATTTCAGTAGCCTGGCTGTTGCACCTGTGACAAGTTGATGTGCTACTTGCCTCTTCCTGGACTTTAACTAATTGCAGTTTGAAAAATGCTGTGGTACAATGTCCTTAACATGGGGTTTATAATAAGTAATCAGCACATCCTGTTTGCATGGTGACATTCAGTAAAACACAATTATTGATGATTTGTCCCACATTTTTTTCAGTTTTATTATATGCACTCAATATATTTAAAGTTTATTTAATTAAAACAATTTGTTACTGTGATTTAAGCAAAACTTCATGGGTTTTCTGTCCACAATCTTGTCTACTTTAGGAATTTGTCCCATTCCCAGAAATAGATTTGAAACCTAGACAAAAATGGCAGGCAATGTGAGTTTGCATTTTCTTTGCTGTCTGTCTATATCCTTATGCAATTAGTTTTATGAAGACAGCAGCTTGTTTACGTGAAATAAATAATTTTATGGGAAGAACAGAATTCTTACAGGAAAAAAAAGGCATGCCAAATGCCACTGTTTGAAAAGTAAAGTACAATTCAAATAGGAGAGGTGTCATAAATTTTAAATTGTGTTTCTACCAATAGCACATTCATCTTCAAATCAAGACATCACGTTATCGCAGGTATTACTGAAAGAGGGTCCATGGTGTTTGTTAGATGTGAGACCAAAGTAGATAACCTAGCAGCTTCTAGCTCTAGAAACTTGTACTACATGCCCAACCAAGACCCATTAAAAAGAGAAAACTCATAGCAAACCATCTCTGGCTTACTGTGCGATTTGTGGAGACACCACACTTCAGCAACTGGACCTAATGGTAAAACAGATAACAGGAGCATACTTTTCTCACATGGCCAGCTTCAGTTTTGGTGGGACATGTGCATTTTCTGACAAAGGCTGAGATGCCTTTTCTATCTTTTCCCACCAACTAAAACGTCCAGTATTCAACTTGACCTGAAATACCAGACAAATGCATCTATAGATAGTGACTGTATAAGATGTTGTCTGCTGCGGGAGTTTTGCAAATTAATTAAAATATAAATACCTCTACCTTCTTATTTATTTATGACTGAAATCCTAGAGTCACAATCATAACTCTTTGCAGTGGAATTGGTATCATCATTGGTGACATAAGCAGTAGTCCTCCAGGAATTAATAAATAGACCGACATTGTGTCTTGCATAATGAATATCCTATGCAATCCTTGAGTGACTCCACCTAAATACAATGGAATTTAGTTCTAGAATCACTGCAAGAATGAAATAAATGACACTGTGTTGAATATTGGGATCCAGCTCTCAAAAGCATGGACCATTTTCTCTTGGGAAAAGAGTAGAGCAATTAAATGAGGGAGGACACAAAAGAAGAAAGAAAGGGAGTAGACATGTTCTCACCTGCATGTCTCATTTAAAATTGTAATATGTTTTAGTTAAGCAGGAGATCTAAAATCAATATATCAAGATAGTATGTAATAAGATATTGTTTATATAGCTCACAACAACAGTAAGGAAACTATTTAGCCTGGTCTCTTAAAGAAGCAAGGCTTATGAAATCATGCTGTTCCCCTGCCTGTATCAGCCCACTCCCTGAAAATAGCATTTGGCCAGTGTCTACCGTGCATGACAAGTAGAGGTCTTGCAGCCACTGAGTCTAGGGATGGTTCAAGATAGCTGGTGAGGTGGGTTTATGTCGGGGTCAACAGAACTAGCTGTAAAATCTGTGTTTGTTCCTGAGTCAGCTGTTTAAAAACTGCACCAGCTGTGCTGATCCCAACCCATGCCACCTCCTACTTCTTCTTACCCCATCTACTCCAGCTGTCATCCAGAGGCTCGAACCTGGGCAGCTTCCCTGCTCTCTCTGGTTTTCATGAGTCAGAAATATGCTCTTATAGGTGGCTAAACACCGCTGGGGTAAAGGCTTCATGTGAGTTTTTCTTACTGGGCACCAGAGGATTCATGTATGAAGTACAATGCAAGAAAACTTAAATCAGAGCTTGTGCCTTCTTAGATGTTCAGTCAATCAGGCTTAAGACACTTATCCAAAAGAAAAACAAGTTTCCTTAGATTGATTTTCACTGAACTGTGTTTTAATTAATCTAACTTTCAACTTTGGTTTCCAGCAGGACAATTACTATGCACTAGAATGACAGCTTTGGTATTCTTCTCTTGGGAGATGATCAGCTTCATTATTTAAATAATCAGATGAAATCTGGGACTAGCAAATCTTCATTTTATAATGAATTAGAATACCATGTCCAGTTTTAGACACCAGGCTTGAAGAAAGAAGAGAATCCGCTGGAGACAGTCCAGAGGATAGTGACAAGGAAGATCAGGAGTGTAGAAATTACAACCTAAAAGAAAAAAAAATGAATAAATTATGTTATTTTAGTCTGACACAGAAAAGATAGAGTGAAGACATTATAACACAAGAGGTTGCTCTTCCAAGGAGGAAGAGAACAATCTATTTCCCTTGCCTGTGTTTGATAGAACAAGAAGTAATAGGCTTAAATTACAGAAAGGAAGATTTATTTTAGAACTTACAGAAAACTTTAATGGTGAGGATAGGCAATAGATTGCTTGGCAAGCTTTTGGAGTTTCCATCTCCATTGGAGATCTGTAAGATCAGAGTACCTGAATAACTGCTTCCTGCAGGCAAGAGGATGGATTAAGTGTCTTCTAGAGGTTCCTTCTTGTTCTAGTGTATATTTTACTCTAGTAGTAAAACTGTAGTTTAAAAGATAGGCTTCACATACTCTCGTTATGCTATCTCATCCTTGTCTTCAAGCAGTGATAAAATCCTTCTGTAGAAAAGAGAGTAAACAATGCTATTACTCCAGTGATCTTGTAATGAAAAATGGAAATACATTTTGGAATAAAGTACTTCTTGATACACCTTCATTTAGATAATTATGCAGCAGTACTTGGAAAGTTGGCTGTAATAGGGGAAAAACATATAATGTGATAAAATTCATTTGTTTAAAATTACTTTCCCGGCACCTGTTACTGTTGTACTGAATGATACCATTGTAGATCACTCATGTGGGAACTCCAGAAATCAATTGAATAAAATTGCCCTAATTGCATTCAGAATACTAAATATAGTTTTAGATTTTTATATTATCATTCCTTCTATTTTAAAGATTTCATTTAACTGGAAATATTAGAAGTAGCACTTTAGTTCTCAAAAATGGTATGTATCATGTGAAACCCATTAAAAACCTAAAAGGATAAAGTAAAGCATAGACATTTCAGAGATAACTTTAAAAATCCTTATTACTGTCTTTGTGGTTGAATCCACCAGAATAAAATGGTTCGTCCAAGCAGGCTGACTGCTGACTTGTAAATCACGGTTCTCAAACACATGGTCCTGATACAAGAGCTGTGAATCTATTTATTTGTTTAATTCTGGAGGTCTTTTTTTTTCCCAGTTTGTATTGACTGCCATATGACCAGGGCATAGTGCTTCTGCTGCAAAATGCCACCAAAATTTGATTTGGCTGTTCTGTTTCTTGAGTATTTCATTTTTAAGTAATGTCATCTGTTGAGTTGTGGAAGGTCTTCTTTGGGCAAAACCAGGAGCAGAGAAATCAGTTTAAGTTCAGAGTAGTAATGCCTAACTCAAGGCATCCTGCCAGCTATCTGGATCCTCTTTCCCCTTTAGCTGCTTAGACCTCAGGAGGTCTCGGTCCTGAGGAAGGGCACGGTCACTAGTCTGAGCTGAGCAGCAAGCTGCCCCTGCTGCTGAGTGGTACCGAGCTGGGCCTTGGCTCAGGGCTCATGGGTAACACTGCCTGTCCTTCTTCAGGTTTCTCAGATGTAGGCCCCAGGAGACCACTGGACCTACAGGTTCCAGATTTATGGTACATGGACTGAATGTAGCAGCTTGGACACTTTCCCTCACCTCAGGCTTACTTCAAACCTTTCACTTCCCCCTCAGAGGCAGAGGTCTAAATATACATGCCGCGGGATGTATAAACATCATATAACAGATATGTACCATGGAGATATGTGTATGATGTGCAATCCTCTTCTACTGCTGAAATAGCTGTGGGGCCTTCTCAGTGGGTAAGTCTTAGCACCGTTGCCTGAAGCAGAGATAGGATGGATAGGAGACTTTGGTTCAAATGCTGCTCCAGATGAAGATGCAATTACAAATTAGGTCTGTTATTCTGCACGTCCTGCTTATGAGGGAAAAGAGTTCAGCTGGGGCTGAAGGCAAAGTTACATAGGGAACATGTGGTTTAAAAACACCACCAAAGTTTAATATCAGTTTGGGTCCAGTGATACTTGAGTTTAGGTGACTTTGCAAGGCTGCAACAGCAGAAATGTATGCACTGAAAAGGTGTAGCCCTTTATTCAGTGAACGGGAAACTAAGCCCAAATTTTGGAGCCTTCACTGGAGTGTAAATTTTAGACTTGGATACCGATGCTCCTGCAGGGATACATGCACTGTGAATTTTAGCAAAGGGTAAAGTTATCTGAAATTAACTTTAATTAAAATTGGTCAGCTATTGGAAGCAGTCTGGCCTCAGTATTAGGCAGCTCTGTCCGTAGAAGTTATTGGCAAGATGCTCTGCCTTCTCAGAACCATGTAGCTTCCACTGTTTGAAGCTGACTGCTTAAAGAAAGTTGAAAAGGATCTTGCCACTGGTATTTTTCAAACTGTGACCCACGGCAGATTCCTGGAACATGTTAAAACACTGAGTGTTAATAAGACAAAAGTTCATGGCTGCCCATAAAAGAAAAAAAGCACTAAACAGTGGCCTAGCCCACTGGGAATCTCTGTGACATTCAGCAATTTGTTGACATGCTCAAATTCATCATGGCTCTAGCTCTTAAGAACATGTCTTTATATGAAAAAAAGCATTAAAATGAAAACGGGTTTAATAAACAGTCAAATTTTTAATTGAGACGCTCAAAAGGAATTAGTTAGTTGCAAGAAGCAAGGATCTTCGCAGATTTTTGTTATATTTTTAAAACCAGCACCTGTATTCTGGGCATTCATGTTCTCTAATGGAAATCAGGCACATGTTCAAAGTGGTTTTACAGGTACATTTCCTTACATTCAATAGACACAATGGATTTTAAACAGTTTCATAGCAACGGATGGTTCGTGATGGCCATTAACCTAGATAAGTGAGTATCAGTTTGGCACATCCTTAATGGTCCATAATAGTCTGTGGGTAAAAAAATTCTTTCTCTTCATCTGTTCCTAAGAGGTGTTTTTTGTTTTGTTGGTTGTTTTTTTGCCTTTTTTTTTTTTCCCCCTAGACTTTGTTTTACAAAGCAGTTTCACATAAATTTTTGTATTCAGGGAAAAAAAAAAATCATATCCAAAACCTGTATGGTAAGAGCTTTTACCACTAAAAAGACTTTTGTTTCTCTGGAATGTAGTAGCCATAGTATATCCTGACAGGTAATCAAAACTTTAAGAAGTTGAATATATAGTTGACAGCAACTAAACAGACATTCCTAATTAAGAGAGGTGTTTAAATGACTGTTCCTATACCTGCTGGAATTCAGAAAGGCAGTTTCATGGTCTTTTTTTTAATATTAAATTCCTTTATGCTGCTGGGACATGTCATGCCTCTTCTGCCAGATGAAATACTGCTAGTGCCATGGTAGAGAAGGAAAGCACCACTATACCTTATGGATGGAGCTGGCACACAGCTCTGGGAAGAGCAGAACCCAAGGGCTCTGGGAAGCGCAGAACTGGTCTGTAAGGATTAGTGCTTGGGTGCTCTGTCCCCAAGCGCCGTGGGTGTTGCGGCTCTTGCTGCGAGAGGACAACTTTACAACTTGGAGGACATTACACCACCTCTCATAGTGGCACAGATTTGGTGTACATACCCCCCACCACCGCTCATACAGACTTGTGTCAGCACAGGGCCTATGCTAGGCCTCAGGCCTCACGATTTACCTACCCCACGTGTGTGCCTCCAGCGGTATAGCTATGTGGGAAGACTTCTGCAGTGTGTTTGTGGGCTTAATCCCATCCCTGAGACTCTACTATGTGTTAACATAAAACTCTGCTTTAAAAATACCGCTTTAATATACTGTGATGCGCTACATGATGTCTTGGCCTGATTGTGTGTGACGCATATTTGCCTGAACCTTAATGAGACCTACAAAAGTAAGAGGCAAATTTTAGAGAAAA
This sequence comes from Porphyrio hochstetteri, assembly GCA_020800305.1. Taxonomy (NCBI): domain Eukaryota; kingdom Metazoa; phylum Chordata; class Aves; order Gruiformes; family Rallidae; genus Porphyrio; species Porphyrio hochstetteri. Next base: position 35,898,818 of record CM036905.1, read on the forward strand.
TTGGATTAAATGGCTTAATTCTCCATAGTTAAAGACTTTAAATTTTAATAAACTCTTGAGCCTGAGACTAATAGCTCTTAGACTGGATGTTTAAAATTACTAAAATTTAAAACCAAATATGTGTAATCTAATGTGCAATATCACCAATGCATTTGTATAGCAGTATTTCTAGAGGTATGAACATTAAAATGACAAATTTCAAAAGCCAGCAGAGGCCTTTCCCAAACTCCATGTTGGATTTTGCTGGTTTTGCTCAGCTGTATTGAGTGCAGTATCCTGCACTGCTGCAAACCCAGTCACCCATGCACAAACCTCTCCAAGACACCCTTAGTGAATTGTATTGCTGTGGTTCTTGTTCCCAGTGGTGGGGCAATAAAATACCAATCCTGGTCTTGCTGGAGGTGTAGAAGAGGTTCTCTGTGATCCACCTGAAATACAATCTTTATAGGGAAGAAACACAGAAGAGGTGGTTTGGATTACAGTCAGTTCAGTGTACTTGTGGTCACAATGCCTCTCCACCTCCAGAGTATTTGGGACATCATAAATGTTACGAAGTTTGTGGATTTTAGTTTCCTTCAGCTTGGGATTTCTTTTCTACCTGGCTCCCAGAGTTCTGGAGGACTTGCGTGTTAGACTGAACAGCTCGATTATGGGCAGTGGAACTGGTGAGTCCCAGACCCTTCAGGTAGTTCCCACTTTTAAGCATCTTCCCACACAGATATTTCATATCTGGTATCTTCTCACACATAGATTTATCTGCTTGTATGGGAATGTGTGTGTGTGTGTGTGTGTGTGTATGTGTGGCTGGGTTTAATTCATTTTTTCTCTCTTTTACGTACTGGTCACCATCCATCCATACCTGTTCATACCACACAGCAGGTTTTGATAGCAGCCATCATATACATGAAAACAATCAGGGCTTTTAAGAAGCCTGCCTGTACTAGACATTTTGTTGGTTGTCATCAGGTAATGAGGGATTGTCTTGGCCTAGCAAAAGCTATTTGTATTCATTAATCAGAAAGAAGACAATAAAACCTTCTAAAAGTTAATTTGTTGGATTTACTTATCTACAGAAGATCATGAGAATGCTTCGGTGATAACAAGAAAATTTCAGTTGGGCATTTTTGAATGTAGGCAGTTTTTACTATAGGTTTAATAAACTTAGTGAATCATCATAATTCTAAGATAATTTAATAACTTTGTGGTGACCTTAAGACATTACTAGTACAGATTTATGTAAAAATAAATTAATTTAAGTTTGACTAATGAAATAAGGTATTCCAGAAGTGCTGTGGAATACACAAATATATATATAAGCTGAACAGTTTGAGATTCAGTACGCTTAAGAAATAATTCTTCAGACCTTTATCCCAAGATAACTCCTTCACTTCCTGTGGATTGCTTTGTCCCATCACAGTAAAGATGCTGTGTCTAAGATGCTAAGAAACCTCTAGCAATGCCTACTTCCTCTCTACTTTTGAAGTTATTTTTGGTATGACTAGTCACATGTGAGACTAGCAAACATAGCCCATTAAACCTCATCCAATCTCAGTTGAATCTAGTGGTCAAAGTCTTTAATATCTCTAAGACTTCCTCTGCTATGCTAGATTTGGTTGAAATTATCCAAGAGGTTGAAAAATTACCAGGGAAAACAGATAATAGTGGAGTGAATGGTAATGAGCCTGCGTAAACCTCATTTCCTTAGGACATTATACAACAAAGTGAACAGTCTGCTGGATGGGGGCATCTTCAATATTTAGCAGTATAGATGTTTTGTTTCAGTTGTTAATCTTACTGCCAGTTTGTGGAGAAAAAAAGAAAATCGAGTTGCTTAAAGAATTGGCCTTCATCACTCTTCCCTTTTTCTTTGGAAAACATGTAAGAGTTAAACCGAATATATTCTACCTCGAGTTAGCTGTAGTTAGCATTTCTGATCAGTACATCCAGTTCTTTCTTCTCTCTTTCCTTTTAAAATTATGTTTTTATTTCAACCACTTTCTACCAGCAGGCAAAGCTGCTGTTACACTCTACCCAGCTGTGAAATCAATATGATTTTCATTACAAAGATAACAGAAACTCTTTTAGAAAGACTGTGAATTGCCAAAGGTCAAATAACAGTCAGTGGCAGAGCTTAGAATTTAGATGTCCTAATTAAAAAAAAGAACTTATGGTATAAATATATTAATGAAATGCACCCTGAGAAATGTTTGCATTTAAGATGGCAACAATTTTAAACTATAACATTGTTGCTTTAATTACTGTGGTTCATGTAAGTCACATCAAAATGCGCCTAATTCTTTCTCTGGTTTATGACCGTTTCTTATAAAATAGGTATTAGCTCTTCTTTCTTTTTTAAATTCACAATTATTTGAGCATGATTAGATTAGAAAGTGTAACAGTCACAGAAGAGAGGACGTATCTCGTAAGATTACTGTCATATTGAACTCTAAAAATTACACATAAACCGAATGAATGGGTGCATCAGTTATTTCTGTGATGTATGACTTCATTAACAACAAGAGGAAGCGCACAGTCAAACTGAAAGCAGCACTTGAGTCTTTCAGCCAGAGCAACCAGTTCTATTTAGATTAAAATCAGCATTTTAAAATAAATGTTATTACTCTTCCTAAGATCATCCTTGATCTCTTCTTATTAAACTTTAATTTTTCCAGGAGTTAAGTTATATCTGCCTTATTATGGATGAAAATAACATGAAATAAATTATTTTGTTACTTAGGTTTGTTTGATAACCCTCTCTCCCTCTCTACTTCTATTTAAATTCTGTCTTTTGCACCCCATGTGCTAAAACAGTAAACTCAGATTGCCAAATGCTGTGGATTTTAATAAAAAAAAAGTTCTTCACCTTACAGCTTGAAGGGTTTTTACGTTATTGTGCTCCCTCTGCTGGATAGTGCCTATTAATTTTTTATTCCCTCAGCTGTACTAATATCCATGTCCTATAAACAAGCAATCACCACCTTCACGGAAGAGGTATAAAAAGTGGGAATGCCTCATTTTGGGTCTCAGGTGACATGGAAGGTGACAGCTGCAGGTTAGGAAAGGAAAAATCCTGTTGTCTGGCAGCTCTGAGCAATTGACAGCCTTTGGTGAACATCTGAGGAAGAATTATTTGCTACCTCCTGAACAAAAGCAGATGGACGCAAAATGACCTTTCATTCAACTTAGAGGGGATGATGCTGATTTTCCTACTCTGGTAAGTACAACAGGATCCTCAGGTGTTCCCATAATGTTATCAGCATCTCAGTCTTAGCGATGTGGGTCTCATAACTTCCTTTTGTCCTCTGTAGAGTCTCAGAAAGTTGCTGCTGGGCCAGCGTTTCCTGAGCAGAGGAAGCAAACACGCTCTCATGCATGGTGCCAGCCCCTCAGCAAAGCAGGTGACAGCTCAGTCCTCTCCCATCTCCACTGCAAAAAAGGACGATCCCCCAGTTTTGTTCTGCAAGTCATTTTGTTCCTTTGAAGTCCTTTGACTTCATGCGTTGTTTTGGGCTTGCTCTCTCACTCACCTTTCTCCCACTGCTGTCACACAGCAAACCTGTCTTCCTTCCTTCCCAGCTGGATGTGGCAGGTGTGGGCGCCCCCGGCACTGGTGATCCCATGTCCACAGCTCTCTGGTGTCTCTGGAGCCTCCTGACCAGACCTGGCCACAGGGCACTGCCTGGATGAGCCAGCCCCTAGATCCCACAGCCAGCTCTTCTCTCTGTCCTGGCTGACCCCAGCTGACCCCATTGCTCCTACGCCAAGGGGATGGAAGCTGGACACCCACACCAGCTGCCAGTGATGTCCCCGAGCTGCTACTTCCCTGAGCTCCTGCTGTGGGGTTGCTGGGGGAGCTGGGTGACGTGCTTGGTTACCTTTGCCATTTCTTTCAAATCTAAGGTGATGTTGTAATGTGGTGCCTCTGTGTATTCGTAACTTTGAGCTGGGAGTCATTTTGCAACTTGGCTTGGCTGCACTTTTACATTAGTGCTCCTGTATTTCGCTATAGATCAGACTAGTAGTATCTTCCTGAAACGAAATAAGAAAATCAGCAACTGCCGGGGGCTTATTTTCTAAAACTTACTTAGTTTAGATAACTTATTTTGTAAAACTGGCAACTATTTGACTACTGGTTTAACTGGGAGACTCATTCTTGGAAAAGGCGTTTTGAACAAATTCTAGTTAAGAATTTTTTTCTGCAGTTTTAAATTTCGATTTCTGGATACATAAAATAGTATCTGAAGCCTTTGATTCTCCCAAACAGCCCTACAGTGAAGTAATCAGCATAATTATCTTCTCTGTGACTATTTGTAATAAACAAAATCTACTCCCATGTGCATGTGAACTTCCTTGCCAAAGAAGTCGCCCTTAAAAAAACATTTCTAAAAGAGCAAACTGGTTAAAAGAGAAAATATCCAGTTTCTAAACCTTTCAGTTCTTCCTGTTCATTCGAAAAGACAGATGTTAAATACATTTTGCATTTGCTAAAATAAGAAAAGCCTGTGCTGTTTAAAAAATAATATTCTACTGTAATTTAGCAGGGCCTAGATAAAACCAGCGTTGCCATCTGTGGGATGGCTTGTCCTGGGATGAATCCCCTCCATTAGAACTGAGTCCGGGTGACAATGGTTCTGCTGATGGTGGGGCTGGGCTGGACTTCTGCAGAAAGGACTTTGCGTGGAGGAGCTTCTAGGGTCGGGTTGGAAATCATTTGCCTCGGATGCCTATTGAGTTATAGAAACTAAAACACTTGACAGTGCTTGTCTCAGCAAGAGCACACACCATATGCTTTGGAAATATTCCCAAGCAGAATATTATCCTGCTAGCACCCCAGCAAGCTCATTAATACGCCCATTATCCCATTCAGTGGGACTAATCCATCAGCCCCTGAAGTCGGTGAGGACATTCAAGTTGTCTTTAGGATGCTTTGAATAAAACCTCCGTTTTGCATAATTTAAATCACACTAGTGGAATTATTTTCCAAAGTTATAAATGTTAGTTTATTTGCTGATTTCTTTATTCCAAGCTACCTGCTTTCCTCAATCTTAAGGAAAGTAATGATGTAAAATGGAAAAAGCAATATGATTTTGTGGCAGGATTTGAATTTATGTGCATTACTGCTATTTTCCTAACTTTTTTTCTGAGAAGCTTGCAACGGCATTCCTAATAATAATAATAATAATAATAATAATAATTCAAATGTAAATTTATGTGTTGATCAGGTCTTTTCTCCAAATATGTGATCAGTTCATGGGAAAAACTGTGGAAATATTACAGTTGATGTGCATAAAGAAGAGGCCAGATTAAGCTATTGTACTTCTTAGTCAATTCTGGTCGTTCTTTATTGCTTTCTGGTCACACAACAAATTTAATAGAAAAATCATCTTTTGCAAATTAACTTCTTATATGTAAGAGAAGAAGAGTTAGGCTTTGCAAAACCAAAACAAACCCAAAAACCATCAAACTAAACTCTCAGATCCCAATATTTTTCCAGACTGTATTTCTTTATATGCTGGGAATGTTTTTCACTCCCATTCATTTTAACTCCAGATTTTAATTTTTCTTGGGGAGGGGAGGATAGAATATCTGGGGAATGAGGAAGAATGAAATGACATACTAAACAGGCAAAAGATACTATTTCAAACTAGTATATATATGGTAGTGGGAGGCAAACAGATCAAACAAGAAGAAAAGACTGGAGAAGATCTTCTCCAGATTCCCCTGATGTGGTAACAGCTCTTATTGTAGTAGCTGGCTTTTTTAGTTCAATATTGATAGAAATAAGTGAATAAAACCAGACAAGTAAACTGAAATGTGCGTTCTGCCTTCCTAAAGGTCTTTTTCAGTATCTAGAGTACCAGAATCAACACCCTTTTATGCAATTAATAGTATTAAATAATGACATCAGCTGACAGGAAATAAGAAAGTTCCTATGGCAACTAAAAATAAGCACAGGAGGAAAAACATATCAAATGCTGTCAGTAGACAGCATAAAAGGTGGCTGTATGTAGATAATAGAACAAGAGCACACACAGAAGTATTCCTTGGAAGCATATGCATTTTGATAGCTTTTACTAGTAGATCCGGGTTTTGTTTTGTTTTGCTGGGTTTTTTTCTCCGACATGGAAACGTGATACCTTGGTTACAGCATCTGCTTCTCAGTATCCCAGACTGTTTTGCTGAGATCAGCTCCTGGTTTATGGCCTGGGAAAGTCAGGGACAGAGCCCCACATCTTGAGGAGAGCGGGTGTATCCCCTAGGATTTGTACACTGTTTAAAAAGCCTTTGGGTGCTTCAAATCTCATGCATGTCTGCCACTTTTTCTTGGGGTTACTCCTTGCTCCCCACATGCAAAATATTTGAGAGAAGTTTCTGATAGAAGCGCAAAACGACTGGTAGAAATGTGACTTGTGGAAGATGCTGTACACATCATGTAGACACTACTTATGTGGGCCACGGTGTTCATTTAAACATATGCAGAGCTTGAGAAGGTGTAGAAGGTGCAGGGGAAACCTGAGTGTGCAGCTGCACCGTTGAGGCTGCAGCTGGGCCGTATGCAAGCTGTTCCTTTCATCTCAGTGGGATAACTAGTTTTGAAGACAGTTCAACTCTTGAAATTCCTTTGTTATCTGCTTTTCCTACCTATCTGATCTTCTTACCTTCACCTCTCTCATAAAAAGCAAAACCAACCCATCCACACCCCTTCCTCCCCCAGCAGGCCTGTGAAGGGCAGAGAGCTGCTCTGTTTCCCCTTCACCCTCCATGCTCAGAAGTTGCTGTGGCCCCTGCAGACCTATCCAGGCTACAACAGATGTTGCTGTTTTCCTGGTGATACTCTTCTGCTGAGAAATGCTGCACCTCCACACAGGACCATGCTGGAGTGGCTCTGTTCACCAGGGTTTGGTGGGGAGACAAGCCTTGGGCGGCTCAAAAAACTTGGTCTTTTCTTGCAGGAGGACATTCAGTCCCAAAGACAGCAATGAGATTGAATTTCTGTCATGTTAATTCTGTCAAGTGATAAAAATGAGTATATTAATGTCAACTCTGACATTGTGAGTGGCATGGGTCCATGCCAAAGCAGGACCAAAAGCCAAGGCTGGGAGAAACATGGTCAAATTGCCCTGATGCCAGCAGAGGCTTTTATCTTCATTCAGGACTTTTGTAGATTTTTTTATGCATCTGTGTTGATTGCTGACCCAAGTTTTGAACTCACCACTCCAGTTGTAAAAGGTAACTCCATTGTTCCAAGGACAATTTCATTTTCAGTCTTAATACTACACCAGTGAGAGGACCTCCTAGGGCAAGTAGCCCACTGCTCAGCTATGGTGGGCAACTCTATCATGTAGTTGCTTCCATAAAATTAATTTGGATGTGTTCATATATGTATGTACACGTATACATACCTCCTTCCCACTCCTGTTGTGCCATGTTTCTATGATACGGTATCGCAGATGTAACCATCATTATGTGACTCAGGCTGCAAGTCAACACATGTAACCGCAGGCATGTGGAGTATGAACAGATACCAGCCGCTGATACTACTACAGCTTGCTCCGCAGTTGGGGTATGTACAGGCTGTTGTGAACAACACCCTGTCCCTGTGTGGACGGGCTGCACTTGCACTGCCTGCAGGTACCCATGCACACAAGTCCAGAGAAATTTAGGAAGTGATAGGTATCCCACAGCAAAACATCAGGAATGAGGTGATCGAGCCCCTCCGAGAGAGCTGCTTTCTCAAACCATCTGACAAGAGCAAGCGTAAACATGTGTGCTTTGCTCCGGCACAATTAGCACAGCAAAGAAATTAGCTGCCTTCTGATTGAGTAAAGGTGTATACTACACATAAGTACCCCAGCAGACAAAACGCTTCTGAAATTATCTGCACCAGGATATCACTGTAAAAGGAAATTGTGCGTTATATTCTAACAGAAATTCAGGAGATGGCAGCTGAGCATTGGCAATTACCTCTGGATCCATAACAAACTAATTCTCATTCGTGTCTTGGCTACCGGAGCAGAGCAGCCTGTGTCTGTCCGTGGGAGCTGCAGGTCTTGCGCTAGGGAACATTTGGTCTCCAAGCTGCGAGTTCCCAGTAGCAGCGCCGGGCAGGTACAGCCCAGAACAGGAGGCAAAGCGGATGGTACAACTCGTTCTGTCCTTCCCTCTGCCCGTGAGTACCCTGTGCTCTCCAGCAGCTGGAGGAACGTATTGACCACTTCCCCAGCGCTGCTACAGAGCCGGGTAATTACAGTGATTACAATGATTAGATTACAACGCAGTTTTTCCTACTCTGCTTGTGAAATGCTGCAGCTCATCCCACCTTTTATTCATGGCAGATTTCCCGACTGTATGAACGGGTGCTGCAGGAGTAATCCCCTCCCCGCTTCCCCTGCCCCGACCCCCCAGCTAGTATATATTCTTCACCTTGCATGAAGTATCAGGGCAGTAAAATAGACAGCGTCTGCTTTCTGCGAGTCAAACCTGACATTTAATTTACCCTCTCATTTTCAATAACTCCCGCTGATAACTGAGTTGACAGAAAACAACAACCAGCGACAAGCAAATGGCATCAGTGACCTCAGCAGTTTTGTTTCTTGGGTGAATGGATATTCTTGATTTGTAGAGGGATCTTCAGTATTAAGGAAGGAATAGAAGGAAGCAAACATGCGGTTTGAACGTTTGTACTAAACAAGCTCTAAGGAAGGCATTGGGATTAAAAAGTTTAGATCAGGTTCTGTTTGTTTGTTGGGGTTTTTTTCAAATATATATTTTTAAGTAGAAAATGTCTTAAAAGATTAGTTTAGTTGTAACACTAAGGCGTTGTACCCATGAGACCTGTGCTAAAGCCTGCTTTCAGTGGCTCAAAACAAGACTGCTGAAATGCTGGCTGCTCCACATGCTGAGACTTATGGAGGTTTAGCTTTTAAAAATATCTGCAAGCAACAAAAACCAGTTTTTGTTTGGAAAATGTGCTTCAAATAATGCAAATTCTCAAAGAACTCTAGAAGGCTTGTTTGTGGAAGGGAGAAATGAAAGGTCACTCTTCTCTCCTGTGACATTTGTCGTCTTTTGCTCTAATAAAGTCCAGCTTGGTTGAACCCAATGAACTTTTTGACAGAAGTATTTGGCTTACTTGCTCTGATGGAAAAATCTCTAGCAACCGCAACAACATTTCCCAACAAGTGCAACTTGGTCAGAGTAGTTGAGCCAACTCTGGCTGCTGAGTAGGCCCAGCAGCTGAGAGGGAGCCCTTGTTGATCATCTCCATTTCAGCAAAGTCAGTTGTTGAAACCGTGTGTCTGGTGTAGGATGGAGGGGCCAGAGGCACCTGAAGCTCAGGTAACTCCTGTTGACCAAGTATGTGAACAAGCTCGTAAACGAAAAGCACTTTTCACCTGGAGTGAAGAGGTGAAAATGGGAAGAAAAAAAGAAAAAAAAAAAAAGAGAAAATGGGAATGCCTTTGCAATATTGGTGTATAAGGTAATTAATTTTTCCTTTACAGTGAGTGGTGTTTGACTAAGATTTTCATGATAACAGATCTCTTGTTTAGTGGATCACTTGCAGATTATGGTCAAGAACTCTCTTTGCTTCACAGATCAGTATTTCTACAAATGTATATAACCAAATTGCACTGGTTGGTTGTGGATTGGAATAAAAACTTTACAGTGCTTACAAAGTGTAAGCACTCAGAACAAGAACTTCAGGAACACAGTGGGCAGCATGCGTACAAGCCTGCCTGTGCCTGTATGGGAGGTGTCTCTTAGGAACTGGAGGAAATTCTGAAATCAGTGGGTCAAATGTTCAGCTGGTGTAACTGTCCTATTCTTTTGGAAAGAACTTTTCTCATGTAAAACGAATGAAAAATTAGGCATGAAGCAGTTCCTTGGCTAACATAGAGCAGGCTCTTTCATGTGCTTATTCCTAAGGGGAGCAAAACATTCTTGGCTACTGCTGAAATGAAAGATGAAATTGTTTAGTACCTTGCAGGACTGGGCCACCAGTAATCAAGGCTGATTGCATGTTCTTGGGACCTCAGGCAATGCAGTAATGCCATCTACTCAGTGACCTGCTATACTTTATAAATATAGACATCTCACTGGAAAGTCATTGCATATGTTTAACCTGAAAATAATCAGAAATATTTTATTGTTTTAGTAAGTTAAAAATATTAATTCACTGCACTTGCAAAATTGAGAGTACATTTCTTCTGACCACATGGGTTTTTCCCTTGTTCGGTACATTTCTGTTTCTTCAGCGAGTGTAATTTGGAAGAGGAAGAGAAATATATGACTGATGCATTAAAATCAATCATGATAGCGAATTTAATATACAAAAAGTTCTTCTGATATTCCGGAAGAATATCTAAGTGATGAAAAGAAGTAGTGTGATGGGTTAGTACTCATTTGCTGTATTAAAGTCAGAAATGCACTGCAGGTTAATTTTCCTCATGATTATAAATGGCTCTTTGCTGGCAAGTCCAAACTATACCGCAGCTTTTGAGATAACCAGGTTATCTTGCACATGCAGCTTAAAACGCACGTGGCAGAAGGGTATATGACACGCATAAGTCACTGTCCAGAGCCCAGTGCAGTGCACAAATAGCGTCCACGTAGCGTAGAACGTATTTATAATTTTATGCTAATGTATGATAAGGAAATTTTTTCTAAAAAGTCTAGCAGGAATGTTTGAAATCTTCTTATCGTAAGTCACAGGATTAATTTATTAAGCATGGGCTCCGAATCCCTGTTCCAAGGTGAAGCCCTTCAAGGCTAGGCACGCAGGGATGCCTGGTACCCGGGAATCTCCTGATCACAAAGGACACATCACAGAGCTGGAAACCTCCTTTTTGTGGAAGGCTGTGGTGGTAAGAAGAATGAAAACCTTTGGTACTTGTATCCATGAGGAATAAATGATGTTTGAGCTGAAGAATGGGGATGCCAAGGGCCAGCTTGCCTAGTGTCAGCATGAACTGGAGGAGAGGAGCTACAAAGCCCTCAGTGGAGCAGTCTGGTCCCTCGGACAGGACAGGTCCCATGGGCTACCCCTGCACTGCTAAGCAAAGCAGGACCAGAGAGGCTCCTCCACACTTTGCCATGAGGCACAGGCTGCCCATGTCTGCCCTACTCTGCCTTTGGCTCTGCATCTCTTGAGATGCCCTGTGGTGTCCCCATAGAATCATAGAATGGCATGGGTTGGGAGGGACCCCAAGGATCATAGAGCTCCAACCCCCCTGCCACAGGCAGGGCCACCAACCTCAGGCCTGGATCTACACTAGGTTGCCCAGGGCCCCATCCAACTTGGCCTTGAACACTTCCAGGGATGGGGCATCCACTACCTCTCTGGGCAGCCCATTCCAGCACCTCACCACTCTTTCTGTAAAAAACTTCCCCCTAATACCTAATCTAAACCTTCCTTCCTTTAGTTTTAATCCATTCCCCCTTGTCCTGTCATTGGCTATCCTTTTAAAAAGTTGAATCCCCTCCTGCTTATAAGCTCCCTTCATGTACTGGAAGGCTGCAATGAGGTCCCCCCGCAGCCTTCTCTTCTCCAGACTGAACAAGCCCAGCTCCCTCAGCCTCTCTTCGTAGGGCAAGTGCTCCAGCCCTCTAATCATCTTCATGGCCCTCCTCTGAACCCTCTCCAACAGTTCCACATCCTTCTTGTATTGGGGGCCCCAGATCTGGACACAGTACTCCAGATGGGGCCTCACGAGGGCAGAGTAGAGAGGGACAATCACCTCCCTGTCCCTGCTGGCCACCCCTTTTCTAATGGAGCCCAGGATACCATTGGCCTTGCGAGCTGCAAGAGCACACTGCTGGCTCATGCTAAGTTTCTCATCCACCAGAATCCAGCACAGAGCTGTTTTGCATTGGTCAGGTGGATATGATACCGTTGCAGTTGTGTGAAGCTGGAGGTACACTTTGGGTTCCCCAGGCCATGGTGTGGGGGCAGGCAGGGACACCCCAGGGGTGTGGAGTTTGCTGAAATGGCGGTGTGTGGTGGATGCAGGGCTAGGGGACACTGGAAAAATAGGGATGATCTCCAGCCCAGTACCTTAGCCCTCTTACTTACCAGGTGAGAGTGACTTCCTCAGATAGAGGTTTAGCCTGACCTTTTTTTCAGCTGTTGCCCTGTGTTCATAGAAAACCTGCTGCTAAAGAGGACTGCTTTGTAAAATTGCATCAAAGAGGCATTTTTTCTGTCTGCCATTGGATTGTGTTTTGGTGCTAAATCACATCAACTTCAGAAGGATGTCAGGAAAAAAGTGGAAGACACATTGCTGCTCTCATCCTGAGTTTTGTTTACATTTCTTTACATTAAAGCTCTGATTTTCATAGGAGTTTTGAGATTGATCTTGTCTTTTCTAGGTTTCAAGAATATAGTCAGGTACTGAATCAGGTCTCAGTGTTGCTTGTCTACATATTGCAAAATCATATGGTCTAAACAATGCTCCTAAGAAATCATATCAACACTTAAAGCAGTAAGTTTGTAATTTTCAGTTTAGCCATCCTGCATTGTGTTATTATTTGCATGTGTTAACATTATGCAGTATAAAAAAAAATGTTAAAAGGATACAAAGCTTTGAAAGTCAAGCAGTAAAACATAATTCTGTTTTGTTTGGGGTTTTTCCTGGCTTTAATCTGTGCAATTTTAACTAGCTTCCTTTGAGTTTGTGCATTGTGATCAGTCTTTAATTAAGGGAATGTCTACTATTTTTTTTTTTGTCCTTGCCGATGGACTTCTGCTGCTGAAAATCTTTAAAGTCAGACACCTGCCTTGGATACATGCTTCGCAGAGATGACCCGTTAATGAAGTCAGTATTAGATTTTATCCTGGTGTTCACTGAACATCCAATGCCTTATTCGTTTCACATTGTGCAAACCTGCTGTAATGCAGAATTATTTGTTTTCTTACGACTGTTCCTTTCATGTTCATCATTAGTGTACCCAGCTGTTTCGCAAGTGGTAATGAACTTATTGCCATATTCCTCTGCTGCAATGAGGAGCATTATTAGTCCCATTTTTCAGATAATAAGCTGAAGCAGAGGAATAAGATAATAACTTTAACTACAAATTTTGGATATCGAGTAAGAAAACAGTAGACAACTATTCCTCAGACTCTCTTTACTCACAGTATAGCCCTCCCTGACGTCAGATGTAGATGTGAGAGCCCTGCTCTTCTGCAGGACAAATGCAGCCTCCTGCTCCAGGTGGGCACAGAAGTGTGGCTTTGGGGGAATGATTTGGGGAGGATTGGCTAGGTAAAAGGGCTTGAAAGGAGACTGATGCCTTTCCCTTTCTGATCGCAGGGAGGTTACACAGCTTGTCCCTGTGTAACCTTAGTTTTGTGTCTAGCTCCTGCACCAGTGCATGTCGGAAGACCAATTGCAGGGAAAGTCTTGCCTGGGGTCAGAAGGAAAATAGGCTCAGCATGGAGAGAATCCCTGGAATTGCTATTTATCCACTGCTACTAAGCATATGCAATCAGATATTTTCTCAATTATTTATAACTTGGCTACATCTGAGCATTATACCCCTCCACACACATAGATGCACAACAAAAGGCCTATCCATCACACAAAGACTGTTCAATGCCAAATTTCACTTCCTTGCCTCAAGTCATCAGGCTGCCAGAAATTATTGACAAAACTGTTGTAGTAATCACTGGTAAATAGTATGATTGGCAAATAATATATTTTCTGCTGACTTTATTATTGGAAACAACTGGACAATTTATGCTGATGCTCTTGGAAAACAGACATGGAAAATTTCAGCCCCAACAGTTACATTCTGGAAGAGTTTTGAACAACTGAAATGCAGGGTTTCTAATGGGAAGAGTTTGGCAGCATTAACTACAAAGAGCCTTAGCCATTTTGTCTGCAATTGCTTTTCTCAAATCATGAGTTGCAAATCAGCTCTACCCCTAATTCTCCCCAGAGTCACCGTTTCTGGTAAGGCACCCAGGAAGTATTATGTTTTTAATATAGGACATGGGAGTACAGAGATTGAGTAGCTCTAGTCTACAGTATTTGTATGAAGACTGCACAGCTAAAAGCATCTATGGATGTTTATGAGAATAAAAAGTAGACATTATTTTTATATACAATGTACACAATGCATGTAATGAAATTTTTCTGTTTATTGTTCAGCCTGGAGAAGAGAAGGCTGTGGGGGGACCTCATTGCAGCCTTCCAGTACCTGAAGGGAGCATACAAGCAGGAGTGGAATCAACTTTTTAAAAGGGTAGATAATGGCAGGACAAGGGGGAATGGACTAAAGCTAAAGGAGGGAAAGTTTAGATTAGATAATAGGGGGAAGTTTTTTACAGAGAGAATGGTGAGGTGCTGGAATGGGCTGCCCAGAGAGGTAGTGGATGCCCTGTCCCTGGAGGTGTTCAAGGTCAGGTTGGATGGGGCCCTGGGCAACCTAGTGTAGATCCAGGCCTGAGGTTGGTGGCCCTGCCTGTGGCAGGGGGGTTGGAGCTCTATGATCCTTGGGGTCCCTTCCAATACAGACCATTCTATGATTCTGACTCTATTAATCCCTCTGGAATGAGTAGGAATAGTGTTGTCTGTTATTTGCGTAGCTGATAACTTCCAGTCGTGGAATCAATGTAAGGTATTTACAGTAGCAGTTTTGGTTTGAGTTTAGCTATGTGAATTTGATGTGAAAAAGACACAGACTGTAATGTCATATTAACATGAGTCATGCCCACAAATGGAAAAAACCAAAGCAGTGTGCACTTGTTAGGGCAAATAAGTCATAGAGAGAGTTCAGGAGTAGTGGTGATTGTGATACAAATGCTGTTTCTTTGAGTTTGCTCAAAGAATCCCAAGTATAATAATGCCATAATGTATTTTATAAGAGTGTAACTCTGGTAGCATGAACTTGGAAAAAAAAGCCAAAAGGCCTCGTCTTTGAAGTGTTTCTTCAGCTTTGAGTACAGACAGTATTTTGTAGGATCTGTGCAGGAACTCCTTTAAAAACATGGGGCTAAAATGTACTTATTTTTACATCTTTGGGAATTGTCAGTCATTTTGTACCTGTTTATTTCACAGTCAGATTCCAATTACAACCTGCTGCTAGGAAACCTGGCCATAAAAGTTAGAAAATACAGCGTGGAAGACATTATTATATACCGAGGTATCCTCAGAATAGTTGGTGTGTGTATTTGGGCAGGGGTGAGGGAGAGCATCAGCAAAGAAGTCTTTCTCATTCCACTTGCTAGGCATGACCCAGTGAGCTTCTTGTGACTGGGAAGATCATTCCAGCACATTGCAGAAAACCAGTTTTTACTAAGAGCTTATTCATTCCCCAAATACACGTGTCAGAGGAAAATAAGAAAGCCAGATTGTTATGGTTGGTAATACAGAACTGATTGGACATGAAAACTATAAGAGCCAACACCCCAAGGCATATTTCACCAATGTGGTGGTAAAATTATTAATATTTAAGAATTGAGAGGTCTGGTTGAGAAGTTTATCCTAACTAAAAGAACAGTCCTTTCAACTAGGAGCTAGCAGTCTATGAGTGTTTCCCCCTCTACACCGCTGATCAAAGGTGATGTGAGGTGTGCCTCATACTATGGGATCCACCAAGAGCCAGCCCTCCACACCCTCACCTTATTTTTACTGTGTGAGTCCTTCTTAGAGCTGTGGCAGCCAGCAGACTACTGAAAGGGTCCGTCCTCAGAGATGGATACCTGGCTTTGCTACCATCAAAATCATTGGTTTTCCTCCTGAATTTCATTTTTAAAATTTATACTATTTCTTTTTTCTGTCACAGTCTATTGGCTGGGTCACTTGGCAGAGCATGGGGAAGCAGAGGGGGTGATACCATCCAAATGTTCTCACTGCAGTCATGGCTAATAAACTCCTGTCTGACCTGTCCTAAATTGTACCTGTGTTATTACACACTTGGATTCCCCAGATCTCCAACACAAACCTGCAGCCTCAAAATAGATGGCAACAAGTTTCTTATAAAAACATAACAAGAAAGTTACTTGCATATTAAAATAGATAGCTCCTTTCCCCACCCTTCCACCCCTACCCCCCTGCTTTTTCTCTCAAGTATTAAGCCTTTTAGGGGCTCTTTGCACTGTATTTCAGTAGTCTTTATCTTCAAGAATTCAAACAGGGGTTTTTTAGCCCAAAGGAAAAACTTTTTAAGATCCCTAATTTTCTTAGCAAGACAGCATCCACTCAGAACAGAAACATATTACCTGGAATTTATAATGTAATATTGTTTCTCTGAGTCATCATAATGAATTCACATTAGTTTATTATCACTTACATTCAGCCCCGACACATTATCTAAATGATGTTAGGTAGCTTGCATATCTGAACACTGAAGTCTTATAAATGGTAGCTGCTACTCTGATTTAGAACTTGGATGGGCAGAATGGTCTTTGTAATGAGTATTTGTTTATTAAAAGTGATAAAATCTTAGACATGGCATTAGAGCAAAATTGGGACAATAGAAACACACACTGAAAGACTGAGAAACTAATGTAATTTCACAAAGGGGGTGAAGATTTGCCCCAGCTCTTGGAAGGCCATGGAGTGCACACTTGTTCTGCTCTTCCTGCTGCCTTCCCATAACCCAGTGGCCTGTAGGACACCCAGCTCTACCACCTGCTGTTTCTACCTGAGGTACCAGCAAGTCACTGGCTGGTTGTGGCTTTCGTTGCCTGAGCTCAACAGGGAATATGTAGCCACTGAGTGGTTGTCTTATTTTTATAGTTGTCCACCCCACTGCTTCTGTTGTCATGTCCTGTGTTGCTTAAGGTAATAGTTACTGGACCAGTGCTGTTGCCACTACACATGCACCTGTAACTACATGACATCATCTACGCAGACAATGTGCAATCGGGCATATTTCAGATTCGTAGATAATACTGCAGATGATTAAAAGTTTTTTAATCTCAAGGTACAACCCATAAACAGCACAGTTTATGTTCATGCTTACCGACAGAAAGCCATCACCTTTTCTCTAAACTGGGAGTCTCATTTAAATGAAGGCACTTGTATTGCGGCTCAGCCCCAGTCAGGAGCTGAGCACCACGTGGCCACTCACTCATTCCCCTCCTCTGCTCCCTCACTGGTGGGATGGGGAGGAGAATCAAAAGAAAAAGGCAAAACTCATGGGCTGGGATAAGGACACTTTACTGGGACAGCAAATGAAGAGGAAAATAATGACAAATTCAATAAAAGAATATACAAGACAGAGGATGCACAATGCAATTTGCTCACTACCCCGTGACCCCAATGCCCAACCTGTCCCCAGCAGCGACTCCTCCTTCCCAGCCAGCTTCCCCTTCATAACCTGAGCGTGATGTCATGGGGTGGAATATCCCTTGGGCTAGTTTGTGTCACCTATCCTGGCTGTGTGAAAATTAACTCTATCCCAGCTGAAAACCAGGACAACTTGTCTTTAAAAATACTATTTACATTCATGGCAATGACAGCCTGTTCTAAGGCCTAGATTACTCTGATTATCCTCAGATGTTAATGAGTTCAAAAATGCTTTTTTCCAATGGGAAAAATATGTTCTGAATCACTGCAGGCGACCTGAGGTTAATCATTTGGTCCAGTATTATGTATCACATTGTATAAGCCTCCACATTGGATCAGGAGGGTTTGTTTGTTTGGTAATTCTTTTACTTTGGAGCTTTTTCTATTTCTGCTGTGTGGAAGAAGCTTTTCTGAGTGACTCTGCTCAGAATTAAGTGGAATTTTTAGTTGTGAGATGCAAACATAATATTTTCTTAGTCTGTGTTATTTCATCTAAAGCTGAGAGGCTGAGTTAGAAAAGCAGGAAAAAAGTTTCTGTCTTCCAGTTTGCAAACAAAACCCCAAATAGAGAAGAAAAACATCATTTGAATCTGAAAATTAAAGAATATCTGGATGTATTTACAAACATATTCCTGCATGTATGGCTGCTTTTCACAAGTGCCTTGGCATCTTACTCTCACTGATTTTGACTGAGATGAAACAGCTGGCTTACTGCAGTATTTCTGAAATCCCAGAAGGTAATCAACTGCTTTATTAGGCAGAAAATACCTTTGGAAATCTGGCCCATGATGACCAGGAATTATCTATCAGTTCGCTAAATATAATTAATTTTTTTTTTGTGCAATAGACCAGTTTTAAATACAAAACATAGTTAAAAAACTTATTTTTTCCCCTGTGTAAATAACAGATAAAAGCTCATTTATTTAACTGCAGAAAAAATTTTAAGAAGCCCTGTGCGTCCTTAACATTTTAGTTCTAACTTTCACCTGAATGTTGCTTATAAAAAAACTGGGACAAAATATTATCACTAGAAATATAAAATACTAAATATACAGCACTATTATCTCACAAATATATTTGTAGAACCAATCACCTGAATTAATCTGTATGTGGAACAGATGAAAAAAATGTGTATTGTAAAAGTGCCAGGTTTAGCATAACTATGGAAAAGTTGCAAATGATCATGCCAGTCAATGAAAATCAAAATCAAAATCAAAAGACAGGGTTTGAGCCCAGCTCTGCATCCAGCAAGCCCCTGGGCACAGGGGAAGGGCTGGGGGGTGGTTCTCTGCCTGGCGAGTGACACTCACCTCTTCTCAACTGACTGGTGAGCGCAAAGGCAACTGAGGAATGAGTCAGGAATGGCTTGATTCAATGGAATGAAGACCTGGACACAGCACCTTGGTTCATCTCAGTCAGGCTAGATAAAGGGTAAAGTGGGGATCTGCTTCTGATGGAAATGCCACTAAAGTCCTGCTGATCATTTGCAGTGATGTTGGGTGTTCATCTGACCTGCAAACAGTGTGAAAGATAGTCTTCTCACCTAGACAGCGGTGACAGGTGGCCAAGGAGGCCACTGTATTAAGAACAGGGTGGTGAGTAGGACGAGGGACGTGATTGTGCCCCTGCTCAGTTTTGGGCCCCTCACTACAGAAAAGACATTGAGGTGCTGGAATGTGTCCAGAGAAGGGTGCCGAGGCTGGTTGAGGGGATTGGAGAATAAATGCTATGAGAAGCGGCTGAGAGATCTGGGGTTGAGGAGACTGGAGCAGAGGAGACTCAGAGAAGACCTAATCCCTCTCTACATCTACCTAAAGGGAGCTCCTTAGGGACAGCACAGTGTGCAGCACATGAGCAGTCCAGAGTATGAACTTTGGGGACAGAGCAATGCCAACAGCAGCAGTTTTGGAAAGCCCCATCAGGATGAAGATAGGACCTGTGAGAGTTAGTATCACCCCATGGGTCGATGTGGCAGGGCAGTTACTGCAGCTGGACTGACCATGCTGGTTTTACAGTGCCCAGTCTGCAGCTGTGCTTGTTGTTGCCAACCCCCTGTTTCAGCCCCTTGTGAATGTTACGTGTCGTTATTGCAGGGAAAATTTCCTCAAAGGGAAGAAGAGGAGATGTGAGAACATGTACAGGGATGGAAGACAGCACCGACCTGGTGGTGGTTAATACAGGAAGGTCTCCCACCAAATTGCCATCTCTTGCCACCTCTTCTTTGCTGCCAGCATCCTGCTGCTGCTCCCAATGTGTTGCCAGTGCTGAATCCAAGTCCTCACCTGATGCTTGCTGAAACCACTGGAAGTATTTCCATCAACTTCAAGAGTCTTTTCCTTCCCCAAGTATGTATCCAAAGGCTGCAGCCTCTGAATCTCTGATTTCATTCATTATCCTGCATCTTTTTTCTAAAGGGACTGGGTAGAAGAGGCCCTGTCTCCTGCATGAAAACCCAAATGGCTGTAAAGAATTATTCCCTTCACCTGGCCAGGCCCTGATTTCACTATCGTTAAATCAGCCTTTCTCACACTTTTCTGCTGTCAGCTCCGCTACATTTTGAAAAAATAGATCACTTGCTCCCCTGACATAGCAGAGGCTGTTTATCCCAAAGATACCTAACACAAAAACATTTCTATTCATGTAACGCGATTTGCACACACACAAACTGTAGTACACACAAGCTGTAGTACACACAAGCATGTGGCATATCAGGCCAACTTTCACTTTTTAGTCTTGTCAGTAAATCACATGGGATATTTTTTTTTTCAATTCTTTATTCTTAGTGGCATCTTTTGAGGGGTGCACAGAAATTCTGGAGAAGAGGAGGCTGAGGGGAGACCTTATCACCGCCTACAAGTACCTGAAAGGAGGTTGTAGAGAGGTGGGAGATGGTCTCTTCAGCCAAGTGACAGGCAATAGGACAAGGGGAAATGGCACAAAGCTGCACCAGGGCAGGTTCAGATTAGATGTTAGGAAAAAATTCTTCACTGAAAATCTTGTCAGGGCCTGGAACAGGCTGCCCAGGGAGGTGGTTGAGTCACCATCCCTGGATGTGTTTAAAAAAGGGGTAGATGAGGTTCTTAGGGATATGGTTTAGCATAGAACAGGAGTGTTTGGTCTTGATGATCTTAAAGGTTTTTTCCAACCTTGTGATTCTGTGATTCTGTGACTCAATGATTTTAAAGGTCTTTTCTGACCTAGTCATTCTGTGAAAGGTAAAAATCAAGAGACATGTACTATTTATACAAATACTCCATGCTTATTGCTCATAAGAAGCAATTTAAGAATGACAAATCACTATTCTAGAAATCAGATATAGACAGACAACTTACTGGACTCCTTCCAAGATACACTGAGACATGTACCAAAATATCAGGGTATAATTACTTTCATTATGTATTCCAATTAATCTGAAAACAACTGAGACTGTAAAGATTGCATTCTGCTAATTTTTACTGACATAAACCCCAATATTATTTATAGAATTGGTTGTCCTCTGTTTACTTGATTAAAATATGGACTAATCAGGCACTCCTTTTCTAGAAATAGTTCTCGAGTATGGTAATTTGCCATCTTCTGAAATTGTCTTTATTTAGCCAAAACACAAGTGCATATTTTAATTCTTGGCAATATGTTATACTTATGTCTGTTTTAGAACCAGTGACTGAACTAAAAAAAATCTCAAACTAAAAGGCTGGTTTTTAACATGTATGTGGAAGGTACAGTCTCTTGGGAGAACCTGCATTCTACTCCTGCTATTGACAAGGCGTTTTGTTGGTTGACCATAACCCTGTTCCAATGAGAACAAGCAATTATTTTAAGTTGAAAATTCTGTGGATAATGAACTCATCTTTACCTCTGACATTGCTTCACTGGGGGAAAGTATGTATGGCAGTTGTGGGCACATAACCATTTCTGACTCTGTATTGTCAACTAACTTAGACATCCTTTTTAGTCTGCAAATGCAGTGGTTTATCCACCTTTATTACTTGTTTCAAAATGTGCTTCCTTCTTCCTTTAAAATGGAGCTTTATTTTTGCATATCTGGAGTTCTCCATAGAAGGAAAAGAGAATGAATCTTATAATGTTGTAATATATTACAAACATTAACTAATTAAATACTATTATATAGCACATTGTAATTTAAAAAAACCCAACCAAACCAAAACAAAACACTTTAGCTCTCATGGAAGATTGGGAAGTAAAGGCAAGAGCTTGATCACATCTTTCTGGAAGGGCAGCCCATGTTGTGAGGAGATTGAGGAGAAATCTATTGCAAAACCTGTGCCCTGGAATTTGAAGAACCCCGAGTGTCTTGCTGGCTGTCAGTGTAACCTGTCTGGCCTTTAATTACTTCCCTTTTTTCTGACCTTGTGGCAACAAGACTGGTATATTTTAGATTAATCAGAGAGAAAGCAAGTTGTCCATGCAGCTGATGAGTATACCATGAGTCAAGAGACCAGGCCTTCCTCCCAACTCCTGCTGCTTTACCGGTCTGTAGATTCCCCATCCTTTATTTGCTCACCCTCAGGTTTCTGTCTCTAGGTCAGGTCACCCCCTCCTTTTCTTGAGGAGCTCTTCTGGCAGGCCAGCATCCCGGCCCTCTCCCACTATTTTTCTAGGCACACTGCTCTGAGTGCCAGGCAAAGTTTCAAAACAGTTCCAGTCTGTTTCCTGTACATCCAGCTTTACAGATCAGTGAACTTGAATTACATTTTCTACAATGTGATGTTTCAGATGAGTCTCTGGTTTGTTGTTTGGGGTTTTTTGTTTGGTTTGTTGGGTGGGGGTTTTTTTTTGCTAATAACTACAACAGAGGAAGCAAGCTAAAGAATAAAGGGTTCCTGCCTGCCTGAGGTGAACATGATGCTCTGTCAGACCAAGAAACCTCCTCCACCTTTGGGGCAGCTCAGTGGGTGCAGACTCTCATGAAAGTTGAACGCAGTGTGAGGGTTTGTGATGGCCAGGCTTTGGTAGGTTGGTTCTTCCTGGATAAGTACTATCTGCAGAGAGAGGAGCACTGAAGACAAGGACATCTTGCCTTGGTGGGCAGTATACAGCAAGCTCCAGAGCACTTCTACAGACAGAGGAAGCATATTGCTTTTGCCTACTCCTAATCCCACAGTTTCCCAAACACTGAATTAATTATGTTTGTAATCCTCTCTTCCTCTATCAGTTTAAGTCTTCTCTTCTGACCTTGTTCCTCCCTCTTGGCCCCTTCTTCTTTGGCAACATGCTCCATTCAGGGCTTAATTACTCCACCGTACTTTGTGTTCCCTGGTTTGAAGCCACTATTTTTTGTTTTGTCATATTCTGATAATGCGAATAATCCTCTTCCTTTGACGGTATTTATATTCTGTGATCCTGGCTCCCCTGAGCATTCTCTTTGGCAGACTACAGAAACCGAGTTTCTTCTGTCTAACCTAACTCACTAGATACCTTTTAATGTTGCTTTTATTCTGTGTTTTCTGTAGTTTCACAGCACTTCCAAGCTGTAGGGAACAGAGTGGACCCAAACTGAGGTCCCCGTGCTCTTACCCACATAAAGCACACTAATAGTCCATGTTACCTTTACCAAATAGCAGTATACAATCAGCCATCCCTCCTAAACTTTTTTCTCCAACTCTTAAAGTGAGGGAAAATATCAAGGAAAAGGGACATCCATTAACCCATCATCAATTTGTGCATTTAAAAACCTAAACTGTGCCCAGTCTAAACCCAATAAAGCTATGATTCACCACGTAAGGCTGTATTACAGTTAAAAGTCGTTTTGGCTGAGCCTTATCTAAACTGCACTGGCTGAATGCATTGATTCTAATGAAGTTATTCATGGCTTACACTGACTGATTTAAAGCCTTTGTCTTTCAAATGTAAACCTATTCTTCCAGATGCAAGGTAGATGGAAAGTCTTATGATTAGCTGCAGTGAGGATACATTAGAGAAGAGAACAACCAGAAGTGCGTGGGCTCCCTCATGTCCTGGATCCTTCTCAGCCAGGGACTGTGTAATAATTTACAGAACGACTTAATTGAAGAAGCTGTGGATGTACTGTGATCAGAAAATTTACAGTGGTTTCAGATGTACAAAAGAACTGTCAGCAAGCACTAATGCCTCAGCTGGTTTTCCTCCATCATCTTGTTATTTATTTTTAGACCCTGATGGTTTAATCAGTGCCACGCGGGCTGAAGAATCCACGTACCTGGAGCTTATGGAGGGCTACAGCTGCAGGTGCCAGAGCCTCATGGCAGTGACTGCCATCCAGCCCTTGTGCAATCTGGTTTTATTGTAAGTTGTTAAGGGCAGATACCTTGAATCACCTGACATTTTAAATCCCTCTTGGTCCGAGACATCTCACGTTTGCTAGTCATGCCTCCAAAAATAAAACGAATAAACCTGTGTGCAAAAATACCTCACATTGTTTAGTGAGCATCTCTGGAAAAATAAAAGTAAACTTAAAGCAACACTTGCTCTAGAATCCTTGTTTATCTCTGGATATTTTTGGTACGATACCTTCTCTTTTTGCTTTAATATAGTAAGTGATAATCGCACCCCTTGGGTACATCTTGGCTGATGCCTAAAACATCTAGAGCTGTTTGCATATTACTATGAAAAACTCTTTGAAATGAGAGGCTACAAGCACTTTAATACCAGGAGCACAAAATGAGCCATCAAACCCCCTCCTCTACAATTTAAAAAAGCTAAAGCAGTGCTGAGATTTATTAAATATCAAATATGATTCTATTGGCCTACAAAATACCATAGTCCCATTCTGTTGTGTTAAAAACAACGGAGAAAATACAAAATTAATGAGTTTTAATCATTCAGAAATCTCATATAGATCATAACTCTGGTTTTGACTTGGCAGTACACAAAAGATCTACCCCATGACACAGAATTTCCAAAAAACTCGCTGGTATTAAGGGTGTTTAATGGCTTCAGTGAAACTAGAATTTCTCCCTGAGAAAGTTACTCTCTCCTGCTGTTATTGCAAAGGAAGTCAAACCAAATAATATCTTTACAATTATGTTGTCCTTTCTAGCACAAATGATGCTATATTTTGCAGGCTTCTCCATAACAGATAAGCAGCGTGGATCTCTCTTAGTGCTTGTGGGAGACACCACCTGGGAATCCCACAAGGTGCAGCAGGCGTAGAACGAGAAGTCACAGCTAACCATCTGACAAGCAGAAAGCCACCGCAGACGAATAAACTGGGAAACACCATTTGGCTGTAACATGGGACCTCAGGGGACAGGTAGAGAAAAAATGAAGGCAGTGCAGCGGGTTTGCAAAATGATCCTCTTCCAAGCCTGGATCTCACATCATAAAACAGTGCAGACTGCCCACAAGTGCCCCACAGGCTTCGTGCAGGCTTCTGCACAGAGACGTGTTTGGGGTGAAGAAGGTACTCTGAAATACAGGCACCGATAATCATTCTCAATCTCTCTCTCTTCTAAAATTACAGATGTTTCTAACTGAGCAGAGCTGAGATGTTCTAGTCTAAATAAAGTCGGATTTACTACGGAAAAATGTACAGTAGCCTTCCCTTGTGTATGAGACCCCCATGGATTCCAAGACAATGGGATCAAATTCTACAGCAGTGATCTTTTAATTTCAAGACGACGTTAGTTTATTAAAACATCTTGCAATAATCTCCCTTCCCATTCTCCTCCTGGCCTAAGAAGAACCTCATGCAACCAGAGTCAGCAGTTAAATTTATTTGTTGACCTGACATTTGTTAATGATTTTTCCACCCTCCTTCACTTTGAAGATAGTTTTTTTCCTAAGATTTCTGTACTGCCTGGCTTCGGTTCCTAATCCTGCACACAAGACCCTGTCGTGGTTTTGCCCCGGCCGAGGGCCGCACCCCACACAGTCGCTTGTACTTTTAAAAGGAAGGGGGAGGGAAAGTTGGGGGAGGGGAAAAAGGGAAGGAAGAAAGGAGGGAAAGAAACCACAACCTAGAAACCAGAACCACGCAGGTTGGGATAAGGATAGTTTACTAAACAATAACAGAAAACTAGATATAACAATAACAGGAGTTTAAAGCACAAAATAGATGAAACTGGTGATACACAATGCAGTTTCTCACCAAACCACAGAACCCAGGCCGCACAGCTTAGAGCCGTCCCCGAACCCAGAAACTGCCCGTCCTGGTGTTGTCTCCTCCTCTTCCCCCCAGCCCCGCTTTATACTGAGCATGACGTAACTGGCATGGAATATCCTCTTTGGCCAGTTCGGGTCACCTGTCCTGGCTGCGTCCCCTCCTTTCTCATTAGTAAGGAAGTATGAAGAATTGAGAAAGGTCCTTGATTGCCCGGCAACAACTAGAAACATCAGGGTGCTATCAGCACTGTTCTCATCCTAACACCCAAACATGGCATTCCATCCACTGCTAAAAATAATTAACTCCATCATAGCTGAAACCAGGACAACCCTCTGCACAGAAGTGGGTATTTCTGTCAAGTGCTACCTGCTGCTGTGGATAAGTGCAGAACTGTGGGGTTGTAGGGCTGCGATGGAGAGGAGCACAGGGTCGCAGCTCTACAGGACACATCTCCAAGCCATCTGGAGTGAAAACACATATTCGTGCTGCACATGAAAGAGTGAGACCGCAATCCTTGAGCTTTCACCTTGCCGAGCCAAGAAGCCCATGTGGAAGGTCAAGGGGCAGAATTATTGCCTAATATCTGGAAGTTGTAGGTAGCATTTCCCTGTAGCACCAAGCTTGGGGCTCCAGAGCTGCCTGGCACCACCCCGCTGTTCCAGCTTAAGGTGCCCACAGGGAGAACACATCTCAGCTTTCTACAGCTGGTCTGTGCTCCTGAGGTTTTTGCTTTTGCTAGGAGGCCCCAAAACACTACAATAAAAATAAAATTAAAAAAAAAATCCAAAATCACAATTAAGATTTTAAAACAATAGGTTTTGGTACACTGAATTGCCAGGAAACTTTTGGATTCCCACAACTTATTTCTTATGCAAGAAGATGGAAACTTGCATGCATCTGATGTCAGCCTTTAGCAGGTTGCTCGGTGCAACAGGAAAACATCACTGAAAGTGTCCCTAGTCACAAACCTCAAGAATGCGAAGAACAGTGCTAACAACCTGCATCTGTGGAGCAACAGCCCATTATCTGCTTGCTAAATAATTACATGTTTTAGAAATGAATTTCATACAGCGTACAGCTCTACGAGCATGAAAGGAAAGAAACAAAACAGGTACAGTATGAAATGTGTGCTATGCGGCCTTCTGAGATGTGGAGAAAATGTAAAGACAAAGATATTTTCTTTATTCTGTGAATTCCAGTTCTTAAAAGCTATCTGAGCAAAGTATCTCCTGTTAGCTGCCCTGTAAAGAAGAACGGAAAGCGGGCAGCTGAAACATATGAAAGAGACAATAGTCTAAAGGCTAATTTATTTCCATATAACTTAAAAATATGAGATTGCCAGAGCAATATGACAGAAGAAGTAATTTAGTCCCAGTCTGTACATAACCTCAGGCTTATGTGTTTCCCTGTTTGAGACAAACCTGGGCAGGGAATCTGGAACAGTAAGCTGGCGTAAGCGTTCCTTTACAGGGTGAGGTTTGCTGTGTAAAGATGGTATGTGGCTCTCCAGCCTGAGCAGGGACAGGCCTAATCCAGAGAAGCACCCTTCACCTGCACAGGGCTCGGGTCCCTCACCACAGCTTAAAAATCAGCACGCACCCCCTTTTTGTACTCGTGAGAACTCCTGCTGTCCCCAAAAGCCTCCTGGTGAGGGTCTTTGTGGTTCATAGTGCCTGACTATAGGTTGTAGCTGCCCCCCCGCCCCAAGAAGGGGGGCACGAGGAAGCTGAGGAGCAGAAGGTTCATAGTGCCAGAGCTACCTACACGCAGTGGTGGCCCATCAGCCTGAATTGCTGGATCCCTGCTTTGTCTTACAAGAGCACAGGAAGCATGTCTCGCCTTAGCAGTAGACTCCAGTCGCAGGGAACACTGCTGTAACTGGAAGTAGCAATTAAACTCAATACTGGCAGTGCTATGTAACAGGACTTCAAGTTTAATAGCTCAGAAGTTAGAGCAGCAAAAGTAATCATCATTCTCACAAAAGCGCACATCAAAATGTATTTCTTTGAAAAACTAAAGCAATTATTCTAAAATCACTAGAATAGAAAAAAAAATTAAATCTATAGCAGTGAGTGAAAGAAGTATTGTTACTACTATTGTAGAATCACAGGCTCATAAGATAATTCAGGCTGAAAAGGACCTCAGGAGGTCACTAATCCAACCTCCTGCTCAAAGCAGCGTCACTTCTGAGCCCAGATCTGGTTGCTCAGGATTTTACCCAGCCAGGTCCTGAAATCCTCCAGGGCAACCTCTTCTACTGCCTGGTGGGGGAAAAGTACTTCCTTTCAACCAATCTGAATGTGTCTTATTTCTATTTATACCTGTTTTCTCTCGTTTTCCTGCTGTGCACTACTGTGAAGAGCCCAGCTCCATCTTCTTGCTAACCACCCCATAGGGACTGGGGAGCTGCTGTAGGGTCCTCTCTTCCAGGATGATCAAGCTGGTTCCTTCAGCCTCTCTTCACAGGGTACGTGCTCCAGCCTGGGGGCCTCTGCTGAACTCACTCCAGTTTGTCCATGTGTGGCGACCGGCAGACAGCAACATGCAATTCGATATGGATTTTAGGTGAAGCCATTTTATTAGGTGAAATCACACAGATTATATACCTTTATTACTGCAAACGTGGCAAGCTAAAAAACTGCTAATTGGTTACACACACTGTTCACACCATATGGATTGGTTAGTAATTATAATGAGTTCTGATAAGCATATCACAGAATCACAGAATCACAGAATAACAAGGTTGGAAAAGACCTTTAAGATCATCAAGTCCAACCATTCACATCCTAAACTAAACCATATCCCTAAGTACTTCATCTACCCTTTTTTTGAACACATCCAGGGAAGGTGACTCGACCACGTCCCTGGGCAGCCTGTTCCAGGCCCTGACAACTCTTTCAGTAAAAAATTTTTTCCTAAGATCCAATCTAAACCTGCCCTGGCACAGCTTCATGCCATTCCCCCTTGTCCTATCGCCTGTCACATGGCTGAAGAGACCATCACCTACCTCTCTATAACCTCCCTTCAGGTAGTTGTAGGTGGTGATAAGGTCTCCCCTCAGCCAAGCTTATAGCTAAATATCATTAGTTTACCTTTAATGCCTAAAAGTATCTGCACACCTGCTGTTTTGACCCTCTTGTTATGGTTGGCACCTAACATGTTCCATTACTCCCAAATACCTTCCCATAACTGCTTCTTGGTTTAGGGCAGCCTGTACCCCTATCAACAAGGCCTCTCTGTTTTGAGAATGTGATTATTAAGATCCTCTCAGCATGAGTAACTTTTCCTGTCTTATGGGAACAGAAGAATATTGTCAGGGCCTAAATCTTGGGAGAAGAGAGCTAGGCTGCCAGCAGGCCTGCTGTCTTCCCCGACATCCATGTTCTTAGCTCAGTATCTAGATGTGGTCCAACAAATTCTGAGAAATGAAGGATAATCCCTTCCCTTAACCTATTTGCTAATGAAGCCCAGGAGTGTTTCCAGTCACCTGCTTCTCCTTCATGTGCCCAGAAGTGTACTCCAGGAGGACCCACTGAATGATTTTCTGAGGGAACAAAGTGAGGCTGACCAGCCTGCAGTTTCCTGGGTTGACCTTTGTGCCTTTCTGAAGGTGGATGAAACATTTGCCTTTCGCCAGTTGTTGGGGACCCCACAATGACCTCCATGATCTTCCAAAGATGATAGAGAGTAGCCTTCCACGGGCATCAGCCAGCTCTCCCAGAAACCTTGAATGTAGCCCATCTGGTCCCCAACTAGCTCTTCCTTGTCAGAGAATGTCAGATGCTGGGGAGAAGTTTGCATATTGGGAAAAGTTTCTTCACTGAGAGGGTTGTCAACCACTGGAACAGGCTGCTCAGGGAAATGTTTGAGTAATCATCCCTGGAGGTATTTAAAAGACGTGTAGATATGGCACTTAGGGACATGGTTTAGTGGTTGGACTTGGTAGTACTGGCTTAATGGTTGGACTCGATGATCTTAAAGGTCTTTTCCAACAAAAAAGATTGTATGATTCTATGTTTTCTTGGTGAACTTGGCAGTACTGGGTTAACAGTTGGACTTCATGATTTAAAGGTCTTTTCCAACCTAAGTGATTCTATGATCACTTTGTTTGATCAGCTTGGTACCTCTTATCAAGTTCTCCCTTGTTCCAAAGCAAAACATCAAAAATAGGGATTGAAATGATAAAAATATGAGTGATGTTTACAAGTTGGCATTCAGTAAACCATTCCCTGTATTTCAGGCCATCTTTGATCACAAACCTATTTTATGTATTAGGGAGAAAAAGAAAAAATAAACTTCGTATTTTATGTCAAAGGCACAGAGTAGAAGGAATAGTGTAGAAGAATGAACTGTTTTAAACTCTGGTTTACTTCCTGACATTTTTCAGCTTACTGAAAGGCCAGAAAGAGCCCTGAAAGATCCATGGCTTGTCTTCTGGAATGTGAGAGCAACCAATTAGGTGAAATTACATCTCTGTCACATAATGCTGAATCTAATAGGGATCAATATAGGATGCCTAGGGTTTAAGTATTAGAAAGAATTCAAATGAAGGATGCTCTTGTGTGGAACGCCATCTGGTACCCCAGGACACCGTCTCATCTTCAGCAGTCATTGGGTTTGAACTGTCGGGGCTGCAGATTGTACCTAAACCATGCTGCTAAATAGTCCTGGTAATCCTATCCTTTACAAACTCATCTAATTTCCTTTAGAGCTCAATTATAACTTTGGTAGCAATAAATAACACGATTAAATTGTGTATTATGTCAGAAAAATGCTTCCTTTTCTTTGTCTTAAAGATACGGTTGAGGGTGTCCCCAAGCTCCTGTGTAACAGGGAACAGCGGGGAACAGCAGACAGTTCCCCATTCACCTTCTTTCCACTGTGCAGAGTTCTCACAGATCCCCATCAAAGCATCTCTCGAGCATTGTCTTTCCTGATGAACTTTCCTTGGGATACATTTCATATGTCCATCTGTCTTTTATCCCCTTCCCATGTGTCTCTCTCACAAACACCAGTTTGAGGACTGTTTACAAAAGAGTACACAGATCTCCTGGCAGACTCTTAAGCAAAACACAGTCTCTAGCCAAAGTCTGTGTTTTGGAAACTGTGTTTCAGAAACTGTGTTTCTTTAGTAGGTATAGTTTCATTCTTATTTGATTATCTCCATTTGCTAAATGTGGTTAGCTAGCATTATACAACAGCTATATTTCATCAGCTGGAAAGACAGGAGGGACTCTGATGCTGCATTTGGCAATGGGAGTGGGAGAAAGATGTCAGGAACAGCCTTCACCAAGGTCTTTTAAGCTTTATAGATGCACAGGGCTCCTCGCAACCCATGTCAAGGTGACTGTCCCATGGAGGTTGTCCACCACTCAGGAATGCAGGTGGAAGGCTTTGGAGGAGGACTTAGAGATTGTCAGGGAGAGGCAGGACAGGGATCTTGGGGTGTTTAGCACCAGAGCACAGTGCATGCTGGTATCTGCCTACCATCCTGTGGGCATCCTACCAGATGGATGTCCTGCTCACTGTCCTGGCTGCCTTGTGCCCTGCGGAGCTGAGTGTGTGCCCTTTGTGCCACCACCCTTTGCTTCCACATGTGACACTGGGCAGGGAGCAGCACTTTCAGGACACAATTTTTCCTGTGAGCAATGACTGCTCTGGTCATTCACTTCAGTGCAATCCTCTCTCATCATCTAGCAACCGTAAAACCCACCACATGACAGTTCGTGGAGGGAGAAACTGGTGGGGAACTCCCTCAGCTCCTCTGAATTTTCAGTTCAAAGAAGAGTCATACTTTGTTAACCTTTTTTCTAAGTGATTCATCTTTTTTTCAAGGCTTCATAAGTAGTGTAGTAAAGTAAATCAACGCTCCTATTTTCTCTTCCACGAGTAAAACTTTTGGTTTTCTAGCAGCTCTGTTGCCGCCAGCACACCACCCAGCCAGATAGTTCTATTTTCACATCACAGTAAAAGCTGTAACCTGTGGGTACTTGCCAAAGTTGATGGGCATTTCCTTTGTCAGTAGGTCAATATCCTGAAGAATTTTCCCTTCCTTTTGGTTTAACCGTTTAGCACATTGCTTTAGGTTGTTGGATTTTATTTTTTTAAAATTTTTTTTCCATAATGGGCTAGACCTTTTCCTCTTTATCTATCCAGATTTCTCTGCTAATGGCTGCAGGCCCTAATTGGGTAAAGTTAAAAAGAGAAAAACATAAAGCATTAGTTTTGCCGGTGCAGATAACACGCAGGAGATGATAACAGCATTTACCTATGACTCTCTCCAGAATAATCTCTTACAGAGCATACTGAAAATGTGCAGACAGGCAATCTGCATGAGGTTTCTGTGAGGGCTCTGGACAGTATTTCTGACTAGATCCTCAGCTGATTTAAGTTGGCATTAGTGTGTAGGCTACACTCATAAATGATTTCAGCTATGTGCACCAAACTCATGCACTCAAATTTCAGCAAAGTTTAAAGGTGGCCAAAGATTACGAGCTCTTCTAACCATGACACTGTTTATTCCTGCTTGAGTGATAGAAATGTTAAAGCTGGTTAAAACCACTGTGCAACCAGATGCTTCCCACAGAGAAAACTGAAAATCCTGGTTCAGAAAGGCTTCAGCATATATTCAGTCTCTTTGATACTTCATAGAAAGCATGAAAATGGTGCAGAAAAGTTCCAGAAGTTTTCAGAGAATCCCCCCCCCCCCTATTTATTCCAGGGAATTCATATGGGGAAAATAACTTAGATTTAAAATAAATGTTTATGTGAAACGTTAAATTATAAACTTACCAATGAAAGAACTTGAAAAGTATTTAAAAATTGCTTTCCACAGGCAGTATTTTAGATTGTGATACTTAATTTCAGAATTCATCAGTACAGAGTTATAATTCCAACAAAATGTACTGCTATACTTTAATATGATTTTATTTTAACCACGTATTAGTGAATACTAGGAGAAATTTTCTTTATACATGTCTCTTTTCCATATTTGCATTATAAAATCGGGTTAAATTGAGAACGTTGTTTCACAACACCAGATATAGTCTTACTTTCATTCATGATTTTAAAAAATTGGTGATTTCTGTTTTTAAAAATGAGATCAATCAAATTTATATACCTTAGTTCATGGTACCTCTTCATCGCTAATATAAATTTATAAATAATTAATTAGAATTAATGAGTGTACATATTTCTTTTATATTTTATCTAATTGCATTTACTTTGTACTATGTTACTCTTTTTCTCCCCAGATATACATAACACTTAGTTCACACTTTGTTTAGGCTTAGTTCGCAAGGAGCTCTTACAGATCTTACTGCTTCGCTCCTTTTTCTTTTTTTTCCCCCCTTTTTATGAGGCCGTTTTCCTCTCAAAACCACACTCAGCCATTTTTCCATGTGTAGCTGTAGATGGACATCCACCTCTGGAGAAATTGGAGAAGTTGTGGTGTTCTCCTTCATTGGCAATCTTGGGGGGCATACTTTATTTTTATAGGACTTGTAGGGAATTGTGGATATAATTTAATAGGAAACATTCAGTTTAGGATTCAGACTCTCAGTTAGACCTTGAAAAGAGTTTGAGGGAACTACAGTACTTCATCAAAGAGCTTGAAGATCCTATTTCCTAAAGCGCAGGGGAAAAAAAAAATCAATATTTTATTAAATAAGCTGTTAACCACGAAGGTTTAGATCATCCAGCATGAGGTTTTGAACAAGGGAGAAGCAAAAAAACAATTAAAAAAAAAAAAATAATCAGAGACTTTGTGTCCCCATGGAGAGGCAGGAGAAATCCCTGTCTGTGCGCTGAGCACTGAACGTTTTAAAGTGGGATCTGGGGGATCTGGGGCAAGTGGATCCTCAGTGGCCAGCACCACTGCTGTCCCCCTGTCTGGCCTCTGCTCCTGCCCCAAGGACAAGTATTATTGCAAGGAAAACTGAGCTTGTGCCTCTTGCCTGCAAGAAGGATTACCTCTGCATTTCTCCAAACTCCGCGAAGGTTGTAGTTTAACCACCCTGTTTAACCCCGCATCACTACAGGGCTGTTGGTATTGAGTCAGCTTTTTTATCTTCTTTCAAGCAGGACAGAGTAGCATCTGATGCGTTTCCAAGAGGTTGCAACAGCTGGAAATGCATCTGCTTTCTTTCCTGCATGGAGCTGTTATACGCCCATTGTGAAGGACATGGAAGAAGATTCCTGTTTCTTTTTCATTTTTCTTCTGTCGTTTTTCACAGCCTTATCTGTGTTTGGCAGGTCTCCAACGTGGAAACTGCTAATTCACAACTTCTTTTTTTTGTTGCACGTTATTGGATTTGCAGTTTTGGCAGTTCTTAAGAATCGATCTTCAATCAGCAGCTTAGACATTTTCCCAAATGCCTATATTCAGACTGTTAAAAATATTATATATTTATATAAAGTATGCTGTATATCAAACATAATTCAGTTTTGCGGGGTTTTTCTGAGGTCGCTTGCTGTGGAAGGCTCGCAGTTCTGATCAATCTGTTCCATCTACAGGTGTTTCAGTGTTTCCTACCCTCTGTCACAATTTTCTTTTCCATTGCACATTATTAGGATGCCTTTAAAACTTTTTCCCCTCAGTGATGCCCCAGCCGATTACTCACCGGCCTTGTGCTAAAGGCAGCTCCGGATAATCTACCTACAGCAAGGGAACATGGGATTCACAGTCAACAGCCCAGTGAGTGTGCTGTCATTCTGCTTAGACACTATGCTGTTAAAGGATTAAGAAAGGTTTAAGAAACCACATGCTTATTTGACTTATCTTCTATTGTGCACAGGGTTTCTCCAAGCTTGCTGTTTCTCTCTGAATCCTTCTGTCTGCACAGCATGGCTCAGCAGTCACCTGTTTGTCCATGTCACCTGGTGTGTGATGACCCTTCTTTTAGGTTTTTGTTTATCCTCTCATCTACGGTTTCTCTTAAAGGTTGCCCTTGAACACCTTCCCACCCACACACCACCTCGTGGGAGCTGGCTGCACTGCGGCACAGTTGCATGGCTTTCACCCCTCGATGATGCCAACATGCCTGCAATGACCAGCCTGGTCTTAGACTTAATTGTCCTCCTTCCATTTATGTTGGTAGAATTACAACAAGAAGCAAATAATGAAGCATCTTCTCCACACCGCTACTGGTTTTATTAACCTTAAAAGTCTCTTTTCTGTACCATGAATCCTACTCATTTAATTTTTCCCTGTTCAGAAGCTGTTCTAACCTTTGGACCATCCTCTTTGTCTTTCTCCTACACCTGTACCATTTCTACAATGATTTTTCAAATTGTGGGACCTGAACTGTCACCAGTAAGATGGGCTAAATTCACACCATCTATGCAATGCCATTGTTTAATTTCTGGTTTGGTTTTCATTCCTTTCTATGCACTGACGCAGTCTGTAGGCTGGGTCTCTGCATTCACTTGGGAGTCCAGGGGAGCAGAGAGGACACTGCTGTCCAAATGTTTGCTCCCTGTTATCATGGTTAATAAAGCTCCTGTCTGACCTGTCCTAAATTGTACGTGTGTTATTATGCACTTGGATTCCCCAGATCTCCAACACTTGACAAAGCCATGTGTCTCTCTGACCACTGCTAGGAGTGAGCCGAGAGCTTCCCACAGACCTACCAGCAATGACTCCTAGTTCTCTCTTCTGAATGGTAATAGCCAATTTAAAATCCATTAAGTTATATATGTCCAGTTAAGGCAGTTCCCCTCCATATTCATTACTTTACCTTTATTGACATTGAATTTTGTCTGTTATTTTACTGCCTGCATGCTCAGAGTGTGTTCATCAGACTAAATGCAGATGAACAGCATCTGAGCCAGTCGCTGTGCTCTGGTTACAGGCAGAGGACAGGAAGAGGCATCTCTAGAGTTGTGATTCATCTGATTCTAATGTATATATCATAGACAGACCAGGGGAATCAAGCCTAAAAAGTGTCTGTTTTTCTCTACTAAAGGAGCTTAGGTGACCCTTGGTTTCTCTAATAGCAATGTCGCTGAGGTCTGTGGTTAGGTCAGGTGAATCTCATGTGTGTCATAACGCAAGATGTCTCTGTCACACCACAGTCAGCTTTTTTTTATATTGCCCCACTATCATCAACAAATTCTGCCATGCTCCTATTTACTTTTCTTGGGGTTTTTTATGGGTAAACGGAGCACACAGCTTCTAGATGCTGGTGAGACTCCTCTGGAAGACTCCTTTAAAAAAAAAATATTAAAATGACCTTTTGTTCCTAACCTTTTTTTTTTACTACAAGAGCTTTATGTATTTAAAAACATCTTGGGAAAGACCTTGTCAAAACCATTTTGGAAACAAAAGTGTGCTGTATCAACAGCATCACTACAGTCCATGCTCTCGCTGCCTCTTCTCAAGGAGCTCAGTGGCTTTATGAGGTAAGATTTTTCTCCCTACAGTAGTTGTAGGTTGTTTTTTTCCCCCAATTGTATCATGTTTGCCTGACGTCTTTTAGTTCTCTTTATCTTTATCGGAAGTTTCTCATGTCAGTGCTCCCAAGTCAGAACTACAGGTCTGTCGACCTCTGGACCTTTTCTAATTTTCTTTTCCAAAACTGGGACCATATCTGCCTTTTTATTCCCTTAGCAACTTTTAAGTGGTGGGCTGTGCACCGTGGTTAGCAGTTCTTTTACAATCCCGGGGAAATTCGATTCGGTCCTGCTGATTCATTACTCCCTATTTTATCGATCTGTCCTAAATCCTCCCCTACTACATTTGAACCGCTCCTATTTGTTCTCACCAGGAAAGCCTATGCAATGGGAGCCTCCCTGAGATCCTCTTTCATGGCTACTTAGCTTTTCTCTTTCTGGAAGCCCTGTGGGCCTTATTGATTGCCTGGCAGGCTGCCGGTGCGCCGCGCGTTTGAGAAAGGTTTGACTACTTTTTTGATTCTTTTAGCCAGTCGTCTCTCAAAATGTTTTCCTGACCTGCCTCCTTATGATTTTGCCCTTTGCTTAGCAGAACGTATTCTTTACCCACCTCCCAGCAATTCGTCCTGTGTGCTGTTTATATCGATCAAATGCTCTTCTTTCTTTTTCTGTGTTGCGAAACAAGAATGATATTCTGTTTGTAGTGGATTAGACCAGGAGAAGCAACAACCTACATTAGGCACATATTATTTCCTGATTATTATGCTGAAGAAATAGTTTTGCCCATTTCTGCTTACAATCTCCACTTTCAGTAATAAGAAAGAGAATAATTTCCATTAATCTGATATGGCCGAATGTAGGCAGCAGAGGTATTTGTGCTCTGGTGCCCTTCCTTTCCATGCCATTTTTAGAATGCTTTCTGCTCCGTTTACAAAAAAAAAAGGAAGAAGAAGAAATGCCTTCCATTTTTAAATTAATTGAGTTAATACCGTTCTCACAAGAGAAGAACTTCCTCAGAAGAAGGTCAATAACATAATTAGCAAAACATAATTAAGAAAGCGGTGCTGAAGAACCAAGTTGCTGCTGGCCACATGGTTCCCTCAGTATGGCTGGTGGACCTGTGGGGCTGTGGGTGAGCTGGATGTATCCCTGATGCTGAAGGCCAAAATCTGCCCTTAGAGAGAGCACGGGGATGCAGGGTGAGAGGCAGGGTCTGTCCTTTGGCTAGGGTTGTGGCAAAGACAGAATTTGTCAAAAAAGCTCTCAGGGATGAGTACCTGGCACTTGGAATTCAACACATGCCTCAGTTTGGGTTTATAACCCCTGCATCTTTTCCAAATTCGCATCACAAGTGTGCACAAAAGGCATCATTTATGTTCTTTGTTTCAAAAGTTAGTTTTTCATCATTCTTTTGTAATATTCAGTGTTTTCAATTTGTACTTTGATATTTGTTTGCAGATATGAGCCAGTCTGAAGCCTGAAGCAACATACAGCCTACTAATTTAGTCCACCTACTAATTTAGTCCACTAATTTAGTCAAATTTCTGATCTTAGTGAACACTCTGATCTCTGGTAGGTTATTAGAGAGGGAATCACAACTAATTTGGAGTAATAGCTTTATTTGAATGTTTGAACCTTTGTCTATGACGACTCATAAAGAAAAAAATCAACAGTTCACCAATAAATCACAGGCAATGGATTCTTTTCCTTGCTCTATTAAATACCAGAGGAACAGAACTCAGACCACCAGTCTGAGGAGTCCATTACCATTTCTCACACAGTGGCCAATACCACATGCTTCAAAGGAAGAAATGATCAACAATGAAAATATTGCATAGTAACCCCATGAGAACAGTTCTTAACTTCTGTCAGCCAGTGACTGTTCAACAAAAATCCTAAGTGATTTCACACATCTTTTCCAAAAATGACCCCTTTGAGTACCTGAAAGACTACAGACCAACACCTGGGTTCCACCTGCACGTTTTTATTATTATTTATTTTTTTAAAGAAGAGTTAATGGCATTTCTGGTATGAACTTGGTAACTTCAGGAAAAGAATGTTCGTGTTTACCTCTGTAACAGGTACTGGAAAGGCAGCGGAAACAGGCGTTTCCCCGTACTGTTCTCTGGGGACAGTTTAACCACAGGATTAACACAGGGAACACAGTCTACCTTATCTCCTCATTTTGGCTTCTCAAACTCCATCCCGTGTTCTGTCAGGGCATGAGAAGATTTAATAACACCCACATCTTCTCACTGCTGTTAACTGGACCAAGACCAACAACTGATTCTACATACGGGAATGTCATTTGCCAAGCACTAAATACTGTCATCTGTCAGTCACCACTAGAACCATTTCCAACAAGTCAAAATCTCTGGGGATTTTTTTATTGCTTATGACCCCTTTTCAGAATCACAGAATCACAGAATCACAGAATCACAAGGTTGGAAAAGACCTTTAAGATCATCAAGTCCAACCATTTGCATCCTAAACTAAACCATATCCCTAAGTACTTCATCTACCCTTTTTTTGAACACATCCAGGGAAGGTGACTCAACCCCCTCCCTGGGCAGCCTGTTCCAGGCCCTGACAACTCTTTCAGTAAAAAATTTTTTCCTAAGATCCAATCTAAACCTGCCCTGGCACAGCTTCATGCCATTCCCCCTTGTCCTATCACCTGTCACCTGGCTGAAGAGACCATCACCTACCTCTCTATAACCTCCCTTCAGATAGTTGTAGGTGGTGATAAGGTCTCCCCTCAACCTCCTCTTCTCCAGGCTAAACATCCCCAGCTCCCTCAGCCGCTCCTCATAGGATTTGCCCTCCAGCCCCTTCCCCAGCCTGGTTGCCCTTCTCTGGACTCGCTCCAGGACCTCCATGTCCTTCTTATGGTGAGGAGCCCAGAACTGGACACGGTACTCAAGGTGTGGCCTCACCAATGCCTCGTGATTCAGTTCTCACCTGGGTATGTAACACCAGCGAGACTGTGAACTCCAGTCACTTGGTCACGCAGAGTGCATCTTCAGGCACCTAGGTGCTCTTAAGTATGGTTTTCCTTATGGTCATTGATTAACATGCGATTCAGATTTTATTCCGTGGCCTATGATTGTTTCTATAAATACATGTTTGCACGTGGACTGAATTCATTTGGCAACACTACTTAGGCATGGATGACTGATGGACCATTGCAGGTCATTGACTGTAGAGAAGGTTAATCAGACGATTGTTCTCATTAACCTGATTCTGATTCTCCTCTTCATTATTGAAAGTCAGATAATTTTCATTTTCACTGTGAAGTTAAGGAATGAATCATCTTATTATAAAATATGTCTATATACATATTAAGTGTATGTGTAGTTTCTGTGAGAGCTTTATAAAATAAAAAATGTATTGCACAAAAGCATTTTATAGTGCTCTGCAATCAGACACCCCCCCTGCCCAAACAAACAGTGGATACAAATGAACAGAAAACTGTACTTTTCTAGCACACAAATGCAGGAAAATGCTTTTCAGAGACTTCTTTTGTCAGCTGATGACCTTGATGGCTCTTCTCCTTTTCTACAATTTTTCTGTGTTGCTTTTTTTTTTGTTATCCTGCCCATTTTTTCTTCATTGTTTTATGTTTATGTTATTTTTTCCTCTAGGCTGCTTCCTTGCTTAAAATACACTATTCTTCCATTCTCATCAGTGGTGTTCATCATATTATTTTGTCTAGCCTCTTCCCAGTGTTACATAGAATATTAGTAATCTCATAGGTGACACACATTTGTCTCCTAGTAGTGTATTTACGTTTTTAAAATAGATCTGCTCACTGTGAGCTTTATTTCTCAGACCATGCGGTAATCCCCTAATTATTTATCATATTTGTCAAACGTGGTATGCCTATATTCCATGATGAGGGCTATGTAGGTAGCAGGTCAACTCATTCCTTGTGTCATTCAAAAATGACATAATTATTCATATAATTTTGAGTTATTAATGGGCAGAGGGCTACATGTATGCCTGGGGCTGAACCATGACAATGCCTCTATCTCTTTGTGGGAGAGGGAAGAAAGCTAAAAGAGCCCAGGGTGTCCTCCTTCTTTGCAGTCATTGGACTTCCCAATGAGATTCATGCTGTAGAGAAAGCTGGAAGAAGTAGTCTGCCTAGAACATCCTACATATATATGGGGATGTCAGATCATAATTTAAATATTTAAAATCTTGTCTCTGCTACTAGCTGACCCTGGCAGGATCTCAAGTCTCTAGGTACTTGGATTTCTGCTAGTATCATCCTTAATTTCTTGAATGATAGGTTAGGAACATGACCAAAACACTCTCACTGCTTAGAGAAACTAGGTATTCTCAGCATAGGTATACTGCTAAACATCGTCCTATCTTCAATTGGATCAACATTTTTATTTCTTCCCCAATTAATGTTTCATATCGAATAACTGAAAAATTATGAGAACAGAAACCAGAAAGCAGTCCTCTTCCCTCCTACTGCAATGGACCAGATTAGACAGTAATTTTCTGGCTTGCTAGCCCAACAGACATGTCATTGTTTCATAAAAACAGGAGAAACCGGGAGAGTGGCTCTCACTAATCACACAACAGGCTCAGATAGGAAACGCCAATCACCCAGGAATTCTGGAATTGATCATGGACCTTCCAGAAGGCAAAGATTTCAGAATATTGCCGGAAGAGGAGGTGACCCATGCTGAAGATGCCCCACCGTATAATAAACTCCCAGAAAATGAGAAGCAATATGGCCTGTTCACTGATGGGTCCTGTCGCGTTGTGGGAAGGCATTGGAGGTGGAAGGCTGCTCTATGGAGTCCTACACAGCAAGTCACAGAAGCTGCTGAAGGACTAGGTGAAGCAGAGGTGAAATCCATCCAACTGACTTTAGATATTTCTGAACAAGAAAAATGGCCAGTGCTCTACTTCTCTACTGACTGAAGGGTGGTGGCCAATGCCCTGTGGTTACAGCATCCGGGCTGCCCCACTCTGGCCAGATATTGCTGCCCAGCTAGGGAAGGTGTATGTCATGTACCCAAGAGTCAGGCTGCTTGGTTACAGACACTAAAGGGTTTACCAATTGTACTGCCCCACCTCCTGGCTGACCCCTAGTTATATATGGAACACGATGTCATATGGTATGGAACATCCTTTTGGCCTGTTTGGGTCAACTGTCCTGGCTGTGTCCCCTCCCAGCTTCTTGGGTGCTAGCGTGAGAAGCTGGAAAATCTTCGAGCGTTGGCAGCAAGTAAAACATCAGTGTGTTATCAACATCATTTTCACCCTAAATCAAAAACACAGCACTATACCAGCTGCTAAGAAAAAACTGGTTCTATCCCTGCTGAACCCAGGACACCTGGGTACTGTTCAGAGGCATGTGGATATCTTCATATATTCAGCGGTGAGCCTAGGTACATAACCTGGGGTTGATTATTTGGGGTGGGGAGCAGCAAGATCTTGGGCTCATTCCATGTAACAGTCAGCCTGAATTATTGTCTGGACTTCTCCATTGACTTCAGAGGAGCCTAGAAAGGTTTTTCTTCCAGGCTAAGGTTCCCAAAGTCAGTGGGATGAAGCCAGCCGAAGGTGCCAAAAGTTCAGAACTGTAACATTCGATAGTGCAACATCTAAAGCCTTTTGTGGACTGATCTACTGGGGAAATTCTGGTTAGGTAAACGCAGTGGTGTTTTACAATTGACTTTAATGGCCCTAGAATTCATTTAAAGAATTCTGTACAAAAGCTAATGCTGCTACTCTAGAAGTAGGTATTAACTGCCTTTGCTCCCATAATATTGAGGGATCAAAGGCATTCCTCCTAGGTCTCACTGTAATGAAAGATGAGTTTTAACCGTTCCTTAAAAGCAGTGAATCTTTTCAATTCTTTTTCTCCTAAAAGCTCTTTCTATCAGATGTATTTCGATAGAGTTCGAATCATGTCCCTGTTTTCTTACTAAATGCTCCTATTTATATGTTAAAAAACCTGGCAGGTTTGCAAGTACTGAAAAAAAAAAATCTCAAGGGGACAGCGTTTTTGAAATGGAATAGGATTTAAAGTGAGAATTCATGAATATCCCTTTGGCTGGGCATGACTGCAAATCTTACGGAGATCTGTGACACGCTCTTATTCAGCAGAGGTTGTGTCTGTGCAGCCCTTTGCTCTCTGCCTTGGTAGAGAGGGAGGGGAAGCTCTCAGAGCCTAGCTCAACCCAGCCCCAAGGCAGGGAAGAATGTGGGAGCTCTGGTGCAGGTGGGAGAGGGGGACAGCACTTGCATGGAGGCTGTGGTTACCGCTGGACAGTTAGCTATCTGCAGGGGATCATAAAACCTGGATCACTTTCATAAAACTGGGCTACTGTCAGCTTTTTGGTTTGGTTCTTGAAGAAGAATGTGGAAACCTTTCTGAGCTCGGCAGCAACACACATATCACTAGCCATCTGTTTTGGCTTTTGGTGGCTCCTTCTCTTTTAATACTGACTCTACAGGCTGTCTTCAGAATACAAATCACCGTATCACACCATGCATCCTCAACACAGGAAGCAATTACAGTCACTGTCAAGTCAAAAACATCTGCCTGAGGGAAGATCTTGCAGGCCTGGGGCATGAAGGTGTTCCTGTGAGATAGGCCAGCGAGAAGTTATTCCAGCATGGCCCTGTTAAATGTCTCAGCTCAGTTCACTTCGCCTGATCATTCCTCCATCTTACTTTTTTTCTACAGTGCCCTTAAATCAATGGATAAAAAGGACCCCAGGAGCTCAAAAGGGCTGGAAGAGCTACTGTCAGCCGCCATCAATCCTTGCAAGGGCCACAGGGTGGTAGGAAGGATGGCATCACTCAAGATACTGGTCTAGATTTGTATGCTTGATTGAAAGTCTCTAAAGCCCGAGAACATACACAAAGGTAACTCATTATTATACTTAATGGGATGTTGGTTGTATTGCATCAGATTTTTTTTATGTTACAAAGTAGTCAGACAAAGCAGGGTTTTGCCACACCATCTAAAACATCATCTAAAACCCTGAAAATATTTCCCTATAAAGAGAGATGGAGGGACCACAGCTGCTCAATACAGAAAGCAGATAAAAAAAGTAAATATTTGAATAGAGTCGATATGGAGTGGAAGATGCACAAAATAATGTTATAGAAAATCAAGGTCTTCTATTTATTCTTGAGCATAATGCCAAAATAAGGCAATTTGAAATAGAAGTGAAAAGCAGTATATCCTGAGCAGTGTATTATTAATTTATGGTATTGACTGATGCATCAAAATGAAAGATTTAGCAAAAGTAAAACCGGGGAAGCGTCTCTGTGTGGAGAATGAGAAGATCTAAACCCTATTAGACAACACAAGATGACCCAAGCCATGGGAACAAAAGGCAGGGCCCTAATTAATCTGGTTTCTTGTCCCTTCCTTTTGGCAGAGATCTGAACAGGGTCTGAGATGGCGGGATCATTTCTGTGGCCAGGTGTTGCAACGCTGCACAGGCAGGTTTAACTCGATTTGCTGAAACGCTCGGCACAGCTTGTGCGTACCCACATTTCCAGCTGAAGTCTGTTTGACCTGACCACAGTTGCATGCACTATGGATAACCTGTTGTCAGAAACAGTTGCTTTTCACAGACTAAGCAATACTAAGGGAAATGAATTTGGCAAGAAACTTGACAGAGGTAACTCCGCTGACCTCACTAGAGCTGCTCCAGAGTTCAGTCTAGCCTTGACCTGTTTTTCTGTGGTTCACAAGTCGTGCGGCTGGAGAACTGCTTCTGCTGTTCTCCATCCATCTTTGTTCAAAGTAATAACAAGAGAATTAAAAAGGGTTCAGGGAAGGGTGACAAGTATGATTGGAGCAGAGGAAAACTCTCATATCAAGAGAGATTGATAAGATTGGAGTTGTTTCCCTTAGAGATGAGACAAATAAAAAGGAGACATAAAAGAAGAAGACCAAATAATAAGTAGTCTAGAAGGACTTATCTACACCCCCTTGTGATTCGCTGAAGGACCTCTAGAGGTCCATGGCAACATAACCAAATTAAACTGCTGTTACCTGCCTCTCCCCACTGGCTGGCTGTATGCCTGGGCTTTCTGCCCTGTGCTTCTTTTGCCTTTTGGGGTATAAAGGCTGAAAACCATTAGTATAGTGAAGTTAAGGCAGGGGCAGCTGTTCCTGTTTCTCACCCGTGAAAATCAGGGTAGTCACAGAAAGTCAGAGAATATTCCAAAGCAGAGGAAAGGGAAATACTTTTCCACATAATACACAGAACATCCACAGAGCCAGACAGTAAATGATGTTTGAAGAGAC
The DNA here is from genome assembly GCA_020800305.1 of Porphyrio hochstetteri. Lineage (NCBI taxonomy): Eukaryota > Metazoa > Chordata > Aves > Gruiformes > Rallidae > Porphyrio > Porphyrio hochstetteri. Next base: position 35,942,904 of record CM036905.1, read on the forward strand.
TGTGCTTTGTAAAAAGACTTTCCTGCATCTTAAGAGTTGCTGGTGAAGCTGGGTGCAGCTGTGCATGCTAGGGGAGGCTGCACACTGGTTTCTCCATCTGTGAGCCAGGCTGGGTACCCTAGTGGGTGGTGGTAACATAACTCGAGGGCTACTGCCCTCCTGGCCTCTATCTGTAAATCTGCCCCGATTGCTGCTAACACGTATGCTAGTATGTTTTCAACAACTTACAGCAGTCAGGGTTTAGGAGGAAACCCAGCATGGCACATTCATTATGCCACCCCTGTGTAATACAGGGGATCTCGTAATGTCTAATGCCAACTGTCTGTCTGCTGTCCAGGTGGCATAAGCAGGGTGGGATGGACCATGGCTTCAGCTCCTGTGTTCCTGGGTCTGGGTGTGCCAGAACCAGGGCCACCCTGAATCCTTAAGTAGTAATTTCTTCACCAGTAGGGAAATAGCTCCCATCTTGTCTCCAGAAACAGCTGTGTTGTTCAGAAGAGATGCTTTTTCCAATAATTTCATTTTAGAGAGGGACTAGTGTTTGTAAAGGAGATCTTCCAGTGCTCTTTTGAACTCCAATCTTTCATTGTTACATCTCTGGCCAATCCCTTCCTATAGCTGAGAAGACCACCTAGTACCTTTTTGGATCAACTAGATCCAAAGTGAGAGACTAACACACCACCAAAGTCATTAAAGTTTGAAAGCCAGAAATGGAAACAAGCTAAAATTATGTGACATGTCTTGAACTTTTCTAGCAGCTCGTTGCTTTCACTACATGAAGGAGTATTCCACACCCTGCCATTACCACCTCCACCTCGTGCTTACCACTGCTGTTTGCCTTGGGCTCTGATGAGCTGATGTGACCATGCAGGGAAAAACCTAGCATGACAAACCCCAGGAATGGTGACTGAACTAACTGATTGCAGCTGAAGCAAGTGATGACTGGGTGCTGGTTTTCACTGCAAACCACCCAGCTTAGGGTTTGAGGTTGGGTTTGGGTTTTTTCCTGCTTGAGATAGTTAAAAATATCTTTTATATCTCTGTCTTCTCTACAACTGCTTTGATAAGCAGGAAGGTGATAAAGGCATTGTGCAATAGCTTTCCTAGCAGCGACTAGTCCACTCTCTTGATTTAAAATGTGCCTTGGTACCAAAGCAGCACATACAGCCCCCCGAGCAGGCTGATGGTACCCGCTGTCCGGGCCACTTGCCTGGGCTGGCAGAGGTCTAGGCTACTGCTTCTGTGCCAGTGTTTCAATGTTATACAGTAAGCAGCTTTTGTTTGGCAGAGCAATTTGATAATTGATGGACTGATTAAGAACCTCTTGCTCTGTTGGCGCTGCTTGCTTTCCAGGAACAAAGCTTGGGTTTGCTTGTTCTTTTACAGCTAGGAGTAACCCGTTTCACACTGCTGGGTTACAACACACAGCTGGGAAGGAAACAGGAGACCTGCCCTCCTCCACTTTCAGTGCTGAAGGAAAAGTTCCTTAATCACCTTCTCACTTTACTGAGAGCCTGCACCGGCACTTGGGAAGATGCCTGACTCCTCCCACAGTTCCCTGGACAGGAGAGGGGATGCACAAGGAGAGGCAGTGAACATGCTCCCCAGGGAAAGGCAAGGCTGAGGTTTCTGAGGCTTCAGCCACATCGGGGAGTTACCTGCCTGCACTGAGCAGTTATCCTGCATCATCTGAGCTGTGAGAGTCAGCCTAGCATGTGTGCGTACCCTGTGGTCAGCGGTATCTCGTGGAGTGATGGAAGTGGGTCAGGGAGAATACGGTTTCTCACACATTTGCTGCAGCAGCAGCAGACTGGCAGTAGAAACACCTAATCAGTTACCACTGTCCAGCTGGTGTTTGGTAACTCGGAGTGCTGGTGTGATATCCTAAAAGTCCTAAAAATGTGCCCCTGTATTTCAGAGGAAACCACCGTCATAACGATCTCTGAGGAGTCGCTCACACAAGCTCCCTCAGCAGTCGATGATAACGCTGTACTTTCTCAGTAAATCCAATTCTGTGTCAGTGTAATTCAGTCCATGAATTTTTCATTTCTCGTGCTGCCTGGCTTCGGCAGCCGTGGGGACGGGCAGAGCCGCCTTTCGGCCTTCTGCTCAGTGGTGCCCTCACAGCACACCTGCAAGCCCCAGAAATGGCAAAAGATGTGTCTCTCCTGCCCGGGCTGGGTGCAGGGAGAAACATGGTCATCTGGGAAATGAGAAGGACCAAGGCAGGTGACCCGCTCGCAGGAACCTAGCCCTGGAGATCAGCGGTGGATCCTCACTCCCAGCCTGCTGTGGTTTATGCCGGGAGGGTCTGAGTATCTGGGGCTTTTCTTTGCAACTTCTCTTTCTTCTTCAGAGTTTCTTCGAATTCCAGGAGTTTATTATTGTCTTAATAAGAAGGGATTTACACTGTTCATTCTTGTTAACAGCTGCTAATGGGAGTTTTATTCTTGAATCTCCTGTGTTTTGAAGTACCATTCAGTTTTCAAAGCAAACTCAAATTTGTAAGCATTCATGTTCAGGAAAAAAGCTACCAAACTAGCCTCTGTACTTCCTAGCTGATGTTACACAGCCTTCTCTGACTACCTTTAAAAAATTGTTTTTCTCTGAAGCACGCAGTGTTGAGCCCCAGACACAGAGCTTTACAGTGCTTATCACTTCAAACAAGATATCAACAACCTCCCCCCAAAAAAGAACAGATTGTAGGTGTGTAAGGGACTCCCTTTTTTCCTCCTGCAGAGAGTATCTTTCTTTTAATATCAAAAGGCTCGGCTGCAGCAATTTCCCCAGCTGCTTCAGCCTAACTCCAGTGACGCTGAGGCTGCAGGTGATCTCCCTGCAAAAACTGGGGCACCCCCCAAGTTCAAAGCAAAGCAGCTGGAGCTGGATGGGATGCACGCTGCAGTCACGCTTCCTTTCGTTATTTTTAAAATTCCCTTTACTATATTATTTTGCTATATTTCTATTCTATTTCATCTTCTCATTTTTCTGACCCAATTAATGTCACTTGGAAAGGTTTGTACAGTCGTTAGAAGTGATTTGAGCAGAGACAGCAGCTGTAAAGGAAGATGCTGGGATGCTTTATCTAATAGCCCTCTGTGACCTCCCCTCTGTGTTCTCAAGGTCTTTGTACAGGGCAGCCTGACCTAGGTGAGTTTACCTAAGGAAACTAGGCAATCCTGCAGTTCTGGCTTTATGGGGGATTGGGTGGACTTGGGATGCTTCTGTGAAAATTGAGTATGTATGTGGACAAAAATGATAGTAGAATAGAAGACTACGTGAAGGAATCGCCTTCCTAACACCCAGACAAAAATAGCAGGTTTGAGTAACCTAAAGCAGATAGGATGAGCTTGCTGAATGACTGAGGCTAGGAATGGTAATTTAGGCCCCAAGTATCAGGTTGCCAGCTTTTTTCAATTTTAACACCCGTGAAAAAATGAAAGATCATTTGCAAAGCCAAGCATAAAAGTAATAGTGTCACGCAAAAATTGCAACATTTTTTTAGGTGAACATCTGAAATTTAGCTTGCTTTGTTATTGGGGGTTTTTTTTAAAAGTCATAATTAAGAATATATAAGCTTTTCCATGCTAACCTCTGGCTCACACCTGCTGATTCTGTAGGCCTTGCATATTTGTTCTTTTCTAGAATAAAAGTCATTTGCTTTTAAACTGAGCAAAATTTTCTGAAGGGATCTTCGGAAGGAAAAGGATAGAAAGCATGGCATAATAATTTTCACATCTTGTGAGATTTTCCCAACTTGAAAGATTCCTAAACCACCCTTTATAATATGGATACAAAGGTTAATTTATAAAGATATCTGGCAAATTATTTTTATAATGGCATTAGAATACTGCCCTGCACTGCTGCAGATGAGGAGGGACAGCTATTTCCCACTCCTGCTGCACCAGACAATCTCTAGAAATGTGTCTGGCCAAAACAAAAGAAGGAAGACAAGTGTAACAATCTGTATTTGTAGTTTATTAACATTCAAAGTGGGTTCCCTTTTCATGTTAATAGGCTTTTAATGATTTTCCATGGGAGAATGTCCTGTTTAAAGAAAGAGGGAACAGCTGATAAGTTCAAATGTAGGAAAACTAATTTAATGTAACTCCTGTAGCATGGCAGGATATTGAAATGTATAATGTAACTTGTGCTGCCTCAGTTGTGAAATGCTCTCATCTTTATTCCACTCCATACAGTTTTAGTAGTCAGCTGAAAGACTATTGCTAATAACTGTTTAATACCTTCACTAACAGCGTTATTTTGCAGCCCATTCTCAATGTACACTGCATTTGAGAAACAGACCCTGTATTAGATCACATCATAACAGCCTCTATCTCAGAGGGCAGAAATAAGCTACGTAAATAACTCCATTATTGCCTTTGTGGATGCTTGTATGGGCAACTCTGAGACTTGTAGCTTGTTGGGTGTTGGGGCTGGATTGCTAAAGTGTGATTGCAGTTGGTCGCATCTCCTCACTATTAACCACAGCGGTGGGGTCTCTGGTGTTGGGGAGAGGTTTCCTCCTGTACCCCTGAGGAACAGCTGCCAGCAGGACCTGCCCCACTGTCATGAGTGCTGCATCATTTGGGAACATGTTTGATGGTTGATGGGCAGGTTTGTTTCTGATGCACAGGCAGTTCTGAACTCTATTAAAGCTGCCTTTCTCTTGAGCTAAAGGGAGGAAGAATTGGGGGGACAGGACAACACATACACTAAATTCACTAAAAAGGAAGCACCTGAGGTCAGAAGTATGATAGATAAATGAGTACAGAAAAAAAGAATCCAATTGCTACCTTGCCTCTTGTTTACTCTATCTTTTGAAAGCTCAGTGAAAGTCCATATTGCACCTTTAGATGAAAAGCAGAGTGGTATGTGACTCAGGGCTTTACCTTACACAAGGAGGAATTGCTCTCCTAATCCATCAGAGAGGTAAATTGCATTGCATTTAGCCAGTAAAAGGTGGATATTGGAGGAAACAGCCCATTAAATTACCATTTACTAGTCCTAGAGAGATGTTTCTGAAGAAACACATTACAAATGTGTGAAAGAGCAACCACGTCTCTCATCAGCTCCTGGGTTTGGGTTTGTTTGGAAGAAATACGGCGGTACCCAGCGCTGGGTGAGGCACACAGCTTAGAGTAAATCCTTTAAAAATCTTCTTTTTCATTATTGCACAGACAAGAGACAGGTGTACAAGTAGTATCCTGGACGCTGTAGGGGCCTTTTCCACAACCAAACCCCATCAATTCCTCCTGGTAAGCGGGGTCAGACCCAAGGGCAGGACATCCCGTGGCAAGTGGCCCGGCCCTCTCCCCTGCACAAGCCTTGGAAATTAATTGGAGTTATCCACCCTTTATTCCTATTTTTGTCTTTGCCAGGGTTTCAACCCCTAGCTCAGGCCGGATGAGGCGGCAGGGCCATTGCACAGCTTGGCAGAGGCTTTGGGTGAGGTGTTGTAGAGGGCCAGAGCCAGGCTGGCATCACAGGGCTGCCTTCACACCCAAGAGGTTTCAGTCCTGGGAGCACCCTGCTCCGCAAACACACTCTGCCTCTTCCCAGCCCCTTTGGGAGATGCTTAGCTCATTAACACAGCAGAAGATGAATCAAGCAGCAGCACTGACCACTTTTCTAGCTGTAGGAACAAAAACCCCCCACCTAATTTGGATTCTGGTTTGGGGGTTCAACCTCAGGCTGTCTCTTCCAAGTGAAGCTGCATGCTGCAGAGCTGACAGCTGTTGCAGATGTGTTGTGTGCAGGGCTGGGGCTGTCAGTCTCTTGAGGCTTCAGAAGAAATCCCGCCTTCTCAAGAGAGAGAAAAAAAAAGTGGTGGGGTTTTTTTTTAATTTTTCCAGTTTCTCCCACTCTGCTCCCACCGACAGATTTCTGCTTGAGGTTTCCCTTTGGATGGGAAACTGTTTATTTTTCCCCTGAAGAAAAGTAGGTGGTGAAACATTCCCAGCTAGCTGTATCCAGGATGACTGAAAAACTTCCCAGAGTGCAGCGTGCAGTGAGGAAACCAACTCACAGTCAGGCCTTGGTACTGGAACAAGCCTTCAAACAGCCCAGGGGGGTTGCAGATACAGGGGGTGAGCAGAAGGAGGGAAACTCCAGGGCTGACATTCAGTGGTGGTGCCAGATGAAACTCCCACTCTCTGTCAGCAGGAACGGGGGTCCTGGTGGGTTTCTGGTTCAGGGTGGAAGCAGGGATGGGCAGCTGACTTTGGATGGCCATCTCCCATGGAGAAAAAATTCTGGCTGCTGGAGCACTCCCCTTCTGCTTTTCCTTGTTTAAAAATGCAAGTTGGAGCTGGAGCCAGCAGCTCAGTCCCTCTACAGGCACCCAAACTGCCGTTCCCTGTGGTGGGACCATGCGTTGCCCTGGGGCTTCCCAAAGAGTGAGAACACTTGTGCTAGTTTTAGTAAAACTAGCCTGGTTTTATGGGGAAGAAAGTAGCTTTAAAATAAATCCAGGCTTTAAAAAGCAATGCAAAGCAGGACTTTATTTCATGTGCTACCATACATCTCATTTTATTTCTATGCTAGAGCATCAGCAACAAATGTAAACTATATATATCAGAAAATATAGCATACCTTTGTAACTGAAGTAAATATCCAAGGGTTTGGGTTTTTTTTTAAAAGACAAGATTCTTTGTGTATTGTACTTTTTCCTAATTTACAATCCTAAAATCTGTTCTGTCATGTTTGGTGAATACCTAAGATCCAGATCCAAAAGCATTCACAGATGTCTGACCTAAAAATTCCTCTAACACTTAAATTTACAGGTGTGAATTTTTAAAAAAAAAAACACCTAGCATTTATGTAGAATTTTTACTGATTGATACAAAAGTGATGGAACTTTTCCCACCCTTCTGCAAGTTATAAAAAACATATAAAGCACTGATTGGGGTTTCATCAAGCCTCCTAGCAAGGATAAAACCCAAACACACTTGAGAGATACACCGAAAATCAGCTGAAAAGCCAACTGAAAACAATCTTAAAATGAACTCTGTTTGACAACTAAAATTTTTATTTGTCCTAGCAAGCATCAGCTTGCCAGCTATAAATGATCACAAAGCATATGTTAATGTCACTAGTGGGAAAGTGTCGCATAAATTCTGGATTTTTTTTTTTCATTTCAGTTAAATTGTATAACAAAGCTACGAAAAGTTCAGTTTCTGGTGTTACCTACTCTCTGGTATGGACATAGGTGCATTTTTAGCATTGATACGTTAGTCTTTAGGACTTTTTAGGATTATATTAATTTCCATCCTGTGAAATCTATAGATCGATATGAACATCTGCATATTATTTATATATTTGCCCATTGACACACTTTCTATGGAGTTAATATCATTCACTTTTCTTTTTGTTATCACCAAGCTGATTAATCTAAATTGAATCTGTTAATGCAAAATATATCTGGTTTTGTATTAACACATAGAAATACTTGCAGAAAGATTCCTGGCAAAAGCATCATGTTTCTGGTCCAAGCTGGGAGGAAAGAGAAGGGAAAAGAGGATCAAGGAGGAACATTTCTTCTCCTCCTCCTCCTGTGGCGGGCGATTGTCTGGGGCCCATCCTAGGATGCTGAAGATCTTGATCCAAATCAGACCTCCCTGGTTTCAAAATTGCCAGAAGTGTACCCAAATACTGGATAAGAGCTGGGATAAGAGTTAGTTGGGAAGGATTTTCTGAGTTTCTTCTAATGAAATAATTTTATACTGTCATTGTGGATAACTGAGCATTAGCTTAGGGACCACAATCTGCTTTCCTTAAATCCCAGGTGAAATGCTTTACTCTAGCCTTTTCCAGGCTTATAAATCTGTTTGTGGAAAACTTCCCAAGGTCTAGGGTTTGCCTTGGGTTATGAAATATAAACCAGTTTGGACTCCCAGAAACTCTCTGGGGAGGGAAAATATTTCCAATTCAGTTAAAAAGGAAAAAAAAAAAGTTTATTTTCCTTTTCACCTTTCTCACTCAATTTTGAAAGTAGCTAGAGATTGATAATTCGTTCCGGACAGTTGTCTTATCATGGAGCAATTGATGTACAAATGTTAGCAGATTAAACAAGCTGGTCTTGCTGTATTGGAAAGTGCTGCAGACAGCAGGCCCATAAATAGAGTAGGAAAAAAAAAATGCTGGGAAATGCCTGCCATGAAATTAATTATGTGTTTAAATAGGAGGAGCTGATTTCTGTAAAACCAAGAGTGCTTTTTAATCTTCCAGAGTGGTTCAGACAGTCAGTCCTCAAGTGGAAGAAGTCCTAAAGGGCAGCTCTAATGTGTTAGTAAGCAAAGAACATGGAGCAGTGAATAAGAAGGCAATATCTGTTTTATAAATACACAGGCAGCTTCATCTCTGTACTGTATTCATCACGAAGCAGTAAAAGCACTTTGGCATTTGGCACCATTTCTTGAGGAACATTCAAGCTTTACTGTTATTGCCATGCATTGCATGGCCTGCTTGGGGTTACTGCACACTCAATAGATCTTTTAGGCTTCTAGTTGGGGTGTTGTTGTGGGTTCATGTGGCAGCGTACCTCGTGTTTGTGAGGTACTTCTTTACCTTGTGTTTGTGAGAATCTTCTTTATACAGGCCAGATTTTTAAAGACTGTCAATACATTGGCTGCAGTGGAGTAAATCGGTCCAAATTCCTTTACACAAACTAAGGATCTGGTTCTGTGTACTTAAAAATAACCTAATGAGGGAAGGATCTCCCTACCTACTGAGAGGTTTTGTGACCTACTTCTGCAGCTCTCGTCCTCGTTGTTCAGGAAGGCTCTGCTTCTTCATCTGCTTGGTCTCCCCCAAGTCACTCACAAAAGCAAATTCCACCAGAGAAAGAGAGAGAGAGAGAGAGAGAGAGTTGCTTCTGTGCATATTAATAATACACAGCTCCATGAATGATTAATAAAAGATACCACTGACTTTGAGTTATGGTGTAGTAATTCACACTTAGCTGTTCAGATGGCTCTCAGCCTTCATCCTGGCGTTGCACGAGGCACTGGGGATGAGTGATTACCCTGTCACGCAGACTGTTGTTTCTAGTTGCTTAAATTGAACGTTACACATATCGGATGGGGTCACGCAGCTGATGATAGCACACTGGAGAGACCTTGCCCACCACATGGATGGTCAGAATAAAAATGATCAATTTTTCAAATTGCTTAATGATGCATCTGTGGGAATGCTGATAGCTGCAGACTGGGAGGGTTCTGTCCTTTGGCCTGCTGGGGACCTAGAGCTGGTCCAAAGAAGTGTTTAAACTTGTGGTCAGATTTAATCACATGTGCAGGCATTTTTGTGGATCCTATGAAATGCCTGGTGCAGAGCGAGGTCCTGCTGCTCCTCCAGTGATGGATGTGGTCACATTGTCTTCTTCCAGCTGTTCACTCCGCAGGAAGTCACTGCACTTTCTGCTGTGACTCTGTGTTCTCTGTGATGTTTGTGTGTGTGTGAGATCTATCCCTAAAAAGGGAATACTTGATTTTTAAAAAGTTTTGCAAAGATGAGATTGTGTTTAAAAAAAAAAAAAATTAAAAAGAAAACCGAGAAGCTGGGGACTTAGTTTAATTGTCCATGTGTGGCAGAGAACAGAGGCAGAAATATAACCTTGCCTGGTCACCTGCAGACAACTGAGCCAGTTCCTATTCATTAACCTCCAGGTGATTCATCATATCCCAATGTCAATCAAAATGGATAAGAAGGGTCATACCTGAAAAGTGACAGGTTTTCTCTGTTAATTACAAAGCGATCCTAGGGTGGATCCCTTTGTAATTGTTGTCTGTTCTCCAGAGGCCTAAAACTTGGGGAGATGACTCTTAGCCTTTAAAGCCCTGTTTTCCCCATCCTCTGTTGCATTCTGTTGGGGTGACAAGATGTGGGAGATGCTCTGTATGCTTTCTCCTTAGCACAGATGAGTGGAAGGCCACAAGTCATCACTAACTAATTTTCCATGTTAAAATGCTGTATTTAAAAAGTGATTCTGATGATGTGGAGCTTGTAGGGTTTTAAAATCCTCACAGACCTTGTCCCTGATGATGGTCTGCAACTCGGGTGGAAAATCTGGTTGGCTTGTCCCAGATGGAAGGATAAGTTCCAAAGTATTTGGACCCACAATTGAAGCCTCACTCTTCTTTAGAGGAGAGAATGGGGCCTCAGGAAAGAGTTTGGTGCCTTTGTGCTGGTTTCTGAGTGAAACAAACCTTTCAGGGGAAACAATGCTAATAGAGTCATCACTTTGGCACGTGAGCCCTGCTGGAGAGAGAGTCTGTTAATCCCCTCTGTAGTCTCTCTATTTATACCCTTAGGCTGCACATAAACTGGCCAAGTACAAGAACAAAAGCTGACTAGAAATATCTCCTGTGACTGTTGTTCTCCTGAACTATTATCCTCTTTATTAAGGATCAGGCTAAGAACAACCTCTGTTAAGGACAATGTTCTGGGAAGAAATGTGATTATCATGCTGATTTAGGTGAAACTTGGCCCTGTGTCTTGCCTCTCCCTCTGCCCTCGCTGCCCATTTTCCTTATTGTGCAATTAAGTGGTGGTACCATCTGCTAGGCTGGAGGAATGTCCCAAATTCAGCCATGTCCCCTGCTTGGGGACCCCTGGGCTTGCAGATGAGTATCAGCCTGGAAGTACAGTTTGTCTTCTCAGTCACTAAAGACATTCAATTTTTATGGGTTTTTTTAACAATAAAAAGGGAAAAAAAATGTCTTGGGCTTCATATTTGTGTGTCACCTCAGAGATGGGGTCTTCTAGGGAAGGGCAAGGCATGGGACTGTTCAACAGATGGCTATTGCCCTTTATTGTGTTTCTTTACTTATGATCATTTCAGAAATTGATGTCTTTGATATTTGAATTGTTTCTTTAATATATCTGAAGCTCATTAACTTCTCTACAGTTTTTATTTCATGGAAATAAAAATCCACACCAACATGAATCACCATGACTGAACAGAGATGTATCTGTCTGACCTGGAAGGCAGTACAGCCCTGGTTCTTTTGTGTCAGTCATATCCAAAAAGGAAAATAAACCAAAGATGGCTTTTCTCATCTTTCTGCAAAGTACATTTCCAGAGACTTTTGGAAAACTTTGTGCTTTGTGGGATTGCACTGTCAGTTGGGAAGATGTAGAGTACAAACAGCTCCGGTGATTTTGCTAGAGAAAAAAGAAGAGAAAGGGAATTCCTCATACTTTGCTGTACTGAACATGAGATTTTCTCTTTGGAAATCAAGATTCCTCTTTGCATCAAGAATAGCTGTGATGTACCTTAGATTCCTGCAGTTAAAATGCTGGAAAAAACTGATTTGACTTGTCTGTAATAGTTTTACCAACTCTGACCAAATGTAATGTTTCCATTCACATACTGGAAGTATGACTGAGGATAAATCATTAGGAAACATGGAATTAAGGAATCTATGAACTTAATTATGGAGACTCTTGAAGTAAACTAATAAATCAATTTTTCAGGCTATATGGATACAATTTTCTAATCTTCAAGTACTGGACAATCAAAAATTTTATCTACAGGATGCCCTGACTTTTCAAGTCATAATCCCATTTAAGGCCAGACAGCAGGAATAAATGAAACCAATGCAAAGACTGACACATCAATTTGTGAGATTTTTGTACTTGTTAAGCAATAATACTAATTTGTGAAATGAAAGTAAGCTATCCTAATAACAGCTTAATTATAGATAGGCCACGTGAGACTGTTGGTATTTAAAGACAGAGGGTGTTTATATTAAAGAGATGAAACTCCTGTCAGTGGAAAAGATAAAGCAAAAAAGGATAATGGGTGAAGATTGGTAAGTGTTTAGGCTTATGTCTGAGACTTACCAGCTAGATATTGGACTTAGATGTGGTGGTGCATGATTCTTACCAGCATGCTGCTGCTTTAGCATGTCAGCCTGAGGGACCCCACCAGTGTGGGTCAGAGGAGAATTGCCCAGATGCTGCTTTGACCATAAGCTATGACGTGCAAGTATAGTCCAAACTCTTATATATTTATATTTTTTTTGCAAGACCAAGTGAAAAATAAGAAACAAAGATTTGGGAACTTTTTTGCTCAAATCTGACTCATCCCAGGATTTGGAAGTTGCTGAATTGGGTATTTCTATCTTTTATAATAGCTGGACAAATCAGAGTATGTTTGTTAGATGTGCACAAATCGGACAATCCTGAATCTGGTGGAGGGAAAAGAAATCCACTTCAGAGTCAAGGCTGAGGCATGCTTAGATCTTATTCCTTGGTGAAGAAGAGGGAAGCTGGAGACCCTGTTGTCCACTGAGCTGAAGATTGTCTCTTGGGGCTTGACTATGTGAATCCACAGCTTGGCTCCTGCCTGTTAAAACAGGAACGATCTCCAAGGAGAGTGTACAGAGCCACTAATGCTCCTGTAGGAGCTACAGTACAGGAGGAGAACCTCTTGGACTGTCCTGACTGGTTATTGTAATAATTCCTTTCTCTACTAAAAAAAGTCTATTTAAATATTTCTTAAGGTTGATTTTTTTCCCTGAGGGTTCAGCTTTAACTGAAGAGAGATAGCTGGAAAATAGAAGCGGGCTTCCCAAACCAGCTCTTTGCCAGTGGTGTTAGTGTCTCTTTATGAAACCATTTCTGAAAACAAGGCTTCACAGGACCTCCAGTGTCCCCCTGGCCAAGCCTTGGTGGCCATTCAGATTCCTCAGGAGTTCAAATTTGGCCCACTTTCACTTTCCTTCTGGCCTCGGCACAGCAGTACTCCCAAGATAAGACATCACATATTGCTCAATCCTGCCCTAGCACAGACAGGTTTTAATATTAATTTCTGTTTACTCAATAACAAAAGCTGTATTTAGTCTAATATCTTCTAAATTTAATACTGATAAATCAAGCACTTTCTTAATGTATGCTCACATTCTGTCTTAGCCTATTGTATATGGGCTGTACAACTGTGATGCATTCGTTTTGCAAACACACAAATGAAGACAAGGAGGAAAATAAAAAGCATTACCAAACCAAGTTACTATTTTGTGAAATAACATAGCTGTGAGAGTTGCAGTTCATCCTGTGGAAGGCCGAGGATGGCTCAGCTGACCTAATACATCCTCATTCCTAAAAGGGCAGGTCTGATCCTCCAGCTTCTGGCTGTGTGCTCCCTCACTCATTGCACTGGATATGGTGCAACAAGCCAGCTTGACTCGCTGATCCAGAACAAAACTGAATAGGTAAAAATGGGGGTATGCTTCTGCTGGGTTGGTGAGTTGAGTTGTCTTCATGAAGGGCCTGAAGACTGTCCTAAAGAAGTACGCAGTGAAGGTTCATGGAGAGAGGGAACGAGGACCCTTTTGGTAGCAGAGATCTGTTAGGTCCACTCAACTGCCTCTCCCACCTCCCCAGCTGGGACATGGGGGTCCACGAGAGTTTAAAGCAATCCAAGCGTGGCCTGTTGTGCTACCCTGCTATGTCATGACAAGATGCCCTGCTCTTTCCCTGCACCAGCAATCAAGTCCATCTGGTCCCATGAGCTGGTTCAGTGTTAAGACTGGCATAAAAACATTCAGTATTTATATGATTTTTGTTAGGGCTCTCCCAGTTTTGCGTCTTGAGCTGGTTCTCCAGGATATCAAATGAACACAAGGGATAGCAGAGAAATTTGCAGGAAAGCTTGCCTGGGGGACATGGGAGGTGGCTGAACTATTGACAGAAGTAGATTAGATTAGTTGAATCTGTAGGCTGCAGTTCCACAACATGTCTGTTTTCTGCATCTTTGTTTCCCCTGTGTCTTGGATGAATTTGAGAGGTACAGTTGCATTTTCTAACCGATTTTTGATCTGTACAAAGCCATAGTGTATATCATGGACCCAACTCTGAAGCCTGGTTTGCAAAAACCTCTTCTTACCCACAGGATACTGAGAGAAGCCTATAAGAAGGAGAGCCTCTCTAAAGAACAAGGGTACATTAATAATTTTAATAAGATCATACACAGGCATGAAAAACAAAACCTGAATCACCAATAAGATCATACACAGGCATGAAAAACAAAACCTGAATCACCAACTCATGTTTGCTCGTCAAAAAAGTCCGCAGTTGGTCCAATTAATTTGATGAGGTACAGAAATTAGCAAATAACTTACCTTGGACTCCGATAAGGTTCAACTTTGTTGTAAGAAATGGATGGACCAGCATTTCCAGGCCCATACATACATCAAGTACAGCAGTGAGAAAAAGTTCCAGCACCGTTCCCATACGTACCATAGATCATATTTTAACTGCTTGCTACTTTGGGCATCCTTCTCATAGTAAGGTCCCTGTATGTGACTGAGTTTGTAGTGCAGGTGATACCTTGGTGAGCTATGGACACCTTCTGTGTGCCTGGGACTGCTAAAGGCCAGCAGAGAACTAGAGCAGTCATTGTCTTTGATTTAGTAGCAAAACCTGTTTTCATTACTCGGTCTCAAGTCCTGAGGATAGCCCAAATCCTCCAGCACCGGAGCTTTCAATAAGACATTGTTTGTTCTGCTTCGCTGTCAATAAGATGTCATTACTTTAGCTGCAAGATAAGGAAGGATTTGTTAATGGCTCCTCTTGGGGGATGGTGACATTTTTTTTCCACTTATACATCACCAGGGAAAAAATATGGGAGCAGCTGACAAGGAAAGGAAGTCAGTTTGGCTTATTTTTTGTATTTATGCCTCCCAGTTAAAGCTTTAAGTTATGAAGAGTACAAATGCTGCTTATTTTTCTTTTATTTGTAGTCATGTGTGAGAACAGCAGTATAATATGCAATGTGCCTATTGTATATACCTGTCTAAGAGGGGAAGGAAAAAGATACTTCAGTGTGTCTTTAAAAGAAAACTGCTGTGAGCTGTAATCGGTGTATAATCAATTGCTAATCTGGAAGTGCAGTACTCCAGGAGAGGCAGATCAGTTTTTGCTTTTCCCAGGTTTAAGTAGTTAGCAATTAACAGCAAGATTTTTTTTCAGCTCTTGTGTTGGCATAGCCGCCAGCACCGTAACACGGGGGGGGCTGCGTGGCTGGGGATGGGGCTGCTCCAGTCCTCCTCCCTCCCAGTGACCTCTGCCTCTGGCTGAAACCTCCTGCAAATAGTCCTGTTTGGTGTCACCTCTGCCCCCAACTGCACACACAGCAGGCTTCTGCAGGCTGCTGTCACAGGGGTCACAAAATTCCCTGCTCATCCTGGGGATCTCGGAGACCAGGTGACATTTTGGCAACCTCAGAAATAACAATGCCATATTCTTCACAATGCCACTTTTAAGGCAGCAGCTAAGGGCCCGATTCTGCCATTTTTTAAGTGCCTGTGTAATCTGTGCAGTGCAAAGACACGAGCACCCAGAGGGCACGGCTGAACTTGAAAAATTGACTTGGCTTCAGGTGAAGTGCTCAAGGCAGGGTAGCTACTCCTGAATAGGGACATTCAGAGGGCCCAGAGCAGGTGCCAGGACCAGCCTTCCCTGTTCGCAGTTGTGCAGGGGCCTCTTAAAGACACAGCCCAGCCTGTTCAGTTGGATAACCAGCAGCAAACTCCCCCCCCCCCCTTTTTTTTTAAACTCATTAAATTAAACCTGGGATGAGGAGCACATTTTGCTGTTTTGGGAGATTTCCTGTGCTGCAGAGGGGAGCCCAGGCTGCACTGGTCTCTGGCGAGGGCTGCCAGGCTGCCTCTCACACTGCCCCGTCCCCCACTTGCCATGCAGTGGGGGCCTTTGCCAGGCTGCCCACGACAGCCCAGCTACTCGTGCTGCCACAGCTGCCTGTGCCCCCGCAGCCTCTTGCCCGGTGCACAGCCACACAAATAGAGGCAGCCCAGGGGTGGCTTGGAGTGGGTGGAGCCCCTGCCTTTGTATGCTGGGCCGCCAAAATATTTTCATGGGACAAGTAACCTTAAACCCGTGACTCACCTCTGGGCAGCCAGGCTGCTCTCAGCTCAGCCCAAGAGTGTGACAAACCTGCAGTGCTGTCGACCCTTGGTGGAGGGGGATGGACTTTCAGGGCTGAATGCTGGGCTGGGGGTATAGTCGCGGCTTTCACTGACTTGTGAGCTCTGGCAAGTGTAGATCCTGCAGTGCCCTTGCCACAGAGGCTGCCATGTAACTCTGCTTGCTCTGAGCAGCCAGACCGGTTTAGAAAATGACTGCATGAATGAGCACAATACTGATGTAACTGGAGAGCAGCTGCTGGGAGCCCAACGGGGTCCCAGAGAATGGGGAGGTAAGGTGATAGCCGCAGGTGGCTGTGGCTCCCACCACAGCTTAGTTATCCACTTGAGTGACATTCACCCAGAAGTTATGTGAGAGACATACATGGGTACTACATGGATAGCTAGAAAAATAAAATACCTGACACTGTGTTTGTTAATGCTATCCCAGTTGGCTGTAATCTCCCTTGTGCTGCACAACTTAAGGAATCTCCTATTAACTTTCTCTTCCTGTGCTAGAGGTGGATCTTTGGTGCCCTGGCCTGTGCTCAGCACACCATGGAATGCAGTGGTATTTTCTCTGTGGTCAGCATCACATGCTTTTTCTTCTTGTTCTTTCTCTTCTGCATTTAGGACATTACCATGGCCTCTGTATTTATAGAGAATAATGTATCTTGATACAATTGGACAGAAGGCTGTTTTTTCTTTACTGGAAAAGAACACCTTGCAGTGTGAGGCAGGCTGGGGGTTATGTTCCTTAGAGTTGGCAAAACATCCATCAGTGTGTGTGTGTTTGAAAGATGGTAGGTAGTATTTGTTCACATGTGCACTCCTATACCCTGCACTAACACTGCCTGGAATAACAAGTGAATTGAGGAATCCAATCTAAAAGCAAGAGAATTGCTTTAATTTCTTTGCATCTTTGCTGACTGATGAACCCTAATTCTAATCCCAGTGATTAGCATTGCTTTAATAGGACAGTTTTATTAGAGAATGCAATAAAAATTGTAGAAAACAACTTTAAAAGGCTCTTGTTTTGATGCACTTTCAGCTTGTAAATAAAAAGAAAAACCCACTTTCTTCAACTTCCCTGGAAATAATTTGTTACTATTATCTGGCTATTAAGATAGATTATTTCTCTATGAGGAAAATATTTCCCCAAGCCATGTGGAGGTTATTTATGACTAACTACATACATATCATCTCAGCATTGGGTGTCCCTGTTACTGAACCATGGTCGAGGTCCATATAAATGCAAATAAAAGCAAAGCCTGCAGCCACCGGTGCTGTTCCTCACATAGGAAACTCAGCCTTATTTAGCAGATTGGAAATGACAGGTGGGCATACCAGAGAAAAATCCAGACTTGGTGTGAATTGCTGATACCTTTACTGGACCTTCCGGTGATGTGCAATGACAAGGTGGGGTGTGCCAGGTGGGGCAGGGCACAGCTCGTGTTCACCTGGCACATGCTGGCTATCCAAAATCAGTGTAATTCCTTGTTCTGTGACAGAAATAAAACTAAGCAACCAACACCAGAAGTAATATACTACTTTGGCTCTGCATGTTAGATAGAATAATACTAAAGCCTGTTCTTTGAAGGGGTTTTAATATATTAGTCAATTTAAAAACACACTGTCCTCCAATATGTTTAGCCTGTGATGATATTATATCCTTCTGCCTGTAGGTAAGGAGCTCTTATTATTCTTCATCATGAGGTTCCTTTTGTCCTCCCCCTGACAAAACCCAATCACCATAAGAGTGGCAGAACACCCCAGGTTCTGGCATCTGCTTACATGTAGCCCTTAGTCAGCAGAGAAGAGGTTGGAATTGGTGGTACCTCTAATTCCACAGCTACACTTAAAGCAGATCTTTGGAACCCCTCAGGGATAAAAAATCCCAAAACACCTCAATGCAAGGAAAGTCTCTGTTCAAAATTGCTCTCTAATCTTCCTGTTCTCTAAGTTTTAGAAAAAGATTTCCTCAAAGAAGAGAGCAAGAGTCAGAGCAGAAGCAGAACAGGTGCCTGGATAGCAGGGACAAGACAGAGTGGACTGTCCGGAGGTGAGAGCATCACAAACTCGATCCAGATGACGAAATAAATGATGACTCTGAAAGATAACACGGGGTTTACCATGTCAGGAGTGAAAGGATATAAAGACCTGAACTGTTTATTTGTGTGAGAACATAATGGTCCTTGTCATTGACTTGGTGTTGAAAGGAATGACTTCCATCTAGAGGATGCGGAAAAAACAGGAGATAAATTTCAGTACTGGAACAGTTTAATGGGAAAAGATTGAAAAATAGGAGGAATATGGAAATTAGACAGGGATGACATTCTAAGAATTTAAATGTGGCATTTGGCAGCAGTAGTACAGCTCATGGAAAAACAAACAATGCTAATCAACATCAGATGTATTGTTATTTTAAAATAGACTTTACATAATGACAATAAATATAAAAGAAATCTTAATATTCAGAAACTATTAGCAAACATTCTTAGAAAAAATACAAAAAATACATTCTTACATTCTCAATTTTATCAACATACACAGAGTCAAAACAGGCGGCGGCGCTCGGTAATTTATGGTGCTTGTTAAGGCAATGAAATGGTCACTGGTCTAAGTTCACACTGACTTCAGCACATCTGTACAAAGTAAGAGGCTGGCCTCCATACAGAAAAATGTAACAGAGTAAAACTGATTCATCCTTTGTAATAAATGTGAAGTTTTCCTTCAGGCAAATCTTTAAATAGTATTAAAGTGACCTCGCCTTAAACAAAAAAAAGTAATACTCATAGGTTGGCAACTGCCCCTCCAACCCCCCCTCAGCATTTTGTTCTGATGCCTGTGCAGAGCCTGCTGTGTGCCAGCAGAGCACGTTGCATCAGTTGGAGGTAGGAGGCTACAGAAACGGCACAGCTTAAGAGATCCAACTATTAAAACGCAATTATTAGGCGCTGTTGGCTTCCCCTCTCCTTTCTCTCTCACTCAGGACTGTGCTGTGACTAACACTGTGCGTACGGCAACCTGAACTGAGTTCCTGATATAATGCCTTCTGAAATGAGATGTTACAGCTACATTAGCAAGGAGCACGGCACTTCAGAAGCAAATCACTAGAGCAAAACGTTGATGCTGACTGGCTGATGCCCACGCAGTTTTCGCTGCTCTCTTCAGCCTAGCTCTGGTTTTAGCTCTCTGGACTAAGTGCTTGTCAGAAACCATTAAGTGCATGTCTAAAAACCTTCCTTCTGCTTCAGTTTAAACCAAGAGGAATCCAGTCCATGTGCCTTGAGACCAGTCTGTGACAGGAGACATCACTCAGAAAGTGGGGATGAGTGAAAGACTAGTTTCCAAAGCACACTCTTGATCTGAACAAAAATGGGATATATATATATAAAAACACCCAAAGCTGATTAGGGTTTTATTATGGGAGGAGCCCAAGTCATAGATACACACGCTTTGCTGATGTAGCAGGGTGGGGGTTTTTTTAATCATAATTTTAAGGGCAGGAATACAAACTCTTGATGACACACAGGCCCAACTTTGCTTTATATCCAACTGATACACAAAGGGCCAACCAAGAGAGGCCACAGGAACAAGCAGGGAGCAGAAGACCAGTCGCTCCAGAAAATGTGCATTAAGCTCTGCCACTGCTCACACTGTGACCCCAGGCCAGGCACTTAATTTCTTTGTGTCCTAGTCCCTTTGCCTCCCAAAGAGAGCAAGAAATGCTTCTTTAAGACCAAATAGTTACCCGTTTTGTGCTGCCCTGCAACACCGCAACTGAAAGGATGTTTAAGGCACGTTGGCACTGTCAACAGTGATGGAGGTATGAAAATGGCATCTCAGCTGAAAACAGCTGCAGATGGGGAAGGCCCAGTTCAGAGCTAAAATCAAATGCTCAAAGTCTGTGAGGAGCTGACTGGCCTTGCTAACCAAACTTGTTTTCCATGGGAATACGTCCTGAGTACTTCACTAAAATTGAAACAAAACAGGTTTTTGGACCAAGATTTGTTTTAACCAGAGGTTTGTTACACTGTGCAGTGACAGGGCCAGAGGCAACAGGCACAAACTGAAACACAAGAGGTTCCCACTGAACACCAAGAAACACTTTTTCACTGTGAGGGTGACTATGCACAGGCACAGGGAGGTTGTGGAGTCTCCATCCTTGGAGATATTCAAAAGCCGTCTGGACATGGTCTTGGGCATCCCGCTCTAGGGGGCCCTGCCAGAGCAGGGGGCTTGGACTAGATGACCTCCAGAGGTCCCTTCTAGACCCAACCATCCAGGAGAAAGGTCAAACCATTATTGAGGGGATGTATTTTGATAAGAAATTCTGTCTTGGTTAGAAAGTTCTGAGTGTTTCTCCATCTGCCCAATTTCTATTTGTTTCCTAACAACTTAAAAACTTGTGATGTTTCTGACAAAACCAAAACAAAGGGCAAAGGCTAGAATTCCCCGTGCAAAGAAGGACTGGCTCCACTGCTACTCTGGATGATTGTCATTTAATGTTATGGTTGATCTCATTTTTCTGTCCTGCATCTTTTTTTTTGTCTTCAGGTGGTGTCTACACAAAGTTTTCCAGGCATTATAAATAAGTGAGCTTCAGTCCTTCAGTGTCAGAAATGATTCTCTGGAACCTGGGAATTTCTTTCTTTCTTTGATCCTTGATTTTTGAACCAAGCTGTCCTCTCATCTTCTTCCATGTGATCTTGCAAAGTTTGGCTGAGTGAAAGCTTGTGTATCGTGACCGCTGAAAGAACCCTCCTTATGTGCTACTTCTCCTGGTTTAAATGCTGCTGTTTCAGAGGGTAGGCTTGAGGTACAAAGCAGTCAGTATTTGGAAGTTTTGCTACAAAATTCAGGTGCTTGATTCCTTCTGATTATTAATGGCATAAAATATATCTTATAAAGACTACTTAGTTTTTGCAAATGAACTTCATACTATGTAAAAAGCTATATGAATAATCTGGCTAAAAATTCTGCATATCTATCACATTTAAGAAGAGTACAGATTCACAAGCACAACAGTAATTACCTGATAACAGAGTACAGACATTCTTTTGCTATTTTAACAACATTTTGGTTTTCAGAATTTGTAGAAATTGGTCCAGTGAAACTGCTAAAAGAGAAAGCAAGTTGATAACCTTGAATATCACTGCTGCAGACACAGAGCGGAGCTTTACATACATGTTTAATCTGTAATTCCCTAACTCCCAGTTTGCAACTGCAGCCAAAATAGCCAAGCAGATCTGCAGCCTAATTCGGAGATGATTGATAGCTCTAGCACATCCATCCACACCTCTAACATCCTTCCTAGCTATTTAAAACTTCCTAACATGGTTAAGGCATATGAAATGGTTTATTCCAGCCTCCAGTTTCAATAGGTCTTGTCAGAATTCACTTTACCACGCAATGTTGTATCACAACAGATCCAGCTGCACGTTCTTCCTACATCAAAACCTATCAGGGGAGAGCATAGTGCCTCTTGTGTGGGAGAACTGTAAAAGACAGCCCTCCACAAATATTGATTTACTACGTGAAAGTACTTCTAACACTTATTACTGTTACAGGCAGGAGACCTTCAAGGCAATGGTCATTCAGAGCAGCATGGGCTACTGAACGAGTAAAAGTGCATTGACTGGGGAAAGACAAAATGCTTGAGTTTTCTACTCACTCAGAGTGCTGTGAAGTCAGTTTGTATGCATTGATTTCAAAGGCAGTTCTGTTTACACAGAGATGGATGAACAGGATGGACTTACAGCCTTGCTGCTCCTTGTGATGAAAGTCCATGATTAACTGAAATATCTTGTTACCTATTTAAGTCTCAGTATGCATAGCTAATTCAGTGTAACACACAACAGCGCTTAGTATGTCAACCCCAATGGCTTAACAGTGTGATTTTGAGTTGTATTTTCCTCTTCTCTCCTTCATGTTTTGGCTTTTCCTCTTCATTTTATAGTTGGTGTTTGCATTCTCAAGTAATCAAAACTCCTTCAGAAGAGGTGCTGGCATTTTTGCAACAAATCATTCTTGTTCTTAAAGGTTTTGTTCAAGTCAAATGAGATCTAATAGCCAATGCCTAAATGAAGTGGAAAGCACTCCATGTATTTGAGAATTAATCTGCATTGTCTTTAGATGATAAATAATTTTTTATCTTCACATATAAAAATATATCCTACAAAAGCTGTTAAAAAAAATGATAACTCTTATCTGAGTCGCAGTGGTTGCATTTCTCCAAGGGTAATGGGTAAATGAGCAGGTAACACTTGCAAGAAACAATGCTTAGTAAAGGAAATTAATCCAAAGTGTTTGATTAGCTATTGGTAATAACTGGACAGGTATTAGTTGGCTAAATACTGTTATTCCATATAAAAAAAGTACTTATTCAGCTTTAGGTCGGAAAGTGCTGTCTACTCCTTTGATAATTTTGTCGGCTATTTTCCCCATGGTTTTTTTCACAACTTTGAGATCATTCTCATGCAAGAGTTTCTGTGTTAGGTACTTCTCCCGTTTGACCTTGCTCTTAGTCTTTTGTGATACATCCGGAATCGCGTACGAAATAATAAACTTCACAAAGTATATGACATGCTGGGGAAGGTGAAAAAGAAAAAAGAAGAAGTCAGTCAGGCTGAACAGGACATCATAATCACAATCATAATTATTGTTATTAATGAAATGTCACGTTATCTCTTAAGACTCTGAGCTGGTTCTGTACCAGTATCTATCACAGTGGAACAGCATTTCAAAAATCAGACATGACTGATGAATAGAAAAAAACTGGCTGATAAACAAGAATTTCTGATTTTCTAATCCTGATTTTAACAAGGATTCCTCTGCCTGCCTTGGTATCCAGACCTTACAATCCTGTGTGAAAATAAATACTGGTTACAGTGTCTTTTAAAGCTGTTTTAGGTTTGTTGAAATGGCTCTGGGGCCATAGACTTTTCTCTGCTGCAGGGATTCTGATCTAACCAGTTGTGTTTTTCTGATGAATTCAATGGTCCCTGGATTGGGCCCTAAGCACATTTTATAATGAAATAATACTTAATATTCCTCTCCCTTCATCTTGGACTGACTCCCATCTGTCATAAGCCCAGACAGTAGCTGCAGAGGAAGGAGCAATAGCTTTTCAATGCTCATCTAGAGCCTCAACTCTTGCAGCGACCGTGTTTATTCATGAGGCTGCGCCCAAGCGTCTCCTAAGCATATGTAAAAATTGTTTTGGTGCAACTGCCCGTTTCATTTCTGATGCTAAGAGCAATTCTACAGTTCTGGAGAAAAGAAACTGCAAATGTGTGCTGATCCTTCGCTGATGTAGTGACTTCAGAGACTTCTTTTTCGAACGATGCTACACTTTATTTACTTCTCACAAGTTCTTGCCCATGTTAGGACACATCTCCAGCTCTGATAGCTGTGCACCTGGGCAGAACATCTTTTCTGCATGGAGGGAAGAGGAATTATTTCCAAAAGCAATGCTCAAACCCCTACATGCTTACCTCCATGACAATGATGAAAGCCAGCTTGGCTGCTATGACGTGCCAGTAGTAAATGTTATGTTCATATTGGTGCTGGTGACCAGGAGGGTAACGGAGATCTCGGTATCTGAAAGCAATGTAGGAAAGTCAGGAATTACGTCTCAGGAACCTCTGCAGTTAGGCACTGTGGCCAGAGGATGGAGCAAGACATGTTCCTGCTTAATGCATCCAGCAACAGTTGGCTGCACGTTAACTACAGGAATGGATAAAACTACTGTCTGCAGAATAAGCTGTATTTGCCCGAAATGTCCTTGTTTTTTCTCTTTTCCTTTTTGCCACTGTATTAAGAATTACTTATAAAAATGTAACGTGGGTGTTTTCACATTGAAGATTATGAATTATGAGAAAAACAAAATACAGTAAGAATTTTCAGAGTAGCGCGAACTTAAGGGTTCTGCTTCCACTCAGATCTGTCATTCAAAATATGCTGTCTTTTTACTGTGTTTTAAGAGCTCTTACTGGATTTTGTTAACTGAATTAGATGATTCAGATATTAAAAAAATATATTTATTCTTCTCACTGGGAAAGAAAGGTTATTTGACACTTGCCTGCATGTCGTTTGGTTCCCAAGCCAGGGGGAAAATGGCTTGCTTGCATTCTTGAAGTCTGATACATTGAAGACTGAAAGCGTACTGTTTATATACCCTTTCATAGTGTGACTGCTGTGACTCCCATAAGGAGGGACCGAAAAGGACCAGTAATAAACCAGACGAGGAATCATATCAGATGTAAAAGCAATTATCATAGCCTGCATTTCAGAAAAAGGAGACAAAAAAGCAGAGGAGTGTTGGAGTGTTTAAGAAATAAGCCTTAATATGTATGGCTTTGCCATATACTTAGTATCTCAAAAGTTACAGTATGAGCTAAAAATAGAAAATATGTACTTTTCCAGCACATATTGTCAGTGATTCCCTCTGTAAATGTGCACGTAGTCACTCAGGGGCATAAAACAATCTCCTTCTGGAATGTGCACTCTGTACAGTTTTTAAATTACTGGAGGCCTCAAAAAAGTGATAGGAGAATACACTTTCTTCCTCGTGAGTGGGCAGTGGAGGTCAGCAGCCAAACTCACCTTAAAGTCCTGTAAGGTAACCTTCAGCAAACACGCTTGCTGTCAGATATACTTATGAGATGCTTAAAGAAATCCTGCCTGATAAAGCTCATGGAAGCAATGGAAGAGTCCTTCAATAATAGAAAATTAAATTTCACCAGGAAGCCTGAGGTTTGAATAAAAGAATTAAATAAATTATACATATATATATATATATATATATATCTGATCCATCTCTGACCCTGGAAACATCCCACTCCTTCTGAGGTGAGAGCCAGACCAAATTCATCTTGGCAGTTGTTGCCTCATAAGTTTCAGTGTCAGTACATGTGGAAACTGCTCTATATGCCAAAATATATTTCTTTTTTAAGTGGCAGCTGCATAGTGCTGTTTTACATATGACGTGACCATTTGTTTTTATCTCACTCCCAAGAGAGTCCCTGTCCTACTCGGTCTGCTAGTCACAAGCTGGGTAGGAAATTGGATCTGTGGGTTTGTTGTGGGAAGTTTTTTCTCATGAACTTCCCAAAACATCCTATTCTGGAGGGCAGGTTGGCTATGTTTAATCCAAGCTCCTCCTCTGCTAGTGCAAATTCGAAAGGTTTCCCTGTGAGGAAGACTTTCCACTGGCAAGATCTGCAGCTGAGTGCCTAGCAAGTGCCTGCCTGGCCAACACACCATGACAGGCATCTCTGGGACCCAGCACCTAGGAGGGAGTGAGGAGCTGCAGTCCAGGGCTGAAAGTCTTTTGTCCTGTGGCAGGGGCAAAAAACACTTGACAACACGATGGAAGGAACCAGGGCAGAGACATGGAGGAGAACATAGGGGTCTAACAGGATGAGGAGGAGAGAAGCGTAGGCAGAGATACATAATAGGAGCAGAATAAAGCTGTAGTCAGTGTGTGGGACAGAGGAAGGCACCAAGTTAAGCGGTAGTGGGTATCAGAGGAGCATAAGAACTTGTTAATATCTGTATTTTATTCCCCTTCATGCCCACCTGTAACTCCTGTGGTTTGTATTTCCTTATTTTCATGGGATGGGGCAAAAATTGTGCAGCATTCCCAGCAAGAGGAGGCATTTGAACAGTTGTAAAAAAAAGGGAAGAGGAGGGAGGAGAAAGGGTGGAAAGAAAATGCGGACACCTCTTCTACAGTTCCTCAGACAACACTTTGGTGGCAGTGCTAGCTAAAACAACCACTGTCCCTCCTGCCTCTGCACCTAGCAGTCACTCGTGCTTTCCTGCAGCTGTGCAGCAGATGGGATGGTGGCACTGAACAAGCAGGGAATCCCGCCAGACCCACTCCCGGATCTGGTTTGTCATGTGTCTGCCAGAGTGCTGGTGCCAGCACAGCACAAGAGACAGCAACAAGGGGAAAAGACAGGGAAGGGAAAGGGCAAGGAGCTGAAAGGGGTGCAAGACCCATCCCACCTCAAGTCGCACAGCTGCCAGATGGTGAACACTGTCCTAATGTCTTACCCTTTGAGTTGGCTTACTTTGAAGTACTTAACTAGACTTTAGCTCTTAAGGCAAACTTTGCAGAAAAAAAGGCTGTGGTCCAAAATCTATATCTGGTTCTCCAGAATATCATTATATTTGAGTCCAGCTGAGAGAAAGTTATGTGGTTGATGAGAAAGGAAAGGGAGGCATCCTATGACTGACAAAAACTTGCTTAAAATTATCAAGGGTAAGATTTGTGTGTGTGTGTGTGTGTACTGTACTCTGGCTTAAATCAAATGTAGTTGGCATGCATTTTTAAAAACTGTTTCTAAGCATTACATGCCAGCATGCAATGAAGTGAAAATTACGTGTTGTTTACATTTACACGCAGAGTAGGTGTTTTTGGCTGACAAGAAATATATACTACTGTGTCTTGCAGTTGCAGGGAGAAGACCTCGCACATAAATTACTCTGTTTTTAACTGAAGTGCAAGCACAGAAAGTTTTAGTTCAATAAAATTTCTTTCTCTTCATTAACTCATCCAGTCAGACTATAAATGAACTAATAGCAACTGAACATTTAGTCAAAAAAATACCTTCTTCCTTTGGACCAAATGCGTTCGATGCCGCTTCTGTGTATCATTTAGAGCGATGCCAGAATATGGTATTTAGACATATTAATACTTGCTCTTACTGATTTTTAAATTTTTTTTGTGAGGCCCCAGGTCTCTCATCATCCAAAACCTGAACTACATCCCACTCTCCTCCCTCTCTCAGAATGATCTCCAGATGTGCTCCAGAGAGCTGCAAGGACAGAAATAGGAAAGCTAATCCTACAGCATCCTCTCAAAGGAAAAACGTTCTTTCCTCCTGAATTATGGGCTGCGTTTCAGAGTATTGCATTGGAGAACTACAAAGAAATAACACATCCTCTGCTTCTCAAGCTTTACTGCACACAGTTTTCCATTTATACCATAACTAATTAAAAGCAGTCTTCAAATCAACCACAGATGCTTTGGTATCAGGCAACAGCAAGCCCAGTGCCGGAGTGGCAAGTTGCAAAACTAGTAGTTTTGTGCAAAAGTTGCTTGCAAGCTACTAGCAGGTGTTCCAGAGGTAATACAGGAAGAAGAAGAAGATGATGCACTACTCAGGTCTAATCAGCTGTAACAAGTCACATACAAGAGAAGAAACAGTTTCTTTGTAGTAAGGAAAACTCGAGGAAAGGAAGGAAAGACCTGTGGCCTGTGCTCGATCCTGGATGTCAAACAAGAAAAAACATACTTCAAGGAAGAAAACAGCTTCTAGTATTTGAACTAGTGTTTGGCTTTATAGCCCACACTTCATTAGCAAGAAACAGTGACCTCTTTGATGTCCTTACAACACCTACACCAGGGTGTTTTGAACACGACAGTGTATGGTGCTGTGCCCCTCGTGTGCCAATAGCCCCTCTGGTGTCAGTGGCAAACACACCATGCTCACACTGACATTGACTCCATCGAATGCCTAGGACCTCCAAAAAGGGTGACTTTGAAAGAAACATGCCTGCACTTAGCAGTCACATGAACACTAGGATCTAGTGCCTGTCAAGGAGGACAGAGAGTAAAACCAAGCTGTCAATACACTTTTGCTCATTGAGGACTCATGTCCTTGAGGACCATAGCACATAAGGAGGAATTTGGAGTGAAAAAAGGTTGTAAAGCTCCAATTAGCCTCAGGTGGGTTGTGGAAGGGTAATGATAAGACATCTAAAAATATTGCTGGGCCATTTTTCTGCAGAACGCAGAGCAGGGCATGAACATGTTCCTAACATAAGCCCACACATGTCTGAGTCACCGTGAGGTCACCAAGGCCCCTTTAACTCTGCCCTGAATATCATAAAGGCTATGACTAAGGTACTTAGAACAATATTTTAAAGCAATCTTAAGGTTATTTTAAAGCAATCTTAAGATGTATATCCAAATTTTTATTTCATCTTATTAATGTTTCTAAATATCTCAAGTGTAGGTCACAAAGGGAAATAGCCAGCCTCTTTTCAGTAGTCTGTGGAGACAGGACAAGGGGCAATGGCTGTAAACTGGAGCACAGGAAGTTCCACACCAACATGCGGAAGAACTTTTACACAGTGAGGGTGACAGAGCCCTGGGACAGGCTGCCCAGGGAGGTGGTGGAGTCTCCTTCTCTGGAGATATTCAAGACCCATCTGGACACCTACCTGTGTGACCTGTCCTAGGGAACCTGCTTTGGCAGAGGGGTTGGACCCAATGATCTCTCGAGGTACCTTCCAACCCCTACGATACTGTGATTCTGTGATTACCAGACCCAGCTGGATTGACTAGGAAAGACAGTTAGTTTATCCAAGAGCATAACATATTTGTTTTTCTTCCAGGGCACCAGAAACTTCTTTGCCTTTTATTTTCTAAGATTTGTAGCAGCATAGTTAAAAAAAAAAAAAGAAAAAAGAAGAGGATATTGATGCACCAATAATGTTACTTCTACTTTACTATAGTTATGCTTCAGCTGGGAATTTGCACTATCTCCATAATTTACTGGGAGAGTTATCATTAATTTTTTTTTTACACAGGCACTAAAAAAAGATCCCCAAAGTATCTCTGGTGTCACCTGATATTTCTAACAGTCTGAACATGTGTTACCAAAGTTGCATCATTTTTATTTTAAATTTTAACACCAGATTTACTAGTAGGCCTTGGATGGTTCACATGCCTGTGGAACAGCTGGATTTATGGTCAGCTTGCCTCAGCAGAGCAGTGTAGTGTGAAACAGCTGGAGCATATGCTCTAGCTTGTTGTTTGTCTCCTGGATTCTTTTGCAAATTTTCCATCTTGGAGTTGCCTTTTTGCTTCTGACATTTCTCTGTGCTTATTTCGCTGCCTTTATTTTCTCCCGAGTCCCCTATCTGCATCCTAGCTATGTTTACCGTGAGTGACCAACTGCTATAGTGAGAAATAAAGTTCTGAAAAAGATTAATGGCCATTTTGGGAGACCTTCAAATACCTGAAAATACATCTGGTAGCTGAGGCTGACATATAACATTTTTCTAATCATTGAAATCCACTCCTATTGCTATATGGTGCCACCCCCAACACCCAAAATAATGAAAACAATGTACTGAGAAGATGATGACTCAATAGGCAGTCAGGTCATGGAAGGTCATCTTCCCATTATAGAATCACAGAATCTTTAAAGTTGGAAAAAATAACTAAAATCATCAAGTCCAACCATCTGTCCAATACCACCATGTCAACTAAACCATGTCTACACATTTTTTTAACACCTTCAGGTATGTTGACTCCACTGCTGCTCTGGGCAGCCTGTTCCAATGCCTGACCAGTCTTTCAGTGAAAACATTTTTCCTAATATCCAATCCAAACCTCCCCTAATGCAACTAGAGACCATTTCCTCTTGTCCTATTGCTTGTTACTTGGGAGAAGAGACCAACCCACACTTCATTACAACCTCCTTTCAGGTAGTTGTATAGAGTGATAAGGCCTCCCCTCAGCCTTCCTCTTCTCCAGGTCCTTCCAACTTCCTCCAGGAACTTCCAACCACAGTTCCTTCAGCCACTCCTCATAAGACACAAGCTCCAAACCCTTTACCAGCTTCGTTGCCCTTCCCTGGACCCGCTCCAGCACCTCACTGTGCTTCTTGTAATAAGGGGCACATTTTTCAAAAATAGCCTCAGCCTTCCAGGGGGAAAACAAAGACTTTTAAAAGTGGGCAAAAAAGAGAGGGCAATATGCAGGGAAACTCACCTGGGTGTGGGAAGAGAAGGTGCATGCACCCATCTCATTATTTCTGAAAAGCAGAACCCCTGGGGATGAAACCCCAGGCCACCCAAGCACCTAACGACTATAGAAGGTGCCTGAGATGCAGGAAAATAAGTTCATGCCCTTATTTAAATTTGAATTGCTCTTTCACTTGAACCAAGTCCCCTAGCTATCAGTTTCTATGGTAGTGCTCACCTCCATCTCCCCTCCTCTTACCCAAAGTCCACCATTCTTTAAACAGGCAGAGCCTCCTGTGAAAGCTTGGGCTAAGACAAATTCTTGTTTTCAGACTCAACTGCTTTCTCCAGAAGCTCCTAATGAGCACAATAAGGTACTGTTACTGCAAGGACTAGGTCCTGGAGGAAATTACTACCTTTAAGCATGCCAGAAGGAATCCCTGATCTCACCAACAACAGTAGAAAATGGTGACTTTGCTGAAACATTCAGCCTATTAACTACAGACAGTCTGTGGTGTTTCTGTCCCTGCAGAGGAAACCAGAGGTCACTGCTTTTGTGAGAAAGGCCAGCGGTGAGAATTTTTGGAAAGACAACACTCATTAGCTACTGTTTAAGAATAAGCAATCAAATAATTCACAGTGGTAAAGTCCAACGGATTGCCTTTCTCTCCACACTGCAGCCCATGTATTGCAATCGTAGTGAAATAAGGATACAGGAAACTTGAAAGGTCTGAATGTCATTGTTAGGAGGACATTCATCAGAGAAAAACACCAAAGTTTTTCGAAATGTTTTAAAGAACCTCTTCAAATGAATTTAAAAGCCAACTGAAACCCAGATTAATTTGCAAATTCTCAGAAAATTCCTTCTGTTCTCACTAAGTAAGTGCTACAGTTTTGAGCACACATTGTATTGAAGCTGAATACCTGTTTTAATCACAAAATTGCCTAAAGGTGAATTCAAATAGAAAGGCATGGCCATAAGAATTGTAACAATTAGGAACAACAATCAGTTACAACGCAGCTACGCTGCAGCCTAGCTTTACTTCAAATTTCATGCATTTAGCTGTAGACTGTCCAAAAAGATCTCTGTGCTATGATTTTAGGAAAGATAAGCTATATCCTTCCTATCTAACAGATGGCTTTAATAAAATTTCTTCTCTTTTGATGTAGTATTTCAGACAGTAGCCATATTCTGCTTCGGAAACATGTGAAAAGTAACTGAGGGGGGCTGAGGTCTCAAGAGACTGATGATCGTAATTGATTTAGGATCATTTACAGGCACCATTGCCACACGTGGCATTCCCACATTTGGATGCAACGCCTGTGGTGAAGCCATTTTCCTTTTTTGCAGTTGTTGGCCCGGTACTCACGTTGGTGACCACCGCCAGAATGGCTATGCCTTGCAGGATGGGCTGCCAGGCGCCGATGTCTTGTGCCTTCTGTGGAACCATGCGCCTGAACTGGGTGGTCAGCTTCCACGCATCCAGCCGGATTTCCAACATATTGTTAATCAGAGCCAGGAGAGGGGCCAGGGGGAACGACGCCACAAACAGAGTGACAAAGCCAAACTGTATAACTGCCAAAGGGAGAGGTTACATACATTGATGAGGCTTTCACTTACTGCAGATAAGCATATATAAGCACGTAAACTTTATATACTCCAACTGTGGGCGAGAGACACAGGAAAAGTAGCTGAGTTCCTAGCAAATCCTATGTCTGAGAAGATAGGAGCACAACTACTGAAAAGAACTGCTAGAAGGAGAACAGAGAAATGTTACAAGTCACCAATGTTACCAGGAGAAACTATTCAGTTTGTTTAAAAATCCACTTCATTCCTATGTCTTCGTCACGAAGACTTGGAAATCTAATGGCTCTCTGTCTCAGTGCTGTGCTGGAAAGCTCAAACCAATGATCATGTTACTGCTGTCTGGGTGCTGCCACAAGCAATGCTGGGACAGAATGGATAGTGGCAACAAGCCAGAGATCTGCCAGCTCCCAAGAGACCAGTGACCGCATATCCTTATCAGAGCAGACTGACACAGGGCTCTGCTGTACAATGCTGCAACATGGCAGCACTCTGCCTTCTGGATGCATTTCTCAGAGGATGGGCAAAGCAGCAGCAGCTCCCCTTGTACAGTCATGTCCTGTTTCCTAGTTATAAATTAGATTGAGGAGTAGCTGCTTAATAAAAGCTAGGACAGCTATCTATAACGGCTCATCAAAACTTGTCTTGGAAAACATTCATGTCTCCTCTGTCTATAAAGCATTGCTTGCATCAAGATTTTCTTTAGAGCATGCTTGTACCCGGCAGTGATAGTAAATCCAAGCTAAACTGCCACTTACCCATTTCAAGGTACTCATAAAACAGTCCAAGTTTTCCAATGGGCTGCAGGTGGTAGTCCTGTTCCCAGCGTGGAACAACTTTTTCTGATCTAGCAGCTGCACAGTATCTTCCAATCAGATTCTTAACCCAACTATCAGCCAGGGAGAAAAAGACCACTAACATTGGTAAAATAACCGAGAAAGTTCAGTAAATGGAAAAAAATTGACATTTGTGCTGTTATAGCTTTGAACAGTGGATACAGTTATTCCTGAATTACTTTAAACTTCCTTCAAACGTGAGTATAATCTTCTGTTGCCTTATCCTGAAAGCTTTTATTTATAACCATAAATAAAAGCGTAAAAGGGCAATCATAGTGGTTATGCTTATGTTGTACAGGTGAATGGCTACATTAAATTCAAGCTAACAAAAAATCAAGTTAAATATAGGCCTGTGGTTAGACAGATTAATTTCTTCTGATCACAAATTTCACAGAATCGTAGAATGCTTGAGGTTGGAAGGCACCTCTGGAGGTCCTTGGGTTGAACCACTCCTCGCCCAGGCAGGACCACCCAGGACTGTGTCCAGATGGCTTTTCACTGCTTCCAAGGATGGAGACACCACAAGCTCTCTGGGCAACTTGTGCCAGTGCTTAGTCACCCTCACAGTACAAAGTTGGTCTTTTTATGTTCAGAGGGAACCTCCTGTGGTTCAGTTTGTGCTCTTTGCCTCTGCTCCTGTCACTGGGCATTAGTAACTGAGATTACCCTGTCACTCTTCTTTATTCTCACCCTTCACATATTTGCACATGCTGATGAGATCCCCCCGAGTCTCCTCTTCTCCAGGCTGAACAGTCCCAGCTCTCTCAGCATCTCCTCATACGTGAGGTGCCCCAGTCCCTTCTTCATCCCTGTGACCTTTTGCTGGACTTTCTTCAGTCTGTCCATGTCTCTCTTGTAATGGAACTACAGAACTAGATACAGCACTCCAGGGGAAGACTCCCCAGTACTTAGTAGAGGGGAAGGATCACCTCCCTCAACCTGCTGGCAACACTTGTCCTAATGCATGGGGTTGTTCTTCCCCAGGTGCAGGACTTTGCACTTCCCCTTCTTGAATTCCACAAGGTTCTTGTCAGCCCATTTCTCCAGCCTGTCAAGGTCCCTCTGGGTGGTAGTACAACCCTCTGACTTATCAGTTTGGTGTCATCAACAAATTTGTTGAGGGTATACTCTGTCCCCTTGTCCAGATCATTAATGAAGGTGTTAAACAGGATGGGTCTTAGTACTGACTCCTGGGGTTATACCACTAGTGAATAGCCAACACCATCTGTTTATCCAGCCCATATTTCAACAGCTTCTCTACAAGGCGTTTGTGGAAAACAGTGTCAACAGTGTTACTGAAGTCCAGGTAGAGAATATTCACTGCTCTCCCCTCATGTACTGAGCTAGTCATTTCATCACAGAAGTTTGGTCAGTGATGACTTCCTCATGGAGAATCCATGCTGAGTCCTGATGACCTCTTGTCCTTCATGCACCTGGAAATAGCTACCAGGATTAGCTGCTCCTTCACCTTCCCAGGTGTAGGGGTGAGGCTGATTTCATCTGAAAGGCTTGCATGAGAATTTAAGAAAACTGATGAATTGGCTGTAGCCATTTTCAGCAAAGAACCATATTAAAAAAGAAGGGGAGTGTGGGCAAATGTCTATAAACAAAGTGAAAAAAAAAACCCAACCAGAGTTCTCTTTATATTTGCAGAGATGCAGAATGAGAGAGCAGTTAGGGAAGATCCAGAAGTCATACTCAGCATTTCAACACCTAAATGTTACTTGTCATCCTGGGAAGTGAATTCAAAATTCTGGTCAGATGAATATAGTTCCTGTACACAGAAGGGGGAGTCAGTTGTCTATGTCTGGAACTGGCATCTGCAGCAATGCTCAGTCTAGGGACCCTTCCCCAGGTAAAAACTATGTTGGAAAGAAGGACTGGTCTACAAGTCTATCTTGCAACCAACAGCATGTATGGAGCATTGGGGTCTGGAGGAACCCTATCTCAGCAGAGCACCCTAGCCTCACCCTACACAGTACTTAAAACACACTTTGATGTGGGGTCACTATGCAGCGAAGGAGCACAGTGGTCTTGAAAGAACCACAGTCAGAAGGAATGCAGTGCTGTAGGCTGGTGCTTATGGCATTCAGGAGGCATTGAGCAAACTGGGAGTTCCCTACTCCAAGCAGCATAACAGCCACTGAGCAGCATAAAATAAAGATCAAGTCCTGGGAGAAGGAAGAAAGCCCTGGTTAGTGTCTTAACCTAAATTAAATGGAGAGCATTTGTGATTAGTGCTTAGCTTACTGTTTACATGACCTTCCAAAGATCTGCCCCACTGACAGAGAACATTATGAATGTCAAATATGACTGTAAAAACAAACAAATTAAATTAGTAACTTATGCATGACTTTTAAAAGCTCAATGTATAACAGCAAATCATTCCAGTAAGCAACGGTGTTTAGTTTAATATTTTCAGAGCTTCTACTGCCTCTGTTTTAAATACCCAACCTGAAACACATTGAGTCTGATTTGCAGAGGGAGGAAGCATTTCTGATGAGAACGAACATCAGTCAGAATGACGGAGACAGGAGCTCAGAGCTACCAGACCGAAAATATCCAAACTGTCTAAAAAAGGCCCCAAAAGACTAGCCTTACTTTAGAATACAATACATATCTTTCAAATTTAGTTATCAAGTGCCTGAATGCATCAAGCAAAAGCAGTGTCTTGCAAATACGAAAGAGCAGAGTACTTAGAGCTTGAACTTACGGGAGAAGCACTTCTTGAATGTTGTTCCAGATTGCTTTGCCTCCTACTATGATGGCAAGTTGAGTTGTTAGTTCGAGGAGACATCCACCTGGATCACACTGAAGGTTGGGAGACACATAAAAATTTTTTGAAGTTGAGTAACTTTTCAGGCATGAATGAAACAGTTAAAATAATGCCTTCCTAGCTTATTATAACCCCTTTTCTTAAAGCAATATAGGAAGGCTCCTCAGGTGAAGTCCTGCAGCTCTGTACTGTGCTGTCACCGGGTGGATTGTTCTACTGATGTTCTAGTAGAATAGGATTATTCCACTGATGTTCTCCCCTTCCTGTGTGCCAATTCATAGATCACTGGGCCATGGGAAAATAAGCTTGTCTAGGTACGTGGCACACATTTCTAAGCCCAGCTGGTCTCATGTCATAGTCCTTTATGTTAGGGGTTACTAAGCAGGCGATTGGTTTGGGAGCCAGTCACTTTTTGAACCCTCACATTAAGTGTGTACCACTATGCTATACACTCCTAACTGCAGCAGAATACCTGGACTAATGGCTCCTACTCTTTAAAACCCAACACTGTCTTACATTCTTACCTCTTCATTGCGATACTTTCCTAGCCAATAAACTGGATTTCCAGGGTGGCCTACAAATTTACCCTTGAAGAAAGCTATGTAGAAGCATGAAGAATAGTAGTTGACAAACTGGAACAAGAACATTTTTGTCGTTAGACTGTTTTCATAATCGGTCTGTGTCCTTGGAAGCTCTGCAACAACAACAACAAAACCAAAAATAAATAAGAAAAAAGCCAAGCTACAAGTAACCTACAAGCTGCTTTAGAACCTCAGCTGGAATAGTATGTGTGTGCCTCATATTCCTTAATATGACTGAGAGCATTATAAATTAGATTGTACACAATCCCTGTGTATAGTGTAACTGTTATGCTAATTCTAAACCAATGTGTGTTGTAAAAAGGAAAAAAAACCCTGTTCTCTGACAATAAAGAAAAAGAACAAGCAAAAATTCTGATAACTCAGGGAAAAAAAAAGTACCCAAATCGAGTAGACTCAGGAAAGATGCAAATGTAACACTTTGCATCGATGAAGCAGTATTAATAAAACTATATTAAAACACCGCACTACTTCGCACATCTAAAGTAAAATAGCTGCTATAATGTTGATGGCCTGGATATAAAGAATAATAATATTTGTGACTGTTTATCTATTTAATAACATGGGAATGGTATCTAGCTTTGGAACAGTGACCTTATTTCATTTATTTACAAGAAAATAGCTATTTTCCCCATAAACAAAAGCTAATCTAATTGAATGTGTTATGCGTTACTGATCTGTTTTCATAAAGCTTGGTTATTATAGCAATTTTCTTTGCTTTGTCTGTTTCACAAACACAAAACTGTAAACAATTGCTCTTTCCTGCTGGCTGTACGAGGGGTTTTCAGGGAAAGAGTTGAATATCATATTCCTCTGATACTGAGAAAATCAGCATTGGAAAATTTCTAGGTGGTATGGTGTGACTGGGTGGGAAAATTCTGAAATATGTGGTACAGGTGTTCATTTATATGAATTCTTATTTTACATATAAATGCCTTTTTTTTTCCTTGTTATTTTACCCCAAGTCTCTATCTGAGGCACAGCAGCAGCATACCAAAGTCAGTGATCAGGATTGCCACTTTTTCATAGATGATGTTGAGAACCATAATGACTATAAAGCTGATGAGCGAGGCGGTTACTGAAGTGGCCGTCTGCGGAGTCAGGTACTTGCGGATTGCCTCCGTGCCACTAATGTGCTGTGACAACGTTGCAGAAAACACCAGGAAAACTGAGAGCCTGTAGACAATGATTCCAACAACTGATGCAACAATCAAAAGAATCTGCCAAGGGAACGCAAGAGAGATGTTAATATTGACCCACTGGCTTTGGGAAAAAGCGAGTTTTGAACACTCTTTGCAATAGGCGAAAGGAAACCGATTGTGTGCCTGTCGCTCCATCAAGTAAGATGAGTGCAAGAGGATGCTCAAGTAAGATAGAAGGCAATAAATTTAGAATCCATAAAAGAAACCTTTTGTTCAGGAGGCATAGTCAATCTGCAGGAAAGAAAAGAGGTGGTCTGGTTTATGACTAATAACACAGTTTGTACCACTGCGAGTGTAGATAATGAGATGTGTAATCAAATCTTACAGCTTGAGGCATGTGATGGAAGAAATCTCTCTCTTTTGACATTGGGTCATTGGCAGGATGGCAAATGTATGAGCAAGCCCACATTGGTTATGGAGGGGGCTGTAACATCTCTCATACATGATAGTATTACAGGCTACAGACCCCTCAAAGGAATAGACAAATATTAAGCCAAGCCATGCAATCTGTAGGAGTTGTAATAACGATCCATAATATGCATCCCATCTTGCTTGCCATCTCCTCTCTGCTTCTGCTGTTGCTTTTATTTCTTATTCCTTCTCTAGCCATTATTCAGATTAAGGACCTCAGAGCTGCAAATCTTTTTTTCTTTTCACTACCTCTGCAAACTTCCATGAATCCCTCCCCTGCATGTAATAAGAGAGTGCAGTAACACAAATGACAAACCCAAACTCTTCAACCTGAAGTTCTGCCTATTTAAATCCATTGGCCAGTCGGTATCCCTGTGTTTGTTTCAGATGTGTTAACTCTGAGGCTCTCCTGGGCTGCCAGGTGTGACTCTACCTCCCGTCTGTCCCCTATCACCTAGGATGAGGTGTTTTCCAGCTGCTGCTTGCACCACGGGCAAGGAGGACACAGCATGCTAAACCACTGAGCTTTTCAAGGAGGTGTCTGCTAGGCATGCTCACCGTGTTGCACATTGTTTCATGGGTGACCAGACTGCTTTCCAGTTTTAATTATAATTAAAGCAGCAGCTTGGCGAGGTTAGAGAGCACCCAGCTTTGCTCTGTTAAGTGAAACAAAAACCCTGAAGGAGGCCAAGGACGGTGAGGCACGATACTGCAGCAAAAGGCTGCAAGTAAGACAGACACTGGCAGACAGCATGCAAACCAAAGTCTTTCCCCTAGTCCCCCCAGCCCAAAGCAAAGACATTTGTCTTAGAATAATGAGGAAAAATACAGAGGACCACATTGGGAAGCATAACTCACAAGCTACAGCTGCAGGGTATTTTGATACACGTTTTGCT
This sequence comes from Porphyrio hochstetteri, assembly GCA_020800305.1. Classification (NCBI taxonomy): domain Eukaryota; kingdom Metazoa; phylum Chordata; class Aves; order Gruiformes; family Rallidae; genus Porphyrio; species Porphyrio hochstetteri. Next base: position 35,980,908 of record CM036905.1, read on the forward strand.
ATTGACTGTGTGCTAATGGGTATTTGGTGACTACAGCTACCTTCTTCATGTGGGTCCATGCCTTTTTGGCTTCGTTTATACATCAGATGGAAATCCAGTGGAACCTGTTCCACTGATACCTTTTGTTCAGTTCAGAAGCATCTTTTTTTAGACACTTACTAGACAAGTGAATTCATGAGATGAAAGAATGAGAGGAGAACTTTACCCAGAAGACGACTGCACTTGTACAGAAAGTCATCCGTATGCACTTCCCACAGGCAGTGTATGGCACGTGTTCTTCTTGCTGTAAAAGATTTAGAAACGGATCAAGGATGCACCCAATCTTTTCTTCATATTTTCAGTGTGCTCCAATTAAACCCTTTATGATATAGAGGGCAGAAAAAAAAGAAACAAGACAAGTTTTGTTGGTTTCCTGCTTTGTTATACTGGAAACTCACATTTATTCATGAATTCAAAGGTCTTGCCTGATTACATGTGGGTTTTTTCCTGCTGCCCATCCTAAGATAAAAATGACTTCTGTAGAGGCTGTGTGCTCTCAGCTCTTACTGACATCAGCTATGACAGGATACATAGTCCTTTTCAATGGACTGATCCTCCTTTGCTGATCACAGCATCCAAGTTTGTTGTCTTTCAAATCTCATTGGCTAAAATTAGCAGGCACTAAAATTTTGGTCCCCGATCTCCATGTTCTTCAAGTCATCCCATAGGAACAACGGGGTGGGTTTAGCCTGGGGAAATGCTTACCTCAGTACAGTGGTGTGAAAATTCACTGAGACTTTATAGGATCTCTGAAGATCAAAACCATTAGGTTTTATCATATTCTTCACTCTTTGAACTAGCTGAAAGGAACTTTCTAGCTCTGACTTTATACATTAAAGGTGGCATAGGTTTATAGGCTTTTAAAAAGAACCAGGATTTTTGTTACACGAGATATAAAAAAAAAATCTATACAGGATAGCTTCAACCACAGCAGTTAATTCTGAAACTTTTCAAGTGCCCTCTAATAAATATTAGTGTAATGTGAATGGAATGTGAAAGCAATGCAAATGATCAGATAAATGCCAGAGTAATATATTGACAGAGAATAATAGAAAGTGAACCTGAGCCGGAGTGAGCTACAGAAGCTAAAGCTACTCAAAATGTATAATAAATAGAGATCTAAACTAAGATCCTCATAAATATGAATCCTACTTCATTGAAATGAGGATTACCCCTGTGAGTTTGCTGTTATTAATTGTAACTGCATCCATATGTACTTAGCAACAATGTCTATTTATACATGTTTCAAGCAGAATCATCTTTGGCTAAAAAAACCCAGTCTTGGCATGATATATAATGTAACATCTTTCCCTCTATTTCACCTTCTTTTTTTCCCCTGGTGCATTCTTAGGCAAAGACAGCAAATGCACTGTGATCCTGGCCTCTGGACACAACTCTGAATCATTTATTGGGGAATTTAATAAAGTAGACAGTCTCCTAAGCTGGAGATGATACCTACTTGCTCATTTGTGACGTGGGGACCTCAGCAGTGCAAGCTCCTCAAACAGGTAACTTCTTTAGGGTGTCTCCAGTCAGGTACACGTTCCATCCCACACATCTGTACTATCTATGTTCACTGTTTCCAGGCCAGTTTATCAACTCTACTCAGCGCACTGCTGATTTATACAGGTCTGGTCTAAATTCACCATTTGCATAGTGTCCTCTCACAATGTGTCCATCACCCGTTACCAAAATAATCCTCACCTGTGTGATTTCATTCTTTACCACATGAGTGCACTGAGCTTCGTATTCGGGCCGAACTTGCTCCTCTTGCTCCAAGTACTCAACTGTGTCCCATTCATACTCCAGTTCAGCCTGCCGGCGCTTCCAAAACTCCAAAAACAATGTAACTGTTCAGAAGATAAACAATGTGTACAATACCAGGTGAGTGGGCGGGAAGAATCCCAGACATAGATACAGACTGGGAGAAGAGCTTCTTGAGAGCAGCCCTGCTGAGAAGGACCTGGGTGTTATGGTGGATGAGAAACTTAACATGAGCCAGCAGTGTGCTCTTGCAGCTCACAAGGCCAATGGTATCCTGGGCTCCATTAGAACAGGGGTGGCCAGCAGGGACAGGGAGGTGATTGTCCCTCTCTACTCTGCCCTCGTGAGGCCCCATCTGGAGTACTGTGTCCAGATCTGGGGCCCCCAATACAAGAAGGATGTGGAACTGTTGGAAAGGGTTCAGAGGAGGGCCACGAAGATGATTAGAGGGCTGGAGCACCTGCCCTACGAAGAGAGGCTGAGGGAGCTGGGCTTGTTCAGTCTGGAGAAGAGAAGGCTGTGGGGGGACCTCATTGCAGCCTTCCAGTACCTGAAGGGAGCTTATAAGCAGGAGGGGATTCAACTTTTTAAAAGGATAGACAATGACAGGACAAGGGGGAATGGATTAAAACTAAAGGAAAGAAGGTTTAGATTAGATATTAGGGGAAAGTTTTTTACAGAAAGAGTGGTGAGGTGCTGGAACAGGCTGCCCAGAGAGGTAGTGGATGCTCCATCCCTGGAAGTGTTCAAGGCCAGGTTGGATGGGGCCCTGGGCAACCTAGTGTAGATCCAGGCCTGAGGTTGGTGGCCCTGCCTGTGGCAGGGGGGGTTGGAGCTCTGTGATCCTTGGGGTCCCTTCCAACTCATACCATTCTATGATTCTATGATTCTATGAGTGTTGGACACTGCTTCACCCCTGGGCTATACCAAGTGGCTCAGTTTTCCATACAGGTTTCCACAGACAAGGAACAAAACTCTTACCAGCTAATGCGATTGTGAAAATAGCTGCATCTACTTCTTTATGCAATTGTTGCTTTGGCTACATAGGCACTTAAGTAAGAGAAACCTGGGGTAAATGGTGGTGTAAGGACATGCTAAAGAATAAAGAGAAATTTATTTGCTTTCTGCCTCAGCTTAGAGCTTGAGCACTTCGGATTTCATATGATAGACGGATTTTGGAAAGGGTTATCATGGGGTGTGTTAAAAAGCAAGATGGTTGAAGAACTGAAAACAAAATGCTGGAGAGTGCAGGACTCAGTATGCCAGAAATTACCACAAGAAAAAAGCTCATAGTCATTCAGGCTGCGATTTCTGTGCAAACAAATTGTCAGTTTGCAAACTACAAGAACCAGTGATGGTTCAGGTAAAGCAGTTAAAACACAGCTGTCCTTCCTCCTCTGACAGCACAACTCTGAAGGGGCTGCAGCTCTTTTTGCATAGCAAAGAGCTTAGAAACTCTCTGGGCTGGGTCAGCAGTTTCCCTGGACTGTGCCCCTACAACTGGAAGTGCTGGGTGACCGGGTACACAGATGCGTAAGTGGTACTGGCCAGATATGAATCCAGGCTAGGCATTACCTTGGCCTGAGACATGGTGCAGATAGATCAGGCAACAAAATCACAGAATCACAGAATGACTTGGTTGGAAAAGACCTTTAAGATCATCAAGTCCAAACGTTCCTGTCCTATGCTAAACCGTATCCCTAAGTACCTCATCTACCCGTCTTTTAAACACATCCAGGGATGGTGACTCAACCACCTCCCTGGGCAGCCTGTTCCAGGTCCTGACAACTCTTTCAGTGAAGAATTTTTTCCTAACATCTAATCTGAACCTGCCCTGGCACAGCTTTGTGCCATTTCTCCTTGTCCTATCACCTGTCACTTGGCTGAAGAGATCACAACCCACCTCTCTACAACCTCTTTTAAGGTAATTATAGGCAGTGATAAGGTCTCCCCTCAACAGAGGCAATTACAGACCCAGCTGAGAAGGCTGGGAGGACCTCAGGACGATGGGTGTCAGTACCATGCTCCCCCATACACCTGGATGCTTTATTACTGAAGAGAGTGCATCCTCAGATCAAATGAGTAGCACAGCGGCTCTGTAGCACTGCCTCCAGGAGGAGTTAGTATTGAGTCACTGCACTCATTCCTCCAATTGTCTGGGAGTAATCAACCCTAAAATTGTTTCTTTTTACTTAAGTTTGGCCCCTCATCCTCAATGATGAAACATCAATGGCATGCAGTTACATGTCCAAGCATTAAAGGTTATTTCCAAAATCAGGTGTGGTCAGTAAACCCCAAACCAAAGCATTTAAACACAAAAAACTCTATGGGCTGGGCTGTAAGATGACCTTGGCATCTGCACACAGGCAAAGCCCCAGGAAACCCTTCTCCCCTGATTACTCAGGGACCTCTTTCACAAGGACTTCTCCACTAGTTCATATTTAGAAGCGCAAAGGCCATTCCAAGCAGTGGCCCAGAGGATGACAGCTTCCTTCTTCTGTGCAACAAGGAGATTGGTCTTTCATAACCCTGTAACTGCTGCCCAGCCCAAAGCAGATGAAGCTACAGGCTCCACTGATTTGCTCCAGCTGCAAATCCAGCTGTTGCTAGGGAGTCCAGAAGCGCAGAGCCTCCTTGCCAACAGTTTAAGCACAGCACATAACATGGGGACAGATCTCTCAGCCCCATTACAAAGAAAACCTCTACCACCTAAAATAAGCCAGCAGCCAAACTGCATCATTCAGAGCAGGGAAGGAGCTGCTGCTGGATTTGACATTCTCCTTTTATTTTGAAACAGAATTTTTTCAACAGTGGAAACAAATGATGCTACAGAATCAGGAGATCCGAGCGCTAATTCCACCTCACATTGGTAATTCGTGTGTTCCCTTTCACATGTCCCTTGACACTGCCATTCAGTATGGGCCAGGCATTCTGCCTCTGAGGTTGTGTCACCAGGGCCTGAAAAGAAATGTCTCTGCTCAAGAATTTTTGTTTGTTTAACTGATCTTGTTCAGGGAGGGGATCCAGTGATGGCTGCAAGTGAAGTGGAAGCTGCCTCTTGTTCATGACCTTTGCCAATCTAGGCATACCATCATGGGAGAAGTAGCAGAAGTGTTGGTCCAGAGTATTAATGCATAGAGGACTAATTCCTGAGGCCAAACTCCCTGATGTATAATAAAGCTTAAAGATCTTTGAAAAATACTAAAGATACTAAAAAAAAAAAACCAAAACCAAAAGCAATTATTATGGGGTATGGGGTTGGACTCGATTTCTGGAGGTCCCTTCCAACCCCTACAATTCTGTGAATCTGTGAATTATTAAAAGTGTATTGATAATGATGCAATGATATATCTAAAAATCTAATATTATTTTAATTGTTTTGGACCAGTAGGTCTACCAAAGTATTAGAGCAAGATGGAAATTACAGCTGGAATTGCACCAGGACCATGGGTCATTTGGATTCGGTACAATTTTGACTGAATTTCTGCAATACAATTCACTTCTTTATACAGTGGACTTATGACAAGAATACTAATAGACCTTGCAGCCATCACTGTAACCATGCAGCTTAATTTTTTAATTATTACTCTTGGAACCATTCTTCAAAACAGGAAACACAATTTTAATTAAAAAGTAAATTGCAAATCAATTAACTATTCAGATGACAGGAGAAGATTACATTAGTATGAAACTCCTAATTTTCTTTTATTTAGAGAATTTCCTGATGGTATTTTGATTCTAGAGTATATTTTGAAAGAAACCTTCTTTTTCAAATGATATGTTTAACATTTTTTTAAAGCTGTAGCTATTTTGAAACACTTTAGGTCATCATAGAGAAATAAAAATACAATGCATTTTACAAAGAAAGCAAATTATGCATTCTTGTCAGCCTACTTATGAATTCCAAGTGTTACAATTATTTTCTCTATGGTATCCTCTATACAGATTGAACACTGAATTAATTTTGGTAATTTCTGGATAAGACAGTGCAATAAAAGCCAGTTAACAAAGTTGGTAGCATGAACAAATGAAACTGTTTCTGGGAAAATAAACCTTGCCTATTCCCTTCAATACAGCACCAGGCGGTTTCACCCATGGGAAACATCCTGGTTTCAGAAAAGTTTTCTCTGCTAAGAGATAAAGTGCTTGTATCCCCTATAATTTTTACAATCAGTTTCTTAAATAAAGACAGGAGGAAAAAAATCCTGGGAAACATAAGAAATGGCTATTTTTTCAATTGCCTTGCTCAGTCACGCAGCCGTTAATAGGCAAAGGCAGCTCCAAAGCTCTTTGGAAAAAACCCAGCTCTTCTGCCAGATAAACTTAAGCATGTGGCTGGCTCCTGCTGGATGAACATGAGGCAGCTCTAATCACTTCTCCTGGACTTTTCTCCAAGTCAAACAAAACAAAACAGACACTGAAAACCAACTTTAAGCCCTAGGATTTTTTTGTTTTCTTACGGTGCTAAAAAAGGGTTCCCGTGAACGTATCTTCTACAGAACTACTTACTAATGAGTTCCAGAGTGCTAGAAAATGAAGTCGTTGCAAATTTATCTATGTTTTGCTGGGTGATGCTGGAGGCTTGGCCCAAATTAGATGACAAACCACAGTTGTTGAAATCGACTTACCCCATATTCCCATAAATACTGCAAACACCAGTGTTCCAAAGCTATCAAATATACAGAGTTTCTGAAAGAAAAGGAAAAAAAAAAAGGCTTAAAATATAGTTAACCTTTTTTTTTTCTTCTACCCTGACCCAGAACAGAAGCTGCTTGCTGAACATGTTGACTTTAAGCTTTTATGGAGCTTAATAAACAATTTTTATCGATAGCATTTCCTCAGTGTCTGTCGGTGTACACCACCCTCCAGTACATTAAGGATACTAAATGCAAAGCCCAGAATTAAAAATATAAGGCAAATAGGCAGCAAGAGGATAGTACAATGGTGTGCTATCAAAGTTCCTTCCATCTGTTGTGAAGGAAGAGGAAAAACAGTGCTTCTGGTCTGGAAACTTAGTATAGAGTTAGCACAGCCACAAAAAGGCGAGGGATACATCTGGTTCTCATGAGCGGGATGACAACAAATCAAGCTAGTTAGCAAAAACACGTTCTGATGAGATACCCCTGTGGTCACAGTTTGCCTTTTCTTTCCATCATAGCCTTTTCCCTGCATTCTTAGTGTTTTTACCCTTTAAGTGTGCTGAAGCAATGCATTAAAGCTGGGCAAAGTATTTTTGAGAAATAGCTGAAAACTTGCTGTTCTGGGGGTGACTGAATATATGGAAAACCATGACAAAAGGATAATGTTAGCCTAGTGAGACAAGGTAATGGAGAAAGAAAGTGAAGTTCCTCTAGACAGGAACTCAGAACAAGAGCTGTGTCACAGCTTCTATCATGGCCAACATCAGCATCTCCTCCCTATCTCCTCCTTGGCAACACAGGTCAAATTCAAGGCATGGATCCAGAGGAGGGAGGGGGCAACATGCTTTAAACATTTCATTAGCAAAATTGATTCAGAGCTACTGAATCAAGACTTTAGTAACTGAATCTTGATATTTTTGCTGCACAAAAAGGAAGAATTACCCCCAAATGAAACCAAAGTGTTTAATTTTCAATTTAAGAAACCCCTAGCCCTGTATCAAGTGTTCAGCAGCTATGTGAAATTAAAAAAAAACCCAATTTTTTTTCATCTTAGACCAAACCAGACAAGTCAATGTCATTGGTTTTACTTTTCAAAGTTCAGTCTCTGTATCAAAAGGAACAACTATTTGCATAGTTGTAGTAATTCTGCAGGATATCAGTGGAGTAACAACATCATTTTATCTGTAGTACTACAGAAAGTGCAACTAAAGCTCATTAGCGAGTCTATAAGCTGTAAATGTAGTTACCTTGGATGATTCACAAGTGATGGTGAGGTTCCAGTAGGTACATACTTTATCACACTGAGGGCACATTATGATTTTACCTCCTATGTAGGGATCACATACTTCTTGGCTAAAAACAAAACTAGTCAGTCACTTACCAACACTAAATTCTTTAGTCCTTTTTCACACATGAGGACAATGCAATAATCTCAGGGGATTGAGAAATGATTTAACAGTGATCTGCTCTCAAGAATTTCCCTCCCCCACCCCAGCAACACATCCCCATTTCCATTCTTCATCCTTACGTCAAAAATGGATGACATAGGAGGAAAGTAATTTCCATCCCTTTTATATGGTGGTAATTCTCCAAACTGCTCACATTAAAAATAAAACAACTCCTCAAAGATCTCACACTCTTCAGTAGGAAACTCACGCTCCCGTGCTTGCAAAACGTGTTATCACAGCAAGTCCAAAGGGAGAAGGAAGCAGAACATTGCCTACTAGTGAGGGAGAGCTGCAGAACCAAAATGACTACCTAGTCCCTGAGGCCTTCTAAAAGGAATCAGACTGGACAACATGCTGAGGGAGGCTGCTAAGGTGGCTCAAGGAATGCCAGATCTGTCTCCTAAGAGATGACAAAAGAGTTGCCATCTAACTACTGTGTACTACCCTAGTATGGTGGAGGCTGAAAGGTGAGGTAATTGCTTTCTATAAATGCATTGGTGGGGTAAACACCAGGGAGGGAGGTGTTTCATTTACCTAAATGATAATACTGGCATGAGGCTAAATTGGCCACGGGAGTGGAGCTCTGGAACAGCCCTTCAGCATGTTTTAAACACCCTTCCAGAGGTGGGTGTACACTGCAATGGACTGTAGGTGATTTGGCACAGTGACCCAGGTGGTTTTTTTTGGGTTGTTGAGCCATAGTTGAATTTTGTCATGTTCTAATGAGGTAATCTCTGTCATGACTATGCCTCTCCTCCAAATGTATCCTGGGCAGCTGAAGCCCCCTGTGCTGTTTTTAACTCTATTCCTCTAGAATAGAGGAAAAATATTCCTCTAGAATAGAGGAAAACAGTGAAATACATTTTGGGGGTTTTATCAAGGTCTTTGGATATCTCCTTTAAGGACCACCACAAAGGAAATGATGTGTTATGGCAATCTGCACTGACTTCTGACTGTCATGCTTTTCATTGTGTTTCTACACTAGGTGTGGTGAACTGAGTGCAAAATCAAAATATGACAAAAATGACAAATTAACAGATTCTCAGATATCTATCACTATAATGGTCCATGGACATCCATTACTCATCTCATATTTTATGCCTTTACCTTCAAATCCACAACTGTTGTTGTTCTCAGGCCATTTTGCCTTTTTTTTTTTTCATCAGTGTCTTGCAAACCCTGTACAGCTCCCCTCTGTAGGGGACTAATCAAAATCTCACGTGATATTAAAATAGGCCTGATCAGTTACCTCCATGTGCAGTTGTCCTTTGTCAGGCATCCATACAGAAAACAGCCAACTCCTACAACTGCAGCCACAATCAGCATATTAGTGTAAAAGCCCAACCAAGCAAAGTAGATTCCAATTTTCTCTCCATAGTATTTCCTGTGAAGGAGAAAGGTTTGGGTTTTTGGTTTGCGCTGGGTTTTTTTTTCCCTGAAATGCAAGTAAAGTCACATTTCTGTTTCAAATGGCTCTTAATTTCACACATTTTGTGACAACTTGTATTGTCATATTCCTCTGGTTTGAAGTTTGGGATTGCAGAAGTATTGCAGCTTGGTATTTCTATCACCACTTTTATGCTTTTATAAGAGGATAGGAAGGGGGAAAAAAGGGAAAAGAGGAAAGACCATACCTCATAATGAAAAAATGGAAGTGCTTGCCTTTTCATGAATTGGCTCATTTTGAAACCAAAGTCAAAGTATGCTCCCAGGCATGAGCTACATGGGTATATGCACCTGCTCTCTTTGACATCCCCCAAACCAGACCTGTTACGTCAATTCCTATTTCCTTCTGCATTAGCCCAGCCCCAGTCACACCAACCTGATGAAATCCAGGGGTTGCAGTTTGAAAATGTTTTTAGGATGAGCCCATTCTCTGTAGAGAAGATATCGTTCACTTGGACAGTTGGGATCGGTTGACATGTGCCTAAAACTAGACTGCAAAACAGAAAGAGCATGAGAAGAAGGTATCACTAAGCTTGAGAAGACACCACCATTAATCTAACCAGCACAGATCGGCTCTCCTCTCTGCAGACTCCATGCCATGAAGTCAGAGCCTGGAATACCCTTTTAGCCCAGTCTCACTGCAAACCAGGGAAATGAGCAGGAAAGCAGCTCTGGGAGTGCACCGGGATTCAGGATAGAAGGTTGTCGGGAAGGCACTGAATGCTAAAGCAAATGTTTTACATATGTGAGCGGAGAACAACAGAGACTCATCAAGAACATAAACTTCAGCACATGTTGGCATCTTGGCACTTAGGAATAGAATAATAGCAAACAATCCATTGTAATTAGAGAACAGGACTGAATTAAAATGGATTTTAAGTAGCTTTAACATGCTAACATTCTTTGCTTCAAAACAGTATTGTACCGGAACAAAGGGCTGGAAGGATTGAGGGATAAATCCAGGTCTTCCAGTCTCTGTTTTAAATTTGAAAGAGAGTTCTCATGGAGACAAACCCTGTGGTTTTTACCAGGTTATCTGAAAATCTATTTCAATAAAACCTATTTCATTTGAGGAAATTTTCCATTCTGTATCTGTGATGCAACAAGACAAGTGACATTTGCAGAAACTTACAGGCTACTTTTGATTTTCAGAGCAGCTGTGATATAGAATTTTAATTATATAAAAACAGCCATTAATTACTAGTCATACTGAGTCCAAATTCCTCTATGATAGAAATAGCCTGCAAGACAGGTTTTAAATCTTTAAAAGGAAATTTTAAAAATGGATAGACACGAATGATATTAATTCTAGCCTGTAAAGCTTTGTGTTACTTACGAGAAACATGATTTGTCTTTATTCTGCTTTAAAGATTTCTTTGAAATCCTTGGAGGCCTCCTGAATATTTTAAGCCAAGTCCAAACAGCTGAAGCAGTTACCATTCCTGACCTCCCATGTTCTCAGCGTCTTCTCAAGAACAGAGACAGTGGCTCTGATGGGGAGGAGGTGTGGGGGTGTGGGTGTATAATAGATATAATGTGGAAAATCAACCCTCAGTCTTTGGTTGTTGTATCCCATTTACAGCCTTACAGGGAGTTCTTTCTTACCCTACTACTACTCTGAAATCTGGTTGGTTGCTGCTTTTTTTAGCCCTCTCCTTTGTTTTCTTTTTCTGTGCTACTGCTACAAAACAACTGTTTTGTATGCAAAACAATTTTAGGCACAACTTTCTTCTGTGAATGACAGAATTTAAAAAGCTTCAGCAGTATAGCTACAAAAACTGGATTTCCTATTATTGTAAGGTGAAATTTAACCCAGTTAAGCTTCTCTCTTCACATCACTTGTGAGGTGTTGGACTGGCCTGCAGAAACCCGTGTTTCCCTGCAGACATGGTACAATGCTTGGGAACTGTGGGAGTGTTTCTCACTGTGTGAGGCTGTCACACATCCTAAGATGAGATCTGAAGTCGACATTCTTATTAACCATCTTGATAGTTGATAGGACTTTTAATACCAAAAAATGGAATACTAGTAAAGCAGACAACGTTAAAATTGATTTGGAAGTGATGGTGCAGTGTGTCATGGGAACTATCATTCAGGCCAGCTGCTTTACTGAAATACATCTCCCAGGGAACACAAGTTTAACACCTAAATGAGGTACTTTTTTTTCTTTTTTTTCCCTGGTTATGCAGCTACATTTTAACCAACAGAGCCTTGGAAGAAAACATCTTTAGCAAAACTCTGTCCTGTTCTTCTACGTGGCTATAATAACCAGTCAAGGAGTAAGGCAATAAAAGGTGCTCGTATCTTTTCATATAAAACCCACAGATGTAGTTCAGATCTCTATTTCAAAATACATTTTAGTTACAAGCATTGGACTTACATCGTGAAGGGGAAATGCAGCTTTGTAGATTCCAGTGTCCAGTAATTTGTTAATGCCAAACTTTTTCACATTGTTTTTGGTTGCATATTCCACCCGGGACAGGATAAAATGAACCTGAAATTCAGAAAATGTGTTGTGTCTCTTGCAACCTGGAAGTAATCACACCCAGATACACGTGTCTGAGCATACAATTGAGTTAGGAAAGGTTAAGCAGTGCAGACAGAATTAATTGCATAGGGTATATGAACCATTCAAATCCCTCCTTTAAATTCAGGTGAAACAGAAATGGGGCAAATGTAAGGAATGTTTTCCTTCTGGATTGTCCAGGTTGTTTCATAAATGACACAGGGCTATTGCATCCCAAATATTTCTGTTTTTTTGGGGATATTTTCGTGAAGGTAATCACACTGTTTTGATTAATGGTATATTTTCTTTTTCAGATTAAATGCTAGAAATACTCTGTGGACTTACAATTCGGCTTCTAGTTGCAGGATTGAAGAACGTGTCTTTGTCTTGAATATAAAAGTTGGGCAAAAGTTCCTTTTGAAAAGGAGCAGTGAAAAACTCTTGCTCAGGCTTGATGATGTTTTCATCCACTCTGAAGAGCCTACTAAACCAGTTGAAAGCCGAGTCTCGGGTTTTCAGGTCATTGGGTTGCAGAGGCAACTTGATGTGCATAACCTCGGCATATGTGCACAGCACTTCCCAAGGTGCATGCACTTTCACAAAAACAAGTTTCTCATCCAAAACCTGAAAGAATAGTAAAAATTGTGCGTGTAAGAAAATGGAAGCAAAGGACCTTTTGTAACACTTCTTAAACTACCCAGAATTTTCTTGTTCTTTACAGCTTACAGATGACCTACTCAAAAATGTATTCATTGTCCATTTTAGCAAACATATCATTACCTTTGCAAAAGCAGTGACATGAGATGGAAACACATGGGCATACAAAGGTTTATAAAAAATACAACAAATGTTCACTTCATGCTTAATGTTTACATATCTGCAAACTATTTTACAAAGTAATTTAAGTTTAACAACGCTTGCTCCGTATGGGTTCATTGGGATGTTCATACTTGTATCCTGGCAGGGCAGCTGTGCCTTTGGAGCTGTCAGTAACTCCCCAGCAGCTCAACTACAATCCCAGGGGTGACGTGATTTGAGGAAAAACTTCTTCATTTCTTCACACTGAGGGTGACAGAGCACTGGCACAGGCTGCCCAAAGAGGTTGTGGAGTCTCCTTCTCTGGAAACATTCAAAACCCGCCTGGACGCAATCACACGTAACCTGTTCTAGGTGATCCTGCTTTAGCAGGGGGATGGACTAGATGATCTCCAGGTGATCTCTGCCCACATGTCCTATGCAGCTAGAGTAGGGGGACAACCTCTTCTCAGAGTATAGCCAGTAAATATTATCTTCCAAGTGCTGTGTAAACACAACCTATGTAATCTCCCAGCTTCCTATCTTTTAGTTTGCAGAGGAAGGATCAGACATAAAGTTTAGAAGATTTTGCATTGCATCAGATCACACAGACACTACTGATGGAAAAAAATGGACCTTTTTCTCCTGAGAGGAGAGAAATGTTAGAGTAAATTCATATATCTGGTTTCCTTACTCCCATGGGGGCAGCTTTGCTCTCAGACACAGCCATTCACACGGAAAAGAGCACTCACCGATTTTGTTGCTTCAAGTTGCAAGCCGTTGTTTATCAGGTTTGATTCATATACTTGTCTCTTCCTCTGTTAAAAGGTATTGAACACTGTAAAACATCTGTTACAAATTTCACAAATATGTGTGCATAGAAGAATGAAATTGTCTCCCACAATGAAGAATCACGGGGGTTGTTATCTCTATGGCAAATTTGACAGCTACTGTGGTGATAAGAACAGTGTTTCCTACTAGTCCTGACCATTTTTTTTTGTCTGATATGCAATATTGCATTCAAATGCAATTGTGAGGAATTCACCCTGTTCATTTCTGGTACATTACAGATGCAAAAATCTACCTTGAATTTTGAGAGCAACAACCCCTGAAACTTGTGGTCACCTTTAAGTGAACTATTGACTGCAGCCTCTCCTCCCTTCCATTAATCTGCCCCGTAGAAAGTCTTAATTTCAAGGGCTTTCCATCTTGCTTTTCTTCCAGCAACCTGCAACTTTATTCGCCTTTCACAGTAATCCGATGAGTCGTTCAAACTGTAGTAGCCCTCTACGTTTTAGTCCACGGATAAGCATCCCCAAAGGAAGAAGCTGAGAGCTGTAGCATTTGTAAAGTCCTATTCTAGGAGCATTCAATGTCCCCAGAAAGACATTGCAAATTTTTTGCAGTAAAGATGAAATTTACGGATCATTTTAATTCCCCCTCACAGTTACCAGCACTTGGCAGGCAGTGAGTTACAAAAAATCTAAAATGTCTTGGCAACCTTGAATTCGCTTCTCCACACACATGACCTCCCCCTCCAAAAAACCCACACAGAGACAAACATCTCCCCTTCCCTTAAAATACAAAATACATGACTCCATAAGGGATTTATAAGAAATATATGTGAAACTTCATGTGATGTAATCCAATTTAAAAGCTATCTGCAAAACTGGAATGTTTCCCCAATGAGCTATTTGTTTATGTAAGTCAAGGGTAGTCAGATCTCACTGGCCTACAGACAGTCAAAATATCAGCATGAGTAAGCAGGGGTATGGGGAGGGGACCTGTAGGCAACTGGGGCTGTGGGGGGTGGCTTCTGCGAGCAGTTTTCTAGAAGGACATGACATTAATGCACTGGGGATTGATGGCTTCACTCCTGATCCAGGCTAGGCTAAGTACACAGCAAGGTTCTCAGAGTGACTTGCTGACGCAAATTTCTTACTCCCAGATTGTTTTCAAGCCACTGGGCAATTTTTTGGTTCTTTATATGCCCTGTGCTTAAAGGATTCTGCACCCACCACTACAGGAACTCAAAAAAATGACCCAATGGTTTCTCTTGCCTTGTTCTCTATAGCCAAACTGCCTTAAGAACTGTGCTTAAGATCCAGGCCTATCGCTACTGTAAAGGGCCAGGGTCCATGAATGACCCTTTAGATAAAGTCTTAGGAACTTTGATAGGTATACAGAAACTGGTCTTCAGGACTAGACCCCAGTCCCACTCACTCTAGGAGGCAAACTCAAGATTTTTCAGCAAAAAAGGGCAAAAATCTTGTGGAGTTCCACAGGAAGAGATCAGTTGTATCTCCAGGTGAGATTTGCCCAGTCTTTTAGCGTTTAAAGACTGTTTTAGGTAGTCAAAGCAGGAAAAACTCTGAAGTATTTGAATTAATAATTATAAAAGTGAATATCAATATAAACAGCCTGCCCAATTTATATTTTGTTAGTTCTCAGCTGCAACACCTGCATCTGTCAATGGTCATGATGGACTAATTTAGTATTTTGTTAAAAGGCATTTCTTTGATTTGACCTTTATGCCTTTTTATTCCAGTGAATATCACCTTCTTCTTAGGATAGAGACAAGAAGAGCCAAATCCTTCAACCTGATTTCCTCTTTTATCAATACTTATTATATTTCCCCTTATTCCTCTTTTCTTAGGATAAAACCCCAATCCCAAATTTTGATAGCACCCTTCATGGTGCTATCTCTCCATGTCCCATTAATCTACTTGTTTATTGGCGACATGCTCTTTGTATTTTTTCATTGTGTATATAACATCTTGTATATTACATATGCAATAGGCACATAAATAACACATTGTATATATCTGATACTTTCCATTATCTAGAATTTTGATGGTAGCCAAACCCTGGAGAGGACGCTTACTTAATATAGCTGTTTTCTGTGACTGTCTCTTCCTTGTACTAACAGTGCTAACTTAGAATCCCAAATGTGAATGATTTTTTTCCCTGTGGTAACATATTTCCTTGCATTTTTCAACATTTCACAGGTAATAGTTCTCTCCATTCTCCTTCAATGCTACAGGTTCACAGCTGTCTTGGCTTCTGAATAAACCACATCATTCCTCTGCTATTTTTGTTACAGCATAACTCAATCCCCCTTGCCAGATCACTAATATATGTAGTACACAACACAGGAGTTCTTTATTACCTGCTATTAACTCTTCTGCCATTTCACTCTACCTCTTTGCTTCTTTGATACTCACATTTGCAAGGTGAATAACACTGAATCATTAAAATATTTCAGCCTGAGTTCTACTTTGCTGCAGCAAATAGAAAATGCAGAGGGATACATGGCACAAAGATTGATGCAGGACAATTCTCATTTGTAGAAGTCTAATACTTTTTTTTTTTTAATTTGCCATTCAGATTGCTTTAATAATTTATTATGGCAAGGAGTTCCCCAAATTAATTTTGCCCTCAAAATCTTAGAGGAATGTTGACAATATTAAGGTTTCTAATAATGTATTAATGCAAGTAGTGAGAAACAAAGCCCCTGGGAAGCTTTGCTAATTAGGGGCTTTGCTATTTTATATAAATGATTGAATTATGTGTGTGATGATCTATGGAGGAGCTAGACTTTTACCCAGAGGAGTCTATAGTGGTTTTGCATTGACTGGGGAATACAGCATAAAGATATCATAGCTTATTAGGCTGGAGGGTGGAGATTGTCCAAACTTTATTTTACTATCCAGCGTTTTGCTGAGGTACCTACGTGGGTAAATTGTAATAATAATGCAATCATGGCAGTGTTGCTGACCTAATCCTGCCATAGGCTTTGATGACCGAATTGTTAGCCAATAGACTAAGACACAATGGGATGCATAATCATATACAGTCTTAAGAAAGTGAAGGCACAGTGTAAGTAAATGTCAATTATTACAGGCACGTAGAAGGGTTAGCTCTTGGGAGCTGCTTTTTCACTGTGATGCTTTCATTGTTTGGTGATTGTCTTGCCAAGCTGAGCAGACTAACATGATTGAAGGCCTGGAAACTGGCAGACCACTAGCAGGCTTTTTCCTCTGTGTTTTGTAAATGGTTGAGAGCACTTGCATTGATTAGAGGGACAGAATAATGCCAACTCATATCTTTAGTTTCTTTCATGCAAAGATAAAAGTTCCCCACAACAATATCCATGTGGCTTTAGGGGAAAAAATCTGAACAAGGAAGCAGTGCTTGAAGAGCCACCTCTGCCTTACCTGACAGGCAACAGATAAATCACAGTCAATAACAGAGAGAGCATGGGGCCCAAAGCCTTCCCCATGGAAATCAGCTAAAGGAAGCGGAGCTGATTGAGACGATCACTGTATCAATATTAGCTGCCAGCTCTTGCAGTTTCTTTGATGGCATTTGGAAGCTTTTCTGAAAGTCCCAGCTGTCAGCATCTGGAAATTAATTGATTGAGAAGCTCTGCTTCTGTAAGCTTCTTTCCTTTATGTTTGAAGACAATCATAAAAATGTGAAGTGGAATATGCTACATAGGCTGACACAAAAAAGGTAAACTTGAAGACCTCCAAATACATATTTTCTGAGATACTCTCTGGTTTTAAGCTAGCCTTGTGATTTTTCTGAAACCTGATTTGTGAGCACACAGAACTGGCAATAGTGCAGTCTAGCCTTGCTCCCAACAGTGGCTTCTAGTCACCCTGTTTGGAGACACCCGTTTCTGGTCCTACGAACGTACGCAGTAACTTCAGAGTAACTCTCTCCTTCCACTTGTCTTCCCATCCTTCTGACACCCTTCTGTACATCCATTAGGCAAAAAAAGTAAAATTTAGGTTTGGGGTTGCCTCAGGATCAGAGATTTGATTTCACTGAGTTCCTTTTTCACTATCAATCCATCCAGGGCAGAGACCAGGGCAGGTGTGATCACTCTCCTCCCAGTGCCAAAGGTCTCTTTCACCCTTGTTATCCTTGCTCCTGGGTAGATGGGCTGAGCACACCACAGGCATGTAGAGCCTGCTATTCTCTACTGCCCCAAATGGCACTAAGGTAACCTCCTTTCTGTAAACCCAGGTATTGTTCTCTCACTGCAGACAGGATGCATGCTAAATGCTGCCTGAAGTACAATTAGTTTTTGAAAAATTATCCAAGCTTTTTTGTTGTTGTTGGTTATCTAAACTAAACAACTCTAGAAGCAGGAACTGTTCATTATGAAAACAAACTTCTTTAGCCCTGCTGAAGTTCTCTGTAAGACCAATGTTTAAAAGTTGTATGTAATATTCTCTGTGAATTATAGTTTTCATTTAATTTGGGAAAAAATATTAAGATCTGTCTATTTCTGTGAAGCATGGATGACTTTGTGGCTGGAAATTAAGGGGTTTGTCTACACTCCTACTTAAGTTACGGACAGTCTTTCTGCTTTCTTCTGTTGGGGGAAGCAGATGGACTAGAACGACATTCTGCACTGATTTATTTTGAGTTCAACTTTCTGGTGCTGACCCTTTAACTTTCAACAATGAGCTCCTTGAGGACCCCAAGAGATAAAACAGGCATTCCTGGAAAGACTGGTGATATTTAATTTCTATTCTGATGGTAACCTACCCTGACAAATAGGATATGTAAATTGTAGATTTAAAAAACATGTTTAGGGCAGGAATTTCAATTGCTTGCAAGGTACAGTTTCTGGAATCTGCTCCTGGCAGTTCCATTTTAGCAAATGCTTGCAAAATTAATTGAATACCAGTTTACAAAAGTTTGGAGTTCAAACTGAGTTGCTTCTATAAACCATATCTGATAACTTTTGGATCTGTAGATTATGTTAGCAACTTCCATGAGGATGTCATTTGATTAGTTTGACTTTGTCTCCTTTAAACCAGATTTCAGAAACAAGAAAGTAAGGGAAGCACAGCACCACTGTGCATTTCTGAGAACTTCAGAGCTCCTCCATGTTTTTAATTATTTCCTCTGTCCTCTGAGCTGTTTTCTCAAGAATATGTAATAACATAATAACATGAATAAATGCTGGACCATTTTCTCAGTTACACTCATGCAACTCTTTTGAATAAGGACAGAAAGTCATTAAAATCAAATATAACGATGATCCCAGGACCCAATTCCTCTCTTGCTGTACAAGAATAGATGGATGTCCTTGGATCCAGTAAACTAGATACCTAGGCTCAGGTCTGATTTACAAAGTTTTCCCAGTGGCTACAATCCTGGTTTCTACATTTCACAGACCTGCAACAATGCAACATGGACAGTTGCTGCTGACCTCCGTGTGGTGAGGATTTGACCCTACAAGAACAGACTTCACTGGATCTGCTACTCCAAATTCTCTGAACAATAAACCTTTGGATAATATACTCTATAAATCTGTCAGGAGAGTCAGTGAAAGTGTAGCATGAGCAAGCAACCTATTCAGGCTTAAAACACCTCGAATTACAGAAGATACTGCTTATAAAACTTGGCATTTTCAGTTAATCATTGTTCAGAAACAAGGCAGTGACCTACACAGTATTTAAAGCCAACAGTAAATGGCAATACTCCTCATTTTGGTATCTTGTATATCATCACAAAGGTAGAAGTCATTTGGCCCAGAAAAAAACTACAACCAAATAAAAAACAGTGTCAGAAAAGACCATCTCTCAATTAGGTTTTATGCCAACACTGATGAAACCTTATGCATTTTATCTTGGGCACCATCATGTCCACACTTTTCTGGGAACTGTGGTAAGCGAAAACGTTAATGGTCTCCTTGGAATTCCAAGGGTGAAAAACTGCACCATAAATGGAATTTTCCTTTCCATCTCAGACACAAGGTGTAGGTGTTTTGTTTCTTCTTATCAAAATTCTATTCATATTTATTTGGTTTTATTTCTCAGTTTCTGTCCGTTCCCTCCTAGTAGGAGTGTGGGGTAGGTCCCAAGGCAGTGAGCTGCATCTTGCTCAGGAGGAGGTACAGGAAGAAAAATGTTATCAGTGCTGCCAATGTCTATGCAACGTTTTCTTAGGAAATCAAGATCTGCAGCCCATACAGCTTCCTCCATACTTGCATAGTGAGCGATCTCAAGTGAGTTGAAGGACCTCTGTCTTTGAGGTGACTAAAGTGTTTGAGTGCTTGGAGCCGACCTGCAC
Organism: Porphyrio hochstetteri; assembly: GCA_020800305.1. Lineage (NCBI taxonomy): Eukaryota > Metazoa > Chordata > Aves > Gruiformes > Rallidae > Porphyrio > Porphyrio hochstetteri. The sequence continues at coordinate 36,000,641 of CM036905.1, forward strand.
CTATCCCATCCTAAAAAAGTTAGACAGCTTACCTCTATTCACATTTTAAAAGCCTATTCCTCCAACAAAAGAGAAAGGAAATGCATTTCTAAACTGATGAGACCTGTATGCGAGGCATTAGAGGGAGGCAGCCAGTACTTCTGAGTTCTATCACCAGAGTTTGGTTATGACCAGGTGCCTCATTTTCAACTTATGTGACAGACTCACTGAACAAAATGCTCTCTTCACTTCCTCTTCTTCCTCCACCTTTCGGTGCCCTCTGGTACTTTACCCTACATGTAACATTTTGTCTGTTTCATGGCCAGGTTTGGACTTTCTCCCAGCTCAGCGCCATCACACTTGTAAATTTTGTTCTTGTCCTTGTAAGTCCTCTGTAACCACCACTTCTTCATCCTGGTCTCTTTCTATGCTTTCTACTGCCCTTTCAGCACCATCTATGCTCCTAGTATCAAAATTCTTGCCTAAGCCTTCCACAGTACCCCCATGACTCTAGGTTCTCCCTGTCCATGGCAATGTTGGTTCTGAAAATGTCTATCAATCACCACTGCTTTCAGCTTCCTTCTGACACATCCATGTCACCCAAATCATGTATCTTAATCTCCTGGACATACTTGTGTCCACACAGCCACACAGCTGGCTCTTGTGCAGCTTGCTGTCCATCAAGACCATGAGGGCCTCTTCCACAAAGCTGCTACCCGGCCACTCAGTCTGTGCCTTCTCTGATCATTAGTCTAGCATACACATTTGTTGTGTGCAGGTGAACTGCTGCTTCTTCCTCAGCACACCACAGATCCAGTGTGGCTGCAGACCTTTGTTGGACTGAGACCTTTGAAAGTGAACCTTTATTTTGCAAGCACCTAGTGCATTACTCACAATCTCCCGGTCTTATTATTCATGGTTTCATTCTAGCTAATGTCCTAACATTAATGTTGCACTAAAAATACTACTCCATTGCTCACATTCAATTTCCATCACTGTTTGGAAAAGACACTCATTATATTTTTAAGTGCATTTGGGCAACGGCCAAATATTACAAACATAAATGTAAAATGCTAATTGATAAAAATAATTGTTTCCAAAGGGGCACCCTTTTGTTTCTAATTACTTCTTTCAATTAATTTTTATTGCTGATCCTGTGATCATGTGTAATGCAACATCCACCCACTGCAGGACTCCCCCAGACTCTACTAATGACATTCCTTATGGCTGCCCTGCTTTAATGCCAACGACAACACTGTGTAATGAATATCAACCAACTTAGCTACAGGCCTTTTTACTCCTACACTTCTCTTTCCCAACTGCAAATCGTTATTTGTATATGAGCTGCTTTTAGAGATGTCTTTGTCCTTGCCTGTCTCTACCACAGGCTGCTGCTGGAACATGGAGAATTGCTAGATCAGAGAAGGAAGCACGTGGGTGGATGAGCACAGATGCCATGGGGACTACAATCCTGTGGATGGATATTTCTTGGGCAGTTCACAATTAAAACGGCTCAGTGGAATGGCTGAACTTGGTTTTGTGGCCCTGGGTGCCAGCATGAATGTAGTCCACTGATAGAACTACTGAATTAATTAAAAAATTAATAGCTACAAGTAATCTATGATTGTCATTCATAGTTGCTAAGGAATTCAAGTGGTCACTGGTTCGACTCAGAAATTTTTTGCAAGGCCTCTGGAAAGGGGCAAGTGGTTCAAGTGTCAAGGGAAGGAGGTTCAAGTGTCAAGGGAAAAATTCGGGCAGCAACATGACATACATTTATATCCCATAAACAACTTATGTACTTTACTGGGGAGAATGTCAGCAGCTATGTTCATAACTGTGACCTGGAGCACCTGGTCAGCTGCCTCCTTCCATAGGTTCCTCTGAGTGCCCTTATTTTAATACCAAAGTCCTCTAGGGGTCTAATTCCATCACTGCAGGTAAAGAAAACTGCCCTAGTCTAAAGATCCTGGTGCCTTAATTCTAACTGAGATACCAGCATTTTTTATCAGAGATACTTGATACCAGCATTTTTTCGCTCACATCTCCTGAAAGGTTCCTTCCCAGGAGGATGCTCTGTAGTCACCTAGCACACGCTGACAGACACAATGTACAGTGTTCTGCCCATTTCCACAGCAGTCTACTGGCTTGAGCTCGCCCCTATTCCTTGCTCAGCTTGATGGGCTTCAGTCTCCCATCTCCCAAAAGCAGTCCCAGGACAGAGCAGTGCAATTGCCATCCTGCGTGAGGGCATTGTCCTTTCTGCTCACTGCTCTTAACACACTACAAATTATTCAGATTTATACTGAAAATAACTTACCTTTTGTTTTTTACGATCACTCCTCTTATGGGTCGTTTTTTTACTTTCATCTTCATACACCAAAACAAAGTCAATTCTGCGATGCCCATCACTGAAGAACAAGGAGTCAGGCTTACCATCAAAATCAGCCTGTAAGGCAGTTAGGATATGTTAATATGAAGAACTCTACTTGTGTTCCTTGCTTGCTTTCTGTTACACAGTATTTCTGTGAACAGAGAAATTAAACATGTCAGACTCATAACATGAGGACCAAAGTGACAACAGGACAGAGTAGAACAGAGAAAAAACGGTTGTGAAGTCTCTGTATGACATAAGAACTGTATAACTTTGACCTATTTTTGTTCTTTAAAAATAGGATATTATCTTTTAGCAATGGCAGGATCATTGGGATGCATCATCATTCCCTAATAACACATCTGTCAAGTACCTTGCATGCTGTCACAGATACAATGTTAGATAGCCTGTCTACAAGACAGGTTGTTGCCTGATGGGAGTCTCAGAGTTTGTTCCCATCTATCCTCTTACTTGCCAGATGTTTAAGCATCTCTGCAAGTAAAAAAACCCCAAACCAGAAAGCCCAATAGTTTCATACACCCTAATACCCAAAACCACCATTGTACATGAGCAAAAAGAACAACCAGGCTGCAGATGAACTCTCAAAATGGACACTACCTGTGTGAATCATAGAATGCCAAGTCAGAAGGAACATCAAGTATCATCTGGTCACACCTTTCTTGGGAACAGCTCCATCTAGGGTAAAGTTCCATCTAGACAAGATGGCCCAGCACCCCATCCAGCCAAATATTAAAAGATGTATTTCTCTTTTTATTCACAACATCTCAGCAAGCAAAAAACTTGGTATACCACACATCCATCATGTTATAATATATGCCAAAATCAACAGATTAATTGTCCATGCAAACCTCATGAAGTTCAACAAGGTCAAGTGCAAGGTCCTGCATATGTGTCAGGGCAATTCCAAGCACAGATACAGGCTGGATAGAGAATTGATTGAGAGCAGCCCTGAGGAGGAGGTCTTGCAGGTGTTGATGGATGAGAAGCCAAATGTGAGTCAGCAATATGTGCTTATAGCCCAGAAAGTCAACCGTATTCTCTAGTCTGCTCTCATGAGACCCTACCTGGAACACTGCATCCAGCTCTGGGGTTCCCAGTACAAGAAAGACATAGAGATGTTGGTGCAAGTCCAGAGGAGGGCCAGAGAGATGATCAGAGGGCTGGAGCACCTCTCCTATGACGACAGGCTGAGAGAGTTGGGTTTGTTCAGCCTGGAGAAGAGAAGGCTGCAGGGAGACCTTAGAGTAGCTTTCCAATACCTGAAGAGGGTCTACAAGAGGGCTGGAAAGGGACTTTTTACAAGGGCATGTAGTGATAGGAGGAGGCATCATGGCATTAAGCTCAGGGAGGGCAGATGTGGGTTAGATATGAGGAAGAAATTTTTCCTTGTGAGGGTGGTGAGGCCCTGGCACAGGCTGCCCAGAGCAGCTGTGGCTGCCCCCTCCCTGGCAGTGTTCAAGGCCAGCTTGGATGGGGCTTTGGGCAACCTGGTCTAGTGCAGGGTGTCCCTGCCCACGGCAGGGGGTTGGAACTAGATGAACTTTGAGGTCACTTCCAACCCAGACCATTTTCTGATTCTATCTATGAATATATCCATTAAACTTCACCGAGTCATAGCCTAGTTCCTGGAAGAAAGTAGGATATATTGCCATATCCACTAATAACAGCCTAATATGTTATTTCATGTATGAAATGATACAGAACCATCAATGATGAGGGAACCTGAATCCTTGAGTAATGATTCTGTAATGTCTTAGAGGACTCTGAGGGCACTAGCACATGTAACAACCCTTCCTTTCAGGAAATATGTAGGTGTAATTTTACCAGAATTATCATGTAATGAGCACCAAACCCTCAGAAATTTGGCCAAATCCATCCATGCTGGTAATGAGGGCAGTGCCACTAAAGTTGACAGATATCAAATGTCTGAAATGGGACTCAGCTTTGCATCAGAGATGGTAAGATCCCCAAAGCTGGCAAAAGTCCAACACAGAACCGCTGAGGGGCTTTGGCTTCCAGGTGGCTGGGCATGCTGGGTGGCCCAGGGCAGCATCAGGCTAGGAAAAATGACACAGAATAATATCCTGGACATGCTGTGCCTTTGGGAACACAAAAGAAAATATTCCCAGATGTCCAGTCCCTGAAATTTCCCTGTCATTGCACACTAGAATTCATGAGGGATGCCAGGTCCAGTTTTGTGAGCTCTGGGATGTCTGGTCCACAGAAAGGCACACGGAAATGTTACAGTGTCAGAGTGCCCTTAAGTGCAGACTGAAACAGTTGTTCTTCAACTGGGATAAAACTGAGAGGAATGCCAGTCCTCAGCCAGGAACACCCCAGTTCCAGGGAGCATCCAATGTTTCAGGAACCACATGTGTCAGTGTTTCCAAAACAAAATTTCCCACCAGTTTTATTCTAAACCTCTCCCCGTAGTCTGTTTTGCTACTGTTTATTGGCTGAGTCAAAGCAGTTGACCACGATGTGTCTCCCCGTAATTATGACAAAATTTCCATATTTTAAATAAACCCAGGGGAATCTAAACTCACTTTTTAATTTTTTTAAAATTGTGTATGTGCACAGGCTAGGATCTGCTGCAAAGAGGTCCTGGTAATTTAGTTGATTCTTGGTTAGAACAGTTCTCTTTGAATCCTGCCTGTGCCTAGAGATCTGTGACCAGCCTGACAGTGAGCAGCTGAGACACATACATAGACATATACATATATATATATACTGACATATCACCAATGTACACATATATTCTATAGTAGGTTCACAACCTGACCTTGAATTCAGAAGCTACCAGGCAGTCACCAAAACAACATACAACCACACACTGTGAATAAAAAGATTTAGGGGAAAAAAAGATGCTTTAAACTTTCAGCTGGCACCACCAGACCACAAGGACACTGAGTATCTCTGTCACCCAAAACCAGTCACAGGTGTGAATTGCTAAATTCTTGAGAGCCAGACTTGGCATAGCCACATCAAGCAATTGGGCTTGACCCTGACGAGTTTTCCTCCTGCTCAGGACTAGCCATGGTGTAAAACACAGCTCCGCTCCGAGGCTTTTCCAGTCTCATTTCAAACATAATCACAATGATTTCATGTTGACTGCATTCCCACTGGGAGGAAAGGATGGACAACAGCCAACAGCCCCTGTTTGGAGACAGCTTGGGAGGTGCTGGGGCAGCAGCAGAAGGGACGGAGCAGGGAGCTGAGCCCAGCCCAGCACAGAGTGCAGCCCTGCTCTCCCCTGGGAGCTCTCGGGCTCTGGCCAGGGCTAAAATTGCTCTGTGTTGCACTGCTGGAAACATAAAGTCCAAACCTTGTGATAGTGAATAAGGGGGGGAAGTGTTGCCACTACATAAACCAGAAGGGTTTTTATAATTTGGTTTCTTTGTCTTTTGAATCTTAGAAACAACTTTGTAATAACTTCTGTTAAAAGGGACAGAGTTTAGTTGTGAAATTCAAGCATAAAGGCAGTAATGGCTTTGAGTTGTTTTCACTACTGTTTTAGCTCTTTTTCCTATACAACCTAACCACAGGATAGAAGAGAGAAATGGCAGCCAGCAAACGTGAGATCAAGTTTTGATCTAACAAGTTTTGTTCATAATTTGTGACTGCATAACCATTTAAACAGTTTTCTTAAGCATAGTTTCCTTTAAGCTTACAAAACTGGTATGTAACCCAGCAAGAACTGCCTTCGCTGGGCTGTCAATACCCAGACACAAAGCCTGCCTGTTAATCAGTACTCTGACTCCTGATTTCATTCACATGACTAAATACATGTTACAATATACATACACCATTCTCTCTCTCTATCAAACCACACATATATACAAGGGAATACAGCTGAAAGATTAATCAATATTGGATTACATGAACCTGAATATACAGAAGTTCACACTTATGAAGCTAACTTCTTAATCTCTATTGATTTTAATCACAAGGACATTGTTCAATTGACCTATCCATAGACACTTTATGTATCAATAAAATAATAAAGAATTGGCTCATTAAGCCTGGATCTTAAGAGATCGAGATTAAGACCCACACAAATAAACTGTAATGTAACATTAAATGTTGCTCAATTAAAAGTAATAAGTAAAATGCAAATGGGACTCTAACAGTTAAGGTTCCGACAACTGCATTAACTGAGATGTGTGGTGTACCTAGCAATCCCTACTGGATAGTTTGTAATGAAAAATCATGTATTATTCAACGTAACTACCAGGGGAAAAACAAGACTAGAAACCAAAAAGATGTGCTGCACTCTGAAGTTAATAATTCCTTTGAGACAATGTGTGTTTTTTTAAAAAAAAAGAAGTAATATTATTTGACAGTATTACAAATGCTATTATCATCCAAATGCACACAAGCTTTTGTGCATAGACATGTTAAGTTAATGGGGCTGAAATTCCAATATATAATTTTTCTTAAGTATCAGTAGCAAATTATAACCCAAAATAATGAACAGGCCCATCGATACCTCTCTGCTTTGGAAGAAACAAACACAGGGCCTACCTACTGCACTCAATAATTCTCTTAGCCTCAGCATAATCACATTTTAAGTACTGATGGAGGCAGTTGGTTGTGCACTCTAATGTTATAATAATACCCCAGTGGACAGCAGGTTAATATTGATTAACATCATTAATAAAAAAAATAAAAATTAATCCATTTAGCTGTAAAATACTAATTATATTTAGCACATATTCTGCAGCACTTCTGAACCCTCCAAGTACTGTATAATCAACCGCTTGCCTACCAGTGGAGTTGGAAAACTATTAGCTACTTTATTAACAGAAGGAATCTGAAGGAGGAGAGGGCCAGATCATGGGCAAAGCTTTCTGAAACCCTCAGGGTGCACCTACGTGGGCAAGCCTCAAGGTAGCATGGCCACTTTCATGTGGGTGTGCCAGTTCAGAGCAGATCCAGACCAAGTGAGGAATGAGGCTTGAGATAGTTGGCAGTAACAAAGAGCCCAGAAATGTGTGTAATGCAGCCAGCACTTCCTCAGTATCAAATACCTTGTTCTACAGACCCACTGCCTGGGTCCTCACTACCTGGTGATGTATGGACAGCTGGTGAGGTCCTGCCAGAGCTGCAGGGGAGTGCTGCGCTGATGCAATCACACTGATGCAATCACTCTGATGCAGTCACACTGAAGGCCCTTGGCCAGCCCTAAGCAGCTCTCTGCCATGCCCCTGATTACATACCTGCTCTTAATCCTCCCCTACTCTGGCCCACTGTGGCCATCTCAGCAAAGGAATGAGGAGCTTCCCTCCCTCTTTGCTAATCCAGTTGTTGGTAACCAACATCTGCTCTCCCAGTCCTCGTGGCAGAGTGGCACTTGGAGAAGAGACAAGTGTGACATGAAGAAAAAGTTGTCCCTCCATGCAGGGCCATAGGGGCTGTGGTAACTGGTTTGGCTCCAAGCAACTGCATCATGGAACCAACCTTTAGCACCTGCACTCAGAGCTCCTCAGGAAGGGCACTACCATGTGCTCCCCCCCTCACTTATAACCAGGTTTGCTGGTACCTAAGGGGAGCTACCCTGTCTCACTCTTGAGACCCTTCCTGTAGTCATGGCTACGTGAGACGCCTGCAGCAGAAGATGAAAAGAGACCACTCAAGTGGGAAGCTCTCTTCAGCAACAGTGATGTTCCATGCCAGGGGAAGAAAAACAGTGGCATGACAAAGACTTTGCTTTTCCAGGGTGCTCTGGGCATTATGTTGTTAAACTCCAGTGGGGATAATGGTGGGACGGGCAGCATGGAGACAAGCATGAAGAAAAGTATGTGCACAGGAATTGCAGTCATTTATTGTTCACTGCATGCTGAACAAACAGAGTATTGTAAACTGATATTATTATTATTATTATTTTTTAAATAACAAGAGATTCTGCAGGAATGACTTGCCTAACAGTAAGGATAAAGGAAGCACTTTACTTTGTCCACACAAACCTTTGGTGTGACTGTCAATAGCATCAAATATAATCATTACTGGAGGGATAAACTACTTGTCTACAATCTCACATAATTTTCAGGTATGTTTCAAAACAGCTTCCTGCAGCATGCCAGGGAATAAATCAGTACTGTGAAACAAGAGAGCAGAACTGAGCCTGTATAACATCACTTCTGCTGACAGGTACCTGCAAAAAATCCTCCCTTTGGAGTACAGCACCAGTCTTGTGGGGCACCTGCAAAGTTACACTTCAGTTGTGGGTTTTATGTAGGTGAAAATTTCAGAGTGCCTGTTTACAAGCACAGTTATTTCTCTCTACAGGCCTCAGGAAACTTCACATCAAGTAAATAAAAAGGGAACAAATTTTATTACCAGGATATCATGAAACATAATTATTTGTGAAGTGCTTTGAGATCGTCTGAAGCAAATGCTACAGAAATATTCTTAATATCACAGCTGTGTAACAAGATCTTTTATTATCTTATGTTCTGAATGACCCATACAGACAACTCTCTGACATTAAGACCAACACAAGCCTTTACTTCTGGACAATGTAAGATACTTCTGGAAGATGTAGGCTGATTTGCATATCATGTACTAATGTTGGCCGGCCTCCATAGGGCCATAAAACTGTTGTGCCTACAACATTTTTCCTTGTGACTCATATTTGCTAATAACAACAGAGGACTGTTTTTGTTCTGGTTTTAGCAACAATGAGATTGTCAGCAAGCACTTAATCAGAAGGGTTTCTTTTAATTTCCTCAACATGCAAGGACTTTTCTGATACGTAACAGACTGAAATAAACTGCGACTAAATACAAAGTAGAAAAATGTGGGGTGTCATTACAGTCACATATTTCTGCCAGCAGAAAGTGGTTAGTAACTCAGCCAGGCATCGGGATGCCTTGTCCCCTGAGCTAAGTTTGGACCAGACACCCACTTGATTTCCTGTCTGAGCGTCACCTTGCTGCTGGCTGCAGAAGGAATTCCAGTCACTCCTGATTAGAGAGACAACAAACGTCCCTACTTTTAAAGAGAGGAAGACAGTACCCTGCTGAAAAACTGCTGCTTTTCAGCACTCCCCATCCTTCTCTTGATGCAGGAGCTGGGAAAGTCAGTTTTTCGGACTTCCATTGAGCCTTCTTGCTGCAGAAATTGTAGTTGAGGGGCAGAAGTAATAGACAATTTGAAAAAGCTATCCTCCCCTTTCAGATGGCGACTTTCAAAAAGAATCTTAGTCTTATATCCAAATTCAGACTCTCTACCTATAAAGCAGATAAGACTGCAGAATGAAACATCTGAGAGCTGGAAAAGACTTAAACTAATGCCGTCTGTGCAGTTTTCTCTTCCTTGTATGTATTGTTTCCAATACATGACTTGCACAACGACACACCATACTTCTGGCCTCCTTGTAGTAGTTATGGAATACCCATTATTATCTTCTTTATTCAATGTCTGTCTTTGTTACATCTCATCTAAATAGCCCAAACACTTTAAAGAGGGATTTATTTCAGACTATGCCCGTGGGACTCTCCTTGTTGAAACTCAATGTTCTACAGATGTTGAGAAATTTAGTTTTACAAGATCCCCCAGGAGAGAAAGTAAGAGTATAACCTCATTTTAATCGTGATCACATAAGGCATCTAGAGAGCAAGGCCAAAACCTGTTGACTGCCTCTTAAATTTGGAGTTTGAGCTTGAGACACCAGGACAGCAACATCGTTCCAGAGAGCTCAGCAATTCCCTCTCTTCAAAGAGCAACAAACTCTCAGATCCATAGTATATGACTATTTTCAATGAATTCAAACAGGGTCACTCAGGAAATAAACTGGATGTGATTTTGCAATTCTTGCACAGACACCCTGTAGCAGAAGGAGGGATAAAATCCAATTATTGAGGACTGCATTCAGTTTCCCTTGCCGTAAGAATCTTTCCATTTTTTTCCCTGCAACTTCCTGCCACATTTACACACTGCTGAAGCCCTACAAGCGACATCCTCACAGAATTTGGGCTTTTTGGACACTGATGTCCTACTCACGTGATGAATGAGGCAACCTTGGTACACGATCCTTATAATTAAAGACAGCACCAGTAGAAGAACTGGACCATTTTTATTAGGCAATAACTTACTCAGTTTTGACTACACCAGGATGCCTTGCAAAATCAAATCAAATTTCCAGAATACCTTCAGCTGCAAAGCATGTTCTAAGTTTAGTCAACAGGCGCAGTACTTCCCTTCTATTCAACTGTTTAAGGTTAGGCTTCCTATTCGGTTTGTTTCCTTTCCTAGCTGCAATTAGCACTCACCCATTTCTCAGACAGGATCAGTAGATCACAATGTTATCTTTCACCCCTCCAACCCACTGCAACTGCCCAGTGGCTGACAACAGAAGACCTGACATGGAAAGAGCAGTGTCGGAAAGATGCTGCTGAAGCTGAGCAGAAATTACAACTGCTGGTAAACATGAGTTACTAAAAATAAAAATTGATTTTGACAGTTGATTTTCAGTAGAAATAAAAATAAATTCTGCCAAGACTGCTTGGAGGATACTGTTCTAACCACAAGGTATATGACATTCTGCCTGGCCTGATGCTATTTCACTTCATATAAATCCATTAAAAAATTTTTGCTGAACCACAGGGAGAGTCTAAGAAGGATTTTTATAACATCAGGGCACACAGCTGGGAAATGGAAGCTCTTCGTTCCACCTTATGGTCCAAAAAATGTTTAGATCTTTTTTCAGAGTAGGCTTAATTCACATCCCTCCTCCCTGAATTCGAATGCTCATTTGTCATTGTACTGTATGTTCTTCAAGTTATAAAAATAAAACAACATATTTCCTTAAAGACAGAGAAATCAGCAGAAGCTGGACTTCAGCAGTCATAACACAGACCTTCTCCGTGCAAAATAAAGGGATAACTGGTAGCTGGCTGACATCGGAGCTGTATCTAGTAGACAGTGGTGAAAGAAATGCATAGGCAGGTTCACTTATTTGTAAATAGCTGATATTTTAAATGTCAGTGCCTTGGACTGGGCTAACTAGGAACCAGATCCAGCTCTCATTACTTGTAGGCACCATTACAGTAGTTTCTTGAATGACTTCTCTCTGAGAAAACCAACATTAAGCTCTTCGGTGCTGAAAATTGGTCCAATGAACAATTCTTTTCTCTGATGAACCTGTTTCTTTATGCCTTGCTTTCCTTTAACACTGATCTACCCAGGAAAGTAGTTGAATGAAAAATAACCTATACATAGCCAAAACCAGTGACACTAACCTCTGTCATTAATGAAACACAAATCAGACTTTTTCATTTACATGGAGCTGCTCTGTTAGCTTTAGGGTAAGTATAAGCTTTTACACCTTTCTGAATTCAGGCTTGTAGCCATCTTCCTGTGCAACTGAAGGCAACACTTGTACCGTTCTAGTGGAGAAAATAAAACCATACACATCATCGTGCCACTTGGGCATCACATTGGCAAAGCAAGTGCCAAAGCTGGGCCTGTTGGGGTCACCTGTCCAGTCCTTAAGAGATAAACGAGATCTGAGGCAGGACATCTTGAGCTGAAAGAAGTCTGTTTGCTGCAGAAAATATTAGGCTAGCTGGGGAACTTGAACTTGGATAAAGGGAACGGACACCCTCAGGGCTTTTTCCTTCTTGCCTCTCCAGTAAGGAATTTTTGGTGTCTCCATGCTCTCTGCAAAAATGAATTCTGGACTCACGTGCCGGCCAACTAACACCTGTGTGTGTATGAATCTATAGGGTGTGTGTGTTTATACATAGGGTATGTTCATGACTATATATCCTGGTATACACACAGAAAAAAACTATACGTGCAAATATAAAATTATATAAAGACAGGAGGCGTATGTGTGTACCAGTGAATAGACATTGGTCACTTCTAATTGAGCGCAGTGCCTGTGTCAGCCTGTGCTTTCATGTCTGAGTCAGTGACTTCAGGTACCCTCAAGGAAACGGAGATACGGCGACTTAGATTCAGTCACAGGAAAGAGCCGCATGTCCTGCAAATGCAAAGGAACGCCGGTCTTCTGGAGCAGCTATGGACTGTTGCACATCCACATGAGAAAAAATTATAGGCAGTCGTAGTTAAAGTAAAGAAATACCCACCCATTCTGGAGTATGAAGGTTTTGCTGATCCGGCACAGTTCCGTAAGTGGGAATAATAATCTGGTTCAGTTCCAAGACTAAAAATAAACATAAAAAAAATTAAACATTTTAGCATTTTCTGGGTTTTTTCTTTGTTGTTGTTGTTTGGCGCTTTTTTAAAAATTTTATTAATGGTTTGTGGAGAAGCCACTTTATTGCACTAATTTAGTGTTTCAGAAAGAGAATGTATTTCACACTTCAGTTATCATCAGTAGGTGGCAAGAGAGCAAAGCATAAATTTCACCAGGATGACAAGCTAATGCTAGGAGAGCATCTTGACCAAGCTACAGAGATGCAAAGATATTATCTAGCATTTCAGAAACTCTATCCACACTCCAACAGCAGTTACATTTATCTTTAAGGGAGTAAGGGTACCAGAACTGGCTCCACCCACACAAATAACCCTAGCTCGTGCTGACTGTACTTACCAGGCAATAACAAATAACAGTACCAGGGAATTCTCCAGAAATCCTGGAATGGGTGTCATACAGTCAGTGATGCTGTAACATTCACTCTGTAACAGGAATGATTTTCACACAACCTTATAATATACCCAAAAGTTCAATGTGTATTGATGCCCCAGTGACTCGTTTCCCCAGTTAAAAAACAACAACGTGCAAACTGAATTGCTTTCTTGCAAATGCAGCATACAATAGAAATGATCTCGTGGAGTACACTGCTCCACGATACCATTATCAAGCACACTGGGAAAACTGGCCATCAGCTCAAGCACCGATTCATCCTAATAAAGCTGCTGGAAATAAGTTACAGAAGCTCTACAGTCACTGAAAGATTCTGGTTTTAATTTCTTAACAAATATTTTTGGGTCCTAAGAAGAAGTCAGATAACATCCTGAGGCTGTAGATAACATCAAGTGGCTGAAAGGAGAAGGATGCTTTCTGCCTGTGCATGGCACGCACATGGACCCCATGTGTTATTTTTGGATCTCTGAAACAGAGAAATATCTTTCCCAAGTCAGTTCTGCAATGAAGAAAGGGTCATGGATATGGATAGTACCTAGATGCCAGTGTTGCCTGGAAAGGATAGCTTTGACTTATCAAAAGATAGTATAATATTCAAAGAAAATCCCCAAACTCTAAAATAATCCAGTCTGTAGTACTCTTTGAAGGACAGCTAAATGTCCATCAGATACAATGCCAGGACAAACATAACTGATATGCCTGGGGGTTTATCTGACTTAAAACCTCCATTGATATTTGGCCAAATTCTCAAGAATTTTTAAGAATCTTTTTTTTCACTGATCATGTTCATTTATACCAGCTGAAGATATGTCAAAACACTTAAGACACACAGCACAAGACAACTGCTCTTTAGCAAACAATGGAACTCCCTTATTGCCTCTAAGCAGCTGAGTTCTCTGGTTTAAATACTCCTTCATCGAGTTTGGTAGGGACTTTGTTCCAGATGTTGAGCTGTCAGTTCCCAGATCTCCACTGTGGTGATAGTGTACACTCTAGGGAGGGTATAAAACCAAGCCCATGAATTTTTCCATCAACATCGCTTCAGAAACATTTGAGTCATAACTCAAACCCTGGCCCAGTTGAATAATCAAAGTCCACAAGCTCTCAAAAACATGAACATCTTTAGAAAAAGAGCAGAAAAATGTGGACTAGTGCAACATGCAAACACCATGTGCTGAGACCGTAATACGAGGACTCAGAAAACATGAGTGCAACTCAGCAGCTCCTGCAAGATTGCTATCTATGCACATCATTATATTTTAATGGGTTCAGCTCAGACTAGTGTGAGAAGGGAAAATACATATCCTTGATGTCAGCATAATGGGCAGCGCCCTACATGCCTCAGGGCATTCTTTATTCTGTGTCTGGACACAAAGATATCCAGATACAAAGTGCTTCTGAAAAGGGAATGTTTCTGCCCAGGTATAACAGACAGGGCGAAGTAGAAATATAAGCCTTCTGCTTTGAAATGGAAACATCTGCTCTGAAACTCTGTGTGGCATTACATGAAACAAGCAGATGTGGACACAGACATGAAGACTTCTGCCAGATGCTGAACTGCAGTAATGAGAATCGTGAGTTAAAATGGCCTTTTTGCTGTGTCCTCGCGACATGTAACTGCGCACCCCTCATCAGTTCTATCTAGAGATGCCTTCACCCAGACCTGACAAGAAGGGGGACAAGTGGCATTCACGCAGGAAGGGTAACTTCAGTTCTCCCAGACCCTGACTCATATGTGGCTGGCAAGGAACAGCCACTGTAAAAATTCATACGATTACAAGTTGCTTCTGCCTCAGTGTCTCTGGCCAGCGTATCTTCCCCATGACATTGTAAGTGCAATGTACATGTACACTTTACTATTTAATTAACATTTATCATCTTACCACATTTTAATTTGCAATACCACTCTGTACAGTCCCTGGACCATTGCAAAAGAGACCTGCAGTCTCACTCCCGAGACATCAGCCCAGAACTTCTCTCAAATTAAATACAGATTAGTGTTTGTGTGAAGCAAAAATTATGGAGCCTTGACACTAACTGAATGTGTACTCAGGTCAGATTTGTTCTAGCAGTGACTTGCAGGGACAGCTGTGCCAATTTGTGCAGTTCTTAGCTGGAAAAGACCCTGCTGGCCTCTCAGAGACACAGGAATGGCACCTGCAAAAACTTGGCTTTATGAGGAAAAGCTGCACCCACACAAGGTGCTGTACAAATCACTTCACGTATTTCTACCATGTCCCCTCCAGCATTACAGTAAAGTCAGTTTGAAGTAGGGAGGACAAGAAAGAAAACTGCAGCACACAAGCTTGGGTTTGGATATTAGGAAAAAAATCTTTCTAACAGTGAGAACAGTAGGAGAGAGACTGCCTGGCGAGGCAGGTGATGTCAGGTGAGGCTTTCAGTATCAGAGATGCTTCGGTGCAGATTAATTAAATAAGCTGAAACAATCTAGGCCTTAGGAGGAAGGCCTAGACAAGTTTCTGAGGTCCCTTCCAGACCTCACTTTCCTCTGAGTGTAAGTCTGGCCAGTGTTCTCATGCTTATGTCCAAAAAAGACCACCATGCTTACCTCTTTCTTCTTCAGAGGCATTATCACTCCTGTTAATATTTAGGTCAGAGTGCATCAGGTGTGGTTGTTGATGTTCTACCACTACAGCAATGTAAAGCAAATAAGGTGTAAGGGAGCAAAGAAATCGACTGAATTTGTGTTGGCAGGCTCTGATTTTAACATCAAGTGCTACCTTCAAGCAATCTTGGCAGCATATGGTTTTGTCAGAATGTTTTATCAAATTTCTTTGAATTTTATTCACAGATCTTGAGTTCCTGGACAGTGATACCAGTTGGTCTTTGATCTAGTCCTTATAAAAGATGCTGTTGTAAAAATTTTAAGTACTGAATCTGTGCATGCTACTTTACAAGAATGTCTCAATGGTATCTGAGCTACCAATATATCGTGGGTATTTCCAGCTGCTCAGAGACCATTCTGTAATCCAAAACACTGAATTGCACTGTCAGTATTTCACATTTTACCTCAAATATGCCTATATGTAAATATTAAGAAGTCTATGGTAGTCCCACAGCCAGGCCATGGGAGATATTGATTCTACCAGTGATTTGTTTTATGAGTTTTCTCTATGGCTTTACTCACAGATCAGACAGCATTTCTGACTGGATTGAATAAAGATCCAAAAATTCCATAGGAAAACATCCAGTCTTTTCATTAGTTAATTGATATTGCAGTGAATGGTTTTGTAAGAGCAGTGATCTTCCCACTGAAAAATTCAATTTTAAAGGCCATCATGAGCATTACTACTAGTAATCTCTGCCTATCACTATGGCAGAGGTGAGAGACCATGGCACACTGATAAGAATGGAAGCTTCTCTCCCTTTGGAATAAATATAAAGAAGAATTAAACTTTCCCTTGTGGCCTGCATAGTGAAATAATAGAAGCTGCCCAAAGCACAGGTAGTAGGGATGAAACAGGTTTTTTGAGAGCATAAATTCAAAGGCCTGAGAATGGAAAAAATGCATCACACAGCAGTGGAAAGAAAGATGCTGTCCAAGACACCATTATTGAAAAGAAAATCACAAAGATATTGGATAAGCTGATGTTTGAAAAGTCCACTGGGCTTGGCTCTATAAGCAAGGCCATTGCAATACATGACTGAAGTTGCCAAACATTTTGTGCCAAAGACATTCCTGGCTATCACAGATTTCCTCTCTAATGGAAACAATCGAAGGTAAAAAAATGGCAGCAGCACTCTTCAAGCTTATTGACACAAGCCAAGTCAATAGGCACAGAGTTCTGCTGTGTCAAAAAAATGTTTTACAACGCCAAACTCATAGTACCTGGTACTCATTTCCCTCAACAAACCTGTGAGACATTGCAGAAGACCTCAGCCCCAGTGCTGAGCGTGCTACCTCACAAGCAATCATGAATTTTACACAGTGAGGGTGACAGGGCACTGGAATAGGCTGCCCAGGGAGGTGGTGGAGTCTCCTTCTCTGGAGATATTCAAGACTCGTCTGGACGCCTATCTGTGCAATATGTGCTAGGGAGCTGCTTTGGCAGGGGGGTTGGACCCGATGATCTCTCAAGGTCCCTTCCAACCCCTACGATTCTGTGATTCTGTGAATGTGAAGCCAGGAAGTGGTGCCTGAAGCCTGCAGGCACTGCTGCTTTCCCATAAATAGCATCTCACCTCTCATTTTCCTCGAGTATTTTGTAAGAGTGCTGGCTGTCTCTCACACAAGTTTTAAAAAGTGTAAGTTCCAAATCCTGCTCTTATGGGGGTGGGGGGAACAAATTAATAGAATATTGTGTGCTCCCAAGCACAAAACCGACGTGCTGATGAATATCTGCTCAGCCCCTCGGTGGGATGTGCAGGGTGCTCGGAGCGCCTCCTCTGTAAGCAGGGAAGCTTACAGTGTGGCTACAGAAAACAAGTTGTTACAAAGCTAGACTGCAGCACATCAGCTTCTCTGCATTACCTGCCTGCACGCAGCGTGCTGCCCCACAGCAAGTGCCGGTGGAAAGCATGGGAGGAAAGGCCAGCAGGCATTCACTGAAGGAGGATGTGGTAGATGGGATGCTGGAAGTGCACACTCCAGTGTGGCTCACCACACTGCCCTCTGGTAGCCCTGCCTTAGACATGTAAAAACATAAGACACGCTTGAGTCTTTTAGACTCAAGATAGAGTGAGACTTTTAGACTCAGGTAGATTGTGAAGAAAATCAATATAACAAAATATTTCACTGTTTGGAAAACATCAGGAAATATTTATACGCGATTTTCATCTGAGTCGACATTCCACATTCAGGAATCTCAAAACGTTTGTTTGACAGCCCTATCATAGAATCATAGAATCATAGAATGGCATGGGTTGGAATGGACCCCAAGGATCACAGAGCTCCAACCCCCCTGCCACAGGCAGGGCCACCAACCTCAGGCCTGGATCTACACAAGGTTTCCCAGAGCCCCATCCAACCTGGCCTTGAACACTTCCAGGGACGGGGCATCCACTACCTCTCTGGGCAGCCTGTTCACCGCATTGGAATAGAAAAATAGTCATTGGTAAAGTCTATTTGTCCTAATGAAAATCAAATTAAAAGCTCCTATCAGGTTCGCCACCATGGGCTCATGTTACTGGATGGAGTCAGATTGTTCTCATCTGCTGGGATAACCAGGAAGATCCAAAGATGGGGGTGTGCCCAGATAGTGCTTTCTATGCAGAGCTGATCGTGCATCACACAGCTCCTCAGAAAAGAGACCAACACTGTGGCAATGTCTTCTCATCACAGAGGGCTGCAGTCACGCTGGCAGAAGATCGGTTTTGTGATACCATCCTGCACGGCACCCAAGAGGTAACCAAGCAGTAAATGCCATCTCACAGGTACTGTCTCAGAAGCCACAAGGAAGTCACACTTGATATGAGCTGAGCTTTGGAATGAATGGAAACTACTCTGAAGCCCATCATTTCATCAAGTTAAATTATTTTATTTCATAAAGAAGAACAAACTACTGCTGTCTGGAACAGAACTGTTTCAGAGGGGTTCATCTTCTCAAAAACGAAGAGTGTTGACACACCCAAGCCGGGGTACCATGTGAGGAAATGGCAATCACTGTCTGTATCAAAACCGAGGAAATTATAATTAGGGAAGAGCTTAATTTTCAGGTGAATCAATCTGAATATCTGGAGTCATCCCTGAATATCAGCTGGGGACTGTAGTAAAGCCACTGTCCTAAAAAGGACTCTACATAGATGGCAGCTTCCTTAAGAGCCTCTTAAGAGCCCTCTTGGTCCAAAAATAATCAAAGTATGGCACTGAAGTCTAAGATTCTGTCCTGGCCTTTGGGGAGAACAGGAGGGGAAGAGGGGGATAAATTTGTGCCATGCTGTTTAAATGTCCCAGAAGATCACAAAGGAGGACAACTGACAACACAAACTTTCTCTCCTGAGCAAAGATTTTGCTTTTCCAAATCTTAACGCTTTTACACAGAAAATGAAGATATTGTTCTGAGCATGACTACAAGCTCTGGGGCTATGAACAAAGAGAAATTGGAATCTATACTATCTAGACTAGACAAAACAACTGCTTTCCTTCCTGTTAATTTATACAAGATTTTATATATTAATATGGTAATTGTACATTAAAAATATATTTACAGCTGCTTTCTCTCCTGTTAATAACAGATATAAATGTATGAACATATTAATTACATATAAAATGTATTATCTTTACATGTTAAGTATATATTTAAATATAAAATAAAAATTAATCTAGTCGTTATTACTAAAAAGCCTATCAGAATAAATCACAGTCTTTTTTAAGGACTGATCATAGAACAAATACTTTTTTCAGTTAAATGTAAATTCTTCAAGCCATAGGTAGTTCTTGCTGAAATCTGAAGTGAAGTAAAACCATTGCACAAGTCAAGCTTTTCTGGTAACAGAGGCCTTTGGACTGATATAGTGGTTTTTGACAGCCACAGTCTCTTTTACTAGTGCAGAATATCTATTGTAGTTTATTTCATGTGTTCAGTTCATTGCCTGTGAGAACTCTCAGAGCTCAGAAACTATTTAGGAGTTAGAAAAGCAAGAATATGTATTTCTCTTTTTCAACCGATGAATCAAAGGTTGATAGTGAGATCCATAGCTCTAAAACTAAATAAATCAAGACCATTCACTTCCTAGAGTTAATTGGTTAAAACAAAACCAAACAGTTTTAAAGGTAAAATATACTTGATGGTCTTGATCCTCATACATCAAGCCACGCATAAAATACTTTTATTTAATAACCTAAACAATTTTTAGCAACAACAAAATCAAATCCTCCTTAGCTAGAATAATGTTAACTTAATTTCTTTCACTTCACAGCGTAAATGAATAAGTACAAAGATTTAAGAAAAGAATACCTGGGGTTATCCTTCCAAAATGTAGGATGGATCTTTTTACCTCTCCAGAACAGAGTCTCATCTTTGCTTTCTTATAAGATGATCACGAACTATTGGTGGTTTCAGTTTATTCCACCAAAATACTATGGGCTTACACTTCATAGTATTATTTTTTTTAAGTTCAGTTACTTTATTTGAATGTGTTTAAATGAGCTTTATTTCATATCTGTAAACTTTATTCTTCCCTTTTTGAAAAGTTATGTACTTGAAGTGAAATTTAATTATTTTTATAACAAACTGTATTTTATAGCCTATTGTTTATAGTTAATAGGAGATGTATGCAGGTCCCTTCCATGTGCAAGTCTTGCTGTCTTCTTGTGATCACCCGCGGTCTCACACAACATGAGAAAACCAGTGACAATTGGTAATGCCAAAATGGTTTTCCAAGCTGTCAATAAAATTGCATTATTTCTGCACTCACAGAGAGCAGACCTACAGGTATCATCAATCCAAAATCTAATCTCTGCCTCATAATTAGGACAACATTGATTTTAATTTCAGATGCCCAAGCATACCCAATATGAAGCTATCGATGCCGCTGGATCACAAAGGAAGTGAAACGCCTGTCTTGGAAAATGATTCTTTCTTGTTTGGAAGATTATTCTTTCCATTAAGTTATCTTCTCTTACAGCTGTGCAAACAAAGGATTGGGAACATGTGGTATGACTTTCAAAAACAAATACTCTTTCATGACTAACCTTTAATAATTCAGTTGGGAATATAATGCAAAGTATTGCTAGGCTAACACCCCACGTCCTGAAACAGCCAGCTCAGAGCTGGGGAAGCTCACCAAAACCAATAAAGTAATTGGCAGAAAGATAAAAAACAAGAAATCAGACTTTATGGAAAGGATTCTGCTGATTGCAGTGCCTAAATATTTAAGAGGCACCAAGATGGAAGGCTCAATAACCAAACCGTCAAACAGTTCTTACATGTCCAGAGCTCAAAGTGGGATACTTGCCCAAAAATCTGTGGCAAAAGTCCTAAATCATTTCAGTGAGACCTGGACTAGACCCAACCCCAGTTTTGAAAACAAACGCTGGGCTAATGACTTCTTCGTGGCGATTCTATGAATCCAGAGTAACCCACAGACGTGCAAGCGTGGGGTCCCGGCTCTCACTGCCGCAGTGCATGCCAGAACCTGCCCGCACCCAGGCTGCACATCAGACACCAGCTGACTGCAAATCGCTGCAGAAATTCAGCTGCTAATTAGGCTGTTCTAAAT
This sequence comes from Porphyrio hochstetteri, assembly GCA_020800305.1. NCBI lineage: Eukaryota > Metazoa > Chordata > Aves > Gruiformes > Rallidae > Porphyrio > Porphyrio hochstetteri. The sequence goes on from CM036905.1 coordinate 36,021,811, forward strand.
GCTTTTTCTGAAGCTAAACAATTTACCCACCTCCAGCTGAAATGGCTGTTGGGAGGAATTATTTTGACTCTCAGCTGTCAGGAGGCAATATATAGAGACAGAGACAATTTTTGGCTTTACTGTGTATTAGCACGCCTACCTGTTATAATTTTAAATGATAATTGGTATGGCTTTTGGTTGTGCACTGAATGTAAACATGTCAAACAGCTAGCTGGGTTTGTCAGAGTATAAGATAATGGAATAAACTGATTAAGCCAGAAGGCTTCAGACTGATAATCTTTTCAGGCATTAATCTCGGGTTGGGATATGGGCTTGAATCACTCTCTCTTTTCCACATACACCTTCTTATAATCTACTGAGCAATTTAAATATATTAAAATGATGCAACAAACGAGCCCTCTTAAAGTTTTCAATTAAGGGCTGCTTTGTATTAATGATATATGGAATCAGGTAGAAAACTGCTGTAATGCCAACTACCAAATGAGCCTGTTTTATGATTGATGCAACCTGTGTCACATTGTTATGAACCGAGGCACACATACAGATGCACTTCATTTCTTTAATTTTTAAAAACAGTGCAAACATTCTCATTCCTGCTGCCAAAAATGCAAGTTCTTAGCTTCTAGGGTTGAGAAAAGTAACTGCCCCTGTTGCATTGAGAACATAAGACGTAAGGGATCAGCTGGGTCACTGAATCCAGCACCAATGTAGAGGCAAGTTTGAGTTTTAGTTTCGTTAGTTGGTTCTGAGAGAAATTTTTCTTTACTTGGAACATTCTGATTAGTCTGAAAAAGGGATCCAGAAGAACATGCTGCTGTTTCCCTCCTGCAGTAAATAAAATGCAGGTGGCAGAGGCTGAGACCCACTAATTCTAAAAACCCGAAGGGCATCAGGGCAGATCTGCAGAAGGTGTTGGGCATGTAAAGTTACAGAGAAATTCCTGCTGAGGTATTCAAAGGCATCCAAGCAGATCGATGGTTTTTATGCCAAATTACATCAGACAGAGCGTATGACCCTTAGTGACCAGAATGAACCCATCAATTTCATTAATCCATTGATCAATTTAATTAACTACAGTTAATGTTTCCCTTGCTTGATAAATTATTTTAAATGCAAAATGGTTTATGAATGTACTTTCTTCTTAAGCATACAATATATTTAAGATAACTAATAAACATGTTGCATATTGTTTTCTCTATGGTTAATTAACTCTACTTACCAACAAGATGTATCTAAATACAAGTTCAGAGCAAGTAGTTATTATCTAGTAGATAAGAAAGAAGTCATTCAACAACAAATTAAAAATGAGAGTAAGTGTATATTACCTATATACCTGCTGAAATGAATGTGTATCTCTGGAATTAAAGAAGGGATGTAGACACCTAAGACAGGATTTGGGAATAGCCAAAGCATTCAGGTCCAGAAGTACAAACCAAAACCAACAGCTGTGCAGCCCCTGGCAGCTGAGCTGCCTCCTTCCTCACTGTCGGGGCATTTCCCCTGGGGGTCACCAGGGACCATCATGGGTGTAGCTCCTGAGGTGCCCTTCAAAAACATTATTCAACAGAACATAAGGGTTTTACTGTCTTAGCTGCTCTACCAACGAACAAGAAAAACCTCTTTCTCTTAGAAATCCTTTAAAAAACTCTATACAGGTTGCTACTTATTATGACCTGTAAATTAAATCACTAAATTCAGTCATTTGACTTTGGTTAATACTGCTCTATGTGGTAGAATCTGGTTCTTAGGGCACTTAAAAAAATCATAAATTTGTAGCCAAACGTGGCAAGTGGGCGGATTGGTAAAGCCTCCAAACTCAAAATCACAAATTCAGAAATACTGCTGGTTCGAGACTCTCTGTCACCACCGATGCTTGTTTTAAAGAAGACAAATGAAGGGATGGGATCCTGGTCTTCCCATTTCAGAACTGGTTCTTATGATGACACCACTTGATCCACCGCAGCAGCAGCAGATGCTGGTGGATTTTAAGGTAAAACAAGTAATTTTTCATTACAAAGCCCAAATTGATACTCTTTTTCTTCAGGACCCGACCTCCTTTTGTATACAAGATGGGGCTGCAATTAGGATGACACCAGGTTTGGCCAAAGAAGAGAACTTGCCTGTCTCTTAACTTGTTTTTGCAGAAGAGGGATAGGATGGAGAGACCATAGAAGGATTGAGGAAGAAAGATTATCTGATTCTCAAAGAATTTGCGGGCAGCCTTGGAGAAGCGGTCTATGCCCTAGCTTCAGCATTTAATACACGTGATGCTGAGCAAGCTGCCTGAACAGTTTTTTGTCCAGCTTTCCATGTCAGTGTTTCCAAGCTAACTGCCCAGGCTGTTACAGAGCTGGGTATTTGTCACTAAGTTAGGTGGAGAAGTATTGTGTGGTACTTGGAATACCAAGATTGGGAAGTGCTCTTATTTAGGCAGCATCAGTCCCAAGGCTTTTGTGACTGGTGAACATTGTTCAAAAGTGGTTGAAAATGAATTATTTCCTTGTGGCCCTGCAGCAGTCATGTTCAAGGGAGGCCAGATGGCAGGTTCAGTGCCTTGTCTTTGCCCACAACCAGAAGTGCTTTACATTCCCCACGTCTTATCACTTCAGCAGCCTGCATTCCTATCAGAAGGGTCTAGATTCCTGAAGCTCCAGCTCTCGCTAAAAAGGGAGTTAAGGCAACCTGACACTCACATCCCTGTTGGATGTAGTGCTCCAATGTGGTAGAAACACAGAGGAGGGAAGGAAAGAAAATGTATGTGGCGCAAGGCTTGGATAATTTGAGTTAAATAAGGCTTGGAGCCATGCTCTTAATGAGGAAGATGAAAAGAAATCTGCAATTACTACCAGTTTACCGAATGGGGCAGTGGACTTAAGAGGCAAAAAAAGAAAATTGATTGTGTAATTAGAAACTGTTACATGCATGCAAACCAAGGCAGGGAAAACAAAGTTACTGGGGAAACGTTAATACTGACATCGCCCAACTTCTAAGTGCTTGACTTTGCAACCTTAATGTAAACATTGTTTAGACATCATATATAATTAGCTGCAGCCATTTAGGGATGCTACTGCTCCTGTTGGTAACTGGTAATATTTATGTTTAAATACGGAGAAAGATTACTGCTGGCTATATTGTATTATTTAATTATACAGACCGTGTAGATATTAAATTATATCTGAAGCATTTGAGAGATTCCCTTGAGCAGAAGTGACGGAACAATTATTGCTGCAATTTGGCACGAGGAAACTTTGCTGAAAGTCTAGAATTTCACCTAATCAGACAATTTCATTAGCGGTCCATGTGTAGGAGCACCCTGTGCTGCTGATGAGTAATTTCCAAATACACTGTAAAAAAAGTAATCATAACAACTACGGACACTTCTCCTTAGCAACTCACATATCAAATTTATTAAGTTTTAAAAGTCAGCCCAGAATAATGTAATTAGTGTAAATTCAGGACCACGATGGGGAAAAAAGCCCAACAAAACAGTATGTTTTAGCTTACTATTTTCTGTATGAAAAAAAAATAGTTCTGGTTTCTGCTGACAGTTAATTCATGGTGCCCAGCAACTACATCTGGGCAAGGTCTGACAGCTTCATGCCAAACTGCTGTGCCTTTGAAGACACGGGGATTTCTAAATTGCTTTCTCGGAAAAGAGGCATTAACAAGAAGGATGCATGTGTGCACACAGCTTTTTAGTAACAGTGATGTGGGCAGACAGATGGAAAATAAGAACGTGCTCTCTTTGCCTGGCATTGGAAAGCCCACTATGAAACTAAAAGGAAAAAAAATAGATGCATGAGAAAATACCAACTCAAGAAACTTATATACAAACACATTTGGAAAATATTAAGGCAATAAAAATGAACTCCAGAGTGATCACAAGCCTTTTTCCCTAGACTTTGAGAACATGGAAGTAAAAGGAAGCCAGACCTCAAGAGTCATCACAGTCCTCTTACGAGACAAGGATGGAAAAAACGCAGCGGTTGCCTTTGGAGAGAGAGAAAGAGAGAGAATGCTGTGCTGGAGGTCCCGGTCATTTCAGTCACTGCTGAACAGCCCCCAACCTTAAGTGACATGAATGCACAGGGCGGGCATTGCGCATTTACCAGTCTCCGGGGGCTGAGACTGAACATTTACATACTTAAATAACTTTATGTATGCCGATGGTTTCACTTAATTAGAAAGGATCGTTCTCATGTTTGTGTTGCGCTGGGCTTGTAGAATGTCCCTGTGCGGGCCAGTGTGCAGAGATGAGCAGCAGCCTGCTGCCTCAGAAGTTTATGCTGCTGTGTGAGGACTGCAGAAGCAACCTGCAGGCAATGCTGTAAAAAAACCAGGATTCCTGCCATGGGCTGAGAGGAGCACGTGAAATTTTGCAATGTAACAGCTAGCAGAAGCACTATGCTACTTTGCCCCAAACATTATAAAATGTCATTGTTTATATGTGCTTTCTTTCCCTGGGAAATTTCAGATGAGTTGTTAGTTAGGTCTGATTTAAATCACCTCTGTTAAACCACGTATTGCTGATATTTTAAGAGGTACAAAGGATAAAACCAAGAAGCAGTGCAAGCTGTTCATCATTTTTGTGCAAGCACTCTGCTGTCCCTGCCTAGAGCACACATGTGTGCCCAGAACCTGGCCTAATAAACATGCATATCTCTGAAGACTGATGTACCAAAGGCCCGTGACCTAATGCTTCTGTGAGGACTGTAACATTAACCCTCTGGCGAGGAGTATTATGTTTTTTCTCCTGCTCCAGCACTGAATCATATCACTACACAAATGCACCCACACTCTGCCAGTCCCCAGGTGTCTCCTCCTTGTACCTCAGGTTTCCTTCACTGCTGACAATAACGTGAGGTTGGTTTGTTTTCCTATCCCAGAGCAACTAACCCGAATCGCTTGTCCTTGGGCAGGAAACAAAGAAAACAACCCAGTTTTGCTTTTGCCATGGGACAGGCTCGCCAAGATCAACCCCAAGCATACTGTCAGAATTGCTGCCCAATTACAGGTGGAACGAGTGTTACCCAGCCTTCTGTGTGTTTTACAGGAGGGCGGCCCGTGTGCAGGGCTTGCCCCAAGCTTCAAAACCAGCTTCTTTAGCAGCCAGGCTGATCCCATGGTGTTCCTCACCAACACCAAGCCTCCAGGCAGCTGCGGAGCCTTTTCATTGGGAACTGAAATGATTAACCAAAATTGTAATTGCAAATCGCTGTTTGGTTAGACTTCAATGCCTATGGATCAATGAGCTACCTAATTAAAAATCTTGAGTTTGAAATATGTTTATAAAATTATACCCATTGCTCTTAAATTTACATGTCTCCAAGGAGGTGTATTTGAATTTCTGTAATGAGTTTCTCAGAATGTTTGCTTTAAAGTATTTCCTACACTCAGCTGTTACACCGTGTGTTTACAACATGCTTCCCCCCCCCCAGTTACTTTAAAATTATTTTGGCTATGAAAATACTAAGTTTGAAGTCAAAACCTACAGGCATTTTTGAGCTCTGTTGTATGTGTAGGTGCAAAGGCTCATGTCTGTAAGCATTCCCAGCGTTGGACTCAGAGTTTAGAAATAAACTCTATACTTTTCATTCCTAATCAGGAAATACTTCGTAGTTTCAGCAATTGAAAGCCTCTTCAGATATTTCTTCTACCACCTGCAGCTTAATAACCAACCTCTACCTAACAGCACCTTCCCCTGAGCATAAGCAGTCCAAAAGAGCTTCGCTCTTCTTGCAAGCACCAATAAACTTAGAAAAACATCTGGATCTGTTTGGCCACTCTGCATTGCCCTTGAAGCTTTTTCTCCCCTCACTTTATTGTCAGCAAGGAACACGTGAAAAAAAATTAAAATCCAGCATTGACTCATTTATTCTTCATTTATTCGTCTATTTATTCCTTGTTTAAATCTTACCAAATACTGTAGGAGTTTTTGCTGGGCTGTTTGTCTTAAGCACAGCCGTCGCTTTATATCTTAAACTGTCCTTTTGTGCAAATCCCTTCTTGTCTTTTATAGACAGAGGAATAATTAAATGAATTTCATTATTTTTCCTAGAATAAATCAGCATATACGGAGATGATGGAAGATTTAATAAAGATATTTCCTCCATTAGGGACTAGTTCTGTGTTCTCTACTATGAATAGCATTTATGAACATAATGCTATTCCCACTCTAGTCAATGGAACTGCTCACAAGGGTGAAGTATGCATTGGTTGACCTCATCCTTGTTCATTAACACCTATAAAAACTCCATTAGACCACTTAAGGAAAAAAAGCTTATAAAGAGAACACTAATAATGCTACTAATATTGTACACAAACTAATAAAACTCTGGCAATGCTAGAGCCCTCTGGATCAGCATCTCTATCTTGTTTAGTTAAATGTTATCATCTCTAACTGCAGTGACAAACCCAGAACAGTGAACTTTTTTTTTCTGCAAATAATTAATGGTAGAAATATAGAATTATTTTTTTTTTACTGCTGCTGAATAAATTGCCTACGAACGTATTGTGATTATTCCTATAGATTAAAAACATGCATGGAAATGCCACAGACAAATTGTTTCAGTTCACTGCACCCATGGTTATATTACCTTAGTCCCATGCTGTAGCTTATTTTCCTGATGAACTGACTTGGAAGACTCTTAATGCCACTGCTAATGAGCTCCCAACCAGATCAATAGGTGAATAGTTGCACTGGTGGGCTTTACCCTTAGGAACAGTGTCAAAGGTTCTTCCTCTTTCCCATTTGCTTGCTTTCTTAGCCTGTGCCCAGGTCTCGGGGAATGCTTTGAGTTACTTCCTTCTCCTTACTCTTTCCATCTCTTTCACACTCCTTAATTTCTTATTTTACCAGACCCCTCAGTCAAGACCCTGCTCTGTGCTAGAGGAGTCTCTCCACTGATGGAAGTTCTGCTCTTTGGTGCTTATTCTCAGGCTCCCTCCAGTGACAGCAACAGACCCCAGCTTCTCCACCGGCAGGACCTGGCTCTTCTTCAACTCCTCCACTGTGACAGATCACAGCAGCACATCTTTGGATTACTAGTATCAGTTCCCGGCCTCGTTAGCAGGGTTGCAACACCAATATTGTTTTATAATCAGCTCTTGCATTTTCCACCCTCCAATCTGAAATCCAGATGACTCCCACAAAGAGAGGAAAGAACCTACAACCTTCCGCACACTGAAAAGTCACTAACCTCCTCCCCTTCTCTTGACCAAAACACATTGGCTCTGACACCACCAAAGCACAGGAGAGATGGCGTGTCTCAACACAAGTGCTTCTTGCTCCCACTCCTCATTCCAAATTCTCTTCCCTCCCCAGTAGAGATTCCTCATCTGACTGCAGCTTCCCAAAGTAGTAAAGGTTGAGGCACAGGTTACAGGTCTCTCTGTCTACAGGAAGATTTTGGTTTTCAGTCCACTGCTGCAGCACAGTGAAAGACAGATGCCTTAGGAAAAGATCTGCCCAAGCCAGAAGCCCACAGGCAAGGGGTACACCATGGACACGCAGGTGATGAGGCATTCAGCCCGCTGCAGCAACTGCTCTCAAGCAGCACCAGGCTGGAGCAGAGAGTGGAGGCTGTTCCCTACAGAAGAACACTGGCACAGCAGCTCGTGCTGGAGATTGTACTGTAAGCAGCCTCCTACGCAAATATTTAATGTCCCGTGATAAATGACATCTAAAAAATGTGGGAGAACCTGACTAACCAGATTAATGGGTTCAGGGGAAATCCATCAACAACAAAAAATGGAAAGGAAGGGAAACTACAAAAGCCAAGTAAAATCTGCTATTGGTGGCAGGTCCTACAAAACTTTGATTTTCAGTTATGTCTAAAGAATATTGATGATTAGTGGTTGAGCTGGAAATTATTTAATGTAAACACTAAATGGAAGGGTTCAATCTTATTCAGCCTTTATACAATATTTTGAAACTAAGCTGCAATTTCTACCACATGAGGCATAAAATCAATTAACAAATGTTTCTGCTCCAGCAGACTTGTAACTACACTGCTTAAAGTTCAGTTAGTTTGTGTTTTAACACATTTTTGTTAATTTTCCAGCCTGAATCTGGTATTCATTAAAGATGTTTAAATGCAGTCTCTTCCCAAAACCATTTGGTCTTTCTGGTTCTGCCTGATAAGGGGGTCTATGCCAGTCTGAATCTTACCCTTTTAAGACATACATTTTATTAATATGGCTATTTCCATTAGGAAACTACCTATGCTCTTCAACAGATCAACTTCTGCCTGGGACATGGCCCATCTATATTGATAAGGTTTGGAACTGAAGGCTTGTGAAGACAAAACTGCTCTGGCATGGATGTAGGCTGGGAATGGGGAAAAAGGGGTTACATTCCCATTTGATGGCATCATGCAATGGCAGACTGTGCTGGGCTGCCTGATGATAATGGAAGAGTAAATCTTTGCCATTCCCTACTGCCCTTTACCACTCACAGCCCATCCCAGATAAACCAACAACTGCTTTATGTGAGTTATCTTCACACAGGCGGAGTACTAAATAATGTATGCACAAACATAGGGCCCAAGCATGCCTCTTGACTTCCTTGGGGAAGGTATCCCTGTGTACATACAGAGTTTGGGGAGGGACTCTGAACTCTGCATAGGAGTAGGGACTGTGAGAAGATTAAATCAAGCCACCTTGAGACTGAGGACTTTCTTTTAAAATTAGCTCTTGTGATGCTTCAGGATCTCACTTCTGAAGTCCATGCAAGGAATCATGCCTACATGTCTACCGTTGTTAGCAAATGCTTGGTTTTGGTATGGGTGAGAACAGCAGGTAGAGATAATTCCATGGAAGCAAGCAAAATTGTAGTCCATGTGCTTGTATAACCCCTCAGGAAGCAACCAAGACACTCCTCCAGCCACAAAGCCTTCAGAGAGATGTGGGATGCCTGAGTAAAGTGTGATGGGTGGAGAAGATGAAGGATTCTGTGCTCAGATATTTGCCTTCATAGACAAATGACAAATTGGCATCAAACAATAGATTTTGTTTGATGCCAATTTGCATGATGGCCTGTTTCCATTCCCCACAGAAGACAGTGCAATAATAAAAGAGTACAGTGTCCTCCTTTGCAGCACTGCATCCCTACCACACTGCCGCTGATGTACCCCAATGAAAAATAAGGCCATAATGCTATGGAGATGTAAGCTGCTGCTCTAAGGTGGTTGTGGGGGGAATACTTCTTTTGGTAGAAGTCAATTTATGCTGGCTTGACATGTTTGTGACATGATGGCCTATGGCTTTTGTTTCAACTTACAGATTCATCGGACCCGAACCCTACCACAAACGTTAACAAAGTCCTGGTGGGCTGCCATCATGGACAGCGCAGCAGATGAGCACACACGCTCTTCAGTGGGAAAACTGTTCAACCTACACTCACAGTGAGCCTGGATGTGAATTTACAAAGTAATTAAAGAGCTAGAAGTGATGTTAGTCCCGTGCCTTGGTGAAATTCTACATTTTTTTTTTAAATCTAAAAATTTTGTATCAAAAACATCAATCAAACATCAGTTTAATAATGTCTGTTCTATAGAGCAGTGCCTCAGACTGTTAGAAGGGACTGTGCCAGTGACAGTCCAGCAGAAGCAAGCTGATTTGTTCTATTTGTGAGGATATGGAGCTCAGCACTTGCGTAATATTTCCGTCCCCACCTCTGTTTTCTGAATATAAGAACAATAAACAATCCGAACCCCTGACACCGTTCTTCAGCACCCTCCTCCTTGACATTCACACCCTGCTAAAGCCACTCTCTTGTTAAACACACACCCGCAGCGGCTCCATACGCTTAAGGCCTGCAGCACCTTTTCCAAAGGTCTTCTCATGTCAGGCACAGGATATTTGGTTTTGTTACTTGTGCATTATTTATAAAGCACAAAAAATGAGCACTCCTTTTCCCTGACCTACCCCAGTTAATCCCAAATTTAGGCTAATGCTTTTTTTTTTGTTGGACCTTTTTAGGGTGGTACAAGAATGTGTGATCTCAAACTAAAAATAAACAATAAAAGAAAACCAATCTATTGTTCTTTACAAGGGATAAGCTGGAAGGCAATACAAAGGCTATTTAATTTACCACAGTTAATTGCACTCATACAAAATCACCCTTGTGTTTTGTACTTTCCTTTTTTTTTTTATTCCATGGCAGTTTTAGTATTTGTTCCCCCCTGGGGTTTGCCACATGTCTAGTGGCAAACCAGACTGTAGTTCCACAGCACGCAACCCATCATTTCCTGGGAAAGGGCAGGTACCAAGAAATACTAAGAGGAGGTGATTTAAATGATAACAGCTTTGTTGAACTTACCAGGCATACAGTAACAGATCTTACTCATCTTTAATTGCTTTTGAAAGGCCTGTTTGTGTGACATGTAGGCTGACACGCTGTCTGTTAGGCCATGCAGTGTGTCTGTGGTCTCCTGAAATTTAAGCTGTCTATCTGCAATTTCCTGTACTGCTGAAATCAGCTGGTAGTAGGATGGTTTTCATGAGTTTTTGGTTGCTCAAAAACTGTAACGCTACGGAATTGATGGAGTTCCCACATAGTTCAATAAGTTTAGTAGTTCTCACAAGTTCAGTAAGTTTTCTTTTTACAAATTGATAATCCTTGAAAATTAATTAAAAAAAAAAAATCTGAGACCAAGCATAATTGTGGGTAGGGTATTTGTCTTTTTAAATGAACTCACGGGCTGTGTAAATAGAGGCAAAACTTTAAGGGATCACCCGTGATAATATCTGTCATAAAATTTGTGTCTTAAGCAGGAGAAGACACAAAACTATTACTGTTAAAGTTGTGCAAATGGTACAAGTTAATACAGTGGCAAACAGCAAGCCCATAGATTGCATCCTACAGACTGCAGGCTTATCTGTACTCTGCACTCTTACGTTCAGCACAGCTAAATCTGAAATACAGGCACGAAGAATACTTTGTTGTCCAGGAAGTTTCTAATGGACAACTGGGAATTCTGCTACAGCAGGAAAACTTTGAAAAAAGAAGGATCTACTAAATTTGTGAAGCTTATCAGTTTCCTAAATTCCTTCCTGATTCTTGAAATACTCTGCTCTTCTCCAGAGTTTATGAATTATAAATAGCTGCAAAACAGTAATTATCTTGCAGTTAAATATTTATATTCTCACTACATATTTTAGTAGTTTTGTTGAAAAATAATTAAATCTGAATTCAAAAGTGAGTGGTACCAGCAGTTCAAATGCACCTGTACTCAGTGACAAGGGAGCAAAATCAAGCATATGTCCAGTGGAAGAAGGGACAGGCAACTCGGGGAGAGTACAAGGAAGTTGGTGGCATACGCAGGGGAAAACTCAGAAAGGCTCAAGCCCAGCATGAGCTCAACCTGGCCACTGCTGTAAAAGCTAATAAAAAAGGTTTCTGTAAATACATTAACAGGAGAAGCTGGCGGCCCATGGCTGGAACAGCTACATTCTTTGCTGGGCTAATGGCTGGATGGAAGGCTGGGCCCAGAGAGTGGTGGTGAATGGAGTTAAGTCCAATTGGCAACTGGTCACAAGTGGTGTTCCCCAGGGGCTGGTATTGGGGCCCATCCTCTTAAATATCTTTATTGATGATGTAGATGAGGGAATTGAGTGCACCCTCAGTAAGATTGCAGACAACACCCAGTTGGGGACAGATGTCAATGTGCTGGCGAGTAGGAAGGCCCTCCAGAGGGACCTGGACAGGTTGCATCGATGGGCAGAGGCCAATGGGATGAAGTTCAACATGGCGAAGTGCCGGGTCCTGCACTTTGGTCATACCAACCCCAGGCAATGCTGCAGGCTTGGGGCAGGGTGGCTGGAAAGCTGTACAGAGGAAATGGATCTGGGGGTGTTGGTTGACACTTGCCCAAACATGAGCAGCAGTGTGCCCAGGTAGCCAAGAAGGCTAATGGCATCCTGGCTTGTATTGAGAATAGCATAGCCAGCAGGACCAGGGAGGTGATCATCCCCCTGTACTCAGCTCTGGTGAGGCTGCACCTTGAGTACTGTGTTGTTCAGTTTTGGGCCCCTCACTACAAGAAGGGCATCAAGGCCCTGCAGCATATCCAGAGAAGGGGAACAAAGCTGGTGCAGGGTCTGAAACACAAGTCATATGAGGAGCGGCTGAGGGAAGTGGGACTGTTTAGCCTGGAGAAGAGGAGGCTCAGGGGAGACCTTATCACTCTCTACAGCTACCTGAAAGGAGGTTGTGGTGAGCTGGGGGTCAGCCTCTTCTCCCAGATAACTAGTGATAGGACAACTATCTGAAGGGAGGTTATAGAGAGATAGGTGATGGTCTCTTCAGCCAGGTGACAGGTGATAGGACAAGGGGGAATGGCATGAAGCTGTGCCAGGGCAGATTTAGATTGGATGTTAGAAAAAAATTTTTTACTGAAAGCGTTGTGAGAGCCTGGAACAGGCTGCCCAGGGAGGGGGTTAAGTCACCTTCCCTGGATGTGTTCAAAAAAAGGGCAGATGAAGTACTTAGGGATATGGTTTAGTTTAGGATGTGAATGGTTGGCCTTGATGATCTTTGTCTTTTCCAACCTTGTGATTCTGTGATTCTGTGACAAGATGAAATTGCTGCAAGTTGTGCCAGGGGAGGTTCAGGTTAGAAATCAGGAGAAATTTCTTCTCAAAACAAGTGGTTAGGCAATGGAATGGGTTGCCCGGGGAGGTAGTGGAGTCACTGTCCCTGAGGGTGTTCAAGGAAAGGTTAGATGAGGTACTTAAGGACATGGTTTAGTGAGTAATATAGGTGATAGGGGGATGGTTGCACTAGATGATCTTGGGGGTTTTCTTCAACCTTAATGATTCTGTGATTCTGTGGTGGAGACCCCATCCCTGGAGACATTTGAGATCAGGCTTGATGAAGCTCTGAGCAACCCAATCTAGTTAAAGCTGTCCCTGCTTACTGCAGGGGGGTTGGACTAGATGACCTTTAAAGGTCCCTTCACATTTAACACGTTCTATGATTCTATGATTCATTTCTTGGTCATCTGCAAAGCATGGCTTGATGATTACTACAGCAGTGTCAAGAGATGGGAAAATGTTGAACACTCAAGGCTCCAGGAACAACGAGGAGATAAATATGAGCAAAACTAAGACAACAAAGACTGAACAAGATGCTAACATATCTCGATGAAGAGAGAAGTATTTCATGCAGAAGGGTTAGTCAGAGTGGATGTCTCTGGATATTGTCTGAGAAGTTAATTTTACTGGAAAGCACACTCAGATATTCTGTAAATCCCAAAACACAAGAAACTAATTTAGATATCGTATGAGGTTTGGCACCAGGGAAAGAAAAACTTCACAGTTTATAGAACTGTCTGACAGTTTTTAGGCAGAAAATAATGGGTTTGGAGAATTTTAAATGCTGTAGCAACCACAGGTTAATGTCCTTCCCACTATTTCTGCCTGGTAGCAATATATCTCAGAAATAAATTGATGTCACTAATGTAACAATCCTCTTGAAAATAGACTGACTCCAAAAGAAAACGTTGCCCACCTTGTTTAAGCACTGGGGACAAAATGTTTCCACCTTGTCAAAAAATCCTGACCTCGGGACCAGGCTTTCTTCCTTAAGCACAAGCCTGACTGAACCGTTCCTATGTATGGCCGGCAGTGGGGCTGTGGTGCTTTTGGGTGGAATGGGACTCATGAGCCCAGCTCTTTCTCCGGACACCTGCCTACATCTGCTTCTGATGTGAGTGGTTTGCCAGTCATCAGCATCGATAACCAAAACCAAGCACATGCCAACAGAAGCCAGAGCACTGCCTCTACGTGCCGTGACTACAAACTTTGATACTGCATTGTAACGCTTTCCTGCTGTGCTATAAACACTCCAGACTGATCTTGAATAGAACTGGAAAGAGTTCAGAGATCCTGATTGCTTGCTAAAGCAGGGGTGGCTTTCTTGGGAAGAATGCAGGTGCAAAGTTGTACGGTAAGACTGGAGGTAGATGGAGGATTTGCAAGTTTCTCAGACTAACAAAATACCTGTCCTGTAATTATTCCCAGTGTAAAAACCTTGAGACTGTTATCCATGTGTTTTGGGAGGCAGAACAGCAAACGTGGCAGAGCTGGGTGCTGCGCAACAGGCTTTGCCTGACAACTCAGGAAATCAGCACTGCTCAGTTTTTAGTCAACTTTGCCACGCAGCATGTGTTTCCCCAAACTGCTTTATCCTCCAAGCAGAACAGGCAGCCTGTGATTTGCTGGCTCTGGGAGCTGAACTAACCCCGAATTTGATAGAGAGTCATGAGTAGGAAACAATCTAGTTGTTCTCTGGGGTGAAGCATGGAAAGAAAAAGGCATGTGTTGATGAATACACTGCAGTGCTGACCCACCCTTTGATTTGGGGAGTGGACTCAAACAATTCCTCTGCCTCACTTCACATGGAAAACTGAACTTGCCTTTGGACTATTACTATAAAAAAAAAAAAGGATACTCCCACAGCATCTGAAACAAAGGCTAGTAATGTTGGAGGAAAGACATTCCCAGATTTCCACAGACATTGGGTGAGGCTCAAACTTTATACACATTTGGAGTGAGCCAACTAAATAAATGAGGCAAACTGTATTGGCCATTATTAAGCATTAGCATTTAGGGGCAACAGAAGTATCAGAGAGAGGTAATGCCACCAGAATTTTTGACTAATGCAAAAATTCAGTCCCAATATATAAATTTTTTTTTAAAAAAATCAAAATTTCTGTACTTGTCAGTAAAAATACTCACAACCTTTTGTACACTAATTAGCAGGAACCCTTTTTACTTGAGAAAATGTACACAAATCTGTCTTCTACTTGCTGGTTTAACTGACATTTGTCTGCATTCCTTGTTAGACCCATTTTAACAAGTTAAGGAGAAACAAAAGACCTCAAAGCACCTGGGGTACTGCAGCTGAAACCAGCTTCTGAATTGAAGCGAATCTGTGCCTCTGAATAGACCCCCTTCACTCCGATCCAGCCGCGAACCAGCCCCTTTGGGGCCATTTTCTGGAAATACTTTAATCAAATTAATTCCCACGGTAAATACAAATGTCATTGTCCCGGGCTGGTGCTTGTGGGACAAGGCTCACATACACTGCCCATGAATTTAAAACTCTCTGTTAATTTTGCTGCCTGCATTCCTGGCAGACACAATACGCGGGGTTTTTTGCAGCCAATTTTCTCCTTTTTAAAAAAATCTTGTTAGGGGTGTGTGTGTAATTTCCCCCCTCCTTCCCCTGGCTGTCGAATGAAGACACGCAAGCCCAGCAGTGCGGGGAGCCCAAGCTGCCGCCCCTTGAGGCCGCTGGCTCCGCGGGCAGCCCCGGGGGATGCTGCGCGCACGGGGGTGCGGAAGCAGCGGCGTTCTTGGCATTTTCCGAGGGAACGAGACACCCCGGCACAGGCGGGGCTCCGGCAAAGGGCTCCGGCATCACACGTATCCCAAGTGGTGCCGCTCCTGCGCGCTCTCTCGGCGCGGGGGTGGCGAAGGATCAGGTAAAGTTTTGGGTGCCCCTCTGACAACTGAGCCGTGCTGATGCACGAGGCCGTTTCACGAGGAAACCCCCCCATCCCCCCACCCCCACCCCCTTCCTTCCGGCACACATCGCCGGCACAGACAAAGAGATCGCGTCTGTTCCACGGGAACATCATCAGAAGTTGTAGCAGAGCGAGGAGAGCCGTGGTACCTGCACGCAGTGCCCGTGCCCCGGGTGCCGCCCTGCCTGCCTCCCCCCGGCCCGGCCAGTGCCCGGGGCGCGGTGACAGCAGGTGCCCTCCCCACCCGCGACGCCGGCTCCGAAAGAAACTGCCCCAGGCTGCAGCCTCGCCCGGGGGGACTTTCCCCACGCCAACCCCCTTACTCACCGGTCTCCCCATCATCATCATCTTCCTCCTCCTCTCCCTCCTCCCCCTCCAGATCCAGCAGCACATCTTGATTCTCCGCATTCATGGTCCCGAAGTCCCGGCCACCCGCTCCCGCTCTCCCGCCGGCGGGGAGGCGAGCCCGCCCCGAGCCCTCCCTGCCCCGGAGGCGGAGCGGCGGCGGCAGCGGGCTCCGGGGCGGGGGCGGCGGCGGGGAGGGGAGTGGAGGGGAGCGGGGCAGGCGGGCGGGGCGGCCGCCGCCACCACCTTCTCGGCAGCGAGTCAGCGCTCGCCCTGGCAGGCTGCGCACCGGGCTGTGGGTCCCAGCCCGACCTGCGGCTCTCGGCCTTGCACAGCTCCTGCCTGAAGCCCCGGAGGGTGAGCTCTGGGTGCGGCTGGAGGCGGGCGGCAGCACGTTCCCTTAGTCCTTACAGCGTGTCCTTAGTCCGTACTTCTAATGGGCCGTTTGCTGGAGCTATCGGGACCGGGAGAAGCCGCTTTCTCCTTGGAAAAACTTTCCATCAAGGTTTGTGTGTTTTGTTCTGCTTTTGGGTTTTGGTTTTTTTTTTCAGTAAGCCATAGCATGGAATTCATAGAGGTGAACATATCAGAAGCTGATCAAATGCCGTCTTAAAACGAATTACAGAAGAGTTTTTCTTAACAGGTTATTGTAAACCAAAGATTTTCCAGAGATTTCTCTCATTTCATCCACGTTTACCTTTTGAAAACTGGGTTAGGAGCCAAACTCCTCTGTCTTTTTAAAACTCCAGCAATTGAAGAACTCATCATTGCTAAATACTTCTGCAAGTGCGAAACCTACATACGTAACAAAAGCCCCAAACCAGTAAGTACTGGCAGAGTTATCTGGAGAAGGTAGGAGAAGTTGGCTCAAGGGCCGAACAAACAGCCCACCTTTGGAGGTGATGCTGATGCACTCAACTCAGCTGACTGTTTCACGGTGAGAGGTTGTCCTCTTGACATCAGGTCTCCAGATACAGACTAGGAGAATTTTGCAACTCAAGGAATGCAGAATTGTCACTACACAGAAATGCCGAGGGGGCAGAAATGCTGGCAAAAAGGAATTTGAGTGCTCAGCAATATACCAATCTACTCACATGGATTGGTTCAGGAGAAAGCGCCGAGGTCCTCAAATGGAAAGACATCTGGAGAAATGCCTGGAGAGGAATTGGACTGGTCTTGAATAGTGGGAAGGGACAGAAATAAGGCTGGGAAAATGGATTGAAGAAATGGAGGAATCCTGTTTGGGGAAAGGAGAAAAGAGGAAGATAACTTTTTTTTTTCTCTGCATAAAGCAATAAATAATACAAGCAGTCTGTTTTCAATCTCTAGCCTATTGCTGATACTCAAATGGCCCACAGCACCCAGGATGTTTGAAGCGTATGAACAAGAATCTGGAGCAAAAGCCATTTGTCAGATAAGCTTGTCGCTTGCTAACATGGTTATCTGTTGTCAAGCAGCTGTGGGTTAGGGTCGCAGCAGGGCCTGGCAGAGCAGCGAGTCTAAGTGCAAGCATTTCCTGGCAAAATTGCGTTGAGAAATTTAATTGGGAAGTTTTGGAGCAAACTTGCTTAGCAAAGACCCTCCTCACACTGATCACTTGGAGAGGTATGGTTTGTAAGGACGTAAGTAAATTAGAACAGAAACTACCTCAGTAAGGTCAGCCAGCATCGTTATTAGCAAACAAGCCTTATCTGCACCATCTGATGTGGAGCATTTTTCCCTTGTTAGATACAGAAAGCATCACAGAGCTGAACCAGAGAAGGACAATGCCTCTGGTGGGATATCTGCTATGGGGTAATGCTACATCATGCTACATCATGAGACACTTGTTTTTGTGTGTCCCAAGTTTGACCGGGGACTGTGTGCTGCCCTGTGACAACAGCTGGTTGTCCTCTGACCATCTCAGCATGTGCCTTGAGTACTCAGTCACAACCACCTGTCAGGTTTTGTGTTTGGTGAGGTGACGAGGATGTAGCGCATTACACCCCTCCTTGTCAGAAGCTCAGCCACAGACACTGCCTGTTTCTGTGACCCCAGCAGACAGCTGCAGTGACACCCTTATATACCTGTGTAATGTCAAGTTCAGCTGCCCTCCTTCCTTGTGGGTCCTCCCCAAACTGTGGTCCCATTGTTGACATTTCATAAATGATGGGGGGAGGTTCCAAAGAATATTTATCAATACAGTGATAGGTGCTTTATATATATCAATACATAAATATACCAAGGGAGTGTTACAGATAAGGTACAGCTTTGGACTCTGACGTGAAATATATGAACTCTTGGATGCACCCTGGGGACATCATTGTTATCTTAGTTACGTGCTCCTTATTTTCACATTTCATGAATGAAAATGTAGTAAAACATCTGCAAAGGGAAAAAAAAAACCTGTACAAAAGAAGGGCATTTCAAAACATAGACATATACATATATATATACATACACAAAAGGTGTTTTTTTAACTTGATCCTATTAAAAGTACAGGTAAAGGACCTACCTCTTCAGTCCTGCTCTCACTGTAAGATTTCTCCCAGCAATTAGAACATAAAGATTTTCCAGGCTTCATTCAGTCCTCAGTACCTGAATGTTCAACCTCACAGATCACTTTAGAGCTGAGTCTTGCAGCTACCTGAAAAGGCCATGGGGGTACGGGCCTAAAATACCTTAAAAACTTCTGGAAAATCCATAGCTATTTGTTTTTTACTTTATATCCGATGCAAGTATTTCCGTGTGTACTTTTGGCAGATCACCAAAGCCTTGGAAGCTTGGTTTGGTTACTCCTGAAAAAAAAAAGCAAATGAGGAGAAAAATGCAACAGCACCACCCTGCTGCCATCTCTTTGTCAGACGGATAAGGACAAAAAGATCCACGCAAAGTATTGCAGTTGTGTAACCTCACAACTTTTGGTTCAGCCCAACTTTTTTTTCAAAAGTCAGCTGAAATGAGAAAGTTGGGCTGAAGCAAATTCCTTCCCCCCTGCAGTTCAAGAGGGGTTGTTTTCAGTTTTACTGAAGGGGAAATAAAAAATGTTTTAACATTCAAGATAGTGAGAAACAGAGCAGAAGTCCACAGAGCCAGTGGAAAAATTGCTTCCATGAGTAAGGGTTTCATAGCAACCACGACAACATGGGTCAGGAAGAGACTAAAAGAGATTGTTTAGTCCAGTGGTGACAAAACTTTGGCGTAGGAACCAAGTCTGTCACATGGATCTGGGCTGGCACCAGGGTCTCTGACTCACAGGGTGCTGAGCATCAGAAATCTGCTATTGATCGCTGGTCTGGTCCAGCCCCAGCAGTAGGATAGGTTTGAATGTATTCAGCCAATTGGTGATAAATATTTGCTGGTCGTGCGCTTCACAGTCCCCAGTGAGGAGACCGTGAGGTTCCCAGGTGAGCTGTTGCCAGGGTTTTGCTCCTGCTCATACTCAGCCAAAATCGTTTTGCAGCAGTTGAAGATGTTTTCTTCTGGTCCTTCTCCCAGCACCCATGAGAACAGTCGGTTGTTGTCCTCTTAGTAGTAACAACACATTGCATTCGGAAAACCAGCACCTTAATTCCTCTGAAGCTCTTCTCATCCAGACTATGCAAACCCAGGTCTTCCAGCCTTCCAGCACAGATCCCTGTCTGTGCTTTCCTCTCTGCTAAGAAGTTAGTGTAAAAAACTCATTGTGAGACTCTATGGAAGAAGAAAGTGATAATATTGTACAAAAGCCCTAAGTACATTGGCTCTACCCACTCACAGTCATTTTCTCAATGATTTAATTCACTCCCACACTCACATACTCATAAGAACAAAGATTTTCAGGTGCTCTGGCCTAGGTCACTGGTGTCCCAAAGGACAAGGGGCCATGGAGTCTCCATCCTTGTAGATACTCAAAAGCTACTTGGACACAGTGCTGGGCAATCAGCTCTCGGTAGCCCTGCTTGAGCAGGGAGGTTGGACCAGATGACCTCCAGAGGTGCCTTCCAACACTCAACCTCCATGTGTGATTCTGTCAATGGATGTCAGGTATCAGATCAGATTTTTAGACAGGTCTTTTATACTCAAGAGCCAAAGGTTACTATGGCACGATTCTTTTGCATCAGAATTTTGCTTACTCCCACCTCCATAAATTTTAGGCAAGTCTGCTCCTGGTTTCAAAAGGAACTTTTCAGCATACCTGAAAATGAATCGTATATGTGAGATGCTATAACCTTCTTCCCTTCTTCCTGTTGTTAGCATAGGGTCTACTGCTGAGAGGTAGGCTGTGGTTGGCTGTACTGGAGTACAGGCCTCCTGGGCTTAACACAGGCAACCATCCTCAATTGTACTCTTGCAGGCTATGTCCTTGTTTATGAACATAATCCATTTTTTACATTGTTCTGCTGTTTCTTCTTGTGCTTATGCAGCTATATCCATACTTGATTTCTGTCATCTTAATAATGCCATTATAAGTCGGTACCTCTGAAGACCTTCTGGCATTGCTTAACCCTTTATTTCAAGGTGCAGTGCCCAAATACTGTATGCCAGTAAAGGACTCCCCCACAGTGAATGCTATTGCTGCACCCTTTTGAATGTGATGTTCCTTCTAGCATATCCCAGAGCGACAGTTACTTTTTTTTTGCAGCAGTATCATGTTGTCATCTCACATTTCTATTGCACTCTGCAATAAATCTTAGATTAATTTCTGCAGTTGAGTTGTCAGGCTACTTCCCCTTTTGTATTTCTGTAGTTGATTTTCTGCTTCTAAGTGGACATTTCTCCCCTCTCCCCCGCCTTGTTTTTATTATATTTCCTCATTTGATCAACTCTTTCTCATTTGTCAAGATAATTTTGGATTCAAATGTTGTCTTTCACAGTTCTTGTGAGCTGCTGAGGGACAAAAGCCATGCTACTTAAATCACAGTCATAGCAGCATAAAGACCATGAGCATCAAGGAAGCAGACAGTCAGCCAATGTGGAGGACTGGCAGGTCAAGTGTACTTAAAGATACTTGGAGGGAAAGAGTTTTGTGGGAAAGCTATCAATTATTGCAAGATCCTATATCAAGGCAGCTACAGAAAATTTTATCAGTGAAGACAGAATTTGGGGACAATAGCAGGAGACAAGCATCAGTGTGTGAGGAACTCTTTAAGGGTATCACAGAATCACAGAATCACAGAATCGTAGGGGTTGGAAGGGACCTCGAGAGATCATCGGGTCCAACCCCCCTGCCAAAGCAGCTCCCTAGCTCATATTGCACAGATAGGCGTCCAGACGAGTCTTGAATATCTCCAAAGAAGGAGACTCCACCACCTCCCTGGGCAGCCTGTCCCAGGGCTCTGTCACCCTCACTGTGTAAAAGTTCTTCTGCATGTTGGTGCGGAACTTCCTGTGCTCCAGTTTACAGCCATTGCCCCTTGTCCTGTCTCCACAGACCACTGAAAAGGGGTTGGCCAATTCCCCCTGCATCCCATACTTAAGATATTGATAAACATTAATTAGGTCCCCCCTCAGTCTTCTTTTCTCCAGGCTGAACAGCCCCAGCTCACTCAGCCTTTCCTCATACGGGAGCTGTTCCAGGCCCTTCATCATCTTCGTAGCCCTTCTCTGGACTCTCTCCAGGAGATCCCTGTCCTTTTTATACCAGGGAGCCCAGAACTGGACACAATACTCCAGGTGGGGCCTGACCAGGGCAGAGTGGAGGGGGAGGATCACCTCCTTAGACCTGCTGGCCACACTCTTCCTGATGCATCCCAGGATCCCATTGGCCCTCTTAGCCACCAGGGCACACTGCTGGCTCATAGCCAACCTGTCATCAACCAGGACCCCTAGGTCCTTCTCCACAGAGCTCTTCTCCAGCAGGTCATCCCCCAGCCTGTACTGATACTGACGGTTATTCCTCCCCAGGTGCAAGACTTTACACTTGCTTTTATTAAACCTCATCTGGTTTCTCCCTGCCCAGCTTTCCAGCCTGTCCAGGTCTCGCTGGATGGCAGCGCAGTGCTCCTGCGTGTCAGCCACCCCTCCCAGCTTTGTATCATCGGCGTACTTGCTGAGGGTGGATGCTATTCCCTCATCAAGGTCGTTGATGAAGATATTAAACAGGACTGGACCCAACACCGAGCCCTGGGGAACACCACTAGTCACAGGCCTCCATTCAGATTCTGTTCCACTGATCACGACCCTCTGAGCCCGGTCCGACAGCCAGTTCTCAACCCACCTCACTGTCTACTCATCTATCCCATGATCTCTTAGCTTTTCTATCAGGATGTCATGGGAGACAGTATTGAAAGCCTTGCTGAAGTCAAGGTAGATGACATCCACTGCTCTCCCTCCATCCACCCAGCCAGTGATGAGATCATAGAAGGCTATGAGATTGGTCGAGCACGATCTCCCCTTGGTGAATCCATGCTGACTACTCCTCATGACCTTCTTCTCTTCCAATTGCTTGGAGATGGCATCCAGAACAAGCTGTTCCATAACCTTTCCAGGGACAGAAGTGAGGCTGACTGGCCTATAATTGTTAGGGTCCTCCTTCTTGCCCTTTTTGAAGACTGGAGTGATATTTGCTATCCTCCAATCCTCAGGTACTTCTCCTGTTTTCCAAGAGCTGTCAAAGATGATAGCAAGTGGCTCTGCAATCACTTCCGCCAGCTCCCTCAGCACATGTGGATGTATCCCATCCGGGCCCACGGATTTGTTTGCATTAATCCCTTTGAGCCGCTCCTGGACCACCCCTACCTCAACTAGAGGGAAGCTCTTCATTCCCCAAACACTCCTACTTTCATCCAGGATCTGTGGGTCCCGAGGGGCCTTTGGAGTGAAGACTGAGGCAAAGAAGGCATTCAGTATTTCCACCTTCTCATCATCACCCGATACCAGGACACCCGCCTCATTCATCAAGGGACCTACATTATCCCTGATCGTCCTCTTAGTATTCACATATCTGAAGAAACTCTTTTTATTATCCTTTATATCCCTTGCCAGTTTCATCTCCAAGCGGGCTTTTGCCTTTCTAGTTGCGTCCCTACAGGCCCTGACAACATCCCTATAATCCTCCCAGGTGCACAGACCCAGTTTCCATAGTTCATAAACCCTCTGCTTCCCTTTGAGTTTACACATTAGCTCCCTGGTCATCCACACAGGTCTTCTGCCTCTCTTTCCCAATTTCTTACTCAAAGGGATGCACCTATCCTGTGCTTGGAAGAAGCGCTGTTTAAATGCTAGCCAGCTCTCACAGGCTCCCTCCCCTTCTAACAGCGTAGAATGTATGAAGGTCATCACTGTGGGACTCTTTGAGGAGCAGAGAACACATCTTTTTTTCTGCTCTGCATTCTTAGGTGGAATGAAAGAAGTAATTATCCCAAAGACCAAATAAAATCCATTATTTTACATTTCATAAAACATAAAGACTTTTTAATAACAGCTGGGATACTGTACCTGTCTGTCAGAAAGCAGGTGAACTTTAAAGCACTACTGAGCTCAGCAACAGGAAAGAGACCGTTTGGAATGTTCTATTAGATAGTCTGCAAAGCCCCAGTTCTAACGGAGAGATAAAATCAGAGAGAAAATACAAACAAATAAAATGGTCATTTCCCACAAGAAATTCCCTTAAGTGCCGTGAATTATTCAGAAATTTGCTGCATTAAAAGTCAGCAAAAGAAAATGTAGGAGAACGTACTCCCAGCTCACCAAACCATATTTTTTCCCTGGTACTGTTAAATTAGTGCTTACAGCCTGTTCAAGACTAGTGAAAAATGACTGTGAAGAGTTTGGACTTCATTTTCCTTCGCCAAGCTCCTGTGATTATTTCAGTGTGATTCCCAGATAGGGAGAGAAGCGAGGCATTTGGGGAAATTAAAACCACTCAAACCCTGTACAGCTCTTTGTATTTTTCTTTTTACTTTGGTCATGTTTCCCATTGTATGTAATCCTCCCAGATTTCTTAACTCTCACTCTTGCATGCAACCTCTAGTCTCAGATGACAACTCCAGTCTCTCTTGCCCTCTATTGAAGTGAATTGGTAATAACAATTGCCAATAAAATGCGAGCTACAATATATAAAAGAGGATATAAATAACTGATCTCAGACCAGCGACGTGTGTAATTACTTTATGTAGAAGCCTCATAAGTGCTGCCAAGTCTTCTGCTGGCTCCCACCTATGTGTTTGCTTTCTTTCACTAGCTGTCCCTCACGTGGGACGCAGACATGGCAATTACACAGCAAACTTCTTGTCTGATATTCCTAACCTGTTTAATATGAAGCTTTTAATTCTTAGGGCAGGTCTATGCATGGCCAATGGACATCTTAGAATAATAGGCTCAGAGTTCTAATAATTTTCTGACACAAATGTCTTACCTCAAATAGTTCAGCACATTTAAGTTTCAGAGAGGTAACGGGGTTATTTTCACCAGGTAAATTATAAACAATCACACACAATCATTTAGTTCACAGAGTGCTGCATTATTTTTAATTGTCCTTACAAAAAATAATAATAATTAGTCCTGTATCTGTCTGGGTATCCCTAAGTCACAGGAAATGACTGTAGCAAGTCTTACTCATTCTTCAAGAGAGGGCATGTTCTCAGTCATCCTAGGCTCACCCTGCAAGC
Source organism: Porphyrio hochstetteri (assembly GCA_020800305.1). Taxonomy (NCBI): domain Eukaryota; kingdom Metazoa; phylum Chordata; class Aves; order Gruiformes; family Rallidae; genus Porphyrio; species Porphyrio hochstetteri. The sequence goes on from CM036905.1 coordinate 36,046,259, forward strand.
GCTCAGCAGACTACAACATTACCATAGCTGGGCGGTGTGGAAGGCAAAGTCGCTCACACAAGGTAGTTCAGGTATGGTACGTTACCCACATGACTAGTCCTTTCAAAGCTGGTGCTAGTACCTCGGTGAGGTGCTGCCCCTTGCAAGGGGATATACCGAGCTGCCCCGAATTAGCTGCGGTATCTGGGCAATTGGGTTCAACTGATAAAGAAGGTATGTCCCACACTTGTGAGGCTGCAAACAGATTTTGTCTTCATGCCCTGAGAAGGTGCAAAGAGATGCATTTAGTACTTACTCCGTGGAAAGAGTTCAACTAATTTGAGTAATGTAATTTAGTGCAGCATTGCTGAGTGCAAGCGCAGGCACAGTCTGGACAGGAGAGTCCACACAACCACATCGTTTCGCTGAGTGTTCAGACTCCACTGGGCACTGCTAAGAGAGGGATACATATTCTCAGAGTAAAAACCTGAACTTAACCTTCTACTACGTATGCATATGGGAGTCTATTGACATTACAGTCAGAAAGGACTGTAGTGACACAGTCAGATTAACTCATGCAGGTTGCATCACCTCCCCTCATCATCGCCCTCTGCCCGTACTGCAGAGACCAATGCACCCCAGGCTGCAGCTAGTGTTCATTTTCACTGCACTTCCAGCAGGATAAGCAAGCGCTCCCTCTGCGTACTTTCAGAAAGGCTCAGTGTTTGTGGTAAGCACAGTGCTTTCAGTGCCTGCTGTCGAACATCTCCCCCACCAACTGCAAGCATGAATTTTCCATTAAAAGTTGAAGAGAGGGAAAGGAAGAGGAATTCTGAAATCAACCCTACAATTAGATAAAGTGAAGACTTAATGTCAAAACACTTCACAGCACTTTTAAGGATAATTTGGTTCTATCCTGTGGCCATGAAACAATCTTAAAATAACTTGTCAATAACTGTATCCTGCAGGGATAGAACAGGAATTTCTGTCTTTAATGAAAAACCTGGCAATCAAGCTTCTCAAGGCTTTACTTATAGTTGAAAGCATGAATAAACCGTGCATGAAAACGCTTGGCAACAGTTTGATTCATGTTTGCAATTTTGCTACTCAGCAGTTCCTCCCAACAGGTAGAGGGAAGCTTCAAACTCCTTTGGCTCCTTCTCTTCCAGCAGAAAGGAAACAGCTTTCTGCTATTTCCGGATCAGACTTTCCAAATCATTATGGGCAGCTCTCCTGATGGGGCTGGTCTTAATTTGCAACAGTCCCTCATCTAATCTTCAGTAACATCCTTGTTGCGGGTTTGTTCTGCTGTCTTGTACTTGCTTGTGGTCGTGTAACTGGTGTACATCAGTGGGCTCTGTGACTGATGATGTGCGAGATTTAATGTTGGCGCAGGAGTTGGAGGAGCACATGTATATGTGTGTGTATGCCAACTGCCCTTCCTCTCTGCTGCAAAAGGCAACAGTCTGGTCACCAGCCCTTCCTCCTTCTCCACTCTGTTGTGGCATGTTGTACCTCACTGTATTTCACCTTTGATAGACAGGTAGGTGTCGGGGAAGACAGCAGGCCTGCCAGCGGCCTAGCTCTCTTCTCCTGGGATTTAGGCCCTGACAATATTCTTTTGTTTCCATGAGAGAAGAAAAGTTACTTGTGCTCTGAGGACCTTAATAATCACATTCTCAAAACACAGCAGCCTTGTTGATAAGGGTACAGGCTACCCTAAACCAAGAAGCAGTTATGGGAAGGTATTTGGGAGTAATGGAACATGTTAGGAACCAACCATAACAAGATGGTCAAAACAGCAGGTGTGCGGATACTTTTAGGCATTAAAGGTAAACTAATGATATTTAGGTTTATCAGAACTCATTATAATTACTAACCAATCCATACAGTGTGAACAGTGTGTGTAACCAATTAGCAGTTTTTTAGCTTGCCATGTTTGCAGTGTAAAAAGGTATATAATCTGTGTGATTTCACCTAATAAAATGGCTTCACCTAAAATTCATCTCGAATTGCGTGTTGCTCTCTGCTGGTCGCCACAGGTAGGGAGAGTCCTGTTCCTCCCAAAAGATGTGGAAGGAGGAGCTGTGCTGTGTGCTGGCCTGGAGCCCCAGGAGGAATACCAATGTGCTTTGCAAAGTCTCCTCATTGCACTCAAAAGAGAAATGGATCCTTTTCTACATGCCTTCCACGCCTTGTAAAATGCAAGATAGAAAACCACTCTTATTTACTCCTACGAAGCATTAAAAAGCCATAATCTACAGAGCGAATTTCCTAATCTCAAGGTATGAGTTGGTTCTAAGCAGCTTCTTTTTCCTTTCTCTGAGTCATTTTTATCTTTTATTTTCTATCAAAATTGAGTTTATATGGGCCTTGAGATATTAGTTGGATAAGACCGGTATCAGGCACCAGATAGAAAGGGAACAGATAGATGTGTGAGGAAGCTGGGACCAGATACTGAGTTGCCCATCCTTTGCTGGGTTGCAGTGATTCTGAAGCGAGGAGTTTGCTCTGTCGGTCTCTGTGGCTTCAGCCTCCTCAGTGCAGGCTGCTGCATGGCCAGGAATGTGGATGCTTTCTGCTGCCTGGGATCCTGTTTTGTTACCGCTTCCTCCTTCCGCCTCTTGCCAGGAAATCACCTTGGAAACCCAGGCACCAGTTACCATGGCCACTTGGAGAAGCATATGTTTCCTTCCATTGCATTGGGTATTAGGAGGAGGAAAGCCACAAGGTTGGGGTTTTTTTTGCTGGAGTAAGTTTGGTGGGATTGAACTGAACGAGCTGCATCCCGACCTTATTTCCTCACCAAATCCCCAGTGAAACAACTGGAGCTACAGAGCGTAAACAAGGGAGAATGCAGCTTTACGTGAACGTGCTCACAGGGCTGTAAAATGATGTCTTTCAAACAACTCACCACTCTCTGACTTACTACCAACCTAGAGAAACTCAAGAGTGAGATAAACAGGAAATAAAACTGAACCTTGTTCTCCCCCAAAATTCCTTGGACAAGAACTAAAAGGCTTTGAAAGCACTCACCTGATGGTTGGGGTGAAAACCAGCAGTAGCTGCTCAAACTAAAGGTATAGATGGGACAAGTGTCCCGTACTGAGAAATGGCTTGGGGACATCTGTGGAAAAAAGAAATAGCATGAGCGTTTTTTACTGACTCCCAGGGTCCAGAAATCAGCTAGTCAGGCTCAAGCACTGTAGGATCAAAGGCTGACCATCCAGCTGAATATCTTACTGACTTTCACTAAGGAAAACCAGGAATGTTCCTCAGGCTGGTGTGTGAAAAGCTGAAGATTCTTTCCATTGTGACCACATACACTACAGCAGAAACATCCTCAAATCAGGTATTGTATTTAAGCTAAAGGAAATACAGCAAACACATAATGCTCCTCTGTGGCCTGAACTTCTCCAGGTAAAGGTTGCCACCACTCCCCTTCCATCTCAAATCCCATTTCCTTCTGAAGGGTGCTACACTCATCTAGTTCCTTACAGAAAGTGCCTAACCAGAGGGTCCAGGATGCCAATGAACTGGCAGATCACAAAGTGATCAGGCCACACTGTGATCCTTCAGGGTACCAGAATGTCTGTTTGACACTTTGCAGCAGTTTTCCTGATCTGAAGCTTGAAGCCATTGTGATCTCTTGGTGAACAGTAAGTCTGCTCTTTGCAATGGGAAATGAGTGCTTCAAAGCAAGAAATCCTCCTCATTTACAGGTGTGACTGTTCTCAAACATGGGTCTGAGACACCCCCTCACTACAGATCCTGCTGCTTCACTCTTGCTTTTCTTAACCTTCCATTCTGAAGCAAATTTATTAGGGAAACAGTAAATCCAAAGTTAAACACCACAAGACTATTCTGTGTTTAATTATATGTTTCAGAATGGGGATATGAGTGGAGACACATTGCAGCCAAGGCACAGAAGTGTGTGAACAGATTTGAGCTTATTTTGCCCAGACTATGAGCTGACTAGATGTCACCCAGCCAGTCCAGAAGCTACATAAACATGGCAGCAGGTCTGATGTATTGGTATCTCTCTCTCAGCCAATATGCCCTTGCAACCCAGAAGAGCCCTGCAGATTATTTCCCACATTATGCTGGAGCATGCAGAAACTAAATTGTACCATGAAATTGTGTCATTGCTGGGGCCCTTTCAAATCCAGTTTAAAGGGAATCAGTTTAGCAAATCCAGGGTGCTCTGCCTGCACTGGATAGCCCGTTAAATCACACTTACTCTCATGGCAAGGCACCGGTGGAAGTTGCTGTTGATTGATCTGCTGGTTCCCTGTTGTGTGATGGGGGATGCTTTTACGGTATTTCTATCACCACCAGCAACTCTGATCCCCTGAAAGCAGCTGATGGCTTTCAGTAACCACTTTCAGCTCCAGCGTGGCATTCACCTCCTCATTGATCAGTTTTGTGCATACCCTGCAGAGTCGTGGACAGAGTTACAGCCTTTTACTGCTAACAAGCAAGAGGAGAATCAACTCTGCTTATGTTAACTTCCAAGTTCACTTCAGAAACATCTATCTGCACCTTTCCTACCTACTGGTTTGCAATTGCAGCACCAAATTTTAGTATTGCATAAATTATGGAGTTCAGTTTCTAAACAGATGCAGTAAATTCTGTGGAGAAAGCGCAGCACAGCCTTCACCTTACCACAGGTAGGGTGCAGTCAGAATTAGACCCTTCCCTATGCCTCAAGGCTCCCCAGGACATTGTGCTCACTGCTAGTGACTTTTGTGACTGCCATACACTCCAACTGTCCTGTACATGAACTGTTCCAGCAAAGTCTAATATTTGGCCTGGCTCACTAACCTTTATTTACTTTTTGATTATGAGATTACCCTCTTTCTAATTATCCATCCCTAAACTGCAAAAAACACCAGTTTCTCTTAACCTCCTTCCTTTAACTGTACAAGACTAACATTAATTATCTTGTTAATTTCTGCTACAATTGTTTTCATATTAGCCCCAGCCCTGGAGGTGTTTAAGGCCAGGCTGGATGGGGCTTTAGGCAACCTGATCTAGTGAGGGTGTCCCTGCCCATGGCAGGGGGGTTGGAACTAGATGATCTTTGAGGTCCCTTCCAACCCAAAGCATTCTATGATTCGATGAAATATCCATTCTTTTCTGATGCAGATTTTTAGCCAGGAGGAACTTGGCTTGGCTGTAGGAATGGGGCATGTCAAACTACTCTATTTGTCACTCTTCATAAAATTGCATTAAAAATAATTAAACAACATGAAATGGCTGCGATATTAATTGAGAAGAATTTAGGAAATGCCAAAATGCTGGCTGTCTGAACATCCCTAGTGGACTTACTCAGTGTGTGTACTTTAGTTTACACTCCATAAAAAAGCAACATGTTACTTTTTTTCCCGTAAGTCTTATAGGAAAAGCGGTAATAATAACAACATAATTACACATAATTATTATGTGCACAAAACCCTCCACAATAACCAGGAATGGAGTCTTAGAGAACTGCCATGGGAAGCCTTATGAGTAAGTGCTTGTGAGAGTTGTTTTAGAGAAGGAGTGTCACAGCAGAGCCTGAAGGAAAACTAGCTGACCCCAACCCTGCTCATGGACATGCAGGGCAGTGTGGCTAAAGCAAAATGCTCTTCTCTGAGAGGGTCACAGTTTCTGTCCCATCGGTGAAGCAAGGGCTGTCCTGTGGAGAAAACAGCATTTTATAATGTAGCTGTAGTTAGTGCCAAAATACAAGTTGCAAAAGCCTTTTCTATCTTGGAGATCCCTGACCTGACAACTTCTGAGTTTTTCCAACAGCGGTCAGTGTGTCATACGAACCAGTTGATACTGTCCATATGGTGTTTACATCACTAACAACAGAGAAGGAAACTTCAACAAAATAATTTCCCCAACAGTTTCTGTGACTGATGGATGTCACAATGCCACAGAATATATTGTATCCAGCTTTATTCTCAGTCACTAAGTCTAAATGCCTTGCTCCACATTGGACTTGGTTGCATCTGTGATTTTTCTGCTGCCAATGTGACTGGAAGCTCTTGAGAAGCCTTACCAAACACTGTACACGTGCTGCAGGTCCCTGCGGATGCGATGCCGTTAAGCTCCCTCGTGTTGGCCAAGGCGTGTTTATGTTTGAAGGCTGGTAAGACCTTTTTAACACAAGGTCGTGTGTTAGAGAAGAAGGACGTGGTACTTTATCCAGGCACATGGACCAGCAGTGGGCTGCCTTCACAGAATCACAGAATCACAGAATGGTAGGGGTTGGAAGGGACCTCGAGAGATCATCAGGTCCAACCCCCCTGCCAAAGCAGCTCCCTAGCTCATATTGCACAGATAGGCGTCCAGACGAGTCTTGAATATCTCCAGAGAAGGAGACTCCACCACCTCCCTGGGCAGCCTGTCCCAGGGCTCTGTCACCTTGGTGGTGACCTACCCCGTGTGTTTGCAGCAAGAAGCTCCTTGTGAAGCCTCCCACAATCTTCAGTCCATCTCAGCACAGATAAAATGGAGCTTGGTTCGATTTGTCTGGGCTTGGTTTAAGACACAGGAGGTTGTACAAGCCAGAAGGGAAACACACCGTTGCTCTCATCTAGAGAGCTGTGAACAGCACTCCACCATTTCAGGGAGGAGATGAGGATTTTAAACCTTCCCACCCATTCTTGGGGTATGAGGGAATGCATCCATCTCTCTGTTAGCAGGGGCAGGGGAAGAGGCAGCACTTGGTGGGGCTCACCTCTGTGCTGGTGTGAGGGAAATGTGGTCCCTTTTCATCCCTTCCATGCATGCCTCTCTGCTGGAGATCCTTCACATATTTCTGGTGCTTCTGCCACCAGAGATATACCTCTTCCAGTCCCACAAAGGGCCCTAAACATGTTTCTGGGGATCAACCTCTGGGTCTGGCCTTCCAGGGGTAAGGAACAATGATGTTCTGTGACATGCAAGAGTCATCTGGATGTGCTGCCCCACTAAGGGACATCAGACAGCACTGCTCTTTAAAATTACAGCCAGGCACATCTGGTTGTGAGCTGAGACTGATGTGTTTATAGAGCCCTGGATAAGACATGAGTCTCCTGTGGTCATGAGGGGAACAAACTGAGGTGCTGAGCTACCCCCAACCTATCCACCTGGAATTCCCAGACTGACTGTAACGTCTGCCGTGCAGTAACACGATACAGTATTTCAGTTTGGTTTTATATTGCTTTTTTTGTTGAAGAAGAACATTTCTGACTCTATAGTCTGAACTTTCAACGTTGCTATATCCAATTAGTGCAAGAAGTTTTCTCTAGGAACCTCGGACCTTTGTAAAGGTCAAATCTCAAAAGTCAGAATTTCAGTTTGAAAGGTGGTTTCAATGAGGGTTAGGGTGCATTAGGCTAGAGCTTGGACAAAATCTCCTTGTAGCTGTTGGTCCTAACAGCTGTTTTTCATTCAGAATAAAATGTAAGAAACAGGAAAGCATCTTCATGGAATGAGATAGCCAAAACATAAAGAGGTATTGCCAAGAATATAGCAATATACACCACTGTAAGGATCCCAGATAAAAGAGAAGGTTTTCTTTGGGCTGAATACAAATGCAGAGGTGCGGGCACTGTTTGATGGAGCTAGATATGAAGAGAAGTAGCAAAACTATCACAGGCTGACACAGAAACATCAGAAAAGCAAGGAAGTGACCAGAGCAAGCATTAGGCACTGGCCTCATAAAAAGTCTATAACCAGAGATGACTTTCCATGAGAGCTCTGCTGAAAGAAATTTGAAATTGAGAAGAAAGTGCTTGCCCTTTTTTAATAACTTTGTTTTAGTCTTTGTACTTAAGAAGGACAAAAGTCAGAAAATGCCTGACTTCCTGAAGGAAACTTCCAGTAAGACTCCAAACCCTGAATAGCAGCTAGTATCTAAAGAAGAAAATCATCTCTGTGTACAGCCTTGCCATTGCTCCAGCAGGCTCTGTGTGGGAGGCAGGCTGGGGCAGCCAGGTCCCTGCCTGGCAGTCACCAATTCACACTGTAACCATTAAAAAAATTTAACCATTAAAAAAAAAGTAAAAATAATAAAAAAGTAACATAAATATAATTACAGCAATGTAAAAAAACCAAAAAACAAGAGCTCCTTCAATGTACCATGCCATGAATAATTAATAGCACAGTAACAAACCTCTACTTGTTTTGTGCCTCAACTGGAACAACTCCCCCTCTCTTCCCCTACTTTCACACCAAACTGGAAGAGACCAAGAGGTAGCACCTCTCCATAGGGACCTGCTGACCTGCTGTGCCCAGCCAGCATGAGCGGGGTGTCTTGCCCAGGCACTCAGACCTTGGTCAGCCTGCAGGAACCTTCCTCTGCCTCTTACTGGGAAGAGTAATGCTGTTTCCAGAGTAACTGGCTTTCAGTACCATTTGGAGCCTTGAAAGACCTTCTGGTCCCACAAGGAGCTATAGGGGGCCACAGAAGCATCACGGAAGGCCAGCCACTAGGCCTAACTGAGTTTGAACGTTAGATTCTCCTTCTTCGGTGGGTTTCTTACCTGTAGAGCAGTTTGGGCTGCCTTGAGGAAAGCCCCTTTCTACATAATCTGCAATGCTTCCTGATAGCTGCCTCACATGAGAAAAATCCTCCTTTCCTGTGAGGTAAAAGGGACAGCACCTGTGGAACGTCCCTTTGACTCAACTGGTCAAAGTTTAAAGAGACTAGATACGTCATGATGTAAGGAAAGGGTGGTTGTAGTGGAAGGCCTTAGGGGGTTCTGCAGACAAAATAAGTCACCAAGGGAAACTGTATATTAAAGTGAAAGTAGGTAGGGAGCTCCAGCCTGAAGCACAGACCAGCAGCAGCTCCTGTGAAGTTTGTTTGTGCATTCGTTAGCCTAAGCCTTGTGGGACTAGTTAGTTCTTTAGTGAATTTCCATTTCCTTGAGCTCTTTGAAACTTTCCCTAGCTGCACTCATCCCTGAAAATCCAGGCTATGCTTAGTATTTAAAATGTGTTTATAATTTTTGAAGTGCAGAATATGGGATGAGGGTGATGACACAAATGGAGTACAGGCAGAAAACAAAGGAAAATTATAATTTTCTAAACATATGCTTTCATTAAGAATGAATTACCAGATGGTTCTGGCTGCTTTTGTTATGGCCGGTGGTACAATACACTCACAAATTCAAAGGAGAGACGCTCTCTCCTGTGAATAGAACAGCTTAGTAGAGGAAATAGTCTCAGAATAAATACCACTGTACAAAAGAAAAAAGGCTGCCCCTTAGCTCCTAATAAAACTAGAAAATAGAGTGACCGTTGAAATTTGGCTGTTCCTATTTACCTTTTGAAATAGATACGGCCCAACATATATTATGGGTTTTGAATATCTGGACATTGAGAAGTTGCCTCTTCCTGATTCAGAAGAGGTGCCTGTCAAGTAAGCAGAGTTGCTGGGATCTGTTGTGGCCTTTGGGAAGGCAGAGCGACCAGCAAGCAGTTTCTTGTCTGTTTCTGGGGAGCTCAGGACCCTTCAGCCATGCCTGCCAGCACATACAGTTTGCAACTGTCCCCTTTTCCTATTGCCACATCAGCCCCATTCAGATGGCCTCAGTGTTCAGGAAATGAATCAACTCTCTATCGGGTATTACGGATATCTGTGTGTTAAGGGGTCTAGATGAATCACATTGCAAATCAGAAACTACAGATGAGCCCTTCCCCCAGTCATAGTTGGGATGGCTTTTCACAGCAACAGGTAATTCATTAACTAGTGTTCATTTGGATGGTGTGTGTAACAACGGTACTGAGATGGTACGTGTGAAAATGGCATTTGTAAGCTGCTTCACCCTTATAATGTCCCCACTGTGGGAAGCAAGCTGTTAACAGCAAGCTTCAGCAGATGTTACAGCACTCTCTGTGGGAAGGGATGCCATTAGGCATTTCTGCTGGAGTGAAAGGCCATTATGCTTTCCAGTCCCACAGAGGTTAATAATTCCTGAGGATTATTTAGTTGATCTTGATCTAAGGATTCCAAGACACTGCTAGGCTAAGAAACTCTCCCAAAATCACATTGATAGACCAAGGAATGGCAATGGAAAGAATCCAGACTCATAGATCTGTAAAGACGAGTATGTTTTACTTATAGAGTACTTGTGCTTGGCTACAGAAATGGATCTTTATGGAAAAGACTGGTTGAATAGTCCAGGACCGGATAGTTAGATTTTCTAGAAAAAAGAAAACTCCTCATTAGCTTCGGATATTTGTGTGTGTATAAATTTTCCCATAAATAACATTAAATAAATGATAAGAGCCTGTGAGGGCAGCATGTAGCTGTAGTACCAGCATTCTTCTTCAGAGAAGTTCTCAGGAAAGCTCTTCCACTGACACGTACTGAGGTAGCTCTGGTGACTCCAATTGCGTTAGGAGATTTACACCTGCCCGGTAAGCATGTGTATGTCTGTAAGCTAGAAACAGACTTAAACTGCTACTAAAAGTTGCTGAAAATAAAAAGAAAAAATCCGAATACACTGTTTTACTCCTAAGATTAGTATCAAATTGTTGTGATTTTATAAGAAAGAGCACAAGTTACTTCATCTGGGCACCACTTAGTCTCCCGATCCCAGTTCCAAACAGCCACCGCTAACATGACTTCCAGGGCTGTGCTTAGCGGTACGTGGCAGTCTCGTTAACGCAATTAACCACCCGTTCCCCTACGCAGGCTCGGTGTAGGCACTAACCGCCACTTAACTAACGTCACTTTTAGCCACAATTTATATGCAGCCCTGGGGGAGCTCATTAGTTGTCTCTCATTGCTATTTATATACCCACGAGCCTTGTCACAGAGCCGGGGATAGTTTCTGGCTACCTTTGAAGCCGGAGTCGGGCCGCAGGAGCGAAGCCAGAGCCGAGGCAGTCGGCCTGCGGGTGGCAGCACGGGCCCAGCTACCGCTAGGCCCCGGCCCCGGCAGCCAGCGGGGGTTGGCGGCAGATATCGGGGGCGGGAGGAAACAGAAGAGAGCAGGAGGGGAAGAGAGAGAAAAAGGGAAAAAGAGACAAAGATTAAAAGGAAAAAGGAGAAAAATTGAAAATGGGGAAAAGGAGAAAAAGCTAAAAAGGGAAAAGAGAGAAAAAGGGAAACAAAAAGGGAAAGGAGAAAAAGATAAAGGGGGGAAAAGGGAAAAAGGAAAAGCTGAAATGGAAAAAGAGGAAAAGAAAAAGGGAAAAAGAGAAAAAGGGGAAAGGAGAAAAGGATAAAATGGAGAAAAGGGAAAAAGAGAACAAGAAAGAGAAAATGAGAGAGAAAGAGAAAATGAGAGAAAAAGAGAAAAGAGAAAGAAAAAGAAAAAGAGAAAAAGAAAAAGAAAGAGAAAAAGAGAAAGAAAAAGAAAAAAGAAAGAAAAAGAAAGAAAAGAGAAAGAGAGAGAAAAAGAACAAAGATAAAATGGGAAAAAGAGAAAAAGGAAGAGAAAAGAGAAAAAAGAAAAATATAAAAAGAGAAGGGAAGGGAAGGAAAGAGAAGGGAAGGGAAGGGGAGAGGGAGACATTAGGTTTGGTAATGCTATTAAAAAGAGCAGGTTAGGTGATATTTCTCTAGAAAAAATAAAAATGCATGTAATTATTGTTCTAAACCTCTGGAGACCTTTAAACAATTAAAAATATTAGACATTTATTGCTATTTTAATGTACATTTGACCACACACAATGTAAGGAGGAAAGTATTTTGTATGGGTTATATCCTCATGTATGCACTCTGTATTTGAATATACTGATTTCTTCTAAGTTCCTTTGGCAAACTGGATTTAACTCATAACAGAATGAGAACACAATGGTATTTTTAACCATGGAAAGGATTAATACACAGGAAAATCCATGAGTTCTAGTCAGATTTTGCCTCCCAGTTACTTGTTCAGGTGCCTACGAGATGATTTTTCAAAGGAAAGAAATGCTTTCACTTGCACAAATGAACTTGTAGTACTGAAAATTTAGGTTGGCCAACCCAGCCTGGGGGGTGCAAAATAGAACAGCAGTGCTGCTCACCGCACAGGAATCTGAGCAATGGGCTTGTGGAAAACTGTTCCACAAAATAGGTGCTCCTGGTCCCTGGGAGTCCTTTCTTGACATCTGTGTACTGGAAGCAATTTGCAATGAGGAGTAGCTGCCCTGGTGCAGTGTATTTGTGGAGTTTCCATCCGTTCCTCCTGCTGATCCCCACATGAAGAATTAAAAAATATGTAAAATTTAACAAAGAGAAAATTAAGAATTAAATCCCGAACTTTTTGGTCAATTTTTTTTTTTAAACGATTTGCCGCCTTCCCTTTCTAGCCTGAGCCCACAGAATTCTCCCCACCAAAGAGAAAAAGGCATTACCTCAGGGGTTTTTTTAGATACATACCTTTTCCTTTTTTTTTTTTTTTCCCTCAGTTGGGCCATTCTAAGTTTCATTCAGTACAGCAGAAGGAAGGTAGAGGAGAAGCTGTCAGGAAGATCCTAGCAGTTTCTTGAGTTTCATTCAGTTAATGCTGTTAGAAACGCATATTCAGAGACGGGTATGTCCCAGCCCTGTCAAGCAAGGTCTGTCTGGACCTCCCATCAGTGGAAAACCACTTTGCCATATCCAGATACTCTCAGTCCTGGGTAAGCTCCTTCCTTGACTCTGACATGCCCATCTCCCCTCTTCAGCAGGGAAACCCCAGGGGCAGATGGAGAAGCAGCTGCTTCCACCTGCTGGATCTCACTGTAGGGTGGTTTTACAGAGAGGGAGAGGACCTCCAGTGTGGAGAGACACCAAATTAAAATAATGGCAGATGAACACCTACAGGAACTTTCCCTTAGCAATAGAAAAGGAAGCAGGACTATGCAGTAACATCTGTGATTTTCTCATTTTTTTGCTTTCAACTGCAAAGACTGACTTCTGACCACGAGTCCTGTGTGTTGAATAACACTTTTTAGTGTTGAGAGTGATGCTTAGAGGCTGTGTGTTCACTAGATTTTTGGTTTAACGTATTTTCCTCTGTCTCTGTCTGCAAGGGGTGTTGTTTTTTTCCCCAGAAAATAAACCAAAACTGGAGCATTCCCATCTTTGCCAGACACTTAAGTAGCTGCCTCAGCAGAAGAAACGGGGTCCCTATAGGGACACTATGGCACCCCAGTTTGCTGTGAAAGTAATCTCCCCAAATCTTGTGTGCAGTAAAGCAACTGGCTTCAAAGTGTTTGCTTTTATATTTTACAGTCTTCTTCCTCTACTCCCTCAGCCACGCAAAAAGGCGTATCGTCTGTTTTCACTGTGGCAGACTGGCACTTAATGTGACTCACCAGACTGCAAATCCATTTGTAAATACAAAGACTTCAGACAGGATGTAACCATTATGCAGGAGTCATTCAGATGTTTGATTTTGCCTAGAAGGGAAATGATGTCTCATGGGCTATAAAAATAGAGAAAAGTTAGTGGTTGCTCACATGCCCTACGTCGTCTCTCAGAGCCTGCACAAGGCTTCCCTCTGGCACAACGCAAACCAGAGATGATATATTGATGATATATTGATTGAGGGTAGAAGCAAGAGACTCTGCTGTACTTGACTGGATGGGAAAATATTTGTTGTTGCACATTTTGCACCTTCATGCTAGGAAGAGATCCATTATTCTGATAAGAGTTTCAGCGTAGTTTTGAGGATCTGCCTAGGTTTGCGACCAGAATATTTATTCTTCGACTTTGCCATTGGTCTTAATTCTGTCTAAATGAGTAACTGTTAATTTACCATTATAGAGAGACAATCCATGCCTAGCACACTGATGGTTGAACAGGCAGACTTTCCCCCCAGGTCACCTACATTCTTGGAACATGGTGTAGGCAGAGCTCTCGCTACCATTGCTATACTGAAAAATGGGGTTTTTTCCATGATGAAAAAAGATTCCAGATATCTGGCAAAGGAATGGTATTGCTAATTCCATTGTTTATGCTGTAACTTTCAGAAGACAGAAGCCTTTTAGTTTGGAGTCACGTGCACTTGTACTCTTGACTATTACGATTTCAGATTGAAGTAAGTTGAGTTAGCCTTACCATACCCATTCTTCTTCAACTGGCAGATACAGTTCAGGATTTCAGTGGCAGCTGGGGGAGAAAACTGGCCACAGCCCTGACTTGTCTCCTGGTGTTAGCATATGGCCTTGTGCAAAGGCTACTACTGGATGTGCATTTACTGAGCTGTGTTGTTGCAAGAGTTACGCTGTATTTTTCTTCTGCCACCTTTGTCAGGCAGAAGATTGCACTGCGTTTCCTGCCACACTATTGCAACATGGCATGTGTTATCATTTTAAGTATATTAATATGGTAACATATATAACACACTACAAGACCCCCTACAAAGGTAGAATGTTGTGGTAACAGCTTTTGCATGCCGTTTCTGTTCTCTCCATCACCACAAGTGAGTTAGACCACCTCTGGTAAGATCTGCTCTGGACTCTGTGAGTATTATATAAGTGCACCAGCACTTACAGTGCAGCTTTGACTGCTGGGAACAAGTAAAAATTCAGCTAAAACATAAGTGATACATGAAGTAATACATTATTTGAACAAATACTTACAATCTAAATACAAGAGACTTTGAGATCCAAGATCCACAGCGATGCATATTCTGGAGAATTTGCTCCAGTTCCTCAGTTTGCTAGATCTCTCTTTTATTACTAACAGTGTAAAATCGGGTAAACAACAGGTTTTTTTGATTTACAGTAAAAAGCAAGATGGAGTGACATCTGGCTAAGTGAGCATTTTCTTAATAGTAGTAGTATCAATATTAAAATGTAATTCAGAAGTTACATAGCTCCTGGGGGAGAAAAAGCATTATAAAAAGACATTCCTTACCTACTAATGGGACGTTCTGCTTCCGTTCCATAAGAGACTCTGAGCGTGTTTATACTCCTGCTCTTCAGAGGCCGGTATAATAGGTTTTCAAAATGACTTATTCCTTTTTAAAGCTTGCACAGACACACATGTCAGGCCCTCGTATCTAGGCAGAGAGATCTAAAGTTCAGATTCCTGTATTTTGCAAGGTTTATTATTTTTTCTAAGTATGTTGCTTTTTAAAAAAAATACACACCCATATGTATTTATACATACACATACACGCACATTGTTCTTCTTCCTAAGGGATTTTGGTTCCTCAGAGAGAAGCTTGGGAGACAGACTAAACAATTTGTGGTGTGACTTCTTTTGGAGTTCAGGGATTTTATAATTTGAGTGCAATTCTGCATGCTAGACTTACTGTGCCGCTTAGTAGGGACTGTGATTTCTTACTGAGTTAGAAAACCTGGGACACATGGTTTTCTCTGGAAAACACCGATGTCTTCAGGCCAGATGAAAACAGGAAGAAGCCACATACCATGCTAGCCTGAAGAGCTTCTTGATTTAAGTTAACTGCATGGTATGAAATATCAAACATAAATTAGCTGGCCACAGCTCTAACCCTCATGTTCCAAAGACAGTACCATCTGAAGATGCTTTTTCCTTACCTACTGCATCACCTGCACTAGACCTCATAAGACTGAGTCTTACAGTCAAAAATCAATGTGTAGGTCCCTGTTCAATCAGTGCATCTCAAACCCACTACTTGAGAAGTGATCTAGATGATCGAAGTCATGAGCAGGAAGCTGTCTAAGATTTGTGGTAGTTTGACCCTGGCTGGAGG
Organism: Porphyrio hochstetteri; assembly: GCA_020800305.1. Classification (NCBI taxonomy): domain Eukaryota; kingdom Metazoa; phylum Chordata; class Aves; order Gruiformes; family Rallidae; genus Porphyrio; species Porphyrio hochstetteri. Next base: position 36,061,879 of record CM036905.1, read on the forward strand.
CCAGACACCCACCAAAGCCACTCTATCACTCCCCTTTTCAGCTGGACAGGGGAGAAAATATATATTGAGAGGCTTAGGCATTGAGATAAGGACAGGGAGCAATCATTCTGCAATCAGCGTCACGGGCAAAACAGACTCAGCACAGAATAAATGAAAGAAAACTCTCTAATTTATTACACTGCACTGCACACCCAGTGACACCAGAGTCAGATAATGAGAAGTGTGACCAGATCTTAAAGCACCTCCCCCCACCCCTCCCTTCTTAGCAGACTTCACTTTAGTCATGATTTTGCTCCCTTCTTCCCCTCCATTGTGGCACAGGGAGGGGCAGGGAATGGGGGTTTCATTCAGTTCCTCATGATTTGTTTTCCTTCTTAGCTGGGGAGAGGTGGGGGCATTCCTCACACCTTTCCCCTACTGCACTGTGGTGTCCCACCCACGAGAGACAGTCCTTCACAAAATTCTCTGTGAGCCCTTTCCCACAGGGCTTCAGTTCTTCACCAGCTGCCCCAGTGTGGGTCACTTCTATGGGGTGCAGTTATAAATCACAGAATGTCTCTCAGGCCCAGACTGCTCCAGCCTGGTCCCCCACAGAGTCACAACCTCCCCCAGCAAACCGGCTCCAGCATAGGTCTCTCTCTCTCTTGCTCATCTCTGTGTCTCTGTCTCTCTCCATGGGCTACAAGAGGTGGCAGAGGCTTGCTCCAATGTGGGTCACAGCATCTTCTGTGTCTCCACCTGCCCCAGTGTGGGGCCTCTCCATGGGCTGCAGGTGGGGTCTCTGCTCCCCATCATCTTCCATGGGCTGCGGAGGGACACCCGCTCCACCATGGGTTTCTCCATGGGGTGCAGGGGAATCTTTCTCTCCAGCACCTGGAGCTCCTCCTCCCCATTGTCACTGGCCTTGGTGCCTGCACAGTTTCTTACATCTTCTCACTCCCTTCTCTTGTGGCAAAAAGTGGCTGCTTGCAGGTTTTTTTCTCTTAAATGTGATTCACAGAGGCATCGTGACTGTTGCTGATGGGCTCGGCCTTGGTCAGCAGTGGGTCCAGCCTTGAGCCCGGTTGCTATTTGCTCTGTTGGGCCTAGGGAAAGCTTCTAGCTGCTTCTTGCAGAAGCCACCCCTGCAGCCCCCTCCTCCACCTGAACCGGGCCATGCAAAACCACAACAGACTAACCAGTGGAGAACACAAGACAGAAACCCCCATACTGCCTCTTTAGTTAACGCATGTATCATATGCTCCTATATACTCCTGCTTCAATACTTCACATGCCACTTGTTCAAGAACTGAGACCATGGGTTTCAAGTCCTCCTCTGAGTCTGTGTGACTTAAATTAATGATTTAATACACATTGTTTTCTTGATGATTTCACCCACTGCTCAAAATAATTTGTGACTTCATAACATTTTATTTATACAATAATTACTCTGATTGTCCTTAAGCTTGATTCATAACCGGATTGTTTCATTGTAGTTAGTTTTCCTAAAGTTCGAATAGTTTCGTTCAGATTTTAATTAACTTTGAATTGCTGGCTTCATAATTTTTTAATAAAAAGCTTAAAATCCTGCAGAGTCGTTGTTTTCTTTCAAGGCTTGCAACATATGTTCACCAACCATCAATGGTATGAAGTAACCTCAGATGATAAAACTTGAAAGTTGCTTTGTTCTCCTTCTGTCGTGGTTTAACCCCAGCCAGCAGCTCAGCCCCACGCAGTCACTTGCTCCCTTCCCCCTGGTGGGATGGGGGAGAGAATCGGAAGGGTAAAAAGGAGAAAACTTGTGGGTTGAGATAAAGACAGTTTGATAATGGAATTGAAATAAAATAACAAAAATTTTCTAATGAAAATAACAAAAAGAAACAGAACCCAAGAAAACCAATTGATGCAAATGAAAAATTGTTCACTGCTGGCTGACTGATGCCCAGCCTGTCCCCAGGCAGCAATCACTGGCCCCCAGCCAACTGTCCCCAGTTTATATGCTGAGCATGACATCAGAACATCCCTTTGGGCAGTCTGGGTTAGCTCTCCTGGCTGTGCCACCTCCCAGCTTCTTGTGCACATCCAGCTTTGGCATGGCGTGAGAAGTTGAAAAGTCCTTGACTTGGTGTAAGCACTTCTTAGCAACAACTAAAACATCAGCATGTGATCAACACAACTCCAATCTAAATCCAAAACACAGGCCTATACCTGTTGCTAGGAAGAAAATTAACTCTATCCTAGCCTAAACCAGGACAACTTCTGATCTGACAGTCTCTGGTCACATTGCAGTGGGAAAAAAAGGCACCTACTGTTCTGGATCTCTGAGTACGTCCTCACTGACAGATGGAGGAAGTTGTATTTTTAAGTGCCCAAAATGGAACAGAGTCCTAAGTCAGGGAAGATGTTTTGAAGATGTTACTTTAATTTAACTCAGTATTGATAAAATTAAAGCTCATAGTTGATGCAGACATGCATACTCTTCCACTAGAGCTGCATTTCCATCCAGCGTGGTGGTCTAGCAGAGTCTCACCTTCACTACTATAGTTTTGGTGTCCTTGTTCTTCAGGTAACATGCCATGGAAAGCTTTGAGCTTTGCCAAAGTCTGGGAAATCATATTAGAATATGTGAGTTAAACAAGCTTTCCTTCCCTACTCATGAACACTGAGTTCAAAGTTTTAAAACACAGAGAACCTTCAGAATAATTTAAGGATAATGATTAATATTTAAAGGATGATTGTGTTTTATAGTATTTTAATGATTAAATGAAATGTTGAACCTCTAACTTTCAAAAATGGAGGATGAGCACCAAATTCCTCTGCAAGAGGCAGTAAATAGTAAAGTTTGTAATATTAACCCTCTTTAGGTGCTGTGGCAATTATCTTGGTTCCTCATCTTTCTCTAGCAGTCATAAGAGAGAGGTTAGTGAAGCAATTTCTCTCTTTGCTTTTCACAGCCTCTTACTCCATTGTACAGCCTGACTTGGTGTCCAGGCATGAGAAGTCTAGAGATGTGTCTAAGCTTATCAGCTGGCTTTGGAAACACAACTGTTGTTGTCTCCTAGAAGAGCTGTTCTCCCATCAACCTACCAACCTTAGAAGGAAGAAAAAAAATCTCTATTTTAGATAACTCATTTGCAACTGTCTTGGGGCAGAAAAGCAGTCAATGCTGCTCCATTATTTTCATTTGCTCATCAAGAGGAAACCAGCCCTCCTGTCCCTCTGAAGTCCCAGGCATGTCAGGGCCATTCTTCGTTCCCATCACCTGTACGTACAAACTGGTGAATGCCAGGTCAGAATGATACCAGCCCTCTACACATGGGAAAAGTTCTTTTTTTTCCAAAGTAAAAAGAATTTTTTTAAAAAATTAAATAGAATTCATCAATTTGCTAATAACTGTTTTACTTATTTTTTTCTGTTTTCCATTTCAAGCCCATACACCTGTGTGGGACCTTACTTCAAGGGGGTAATACACAATCCTCATAGGGTAGCTGCTCCTTGAAGTACAGTATTGGAAAGTATTTTGCCGTCAGTCATTACAAGAGAAAGTAAACTCTGTCCAATGGAAAATTATTTTAGAAATGCCTTTCTGCCACTTTTCACCATGATCACTATTTATATCTACATTTCAATTCAAAGCGGAGACAATAAAAAAAAGCTCCTTATCTACAAATAAAGTTTAATATAGGGTGATTTCAAATCTATTGTTAAGCAGTTCTGGGCTTGCAAACATATGCCTATGAAGTTAAATAATTATTAAATAAGCTGTTGAACTGTTGATCCCTGGTGTTCCTGAATGACTTCACTTACTCCTTTGCTTTAATTACAGCTCTCATTAGCACATGCTACTTTATTGTTTCATATTATAATGAATGTTAAGAGTCCAGAAGGCTCAGGCCCCACACTAGTTCATAATTTAACATGAGTTATCAATTAACTTCATTAGCCAGATGAAACATTATTTGCACAAATAAGCATTTCAGGGCTAAACTGAAAGTCAGAAATCTCATTCCAATAAAATCATTGATTTGCCAGTACTGGAACCTCGGTCACTGAATGAATAAGCTTGTTGCTTCTCATATGCAAATACTCTCTTACTGAGATCTGGTAGATTAGAGGTTTTCTTACGCGTAGGTTTTTCGAGGTCCAAGATTAATGAGAAGTTGTGATTAATATTATTGGCTAGATATGACATTTAACACACATTAATGTAATTAATCATTTAGGGCATGTAGGTAAATTGTGGTGTTTATAATACACGGATGCATTGCAAAGTTATTTCATACATGGGGGATTTTCAAAGTCCCGCATGATGACATTGATATAGTGCTACTACTCTGTTATAATCTTTGTATATTATTTAAGTGTAACAAATACTTCATTCATTGCCTGCCCTAAACTTTGCATTTGGTGACATTCTTGCTGCTGTGTTAATATCGGGTCTATTAAGCTGGACCTCATGGTCCATTACCCTTTCTTTAGGCCTGACCCCATGAAGTTTAAGGGTCTTGAGCACAGTGTGAAAAAGCAAAGGGTTTCACTCTCACCCAAGGAGCTCATTAGGACTTTATAGAAACACAAAAAATACTCACACAGTACCAACATTTGCACTGAGGGATACTCACCAGACAAACAGCCTGGTGTCAGGAGGTGTTCATTGTTCTCTTTTTCCAGGCCTGCACACCAATTTAGCAGGCTAACTAAAGGGATCGCTCATTTGTAATCCCCCATTTCAGCCTTTGTAGCAGAGATTCATTTGCCAGCATCTTTTAACTTTGCTTGCTTGAAATGCCGGTTTCACTTAGGACAGTGTATTTGAAGTGAACTGAAATAAACTGGCTAGGATTACATTTGCCAGCTGCTATAGTGGGTTTTGGAGGCTGTCTTTGTTTGCTGCCTCAAAGCAAGTAAACAGTCATTCACAGTACATTTTTAAAAGACCTTTCTGCAAATCACTTATTGACCGAGGGCCAGGTTTTGCTCTGTTTACCTGCCTTCAATAATGCTCCTTTTCTCCTGCATTGCAGTTGAGTTACTTAAGGAGTAAGGTGCTACAAAAGCTGCACAAGTCTGTCAGAGTCTGACCTAACCAAGATAAGATTAAGAACAGCTCTCCATTAACACAAGTTTGCTCTTCTTGGGCTGTAGTCCACCTGTCTACCAGTCCCTACAAAGTGTCAGTATCTTCAGTAAATACCCTGTGTCCCATTAGTGGATTATAGCACAGTTCACTGGGGCTTTGGGTTCAGCATACAGCATCTCCCTGTGTAACATACTGGTTTGCTAAGGCTTCTGCAGCACTCAGCCTCTGAGAACAATGATGCAGGTATTTTCTTGACCATATTTTAAACTGGGTTTTGAGGTTGGCTTTATTTTTTTCCCCCTATTTAAGACTCTGACAGAAAAACCCCAAGTATTGATTTTTAAGTATTTTTTCTTTCTTTGAAAGCTGGTGCTCAGTGCCTTGGGCAGAAGCAGGCAGCTCGCCGGGCAGCTGCCTTCAGTATCATTTTCAGATTTCCACACTTTCTGGAAAGAGAGTAACAACAGATTTGTAAACCAAAGGGACTCACTTTCTACCAAACCCTAAGGGCTTTTTATTTTCTTCCAATATTTCACTATATCTATTTAGATTCCTGGCCATTTCCCACATTTGCTGTGCAAGGCTTTGCTCTCAGAAAGGACAACTGACATTAAAGTAAATATGGCTGTGGCCAGGTGTGGGAAGCTGAAGTAAGAAAATGGTTGTTTGCACATATATATCTTATGCCCTTATGTTGATATACATTATGTTATGAAATCAGTGTAGAAACTTGTGGCAGGTGTTTGTTATTCTAATATATCTGGAGTTCTGGGCAACCTTGTCTAGGTCATGCCTGGAGGTTGGTGGCCCAGCCTGTGGCAGTGGGGTGGAACTCTGTGATTCTTGGGGTCCCTTCCTACCCAGACCATTCTATGATCAGCAACACAAAAATAGCAGCGCTGAATGACACCTGTGTATCTTCACTGTAACTAGTTTGTTAGTCAGTGTTTAATCTTTTCTACTTTAAAAAGCGCTACCATGTGAGTCAATTTGGTGCTGTCAGTGGATATGGTGTAAAAAACCACAAACAACCCAGCCTGCTGATGAAGTGCCACATCCCTTCAGGCTCACCAGAAGGGATTTGGGTCACTGGCACAGTCCAGGAATGCTGTACATTTGCTGACATAGGCATTCATAGTCAGTCCTTGGTCAACGAACCCTGCCTGGCAAATCAGGTGTGATTTATTCACGATCTCTGCCTGACACAGAAAAGCATGTGTGCTGCTTGTTGGAAAGCCATTACAAAGTAAAATCCTGGGATTTCCATGGCCATAAATTGGTTATTTTTACTATGGCATCTCTGTGTAATTGCCTCAGCTCCTAAGATTACAACTTTTGAAGTTCCTTAGGTTCAGCCCACAACTTCATCTCAGCTTGCCTTTAACTTAGCCAAAGTAGTTAATATCATTTTCAGATGAACTGGGGGGCAGGAGGGAACACACGGATGGAGGCAGAGGAGGAGGAGGAGGCCAATGGAAAATGCAAAGGCAATTAAAAGAGTGACAGGAGATGCTGAGAAAGGTGCAATTAGGTGACGTGGTAGAAAAGAGAAGGAACCACTGGTCATCTGGGTCATATGAAGTATGAGTGGGGAATTTCTGAAGACAGCAACCACCTACAACTTCACAGTCCCTTGGCAAGTGGGGGGCCAAAGGACAAAGCATGAAACCAGTTAAGAGCAATTACAACGTAGCCTCAAACAGCAGCATGTCCAAAATGGCTCATGTGAGATCCCATGCTTTCTTCACCACAAACCCACCGAGTTTATTCTAAACAGCTCTTCACATTTATCAGATATTTTGATTCAGAAAGAGAGTCATTTACACTACTTTGGCATCTCAGTTTTGGGGATGCAGAGAAAGGGTGCACGGGGGCCAGCGGCATTCAAACAAGCACTGCCATTTCTGCAGTCAGTAGCTGACTGTGGCCTAGATTTTGGCCTTTGGCCTCCGAATATATTTAATGTGAGACATGGTCAATAAACTGTAAACAGGAAGGATCCTGAAGCTATCACATTAATAATCTGGGATTTTCACTCTGTTCTCTCAAAAGCAGCGCAAACAAACAAATGCAGAAACTGTTCTTCCAGCTGCTGTTGTTTTTAATTACAACACAGAGGAAAAGTTAAGTCAGCAGTTAATTGAACTGAGTCCACTAAAAGTCACTGCTCTTTAACAGCAAAATTATATGGCTTGAAGGCTTGTTAGATAAATTGTAGCATAAAAATCACCAGTAGGTCATTGACAATTTTAATGTTTCCTGTATGGATTTATTGGCATTCTTAAACAGGCAGAGACTGTGTGCAACATTTTTCTTTCAACAATTTTCAGGATAATTTTTATATTAGATAAAATAATTCCTTGGAACAAGTTTCTTTTCACTCTGGGTTTTATTGTTTTCACCAGAATTTCACTCCCAGGTGATCAGGGGCAAGTCCCTGGTGAGACAGGAGAAGCTAAAAAGGAGTGTTTGCTGCACAACACCGTGGGTGCAAGAAATAAAGTAATAATATACTGAAATCTTACAAATAGCATGGGACCCTCACTGTTGCATTTCAAGGGTCCATGCTCTATCTGACAGCACTTCTCAACTTCAAAGTCTTCTTCACACTTACTTGAAATAGAGGTTTTTGAGTGCTATCAGTGAATAGCCATAATGTACTGATAGGTAAAAAAACCCCAATTCATATCCATTTTTATATCTGCATATATGGCTTTGCACAATGGATCATGAGCAGCTGATCTCTAGACTTAGAATTATATTACCATTGATAATGTAAAAATAATGTAATATGGTAAGTATAATGTAACAACAGAAATTAGGATAACTAATAGGACAACCAGAGTAAGTGCAAAATAAATTTATGCTTTCCTGTGTCAACTTAAAAAAAAAACCCAAACCAAACAGATCTATAGCGACTATAAAGGATCGTACAGGAAATTCAACAGAACCCTGTGTAATGGAATGATGCTGTATGATGGTGTAAGAGCAGCAGGCCTTCTAAAGGGGGGTCAAATGGCAAAAAAATCATAAAGGTGGGTTTAACTAAGATTAAAGAAAAGGGTGATTGCATGAGATCTGAAATGAAGGAGAGATTTATTCCATGAGGTGCAAAGGTTGGGTAAGGGTGCAATATGGGCAGAAGATGCTAGGATATTAGAAAAACATCTTCAAGCAGAGTTATGAAAACATACTCAAGTACAGCTATGGGTTTGATATCCAGGGAAAAAACAATGAGGTAACTGAACTTTGAATCAAAACAGAGTAACATTTTTGAAAATTAGACACAATGGTAAGAAAAAACCCACACTGTCAGCAGCTGATGAGGTACTGCCTGGAAGTGTCAAAGAGAAAATCCCATGGTGGTGACCGGCAGCATTATATTTCAAGTATCTTGAGAATAAAAAGCATCCCTCCTGTTAAGGCTGGCATGAGGACAATTAGAAAACCACATAGCCATAAACCCTGCGAGTAATCTATTTCATGATCACTTCTGACCTTTTCAAATTGCATTCCCAACTGGAATAATACCTTGGGACATTATAATTTCCTACAAAGGGAAATTTCAGGTAAGCGTTGCCCCTGAAACACGTAGGTGATTTTGCCGTTTCATTTTGATGAGAGTGATTGCTTGGCACTTTAGCATCAAACACAAGTTACAACAGTAACAAAATACAAGTTTTCAGTTTTGTTAATGAACTTATAGACGAAAATGATTGTATTATGTTCAAATGAATGTTTTCCAACCAAAACCATTTTGTCAGCAAGTGTCTGACTAGCTATAATGACTTTAATAATGAAAAGCAAATGGTTCTTACATCGAGATGTTATTAATTCTTCTGCAGAGTAGAAAACCAAGACATTTTAATTACTTGAGTGCACGGGGAAGAAAGAAGTAGCAATTGTATACAAGGGAGTCCCTGCTATTCAAATACCTGGCTAGATTACAATCTACCTTAATTGAGTAATTGATGACATCCTTTTGACTTCTATTTCAATGACCTGAGAAATGGGGTTAAACAGGGGTTACTGGGTGCAGTAATGTGCTTACAGATGGTAAATACAGAATCAAAGTTTATGTATGTAGGACAGACAGAATGACAAACAGCGATAGGTTAAACAACACGTGGTAAACATGTAGAAGGGCCATTCCCTGGCAATTACATCTCTTTGTAACATTAGGATATCTCCTAAATATTTTTTCCCTGTTAGCCCAGATACCTAGGTATGATTTGTTACATGCTACCTAGGTATGATTTGTTACAGCAAACAAACACACCTTCCCAAAAAAAAAACCCCAACCAAAACCAAACTCCACTGAATATTTCAGTAATTATTTGGAAAGGTAAGTGGGAAACATCTGAACTGATACACACTAGTCAGCATGGATATATAAAGGGAAAATTATGTTTAACTAACGTGATTAACTTCTTCATGGGAAAGACAATAAAACCTGACAGGTGTGAAGCAGGAGACATCCAAAGTTGACTACAAAGAGGCTTTTTGATTTAGCATCACATAAAACATTGATATGTAACATCATCAAAGGCAGTATTGATGGTGACATTTTACACTGCGGAAAAATGGATCCTTAAATGAAATAAGAGACGTGTACTAAATGGATATAAATTGAGGGACATCATAAGAATTGTAATTAGGTATAACACTTTTTCTAGTAATATATAAACACTCCATAACAGATGTGCATTTGTGCAAGGCAGAAAAAATTGTAAGGCTGAATTTTAGTGAACAGAATGAAAATGAATGGTTGAAAATATTGGAAAACATCAATATTTTAAAGTAATGTATCTTAGATCACATGTACTGTCAAAATTTATTCTTGCATTTCTGTGAAAATAATCAAAAAAAGGTTTTAGAGTAATAAGAGAAATACAAATACATCACTTGATACTTGTAAAAATCCGAGAAAGGAAATAGCTTCTTTGCTATTTGTTTGCTTGGAGAGCAAAATTTAAATTAATGTCTACAGCTTGGTATGCTAATTTGGCAGCACATTAAAAGCAGACAAGTGAAGAATGCAAAAGACACCAAGTGCAGGTAATAACAGAGCGTATCCCACATCTGAGGAGCTTCTAATCTACAGAAACAACAATTCTTTCCTAATTTGGAAAGAAGTATTCCTAAAATCGATAATGATCTTTTCACTAATTCACACTTAGCAATTTTCTAAATCAAATGCTCAAATTGGGTAAGACCCAAAACGAAGGTGAGACAGACCTTTCATTTTATATTTGACTTCATAAGCCTTGAATAACTCTGTGGTTAGGGTGAAAAATACTATTGCTGGTTCATACTGCTTATAAAATAGTTAATTTCCAAAGACATTAAGTACCCTCCTACTGACTATAATCATTCTAGTGATGATTAGCTCCAACAGAAACCCTTGGAAATTTTAATCATATGCTTTCAACCAGATCCTTATCAAACATAACCTTTGAAGTACGATTACAGGCCCCTGCGTCTACAACAGTGGCGCAATCAGTCTTCTTGCCAGCTTCTGGGCAACTACAAACCCTGTATTTTCACTAAACACCCCACGGGCTCTGAGCTCTCTCCCAAGGCCCATGGGGTCAGTCACTCCCCAAGGCAGAGGTTGGCACCCCAGTGTCCACCCCATGCCTAAGCCTTCACCGGAGCCCACATGTAGGTTTAGTTTGCCGACATATCTGGAAGGGTGGGTGTAATCGATTGAAAACCTTAAGATCAAATACAGTAGCTAGGGCCACTTTTAGCCAAAATTCATTCAGTGACAAAGACGATACCTATTTTTTTAATGCTTTAGCCAGGTGGCTTTAGTTAGGCAGCCTCAGGCCAGCTGATGCAAAACCTAGAAGCAATCCTAGAGCAGAATGTAAGGTCTTGTCCCCAGGTTGTAGAGTGCCTTCTCTCCTGCCTTACAGACCTCCAATTTTTAACTTTGCTCAGTTTAAGTGCCGTGGCCTGTGATATACAAAATAACCCCCCCCAGTATTTTGGTCTAAAAAAGGGCATCTGCAAAATCAGGAGCTTATCTTTACCTAGAAGATACCTAAATACAGAAGGACTTAAGGTTTTGTGGATCCTCGTCTTATTTCAGTAGAAGGACACAAAAAGTAAGGGCTGTAGAGGTTCTCCAGAAAGATCTAGAAATATTCTTTCTTCAACACCTTTTCTCAGCTCAAACAGCTGTCTCTTGAAGTCCAAGATACACTGTAAAACCTATTACACAGAAAACTCCTAACGACAACATTATTAAAAGTTGGTTTGATGTTGCAGGATAGTTTACACAAGCCCCTCATCAGGTTTTTCATTCCTGAATGCTAGTTGGCTCATTCAGGCTGTAAAGACCTCAAGAGGTCACTAGTCCAACCTCCTGCTCAAAGCAGGGTCACTTCTAAGCTCAGACCAAGTTGCTCAGGCTCTACCCAGTTGGGTCTTGACAACCTCTAGGGATGGAGACTGCACAGCCTGTCTGAGCAGCCTCTTCCACTGCCTGACCATGGGGAAAAAAGTTCCTCATGGGGAAAAAAGTTTTTAGTTATATCCAATCTGAATCCTTCATTTCAATTTATGTCTGTTACCTCTTGTTCTGCCTCCATGCTCTGCTGTGAAAAGACTGACTTACAAAAAAAAAAGAGATCTTCTTGCTAACATCCCCACAGGTACTGGTTGACACCCAAAGCTCTATCTGTTTCAGGCTGAACAAGCCCACCCAGTTCCTTCAGTTTCTCCTCACCAGACAAGTGCTCCAGTTTGCAACCAGGTTGGGGGCCTCTGCTGAACTCATTCTGATTTATCCATCTCTTTCTTGCAGTGGTGGGCTCAAAATTTGACACAGTATCTGGATGTGGTCTAACAAGTGCATGAGAAATCATGCAACCCAAAGGTTCATACATGAGGCAGCTGGCTGTCCTTGCTGCCAGGGCACATGGCTGCCTACCGGGCCCCCAGGGTGGGCCATTCCAGCAGAGCTGCTCCCTAGCCCAGGGCTTCTGCAGGGCTGCTTCCCTCCTGGGGACAGCACTCTGTGTTTGTCCTCACTGAATCTCGCAAGGTTCCCTTAGTTCTTGTAGTTCCCCAGCTTGCTCTTTTTGGGGAGGGGTGCAACATTTGCCTTTCTCCAGTTGTTAGGGACCTCTGATTCTCTAGGACCTTTTACAGATGACAGATAATAGAGAATCGTGTTCTATGTGTGAGGATATAGTTTAATATAACATATTCCTATTTGTTGCAGGAAAAAAAAAAAGAAGTTTTAACAATGTAAGGGATACATCATTTTGTTCAGAGTCCTCAAATGCAGAGTGTGAAATCTTGGCTGGCTGGACGCCTCTAGGAAGGTTCCTGTTGTGTCCAGAGGGAAATGTAATGGCAATTAGTTCAGCTGGGACTTGTGTTTCCATGCTCCGAAGCTCTACTTGTCAAAGCAATAAAAAGCAACTTTTATTTTTTAAACATACCTGTGTTTGCACTAAGCGTGACTCAAAGCCCCCCAACAACGGAAAGACTGGAATTTTTTAGTGTACCCTAGATCAGATATTTAATGTGAAAATGTCTGTAATTAATTAACCATGTTAATCAAGGGAAAAATAAAAAATCTGCAGGGAGCTTCTAGCTGGAGCACAAAGTTCGGAGGGTTAGTACTGCTGCTCTGTGCTCTATATATCTCAGCTATTTTGCATTATTTTAATTGCAAGAATGGAGGAAATTTTCAGAAGAGATTAAAGTGATGCAACGGGTCATTTTTTCTAATTAATCTTAGGAAGACAAGCAGAATTTTTTGCTGCAGGAATGCTTGGGCTAAGCGTATTTATTTTGTCTAAATCTAAATGTTACTTATCTGAAATTGTCTTTCTACCTGACAATCAAAGAAATCATGGGTTCCTGTAGAGATTAAGTCAGGAAGCAGTTTTTAACAACAACAACAAATTGAAACGTTTACACAAGGAAGTGTTGCTTTTATAAGTGATGGGAAACTTCAAATTTGATTACAAGCAACCTTTGGCTTCCTATCTGTTCAACAATAGGCCATGTTGTTAAGGGCAATTTCCATGCACAGCATGTGGGTCCCATTTTTTCATCCTTAGACATGGTTGTTTACTGTTCAGAACTGTTTATGCATTTTAATCAGGCTTATTCAGCAGCCCTTAATAAATCACCACTAAGTGAATGTACCAAAACAAGAACTATTATACAGGATTTGTTCCCCTTATGCGGTATTTGCTGCCCCCAGGTTCCACTGGATATAAAAATAAAGAGTAAATGGGTAATTGAGTCAAAAGAATAATTATGAGACATATGATTTTAATGCCTTTTGCTGAGCCGTTGCCTCCAGCAACTTCCGCTAGCTACAGGAGCCTGCCTTTAAATTCAGCCCAGGCCAAAATGACTTAACAATTGGAACCTGCCTTCAGCTCATGGCACTGGAAGGCTTTTTGATGGGATGAAGCTGACAGCCCAGTTCCTGCCTGGCAGACATTCACAAGAGACAAGGCTGAAGTCATATAGATAAGCGCTTAAACATTCAGGTACCTTGGGCTCTGGAAACAACGGAGGAGAGCACTGTTGGTAAGAAATTGGTACACAGAAATAAATACATCTTTTTGGTTATTCATATCAGGAAAAAACAGATTTTTTTTTTTTTTTAAAGTCTGGTGAACAAAAAACATTCCAGAGGAATTTTAATAAATACTAACAGTTTTGTGTGATAACTATAGTTCATTAATACAATTTCCAGAAATTAAGTTATTTCATTTTCAGTAAAGGAGTATTTAATCTTGAAGGACATTTCAAGTCCTGCTTTTACTGGCTTACTACCCCTTCCTGTGAAAAACAGGGGTATTTTACAGGCCTATAGATCATGTGCCGAAAAGATGTGACACACATGGCATGGTGCCCTACATATGTCAAAGAGTTATGTCTGGGAAAAACAAAGTAAAACACAACAACAACAAAGGCTTGTACCACGTAGGGCAGACTTTCCCAGAAACTACTACCGAAAGGCAAAATATAATTTTGGAGATTATTCAGCAGGATCCTTGCCACAATCTGTCAGTTTGCCTTGCCGAAGCCAGTAGGAGAAACTAGGGTGGGTAGATTTGAGTTCTGTTCTCTTTGCTTGCAGAGTTCCTGCTTTCCTTTGTGTCAGTGTGCTCAGTCAGGCTGCCTGAACCCTATGTTGCTCATAGCTTTGTTTAGCAGTCAGCAGCCACGGCTCTCCACCTACTCTCCTGCTGGACCACAACCCTGACTGCAGCTTTGCAGACCTTTTTTTCTCTCCCCCCACCCTCCAAATTGTTTGTGAAGCATTTATACTTGTTTCCTAAGAAGCAAGATATTTGGGAGTTTTGCTTCAATCTGTTACTGTTTACCATGACAGCAAAAGGTTCCTTTGTGAGCAGAAAAATTGCCACAACATAGCAAAACTCTGATAGCAAAACAGTGAGATTTCCTTTGGGAAATGATAAGACCCCGTTCTCCAAAAGCCTAACTAATATCAATGGTCATCTTGACTTTAGTGGGGCTCAGCTACCATGATCAGCACAGCATGCAACCTTTCAGCTAGCTACATCAGGTGGGCTCGAACCTTTCAGGAATACCACACTGAAATACTACTATTTTCTTCAGTAACACCTTGACTAGACCCACACAAAAGATGGTCCCTGAATTGTGCAGGCAAAGTGCTCAATTACTAATATCAAACTGGCAATTGCACCAGTCTTCCTTTGAAAACAGATTACAGTCATTCCACCTGCCGAAAGAGAAGAGATGTTGTCCTTGGATAAATGAATGGCTACAGTCAGCAACAATGCTGGTTTACTTAATTGTTTGTTATTAAGGGCAATGTGGCCAAACCTCTGTTTCTTGTGCACCATTTGCAAAGCATGTCCAGCTCAGACCACATTGTCCTCTTTGCTCTGAACGTAGATTTCTTTCTTGTTACTCTAGTAACAGCCTTGCTTCTCTTGGTGAAAAGAATAAAACCTCCAGAGTGTTATGATGTTTTCCAGTGAAGAGAAACTGCCACAGGAAACCAACCCAGTACTTTCTATGCTGTGTTACCTGAGCAGGACTTTTGCTTGACTAATGGACCACATAATTGTGCTGTAAATGTTGGATTGAGACCTAGCTGTCAAGATTTGACATCTTTTACAACTGCAGATACTATTTGTCTTATTCTTCACCCTGAAATTTCATTATACTACCTAACACTTCAGTTGGGAAATGCCAAAGTCATCCAAGTTGGCCATTTGGGACCTAACCAAGTTGTGAACTTTCATTTCTTGAGGGTAAAATGCTTCTGAATGCAATAACCCACCTCACATGCTGCCCTGAATTCTGGTACAAAGTTTAAAAAAATAAATGATGTCAGTAAGTGGGAAAATTTTCTCTTTTCCATACACCCCCCTATTTGATTCTCTGGTTTGATTTTTGGGTTTGTTTTGGATTTTTTTTTTGGGGGGTGCAATATTTCTAATGATTAAGGAACAGTGTTTAAAAATTAAGTTATTTTCAAAGGAAGCACGAAGAGGGTACATGCCCTCTGATAATATGACAGTGACTGATTTTTAATAGCATTATCTGCATGTGCCTTATTGTAGAATCCTTCTAGGTACAGTAAAGAAATCATTACAGTAATTGAAACATATGCAGGGAATAGAAAAAGACTGTCCATCTGTCTCAGTTATTTTGAGGCACTCACCTGTGCTAGAGCATTGTGGCAGCATGCTGCTCCCACTGACCTGAAGATGTTAAAGCTTTGGAAACTGGCAGCAGCAGTAAAAAAGGAAATAGCCCATTCTCTCCCATGGTCCATCTTCTGCCTTCCTGGCTCAAGGAAAAGGAAGGGAAATAAAAACCTGTGACCTTCTTGCCTTCTTTAAACTACTTAAATCTATAAATTGTTAGAAGGACATTTAATAATATAGTCTTTTGCTAAAAATACAGGCTGAAACTATGATCTGTGAGAGAGAGGCTCACAGTGCTCTGATCATAGAAATAGCCAGTACTTTTGAGTATTATGTGGATTTCAGCTGGTTAATCCAATATTGAAAAACATTCCTTAAAACAATCACACAAGTGTCTAATGCCATCACTTTCCCAAGAGGGCAAAGGCACACAATAGAAGTGTGAAATACCCAAGAGTTCAGAAAACACCCTGCTCTGTTTTTTGTATCACCAAATGCCTGAACTATCAACACTGCTGTAAATCATACCAAAGTATCAAAGACAATTGGACAGACTACTGGATAAGTTCTGTATTTCACATCAGCAGAGTTGTAAGTATGATTTATTCTTAGGAATAGAAGGAATCTTCTGAGAAATCACTGTATGTTTTATAAACTGCCTTCTGAATCCTTTATATCAGAGTGGGGCCAGTAGATCCTGCTGCTGTCTCATTAAATGTAAATTACAAGTTCCATTATATAAGCTCTCTTTCACACACTCTTGCTTTATTCCCAACATGTCACAGAGGTGAAAAAAAAAAAAATCCAAACTAGGAAAATGAAATTTCCAAGTAAAAATCCTGTAGGACCAAAGTTTTCCATGTGTGGTTTCTGTAGGGAGCAGCATAGTTTTTGAGTCACATCCATATAGCTAGCTTTCAACATGTGTTAAAATCATGCACGCAAGTCAGGGTGCATGCTGCAGTAAAATTTTGTGCACATCTGCAACATAACTTGTCAGGGAATCAATTTCTTTTCACACTTCAACATTTCAGTTCTGTGGGGTTTTTTTGCAACTTGCTGAGATCTAATGCCAAGCCAGATTTGACGGAAATGACTTCAGTCATTTGAAACTGAGCTCTTGAAGCTTTTTATGGAACTGGATTGAAAGAATGCTAATTCCATCTGTGTTTGTTCAGAATGATGGTGATTCCTAAGCATAGCAGAGTTTCCTGGTGAATGGTTAAGTTCAGCCGGGAGTGCTGTGAAATGCTTTAGCTAAATCTAGACTTCTCAAAAGCCTGACTAACCTGGCAAAGTTTATATTGCTTTCAGGATGTCAAGACTGTATAAAAAAAACCCCACCAGGAGGTAGGAAGAGAAGTGTCATGATGAACTGCCTCCTCAGAAATTAAAATGGCAACAACGGGGTGCACCAAATCTTCTAATGTTGCGGGCGGGATGCCAGTTCTGCTCCTCGCTCATCAGGCAGCTGTGGCTTGCAAGGTCTGGGAGGCTTGCAATGGTTGTGTGGGCAGCTACAGCGGAAGCCCATATCCAACCAAGCCCACCCAGGCTCTCCCTGAGGCTGCCCCTTGCTGCAAGACGGCAAAGCAATTTCCTAGTCTATTTTCTGAACACTGCCTATGTCTCCCAACACACAAAAAGTATTTCCAAGCCAAATGGAGCAAATTCTGAGCAGTGACAGGCTTACAACTACCTGAAAGGAGGTTGTAGAGAAGTGGGAGATGGGTTCTTCAGCCAGGTGACAGGTGATAGGACAAGGGGAAATGGCACAAAGCTGTGCCAGGGCAGGTTCAGATTAGGTGTTAGGAAAAATTTTTCACTGAAAGAGTTGTCAGGGCCTGGAACAGGCTGCCCAGGGAGGTGGTTGAGTCACCATCCCTGGATGTGTTTAAAAAAGGGTAGATGAACTTAGGGATATGATTTAGCATAGGACAGGGATGGTTGGACTCGATGATCTTAAAGGTCATTTCTAACCTTGTAATTCTGTGATTCTGTGACCCAGGCCTGGCCAGCGTGCACAAATCTATTCAATCTTCCTCTTTTTCCACACCCTGCCCTTTCCTGGAAAGGGATACCAAAGGCTTCCCCAGGCTGCCTGTGATGACCCAATCATAAAGTCATGGTGACCCAATCATGAAGTGGTGCAGGTAATGCTCATCCAGCAAAAGCCTGCAAAGGGCAAGTCACCACAACATTTTTTGGTGCAAGTTATCCTTAAGAAGTCAGTTTATGTAACAGGTTCCTGCCTTACATCACGCAGGCACCATACTTTTTATTTGAACTGTCCCCTAAGTTTCAAGGTACACAAAGCAGCAGGCATAGGCTGGAGTAGTTTGGGGATGGTACAAGAACACAGATATAAACTGACAGTCAAAACTTAAATATGCCCTGCAGAGCTGAAGCTTTACTTCTAGTTTGCTGAGTACCTGTGCTACTTCTGTCACCGCTGTTCTGTGGTGTCACTGGGTTGGAGCTAACCAGAGTGGTTTGCACCTAGGTTAGCATGACCTGTCAGATGCTTTCTCAGGCCAGGACACTCAGGCTCCACATATATGACAAAACTATCAAAGGGGTGATTTCTGAGTGGGGAGTGGAAGTTTAGAGCAAAATCTCCCTAAAAATCTACAGCAGTTCTGCAGTGATGACATGGCCCAGTCTGACTTCACCAAGCTTGGTGTTATTTTGAAGGATGTACATTTGCAGACTGTTGTCTGCCATGCTCAGGTTAGTCGAAACAGTGAGAGACACTATCTCACTGAGAAAATGGCAGAGAATTAAGTCATTAGAAGTGCATTTTGATGTCTAAGTCCAGGGCATTTTTTGCCAGAGAACTTCAAGAACAGTCTCAAGAAGTGCATGCACTCTCTGGTAGGATTCATGCATTATTCCTTTGGCTAAAATACATCATTCCAAAGCTTAGGAGCAGCAAAGAAGAGAGCGAGTATGGTGTTACTTTTAATGGAAAAGCAAAGTTGGAAATAATTAATAAGTGAGTTCAAACAGATGTATCTGAAGTGTCATACAAAGAATCCAGTAGAATTACGATTGGGTAGAGCTGCCTTTAGCATGCCTAAGCAAGATAGCGTTAGAGAAGACCTGTATTAAATTACCTCACCCCTGTCTCCTTCCCACAAGGGTTTATCTGTTTCTATATCAAGATCCTCGTTCTTGGCTATATGGAACAAAATAGCAGCAATGCAGTTTGAGCATTCATGCCAAAGGGAACACTGGAAGCAGTGAGGCAGACAGCTCACACCATGTGAGGTCTTTACACCCAGAAAGGGCGGATGTGCTCAAGTTTTTGTGTATATGATTTTAACGGAATGTAAAGAGCATTTAAATGATTGATCTCTCTTAAATCAATTTTAAGCATTGTCTCTATGCTGACTGGAGATGCCTCTGGGAAAATTCATAGTCAGAAACAGCACAGTGGGAATTTGCTCTTCCCTAGGTAGGACTTTTACTCTATTTACATGCTGCTTTTGAATTAGAAGACCTTTCAGCTGCTGCTGTCACAAGATCCTGGAAAAGAAACCTTCTCCTGAGATACCATAGAATCATAGAATCTCCTGAGTCGGAAGGGACCCATAAGGTTCATCGAGGCCAACTCCTGGCTCCACAGAGGACCAGCCAAGTCAGAGCATGGGACTGAGCGCATCATGCAGATGTTTCTTGAGCTCTGTCAAGCTCGGTGCTGTGATCACTTCCCTGGGGAGCCTGTTCCAGTGCCCAACCACCCTCTCAGCAAAGAACCTCTTCCTAATATCAAACCTAAACCTCCCCTGTCGTAGCTTCATGCTGTTCCCTCAGGTCACCTCGCTGGTCAGCAAAGAGGAGATCGGCTCCTGCCCCTTCGCTCCCCTTCGTCAGGAAGCTATAGGTCGTGATGAGGTCTCCCCTTGGCCTTTGCTTCTCCAGGCTGAACAAACTAAGGGACTTCATCCTCTCCTCATAAGACTTTCCCTCCAGACCCTTCACCATCCTCACTGCCCTCCTCTGGACACTCTCCAATAGTTCTGTGTCCCTCTTGTGCTGTGGCACCCAAAACTGCACACAGTACTTGAAGTGAGGCCGCACCAGCACAGTGCAGAGCAGGACAGTCCCCTCCCTGGACCAGCTGGCAATGTTGTGCTTGATGCACCCCAGGATACGGTTGGTCCCCCTGGCTGCCTGGGCACACTGCTGGCTTGTGTTTAACTTGCTGTCAACCAAGACCCCCAAATTTCCTCTCAGCATGGCTGGTCTCCAGCATCTCATCCCCCAGTCTGTATCTGCAGCAAGGGTTGCCCCTTCCCAGGTGCAGAATCTGGTGCTCATCTATGCTTCGCGTATCTATGCTACTGGTTTCCAACACAGCCTTTGCAGTAAGAAGAAAGGGGCATCCCCGTTATCCTTTAGAGACCTTAAGGTATCCACTGGAGTGCAGACCTAAACGATAGCTGCTTAAACCTTAAGCAGCTGTCTCAGGCAGGGAGGTTCTCCTTGTCAAAAAGGGCTCACAGAAAAATTACTTGTATGTACATCTGGCAAATAACATAGATGCTGATTGAGTCTGGGAAGAATGTAAAATAAGGACATTAATAAAGAATTGCTTGTTATTTGGATTTTGTGGTTGACTGTTGTAGCTTATGACTAGCCATATATTTGGCAACTTTAGGAAGAAGTAAAACGTCAACAAGTTTGTGAGAAATTACTGGAAAGAAAGTTAACATCTGATGGTTAATATGCATGCTTCCTGGGAGGCAATGAGAAGGTTTGCAAGAGACTGAACTAACAGCAGGATTCAGCTTCACATGAATCGCTACAGGAGAGATCCTCCAGCTCAAGGGTGGAAATGCCATCTGAGAAAGGGTTGATGTAGAAGAGGGATCATTATAGGAGACTTTGATTTAGTTGCACAGACCTTGTGCTTTGTATCTTAAATAGATTGCCTGTCTTGGCAGTAGGACTGTACCCAGGACTCTCAGGGGGGAAGGCATAACAGGGAGCACTGAGCATTTCACATATGTTCCATGTACCTCATTTTTAAGCTCTGCAACCTGAGAAGTGTTTCTTCATGTTTTCCAATCACCCAATGCAAACCAAGATATCCAGTTAAAGTAAACCTTCTTTAGCTTGATTAAGGTATAAGTAAAATAATAAACGGGCAAAATCCACATACAGAGTAAGTACCCTCCAAGTCTGCAGAATCAAATGAAATGAGAGCTATTCACCATGTAAATACTGTATGCATACCAGTAACACACATGCAATGACTTTCCAGGTCCTTGGCCAGTCACTCTTTTCTAGCCTGCGTTCACCAGGAAGAATATGGGTTTAGGGATGCCACTCATTTTGATACTCTCATCAGTTCATATGCCAAATGTGAACAAGGAACCTATACTTCATTGTATTGTGTGTGCTCTCCCGCTTTTGCCAGGTACCATCTCTGGGGCCTGACTGTACACAATTGTCACATGCCCAGAGGATAAACAGAATTTGCCAGCTACTGCTCAGCAAGGTTACGGACATGTGTCCCCAAGACCAAGTGCTGAGAGGCTGCCCTGGTTTCGCAAGTTCATTCAGCTATTCTACTCTACCACCTTAACTCCTGAAAAATAGTATTTTTTGACAACTTTGTTTAAGACCTGGATGAGCTCTCTGATCTGATTCATGCTGCTTTGTTGGTAAAACTGTAAGAAAGGAGACAGAATATGAGTGAGAGGATGCTGATGGATGGAAATTGGAGAGAAAAGTGTAACCATACATTTCAATGAATGGGTTAAACCCTGGAACTACAGACAAAACCTGACATGAATTGTTAACCTATCATGTGGCAACTGATCACTCACTTCCACTAAGCAAATTGTCAAATGCTGCTGCATTGGGCTTATATTTCACAGAAATGTGCAACTTGCTGATCATACTTCATTGAAATACACAGCTGATATTAACACAATAGTAGCCTCTTTGGCATGAGAAATGGCTTTGGAGGAAACCAAACCCCAAGCCTGTCTCTGAAGGCTACTGTCTTACAACCATCTTTTCCTTGGTGAATACCTTTTATTCATGCACAGCTGGATGGACTAACTGCACTTTCCCAAGTGTTGAATTATAGTTTTCAGTGTTTCAGGCCCTTGGGAACTCTGTGAGAACTTGGTTAGTGAAAGGAAAGACAGAATAAATACTTCAGTGTGAATAAATTTATGAGGGGTAACTGGAAAGGCAGTTACTTGCAATGCTCAAAGCAGGTGCCCTCCTAGGAAGACTTGCTTCTTTCCCTTAGAAATGTGATAAATATGTATTTCTGCATCTTAATATTACAACAACACATATAACCTTCAGGTCCACTCTAGGATCCACCAGGCTAGATTCTATCCTTTTCTATGGCAAGGGGCAACTGCAGCCTCAAAACATGCAAACTAAAATACTTGCATTAGTATCTTGAGTTTATAAAGATGAAGGCCTTCAGATACAACGGCTTAAGCTGTGGAAAACCTTTAAGCTGCAAACAGTTAAGAGAATGGGAGTATATCAGGCAAAACTATCATCTACGTTCCTCTCGGCCACTGCTGAAGGCAGAAGATCAGACTACAATGGCTGCTGGCACGAAGCATCCTTATCAATCCTTAGGTTCCTGTTCACCAGGTAACAACCTCTTGGTGTCAACAGATTAAGTGCTCAAATTCTGCAGGACCAATCTATCCAAAGATGCGAGGGAAAGTTTGGGACATCTGAGCACTTAATTCACAGCTCCTTAAGTATTACTACTACAGCAGTTACACCACCCTTTCCATTTGCTGAGGACACGGGTGATTCCACTTACTTCAGCTGGTTTCAGCTATGAACTACCCTGACGTCCAAGGACTTATGCCCCTACCGCTATACAAAATTAACAAACACCCCCTCCAAAGGATTTTAGAGGGAATATCCTCAAGATTAGTCTGGTGAACAGCTGCTTTGAAATAAACAAGTATTTATCTACAAAACAGGGAGATACTTTTAGGTCTTTGGGAAGAGCATCCCATTTTAGCTTTTTATATGTGTGTTTGAACTGGAAAAATCATAGAATGGCTATGGTTGGAAGGGACCTTCAAGATAATGAAGTTCCAACCTCCCTGCCATGGGCAGGGACACCTCTCACTAGACCAGGCTGCTCAAGGCCCTGTGAGACACCTTTGCAACACTACATGGTTTGTAAGAAAGTAAAATACGTAGACGTGTGAACAAGTAGAAATGGACAGAGCCACCCTTGCCAAAGGATGTTTATGCCTACAGAAAGCACTGTCCCACATCTCGAGGAAAACATGATTAACAGCACCGTGCTGATCTTATTCAGATTTATTGAGACAAACGTTGAAAATCCAGCGAGTGTGTGTGTGTGGTAGTGGGGGTAACTAAAGGAAAAAAAAAAAAGGCCAGATAAAAATGCCCAGAGGGATTGAGCTAATAGTTATCTTCCCATTACCTCATGGGATCATTAGGTCGACATGATCTCGCCGCGGCCTGCACCGGAGCCACCTCCCCGCCGGGACGGAGGCCGGAGGCCTTTCCCTTCCCCTCCACACAGGTGCAGCCCCGTCGCGGGAGGCGCGGGCCCGCCGCCATGTCGGGAGACCGGGGGCGACCCCCGAGGGAATCACCCCCCGGCCTCCCGACATGGCGGCGGGCGGGTAAAACAGGACAACCATCCCCGCACCACGATGCGGCCGGGTCCGCTCAGCTCCCCGCCCTACCCCCCTTCCCCCGGGGCCTGCCGGGCAAGGCGGCATTGTTGGCCGCGTCCATCACTCCCCGTCCCCGGCTGACATAATGAATACGCTTGGACACACCTTCCAGCCCGGCGAAGAGGCGCGCCGCGTCTCCACGGAGAGCCCCTCCGAGCTCTGCGCTGCGTTCCCCTCAGCCCTCGGGGAGGCGCCCCGCAAGCCCGCCCGGCCCCATAGCCCGGCGCCCCGTCCCAGCCCAGTGAGGGGCCGCGGCGGCCGGGCTGGGCTGGGCCGGGCAGGGCGAGGGGGCCTAAAAGCCCTCGCTATGCTGCCCAGCGCCCTTTACTGGGACCTGGTGGGCTCCTCGGCTCTCCTCAACCTGCCGGCGGCGCCAGGCTTCGGCAACCTGGGCAAAAGTTTCCTCATCGAGAACTTGCTGCGAGCCGGGGCGCCGCCGAGCCCTGCCCAGCTCCGTCCCCTCCCCGCCAGCCCTGTCCCTCTCAAGCTGTGCCCCGCAGCGGAACAAATCAGCCCCTCAGGGGGTCCCTACCCGACAAGATGGGCTTTTCAAGTGCTTAACCCCTCCGCGGCGGACGGCGGCCGCCTGCCAGCGCGGGCTCCAGCGGCGGAGAGAGGCGGCGTCTTCCCGCCGGCAGCTACAGGTGAGCGCCGGCCCCTTCCCGCGTCCCGGCGCCGGGAAGATGGGACAGAAGGGGCTTCGCGAAGGCTCGGCCCCCCAACTCCGCACAGTCGGGACGGCGGCAGTGGGAGACGCGACCGCTCCCCTCCAGCCGGCCGCTCCGACGAGTCCGGAGGTGGGGGCCGCACGCCGTGTCCTGCTGGGCGCCGCGCCGCCGGTGTGCCCTCCCCGCGGCGAGGTGCTGCCGGCGAGGCTCCCACTGGCGACGGGACCCCCGAGGCACGGGCGAAAAGCCAGTAGTGAGGGCAGCCGGACCGCGGCTTTAAATTGCGCGGCCCGGCGCACCTGTGGGTGCAGTGAGCGCGGCTGAGACTTGCGCTGGTAGCGACGGGTGCTTCTAGCTGCCCTTAGCCGCAGCGCTCTCAGGTCCGCGAGTGCCTCACAGCCCGAGGGGATGGTAAAAGAGCATTACCGCCGGCAGCCGCGTACAAGGTCTGTAATTAGCCATCCGGGCGGGTGTTAAAAGTAGAAAGCGCTCTGCTGGGCGGTGGGAGTCGTGTCGCTGGGGCCGGTCGGAGCGGTTCTCCGGCGGCCCTGCCCGGCCGCGGACTTTGCTGTCGGGGTAAGGGGGGGATGGCTGCCAGCAGGCCCGCGGTGAGCTGTGCCGTTGAATGGGAAAGAAGCAGCTGTCCAGAGCAGGCTTTCCTTTCTTGAACGTGCCGATCTTCATATAAATATATTTTGTCTGGGCACGAGTAAAGCGTAGAAGCGTTTTTATGATTGTTTTGTTTGAAGTTGAATTCAGAGTTAATTCATAAAATCGGCGTTAGGCTCACCGATGTATATTTTATATACGTATACTGTATTAAGAATTTTGCCTTTCTGTTATAACGTACCGACTTAATTTCAGCCTTGTGTGCAGTCATCAGAATTTTTATACGTGAGCTTGCAGCCTTAAATGTAATTAAAATGAAAGCTGGACAAACAGAATAGCATTTATTAGAGTTAGGCTTTAAGGTATGGAACCAAAAGGCTCGTTTTAGAACCAGAATTAATAACGGCTCTTTCCAAGCCTAAGATTTAACTGCAGTTAAATCCTACAAACTGTTCTGCAGTATCCGAATCAGATTTTGATCCTTTGATCCTTTAGCGTAATGCACTTTAAAGGTAGGCAGGAGAGCATCTGAGGAGGGTCCATTAACGTTCACTGAATATTCCACTCCTTAGCTGCCAGGAGCGTTATCTTAAGAGTATCAGTTATTCAACTAAGTTTATTTAAACTCTCTATAGGCCAGGCTAGGAAACAGGACAAGTATAATCTTTCTGGAATTAGATATGAGCTGTGTCGCCCACCCATCCACCCCAATATCCACAAAAGCTCTAGAGAAAATGCTACATTTCTGTGTACAGAGCAATGTAAAAAGGGAGATAGCGGGTGCCCCAGCACCCACTGCTGTAGGTAAACTTATTTCTAAGTATTGCCCAAGTTCCTGAATGCCGATTTTTTTTTTCCTTTTTTTTTTCCCAATGCTTGCTTCCAGGATTAATTCTTTGATTGGCCTACAGTGGGACTTGTGAGTTTAGCAAAGTGTTTCAGGTCTGTCTAGTGATTTGGAGTCTGATCCCATGTTTTTACTGACCTTTCAGCTCCCAGGGGTTTCTGAGGGACTTTTGGGCAAAAGCAGCAGGCTCTTGTATTTGAGCAGTGAAAAACAGGTTTCCTCATGCATTATGCTATCAGAAAAAAAAGTCTCCTGGGAATGTAGATGTACAACAAAAATGTATGTATTCTGATAGCGATCTCTTGATTCTGATCTGACTTACGTGTCTTGAACTGATGAGGGCTCCTAGGTGTCTGAACTTCCATAAATGAGAATTAGAAGTGTCCTGTTGAGCCAGGTTTTGTGGTTTCTAAGGAATCTTTTCTCTCCAGCGTATGTGTAAGCTGTTCAGGCTGGACACTTGTATTTGTGAGCAAGGCTGAGGTGGTCAGGCTCTGTGTTATGTTTCTTGTTTATGCAGTCATAGGGCAAAAGAGTGTTTTGTTAAAATAAGAATTTTAGAGTTCAGGGCTAAGTTATTGTATAGCATTATAACTTAGTATTCCTTAGTATTTTAACTGAAGACTTTATACTAGGTAGGATTTTTAAAATTTACTGACTTTGTGAGTATTCACTGACTTCTGTGAGTTTTTGCAGCAATAAACTCCTGTTTGGAACCCTCAAATCACATGGTGTTTTGGAAAAATCTTGGTCTGAGTCTTTAGTAAGACTAATGAACATGATAAAACGCTTTTTTCATCTTTTGGAACTAGCAAGTGTTTTATAGATCATGCAGACACTAGAAGTGCTCTAGCAAGCTAGTTTGGCATAATCCAGGAATTTAAAATATTTTTTTTAAAAAAAGCTACAGAAAAGAAAATTGGAAAATACCAGATTTTTTGGAATTAATAATCTGTATTGCTCATGTAGTTCCAAATTCTGGTGAGGTCACCAAAAGTTGTCAGAAAAGAAAGGAATATGAAATCACACCACAGACTTAACTGAATAAACTGAGCCTTTTTACAGTTCCAAACCCAACACTTATCCACAGCACCTGTCAAGGAAAGACATGAAGAAAGACACACTGTTTTAGGATACCTTTTAACAGTCCATAAAAGTGCTAAAGAATGAAAATACTGTGTTCTTTCTGTAAACTGGAGAACTCTAAGCCATGACTGCGAAGGAGACCGAGTGAGATGGCACTCTTGATCTGTGACATCTGGTCATGGTAGCTTTTCCCTTTTGTAACTCCTCAGCAGCAGAGTTTTGTCAGCAAGTTTCCATTCCCATAATTTAAAGATTTAAGAGGGTTTAGTTTGACCATTTAAAGTGTTTATCTGCATATGTATTTTGAGTTCTCCTCTGAAGTTATCTTAAATGAAAAACTGAAAAAGGACTCTCAAAGTACCTCACCATAAGATACATCATCTAATCAGCATGCTTGAAAGATATTTATGTTGTCTGTAAAAGATTAAATTCATCACTTTCCATCGCTACACTGATTTATAAAAATGAAATGTAATCAAATCATAGGTTTTAAAAAATAATTTGGTTTATTTCAGCTTGAGAGTACAAACAGGCAGCATGCTACATAAAACTTAGATAGGAAAAGCGGAAGGAGCTGGATGATGAAATCACTTGCCTTCTGCAATGGTGTGCTGGTCTATACCAGGTTGGGGTTCCACCAGGCTTTCGGGCATCTTGCTTTGAAGCCCCGGTGCTGGTGATGAACCACTGAACTGGGCTCACTGGCTCCAGGGGCATGGTGAGCACCGTGTTTCTGTCTAGCTGACCTGAATTTCTCCTAACCTGTGGGCCTGATTCTTCTCTTTTCATAATGCTGCCTTCTGCTTTGTGAGAACTTTGTGTACCTTGTGTATCTGTAGCCTTGACTAGATAAAGCAGTGCAGAATTTGGTTCTGATTTTGAACACTGGGTGCCCAGACTGTATTCTTCCTGGCTAAATACTCTCAAAATTGCACTGCTGTAAAGCAGTGTTTCCCAGTGAAACATATTACAGCTGTGCAGCTTATGCTCTCATTGCCTCTTAAAGGATGAGGGAGGCTCCAGATAAAAGTTGTGAGCAAACTAATAGACCCTTAAGTGTGGAAGAACTCCTCAATTCCTGTTTGCTAATCTGCAATTTGGTCCCTCTCCTTTGTGCTTCAGTCCTATCATTATCTTCTGGATAAATTAGAAGGCTTGACAGTTTTCCTCAGTGCTTTCTGGCATAGGAGAATTCTAGAGGATGCTGAGATGCACTCTGTGGTAGGACATTGTCTCTGTAGAGGTCTACTACACATCTTTCCTCATGACTTGGTTTCCACAAGTATTGGCCGACAACCAGGTCAGAGAATGCAAGGTTACTTTACTACCTGAAATTAGTTTGAGAAAAGCAGCTGTTTTCAGAAACTAAAGTAATTTTTACTAGAGGAGAATGACAGTTTTACGGCCTGAATATGGTCAGTAGTGGTATGACCATGAATATAGTTGTATGTGTCAAGAATCTGTCTTTCTGTTTTAATCTTGTCATTTTCATAGATTAACAGAAGGGAAACTGAGAAGAGCAATGAAACAAATAAATGAAGGTTAGATACTTCTGTTGCAAAACTTGCTGAAAAATTGAGTTTATGGGGTTTTGCCTAAAGCTTCAGAATAGAACAGAGCAGAATAAAATACAGTACATACAACAGAAAACAACTGGAACAAGTATATCATAAGCATCAATTGGACTTAATGATATTAACCATCCATTCGTGATACAGACGTAGCTTTTCCTTCTGTAACAGTTGCCTTCTTTGCACTGGAATGCATTTAGCACCACAGCTGCCAGGGAGAGAGGAGTGGTTTCTGAGGAGCTGGAGCAAAAAGAAATGAGATGGCTTGCCTAAGGTAATACAGAAAACCAGGGACATTGCAGGGAAATAAACCCAATCTTTTCTCTGCAGGCTGACTTTTTGGACCAGCATCTTTTTTTTTGGTGATGACAGCAATTTTATTCTGCAGCATTCCTACTTTAATCAATATTCTGTGTTGCCCATTTTCAGTAAAATCTCATTTCTTTGTGACAACCAGGAGATACTTGAAGTACTCAACAAAGTGATTTTTTTCTCCCCTTCATTTTGGATCCTGTTTTAGTGTGTAAATCTTATTAATTAATGATTTCAAAGCAACTGGCAGGCAGAATGTATCCTCCAGTGACATGTAACATTAACTTTCAGTAAAATAAAAGGCAGGAAAGAGCCAAGTGTTTTCTCTCAGCTCCCACAAGGCTTGCACTAGCCTCTGGAAAGTTGCCTCACTCAGGCAACAAGTTAACTAATAAGTCTCAGGAGCGCTGAGACACCTTCATTGTTTTAAGTTTGTCTTTGGAGACAGAGAAGTTCCTGTAAGTATCAGAAATCAAAGGCTGTGTGCAGCATCTTTTCCTGCTTCCAGTTAACTTTGTGAGCCATTTAATAGAATTGTTTTGGGGTGCCCAGCATACCAGAAAAGAGTGGCTGCAGAATGGCTTTTAAAGGACAAATCTTTGTTCTCAACCTTTGTAAGGTTGCCAGAGCCAGACTAATGCCAGCTACGCTCCAACCTTGCCACCAGTCTGGCAGTCCGGGCTCAGCAGGACATATGAGCATTGGCTGGGCAGTGCTCTTGTCTCTGGCAACTCCAGCTGTCCTGTGTCTGAGAAAGGAAGGGGATCCCAAATTTAGTCCTTGGTAAAGTTTAACCACTGCCAGAAGATCTCAAAGCTGCCGTATGAAGTTGGGTGGTGGGGATCTGTAGAAAAGCAATTCACCGGGGGAAACTGGAATCAGTCATAGTGAATTAACTTGTGTAAAATGTATTTTGTATTCCAGAATGATCTGGTCTTCTGAAATCTTGTAGTATATTCTTCATGTTTTTAGAAGACACATGAATGATTAAGCACTAATCTCATCAGGCAAGTTCTCTACTTGAATGCAGATTTCAGGTTTCATTGTAACTGTGATTTTCTTTTTTTTTTTTGATTACAAGTTCTCCTGAATTTTGGAAGGCAGGTTCTCTGCTTCCATTGGCCACCGAAGGTGTTATGCATTCTTGCATAATGCAGCTCTGTAAAATAACTCTTGGTCTGATTTTTCTAAGTGGTACTTTTGCAGTCAGTCATGACCCATTGCAGAATTTTGAAGGGTTTGTATGTTTGTTTCAAAATGAAAACAAGTGTAGGTATATAAAGCAGTAGAAGGCTGTTTCAAATGTCAGATGTGTAGACCCTGATCCATATAGTTAGGCACCTAAATATTTTCAATAACTTGGGCTGTGTTTCTCTGAGGTGAGACATCATGTGGCCTTTGTTTTGTGCTGAATATCTCATGAAAATTTCCTTTGAGAGGCTGCCTTTTTCTGAAGTTACACCCCATAATTCTGTTGAGGTGTTTTCTACGTATGTTGAGGATTTTACCACATCTGCATGAATCTTGGAAAATTTGGTGGTGTTGAAGTCCCCACCCCTGGAATCTTGTGACTGTCTCAGATTTTGACTTGAAAAAGTATTTCCTTGAACAAATGTAAAAAAGACTAAAAACCTCATTAGGTTTAAAAAAAAAAATCTGCTGTTTGGGTTTTGGTTTTTTTCTTTCTAATACTGGTTAGCTGATCTTGAAACTTCTGTCTGGTTGGAGCTAGAAATACTGCAACCAGTAAAGATCGGTCTATGCAGGAAATTTTAGCTAATCGGTGCACACCGCTGCAATAAATGGTGTATTTTAACTTATGGTAAGATTTCAAGTTAGGGCTGCGACTGTGAAACAACACTGAATTGTCCTCTTGAGATATATGACCCTAATTTTGCCTTGCTTAAGGAAATGATTTCTGCATAAATTGTAATATGTTTAAAATCAAATAAAGTAACTTTAGTGCCTTTATGGCTGAATTTTACAGGTTTTTACAGAGTCTTTGTGGCTGTACAGAGGATTGTATTCTTTTAACCTTACCTATGAAGGATAAGAAGAATGTCAAAGTAATTCAACTGTTTAATAAAAAATAGGTGTCTTGTCTAATCTAGTTGTCTAAATACCTTGTCTGATCCATATTCAATATAAACTCCTCCAGAGGATGACACAGCTTATCTTCTTAGATGTCTGTGTTAAGGTGATGAGTCATTATATAGAGCTACTTATCTCTTCTCATTAACTGTACAGGAGGCCCAGACAAGGAGCTTAGACAACACACTGAACTTCTAGACAGAGAAGTGACAGTAATGCCCCTGTTGACAAGAACTGGTAAGCAGGAAGTGCTGGGGCATGCTAACAGATGGGTGTCTCCTTCAAGGACAAAGCTGGAGGCAAAGCTGATGGACCCAAAGTTTTCCAGATCCCATCTTTCTTCTTAATAGCAAGGCTGCATACAAGGCACAGAGAGGGTGGGGCCACGTTTACTGCTGACACCAGGAGATCTATGGAGTCTTTAGTAAATGGTGTGGGGCTTGGTTGTTGCTTTGGGTTGTCGCAGAGGTGAAATCTGACCATGCGTTGTCACCAGCCCGAGGCACCTGTGTTTCCTCAGGCAGAGAAAAAACGGTACATGTACAGCAAATCATGTCCCAGTAATAAGGCATGTGAATGATGCCTCTGAAAATTGAGAGATTCATGTGATCTCGGCTAATCTGCAGCGTGACTCTGTCAGCCGCTACATTGCTATAGATGTAAGGAAGCAGCCAATCACTCTGTCAGCACATTTCAAGCCCTTTTTGGTGTGACTACTCTGCTAATTTTTGAAAGCTCCCCTGAGACCCAACATAAAGATGCAAGCTCACTTTTCGCATTTGCCTTTTGTGTAGGATTAAAACATGTAGAGAACGTCAAAACTCTTTCTATGAATGTTTGGCAATGTCTAAAAACCGATCTGAGTATGCTGCTCTACCCTGCCCTTCTGGCTTGCCTGCCTTGGAGCATTCATGCGGCCATGTTGTACCTGAATGTAATGGGAAGTGAATAGACAGTGACTCTGGGAGTGCAGGAAAGCCAGCTCTGAGGGATGCTGTACCACAGGCTCTTGCAGTAAGTTTTCCAAGTCCACGTGGTGATGACTGCCTTTGGTAGGATGTAACAGCATCTGTTGCTTCCTTCTCATGGCCAGGGGCCCCCCTTCAGCTGGCTGAAATGCTTTGGGAGTGCACAACTGGTGCTGGAATGCTGCACTCAGCACAGTGACTGCTGAGGACAGAGCCATGGTTCACTGTGAGGCCCGGGGCTTGTGGTACAGGTCAGAAATGGTGCCATGTGGCTCAGCCGGACCCCTAACCTGGAACAGCTGCAGCTGAACTGTGTGCAGGGGGCGCTTCATGATGTGAAACTTCCCTGCAGCTTTGCAGAAGCCTGCTTTAATCAGTGCCAAGAATGGATCGAGGTAGCAAATTGCAGTTTACCTGTGCCCACTTCATGGGCACAAATCATCCGAGGATCTCAAATGAAATGGGATCATTTTACTGATAATGCTTTTAATTTGCCTGCTGGGGCTGGAGCCTGGGTATCACTGTGGAAAGCAGTTCATGTGGGTTTAGCCCTACTTGGAGAATTAAAATGTTGATAAAGCTTGAGGTCTATCTGTTCCTGTGCTTACTGTTTCTTGTCAGCTGGCTCTAAGCAGCTTTCGGAATCGTTCTTCAGAGGTGTTTCAGTATCACAGGTTTATACCACATTTTTAACATTTAGCTTTTAAAAGATGCAACAAACTTAACAACTTGGGTAGTGCAGGAGGCCTGTATGGGTAATACCAGACATTTGCCATCAGTTCACTTTTCCTCAATAGCCATTTTTCCTTCACTCCTGTCCCCTTTTCTGCTGGCTAATGGCCTACGCTATTTCCTGAGTCATTTCACAAGGTTAGGATTAGAAAAAGCAAATGGTGTCTTTAGCAATAAACCATTTTCAAATTAGATACCTATTTGAATGGAATTGTACTTAGGATCCTTATTCTCTACACTGTGCATAGGTGCAAGGAAAACGTCTGGTCCCACTGTCAGCATGACTTTTCAGTATGGGAGGGCTTTTGAATTTAGAATATCTTCAGAGCTGGCAGTATATTTAAAAATACCAGTATCTGAACTAATCTGAGTTTTAGCACTAGAGAAGCTTGAGATCCATTTGTATATTCAGTGTCATTTTATTGTCTGTTTGTAACATGCTTTTTATTCACAAAGCTGTATGTAAATCAGCATTATTACTCAGATTGTGCATGTAGCAATGGTGTCAAAAGAATTAATCTTTTGTGAAAAAATAAAATTAAACTATTTATTTCATTTTAGGTATTTAATAATTTTGACCTGATAGATTTTCTTTTAAAACATATAGTACATTTTTTTTGAGTACCAAAAGGCACTTAGACCAAACTCTGATATTTCATTTTCATTCATCTGTGAAGCTAAACCTGTAAAGTGTGACTCTTGTGAAACACTTCTCTTTCCACACACTCTCAGTTTTTATGAAATAGGAATGCAAACCAGAAAGAAATTCTCTTGAAGACAAACTATTAGGTGGATAATGTGTACTCCGCCTGGCTGGAAGCGACAGCTACTTTTTGGTTACTGTGTACTTTATTCTGGCCAGTAAATACAGAACTAATATCCTGACATTTCAGTAATTTTCAGCCATATGTGAACAGCAAACAATGTTTGCTTCAGGTCGTTTGACCAACAAGTGTTGGTAGAGTGGCCGTGGTGTATTTAAACAGAAAATAAAAGCATAGGCTGTTCTCTCTGTATATTGTCCTTTGACTGATAGGTATTGTGTCATTTCTGCACGTACAGTCACAGTATAATTCTGAAATATGTACACATTAGATACATCATTTTTGCTTGACCAATCTTCATTCTGTTAATGCAGTTTCACACAGACAGTAGCAGCCATTTATTGCGATGAATATTCTCTGTTGTCTCTATCAAGGATGAAAACCACACTTGGATGGGTTAGGTTGAAGCATTAACATTTTTCTCTGCATGCAGCTCCCAAGGTGGAGTCGAGTATCCCTGTATTATGTCAGTTTGTTTTACTGATGTAACTCTGCAGAACTGCTACACCTTGGTTTGAATGCAATGGCTTCAGCAGACATGACCTGTGGATGCGGTTTGATATACTTAATGTAGAATTCACTCGTGCTTCGGTGGAGTTGGAACCCATGTAAGAAGTTTATGAACTAGAAATACATGTTGGCTGTAGGCTTAGGGAGATGTAATGCCATTGTTTATTCCACAGGATCTGGAATAAATCAGTCTTGAGAAATGGTTTCAGGAACCACTCGGTTCAGAGTTATATGAGGGTATAACCTGTACCTTACTTCATAAGCAAATGTTCTTCCTTAAAAGGATACATGCCATGCAGGCAGAAGAGACAGCAGTTCGTTGAAGGAATTAAGTAAAATGCCCAAGAAAGGCAGAAGTATGATTTCCATCGACTTGAGCAGAATTAGAGCCAAGATCTGTACTGTTCGCATCACGGTGTTGTGCTAGTGCATTAAATCAGTGCCAGCAACATCCGTGGAAATAGATGGTTTGTTTGGAGTTTCCTTAAGCAGAATGTCTCAAGTTTTGACCCTGATCCATCTCCTGACAGTTATGCTTGCAGCTTGCTTGTTGAGAGGTACAGTGAATGGAGAAAACATCCTTTCCTATTCCTCTACCTTTATTTGCAGGAGCGTGGTATCTGAAGCAGTAACTTAATCAATTCTGATTTATCCAGGTATGTCCTGGCTGTGATGCATGTTATTATAAGCACCACCATTATCAAAAAAGGGACTGGAGAGAGTTAAGAAACTATAATGGGGAATATCAAGAACATATCTGACAAAAATCACACAGTATGCTGTTGTATCTTTAGAAGTAGAAAATTTTACCTGACTGCAAAGGAAACTTGGTAATGGCACGAAGAATGTGGCTCCCAAGGAAGGGAGGTAGAGCTCTTAACTCGGGAGGTTGGGAACTGCAGAGATAAAAGACAGTGTCAAGAACAAGTTCTCGTGTTCAGGAGGATGTCTATCTGGCAGGTCTTTTCCTTCTGTATCTCCTGTGCTGCTTCAGTTTGTCAAATCCTTTCCCATTCACGCATTCCACCAGTTGCATTGAATACATAAGATCAGTAATGTTTGGCTGCATGTTCTTGACTCCTTCAGGCTTCTTAGGACACAGTTCCATGTTTGGTCACGTGTGTAAGAGAAGCTTTAGAATCCTAATGCATGTTATAAATTATTCCACCTCAAATATGGGCAATTAGTTCCTCCTGGAGTATGTTTCATTAGAAACAGTAAAGTGTTGATGAAAAGTTGTAGTAATAAAACACTTATACATTTGTAATTACAATTAAAGAAATCTCCAACTAAGTTATATGAATTTGGAATAAAAATAGGGGTAAATATTTTCAATTTGTTTATAGAGTTAGGCTTCTCCAGCAATAGTTGATTACTTTAGAATATCAGCAGATTTGATGGTCAAAAATCTTATTATGATTCCCTAAAATGTACTCAGGAACCTTATTTTGAGTGATTTTTTTTTTTTATATATATATATATAATTCGGCTGAAAAACCTTCAAAAATTAACAATGTGCCTTAGATACATTTTTCTATCTATTTGTCTTTCTTCCTGATTATTGATTTCTTAATTTTTTTTAAAAATCTAAGTATGCAGGTTTTTTGTTGGGTTTTTTTTTTCAATTAATTGTGTTATTTCTAGAGGTTTGGACAAACTATAGTGCCAGGTATACAGCTGTTTATTTTCTACCTAAACCAAAAAAGGAAAGTGACATAAATGTTTGATATTGATCACACTTTAGAAGTGTACAGTTCTAGCAAGCACGATGTATCTATTTTCAAAATTATTCCAAGTTTCGTAGTTGACTAGTACAAGCAGAAATTAAGAAGTAATTAAGATTAATGGAAAAGCCTATGAACTTTATAAAAAAAATAAAGGTTTATTAGATAATGAAAACCTTTCTAAGATTTTAAGCACTTCTTAGACACAATAGAGACTTTTGATTAATTGGTTAAAAAATTCTGCTGAAATTTTACCAAATATTACCTAATTCTATGAGGTGATTTTGTCATTTCATTGCATGAAGCAGAACCTTCTTCGGGAAGTGGTATATTTAAATTTAGAGCACTTCCCCAGCCAGAGCGAGTTTACCGTTAGGGTAGCAGAATCAGGCCCGGTAGTTTGTGCCTGTATTGCTCAGCTGGATCATTTAATTGTATTTTTTAGAATTTATTCATAAAGGCTTCATATTTTTTTAAGTCCTTACTGGTTTAGGTGCTAACAGCAGCATTGGAGTACAAGCAGAAGAAACAGGATTCACTTCTACATGCTGTTTTTCTAGGATATCATGCTTACTACAGTTATTTAATACAGCTTTTTCAGATGCATTCTATTAATTTTTTTGAACAATACATTATTTAAACAGCATGTTCAATCCTAATATTTAGGGAACCCCCCAACATAATTACAGTAATTGCAGAAGTAAATTTCAGATCTGCAGAGTTTCATACTTATGATAAATATATTGAGAGTTTTGCATGTATTATAATGAAGCTACACATTAAGGTAAAATAACCTTGCTATATTAAACAGCAATTACTTGGTTTTATCATTGTTTGCCCTAAAAATATCACCATCTCGGAAAAAAGGAAAAAGAACTTGTGGGGCAGGACTTTACACACTGACTTTTTGGAGGACTGTTGTTATGAATATCACCTAAGCTCAATGGATAATCAATTAGATCTATGCTTTCTTTGCAGCTCTTTCCAAACACTTCTTTCTCCGAGCCCCACCATTCTACTCAGCATGCTGCGGTGGGTCCTGTCAGCACCCTGCATCCCCCACTGCTTTTCCAAGTAAGTTTTTATGCTTCATCAGTAATGCTTGAGTTATTCTGTAAACCAAAGCAGCAGGATTTAATGTGTTCTGGAAAACTAATTGGTGATGCAATGGCAGCAGCTAATTCCTTAGTAAAATCACAGCAATCCTATTCAGAGGGTTTCCAAAGATTTATCAAACTTAAGTACACCGAGCAATTGTGAGCGGTTTCTAATGGCATTGAGACACCCAGACAGAGCTAACCTAGGAAAGCTCCTTGTTTTCAGTTTGCTAGAAAAGATTCTTTAAAATCAGTAACTCTTTTAAAAATCTGTCTCAATAAACATTTACAAATAGGAAAAGAGCTGAAAGATCTTAAAATGGATGCTGCATTTTAATGTCTGTTAGGGATAAATTATGGTTCAGAAAGCCCTAGCATTATTTAAATAAAACAGTCATTCTTGTAGCAGTCAAATGCATGCACATGTTTAATTAGCTTTTCTTTTTTAATTATAATGAAAAAGAAAACCCGAAGAAGTAAGTTGAAGAGAGTTTTGGGCAGTATACACACTGTACATTCAGGATGAAGACCTGGCAGAGACTTCCATTTGATCCAAATCTAAATTTAACCTTGATTGTGAGGTTTGCGTACTGGGGTGTAGGAATGGATATTTGTGATTCTATGTGTTTACAGCTCAGGAATGCAAACAGAAGAGGCAGTTCCTACTCCTCTGAACTGGAGAAAAAGCACAAATAGCCTTGCAGACCTGGGTGGAAACTGGAACTTATGCATGCTCTAGCATATACTTTTTAATCACAGCTATATGCAATCCCTTCCTGACTATGTGCATGCATTTTATGAATGTTTCAGAAGGGCAGTTGCTAAGTTGAATGATTCTTGACAAGTGAGGCAGCAAATGCTGGCAGTTTAATGAGCTGCAAGTTTCTGAGCACCTCTTTAGGGGGCTGACACTTTCCCACAGAGCGTTTTACATGGCCCGGGCTCTCCCACAATGGCTGACAGCACCATGACCAATCACCACTTTCACTTTACTCATCCACACGCGACCTCACCACAATTTTTCACTGTGCAGATGAACTTTAGGAACCATTTCGCATTGAAAAGGCCTGGGCAAGGGTCAGTTGCCCTTTTGTATGGCCATAAAGCAATACTCTATGTGCCAGTCTTTTCTGCTGTCTCACATTCCAAGAGATTTTCTGGACACCATTTAAAGCACTTGACTGAAAAATAAAGCAGTGAATGAAACTGACTTTTATAGACTCATTCTAGCTCATCTTCCCATATAACCCTGTCTACCTGAAAAGGGATTTAGTGGATGAGCTGAGTGTATACAGGGACTTGCTGAATACATAGGCCCATTATCAACTGCGGGGATTGTTTATTAACCAGGACTGATACACTACTATTTTGGAAGTGACCTATTAATTGTCCATTTAACTAGAATGTATTGAATTCAAATGAAAAAATGGAAACCATGACTAAAGCTTTTACTTGCTCCTTCAAGGTGGTCTCTGCCATGAAGGCAAATGAAGATTGTTCCACAGATTAAGAGGACATTTATCACTATATATTAGGATACAAAGGAAAGATTTAACCACCAAAGCAAACCAAAAATCAAACCAACAACACAGGGAATAGTTGGTAACAGATTCACATTTATGTCAGCAGAGCACTAAACCTTTTCATGCACATCAGAGCGACAGGCTGCAAACTGACGTATTTCAGTTTGGTAGAGTTGTAATGTACAAACGGCTGCACCTATCCCAACCTACTGAAAAATCCTTTAATCCACACACTGAAATTTAGGGTTTGTGCAAACAGTCAGAATGCCCTTCAGAATGTGGAGTATTCCTAAAACAAATATCAAGGCTGGTCACTTGTAGGTGAGTATTCATTATCCCAAACACAAGCTTCATGTTTTTTTGACTCAGTGGCTGTTTGCTAATGTTTGTGAGTATTCTGCTCACCATTAAATTTTGGTAATCTTTTAAAAGTGGTTATATATTGTGCGTTAGAGCGTGTTAGTCTAACACAGGTGTTAAGTTGTACGCTAGATACTGCCTGTATAGGGAATTAATTGGTGCCTCGGGGCTCCAGCAGGAGGTTGTTTCTTTGCTGATTGACTGCTAACAGCCAGTCAGGCAAGACAAATTTTAAGGGGTCACATAATCTGGCATTCTCTGTCCTCATCTGACAACTCTATTGTGGGATGGAGGCCAGGAAGCAAGGACCAGCTCTGTCATGCCTCTTCCTTCACTGGTGTTTCTCATCACACAGTGGGGATGAGAGAAGGTACCAGCAATTCTGCTGTCAGACTGTACCTTCCAGTAAACTTGAGAATGGCTGGTGATTCGTCAGAAACTGCTCAGGGGCTACCTGGAGAAAGGTACTTAAATTCACCAAATTTGAGTAATAAGGAGAAAAAACACTGTTGAGGAAGAAGGAAGAAGGTCCCGTGTTTGCTTCGTGGGCAGGATGGGAGCTTGGGGTGGGAGTCGTGAGGGGGCTCTGCACTTCTCAGAGAAATATGAACCTGGCTTGCCCTTTGCAGAAACCTCCATTGTGGCATTTTGACTTTTGTTCTGCAGATAGTTTATTTTGGTTTGAATGGAGTCTGACTGTCTCACTGTGTCATAAATATCAGGATAATAACCAGTAGGTTATGATTTTTGTATCTGGTCTCAGTTATAATTTTGAAAATGGGAATATGTCTGTATGAATTTAGATTTATTTATACTGCAACATTTTAAATCATAATAATGACTTCTTGTCACAGGCTATTATGGGGGACAAATATAAAGCCAGGTTCTTAAAGTATAGAAAAATTGCAGGAAGGCACGTTTAGCAGAATGCAGTGGTCCCTAAATCAGTAATTTTTGATAGTGGCAGGATATTTTAGGGAAGGATCATTGTACACTTGCATAGCTTCTGATGTTCTTCCTCCACTGGTCACAGTTGGAAGCAGGATACAGGGGTAATGTACATGCACCCGTGTATATATGTATAATACACAGAAGTTGAAATGCAGTGTAGCCCCAAGGAACAATTTATGAAAGCTGCACCTGGATTTAATTAGTATGCTCAAGACAATTGTATCTATTGAACAAATGTATTTACACCACCACTGCTTCTGCCCCTGACGCAGCTGACTAGAATAGATGGACTTTTTCATGAAAGAATGTGCAGTCTTTTAGGAAATCTGCTTTGTGTGGGGATTTTGAGGTCCCTTCCACCCCCTGACATTCTGTGGTTCTGTGACATTCTGTGAGAAGGATCATTGACAGAAACTAAACAGCAGCACACCTTTGTGGCTGCTATAACTGTGAACTGGGGTGACAGTCTTGGCCCGTGGATGTGGGAAGGAGGACAACAGGAGGACGTGTTTCACGTGTAGAGTCCAGCTTGCATGCAGAGCACACCAGAGCTGTCTTTGTGGCTGCCCTCTTGCAGGAAGACTGTAGGTGTCAGTGGCTATATAACCATGGCACCGGTTATCAAAGGGTAGCTCTTTCCTGGCCTGCTTGTAACTGCCCCATGCAATTGTCACACCCAGCTCTGGTACTGCTCCCAGGGTGAGTGTGTGGGGAAGCCAGGAGTGCTGGAGGCATACCAAGCCTCACCAAGGACTGGTCCCCATACACTACGCCCTTCTAGGGGGGTGGGAGCATGGTAAAGCACTATGGCTTTATGCTCGGTGAGGTATGGGGAAGGTGAGACATTTATCTGGATTTGGGTTTCAAACTGCAACTCTTTCCCCCAAGTTTGAGGCTGTTTTCCAGGTTAGGGCTCCCTCTAGAACACATCAAGGGGGTGTGATTGGATTAATTGAAAACTGCCCTCCCAGGACTTGCTATGAGATGTCAAAGTGTTAGAAACCAGGCTGAAAGGAGTAAGTTCAAGTACTCCTCAAATCCCGTGCTAAAGAAATTTCTGCGGTTTCCCAAATGAGTAAGTGAATGACCAGGGATTTTTCTGAGAAATAGTTCACTCTGAAAGCCTTTCAGTAGTAAACAGAACTACAGAAAGCCTATTTAGTTTCTTTGAATGAGTATTACCGACCACCTTTATCTGGTTCTACATTTTACACAAGGAGAAAACGAACTCCTAGGAAAACTTATTGCAGTTTATGTGGTGATGATAATGTACA
The DNA here is from genome assembly GCA_020800305.1 of Porphyrio hochstetteri. Classification (NCBI taxonomy): domain Eukaryota; kingdom Metazoa; phylum Chordata; class Aves; order Gruiformes; family Rallidae; genus Porphyrio; species Porphyrio hochstetteri. The sequence continues at coordinate 36,102,482 of CM036905.1, forward strand.
AACAAAAGGGGAGAAGTTTCTCCTTGACTATATTTGAATTTTACAGTAGCATGGGCTCTGTGTTAATGTTCCTCTATGAACTCATCTGATTTACTTTTTACCATGTCAAGGGGAGACTTTTGACCACTGACAACACCTCTAGAACCAAGTGAGGATTTAGTCCTTAATGAACGTGACTGAAGCATTACGACACACTTAGAACACCAACAAATCAAAAGTGGCACAGTAGTCTGCTAGCATTACAATGAACAGCATTTAATATTTCTCTGATATGTGTTAGGTATTATTTGAAACTCTTATCCATTTCCACTAGGAGAGGAAAGTGTCCTGCCTCTTCTGACCCAGGAGTCTAGCTCCAAAGCCCGGAGAGGTATATTAAGAAGAGCTGTCTTTTCCGAAGACCAGAGGAAAGCTTTGGAGAAAATGTTTCAGAAGCAGAAGTATATCAGTAAAACAGACAGGAAGAAACTGGCCATTAACCTGGGTCTAAAGGAGTCTCAGGTAAGGAATGATAGAAAACATCTGTGACTTACTGTCTTTTTGAGGAAGAATCTTTAAAATGGCTTTGAAGGACGAAAACTGAACAGCGCAGGGGCAGCCCTGAGCTCCTTCACTGAGCAAAGACCTCAGTAAATCAATGGCAGTTTTAACCAAAGAATGTTCCTGGTTTATTTCCTGAAAGTGTACATTCAAAAGTTAATCGACCCATTTTCACACAGAGTAGGAGGAACATGACCTCTGCGTTTCATTTCCAACTCTGACTTTTCTGACTGACTGAGCCCCCTCAGGAACTCTGGGTAGGGAAATCTACTCCATCCCACTGACTGATAGGCAGTAATCCAGGTAGAAAACAGCAGAGCACAGAGCCCTCCTGCATTCCTCTTAGCACCCTTTGTACTTGGGGATGAACAGCTAGTGACAGTGCAAGCAACCTCACCACTCTGAAACCATTTAGCCCCAAGACACAGGCAGCCATCCCTACAAAAACACACTTAGCTGCACAGCGAGAGATCCTCCAAGTAGAGAGGAGTGCTAGAAGGCAATATTTTTGCAGGGTGGCCTTCTAAAATGCTCCCACTTTAGTTATCAATTCATATTTCATGGGATTCCTCACATGAGTCTGCATTCGTCTACTTCAGGACTTCAGCTGAGAGTGTAATACCCCCAGTAAGCTGTTCTAACTGAACTGTTAGCAGTGGTGCCCAACCTGGAACCTCAGGGCCCTGACCTAGCTGGAGACAAAAGCAAAGGAAAAGTGACTTGCTTGAAGAGCACAAAACCTGAAAGAAAGTGAAAAAAATATTTACCAAGGTGTGTCACAGCAGTAGGTGCTGGCAGGTGGGATTCTGAAGGTGCTGAAGTAGATGCAGATCTCTGTAAAGTACAGCTAGAAAGGGAGTGAGAGAGTGACAGTACAATTTTATCTCCTTGCATGCAGCAGGAGTGAAAATGCTTAAGATCTGTATGGCATAAGCTGTCTGGAGGGCAGAAAAACCTGGCAATGGTAATGGGAGCTCTCATCATCTTAATCTTGGAGATTTTCAGAACCTGACAAGACCCTCAACAATGTGATCCAACTTTGCAGTTGGCTCCACTTAGAACTTGTGGTCTGCAGTGGAGTGACTGACTTCATCGCAAGCACTGAAACTATAAACCAAAAAAGCAGCACGGTGTGGTGCTTCTCAGTGTGATGAACAGAGCTGCAATCTCTGCAGGGTAAACCATGTCAGTGAAAATGTGCAATTGTACTCACCAGTGCGCTGCCTAACAATTTCCCAGTATGTAGTCAAATTCCTAATATCGCAGTTACTTCCCTGAGTTTTTCTTCTGTGTTCTTGATACTCAAGAAGAGTCCAAGGGAGTAAAAGCAATAGAAAGATAAATAGATAACAACTACCACTACAGGAAAATAATTCCATGATAATGATGGACCAGCTGATATCTAGATAGATAGATAGATAGATATTTCTACTTTTTTCTTTTTTCCTCGTGAAAGGAAGACCTGTTGCCATGAAGGTTACTTCAATTTTCTGGCCAGCTGTACTGTAGGAACATTACCTGCCATCTAAGGCAATAATTCTCAAACCTTGGGAAGCATAGCCTCTTTATCTTTTTGTTAAGTATCTGAATATAGCAACTAAATGCTAATATTTAAGGGAAAATGGAACACAGTCTCAATAATTTGATTGATCCCCCCTCCCCATTTCTTCTCTTTATGTAAAACCAGTTTCTAGATATGTATTTCTCCAAGATTTTCCCAGCATTTCATAAATGCCTCTAAATGTTTGTGATTGAGCTTTGGAAGTTTTTTGAAAGATGAATTTTATGTCAAGAGGACATGGATTCTAGGCACCTCCTGGAAAACTGTAGTAAGGCAGACAGAATGTCATTACATCCTCACAAATGTGTCATATGTCATAACATGCATTTTGAAGCTATATGGCCAGGCTGGTTTTAGCTATGCTTGTGAATGGAACAGTCATAGTTTTTAGAACCTCTTTTAGACAGAAGGCTTCACATCACCAGTAGTATCACTTAGTTTTGTTAACAATGATGCTGATTTACTCTGAGAATCAAATTCTATCTGAAAGATGTCGCTGTAGGAAATTTGTCTATCCCTAGCCACTGAGCTATCTTTTCTTATCCAGTCTAAGCCAAATAATCACCTTTTTGAGGTGGTGAAACTGAAGGAGAGTGTTTTGCTCAGTTGTAGTAAACAGTGATGGGAAAATTCTCAGGAAATGTCAGTCGTCTTCACTGGATCTACTATAGCAATGAGTAAGGGAGGAATGTGAAACTAAGGGGATGGAATGGGAAAAAGCCCTCTTGTTAGAGCAGGGTTGTTTTGAAAAAAAGAATGATAATAAACTCTCATTAACTTGCAAACAGGTGAAAATTTGGTTTCAGAATCGAAGGATGAAATGGCGAAACTCCAAAGAAAAAGAAGTGCTTTCAAACAGGTGCCTCCAAGAAGAGGGTCTTCAGGAGAACTACCTCTCACGATCCACCGTGAATTTCACCTCCCCGTGCCCATCAGTGTGGGAAGTGTCTCAGGAGCAGGCGAGTCCAAGGTGGAGGGAGAATTCTCCAGGAAATTCTGAAAGACTGACTAGTACACAGCCACCTCCGAGAGCAAATTTGTCACAGAGCCCTCTGTATTTGTATCCTGACCCAGACACTGCAAATAAGGCAGTTACATCATCAGCCTAAGGAAATAAGGGCAGTTTGTAAATTGTGGAGAGCACAGGCTTCAAAAGAGCAGTCTTCTAAGACTAACAATATTTGGACGTTGTAAAGCTAACTAGTTTATGCCTCAGAAATTTGCTAAAGTCTAACACCATTAAAATGACAAACAACTAATGATTTAAGAAGTACTCCTCAGTAAGTCTTTTCTTGTGTCTTTTTGAGTCTTGTACTGACCTTAAAAGTGAAATAGGAACTGATGGTAAGTAAAGTGAAGTGAACAGCATGAAGCTGAAGTTGTGCTCTGATTTATACATCTGCACTGTATACGATATTCATTAAAAAACCCCACTGATAGAGAATCACTTTTATTTCTCGTTGCAGTCAAACCAATTAATTTCTTTTGTGCACAAGATAAAAATAACCCTGTTTCCCTCAAGATAGTAAGTTGCTTTGGGCACTCTGACATTCATTAGGTGACACAATAGGTTCATGTTAGACAAACGTAAGCATTTTTAGTGTATTTTCTCCATCTGCCCTCACCTGTATCAGTGTTCATTTAGTTTTGAATAGCGTGGTCACGGGTCAGCTGATAACCCTAGTAAAGAAATGGTAAAACACCGCCAACCAAACCTATACAATACTCTGTGTTTAAATCACTTTGACCTGAATGCATACTGGGAAACACAATTCACTAACTCCTGTCTTTTCTCCTGTGGATGAGCCTTCTGGTACTCCTAGCTCTGAATTTCAGTGGCTTTTGTCAGACTGTCAGTGCAATCCCTTGTAATCTCTTCTGTGTTTCAAAACTGTAATGGTCATATGCAAAACTGTAGCCCAAATGCACTAAGCAACAGAACTATAATTGGAAAAACTGCCACTACAGCCACTTCAGAGAAGTACTTAAGGAGGTGGCAATGCCATAGTAGCCTTATTCCTGACTTACTCCTATTTAAACCGGTGTCAGTAACACACATTAGCATATGTTTGCATCACAGGCAGGACAGTGTTCTGTGTAATTCAAGTAGCCTGAAATAATGTTATTAAAACCGCTTTACTTAAAAGTATTTGCTTGCTTCATCCACTTCAAGGAAATCACACTATGAATTTAAGTATCCTTTTTTGTTTGTTTATTTGCAGGGGTTTCTAGCTCAAAATGGGAGTAGAACTGTTTTTTCTTTATGATACAATTATGAATGCGTTTGTTGAGAGACTAAAGGTATTTCATGTTACAAGCAAAACCTTTTGGAGAACCTTATGGTTTTATAGGCACTATTTAATTTCTAGCAGATTCATATATTTTATAGTCAAAACAGATGATTATGATAATCTAGTTTGGCTTTCCTCATTATGCATGCTATGAATGTTTCTGATCATCCTTGCCTTGAGCTCCAAAGTTTTTTGAGCTCTATTATACATCTTTCAAAAAGCCATACAATTGTTTTACCTTGTGGTAGATTATCTGCTATTCCCCTCATTTTGTTGTGTTATCTGGGAGGTGAAGTTTAGATACAATTGCAGCCAAAACCCTTGAGATTGCAGTGATGAAGCTTGTATCGTAAACTTTATGCATGATCAGGCTCGCCTGGCGCATGTCCTGCCTTCTAAGTGGTCAGCTGTGCAGTCCGTGTCTTGCACTGTATGTCATTCGTTGCATGCAATTTCCTTGCTTGTTTTAAAGAAAAAAGGAATCACAGAAAAATTCAGAAGTCATCTCTCCTGTGGTTACAAACCCTTGTTAGCGCGAGCTGCCTTGTTACCTACCCTCAGAAGGCTGACGAACGTATTTAGTACGCCATATGTTACATGTGATTCAGTCACATGAGATGTTTATCCCTATCCAGAAATTGAAATCCCAGAACCGACTCATACTCTGCCTGAAACCTTTAGGGATGGACAGAGAGGTTGTGTACACAGGCGGATGAATTTACTCTCTTAATTGTCCTGTTGGAGTCATAGTCCTGCCTTGTTTGACTAAGTTCTACCTGAAGGATCAGCAAGTGTTGGTGGCCCGGATTCTTTTGAAATGGCATTTGCTAGTATCTGCCTGCAGTGAAAGGCATGCAGGTATTTCTGAATTACCATCAAATGATTAAGTGCAGGGCTGTGTGTATGTGTGTGTGGGCTTCATCAGTGCTTCCCATGTTGGAAGAAAACAGTGTACGCTGGGGACAACTGGGGTTTTTCCATCTCACCTTTCAGAAACAGGGAGTCTTCACAGCTCCTTTTATTCTTTTACTGCATGTCAGTCGAGCACTGGTGTTAGAAGCAACACTTCCGGATAGGGGAGATGGGGTTGAGTGCTCCCTGGGAAATTCTTTCAGTTGATGGTGCTCTCAGCACCAAATGTGACCTGCTGTCAAAACTCTGAGCTGATGTGCTAAACAGGATACATTTAAAGGATGTCTCACTGAGGCAAAGATCAAGCAAGGCAGAATTGGTTTCACAGTTATAATGTTATATGTGTTTTAAATTGAGCAAGTTCTGGTTTCACTGTAGTTATTAAAACTTACACCTCTTCACATCCCTCCAAACCTCTTAACACCTCCTACCAGTATTCTTATTCCATGGCTAGAACGAAGTTTGACTGTGCCAGATAAAACATTCTTTACTTGAAAATGCTGATCAGGCTTTCCTTAAAAACCCTAGAAGTATACATGTGAATTTTGAATTACACCTAAAATAGTCTGATTCAATTAGAGTGTCTTTAGGCCCATGACACATGTGACCTCGATTCCTTTCCTTTTAAGCTATTAAAGAAGTTTCCCTTTAGTCCATACTGTGGAAACTTGGTAAATGAGGAACAGCACCCGATATGAATACAAAAATATTACATAATTACAGTGCCAGACTTTTCTGTGTGAAGGATCAAGTAGTAGGTACTTGTTTTCTTCAAAAGACGTATGCACACTGGTTATAAAAGAATGAAGTGCAAATGATATGCGCAGTCCCCAGCAGGTGTGTGAAGTGCTTTGTGACAGGCACATTGCAGGGGTGTAAGGCGCATAACGCATCTGGTGTTACGGAGTGACATGAGAGATACCCATGGCACCTCACAGTTAAAACCAGCAACAACGTCACTTTGACATCAAACACATGATCTGGTGGATGACCTTGCAGCACAGCTGTAGGGTATCTCACTGAGGGGCTTCCTATGTGTGGCATTTTGAGACTATAGTTCCAGGCTGTAGAATATTGCAAAGGATCATTGTTGGGAACCTGGGGCTGGGCAGAGTTCATGTACCTCAATTTCCAAACCACAATTAAAAGCCCCACCTCTTCAGAGGCCATTAACAAAGCCGATACTTACACTCACTGGGCACCTCTGTTTAGTCTGGCAACTTATCAATGCTAATGCAATGCAGAATACAACAGGGAAAGGGAGAAGGGGCCGAGGCTCAGTACTTGCTTTGTTCCCCGACCTGCACACTGCCATGCCCTCAGGCTGAGCTGCTGACATAAGGATCTGGCTGTACAACCCAGCAGGCTCAGAACAGGAGAGGCTTTTCTCACCCCACCTGTTGGAGATCCTCCAGACAGGTCTGAATAGGGATCTTGAGAGGCTGTTCTTAAGGTCAGGCACTCAAAGGAGCTTCTCTGATACCTAACAAGAAGGTGCCATTTCCATTTCTAGGTCTGGCCCTTAGGTTTTCAAAAGGTATCACAAGTGATGCAGATGATGCCAGTCTACGTCAGGCACAGCCACAGTAACGTTTTGCTGTGTGTAAACAACTGTGAGGCTGTGAACAGGAGATGTCAGTTAACTCCTCTGTGGACACTGCTAAACGCTGGATTTGCTGGTCACACCTGTGTCAGCACTTATACTTTGGTCGTACAGGCTTATAGCATCAAGTAATTTTCTAAAAGTTACCCTGTTTCTATTGATTCTTTGCCAAATAGGAATTAATTGTTACGATCAGCTGGGAGAACAGGACTGCTTTAAGGCACAAAACTGCATTGCTAACTTCAGTGTCAGAACAATAGTACAACGGTCAAATGTCACCCCTGAGCCGCAGTAATACATCAGATTTGTTTTATCCGCTGTGATTTACTAGTACTGGGTTTTAAACACCAGTTGCCATTGCTGTAGCCACTGAGCTCCCCTGACGAATATATGTGCTGCAGTCAAAAGGCTGACATAAATTAAGTAGATTCACATGCTTCGGCACCCTCTTACCAACAAGACTGATTTCTGCAAACTAGAAGGGAAGGCGAGCTGATTTCAAGCAAGTTAGGTGTAAATTCAGTGTCCTCAGAAAGGCCTCTAGAGACACTAGAGCCCAATTAACTGGAGACTTCATTTTGGACTGTGGGGAGACCAAAAGGCTCCTGCAGAGGGAGGTTCACTGTGGATGGAATTGCCTTTGACTAAACCAGCCTTCAACGACCGTGCCACCGAGTTGTGTGCCTGATGGCTGCTGCTGTGTAAGATAACCTGAGGTAGGTGAGCTTGGATCCGAGACGCTCCCCATGTGGGCTTGCACCTAAATTAGTTGCCAGAAAATGGCAACCCCCACTCCCTGGTTTCCTGTGCATATTCATTGTATTTCTAAGCAGTGGAACTGGGCATGGTGGCCCAGGATCTGACAAGGGCCTCAACAGTGGGCCTCCTGCACTCACCCAAACACATGGACATCCAGCCTTTTACAAACATCCAACACGTGAGGAATTCTTAAGTTTTTTCCAAGCCTATTTTCTTCTCTTTTCTTTTCTTTGCATGTCAACATTTGAATGTGATAGGAGGTAGCTGAAAGCTAATGCATATCATTCAAAGAAATCTGTTTCCATTTGTTTCTGCTTCGCTATCATATGGTTTTAGAGAAGTTAAACTAAAAGTCTGTCTTGTGACATCTGTCACTTAATCTCACACAAACCAGCACATATCGGATTCAGTCTAAATTTAAGATACACTATCAAAGCCATTTAGCACATTATGAAAGAAAATGAATTCTCAGTCACTGAGTGTGTCTCTGTCATATCCTTCACCATCCTGAAAAAAATGGAAAAGTTATGACAAGGAAATTTCTAATGTACCAAAACAGCTCCTAATAACTAAAAAAATGGGATTGTACAAGAATGTCAATATATTGGGGCAATCCTGCAATGTTTCATGTAAGAAGGTGTGAAGAACCGTGGAGATATTTTTAATTCTTAAATTTGTTTGGCTGATGAGGACAGTTGATGGAAACATGTGGTTCCACAAACTGAAATTACACCATGATTTACCAGTAACACACATTGTTACAGGTAGTTCAGGGGAGCCAAGCACTTAACTGGAAGCTGATCCCTATTTTCTGGTTTTCCATTCCTAAGTAAAGTTGTTTCTTTTAGTATCCTCAGGTGCAAATGCTGCCTTTACAAACTCCAAAGCATTTGAGTGCAGCACCCAATGTTACACTTTCCGCTCTCCCTAACTATGAAGTATTCCCCTGTGTGAGAAACATCACTGGTGGTTCTGTTTGAGGCATTGGTGGCCACAGAGAAAACCCTGTCCTGTTCAGCCAAGTGCTCAGCTATTTTTTCAGTCAGAAGAGGATTAAGGCGATGTCAGCAACGTAAGGAGGTTGTTTCACCAACACACCTTGCTTCAGCCAAAGGCCGATCTTGCAATGTAAAACTCATCTGTGAGGGCAAATGACTGAATGACCACAGGTAAACATGCATTGTTGTTGCTCCTGCAGCACCTGCTTCCTCGTTAGGGCAATGAAGCTGGTGAAGGGTTTGGAACACAAGTCCTGTGAGGAGTGGCTGAGGCAATTGGGACTTTTAGTCTTAAGGAGGCTGAGAGGAGACATTATCACTCTCAACAACTACCTGCAGGGTGGTTGCAGAGAAGGCGGGGTTGGTCTCTTCTCTCAGGTAACCAGCAACAGGATGAGAGGGGATGGCTTCAAATTGCACCAGGGGAGATAGAGATTAGACATCAGGAAGAATTTCTTTACTGAAAGGGGTGTCAGGCATTGGAACAGGCTGCCCAGGGAGGTGGTGGAGTCACCATCCCTGGAGGTATTTTAAAGGCGTGTAGATGAAATGCTTAAGGATGTGATCTAGAGATGGACTACTCAGAGTTAGGCTGTGGTTGGACTCGATGATCTAAAGGGTCCCTTCCATCCCAGGTGATTCTATGATTCTCTATTTTCGCAGTTCTGTATGACAAAACAGAAAATTCCGGGGTTTATGATCTCCATTTGCAGCATGTTTGCTACCTGACCCTCAGCGGCACCCCCGGGGGCCCTCCCAAGGTCCCACCCTGGGACTCGCTCTGAGAGACACCAAGCTCACCGCCCGCAGGGAAACGGCCCCCCCTCGGGGACAAGGCTCTCCCGCAGGGACACGGCCACCCCTCAGGGACAAGGTCCCTCCGCAGGGACATGTCCCTCCCCGCCCTTGGGTCCCCGCAGCGCCCCCTTGTGGCAGCGCAGGGCGCGTCGCGTCAGCATCCCCCGCGGGGAGCGGGCCGGACCCGGGACACCGCCGGACCCTCGGGGAGCGTCCGTCCTTCCGCCAGGCCCAGTGACTCCTGCCGTGTCTGCCGCCCTCTGCTCCCGACGTAGGGTAGCGGTTCTGCTGTGCGCGACGCCGTCTCTGGCGCAGTGCAGCGGGGCTGTTCCCCTTAACGAGTGCGCCCTTGCCCCGCTGCAGCGTTTCGAGACGGCAGCCAGCCCTCGCTGGCGCGGGAGTCCCGGGGCACCAGCGTACCGCTGTACGCCGGGGCTGCGGCTACCCCAGGCGGCGGGGTAAGTGCTGTGACTGTTGCTAGTACGTCTGCAGCTGCGGAGAGGTGCGGGCAGGGTGGGCACCCCTCTCCGGTTGTGTTCACCCAGAGGAGCCTTCCGCTGCGCTCATCAGGGCTCTCTTCTCCTCCCAGAACTTCTTCGCAAGTTGCACATGGATGCTGCTCTTTCGTTACTCGCTGGTAGTATCTTACTGTGCAGGGAACTGCAGCTAGTAACCTCTCCGGGACAGGCGCTATTGCCTTTCTGTGATACCCGGCACAGCGGGGACCAGATGTCAACTGTGAACACGCACAGCTTCTAGCTGAGGCAGCACATCAGCTGTCTACAAGATGGTAGGGATCTGAGGATATTGGCAGTCACGGAGATGCAACCGGAAAGGTTGTTCCTCTGCTCTTCATAAATGTTTATTTGAAGTGTTTTCCTGCTGAATTTCTCCAGCCCAAATCCAGTATCATTATTAAATAATCATCAGCATTTTACTCTCCATGCTTGGCAGCCCGAGCTCAAGCTACTGTCAACAACCACTGAGATCAGGGGAGGCCAGAGAAGAGCATTCAGGGATGGAATAGCCAAGAATATTAAAGATAAATCCATGCTGATTATAAATGCCTGCTCAAATGGCTCATTGAGGATCTAGACACAAAGATGTTTTGTTCTGTAAACAGCCATCAGCACCACCCCACTTGTAGGAAAATGGGATTGCTACAAAGTAGCTGACAGCTTTCACGTTTTTATTTGCTATGGAGTTTGTCATCACTACTGTAAAACCCAAGCCTTCAGTCAGCACATGTCCTGGGAAAGGGATTTATTGCTACATCAACCACGCTCAGCCCTCTGACTGAAAAGGTATTTGGACCAGAATTCTGACTCGCCTTTCATACAGAACCTTTTTCTTCAGGAGTTTCCACTGAAACCATTGCAGGTATAAAGAAGCATTCAGAAATGAGTAAAAGTGCTAGAACTAGATCTTATGAGACACACATGAAGTGCCTTAGAAATCAGTTAAGAAGTATGATGTGAACATAAAAGTCTGACATGGGGTCTGCAGTTACACAAACTGATTGACAGCAATACCACTCTTCAGTGTCAAGCAATATTCTGCAGGTAGGTAGGTAGGTATGTATGTAGAAATGGGTGGGGAAAAAAATTAACATAAAAATATACTTTATTGATAGTATATAGATGTATTTGTACCAAGGTTTAACAAACTGAATTTCACTTTCAACAATGTATATAGCTAAACTGTATGAATCAGCCATAATATAGCCCATCACAGTGCAATGTACAAGGACATTTATTTACCTACTGCTAGAGTACTGCTTTTTATCTGGAGTGGTAACGCACATACACACATGATGCTTTATTTAGTATTTCATCTGCATAGGTCAACTGTGTCAAGTAGCTGCCAAAGAATTTCAAAACCACTATCCTATTAAAATTACTGTGAGTGCAATGATTTATAAATTCTCTTTTTTCATCTTTATAAACAACATGCTGAGGGCTGCTTGTCAAGAGATTACAACTCAACAAGTATTTTCTGGCATAATCCTACACTTAAGAACTTTTAAGTAGCTTTGTACTTTATTGGAGTCTCTCCTGAAACAGTGAATGAAGTCGGAGTCGCTCATCATGTTTGCCTCATTACTAATGGGTAAACCAGCAGCTTCAGACGACGCCATTCCAGTTAAAGAATTGCTGATGATCCCCATTGACTGCATCTGTATTGAAAACAGGAAAAGAAGTACAACTCGTAACTACACCTACAACAAATCTTTAAACTATAAGTGCAGAAGTCAACTGAAGCATCACTATGTTGGGCTGTTCAACTCCAGACCTTTCACATACTTACTGAGGATACATGTGAAGTTCCATACATAGAATAGTTTTATTTTAATGGCATCTATACAACCTTTAGACAAGCCTAAAATGATCTGATACATGCAAGAATACTGGGGTATAATTCCATCTGGGTTTGAAGTAGAGGAACCTCGTTTTGGTAATTACTATTTCCTCCTGAAGCAATACAACAAATCCCTCTTGTGATTTTCTTAGCCATTCATTTTAATGAGTTTTGTGAAGGGAAGCTTCTGACGTGAGCATTCACCAGTGCTGTTTAACCTGGTGAACTCTGCAGGCTGTTATCATCTCTCAGCGTAGGAGCATCACAACAGAACCAAGCTTGGAATTAGTGTCTTACAGAAAATCACAGCTGCAAAATATTGTAATGCATTTGCATTGTTGGCTTCATTTTTTAAAATTATATTTCTACCTCGTGCAATGTCCATACTATGGAGAGGGCAAAACTTCAATGCTTTCCTTCTTGGTAATTCCTTCAAAGGTGGTGTAGAAAAAGAAACTCAGATATGTATACCAGAAGCGTGTAGCTAGTTTAGAGTTTGATGGCTTGCTTCAGTTACAGAATGAAGCAAATAAAGGTCAAGCTTTGAGGTTGATACCTCTGAACTCTGAGGCAATTTTAACCCAGAACCATGGCTGCACTTGGAAGATGGACTTTCCACTGAGTCACCCCAACCAGGGTTGCATTTTAAGGCAAGGTACAATCCTATTCTAGTGATGAGCTGCTATCATTTTAAAACTTGTATTCCACCCCCCCCTGCTGTGTTCATGAAGCTGAAAGGTGATCTACTAGTATAAGATAATAGTTTATTATTCACTTTTTGGTGAAACAGACACCTTGGCAGTGTAGCCATTTCAGAGAATGGACACACAGCCCTTGTTTGTTTAACCAAAACTACAAATAATCTTAGATACAAATGCACAACAAATACAAAGATCAGCACTCCTAGCTAGTGATGAGGAGACAGAAATAGAAATCACAAAAAATTGCATCCAATAATTTATATATGATCTGCCAGAGTTTGGAACTGAGTTTTGAAATTGTTTTGTGACTGGCATCTGACTTAAGCAATGCCACTGTTGTCTTGAAGAATTTATGCTGGCATAAAGTTCTTGCCTTAGGAAGGAGCTCTTTGCAGCAGACAGCAGTAATACTTGAATTACTTAGAATGTAAATCCAAATAAAACTGAAAATGATAATTGTCAAAGTCTACCCACTTCTCTAATGCCCTAGAAAACTCATCTACATAGATTCACAGAATTGTAGGGGTTGGAAGGGACCTCCAGAGATGATTGAGTCTGAACCCCCCTACCAAAGCAGGTTCCCTAGGACAGGTCACACAGGTGACACATCATCTACACATATGGACATAAATAGCGTAATCTACACATCTACACATCCATAAAATAAGACCCATGCTTTGAATGAAAAGTTCCTGTATCTGTAACAAAGTCCAGTGTCACTGGTTCAGAACCTCTGTTGGCATTAAGGCTATAGCTCAAGTGAGAGCAGACATTGCCTTCCCCCCAACACCTCCCCAGTCACTCGTGCCACATGACTGGTGTAAATGAAAAGCTACATGGAAAATCTTGCCTTTTCAGTTACTTTCTCAACGCCAGTCTTCAGCTCATGTACCATATTGCTGATTTGCTTAGCTTTGCTAAGGCTGTCATCAGGTAGCTCTTGGTGGTGCTCAATATGCTGGTTAAAGTGGGAAAGTGGTTCTTTCCAGGCTTGCAGAAGTTTCAGTATCAGGTGAGTCAGTTCTTCTCTCTTGTACATTAGAATAGTAAAGGGATTCTCTGTTAGTTTGCAGCAGGCTGTATGAACACTGTCAGACAGTCCCACTAAGAAATCTCAGTGGGATTAAGATTTGCATCTGCAATTCTGTAGCTTCCAAACATTCAGTATTTAAGGGTCACTCTGTCTCTGGATATTTACCTAGATACAAACAACACCCTAGAGTTCTATTTGTCTTGCTTTCAGCTTGCTTAGACTCCTAAGATCTGTAATACCTGAAACTGTGGAGTACAGCATCAGCAAAATGTGAGCATTCCTGTCAAGCATACTTGTTACAGAAAGAGCTTCCTCTAGGAGGAACTCCTAGATGCCTCAAGAGCCCAAGAAGCCCCACCTAGAATTCCCTGCTTGCTGGTATGGAAGTGGAGGAGTTTCCTCACACCTGCTGTGGTTATAGCTGTGTTGGGCAGAGGTTCACTGCAGACACACTTCCCAGAAGGTGCCTGGTGCTCAGGGTGCTTCACTACCAGAAACTCGATGTCCGTAACACCTCTCTTGCAACATGTGTTGAGAAAATGCAGTTGACCAGTTAAAGCTTTCTAAAGCTGCAGGGCCTTGTTTCCCATTGCCCTTCCTGGGGAGCTTCTGAATGTCTGGGGGGAAGCTTCTCGTCCCCGTCACAACCAAAGAGCAAACCACTAACGTTCCTCTCCACCTGCCTCTTCCTAGAGGCAGAAGTTTCTCCCGCTGCTGTACCCTCAGCTTCACAATCTGCGTTTTCTCTGTCTAGAGAAGTCCTTCCTGCCCTTCTCTAAATGAGTAACGATTTTTTCCCTTTGCCATTACATCTGTCTAAAACAATTTGCTGTTCTTTTCCCCTTACCTAACTACCGATTCAGAGATAATGACTGTTATTTCTTTCTCCCGATTGCTTTTTGTACTTTGCAGTGACACTGATTAATTTAACTTATCTGTCACGTGCAGAGTTTTCCAAGTTTCTGTTCCACAGAGGCTACCATGACAAAATCAAAAGCATGTCTGTCTGTCAGTCATTTGGACAAAGCACTACTGCAATATCTCTATTATAACACAAATATGATCTAAGCATATACAGAACCATATACAGCTTTTTTTTTTTTTAACTGAACAACCTAATGACTCATTTGCAAGACCTCTGTGATGTGCACCTGTTTGGGGTCAAAACTTATCAGCTTCTTGAGTCCAAGCTGTTGATGGAGAAAAACCTTTCTGCCTGTCACACAATCACAGAATCAGAAGGTTGGAAAAGACCTTTAAGATCACAGAATCCAATTGTTCCTGTCCTATGCTAAACCATATCCCTAAGTACCTCATCTACCCTATTTTTAAACACATCCAGGAAAGGTGACTCAACCCCCTCCCTGGGCAGCCTGTTCCAGGCTCTGACAACTCTTTCAGTAAAAACTTTTTTCCTAACATCTATCTGCAGCTCTACTAAGGTGAGGGACCACCGCAGAGCGATGGGTGAGACATCTGGGGGCTCTGATAGGATGCCGGTTATTTTCCCCTTTCTTGGGGGTTGGGGGCGGGGGGGGGGAGGGTGGGCAAGCAGGTGGTGTGACCGTAGGAGCCCCCTTCCAGCCCCCCATCCGCCCTGTTTCCACCGCGGTCCAGTCTTACCGGGATTTTTTGGGCATATTCTTTGCCGTTGGGGGTCAGCATCCCCGACGTGTGGCACTTCCGAATGGGCTTCCCCAGCTCGTTGTCACGGGGAGGAAAGTGCTTTTCCTATGGGGGAAGAAAACCTAAAGAAACACCGAGGGCACCCCCCCGCCCCTCCCCATCCCGCCGGCAGCCGGTCCCGGGGCGGCGGGAGCCCAGTCCGCGGCGGCGGGGCCGGCCCGGCACTCACCAGCTCGGCGTAGAGCGCCGTGGAGAGACTGTGGATCCTGCCCGAGTGCCGGATCACCCGGTCGAAGAGATCGGCCACGGTCAGGAGACGGCAGCCGGCGTCTCCCGGGGCGCAGACCAGCAGCCACAGCAGCGCCAGCACCGCAGCCGCACCTGCGGAGAGCCCGACGGCATCGGAGGGGGCGCGGGGGCATCCGAGGGTGCCTCCCGTCCCGTCCCGTCCCGTCCCGTCCCTCTCTGCTTCGTTCCCATCCGCCCCACCTCGCTCCGCCCGCCGCCCTCACCTGCTCTCCCCGCCGTGCGGGCGAGGGCCATGGCGGCGCAGAGCCCGCTGTCCGGCGCGGAGCGGCTGGGACCAGCCGGCGTCGGCGTTGCTCCCGCAGCCCCTATATATATATATATGCCGGGTGGGGATGTGCGAGGAGGGGGCGGGGGGGAATCTCCTGTTCATGACGGGTCCCTCCGTGACGTGCGCAGCCCGCGGCCACCGTGAGCAAGCCGCCCGGAGCGGGGCTCCCGGCTCGTCGCGGGGGGTGGGAGAGCCCCTCGCACCCCTCGCACCCACCGCGCCCGTCCCCCCGCCCCCGGCGGCCCGCAGCACCCAGAAGAAATGTCTCCCGGGCTGTGTGGTGGAGCTGCTACTGGTCTGTGCAGTGCCTGTCCGCCGTGGGACCGGAGCTGCACTGGTGCCCGTGTCACAGCCCACACCGGTGGGCAGCTCCTGTGCCTGCACAGAAATGGCGTGGCCAGGTCTGTACTAGCCTGTACCACGGCCATCGAGGGGGTAAAGGTGTGGGCACTGACAACAGGTGAATGAACTAGGGCATTTATACAAGAACAGTGATGGGCAACATGGGGGGTAGGAGAGAAGACTAGCCTGATGGCATTATCCTCTTAACCGTCTTCTCTAATCACACGGTTAAATTGAGATCTGCTTTCCCTGCTCCCTTGCAGGTGGTCTTACCATTGACCTTTGTAAGGTAAGACCACTGAAGGTGTGATAGCTGGTGACTGCATGCTCACTGGTGCAAACATGCCTAGAGACGGCTGGTGATGCCCCATATGTCTGAAAGGTAAAGGCAGTAACATAGCAAAGCACACAGATCAGGATGCCCAAAGGGCTGCACGTCCTATGGACTTGGTTGTTGTCTTCAATTTTTGGGTATGAGATCCTGAGCAACCCTGCAAGACATACAAGGAAAGTTGAGATGTTTGCCAGGAGGCTTACAACTGTGGACATGTCAAAGTAGGTGCTGTTTCAACCTGACCAGCAGGAGAACCTGAGCATAGGGTTCTTCTGCAGTGTTTTCTGGGGTTTGGCACCCTACATATTTGAAGTGCAATAGGAACAGCTCAGAAAGCCTGTTAGAGCTGGAATCAGGCACCTTGACCAACCGGTCAATGGAGGTGGTTCTGCCCCTCTACTCCAGTCTCATGAGACCCCACCTGGAGTACTGCATCCAGTTCCGGAGTCCCCAACATAAGAAAGGCATGGAGCGTGTGCAGTTGAAAGCCACAAAGATGATTAGAGGGCTGGAACACCTCTCCTGTGAAGACAGGCTGAGAGTGTTGGGCTTGTTCAGCCTGGAGAAGTCTCTGGGGAGACATTATAGCAGCATCCCAGTAGCTAAAAGGGGTCTACAGGAAAGTTGGAGAAGGACTACTTACAAGGGCATGGAGTGACAGGAAAAGGCGTAATGGGTTTAAACTGAAAGAGGGCAGATACAGATTAGATAGAAGGAAAAAATTCTTCACTGTGAGGGTAGTGAGAACAGGTTGCCCAGAGAAGCTGTGGATGCTCTATCCCTGAAAGTGTTTAAGGCCAGGTTGGATGGGGCTTTGGGCAACCTGCTGTAGTTGGAGTGCGTCCCTGTCCATGGCAGAGAGATAAAACCAGGTATGTTTAAAGTCCGTTCTAACCCAAACTAGTCTGTGATTTTGTGATTCTGTGCCTGTGAATATTTAAATCTGAGGCTGGCTGGTGGACTGTGTCAGCTAGTGGGGTCAGCTCTGCACTTCTTGTTGAAGGTTTTTCACTGCCAAGGGAGTAGTTTGCTAGAAATAAGGATACATCTGACATGAAATTATCTTTCCCCTGTGACTACCCCAGCCATTAATGCTAGAGTCATGCATCTGTTTTCTAGTCCCTGAATCCCAGTTTCCTTTATGGAAAATGGAATGACCATACCTTCAGCAGAATGATGAAGAATGTCCCTCTCCCCCTCCTTTTAAAAACAGCTAAGTAGCTAGGTACTGCTCTGAAGATGGAAAATGTGAGTTTGACTCACTCTAGATCAAGGAGAAAATGACCTTGGTCTTCTATAGTTGGTGTGGATGCTAAAAAGTTGGCAGAAAACTGGAAGAAGCAGCTGCTTCTCTAGTCAAATCTTAAAAGTAATTGTCAACTGTCACTGCATGAAGTCAAGTGACATTTCCAAAGGAGTCATGAAAATAATTTTTTAAATGAATCATGAATCATTTTTTTTAAATACAAGCTCCTCCAAGGAGTTAGGTGTCAGTTTCTAGGCTCTGAGTAGGTGTCTACACGGCTATCCACTGAACTACAAAGCCTGTCAAAGCTGACAAAATCTGGGACGTGCACAGCTTTGAAATATTGAGAGGTGAAGACCTTGGGTGCTGAATATGCCACTGTAAGTCCCTGCTAAGTAGGGGCCCCGTTTGCTTGCTTGTGCTCTCTGCCTGGGTTCTGTTTTCCTTGTTTGCATCTGTTTAAGGATTTGGCTTTACGTTAACAAGACTGGTGTTTTAAGTTTTCACCCAAAGGAAGGTTGAAAAGATAGCACATGAGGAATATTCAAATGTCTTTCTCACACAGACTACATTGCTTCCATTCATGCAGGCATCTCAAATGAAGTTTATTTCTCTCTGAGAGCTATCCCCAAATCTTGTGTCCTTTCAGGGAACTTGTCGTGATGTGCACAGAGCTAAGCTAGATTTGATTTAGTTAAATGAGTGCAATCTCCAAAAAGAACTTTTGTCTTAATAGAGTTGGATCTGTAGAAGAAAATACTAGAAGTCTCACTACTGAGCTAGTCCATATGCTCCCCAGCCTCTATCAGCAATGCAGCTTCAAAACAATGCATCTCTGAACCCAACAGACTGAACTCACTCCTCTAGAATTCCCCAAAGTCACTTCTAACGTTTGATGGTGCCATGTGTCCCTAAGACACTTTTTATCCCTCATTTTTTTGAATTTCTAAAATTAGTTTTAAAAGCAGTTCATTAAGATGTGCTTAATGATCTACACTATTTAGCAGAGGTTGTTCTCATTTTCTTACCTCTGTTTTATCTCTGATGACTAAAACAATGCAGTTAATTTTAGTGGTTGGAGCTGCTGAGCCATTTCTAACGGGGGATCATACAGGAAAGCTTGGCAATAGCTCAGATCTTTGCTAGCAGCTAAAATACTTCTGGCTTGTTGTCCAGCTGAAGGCTTGAAATATTAGTATTATTTCTGATTAACTATCAGAAAATGAGCATTATGTCCATATGACAGGATCTGAAAAATGCTGGTAGTATGCATATGGTAAACACGTAGATCGGTGACTTGTTTTTATTGGCCAATAGCCATTTTCTTTTGGTATTCACATGCCTTGATATATGCAAATCTTGTCCTAGAAAAGGTTCCTTAAAATGTTAAGACAATTTTTGGGTTATGAAGCAGCCGTGAACTTGGGCTGTGTAAAATATAAATGACTTCCATGGCAAAACAACTCAGAGGAAAAAATCCAGAGTAAATGAAGTTTTACTTAAGGTTCCAGTTTCTAAAATGAATGTTGTTTTCCTAAGCAGTGATATACCAATGTTCAAAGAATTGTTTTTCCTGGTTCTTCACTGATATTTTAGGTTTGTCAATAACACCAAAACAGAAGTTGTCACTTGCAATTTAGATTATAGTGGTCTTGAAAATTAAAGAGAAGGCCTGAAGGAAGTAGGGTAACACTGTAGTTTTGCATGGCCAGGTTCTGGTGAAGAAGTGGGGGGCTGCAGAGGTATTTTTTGCAAGAAGCAGCCAGAAGCTCTCTGCAGGCCCCATAGAGTAAATACCAGCAGGTTCAAGGCTCAAGCAGCAGGCTCAAGATCCCAACTTGTGAGAAATAACAAGCTGAACCTAAGTCAGTGGTAGTATTTTACAGTGGCCTTGCGTTGTTTATTTATTTGTTTGTTTTGCAATTTGGGGTACATACTTTGCAGAAGAGTTCTGCTGTACTTTACACCTGTGAGTCTTCCGCTAGAATGCTGTGTTCCGTGTTGGCCATCCCTTTTCAAGAGGCGTTCGAGCCAGATGGAGAGCCAGGAGGAGAAAAGCAAGAGTGATCAAAGGTTTAAAAACCCCCATGGCTGACAGAGAAAGGATGAAGGAAGTGGGGTTCTTTACTCTCTAGCAGGGAAAAACGAGGCAAGGATGCAGTTTTCAGATGTGCAGAAGGTAGCAGTGAAGAGGAAGGGAATAAATTATTCACCATATTCATTATGGATACAAGATATAATGGGATTAAACTGCAATAAGGGAGGTTTAAATTAGACATTAGAGAGAACTTCTTAATGGTTAGGAGAGTTAAGGACTGGAACAGATTGCTCAGGGACACGGTGAAATCTCCATCATTATCTAACCTTTCTTATGAACTTTCAAACAGTTTTCAGACAGTCAGCAGTGGTGTTCATCCTGCCGTGGGCAGGAAGGTGAATGGGCAACATCAGACCTCTTGTCCTTCCAGCCTGTCAAAGTTTTATAGTGCAAGACCAACTGGAGTTCATTATATATTGAAAATCACCGCAAAATTTACATCATGAAGGAGCAAAAGCTGAAATGAAAACGTTTGTTTCAACCAAATATTGTCCTTTATTGATTTGCCCTTTTCTTACAGCAACAGGCACATTTCATGCATGAGAAGGGGCAAGTGGCATGCCTTTGCTCTGCAAGTTAATAATACAAGCTCTGGAATAAAACAATATGGAAACTATGTATCCTGGATCTTGGGAGTGAAATGAAAAAAAGAGTTGATTATCCATTTGAAGGAGTTGGCCATTTTTGGAAGGCAGGATCACAGCTCTGTGTTTTATTCTAGTCCTGTAAAGACAAAGGCATACTTCTGCTTTTATCACTTCATGTAGAAGTGTTTCCTCTTCTCACTCATACCTTCTCTGGTCTCTCTCTCTTTTCTTTGAAAAAAGTTTTCTCCAATTCACTGTCTCCCACCCCAGAGTCATATACTAATCAATAAATTAACTAGTTTTGTTTTGATTTGGGTTGTTCTTGATTGTTGCAGCCTTGAAAATCCATAGACAATAAGAGGTAAGAAGAGATTGTATTTTTCATTGGATCAATTTATATCGCTGGAAAAAGTGGAAACAAGCTTTTGGGCAAACATGACCTTTCCCTGAGTGAATCTGAAAAATCGTCTGTTTGCCCAATTATCCATTTCTTTAAAAATGATTGTTAACAAACCTTGTCTTGATGGTATATTTCTTGTCTTTATATCTTTCTTCTACCCATTCCTCTCACCTTTACTTCGCAGTATGAATATTCTTTAGTCCCCTCATCTTAAAACAACAGTCCTTGACTTCATTTGTCTCTCTGGGCAAAACCCTCCCCCACCCTCCGTCTCTTTTAATAACTCTTCATATACTGAAAAGTTGTTTACATTCATCAGATAGATTTCTCTCCCTTTTAAGCTCTTTTCAGTCATGTTACTCTGTTGTGATCTTTACTGAATCTTCTTTTGTTTTTAAAACAAAAAATGTAGTGACATTTTATAATCAAAGCTCTCCATTGTCATCTCCTATAAAGCCTCCTGCTTTCCTCATCTTCTCTTGGCTTCTACGACTATACCCTTTGCAGTTTCTCCTCCTGCTTCTCTAATTTCTTACATGCAGAACCCTCCCCATCTCTTCTTCGGTTTTATGTCAACGCTTTACAGGAGTTTGTCTTGCATTTTATAATCTCACCAGCAAAAACAAAACATTTGTCTCCTTCTTACAGTCACTTGGAGCCTGCCTTCCTGCTCCATATTGGTCTCCTCATGTCCAAACAGTAATCTCAGCTCACTTCTTCAACATGTGCTTTTGGTTGCTTAGCTTTCAGCTCAAATATGAAAAAAACCTAAAGAAAAGCACAGCTCCTCTTTTTTCTTTTTTTTTTTCCCATTTTTTTTTCTTTCTCCTCTATAAAAACCATTTTATTTTTATTCTCTGTGCACTTCAGAGCACTTCATGTGATGGGTATGTATGCTGGTGAGTGCTTGCCTCAGAGCCATTCCAGAAATGTTTTTTACAAGGTTGGTGAGATGCTGGAACAGGTTGTCCAGAGATGTTGCAGATGCCCCATCCCTGGAAACATTCAAGGCCAGGTTGGATGGGGCTTTGGACAACTTGATCTAGTGGAAGATGTCCCTGTCCATGGGGGGGGTGTGTGTGTGTAGTGTGTGGACTAGATGACCTTTAAGGATCCCTTCAAACTCAAACGATTCTATGTTTCTATGATTAATACCTTAACTGATCTGCTGACTACTTATCAGAACGAACTGCTGTGCTATTTTAGGGAAGGACTGTATGTGCTTCAAGATTAAGTAAAACCGAAGATAAAACCCCAGTTATAAATTCAGGTACTTTTAAGTTTTGGATCCCTTCATTATACATCCTGCTAAAGCAGTAGAATCAGTTGTGTAAGGATGGGTCTATGTGGAGTGTCTGAGAAAAAATTGCCATGTTAAAGAGATACTGCTGTAAATCAGTGACTTTTACCGTTGTAAGCATCACACAATTGGGAAAATCAGTGTTTCAATGTTCTTTTAGATATTGGAGTGTTTTTTTTCTAGAGGAGACCATTTCAATTCTCATCTCTGTTGACTTCAGTGGGATTGCTTATATGTGTGAATTTAGTTCTACCTGATAAAAGACTTACCTAATATTAATGATTTGGAGGGACCAATCCAATAAACAGGAAACGTAGGTTCTATGAAAAGTCTGATCTTCCCTGAGCCTTGAAAGGGCAATACATCCTTGGTCTTGGCTTTGAATTTTAGGTCTTTTTCTACACAAATTTTTGTTTGTGAAATTTAATTATTTGAAATTTAAGCAATACATTTTATATTAGATTTCTTCTATTTCAATTTTATAACACTTGTATGTGGCCTGGAGAAGCAGACTACTGAATTTGAACATGACTTACAGTATAATTAAAATACTTAATATTATTTAGGCAATGAAACATTAGGAGAATACAAGCTCTGAACTCTGGGATGTGCAATTTCATTAAAGAATGCACTTATAACTGTTAAATATTTCTAAAATATAAAAATAATATAAAAACATTTTTTAAAAAGAGAAAGGCATGGTTGAATCCTACTTTTTTAATATTTACAAATGATCTTGTAAATGATTTTGTAGTAATTATTAATAAATGATTTTCCTGTAAACTGCTATAGAAGAAGCCAGTCTTCTCAAAAGAAACCTCACTCTAACTATAGAGGTGCATAGCCATCCTTTTTGCTCCTTATATTGTCCGTATAGTATAGTCTGTATAGTATCTCTGATGTGCTGTAATAATACAAATATTGCAAGCTTAGCCATGTTTTTTCTGATGTGATCCTGTGTCAGCAGGATCAGCAGTAGCATAACAGAGGTGTTTTAAATCTTAGGGGAGATGGACTTGCAGTTGGAAGAACCTTTTTTGAAATTAAGTTATACATTTAATGTTTGTAAGTGCCTCAAGCAAAGAGGCATTCTTTAGCTCACCATCAAAATTATTTGGAGATCAATTTCAGGCAAGGTTATTATCCCAAATCTGAGAGTTTTAAGGAGATACAGGTATCTCCACCATACACTGGAGGCGATCTCAAGGGGATTCCCTACTGCCACTGAAATCTCTGGTCAGCTTTGCTGACTGTCATACACGCTGGGATAGACCATCGTGCTGGTATGGCTCCACTAACTGTTGAATTTACTTTTGGTTCACATGGATGTCATAGAAACCAAGTTCAGGTCCTGAGCCTGTGTTACTGATGAGCACACACAGTTGAAAATTAGCTGTAACCCCTGGGGTTAATTCTGTGATACCCATCTGGAAAAAATACATGGGATGTCCTCTGTTTAGGATATCAAATTATTTAGAGTGTTTAGTGAGGTAGGGAAGAAGACACTAATGTTATGCTAAGCACATTTTGGGTTTTTCTTTTTTCAGGACTGTCCACAGATTTGAAGTGACACTTCATTTAAATTGTGACTTCCCATCTGTCACCATATTGAAATCATCACTGTAGAAGAGAAGCATGTCAGAGGTACCAAAGGTCCAAGTTTTTTATGAGTGTAGAATGGACTCAAGTTACCTGCAGTTCATTTAACATCTGGCTAGAGTCAGATGTTGCCAAGCTGTGTCTTCCCCACTGGCATAATAATATTTTTACAGCATAGAACAGTTGGCAGGATCTCAAACTTTGCTTTTTTATGGCAGGACTCATGGGCAAAATGACATAAATATAGGAGTCCTCCATTTTGTCAAATACTTTTAAATATTCGCTACATTCTTTTCATATCCTCAAACACTATAAATAAATTTGTTATTGTAAAATGCCCCTGACTGCAGTTGAAGATACTGAGTGTGCTATGGAATCTTCCTTCACGCTCTTTGTGCACACAAGCGTAATAACCTTTAATGAAATGACTGAATGGTTTGGATTTGGGGCTTTTTTCACATGTTTTTTGCTTGGTTTAGAATACTGCATTCAGCTGAATAAGCAGCTCTTGAGTTTTGCTTTTCTCTTGTTGTTCATTGCGTGCTCCCATGCCATATTTACAGCCCGCTGTTCAAACCCATTCTGAATACATAATCATTTTCCTCCTGGATTCTCTCTGTTGCTCTCAAATATCTGTCTGTTCAGAAGCATTAATTAATTTATTTTCCCAGCATACTTCTGAGGTGAGGGGATATTATCATGCCCATTTCCCAGATAAGTGAAGAGGCACAGTGAAATTATGTACTTATTTAGATAGTCGATTTGCGATGCAAAGGTTGTGAAGAATAGCCCCATCTCAGATCATGAAAAAGTTCATATGCAAGTACCACCTTTACTGAATTCAGATATAAATTTTTTTTTTAAGTCCCAGCTCTGTTGTTCTCAAGATACCTTTCCCCACCCCCCATACCATAGGGGAAAAAATAACTAGTTTCACCCAGGTCTGCTTGGACATGATCTAGAGGTGGACTAGGCAGGGTTAGGCTGTGGTTGGTCTCAATGATCTTAAGGGTCTCTTCCAACCCAGGTGATTCCATGATTCTATAAGAAGTGTCTGGACGATGCGCTCCGTCCCATGCTCTGAATTGGCTGGCCCTGTGTGGAGCTGGGAGTTGGACTGTATGATACTTTTGGGTCCCTTTCACCTCAGGATATTCTGTGAGTCTATGATTCTATGACCCTGAGGTCTTTATTCAGATTTTTTTTCTTTTAAGATAAGAACTTGATAGCAATGGTAAGTTGCCATTCATTTGTGAGGAAAGGGTAAAGTTATTGGCTGATACTAGGCTGGCAGTAGGTAAGGGAGACCTGGGAATATTGTGTTCCATCCCAAGCTGTAAAGGGGCTGTGCTGTAGTCACATACAACTGATCTCCATTTCAGTCTTGTCCCTAAGGTACTAAGATGCTGACACATGGCAAGTAGTCCCTTCACCAAATATACCTAGTATCTGGATACTTTCCCCAGTTCTCCCTACCATATTGTTTTGAGATACCTGTTCAGCCTGTTGCAGCCTTTCTTCCTGCCCCTTCTCACAGTCTTTCTCTTCAAACTTAGTTCCCAGTTATCCTGTCTGCCCCATAACCTATCTTTATTAAACCCTAATCTTAATTTCCTTTCTTGCACTAGGCTTTTTGCCCCATTCTACTTGCTTTCTCACTAGTCAGGCCTGAAGCTTGGTAGGACCAGTTCCTCCACCTGTGCATCTCAAACTGCTCTGCACTGGACTGGTCCATATCCTCTCTGTATTTGAATTGGACAAATTCCTATTCCAGGGATTTGGAGCACAGCGTGAAAGCAGAGGCAATGCTGATGAGATGTGGCATACTCCAAATTCCAATGTTGTAGCCAAGATCTTTAATGCCCTAGTAGCTTAGAGCTGCATCATCTCTGTGATGGTGGATGATAAATGGAGGTGGGGTTGCTTGGAAAGTTGGCAGCTAATACCAAGAGGGTTGCATTGCATCTATGCATAGTGGTTTCCTGTGCCAAAGGGTTACAGTTTCACCACAGGCAGGTGGATTTGCACAGGAATAAAACACACCTACCCCAGATATAAAACCAACCTCTGATGCCATGTGTCTAATCTCTGCTTTGAAAGTGGTGGGTGAAAGGAGAGTACTGGAATGTTATAAAGCAAATGTTGCCTGCTCTTTTTGGAACATACCCCCCTGCCCTCCCATCCCCTCATTTGGAAACAATCCCAATGATTCAGTCTAAAGTCTTTCAGAAAATCAAAACCCCTTCACTAGATCCTGAAATTTTTGGTCATTTCAATCTGAAAAAGCAAGGCTTGGGAAATTATAAAATATTGGGAAACAGGAAAATATGCAGCCTCCTTCGTGGTAGGCACTGTTATCTGACCAGATTACAGGATGAAAGTACAGAAAAAAATGAGAAATCATTTTTAATATACAGTTTTTAAATAATTTTTGAAGGCTGTGCATCCAAGATGCTCTTCAGTCATGACATCTTCCCTGCTTTTCCTCTGTTTAAGGAAGGGTGGCTGAGGATTTTCTGCGAGTGGTGTTTTCTTCTTTAGACCCACTCAGTTGCCAGTATGTGAGAGAGCAGGAGTGGGTGGAATGCAAACAAGGTGCAGAAACTATTTCCTCTCTCCAGTTCTCCAGTTCTTTCATTCCAAGTAGGAATGCAAGCAAGCTAGCAGGCAGCTGGCCCCTTATACCTGCAGAAAGGAAACCAAGGAGAAAATTGACTTTTTTTTTTCCCTTCTCAAAATGGGTAGACTAGCCAGGTTTTCATACCCCTATATGTGGCTTTGCACTACTGCTGAGTCCTGCTCTGAAGCCTACAGGACACCTGTATGCTTAGCTGTTCGTGACTTCTGCTGAACAAATGCTGTTCTTTTAACTAAGGCTTTTCCAATTCCTGCTGACCACGCTAGCAGCATTCAGGGGCTGGGGGAGGTAGAGGACCAGATCTGTTTCTCAGAGGAACTGCTAACAGTGTGCACTATCCCATGTAGGGGTCAGGATGTGTTTTTTCAATTATTTACAGATGGAAGAGACACTGAGTGGAAAAGTGACTTATCCAAGGTGGATAAGGAGTTTTCCTGGCTAGGAATAAAACCCCTGCTCTTTGGTTCCTGAGTTCCGACCTCAGGAATCCTTCCCTGATCAGACTGGGTGCTCCTCGCTGAGACAGGAGGGGTGCACATGCTTCTGACATTTATCTTCTGGCATCTGTAGGAAGTTCCAAATTATACTTTTGTAGCTTTTTAATAAATATTGTATAAAGTGACAAATTATTCAGAATAGGAAAAAAATTGCTCCTTCTTGTTCTCTTAATGTTGTTTTTCTAGAAGTTTTTTTTTCTTGTGTATTTCTAAATCACTGACTTGTGCTTCCATTTATATTTACATGCTTATGGGCTTTATTCTTCTGTCATTCCCTCACTGCAGCCATGTGACAGCATAACGATAGTGAGAAAGCCTGCAGGTTTCCTTACCAAACTGCTGCAAACCATTTAATAGATTGGAATAAGTGGTTAACCTTCCACTTTCTTATGTAAGATGAACATGGATTATTTATAGAGGCTGCTGTCTCTAAATTTGCTTACTGTCACATGGAATGGGTGTCTGTCTTTCACGTGTCTCTGTCAAAACTCCTTGGAAAAAAAATCAGCCTACCACCAAATGCCAAAAACCCACTGGTCCTGTTGTGCATTGTTGTTGACAAGGATGAAAAATGACATACTTATAATAAACCAAATTGGAATGAATAATTGTGTATATATGTATAATTATCATGCTCATATGTTTACATCCAACTCATGCCAAAGGAAATCATTAAAGACCAAATTACTGTAATGTAGCTCAAGGCTTCATTTCAGTGTTTCTTAATAATCCTGTCTGTTCCCAGGACAGGAGTTATTTAAAATGGGTGGTCAGAATACCCTTCCAAAAGGGAGAAGCATTCATGGAAGTAAAAACTTGCTTTCTCCTGTGTATCTGCTGTAACTGACTTTCACAGAAAAGAAGTGCGAAGAAGTAAAAATCCTCCTACCCTGAACCAAGCATAATTGGGCAGGAGTGCAAGATCCTCAGTCTGCTCTCTTCATCTTCTCATATTTCTGAGAGAAGGAGTAATCATCTTCACTCTATACTGGAACGATAGGATCTCTGCAACTGCAGGGTTCTTCTGGATTGTGCTGTGGGGACCAGTGTGTCACTTGCCAAGATCTCCATAGCTCTCAGGATGCGACAGGAGCAGGAGGCCAAGTGTTGGTCTTTCTTGTGCACTGGTCAAGAATATCTGATGCTCCTCATGCTCCATTGGCTCTACAGCCCAGTGCATATCGGTGTGCCTGGTCCTGTCAGGAGCCAGTGCTATTTGAATGACAGAATTCAAACCTACCTGCTGATGTTCCTGATTTGTATACTAGACACCCTACCACCTCTTAGTCCACATCTGCTGGATGAGTTGTTCCAGATGCAAGTAGGCAGCGTAGAGACTGTCAGAAGAAAGGGAAATTGCAGGTTCAAAGCAGTCCACAGTTAAGTGTAACACTGGCATGAAGAAGACTTTGCCTCCACCTGGCTCCTCTCTGATCTTCCCTGACCACAAGATAGAATGGAAGGAAGAATGATGTGAGCAGAGACAGAGTGACCAAGGAAAGGCCTGCTTTGGAGTGAAACGGTTTGTATTTCTAATTAACTCTGAATTTATAAGACTCGAAGCCCAACTTGTCTTACTGAGTTGTGTGGCAGGTGGTCTGACTGCCCCATTCAGCCACATCCCTTCCTGAGGAGTTTGTAAGTCTGTCTAAGGCGTAGGTGACTGGCTGTTCAGTAGCCTTAAGGCATATCTCACTAACATCCAACTCTTGTCTTATAGGGTGTCCAACACAGTAAAGTATGTGGTCTTGGAGGAAGGAAACATGTGGGAAAAATGGTCTCAAAAAAATGGTCTTGGGCTAAGAGAATATCTGAGATAGACAAGGTGGACAGTGTTACAAGAAACGTGAGCTTAGCTGGAAGGAATAAATTCTGAGGGCTAGCTACCCTAGTGAAAGGAGGAAGATCCTGGGAGGGGGGCGGGAAGAGCAGGGGAGAAGCCCAAAATGTTCAGCATTTCAAGCTCACTGCAGAGGCTGGTCTGTCACTCAGCAAGTGGGTGAGCAAAGTCTTCCTCAGCTCTGAGACAGGCCACAGAAAGCTTTGTGTTCCCATCCCTTCTGATTTAAATTTCCCATTTCCTTGACTAGCAGACTGTTAAAGATGTTGGTTTGTTTGGTTATTTTTTTAAAAATCTCATCTGAAAGAATTTTACTGGAAGAAAAGCAAAGAGAAGAAAACCCAAGATGATGCATTGTCCAATGGATGCCTCATGGGACTTGTCCATTGTTCTTTGGTGTGCAGGTATTTTAGTTCACATCTGTGCAAAAATGAATGAACCATCACATGATCATGTTGGAAACTGTATGTGGCACTAAGAAATAAGTTATAATTCTGTGTCACCAGCTATCAATGGTCTTCAAGGACTGACAATTCCTATCAGAGAAAAATTGTCCTAGACTTTGCAGTGGAACATGTGAACCCTGAAGGAACCATTACGGGCAGACTCATTAGCAAATGCTCATTTATTTAAACTACAGACAGAATATGTTGACAGTGAAACTTAATTGCCAAGAATGTATTTGGTTTAGAATTACTGAACCAAATACTAGGAGACTTTTACAGAGAAGTACGTTGTCACACCATCTTTCTTGTTTAAATGGGGCCATTAATCATCACACTACAAATCCAAAGCTTAGCAAGAACAGTTCTGGGTTTTTTTAAATGTGTATGGATTTTGAACTATAGCTCTTTCATCATTCTCCTCTCCTAACGTGGCATTAATATTTTCCTCTCCATCTCCCACTCTCAGGTCTATCGTGCAAGTGCACGTAACTGTACAAGGCACTAAGTGTGACATTAAATAGTGATACTGAGTGATAGTGACTATTTTTTTGAATAACAGTATAGGTAAGCCTGAAATAAAGATGTTAAAGTGTGCGGTTGTCTGTTTCTTTGTCAGTGGCAGAGTATGTCTTTGGAAGGGAAAAACTGTCAAAGAAAATGAATATAAAGACATCAGCTTTGCAGAATATGAAAATACAAGACCATGAATGCATGCTGGTTGGATTGATAAGATTGGCAGTTGCAGGATTACTCCAAATTACATCTGAATACCTTTTGGAATCGAAGCCTGAAATCTTAAGGGTTAGATCCAAGTAAGACCTTCTGCAGCTGTGAAGAATCCTGGCCAGATGTGATGGTGTGAAGGACCCACAGCAACAAGGAAGCTCTGCAGAACCACCTCTGATATTGTAGGAAATGGCAGATGAATTAAATTCTCACAGCTGTGATTTTCTTTTTTACTTGGGATTCTCATTCACATCCAGAGCTAATATTAAACCTACTTCAGAAGAGATTTTAAAGGAGTTCTTCATTTGAAGTAATTGCTCTTTATACTACCAATGATGTGACAAATAATATTAACTAGAATGGGGATTATTAAAGTCTACAGTGTTAGTGAATAGGTTGATTTGTTATTTTCTCTGCAGTGTGCATTGCATGCCCTTTAATGGGAGAGATCTGTATTTTGGAGTCACATCATCGCCTAAGTAGCCTGACATTTACTGGATGATTTTTCAAAGGGGCAGAAAGATAGAACAGCAAAGAGAAAAGGGAAAGTCAGTGAAAGCTGGAATCAGGACCTTCAAAAATGTTCTCTTTAATTGTTTTTTAGGTAATGTGTAAATATTGTCCAAGAAGTTCAGTTTATTGTTTAAGAAGTAAATATTTTGTCTTTGCCCATTAGCAAATATTTGACTTATACAACTCAAATCATTAAAAGTGTGCTTCAAGCATGAACACGTGTGGAACTAATTTTTGACTGGTGTCCTTATCATGTGGTAGGTTTTAAAGATTAGGAGGCATCGAATGAGTCACTTCATAATGCAAGGTTAAATAAGGATGACCTTTACTAGGGTTTATTCTGTCTTGAAGGGAAGGAGATCACAGCATGGGTTTTTCTCCATTGCTCTGTGAATTCACCTTAATTTTGACCTGCAGCAGTAGCCTCTAGTTAGGCAACGGGGAATTTTAGTTTTATACTTAATTAATTTTTAGTCATCCTTTGAAGTTGGATGCTGGCCTTCCTGCTTTTCTTGTAATTTGGGGTATTTCTCAGTTACATGACAAAGTGAAGTTGATTTGAATTAAAGGCTACCAAAAGCCACCAAAGTTATGCCAGTTACAAGCAATAAATCCAAGGATGGTGTAGTATCTTGTTGTAACTAGGTTTTTCTGGTTTTTTTCCTTCATATCTATTGCCATTAGGTATGTGTTGCCTTTATGGTTAGTTCAGGTTTTTATCACAACTGTTTGACACAGCATCACTGACCTCTGTGGGGCTGTGTTTGCTTATAGCAGCAGATGTCCCAGCTCTAACAGGGAAGTTTGATTCTTTTGCATTGCAGATTAGGATTTCTTTCTCTCTTCTGCAGGCAAATACTCCACTTCAGAAAAGAGAAAATCAAGGAGGAGATTGCAGTAAAGTACATGCAGAAATCTCCTTCTGCGAGATCAGTGAGCTGAGCAAGGGGTGGGTGATGGACAGCAAAAGCAGTGCTTGCACAGAGCTATGGCTTGGTATTAGCAGCTAAATACCAGCCTCTCATTATCCACACCCCAGTCAGTCCTTGTCTCTGAGGGCAAAAAGTGGTGGCATAGCCTTTTGCAATCAATTTGAAGAGCTTAAGAAGGATCAAGAACCAGGGTGGCAGGGCTGAAGGTGATGACAAACTGTCTCTGACGAATCTGGCATTAGCACTGAGAGGATGGATACAGTGACACTGAAGCTGATGAAAGGCAGCATCAGGAAGCACAATAACAAAGAGATGCAAGATCCTAGAGTTGGAATGGGAATGGAGGATGACAAAGACAATCATGGGGCTAGAACATCTCTCTTATAAAGAGAGGCTGAGGGACTTTGGACTTTTTAGCCTAGAGAAGACTGAGGGGGTATCTTATCAATACTTATAAATACTTGAGGGGTAGGTGTTAGGAGGATGGGGTCAGTCTTTTTTCAGTATGCCCAGTGACAGGACAAGAGGTATAAATTTGAATATAGGATGTTCCACCTGGATGTGAGGAGGAACTTCTTTACTGTGAGGGTAGCAGAGCACTGGGACAGGCTGCCCAGAGAGGTTGTGGAGTCTCCTACTTGGAGACATTCAAAACCTGACTGGATGCGTTCCTGTGCAACCTGCTCTAGGGGATCCTGCTGTGGCTGGAGGGTTTTACTAGATGATCTCCAGAGGTCCCTTCCAACCCCTACCATTCAGTGATTCTGTGATGCTGTGAAAGTATAGCCAGCCCGGAGGAAGAGTGCGATTGTCTGCCCTGTGGCACCATTAAGCAATCAGGATGCCCTGACATGGGACAGGAGTAGAGGAAGTTCTCCCCAGCATGGTGTGAATGGAAGGGATGTGATGCAATGGAAACCCAAAGGGGAGAGATGTAGCCATTCAGTCAGTTTGTGGGGATATTTATGGACTGGGTTGGAGAGAAGAGCACTATTAAGAGAGAACAAATGGAGAAGAAAAGTACAGGGCTGGCTCACTTACGAGCAGAGTGGGTCATTGAGGGTGGCAGAATTACTAGAGATGGACAGATAATGTTTGTGTTGGATTGCTGAAGTCAGTAGGCTATCAGCTTTGATGAAAGTGGCATGACATTTTAATACAAGTGTAAAGCTAACTGAAATTACACGGAATTCAACAGCTGAAAGCAAAATAATTTTTCAGTCCTTCTGGAAGGGTTAAATCAAACCCAAATAAATGTGGCAGTTTCCTGATGCAAAGGAAAGAATAGATCAGTATGATTTCCAAGCATCCACAGATTCCTCTGGCCAGAGCAAAAAGCCATTCGAACAATGGGCCCTCAATTGAATGCAGACGTGTCAAGCCTCCCTCCATGATATTTGGCAAAGATGTTTTAGCTTAATGTGTATATATATTAATTTTTTTTCCCCATAGCAATGTAAAAGTCATGGAAGTGAAGAGCAACTTCAAAATAAATACTTTTACTAGAAGAGTTTAGCATGTATTCAATTAGGAAAGATATTTGAATTTATATTTACAGTCATAAGGCAGCTACTAGAGAAAATATTTTGCAGCTTCCTAAAAACGTCTCCAAAACTTCACCCTGGGCTTATCAATTCTATTATCTGTTCTTCACTGGAAAATGTCAGGTTTGGGGGGGTGGGTGGGTGTTTCTCTAGCAGTGTGTAACAGGGACAACAACCTGAAATACATTAAAAAAACCCACAGACTGTATTGTTACAGCCTGTAAATCATGTGCAATGTTTCTAGAGGGGAAAAAAAAGAAGCTTAAACAATTCACTGCTTTTGTTTCTCTTCTGTTGCATGGCAAGAGATACAGTGTTGTGATATCAAACTCTGTGGTCACAGGTGACACCTGTGTTTGCAACCAAGGAGCTAAATGTCATCACTCTGCTTTCTATTCAGATATGCACCTAGAGGGCCCAGTGAGGGTTCTTTGGAGATGTGACCTACATGTCTAGCATGTTACTGATAATACGTTTTTAAAGACAGAAATGTAAAGGAGAAATTGGGATTAAAACCTAGCTACAGCAGTTAAAGCAAAATGGCTGCTGGGAAAAGGGTCATGGCTTCGGGAGTTGCTTCACTGCAAATTCATTGGTAAAGTACAATATAACTCTTTCTTTGTTGTTGCTTTTTTCTTTGCTGAGGTGAACACTGAAGAGTATTGTGTTTCATTCTTCTTTTCTCTCCTTCTTCCCCTAAAAAGAAATTAAAAAAAAAAAAAGGAAGGAGACAGGTTAATTTTTAATCTGGAAAAAAAACCTCCAGAAAATGTAGAGCAGAACATTTTTCCCTCCAGAAGCTGTTCTTCCATAAAGACATTCAGTTTTATTTACTTTGGCCTGATAGTTGTCTCCCTGAACTATGCAAAGGGTTAGGGCTCTAGGTAAATATTTGAAGGTCTGGAGCTTTACTCATTTGTCTTTGATTATTGATGGACCAACTGGATATCAGAGCATGAGGTTTTAGACCATTCTTTATTATGAGAAAATTTATACTAAAAGAAAGCTTCCCAGGAGACCTTCTCAACTTTTTTATTGCCTTGTTTGTCCACAGGTACTTTTCCCAAATGCCTGTTTAACTTTTTTTTTTAATTATCTCTCTTTTTTTTTTTTTTTGGCATTAGCAGACTTTCTGGATTGCTGATTTTTAAATTCTGACCTACTCAAGGCTTTCTTTAATCTAAAGGTACTTCTATTCCATGACCAGGTGATGTACCCCACATCTCCCAATTCAATGGTTATAGCTGTTGTAAAGTATGAGCCATCCATGCCCAATCCATGTTAGTTTAGTTCTGCAAAGTTACACATAGTTTTCATATTTTCCACATTTTTACCTGTTTTATTTATTTTATTTTTAGTTTTCTCCTTTTAATTATCAGATAGATGCTGCAAATATCTCTGCCTCTAGCACATGTTTAGTCAGCATCATCGCACATGCTGTCCTATTTCATTAAATACCTCTAAGAGCAACTAAGACTGATCTAAACAATTAGCATATTGTATAATGCTTTTTATCTGGTGTGAGCACACTGGAATTAGATCTGACAGCAATTAAATGTTCTCAGATTATCACACATGTGAGTTGAACCTGATCTGCTCTGTGTACTTTGTCTCCATCTCTGAAAATTGATTGTTACTACCTATAATGGGCTGGGCAGTTCTTGTTGGTTGGAACAATCAAAAAGAGTGTGATGTCTCCAGCTACCTGAATAATAGCTACTGAGGATGGAAAGACAATTTATGGCCCTTTAAAACAAAGGATTCAACAACTTGCATTAACTTTTTTTCCACTTTATGTATCAGAACCAACAGTCTGTGCAGAGGAGTAAGTGACTTCTGTTTTCTTTCTCTCTTGTTGGGACTGACTCTTGTTGAGAACATCTGCAGAACGATGACTACTTCAGTGAAGCACTGACAGGACACACCAGTATATAGGAGATTTTCTAGCTCGTTATGATGAGGTATGGGAACACATGCTAGGGGAACTCAGCAGGGATATCCAGAGCCTGAACCTGTTCATGAGAGGGCTGGAAGTGCCTCTAAACTGAAGATTCACAGCAAAAGATTTCCTGATTTCTGGCTGGTGCTAGGGTAGGTTCATGCAATAGCTGCTGTAGCAGTATTTCTGAAACAGAGAAGGTGCTTATTCAGCAAAACAACAAACAAGTCTTACTAGCAGGATGTCTGTCAATGCAGCTACTCTACAGTAGTCATGTTTTCGTGGGTCTTTGCTAACATTCTGTGCAAGCAACATAATCAGATAGACATTATGGAATTATCATGGAACTTAAGCATATCATCAAAATAACCTAACTAAATGAACCCAAATATGTGCACTTCTGCTGGAGAATGATGTGGAAATGCTGGGGCTAAGCCTGAAGACAGGCTGGTCTCAGGATCACCATGGGGAAAAAGACGCTGATGAGTTTCTGGGTGGGTGTCACAGACAGGCATTGAGAGCTGGGCACCTATGAGGTTGCTTATGGTGTTGTGAAAGCAGCCAAGATTTCTGAGGGTGCTGTGGATGGAAAGAGCACCCTGAAGACATGAAGTTGGGACTGTTGATTTAGGGGCTGGTACCTCAAGCTGCCGATATCATCAAGAAGTTTGTGTGTTTACACTGCTTATAGTATTGAAGATCTTTTATTGGTGGGTCTGGCACCACAACTCAATGGAAGAAGCTCTTGCCAAGGCACCACTTCTAAGCACTTGGGAACCTCTTACTGGAAACGTGATGAAGAGTGATGAGAATTAATAGCTCAAAACCCTTTTTCGAAAAACCTCCAGCATAGGATAGTTACTCCTTAAATCAGATCAGCTGTTTAATTTTTAAGGCTTTTTATTTCTTAGTCACCAGGTAGCCTCTTGGCAATTAAAAATGAATTTTCCTGCCACACGATGGCACTGCAATCCTGTAGATAAGGAGGATCGGTGGCAATCTGTGCTTGCTTTCTAGCCACAAACTTTCAGAACATCCACACAAACCAATGCTTTGAGGAGATTCTTTCCAACAGCTTTCAGAGTTTAAGGAAAAAGGGCATGATAGTTGTTTTAACTGTTACTATTCAAAATTATGGGCCAAGATAATCCCCCCTATGCCCGAACATGCACAACTTCTGTGGAACTATTGGGCACATAAAACCAATTCCATTAAATAGATTTGCACAGCAAATGAGGGGTTTTGTGGTGATACACTTTATATGCACCCCAGATGGCTGCAATGTGCGGATGGCTTATTATAGCACATTTCTTTGGTGTGTACCTAAATGCAATCTCCTGCTGCCTGGAAGGCGGTTGCGTCTTAGAGTGTGCCTAAGTGCTTTGTGGAAACAAGATCCTAGACCACTTTCTAGCTTGAAGGCTGGCACTTCTTTAGCTTCCTGTCCTACTTTTGGCTATAGCTGGCATAGTGCTGTGTTTTGGGTTTAAGAGGAGAATCATGTTGACAATACACTGATGTTTTCTGTTGTTGCGAGGTAGTTGTAGTACTTACACCAAGCCAAGGGCTTTGTAGCTTCTCACACCCTGCCAGGTGCACAAGAAGAAGGGAGAGCACAGCCAGGACAGCTGGCCCAAACTGGCCAGACGGATATTGCATACCATATGATGTCATGCTCAGTGTATAACTGGGGAAGTGAGCTGGGAGGTGGGATCATTGCTCAGAAACAGACTGGGTTTTTTTCTCTGCAAGTGGTGAGCAATTGTATTTCTGCATCACTTGCTTTATATATTATTATTATGCTTATTGTTATTCCCTTCTTTTGTTAACTGTCTTTATCTTAACTCATAAGTTTCTTTCCACTTCTCTCCATCCTCTTGGTGGGGGAGTAAGCAGCTATGTGGTGCTCAGTTACTGGCTGGAGTTAAACCACAACACCTCCCTGCCACAGTGTAAAATTAACTGCAAGACAGTTGTTGGATTTTAATGTTTAGTTTAGTTTTTACTTTCTTTGTTTTTCTAGTGGTCTAAAAGTTTCCATCTAGGTACCAGCTGAGATAAATTCTGTGAAGAAATGAAGAATTCTATCTTGGAGAATCACAGAATCACAGAATAATAAGGTTGGAAAAGACCTTTAAGATCATCAAGTCCAACCATTTGCATCCTAAACTAAACCATATCCCTAAGTACTTCATCTACCCTTTTTTTGAACAGATCCAGGGAAGGTGATTCAACCATCTCCCTGGGCAGCCTGTTCCAGGCCCTGACAACTCTTTCAGTATAAAATTTTTTCCTAACATCCAATCTAAACCTGCCCTGGCACAGCTTCATGCCATTCCCCCTTGTCCTATCTCCTGTCACCTGGCTGAAGAAACCATCACCTACCTCTCTATAACCTCCCTTCAGGTAATTGTAGGTGGTGATAAGGTCTCCCCTCAACCTCCTCTTCTCCAGGCTAAACATCCCCAGCTCCCTCAGCCGCTCCTCATAGGATTTGCCCTCCAGCCCCTTCACCAGCCTGGTTGCCCTTCTCTGGACTCGCTCCAGGACCTCCATGTCCTTCTTGTGGTGAGGAGCCCAGAACTGGACACAGTACTTGAGGTGTGGCCTCAACAATGCCCAGTACAGGGGCACAATCACCTCCCTAGACCTACTGGCCACACTGTTTTTGATACAAGCCAAGATGCCATTGGCCTTCTTGGCCGCCTGAGCACACTGCTGACTCATATTCAGTCTGCAGTCAACCAACACCCCCAGGTCCTTCTCTGCCTGACAGCTCTCCAGCCAGTCTCCCCCAAGCCTGTAGCGCTGCATGGGGTTATTATGTCCCATGTGCAGCACTCTACACTTGGCCTTGTTAAACTTCATCCCATTGGACTCAGCCCATCGGTCCAGTCTGTTCAGATCCCTCTGAAGAGCCTCCCTACTCTCAGGCAGATCAACACTTCCTCCTAGTTTAGTGTCATCTGCATACTTACTGAGGGAGCATTCAATCCCTTCATCGAGATCATTGATAAAGATGTTGAACAAGACTGGACCCAAACAATGAATCAAAGGTGGCAAGATGGGAAAATAAGATGAGCCAAGGTTCACTCTTCAACTGCTTCCTTTATAGAGCTGTGGTAAGCTGTAGGATTTGAAAAGTTCCTTGAAGGAATTTCCATTTCTTTTTACATACAGCCAGAAGCACCCTAAGATAATTTGAAAAGGTTAATTTAAAAACCTGCTTTGTTGTTAAGGATTTAAAACCAACTCCTGTCATCAGTATGTAATCAGCATATAATAAAGGAGACACAAATTTGTCTAATTAAGTATAATAAGGTGTGCCAAAATGTCTCGGTTTTGTTGCTGCATTGACTTGCAAAAGCTGCTTCAGGTAGGATATAGTTAAAGTCTGGGCTTGGCATTCAAAAGCAGCTGAGTGCAATTCTGCTCACTGCCATGCTTCTGCGTGACCTTGGAGTCAAGGAGATGCAGGGAAGAACAGGGAGAGTAGTTTTACTCTTGCTGTATCAGTCCTCATCTCTGAAAGCTGAATTACAATTCTTTTCTATTTTCTCATTTGGATATCCCACGTATTTTGAACGTAAAATCTTTAAATGATTCTGTTTCTGTACATTTTCAAAATATACTCCACTAAGTTGTATCTTCCAGCTACTACTGCGATATGGCTAGCACTGTAGCTAAATGTAATATCATTGTAAGAATGAAACTTGTCTGTGACTTGGCAATCTTGTGTTAGAGAAGACATTTTCTCATGGATTTGTTATACCAGTTTAGTGTTATACACTGTCCTTATTTAGGTGCTTGCTGATACGGAGATCTTTTTTTCTCCCTTCATAATACTTCAACTCATTGTTTTTCTCTATTAACAACACATTTCTCTGGCAGCATAAAGTGTTACAACCAGGCTTTTTATTTAGCTGAATCACTATCAACAGTCAGGACAGGTGTAAGTGAGGTTAACAGCAGCTACGGTGACATGTGCATGGAGGATCTCAGTCTACTACATGCTCTATAATCTGTGTAACAGTTCAGCTTCTGGGGAATTGCTTTCATAAAGTTTATCTTTGTTCATAAAAATAATGCAGTGTTGATGCATGAGAACCCCATTTTTTTTCTACTTTAATACTTCCCAGGCAAGCAGAACCCCAAGCTTCCCTTGGCAGCTGGCAAGGATGCGTCGGAAATGAGACCTAGTTGGAAAGAGCTGAGTTAGTCTCAAGAACACCTCCACTTGTTAATGAAGCATGAAATAAAACTGTGTGTTGTAGCAAAAGAAAATTAATATTGACCATGAAACTTTCTGGTTTATATATTGGAATCAGTGTGTCTGTCCCCACATAGCACTTTTAATAGATGCTGCTTTAGTAATCTTAAGAGAACTGACTGTTCAGTGTGTCTGGGGCCTGTAGCACCGTGTACCCCTGAGCCTGCCTGATTATAAAAAGCCATTTAAACCAATTTCTGTGATCAAGCTGAAGTCTGTTTTGTTTGGAATTCTCCATACCGAGGTTATAGCCTCTCAGCAAAATTATTTTAACAGTTTTGGCTGAAGCAACCCAGACATTTGTTGAGAAAGAGATTGTTTTGCTCACCAGCCTAGGGAAGGAGGCCAGAGACTGGGGAGGAAGCGGGAAAGCATTGGGCAAGGACACGATGGAAAGGCTGGAGGACTCTAATGTGGAGACTGGGGATGAGTATTACTTGGCAGGAAGAGACAGACTGGAGAGAAATGGAAGGAGTGGGCTCTTCCGGAAGGAGAATTAGCACTGAGATAAGAAGCTGGGAATGTAGAAATACAGATTTTCTGAAAAAGAAAACATGATTGTACTAGATGGAGAGGAAAGAGACTGACAAAGAATCTCGAGAGCAAATTAGAGCTACAGAAATAGCAAAAGCATTTGCACTTGTTAGTGAAGAGCTGGAGGAGAAATAGTCTGAGGATAAGCATAAGAAAGCAACCACTCAGAAGCAAGCTTGGAGGAAATAGGCAATGAAGGTAAAATATCCCTCTATGCTGGAAAGGGAACCTTAAAATTAACAGCAAACATCTTGAGACTACATGTACATGTCACCTGAAACTGATTACTAATTTTCTAATGCACAGGCACAATATTGTTGTGCAATATCAATTGACCTCTTTTTGTTTGTTTGTTTTATTTTTAAACAAGAACATAAATACCATGCTCCAAAGGAGCGATTTCTCAGATTCGGGAAGGAATTCTTAATTAGGGAGGGAGAAATACATGGCAGATGGGGTCTAACACCTGATTTCCTGCACACTCCAAACCCTACTCAGTTCCATCTTGGCTTTTATTATCACACCCAAATCTCCCATATATTCAAATTGATCTTCACAAAAGTCCTGTGGGATGTTTGTGTGTGATTATCAGGATCCTCTTCCTCAGATGAAGACTTTAAGCATAAAAGCTTGAAGATGAAAGTACCCACTGGTTCTGAGATGTTTAGAAACTGGTTTTCAGAGCACAAGCTCTTTTCTGTCTGGCACAGTTTTCACTCAAGAATCTGCCTTATGTTTTGGCTGGAGCATTAAGAAGTTCCCTATGGCCCTGAGTTTTATCCAGCTTGCTTCACAAAAACCAGTCCTACCCCCACCAGAACTGGGAACCTTGTTCTTCGATGACACTATATGTCCTCACACCTGGCAGAAAAGGGAAAATTTGGATCCCAGTTCCAGAAGCCTGATCCAAAGATCCAAGGTTGCTCATGGTGTTTCCTCCCCTCACCTTCATACT
Organism: Porphyrio hochstetteri; assembly: GCA_020800305.1. Lineage (NCBI taxonomy): Eukaryota > Metazoa > Chordata > Aves > Gruiformes > Rallidae > Porphyrio > Porphyrio hochstetteri. Next base: position 36,142,979 of record CM036905.1, read on the forward strand.
TCTCTCTGTGGTTTCCTTTCTCTGACCTTACTGTCCCTGAACTATGAGTTGCTACAAGTCACTTCAAGACGGTGCTACCTGTGTTTTCTGAGACTTATCCATTCTTTCAGATTTTTCCTTCTACAGAATTTGTAGGATGCACAGATCAGTGGATGCTGCATATGAGCTGCCCACCAAACAACGTCTCAAACAACCCAAAGCTCCCTGTAAGTCACCTGAATCAACATCCAGGCTTTCCAAATACAGCTCTACCCAGATTGTTCTGCGATTTTCTTAAAAATCCCCTGTGGATACACATTATATGCAGAGGATTGAGTCTAAGCAGGTGTAAAGAACTGTCATATTCAGAAACGTATTGAGCTTTGAAAATATCTGTTTGCTGTGCATGAAAACACCTGCGGAGAAGAGCATGTGATTTAAATATGTGCATTTGTTTTCACTAATGACTTTTCTTCACTTATGCTTCTACTAAATATTTACCAAGCAATACCCATGAGTTCACCAGGGCCCAGACCACCCACACACATCCTTACTAGTTACTGGGCTTTTGTTTTCTCCTCCTTTACTGTCCATCCCTGTCTGTGATGCCACCCATCAAACCTCATCCTCTTTTAATACATCTCTGTGCTGAAAATCTCTTGTTTCTTGTCAAGCTCCACTTAAAAAAAACCCCATAGTTCCTACAGCCCTAAACCTATGTTAAACAAGGTTATTATGACCAGAGGCTGAAAACTCACACTTGGTGACCTGAGTCAGGTTGTTATTTCTTTTCTCACCTGTGAGCACCTTCTGTGCTAGCAGACGAGCTTTCTACCAGGAGGTACTATGATATAAACATGCAGAGACAGTGAGTAAATGTTTCTAAAATTGGAAGAGTGTTTTATTGTGTGTCCAGTCATAAAACGGCTTCAATGGTTAACGACTGTGTTTGCATCATTTGGACAGATTTTGCAGGAAATGGATAATCCTTGCTTTATTTTTTCTTTGCATTGTTTCTGATTATGTCCAGGAAGGTCATTAATTCAGCTTTGCTAATTAAATTCCAAGAAATTGCATCTTTCCTCCCTGAACCAGAGTAATTACACCACCGCAGCACTGGCTGTGAACTCCCCTGCTAATAAAAGCCTGGAAAACACAGCCACAAAATCCTTGTTGATTGTACAATACTTGGGAATCCAGTCACTTAAACACACAGTTCTTTCTTAAATAGGACGGAGTTGTAGGGAGGAAAGTATTCACCAGCATAAAGTTAATGGAGACATACATATGGAGTTCTGCTTTGGTTTTGATCAAGTCCCTTTAAAAAAAGAAAAAAGCAAAATCCAAATCTACAAGCTGTCCCCTAGCATCAGGGCAGCAGAACAAGACTAGACTCATGGTTAGCATCGGAAATGATTTAAAGCAAAAGCCCAAAACTGGATGAAACACATCTGACCACTTTTCCTTTTCTGCACCACTTCATGGTTGCTTTTCTTCAGCTACTCTCTTTCCCCATCTCCATTTGGGATAGATTGGTGAATACATAAAACCCCAAATGACCGAAATAAGCACAAGTAGGAAGAAGAGGCAGCTGCAAGAGTACGAATCAGTCAAAGTAAATACACCAGAAGGCAAAGGATTCAAAGAGCATATGAGAAATTATGACATGAATTCAGCTGACAGTATGATTTGTCATTTGGGGCCTTTCACCATCACAGCTGAGAGTCCTTCACTGAATGAATCGTGTTTGGGTACGGTATCTGTTACCATTTCTATGGGAAGGGAGATCTTCTGAAAATGGGCCTAGTTAGCTCACAGCTGATATTTTCAGTGGAATAAAAATAAGTGGTGTGGGGGAAGGGATCATGGAGAGTGGCAAGAAGCAGGGACTTGTGGGTGTAAGCCTGACGGATGGATGGAGAAGCCACTCCCTCTGCTGCAGCAACCTCCTTCCAAGGTGAACATACGCTGTGCAGCCCCTGGAAAAGCAAACAGTTTGTGGGAGGTGCTTTTTACGTGAGATTGAAAGAAGCTTTAGGAAACCTTCCCTGTCAGCAGTATGGTGCACAACCTCCCTGCTGGTCTATGGACCAAGAGGCTCCTCAGTGAATCACCACCCAGGGCTATGAGAAGCTGCAGGCTCTGTCTGAGACTTTAGCAGACTGGGTTAGAGGAAGTTGAGGTCTCCAGGTGAGCTGTCTTTAAAGTGCAGCGTTGTTGCAGTTTAACCCCAGCCCCACGCAGCCACTCGCTCGTTCCCCCCCGCAGCGGGATGGGGAAGAGAATCAGAGGAGTGAAAGTGAGAAAACTCGTGGGTTGAGATAGAGACAGTTCAATAGGTAAAGCCAAAGCTGTGTACACAAGCAAATCAAAGCAAGGAATTCATGCTTCCTATGGTTCAGCCATCCCTGGGAAAGTAGGGTGCCATCACATGTCATGCTGACTTGGGGAGACAAACATTGTCACTCCGATTATCCCCCTCTTCCTCCTTCTTCACCCAGCTGTATATGCTGAGCATTATGTCATAAAGCATGGACTATCCCTTTGGTCATTTGGGGTCATCTGTCCCCACTGTGTTCCCTCCCAACAACTTGTGCACCCCAAGCCCCCTCACTGGTGGGGTGGGGTGAGGAGCAGAACAGGCCTTGGCTCTGTGTAAGCCCTGCTCAGCAGTGATGAAAACATCCCTGTGTTACCAGCGCTGTTTCCAGCACACGTCCAAACCAGAAAAAAGTAACTCTATCCCAGCCAAAACCAGCACAAACGTGAAAGTGCTCATGTTTCCTCAGGACTTGACTTTCTCACCTTCTTTGCTGAGCCTTGCTTTGACTGGTGCTCTGTATAGCCAGGTTAACAGTGCTTTGGGTTCATCTAAACGTTCTGTTATTTCATATCTAACACACCATGAACATACCCTTTGCCAGCTATGATATATATCTTAGATGACTTAGGGAAAGTAGATCTTTTGGAGATTCATGAGTGTCTATTACAAGAAATCTAGTTCCACTTCATCTTCTCTCAGGCTTCAGGGGCTGAAGAAGACCAAGAAGCTTTCTCAAAAAGAACTTACTCCCTACATTACTTCTAATTGTTCTATTTGGCCATGTTTCCTGGACTGTCTCTTTGAGATCATTGGTTGTCAAAGCAGTAAGATCTTAATTCTCTAAAGTGGGACAATCTCAGATATCTTGAATTATTTTCTGCAAAGAGCATGATACAGTTTATCTTGATCAATGCCTTGTCGAATTGTTAATGATGGTCCATACTAACAACAACAAAATTCACTTATCAGCTTTTCTGTGACAAAAGAAGTACTGAAGAACAATTTGATGCTTTCCTCTATAGGAAGATAAAGCCACAATCCAATCAAATGCAGGCAGGAAGGTGGTGTTATATCTGGGGATGAGTGGCATATGTGCGATAGTAGGTGGTGCCGATGGTGAAGTAGGGTGGTTACAGCCCCTCTGAACTTCCTTTTCTTTCCATCCAATAAATCCATGCTTGCTTTACTCTCATCAACAGGAAGTCAATCTGAGTGAAAGCTAAATACAGTTGTGCTATTCATCAGTTGCAAGGGGGGAAATACTCCTTCCTTTGGGGAAGCAATAACAACTATTACCCTCTTGTCTTTCTATGCAACCTGTTCACCGCGCACTCATACAAATGAAGTGCCTGTCTACCCGACTCAAGTTCCAAGACGTGCCAAAGTGGCACTCTGGTACCTATCACGCCACTGCACGCAGTGATTATAACCTGATATGAAATGTTATAAGCTTACACAAAAATCCTAACTGTCCCCCCAGGTTTTAAATCTGTTCTGTGGCATTTTCCACAGCACATACCTACTCTCTTTTCTCACACGTGGCATTTGTGTGACTCAGAAGTCTGAGCAGGTAGAAAGCTGGCATAAACAATGGGTAATTGTAGAGACACTTAGCTGTCAGGCAGAAGATCTAAGATGCAAAACTCTGGACACTCATTTGATGATGTGATGTGGTTTTGTTCATATTTTTAGAAACAAGTGTACAGCATGTAGAATATATACTAGAAGATGAAACAAAGCTCTGCCTTCCTGAAGAAAACTGAAGTCATGTGGAATGTTAACTAAATTGTTCTTGGTTTCTTTATTTTTTTTTCTCTTCTGCAAAGGAAAAAAAAGAGCTTTTTCCTTCTCTCCTAAAAATAAAAGATTGATGAAAACGATGCATGACATGCACATCAGGAAAATGCACCCTGACATTTTTGCACAGAATATGCGTTGCATGTTGACAGATTTTTGCTATAAAACTGACAGTTTTGGTGCAAGCTGTTCCTTCCATGACTATAGGGAATAGAAAGCAAAAGGGAAAAGTATAATTTACACTGTGCACACTTGAAATGAACCTGACAGGCTACAAGGTGGCTCAGTTGTTCCATGTAAAGGTACCATAAGGTATCTAAAACTAGTTCCCTTGCCCTTTATAGAGCAACACTCCCAAACATTACACCTAAAACATGTTACACTGATTACAGGAAAATCATAGAATCATAGAATGGTATGAGTTGGAAGTGACCCCAAGGATCACAGATCTCCAACCCCTCTGCCACAGGCAGGGCCACCAACCTCAGGCCTGGATCTACACTAGGTTGCCCAGGGCCCCATCCAACCTGGCCTTGAACACTTCCAGGGACAGGGCATCCACTACCTCTCTGGGCAGCCTGTTCCAGCACCTCACCACTCTTTCTGTAAAAAACTTCCCCCTAATATCTAAACACAGGTCTCTACAGATTTTCACATATATCTCGGAAGTATCGGTGTGGGCTGGTAGATTGAAGTCTTCATGAGATTCCATCTCTTCCCACCAATGTTCATCATGCAAGACCTAATTTCCTTTAAAAATGTACATGAAACAAGACTTCTTATTTGTGAAAAGATGAACAAAGGTGACCATGCTACGTCTGCATAGTTCTAAAGAGTTTTTACAAGAAATAAAAATGGTAGCAGTCCTTGTATCAAATTAAACATTTGGCTGCACAGAATGTATATCTATTAATTTTAAATGAGAGTACATTCAAAAAAATTCTTTCTTGTTGTATAAAGGTTATCATCAAAGCTATAATATATTAAAATTCAATACAAAATGTCATTTTACTAATAAATTCCTTATGCGTTGAAATTTCAAAGTGGAAAGATCTTTAAAAAGCAATGATTAAATATGCAAATACAACCCTTGCAGCCTTTTTTTTAGAGAGAGAGAAATGTACCTTTTAGAAATCTATCTGCAGAGAAATCTGACTTTTTTCTCATCTTATTTTTCTCCTCCGCCTCTTCTATTTTTAATGATGGATTGCTGTACAGTAGGCTGAACACCACACAGCTTCAGTCTTCCCTATTTAGATTAATCTAGGGAGAACATTAGATTTCTAATCTCGGGCAGTCTCACTTCCATTCTCCCATTGCTTGAGGGCTTATCTCCTGTCACCTCAAGCTAAATCCTTCTCATTTATTCACATGAACCGTCAACTTTCATGAGACTGCCAAAATAAATAAGACCAGCAGGTTATGGCCCCATATTTATTTCAGTAACAGCTTTCTTCAGTGTAAGTGCCACATTGTAGCTGCTACTCACGAGGGCTCTGCCCTTCACACCCACTAGTTTCTAGGAGAATGATTTGATTTTTGTTTTCTTACAGGATAATCTATTTAGTAAAGTTGTAAGAAACAGGTAAGTTACGTGTATACTCCAAACCCAACTCAATTTTGAGGTATTTTTGTTTTCCTTGGTATTATGGTCTGCTGATATGCTGCTCGATACCTCTTGAGGCTCTCTTTTTGACTTGTATATGCCTGTTCTAGATTTGGCTCCTTTCCAGAGGTATCTCTCAATGGACCATGTTTGGCATGACACTCAATTTAAAGAGCTAGTCCAATGAAGTAGTGGGGGATCAAGGTTGAGATTTTAAAACTCATTCAGAAGGCGAATGATCACTCAAAAAGAGGAATCCTTCATACTCAGGGAAGCCACTGCACAGCAGCTAGTGTCAGAGACCCATAAAGCAGCTGGAGCTCAGCTGCATCCTTTGGTGCTCAACCTGCCTGAGGGCAGGAAGCAAGTTGTGGCGTTACATAAGAGAAAGCTGGTGTTAGAGCCATAAAATAATTTCAATGCCCCCATGAGAGCCTGTGGTTCTCAAGACCTCACCTTTTGGAGTTCTTTAATTGGAAATTAAAGTTTCTCTGAACCCTGAACTGTATTCTACTAATTCAGGGGTCCTCCTGCACCTAGGTGGCTTAGCGTGCTACTGTGGTCAAGACATGCAATTGTGACCATCAGCACTGAAAGAAGCGATGTGGCTGGCATTACATCTGGTTACCTGTCACCTTCCACCTTTAAAGACCCTAAGTCTAAACAGTGAAGGTAGTTACTGCCCAGCTCATGAGGGAAGGCAGAAATGGGGCAGAAAGGTACTGTGGGGAAAGCAATACCAGTGAGCCTTGGCATTCACTCTTTTTGGTTTGTTTAAGCCAAGACCAGTGATTCTCTGGTTTCTTTAAGCAGCCTATATGGGGTCTTCCCTCTTTTCCTTGCTGGAGTTGCTGTGCTAGGTATCCCAGCATTGATGCTGCTTCTCTATACATCCCTTGCAATCAGCAGCAGAGCAACTGGTCCTGGTCTGTCAGGCAGTGACACAGAAGCAGAGGGAGAAGGTTGGGGAGATGGTGTAGCTGATCCAGAGTGAGCAAGGAAAGGCTTGCACTGAGCACAATGCATCCCCAACTTTTGCATTTTCCTTATACATCTGGTCAATGTGTAGTGTTACACCTTGTTAAAAAGGCAGAAGTAGGGCTAGAAAAGTGTCTGCTGCTGCCTACCCCCATTTCTATATTCAGTGTCAGGGTATCTCACTGCTAAGGAGACCCTCTGCCAAGGAAGCTGCTGCTGGCTTCACACATGTAACAGCAGTGGGAATGCAAATTCTCTCCCAGTCTATCCCTCTCCCACAGGAGATGATACAATTTGGGGGCAGCTGAAACTTTAGATCTTCCATCTGCTTCCACTGAGCTGTAAGAAAGAGACTACTGCTGGTCAAAAAGACAGATGACAGATCAGTACAAGACAGAAATGTGCTGAGCAATCCAAAAGAAGGCAAGTTTCCCTCTTAAAACCAGAATGAAATAATGATTCTGAAGACAGCAAGGCTGTGTAGTAAGCTGTTAAGATGATGCACTGAATGATATGGAGTTATTGGATAATTCTGAGTTGGAGAGCAGCTACAAGTTCATTCCTCACTTTCCTGAGCTCAGCCATTACGGTAGTTTCATCTTGACTACCATCTTCAAAAAGACTAGAGATCTTTCATGATCACCTACCTCCCCTCCAGCATGTCGCTCAGAGAGCAGAGTTATCCTGTCCCATAGGCTGGTATCCAAAAGTGTCTTCAATGCGCTACTGGTTTGTTGCAGAGCAATCTATCATGAATGCAAGCCAGGAGGAGGTAGGAAGAAGTAGGAGTGGAGGGGAGAGGAAGGAGCAGTGCTTATTGTCATGGAAACGTTTCCCCATTGTATCCTTGGCCAGCACTTACAGATGTGGCTTAGCAAACAGTGGGGTAGACCTACAGAATCTGTCAGCAGAGGTATGTGGTGGATGGGGTATTTGCAGTTTTGCTGCCATTGCATAGATCCTTGTACATCGTAATCAATAAACTACTTGAGCCTGGTACTCCAAGACACTTGCAGTAACCCGGATACTACACTACTGATGAAGACAAATGTAGTATATCTGCAGACATCAAAATCTGCTCTGAGGCTCTTCTGCATTCTAATGGTTGATTCTAAGCAATGTATTTTCTGACCTTGAGCTCTGCATTTATTTTTGAAGAAGCTTGAGAATCAGTTTCAAATTATTGGAGGGACAGTTGTAATCTCCATTTTCTTCCAACTGCATTGCTTTCAATTCCCATCTGTCCTTTCAGACACCTCCTCTATTAAATGGTCACAGAAGATGAATAACAGTGGTGTGAATTCTTCAAAATTGCATTACATATTATTCTGCTCCTTATTAATGTTCTATGTTGTTTTATTCACAATAACCTTGTGAAAAGTAAGATGAGATGGCATCCACGTGGTCTCCACATCCAGCTGAAAAACGACGCCAGTGCATTATTAAGATTCAAGGATGGGATAAACAAGAAAAAGCAGGAACAAAGGAGAGAAAGTACATTTTCAAAATTAGGTCAGAAATTAAAGGAGGACTGCTAGCTCTATGTGTTTGGATGAGATCTTAGTTGCCAAGGTTTTAAAGATCTATTTCTGTAATTTATTTAATTGTCAGAAGTTCATATGTTTCTCTTGTAACACCTACTGTATGCTAATATATCTTTTTCTAATGGATTTTATTCAGACTTACTTAATACACACAAAAATGAACTCTGCAAATTTTGTATTGTCTTTACTGGGTCCAAATTCAGTGTTTCCCAGAGAGCTTTGAGATCAAGGGAAAAAAGAATTTCCTCTACTATGTATTTGCTTCATAAATTGGACTGCTAGGACGATACGGTCTGTGTTGCTTATTCAAAGTATCTTAACAATATGGTAAACATTCCTGAGATAAGAAGCATATAGTAGGTGATTAAATCATTTTCTACATCACTGCTTCTGTAATAAAATAGTTATCAAGCCTATTACATGCGAAACTATGTTCAGTATGACTTTCCTGGGTGCTTGAGAAGACTTTCAGCTTACGAAATGTGCTTCACCTCATGGTATCTGGTGGCAATGATAGAAAGATAAGTGCAATTTTAATACAAGAGTTGTGAATCTGAAGGTCTGCTTGAAGTGTGGGTTCCTCTTTCCTTTTCCACAGCACACACATGCATCGAGCCAGCTCCAGTTCTCTCTCCCTCCATTTAGCATGGTATTACCACTAAGTTCAATGCTCAAAACCCACGGCTCAGACTCCAGAATTCTTGACGTTCCCTAAATTGGGATTATTTAAACATTCATTTCAGGTACCTCTTCACTTCCTTTCTAGTTTCACAGTGTTTAGGTGCATCTGAGTCATAGTTGCAAGCTTTTATCTATGAACACGAGTGACGAATGCTTTCCTTTCTTCTTTTTTTCTTTAATGAAAGCTGATAGTCTCATGCAATTGCTTGCTGCTGGCTGTGGCCTTCAGAAAAACAGCAAACATCCCAGGAGTCAAAGTAAAATATGAATACTGCCGAGATAGCCATCACAACTTATCTGCTTTTTAGGCTTTTTCTGGGGAAACTGCATAATCATGAAGGGCAAGAAAAGGTGTTAGTAAGTTGTGCAGGGCTTTATGGTGGGAATAAGAGGTACAGGAACAGAAGCTTTCTGATGAACAGAAGGCACAGAGTAGAAAATATGTTTCTGTCAGAGCCATCTGTTGTGGATCTCCCCAGGCTCAGCTGTGGATACGGGTGGAGATCTCTGTAAGATGATGGAAGAATTATCTGTTGGTAGGAGTTTTTAACGTATATATATAGATTGGAAAGTTATGCTACCAGTAATCGTAAAGTCCCAGTGTTCTTGGATGAGAGAGCCTGTGTGTTCTGCTACAGGGTCACTGTACAAACCAGAGATGATCCTGCTTTAAACTCAGATCTTTGCAGAGTTACAAAGGAACCAGCTGTCAAAAAATCATCTTTGATCAGGTGATTATAAATCAGTTAAAACAGGTCTGTAACTAAGGTTTTGGATTCAGAACGGCATTTTTTATTTTTCTGTGTATGAAATCAGGCTCAGCGCAGTAAGGAGTTCAAGAATTGTAATGCAAAGGAGACTTGGAGTTAATTTAAGTCAGAAATGTGTTTTATTTAAGAGTTTTCTTGTGTACTGCAGGCACAAAGGGAAAATGGTGGGAAAGGAATCTTGACTGGCAAAAGTAAAATGTTTAAGAGTGAGAGGAAACCTGCTTCTAGTGGAAAAGGAACTGATAGTTAGGAGAGCTAGGCCTCGGGGGTCAGAAAATGCATAGATGAACTAAAAAATTCTCACTGAGCTGCACCTCATGAAGAAAATTAAAATAAATAGCAGGTGATACTGTATATCCTCTGAAATAAAAAGAGAACAAGAAGGTGAGAAGTGGTGGAACTGCTGATTGACAGATGGGATCGAAAGGTTAATCCAGGTATGGCCAAACAGCAAATGACTCCCATTCCTGGTTTCTGGGAAGGTGATAGCACTGGGGTGTGAACAAGGATGGCAGGGTGATCCCGAGTCATCCTTTCCCGAGGCAAAAGGAAAACGGAGGGCACATTTGCTCAATGTGTTGCAGTCAGGCATGACCCAGCTCTGGGGATGTTGTGGCCTGCCCAGGCAGGAGCCAGCTCTGGAGCAGGCACTGTCGAGATGCATCCATGCAGCGCTGGCAGTGAGCTAGTGTGCCCTGCTGCCAAGTCTTATGGCTGTGGAAAAGCAAACACAGCTCTCATGCAGCCCTGCCGCCTCGCTCTGATTGGCAGCTTGAAAATCTTCATCCAGCTTCGAGCTGCCTTTAGTAAGAACCTCAAGTAAGACTGGCTTCCTCACCTGCTTGGGAACGTGGGAAACTCGGTTCCAGTCTGAGCAAGAAGCGATTGACACTTCCTCACTCCCAAAGTATGAGTTAGGCAGATGGCCTTAAGCAAACAGAAATTTTATTGTAGGGTTTAAACATATTGAGAGGGGAAACCTGAGCAATCTGCCATGAGCAGGGCAAACAACAAAAAGAAATAATTTGCTGTGGAAAAAAAATAATAATTTGCTGGCAATAATCCTGACCACATCTCCTCCTCTACTGCTGAGTACTGGGTGAGGTGAGAAGCACTCGATGGCTGCCAGGCTGATGCATGAAGGGGGCTAGTATGGGGCCACAGGAGAGCCAATGCTTCCTTGCTCTATAGAAACTAAGACAGCTGCATATATATTAAAAACTTCACAAGTCCTGAGCCATCAGAGCCCTGCACATCTATCTGAAAGACAACCCAGTTGACTTCCTCATCCAGCTGAGAAGCCAGTGGATGTGGGAGCTGGTGTCTTTGAGCTGCTCCTGCCCGTTTTTTGGTGGATATCTGTTCTCATTGCTCAGCAGTTCTGCCCTCTCTGCTCTCTAAGTCGATCCTCAGGCTGCAGTTTTACCCCATTTCTGGCATGGCCTGGCCTTCAGCCCTGCCTTTCCCAAGAACACTCCCCTCTGTACCCCAGCATTCATTCATTTTGGAAAAGCTGCAAGGACAGCCAGGATACATACAGAGTCCTTGCCAGCACAGGGGAATCTTTTTCTGAACACTCTTTCCCTTCATTAAGTCTCTCAGGGTCTTAGAAAGAAAGCCCCCATTGAAATGTCTGTTTGTTAAACCTATTAAAGATTTAGTGAAATGCCTCCCCCCTCCGCCCATCCCAAGTAGGACTAGGTGATGTCCCAAACATTATTTCTCTCTACCCTGACACTTCACCTTCTCAGTAGTTCCTCTTGTTCCCAGGAGATGCTGGCAGAGTACTTGCCCTCTGCTGGCACCTCTCCACCTGCTATGTCTAGAGAAACTGTGCTGCTTCATGGCAGAACCAACAGTTAAAAAAAAAAGAGGAGTGGAGGAGGGAGATAAAGATAATCACAACTCAGTTGGATTTTGCCTTATATGAACCCCAGAAAAGATTTTAGGGAATAGATATGGATGAAAAAGCAAATAAAAAGTGGATCGAATCTATCTAGATTTAAGGAAAGTGTTGAGACAGGGTGTGCCTCACAGGAACTAATATTTGAGTAAGAGATGACAAGGGATTAATTCTGACATTGTAGAACAGAGAAGGCTGCTTGATTACAGGAGTAGAGAGCAATAGTTGCATTCCTTGTGTGGGCAGCCTTGGGCCCAGTCTGGTTTGATGTTTTCCTTTGTGACCTTGGTGCAAGAACTAGACGTGCGCTTACAAAATCTGCAGAGGACACAAAGCTGGTACGTACAGCTAATACAGACCAGAGGAAGACTTGATTATTATGCAGGAAAAATTAGATGACCTTGTGGAACAGCAGAATAGAAACAGCATGAAATTTAATAATCCAAAGTGCAAAATCATGCCCTTGAAGACTAATCACCAGAACTTTTGCTGTAGGAAAGGGGTTCATGAACCAGAGGAAGGAGGGATGAAAATTGATTGACCATAGGATGGCCATGAGCCCCCCTGTGCTATATGGTCCTGAAAACAACTAATGATATTCCAAAATGTACCTGGCGAGAATTTGCAGAAGGGATGGGAAGGAGTTAGTAGCAAGGCAAAAGGTATTTGGCTCAGAAGATCATATGTGTGTTCACCTGTGTTCAAAAGATACTTTAGACTACAACAAATGCAGAGAAAGGCATACGTGTACAAGTAGGAAAGGTCAGACAGGGTAGGGAAGATTACCATTTCTCTGTTGTGTGCCTTTTATTCTCTTCCCTCCCCCCAAAGCTTTCCTACATTTACAAGATTTGCTGCTCTGTGTTTATGTTGTCCTTATTAAGTTAGCCCCATCCCCTAAGGGATACTCCAGTCACCTGAACAGGTGAAGAAGTGAATTCCCCTTTGCACTGATTAATAACTTCATTACGGGGGGGAAGGGGAAATGTTTACCTTCCTTTCCTTCATTAGAAGTTGGCTACAGCAGGGTATTAAAGCAAGCACATAGAGTCTTCTCATAGTCTTGGGAAACCTGCCCGTGCCCTGTTCAACTGCTCAGGGTTAAATGGACCCACAGAGCTGCACAGAAGTGATGGAGATGCCAGCAGCATCCACATTATGGATCTGGGTACCACCAGTGACATCTCAGTACCCAGGGGCTGGTCCATCCCCATACTGCTCTCTCTCCCAGCTCTGCTGCTGAGTCATCTCTTTGATGGACTTTGCTGAGCTATTCCACATTTGCATCAGTGTGAGTTAAAAAAGAGGCTTGAGCTCAGCCTAAGGTTTTCAGTGCACCTCTGGCATTTTCCTCCTCTTCTTTCTGCCTTTCATGTTTTCCAGAGCCGTTTGGGGTGAGAAGGAGGAAAGGAAATGCTTCAGAGGATTGGCCAACGGGAGCTTTCAGCAAACTCCCTCCCATCAGCACTGTAATCTGTGAAAAATATCTTGCAATAAGGACAGGCTGTTCATTTTCCTCTGTGCACAGTCTGGCTTGCCCTGTGTAAGCAGAGGCTATCTTTAGCATGCCGTCGGTCTTCTTTATGAAGAGATATAAAAGCTCCCGCAGCAGGAGTCCTCTGGCTCCGAGACTGGGTGAAGGAACGAGGCTATGACAGACTGCTTAGCTGGCCCCACCGTTCAAAGCCATCTGCTTGCCAAGTCTTCTCAGCTATGAAGAGAGAGGCAGGCACTGCCCTTCTCGGCGGTGGCACGTCACCGAATGCATTGAGCACCACTCGGAGATTAGAGGAAGGGTTCAGATAAAATGAAACCTGGACAATTTAAACAGAGGAACAGAAGATACTTTGTACAATCCCCTGTTTTAAAATAATCCCCCAGTTGTAAATCAGCAACAAAATGTAGCAGTTCTCCTCTCCCAAATGCAAGTCAGCGAGGCTCTCCCATAATTCGTTCAGACCCCATTAATGAGTATAAGCAGTTTAAGCAGTTTGTTTTATGGCCATATCTCTGCAGTTGCTTATGCTGAACATAATTTCCTTTCCTGTTGCTAGCTTTGCAACAAGTCCCAAGAGTTATTTACAGACACCTTGGTTTTATCTAATTTAACAGGTTTGTGCTGTCAGCAGTTTTGCCATCTCATTGTATTCCCTCTCTTCCTGGTCATTAATAAATAGATGGGTCCGGAGGAAGAGTGGAATTAATCCTAGTAGTGATCCTCTGGTACAGTCCCTGTGGCATCACACTCTACCACCTTTTCATCTCAATCAGCTGCATTTGTCCCCATCCTTTTCTCTCTCTTTAACCCATAACAAAGACCTTATCTCCTACCTAGGGGTTACTGAGTTTCCTTAAAAGCCTCATGTGAATGATATTATCAAATGTCTCTGTAAATGCATATCCCCTGATTCTCTTTTAGTCAATATTTTGCTAACTCTTTATAACATTTGAACAGATTAAGAAAGCACAATTTATCCTTACTGATAAGTCTATCAATTTATCTCTGCTGATCCGTGCTGACTTGCAATTTATTCACCCCAATTTTTTCTTTCTTTCACACATATCACCTGTACGTGTTTTGTAAGTATTTTAAATGCTTTTCTCAACTATTTTCCCTGTTAATGAATTAAGATGCTCTAGATTTAATTTCTGATAGCCAGTTTTAAGAGCTGTTTTAAAGATTGCTACAGTGTTGGCCAGTTTCCAGTTATCCAGCTGAGTGGCTGTTTTAATGATGAATTACATATCTTTAATGATAAATTATGGTAGGCTGGAATCATGCTTCATTCTTAGGATTTCCTCAGAATCTCCAATGAATTCCATTTGGTACCATGAATTATTGGAACATAAATTTCTGGAGTAGTTACACCACTGCTATTTTTAATATCTTTTATCCAACAGGGCTTTCTCTTCATTGTGTGTAACTTCAGAGTAAAGATTCACCCCCAGCCCTTCTTTTCTGACATCCAAATAAATCATTTACCTTCACTGCAATTTTTCTCAGCCTGTGTTTTCTTCCTTTATACTTAGCAGTCCAGTAAGCCTACATGTAATAGTCAGCTTTCCATATGCGATTTACTTGTGTCACTTACTATTTGTTGTCATGTGTTTGACTGTGTTTAAGTACTTTCTGAACTTCATCTTACTGTACAAGGTGTATCTTGCCTGCCAAATCTTCCATTTTATTTGCACTCTTTTAACTTGGTATCCATTCCTGAAAGACGCTTTAGAGATCAAAATTAATCCTTGAATTTTACCATTTAATTATCCTGTGCCTTCCCTTGTTTCTTTGTTCTGAACTGTGGAGATCTGCTAAAGCACAGGTTATAAATAGCCTCCATTCTAAAGTTATGAATCACATTTTTAAAAATAATCGTTTCTCTGGAAGAAAAAGTCCTGTTTTAAATACTGTTATTTTATTTTTAAAATACTGATACTTTGCACATAGCTTCAATTATTTAGCCTGAATGTGATTTCACTCTCCCATACTTGTAATTCTATCAGCTTCAATGGAAATATTCATGTAAATAGGGATATCATAATTATTCTCATCTTAATTATTGTGCTCGGGACTATACTCTCTGAACCAAACCCTGTTGTTACTAAGCCAGTGAATTCCAATACACATAGCATTTCTTCTTGCTTACCCATTTTGATCCACCGGTATGTGGTGTGTTTACAGCCCTGGATTTGTTTTTCTGGGATCTAGAATTTGTGTGCTGACAATCGGTTTCTCCTACACACCCTGAGTCCCCCTCAACTGTTCAGGTGACACACTTAAACTCCTACCTTCATGCACTTCTAAAAGAATTCACAGAATGGTTTGGGTTGGAAGGGTCCTCAAAGATCATCTAGTTCCACACCCCTCTCCACCCTCCCCCCCTGCCATGGGCAGGGACACCCTCCACTAGACCAGGTTGCTCAAAGCCCCATCCAACGTGGCCTTGAACACTGCCAAGGACAGGGCATCAACAGCTTCTCTGGGCAGCCTGTTCCTGTGCCTCACCAACCTCACGGTGAACAATTTCTTCCTAATATTTAATCTAAATCTACCTTCTTCTGGTTTAAACTAAATCAGAATCACCTCCCTTGACCTGGTCAAGCTGGTTTTGATGCAACCCAGGATACAGTTGGTTTTCTGGGCTGCAAATGTACCTTGCTGGGTCATGTTGAGCTTTTCTTTAATACTCCCAAGTCCTTCTCCTCAGGGCTGCTCTCAATCCATTCTCTGTCCAGCCTGCAGTTTTGCTTGGACTTGCACTGAGCCATGTGCAGGACATTGCACTGTTCCTTGCTGAATTTCATGCAATTCACACAGGCCCACTTTTCAAGCCTGTCAAGGTCCCTCTGAATGGCACCTCTTCCCTCCCAGTTTTGACCTACCACATGGCTCAGTGTTATCAGCAAACTTGCTGAGGGTGTACTCAATCCCACTGTCCATAAAACTGACAAAGAGGTTAAAATGATCATCATTGAATATCTTTTTACATTCCCTTCTTATTAAAGTTACTTATTCATAGTTGCTTCATTTCTTCCCAACTAGATGCTGGTTTCTCAACCATCAGTAATCCTCCTGTTCTGTATCTCTGTCCCTTTCTGTTACTTACCTGTGATTCAGCATGTCCGGCTCCTGAACCCTCCTCCCCTTCCAAGGAGAAACCACTGATGTTATTTTAAGTGTTTAATTCATTTCTGAAGGTTAGACTCTTGTTAGAATTCAAAACCAAGAATGCAAGGAATTCCCAGCTTCTAAAATCATTTTTCCATCAGTGGTTAGGTACTGAAGCTATTGACTGCTCCCATTAGCACTCTAAGACCCATAAGCAGATACGTTAAAATACAGGATCTCTATTTCCACATGTGCTTGAACAAATAAAGAGTAAAACTGCAAGTGATGTTCATGAGAAATGTCTAGTGCTTAGACTTTTGACAAACAGACCACTTAGATTAGGACTAATCAAGCATTTTGTGGTGAAATGAGTTTCTGCTAGAAATAACTCGAGTGGGGTGTTCCCTAGCAATAGGGATAAGCCAGGATGAAGCGCATGTTGTAATCAGATGAACCAGGTACTTGAACCTGATTGTCCCAGCCCTATGTGCATTTTTGCTATTAGAGGGACAAGGAGTGGGATCTAAAATATGTGTTAGAATTTGTCTACAGGTGCGAATTTTAAAGAAAATATAGGCCCAAATCTTTCTTTTTGCTCAGAAAAGGGAATAATGGAATTTATTGTCATGATCAGTAATGATTTATCTATATTAATTAATGGAGAATTGTAATATTGTGGTTCAAAAAAGTAATGTTAAAAAGATTCAAATTTTAAAACACATGATGTACTTGTGCACTCTAGAACTGCCAATCAAATTTGTCACCAGACTGTTGGCTCTGGCTCTTTGGAATTAAGGTTTCCTTCATTGCATCGGTAGGACTAACACAGTAAAGCATGGGACAAGTCACAGCATGCATCTCTTCTTCATGATGACTCAAGTCAGGAGGTCTCCCTTCAGCTGCAGGAAGATTTGGTGAGACTGGCACTGGCCATGTTTAGCCTGTGCAGTGAAACAGTGAAGCAGGGTTCAGGAATCACCAGATGTTACCCTGCCAGAACGCAGCTGCTCTTCAAACTTGCTTCCTCAGGTCAGAAGCCACCCACTACCTCCCAGCACCACAGCTTCTCAGCTAACATGTATTTACAGATCTCAGCAGAAGAGGCTGGTGTGGCTCAGATGTGTGCACCAAAATGGGGACAGGCCCCTCACTGCCCAGGTCGTTGTCTTTCTTCTACATTTTTCAGTAGAAATACGCGATCCTTTAAGAATTGGAGTTTGATGGAGTGTTAATGCTACTGCACAATGCTACTCTACTTAAAGGCCTTCTGAATTACCTGATAGACTGATAGAATCATTGAAGCTACCCCAGTTTGCCCAATAAATACACCTTTGGGTATGTAAACTGTACAGATCAAGTTTGAAAAGCCTGTCATTTGTCAGGCAGTATAAGAGATGCTATGATACTTTCTCTCCAGATATTGCAGAGATAATTAGCCTATACTATGAACTGTTAAATTTGTACCTTTGAGGTCACAAGCATATTTCAAACTATTTTTTCCCTCTTTCTACAATGCAAGAGCTAAAATCTGGCTTTGCTCAACTGAAAACTAAATGGAAGTATGACAGGTATTAATATTCTGTTCCACTGCAGTCCCACTCATGACACACCAGGCAGACTGGATTTCTTTGAAATTATCTGTGCTGGATTTGAGGAACTTCTTGGTATATATGGCAGCTTGTGCACACAAGAAGGAAAGCAGAGCCTAGTACTGCAAGTGACTACCGCACTTTTCAGGTGAGAGGGGTCTAGGGATGGGGACTGGATCTGGTCTCTGATCCAAAGTTGCCTGGAATCTCTCCGGTGACTCTGGCCACCACAGCAAGCCATAAATGTCATCCGCTGACATCTGTGTCAAACCTGTAAGGACAGTATGTTCTGTAAAACAGCATCTGCTTTTAATGTGAATAAAAGCTGAAGGATTCATCAAGCCCTTTCTGGTCGTTAACAAATTCTGCTGTCAAGTATGGATTTGTTCTGACTTGATTCTCAGCTACAGAATTTTGTTTGCCCTTTGTGTTCTACAATAGATATTCTTCTGTCAGAAATCCTCTCTCCACTTTGGTACTTGCAGATGGAATTACAGTATTACATTAGGCAGTGGAAGAATTGCTCCCACCCTCTTTCAGGGATTCATACTCCAGCCAGTGTTGAGCTCCTGAGTGAGCTGCACAGGCTTCTTTTTCCTTCATTATAAGAGTAAAACACACCTGATTAAAGTCTTTCCATGCCAGCTTTGTTATCATAAATATTTGTGATGGATATGCTCCTCTGTTTTTTAACAGGGGATAATATTTCAGACGGCAAAATGATCAAAACACAGAGCACACTTAGGTCAAGGTAATTTAACTCTAATCTTGCCTAATTGTTATTGCTGTCTGGACTGACAGAACTGAGATAATTAAATCCTGATCATGAACCATCCTCTTCTTACTTCATATGGTTCCACGTGCCAAATACAAAGCCGGCACTCCTAGCTGACATCCTCTGTGAAAAGACATTTTTAGGCATCATAATGTGTGAAGGCTGCCAGCAGGCCAGTCTATCACTTCTACCTTACATCAAAGGGATGTACACCCTCTTGGAGGAAGAAAATAAAGCTAGTATAGAAACCAAGGCTTCACCAAGGAAGGTTAATGCGGGCGCTTTGCAACTTCGAAGAATCAAGGTTCGAATATGGGGAAAAGAGAGTGCAGCCTCCATGTCTAAGCCTTGCTTCCTTGCCCTTGAATCAAACAAGAATTTTTGGGACAACTTCCGAAAAATACCTTCATCTCTACCTACCTCTTGTTAATGTAATTGCCTGCACCCAGGAGAATGCATCTGTAACAACAACCACGCAATTCCCACCACTCCTGGTGCTGCTTACGCGCTGCTGACTGCACCAGTCCTCTCGCCAAAGCTGCGGCCTCACGCGGTATAAAAAACCCAGGAAGACATGAAACTTTAAGAGACGTAAAGTGTGTTCCTTAAATAGCTACAGCCTTTGTTTCACAGTTCTGTTTTCTAATGGTAAGTAATTTTTGCAATTACAAGTGGGGCGATACCAAATCTGTATGAAACATTCATAGCTGTAAGTAAAATGGGTGATGTCTCTTCAGCTGATGCGCGCTTGAGAGGAGCGCCTTTGATGCCAAGGCATTTTAGCTGGACTGGTACTGTCACGGTTGGGTGTGTAGCTTAGTCATTTTTGACAGTCTCTGCTGGGTCCTAGCCAAGTGCTGTATTTAAATCCCAAGTTCTCCAAGGCTTTCCTGGTCAGAGTGCATTTCTGAGATGGGAAACCTGCGGCATGCAGGACGCTAATACAGATGGCAGCTCTTACGTAGGGGAGGCTGCAAGGCTGACAAATTGCGAAGAGGAGATGAGTGAAGGAGTGGGTGTGCATGCATGTCTGTGTGTGAGAAAGGGGGATGGGGAGGGGAGAGAGAGAGGGGGGGAGCACCTGTGCAAGAAAAAGCTGGGAAAGGGCAGGAAGCATTCGGGGAATGAGGAATTATGCAAGTGGGGAGCTGTGAGGAGGGTAACGAAGTGACTAAATCGCCTACTTTACAGAAGCAAGTGGATGTGTGTATGTGTTGGAGGGAGAGGGTGCCACAGGAGGAGTTCCCAGATCTGCTCAGGAAGCTGGCAAGAAAAAGCTATCTAATAAACACCTGAGGTTTATTCAAGAAGAGCATGTGAGCTTTGCTCCTCGCTGTTGAAGCCATCATTTAGAAAACAAGTGAAAATGAGTTTGGTGGTCTCACCTTAGCCCCACATGGCATTTTACATGCCACACAACAACTATACGGTCTTTACACACGACTGTTTCTGTAGAAGGAAAATCTGGATCATAATGATATAATGGTGCAGACTGAAGTCCACATTGATGGGTATTAACAGAAACTACTGCAGCATAATTTGCTTGCATTTTCCCTGACAGTAACTAATAAAAGCCCTCATCCCTTGCAGTATCAAATTTACTCAAATTAAAAAGCTGCTTCTCTATGACAACAGACTATTCTTCTTGTTCCACTTCAAAAAGTATTAATTATGGAACATCATGTTTTACAAATATTTTTCTGTATAAATGCTGCATTAAAGCACCATAATGTTGAGTAAACAACTATGTGTGTTTTGCAATATAAGGACGACTGTTTTCCATACTCTCAGAAAAGAAGTTACATCAGTGTTTTATAAGTAGGTCAGTTCCTATTCCTTATGTGTTTCTTAAATTCGCATGGACTCTCCAGGTTTCGGCATAGGAATACAAGGGTAAAACTACAGTGAATGAAATATTCATGTTTTTCTTTAAAAATAAATAGACCCAGATAAACTGCAGTAAGAGAGGTAATGCCTTCCCAGTGCGACATTGTCATCTACATGCTTTAAGAGCTTTACTCACTTCATTTTATTAGCATACAATTAATATGAGAGTAATTAATATGAGATTCCCTTTGCAATGAAATCATTCATGAATTTGGGGCTTGTAACACAGCCCTTAACTCCTAATTTGGCATGAAATTTTGTACCAGTCATTATTCAGAAGACCTACTTGGTTTTTAGGATCTAGTAAGGGGTTCGCTATGTGTGGGGTGCCAATATGATAATCCAAAAACCTCATTGAAATTGAAACACTGATCACCAGAAGACTCTTTGTAAGTCAGTCGTATTAAGGAGCATCAAAGCTGTGTTGCATAGTGTGCTCCTGCTAGTATAGCTCAAGCAAGGCACACGCCTGTTGGGCAGGGACATCACCGACGGGGCCATTCCCTCTTCCAGGAGATTTGGTGGCCCAGTCCAATGTCAGCTCCTCTGAAAGCCTTTTCACTTGGACAAACTGCATGTGTGGGACTGTTGACATATCCATCGCTGTGGAACTACTGGATGTCATTGCGTCCTAGAGGCTTCGTAAGTAAAAGGCAGAAAAAGCTTTTTCACTGTAGATGCAGATGTGTAGATGGGAGAAGTCCCATGGTCAGTGCAAAAGATGAGCCTTGTCTTCTACAGATGTTTCCATGAGCAATCCTACCTCTGATGTTTGTAGAGATCAGAACTCTCTTAGCTCACAAAAAAAAAACCCAACCCCAAAACCACAAAAAAAGACGACCATAAAAAAGAGAAGACACCTCTGAGATATCTAGACTCTGGAAAGCCTTGAAAGTTAGTATCTGTAATGCGATGCTTTAGACAGAGACCTTGATTAATATGGAAATCAGTGGAATATTGTGCTTTCTGCAATAGATGGTTCTTACATGCTGTACGGCATCCTCACATCTGTTGCTCTTTGCCACGTGTGGAGTAGATGATGGTGAGCCTCAAAGTGATCTGTATGTAGATCGCTTGGCTGAAAGACATGGTTTCTATCAAAGGGAAGGGCATTTCAACCGACTGAAGGCACAAAAATCTTTTTCTTTCAGTTATTTCCATACTCTCCAGAAGTCAGTAAGGACATGCCCAGAAATCTGACTGCAAAACAGTATGTTTCTAGAGTGCTCAAAAGTTATTCCATGGAAGAAATAAATACTAGATTTAGCCAACTATCTGTGAGATCTAATCGTCAATATGATATTCCTTAGTCTCATAGAAATTCTCGTTTTGCTGTTCACTTACTTCTTGTTTAGCTGAATTATGTCGCTATTGACATCTCACATAGCAGAAACAGAGCTCTCTGCAATGCATATAACATCTGCCCTGGGCTCCACATGGATAGGAGGGAATAAATCACGCAGGTTGGATAGCTTTTTGAGTGATTTTTCATGTATGTGACAAGAAGATGAGTGGCCACTCCCTGAAGATCTATTGAGAGAGAAATGGATTATCAAAGGGGTGGACTCCACCTGATTTACACGCTTACTCCACTCTGGTGGCCCCAGCTAATGGAAATTGTCAGTGGCTGTTGGCAAATGCAAAGAATTCCAGGCAAATGTTTGCCTCTTTTGGCTTGTTCACTTGTGTGTCTGACTCAACTGGCAGTGGGGCTCATTACACACCATTATGGTGCTAGACTTTGAATCTATTTCTTCCCAAATTAATTGCTTCTGGTTCTGTTATCTGTAACCAATGTGATTGAAATAGCATGAAAGCAATCACTGATGTGTGGCTGCTGTCCATCAACTGCCCAATGAAACACCCCACCCGTTAGAGTGCTCTGGCAGCTGGCAGATTTCAGGAGTTGGGAAGCACAGTTCCATGTCACCAACAGGCTGGAGACAAAGATGTGGTGCAGAAGAGGCACTTGGCTGGTTAGGGTGGGGGAGGGATGTCACTCTCGCCTCTGCCTATGCAAGGTACAGCAACAGGGACACTGTTGCACAGCTGGTACCAACAGCAGGACTCTTTTTTGTTTATTTGTTTGTTTTCAGATGAGTTGCAATGGGAAATAGCTGTAGAAGCACCTCACACAGTGCTGGACTTGCTCCACCATCTGGAGGAGAAGCCTGTAGCTCTTCCAAGGGTGACACAAGTGTTGGAGTGTGCTGGAGCTTGTGTTCCAATGCTGTGGATTTGGGGTTGAGGGACAGATTGCATTTTTCCACTTTCATCTTTACACCCTCCTTTCTCCTTTTTTTTTTTTTTTAATAGGAAAGAAGGTGTTTGTTTTGTATGTTGCTTATGATCTCAGTTGGTTGATCTGGCCTGGACATTTACCATTGACTCCCACAGTCAGCTCTGGAAAAAAAAAGAAGAAAGGGGAAAAAAAAATCCTCCCTTTTTTTTTAGCACTTGGAATTATTATTTGTAAAGGTTACTTGTAAAGATGTTATTATCTGTAAAGATTGTAGAGGATGGATTTGTTGTAGGTCAATAAACAATACTGGAATCACTAGGTGACATCAGGGTCTTGCTGACATGTGTGTGAAACTAGAAGAAAAAATTAACCCCCCAATCCTTTATTTCACAGAATTTGACAAACTGGCAAGAAGACATCTCTGCCTTGCACGTTGGGAGTCAGTGAAAGGGAAGGGAAGAATGAGGCTATTCTTAGTCCCCTTTATAGGCACACAAAGTGAGGCACAGAAATGTCACTTGCCGGGGGGAGACGGGTTTGTAACGGGACTGAGGACAGGACAGGACCGCTGTGGGAAATCGTCCTTCACGACAGGGCAAACGGGAGGGAACCCGCGGCTGGCAGCCCCGCGCTGGCTCCGCAAGCCCCATCTCAGTCAACTACTGGAAGCGTCCTGATTTCTTTCCCCCGCACCCCCGAATTATTTTTATTTGTGCTCAAAGACCAGGCTGAGGTTTCGCCAGAGCCTGGACGGCATCACCTCGGGATGGGAATTCAAGCCGTGACTTCAACCCGGGCAGACGCCAACAAAGTGCCAAGGCCGCACCGACGGGGCCAGGGGAGCGCCCCGAGGGCTCGGTGCCAGCGCCGCCCGGCCGCTGCCTCCCGCGGGGCAGCCCGCCCCCCACCGCCGCCCCTGGCCCTCCCCGCCACCGCCCCCGACCCTCCCTCAGCGTAGCTCCCCGGCGGCTTCCCTCAAACTTCCCATCGCGGAGCATCCCCGTCCCCCGCCTCGACGGCGGGTCCTTCTCCCCTCCGCGCCCGGCGTTTCCCCGGCGGACGGGGCGGCGAGGCGGCGCCTCCCCCCAGCCCTGCCCTGCCCGGCCCGGTGGAGGCGGTGGGCGGCTCCTAGAGCCGCGGCATAAACCGGCAGCCCCTCCCGCCGGCCCCGCTGTCCCCGCTGGACGGCGGGGAGGAGACCGGCGCTCCCGCGGGAGCCGGGCGGAGGCTGCGGCGGCGGCTCCCCAGCCGAGGGGCTGCGCCTGGTGGCGGCGGGGCGGGGAGCTGCGGGGCACGGGCGCGCCGCCTCCGCCTCCCGGTTGCCGCGGCCTCGCTCGCACGGCGGCAGCGGCAGGCTCCGGCGGGCTCCCCCCATTGTCTGCCCGCGGGCCAAGGGCTCCGCTGCCCGCCCGTCCCCCCGCCCTCGCCTTTGTGTGCTCCGGCCGGCGGCGGGGCGACGCGGCGCCCGCCGTGATGCGCGCTGCAGGGCGGCTGGGGGTCCGCTCCTCACGGTGAGAGGCGGGGAGGGACCCAGCCTCTGCCCCGGAGGTTTTTCACCCGCAGCGGCCGGAGGAGGAGGACTATGGACTGAGCGCATCGGTGTACCATGGAGTCGGGCATCTGCTTGAGCACGCTCTGCCTTCTCCTCTGTCTGGGGCCAGGTAGGCGGATGCCGGACCCGCCGGTGGGCAGCCGGGAGCGGGTCCAGGGGAGCTTCGCGGCGGCGATGCCCTGGTCTCCGGGCGGCCGCAGGTGCGGGGCGCGGCAGAGGTGGTGGTGAGGGGGGGATGCTCGGAAAGTTGCAGTGTCGACGGGTGGGGTAAAGGCACTTTCTGGGTCAGTTGCAGGCTTTGGCGTGGACCCCTCGCTGCAGATTGACGTGCTGTCCGAGCTACAGCTTGGAGGCTCCGCGGAGGGCGTGCGCCAGGTGCCGGGGCTGCACAACGGGAGCAAAGCCTTCCTCTTCCCAGGTACCGTGTCCCCAGCCCGCCCGGCTCCGCGCAATTTCGGCCGCCGCGGCCGGGCCCCTGCGCCGCGCACGGGGGGCTCGCCCGTTCCCCAGAGCAAGGGGGTGTGCTCCTGAGGCGCCCGGGGTCCTTTCCTTTCCCTTCCTGCCCGCTTTTCTTCCACTCTTCTGCTCAACCCCCTTTTTTTCCCTTCTCCTTTCTCCCCCCTTTCCTCCCCCCCCCTTTTTTTTTCTTTTGACTGGTAGACGCTTAATTAAGGTACAGCATGAACGGGGATGGCAGATGGCTTATTTTGTAAGTCGTGGGGTGCAGTGATGAATAATAGCACCACCCACTCTTCTGCTTTACTTGGGAGACGCTAAACATACCCCAATTCCAGCTAAAGAAATGCTCGCTGAAAGTTTCGAGCAAAATGCCGAAATGAAGTGCCCCGGAGCAGAGAGGCAGATGGCTGCAATTAAGACGAACCTCCCTCCCCCCCACTCTTTTTTAAATCAAGGGAGAGTGGCCCTTGTGAGCTTCTATGTCCTACCCCTCCTGAGAAACAAAGAATGAGTTTTAGTCTCTTCTAGTGCTCGTGGTTGGGTTGGGTCTTGTTTCGTACTGGGAATAGAAATGAAATAGTAATCTTGTTTTGTATTTCAAAAATACACTTAGGAGGTTTATTAAAAATAATTAAACTTCCTTACATTGTAATTCATAAAGGACTGTAAGATAACTCACAATGGCTAGTTGAATTTATTGGCAGAGGTTACATCGCCTACACTGGCTCATTATCAGTGTATTTTTGAATTATACTTTAATAACGTGCTGATGTGTTAAATGAAGCTGGAGTCAAGAACACTTTTAGAAAAAAACCCAACCCTATCTGAATTAAAAAAAAAAAAAAAGAGCCTAAAAATGACCTTTAGAAGCAAGTCTCTTTGAAAGAGACTCTCTGATGAAATGCTCCTTGGAAACATGACTAAACAAGAGCAAGAAATATGGCTCAACACCTAGTGAAGCAAGAGCGAATCTCCGCGTCAGCCTGTAGTTTTAAAACAGGGGGGACTTGATTGCTGGCTTCTTGAGCCGTGCCAGGAGTTGCAGCTCGGGTCTGAAAGCGTTTCTAGCGCAACAGGCGAGAGGCTGCGTTACCCGGACAGAGGAGTTATAATTCAAGGGAGATAAGATCTGGAGAGGGAATTTCTTTTTCATGTTTGCATTAATGAGATAATTTATCAGAAGCTAATAGTTGCCAAAGGCTGCTTTTTTTTTTTCCCTCCCTTTTAAAGGTGATGTCTTTAGCGTTGTCCTTCCCCAGTACAGCCAGCGTGTGTCACTATGGACATTAATGTGGAGGCGCATATGGGCTTCTGCCTTCGGAGCCACTGACACACGCTGGCTTTAAACATCTGTGATGGGCTTGTGGCTGCAGAGCAGAGCCCTCGGTGAAGGGGGCAAACGCTTTGACCCCACACCACATCCATGCGGCTGTGGGGTTTGTGTCCTAAAATAGCTGTCATTTCCTAGGCATGGTTCTGAGTTGGGGCTCTGTTAATGGGTTGGGGTGAGGGGGGAAGTCAGAAATCCCTTTGACTTCAGCCCTAACAAGATTAGAGGTTTGTAAGGATGAGACTTTTTATCGTGTATTTTCCCACTGTTGCCACAAAAAAAAAGAGAATACTGGAATACCAAAGAATTATTGAAGCTGTTCCTTCTTTCTTTGTAATTATGAGTGTATGTAGTTCCCCAGTGGGTTAGCAGTTTAGTCATAATGAAAGAAGACAGGAGTTTTACGTTTTCACCCAGAGCTTCTTAGTCTGTTGGGAAGAACTGGGGGAATAACAAGGACAAAAACAGTTAAAACATTTAAAAGGCCTAAATGGTGGCTGAAGTCACTCAGCATCCCTTGGGAAGTTTTCAGTTCCCTGCAGGGCTGGAGATATTTTTCCTGCTTACTGCATAAGATGACTGCTGATTTCCTTATAGTAAATAGGGTCCTTACTGAGCAGACGGATTTTCATTTCCAACTCGCGTTTGGAACTAGACATTTCCTTCCTTGATCAGACCACTGGGTCCACTTAGTCATTTTTGTTCTGCTCTTAGAGCTCATGCTGTAGGAACATTGCTGCAATGTATGCCTCTTGATGTATGTATTTGCTGTGTGTGAATTTCAAATATCTGTATGTGCAGACTTTAAATCTTCATTTTGCCTGTGTGTTTTTTCCTTATCCCAGCTAAAGCCTTAGCTCTAGACAGAAATCATTGCATAAAGAGGCCACAAATTACTTTAAATGATCTGTGAACTTACTGTGGAAGCTTTAACTTGTGATCCTTTGCCTTTTGGATTCTTCAGATATTGAATCTTTTCTTGTACCATATACATATTTATGACATTTTAGTATGTTGCCTTTTTGATAGACCACACTCTCAGCTGGTGTAAAGCCTTGCTTTACATATGCATAAAACATACAGGAACCTCAAACACTGCTCTTTATTTTAGAAAGAAGTTATGAAAGTGGCAGGTTGAACTGCCAACAGGTAACAGACAATTAAGGGTATATGATGGGAAAATTGTGCATACAGCTAAAGTGGAATAGTCTTTTTCCTTCTGTTTCTAGGCAAAAAAAAAAAGTCAGTTTTGACTGCTTAATTAGATGTAGTATCAATTTTTCAATACAAGGGTTTTAGCATCTAATTGGCTGTTCTGACAAATTCTTCTTTACGTAATTGATTTTCAAAGGTACTTCTATTTCTAGGCCATATAACACAGTAAGCAGCTATTCTCTGAAAGTAGTTTTAGTCTGTTATAGTTCACTCAAGAGCATTTAGATTACTCCTTACACAGTTCCTGATTTAGAAATAATTATAACCATTTGAAATTTGCCGTTTTGTGTTCCAATCTGCTCTGTCGCCGTACGAATCCTACAGAAAGCATCATACTTGGGAAACAGAACCCTTCCCACCGATTTCAGCAGGATTAGATGCTTTGGAATTCTCAAGTTTTTCAGGTGCCTGATGCTCCTTGGTTGTGGTGGATGGTAGCACCTGAATGCCACTGTAGTCTGGCTCTAGTTAGCTGCAGGGACTTCTCTTTCTGGAAATGTGATTTGCAAAGTAATTGTAAAATGTTCCAGCGTAGCTTGTGGGAAGATACAATTATGAACAGAAAACAGGAGGAAGTCTTCCAAAATGTTAGTGTTGCTGCATGTGAACATCTGCCAGCACTTCCTAGCCAACAGCAGATATTATTGTGTCAAAATATGTTGAGAGGAAAATCATTCCTCTTCTGGTCAAAGCAGCAGAACAGAAATCACGAGTATCTACACCACTGTAGATCGCTGTTGGTGACTGTTCATCTAAGTCAGTGAGATTTTCAGAACCTTTGTACAACAGGGATGACACGGAAGGTTTAGTGTCCAAAGTGCCCAAATCAGGTTTGTGGACTGGAGTGTAATGAGTGTAGCTGAAGAAGGCTTTTGGAGGAACACCAGTTGTCATTCTCTCAACTTTTTTCTTAGTAAATATACTGTATTAATGCAATTTGAGAAGATGGGTGGAGGCGAAAGTCACTGTAGCCATTTTCCAGTGCAAATATGATAATCGTATTTCTGTGAGAGCACTTGTTGCCTATGGAACTGCAGGGAAACTTAGAAAGGTGGACAAAACCTCAGCAAAGGAGGATGGAGGGTGCTGAGGGTTTGGTATGGGTCAGACATAGTCTGACTTGTCTCTGCTCAGGTGACTTAACGTCAGGCATGTGCAAGGTCCTAATGAAGCCAGGTATTTCAGCTTGCTATAGGAGATGATGCTCGGAGGTGTGAGGATCTAAAGGGCTGCAAGAATAACTTGGACTCCTCTGGCACTCCTCTAGGCAGTAACTTTTTGTCAGTCTCCCTGCTTCCTTTAGAGGAAGGTCCTAATATTTAACATGATAATAAATATATGTTACAGATATAATACTTTGATAGTCTTTCTGGATCTTACGTCTTGTTGACAGCAAATACTGTGCATCAGACTATCTTTGTCCAAAGAGTTTATGTGGTGCCTCCAGCAGCGGTGGGGAGTGGTGGAAGGTATGCTGTAAATCAAGCAATGAGAGGCACCAAACTGAAAGCTGGGTGATGTGTAAGGAAAGTATATGCCCATCAAAAGGTGTATATACTCCTCAAAGAGGAGGCTAAAGGGTGGACAGGAGAGTGCAGTCAGAGAGCTA
Source organism: Porphyrio hochstetteri (assembly GCA_020800305.1). NCBI lineage: Eukaryota > Metazoa > Chordata > Aves > Gruiformes > Rallidae > Porphyrio > Porphyrio hochstetteri. Next base: position 36,171,827 of record CM036905.1, read on the forward strand.
CCAGCATGGGAACATGTCTTTCAAGAAATGATAAAAAGGACACAATAGTCATGGAAATGTGGGAGCTTGTGTAGCTGAATGCAGAACTTGGAACTCATTCAGAGGATAAGCTTTTCCTCTGCCCGTTAGGATATGCAACTCTTAATATGGTTATAAATAATTAGGTGTTTCTGATGAGGAGGGAGAGTTCTAGAGGCAAGATATGGTATATTCTGATGGGGAACAAAATGGGCTATAAATCACCAGAGAAATGATATAATCTGTCAGTGGGATGCATGGAAGGACTCAGCACTACTGTGCTTTCAATTGGGGCTTGTGAGCACAAACTACTGGCAGAAAAAACCCCAAATAACTAAAATAGGTGTCTCGGTGTAAATGATTTGTTGCTCATTGCTGTGTAATTGGACCATTAGCCCATTATTTTAAAATGCTAGCAAGACAAGATTACTATATATGTGATATATTCTTTTGGAAAGGTCACTGGTTTTGGCCTGTGACATCATCTCTCGACTTTACTAAATAAAGGAGCTAAAAAGAAAGCTTCAAGACTAGGTGTGAGTAAACTTTCTTTCGTAGCAATGGGATTTACATTGCCTATGCACTTCACACACACTTTTTTTCCTTGCCACCTGTCATTGAAGCTATGGACAGATGCTTTCTCCAGGTTCCAGCTGAGCCTGCTCAAAATATTACTGTTCCCAGCTGCTTGTCACTGACCAGGAGCTAGAGGTTACTGTCCCCACAACTCTTCCAAAGCAAGAGATTGGAACGTTGTTCCCATGTCTGCTGATGGCAAAGTCGGCCAGCTTCAGGAGCGAACCTGGCTGACTGCAGTGACATGGATTAGAGAGTCCCGTAAAATCTCCTTCCTCCAGCTGTACTCCTCTCCCTGAGGAGCGGTAACAGACAGCTGGGGGAGAGTATGCTAATGTTGCCAACTGGCATGGCTGACTGTAGTGTGAATACCTCTCTGCAGCATTTTTTCCTTTTTGTGTGTGTGTCTTGGAAGCAAGCTGGCTTCCCTCAGAATCACTGAATCCTCTAAACGTTGGACCCCCAGCATAGAGATCATCTGTAGATAATAAAAATTTATAGAATTTTTCAGAGACACAAAGAAAACCCCTCACCCTTTTGTTTTCAGAACAACTGAATTAATCGAGTTTAATTTCAGTAAGTATTGGAGTGGGTTTTAATGTTGGAAATACCTGGTGTAAGCCATTTACTCTATGATAGTGCAGTAGCCAGAGAAATCCAGATTTTGGTGCATCCAGAAGAACAGCCTATGCTTGCCCCCTGTTGCTCCCATTCCCTTCCACCTCTGGTACGTCCCGAAGTCACCTCTGCAGGGAATGCCAGAGCCTGCAGTTGCCTGGGATAAGAGGCAAACACCTAGCCTGTCTGAGGTGTGAGCAGGTCGATGACCTGCTTGCTTTGGTAGTACAACTAAAGGAAGAGGTTGAAAGACTGCGGGTGATCAGGGACTGCGAGCGAGAGATTGACTGGTGGAGTAGCTCCCTGGCGTCCCAAAAGGAAGACAGTCGGGATGACACCTCACACCTGAAGACGGTCCCCCCTCACTGCCCGTGCCAGGTTAATGGGAGTGACCCAAACCCCGAGGAGGCCTGGAAGACAGTCCCGACTCGGCGTCGTAGGCACTCCCCTTGCCTACCTACCCCACCCCCTCAGGTGTCCCTGAGCAACAGGTCTGGGGCCCTGACAGTTGAGGAGGAGGTACCTGAGGAGATGAATGGAGCCCCTCTGCCTCAGAGAAAGCGGAGGCCTAGAGTGAGGCGGTCATCTGCACGCCTTGAGACTGCCTCTGTTAGGCAAGAGAGGAAGGTAGTCGTAGTAGGAGATTCCCTTCTCAGAAGGACAGAAGGGCCTATATGTAGGCCAGACCCTACACGCAGGGAGGTGTGTTGCCTCCCTGGAGCCCGGGTCAGGGATATTACCAGAAGGCTACCAGGCCTGGTAAGATCCACTGACTATTATCCCTTACTGATAGTTCAAGCAGGCAGGGACGCAATCACAAAGTGTAGCCTGCAAGCTGTCAAAAGGGAATTCCGGGACCTGGGGCGCTCTGTTGAGGGGGGGGGAGCCCAAATAATATTCTGCTCTATCCCCACTTGTGGGAGGAGGGGCTCAGAGCAGGACAGGATAACCCACGAGTTGAATGTGTGGTTAAAAGGCTGGTGCCGGCGCAAGAACTTTGGATTCTTTAACCAAGGGATGGTGTACTCTGCTCCTGGCATGAGTACTGCTAATGGGGCTCACCTGTCCTATAAAGGAAAGCGGATCCTCGCCCAGGAGATAGCAGGGCTCATCGATCGTGCTTTAAACTAGTTAGGAAGGGGGAAGGGGATATTAAGGCGGCTGCCAGGGTTAGGCTTCGGGAGACACAACGGGAGTTGACGGTGGGAAGAGGTAAATACCAACAGCACAGTCGTGGACTTGGGGACGTTTTTCCACATGAGAGTAGGGAAAATTCTGTGGACTGCCCTGAGTACTCCTCCGTGGAGCCACTTTTGCCAGTCCCCTGTCAGAAATCTCGCTGTGGGCCGTTGAGGATACCTACATCTGCTTCACCACTGAACTGTCTTTACACAAATGCACGTAGCATGGGGAACAAACAAGAAGAACTAGAGATCTTTGTGCGGTCGCAGGGCCATGATCTCATCGCAATCACAGAGACGTGGTGGGACAACCTGGACGACTGGCACACTGTCATGGATGGCTATGTGCTTTTTAGGAAAGACAGGCTAGGGAAGCGAGGTGGAGGAGTTGCTCTTTATGTGAGAGAGCACCTAGAATGTGTTGAGCTCCACCTGGGGAAGGATGAACCTTCTGTCGAGTGCTTGTGGGTTAAAATCAAGGGGCAAACCAGTATGGGGGACATTGTTGTGGGAGTGTGCTATAGGCCCCCTGATCAAGAGGAGCAGGTAGATAACGCATTCCATAAACAGAAGTAGCCTCAAGTTCCCGGGCACTGATCCTTATGGGGGACTTCAACTACCCAGATATTTGCTGGGCAAGCAATACGGCCAGTCGTATGCAGTCCAGACAATTTCTGCAGTGTGTTGAAGACAATTTCCTGCTACAGATGGTGCAGGAGCCCACAAGGGGAGGGCGGCTGCTGGACCTTGTTTTCACTAACAAGGATGGACTTGTTAGGGAAGTGAAGGTCGGGGGCAGCTTAGGGCAAAGCGACCATGAAATGGTTCAGTTCATGATCCTGGGTGGAAGAAGCAAGCCAAAAAGTAGGATAGCTACCCTGAATTTTGGTAGAGCTAACTTTGATCTCCTCCGCCACTTAATGGGGGCTATCCCGTGGGCTATGCTGTTTGAAGGAATGGGAGCCTGCGAGAGCTGGCTAGCATTCAAACAGCACTTCTTCCAAGCACAGGAAAGATGCATCCCTTTGAGGAGGAAATGGGGAAAGAGAGGCAGAAGACCTGCATGGATGAACAGGGAGCTATTGAGCAAACTCAAAGAGAAGCAGAAGATCTATGAATCGTGGAAAAAGGGTCTGAGCACCTGGGAAGAATACAGGAATGTGGTCAGGGCCTGTAGGGATGCAACTAGGAAGGCTAAAGCCCTCTTGGAAATTAAGCTGGCAAGGGACATAAAGGATAATAAAAAGGGGTTTTTTAGATACGTGAACAGTAAGAGGATGTCCAGGGATAATGTAGGTCCCTTGCTGAATAAGGAGGGTGTCCTGGTTACGGGGGATGCTGAGAAAGTGGAGATATTGAATGCCGCCTTTGCTTCGGTCTTCACTTCAAAGGCCCCCCGGGACCCACAGACACTGGATGAGAGTAGGACTGATTGGGAAATGAAGAATTTCCCTCTGGTTCAAGTAGGGGAGGTCCAGGAGCGGCTCAAAGGGATTAATGCACACAAATCCATGGGCCCAGATGGGTTACATCCACGTGTGCTGAGGGAGCTGGCGGAGGTGATTGCTGAGCCGCTCTCTATCATCTTCGACAGGTCTTGGAGGACAGGAGAAGTGCCTGAAGACTGGAGGATAGCCAATGTCACTCCAGTCTTTAAAAAGGGCAAGAAGGAGGAACCTAGTAACTATAGGCCAGTCAGCCTCACCTCTGCCCCTGGAAAGGTAATGGAACAGCTTGTTCTGGATGCCATCTCCAAGCAATTGGAAGAGAAGAAGGTCATGAGGAGTAGTCAGCATGGATTCACTAAGGGGAAATCGTGCTCGACCAACCTCATAGCCTTCTACGATCTCATGACAGGCTGGGTAGATGGAGGGAGAGCAGTGGATGTCATCTACCTTGACTTCAGCAAGGCCTTTGATACTGTCTCCCATGACATCCTGATAGCAAAGCTGAGAAAGCATGGGATAGATGAGTGGACAGTGAGGTGGGTTGAGAATTGGCTGTCGGACCGAACCCAGAGGGTTGTGATTCGTGGAGTAGAATCTGACTAGAGGCCTGTTACCAGCGGTGTTCCCCAGGGCTCAGTGTTGGGTCCAGTCCTGTTTAATATCTTCATTGACGATCTTGATGAGGGAATAACATCCACCCTCAGCAAGTACGCCGATGATACAAAGCTGGGAGGGGTGGCTGACACGCGGGAGCACTGCGCTGCCATCCAGAGAGACCTGGACAGGCTGGAGAGCTGGGCAGTGAGAAACCAGATGAAGTTCAACAAAAGCAAGTGTAAAGTCTTGCACCTGGGAAGGAACAACTGTTTGTATCAGTACAGGCTGGGGGATGACCTGCTGGAGAAGAGCTCAGTGGAGAAGGACCTGGGGGTCCTGGTAGATGACAGGTTGGCCATGAGCCAGCAGTGTGCCTCGGTGGCCAAGAGAGCCAATGGGATCCTGGGATGCATCAGGAGGAGTGTAGCCAGCAGGTCAAAGGAGGTGATCCTCCCTCTCTACTCTGCCCTGGTCAGGCCCCACCTGGAGTATTGTGTCCAGTTCTGGGCTCCTTGGTATAAAAAGGACAGGGATCTCCTGGAAAGAGTCCAAAGAAGGGCTACGAAGATGATTAAGGGCCTAGAGCATCTCCCCTATGAGGAAAGGCTGAGTGAGCTGGGGCTGTTCAGCCTTGAGAAGAGAAGACTAAGGGGGGACCTAATCAAAGTTTATAATTATCTGAAGCAGGGGATGCAGGGGGAATCAGCCAGCCCCTTTTCAGTGGTCTGTGGGGATAGGACAAGGGGCAATGGCTGCAAGTTGGAGCATAGGAAGTTCCGCACCAACATGCGGAAGAACTTTTTCACAGTGAGGGTGACTGAGCACTGGAATAGGCTGCCCAGGGAGGTGGTGGAGTCTCCTTCACTGGAGATATTCAAGACCCGCCTGGACGCCTATCTGAGCAATATGAGCTAGGGAGCCTGCTTTGGCAGGGGGGTTGGACCCGATGATCTCTCGAGGTCCCTTCCAACCCCTACAATTCTGTGATTCTGTGATTCTGTGATTCTGCACTCATACAGACAGTAGCCATTGTGGTATGGCACTGACAGGGTTGTGAGTGCTGCTGCTGGGGAACCAGGCTTGATGTTGAAAGAGATGCTCTTGCTCCATAAAAGCTGAATATTTAGCATCCTCCTCCTCCTGCTAGCAATGGTAGCAAGAGGAGATGTTTGAAGAGCATTTGCTGCTTGAAGAGCCTGCCCAGAAAAGGAGGAGGTAGCATGTGAGAATCCTGCATCCAGTTCTCATCCCAAACCACGCTGAGTTGCATGGAGAACTAGGATGCATTTACCCACTGTATAACCACATGCTAATGGATGATCATGGGTATATCTACTACTGGAGGCTGTGTTGCTTGCTGACTAGATGGCTTATCTGTAAAACAGAAGGGGAAAGAGTTATGGGAAATAAAAAAAATATGGTGAGCTTGTGACTGATGCTCGTGATGGGTCAGCAGAGGGTAGGACTGAGAAATGGAAAGTGGAGGGTATCTAGTATATGGCAGGTACCAAGGAAACTCAAGTTCTCAGAGAAGAAAACCTTGTAATCCCTGTGTGTAGTCATTACTTTGTATCAACTATGCACTAATGTTGAGGAATGACAGAAAACTTGGCCTGTAGCATTTGGGGATTGAAACTGTCCTGATGCTGAAAGTTTCAAATAAATAATGTTGCTGAGAGTGTGCACTGGGCATATAAAGCATCACAAAGCTGTGAGTGTAGAGCAGTGAACTTGTTTTAAGTGCGGCTCTAAAAATCATGTCATTGTTCATGGCAAGTAAAGGTATTTTATGCAAAATTTTCTCTTTTTTCCTTCGCCCCCGCCCCCTAGAATGAGCTTTTAGGGGGGAAGTAAAGGCAATAAGCAGAAATTAAGTATTCTCTCTATAGGCTTTGGGTTTTGAGGGGTTTTGTTTTGTACTCACATCTCTTGCCACGTGTCTTGATACAAGCTCATGCCACCTTTCAGTCTGTTAAATTCTGAAGAGTGTGGATTCTGGAAGAAGCTACAGCACAGGGACAGAAATGATCCCTGTTTGTTGCTGTAGGCACCATACTCTTCCTGCCTGGATCCCTTTGGGAGATGGTGCCAAGCAGCATGACTTCGACAGCTTTGCTGGGCTTGGTTGGGACTGTTGATATCTCCAACCTCTGCTGCTTCAACTTCTGGAATATCATATTTTATTGTGTTCTTGTGGGCTTGACCCAGTGATTTTCACAACCAGGTTGCATCTAATATCTCCAATAAATTGGAGTCCTTGAGGATCTGTTTTCTACTGGGACAATGCTGATTGTCTCTCTTTTTTTTTTTTTTTAATGAGTGGTTGTCCAGGTTAATTCAGATGTTTCTACATTCAGTATTGCCCAAACAATACAAACTGATTAACAACAGACATAATTGCATTTGCTTGTTCCTACCTTTACAATGAGGCCTCTTCTAAAACACTGCAAGTACAAAACCCTTGTTGACACCAGGGTTCTCCCAGGGCTCAACCTGGCTTTATTTGTTGGAAACCTGGAGATGAGTATGATGTGGAGCTTTGGGGCATGTATGGAAGATGGTGTCAGTGTGGTGATGTTGCTGCCGTGAGAAGAGGCAGGATGGTTGGAGGAGTGGAGGCCAAGGAAATCTCTCTCCAAGTCAACATTCGTATCAGGAACAACCAAGCATAGGTGGCTGCTCACCACACAGCCTTACCTGGCAGCAAGGCAGGGGGCAGTGGGCTTTGCTGAAGTTAAAGATGGGATGTTGACAGCAGGGTGGCATCTGTCCTGTGTACCAGAGAGAACCCAGCACTCCACAGCATGTATGCCCTGAGAGGAGGGGATGGTGACTTGTCTGAGTAGCTGTCAAGCGCATCTTTCCATATTGCTGGGGGAGGATTGCATTAACAAGGGGTAGTGACGTGGGAAAATGAGGTCTTGCTACCCTTATGTAATTGCTTTTGCTGTGACATAGTTCTGTGGTCACGAAGCGTGGCTAAGACTAGCTAGGTTAATGGTTTTTTTATGGTTTCTCCCCCCACTGCAGCACGGCTCATTCTCCAGTGAGGTTTCACAGAGGACACCAGCATTTTCCTATACATCCCTTCATCTAGATCAGTCACAATGTCTGTTTTTCCCCCTCCTGTTTGCTTATAAGATGTGGGACATAGGTCTTCTACTCTTTTCCCACTTCTGCTTATGTTCTTCTAGTCTGTATCCTCCAGGGCATATAGGTGCTGGCTTGGAAAAATAACTTCAGGAGTGGTTAACTGCACTGCTTTCACTGAGTCTTAAGGGAGGTACAGGACTGAGCTCGCAAGTGATTTAAAACCAGTGGATAAGAGCAGGAGATTATATATAGCTGTCATGGGAAACTGTACTTCCATGTAGTGACTCTTCAGGTCCGTATATTTTGTCCTGTTTGGTCATGTGCCCAGGTGCAGGCCCACAGAGCAGCTCTGTTCTCCTGCAGGCACTGTTAAGGAACTGCTGAAGAAGGGGTGAAAAATGGTTTGTCACTGAATTCTTTTCTGTCCATCTGTTTTGGCTGAATTCCTCTAGATTTTGTCTCAATGTTTAAGAAATTATATTTTTTTTTCCATCTTGGTGTTGTCCAAAAGATTTCATCTCAGGAGAATCTGAGAGGAAATATGATAAGAAAGGATGCTTTAGTTCTTAATATTTTTTTTGCCTGGTCATGTTTTCCATGATATACCCATTATGAATGTTCACTCAGATACTTCAGGTAACTGTTAATGAACTTTGAAAAAACAGACTTGTAGCAAATGTTATTTATGGTCCCATTTAGGGAGTAAATGTTTTTTTCTATTTTTTTTTCCTTTAAACCACGTTTGGGTGGGAAAAAACCCTCTGTAGCCCATTTCAACATGGAAGAATTTTACAGCAGAATTTTCTGATTATTTGTTATCTTAAACAATATTTTATTTGCTATTTTTTTTGGGTGCATACTTTTTTTTGCAGTGTGTGACCCTGATGACTTCAGAGAGAACCACACGCTTAGAAAACTGACTTCTTTGTTGAACCATCCTGGGAGACTCCATTCATGGCTCTGTGCTCTTGCAATGTGCTAAAGCAATGGGCATGGTCTAAAGGGATGAGCAGGCTAAGAGACACTTCTGAAGACAGTGTTCAAAAGGGTTTTAGCAAATTAACATATTTGCAGCAGCAACAACATCGCTACGATAGCCTGTAATGTTTCCAAAGGAGCTATTACAATCAATCTTGCTAGCGATCCATAACTGAGAAATCTTTTAGTGGAATTTGAGTGGCAATTTCCCTCTCAGAAAACATAGAGGGAATGTAATATGAAAAAGATCTCCAGTTGTAGAATTGTTCTCTCTGTTAGACAGAGAAACGTTTATACGGTTTCCCCAGCATAAATACTTATTTAAGTATAATTAGACAGTGGTAACATCCGTATTGTTTATGCTATCAAGAGAAGAAGATGTGTGCCAGCCTTGACTACATGGCTGGAAGTATTTAAGTCTTTAAATACAGCTGTGTAATGATCCAGAAGGGTTCCAAAGGAGCTTTGGGGGTTTGAGGTCAATAACCTGTGTTTTAATAGCTCCTCAAGCATACAGGAGTGTATTTGGCACGGCTGTTCCAAAGGCATTCTTAAGATTTCCTGTAACATTGGCTGATACCCCTTTGAACTTGAAGTAATCAGATTTGCTCAGCACCCATTCAAGGAGCAAGATGGGCTTGAGGAAAACCCTGAAACTGAAGACTAAAGGAGGTGATCCTCCCCTTCTACTCTGCCCTGGTCAGGCCTCATCTGGAGTACTGTATCCAGTTCTGGGCTCCCTGGTACAAAAATGACATGGATCTCCTGTCCAGCAGAAAGATGATTAAGGGCCTGGAGCATCTCCCCTATGAGGAAAGGCTGAATGAACTGGGGCTGTTCAGCCTGGAGAAAAGAAGACTGAGGGGGGATCTGATCAATGTTTATAAATATCTGAAGTGTGGGATGCAGGGGGAATTGGCCAGACTCTTTTCTATGGTCTGTGGGGACAGGACAAGGGGCAATGGCTGTAAACTGGAGCACGGGAAGTTCCGCACCAACATGCGGAAGAACTTTTACACAGTGAGGGTGACAGAGCCCTGGGACAGGCTGCCCAGGGAGGTGGTGGAGTCTCCTTCTCTGGAGATATTCAAGACTCGTCTGGACGCCTACCTGTGCAACCTGTCCTAGGGAACCTGCTTTGGCAGGGGGGTTGGACTCGATGATCTCTGGAGGTCCCTTCCAATCCCTACGATTCTGTGATTATTTTTCCACTGGGATTGTGTCTGGGTTATCACATTCACTCCAGGTTTCAGGAAAATATCAGTGAATTGCAGGGAGCGTAGAGAACAGCAAACCTGATTATACAGTAAGAAGGATTGGCTTACTAAGAAAGCTTTTGAGAGATCTTGCTTATGTATAGTTTGTCCAAGCAATCACAGAAGTTTTGTATGATGTGTGACTAGTATTAGAAGTTTTTTAGAGGTTTAAAATGAAGGAAATATTTAGTATTCAAAGAGCTAGAGATAAGAGTAATGTAACGATATTATAAATGGAGAGGTTTTAAGATAAAAGGAGATTTTTCACAGTGAACTAGTTTAGATTGTGGAATAGCTACCTAAAGGGATGATGGAATTCTACAGACTTTTGATTTTGTAGCAGATATCATGAAATAAAAAGTCCAGAGATGTAATTCTATGACATTCCGGCAATATGCTAAGGATGGGGTGGATTGTCCTGTAAGTCTTTTCTGTACTCTGGAAATCTGGGGCATTGGTGGATCTGTTCTAGCATAGGGAAAAGTTTTCAAAGACACAAAGGGATATCAAATACCTGTTAGTCATTAAAACCAAAGTGGTGCCTTTACATTTTCCCCCAAACTGTTCTTTGGTGCGCTTATTTCCAGTTTTAACTCATACAAGCTTATACACTGGGCGTGTGTTTAAAACCTGTAGTTGATTCACTGGAGCTAGCAGGCACATTCATAGAAGCATGGACTCTGTTAATACCCAATTTAAAAGAAATATTCTTAGAGAAGAATCTGAACTCTGGTCCTCCTCAGCTTTCTTGGGGCCTCTGGTAACTATAGCTTGAGTTCTCCGTGTACTTTCTCTCTGTCTGCCCTGATTATAGCTGAGCTGTGTGTATGGTATTCCTTGGTACCCCTTCTTTTTGATGTTCCCTATTAAGAAATCCTCCTAAACTTTTATTTTCCTGGCATCAAAACAGATGTCAGGTGTGTAGAAATACTTCTGAGGATGCCAGTTAGGACTGGTGGCTTTGGTGCCCCTCCTCTCCCCTCAGGTGCGGTCCTTCTGCCACTTCCTTCTAGTTTCTGCTGGCACCCAAATTCTCTTTATGGTTCAGTCTCCCGTCTTCTCTTCCCATCTGCTGCTGTTTGCTCAGCCAGAGCGCTGTGGCTAGCAACAGAGATGTTGGATGTGCGTGGCATGCTTCACATGTAATTTTTTTTTCCAACAGTGGCCTCTGTCCCCCTGACTTGCTGGGCTGTTTTTGCTGTTGGGATGAAGTTTTGGGTTTTCAGCAGCTCTCTAAGCTTGTGACTGTTGACTTTTCTCTAGTGTGAGAAATTCATCTTTCATGCAGACCACCACATCATTATGGTCATCTGGGAAATTAGGATGGATCTTATATTAATGCTTTCTTGAGCTCACCATTGTGTTCTATGAAAATAAATCAGCCTTAAGACTTAAAGTTTGGTGAGCCAAAGGCACTTAACCCTAGTGTGGGTACATACCAATTATACCCCAGAAAGCCAGAGGTGAAGGAAAACTAGGATGAGAGATCCAAACCACTACAAAGAGGGAGAAACAGATTCTTAATGGGGAAAAAAGCTAAACCCTCCAGGGCATCCACAAATGATTGGAGTTGGGCTAGATGACATCAAGAGGTCCCTTCCAGCCAAAATGATTTTGTGAAACATATGCTGCAGGTGGTTGGTGCTCAGGAGCAGCACGTTGGCCACAGGGGAAAAAAAGGGTTTGAGAGAAAATGACTGAGCAGAGGCTGTGAATAGGTCTTACTGATGTGAGTGAGAACTTGCAGTGAGAACTGTGAGGGAGAACTAAGTGAGGGAGAGATCTGGTGTGCTGCTCAGAGGATGTAGGAGTTTCTGCACCCAGCATGATTCTAATCCAGAGCTGCCCTGGTGGCTGCTGGTCTTTTACAGTCTGTCATCATATGACCCAATTCACCACTGGAATATATATGTGAGAAGCCTAAAATGTGACAAGTCTTTGGGAGGAGGGTAATTCAAGTACTCTAGTTTGATCTACACCTACCATAACCTGCTTGCTCTGTTTATTACTGCCATTAAATTTGTGCTTTTTTTTGCTTTTTTTCCAATTGATTAGGCTGTGTTTACCTTAGGTAGCCTGCTTATTCAGTTGGAAACGGCTGACAACACCGCTTCCTCCTCCTGTCCTCCCCCTTGGTGTGACTTTTTAAATCCTGACCATGCTAGACAACTGGGGACTGGAAATAAATTCAGTCTTATAGCAGTTCTCATGTGTGTCGTGCCCTTATTACAGTACTGCCAGGGCTGGACGGCGACGCATTATTTTTCTCGTGCTCTTCAATCTGTGTCCCAGTGTTAACAGCATTGCTTGGTGTGATATTTTTGTTTGTTGTTAGGTCAGTTTGACACAAAGTGCTCATATGACAGTATGCAGCCAAGCATAACTAGGTGCATATGCCACAGATGGCAGCAGCAAGGAAAACAAGACAGGCTTGATTTTCTCCACAGGTTTCAAGGTGTTCCCAAAGCAGCTTCTAGAAAACGGCTTTGTGGCTAAAGGGGTGTGAGCTGTGTATGTGTGTGTATATATACATGTACATATATATATATGCATGTGTATATGTGTGTAGATATACACATATGAGTATATATACACATGTATATATACATATATGCACATATGTACACATATGCACATATATGTGTATATGTGTGCATGTGTATATGTGTGCATGTGTATATGTGTATATATACACGGGTGTATATATACACACATATATACACACATGCATATACATGTACATGTATATATACACATGCACAGCTCACACCCCTTTAGCCACAAAGCAGTTTATACACACATATATATGTATATTATACATATATATACATGTGTATATAATATACATATATATGTATAAACTCTTTTAGCCACAAAGCATATATACACATGTATATGTATATATACACACACATATGCATATATATATGCACACATATATATATATTTATAAAGTAATAATAGCTGCAACATTTGAAATGTAGCTGGAACCTGTCTTGAAATAAAGCAGACAGAAATCCCACCCTGTGCTGCCTCTGTGTCCTTGTTCAAACATAATAGGTTTTACAGTGGTATTGGCCCTGAAAAACCTCAACAATGTCATTGTAAGTAGCAGCACTTGATACTACCTACAAGGGAGCGAATACAAACAGTTTTCAGAATTTAAAGAGGAATTGGGAATAGTGTTGAAACATAGACTAGGGAAAACTTGTAATCAGAAAAGCTATTGCTTCCTATAATTGATAGCCCAGAACCTATGCATCACCAGAAAGCATTCCAATAATAAATACCTGGGGCAGTGCATGCCATACACTACACATTTTGATTTCTTAGGAGTGGAGTTTCTGTAACAAGAACAGAAGCTGTCTTTTATCTTTGCCACCTTGTTAGCATGTAATAGGTTCCTACTGAGCAGCACCCTCTCTCCTGGTGACAGCATCTAGCACAATGACATAGTTACAGTGGAAGGGATAGCATTTCTCATGGGCAAGGAACAGTGGTTTTCTGTATCATGTATGCTTTTACAAATTCCTGATGGTACTTTGGTGAAGTGCTTTCCCCTCTGTTGATGCTCACATTTCTTACATCCCTTTCAGAAATGTTTGGGAGCACATGTTCGCGTTTTCTGTGGCAGTTTGGTGGGAGCTGTTTTGGTAGCAATCTAGCATGGTAGGATCTGTAGTGTTTGTTAAGCAAATCAGCTGCTTCAGCCTCTCATGCCAAGAATACAGACTTCTAATCTGGAGCCCTGCGCATTTAAAGTTCAGGTTTTCCTACAATTAGGTTTCTTATCTTTTAATTTGCAAAATGCTCTAAAAATTGTCAGAAATACACTATTGTAGATGCAGTCACTAGAACCTTTAGTGTATTTACTTACTTCTTTACTTTTTTACCTTTGCCTATTGAAAGCCATGAAACCCTTACGTAGGGACCCTGCATATTTTTGGAATTCCAAACCTGACTTCTTGCAGTGCAACTGGGCTGCTTTGCCTTATAGTACACGGTTTCCACTTGTAATCCCGATGTAAATCCCTTCTTTGCCAGAGGGACCGCAGCCAAAGGGAGGATGAGAGATGTCTGAGTGTCTTAGCATTGTGTTCGGGCAAGTAAGCCTGAGAGCGCTGTGATACCTGGTCCTGATGCTTAAATGGGTGTTTGTAATAGTGTGAACCTGCCACTTGATCTCTCTGCATCTATTTCCATGCATCGTACAGATCTAATAATGAAGCAGAGGTGCTATGTGTGGCTGTTTGTATTGTGTTGCTGGCACAGTGAGACAAGCCACCACTGAAAGGACCCGTATTCCAGGCAGAGAATCACGCCGAGCAGCTGCACTGTTCGTTTGACAGCTTCACCAAAGCAGTTGGATTCTGCTTGGGTGATAGTTGGTTGGGTCCAGATCTGGGTCCCCCAATACAAGAAGGATGTGGAACTGTTGGAGAGGGTTCAGAGGAGGGCCACGAAGATGATTAGAGGGCTGGAGTACCTGCCCTACGAAGAGAGGCTGAGGGAGCTGGGCTTGTTCAGTCTGGAGAAGAGAAGGCTGCGGGGGGACCTCACTGCAGCCTCCCAGTACATGAAGGGAGCTTATAAGCAGGAGGGGATTCAACTTTTTAAAAGGATAGCCAATGACAGGACAAGGGGGAATGGATTAAAACTAAAGGAAGGAAGGTTTAGATTAGATATTAGGGGGAAGTTTTTATAGAAAGAGTGGTGAGGTGCTGGAACAGGCTGCCCAGAGAGGTAGTGGATGCCCCATCCCTGGGGGTGTTCAAGGCCAGGTTGGATGGGGCCCTGGGCAACTTAGTGTAGATCCAGGCCTGAGGTTGGTGGCCCTGCCTGTGGCAGAGGGGTTGGAGCTCTATGATCCTTGGGGTCCCTTCCAACCCATGCCATTCTATGATTCTATGATTCCCCATTCCACACAGTGTGGTCTAAGTACATGTGTGCCAGAAAGAATGGTTTTGTAGCCCCAATCTCAAGACCATCTCTAAGGAGTTTGGCCACGTTTTTAAAGAGTTTGATTGCATTTTAAGTGTCTAGCACCCCAATAAATTGTTTTGTAGACTCACAGGAACACAAAGGATGTTTTTTCAGCAGAAGTTAATAGTCAGGCAGTGGGAAGCCAAACTTTGCATTAGAGAAAGATTCAGCTTGATGTGACTTTCCCTGGTTTCTCGAGACAGCCAGTTTCTAAGCTCAGAGGCTTAACCCAGCCACTACTCTAATCACTCTCAAACTAGCATTGTATCATCTCTTTTGCAGAATGCTTCTAGACAGATTTTGGTGGTATTATTGTTAATTTACAGTGAATGCATAATATATTACAGCTGTAGTTTGCCCCAGACAGTCTTTGATTTGCACACTTTTTCCTAAAGAGTCATCCAAGTTGGTACCAGGAGCTGGCAGAAATAGTTGAGGACTTGCTGCTGCTCAATTATTGAATTCTATAGTGTTGGGTAGAGGGTTATCTTCTATTTTAATTTATTTCTATTTTAATATATTTTATTTTAATTTTGTTGCATAGTTGACAACCTTTAATTTACCTTTAACTCGAAAAAGTTAAAAAAACCAAGTTTAACAAACCAAGAAAAAATTCCCTGGGGACTTTGACCGTGGAGAAGAAAGCATTATAAACAGTGCTTTGAGTGTCATTACTTGTTAATTACTTATCCAAATGCACAAACTCCTCCTAATTACACAAGCAAGTTAGGTCCTTAATAACGGTTTAGTTATTTCAGGTCAGAAGCAATACAGTATGTGTATCCAGGCTCTCAGCACCTTTCCCCCCTCTTGTCCCACAGTGGATTTGTGTCCTTAGCTGTGTCAAAATGACCTGTATGTATGTACATACACCCAAGTATGTAGCTTGTGAGTGAGTCACAGCTTTGGCCAGAAGTGGTATGATTAGTGTTTTTTAGGATGTAAGTATAAACAGTCAATATAATTGTGGGGGCAAAAAAAGTATATGTTCAGAGACAGGTCCTTGCAGTCTCCTGTCTCAGTTTGTAGTTGCTCTTGAGAGCGCATGCGGTTTGAGCTGAAGGAAAGCCCTTGCTGGATGACACACCAAAGCTGCAGCTGACATTGAGAATAGAAAAAGCTACAAAGAAAGGCAATTGGAACGACCCCAAATGCTGCAAGAACAAACTGTGACATTCCACCCTCCCCCCCCCCCCCCCCCCTTGTTTTTATTTGATTTAATGATTTGGCTTCAAGTCCAGTTTTCGTTCGATTGTTTAGTTTCAGCTGAAGAGCATGTTGCCCTCCTTTTCTCCTTCCCATCCATTGCAGTTCTTTCTGCATACGTCCTTGCTGAGGCATTTCTTTAATGGAAATAAGAAGGGAAGCACACAGAACTGGTGGTCACAGTGGTGGTGTCTAAACTACAAAGGCAGCTTGTGTGGTATCCCCCTTTAACATTCTGTGGGGTATCACAAGTTCCCGATCATTCAGCCTGGAAGATTTGCTAGAGTCCTTGCTCATGGGTCTTTGTTCTGATGAGACCAGGTTTATCCAGTTTGTAAAGAACACCTGGGTGCATAAAGGTCTAGATGCACCAAGTTGGATCCTGACATATGATTAGATTGTAGTCCCAGAATTCACCCAGACTTGGGAATTTGGCAGTGCTCCTGGGCCCTGCAGATCACTCCCACCCTTTGGGAGTCTTACATAGTCAGTGCTTACCCCATATCTTGTGTTCTTTTATACTTGAGGGGTGACTGCAGCACCTTCCTCCAAGATTCTGCATAGTTCCTTCCTACAGCCTTGGAGGAACCAAGTTGCGTTCATGTGGGTCTGGAGAACCGTAGCTGCTCCTGTGTCACTATTCACTCTGAAATGATGGGGTATCTATGAGAAGGTAATGAACAAATTTATAGGAAAAGTAGCTCAAAATGGTTTATCAGCCAGTGTCTTATGGATCAGTTCAAATAAAGAGTCGGGTGTATTAAAAAAAGAGAAAAAAAGGCAAACCAATCAACGTTCCAACTGAAGTGTCTAAAGCTTAACACATCTACCGGGGTTTTGGTCTAATAAAGGTCGTGTTACTACTTTCTGTTTTCAGTTTTCATTATGGGAATGCAACTCCTGAATTTGAATGCGCTGTGCTCCACTTAAAAACCCTCTATACCCTTTCAACCTTGTTGAGATTCTGCTTTTGGAGTGGCTTTGCATGCTGCCCCATTTTCTGGGAACAGCTCAGCCCATGTCGGTTACTTAAATAAAAGAACAATAATAAACAGCTCAGATACTGTTGCCCTTCGCAGGCTGTGGGAAATCTCTAGTTAAGAAAAAGATTAGCCAAAAGTGTTAATATAGGGAAGTGACATGATGTGAATATAAGCTTGTGACTATGATCCCAACTAGAATAGGAAAATGAAGCAAAATTAAGCTGGCCTTATTATAATTTTCAGGCTCTTTGTAGCCTGCAGTCCTCCTTTTACTCACAAACCCCATGAATTTAATTCAGGTAGTTCAGCAGACCTACAGTCAGATGCAGAATTGATTTATAGATGGTGCTATTAAAAGCTGATTATGTGCACACGAAAAAAACTGGAGCTCAATTAATTGGAATGCCTCCTTCAAAGACTCTTCTGCAGGAGTTTGTTTTATAATTCAGTTCATACTGTATGTGTAGCTTTAGATGCACTTCAGAAAGTCGAGAGCACACCCTCCGCTAAAGCAAGTTATCCATTCCATTTAATAACTGTTTGTTTTTATTGTGGATGGGAGAACTGTCCTAAACCAACAGGAAAATAGCATGTAGTCTCTTCACTGCACGGTTTAGTATGCCGCTGGTGCTACACGTGGAAGTTTCCCTGCTTATACCCAACAACTTGTTCCTGGCTACCTCCAACTCCCTTTTTTTTCTCTTGTGACGGGGAGCTCAGCTAGTGGTAGCTGGAGCAGTTGCCTAATACAGTTCTTTGTCCTTTTGCTTGAGTGTAGTCACCATAGGGGTGAGGAGAAGGAATGAAAGGCTGGTGGTGGCAGAGCAAAGGGTGAAAGCACCTCTTTCTGCAGCACTGTTTTAGACTGGTGGAAGGGTCTTTAGACCTGCGTAGCGAGTACTGCTGAAAGCTAGACTTACTGACTTCCTTACAGTGTAGTAGCTATCAGCTCGTAAGCATGGGTGCAATACTGATGTCTCCATGGTGTGTGGCTTTGGTTTCAGCTGCAGAGCTCTTGGCTGCGGATTTTCTCCAGAATTGGGACAATGAGTCCCAATTCTGATGATTGTCGCAAGCTCAGGGTAGAGGCAGCCACTAAATTTTTCCTCTGAAGGGTTGAGTTCCTGCAGGTCTTACGGTCAGTGGTTTTCTTCACTGGGTTTTTAGTTTGCTTCACAATGTCAGATCTTAAAAGACTTGGCTTTCTGCACCCGTGGCCAGCTGATCACCTCATAACTAGATGTTGCAGCTAAAGGTCGACCACCCACTACTGTTTGTGTCTTCGTAAATCGTTATCATTGCAAGCCATGGTATGAGTTAATTCTCTCTTCCTCCAGCCTCCTTCTCCCAGCCTGCTGTGCTCTTTTCAGGGCTCTTGCTCACTTGCACACCCAAACCAGCTGCATGTGTTACCACATAAGCGTTGTTCCTTCTAAAGGCACTTCCATGCTATCACCTTTCACTTCAACAAGGAGTGAGACATGCGCTGAGTTTGGATTTTGTTTCTTTCATCATCACATTGTGCTTAATTCTTCTATAAATTAAAGATGGAGTGTTGACACAAGGGGTTTTTGAGTTGTTGTGGCGTGGTCACAGCAAACACATGCAGTATTTTAGGAAAGTAAACCGAATATATATGTATCATGGCTAGAGACAAATTTCTCATTCAAACTAATAGTTCTCTCCTTATTTTTGCACTCTAATATCAAAAGATTTATGCCTTTGGTTTTGTGTATTAGAAATGTTCGCAGTATGAGGTTTTTATGTAACTGTTGAGAAACCATAAATTATTATCCCAGATATACCAGTTTGATTTTCCAAGCTATTATGGAAGAAGTCCAGTTCCAGTAAAGTATTTTCCTTGGGTCTTGAAATGATTACTAGAAGCCAAATGTCACGAAAAAGCCTGAACCAGTATTTATAGAGTACAGCGGGTGATATATCAAGCACCTACCGCTGGTGTTCAAAGGCAACTGGAATGAGGGATTTGCCCTGTTGTGTTAGTGTAAAAAGAATGGATCTAATGGGTCAAGGACCTTCAAGTGGTCTTTCTTTAAGAAATCCAGCTGGGGCCTGCCCTGAACAAAAGGTGCTGTGCTTCATCAGAGTAGTAATAATTCAATAGGCTGTGTAGCTCTTCGGTACAGCAACTATGAACTGACCTGTTTGCACTACCAAAAGTGAGTAGCCATGTGTTTTGGCAATTTAATACTCTAGCAGTTAACATGATGATAATATGTAGGCTTTCAGCATGATCTAATTGGGTCTAGATACATTCGTCTGCATACTATCAGGTAGTGTAAGGCCATGATGAATGATTACAGGGTACCCAGATACGCTTTTATAGATAAAACGATGGGAAACTCTCATCCAGCCTAGTGATCGGGTAATGATTAGACATGAGTAGACATAAAAATAAAAGATTCCTCTCTTGCAGCATAGAAGCAGCTCTGTGTTTTCCCCTCCTCTCTCAGCATGGCAAAGAGGACTGGGAGGACTCTGGAGAGCTCCAGTGATAGTGAGGGTTTGTTTCCTTGCTAAAGAACAGGCTGTCTGTAGCACAGTGTTTGCATCCCCATAGCTCCAATTAGGATAAAAGTGCATGTAGGAGGGGGAGATAATTATTTATGTGGATTGGAACTGGCCCTGTGTAATGGTAGGGGTCTTATGCATATGCTTTCTTTCATCAGTTACTAATGAGAATATCATAGGAATTTGGTGGAAACTAGTATTTCTTTCTAAATGAAACGTTGTGGATTTCATTTTTGTTGGGTAAGCATAACCTCCGTGGAATGTTTTCCACCTCCAGCACAGAGCATTTGTGATTTCCACTGGTAGGGTGTGGTAGTAGTTAAAACTAGGAATGATGTGAACGGATAAACCAGAGGGTAATTGGGACAGAGATGGACCCTAGAGTCTTCCAGAGTTCAGAGCTGTGCAGGGATAATCTGGAATCTTTGTGAAAAGGTAGTTCATAGAATCATTAAGGTTCGAAAAGACCTCCAAGATCATCTAGTCCAACCATCCCCCTACCACTTATATTACTTACTAAACCATGTCCCTAAGTACCTCATCCAACATTTCCTTGAACACCACAAGGGACAGTGGCTCCACCACCTCTCTGGGCAACCCACTCTGAGAAGAAATTTCTCCTAATTTCTAACCTGAACCTCCCCTGGTGCAACTTGCAGACTTTCCCTCTTGTCCTATCACTAGTTACCTGCAAGAAGAGTCTGACCACCAGCTCACCACAACCTCCTTTCAGGTAGCTGTAGAGAGTGATAAGGCCTCTCCCTGAGCCTCCTCCAGACTAAACAGTTCCAGTTCTCAGCTGCTCCTCATAAGACTTGTGTTCCAGACCCTTCAGCAGCTTTGTTGCCCTTCTCTGAACATGCTTCAGGGCCTCAATGTCTTTCTTGTAGTGAGCGGCCCAAAGCTGATTGTAGTATTCGAGGTGTGAATAGTTGTTCTGCATTTCTCATCTTCCTTCTTCCTACCATCTCACTGTCTTAAGGGAAACCTGGAGGAAATCCATTGGAGACAGTGGGAGCAGAACAAGAACAGTCATGGGATTTTTCTGCAATTCTGCTGTTTCCCACAATTCTAACATGACTTCTTCTTTGTCTTGCTTGACCATTTTTTCCCTCCAATCCTTTTCCTATGTCCCTTCTCATCAAATTAATACTCGAGAGAGATATAAATATATATATATATCTAATGTGAATATATATATATATATACACCTCCTATCTTTTCCTGCTGCTGTATTAAACCATAAATACTGTGTGTCCAACTCCCAATATACATCCATGGAAATTGATAGTATCTATTCAGTACCTTAATGCCTCTATAGATTCTTGTGTGCTCACTCTCTAAATCAGAGTGAGACTGAAGTGACCAGACACAGGAGCTGTTGTATGAGGGAGCCATGCAAATTCTTCACTATTGTGTTCACATGCGTGGGTGCTTTATCAGCCCTGTATAAATGGCAGGGAGAAACTGTCACGTTGTAATCATCTTCATAGCCCTTTTTCTACACCCTTCCTTTTTCTCCTACCAAATCTTGCAGTGCTTCAGGTGAGGAGGAATCCGCCTGGATTAACCTGACTGAAAAAGCATGGGGTGTTCATGGGGTATACTCTCTAGGCTTGGTTTCTATAATCTCATTGTCTACTGAAGTAGAAGTGAGATATCTCTACCTAGAAAGTTTAAAAGAGGTGTAAGAGGTCGTTGGAGGGGCAAGAGCGTTGTTACAAAGTTGGAGCAATTATCAAAACGTAAGCAAGATGAAGTCCCACGTCCCACTGCTCGCAGCTTGCTCTGGGCTTTGTTCACTTTTATTTAATTTCAGCTGCACTGCTCCTCCTGACTGAGGCTTCTGAGGCTGCAAGCCCTTCAGGCAGGGGAGCTCTGCCCCTCAGGGCAGACACTCTTTTGACTACACACAGAGGCACGCAAACATGGTTTTGATTATAGTTTGTCAGATCTTCTGTCATTAATCAAAATGTGATTGTAAACATGTAATGGGGTTGTGGGCCCAAAAGCAGACTCTGTAGGTGTTATAATGATGATAAACCTGCAGTAGAAGAGGATGTTGACTGGGCTTTCTAAGCTGAGAGACCCAGCTGCCCCCATGGCAAACAGGGTTGGAGGATGTGCTTTGCACCTAGGAATTGGAGACTATTGGCTCCTAAGTGAGTTCCTCAGCTGTATTTTCCTGTGTCCTCCTGTATCTTGGTGGGAAAACTGCTGCTGAGAGTTGCAGTGTGCGAAGATCCTGTTATTGTGATTAGAGAATATGTTCCTTGTGCATCCTTGTTCTGCTCTGTCTCTTGGGAGTAGATTGTTTATATTGCTAGAAATTGTTAATGCAGTTAGACTATCCTCCAGCATGCAAACCTATGTCATTCCACTCTGTTAGCATCCCTTGGCTAAAAATGAATGCTTTGATGTAATTGTATTTGAGTTGCCTTATGATTTATTAACAATTCCATTAAAACACCATGGAAGTCTGCTATGGTGAAGGAGTTACACAAGTCACAGTAGAAAAGACGTGAACTTTCACCAAAAAAAAAAGCTTTATATGATCTTTCTTTCTTTCTTTCTCCCTCCTCCCCCCACCCCCCTACACCCCCATGCTATCTTTTTTTGGATTCCCTTTTGTAAAAACTGAATCGGATTCAGCCTGGTGTGAAACTGTGGTCAGGACTTGAAGGTTGTACAGGTTGTTGCACTTCTTAAACACGTATTAAAAACTATTATTGGTCCATAAGCCAAAGCAAGCTGTTTGCTGGTAGTATAGAGTATTGTCTTCGTAGGTGCAGGTCAAATTCTAAACCTGTTTTTAAGAGCAACCGTGTAGGCTTACTTCAGAGCTCAGCTCCAGCGCTGCCAAAATAAAATCAAGTTTCTACTTGTCGCGGTTTTGCCCCAGCCAAGGGCCGCACCCCACACAGTCGCTTGTACTTTTAAAAGGAAGGGGGAGGGAAAGTTGGGGGAAGGGGAAAAGGGAAGGAAGAAAGGAGGAAAAGAAACCACAACCTAGAAACCAGAACCACGCAGGTTGGGATAAGGATAGTTTACTAAACAATAACAGAAAACTAGATATAACAATAACAGAAGTTTAAAGCACAAAATAGATGAAACTGGTGATACACAATGCAATTTCTCACCAAACCACAGAACCCAGGCCGCACAGCTTAGAGCCCGTCCCGGACAACCCGACCGCCCCAGAAACTGCACGTCCTGGCGTTGTCTCCCCCTCTTCCCCCCAGTCCCCCCTTATACCGAACATGACGTAACTGGTATGGAATATCCTCTTTGGCCAATTCGGATCACCTGTCCTAGCTGAGTCCCCTCCTTTCTCACTAGTAAGGAAGTATGCAGAGCTGAGAAAGGTCCTTGATTGCCCGGCAACAAATCGGAAACATCAGGGTGCTATCAGCACTATTCTCATGCTAACACCCAAACATGGCATTCCATCCACTGCTAAAAAAGTTTAACTCCATCATAGCTGAAACCAGGACATTATCCACCCCTTATTCCATACCATTTACGTCATGACCAGATCCAACAATTTTCTTTGGGTACAACCAGTTTCGTGTTTCACACACCCATATATGTATGTACACATGTATGCACACATATGTGCATACAGATCTTATTCCCTCAGTCTGTGAATCATCCCTCTGAAGCTGTTGAGTTCATTTAGTCCATGATTTCCAGGCTCCATTTGTCGTAACAGTTTCTCAGGATAGTTGTATGTTCCATTGGCTCGTTGCACGCTGCATCTCAGGCTCTTGACTGATACACCTGGCATGGTCCATGCTCATAGTCTGTGGGTCAGAGTTTATTTTCAAAGGGAGAAAAAAGTTCTTGAGAGGCCAGGCTTTAGTTCCATCATCATGGCACTCATTCTTCATTAACTTGTATGACTCCAGCTATAATGCTATGGTACAACATACAGCAATCATAACAATAATGAAATATACAATAATGGGTTATTTGGCAATTATTACAATTTCTACTTCATTAATTATATTGGCTATTCTCACCCAAAATTAAATCCCCTTGAGGTACACATCGAACTTCTCCATCCCTCTGCATTACCCACCAAGTACAGCCAGGTCCTTGAGCAAAAACAATTCCAGACATGGGTTTACCTTTGCCTGAAGCAGGAATGACCCAAACTCTCTTTCCCAATACACTCTTCATATGCACTACTGGGACTCTGTCTCCCTCTACAGTACGTGGAAATTTTGACTGGGCAGGGCCAGCCCGATTGGTAGATCCCCTAGAGTTAACTAACCACGTGGCTTGGGCCAAATGTGTATCCCAATGCTTGAATGTCCCACCACACATTGCTTTCAGTTACATGGTAGAGTGGGCTCACAATGAGACTGTAGTTTGGGACATGCAGTCGCCAAAAACCTATAACACCTAAGAAAGCTTGTGTTTCCTTTTTGTTGCTTGGTGGAGACATAGCTGCTATTTTATTAATAATGTCCATTGGGATGTGACGACGCCCATCCTGCCATTTTATTCCTAAAAACTGGATTTCTCGTGTAGGCCCCTTGACTTTACTTCGTTTTATAGCAAAACCGGCTTCTAAAAGGATTTTAATTACCCTGTTTCCTTTTTCAAAAACTTCCTCTGCTGTGTTGCCCCATACAATGATGTCATCAATATACTGCAGGTGCTCTGGTGCTTCACCCTTTTCCAGTGTATTCTGGATTAGTCCATGGCAGATGGTGGGGCTATGTTTCCACCCCTGGGGCAGACGATTCCACGTGTATTGGATGCCTCTCCAAGTGAAAGCAAACTGTGGCCTGCACTCTGGCGCCAGTGGGATCGAGAAGAAAGCATTCGCAATGTCGATTGTGGCGTACCACTTGGCTGCCTTCGATTCCAATTCATACTGGAGCTCTAACATGTCTGGCACAGCAGCACTCATACCTGGAGTGACTTCATTTAGGCCACGATAATCTACTGTCAGCCTCCACTCTCCATTGGACTTCCTCACTGGCCATATGGGACTATTAAAGGGTGAGTGGGTTCGGCTGATCACTCCCTGATCCTCCAGTTGACGAATCAACTTATGGATGGGAATCAGGGAATCTCGGTTAGTACGGTATTGTCGTCTGTGCACCGTCATCGTAGCAACTGGCACTTGCTGTTCTTCACCCTTCAACAACCCCACAACAGCAGAATCCTCCGAGAGTCCAGGCAAGGCACACAATTGTTCAATTTCTTCTGTTTCCAAAGCAGCTATTCCAAAAGCCCATCGGTACCCTTTTGGGTCTTTAAAATACCCTCTACGTAGATAATCTATACCTAAAATGCACGGAGCTTCTGGACCAGTCACAATGGGGTGTTTTTCCCAGTCCTTCCCAGTTAGGCTCACCTCAGCCTCTAGCACAGTTAGTTGTTGGGATCCCCCTGTCACTCCAGAAATACAAACAGGTTCTACCCCTTCATGATTCGATGGCATTAGAGTACACTGGGCACCAGTATCCACCAGAGCTTTGTACTCTTGTGGGTCTGATGTGCCAGGCCATCGGATCCACACAGTCCAATAAACCCGATTATCCCTCTCCTCCACCTGGCTGGAGGCAGGGCCCCTCTATTGCTGCTGATCATATTTGTTTTCCACTGGTTGCATAAAGGACTTAGAGGTCCCTTCAAAAGGATCAGGCACATCAGACATATAGGTAGGCCTTCCAGTTGGTCTAGGGAACTGCCCAGTAGAAACTGGTGCAGCCTTCTTCCTGGCAAAATCTCGTTGTGGGAATGTTTTACCCCGCAGCTCATTTACTCGTGCTCGAAGGGCTGAGGTGGGCTGCATATCCCATTCCCTCATGTCCTCTCCATGATCAAGCAGGTAAAACCACAATGTACGTCGTGGTGTGTATTCTCCCTCTTGGAACGATGGACGCTTTCTCCCAGTAGCTGCAACATTGCTCCATACGGGTTGGGAGTTGGACACATTGTTGTCAAGTCGTTGAACCAGTTTCTCTACTGCTGCAATGACGGAGAGGGAAACATTGTCTTGGTATTTCCGGAGTCGGCAGGCCACCTCATTTACGGTTGGCGGATTCGTATCATCCCAGTCAATTGCTGCCAGTGAATTGGTATACCCTGCTGGTGCACTTCATACAACCTTACGCCACATAGCTGGAGTGCATAGGACTTCATCGGGATCAGCGGGAAGCCGTGAATTGTCCAGATCATAATAAATTATCTCCCGTACAGCTAATTCTCTCAGGTGCTGGACAGATGTCTCTATGCTGTTACACTTAGGTGTCTGGCATGTAATATATTCCTTTATGGGATATCTTTCCTTCACACTTGACAGTAGTCGCCTCCAGAGGCTGAGGATTTCCGGCCTCCTCCCAATTGCTTTGTCAATTCCTCCTTCTCTAGCTAGGGATCCCAACTGCTTGGCCTCTCTGCCTTCTAATTCCAAACTACTGGCCCCGTGATCCCAACATCGGAGCAACCAAGTGATAATGTGCTCACTTGGGTGGCGAGTGAAATCTTTTCGAACCTCACGCAGCTCACTCAGAGTCAGGGATCGGGTAACAATCTCTGGTTCTGCCTCATCCTGATATCCTCGAGATGATCCCGGTTGATCATCATCCTTATCCGTCACTATGCGAACTGATTTCTTTGTGCCTTTCCTCTTTTGTACGGGAGCAACAGACACTGGTGTGGATTGGTTTTTCTGATCATCTGCAGTGTCTGCTGTAGAGATTACAGTAGCTGCAGTATCGGTCACAGGGGTTGCAGTAGCTGCAGTGTCAGCCCCAGTGGTTGCAGCAGCTATAGTATCTGCCAGTCTGTTTCCTTTCCCTTCTCCCTGACAGTGCTGACAGTGCTGCCTGCTATCAAGCAGTGTTTGATAAATAGTGGCCAGAGCCCAGCACAGTGCAGTAAGGTGTCCATCTCTGGGAAACCTACAGCAATTTTTCCTTAGGTATGCAGTCACTTGATCGGGGTCTTGTAGCTGTTCAGGAGTGAAATTCCAAACCATCGGGCGTGAGAAAGTACCTAGGTACTCGCCCATACTTTGCCACATGCCCTGCCACTCGTGATTATTCTGTCTCAGAGAAAGCTCTTCAGTGGTATTCATAAACCTATGCTTGATATATAACAAAAACTGAACCATCTGCACCAAACCTACCAATAGCAAAATGCTAGTTTGAATATCCCAGAGATATTGAAGATTTTCAAAAACTGCCCTAAGAGCTGTTGTATTTAGCCCAAAGGAAAAGAAAGCAGTGCCCCCACCATACCGGCTGCTGTTATTAACCCCTCCCTGTCCAAAGAATGGACAGGACAGCAAAACCTCATACAGGTACCAGCTTAAGCTCATGATCATCGATATTATTGTATCATAGACCGATATCATAAAATACACTATAATGAAGTATGGGAACAAATACGGGAGCCACAGACCTGAGAGAGTAAAGAATCCTGCCAGGATTGTATACAGCATGCGGTGGTTTTGCTGCCACAGCCTTGTAAATAAATACCACAACATCATGACCAGAGATTGCTTAAACAACAGTGCTTATCTTAATTGCGATAGTTAGGGTCAGATCTACCGTTATCCCAACCGTTCGTGCCCCACGTTGGGCGCCAAAATAACTGTCGCGGTTTTGCCCCAGCCAAGGGCCGCACCCCACACAGTCGCTTGTACTTTTAAAAGGAAGGGGGAGGGAAAGTTGGGGGAAGGGGAAAAGGGAAGGAAGAAAGGAGGAAAAGAAACCACAACCTAGAAACCAGAACCACGCAGGTTGGGATAAGGATAGTTTACTAAACAATAACAGAAAACTAGATATAACAATAACAGAAGTTTAAAGCACAAAATAGATGAAACTGGTGATACACAATGCAATTTCTCACCAAACCACAGAACCCAGGCCGCACAGCTTAGAGCCCGTCCCGGACAACCCGACCGCCCCAGAAACTGCACGTCCTGGCGTTGTCTCCCCCTCTTCCCCCCAGTCCCCCCTTATACCGAACATGACGTAACTGGTATGGAATATCCTCTTTGGCCAATTCGGATCACCTGTCCTAGCTGAGTCCCCTCCTTTCTCACTAGTAAGGAAGTATGCAGAGCTGAGAAAGGTCCTTGATTGCCCGGCAACAAATCGGAAACATCAGGGTGCTATCAGCACTATTCTCATGCTAACACCCAAACATGGCATTCCATCCACTGCTAAAAAAAGTTTAACTCCATCATAGCTGAAACCAGGACACTACTGCAGTTAGCTCTCTGCTCTCCTGAATTAGTGTCCCTGAGTTAGAGCAGGATGGTCAAATTGCAATGACAAGAAGCTTGTGAATTGATTTAATTCTTACACAGTTGATTACACACACTAATGAATTGATTTTGTACATTAAAAGTATATATTAATTTTTTTCTAGTATAATGTATTATGGAAAACCTTGGGAATTGTTTTTCTAGCACTTGACATCTTATTTTGTAAATGATCTCTCTGGAGGGCTCAAGATATTTGCCCTTTTTATTCTCTATGCATGTTTCATGCAAATTCAGCAGAAACATCGCTTCAGTCTTGGTCGTGCATGGGTTTTTAAAAGCAAAATCTTTATTGTGTGTGTGCAATTACTCCAACAAATGTTGTTCAAGAAGCAGCAGCAACATATTGCACAACTGGAGTACACAGAGATTAATTAGCGACAATATAGTTTGAAAGATGGAGAGTTTTTAAGCTAATTTATTACTATCAGTTAAAGCTGACAAAATTGTCCTTAAGAGATGCTGCTCTTTGATTTCTCTGTGGGGTTTTTTTGGAGGGGTGTTTTGGGTTGATTGGTTGGTTTGTTTGTTTAAAAATTGAACTGTACCTATCTATTAAGCATAACATTTTTGTAGAAGTAATTCAAAAGTTGCTCAGGTTGCACTTCAGAGCTCATGCCCAATGTTGTCACTCTGTGCTTCGCTGCTACCAAGTCCATATTTTGGATGAGATATTAAAGGAACCATCTGGCCATCCATAAAGTAAAAGAATTATTACCCTACCTTAAAAACAACAAGAAACCCCTGACCCAGAATATAATGGATGACCTAGAAAACATATTCTCTTTCATTGAAATAGGTCCCACTGCATATAAAAGTCGGTGTTTAAAATACTTTTGCCTGTCTCTGCTTCTCAGAAGTAGCTTGTTATTTTGTAAGGTCTTTGAATTGAAGATGTTAAGTAAACCAAAATTTTATACTGAGTGTTTTTTCTGTTGGTTTTTTTTTTTTAGATACTTCAAGAAGTGTCAAAGCATCTCCAGAAACAGCTGAAATCTTTTTTCAGAAGTTAAGAAATAAATATGAATTCACGATCCTGGTGACTTTAAAACAAGCCCATTTGAATTCAGGGGTTATTCTCTCTATTCATCATTTAGATCACAGGTAAGTACTGCTACCTGTGTGCAAGTTAGCGAAAGTGGATGTATTTATGCAGTCAAAAATTGAACATAAATTAGGGCAAAATTGATGCGTAGCAGGTAATTTGTAAGTATTTGTAGTGTTTGGGTAGGCATCTTCTGCAGATCTGTAAAAATTCACAAGTTCAGATCAGCCCAGGGAAAATGGAACAGCTGTTACTCTTTAAATGTCTCTTGCCACCAAGGGCATGAAAAGCCAGTTCTCTCTTGCCATTCATAACCGTAAGGACCAGATGCTCTAGCTGGTGTAAAACTGTCACATCAATATAGCTACACTGATTCACAAAGCCTGGCCCTGTACATCCACCACTGCTACAAACAGTAAAAAACCCTCCTCAAAACCCAAAAATAATAATCCTCCAGTTATGGACTTACACCTCCCATGAATGGCAGAGCCCTTTACCCAAAATGTTCTCAGCCTTAAAAAACTAAAGTGAATGACACGGAGCATTTAGGGATTATCCCTTTGATAGGATAATGACTGCTAGAGAAATAAAATATTCTTTATATATCTGTCTGAGTAATAGCTATTAAAGATAACCACCCTATGATTCTGTGACAGAATAAAAAGGAGTTTTAAAACTTGTACTTTCTAAGCAGTTATTAGCACAAGCAACAGATGATCTCTGCCTTAGGTTCATCGTCCTTTTTATTTTCTTGTGTACAATCCCATAATTCTTTTTTTGATGGTCTCTCTACAAAATAGAAAAAAAGAAAAAGGTAAAGACAGATGGTCAAGCAAAGCAAAATGTTTCTGTGATATGAGTCTACAAGTTTTCATTAGCAGGCATGGTGGCAATTATTTTGTGCTAGACGATGCTCAAATTCTTTTATTCTGTTTACCAGAGGTCCTGTCTTCTGCAATTCACCTATTTAAAAAACCCACAAACCAAACCAAAGAAACCCCACAAAACAAACAAAAGAAGAAAAGGGAAAACAAGGATTTCTGGATGCCAAGTTTCTAAAAGCATCTTTAAATCTTACAAGCAGGTGGTTGAATGCCTCCAGCATGCTATTTACAGATGTTATATCACAGAGGAGCCAAGGGGCTTCTCTGTTAACTGTTCTCATGTGCAGCAGTTTGCAAGGGGCAGAACTGGGCAACTGTGATTATTGAGTTTCAAACTCAGACCGTAGAACTGTATGTGCAAATCATCCCAGATGGAAAAGTTTGTTCTGTCTCAAATGAGAGAGCAGGTCTGCAGAGCCAGCTGTGTCCTGACAAAACTTGTTTCTGCATTTGTAGGAAGAACGCGGATTGTTTGGGCTGCTGTTAGGGCTAAGGCAACTATATTTGAAGTTTCAAAATTAGAGATGAAGCCTTCATGTGCCAAAATAGCTGCAGAAGTGGTCGCCAATGTGAAAGTCTCAGACACTGGAATAACCATAACCTTTCTGAAAGGAGGCTATGTTTGCTAGAAAACTTTTCCTGGCCTCAGGAATAGCACAAAGAAAGACATGTGCCATAGAAGATCAAAAACAGGTGGAGCATATAACAGAGTAAAACTTGACAAACATTAACTTGGAGAGTGGTCAGCTGGGAGAAATCACTGCCACTGAGTGAACATAAATAGTGATAAAAGTCCAAAAAATAATGTGCCACAAGCTTCCATTGAAGGTTTGCAGAAGAATTTGAGGTATTGTTTGGCAAAATTAATGAATTATTGGAGTAAAGTTGGGCACATAGACCTGCCATTGATTGTAGGCAAACAAGAAGGCATTGATGTTATCCAGCCGTAGCAAAGGAAAGGTTAGAGCAGTGCTGGTGTCCAGGTCGCGTGGCCATACAAACACGGTGCTGCTTATCTCATCTGAGTCTGGTTCATCCATGTTAGCTGTCTATAGCCATATAAAATGTGGTTGTAAAAGGGGGACAAACGGGACTCTGAAAATGCTACTGTTTTACGCTGGTATATTTGTAGGGACATGTAATTAGATTTCTAACTACATTGATAACATTTGTACTTTTCCAATAAATTTCTCTCAGACCTTAAATATTTGTGGGATTTGTTGTTACGTTTTCACCACCTTCTGTTTATCTGCATAATGGAATCTGAACTTTCTTAACTGTGATGAAAAGCATTTGTCAAGGTTTCTGGCTGAAATCAGGTCTGTATTATGTATATAGGTATTTTTACTGTGGATGCATAACTTAGTGGCATTGGTGAGTGTTTTGGAGGCCCTTTTTCTCTTAACTGTGGAAACTTTTAGTACCCTCATTTTAATGTTAAAATATTAGAGGTATGAAAAATGAAGATAAAACCCAGTTCATGTCTTGCTGAAAAACTCCTACCACCACTTTAGCCCCTGTAACCTCTTTATCTTACAGTGTCCTCTTAAGCGATGGCTAGGGTTTGCAATATCTTATATAGGGATGTATGCTTTATGGTTTTGGTGTCTCCTTGTAGCCTTTGGATAAAACCAGAGAGGAAGATTATTTAGCCAGAGTCATTTATCAGGTTAGCTTTGGATGAAGTAGCTAAAGAAAAGTCTACCTGTGTGTATTTCATTGCTTTCTTTGGGAGATTATTAGCTAATCTATTTAAAAAGAAACTTGAAGAGTTTGTTTTAAAAATGTTAGGCTTAATCTGATCCCCTTACAGTCAGGTAAAATCCTCTTTATATTCATCAGGTGTAAAATCAGTCTCAATAAAAGTGCAGTCAGAAAGAACTTGTGGTGGTTAAATTAGATGTGCCCTTAAGCTTTTACTAAACAAATTCTGGTCTATTCTGTGCTAGGATGTACAGAAAGATGTCTGTGTGCCATGGTAGTGTTTTTTCAGTTTAATTGTGCTAAAACGAGGACTGAATTGGGTGTGGATAATACTGGAATTAAGCTAGTGTCTCTGAGTCACCTATAGTGTCTCTTAGGGCTTACATGTAGACAAGAGAATGTCAAAGTTAAAAGGAAGCACTTGGATGGGTTACATTAAATAACTGCTTCTTCAGTGCTGGATTTCCATCTCTGACCTTGCTCATGTCTGACCGGGGCCTTGTCTGTAACAGCCCTTTTAATTCTTAAACAACTTCTTGTGAACTCTCTGTCACAGGAGTCGTCATAGCTGGTCAGAGACGCATCAACACCAGACTTGCCTCC
This sequence comes from Porphyrio hochstetteri, assembly GCA_020800305.1. Taxonomy (NCBI): domain Eukaryota; kingdom Metazoa; phylum Chordata; class Aves; order Gruiformes; family Rallidae; genus Porphyrio; species Porphyrio hochstetteri. The sequence continues at coordinate 36,203,825 of CM036905.1, forward strand.
GCTTCTTGGCACCAGCTTTAGCCTCGTATAGCTCCTCTGCTGTCAAAAAAGTCATGCTAATATTGAACCGCTGCCTTGTGGGATAGAATCACACCCAGCTATATTCTTAATTTACAGAAGTCAGCACTGGCTCTTACTTTTCTGCAGCGAGGAGTGGGAAGGTGGTGAGGAAGGCTGGAGGTGGCAGTAACTGAAGGATATAATCAAGCGACTTTTAATATGGTTTATTTTGCAGAGGTTTCATAACATCCAACGGTTCTAGAAATAGTTCAAGAAACTTGAACTGTTTAAAAAGAGGGAAAAATGATGTTCATTTATTCAGTGCCTTGGGAATATTTTATGCATTTTTGAAAATAAGTCAGAGTAAAAACTTATCCTCTCTTTGCATGGGTCTAGCGACTTCAGTGCAAATATGATAATTTACAATAATCAAAGACATTGCCTAGATTGCATTACTTTTTCAACTTTGTAATTTTCTTTAAAACTAAATACTTTAAATAGTTTATATGATTCAGAGATTACTGATTCAGTCTGTGTTGTCTAGTTTTATGGATTTTTCTTTTTGTTGTTTTTTGCTGGTTTCCTTTTGAGAAGCATGAGAAATGAATACTTCCACAGAGATATGATCATGCAAATACTTAAGGCTTTAAGTCTTAAGAAGGTGATGGGACTGCTCTTCCAAAGTTTCCCCTCTAATATCATGTGGTAGAATGTTGTCTCTGGGCTATCAGGTAGATGCAAAAGTTCTCCATGTAAATCTGAGGCTTGGGTATTTGCTGAGTGGCTCCTGAAAGGATTTTTTTCACAGATATAGTAATGGTTTTCTACTCTATTAAATGTTTTTATTTTTCTTTTCTTTGTTGAGTATCACAGCTGCCTTCCCCTTTTATAATGATTGCATTTTTCTCTAGTATTTAATATATTCAAGTCTTTAAAATAACTGATCTTGAAGGGAAAGAATCTGAAAAGATACCTGTAACTATCCCTTTCCAAGCTGCTCATATTCTTCCAAAGAGATTGCTTTTTATCCTCACTGACTGAGCAGCCATGGAGTTTAGACAGTGACAGTTTTGGATGCAGCTTGGAGGTGATGCTTTCAAGAAAACTCTTGTGGTGTCACAGAATGCAAATTGCACATCAGCAATCATTCCTACGGGTTTCAGGCAGCTGAATGCATCTTTCTGGGCAGATTTAGGTATGGCATATATCTGAAAAATAGAAGTTACAGATGTTTTGTTAAATGGAGAGTGTCATCTTGACCACATAAAGTGCCCTGGCTAAACTGCATTGTACTTTACAATAGGAAGGTAAATAATTATGTGAAGGACGTGATACCTTAAGTCCGAGTGCAAGCACTTGTGTGTGCTTGCTCTCAACCTTCAGTTTAAACTGTATTATCCTCCTCATTTCACTTCTGAATTTGTCTCACCTTCTTCTTGATGGAAGAATCAGCAGAGAGATGGTTTTGATCTGCGACAGAGTTGTAATATATGTTAGGTCTTGCTATTCCATCATATATTTTCATTTTATTTGCAACAGTGGGGTGATGTAATAAAGCTTTTTCCTCCCTTCATGGCCAAATGGCTTTATGCAGCTAATGTTGTATTCATATCTCTTGAGATACTTTATATTAGGGGCCCTTAAAGGATGAAATCGCTGGTTGTAGTTTAACCATTCTTTCCTCCACTTAATGCATTTGGTACCCTGAAACGGAGCACTGAAATCAATAGAGCACTATGGACAGGCGTTCCCCGCACTTAACTGTGTACCGCTACTAATTCATTCCGTTTCTGCCTTACTTAGCATTTGTTTTCACAGCTGTTGCTGCCTTGTGATTATCTGCTGTCAAATGGGCTGTACCATACAGCAGTTTCCGACCTCTCTGAGTGTCCAGGAGGAAATTATCTGCCACAGTTTCTCTCCCTTACAGATTTAGCTGTACGAGGAGCTAAGCTGCCGGAGGTGAACTCCTGACGCGTGGATTTTGTTCTGTCATTTGACCATTGTATTAAAATAGAGGTGGAACTGCCTGTTCCCTGCTCTTGATGTATGAGTGTCTGTATTTCTGGACTGCAGGGTGAAGTCTCCTCTGACACCGCAAAATCCACCGCGAACGCATTATGCTGAGAGAAACTTCCAATGTTTACCACTTAAGCCAATACTGGAGGGTTAGGCATTTTTTTTTCTCTGAGCAGTGCTCTCCCCCTCCCCATCAGCAACTTAGAGCAGAGTAGATGCTAGATAAGAATAACATGGGATTAATTTTCAAGCATTAAACCTGTATGTGGCCAGTCCCTGTGCCTAAAGAAGTTGTAGCTTATTCCTGCTTTTTAACCCACATTGTGCTATTCTTTGCCAGAAGAGTGAAGGGTTATAACCTTCTTTATTTTATTTTATATCTTTTTGGGGCAGTAAATCTGAGTTTCATACTATTCTGTCAATAACTATGAGCCCTCTTAAATTTATTTGTATAAATCAATTGCTTTTGAGGTGACTTCCTTTAGCAATCATAAACTCCTCTGGCATCAGCCTTCTTTTCTATTGATGCAGCTTGCATGTTTCATGAAAGATGTCCAAAAAAAAAAAAAGAAGAAGAAGAAAAAAAAAGGTATTTTCTTGCATTCATTCATTGCTTTTCTAGTGTGTGAGAAGATTCTGTGGGACAAAGGGTTCTTTGTGTAGCCGCTGACAGTTTGGCTGGGCTCTACCCCAGAAGAGAAAGGTTCCTTGTTTCTGTTGGTTTGGGAGATTAACTTCTATCCCTGGGTGTAAGATTGGAGGGGAGCATTTGCAAAGCAGCAGTTTTGTGTTAGACTTTAATGTCTTCATAACGTTGGGAATGACCTGTTTCTTTAAGTGCTAGTTATAAGGTATGTTATTAAATCGATTGATGCCTTGTCACTGTTGCCTGGGTTTTTTTGCTTCTGTTTAGTTTATGCTTCGTGACCAAGAAAAAAAGAAAAAAAAGAAAAAAGGGAAAAAAATGCCAATAGGGTGTAAATTCTTGTAATGTACCCACCTTAAAACCACCTTTTCATAACTTTCGTTAAAGCAAGTGTAGTCAGCCTATCTGATGATGTAAATCATTGCAGCACCAACTAATCTGGGGTTATTTGGTCAAGAATTTACTACAGAATTCTCACGTGAGCCCATATCCTGTAGTTTGAGTTGAGACAAGTGACAGACCTACTTGAATGAGAGACAAAAGTTTTTTTCCCTGCCTGGGCCACTGAAAACCACCACTGAAATAGTTGAAATGTGAGTTTTGACAGATGTCATTATTTTTCTCCTGTTGTTAGAAAGGATTTCTATTAACAAATAAATAACAAAGAAATCTGTATTCTGTCAGAGTAGGAAATGGGAAGAGTTATGATGAAACCGGCTATTAGTTGTACTAATGTATATATATATTGGAAAGTTGTTTTTTGTATTTGCAGTCACTTCTCTCTCCATGGGGAAACTTTTGAAAAAAGGGAGTGAGAGGGATGGTTTATGCCAATTGCTTTTGATCTGAGAAAGCTTCTTCACTCCTTGATTTTTAGTAGATAAGGAAGCTTCAGATAGACAGGATTGATATTAGTGGGCCTGTTTGACAGTGGTAAACAGGGTTAGTGAGAGAGATGGGAGGCATGAGAGCAATTGCTCAAGGCAAGAATTACATTTCAAAAGGGTTTTTTTCTCCTGGTTTGGGAATTTGATTTCAGATTCACAGCTTGAACAGGAACAGCATGGACAATGTACTGTAATGCCAGGTTTGAACTTTGCAAGACCAAGCCAGCACTTTTTTGGAGAATAATTCCTCTTGGAGTGCTCTGAGGAGCTCAGTGGGACCTCAGCTCTTGCTTCTAGCTCCTGTTGAGATCCTGGAAGCGCTGCAGGAAGGCTGACTGAGAGCCTCGCCTTGTCATCAGCAGTGACATTAAAGAGTCCAGGATAGTTTGCTGCTGTGATGACCAGAGTCTTGGATTACAGTGCTAAACTCAGCAGAAGCTATGCAGACTCTGCAGGTGGGGAAGGCAAGCTTCTCTCCTGTGAACACGCCAAGGTGGAGGGTGTTCTTCGCTCTGTATCCCAGCATGGGGCTCCATCTCCTGCACGCATCAGGAATGCACCTTCCTCCTCCCCAGCTGTCCTCCACAACAGTTGTTGTGCTGGAACAAAGCTGAAATGGTTGACCTTTTTTGTGGTAGAAGAAAATAAACAGAAGAAGAGATGCAATTGCCAGAAAGATGAGTAGCTCTTTGCTTTGCTTGGGTTGGAGCAGCGACTTGAATTCAGTTGTTTTCTATCTGAGACATGTGTCCTGAAAAGGGTCATTTGCTTTTCTTTTTTTCTGCCACAGTCAGTGCAGCAAAAAGCTTTGTTGGCACTTCCTGGCCAGGGCTATGCTAGCAGCACCCAGGCCCAGGCTGGAGCACTGTCTGGCTGTTGTCCATTCTGTGTAATTGTTATCAACTTCCTTGGCATGCTTATGTCTCCCGCAATTAGCACCCTTGCAGATGGTGCCAGGGCATGGTTTGTAGGGTAGCATTGGCCAGGGACTGTTCCCAACATGCAGTGTGGAAAAAAACACCCATTTCAGGGAAAAAAGTGGGAGACAGCACCCATTTGGATGCAAAGGATGAGGTACTTAGAGATATGGTTTAGTAGAGGACAGGAACGGTTGGACTCAATGATCTTGAAGGTGTTTTCCAACCTAGTCATTCTGTGATTCTGTGAATTATGGAGAAGCACTAATATTTGTCTTCAGACCAGGGAATGGGTCTTGCTGGCTTTATTTATTTGTATAGTCATAGGATTTGAGATCAACTTACTGTATTTAGATGGATCTTGCACCTGACTTACTCTTTTTGATTGATGAATTCTGTGTAGAGTGGGAGTCTCCTCAGGTCAACCTGAGAGGCTGATTTTAGTGTCCTGTCAGCGGACTCTGTTTCAATACAGGGAAATACCCTCTCCTGACTTCAACCTCTCTTCACTTGGGATCTCTGCTTTCAAATTTGTAATAACTGTGGTGTTAAAGAGTATTTGAGGAAGTCTTTCAGACAGTCTTAGATTTTCTCTGTCACTCATTTTAACAAGGATTTCATCCTGGACCCTGAAAGCCTTGTGGTGAGAATGTTTGTTTCTGTCAAAAGATTTGGTTTTAATGAAAGGATTAGCATTGTTAAACAAAAATATCCTATGTCAGAGTATTTTTGTCTGGCTTTAAAACTGTATTCAGCAAAAGAAAGGAACAGAAATCAAATTGGTGGCTTCCCTGCTCACTGTGCACTTGCATTAAGGGCTACCAGCATAAAGACCTTTTTTTTTTTTTTGCTTACCACTCCCTGGCAAAACTGTCAGCCAGCTCTTGCCTAAGCAGAGTTCTAGATAGTCAGGGAAAAGGGCAAAGTCAGTAAGGCCAAGCAGTGCCGCAATGAGAGGTGAGGACTGGATTTGTATAGCTATAGTGGAGTTGCCACTTGGCATTTAGAATCGATCTGGGGATATTTTGATGCCCTATTGTTCTAGGGGATGCACCAAGGAATGAAAACTCGTAGTTAATGTTTCAGAACGCTTTAAGTGTTACTTCGAAACAGAAAAATAAGACTCACACTCCTGACTGCCCAGTCATCGTACCGTGGAAAATAGCAAATAATGCATTGTTGAATGTGGTGGCTGTGCGGGGTGAATTGCTTTTACGTCTTCATAATATACACCCAGTGGAGTTGCTTACTGCTATTGTAGTCATAGTTTGCAATGAATTGGGTCTTCTGAGCAGAATCTCTTTTTTTTTTAATGTTTTATATAGTTACATCTAACAAAAAAGCCAGAACTTTTGTATCAAAAATCTTCAGATAAATATATTTATTAGTAATGGAGATAAGAATTTAATTTTTTTCCCTTAAATACATATTCCTCTTTAATTTTACCGGTTTTCCTTTTCTTCTTAGTGTAGATCAAAGAGCCATGAAGAACTCTTTTAACATTATACCTATAAATGTGAGTAGTAAAAGTTAAAGAAACCCCCACCCTGTAATAAATTCATAAGCAGCCGACATCATCTCTTGCCTTTAGCTTCTAAAGTATTTGTCTACATGCTGTAAATTGAAGTAGATTTTTATTAGTGGCCTGGAGTAAGAGTGGGCAGCTACAGCATGTGTTTGTTGTGCGAACAGGAATGCCAAATGAGCAAGGGAGCCATCAAAGACTTGGTTGTTAGCTGGCAGGGCCATACCTCCCTATTCTCCAAAAATGCGACTGGTGCATCAGGACCACCTGGTGTTTCACCTCCTCAAGCTCCATTTTTTTTTGCTGTACATCCTGATTTCTACTTCCGCAGTCTCCCCTGTGCTGGTCTGTTGCAGCCTGAAGAGCAGGTCCTACGCAGGCTTGTGCAGACCACGTGCCCTTCACCTGGACAGGTGGTGGCAGCTCCACAGCTGAGCGGATCTGCTGACTCTCAAGTCTTATCCAGCAGTTACAATGGATCAGTGCTGGGCAGCAGAAATAACATCACTGTTTTTGGTCTCAAATTCCTCTGGGGCATTTGAGACAAATTTCTTCCTCTCATGAAAATAGGCTCAGCATTAGTACATAAGGGATTGCTGTCTGGCTGGCTGGTTTCCAAGCCGAGCGGCTGATCTTACGATGGCCTTGGCTGTTGCCTTTGCAATGATTGTGCATGCACAGTGTTCTGCGGAGGTGTAACCAGCTTTTTTTTTCTGGTTGGCATTTTCTTCTCCATATGTCAACCTTACTAAACCTAAGCACGTGTCATCTCCCTATTAAATTAAATCCATTTGACCCGAAGCATATGTGGTTTTTGGGGGGCTAAAATCAAGTAGGCTGGTATTGATTAAACAACCACAGAGATCATGGACATTAGTAAAAAGGAAGCAGGTTCTGCTGTTGTACTGTGTTTCTCATTGTGGTTTATGTTTTACTCCAAGAGCCATTTGCCTTCTGCAGCATAGAAAGGAGCCTTGGAACCGTTGGAAGAAGTAGTAGGGATGTTAGTAATGGGAATTCTTTGGCTGATGCTTTCCCTGTGATGGGTGTCTTGGACTGGTGTGGATAAGAAACCAGTGATTCAGCTGATGAGGTTCCTCTGAACCTTTTCAGTAATGAGCTTTTTGGTCAGGAGAAGACTAGTACGATGCAGTTATTGTTTCCTTTGGGAGTTAGTCCTTTAGGAGACAAGATCACCCTCTTTTCTCTCTCAGAAGACCAGTAATCTTGATCATACAGAGAAGTTTGGAGTATTTCTGTAACTATACATGAGTTTTTTAAATCTAGGTGAATTTATTAATGCTTAGCTTTCTCTCTCAGTGGCTCTTCCAAACCTCTGGAAAGTACATACCCAGGTGTGTGCTTTGTAACTGCCGTACAGACAGCACGAGAAGCCTCACTACGGCCATACATATTTGCCAGCACTAAGTCTTGTCCCATCTTCTGAAGCTCACAAGACTAAGCCAGAGGCATTTAAGTCCAGGCAGTTAAGCAAATATAGAAAAGTGGAATACCGAGCACTGTGTTTTGTAAAATACAATGCTTCCCTGTGTTTCGGTGTCATGGCGTTAGTCTAAGCTGAAGGGAATACTGTTCTGCCTGTCATTCCACTTGCTTTTCTAATTGTGTTTTCCTGCTGTCTCTACAGATTCTTAGTAAGCCAAAAGCTATTCCCCTAATAATTCTCTTAATGGCTATTATTTTCTTTTTCATTTTGATGCATGTTTTCTCTAACAATCACCAAGCCTTTCAAAGGCTTTGTTAGTTTACCAAATGGAAGAATAAAAGAGATTGCATGTGGATCTCAAAACAGTGTGTTAATCACAGTTAAAACAAACTCCCAAGCATGCAGACTTTTTGTGTAGGAAGATTTCCTTGCTTATTGCAGCATCATCGAATGCCAGCATCCACTCTCAGCAGTTCTAAATTCCTGAAATTTTTACAGCAATCTCTTCATTTTATTTGGAAATCCATGTTTCAATCTCAGAGATTTCATTATCTCATCTGCAGAAATGGCAACATGAATGTTTATTTTATACCTTCTGTACTGACTCTGTCTGCTGCTGTGCGTTGTTCCCTGCCAGCCCGCATGTCTGCCTGCAAGCATCAGTCCTGCCATTCACTTTGAAGAGAGTAGGAGCTAGCTTTTGGTTCTGTCAGGAGATACTGTTTCAACATTCTTTTTCCAGATCGGATATGCAACTGGGTGGAGCCACTTAAAAGTTCCTGGAGGAGTCCAGTTCCATAATGTTCCCCTTCTTTGTTAGGTTGAAAGTGACCTTATTTTTATCCTTGAAGCTTGAGCTATGAAGGGGGTTATTAAGTTGACTGATGCCCTGCCACTATTGCCCAATTTTTTTCCAGCCAGGCCTTATATTAGTTTACGCTTTCTTGCCAATGCAAAAAATTATTTTTGGGCCATGAGGAGGTAAATTATCCCAGATTACAAAATTTATTGCTGACCCTAGGTAGCTGCTTTGTTAATACTGGGGAGGAAGAAGAAATTGCACTTTGCATTTTGCAAAAGGATGGATAGCTGTCTTTGTGCTCTTGCTAGCCAAATTCCACCATGAAACACCCTGAAGGAAGGAGAAATGTGCAGTGAGCCCAACCTCCTCTGAGGGATAATGACTGTACAAGATGGTTTTGATTTGGTCTCATCCTTGCTCTTGAAAACTGCAATCATTGCCTTGTCTGTTCTTTCATATAGATAGCCTGTTCAACAACATCACCCTAAAACACGTGTGCACTCAGATTGCAAGCCACTGTCATGCCTGATTGCAGATGTAGCTGCAAAAAGAGACAAAAAATGAATTGTCCTTTCTCACAGTCCTTGTGCATCTCACCACATAGTATGATACTTTCCTTGCTCTTTAGCTGTAGGTTGCATATGATTATTGGAGAATCTCCATGTCTGTGTTTCTTTCCTATTTTAAAAGCATTATGTTAAGGGCGGGACTTTAAAATGGGGACTTAGTACTTAGGAGACAAATGGCTTGTAACTCTTGTTCCATGAAGAGGTCTGACATGCAGGAAACAGGCCTGTCTGACTAAGTACCCAATTTGGTCACAGGGTGCTTTTTAAAATGATCTGCAGGGGTTTCACCAGCAGTGCTTGTGTTTGCAATCTGCAAATCTGGGGTATGGTGCACTTGCTATAGCTGCAGTGCTGGGGTTTTGCCATGTATATGCATACACGTGCATACGTGTGTATATACATAAACACACCCTCAATAGACATATTAAACAAAGTAAATATGTGAACAGATCTAAATGGTTTTGAAGAGTTAGACTTCCTGATTTTGTATTTCTTTGGAGAAATTTCATTATGAAAAGATGTAAACAGTATAGAATCGTGGGATAATCTGGGTTGGAAGGGACCTTTAAAGGTCATCCAGTCCAACCACCCCTGCAATGAGCAGGGATGTTTTCCACTAGGTCAGGTTGCTCAGAGCCCTGTCCAACCAGACCTTGAATGTTTCTAGGGAACGGACATCTACCACCTCTCTGGGCAACCTGTTCCAGTGTTTCACCACCCTCATCATAATTTTTTTTCCTTTACATCTAATCCAACCTAAACCTACCCCCTTTTAGTTTAAAACCATTATTCCTTGTCCTATCGCAGCAGGGCTTACTAAATATATGTCCCCCCATACATCCTCTTTAAGTATGGAAAGGCTGCAAGAAGGTCTCTCTGGAGCCTTCTCTTCTCCAGGCTGAAGACCTCCAAATCTCTCAGCCTTACATCTGAAAGCAAACAGCAGCGTTCAGTCTCAGTTCTTGCTTCCTTTCCTGGGTGGCAGTGGCTAATGATGTCCCTATCACAAAACTTGGTTGTCTTTTACGCATTCATGCCCGCAGAGTATCCTTACTGTGCTTTCAAGATACGATACAGCTATTCATAATGAGATAATTATATTTCCAATCAGATTGTGTAATGGAAACCAGTGTTGGTAGAGGAAAAAAAAGTATTTGGCATGAAATCTCATGTGCTTATATGAAAGTTGGAACCTCCTACTATTTGTTACGAAGAAAGATGCAGTGCAAATCGGGAAAGTGTCTACTTTCATCTCTGTATCTCCTTGCTTGTCTTTCTCCCTCTTTTAAATAGTTCCTGCATGACGATGAGAAGTTGTGTTATGTAAAATGTTACTGTGCTGATAAGAATGGTTTATGACATGATGATACATTTATGGTACAGGTACCTGGAGCTGGAAAGCAGTGGTCATCGAAATGAAATCAGGTTGCATTATCGTTCAGGCAGTCATCGCTCCCACACAGAAGTATTCCCATACATTTTGGCAGATGATAAATGGCACAGGCTTTCCTTAGCAATCAGTGCCTCTCACTTGATTTTACACGTGGACTGCAATAAGTAAGTAAAAAGTGTGTTTTTATGAGTTGTCACATTTGGAACATTCCAGCTCCAAGTAAATTAAATTCTAACAATTTGGGACTATATTTTTCCTTTTCAGAATTTATGAAAGAGTTGTGGAGAAGCCCTTTATGGACTTACCTTTGGGTACAACCTTTTGGCTGGGACAGAGGAATAACGCACATGGTTATTTTAAGGTATGCATTCCCTGAAAGGAAAAGAATGAACTTAAATAAAAATTTTGAAGGGATTAGAGCACCTTCCATATGAGGAGAAGCTGAGAGATCTGGGATTGTTCGGCCTAGAAAAGGCCCAGGGAGCATCTTATTGCTGTATATAAATACCCGAATGGGAGGGAATGAAGATGGGAGATCCACACTCTTCTCAATAGTGCCCACTGGCAGGCCAAGAAGCAGTGAACAAAACCTGAAACACCAGAAATTCCATCTGAACATCAGAAAGCAGGTCTACTGTGAGACTGGTCAGAGCAAGACTGCTGTGGAGATTTTCAAAAGCCACCTTGACCCAGTCCTATTGGAAGCACCTGGTGTATTGCAAGAATGAAGACATGAGTAACTTCTTGAACTGGAGCATAAATTTTGATTCCTCTGAGTCCATTAGGTAGCACTCATTGGTCACAGCTGCTGTCTTTGGTTTGGCCTCAGTCTTCTCTGGAGCTTCTTTAGCACATGATGTCATTCCTATGGATGCCTTCCATGTAGCAGTCCCATTTTTCTCCCTGTAGGCATCCTTTTACTTGAGCTTCAAAATAGTTGATGATATTGATCACAGACCCAATCACTATTTACAATATGGCCTGCTAAATCCTTCTTTTAACATAAACCACTTTGACTATGGGTTTCACAGCAAGTTCTGTGCTTTTGTGCTACAGTCAGGTTTTGGCTGCTAAAATGCTGTTTGTTAAACTTAAGCTCCAGGTTGTATCTGTGTATGGAGTTCCAGGGAGACACTCTGATTTGAGAACTAAAGCATGACTTTGTTTTTATTTTTCAATTTGATATGTGTTTCCTTTTCCTCCAAAAGACAAAGAGGAAGTCTGCTAAGCAAGCTGCAAAATTACATTTCTGGCTTAAATAAACAGTTGACTCCAAGAATAAAATCAGAAAATACTAATGCATTGCTTAAGCTGACGCCAGATACACTTCATTTATTCTACGTGCTTATAATTAATACTTCTAAAATATTCCTTTTATTTTTGTACCTTCTCAGTTTTTGACCTGGTTATATTCTTCTTTGCCAAATCGTAGTCACTACAAAGAAGCTCATTAGATGTAGAAAATTAAATACTTCAGTAGTGGACTGCATTTTTGTGTGTGTTTCATTTCAAGAAAGATAAAATGAAACGAAATACATGGGGAATTTTGCTTCGGTTACAAATACAAACCAGCTGAACAGAAATGGATAGCTGTTAAAAGAGTATCGATACAGACAAAATGCACTGTGCTAACTGATTTCTCCATCATGATGTAGTACCAATGGTCAAACTGCATCTGAAGATGTGACACTGTTGTACAGGAGATTCATCAGCTTAGCAGATGAGGACTTTCAACGCTTCTTAGTGTTTTGGAGAGCATATGGTTATAAACACTCACTGTGGAACAACTCCTACTGACTTGATTTTGAGAGGTCCAGGTGCTAAGCTATTTCTGAAAGTCAGGCTGCTTTAAGTGGATTAAATGTATTGTCCAGAGGGGTCAAGGTACTTAAGTTTGCAAAAGATTTTATTTGGTTGCATTTGATTTTGGACCTGATATTGCTGAACTAAACCAATGTGCCTTGTAGGCATATTCACACTGGGGTATATTTGTACCCATTTCACTTTAATGTCTGAAGTCTGAGGGCAAGGCTTGCTCTTTGATTTCTGGTACCATGTACCTTCTCTCAATACCTAACATCCAGTGGTGTGTTAATTCAAGCCACCAGGTTCTTCAGGAGCCTGTGCAGAGACTTTCATGTACTGATAGGAGGTCCTGATTTGGGACCCCAGGTGGGCTGGATGTCCCAGCTCCCTGTTGTGGGAGAATGAGAAGGGACCTGAATTCCTGGTGAATGGCAAAATCCAGCTTACCTCACAGCTGATGCATGATGAACAAAGCTCCTCAAATAGTTGGAGGACCTTGGCTGTTGTTTAATAGCAATATTATTTGAACGCCTGGCTGCATTTTTAGTGAAGAGTGTTTTAAACTTGAGTGGGTTGGACCTTGCATGGACCTCCTTTTCATGCAAATGCTGTAACTTGTATTGACGTGAGTTTGAACTTGATTACGCTGAGGAAGGAAGGGCAGAGAAATTACTAAGGCGAGCTGTGGCTTTGTTGTTAAGTCAGAAATGTAGGCATGGTACTTAAGAACCCTCCTAGTTGCCCATCAGTGACACGCTTCTCTGTAAGTCACTTAAGTGGCTAAGTCACCCTGAGTCATTCCCTTGAGGTCAAAATTCTAGCTCTTTGGCTGTGCAACGTCTGTATTGAGTAGCAGTGTATGGGGATGAAACGCAGGGTTTGGCATTTATCTTGCATTGTGTTCTTAGTGTTGTGAAACACTCCTTTGGCAAGCGTGCCGAAGCACGTTGCAATTATTTTGCTTTTCCTCCTAAGATGGGGTTTTGGAGATGCAGAGAGGGAGTCACGGATGAAAGGGACATCTGGAGTGAATATGAAAGGATGGCTCACTGAAATTGCTCTTTGGCTTTTGCTTTTGGAGAGTATCAAAGTGGCTACTAGTTATATCTTAATGAGTAAGGACACACATAAATTCTGTCTGCAAACCTGGGATCTGTTCTTCTGGGTGAAACTGTCCCTTCCCGGGTGGTATAGTTGAATTTCATGCTAAACCTTCCTGAAATTCTTGTGACTCTGCAGCTGTGTAACAGACATGTAGTCTCTTGGAATTCTTCATGTTTTATGGAAATATCACCATCAAAATCATAAAGGGTTTGCATGAATGTGTTTCTTTAATCTTCACTTCTATTTGACAGTTATAGCTTAGTAAAAAAAATTTGCATTTTCTTTAAAAGAGTGTTTCAAAGTAACTGAAAGTGCAACTATTTTTCAAATTACTTTTAAAGGTCATTTTGAAGCTTTTCTGCAATGGCTAACTAAAAATAACAATGCATTCAAAACAACCAAACTCTTACCATATAATTACATCTTGACATTTAATCTTATGTCTTTAAAAATGATTCAGTATGTCTGTATTTGTACATCTATCTATTTTACTTTCTGTTTATTCTTCTCTCACAGCTTTGGGTCCAGGCAAGAAGCTGTGTATTCATAAGTATTGTTTTTATCAGACAGTTTTTCTGTGTGGGCTTTAATGTTTTGCATAGCTAGTGGAAAACATAATTTTGACAGGTAAAAATAAAGCATCCTTCTTTTTTTTTGTCTCCACTTACACATAGGGCATAATGCAAGATGTGCAATTACTTGTCATGCCTCAAGGATTTATTTCTCAATGCCCAGATCTTAATCGCAGTAAGTCTATTAATTCTTATACCATAAACTCAGAGGTGTGTTTTGCAGTTACTTTCTGTCCTACAAGCTTTCTTAAAACCTTGAGTTTCAGTGACTGGTCATCAACTTTGACATGATTGAACCTCTTGTGAATATGGTGTTTTTTAAAAAATTAATATACATATTTTGTTATTCTAGCATGTCCAACTTGTAATGACTTCCATGGACTTGTGCAGAAAATTATGGAACTGCAAGACATTTTAGCCAAAACATCAGCTAAGGTAATTTTTGCTAAGAGTCTTTGCATGGCAGAAACAAGGACTCTATGGCTTTTTAATTATTTGTGCATATGTGGGAATGTCTGTGGAACACCCCTGCATGGTGTGTTTATATGTCTATATTTCTATATCCATGCCTATATGTACAAATTCCCAGTTCAGAGATCTTTCTTGTGTTTGAATATTATTTTAGTAAGCAGAATCCAAATCCCTCAACAAGGAAAGGGTTCATAGGTATTCAAGCTCTATCTATTAAGCTAACAAGGCAATGTTGTAGATGTAATAGATGTTGGGCTTAGCGACAGGGTCTAGTGTTGGACCTAGAAGGGCTGGATAAATGTTTTGCCTTGATGATCCTGAAGGTCTTTTCCAAACAAAACTATTCTAAGATTCTATCAATTTATGGGTCAATAAACCTAGAATGAAATAGGTTACTATGCTGATAGTGCTTATCGCAGCAGGACTTATTATTCCAAGAGTTTTCTATACCTGAGCTGCCAAAGGTGTATTCTGGGAAAATATGTGCAAGACAAGGAATTAAGAATACAAAGCATAATTTTTTTCCTTTTTTTTCCTCCCAGAATATCACACCAAAAGCATTAATGTGTGCTGGTGAACATAGACTAGTCTTCTGGTTTTAAATGTCAGTTCTTTAAATATCTGCAGCAATGCTGTTACCTGGCTGATTTGAACACAAATGTTAAAAATGTCTTGGTTGAAGTGAAGAAATAATTGTTAACATGTTGGTTTTGAGCTTTGCCTATAATTTTGCTCTCTACTGAGGTTCAGGTCTTTTGTGCATAATGAAATATCAGCAAGTACTTTATGTAGAGCAACATTCTCAGTCAGATCACACATGCAAAGATGAGAAATCCGGAGCCATACCCATCTTGACCTACTCACTTGGTTTCCCTGATGTTAGAGAAAAATGAAACGCATTGTGTCCTGCTTCTTAATTTCCATCCCTGAATGTCTGATGATTATTGTATTTGACAATAATTGTTTTATCATCTTTGATTGCATATATTCTCCCATCTGCATGCTTGAGGATAAAGGGGGGACAGTTTCAATCATGTTTATACTAATGTGGAAACCACTTACAAATTCATAACATTTTTTTTTGTGCGAACTGTAAATGCAGTTGTCCCAGGCTGAGCAGAGGATGAACAAGTTGGATCAGTGCTACTGTGAAAGGACCTGCACAATGAAAGGCACAACCTACAGAGAGTTTGAATCCTGGACAGATGGTTGTAAGAACTGCACTTGCATGGTATGGCTACATTTTGAGTGGAGACTCAGGAACTAGTGCTTCTTCTCATTACAATTTTATTGAGGCAAATAATGAGAAAATGTCCATGTGTATGCTAGAAAGTAACAACAATGTGCTAAAACTACTCTTCTAAATCTCAGGAATTGTATCAATAAGTACATTTTCCTATTGTTCCAGCAGTGCCAGTGTGTATAGCTCTCATATTTCACGGCACCATATCCAGATACTTGGCTGTCATGTTATTCCCATGCTCTGAGTTGCAAGAGGTTTGTCAGGATAATTAATTCCCTGCTTTTTGCCACTATAAACACAGCCTTTTTCTTAGCAAATGATTTAATAGATCCCTTGTGTCTGATTCTCTTTGGTTGCCTTCGGATATATCTCAGTAATACAGAGTAAAATGTCAGGGTCATAGGGAAGCTCTGATATATCACAAAGGAAAAGATTTGTTAGGTGGATGGAAGATTCCCAAAGGTATCTCAACTCCAGAAGAGATTGCAAATACCATTTCAGGTACCAAACCATGGCAACTTTGATGTTGTCCATTCACGTAAAACTCATTAATTCCATTTGAACTCATTAAATGCCTAATCATTAGGCCATTATAAATTGGTGAAAAGGCTGCTGTTGTCTGTATTGCACCTCAGACTGATTTGCTGCTGTCTACAATTTGGTAAATGGTTCTCCTTAAGATTAGTCTAATTTTGATCTTTATATTTCTGGAGGGATAATAATTTTGCTTTTAGTATTTTGTGATTCATGGGAAGACTTAGTCCATGGTATCAAATCTGGCTGGCAGCTATTTAAAATTCTTTGAATTTAGTTTAAATGCATTACGTATTTTTGTCTCAGATTTTTCTTGCAGCTATGGTATTATTACTTTTTGGAAATGTATTGTCTCTTATGTAAAAATCAGAAGGCAGAGTATTCCGTGAGGTTGTTATTTCACACAAATCTGTCAATTTGCTGCTGATTAGCAGAATGTTTTACCTCCAAATAGAATTGTGTCTAAAAAAAAATTCTGATCATTATCATCTCAAAGAACACATCATGGATGTCTAGAAGATTGTACGCATCATATTCTTCTAAAGGTATAGTTTCTGTTCTTGTAGCTATTAAAAGAACCATGTTAAAATGTCTTTTTGGGTGTTGTTAGAGAGTTCATGGCGTTTAAAAATAGATTTTTAAGTTCCTGTGTTTAAGAACATCTCTACTCTTGCTAAATATAGCTGCCAGTTAAGCTCCTTTTATTCTTCCAGAACGGTACCGTGCAGTGCGAGGCTTTGATTTGCCCACTCTCTGACTGTCCGCTTAACTCTGCCCTGGCGTATGTGGATGGCAAGTGCTGCAAAGAATGTCAATGTAAGTTTTACCATGGTGCTTCCTTCTAATGAATATTTTGAGATATGTAAAGAAAATTGACCTTTCTGTAAACATGTCAGTGAAAGAATCGGTCAGGGAATGAAATATCTGTGTTGAGGAATTGGGGAACTAAGACTTCTCTGAAGTATTTTGGGGAATTTTTAACCAGAAGGTTTTAATTTTCAAGAAGAATGTACTTTCAACCTTATGTTGTAGTGCTAGAAATGAAGGTTCAGATTTATGATTCTTCTTCTGTAATTAAGGGAAGAGAAAACTCATACTAGACCCAAGAGACCAGCAAAAACCAGACACCTAGAAATGTTCTTTCGCAAAAGGTCAGACAGAATTATACAGGAACCTGGATAGAGGTAATTTAATATTGTCATTTAAGATATGTGATTACCTTTTGGGTTTACAGGATTTCAGTTTTGTTGCAAATAGGGCCAGAGAAGAGGAATTTTAGGTTAATCACTATCTGGATAGAATATATATAGTATTTCAGGTTGATTATGGATATGTGTCACATATGTGATGGTTATTTATTTTAGGCTATGGTGGAATCCATTCTTGAAATTGAGCATGACACATTTGTTTACTCTGTAAATGTTGAGATTTTTTCTGTGTGGTTCTATCGCTCTTCTACTGCTATGTAAAACTTCTTACAGGGTATAGAGAAATAGACAACTGGTTAAAATGACATGTTGTAAGATAAAATTCAGGAAGACGTTTTGTACTCCATTGATCCTGCTCCCACAGGAGTTTATTAATATTTAATTGTGTTAGAAGTTACACAAACCATCCTATTTTATGAAACCTTATTAACTTACTCAAGTAGATTAATTCTAATTGAGAGGAAATGAGAATTCAAATACTTTTTTTTTTTTAACCAGCCACACAGAATTTCCATGCATATTAGATGGTTCAGGGAATTGGTAATTCAGGGATGTGAGATGTGTGAAGTTCAAGCCTCTATTTGAGCCATTGACCATGTTGGCAGAGTTTGAAAACCTGATCTTCTGAAGTATGGTTTTGTAATGCGCCATCTGTGAATTGAGTTGGGAATTCTCCATCCAGATATTAATGGGGAATGCTCACATCATAAGAATTCTTACAAAGTTGCTTTCATTGAGAGACTTAACAAAGGTCAGGAAATACAAATGAACATATGGACGCTGACCCTGTTAGCACTTGTCCTTCCACTAAAGATACAATTCTGGTACAGCACACTGTGATGTTTACTCTCATATTGCCTTTTTGTTATTCTTAATATTATCAAAAGCCTTTTAGCTTCCAATGTAGCTAATTTGATGTCAGTACATAATTCAGTTTACAACTTACATGCACACATATAACTCTCTTGACAAGCTACCAGAAAAATGAGTAGATAAAAAATAGAAATACAAATTTCTTTTGAATTGAACCTAGTTTCATCTAGGTTATTTGAAGTGCCTTTAAAAAAAATAATAAACAACCTTTAAAGTGGCCAAATCCCTTGAACCAAAAGACAGTGTAAATTTGAGTCCCATTGACAAAGAAGTTAGATTCCAGTGAAAGGGTGTAATGAGTGGAACTTAGAGGCAGTGATGGCTGCAGGTCCTTCATTTACCCTCCAGACCAGTTTGGTGCAAATGCTGAGTTGTCACCGAGTTCATGTGTAAGTGCCAGCTGTATATTGTCTTCCTGGTGTCTTCAGCTCAAGGTCTGAGCTGACTGAGGTCAGTGGGTTCAGTGACCCTGACGGGTCAAAGCTGAGTTGCACATTTTGGATAGGTTCCAAGAATAACTTTCTTGTTTTCAATTTTTAGATCAATATCAGGGGATGTAGCATCTGATTAGACTATGTAGAGTGAATACAGATGGCTTTAATTGGGAGAACAGTGACCAGCAAGCAGGATCCCAGTTTTTGTTTTATTTCCTTTCTTCTTCTTCTTTTTTTTTTTTTCTTTTTTTTCTTTTTTTTTCTGAGTGATTGAGGACAGATTCATTCTGCATGGCTTTAGGCATATAGAATTTGGGAATATAATCCAAAGTGACTTCACTTGTACTAGTAAATAAACTAAGGCAGACACAGTCCTGTGGCCCTGGGGCTAGGTGGCACTTGTGGCTCACATCTAGATGGCTAAACTCTCTTCTCCTCCCTCCCCCCAATAGAGTATCTGCATCCAGATGGCTGCCTGGGAATGGCCACTGATTAGTGCTGTCCCCCCAGCATGCCTGGCGTTGCTTCAGAGCATGTTTGCTGCTACAAACTAAAATGGTGCCATGATGTGTGGTAATGCTCAAACTGCATGGAGGATTACAGAATGCACTGAAGCATTTTCAAACCTGTTGTCTTTTTGCTGTTTCATTTACCTGTTGTGTTTAATTTGCTAGTCATGGACATCACCAGTTAGGCTCTCTTGATAGCCAGTGAAAGAGACTGGTAGCCCCAGAGGACATTTGATGCTGAGAGGAGGCTGGAAGGGATGGGATGAATTGCCTTCTGGACATGGACATCTGTTTCCATTGGCTGTATAGGGACCCCATGAAATTAGATTAGGTACTGAACTGTTAGACAGCTAAAGTTGTGAGGTTAATCTTTCCATCAGTTACTGTAATGAATATCAAGTATGTCAGATAGGAATGTGCTGGATTTTAAGCCAGTTTCTGACAATAAGCAGTTTAGCTAAGGGACTTGCAGGAGCCTACCCCACTGCCAAGCCCTAGGAATAGAACTTCAGCCTAGCCCAGTATTTACATATCGGACAGTACAGCTTTATTCTATCTCATTTGATGACATTTTCAACACTTAGAAATTTCAGCACAACTGTCTCTTCATGTTCTTCTTAAATGTTTAGTTCAGGGAAGAACATTTAGTAAGGAATATTGTACTTGTTTGGTTTTTTTTTTAAACCAATATTGTTTTGACCTTAGTTCTTCTTGTGAGCCAATAGAAAAAACACCCAACAAACCAACCACCCAAACACTGGCCTTCTCCCCAGTCTCTGTATCTTGGAGGACATTGAGACAACTTTTGTTTTGCCTTGTGCAAAGGTCAATGCTGGTAGCATTAGGAATGGCAACGCATGCAAATTATCACTGTGTTTCCCGTTAGTCCAAACGAGCTAAAATAAGCAGCGATCTTCCAAGGCACATAAATTAGCCAGTGTGTTGGATATATGTTTCAGCTGCAGACAGGCTACTCAACACAAAATTCCATCCAGCTACCTGAGCACAGATCTTAGATCAATGAGAGCTTCCTGTGGAGAATTGTTCAGAGCTGGAAAGCAGAGACTACTTTCTTTTCTATTCCTGGTACAATTTTAAACCTATCTGAGAAGGTATGTGCAAGACATCATTAAATTCTTTTCTCCTCTGCAGAGACAAATGCATTGTGTGCTGATAGGCACTGATACAAATTGGGGAGAGATTAAGTTCCCTTACTGACCCTATAAAGTATTACTTTAGACCATGGACTTGGCTTAAGAAGTACAAGGACGAGTTCATTTATTTTAAGTGAATTGTGGAAGGACTGCCAGTGTCTTAGCAGCTGAGACAATTGGTACTTGGTCAGCAAATCTTTTTATGGTAATGTTTTTATTAGTCAATGTATTAACACTAAGGCTTCACTTCCAATAGCTCTGTGATATATCTTTAGGTTTGGTTTATTTTTTTTAAATTGAGCCAGTGTATTTTTAACAAACTAGCTGATTTTCATTGTTTTAAGGCCAGAAGTGATATTTGCACCAGTATCTGGTGCAGTTATAGTCACCATCACCATGGATCTCCAGGAAGAAATCACTCTCTTGTCGTCACTGTCCTTGTCCCAGTGATGCTGCAGATACTTACAGACCTAATCCCAAACTATTTAAATCTATCCCAACAGATTTCAGTGGAGATTAAGGTCTGAGCCATTATGTTCAAATCTGCAAGCTGTGATTTTTCCATGCACTTTTTATTTTTTTTTCCTGAAATGGGGTATTTGATGGTTTTCTGGTGCATTGTAGCCAAATCTACCCTCTAACACAAGTGTTTTAAGCAACTGGGCTGTCTGCATTGGATCGGCTCACACTTCAGTTGCGAGCAGCTGTTGGGGGAGAGAGTGTGTAAAGGGGTTTTATAACTTGGAAGGGATTTTTGAACAAAATAATTAAAACGCAAATATGGACATGGTAGCTCTTACAACATGCATGGGTTTCTGCTGCAGTGATCTCTCTCGCTCGCTTACAGAAACATTTAATTTTCTAAATTGAAATTAAGGGGATTTCCACTGTTGCTCTTTGTGATGCACTGATTTTTTTTTTCTCCAATACTACACACTCTTTTTCAAGCTCCAGCACTTGTAGCCTACTGACACAGAGAGAAGGAGCTGTAAAAGCCCATTTTCTTCTCATTTCCACAGCAATTGACCATCAGCGAGAGTGTAATTTTTTTATCTAGGAACTTTGGGAATATTGATTAAACTTCCTCTGAAATTCATCACTTACCCAGGTGGACCGAATCATTATGGACTTAAACCTGTGCTTCTCTCTAAGTTTCATCTTTTCACAAAATTGCCACCTTTTTTCTGAGCTGAAGAAACTGCACTGATGTGCCTTAGGTGACATCCATCAGTGGCAGGGTGGCACACCAGGCCTTGCCTTGTTCACTTGAATGCTGGAGGAAATTCTCCTGCCTTCAGTGTGGCATAAAGAAGAGGCTGAAGCTCAGAGGAATGACTGAACAGCCCATCTTATCTTTGCAGTAAATCAGAAGAAGGGGCAGTCTGGAAACTGAGGAGCAGCTCCAGCAGGCTGGCTGGTAGGGTGGGAGTCAGGGCTGTGGGGGAGCTGGCAGGCTCAGGGTGACAGAGCAGGCATTGGTACTGCAGGAAGAAGTGGCAGTTTTTAGCAGTGAAGCAATGATTAGTCATGTATCATAGCTTTTAAAAAAAATGCACACATTAGGATGTAAAGGAGAAGTGACATTGTGGCTAATGCCAAAGATGAGTTGCTTTTTTCTTATAAATATTTGTATCTGGCCTTTTAAAGAGATGAGTGCAAACAGAGCAAAAATTCTCTTATTTTGAGATTTTTTTTTTAATATGAAAAATCAGATAAATTGGCCTACTTCAGAACAATACTAAAAGACATCTGCAATATAGGCACTACTGGATTATTTCCTAGAGCTGTGTTATTCTTTATAACCTCCTGTAGTCAGCATGCAGAACTTCTGAATGCTATTTAACATGTAGCAGAATAGTGTCCGTTCAGCCTCTGCTTTCTGGATTTTCTGTGATGAAATGATTCACATCATCCTTATTTCTCGGGCTTTTGACTCCTATACACCGATAGTATCGCATTGTAATGACAGATAAAAAGCACTACATACGCACTTGCACTACTGAGATGAATTACATTCTGCTTTACTGTCTATTTATACCATTATATTTCTTCACTGACTCTGTGTCTTCAAAAGAAAGGGAGTATTTATATTTGTTTAGAAATAGGACACAATTTTTCTAAAAAAAAAAATACTTTTGAACTGAAAAAAAAATCCTTGAACTCATGTAGGTCAATAAAATCAGTGCAGCTATTATAGATTTACAAAGCTATGGAGGAAAAGCATAATTGATGACTGCATCATTTGTGAATCCAGCATAGCTCCTACAGTCTCATTGTTTTACAGAACAGTAGGGTGTTGGAAGGGACCTCTGGAGCTCATCTGTTCCAACCCCTCTGCTCAGGCAGGGCCACCTAGAGCAGGTTGCCCAGGACCATGTCCAGACAGCTTTTGACTATCTACACAGATGGAGACTCCACAACCTCTCTGGACAGCCTGTGCCAGAGCTCGGTCACCCTCACAGTAAAACACTGATTTCTTGTGTCCAAATTGATTTCCATGTGTTTCAATTCATGCCCATTGCCTCCTGTCCTGTCACAGAGCACCACTGAGAACAGTCTGGCTCTCTCTTTTTCATTCCTTTCATCATGTGTTTGCACATATTGGGAACTCTGCAGAACCTTCTCTTTTCTTTCCTAGCGTTACATCTCAGGAAGCTGAGCACTGAGACACCAAGAATGTTTTGGGGCTTTTCCTCTGCTGAGCTCAAATCCAGCTGAAGACAGGGGAGATTCCCCTTGGCTTCGATAGGCTGGGCCAATCTCACCCTTGACCGTAGCTGCTCAGTCTCTGGTATATTTTCCATGGTGAAGCTAGAAAGATTTTCAAACTGCTCTTATAGTATAGCAATATATTTAGGTTTATATCTGTTATATATCCAATAGAAGAATTGTCAGGGGCTTTTTGGCACAAAGCTTTTAGTCTCCAGTGACCTTTGCTCTTTGTAAACTGAGCAGCATACCTCCATCAGAAGGGAAACGGTGAGTCTTTTCACTTCCAGTTCCCTTCTGAGCAGGAGTCTCACCCCGAGTATGCCTGTTGTTCTGTGCAAATTAAAATACAGCTTATAATAATTGGACTCCTCAGAATATTTTACTCCTATGTTTCCTTTCCTCCTTCCCCATCTGCTTTGCATTTCATTGTTCCGTAGTAGTGGAGAACAACTGGGGCAGTTGGTGCACAGTGCCTCAGTCACACTTTTCATGCATCAATGTGTGGCTCCCTCCTAGGTTAGTGGTTTTTTAGCTATTCTGGGCCCCATGCATTATGGAGCTCCACTGGTTGACTCTAGATCTGGGGGCAATGTAGCAGCATATGAGGAGAATTCCAGTTAAAGGTGAAGTCACACAGGTTTAGTCTTACTGGGTGCCTGAGGAATGAATTAGAAAATAAAGCTATGCTTAAGAAAATCCCTATTTATTAAAATACATTACACTGCATGTATGGCAATGTGGTGGTTTAGCTCTGGCTGGTGGCCAGATGCCCACCAAAGCCACACTATAACTCCCCTTTTCAGCTGGATATATTGAGAGGCTTAGGAGTTGAGATAAGGACAGGGAAACATCATTCCTCAGTGTCACGGGCAAAACAGATTCAACACAGAATAAAAGAAAGAAAACTCTCTAATTTGTTGCACTACACTGCACACCCAGTGACACCAGAGTCAGATAATAAGTGCAACCAGATCTTAAAGCATCTTCCCCCATCCCCCCTTCTTAGCAGACTTAATTTTAGCCATGATTTCGCTCCCTTACTTCCCTTCCATTGTGCTGAGAGGAGGGGCAGGGAATGGGGGAATGGGGTTTTTGGTCAGTTCCTCACAAGTTGTTTTCCTTCTTAGCCCCGGGTGAGGGGGGCAGCATTCATTCTACACCCTTCCCCTGCTCCAGCATGGGGTCCCACCCACGGCTGACAGTTCTCCACAAACTTTTCCAACGTGAGTCCTTTTCCACAGGGCTTCAGCTCTTCACCAGCTGCTCCAGCGTGGGTCACTGCTATGGGGTGCAGTCATAAAATCACAGAACGTGTCTAAGTCTCTCAAGCCCAGACTGCTCCAGCCTGGTCATCCATGGAGTCACAAGTTCCCTCCCCCCAAGCAAACCTGCTCCGGAGTGGGTATCTCTCACTCATCTCTGTGTCTCTGTCTCTCTCCATGGGCTGGAAATGCTGGCAGAGGTTTGCTCCAACATGTGTCACAGCATCTCCTGTATGTCTCCATCTGCTCCAGTGTGGGGCCTCTCCACAGGCTGCAGGTGGGGTCTCGGCCTTTTCCATGGGCTGTGGGGAGACACCTCATCCACCATGGGTTTCTACATGGGCTGCAGGGGCATCTTTCTCTCCAGTGCTTCCTCCCCCCACTCTTCACTGGCCTTGGTGTCTGCACAGTTTCTTAAATCTTCTCACTCCCTTCTCTGGTGGCAAAAAGTGGTTGCCAGCATTTCTTTCCTCCTAAATGTGATTCCCAGAGCAGAGGCATTGTGACCATCACTGATGAGCTCAAGACTTGGTCAGCAATGACTCTGGCTGGTGTTTGCTCTGTGGGACCTGCAGAGAGCTTCCAGCTGCTTCTTGCAGAAGCCACTCCTGCAGCCCCCCTCCTCCACCGGAACCCAGCCACATGAAACTACAACAGGCAATCTGCACTAAAGAAGAAATTGGAAACAGAATATTGGTAATTACTTCAATTGAGAATTAAAAATATTTTTATATGGGAAATTTTGCTGTAGGCCACGCTTTCTCTCCCCTGCTCTTCTTGTAATCTATTTTGTTGAGACTGGAAAAAGAACCTGTTATTTTCCATTCTTTTTTCCTTATGGTCTTACCAGAGATATAACAAAATATAAAATACCTGCGACATATTATTATTCTATTTCCAGTGCAAATAAAACATTAACATATATTAGATATGAATATTTTGGCTTTCAGACAGCTGGAAGTGGACAGATTGGCAGCGTTCCAGTCTAATAAGTTACTACCCTGGCTTTAATAATGCTGATTTCACCAGAATTTGCTTTGTTAGCAATGAAAGAATAATAATTTTGAAAAAAATCTATTTTATTTACAATTATAAAAATCAGCTAGAATATATATGTGGGTGTTCATGTGACTATACGTTGATTTCAGTATGTTTGTTCTCACCACTAATGCCTCTGCACTTGCATCATTGGATTGTGGGTTGTGGGGTTTTGGGTGATTTGTTTGGTTTTTTTTTCCTGGTCCCATATCCAGGAGCACATTACCAAACCAGCAGCTTGTAGCTGATGTTCTAGTTTCAGCCTGGTGCTTTTCATCTGTAGATTTTGCAGTTTTGATAGATTTGATTTGCAAAAATAATGGATACAGGGCAATGGGTGCAAGCTACAGTGTAGGAGGTTCCAGGTAAACATAAGGAAAAATGTTTTTACTGTGAGGGTGACAGAGCACTGGCACAGGCTGCCCAGGGAGACTGTGGAGTCTCCTTCTCTGAAGACGTTCAAAACCCCCCTGGACATGTTCCTGTGAGACCTGCTTTAGGTGATCCTGCTCTGGCAGAAGGGTTGGACTAGATGATCTTTTGAGGTCCCTTCCAAACCCTAACATGCTGTGATTCTGTGTGTGAATGGGCAGGTGTTCTGAAAACAGTGCAGAATTTGGCTTTTGCTAAAAACACCAAAACGGCAGATTTTGGACGGGGTCACAAAAAAGTAACAAGTTGGATGCAGAGGGCACTTTGTGGGCCTGAATTGAACAGAATATCAAAACTCTACCAGCCAAACAAGAGATTCATAACTTGTCAAGTACTGTATGGTTTTGCAAAGACCAGTTTACATCTGACATACTCTTATTTGTAACAGGATTGCCACATTGGCAAGGGTCATTTGGGTAGAAAATTGGCCTAGGGGAGGCACTGCTAGGAGTGTAAAAGAAGGCACGTAGTTTTCTGACAGGTGCCTGTCATGTGAGATGAAAAAAAATGGAAGGTTGTGAAGGCTGAAACTCAATAAATAAAACACTGAAAAAACCCCCCACCACAAAGCTGTCAATAATGTGGTCTTATTTCCCTGGCAGTCTAAGGAAAGGATGGTAAAATATGAGTAAGGTCGATTCAGTGAGAGTAATATAAAATGATGTATACTGTTATTCTTTATTTGTATTTTTGTAAAGATAATGATTTAAACCAGAAGCTTTCAGTCCTTTGGACTGTAGAAGTTTGTATTTTTTTCAGAGGAAAGACATAGTGAATAAAGCCTTCTACTGCTTGGTTTACTTCTCTTAGCCACTACTTGCAGATATCTGAAGTGTGATGTATAGACCTTCAGGCTGTTATCGATCAATGTTTCTACATCTGTCAACTCATAAAATATATTTGGCTTCAAATAATGGCCACTTTGTCCCATGTGAGGCAGAACTTTAAAATTGAAATCTCAGCAGATATGGCATGTAAGCCCTTTCTCATTCTTTCTTCATCTGTTCTTTTCAAAACAGTCACTGCAGTCCTCTTTATTTGAAGAGTTTCTGTTATTTGCTTTCTTCACTGTATCAGGCACAGCACTAGATCTACAGTGATTCTCATGTTTTTGTATCACCATATCTTTGGCAATATCAAGAACATTTTTACTAATTTTTGGCTCTTTTTTGAGTTTTATTTGACACCATTTTCCACTCAGAAGAAAACTCTGTGTATGAAAGAAAACTTCCTGTATGGAGTAGCTGATTAGTACTTCTTTCCTACTGGTTGTTGAAATGCTTTCTATAATTTTCTGCTTGGAAATGAAAATTCTGATACTCCCTTAGGAGTTCTTGGAAAAAGTTAGGTAAACTCTTTTCAAGTATAATTTTGACTGGTTCACCAGATTTCCTAATTGATTTTCTAATTGATGACATTTGCTTAAAATCCCTTAAAATTATTTGTCATCTAGATTTTTTTTTTCCCCTAACAGATGAATAAAATTTGAAGATACAGGTATGTTGTTTTGCATTGTCATATGATGAAGAAGAGCTTTTTAATCATATGTATAGTAGTGTTAGAATGGTATTACAGTGACATCACTGTTTGCTGTAATAAATTGGGCCAGAAAATGCCTGGTTTCAATTATCAGATTTTTTTTTTTTCCTTATATCCTGAAAGTAAACGAAGAAAATATGCCTAACTCATCTGGAAAATAGACACATACCTGTTATTTCTAATAAGTGCATGCTTCGAGCACTTTGAAGGTAGAGGACATGAGCCAGCATGATTATCCCTATATCATTTTTACTTCGACAAAGAGATGTAAATTCAGGTATTATTTCCTTAAAATGTTTCTTCGGGTTATATTCATATTCACCAAAGTACAGCACCCTCTCTAGACACCTTTTAAAAGCTTGTGGAGAGGGTGTTTGTTTGGCAGATGTTTTCGTCATGCCAAATCCAGAAGCTTTGTTAGATCTTCCAGGCACCTAAATGAGATTTCAAATCTGAGTATAACATAGAAGAGATAACAGTCTCGCATGTGGTTGTTCTGAAGTTCTCTGTCTGACTTCTTAATAGCAGTAGAATATGACTGTAGAATATTTAAATCCTGTCTGTGGTCTTCTGCGGCTCTGTTTGTATAGAACTGGTAGTATGGTTTAAGCCCCTAACCACATTTTTTTATCATTTTACTAATTTCGCAGGTTTTTGTTGCAGAGTTGCTATGAAGAAATGTGGGAATAAGTGAATAGATCTAAACAAATAGAAAATTAAAATAGACATAAATAAAGGAGTCGCATCCTCATTTTCATGCTTCAGTTCAACCCATCTTGATTCACACATTTGTACCTTTGCTCCCATTTCCAGTGTGACATCTTGAATCCTGTGAAAATGCAATGGAAGTAACAGGTTGCTTCTTCCAGTGTGAGCAAACAGATTCAAAATAATCTTGGCTTCTGCTGTACTCTGAAAACTGGTCTGTATGTACCTTGCAACTCCAGCTTACTGTTTTTCTGTGACTGGGTTGGAGCATCAACAGATGCACTCTGGAGAAATTAGCTATGACAAAGCAGAATCTGTGAACATCTGCTCCAGCTACTTTTCCATTTTTAATTATTTCAAATCCTGGATTGGCTTTAGACATGAAGTATTGTATTGTTTGGGAATGCACAATTGGTAATAGTAACTTTGGGGAGCCTTGAGGAACAGGGGTGTGATTTTAAGTGTACGTAGGTTTCTATTTAAAGTTGGCTTTTGGAAATTTCCAACTCTATTGGTAGCAACTGATTTATTTTTTTTTAGATTAGTTTTTGATTAAATGCTATTTGATAATGAATGTGAGAGTGAGTATATAACAAATTTGGAGGATGATTTGCATTACTGACTTTAATCAAGATTTCAAAAAATGTGTTTACCTTGCTGCCTGTGTTAAAAAAACCTTTTGCTGAACTAATGCTAAGGACTTAGCTTAGGAACGTTAAGTAGAGTTCTCTGGAGTGTTTGTGATTATGCCAACTAATCCTGTCATTCTGGCTGATGTGAGGGAGGAAGATGATGGGCCTCAGAAGAGGGACAGGAGGATGGGCAGATTCCATATGCAGGAACAAAAATGAATGGAGGAAGAGTTGGGAGCATGCAGCCCTGTTCAGTTTCTGCACAGACCTAGATGCAGGTGCATTGAAATAATTGAGATCTAACCACAGCAATAGATGTGGTGCTTCATCTGTTCACTAATCCACTCCCGGGAGCGTCTAAACACATTAGAGGGGCCCATGCCATAATGCAAATAAGGCATACGTGATTAGCACTGTAATATCCAAGTTAACAAGGGGCATAAATACAGAAAAATGGAGCTACATGGTGCCATGTCACAAGAAGTTGTGCCTTCACTGTGTAGGTTTGTGCTTGTGTAAGTCACAGTGCGGAATTTCCAATTAAAGTGTCTGTGGAAATTGTGCTGTGCCAAGGAGAGGCAGGTTGAGAATGAGAGCGTCAGCAGGGTCTCTGATAGTCATCCAGATATGGGTGTAGTCTGTGGGTACTTAAATAACAGCAAATTTTTGAGGCTGAAGCCATTTGGAACCTCTAGAGCTTGGGAGCACGGAAATGTTGCTTCCAAGTTATGTTCACCCAAATAAATGCCAGATTTACTATTTTGTGGTGAACTGACTGGCTTTACTGTTTGCATAGGATGTTTTTTAATGCTGTCAAATGAAACACTGTGAAAATCTCTGAAGGTGATGCCATCATTCAGAGGTACTTGCCTTTTCCTGAATGTGCTTACATGGTCTGTGTCCACAGTGCTGCAGAAAACAACCGCTTCACCAGTCACGTGCAAAAATGTGACTTTGGAAGTGATGCATAATGGGTGCATGCTATTTATTCAATACAAATATGGAAAAAAAAAAGATTAGCATCCCAAAATGCTTTATGTCTCCCCCCATCCATCTCATTTGATGTCTTCATGGAGCAAACAGTAAATCCACGTAAGGGCTGTTGAAGGAGTAGGTGTCCTGTGTCCATGGGTGATCTTACAACATGTCAATGGAGAATATAATTTGCTTTTCATGAAGCAAATTAAAGGTGATGGGTGATAACTGTTTACCTAATGTATATTTAAAGTAGTGACTCAAAAGCTTGCAGGTCTTTAGCAGTTCTTCATTACTTTCATGAATTCCCAGTGCTTAGTCCTAATAAATTAACTGGATTTCATTTTGCATGTGAATCTCTGTGACTTAAGGCTTTCTGATGGGTGGTTGTGCGAGTTTAATGTTATGTACATGTCATGAAGTAAAAGGTGTTTTAGGGAAGTGGTTATATGCTTTTCTACACCACACCATTTTTCTCTCAAGTAAAGCTTTCAGAAAACCACCTTTTACAGTTAGTCCAGCAGTCCAGCTGAGAGAAAGTGGAACTGAAACAGAATTTTCCCTGTCATTAGTAGCTGTCAACAGTTGATTAAACACCTATTTGAACCTTTACTAAGATGATTATGTCACTACTATTGCAAATAGTTTACATCTGGAGTCCATCAGATAATGTCTAATCTGGCTTTTATGAGGAATAAGTGGGCATGTAATGTTTGCACTAGAGTTCTTTTGGTCTTGCAGACTTGTGCTATTTATAAACCTTTAATATAATACAGTTGTCATATAATTAATATTAACTTTAATTGTTTTTCTTCTTTTGACACCCTCTAGGGCTTTGTCTTGGCATTTTATTGTTTGACATTTATGCTACAAAAGTTGTTTGAGTATCAGACAGCCAACATAGTTAATTCAGCATAAAATGGCTGGGCATTTTGACTGCATTAGTCACACCCAAGTTTTCAAAATCCTGTGTTTAGAGTCCAGAAATATTTCAATTCTCTTTGACAAGCAGAATATGGTCCCTTGCTCTAAAGACAAAGTTGTGCATGTCTGTCAGTAGAAATATGTTGGCTGCCATGTTTATCGAAGCTAAAGTTGCAATCTGGGTAGCAGTAATGCCATTTTTAAGAGACATTGTCAAGATCAGATCTTTGCTTAACTGGAGACGACCACACAGTCACTTTGTGCTAGGTGATGTCCATTGGCTTTGATCAGTTGCAAACTCCTTCCCAGACTCCCTGTCCTGCAGCCTACTTTAAAAGTTTTACTTCATCTGTCAGGTCTGTTTGCCTCAGCTGTCAACAGAGTTTTTAGTCACATTTTGATGTGGTTTTTCAGTGTGCAGATTGCTTTTTTAGTCATTAAGAATGCTTCAAGGAGCCCTCATTCTAGCGCTCAGATTAATTCTACAGAAGCCTTCCCAGCAAGAGCACATGTGATAGATGAATTATGTAATTTCCCCATAGTAGTTTATGCTAATATAAGAAACATGAGAGGTAGGTAAAATAATTTATAATTTTAAGATTGACTCCTTGCCAATGTGACTAAACAGCCCGCTGGTGTTGTTGGAGGTGGCTCACACCACAGATGCTCTTAAATGATCATCAAAGTTCTGCGGAACTATTTTGGGTTTCCAGTGTAATAGAGACCTTTAGCTTCTCCAGCTAGCAAGAAGTAAGATACAAAAGTATTGATTCCTTATCATTATGAGATTTCAAATCAGATTTTCTTTTTTCAGCTGAGGAAGCAGAAGAAGATACATGCAGCTTTTCAGCAGTGATTGAGTGGAAAAATTAGCAATATGTTTTCCAGACTGAAATGTGGAATAATTTTTAACTGTGAGGGAGATGTCATGAAATGAAGCAAGTCTCCAGCCTCACTGACTGCAGTGAGTGAGGAGCTCGTGCTCTCCAGAAAATGAGTAAAGAAGAAATGATGCTTGAATCCCTGCAAAGACAAATGAGAAAGGGGTGAGAGCAATGCCTAGCAGTGGCATGGCAGTTGAGAGAGAAATTTGGGAAAGGTGACGATTATCTCTGTGTGTATTTCTAAGGATAAAGCTACAGAGTGGTTTTGCACTATTTAAGCTTGCAAAGTAGGATTAATGGGACTTACACGATGCCTTAGCCTTGATCTCTGAGTAGTGAAAAGTGTAATCAAGGCAATTCCAAGGAGGAGATTAGAAAATTAAATGTTAGATATGTATTTTTTATTTTTGTATGCTCAACTTGGGTAGTTGCCCCTCCTCCCCCCAAACCAGCATATATGGACAAAGAATGGAGCCACATAGACTAAATTACCAGATATAAATTGTACGTTCATGATTACTGACAAATTTTACAAGACTTCACGCCACATATGCCACTCTTTGGGCAATTATGAATACAAGAAAATAAAGTGGTTTGAGGAGCTCACCAATGTGCTAAAACTTCTGCTTTCCCTTGGTAATAAATCTGAATTGAAATCAGCTTAGACACCACAGGGCAGTGTACACGCATTCCTCAGAGGAATGCATACTCAATCTAGATTGTGAAGGTGATAAATACAGAAATGAGAAAATGTAATACATGACATCCTGTTAACTCAGTGAATGGAAGGCAGGAGTTAGCTGGGTCATGAATTTTGCATGGACATGTTAAGAAATGCAGAAGTGATTCAATGAAATGTAATCATACTGAATAGATTGATATAGGTGTAGCCTAAGAGACAATTAATATAACTTTAATATAAGAATTTTCATGGTTTTAAAAATAGATTAGTTTAGGAGAAAGCTGTAACTGTGTAAGCTGCTTGCGAGAGCAGCTGCAAACTTAGACATAACAATGCAACAGCAACAGCCTTGGAACTAGAAGAAGTAGGAGATAGAGGAGTCATAAATAATGAGACTAACGACCAATTAAGAGACAGAGTATATCTTGTTTTCAGCAAAAAGGAATGTTTTTGAGCTCAGATAATTGTGGAGAAGAAATTTAAAGAGCATGCGCTGAGAGCGAGGCAGACATCGAGCCTTCATCCCTGAAGACCACCAGAAGACCCCCTAAGTGTCCCTGAGCACGCTCTATCTGGGAGGGGTTAATGTAAATGACTTCCTGGAAATAATTTGCATAACCCTGCCTTTTCTTAGAAATTATAATGAATATGTATAGTTAATCTGTATAAATATGAGAAATTTGGCTTTAATGGGCACACACATTGGGAGGAGCGATCCCCTGTGCGCCCAGCACTGCACTAAAAGATCCCTGCTTCATAGTCACCAAGGCTAATGAGTTTTGATTCCGGCTTTCCGAGGCATCAGAAGGGAAGTGTCTTTCGGAGGGCCAGTTGGAAGAAGATAGGATTGTGGAAGAGAAGTGATGGTTTGACAAACTGTTGATAATTCACTGAGCGAGCACAACAGCCAGCTGGCTCCTGAAAGATTCCTTTTGCTGGATCAATATGGAGAAGTGGTTATGTCATCACAACTTGTTAAATAATACTACAGGGAATGTTTGTATTATCACTACACTTGTGTAAATATAAGGACACCTTGCTAATAATATTTTAGACCCTGTACTAATGCCTATCAATGTAATATTTGATCACCATCTGTATTCAAATACATCAAGAGTAGTCAGACTTCCTGGTAGGTTTTGTAAACTTCCTGCTTCATCTCATAGAAACCTGTGGATAATATACGTTGTCTTAGGTACTGGGGGAAATGTGGAAGTTTGATGGCAAGAGGAAATGGTTGATGTAATTCGGCTGTAGATGAAATACTACATAGGCAATAACTATCAAGCGCTGGAACAACTAATCATCAGGTAATTTCTTGACTGTGACTCAGTCTATCGAATGAAAGGACTTAGGAAGATGAAGGATGATATGTTTCCCCAGAGAGATACCAATCACAAACTAATCACAGTATCCTGGGAAGCGTCTAGCCAAGCAGAAATTAAATCTTCACCGGACTTTCCAATTACACAGTTCTAGTCCAGATGTTCATGTTGTTGAAATATCTTTATTTCTGAATGAAAATAAAGACATGAAACACCACCATCATGGGATGTGTACTGGCTGTGACAGTTGCTGTCAGGAAGCGGGAGAAATGTTCGGTTCCACTCTGCCTGGGATGTGAGTCCTGTTGTCTTAGGAGGCAAGTGGGGCAGAAGAAAGTTAGCAGGTTTGGCTTTCTAGAAATCTTTCCAAGTGTGCTCAATGCTCACCTAACCAGACAACCTTAGAGTAAATTTTTGAGAGTCTTCAGGTGCCTTGATGAAAATCTGTCCTTTGCTGTCTGGCAGGATCTGCCCTTTTTGGGCAGCTAAAGAAGAGCACAGCTGGCAAGAGAACAGGAGAGAGGCAGGAGTTTATGGGAGTGATGGAGAAGAAAAAATGGGGTTGCAGTGGCAAAAGTAGACCATCACTGAACCCACTATTATCTGTCTAGTATCTGTCTTGTTAAATAAACATGGAGCCAGTGCTACAGGTGTAGATAAGTGCCTTTGTGGTTTTTCTGAGCTCATTTGGCTAAATTAGCATAGGTGAGAAGAGAAAAAAGGATAGTGCTCTGAGTTACAACTTCAGAGTGTTCTTGTTGCTTTTTAGTGGAAGGAACTGCCCAAATATGGTGGAATCCTTTATATTTTAGAGAAAACTAGCAGGACAGTGTAATAATAATCCAGGTAGTGTCAATTTATATAATTTTAAGAAGAAATGTCCTTTTCAAATGTGGTCAGTGAGAGCAGCAGTCCATTTTATTTTTTCAATTGGGCACTTACTGTTTGTTGAATTTTCTCTCTTTTCTTGCACATAATGTGGTCACTCGTATAGGCAGGTCCCTGATACCTGGGGGCTTTATAACCTTATTGACAAAGCTGCAGCAAAGGCCAGTAGTTAGAAATGTTTATTTAAAGGAATTCAATGAATGAGATGCAATTTTCTTAGCTGCATGATGGCCAGGTGCTGTGGTTGTGGAGGTGGGGATGTGAGCATTAGTTGAAATCTCTGGGACCTGCACAAGCAAGCACCTTGAAATGTTCTCTGTTGACACTTTCTAGCATATGAGAAATAATCTTCCAGTCTGTGAAGGCACAAAGGAAAGGGGCAAAGGCTGTTTGGGAAGAGCCATCTTTCACAGTCCCAGAATTTGTAAGTTTTTCTATTTGCCAAGACTTTATGGAGAAGAGTTGATTTTCTTGCTGAAAGCAAGAGTTTGTGATAGTGCATCACTGCATTACAATGATTTCATATGCCAAAACTTCTGAAGGCTGTTGGTAGAATCAAGAAATAACTTCCTGATCATGATTTCACACTAGGATGGATGTGTTCTTTTAATGTTTTTTTTCTGTGTACATTAATTTCTAAGTTTCTCTGAAGAACCAGAGGTTTGTTGCCATTGATAAGGAGATTGGATTCCGTGGTCTATGCTTTGAGGTAGTATGGATATATATTTTTTTGTTGTTGTTTAAAGATGCCTGGGTGGTCTTATTCGTATGTTAAGATTATTTTGGCTTCAGGAGAGTGTTTTCTTCCAAGATAGAATGACAGCGATTTTCACGTCTTTTGCATTTGCTGTGAACAGGCATAGTCTGCCTGTTGGAAACACAAGGATGTGTTATCCATGTGTCTGCTGCCATTGTATGGTCCTCAGGCATTGCTGTACTTGATTTTTAACTTTCACATGGAGTTGTTCTTAGAAGCCTGAAATGTATGGAGTAAGGGAGAGGACTTATAATATATGAGTATTTCAGTTCAGTGTCATGGCCTTTAATACATAGGAGGTGGTATATATGACTGGATGATTGCCTTGTCCTGTCTGGATTTAAGATCTGCTAGACTCCAGTAAAGATTTATATAGATTTCCACTCCCCCCTCCCCCCTTCATTCTAGAAGAGTTTGTTTTCTGGGAGAGGAAAGAAGCACTGTATTGAGCTTTTTTGACTCTTTGTGACCTTTCTTTGTGGATGTTGTATAAACTTTCTCCTTCAGATAGCCCTAGGACTCTCCCCTTGACTCTCCTGTGGTGCTTTTCCGGGCTTTCTTTATTAAGTCTGACTGCAAACTCTGCCATTCATGGGATTTGGAGTCATGCAGTGTGCTGTGATATTGCTTCTTGAAAGTGCTGTGCAGGCTTATATCACACAAGATACTTTATAAGATATTATAACTTATATTTTTAAATTTGAAAAAAACCCACTTTTTTGTCATTCTGTCCATCGTGTCTTTTTCAACATCAGTTCCAAGAGCTGACTTTTTACATGCCGACAAAGTAATAAGTTTGAATAATTAAGGAACTTCAAGTTTAAAAAAAAAAAGTAAGGGAGCATTGAAAGTAACAGTGATGGTAATTAATATAGGTCATGCAATAAAACCTCTTGTATTTTAAAATTGTCTACAAATTGTAGTCTGTTTAAATGGAATAGATAAATATATCTGTGAATGAATTGTAGTATAATTGATTTACATCTCCAAATCAATGATTAGCAAATTAGACCTCTAACATGTAATCTAGAACTTGAAAGTGGTAACCTACTTCTGTTATTTAATGACTGTGCGTGCTTGATGAGCCCTGACTGCATCCTAAGCAACGGAGACAGGCATCCGATTTTCTATACCTAGCAGTTACATTACTTAGCCTTTATACTTTGCATAATGTAATTGCAGTAATAAGCCCTTTTACGGAAAAAGACAGTTTGCTGTGAAGATACTTTATGTAGCCCTTAAATACTGAACAGGAACTTTAGTGAGCAATGCAGTATGAGGTACTGTAAAAGGCAGGACTGCCAGAGCGCAGGGTGGCACTGGGCCAGGTCGTGGTATAACAAACACTGATCGGGGCCGGGGGAATGTGTGTGTCATTCTGTCATTTGATCATTGGAGACTTGATCCTACTTCTGTTGGGGGAAAAAAATAACCAAAGCCAGTCATTGAAGGTCAGTTCCTGTGCAATAAAATTAATTTATTCTAATATACTTCAGAAGTAACAATAAATAACTTGGACAAGCAAGATAGAAATACACAACATTTAAATACCCATGTGAGGTGATGAAACATCAAAGGGCTGGGTAACAAATAAATACGTGACCTCAGTGATCACCCTTCATCATGTAACGTTCCTCTTCTAGAAATTGATTATCTATTAATGCCTCTCGTGCTGCTCTCACATCTCTCTTTTCCTTTTTGGCCTGAGCTCCATATTGCTTCAAAATCCTCCACCTACTACTTATAAGTGCTTTTCTGCTTCTTTTCTATTTTTTTTTTTCATTCTCTGACTTTTTTTTTTCTCTTGTGATCTCCAGTCTCCTGCAGGTGGGTTTAGAATATTCTTGCACCTGTTTGAATTTTTTCATTGTGAAATGCAATTGTCTTTAAGAAAGTATCTCGATTCTATAAGCAGAGTAATAACACTTTTTTACAAAATCATTGTGATGTGTGTTTTTGCTTTTTTTCTATTTTCTCCTGAAGCGGTGTGCATATTTGAAGGCAGAACGTACTTTGAAGGACAAAGAGAAACTGTGTATTCAAGCTCAGGGGACTGTGTTCTGTTTGAGTGCAAGGTAAGAATACTGTTGATGGAAAAAGAATTTCTTGCATGTTCAAGATATCAAAGTCCCACTGAAAGAAACAAAATACAGACAGGTCTGCCTTAGGAAGTGGCAACTGAAAAGACATCTAAGGGGTCCTGTGTTTATTTTGTCTTACTGAGTTCCACATCAAATTTTGCAAATAAATTTACTTTGCATAGCTGCAAGCTTTGATTATGCAGTTTGACAATCAAACGACATTCTTTCCTCCTTAGGTATTGTCTCCATCACCAGTAGTAAAACCCACCAGACTCCCTCATATTTCCATTGACATATGTGCAATGTTACTGCTCAAAATTATGTGAGCAGGTATGAGAGATGTACAGATGTGATGGGGGGACATAACTTGGAATTCAGGATAAATCTTAGTAG
This sequence comes from Porphyrio hochstetteri, assembly GCA_020800305.1. Lineage (NCBI taxonomy): Eukaryota > Metazoa > Chordata > Aves > Gruiformes > Rallidae > Porphyrio > Porphyrio hochstetteri. The sequence continues at coordinate 36,241,170 of CM036905.1, forward strand.
AAAAATTAGATGAAAAAGAGGGAAAAAACCTGGCATGTCACACCAGGTGTCTGGTTGTATTTCTCGTGCTGGAAATTGGATAGGGTCATTTTTTTATTTGTAAACAAAACACAGCTGATGCTAAGTCAGTCTTATTCTGCTGCAGGAACTGAATTGCTCTTCAGAGCACAAATGCACTTTAAGGGCAAAATATACTCCAGGGGCAGCTGCGTGTTGAGAATTACACAAACTGCTGCAGAGGGTCCCGCATTGCATCTCCATGATGGGGAAGATTTCCCTCTGGTTAGAGAGATGCATGCTGTGAAGTAGAGTTGAAAACCTAAACACCTATTCTCTAGGGTAGAGAAAAAGAGAGGAGTAACTCCTCTGGCCATGCTGCAGCTATCAGGTTGTTTTTCTGGAAATCTCAAAACATTTTCATACAGTTGTGAAAAAGTGTGTTTTACAACAAAGAACTGGGGACCGTTACCTTACTGTTGTTGATTTTAATCTTTGTGAGCTTAATTCCTGGAGCAAATGCTTTGAAGCCCTTTTGAAAAAGGAAAGGAAAAGCTGACCAGAAATTATTTTGGATTCAGCTGTATGCTTTTCAGGACTGTGAACTTGTATTTTCAGTGTGACACCTGGGACATGAATTATGTGACTCGCCAATGGGTACAGTTAACAACCATCAGACGCTGCGTGAGGTTGCCTCGTATCTCTTGCAGCTGGTGAGCTCTGTGAACAGAGTGCCTCTGTTGGCAGCACTAGTCCATATTTTGTGGATTATACTTGTTTTGCTGGTGGGCTGCCTGTCTGTCCTGGTAGAAATACTAAACAGCAACTATTGGCCAATTCAAATGCTGCTTTTTCAAGGGCTGGTTTACATACTGTTTCTGCTGAGCAGCCTTGTGAATGACAATTCAGAGCAGAAAATCCACATGCTGAAAATTGTGTTGGTCAGTTAGGAAGTCATAGGTGGGCACTACTTTATTACTACCAGAGTTCTCATAAAAGGATATAATTAATGATTTCAGCTCAAGAGTGGCACAAGTACTGATTTTGTGCTTGAAGGCTTATAATGATGTTATCAAGGGAATGAAGGGAATTTCTTATTTTTGTCCACATATAATTCTAAACATTTTTTGGTTTGTTTGACTGCTGCAGTGGTGCCTCTCTTTGAATATTATAAAACAAGTGTGACAAATTATCTTCCACATTAGGATTTGTAAAAGAATTAAATGCAATCCAGACTACTCTAATTGATATTTCTATCAAAAGGGATTTTTTTCTTTCTTTTGTGGAATTGTTAGGTTTTGTTTGCCCTGGCACGCAACATATCTGTGGCTGGTTTCCTTTATTATCAGGTTAGGGTTGGTTTCTCTATCAGTACTGTTTAAGATAAAGTTTGAGCAGTAATTTTGATATTTGCCATTACATTAATGTTTCATCTTTATATTTCATGCATAAAGATGATTTAAAATGAAATACTAGACCTGTAATAATAATACTACTACATACATGCAATGACATATGCATGATTTTAAGCACTTTTCTTGCATGTAGAAATACAGGCTTCTGAATTCAGTGAGCTCATATTTGAACCGGATTGCTAATTTTAAGGCAGATGCCTCTGAGGAACATGTTGTTATCCCTGTTTTTCTGTCTTTGCGGTACCATGACTAGAGCACTGCAAGACACATTAATTAGCGCCCAAGGGACCTGAAGGTGGTGCATCTGCAGTAGCCAGCTTGCTAAGGCAGGCATTTCATGTGGTCAAACTGCAGTGATTGTGTATGACCTGCACTAAGTGCCTGAAGATATTCACATGCCATCTTGGAATGTACCATCTTCCTTCAGTGTTTCTACCACAACATTGAGCGCAGAGATATTCAAGTTTGATTTCACTTGCTGTATAAATAGCAAGCTGTTTTAGAGCATCGGTTATGAGGACTCCTGATTCTGGAATCTTCTGCCTCAGTTTTTCAGAAATAAGCATTACACTTTCAGGCATAATTTTAAGACAAACTTCTGAGGCAAGCTGCTTGACAGCTAAGATAGAAGAATGAGAGTTGTTGCCACACTTTTGCTTACTTGAAGAGGTTTGAGTATAGGGGAGTTCCTAATAGTTTTGTTGCACTACATTTTCCTTTCAAATGTTTTTTTAAAGGTATCTGGAGTTTGGCATAGGTAGGTTTTTGTTTGTACATTAAAATGCAAAAACACTACTAAAGTTGTAATTTATCTTTATTTCTTATTTCCCAGTATTAATCCATTGCCTCAATTTTACAGGACCACAAAATGCAGCGTATTCCAAAAGATAGTTGTACAGCTTTGAACTGCCCAGAGTCTCAACAGATCCCTTTATCTCACAGTTGTTGCAAAATCTGTAAAGGTAAGGTAATAATAATATATAAGCTCAATGCAGTTTTCCATTTGTATAGTTTATCTGGGCTTTTTTCTAATTAGGACGCTCCTACCCATGATAATCACTGTAGATCTAGGGAAGCTAAATATGTATCATCTGCATTGTGACATCTGAAAATTGTTTGTGCAATGGCTCATAGGGTAAATTCTGTGAAATATGTTTATATGTTTCATTCTAGTCAAAATGTCAAAGAAATCATCTATGTAATCAGTGATTTTCTACCCTTCTCCCATTCCAGCATCAAAACAAAATGGGATTGGAGACATGTCCATGTTCACCAGCATCTTTCTGAGATGCTTTGAGATGTCTCTTTCAGAGAACTGTTTGTGCTATGCAGTTGTTTGAAGACTGGAGTAACTTTTTTACCTACCTGGAGTTGTAGTCTGCATCTAGGAGCAGAAGCTTTGAGGAATATTTTTATGTGCTACCTACCTTGTTGTGCTACATCCAGAGTGCTCCTTACCAAACACAAAGTACTCTGTGTCTTGATTCCACTCTTTTGATCTGGACTAATACCAGTATCTTCAAAGCTATGAGCAATTGCATCTTCAAGTGGCCACGTCTATTCCTTCTATAGCCAAATAATGATAAATTCATACCTGGCATGAAAGATGTTAGAGTCTTGGACTGATTTTAGGTATACTTAAGTGAAAAGAAGAGTGCAGATACACTTGTTTCTGTGCTACTCAGCACAAACACAAAGAATATGATTAATGACAGCAAGCAGAGAGATAAGGAAGTAGAAGAAAGGAACTTAAGAAAAGTTGGTAGGTCTTGAAGTCTATCACAGTCAAAAAGGATTTTTTAATGATAATTTTCTATAAAATCTTCAGTGGCTTAGAGAAAAGAATTCTGTTTCTTGTGCCTGGTATAGCTGCAAAATTTTAATATGTGTGAGATAAGTGTTTCCTGAATGTTTTAAATCCTACCTGAACCATCCTAGCTTGGCCTCTCATGAGCTTTAGAGCTTATTCTTTAAACAAGAAGCAGCCGTACACTATTATTAACCAGCATGTATTCTGTTTATTAATACAGCTGATATGTAAGTGTTAAGACTCTTAAGAAAGCAAAAATGTTCAGTAAAAAAGCCCTTACCCTTTCTGGATAACATGTACGTTCTTAGTTATGTAATGCCAGATCTGACACAAACCAGTCCAGACCAGGCAATAAAAAATAACACTATTGCTTTTTCATTAGCTTGGTCTTCAGTGAGGAAGGCAACAAAAAGGCGAAGAGTAGCTGTCACCATAGGCAGAGGTTTCTCTTGGCACACACACTTCTGCTGTCATCCTTGAGTACTGAAGACCCTCTAGTGCTATTTTTGTGTCTTGATGTCCTGTGTTGGATAACAGCACTGTGGTAGCTACAGTGAATTACAGTATTTAAGTAACATTATTTAAGCATACCTCTAGGTTGCAAGAGGACAATCCACAGAGAAAGAAAAACGTCTCCCTCTCATATCATAGTAGGTCTGTGATGTTTGCATCACGACCGTGTCACTGGGTCTCAACACTAAAATATTCTGCCTTTATGGGCTCTTCTGTTTCTCTCATCTTGTTTTGCTTGGTTTGTGTTGCTTCATGCTGTGCCTGAACTGCCCAAGTGCAAAGCATCTCTCTGACCTGACCTTCAAGCAGGTTCTCTTCATTGGCCTGCTTGTAGTGCTCGTTTAACGTAGCTTATGTGAAGTTAGGGTAGAAACTCTTTCATAGCAACATATGAAGCAGAAGCCAGGTGGAGTGATAAAATAATCTTTACTGCCAAAAAATACTTGTTATTTTGTCAGGGGTCTGTGTTGCAGCCTGCTTCCAGCTTGCATTCCAGAGCTGTTGCTGTTACACTAGTCCTGAGCCTGACCCACATTCCCCACGTCTCCTATGGGAGATTTTGAGCCGAGACAATAGTTATTGGAAAACAAGAGTGAAGTACAGCTGCTTGACCAGGTCCACTGGTTCAGTTAAAGAAGGAATTTTGAAACAAATAAAGTTGTTGAGGAAACAACCAGAGAAAATCTTCACAACTTTATAGACAGGTGTGAAAATTCTGGAAGCTTTAAGTCAGTTACTACAACCAACTTGAATTCAATTTAATAAAGGATGATTTAATGGTGTTCAGCAATACAGCAGCATTAGATTTCAGGAGAGGAAAAATAAGGCATTAAAAAACAGCTTACAGAGTTGAAAAATTCAATCCAAATCTTCCAGCCTCAAAAAAAGCTTCAGAATCTTTAAAATTCATAATTAAGATGGGAAACAGTTACAGTCAAGAAAAATTGAAGGGGTAAAGCAACAAAATAGGAAATAGGGATCGCTAAAAGGTGAAATGTTAAAAACAAATTTCTCTGAAATGGAAAGGTGATGCAATCAGGGCAGAGTATTCACTCAGTGAAGTTTGAAAGGAAGAAATTGAAGCCTCGAAAAGGGGAAGAGAAATGCAAACCAAGTAAATGTTAATCAAAGACTTTTGGTTAAATGTGGAAGGATTTTATAAATACACTAGGGAACAAAAAGTGCTAGGAAAAGAAGTAATGCCACTAGTAAATGCCATACTGCGTGTCTGAGCACATTTATAAATGTCCAGACCAAGGGGGGAAAAAAAGAAAAGAAGAAGAAAATGAGGAAAAATGTATAATTAAGAAGTGTCCTGTAAAAATACTTAACAATGACAAGGAGACAGTAAGGGGATTTACACAAGCCTCCTATCCAGCTGCCTTAGATCAATGCCATAACCTGAAATTGAATCGAAGACCTAGAGACAGTCTGTTCTTGTGGCCTTTACTACTCCTTTCATCTGTTTCATGCTTGGTACAATTTATTTTGCTATATCTCACGGACAATAGAAAGGTATTCTTTGACCTAACTGAAAAAAAAGATAGGACTGTCTGTGACAGGGATGTTTCATAATCCCCCACATTCTTTTTAACCCTCAATCAAATTTGTTTCTGTGCAGGCCATGACTTTTGCACTGAAGGACATAACTGTATGGAGCATTCTGTCTGCCGAAACCTAGATGACAGAGCTGTCTGTAGCTGCCGAGACGGCTTCCGAGCCCTCCGGGAGGACAATGCCTACTGTGAAGGTAACACCTTGTATAGATGCTTAACTCCGCTGTGTAAATTGCCGTGGGATGGATCTATTGATTCATGAGTGTCAAAGAGATAAGCCTATTAAATGCAATGAATTAGATATGCAGCATATCAATCAAGTAAAATAATTATATTTCCAATCAAGTTCTTAAGTTCTTTAAAAAAAAAAAAAAAAAGAAAAAAGTCTGAAATATCTGATCAGTGTCAAAGTGGCAAGTTAGTATGGCTGAGGACTCGAATTAGAAACATGCTTCCATAGGAGTTTTCCTTTTATTTTTTCTCATGGTATTCAGATATTCAGGCAGCCTAAGAGTCAACCATTTGAATAACATTGGTACAACATTTAGTTTCTCTTTTCACTGCTTCCTGTTCCCATTCTCTCTGCCCAGGAAGTAAGTAAATGCTATAGACTAGATACTAGCATTGTTAATCATACTAAGCAATGTTTTATTATTTGAGCTGCTCTTTTGCTATCAAGCTAACAAGCTCCTTAATCAGAAGAGAAGCCTCTATAATTTGTGTCTTTACAATCAGGCATAATCCTGTGGGAAAAAAAAACCCATCCCCAGTCCAGCAGCGAGAGCCAAAGTCCTCTTAGCTTTTGTGCTTACTGTTGCTCTTCCTCCTGAAAACCCTGATTCTGCAGACACCTATTACTGCTATACTATCCGGCCATTCTTACCATAAAGCTTAACTGTTGGCAGCAGGATGGCCTTTGACTAATGAGCCTGCTAAATTGAAAGTAAAGCATATATGAGTACATTTTAAGGTACTCTGAAGTCCCACCTAATATCTGGATTGTTCTCTGGTGATGCACAATTAAATGGGGTGAATCAAAGGCTTTTAAGACTATTCGTTTGGCTGAACTCTGCGAAAGTTAATGCCTGCAGCTTACGTAAGTTATTAGCTGCATTAATGTCAGTGGGAATGCTCATCTGTAGATTTAGGTTTGAGAATTCATGACTGCTTTCAGGAAAGGAGCATATAATTAATTCAGCTTTGCACACCCCTCTGCTTAATGTTTGTGGTAAGAGTTCTGATGGAAGCCTGTTTTGAGTACAGCTAAGCATTGCATACTAAAAAATCCCTTGCCCCCATATCCCAGCAGGCATCTGACATCAAGACCTGCTATATAGCTTGTTCTGTGTTGCAGCATTGGCCACTTTTTATCCCATATTCCCTGGACAATATGCTGAGGCTTAGGCTGCGATTCTGTGTTTCTGTGAACTCATCAGCCGTTTTCTTTTTGAGGGGAGTTAAGGTAAAGCAGCTGCTTTAAGAAGGGTTTTTTTTTCTGTAGGTCTATTATTGCTCTGCTGAATGAAAGCAGAAAAACAAGTTATGCTCCCTTAGTGATCTTCATATCACTCAAATCAGAGTGTTGCTATGTTTGTAACTTTCCGGGCTTGTCATAAGCAAAATAAAAAAGAAGCTTTTTGATCAACATTGGTGGTGAAATGTTTAGATGATGACACAATAGATACCCTATGTGAGACCAATGCGTTCATGTTAGAAGTGGATTTACCAGTTTGTGCTGTACCTAAACTCAGTGTGGTGACTTTTTGAGAAGTTTTCTTGACCCAATTGCTTCTGTGTGGGCAAATGACATTTTTTCTGGGTGTTAAGCATTATTCCACTTAACTGCTTTCAAAAAAATTGCAGAAGTGTATAAAAGGTTGGGTCACATAATTCACATCAAAATAATAATTGTATTAGTATGTTTGGATGCATTAAATGCTCTCTTAAAAATGTGTATGATTTAGGGCTTGATCTGGGAACACTTGCTCACTTTGGAGTTAGCGAGAACAAGTCCCATTAGGAAGATGTGCCACGTGAGCAGAGCTCATGAGCTTGGGTCCTTGCCAGACGAGGTTCTCCCAGCCAAGGGCAAAGCTAACTCAGCAGACAAACCATCCTAGCTTTGCTGCCAGCTCTGCACCATAGCTGCAGTGTAGACACCAGACTTGAACTATGCACACTTGATACACGGGGTCCAGACCTGGCTGTGGCTGGGCACCCCGACTGTGTGTGGAGGTCACATGCTGGAAGCAGGGGAAACAAGATCACAGATTGAAACTTTAGGATTGTTTTGTGGAAGAGGGAGGGGCAAAGGGCTGAAATACCTATGCTTGTTCAGAGTTGTGCATACTTTTTTCCAACCCAAATGTCTCTCTGAGCACCGAGGTTTTTATTTCTGGAAAGAGAGTCTTACCTTGACGTTAAACAATGTAATAGCAAAAGGCACAATAGCAATAGTGTAACACCAAGGCTTGTCAGAGTCCTGTCCCTCATCTTGAAAGGCTGAAATGGACCCAACCTCCCTTTCTCAGCACATACCCTTTCTTCGCTCTGCCATTCTTGTGACTTTAATTACAAGCAATGCCAAGTGTAGAAATGTCAAGTTAACAAAAAGCCTTTCAGAGAAGACTTTTTGTATTGGCTGGAGCCCATGGGTGTGATAGCTGATTCTGTGTTCACACTTCACAAACTTCAGTTATACTGCAAAATTGGATGTAATTGATTCTGCATTCGAGCCAAACTTCACTAAATACAGTCCTGATTTGTGCCTCAGCACTGTCAAAATTTGAAGAATAAACAGAAGTAATGATGCTCCCACTGGCAGAAATTTTCCTTAAGCTAGGAGAACAAAAATAAAAATATTCAAAGCTGTTTTTAGTGTGGGTCTATAAAAGCTGCATAAATTTCATCTGAGTGATGGAAGAGTTTGGCTTCTATCCTAGAAAGAACTGGTGCTTTTCCAGCACCAGTGTGATGTCTCTAGATAACTGTTATGGAGGATACCTTTCTGTTTTATAAGAATAATATTTGTTAATATTTATGTCACATTTAGCTTTCCCGTGGAGGACTGTTAAAAGCAATACTTAAGGAATTGGGATTTCTTCATTTACGTGCTGTAAGCATTATTCCAAGTACTCTGTTTTCTGCCTCAGGTTATTATGCAGTTTGAGATACCTTGTGAGGAGGTTGGGTATGGATTATGCTGTGCTGCCCAGGTGTAGGTGCTTTTGAATACAACATCCTTGGTGTGTAGCCTACCTAACATCAACATTTTACAAAAACAGATGTTCTGATGAAGTGTAATTAGTTTTTCCCAAAACAACATCTGCAGTGCTCTCAAACTGATGATCGCCCTCATGGGGCAATGGCTTACATGATGGGATGTATTTCAAATGGTGTTCAAAGCCCATTACGTTTGAGGTGGTGGAGTTAAGCTGAAAAGTTTTTAAGAACAAAGTTTGTGACTCTTGGCTATCAGAACATTCTGATGCATGTAGAAGAATGAAGTATACTCGTATTTCAAATAATATGGGTTTGCAAATAATGTGCTGTGGCAGCTTTAGGTGTTTTTCTCAGATCCTTGAATCTAAGCTGTTTTCAGGCACTGTTTCATGCACTTTTGGTGGTCCTCAGAAGATGTGTTTGGGGAAGGGGTGTTACTTGTACCCTTTGGAGGCTGCACTTGGAAGCAATGCTTGAAGTCTGAGTTTCTGATTTAATAATAGTACTCAACTATCACGGTGCAAAATCTGATTTCACTTCAGAAGTGTTGCCAAGGATTGCTGATTAAATAGAGAGGAGAGTAGGTCCAAGAAAGAAGATGGGAGAATACAGTTAATCTTTTGTAAGCACCAGAAATGAACATGATATGAGAAAAACGGGTTATTTGCTTTTTCATAAAGAGGTTTTTGCCTGATGCAGATACCACTTTATGTTGTGTACTCTTTTTGGCCAGGATGGAGTTAATTTTTTTCATAGCAGCCTATAATGGGGTGTTTTAGATTTGTGACTAGAACAGTGTTTACAACACAGGGATGTTTTAGCTATTTCTGAACAGTGCTTGCACAATGTCGAGGCTGTCCTGTTTCTCACTTTCCCCACTAGCCAGGAGGCTGGTGGTGGCCCAGAGGTTGGGAGGGGACACAGCTGGGACAACTGAAGCCCAACTGACCAAAGAGATATCCCTGACCATATGAAGTTGTGCTCAACAGAAAGAATGGAGGGTACTCTCTATAAGCTGGCTGTTGCTCAAAGATTGGTTGGGCCTTGGTCTGCTGGTGGGAGATGGAGAGTGATTGCTTTTGAATCACCTTTTTCCCCTTTTCCCCCTTTACTTATGTGTCTTTATCTCCACCCATGAATTTTTTCTAACTTTTGCTCTCTGATTCTATTCCCCATGCTATATATGTTTGCATAGAGGCATTTAAGTTGATCCCCAGAGAAGCTAGCTTACTGGCTGGAGTGGCTGGAATTCCTTTGTGCTGCACTTCAGGGGCTCTTCTGCTGACCTGTGATCCTTATCCTTGTTCTGGGCTTCAATTCCTGGCACTGGCATCAAACTGGTAGGAGTGGGACAGACTGAAGTTCTCCTCCACTGGCAACTTCAGCTTAAAGGCTTCTTCACCAACCTGGCATGCCTGTGACTAAAGATGATCATCCCTTTCTCTGACAGATGGAACCCATCAGCCCCCAGCAGATTCCCATGGTCTAAGTAGCTGAATAAATATGTTGAGAAAGATCTAGAGAGATAGAGTCCCCTGTAATGGAGATAAACTCCATAGTATTAAAAAAACCCACTCTATTAAGTTGTTTGGGTCTTTAATAACCAGTACTGGGCTATTTGCTAGCTTTGCTGTCTTCACAAATTCCACCAAGTTTTTCATGTGAGAGTCAGCAGCTCTACAGTAACGGACAGTTTTGTGGAGCTAGGAAGGTTACCCAAGCTCCTCTCTTCTCTCTTCTCTTTTTTTCTAAATGAGATGTGGCAATAGTATTACATATAGCTAAGAAATAAAGATTTCCATCTTCATCACCTGACAGTGTTTGAACCATTACCTTGTCATTTTGGGTTGGGTTGGAAAACTGAGCAAGCAGAAAGAAAAACTTTAACTCCAGCAGAGCAGAACGTTATTTCCAAATCACTATTCAAATGTAATGAAACATTATTAAATTAAGATGAAACATTAATATTAATCAGTATTGATATATTATCAATTATATTTTTTTTTTTCCAGGAAAGGCAGTGTCATCTTATTTCCATCATTGTTTCACTGAGAAATCTAAATGTGATTAATTATTATCAGGCCAGTTCTAGTATGTCAGTATGTCAGAGTGGGCCAAATCCTTCTTGCCTGCCACGACTCTTACGCAGGAAGATAATAAGGCATCTAACTAACTTAAAGTGTACAAATAGTATCCCTGACACCAGCTCATATAGCATGCTGCAGAATGGGACACAGATAGTCCCACTGCATGTTTGCATGTACAAATTGCAGGATGTGATTCAGTCTTATTTGGTTTTAATTATGCGTATGGGAAATATGTTCAGACTGATTCTATCATCCACCCATAGCCAGGATTGACACTGATGTTGTTATGATTAAAAAAAGAAAAAGTTGAAACTAATCATATAAAGGAGCCTCTTGGAAACACTATTTTAAACTCCTCTGTGCTGCGAGGGGCTGATAACAAGATGCTTTCTGTGCTGTTTTCCACCAGCAATAAAAGTAGTGCTGCATTTTGTTTTTAAATGAGAAATTAAGGTGATTTTTTTTCCTAAAAGTTACTTAAATCTGCAACCTCAAAACAAAAAAGAAACTTAAGCCTTCATTTTGTTCTTGTTTTCCTTTATCTCCAGTTTTCACTAGTATGGGGGAAGTGGCTACTGAAAGAATTATGTGCCGTCACTGAGCTGAAAAGTACCTAAAGCCAACTGATTGGTTTTCTTTCATAACTTTTAAAACCTCAGGCTAGAAGTGCAACACATCCTACGATTCATAGAGGCTGGGTCCCCAGGATCTCAAAAGACATAGAAATGTCTGATATTAAATCATAATGAATATAAAATAAAAATTATTTCACAAAGAGTGCAGAGGAATAGCAGCCACAGTTATTATATCTGCTGTGGTATTTTAACTAGTGTGGCATTGTTTGAGACAGGTGATATTATCACTTATTTCTGTAAAACTGGCATTGATCTACTGGATAGCCTGTGGAAATATGCTCCATATTTTAGATCCCACCCAAACTCCAGACACAGTCTAACCCAAGCGCTGGGGCTTTATCATAGCTTACAGGTACTGTAATGTACAACTGAAATGCCTCTATACAAACCTGTGTAGCATGGGGCATAAACAAGAGGAACTGGAGACATGGAGCTCTGCCTGGGAATGTGTGAGGAACCAACCAAAAGCTTATAGATCAGTATTAAAGGGAAGGCAGGGACAGAGGACATTATAGTGGGGGTGAGGAACTGGAACATGTTGTCCAGAGAAGTTGTGGATGCCCCATCCCTCGCAGTGTTCAAATCCAGGTTAGATGGGCCTTTGAGCAACCTGGACAATTGGACAATGTCTCTGTCAATGGCAGAGGGGTTGAAATTAGATTATATCTGAGGTCCCTTCCAACTCAAACCTTTCTGTGTTTCTATGAAAAACAACTCTCTTTACTGTTAGAAATTATATTTCTGTAATACTGTTATGGTGTACTGTGTCCTTTCAAAGCTGTGTAGAGCTTCTGTCATGGAATGTAGACCTTGAGTCACTTTGCCTTTATTTTAAAAGTAGTTTTTGTCCTAGTAGTCCCCTCTAAGGCTGCAGGTGGACAGAGAAATCACAAACTGAATCAAAGATCAGTGATTTAAAATGATATGAAGGGAAAAGTGACAAGATGTTTACAAAATCTGTATGTGTTATCTATGCATTTTAATTGTAGGAAAGAGATCGGCCTGGGGAAGTGGTATTGGGATTAGGAGAGAGGCAAGGGGCTCAGCTGAGGTGCGTCTACACTAACGCACGCAGCATGGGCAACAAGCAAGAAGAGTTGGAAGCCATAATGCGGCAGGCAAACTATGACCTGGTTGCCATAACAGAAACATGGTGGGATTGCTCCCATGACTGGAGTGCTGCAATGGATGGCTACAAACTCTTCAGGAGAGACAGGCAAGGAAGGAGGGGTGGTGGTGTGGCTCTATACGTTAGGGAATCCTTTTCTGCCACTGAGATTGTGACTAGGGATGATAACATTGAATCCCTATGGGTAAAGATCAGAGGAAGGGCTGACAAGGCAGACATCCTGGTGGGCGTCTGTTATAGACCGCCAAACCAGGATGAAGAGACAGATGAGGTGTTCTACAAGCAGCTGGCACGAGCTGCACGGTCATCAGCCCTTGTGCTCATGGGGGACTTCAACTTCCCTGACATATGCTGGGAGTACAGCACAGCACAGAAGAAGCGGTCTAGGAGGTTTCTGGAGTGCACAGAGGATGCATTCCTGATGCAGCTGGTCAGAGAGCCCACAAGAGGAACTGCCCCGCTAGACCTGCTGTTCGAGAACAGGGAAGGTCTGGTAGGAGATGTGAAGGTTGGGGGCTGCCTTGGACAGAGTGACCATGAAATGATACATTTCTCAATTCATGGTGGAGCTTGGAGGGGGAATAGTAAAACTGCTACCTTGGACTTTCAGAGGGCAGACTTTGATTTGTTCAAGAGACTGGTAGGGGGAGTCCCTTGGCATTCAGTCTTAGCGAACAAAGGGGTACAAGAGAGCTGGTTGCTCTTCAAGAAGGAAGTCTTAAGGGCGCAGGAGCAGGCGGTCCCCCTGAGCCGCAAAATGAGCCGGTGGGGAAGAAGACCAGCGTGGATGAATAGGGAGTTACTCTTGAGGCTCCGTGAGAAAAAGAGAATCTACCGCCTGTGGAAGGAGGGACGGGTAACTGAGAATGAATTCAAGGAAGTTGTCAGGATGTGTAGAGGTGAAATCAGAAAGGCAAAAGCCCAGCTTGAATTTAACCTGGCCGCTGGGGTGAAAAAGAATAATAAACTCTTTTATAAGTACATTAACAGTAAGAGGAGGACAAAGGAGAATATCCACTCTTTACTGGATGAGGCTGGGAATGTGATCACTGAGGATAAGGAAAAGGCGGAGGTTCTGAATGCCTTCTTTACGTCTGTCTTTAAAGGTCAAACAGATCCTCAGGGTACCCCTCTCTCTGACCTGGTAGTCTCAGCTGGGGAGCATGCTAACTCCCCTGTGATTCTGGAAGAAAGAGTCAGAGACTTCCTACTCCAACTGGACTGCCACAAGTCCATGGGGCCGGATGAGATCCACCCGAGAGTGCTGAGGGAACTGGCAGAGGTGGTAGCTGAGCCGCTTTCCATTATCTATCAGTCCTCCTTGCTGACTGGTGAGGTCCCAGAAGACTGGAGGCTTGCCAATGTGACTCCCATTTACAAGAAAGGTTGTAAGGAGGATCCGGGGAACTACAGGCCTGTTAGCCTGACCTCGGTTCCAGGGAAGGTTATGGAACAGATAGTCTTGAGGGAGACCATGCGGTATGTGCGGGATGGCCGGGGGATCAGGCCTAGCCAGCATGGGTTCATGAAGGGCAGGTCCTGTTTGACCAACCTGATCTCCTTCTATGATCTAGTGACCCATCTGCTGGATGAGGGAAAGGCTGTTGATGTGGTCTACCTAGACTTCAGCAAAGCCTTTGACACTGTCTCCCACAGTATTCTCCTGCAGAAGCTGGCAGCCCGTGGCTTGGATGGGTACACCCTCGGCTGGGTAAGGAGCTGGCTGGAGGGCCGGGCTCAGAGAGTGGTAGTAAATGGAGTTAAATCCAGCTGGCGACCGGTCACGAGTGGTGTTCCCCAGGGGTCGGTGCTGGGGCCTGTCCTCTTCAATATCTTTATTGATGACCTAGATGAGGGCATTGAGTGCACCCTCAGTAAGTTTGCAGATGACACTAAATTGGCTGGGAGTGTGGATCTGCCTGGGGGTAGCGAGGCCCTACAGAGGGATCTGGACAGGCTGGAGAGCTGGGCTGAAGCCAATGGCATGAGGTTCAACAAGAGCAAATGCCGAGTCCTGCACTTTGGCCACAACAACCCCAGGCAGCGCTATAGGCTTGGGGCGGAGTGGCTGGAGGACTGTGTGGAGGAAATGGACCTGGGGGTACTGATTGATGCACGGCTGAACATGAGCCAACAGTGTGCGCGGGTGGCCAGGAAGGCCAACGGCATCCTGGCTTGCATCAAAAATAGTGTTACTAGTAGGAGCAGGGAGGTAATTGTCCCCCTGTACTCAGCACTTGTGAGGCCACATCTCGAGTACTGTGTTCAGTTTTGGGCCCCTCACTACAGGAAAGACATTGAGGCTCTGGAACGCGTTCAGAGGAGGGCTACTAAGCTGGTGAGGGGTCTGGAACACAGGCCTTACGAGGAGCGTCTGAGGAAGCTGGGATTGTTCAGCCTGGAGAAGAGGAGGCTTAGGGGAGACCTTATAGCTCTCTATAACTTCCTGAAGGGAGGTTGTAGTGAGCTGGGGGTCGGCCTCTTCTCCCGTGTAGGCAGTGACAGAACTAGAGGGAATGGTAGCAAGCTGCGCCAGGGGAGATTCAGGCTCGACATTAGGAAGCACTACTTCTCAGAAAGGGTAGTCAGGCACTGGAATGCACTGCCCAGGGAGGTGGTGGAGTCACCAACCCTGGGGGTGTTCAAGGAAAGACTGGATGTTGTATTGAGGGATATGGTTTAGTGGGAGCTAGTAGTAATAGGTGAATGGTTGGACTGGATGATCTTCTAGGTCTTTTCCAACCTTGATAATTCTGTGATTCTGTGATTCTGTGAAAGAACATACCTTGTGGGAGGTACTAATTATTAGAAATTATTTCCAGTCTAATTGATGCTTTAGCAAGCTAGTCAAAATATAGCAACCTCTTACTACTTCAATTACAACCATGCTAATACTTATAATCCAACTCACCCAGTTTCTCCTAACATCAATTAATAATTCAGTAAAAATCAATAGACACAAGTAGCTGCCCGTTTTCTCTTACCCTCCCTATGCATTGCTGCAGCGAGTTGTCCGTGGCCCAGGTTCTTTGCTGGGAGTAGCATGGTGGGGATGTTGGAAGATTAGTTTATTTTTTTTTCTTAGTCTTTGTGTATGCTTGATATTTTTTTATGTTTCAGCTCAATACATGGGGTATTTGTATTGCTTGGTATTTGTAGTTGGTTCATGAAGTTAGTTATATTGTGATTCCTTAGGTTTTAGTGCTTTTCTTTTTGGGGGGAGGAGAGACGCACAACTGCAGAAAGGTAGGTAAATATAAAAGTAGTAAAAAAACCCTACAACAAAAACAGTTTCAGAGGTAGATCATGTATACGTGACCACATGGTAATTTTGCTGTTGGAGCTAGGCCTTTTAGTAGCTGTTGGTAACACCAAAGGCACAGGGCTTTATATATAAGGAGAAGCAAAAGTCAAAGGTTATCTACAGAGGTTAAAAATCACAGAATCACAGAATTGAAGGGGTTGGAGGGGACCTCCAGAGATCGAGTCCAATCCCTCTGCCAAAGAAGGTTTCACAGGACAGGTCACACAGGTAGATGTCCAGACGGGTCTTGAATATCTCCAGAGAAGGAGACTCCACCACCTCCCTGGGCAGCCTGTCCCAGGGCTCTGTCACCCTCACTGTGTAAAAGTTCTTCCGCATGTTGGTGCGGAACTTCCTGTGCTCCAGTTTACAGCCATTGCCCCTTGTCCTGTCCCCACAGACCACTGAAAAGAGGCTGGCTATTTCCCCCTGCATCCCACACTTAAGATATTTATAAACATTAATCACATCCCTCTCAGTCTTCTTTTCTCCAGGCTGAACAGCCCCAGCTCACTCAGCCTTTCCTCATACGGGAGATGTTCCAGGCCCTTAATCATCTTCGTAGCCCTTCTCTGGACTCTCTCCAGGAGATCCCAGTCTTTTTTATACTAGGGAGCCCAGAACTGGATACAGTACTCCAGGTGGGGCCTGACCAGGGCAGAGTAGAGGGGGAGGATCACCTCCTTTCACCTGCTGGCCACGTTCCTTTTAATGCACTCTTTAAATGCTCATTTCAATGCACTCTTTTAATGCTCCTTTTAATGTACCCCAGGATCTTGGCCCTGCTGGCTCATGGCCAACCTGTCCTCCACGAGGTCCTTCTCCAACAGGTCATCCTTCAGCCTATACAGATACAAGCAGTTATTCCTTCCCAGGTGCAAGACTCTACACTTCCTTTTATTAAACCTCATCGGGTTTCTTACTGCCCAGCTCTCCAGTCTGTCCAGGTCTGGCTGAATGGCAGCACAGCGGTAGTGCAGTCAGCTCAGATAAATAATGTGGGAGATTGTGTGCAAATACACAATTTTGATTGAAGTTGATGTTAACATCCCTTGTGGAATATGTCACTTGGAAAAACTGATGTGCTGGGTTTGATAGAACAAAGCAAAACAAAATACAGTGACTGACTGGAGTAACAGCTGTAGTTAAACCATTGGCTTGTCTGGTGATAGAGAGCTTAGAAAGAGTAGTGGGAGGAGAAGGAGCAAGGGCTGTGCCAGAACCTGGAGTTTTTTATCCTCTTAGCAGGTGAGAACTGGTTGTAGCTGAAAGTGAAGTGAGCCAGGAGAGAACAGGAGCTTGAAAATATGGTCAGGGAAGTGGGAGAGACCCTACTATAAAAGCATTTCTGTTGGAACAATGAACTGTGAAGTTTTAATGTACTAAATACTCAAGCAAGTTGGAAGGAAGAGTTTGAGGATAAGTTAGCATGTTTGGTGGTTGAAGGAAAAAACCCAATACTTTCACAGATGGGTAACCTGGTAGGAGCTTTCTTCAAAGTTATGGAAGTTATGGTCTATCTTTTTTTTTTAAGTTAGTGAGGAGATGGATTGAAGGCAGGAGGAGAGACGGTGAGTAAGATCTGGGAACAGGACTAAGCTCAGGTAGAAAGTAGGTGAGGGAGGAAAACAGCAGAAGCTTGATGGCAGAGCTAGAAGGTTATTGTTGGTGGAGGGAAGACAAAGAGTAAGAAAAAGGACAGAACGTGTTTTCCTTTGTGACCCTGTCCAGGATGCAGGAGAAGTTGTGTTTGTTTTAAATCCATGTTTGCCTTTTTCGATGGTAATGGTTGTTCTGATTCTTCTCTTCTTCATTCTTCCTCTTTTGTAGTCCCTTAATCGGTGAGTAACATTTGCTGATATTGTGATGCCCTTTTTCTAGCTCAGGGACCAGATAAGAAAGTCTCAGCCTTTCCCAGCTTGTGTATGAATCAGGTCAGTAGTTGCTGGCATCCAGCCTTGGGATTCTCAGAAGAGAAGCTCAAGTCTTAGGAATTGTAAATGATGCCCTTGCTCTTAGCAGTGGAGCCTTCAGGTCAGGTTGGATGTTTGCTGATGAAATTGTGTGGGTGAGGTGGAAAAACAGGTAAATGTGGGGTTTCATGTTTATGAGCTATCAAGACAGAATCATTAATATAAAAAAAAAATTGGGGTTCTTTTTTTGCGGGTTTTTTGGGTTTTTTTGGTTGGTTGGTTTGTTTTTAAATTATAGGTCAAATCTACTCTTGTGTTCAGAGTACTTTTTGATCTGAAATAATTTTTTTAAAAATATGCTTTTTATACTCCTATTTGCTATCTTCCTAGGTACTTAGTATTATCTGTTACAAATATTCTGCAAGAGGATATCCCTGCCCACCATATACTTCTAAATGTGTCCAGTGAGATCACTTATGCTAAATACCAGAGTTTTAAAGGAAATGACTGGAGGCAAGACACTACACAGAAAGGATCCTCAGTTCTGGAAACAGCCTCCTCTCCTTACAGCCCAGATTTACTGACTTAGTACCAGGCTCATTTGTTCTGGCAGGCTTTTGTGGTAGATAAAGGCAATGATGGATAGTGAGGCCTAAGGAGATGCTTTGTTTGTTAGCATGAGGCTTTGGTCAACAATGATTTATAGATTGCAGGTCAAGTTCTCATCTTATTAATGGGATTGTAAAACATAACTGGAAATTTCACTTTAGGGTAGCAAACTCATTAGGGTGCAGGGGGGAGAAATACAAGGAAACTTTTTCTGGGTGATATGTTTTGCATAAATTTTGTTTGAGTTCTTGGGACAATAAAGAAAGGCTATTTTTTTTTCACTTTTGATGTTTTTGCAAGTTTAAATAAATCATTGAAGTGTGTAGCCTGAACACTTTTGCACTAACCAATTTTCCCAGAGATGCCTCTTTTATCTGTTCCATTGGGAATAGAGCAGGTTGATGATCTCCATGGCTACATTGTTGTTGGTACATCACAGCTGGTGGCTTGGTATCACATCACAGACTTCAAGCACGCAAGCCTTTATTGTTGAACATGTAGAGCCATTGGAATGGTGCATTCATCCTATTAAACTGACTTCAGCATCTTATTGGCTAAACAGTAAGGCATTAATGTGCATTAATATGCTAACTAGGCTTTTTGGCAGGGGAAAATTAAGATAAATGTTGTAGGCTTTCTTGGATATTGAAATGTATCAGGTTTTCTGTTGTACTTAGTGCATTTGTGTTTAAAGGTGAATAAAAGGCTACACCAGTGTTTCAACGAGTAAGCAGGATGAAAAGGCTTTTATTTTGGTAGCTTTGAAAGAGAACAGATGTTGGGCTCTTCCCCTGCCCTAGTTCAGTCTTCCTTGATCTGTAATGCTTTAACCTAATGTATATGAAGCTTGCACAGAGAGTGCTAATGGGGGAACAGAATCACACAGTTTTAGTGTGGTTAATCTCTGTGTGACTAGTTGTCATTTGTCTGCTACTTTATCCTTTTAGTACTAATTATCTTTGTGTCCATTGGCAAGGTATTTTAGTGCTGAAGTTGCAAACTGTTTGTAAAAGCAGCTTCCTACCAGCTGTCTGCCGGTGGTGTAGAACAATGGGGTTTTGACACTTGATTAGGGTCTTAATGTGCCAATATAATAATATGATTGAAGCAATAATAATTGCTTTATTTCCTTTGCATTCTGTACAGGTTTTCTAGACAGCTGGGTGGGAACGAGTTTTGTTTTCCAGTGAGTGTTTAAAAAATGTGGATGATAACTTTGCTAATCAGTTTGAGGGGGAAAAAAAAATATTCAAATTTATTCAAATGAAACACTTCAGTCAAAAGTTAACCTTATCAGCTCTGGATTTGTTTTTTTATTGTGTGTGTGTTTTGTTTTAGTTTTTTACAATTGAACAAGCAAGATTTTGAAATAAAGGCAATTATAAATGAGGCATTTTGCAAAACCTCAATATGGGATATGTTGGCAAAATGAGACCTTTTATTTAGAACACTTCTAAATTAGGAGGTTTGAATCAATGTAGCTCTGTCTTTAAGATTTTTCACTGCAAAATGAAAACCATTAGTGGTTTGGGTCTCCTGTGGCTATTTACCTGCCAAACCAATCATTAATATAGTTTCAGAAAGTCCTATTTAATGTTTCTGAGGCTTTGAATCTTAAAGTACAATTTTGTGAGGGTGCCAAAGCCAGCTCCAAGGCATTCTCTTGATGCCAAGAATGTAAGGCCTCTAATTACTCAAAGACTGATGGTGTTACTTAAATACAAATCAACACCATTAATACGGTGTTGTGAACTGGAATTATGAAAGAAACAAGTTGCATTGTTTGTGGGTGTAGCTGAGGGATATGTTGTAACTGCTGGCTGGTTTTGTGAGCTGCAGAACATCTGTGTATCAGGAGATCTGTGCCATTTTCCACTTTCTGCACAGAACCAGCTGCCTCTGAGGTCCTCTTGTGATAGTGTCCCTTTTTTTTTCCTTTTTCAGGTGACTTTCACAAAATGTTTTTTCAGCCTTGCTATGCTCACTGTGCTTACTGTAAACACACGTTTATTTGCCTATGTATGTATGTATAAGCACGGAAATGACAATTTCTCCAAACCAATACCATAACATGTAGGTATGATTCTTCCATGCCTGCAGAGCTTACAGGGAAAGGAAGGGAAGGAAACCTGCTGTGTAACTCAGTATAGTATATAAACATATCAGCTGTGAATCAGTTAGGAACTGAATTTGTGCAAAGCAGGCTGGGCACATCATCCTGAGCATTCACAGTGGACACCTTTGTGGTTTGCAGACAACTGCCCCCCTCTACCCCCCCCCGCCCCTTCTCCAGCAGAATCCAGCAGCTCTGAGTAGACAAACTGGCTAAAACAGTTTTTCTCAAAACTGAGTGAAACTAGGAAATCACTACAGAATCACTAATATTCACTGTGTTACATTATTTGTTCTGGAAGGTAAATTTTCTGGTGGGTATGTAAAGGGGAAAAGCAGGCAATGAGTGCAGTTGGTAAGTAGCTATTGATTTAAAGAAGCTGGGACGAAGAGGAAGAATTGGGAGATAAGCATACGACCTAAACAGAAGTACCGTACAGAAGCTAACACTGTTGGCATTTAGCATCACAGCTTTAAGAAGTCAACCCTGATTTGAGTTTATATATCCAGTTTATTGTTTTGAACTATCATCAGACTTTGGAAAATAACACTTGTTCTCCATCCAGAGATTTTATTTTCAACTCTGAAAACTGTAAGCATCATTGAAAACAGGGAGGAAATCAAAACTGATGAGCAGGATAAAAACCCAAGCCAACAATCCTCCCCTTTGATTTTTTAACATACTTTTGTAGCAAGGTTCAGTGGCACATTGCATGACAATGTAACTAGGTGTACAGAGCATCTCAGCAATGCTGTCTTTATCATTAATATTACAGGAACAATGTCACTTTCAAATTAATACACCTTTTCTTTTTTGTGGCATAATAATAGTGTGCTTTTTTGGTATTTTTTTTGTTTGGGTTGGGTTTTTTTGTTTATTTGTGGTGCTTTCTGTGTCTTACCATTGCAGTATAACCTGATACAAGGAACAGGTCTGATTTTTCAGCCTAGAGGAGTACCAAAACCAATCAGGTTTTGAAGTCCATGCCTACAGTGATTTATGTCTGGGGTTTGCTCTAGAACTTGATATGGCAGCATGTATTCCATCCCAACATCTATTTTGTCAGGTTGCAATTTTTTCTATCGGAGAAGATCTTTACATAAATCAGATTCTTTCAGGTTTCCTTCAGCTATGGTGTACACGTATCTATATACATATGTATGTAGATATATATAGATAAGGATATATGTGTTTATAAATACTAAAATTACCGATTGGCTGCTTTATAATTCTAAGAGAAAGTTACAGTAAGTTCTCGTGTCTTTTCAAATCTTACCATCTTCCATACAGTTCCTTCCCAAGCAACATCACCTGTTAGCTCAAAGGCATGTAGTATCATACAGCAGTGTGTTTATATATGGAGTGCAGTGACTACACAGGTACAGTGATGGATGACATTACAGTGCTGAGGCAGTCGGTCTACTGTATGGGACCCTAGGTTTGGGTTTTTTCCCCTCTTAATTTAAATCGTAGGAATAACATCAAAAGGAAAGATGTAAGCCAATGTTATCTTCTTTGTGACTCCACTATCAGCTGTTCACAGAAAGCTCATGCTGCTTCTCTTGTTTGAACACTTCAAGCAGTTGTTTTAAAGGAGAAAGCCGCAATTCTATCTAAAATTCATTGCTGCTCAAGGAACTTTTTATTCTAGCCCAGTACAGATGCAAGATGTGATGATATCCAGACATTGTAAAGAATGCCAATGAATTTGACTCGTGTTCTGCTTTGCTTTATTCACAGATATCGATGAGTGTGCTGAAGGACGGCACTACTGCCGCGAGAATACCATGTGTGTGAATACACCGGGATCCTTTATGTGCATCTGTAAAACAGGATATATACGCATTGATGATTATTCATGCACAGGTAAGAGCTGTATATTCATGAAAGGACAGAACAGGATGATGGCATTTAGGGGCACTGATGTGATTTTTCTGGAGTTAATCTTTGTTACACTCACAAAATGTCTACATGAAACGTTGAACAGAATAACCCCCAAAATAAATTACAAGAATATAGTGCAGAAGAGCTAATGCATTTTACAGACGATGTATATATTGTGTTCTTTGCCTGAAATTATAAGGCAGTCTGCATTGTGTTATAGGTCTGAGTGGCTTTGAGTGCTGATAGGGAAAGTGAAAGGAGGAGGCTGATGGGAAAAATAAGAGCAAAACAGTGCTGGGAGTTACTCAGTTTCCATGTGGCACTCCAGTACAACTTAACTTGGAGTATGATGAATCTTCTGCAAAGTTTTGATAGAGTTAAATTTGCTGCATATTAGAAGTGTTTGTTTCCTCATTTGAATCCTCCAGTATCGGGGAGGTTCCCCAGCTGAATCCTGAGTTCAGGTTTTTCACTTAGGAATTTGTCAAGGAGCTATGCCTGCTTCAAGCCACTGGACAACATGGTCAGTTTTACCTCTGTATCTTCCTTTTTGCACTACTGCCACCTACTAGTGGATGCTTTAGAGGAGGTGTTGAGTTCACACTGGCTTTATGTGTTCTAGTCTTCTTTATTGCAAAGTATTTTAGGATTATGGAATGAACACTGAACATTTACAACAGCCTTCTGTGTCGGAGCCAGGCTGACTGTAAGTGTTCCTGGGAGGAATGTGTTTTTTCCTACTAGACAGATAAAGCAAGTATGATTCAAAGATGTAGCACATTCTCTCAGTGAATAAAAACTTGTGTGAACAAAATAATACCCTTTTTTTGTGTCTAACAGGGGAATGCATTAGCTCTTTCTGTAAGAGGATATCTTTGTCCAGTAAAACTTTCTTGGAGTTCATATTATCTAACAGTAAAGCTGGCCATAAATGGATGAGAGTATTCAGAATGTAGAGACAGGAACTGGAATTCTGCCTAATATGTCCTGGCATTTGAACACCAATGATATGTCCTGGTAGGGAAACAGCTTCTTCCTAAACTGCATAACTTGCTTGTCCAAACATGCACAGCACTCAGGGACATGTATTTGGGACCACATACATGTGACATTTGTGCACACTGCCTTACCTGTAGTTGTCATTCCTCTCACATACACTGACAAGCCCTGTTTTACTGCAGTTAGCCCAGTTCTTGAAGAACCAAGTTATGGACTGCCTGCAGCAGGTCCTTTCTGAAGCAAGCAGTATGTTTCTGCTCGCTCTGCCGTGTTTCCACACTCTCAGCTGAGTAAAGCAATTGTTTTACTACCTACTGAGTGTGAATGTTGGGATTATTTTATGACTGACTTTATCTAAATCACTGTGATACTTTTTTTTGCCTTGCTTCCCTTAGCTTGCTGTTCTGATTGAACTCTGTAAATGGTAAAGCATCGCAAACAACTTCACGGAGGCATTCCGTGCCTATAAATATAATAAAGGCACTTCTCGGTACTCTGCACATTGCCTTCCTTATGCTTGCTGAAACGTACTGTTGTGAAATTCAGTGTAGTTCAAGAGCTCTGGACAGTCAAACTGGTGTAAAACTGCCTGGAAATCCATTACAGATCTGACATTCCAAACTGAGTTTTGCTCCACATTTGTAAATAACAGTTTCCTGTGAAATCAACCTCATGGGTGACAAAATGAGTGATTTTTTTTTTTTTTCCACCTGACTCTTCATCAAGCTGGGAAACTTTAATGCAAAAGGAAGCAAAGGAGGTGAAATAGTTTTGTGAGATTTCAAATCTTAAGATAGTGATTTTCTGTATGCCTGACCAACGCTACTCGCTGTCATCTGGGACCTGGAATTAAATTACAGTGAATTTTGGATACTTAGAGGCAACCACTAGAATGCAGTGCCTGTTGTGTGCTATATTTTCCACAAATGGCAACCTAGCATCATAGAGTGTATATATAACAAAGTAACTGCATTTTTTTCTGGTTCCACAACTAGTGTGAGCACCTCCAGTGTGGGCACTAGACAGTTACTGAAGCATGTAGACTTACGAGACTCTTGCATGACATTTCCACCCAATAAGGAGTGAGTAAAAGGTTAATTATGTTTTAAAAATTAAAGGAAACACAGAGTACATTTAAAGTCATGCACTTTGATTGGTAAATAGCATTTTGTGCTTGTTGTAGTCGATGAGTGACATTGAGAGCATTTATACTATTGAACTGTATTAAAACAGGTGGTAAGTGTATTTGTACGTGAGACTATTACAGGGTTTTCACCCCTCAGCATATTTTTTGCTCGTTGCTATTTTTGCCATCTATTAAAGCTCCTGATTTAGGAGACTTTCATGTGCACCCCCATTTGCCTGGATATAAATCTAAGAGGTAAAGTGAGTGCAAGTAGAGAGGGTATGGTGCTGGGGCTTTAACATGGGTTCTGTGGAAGTTTTAAACCACTGGCTTTCTTAGCATTGTCTCTCCCAAAGAAACCTGCTGTGTTCAGAGAGCCAGTGAAAGCTTGGTGTAGTAGAAACACTGACTGTATTTACAGGACCTTGCTGAAAGATGTGTATGATAATAAATCATACATAACAGCGGGAAGGAGTTTATGATGCTAATGATAGTACTTTGCTGTCCTGCAGACAGACCTTCAGATTTCATCCAGGTTGTTATGCTTGGGTATAGCTGACTTTTCATAAGCATGATTTTCTCTTATAGCATACTGTGGTATTTTAAAGAAAATACTTTACAGGAAAAACTCATTATGTTTCCCTTTATTGTCCTTTTGGTTTTTTGTTTGTTTGTTTTTAATTTAGGTGGAGCCTTAATGACATTCAGTTAAACAAATGATATCTAGGACTTAAGAAGGAAAAGTAATTTCCAAATACATTTTGCTTAGACATCAAGGCAGGAAAGTGTGTTAGGGATCTCAATTGTCTCAGCCAACCTTGCATGTGCTCTATTTAAGTCCATCAATTTAATCTGCTTTTTATGCTAGTAGAAAGCAGTAAATAGAAATCTTTGCAGTTTGAGAATCCAGATATCAATGTGTCCATTCCCAGCACACCTCACTGGGCATCACAAGCTCACTGCAGATGGGAATTATATATGTTAAACTGAATTTTCTTGTCATAATGGTACTAGTTCTTGAAGTTAAGGGCATATACCAAGCCTTTTTATCTGGCAGATAAGCAGGACTGTAAGGAGGAAGGCAACCATAGTAGATCAAAGAGACAGACTTCTTCAAATTAAGGACATATTTTTTTAAATGTTTTGTGATGATTACCCTATTTAACTTGGCATACCTGTGAAAGTAAGGCAGTCCACTGGCTATAACAGGATTTTCTGGTTTTTTCATATGTCTTTTTTGTTCTAATAATCAGAACATCTGGAAAAAATCATGGACTCACAGAATGTGTTAGATTGGCAGGGACCTTTAAATAAAGGTTCTCTAGTCCAACACCCCTGCAGTGAACAGGGACATCTTTTTACATGGTAGATAATGGCAGGACAAGGGGGAATGGGTTAAAGCTAATGGAGGGAAGGTTTAGATAAGATATTAGGAGGAAGTTTTTTACAGAGAGAGTGGTAAGGTGCTGGAACAGGCTGCCCAGAGAGGTGGTGGTGCCCCGTCCCTGGAGGTGTTAAAGGCCAGGTTGGATGGGGCCCTGGGCCACCTTGTGTAGATCCAGGCCTGAGGTTGGTGCCCCTGTCTGTGGCAGGAGGGTTGGAACTGTATGATCTTTGGGGTCCTTTCCAACCCAGACCATTATATGATTCTGTGATCTTCACTAGATCAGGTCACTCAGAGCCCCATCAAGCCTGACTTTCAATGCCTTCAGGGGTGGAACCTCCACCACCTCTCTGTGCAACTTGTTCCAGTGTCTCACCACCCTCATAGTGAAGAACTTCTTCCTAATGTCTAATCTAAACCTACCCTGCTCTAGTTTAAAACCATTTTCCCTTGTTCTATTGCTACATATCCTTGTGAACAGTTCTTCCCCAGCTTTCCTGTAGCTCCCCTTCAGGTGTACTGGAAGGCCACTATAAGGTCTCCCCTGAGTTGCCTCTTCTCCAGGCTGAACAAGCCCAACTCTCTCAGCCTGTCTTCATAGGAGAGGTGCTCCAGCCCTCTGATCATCCTTGTGACCCTTCTCTGAACCTGCTCCAAGTCGTCCATGTCTTTCTTGTGTTGAGGGCTCCAGCGTTGGACGCAGTACTCCAGGTGAGGTCTCGCCAGGGCAAAGTAGAGGGGGAAAATCACCTCTCTTGATCTGTTGGCCACACTTAATGAAAAGTGGGAAAGAAGTCTGTAAAAAAAAATGGCATTTTTAAACCAATCAAACACTGATATAAATAATATCTTTACATTCATACCATTGGATAGTCTCTGGTTTATGTAGTTCATGCAAAAAGTGGGTATTGGAGGACATAACTTCTGCATTGCTTTTTTCTGTTTTCCTTGAGAGGGATGGAAACACCAGCTTTGATAGCATCAGTTCTCAGCTGCTGCAGAAGTGTATTGTAAAGATCCCTCTTGCCAACTACTCATGAGAGGCACGCTGCAGAAGCCTCACATAGGCATCTCTTGTGTGCGAAGGCAGTCCCTGAGTATTTTAGGGCCACATCAGTACTCCAAGCATACTACAGAAACTACCAAAGGCTCCAGAACTTGTGTTTATATGGTTGCAGAGTATGTAATTCTGTTCAAATCTCTCACAGAGTCCAATGCACTTTATTTTTTCCTGATGTTTGCAACTAAATTTAGTCATTCAACTCTCTTTTGCCTTGTGCAGAATTTAAGTTTTTAGTGAGTCTGTATTTGCCTCATTGGCAATTCTGCTTTTGACTTGCCAGCTGAAATATCAATGAAACTAGAGAGGCAGATTTTTCATCCAGTTCAGGAATAACAAGAATAGGGCAAACAAGCAACAACCGACCCTCTGTGTTACTAAATGTTAAATGTTACAAGTAAATTTTAGGTCACACTGTGCCTTATAATGCTGTGTAATCAAATCCAGCTATGGAACTGTAGCTGTGCATAAAATAGCTGACTTACTATAAGCAGGACCAGAAACTCTCATAGCACAGTCTCGTGTATATTACTAAGAAGGAAGAAAATGTTCTGTAGCTTGGCATTAATATGTCATTGTTTGCACAGGGTAGCTGAAGCACAGGAAGGAGATGTTGAAAAATTATACTTGAACCTTGATTAGGCAGGTTATGATGTGAGCGATGTCCATGCAGCTTGCTGGCAGAATAACGTAAAATGCCTTATTGTTCCATTCTATGCACACATATATAATTTAGCAGTCATTGATCAAAACAGAAGAGAGACATAAAATCAGTGACATTGAAGGGTTTTTCTCCCGTATGAGACATTTGAAAAGAAATCTGTGCTATCTATCTCTGTCAGAATCCTGGGCACAAAAGACTGATTTAGACAGCATATAGCTGCTTCCAAAACAGCTACAGTCTCTTTTTTCCTGGCATGTTTATTGCAAGTTTTACAATAGATCTGAATTACATTTTGATTTTCACAACAAAGGATGTAATGAAGACATCAATTTCAGATTTTGTTATTTGTATTCATCTGGGAAGCAAGATTCACAGGGTTAGCCTGAGTTAGTCACAACCATATTTACACAGAAATCTGCTGTTCGTGACTGATTTTATGTTCAGAAATCAATCATAGCTATGAGAAGGGAGATGAGTCCTAAGCAGCACCCATATGCCAAATGGGTGCACAATCTGCAAGTTAAAGGCATAAAAAATACACCCCGGGCTACCATGCTTTTCTTACTTCAGTGTCATCTCATTTCCCTTCCACTTTGCTTCCAGAACATGGAATGTAATGGTGTTGCATGGGGGAAAGGAAGGCAGAGAATGGCAAAAGTCTCTCTTGGTGTAGTCTATGCTGCACCATTGCTGTTAGATATGATTAAATCTTAGTGATATAGTATTTTTCTGGAATAGTAACACTTATATCCTTACTCTGTCTGGGATTATAAAACTGACCAGGCTGTTTTCTTGGCTGGAAAAACAAAGTTTTCCTTCTAGAAACACGGATTCAGCCAGTGTCACTGCCAGTCTTTCAGTGCTGAACAGTGCAATCCATATCCTTTCCTGCACCATTTATTTATAATTTTTTTAGTGGAAAAGGAAGAAGTTAAGAAATGAGAGATGAGAGCTCTCTTTTCCACACTTCGCTCTAACAGTGAGGAGTTTTGACTAGCCACAGTGGATGGTTAATCACATTTAGTCTGAACAGATATCTTTAGTTTCCTGCCTCGGGACCACTCACCTATCTAAGCAACCCATCAAAAATGGATCAGAAGAAAGCAAGCCCTAGGAGGTTTAGTGCATCCTCCTTAAATCTTATTAAGGTAGAAGAATATGTATGCTGTGGCCTGGAGAAGCCATGGCTTTTCTAAGTCCCAGATGATTTGTTTCTGTGCAGTCTCATGGGCCGCTTACTACCTTCCCACAGAATTCCTTCCTGGGGCCAGTTTCACTGTTCCGAATTTAGTGGTACTGGAGAGGGAGGTGTTAGGGCTCCCCACAACTGCCCTAGAATGGTATCATCAGCTGATGGTCCCTGTGTGTGTGGTCTGGGCAAGGTGGTAAATGGTTGAATGTAAGGGAGATACATGAAATGTGAGCTGTGTTAGTGTCTAACTCAGACTCTGAATTAATGCTTGTACATGCCATGTTCTAGTGGGGTTTGGTAAACTATCTTTTACTTGTTTCTCCATTTAATTTTTTATCTTTTTTTGAGAGAGAAACTGGGTGATCTACAGCTTTGTACCCTGACACCAGTCAGCTTTTACAATGACAGTACTTTGGCAGGGAATACATACGAAGTCTTCACTAATGAATTATTAAAACCATATCAGGCATGTTGCAAATCGTGGCCTACTTCTTCCAAGCCTGGCCCAGCCATGTGAGCAGCCATGTCCATCCCCGCAGCTGTGCTGAGCTGTCCACAGCTCCCGCCTGTGGAGCTAGGCACTCACATCAATATTTTAAATGCATGCGGAACTCCTAACTTCTTTTCATAACCATTTTTCTAAATCCATTCCAGACAATTTTGTCTTTTCATTTTCATATAAGCCAAGTCATGCTGCTTTTTCGCTACTGCTTGCTTTTAGAAAGGAATGACTTGGAAACCAAAGGAGTTGGCAAATTGGTGGAGATTCTAAGTCTGTGAGGCTATTATTGTGCATTACAACCTGGTGCCATCACATTTGTGTTCCTGGGTTTATTTTCTGACTTTTGAAGAAAATTGTGAAGATTTTTATACAACATAACATGACTGTGCTGGTAACATTTATAACATTTTTTGCTTTTCAGTGAGGCATGGTTGCAGGGTCTAAATAGATATGGAATGGATGAAGTACTCCTGTCCTGGTTTTGGTTAGGATAGAGTTAATTTTTTTCTAGCACTGTTTGGGAGTTAGGATGAGAGCAGTGCTGTTAGCACACGGATGTGTTTATCTGTTGCCAAACAGTCAAGGACTTTTCAGTTGTTCATGTTGCCCTGCTAACAAGAAGGGGGTGAGCGGGGGGCACCCAGGAAGCTGGGAGGGGACACAGCTGGGACAGGTGACCCAAACTGGCCAAATAGGGTATTCCAAGCCAATTACAGCATGCACAGCATAAAGGGTGGCTGGTGGGGGAAATCACAGAATGTTAGGAGTTGGAAGGGACCTCGAAAGATCATCTAGTCCAAGCCCCTTGCCAGAGGAGGATCATCTAGACTAAGTCACACAGGAATGCATCCAGGCAGGTTTTGAATGTCTCCAGAGAAGGAGACTCCACAACCTCTCTGGGCAGCCTATGCCAGCGCTCCATCACCCTCACAGGGAAAAAGTTCCTCCTTATATTCACATGAAACTTCCTATGTTCCAGTTTGCACCTGTTGTCCCTTGTCCTATCGCTGGCCATCACTGAGAAGAGCCTGGCTCTGTCCTCCTGACTCTCACCCTTTACATATTTATAAACATTAATAAGGTCACCCCTCAAGGTCTTAATAAGGTCTTCTCCAAGCTAAAGAGGTCCAGGTCCCTCAGCCTTTCTTCAAAAGGGAATAGCACTCAGCTCCAGAAGGCATGGTTTTTGGAGATGGTCTGGTTTCGGGACGGCTCTGAGCGGTATGGCCTGAGTCGTGTGGTTCGGTGAGAAACTGCATTGTGTATCACCAGTTTCATATATTTTGCTATAAAGTCCTATTAATATTAATATATCTATCTCTCTGCTATTCCAGTAAACTATCCTTATCCCAACACGCGAGGTTTTGGTTTTTCTGATTTTCTTTTCCCTCCCATCCCCCCTCCCCTCTTAAAGAGTGACCCCCTGGCTCTTGGCTGGGGCAAAACCACAGCAACTTGTTCAGGAAGAAAAGAAGGACAGGGTGGAATAGATGGATGGCTTTTATCTTCAGGCATTTGACTTTTTGATTTGACCATACGGAAGTCCTACTGAAAGCAATGAAAGATGTGTTGGACTCACTGGCCTTTAACTGGATATATCCAGCTGGAACTTTCTAGGCATCCCCCCACCTCTACTCCAGCATATCTAAGTCTTTATAAGGCTCAGAGATTTTTCTAACAACATTTTTCCCCAAAATGCTGTCAATGCATTAAGAAGCATTAAATTTTATTTTATTAAACAGTAGCCTCTCACAGTAAACTGAAGCCTCATAATTGTTCCTGCATAAATTGCCAAGAAGCGTGGCAATAGTAAGTTGAGTGACACCTGAAATGTTCATTCTTTGGAATACTGGCAGCTCTGCATATTTTTCAAATCAAATTAAATCACAAATCTGTTGCAAATTGGAAGGAATTCCAAGACCAACATTAAAATAATTAAGGGTCTGGGAAGATTGGCTTGACATATGGGAAAGATTTAAGGAGAAAAACTACACATTTAGCTACATAATAATGATTGTGCAAAAAGCAGGAATTATGGTAACAATAAGACTAATTAATTATTACTCGAGGGGTGTCAATAGCAAAGGAAAAATGTAGGGGAAAGGCCTGCACCACTGCAGGTGAGTGGCTAGCAGTTTTTGATATTAATTTTTTACATCTCACCCATTTACTCTGCTCTTTGGTGATACCATGAGGTGACTGAAACAAATGCACCTCGTTATAATGCATAGACAACAGATCATCACATCCAGTCCATTCAGTGCTCATGCATCTGCTACTGTCTCCCCTATCTTTTGTTTTCATGCAGCCATTAATATTTCCTCATCGGTTTTCTGACAGGTCGCACCGTGGTGATTTATCTTATGTTTGCTTTGCCCATAGTGATCAAAGTTTTGTTCTTCCTAAGCCCTTCTGCTTGGTTTGGCTCTTGTAGATAGCTGGGGCTTATAAACAACCTACACATCTACTTGGATTTCAGCTAATACCACTGGAGATGTTCCTGCTTAAGAAAGATACCTGTTGACTTGGTATTTTGGTATATACATGGCGGGGGTTCTGAGTGTGTGTTTGCGTGTGTATGTGTGTGTGTACGAAAAAGGATTTTAAAGAAACATCTCTGGAATACTTCTGTCTCCATGCTGGTGCTGGGTCAGGAGATGACTGGCTAATGATCTTCTCCAGGGAATGGGAGACTGTTTTCTTTTAGAACTGGCAAATTTCTTCCACTGCTTTTGAACATGAAGTGTTAAAGGTATAGTTACAGTCCTCAGTAGAAACTGAAGTTACCTTCAGAAGCTTTTTTTTCTCTCCCCATCTTTGGAAGTCTCAGTGTGTTTTGTACATCTCATAAAAAAAAATCTGCTTTGTATGTGACAGTGCCCAATTTTCACTATCCAATCGGCCAGGAAATAAATGCGTCTTGGTTTTTTTTGGTACAGTGCCAGCCAAAGGCTGGGTCTTGCCTCCTTTTCCTTCATTAATGCTTTGTTTACAATATAAGTCTTCTGGGGATGCTTATGAGGGAAGAGAGACACTTCCTTTGCAACGCAAATGGAGCCCATCCTTGTCCCCTGAACTCAGATCCCCCCACTATGGGAACAACCAGTCTGGTATCTGGAAGGACTTGAAATGCCAGTAACAGGAACCTGTGATTTTGTTTTGTTTCTTAGTCAGATCCCCAGATTATGATCCTTGGGGTCCCTTCGAACCCAGATCATTCTATGATTCTATGATTCTGTTATCAGGGCTTTTGCTGACTGGCCAGTTGTTACCCTCTGCTTCTTGCAAGATAAAGCTATTTTTGAGGGGGAATACACTCCCTGTCACATGTTTTTTTATTAACATAGTACTCTGACACACTTTGGGTGAAGGATTCCTCTTGGCGTCTAAAAACTGGAGTTCATGAAAGTGCATCTGCCTGTGGGCTTCTGTGCAGATTTCACTGGTTTATTTTTGACTTGCAAATCCATCAATTGCTTGGGACACTAACAGTCTGAGAAATCACTTCTTTTTCCTATACAGTGCAGCAGAAGTGACATTTAAATGCAGGGATACTTGAGAAAAAGTTCTGTTGAATTGCATGTGAAATGCTGAAAATCCATATTTAATCCCTAGGGCACAGGTGAGGTAAATTCCAGAATTGCACTACATTCCTTCCAGATATTCAGGAAAAGTTCGTGGGTGGGTTCTGATGTGGGGCAGGAAATGGGTTTGCACCCGTAAATGTTGGTAGGAGATAGACTCCAGCTAGCTGTGACGTGTGGGTATTTTTCAGTATGACATATTACTAGTTATTTTTGTTCCAACTGTACATTTCAGTTCCCACAAATGAATTCTGAGAATTGAAAGGGAATGCTTCTTCTTATTTAAAATGAAGAATAAAATCTAGCTTACATGTGAGGAATGGAGGCTATGTTTCAGCACCTGCACAAACCTCTTCTAAGAGTGGTGGGTTTCTATGGAAGACAGCTACTGTAAGGCTGATGCAATCCAGAGTTGAATGAAGTCATCCAGCTTCTGTGTTTAAAGCTGCATGCTTGTCTTCAGGTAATTAACAGTGTAAAATTGGCCTGCTTTTTCTGACACACAAGAGCATCCACAAGTCATCTCAAAGATAATAAGAGCTGATAATGCCTCCTACCTTGGTAAATGAGGCCACATTTTAATAAATGACTAAATGTGCAATTTTACTTTCACTGCACACCTTTCCCTACTGTAAGAAGTGAAAAAAAAATAAGTCTATGACCTCAGAACAGTTATATGCTTATAGCATACCAGCTTTGTTATTTCAAAATACACTAATATGAGACATAGTGGCAAAAAAAAAAAGGGACCTAATTTCTTCCTGTTTGTTTGCCTTGATTTATTTTGATGAAATCAGCAACATTTCAAGTTTTCCTTGAGTTCTGCAGCTTGTACAACAGCTGAGCTCATTGACTGTGCTTAAATAAAGACAGAATAATTGCGCAGTGTGGCGCGAGGGGCAGAGCAATAAACAAGCGTACTGACAGGGGCTTGTTGTAACATCACTGGAGTGACATACTGTGGCTTGGGTAAGGGAATGTTGTAGTCAGCAAAGCGCCAGAGAAAACATGCAGATCTGGATTTATAATGATGTGATGAACCATTTGTCTTTTCCACCTCTGATTTTGGTAATTTCCCCCACCCTGTTTCTATTAGAAGTAGCATGTGTGCACATCTATTATCACACGGTGTAATCCAAACTCCACCGAGGTGACAGCATCCAGCTATACTGTCAGGGTTGCTGTTACTAATAAACGCTCTACAAGTCGGCTTGTATGCACTCAAAAGCTCATTTGATTCTGATTTTCTTTATTTGGCCCAGTTTCCATTCTGCTTTATAGTACATCAGCCTACATGAAGCTCTCAATCCTCTTTCAGGATAAATTCTCTCCTATATCCACTTTCTGGCTGTAAGATAATTCACAAAGCTAATAAAAGAATGATCATTCAGACTCAGCTTGTTGCTAAGCGACCACATTACTAAGATAAAAACACAAGTCATTTTTATGTATCTGCTATATCTTATACAACGGAACTCATTTATGCTTTGTTTGGATAGAATCGGGTTATCTTTGACAGCTTAGTTTAGAAGGTGTTTTAACTTGGAATGAGACTTTTTTGCTTTCTTAGAGGATACTTTTTAGATCCCATTTCCTCCTTTGTTACTGACCCAGTTCATCAAAACTGTTCATCTGGCTATGCAATTACAGCAGGATTGATTTTTTCAGCTGATCAAAATCCAACACATTTTTAAAGTGTCTTTGGTAGAATATGATTTGACTTGACAAACAGAGAATGTATTCCCTTGACAAAGATATGAATGTGTGCTCTTCAGTACTGGATGCTTACTTCTTTTACAGAAATCTTTCTTTTACTGAATATATATATATTTGGTGTATATATACATATATATACCCCAACGCATCAGAGAGCTGGATTCTCTACTTGCCTTAGGAATAAAGCATGATAAAAGCTATGATATCAAAAGCAAGTCTTTAACTATTTTACATTTCTACCTCTTCTCTATACTGTCTAAAATCTGTCTTTCTGCAGAAGGACACATCAGAACTGATTATTTCATTCTACAAGGAATGTATTTTACATTCTTAGGGTGATGAGGAAGTTTTTGATATATAAAAGGAGTTACAGGTATTGCCTTGAGAATATACTTGGTTTGAAACAGTAACTCAGAAAAGAGTGCAATCGATCTTTCACTCATGTAAAAATTCTGAAGTTAAATATTTTCAGACATTAACATGGCTTAGTATTTATCTCACAGTAGTATAAGAGACATCCAATGTAGCTCCCATTTATCAGTCTTCTGAACCCCTCTACAGTTTTCAAGCACCCAGTGTCCCTTGACATCTTCTGCAATGCAGTTATGTGCTGTGTCAGTAAAATGATTGGAAATTAGATATGTAGGTGTAGAGAAAAATTAACAGAGTAAATTGTAAAAATAGATAGTCTAACAAAACATAGAACAGTGAATGAATTATTCATTTCCATAGCTAATTACATTGACTCTTCATGTTAGGATTTTACTGAAGTTGACACAGGAGGTGGAATTCAGTTTGCAATTAAGACACCAAAATGTAGATGTCTTCATCTAAGCTCATGTTGGAATCAACTGGAGCCAACTCAAGTTGTCTATTGACAGGTTATAGGCAGTTGTCATCATGAGATTAGCAGACCCAACACAAGACCTACTCTGTCTTGCACTTTTGAGTGACAGCCAGATTCAAGCATAACAAGTTACCTCTTTCCATGGGGTTGGGCAACTCAATCCCATCTTAAGTCTCTATTTTATACTTGTTGAGTTCTGTAGGTTATCCTGACTGAAAAGAAAACTTAGATGAAGCAAGATCTGGCTGCCCAGTTCTAAGTTTAGTGCCTTTTTAGATACTGTAGGATGTCCTACTTGCTCTCCAGCTGCTGTTACAGTCTTTCTGTAAAGCCTTGTGTGTGTTTATGCAGTGGACTCCTGTGCAGTTAGACAGGTTAGACAGGTGTAGACACCTGAATTTAGATACCTTAATCTGGAGCTGAATTGTTCCCAGAATTGCCAGCAGTCAAACAGCTGCAGGTTTTGTTTAGAAGAATTTAAGCACGAGAGACTGAAGAGTACATGGAGTTTTCTGGTCAAGACTTCATCTGTTCATCCCAGTACTGGATGGTATTTGTGGACTGTAGGAATTAGGATGATGGTAGTGAGAGGATGGCCAATATTAAGTAACTGATACATGACAACCTTTCACAGCCGGACCTCCCCTGGCCCCTCCTTCTGTGGATGATCACACACTGTGAAAGATAGACTGCAAAGATCAGGAAACACAGTAGGTAGCCCTGAGGACAGTTTCTTTGAAGCTGTAAAGATCTTTCTGGCTCAGGAGACGGGAATCTGCTGCCGCCTCATTGAGTAAGCCAGAAGTGAAGGAAGTTGGACAGCTCACATCTATCATGTCTGAGCCAGCTGGTGATTGCCCCATGCTGGGAGAGCAGAGCTTGTCCTCAGAGGGATTCCAGCCAAGGTCAGTGAGGCACTGAAGGTACAGTATGAAGCAAGAGTATTTAAAAAAAAAAGAGAACAGTGGAGTTATTTAAGGTTATTTGGTCATGCTATATTGAAGTCAGCACTTTTCTACACATTCACAGTAAAATCAAGGTGGCTATAACCATGATATAAATTACCCAGGTTTTGAGGGTAGTAGATACAGCTGGCAGCGTGTGGTTATAATGTCCATCAGCCTGCTGGCATTCTACTGTTGAAAAGTATTTCCAGTTTTAAGATAACACAGTTTTAAGAAAACACAGAAAGATAAGTGTCTGCCAAGAATCAAACATGTTTTAATCTCGTCCAGGGCTTTGAAAGCCTTTTCTTTTAATATTATAGCTGCAGCTTTTTTTTTCCTGAAATGAATATGGAAGTTTCCTGTTTGGACAGATATGAATTCCTGAACCATTTCTGTTCAGACAATCTGTGAGCATGCAAACTTTAATTCTTTATAATTTGATTCCCACTGCATGCTACAGGGCATGTCCAGAAACCATTGACTCCTGAAAAACATGTCCTTTGTTTTTTCATGAAATGTTTATAAGATATTAACCAGTTTCATGCTAAATGGCAGACTGTTTCCTTAACTCATGTTTTATACTGTCAGTCATTGTAATTGAGTATTTGTCATCTTTGACAAATCCTTCCTAGGCTTGTCTCTGCAATAAATCTTTATCAATATTATTCCCTTTTGTCAATCTTTTGGATTGATGAATCTTGATTTACAAAAACAGATGTACTTTGCTGCATCAAACTGCTTCTTCAAATTAGAAATTCATTTCTACAGCCAAAATAATTTTGAAGTAGCCTTTTGGGTTGTAATCCTCTTTTCTAATTGTGTGCTTGAGTAGAGGCCTTACCTGTGGTACAGACCCCTCAACCACAGCAGCAGTTGTGTCCTTGCTAGTTCTTCTTTCCACATGGAATTATGCTGAAATTTACCCTGAAATGCGTTGGTGCACAAAGTAAACATATTGGGCTTATCCACTTCACTGATTCATCTGGTGTCTGTGTTCCTATGCGTAATCCCAAAGAAAGGCTTATATTTTTAGTTCTGCATGTAACTTCTGATTCACACTGAAATGTGCTGCTGATTCTGCAGGCAGGCTGTGGCTCGTCATGCACAAACACATAGTGTGGAAGATAAACTGGCACTTTTTCTGTCTTTCCAATTCTGTCTAAAACTCGTTTCGGTTCCAGAATTTGTTCTGCCTGTGTTTGCCAGTTGACCTAAATGAAGAAAGAAGACAGAATGATTGGCAAGACCTCTTTATGGCAGTCAGAGAGAGTGGGCCAACAGGAAGGGAAAATTACCACCTATGGAGAAAATATATTGGAACCCATCCTTGGGGTTTTGTTCTGTTTATGCCCCAAAGAAGCCTGACAAAATCGCCATTATTAATTTGTAAAGTCAAGTTGATACAGAAAGAAGCACTGATCTCAACACAATGCTCCTGTACAAAATAATCCTAAGGTTCAAGGGTGAAATTTGACTTTTGCTAGTGAAGATACATATTGCAAGGCAGTGTTTCTGAAAGTACAGTGTCAAAAAAAGATCCTTGATATTTTTCCTGAGGACATTCTCAATATACAGGACTGTTCTGGGGTTGTTTTGTTTGCTTGTTTGTTTTTAAGGGAACACTAGTGATTTCGAGGCACCTTCAGGTCTGAACTAGAAAACAGAAACTATTTAAGAAATAGCAATCAACTTACTTTCTTGAAAACAGTTCCCTTTACAATTTATGTAGCTAGATGTGCAAAAATTGAGGCCCTCCCTAACAGATAATAAAAAATGTTGACAATTTCAGTATTTCACTTGATACCCAAGAACTCTGTCAACAAGTTTAGCAACAGTATAGGAGGCTGCTCTACCTAAAAGGCTTGTAGGAGTGTTCTTTCTTTTAGACAAAGATTCCAAATCATCTTCAAAGACAGTATCTGTTTCCTACTGTCATCATACGCTGCACTCTTTTCCCATCATCTTCAATATATTCTTTGGAGAAATGTTGAAAAGAGTTGTATATACATATATAATATATTTATATATAAATATATAAAGTATTTTATACCTTAAATGTGAAAGGTATTCTAGGGAAATGCTTGCAATCAGCTAGCTTGATTAGCCTGTAACTCACAGTGCTCTAATCAAAAGTCACTGTTATCAATTATCACAAGAAGGCAATGAAAATTAAATATCTTGCTGTTTTATCGCTTAATTTTTTTATCTCTTGTTTTGGGAATGAGCATTTTGTGAAAATGTCAATGTAGTTATTTATTTGCATTTTATACCTTCGTTTTATTTACCCCAATTTATTAATAGCATAAATGAGCATTTGATTTAAATGGGGAACTGAATTGCATTGTGAATACTTATTTTCTAATTCAAAATAACATTAGACTAGGAGACTGTTTAATCATGCAATAAAAAATGAATTTATACTATCCCAAATATCTGTCTTGGCAGATATTGGAACTAATTTGTAAATACTTCCTAAGTTAATGTCCAAGTCACATGGAAATGGAGATTTGGACTGGACTGGCAAAGATAAGCAGCTGAGGCACACAGACCAATCACCAGGGAAAATATATTGTCAGCAACAGTAATTACAGCAGGTAATTGTGTCATTTACCCTGTTACAGACCACTAAATGTGATGAGTTTGGAACATACTAGCTGTCATACAGTGTTAACTTTGATGTTCAAGGTTTGGAAAACAGTGGTAGAATCTTTCAATGATGGTGCATTTAAGAAAATGAAGATCAAGGTTTCACACTCTTCAAAGGGGGTGTAAATGGACAGTTCTTTTCAAGATAAGAAGACTGATTTCTGGAAAGCTGGGAGTCCACCAAGAGCAATACCTTTCACTTATTTTTCTCTGTTTTAAATAAATTTGGAGTGAGCATGTTCTTGGTAAGAATTTATTACCTTGCTCCTAGCTCTTCAGATGGTAGAAATGGCTTAAATTAAGATTAACTTCTATCTACATCATTTTAATATATGTAAATAGAGATTGTGGTTGATGGTAGCCTAAACAGATATTCCAATCTTCTTTGAAAACCTGTGTTTATTCACTTAGTGTGGTGTGGGCTTCATCTTAAAGTCCTCCAAAGTTGTTCATAGCATCTCAGCCTAAATCCTAACTTTTCCAAAGAGAACACATATAAAGGAAGTAAGGCTACAAAAATGAAGTAATCTTGGGATGACAGTAGCATCAGGAAAATGGAATATCTGGTCAAGGTTTGATTTTTTCCTTAACTCTTTGGTTTGATTCTAGATTAATATTTTGAGTATTTAATACCTGAACAATACTGAAGACTTAACATCATCCATGGATCTGCGTAGAGCAATTCATTGTGTTCTTAAATAGGACAGCAGATTTGATGGCAGAATTTTTCAGCTACGTAAAGATTGCTAAGATGTGCTTATGCAAATATTATCAATATAAAATGCGCATAAGTATCTACATATTTAAGTACAGAAATAATTATTTGTGAGCTTGATTGGCTCTAGCAGTTCAACTGTGGAAACAAAAGCATGGTGTGGCCTAGAAAATGTACTCACGAAACAAGTTAGGCAATGTCAAGTTTCATACCATTGCTGGGGGTGGGGGGAGGGCAAAGGAAGATGAAATCTAGTTCCACTGCATCTCCATTACTCTGCTGTTCTGCATTTTGTTAGAAGCAATGCAGGTGGCTCTGCAGATTATCTCCGGGCATCAAGGGCTATGTCTGAACCACAGAATCCAGGAGCACTTCCTGGCTTCCAAGGCTGGGTGTTAGCTCTTGCCTGACACTGTGTTGGGTGAGAAATGGCTGTGCCATTCTCCCCAAGTGCTCAAGTGCTTTTATTTCCAGGGAAGGCAGCTTAGGTGCAGTTTTTGTGAAGGATATATTTGCTGTGCTGTTTTGGTGCACCTCCATAAGCTGTGGGCGAGGTTGTAGCCTAGGGAAAATCAGGAGCATCACTAGAGACAGTATCAAGGCTGATCTACGGGCAAAGCATCAATGTTGTTCTACTTTACCATCACTGAAGCATATATTTGTCTCCATTTTCAAGAAGAGAACTCTCTTCCAAATCAGGTAAGCAACCCTGAAGGAAGGCCTCTTCTTCCCATAATGCTCATACACTACAGTTGTCTTATCAAAAATAGTACTGTCTTACTTGATATCCAGTGAGTCATCTGAGTGCCTGTGTCACAGCACCGCGAGGGAAATAAGAGGAGCCATCTCATGCATTAAGAAATCTCCCTGCTGCGTAAGACGACAGAAGAGCCGTTTGTTTCCTAACATTTATGGTTAGGTAAGTTGCTCCAGATTCCTGCAGACACAAGTAGAATCAAAGCAACAGCGGCATTTTGTCTACCACTGTGGTGCCTCTCATTTTCTTCACCTGAAAACCACTGTCCTTGATAATAGTAGTGGTGCTGTATGTTGTAACTGTGATTTTCCAAGGAGCCCCTGGAACGAGTTGGCAAACTCTGGTCACATTGTTACCCCAAGAAGAAGAGGGGCTTTCCAGGCAGCTTTGAGTACATCTATAGTTTATCAAACCAACTTTGGCCAGTACTTGATTGCTGAGACATCTGAGACATCTGCCCCATTCTGTATCCATCCTTCTGTTAACTCTGTGCTGAAAAAAGATGTTGTTCAGAGGTGTTTGTGTGGAACTCTTGGGTTATGTAGATGGTCTATAATTTGTGTCTAGTGAGATTGTCGTGGTTTTGCGCCAGCCGGGAGCTGAGCACTACGCAGTTGCTCTCTAAGAGGATGGGGAGGACGTTGAGGTGGGAAGGGGAAGGAAAAGAAATCCAAAAGCATACCTCATGGGTTGGGATAAGGATAGTTTACTGGAATAGCAGAGAGGGAGAAATAACAATAATAGGACTTTTACAGCAAATATACAAAACTGGTGATACACAAATGCAGTTTCTCACCAAACCACACAATTGAGACTGTACAGCTCAGAGCTGTCCCGAAACCAGATTGTCCCCAAAACTGCTCGTCTTGGAGCTGTGCACTCCTCCCCCACCAGCCTCCCTTTATGCTGAGCACGATGTAATTGACATGGAATACCCTCTTTGGCCAGTTTGTGTCACCTGTGTCCCCTACCAGCTTCCTGGGTGCTCCCTGTCTTCTTGTTAGCAGGGCAGTATGAAAAGCTGAAAAGTCCTTGACTGCTTGGCAACAACTAAAACATCAGTGTGGTACCAGCACTGCTCTCATCCTAACTCCCAAACATGGCACTACACCAGCTGCTAGAAAGAAAACGAACTCTTATATTAGGCAAACCCTGGACAAATACAAGAACAGGCGGAAAGTCAGGAGCCTCAGCAGCAGTCAGAGAACCACTTTTCAGCTTTCTTTGTATAACAGAAATACGTGTAGGAAGGAGGCCAAATATCCAATACACGTATCCTTTGCTGGTGGCAGACTTCTACAACATGGAGCATTTTAGTTAGGAAACAGTAAATTAAAAGGACTGGAATTAGGAGAAGTAAAAGAAACATTTTTCAGTTGCCTGAGGAAATTGGAATAGCATGTTTACAGCTCTAGTCTGGCTATTCTGCTAGCAATAACATAGGGAGCATCACTATAGATGTAGAATTTGCTATCATTGTCACTTTTGACAACATAATAGAAGATTTTGAAAGCATCAGTTTATCATAAGTGCCTGGGAGGTTTTGTGTACAATACAACTTGGAATTTAAAAAGATTTACCTAGGAGCAAATAATGCATCTGGATGGATAAAAAAAATAATAAGATGAATTTACAGAGAAAGCCTACATGATGAAATACCTTATGAAAGATAGAAACCCTATTTTTAAATGTCAGTGGTAAAAGAGACAAGATATTCAGAGATCAGCTTGAATTAAAGCAAGAAAGAAGTGGGTGACAAGGTCACAGACCATATGTCTAGACTGAAATCTCTTAAGGTGGGATTTTCAAAATAATTTTGCATTTACATTACATTCCTGCCACTGAAATCAGTGGGACTTACAGATTTTCCTTTTGGGGAAATAGTTAGGCCTATGCTAAGTGTTTTAGAAAAATCCATCCCTTAAACTTTTCTATTCAAGAAGGAATATAGAAAATGGCAGACATGAAGGGAAGTGGGGATAAATTAAAGCTTTTGTAACTTTAACTGTCATACTAAATCTTCTTCAATGTATTTCCTCTGCCTAACTGGTTGAAAAGTGTAAAAATTCACAGGCTATTACATGAAGTAACACCGATTAATATTACAATAGAAGCCTCCATGAGAAGAGTGTGAGTATTTTGCAAAAAATATGTCTTGTTTTACCCATCAACTTGTTCCTTGTGGCTGAGACCAAGACTATCCTTGTCTTCCCTGTGTTCCAGGAGATCTTGGCACCGGCTTCTTAGTGTGCAGATACCACAGGAAGAATTGACTGGTCAACATTCAAGTCGTGTCTGAGGTTTTTCAAATTGAGTTCTAGCGGAGAGTATACTCTGCTTAAAGCTATAAAGTGCATTATTAGAGCTACAAAATTTGGAATTACTGGTGGACGATTTGAAGGAACTTGCAGCTAAGAGTTGCATATTCCTTTGGTCTAGGAGGAAAACCCAGAACAGGAATAACAAAAAATTAAGAGATTATGTGCAAAGGACAAAGTCATAACGTCAAACTAAAAGGGTAGGAAAAAAAATGCACCTCTTGTAGGCTTTGATGTGTGAAATAGTTTTCTTTAGATGAAAGTCTGTTTTGAAATAAAATGTAAAACTGAAAATAACAGAATAAATTTTTGAAAAACTAATGTTTATTAGGATTAGAAAGTCCTATATTTTGGAATTTTTATTTGCACATATATATGCAGCTTTTCTATAGGGATTTTGGGTCCCGGGATCTTTCTTGCGTTATCCACTTTGGTAAAGAACAGCACGCGTTAAAAGTTTTGTTTCTTTGAGAGACAAAAGAACTTCATGGTTGGAAATGGGAAGTGATTTAGGGATGGATTTCATTACAGTCAGTGTCAGGATTTGTCTTTCTGTGAAACAAATGATACCAGTTTCAAAAGCCCAGCTCAGTCTGTGCCTGTCTCAAATTTTGCCAGAGCGACAGCCACCTCGGGGCTTTCTCCAAAGCCTTCCTGGCCCCGCAGGCAGACACAAGGAGAGTGAGTGCTTATTCCTGGCAATGTCTTCTCTTGGTCAAG
This sequence comes from Porphyrio hochstetteri, assembly GCA_020800305.1. NCBI lineage: Eukaryota > Metazoa > Chordata > Aves > Gruiformes > Rallidae > Porphyrio > Porphyrio hochstetteri. The sequence continues at coordinate 36,284,534 of CM036905.1, forward strand.
TGTTTTTTTCAGCTACTTTTAATCCTGCATCAATAATTGCCAGTAATATAGATTCCTGGTTATATCTTCCTAGTAGTATAGCTAAGAAGTCCTAGAGTTTTCTTACAATGGATCTGAAAAGGAATGCTGGATTTTGGCTGTATCCCCAAATAGACTTTCTTCCCAAGGTTTTGTTACAGTTTCTTGGTTTTCCTTTTTTATCATATTAGCACCAAATATAGAGTAAGTAAATAATCTAATAGATAGAAGAGAGAAGTAGTGACCTGAATGAGATGATGACAGCTGTTCTCCCTGAAGAACAACTATGGACTAAGTAATTACAGACAGAAGCAGCATTTCAGAAAGCAGGATGGTCTCTACACAGACTTTGAAAATAGAACACGCACATGCCAAAGCTATATTTATGATCAATGTAATTAAGAGAAAAAGGTAGGAAAATTCTGGAGATAGACTTACAGAAATTGTTACTTATGGCTGCACTGAAGAAAGAATGAGGACCAAGAGCAGCATGGGTATATGGGAGTGGGCGAAGGTAAAAATCAATCAACAGGATTAGCAGTGAATAGACTGCTGTAGGGAAACCTGGCTTTTCTTATCCCCAGCTTTGAACTGAGGACAGCTGCTGGTGGTCATTAATTAATGATTAATGACTTCAGTGTTGGCTAATGGTGAACTGTGTGATGGTAACTCTATGAGTAATTAAAGCATGGGTTCCATTTGACTTTGAATTCAGAAACATCTCTTGAAAAATTAATTAGGACGTACTTGAATTGGGGAACATAAATTCAAAATTTTGACATAAGTGTATGGAAAGCACTGTAATCGTGGATAAATTTACACCGTTTGTTCTTTGATAGTAGTGTGCATACACTGAGACTTTAAGTAACCTTGCCAATTAGAGTTTAAACTAGTTAATATGAAGTCTTAAAGAAATTAACCATCTGTCATTTCCCAAATGATCTTAATGGAATAAGTCTTCCAGACTACTCGTATCATTACTACTGATTTTTGTCTTGTATATGAACTCTATGAGGGGAGAAAAGCTTTTAATTAAGATAAACTGTAAGTGGGCATTTAAGTGTGTTGGCTATTGATAATTTAAGTAACTCTTATCTGTTGTCACTGCTGTGACAGTTGTCACTGCCATGTCAGATGGCTAGCTGCTCACCATGCCTCTATAGATCTGTACCAAATCAATGGGGAGGAGACAGGGGACCGAAAGAAATTGAAGTTCAAGAATACAGAGGCATTGAAAGGGGAAAAAGCCTAATATATTCTCTTTATTTAAATTACTTTAATCCTCATTGACAAGTTCTTCACTTAGAAGTTAATATCTTCTGCATTGTGTTACAAGATTACTACTGGAGGGGTGTATTTTATTTATGGTTTTGAGAGCTTTTGTGCATTTCTGTGCCTTAAGAGTGATCTCAGCTCTTATTTTCCAATGTTGGTAAAACATGGTTCAGAAAAACTGCCAACATAATATTCTTTACCCATAAGTAAGTGATGCAACTCAGTCATAGTTCCCTTTTGATGTTGGATTGGATTCTTGTTTCTTCGTTTTGGGTTGTTTTTTTTCTTAGACATTTGCAGAATTTGGATGCTCAGGGCAAATATTGGGAAGGCTTGTGGTATGCAAATAGGAAATGCTATACAGACTTTTGTTTATTTTGAATCATGAAATACACAGTAGGAAGGATAGGGCCTGGTGCTGCATGGTGCTAGAATAATGAGGAGAAGGCAGGTGGCACATCTTGTGGACAGCATGTTAAATTCTACTAAGTTCTACAAGAATCTCTGCACTGTTAATAAACTTGGTTAGATGGATCCCCAGCTGTCATGATGATTGACATGCATTACAGGATCTAGTGGGTCCCGATCAATTTATTCCAGCAGTCTCTCTCCCTGGAATGCAATATTTCACCCTAGATATCCTTCTGAAATAGCAACATTTTTGCCAAGCTATCCATATGGAATATTCTGGAGTAGTGGTTCAAAATGAAATAAATTACATCACCTTTACTTTATGTGCTTATATATATGTATATGTGTATATGTACATCTTCATATATATATATATATATTTGTGTCTGTGTACAATCTATTTGCTGCACACCCAAAAGTGCTGAGTTAAATTAATTACATAATTTTTTTTTTTTTTGCATCTCTAAGCCATCTCTGTCCTATTTAATAAAACCTTCATACACACTTACTCTTACTATGGTTATTACCATGAAGGCATAGCAAATTTTGGACTTGAAATTTTTTTTCTATCTAGAAGGACCTTATTGCAGAGATAGTTTAGTTAATATAAATGCTGTATTTAAAACTTTGTCCGTTTCCCAAAGCAGAGACTTTATGGGTTTTAACACTGTTGAGCAGAGTCCTGAGCAATGCAAAATGGAATTTACTTATGTTAGATAATAAAGCACTAGAAATAAACATTGAACCCAGAGCTTCTGGTCTCTATAGAAAATGTTTATTCAAATTCAGGTTTGTTAATCATGAAAGTCTCTCTGCAAAATAATTTTTGGGGTTTTTTTTCCCCTCTCTAATACTATTGTAACTGGTCTATCCCCACCTTCATTATGGCGTTCAGTGAAATAGTAAGTATAGAACTTCTGTTAAATGTCTGTCACATGGTTTCTACTGATGCTTGAAATAAATGGCCTCAGTATTGCTTCTTGCAGCATCAGAAATACATGTGGGAAGTACTGACATTTCTAAATAATGCAAATAATGTTTCTGCACTGGTTTTTGAACTTTAAAACCATAATAATGGCTCTCTTTAAATGATTCTTTCATAAATTGCTTTTTTTGCTTCTTTCAAATGCATAGTGCTATCTGCTTCTCTGGTTCCTGGTTTGATATTTCAGATTTCTGAACTCAGACTCTGCAATGTCGTCCTTATTTAAGGTGACTTTCTCAATGTTTGATTAAAAAGAGAAACTAGAGCGATAAATATGAATTAATGAAGAATTATCAACAGACCATCACCCTTTTTATTCTGAATAAGTATTTCTATCTTTAATAAAGCTGGACAGCCTGCCTTGTTATTAATAGAGAATTCTGGAAGAAGCTGTTTCTGATTGTCTCTTTAAGTTGGTGCGCACAGCACGCCATGTGCCAGAGGAGTGAATGTAGTAAGATGCTTTGTGTCCAGGATTTTTTCCCATGTAGTTTAACCATTTATAATCAGTCCATAAAAGACCCAGTCTTGAAATGCAGGCTGACTGCTCTTCAGGTGCCACTGTAAGAAAGAATGTAAAGTACTATGTTTAAATGGTTTAAAATGTGCCATTGAAGCTAAGCTCAGATGATACAGAGTAACAAATTTAGGTGGATTATAAAATATCCTGATTCTTTTTTTTGGCTGTTTTTTTTTCCAATTCCTGTCATTTAAAATTCTCTACTGCCTTAATTGAATCACAAAATTTACTCTGAGACATTATCCTCCTAAAAAAAAATGACATGTAAACTTCAGTCCAAGAGTCATTTATCAGACCATGAATTTTTCATGAGTCAATAATATTTGATTTAAATAAAAATAGACCTGAAGTTTGAGCAGATAACCACAGAGGTAGAAGTGCTGGCTGTTTTAAAACAGTTTGGGTTATGTGTTGGACTCTTCTCCTGAAATACTAGCAAGCATCCTCCATGAACTTTCTTACAAGAGGGTATGAAACACTGAAGTTTCTTACAGCAAGAGTAGGAAACCACTCGTATTATCTTTGAATCCAAGCTCCCTCACTTACTGGGGAGAAAGTTAATTTTATTGGTAAAGTTAATTTTATAGACACTGTAGGCTTTAAGAAGAATCCATCTTAAAAGAGTCAGTAGTTTTTCTTAGCCCAGACAGTAAATGTTAGGAAGGCACACTCAAGGGTGACAGTCATCTTTTTATACGAAGGACATACATCCATGCCAGCGGTCTTCATGACCCTGGTACTGGAAGATGTTACAAATACGGTTAATGCCTTGTTGTACTGAAATACCCATAGCAAGTTTACTTGGCAGTGCACTTTCCATGCCTGTGGGTACCTTGATGGGCTTTCAGAGCTTGATGTGCTTTCCACAGCATGGAGAGGAATGGCTCATTCCTCTTAACGTGGCAGTCTGTGATCATCTGCTTTCCTCTAATATACTCTTATCCCTAGTAAAGAGCTCCAATATGTACCAGAGGTGCTTATGCATTCCTAAGGCATGGGGTGGATGGCTGCGCTTCCTCTCCAAGACTGATACTTAATTTGTCAAATTCAGTGATGTGAGCTGAGTTTACCGGTGTGATGTACGGTTGCGTAGAACCTACCTCCTGAGATACCAAGATAATGGCTTTGGAAGATATTTTGGCCTGCTGTGTGCAAAATGTTTTGCACATTTCCAGAGTTATTTTCCTGTTGTATGTTATAGAGAACCTTTAAAAATGAGACAATAATATATATTTAATATTTAAATAGCATACCATATTATATTTAAATAATATCATAATATTAACACAAACTAAGAAAGCCAGAACATTATTACAGTACAGATAACACTTATTTGCATGGTCATCACTTTATTTTTCTTTTCTTTTATGGATTGGTTTAGCACAAATACTCTTTCAGCCAGCACTGGAGAATTCACTGTGTTAGGAGGTCAGAGTCAAATATTGTAACTGGATTTTAGATGGGCTGGATCATTTGGTGAACAATAACAATTTTAGTTGTTCATGCTGAGAGCAAAGTAATTAAATCTCATGTTTCAGGGCAGAGCTCTGCAGCCCATGCTCTGTGGCGGTCGGTGGGGGACTCGGCTCAGTAAATGCTGGTGCCTCGGTGCTGAGGGCTCTGGAGAGCACTGTTGGTGATAGAAGAGGCACATTAGTCCTTGTTTAGAAGAAGGATATTAGGTTAGTGTTATTAAAAAACAAACAAACATTTAATGACATCAACAAACCCACAAAAAAAAAACCCAAACCCAACCAAACAATCTAAACCTGTATAGTGTTTTTTGATTAGCTAAATTTTGGTGATTTTTTTTCCCCTTTTGAACAATTGGTACTTGCCATTACTAGAGGACTATTTTCATCTACTGATGGATTAGAGATGTGCCGTTCTGCCAGTTTTATACTCCTACACTTTATGGCCAGTGTTGAAATAGCAAGCTGAACATTTCCATAGTGATTTGCAAATGTTAAGAAATTAATTTTCCTGACAACTCGGTGGGGTATGTGCAGACTTCATCTCTTTATTTATAAAGGGGAAGATTCAGAGCAGTGTGACATGCCCAAAACTGGGAAAGAAAGAGCATCCAATTCCAGATTTAAGACTTGTGTCAGAGAGCCAGAACTGGCATTAGCTGCGCTAATAAAATTTCCTAAAATGTGGGCAGAATGATGGCTATGAAAACCTCACATGCAGGTTAGTCCATGTGCTCTGACTGAAATTAGGTGACTTTATGTTCCCTCAAACAGTTGATTTTGCTGAAATCAAAATTTCAGAGGTCTGAAATTATTTATGGATAAATTATTATTATTTATGGACTTAGCTGATTTAAAGAAAATGGAAGGAGTATTTCCTAAAGATGGAATCGTTTCATTGTGATGCCTACAGACTAAGATACTGCATACTGAAAATAGCAGAGCATTTCGTGGAGCATTTTGAAGCGACACTTAAGAACATCTTATTTTGAAATGGCATTTCCCATTTCTTAAAAATTCCCAACTAAAGTGTTAAAGCGTTCAGTCACCTGACCACTTATACAATACTTTTTGAGTAAACAGTGCAGTGCAATTTAACATAAAATCATCTTGCCCGGACTTTTCATTTATTCCTAAAAGGGCCGTTTCCCAGTATGTCTAAATCTGGTCACCAGACTGAGGAGCTTCATCCAATCACACTCTGGTGCTAGCACACACCTTGAACAGCAGGCCGACCTGTGCTTTTCAGGTTACTTATTTCCTCCAAGCAAAGTGTGACATAAGCACTGAAGGAACGCAGGCTACGTGTTGAAGTCCTGCATTCTGCTAGCTGTATCTTTGGCAGTTTGGAGCGCGTGTCTCGCACCATTAGTCAGCTTCCTGAAGGAAACCCTATGAATCCTGCATAAGATAAACCTGCATGAATAAATTATACAGTGGAACTAGCATATGGATTTTCAGTATGTTAGCTGGCTCTTTGGCAAATGTTTACGAGAACGCTGTAGCCCACATGGAAAGTATAATGATGGTGGCTCCCTGTTAATGAATCTGCAGTTATGCTGCACATACGCTTGTACGTGCTAAAAATACACACCCCAGTTATCCTATCCCCTGGTTACATGTTCACATAGCCCTATTGTCAGTAGCTGCTACTATGTTTATCTCTTTTTAAATTGGAAACCTATAGAAAGCTGTAATTTTGTCATGCTTTAAAAATTCAGGGCTGTCCCATTCTTGTTTCTCTTTCCAGAGCATGATGAATGTATAACAAACCAGCACAACTGTGATGAAAACGCGCTCTGTTTCAACACCGTGGGTGGGCACAACTGTGTCTGCAAGCCGGGTTACACGGGAAACGGTACCATCTGCAAAGGTAAGCGGCCGAAAACCATGGGCTACGTCACTCTTTGAACTGGATGAGGTGCTTTGCCGTAGTTGATGCAAATCTGTGCATGAACCCCAAAGAGGACAGACAAAATGCTAGGCTAGACATTTAGGTCCCACACTTATAGGATCTTCATAGACAGATAGATGTATCTGTATCTGGCAGAGTCACAATAATTTGAGGATGTTGCATACCTAAGTTAGTGTGCTCTAAAATTTGAAGTAATTACGATTCATTTGTGTCAAGTTAAGAGTTTATATAAATGCTACACCATTCAAGGAAGCCCACAGTTACCAGCGAAGTTACAGCTGTGAAAACATTGTCAGATCTACATTGTCCACAGTCAGTCACTTGCTATTTTGCTTGGATGATCTGAAACTTGTTTGGTATGCTGTGTATTTTTGTTGTAAATGAGAAAAGCAGCAGACATGCCTGCACAGAACCATGGCTACACATGAGGTGGTGCCTTGTTTTCTAACATTCTCATTCACTCGTAAACATTAGAAGTTAAATTCCTGGTCTCAGAAGGATGCTTTTCCAGAGATACGGTGCTGCTTTTATTTCTGTTGCCTTGCACATTAGAGGACATGATGCTTGCTACTTGGGCCCAAATCCTCAGAAGTCCTCCGGCTCCAAGCATAGGTTTTAGAGGATGCTTAAAAGTATAGAATCATAGAATCGTAGAGTAGCTGCAGGGGAACTGGCTTAGATGAGAGAAGTGGTCTCGCTGAAGTAATAGAATACCCAACATTCCTTGAAATTGTGCCTCAGTGCTCTTTATCTGTTAGCAACCCTGAATTTCTTGAATTTGTAAGCCTGATTAAGATCTTAGCGCTCTTTTTCTTCACCTGAGTCATGGTATGATTATTCTAAATATTCCTAACATAAACAAGCTCTTTGTAAAGCACGGCAGCCTAGTCCGCTTCCAAACAATGGGTAGTGTGACAGATGTCAGCAAATATATCCCTTTATGCTGTGTTCCCTCTCCTGGGGAATGGGAAAAAAGTCTTAGCCTGAGGAGGTTCAAATCCAGAGCTGCTCATGTCAGAAGAAAGCTCTGTCTGTGCTACTCACTCCTGGGCTTGGGAGTATTTCCAGTCCTTCTGCTGAGGGGTGTCAGCTTGCAAAAAAATAATTGGGATTTCTTTGGCTCCAAGAGAAGGTGCATAACCCTAGAGCACAGTGTTGGGCTCTTCTGCCTGGGGAAGAGCTCTGACTGCAGGTCTGACATTTCAGAGGGCACCTGGCTCCACAGCCAAAGTGCATCCTTCCATCTCTCTTCAGTATGGAAAAGACAGTATGCAATAGAAGGCTCTGAGCTGTTGTATCTCATTTTGAGAAATGTACATCTTAGCAGCCCTAGCCTGGATGCCAGCATCCTTCAGAGACACCTGGATCTGCCTCTTGTCCCCATGGCTTTGGCAGCTTTTCACACACTGTGCTGCCAGCTGTGCTCCTGTGCACCATGCCATCCTCCACCAGGAAGCCTAAATGTCTTGCTCAGTGCCAGGGGTCTCACGTCCTGAGAGCTGGAAGGCTCAAGCCAATAATGCTCATGTTCTCTCCCAGATGAACCCTAAGAAATCATCAGTGGTGCAGCTACACAGAGCAGCTGCAAAACAGATCCTGGCATCTCTGGTGGCTGGTAACAAGCACAGGACTAGACCAGTGCCCTGGAGCAACAATTTACACTGGTGATAACTTCCATCTGCATAGTTTCACCAAAGTTTTCTCTGTAGTTTCTTGTGACCAGAGTCTTCCTCGTTCTGTATTATGAGTACAATCAGAGCAATTAACAGCTGCTGTGTTTTCTGTCAGAGCTGGTTGCATTTCTGCATCTGCAGAATGGACTCCTTAGTGCATGCATGTATTCACACTGTATCTGGGGAATGCTGCACCTAAATATGCGAGCATTGCTTCTCAGATTGCAGTGTGCCAAAGAGCAAATCCAGGGATTGATTTCAAACTGTAAATGGTAAGAGTTTTAAAGTTCTTCAGAATCTTTTGAGACAGAATTACTATTTTGATGGTTCTGATCTAATCGCCTAATCAAGGAAGAAATTAGCCAGACAAGTTAGTGTTCAGTTGTGCCTATTATGACCAGACCTTTATTTGAGCAGCAGCAAAGACCAGCACTGCCCTAGGAAGAGTTTGTTCCTGGGGAACTGCTTCCCAGTGCATGTGAAGGAGCACATATGCGAGCTGTTGTCAGATGATTTACTCTTAATCTCCTTCTGTAGCTTGTCTGCCCATCTGGCCAGTGAGGCAGGGGGCCCGTAAGCCATCTCTTCATGACCTCTATCCTTAGGAGAAGGCAGTCTCCTGCGCTCAGTGCCTCAGGGACCGCGTTTGGTGCCAGGGGCCTGTGGCCACCTGGGTGGTTGCTGAGTGTCGTTCTGTTACCCATATACTGTGATTTTCCATTTTGCAGTGTTTTGCAAAGACGGGTGTAGGAATGGAGGAGCCTGTATCGCTTCCAATGTGTGTGCCTGCCCACAAGGCTTCACTGGGCCCAGCTGTGAAACTGGTAAGATTATAATTGAATTTATGATGAAGGGAAACCAAAGAGGATGTTTGAGGTAATCCAAGAAGAAAGGATTATTTAAGTGTGTGCCCTGAAAGAGGAAGCTGCTACTCAAAAGTTACTCACTTTTCCTACATACCTCCCAAGAGAGTATATTACAGCGGTTCTAATTAGAAGCACATGGACTGCAAAAATGAGAACATGAATTAAGACATCTTGGGTTTTGATGTTTCATAATTAATAAGATTATTATAGACTTGCTTTTCACCTCAAATGGCCTGTGGTATCTCCTATAAATGACAGATAATCTGACATCTAGAAATAAACTCTAACAGTTGACTACTTCTGTGCTGTAAATGTGTGACTGGTTCAGTAGCCCACCTTTCCTTGCAGCCTTATTTGGAGACTTCTTATTAACTCAAGTGTTCTGACTCACTGTTAAGGCAAGTTTCACTGTTCCTGCCACTTTTACTTCCTTGTGCAGGCATTCCTTCATCTTCCTGCTATCCCTGAGGATGGCAATACCACAAAGCCTAGTTTTAGAACTTTATTTTTTAAAGTCTTGGCTCTAGTCAAATTGTGCTACCCAGCAGAGCATGCAGAATGTTAACACTTAGCATCATGAGTGCCTGTAAATAATTTCTCAAAGTTCAAATGAATAGTTTCAGCACCTTTATTTATTGCTGCAGGATTTTAAAATGCTTTCTAACCATACATGCCTCCGGGAGGTAAAGGGAGAAAGCTCACTTAGATTAATTGGCTTCAGTATGCCTAATAAAAGGGCAGTCTGCCACCTATGATTGACTATTGTTGCTGTTCTACATTGCCTTCAATAAATCTTCCAAAGAGAGGAAAGGAGGTCATTTGAGCAAGTATTGCTTTCATCTGACTTGTAAACATGTCCAGTTTAATGAAAAACACAGAGCGATCAGAATTCTGTATTATCTGGTCCATTTGAGAGGTGAGAGATGTGATTGTTTTCAGTCTTCTGTATCAGAGCGGATATTACCACAGCGCACAAGAGGGATGCTGTGTGTAAAGCAGTATCCCGGTAGTTCATCTATTTCCAGAAAAATGTCAAAAAGATCAAGTTTCCAAGTATTCCTCACTGTTTTACAGACTGCAAATAATGCAGTACAGGATATCAAGGTCTCTTCAGTGTAACAGTGTTTGGTTTTGCTTGGAACAAATTGTGTGCTAAGATAATGCTCAAGTAGGAAAAGAGTTACTTTGCTTCAGTAATATTTGTCTTATATGCTCCCTGCAGCATTCTGTTGTTAGCAACTAAATATAACATGTAAAGTTTCAAGGTCCACATTCATCTTTTCTAGCTTTATACTCCTATCTGAAGTGTGTAGACTAGAGGCATATGTGCATTAGTGTCCCTGTATAGTCAATATTAATAGCCACCTCCAAAGAGAGATTGTACCGTCTTTTCTGAATCACCACTGGAAGTCCTTCCTCTGCTCACTTCTTTAGAGGGAAACCGAGGGATGCTGTGTTCCCAATTCAGAAAGCTCAGGCACTTAAAGCTAATGAGTTAGCTCAAGTACATTCAGCCCCAAATGTCCTTTGAGAGCAGACAGATTGCTGGCCTAACTGCCTGTCAGTCAGGAAACATATAGGAGGGCAGGCAGAGACCTGGACCAGATCTGAATGCCTTTCCCAATATCTGATCTCAATATTTAACATAGGACTAGTATGGTAGTTTTCACCTGATATCTCAGAGGTAGTGATACTGTTGTTATGATTTGGAGCCTGTTTGCCAGCCCAAAAACAGTTTCACAGGTCAGCTTTGCAAGGAGAAGCCCTTCTGTCCTCATGGACATCCATTGGTCGTCGTATTTTTAATCACTGTTGAAATAAGTATTGCTAGAGATCAGCCACAGAGGTACAGATGTGGCAACCTCATTTGGATATTAATGTAGGAGATTGTAATTTACTTATGCATGGCTTTGAAAGGTGCAGTCTGAAATGCCAGTGGAGTAGCAAATGGAAGAGCTATCCTGCCCGTAAAGAGCAAAAGCGGGTTCGCTCTGAGACTGCATTGTCAAACAAATGGTGCTGTGTACAGCCATAAAAGAAAACCCGAGCTTCAGACAGTACATATTCACTCCCAGTGAATGCAACAGTTTCCCGAAGGTACCTCTCATTAGGCTTGAAGTGATTCAAGACTTTCATTCCACAAATAATTTATGCTGGAAGCTTCCCTTTTTGAACAGTAACTTCATCTGTGATGATGTAATCTTTTCTAGGCAGACATCTTTATTTGCGATCACATACAAGGAAAGAGGATTGATGTAAAGATGCCAAATCTATTTTTAAACTGCATGTTACCTGTTTCTGTTTATGATACATATATTTAAAAATCTGCTTATTGAAAAATCTTGGTGTTTTAAGCTTAAAATAAAACATACAGTTATATAGAAATTGTCAGCAGCTGCTGAACCTATGAATTAATTAAGAGAAGATTGAATCCACACCCTAGCAATAACCTAGAAAATACAATCAGCAGTTTTTACTCTTTCCATTGGTAAAAAGGTGGCTCTGTGAAAATAATTTCTCAGAATCACAGGAAGGATGATGTTAGAAGGGACCTCTGGAATTCATTTTGCCTATTCCCCCTGCTTCGAGAAGGGTCAAATAGAGCTAATTTCTCTGAACTGCACCCAGTTGGATTTGCAGTGTTTTCAGGGTTGGAGAGTCCACAAGCTCCCTAGGCAATCAGTTCCAGTGGTCAATCATCCTCATGGTAAAAAAAAAAAGAAATCATTTTGGTTACATTGAAATGCAATTTCTTATCTCCCTAGTCTCTTTCCTGGGCATGACTAAGTGTCTGGCTTCCCCCGACACTGTCAGGTGGTGTACATGGTGATAAGATCCCCCTCAACCTTTTCATTTCCAGGCTGACCAGCTCAGCTCTGTCAGCCTCTCCTCAGATGACAGATGCTGTGGTCCATTCATCATTTTGCAGAGCTGTGCTGGATTTGTTCCATGTCTCTTTTGTACTGGACTCTCAGCTCTGGACCCAGCACCCCAGATATGATCTGAACACCATGAAATAGAGGGGAAAGATCATCTCCCTTTATGTACTGACAATGCTCTTCCTGACACAGCTCAGAAAGGTGTTGGACTTCTTTGCTGCAAGGGCACACTGCTGGCTCACACTCAAGTCAGTGTCCATCGGGACCTCCAGATCCTTTTCTGCAAAGCTGCTTTCCCACTGGCCTGTCCCCAACCTGTACTGGTGCTGGGGTTGTTCCTTGACAGCTGTAGGACTTGGCTTTTCCCTCTGAACTTGATGACATTCCTGTTGGTCCATTTCTTCAGCCTGTTGATGTTCCTCTGAATGGTAACACAGCAACCTCTCCTCCAAATTTTGTATCATCTGAGTGCTGAGGGTGCACACAACCTTATTGTCCAGTTGTTAAAAGTAGTGTCCCGGTACCTAGTATTTACTCAGGCATATACCTCCAACTGGTCGTTGTACAGCTGATCACAGCCCTCTGATCCCTGCTGTTCAGCAAGTTTTCAATTAAATTTTCAATTTTAGCTTGTCTGAGGATGTTAAGGGAGTATTAAAAGCCTTATGAAAGTGAAGATGTAGCGACAACCACTGTTCTCTTCCCATTCACCAACCTAGTCATCATATTTTAGAAGGCAATCAGGTTGGTCATCATGATTCTCTCTTCATTAATCAATGCTGACTATTCCAAATCAACCTCTTGTCCTGGAGCAAGTCCAGAGAAGGGCAACCAGGCTGGTGAAGGGGCTGGAGGGCAAATCCTATGAGGAACAGCTGAGGGAGCTGGGGCTGTTTAGCCTAGAGAAGAGGAGGTTGAGGGGAGACCTTATCACCGCCTACAACTATCTGAAGGGAGGTTGTAGAGAGGTGGGTGATGGTCTCTTCAGCCAGGTGACAGGTGATAGGACAAGGGGGAATGGCATGAAGCTGTGCCAGGGCAGGTTTAGGTTGGATGTTAGGAAAAAATTTTTTACTGAAAGAGTTGTCAGTGCCTGGAACAGGCTGCCCAGGGAGGTGGTCGAGTCACCTTCCCTGGATGTGTTCAAAAAAAAGGTAGATGAAGTACTTAGGGATATGGTTTAGTTTAGGATGTGAATGGTTGGACTTGATGATCTTAAAGGTCTTTTCCAACCTTGTTATTCTGTGATTCTGTGATAAGTTTGGAAATGTTATCCAGGAGGATACCATCAGCTTCCCAAGGATGGAGTTGACTGATGGCTAGTTGTTTGGATCCTTGCCCTTTGCAAAGATAGGAGGGACTTTTGCTTTCCTGGAGTTCTCAGGAGCTTACCTCAGTCATCATGACTTTGTAAACATAATTGTGATTGGCCTCATAATGACATCAGCCAACTCCATCAGAACTCCTGAGTGTATCCCATTAGGTTTGATCAACCTGCGTTTATTCCAGTTTATTTAGATATTGATCCTCTTTCACCAGGGGTAAATTTTTCTTGCTCCAGACTTTCCAACTGGTCTTGGCAATGTGGGACTCCTGAAGGCAAATCTTACCTGGAAAGACCGAGGTGAAGAAGATACCTCACTTTTTTCCATGTCCTTTCCAAAATCCATCCCTGCACACTCGATCAGTGTCTCTATATTCCTCCCAAAGCCTAAGAGGGGTGAGGCTGTCCATGCTTAAGTCCTTCCTGTGAAATCAGGTTCATGTTGTGGAACAGACTGTTGACCAAGAATAAGAAAAAGTCACAGCTGAAATAGCTGGCATTTTTGGTGTCTTGAGCATCCCCCTACATTTTTGATGGAGCTGTGTGACGAAGACCTGGCCTATTTCCTTGGTGCCCATGTTGGTTGCAGAGATGTACTCTTTCAAGTGATGGGACTAACATCTTCTCCTGCTTGCCTTCCAATGAAGCAGAGAGGAGCAGAGGCAGTTGCTGATAGGGCATTGCTGAGTAGGAAGCAGGCAGCCTGCTTCTGATGGGAAAGTTAGAAGTCTTCTAGTAAAATTATCCTGAAATGTGGTTTGAGGGCAAACCCACAGAATCAATAATAGGGCAAACCCATTCACCCAGAACTCAAAGCGCCTTTCCCAGTTCTGGTGGATTAGCACCAGAGGCTTGCTTGGGTTTACAGGCACAACTGTAAGTCTTTACAGCTGTCAGCTGCTGAGGAAAGACTGTATCAGATTCCTACACTCAGTGCAGCTTTTGCAAAGAGAACTGAAGCCCCATGTAATTAAGTGCAGTAATGACTTTCATAAATTTTTTTGCTTCCAGACAAGTGCTTCTGGGGTCTCAGTAGGTGCCAGGTCTTTCTCAGAAATATAAGAAGGAGAATCAACTATTACTGCTAGTCAGGTACATCCATGAGAAGGAGCATTCCCTGTGGAGTGCCATGCAGTTAACAGAGCTATCGCAACACCTTACAATCATCTGTTGAAGCCTTTTAGGTTATTCACGGCCCATGCCCTGTGGAAAGAAATCAGTGAGATGAAGAAGCAGATGTAAGAATCATGTGCAGATGTATCAGCCTCCAGCAACTTTTTTTAACAAAAATTTGTAATAGGACATAAAATGGAGGCATGAGAGAATTCCTATTTCTCTTCCCAAAGGATGTGGGTTGAGAAATTGTTAATGTTGGGGATGCGTTGGTTGGCTTAGGGACATGGGGTTTATGTGTTAAAGGATTTTCAAGTCTTACAAGGCACAGTAGTAGTTAACACACTAGAGCTGCCTTCTGTAGAGAACAGATACTACCAAGGGAATCTAAAAATATTTGTGCCTGTTAAACTTTTCCAAAATCCCTGACTTAATACTGTCTTTTTTGACTGCAAAATCATGAATTCTTCAATGGTCATTTTAAATGCTTTCCTAAATTGTATTTGAAAAGTGGTTTATTTTAGAATCCAGCACAGGATGACTTCGTTAGATCAGATTGCATTACTGTAACTCTCCTTTAATTCAATCACAGAATCAAAGAACATTAGGAGTTGGAAGGGACCTCAAAAGATCACCTAGTCCAAGTCCCCTGCCAGAGCAGGGTCACCTAGACTAAATCACACAGGAATGCATCCAGGCAGGTTTTGAATGTCTCCAGAGAAGGAGACTCCAC
Organism: Porphyrio hochstetteri; assembly: GCA_020800305.1. Lineage (NCBI taxonomy): Eukaryota > Metazoa > Chordata > Aves > Gruiformes > Rallidae > Porphyrio > Porphyrio hochstetteri. Next base: position 36,299,718 of record CM036905.1, read on the forward strand.
AACCTCTCTGGGCAGCCTGTTCCAGTGCTCTGTCACCCTCACAGGGAAAATGTTTCTCCTTACATTCACATGGAACTTCCTATGCTCCAGCTTGCATCCGTTGCCCCTTGTCCTATCACTGGCCATCACTGAGAAGAGCCTGGCTCCGTCCTCCTGACTCTCACCCTTTATGTATTTATAAATATTAATAAGTTCACTCCTCAATCTCCTCCAAGCTAAACAGGACCAGCTCCCTGAGCCTTTCTTCATAAGGAAGGTGTTCCACTCCCTTAATCATCTTGGTGGCCCTGCACTGGACTCTTTCAAGGAGTTCTATGTCCTTCTTGAACTGAGGGGCCCAGAACTGGACACAATATTCCAGATGCAGTATCACCAGGGCAGAGTAGAGGGGGAGGAGAACTTCTCTTGACCTAATAACCACACCCCTTCTAATACACCCCAGGATGCTGTGGGCCTTCTTAGCCATGAGGGCACATTGCTGGCTCATGGTCATCCTGCTGTCCACCAGGCCCCCCAGGTCCCTGTCACCTATGCTGTTCTCCAACCGGCCAGTCCCCAACCTATACTGGTACCTGGTGTTGTTCTTCCCTTGATGCAAGACCCTACACTTGCCCTTGTTAAATCTCATTGAACTTCTCCCTGCCCAGCTCTCCAGTCTGACAGAGCTTTAAGAGTGCACTTGTTCTACTGTATATCCATATCTACTAGTGCATGTGTACAGGATTACTGCCTTTTTGCTGCTTGTCAGCTTCCTTTTTGAGTTCCCACACTCGTTTTGTGCTTTGAGTATTCCCCTGGACCACATTTAATTATGCATGAGATCAAATAGCAGACTTCAGCTACTAGTAGTGGTTTGATGTAGGTTTTTGGTGACAGGTTGGCTGGACGTATATTGCTGCTTCTGTGGATGCTTTGCTGTAACTTGCATTTTCTGGTAACGTACTTTCCTTGGATATCAGGGGAATCATGTCCACCTATTATTAAATAATCTATGGCAAACTGCTGAAACTAAACCGGCACACAAAGCTGTTGCCTTTGAAAGGAACTGTTGAGAGGATGTCTGATACACAGATTCTACGTTCATTCAGCCACACATTATTACAGATAGTTGTCGTAATTAAATGTGTAACTGAATTTATGAAAAAGATGATGAACATCAAGTATGTGACATCACCCTCTCTTATCTGATCTCTTATCAGAAATAAAAGTTTTCCAGATCCAAGGAAAATATATTACTTGGCTCTATGTGTTTTTTCCCTTTTTTTTTCACTTATGGAAATCTCAAACAAAAACAGTATAACTGTTGTAAGCACTTCATGGAGAAGGAAATAAAACAATGATGTCACTAAAATAAATTTTTGCAATGTTGTACTTAAGATTTGCAGTTCAAGATACTGAAATACAACTCGGACAAGTGATTTGGGTAAATAGTTGCTACAGACCAGATCTCTTCAGAGTTTTGTGCCACTTTCTATGTAAGCCAAATAATTAACATGTGTGACTGTTGCTCTTTTCAGCAAATCCAAATTAATTTGTTCATGTGCACTGACCATAATAATAGCAGGCTTCAGATTAATGAAGACCATTATTATTACTGTGAAATTCTTGTGAAAATCTTTTAATTCTGATACCCCAGTTATTAGGAAAATAATTTTACTGGTATTGGAATAGAGGGCTTTGTCAAAGTAACCAGAAATGTTGTTAACTTTGCTGATTCTGCAAAATTGAAGTATTTTAGTACTTTTAGCATCACAAGAGAACTGCTTCCATTTAAGCCCTTGATCCCCGATGTTCAGCTAAAGCAACTGCAATCAGCTTGAGGCCAGGTAGGCTCTGAAGCTAAAGCTGTGACACAAATGGCATTCGAAGCCCATAGAGCATAGAACCAATTCTGTACGAACTGGAATGACTGTTGGCAGAAGCCTTAAAAATTCTTGGCCCCGGTCTAATGAAAACTCTCTCTGTAAGCTACAAAAGTATCTCAGGCAAAAGTTTCCCAACAGCTCAGGAATCTGCCATTTGTTCAGTTTTATTTTTACAAGGAAGATTTAAATTACTGATAGTTGAATTGGGTTTTACAACAATAATACTAAAAGGCTCAAATTTGTGATACAAGTATGCAAGGTTCTGTGCAAACCTAGAATAATAGGTGTGTCCTTAAGCAGTTCACAGTCTAACCAGGGGAAGCTGGTTGCATGCTGGGATAAATGGGCATAACATACAAATTCCTTGAGCAGAAAGCATGGTTAATTGCCCTTAAGGGCTTGCTGGGCTTTTGAACGAAGGAGGAAACAGAAGAAGGGAGCAAGAAAGAGGTGGAGTGAACATGAAGGCAGCACAGGCACGGACTGTCCAGAGAAATGGCTGTAGGAAGAAGGGACACCTCCCATAGTTCATCAGTTTTCACAGCCCACATGGCTTGCTTGAATCTTGGTGTCCTGAGGATTCAGGCTTCCATGTTTTGGGAGAGTCCCAAGGTTGAGACTTAGATGTTAGAGGATACTTATGGCAGGAAATGTTTTAATTACATTAAAGGGCTGAGTTCAGTTCACAGAAATAATAAAATGGTGACCCCAAAGTTTTTGTAAAAACAAAGAGTACTTGAGCATGATTTGCAGTGTAAAACATTTTAATACATCCCAGCTTGCATTAGGAATCCATCCTGTTCTGAAAGTCAGACCTGTTGCAGTCACTTGAGTCTGACATTTAAACTTCAGTATTTTCAAAATCTGCAGGCTATTCAAAGCTTTTCCCTTGCTGCAAGGAAAAAAAGTCACCCAGGACAAAACCCAAAGAAGCCAAATTCTGGCTTGAAAGCAGCTGAGACCCAGCTTGCACGCTGGGCTACCGGCTGCTACAGCCCTGCAGCAGTGCTGAGGTTGCGGGGTCAGGTCCCTGTGTAACCCAGAGCCCTGGCTGTGGGAGGAGGTGAGCAAGGGCAGATGCTGGAGCTGACATCCCAGCATAGCTGCACACCCTAACCCTAGGACGTCGTTGCCATTTCTCCTCTGAAAGTGCTCCCTGTGCGCTTGACAAGTCTCCTGGCTTCCTGCGCTGTGGAAATTTTGGTATGTAGCATGTTTGGTTGGGAAGTTTTGCCCTCGCAACCACAGCCCAAGTGTAGAGCTGTAGACATGGAGTTCTCGGTATCCTGCTTAATCTGGTTTAATTTAGACTTGTAACAGTAAATATCTAACTTCAGTTTCTATTCTCAGGAGCTGATTTTCTGAAATGAAAACACTTCTGAATTACTGCATGCACCTGCATTTAATTAATATTTTCTGTAGTTTCCATTTCAGCAGAAAGAGACAGAACCCAGCTGCTAAAAATAATGTAATGTTTTTGCCGAGGATGCTGAAACATCCTGCTTTATAACTTGCATCTCTGCTATATAAAGTCATTAACCGGCTTGCACGTGCTGGGTAATGAGTGTTCTGTGTTACGGTCTTGGCCGTCTCAAAGATGGCTGTTTTGCATGTCAGTTACTGATTTCACAGTCAAGGACAGTATTAATTTGAGCTAGTCTGGGTTTATGGAGGTAATGGATATAACTAGTGTGTTTGTTGATGCCACATCTTATTCTGTATTATTCCATTGTAAATGATCTCTTACTGTAGGAAAAGCAGATAGCAGAATCACAAGCAAACTTAGAGGAAGCGTCCTATTAACATCAACTTCTTTAAACATAACAGTTAATTCCACTTGAAAACACTAGTATGTCACTATGTTAATTTTTCAATACATTGATACAGGATGCTAATAATGAATTTTGAAATACATACTTTGTGTTCTGCAGTCCTATCACTGAACTACAACTATGCAAGATGAAGCAAGCATCTTCCCATAGAATTTTTTTGTGACTTTAGAAGTCAGCAGGAAATGACTATATGAGTTATTTCCTTACAAAGCCATACCAGTATATCAGTCATCTGATTGACATTCCTGCTTTTTCGGTGGTTGCAAGATTTTTTTCATGTTTTCAAAATACTTGGTGACTTTTGAGATTTGAACAAGTACTAGTAGGGAACAGGCTAAAATTGACATTTGCATGGTCGACAATGTAAATTCCCTGTTGCCAAGGGTGAAAGCTATTAAATTTTACCTCCTGAATTACTGTAGGCAAATAGTGCCTGAAAGCAATGCTTCAAATACTGAACTGCGCCCCTGTGAACCTTCTACTCCAGTACCTTGGTGGTGGAGATTTCAAATAAATAGGTTTTGAGAACAGTAATTACAGGAAATCGGACCTCCACACTGCTTACATGCTTCTGTAGAGTTTTGTTTGGTTAATACAGTTTTCTGATGTATTGGTTAGGGCACAGTATTCTGACTGGTGATTAATGGGGAGAAATATCCTCAGTAATAGAAGGTGACTGTTACAGGCAGGCCAAATTTGTACTGTCAAATCTGAAATTCTTAGTGAGTCTTTGAAAAATATTGTTCAGCTGCTGTAGAGCAGAGAGTGCAAAGTAACTTTTGGTTCCTATATTTTTGTTCCTGCACTCCTGTGTGTCCTGGTTCTGGCCAGGCCAGGGTTAACTTCCCCAAGAACCAGGACTCCGTGATATGCTTTACAAAAAATCATGAGGTTAGGAGCCATCATCTTCACAGCTTCTGTTCTGATCAGGAGCTTTGTTCATATGATATATTGGGTGAAACAGTGGAGGAGAAGAAAGGAAGCAAATTATGGCCTTGATACTTGATGCTGACCAGGGTGCGGGGTGGGATTTTCTCTGTACGTCACAGATTGAAGCTGTATGGGTATTGCTAAAATGCTGGTACTGAAAGTCCTACAGACTTCTGCTGATGTTTTCCTTAGTATGGTGTTCCATAATCAGCCAAAGGTATTGTATTAAAAGTACATAGTATATTTTTGAACCATCTTCCAGTAATTCAAAATTAGTGACTATTTTGTGGTTTTATTTTGGATTGGTTTGGTTGGTTGGTTGGTTTTGGGTTTTTTTTTTTTCATACATCATCTGATTAATTTCTAGGCAAACCTGATAAAAATACCTGGTTTGCTAACTGATCTCCTTGTGTTTTCATCTCACCAAAACTGGGCCCTGTATTCAAATGATATAATTTGATACAGTTCTCTTGACATACAGGGCTGTGTGCTTCCAATGACCTGCCTTTGCTTACGTTCCAGGTTCTCTGGATTATTTCTGTGAAGGTACAATAATAACAAGTGGCAATGAGTCATTCTAAGACATCCATTTGTGCAGATTCAAAGATGACTTTTTATCATTGATGTTCAGGACCATTTTGGTATCTCTGACCAACCCTAAGGAAAACAAGGACCGTGGAGCATGCTGTTGTAATGTTTAGTATATTTCTGAAGTCAGGCCTCAGGTAATCAGGAATCCTATGAAGTTAGAGTCAAGATGAAGGATCTATAACTTGCAGTGCATTCATAGCTTTATTCATAAATCATCTGCCTCCCCTTCCCACCTAATTAGCATTCTAGGTGAATAGCTGCCCAGTCCAACATGCATAAAAATAAACCAAGTTGCTAGTAATGCTTGTACATTTAGAAGTAATAGGTGCACTGTGGTTTGAAAAAAGTCAAGGTAGGGTTGATTTCAAAAGAGGCTTTGCCCCCATAAGGGTCTCAAATGTGATGCATTTTTCTAAGCTATTTAAATGAGTTCATGAAAAATATGTTGACTTTGCCTATGTTTAAAGTCACTGCATAGCATTTGATATATTACATCTTAAGGAACACTGAGCACTAAAGAGGCAAATACTGTAGTCTTCGCTTTTTTAATTGGGCTTCAGTTGCTCTTATGAACGTAGGCAGACAGACAAGAGCAAACACTGGCAGAAACTAAGTAGAGGCAGAAGCTTAACTCTCTCCTGACTGTATCTCTCTTTTAACTGGCATTGTCTTTAATGCTGATGTCCAACAGAGGCAGGGAGAGAGCAGTGTGTGGAATGCCTGATGCAGTAGTAGCTTTGCTCTCAGGGATGGTAGATGGCAAAGGGCATGTTCCTCATTCCCTCTAAAACAAATATGCTCAAACGAAGAGGTGAAGGTTGAAGGAAGGGAAAGAATTTATCCAGATGCAAGACAAAAGCTCACAAATGATTGCTTTCTGTAGGAGGAACAGTGCAGATTTCGTGGGGATCTTAATTGGTTGGAAAGCAGTAAACTACAAACTCTACTTAGAGTCTGAGCAATAGTCTAGTAGGAATTAGTTTACAAATGCAGTTTTTCTGGGCTGCCATCACATCTCTGTACCCTTTGGCTCATCTGAGATTTTTCCATTCATTTGTATAAAGAGTGTAAAGTTGCTAAAATGTCTTTCTCCTCCTGAAGCCCAAAAGAATTTGAAAGATCGTTTCAGAGAAAAGAACAAGAAACCATAGCACAGAGTTCCTGCAGAAACTCTTCTCCAAGAACCTCTGCATGAGTTTTATTACCCTCAGGAAAAAAATTAATGGATTTGAAGGGTTTTAGTCACAAAAAAGCTTATGAATCTTGGGCATGTGATGTTTACTGTCTAAATGTAACTTTAGACTCAGAAAGGACTGGTCCTGAGTAAAGAAATAATACTGCATATTGCACAATGCTGATAAAAATGTAGCAAAGAATTAATTTGAATTGTTATTACAAGTAATCCATCAAGTTTCAGCTAACTATGTGCCAGCAAAACCCAAGTCTTCATATTTTTATTCCTTTACTACTACAAGGAAGTTCAAATCAGAAAAAGAAAACATGATTGACAGTCTCAGAAACTGTAGTAGAGAGGTGTCCAGCTAATCCTTGGAGAAAGAGCCTTCCCTGCAAGGAATGCTCCATTTTAACAATGCTCCAAGTGCTAATTCAGGCAACAGAAAAAATACACATATGCAGCCAGCAGATGGGTTGCAAACACGGCATATACGATATAGATAAGCTGTTTGTAAGTGAGAATCTGCAATTCAACATGCCGGTGTTCACAATCGCTCACTGCTCCTGCCTTTCTCCAAACATTTTCCCCCAACACATGTAATAACATGAAGTTAATTACATGTGCTGGTGCTATATTTAACCACTCTTTCAAATATGAATAAAAATTACAGAGCCTTAGAGTGCCGCAGAGCTGTACAGGGGGCTTGTATTTTTACAAAAAGCAATGCTTATGTTCTACATTGTGGGATCTGTTGGAAACAAAGGACACAAGACTTAAATTACTATTGGTGAGTGGCCTTGTGACTTCTATGGTCTGTCTGTACTACCAAATAAAGCAAGTAGGGAAGTAAAGGCAGCGGGTCCAGATTTAATCTCTACAGCTCAATGCTCTTCCTCCAACCTCTCTCCAAAACACGTTGTCCTCTTCTGTAATTCGGTTCCTGTTCCGTGGTGTGTTGCTGTTCTTTAATCCACACCTTTGCATTGTCATGTGGTACTTATCAAATCAGCTCTGTGAAAATTCTACACCCAGATTTCCTAGAAGCAGTTTCTCCCCATTTTACAGATGTGAAAATCAAAACACATGGGTAAAGTTGAGTAGATGACAAAGTTTGGTTAAGAAGGTAGTGGCAAAAGTCCAGATAAAATAGAGATCATCTCATTTCTGCTCCCCCTGTTCCTCTATTCAAATACATCAGTATCTGAGAGAAGACATGGTAGAGTTCATATTATTTTTTTCCAAGTGGGAAGTGCAGCAAGTTCATAAAACCTGAGAAAAGTACTTTTTCTTTGGCTTTCAAAAGGATATATTCTAAAACTACTAGCTCATTAAATTGTAGAAGAAGGTTTAAAAGTTGTCTGAGAGTAAACAAATGAGATCTGCAGCAAGGCAAGAGGAAAGCCAGGGTTCTGTGGATGAGATGGTTTTTGCTTTGCTGCAGTGTCTGGAAGGGAGGTTACTGTAATCCCTGTTATCACCTGAACTTTTCTCAGATATGAAAAATAAACTCAAAGATGAACAGTGAAACAAGGGCTAGTGACTTCGGAAGCTTGAGAAGTTTTACTTTGCTTTATATTTTTACTTATTTTTATTCACAGAGTAAACCTTTGAAAGAAATTAAGCAAAACATGCCTACATTGAGTTTGGTGAGCATTCTGGATTTAGGCATGAACCCTACTTACCTCATCCTTTCTGTTTTGTAGCTTAAGGTGCTTTGCTGTTTCATCCTTCTGTGTCATTTTCTCCCTTAATTTTCCTTTCCTGACACAGTTTCTTGGGTACATATCATTTCTTTCCTCCCTCAGAGTCCTTGTCAGTTTTAAATAATGAAAGATTTTTTCTCTGCTGAAGAACCAAATGCTAGTACTTATCTTTTTCTCTTTATACATACATTTTTTTAGCTTGTTGCAACACTACCATCCTATATGTAGCAATCTAATGAAATATGAAAAGAGACACCGCAGGAAGAGAGTGATGCAAGGAGATGGGATTTTTTCATTATTTGTTAAAAATCTCAAGATGCATCTACTACTTAGCTATTATTTGCTGTGGGAAAGAACCTCCTTTACTAAAAACTAAAATTTCAATTAGGGTCTTAAAATACAGTGGGCTACAAATAGAATGTAAATAGTGCAGCTGGGCAGCATTTTAATAGAATTTCCTTCGGTTCTATAAGGGAGATAGGGATGACCTTCATCACTCACTGTAAGCTCTCTCTTTTATGAGTTATGAACCGTTCAACTATTAGTGGAATTAAAATCTGTAACACTGCCAATCGTTGCCTCGTATCCCCATGGAGCCCTTCCTCTTGCTGTCAACATGAGGGATTCTGCAGTTCTTGCAGATATCTATATGTTTATAGTCCAAGCAAAGGGGTGGTATGGCTTGTTCTTTTTCTGTGCTTCAGCAATTTTTTACAATCCCTAAATGATTTTACATGTCAGGAGCAGCAGTGTAAATCAATGGTGATGAGTTGTGATAGCAATCCACTAGTAGAAAATATAGACCAGAATGTTTTAAATTTAAGCACACATATAATATGTGTGGTACCCTACCCAAAGGGTAGAAGACCAAATCTAAATTAGGGTGTCAAATCAACTCCTAGCCAAAACTTTAAGCTCCTTTGTGGGTTCTTTTCTTTTTCGTAAATAACCTCATTGGAAATTTACTGTAATTCATATCAGAGCTGATCTGAAAAAAACTTTTGTCAAACTGAACCCAAATTAACTGATGTATAGAAGTCATGACTCAAGGTTAGGACTGACTTGACTCCTCACTGAAGGGAGCTCACAGTCCAGTTGTGCAAGTAAAGCCTTACACTGTGCTAGTAAAGCCTTCCTTCCCACCTGTTAGAAAATAGGCAACAGCTGGTCAAAGTAACTCTTCCATTTTCAGACAGATAAATTCTCTTTTGCTTAGGACCCGGCTGCTGCTACTCAACAACTGACACATTTAGTGATAGCACCAGTGTGTTGTCCTACTTCTAATATGCACACATGGAGCTATTAACTTTCAAACACTAGTAGGTATCTAAAATGGGTTTGTCAGTGTATTTCAAGGTATAAAAGTGCTTTTGATAGCTTGAAGAAAATAATTGCTTCTCTTTTTCAAGATCGGGCTAATGAGGAAACAGAAGCATGTGCTCACAGTTGAGGTGCTGTACTGAGAATGATGGACAAAGTGAAAGCAAAACCACATCTTTGTCAATGACTATAAATAGAGGTCCGGTACTTCTAAATTAATCTTTTTAATGGGGATTGGCACAATCAGTTTCACAGAATCTTGTTGAAAAAGATTTCTTTTTTTTACAATATTCATGGATGCACCTAGTTCATCTTGGCTAATTAGGTGTTCTGAATTATCGTCTTCAATTGTTAGAAGTGTCACCTACTTTGATGGTACTGGTATGTAATGAGAGACTGTCACAGTTTTAGTTATTGGTGGGGTCTGTGATTGATCAATTTTTGACAACAAAGCATTGTTAACAGGCTGCATGGTGAAGCAATCAGTGGAAAATTCCTTTTCATAACGTTTCTATCTAATTTTGGAGCGCCGCCACTGCCACACATGAAATAACAACACGATTGAATTTTTTTTTGCTGGCATTTAGCAGGACCTATGGGGGTGTGCAGAAATCAATGGGGAATCAGGAGTCTGGAAAATTACATACTTGAAGAATTAATGAACTATAATTCCATATTACATCCTCAATCACATTTTGCTTCCTTTTCATTAATGGAACTAAATTAGTTTTCCATGGACAGAGTACTTTAAAAAATGCAATCATGCTCTTGCTAGGATTAAAAAAAAGAAAAGAAAAGAAGCCCTGTTTTAACAATAGTTAGTTTTTGTGGAACACGACAGTTGGAAATTTTTGTGAAGAACATATATGCAGCACTGACTCAACCTGTTGAAACAATTTATAATGTGACAGTTTTAGCCCCAGCTCTAGTTTCCTGCCATTGGAGCCAGATTATGTTTTTAAGGTCACTCAACTATAATTTCTACTAGACTGGGAGGTGTAGAGATAGAAGCAGTGACTCCAAAGGTATTTGAAATGCATGTTTTTCTGACATGGGTGTAATTTATTGTCCAGGGAGTAGGGAAAGCAAAGGCCATGATCTTCATTCTTTTCTGAAGGCACATCTGAGATAACTGATGTTTCTAATGCTGTCTCAAGAAAGTAATTTTGCTCATGAAATTATGTTATGCAAGGATAAAATTGTGGGTGACTCTTCTCTTTGCAGTACCTCACAGGCCAGCTGTAATTTGGCCTGTCATGATTTAAAATTGTAACTAGAATGCTGGGATTCAAATGCAGTTAATCTGAAGAATATTCTATGGTTTAACGATAACTTTGATGTGAGAAGCCATATACTGAAAAGCATGTCCTAGTATTCATGACATGATATCATATCTTCAATGAGTTTACTGGAAGCTGAAAAAATCATAGTGAGATTGTAAACAAAATCAGGCTCTAGGACTCTCATTGACCAAGGAAGGAACTTCCTTCGGGAATCAGCAGCAGCATGAGAAGAAAAGAGATCAGACTTTATAAAACAGATTTAAAAGGCAGTCTAAGCAACTTTAGTTACCTGACATAACTGATATCTTCACAAATTATTTCAGAAGTTTCAGTTTCTATAATCTTGGGGGTTTTATTCCTCTGTATGATATTTATATGCATGTGGTATATGGGAATGTAGTGGGACAGAAATATCAAAAGGTGACACTTTGTTTTAACAATAAGATAGCTCCAGTGTATTGAACTAGTTTCAGGCTCTTATATTTCTTCACTGGGACCTGTTTTTTGCATAAGATCTCCAATCAAAGGTCTGGTAGAACAGCAAGGTCTTCTCAAGTATCATCATGTTAGAAATCTGCTGTCACATGAAAACCAACACAAACACTTTTCTCTTCTTAAATGTGAGAAATGGGGCTCTAGAACTTGCAGTTGAGATAATTAATTCTTTTCTAAGCTGCTCCAGAAAATGGAGTGCTGACAGCAAGATACTTTATGCAGTACAGTGAACTTCCATTTTCTCCCACTGAATGAGGCCCTTCCCCTCCCTTGCATATGTGTTTACTAAATCAGATAACTCAGACACCATCATAATCCTAACTGGGCATTCTGTTAGCTAAGCATAAATCTGAATAGTTGGGGCATAGTCTTTTATATCCAAGCTAGGTGTAACATCCCTAAAAATTTATTGACTTATGGAGAGACTGTCTGACTTCCAAACGTACCCATGAAAAAGAACATTGAAGATTTATCTTTTAAAACAATTTCATAGTCCCCTAAACCACTTCTTCAGTGATCTGTTTTTGAAATGTTTTTCTTTCAGTGTTTGCACTTTATTTATATTTTCTGTGGGACTGGGATGTGGGTGACTCTGGAGGTTAGCGTTAGGCTGGAAAGACTGTTGCCCTTGAAATTAGATCTCAAATTTAGCCTAAGCCAGTAGTGACTGAACATGATGGTAGTTGCTGGCTGCTCATTAATCGTTGTAAGTATATCCAGTGATAATAACCCAATTAGCATTGGAACAGATTATTGTAATTGGGACTACATATTAATTGGCAGTCTTAGCCGAGTGCCATGTATTATAATGTCCCAGAAAAACTTCCAGGATGGAAATAACTATATTGAAAGTCTTCACAGCTGTCAATCTGTGGTGCTGCCTTCTTGACAAGATAGGGCTACTGGGGCTTTGGTTTCTACTGACCTGGATAAAACAGTTTGTGAAAGAAAGGCTTTTAGGACTAAGCTGTGCTCTGTGTCTTTGTAACTCTGTGCTTGATGGTGGCATCTAGGCTTTACTGAGAGGAGGATTTGATGATTAATATTTCAGTGTTGAAGTGAGTAAAATAAAAATGTTATAAACCCTGCTCCTCTTCCCCCACACCATGGTTCTTTGTTGAGTGCAGCTTGACTACATTAGAGAGCTTGGTCCTATTGCTGGATGAAAGAGCACTGCTATCTTTCAAATTGGCAATTTTATACCACTTTCAATCTTCAAAAGCTCTTATTATACAGAAATTCTCTAATAATATTCATCAGACAGCTAGCTTTCCTTTTTTTCTTACTGTACCAGTGGATAATTTGCTAATGATCTTATTTTACTCTTCAGGGAGCAGAGTTTTCTCAGTCTCCCCAAGAGCATAGGGGAATAATAGCTGAAACTGTTGCCACAGTTCAGGATATGAGTGATTCTGAGATACAAAGATGATTTGGAAGAGGAAGGGGTTTTAATGTCAAGGGGAGCTAGGTGTATACAGCATTTTCCTTCAAAATGTGTCTGGCTGTGTGCCTACTTTGTTAGAATTTTTTTTTCCAGTTGAAAATTGGGTATCAAAATACAGAAATAACCAGGGTGACTGACTTCAATTTAAGAAAAATGCACAGGAGAAACCCTGAATATTTGAAAACCAAATCACGTGCAATGTAATTAGTTACCCAGTTGTGTGGCAATGGGGTATGTTCAGTATTGCCATCAGTGTGTCCACGAGTTACATTAGGTAGAGTCCCCATGTCCCTGGTGGTTTGGGGGCTCACCAGTCTCACAGGTGTATGTGTCCTCTCCAGTCATAGTGTTACAAGAGTGAAAATCACAAGTCTTCTGCCACTGGGGGGTTGGACCTGATGATCTCTCAAGGTCCTTTCCAACCCCTGCAATTCTGTGATTCAGTGAAATGCCACAGGGTGAAGTACAGCCAGAACAGGTGGTGCTGAAGTGCTGTGTAGCCACTCTCTCCAACTTGAGGTGAAGATTACGCTTGGTGACTGTCTCAATATTACTTTCTGCTTGAAACCTGGCCACCTCTATCAGTGGGGTGGCAGATTTGGTATGTGCATTTGTGCTGTTTATTTTAGAAGGAAAAAGGAAAAATAGAGAAAATGCCACTTCCATGATAGTCAATGGATGTTCTGCCATAAGTTGAAGCAAGGCCAGGATGAGATGATTTGCTCTGGTCCATCACACATATGAGACTGTATTTTACTTCCTGGATGGGATTGCTTTCCTTTTCTTTTCTTCCTTCATCCTTGCCACCCTCCCACCCAACTTTGACATAGCTTCTTACAGCCAGTTGAAGAGAGGAACTTGCATACTCAGAATAAGATATCTGTCAGGTTTGCTTAAAAATGTCGTCACTTGCTATTGAAAAAAGAAATCGCTCCTTTCCTTGCAACCTAAACATTTTGTTTAATTTTTTTCATAAGTGAAAATATAAAGCCTTTCAGTAGCTTCCGTGTATAGAGTAATATTTCATTTTTCATGCCTTTCTAGTACAGCATCAAGCAGGACTTCATTAGTGCTATTAATGTTCCATATAGCCCACTGATATACTATAGCCACTGGCCAAGCAAAACTTCAATCAGTTTTTCTTCTCTTGTCAGCTCACACCTCTGACTGAGCAGCTGCAAGATGATTCATCCAAGAATGTTTCACCATAGGACAGAGAAAAATTATTTCTGGCTGCTTTTCCCATACTAATAAGATAATTTCAGTTGTAGATACTTTTGCAGCACTTCCTGAGCTGTGCTATGCCCATTTGAAAATAGAAATCCTTTTATCCAAATGTCAAGAAAATTTTCCATGAAATCAGTGCTTTATTTCTGAAAACCACATTTCTGCTGTGTTTTCTTGTTTAACAGAGTTGCAACAGTTAGATTTTGTCCCATTATGGAGCAAGTCTCTACTAGAATTAATGATCAGCATTAGCTGTGAGGTTTAGGACAAAATTGTGTGCAGAAGGAACATCTAGATCCTGAAACCCACTGGCACATGCGATAAAATATTGTTTGCCTAAAAAGTTAACAGTGAGAATTGTTTTGGATTTCTTTTGGTGCTGCAAAGTCATGTAAGGAGCGATGGGTTATGCAGCATTGATGCAGCAATAGTTCCAAATGCGATGGCTTCAGGCAAACAATCTGTCAAGGCTGGGACATTTCTTAAAGACCAGCAGCATGCTTCCATCCACACTTCCTACAGTAGGCTTTCTTACATAACTCCACTCAACTCTGCACGCAGCCATAATGAAACCAGGAGAATGTATTCCTTTGTTTATTGGCATCTGTAGCAGCATTTCATCCCAAGTAATATTTCTTGTGATACAGGTTTGTCAGCTAGTTTGCAAATAAATAGGGAAAAGTTGCTTTTGTTGTCAGTTTACCAATACTGATGTGACATTCAAGGCTTGTTTTTCCTGAATAATCAGTAAGTGAGTTCATCAGAATGCATTCAACTTGTGCCTACAATACTCTGCTTCTAATTATAAGGCTGAGATTCACAAATAAATTGTTCTGAAGAGAGGAACACAGTCTTTCTTTAATTCATATGTGCTACTTTGACCTAAAGAACAATTTTTTCTCCACTTTATCACCAACAAATACATTCCACTTTCCCAAATGAGAAATATATGCCATCCGGTATCTTAATGCACATTATTAAGTAGCTGCTATGAAGATTCATACTGACTCTCAACAAAAGCTCTTCTCTTTCAACCTCTGAATATTACTTGCTTCATTGACTCTTTGGGGTTTGTAGCTTTGGCTACCTCAACAAGTGACTTTGAACAGAACTAAAGCTGGTCAGTCTCACTTCTGTGACTGGAAAGATCATGGAGCAGATCAACCTGGAAACTATGCTGAGGCACATGAAAAATACAGAGGTCATTTGTGACAGTCAACGTGGCTTCACTAAAGGCAAATCATGCCAAACAAATTTGGTGGCATTGTATGATGGGGTTACAGTGCAGGTGGATAAGGGAAGAGTGACAGATGCCACCTACCTGGACTTGTGCAAAGTATTTGACACTGTCCCTTGTCTGTAAATTGGACACATGGATTTGACAAATGGACCATATGGTAAATAAGGAATTGGCTGGACAGTTGCACTCAAACAGTTGCAGTCATATTGAGTTGCAGCTCAATGTCCAAGTGGAGACCAGTGATGAGTGGTGTTCCTAAGGTTCTGTATTGGGGCTGGCATTATTTAACATTTTGGTCAGCAACATGGAAAGTGGGATTGAGTGCACCCTCATCAAGCTTGCCAATGACACCAAGCTGTGTGGCACTGTTGACACATGGGAGAGAAGAGGACCTTGGCAGGCTTGAGAGGTGGGCATGTTCAAACTGCCTTAAGTTCAGCAAGACCAAGCGCAAGGTCCGGCACATGGCTTGGGCTAATCCCAAGCACAACAAGAGGCTGGGTGGAGAATGGATGGAGAGCCGCCCTTAGGAGAAGGACATTGGGCTGTTGGTGCACAAGAAGCTCAACATGAGCTGGCAATGTGTGCTTGCAGCCCAAAAAGCTAACTTTATCTTGGGCTGCATCAAAAGCAGTGTGGCCAGCAGGTCAAGGGAAGTGATTCTCTTTGTCTCCTCTGCTCTTGTAGACTGTACCTGGAGTACTGCATCCAGCTCTGCAGTCACCAACGTAAGAAAGATGTCAAGCTGTTTGAGCACATCCAGAGAAGGGCTGTTAAGATGATCAGATGACTGGAGCACCACTCCTATGAAGACTGGCTGAGAGAGTTGGGCTCATTCAGCCTGGAGAAGAGAAGGTTCTGTGGACACCATATTGCAGCCTTCTAGTACCTAAAGGAGGCCTACAGGAAAGCTGGAGAGGGTCTGATTGTCAGGGAGTGTAATGTAAACTACAACAGGGTAGATTTAGATTAGACATTAGGAAGAAATTCTTTACCGTGAGAGTGGTAAGGCACTGGATCAGGTTGCCCAGAGAAGCTGTGGCTGCTCCCTCCCTGGTAGTGTTCAAGGCCAGGTTGGATTGAGCTTTGGGCAACCTGGTCTAGTGAGTGTGTCCCTTCCTATGGTGGGGGCCAGGGGTGGGTTGGAAATAGATGAGATCTTTAAGATCCCTTCCAACCCAAACCATTCTCTGATTCGGTGACCAGGTGATCCCAAGCATTTAGCACCATTGTCTATGTTCTGTTCTGTCAGACAAGCTCTTCCAAGTGGCATATTCCCCAGTGAATATGAACTTATTGATTGAAGGCCTTTCTTCTTTTCCTTTCCTTCTTCTTAAATAATCTGTGGGTATGTGAGTGAATAGCAGTAGATAAGGCACAGACTGCAAACTAACCTTTTCTCACTACAGTGACATAATTTTCATTGATCCTCCTCTGATCTCTCAAGCACCTCTGAGGTCCCACTGGCTCCTGGCTGCTCCCAAGAAAAAGGCCAGAGTTTATACTGATTTAGAGAGAGACACACTGAACAGCGGAAGGTTGCAAAGGGTTGGCATTTCTTAGTTCTGCAGCAGGACTACTTAGATGATTATCCTCTAATTCATAGTGGTATTGAACATTCTGTTTTAAACCAATAGAGACTTAAAGTGACAAAATACATGCTTGGTGCAATATTCCAGCAGGAGTACTAGTAAATTTCATCATCATAAATGCATCATCATCACGGCATGCCTGGTTAGAGAGACTGTCAATGGAAAATCAAACTGAGATGTTAATAGTGAAAGTTTCTAAAGAAATTTCATCAGGTATCTGTAAAGCTTTTAAAGACCAATATATTCATGATACAGCTTTATGGTAATTCCAAAGAGATTCCTTGGCATGTAAATAAAATACCAGAGCACATCCCATCTACTCTGGCGTGTGTAAGCAAAATACAACTCAAAAACAAATGTGGGTGACTGAGCAATACCTTATAGTTTATGCATGTGTCCCCAACATACTTAAGAATTTTGTTACCTTCAAATGTGGAATGAAGTGTATTCGGTGGATAAGGAAGCCTTGGGTTTTTGCACAGTTTGTGTTTGAATAGATTTCATAAGAGACTAGAGTAAGTATATCTATCTATGCACACATTGCTGCTCTCAGAGAAGAGATCTCTTACCTTATCTCAGCTCACAATTGGTTTTCTTAGCCAATTTACACTTTATCCTATGAAAATTACAGATGACATGAATGGGAGCTAACAGGGACTGTGGGCAGAATTTTTACTTCTTTTACATATATCTCAGTGGTCACATCGCACCTCTCCTTCATATCCACATCCTGGAGGATACTAGATCAACTTCTGAGGTACTTTTAAGAGTTTGAGTCTTAATTCGTTGTTTTAGTTTGGCCAGAATGGCCAGTACATTGAGGGATGACTAAGTATTCAAACTCATGATGTGGGGCAGGGAAGTTTGAGCTTTTTTTTCTGAAAGCAGTTCAGGCATGTTGTACCTCCCCCCCTGTGCCAGTTCTGTAGGCACCTCTTGATCAGCTTGCTTGCTGCTCAAACAGGTATGCAACCCTTGGTATAAAGCATAGTGATAATGTGATGACTCTGATAAGGAAAGACGCATTTTTATTCCTGTTTGACCTCATCCTTCTGGTATTCCTTAACTGTTAACATCACTTGTACTCTGGGACCTGTTCTTTAATATGTCTTACTGCATAACTGAAGGTACTGGAAGTGAACATGTCACAGAGTTCTCTGCATCTCTGCTGGGTCCCTGAGTTGAGGTGTCTGCAGAATGTGCTTTGGTGGATTTTGGAACTAGTGAGTGTGTCCAGAAATCCATTCTACGATGAGTTGTTACTGTAAAGTCTAGTGAGTGGAAGTTGTTCTTTTGAGAAACACACATCCCGAAGGAATTATTGGGAGGAGGAGAATGTTTTACATTTCATCTTTAGGGTCTAAGCATTTGTTTGAAATCCTAGCTGCTCTTTTTGATGATGAGAGAGGCGACTGCAGTTAGCTGTGCTGTGAGTCAGAGGTGCTGGTGTAAGTCAACAAGAACTCCATGAGATAACAAAGTCCTGCAAAGCTAAAATAAGTGTCACCAAGAGCATAAGCGAGGACCAGAGTGAGTATTTAGTATTTTGATATGCTCCTAGAAACAATCTTTTTTCGTCAGGCAGTTTGCACTACTGAAAGGGTTAATGTTATTTGTACTGGGATCCAATTCCTTTCTTCCTACTGTGTGCAATTTACACTGATGTCAGATTACCTGTCATATGTTGTGACAAAATGAGTTGCTAATATGTAATCAGTAAATTGGGTTTATCAGAACCTCCACTGTTATCAGGGCCAACACCATTTGCAAAAGTTCTTTTTATGGAAATGGTTCAAAACTTTTTCTCTAGACAAATCTGGACATTCAAGTGTCAGTAATCAAAATATTTCTGTGAAACCCGAGAATACCAGAAACTTTGTTCTTCCATCAGATGAATGTAGCAATTTACACTGTGTGAATTTTCTCTTACTAAACAGACATTGATGAATGCTCAGATGGCTTTGTTCAGTGCGACAGCCGTGCTAACTGCATTAACCTGCCTGGCTGGTACCACTGCGAATGCAGAGACGGCTACCATGACAATGGGATGTTTTCACCAAGTGGAGAATCCTGTGAAGGTCAGTATCTAAAAAAGGTGGGGTAGTGTTATGACTTGCATTACAGTATTGTCTAGTATGTCTGACTGTACCGGTCAAATATTGCCTTGGGCGCTGAATGTTAAACCCTGACCTAAAGCAATCATAGTTTAAATAAGCATCATAAACAAAAGGCAAAATTAGTGTGGTGTGAGCAACGCTAACATACAGGCAGAGCTTTAGTGGCCATTTCTATCATCTGCTAAGAAGATATGCGGTCAAGCGTGGTGCTTAAAACACAGCCGCTCTGGCCCTACATCTGCTTGGGCGCAAGGTCCTTGCATAAGTGATTTCCCGTGGGTTGATAGCATGTGGTGTTATCTGTCGCTCCACAGTAATCTATTTGTATGTCAGATCCTTCGTATGTAGAAATGTGCCTCAATCCAGACATCCATTCCTCTATTTCATTCCTCACCCAGGGAAATCGTCTGCTATGAAAATATTTCCTCTTGCAAAGAATGCTTATGCAGCCCTGACACCCATACCCTCGCTGGGTTAATACTGTGATGTTTCTCCTGTGTGTAGGCTAACAGTTTGAAGAACAGCCTTACAAACTGGGATGCTCAGTAGACTTCAGGCTGGGGCAAGGTGCAGGGGACAAGGGAATGACTGTGGGGTCAAGGAGATGGGAAGGCTTTCTTTGTTTATGAATGATGTTAGAAAGAATGGTGAGTTAGTAAGAACACGGTTATTTTCAGTTGCACATCTCTTAATATGGAATGTTATTCAGCTCTTAAGAATTGCATGCTGCTGCTCTTATTTAAGAAAACAAAACAGTCTGTTTTGCCATGGAGTACTTAGGGCAAAATTAGGAGAAGGGAGAACCCTTCTGTCTCTGAGTACTGAAATATTCACCGTGTAAGCTTTCCTAGTTTGCTGTTTAAACTCACATTGGTGGGCTGTGTGGGTCCCAAAGGAAAGCAATTGAATTAATTTTACTAAAGCAGAGACACAGACAGTTCTCCAGGAGCGTGAATGACCTTTTCAGTAGCCCCATCATCAATACTTTATTTCAACACATTTTCACCACAGCTGAAAGCCTGTATTCCCAGGAGGAATCAGTGACTTGAGTCAGCCAGTGCTTTCATAAGTTGAGCTTTCTTTGTCAAGAACTAACTAAATGTCAGTGTTAGCTGGCCAGGTGTTAGGACAAGAAGGTGCAAAGAAGAAGTTGTGATTGCTCTGATTATATTGTTGCCCTTCTGTCCCTCATGGCATAGGTAATATTTGAGCCAGGCATTTATGGAAATATTCTCAGTACCCCATGTTTTATCTTCAATGTCGATATAGCTTTGTTTTGTGGGTTGAAGATAGTGGTTTGGCATGTGTGATCTCAAGAGATATAAGTGATACAAAGTTACTCTGTTGAGATGTGTGCTAACAAGCAACAATTAAGCAGCAATTTCTAAGCAAATGAAAAGCCAAGGAAAAAGAAATATGGAGATTACTATGTGTATGCAGAAGTGGCAATTATTAGAATGCTTTGACCTTTTCTACAAAGTGCCAGCTACTCTTTATTAAACATACACAGAGGGTAAAAAGTAATTAGAATTAAATCACAGATGCTAAGAAACTATCTTCATTGCTGATAACCCTAGTTACTATCAGTGGAACACTTTCAATTTGATTGATTGCAGCCTCAAATTTTGGAACATGTAGCAACTTGAGATGGGGAGGAAGTTTAGATATTTTATTAGTTATACTAAATCACTTTTTATTGGATTGAAGCCTGTGGCATCATGTCTCAGACAGAAAATAAAACCTGGAAAAGGTCTGAAGATACAGCCTAAAATCTACTGTGGTATGGAAAGTTGAACTTCAGTAGCAGAGCACAGTCGCACAGAAGCAATTGGTTTCTCTGCTGCCAGATCTTTCCACTGTGAGACATTCCCCTACTGGGTTTAAAGAGATAAGAAAATGGATTTGTTTTGTCACTTATTCAGTATCCCCTAGTTAAAGGTGATTAGATTGAGCTGTTGGTGGATGGTCCTTTAGACTCTCGCTGTAGCAGGGGAGCAGCTTCCAGGTTATACTAAACTCAGATTTCAAATCTCGGTTCTCCACTTCCCACCTGCAGCTGTACGAGCTTCTTGCTGCATCTGGGACCAGTGTCCTCTGAAGCTTTCTGGCTTGTGCAAGTGCTACAGCTAGCAGAACTGTAGAAGGAACAGAGCTGACTTACACTGAAGAGAAACTGGGCCTGCCTTAGTTTCTTTTAACCCTCATAGGGATTAGAAAATGTTCTCCGAGAGCTTATCAATTTGCTAAGATGACTACTTCGAAGTGGTGATACATGGAGTGCATAATAGGCTTGTCTTTAGCTCATCTTTTCTTAGTTTTTTTGAAGTTCCCTCTTTTAGTGAAGAAACCTTTAAAAGCCAAGGAGGTGTGGGTTCAAATCTTTCCTTTCTTGATTGTTTTATATAGTCTGCCTCAAATCTGTGTCTGTCAGTGTCCCCTGGACATGTGCTGATAGTACTACAGCAATCATTTCTGTGACTGGTGATACTCAGAAGCTTATTTCCTTCAGCAAAGTCTGCAGTTTTAAAGATTCAGGTGGAAACACCTCTGTTAATATCACAGAAGCACATATTTTTTCAGAATACTAGGATGGCACCTACACCTTTTTCAGGAAACGGTTCCATTAGGACATTGTACTAAAAATTCTGAGCTAGGGTAGACTCATTGGTAGCATTAGACTTTGTCAGTGCTGGATAATGAAATACAGTTGCTAAATTGCCTGTTTTACACATCTATTGACCTTGGCGGCTACTGCTGCTTCTTTGGCATGACTGAGAGTATTGAGTATTTTGACTAATGTACTTGAACGCAGAAATTCATAATTCCCTTTTATTGTACCTACAGGAAATGGAAGACCTTGGGATTCCTTCTCTTATTAGTTTTGCTTCACATTATACTTCTGGGTAGACCTGTGGTCTCTAACAATTACCGAGAGAAACAGTGGGAAATGCATCTGTAGGGCTTCAACCTCACCAGCACTTGCTGCTTTTCCCTTGGAAATAGAATTATGTTATGCATCATCTTATTTCCAGAAAAATGGTAGATCAACTGCTTAGTCTTTGAGGATCGCATGGGTTTGAGAAGTCTTAAATTTTATTTATATGTAAATATAGCATTCATCATGGTCGATCACCTGGTACCTTCTCTTTTGCTCCCCTAAAACTTTTCTTTATAGTTCCTTTACACAGTATCATTGGTGCTCTGAAGGCTGTCTCTCATGTACCATTTCATAAAGGAGAGTCAGCTAAGATAATGGATATTGCAGCCTAAAGCTTCATTGCATTAAAAAACTGGAAAGCAGAGGGCAAAGTCCTCAAATAAGATCCTTCAGGCCCAGTTAATATTTGCTCTGTAGTTCTCTGTAAGATCCTGATTCATTTGAGTTTGTTCCCTGCAATGTCTAAAAGCTTCCAAAATCAGTTGGAGAAAAGCTGTATTGGTTTGTAGCAGAAAAGTGCAGATTATACCTCATCAGCTGTTGGCATTTTGCATACCCCCACGTCCAAAAGATAGCTTACCTAATTATTGCAGCCCCTTAGGACTCACCAAGAGTATCTGGCAGGTACCAGCTGTTGTTGATACAGATTATGAGATCAACATACCTTCACTCTCAGCAGGTGCCACAGTCTTTAAATGAGACAGGTGCAAATGAAAGGACTGGAAGGCATTAATCCAGGTTGCCCAATTCAAAAAGGCTCTATTTGGTTGCAAGGGTTTATCTGTGCGTGAACTCACAGTTGAGAATTTCTGTTCTGAAATATCTTTTTATAGTTATCTACCTCTGCTGTCCTACTTCCAGAAGTAGAATCCCTTCCCTCTCTGTATGATAGAGAAGGCTCCCTGACAACACAGACTTGGGCCCTACTTGAACAATATTTTCCATAGTGTAGGATAATGAGGGATGGAAGCATACTAAAAACTTCAGGATGCCCCCCCTCTGCCCCCAGCCTTAATGAATGAGCAAAGTCTGAATTGGTCACTTCAGCACACACATATCTGGATCTGGAAGACACAGGAATTGCTGATTGTCAGGACGTCTGAATTTATCTCACACTACATCCAGTATTTTAACTAGTACATGAAATTTCTTGTAGTTGAAAAACCACTGTCAGTTCGGAGTCCTATGCTTAGATCTTTCTTCAGTGCTGGTAATGTTTAACAGAAGCTTTGTTACTGATAGTACTTAAAGAGACAGGAATAAAGAATCACTACTCTTCAGCAGTCACAAAGCTCCATCTAAATCCTTTCACCTTTATTCATGATCATAAAAGGTCAACGAATAAAGTGACTTTTTTTACTTCCATTCCAAACAGAAGTATAGGCTTGAAGGCTTCATTACTGATTTTGAGAACTCAACCTAAGCATCACCAAACAGAAGGCAGGTATGGAGGCATATTAGTATTTAAATATTCTGGAGTGTGGGCAGAGTACAAAATTGGTAGAGTTTCTCATCTTTTATAAAAGGACTAATAAAACAGAAACTCAACCACTGCATTTTATAAGACAGTAATTTGAACACATTTACTGTATCGGGAAACAACATTTCAGGGAAGCTGACATTACTGGCATATGAAGTCTCAGCTCTTCATCCTCCACATCTGCTAAGCATGCTGACAGCTGGCTTGCATGAAGTCACGATTAAATTATTCACAATTTACTTGCTCTTTGAAGAATGATTACATCAGTCAATAGAGTTACTTAGGACAGAGAAGAACAGAAACCAAAGTTTCTGCTCACAAGAGCCTGGGCTCCCCATAAAATGCACTCCTCCCTGTTTTGCCTTAAGCAAAAAAGTATTCAGGTTTCTTCATGTTGTCACCTCGCTGAGCTAATGTGACTCCCCAGAGCTAAAGTAACTGGGAAACTTCAGTTTTTTCAGAGCAAAGAAAGTTTCCACAATCCCAACCCATTCCTTCCAATAGCACATTTCCCAATGGTAGAGATGTTTGTCTGTATGCAGATGACACCCTAACTGCTGTCAGAATGATTCTGTTAGGAGACTCTCTCCAGGGAAGACTGGTTTTGGGTTTTGTGTAGAATGTAGGTCTGGGTAGCTCATCAGAGGAGGGAAACTTGCAACTTTCCACCAGTGATATCAAAATGCATCTCTGCTGAGCAATTTGTCACTACCTAGCAAGGTGTACACAGGTTATTTTTAGTCGTGCCTTTTACATATTCCTTGTGAGTTTTTTAATCTATTATCAATACTGTATTTAGGGTTTTTGCCTAAAATATTGCTGAGCTGTCCTTATTTAGAGGTATCCACATTAGCTCCAAGATCTCGTTCCAGAATAGATCTAAACCACTGTTTGATTTTTGAATGGGTATTTCCCCATGTACCTTACAAGTGAAGCTCATCTGACATATTATTTTTGACTCAGTCAATATCATGAAATAGTTCTATATTTCACTGTCATTTTTTTTTTGTTTTAATACTTTCTTATCAACAACCTTTTTCACCTTGCTGTTGATCCATGCCTTCAGATGACTAAGTATATTGGGCAGCACGTTTTGGCACAGATTCTCAGGGCACGTACCTGTGAGAGCTCTCCACTGTGAAAGCCTGACCGTTTATTCCTGCCTTTTATTACTTACTAATTAACCCACTATTAATCTGTGAGTCAACAACCTCTTTTATTCTATGGCACATAGTTCCTTTAAGAGCATGTATTATGCAAAGGAGCTCATGAAGCTTTCAAATAAAAATACTACTACATCATGTGAAATGTATCCCTCTTTTAAAGGCTTTTTCATTAAAATTGTATACATTTACTCTGAATCTATAATATAGTATCTTTAAACAATCTTTCTATCTGAAAACATTTTATCCTTTTGGTTGCTAGTTTTAATCTTTATAACTTCATAATCTTAACATAATTCATCCTTTGAAAATAAAAACACTGCCAGAGATATATTAGTATTTTTTTTTGTAGCTTTTTCAATTCCTTTAAGGATGTTGAACTTGCAGACATTATGGTCACCGTCGGTAACCAATACACATTAGTTGTTCAGTAAAGGCATTTTGAATCAGAGCCTGCACACTGCCAAGTCAGGGCCAAGTCAAATGGTGCTTTGTCCTTTTGGGATTCTTTGGCTATCTTCTCCAGGAAAGAGTCAGTAAATCCATTAAACACAGCCTTGGGTCGCAACCTAGTGGG
Source organism: Porphyrio hochstetteri (assembly GCA_020800305.1). Lineage (NCBI taxonomy): Eukaryota > Metazoa > Chordata > Aves > Gruiformes > Rallidae > Porphyrio > Porphyrio hochstetteri. Next base: position 36,324,692 of record CM036905.1, read on the forward strand.
GCAATTGAAATTTCCATATTTCTGGAGTTTTCTGCCCTTGCAGTCTGTAAAATATTAGAAATGGAGTTTAGTCATTCCAGGTACTGTCCCCATTTTGTATAGCTTTAGTCCAGCATTTTTCCTGCATAGGGATGAAATTGATTGTGATAAAATGACCTCTTAGCTTTCTTTAATATATATCACTACTTCTTCATTCATGGCACTCCTTTGTCACTGCAGTGTTAAGTTGTACCCAGGGATGATGGTAAGAAAAGGAAAATCTGTAAAAGTGTGCCTCATCACAGCTATTGTAATTTTTAGTGTAGATTAGATAAATAAGAACTGTTCCTCCATTTAGCACTAGATAACTATATACACTTTGGTTCTGGTTTTTTTTTTTCTGAGGCAAACCTCCAAGTCTTTTGAGACTTAATGTTCTAATGTCATAACATTCAAGCTGCTCGGTTCCTAAGCAGTGTGTTGTAAATAGCCTGAAGTGAATTATTTTCTGTTTGGCTTTTTCTTTTGGTAAACAATATGGGAGAGATAATACCATGCCTCTGTAGCTGGATACTCTGGAAGTATGCAACCTGTAATCCTCCCCTTTCCCTTTCTCAGACAAAAGATACAGGGGCCAGTATAACCTGTCCAGATGGTTATGGAAATTGGAGAGTTGGTTATGGCTGTAAACAAAACATCAGTAACATAATTCTCTGTCCATTATAAATCCAAACAAAGTTTCACTTGGTATGGATGATTGGTGTGCGAGTTCTTTGTAGATAATGCCTGAAGTTTGATGTGGATGAATAATGCAGATGAGAATTTCATGCATGCAAAGTTTGTGTTTCTCTTGCTGTGTTATAAGCATGCTGTTGTTTCTGATTAGGTTAGAATCAAAACCTAAATAGCTCCTGCATTGACCAGGGATATTTAAATTACCCTAGCCAGAATATTTATTTTCATGAATCAAACAACTATAAGAAACAAGCTTGGGACATTTTTCAGAAGTTCTCATTGTTGGATAAGCTCGGCTCAATACCAGAGTCAGTGATGAAACCTCACAATTATTTTCAATAACAATGCACTACCCATTACCATGTTGAAAAACAAGCCTCAGAAGCCTTTTCCTCATGGGGAAATTATGAAACACATTTTTACATAAGTGCCAAATGCAGACTTAGTGTTTATAGGGTCACTGGTTGTTGCTTAAAGGAAACTGTTCTTATTTACATGACAGCTGAACTTTGTCCAAGTGTCTCATTAAATATGGCTGCTTTCAGTTAAGTGGCCAGATCATTGAGAATTGATATTATTAATTTATGACACTAGCTACCTGAAAGCTTTGCTCAAAACAGTGTTTTAAACAAATGAACACAAGTGTTAATAAATGGCAGGAAGTAATTCATTAAAAATTACTTCAATGATAAAGGGAATCCTGCTATTAATTATTATATTTAAATAGGATTTGTGTTTGTTCTCTTTATTGAGTAACTTAGGACCAGTTTGACTGAGTGTATGGAGTCTTAAATTGCCAGATTGAATTACTTTCAGTATGGTTTTAAGAGAAAATAGAGGAAGGAGAGAGCAGTCCTTCCATTCCCTGCTCTGCTCCATACCAGCATTACTCAAACCATTCCTGTTAGCTACTTGTCTAAAAACCTTCAAGGCTGGAGACTGCACATCTCCGCAGGGCTGCCAGTTGCACTAATTGTGTATCCTTACTGTTCAGCTGGGTTTCCCTGTCTGATGTGTCTCTCATGTTCCAGCTGCTCAGGGCCATGCAAACAGCCACACTGAACTTGGTTCATCAGCCCACTTGTCTTCTGCCTTATTGAGGCAGTGACCAACTCCAGATACTTCAGAAGACCCACAAGAGGAACTGCCCCGCTAGACCTGCTGTTCGTGAACAGGGAAGGTCTGGTAGGAGATGTGAAGGTTGGGGGCTGCCTTGGACAGAGTGACCATGAAATGATACATTTCTCAATTCATGGTGGAGCTTGGAGGGGGAATAGTAAAACTGCTACCTTGGACTTTCAGAGGGCAGACTTTGATTTGTTCAAGAGACTGGTAGGGGGAGTCCCTTGGCATTCAGTCTTAGCGAACAAAGGGGTACAAGAGAGCTGGTTGCTCTTCAAGAAGGAAGTCTTAAGGGCGCAGGAGCAGGCGGTCCCCCTGAGCCGCAAAATGAGCCGGCGGGGAAGAAGACCAGCGTGGATGAATAGGGAGTTACTCTTGAGGCTCCGTGAGAAAAAGAGAATCTACCGCCTGTGGAAGGAGGGACGGGTAACTGAGAATGAATTCAAGGAAGTTGTCAGGACGTGTAGAGGTGAAATCAGAAAGGCAAAAGCCCAGCTTGAATTTAACCTGGCCGCTGGGGTGAAAAAGAATAATAAACTCTTTTATAAGTACATTAACAGTAAGAGGAGGACAAAGGAGAATATCCACTCTTTACTGGATGAGGCTGGGAATGTGATCACTGAGGATAAGGAAAAGGCGGAGGTTCTGGATGCCTTCTTTACGTCTGTCTTTAAAGGTCAAACAGATCCTCAGGGTACCCCTCTCTCTGACCTGGTAGTCTCAGCTGGGGAGCATGCTAACTCCCCTGTGATTCTGGAAGAAAGAGTCAGAGACTTCCTACTCCAACTGGACTGCCACAAGTCCATGGGGCCGGATGAGATCCACCCGAGAGTGCTGAGGGAACTGGCAGAGGTGGTAGCCGAGCCGCTTTCCATTATCTATCAGTCCTCCTTGCTGACTGGTGAGGTCCCAGAAGACTGGAGGCTTGCCAATGTGACTCCCATTTACAAGAAAGGTTGTAAGGAGGATCCGGGGAACTACAGGCCTGTTAGCCTGACCTCGGTTCCAGGGAAGGTTATGGAACAGATAGTCTTGAGGGAGACCATGCGGTATGTGCGGGATGGCCGGGGGATCAGGCCTAGCCAGCATGGGTTCATGAAGAGCAGGTCCTGTTTGACCAACCTGATCTCCTTCTATGATCTAGTGACCCATCTGCTGGATGAGGGAAAGGCTGTTGATGTGGTCTACCTAGACTTCAGCAAAGCCTTTGACACTGTCTCCCACAGTATTCTCCTGCAGAAGCTGGCAGCCCGTGGCTTGGATGGGTACACCCTCGGCTGGGTAAGGAGCTGGCTGGAGGGCCGGGCTCAGAGAGTGGTAGTAAATGGAGTTAAATCCAGCTGGCGACCGGTCACGAGTGGTGTTCCCCAGGGGTCGGTGCTGGGGCCTGTCCTCTTCAATATCTTTATTGATGACCTAGATGAGGGCATTGAGTGCACCCTCAGTAAGTTTGCAGATGACACTAAATTGGCTGGGAGTGTGGATCTGCCTGGGGGTAGCGAGGCCCTACAGAGGGATCTGGACAGGCTGGAGAGCTGGGCTGAAGCCAATGGCATGAGGTTCAACAAGAGCAAATGCCGAGTCCTGCACTTTGGCCACAACAACCCCAGGCAGCGCTATAGGCTTGGGGCGGAGTGGCTGGAGGACTGTGTGGAGGAAATGGACCTGGGGGTGCTGATTGATGCACGGCTGAACATGAGCCAACAGTGTGCGCGGGTGGCCAGGAAGGCCAACGGCATCCTGGCTTGCATCAAAAATAGTGTTACTAGTAGGAGCAGGGAGGTAATTGTCCCCCTGTACTCAGCACTTGTGAGGCCGCATCTCGAGTACTGTGTTCAGTTTTGGGCCCCTCACTACAGGAAAGACATTGAGGCTCTGGAACGCGTTCAGAGGAGGGCTACTAAGCTGGTGAGGGGTCTGGAACACAGGCCTTACAAGGAGCGTCTGAGGAAGCTGGGATTGTTCAGCCTGGAGAAGAGGAGGCTTAGGGGAGACCTTATAGCTCTCTATAACTTCCTGAAGGGAGGTTGTAGTGAGCTGGGGGTCGGCCTCTTCTCCCGTGTAGGCAGTGACAGAACTAGAGGGAATGGTAGCAAGCTGCGCCAGGGGAGATTCAGGCTCGACATTAGGAAGCACTACTTCTCAGAAAGGGTAGTCAGGCACTGGAATGCACTGCCCAGGGAGGTGGTGGAGTCACCAACCCTGGGGGTGTTCAAGGAAAGACTGGATGTTGTATTGAGGGATATGGTTTAGTGGGAGCTAGTAGTAATAGGTGAATGGTTGGACTGGATGATCTTCTAGGTCTTTTCCAACCTTGATAATTCTGTGATTCTGTGATTCTGAAGACAGTGAGGTGGAAGATGTGGAGATCTGAGATGAATGGCTGTTCTGGATTATCTGATATGCAATTAAGGGCACCATAGACCACCAGTATGAGGAAGAACTTTTTCACAGGGAGGGTGACAAAGCACTGGAACAGGCTGCCCGGGGGGGATGTAGAGTCTCGTTCTCTGGAGATATTCAAGACCTCTCTGGATGCCTGTCTGTGCAATCTGTCCTAAGGAACCTGTTTTGGCAGGGGGGTTGGACTCAATGATCTCTGCAGGTCCCTTCCAACCCCTACTACAATTCTGTGATTCTGTGATAGTCTCTAATGTATGAAATATAATATTTCTTCCAAAATCTGTTAGCATTGAAAATTGAATTTGAGGGACCTGTTGTAGTGGAAGATGTCGCTGCACATGGCAAGGGGGTTGGAACTAGACTTGGAACTAGGTCTTTAATGTCCCTTCCAAGGCAAACCATTCTGTGATTTTATGAATACTCTTGCTAGCATTTTACACTTCTTGCTACACTATTTTTTTCCCTCTTGCCACTCTGTGGAAGCGAGTGTCACGGTTTGTTAATGCATTACATGACAAATTATTCCCTTTTATCAGGCTTATATTTCTTGTCTTTCAGTTTCATTCACAGTCGCCTGTCTTATGTGTTAGGCAATATGGAGAACAAAAGCCCTTAACGTGTCTTCTCTGGAGTATTCATTATTTTGTTGGTTATATCCTTTCTTGCTGATGTTCTTTCAGAGATGAACAATCAGTTTCTTTTCAGTTCTTCTCAACTGACATTTTCCTCATCCTTCCCAGAAGCCCTAGTAATTTTGCAATGCTTTTTTTTTTGAGGTGGTGCTGCTGTTATTGCACACAGTATTTGAAGGAAACTCACAATGCTGCTTATTTATACAGTGGAATTCTAATAATTTCCCTGCTGTTTTCCATTGCAATTCATATTCATGTTAGCAGCTTGTTTGCTTTTTTTCTGACTGGAGCCACACTTGGAATTGAAATGATAATTGAGTTATTTTGCTTTAAACTGAATTTGCTTGAGGTGAATCAGAGGTTTCATTGCCATTGTTGGACCCAAAGCCGAGTGTTTTATTAAGTTTTTATGCTGATGGTGAAAGACACATTCATGACCTTGTTGCTTATTTTGTCTTGTACTTATCTGTTGGACAGTTAAATATCACAATGCTACTTTTTAATGAATTCTAATTAAGAGCTTGGACCAGACTGTTGTGAAACTGTAGGTAGAAATAAACTCTTCTGGTTTTATCATATATAGCTGTTTACTTCATGCTCTGTAAAGCTTTTTTCCTCCAGATAACTTTTCTCCATATGGACAGCTGAAAAAAACTAAATAAAGACTCTTCAAGAAGGCAGCATGTGCTGCTAGATCACCCTTGCAAAATAATTGTGTGTACCTTGATGAAGTAGGCCATTAAAGGTACTCTTGATTTCTTTGAGATATTACTGTTTTGAAATAATTTACCTTTATTCAGTGGAGGCATTAGTTTTTCTTCATTTTCTATGGTAGACACGAGGTCTATAGATGTCACTGCAAGTTGAATAATTAAAATATTCAAGTTTACACTAATAAAGGATAAAACTTAAAGCATGGTGTGCTTGCTTAGCTGAGCTTACAGGTCAGACATCACCTTTCACATTAACTTCTCAGCAAGTGAACTCAAATGTGCTAGACAGACACAGCAAAACTCTGCAGCTTTTCTTGCTTAACAACACATCTCATGTACAGTTGCCACAAACTAATGCTCTTTAGGGAGCTGAGAATGATTTTTGTTTGCATGTTTCCTGTAATATCTTCGTTCTACCTACTTTACTCAATAGCATCCACTTAGAAAACTTAAAACTTCACATTTTAAAAGTTGACATGACTTGAAAAATATTTTTTGTGAATTTGTAAGTTATTTCTCCAGGTTCTGGTGCAGTGCAAATTAATTTTCATCTGAAGGCTTTAATGGCCAAAGATCATTTATACTGACTGCTGCAAGAATATTTTTGTTAATTGAATGTGGACTAACAGCATTACATGGCATGTTTTCACAGACATTGATGAATGTGGGACTGGAAGGCATAGCTGTGCCAATGACACTGTTTGCTTTAACTTGGACGGTGGGTATGACTGTCGATGTCCCCACGGCAAGAACTGCACAGGAGACTGTATCCATGAGGACAAAATCAAGCACAATGGTCAGATTTGGGTGCTGGAGAATGACAGATGCTCTGTCTGCTCATGCCAGGTCAGTAGAAATAGAACTAGCTGCATCTGCAAGATGGTGGTAGGGATGAAGGGAAGCATGTTGTGATTCAAACGAAGTTCCTGTTTTAGCTGCCTTCTCAGGTGTGCATGTGGGGCTACAGAAAAATGGAATTATATATCACATACAGTTTTGGGGAGAGCTTCTCTCTCCCATCTGCACAAGCAGAACTTCCATGGGAGGTTTATTATATCACGCTGGGAGAAGGACGATGGTTCTATTTTCTTAGGAGAAACACCACCTGTGCTTTCTGGGTGGGAGTAGCGGCATTTTCATGCAAAGAAACTGTCTGTCTAGACACATACTGGCATTGGTGGCTGACACCCATATCTCTAGCAGATCACTATAAATAGAAGTAGGTTCTGTATCTGCAGAGTAATTCAACTTAGCTGTCTCAAATGTTTGCTGTGGGAACCTTACTCCCACGCTAAATGCTGATGGAGAATGAAGGCCCAGTACACTGCTGAAAAAGTCACGAGCATTTCAGCAGCTCAAGTTTCCTGGGTATGAATTTAATATCAGACTAACTATCATCTTCCTTATGTGAGTAATTACAGAAGGGAAAGACTGATCTGGTTAAAGCAAGTCTCAATTAGCATCCAGATCAGAATGACATAACCTTGGTGCAATCCATTAAAATTTGACCCTTGGGAAAGATACCCTTGGGAAAGATACCCTTGGGTTCCATCAATAGGTGAGAGTTCGTTGGTTTAATGAAGGAGACACATATATACATATATGACAACAGGGGAAATTTTGGGTAGTTACTGAGTGTATATTGTGGGTTGTGCCTCTGTTTGAACTGTATTTTGACAAAGACTGTATAGTGGAAAAACTCGTGTGTTGCTGGTAGCTTAGAATTGTGCCAAAAAATAAAATTTTGGTACAAGAACTGTTGGAGTTGGTCATGTTTCTAACATCACTCTATGCTTGTCTTCCAACAACAGAGTGGATATGTGATGTGCAGGCGTATGGTCTGTGACTGTGAAAATCCCACCGTTGACCTGTTTTGCTGTCCTGAATGTGACCCACGGCTCAGTAGTCAGTGTTTACATCAGAGCGGGGAGCTTTCCTACAACAGTGGCGACTCCTGGATACAGAACTGTCAGCAGTGTCGCTGCTTGGTAAGGCTCCTGATTACAGCAGCAGAGACAGGAGGGAAAAGGGATATGAGATACTCTCATCTGAGAATAGTTAATTTTCATGCATTAGCATCCATTTAATTTCCTGTGGAGTATGTGTAAAATCGAAATCTGGTTTTCATGGATGTTTGTCAGTATTGTCAAGTTCCAGTCAAAAATGCATTTTGATGCAATAGACATAATAGAAATTATTTAATCATGAAGATTGTTTTGGCAAGGGGGGGAGGTCATTTGGATATAGCCCCTACAGGGCACCACTCATGTTCAGTCATTGAAAGACCAATGTAGCTGTACAAGGAAATTCTAAATATGTATCCATTTTCGTGGCTGATAATTTCAAAGGTACCAATAGACTCTTTTTTTTTATTCATTCCAGCATTCTGAGTAACAAAAAAAGATAGGACTTGATGTATTATTTTAAAAAGTGAAATGAGTTTTAAAGAAAAATACCACAAAACCAACACTTTTAAAGCTTGTGATCTTTTTCCTTGGAATGTATTTCAGAGTCTGAGCAAAAACTATTCTGCATAACACTGCCTAGGAAGTTTCCATGACAGAAAAAATCCCAAGATAAAAACAACTGGCTTTTATCACAGGTTATCTCCAAATGTAAAGCCTAGTCCATCTTGCAGCTTTTCGTTGTCAGGGTATCATGAATAACAGCCAGAAACCAATTTCTGTAGACACTGTGCTCTCAGTGTTACCACTGCTAAAATCCAGTGAAACAGATTCCCAGGTGCTTCATTAAATGTCTTCAAAACAAAACAAAACAAAACAACCTACAGTTGTAGATGTTTCTTTGTTTTTCGAGATGCTACTTCTGTATCTAAAGACTACACTCTTTCAGTTGTCAGGGTTTTGGGTTTTTGGGGGGGTTTTTGGTGTCAATGTATTGTCTATTCCTTGCAGTGCCCAGCACTATTAAAAATAAATTAATAAATCAAGATAAGTGACTGGCTTTAAGATCACTTTCATTCTTACCATCATGTGATTCAAAAATAGAAAATTGACCCAGGTGAAAAATTTGTAAAAGAGTGACTTCACAGTACTTTCTGCAGCAAGAGGAATAAGTTTGGAGCTATGGTAAATCCCTGGCAATTTTTTCAGCTTTTACTCTGGAAATATTGAACTCATCATTCTCAGAGCAATAGACACAGTTTATATGAATTCTTTCCTAGGTCCAAATGCTCTTCTCTTTGACCCCCTTAAATCCAGACTACTCAGTCTGCGTTTCAGATGAGTTGAGTAAATTGGAGGTCAAGAGATGGGCCTGCTCCAAAAGAAAAATGTGTTAATGACTTCTGTGAAGTCTTATCTTTGACCAATAGATCTGAAATGATTAAACATCTTTAGATTGGTGTACTAGCATACAGTAACATCCCCTAAAAATCTCCTGGCCCAACACAGGTCTCTGCTTTAACCTTTTCATACCCTGACCCTACTGAACTCATCATGCAGAGAGTGTGATTAAGTTTGGAAGTTCAGATATTCTCACTGCAATATCCAAAATGGATGGTAAGAGGGTGGAGATCCTCTCACTGAAAATGCGCTGGTGTTCCCTGCTGCATGGGGCTGCAGGTAGCCTGACACCCTTAGTGCAGCCAATCTGTTTGTAATGGTGGCGATGTGATGTGGTGTGGTGTGGTGTGGTGTGATGTGGTGTGCTGTGATGTGATGTGATGTGATGTGATGGCCCACCTGGACCTGAACATTTGAGGGCTTTCAATGGCAAACCAACAGTCCAAAGAGAAGAATTAGGGGAAACAGGAGATTTCAAAGCACTTTTGGAGTTATGTTACATTATGGCTTCTGTCACTTGCAGGAGCAGGACTTTGCACAGACAAATCCATATTCTGTATTTCATGAACTTTATGGAGAATTTTCAGCTGCAGCTTGGTGCAGAGTGTGGTGAAATACATTACATGTAATACACTTCTTGAAGAGAATGTATGAGAAAACACCCAACTTGCTGTGTCTCCCACAGCAATGAATATCAGCGTTCTCTGCCCTGACTGCTGAATAGGACCAGATGGATAAAATTAGCCACCTAAGAAACATAATGCTGAGTCAGATGAGTAGGTAATGAAACAAATTAAAAGCTAATAACCTTCTCTTGCTCTCATAATGTTCCTGAACAGCAAGGTGAAGTTGATTGCTGGCCCTTGCCATGCCCTGAGGTGGACTGTGAATTCAGCATCCTCCCCGAGAACGAGTGTTGCCCGCGCTGTGTCACTGACCCGTGCCAAGCGGACACCATTCGCAATGACATCACTAAAACCTGTCTGGATGAAACCAATGTCGTTCGCTTCACTGGATCTTCTTGGATTAAGCATGGCACAGAGTGCAGCCTCTGCCAGTGCAAGGTAAAGAGCATTAAGTCTGAGATGCCTCTTTCCCAGCTTGTTCTGCGGCACATAAATATTAATGCCCTGAGTGCGGTCAGTGGGTAGTTGATGTCTACACTTATTTTAAAGCAACAGGAAAAGTGTTCAGTTTATTTACCTTTACTCTGGTGTGTGCTGGAAGGGTGGTTTAATGTGCTAGCAGGTCAGAAGGACAACAGCCCATGCTGCAGTGTGCTGTGGACAAGTTAGTGAGCTGGGCTTTTCCACCAGGATAGCTCCATTCAGGCTTGATCACAATTTTTTACTGTATAGCTCCATGCTATGTTGGGAATGTGTACAGTAACAAAGAGGTATGTAAGACTAGACTTCACACAAGGAGTGTGATACTGTAACGTTATCAGAACTGATTGAATCGCTTTCTAAGAATAGTAATTGTGTTGAGAATAAAAGGACTAGTTACCAGTTAGCGTTCTTGCTTTAAAATTAACAGCAGAATCAACATAGTGTTTAGAACATTTAATAGTTTTTCTAGTCAAAGGAATTCATTGAGGAGAAAAATTATTGGCTGTGTGCTTATGTGAATTCTGACATATCTTTTTAAAGATGCAAAAGAAAAGGAGGTTAAAATTATTTTTCCATTCATAATAAACCTGTAGGGTGAATTGCATTTTCCACCATCCAATAATGAAGGATGACAAAGAGTCTTTCCACAGTAGCCAAGGAAAGAGAGACAACTGGATTCATCCAGAGATTTTTGATTATTACTGATATTCACAGTTAATCGTGGTCTTTATTCTGTCCTTCCCAAACAAGACACTTCCCAAATTGTGGTACATCGTACAATTAACTTCCAAAAGGTGCTCATTAAAAAAAAAAATCTAACCTTGACACCTTGTCCTGGGAGGCACAGGGAGTAACTTTTCATTTAGCAGAAGCTGTCAAGTACCACCTTCTTCCTCCACTTTGCTGGATGCAATACGGTGTGCAACAGCATTTCCTGCAGTGGAGGCATAGTCCTTTCATGAGGGAAGTGGTATGGGCTGAGTGCAGGCATTTGTCTTGATGTCAGAATGGGTCAGTGGTTAGAAAACACCACCGTGATCTGACAGAGTGGCTAATGGTTAGATAGCTAAGCTGCTGCCAGAGGATGTCGAAATAGGCTTACATGCAGAAACCTGTACTTGGGGGGTCCATAGCTGGTGGTATAAACCAACTCCAACACTAGAAGTGACTTGCTCAGGCAAGTTTCTGAGGTTTACCTGCATCAGTTTCCCTATCTGTAAAACAAAGACATGATTCTTGTCTAAAGCACTTCTGAGATTGAGTGATGGGAAATGCATGCTCATCGTTACACTGCTAATCAGCAGCAGTGCAGAAGCCACGGACCAGCTCTGCTGATGGCCACCCGTGGGCTGCTCCCATCTGCCCTTTTCTCCTAAGCAAGGACTGAACCTTAAGCGTCGACTAATTTGTATTCAGTGTAAACACATACATAATCTAATAAAATCCATTGCTGCTTTGTGAACATAGACAAGATTAAAACAGATACTCTGCCAAAACCCATAGATTTAACATGGCTCAGGTGTGAATCTGTGTAACAGTGAAGATGTACCACTTTGTCCCTAGCGAGTCAAATCTTACTCAGTTCTCTTTAGAGAACAGTTTTCTTTTTGAAATACACTCTCTGCTTGTATTGTCAACAATTTAATACTGCAGTTGTGCATGCAAGCAGCCCACTCCCTCCTGATCAGGTTAAAGCTCTGCCCAATTTGCTCTCCACATCATTCATCCTGTGTCATCCCACTCTTTTCTTGCAGAGCATCACATGGAAGGTCAAAGCTGCAGTCTAAGCCTCTCTTAAGCAAGCCATAGCAAAATAGGTTTACACAAATCCTTTAAGAATTCAGAAATCTGGGCATCAGCTAAAGCTGACTGACTTAGCTACAAAACCATTTCAAATCACAAGTAAAGAAAGTGGACAGTAGGATTGTCTAACGTCCTGTAGCAGAAGGAGCAAAAGACAATGTTTGAATGATTCAGACCTCAGTCTTCAATCAGTCTCAGCAGTTTAATTAACTGAATGTACTTGGAGTAATTTAAAAATAATGCACAAAATAATACACACTTTTTATTTGCATTGTAAGAATCAGACTTATGGAAAGAAGCAATCGAGGTGCAGAAAGCAATTTCTTCTGTGCTTTAATGATGTCCATAGGCAATCTCTTCCCTTAATTGCTAATATTCTCCAAAGAGTGTTTGGACTATCAGGAAAAACTTAATGGATTAATGTTTGCTGGTGTTACAACCAGGATGTGTTCACTTGAAGCATACTGGAATAACTAGAACCCAGAGTCCTTTCTGCTTGATCAAAATAAACCTCCCTGTCTCGTTCAACAGCTTTGTGTACATGAGCAGATGCCCGATACCTTTATGTCAGCAGCATTTATTCCACTGATCCCAGTTTGACTGTTGTGGCTCTGGGATACAGACCACAGCAAACTAAGTTATTAGAGGAATCACAATCGCCAGTTCTCTGGGGCAAGGGAAGGACATGACAGCAACATCATGGATCAGATCAAAGCCTGTAGCTGTCCTGTATTTTACAAATCCGTACATTCAAATTTGATAGGTCTTTGCAAAGGGCTGAGCTTGTTAAATTAATTTGGTTGGTAACAAAATGCTAATTGTTTCAATTCTTTCTGTTTTTCCTTCCTTCAGAATGGCCACGTCTGTTGCTCAGTGGACCCACAGTGCCTTCAGGAACTGTGACACCAACACCCATTTCTCACAAGCAGTTTCTGGTTAAACAATTTTCCTTCACAAAAAAGACCTTTAGACCAAAAATTGTACAAAATTGAAATGAAATTAGATTGGTTTTGTCCACCTAAAGTGCAGATATGCGATGAACTCAGTTACCTGAATCAGAGTGAAATTTATTGGACTCAAGACAAGCTCAGATGTGTAAACCTTTGTATGAGGTTAGGCCCAAATCTTCTGGCTATGTGTGTGGCATCATTATGCAGAATATTTAGGTTAGTGTAAAGTGACACATTGTAATGCTGTACATAACGATGTCAAGATCCAAAATCAACTAGGAGGTCTTATAGGGTCTTCCGAAGCTTGGAGAGTCCAACACTTGACCAGATGCAGAGATTTTTTACCTAATCTTATTCAGATCTGCACAAACCTGTTTGATTGCTCACTGCAGAACTTAGCAGATGTTTGAATAAAAGGATGAAGCCTTCAGGAATAAATAACCTAGCAGCTAAGATGTGATATGTACAGTATGTGCGCTGAAAAATAAAAAAGATAGAAGTTATTGTAAAAAACAAAACAAAAAAAACCAAAAAAAAAAACCAAAAAAGAAAAACCGTGATGCACAGGCATGGCTTCTTAATGTTTTCTGATGGGACAAGTCATCAATATTTCCTTGTTTTACTGCACTTACTATTATTTCTTGATTGAATTTGTTCAGTATAAGCTCGTTATTGTGCAAATTTAAATAAATATTTCTCTTACCTTAAGTTTCTGTTCGTGCCATCTTTCCTTTTCAGGGATGTGATTTTCATGCATGTTGTTACCCTTCCTTGCCTGCATACCCAGACAGCTGGGCAATAGAGGTGGAGTATTGCTGGGAGCTTCTTCCCAGCATGGCTGGAGGCCAGACGCCCACCAAAGCCACTCTGTCACTCCCCTTCTCAGCTGGGCAGGGGAGAAAATATATATAATGAAAGGCTCGCAGGTAGAGACAAGGACAGAGGGAGATCTTTCAGCAGCTAATGTCACAGGCAAAACAAAAGTACCCAGTGAAATTCTTTATTCCTGATTTCTCTCCCTCCTGCCCTCAGGAAGCACAGGGGAATGTGGAATAGGGGTTGTGGTCAGTTTGTCACGAGTTTTCTTTGTCGCTCCTTCCTCCTCAGGGGGAGGACTCCTCACACTCTTCCCCTGTTGCAGCATGAGGCTCCTCTCCAGTGTGAGTTCTTCCCACGGGGGCTTCAGCTCTTCATGAACTGGCCCAGGGTGCCTTCCATGGGGTGCAGACCTTCAGGAACAGACTGCTCCAGTACCATCCCCCAAGGGGCCACAAGGCCTGCCAGCTAACCTGCTCCAGTGTGGGCCCCTCCACAAGCTGCAGATCCTCCCAGGAGCTTGTTCCAGTGTAGGCTTCCCACCAGGTCAAGGCATGCTTCAGATGTCACCACCTGCTCCACTGTGGGGTCCTCCACAAGCTGCATGTGGAATCTCTGCCTCCCATCATCTTTGATGGGCTGCAATGGGACAGCTTGCTCCAACAGAGTCATCCCCATGGGCTGAAAGAAATGTCTGCTCTGGCACCTGCAACACCTCCTCCCCCTCCTTCTTCAATGACCTTGGTCTCTGCACAGTTTCTTACATCTTCTCACTCCTTTCTCTGGCAGAAAAAAGTGTCCTTCTGTGGGTTTTTTCCCCTCTTAAACATGCTACCACAGAGGTGCTATGATATCACTGATTGGCTTGGCCTTGGTCAGTGGTAGGTCCAGCCTTAAGTCAAGCTGGTGTTGTCTCTGTTGGACCTAGGGGAAGCTTCTAGCAACTTCTTGCAGAAGCCACTGCTGCAGCCCCCGCCTCCACCCCCCCCAAACCTTGCCATGCAAACTCAAAACACCGTATCAAGTCTTATATTTGTTATTCTTCTGGGAATACATAAATAATTTCACAACTCTGAGACACTACAGTGGATTGAACCGAAAAGTCATGTGCCTAAAGATCAGATCCCATGTGCCAGCAGGATGCTGTCACACAGAGTGGGTACAGACCATTTGTGTGTAACTTGCACCTGTTCAGATTTACAGGGATCTTCTTCAGATGCCTCCTCTCTCCATCTTCTCCCAGTTTGTATATATGTCTGGGATTCCTCTGGCCCCTCACCCGTCGAGTGGATGGTCATGCAACCAGGACAGGGAAAGCTCCCATGAATATTACCCCTGTGTGTTACTAAGTTACAAGGGAAGTCTGTGTACATTTTTTTTTTTAATGAAACAGAATTTCCTGCAAACAGATGCTACTTCACAGTGTTTCATGTACAGCAGGAGATCAAAGGAATGCCACCCAACCGCATGTATCTGGTAGGTATTCCCTTGAGCCCTTGTGTCTGCCGAGTAGTGGCTGCTTTTGGAGCAGGAAACACAAGAGATGCTAGGCAAATAATACAAACAAACACAAGAAACTAAAAATCTGAAAAAAATTCAGCACTCCCCCCCTCCCCCCATCCCCCCCAATTAATAATCTCATTCAAGCATTAAAGCTATGAAGGTTTTCAGACCAAATAAATATTTTCCCTCACTTAATCCATAAATACCAGGTACTTCAGAACTTTACTGTATTGCCCAGTTCCTGGCAAGCTGTAAAGTTTTTAAAGAGCGTTAGCTCCTTGAAAAAGGACCTGCTGTCTGCACAGCATCTTCTTGCATTCTAGTGCTAGTCAGGAGGTCATGTTTTCCTCTCAGATGCAGAGGCACATCTCCAGTGGATTTCAGAGGCAGCTGCGTGCCTGTTTCTGAGAGAAGGTTTAGCAGGAGGTGTTACCATTTAGGAATTGCACTTCAATTTCATTTAAGAATAGTTACAAAATAAACATAGGAAAGGCATGAAGACTAGATTTTTTTTTTTTTTAAAAAAAAAGAGGAAACATTTTTCAAGAGCAGAATCCTTGGGCTCTGTCAGAGGCTGTAGAAAGCTCTGGAGGAAAGCAGCAGAGCTGGTAAAGAGATGGTCAGATACCCACAGAGCATTTATAAGCATCCCCGGTAAGTTATGGATCAGGTAAGTGTCCCTGTGCCCTTAATTCAGTTCAGTGCATCCATCGACATCAGGTTTAGACCTGTAACAGATGGGAGAACTGGAAGGAAAATTATATCCCAATTTTCTTCTCAATCCTTTCTCAAAGGCAGGATAATTCTGCTGTTTAATCCCAGCTTTTAATCAAAACTAAAGCAGAGTATAGATGGAAAACAGGCATCTCTCTCCTTTTGTTGCCTACCCTGACCTGAGCATTGCAGGATCTTTCTGCTATTGTAGGTTCGTGAAGCACAATGCAGTACACCACAAAACAGGCTACACAGACGAGAACTGAGGCATAACACAGTAGCTGAACCTTGAGTCAAATCCTTGGAGAGACAGTTAATGTTACACGCATGTAAAGCGCAGGAGTCGTACTGCTGAACAAAGCTGGAATTCCCCCCTAAATAAAATTGAGAATGGGTTCTCTGAATATTATCCAATTTATCAATGCTCAAGGTTACTAATCAGTTGGGAGTTCTTCTAAAGGTCAGCAAACTCCAATGAGACGTCTCAGCGACCCTCATTCTCATTCCCTTTCACCCCCTCTTTTTCTCCCCCATCTTCCTCCTGTTCAGTCAAGCCAGTAATTAGTAGAGCATGTTTTTAATTTTCTTTGAGAAGTAAATTTAAATACTATTAAAAATTGATGCCTAATTTCCAGGCTTAAATTATCTGTCAGATGATATAGTCCATAAAAAACCCCATAAAAATTTCTGAACGATGCAGGTACATTGTGCTCTCTTGCTGGCCTTTCATTATTGATGCACTGTTTGCAGTGTTTGCAGTGTTTGCAGTACCAGAATTCAATAACTTCCATAAAGGAATTGTCACCTGTCCACAGAGTAATTGCCTTAAGTTAATAGACCTACAGATATAAAGGCAGAGACGTCTTCGGTTACAATTCTGACTTCAATGCCACGGTGAAACAAGTTGACAAAAAGAAAGCAGCCGTGTTGTGAACTGTTTCTGGCACTTGAAAATGTACCATGGGCTAAAAACAGGGGCCTGGCTGCCTCAGTCCTCATGGCTAAAGACCTTCTTGCCTTCTGTGAGAGCTCCACCTTTATCAGCCCAGCTGGTGCACTATAATGTGGTGGGTTGACCCTGGCTGGAGGCCAGTTACCCACCAAAGCCAACCTACCACCACTAAGTCATGGCTGAAATACTGGCCAGTCTCTTTTTCCAGGACACCTAACAGTTGGTATTTGTGCAGAGAATGCTGTAAAACTGTCCTCCATCAGTGCCAGCGTAAGGTTTTGCCATCAACAGAGTTGGGCTACAGCAGATTCACCCTGGGGAACCTCAGAGAAGCACAACCTCACGAGTCATAGAGGCCAGATGTCACATCCTGCTGACTTCAAATGCAGGGTGTGTATGGGGTGGCATCTCCACCTCCATGAACAGGTCATGGGGAAATTCTCAGCTGTGGGGTAGGTTGCATGGGCATGGCCACACTTGCAGGTCTCTTCCAAAGTGGAGGACTTCCACTGCAGCACAGTGACGATGCTCAGCTCACAAGGTCTTGCAACAGGCAGGGCTCCCTTGATTTCTCAGATAAAAATAGCAGTAGCTTTAAAGTAGGGCTCAGCTAGTTATTTTTTAATAGTAAAACTTACTTACAGGCAAATGCAGTTTAACTTGCTCCCAAACCAGTTAATAATTTAAGTTCAAACCACTGGATAGCTTTTGCCAACCATATAAAGAAAATGTTTCAGAGTAATACCACTAGGAAGGCTAGAGAACCTCTGGCATCTCCTGAGTAGGTGACCTGTGGAGCAACATCTCTTCTTTAGCACACCGGTACAGCCCGTTGCAGTCATGCCTTCTGCCCAAATTGCAGCCGTATGCATCAAGTCCCAATCCTGGCCATTCTTCTGTTGCTATTTTAATCTCTAATTAAAAATTTAACACTTCTCGTTGCTTTAGCACGGTGGCCAAATCTCTGTCCTGGGAGAAAAGAGAAAGCCTACCACTGGATTTTCGAGTGAGAAGGAGCATTTTAGAGAGGGCCTGGAAAAGAAAGACAGCGTTGTAAACCCCATTTCTCAGATTTCTGTGGCTGCTCGTCAGCCCTGTGAGTGGCCACTACTGTGTCAGGGTATTTCATGTTTTTGTTTATTGTTGGTGTGGTGCTAATGCAAAATGATAAAAAAATAAAATCAATTGTTTAAATCAATTACTCATCCAAGTCTGCACTAATCAGTATTTGCTTTTTGCCAGAGTTTATGCTGTCTGTAAAATGCCAAATAGGCATTGTTTACTATAACAGGAGATTTGTGATCCTGTAGTCTACTAACCTCTTCCTGGGTTATTTCTATAATGGAAAAGTTTAACTACTACAAGCCATGATAATCTATTGATCACAAAATATTTCATCCATAAGAGACCCAAACTCAATTACTAAAAGTAAGAAGTCTGGTTTTTGATCAGTAATCTCACTTTACCATTTTAGACTTCAAAAGTATCTCCCAGGATGTCATTTATATTGCTTGGAACTGTAAAATAAAATTGTTTAAGGGCTTCTTTTAGAAATGAGTCATATTTGAAAACCAAAATAGCTAGAACCGTATCACCACAGCTAGAGCATCCAACTAAATAGAACAACAGAAGCAAAGTACTGACTCAGGCATGGTTCCACTGTGGGAAGAGAGAGCAGTCTCCTTCAGGAGGTGGGGGGGAACAAAACAGAAAAACAACCAGCAGACACACCGATGCCAACTCTGTCCCCAAATCTGTCCTCTTTCTGCAGTTAATGACCGCTCATCTGAAGAAGAAGAGGGAGGCAGACTTTTGCACGGTGACCTTATTTCTTGTTCAGTTGCTGCTGCTTCTTTCGGATATTTCATCTGAGTGGGCCACAGCCCTTTCCTTTTTATTTTCTCAGTGATTTCAGTCAAAAAAATGTAAAAACTACTAGGACTATCACAGCACAAACATTTTTTACCTACGGTTGGGACTGCCCCACTTGGAAGCCAGGCAATGCAAGGCAACCAGGCCATCCTGCCCCAGGCAAGCTGCAGGCACCAGTCTGGTGGGTGGGGGGAGTGATGGAGGAGCAGCACCATAGCTATAGGTGTCTTCTTTGTACAGTTCTCTTTGATGAGCTATGTGTAGTGAGGTCCTCCATAAGCTGTGACCAGAATGGCTCAGCTCAAACTAGCTCCTCTTGCAGCTTGACAGGGCATAATACACTCCACTTTTGGCTGCCATGTGTGGGTTTTGCAAGTCAATTTTATTGTCAGGGCAGAGGGATGCAGATGTAGGACTGGGACTGTCCCAAGGAGCTCCCATATCACGCCAACATGTGCAGCTCACAGCCCAGGAAAGCAAAGGTCTGCATTCAAATCAGGAGCAAAAAGTTCTTCTTGTCTGAAAAATATTTTTCCTTAAGAAGAGGCAAGAAATCAAGCCCTTCATTTGCTTTCCAAGGCAAAAATCCTGTGTTCACCTGTTTCACTGGTCATGCTCACAAACACCCCTCAGTGTGCAGTCCTCTTACCACTTCGGTGTCTGATGGCTCTGTAGAAGTTACCCCAGTTAATAGGGGGTGAGCCCCCTCACACAGCTGGCTTTCCTTCTGCAGGACCTTTTTGGGGACATGCCTTTTGGTGCCACACTGCAGCTGGTGCCTGCATGGCCTGGACTGGTCAGACCCTCTTCCTGTGCTCAGCTGGGCTGGGCTGGTGAAAAAATCTATGTCAAAGCCCAGCTAATGCAGATGGTGTGAAGATTTGGCCTCACAGACATTGCCAATGGCAAGGTGAGGGTCTAATATTAATACTATTTAAATGATTTTTTTTTTTTTAATTGGCCTGTTTTGCCATTTTAAGTTTCTATTGGGTAATGTCTGTGTTTGATGGTACCTGATGCTCTGTGAAGAACACAGCAGGCAAGGAAGAAATAATTCACTTTCCTCACCTGGTATACTTGAGAGGCGGCTCAGCTGCTGCTGCCTTCAAAGAAAGAAGAGATACAACCCACAGAGCTTGTGATCCCACCAAAACCAGAACAACTCAGCAGGAACGCACATGGCACCTAGGCCCAGTCCCTCCCTGCTCCTGGCAGAGTGCCCTCCAGGCCTCAGCAACAAGAGCTTTTAACATCCCTGTCACCACAAATTAACTCCTTCACTACAAAGCCACTTTGGCTGGAAATAGAGAGGGGAAAAGGCAACATACTGGGGGTTGCAACTACTTTCACAGAATCACAGAATCACAAGGTTGGAAAAGACCTTTAAGATCATCAAGTCCAACCATTCGCATCCTAAACTAAACCATATCCCTAAGTACTTCATCTACCCTTTTTTAGAACACATCCAGGGAAGGTGACTCAACCACCTCCCTGGGCAGCCTGTTCCAGGCCCTGACAACTCTTTCAGTAAAAAATTTTTTTCTAACATCCAATCTAAACCTGCCCTGGCACAGCTTCATGCCATTCCCCCTGTTTGGTATTTATTCAGAAAATGTTGTGCTGCTCCTGCCTCCTTCTCCGTTGTGGGCACCACGACCAGTTCCTGGCAGATCACTTCCAGTGCTGGGCTATCTCAGTGCAACACTGACAGTTCCCCTAACAGCTCATTTTATTCTGTCGTGTCTTCAAACTTTCTTACATGGAATTTATCACCCCTTGGGCTAGAGATCACTTGTGCTGCGTTAGAGGTTTCAGCCAGTGTTCACCACCCCTTTACAAAAACATATACATTCCCATTGCACGTTTTATGTGTTCCTGAGAAGCTGTAAAATTAACACCACTGGATTTGGATAAATTTGGAGTCAGAGTCTTCAGTCCCAATTTTCACAGTTCAGGCTCATCTGTATTTCCTATTGCTTTGGGACCTGAACCAGGCTGCTGAAATCCTAGTTATCTACGTGTTCCTTCTGAACAAGGATTAAAGCAAACCAAGGAGACAGGGTTCGTTTGGGTTTTGGCTTTTTTTTTTTTAACAGAAGCAGGTTCCAAATTCTGCAGCCCAGAAGGCAAATTTGCACCCCCATGCCCACAGGAATAAATTCTTGAATCACTTTATAACAAAACTTAAAATGCTTCATCAGTTCCCAGCAGAGCCATAGATACTCAGACATTTACACAGGCCATTTAAGCGACCTTTTTTATTTCTTATACAGCAAGTTTTTGGCATTTGTGTAGCTTTCAAATGATTTTCGCATGCTTCATGTATTTGAATCACTTCTTGTGGGTAATATCCATTTGCACATAAAGCTTGTCAGCTCTTGCATTTGGCTTTCTTGAGCTATTAGAATTTAGGGTTTGTATATGAAATATAGCCTCGTATACCTGGTCAGTAGAGGCAAGTCCTACAGAGAGCTGAATTTGGTGCATAATAGTGAAGCCAAGCTTGTGTCTGATTTAGTATTTGAAAGAGTTTCTGTGTTTTATTGTGTTCTTCATCTGTGTTCCAGAAGTTTTGCGTTAATGCAGTTTGTAAGTATAAACCTGGTTGTCTGAACAATCAATCAGTACAAGGTCAACTGCAGCCATTGCCTGCATGGTGTGAATCAAAAACTTAAGGCATGTGGACATTCGTAATAATATAGAGAAGCAGAGATTTCACTGTAATCAAAACGCTTTTCATGTACAAAAATAAATATACAGAATGGTTTCAAGTGAATTAGGTAATAAATTTTTCTCCAGGTTTAGTGAAAGCAAGATCAGAGGAAAGCTTAGGTGTGGATTTATGGTGTATTTACAGAACACTGCTGTGCACCAGAAAATTCTGAGATGACACCGACTGAATAGTGCAGATATTGGGCAGCTGTGACAAAACTTCCTCAGGATGGAAAAGTGTCCTGGACTGAAAAACGTCTGGCACTGACCTTTAGACACGACTGAATAAAGGCACCAGAACACATGGTCAGATGGTGACAGAGGAGCAGTTTAGGGATGCTGCTGTCACCTGCTCTCTACTGTGGTACCACTGGCTCCTCTGTAGGTCCCCTTGCAATGGGTTAGGAGCAGGCACATGACAGCTGAAGACATCATGGCTGAAGGTGTTCAGGAGGTGACTGACCTGTATCATTGTCACTGCTTGCGGCTGACTAGCCATACTCTTAGTACCAGTTCAGGTTAAAGGCAGCAGGTTTTGAAAGACACCCCCTGCCACAGAACCCTCACAGCAGTGGGGAAGCTGTCAAAGGGGTTGCCAACACTTATCTCGCTGTTTTGTGGGGAGCTGACCTTCAGTCGAGGAGTCACCAAACAGACACCTAGGAGTGATTCCAAGGCCCCTCAACTTAGGACACAAGCCCTAAAATATTTATGCACATGCTAAACAAAAGATTGTTGTTAACCTCAGTTAGGCACATTTTTTTTGGTATGGTTGGAGAACTTACACATCATACCTGGCATGGTGCAGACATGTTCGTCCATCACTTTCTCCACAGGGATGAACTTCAAAGAGGCTTCAAATACATATATATATATAAACCTGAAAATTATGTCAATTAGAAATAGAGTTAGTCTATTTTGTTTATCCAAGGCAAAATGGAAAAAAAGTCAAATCTGTTTTAAAGCTTCTCTGATTTCTGAGAGGCAGTTGGGTACTGGTAACTTCAGGAAGGCCCTGGCTGTGTCCCTTGAAATGTTGCAAAGAAAAGGATCCATCTGATGCAGGGCAGCTTTTCAAAGGGTGCACAATTAGGGGCAGCAGTGGGTGCAAAAAATTACAGACACAATGAACTAGAAGGACTTGCAGACTTGTGACTGAAACATCACAGCTGTGAAAAGAGGGGCCCAGGCTGTGGAACTGTGTGCCTTGGTGCCTCCAATGACATGAGCAACCTATTGGCACATCTTCAGTTGCTTAGCAAGATGATTACTTTTGAAGTAATTCCCTGATAAATATCTGCTCTCTCATTAACACAGCTGATGTGTCCTAACTCCGCTCAGATTTGCAGCCTGAGCTAATTCCCATCCTATTTTAGTTCATAGGCTAAAGTTCAAATGAGCCACTTTTTTAATCCTATTTGTATGACTGTGTATAATTTCTGGTCAGAATAATAGCTTCAAACCCAGGAAAAAACAAACAAACACCACCCCCCCCAAAAAAAAACCCCAACCAAATAAACAAAAACCCCCAACAAAAACCCTGGAGCAGTAGAAAACTCAAAGTTATTCTGGGACAAAACTGCTTTCTAACTCTTAAATCCAATTTCTCCCTAATCATTTTCACCTTTAGTTTTGCACAGTAGCATTTCTTCAAATCTTTATTTCTTTCATAATTGGCCTATGCTGTAGTTTTATGTAAAGCAACAAATATTTTTTCAGTGTATTTGATAATAGAATCTCACTAGATAATATGTACTGTTAGAACTGGAAATGCATTCGATGTTGGACTATGACATAATAAGTCAAACCAAAGGCTGCCTATAAAGCAAGCCATATATCATGGTCTGTGTTTGTAAGGTATATATCAGGAAATGTTTAGCCTGAAGAAATGAACAGAACTCGAGTATTATTCTGTTGAAATACCTGCTTCAACACCGTAAATTTGCAGGGAGTGGTAATGAGTCAGGTAAATGGTTCATTTCAAGGGCTCCTTGACACAAGTTGGAATTTCTTGCCTAAGTAAAAGCAGTGCTCAGCCAAGCTACGTTGCAGTGACATGTCTCAGTGCTTTTCTGGGATGGGGGACCCTGTAGGGTAAGCTGCTTCTTCCTTGTTCACTTGCCCAAGGAGCAAGTGCCCAACAGTTACTCCCTGCATGCTTCTGGTCCCATTCCCACCTTTTCCCTATGCTTCTCTCCTAATCTGATTAACCCCTCATCTAAGCTCCAAGCTGAGTGCCATGCTGTCTTTAGCTCGGTCTCTTTTTCGCCTGGGACTCTTGCACTCCTGGATGTCACCTGGCATGGGGTGAACGAAAGTAAGCACCCACCATGAGTGTGCCCCCCATGCCCTGCAGTTTGGGCTTTGGTGAGTGCCTCTCAGGAGACAGAAAGCTGAATGCTACAGACCACGGGCCCAGTGACAGCAGGTTGCCGGCACTCCAAACCCAAACAGATTTAGTGCTAGTCAAATGACAGGATGACAGTTGATTGTGAACTTGCCTGTTTCATTTATGGACTGCTAAATCTTTTAGGAAATATTGTCATACAGGAAAATAACCGTCATTTCATGAATGATTTTTAATAATAATAAAGAATTATCCACATGGGATTCATGCTTGGTGTCATTTTTAACTTACTAAGTAGCTTTTATTCACTGGACCACACAGTCTTTTGTTAACATTCATGAAGATTCAAAAATGTCATATTAGTCACTGGAGAGCTCCACTTCATTCCCCATCTACAATAGAAACAAATACAGAATTACAAAGGAAGCACCACTAAAAAATTGACACTAAGGGCTGCAAGGACTGATGCAAAGTGCATTTTCTCATGTGCATCAAGAGCTAACAATATAAAAAATTCCATACAATCCATGCTTAATATACCGTGGTTTGGTTTGTCAAAAAGAACAACATACTTTACACTAGACCTAAAATTGTCTACTTAAATAATAAATGGTTTGAAAGCATTAGATCAGTGCAGATGAGCGGCAGCATTGTAGTGGCTTGTATTATGGTAGAGGAGAGTCCCTCTCGTGATTAAGTGATAACAGGCAGAAAAGAAACCCAGTCCTCCCTTTCTGATCACCAGTGATTTGCATTGACATGGAAGAACTGAAGCTGGTGAACCCCACAGAGTCACACAGGCAGCACAAGTGACCAAGAAGGGAGATTATGCCTCCCTGCTCATGGCAGAGGAGGTCGAACTAGGTGATCTTTAAGGTCCCTTCCAATCCAAACCATTCTGTGGTTCTGTGGTTCTGTGGTTCTATGGTTCTGCACTGCATTTAAACCAAAGGAACTCATTCCCTTAATTTCTGTGTGAAGGACTTCTCACCTTTCTTGGAAGGCCATCAGTAGGACAGAAAAACAAATCAAAGGCTCAGCTTCAGCATTTTTTCTCTTCCCTTTTCCTTTCCTTGCTCTTGCTTTTCTGGGTTCTGGGGCTTTATCTGCTGAGGTTCCTGGCACTGTATGCACAATGATTTCGTTCATTAGGTTTGCACTGCTTTCATATTCTCTGACCACTAATACCAAACCTAACAAAACAAGACACCAAGGAACATCCAGCATGTCTCGAAAAGCCTATAGGGCTATTAAAAGGTGACTTTATAAACTATGCATGCACGAATGAGAGCAACCTAATGTCTTCATAAGCAAAAGTGGCTCATTTTCCATGTAGTAGCATGCTTTTGAGCCTCTTTCTTGTCTCCCAATTATATGCCTGTCAAAACTAAAGCCAGAAGGTCACAACCACTTTCCTCACTATATAAATCAGCCAACCAAAACTACCACTTCTTAGTGCATTTCACTTATTTACAACCCCAAACCTAGTTGAACAAATACACTTCTAGGCCTGAATCTGAAAGCTAAAAGAGAAAATAAATTTTAAAAAAAGCATCACAAATCATTAGAAGTGGGCAATACCAGACTGGGCAATAGAGACTCCTTAAATAACAAGAAATCTTCCTGACTTGCCTTCATTGGACCACAAGGCATGGAGGGTGTAAGACTTGTCTTTCTTGAAGTCTTCATTTGAAATTCACTGTCCTGATATAATTTAAATATGCTATTTGGATGTTTGATGTACAGGTGACACACATGCAAATATGTTCACACATCCCAAAAAATAGAATGGGTTTAGCTTGCGTCAGGTTACAAGTGTGAGCTCAGCACCTGCCTCCTGCTGGAAGCCCTGGTAGGACCCAAAACAAACATCTCATCAGTTATGTCTGACCTGATCTATCTGCATGGAAAATATCTTAGCTCAGCTCTCAAACGTGAGTGTTGGAATTAATCCTCCCTGTCAGGCATTTGCGGAATCCAGTAGCCTGAAAGGGGGGAGCCTGCAAAAATTCCTTCCCCTGGACCATGCTTCCAAGTTCCTCACTTTCAGTAACATCACCCCTTGGTCCCCAGGGCATGGGTCCCACTTGCCAGCTGGTCCTGCTTGATGCTGGCCAAGGCCATGCACTGGCAGTGCACCCCCATTTTGCCCCATGCTGGCATCATGAGCACATAGGATGTGTATGGTTGGCATTCAGTCTTACCTGTACACACATGCAAACATTCCAGAGAGCCTTGTACCTGGGAAAATCACTGGAAATGGAATTTGGTGAGAAGCTGGAAAAAACCACAATGGTCAGGCACAGGCCTGCCCAGACAGACGTGCACCAGCACCTGTTTCTGCAGGACTGGCTCCTTTTCTCCCCTTCTCCCTCTGTTTTCGCACGCTTATTCCACCCCAGACCACTGTGATGACTCCTCTACCATAAACATCCCAAAATATTTCCTATGAAGTCTCCACATAGACCTGTTGAAAAGAATCTGGAGGAGGGCTGTTAAGATGATCAGAGTGCTGGAACATCTCTTCTACAAAGACAGGATGGGAGAGTTTGGCTTATTCATCCTGGAGAAGAAAAGGTTACAGGGAGACCTTTAGCAGCCTCCCAGTACCTGAAGGGGACCTACAGGAAAGATGATGAGTGGATGTTTACAAGGGCAAGTAGTGAGAGGACAAGTGGTAATGGCTTTAAACTGAAAGTGAGTAGATTTAGACTAGATAATAGAAAGAAATTCTTCACTCAGCGTGATGAGACACTGAAACAGGTTGCCCAGAAAGCTGTGGCTGTTCAAGGCAATGTTCAAGGCCAGCTTGGATGGGGCTTTGGGCAACCTGATCTAGTGAAGGGTTTCCCTGCCCATGGCAGGGAGTTTGGACTAGATGATCTTTGAGGTCTCTTCCAACCCAAACCATTCTATGATGCTATGATTCAAATATTTTCCCTGCACTACAGGGAGCCTTGCACACCAGACAGTGAAGCCAGTCTGTGGGGTGACCTAGAGAGCCTCCCCTCTGACTCCTGATGTTGGGTGTCCTCCAGCCCATGGGGCTAAGAAAGACCTGGGATGAGCAAGATCTCCTGTCGCTTATTGGAACATTGGGGTCACCCGTACCATAATGTCTTCAAGGCTGTGGGGATAAGCCTTTCATGGGATGATGGCTTCTGTGAGATCTCAGAAGGAGCAGCACAGGGGAAACTAGTGTTCCCCTACCTGTGGTGCTCTTTGTGTATGTGTGTGTGTGTGCGTGTGCAGCTTTTGTCATGTAACCCAACACTTCCTACCATCCCCTATCCAAGAGCACATTGGATGACTAGCTGTTGGTTCAGAGGGACCTTCAGTTGTATCTCCCAAGGTTATCATGGCTATATCCCATAGGGGATTCTGGAGCAAAAATCTCTAATCGGAAGTCAGTTTTATAAACTCTGTATTGACAAGGAACAGCACTGAAAACTAGCCAGAGAAGTCATTCTTACATACTTTTCAATAAGGTAATGAATATTTAAATCAGACTGGAAATGCTTCAGTATAATGAAGAGTATGTCAGGTCCTGTGAAGCTTTCCAGGACAGAACAGGTTGTAGCTAAACAGTTATAATTTTCTGAACAGCAAAACAGGGTGAAAAGGCTATTCACAATGCAACAAGTGTTTTGGACACAGTATTTTGGGTTAAAAAAACAACAGTGCAGCTCTGTCCCCCTTTTCCTGGGAAAGTCCCTACTCCTCCTTGGCTTTGGCGGGAAGATATGCCTCCAGAAAAGACATCCCCATTGTGCAATCCAGCCAAAAAGAGTCACCTGAGGCCCTGTGCCCACTGTGGAGGTGGGTAGATATTCCCAGGGCAGTATGGGCATGGGAGTCCCCACCTACATTCACAGGGCACAGACCAAATCAACGTGAAAGGCACAGGGTTGAAGGGTCAGTGGACCCCGCAGGGGAGGGAAGCTCTTTGGATGATGTACCCAGGAGATACCCACAGGCCCTGGTTAGGCCCCAGGATGGGGCACACAACTCTGACCAAAAACTTCTGGGGCACAGAAAGGAGGGTTGCACACACTCCACAGGCTCAGCTTAGTGCCTGTCAGAGGTTGAACTCTGGCTTATAAGTTTTCTGCACATTAGGTAGCTGTAGAGATGAGCAGTCTTGTTACTTATGCTTTTGTTAGGAGGGTTGTTTATATAAATTGCTGGGCCTGGGTTTTGTTTTATCTCCTCTCGTTATTCTTACGGAGTCAGGTTCACCCTTGGTTTCTGTTCACTTTGGGGGAAACATTGAGGAACACTTCTGACCTGGCTTGCTGTGAAACAAACCCCAGAAAGCCGCTCGTCAGGAACAGCACTACATTCAGGAACAGCATCACATTTAACCTGCTTCGGCAGGGGGGTTGGACTCCATGATCTCTGGAGGTCGCTTCCAACCCCTAAGATTCTGTGATTCTCCTCTGTGCTCTGAATAAAGCCGCTCACCATCCACAGCATGTGAGATGGACAAATTCTGTGGGCCTGGGGCAAGCAGCTCCTCCTGGGTTTGTGCCTTTCACTGTAGCTGTCCTGCTGGTATTTTCTCCGTCCCATTTTTAATGCTTTCTGAAATCAAAATAGTTGCATTTATCCACTTGCTTATTTAAATGCAAGCAGGGTGAGTGGCTATTTAAAGTAGTGGCAGTCAGCAGAACAGATGCTTAGGAGGTGAGTGCTGGTCTGTCATTAAAAGACCTCCTATGGGATGCTGCAGCCCTCTGGGACTTTTTGGCTTATTAAAAAAGTTTTGAATGTTATGTCTCTATAGCAGAGATAAAATAATGCAAACTTGCTACTGACGCCAAATATTGTAGCCAGCAGCACATCTTTCTCATTCCCATTAATGTTTTTGGATCTTCAGACTTCTCCATTTTGGCTCTTGTAGGTAAGCAACTTTGACCAGAAAGAATAAAATATCTTATATTTTGGTATATCGAAATCTTAATTTCTCACAAGGACCTACAGGTACTCTCGACTTTACCTTGTAATTTTGTATTTATATGAGCTTTTTCACTGTGTTTTCCTTTTGTATACTATTTTCTAGATAAAAGATCATTCTCTGTGCTTAGATTGTTAATTTCAAAGGTACAGAGTGGATTTGGATCTACAAATCTACACATTTCCTTGAAATGAGCAGCGGGCACGTTTCTAATTTAACAAGGTGATTCTAAAAAATCACAGACTTAAGGCTCATTTTCAACACAGGAATTATTTCCTTTGCAGTGAGCGTATCATCTGTAACATGGAAAGCTGGAGCATGTGAGCAAGTTCCTAGCAGCATCAGTTCTTGCCATAAGCAAATCTAGCAGCATGTGCTCTGTATTTCTTTGGTTAATAATGTCAGTTAGCTTGCATTTGGTAAATAGAAAGATGGTGCGTTGCAAAAGTTTTCCAACGTCTCACTTAGAGTGTAATGAACTGTGTGCTGTTTGCTAGCTTTGTGGCTCCTCTAAGTTTCTGATAGTATGGTACAAGAAAAATCGATATCTCATTTCTCACATCAGCCAGATGGATAGGCCAAGCAAGGGCTTCAGCCAAGGCTTTGTGCCATTCTGACAGGGAAAAAACATGTTTTCCCTATTTCAAGCTCTACTGTTTACAAGCAGCTACTGACAGCTTTGCAGTACTTTCTCCAGGTAAGATCTATCATGGTAGAGCTTTAAAGTCTTGCTGGCTGTGTTGTATTGCTTTACCTCCCCCTCACTTGCCAAGTACAGTTATAAATTCTTAAAGTGGTTCTTACTTTGGCATGTCCTCGCTAAATGTTGAGATTAGCCAAGGAATGAAGGAGATGTTCGGAATTTATGGTCAGCCTGACTCAGGCTGATCCTTAGAAAAAAAGGTGTCATGAGATTTTGGCTTACAAAAACCTAGCAACACTACTTCCATACCCTCTGATGAAAATTAGTTTCCCTGTATGGCTGTATGGCACAGCTCTTTATATTTATTGCAGAACAAGTTGTTGTACTACCAAATGGCAGTAGAACTGGTGTGGTTTTCTGCTTTGTGGGTGTCATGGACCACATTAAAATAACGGGTAATTTTTAATACCTGGATTAGGGAGAATACTAATGTGAGAATAAAAAAAAATCTTCAAAGTTAGAAGATGAAAAAAGTTATATTTTGCAATGCACTCTAATAAAATTAAAAACAGTATTAGTTAAGGCATTGATTTTCTACTTGTATGCACAATATATCATAATCACATAAAAAAAAAAAGTATTAAAAGATAATTGCACCTTATGATTGCCAAGTGAATCACTCATTGTATGGGAACGCCAAATAAGAATTATCCATTTAGCTCTGGTTGGCCATCCCACTCACAGTGCTTATTACACATTATTTTTTTCCACAGAGAAAGGCTGCTTGGCAAACCGCCCCCCCTACATTCATTTGCCTGATTCATGCTCTCTTGTAAAAACCCTGTAGCAACAGGGGCTGAGTGTATGGAGAGTCCTCCAGGACAGTTTCTTCATAGCTATGTCACTGCCTATAAGGTGACTGTGAAGCTGTCTTCAAGAAAGCTAGAGGTAGCATTTAATGCATCTAAATCACTATCAGTATGGCCTAATTCCCCTGTAATACAAGACATTTAAAATTCAAATGCAGGTACTCCATTTTCCACATGTCAGCATCAGGAGAGCTACAGAGGCAGCTCAACTCACAAAGGGAATTTGTGTGCAAATGCAGGTCCTTCATACGCTGGTGAAAGCGGCAGAATACAAACGAGATCTGTGTGAACTGTTCTGTACTGAATCCTCTCTAAGTGCAACCTAGTTCAAGTTCCATGATGAACCCAAAAGCTCAGCCTAGGTTTTCCCTCTGCTTTACCATATCCAGTTCCTTCAGACCTCGAGGTGTCAGGGGAAGAAGTCCAGAGTGACAACAGCCCTCTCTGGTCTGAGTTTGGTTACTCTGGTTCCTCGTCAACACAGCCCTACACCAAGGCGTTTTATCACAACACAATACTTTCAGCTCAGGGGCTTAGACCTTCATTTCCCCTTGAGTCTTTAGGTTCAAAATTTTGAACTGAAACCAGGAGGCTCAAACCTTGAGCAATGTTCATGTGAGTCTCAGAGAGCTGAGACCAGGAGCAAATAATGTCACGATATTCCCTGTTGCCCAGGCAAAACTATGAAACATAGTGGGACTGCATAGAGCTTCTTACCTGAATGGAGGGGAAATTATGCAAGCCAGGTTTTGGTTTGCAAAATTAAATATAGTTAGGTATGGATCCATTTTCCTTTAATTTGTAACTTCTGAAGTGTAGCTGATTCAGATGAAAGATTTTGTTAACAATTGAAAGCTCAAAATCAACGGCACCACGCATCAACATAGGCAAAGACAGAATATAATGTTCCCTACTGTATGTTTTGAAGCTTACTTTTGTTAAAAGTATAATGTACGGTTCTTCTGGAAAGGAAATTTAAAAACATTTTGTCAGAGTCTTCACAACGTACAAAGAAACAACATTTGCACAAGGCACTTTCAGCTGGTTTATTTTCAAGACAGAAACTGGAGTTAAGGAAGGACCACAAACCATGACTTAAAAGCAATGCTTCCTCCTTTTCTGGCCAATTGCACTTAAAATTCTCAGGGGATGTACAGATTAAGATGAAATATTGGTTTGGTGTAGTGGCACCACAGAGATCATAGCTATATGCTATTTTTGTAAAGCATAAATCAGTTCCTCAGCACAAAACCATGGGAATCTAGCATTCAATTAATATATTATTACTACTTTTAATTTTTGCTTGATGATATATCATCGCTCATACAAGTAGCTATAAGCTATTTTTTTCCCCCCATAACCACACAACTTGTGTACAAGGTGATGACCGCTGAAAACTGCCAAGCGTAAGTAAGAGAAAGAATATTTTTGTTATTAGTATTTCTGTGCCCAGTTGAGAAACTGTTCCTTCTCACTACAACCCAGGGCATGAAACAGTTCTTTTCCCAAAGAATTTATTTTTTAACAAAGCAAGGCAAGCACAGGCTCAGAGAACGAGCTGCAGCAGCCAAGAAATGAGACTGAGTGACAGTTTGCAGTCAGCATGTTAATTCACTGCTTTTTTTTTCCTTAAAAAAGAAACACCTGAAAACACTGTAAGCAAGGATGGGGGACAGAGGCTGTGAGGGAGAATCTTGACAGCTTCGAAACAAGTGACTAATTAGTATGGAGGAGGAAAGCCTAAAGTTCAACATGCTGGTGTGACTTGTTTCCTAAACTGTTGGCAGACTTGATCAGTTAATTTTCAGCATTTCTCAGCGTGTGCCCTCATCCTCAACCTGCAGCTGAGAACATTACCTCTGGAACTGGGTTCTGCAGAGAGATGCCAGCACTTTCACTCTGGGCTTACAACTTGTTGGTGGCTCACAGATGTCTGCTGGCATCAGCCATAGACATGATCCTTGCTGCAGTCTTTGCTGTAGCTCTCTTCATCCTTGCTCCCCGGCTGAAGATGGCTTTCTGATCTTTCTGTAGTGGCACCCTTTTTCTTCCTTTCCCACATCTATGTGGGTCAGAGCATGGCACACCCATTTGGTCCAAGTGTCCAACAGCACTTGAGGTCTATCTCAGATCAGCCTTACAGTGTTTTCTGGAAGGAAGATGTTTTTCTCCTTGAGACCATAATTGAGTTGCAGCAGCTCCAGCTATCTGGAATTGCTCAGGAAACAAAATGGGCTGAGCTTGATCTTAAGACCTGTTCACCAAAACCTCCTACAATGGAATAAAATCTTCTTGCCTTGGTGACTGAGAGCCCACTGGCTTCAGCCAGACCTACAGGACCTCAGCACCCAGAGGAGTGATGTGGTGGCCACTCACCTGCCATGATGTCCTCAGATCTCACTGGCGTTTGCTGTAGTCTTCTGGCCACTTCTTATGCTGGCAACATCAGCCTCATCTACTACCTACTGTTAGTAGATTGCTGTGGGGAAGTTTGCACAGCTCACTCTTGGTAGCATGCCAAGATAACAATGGTTGAAGTGGTAGTGAGGTGGGTGTGAACACCATACACAAAATTGTATTGTGGAAAGGTGGTTGCCTCAAACTGGTAGCACCATGGGATAAGTAAGAAGAGTAAAGTTTGCTTGAGACAACCATCAGTTGAATTAAACAGTAGACAGGGGATTACCAGAATGTTTATGAGTGGAAATAATCAGTCTGGAAAGAAATCTCAAGGAAGTCTGAGAAGTTGTAACTGGAGATGAGAACCTGGAATGGGGCAAGGGAAAAGACAGCCATCAAAGCCAAGACTGCTGCTGCCAGATGGTGTGAGCAGTCTGTGTGCAGCCACCATGCTGATGGGTGTAGCACCACAGGGTGTGAGGACTTGTCAGGTGTGTTCTCATCAGTGGATGGATTAGTGGGTAGGGTGCATGTAGAGTGCCCACATGTTCCCAAGGAATGGTGCATGAATTGGGCAACCAGTAACCCAGAGGAACGGGGTGGACCTAACCAGGCATATGTGTGCGTGTGAATGCTTAGAAGTTTTGAGGATTACACATGGAAAGTGTGTTTAGAACTTTCCAAGTGTTTATCAACAATTGTTAAGTGACTTGAATTGTGGTTTATCTGCTGTGTTGCTGGTACCAATCCTAAATGAGTAGGTGAATGCTTACCAATTAGTTTGGTGCTTCTAATAATCAGATAAATGGCTCCAATCTCCTCTGGCATAGCTTGGAGAGCTGAGATCTCTCCCTGTAGGGCACCCTCCTCTCCCATCCCCTGTGCCATGACCTCATAAACTACAGTGTCATGGAATGGGATGGGGATGGAGAAGATGACCTCATGATCTAACTTTTGGACCCCAGCAGCATCCAGCTTCTGCACTCTTCCCCATGTCATGCCCACAGTGAGAGCAATTAACATGGTGCTGAGGCCGAGGTGCATTTGGCTGGCTCCAGCATGACAGCCAACCAATTCTGAACCTCAGGAGTACCCCGGTGGACCCTGGTCAGGCTTCATTTCCTCCTCAGACCTCATCCAAAGGTCATTTTCCCCTTACACATGCATTAATATTTTAGCCTTGTTGCATCGCAGTGTGCTGATGCTTCCTGTAGGCTACCCGATGTTAGAACCCTGACAGAAAAGAGGGAGAAAGGCTGAGTGTTGGAAAGATTTCTTTTGCCATTATAAGAGCAAGTAGTCGCAAAGCACCTCAGTTCTAGATTTTCTTGGCCAAAGTTCAAATTGGTGTTGCTTAAAGACATGCTTGAGTCTGTATATTGCCACCCACAGATACATCCCTGCTTTCAGAAGAGCTGAGCACTTAACATCCATCAAGACCTGCCAATGTAGTACAGTTCAATAACAGACTTTTACTACTGTAACTGTCTTTTTCCTCTTTTTCCAGCATTGATTACATCTCTGTAGAATTGCTCTAACAAGTCCAAGAAAGCCATTTTAAAACATAAAAGAAGATACGGACCTGACCCTCCTTACCCCAAACACTCTGTGCCCCCCACTGCTTTGGCGTACGAGGAATGTATGGCTGAACAGATTGCTGTCTGTGTCAGCTTTTGACACTCAGCTGCTAATATGCTCTTGATAGCATGTTACTATCTAGTATTTGATCTTACCACATGCCCTACTTGGGTCACATCTGATGTCTCTGGAAGGAGTGTATATACATGGATCCAGGTGCCTGCTGACATATTTCTTTCTAACCTTGGAAGCCCTGCCACAACACAAGAAACTCAATATTGTCTCCCTGTGAGATAAAGATTGCTGGAGGAACTGACTCCTGGCAGTCATCAAATATTACTGGTACCAGCTCTAGGATAATTGGATCCAGAAAGGTAAATGACAAGTTGCAGTGCTACCAGGGATAACCATCCTCATCACCAGCAGAACCTCCCCTCTAGTCAGAGTAAACCAGAGGCAGGAGCTCACAGCGGTAAAAGCAGTCTGAAACTCTTTGAGCACTGCTGTGCTCTGTTGGTTGCACCTCAGGAAATTCCTTGGGTCCTTTGTAGAAAGGTGACCTCTCAAGTCACTCCTACCAGCAGCTTTGTGCTTTCCCCACCGTTGCAGCCATCATCTCCCTCACTGGGAAATGCAGCTTGGAATGCTTTTTGAACTAGGTAACACATTAAATTATCTGGCATTGACTTGAATTGTATGATGTGATGGAAGTTCTCAGGTTCTGCCAAACACCAACAGCGTGGTATCCCTGGGTGTGTCCGGAGAGCAAGCTCTGGGAAGCACGCTCCCACCCCAGCAGCTGCTGCAAAACTTTCCACAGTGGAACTAATTGTGTTGCATGGTGTCAGGGGAATAAGGGTTTTGGAGTCCATGCAGAGGGCAGGTGCTCCTGGGCAATGGGGCTCCTACCCAGCAGCCATGGGGAGCCAGGGAAAGTGAGCACGCCATCACTTCTGGGGTGAATTCAGGGACATTGTTTGAGGCCACTGCCCTTTTGATTCCAAGGGTCTGTGTGGGAAGTTAAGCACAGCTTAGCAAGGGGCCACAGTGCAAAGAAGTCTTTTTAGAAGCGATACAGCTCAAGCCAGAGAAAGTGGGACTAAAGCTGTGCATTGAATGAAAGAAGTGTCTGCAAGCCTTTCTTGCACCATGGAGCCTGCTTCAGCACTGCACACGAAGCAGGCTCTCAGGCCATACTTGCAGCAGGGACTGAGGCATTTGAACTCTTTTAGAAAACCCCCACACTGTGCTGCAGCTGCAAAAAAAGACCACTCTCACCAGGGCCCAAGTGGAGATCATTTGAGGAAGGGAACACTCTTTTCTTTCAAGGTTAAACTGTAGATCTGCTCAGAGTTTAAACTCCTTCCTCCTACCTTCTATTGCTAAAATAACTTGAAGGAAACATTGTGTGAGATAAGGCCCTAGGAATATTAGGTTTCTACAACCTGTCAGAATAGACAACGCGACTTTCTTATATTGCAGTTATCTAAGGGGCTGATGAATTTTAGTTTTCTCCCTTTTGGATTGTTTTAGACATTTTATGTTTTTCTTCAGAGTTACAACTCTGACTGAAAATGCTGTTATGCCATCTGGTAAATCTCCCATGCTGTAAGGAAACAATATCCAGGCTTTTCTGCCAACAAGAATATCCAGTTTTGATTATTAAAACTCAAGGCATTGTTGAATTCATCTGCAAAAGGATACAGTCAGTGGGACAAAACTCTAGCATCTTACATTACTATTGCCATTCAAAGTGACATTTTGGCATGAGCTCCTAGGAGGAAGGAAAGATTAAGCCTGGATGATAAACTGCCAGCAGATACATGTGTTTAATAGAAATAGGTGTTGGATAAGAAAAGGGTCGAGAGCTGGTCTTACCTGGCCCGACAAGGCCAAACATCCATGCATGGGTGGGATACAGGCAGTGGGACCTCACCCACACAAAACAGAATTTGATTAAAAAGAAGTTGTACAGAAGCACAGACATTTGAAGGAACGGATCATAATTTTCCTGTCTCACAGTTGCTCAAAGAAGGTGTCAGATGTTATTTTTTTGTGAGTGGGATCTTTTACACAGGCGAAACAAAAGTTTCAAACCATATGCAGAGGCGTTGCAGACAATCATGAAAGTGGAGAGAGAGCTTTACTTCCACATGTCTATTAGGGCTTATTTGGAAAGTTAAAAGCCTGTGGCACTCCATTTTGAGAAGTGAAAACCCTAAATAGTTTGTGAGGAGTTGACTTTGTGTCAAAATGAGGCAGATTAGCACTTCTTGAGTCTGCAACTGGTAGGGGTCCACACATCCAGCAGAGGCGACGGACAGCCCAGCCCATACTGTGCCTTTAGGCCCTTTGGGTGCTATACCACATCGTAAGGACACAGTGGATTCTGGGAGAAACATTGAGGTTTCTGTGAGGTACAAACATGCTAAATGTTTAAAAGGTTTCCAATAGCAGCGTGTTGTTTGGCTTTCAGATAGCCTGTTGGATTCCAAGGTGTACACCTCTGGCTTCCACTTCAGCCTTCCTCCAAGTGAAGCCTCAAAAAGCCAAAATCAAAACTCAATAGCTTTGGAGACTATTAAGCAGGCATTCTTTATTGCAGCATTGGGTGCACAGGGGATAGCTCCTCCGAATGTGTGTGCCGTTTAAAGTAAAAATTCTCATATTTATACAGATTAACTATACATATTTCTAAGAAAAAGCAGGGTTATGCAACCAGGAAGTAATTTACATTAACTCCTCCCAGATAGAGCATGCTCAATGACACTCAGGGGGTCTTCAGTGAAGGCTGGTCGTCTTCCTCTCAGTGAACTTTTTACCTTTTCCTTCAGTGCTTGCTCTTTACAGTTTTCTCCACAGTCTCAAAAACGCATTCCTGCTCTCAAAAGGGCATTCCTGCACAAACTAGTTACGAACTCCTTTCAGCTGAAACAAGATATACTCTGTCTCTTAATTGGTCGTTAGTCACATTATTTATTACTCCCCTATCTTCACTTTCTTTATCTTCAAGGCTGTTCCACTGTTACGGGTTAATTTTGTTGCTACTCTAGCAAAACAGCTCAAACAGCTACAGCCATGCTGTACTAAAATCCACAACACACAAATACTTTCTATTCTCCTTAAAGTTATATTAATTATTGTCTCTTAAGCTAAATCTATATCAGTCTATCCAGTATTATTATGTATCATTCAATCACAAGTGCTCCCTCCACATTCACTAGCAAAATTGGCCGCATCTCGTACTTTGTTCGAGGGACTTTCTACAGCTGCCAAGCCACCTTAGCTAAAGAGGAGAGATGTTTACTGTTGCAAAGGACAACAGTAAACATCTCTGGTGACCACAGAAGACACATGAAATGCATGGTAAGAGGAACAAGCTTTCCGAGCTGGAGACACACAGACCTACATTGTTCTGATCCAGAGCTGTAACTGCTTGCTACTGAGTGTCCACGACCTTCTAGCTCTGAGCTTCCTCCATTTAGCATTCAAGTGAAACTTCAGTATCTTCTGCCACTTTTGTCCTAGGGCTTGTTCACAGATGTTTCTTTTCTGGCATACAAGGCGCATTGTTAAGAATGACATGTAGGGAGCACTTTGAGATCCATGATGGAAAAGGGAGATTTTTCTCTTGCTTTGGAGTCTAAGCCTTGGACAAGCATCAATAAGTAGGAGGTGCCTTTTTTACTGAACTTTACCTAGACTAGGAGAGCTAGCCAAAGGTCATAAAGACAGCTAGAACATGATGATTCTAATAATTTTGTGGCGTCCCTCTAAATTTGGAAATGTATAGCTAAAGTTGACAATGTCTACATGTGCACACAATAAAATTTCACACCTATGCTCTGGAGGACTGTGATATTTCAGCCTTATCACATTCAGTGCAGCAAGGAAGGCTGTCCTCTGTGTTAATTGTGGGGCTTGTGGGGAGGGTTGAGAAGCCTCAGCTGTTACATTAGGACTTAACACATGTGGTGTTTTGAAAGCACGCTGTGCCCATCAGGAACAGGAACTCACCAAGCTTTGCCTTTCCATTCACTGCCTCCATGCAGGCCCTGCTTGTGGTGGAAGCTAGGAAGGATGTGGTTTATTTCTGCTGCTTCAGTTATGGCTCTGTGATCTTGGATCTTTGGGTTTCCTTGGAGAAAAGCCCTGGAGAACCCATTGTTTTCATGACAGATATTGACGCCAGGGCACGCAAGAATGTTAGAAAGGCCTTTTTTGCTGTACATGGCATTGTCCTGAATAGTGGCATCAGCAGCAGGGGAGACGATGGTCTTTGGAAGACTGAAGCAAAGTGACAAAGTTGGAATGCTGGACAGACATGGCCTCCTTTGATGCCATTAGAATTATCCATGCATTGTTTCTGCTGTTCCATGTGTGTGACCAGCACTCTGATGGAAAATAAAATCATGGCATTTGGGTACAAGCTGGTAGGCACCCCTGACCTTCCTTGTACCATATCACCATTGCAGGCAAGGTACCCATCATCACTGCAGTACAGTGGAACACACCGAGACTGCATGAAAAAGAAGGTGACATCTCAAACAATGTGAACCTTCACAGAGACATTTCTGAGACTGACCCAGGAGCAATTGACAGCAGATCCATGGAATAAAAGATTTTTCTGCAAAATCCACACACACCAGCTGTATGCTTTCACAGGAGGAGATGCACCACTGTGGAGATGCACCACTGATTCCCCCAAAACAGAGGGGCAGAGCTAAAAAAAGCCCAAGGTCAGGAAGGGATATAAAGGAAGCCCATGATTCTGTTAAACGGACTCCTGGATCAGCATCTGAGACCAGGGACATGATGTGTGTTTACCCCACACTGCAATCATGACACATGTATGTCAGTGTGGGTGACAAGACGGTTTAGAGGTTAGAAGGGTGTATAGGACATTTTATTGGTGTATATGAACATTTGCTAAGTGTCTAGTAATGTGGTTTATCTACTGTATTGCTGATATCAAACCTGAATGTAAAGTCCACTGGTTGCTGCTTAGTTAGGTGCTGTTGAATAAATCACTTTGATCCTGGTGTGATTAACCATGCGAGCTGCACAGCTTTGCCCTGTGGCAGGCTGTTCTTGTGGTTTGCCCCAGGGGGTGCCACCCAAGGAGGGATGCCCTGTCTGTGCCCTCTGCAGGCACCAGCAATGTCTCCAGGCTCTCTTGGCTGGGGTACGCACAGAGCAGATGGGCTCCATCACTCCTCTGCACAACCTCAATCCCACCACAGGGCTCTCGTGGCAGTCATCACCTTCCTGCACAGCCGTGGCCTCAGCTAACACCTGCACACAAGCAGAACCTCCTGTCCCACCTCCACCGCATCTCCACTTTTTATTCCCTTGGGAAGGGTGGTAAGGACTGGGGAAGATAAGCTGAAGACCAGCGGGTGCCCCTGGGTCACTTACCTTACATCTGTTCCTGTACCCAGCAGCCTTTACAGGACCAAGAAACCACCATTCACCCATGTGGCTTGGCCCCACCAAACACCTGTGTGCATCTCAGTGCCCCCATCCCCATTTCATGCCTTGTGCTTTTTCACCATTACCTCCTGCCATACCATCTTTGGCACAATCCAAACCCCCTTCCTGCTCTCCAGACCAAAATAGCCATTGCTGGGCAGGCTGGGATGGAAGGAGCCTTTCCAGCATCCCATTCCCACTGCGCTGAGGGCTCCATGCTGGGGGATACTGCATCTTGACCCTGTTGAAGTACATGGACACGAGCATGAGGCAGAGGTTTCAGATTAAATGCACAGGCAAAAGCAGCTTTTCTGTCTCTTCCCATAAAGTAACAGGACAGAAGGCACAGGGTCCTGCCCTGCTCCACCTTCTTGCCCCATGAGCAGACTGGGGCAGAGGCATGGGGTGATGCCACCTCTCCTGGTGCCAGGCTCTTGCTGTTGGGAGAGAGGTGTTGCCTCCCTGTGACCAGGTCCCCCGACTCTCAGAGAGCCCTGGCTTTCCCCCTCCACCTCTGGAGACTGCTTAGAAATGAGACTGCACTGCCTACCTTCAATTTGCTGCAGCAGCAGCAGGTCTGTTAGTGGTGACTTCCAAGTGCTCTCAGCAGCAAATTGCCCAGCAGCCCCAGACCAGGGTTTTTGCATGTCCACAGCTACTTCCAAAGCTGCCCAGGCGTGTGGCCGGTGTGGTGTGGCACAAGGCACCGAGGCAGGGCAGCGTTTCGCCCACCGCCCACCTCGCCCCAGTACCCGTGTGTGTACAGATTGACCTTGATTGGAAAACACCCCAGCCTGGCTGTGCTCAGGCTGAGGCACAGCACAGCACTTGTTCTCGCATGTGCTCTCACTGGGATAATGTTTCCCCTAAATGTGTCCCTAAAAATAGTACTTGTCACGCTGACACCGGCAGGGCCCTTTCACATCTCAGACGAGGCTGCGTATCAGGACGCTACGTGCCGAATCCCATTACAAAGAGGTGGTTGTTTTACAGGTCTCCCTGTTCCATCGTTCGAGCAAAAATTAATACGTTCACAGTGTACATGGCAGGAATGTGTTAGGAGAATAATTTTCACTGCTTGTCTTTTGAACTTCCAGCATTGCTCCTCAGTGACACTTGATAAAGCTGAAGGAAAAACACAACCCAGTATAAATTCTGAAGCTGCCATCACATAAACACCGGTCCTTGCATTTACTGTGAATAAGAATTTAACTACTTCCTTTTCTGCAAAATATCGTTTGCAGAGAAACAATAGGATGTCAACATTTGGGTGGGATAAAAGAGCAGCTTTGCAACTTCTTTGCATATTATGTGCTGCAATACGAAGCACCACTGAAGCTAATTTTCCAGACTCACAATGTCTGAGAGCAACAAACTCGGGAAGGCAGTCGAGGAAGAAGTGAGGTACTTCGACTTCTCATTATGGTCACCCTGCAGGCATTTTCATGGCAGGAGACAGCGGGTGTCTGATGCTAGCAAAACTGTCTTCTGATTTCAAAACCTTCATTTTTCCAGATGGAATACATGCCAGAGTGAAACACGCTTAATCCTGTTCCTAGGATGTTTCATGCAGTGTGTGTCTGAGTGTGTGTGTGAATCTCATGTAGCAAATAAACCATTCGACAGCAAAAAAGCTAGAGAGGCTTAAGTCCTAATAAAATAGAAAAGCAGTGGAATACCTGACCTCTGGGAACTTGGGCAAGCGATTTCCCATCATAGCATTCGAGTTTTCCTTTCTACCTTTTGTATTGCCTTTTGTATTGTAGCTTCTTCAAGCAGTTCTTCTCCAATCTTTATAGCCTTGTTTGTCTAAGGCACTTACATGCTACTGCGGTATAAATAGTAACAAGAGCAATATGA
Source organism: Porphyrio hochstetteri (assembly GCA_020800305.1). Taxonomy (NCBI): domain Eukaryota; kingdom Metazoa; phylum Chordata; class Aves; order Gruiformes; family Rallidae; genus Porphyrio; species Porphyrio hochstetteri. Next base: position 36,366,138 of record CM036905.1, read on the forward strand.
TGAGTGGGTAGTTGGAGTAAAGTACATTTTGCCAGCAGACCGCAGAAGACGGAGCAGAGAGGTCTCCAGGAAAGGTCTTGTGAACTGCCGGGCTCGCTTTTCTAAAGAGATGGTGGAGATTTTTGTTGTGTAAAGATGGAGCCATCAAAAGCACCAGGAGGGACATTTGGGCTCTCTCTGTTTATTCCTTCATGTGTCTTTTGCAAGGCACTAAAATACACCGGAATGAACTAGATGCCTTTGAAGTCTAGTCAGACTGGTATTACACTCTCTTGTTCTAATGCTTTTTAGAGCAACAGGGCTAACTATTCAGGTTCAGTCACCTAAAAGAGCCATAAAGATCACTTGCACCTTTGCACCTTTGATGGCCTTGCATGAATTTCACAAACCTGCTAGCACAGACTGGCTAAGGACCTATCACCGTGCTTTCTTACGTCATATAGGCACAGCCTGGGCTTGAAAACTAAAAAAAAAAAACCCACCCCACTCTTTCAGGTGCAACAGCACACATTTCCATAGAGGTTTTGTTAAACACTGTACACTAAGCCTACCCATAGTTGACAGGTTCAACAAATAATTATACTGGCCCTCGTAGGCAGACTTGCTGTGAAAATGGAGCAGGAGGTTACCGTTGGCTTCTGCCACATCTGCTCTAGCTGTGTTTATATAAATAACAAACACTTCAGACCTGGGGATCAATATTCTTTTTTTCCTTTTTTTTTTTCCTTTTTGAATGAGTGATGCCTGAAGTCTCTTCAGGACCTGATAGGAAAGAGTTTGATCTCTGTCCTCTTTGGGATTATTTCTGAGGAGTAGCTTTCCTGTGGCACTGGTGAGATTTGTGCAGGTCAGAAGTGATGGAAAGGGTAGAAAGAGAGGAGAGAGATGGCACACATGAAGGAAAAATGGCTAGATTGTCTGCTCACAATTTAATTTTAACCTTGCACAGATTTTGGAAGACGTTCCGTTATAGTTTCATGAAGCAAAAATAGAATTTTTTCTCTTTCTGGTAACCATGGAAACATAGAAACAATGGTTACTGGAAATTATCCGTACTTGTGGGATCAGGTTTGTCTTATCGCCGGATGACACACAAGTTAAGCCACACGTGCACTCTCAGCAGTGCTACCTGGCAAGTCTGCCACAGCCAACAGAGAATAAACCTCACAAAGGTCCTCAAACATCTGCAGCAGCTGGAGCCGCTGCAGTTCTGGGATATGTTAATTCTAGTTGCTGTTGTCTCAAGCTATTCCTGCTTCCAGCAAATGACTTTATGAACATTTAAATACTGAAGCTGTGACCATGTCTGAGTATGTCCAAAAGACTTAGTAGTCACCAGCACACCAACACCCTTTATATCCCCTTAAATCTCTCAAAGGAAAGGTCAGCAATGCTTGTAGTATCTCAGAAGCAGTTGCCATCAACATCTATCTCTATTAAAAGTGAGGGAGAGTCCATCAATACTTTTTGTAAAAGCCTGTTTTGAATAAGATAGTCTCTTCTAACCCAGTTCCTATGCCTTTTTCTTTCCATCCTTTAAAATTACACAGGGTCTTTGGATAAGCCACTGCTTTAAGACACAAACGTGGATTAAATTGCATTGATTTGTTTGATCTTTGTACTTTCATCCTCTCCTTTACTCCTGCTTTTCTGCAAAGTTGTCAGTCTCCCTTTCACATTTCTTTAAGAAATCTGCCACTTTCCCAGACAAGAACTTGAATGGGCCCATGTCTCTTCTATCTTCTGATAGACTTGCTGGGAGGGAAGGGCTCCTCAGTTGTGCTATGTAAACATTAATTAAAACAAAACCCTGACCAACCTAGCCTTCATCCACGTTACGTGCAAGCATTGGTTTCTAATCTGTTTTTCCTCTTGGAGACCACATCTAACACTGTTGTGTGTGCAGGTTATACACGAGGCTGGTAACAGAAAGTCAATATGAACGGAAGTCCAAGAAGAAAGAAGTATTTTCTTTAGTTAATCTAAATGATTTTTCAGTTAATAAATATCACAGTATGGTTGTATAGATTAATGACCCAGGCAATGCATAACTTCAGCTATTCAATTTGTTTCCGACTGACCACTCCAAACAGGGCTTCCAAAAATGTAATAATCTGTTCTGTTAATGGATGCTACTGGTTCTTCGAGGTGAAATATAATAAAGTATGACTCTTTCATGAATAATTTTAAACATTCACTCGGGGTAATTGATTACATGAGCCAAGGATTGCAAATTGAAGAGATAATTGACTTTTTCAATATGCAAATATAGTACCAGGCAATAAACAGATACCAGTTACATCAGTACGAAATATAATTACAATTAACTTCAGCATCACAAAGAAACTGTCTTAATTTTCTTCGATGCTTGCAGGCCATTTTCTGCCTCTATAGCATCTAGTGAGGGCTGGTGTGGATTCGCTCCCACATGGCAGACTGCACCTGAATAGAGCCAAGCTTGTGCCTTGATAGCTTTGGCTTCATACTATGCCACTTGTCATGGATTGCAGATAGTTTGATCATTCCCACTTAATACTACTAGGAATCTCTTTTGGAGGTTTCTACCAGTGGCAACATTTATACAGAAATACTGAGAAGGTTTTAGAACAAGTTGCCCAGTGAGGTTGTGCAGTCTCCATTGTTGGATGTTTTCAAGACCTGCAAAGGTAAAGCCCTGAGCAACCTGGTTTGAGCTCAGAGCTGACCCCAATTTGTGCAAGAGCTTGGCTAGAAACTCCTTCCAACCTGTATTAGCCTATGAACTGATGTAAGTGAAGGGGAGGTAAGCAGAGAGGAGAGGAAGAACCCAAAGGCAAACTGCAGAATGATTTTGAGAATGTTGAGAATCACATAAATTTAAATAGTGGGAAAAGGGTGGAAATGATGCTATGGGAAAAAGAAAGAGGGAAAAGATTAGTTAACAGCTGAGGAAGTGTTCTGATCCATCTCAAACCGCCTCTGAAAGATGGTAAAAAGGAGAGAGCAAACAAGCAGCCAGCATTGACTTTTAGAAACAAATACTGCATTTCAATTTTTTGACTACTACAACTCCTTTCTGCTTGTCTTTCTCACTTCCCTGACAATAGGTAAGAATTACACCACAGCTAGCCACACCAACAGTACTTGTCTGTCTGAGGAGAAGAAAGAAGCCATCTCTTTCTTTAAATCCCCAGCCTTGAAGCTACAGCAGGCAGGACACTCTGGGGCTCTGTGCATGTGCAGGCTCAAAGCCCCTTTTCCCCAGGAACTGAAGAGCTAGAATGCAGGCAGACTTGAGGAAAGCATCACATGGGTTATGTCTCCTTTGAATGTAGCTGAGAGCAAGGTAGGTTACTTGCAACAGGAGAGACAGGCCTCCAATTGTTTTAACAAGGTTAGACAGTAAAGCGTCTTCTTGAATAAATACATCGAGTCATAAAAATAACTGTCTGTAAACATTCCTTTGCAATGCTTCATGAAAGGACCTGGTTTGAAGGATGCAAAACCCTTCTGGATGTACCATACAGTACTGCAATGAACTACGTTTGCACTAGATCTGTCACTAAATCGTGATGGAGCCGTAGGAAAGGTACCTGTTGCTGCTTTGGCAGAATCTGCTTGGCTGGGCAGAGCCTGTGTACAGATGGTCCTGCATCAATAGCAGTAATTACAGGCCTTCGGTGGGTGATTGGTGGTTTAGGTCACTAAGAGTAAAAATTTATTGGGAATAAAACCGGGTGAATTAAACAGACTTTCGGGGGGGAGGAAGAAGAAAAGGAACAGAAGAAGGAATTCAATATGCAGAGAAGTGCTCCAGATGTCACAGAGCAGCATGAGACCCAGGTCTATAACCTGCCCGCAGGAATCAGATAAGCTGCTCTTCTGCAGACCCCAATTGCTACACATCAAAGGAAAAGCATGAGATTAGAAGTATCTCGGTGACTGCTCTGCTGCTGTAACATAGATTTCTGAAAGGATTTGACACTACTTCACTCCTTTTTGTTAAGCAGCTGGATTCATGCTTTTCCTCTCTCCAGTAAGAAGGTTGCTGTGGAGAGTACCAGGCTCATGGGGTTTCTCCTTCATAAGTTTGTTTCCTACTTCCCATCCAGAAAACTACCCTTTTCCCCCAAACAGTGAAAAGCTGCTGACATCCCCCATGCAGAGGAAGCAGTAGGAGGGAAATAAGATGGTGTTAAAACCCAGTGACCATGCACAGCTACTCACCCAACTCACCTGGAAGCTGAGAGTTGTTTGTGAGCATTTGGGAACAGGGACTTGCTGTTTCTGTTTGCATATCTGAAGGGGTTGGAAAGAATTTCTAGTGATTTGTTGTCACTCCATTTGTGCCCTTGTGTTCGTATGAAACAGAACTTCCATTTCTATTGATTTGCCTCTGAAATGGTCGCATAAGCTATTCTTTAACTCAAGGTTGCAGAACTCAGAGACTAGCCTTTCTCCTTTTGCCCTTGGTTGCCCTGCTTGGGGTTTGTATATTAGACATCACAACAGCATGCCACATCACATTCAGGGAGTCCAGGGTCCCCACAGGACAGTGCTGAGTGCACAGGGAAATGAACAGCCCCTTTGTCATTTGTGACTTAAAATGGATGGACAGGAGAGAGACCATGGGGTAGAAGAGCTGGTCTGTCTGGTGTTTGCAGTGACATCTCTGTTGACAAAGGGACTGCAACAGTTTGCTAATAAATACAGCTTGACACTTTACATGTCACTGTCCGTAATCCCAAGCACAGGGTCACTCTAACATCTATCTGACAAATGTGTCTTTTGTCCATAACTGGCACCAGCAGCCACAAGTGAATCAGCTTTATGTTCTTATTCACAGTTTGTTCTGTCTAATTTTTACAGTTCTTGCAACCTGCTCAAAGTTTAAGCTGGTTACTTTTAAATGCAACCCAAAAAGCTGCAATACTCTGCTTGCAGGACTGTAGCTACTTTATGGCCTGAGATAAAAAGTCCTCTCCCTCCGAGCCCGTCCTAGGAGGTTGTTAAAATTAAAGGCAGTGTATTAAAAACATGTTACAGCTTTTACTAGTGAGTCATAACCTGTTCACTTGTGGGAAAATGAGCTTGACAGTCTAGTAAGTAGCTGGATTGCTGCCTTTCCAGTCTTTGAGAGGTCTCTGCTCTTTGTTTCCAGGTGGTTGTCATGATGGAGGCTCTTCACCACAGGAAAAGCAATACTTTAACAGATGCTGTAACACAGTACAGTAGCCCAGAGTATGATGATACTAGCTGGAAAGGACAGAAATATTTTAAAACAGAACAAATTTACTTTCTGCATAAATTAGACAAAGCCATAATTTGGGGAAGCAGAGAGTGCTATTAAATGTTCCTTTTTGGTTTTGCATTTTCACAGAATCACAGAATCGTAGGGGTTGGAAGGGACCTCGAGAGATCATCGGGTCCAACCCCCCTGCCAAAGCAGGCTCCCTAGCACATATTGCACAGATAGGTGTCCAGACGAGTCTTGAATATCTCCAGAGAAGGAGACTCCACCACCTCCCTGGGCAGCCTGTCCCAGGGCTCTGTCACCCTCACTGTGTAAAAGTTCTTCCGCATGTTGGTGCGGAACTTCCTGTGCTCCAGTTTACAGCCATTGCCCCTTGTCCTGTCTCCACAGACTACTGAAAAGGGGTTGGCCAATTCCCCCTGCATCCCATACTTAAGATATTTATAAACATTAATTAGGTCCCCCCTCAGTCTTCTTTTCTCCAGGCTGAACAGCCCCAGCTCACTCAGCCTTTCCTCATACGGGAGATGTTCCAGGCCCTTAATCATCTACGTAGCCCTTCTCTGGACTCTCTCCAGGAGATCCCTGTCTTTTTTATACCAGGGAGCCCAGAACTGGATACAATACTCCAGGTGGGGCCTGACCAGGGCAGAGTAGAGGGGGAGGATCACCTCCTTCGACCTGCTGGCCACAGGATCCCATTGGCCCTCTTAGCCACCAGGGCACACTGCTGGCTCATAGCCAACCTGTCATCAACCAGGACCCCCAGGTCCTTCTCCACAGAGCTCTTCTCCAGCAGGTCATCCCCCAGCCTGTACTGATACTGACAGTTATTCCTCCCCAGGTGCAAGACTTTACACTTGCTTTTATTAAACCTCATCTGGTTTCTCCCTGCCCAGCTTTCCAGCCTGTCCAGGTCTCTCTGGATGGCAGCGCAGTGTTCCTGAGTGTCAGCCACCCCTCCCAGCTTTGTATCATCAGCGTACTTGCTGAGGGTGGATGCTATTCCCTCATCAAGGTCGTCGATGAAGATATTAAACAGGACTGGACCCAACACCGAGCCCTGGGGAACACTGCTAGTCACAGGCCTCCATTCAGATTTTGCTCCTTGCAGAGGAGGTGATGGAATCTGTAAGTAACTCATGGAGCAATGTGGAATAAAGAGGGCAGTAGTGAATTGTCTGCTTGAGAGACTCAAGCAGATACCCCCAACAGAATCAACTAATCCCTAAGGTCCTAACACACATACACATGCATGTATTATACAGTTGGATCTCAGAAAATCTTAGACATACATACACACTTTCATAAGCATGCATATTATATTTAAGGCATTTTCTACAAACATTCTTACCTTCTATTTACTCCATGTCAGTTCCATCTCAGCAAAGGTAACTGTTGAGGTTGCTGAGGCAGTTCATAGTCACCTATGGGCTCTTAAATCTTATGTGCTTATCCTAGAGATCTCTTCTGTGTATGCTATTTTAGGCAGTATCTGTAATCCAGTACTGTACAGTGTCTCTATGGCAAAAAAACCCCAACTGTTGTACCAAATCTGATCTCTGACAAAGCAGACGCAGGCCAGCGCTGTAGTGATGGCAGCTGCTAGATGGTTTATTTTAGAGGGCAGAATGGAGACTTGTACAGCGTATGAAAGAACTGACACTTCTTCAAGTTTCTTCCCTTCTATGGATTCTTCAACTTCTTCAGGAAAAGAAAGACTAAAAATATTGTGAAATAGTCAGGCTTTCGGGGAAAGGTCAACCATCCATATCAAGGTCCTAGTGATGGGTACTAGACTAGAAAGCATTTCAGAGCAGTTTGAGTTAGCAAGACATTTTAGAATATTAATAATGAACAACAGTTGAAAAAAATGAATGTGCTTGGAGGAGTATTATTTCCATTTTGGGTAACAATTTCAGGCCTCCTGTTCAACCACTCAGCCTCCCATAGACCTTTCTACAATCCATGGAGGAAAAGACAAGTGTCTTCAGGAGAAGGCTGAGGATGGCTCTGTATTAGTAGTTCAGCTCAGGAATGCAGTTTACTTAACACTCTTCTAATTCATATTGCAAGATCTCTGCACATGAATGAGATTTGTCAAAATGTTCCCCAGCCACTATCAAATATTCAGTTTATAAGGACCAGACAAGATCTAAACTGAAGTAAAACCCTGAAACGCACAAGCTGTGGGCACTGGGTCCTCAGCACCAACTGTTTCACTCCACAAACCCATTTCTGCTGAGTTATACTACTTACTAACGCAGAGATCAATGACTAAGCTAGGTAGTGAATCAGCTTTAGGGTGTTCAGCTCCCAAGTCTCTGCCTGCTTCAGAAGGAGCTGGGGGTAAGCCTAGCCAACTAACTCAGGCTCTTCAAACCCAGCACTGGAAGTGGAGAGTGGAAACACTCCTCTCTTCTCCCGTCTGTGTTTACAAATGAGTCTCCCACACAACTGAGCCCTTTCTTATGTTAAATTGATGACTTGACCATGGTGAGTGGCTACACTGAATCTTTTAACTTCTTATGAATTCATGATATAAGCAATCTCTCTGCTTGACCATTAATTTAAATACTCATGCAAAATCTAGGATTACTTGAAGCTTTTTTCTCTTTCATGCAGGCTTATAATGACCTTAAAAGCATTAACTCAATGTGAGGTCACAGAATTACTTTAGCTGCGGATCAGTTGCTTAATAACAGTTTTCTCAGAGTCATGTAATCATGCAGGCTGTAAGGCTCAAGTAATTCTTTCATTTTCTGCCTACATATTAATGGATTTAACCACTCCCATGCACAAAAAGGAGAAAGGAGCTAACTAGAGGTTTTCAGTACTTGGGTTTACAGCATCCAAAACACACAGAGAAGCATGTATCTGCAAAATAAATCAGCTATTTCTGTACCTGCTTAACAAATCAAATGCTGTTGAATATTTCTGTACCTGCTTAACAAATCAAATGCTGTTGAAAAGTCAGACATCAACGTAGTCACCTCTTACAGAGTCCAAGCAGGATTTCGCAGTGTTCTACCATTAGAAATTAATGGCTTGTCTTTGACTATATCTTAAATCAATTAAATAAGTTTATAGGCTGCAGTAGGCAAAAGATAATAGATTTATTTTTAGTAATAACTTTTAATGGATAAAAATGTCGGCTGATTATAAAGTGATTTTTCTCCTGATGAAATATTAAATGTTCCATAAGCAAAATATTTGATTTTGACATTACTGTGATACTGCCTGTCTTTTTTTTAGTGTCAGAAATATTTATGATTTCAAATAGGACAATGCATGGGTAAAATGCTTTAAAAAATTGCAAAACTAATAGAATATGTTCCTGCCTCATCATAAACAATTGTTGAATGATGTTTATTAAAATTGGCTCTCAAGTGACAGTTAATAAATGCATAATTCTATTATGCATGCTAAATTCTGCATTCCAAAAACTTAAAAGCAGATAGATCAAAACAACAGAGATAAAAAAGTCACAAAAACAAAATACAGCAACACCAATAAATGACAGGGAAATAATTCAGACTTAAAAATGACTTATTATTTAGCAACTTGTAACAACAATTTATAGAACTAAATTAGAGGCAAATCAGAGTCTTTCTGATGTTTTAGATATGCAATTTATCTAGTGCATATAGTTTGATCATACAGCAGAGGAATACATATTACAAAGTCCCCTTCAAAAAAGCAAAAAACCCAGTTTCTCTATATTTCCGCTTCCAGATTACACTTACTCATGGGTAATGAATGAAGTTCATTAATTAAAATGCTATAATTAAAACCCCTAAACATTTCCTCAATATTTGGAGAAGGTAGTCTGTTTATGTGTCGTAAGTTTCATATAACATAGGGAGACCAGTGAAGAGTGGCGTTCCTCAGGGGTCGGAACTAGGACGGGCACTGTTTAACATCTCTGTTGGCAACATGGGCAGTGGGATCCAGTGCACCCTCAGCAAGTTTGCCAATGACACCAAGCTATGTGGTTGACATGCTGGAGGGAAGGGATGCCATCCAGAGGGACCTTGACAGGCTTGTGAGGTGGGCCTGTGCAAACCACATGAAATTCAGCAAGGCCAAGTGCAAGATCCTGCACATGGGTCGGGGCAATCCCAAGCACAGATACAGGCTGGGCAGAGAACAGATTGAGAGCAGCACTTAGGAGCAGCACTTGGGGGTGTTGGTGCGTGAGAAGCTCAACATAAGCCAGCCACTGCAGCCCAGAAAGCCAACTGCATCCTGGGCTGCATCCAAAGCAGTGTGGCCAGCAGGTTGAGGGAGGTGATTCTTCCCCTCTACTCTACTATCGTGAGATCCTACCTGGAGTATCGCATCCAGCTCTGGGGCCCTCAACATAAGAAGAACATGGAGCTGTTGGAGCGAGTCCAGAGGAGGCCCATGAAGATGATCAGAGGGCTGGAGAACCACTCCTATGAGGACAGGCTGAGAGAGTTGGGCTTGTTCAGACTGGAGAAGACAAGGCTCTGGGGAGACTTTATAGCAGCCTTCCAGTACCAAAGTGTGCTTAAAAAAATCTGCAGATTTTTTTATACTGTTTATCAGAGAGTGTAGTGCTAGGACAAGATGTAATGGCTTTAAACTAAAAAAGTGTGGATTTAGATTACATATTAGGAAGAAATTCTTCACCGTGAGGATAGTGAGGCACCAGAACAGGCTGCCCAAAGAAGCTGTGGCTGCCCCCTTCCTGGCAGTGCTCAAGGCCAGGTTGGATAGGGCTTTGGGCAACCTGGTGTAGTGGAGGGTGTCCCTGCCCATGGCAGGAGGGGTGGAACTGGATGACCTTTGAGGCCCCTTCCAACCTAAACCATTCTGTGATTTTATCTGTTTCATGTATGCCCAGACCACATCTGCACTGAACCACACAAATATTTTATTTAATGGGCTGTGTGTCCTTTACTGTAATCACTCCATTTGCTCTTTGATGTTGCATAGGTTTGGTGTGATGATGGAAAGAGTTGCTTTTGACCATGTATTTTTCACCTCTGTTTCTAAAAGGTGAAGGGCAAAACTTTTAATCAAGGAGCAGTTTATCTTTAATTAGGAAAAATATAATTAGGCATTATCACCTAATTACTATTACTGATGGAGAAAGGCGTATTTTCACAAGTAGTGACCCATGCTGTATTATTACTCTGCTGTTTACCACATAATGAATCTGTATTTGTGTTTGGCAGCTAGCCAGCAAAAATTAAAAGGCAATCAACATGCTTCTCTGCAGTCTGGTCATCAAAGTCACTGGCTTCACAGATGAATAAATAACAAAGTCAAGTTGTGATGTCCTAACAGAAATCCTTCTTTAGGAATAACTACATTTATCTCCTCTGTCAAGACATCAAATGATACTTGAAACAACCATATACAAAAAGCTTTGCAAAATAGATTAGAAGAACTGTGCTATACATCTGGTGTTGAGTTAAAAAACAGTTTAATGTCTCAAGGCACCACCACGGTAGAATTTTATACCTGCAAATAATCATCTAATACACTATTATACAGTTTAGGTAATGTATTAATAAATAGCTTGTGCAATTTTGGGAAGCAATCTATAAAGGAATGTTAGATATACAGTAGGCACATACTATAATACAAATAAAACCCAAAATTCCTAGAAAAAGCATGCTGAGCACCTTTTGGTATAGGTTGAGTTTCTTATTCTAAACACTATGTAAATCTTAACTTACAAAAGGTAAAACTGAAATCTTATAGTAACTGCTTATTTAAACTGATTTTCCTGGGTTTTGCCTCTATGTCACAGGATTACTCTTAGGGACAGAGGACTCGGGTACTGGCTGTAAAGGGCTATCTTGTTCATTCAGTTGTGCGTTCAAGTTTTCAGAAGTTAGGAGAGAAGAATTAAAAACTATTTCACTTAAGTCTGATTTTATAGATACGAGATGTGGTTCTTGAAAACTCAGTGGTTCTTCTACTAACACCTGTGTGTTTTCTCGTGTCATTCCCATATCTGATGGTGACTTTCGTTTCATTCTTGTGTACGATTTGTCTAAATTCTCCATGCCTTGGTCGGTTTTCTGAAATCGCCCAAAGAACCAGATGAAGAAACCAAACAAAGCAAAAGCCAGCAAGCTTGGAATAAAAGCCAGGCATTTGACATCAAGGCTAGAGCCTGTGAATCTGCTGTGCAAGAACATATCTCCTTCGGCATAGGTCCGGTTGGTCAGCGGGTTAGTGTTATTGGATCTCCACTCCCAAGACAACTTAGTTCTATTCAGGTCTTTTAAGCTTTCTGAATCCTTCACTGTGTAGATCTTCTGTCCGGGACCGATATATTGACCATATTCATGAGGTTTGTAAAATATTTGGTTCTTCCACATATTCAGATCCAAAATTAAAACGAGGAAGATAATTCCATAGTTAAACCACTTGCCTGTTTCAAAAAATAAAGTTCTGTCACTTGATATATCCATTTTAGAAGCAGTACAAATGCAGTTATAAGTCAAAGCTCCTCAGAGAAAATGTAAATTATTTTTCTATTAATCTGTAAAGCAAAGTTATAATAAAATTCCCACCATGGTCAGATCTATGCTGAATATCACAATTAGGTCTGGGCACATGATAAAATACTTTTGTAAAACAAGAGCAGATTATTCACACCAGAGCAGAATTCACATTGCAGTTTGTAGAGGATCTGTTGATTAGACCACTGGGTGATGTGATAGATTAATAAACCTTAAAACATATTCATTCCAGGGCTTAAAAAAATATTCACATGGAAATTTGCCATGAAAAGGCCATGTTTTGTAGAACTGTTTATATGCCAGGAATAACTGTAGATGGTGGAGTTTCTGGGCTTGGTAATTACATAAATTTTAAGTATATTGTTTGTTATACCAACCACGGTGCACAGATATATTCAGATGGAGGAAATTGGATAAACTGTGGTTTAGACACATCACACCCTTGAGAATTATTAAGGGCTGATTGTCATCTTGGGAGGCTAGTTAGCTTAGCTTTTTCTATAGTCCATGTGGTGAGAAACTCCTCCAAGGAGTGACTCATAGTCTAACATTAAGCTTCTGTAATACTGGAGGAGGAAACCTTTCCTTTTATTATTTAAAATTGCTCTTTTTGCATGCTTCCTCCAGGCATCCAAAAGACATTAAGGAGAACTTTATGCAATTGCAGAATTGACTTTGCTTTGAGTAGAGTGTTGGAACAGATGAACTCCAGGTGTCCCTTCTAACCTAAATTATTCCATGAATACACAAAACAAATCATACTATTTTCATAGTCAAAACATCTCTTACATCCTACCTTGACGTAGGTTAAGATTCTACCTGTGCAGTGATGACTGGCACCACCCAAGAACCCAGCTAATCTATATGTCAGCATTAGGTTAAAGGACATTCATGGATGAATGTTTATGAATGATAGTGATTTATGATGGAATCATATTTAAGTATGTTTCAAGTGGAAAAGAAAATGAATGTATCAGACTATCAAATGACTTAAGGCATTGGCTTGGTAAAGAATAAATGGATTATAGTTACTGAAAGTCTGTGTGTTCAAATAGTACAACCAGAATGCTCCAGGAAGCTGAGTAACTTTTTGCATTTCAGCAATTGTGATAAATATTCCTCTTCAGTCTAGATTATACTCAGATTGAAAATTAACAATTACTGTCACCATTCAGAAATCAAACTGCACTTAAAAGACCTCACAGCCAATCCTGTTCACGTAAGTCCTGAATAACTTCTCTATCTTTTTTTTTTCTTTCCGGGGTTTTATTCAGCATAACAATTAACCTGTTGAAGAAAATTCTGGTTTTAGAATATTATCACCAGATTTTGTAATATTTCAATTCCTTAATTCAACACCAAAACATTGAAAATTATGCTAAAATATGAAATAAAATAAAAACCAATACAACCTAGTTACTTGCTGTTTCCTGTGGCTTTCTGCCCTGTATTTCCCATTTCTCTCCATGAGAATAACCCTAGCCTTCCCATAACGTATGAACTTTCAGCAGGCACAGACAGAATATATCCTGCATAGTGCGTGTTGATGGGCTGGCTGGGACAGACATACTCACTGATCAATTGGCTGCTGTCAAACAGACTACAATAGCTGATTTCTCCCTGCTTTTTCCTCAGCTGTGCACTGGCATAGATGATTGTCCTTTACCTAACCACCATTTCTTAGGACACAATGATAATGTCACTATTTTTTCAGATTCCCACCCTCTGAAAAATGCTTTTGAAACTGGATGGGGGTTCAAACATTATTTGGTGTTGACTGAGTGCTGGATAGAGAGTGAGACCAACCCACGCAGAGAACATGATCACATAATTCTCTTTTCCTTAGGAAAACAGGCTAAACGTAAATGACAAAGGAACAAATATTAGAACCACCATCTCCTTAGTTCAAAAGAAAACATGATTTACTGCATTCAAAACTTCCTTTCTCTGTCATGGTTGTTCTCTTGGACAGTTTTTGAAACGATAATTTCTCATCAAATATTATTCTCTGTTTCTACCAGAAAGGAACCACTTGCTGCATCGTCCTTAAGCCATATTCTTTTCCCAGAAAAATGCATCAAAAGCCCATTCAAAAGCCCCTTCCACTTATTTTGTTACTGACTTAATGAAAATATTATCTGCAGGAATTTGTCTTCCTGCAGACCCAAGACAGGCGACTTCCCAGAGAGATCTGCTAGACCCTAGGGATAGCAGGACGGGAAAAAAACTCATGTAGAACCAGTATTGTTCTTTGCCTTCAGATAGACGTGGCAAGAGTGAAGACACCGTTGTGGTTTTCTTGATTATAGGTTTCAGGTGTGACTGACAAAGAAACTGAGACAGTGTAATGCTGAGCAATGACCTCCCTCTTTAGGCGGAGATGATGGCACCCTGTGAATTTCACAGCAATCACCCGTGTGACCACACTGTCCTAAATGCAACGTGTCTAGAGCAGGCAAACGTGTAGAGTAAGACTTCACTGCTGGTGAAGAAATTTATGAAGAAGCTAGTAGAAAACACTAGAAATGCTGAATAGAGGTAGCTGAGTGCTTGCAAGTGCTGGCAGGGGGATGCTCCAGCATGGGTCACTGTGTCTTCCGTATGTCTCCACCTGCTCCAGCATGGGGGCCTCTCCACAGGATGCAGATGGGGTCTCTGCTCCCTGTCAACTTCCATGGTCTGCAGGGGGACACCCGCTCCACCATGGTCTTCTCCACAGGGTGTAGGGGAATCTTTCTCCCCAGCTCCTGGAGCACCTCCTCCCCACCCCCTTTTCACTGACCTTGGTGCCTGCACAGTTTCTTACATCTTCTCACTCCCTTCTCTGGTGGCAAAAAGTGGCTGCTTCCATTTTTTTCCTCTTAAATTTAATTCACAGAGGTGCTGTGACCATTGCTGATGGGCTTGACTTTGGTCAACAACGACTCTGCCCTTGAGCCCAGCTGGTGCTTACTCTGTCAGGCCTAGGGAAAGCTTCTAGCTGCTTCTTGCAGAAGCCACCCCTGCAGCCCCCCACCTCCTCCACCTGAACCTTGACATGTAAAACCACAAAAATCCTACACTGTGATTTCATAATTGCGAATCTCTTCTAAGATGGATCTGTTTAAAGAAGACTCCACACCTCTTTTGCATAGAATTTAAGTGCTCACCTGATTGGAGAGAGACATGAATTCCAATTATTCTTGTTTCATAAGAAGGATAAACTTGAAATTCCCTCAGTCATCTCCTAGAAGGGTTAAGCAGGCAAGAGCACAGCCCTAAGCTCCACTGTTGGCATTGTTGGGTCAGTGTGGACTGTAAAGGCTGTTCAGACAAACAGCTTGGATGCAGACACCCCAGTTAACTAAGATGAACCATAACCTGTATGTCTAAATGGCAGATAGCTGTCTGAGGCCTGTCTCTGCTCGACAGCAGATCTTCTCAAAGCTCCTTGAATTTCTCATTTCTTGGTAATTTTTCCACTCTCTGCATTCCTGTCATTCTTGACAAGCTCCATGATTTTTCCTTTCTTTTGAAAACTGTTGTCACCAGAACCAAACACTGTGTATGAGTAACAGGTTCGCTACAACCATATATGAACACAATGACATCTCCCTGCTCCTACTCACCATTCCCTGTAGCCAAGGGCTGCGTTAATCTCCTTGGACACAAAATGACTGGAAGTTAGCGCTGTCTTGGTTACTTACAGAAAGTATTTGCATCTCTCTAGAATGCAGTGTCCTCTGCTGTCTCTCCCTCTTCCAGGACTTGTACTCTACTAGCAGGCATAAAAGCCACACCAGCCCAGTTTACTGAGCAATCCTCTGACGTGAGGGCTAAATGTGTTGAAGCAGCAGACTGAACTGAGAGGAATTGACAGCATACACTCACAAACATCTGTGTGAGGATGATTCCCCGTGACCAGTAATTTTTGAGGTTTATTATGCTGACCAACCTTTAACATTTATCTGTGTTTCTTATACCCCTTTAATCAGCTTTTTAAAAGGGTAGACAATGGCAGGACAAGGGAGAATGGGTTAAAGTTAAAGGAGGGAAGGTTTAGATTAGATATTAGGGGGAAGTTCTTTACAGAGAGAGTGGTAAGGTGCTGGAACAGGCTGCCCAGAGAGGTGGTGGATGCTCTATCCCTGGAGGTGTTCAAGGCCAGGTTGGATGGGGCCCTGGGCAACCTTGTGTAGATCCAGGCCTGGAGGTTGATGGTCCTGCCTGTGGCAGGGGGGTTGGAACTCTATGATCCTTGGGGTCCCTTCCAACCCAGACCATTCTATGATTCTACTGACCAAGCTTTAACATAATCTATGTATATGAATTAATTGTCTGTTGTGATTAATTTTAGCCTAATACTTTTAATAGCAAACTTTATGTCATATATCAAGCTTATATAGGAAATAAGCTTGGTAAATTAGAAGTCACTCCTGTCTTCTCACCTTGTGCATAAACAAACGCAGGTTTATAGTTTTTTAAAGAGTCATATCAAATGCATAATGAAGCAATGGATACTAATTTTCTTTTAAAAAGTATTTATCACTTCTTTTACAGTGCTTCAATTTTAATTCCAGATGAAAAGTGGTAAGGGAAAATGGAACCCTTTGCTAAGAAGTAATTACATTTGTTTGCTAACTAATTTCTGTAGGATAAGTACCACCATTTCCCTAGTGTTGGTTCTACTCTGATGAGGTCTGTGTGGCCACGAATACTGGCAAACACCTGACACCCTTCTTGAAGCAGGTGGATATTTCACAGATGAAATTTGAAATGGAAGGATGCAGTAAGATCAGCTCTCAAGACTGGAAGGCTAGTCAACCATTTCAGCAAACTGCAAAGAATTATACTAAGGCTATGCAACAAAGTCACAAAGAAGAAAAACAGGTAGTAAAGTTGGCTGTGTCATTCGCCATGCACTACCTACAAGAAGACCTGTTTAATGATTTGCTTTCACAGTATTTATGTCCTTACATGCTATGCAGGACATCTGGAGAGTCAGGGATCTGGTACAGTGTACTGGGAAACGTGGAAAAAAGAAACGTAGCAAAGAGCATATACTGGGTGTGAGGCAAAATGTGAAAGCCTTTCTGGGTGCATCAAGAAGAGCATGGCCAGCAGGTCAGGGGAAGATATCCTCTGCCTCTATTCTGCTCTGGTGAGGCCATATCTGGAGTACTGTGTCCAGTTCTGGGCTCCCCAGATCAAGAAAGACAGGGGACTAATGGAGAGAGTTCAGTGGAAGGCTACAAAGATGATGCATCTGACTGGTGCATCTCTCATGTGAGTAAAGACTTAGAGAACTCGGTCTGTTTAGCCTGCTTATAAATACCTAAAGGGTGGAAGTCAAGTGGATGGGACCAAACTCTTCCCAGTGGTCCCCAGTGACAGGACAAGGGGCAATGGACACAAACTGAAATTCAGGAAGTTCCATCTTGATATTAGAAAAAACTACTTTCTTTTGAGGGTGTCAGAGTACTGGAACAGGCTGCCCAAAGAGGTTGTGGAGTCTCCTTCTCTGGAGATATTCAAGACCCATCTGGACACAATCCTGTGCAACATGGTCTAGGTGATCCTGCTTTAGCAGGGAATTTGGACTAGAGAGATGATCTCCAGAGG
Organism: Porphyrio hochstetteri; assembly: GCA_020800305.1. Taxonomy (NCBI): domain Eukaryota; kingdom Metazoa; phylum Chordata; class Aves; order Gruiformes; family Rallidae; genus Porphyrio; species Porphyrio hochstetteri. The sequence continues at coordinate 36,383,478 of CM036905.1, forward strand.
TCCCTTCCAGCTCTTACTCTTCTGTGAATCTGTGAATCTTCTCTAGCCATCGTAGCATTCAACCAGCATTTTGGGATGAAAACTCGATCCCTGTTTTCTGAGAAACCATGGCTGTTGAGGAGGATTGTATCCTCATGGCTGGGGCACTCACTAGATGGGAAATTGACACTAAACTATCTCTGCTTACAGCAGTTTAGACCTGCATCATAGGACCCTGTTCTGAACACCAGTGTAAGCCGTACTCTGCTTAGAAACATTCTCCCCTTCCTGCTGAAGTTGAACAACAAATAGTGTGTGTCTATAAGGCTACTCCCTCTCTGTTTACATTCCCACAACAGTTTTATGGATCATTCCACAAAAAGTGATACACTGGGTCCTGGTGATGTTATCCCCGTGCCTTTCAGGGTCTGTTTTGGTGACGACCTTCTGGCCTGGTGAGATGATAACCAGAGGATTGCACTGGCAACCATGGGGACTATAGTTCTGCTTCATGCCCTGCTGGCTGTTGGCTGTTTGGCATACTTTTTTGATGCCCCTGAACTAGGTTTTCCCACACCTATTATCCTGTCTCACAATGGAACATCAGTAAGAACAAAGAGTCAGTAAATAAGACTACAATGCCAGTTTCTCCATCTGCACACTAATTTTATTTAAGATGTGCATTGCATATGAATGCTGGGGGCTTTCTCCTGGTGAAAAATGTATGGATTTTTCTTTTTCCAGAAAAGCACCTGTTTCTGACAACTAAACAAGATGTTTGGGCTCTGCTCATTTTTAAAGAGGCTGATAAAGCCTACAAGGTATTCAGCAGCCAGTCCACAATCCCACATGTGACTGACTCACTGGGCAACTGAGGCACATCTCTCAGGCCCAAATTTACCAAAACAACTGCTGATTCTGAAGCATTTTTATTTTTTGTATGTCCACTCTAAAACAAAGCAGTCATGTCCTAAAAAACAGGTCTCATGTAGAAGCCAGTGCTCAGCATCTCTCCTGAGGTCAAGAGAAGATGTCAAAATCCCACTTATTAAGGCTAGACTCAAGTGGCCTCATGCTGTGCAACTGCAGCCAGAGGCTACTGTAGGAAATGTTGACTTTAGACTCAATTGCAATTTGTGTCTAAAAAATTCAGACACCATTGTAAAACATTCAGGTATCTTCAAAACATTCTCCATATCTTCTCTCACGTCAGTGTTACTAGCTAGATAAATGCATACAGAGCACTCACATCTGAACTAAGCTGCAAATCTTCTGATTATTTTTTTTCACATCTGTGTGCAAGGACAGCTTTGTTTTTACCTGTAACCTTTCTATTTTTGCCCATGGGCTCCCTCAGGCTTCCCTGTGTAGGTGATGCTTGGACTGAGTCTAGACACAGATTTGGTTTAACTCCAAAGTCAGCCACGCTAGGCACTCGCCAGCCATGAAGGTGATGATTTCTCCTTTGGATAGAAGGGCACTCTGGGTAGATCAGCACTCAGAAACACATTTATAAAAACCCAGAAAAATCTCCCATCTGTTTCAACACCCAAACCTTAACATTTCCTATTTGAAATTTATCCACATACTTGACAGCAGATGCTCTTGGCTCTCCATTGCTGCTATTAAAGGGTACCAGCCTGGCCCCCAGTGCCTTTTAACCATGAAAGAATCTGAAGTAACAAAATTTGCTTTTAAGTTTTACAAATTTCCCTGGGTATTACAGAAACTAGGATAGTCTATGTATTTTCATAAACAGCAGCCCAAGAATGAAAACACACACATTGCAGCTAACCATTTGTCAGGGGAAATCCAGATGAGTTAAGCAGATGCAGGAATTCAAGCTATTTTTTATGTTCGTAGATAAAAGCAGCTATCAAAACAGGATAAAAATATTTTAAACTGAGTAGGTTCTTACTAGGAGTTCCTAGATGCAAAGAAATTTGAGTAAAACATGCTACTCAGTAAAAATAAGATACGCTTGTGATAGTAAATTTAAAAATTACACTGAAGCATATCAGCTACGGGCTGAAGATGTTAATTCAACATTACTGCCAACTTACTGCATTCAGAAAACACAAGTTAGGTCCAAGAAAGTATGTTATTAGTTTAAAATAGTGAGTTGGGTTAAAAATAATACACTTAGTACTGTTTTATTGATCTTCAGTTTTAGACACAGAATTATGCAGAAGCACCATTTCTTTTTTTTTTATCTCTGCAGTCATGAGCTTTATTTTTAAAATATGAAAGCTGAAATTCTCACATAGTCACTGAATTCAGGAGCTAAGATTTTAAGACAAAATAGAAAAAAAACCCCACCCAACTGTCTTAAGATGTGATAAAAATCATGAGAGCTGGCAACACAGAGCATGTAGCTGTGAAATCCTTCATCTATACAGAACTTGCAGAAAGCCATTAAGCACACACTGACAGAAAGGTGGCTTTAAGTCCTTTACACTTCTGAATGTAGGGGATTGTTGCTCATCAGAGCAACCCAGCATCAGGACTGCTCTTATTCATATCAATCAACAGTGACAAAAACAGACCGTAAAAATATAAAATTTGCTGGGAAAAAGGATGGTAAATGTTATTTTAGTCATATTTTCTTTCTTTCTTTCTTTCTTTCTCCTTGCTACATGGGAGAAAAGCGTTTCCAGTTTCTACAAGTCAGGGCACAGGTCACATCTACAACTTGACTTTAACCTACAATAAGTTCTAAAAGAAACTGTATTCGGGCCTTAGTCTTCTTTACCTGCATGTTATAAAAAAAAGTCATGTAATTAAAATTTAACATTCTGCATCCCTCATATTAAACAGGGCTTAAATACAGCAGGCTTCCTGCCATTATCAATGTTCTACCCCCACATCGTCTGCTGTAGCTGCATTCATGTGCATCACTCTGTAGCCTCATTTTAGATTGGATTACATTCATCTCATGTTATATATATATATTGAAACAGTTCTCTCTTTCTTTTATTAGCTCCTTGATCTAAGTAGAAAATTAAAAGTATCTACACATCCACACAATAACTAGAGCTTGAAAATGATCCAAAATGGTACCCTAACCTAAGACAAGAACTGATGGCAAGAACAGATGGTTCAAGCAAAACTTACCCAAAGGGAGGTTCTTGTGCCATGTGTTATGGATGTTTATTAGATCTCCTAAAGGGTGGTGTAGCACCGAGATAAAACAGGCACTCAGTAGACAGACTACGTGATGTGCAGTCAAATGGATTGATTTGTCTAGTGAATCTAATAAATGGATCTTGTTAATGCTGAGCAGGGAAAAATATTCCTCAGCTCCTATTCATTAGCTTATCCTCATTAAAAGAATGCCTCCCCACCAGAAAATCAGAAAGGCCTCCAGTCCTCTATGCAGAAGACTCTACAATGCATAAATATTGGTTACTCTTGGTTGGTCTGTTTTCAAACACCAGCACTGCTAGCAGTTCTGTTTCTGATTCCAAATTTATGGTCTGTGCTGTTGCTTATTCTTTGCTTTTCCCTGATTATCATCAATACCCTGTCTCGTCTTCAATGCAAAACTGTTCTTTGCTCTTCAGTTCCTCTTCTACCACCCACTGTTTTTCATCTACATTAATTACATCCTGAGTTTCTGTATCTGATGGTGCAGCCCATCCTACCATGCCTCAGTTGCTCATACTCTTCTGTGCACCAATTCCACTACTTCTTCTTGTGCAGTGGATTAACTGTGGGGCATCTGGCAACCTTGTGGGACTGAGCCCATCCAAATTCATGCTCTAGTCTTCAGAAGCAGAAAGTCTTTTTCACTGTCCCTGAATACCATGCCTACAATTCACATCACGTAATTAATGCTTATACTCTGCCCCCCCCCCCCTTCTCTTTTCCCTTTTTCCTCATGCGGGAGAAAAACATGTGTTCATCGTGTAAACATTCCATCTTCTCTCACCCTACGCCTTCTAGTCACCGATGACTTCATCCTGTTCCATAAAGCACTGGTGGCTCAAAGTGTCTCACTCAGATGTGTCCCAGCCCTTCTTCCTTTCCTGCTGGCTGGCTGTCCCCTCTCAGCATTCCAGCAGGTCACCTATATCCAATTTTGAAAAGCTTCCCATCCTTCCGTCTGTACTTCCCACTGGCCCATTTGCCTTCCCTCATTCAATAGCCAGCAGGTATCTTTTGTACTCATTTTCTCTTCTTTTCTGGTTTTTAATCTGATCACTCAGTTTCCTACTTGCTTTCCTGAAAATGCCTTTTCCAAGGCCTCATTCAGCCTATCTCAACTGAGTCTCGGGTTCATCGGTCTTTCCACCTCGGCACATTTTCTTCCCTTGGATTTTGCTGCCTGGTGAGCTTGTGACTCACCTGCTAGCCTTATCTTTGTATCATCTCTGAATGCTCCTTTTGTCCCTGCTCTGCAAGGGTTTCATATGGCTGTGTCACTGAATGCTCTCATCTATCTCATTCCTGTACGGTACCATGTGCTGTGGTTGTTTACAGAAGCAGTTAAAGACCCCTGTCAATTCACACCAGCATTCTTTTGCTATCCATTATCAACCACCTCTTCCCAATACAGAGAAAGGAGCTATGCTTCCTCTGCATAGCTTGAAGGTAAAACCAAGATATTTATCCCTATTTAACCTTCTTCTCTTTTTCATTTCGTACTGTTATGAAAATACTGTCTCGCAGCATGCAAAGATCAGGTACTTTTTATCTATACATACCATCCATTTGAATAACTGCAATTCTATTTTATTTGAGGTTATTTAACTGTCTGCTTCTGGTTAGATGACTGATGGAAATATGGTTATGAGTGGCCTTTGCCAGATGAGAGTGACCCAAGTTATGAAAAGATATTAGCATAAATCACAGGGAAAGCATCTGAAAGCATAAGAGATTTGAAAATTAAATAAGCCTCTAATTCCCCCGGAGAGTAATTTTAGATAGAAGATCTCTGAAGCTACACTTGGTATTACTTAGTGTCACAGGAAGTTGCTGAAATCCATGAAAAACAGCAGGTCTCTCTGATTCATAAGATACAGGTTCCTCATTTCCCTGAGATGTTTATATACGGATGATATGGATATGGACAGATAGATTGAAAAATAGTAATCTGGGGGACACACACAAAAAGTGTGTGGTTAAGAACGTGTTTAAGAACGTGTTAGCAGACATTTATTGCACAGAAGCAGTTTGCCATGTGACTGTGTCACAATCTGTAAGATTCCATACCTGTTATATGTATGTGATACTCCTCTTTGAAGATCTTTTGGAAATAAGGTACTTTGAACTGCATGTGTGCAGATGGCAAGCCTGGAAGGTTCACTTCAACATCACCCATGAAGTGCGGAAACTCCCAGTCCTGTTAAAAAAAAGAAAAGTAAGAGTCTAAATATATTTCTTGGTATATTTTTTGCCCTTTAAAATGGCTTAAATTAATAAAAGGGAAAGGTTCTATTTTTACACCTCCTGTTATTGGATTTTCTTACCTTAAGTTTGACTAAACAATTTGAAATAGAATACCTTCTTTAAGTTAGATATTACAGTAAGATTTTTAATTCAGCACCATGTAATTAGGTGTTTAAAAGTTCACTTCAGAAGGACAATATCGAACCCACTGTACCATCTGACAGTCTAAGCAAATGAATACCTATACACCAACCTTGCAATATCAGTTACAACTCCTCTTGTTAATTCACAAGTAATTGTCAAAGAAGGCCTGACCCCTTCAAACCTTTCATGTATTTGTATTCTACTTGTCCAGCTTATAGGTTTTCTGTATTTGGCCTTCGTACATCTAAATAAACTTGCCCTGCAAGCGAAGACCCCTCAGCTTAACCTGCCTGAATCAATCCAAGCTCAGTTTTTTCCATGGCTGTATTTCAGCTGACAAGGTAACGCTGGAAATGTGGAAGCTCTTAACCAATTATTATGCATATTTCGGCAGCATGTGGTAACCCAGCTGTGGAGAAGCTGCATTTAAAGGAAGTTTTTGCTTGGCTATTGGCAGCCACTGCTGGTGGTTTGGAAATGGGTAAAACACCATGGCTTGTTACAGCCAAACAAGAAAGTTCAGCACCAGTGCTAGAACTGGTACGATTCCCGCTGGAGTGGTTGCTCTGTGTGCTGAAGACTGCCGGTGATCTGCTGTTACAAACGTGGTGGCCCTGCTGCCATGTGTACCCCTGGATTTGCATCCCACAAGGTAGTGCAACAAGCACCTGAATTGCTACTTGTAAGAAAAAGGAATCTGAAGCGCGAGGAGATCTGTGGGTGGCTTGTGCTGCCCTCACATGAAAACCATTCCAGTGCAGCCATCTTCCCAAGAGAACCAATTCCATTTTTTTTTTCTTTTTTTCCAGATTTGTAGGACTGGAAAGTTTCCTAACAGGGTAATGAGGAAAAAAGAATAAATATTCAAAACTAAGAATCATCTGAAAGACAGGTCACTACATCAGACTTAACTTCCAAGAACTGCTAAGCAGCTCTAGAATTTTCTACAGTGGAAGGTAAATGTTAGAGTTTTATCAGCAGGAAATAGCATGGTCCAAACACTAACAGCAGCTGATTTGTGCTAACACATCGTGATACCGAGTTAAGTGGATTAACAGGAGTACAAGCAAGGAGAAAACCTGACCCTCTGTACCTGGTTCTCAATGTTCACAGTGATACAGAAAGTGCCAATTTACAGATGAAGAAGATAAGAGAAATAAGGATGCTCTCCTTTTCCCTTATCACTAATGCAAGGCATGCACTCCTGGCCACGAGGTACGGTAATAACCACCCAGCCACTCAACCCCTGACACTGCATCTGCATCCGTCCCCTTGCAGGTGCTAGATATTCAGAAAGTGCCCAAGGATAAAAAATGTTACGGGTGTATGGTCTCAGTTCATGATATCTAACATACATCTCTGGACTTGTGCCTCGTGTTAATTCACACATACTCTCACCCAGGAATAAATGGGAAGAAATACATTATGTTTTCATAAAGATAAACGAATGGAGAGCTGTGGATTCTGCATTAGAAATAAGTAAACATGGGGCTATAAATCTGGTCTCCTGCTTTTTCCTTGCCCCAGATGGTCCTACTGTGTCTCTTGCTGATTTACAGATAAAATTCCACTGTATGGAATGTTGTACTGGACTGTGTCTTTGCATCTGAGCTTCACAAAAATTTTTTCTGATCTGTATGAATATTACCTGATAATGAACAACTAGAATGCCAGCTCTGCCAGATGTGCATTTACTGTATTATTTTTCTCAGCAAACAGCCACTGAAACTGGACAATATTTCATAAACCAAAAGCAAAACAGAGACCCAACCCCAAGTGTCCTACTGTTTGCATCATAACACACAGGCGAGTGGAGAGCCCATTAGAAAAATACATATTTGACCCTCCAAACCACAGCTACCATTCACATGTACATTATTTCACATTTTCTACATATATAGAAATTTCTACGTATATACCCCATACTGCGAAGCGTGCCTGAATTGTATCATGGCCACTCTTACCCTGGAGGCCCATAGTATGGTGCTGCCATTGCCAGGATCTAATCACAGGCTTTGTGCTGAGTTTGCAAGGTCTCAGGACGGAGGCTGGCCAGGTTTGCCCTGTCTGAACCATTCGTGACCTGCCCACAGCTTTGGTTTACCTGGCTCAGCTACAACACCGTTTTTTATAATTGTCCAGGTGGCTATGGCTAATGTGTTGCATTTTTGCTTTCCTTTGTGTAGGACCACCATGGCTGAACAACTTTCACACTACTATGTGGTATACAGAAACCCCGGCCTGATAGGACAGCAGCAGCATGGAGAAGTGGAGACACAGGATGCAGCACAGAGGAGGACAGACATGGGATGATCAGGGATGGGCAAAGGCTGGCACGGGAGACCCCACGGCTATAAACAGCTCACCAGTGGTCAGCTAAAGAAATGCAGACCTGGGGCTGGACAAAGCTGCTTTTAGGGGTAACAAGGAGAACAAAGAGATATCTAACATACGTGAAAGGTACTGTGTGTAGTCAACTCGCTGTAACGCTGAGCTTCAGTTCAGTGAAGAAAAAGCAAGGTCTGAAAGTGTGCTAGCAAACATAAAAATGCCCCCGGTAGGTCCTAGAGTGAGGGAAAAGAAACCATACCCTTCCCAGCAAAGGACTCCAGATGCCAATGGCACAACGTAATGCTCCGCCCCAGCCCCCACCAGACGGAAACCACCCATTTCAGCAACTGCAGGAGCAGGGGGAGGGTGGGCAAAACACCAAGAAAAGCAGTAGAAACTAAGTGTGTGTATACCAATTTTGACATGATGATGATTATTATGTCTACACAGAAGAACTATTTTATGTAGAATGAGATTTCGGCTAATAATGATCCTTAGATTAAACCATTAATATTTATATGATACTAATAATAAATTTTTTGCTTTATCTACAAGGCATTTCTTCTTTGTCCTTAAATAACATTTTGAGGGTTACACCTCTATCGGTCTGATTAGCAAACCTGTTATTTAAGAACAATCCCACTGGAAATAGAGAAATAAAATATTAAAAAAAAAAAAAAGACCAGAAAAGCCTCATAAGAATATGTATTTGAAAGTGTATTTTTTAAAAAAGGAAACTGAAATAATGAGTTAAACCTACTGACTTCCATGAAAGTCAATACAGCCGCAGCACTTAGGAAAATGAAGCTTCAATTTAGGTGATTAAATAGCCTTTGGGGTTTCATTTGGCTCACAGCTTTGTTAAGTGTGAGCACGTACTGTCCGGGTAGTGACATTATCACCTGCAAGCACACTGCTGTATGTGTGCAGGAGTAGAGCAGGTGACTATTAACTTTTCACTCTAATGCCGATATCAGGTTGTCAAATCCAAACCCCAAAGTGGCCATTTTGCTTTCTAGGCTCTAAGAAAGCGTTGTTCAAAGTTTTTTTTCCTTACTGATAAACAAAAGACAACTTAATGCTAGCAATATCCATAAAACCATTCTTCCTAGAAATTCAAGGTGCCTAGTAGGAATACTCTACATCATTTGTTAACAGGCACACTAATAGCACAAATGTAGAAGCCCCTAATTCCACCTGCTTCCCTCTTTGGATTGCAGCTCGGGTCTGCATGATACTTTCATACATGGCATTTTCTCTCCTCAGTCTCTGGTATCTGTGCTATCAGCCTGGTCTTACCTTGGGAACATGAGTGACACTCGCTATGCTCTTTAGGGTCTCAGCTCATAATTATGTGAACTTTACTTCATCAGCTTTAGTCCTTATTGCTGAAGTGCCTGTAGTCTGCCATATCTGGGATCTAATAGGCAATAATACTAGGAACTGATCCTGAAATACCATATTTAGAATGTAATTCTACTTGCACACTCTGGAAGATAAAGCCATACAGCCATACTGTTAGCTCATGTTTGTATCTCTCACATGGCATGGACAGATCGTTTCTTCTTTACATTCATCAGCACCAAATTTCTCATATTCATCTATCTCAGTGGTTTCCAGCCTCGGAGGTCTGCAGCATATCTCTAACGCAGTTTATGAAGAAAAAAGCCAACCTAGAACCAGCAGGTTTAAATCAGCCGCACAGAGGTCTCTAACCTCACTGGCGACTTTTGTGGGATGTGCAAATCAAATGAGGTTATTGCCTCATTTCACTCTAGTCAAGAGGAAAGGGCAGCCAGAGGAGGAATTTAAGATCACCAAGGGGTTCATCCTAGTGCTGCAATTGGCAAAGGGAGCACCTCTGATTTCCATCAGCTACCTCATTAAACCCAGAAGTGCAGACAAAACTGGATGTTACCAAAGAGAAGATTGTGGTAGTTTGCTTTCCTTCCCTTTGCTTCTAGCTCCACACACCAAACAAATGTACATGCTCTCTGCTGCAACACCAGGTGCTGGTTTAAGACCATATAGTGTAGCTGGTGGCACTGGTTTGGTCTCTCCAGTTAAAGATACTTTTAGCAACGGTAATGGAACGTCACAGCCGCACTTTCCGAGATGATCTGGCTCTTCTCTGCCATCACCTGAGGAGACAAGAAGGCACTGCCTGGGGAGGCTCTGTCCTGTCCCTGAGCCAGGACATGCCACTGCCCTGGGGCTCCTGGCTGGCTGCTGCCAAGGTAGCTCAGGGGCATGCTGGCAACACCCAGCACCCTGGATGGCTGCAGGATTGCTCCTTGCTCCTTGGTGGGTTTTATTGCAGTGCTTCCCAACCCTGGAGGACCAGGACTAGACACCATTAGGATTCAGCAAGCGTCATAAGCTGCCTGGGAGGGTGACACCAGCTTTTAGCACACTGCATCCCATGCTTCATGTACTCATGATCCCATGTCCCTTAGCCGCCGGTCCCTTTCCATCCAGGGAAAACTGCCACAGAGAAGGTGGGAGGGGGATTAAAAGCTAGTAATGATTTATGGAAAACAACTGTGCCATGCTTTCATCTCTCCTCTTGTCTAAGTGTAGCTCATGGCATGCTTGGTACACAGTAAATATAAAATAAAACTACAAATAAGATAAATACTGTTCAGATAAAATCATGAAAGAAATCAAACACACACTGAATATTTCTACTTTAAGTAGTGATGATACGTGCTGTACTTAATGCTAGGAACACGCTTGTACTTTAAACCCCTCAGAATAAATAAACAAAAATAGAGGAAAAGAAGTGAGAAAATGCATATATGAAAGTGCTTATTCCACTGACTGCCTACAGCAATTTTTATTTAATTTATACAAATCTTTTTAATTCATGAGGTAGAAGACTGTGCCTTTTCAGGTATCTCTGCATCTCTTAGATAGCTTTGTTTCACCTCCGAACATAGTGGACAGGCTAGAGGAAATCTAATGAGAGGCAGTGGCTATATATTTTTGTGAGTGTTTGAAGAAAGAAATGAGCATCTGAATTTCAGAGAAAAAGGCCCAACCCTGCTGTGGTTATCTCTAACTTCACTGCAGTGCCGCAATTTGCAGTGATCTCTGCAGCTGAGATCTCTGTAGCTGTAAGCTGCTAAAGTAGAAACGCCATTTTCATATTTCATTCAAGCATGCACAAGGAAGGAAGTCAGCAGCCATGGACAGAACTCATTTTCATGCCTCTGAGATTAAATCTACTGTTCAGTTTCTGCCCTCTTGTTCTCTGCCAATACCTTATCTGAAAAGGAAGGACGTTTCATAGACACTGAAGTTTTCAGCCCTCACTAAACTTAAAGATAAGCACCTACTCTTAACATTGCCACCTGTATACTTGTGTAGCTTCAGTGGGGCTCTTTGGCTCTCACATTATTCTTCAAAAGACCTCTGGCTCCACGTTGGTACTGTCTGTTCTAATCTATTCATAGCGATCATGCCCAGAAAGTTGGAATTGCTTTGCTCAACTGTTTTGGCTTCATCTGCTTGGATTGTTATTGGCAGTAATAATCACAAAACACTATCAGGAACTGTGGTACAGTCACAAATTGGAGACACAACTTTTATCTCTTACTCTTGATTTAAAGAATTATAAATATGCAAATTCCACTACAAAACTGGAGTAAGGGCTTCAGTTGAGCTCCCAGCCACTGAGGAAGAAGACCGAAGACAGCTTGCAGGACCAAACATAGGTATGGAAAAACTATCCCTGCACTATATGGCAATGCAAGGCATGGGCATACTCACAACCTTACTACTGTTCTCCATCATCTTTGTGCTTCTCCCTTATTTGAGAAAATGATTATAAGACGGCATTAACTCCCTCTTTGAGAGTTAAAGCAGCAGTAAAGCCTCTTTTTTATGTGTGCTTGGCCTCGAATGACCCCTTCCATTAAAAAATCACTACAGAATCCTTTAGTCTATTATCCATTTCTGCTAATTTAAAGGCAACAATTCCCGAGCCACTCAGGTCCCCAACAAGCTCTGGGTCTCTGCACTTTGAATTTACACATTAATGCATTTTGAGCCTAGACAAAGCTGTGTATGCACATGTCCTCCAAACAGTGACCCTTGTTACTGAAATGTCCAAATTGGTATGTAGCTTTTCCACAGGAAGCTCAAAGTAATCTCAAAGTTTCAGACCACCTAAAGTAAGAAAGGCTTGCATTTCACTGGAAGACCTGTATCCATGCCTCTATGCACTGGCAGATGCCTGATTTGTGACAGACAGCACTACCTCTCTCTCCCCTGTGACTATACCTTGCGCATCATCTTCTATTCACTCCTCACAACCTGGTGGTGCCTTGATACGGCAGATCTGTTCTGCATAACATATCACAGATATGACAATTCCTATCAAACCCCACAGCTAAAATTCTTAACGAGGCTCTCGTCATCTGCTGTTCAGTTGTGTCATCATCTTTCCCTCTGGCCTCCATAACTGCAGCTGTTCTCCATCGATACAGAAATGCTGCTGCAAAGACCATTCTAGTCTGCTTGTTTGACCATGTCACTCTTTTCTTTGACCAAATAAAATATAGGCCACTTCCTTTCATATCCAAATCCCTTCAGATCTTTCACTACCCTATGTACAGACTGTCTATATGACAGCTGCTCCTTCAATCAGCCTATAAATTCAGGCTATGAATCTTTTCTCTATTTAAAGAAACTTTTCCCTGCCCAGTTCCCTATCAGCTGCAGAGCTTTCTCATTCTCCTTTATAAGTTTTCTTCTTCTTCTCTACTCTCTATCAGAAAAGCAAAATCCATCTGTTACCCTGGGTTACATGTCTTCCTGACCAATGAAGTCAGTATTGCTTATACCTGCCTGTCTATACACCCACAGCTCTTGGCTGTTCTTTAGCAATGGAGTGCTCTAGGACTGGAGTTGTATTTTGGTTGTCCTTGAGCATTACCTAGCACAATACTCCTCCAGTCCTCATGACCACTGCTAGTCTCTTAAAAGGGCAAATATTGCTAGTAGTGTGAAGAACTAACGGCTATCAATTCTTTCTGTTACATTAGGAACAAATTGTTTGAAAACAAGGCAATGCATCAGGAAGGATGGACATGAAAGTCTCATGTCTTGACATGTGTAGTGACCAGGAAAAATAGTATATCACAATTTCCAGCCAAAGGCAAGGACTGTTCTTTCTAACAGTTACTCTTCAAGTTTTAGCTACTCGTGAGAGTCAAAGAGGAACAAGGTGAAACTACTTTATCCACAGCAGAGGTGCAGCAGACATCACCAAGCATGGGCCTCTGCACACCCAGTATGTCCTGGGAGGACATCAGACAAAAATGAGGTCTCATGTATCTCAATGACACTGTGATGTTTCTCTTTTTTGTAACCCACTCTTGCCTGTCAATTATCTATTCACAACTGCTGAATACACTCAATAAATAAAAGCTGATCAAAAGTAAATGTTCTTCTATTTTGTCTCTAAGTCTCTCTAATTTTTGTTCACCTTTACTCTTGCTTTACTGTCTCACTCATGTCTGATCTTGGTTGAGTTAAACAGCTATTATAGAATCATAGAATTGTCTTGGTTGGAAGGGACCCTTTAGATCATCAAGTACAACCATTACCCTAACTTGCCATCCACCAGTAAACCATGTCCCTCAGAACCACATCTAACGGTCTCTGAAATACCTTCAGGGATGGAGACTCCATCACTTCCCTGGGCAGCCCATTCCAATGCCTAACAATCCTTTCTGGGTAAAAGTTTTTCCTAATAGCCAATCTAAGCCTCCCCTGGCCTAACGATGCCATTTCCTCTTGTCCTATCACTTGTGATTCTTCTGGAAGAGAAACACCAGCATGAGCTTTTCCCAGTTAATTCTTGAGTCTAATAAGCTGCTAAATAAAGTGGTAATGTTACAATATTGTACACCTGTAAGAGACAAAAAATTGGCTCCTGCAAAGCAACAGTGTCTTGTTCCCTGCATGAAACCTCCCTAAACCACCAGCAAGTCAGTCGTAATGCTTTTTCTAACTACCTCAGTGACACTTTATGAAAGCCATTTCTGTGGTGAATAGGAGAAATGAACATTCGCTAATAATATGCAACACTTCTATTTACAGATTTCCTGAGACTACAGCTTGCTGCCGAGGGAAATCACTTACGGCACAGCAATCAATCTTTCTGGCACCCTAGAAGACCAAATATCTGACTATGATGCAGAGAATAAAAATAAATTCTGAATACATTGCTATGCAATCATGCCCAACAATATGAGTAAATACCCACTAATGCACGTACCATTGCTTTGTGGAATATATATACCCACGTTGCAGCTGAACAGTAATAGGAAATCTGGAGTATTTCAGGATTTGCAAAGGCTGCTACTGCCATTTGTACCTGTTTGAGAACAGTAAGCTCTAGCTAGAGTTCTGAAGTAATTTTGCATTAAGGCAACTGTCTCCAACTAATTTCAGCTGCATTAAAAATTATCTTGTCCCTTTCTCTTTTCCAAATACCCACATACATGAATTTCCTTGTTGCCTGATATCCAAATGGTAAACCCAAGAAGATGGGTTTGCAATAAAGTACCTGAGCAGATATTTTCCTCACTACGAGCTTTGCAAGATAATAAAAATGGTCTTATAGAAATGAAGACTATCTGGAGCAAGGGGATTACTGTATGTTGCTCACTGTAGATGGAAATTAAATCAGCTGTTTTTATGTTAGAAATGGATGACTGAGGAGCTGTTCTGTTCTGGACAAAATTCCTTTGGATCATACATGAAGATTTCTGAGAAAATTTGGGGTTGGTTACGGACAAAACTATAAACTTGCCCTTTGGTACTAAGCATGACCTGAAGTGGCAGGTTTGGACCAGCAGTCTCAGTTTGAAACTTTCGTCCAACTTGTTTTGGTTTAGCTGAAACTGTAAATTACACATGTGCTTGTGCAGGGTTTAACTTGCTGTGATTAAGGTAGTGAAAGAGTAATACTAATTTTCTATTGTAGAAAAAACCCCAGGATTATATGCTGCATTAGACTGATACAGAGAAAATTAATAGAGCTTAAGAAGATGACAGAAAGTAAAAACACGGGATAAACATGGATCGCAGGGAGAAATGCATCTCATAAATTTAAATGCTGGGTTTGCAAACAAGTCAGTGCAAATTCCCTTTCCTCTAAAAAAATAGTACTATCTCCTTTCTGAAATTATTTTCCTCCTCATAACTTGTGCTAATTAATACACCAGTTTCAATATATAGGGAAAGAATAAGGGAACTGTGTGCAAATGCTGAAAGAAGAAAGGCTGACTTTGTGAAGCGTGGCTATCTGCACTTAAGTTTCTGTTTCATGGACAACAGCAATATGGAATATATTTGGTCTTGACAGCTCCCTCTCCTGTTTTTTAGCTGAAGTTAAAATAATTTTCTGCGTCCTGAGTTTTAGCCTGCTAATAGGATTAGCAGTGGCAGCCCACTGTACTGGCGAACGAGTTGCCTGCATTTCCTGAAGGCAACATATCCCATTCCTGAACTCCTCCTCCACGCTCCCTCTCTACCCCCAGTTTTATCTTCAAAAGCTGTGGTGTGGCCATTAGGCACATCTGTTCCCAAAGTAACAGCGGCTTGTGTGGTATGAGTTTGGGTGGCAGCACGAAACGCATACATTATGCTTGCATAGCCATTATGTAAACACATCTGGGTAGCAAAAAGAGGATATAAAGAGACACATAAAGCTTAGGGGGTGTGCATGTAAAAATAAAATCAGCTTTGCTTGCGTATCAGTATCTCCGGAATGTGTTTTCAAACTGTCATCAACAATCCAGAATAGAAGTGAAAATGGATATATATGGGCATCTATTTTGTCTCTGTTTTTTCTTCCTTGCATTACGCACGGTGCTAAATCAGTCCCTAACATTTATTGTGTGGAATAGATTGCTGTTCATTGGGGTGGGAACTAGCACACAGCTCCCTCGTAACCACCTACATTTGGAGGTCCTGAGCTTCTAGCTGAATCACACTTCGGGTGTTTCAGCTGCGTCCCACGACACAAGACTGATGACCCACTCATGGCTTGTCAGGATGTGCTACAAAGCAGAGGTGCCTTCTCACCCTGAAGTTCTTCAGAATCCACTTGCTCTAACTGGCAGTGGTGGCTGGTCTAGTGACCTCTGAAGACCTTTTCTGTGTTTGTCATGATCTACCTGCTTTTTTTTTCTGTGACTCATAGTAATTTTAATAATGAAATGAGACAGTTTCTCCTGACTCCCTCGTCAGGTCAAGAAGCCAAACAGCAGAATGCTAACCAAAATGCTCTGGTGCGGTGCAGCCTCATCAAACAGGAGCATCTCCCTGAAATTAAAACTCAGTACAAACCACTACCTTTTTCAATGTAATTTGAATGGAATGGCCCACCCTTCTCATAGAAATGGACTGGAAGAGTTCCTGGGAAGTACCAATCCATGAAAACAAAAGGAAAGAGCCCTCTCGATTGTGCTGGTGTGAAATACAGACTCAGTCCAGTGCAGGAGATACAGACTGCCAAATACAGTAAAAATGGACCCAGGAAACTGACCAGAGAAGTAAACCACCACTTCAGAGCACCACCAACCATCCAGAGAAGGAAAAAAGGGCTATGAACACAAAGGTGCCCCCACCCCCAGTTTAACACGAGAGACTGAAAGATCAAATGGGAGGTTCTCACACCAGTAGCGGTCCCATCTCAAGCAGTGTCTGCTGAGTTCAGAGTCTTTATAAAAGAAGACATTTTTAATTACAAAACAATTTATTGAATCAGACACCTAACATATTCATTCATCTTCATCAATGCACAAAAACAAAGTTAAAGGAAAATCCAGTTGCTAAGAGCTGCTATAAGTTCTTTGCCATTTTTCATTGCATTGTACATAATTTATCTAAAGGAACTTTGAGAAAAATAAGAAAACAACAGCCTCCCGACATAAGTACAGGTCTGCTAGATTTATTATTTTCAGTAATAATAAGAGGCTACATAAAACTAGCGTGCTGCTTGGATTATTCTATTGTATCTTCATACAGACCACAGCATTACATTAGTCATTCACTGCAGTTCAGTGACATGAAATATCCTCTTATTGCAGAGAGTGTGTGTCACTTAATAGTCGCAGAAATTATTTACTCAAGCTCTCCCCATCCCATCTGCCCTCCCCTTTCCAAAAATCCATTCATTTCCTCATCCCTTGGGGAAATGCTGCCCGCACTCTCTCTCTGTTATGCATACATAAATTACCGGTCTTAAAGAATGAATAAAATCATAAACCCAAAAATATAGCCTCCAATGTGAATGAAAATTAGGGGAGATAACTCTTCCCTACAGCCTCCTCTGACCCCAGTGCAAAAGCTCGCTTCCTGAGCGTGAGAGAGGAAAAATGCAATTTCAGCTTTTTATACCAGGGCGATATATCTGCCTTTGCCATGCACACACAGAAGACATGAACTTCATCCTAAAAGGTTTTCAATGTTTAGAAACCTCCTGGGACAACTTGTCAAAAACACAGTGAACCAAGTTCTAATTGCACAAGCTCACCCTGGTCTTGACAAACACAAAGGTTTGGTTTGAATTTCAAAACTCTTCCCATCAAAATCCTTGGGAGCAGAGAGAGAATGTTGTTAAGGTGTCTTTTTGAATCTCAAAGACAAAATCAGAGGCTGGTGGTGTGCCTTGAATGAATTAAAGTGTTCTCCTAGTGAGATCTGAATCTAAATATAGCAACTACGCTGATCACAAGGAAAGGCTGAATTACAGGTTTTTTTTAAAAATGACAGATGAGACAGGGTGGACAACCTCAAAAGATCTGGAAATTCAGTGTAGATAAGAATCCATATATACAGTGCTTGGCAGAAGCTTATCCAAACTAACAGACCCTTCTGAAGGATGCCCTCCTGTAACCCCTCTACTCAGTCTTTATGTTTGATCTGCAAGAAATCCCTTTTCCAGCTCATTGCCTATGCTACTTTTGGAAGACAACTTGCTAATTTCTTTCCACACAGCATTTTCTTTGGGGTCAATTGTAAATGCCCCACAAGCCTCTCTTTTTGGAGAGGAGAAGATGGTCTCTTCCACTGTCTTTTCAGAAATTTGTTTCTCTTTCACCTACCCACATAACATCTTGCTAATCGTTGCCACTAACAATCGTACCTCCATGCTTTTCCCCTCACTGTATTTTCTTCCATAACTTCTTCCTTAACATCTACAAGTGGTTGACTTAATTCAGTAGTTCGTATTTTTAATTTAAAGAACTTTCCTGAGAAAATATTTGGGAAATGACATGTTGCCTGCTTTCAGAGATGCTGTTAGGAGGGCAGTAAGTGGATGCAGTATGCTGCCTGTAGATAAATGCATGGCTTCCCAACTTCCATGTATGACTCCACAACTTTTAATTACTGGCATCAATGAATCAAGGGAGCAACATTACAGCAGCTGAGTGATTACTCCCTCTGCGTGATTAATAGGCCAGGTGGGGTTTTAAAGCGAGGCTCTGCATGTGTATGTGCATGTGGAAGAGAGGTAGATGTGTGTCGTTTTGAGGGAGTTCTGGTTTAACTAGTCAAAGTCATATAATGCAGACAATTACTGAAACTTTCTTGACAGGAAAATATAGAATTCAAGCATTATTTTCAATTGTTTAAAGAAATGCTAAATCAATTTTCTCATCAGAGGAGCTGTTTTAGAGCAATTCTCCAAGTCAAGATAACGAATGAGCTGTTCTTTCACAGCATTCCTCAAGGAGGAATTATCCCAAATGATATGGTTACTTTATATGAACATTTATAAAGGGACAGTCATTATGCGAATTATGTATTTTACATAATTTATTTCAACTTCCAGTTTATAACAGCACTTTTATCTTTTTTTTTTTTCATTCAGTGATAAAAAAGGCATCAATTATAATTCTCCTAGCATGTCTACAGAACAAATGTCTGCTAGTGAAGTTGCTGTGCTCATTCAGACATATAATTATACATCGGAGGGTCCTGGGCAATCTACATTTACCAAAATAACAAATAGATAAAAACTGCACACTTCAGTGTAGCAGTTTAGGTATGAGAAATGCACTACAAAATATATTTAGGGATGTGCTGGTCTGTAGTGAGTATTGGCTGGGCACTTCTGCTGCTAAACATGTAAATTCCCCTAGGGCCCAGGGAGCAATATTCTTGCTGCCATGCTTTTAAAAGAAAACAGAGACTATTGCTTTCTTGTCTCCTCAGACTTAGTACATTTTTTCTGAGGTTTTCCCGGTTTGGATGTGCAAATCATGGCTGCAAACCATGTGAGTATGAAAGAAATATGAAAAGTATTACTGTAGTTTCAAAGAATGTATAATCAGAAGTGGAGAAGTATAATCACAGAATCATAGAATTGTCTTGGTTGGAAGGCACTCTTTAGATCATCAAGTCCAACCATCACCCTAATCTGCCATCCACCACTAAACCATGTCCCTCAGCACCACATTTAACCATCCTAAATACCTCCAGGGATGGAGAATCCACCACTTCTCTAGGAAGCCTGTTCCAATGCCAAATGACCCTCTCTGTGAAGAAGTTTTCCCTAATATACAATCTAAGCCTCCCCTGGCCTAACTTGATGCCATTTCCTCTTGTCCTATCACTTGTCACTAGGGAGAAAAGGTCAGCTCCTGCCTCTCCACAACCTCCTTTCAGGTAGTAGTTGTAGAGAGCAATGAGCTCTCCCATCAACCTCCTCTTCTCCAGGCTAAAAAAACCCAGTTCCCTCAGCTGCTCCCCATATCATTTATACTCCAGTCCCCTCACCAGCCTCGGCACTCTTCTCTGGACATACTCCAGCACCTCAATGTCTTTTTTGTAGTGAGGGACCCAAAACTGAACACAGCATTCAAGGTGCAGCCTCACCAATGCAGAGTACAGGGAGGGGCACAATCACCTCCCTAGTCCTACTCACCACACTGTTTGTAATACAGACCAGGATGCTGTTGGCCTTCTTGGCCACCTGGGCACACAGCTGGCTCATACTCAGCCAGCTGTCAACCACCACCCCCAGGTCCTTCTCTGCCAGGAAGAATGCAGGAAAGCAATTTAGAACTGCACCACAGGTTACTATAACAGCAATGTACTACTTGGGAATTAAAGACTACCGGGCTTTTGGTCTGCATCAGCATGCCTGACAGCAGAGGTTGGCCAAATGTCCTGGTCTGGCCTAAAAGCAATTTCATTGGCTTCTACAAGCAAAACTTCAAAAGCTGAGTTATAAATAAAATAACATTTGCTAATGTACTTTGGCAAAGAACCTCCTAGACCTTGTAGACGTTGAAAGGATCTGAGAGCTCTGTCTCATAGTCTTTCTACTGCAAATCACAGATATTCACAGAAGACAGACTCTCCTGATCCGGGCTACAAAAAACACTGACTGAAACAGATTTTTTTAAAAAATATTGGCTCTGCTGAACTTTGTGGAAGATTAGAAGCTCTTATAGTAACATAACACAGTGGATCCATGAGGCTTGAGGACACAAAGTTCATCGTAACGTTTCCCTATCTTCTTGTAATCTTGACCAACATGTAGGTTGACCAAAGTTTGACCACTCCTTAACAATCTGAATGACCAAACCTTTTATAAGAAACCCAAAATAATGAGTTCATAAAATAGGTAGGAATTAACTAGTACTTTCTAGAATGTTCATGGCTTCCCTCCCTCTCATTCTATCTGTATTTCTCATCTTCTCCTCTGAGTTTTCCTGCAGTCAGCTGCCAAACTCCTTGCTTTAAATGCTGAGTCAAAATACCAGGATAATATCACTCATGTCACTCTCATACATTTTCTAGCAATCATTTAAGAATCAAGTAGTACCATTTTCTTCTTGATAAACATATACATCCAGTATGTACTCTCATACCTAATTCTAAAGACTTGTTTTCTATGAATCCTTACTAGATACACAGTTACGTTAATAAAAATAAGCAAAGCCCCACAAATCCATTTCTTTGACAGAAAACATATTTATTCAAGGCTCTGTTACTTAATTGGCACTAATGCCAACATTCTACTTCCTTGAGAACACCACCAAAAGCTTTCACTGATCTCTGTGAGGTAAAGTCCAGTACCAGTCACATATCTGATCTCTGAACTCCTCTTTCTATGAGCATGTTTCTGCACAAGGATTTCTACCAGATTGTGTAACCTTGAGAACTAGATCACAAAGCAAAGCTGAATTCGTGTTCTCATTCTGACTTTAAAGTTACACAAATCTATAATTGCCCTATAAAATAACTTAATAATTTTATTTAATTTTCTTATGTAACCTGGAGGCCCATCTAGCCTGCATGCTGCTATGGCTCTGGGTAACTATACAGATATGGTTGTTATCCCATCCCCAAGGGAATCTGTAGTTAAACTATTATCTTTGAGACTCTCACTACTTCTCTGTATTTCCAATAGCAATCCCTGCCTTGTAAGTTAAGAATACTAGTAACTGATAGAGAAAATAATTGCATTTGATGGATACTATTGTCCTGACAGGTATTCCCTTCAGCAATGCTCACTGAGGCATTCTTTATAGAAAAAAATATCATAACTGTGTGTATATTTGCACTGAGACACACTGTGGAAGTTTATTGACCAGCTCTGTATGGGGAATGGAAACATCATTTTTCAGACGTGTTTAGTGTTCAAAGTTTCTGGTACTTGCAAGTGCTACATAAAGGAAAGGCAAGAGAATTATTGGTATAAAAAAGCATATGAAAATGAGGGTGAGAAATGATTACATGGAAATGGCTGTTTAACAAGTCTGCTGAAACTCTGGGCATCACAAATATGAACTAGGCACTTTGCCTGCAAATCAATACAGTTGTGTCAGGCTGGAGCCTCTGTCTCAGTGGAGGCTGAAAATGGAGCCAGGATGCGGGAGCACAGTCCTGGAGAGCTGGGAAGAGCCTTAGCTCTGTCGATACAAAATGCAGAAGTGAAGGGGGAAGAGGCTGTTCTTCCTTCCAGAAATCTCTCAACAACAGGGCGAGAAAACGCTGTGCAGGAAACCCTGGTGATTCTCACCCTTCTCAGTCCTTAGGTGTAGTTTTATGAGTGAAAAAGAAAGAAGTGAAACAAAGTTTGCGCTATCAGAAGGGAGGGTTTTTTGGGTTAATTATGCAATTGAAATGGCACTAGAGTAGCTCATACAACCTGTACCACAGGGACACCCAGTTACCACCGTGGCAGGTGCCACACAGAACAAGACAGAAGCCAAAGCGCTGCTGCTTACCCTTCAAGTGTGCCTAAGTATGAAATACCGATTTCATTTCCTTGTAACTTTTCCAAATTTAACTGCTCGAGTTGAACAGAGCCCATGCCAGGTGTCTGCCTCGGGCTGTTTTTCTTCTGTTTGGTTCTATGTTTCTGTTTTAGGGTTTTGACATTTTCAACTAGCACCATTCAAACACTTCTGAGAGTGAGACTAAAGAGAAAATAAGCTACTTTTCTTTGTAGAAATGCCTCATGCTTTGAAGTAGAGACGTACAGTTTAGCAAGGGACTAACTTTGTGTCAGAGAGATGTGCCTTTTTCTTCCCTGTGAATATCTGCCCCAAACTAGAAGAGTTTAAGGTGCCTTTGAAAAGTCAATAGTTTTCATACTTGCAAGAATTTTGCTAAAGGTTCAGAAACAGGTATCTTCACAAACTGTGTGCCCCTCAGCATGCCAAATTGTCTCTCAGCTCCTAGAGCTATGAAACTGCCACTCTCAGAAGAGAGACAGAGCATCCTCCACCTCCCCTTTGCCTCCCACCCACACTGCTGCTTCTGGCAGGACTCTGAGCTGCCCTCAAGGAGAGACTGAGCAGCAGCCAAAGGATGGAGAGCCAGTGTTCCTGTAAATACCAATCTCAAGTTCTCTGCGTGTGGATGGAGCCAGATACCTCAAGCTGAGCGAAGACAGAGGGGCCGGAGGGCTCCCAGTTCTCTGTCTCAGTGCACCAGGGACACAGTGGCCCAAGCCTTCTCCTCCTCATCAGCCCTCTCTAAGAGGCTGAGCAGAAGGTCTGGCATATCCTTGCGCAGCTACACGGTTAAATTAAGGTTGTATCCACTGGGATCACGCTGTGAAGGGGAATGAGAGCAGAGAGAGAAAGGTTTGGTAGGAAAATTGGTACAGGCTACACAAAGGGAGTGGAAAGAGGGGAGGGACTTGAACCAGGGCAAGAGGGTGGAGTGTTAGAAAATATGGTGGGGATGGGAGCAGGAGGTTGGGATTGGTTGGCTAAAGGAAAGGGAATGTCCTGGGGAGAGAGGGAAGGGGGAAAAGGTGATTTTGATTCAGACAGTAGGCTCTGAGTGGATGATTGGGACTAATTGAATGTGGAGACTAGAAATGAGAGACTCAAAGACTGAAAACTGAAATTGGATAAAAGTAATAGGATTTGTCACAGAATCAGGGATGAGGAAGACCCAGGATGGGGGCAGAGTGAGACAGGAAGAGAGGTTTTGGAAGTGACAGGAAGGAAAAAGCCAAGTTTGGAGAAATGGTCAGAAAGTGTCAGTGCTTCTTTGGCTCTGGTGTTTGGACTGGTCACCATGGCTCCAGTTATCACCACTCTGTGCTGTGAACAAGCAGATGTGAGGCTCAGAGGCAAAGTACGTGTCTCCTCCTTCTGAAGGGGCTCTCAGGAATTAAAACCACACGCACCTGTCAGCAAGTAGCTCACAGGGCAAACATCCATGCAGGGGAGCTAACGGTCCCTATACCCTGATAAAACACATCAGACTTATGTGACAGACTTTAGGTTTTGACATTATGATCTTTTTGTAAAGCCTAAAGGAGTTATACACACATAGCTCTGCATTAAAGGAACTGCCTGGAGGTTTCAGTGGGGAAGTCTCATGAACTGGGTGATGCCAGGCTAAGGTTTTCTGTATCGTCTGCGTATGCAGGGTATAATCCTTAAATAGTTATGTGATCACACACTGCTCCAGAGGACATGACCCTTTTTCATTAAAGAGGATCTAACTTATGATCGTGAGGTGGGAATATACACTGACAGAGACCCCCATAGTTCTCCTGCACTCTGCATCTGCTGCACAAGCTGGAAGGTAGGCTGTAAATGCAAGAGATATCAGCAGATGTGAAAACATTTACCTCTTGTTATGGGGGTCACTGCTGCCAGGAGGGACTGAATTCAGCCAACTCTGCCGTGACACATCTGTGAGATACTGAGTGAATTTCTAAAACCAAATTATTCCCAAGCAGCTATAAATTGTTTGCCTTCTTTTTTTCTTTTTTTTCCCCTGTATAATTGTTTCAACATCCCACCTATGCTTAGACTCCATCAAGTGACAAGCACCCATGGTTGGTATTGAAAACAGTGAGAGCTGGACCTGAATATGTGGCCACTGTGGAGAAGAGGAAAGGCCGACAAAACATCCATGGGGATACCAAGGATCTTACAGTGCAGAGCACTGCCTTGATTGGACTTTCCTGTATGCCTTTAAGATCAGCATAAAAAAGTAACCAGTCTTTTTTATGGAGCCAAATACATAACACAGCTATAGCCATCACTCAAAGCAAGCACAGAAACTGCTTTTACAACCTTTTGAATTGTACACAGGAATTAGGGCTGTCGGTATAATAATATATAAGGTTACATCAAGTAAATACAAGGCTCTGTCTGCTCCTAATGAAATAATATGCTAGACCTCCTCCCCCAATTAGCTAACCGCTCAGCTAAATGACAGGCAATAATATAAATTTTCATAATAATGTCTTCAGACATCTCAAATTAGAGACCCTTTGACTTTAATTTCTTTGTGCCTCAGTATAAAGCACGGACAATAATGGACAATAATACTCCTATTGTGAAGGCTATTGTGAAGATAAATACATTAATGCCTGAAAAGCCCTTAGGAAGTACAGCGATGAGTGTCACAAAAAAGCCCATGAGGAAATGAATGATTTCATCTTCATATCAAGGTTTCAATAGTGCACAGTAAGTAAGGCCTGGGGCCACACACCTCACAGAAAGGGTAAACCAAAATATTGAATAACTTCTCATTAAGTGAGCACCATTCATCCAGTGCAGCAAGTGAGACAGAGGTCCAGTGGAAAAATGGGATGAGAATAGATAATTAAAGATTGTATCATAACGCATATACCCAATAGGGGTGGAAAGTTTACACCAGTGACCTTAATTCTTGCATTTTGGAATGCATGACTCTGCAGCCTCAGTAGTGTTGTCTCATTTCTAACACCAGTTTTCCTGTGTGTAACTGCATCTGTGTTGCTTAAATCATCATCTGCTCCTTTCTGATGTCAGGCTCATTTGTGGGATGCTTTTCTTTCTCTCATCCCCTGTATTTGGAACATTTTGTCCAGATATGCAAATCTTTGCAGCCTGACCTTGAGGAATAGTAGGAGTTTGTGTAATTTAGATTAGTGCAGTAATTGTTTGGCCCAGATGCCAGGAACATCCCCAAGGGTATTTAGCATTCACTCAGAAGATGTAGCTGTTGCTTCACAACTTAAGGTCAGGACAAAAGTACCAACTTGCAGCCAAGAGAACAGGCTGGGGCTCTTGCCTGGGATGCGGCAGCCACAGGTGCCTGGTGCAGCACCAAGCAGGCTGCCTCCAGAAACGCTATGGACAGTCTGAGCAGCCTGTTCCAACACACAATCTGCAGAAACCAGGCGGAATCAGGGTCATCAAAAATACTTTGCAGACCCAAGATGGGATAGTGGTCCCTTTTGCTTCCTCTAATTCTGGCTGCCTGCTAAAGCAGATCACTTAATCACTTCTTTTCTGCCACCTACTCCTAAACAGATCATGTGCCATGCATGGGATCACTGCTGCTGTTGAGGATTGTTTGTTTCTCTGCTCTGGGCACACAGTTCTGAAGTGGAATGAGATTTCATTATAAACCTAATGCACATTGTGTACCGTCAAGCCCAAAGACAACCTGAGAGAAACTAAAAGCAAAGAGCTATCCAAGAAGGATTATAGGATTATATCCTTAAATCCATAGTGAGATACATTAGAAAGAGATGTACACCGTTTTCTCATTTTCATCTACGGGTGATAAAGTGGAATACCTAGCCACAAATTTCCATCGTTTAATTCCTCATGTGGTACCTGATGTGGGAAACAACATCATAGCAGAGCTCACTGAGAACTGATGGAGAGGGAAACTGAAGCTGCTTTTGTATGAAAGGAAGAGCTACAATGTCTCTCCTGAAAGATGAAATAAAATCACAGCCCAAAATGACCAGCATCAGCCAGAACAGCTACAGTGCAGCCTTCTGGATTACTGTATCACATAATTAATGCTGGCAGGGGTGCAAGGCATAAATGCAGTGCTCCACAGGCTTCTGTGGCTGTTGAAGAAGAGATGGAAATGGAGTCTGCCAGGACAGAATGAAAGCCTCTTGAAGGTGCAAGCCAAATTTGGCTGGACGCAGCAGAAAAGCAGCGTTGCCAGGTTTGGGTCACCAAAACCACGTGAGCGCTTCATCCTTGTCACAGAGCTCCACCACCAGCATCTGCCTTTGCCCTCTGCCTACCTCTGTGCCACTGATGCACCACACAGCGCTGCTGGCTGGAGGGAGAGGATTTCAGGGGATCAAGCCAGTTTCATGTCCTTTTCTCCTCGCTGCTGTGCTGTTCTGTACGGCAGCACCAGCTGACTATCACCATGGTCTTTCTTCAGAGACAGGGAACTGCTTGCCAACAGCTGCTTCGAGCTGGAAGTGTCCAGGCATGGAGCTGCAGCCATGGCTGCGGGGCCTGGGCACCCCTCTCCCTTATGGACTTCATAAGCGCTTCAAACCACCCCCCAGAAACTCACTGCTTTAGGACTGCTTTTTTTAGACTACCTTGCTCAGGGCCAGTCCTGAAAGGGGCTCTTTAATTCACCGATTATCACCCAGGGAGAAGTGGATTTGGTGTCTGCTGTAACCCTGACAGCTCCACCTTGCATTGGTTGATAATAGATGGTCCCCACCATGCCGGTGGCTGCCCTCCTTGCTAAGGAGGTGGGAAATGAAAGCAGCTGTCCTCACCAAGTGCTACCTGAGGCTGTGTCTCTCTGGCAGCAGAGGTATCAAGACAGGTTCAGCATTAAAGGCTACTGCAGCAATCGAACAAGTGTTGGGGGAGGGAGGTGAAAAACACAGCTCTTTCCCGGTTTGATTAACATCGGGTTTTGCCTCTGTTCATAGCATTTCAACAATAGTGACAATGTGTTAATGCACCTACAGCACCTGCTGGCTCATGCTGGGCTCTGAGGAATCTTAATGAAAAATTATATTGCAAATACTATCCAGGCACTAGGAAGAGACAGACAAGAGGTTAATTATTTGGGGACCAACTGAGACATAGTCCAAAGTCAGCTGCAGCACACTACTGAGACTATTTGGGAGACTCCACAGGCGTGTTGATTTAGTTGCTTTGGGAAACAAGAAATTTAGTTGCTTTAGGAAACAAGAGATTTGCACCGTCATGCAATGCTGGCCCCTGATCTGGTAAGTGCTATGCTGGGGAATCTCCTCTCCCTAATGAGCATTACAGGATGGGCAGCAAACACGGCCAGATTCCAGAAAAACAAAACTTTTTAGCTTCTGACCTGTAGGAGACCAGAAGCCTGGTTGATATAAGACCACACTTACACAACACCTATGACCAACAGGGACATGACGCCAAAAACAATACAGCTGAGTAATAAAATATTAGTTCATAATCAGAAACCACTGCAACTATAATATCATATCACTAAAAGCACTAGGGAACACTCCCCCTCCTCTATACATAGGAGATGAATGACTTATTGATGGGTTCATTAAAATCCGATTCTAACAGATGCAAAAATATATAATGTATTCAAGATCTGAAGATGCTCAGTGATTAACCACACAGGTCCCTCCTGTTATACAAAAAAAGCAGCAGCTTTACAGCATGTTAGAAGAACTCAAAGGCAATAGAAGTAAGCATCCCTTTTTGTTAATGTCTCATGTAACAGGCTTCAAACTTTCCTAGGAAATATAAACAACTGCCATTCAATCTGCTTTGCAGAAATTTCTAATTGCAGAAATAATGCAATTAGACCAACAGCATTGGCATATTCTTGTTTCTGTGCCCCTCTAAGGTTTGATTAAGAACAACCAAGCTGGTTTTGCTTCCTCTCCTTATTCGAACACAGTATTGTCACAAGGTGTATCTTTATGCCCTGTCACTAAATGCAGTAAATTCATTATGCCATCTAGTCAAATGAAGAATATGGATGGGCTTGTCTTAGGCAACATGCTTATCTAGCAATGGCAAACTGTGGTTTCTCTTTCTATTTTTTTTCAACTGGCATGGTTGCATTTACAAACTGCATACAATCCTGTCACTTGCCTGAAACAGTTCAATCTCGTCTCATATTTTTTGTTTTTAGATAAAAACAACCATATATCAATACTCATTACAAAGCAGATTTCTACAATCAAATAGTACATTCCAGACCATCGCTGTGGAGTGTTGAAATTATCTAAATGTCACCATTACTGTTAAATCAACATATATCACTGCAGTGTAATCTTGAGCGCTCATCAGACATACATACCACAATAACAAAGCCTATCACAGGCTGATTGTAGCAGAACCTCCTTGCAACTAAAGAGGAAAATAGTCCTGTGCAAGACTTGCAAAAAATTCCCAGCTGCTCTTGTTCCTAGAATTCCACTTTTTTTGGGTGCATTTGGGCTGGATAACGTGGTTTTAGTGTGTAAAAATGCTAGGTCTGCTTTTGGAGAACGGCTTCATTATGTCAGGCAAGTACCTGCACTGCAAAAGAAGGGTCTCAGTGTCACATGTATGGTGCATACCCATTGTCAGGGTAAAAGGGAATGACTGTGACAAATGAGAAGCTTTTTCAGCTAATTCATTTTGTGCGTAGTCATCTCAGAGCCAAGAGGCTCCAGCTGGGACTGGTGCCTGATTATGCTAGAAGCTGCACCAAGTCAGACAGCATCCTTCTCGGAGCACCTCAGGGGCTAAGCAGACAATCAGACAAGTAGTGAAAGAATAGAGCTACAGTTGTTCCTTTTCAGCAAATGAGGAACTGAGTCACAGAGCTAAAAAAAGGGCCCAGCCCTCAGTCAGTATAAATTGGCGCAATAGGATTCAGGTCAGCACAAATACACCAAGTTACAGCAGCTGAAGCAAACCCTAGAGCTGAATTGGTAATAGCTGAGAGAAATACAACGCACCAAAGTAAGATTTAACCATCTGCTAAAAAGTGCAAAGGACGAAGTGTACTTAAAAATCCTGTTTGCATGTCTTCTTTGACAAAATCCATAGCCTAAAGTGATGGTGTCGGTTATTAAACTAGGCAAGTGCAGAATGAAAACGCTGCAATATAAACCAGGCAGCTCATTAAAAAGGTATATAATGTGCAATATGGGACAAATTGCACCCACCTGTCCTCAGGGGAAAATGGTTTTACTTAGAATTTTCTTAAGTCCCGAAGTAACTGAAAGATTTGAAGAACTAAACTGTACTTTATAGTGGGTTCTGGCAAGGGGGCAAAAGAGTGTCTCAGGGATTTTCAAAAGAATCTATAAATCCAGCTGGATCTTGAAAATATTCCAACAGAAACTTCTGGGTTTTAATTACACAAGTAACAATGCTGTATGTTTCCCCCTCTCCTCATTGCCCTTTTACACAAACACTCAGTACACTTCCATCAAACTCAAAAGGTGTTTCCCCTTGAAGTGAAAGCAGCAGATTTCAAATGCACAATTCTCTTCTCTGATCTCCAGGTATGGTGTATATCCATTCTCTTTGCCTTGCCCACAGGAAACAACAATGTGAAGAGGCAGATTGGAAGGAGGTGTGGAGGGTCCCTGCGACAGTTCCTCAGAGCCTCACTTCCTTGCCAGGAGAGGGATGGGGACATTTCGCTTTCTGGGACCCCAACCCCATTTGTAGATGCTTCTTCCTTAGCTGTCAAACAGGTCATTTCTGGGACCGTACTAACTTGTCCCTCTTAGTACATGATTGCCAGGAAATAACCCAGTCCTTTGCCATCACTTGCAGACAGATGATAGAAAAAATCTAACAGAAAACAGACGTCTGATGGGATGGATGAAAGCAGAGTTCAGGAGAACTACTCTTCTGTGTTCAAAATAGAAAGGAGCAGGACCTGATATCCTCAAAACCAGCGACTCTCTGGGAAATAAAATTTAAAAAAGCATTTGGGACTGTGAAATTCAATACAGATATAAATGCAGGAGCAGCAGCTGTGGAGGCAGATTCAAGAACAGGAACAATTCTAGGATATGCAAGAAAGATCTGCCTTTGACCCAGCAGGAAGAATTGCCGCAGTGCCAATAATGCCATGAGAAGTGTTATCAATATGTGGTTTAAAGAGTGTAGGAAAGTACTCAAGTATGTCACTAGAATTAATAACAAGCACAAATAAAGTGAAGGTGTTGATCAAGAGCTGTTTCCTTCTAGTCCTTCTAATTCACTTTTATTCTTCAGGATTGCTTTTTAATGTTTTATATCAGTGATAATATGGTCTATAGAAGGATGAGGATGTAGAAAGGACAAAAGGAGAGAGGAAAATCTTTCCCATGTGCAAGGCTTTGCAGGATGGAAAATCTATCACTTGCTGTAGAAAGGTTTCTCTGAAAGTTACCTCACTTGAACTTGTCCCCTTCTCCTTCAGAGACCCGCGGGCCATGTACAGTACCGCAGAGCCAACCCTCGCAGTTGGGTTCTTTGGCAAACGTTGCACAGTAAGCTGAGTACAAGCATGTGTTCCAAATGCTTACCCACTTTTGTAATGCTGTTTGACAGGCATGTTGAAAATCTGCTGGTGAAGAGCAATGTACTCTGAGCGGAATGAAACACTCCACATAGTATCTGAAAAAGATGGTCTGGGGTACACAGCTCCTCCTCGCCATATGGTAACGGCTGGGGACACCACTAAAGGGGCTGGATCACAGAAACACAGAATGGAGTTGGAAGGGGTTGGAAGGGACCTCTGGAGATCTCCTAGTCCAACCCCCCAATCTGCTGCCAGTTATATTAAAGGTGAATTCCCACCTGTCCTGACTCTCCTGAAAAACCTGCCACTGGTCACCTGCCCTTAAAATAACCCATAGTGACCCCTCACATACAGGAACCCTGAATGTCAGAGATGGTGCAAAAGTTGTTAACTTCCCTGACACAGATATTGTGGGTTTTTATTTTGTTTTCAAACATTACAAAACCCAGCAAAGGTACAATGGAAAGTACCCTGACATCCAAGTTCCCACTTCTTCAGAAGTTCTTGTGCCAAATGGGAGGTTTTTAGAAGGACATTTAATTCCAAGTTTGGTAACTTCCATTGGCACTTCTTACCGTTGCTTGTTAGGAAACAGGAAATGTATATACCGCTCTCGAATGAAACATACAGCTGAGAGGATCTGTTCTGACAGGAACCACTGTGAATGTTTGTGTATGAACACAAAATCGTGTCTTGCTTATCTGTTTCAAAAGAAATTGTCTACACCTGCCTATTCTGCTTAAAGTCTAAATCAGGATTCTTTTCTCATTTGTATATGTGTAAGTTAATTCTATCAAATTACTGAGAGCAAATCCAGTTAAGTGTCACAATCAAATTATATTCGCAAAGTTAAACAGATTTTCTAAAAAGCCAAACCCTCTAGAAATTGTCCTTACCCACTTTGTGTGGACAAGATCGCATTTCTACTCTATCTTTAACAAGGAAATTTTATCTTCTTCTATGCACTTAATGTTGGGGGGGTGTGTCTGTTTATTAATATGCACACACATTGTAATAGAGTTTAATCAAAACAGCCTCCCCATCAGTGTAAAACTAAAAATAAATGGAATTTTGCTTGTTTTAAGTATTTCCTAACAAGACCAGTCTTGCTGATAGTTTTTCTGTGTTACTCTTTAACAATGACATATACAAAACACAATTCACATTAAAAAATAGCTAAAATATCTTTTTCCCCCCAGGGAAACAGAAAGAACTAAATGAAAAAAACACAGAGGAACCTAGATACAGATTTTCTTCAATCTGTGAAACTTCTAATTCTTTTACTAAAACTCTACCAAAGACAGAGGACAAGACATTCTGCAGAAAACAAAACAAAAAAAGAAGTGACAAGCCATGCTTTAAATATGCAGATTTTCACTGCAATAGCAAGGAGTGATCTACAGTTACATGTTAAAGCAATTTACATATAAAACATTATGAAAAATGCAGTTGAAAAATTGTTATTATTTAACAAAAAACCCCCTATGTCCTGATATCCTCATACCTAAGCTGAGATCCGGCACTACTCACAAGCAATGTTGTATTATCTCACTCTCTTTGACCTTCATTTCTTTCAAGTTATCCAGAAGGACAAAATTCTGTTCTCCTTATTAACAAGAGTATTCCCATTTGGTATTAATAGGATTATTTTGCTAGTTTGGTTTTAAATTCACATATAAGTACATTCTCAAAAAATTTTAAGCATAAACACTACCTGGTTTCTATTTATTCCTCTCAGTCACCACAGAATTTCTTCAGTTTATTGAAGAATAAATTCTCCTTTTGGAATCAGATCCTATTTTCTGGTAGCTTTTAAATCAGTCAGACATTGCAGTTGATTGTACCATCAGATAAAAAGTTGCACTGAGTCATAAGATTTGCAAGAATTTACACCATGGGACTTGCAAAGTGCTCAGCAAGGTAGCTACAGCGTGTAACTCCACAGTGATGCTGAAACACTCCACAGTCTTTCAGAAGACTGTAGAAACCTGTAAATGCTCATAAAAGACACTGCAGAGATGAAACAATTCATCTCCCCTGGACACATGAAGTTCAGCAATCCAGCCACCACAGGTTGCTACCCATTAACAAACTCACTAAGAACATGACACCAAAAAAGGAAAAAAATAAGGCAGTATATAGGCTAATGCATGAGTTACTGTCACCTTGCTAAAGCAGAGGTATGCAGAATGTGGCATTATAGTTTCATTTTTCATATTTACTCCTTGAATTAACAGCTTTTCCATTGCATTCTTGAGAAAAAAGAACTAAAATGTGATATTTTTTGTTACAATAGTAAAAAGCCTCAAACATGATTGATTAATGCAAAGTGGGTTTTTTTCCTCTTTTCTAATTTTACCATGTTTTTACCAAAGTTTATTACTTTAGGAAAAAGATGTCTGTGAAACAGACAATACCATTAAAAAAATATTTCTAGACACAGGTTATTCTAAAGCATACTTCACTCAAAGGATCGTGATCCTGATCGTTTTGACTTGTGATTTAATACTTTGCTGTCTCAACTTGACTTTATTACAGTAGCAGTGCAATGATACTAGAACTAGACTGTAAATAAAACATGTCAACTTAGTTGCACAGTCCAAATAACTTTTAAAAATAAATAACTCCATCACACAGACTTCAGACAAAAATGCAATTAAAAAAAGTCTTTTGCTTTGTGTTGTAAAAATATAAAATAGTACTTGGGACAGGTTGTTTCAAATAAAATTCTTCTCCATATTCAGCAACTCCAAGGTCAAAGTACTGGAACTTCATTTTTCAAAGTCGAAAGGATGATTTAATTATTTGGTATGAAGAAAACTCTGTTTCTCTACCCTGCATATGATATCAAGTTCAGTATAGCTTGATACATCATGTATTTTCATTCACGCTTTCATTACAGCCTGTGAAGTACAATCATGTATTATACATTCTCTCGAATCTTTTTGAAACAGCAAACAAAATGTAAAATGCAAAGGAAGAGTAAAGAAAGCACCAGAAATCTTGCTAGAAAAACAGTATTCCCTTTCTTATCCTCCTTGTTCTAACCATGAACTCCAGTGAGCACTGAAAGGTGGTGGAAATTGGAAAATAAAACTGAACTGTAGGACTTTAAGCAGCTTTAATGTCCTAGTACAGCAGTGATAAATTCTGAGTCCCATCACAGTGTCACCTCTATGATAATTACTCCAGCAATAGATACCTCATTAAAGAGACCTACGTGTCTCAGAAACGGTCCTTGCTAGCGCAGTTAGTCAGTAATATACTGGAGAGAAAGGACCCATCTTTTTCTCAAATTCTTTGCTAAACTTCAGCAGCCTAGTGTGTCCAGGGCCAACAGTAAAAGTCACGCTGGCCTTCAAAACTCCTTTCCTTGCCCCAGTCCAGATGACCTAATTCTTCACTGAGCATTGGGTGAGTTATTCCCACAAGGCTCAAACCACAAGTAAATGCAAAGGGTAAAGCACAGAGTCACACGAAAAGGAGGATTTTGGCCATTTTTTGGAGATTCCTTTCTTAGCAGCTAGATTCCAAGGAGCAGACATCAGGCAGACTATAGGGAATCATCTCCGCAGTTAACCTTCCTGGCAGAAGACATTACAGTACGAGGACCTCTCATCAAAGTAAAGAAACTATCATGTGAAAGTGGAAAGTGCAATCTTATTAGCAAATACTAATTTTCATCTATTAAAATGCGATGATGTGGGGATTCCTGATATTGTAAATGTTTGAAATAAGGAAGTATTTCTTGTTTGGCCAAATTTCTCTCACCTTCCTAACAGAAGCTTTGAATTCACAAAACAACTATCTTCCATTTCTTTTTCTGATGTCATTTTTGCAGAAAACACCTTCTGGTTAGGAAAGTCATGCCGTTCTTACCTGGTAGTGATTCAGTGAATCACTTCAGTAGTCTAAGAAGAGAAATCAGCAATTTTTTTCACAATAAAAAGCCAATGGGCTTTTTGCAAAGTCACTGTTATAAAATACCTCTAATAAGGACGATTGCAAACAAAATGTTTATTTACCTTTATGTAGTGTTAACTCCATTTGCTCTAGAGGAAATAGCGTGACTAGGCAGCCTCAGCAGCTTGAATGAAACATTAGGAGAGCGTACCTGCATGACAATAAGAAGGTCGAACACCAAGATGAAAGAAGCCAAGAAGGCTCTCGAGACCTCATCGCTTGGCAGAAACCCACGATTCAACTTGTCCCAGCTGATCCAGTCAGTAGTGATGACAAGCACAACCACAGAGGTCAAAGTAAACAGAACTGTCCTGAAAGGGGAACAAAAAAAAATAGTTCAGAGAGAATACGATAGTAATGAAGATGCATCATTCTATTTTATCTGTCTTCTAATGGTCAACTAGTGCTTTATCAGTACTTTTCCACTGATGAAAAGAGATTGAAGAAAATTAAGTGTATAAACAAATCATTTAATTCAAAATAGGAAAGCAGTCAGCTGTAACCTTAGCGAAAAGAAATTTAGTAGCTGGTACTAAGCACTTTGCAAAATTAGGCTGGAGCGTATCGTTCATTCCACATTTTTCACTGAAGATGAAAAACAATTCAGTAAAATAAGAAAGAAGTAAACTATAATAATGTACCAAGGACCAAAGAACGATTTGAGAAAACATTTTCTAAGGCGTCAAAGACATTAGAACCTTTGAAAAGTCTTTTCTCAGGTGTAGGAGCTATGGGACACTAACTGTGAAGTCTAATTTTTATACAGAAACACGTCTGTATGAAAGAAGTTTTCATTGCACTAAATCAGTTTTTAGGAAATTCTGGGGAACGTAGGAAAATTCTGCTTTGTGTCTCCTAGGATGTCCTTTGTACAAGTTTTCAACACATCTTAGGGCATTTCTGAGAACTCAGTGAAGAACGAATTACAAAAGTAACAAAGCCTCCACACAAATGCTCTGAGAATTCCAGAAGACACATTTGGCTAATTCATACAATTTTGCAATGTGGCATTTAAGACAATATCTTTCTAAGCTATCCCCTCAAAATAGCTCTGCATCATTTCCAGCAGCACTTCAGTGATATCCTTCAGAGTTGGCAGCGGTGACTGATTGAATTCCCAGTTCTGTGGAAACAGGCAAATTTAGCTGGCAATTTGAGGGGGAGCAAGGCTGTCAGTAAATCTGTGCTATAATAAGGGCATATCAACATCTGAATGCACGCACACAGTTGAATAATTGTGGCAGGGTGGAGCTTTTTTCTACAGCAATAAAATCTCATTTTCTTCAGCTACTGAGGGCCGTAAAACGACTTGAAGAATATTTCTCATGACACTTCCAAATGGGACAAATGCTCAGAAGAGTAAAAGAAAAATCTGTACCCCAGTAGTCACAGGCTACCAGTCTACAGGCTTTTCTTTTTATGCATCGCTAAAAAGATGGCTGTGTCGGTGCAGGAAGGGAAAACAAACATGCACATGAGCAGTAGTGTGCTCCTAAACATCATTCTTCTGTGGCACAGTGGGCTGTTTCTTCACAATATAACGAGACACAAAATGACTTGATTGCTACCACCTAAACTTTTGAACATTTATTTTTATTCTTAGGAAATAAATTCGGTTATATTCCACACCGTGGTTGGCAGCGTAACGGTATCCCTTGAGCGCATTACTAGCATCTGGGATAGAAAGAAATGAATTAGGCATAGTAGACTTAATTAGACCTAAGCAATATTCAAGACTGCTTATCTCCAAAACATTTGCTTAGCTATCATCTCACCTGTCAGTACCTGAACCTGACGGACTTTTCTACAGGCTCCAATTTGCAACATACCCAGAATAGCTTACTGTGGAAAGGCGATTCATTGCAGTGCCTCCCTCATGCATATAGTCTCTTGACACCCCCAACAGTGTTTTTTCCCTCCTATTTCACCTTCATGTCTGAAATTCACATGGAGGTAAACATTCTTACTTTAGCCAAGAGGTTTCCCAGAATGACCACAGTCCTCAGTGATTTGCTGCTGACCAGTGAAGATTGCTCTGGCTGTTGGGCACACTGATTTTCCTCATCCTCATCCTCATGCTGAGGAACCCACATCTCCTGGTGCACAGACAGTTTAGAAATGTAATTCAAGTCTGTGCAGTTTGCTATGAGAACCATGCACCCAGAAGTTATACTCAACACAATTCTGCTTCAGCCCTCTTGAATTATGCATTTGTGTTGTGGAGCAGGAGTTCAGAGCATGGAAGGTCAGACTTTGACATGTATGCAAGCAAAGGCAGATGTATTTTTATGCATACTTCATCAGCGTGCATGCAAGGAAGGACCAGTGTTTGTGCTCAAGCCCTGATTTCCTTGAAGAAATGCATATGCATTTAGAAAAAAAACCTGCTTTGTTATTCATGCTGAAATGTCAAATGGGGAGGAGAGGGAAGGGAGCAGAAAATGGGCTGCTAATAGAATAATAAAAAAGTGAAACTAATAAAAATGTTAGAACTAGACTTTTTAAATGTTGCATTAAACAACACAATTAGCCCTCAGTTGTATTTCTGACCTGTAATACTGGAATACAGCAAGATGTTCAATACATGCTTTTGGAGTTATTATAAAGTGGATTTGTCTGGGTTAGAGTTCAGTTTGCTTCTTGTGAAAGTATATTGCCCCAGTGTCCTGGACATTGAGAGAAGAAGCTGAGGATTTCATTCAATGTGACATAACTTGCATCAGATGAACCAATGTGAGCTTTCCTGCAATATTTTGGCTGGGGCAGTTTGTCCTTTATTCTCCAAGCACATTACTGAGAAAGAGTTGCACTATCGAACTATTCACAGCTTTGCTGGCAGAACCTCTGTCTTCTGTTTACAGAAGGGCCACGAGGGGAAAGGCAGGAGAAGACTGACTCTTGTTGGTACCAGACATGAAGAAATGCAACTTCTTTCTGTACTTCACAGAGGAAATACACTTTTATAACTCACTTGTAATTCTAGCTTGCTCTATTGAATGACTGTGTGCCCTGGGTAACTACTCAGCTACAATAACGTGTGTTTTACAATGTAGACCATGCTCTTCAAGATACAAGGTTGCTACAAAGAATAAAAAAATTTAAGAAGTCTGAAGAAAAACACTGTCCAGGCCAGTTGTGTACTGAGAAGTTAAAATTATTAGATAGGTCCAGAAATCACTCACTGCCAGTGATGATCTAAAATGCCTAGTTCTACACTGAACCAAAGGAAAGCTTGAAGAGAGGAACTTTTTACTGTCGGGAACCTTTTGAGAAGCATGTAATTTTTTAGACTGTATCTCTATAGTCTTTGATTACAGAGATCCTAGCCAGAGTCCTAGCCAGCACTGAGTTTGTCTTGAATTTCACGTCACTCATGCCAAATTGAATGCACATTGCTGGCCTTCATTTGCCAATAGAACATTAATTTTATTCTCACACCCTTAGCTAGGGACAAACCAGATGTCTTGGCTTCTGCACCTTCCCACAACAGCATTTTCTTGAATGGTAAGTTTTGCCCAACGTGACCAACCACTTTGCATCTATCCCACAGCATATTAGTGTCGTGGTTTTGCCCCAGCCAAGGGCCGCACCCCACACAGTCGCTTGTACTTTTAAAAGGAAGGGGGAGGGAAAGTTGGGGGAAGGGGAAAAGGGAAGGAAGAAAGGAGGAAAAGAAACCACAACCTAGAAACCAGAACCACGCAGGTTGGGATAAGGATAGTT
The DNA here is from genome assembly GCA_020800305.1 of Porphyrio hochstetteri. Lineage (NCBI taxonomy): Eukaryota > Metazoa > Chordata > Aves > Gruiformes > Rallidae > Porphyrio > Porphyrio hochstetteri. Next base: position 36,421,806 of record CM036905.1, read on the forward strand.
TACTAAACAATAACAGAAAACTAGATATAACAATAACATAAGTTTAAAGCACAAAATAGATGAAACTGGTGATACACAATGGAATTTCTCACCAAACCACACAACTCAGGCCGCACAGCTTAGAGCCCATCCCGGACAACCCGACCGCCCCAGAAACTGCACGTCCTGGCGTTGTCTCCCCCTCTTCCCCCCAGTCCCCCCTTATACCGAACATGACGTAACTGGTATGGAATATCCTCTTTGGCCAATTCGGATCACCTGTCCTGGCTGCGTCCCCTCCTTTCTCACTAGTAAGGAAGTATGCAGAGCTGAGAAAGGTCCTTGATTGCCCGGCAACAAATCGGAAAACATCAGGGTGCTATCAGCACTATTCTCATGCTAACACCCAAACATGGCATTCCATCCACTGCTAAAAAAAAAAAGTTTAACTCCATCATAGCTGAAACCAGGACATTATCCACCCCTTATTCCATACCATTTACGTCATGACCAGATCCAACAATTTTCTTTGGGTACAACCAGTTTTGTGTTTCACACACCCATATATGTATGTACACATGTATGCACACATATGTACATACAGATCTTATTCCCTCAGTCTGTGAATCATCCCTCTGAAGTTGTTGAGTTCATTTAGTCCATGATTTCCAGGCTCCATTTGTCGTAACAGTTTCTCAGGATAGTTGTATGTTCCATTGGCTCGTTGCACGCTGCATCTCAGGCTCTTGACTGATACACCTGGCATGGTCCATGCTCATAGTCTGTGGGTCAGAGTTTATTTTCAACGGGAGCAAAAAGTTCTTGAGAGGCCAGGCTTTAGTTCCATCATCATGGCACTCATTCTTCATTAACTTGTATGACTCCGGCTATAATGCTATGGTACAACATACAGCAATCATAACAATAATGAATATACAATAATGGATTATTTGGCAATTATTATAATTTCTACTTTATTAATTATATTGGCTATTCTCACCCAAAATCAAATCCCCTTGAGGTACACATCGAACTTCTCCATCCCTCTGCATTACCCACCAAGTACAGCCAGGTCCTTGAGCAAAAACAATTCCAGACATGGGTTTACCTTTGCCTGAAGCAGGAATGACCCAAACTCTCTTTCCCAATACACTCTTCATATGCACTACTGGCACTCTGTCTCCCTCTACAGTACGTGGAAATTTTGACTGGGCAGGGCCAGCCCGATTGGTAGATCCCCTAGAGTTAACTAACCACGTGGCTTGGGCCAAATGTGTATCCCAATGCTTGAATGTCCCACCACACATTGCTTTCAGTGTAGTTCTTAAAAGTCCATTATATCGTTCAATTTTCCCAGAGGCCGGTGCATGGTAAGGAATGTGGTACACCCACTCAATGCCATGCTCTTTGGCCCAGGTATCTATAAGAGTGTTTCGGAAATGAGTCCCATTGTCTGACTCGATTCTTTCTGGAGTACCATGTCGCCAGAGGACTTGCCTTTCAAGGCCCAGAATTGTATTTCGAGCAGTGGCATGGGGTACGGGATATGTTTCTAGCCAGCCGGTAGTTGCCTCCACCATTGTAAGCACATAATGTTTGCCATGGCGGGTTTGTGGGAGGGTGATGTAATCAATCTGCCAAGCCTCCCCATATTTATATTTCATCCACCGTCCTCCATACCAAAGGGGCTTTAACCGCTTAGCTTGCTTGATTGCAGCACATGTCTCACATTCGTGGACAACTTGTGCGATGGCGTCCATGGTCAAGTCCACCCCTCGATCCCGAGCCCATCTATATGTTGCATCTCTCCCTTGATGACCCGAGGTATCATGAGCCCATCGAGCCATGAATAATTCACCCTTACGTTGCCAGTCTAGATCTACCTGAGCCACTTTAATCCTAGCAGCCTTATCTACCTGATGGTTGTTTTCATGTTCCTCCATGGCCCGACTCTTAGGTACATGGGCGTCGACATGACGTACCTTTACAACAAGTTTCTCTAACCGAGCAGAGATATCTTGCCATAAGTCATCAGCCCATATAGGTTTGCCTCTACGCTGCCAGTTGTTCTTTTTCCACTGCTGCAACCACCCCCACAGGGCATTCGCCACCATCCATGAATCAGTATAAAGGTAGAGCCTTGGCCACTTTTCTCTCTCAGCAATGTCCAGGGCTAACTGGATGGCCTTCACCTCAGCGAACTGGCTTGATTCACCTTTTCCTTCAGTGGCTTCTGCTACTCTTCTTATAGGATTCCATACAGCGGCTTTCCATCTCCGATGCTTACCCACAATGCGACAAGACCCATCAGTGAACAGGGCATATCGCTTCTCATTCTCTGGCAGTTCGTTGTAGGGTGGGGCTTCTTCAGCGCGTGTTACCTCCTCATCCTCTGGTGACATCCCAAAATCTTTGCCTTCTGGTCAGTCTGTGATCACCTCCACAATTCCTGGGCGATTGGGGTTTCCTGTTCGAGCCCGCTGTGTAATTAGTGCAACCCACTTGCTCCACGTAGCATCAGTGGCATGGTGTGTAGAAGGAACCTTCCCTTTGAACATCCAGCCCAGCACCGGCAGTCGGGGTGCCAGGAGGAGCTGGGCTTCAGTTCCAATCACTTCTGAGGTGGCTCGAACCCCTTCGTAGGCGGCCAGTATTTCCTTTTCTGTTGGAGTATAATTGGCCTCAGATCCTTTGTAGGCCCGACTCCAAAACCCCAGCGGTCGACCTCGAGTCTCCCCTTGTGCTTTCTGCCAGAGACTCCAGGTCGGGCCGTTCTCCCCAGCTGCAGTGTAGAGCACATTTTTAATATCTGTCCCTGTCCGGACAGGCCCAAGGGCCACTGCATGGACTATCTCGCGTTTGATCTGCTCAAAGGCTTGCTGTTGCTCAGGGCCCCATTGGAAATCATTCTTCTTTCGAGTTACATGGTAGAGTGGGCTCACAATGAGACTGTAGTTTGGGACATGCAGTCGCCAAAAACCTATAACACCTAAGAAAGCTTGTGTTTCCTTTTTGTTGCTTGGTGGAGACATAGCTGCTATTTTATTAATAATGTCCATTGGGATGTGACGACGCCCATCCTGCCATTTTATTCCTAAAAACTGGATTTCTCGCGTAGGCCCCTTGACTTTACTTCGTTTTATAGCAAAACCGGCTTCTAAAAGGATTTTAATTACCCTGTTTCCTTTTTCAAAAACTTCCTCTGCTGTGTTGCCCCATACAATGATGTCATCAATATACTGCAGGTGCTCTGGTGCTTCACCCTTTTCCAGTGTATTCTGGATTAGTCCATGGCAGATGGTGGGGCTATGTTTCCACCCCTGGGGCAGACGATTCCACGTGTATTGGATGCCTCTCCAAGTGAAAGCAAACTGTGGCCTGCACTCTGGCGCCAGTGGGATCGAGAAGAAAGCATTCGCAATGTCGATTGTGGCGTACCACTTGGCTGCCTTCGATTCCAATTCATACTGGAGCTCTAACATGTCTGGCACAGCAGCACTCATACCTGGAGTGACTTCATTTAGGCCACGATAATCTACTGTCAGCCTCCACTCTCCATTGGACTTCCTCACTGGCCATATGGGACTATTAAAGGGTGAGTGGGTTCGGCTGATCACTCCCTGATCCTCCAGTTGACGAATCAGCTTATGGATGGGAATCAGGGAATCTCGGTTAGTACGGTATTGTCGTCTGTGCACCGTCGTCGTAGCAACTGGCACTTGCTGTTCTTCACCCTTCAACAACCCCACAACAGCAGAATCCTCCGAGAGTCCAGGCAAGGCACACAATTGTTCAATTTCTTCTGTTTCCAAAGCAGCTATTCCAAAAGCCCATCGGTACCCTTTTGGGTCTTTAAAATACCCTCTACGTAGATAATCTATACCTAAAATGCACGGAGCTTCTGGACCAGTCACAATGGGGTGTTTTTCCCAGTCCTTCCCAGTTAGGCTCACCTCAGCCTCTAGCACAGTTAGTTGTTGGGATCCCCCTGTCACTCCAGAAATACAAACAGGTTCTACCCCTTCATGATTCGATGGCATTAGAGTACACTGGGCACCAGTATCCACCAGAGCTTTGTACTCTTGTGGGTCTGACGTGCCAGGCCATCGGATCCACACAGTCCAATAAACCCGATTGTCCCTCTCCTCCACCTGGCTGGAGGCAGGGCCCCTCTATTGCTGCTGATCATATTTGTTTTCCACTGGTTGCATAAAGGACTTAGAGGTCCCTTCAAAAGGATCAGGCACATCAGACATATAGGTAGGCCTTCCAGTTGGTCTAGGGAACTGCCCAGTAGAAACTGGTGCAGCCTTCTTCCTGGCAGAATCTCGTTGTGCGAATGTTTTACCCCGCAGCTCATTTACTCGTGCTCGAAGGGCTGAGGTGGGCTGCATATCCCATTTCCTCATGTCCTCTCCATGATCAAGCAGGTAAAACCACAATGTACGTCGTGGTGTGTATTCTCCCTCTTGGAACGATGGACGCTTTCTCCCAGTAGCTGCAACATTGCTCCATACGGGTTGGGAGTTGGACACATTGTTGTCAAGTCGTTGAACCAGTTTCTCTACTGCTGCAATGACGGAGAGGGAAACATTGTCTTGGTATTTCCGGAGTCAACAGGCCACCTCATTTATGGTTGGCGGATTCGTATCATTCCAGTCAATTGCTGCCAGTGAATTGGTATACCCTGCTGGTGCACTTCGTACAACCTTACGCCACATATCTGGAGTGCATAGGACTTCATCGGGATCAGAGGGAAGCCGTGAATTGTCCAGATCATAATAAATTATCTCCCGTACAGCTAATTCTCTCAGGTGCTGGACAGATGTCTCTATGCTGTTACACTTAGGTGTCTGGCATGTAATATATTCCTTTATGGGATATCTTTCCTTCACACTTGACAGTAGTCGCCTCCAGAGGCTGAGGATTTCCGGCCTCCTCCCAATTGCTTTGTCAATTCCTCCTTCTCTAGCTAGGGATCCCAACTGCTTGGCCTCTCTGCCTTCTAATTCCAAACTACTGGCCCTGTGATCCCAACATCGGAGCAACCAAGTGATAATGTGCTCACTTGGGTGGCGAGTGAAATCTTTTCGAACCTCACGCAGCTCACTCAGAGTCAGGGATCGGGTAACAATCTCTGGTTCTGCCTCATCCTGATATCCTCGAGATGATCCCGGTTGATCATCATCCTTATCCGTCACTATACGAACTGATTTCTTTGTGCCTTTCCTCTTTTGTACGGGAGCAACAGACACTGGTGTGGATTGGTTTTTCAGATCATCTGCAGTGTCTGCTGTAGAGATTACAGTAGCTGCAGTGTCGGTCACAGGGGTTGCAGTAGCTGCAGTGTCAGCCCCAGTGGTTGCAGCAGCTATAGTATCTGCCAGTCTGTTTCCTTTCCCTTCTCCCTGACAGTGCTGACAGTGCTGACAGTGCTGCCTGCTATCAAGCAGTGTTTGATAAATAGTGGCCAGAGCCCAGCACAGTGCAGTAAGGTGTCCATCTCTGGGAAACCTACAGCAATTTTTCCTTAGGTATGCAGTCACTTGATCGGGGTCTTGTAGCTGTTCAGGAGTGAAATTCCAAACCATTGGGCGTGAGAAAGTACCTAGGTACTCGCCCATACTTTGCCACATGCCCTGCCACTCGTGATTATTCTGTCTCGGAGAAAGCTCTTCAGTGGTATTCATAAACCTATGCTTGATATATAACAAAAACTGAACCATCTGCACCAAACCTACCAATAGCAAAATGCTAGTTTGAATATCCCAGAGATATTGAAGATTTTCAAAAACTGCCCTAAGAGCTGTTGTATTTAGCCCAAAGGAAAAGAAAGCAGTGCCCCCACCATACCGGCTGCTGTTATTAACCCCTCCCTGTCCAAAGAATGGACAGGACAGCAAAACCTCATACAAGTACCAGCTTAAGCTCATGATCATCGATATTATTGTATCATAGACCGATATCATAAAATACACTATAATGAAGTATGGGAACAAATACGGGAGCCACAGACCTGAGAGAGTAAAGAATCCTGCCAGGATTGTATACAGCATGCGGTGGTTTTGCTGCCACAGCCTTGTAAATAAATACCACAACATCGTGACCAGAGATTGCTTAAACAACAGTGCTTATCTTAATTGCGATAGTTAGGGTCAGATCTACCGTTATCCCAACCGTTCGTGCCCCACGTTGGGCGCCAAAATAACTGTCGTGGTTTTGCCCCAGCCAAGGGCCGCACCCCACACAGTCGCTTGTACTTTTAAAAGGAAGGGGGAGGGAAAGTTGGGGGAAGGGGAAAAGGGAAGGAAGAAAGGAGGAAAAGAAACCACAACCTAGAAACCAGAACCACGCAGGTTGGGATAAGGATAGTTTACTAAACAATAACAGAAAACTAGATATAACAATAACATAAGTTTAAAGCACAAAATAGATGAAACTGGTGATACACAATGCAGTTTCTCACCAAACCACACAACTCAGGCCGCACAGCTTAGAGCCCGTCCCGGACAACCCGACCGCCCCAGAAACTGCACGTCCTGGCGTTGTCTCCCCCTCTTCCCCCCAGTCCCCCCTTATACCGAACATGACGTAACTGGTATGGAATATCCTCTTTGGCCAATTCGGATCACCTGTCCTGGCTGCGTCCCCTCCTTTCTCACTAGTAAGGAAGTATGCAGAGCTGAGAAAGGTCCTTGATTGCCCGGCAACAAATCGGAAAACATCAGGGTGCTATCAGCACTATTCTCATGCTAACACCCAAACATGGCATTCCATCCACTGCTAAAAAAAAAAAGTTTAACTCCATCATAGCTGAAACCAGGACAATTAGACACTACAAGAGGTTATGCACAACGCAGGCCAGAAGTTTGATCAGGCTTTTGTCACTGGGGGTGGCTGCAGGCAACACCTCATGGCAAGCAGGATCATAACTTCAACCTTGCAGTTTCTACCATGCAGAAATGCCATTTCTGGAGGAGAAAGGCCATGAAACCTCATTTTCTTCTACATGACTACAATCAGTAGTAAGTACAGACCATTCGCATGTAATGACCCATCTTCACCAAACTATGCCAAGTACCTGGCATTAATTTGCTTACAATGAATGTCTCCACACTGATGTCCTAGTGTTCAAGAATGTAGCTGTCATCCTCTGAAGTCTGGACATCCCAAAGCTAGAAAAGTTTGGGAAACACTTGGAGGTGGGGAATTCAGTTCTAGTGTATTATGCCACCATAATACTCCCATCACAGGTGTCATCTACAGCTTTGCTCCGTGTGATCTCTTGAACTTTGCAAAAGTCCAAGATGCTGCTCACATAAGAATCTTCTGTTTGCACAGTGGGTGTCATAGTTATGTGAACAGGAAAAGGTTGTCCCTGCAGCATAATGCAAACCCTGCTGGATAGCAAGCTTGCATGACTTTTGATTTGGGGCAGCCTGGTTTACAGGTGCTGACCTGCACTGCAAGGCACTGCTGCACATTCCCTGCTGTCTCTGGGGGAATATCAGCCCAGAACTTTATTTTTTAATATGTCCATAGATTTCCCAGCTTGCTCATGGAGCTTGCACTGGACTGCTTTGCTATGACATCACAGACTTCATTTGCTCTCACAGATACAAGCTTCCTGAATCCTGTGCACATTAAGCCAGCATGCAGCACTCTGCATAGCGTCTAGTAAAGAAACAGCTCTGTTTCTTTACAGGACTGCCACTGGAAATGGTTGGCTGTGAAAGTCCAGACATGCTTACACTGCCCACACATCCAGTGTCCATCGTGTATATGATCTCAGTGCTATTTCTGCCTGTTAGGCTGAAAATAGTACACCCTTCTCTTAAGCACCTCTTAAAAATCACAAAACAGTTCACAGACTGTCTCTGCCCCTTGCTCAGAATGCCTGCACTGTCACTTGGACACCACATTCCCTAGAAAATAAAATGAGAATATTGTGTATTCGGGTAAGCAGAGCTGTGCCCTTCTTCAGCAGACAATAAAGTGTCAGGGCTACCTGCCTTCATGCATCCCAAAAAGTTGAGAATAGGGTGGGATTTCCTAAAAAGCTCTTCCAAAAGTGAAGATAAATCCTAAATGTTCAGTGAAAGAAAGAAAAACCCACAAAACCCAGTGGCATGAATAATCCATTCAATGCTGTGAGGACCTAAATATTTTGGTAGGATTCTTTTTCAGAATCTTCCCCCAGTAGATGTTCCCATACCCACACTTTGGGTTACTTCACGGGGGGTATCACTCAACAGTGGCAAAAGTAAAGCTGACTTCTCTCACTGTCTCCAAGCAAGTCCAGCTTGTTTCCATTTCCAAGTGGTAGGGACAATCAGAAAGGCTCAGCTGCCTGGGATATGAGGAGCGGGAGCTGCCACACTGGATGCTGGACATAACTGTGTTGACAAGGTAATTCCCAAAGAAGTTTAGTAAGCGTGGTCTGGCACAGAAGACTCTCAAGACTCTGCAGACTCCCTTACAAGTGCTATCTTGCCAGCACCATTATCCTACTGCAGACATTGTCCTTGCTATGCCTTGACTGGTCCATAAATCTTCTTCCTTTGTCTTGCACCTGCACAATCCTGAACTTATGAACTTCAAGTTCTTTACAAATGGGATGCACACAAGTTTGTCAGTGAAGAAAAGAAAAAGCCACTTACTCCTGGGATCTGCAATGCAGTTGTTCTCTGAATGTGTAACTGCTTTCAGATACATCAGTAATTCTCTAGATCCATAACTATCAAGAAATAAAGACCTTCTCCCAGTTTAGAAACTCCTTTTTGAAGAGTATGTCAGGGAACACCACAGTTGAGCCTGTGCAGCTTAGTGTTCAGACTGCCAGCCATACCAGGGCTTGCAGGCTGTCAGCCCAAAGGGAAATTCCAGCACTGCCATCTGAAATGCCACCAGCACCATCCCATACCTCTGCAGTCCTTGCCTGGGGAGAGCATGGTGTGCCAGAGCAGCAGATGGACTCTGAAATACAAAGCTGGGCTCTGGAGGAAGAGCCGCAAGAGGCTAAGCCAGGAAGGGAGAGGAACGGAATACCCGTGCTTGGCAATCTACTACAACCAATGTCAAGCATTGATGCAAACCCAAGACTTTCTGGCTTTATTTCAGGGACAGGGAGGGCCACATCATTTAGTTTTGTTTTAATTCCAAAATAACAGCACTGCTACCAGCCCTCCTGGTAAGAGGTTTTCTAAGCTATATCTGTAAACCGCCCATTCAAGTGCACATGTTCTAATCGCTCAGTAACAGCGTGGGTCATGACAAAGGCAGTTCAAACTGGCTGGCTTGTCTGTGCTATTTCAGTAAATCAGTATGCAAAGCATGAAGTTACTGATGTTCTCAGAAGTCTCAGCTGAGAGAATATAGAATGCACTGCTCTGATCTTAGGTCCTGGCTGCTTATGGACACCCTATTCTGATGTTCTACATGTTCTGCCTCCCACATCAGGAATTCACAGAATCACAAGGTTGGAAAAGACCTTTGAAATCATCAAGACCAACCATACCTGCCCTCTACTAAACCATATCCCTGAGCACCTCATCTTCCTGTCTTTTAAATTCATCTAAGGCTGGTAACACAACCACCTCCCTGGGCAGCCTATTCCAATGCCCAAAAATTCTATCAGTGAATAATTTTTTTCCTAATGTCTGGTGCAGCTTGAGTCCACGCCCCCTCATCCAATCTTCTGTTGCTTGGGTGAAGAGATCAGCACTCAACTCTCTACAACCTCTTTTCAGGTAACTGTAGGTGGTGGTGAGGTCCCCCCTCAGCCTCCTCTTCTCCAGGCTAAACAACCCCAGGTCCCTCAGCCACTCCTTGTAAGATTTGCTCTCCAGCCCCTTCACCAGCCTCATTGCCCTTCTCTGGATATGCTCCAGGACCTCAACGTCTTTCCTGTAGTGAGGGGCCCAAATCTGGACACAGAATTCGAGGTGCAGCCTCACCAATGCCAAGTACAGGGGCACAATCACTTCCCTGGACCTGCTTGGCCACTTGGGCACACCTAGGCAGAGTCCATGACACCCTGTCTTATCCTCTTGCAGCCCCACAAAACCATTTATAGGACATCCCCTCCAGACCTAAGCCCAAACTACCTTCATCTCCATCCAGCCACATCTTCAGGAAACAGTCTGTGTTACTTGTCTGTACTGAGTTGAAAACTGAACAAACCAGAATTTGTCCCCAGAAAGATAAAGACAAGGTAAGAAATGTATACAAGCTCACAAAACATTTGATGTTGGAACACAAGAACTATTCCACATCTGAGTTTCCAGATTCTTCATGTCTCAATCAGAAGGGCAAAGTGTACTGAAAACGAATTCTGGTCTATGATGTGACTTCATTTCTCTAACTGTCACATAGTGAAAGTGAAGTTTTTCGCTGCTCAGATATCAAAATACATTTCTTTGCACAACTATACATAAGGGGGAGATAATACTACTTTCAATTTACCAGCAACTTTGAGCTGCTTATTGTTAGAGCTATTTATAATTTTCTTCTGTCTTGCATGACCCTCTGCCAAATCTTTTATGATGCTGCAGCTTTGATGATCAGATAGCAAGAGTTCTGCTAAGATCTACTGAAGAGATGAAAGACAAACTTTGGCTATTTTCCTCATCTTCATTTTGTCTTTTCCAAGAGGCAAAAAGTAGGATCTTGCCCTTTGACTACACCTTTTCCAGAAAAAAAAACCCCTACCTATGCTTAGTTAAAAGTAGTTCTTAAGATTTCTATGACATAGCTTTGTGAGAACTTTTCAGCACACTTTCATATGTAATTGCCACTAATCCAGGTTATTTAAAAACTATTAGACATCACTAATAAGCATTCCAGCTATTGCTTAGTATTGTGTACATTTGGGATGGCAGGACACGTTGATAAAGAAATTAGACTGGAAATTCTGCATTCCTATTATTGTTCATTAAGGAAATGAGCATGTATACTTAGTAAAATATATAATATATGTGAACTTAGTAAAATTTAAAAAAAACCCTCAAAAACCTAGCATACAGTCTAGGTATATTTAAACTCCGACTAAATCTACCTAGCAGTTAATCAGCATTCATCAAAACTTTCAGCTTCAGCTGGAGCTGCGGGAAACAGAAATGCAATTCTAATCAATGTTTTATAAATTATTATTTGTGGTTTCAGTTGCAGCAGTTTGCAATGTCAATTTTTCATGAATGTGCCAAAATAGTTAAAAACACCCTGAGAAACACAGCAGTACGGAAGGGGAGGAACAGATTTTACTGCACTTGGTATTTAAAACTGTTTTCTAATCCTCAGGAAAGAAAGATTATCTGTCAAGTTAAATACTTTCCATAATTTTTAATCCCAGAATCAGCACTGGCCAAACATACTGTCCCACAGTGTACAATAACTATAAAGAACAATGCTACTGCAGATGTTCGTATGCAAATGCCAACACTTTTTATTTCACTTGTTTTAATTAGGAAGGGTTCTGTTATTAAATCTGTCAAAAATAACAACTTTAAACCCATTTAAAATAAAATATTTTGTCTTCCTGTTGCCTGGTGTCAGCACCACTTCTGCAATTAAGCAAGCATGAGGGACAGATGCTCTGTTGGTGAAAAGCATCTGGGTTCTCTGGATCAGGATGGCTTCGAGCCTCCGATTGACCACTGCTCTCCTGGTCTGACTGGGACAGAGCTCTGAAGGGAGAGCAGGGTCTCAACAGCTCTGCCTTTACCAGCAGCTACTGCGGTGCCATGGCGTAGTGCCACAGTTGGTGCTGAGGATCCCATATTCACAGCATTTGCCTCTCATGGGCTGAACCGAGCATCAATCCATAACTGCAGCTTGCCAGGTGAGATCCCAGAGAGGAGCTTCCACTTCGGTTGTACCCAGAAGAAATCCCACTTGTGCAAGCCAAGGTCAATCCATGCCCTGAACCAAGGGGCAGGTGAAGAGGTGACTAGGAGATCCGCTTCAGAAGTGCACTACTGAAATGAACCGCAAATACAGACACACCCTAGAAGAAGTGTCCAAATGTCTAGGAATATTTGGAAAATTAATTACACTGCATCTCTTTTGTTAAAATATGATGCTTGCTTCCCTGAGACATAATGGAATAGTACTACTGCCAGATTTCAGAGCACCACACCCCCAATTCTGCATGCTCTGCAGGCAGAATTAAGTGGGAAAAAGTATATTAATGTAGATTAACATCAAAAAACTTAATTATATGAAGTTAAATACCAATTAGAAGAAAATGGTTTTTAATTCAAACTTTGAATTGCATTATTTTTTAAAAACCTTGCCATCACAATATTGTATTTCTGACTTCTAGCCTACCATAGGCAGCAATGGGTAGGTAATCCAGTATTTGCCAGTAACTGCCAGTTCTGAAATATCCACTCTGAAATTGCAAGTTCTGAAATATTCTCTGTTTCAAAAAGGACATAGGAAACGGAACCCTCTTTGGGGATAGGCTCAAAAAATGCTCGTAAATGGGAGACACCTCATGTTTTGAGAACCTTGCATCCCCAGTTAAGTCTTCTAGTCTTTGCTTGTCACTGTTCTGCCTGCTAAGCTGAAGAAACCAGACACCGCAGAGTGTCTGAGTCTGGCAGAAATGGAATAGTTTATCCTGCATTTTTATACATTCATTTTACTTAGAAAAATGAAAATCATTCTTGTGAATGTAAACAGCACTAGTTTATTTTTTTTTCCAGTTATATCAGTTTGTCAAAGAAAGGATATTACCTCTTCCACAAACCTTGCTTTATTTCTATCCTTTGACTGCGACAGTTGCAATTTTATTAAAGTCTATCAATAAGATTCCAGAGCTATTTGGGATTTTTGCACAAAGATTTGTATAAAGTCTGAAATTACATTTATGTTAATGCACAGAGGAAACATTTTACTGTGTTTCATGTAATAAAATGAATAAGATTAGGTAATCACATAGTGAAATATTAGAATTCTAGAGATCATCATTTTTTATTATAGGTAGAACCATCTTTGAATTTACTTTTGCCACACCATTAATTTACTAAAATGAAAGTGTTATCTATTTCAAACAGCAGCTCATTTAAATTAAACTCATCAGCCATAAGCTCAAGTTTCAAATGCCATTTCCTATCTGTGACACAGAAAAGGAAAAACAGTTTAAGAAGCTTCGTGGTATTGCTTGTAAAAACATTTTCAATCAACACCTATCATACGCAAGGCAGCATAGGACTCACATGAATTATATCCAAGGAACTTCACTCCATGTTCAACTTCCAAAGTTAGGAATTAATTGCCTAACTCAAGTAGAAAGCATTTTGAAAAACCCCATAATTCTATGTAAGGTAAAGGGAAACCAGTTTTCTGATTTACTTTCTGATGGATACATCACTTTGTTAACAGAATGGGGGGTGGAAGACAGCCGGCTCAAGAAATAAAAGAAACAAGATTTTCAAAACCGTTTTCAGAGCACCATACATGCTTTGGGATAGATAGACCTGCTTGGTAATTTTTCAATGAAAATGGTTTATATTTAGATAAGGAAAGTTCATCAATACATGAATTTACATGTGGAAGGGCTGATTTCTGTAACGTAAGGGACACTGTCATTATGGTGCATGACTCCCCCACCTTGCCATGGTTGAGGAGCCAGGAGTTAGGGCAGCATCTCTGCTGTAGAAGATGGGGCAAACAAACAAAGAGCCAATACGTGTTTTGTGTGATAGTGGGTAGCTGAGTATAAGTCTGAAACAGATCATCTGAATGCCATAATAACCAGGCTCTTGGATACAGCACTGTTTGTCCGACCTCTCCAGCTGGAGGTGCTCTGCTTTTTATAAACAAGTCTACATTTGTACAATGCTCTGGATGCAGATTTCTTACACTCAACTGAGTGTCTTAGTGCCTAGTTATCAAGTCATTACGTTATTCTCAGCATCTGGTAAGAGTGAGGTAAAGGCTTGCTGTTCCCCATAGTGGTAAAACATGGGTTCATATGCTAAAACATAATGTAACGTAATGTTACGTAACGTAACGTAACGTAACGTAACATAACGTAACGTAACGTAACGTAACGTAACCTAACCTAACCTAACCTAACCTAATGTAAACTAACGTAACATAATACTATGAAGCTGCAACAGGGGAGGTTTAGGTTGGATATTAGGAAGAGGTTCTTTCCTGAGAGGGCGGTGGGCACTGGAACAGGTTCCTCAGGGAAGTGCTCACAGCACCGAGCTTGGCTGAGTTCAAGAAGCATCTGGATGATGCACTCAGTCACAGAATCACAGAATCACAGAATCACAAGGTTGGAAAAGACCTTTAGGATCATCAAGTCCAACCATTCTCATCCTAAACTAAACCATATCCCTAAGTACTTCATCTACCTTTTTTTGAACATGTCCAGGGAAGGTGACTCAACCACCTCCCTGGGCAGCCTGTTCCAGGCCCTGACAACTCTTTCAGTAAAAAATTTTTTTCTAACATCCAATCTAAACCTGCCCTGGCACAGCTTCATGCCATTCCCCCTTGTCCTATCTCCTGTCACCTGGATGAAGAGACCATCACCTATCTCTCTACAACCTCCCTTCAGGTAGTTGTAGGTGGTGATAAGGTCTCCCCTCAGCCTCCTTTTCTTCAAGCTAAACAGCCCCAGCTTCCTCAGCCGTTCCTCATATGATTTGCCCTTCACCAGCCTGGTTGCCCTTCTCTGGACTCGCTCCAGGGCCTCAATGTCCTTCTTATGGTGAGGAGCCCAGAACTGGACACGCCCAGAACAGTCACACGCTCTGACCTGGCTGGTCCTGTGTGAAGCCAGGAGTTGGCCTCAATGATCCTTATGAGTCCCTTCCAACTCAGGAGATTCTGTGGTTCTATGAATATAGCATAACATTGACTTTGGCTTTCCATATTTCCAGAATCCCCAGTAACTCTCACAAAAATTGGTTATGAGAAGAAAACGTTATTGGACACCTTTTCTCAGTTATCATTAAGGACTCAGTAAAGTCTTTAATATGTTGAAATATAGAATGGGAAAAAGCTTTTGAAATGGAAAAAACATACATCTTTACATTTAGAAGGCAACTGCCATTTCAAATGCATTTAGATGGTAATTGAAATGCTACTCTAACAGCCTAAAATTAGACTCTTCAGATCTATAGCAAGAGCTAGAGGTATATCCCAACACCTCCTTGATTTTATGGAGCAGAAACATGTTATTAAATTTTAGTTTTGGAAACAAGCAAGAGTATACATGTGGATTTAACACCACATTTTCACATCTATGTATGTTCTGTTATTTGGATTTCTAGGTAGTTGATTTAAGACAAACTGATTTTCACAAAACTCAAGTGACAAAATGTGAGTCAGAAAGATGGTAAGAATCAATTAATAAACTAACCAATTCATTCATTCCTTCTTTTTTTCCCAATTATTGAATTTACTAGCACTTTTTGTATTCCGAATCTATTTCATAATTAATGAAAATTTAGCCCTGTTCAAAGATTTCCTACAAAGACAACACAATGTTTTCTTCAGGATCTTATAGACTTCTTTCTTTTTTGTATTTAAATTTCAATTTTTTCCCAAGTCACATGTGAAATCTGCTACATTTTGGCTAGAGCCAAGTGAACAACTGATGATTTTTATTTTTTTTTACCACAGGGTATTTTTACATACGGTTTACTTCAGTACAATTAAAACATTTCATCAGGAATTCAGATTCAGCCAGAAACTTAAGAATAGGTGGGGTTTTTTTTAAAGAAATCTATATGTGAACTAACATATCTAATCTCTCATTACAGTCAACAGGATGTAGTGTGAGATATATTTGCCTAAACAGATGTGTTTTGTATGATTTTTGGAGCATTGTGGAATACCTTGTTTGGCCTCCAGACCCAGCAACAGGTGGTCTCCTCTGAGACCTGTGGCATGTCTACCAGACCTCTGCACTTTTTCAGCAGTCAGTGCCTATCTTTAGGCACCTGAATTTCACCTTTATTCAGTTGGTGGAGTCCAGAAAATTATTCAGGTGACAAAATACAAATTTCTACTCAAGGCAAACTGAAGGACCATTATCTGGTCATTAGTCAGAGCTCCACTGGCTGTACAGCTGTCATGTCGATAGCTGTTATCTGAGATGTAAATACCAGGCAGCTGAATGCAGAGCTGAATCTAAAAACTGAAGGCAGTTTTCAATGTTTTAATTGCTTTTAAGACAATAATGAAAAGCCTGCTTGAATTGGAAAACAAATACATTTTATTTAGGAACTGTCAAAAGCCATCTTTGAATAAAATAATGGAAAAGTTCTATTTAGAAACTGTCAAATGAAAAATGCCACTGCAAAGCTGGGGATGGCTTGCTTTATAAAACACATTTTAGAAAACTGAAATGACTTTGCAAAGCATTTTGATGTTGCACAGTCTTAAAATTATACTTGCAATTTTTTTGAAAAAACAAGAACAAACCCCATAAAATTTCCTGCTGTCTTTGTGATCATGAGTTACAAAGCATTAAGGCTAAAAACAGAGTCTGATTTTATCTATGTAGAACATATGGAACACCTTGTCCTTGCCCAGATGCTGTCATGTTGCTGCTATTAAACAAAGCTTTTGAAAAGAGTAGGTGGGAGGGCTGTATAGTATACACTTAAATTCTTATGGCTTGTCAGGCAACATATTATATCCACAACCAAACTGAAAAAAACCAGTTTAAATTTAGAATAAGCTAATCATAACAGTTTAATAGCTTTCTATGTTGTGGGCTAGATTAGCTGTATATTTTATCTATATTGTAGTTTGATGGAATAAGAAATTTCTCATTATTTTAGGTTTCATCCACCATGGTATCTATGGGATATAATTCCTCATTCATCAAGATGTTGTGCTTTTTACAATTACATTTGTGCAAACTCTATCAAAGCAAAATATAATTACAGTTGTTTTGAACTGCTCTTTAATGTTTTTTTTTCCAAAGTATTTTGAATAAATGCAGGCTCTTTCATCTAACAAGTTGATTATATTTTGATTAAATATATTTCCAAAACAACTCCAACACACACAAAAAAAAAGAGGAAAAAAAAAAAAAAGAGCTTTAATCTTGCCTCCTGAGCAACACATTTTTATGTCAAAAATCTTCCAAAGAATATCAATTTTACCTTAGTAAGAAAAGAGCATTAGTGGACAGCAAGCTAAGCATGAGCTGGTCATGTGTGCTGGCAACAAAGAGGTCTGAACAGTGTCCAGACTGTACGAACAGGAGCGTGGCCCCTAGATCAAGGGAAATCATTATTTCCCTCTACTCCACACTTGAATATCACACTCAGTGATATTCTGGATATGGTCTAACAAAATGCACTAAAGTGGAGGTCCCCATAGTGGTTGGGAGCTGAAGCAATCTTCCTGCGAGGAGAGGCTGAGGGACATGGACAAATTCAGCCTGGAGAAAGGGTGGCTTTGGGGGCACCTAACAGCTTTTGCCCAGTATCTCTGGGTAGGCCAGCAAGAAGATGGACCAAGCCTCTTCCCAGCAGCTCATGACAGCAGGTCAAGACACACTGGATATATTGAAACATGAGAGACTCAGACTGAACATAAGGAGAAAATACTTCTGATGAGTCCCGTCAGGCAGTGGAAGAGGCTGTCCAGAAAGGCTGTGCATCCTCCATCCCTGGAGTTTTTGAGACCCAACTGGATAAAGCTCTGAGCAACTTGGTCTCAGCCCAGAGCTGAACCTGCTTTGAGTAGGAGACTAGAGTCCTCCTGGGATACTGAATTCCAGCCTGAATTATCCTTTGATCCTATGCTCCTATGATACTTTCCCTCCAATAAAAGAATCCTACTAGCCAATCATGTAAGTTATACATCATTAATATTTATGAAGGAAACATGATCTTACCATCCAACAAGAAAACCTATTTGCCTAAAGGAAAAAATGTGAGCAGAAATGGCATCTAGTCTCAAACCAAAAAACATATTACAGTTTCTAGTGAAAGAAAATATCTATGCAATCAAAATAGAAGGGCTTCCAAATTTCAGGTGACATTGCTGTTCCAACTAACACTATAAATGTAAGCACTCAAAACTTCACTTGACATTCACAGTAGTAGCAAGGTATAATACTTTTTGCAGATGATTCAAGGATTGATACCAACTCAAAAAATGCTCAGGAAATAAAAGTTAATATATGTGTTTTTCAACAAGTCCATCCAGTTCTAGTATAAGGCTGACACATGTTTTCTTAGAAGACAAATAAAAGTCATGTCTGAATTACTGGCAAGTTAACCTCTCTAAGAATAGAACAGGGTTTGAAAAAAGAATAAGCAAAAAGAAGCTAATACAGCCACTCACCAGAACACATGCTGAAGGCCAGTGCTACTCTGATAATTATATGCCTAGTTCTGTGACAGTATGAATATTGTCACTTTTCCAGTGACAGATGAACACAGGGAAATTCCAAGAAGCAAGGAGCTCAAGAGAATTCAAGAATTGTTATTGGCTGAATTCATGAAGATGCCCAGATAAATATTTGGTTAAATTTTGAGCTTGTCAGGAAATGGTTAACCTCCTCAAACCGAAACATTTCAGTATTTCAGGAAAAGCCCCATGTTCTATCCTGAGACCAATCTGTACTCTTTCCCAGGTTATTTTAGTAAAGAGAGATCAGAAAACAGATAAATCCTGGAAGCAATATTGATATTCAGGGAACTCAGCAAAGACACAGTAAACCCAAACTGAGACTTCTCATCCACCTCCCCCCATTAAGAAGTGCAGCGGATCAGATTAACATTCATCCGTGTGGATTTGATCACCATGGCACTGGCTAATCTGAGGAGACTGAGGATCTCACTGGTTTTGATCAGAAATTCCTTCCCACCGCTGAGAAACATTTCTCAATGAAAATTTAATCAAACTGATGCATTTCCGGATGTTTCAGCTTTCTCAAAAAATAATAGTTATAAAAGTTTTGTCGCAGAAGTCCCAAAAAAGTGTAAGCAGAGGTTCCTCTCTTCCTGAAAGAATTTGCTATCCTTTACTTTCCAGACTTTAACTTATAATGTCCTAGCAAGTAAGACTCAGATGTGAAGATGCTCAGAATTTGCCAGCTCAGTCCCATCTAATTGTAGATTTAAAAAAGCAGGTCTCCTGCCATTTTATTTTAGCTGATGTTCTTACATGGCATTTAGCACTCTTGTGGTTTGTTGTCATTTTCTGCCTCTTCCCTGTTTGTTGTTAGACCTGCTTATTCCTCCTGCTCTGTCCACTTGACCTGACTTCAGTTCTGCATGCATTTCAATGCTTTCCTGGCCCCAAGGTTTGACAGTGTTTTAGTGATCTAGGATTCATGCAAATGACTAAGGACACCTTAGTGGAATCAAAGGAAGGGGCACAGTCCAGTGCCAGAGTTCAGGCACTGGGGATTGACAGCAAGTGGAAAAAGGCATCACTTTTAATTTCTTCTGGGATGGATCAATGGCATTTGTTGCTTCTCACACAGTCTTCACTTGAGGATCTCTTTAGGGAGAGTAGATAATCAACATCGCACCTCTTATGCCTATCCAACGAGGTAGTTTGCCTACATCATTATACCAAAGTCAAAATAGCTAGCTACTGAGAGAGAGACCCTGAGTTTAATAGACAAAGTGTTGATGTAAATTTTGATAAATATATATTCTGTGCTTAATATTCTGTTGAACGTTTTACACAACACTGATTGAGTCCCTGACAGTTTTACCGGATCGTTTTTTATATGATCCTTTTCTTCCTGCAAAATACTTCAACATATGTGTTTGACAAGCATAAAAGCCTACAGACTTTCTCTGCATCACTTACATGATTGCTTAATCAGTCTCCAGCAAGCACCTACAGAGAGCAGACAGAGGAATACTTTTGCAAGGGCTGTATTTTGCAGCTTTCTCTCAAACAGTGAACCCTTGCATTGCTGCTGAGACTTTGAAGCAAATCAGCATTTGGAATAGATGGATGCACTCAACTTGATGCACTCAAGTGAGTAACCAATGTGCACTTGCAGCCCAGAAGGCCAGCTGCATCCTGGGTTGCATCACAGGAAGTGAGGACAGTGGATCAAGAGAGGTGATTGTCCCACTCTGCTCTCTTGAGACCCCAACTGCAGTACTGTGTCCAACTCCGGAGCCCTCAGCACAAGGACATGGACCTCTTGGAGCAGGTCCAGAGGAGGGCCATGAGGATGATCAGAGGGCCGGTGCACCTCTCCTACAAAGACAGGCTGAGAGAGTTGGGGTTACTCAGCCTGATACCTTATAGTGGCCTTGCAATACCTGAAAGGTGCCTATAAGAAAGCTGGGGAAGAACTGTTCATGAGGGCATACAGCAATAGGACAAGGGACAATGGTTTTAAACTAGAGCAGGGCATATTTAGATTGGATATTAGGAAAAAGTTCTTCAGTATGAGGGTGGTAGATCACTGGACCAGGTTGCTCAGAGAGGTGGTGGTGACCCCATTCCTGGAGACCTTCAAAGTCAGGTTTGATGGGGCTCTGAGCAACCTGATCTAGTGAAAGATGTCCCTGCTTACTGTAGGGGTTTAAACTAGATGACCTTTTAAGGTCCCTTCCAACCTAATGCATTCTGTGATTCTACGATTGTTTGATTAACAGCCACTGGAGGGACTAGGATCAGCCAAATTTTTAGACCTCTGCAGAGCAAAGAACTACATCTATTTCACAAAGGCTGTAAAATGGAGGACAGTTTTTGCAACTGGATGTATGTCATGGTATTGCCCCAGCCAGCAGCTGAGCACCACACAGTCCTTCCTCACTTTCCCCCCACAGAGGGGATTAAATGGGGGGGGGAGGTAAGAAAAAAAGTGAAAAGCAAAAGCAAACCTCATGGATAAGGATAGTTTACTGGAACAGCAAAGGGAGGTAGAAATAGTAATAATAGGACTTTAATAGCAAAATATGCAAAACTAGTGATACACAATGGAGGTCTCACCCAACTGCACAACTCAGGCCATACAGCTCAGAGCCACCCCGAAGCTGAGTGGTCCCTAAACTGCACGTCCTGCAGGCGTGCACTCCTCCCCCACCAGCCTCCCTCCCTTTATGCTCAGCATGATGTGATGGTACAGAATACCTTCTTTGGTTAGTTTTGGGTCACCTGTCCTGGCTGTGTTCCCTCCCAGCTTCCTGGGCACCCCCCACCTTCGCCTTATGGCAATATGAACAAGTGAAAACTCCTTGGCTGCTTGGCAACAACTGAAAACATCAGTGTGTTATCAGCACTGCTCTCCTCCTAACTCCCAAACACAGCACTACACCAGCTACCTGAATGAAAATTAATTCTATCCTAGCTGAACCCAGGACAATGTAGTCTCTCAGAAAGCTTTGTTTAGTCATTTTGATTAACTTTGTTAGTATTGTCTTCAGTTTTCTCCTACATCATTGTACAGAGCTGATACTACATGCATTTAGCTAGTTCTCCACTGAGGTTTTTGGCATTATGTTCTTGCTGGGAGCCTTGAAAATAACTGCCATCTCTAGTAGGAGGCCTTGAAAGATGACTGTGACTTACAATCATTCCTGGGCCTTTCCAAACATTACTGTCAATCTATCATGGAGATTTGTGTGTTGATAACCTCATCAATGTCTACTAAAAAAACCAAAATCTATTTCATCTAAGGCAGTGGCTATCTTCACTAAGTTAAAGCAGGTCTTCACTTTGCAGTGGGGATATTTTGAGGCTCTATTTAGGGAAGAATGGACTTTATATTTAAAACTACCCAAATACTGTGAAGTGCTATACTAGACCAGCTTTTTTTGAGTTTTAAAAGTGTTCTCAAACCCTATAACTAATGATCACTTATGTATGCACATCATTCAACTTTTAAAGGTGACTTCAGAGATGGATTATACAGGACTGGGGTAACCACCAGTGATGTTATGAACAGTAATTGCAGAACACCACAATGTCTCCTCCACAGCCATCTCCCCTCAAAGCAAGATGTCCATAGCTGCACTCAGTGTGAGACCTGTTATAGTCCACAAGTTCTTGAGAAAATGCTTCATCATAGAATAAATATAAACAATGCTTCCACCGCCTAATGCTGTTACCAATTTCTCTGTCAATCAAATTATAGTTTCCCTGAATTTGCATAAATCTAAATGCTGGGACAAAACATGTTTAATTCTATTTACATTTCTGGAATTACATTTGCATCAAATTGTTTTAAAAGACAGGATGTGTGGCTCTGTAATGAATGACACTAGAAAAGGCTCTGTTGCTTTACTTAGATGGGAAGAAATGAGCATATGAAGGTTTTTGGCTACAAGGCATAATTCAGAGAGAGTATAGATCACTTGTTTCTTAAGGAAAAAAATATATTCATCATTCACTTTGAAGTATCAAGACTATTTTCTAGCTGGACTTGCCATGTGGACAAATGTTCTCTACTCTTCTTTTAGGAAGACTGCAACAGAACAACTCACGATGTGAAGAACTTTGGAATGAACTAATGAACTATTACCTCATCTCAGGTGAAAGCTGCTTAAAATCTCAGCCTCTGCTTAACATACTACGCTGGCAGGAAGCACCTGCTGTGTTAATACTTGTCCACCTTGGACCCTGCCATCAATTTCATTCAATAAGCCTACCCTGGGAACTCTTTAAAAGAAAATGTTTAGAAACATCTCCAAGACCTGTCTACACATGTTAGCGCACTGTGTATGACAGTGCAAAGAATTGTTACGCTTGTTCTTTTTGTAACCCAAGGCCTGAAAATGATTGTTTAGTTTTAGTTCATTTATTACTGAAAAAAATTAATAAAATGGAGCAAATTGAAACATTTCTTTACTTTTTTGGCTGTTTTATAACATTGTCACACCTGCTGCCAAAGCTGACTCTTATTAATGCTCATCCAGTTTGCTCATGTTGCAAAGAGAATGATAAAACTGAGCTCCAATAAGCAGTGGATGTCCTAATGAGCCCAGCAATGCCACAGAGCCAAAAGTTTCCTGAAACAATCTGAAGCACAGACCTTAGATGGCAGCATCTATACCACATCCACAAAATCAGACTGCAAATGGGATAATAGTATCTTCTTTCCCTCTCTTCTCATTCAGGGAGAGACACCAAAGTTGAATCCTGCCTCTCTGGTCAAGGAGCTCTGGTTTTGTCCTTGGGCTAGGAATTATCTTAAACACAGGAACTCATGTCACTGCAGATATCCAAATAACATGAATGATCTTAAAAATCAGAATGATAAAACTGAGGAGATAAATTTGAATAATGGTGTTACAAAGCAGTGGTTTATGTCTCCTAAAGTTGTTTAACTCACCTCTATTTCCAAATTGATCAGAAAACACACAAATGAACATACTAAGATGGCTTGAAAAGATAAACAGATAGTTAAAATTAATGAAATTTTCACATAGCCCAGTGAAAGATCCTATGACACTGCTTTAACTGGTGTTTTGTGCTAGAATCCCAAATCCATAGTCAGGGAATTATATGTAAATGGTTGGGTTTCCTGGAGTACCGCAAGCTCCACAAATCTCAGGTAGGCATCTATCCTATACAAATAAGGGATAGTAAATTCTGATGGTCAGGGTATGAATTTTTCAGCTACGATTCATTTTCCTGGAAAGGTAAAGCATTTTTCATATGCACCACTTTCTGAGTACACGTGCCTAGGTCTTAGAGTCAGCTTCTTTTATTAATCTGATTTTGCTACTGTGAGGCACAACCTGCTGTCACAAGACACATTACAGTTTAGAACTCCACACTACAACGGGTAAGCATGCAACTTCTTCTGACTCTTATAAGGCCAGACTATTTTCCCACCTATCATAAGAAATAACCCAATCTTGTTTCTGAGAAAA
Source organism: Porphyrio hochstetteri (assembly GCA_020800305.1). NCBI lineage: Eukaryota > Metazoa > Chordata > Aves > Gruiformes > Rallidae > Porphyrio > Porphyrio hochstetteri. Next base: position 36,445,625 of record CM036905.1, read on the forward strand.
AAACCAAAAGAATATAAATCTTAGGTATATTATTATTATTCAATATCAGAAAATAAGCTTTTAAGAAAGACAACAAAACAACAGCAAAACTCAATAAATGGATGGAAAAAGAGCTTAATGAAGTGGAAACAAAAACCCCATAGACAAGCAGCACCAGGATTTTGCTTATTGAATAGCAGGAAGATATGAATCAACACTGTGAAAGAAGAAATATAGAAGTTGCAAGAGGGAAAGGTGGGGAAAGAAAGTATTTAAGACTAAACTATTCAAAGAGTGTATCTGTCATCGTATGCCTCAGAAATCTATTTTATGGATGCCATGGAGCTTATTAAATATTGCAGGAAAAATATCCCCCAGAACAAACTGAAAATACAAAAAGTTGCTGATATCTGAGACAATATTAGAGTTTCATTGGAGACTACTGGGCTTTTACCATTGATTTCAAAGATGAAGGTCAGGTGCTTATTTCAATAAACTTAGGCTGGCGTTCTTCTTCACTAGGAAAAGTCAATCATCTTGATAGTTAAAGCACAGAGGTTTCCTTAAGTTTGCAACATCACCAAGGTTGCTTAGCTTATGCCTGAGCTGAAGGTCCTAAATTAATTCTGCTTCTCTTGAAAATTATATGACTTGGGGGCACTTCTTGACATATTTCTGGCATCTCCAGTAATAGAGGTCATATTAACACTGTGGTTTTCGCAAGCATTATTGATATTTTGAGCAGTTAAAGATTTAATTATTGATATAAACAGAGATTTTTTTAGACCAGAGAAGAATCTTTTGGGAGCTCTGAGGCCTCACAACAGCCTCAAAATTAGCTAAAGAAACAAAAGCACGTTTCAGGCTTTAGCTCAATGTTTACATGGATGCCTTTGCTCCACCATGCCATTTTCCACCAGTACTTTATGCCATTACTGGAACACCAGCTCTCATTCCACTAATGTTATTGCTTAAAGAACATATTAAGATGCTAGTGTTTTCATACGGGAGATATCCATACATCTTCCACAAGTAATTACATTACCAGTAATCCTTTTAAAAGGCTGCCTTTGCTCAGTTGCTTTGCCAATAGCTCTAAGCTTGGTTATATGACAATCCCACTTACTCATAGTGCATGAATTGATAACAGATGAAGCAACTAATACACTGGTGCTTTCTGATCAGTGACAAATTGTAGAACTGAGAACCATCAAAAGAAACAAAGTCTCTTTACAAAGCCCCAAATAGCTTTGCTTTCTTTATTTATTACTGAAAATAGACCAAAGAATTAATGACCCTGAAAATAGCATGTGTTCTTTTATACATTTTACAAAGAAGGATAATTATAAAGAAATATTACCACTAACTTTTTAAAGAGCTCTGGTATTCATGATTGTATGGAAAAGCAGCCTCTAGCTATAGAGGCTATAGAACCATCTCTTTCATGAAGGATAAAAGCCATTATATGAAGATGTGGGATACAGGACATATCATGCAATACTCTAATATGAAGACCTAATGCCGGCACATTCAGGCTAAGAAGTTTTGCTAAATACTCAAACATTTAATTAATTCTGACAAATGCTTCGCATACTGTGAATGATGTCAAATCTATTAATGAATAAAAACTGTTAACCTGAATACTAACACTGCACTCTTCTACTAGAGAGTCTACTCCTTGCTCCTGAGATGATGATTAAAAATAGCAACTGTCACTGTATCTGTCAGTCAGTGGATACACAGACGATGCAGGAGGCAGTGTGCAGAAGTGGTTTTGGACCATCAAGCAGCAGTACACAGAAAGGCTGTGAATAAATTAAACCAAAAATATAAGCCTCAGGCTGATGTGTTTGAACTTCACTGCAAACATTCTTCATACATATTTAATTGCTCCATTGAGACTGTGACTGTTCTGGAGATGTTCCAGGCATTATTTCCATTCCATTAGTACGCTTGCAGTATGTGTAGTCCTTAACCCAAAATGATTGATTCCATAAATGTCTTCCCACTTACTGACCTGAACACTAATTGAGGTTGTGTATAGATTAAAAGAGAGTGTATGCTTCTTGAAACCAGCCAAGTCACTGAAACATCTTGTGGCACAAGAAGAAAGTGGTACTTCTAACTGAAGACACCAGAATACTGCTTCACAGAAACCTTTCAGGTAAGAAGTGGAAATTATACAAAGGGTTGAAAAACTCCGCCAAACACTTTAAACAGAAGTTTAATTCAAAGTACAAAACCCCACCTTCCTGAAACATAACCCTATCTTTCTTTGAAATACTATTATCGCATCACCAGATGCTTTTGTCTGTGTTTGCATCTGGTAAATTCATTTGCTTTGGGAGAAAGTATAATTTTTTTTACATTCCATAAGAAGAAAACTAAAGAAGTTCAGATAATTTTATCAATTTGGCTGCACACAAGGGGAAAAGCTGAATGTTTTAAAGGTCTTATTCAAAACAGGATAATGTTGTGGAGTGTAAATTAGTCTACTCTGAAGCTAAACTTTTAAGTTATTAAAGGTAAGTATGATTAATTTGTAAGCTGCCCTGAGGAAACAATCCTGAAGATCTCTATAAGCACTGCCTGGCTTCTGGGTTAACCTGAAAACTACAGTTTTAAACTATGAATACTTAAGACATTAAAACTAAAATCAGTTGTATCACTTCCTTATAAGAGAGGTATGTTCATGCATCTCAGCTTGTAATAAACATTGGAAGAACTGTTGGGAAACACATTCATTGTATTTTTTTTAATAAAGTTGAGAAGCATGATTATGTTTGACTTCACGTGACAGAATACTGCAGAGAAGCCCGGAGAAGAGATCTGGGCCTGCCTTTGAGAGAAGTTTCATCCTGAGAACTCATGCACTAAAAATGACATTGCCCTTGCATGCGCTGTCTTCCTCCAGATTGTTCATACAAAATTTATGAAATTTAAAAATTATTATTTCCCAGCTCTTTCAACTCAATATATCGTTTAAAAGTCAGGTAAGATAGTTCCAGCTTGTTTACTGTCATCGAAAGCATGCCTCACTCTATTTTCTTGCTGAAGAGCTATGCTTCCTGCGCTGTGCCAACTGACCTTGAATATTTTGTTAAATGAGGTCACATTGAAGCATGTGAATACCTGGAAACTCAGCATGAGTCAAGGCCCATATTTTTTTACTCACATACTACTTTTGTGAGCAGCAAATCTGCATTTGTAGATGAAGGATGCAGCACATCTCTGTGCCACGTTTCTTTTTAAAATTGCAATTCCAGAGAGTAACCCCCCTGAGGCAGAATTCACCATTTTTAATAGCTATTTGTTTTTAAACAATGGCCATGAGTAGTTGTTCAGAGGAAATTAATTTACTAAAAGTTTTAAATGCATTATTTGTTTCAGTTTGTAGTTGAAACACCTTAGGGTACTTCATTATTTAAAGCTCCAACAACTGTGTATAAATTCACATAAAAATTAAAACCAACCCATCCAAATGAAAAGTAACCAACCAGAACAAGAAAGAAAAGGAAAACAAAATATCTATCCTGCACATTTTATACATTGTGCAGTTCCCCAATGTATGAAAAAGCAGAAAGGCCCAGGAGGTTGCACTGGAGCTAGCTAGCACAGTCGCACAATCACAGAGAGAATGTTTGCTCAGAACTGGGAGAAAGCTGTATGTGCTGTCTTTAAAATAAGCAACAGTTTGGATTTTTTTTCAGCATATCTTTGAATAAACTAAAACTGCCATAGTAAGTCATGAGACTGAAATGAAAATGTCCTCCATTCTAATGTAATATTTTGACAATTTCTTGGCCTTTGTCCTCTACCTTCCCAACAGTGAGGTATTCTTTACGTAATGAAATTAAGATCAGATTACTGCAGAACTAGTGGATTCATGGTTGGACTTGATGATCTTAAAGATCTTTTCCAACCTTGTGATTCTGTGATTCTGGTAGTGTGTGCAGAAAAGAAATGGGGAAGCTGTGAACTTGAGAATGAGGAACAAACCTTCCAAAAATATAGGCCTTTCTCAAGGCTGAATAGATTCTTTTTTCCAACTGTTGTCACTGGCTTTGCCTTACAACTTCAGTCATCACAGACAAGAAGGGCTGATGCCCTTTCCATTGAAATCCAGATTTACTGCTTGTCTGCACAAGAAGCAGCACCATGCTTACCAATGTACCAATGCAATCAGTAATACAACTGTAAACTGCAGTAAAGGTGTTATTTCTTCAAGGAAAATACAATTCATTTCAGGAGGTAAAGAATCTGAAAAGATGGAAAATGTTTAGCACTGTATTAATAGAATCTTTGTTTACACACTGCTAACTGAAGCTCTTGAATCTGATTAGTCAGTATGACAAATTCATTATGTCCATCAGGATTACTTCAAGCTAGACAAACCACTTCAAATATGCATGGTCTGAAACTTAACTGCTATTGTAAAGACTTAACTGCTAACACGATTTATTTGTCTTGTTAAAAAAAAAATCTCCAGACAAGACTCTGAAGTACCAAAACATATATTATGAATCCAAGAGCCCTGCAGGGCACCTTTTGTTAACACCTTTTTGTTGTGATTTTATTGACAATTTAATCTAGCCTTTGTTTTAGGCATTGCTTTCTCCACTGTCACAATTACAGACAGACAACATGCAATTATTTGAAATATAAATATAGTCACAATACTCTCATTGTGTTATCCAGCCTAAAAAAGATATTTTGAAGTTGAATGTGTTGATTAGGCTAGCTGTCAACAAATTAATTTAATTTTATAACCCTACTGATTTTTTTTAAAGTAGAAAAGCAAGATACATACGAAATGCTACTTAGATCTAAATGGAGGTTTTATGCTAGCACTAAGAAATCATATGTGCATTCATATGTATAGATGTGTTAACACATCCTGAAACATTAGTTTTAATTAAGTTTTTATTTTTACTGGGATGGCCCTATTTTGATAGTGGCCGTGGGCTATAAGAATCTGAAGAGGCCAGAATGGGATAGAGGATGAATCACAGAATCATAGAATCACAGAATGTTTTGGGTTGGAAGGGACCTCAAAGACCATCTAGTTCCAACCCCCTGACATGGGCATGGAGACACTTCACTAGACCAGGCTGCTCAAGGCGCCATCCAACCTGGCCTTAAACACTTCCAGGGATGAGGCTTCCTCAACCTTTCTGGGCAACCTGTTCCAGCGCCTCACCACTCTCATAGTAAAGAATTTCTTCCTAACATCTAATCTAAACCCACCCTCTTTCAGCTTGAAGCCATTCCTCCCTTATCCTATCACTACTCGCCCTGAAGAACAGTCCCTGTCCTACTTTCCTGTAGAACCCCTTGAAGTAGGGTGTAATTAGGCATCCCCAAAGCCTTCTCTGAAGTCTGGCAGAATTTAAATAATAATTTTAAGTCCAGTCTTTGCAAAAGACAGTCTCATCATCTTTATGTTAGCCTGAAATATCTGAATTTGGATGCAACTATCTAATTTTTTTTTAAAGCATGACCAATTAGAAAGTAATTCAGCATTAGTACAACCACATTCTAGTCCTGTGCAACACTATGCACACTGTGCAACACTGTGAATCTCAAGCTGTGATTTCACTGGCACCATTATTAGTCTATCGATACATGTTCGTTTGTTTGTACCAGCAGAACAGGATGATAAGGTAGAGAGAATTTTGCTAAATTCTATTTGCAAAATTCTGTACATGACACAACAGAAGTCATGTCATCAAGGATTATTAGGAAAACAAGAGGAATAAAACTTCTAATATCAGATGCTGAATGGTTGGCAACTGTAATATCCTCCTGAAACCAATGTAAGACATAAGTCATCTAAAGTGTCACCAGGGAGAGTGTTCTCAGTCCCCACTGTTAAACAACTTCGTTAACAGTGGAACTCGGAACAGTTACACTATGTTAGCACTTCCAGTGACACATGGAGTCCACAGGCCCTAAACACAGATAGTTTCCAAACTGATTGTCACTGGGCACATATCAGTTTCCAAATGGCTTCTTCATGCGGATCTGAAAGCCAAAGAACACTTGAGAAGATCAGCATCTTTAAGACTACAAGAGATGATTAAAAAACTTTGTAGTTTTGTGTATTCCTAAGGGCTTTCCAGTCCAGAATATGTAAATACTCAACATTTATGGGAAATACGGGAATACAGGAAAGTTGATGAGTCAGGAGTTCAGCTAAGCACATCAGCAAATTCTAAGGCACAAATTTAAACATGCCATTACGGAGAAATACAATTTAAAAAAAAAGTACTTCAGCATTCCAGGAAGAGAAATAATTTAATTGCTTTAATCATCACATTTATTTTACAAAACTGAATTGATTTTTGGAATCCAGCCATGACAAAGTCTATGAACTCTAGCTGTGAGCTTGAGCAGATGAAGCACTCATTTTCTGATGTCCGTTGAATTCTGTGAGCTTTTCAAGAGTGCACATCGTGCACAAGAACACTGGCTGAGGCTGCACCTTCTCCATGCAGCACACATTGTGTGATGGATTCTTTAAAGCTTCCCCAAAGAGACTTGAGGTTGAGTTGAACTGACCATGTTCTGGGCTATGATTTTGCCAGGCTTCTGCATGCTGAAGCAAGGATGCAAAGCAGGTAGAAATTCTATCTTGATAATCTGAATTGTATCCTTCTGCTGCAGGAATAATTGTCCACACTGTGCATGCTGATCTAAGTGCAGTATTTGGAACTTCTGTCTTGGGGTGGCTGTCAAAATTATCTAATTATACACTGTTATAATTTTAAGTTTCACAATTTATATTTTCTGCTTACATGTTCCCATAGCATGTATTAATCTGTATTCATCCTATTTTTAGAGTGGATCCAGAATGAGGACTAGGCGAGCTGTAAACACTAAAGACAGAAAAAGATGGTTTTGTTAATAACAGATGGATTTATACTGTGGAAGAGGAAGGAAGGGAAAGCACTTAAGCAGAAAGAGGGCAGTGACAGGACTAGCAGCCACATCAGTGATTCTACTCTTTTCTCAGAAAATCTTCCACGGGGCCTGAGTGGAGGTGGAAGTGTCTCCTACTCAGCAAAAAACTCTGCAGAACGTGCTAAAAGAGGACTTGCTTCCACACCACTTCTACAACTGGCCCTGTGCCTGAACTGAGGATTGCATTTGCCTATTTCAAAGAAAAGAACCTTTGAAACCTGCTAAGGCAAATCTTCATCTAAGAATTAGAGCTTTTCAGTTTTTGGCATAGAAGGGCATTTTGTGAAAGCATTGTCATTCGGAAGGGCCATTACTACTGAAACTTTGCAGACACTGCACTTCAGGAAGTTTTATTCAAGCTACACATTGAGTAAAATATTTTTAGTAACTCTTCATGGCATACTTCTTGCTCACTAACAGGGACAGAATAAAACATGCTTTTGAAAGAGGTGAAGACGGGTTGCCGTATCCAACCAATTATGAGGGCTATACTTAGGGACCTAGCAATTAGACAGGAATAAAAACAGCTTCTTTTTCTAGCAGGCTATCAGCTATTGAATTGCAAGTACGTATAAAATATAACTAAAAAAGCTTAAACAGGCTGAGGAACTGAAAAGGTATGCTATATGGTACATGTACACTACCGCAGTTCAAAGAACAAAGCCAAATCAAAGGCAAAACTCAAGTCTCCGGGCCCAGTCCTGAATCCCACTCTAATTAATGGATGATTTTTTCTCTCTTCAAGATAACTTCAATGAATCTTTTTTCACACCCCACCCCCCCATGACAGGAAATGCTTCCACACTAGAACTTATCAGGGGAAGTGCTTGCAAGGGTGTTCAGAGCTCTCTCCCTCACCTCTACTGCTGTTTTGAGTGTGTGGTTGAGTGTGTGTGGATGTGCATGCATGAGTCCTCCTACTTCATATGAGAGGAAAGCTGCCATGACACACTCACCCTCCCTCTCTGCCAACCCTTCACTTATTCATGCAAATACAAGTAAGAAACAACATATGTGTGTGTTTGATCTGTAGGAGTCTCCATCAGAAAAAAATAAGTAGGGTGAGACCTCTTTATGTAACAAGACAAATGGAAAACCTAAGCTTCATCCTAAAGTGATCTCACAATTATAGAGGCTTTTTAATCTGAGATCTCAAAGTTCATCTTCCCTTCTAAGAAGAAAAGTGAGGCGAGGAATGCTTGTTTCACCATTCTTCTGATCACAAATAGAGTAGGGGAAATGCATGATACAGCCTTTCCAAATATAGACTGGCATAGGCAAGATACGAATGTCTTCCTTGGTAGGTGAGACAGATGGGAGACTTTCACACACCCTCCCTCACATATGGATACATTTTCTCTGCTCATATATAAGTAATGTTATGCAAAGCATTTACCTCTCATGCAGTGCATTACTAGCCCATGAATAACATGATCCATGTGGCCACATGGGTGGCCTCTGGACTGGCTGCATTTCCCAAGATGTTCCTAACTCCTTGGCTTTTCCTAGAAAACCCAGGGAAAAGTTGAGACAGGCCATGATGTTAGAGCAGTGAATACTATCTTGCAAGCCAATCACCCCATGGCAGACTTAAAGCCCCAGGTCTGCCTTTCACTTTCCTTCTTGCTTCTGCACACACTGGCAGCATTTTGGGCTATTGCTGGGGGAAGAAGGGAAGAGGAAAAGGACAAACATGTTCTACTACTTGTAATAGAAATTAGTGGGAAGGCAGGAGACTCTTAGAGGAGGACTGAGTGACTATTCCAGCGTGAAACAAGTGGGACTGGTAGAATCAAAGTCATAGAATCTCCTGAGTTGGAAGAGATCCATAAGGATCATCAAGTCCAACTCCTGGCTCCACACAGGGCCAGCCAAATCAGAGCATGGGACTGAGTGCATCATCCAGAAGCTTCTTGAACTCAGTCAAGCTCGGTGCTGAGACCACTTTCCCTGGGGAACCTGTCCCAGTGCCTGACCACCGTCTCACCGGTTACCACCTGGTACTGGTAATGGGAGAATGAAAAACTGCTCACTGTAGAAGATCAGCTTCAAGACCATCTAAGGAACGTGAAGGTGCACAGGTCCATGGGACCCAATGTTATGCATCTGCGGGTCCTGATGGAACTAGCAAATGAAGCAGCTAAGCCACTCCATCATATCTGAGAAGTTTTGGCAGTCTGTTGAAGTTCCCATTGACTGAAAAAGGGGAAAAATAATCCCCATTTTTAAAAAGTGGAAAAAGGGAGATCTGGAGAACTACAGGCTGGTCAATCTCACCTCTGTGCCCAGCATGATCATGGAGCTGATCCTCCTGGAAAACTACACTTAGGCACATGGATAATAAGAAGGTGACTGGTGACAGCCAACAGGACTTCACTAAGGGATGAAAACTGGTGGCATTCTATGATGAGGTTACAGAGATGGTGGATAAGGGAAGACCCACTGATGTTATCTACCTAGATGTTCTCTACCTTGTGTCCAGCTCTGGGGTCTCCAACATCAGAAGGACTGCAGCTATCCTATGAAGACAGGTTGAGAGAGAAGGAGACCTTATTGCAGTCTACCAGTATCTGAAGGGGGTCTACAAAAAAGCTGGAGAGAGACTGGTTATAAGGGCATGTAGTAATAGTATGAGGGTCAATGGTTTTACAATTAAAGAGGGTAGACATAGATTACTTATTAGGAGGAAATTCTTTACTGTGAGGGTTTTGAGGCACTGGCACAAGTTGCCTAGAGAAGCTGTGGCTGCCCCCTCCCTGACAGCATTCAAGGCCAGGCTGGATAGGGTTTTGGGACACTTGATGTAGTGGAGGATGTCCCTGCTCATGGCAGGGGGGTTAGAACTAGATGGTGTTTGAGGTCCCTTCCAAACCAAACCATTCTGTGATTCTAAATGCTCACTGTGAAGAGCTGAATGATGGGAGAACCCTTGTTCTGACACTGTGGTCTTCATGCACTGAGGAGTAGGAGGAAGGCATCAAAGAATGAGGTCCCAGAAATGGGTCTGACTTATGTGGTTGTCAGGCTCAAAGCAGTCTGGTCGCTGTTGACCACTGTTACTTTTCCGCAGTAGATCTTAGACTAGCACTTTGCCATTAAAATGGAAAAATATTCCTTAGGGCATGTAACAGAGAGATTTAACAGGATCAAACTTAGGTTTGAATAAGAAACTTTCATATTAATCTTTTAGATTGTGCAACATTTTAAGATAATTTAGTACTGGATAGTTAAATGTAAACTAAAAATAAATAGAAACCTTAAACAACTACCATTTGTATGAAAGAAAGTCCGGTGATTTGGATTATGTTGATTTATTTTCAACATTTTTTCATGGTAATCAACTATAATTTTACAGCATAGTTTGCCAATAATTGCAAGCATTTAAATAAATGCTATAAAAAAATTTTAGTCATCTCTTGACAAATGATAATCATACTTCTTGACTGCCAGACTAAATCTAACAATTGCTATTCATCGACAATTTAATCCTCTCAGAATATGTCTGCCTAGATTAGTAGTTGGATTGCTCAATATAAAAGTCTCTGTGGAAGATCTTACAGAATATTTTGCATTGAGACAAAAAGGAAATACTAAGGAACTTACTTACTGTCTTTCTTATCAAAATTGAAGCTATTCATTTTGGTTATATCTGAAGAATAAAAGATTTACTGGGAGAAATAATATTGTCAAATATTTTTATGTTCTTTTACACAATTTACACTGTTTACCAGGAAATCTGCCTCACCTTCTAGATGACTACAGGCTTCCATTCAGTAGTCAGTATCTTATCACAAGATAAATTACTTAAATATGAAAGAATTAAGAGATGAACTTAAACACCTCCAAAATAGGGAGAGAATAACGTATGTGTATCTATACAATGTATGTTATAATTATTTTGTTGCTTCGTGCAGTAATGTTTGTGGGACTGCATCACAAAAGCCTTTACTCAAACTTAATGAAAGGTTTGTTTAGTTTGGGTTGGTATATAATTTAGGCTGACAAAGCTATAATGTCAAATTAGGTTTCTTTTCAGCGCAGCCTACAATGAAAAGACCGGATGTTTTAAGAAGCTGTCTTGTGAAACAACTGTATGAACTACATTCATATACGTGAAAATAACGTAATTGTCCTGTATGCATTTATCATCTTGACTGTGAAAGCACAGAATACAGAAATCTAACTTATCAAAACAAACACACTAATAGGTGCATAATAGCAAATCACTTAAAGAAACTATGTTTTATTTCTGTGTGGGAGACATGGCAATCTATCTCATAAAGAAGCTTCCTTTATTTGCGGGGTAAAAAATATTGTCCAATTAAGAATCCTACACAAACCCATGTTTAACACAATCCTCTATGAATGCAACATATGTACATGAATTAGTACTCCATGGCAATTCGGAACAATTGTTTTGAATAAAAGCTTTTAAACCTGTATTTCTCACTTGCTGATTCAAAGTACTGTGATTGATAATATATATTTCTGAGTGTTTGTAGTTTTGATTTTATTGAAGAAAGGTTATGGAAATACATCCTAAAATAACATTATTTAGTTTGCAAATTCAAACACAGCAAACAGAAGGAATCACAAAGTTACAGTTCTCAGTGTTACTTTATTTCTTCTCCATGTTGCCATGTTCTTTGTTTCATTTCAGACAGGAGTCCTGTATCAAAGACTCGATATTGCACTGGTGAACACATAAAATAAATGTCTAGCCAGGGACAACGTGGAAACAGATTCCAGTCTGCTGCCTGCATATTCAAATGTTTGGTTTGTATATATTATTCTGGCACCCTGTCCGAAATCAATATGCAGCTGCACAATCCACCGTTACCTCTACACTCCCCCATTTTGATAATCTACTGTTGAATATCAATTTTCTCTTTCCTGGTTACACCAACCTCAAAGCAGCTCTTTTCCTCTCTTCTAGTAATCTCATTTCTTTTTGGTGCTGTTTTTTTGTTCCCTGTAGCTAAAAGTTTGCATGAAGAACTCTTTATGTCTTGCTCATTATAATATCCCCCCACCCCCCCCCCCTTTTAGGAAAGTTCTGAGGACAATTAATATTGGAACAGTTTGTCAAGAGAAGGAATATTTGGATCTTGCCTCTTAAACAAACCTCATGCTCAGCCTAGAGATATCCTGGGGGATTTTAGTCTAGCTACTATGCTGGATTCTTCACAGGATGTGGTGGGCCACAGCAGAGGACATTGTGATGAGGAGATAATGATTGCAGGCACAAACTAGGCAGAAGTTAACCACAGCCCTTGGTGGCAGAGACCTGTACGTTAACATGAGCGACAGCTATATAACCTGAGCACATACTGTGTTAGCAGCATGTGCTGCCTTCAGCAATGCCACCTCTATGCACTGCTTGTGAGAGGTCGCTCCTGCACAGATACATAAGAGCATAACATTCTCAGCACATTCTCAGGTACCATCTGGAAAGCTCAGTACTGCAGGGGTTTGTTCACTTGGAAAAAGACTTTAAATACTATACAAACAGGCATCCCATAACTATTTATTAAATTAGTTTTAAGTACTTTTTCATTAATTGTTTTAACATTACTTCCATTTGTAGTTCACTTTCATGTAGTTGTCTTCTGTCTTAACAAGCGTTTTCCTAATAAAACAAGTATTGGTTGGACTTAAGCGGAATAAAAAATATTTGTAAAATAACCCGTATTCTCACACTGTAATTCCCTCTTTGCTTCCTCTAATATTCAACACCAAAAATAGCTACTGTTCTATACTGTCCTATTTATTTAACTCATCACTAGCTACTGCTATTGGCTTGTCATCAGTCTCATCCAAGATCTTTATTTGGCTTAATTTAACAACCTTTTTTTCTTGTTGCTTCTTTCAAATCCCAGTCCTCTCATGTCATATACAATTTGTCTTTCCTAAACCAGCCAAATTATCAACATATTCAAGTAATATACATTGGCCTATTTCAATTCAGACTTGTAACTTCACCACAGCAACAGTAACCACAGAGCACTGGAGATGTGGAGAGAGTTTTCTCCCTACCACAGCCACATCTGACTGCCAGGGGTGTGGAAATTTAACACTCCTTGGGTATATTTTCTTCTTGCTACCAATACAGGCTGGGGGATGATTTGATAGAGAACAGACCTGCAGAAAAGAACTTGGGGGTACTGATGGGCAAAAAGATGGACATGAGCCAACAATGTGCACTTGCAGCCCAGGAGTCCAATTGCATCACAAGCAGCGTGAACAGTGAATGAAGAAAGGTGAATGATTTTCCCCCTCTGCTCTCATGAGACCCCAACTGCAGTACTGTGTCCAACTCTGGAGCCCTCAGCACAAGAAAGACATGGAACTCTTGGAGTGGGTCCAAAGGAGGGTAATGAGGATGATCAGAGGGCTGGTGCACCTCTCGTACAAAGACAGGCTGAGAGAGTTGGGCATTTTCAGCCTGCAGAAGAGACGGCTCAGGGAAGACCTTCCAGTACTTGAAGGGGACCTACAGGAAGGCTGGGGAGGGACTGTTTGCAAAGGCATGTAGTAATAGGACAAGGGACAATGGTTTGAAACTAGAGCAGGGTAGGTTTAGATTAGATATTAGGAAGAAATTTGTCACTATGAAGGTGGTAGATGACTGGAACAGGTTGCCCAGAGAGGTGGTGGAGACCCCATCCCTGGAGACATTCAAAGTCAGGCTTGATGAAGCTCTGAGCAATCTGATCTATTTAAAGGTGTCCCTGCTTACTGCAGGGAGGTTGGACTAGATGACCTTTAAAGGTCCCTTCCAACCTAACACATTCTATGACTCTAGCTTTCTTTTGTAACCCACAAACCATCCCATGAATTCCACCATGTTCTAGATACTTCACATCTGCAAGAAAGTGTGTTTGCATTTGCACTGTGTCCCTATGCAATTAACACAAGACTGTCACAGTGTTAAACAAAGAGGCCTCTGGATGGTGTGGGCCGTCATTCAGCAGAGCTGGAAATTGCCAAAAATGGAGCCCTTTCTATTGAAAAAGCCCCAACCCATCATCATCAAAAAAGTAGAAAGGAGTGCAATGAACTCCTGAGTGATGGGCTAGACAAAAGAAAATAGCAAATGGACATATTTTAAGCTAGCTGAGCTGTTTGTGGAAAATTGTATTGCGAAGGCATTCAAAAGGCAGCCAGAAACCTCTGGAGCAACCAACAACCAGTCGCTGACAATGTTTCCAGGGAATGATTTAAAACAGGAGATGATAAGCTAAATCAAAAAAGCCTTTGCTAATTAGTTGCATTGTAAAGCTGAAAATATTTCCAAACGTGAAACACAAAGCAGTCACGTGATCAACTTGTATAAAGTGGATGGTGCCTTCACGCCCATGACAATCCACCTGTCTTTGGTATGTTTATAGGCACTTTCTAATTTTACAAAGTAAACCTGAAAATAAAATGATGTTAACAGAAAAACAAGTCCAGTGTGTATCTAAAATTTTTGTTTCATCAACCACTTGAAGCTGTGCATCACATATCTTGTATTCGGGATAATTAAACCACAATGCACTGTATTATACTATCTCTGCTAAACAGGTGTGCCACTAGTAAATGTCCTGAATAAATGGATTTTGGCATACCATTATCTGTGTAGGACATACTAATGAGGATGCTTCATTCAGGACATTTTGGAAATGAGGCTGCTCACATCACACTGGTTAAGCAACAATAAACGAAATACAAATACCCCACATTATCATGCATAACATTATCAATACTTTAACTCTCCCCTCTATTTTTCCTAATTATTAGGGAAAACAAAAGCCTGCTTTTATTGATGTCTAATGTGTGCCATCTAAATAATGTCTCTAGAGAGCGTAGACTGTACACTGTTGTCCAAGGCTGTTTTATTTTACTACTTAAATCTAAAAATCACAGAATCACAGAATCACAGAATTATCAAGGTTGGAAAAGACCTAGAAGATCATCCAGTCCAACCATTCACCTATTACTACTAGCTCCCACTAAACCATATCCCTCAATACAACATCCAGTCTTTCCTTGAACACCCCCAGGGTTGGTGACTCCACCACCTCCCTGGGCAGTGCATTCCAGTGTATGTCACACTTTAGGTTTTCAAATCCCCATAAAACATACTCTTTAGTGTGAGAATCATGCATGAAAAGAACCATAATTTTTCACTTTATCTCCAACTTAAACTTTTGGAAGGGTTTGTTAATGTGAATACTATTTGAAAGAAAATATGGATTTATAAGATTTTAGACAGCACGAAGTGAAAACATCTCTCGCACCAATCTTAGAATAATTTTATTAGTGTTTTATTGTTCTCCCTGTCTGGTATGTAAATTTGAAATCTCCCTATCATGTCACCTTGCTTTAAATCCTTTTTTTCCCATTCTTCCAGTCTTTTTGTGTAATTACGTTTTTTCTTGACTCTTAACTAGTCTTTCGAGTCTTTCAGACAAGGCCATTCTTCAGACAAGGGTAAAAAAAATCAATGATATTCTAGACTGAGCTTTTCGCTGACTTAACTAAATTACACCATGATCATTCCTAGCCCACTTAGTACCTATCTGAGCATTTTTTCACTCACTTTTTTGCCCACCCTGGCACCCTGAGACAGAACCTTCCTCTGCACATCCTGCAAAGATAGCAAGGAGCTGTTTCAGCCTCTTGCCCGTGCTCCTCATCCCTGTTTCGTAATTCCAACTTTTCAGCCATGTCTTTTTGTTCACCCACCTTTCTAAGACCCCTCTTCCATGCTAGCATTTGTCAAATTATTCACCTCATCTTTTACTTCTGTCACGTCACTAATATATATGGTGTATACAAATAATGAATACTTCTAACATAAATGATGGCACACCCCTGTCTTAAGAACACAGCATAAAATTATTATTTTATTTATACCTTTCATTGCACATTTCTGAGTTATTTCCTAAGTGTTCAGCACACTCCATGGGGCTTCCTAATTTTCCTAATTGCTTTCTATAAAGAACTTTGTCAAAAGGCTTTTGAAAGTCCAAATAAATTAGATCAAGCATTTCTTCCTCATCCATTATTTTGATGACATGTTCAAAGAGTTCTAACAGATCAGAGAAGGTTTTCTCTCAGCAAAGCTACCCCAGCTTTTTAGCAGAATTTAATCTAGAGTTTTGCTCATAATTCTATTATTAATGATGTATTCAATCCACTTAGCTAATACTGAACTCCGACTTACAGGCCAGTAGGATAATTCTAGTTTGCTGAAAAAAGCTAAGAAATTAAAAACAATAGCCAGATTTTAGCATTCTATTTTTCAATAGGCAACTAAGTGTTAATAAAATTTGCATCAGCTCAGCCCTTTCATTTCCTTAAAAACCTTGCTTGTAGCCAATCAGTGTGATTATGCTTTCTTTTTAGTCCTTAAATTTCTCTTATTATTTCCTTTAATTCCTCAATTTGATGTAATATCCCATTTTTGCTACTTAACAGTACAGGCATTTCATTGTATTTCCCGTAGCAGAATCCATGTAAATAAATCTTCTGTGTAAATAAACTGTAACAATTTCTTCTAAATCTACCCCTTAAAAATCAGCAGGTCTGCTGACATTTTAATGAGCTTTTCTGCTTCTG
The DNA here is from genome assembly GCA_020800305.1 of Porphyrio hochstetteri. Lineage (NCBI taxonomy): Eukaryota > Metazoa > Chordata > Aves > Gruiformes > Rallidae > Porphyrio > Porphyrio hochstetteri. The sequence continues at coordinate 36,462,173 of CM036905.1, forward strand.
ATGCAGTTGAAAAAATCTTTGCAATTTCTTTCAATTTCAACTGCAAGGTCTCCATACTGCTTCGTAGACTATACATTTTCCATCTTCCATTTTTCCTGCCACGATTTATGTTCTTTTTCAAGAATTACTCATGAAGAGGCTACATTTGGGGCCAAATTAACACTTACCCTCATTTTTTTTTGCATGATTTTTTAATGTCTTTCTTAATAATCTGAGGCTGACTTGCCATTTCAAATCCTATTTGTGTGTTAATTGAAAAAATTACTATAATTAATTTGAAGGTCGCAAAGGGACATTCACATAACTATTTACCTTAATTACAAGGACTGACAATGGGACATCCAAATATTATCACATACAGCAAAAACTTTGCCACTCAATTATAAACAGTATACATTTTAAAATTATATCTTTTACAGCAGCTATTTTGATTAGGAATTCTTCACTCCTGTACAGCTTTTGTAATGTTTTTGTTAGGCTATTTCATTTTTTTCAAGCAATATTTTCTGTTTATATCTCTTCCTGCCACAGACACTTAGAAGATATATTTTTAGATGTTCTAGAAAAGGCTCATTTACAATAATTTGATTTTACTATTTTCCTACCAGAATAAAATGATCCTAATGTTTCCTTTCTTCCAGAAGGCTCTGGCAGACTTTCCCCAGTCTGGGTAGGGTTTGTCCTGAAGCATCATGTCTGTGACCTACAGGGAAAGAAGAAATAATCAACAGGTAAACTGGTGTCACAAAGGAAAGTACTAACAAGGACTGTGGGAACAATATTTTATGTATGACACACCTGCTTCATTTCTGATAATTTTAAAACTTAGCCAGTAGAAGAACCAGTATCTCTATCTTTATTTATAACCAAGATAAAGTATAATATCCTACATATTTTGCCTCCCTTGTGAAAGAAGGAAACCTGTGGAGATCCAAGGTGAGAAGAGGAGGGACCAGTCTAAAAGTTAGAGCAACCTACAATATAGAAACTACATTCCCTTACAGAGACAAAGCTTTCCAGTCCAGCCCAGGAGTGGGGACCCACTTCCCTGAGAGCAGCATCAGCAGAATTTCCGCTCTTGAAATCAGAACTGCAGCAGGGAGTGCAAGCCTGTGAATTAAGCACTATATGCCATTTATAATCTCCTCTTGCTTCCTGGTATCAGTAAGAAAAGTACACTTGGGACTGGAGACAGGAAAATTCCTTAAAACTTGCACAAAAATTTTTAAAAGTATGAAATATTTATTCTCATTTTCATAATTCCTCTCTAAAGAGACCATCTGTTTCTCTGTCCAGAGACTCATATGCATGCGCTACTTCTGGGTGGTATGCAAAAGTATTAAAAAATGAGTTTTGGCTAAAATGAGGGAGGTGAATACCCATCAGGCGCTTGCACCTTTGGGAAGCTGTGTTTTCATATCCATTTACTTCAAGTTAACTGTACTCTAAAGCACCAAAAGTTACACTACAGTAAACTCATCAATGCCGTTGTGCAAAAGAACCAGAAGAGTGGAAAGCCTACCCATCTGCAGAGATTAAGAAATGATTGAACAGATAAAGGAGAGAGGGGTGAGCACCTGCCTCAAAATACAGGTAAGTAAAACAAATCCTATCTGTCACTGGTATCAGCACACAGTGGAAAATTACTAACTGTTTTGATTAGTTTGAAATAACTCTTAATGAGATTTCAGAAAGAACTAAGTTCAAATTGACGTTAAGATTTCTTGTTTTTATTTTCCACTACATTTATTTTGATATACGGTGTTTTTAAAATCCAATTTACAATTCAGTGTGTGAGCTACCACTTTCAATCAACAACAAAACCAGCGTTTATCAACAAGAACACATGGCCCAGGATTAAATTAAAACTACACTCAACCTCTAAATTTTGGTTCTGAGTCCATGTGAGGTTAAAAGTGCTCTGTATGTCAATCTGAAGGGCTGGGTCCAAAGGAATATGAATATGTTAAATAAATAGAAAAACTTATTCTAGGATTTTATGGTTTCATTAAGCCTAGCCTGAAGAAAGAACAGCTTATAACCCAAAATACCATCTCTACTAATTGCTTCTTATAGGTAAATCTTTTCTCAAATCAGTCTGCTATGATACTTTTTAATAAGATTCCAATTCTTTAAATAAATATTGCAATAAATATTTAATGCTGAACAAGAGCTCTGTAAAGATCTGATCCAGTTCTTTAGTAACACCTTTTTTTCTCTTAGGAAAAGCCTACATAGTAATGAATATTTTGCAAGGAAGAACGGGTATTTCAAGAGGATTTATTCAGTTTTCAAACTATTTTCTTCAGACGCTTCCTGGAAAATACTTATTATATTTGGTAGAAGGGTGCAATCTGCCACTCTATGACCAATTATTAGAGTAGCATGTTCCATAAGAGTGACATTCAAGAAGCAGACATTTTCTGAGGAAAATGGCAAGACAAGGCAGGAAATGTTCTTTCTGATATCAGACAGTTGGTCTTTCATCTCCCAGCTTTGGCATTTATTTAAAGTCATATCACCAGATCAATGTCAGGTCGGTTGCAGCTAAATTGGCTGAAGCAGAGACAGTCATTAAAGGGATGCATTCCATAAAGAGAAATCCAATTACCTTTTGCATTAGAGAAATCAAATTCATTTTCTGGTTTGGTCAAGGACAGTCACTGTGGAAAATGCCTCACAGGAGAAAAGCACTCAACACTGTCATGGTGCAAATAAATTTTAGATAGGAACATCAAAAACTCATTGCTGCTGTTAGAAAGATGTTTTTAGAAAAAGAAAAAAAAATAATAATTTAATTTGCACAACTTAGTAGAAAGAAACAAGTGAGTGTGTATTTTTTCCTCTCAGTTTTTTTCCTCACAGACAGGGCAATCGCTGGCCAGCAAACATTTCTCTCTGCTTTACTGGGCTACCTTTGAAAACACCACTGACATTGAAGAATAAAAAAGAACTGATCACTTCAGTAATTTTCTGTATGCATGCATCTCACATAATCAAGATAAAATAGGGAAAGTCACTTATAATGTAATTAAGTAATGCATTTTTTCTTGAACTAAAAGATGCAATATGCTTTAATCAATTAATTACACCGCTTCAGTACAGAAAGGAATGGCCCTTACACATAATGACTGTATACTCTCATTTTATTTAGTGTCTCATGAGAAAAATGGTTACATTGTAGTAAAATGCAGAAACAAAGCTGCATAATACACAGTCTGACTTTCTGAAGTTACACAAAGTTATACAAATGCCACAGCAAAATATTTTCATTAAAAATTAGTGGGGTTTTATATATTACTTAATCTTAAATTTCACCTTACCCTATAAAAATATGACTTCACTAACTCTTCATATTATTAACTTTACATTAACTAAGAAGTTAACATAATGCTTTTAAAAAGGAATATTGCTATCATTAAATTAATAACAAAATTTTACGATTCCCATTTTTTATTACAGGAAATTAAATTGTTCCTTTTGATAGGATATACTAGAATAATTTGAGAATGATGTCATATCACATAGAAGAAAGAACCCAGGATTCAAAGTCATATCAGAGCAAGTAGCTTATAAAAACAGGTGAAGCAAGCAAAATCACATAAACTTCAAAAAACCCCCAACAAACCAGCAAGATACCTAAGATCCCTGACATATACTTAGTGGAGCAGTTAGACACCTCAAGGATCATTTAACCCTTCCGTGTGTTTTCTCTTTGAGTGTACTGTTCAGGATGCTCAGCACATAGTTTAGACATCCCCTCCCTAGAGTCATGTCAAACGATGCTGTGTTTTAAGTCACACCATCCTTCCCAGCAGAGGCAACATCTGCAGCAGGAGTTTCAGGTGAGGTTAAGTATCTTTCCTCTTAATAAGCTAACTGCAAGTGAACCTTTCTTTAGAAAAAAAAAAGAAGAAAATGACCTGATACTTTGGTCATGCCTTCAAAGTACCTTCCAAATTCTTCACTACCAAGAACTATGCTGTCATCTTCAGAGAGAAAACAGATCTTTCCTGGAAAACTAATGCAGCATGGGCTGCTGGCCAAGCTGTTTTCATCTGCCAAATTGCATTTTAGAAACCTAGAAGTATAAAAGTACATCAAATAATTTCATAGTAGCACTTCTCTACATAAAGCAACCACAGAAACTGTATCTTGAAAGAGAAATGTACTCTGGACAAGCTCTTTAGGATGTGATGCATTCCATGCCATATCATTTATTAAGTAGAGACCAACACTCAGTGGAGGATTTTCATTGCTTTATTCATGCTTGGATAAATAACCAAAGCAGGGTAAGAGCAGCCCTCCAGACTTTAACAGCATGTAGAAGTAGCCAAGATCCGCAAGAAAAGCCTGGAAATACGAACCAAATGGTGAACTCAGACATCTTTTTTATTAGTTTGATACAGTAATGAGCAGTGAAAGGTCTAACAGACAATAGGATTCCAACATCTTTTATCAGTAAAGAAGTTATTCGTAAGCAACCACTCAGCCAGGAGGACAGGACATCCTGGCACTATTGCTGGAAAATGGAGTAGCCTGAATAACTTTGCATTTGGCAAAATAAATGAATCTACCACTGTTAAGTATGTGATTCAAGTACTATAAATGTCAGGATTTTTCTATTTTTATCATTTTACAATTTCAAAATATCTTATTTTAAATTATAAGCCTCTTCATAGGGAGCACTAAATTAATTCAATTTGAAACTCAGCCTTTAAATAGTTCACAAGTAGTGCGTTTTGACTCTCCCAAACTCTTTACACAAGAAACATTATTTTCAGTCCTGCAACTGAAGAATTTAATTAATGAGTATCATAAATGCTAAAAGTTTTCAGAAATTGTAAGGATGCCATAGTGTTGGGGTGGGCCTGTAGGTAGTTTCCCAGGGCCAGTGCATGCATGTTGCTTCATTGCTTGGCTTTGTGCAGTGCAACGTTCCTCATCAAAAGAAGCCAATGATACCTTTTACAAAAATGCAGCTCTGCCTGAGTGTTTCTGAAAAGTGTGTGGGTTTGGGTTTGGTGGGTTTTTTTTCAAAGAGTGGGGCTAAATCATGTTAAAATAATTGTTTCCTGAAGCCAAAGTGTGAAGTCAGTGAGAGCTAATGCATTCTGCTGAGCGCATACACTCCCTTTGCTTTGCTGTTATTGCTTTTAGGTTAAGAGCTATATTTAGGTGTCCCACTAACTATACATCAATTCTTTATCATATCTCAGTCTTCAAGTACTGTACTACATCATGGTAATCACATACCAACCCAGGGAAACATTTAATATTCAGTCATTAAAAGCTTCTATCCATCATTTTTGTCTTCATCTTCTTGGAGATATTTAAAATCTGCACAGCTGTTCATTTGATGTACGTCGGTAACCTATATGGAAAACACTTTCATGCTTCTTTCATCTGGATGTTAGGGAGAAAACTGTCTTCTGTGGATCACACCTCGACATTTCCATGGCTTGCACAATGGAAGTATGAAATGCCTCCTTTAATTATGAAATCGTTTTGGCAGTTGAGAAGAAGTGTCGAAAACTTTGTTACACATCCTTCAGAAACAAATAACTGCTAATTTATTTTAATCCACTCTGGTGCATTTTTGAATATCAAAAAAGTGTAAATGTTTGAAAGCAAATATAACAAGTATTTGTACTTAGGCTTACTGATCTATAAGGGGGATGATATTTTTCAAGCTCAATATTAAGACTCAGCTGTAAATACACTGCTAAGGTTTTAAAGTAGTTTTGTCCGCTTTTTCAAACACACCTAATGTAGATTCATTCCTACCTTGAAACCGATCAAGCTCATGTTAGGTTATTTCTCCTTCAATTAACTGTATAAAAATATTTTTCTCTTTGCCTTTTCAAAGCAGCAGTAATTAGAGAGACAAAATATGTCCCCTTCAATCTACTCTCTGTTTTCTCATTTTAATCATAGCCAGCACATTGTTCTTATCTTGCCAACATGTGTTGACAATAGGTAAAACCTGAAAAACAACAATTAATTTGCTGTCACAATTCAGTTATTGATATGAATGATAAATAATAGTTCAATTTTGTTGTGCAACAGCCCCAGTATTATTTTGTGCTTTTGCACACTTCCCGTCAGTAAAATAATTGAGTGTTGCTTTTATGAGCCATTATTCTCTTCATCCATAGAATTTGCACTGTCTCACATCTGAATTTCCACTGAAACCAGTTAAAAAATTTTTTTGTATTAATTATTGCCACTTTCACTGACTCATGCAAGTTTACCTATTGAGGAAGCAGAGAGCCTCTTATTTTTTAGGCAGCTGGTCTTGATTTGTGTTTTGAAAATTACCATAGCGGTTTTTGCCATAGTTACAATCCATGCAGGCATAACAACTCAAGAAGAAGACAGGAATAACTAAAAATATATACACTTTAAGCTCAGCTTTGGAAAACTGGCCCCTGCCAGCACTTCCATTCAATTACCAAATCAAGTTAGGACAGACTGTTCCATAAAGCCAGGTCTACTCCACAAGCAATTTGTGGTGGAAAAGTTATTTAAATATCAAAAAGAGAATTAGGGAGAAATCTGGTCTGTAATTATTTTAGATCTATTCAAGTTGTTCTAGAAATTATACTTTGTTTTGCAGATCTATCAGAAATAATTCTTGAATAAATTTTATTTTGGTTGGGTTTTTTGAAATTAAAAAATGCTTCTAAACCAAACAAAAAAGAACAATGTTCATGCAACTGGAGATTCCTTGCTACTTCATAAATATAACTGTTTTCAAAGATTGTACAAGAGAAGTAGGGCTTCTCCAAAAGAGTTCTAACCTGCACCATCTCATTTGGTACCATGTTTCAAGTCCCCACTGGGCACACAAATCACTGTATATACGCAACAGAATATACAGAGTGCCATTTAGCAAGCACTTGCTGTTGATACAACCATTGACACTATGTTTCAGAACATCTTTTTTCTCTCCATTTACTGCTTAGAAACATAACCATGGAATCATTTTGGTTGCAAAAGCCCTTTAAGACCATCTGCGGTGATTTGACCCTGGCTGAAGGCCAGACGCCCACCAAAGCCGCTCTATTACTCCACTTTTCAACTGGACAGGGGAGAAAATATATATTGAGCGGCTTAGGAGTTGAGATATGGACAGAGAGAGATCATTCCACAATTACCGTCACGGGCAAAACAGACTTAGCAAAGAATAAAGGAAAGAAAATTCTCTAATTTATCACATGACTCTCTCTCTCATCTCTCTGTGTCTAACTCTCTCCACTGGCTGCAAGTGTGTGGTGGTTTGGCCCTAGGTATAGGCCAAATGCCCACCAAAGCCGCTTGCTCACTCCCCTTTTCAGCTGAAAAGGGGAGAAAATATATATATCGGGAGGCTTAGGACTTGAGATAAAGACAGAGGAATCACTCTCCAATTAGTGCAATGGGCAAAATAGACCCAGCACAGAATAAAAGAAAGAAAAATGATTTATTACTACTACAACTACACACCCAGTGAACCAGAGTCAGGTAATGAGAAGCGTGGCCAGGTCTTAAAGCACCTTCCCCCTACCCCTCCCTTCTTAGCAGACTTAAACTTCATCACTATTTTACTTCCTTCTTCCCTTCCCAACATGGCGCGGGGAGGGGCAGGGAATAGGGAGTGGGGTTCAGGCGGTTCCTCACAAGCTGCTTTCCTTCCCCAGATCTTAACACTTCTACTTCCCCCCACCCATCACCTCTTCGCACACTTGACTCTAATCATAAATTCGATCCCTTCATTCCCCCCATCACAGTGCGGGAAGGGGCAGTGAATGGGGAATGGGGGTTTTCAGTCCATTCCTCCTGAGTTGTCTTCCGTCTTAGCTGGGGGGGCATTCCACACACACACACTTTCCCGGCAGCACCGTGGGGTCCCACCCACGCGAGAGTCGTATCCACGAACTTCTGCAGCATGAATCCTCCCTATTGAGGAGTCATCTCCTTATCACAGGCCTCTCAGCAGGACTCCCTTCCATGGGTGCTGCCATTCAGGCCCAGATTCCCTGTGCCTGGTCCCCCACAAAGTCACAAGTCCCCCAGCAAACCTGCTGAGGGGTGGATCAATCTCTTCACAGGCCGTAGATGTCTCTGCTCCCCATCCTTATCCATGGGCTGCGAGAGGACACCCACTCCACCACGGTCTTCTCCACAAGCTGCAGGGGAATCTCTCTCTCCAGTGCCTCATTCTTCTCCCCACCTCTCCTTCGGGCCTGGCCTTGGTGTCCGCGCAGCTTGTTACATCTTCTCACTCCCTTCTCTGGTGGCAAAATGCATCTGCCTGCAGTTTTTTTTCTCCTAAATGTGATTCCCAGAGGTGCTGTGATCATCACTGATGAGCTCGGTCTTGGTCAGCAGCGACTCTGGCCTTGAGTCGGCTGTTGTCTACTCTGTGGGGCCTGCAGAGAGCTTCTAGCTGCTTCTTGCAGAAGTAACGCCTGCAGCCCCCTCTCCTCCACCAGAACCCAGCCATGCAAAACTACAACAGACTTGCATGTAGTCATATGTTATAACAGATGCAGACAGCTTTATGCATGGACCATTAACTATTATTACTCTTGGGCAGTGGCATCATTTTTATTTGTATCATGATACCCTCAGAGACGCAGTTAAGACTTGTATACTGTCAGTGCAACTTCTCTGTAGTCTATGTTTTCATGTGCCAGATTGTCTTCATTTGCTATTCCAACAATTGCAGTTTTGAAGCTCTTACTCTTAGATAAAAGTTGGTGTCCATAAATGACCACATTTACGCCATTTGGAGCCTTTTCCCTTTCCCTTTCTCACTCTCACTTTTTAATTCTATTTGGTGAGCTGATGGATGAGAAAAGCTCAACAAATGTATAGGCAACACTTGCAGTGAGAACATAGGGTGATTCTATGGCAGGTGAGGGAGTAAAAGCAGAAGAAACAGCTGTGACAATACTAAGGAATTTCAGGCATTGCTGTTTCCTTCTGTATTTCCACTCACCGACTATTAAGAAAATATCTTCTTATGGAGAAGGCTGAGTGAACGTGAGATATAATGGATTTGTTTTACCACTTGATTGTTGGGAATTATTTTCACCTTACACAATGTGTTCCAGATCAACAGAATATGTTAACTAGAGTAAACGTAAGGACCATAAGCACATCTTTCAAAATTTGCTGTTTGAATCTGCATGCCACAGAATCTGCTAGAAGTGAATTCATCAGTTCAAATAAAAATGAAGGATATGGTTTCAAGTTCTGATGTTTACCATCTGTCTTCCACCACCTCCTCACATAAAGGCAGGTAAGACACAGGAGAACCATCTGAACATGGGGAGGTCACCAGCGACACGCAGGAGGCACAAAGGCCACTCTGCTGAGGCACCCACCTGATTCCCCTTTCCAGAACAAAGAGGGTAATTAAATAAAAATCCAGTTCCATGCTGCTGGCACCTTGCTGCTTTACTAGTTGATTCAGAGCTGTGATGTACTGGCAGCCCAGAATAGTTTCAATCCATTTGACTTCTTCATGATGACTGGCACAGAGAAGCTGTAGCTTCAGAATAAGTAAGAGGGAACTTGAAACTTCCTGTACATGCCTTTTCTGTTCTGTGCTCACAGCAAACACAGCTGTGACTATACGATATGACTATAATTTCAAGTAGAGAATGAGAACAATTCTGCACAAAATAGAATTTCTGGAAAAACTGAGCTGAAAATGAAAACTGTTAATAGAAAACAAATGCAAAAATTCATTAAGAACTTCTGAAAACCCTTCTCATGGCTCTTTACAGCATTTTCTTCCCCATACTACAGGGGATTATACAATTAAAAGAATTTCCTGCTCAGCTCTTGGTCCTTTGCCAGATTTATGGGCAACATCATTAACTGTTTTTAATTACCCTTTTACACTGAAACAACATCCACACTGAGAACATAGTCCATGAACAATTTAGAAATCTATTTGTCCACATTTCCTGTGCAAGCATGGTCACAGTTTTGTCCAATCCCTTTCAAAAAAACCCCAAAACCAACAAAACCCTACAACCCCAACACATTAGTTTGGTCTTACTTCCAGAATAAAGAGTGTACATGGAAGGCACTTAGTGAAAGGTGATTGATACTGGTTGTACTTCAACAGGGGAAAAAATCTCCAGACTGTTGTAAAGTCAGTTGCTATTCTGAACAACATATAATTGAAACAGTCAGCCAACTGTTTTTTGTGTCAGATTGTGTATTTTAAGTACATTCAGACAGTCCTTTTTTTTTTAACACCTCAAATTATAATTAAAATGTTAAAATGCCTATAAAAAGAGCTGTACTATCTTTTCAGAATGCAAAGAAATAATGATTACTCTTAAACTGTATTGGGATAGTCCAAAGTATTCTCAGTGCTGAAAGAGAAACACAATATGAAGGATGTCCCTATTCTCTGAATAGGGAGCTTCAGGGATTAATTATTCATCACTTAAGGTGTCTCTATTAAAGAATCATAATATTGGAGACCTTTAGCACTTCAAGCATAGTGATATTGCTGTTCCTGTAAAATGGTGTGATTGGCTCAGCTCAGGTACACCAAATTAAGAAAGATAATATCATTAAGTATCCTTTTATTTGAATTCAGGGTTATATGGATTGTGTTTTTCAAGACTTCCCACCAAATATGATACCTTGAAACTAAGTGGAAGACACTCTTATAGTCAGGCAAAGCTCCAAACTTTGGCTTTCAGATAAAATTCCTGCTACTGCAGTCAAGACAAAATACTACAATTTTTAACAACTGAGAATATTGGTATCTTTTTGTATAATAAACACCAAAGGGGAAAGCTGGTTATTAAACATTAATGGATACAACTGAAGCTGTTTCATACTGATCCTTGTTTGGGAAGAATATTGAAGACACACATGGGATAATAGTTTGTGAGGAATTCTTAAGTACTATTTGGGTTGCTAGAGGGTATTTTGGAGAAAGATGTATAGCAAGATAGATGAAAGCTGGGAAATATTGCTGTAACTCGAGGGGCAGGATTTCACGCTTCCTTCTGGACTTCTGCTGAAGTAGATACCTGGTTTTGCAGGCTGGTAAGTCAAGGATGGCTAGAAATGACTGGGAGTAGCATTGCTTTCTCACTTCCCCTTGGCTATAGAAAATAGCTGTCTTTAACCAAGACACTTAATTACCTAAGCAAAGGCAAAACTTTGCATTTTTGTTGCCTTAGTTCAGTAAGTGAAAGAACACCAAGACCCTGGGCAAGCAGAACATTCAAAGAGAATGGAAGAAAATTTGTTCCACTATTCAGAACACTTGAGAACACAATCCTTAATATATGATTGTTGCTCATCCCTCTCTGCATTACAAAATCTGTGCCATTGCTACATTTTTGTTTGAAACTGAATGACTCTTTTATAAACAAAGAATCAAGGGGTTTTTTCAGGTTTTTGTTTCTGGCTTCATATGCATTGCTATCCGTCTGCAAACATTTATCCCATGGGGAAGTGGGATTGATATCATTTAGAAGAAAGCAAATAACGTTAAATCATGGTTGCACAGTTATTTGCCATTTGTTTGACATGTTTATTCTTTATCTACTGTCTACACACAAAGCCATATGAAGTCAGCTAATGGTCACTCGTTAAAATGTACTTTTACCTTATACATATTCATAAGACACAGTGTAGAGAAAACCAATATATTCTCTAAAAAAGAACAAAGGAAAAAAATCTCCAGGAGACCAACTTTACATGAAAGGGAAAGTTGCTTTTCTTAAAAGTTCAGATGTTGCAAACTAAAAAATGCTGCTTTATCAACATGGTGTAAAGCAGATTCTTTTATCAGATTCTCTTTTGAACAACAATTTTTGGTCAATTATTACTTCTCATGTGGACATTTCTCAAGGCTGAGCCATACTGTGTGCACAGCTGATATGGTACAATCTTTGCTCTACAGCTGGTCTTGTTTGTCATCTCAGCTTACTTGATTAAGCATTTTAATCAGTGTTTTGCATAAGACTGTGCACCTTCTGTTGAAAATTGTCTGGCTGGTATTTAGTTGAAAACCAGTTGACTTCTCAAATTCTTACGTCCACTTTGGCCGTTTCTCATTCCATAACTTTCAAAAGATTTATACTCAGCATCTTAAATTCTTTCATTCTTTACAAACCAATAATGAATGTTCTCCAATAACTGCAAAATTCTGCACTAATAATGTTGGTAAGCAGCTTCCAATGAAGCTGGTAAGCTCTTTTACATTTAGCATAATGCCGTGGAGAGTATATAACAAGACTGTCTTATTGTGCCTTAAGCTTTGACCTTTTTGCTTCTAGAAAATAGAATACTATTTTTAGCATTGCATTTATTCCTTCTCTTCAGTTTTGTTAAACCACCCCTTTTCTTCAGCCAGATCAGGTGTTTGGTGGGTTTGGTTTGGGTTTTTTTTGACAAAGCAACTCTGCTTTTCCCCCCAGAGTTCTCAGGAAAATGAATGCAGATTATATTTCCATGCTTGAATTACCTATAATGTACAATTTAAAATCACCTTTATTTGATTCATCCTGTCTGTCTTTATATATGTTTCCCTTATGATATTAACATAATGCAGAAGGATTAATACCTGAGCTTTTCTGAGTAGACCATTTGGCTGAGCTTTGGCTCTTTGCCTTGCTCTCTTAGTAGAAGGAGGAAAACACTGTATTTAGGGAAAATTTAGGTCCCTTGTAACTCCAGAGCCCAGATCACATTGTCTTAATACTTTCTAGAAATTTTTATTGATAGATGATAAACAAAAAGATCTCCAGTGACTCAGACTAAACAGAAGGACTTCAAAAAATATATTCCTTTGCCTTATAACTGTAGAGTGAAGGCAAAAATTCAGTTAGATCATTAGCTTTCTCAAACAGTAACTGCATATTCTCAAGGGTTGTGAGACAATAAAATTCACTTTATCTGGGAAAAGTTTAAGATACTGTATTTACCAGACAGTTGCTATTGCAATAAGTACATATCTACTGCTAATTTACTTTACATTTAAGTTCTATCACCTCTATATCAAACACAGACTTTCTGCTTTAGTAAAGTCTCATCCTCCCGTCCTTGACTATAATGGGTCATCTTTGAACCAGTTCCAATGCCTCTGAATTCTCATCGTTAACCATAAGTCCTTGCTCAGAAAATTTATTTTAAAATTACTCACCCTAGGACTCAATAGCCTTATTGTATGAGAGCCCTGTGACACTGTGCCTCACAACTCCATTCCACCTTCAGTTTGAAAGACAGTCCATGGGAAAAGCTAGTGCTGATGCTCTTGTATTTCAACTTAAGTTCATATAACCTAGGAGGTGTATGGCCATCTTAACTACTATCTAGCACAGTTAATGTGGTGAAACTTCAAGCATAAATGACAAATAAAAGTGGTGATGATTTGTGTACATATAATGCATAAACCTGGAGTATAGATTCCCTGATTTATCCTGTCAAATAAATAGAAATCTCAAGAAAATGTCCATGTCAGTTGGCTGCAAAATTGGATCAGAATTTTTTAAGCTTTATTTGTAGAAGTATTTAAAAAGCATACTATGCTTGTAGCATAGTAAAGCAAAGTATGCTTTCAAGCCTACTATGTATGCTTGAAAATCTGTAATATCGGTAAACACTTTTATTAAAATTGCAGCTCTTCTGTAGATATTGGAAAAAATGTTTTGTAACAGATGAAGAATGAAATATGATTAAGCTCTAGATTAGCTAAAATTGGTATGACCTTAGGTCTAGTATGAAGTATTTCTCATGTAAAAATACAGCATATACAGACATTTTTAGTTTGTAATAGCACCTCCTGAACCCTATGCACAGAAACCTGAAGTTTAATAACGACCCTTATCAGCTTTGAAAAATCTGATCATTTTTGATGGGAAAATGAAGCAAGAAAATAGAGAGTCAGAGATGACTGAAACAAGTTCTAAAAAGAGTGTGACCTTGATGGAAGACATGGAGAGAGAAGTGTGGAAATGATAAAAGACTAAAAATGAGAGCATGAGGTTGAAATGAGCTTAGTAAATGGACATACTAATGTACAGATGCGAAAGAATGGAGATCCAGTTCAGAGCTTAAGAGTACTTCTTTACACTTCCTTCAAGAGAAATGAAGGTTGACACTGACAAGCAGATTATCCCTAGATTACAGAAAGCTACTGCTTTAAGATAGAAATTAGACTACTTCCCATGACATTTCAGATTGACCATTCATTCCTGAAGTGTTCGAAAGAAAATCTGAACAGCTGTTCAAGTAATACAGGAGGTCAACCCACAGGACAAGTACCAAACCAACACAGACTAAAGATGCAATTTCAAGGAGCAGAAAGTTCAGGTCTAAAACCCCATCGTTATCATGTTCTGAAGAGACAGGCAGGAAATAGATACTACCCAATGTTCTTAATTATGAAAGTACTCCTAATTAGAGTAGTCTCTACATTTTCCACTTTCATGAGTAATTAAGAGATCTTAAAAATACACAGAATGCAGAGCTGTCGTGAATCTCTGATGTCTGCTAGAGAAACAACAGAGTAATTGCTTAGTAGTTTATAAACTTTACTATTGCATTTGATAAACATGTGAAGAGACATATATGAGTCTTCGAGCATCTTTGGTCCACAATGCAGCAGTGTTGGAATGCAGAAAAGAAGTCTCTGAACTGGCATCAGTATGAGCCAGCATGTCTTCTCAGCAGACCACAATGCCATCTGCATGTACTTAACTTCGGCTCACAGGCAGCTGACCTAAAATGCCTTGACCTCCTGAGAAGCAGGCTTATTCACTTTGACGTAGTACCAGAAAACACAGCTTTCCTTCTTACAGCCCAGGCCTGACACCTATCCATTGCACATCTTTGTGCTTCTCACGCTGGGGGTTGGGTATGGATTTAAAATTAAGCTGCACACTTGATATTTTTTTTTTCATTGATAAATGAAATGTAATGAAGTTAAACTGATTCATGATGTGATTTTTTTCAGTATAGCTAATAGACTAGCAGGTTAAACTATGTTGTAAACCTGTATTCAGCAGACAGCAATTAAATATAGTTTAGCACGAGAAGACTCTTGAGTTTTCTCTTTGCTCTGATTGATGATCTATCTAGTTGATTCACTGTTCTAGTTGATTCACTGGGGTTCTTCTTTATTAGGAGTCCAAATGTGAAGGTGATTAGCACTGCTGAATGTAGGTTCTCTGTGCCAGATTCCTCCAACACTGTATCTTCACCAAGCCAGGCTCCTCCCAGCAACCCTGAAACTTCTGGGTCCCCATAATGTAGGACAAAATTTTGAACAGTTCTTGAGTCCCATGTTGTGAAGCTATCTGTCCCTGGCTTTCCACACAAATGTGCCAACTGTCAAGTATTTCCACAAGAAAAATGAGGCTGTGAAAGATCTGGGACAATCCTGCAAACAATTTACACACAGAATTTGCATGGAACTTAATGACCAGGCTGGTGACTGGCTGCAGAATCATATTCTTCGGTCTCAGCTTTTTAATCACAGCTCAACACTCACAATCAGCCTTAGAAAGTAATACTTCTGCCATTTTTTAGCAAAATTGTTTCCATTTCTGACGACAAAATTCCCACAAATATGCTGGCAATTACCAATGGTGGTAAGCAGGAAATATTTGGAGCTGTTGCTTCCAATCTGGTGCATAGAATTGATGAAAATGGTCAGAAAAATGACAATTTGCTGGCTGTTTTAGTAAAACAACCAATGTAGCACAATAAAAGCAAACGAGAGTTGGATTTCCTGTGTCACGGAGATACTTATGTGAAGCCCTCTTACACGTAGAAAAAGTGGAATAGAGGCTTTTGGAAAAATAAATTACTTGAGGGACTAACATTTGTAAAGTTACATTAGTGATTAGTTTATTTTTAATGGGGAATTTTTTAATACACTAAAAAGTGATAGTCACAAGTCTCATGCTAGTACAAGAAAATAAGTTTATGTATAAATGACAGGTGCTTTTGCATTTGTTGTTTTGCACGTTTGTATGCATTTTCCTCTATGCATGTATTCTTTGCATGAACACAGGATTAAATATTTCAGATGCATATGCCTTTCTGGCCTGAGTGCTCTTAAGATTGGACAGCCAGAGACTCAAAAAAAACCCCTCAAAAATGAATTAAGGTCCCAGTTCCACAATGACTTTAGTAGGAGCTGCAGTTTACAGACTGCAAAGTCAAATCCAGTCAACTGTGCCAGGCCCAAGCTCTTGCCCCAGCCTCTAAAGCATGTAAGTCTATTACACTGGACAATCTACCACAGACTGACTGATCCTCCTGCTTGCCACCTACCTACCAATAGCATGCCATCCTCAAAGCAGTTTCACTGGGTATCTTCCCATTTGTATCATGAAATAATATTATCTAATAAATAAACAAATGATCTCACGGCTCAAGACTATTTTTTTTGTACAAACTCAAGGATTTTGTCCTCCATGACTCCAGAGAGATTTTCTCCTTTGATTCTTCTGGTTACACAAAGTGATGTAAAGGTGTTCTTTGGGAGTCAATGGGAAACATCAAAGTATGCCAACTTTCTGGCAGCCTTCATTGCCTCTACACTGTCACAAGTCCACTGCAATTATTAGTAAGAATGTAATTTCAAAATGCTAAGAAACATTGGGAAAGTGCTTCTAGGAAGGAGAATTAAGTAGAGCTGAAGACACAATGTTGATACAGAAGTGTTACAAAAGCAAAGAATGTACAGAGGAATTAATATTAATTGCATACCCAAGTGAAACAAGTACAGCATGTTTACATCTGGGGTATCAGCTACAGCATCACCAAAGTTCTCATTTGGGCACTGAAAGGGTATTTATGAAGGCGCTATTTATGAAGGGCATATATGCCAAAATTCTTACATGACATCCTAAATACTTCCAGCCTACTTTACAGCAGAATGCACAATCAGCCCAGACAGCATATGTGTGGTTGGTCTTATTAATTCTTTTACAATACTCACTCTGCTGTGGGAAGATAGTGAGATGGAGTTAAAATATATTTTGCCTCTGCTCACTCTTGTTTTTGTAACTGTCATTTAACTGTTTGATTAGTTTGAGCTTCTGGGTTTTTAATCTAAATTATTGAGTGAGAAATCCTGAATTTCTCTGAATTAAATTCTTCAGCCTCTGTCTTCTTTCACATTCTGGATCCTTTATAATTTTTTTTGATCCAAGAACCTTATCTGTTTTTAAATTTTTTACAGTATTTTTATTAGCATACATTGTGCAAATGTGTTCCACTTCAGAGAAAATCCATTCATGATAATTATTTTAGCAGTTTTTTAGAAGTTTTAGAGATAAACAACTTGCAGAGATTTTTTTTCTTTATTGTTAGTAGTGTGATAGCAAGAAAATTCCAGCTTGAAAATAAGTCCTGTAGTTTCTGACTACACTCCTTTCTCATTAATTGCACTATAAATAAGAAACTCACCAATAAATATGGCACAATAAGAACATGACTAGCAGTAGATTCCTATGGCTTATATTGTTTTGTGACCTTTTCTTCTTATGAATAAATTTGGGGAGTTTAAAATCTGTAGTTAGCTTTCTCAGCTCAAAATAATGAAGCTTTTGTCAGCATTTTAAGCCCACTGACTTTGCATTGTAGTGCATGGGGAGAGTTCATGTGAGCCATTCTGCTGACTCGTGCGCATGGTCAATATCCAGCTGAAGGATGGTATGAAAAGACTGAAGAGGCCACTTAAGAAAGTTCTGCATGGTCATGGCCATCTTCATTTCCTCACTTTTGTTTGACCCCAACATCATCACAGCAATAAGCACACACTGCTTTGTTGCTGCTGTAGGACAAAACCAAAAAATCCAACAAACCACCCAGCCAAGTAGCACCAGCTACACAGAAATACTAAGGAAGCAAATGAGCAATATCCATTTAATTTTAGCTATTTGAGTTCAAATGAACTTGCTCAGACAGCTGTGCCTGTTTGCTCTACTGGAGATTTCAGCATTTTTTCGTCACAGTAAATATCAAGTTATGGGCACATTTTGGACATACTTTATTTTTTCTGGAGTTGTCTTTGCAGACACATGACATTTGTCTTCTGTGTGAAAAACAGGCTAATGTGGAGGAGTGGCTGACACACCAGAGGGCTGTGCTGCCATCCAGCAAGGTTTGGACAGGCTGGAGATCTGGGCAGGGAGAAGTTTAATGAAATACAACACGGGCAAGTGTAGAGTCTTGCATCTGGGGAAGAACAACCCCAGGTACCTGTATAGGTTGGGGACTGGCCTGTTGGGAGAGCAGTATAGGTGAGAGGGACCTGGGGGTCCTGGTGGACAGCAGGATGACCGCGAGCCAGCAATGTGTCCTCATAGCCAAGAAGGCCAATGGCATCCTGGGGTGTAGTAGAAGGGTTGTGGTTAGTAGGTCAAGAGAAGTTCTCCCCCCTCTACTCTGCCTGGTGATACTGCACCTGGAATATTGTGTCCAGTTCTGGGCCCCTCAGTTCAAGAAGGACAGGAAACTACTTGAAAGAGTCCAGCATGGAGCCACAAAGATGATTTGGGGAGTGGAACATCTTCCTTATGAGGACAGGCGGAGGGAGCTGGGTCTCTTTAGCCTGGAGCAGAGGAGACTGAGAGGTGACCTTATTAATGTCTATAAATATCTAAAAGGCGAGTGTCAGGAGGACAGAGCCAGACTCTTCTCAGCGATGGCCAATGACAGGACAAGGTGTGATGGGTGCAAACTGTTGCATAGGAAGTTCCATGCAAACATAAAAAAAACTTTTTCACTGTGAGAGTGACAGAGCACTGGAACAGACTGCCCAGAGAGGTTGTAGAATCTCCTCTGGAGACATTCAAAACCTGCCTGGACGTGATCCTGTGTGACCTAATTTAGGTGATCCTGTTGTGGGGTAGGACTAGGTGATCTTTTGAGGTCCCTTCCAACCTCTAACATTCTGTGATTCTGTGACTTGCATTTTAAATAATTTTGTAAGGTAACAGTACTTCCTGATCCTTGGTTTGAGACTTGAGCTCAACAGGACAGTAAAAGCTTCAAACCATATTTGTGCCTTTCTGCTCCTAAAACTCTTTAAGCTCCAACTTAGCTCTTAGTGTTCAGACTGTTAAACATCAGTGTTGTTTGTCCTCCTCCTCCAGGCATGACCTGCATACCAACTTCCCATCAACCAGCCAGGCAAAGGGTGTGTACACCTGTAGCTCCAGCTATAAACATGAAGACTTCATTGCAGATACCTCAGTCCTCTAGAAGCAGTGAGTCTCACTCACACTGATTGATGATGCTTAGCTGTGGCTTGCCAAGGACTTCTTTTTTTTCTCTGTTTTTTGGGATATGAATTATTAATATTAATAATGAGATGCTGTAAATAAAGGCCATAATGGAAAGGTGGCTTGGGACCATCCAGATACCTGCTGGAGCCTGAGCTGGTGTGAAACCCTTCCCACAAAAATCCACGAGGCTGCTCACAAAAGAAAAGTATAACATATTTCTGTGGAACTGCCCTTTGCAAAGTTAACCTTGTGATGTTTGACGTGGAAGAGAAACCTCAGCTGTTCTACACATGGCAATCAAAATGGGTTTAACCAAATCAAAACAAAGATGGAGGAGTTTATGATTCACACAGGATTCCAAAATACCTTCTGCTCATTTCTGAAGGTTAACAGCAGTTCTGACTCAGGATCTTTATCTTGCCAAAATCAGTGGAAAGTTACTGAGAAAGGATGAAAGAGCTAAATTCTGCTCTCCATTACACCACAGTAAACTTTAGGACAAGCCCATCAATGTGAATGTATGGCAAGAATAATAATTATTTTATACTCACCTAAAATAGAACAGAGTTTAGCCTAAAGACTTTCCTGTTTTTCTTGTATTCTGATGCTTCACAAGGTGGTCTGACTTCCCTGTCACAGTTTGTTACACTCTCATCGCAACTGTTTTGATGTAAATTACAGATCTGACACTCTCGGTGTCTGTCACTTGTTCCTCATGAACAATATGTAACACATATAGCTCAAGTAGCATCAGCGTGGATGGTATGGAACAGCTATGCTATGAAGTTGCTGGAAAGTGCATAGGAAATGCAGAACTTGAAATGACAAAAAATTCTTCATTCACTGTGCAAAATTAAGAAAATTATTCAATTCTAATTATGGCACACAGTTTAAGAAATTAGATAAACAGTTTTAGAAATTATACCAACTGCAAAATAGTTTCTAAATATTAATTAAGTGTTCTATTTAGAAATATTTCACACATGGTTTCCTTACCATCTGTATTTGTAAAACTTGAGAAGAGGAAAAATGGAATAACATCTGGTTAAAATTATTTGTAGATACTATTGCTACACTGCTTGAATCTAAATTCAATAAAAGTATTCACCCTTTCCTAAAAACATATTCTTTTATAGCTGAAAAGAATACCAATATATTCTTTGTGTAGACTTGTCATGTGTCTGCAAGAAGTGTCAAGCTATATTTTTAGCTCTGGAGTTTACTTAATCCCCTAAGACTTTATCTTGCCTTTATGTTGACAAATGAACAAGGCTGAAATATACGGGATCTGAGCTTCTGTCAAGAAACACTCTGCTTCAAAAGTCATTGTTCTTGCACAGATGTTTCCTTTAAGCTATTGACTTAAACATGGTTTTATTATTCTTTTGGGCTTATTACTGAACTCCTCAGTAGCTGTAGTTAATTGTCTGCAAGCGTTGCTTTTCTAGACAATCCAAGAGAATGCAGCAGAAATACAACACAATACCAAGATGCAATGAGGTGACTTTGAGAACTCTCATTCAACACACAGAGCTTTGGTTTGGGTAGGTTTCTTTAGTTCCACATTCCTGTTTTTCAAAATATACTTGTGACGCATTACCAAATGTGGTGGGTAGCCGACACGATCCCTGGCTGGAGGCACAAAAGCCACTCCTTCCTCCTCTGGGGGAGGAATCCTCACACCCTTCCCATGCTCCAGCATGGGGTCCCACCCATGGGAGACAGTCCTCCACAAACTTCTGCAATGTGAGTCCTTTCCAAGGGGGTTTCAGCTATTCACCAACTGCCCCAGCGTGGCTTCCACGGGGTGCAGGCCTTCATGAACAGACTGCTCCAGCACCATCCCCCAAGGGGTTACAAGTCCTGCCAGCAAACTGGCCCTGCATGAGCTCCCCTCTCCACAGGCTGCAGGTCCTGCCAGGAGCTTGCTCTAGTGTGGGCTTCCCACCAGTTCACAGTCTCCTTTAGGTGCCTTCACCTGCTCCACCATGGCTCTCTGCTCTCTGTCATTTTCCATGGGTTGCAGAAGGACAGCTTGCTTCACCATGGTCTCTTCCATTGGCTGGGGGGGAAATCTCTCCTCTGGTGCCTTGGCATGCCTCCTCCCCCTCCTTCTTCACTGACCTTGGTGTCTGCACAGTTTCTTACATCTTCTCACTCCCTTCTCTGGTGACAAAAAGCTGTTGCTTGGGTTTTTTTCCCTCTCTTAAATGTGTTAGCACAGAGGCTCTGTGACATTACTGATGGGCTCAGCCTTGGTCAGAGGCGGGTCCAGCCTTGAGCCCGGCTGGTGTTTAGTCTGTTGGGCCTAGGGGAAGCTTCTAAGCTGCTTCTTGCAGAAGCCACCCCTGTAGCTCCCTCCCCGCTTGCCACTACCAAAACCTTGCCACACAAACCCAAAACATCAGATTAAAGGGAAAAATGTTATTGTAACACCTTTTAGTGAGTAACACAAGCGGTAATTATTATTAGTATTAAAACAATGTTTTGGTTCACATCTCATTTTATCTTTAACATGTCTATACTGAAAGATGAAAAAAAGACTCCACCAGCTGTCTGTTTCTTCTCTACTAATAAACAGTACATCTTACCAGTTTTTAAATAAATATTAACAATTTCTAGCAGACTAAATATGAACTTTTTATTTTAGGTTTTATGATAGCTTTTTTTTTCTCCCAAACTGTTACATTCTTGGACTAAATTTAGTCTAGGAGCAATCCTAGAAGCTTCCCTGTCCGACTAACAATTTTTCCAGACATTTTTAGTACAATGAAAATACTGTGCAGTTTAAGACCAACATGTCTATGTTTAAGACCAACATAGACAACCTCTGCTAGACCTCACCTACAAAGGTGGGGGGTTTTTTTAGAAGATTAACTGCACAGATCTATAAATTATTTGTGCATAAATTACATTGATCTTATCAACACAAGCCAATCTTGGACTCCTTCCTGAGTTTCTTTTTATGTTAAAATTAATATTGAACTTAGAGACCTGGGATATAAAAATGCCCAGTATTGTTCTGTACTGACAGAGAACTAACAAAATTTTTTTTCACAGTTACAAGACTTGCTCTGGATGACTCCATTGCACAATCAGGACAACAGACAGGATTTTGCCAGCCTGTGGCCCATGTGGAACCAGAGCAATGCCCTTTCTTTGCCTCACTTCTGGTAGTAGGTTGCCCATGCCAGTCGTCAGCAGGCTATGAGACTATTATGGGACTCTGACGTACTTAGAGCTACCTCACTCCTGATGAAGAGACAAGTAGTCGACATGATTCCTTGTACTGGCTCTGGAGGAAGGGAGGGGAAAAGGTAGCCAACTTCTACTGTAAGAGACGTGTAACTAAACTCAATAGAGAACAACCTCAAGGCAACTTTTTTAAGACAGAATTACCCTGGTATAATAAAAAATATTGTCATTCTGGGAGGGTGACAACATTGTTTCTGCTCATTAGAAGAAATGAGAAAGCTATTTGGATCAACAATAAAAGATTTTATTTTTTATATTGGGACTGGCTAGTGTACAAAATTGGCATGTGAAAATTGAGTGGTTTTTAATTCTACTGACACATGGAGATGTCCTAATAAACTGCAACATCTGTACAGTACAAAAGGGATTTCAGCTCCTTAAATAAAATAATTTAATAACATTCAGTATGAGCACAAGGAATATATAATGTAAAAAAGAATAACGTTTCTCTTCAGTACATGCATTTAAATTACTTGGCTTCTGACAGATTAACCTCAGAAGCCAAATAGAATGCAGTGATTGAGATTAACGTCAGGAGAAAAGAAAAAAATGTACAAACCATCTATATCTTTTTCTGGGTTCACCTCTGTCCTATAGATCTTAGCATCCCTGGCAGATAGTGTGAAGACCTGTGTATGTTAATTCTCCTCTTGGGCATGCTCAGCCTTCTCATCTTTTAGAATGAAAATTATAGACTTCATTAGGTCTTAAATGTTGTCTTGCCAATAATTTCTCTCACATAACTTTAGAAGTTTAATCTGCTGTGTTTGATTCCTCTACAATCAAGAGGAAAGGTAGACACCTTCAGGGGAGCTCCAGCTCTTGGAATGACTGAACTGTCCTCTGAACAGAGACTGGTAGCAGTCTCTTTCCTCTGCCTAGAGAGGGGCACAAAGGTAGTGGTAATTTGCACATAGATGCTGCAGTTAAGTGCCTAAGGTGACAAGGTGGCTTGCTGAAAACAACAGCAGGAGACAGATTCCTTGCTTCCAATTTCCAAGCTCTTTCTGACCAGTGTTCTTCACAAAAAAGTTCTCTCTCGTTTATTTTTAACATGTATGATGAATGAGGTATTGCTAGGCTGCCTATAAAAGTCAGTAGGGTGCCCAAATACTTAAAAATAAGTTATTTGCTTATTGCTACCAATATAAGCCACTGCATCCACATCCACAAAATACTACAGTAGTGTTAGTGGTGATAGTAGTGTGTTTTCTTCCTTCTTTCCAGTGTCTGTGTGTGACAATAGACACATATTCATCAGAAACATGATTTTGAAAAATCCTTCAAGGTCTTGTTAGCTGCTCTATGTAAAAAGATTTCAAGAATATGCCACAAAAACTGTTAGTAGAGAGCAGTTAGTTTAGCTGTCAGACACACTTGTGAGCACCAAGTCTCCTCTTTTTTCATTTAGGAAAGGGATATGCACATTTTATTCTTAAAGCACCAAATAGTTCAATGAAATTACTTTTTTGTTTCTATTTTCAAGCAAATTAAATGCTAAAGAAAACAGCGGAGAAGCAAGGAAAGCAACCCGACTACAGAAGGACTATTGTTCCTTACAAAGACATGAATATAAAAAGCTAAATTTGAACTGCAGCTCTTAACAAGACATTCTTAAGCACCTTGTCAACAACTGCCACCCTATGAGCAAACAGAGGAACACATAAACCTCAATATGTATGCATGGAGACTGTGTATCCTGAGGATGCATCCTGTGACCGCAAGAACTCCTCCCGCATCCTGTCAAACCACAGCTTCTTCCTCTTCACTCACAATGATGACAATGAAGAAATGAAGAAAATCTGTCACCTTACTAAACATAAGTTTTTGTTGGATGAAATGCTGAAAAACATACTTCCCTCCAGCACCTATAAGACACAGACTTATAGCAAGGATCCACATGTGTATGACCTCAAGGCTTGGTTATTGCATCTCATTGTACCCAAGAATGGAAAAGATACTTTGTGAAAAAACTCCTGCTGCTACAAAAAGCATCTGCCAGCCTGCTTAGCAACACAAGCCACTATGAGCACATCGTCCTGGCATGTTAGACTCTGAGTAAAACTCCCCCATGATTTCAGAGTCCAGGTGAAGGTCACTGCCATGGCCCTCAAAACTCTCTGTGGGACCGGCCTTAGGTACTTGTGAGACTGCCATCCCCTCTGCAGTGGTGACCTTCTCTGACAGCTGTGTTCCCTTGGAACAATGAAGCTGTCAGCCAAGGGAAGAGGTTCAACAATGCAGAAGTTCAACTTTACAGAAGCTAAATCTCCACGAGAGTACTACCACTCAGAAGAGAGGAAAATAACTAAATCTTACCACTACAAGTCTCAGATCTTTAGCTTTCCTTCCCACCACCCAAGCCCTAAAAAATGGATGGATGGATGGATTGGGTACCAGCCATCAGTGTATAATCACTACCAGATGTAAATAAAAAATAGACATAAATGTTGAGATGAGTGAAATACTTTCATAATTGCTCTTATTGAGTTGCTCCTAGACTAGAAAAAAAAGTCTAGAAGACTGCCTCTCTATCAAAAATGTATTTTATATTGAGATCAATGAGAATCATTGAAAACTGACATTCAAGTCATTCTTCCCAATTCCCTGTTTGCTGAATTAGCATTATTGGTAACTACAATTTAACTTCTTTCCCTAGAAAGACAATGGCCCTTACCACCATCAAAGATATTTCTCTCTCCTTCTCCCATAAAGTGCTTTTTCTTTTACGTTGGGGAACTGCTCACCAGCAATAGGAAATTCAAAGCACTCTGCTTAAAAGCACTGTGCTTTAAATAGTGCAGTGCTTGAGATGGACAGAATAACTTACTCTGGAGTGTTTTTGAAAAAGGACAGGAAGATTCAATCTCAGAAAAATTCTACCCACTTTAACAAGAGGTGTTAGCATCTGAAAGAAGAAGGGTGTAGGCTGTCATAAACATTTATTCAGAGCAGATGGAACGGGCCTGAACTTTTACCATACTTCTCATATTATCACAACATCACACATCAGGCCTGGGACTTCATCCTTACCTGTGATATGGGTGCTACTGAAGAAAAATGCTGTACAGGCTTTAAAAGCCTGTCAGCTGGTAGAAGTAACCGGACTGTCTCTGAACCTTAAGGTAATAAGATGACCTGGCATGAATACAAATATATATAATTCACTCCAGGGATTACACTTCTGACATCATAAACTACAAGAACATTGCCTGAATGCTTTATGACAGCAGCAGAGCCCCAAGAGCAAAATCAACATTGCTCTCTGAAGTCATTCAGATTTTATATAGAATAGACTGTGAACTCTTCAACATTTGAAGTTCAAAAACTTTTAAAACACAATGAATAATTCAATTTTCCTCTCAAGTGACCTTAGTGAAATGATGCTGGGAGCCGGATTCAGCGTTTATAAGTGCCATGAAACTGCAGCAGCAATAGTGCTACAGCCCAGAAGGAGTGGGAGCTCTCTTAAAACTTTCAAGGGGCTCCTCTTCATTCCCTGGTGTATGGACTTCAGTTAAACATTCATTTTTAAACCAGTACAACTGTATCAGTTAGGGCATGATCATTCTCATGTAGTAAAACCAATTTTGATAAGGGTGCAGTTGTTGATTCGACCTTCTCTTTAAAAAAAAGCTTAACTGTAACTTCATCAGTACTTCTAGCCCGTTGCTGCAATCAAAGTGGTTTTGTGACTTTATCCGTACTAGTGCTGACAGTCAGGACACTGCAGAGATGTAGACATGCTACAGCCACACAGAGGGCATGGTGGGTGCTTCCATGAGGAGCCATGCTGCTTTGCTGCCTTGTGGTGTAATTTTTTAATTGTACACAAGCTAATGCTGTGAAGGGGGTACATTTTGCCTATGCTGCTACTATGCTGTAGAATTTGTTTTTATTTAAATGCAAGTGATTCAGTCTGCTCCTCTTCCAAAAGTGAACTAAGCAGCAATTGTACACTTAATTCTGAAATGCATTACACTTTCAGTAATTAATCTTTTTTCATGAATCACAGTATCCAATTCCACTCTGAGTTTTCTCTGACAAGTCTGCCTCACATCAGAGTGTTACAGTCAATGTATTTCAGTCAACGTTTCTGTATCATTACTAATAGCAGGTGTAAAGATATAGTTTAGTTGCACATTGAGGACCACATTCACCAAGTACCACTTCATGCAACTCTGTACAGGACAGCAGTTACAGCTAGGGTTAATTCAGCCCGCTGTGTCTTCTGTAATTTCCTTTGCTAGTGAAGTGAAATTACAGCCATTAGCACTGGCCAGTGCATTGCTACGGTCATGCCCTTGTTGTATTCCTGTCAACCTCCCAATTTCAGTTATTTTTATACTGTCTTGTGAGCCACTTTGATTAAAAACTCAATAAAAGATATTCGATCATTAATCTTGTATTGACAGATTTGTCAGAGAGGTCTCTCCTGGGCTGAAGAGGAGCACAGATATGTCAGAGAATATGCATCAGTGCTGCACAGCAAGCACGGCCCTCAGTGCCAGTGAGAGCTGTAAGCTTGTACGTTGTCTCCTCTGAGCATCAAAACAAACTACATCATTGTAAGAGAGACAGCAACATGCACAGGGGTGCAGGACTTATTCCATTGCTCATGACATAAGGAATTTGTACAAGCAATTGTGCTGATGCTAAAAAATTCAACCAGCAGAACTGTTGATAATTATTAATACAGCATACCCTTATCATTCTACAGCTTGCAAAACAACCCCAACCAGTCAGTGGAAGACACAGTCAGTGACTTTTTTACAGCACAGAGGTGTCAGAGAAAACAAAACAGAGAAGGTAAAAGTACAATAGATGAAGTCGTCATACATTAAGTGGGCGGATTTTTAATTCCATGTGAAAGAACTGGAGTTCAGTGTGTACTGAGAGGCTGATCAGTCTAAAAATACTGGGCAAGAAACTTGGAATGGACAAATGACAAAGGCAGACAGAAATCTGAAGGGTTTAAGATACCCCTTTCTGTGTGGGGTATAGAAAGGAGGATGGCAGGGAGACAGGCAGAACTTGAACTGAAAGATATTGGGGAACCACTAGGAATATCCCAGAATACTGACACCCAGGCAAAACAGTAGAAAAAGACAATCTTTTTTTGCAGTTGCTTTGAAATGAATGACAGAGGTTGAGTTCAAAAAAAGCAACCTAAGAGAAAAAAGCTAATTTCTGAGGTAACAGACTATGATAGCAACATTCAATGGCTAGATTTCAGAGCCTTTAATACAAATCCCACACTACAACTAACTTCCCTGTCATTCCCCTCTGGTGAACTAACTGGAATTTTGTAATACTTTTTAGCAATTCAGTTTTCATTCTAGCAATACAAGGCTTCACTCCACTGACTACAAAAGAAGCCTTCCAATAATCCAGCAGAGCATCAGCAGTTAACCTTCAGTGTTAGAGTGGCACACAGATCTTCGGCTCCCAGATATCCATGCCTTTTGAAAAAGGGAAAGAAAGTGTACAGTTGACCTGACAGAAAGCCAGAGGTATGTCCTCACAGAGGAATAATCAGCCAGTGTGGGCATCTCTTCTGAAGTCATTTCCAAATATCTGACTTGGAGCATCATGTGAACGATTCAGGCCTTTCATGCTACCTCAACTCATTTAATAGCCCTTAGTCTCTAAGTAGCATTGGAAATAAGTTAAATGAATATAAGTAGCAGGTAAGCAAAGCATGAATAAACACTGTAGATGGTAAAGTCTGGCTTTGGTCATGCTAATAAGATGACGCCTGGAAATCACTGCAGGACAGGAGAGCAAGAAATCAATGAGTTTATGATAACTTCAGTAACATTTCTTCTTAACAGTCCTGCTAACTTCAAGGTAAAATTTAAAGTTCTAAAGGACACACACTCATGCTTCTTCCAATTACTGTCCACACAATCCTCAATTTCACGCTGCTGTTGTATATGAATTCTTTATGCTTTATTTGCATTATAGTTTAATATATTCGCTGCTGCATGAGCCTCAGACTTTATGTGAAGTTCTTTTAATGTTCTATCAGGAAAGCCTTACAATTCTGGAAGTATTCCTTTACCAGCCTTAATTCCTGAGGGATGTTAAGAAGTAAACATTGCTATGCTTTAACTCAGCTAGTCTGTTTCTTGTATGTCTGTCCCCCCTGTATCCAGGCACACAATATTAATACCTTGAATGTAAACATTTACACCTGAGTCACCTTACAATTCCTTTATTACCAGTTGAGAAAAATAAGTAGTTTTACAATGTGGTTCATTTGCATATTTTCAGATATAGTCCAGAAAATCAGCTCAGATAACGTCAAAATCTGTAGCTGTCCAAATGTAAATCATACCACTCTTAGGACCAAACCACCATTTGGTCACACAAATCCTATATTCATTTTCTGGGTCAAGTATTAAAGCACAACACAGCTGTTCCCCACTTCCCACTTCTCCTATAGTGAAGACCATGTGGCAAATGGATAACTTGGGACTTTATTGTTAGATGATGTAAAGCCATACAGGTATAAAGTCTCTTCCTCATCTGCTGTGGATATTCTGGAGGCCTATGAGAGATATAAAGAAGTGTATGCAAAATATGAAAGTATGTGACTGCCTAATACAACACTGAAGTATCATAACTCAAGTGTACCTTGCACTACTGTTGGACTTTTGCCAGTGGTACACTCACTGATGTAATCCTACCTATGTGATTTCTGCTCATTGTGATAACCCTTCTCCCAGTGCTTTGTCCATTATGAAGTAAATTATGTTGTCTAATAGCTCTACTTAAGTTCTTTCTTTGCTATAAAATTGGGGTGTTGGGTGGTAAAACTAATTTTTGTGGCATCATGTCATGAGCCAAAAAGGTAAGCAAAGATTCCCCTAATACGAAGTTAAGAGAATCATAGAATCACCTGGGTTGGCAGACACCCAGGTTCTCACCAGCTCCCTGGACAGCCTATTCCATGCCTGACAACCCTTTCAGTGAAGAAATTCCTCCTGATATCTAACCAAAATCTCACAGATTCACAGAATTCACACAATTGTAGGGGTTGGAAGGGACCTCCAGAGATCACCAAGCCGAACAGAGAACTGCAATATGCACCCTGATTCTCCACAATCAGACATCAGTACAAACTGTATCACTTTAGTAGAGTTACACAAGCATAAAAAGAACACAAAGCAGAAGAGAAGACAGGCCTGAGGTCTCCAGAAACAGTCATGGAATAAACCTTCATAGAAAAGAAGAATTATTCTGTGGTTCATACACAGCTGAAGCCAGGAGAAAGGGAAACATAGTCCAGGGTATCCACCACTTGGAAGCATCCCTTCACCTACATAGAGGTGAGGAGAAACCTTATAAAATACTTTAAACACTAACTAGAACAAAAACCCAGAGCATCTCCTAACCTTTATATCTCCCCAGTGCACATTCATTCCATTTCAATTTTCCATAAAAGTAACTATTCAGATACCTTTTAGAACAATTGGAATGCTGCCCTCAATGGAAATAGAACAATTCCATATAAAGACTGGAGGAAAACAGTGATGGGACAAAGACAAAGCTGAGAGCAGCATCTTGTTTTGGCTCCATCACCAATTCCCACAACACCCAGACAAAGCAAGATAGAAGGATTGAGATTCTGCTGCCCCAAAATAAATCTTTTCATCACCCTTCACACTAACATAAAGGTCAGTGTAACTTTATGGAAGCTGTGGGTAACGCCTGACTAATTTGGCCTCAAAAAGCTTAATCTCTTCCCTTCTCCGTTGCTTCAGCTCTCTATTGTAAAACAGGGGGATATTAGCATACCTATCTCCACGAGTTGCTATAAAGATCAATCCCTAATGTCTGCAAAATGCAAAACCTTTTTTATTACTGCCAGTGTAGGAGGCAGTGATTTCTTTTGTGATTTGGGGAAGCATAGTACTGTAAGAAATTACAAAAATAGCTTTTTAATGGAGGTTTTAAAGGTACTTACAAAAGTTTAAGTGAAACTCGACAATCTTTCTACCCATTTTAAAAAGTACTTCAAGTTCCCATTTCAAGTAATGTAAAATAACAATAAAAAGAGACCAAGACAAGTTTAGACTCATCTTACCGAGTGTCTTTTATTAAATAACATCTCATAATGAATTTTAATTCATTTCCATTGAAACTTCTTATTTTTAATATCTCAGTTTTTAAGAAGCAATTGTGTATTTTAAGTCTGCTGCAGTCAGCAGAATTGCACCGAAGTCAGAATTAGATTTTGGAAACAAGGAGCTTTTGGAAGCCAACCTTTCTGATTTCTTTCTGTAGAAACTGTGTTTGAACATGTTGAATTTTCAGTGTTTCTTGAGCACAATCACAAGCATGCCTATCAAAAAACTGACCCTCTGGCTAGAGTATCTTAAGTCAGAGTTTGACAGTTGCTAAAATTTCTTGATTTTAAGCTCAGCTTTACTGTCATCTTCTACACATACAGGGTGGAGTTAGTGATTTCACTTACAAGTCAGAAAACCTCACTCAAATTGATGCAGGATTCCCAGCAGGGTGAGTAAAAAGAAGACCTGTCAAATCATGTTACAACAAATTCATCTATTATGCAGTAGGAAAATTAATTCTGCACTCTATATACATAAGCACTTGCTTAATTGCTCTTCTGATATATTGTACTGATCTTCAGAATGTGTAGTTGTGTTGACCTATGACAACATAGGATATAATTTTTAAGGTACTGTAGCTCTTGTGAGAATAACTTTTTATTTTTTGGCATAATTCAACACAAAATGAATAGTATTCTGGTAACCTGGCTGTTTAAACCATTTCTTTCCGGCCACAGTCTAAATATAATTTCTCTACAAAATACCATCAGAGATGAATAGGAATTTATCATTGATTTCAATTATGATGATTACTCTCCAGGGAATATGAAATGAAAACCATAAGAAAGAGAAAACACATAAGTCTACACAGAAGAGAAACAGACACAAGATGAATCTGCAGCTTCTTCCAATCCTGAAATAAAGTTTCTCAGCTGAACATCCATCCCTCAAAATCATGCAGTTTAAGACTAGCAATAGTCCCTTTCCTAGTTTACCAGTTTCAACCATGTGCCTCCCTTGTAGAGAAGTACGGATTTTATATCTCAGTTTGTTAGGCAAGACCACTGTGATATGCTTTTTTGTAATAAAACATCCTACTTTCCTCTTTTCCCTTTACAGAGTTTCTAATAGTTCATTCTACAGACCCTGAAGGAATTCAGAATTAAAGAAATACTTTGCTGTGTACCACTGCCATCTGCTGCTAATCTCTCCCTGTGGATACAAAAGGTCTTATTTCACCATGTATTTAATCCACTAAAGATCGCCAGCTGAATTTGCATGGTCAGTCCAACATTTCTTTTATACCTATCAAACAGCCTCTTTCCCATTTTGTTATAGAGCTCCTCATTGCACATCTTGGCACATTTATTGAGGTAATGGATTCAGTTTTGGTTCCAGCAAGAAAATTATTTCCTTTTACTAGTGAGGGAAAAAGGTTTGTTCTTGTAGTCTCATAAAGAACCAGACTGTTCCAGAGAGGAAGTGTCCATCTTAGAGACTCCAACAGTTTACACATTTGCCATCTGTACTCAAAGATCTTCAGTAAGAAGAACATGTTATTTCTAGAGTCCCACTTCTGCAGCACTTCTAACACCCACTCATTCACACCATTTCTAAGGACTACATCATCAGAACTGCTGCATAGTTACTTTAATTTATATGGTACTCCGACTTGAGTTTTTAAATACATGTAACCAGGATATATCAAGTTCTGCTGTATAAATAATGTCAAGGAGCAAATACAGTTCTACATGAAAAAGAGCAGAGGACGGTATGATGAAGAGGAAAAGAAAATACAGGACCCCAGGTCTCACTGATTTCTAACTGTATGGCTAATTGAAGCTATAAAAATAAAATCATTTGGATATGTTTTAAGTTGCAGAAAAGCACATCTTCTTCCTTACACCTTGTCTTCTGAAAAAGATGGAGCCATACCTTTCACCTACAATTTTTGAAGAACACAATAGCTCCCATTAATATTTGACGTGATCCTTCATGCATTTTTAAAGCATCTTAGCACATTGGAGATCTCAGAACAGATCTCATCTAGAATTCAAAGAAACTTTATTGTCAGAGTAAAATACACAGATAAGTCTCAGATAAAAAGGGAGCAAGCATTAGGCCTCAGTTTCATGTTCATTGCAGTGAGAATATGGTCACCTTAACTTCTAAGCACACTGCTATACCATTGCCTAGGTGGATAGTTCTCAGCTTGACAGCGTGCATTCCCCATCCATCTGGAATATGCCAGGTCCTCATGTCCTACACACAGACGTAACATGGGAAAAGCAGTCACAGAACCATCACTAGCTTTTTAAATGAGTGAAGCATACTGTGCCCACACAGGCTCCCCTGGGCAAGGTGCTGCAGATATTTTGACCACTTTTTCAGAATTCTCATCTGTCTAATGAACAAAGATTTTGCATTATTTATTTTTTAAGGGTTTTGAAGGTTACAAGATAGCACTATGACAATTAGGTAAGAAATAGGCTTTCTGTGGTTTAATAGCAAAATCAGCTGCAATCGCTTAACAAACACAGACTCTTATCATGCACTAAGAGTTGTCCCAGAACTCCTCACAAGAGGAAAATCACACAATAAATGCCATCAAAAAAGAAAAGATATTTCACTTTTCTGGTCAGACAGAGTTCCAGATCCTCAGGAGGAATGCAGAGTGTGTCAGGGCATTCAACACGAAGCATCCAGCATCTTAACAGTAAACGTCTATTTCACTGCCCTGCACCATCTGAGCCTCCTCCACTCTGCCTGTGCTTCACTTACTTCACCTCAGTGAGGAACAGATACACCTTGTTCCTACTCAATGTAATTTTTGTCTCTGTCCTTTCCTGGGAGGAAACCATTTCCTTGCCTTGATCATGAAAAGCTTGGCTAGGCAACTGGAGCAAACAAGCTCTGCCGTAGCCCCCAGTGACAGTAACTGGGGTTCTAGTTGTTGAAGGCTTCATGGGAAATGTACCTCTCCATTCTCTTTTGATTCCTTCCTGCTTCACCCTCCCAGAGACTCTACTAGGGTACTGCATTAACTTTCACTGTGAGCATCTCACACTTACCAGTGCAAGATACAGGACAGTAGGTAAAATGAATGAGTGGTATTCTTCAATACTGAATTCCTGAAGTCATTTGAATGGTTCTTGGATTTCTTTCCATAAACCTACACCCAGAATTATTGGAGACCAGTGTGCATACAGATAACAAGTATATGGTGTTGTCTATTAACTCAGGCTAATCAGAAAACTAATGCTTAAAATTTATCTTTTCCTCTTTTCCAACAGCTAGGAAACTAATAGAAAACTATTTCCATTTCTGCAGGATAACTACAATACTCCCTATTTCCTATCCTTTCTGGCCAGTGCTCCATGGAACAATCTTGTTGGATTAACTGTTGTTTTTACCTAAACAAATGAAGCTTCTAAAGAGAAAAAAATGGTTAATAATCAGCCACGTGATGCTTCAAAACATTCAGTCATATGTGAACTTCTACTGTTGCTACCTGAGCATGGCAGCACAAACCAGCAGATACTTCTGTAGGGCCACACTGCTGTTCACTACAGCTCCGTTTATTTTCTCTTTCCCTGTAGGACACCAATGATAGTTACTGTTTAAATAACATCTGCATCATCTGCTAATGCTAGAATGAATCAGTTTAGGCAAGGTAAGAATAGCCATGGAAAATGAACACAAGGCACATGCATCTTAAAGAATTGCAGCTACCAGAAAATCTCTTTTTACCCTCAATTCTTGGACTGTGGTTGTGGTAAAATAGCACATACAGAAACAGTGAGACTACCCAATTAACTACCACGTTATTATAGGCACCTGTATATGGCATACAGCTTTATGAAAGAATAATGTGAGCTCTTCATGGTCACCTGGCCAATGCTAGCAGCAAATAGAATTGCCAGCTGGAATGTAGCTAGAGCTGTAATTGAAGTGTTTTGCAATGACAGAAAGAAGCTCCACAGCAATCTTGTAAGAGGCAGCTTGCCGTTACCATGGCCAGTCTCAGCAAGAAGGATCTAATTTTTGAGATTTGTCAACTCTTCAAAAATATTGTGGGAATTTCTGGCATTGTCAACCTGACAAAGCAGAGACATCCATCTTTGATGGCTCAGACCAAAAATATGAGATGAAGGGAGAAATAAAAAGTACATTAATTTATTTGACTGTGGTAGAAGTTGGAAACTGAAAGCACAAGGAATTTAAGATTGTTTTATTGAGGTATCATACCCAGCAAGAATACCTCTCCTGCAGAAAAGAAACATCCATGTATACTGGTATCACATATACTTTGCTGAAGAAGTATCCAAGAAAGATACTTCCATCAATAGTTGCAGCAGGGAGCAAGTCACAAGGCCGAAACACTGGGCCCACAGGAGACTTCACTACCCAGCTCAAGTCACGCTGAGGACTTGATCCTTCCAATGGAGAGCATTTTAATTGATTCCACCGCAAAACTATGTACATTAGGGTAGAAGAAACTCATTGCTATCCCACTAAAGACTTGAAAATTCTATCAGGTGAACCTTGAGATAAGAATCTGGGTAGCTTTTCTGATAATTGACAGAATCTTTCAAGCCAACATGAAACAAACAGCTCTGTTCTTCTGGTAAGACCATTCATTATCAACCACACTGCCAGGTCCAGAAGTAGAACATCTGACATTAGTTTTTTGGG
This sequence comes from Porphyrio hochstetteri, assembly GCA_020800305.1. Classification (NCBI taxonomy): domain Eukaryota; kingdom Metazoa; phylum Chordata; class Aves; order Gruiformes; family Rallidae; genus Porphyrio; species Porphyrio hochstetteri. The sequence goes on from CM036905.1 coordinate 36,497,475, forward strand.
ATGGGGATCCAGACAGTGCAGAAGTATGTGTACAGGGTCACAAAAATGTGTGCATGAGTTCACACTCCTTCAAAAAAAATTAGTGGGGGAAATTTCCCACCTATTTGAAGGAACTCTCATAGAAAGCTGTCAGTGCCTGCTTTGGAGAAACTCTAGGATAAATCTTGGGGTCCAAATTTGGGACTTCCAATTCCTACACTTGAGCTCTGAGGTAGAGCTGGCTGTGGCCCTCTGTTGAAGAAAATCCTGAGGCTTTTACTGCTAGACATACCAAATGCACATTTTAAACCCCAGAAAATGGTTATCAACAAAGATACCTGCTGTGACTATGAGTTGAAGGAACTAACCATCTGGGAAACAGACAGGCAACACCTCTGGCAATGCCTGGTCAGAATTAAAATGACAAGGTAACAGGGGAATATAAAAAAAGATCAAGCTTGAAAAGGCAGATAATTATAATCTAGAGCATATGAACAGATGGCTACACCATCAATCAATGAATAAATAATAGTGCAATCTGACTTGATGGGATGATTGGATGAACTCAGATGACACCAGGCACACTCCACCTTATATAACTAAGTGCCAGCCCAGCAGGATGTGGGCACATTCATGCCCTACAAAACAGAAAATACAAAATTAGCAGGTCTTGAATGAATGGGTGTATGAACAGCCATTGTGTCAATGAATTTACATGTGGGTCATCACTTGGAGATAAAACTGCTAGTTACAGAATGGCTCTGCAACTGAACTGGTCCTTAAGATAGGGAAAGAAAAACAAAACCGGGAATACAGAACAGAAAGGGCAACTGGCATCGTCCCTACTTCTCTGAATGGAAAGAAACATGTTGCCACCACTGGTGTTAATCATTCCTGTGCAGTCCTGGCAAGTGAGTTTAGTGTCATCTGCGTTGCTCCTTCCACTTCATGCTTCATCATCTCATTTCATTTCCACTACTGAAGTACAGCAGAGTTGTTAGCTATACAGTATTTCAGATGCCACTGCAAATTCAATTACAGTTTTATTTTGTCATTTGATATGTCAGTGGAATAGAAACAATCAAGAAGACTGACACTGATCATAATATGAATTGTCATGCCCAATCCTTGACAGAGGTGTGAGTTAGAAAAGGTGTCAGTCATTCAAGACTCCTGACTCTCCAAAATACCTTGGAACGTGCATCAAAATGGTGGATTCTTCACTGTTTGCAAATAAAACAGTATAGTATGCATTGCTGAATGGAATTTCCTGGACAGAAGAATTGCTTTTTAAGACTTGCATAAATTCAAGAGTGAACATTTGTGCCTACGACAAAAAGTTACACAAAAAATCCTATTATTTTTAATGACCATGTTAAATTTACTTTCAGCATATTTTTTATACTGGTGCCCTTCCCTGTACAAAAGAAGATTTCATTTTTTAGCCACATTAATAGTCTATCTATCTATCTATCTATCTATCTCAAAAAAGTAACATCAGATCTTCTGCTTCTGAACCAGGAAGTGTGGTTGATCCTCAGTAGACACTGAGGTGCTGAAGTGCATCCAAAGGACAGCAAAGCTAGTGAAGGGTCTAGAGCACAAGTGTTATGAGGGGGAGCTGAGGGAACTGGGGTTGTTTAGTCTGGAGAAAAGGAGGCTGAGGGGAGACCTTTCTGCTCTTTAAAGTTGCCTGAAAGGAGACTGTTGATCAGGTGACACTTGGACAGGCGATTGTTGGTCTCTTCTCCCAAGTAGCAGGCAATAGGAAACACACTCAGGTTGTGCTAAGGGAGGTGTGGATTGGATATGAGGAACAATTTCTTCACAGAAAAGGCTGTCAAGCACTGGAACAGGCTGCCCAGGGAAATGGTTGAGTCACCACCCCTGGAGGTATTTAAAAGACCTGTAGATGTGGTGCTTAAGGACATGGTTTAGCGGTGGGCTTGGCAGTGTTAGGTTTATGGTCGAGCTTGATGACCTTAGAGGTCTTTTCCAACTTAAACAATTCTATGATTGTATTTGCACTGCAATAGTTTAACGTGTCTGCTGTTTTCACCAACACGACAGTACTTGCAGAATCAAAGTTGCTCACTTTGAACACGCCCTAAAAACACACACACATTATGAGATGAAATAAAATTAGAAAGGTAAATCAACCCTATTTCTGCACAGTGCCAATGCATCCTTCATTCCTCTAGGATGTTGACATAGATAGTTATATCTCAGAGAAAATGAGGACAAGAATAATCTTCTCTCTTAATGGACACAAGGGAAGTACTTTAAAATCATTCCACAGCTTGTTTTCCTATTCTACAAATAAATGTCATTTTTCAGGATCGCAACAGCAACACTCAAAAGTAAATATCTCCAAATACTCTTAAAACTCTTCCTAATAGCTTGCATGACATCAAAAATGTTTTAATGGCAATAAGTAAACATCTATTCTTATTACAACAATTAATAAAGATGAAAGCAGGGAGAGCATAGTCTGCAGATAGCAGGTATCTACCAGACGATGACATCAAGTGATGTGCTTATATAAAGTGTAATGTGTGTGCTACATTGCTTCACCCTACACTGTACAGTATATTAGACCATTAAGCTTGAAATTTACAGAGAAAGATCACACCAGCACTTACAAGGTCAAAATGAAACTGAGCAATTATACATTTGGGGCAGTCGAACACTTCTAGCTCACATTACAGCAATTAAATTGACTCCATTGCCTCTACAGTAGAGAAGGAAAAAAATTAAAAAAAAGAAAAGGGTGTTTCTCTGCAAGGTCAGGAGGGGCCCAGATTCAAAGAATGACATCAGCTGTCACAGGTTCCTGTGCCCAAAATGATGATTCAAATATTCCACTTAACTATGAAAATAACAGTAACTTGTTAAGACGCTTACTGTTCAGATCCATGGACTATGTCAGTTTTCAGGCAAGAGGTGTTATGTATCTATGTTTGATGTTCTCTGAAACATGTAATCCATGCCCATATTCAGAGTATAGGTATTACCACAAGCAGGGAGACTTCTGTCCCAGGATAACAGGAACAACCACGTCCAGCCTCTGCTGACCCTTCTGCTATGTGGAAAACCAGGCAAAACAAAGTATTTCCACCCTCACTTTTGCTCACCTACAAAATAGATCCTGGGCCATAAGACAAAGAGGTATTGAAGGAAAAAGAGAAAATTAATTAAAATGAGGTCAAATGAACATACAAAGTTTAACTGCTAGGAAATAAGCTCACTGTTGTTCACTGATAAACCACATGAAGAAGGCTCCATACTGTTCCACACATTCACAGCTCCTGAGCTGTGACTTTTTGTCTTTCATGCAAACAGCACTTTCAGGGCCATCCAACACTGTCTGAATACCTCTTTAATGGCAGCAGGAAACAGAGATTGTGAAAGGAGTGCTAAGTGACTGAGTCTGTAAATATCAGGAATGGGGATATTTCAGGATAGGATTACTGAATGAGGTCAACAAAGCACATGGATAAAGGAGATGTGGTTGAAATAGCCTAACCTGAATTTTCTAAAAGGCTTTTGAAAAATCCCTCATCAAAGGCTTCTATGGAAACCCAACAGTCAGAGCTTTAGGGAAGGTCTTTATATTGATAAATAACTGGTTGAAAGACAGGGAACAGAAGGTAAGTAGGTTAGTCAGACAGCTCTTGCAATGGAGGGAGGTCATTAGAGGAGTTCCACAAGGATTTGTGCAGGGTATGCAGTCGTTCATCATATTCCTAAGCAACCTGGTAAAATGGGTGAGCAGTGAGGTGAGAAGGCTTTATAATGATATTAAGTTATGCACAGTAATAAGGATGATGGCTTGCTGACTGTGAAGAATTGAGAAAGGTCCTTATGGAAGTATGTCCCTAGGGAATAAAATGGCAAAAGAAATTCTTTGCAGATGAATACAAAGTGGTGCACAGAGGGCAAAACAATTCTAGGATCATTTATGAAACAATTTGCCCTCAGCTGACCGTTATACCTCAGGAGGGAGATTTTGAGGTTATGATAATACAGTACCATAAAAATATTCTCTTAGTGCCCCATATTGTCAACCCCTCCCTGCCACAAATGTTAAGAACTATTAGGAAAGGAACAGAAAACCAGGGGACATTGCTGTATGACTGTAAAACCCATAGGTCATTCACACCTTGAATAGTGTAGGCAGTTGTGATCTCCCTATGAAGAAGGACATAGCAAAACTGGAGATACTGCAAAGAATGGCAATAAAGATAATCAAATACATGGAACAGCTTGTGTATAAGGAACAACTTACCAGGCTAGAGATCATCTGCCTGAAGAAGGGATAAATTACAGGAACTATGATATATGTCTACAAAATCATAAATATCAGGGAGAAAGCGTACAAGGAAGAAGTGTTTGCTGTCTCTTCAGTAAAGAAGTAGAGACATCAAGAATAAAGGAAAGAAAACTCTCTAATTTATTACACTGCACTGCACACCCAGTGACACCAGAGTCAGATAATGAGAAGTGTGACCAGATCTTAAAGCACCTGCCCCACCCCTCCCTTCTTACAGACTTCACTTTAGTCATGATTTTGCTCCCTTCTTTCCCCCCACTGTGGCATGGGGAGGGGCAGAGAATGGGGGAATGGGGGTTTTGGTCAGTTTCTCATGAGTTGTTTTGCTTCTTAGCTGGGGGGGCATTCCTCATGCCCGTCCCCTGCTTGAGCATGGGGTCTCACCCATGGGAGACAGTCCTCCATGAACATCTCTAATGTGAGTCCTTTCCCATGGGGCTTCAGCTTTTCACCAGCTGCCCCAGTGTGGGTCACTGCTATGGGGTGCAGTCATAAATCACAGAATGTCTCTCATTCTCTCAACCCCAGACTGCACCAGCCTCCCACTCAGCAAACCTGCTCTGACATGGGTCTCCGTCTCTCTCCACTGGCTGCACATGGTGGCAGAGGCTTTCTCCAATACAGGTCACAGCGTATCCTGTATGTCTCCACCTGCTCTAGTTTGGGGCCTCTCCACGGGCTGCAGGTGGGGTCTGGGCCTTTTCCATGGGCTGTGGGGGAACACCCGCTCCACCATGGTCTTCTCTATGGGTTGCAGGGGAATCTTTCTCTCCGGCATCTGGGGCACCTCCTCCCCCAACTCTTCACTGACCTTGGTGCCTGCACAGTTTCTTACATCTTCTCACTCCCTTCTAAGGTGGCAAGAAGTGTCCACTGACATTTTTTTTCTCCTAAATGTGATTCCCAGAGGCGCTGTGACCATCACTAATGAGCTTGGTCTTGGTCAGCAATGACTCTGGCCTTGAGTTGGCTGGTGTCTATTCTGTGGGGCCTGCAGAGAGCATCTAGCTGCTTCTTGCAGAAGCCACCCCTTCAGCCCCCCAGAACCCACCCACGCAAAACTACAACACCATCCATCAGGAATTATTACATACACAAAACTCTCTGTAGTTGGAGAGAATATTAAAGGATACTACCATGTCTGATTGGATTACTCTTAGTCTCATGGTAGTCTCCTGCTCACAGTTGACAGTTTGAGGCACAATACTAGGTTGCATGGATTTTTCTTCTGACCAGGTACAACTGTTATGTTCCTACAGATTTAGCCTGAGTTCTAACATGGTGTACATGACAGAAAGTTCTGGTTTAGGTGTCTACAGATTTACTGTGTGTTTGCATGGCACTTACCTGTCAGCTATTGGTGTCATTATCATCAAGGACCACATGGACAGCCCTCTATCATGTTCTTTACGAACCAGCCACAGGCCTCTCTACTAGCTACACTGTGACCAGCCATGTAAGACTTGCTAGTCTTATAAAATGGGAAAATACAGAAGCCTCTTTTACCAGAGGATGAAGCTAAAAAATGCTTAATAGAGAAAAGAACAGAACGAAATCTGTTTCTTTCACAACTAGCAAAGCCAGTGCACAATATGGTATGAATTTGTCCTCTGGACTTACAAGATTGAAAACCTGGTCCATTTGGCCAGATAAGTACATTTCCTGGAGCTTTTTCAGCAAGCACAGAAAATCCCAGAGAACAGAAAATCCTTCTTGCAGAAGAAAATATAAGCTTTATCAAGAAGAACAGCATTCCACCACAAGTTTTATTTCATGATGTGTAGGCATGACCACCTAATGATGTGAGTCTTTTGCCTAAGAAACTTCACAGAAGCCCAGGCAATATGCATATATGGGGCCATTATCCAGCTCCCCTAATGAAGAAAGGTAGGTGTGGACTCATCACTCAGTAATAACATTTTGAAATCCCAGTACTATGTCCTGACAAGTCTTAGGTAGAAGGTCTGTACCTCCATATCCATCTAAGTGGATAGAATGTTTCAATGTCAGGCCTGGATAATGAGTCAGTGGAACAAGTGGTGACCTGTCACCCTTCCCTTTCGTCTACGGTGGAAGTAATGCTTCTTAACTTCCCACTTCCCTCTGTTAAGATGATGAAAGACAGAAATGGTTCTGGAAGTCTTCATGGTTCCAAACAAGTGGAGAGTCAAACTGAAATCATGTGAAGGTGCCAGAAAGAACAGCCAGGAATTGTGACAATGATTCAGCTTACACTCTAAGACATCATGCCAAGTACTATGCTTAAAGCACAGTGCTGAGAGAAGTCTTGGCTTCTCCTTGTTAAAAAGCACATGCTGGTACAGACTTGGTAAATATGAGTTTGATGAATAATAAACCAAATCATCCCTTGAGTTTATCATTGTTTCTGGTTATGTGAACCAGCAGTTCTCAGCTCTCTCTAGCAATTAATGAGAGAAAAGAGAATCTCAAACTACCTTTCAGAAGGAAGGTAGATTGAAATAGGATCTATGGCCAGGAGGACCAGCCTGATACATTAATAGAGATTAGCCCCAGCCTCTGGCTTCAGCTTCTGATAATCCTAGCAGGCAAGGTCTAAGGAAGATGTAACAAATTTCTACTGCTTGGACTCTTTCACATGAATGTAGGGCTTGCAGGCAGGGATATGTCTTTAATGTAAACAGCAATAGCAGTTGGTAAGCAAATATCTCTATGTGCTACAAATATCATTTATAGCCCAGGGCAAATATTTAGTCTTTGGAGAGCCTGAAGAGCCATCACACTAAGTGGAGAACAACAGTTTTGACAGTCTAAAAGCCACCAGTGCCTGGAAAAAAAGGAGGAAAGCAGGCTCTTCTGCCTCACCAGGAGGCTGTGAAGAAATGAAGAGGTTGTAGTTGTAATCCGCCCACTATGTAAATGTTCAGCACCATCACACCTACAGGTATAGTCTGAGCATGCCTCACCACACATGCTCAGGGCTAACTCCCTCACAAAAACACAGCTGCAGCATGTTGCTCATTTTTAGAGAGGGTCAGGAGGTCATCTGACTAAACATCAGAGATTCTGCCCTGGAACCAGCTCCTTCCTCAGCCTGCTCACACTCTCCTGCAAGGTGGCCATAATTGCTAGTTTATAGGCTTGTCTGGGTGGAATCCAACCTTTTTTTTTTTTTCCAAAGCTATCCTACTGTGCCAAATCCTGCGGTGTCTGCCTCAAAAGTACTCTCCATGAGAACAGAATGCACATTTTATGGACCAAGAGGGCATGTCAAAGCAGGTGCACAGTATACTTCCCTGGCTTCAAAGAGGAAAAAGTGCAGAGAGGAGGTGAGTGCACTGAACCCGTTCCCCTGTTCACAGACTTATTTAGAACATCTAACAGTTACTACAGATTCCAGCAAAGATAATTATTAGTAGCAGAAGTTCCTGTCCAGAGGTACAACGGAGAAGCTCCTGTGCACCCTCAGCATAGAGCCATTCTCATGACACACAATGGAAAGAATTGAATGGAACTGAGTCAGACCCTGTCACCCAACTAGTCAGTGAGTTATGAAGTGTTGAGCAGGAAGGCTCCCTTCTGCCTTCTAAAACCAAAACAAACAGAAATCCAAAACTTATTTTCCCATTTCAATCACTTTTCTGAACTAATAAACCTGTCCTTGCTGTGCTAGGGCAATATTATTGTTTATTGATTACTCATTTTTTAAATGGAAACCCATCTGTTCTGCTTTATTCCTGCTTATTTCCAAAGTTTCCAATTAAATAGGGAATCATAGAATCACAGAATGTTAGGGGCTGGAAAAGACCTCAAAATATCATCTAGTCCAACTCCCCTGCCAGAGCAGGAAGTAAGATCTTAATTCTAGCACGGCTGAAATACACTGGAATGAAGGTTACATTACACCTGCCTTTTCATCCTCTCCTTTGTAATGTAGGATGGATTGCTTCCTTACAGAAACTTCTTCAATAGTAGAAGATACAGGCACTGATATAAATGGGAAAATGTGCAAAGGTTCCTTTATAGGTTTGTTTTTTCTTTCCTGCTTCCAAACAGGGTTGGGGAACTTCATAAAATGTAATAATCCCACAGAAGACTCATGTCACTCCTCAATTCCACACTGGGCTTGACACAGAGAAAGTCAAGCAACTTCAAATATTATAAACAGCATGATTATTCATGTTCATATGGAATGAGAGAGCCTGACTTTAGCAATGTGGAAGGTTTACATCAATGTATATGTTCATGTACCAATGTATATGTCCACTCTTCTCTGTTACTAATACCTCTCTGACATTGTGGCTTCCTTTGATGTTCCTAAGCTTAACGGCCCTTAAATGCTATAATTTCCATTGACTGATTCATACCTAGATGTTTGCATTGCAGGAGCAATCTCACTGTTCTCTTTTGCTCTGAAGATCTAAACACCAGTCAACACACTTCTTAATTCTCTTTGTGAAACCAAATATGGGATCTGCTATGGCACAATCTAATCGTGACTCCACTGCTGAAAAGACCTGTGAGGGCTTTAAGTACAGAGAAGATTAAGATTCTCGTGCCTTTTGAATCCAGCCATTTCCATGCTTTGTATAGTGCTGCATGTAACAGGTCTTGTTCAAGGAAATGAGAAAATAGTAACTGAAAAATTGAATTTTTTTAATGAATGAACCTAATGTAGTTCAATCTGTATGTAATATACCACTGGAGCTCTAAGTCACACATGTGTGATGAACATGACACTTCTCAATTTAGCTTAGCTTATACATCATCATGTTCCCTTTCACAGTGGGATAAAGCTGTGGAAGCCCATTAAAAAAAGGGTGAAGCTAAAGGTATTCAGAAGTAGCCATGAATTTTATTACTGATTCACAAAAACCCACATTAACTGCCAACATCGTTCAATGCACCAATTCTGCAGTGTCCTTACTGTAATGTGTGTACAGATGATTTGCTCTGTACTCACTTTTCATGGCCACCATTTCATGGAGTATAATTTGTCTCGGACAAATCACTGACACATACTGAACAATACACTGAAAAAAAAAATCCTTGATGCAATATTTTTTTCCTCCTATCTGTTGTACAGTACGTTCCAAATATGTGGAGGATAGAAGACAAATTGACAGAAACTTGGATGACCCTTTTAAGACTACTCCTACAGTTTTATAGACTACAGTCTTGGCATCTTCCAGTCAATTCTGCTTGAAACTACTCCTATAGCATTTTCTCCTAATACATAACACAGTCCTAAAATTCATCGACCTTGGCTTGTTTCTTTGCCTATGCCAAAGATTACTGCAGTCACTAGCTATATACAGTGCTTATGTCTTTTCCATCCATTTTTCTGTGTTATGTAAAAAAACATTCATCACCAGGCAATGTTCCCTGTGCTAATGAATTATGTTGATTATTTAGAGTAAACAAACAGAGGTATCAGTGAATCATTAGGAAAAAAAAAGTTTAATTAAAACGTGTTCTGCAAGCTCAAAAATCATTTTTCCCAAATTTAAATGAACATCATTCTCCCTTCAGTTACTAATGTCACAGACATAATTGTTACAATTTTTACCTATACTAATCACAAAAATGTAATCTTACTTAAAAAAAATACGTAAATAATAATTATTTCACTAGTTGCTTTGTGTTCAGGAAATGCTATTCCTGAACAATAAAAGACATGCAAATGCTTCATTTTGTTCCCAGTTAACCTGTCATTTTCTGGTTCTCTTTCAATAAGCTGATCTTAGGGATGCCCATATTTCAGGAGAGAACGTTTGTAACTCTTATAATACAAGTGAACAGCAGCCTCATTAATGCATTTAATCTCTTATAAAACTTTATGCTTCTAAATCCTAAATTAGAGACAAACAATCTGATAGTTTCACTTCAAACAGGCTACCTTCAAATTCTGGGATGTAACAGGCTTCTCTTATCTCCATCATTCTTTATCACATCTTTCAGCTTATTTCTTCTCCTTTTTTAATCCTTTTCATTAGACTTGTTTATGTCTAGCCATTACTCATTGCTTCACCTGATAGCAAGTCATGATGCTATTTCATAGCAAAGAAAGGCCACCGTGCTGTCCCCGCAGAAGTCAATGGCAACATTACCACTCACAGCAGAGGAAATTAAATATTGCTTTGATACATTTTAGCCGAATCTATTCCAGAGTCCCAGATAATTAAACACCCTGCAATTATGCTACTTTGCCTTTGTTAACTTTCTACCTGTCTGAGATGAAATACTTGAATACTTCAAGAAATCAAGCTTTCTTCTCTTTCCCTTGAAAGCAAAAAACATATCCCTTTTATTTTCTTCTAAAATGTACTATTGCATTTCTTACCATCCATGCTGTGACAAAATCTCCCATCCAAGTCCCAACTGCAGCTACCTTCATAAAATTTTCATTCCTGATGCCCATGAAGTCTGTTATAATGTATGCACTGTGGAAACAAGAACACAGACTGTAAGCTATACACGTTTGCTTAATGCAGTTATAAAGAACTTGCTTTAGTGACAAAATTTATGATTAGCTGTGAAAGATTTCCCATTTCTTTCATTATCGCTTTTTCAGCTAGATTTGAGTCTTAACATAGTACTGCACTAGGATAGGTCAATTCCAATTAGAAATGGAAATGTGCATCTGATTTTACAGCCCATGTCTCTTTTCAAGGTGCTAAAATAATAATAGGCAAAGGCTTTAGCATTATGTAAAGCTTCTGGAAATGTAAACTATTTTACATTTTTTTACCCCTTCCTTTGTACAAATGAAAACGCAACACGCCTGGAATCACTGACTTTGGAAAATCTTTATGAAGAAAACCAAAAATTAATTATTTTTTCTTTAAAAATACAATTGATCCACTTGACTTTTCAGTCTACCAGTTATACAACCACATGGGTTTTAACACAAGAGTGCAAGCAAGCTTTGCAGAATTTCAGTGAGAAGTCACTGTTTCTTCATTCATGTGATATATTTTCATAGACATATTTTACTTAAGTCCAAAAGAAGCATTCCCATTCTGTTTAAATAATGCAACAGATAGGCTCTAACAATGTTTGTGTACCTTGAATTTCATCAGTAAGGATGTAAGATAAGTAAAGTTAACTTGTGCTGTATTAAAACCTTTGTGAAAACATCATAGCTTTTAATATGCTCATATTCTTTGCTAAAATACTTTTGTGGTGTTTAAGAGATGACTCCTCTCAAAAGCTAAAACATAAATAATGATAGCAAGTACATTTTAACTTCCCAAGCAATATCTGTGTTTTCAAGGTACCTGTAAACATTGCTTATATAACATTATGCCTATTTAACAGTGCAGGCAACTGACCCAGCTGCATGTAACAACTTCCTTGAACACTGCACTATCCATTATTCAAATCTTACTATTATTATATACCAAATGTCATCATGTCTAGGAGCTAACAAACCATATCCCTGCAACTGGATTACTGCAAGATGATCCCACTTTCTGGGGCAATCCTATTAAAATCAAAATATTTGATCAGGATAGAGCATCTTGCTATCACAAATCCATGCACAGCACTGCATCACTTCTTACATTCAAGTTAGTATGTACTTGAGTAGAAATATTAATGTCATTGAATCCTTTCATAACACCTGTAAAATGACATACCCTAGTGGCTCTTTTCATTATACGTATTTCACGACCTTTCAGCTAATTTGTCACTAACAAAAATACCATCAATCTGTTGAACAGAATATAAATTCTGGGTTAGACTTTCTGCTAGAAATAAAATAAAAATAAAAATAAAACAACAAAAACCTCCACATTTTTTTCCAAGCTATTTTTAATTACATTCTAGTAGTTAATAAGATCATCAATATTCTGAATTTGTTGTGTTGTAAATAAGAATGCAAGAACAGAAGAACAGCTGTATTGGGTAAGCCTAGAGTCTCCCTGTTCCAAATCCTTGTCCAAGAGAGGGCAACAGCCGATATCTAGGGTAGACAGTGGGAACAGGCAAGCAACCTCCTCCCAGATACATTATCCAGCCACAGTATAACTAGAAAACGTTTGGAATTCCATTTTTCCCTGTATCTTGAGTATTTCCTTCTTGTAGCACCTGTGAAGCTGAAAAATTACCAAGTCTGTATTCCTTAAGCAAGTGTCTCATTAGAAATCAAGGCAGGACAGCTGCAAGGACTGGCCCCTCAAAAGAAAGTGTTATCTTTCATCAGTGTGAAACACAGACAAAAAACCCCACAGTCTCACTTTTTTTTTTATATCCATTTTTCTTATGCATTATACATTCTTGTATGCATTAAACATGATTACAGGTGTACATTGTACACAAATGAACACTTGCACAACTCTCCTGAAAAATGGGCCAGTTGGGTAGCTCCTATAGTCCCATCGCACCGAGTGGGCTAGCCACAGCCCCCATGGCAGGCTGATGTAGGCACGATGGGTTATCCAAATAGTCTGAGAGGTCACTGGTTGCTGTATGTAAGTACCAACAACTAGAAGAGATACCAAACCAGACATAAGCTATTTTCTCCACTGAAATTGAAATTCTCCATGAATTCACTTGGTTTTATGAACATTAAAAGTATCTGGAGGCTTCTAGTAGGTTCAGATGAGCCAGATATAATACTCAAATACACAGAAAAGCCTTGAACACACATCATCCTAACAGTCCCTTTTTCTAATTTGAAACATCAACATTGTAAACATGAAAGCATCCAAGAAGCCTGGTATAAATTGTACATCATTGTCTGGATATAATCAATGCCTAAATAAAACGTGCAAATTGACAGACCTTCAGTTAGAGTTAAAATAGCATATTATTAGAAAGAAGCTCTTAAGAACATAACTCGTGGATATTTTAAGTACATTTACTGATTAAAATACATCTAAAACTTTTAGCATTGTATCCTGCACCTTTTATGCTTTCTGCAGTAGTATTCTCATTTCAAAACACAAAGAGAAATTGAATTTTTTAAACTATGGATTTTCACTGCTTAAAATGAAAAAAAAACCCACAAAAAACCCTTCCATTTTTAATTTTCATGTTTTAGCTTAAATATAAATGACAGTAGTGGACATTTTCAAAAAAGTTATGCTTGCCTGATGATGTTACCAGGACATATATGTTGACAGTACCAAAATAAAAATTAGTTCCATTGTGGAATAATCCCCAGAAAAATTGTCCTTTGCAGGCCAAAGCCTATGGAAGGTAGACCACAGTTTTCACACAGTAGGACAATATAGAGTAATCAAAAGACAAAAGAGACTTGAGGCAGGAAGACACATTACTCTCTGAAACAGAGTCAAAGAAACCCCATGATAAGGTGCCTACGTCCATGTTGCTGCGAAAGGTAAGTTAATAACAGGCTGTCAGTAAAAAAGATGTACAAACCCAATGTATTTGATCATTCTTCTGGAGTTAGCAGCAGAATGCACACAGAACAGACACAGAGGGAAGCAATGCTACCCCAGAGAAATTTTTCAGAGGAAGATATCAGAGCATTTTTTCAGAGAAGGATGACACTTTAGAAGCTGCCAAAATGATGAACAATCTGAAAGCAAATGCAGTATTTTAACGTTAAGTTATGGATAACTTGGTTTGGATAAAGAGGTACAAGCCACTGTGGTGATAACAACATTCTTCAGGAACAGGAATAGAAGTCATGGCTGAAACCTAGTGCTGAGATGGTAGTTTCTTGACCATCACAGGCATCTAAAACTGGGATATAGCTTGAATTTAGACACATAAATTTAAGTGTTGTCAAGGATCCATATTTCAATGGAGCCTGAGTCAGAACAGTCAGTGCAGATTAGAGCATGATTCGCCCTTATGCTACTGTAGACAGGTGAAGGATCCGTTTTGCCTTATGTTACTGAAGGGTGGCTAGCATGTCAAAACAGGATGTTCACATACTAAAAAGTACTGTTAAACCTATGTCACTAAATAATTCCAGGTGCTTTGACATACCCTGGCGTTCATATTATAATCCAAAGACATCTGGATCTCTTGTAAGGCCTGTAAGACATCTGTCAACCCAGCCATATCTGAACTGAACCCTAGGTGTCCATGGACTACAATGAGATCACAGACACTTTTGGGAGGCTTTAGTTGCCTTTTGATGCCATTTCTGTGACTTGGTGCTTCATAACTACCCTTCAGCTGGCTTTTCAGAACATCTAAGCACTTGGCTGGCACATGGCACACAAGGCATATTCTGTACAAAGTCTACAAGAACTGCACCCATAGAGAGTGGTAACCTAAGGCTCTTCAAAAAGGACAAAGGTCTAAATGTTTTTTATGTTGAGTGATGAAAAGTCTGTGCATGTTCTGATATATGGTTTTCTGAGGTGATTTTGTTATCTAGCATTGTCTTGTTTTCAACATGGATAGAGTTAATTTTCTTTCAGGCAACGGGTGGAATGCCGTGTTTGGGAGTTAGGACAAGAGCAGTGCTGATAACACATTGATGTTTTCAGTTGCTGCCAAGCAGCCAAGGACTTTTCAGTTGTTCATACTGCCCTGCTAACGAGAAGGTGGGGGGCACCCAGGAAGCTAGGAGGGGATGCAGCCAGGACAGGTGACCTGAACTGGCCAAAGGGGGTATTCCATGCCAATTACATCATGATCAGCATAAAGACAGGCTGTTGAGGGGAGGAGCGCTCAGCTCCAGGACACGTGGGTTTTGGGGACAGCCTGGTTTTGGGAGGGCTCTGAGCTGTACAGCCTGAGCTGCGTGGTTCGATGAGAAACTGCATTGTCTATCACTAGACTCATATATTTTACTATAAAGTCCTGTTATTATATCTATCTTTTTGCTGTCCCAGTAAACTATCCTTATCCCAACCCATGAGGTTTTGGGTTTTTTTGGTTTTCTTTTCACTCCTTTCCCCCTCCCCCAGTTCCTCCCCCCTACTCCTCTTAGATAGCAAGCGGCTGCATGGTGCTCAGCTCATGGCTGCGACAAAACCACCACAGTCCTTTTTGGCACCCAACGTGGGGACCAAGGAATTTGACATAAGGACAATAATTGGAAGAGGGAATGGCAAAGCTGGGTAGTGTAATAATTGTGGGGAATTTCTGTTGGGATGGGGATTTTAATGCCGATTCTCAAAGATGTGATTTGCAGAGGCGAGAGGTGGAATGTTGGTAATTTTGCGTGGCTGGGTTCATGTGGAGGAGAGGGGGACTGCAGGGGTGGCTTCTGCAAGAAGCAGCTAGAAGCTCTCTGCAGGCCCAATAGAGCAAACACCAGCTGGCTCAAGGCCGGAGTCATTGCTGACCAAGGCTGAGCCCACCAGGGACGGTCATAGTGCCTCTGGGAATCACATTTAGGAGAAAAAACCCACAAGCAGCTGCTGTTTGCCACCAGAGAAGGGAGTGAGAAAATGTAAGAAACTGTGCAGGCACCAAGGTCAGT
This sequence comes from Porphyrio hochstetteri, assembly GCA_020800305.1. NCBI lineage: Eukaryota > Metazoa > Chordata > Aves > Gruiformes > Rallidae > Porphyrio > Porphyrio hochstetteri. Next base: position 36,513,179 of record CM036905.1, read on the forward strand.
GAAAGTGGGGGAGGAGGTGACCCAATAGAAAGATTCCCCTGCAGCCCATAGAAGAGGACGAGATCCCAGCTGTATCCCGTGGAGAGGCCCTGCACTGGAGCAGGTGGAGACATACAGAAGACACTGTGACCCGTGCTGGAGCAAACCTCTGTCAGCACTTGCAGCCCTGGAGAGACAGAGACACAGAGATGAACGAGAGAGAGACCCATGCCAGAGCAGGTTTGCTGTGGTGGGAGAGGCTTCTGACTCCCCTGTGGGACCAGGCTGGTGCAGTCTGGGCTTGAGAGACTGAGAGACTGAGAGACATTCTATTATTTTATGACTGCACCCCATAGCAGTGACCCACACTGGGGCAGCCAGTGAAGAGCTGAAGCCCTGTGGGAAAGGACTGAGGTTGGGACTGTCTCCCATGGGTGGGACCCCATGCTGGAGCAGGGGAAGGGTGTGACAAATGCTGTCCCTGTTGAGAAGGAAAACAACTTGTGAGGAACTGACCAAAACCCCCATTCCCTCAGTCCCTGCCCCTCCCCATGCCACAATGAGGGGGAAGAAGGGAGCAAAACCATGACTAAAGTGAAGTCTGCTAAGAAGGGAGAGGTGGAGAGAGATGCTTTAAGATCTGGTCACACTTCTCATTATCTGACTCTGGTCTCACTGTGTGTGCAGTGTAGTGTAATAAATTAGAGTTTTCTTTCCTTTATTCTGTGTTGAGTCTGTTTTGACTGTGACACTCATCATGGAATGATCTCTCCCTGTCCTTATCTCGACTCCTAAGTATCTCAAGATATACTTTCTCCCGCTGAAAAGGGGAGTGACAGAGTGGATTTGGTGGCTGGTCTGGCCAAACACCACAGGCATTCCCTGGAATTAATTGATTATCTATATGGAACTCATCTCACTTGCACCTGGCAAAGTGAAATGCCCTGACAATGGCCCACAGGTTCGCATGGCCTGTTCGCATGGGCTGCAAATAAGTATATGCTTGGATGTGGCACCCCAAGCTCCACTCTTAATTTAGCAGAGGCAAAGAGTGTCAGAATAACCAAAAACACACATAAAAGGCTGCAGGTACAGCTCCTGATCCATATTTGTCACTCAAAAATGACAAAATGGCAAACGAGACCTTTGGCAGCACTTTGCTCAGCTGAAAAGCTATCCTTCTACTGCTAGAAACTGAAATTAGAGCCACAGGGAAGGAAGATGCACAGAGACAACAAGACCTGCTGTCCTCTAAGTTGGCACATCACAGTGAGAATGGTCTAATGCATAGTCACCAACAAAGAGTACAGGAGGAACGACAGCTAGTCATACAGTCCCTAACGATCCCCCAGGGCACAGTTTGGAGCGAGAGATGAAACCTCTTCCATGACACCAGAACAGAGAGAATTAAGAGGCACTGAACCAGGGATTTTGCTTGACGAGGCGTCAAAGAGGTAACAGCCACAGGAGGTTCAGCAGGCTAATCTTCAAGACACAACAAACCTAGGATGAAAAAATGGCTTGGCCATAGTGAGATAGATCCATGGCACAGTGCAAAGCACCTGAGACTGATGGATTGATGCTGTAACTGAGAATTGATGGTTGGTAACTTATTTATATGTGTGGGGATTTTTAAAATCAGGCAACAGAACTGTGATTCTGAAAAGCTCTGCTCATCGGTCTACAGGCCTGAGGGATGACTAACTTACACTGAGGACTTGGCTTTTAAAACTCTGAAGCCATTTAAAGTTCTGCTGCTAGGCATATACAGGAGCTGCTCACTCTCCACAGGAATAATCCATTTGGCTTCTAGCTCACATCCTATATTGATTGATATCCATAAGGTGGTTATTCCTCCACTGGGCTTGCCTGCAGAGCTCCATCTGTGAAGTGTTTTGCAAGCCTGCCTAGAAGACAAGGCCCATTGAAAAATGCAGCAATTGTGTTTCTGTCTGTTAATGTACAAGACTTGTACACACCTAACTGAAATGGTAGGGAACACATGAGATCCAATCTCTATTCCAAAGAACACTAATTCAATACCAATTGCATCTCACTGTCACTCTCAATAGAAAAAAGTGATGACCAACTTCTTTTTAGGACAGTAGTTTTTTATATATGGTACTTTCCAAGAGGATGAGAAATGGGTGTTTCATCCTCCTTGAGGTGAGGGGAACCAAAGGTGTATATTCCATGTCTTGTACAAGTACCACTTTTCACATGTAAGACAGACATTTCCTTTCCTCCATGGATGTCACTGGTCAAGATAGGAGTTTGGATTAGATCACCCATACAGTCCTAATTATGGTGCTTCAAGGAAGTGGAACAGAGTTTAAAAAAACATTCCTATCATTAACATAACTTATTGTAGGAGTTTCTTGTTCCCTGTGTAGGTTTCCAATGCAAACAGGCCTCAAGTCCTTGATGCCCAGGAGGCTCTCCAATTCTCCTTAGGGACCAGGTGCTATTAACTTTTGCCCAATGATGCTAGTCTTCCTTGTCTGTCTCCCTAATCAATGGATTTGATAACAATCCAGAGCAGGAGGTCAATTTAGATAATTTTCATGTATGGCATCACTAAGGGCCGCCAGCTTACTTCTAAAGGATTTGCAAAAGCTAACTCTTAATGGTGGGACTACTGCCAGGGCATGTGAGAGTCTTCATCTTTACTGGGAAAATCTTAGGGATCTACAAATTCAAAAGTGTTGAGGACCTCCATCCACCATGGGAGGAATCAGCCTCCTAAATGTAACCTTTGGTGAGTGTTGCCACGTACTCCCAGTGAGTTTAAATCACAGGATTTGCTATAACTACAATTTCTTTTATGTCAAACCTTAAATGGCATAAAGAAAATCAGAGCCAATAAGTGGTTGAGTTGCGAATTGAACCCAGATTTCTGGCCTCTCAGAAGAGCAACTTTCTTCATCATTATATAATCTGATAAAAATAAATATCTGATGGAAATGTTGCATTACCCTTGCAGACTCCACTACAAAATACTTCTTATAGACAGGAGAGTACAGGGAAAAGCATAAAAGAAGCCTGAGGAAAAAAATACAACAAAATGATGTTTCAAATTTATCATATCCATGAGATATCTCTCCCAGATTCTCCAGGTTTTTTACTATTCTTGTGCAATATGTATCATCACATGTATAGTCTGTTTAGTCAGACAAAAGAAAAACAAAGGCTGAAGAGTGCATTTAGCACCTTTCTGAACCAAAAAAAATGGTTAAACTATTCAACCAAGGACGGGTTGCCTGAAACACGTTTAATGCTATTGTGCTATGAGATGATTGCTCACATGAATATACCCAGCAGAGTCTTACCAGCCCCACCAGACAGACACAGGCACTGCAGCTTTTTATATGTAGCTCTTTACACTTCCATTTAAACTCTATAAATACCCCATAAGCTCTTTTTTACTGAAACAAGGAAATAAAAGGCTGCCTCTTACATACCTGTTTGATGCTACAGGAGATAATTAAGATATTTACTTGCTGATAAATTAATTGGCTATTGAGATTTTTTCTAGTGAACAATCAAATAAGTTAAGAGAACCAAGTCACTTTTTAGCATGTTTTTTAATAGCAAAATTCAGCAGCTTATCCACTAGGCAATAGTACCAGCTGGTGCATTACATGCCTTATTTGATTCACTCCATTTGCCTATATACTATGATAGCATAACAGTTTTACAGTAAAAAGGTCCAAAATGCCAACACAGGCACCCAGGGACAACAAATAGGACAGGTGGCCTTGGGTATAGCCATTATGAGGGTTTAAAGAGGATCTTGACTCAACATACTGTAACACAATCTGCAGACATACATGTTTGCAGTCTCAGCCCTTACTGTACACACCCTAACAAGGATAACTAGTGCTGATTTTCAGCAAGTGGCTAAGCAGCAAGCTAAATCTTACATGTATACATTGAAGAAAAATGTATGCATAGAGTTTCAAAAATTTGAAAAATGTTGTAAACTTTTTGCATTTGGGGTTTTTTTTTAATATTTAAGATTCTGTTAAACACCGTAGGTTTGATTATCTTAAAGACAATTTGTTTGGTGAGTAAAATTTAAAATTCCTTAAATTTAAATTCCTTAAATTTTAAAATAACTTTAACAGATACTAGGGAATGACAGAATCATAGAATAGTTCATGTTGGAAGGGACCTCAAAGATCACCTAGTTCCAACCCCCTGTCATGGGCAGGGACACTCTCACTAGACCAGGTTGCCCAAAGCCCCATCCAACCTGGCCTTAAACACCTCCAGCGATGGGGCTTCCACAACCTCTCTGGGGAGCCTGTTCCAGTGCCTCACTACTCTCATAGTAAAGAATTTCTTCCTAATGTCTAACTTAAAGCTGTTGTCCCTTGTCCTATCTCTACATTCTCTGGTGAAACGTCCCTCTCCCACTCTCCTGTAGGGCCCCTTTAAGTATTGGTACACTGCAATTAGGTCACCCTGGAGCCTTCTCTTCTTCAGACTGAACAAGCCCAACTCTTAGAGACTGTATTTATAGCAGAGGTACCCCAGTGCCTTGATAATCTTCGTGGCCCTCCTCTGGACTTGGTCCAACAGCTCTACATCTCTCCTGTACTGGGGACCCCAGAGCTGGAGGCAGCACTCTTCGTGGGGTCTCTCAACAGCAGACTAGAGGGACAGAATCACCTCCCTTGACCTGCTGGCCATGCTGTTCTTGATGCAGCCCAGGACACAGTTGGCCTTCTGAGCTGCTAGCACACACTCCCGGCTCACGTTGAGCTCATAATTGATCAGCACCCCCAAGTCCTTCTCCTCAGGGCTGCTCTCCATCCATTCACCACCCAGCCTGTAGTTGTGCTTGGCCTTGTGCAGCCCCACATGCAGGACCTTGCACTGGCCTTGAACTTCATGCAGTTCACATGGGTCCATCTCTCCAGTCTGTCAAGGTCCCTCTGGACGGCATCCCTTCCTTCCAGCGTGTCAGCCTCACCACACAGCTTGCTGTCAAATATAGCAGGCAATGCATTTAGGAAGGTAAAGTTAGTAATTTAGCAGAGAGAGAGAGAGAGAGAGAAACATTTTCTTTTAAATAAATTCCTGCTTTGCTCTTAAAATTCTCAAGATCCTGGTAAGAATGGCCTTGAACGATGCTGCACTGGCTGAACTCCTCAGAATGGGACGTGGGTTACACACATCCATTGTTGGTGTTGACATTTCAGTACAGCTAAGGAGGGATATGGACAGATGAGCAGCAATATTCTCAGAACTGGTGGTTTCAAGAAAAAAATGCTTCATTAGAAAAAAAAAGAACTGCTGACATAATTGCTGGAATATAAACAAAATTAAATGATGTAGTTTGAACGTTACCACTTTGGCCATCCATTTCAATTTTAGGGATGTCAGGGAAGTTTAAATGCATTATTATCATGCTGAATAAACTAGTAATTGCAGTATTATGGACGTTCAGGAAGGGAAAATTAGAACAATTTGCAGTTGCCACAAAACACTGAATGGACTCTGCTTGTAAGTAGCTGCCCAACTGGGAAAGTGAAAACAGAAATTGTCTTAGCCACTTTGAGTAGAACCTTGTAAGTATTAGCAGATAATGCAAGTTCACATACTATTAACTCTTTTACTTAATAAATTATCCTGAACTATTGATAAACAGATTATTTTTATAAATTAAAATTATTATATGCCAGAAAACTACAAACAACATGTCATAAGTTAATGAATTGGAACTGAGGGAATGAAGAAATGCCAAAACAGGATCTCTGCTGACAGACTCAGCCATCGTAACTGAAAAGAATTTGAGCTGGTTCTCAAAAAAATTGTAAGTCCATAAAGTAAAAGAAACATGAAAATTTCTTATGAGTTTATTTTACTTTATTTATTACAAACAAAATGGATTTTTTTTCCTTATTTAATTATAACATTTTAAGGTTTTAAAAAACCTAGTTTTAGTTTGAATTTCAAGGCTCTGTTGTAGTGACTGAGTCAAACAAGGATCATGTGCCTTCTTGCATCACTTTATTTTCAGGAAGCACTGATACACTGCAGAATGACAGGTAGCTGAAGGACTGTCCTTTCAGCATGGACCAGGGTACTTCTACTGTTTCACTGAACACTGGAAGACACTGCAAGAACCTATGTGTCTGTGACTGGAACAAGGCGAGATATTTCACTACAGCAAATGCTGGACCAGTATTTGAAGCTCTTAGATGGAGTCTGAATTTGAGAAGTAGCTGGAAATACAGATGGATGCAACTTGCATATGGATGCCCCTGCTTAAAGCAGTGGAGACTGATATATGACGCACCTTACACTTTGCATCAATGTCATTGTGAGGTGGAGGAGTGTATTTGCTGCTAAATAGGCTTTTTTTTTTTTTCCTTTTTACCAGAACAGTATAGTGTGGTAAGTTTTAATTTCTACATTTTTACTTCCACAGTTTTGCTGCAGAGAAATGTCAGAGTATCTGAAGCTGAAAAGACAATGTTTATAGGCTAGAAGGTGATTTCCCTGACACACAGGCTTTAAATGACAACTTCAAATCCGTTCATTCTACCTTTTATGTAAGATATGAAGATCACAGAGTCACTAGGTTGGAAAAGACCTTTGAGATCATGGAGTCTAACCATACCCATCCTCTACTAAACAATATCCCTAAGAACCTCATCTGCCCACCTTTTAAATACATCCTGGGTCGGTGACTCAACCGCCTCCCTGGGCAGCCTGTTCCAATGCCCGACAACCCTTTTGGTGAAGAATTTTTTCCTAATGTCTAATCTGGTGCAGCTTGAGGCCATTCCCCCTCATCCTATCACCTGTCACTTGGGTGCAGAGATCAACACCCATCTCTCTACAACCTCCTTTCAGGTAGTTCTAAGTTGCTATAAGGTCCCCCCGAGCCTTCTCTTATCCAGGCTAAACCATCCCAGTCCCCTCAACCTCTCCTCATAAGGCTTGCTCTCCAGACCCTTCACCAGACTGGTTTCCCTTCTCTGGACATGCTCCAGGACCTCAATGTCTTTCTTATAGAGAGGGGCCCAAAACTGATATTCAGTTTGTCTTGTGTGCTTGTAGCCAGTACTTCTGGTACCTCTGTCTCTTTCTTCAAAGTTATCAGGACTGAAGAATGATCAGCAGCACCAACTATTACTAGGAAATGGTAGGTCATGCAAAGTCTGCAATCACTTAAATGAACGTATTGCTTTTAATAGCTCTAAAAATACAAGCATATTTACCAAAAGGCAAAAAAATGAAAAGCCAGTTCTCAAATTGAAAGCAATCTTGTGGTTTGATTTAAAAATTAAATTACTTAAAAATATTTAGCTTAATTCTTTTAACCTGTTTCTATGATCATTCCACCTTTTTTCCCAAATCTTTATATCATAGGCATTTTCATTATTTTAATTTCTTTTGCTGGTTTGGGTCAGGAAATCCTTCTAATCTGCAGAAATTCTTAGGAGACTAAAAAACATTTCATGTCCAAGTCACTTTGGATTAACACTATTGTGCAAGTTTTTTCTTTCATAAAAATGTATTTCAACTTCAAACCACAATACAGAATAAGGCCAGCTATTCCTTTAGAGGATTCAAAGTTTAACTGCATACATGAAAACATCCATCTTCCAACAATAAGGTAATTTAAAGCTTAATTTCACCTGAGTAGTATCAAAATGGATTTACCAATTTTCTGTTTTCTATTTGAATATTATTATTTCATGAAAAACTTCTCATGTTTTATCAGGAACCAATTCCACTGTACGTAAACCAGGTTGTGAGATAATGAGAAAATTAAACTGTGCAGGTCCTGTAATGACTATTTTAAATTACACAAACCAATCTGAGCCTTTGTGTCATGATTGTTAAAAATGTAAAAAATATTACAGAAGTGTCAAGGCTGTAGATGAGGTGATTCAAGTAAACTGATACTTTTAAAATCAGTGTTTCTTTGAATTATTCTCTATAAAGACAAGTAATATTTGAAATGAACAAGTCAGGAACAAGACCAGTGAGTGAGGATGGATGGATGGATGGATGGATGGATGGATGGATGGATGGATGGTGGGGCAGAGCCCTGATGCCCTGAAATGCAGCATTATAAATTTACTAACAAAAAAAGAGTGAGTAAATAATACCTGCAGTGAAGGTATTATTGGTATTGAAGGTATTGCTGAATTAGTAGAATGGAGACTAGACTTCATGGAAGTTTGGGGATGAGATGAAGATTTTTAAAGTCATCTATTATTGACACATCCATCACATAAAGCCATTAGCAGTAACTAAATAAAGCACATAAAATCACAGAAAAGAAAAAAGAGGTTGGAAGAAAACTGAAGGTATGAACTTATCCAACCTCTCATGCTAAATGGGGCTAACTGGCAGTAGATCATAACGCTCAAGGCCTTGTTTATCCTTAAAGATTGATTATTTTAAGTTACATGTATTTAAAGTTATTTATTTAAACCTGAATCATTTATCAAAAGCAAATTTAACATTACTTAAACGTCTGAAAAAAAACCTTAAAAGGGCACGAGGGAATGAATGCACTTTACAATTAAACTGTTCAGGATTTCTAATTCAAGTGGTCTCTTCTGGTTATGCCAAGACTTCAACCATTTAACTCAGTGCTAAAGCAGCCAAGGATTTGGCACAGAACACTTGGAGGCAAACAACCTATCCTGTCATTAGGGTTCAATAAAGTACAGTATATCCTGCTATACATCATCCTGAACAGTTTGGAGAAGGAAGGCAGTACCTCATTTTTAATTCCTCATCATAATTTAGTATTTGTTAAATATCTTCCACAAAATAAGACAAATGTAAGTATTTTATATTAATATCAATATGATAACCATACACACACTTATATATTGCTTATGCAGAATGTAAGCTCTTTTTTTTTTGACATTGAGAGACAAACTGCTAAGAGTAAATTTAAAATATAAACTCTGTTTCTTATAGGATTTTATCTTGTATACAGGCATAGCTTAAAAAAAGCAGAGTAAATGCTCTGGGAGAATCTCTGCTCAGTTCCTTCTTCATGAACACTAATGGCTCTCACACTTGTTCCATGGATTCCAAGAGTGGGTGTCAACATCCCTCAGCATGCCAAGTTACTGAATGCTGAATTTGACAAAGGTCACAAAGAGCCCATCAATCAACCAAAACCAGAGAAAATTATATGCAAGAAGGAAAGCAGAATATTAAAAAATTCTTCAAAGGAGGAGGAAGGGTAGGAGAGCTGAGAAACTGGACCAGCAAAGTTGACAGAAAGGGAATGACAAGATGACTATACAGAAATGCAAAAATAATTTCAAGTATAAAATATTTTTAAAGGAAGAAAGTTCAGAGCCCAGAATGGAAGTGATGTGTCCACAAGGAAAAGTGTTTTGCTTGTATTTTGCTACTCCTTCTGTAAAGATTCAACTGTCTAGAATCAGCATCGTGGAGCAAGTGTCACTGAAAGAGGAAAACCAGAGATACGCTTCTTTCCTTCCAAAGCACTCAGTTAAAATCTTAATTGTGAGCAATGGAACAGATCCAAGCTTTCTATGATGTTATTTTAGTGCTCATTGATGCTCACACGTGCTTTGCCATACAAGGGTGGATGCGGAAAAAAGACGACTGAAACTACAGCTTGTTCAAGGAATTGAGAGTGTATACCCATATACCAGCCTGCAACATCACCATGCAATGGCACAGGAAGACAGAAAATGGTATTAACATGAAAGTCTTAACAGGCTTTTAAAAGAACCATGTCAAGAGAAAGAATAATACAGCCCAAAGCCCCCAAGAATTTATTCAGATTCCAGATGGATATACAATTTGATACAGCCACAAATGAACCCTTAATAAGATCCTGCTGAAACATTTCCCCTGCAAATTTTTGTTCTAAAATGTTATTTGAGTTCTACAGTCTGTATACATGGAGCCAATGCTCTGTCCCTCAAACAAAACTAATTAGGAAACCCTCACATGAGGAAAAGGTATTCTTTAGAGCTTTACAGGTGCAAAAGTACAGGAAGTATCTTTCTGTTATGTATATTTGGGTTTGTGTCTGTTGAAGATGACTGGTGTTTATCCATCTTGCTGAAGTCTATAAAACCAGACTGAGCTATAGAACCTGTAGCAGTTTTTAGGAAGTAATGGTCTACCATGCTCACAGGTACCTTTGAGAAGAAATGGAAGGAAAATGTGGCATGACAACTCGGGAGCTGGTCTGAGGATTTGGTTGGCTCCTCTCATAATATAATAACAGCAGCAGATTGCAGAGCAGATGGAAAAGAACTAGACTTCAAGCAATGTACAAATTAACAAATTGAGGAGATTGCTTCTTTACTGTATCACTTGAAAATGGTATATAAAGAACAACTGGGTCTAGGGCCAGTCATCTGACAAGATCTGGCATATACTCATGGCAGAAAATTTCACATGGAAAACACAGCGAAGAAGACAGCCTGTTCTTCCACTCCTTGGCTGACAAAGAAGACACCTTTATCATGACTACTTGACCATCCAATGGCTGATAAAATCTGAGAGTCCAAAACTGGATCTGTTACAAATTTTCTCTGTATTGCAGTGACTGCCGTATTTTCCTGTCCTTACACTACTCTGCATTTTGAATAAAACTGTCACTGAAATAAGGGGGAGGAGGGGTATCTTCCAATCAACATGACTATTGGGGACTGTCCATTTTACACTACATTCTGCTTTTAATGACTTGAAAATGAGTTATGAGAAGACAGACATGTCAGAAACACACACTGCAAGTGTTTGCTCAGGCAACAACTTTATGACACACAAATGGAGAAAAGACAGAAATCGTGGTGTAAACTTCATCTTCAAAAAGGAAATTCTCATTTTTCTCAAGTAAAGGAGTAGCAAAAAGAAGAAAAGAAGATGGAGATGTATGCACATGCATTTTTGATATCCATACACTAAATTTTCATGGGTTTGGCTAAATATTTAAGTCAGTTAGTTACAAATACTGGGATTCATCTGAATTTCAGGTACTAATTCCAGGGTACCCTTGAACAGTCCATTTCTCTCCACAGTGAATGGAGAAAAATAAGCACTTTACAGACATAATTCATCTGACTTATCTTGGACATCTGCACTGGGTCTGGCTGGGATGGAGTTAATTCATTCCCTTTATAGAAGCTCATATGTTGCTGTGTTTTAGATTTGAGACCAAAACACTAATGCTGCCTACTGAGGTTAACCTGCAAGAACATCTCTGAATCTGGTGAGTGATCCAGATTTCAGTTCAGTTAAATGTAAAAGTAGTTGGTTCTTAATCTATGAGATATGAAAAAATACGGATTTCTATGTCCTAAAAGCATCACCATTTAGATTATTAGACTGAATAAAATGCTCCTGTAGGTCTACGCATATCCCAAACTGCAACTAAAACCAGTGAGATACTAAAGATAGAACATGTAATTTGGGAAAATACCATTCCAACTTAAAATATCTTACCTTTTATTTAGACATAAGTTTGAAAAAGACATTTCCAAATAGTGTAAAAGATTACATGATAAAATACTGTCAGTAAGAAACCTTTACAAGAATGAGTAAATCGTAATTAAGATTTCATTAAAATAGTAAGTTAAATCTAAAGTTGAACAGATGGTTAGCAGGACAGATATAACCAGAATTAAATAAACTATGGAGTAAATATTCTATCTTTGTCTGATGCTCATTGTGGAAAACATTTCAACGCGCCACCGTTCAATGATAATCTGATCCAGAAATAGTTTCAGCATGTCTGAGGGTTGTTCCCATGTTACTAGCTGAAGCAAATAGTCTCATTAATAAAAATAACATGAGATCTTTGCATTGGATGCATGAAAAGCTTCAAGAACAATGCCAATGTCTTTTATGGTAAGTATTTCTTTAGTTTACTTATTGATTATGTGGGAGACTTTGTAATTAAACTGGTATTCTACACTGATGAATGGAAGAAACAGAAGGATGCTGGATGGCTCTGCAAAGCAGTTATAAACCTTTCTCTCTGCTCAGGAACAACCATGGCAAAAATTCTCCCTGCATTCTGAAACCAACTGAGGACGTGAGGATGCTTAGAAGTGCCTGCGCTGTGGCAGACAAGACAGAATGTAATTCTTCAGTTGAAAATATATCTATCAAGCCTTGTACAACAATATTTTGGTTTTTAAAGAAGACAATAAAGATAATAAACAGCCCACTTTTGAGCAGTAATAGACACACCACTATCAAAGTAGAAGGCAGTATAATACTTTGAGACCTAATCAATAGAAAATACTGGGTAGAGGTGGAATACAATTAAATTATTGTATTTTGGGACTTTCAAATCCCATTTGTGATTAAAATTTAAATACATCTTTCTTTAAACTTGGGTTATTTTTCAAAATAAATATTTCACTAGCTATATGTCTGATATAAAGCTCACTTTGTGTTTTTTCAAATGTCTTTCTCGAATGCTCACATGCGAACAAAAAAGGTACTTCACTCTAAAGACAGCATTAAATCAGACATAGTACTGCACATCTCTTTTTGATATATGTATTGAGTCTGGCTGGAATGGCCCTAACTTTCTTGGACTTGATGATCTTAAAAGTCTTTTCCAACCCAAACAATTCTATGATTCTATGATTCTTCATAGTACCACATGTGCTATTTATGGGTTCCTAGAAAGATTTTGATACCACACCAGTGTTTTGGCTATTGCTGAGCAGTGCTCACACAGCATCAAGGCTGTCTCTCCAACTCACCACTCTAGGCCAGTAGGCTGGAGATAGACAACAGGTTGGGAGGGGACACAGACAGGACACCTGATCTAAACTTATCCAAGGGATATTCCATACCATCTAATGTCATACTCAGCAATAAAAGCAAGGGGGAGAAAGTAGGAGCAGAGGACATTCATGATTATGGCCTTTGTCTTCTGAAGCAAGTCATACATGTACTGAGGCCCTGCTTCCCAGGAACTGGCTGGACATCTGCCTGCTCGGGGGAAGCAGTGAATACATTTCCTCTTTTTGCTTTGCTTCTGTGTGTGGCTTTTGCTTTTCTTATTAAACTCCCTTTACCTCAATCCATAATCTTTTTATTTTCTTCCATAGTCCTGCTGAAGAGGGGAGCAAGAGAGTGATTTCGTGGGGGTCTGGCAGCCAGCCAAGGTCAAGGCTCCACAATGTATTATGTTCATGCTGACTGTAATGCTGACAGCTGAAGAAGTTGTACTCTGATCTTATTTTAATATGACCTTAACTATTACCAAGATAACATTTCAATATGAATCATAATACAAAATTTCAGGTAGGATTTTCAGAGATGCCCAGCATCTTTTGAATGTTACCTTCATGTATATTTAGTTCTCAATCACATACAGTTAAAATTAACATACTTAGAGATGTCAAAAAGATAAGTGATCTTCACATTTTAACATCACTTATTTTCAAACCCAATACCACTAAAATTTCACTTTCATCTTTTGTTTGACTCGCTTTAGATAGAAGTACTGCAGTCCTATTTATAGATCAACATTATATCATCCACTTTCAGTCACCATCTGAGATGTTTACAACCTTTAGGGTTTCAGTTCAAAATTTACGAACCAGAAACCTTCACAATAGCACTTACTTGTATTCATGATAAACCAAATCAACTTAATTAGAAATCTCAATGTTAACAGGACAACGCAGCTGACCTATGAAAAAAACCCAAAAAATGAAGTATCCCCATGCTGTAATGTTTAAAGGACTTCTTCTTGTCTTTCTTTGAAGGCTGTTCAGTCAGTGGTCTGTCACATTTGTGAACTGAAATTGCATTTCTTCTTCTTTACTGCAAATGAAAACAAAATCCTCTGCTAGGTAAGTAAAAAAAAAAAAGAAGGGACTGTGACCCTGTCCCTTTTGATTTAGTGGTTGTGCAGGCACACTGTGCAGTACACTGAGTCATCCATTTAATTTCTCCAAAGGTTATATCTCAGAACTGGCAGAAGATCTGTCCCTTGCAGAAATCCAGTTCCACATTTTCACAGCCAGTTTTCATATTTCCCACTATACTAGAGGGTGGTCATTCGCCAGGACTTAAAGCTGATGGCTTTTACTCTTTTCTGACTAGCCAGAATTCAACTGTTTTACAGGTAATTATTCCAAATAAAAAAGCCAGTAATGGTTGTAAAGAATGAACTTTACATATTTTCATATATGTTTTTATATTTCTCATGAAAATATTGAATAACTGATGTTGGAAGGGACCCCTAGTGATCACCTAATCCAAACTCCTGCTCAAGGCAGGGCTGATTTCAACCTGTTCAAGCTGAGGGAAGTCAAAATCTTCCCTAAAAAGTAGAGCACAGCTGAAGTGTTGCTGAAGTTTCAGACCTCCACAGCTGCTGCAGAGTCAGAGGTGAGGAGCAATGCAGAGGATAGCTGCTGCTACGCTGAAGGTGCCACTTTGGAAACTGCTTAGGGTTTTATGAAAGTAACACATCAGATATCCCTGGCTGCTTCTGCAGACTGGATGCCCCATTTCAGGAAGACTGAGAGCAGCAAGCACTCCAAAAGGAATGTTTAATCTATGCTTTGCTGATTTAACTACTTTAAATACATTTTAACTGATCAGATTTGGAAAGACAAACACTCTAATCATCTAAAGTTGAAGTGAAAGTGATCTCTTTTTTTTTTTTTTTTTTTGCCAGAAAAGTACTGTTTTGTTTAGTTTTAAGTTTTGGGGGGGTTTTCTGATAAGCATTCTAAACTGATGAAAAGTGCACACAATTTTTGAAAATTTCACATGAACTACATTCATCTTGGCAGTAATCATGTTGTTACACAAAGGAAAACACTGTGCAAAGTAAAAACAAATGTGTTAACTGGTTCTGGACTGAAAAGCCAACAAAGATTTCTTGTTGGAAAAGGATTTATTAATAGAGTGATAAAGAAATGACTGTACATTCTGATAGTTAAGGCGGCATCTGCACTGGGCTGACCTTGGTCCTTAACTGGACTTCTGAAATAGAGAGTAATTAGCAATCTTTAAAATATTTATTTTCCTTAAAGGAAAATAAGACTTTGGCAGTAATTCATCACATTGCTGGGAAGCATTTCTAAGGCTAAGAGAACTCGTTCTTTCAAGCAGACCACTCTGGGGTGAGAGAAACCATGCCACAGACGAGGAACATACGGATCTCCTCCACAGGACAGTTGGGTTCTTAATGTGCTGCGGGTATGGTACATTTCCATTACTTTTCCAACATGCTGTTTCACCCCGTGTTCTCTCTAATCTGTTGCAGGCTTGACAATGTCTGGCACAGCCCCACATCCATACTGTAAGTAGTATGGCTGGCTATAACAGCAAGTACAGTGCTGCCTTGCTATGCAAAAGTACCTGTGGGAAGACAGCAGTAGCCATATGGCTTTCTCCAGACAGCAGAGTAAGTTAAGGTTTGGAAAATAAGTACATAAACTCTGCCTTCAGTCTGGAAGAGAAATAGCTTCACCAACAGAAGTTTTCTGAGGGTTTTCTATGCCTTTTCTTATTGCCCTTTATTCGCAGTCCCAACAGTTGGCTTATCCCCTACATGCATTTCTCTGTGAGTCTTTCAGGTAAGATTTAATTATCAGCATTTCCATTTAAAAAAAAAATATTCTATGACTACCAGGAGGCAAAACTGAAACCTCACATCAAAAATCTATTTATAGAAAATATAGAAATGAGCCTTTATGTCTGAAAAATATGTTAATCTAATTTAAGCTATGTAGCAGTGTACTGCTCTATTACCTTTTAATTACTGACACTTTTAGGTATATAAAATACAGTTTTAAAGCCTTTTCATCTGCTTAACATGAGGAGCAAATATTTTCCACTGAAATCAGTGATTCAGCAATTACTATTTACAGGGATGGCGTTAAACCAGGTAAATGAGGATCAAGATTTTATCTAGTCAAAACATAGATGATTGTTCTTTGAGGGAATGTGGAAGTAAAAGATGATTTGGCCTCACAGGCAAGACACAAACCAGCTAGGCTTTGGATGCCCTCCCTTATGAGGGATTTGTTTTCACTAAAAAAGATCATGTTTCCCCCATGAAAATTTTGTGGCTGAAATGTCTCCTCATTAAAGAAAAGCAAACAGTTTACTTCAAAATGATGAAGACAGAAAAGAATGCTTTCAGAAGGGGACTAAGTAGTTGATACTCTTTCTCTAAAAGCTGAATGGACTGTAGAGACACTCAGCGTTTTAATTTCTTCAAGAGAAAAAGTAATCAAGAGAGTGCAGTTTTCTTGATTCCATCAGCGGTGCTAGTTTGGAATAAATATTAGCTTTCAATATTCTCTGATGACCTCGAGGGCAGAGAGAGACTAGAAAATGGAATGGCTTTTATGTTACTGGGAGCTTTTGTTTCCACAGATAATCTGTGGGTAAATTCCTCAAAAGATGAGAAAGGGAAGTAATATATGATGACACGTGTTCAACAGGTGAAATATGGAATGCTGAGACTTCATATTTTGCTGTTGTAAGATAAAACCTCACTCATTCACAAAGAATCCTTCATTACTTTTTCCGAGACATTTTCAAATAATTATAAGGACGTCAATAAAATATATATGAAGTATAAGGTAAAAGTAGGGTCCATAGTCAACATACTTCCTCCTGAAGCTCTTCTGACCAGGGTTGCAACAAAGCAAAAGAATCTGACCTGATACAGAAGACATCAGCAGTAAGAAAAAGAGGGTAATGAAAAAGTTTGCCATCAATCTCCCTTTTCTTGGGCAATGGAGGCACTACAGTGCCTTCTTACTGGAAAGAGATTTTTGCCACAACAGAGAAATCTTCATTATTAATAGGTAGTTCTTTCTGGAGCTGATGCCCATTTCTGCAGAAAGAAATTTATGTTTAAGACAGGTTGAGTATGTGATTACTGTTGACTCCTGTTTACTGCAACGAGAGCCACGGAACACTGTTGTGGCAAGTGCCATAAAGAGAAGTGATATTGAGAGAGAGGAAATTTTGTAGCTTTGTAATTTCAGACTTTGTGTGGATTCTAGTCTCATCAGTCTTTTCTTAATGGAGTGAAACTACTCAGAGTTGATAAATTTACAACTGAAGAAAAAGGAATGGTCATTCACCTTGGGTTTTGCAGTAGGATTTTCAGGCTCTAGCTGCTACGTCTTTGCAGATACATCTTACATAGTTTTGCCCTTACCTTCACACACTGTCCATTTTAGGTGAATTTCTTTCATATTTCCACTTTTAAATTATTTTTTAATGTTTGATGAGAGTATTTGATTTTCAATTTAAAATTAAGGCATATGGCTACTGCATCTTTAACACTTTTGCTAAACTAAACACTCTATTACCAGAAATCTTATCTTCTATCTCAGTTATTAAAGTTACTCAGGTTCCAAATTACCTACTCTTATACAAACCAAACAATAACCTCAAACCACAAAGCATGTCTTTTGTGCTTTGAGTTAGTTAACATTTTGTGGTTCTTTTTAATTCCCATGAATTTTCATATGGAATCTGTATGATATTGTATTCATAATTCAGGGAAGAAATGCCTTTTTCTTTATACAAGTTCGTACACTAACTCATTCGGTCAAGGTTTTAAAATAATTATGTGAAATTCACTGTACTGTACACCAGAAGATTACACTTGCCATGCACAAAATAAAAGGTAGCATTGCTCTATTAGTAGTGCAGTAGCAAAAGACTTGTACTTTGCTGGTACAAGTATTCATTTTTGATTCTGTTGAAATCATCTACAGTGTTTTCCAAGTACTGTGCATGCACCTGTGCAAGCACTTGTACCTCTCTAGAACACCAAAAAGGGCTGAACATAAATAGAGGTTGGTGTTTGGATGGATCTCTGAGATATAAGGGTTCATTGTTCTTCTTAATGAGTAAATTAAAAGTTGTCTTCCTTAATTTTTGGCTTTCAGATACTTATTTTGAATAATTAGTTTCTTTCATCAGAGGTTGGAGGAAGGGGAGTTTATGTGGGTTTTTTTATTAAAATTGGCTGCTCCTCTCTTAATAGGATGAAGGAAAAAGCTGTTACCTATCCCCTTTATAAAACTGTGAAGGAAGTGAAGCACTTCCCCCTTTCCATTTTGTCTACTTTCCTTCAAAGTTAACGAAGAAAAATAGATTATTACAGCTGACCTTGATCCCAACAAAATTGGTTTTGAGGTGTGAAAATCTTTATGGTAATTGCTGCAATTTGGATGAAAACATTAAGAAAATTTCCCTGAAACATTTAGTTCTCTGGTCCTTGCAAACTTGGTTCCTGGATAAAATTAAACCTTACAAAGGAAACAAGTAGCAAGGATAGATCAAAGTCGCAGAATGATCTAGGATGTGCATTTTTTCCTAATTCATTTACAAGTTCACTACACACCTATGCCTAACAAATGTTGTCAAATAATTTTGTCTCTTTTTGAATTGATTTTTAGAGGCACTTTTAAGAGAGACACGATGTGGATGTTTCTCCTCTTTCTGCAACCAGAAACCTCAAATACCCTCTCTCAACCCAATTCTGATTTAAGGTTAAAAAAGCCATCTCAATGATAGTTATGAACCCACTGAACAGGAAGCTGAGGACTTGAAAATTGAAATTTAGGGCTACAAGATGAAAGAATTTCTTTCAGGTCATTGCTGGGACAACAGATCAAAACTAAAAAAGGTTAGCATAATGGATTGCTAATTTCACAGATCAAGCTGCCATTTCAGTCAGAAAGAGGAATATGGGCTCTGCAGGTGGACACAAGAGTTTCACCACAGTGGGACACCAATCTCCTACCCTACTAGCACCCATCTCCAAAAAAGTAAAATCTTGAACATAAAAGCATGGAGTAGCAAAGTGAACTTGCTCTGAAAATATAGGTGACATAAGCTGAGTTGGCTTACAGCTTCTTCTTACTAGTGGAGATTGGGATTCAACTTTTGATTGAAACGAGCTTCATAGAACCAAGTTCTTCAGATTGGAGGAGAAACTCACAGTGATAACAACAACAACAACAACAAAAAGGATCACCAGAGTCCTAACAGCAAACGCAAATACTGGTAACAGGAAGATTCACATGGTGTAGTGGAGAGTGTCCTTGCCCACGGCAGAGGGTTGGAACTAGATGATCTTTAAGGTCCCTTCCAACCTAAACCATTCTGCAATTCTGATTCTATCACCAGTTTTCAGAGCCTTCACTATTTGCTTCATTTGTTTACAGGTTCTAGAAACAAACATGCTTAAGATCTGCTGTTATCTCCTCTCAGACTCCTTTTTTTCTAATATTCTCAGAGTCTTGAGCAATTTAAAGATGACTCCCATAGCAATCTAAGGATACTCCAAGCTGAGGATGGATTGGTAAATCTAAACCAAAAATGGGGCAAACACACACAGTTAAAAACCTGAATAATGTTCACACTTAAGTTCAAAATCCATGTGTGTGAGATCCAAGGCTGATTTTTTTTCAGTTCATTATGGAAACAAGATCAATCCTGTTCAACAGTCTTGGTCCCTCCCCTCTTCCTGAGGTATTTTTAATAGTGTTCTTTAATGATGTTGACTGAAGTGCATTCTCAATCCTTCTACAATTCTAAAAACTCAATTTTTTTAATAAATAAAAATTTATATAGAATGATACAGAAATTATGCACTTCTGCACAGAGGTATTTAAGTTCATTCCTGGCCAATAGAATCCAAATAAGCTTTTGTTACATCATCCTTGGACAGGCTTTTATGAACCAAAATGTTTTTTTCTTAAAATCCCAAATCAAAACACAAATCTCTTTAAGCCCATCTTGCACAGAACTCACACTGTTCATGTGCAGTAGGACTGCAGCCTTAGCCACGTACAGTTTATTGGAAGAGTTTTGTAAATTTTGCTTTTCACCAAGTCAAAGCCTCTGTTAAAATGAAAGATCGAGTAACGTAGTAACTGCATGGGTTACTATTTAACATCAACAGCACTTAAAATGGTTTGTTCAATGAGTTCTTAAACAACTGCATTACATCCCATAAGTCTAAAACATCAGTATGTTATTCATTAATTTATTGTGACAGGATTTAATTAATGGAATTGCAAGGCATCATGTTACTAATCTGCTAGGCTTCCCTAAAATAACGTGCTCAATGAGATTAGGGATTTATGTGTATACTCAGTCAGAGGGTTTGTATCTTGGATCCATTCCAGCCTCAAATAGGTCCCTTTAGGAATCATTTACTTTCAAACTGGTAAAGTCAATAATTCTAGAAGCTCAATTTAACAGCTTTAAATCAAGGCAATCATACAAATTAGTTCAAAGTTTAAGATGCTTTTTTAAAACTATCAGGTTACAGAATTCGATGATATTTAAAATCCAATTCCTTCCACAAGAAAATATAAGTTTGAGAATTAAGTTTTTCTGTCTCCTACAATCACAAATTGCTTAGAAGAATAATTAAAGTTTGTAGACGGGGAGTTCCAAATCCCAGACATGTTTAATGATGTTTTGAAATTCTCAATTAACCATCTCTTTCAACTGTGTTCTAACCTTTGCTTTCCAGAAATCTGCGCTCACCGTCTTAACAAAACCCTAATGTACCAAAGGGAAACAGTATCCCAGAACTATGGTATTTCCATGGGTTTATTAATTACAATCAAGAACAAGCATTGGGACAAAAGGATGGGGCAAGGAGCTAAAGAAATCATATATCCAAGTCCAACATGCCACACATGAGTAGTGAAACGCATGACTCGCCCCTACATTACTATGACTTCCAGAGAGAAAGGGAGAATTTAGGCATTTTACTAGCAATTAGGTACTGAAATATCTTTTTTGTTTTGGTAATAAATTCTGCTGCATGCTGACTGCTGTAGTCTGGTACAGCAGAACACTTACCTTCAGGTGCATTATTAAAGCTACTGATGTCAGAAGGTGTGCAGTTAAATTAAGCATGTTGCTACTGAATCAGGGCATCCTGGTGAAATCAAGTTCTTTGGAAGTGACATAATGATTCTGGGGAAACGCATCTTTTCTTATCAGTCACTACACACCAGATGTTTATCAGCTGGATTAGGTAGTAAATTCTGCAGAGTATCTTCAAAACTGATACAGGAAAAGTGAATAAAACCAAATGGGAATATGCAGGCAATCAGAAAGATTTTAAAATTTTTGTACTCAGCACTGTTGAGGCCACACCTCAAGTGCTGTGTCCAGTTCTGGGCTCCTCACCATAAGAAGGACATGGAGGTCCTGGAGCGAGTCCAGAGAAGGGCATCCAGGCTGGTAAAGGGGCTGGAGGGCAAATCCTATGAGGAGCAGCTAAAGGAGCTGGGGATGTTTAGCCTGGAGAAGAGGAGGTTGAGGGGAGACCTTATCACCACCTACAACTACCTGAAGGGAGGTTGTAGAGAGGTGGGCAATGGTCTCTTCAGCCAAGTAAGAGGAGATAGGACAAGGGGGAATGGCACAAAGCTGTGCCAGGGCAGGGTCAAATTATATGTCAGGAAAAAATTTTTCACTGAAAGAGTTGTCAGGGCCTGGAACAGGCTGCCCAGGGAGGGGGTTGAGTCACCTTCCCTGGATGTGTTTAAAAAAAGGGTAGATGAGGTACTCGGGGATATGGTTTAGCACAGGACAGGAATGGTTGGACTTGATGATCTTAAAGGTCTTTTCCAACCGTGTGATTCTGTGATTCTTTAAAACTACTGTTATAAAACTACAAGCTTCCCATTAGTTAAACATAAAATTACTAAGGAAAATGCTATATATTTGCTTTCACAGATGACTGAACTACTATCAGGAAACTGGCTAATAATTACTTATACACATATTCATGTTGTGATTTTGTGTAGAAACTTACTTCAAGAAAAATGTAACTATGTCACCTAAGGAAAGCAACATAATTCCTTGGATTCACAGCTCATGGTTTCATATCAGCTGGCCCTTTTTTATGTGGCTTCCTTACATTTTCAGGGTCACAAAAATGGAAAACAAACAGCAAATCCAATTTGAACAAAAAGGGCGAAAGCTGAACAGGGACTTCTAAATTCACAAATGCAATTCTAAAAGCTTTCGCCTAATCAGATACTAAATGGTATGAAGCTGCAACAGGGGAGGTTTAAGTTGGATGTTAGGAAGAGGTTCTTTACTGAGAGGGTGGTCAGGCCGTGGAACAGGCTCCCCAGGGAAGTGATCACAGCACCGAGCTTGGCTGAGTTCAAGAAGCGTCCGGACGATGCGCTCAGTCCCATGTTCTGACTTGGCTGGTCCTCTGTAGAGCCAGGTGTTGGCTTTGATGATTCTTATGGGTCCCTTACTACTCAGGAGATTCTATGATTCTGGGATTCTAAACTACCTCTTTCTGAACATCCACAAAGACTAAGACAAAAAAACTGCAAAATTCAGAGTACCAGTGCAAGTCTGTCACAAGTTTTCAGTAATTACTGTCAAAGTGAATCCATATAAGTAAATGCAAGAGATCAGTGTGAAAGAGTATCTGTTCCTGCTTGATTCACTACCAAAAGTAGATGTCAAATATATTACTCAGTAAATAGGTACAGCTGTACTTCTATGTGGAATTGCCAGTTTCAAAATAAAACTTCACATTATTCATTGATGTACAAATTGATTTTGCATGTATTTATTTTTCAATTATTAATTGAACTACAGCTAAATGTTAGATTTATGAGTCAAACATAAAAGCAAAAAGAACATCGAGTATTTAACTGTAATTCTGAAACTCTGCACAAGGTTATGGGAAGCTGTAAGTAGGTGTCAGCTCATAGGTATCAACTGGACTGCACTGATTTGCATCCACTGATGAGCTGACCCTACCTTTCACATTTATCTCGTTTCATTAGGATACATTAATGATAGTGATTATCCAGAAAGGAAATAAGAATCTCCAGATGAGATGGATGATGGTCATTAGCAGTGTATAGTACCTTGTTGTTAAATTGCAGAGAGATTGATTTCACCAATGCTAACATTAACATACAAGGCTCAAACAATAATAGTTTAAAAACCGCAGTAAAATAAAGAATGAAATATTTATAAATGTGTACCTCTAACATGTTTGGATTTCATCAGCTGAAAGTGCATCATCAGCAAAACACTTAAGGGCACATTTAATTTAATTCCTCACAGTTCAGAATTAAACACACACACTTCTGAACATTTTGACTGAGACCTAAAACCAGCAAACGTGTTACTGTGTCTTCATTTTTTTAAATTTATTTTAAGAAATTTTATTTTAAAAAGCTATTTTATAGCTTTTTACAGTAACTGGCACCGCACACAAATATCTGCCTGCTATTAACACATAAGTGTTGGGGAAATTATCTGATTTCCTTACTCACATTCCCATTCCCGAATCTTTGTCTCCACCTTTTATTTACTTGCTTAGTTCTGTCAACTCAGTCTTTTGGTTTTCTGTTATTTCTCCTTATGCCAACATTCATCTTGTCTGCTTAGATTCCGGATTACAGTACTAGAATGTGAACTACGAGATGCACTGCAAATCTGCTTGGCCGAGGAGGAAATAATTCTGTTAAGAATGAATATCCCAGATATAGACCAAGCAAACCACCTGGAGCTGACAAGAGATAAATAAGATTATGCTGCTAGAATCACTTGACTTGCTCGAGAGAATGCCAGAATCAGAAGGTTTGACATTCCCACTTACATTTCAAGGTTACAAACATAAATAGAAATAATTTACTTTAACTGCTAGTAGACAGATATTTGCTCTCAAAAAAGCACTGAGCACAGTTTAGCAATATAAGAGATGGCATTTCAAATGAATCCTAACACTACAGAAAAAAGAAAGAAGTTTGGTCCATAGAGATTAGCACAAAGGTGCAGTTCTAATCAAATTCTACATCAGAATGGGATGTAGAATTTTATGTGTTCATCTCAGTACAGTTCAGGTTGTTGCTTACATTTCCATAAATTCCAAACTAACTATGATGACAGAAAAGAATTTATGTATCTTTGAGATAATACATTTTTTATGTCCAATAAATGATCGCCTGCATTTCTCTATGCAAAGTAAAAGAGCAACCAAAATGTCAGGTGTAACTGGGCATTAGGGAACACTTCAGCAAATCACAGAATGGTTTGGATTAAAAGGGACCTCAAGAACCATATAGTTCCAACCTCCCTGCCATGGATAGGAACACCCTCCACTACACCAAGTTGCCCAAAGCCCCATCCGACCTGGCCTTGAACACTGCCAGGGAGGGGGCAGCCACAGCTCCTCTGGGCAGCCTATGCCAGGGCCTCAGCACCATCACCGAAAAAATTCTTCCTTATATACAATATCTTTCAGTTTAAAATCCTTGTCCTTTGTTCTGTCACTACAGCCCTTGTTAAAAAGTCTTTCTCTGCCTTTATTATGAGCCCCATTTATATACTGAAAGGTCTTGCCCGAGGCTTCTCTTCTCCAGGCTGAACAACCCCAATGCCCCAAGGCTCCCAGCCTGTCTTCACACGAGAGATTCTCCAGCCCTCTGATCATCTTCATGACCCTCTTTGGACTTGCTCCAACAGGTTCACATCTTCCTTGTGCTGGGGGCCTCAGAGCTGGATGCAATACTCCAGGTGGGTCTTCACAAGAGCTAAGCAGAGGGGAAGAATCACTTTCCTTGACCTGATGGCCGTGCTGCTTTTTATGCAGCCCAGGATACCATCAGTTTAATGGGCTGCAAGCACATGTTGCCAGCTCATGTTCAGTTTTATTCCATAACACAAAAAAGGTAACCCAGAGATTGTTTCCACATTTTTATTTATAGAAATGTCTATCTTCAGAGACACTGAGAATAAAAACCAATAAAGCACAAACTACAGACATGCCTCATATGGTCACCTGTGTTAATGAACTCTTTGCACTTCTTGCAACAAGTCAAGAATATTAAACCTTTGTTCCTGACAAGTACAGCAGATATTTTCTATTTGTTACCTCCCTAGGAACTTGTCATAGTGTCTCACAGTAAGGAAATACTTACATTCTGTAGTTACTGATTAGTAGGTAAGAAGTATTTGGTTTGGATCACTGATAGATTACATATGTCATATATATGGCAAATCTGACAGCAGTTTAAAAGTCTGATTATAGAAATGGTTTATAGCTTAAAGATCCTCCAGTGGAAGTGTTTAAGGAGTTGAACTTGACCCCAATTTCCTAGTTGTGTCTACTTTTAGCAAGCCAGTGTATGCCCTGCTGTATCTTTTAACAGATGCTTTGAAGTTATTTTTGCCTACAAAAGGCTTATTCTCACTATTTCAAAGGGTAGAGACCCCTTTTGCACAACTTAAATGACTGTTGGGAAGTAAACCAATATTTATAATTGTTAAACTTGAAAAAAAAAAAAAAGAATTCTGCATTAATCATACCACCATACTGGATTTTCATCTATATAGATACTTAATTTATCTGAAATACCTGCTGTAAGGAGCTTAAGATTTTTCATTCCTGTATAATTATCCCTTAGAATTATTCCTTTACATACAAAAGCATCTCAAGCTGAATGTTTTCCAACTGCTACCATAAGAAGCATGCATTTTGTAAAAAAAAGTTGTTAGTTGCTACATCCTCATATTATACAATTCTTAGTCCATATTATAGAGGCCAAGTATGTAAAGTACTCTGTACTTTACACCAAGGTTCTGAAGGATATTACTTTTTGTCTTTTATTTAAATGAAGAACAAGTAGGTGGTTGAAAAAAAATCCTGAATTAGTTGGAAAAGGCTAATTTTATACACGTGTTTAAGCTGACAAAAAACCTTTCATTTTTCAGATAAATTATTTCAATATTTGTTTTTTTTTGAAGTTGGGGTTCCAACTACGCTGTGCTGCAGACTATCCATCTACCAGAAGAGATGTGCGTGCCACAAGAGGCACAACCTGGCTGTTGAACACTGGCAACAGGGAAGTAGGAAAACACAAGTTATGCAGACCACACTTCCTATAATCCCATAAACCACCACAGTGACTTAGATTCATGCAAAGAGAAATGGAAAACTCTTTTAAAAGCCAAAATCTTACATGACCTCTCCTTAAAAGTGGGAAAAAAGTAAGGCAAACACTGTCCTGTTAAAATTCTCAGTTTGGCAGAAAACACATTTTCTGTGGAGAATTCTGACTCAAAAGTTTTATTCAGTTTTATTCAATTTATGAGGCTTGTTTAGTGGAGTTTCTTCCCCCCTGCTGTGCCTGTCTGTAGTTCCTGTCTTTGGTCAGGTTGCACACCTGAAGAGGCAGAGCATTTTCCACCTAAGTCTAGCTACACTTATCTTGATAGCAGATGACAAGAAAAATCTGCCGCAGGGAAA
This sequence comes from Porphyrio hochstetteri, assembly GCA_020800305.1. Taxonomy (NCBI): domain Eukaryota; kingdom Metazoa; phylum Chordata; class Aves; order Gruiformes; family Rallidae; genus Porphyrio; species Porphyrio hochstetteri. The sequence continues at coordinate 36,539,463 of CM036905.1, forward strand.
TCAGAAACATATGTTGAACAAATATGGAGAAAGACTTCAGGAATGACAATGTGGAAACATTTTAATGGAATACTGCCCAAGTGCTGAAAACCAGTAGTTCAAGAGTTTCAACCCAGCGATGAAAACAGAAACTTCTGTAAACACAGACCTGTCATGTAAGTTCTCTGCCACATTTTCTCCAGCAGATTTAGTGGCTGATAGAAGATAGAACTATGTTAAGACTGCAAATCTCCTTGTAGCTTAAAGAAATTACCTAAGTGCTAAAGACCATTACTGCTATTTTAACAAAGTCAGTTTATTTATTAAGGGTTTAGAATTGATTTAAAACACTATAAGGTCATATTACTAAGTCTCAGGAAGAAGCCATAAGCAGAGTTAACTTTGTTCTTTTTTGACTGCAGTGGTGAAGTCAGAATGGAAGAAACTGAAGGCAGAAAATGGGGTGTTTTGTACATGGATTTCCATCCGGAAGGATAGCTGAGGAATTTCTATGGCATGAAACCCCATTTGGAAATATTTATACCTTGCTATTTCCATTTTGTCTGTCCTTGCGCTTGGCCTTGCTCAGTTATCACTCTCCTAGTTCCTAGTGTCTGAGGTGGTTTTTCAAGAAGCTTTCTAGCCTTACTCCAGTTTTGTAGTTGCTGATGCCAAAACTGTATGTCCATAAAACACGAGTCTCAACAATGTCTAAAGTAGGAATAAATGTACCTGCCCTTCTCCTGTTGTCTCTCCTGAATTTATAAACTGACAGATAGACTCTGTTTGCTATCCCAACTTCTCCTTCTCAGTGGTCAACAGGCAAGAAGATATGCTTGGAATGACAGCAGTTTTAATCGGATTATCTCTTTCAAAGCCTTTGTTACTGAAGAGTAGATAGAACAAGCCTCTTGAAGTCACACTGCAAAACTTCTGAAGAAAGGACACATCATGCTTTCCTAAGAGACTCAGTCATCTGATGTACTTTCACAGAGCAACCACTCATCTCAGCAAAACTCGTCACCAACCTAATAAAAGACAACAACATAGTTTTACTCCATCACACTCTGAACAATTTAGATTTGATTCGGTTTCAAAATGGTAACAGTAGCACAGTGTTACCCCTGAATTTTACTGCCTCATACTTGTAGTTCGAGTCATTTATTCATCAAGGTTCTTTGTTGCCTTTAAGTGGTTTCACCTGCAGACAGCGAGACCAAATTCTTTAAACTGAATGCTCTGTGATGATACAAGCAGGTGGGGAAACGTTCTCAGTGTAGACATTACCAGTATGCAAACCATAAAAAGAAAGGTAAAATTCTGGTCCCCCTGGCTTAATAACACTTTTTCTTTTGACAAACACAGAACGACACAAAGTTTTTAAGTGTATTTAAAAGAAGCAACATTCCTAAATACATGTCACCTTTGTATATTAAGAGCTAGACATGCTGGTACAATGGATAAAAAACAGACCAAATACTCTTTGAGCACTGTTTCAATAGGAGCTTTCCTTCCTGAGCCAAAAAAAGCAAATACAATAATGCCATTTCAGTCATGATGAAACAAAGGCAGAATATAGGAGATATTATGGAAAAAAAATTATTCTCTGCTCCACTTCATTCCTCTCTGGGTGCAATAACAATCCTTTTTTCAATGGCAGCAAGGAGAAAGTTTTCCTCTACAAGCTGTCTGGCTGTGGTTACATTTACTGCTTTAATACATAAGGAGCAATAAGAAATTCTAAAGGAGTAACCTGCATGCAGGCATAACAAACTGAAGGAAAATGCAGACCGTGACAATACAGGGGATTCATCTACCGAAAGTGTATGAATTTCCCTTTATGGTTTGTGTTGTGTTTTGTTGGGGGGGGGGTTCACATTTTTTCTTTTGTATGTCTCAGAAAGTAAATTCCATTTCATTTGCATTCTCTCATGCGATTCTTCCTTCACTGTAAACTGAAATTTCACCTGGTGATGACCCTGCCTGAACAACAATGTCGTGCCACTGAAGATAATGCCTTTTTTTTGAAGCTTAAATTGGGCATTTCAGAGAAGAGAAAGTAAACAGCAGCAGAAGACCTACACAGGACACAAATAGAAAAGGAGAAATAATATGAACAGAGAATATTACTCATTCTGTCCCCTAACATGAAAACTAGGAAACAGTCAATGAAATCATCAGGGATCTTAAAAGGAAGCAAGTATTTTCTAACGAGTGCATAATAAAAGTCTGGAGTACATCCTGCTGGGTAGCAAAAAAAAATTAGGTGATTTGAAAAAGTGATATTATAAATTCATTGAAGAAATCCTACTAAAGGCTACTAATACATACATACATCATCCAGGTCAGAAAACATCTGAGCACTGCACTGGTGGAAACTGTGAGGGTATGCTGGGAGAAGCATCACTGTATCCTTCTCCTGTGCTCCTTTCCTAGATGTCTGACCACTACCAGAAATAGGAAGTTTCTAAAAGTTAGAAGAACTGTTTGACACTTTACAGCCTTTCTTCTATTCTTATGAGGTCATAGATATCCACAAGTCATAAAATTAAACAAAAAAGTAACTTCTATGATGTGTGTAAACAGCTGTAAGGAGTACATTGGCGTGCTGCTTTCAGAAGATCCTCTGTATAGGTTTAAGCTGGGGTGGAAAAAACTAGGTCCCAGTGAAAACAGACATACATCAGCAGCGTTTTATTTATGTATATGCTGGCAACAACACTGACAAATAATTTATTCATGTCTTAATATTCCTCCTGGTACTACACAATTTCATTCAAGGACGCTGTGGAAAACTTTGGAGATCACAGAATCACAGAATCACAGAATCGTAGGGGTTGGAAGGGACCTCAAGAGATTATCGGGTCCAACCCCCCTGCCAAAGCAGGCTCCCTAGCACATATTGCACAGATAGGCATCCAGAAGTGTCTTGAATATCTCCAGAGAAGGAGACTCCACCACCTCCCCGGGCAGCCTGTTCCAGTGCTCTGTCACCCTCACTGTGTAAAAAAGATCAACTAAGTCCTGTTTGTCTGAAGTGCATACAGCTCCAGAACTTTTTTAACACACTGGGGCACCATGGTGCATATTTTAACGACAGCAAAATTCATCAGCAACTGTCCCTTCTAAAGACCTTTTTCTCTCCAAAAGATCAGCAGTAGACGACATTCCCTCTGAAGCTGCAATGGCCTTAGGTATACTCTACCAACAGGCAGCCATAGTTTGGTGTCTCTATTGAGCAAAAGGTATTTTGATAAAAAACCTACACACTGTAGGTACACAGGAGTTAAAATTTGGTTATCTCACTTCAGCCTATACTTCTCCTCTACAGTACTGCACACAGAGAATCAGTGGTTTCCAAACATCTCATTTTAGTGATGACTAGAACTTCAGAGAAATCACACAAAAGGGTAACACCACACGGAGCCTACTGGCCTGGAAGCAACGTTTATCCTGGGACAGAACAAAACTGGAGCTTTCATTGCACCGGATCAGCTGCTGTTCCACATATATCCACAGAGCACCTGCTTGTCCAAAACACAAACCATTTTCATGGCTGCTTTACAGTGCCGGTTTGGCTCCTGGACACAACCTGCCTCCCAGTGGTGAGGAACATGGAAAGCAAGTGAAAAACGTGAAACTCAAAGGCACACCGCTGAGGCCCCACCTTCCTATTCAACTCACATCTCCTATGCTCCTACTGTGACACTGGTGCTCACACCAGGAGAACCAGACTAGAATTAGCTTGGATTAACTCCCTCACACCCCCCAAATTGCCTACAGAGAGGATGCTAGGCCCTCAGCAACATAATTTTTTCCTTTACAGATCCACTCCTGCTTTGCCACACAACTTGCCAAGACAGACATAAGCTGCATAGGTTCCTCTGGCCTAGCTGAAAGCAAGATCGGTCTGTGATTACCTTTTCATTTTGAGAAGGTTAGTAGTTAGTCCTAGATAAGCACAGACCCTATTCTTGTCATTTAGTCTGTATCTAACTGTGAAAGAGATTACACTCTGCATTTTCCTTTTCCATGCAAGGGCAAATTCTGACCTGACAAAATAAACTAGGCAAAGCTATTTTAGATTAGAAGTAGGCTTTCACAGGGAAAGGCTGTGATATCCAAGCTCACAAAGTGCATACCAAATCAGAAGGTAAATTTTCATAGCGGGTGTCATAATAAGAGCCAGCCCATCAGGAGTGGTGGGGCTCACCCGTGCTTTGTTAAGCCCGTGATGGAATGAACAAGTATAAGCACAGTGGGACAGAGAACCAGTCTAAGAGTTGGTCTGCTGCAACATGCAAGCAGATTTGGGGAAGCAGAAAAAGAGATTCCATCAAATAAGTACTCCCATAAGGAATACAAACCAGAGCACTGCTTGGTCATGTCAATTGAAGTGGCTCTCTGAAGCTAACACAGGACAGTAGGATGTTAATGTGGACGTTGTATAGATAGTAATTGATGTGAGTTTCTTTAGTGCTACAAGACTGACAAGAAGAAGAGAGTCTAACTGGTGGCTCAGAGATGGCACCAGAAAAGAAGTCAGACCATGGGAAGTCCTTATTTCATTACTTAAACATTACCTAGATTTAATGTATGTGAAGTCCTTACTACTTACATATGTAAGAAACATCATAAATCCCCTCCCCTCTTGAGGTGGTGACCAGTACATTGCAAACTGATCAATTTGAAGACTTTGTGCTTTGTCTGGTCCTCAGACATGAAGCTCTGTAGCCTGGCTACCTCCATTCAGCTTTCCTGCTTCACTGTTAGCAGATGGTGGTGAGGAGCTCTGCTTCTCAGACTCTGCTTTATCCCTTCTTTGAATGTGTTTTTCCATTTTCCAGGCTGGAAAACTCACTTCTTGCCAGGAATGAAAAAAAAAAAACCCAACAAACCTCTCCTGAAGTAAGCGAGTTATCAGGGAGTGTCTGGCCTGTCCCTGCTCCTTCCCTGAGCCCTCTTTCAAGTGCCCACCTCCCTGAAAGGCAGAACAAAGGCCAAAACAAACCCCACTCATCAGTGTGAAGCAGATTTCCAAGTACAGAATGGCAACTCATGCACAAATGAACTCTGACTCCAAGGAGGAATTTGCAAAGCAAAACCAGATTAAAAAAAAACAGGTACAGACACATCTTTTTCTAGCAAATGGATTACTAATATCCCTGTGGCCTGGAGACTTGAACTACACTTGTCTGTCTCCCACAGATGTTTTCACTGTCCCACAATCTATGCTCATTGTTCCTGCGGTACTTTCATTTCTATCTAATGAATTAATTGCTTCCAATTAATTGACAGCAGCTTCATACTGTATTACCAAAGGATTACAAATTAAATTTTAATTACGGTTCATTGTGCAGAAGAAATCAAGTATAAACATAATCACACTCCATTATAAAGTAAGTACACTAGACATTTTCCAGAACAGATGCACACTGTCCAAATTATAGTCAATTCTGATATATTGTAAACAAGCTAAGACTCATTTATTAAACTGAAAGTATCACACCTCCCACACATAAATGCATGAGACAAATGTTTAAAGCTTCAAATTTTCACAGATGGTAGCAAGAAGAAAACACTCTTACAAGACAAGTATTTCATGCCTGCAGTCTTCAGCAGTCACTGGTGTTCCACTGAAAGGAGAATAAAATTCCCAATATAGTTTTTCCTGTACCACAGTAGCAGTAAAATCACTTAATTGTCACTGCGAGTGCGGCCCAGCATAACGCAAAACTTGGTCCCTAACAACGGGTTGGCAAGTGCCTAAGTTGTTAAAATTTATGTTTGAAAACAAGTTTAATGGTTGCTCAGGGCAGAAAATATTCTATATCTTAATATATTGAATATATTGTCCAATATATTTGTAGTAAGGGTATCTGAGTTTCAAAAAAACTGCTTGGGAGATTAGAGAAGTGGAAAATGCCTCTCAGAAAAAGGGTGTCACCATCATTTCAGCAACCAGGAGGGGTCAGTGCTGTTTTCCTCCTGATGTTCTGTGAAACTTCACCCACCCTGGGAGAGCGAGCAGTTATTTTTGGAGGTAGTGGGAAGAAGAAGGATAAGGCAGAGACATATCTCCACAGCAACAATTATTTATTTTATTCTTGCAAGGTTGACATCAAAACATCTAATTGTCAACCTAGCCAATGAATTCAAAACTTATTATATAAGCTAAGCCAGATCCTTAGTTGACAAAAGTTTGCGTAGCTCCACTGATTTCAGTAATGGAAAAGGTGAGGTTTTTGATGAGCCAAGAAAGATGGCCCCTTTCACAACCAACCTGCAAGGATACTGGCTACAGAATTTGATTCTCTTTTAAAAAGTTACTTCATGCATGTGTAGCTGAATAAACCTTTTAACAAAAGAAATAGGATCCATATTTTGAAGTGGCTGACAAAGACTTTTCACTTATTATCACTTCACTCCACTGGTTATCACTAACATCCCAAAGACTACCACTTCTCCATATGATAGACTTCATCCAGCTGACTTTTCTCAAAAGAGCCATGTAGGTGAGTCTTCTCAAAACCTCCAATTTAAGTCCTACCAACGAGAAGCAATTTTTCAAACATGCTGAGCGTGTATAGCAGCAACAGAGTACAGCCCTTCCAAACCATCACCTTGTCTGAATGCTTAAAAAACCCCACCTGCAAATCTACAAAACAGATCTGAAAGAATAGGAGGTGATTTCTTCTGCATTACAAAATGCAGTCCTGTACACACTTGTCCTGGGATACTACAAGACAGTCATCTGAAAACACAGAAAGTTTACTTTTAACAAAACTGCAGATGGTGCAGAGTTATGCTGCAAATCGTAGGCACAGTTGTGTAATCTGGATCACACATTGTGTTCATTCAGATAACATTTCAGTATTCAATAAAATGTAGCAATCTGTAAACCAAGAGGGATCATGTGAGAAAGAATACTATGAGCATCATTACAGCTCCTATAGAGATTGCAATGATAGTATTACTCCTAGGTACAGAGGTGTTTTTGAATAGCATGTGTATTTTCAGAGTGCTGTTTCAGGTTCTGGTGCTCTGATGGAAAACACCAGGAAAAAACCTAAAATACTTATACAGAAACCACTAGATAATCAGAGGACTGTAAATCCTGCCTTACTATAAGATTTAAGAATCTGCATCTCTCTGATCAAAGCAAAGATTAAGTGGGGACTTGATTACACTATACAAGTATCTACATAGGAGATTATTGATAGTAGAGAGCTCTTTAATCCAGCCAAAAAGTGAGTAGCAACGTCAACTGGTGGAAAGATTAAGTTAACACAAATTAGAAACAAGGTAGAAATATTTAAATGTTAAAATAATTGACCTTTGAAAGGCCCTGACTTTAAAAGTGTATGAATTATACATGTGAGCCAGTAGAATTTATGACAATAGATGCCTGACTTATACCTTAGTCCTAAAACCCATGGGGCTTTTTAAAGAAAGTATCATGCAGAAAGCTTCCTGACTTTCTGGTATAAGTGAAAGAACCCAACATGTTCATTTAATCTCCACTGCTGCAATATTTTACTAATCCTTTGTGTTTATACTATCCGAGGGTAGCTGAAATTTAATCTTCTGTCCCGCATCCCATTTCTGCACAGGAAATCCTCGAGGCTCGGTGGCGGCTTTCTGAATACACAGGTACACGTTACTAGCAACACAGAAATTCTGCCAAGACCATCAAGTTTTCTACATGTTCTTCAGATGAAGCACAACTATTGATATTGTCACTGTGAACTTTTATAGAATCACAGAATATCCTGAATTGGAAGGGACCCATAGGGGTCATCAAAGCCAACTCCTGGCTCCACACAGGACCACCAAGTCAGAGCGTGTGACTGAATGCATCGTCCAGACGCTTCTTGAACTTGGTCAAACTCAGTGCTGTGACCACTTCCCTGGGGAGCCTGTTCCAGTGCCCAACCACCCTCTCAGTAAAGAACCTCTTCCTTATATCCAACCTAAACCTCCCCCATCACAGCTTCTTACTGTTCCCTCAGGTTAAGTCAGTTAAGTCAAAGTTTGGGCCATTAACTAGATTTTATAACACTGTCACTGATCTTCATGGAGGATTTACACTGATGTGCATACAGGCATGTGAAAAAGAAATGCATCACAATCAAATGATTACCAGCAATTTTTCAGGCTACACTGCTGCTGTAACTTTAAATGTATTCATTGTAAGCTCTCACATGGGACCTGCAGACTATTACAAGATACTGCTTTGTGCACACTGCAGACACTTCACTGTCATTTAGCAGCCTGATGACAAAAACAAAATTATGCTAGTGACATGCACCAAAAATGTGTTATCTACATGATTTGTAAAAAGGAAACCATAATAAGCGTATGCTTGTCGTGATAAACAGCATGGAAATTGCAAATTGGAGGACAGATACTGAACTAATTTCAGGGTTTGAATGCTTAATATGTTGCATGACACATACACATGTGTAAGTGTGGGTGTCAGAGAGACTGAGAGGAGCTGATTTATCCTGTCAAGCTTTCAAATGTTTCCATCCTTGGATATTTATAACAAGATGTCGCTCTTAGGGTCAGGTTACTGATGGCTTATTTAGCTAATATTTTAGGACTGATTGAATATAGTCAGTCCAGTGTCTGATAGGTGCTGTAGGAAGTCAGTGAATGAACTGGAAACCGACTGAATGAAACAGGCAGTTTCTCTCTGGGTATAAATTTGGTAACAAACAGAAGGATTTGGACAGAACAAGAACACATAGCATACCCCAAAGAATTCATAATGTTATCTCTGCTGTACCACAGAAGACTTTCAAAATACCGTGCCATTTTCATTTTCTCATGCCCATGTTGCACATGTTTCTTTCACACACAGCCTCTTTTAAAGGCAAGGACAAGATTTTATAATAAAAGACTAGCAAACAGTCTGACAGAAGTCAACTCATAAGCTTGATGGTACAACTACATAAACTATCTTTATGGAGCATTCACTAATCTTCCATCTATTTCACACAAAAAACCTTCAGTAATTTGTAATCTCACATTTCAACATTGCTGGATTTTGAATTATAATCCTTCCTGTGTGTGTAGCAGCATTGTGAGAACAAAAAAATATCCATTCTCTGATGGATATTCAGTTAAGTTTAATACGAAGGCTCTGTACTTGCTGCAACGCTTAAATAATACATACTGAATCAAATGCTACTATTCCAAACAGAATAGTGCACAAACTGATTCCAAACAGAACCAGACAAAAGACCAAAATCCCAGATGAATAAATAAAGAGAAGCCAGCATTTCCCACCATTTGTAAGTCTATATACACGAGTCATCAAAGAGGGAACTTTACTATTTTTTTCACTTTTTTCTCCACTTTCTTGCTAAATTTCCTTTAAGTGCCAAGGCATTCCCCAAATTTCTAAGTCTATCCCTCATGATCTTATCAGCAGTTCATATATGAGATTACTTAGAGTAAGCTCCAAAAAGTATGAATTTTCTGGTCAGAGAATGGTAGAATGAGCATGCTGGGGATGTGATCTGTAATGCTCTTCAGTATGTATTTCATATGCCTTAATACAAACATGACTCTTTTTGAAATACCTCTTTTATTATGATTCCACAATGTAAGAAACATACACAACCAGAATAATAGGAATATAATAATGGATGTACTTTGCCAGATCAAGTATCTCTCTGTCTCAATATTTCACCTCTGACAGATGACCAAGGAAATCATAAGAATAGGGAAACCATATGGATAAAACCTCCCCACAACAGAATCCCAGCTGCCAGCAACCCAAGGCTCAAGGGCTTTCCCAGCCAAAGGTTACATTGTTCTGAGTATAACTCCAATATATTTTTGTTCCATGAGTTTATGAATCATTTTTGCAACTACACAGACAACTGCAATACTCTGTGGCAATGAGCTCCTCAGCAGGTGTTGTGTACAAAAGTACTGCCTTTTGTTTACATTCTCCCACTTTGTATTAGTTGATAATTCCTATACATTATAGCACGAGAAACAACAAAAAATTGTTCTTTGCTAATTTTGCCTGTGCCACCCATAAATTTATAGACCTTTTCATAGTCTCTAGTCTACTTAAATCGTTATATGGAAGGTGCTTCTTTGATCACCCTTGCTGCCCTTCTTTATGTATTCTTTCTTTGGATTACTTTCTGAAGGGGGAATAGAACTGTATATATTATTCAAGATGCAGGTGCATTACAGGTATGAACAGTAGCACAATGATTTCTGGTCCTTGTTCTAAACCCGGTTTGTTGTTCTCTGCTCTTTTCCTAGTAATTCCCTACATTCTCTCCCTTGCCCTCTGCTCACCTTTGCACTGACATTTTATCTTTATTGACTCCAAGCCCTGAACCCTGAGAGGCAATAGCTTGTCATCTGCCACACCGTCATCTACTAACTTGGTGTTGTGAAATCCTCCTGTAGCTCTTTGCAATGATCTTTCACTTCTGCTGTACTGAATAATGCAGCACCATGAAAATCTTTGCCATTCCTCTCCTTACCCTCCTTTCCCATAGACTTCTGCAAACACCAAGCAGTATAGGAACCAACACAGACCCCTTCAGCACACTCCTACTAATCTCTTTTCATTCTTAAAACTGACCATTTATTTCTACCCTTTGTCTCTTGGCTTTTAATAAGCTCTTCCTCTTTGAATACATCTTCACTCTAATCCTGACCAAGGTTCTTGAAAGATGTTGATGAGAGGCTTTGTGAAACACTTGGAAATTCAGCTAAGTCATACCAGCTGGATTTATTTATCAGTCCACATATTCAGTGATGCCTTAAGTACTTTAACAGATTGTTGTAAGGCATGACGTCCCCCTGTAGAACGATTATTTCAGTCATCTTTAATACAGCATATTTGTTTACAGTTCATTGCTCCTACCAGCTTGTCCAGTAGGGACATCACACTTTCACATCTATGGCCTCCCAAGTGCATTATAAAGGAGTAACTACAATAGTGCTCAGAAGTTCATGTTTATTTTGAAATTTTAAGTTAGTTTGACTTTCAAACTATGCACCACAAAACTTTTTCAACTATAGCAACACATTCCCTCTCTGAAACATGCTTAGTAAAATGGACAAAACCCAAGGAACGACATGCTTCAACTCTCCAGAACCCTTTCAGAAGTTTTGGAAAGTGCTATTCTGCATTTTAATATCATTTACTCATTTTTTCAAAGTATAAGCCATCTGTGAATCTGTCAGCCCGTCACAGAAACCACTATGTACCTTTTTCAAGTTCTTATCTGTTTGCCAGCACCTCACTAACTCCTTTTCTTACAGATATCCAAAAATGCCAAAACCCCACAGCCCTGACTGCCCTGCTTCATGGTGTCAATGCTGTTCCATGAGATTCCAGACCAGAAGATAAGACTACTGCAGATCTTCTGAAGAAACCTGGAGGAATGTCAGTAAATACTGGGTGTTTGAACAGATGAACTCTTAACCATTTTAGGATAATCAGGAACCTGACAGATTGCTGAATTTTCAACTAGTAACAGCCACTTTTATTTATTAATGCAGCAAACAGGAAAAAGTACTGTCTACTATAAACTGATGGGGAGGGGGGGAAAGAGAAAACCCCAAAGCACAACTGCTGGTGAAAAACAAATGCTCTCTGCAGGGAACTAGGTAATTTCCCATGGCTGTAAACAGCTTCCAAAGGCCTTAGGTAAACACAGCGATGGTCAGAGACTCAAGGGATGAGTGAGACACAATTACATGCAAAACAAACCATCACAACAGGAATACTTTTAATCCAAAGGTGACTAACCACCTCTACAGTTCCTTACCAGCATATGCAGTGCCAGCATATGGGATTCAGGCATTCTCCCTGAGCTTGGCGTTCCCGGCTGCACTTCCACTCAGCCCCTCCTACACAGACCTTATTGCTATCTCCTGTCCGTGCCACACCGTGTTCTCACAAGTGTTCCGTGCTGGTGTCTTGTCCTGCTTGGTATTTGCAGAAGTATACCAGCACCTTCACAGCCAGAGCTTGCAGGAGGACTGAGAAGTAATCTTGTTCCTAAGAGGAGGTTAAGTGAGCGGTTTCACCTGAATCACAGGCTGCAATACAGCGAGAACTCTGTGTACACACTTGTACCCACTTGTGCTCACATAACTGCCAGGTACACCATAAGCAGGGAACTGGACATACACCATCCTCGTCTAACATTTCACTGGTAAAAATACAGCCTGACAATCAATCCTGGTCCATCTTCATTTTTCTGGGAATTAATTTATCAGTATAAATCATACTTGGGTCCATCCTGCCTTTCTAAACACATATTTGACTACAATGCACAAACAAGGAAAGAACAAGTGCAAGCGAAAACATCCCTCTATGTTTGGTCTTGTAATACCTAGGTGTACAGCACGCTGTCAACAAGGACAAAGAATTATTACAGGGACCAAAACTGCTCACTGGGCTTAAAGGATTACCAACCAATCAGAATAAAAGCAGTTTTCGGGTTTCATTACATGTGCATGAAATCCCAGGTTAAGTAGTCACAAAACATCGGTGCATAGCAGTAGTTCTTCTGGTTTACATTACCCAAATAATAAAGGAAAACCTATTCTCTGTCAACTTCTGGGTTTATGCAAAATTACACTTAATAAAATCAGTGTTTTACAGAATGTACTGCTGAGAGGACTTCTGTTGAAAGCATGTGCTCTACTGAACCCCCAAGTTACTCTAGTTTTGGTCTTTACACCATAGGGCAGAAGGGACTCACACCAGGGGAAGGGAAAAGAGATGAAAGCAATCCATTGCATGCTTGGCTGTCTCAAACAGAACTGACAGTGCATTTATGTAGAGAGTTTACTCTTGCATTGAGACTCAATGAGAAGAATCAATTATCCTGAGAAGTTTCCCTGTAATCTTAGAATTCTAGCAGGTCAATTTGATTCTTTTCATACCTCCCTCAATAAACTTCCTTTTATTTTTGGTGGTTTATTATAGCAGTTTTCTCCTTGAAAGTAAAGCACCACTGAACTGATAAAAATCAGTTGCCTTTAATTAAAAGTACTGAAGGTTAAGCTGCTAACAAATCTTACAAATCATTAATTTAATACACTCAGCACAACCATTTGTTTAAGTCAGCACAGTAGGTTCCAATTAACATTTTTTAAAGTATAGTTTGTGCAATATTCACAGAAGTAGAATAGCTATTGGTAGCGTGACAAAAATTCAATATCTATATTTACTGTTTGTCAGCCTACTGCAAATTCAGATGTTCTACAGGATAGACCTAGTGCTGCTGCAAAGGTGCAGACATATTTTTCACTGACACTGGAAAATAACACGGCCAAAAAATCAACAACAATAAGCTCAATCATAAGCAGCCTGAAAAGGAAAAATCCCATCCCCTAAGGACAGAAATCATTTTATCTTTGCCTTGAGCATGCACTCAATCCACCAATAAACTCGAATCTGATAACTGGCTCAGCTGTTACCTATATTGTCACCTTCCTGAATAAGACAGACAAAAGAGAGGAGCGGAGTCATGGTGCAGCTGCAACACACAGCATGAAACTAATCCCAGATGAACTGCACAATTGTGAACTGTTACAAGCATGCACCAAATTAGGTGGGATTAACAAATGATTTCATCAAATAGATGGTGTAATTAAATAACAATAGTTAATTGGTATGTGATGGATGTAGATAAAAGCATTTGGCCATGTCAGTTGTAAACTTTGCATTAAAGAACGAGGTTGAATCCTGATGAAATATTAAGCCAGAAAGTCTGGAATTGTGAAAAATAATGTAGTATTTTATTTGATTATCACCAGTTTTGCAGAGGAAACAAAAGCTACCACTCTGAACTGCTTATTTTAAATTGCCCTAAGTCTCTCAATATACCTCTCTGTATACATTTAAAGATGTGTTTTGTAAAGCCATTTTTTCTCCATTAGCTATGCATGTATTATGCATCCAGCAAAGATCACCTCGGGATTCAGAGTGAGTTATCTGGCACCTGACATTAATTCACAGCGGTTTACATACAGGCAGACTCAATGTACTTTGCTCACATGAGTACCAATTCACAATAGGCTATTCTGCTGGTTTAAATGAGGTCACAGGAGGGACGAGGCATTCCTTGAGGTAATGTCTACAACAAAATCTGGTCCTAAATCCAACCTTGCGTGTTCAGAAGCTGCCATTCTCAGTAAGTCAAAGACTGAAATCTGTCTTTGGTAAAATTTCCATGAGATTGATTTCACAGATGAAATATTGCTAGTTATGTGTGAAGGAACTGAGCAAGCTACAGAAACCCATTTTTTGTTTTACTCAGTTTCCAAACATTCAGAGTAAAGAGCAAACAAACTCACAAAGTAATATTTTGTGCACTGTACTGAATCCCTGATCAGAGAAGCAACTTTTGACATATATAGGAATACTGCATCTGTCACTTATCTGCATGCATAAAGATCCTAGTGCAACATATGGATAACAACTTCCCTTAACAATTATTTATTAATTAGACAAATGTGAGTAATGGAAAGAAGATTTCAACATCTGAAAACATGCAGATGGCACTATAAATATGTATATAGTTTATAGTCAATATATTCTTTTGTGGGAATCCAATAATATACTGTTCTGTGCATTTTTGGCACTTCACTCAAAAGCTTGTGAGAGACAGAAACAGCACATCTTTCAAATGATTTTTTCTTAGTAATTTTGATGCAGTCTAGAAATGACAAAAGACATGAGGGGTAACTTTAAAGATACTGTTAATTCTGAATTATAATTTATGTCTGGCAAGTAAATCGGGCCTTGTTGAAAGCCAGATTACAAATGTTTAGCCACAGTGCCCTCTAGCTGTCTTTATTCTGATTTCATAATTTCAGTAGAGTTTTATATACACAAAAGCTAAAAAAACCCTGGCTGAACCACCGGCTTTACACCTGGTACAAAATGAATCCACACCTCTGCTAGAGAGACTACAGCCATCACTACCTGCAATCCACATACCTGATTTTCCTTATCATGATGACCCACTCACACCATCCCCAAAACAGCACTTCTCCAGCATCCAAAAACCCAAATGCACTTTTCCTTATTGAATTTCCCAGCCTGAAAAGTAGTTTGAAGAAAGTAAAAACCGATTTCGACATTTTTATTAGGACCCAAAGAACCTCAACAGAAAGTACAGCTTTCTACCTTTTAGTACTTCTCAGCAGATCTGGGCTGACCTGAAAAGGTAGGCTGTCAGGTAAATGTGAGCTCCAGGCTTTTCTTGGATGACACCAGTCAGCTGCAAATAGATATAAGCAGTTTATCACATATTTTCCTAATCCAACTGTCTTAGGTGATGGGTCACTTTTCAAAGCTTGCATCTTTCAGGAACACTGACTGATGGGCACTTGCTTTTCTCTTGTTCCTTGTTTCTCCTGGGACCTATATTATGCAGGTTTAAGACTATGAGCCTCTGAAAACCTAGTAAAACTTGATGTACTTGCTTTTGTCACTTAAATACTCCTTCACAGCTGCATTGTCTGCAACAAGATGCACTTAGCTTCTTTGTTAACCTTTAATGAACCAAATGACTTACATACAAGGATTTTTTAACCAACATCACATTTGTTTCTAAGAAGCACCAGACAATTGCAGATCTTTACAAAATAAGTATTTGTTTAAACTGTTCTGCAAGGAACCATCTTCAGTAGTGTGCCCTTACTCCTTCTGTAAGCCTGAAGTGTGACCAATGCTTTGGACAAGGCAAAGTCTTCCCCAACTTTTTTTTTCCCAGCCCAGTGTTCCTCTAATATATGATAGTGCATAGCTTCTCTTCCAAGCACACACTGTTCCTTCAAATTCACTCAGTCTCCTCACAAAAAAAAAAAAAACCCCACAGATGAGAAAAACTCAAATCTTTACCTACAAATAGGGGTCTATTTAAACCCCCCTATCTTTTTCCATAAGTCAATAAACACGAAACATTCACAGCTAATTCTGCATTGTCCTCCTCAAGTTGTGGTAAGGGAGGTTTGGATCAGATATTAGGAACAAATCCTTCACCGAAAAGGTTATCAAGCACTGGAACAGGCTGCCCAGGAAAAAGGTGGAGTCACCATCCCTGGAGGTATTTAAAAGACCTGTAGAGTGGTGCTTAGGGACATGGTTTAGTGGAGGACTTGGCAGTGCTGGGTTAATGGTGGGGCTTGATGATCCTAAAGACCTTTTCCAACCAAAATGATTTTATGATTCTGTAAATAATATACATTAGAAGTATACCAGTGTTAATCCAGCAAAGAAGGGTGACAGGTGGTAACCTTCAGTCTAGAGAGGAAGCCTGTAACTCTTAAAAATAAAACTGAATAACCCTGAGAACTGCATGGTTTTGCCTGTAAATATCTCAAAGCAATAAGAAGTATTGTGAATGTGGGCCAACCGCCCAAAGTCTGAGCAAAACGCTCATAATTAGTTTGTCTCAAGAAATTTTCTTTGGCAGGAGGCATGCATGTGGTATAAACCTGCTGACCACCCTAAACCTTGTTCTATGAAGGTGACAGGACAACTGCCAGCATCACCTTTTTCCTCACCCTCCTTTTGATATAAGATGGTGGGATTCCTGCTCACTGGGGAGAGCAAGTAGTTCTACTGAGGCACCACTTGCTTTTTCATGTCCTATGGTATTCTGAGACTGTGTGCAGCTCTACACAAAGCCAGGAGGATGACATACTGGCAAGACTATCCAAGCCCTTGAATAAAAAAAAATAATAATTCTTTCTGATTTATTACTTGATTCTGTAATTCATGTATTTTTAAATTTCCCTTCCAGGAATTTCCCTCAATTGTTAGGGACATTTAAAGAAACAAATCTTGATCCCTTCACTTCCGTAGAAACATTCCTGATTTATGATAGTATACTCACACAATTCTCAGATCAGTATGTAACCTCTAGAACACAATGTAGCTGTCAGGTAGCAACCCTAATAAAGGCTGGTTCCAATGCCATGGAATCTGCTTTAAAATGAACCACCACTCTGGTCATCTCAAGCATCCCATTGGGATTTAGGGATCTCCAACCAGATTCGTAGACATCCCAGGCACATGCTCAGGAGACCTGAAGCCTTCCCATTCCTCAGCCACTGTGTTTTTCTTTGAAACCGTAAAAATGTGCTGAGAGGAGAGGTGGAACTGGGAAACCTAGGGAAATAACTGCAGAGTTCCTAGCAGCATTTGAAATTTTCTAACGCATCCCACTGTAATTTTTAATGTATAAATCCTGAGCACAAGTTTGTGGTAAACAAAATAAGTTCTTTCTTTATAGCCATTATCAGTCTGTTGTCTTTTTGAAATGAAAAGCAGCTGGAACCAGTAATACCAGATGGCCCATATAATCATATGGAAAGTTAATCGCTGCAGAACTCAAGTGATCTCTTTGATGCTGTGTGCATTTTGCTTATTTACTGTGAATCACTTCACTGATGCAGCTGTGGCAGCATCTAGAACCTGGATCTTAATAGCCACTGCATGGAAATAAGCTGGGCTATGACCTGTCTCCGGGACACAGGATGCTTTCACCAACAGATTGAAATCAAAGTTTTCCTACCCAACCCTGCCAATATGAGAATCGAGCATTTACCTTCTGTTTCCTGGAGGAGGTGGACAATTCTTACTTTGAAAAAAACCCACACCCAAACTGAAGTATCTCAAAAGGTGGATGCTCCTGAGCTACCAGAACTGATCATTGGTGGATTGGGTGTGTTGGTGATGTGCTCTACAGCTTAGTGAATTTTGGTTTCAACTTTGGCTGCAGGTAATTTTTTCCATATTAACTTATGTTCACCTTTTTGTAAGCACATATGAAAACCACCTCAGCATGAAATGCTTCTATTGGGTAAGTTTTGTGCAAAAGCCATTTTTAATTATCAACAATATAATTCTGAAGGCTAAAAGACGTCTTTGCAGCCTCGGGTGTTACGTGTTGTTACACATGACCAGAAGCTAAGAGGAATCTTTTCAGCCCTGGAAACTTCCAGGCTTTTGTGATATGTGTTTCTGAAGTCTATAAGGTAAGGTTCCTTTTTTCCTGTCGCTGAGCCAGTCTTGCAGGGCTCGGTACTGAGCCCAAAAAGCACACTGCTGCATGTGGGTCACTAACAGCTGGTGTCACAGAACCCAAGCTGCAGGTGTGGAGTGGACCTGCTGTACTGGGAGGCAATGGGGAGTTTACACAGCACTCTAAGCTACATTCTGTTCTAGAGGTTACAGACTGTTCTGAGAATGGTATGAGTATCTCTAATACCATCATAATAAAAGTTGTCCCCCCCCACCCCGTGCTTTATACGGAGCCAGGTGGTATCCTCCTGTTACTTCAGACAGCCAAGTGCTAAAGGAATATTCCCTTTCTTTGCATCCCAAGCACTTGAAGACTAGAAAAAGGTTCTTTTGATTCTATTATAATTTATTCATCACTGGAGAACTAATTGTAGGTATCAAATGCTGCTGTTACCCAGTATCAATTTCTGCTCTCAGTTACCATTATGTGTTAGATAGGCTGGAGGTATTACAATGGGTCACCTGAAAGAAGCAGAACCTATTGTGCATCTTTACCTTTCAGAGCATGCGTCACTGAAAGCCATTCTATCACAATGCTCTTTACAGGTTGCTTCCATTTAGATAGGTTCTAACCGTGTCGTTTTCAACGTTTCATTATAACATTCAAAACCAGCAGCGCTCTCCATCACAGTCATGCTGATTCCTTTACAGTAAAAATGGCTCTAAAAATAAATTCCCAGCCTACACTTTGCTGGGTGAGCATTGGTAAGTGGCAAAATATTTCTAATCAATCTGCACAGTACTCAAAAAAAGGCTCTGTAAGAAATCTTCCCATGGAAAATGCTTTTGCTTTGGAAAACATTTGTATCCTATCTTACATTCATCATCTTTGCATGCATCTATGAAAACCACTTTGGCATGCAATTTTTTAATTTTGTGCTCAGCTGTTTTCGAGCTCATTCATTCCTAAATTGGGAAATTGCTTTAAAAGTTTTACTTAGTTTCAAAAAAAAAAAAAATCTTTAAATAACAGACTCCCAGTAATGCCTTTAGGCAAACATATACATCTCTAGAATAAAAAAGAGCCTTCCCTTTTTTTTCTTTTTAGAAATTGTTATTCACTGAAATTCCTCTGTCTCTACATGTATAGAAGTACCAATTCACAAACAAATGCAACCAAGGCACTCTAAAATATACTGCCCATTCCTCCTTTCACAGAATATCCCTACATAATGGACAAGGTGAAGTTCTCAATGGATGTAATTGCATTTTGTCTTAATAATAATGAAACTTCCATGTTAATTATAATGCTTTAACACTAAATTTAATTGAACAATAGTAAAACGCAGAAAGCCATGGGTACATTCATTATAAAAAGTTGTTTTCATTAATTTAGCAATTTTTTCTGCCATCTGGTAGAGCCATAAGTAGTTACTCGTACATTATTCAAAATGATCTTTGCATTCTTGAAGAATTTTGGACTGATTGTTAAGTTTTTACAGCAAGCATTCAGTGTTTTCTCTGAAATAATAACTCTCTGAATTTGCTCTAACTGTTGTTTTGGCTACTTACTCTAGTGTGAAGCTTCCTTGGGTGCTGAAACTAATAATAAACAGTTTTGGCACAAATACAAAACCAAAAAAATTAAAAACAGTAGTATGTCTTGTATTAAAACTTTGTATACTGTTGCTGCACAACAAATAAAAACCTTCACTCCAACACCTGTAGATGAGTGCAGTGAGAAAAAGGCTCAAAACGTGTTTTTATGAAGAGGGATGAAGAAATTCTAAGACGCTATTTGTTGTTTAGCAGTAAAAGAAAGTAGAGTGTTGTAGCTATTACCAATCAAAAACCCTGGATCACCCAGTAGGTATTCTGCCTAAAGACCTCAAGATTTGGCATCAAGTCTCACAAAGAGAAGAAACAGGAAAAGTATCTGAGTAATGGACTGAAAAAAAGAAATGAAATAAAGCCAGAAAGCCTTTAATCTCCACAGTAATTTTTATAGACTGTTTCCTTTGTGAAATCTTGAAAATTTCTCCTCCCTCCCCAAATTTACCATAATTTTTGCTGCTGGGGGGCTACAGATAAAGGTTGCTCCATATTATGAGTATTACTTAGAAAAGACTAAGGATTCAAGCCCAAGCCCACGACAAAAATATTGCTAGTTTCATTTTAGATCAACTCAGGTAAATGTCAATTAAAATAATGCAAGTAACAGGAATGAGACCGCTATTGCTCTACCATCTTAATTTGTGCCCTTTACTGTCCGGTAATTGAATATTTCCAATCTCTCCATGACATCCAAGGAGACCAAAAGTTTTGTATCAAACAAGTAGATTTTCAACCTTTTTGCTTTTACTGGAATATACCTGTTTTTTCTAAAAACTCAAGAATTATTCACAGTTTCCATTTCTCAACAAAAATACTAAAACTCTCCAGACTGGGTAAAATCCCAATTTTTAAAAGAAAAATACAAATTTTCTACATTAGAAAAAAAAAAGCAGTAGATTGTTTTTTAATTGAATGAAAATTTTTGAAATTCAAATTCATAAGCACTTCTTTCAGTCTACTGATTTATAGAGGTGTGAACATATTCCTGAACAGGTGTCACCTGTGAGCCAGATACCCAGTGCTGAAAAGCTGCAATAGTCCTGCAGGTTAATCATTACAGCACTTTTATTTACCTTGCATTTATAGATCCCCTTTAAGCAGGCCTGGAACACATGCAATTGCTGAAAAAAGCAGGTAAATTATTTTTTTTCAATGGGCAACTTCTTTTTGTTACAGCTGTAGTTCTAGGGTGATCAATTATGACACAGGATAAAGGACTAGGAAGACTTGTGCTAGCACTGGATGAACTCCCAATTTTTGCTCTGATTTTTCAAGATGCCACCAAAAGATATTTTACAAATGCATGTACTCTTGGGGGTGAGTGCAGTCATGAGGGATTAAACAAACACAAGTCATATTTGCCCTGAAAGTAAACCTGGTCTTTCATTTTCTTCCATCTTCTCCTGTACTACTAAGCAATGAAGGGAAGAGAGAACTTAGACTGTCCTCTCTAGCAAGAGCAGTTTAACCACCAGCAGTAGGGCCAGAATCTGGCAAGGGCTACCTCAGGTGCTCAGTGTCATCCACACAAGTAGTCACATTCAACTGTGAGGCATTAAGTGCCCTCAGGGCCATCAGAAAGGTGCTACTAGCAGCTGTTACCCCAGGCATTGCCTTGTGGGAGCTGAAAGTGCCACATGGGCCAAATTTGTCTGAATCCCATCGGCTGCCATGGCTGCTGCTGCCAGAGGAGAACGAGCGCCTACGAAAATGTCTTCCTGTGCTTTCCAGTTCTTTCTCTTCTCTGTGGCAGCTTTCATGTTCAGTGGCCTCAGTCACAGCTGCAGCCCCCTCTCCAGCAGCCTAACAAGGCTGGGGAATAGGGTGCCTACCCATCTGCTGCCACCACCTACCTCATTACTGGCAGAGATGTCAGGGACAGGTGGAATCTCTCTCCTCCCCAGTTAAAATGATAAAAAAAGAGAATAGAGCTGCAGTACCTAGAGCAAGCAAATGCCTTGCTAAGGTGGCAGCTGTGCTACATATTTTTCCATTCCAGGTACTTGGTATCTTCAGGTTTTTCAGCCAAAGCAAAGGATGAAAAGTGCCAGGAAACAGTTTCTTTCTTAAAAACCTGCTTTTTACAGAAGTGCTCATTATTAAACCCCTACTTATCAAAATTGTATTTCTGTTTATCTGAATGTTTTCTTATGAGCTAACAGGAAATGAGAGAAAGAGCCCAGCCCCTCAGCTACAGAAATTGTTGGTAGCTCCCCTCAGACTGCCTGCAGAAGGTACGGCATGATTCCAGTTTCATCCCTGGTAAAGAAAAAACCACTTAATAGTCTAGATTACAGCTTTACAGATTTCCTAGTTTATGGTGAGAAAAGGTGACCCAAGGACATGATTTCCTACACCAGAAGACACTACACTTTACCCAGATCATCCTGACAGGTCCATACTGGAACTCAGCTCAGGAGGTGTCTTCAGACTTCCAGCCTCCTACATCGCAATTAGCCATAGACAGAAGGCCCCACATTATGAGCTGCAAATGCAGGGTAACCCACTAAACTTAATCCAGGTTATTCTTCTCTGGAACTCAACAATCCGGGTTAGAGCAAAGCTTTTTTTGGTCTTTGGGAGTCTCAACTCATGTATGTCATGGGCAAAGAAAACAAGGCACATAGGCATTAGCAATGCTGTGGTTCCTGAACTGGCAGGAGGACTAATGGAGCCGAGTATCTTGACAGAATCCCAACGGACAGTGCCACAGTGACAATGACAATGTCCCTGTGTGATTGAGGAAAGCCACTCTCAGTGTCTACACGTCAATTCAACCCAGAGTGGAATGAAATTAAAGAGGTAATGCAGCCATTATACACATACCTTCAAGAAGGAAAGAAAGGCGTCAGAGACTGCCCACAGGATGGGCAGACGAAAAATCTGCCTTGGCAACTGCATTTCTGAAGTGAACAAAACACCTCAACAATAGCCAACTTTACTACACCATCAAAAAATGAACAAGGTAATTTCTTCTTCAAAAACTCTTTTATACACTTTCACATTAATATAAACATCTTAATTGCCCTTTGGAGTATTTTAAATTGTGGGATTTTTTCACTTTAAACAAACGCAATATTAACAAAAAGAAAGAAAAGAGAATACAAAATATGTAAGAGCACCATAAATTAACTTTTGCATAAGGTTTAACTACATTATGCCATGATCAATTTCCCTAGTCGATTTATCCCTAGCACCAAAGAAGATACTTACTGGAAAGGAAGAAAGGGAAATCAGTCTGTAGAGCCCTAAGACATTCCCAAAGTCACATCAGTGTCACCATGGCAACACCACAGGACAGCTGTGTCACAGACACCGGGCTACTTGCTCCAGGGCTCCTAATCAAACCCAAGGCTTCAGCGTGACCCCTTTGGTGCTGGACATGCCTCTGTCTCTCACAGGCTTTTCCCATCTTAGAATCCAACAGACTGCAACATCCTTTTGTACTTGCTGTGTTCAACACTTACAGTTCTTCCCTCTGGCATCTCTGATCAGTGACAACCTTCTTAAAACACAAGTCATTAACTTCAGCAATAGATAAAAAGCTGTTAGAGAAAAGGGATTTTACAACAGTGCTACAACTATAGTTCTCAAACACTTAAAAGTACTTGAGAATAATTCAGGCAATAAATGTGACAAGTACCTAACTCCGAAACTGGGTCCTCTGCCTACCTCTTTACAAAAAACTCCTTCCAGAATTGATTTATGTCACTTGAATGTCTTTGGCTTGGCCTTTGCTCCAAAGCTACCTAAAGAGTTTAAAGGGAAATGGAATCATAGAAACATTGGATGTTTTTTTTTCCTTGTGGTTTGTTTTTCTCCACAAATTTGCATTCATTTTAGTCATACTATCAAAGTGATTAGCATTACTCTCAAACTGATAGACCTGTATTATGGATACTTCATGATAACAGCTCCAACTGTGCTGCAGATTTTTTGTCTGCCTTTGATCCTGCTGACCACAAGGTAATCCTGAGATGTCTTTATGGATAAAGGAGCTCTTTGGTGTCATGTCTATGTCCATCCTCCTTGGGATCTAGGGAGATTCTATGCTGATGCTGTGATATGCAAGACTTACTTTGTCCTCTGTCTACACAGGACGTGTGGTTTGGGGAATACATTTGTCGGTCTTTAAAGGGTTTGGGATTTCAGAATCATCATTTTAATTGCATTCAAACTAAGCATTTTCTTTGCTTTGCCATTTCCTGGCTTAGAAGAAGGAAAAGCTTACTAAAGTCTACTTCATAGAAGATAAAAGCAATAGCACATGGTACCAAGAGGAATTTTTCCACCAGGCAATATGCCTGAGAGTACATTTAGCTATAAAGGTTGAAACACCTTGAAGTAGCTTGGAAATGTTTAAGTAAACTTTAATTATCAAGTACTAAATCTGGTTCAGGAGACTTTCCAGTTACAGTGACTTTGAAAACATGGTTTATTTTGATTATGTGATCTCAGTAGACACTTCACAGAATCACAGAATTGTAGGGGTTGAGAGGGACCTCAAGAGATCGAGTCCAACCCAACTTGTGCCTTAGGATCCCAGATAGGATGGAGCTTCACTGGAAGACCACTTAAAGACTGCAGCTTTCAGCATTCTTGGAGCAGTATTTACATCCAAAACTCTTACAATTATATTAAACTTTCTGCCCTATATACACATTACATAGCATAAGCCTGTAACAGCCTATGCTGTTTAGAACCTAAGTGTATTTTAAGGAACTCCATATTTTTCTACATACTGGGAAAGACTCATGGTGGCCACAAAGACTTGCTGTCTGAGAATGGCACAGAGGACTCACAAATTTGCCTTCCTTCCAGCAGTTCACAAAAGCTTGAATTTTCCAAGGCCTACAGTGTAACACAATTATCTTTGCCAAATAAGTAAGGACAAATATCCAGCCTTTTTTTTTTCCAGCTGAGAGCTTGAACCAAAAAAAAGCCCCGACAAGCCACCAACAATTTATGCTTTGCCTTATAGCATGACTACAGTGTAAGCACATAAGTAAAACAGATACATACAAAGGATGCATCAATATACATTCATGAAATATGTGGCTGGGTAGACACAGCTAGGAAGGTGGTCTGGAGGACTAATACAGACCCACTGTGGACACTGCAGTTCTGTGGAACAGTGGTTAGGAAAACACATTCCTGCTTGTTCCTAAAACTTGCTCTACAAATTATGTTAATGATTATGAGTCCTGGACTCGTGAAAAAGCAATCAAACAAACTAAAACAGAATCCTGAATAAGATGTGGCATGAAGTCATCTTCAGTAAACACACATTTCCATGGACACAATAATCTGTATGCAGATACAATTGGGGAAAAGGGAAAAAGAAAAATTAAATAATTTGGATGAAGATAAAGTATTTAATATAGTTATTAACATGGCTTTTAAAAATGTATACAATTTTCCCCTTGTTTCAGCTTATTAAACAAAACACAACTCCTCTTGATATGGATCAACTGCAGATTGTAACTGGGCCCCAATTCATTAAAATACTTAAAGAGTCCTCTTCAAAATGAAGTTTAATTAACATTGATTAAAGGAGTATTTTAATTCCTAAGGAATTTCTTGTATTAATGTAAACAGTGTTGTAGTTTCACACTTTTTCTGTGAAAGAACTGAGCAGTAAGAGAAGACAAAAGTGCACCAAAAGATGTACTTTCTCCTTAAAGCTTTATAATAACTGAAACCCTTTGACAGCACAGGTAAGAAGTTCATTCCAAACCCTCATCCAACCCATTTCAGCACTCAAGGAAGACAGTCCCAACAACTCATATTATTGCTGAAGTAATGTAACAATTAGCATCAAGAGATAAAATAGTTTGTGTCTACAGTTTTAATGACACTGTATAATGTTGAACAATGATGCACCTGAACATCCTTTGGTCAATTGAAAACCACTTAATCTAAGACAAGACAGCTGGCATTTATGAGACAAGTAGTCACAATTCTGATTTATGAAAAGTACATCCCTGTGTTGTAATTTTAAATATCAAAGCATTATTTACTGATGCAAGCTCACCAACAAGAGAATTAATTTCCTCTCTGGCTAAAAGCAATACAATTGAAAAAAACTTCAGTATGTGTTGGCACTGATTTAAGATTATCTTAGTATGTTAAACATATAAAAGTCATACAGAAATGACAAAAAATATGTTAACAGTCCCCAGACAGCTCAAGACCCAGAATTCCTACAAAGAAAGACACGACACATTATAAAAAAAAAAACCCACGATAAATTATAAATAACGATACGATAAACTGGGGGTTGTGCATTTGCTTGTGGCACAGAAAAGCCCAGGGAACGGGTCTGACGGGAAGGATCCCTGTCCACTTCCACTGGATTGAGTTTTTCCTGCCGTTAAAACGCGCCCTTTGCTGCCACCGCGTGGGACCTGCCGCAATGCACTAGGAATGAACACCGGGAATATTTTCCACCCCTCTGTATTCCTCTTTTTTCCCATTTGGTTAAAGAATAAACGGTTTCCTCCTTCCGTTCATGTTTCAAACACAGCCTTAAATAAATAAGCTCCGTTCCCTACCTGTTAGGTGCTACATAGCTCAAAATCACTGCTGAACTTCAAGGCTCCAAATGACTTGAGTTAACGAATAAACAGACGAGCCCCTCACTTTTAAAAGAAATATTCAGTGGTCCTTTGCTAAAAACCATACAACACCTGCAGTTCACCCTATCTGTTCAGGTATCACAAAGCTAATGTGGTTTTTCCAAGAGTTCACTGGGTCGGGGGCTAGATGGGACCTCAAGCAGTGGACAGAGTTCCTTGGTATCAGTTAGGAAAGTATATAAGGCCTGAACTGCATATATACATGTAATCTTTATGATTAAAATAGATGGTGCTCAGATAACAAATAGCTCCAGGCTGCTGGGCAGGCAACACAGGCATTGCAAATTAAATACATGCCCTTGATCTGAAACGTGTTGAGAGGTGTCACAACTCCAGGTCCTGGACCTAATACACCTTTTTAACTGTGAAACCTTCCATCCACACCTGCACAGCACATTCCTACTAAGAAATTTCACATGCACCTTTAATATGCAGAGAAAGGCCTGTCTTCCACTGAAACCACTCTGACACCGCACACCAGCATGCCTTGCAGTATGCAGGATGCCACCCGTAACGGGGACATACGGTACTGAAACATGGAGATCACAGCAATGCTGAACAGTCCTCTGGCACTGGCTGTGGGCATGTGCTGGAAGAGGACACTGGACACATCTACAGGTTTGGCCACTATCACACTGTTCAGGAGGGAACCACTCTCTTTCCACTGCTTTTGGCTTTCTGACTTAGAGATATGCATATGCTTTGAAAACCAATATCAAAATCTATAGTCATCATTTTCAGAATCTTAACACCTCTCACCAGCCCATTACAATCTTTTTTTTTTAATGAAATCCAGATCTACTTTTTTTGAACTCAAGATCCAAAACAGCAATCAGAAATGGCCAAATATAGGAGTCAAAGTGCAGGTCAAGTATGTCACAGTCCACTGGACTGCCTTGAGACAAGCCTTACAGGCATCCTCTGCAAGAGGGCTGCTAGACAGTTGACTCATCTATGCAAGTTTTTAGTATCATTGCCACGGTATATTTTAAAAAATGAAGTCTGTAAATCCAAAACCAAGGGGCAGAAATCTTTGCTACTCTGGCAAGGTAGCACAGAGTATCCATTACAAGCAATTAGGGGAGTTCTTCAGATGAAAGCACGATGGAGCTTGGCACCTAACTGGATGTGCATGCTGTGAATCGGGAACCACTGAGAAAGTCCAAAGAATTCAATAGCCCAATACTGCTCCAGTTTCCCTCATGCTGCTGACAGAGGACGACTCTGATAAGGTTTTTCTTTTTGTCCTTATTATTATTCATTGCTTGACCTCCTGCTTTCAAAATATTTTAAGGACGTCTTCAAGCTGGGTTTGGGTCTGCTAAAAGTGTTCAACAGCACTTCTGACTATTAATTTTACTGCTTCTAACAGAAACCTTTGGCCTTGGCCAATGTTACTGGCGCTGTCCAGTAACTGACTGCATGTTATTAACAGTGTACAACACAAGGTATTCCAAGCACTTAAAAGGACCCAATTCACATTTCTAAAGACCATTAAGGTACTTGAAGAATGATCCCCTGCTCAAGACTGTATAAATCAGACCACACTGTTTAAGATGCCAGGCAAGGCCAGTGGCACATAACGTTCCCAGAGGGTTTGTGCAGTAACATCCCTGGGCAAACACATGGACAGACAAACATCTGCCCACACTGCAGAGGCCTGGACCCCAGGGTGCATTTGTAACCCTAACTGTGACTGGGTGCAGCCACTGTTCATCACCACATCTCCTGGTCACATCCTCCAGCCTCACTCAGACATCACTGTCAATGCTCTGGTTCAGCTCCCAAGCAAACTGTTCTCCCTTCTCTTCAGTCAAATAAAATGTTACGATGAAGTGACAGCAGTTGGCAGACACTTCTGCAGAAGGGAAACAAGCAAAGCAGAAACTATGTACCACAATAGAATGGGTACTATCTTCTTATTCTCTGTAACCATAGAAAAAACCCTATTTATTCACTACACGTATGCCTGTGTTCATGGAAATAGCACTGAGTATGAATTAAGACCTCCAAAGTGGCTCCCACAGCTGTTGTAAGATGGATAAAGGAAGGAGGGATTTTTTCCGTCATATGAGGATAAAGGACAGTGCATAGAAGGCAACATGACAGGGACAGATTTGACATAGAAGGCCACAGTTGTGATTTTGCCCCAGCCAGTAACTAAGCCCCACACAGGCGTACACTCACCTCACTCACACCCTCCCGGTGGGATGGGGGAGAGAATCAGAAGAGTAAAAGTGAGAAAACTCGTGGGTGGAGATAAAAAGAGTTCAATAGGTAAAGCAAAAGCCATGCATGCCAACAGCACAACAAGTAATCCATTCCCCATTTTGCATGGGCAGGCAGGGGTTCAGCCACCTCCAAGAAAGCAGGGCTCCATCACATGTAATGGGTACTTGGGAAGACAAATGCCATCACTCACAGTGTCCCCTCCTTACTCCTCCTTCCCCCAGCTGCATATGCTGAGTATGATGTATGGTATGGAATATCCCTTGGGTCAGCTGTGGTCGGCTCCCCTGGCCATGTGCCATCTCAACTCCTTGTGCACCCCCAGCTTCCTTGCTGGTGGGGTGGGGTGAGCAGAACAGGCTTGGCTCTGTGTAAGCCCTGCTCAGCAGTGATGAAAACATCCCTGTGTTATCAACACTGTTTTCAGCATCCATGCTGGCATGCACATGCAAGACATAGGCTCTCTGACTTGTAAGCAACAAGGGAATTATTACTGATGAGGCCAAACATCTGACAATAAAGAAACTTTACAAAATCACTCTCCTGCCAGCACACAGGGCAAGCTGAATCAGAGACAGGGCAAGGAGCAAACACATGCAAAAAAAGGTATTTTTCGTTCAGCCTTGTAGACAGTAATTGTAAGGATTTCGTAGCCCTTGTGTTGGAAAGGTGTGTATGTTGAATACTTGTGTTTCATAGGAGTCCATAGGCATGAAGGTCAGTGTGTCTCCACAAAGACTGTAAGCTCCATGCAGGCAGATCCCGACCTTTATCCTGGAAGCTGGTCCCTCTGGTGTCAGCCACTGCAGCAAGGTGCTGTGGCAAAAAGCCTAGACAGTGTGTTCTTTTGCACAGAAGGACAACCCATGAAGCAAACCGCTTTCATACAGATTATATTGACTCAGGAGAAAATAATATGCTCCTTGAAACACTTTATTATGGCAACATGAAGTCGTCGGCTTTGATAATGTGTAGCGTAGAAACCCTCTCTTCAAAAGTACTACACATTGTTCTACCTCAACTTTCAGAGGACTGATCCAAGAGCTCTGTCTGACTGACATTTTATGCTGTGCTGTTTGAAACTGAAACTGTTCTGTATCCAGTTGCTGCCTTTCTGCTGGAACAGATGCCCAAAATGGCAGTAAGAACCCTTCAGTCCACTCCAAAAAAGCAGTGTGATTCCTTCAGCAGAGCAAGTTTGGCTTCTCAAAGATTGCAACAAATGTAGAGCTGGGGCATAAGCTCCAGGAAAGGTGAGGCTTCGCCCCTTGGAAAGCAAGAGGGCAGATACTGACTGACACCAGCTATTTTAGTCCTAGGCTGTGCCTATTTCCATGAACATGGATGCTGATTGCCACGCAATCTCTTCAGTGCAGCTAATGGAAGCTTGTAACAGATACGGGGAGCAGGAATGTTGACAAGGACAGATGAACTCTGATTTCCAGATATGAGTCAAGCTTTCAAAATCATTAATGCTTTGTCTAACAGCTATTTATAGTTTATGGAGCATTTGAGATACCAAATATAAATCTTAACATGATACCAATAACAGTATGACTATGTAAATAGGGAAGCCAGAAATCTGCAATGTTCCCACCCTCCTCATTTCAGGGATGATTATTCTGCCTCTTATTTGGCACCAATTCATATTTACCACATCATTACCGTGATCATTTCCTAAAACACTCAGTGATTCTGCTGCTCTACCTGCCTTGCTCAAATCAATACATTCAGTCTTCATGTCACAATCTCATGATTAGTCCAGCTGGGCTGTGCTTACGTTCACTCACTGACACCCAGTCTGACTCCTACTCACATTTGGTTTATGTCATATTGTTAACAGGACTTTATACTCTGTGTATTTCTGTTGACACACTTAAGATTTATAACATGCCACACCAGGGCCTATTACATAACTCTTCATCAGACTCTGTTGGTATGGCTTTGATATTCTACTGCAAAGTAGACATTAAATTATTATTTGCACTGTTCTTCAACTCATACATGCAGTGAGTTTCTTATTCCTTGGTAGAAACTCCTCAGATGCTATCTTGCCTTTCATAAGCAATGTGACTGTGTATTTTTGTCCCATGAACTCATTTTGTATGTATTAGATAACTAATGTAGGTTTTCTCAGGAAAATCAACACGTAAAAGTGGTGTTAATTTCGAGATAATAGTAAAAAGCAAGTCTTCTTAAACCAGTAAAGTAATATACAAAGCTCCATTTAAAATACATTAAGACATAATAAAAAGATAGTTGTTCACCCCTCAGTCAACCGTAACTTTGCCCTTAAAAAGCACCTTATGGGGGAAAAAAAAAAAGGAGTATTTTTAACAAACTGGCTCTGCAAATATTATTGTACATAACCAAAACAGCATTATACTACACAATTAATGTTTGTGGTTTGAGTACATGCTCCCTCAAGTTTGGATGTTTCAACTTTTCATTCTGAATTTCCTGAGTAGGCACAATAGCAATGCTTATACTTTTAAACTACTCAGACCTAACTTCAAAACAAATCTGTTGAGCTACCCTTTTAAATAATAAAAAAAGATATAATATTCATTAGCACCCTGGTGTAATAGTTGGCATCATTAGTCTACGGTCCCACTTTTTATAACTGATACTTTAATCCTCTTGGCCAGTTAACCAATTAAATTACTATTCTACCTAAATTCAGAAACAACAGGACTAAAAAAATTAAGTGACAGCTAGTATGTTCAAGCTCTCGTTCACTGTAAAGCAGTATAATATTAAGTTTCCAGTAGAATATATTCTGGAGCAAAAGAGACAAAAAGAAACTCTGTAACTCACCTCATATTCCCTGCCATAATGAGGAACAGATTATAAATGTGAGAAAAAATGAAGAGGAAAAGGATGGTACTGAAGAACATCGTCATCCAAGATCCATGGTCCTCTCGAAACATCTTCAGACGGAGCAACTGACCTGTGGTATGAATATTATGAGAAAGCATGTCTTAGTCAGTAAATACATGTTTACATCATAACAAAACCACAATAGAGTAGTAAGCTGTACTTCTTCTTATATCCAATTATTCCACTGTGTGTGGGGAGGGCAGATTTAGTGTCATGCAGCCAAACTACTCGTCTGTAGTTCCGCATGAACAGGCATCATTCCTACAAGATTACAAGACTGCTTCCCACAAACTAATGAAAAAACTGAGCTGGGTTCTTGCAACTAGAATCACTGAGGTGGAGGTCTGAACAACACCTAACACCTCAGATGGGACCAACAAATAATATTTAACCTGTTTAAGAGCAATGTCATTGCTACAGTGGTCATTTTAACTATTAAGGTAAAATCAGGAAGATCGATCAACTACTAAGTAATTTATTAAACTAAAATTTATCAAATGCTGAGTTACAATGCCACAGTGAAGTATTACAAAATAAGCTTCTAAAGTCTTAACATTTTTTCACCATTCAAGCCTAAAGAAAAACCAGCCATATTAGTTCTTCCTCATTTGGGTGAGTTTCATGCACTTCAATCCAGTCTGGGATGGAGGCAATCTCTGGTAGCTGTTGCTGAAGTGCAAAATCTAGGGTAGACACCTCGATGGAAATGGGGTACTAAGCTTCTAGTGAGGAGATTTAAAAAGAGTCTGGGAAGGGTTGGGGAATGTAACATCTTAATTAGGAAGCCACAACTTTTGAATGGACCTGGACGGACTTGAGGGTATGAAGCCTTCAGTAACTGGAGGATGGAGAAATGGACACACAAGACTGGAAAAAGGGAAACAGACCCTCTAATTCTCTGGGATAGGATGGTGATGAGATGGGATTAGGTTGGGAGCAATAAAAGGAGAGTGGCCGGGGAAGAGGGACATGTGGGATGAAAAGTTTAGTTTCAGCATGGACACACGGTGAAGCTATAATGGGGGGACATCAGTAGGAAATATATGATGAGTTCATTCAGGAAGTGAAACAGGAAGATCCCGGGACTGGTGTGTGCTGCTGAAGACTGAAGATGAAGGTTTGGGGAAGGAAGACTGGAAGACCTGAAGCAGACCTGGGGTATGGGCTGAAGCAGTAGGTAGGGTTTGAGCTCTGGAGTAGGCAGAGTTGAAGGATGGGAGTTATATGACCAGGCAGGGATTTTGCCATGAGGTGGGAACTGTGGAGCTGAGGAAGTGATAGGTAGGTTGGTGGCATGAACCAAGCTCTGTGATGGGGCGAGAGGGCAGCTGTATCAAGGATTCTGACAGTGAAGGAGAGGGAAGAAAGCGAGAGCGCAAACACACACATACATGTCCCATGCCCCCATACTCTTTTTCACAGCTGGAAACAATGACAGCCCTAAGCCTGTCTAGACATGGATGTGCAGTAAGTCTGTCCTTCCCTAAAAATCAAGTGGAGGCTGCTATGGCAATAGTACTTCATCCTGACTTACTGAGAGGAGGGGCTTAATGATAAAAAGTATCTCCCTTGCAGTTTGACATCTGCTCTCTGAAGAGCTGCCATTTCATATGGGATATTACTGAAACTTTGGATTAAAAACAGTCCTCGCAAAATGGACTCGTGATTTTAGAAGGTCCAGATTAATGGAGAGGAAAAGCACAGCCTGGAATCTAGACTTCTGTAAAATAGATAATTCCAACCTTTCTAAATCAGGTAAGAAAGATTTATTAAGTATTAATCGCACCTGTATTCGCCAAAGCAATATAATTTTCCCTATTTAGCTATTACGCACCGATTAATACATTTATATACACATAAATTTCATATTTTTTAAAGAACTTTTTCACAAATAGTCTCTTCGGTAGGCAAACTGTGACACCTTAACTATCCTTCTACTGGATCTTATGTTTGCCATGTAGGACTTCATTAACTCTTGAGTAAGTACATGAATATTGCTTTTTAATGAAAGAAATAGTAGCTTAATGAAAATACAGATTGAGTCATTAAGAAGAAAGGAATTGCATATTAGCACTATCTACTTACCTAACTGCATGCAAATACTGACATGTATTACTTACTGTTCCCATCCTACCAGTAATGTGTAAAATGCTAAATGCAGTTCAGCTAAAATATGTGCCATGTTCCACTTAATACTCACATTGCATTATACCCTTTCATATCAATCCAGTTGAACAGAAAAGGGGACTACATGAGCTGATTATTTAACAGGTGAAATGCTGAAGTAAAAATTGCAACTAGTGATTGATACTTTAATGACAAAACTTAGGACTTGTGTAAAATGCTTTATTCATTTGATAAGATGAGCTAAAAGGGTATGCTTTGCAAGTAACAGAAATATATTGGTGTATGAATAGTCAGAAATGCCGAAAACCTATTTGGTAACTGGAATAGATTTGTACTAGATGGAAATACAGTTTCAAACAAGCAAATGAAATTCTCAGAGAAATCCTAACAAAGAAAACAGTTCATGTAAAATCAGGACATCTACTGCAAAGAAAAGCAAGCAAAAAGAAGCAAGGGGCAAAGAGAGTAGGTAAGGAATTAAATCACATAAAATAATTCAGCTAATTTATTTTTTTATCATTATTGTTACTTTGGGCCAAATTCCTTGCTTATTATGACCTTATTAGAAATGTCAAAAAGTGCCACAGGTGTGACAGAGAAGAATATGGTCCCTAGGATATATTTATACATAGAAAATTAGCTATTTTGAAAATAAACACACTAAACCTAATGGAACTTTGTATATACAAGTTAAATGCCATGTGAAGGACTACCAGTGATGAACTGTGAGCTACGATTTGCTATATACACAAACCAAGATTCTTTTCAGTGACACAATCTTTCTTAGCTCTAGAAGAAGTTTTCTCAAAAAAGCAATTTTTTACTGAAACAAAGTCTTCTATCTACTCCAAGACTTTGGAGGCCATATCACAGGTACAACGGAGACAGATGGACATAAAGACTTAAGGATTTAAGGCCCGGTAACAAACCAGGCACTGCAACCCTCCTGACTTTCTATAATCTCATGCAGATGCTGCCAGGGACAACGACAGAGGAGATTGTAGATACTTGTTGTCAGAGAGTCACATATCTAAGCCATATTTCTTTCAGGTCCAGGAGAAGGGACAACTCAATAAGCACATACAAAAACTGAGTCAAATAGGTCACTTGTTTAAAAAAATTAAAACTTTGCTAGCATCTTTAGATCCACAGCCCATAATATTGTTGGATTCATTAGACTGCTTCTTCTAGGAGAAACCTAAACTTCTTAAAATTGAGCATACTTTCTTGTCTTGTGAGTGATGGAGCCCATACACTTCAACCTTTTCATGGGCATATGTGTAGTATTCTAATATCAAATCAGAGGTACTCCTTTAATTTTGGATGCTTCATCATGTAATTGCTCTTCCTGTCCATTTAGTGTTCATAGTCATCTCCATCAATGGCTGAACCTGTTTAGCTGAAAAGTTAATCTCAATAAATTGAAAGTATTTTTTTTATCCTTGAAAGCCCAATCCTGCTTTCAACGAAGTCTGGCAAGTCTCACAAGTCTGTTTTTAGTCAGCACTACCACCACATGCAGCTCCTCATCTGTCACAAGTGTAATATTATGGTGCTGCTGCTCATTCCGCCACCGAGATGCGTGTATGTGTGTTGGCTGGCTTTGTTTAAGAATACATGGACTTAGCAGTGAACACAGCAATGTTCAGAAAGTCTTCTTAAACTACAGGTGCCAAATTTTGGATTTGAACTGTGAAGATGATCCTGCAGCTCACGTTACTCTGTTGGTGCTAAGATGATAGACAGAAAAATTGCTGTTGCCTGATATAAAAAGCATGCCACTTCTGGAAATTCTTACAGCACATGTAGAGATCTACTGGACATCAGAGTAGCTCCAGGGGCCTCGGGATATAGCAGGGCGTGCAGACTATGGCTACTCACATGCAGTGAAACTGGATCCTGACTGCAAAAGAGTTCAAATTCTTCTGACTGAAGACCAAAAGTTCTGGCCATAGCACTAAGATGGGGGTCGAACCCCTTGTGCTCTTCGCCTGCTTATTATGTTACCTCAGGAAAGGTTCTTTTTATTTCTGCACCTTTTGCCCTTGTGTCCACCCTGTAAGTTGCTCACATCAACTGCAAAGCGCCCTGTTTCAAGAATCTAGTCTTGGTTCCAGCCTCTAAGCTCTACTATAATACAAAGAAGAGACAGGACACAGAATATTTTTAGAATTCCAAATATGAATCCCACAGCAGACACATGGGAAATGCCTACACATACACAGACGTATTTTCTAATGTCTCTCAGAGCTCCAAATGCACCTTGCTCAGCTGTGCAGTTCCAGCACCCAGCTACATAACTAACTTCATGTAGCTCAACTCTGGGTTCAGTCCAGTGAACTGAAGGTGATGAAGAGAATTAGGGGATTTATTAGCTCAGGTCTGCAATTGCCCTAATGCAAGTACCAGGACATACATCCAGGCTTTATCCAGCCAGCTTACAGGAGATGGTGCAGCTGCCTGCCTCCCTCCATCTAGACCTTCCTACGGTCCTTTTCCAGGAACCTGATGAGATCAAGAACCTGATATTACAATTCCCTCATGTAGCTATGGCTGTGCTGTTTGTAGCCAGTTTAGGGCTTATTTATACTGCCTTTGCAACTTGGAATCAAGTGTTTAGTGCCTTCATTTGTAATTAGTGGAAGGAAGGCAGAGAGGTTGGAAATATAATTTAACTCAAATCACACGTGACCTCTAATGAAGATGATTTTAGGAAAATAAAACTTTCCTATACATATTCAGAGCTCTTTTAATTGAACACTCCTTAGTAATTAATGAAGTATATTGTATCTGTTAGAGTGGTCACCTTTTAAAGAACTTAAAGGGATATCTTATGATATTCAACTGAATAAAACAATTACACAGAGTTTGATTTCACAAAGTCTATGGTGAAAAGTGGGAGAAGAGTAGAGCTACCCTGGGTTAAAGTACAGTGCTTCGATACTAAACAAAATAGCATTTTGAGAGCAAACATTCCCCACCTGTGAAACACACTGGGAGTAGAACAGATGGCTTTCTATCCACGTTCACTTTCCGGAAAGTCATTTGACTGCCTTTGTTGCTGAGCTTCTAAAGAAACAACTTTCCTTCTTCATTAAATTCCATACAGTTTGAACGAGCTTTTTGTCAGTTCACTGTCTGGGTGAAACATAAATTTTCAAAGCATAATAATGCAGTCTTTATTTAGCAGGTCTTCAATGTAGCTCGTGTTTGTTATAATCTGACCTGTGTCTTTCGAAATGTCATTTTGCATTAAGGTAGCCATGAAAGCAAATGTAAGGCTTGGAAAAAACACTACTGTCAACATTTGAAACTGTTTGAAAATTTTCAAGAAATCAATAATACTGTGGAAAAGTCCTTTCTTCCACTCAAAGTGTGCTTTGTATTGAGTAAAATTTGATCCTGACATCCGATCAAGCAGTAGAGTGGACTCTGATCCATAAATGGCTACTTGGATGACCCTCATACAAAGCTCCTACTTGGACAGACCTTATGGTTTGGCATCTTCTGAATCATTTGGAGAGAGGTTCTGGGAACATGACAATGCAGTTGATGACAGCTCAATCTGGCAGAATATTCCAGCCTCTAATTTGTTTTTACTAGGAGTACAAAATCATCGGGATTAAATGTAAGACTTTACAAACATAAACCCCTTGCTTTGAGAAATAAACTGCAGATCTGTATTTTACATACTCCCTAACAAGGCCTAGATACAAACTGAGCCACGGAATGAGACAGAATTAATTCTCTCTAACCCTACCATAAGCCAAATGCTTTGGCCCAGAACATTCACTTACAGAAGAATGTTTTTAAAAACCCAGGATTTTGTACAGCAGGTTAGATGGAAAAAGACTGGTGTGGCCTTCAGCACAAGCAGGATTTGCTTTGATGTTGTCTTCTGGATCTCAGTCACAGCCCACTGCATGGCTGCCCGCATTACACAAGCCTCTAGGCCCAATAGGGATACATACTCCAGGAAGTATGGATGCAGGGATGGAATGAGTATGGACAATTACTGTCCTGTCCTCTGCTTCTCCCAAAGTTAGGCACAGGTACATTAGTGGCCAAGGGAATGCTGTTGTTAGTGATGGCACATCCTTTTTTTCTCTCATCTATCGCACACTACACTAAATACTAAAGGTTTGGATAAAAAATCATAAAGATCTGCCTGTGCTTGTGTTACTGTAGAGTAATTTCTAAGCATTACCTACTTGGAATTTCCATGTTTTTCAGATGGGGAGAGATTGTACATACCGTACTCTGAATTCTTTTTCCAGTTCAGACATACTGGATTTAACACATAAGTTCTGAATTTTAAACTCAATACTCAATTTTTATTTTAAAAGCTGTTGGTCTCTCTCTTCCCTTCAGGCACACACCATGGACAGATGCTGAACAGCACATGCACCATTTTAATTTGCCACAGAAATCCCAAGCTGGAGTGGTACTGCTATTTGCTGATTCTGGTTTGCCTTTTCACTTTACTAGTAGGATTTCTCGGCAATATACTTGCACTACGACATTACGTGTCCTGCATGAAGACATGGACGACGAATACCATCTTTCTATTTAATTTGGCACTGTGTGACTTTACTTGGACTCTCATGGCACCTTTTTCGGTGTATTACAGTCTCCAGGAGTTAGCTGTCCCTTCCAGTGAAGCATTTCATCGGATCATAAGACTATTTTTTAGTATTAACATCTATGGAAGTGTCTACTTCCTGACATTCATCAGTTTTGACAGATACGTAGGTGCTGTCCATCCTATCACTTCATTAACTTGGTAGTACAAAGGAAAGGCTGTGTTTTGTACCATTGCAGTATGGATCTTCATAGTGATCGCATCGATGCCGGAGATCTACTACACAGTTGCTGCTGGGAGACAACATACCATCGTGGATTTCCTGGATGACACTGAAGGACCTTTACAATTTGCAGTGCCATTCACACTCTCCAAGATCGTACTGAGGTTCTTAATTCCAGTCACGGTCATCTTTACATGCTACCTGTTGACTCTCAAAGCATTACTACAGCTCAGTAGACGTCAGCAGAGAAGGAACAGACTTGTTAGACCTCTGCTACTGATTTCAGCTGCTATGATTGTCTTTGCTGTTTCCTTCATACCTTATCATGGTATGATGATGGTGATACTGATTTATAGAATTAATTGCCAACAGCCATGTGGGAACATGAGCACGCTAAGTGCCATTTATAAAGTCACAGAGATCATCTGCAGCATCAACAGCTGCCTTGACCCACTCATTTTTACAGTAGCAAATAAGACATTCTATCAAAGAATTAAAATTATAAAATGTCATCCAAAATGCCAGTGCTGCTGCCGTCTTAAGGGAAAGGTAAGGGACATTGCTCTGTCCCCAAGAACAATGACTTAAACACAGGTTTACAAAGACATGCATCCCTCCTTGCCCATTTGGCTTTGTGTCATGAGACCCATTTAAAATTTGGTCTCCTGTGTTGTAGAGCAATCTCTTGAGTAAGAAAGAATGCACAGCAATGAAGAATAAAACCTGATGTGAACAGCAACTAGAAACAAAACTCTAGCAACTCCTAGCTTTACAGAACTGGAGTTTTAAATATTCTTGCCATAACGTGAAACAGCACTTCTTCCTTCCATGCAACATGGAGTGAGCAATCAAGAAAATTCCTAAGAAGCTACTTTAATTCTTCGACAGAAAAATGCAGTTAGATTAAGAGTACATAGTGTTGAGAAGCCTTCTTATAGTCTCTGTTAATTATTTCTTCATCTGTTTGTAAATGCTGCTGTGATTGGACTGTGCAATTAATAATAATCATGATGCTTACAGCTCAACTTCTCGAGCATTTGCAGAGAGGGTTTCTACAAGTACTTAATTTTAATTCTCCTTGCACTAGAGTTCCACTGACACTGCCAGGAGAACCTCATTAACCCAGGTAAGTGCAGCACATTTCCAAAAACAAACAAACAAAAGTAAACAGTATGATAAAGTCCCTAAGGGCAGTCAGAACCACCGTGAATCTTCCCGTGAAGCAAACATGCATTGAAGAGCTTTGGTAATTCTTGCCCAGGCAGCAGGGGTTTCAAACCGATCATCAGGGCACACTGGCAGTGTCCCCCAAACCCTGGGCAATTTCAGCTGTTTCTCGGATGTGTTCTGCTTCAGGGGAGCATGTGGTTCTGCCATGAACTTTGAACCCATCAACGGGCAGAAGTGCACACAAGAAAAGTTCTGAAATACAGAGGTAGCTGAGCCACAAGAAGAGTAAGAGAAGTTGCTACACAGGGGTACTTCTGTTCTTTCAGGGTCTCAGCATCACAGTTTTGGGACACTGTAAGGTAATAGCCTGCAGTGCATTTTAATCAAAAAGCAGCACAATATGCAGTCATCAAAACATCCACCTTCAAGAGTCATTAAATACATGTTCTTTCAACACAGAACAAGTAAAATAATCATGCTCTAGAATCCACCACCTGCTGACCAACTTTCTTGCCAAGTCCCACATGCTATCTTATTAATTATAAAATTCCATGTATCAATGAACATGTTAACATTTATTTTCAGAAGCTACAGTGCCAAAGTACTTTTTAATGGACTTCGTACAGTGTCTTAATTCTTTAATTTCTGTACTTTTAATATAATTTTGTTCTCACATGTCTCTATGTGAAACTAATGCTATTCTACATGGGTATTAAATCTCTCTTGTATCTTTCAATTGTGTTGAGTAAAAATATATGTATATATAATATCTAGATCAATGGGTTTGTAATTGCCTTTAACTGTGACATGAAATGAAGAACCAGGTCTTGATAATCTGAAAGAATTCACATGTGTTTGGATGTACTAGAAAACTCACAGGAAAATTGCACGCCTCTAGTCTGTGCAGGGGAGTTATGTTCTCTCCTTACTGCGAGTGCCGCTTTTTTCCTTTTATAATTTCTTAATCATTGAATCATTGAATCATAGAATGGTCTGGGTTGGAAGGGACCCCAGGGATCATAGTGTTCCAACCCCCCTGCCACAGGCAGGGACACCAACCTCCAGGCCTTGATCTACACAAGGTTGCCCAGGGTCCCATCCAATCTGGTCTTGAACACCTCCAGGGATGGGGCATCCACCACCTCTCTGGGCAGCCAGTTCCAGCACCTCACCACTCTAAGTGGTAAGGTAATCTTTCCATTTCTCTTATTTTAAATGAAAAAACATTCAATTTTTTTTTTTTTTAAGCACAGATTGCCTATTGGAAACACAACAGTGCATTAGCTTCCTTAAGAAAGAGAGCTTTTTAATCCATGAATGGGCACCCATCGGCAATTACCTACTATAATGTACACTTACATCTCAGATGGATACAGAACCAGCGTCAATGCCATTTGGTGACAAAGGTGCTCTCAGCATGAAAAAGGGCAAAACAAGAGAGATTAGTGTGAAGCTCCGGGCTCGATGAGTTTATTGCTCCCACCGGATTGCACCCGAGATTGTAAACAGCAAGCTACTTCCAAAATCAAACACTTGCTATTTTTACCTTTCAACCTATCTTTAAAGGTACAGACATGCTGTTTCTTTCTCACCTCTCCACCTCAGTATTGCTTTTCAGCAAGCTGGTCTGTCTGCGTTCAGGCTGGGTAAAATCCAGTGTGAAATCAAAATCTGCTTTTCTAGACAGAAAATTAAAAATGAAAACTCAATGCAGTCCTGGGGTAGAAAAAAATCATTTTACTCCTCTGGGAAGCAGAGATTCTCAGGTTTTACCTGCCAGGACTTCTAATAGGTGAAGTTCTTCAGGAGAGAGAACAATGACTTAGATCAGCAGTTTCTCTAAATTTGCTAGAGATTTTTTAATAGCAAAATAGTGGTTTTCTGTTCAGACAGATCATTTTATTCTCACTATATAATATCTGATATATAGACAGTAATGTTACTATTGCTTATTAAGCAAGTATCATCAGAAAGCTATTTTGTTGTTAATTAGGAAAGGAGCATTCAACTCAAAAGAAATTGTGAAAAACAATATCAAAGTCACTTCCTGATTTTGGATAAAGATGGAATTTTTTCCTCTTGAAGTGCTGCCTTTATAACACCTATAAGTACATTCTGTGCTCACAATACTCAAAGTTGGTGAAAATAAAATTTTAAATGTCAACTAAAGATCGGAATGAAAGCTCCCAGTGAGCTCAAAGCAAATACAGTAAATAGAAAGCTTCACAGACAACTCCTGTGCAATGCCTTTTGCAAGCAGCATTAATGAGGGTAGCGGAGCTTCTCAAGCAAAATCTAGGGTTTCTCTACCCAGTGTTTCAGTGTATAAAGAGGAAAAATAAGTCAACAGTAAAGAAATGATTTAAAGTCAATGTGACAGTCAGACTCAAAAAAAAGCTAGGGAGAAATTTCATTCTTGTCAGGTAATCAGAACATAAAATGCATTTGGCTGACCTTTATATGCTCAGTGTGACTGAACTATGCAGTACACTCACACAGAAAGATGCAAAATGAGATGCTTTTTACTTTCTGTCAGCATCACCCTACCGAAGAGCTGCACAGCCCAGGGCACACACAGTGGAGCAATGCCAGCAACTGCCGTCATGGGGCTGGGAGAGTATCAAGGAGTGCTCACTGCGCTGTGCCACTGACCTGGGAAGGACTGGGGAAGCAAACCAGCAGGGACCTGCTTTTCCAAGGGAGAATCCAGGTCTCAGGCAACTCAGAAGATAAAATTTGCCATGAAATAGTAGGTATCGAGAGGATACTGATTTCTGACGTGTATCTTTCGATTCTCTCCCATCCCTAAGAATACAAGCAAGAGATAAAGGCAGTGAGGATGGTAGCCCTGCTACCTTCACTGGGGAGAAGCAGGAGCAAGCTGGCGACACCTTGAGTTTGCTTGTGTCAGACCGAGAAAGGTGGGTGTCCTAGCTCCTCAGTTTGCTGTTCTGGGATCCCTGCACAACAAGGGACAGACTGTTCACTATAAAACTCTAGTAAAATCCAGTTTTCTGCATTGCTTCTTTTTGTGTCTCACTGGAAGAAAAATATGTACTAAACAGTGTTACAAAAGTAAATCCTTGCCTTCATGTATGTTTCTGTAGCTGGGTGCAATCCTACGTGGTCCACACAATCCTATGAAGCTCATTAATTTTCTATCAATAAAGTCATCTATAATGGAAGTTCCAAGGTACTGGCACAAGTAAGAGAAAAGGGAAGGAAAAGCAAAGAAACCACCTTAAGCTTCTGAAATTATTATTCCCAACCAATCCCAACTAATGAAGAACAGAAGAGAAATAAAGACAGGGTCATTCCTACAAAAAGTTTCTGTGTCACAGTGGTCTGTCATCTGTTCTCCTGGCCTGGGCATCTCACACAACAAACCTTGTGTTGGGTGAGTCAAAAGACACCAGGTAATCTTTAAAAATCATCTTCAGGACAAAAAACTA
The DNA here is from genome assembly GCA_020800305.1 of Porphyrio hochstetteri. NCBI lineage: Eukaryota > Metazoa > Chordata > Aves > Gruiformes > Rallidae > Porphyrio > Porphyrio hochstetteri. Next base: position 36,582,391 of record CM036905.1, read on the forward strand.
ATGAAAAATCCTCCCCTCTCTTACCCTCAGCTATTTTTGTTCCTCATGATACTCAGCTGTGAATACACCCTAGTAGCTGACAAGGCTTCTAGACATTTGTTTGCTTGTTCATAAGTGATTCTATAATCAATTAAACACACTTTTTTAAAGCATTTTTGTTCAACTAGGCTGAACTAATGCTAATGTTGTCCTAACTGAAATCAAAGGTTTTCTACAAAATAAGAGTTAAAAGGCACAAGACATCTGTTCATATTTACTTGGTCATATTTTTATTTGGAAATACATGCTCCTAAAATGTTTTATTATAATAATCCCCAGATAGAATGACATAAACAAATAAAATTAAATGTTTTATTCCATTTTGCTACAATAAGTGAACAATAAACTAAACAGCTAAGAGCCAAAATCAACATCTTCTACTATGGCAAGTACACTGCAACACTGGTTTCTCACAGATCTTTGTTTGGGTTAAATCTGATGACATAGTATCCAATTAAATGCCCAACCATTATAGTGAGTTTGAACACATTATTGAATGTTGTAATAATGTATTAACCTACAAAACTATCTGCAAAGCAGGGGTAGCTTTCATGTACTATATCTAGGTCCTGAGCTATTACAGTGGTGGATGTGCTTGCAATATACTAGATGGATACAAAATAGACCCTGGCTGGAAAGATTTGACTGTTTATGTATGTGATCGGCTGTGGTCAGAGAAACAACTTTCTCATTTGCTACTGTAAATTCAGCATTGTTTTGTAAGCAGAAGTTGTTGAAACAATAACTTCACAGTTGAAGAGAGAAATTTTGCTACAAATGTCCCAAATCTGCTTTCTAAGGAAAGCCATCTTTATGCATCCACCCTTCTCCAGCTGTAATACTTTTATCTCACAAACTACCTGAAATTCTCACACTTACTAAGATACAAGCTTACCTTTCGAAAATGAAATAAAAAAACAATCCTGAAAGATTGGTTTTCTCTTCGAGACATATAAATTAATGTATTGTGATATCAAAGATTTTCTTATCCATGTTGACAATTCACTTGGCAAAAAGCTATGATGAACAGTGTCACAAGGCAGTTAAGAGACTTTGTACACTGCTGTCCTCGTTGGAAGCCAAAGGAGAAAAACTATGCCTAGACTGATTTTACCTATGGTTGGAGGAACCACAGCAGTAACAGGTCATGTGGCCGAGTCCACCATCTACCTTGCCGGGAAATGTAGCTTCTCTGCCCCTGTCTTAGAGAAACATCTGAGTCTCAGGGCTGTCAAGTCTCCCCATGCTGTGCCTGGAGCCTGCAGAGGAGAGACAAGGCATGCTGGCCCTCATGCAGGAACCTACCCTCTCTATACCTCCCTCCCACTGCCAAACCTCTCTGAAAAGAGTCCTTAAAAGGTCTCCTCCCAACTTAGCACCTGCCAGCTCAGTTCCTTCCTCTTCACATGACTCAGCATGGATAGGGCTTCCTCTGGCTGGAAAAGGTGAACCTCACTCAGGGAGCACCGCAGCCCTCAGCTTTTGCAGTCTAGGGTAAAGTGCAGTCTAATGTCACAAACTATCATAGTCAAGGTCTCAGCTACTGACATCCTCACAAAGTACATCCTGTGCCTGACAATGGGACCCTGGCATCTCCGGTTTCCCACCAGTCCAGCCAACACCAGTCAGAAGACTGGTAGTAGCCAGACGTCTTCCCATCCGTCTTCTTGTGCAGCCTGTCTTACCTCCTTCTGGTGGTCTCAGTGGCATGGTCTGAACTAGAAACTGCAGGTGAGCAAAGGCAGGTGAAATGCATAGCACTCTGCCTTCCTCTGAAATGTCTTTACAGATAATTTGCAATTTCTCAAATAAAAAAGAATAGAAATACAAATCTTCCTAAGAATACACGTTCACCTTTTAATACAAAAACAAGAGCAGGAAGATGGACTTTTACTGCTGCAAGGCACAGGCTGACATTTTCTTAATGGGCTACCCCAAGGCAACGAGAGCAGGGTGGTAGTGGTCAGTGCCATCTGCTTCACCGAACGTGGCAGGGGATTCATAAAGGCACCACGTCTTCTTTGCTTTATATTAATGTCATTACTATTTCCTAGATGCAATACCTTGAGCTGCTATGAAAAAGCTGTAAAATGCAGATTATACAGGAAGACTTAAAGCTGTGCCAGAACTACAGCGTGTGGGCAGGCCTAATTCTGAATTCTTCTGCATCTGTCAATTTCCATTATATAGATTTAACATATAATTTTAATTATAGACTTTACTCTTACTGATGTTATTACTTCAGGTTTAGACAATTGTGCTGATGCAGTTAAAAGGAAACCTGTGAAAATAGGTATTGATTTCCTATAATGTTTTAGATCATTTTTAGTAGGGAAGCAACTGAAAGCCCTGCGTTAGCAACAGAAAATGCTAACACAATTGTTCCTGAGGTGTAGGTTTGGTAATTCTATAGGACTGTATCCCAGTTTCTAAAATGAACGTGAAAAACATTTTCTCTCTTTAGATGTCCTCGCTGCATAACAAAAGAAAAGTTGGTTAGCAGGTGCAAAACTATTAATTATATTTTTGCTCTCTTTATCTTTTAGGACTTTTTAGCATTTTAAGAAACATTCTCTTTTTTTTAACTGCCAGGCTTACAAAAAAACAATTTCAAGAGTCTCCTCCTTTTTTTAATTTTAGACTTACAATGTTTTATCTTCTTAAATGTAGTGCCTACAGGACTACATTTTCCTTCTTTGAATTCACTGGAATCCAAATTTCACAGTAGGTAAAAGAAACGCAGCAGTATTTATATCCCATATAATGCTGATACTGAAGTCTGAAGGGCAGTGCTGTAATCCCTGCTTTTCAATGCCACTGTAGTGATACTCTGCAAAGACTTGTCAAAATAATTTTCTTTTTTTTCCTATACTGTTTCTTCTTTTCTCCTAAAACTTCACTGAAGCTGATTCACAAGCTTATTTTTAACAGTAAATAGAGTTGCAGTCTACCTACCACACAGCCTTTAAAAAAAACCCACTACATTTGTAAAGCTTTTTTGAGTCAGGAAACAAAGCAGATTTTGTCATCATCCATCTAGCAGCATCTACAGGTTTACAAATGCTCATTCTGGTATTGTGGCATAGTAAACTGGAAACTTGACTGTAATATAAACATATGAAATTATATGTTTAAATAACACAAAGATGTATACTAAACCTTTAGTCTGATTTGAACGAGTAATGCCCCTTTCTACCAAACACATGAAGCAGAGGTTGACAGAAAGCAGCCACCCACAACAAACCCCAGTGCTGAACTCAATAGAAATTTAGGTTTGACTGTAAGCAAGCATTGAAGACTGGCAGACAGGAGAAAGAAAAGATGGTTACATTTCCTCAAGGCAAAGAATTAGTCACTGGGTGGGTCAAATACAGAAGATTAGCAGGTGTTCTAACAAAAGGAATTTGTGTCTCAAAGGAAATGAAACAATGCTATTTTTATTCAAAAAAACCCTGAGCTAGACTCCTTCCTGGTCAAGAACTGAGTACACTGGGTTTGGTCTAGAGCGGCTCCATGGATGACTGCTCCCATGCAAGAGGTTCCCTCAATCTAGTTCTAATTAGAGGCATAAAGCGTGCAGTAAAAAGAAACCCTGACCAGAAACAGCTTTCTGATTTAATCTTACTATCTACCAATTAAGCATAAGCTTTTGGTTTTTTTCTTGCCTTCAATAAATATTTTCATCTCTGCTGTCTGGTTTGGACATGGACTATATCTCACTGACTCTATCTCACAGAGCACCGACTGGAGTCCCAGGGGTTACAGAGCATGTTTGTCTTTCCAGTGCACGAGAGAAGTGGAGAACTGATGCTGCAGGACTGAGAGGAAGTATATTCCAGTGACATGCAAGACAGCTCTCTAGCCTACCATGAAATACAGGGGTATGCACTTAGTATGCACTGAATGTTTTCAGACTTGCTGGAAAATACAGTTTCCTAAGCTATATAGTCAACTAAGCCATTCTCAACGAGCACCTGTCTATGCATCCGGACAGACAATTGTCTGAGAACCAAAAAAGGGTATACAATCAGTTAATCAAGTCCTGTATCAGCATTAGGATGTCCTGCAAGCTGCATAGATCTTACACAGGAAAGCTGATGATTATTCTACCAGACTCAAAACAGCCTGAGGGTAAGGCAGTTGTACTACAAACATGTGCCTGTGTGGCACTTGCAATATTTTACAGAATATTGTGCCCACTGCTACAGAAACAGTTGAAAAAATGCCAACTCCATTAACTTTGCCCCAGGTTCCTAGTTGTCTTACTACCCCTTTGCCCTCCTACTATGGGACAGGGGATGCAAAAATACTATCTATTTCAACAAACCTATTTCATAATAAGCCAAAACAAGTGATGTGGAATGAGCTTTCACTGATTAAAGCATCTGCAAGATCTATTTCAACTTTGGGCTGTAAGTTTCCAGATGCTGAAAAATTTCTTCAGGAAAAAAGGTCTAGTTCCCTCCTTTGATAATGCAGGATTGTGTTTACAGAATTAAAAAGCAGAACTATAACTATGTCTTCTTTTAATCACTCACAAATCAGACTTCTTGTATTTGACATTTTTTCACACAGTATGATCTCAGTATGATTATCTGTTTCACGCAGCTAGCTTCCACTAAAGCACAAATCACCTGCAATGGGCATATTAAGCAGTGCTCATTAATCCTAATTTGCTTTTCTAGAAATAGCACATCATTCATTCACATTATGCACTATGTAATAGTGTCCAAAAAGGATTATTTGCAACATAGAAATTGAAAGAATAGAAATCCACGGTATCAGCTAAACCATCATATCCACTGTATTTAGTAGTAACTTTGGAAAAACTTAATTTTAAATCATTTGATATTGTGTTATTGGCAAAATAACCATGGCAAATACTAAGCTGAGAAATACATCTTTACTAGAAATACACTGGATGGAGACATTGTGTTAACAAGTGAAACTTTGTCAAAATAACAAATTTCCTTTGGACCTAAATCAGATATATAATGAACTCAGACTTTCATTACTAAAGAAAGCTGAAAGGTGGATAGGTTTCTCAGCAGAACACATGACAATTCTATTTCACAGTAAGTGCATAAAAAGCTAGCAAGTCAGTAGGCTGGCAGGGGGGAGTACTGTAATTGAAAATCATTTCAATTTTTCCAAATATATTCTTTCTCTACTCAAGTTTTTTTCCTTTGTTTTTAAATGAATTATCAAATTAATAATAAAAACAGCGTACAGAAATGTTAATTACCATTCTTCATCTAGCATATTTACATCCCTTCATTTAGAGAAAATAACTGTTTAAGTAGCTGCCATATTCGTTCCGTACCACTAGACGGTGCTCCTCTGTTGAGACATAATTATTTCTGTCTGAATTGCTTCTCAAGGCTAATTTTCCCCTGATAACTGTGGTTCTGGCGAGTCGTTTACACAGACTGTAATTGCAACAACCGCCCCTGTTATACAACAGCAGGACGTCATGTGCCATAGCCATTATCACAGCATGAGAAGCACAGATCTGATATCACTCATTTTCCTGATAAATCTGAATCCTAGCTGAGCAGGATTCCAGTTAGTTTTGCTGAAAGGTGAGGCGTGGAAACGTGGTGGAGCCGACGCACTATAAAGAGCCGCAGTTTCTATAAGGTTAGGAATGAAAGAATCATTTAGATTGGAAAAACCCTTTAAGATCATCGAGTCCAACCATGAACCTAACACTGCCATGTCCACCAAACCCATTTCTGGGCAAAATGCATCCCTAGAGAGACATTTACAGGCTGGTCTGAAGGAAGACAGTGAATTCAACATAAAAAAAAGGGTGTAAGACAGCCATCAGCATATAGAATCATAGAATCATAGAATCATAGGGGTTGGAAGGGACCTCGAGAGATCATCGGGTCCAACCCCCCCTGCCAAAGCAGCTTCCTAACTCATATTGCACAGATAGGCGTCCAGACAGGTCTTGAATATCTCCAGAGAAGGAGACTCCACCACCTCCCTGGGCAGCCTGTCCCATGGCTCTGTCATCCTCACTATGAAAAAGTGCTTCCACATGTTGGTGCAGAACCTCCTGTGCTCTAATTTGCAGCCATTGCCCCTTGTCCTGTCTCCACAGACTACTGAAAAGGGGCTGGCCATTTCCCCCTGCATCCCATACTTAAGATATTTATAAACATTAATAAGGTCCCCCCTCAGTCTTCTTTTCTCCAGGCTGAACAGCCCCAGCTCACTCAGCCTTTCCTCATACAGGAGATGTAGCTCTCCTCTGGACTCTCTCAAGGAGGTCCCTGTCTTTTTTATACCAGGGAGCCCAGAACTGGACACAATACTCCAGGTGGGGCCTGACCAGAGCAGAGTAGAGGGGGAGGATCACCTCCTTCGACCTGCTGGCCACACTCTTCCTGATGCATCCCAGGATCCCACTGGCCCTCTTAGCCACCAGGGCAACTTGTCATCCACCAGGACTCCCAGGTCCTTCTCCACAGAGCTCTTCTTCAGCAGGTCATCCCCCAGCCTGTTTGATCTAGACAAATTCCACATCAACAGTATCAGGACATCAAACCACATCTGGAAACCCGAGGATCAATAATTCATATTTCATATACAACCTTAGAGGAGTCTCGATTGAGTTAAGATTTAGTTTGACGCCCAGTCAGGCATTATGATAACCTCTGGGTACACACAGACAGACTGCAAGTGCTTCAAATATACAATAACAACCTTAACTGCAAGCTGGAATGACTGCAGGTTTTCTAATACAAAACTTCAGCCTATGCAATGACTGAAGAGTTTTACGTCAGGTGGCATTGGGTAAGATTTTGGCAAGACTGGGGAAGGAAAAGCGGAAATGAGAATGGACTGATGGGATAAGATGAGATTCTGACTCTTAGTTGTAAATTCTGGGCAAAGTCTAAAAGTGACCACTGAGGAATGCAATGTCTGGGCAAACTTTGAGAGCCTGAATTTTATCAGCTCTTCTACCTGAGACAGCAGGCACTAGAAAGGCCATTTTCACTGAGAGATGCTACAGGAAGAAAGTCACCATGCAGTTCACACCGTTATAACCACTAAAAACCATAAAGGTCAGTCCTTGGGAAGAAGCTTCCTGCTGGGCAGGAGACATGTGCATGGCCTTTCCCAAATTTCAGTACCACAAGGGAAGGAAACACAGGATAATCCTCCATTGGAGCACTTTGTGGAGCCTGACGCAAGAGGCAAACTAAGCTTAGAGGCTACTCAAATAAATTAACACGTGTTCTCTCTGCCTCAAAGATTACTAACGCCCCGCAGAACCCAATTTCTGCTGGGGCACAAACTGAAATTTCTGAAGTCAGAGCTGATTTGGAAAAAGGACATCTCCTGAACCCACTCCTCACAGAACTCACCTGTCTGGCCAGTTCGGAAACCAGACGGGAGGTAGTGTTTAACAATGGATTATGGGTGCGTGGATGCTAATACAGCCCTGCTGCACACCCATGGATGGTGATGCTAGATGTGAAAGGTGTTCTTTACAGTCCCCTTACCAGAAAAGAATGAAGTGAAATTTGCTTTTATTTGCTTTTACCTGGGAAGGTGTACAATATACTTTTACAGACTCCCACGAGGATAAAAACAAACACCTGTGATCAGTCATGCTGCACTTGCCAAATTTTTACAGTCATATTGTAATTGGAAAAGCCTCTCCTAAAAAAGTGGGGGAAGCAGCAACTGCAGTATGACAGACACTACACAAAGCACAAGTTGAAGTTCCGCCTGAAAAATGTCAAGGATCAAGTAGAAAAGTACGATTTTTTGGTACCTGGTGGATTGCAGGTAGTGCAGCAATTCCACCAGACACCCTAAGTAAAGCAGAAGGATCACAGATGCTCCAGACTAGGAAAAAATTTTAACAGTTTACAGGTACTCAAAGGTACTGGAGAAAAAAGGTACCTGGATTTTCTACCATTCTTGTCCTCTTTACTCATTTAGAAAAGGGGAAACTGTGAAACCCAGACCATGAAGAAGCAGTAAAAACCCTAATACAAGAATTAAAACCATACCAGCCACTGGGGCTAGTTCACCCCATGACCCTATCACAGCAGAATGGAGTTTTGCTGAACACTGTACTTACTGTAATCTATTCCAAACTGGCCCTGAGGGACCAAAGAGACCTTAATTATCCAGCTCAACTGCATTTAAAGCGACAGAACAGATACTCCAAATGGGAAAAAAGGACTTTTGTCCTTAGTCGGAGCAGTTAAACAAGTTGAGAAAATACAGCAGGAATAACCTGTTCAGACTAAATGGCCACTTAATTTGTTAGAAACAATCCTAAGAGAAACCACTCCCTCAGAAGGAATTGCAGAAAAAGCCAGCACCAGGACATGTCACGCTTACCTGCAGGGAGTAGCAGATAAAATGCAACTGACTGAAGGGCACACATAAATTCCCAAATTGCAAAAGCCTATGAACACCAACCTATTAGTACTGCAACGGCCACTGATTCCAGATGCAGCTCCTCTCACTGAGAAAACACTGACTGAAGCCATTTGGTTTACTAACGCCTCAGCAAAGAGAGCAAACAGCAGATGGTGGTATAAAGCTTCTGCATTAGAAATTACCACCTGCAAAGAAGTAATAGAAGATGAAGGTAATGCACAACTTGGAGCATTAAGGGCAGTTGTTCTAGCAGCACAAGACAGAGCAAAAGTTATTAATGTCTACTCCTATGTCATATGGGCAAGTGCCACCCCATGGTTCTGTCACTGGGAAGCCCAAAACTGGGAAGTAAATAAATCCCCAGTTTGGAGGAATGAAGGTTGTCAACTACTACTAGTCAAAGCTAGAAAAATCCAATTTAAGATAGGGAGGATGAAAGCTCACACCAAGGAGAATAAGCCAACCACAAACTGGAATCAGCAAGTACGTGAACTAGTCAGAATTAAAGAAATAAAACCAGGAGATATGCCAGATCCCAAATGGTACTGACTGGGGAAAGTTACACCAGAAGTTAGGCCACACAGCTGAGAAGCACTTTATTTTGCAACCCAACAGCAAGGTTGGCCTCTAAACAGAAAAACATGTAAAGCTATCCTTATAAAATCCCCCCATTATAAATTGAAATTGCAAACAGATCACCCTGCTAAAGCACAACCTCTGCGTATCAATGAAGGGGAAACATTATGGTCTGCAGAGCAAATTGATTATATTGAGCCATTCAAACATTCTTCAATCAAACGGGGTGGTAGAAAGAGCTAATGACTTATTGAAAAAGAGCCTTAAACCAAACAAGACCAAGTGGTATACTCAAAAGAAAATATCCCACAGTACAGCCAGGACAGCTTGTAATGGTCAACCTACCATCTATGCATACTGTGTTCCTAACTCCAGCTAAACCTGTCTGGAAAACCCCACTGAGACCAGCCTATTTTACCTTTTTTGTCTCACAGCATTCTCCACCATGAAAATAAAGATAGATCATCCTACTGCTGTTGAAGATTTCAATAACACTTGCTCCTCCATGAAAGCCACGGGTCTCATCCATCAAAAATGAAATCAGCAACGATTGTGTTAATACAGATTAACCACCTGTCTTGTCATTAACACACAAGAACATAAATGTGACTTGTGAAACCTGACCACCTGTTAATAAGGGAGATATATATATATGTTATGCTTATTCACAGTAACTCATTGTAGTAGTTTTGCGTGCCTGGGTTCTGGTGGAGAAGGGGGGCTGCAGGGGTGGCTTCTGCAAGAAGCAGTTAGAAGCTCTCTGCAGGCCCCACAGAGCAAACACCAGCTGACTCAAGGCCAGAGTTGTTGCTGACCAAGGCGGAGCCCATCAGGGACAGTCACAGCGCCTCTGGGAATCACATTTAGGAGAAAAAAAAAACCGCAAGCAGCCACTTTTTGCCACCATAGAAGGGAGTGAGAACATGTAAGAAACTGTGCAGACACCAAGGCCAGGGAAGTGGAGGGGAAGAGGCACCCCAGGTGCAGGAGAGAAAGATGCCCCTGCAGCCCGTGGAGAAACCCATGGTGGAGCGGGTGTCCCCCTGCAGCCCATGGAAAAGGCCAAGAGCCCACCTGCATCCCGTGGAGAGGCCCCACACTGGAGCAGGTGGAGACATACAGAAGACGCTGTGACCCGTGCTGGAGTAAACCTCTGCCAGCACTTGCAGCCCATGGAGAGAGACAGAGACACAGAGATGAGAGAGAGAGACCCACACTGGATCAGGTTTGCTGGGAAGGGGAGGTTTGTGACTCTGTGGGGGACCAGGCTGGAGCAGTCTGGGCTTGAGAGACTGAGAGACATTCTATGATTTATGACTGCACCCCATAGCAGTGACCCACACTGGGGCAGCTGGTGAAGAGCTGAATCCCCGTGGGAAAGAACTCACATTGGAGACATTCACGGAGGCCTGTCTCCCATGGGTGGGACCCCATGGTGCAGCAGGGGAAGGGTGTGCAGAATGAATGCCAATACCCCCAGAGCTGAGAAGGAAAACAACTTGTGAGGATCTGACCGAAACCCCCATTCCCCCATTCCCTGCCCCTCCCCATGGTACAGAATCATGCCTTAAATGAAGTCTTCTAAGAAGGGAGGGGTGGGGCGAGGTGCTTTAAGATCTGGCCACACTTCTCATTATCTGACTCTGGTGTCATTGGGTGTGCAGTGCAGGGTAATAAATTAGAGAGTTTTCTTTCCTTTATTCTGTGTCGAGTCTGTTTTGCCCATGACACTGATTGCAGAATGATCTCTCCCTGTCCTTATCTCAATGCCTAAGCCTCCCAATATATATTTTTCCCCCTGTCCAGCTGAAAAGGGGAGTGATAAAGCAGCCTTGGTGGGTGTCTGGCCTCCAGCCAGGGTCAAAGCACCACACTCGTATAGAAAATGCTGTAACATACATCATTGTTCAATACAGGCCATGGTTCAGGGACATTATGATGCTGAAATATGCAGTTGGAACACTCTAAAAGTACACGGCATAGTACTGGGAACTACATCCCTCAGAATTACTAAACATAATAGTAATGTTATTATCATAACAACATCGTTTGCTATGTGTAAATTAGTAATTTACACATTTTTCTCTATCAGCACTGCAAACCAATCAGCTCTTACCTGACACATATGCCAATATGAAAGAATTAATAAGAAAGGCCGCCAACTAATTGTAAATGCACTACGTGTAAACCAAAGTAATGTTTCTATTGCTCTGAGCTGTATTCAAGCTGAACTGTGAGTACAATCCACTGTGGCAATGGTGTGAGAGGAAGGCACCTTACCCACTGAAATTTGAAAGGTAATCTGGGATAATGCAATTAATTTTGAAAGACACCTCCAATCCTGGTGGCACGTAGTTAGTTTCACTTACGGCCCTACTGACAATAAAGTCACAGCTTATGTTCTGACAACACACAATGCTTCGGCATGCACTATATATTCAGTCATTGTGTTGGGATCTAATCACCATGGAACTGTACTCTATCCATTAGAACAAAGTATGGGACCAGCAAACTGGGAACGAATGGCAAAGTGTCAATGTTGATCCATATGTTGTACAACAACGAAAGGGGTTTATTTGTCCAAGTAATGCTACTAAGGCCCAAGATAGTTATTTGTCTTGACACTGAACAAAAGCTTTATCATTTTGAAAAACATCCCAAAGAAACTCCTGAAACTGTTCATTGGAAATGAATGCATTTGTGTGAGGAACTTTCATGATCAAATACCAGGAAATATATATTCAAATATTATATTCAAATATCTGCATTTGTAATTTTAGCAAAACTTTGGGATATGACTTTAAGTATTCCGCTCTTGTCACAATGCACTACTTGCTACAATGTAATTATACATCATATGAAGATTTATTGCCTTCTCCTATTGGAATGAATCTCAAATTGGTTAGAAAACTGTTGCAACATAACAACTGGATGAAGTGCTAAAATTAATTTGAAACAATGGACAAATAATCATGATTACTGTCCATCACAATACAGAGGAAATAAACCATGTCCTAGAAAAAGTGAAAAAAGATGGGGAACATCGCTTTGTGGGAAAATCTGGCTGGTCTCCAACAGCAACTGGAACACTGAACCTGATGTTATACCCCATCATGATACTCTTACTTCTTGTTCTAGTATGCTTGTTGTTAAACATTATTCTATATATCAAACTTTGGAAAAATACTAAACAGGTTAATGGAAACAAAGAATCACAGACTGGTTTGGGTTGGAAGGGACCTCAAAGATCATCTAGTTCCAACTTCCTTGCACTGGGCAGGGAAACCCTCCACTACACCAGGCTGCCCAAAGCCCCATCCAACTTGGCCTTGAACAGTGCCAGGAAGTGGGGCAGCCACAGCTTCTCTGGGCAGCCTGTGCCAGGGCCTCACCGCCCTCACAGTAAATAATTCCTTCCTAATATCTTATCTAAACCCACGTTCTTTCAGTTTAAATGCATTACCCCTCATCCTATCTCTACACTTCCTGATAAACAGTTTCTCTCCAGCTTTCCTGTACACATCCTTCAGGTGCTGGAAGGCTTCTACAAAGTCTCCCTAGAACCTTCTCTTCTCCTACAGAGCAAGACCAACCTGTCTTCATAGGAGAGGTGCACCAGCCCCCTGATCATTTTCATGGCCCTCCTCTGGACTTGCTCCAAGATGTCCACATCTTTCTCATGTTGGGGACCCCAGAGCTGCACACAGTACTCCAGGTGGGATCACATGAGAGCAGAGAAGAGAGGGGGATATCCCTCAACCTGCTGGTCACACTGGATTTTATGCAGCCCAGGACACAGTTGGCTTTCTGGGTTGCAAGTGTGCATTGCTGGCTCGTGCTGAGCTTCTCATCTACCAACGGCATCCCTGAGTCCTTCTCCTCAGGGTTGCTCTTAATCCATTCTCCACCCAGCATGTATCTGTGCTTGGGATTGCTCCAAACCATGTGGAAGGCCTTGCATTTGTCTTTGTTGAACTTCATGGGGTTCACATGGGCCCATCTCTCAAGCCTATCAAGGTCCTTCTGGATGGCATCCATTCCCTCCTGCATGTCAACCAAACCACACAGCTTGGTGTCATTGGCAAACCTGCTGAGGTTGCACTCAATCCCACTGTCACATCACTGACAAAGATATTAAACAGCAGTGCTCCCAATATCAAACCCTAAGGAGCACCACTTGTCACTGGTCTATCGTTGGACAGTGAGCTCTTGACTGCAACTGAGTTTGACTGTCCAGCCAATCCCTGATTCTATGAGTGGCCCATCCATGAAATCCATGTCTCTCAAATTTAGCAACAAGAATTTCATGCAGGACAGTGTCAAATGCTTTTCACAAGTCCAGGCAGATAACCAGTTACTCTTCCTCTATCCATCAATGTTGAATCAATGAAGGCCACCAAATTTGTCAGGCACAATTTACCTCAGTGAAGCCATGTTGGCTGTCACTGATCACCTCCTTATTTTCCATGTGCCTGAGCATATTTTCCAGGAGGATCTGCTCCATGATCTTGCCATTACTTATACTAGTACCAGGACATCTGTGCATACAGAATATTGTCTAACCATACTTGAAAGAACATGTATACTTTTGTTAATAGTTATAGAGGCTAATCTAACATAAATTTTCCCTCAAATTGTAATTGGAATGTGTCATTGTCCATTTACAGGCACAGAGACATGAGATGACCATACTACCACTCTGTGGAGAGACAGATTGACTTCGGTCACAGCGTGGAAAGTGGTGGTGCAGCTCCGGGCCACTTTGTGATGCCAACATTGTATTCTTGTCTAACAGGTGCAGTGAATTGGGAAGGGCAGGTGTTTCCCTACTCTACCTGGAACTCCTGCTGCCTGGAGGAGTTCCAGCTCAGTCTGTAAGGTACCAGAAGTACCTGACAAGAATTATGGCATGAATCAGAAAAAAAACACCCAAACAGATAAAACAAAACCCTGACCAAACTCAATCATTGTGTGATCCTTTGGGAGACTCTCTGAGCTCTCCAGGATCATGGCAGGCTGTGACCCAGTATCTCCTCCTGAGCTGGGACACCTCTCATGGTAGATTTTGTGAGGATTCAAACATCGTCTCCTGACAAAACACTGATGAAGGAAAAAATGAGTAATTCCCTATAATTTGCAAAGAGAGAAACAACTGGATCATAGAGTAACCTGTTTCTGTGTCTGCAAGTATATGTATTTATAAGTATGTGATTTGAGTTGGAAAACTGTCATAAGTCTTATGTGAACCTTGCCATTTTTGAACCTTTAACTAAGCCACAACATTTTGACTATTACAAATTTTGTCGAGTCACTTCTCTTAATTGGCTTATAATTCAGTATCATTAAATATCATACAATTAATCTCATGATTTACCATAACAGGGTTAATAAATCTTAAATAGCTGCTACCCCTAAAATTGTCTAAAATCTCTTTGCAACAGATAGGCATAATCAGCAGGATCTTACATCAGGATTTGCAACAACTACCCAGAGGAGAAGGTGAGTGAAGAGCCTGTGCTCTGAAGCAAATGGGGTAACTGATCCAGGAAAAGTCTTGTCTGGAGTAGCTGATCAGGAGCTCTGCAGAAACTCCACATAAAATACTAGGTTTTCTCTGCTTGTTATACCTTGTGAAATTCCAACACTTTACAAGAGTGAGTTAAGATACATATTTTTTGTCACTTACAACTACGACCACAGAATAGAAAGGGAGGTAGGATATTTGTAGGGTTTTGTTAAATAAAGCTGACATCTCTCAAATTTGAGGCCTTGTTCCCTTTCTCTCAATTAAACTAAAATTAAATATTATTGTTGATGTGACTCTCCAGGAATATTTTCCTCAATCCTGCCTTATCTCTTTACGTCCTTTCTGGCATAATATCTCATTTTCATTATCTGCTTAGCTTGTTTGACTTTGAATCTTGTACAGATTTAGTTTCTTTTTTGCTCTAGTATGACATGAAAGCATGCGTCTTAGTAGACACACATAGCATCAGTATCCCAGACATAGAAAACATTGTTTAGAATGTGCATAAGCAAGCCTACAAAGCCCTGAGCAGATGTCCATGTCAAAACATCATACCCTAGTGTTGCAGATGAAAGATGAATTCACAGCTATTTAAAAGACAGGGCGACCTCAGCAGAAGATTCTGCCTCTTTTCCACTGACAGTTTGGTTTTAAATTTTCAGTTTCTCTGGATTTCAGAGAAATGGCCAAACCCAACATGTTTTCCAGTATCTTGACAGAAGTGGGAGGTTGAAGGATTCGGTAAATTTGGGGGCTTATGAATACATGTGAAAATCTGAGGACTTGCTTCTTAGTAACAGGTAGGCAGGAACAAAGACTACTGCTAACTACTACCTTTATTATTTGTCTTCAGAATGACTGACAAAGCTATCTAAAATTAGACATATTTTTGTTTGAATTCTGAAAAAATTGTTGGAGGCTGAGAAAGGCAGAAGTTGCTATGCCAGAAGTGGAACAGGCAGATAAGGCAATGTGTAAAATAGAAAAAAACATGACTGTTGCCTGCAATTTTAAACTCATGTTTTAATAAATTATCTTTCTTTGGTTATGTAATTTCGAAAATGTTAAATTTCTGCTTTGCTGAGCTTAAGGGACAGCATCACTCTAAACATTTATAATGTTTTTGGACATTTATATCAAATGGGAAACACTCAATGTTTTTCTGATCACCACGGCTGTCATTAAAATACCGTCACAACCATCATCAAATTACCATCAGCATTTTTACTTGAAAATTTCCAGAGTCTTGCTCCCAGATGCCTATGTACTCATCTGCTTTTAGCTGTGCTATAGAGATTGGGCAGCTGCATAGCTCTGCAAAGTGGAAGTCAGTTCTAATGAGGACTTCAAATTGTGCACCAAGGAACCATAACACGCTGGTGACTGGGCAGCAAAAAGTGAAGGCTATCTGTGGATTACATGTCAAAGCATTCCTACAAGGTAGCTACGGTGGAATTGACTGTTTAGGACTAAATTGCAGCTGTCTCTGGAGTGGTAGATGGGTAAGAACATCTCACCTTGCTAGAACACAAAGGAAATTCTAATGCTTTATCTGAACCAAGTTTTGAGAAAACTTGGATGAAAGGTCCTTGAGATGACTGCTTCTTACACTGAGTTACTCAATATGTACTGTTCTTGCCACAGTTCACCTTGTCCTGAGGCTCTGCTGCTAGGGCTACCCAGAAGCCCAGTCTTCCCCTAGGAGGCACTTTGCTTTTCCCACCTGGGGCACCAAGGATGGTGAGAATCCTCAAAGCAGAAAAGTCTTGGATGTTCCTGCCACCCCCTGGCAGGGGCTATCCAGTGGGGAACGGCATACATCCCCTTCTGATGAAAGGAGAGGAAAAAGAAATCAGAAAACTGTTTGGCAGCATCTGAAATGAGGTTATGTGCCTTGCCTGGCTCAGGAACCATATTCAGAAGTACTGTGTTACTGTCCTACCTGTCTCGTTGGGAACCATTACTAATTCCTCCGCCTCAAAAGTCACTCTGACTAGCTGGTACATTTACAATTTTTTAGTTTTTCCATAAGTAAAATATATCTAAGAAATGTATAAAGCACACTTTCTCTTTGCTAAATAGTTCTTAAATCACAATAACATATTCAAAGTTTTATCAAGCCTACAATGCTGGAGTATTTTCATTTTGGATTTTTTTTTCCCAGAAAAGAAATACATAACTTCATAAAGCAACCATACTGTCTGATTTGAAGTCCCAGCAGGATCACACAAAGACAAACATTGTCTGGTACGTGAAGGACCTCCATGCCACTCTGACAACCCAAGAGCATCACTGAAAGGGCATAGCATGACCATGGAGATCACTTTCTTGGAGCGCTCCATTGGAGACACAGCAAGGTGATGTTCCACACTAACAACCTCTCCATCTCCTTGCTGTATGGAATAAGGATACAAGAAAACTGCTCCTGCAGTAGGCTGCACCTGCACTATGCCCATCAGGCTGTGCCGATAGGCATAAACTCCTTTCTATTTCTGGAAATCGGGGAACAGAGACATCATTCCTGTAAGTGGCAGGCATCATTCCAAACTCACTCCCAGTCTCAAATGGAGAGAAAAATCTGAAAGTCACGTCAAAGAGATCAAAACACAGAGTTGACACAGCAATATTAAGTAGCAATGAACTTATTTTTAGTTTTCAGTCACTGGATGCTAAATATTCTCTAGAGCCTTCCCGTTATGGATAATCTGACACATGTAGCTTTTCTTGCCAGTCTCATGCTGCTGCTTAGGGAATGGGAGATGAGCCTCTCGTAGAATCAAAGCTTTCACTGAAGACAGCATAATCTTTTTGTAACTACTGCCTATACCTCTTCATTTAAACTCCATAATTTACTACCAGAGGTAATATGGTATCAGACTGATTCCACAACTAACACGAAGAGCAGACAACAGCAGTCTTCTCATTGAGCCTGGAGAGAGGAAGCAATAAGATGTTAAGGCTCTTCAAAAAAATACAAGAGTAAAAGAAGAAATTAAGAGGTCACTTGCATGCTTTGAATTTATATTTCAAAGGTCGCTTGTCGGCTCCCTCATGAATGATATAAAGTTTATTTTAAACTGACATCTGAATTGCTGGCAATGCACCAGAGCTGGAATCTGATGAGCCTGCACTCATTCTGTGGCTGGCTGCAAGCCTCTCCCTATCTATGGTTTGTTTTTTGGTGTTTTTTGGTGGGTTTTGTTGTTGTTGTTGTTGCTGAGGATTCTGGCTCTCAGAAATGCTTGCTCACAGTGGTTTGTGTGTTATTATTAGCAAACTGTTAGATTGGCTCCTTGGCACTAAATTTTGTAGGACCAAAATAATCTTATTGTATTGCTTCAACATTTTACTGGAAACAAAAGAGATGAATTGACTGTGAAGCAATTACAGTAGACCTTGAATGCCTTCAACAGCATTAACTTGATCATTGTTATTGAAATTCATACTGAACAGGCTCTGGAAGACAGTATTTTTTACCAGCTATCACATTAGTTGCTTTCTATTAGGGTGAAGTCATCAACGGAAAAGAAAAAGCTGGAACAAAGTTGCTGGGTATTAAGTGACAGATCTTATTGTAATGTAAGATACAGAACTGACAACAGAAAAGAATATGCTCCATCAATCAGGTTAGGATTTGATGCAAGTATTGCCATACACCCATCACTTGCTCCTACAGATGGTGGCACAACTGTTCATACAACTACTATCAAACAAGAACAGGAAACAATCTGGCTGAAAAACAACCATGCAAAAATCTTATCACATCTCTTCTTTTTCTCTTTTTTTTTACTTTCTTTCTTTCTTTTGCAAAACAGATCACATCTGGTTCATTAACTATTGCACAAGGGCCACTATGAAAGTGATATACCACAGCAATACTAACAGCCATACTAGAGCCCAAATTTTACACTGACATGACCCCTCATGTACCAGGATACTGATTAATCATATACATACCTCTGTACAAGTTTACACTCTGTCTGTTAGATGCCTAAAAGATTCATTTTTCTTATATAGTGTGCCATCATCCTGACTAAATCCCATTCTGACTAATTTCCTCTTGCAATCTGCATAGATTCATTGCTTCAGTTGATACACACTTTAACTTTCAGCATAAAAGCAGACACTGAAGAGTCTCTTTATAGGTTTGCAGTATCTTTTAGAGCCTTCCAGATAAGATGTTTGACAAAAAGAGTAATGCTTTCTGACAACAGGTCCTCAGTGGGTGTTTTGTTTGAAATCATCTATCCTGATATTGCTCCCAGAACAGCACTACTGTCCATTAAAAAATTTGCAACATTAGTGTGTACCCACAGCTCAGTGCAATTGCTATAGTGATTGATTTATTCATTCATGCCAGTCTCTATGAAGCTCAGATTAACATTTAATTCTAAACAAGCCTCATACTGTGATTATTTCTAAGATGGCAACACCTTAAATTCAACA
The DNA here is from genome assembly GCA_020800305.1 of Porphyrio hochstetteri. Lineage (NCBI taxonomy): Eukaryota > Metazoa > Chordata > Aves > Gruiformes > Rallidae > Porphyrio > Porphyrio hochstetteri. The sequence continues at coordinate 36,601,391 of CM036905.1, forward strand.
TGCATTCAACTGCTCTGATTTGCTTGCAATATTATGATTCCCTTTTTATAAGAAATATGGCTTTAGATCTTGCTTTCCATCATTTTTTATAACTTAGTAAGTACCTAGTTTCCATCCACATGATTTAGAAAGGATCTTACAAATATAAATCCAGGCATACTCATTGGTAACTCAGTAAAATCCAGACTCTATAATCACAGGCTTTCCAACAGATTTTAATACATCTTTATAATCCCTTAGAAGAATGGGCAGGTAGACACATGCATGTTTTGCAGTAGGTATGTTTTTAAAACCGATGTGTCTAATATGCAGGATAAGCTAATGATTATCACACATGGAAAACAGTCGAAGCAAAGATGCTAGGCAGAAAATCAAAATATACTAACCATTTATCCATACTACTAAAGGTCTACTCAAATGAAAGCTGATTTTAAATTTACAGGGTAGATCATATCTATATGCACTGATGTAAAATGCACAGCTTGAACTTTGGGCCAAAAAAGCCACCCACTGAACTGAGAATTTGGACCTGAGGTTGGAGTACAGAACTGCAGCTGTGCATCTGCTGAGAAGCTGCCGATTAAAACATATACTTTCTACACACTAAATACTGTGTGATTTTCCAGACAGTGCCCTGGAGTCATATGAAAAATGTGAAGAACTTACTTAGGAATGTCTTTTAAGTCGGGATTTAAGATTTGAATGAATTTTGTGAATGCATAGTGTCATCAAATGGGGTCAATTTTTAATCTCTTTCCGCTTTTAATAAAGCGGAAAATAAATCAAGAAATCTCTAAATGCAAAGAAGATACCACTTTTCCCTGCCTCAAGTCACTCTCTCATGCAGAACAAAAAAAAAAAACCAGGAGTGTATATCTTTATTTTCTTTCTCTCAACTCCCAATTTTTGCCTATGACCTTTCATTTTCCCATTGCAAAATAGCAGAACACAATAACTAACCAAATAGAAGATAACAGCGATGAATCAAAAGAATATAGCGGGTAACAGCCAAAAGGCAATTTCAGAATTCCATTTGTTCTGACCATATGCCATAAAGATAGAAAGAACGTACTAGACAAAGGCTGTTCTCCTTGGAAATATTTATCACACGAGATATTTATCAAATGAAGTAAGTTATTTCTTGACTGGAAACCAAGAAACGTAATTGTTTTCTAATCTTGTTTTAAGTCATGAGCAGGGTCTTGAGGTCCCTGAAGAGGTTCCTGTTCAAAGGTTGGAATGAATGTTATCAACAGAAAAGATCTCACCGTGTTCTCTGGCTGAGATCCCTACTTCTCAACAATATACTTTACCTACACCCTTAACTCTATAAACTCAGAGAGATGAAGCCTAAATGATGTTTCCAGCACTTCCCCTTCCACTTTTAAAAACATAACATGCGTGAATTTAATTCTAATATTTTTATAGTTCATGACAGTCGTGGCTATCAGACAGTGTCTCTCACCGATGGTGAAACTGTATTACAATGTAGTTCTAGCTACACTATTTTTCTAGCTCATATGAAAACTCAGCAGCAAGAAATACAGAAGACAAGGGACAAAAGAGCAGGAAGGGCATAGAGAAAGAAAATCCTTTCCCCTCCTCTTCATCTAAAGCGAGATGTGCAGACTAATCCTTCTCAATTTCAATTTGCAGCATACATTGTGAGCCAAGATCTGACAGGGGAAGATTGACTGGTGATATTTGGTTTCCTGACTTCAGGAAGTTATACAAAGGCCACAAGAAACAACCAGTCACAATTTCCCCTACAAACAGAATTTAACAGAGAAATGCTAATAAATTAACAAGGATTAAAAAATAGAACGGTTCTAAACAATTATACATGGTGGAAAATGAGGATTAGGTAGAAAAAAGGGCAGAATCAGCTACTTAAAAAGATTGACTAGGGAAATTGAAAACAATTGAGGGGTAAATTCATAAAGTGCCTGATGCCAGAAGATCCAGAGGGCATGCTCAGCGAGGATCTCAATAACATGAGGGATTTCTAGGCAGTGAAGGCATTAAAATAGTGGCAAATAACTGGCAGTAAAGATTTCAGCACGGGTTGTACAAATCTTCTGGACACCCAGAGATACACACAAGCTGTAAGCCCACATCATCATCTCATCCATGTGATCGCTATCCACACTAGCTAGTTTACAGCTAGTATGGTTACATCAATCAGCAATACAGTCAGATCCTCAGTCACACAGCCTGCCATCTGCTCACAGGGTATTGCAAGCAGCAGCATATTTCCACTCACACACTGTGTGGGTGCAGTCCCACATTCGAGCCAACACAAGGTAGGGCTGCCATGGCCCCTCGCTATCTCTGCTGCACAGTCCTTGGCCACTGCATCAGCACTGGCACCCAAGGGATTGCATCTAGTTTAAGGTCCTGCCGTAGACAGCTGTAGACAGCAGCAGAAGCAACAGGTTTTCCATGGGATCAGATGCCCGAGCTGGCTCGCTGATCCATGTCACAGCAGCACTGGCTCGAGGGAGGCACCAAAATGACATGACTGGGGTTAGGAGGGTGGCACTATGGCAGATCTACATTGGCTTAAATCAGCCTGAAACTAAACATGCAACTAGTCTCAAATAGGATTGTACCTACACCCATATTGGTCACCTAGTCCATAACCATAAATACCCACAGGCCAGCACTGCCATCAGGGGCAGGAATTTCTTGCCTGTTAGTTTCATCCCAATGCTGGTCCCTTCTTTGTGCTGCCACAAACACCACTGTGATCAGAGATACGATCTTCACAGAAATAAAAGATGGGTCCTGCTAATGTGGGTAAGTTCCCTATCCTGTTTCACTGAGCAACTGCACGAAAGCTCAAAGCAGCAGACCCTAAAGGCTGGGCAGGCTTTCTTTTGGCTGATTCAAGTCAATTTTAAATTTATGTTAAGCTATGTCCGGCCTATGATACATACTTAGAAATCCAGAAGGAATTATCATAATAACCTACCTAGACAGAAGGTAGATAAATACTCTGTTGCCAGACTAGAACAGACTACCCAAAACAAAAATTCACATCTCTTGACTGAGCTGCATCCTGTAACAACTTGTTGCACTGATTGTCTATCCTTCCAGTTAAAAAAAAAAAAAAAAAGAAAGTGCTGGCAATTTGCCACTCCAAAGCACTGGACCTTGCAATCTTGCAATATATTTGCTGGACTGAAGGTTCTGTCCTTCAAGTCAATTTTCAGCAAGTCACCCTCTAATCTTCCTTTTATCCTCTCAATGCTCTCTCATTATTTTTTCCAATTTTATCATCAGTTTCATTACTTTTCCCTAATCTTCTCCAATTTAACAAAATCATTCCTCAATTGTGGAAGCCAGAATTGAAAACGTTATTGTGATAGTGTTTTTTCCAGAGCCTAGAAACTAAGCTACAATGTCCTCTTTATGTGGACATTTCACATTTAACATTACATTATGGTAAAATGTCTACCAAGTAGCTACAAAGATGCCCAAGTATTTTTCAGAATAAATGTTTCAAGAGAAGTCAGTATTAAGAGAAGTCTCTTAATGTGGCTTTGCTTGTTCATTTCTTCACATAACAGCTTTACATTTGATTTACTGAAACAATAGTGACTCTGTCTGTGTCTTAATAGAATCAGACAGACTGAGGAAATGGCCTATCGCTCATGTGCTTCGAGCTGTTCCAGTAACCATCCATCCTGCAGTCTGACCAGTATAAGAACATAGGACTAGTCCATCTGGACCAGCAATGACACACCTAGAATCAGATGTTTCAAAGAATGGTGCAGCTGGCAAGGGTGAAGCAATCTTTTCTGTGATTTCTCCTTATCTCCAGAACTTAAAGACAGCCTTGAGCCCTCAGATGGTAGCATTTTCTACAATTCAGCAAAGACAACAAGAGATATTCTTATATGTCGCTATATTTACATATAATTTCTCAATGTCAGCATTTAATCCAGGGTCACTCCATTCCTTTCAGTCAGTCCCTGTGCAGTACGTTCCCCAGTTTAGTCATATCTTGTGTACAAATGCATTTACTGTCATGTTTTTTTTCTATTTCCTACCTTTCCATTTCACTGACTCACTCTTGTACTGAGCCCGACAGGTCCTGCTTTCACATGGGAGCTCTTCAGCACAGCTCTGCTAATACTAACAGCAGCCTCTGCTTCCACTTATGTGACTTTTGACAAGACATGCAGAGCTGCTGCCCCAAGGAACACCACCTTTTCTGCAAATTGCTGAGAAAATTATGTAATCAGATTTAAAAATTGGTCTGAAGATGCACAGGAGCATTTTTACAATACTGAAAATCACTGACCACTCAAGTATTTCAAATACGGCAGCTTTCACTATTTTTAGCCTTTTTTGACTGAAATCATTGTGAATTACACTCACATAAGTAGACATGGCATTAAGTTCCACAGTGCTGTAAGCTTTGATGTACTGAGTTCTATACAGCTCTAAACAGTTGAAACGATTAATAGCAAAGCTCACAGAATCACACTGAGTAGAAAGCTGAAAGGAGAAGTCAGAAAGCCATTATCAGGATGTAGTAGGTGCATCATGTAACTTACCAAACAGGCGCTGATGGAAGAGAAATTTCCCAGCTATCAGTCCTGTGAGAATGGCAAGGAGCCACAGAAACACCTTCAGAAATATCCAGCCTCCTCCTTCAGGGTATTTATTTGTTATGAAGGAGAAACAATTACCCACAACAATTACATTGGCTTCTGTCTGACTGTGAGACACTGGGTCCTCAGCAAATATTAAGAAGTTAAAGAAGATCACTAAGTAAGCCACGACTAAGCGAGACCACGGGTGCTGGAAGTAGTAGCGGAAGTCTTTATCCATCCTCAGATACTGTAGAACCGTTCTTTGCCTGTGTGTAAAGACACAAACACACATTGTTACACATACCCGACATTCTCAGAGCTTAGGAGATACCTGCACATTACTAAAATCAAGTCACCATAATCTTGTCATCAGTAATTTTTAACACTTCAGACTTTACTACAAATGCAAGTTTCAATCAAAAGACACTGTTAAATCCAGGTAGAGAAAAAACTGAAACTTCTGCCCATTCCAATCTGAAACCAACAACCAAACGTATATACATCATCTCAAACATCTCTGTGCTATCTCTTTAAAAATTACAGCTCCACAACGGGGCATTAAAATATTGCATGTAAGAACATGACAGGCTACATGAAACTCAGGAGTGCCTTTCCAGCCACACTCCAAAAAAACATACCACAGATTTCACAAATGTTCAGGCTAATCCTAAACTGAATCTTTCTTCTTATAGGACAAGGATGGTACAAGCAAGGTCTTCTACTGCCTCATGCCCTGGAAGCTGACCAGCGTATAACTCAACAACATCAGAAACTTGTGTTTATATGAAGGAATAACATGCTGGAAAAGTTGCTAAAATTAATCCTTGCAAGTCAGGCAAGTCTGTGGAAATCTTTTCACCGGATTCAGGGAGTACACCTATAATTAAGCATATTTGCAAATCGGAAAATGAGGGTGCCCTGAGCACAGGCTGTTTTGTACGAACATAAAAACTGCATTTAGAAACTCTCCTGCTTACGAAGTACTGCTATGGAAAAATGCAGCTGAGCATAGTTAACGTTTCAGGGGCTTTGCCATTTGATTTCTTTTTCCCTTATTCACAACAAACTAGTTGTTTCATCCTGCTGAACCACTTTGTATGCAAAGATACAAGGCCTTTGTGTTGTGGACACCACAATTATTCAAGGGACACGGAGTGTAGGAAGAAAAGAGAAAAAAAAAGTAGTAATATTGCTTGATTATTACAGCACGATCCTTGAAGGATACAGTGTACTTAACTGAACAGTACAGATTTTTGCAAATGTCATATGCCCTGCAGGGAAAAAAAAAAAAACCAAAACAACAAATTCAAATCAAATCGCAGCAAAAGACCTAAAATAACCAATCAATTACTCATCCCTTCTTGGACTTCTCACTAAGTAGCACTTTGCAAATCTACAAATGGCTTGAATTACAATGTCTCCCTTTAGGTAGCTCCTTCAAAATGATTTAACTCTATAATCCAATTTATATTTGTAAAATTACAAGGAACCCTGTACCCATTGAATCAAGAGGATAAAAGAACCTCTCAGCAGATCCAGACAAGGCGTTCAGAAAATAATAAAAATGCATAACGTCCCACCATGCGTAACTTACATATGAAAAACAGAGTTAAAAAGTTCGCAGAAGGAAGTGTCAGCCCTTGGAAAAACTTTGTGAATAAAGCCAGGGTCATTGGCCCAGCAGCCTAAGAAAATACAACTCCGGGAAGATTAAACTGCCTTTAGATCCGAAAGGATGCCCAAAGCTATTTTATGCCCTGCTTTCTTCCCGTTAACGAGAGGAAAAGTTTTGGCATTTCCTTACGTGTCTGAACCATCTTAAAGCCCGAATGGGGCTGGAGATAAACAACTCCATGTCCTGACATTTTTGGCAGCAGTCGGACACCCGAGAGTTATCAGACACCCAACTGAAGACAGAGCTCCCCAGGAAGCGTTCAATCGCCTAAGAAGCCAATATTAGAAACAGCAGCAGTGCTAAACAGCTAATAAAAAGCCTGCTCTTGACTACCTCACCGCCAAAAATGAGGGTGCCAAGAAAGCCGCGCACCTCATGCCCGTCGCAACCTGTTAAATCGACCCATTTCCCCCTGTCCCCCCGGGCGCAGACCTGGGCACCCCCGGCCGCGTTACCCGGCGCGGCAGCGGCCGCCGCCCCGCCGGGGCACAGGGCCACGGGCCCCCGCAGCGCCGGCGGGCCGGGGCTGCCCGCCCGCCCTCTGCCCGCCCGCCGCCCGCCTTGACTCACCGCGACGGGGGATCCGGCGCCGCGGGCGCGGTGCTGCTGCGGCGCGGCTCCGCGTCTGCCGCGGTGCGGCTGTCGGCAGCGGGCGGCACCGCTCCGCTCCGCTCCGCTGAGCGCCGGCAGCCCCCCGCAGCTGCCCGCGGCTGGCAGGGCCCCCCCCCGCCAGCCCCTGGGGCGCTGACAGCGGCGCTGGCGCTGCCGCGGCGTCCCGCCCCCCGGCCACCGCGGGGAGGGAGCGGCTGCGGCGGCGGCGGCTGTGCCCCTCCTCGCCCCTCCTCTCCGCTCCTCTCCGCTCCCGGGCGCGGGCGAGCGCCGGCGCGGGGAGTGCGGCCGCGCCGGCCCCGGTAGTGCCGCAGCCGCGGCGGCAGCGGGCGGCGCCGCTGCGGCAGGGTCCCGGCGCCCCCGGCGCCCGTGACCGTCCCCGCCTGTCCCTCCTCCGGAGCCTGCCGGCAAGGACCCGAAACGCGGGTGGTATTCCCGCGGGTGTCTGTATTCCCGCTGGAAAATGGTGGCTTGGGAGCCAGGGGGGCTTAACCAGCCAGGGAAGGTGAACGAAACCGGAGAGACACTCAATTCCCACCGGCCAGACTTCAGCGTTGAGTAAATGAGCTGTAGAGAATTACAAGTACGGGAAATAAGGGGTCAGATCTGGAGGCATAACGCCCCGAGGCAAAAGCCACGGGGTTGGCCATAACAGCAAGATCACTCAGAAAGATTTAGGAAAACCCCTCGTGTTTGGGAGGGGAGGGAGGTCTATGCCCATTTCACTTACGTGGGAGGGGGCTATCGTGACTCCACAGCCCGTTGTCCAGGGTGTAAACACAGTGGGTATTGTCACTGTGTCAGGCAAAATGCCTCTGTGCAGCCTGACAGAGTTGTTGACATTGCACTTCAGCCGAATTGTCAAGCAAAGCCTTTTTATGTGGGATGTGGTCCCTAGTGCCAGTGTGCTGGTATTGCTGACATCCCAGGAAAGCGTTTACAGGATGCGCCGAGCATTGCATTATGACTGGCTCTTAATGCAATAGGTACTAGCTGTGGTCATTGCTGAAGATACATAAAAACAACCTGAAGTTGCTAGACACAGCCTTGATGGGTTGCTGTGAAAAGCCAGGTAACTCTATCGGAGCAGGTATCTGAAATATGGCACCGTACCTAAATCCTGGAATTACATTTGGCTGCTTCAGGCCAAGGGACTGAGGAATGTGGCTGAGGTAGGCTGAGGAATGTGGAAGGGTCTTTAGGTAAGATGTTGTGAAAGACCACCACAACCAGAACAAGCATTGGGTGAAGACTTGCAAATCATTTCTGTACTCATGGCAATGTAGTTTATGTATTTTTGTACATAAGCATAACTGTACTGAAGGTATTTGACATAATCACACTATCTTCCTCAATTGAATAACCCATCACACCCTCAATTTAGGTAGAAAGATGCAACATTATAACTAACACCCATCCCCCAAGCAGTAAACAGAAAATTAAAATATTGAGATAAAAATTACCATGTGCAACAAGAGAACACAGAAATACCGGGTACAGCGCTGCCTGTTCATGCAACAGTTCTGTGTGCACTGCCACACTTCCAGAACTCAGTCTCCTTCTGTTCAACAAAGGAGAATCCACAGAGAAGGAGGCAGCCTCCACCACAAAAGATCTCACGCTCTCCATGCACCTACACACTAAGAAATAAAATAAATTCTCCTCAGCTCAGATGGAAACCTGTGCTACAAAGTGTCCATGAACAGTTTTTTCACATGGTAAATCAGTGAGGAAGTTTTTGAAGCCAGTAAGTCAACCAAATAAAAATCGTCTACTTTTCTATTTGAGTAACCAAAAGCACCATATACCTCCCCCAAAATTTCACATTGCAATTGCTTTCTCAGAGGGAGATGGTATTTTCCCAGAAAGTGTAATATTTCACTCACACATAAAAAAATCTGGACCACTCCTATTCCCTTTTTTTTTTTTCTTTTTAATCAAGCAATCAAGATTTAGTTGATGAAACACATACCTGAATAGCAACAATTAACAACCAAACTAAGCAGACAAGAGCAATCAGGCCCACTCACTAAACCCCAGGAAATTCTTATCTATGAAACTGTCGGCAAGTGAAGAGGCCAGCAGTAAAACCGGTAAGCTGAACCTAAAAAGCAGGTTGAATCAGGACAATGAGTCACCCTGAAATGCTAGTTTCGATACTTGTGAATGAAACTATTTTACCAGCACTCTTACTCCAAAACAGCTCTTGTGTAAAGGCTATCCTCTTACGCTGGGTTTCTAGCTGAGCTGTGAGTATTGAACTAACTGTGTATGTATCTTACTGCACTATTGAATCCTGTAGAGTCATTTTACACTCAAATATGGGGATTCAGCCTTCTGCACATTTGTCTGTAACTGCAGAGTTCTCTTGCAAGACTCTGCTGCCTCAGACAAGTCACTCTGGTGCAGGAACATGCGCTGAGCTACAGTGTGTTCCAAAATGATGATGCTGTACTAGGAGACAGGTTTCTTTGCTTTTCTATGCCAAAGCAAAAGTGCTGTTTTCTCAGGGAAGAAAACTGCAGGTCCAAACTAAAATGCCTCATGTAATCATTCTGTTCAAAAACAAAATAAAAAGACAATGCAATTCTTTATAAAATCAACATCCAGGACTGAAAGGTAATTCTGGAGATTGGAAAACAAATGTTATGGCTTCATCTGAGAAAGCTCTCTGAGATCCAGTGTTATCTAAGCTGACTGACTGTGTGCTTGGCTGCTTGATCCTTAAGACTGTGGGTCACAACACCCATGAAATTTCACAGAATCACAACACAGCTGAGGCTGGAGGGACCTCCAGAGATCCTCTAGTCCAACCCTCTGCTCAGAGAAGGGTTGTGTCCTATTGGGTTTTAAGTATATCCAGGATTGGAGATTGCACAAGGACTCAGGGCAACCTGCTCCGATGTTCAACCACCCCCAAAGTAAGAAGTTTTTTCAGACATTAAATGGAACTTCTGTATCTCAGCTTGTGCCCATCCTTTTCCTGGACAGCACTGAGGAGAGTCTGGCTTCATCTTTACTCCTCCGATCAGGCTTTTAGACACATCGATGCAATCCTCTCCCTTGAGCCTCCTGTTCTCAAGGTTAAGCAGTCCCAGCTCTTTCAGCCTGTCCTCCCACTCCTTTCATCTGTGGTTGCACAAATACCTCTCTCTTGGCTTGCTGCTTGGAAAAAGTACATCGTTCCTTCAAACCTCAAAACCCATTACTCAGGATTGTGCTCCCAATGTATTTTTCTTCCATCCTGCTGTTGTGGGTTGACCCAGGCCAGCAGGTAAGCACCCACACAGCTGCTAGCTCACTCCCCCTGCCTCCTCCCCCAGTGCGACAGGCAAGAGAATAGGAGAAAAAGAGAGAAAACTTGTGGGTTGAGATGAAGACGGCTTAATAAGAGAGGGGAAAAAAAGTTAGAATTAAAATGTAATAAGCAAGGGTTTTTAAAAAAAAAACAATGCTAAGGCAATGACTCACCCAAGCTCACAAGCAGACAGATGCCTGGTCAGTCTGATAACCAGATTTGAAGCCAAGCCCCACCCTGGCTGTGTCCCTTCCCAACTTTTCACCCATCCCCAGCCTACTCACTGGTGGGAGTGTGAGCAGAGAGGGAGAGACACAGCCTTGACCCTGTGCAAGCACTGCTCAGCAACAGCCAAAACATCGGCCTGTTTTCAACGCTGTTTTAGCCACAAACCCAAAACACAGCACAGTATCATTGCTATGAAGAAAGTTAACTTAATCCCAGGCCAGATCCAATACACCTACGCAAGACATCCTTGGAATAAAAGACTCCCTTCCCCCTCTGAAATTTCACAGTCATGGGTATAGAATCATAGAATGCTTTAGGTTGGAAGGGACCTTTAAGGGTCATCTCATCTTATGGCAACCTGTCTCAGCTATACCACTTCACATCTATTCATTCTAAGCATCACTGACGCACTTCTTATTGTCTAAAAGAAGAGAAAGCAGCACATTAAAACATGAAACAAATGGAGAAAAAAAGCAGAAGTGGACAACAGAGTAGTAGAACTACAGAGTGAAATAATTTAAGGCCTTATAAAAAAGAGAAGGCAAAATTACATATCCCATGGAAAGTAAGAATATTAAGTTAATCAAAGACAATGATATTGCAAATACTAGTACTGCTTTACTATTAGATGTGGAAAGTAGAAATAGTCTAAAAGAATGTGGAACACCAGAAATGTTTCTATTGCTTATCTGGAAAACATAAACAGTGTTTACACGTTATGCAACATCAAAGTACTTTCCATTAAATCAATAATATGAAAGGATAGGAAACAGCAGCAACTTAAATATTTATTTTTAAATGGCCAGCCAAAGAATTATTAGCAAAATAAATGAAAGATGTCATAAACAGCAACGTTAATAATGAAATTTGTTTGCTAACAACTTCTGAAATGCTGAGGAAATTGCACAGAACGAGAAGAAAGTTAATGTTGTAACAGCATTTAATGAGTAAATAGGATGACCTACTTAATTACAGGCTTCCAGGCTGTCAGCAAGCATGGGCAAAAATATGGGAAAGGCAGGTTCTAGTCTCAATTACTCAAAGAAGTGAAAGGGAGAAGAACCGGAATAACCAAACGGTGTTGGCTGTGCAGCCATGAAATTACACACAAAAAGCCACACAGTCACCAGGTTTAGTGATTATTTTAGCCTAACCAGTCCCTCTGTTTCTTCAAGAACAACCAGCAATAATATGAGATGGAAGAACACACCCTTTGAAAACATGTTCTGATGTCACTTTAGGATATAATGCATTTTTTTGGTTAGGTCTGTGCCAATACATATATATATATATATATATACACATACCTGAACTCCTCAAGGTATTTATGTGATCAGATACCCAGTGGCTTTCAACAAAAGAATGAGAATGACAAAATCAACCTTACATGCAACACACAAGATGAACTAACAGGCTTCCAAGTCATGACAAAGGGCCTTGTTTCTGGTCCTATTTAACTGTTCTCAGTAATGAAACAAGAAAGAGATTGTGAATTACCAAAGATGAGGGAAACTAAAAATAACAGCGAAAAGATGCATTTTTGACACTAAACGTTTGGACTCTGACTCATTGGGTACTCATTTGGTACAGCCTAAAACATTTAAGATCAAATGTAAATGTGAAAAGGAACTAAACATACCTGCTGTTTCTATAAGGCAGAAAAAAATTAAAATATGAGCTTAGATACAGATTTTAACAAATATAAACGTTGCTCTAGCTAAAAACATCAGTGGAATCTTGGGATCTAGATAATGAATATGTAGGGTTTTGCCCTTGTCAATCAAGTTTTAGTTTACCAAAATGAAGGTAAGGGATGGTTTCATGATCACTGATAGGTTAAATCACAAAAATAAAATTTTGCACAAAAAATGCATATATTTAATTTTGCAGTGCTTATGGAGCTTGTGGCAAAAAGCAGTAGGAAAATCAGAATTTTAAGTGACCTTTTACATTCTGTGAAACAGAACTACAGCCCTAGAATCAAATGTAAAAGGGCTCACCCAGGTTAAACCAGAAGCTGTACTGAAAGTTTTGAAGATGACAGTCAAATGATAAACAAAATGTACACTTCAATTAAGTACTTACTTCCATTTATCCAGACCAAATTTACTCCAAGTAAGCATGCTTCTACTTCAAATAACCTATCCTGATTTCAAACAGACAGCACATGCCCAGCCTGGATAAAATTTGCTAAAAAACAACTGTCTAGTGAGGTGACTTAACACCACTAATTAAATACCTTTTAAGTGCATCTGCTGCCCATATGGATGCTTTCAACTAATTGAACATGTGAGTGCCACGCTAGGGAAAGACAGGAATGATCAGCTTGCAGCTACTTTGATAGTTGTCTATACTGAATTAGAGAAATTACAAATGCCAACTGCATCCTGGGCTGCATCAAAAGAACTGTGGCCAGCAGATCAAGAGAGGTGATTCTGTCCCTCTACTCTGCTCTGGTGAAGCCTCACCTGAAGTGCTGTGTGCAGCTTTGGAGCCCTCAACCCAAGAAGGATGTGGACCTGTTGGAACGCATTCAGAGGAGAGCCACAAAAATGATCAGAGGGCTGGAGCACCTCTCCTGTGAAGACAGGCTGAGAGAGTTGGGCTTATTCAGCTTGGAGAAGAGAAGGGTCCGGAGGGTTCTTATAGCAGCCTTCCAGTACCTGACAGGGCCTGTAAGAAAGCTGGGGAAGAACTATTCACAAAGGCATGTAGCAATAGGACAAGGGGTAATGGTTTTAAACTAGAAAAGGGAGATTTAGGTTGGATATTAGGAAAAGGTTCTTCAATATGAGGGTGGTAGATCACTGGAACAGGTTGCCCAGAGAGGTAGTGGAGGGTCCATCCCTGGAGGTATTCAAGGTCAGGCTTGATGGGGCTCTGAGCAACCTGATCTAGTGAAGATGTCCCTGCTTACTGCATGGTGGTTGGACTAGATGACCTTCAAAGGTTCCTTCCAACCTAATACATTCTGTGATTCTATGAAAAAGTGGAATCTGAGTTCAGCCTGCCATGGATACTGCTTAAGCACACTGTCCAACTTCATTGCAATGGTAAAAGAAGACTCGAGAAAGGTAGAAGACAAAAAGGACAGAAAAATAGTAAGTGGTAACAGAAGATTTTTGGGAAAACATTCTCTAACACTGCTGAGCTCCAGTAAGAAAAATAGAACATCATGTTTTGTTTAGATTTCTACTGTTTTTATATAAGCAGGCCTCAGATTACTCTGACAAGATAATAATTTAAGCTGTGTTGGTTTATTCAATACTAAAGAAACATATGATTAAAAATGAGGGGTAATTTTTTAAACTAATGAAAAAAACATAGGACTAAAAAAAGTCTCGTGCTTTCAACTACTGTATTTCATGATGTTCTTCCAAAATGCAATGAACAACTGTATATATTTATATGTACAGTATTCTGTACATATACAGCATAACACCACACTGACTGTAAAAAAAGTCTGAAGTCTTAACTGTGTTGTCCTCTAAATTCCTTGTGTCTTGATCCCATTTCTATTGGAACAAAAATACATATAGCATGACATCATGACATAAAAATTGTGCATCTTGACAAAAGCACTGCTTTTAAACTCAAGTACAGTGTGACAACTGAAAGAATTAGATGATGTTATTTTCAAATCTCTGCATACCTGAAACCAGAGTACATTATCTAATGCAGTAAAAAGAGTCTGTGTGCTGATCATGCATTGTCATACACAACTGCCTGGATCAGGGGAAGAGAAACACATGGAGTACTACAAGAATCCCACATCAGGTGACTCATAGAATCATAGAATCTCCTGAGTCGGAAGGGACCCATAAGGATCATTGAGACCAACTCCTGGCTCCACACAGGGCCAGCCAAGTCAGAGCATGGGACTGAGCGCATCGTCCAGACGCTTCTTGAACTCAGTCAAGTTCGGTGCTGTGACCAGTTTCCCTGGGGAGCCTGTTCCAGTGCCCAGCCACCCTCTCAGTAAATAACTTCTGCCTAACATCCAACCTAAACCTCCCCTGTTTCAGCTTCATAGCGTCCCCTTCAGTTCTATCACCAGTTGCCAAAGAGAGGAGATCGGCTCCTGCCCCTTCGCTCCCCTTCGTCAGGAAACCATAGGTCGTGATGAGATCTCCCCTCAGCCTCCTCTTCTCCAGGCTGAACAAACTAAGGGACTTCAGCCTCTCCTCATAAGACTTTCCCTCCAGACCCTTCACCATCCTCACTGCCCTCCTCTGGACACTCTCCAATAGTTCTGTGTCCCTCTTGTGCTGTGGCACCCAAAACTGCACACAGTACTTGAAGTGAGGCCGCACCAGCACAGTGCAAAGCAGGACAGTCCCCTCCCTGGACCAGCTGGCAATGTTGTGCTTGATGCACCCCAGGATATGATTGGCCCTCCTGGCTGCCTGGGCACACTGCTGGCTCATGTTTAACTTGCTGTAGACAGGTTATGGCAAAGTGGACACCACACTAATATAACTGAGGAGCAAATATGTCCCTGCTGAAGCAACTACACACAGGTGTCTTGGGAAAAGCATGGCTCGTCCAAGCAGTGGATCAAACCCCAGGAATCCAACTTAGCTCATGCTTGCTAACAACTTCAATCTGACTGTCCAAATGGTAATACTTGGTGCAGCAGAATGATAATCTCACTCAAAATAGTCAAGTGTACCAATATTAAGCATGAGAGAGCTAATCACAGCTCTCTATTATTAATAAGAGAATCATATATACATTGCTATGTCTAGAGAGCGGGTATTTTTGCTCTCAGATTTTTAGTTCTGGACAAGTGATAAGAAGACCAAGTTTTGTGACCTTTAAAGCTTCTTCTCATGGTACATAGGGATATGCAGTATCTATTATGCAAATAGACATTTTTACAATGTCCAAAGAATAGCCTGTGACAAATGCCTTCTATTTTTATCTCACACTAATGCACTGTGAAAAAGAATAGTTGTACAAAAAAAATACTACAATGATAAATGTAATAATTTATTTAGCAGCTAGAAATCCATTGAAAAGGACAGGCACTTTAAGTGCTCAAGAGAACAAGTAAGAATGTAGAATGCGGTCCAAATGTCCTTTGTTTGTTTATTGAACTTCCTTTCATTTATAAGAAGAGCAGCGTAGGACCTTTTGGAACTGAAGTACTGAGACCTTCAGTTTATGCTGAGCCATCGCAAACATCTGGGCTTGCGTGTGCCTGTGAGGGTCTTGTTCTGCTGGAAACTAAATGCAAGTTGCTGAGCACTAACAGAGCAGTCTGAAATGCTAGAAGGAAACAATGCAACTACTTCATGTCTCGCTGCAAGTCTTTCTCCTGCCCTTCCACTGCATTTTTGTCTGAACACTAAGCATTGCACAGTAAGGTTCTGTGGTAGAGTTTTAGCCTGTCACATCTCAGAATGCTTTTCTGCATTAACAAAATTCCTAATTGGACTCATAAAGCCTTTTTGGGATAAAACTTCTTATGTTTTCTTGCTAATTTTTAATACTATTTTATAGGTACAAACTGGGTGTCAGTTGTGAGTGACTGAGGAGAAAGACCTAACTCAATTCCTCTCCCACAAATGAGACCCCATAAGTAGGCAGTATCCTTTGTCCCAGGTCCTTCCATTCCTTCTCCCCAGTTTTGAGGAGCTCTCAGGAGGTCTTAGCTGTCCTCATGACACCTACATCAAAAAGTGGAATATCACACACCAGTTTGAACCTTTTCTTTATTTCTTTGAAAATTTGCGTAAGAGTGTAAAACAGCAATGAGAAGCATACAAGAAGCCAGGAGTGCTCAACAGCTCAATGCCTGGACAGAGTTCAGTGAGAAGTGGTGTCCCTCGGGGGTCCATACTGTTTCCTATCTTCATCAATGACATACAGTGGGACTGAATGCACCCTCAGCAATTTTGCAGACACCACCAAGCCAAGTGGTGTGGTTCACATTCTGGAGGAACAAAATGCCATCCAGGGGCACCTGGACAAACTGGAGAAGTGGGCCCAGGTGAACCTCATGAGGTTCAGCAAGGCCAACTGCAAGGTCCTGCACCTGGGTTGGTGCAATCCCCAGTGTGAACACAGGGTGGGGGGTGAATGGACTGAGAGCAGCCCTGACGAAAAGACTTGGGGATGCTGGTGGATTAAAAGCTGGACATGAGCAAGCAATTTGTGTTTGCATCCCAGAAAGCCAACCAAAAAGAACTGCTGGAGGGAGATAATTCTCCCCCTCTATTCTGCTCTCATAAGACCCCACCTGGAGTATTGTGTGCAGCTCTGGAGTCCTCAGTACAAGAAAGACTTGAAGCGGGTCCAGAAGAGGGCCACAAAAATGATCAGAGGTAGAAGCCCTCTCCTATAAAGACAGGCTGGGATATTTGGGGTTATTCAGCCTGGAGGACACTCTGGGGAGACCTCACTGTGGCCTTTCAATACTTAAGAGAAATACTTCTGAATAAGAAGAATACTTCTAAGAAAGATGGGGACAGACTTTTTTGTAGGGCGCGTTGTTGTAGGACAAGGGGTAATGCTTTTAAACTAAAAGAGGGCTGAGTCAGATGAGATAGAAGGAAGAAATTTTTAACCATGAAGGTGGTGAAAGACTGGAACGGGCTGTCCAGAATGATGAGAGATGGTAGATGCCCTATCCCTGGAAACTTTCAAGGTGAGGTTCTGTGGGATTCTGAGCAACCTTATCTAGCAGGAGATGTCCCTGCCTGTACCGGGGAGGTTGGACTAGATGACCTTTAATGGTCCCTTCCAACCCAAATTATTGTGTGATTCTATGATTCTATTAGAACTAATACATTCACTGCCTTACATGCCACAGAGAAAGAGGCAGGAACCTGTGATCTTGGGAAGCATAGGCAAAACATCAAAGAAAATATAAGACAAAAGACTGAAATTTTCAAATATTAATAAATACTCCTAGGCTATAAGGTAAACAGTCTTAGCAGGGCCCAGAGACTCTGCAACACTCTCATTATGAGGAAGTGACTTAGGACTTTGTGTCTTCAACATAGAATGCAAACAATGCCCTGGCCAGAGCCATGTTTGCTTCGTTTGGCATTAGTTTGTTCTAACTGTACCTCATCAAGAGAGGAACTGCCATCTCCATAGCGATGGAGACAAGATAAATAATTGCATACAATCAGCACAGTGCTGGTGTTCCAGCAGACAATATTTCAGCATGACTCAACGCACTCATCTAAGGTAAATACTTAAAGAACATGGAAATATGTATGAAATGAATGTTGCCCAACACCTCTCTTTTGACTTCACCAGGAAAATTACTAGATCCCTGCTAGTGCTGCATCAGTGTATCACCCTACATCATCTGCATTAAAAGCAGTTCAGATACTCTCAGATACTCACTATTAGTATTAAAATCAGTGAGAGAAATGTTAATGATCCCGGTAGGTCATAATATTCTCCATATAATGTTAGGAAAAACAGAAGTATAAC
The DNA here is from genome assembly GCA_020800305.1 of Porphyrio hochstetteri. NCBI lineage: Eukaryota > Metazoa > Chordata > Aves > Gruiformes > Rallidae > Porphyrio > Porphyrio hochstetteri. Next base: position 36,619,257 of record CM036905.1, read on the forward strand.
CTCCACATTTTCACCTAATCATGGTATATGCCTTGTTAATATTTTTTCAAATGTTCAAAATGTCCTTTTTTTAAAAAGGAATATTTGAGTGAGGAAATCTTTAAGAACTAATTTCCAGAGAACTCAAAGCTACATACCAGCTCATCAGATCATGCAAACTTCAAATACTGCTCTATGCTCAGACATGACTACTGGCCAGACAAGCTACCCACCCACAGAAGGTAATTACCAGTCTTGGCAGACTAGGTCTTCTCTAAATTTAGACAGCATTGTGTTTGGTGGCTCTCTGCCAGGACTCTGGAGTTTTCTAAAAAGGGTCCTTCTACAGTCACCATGTGTTGGGCTGTCAGTATGATCATCCAAATGGGACTGAAACAGTCCCAAGCACATTTTCTTTCTCATCAAGAAACATCCAGCAAATCCAATGGAGTGGAAGGAAGAGTAGCCCTAATTGACATGAAAACATGAGAGGAGAGGCTGCTGAAAGACGCTGAATGTACCCAGCCTCTTCAAAAATAATTGGATATTGGAACAATTCTTTTAGATTCAGATGCAGAGGAAGGTTTCACATGAACACAAGCAGCAGCTCATGTTTGCCTTGGAGCTTTTTTCAATGCAAGACTTAATTTTTAATTTAAGTGTTATTTAAGCGGAGCTGCTTCTTGGTGGCAAGAAGACTTTATTCCTATTGAATGAAGCCAACAATATGGCTTCATCACTGCTCTGTCATCATCTTTGATCTGGGCTACACCCTGTTATAAATAATTAGTACATTTCTTTAGCCACTCACTCTAGTGGAACAGATCATGTCCTGCTTCTGTTTTCAGTGCAGTCTTTCACCAGCATCCAGTCAAATTTAAGAGCATGGTATTTATGGTCAGGTATATGATAGTATGGGAAGAAAGCCCTCACACTCTTTCTGAGCCCTGATAGCTTAAAATGGAAAATGTGACTTATAAATCCATTCCAAAGGCCTAAGGGACCTGTTTACAGAATCACAGAATCACAGAATTATCAAGGCTGGAAAAGACCTAGAAGATCATCCAGTCCAACCATTCACCTATTACTACTAGCTCCCACTAAACCATATCCCTCAATACAACATCCAGTCTTTCCTTGAACACCCCCAGGGCCGGTGACTCCACCACCTCCCTGGGCAGTGCATTCCAGTGCCTGACTACCCTTTCTGAGAAGTAGTGCTTCCTAATGTCGAGCTTGAATCTCCCCTGGCGCAGCTTGCTACCATTCCCTCTAGTTCTGTCACTGCCTACACGGGAGAAGAGGCCGACCCCCAGCTCACTACAACCTCCCTTCAGGAAGTTATAGAGAGCTATAAGGTCTCCCCTAAGCCTCCTCTTCTCCAGGCTGAACAATCCCAGCTTCCTCAGACGCTCCTCGTAAGGCCTGTGTTCCAGACCCCTCACCAGCTTAGTAGCCCTCCTCTGAACGCGTTCCAGAGCCTCAATGTCTTTCCTGTAGTGAGGGGCCCAAAACTGAACACAGTACTCGAGATGTGGCCTCACAAGTGCTGAGTACAGGGGGACAATTACCTCCCTGCTCCTACTAGTAACACTATTTTTGATGCAAGCCAGGATGCCGTTGGCCTTCTTGGCCACCCGCGCACACTGTCGGCTCATGTTCAGCCGTGCATCAATCAGTACCCCCAGGTCCATTTCCTCCACACAGTCCTCCAGCCACTCCGCCCCAAGCCTATAGCGCTGCCTGGGGTTGTTGTGGCCAAAGTGCAGGACTCGGCATTTGCTCTTGTTGAACCTCATGCCATTGGCTTCAGCCCAGCTCTCCAGCCTGTCCAGATCCCTCTGTAGGGCCTCGCTACCCCCAGGCAGATCCACACTCCCAGCCAATTTAGTGTCATCTGCAAACTTACTGAGGGTGCACTCAATGCCCTCATCTAGGTCATCAATAAAGATATTGAAGAGGACAGGCCCCAGCACCGACCCCTGGGGAACACCACTCGTGACCGGTCGCCAGCTGGATTTAACTCCATTTACTACCACTCTCTGAGCCCGGCCCTCCAGCCAGCTCCTTACCCAGCCGAGGGTGTACCCATCCAAGCCACGGGCTGCCAGCTTCTGCAGGAGAATACTGTGGGAGACAGTGTCAAAGGCTTTGCTGAAGTCTAGGTAGACCACATCAACAGCCTTTCCCTCATCCAGCAGATGGGTCACTAGATCATAGAAGGAGATCAGGTTGGTCAAACAGGACCTGCCCTTCATGAACCCATGCTGGCTAGGCCTGATCCCCCAGCCATCCCGCACATACCGCATGATCTCCCTCAAGACTATCTGTTCCATAACCTTCCCTGGAACCGAGGTCAGGCTAACAGGCCTGTAGTTCCCCGGATCCTCCTTACAACCTTTCTTGTAAATGGGAGTCACATTGGCAAGCCTCCAGTCTTCTGGGACCTCACCAGTCAGCAAGGAGGACTGATAGATAATGGAAAGCGGCTCGGCTACCACCTCTGCCAGTTCCCTCAGCACTCTCGGGTGGATCTCATCCGGCCCCATGGACTTGTGGCAGTCCAGTTGGAGTAGGAAGTCTCTGACTCTTTCTTCCAGAATCACAGGGGAGTTAGCATGCTCCCCAGCTGAGACTACCAGGTCAGAGAGAGGGGTACCCTGAGGATCTGTTTGACCTTTAAAGACAGACGTAAAGAAGGCATTCAGAACCTCCTCTTTATAAAGTTGCTCTTGCTTTCTTTGACCAAAAAATCACTGTAAGATGATTCTTAAAAAGCTGTTGTGCACTCTACAGACATGGAATCTTACCTGACCTTGTCATCAATAACTGTCAAAGCAAACATAGATTTTAAATAATTAATATAATGTTTCCCATTGGAGAGAAAAGGCAAAATCAAGAACTGCAGAGATTCCAGTCATTTATTTTAATGCACTTTGGAAACACATTCAAATAACACACCACAGAGGCAGAACAGAAAATGTGGAAAAAGTGGCTAAAAGGGTAACTTGATCACAAATGATTTTGCACAATGATTTTGCTGTGGTATCTACATGTTAGTTAATCACTACTATTAGGGTAAGTATATGAAAGAACAAACAACATTTGAGAAATTTCATAAATTAAAAATCACTGAGAGTGTTAAACAATTTTACCATCATATGTCCCATTATGCTGTGCACAGAGAATGTAGAGATGTCATGTCTATTGTCTATCTACAGATTTAGCAGATCAGAATAAGGGCTAGAAACGGACAAAGGTATCAACAAACCATATTCAGAATCAACTCCTTAATAATTGTTCTGGAAGAATAGAAAGATGTAAGAAATATGGGAATTCCCACCAATTCTGCTTCATTCAGTTTATTTCACTGGACATTTGCTTCTTATTATGAAAGCATAGCAAAACATAACAAGAATCAGCTGTCTACAGCTTTCAGGATAGCAAAACCTATTGCTGCAAATCTGGTTTTGTCTATGACAGCGGGTAGGAAAACACTAGTACCTCAACTTGGCTTTCTACTGTATTGTAATTCAGTTTAAAATAGTTGTCTATCTAGCACGTTCCTGGCCACCCACAGACAACGCCTACCATGTCAGCTGTTGAAGCAGCCAGAAAGAAAAGTGCCTCAGATTATGAATATTAAGAGACAGGAGTTAAGACAGTTTATTTGCTCGTTTATGAGAAACGAACAGAAATACCTCAGTGCATAAAGAAATTAAGAGATATATTCATACTGCTATAAAGAATTACTGATGAACAAAAAATGAGAACTGTCTATATTGTAATAAAACCCACATGCCATAATGGCAAGAGAGTGATGAGGTCTTACATAATACTTATTAGACTATCCATAAACTCTGGCCATCACAAAGAAATACCTTTTTATTTGACTTGAACATAGTGTGTTGGTTGATTGGAGCTACATATATTGAGACTTGCAAATGGGGAGCACTGGCCTTCTCGGAAATTAAAGTCCATTTTGCTAGGAAAACCTTTCACCCATGTTTGCAAAGTTATAAGGAAATCTGACTCTAGGAGGGTTGAGATTTCTTCTTTCTTTGTTTAGCTACCTATGGGTGCATGGGAATGGAGATTAGGGGAAGCAGAGTTAGAGAAACAAAGTTTCCACATATTTCTGAAGGAAGTAGTTGACATTCATTCTTACATCTATATGGAAGAAAGCTCATCTTGCTGATGTACTAACTCTCTAATACTATAATTAACTTAGGAAAACATGGTTATTTTTGAAGAACATGTTGATGGGGTAAAAGAATAATCTGAGCTGAAGCCTTGAAGAATGCTAAGATAGCAATGGAGCTCCACAGCAAGAAAATGAAGCTGCAACATTGCCCAGTAAAAGTTTTTCACTCTTCAGCTGCTGGAAATGTTTAGTGTTTGAAGTGTCACCTCAAGATAGGTGTGGACTGCAGTAATAAAAGCTGTATGTAAAAAAATATGTGCATTTCCATTGTCAGGAGGACACTTAGAGTCAAACTTGGAACTGGCCTTCCTGGCAATATCACAACAGGAGAAAATGTTTGCACACCATTACGGAAACTATGAACACAATTAACTGAGGGATTCCATAGAGACTACAACCACAGCATTTAATAAACTAGCCTAAGTGAACAGAGCATTGTTAAATCAATGAAGAGGTAAATGTATAGGGAAAGACAATAAAGACACTGAAAAGGAAAACAAGCCTCAGAGGTCACATAGAAAATGCTGCACCGAAGTCTATTAAATATATATCACTTTGATTTTTTAAAATGTCATTTATTATTCAGTTCAAATGTTATTAAAATTTGGGAAAATGCAATATGGTCTCTTAATTAGAGATCAGCCTTAATTAGATTAAAAAACCTCAAGTATACTCAAAAAAAGGAAAATATAACTGTTTAAAAAAGTTACTTAATGCATATGCTAAGAAATAAACATCCCTATGCATATCCTGACGCTCTTATGATTTGGATAGGAGTTTAATCATCAAAAACCTTTTAGAAAGACTCTAAGCACACTAAAATTCAGAATTTTAGACATCTTCAACAGACATAAAATCCTTACTTGCCTGTGCTTGTTTCTGTGTAACCTCTCTTCTCTGTCAAACATTAAACCCTGTTATACAGGAAAATAACTGATACTGAAATTTAAAAAAAAAACACTTTAGATTTTCAGTTTACCTTTTTGCCAAAAATGTGCTACAAAATGCCAATGTGTACCGGCCTTGTTTCATATGAAGCAGATCTTAATATCTCACTTTTGTACTTTAAGCCCTCGGACAGACTGGTGGGAGTTGATGTGATATGACCTCAGATAGTCAAGATGATCTCAATATGATGACAGATTTTACAATCTCATACCACTCTGATTTTCCAGTGTAAGCGTGGGTTTCTCTTGAAAGCACAGTTCCACAGTCTTGGCTACACATCCTCGTTGACACTTTATGCAGATAGTAGTGCTCCTGGGGACACTTCACTAAACTGATCAAGGAACTGATGTTTTTTCAGGACATCTGTTTATCAGTGAAAACTATTTCTCTGATAAATTTTCATGCAAATCAACCCATTACAAACACAGGAGGAACCAAGAACATAGGACCAGCGGCAGACTCAGGCTCATATGCTTTAAAGTAACTGTGATAGCACCACATCTTTGGTTGCCACTCTGGCTGGATCTCTAGTACCCCTTTGCTCTTGGAAAAACTCTTCTCCAAGAGCTGCTTTATATTATTACAACCTATGTGCTCCTGGAGGCTTATAATGGAGGAATTAGAGCTGATCTCTGGGATCTCTGGGTACCTGGGAGGCACCTCCTGTCTCTATATTTCTTCTTTCAAATGAAGTATTTTCCATGTCTCTTTCAGCCTCCTTGCTAGAAGAAATAAACTGCAGTTTTTCTGTTTCCCCAGCTGCTGCAGTCCTCACAGTTGGTCCCAGGTCACTATTGGGCGACATGTCTCCATAGTGACTTTTTATTTCCCGGACAAGCATTACACAGCACAGCTCACATACTAGTGTTACAGTGTTACTGTTACTGTCACATTTCCCAAATAAGACACTGAATCCCTCACCTAGTATCTTTAAACTGTGGATCTGACAAAGCACAGGCACCCTCATCTATCAACATAGCTGACTTCAGAAATTCCTGACCATTCTAGAGGCTGGGAAGGTGAGCCAAGGAAGGATTACCATGTGCTTTTATTCTCGCCTAAACATTTGGTATGCCCTCTTACAGCACTTCTTATGTTCTCAAGTTGAATGGGAACCCATAAACCCCCTGCTGACTCCCAAGACTCCAAAGGGATCGTCAGCATCAGGACATTATGCTAAGTGCCCTGTTACAGCTACAACTGCCTCCACATTTCGCCTGTGGAGTCTCATCGGCAGCGCAGATTAAAAAGACTGACTACAGTACAGGACACAGAAGCCACTTTTGAAGAAGACATGGCACCCATGTTTTTTGTCATCAGAGGATGGCACTTCTCAGCCCGTGGGCAGAGGTGCCTGTGAAGGACAGCTAGCAAAAGCAAAACTACCTTTAGAGCATGCTTAAAATTCATAATGTGGGACACTCCTTCCCTGGGAACTTTAAAAGAAAAAGCTGAGGGAAACTTTCTCAACAGAGGTTGAGAAGGTGTAAAAGCCTTTGGCCTGGTACATAGGCCACTTGCTGAGAAGCAGGTACACCCTTTCTCTGCCTCAACCCTTGCCTCAAGCTTCTCAAATGCCAGCTCCACACTGAAAGAGATCTTCACTTCTCCACTGATGCAGTGCCACCAAGCAGCAAATAACGCAGAATTAACAGGGAAAGAATGCCTTGTCAGGGGTAAGGGCTTAAGCTGAAAGAGCTGTGATTCATTTCTGGGCTCTTTATCTAAAGGGTCTCTTCCAACCCAGGCAATTCTATGATTCTATAATGACTGTTTAATGCAAAATTCACATCACACACAAGCAGCCTCGTGTCCCACCTTGTGGCTCCTTCCCTGCTGCCCCAAGCAACCGCGGTCGACCTCCGAGACAGGCTTCTGGAGATCAGCTAAATCCACCTCAGTTCTTCGTCAGTACTTCGGCCAACAAGCAGCCCCGCGGGGCACTCGTCCCCTTCGGACAGGGGGGATCACGGCAGGGTACGGGCCCAGCCCAGCTGCAGGTCGCGCCGCACGCCCTGGGACGGCAGGTGCAGGGGACGACAGGCCGGGCAGGAGAGGACAGGGCAGGGCGGCACGGCGTCTGTGTTTTAAACCACTACAAGAGGGCCCGTCCGGACGCACCGAGGGGGCAAGCGGACACAGGAGGCGCGGCGCCGGACGGGCTCGACCCGGCGCGGCCCGGCGGTGGTTCTGCTGTAGGGGGCAGCAGCGGGGCGGCCACTGTCCGCTGCCGGAGCCCTGGAGCCGGCCCGGCCCGGCGGGGCCCGGAAGGCGCCGCGCTCCCTCCCTCCCGGCCGCTGAGTGGCGGCGGCGTGTCACGTGCGAGCGGTCGGGCCGGGCCGGGCCGGGCCGTGACGGGCTGCACTGCCCCGGGCGCGGCGTGGCGGTCCGACATGTCCCACCAGACCGGTATCCAAGGTACCTGCGCGGCTCCCGGCGGCGAGCGCTGACCGACCCCTGCGCACCGCGGTGCCCGCCTGTCCCTCATGACAGCCGGGCCCCCCCTTCCCTCGTTTGCCCCTGCCAGCCGGGCGGGTGGGGCCCCTTTCCCAGCGGGTCGCGGTGCGGGGGAGGCTGCTGTTGCGGCCGTTCAACGAGCCGTTCCCGGCGGACTTCTCTTCCCTGCCGGGCTCTTTGTTCGCTGTTGGACGAGCCCGTCCTTTCCGCCGCGGGATGGCGGGGGAGGCGAGCTGAACGCCGGGGAGGAGGGAAAGCTGCCTCTGGCATCGACCGCGGGTGGCCGCCGTTCCTCCGGGTCGGACCCGGAGCTTGTTCCCAGTCAGGCGAACGCTCGCAGGCTTTATCCGCAGGGTTAACCGCGCCTGTCCGCCTTACAGCGGCAGGGAGCCGGCCTGAGGAAACTGTTCACTTCATAAACCCATACATGGCGAGGAGGGCTCCCCTCTTGGCTCAGGTAACTTCCCTGAGCGCAGGTTGTCCGGCTGCGGCGGGGTGACTGGTGAGGTTGGAGCCGGCGCTCCCGGGGCTGTGGAGGCTCCCCGGTCACCTCCCGCCCCGCCTGGCGTTTGGAGACGCTTTTGCCGTTTTGGGGTCGCCGCCGAGGGTTTGGGGTGGGTTGGACAGCACGGGAAATGCCGAGTTCGGCTGCCGGGCCCGTTGTAGCGGGAGCCTTGAGGAGAACCGGGAGCCCCGGAGTAGGGCAGCCCGCTATTTTAGCGGCCTCCGTGGCTGGAGGCCACAAAGGGGAAAAGTGTGGAGGAACCCTTCCCCGCTCCCCATGTTTCCAGGCCTTGGAGGGTGCGAGGAGCAATTAGAAGAAGACAGCGTATTGTTTCTCAGTATTACCAGGCCTTTCCCCCCGCCCCCCTCCAGCCACAGAATTTCTAAGCAGGGATTATACTGCAGGATTACGGGGGGGGGTGGGGGGGGTCGGGTTTTCCTGTCTCGAATTCTGCAATCTGCTTGTTTGGTGACTAGTACCGTGTACTTTGCCTGCTGTGTCATATTTATTGTGGAAGGTGACTTTTGTCCCATCCATAGCAGCTCATAACTGCTCTTCTGTTCCCTTTTTTGTTCATAGGCTGCATTTGGTCCAGACCATTTTATGTCTCTTCCTTCCCTGCATGCCAATCTTTGCACTTTTTTCCCCCCTGCTTATTATTTTAAGTTCTTCAATCCTTCTTTGGCTGGAGATGCATCTGGGATAGCTTGCTTTTTTTTTCAGGCTGGGGAAAACTGTGATAATGGCTCTTCATTCCCTTGTTCTCTCTCCTGGCAATGCTGGAGGGAGGCGCAGAAGAATATCCTGTTGCTTACCACAGGCAAGAAGAGCAGCTAAACCTCTTCTGCTGGTCTTGTTCGTGTCTTTGAGAGTCTTTTGTCCCCAGAGGAGACCTGCAGAGAACTCTGTAGCCGCCAATCAGGGGTCCTGTTCGCAGCAAAGCATACGCTTCTGCGATTTGGAAGAGGAATAGCACTTGTTGTGCCATTGCTGGCTTTAGCTACAAGCAGGCTACTGTCACTCATAAACAAATGCGAGATTTGGCAGCATGAACTGCTCATTTCTGGAAAAAGAAATGAAGTCATGGGGACAGTGATATGTACCAGGCATTTGCTAGAAGTACAGGACTTTCAAACAGGCTAATGCAGGTAAATAGTGTAGGAAGTCACAGAGTGCACTGAGCTGTGGGAAAATACGCTATAATATGTTCAGTCTTCTAAATAATTTAAAAACAATATTCTCTGTAAAACGTTTGTGAAATGAACCCAAATTTTAATTCTGTAGGTCACTGCTATGCAGAAAGTTTAAGTGGAAAATAATATCACTCTGTTGTGAATTTTAAAACCTTTATGAAAAAGTAACCGTAGGACACTTGATAGTGAGATGGTTTCTCAAACACCTTGTCTCAAAGTGTTAATTCAGGAGCTGTCACTGTTCTGGTATTGGTGCAGGTATTTTGTTTTTGTTTGGATGTGTAGGGTTGAAATGAGAGAATAAAGAACAAAAAGACAATAGACAAGAAGAGGACAAAAAAATAGTCCTGGGGGAACTGGAAGGTCTAGAAGCTGGCACATTATTTGCCTGCTGAAGGGAATGGTGAGGACTGGCAGAGATGATTAGAAAAGCTGGCAGCAAATTACAGTGAGGTTCTGCACTAGTTAGTGGGAAGATAGTAACTGGGTTGAAGCTGAGGTTAGACTGGTAACCCAGTGCAGTTCAGTTTGTTTAACACTGCCATGCCACTTTGGAATTTCAGAGTGGGCCTGGACATCACTTCGATGGGCAGAAATTTAAAATGTTTTTAGTATGGGCAGTAACATTGCTGGATACCATCTGACCATCTGCTCAGTTGGCCTCAACCTGACTATGAATAATCCTTTTTGTTTGTTCCCTGGTTTGATGCTTGTTTTGCTGGTGCTGTGCTGTATGATATGGGATTATTTAAAGGACCAGCTTCCAATAGGTGTTCTTTAATAAATGCTCTACAACCCCTCCCTTCTTTACAGTATAATTAAACTGATTCACACTTGGATTATGTAGCAGTGCAGTTGTGATGTGCAGATCACTCTTATCTCTTGAGCAGTTCTTCAGTGTGCTTAGGGAAGTAAGTCTGTCGTGTTTGCAGTGTAGTGTCAATGTGAATTGCAGACATAAAATATTTTTAGTTACTTCGTTATAAATTCATTATAAAGCTATTCAGTTACAGTAGGTTGGGGTTTGAACAATGTCATTGAGGTGCATACAAGGAGATAAGATGATAGGAAAGCTGAGCAAGGAGTGCTGCTCTTCAGAGAGGTGTCCTCAGGAAAGACCATCACTTTTGCCAGACAAGATCTAAGATTTTCCTGGCAGGCGTAAAGTTTCCATCTGAAAGTTTGTGCTAAGCCTGCAGACTCCACGAAGCTCTTGTAATTTGAGATGCCTCATATTTTTATTGTGTTGCTGTGTTCACTCTTGAAACCTGAGAGCGACAACGTGATGTCACCTTTAATTTTCACAATGCTGAAAATCACACGGTATGCTAGAAAGCAGGGCTGTTTTGTAATGCTGCCCATCATCTTCTTGTGGCGTGCTGGTCGCTGGAACAGTATGCAGCGCAGAGGGAACATCACTCCCATGTGCCTTTTTCAGTCCAACTTTGTGGGGAAGGGCCAGCTGTACGCCTCACTATTGTTGTTCTTACATTTGTGAATATTCTTAGTCCTGGGGAAGTGAAATGTGTTAATTTGGTAACTTCTGTTTTCTTTTTCAGCTAGTGGAAGTGTTAAAGACACCTTTGTTGGAGCCAGAAATGGACAATACAGGCTTTTAAAAATAGTCATTGACAATGGTTAGTCAAGTTCTAATCTTTTTCTCTGATACTTTTAGATATTTTCCTAGTTGTTTTAGTGACCCACAGGTATAATTGTTTTAAAAACTAAAACTCTGCAAAATTTAATATTACTAAGGCTTTTCATATACAGAAGGTAAGACTTAAATTTTGGTGATGCTAATCTTTTCAGTATGATGCTACTGTATTTTTTTGTATTTGATTTTTTTCTTCCAAATATCATATCATATTTTTCCAAGAACTGCTATGTATTTCATATGGATAATGTAAACGAGCTTACTCTTAGCTTCTTACTAAAGAAGTAGAAGAAAAAAAAATCCATACTCATGTAGTCATTTAGCACTTTGGTTACTTTGACTGGACAGAGAGATTTTTGCAGAGCAGCTTGTCACTTTAGATGAAGTATAAATGCTATCATCAGCCTTTTATACTGGGATCAGCTGCATGCAAGAAGTCCGATTAAAGCAGATGTTTAATAGTAAACTGGCTTCATAGGAAACATCGTTAAAAACCTGTAACTTTATACAATTTTTCAAAGCTAAAACTGTTCCTGAAGTTCCACATCTATGAATAAATACAAAATTACGTAATTTCTTGCAGAACTCAGGTTTGATCTTTGAACTCACTGGCAAGTGATCAAGGCTGTAAACACTGAAAGATAGAATGCATCATTAGTTTTGTTTGTTTGTTGGGGTTTTTTTCTATAGCAGTGATAGTTGACTGTTTAAGACACTTCATGGTTTAGTGGATCTTTTCAAGGATGTCAGATGCTCATTTTGGATGTTCTGTTCTTTCTAGAGTTCATTCATTTGCAGCACACCAAAATATCTCTTAGCTGGAGAAAGTTACATGTATGCACATGTACATACACATACCTACTTTTATTGTTAGGTAAATAACCTGAGGTTACTTTCTTTGTGTTTACTTTTCTTAGGAAGTCTTCTGACATTGTAATATTGCTTTCCATAAGGAAATGGCAGTAGTAATATTATAGGCAGGTCACTGTGGTAAAGTCTCACTAGCGTGAGGTAGCAAAAGCTGGCATACCATTGAATTATTTGTTTTTCACACTAGGCAAAGTAAAAATATATTGTTGTGTGTCTGCTAGTTTTTACTATGAAATGAAGCCTAAAAATAAGATACAAATGGAAGATGTTACCTTTTTTTTCCCCCTTTTGGTGTGTATGTGTTTGTATATACATGCATTTTGTCTCCCTGTAGAAGCAGACCCCAGTCTTTGAAACTGTTTTCCACAGTTCAAAAAGAAGCCTCTAAAACTCCCAGAATGCTGGAAGAGGGACAGTTGCCTTCTCTGTCTGCAGAACCTTTCAACAACTGTCCTTATTCAATAAAAAATAGTAAAATTGAGTTCTGCTTATCGGAGTTAGTAAGAGGAGAGGTTTGCTGCTGGGCAATAGAGTTCCTCCAGTTCTACTTTTCAAAGTAGTCAGTACTTTCTGACTACTCTGGTCTTCAGCTACTTTGCATTTAATTCAGGGAAGGGACAAACACTCTCTCCCTGAACTGTTCATGTTCTGCAGCTTCCTGTGTTAGAGTGCCTTGCTCTGAAAGTTTTGCTGTAGAGGCATTTGTATACTGCTATACTTTCATGTGAAGTTTTAGAAGTTAGGTCCTAGACTCTCAGAAAATGTTTTGCATACTAAGCTGCTATGATGGTCCTCAAACTGCTGCAGGATCCTATTTAAACAAGATACCTCTGCTTTGAGTGTGGGGGCTAGTATTTCTTGGAAGCTGATAGATGTTTTGAAGGACAATATACTAATACTTTACTTTGGAAGATGAGAAGCGATCTATAAATAAGAGAAAAATCTTGCTGCCACAGCTGTTCACATAATTAAATCTTATCTGAAATATTCTATGCAGACTTAAGCCAATTATACATAATAAACAACTTCAGTCATTTAAAGAGACCATAGTTATGAAGCTGTATTAGAAAGAGGTTTATCTACTTACATAGTCAAGTTAAAGTGATTAGTGCAAGCTTATTCATTCCAAACTCTTTTCACTGTATAACTAGAGTTACTGAATCCTTAAATAAGTATTTACTGTGTTATAGCAAAAACATCAATAATACTAACTCTAAAATTTGAAATCTTACTACCCTCTTGTTTCTATTTAAGTATTTTAATATAAAAATGAACTAACTTGCAGAAGACAGTTTTAATTTCCCTTCTGTGTACAATGATGCTAAAAACACTGACATCAGTATTATCCCTTCAGATCAAAGAACCCAATGACAACCAGCACATTACTTCTCAACTATTTGTATTTGGGTTAAAGTGAGTTAGGGTTTGAACGTACACAGCTTCTGTAGGAATTTGCATGCTTTCACACTGACTGTTGTTGAATTCCATTCTTGTTTGCATAATTATGAAAGAAGTGTCTGATTAACTGGTTACTGTAATTGCTAATTTTGTAAAACATTATTAACTGTATTGTTGCTAACCTGTAGCTTTGGTTATTGGTTACAGAGCAGCTTGTTGTGGGATCCTCTAGGCGGCCAGTTGGATCATGGGAAAAGGATTATGATTCCTTTGTCCTTCCCCTTCTTGAAGACAAGCAACCATGTTATATATTGTACAGATTAGATTCTCAGAATGCCCAAGGATATGAATGGATCTTCATTGCATGGTCACCCGATCACTCTCCTGTGAGTTAACAGTCATTAGAGACTTCATGTTAATGATTTTGCAACAGTGCGTTTGATCTGAATTCTAGCATTGTGGTTTAACCTGGCAGGCAGCTGAAAAACCAATCACACAGCTGCTTACTCACTCCTCTCTCCCAGGGGGATGGGGAAGAGAATTGGAAAAAAAATTGATTGAGAGAAAAACAGTTTAACAGCACAGAAAATGAAGATATTACTACTAATAATAATATACAAAGCGAGTGATGTACAGCACAATTGCTCACCACCCATTAACCAGTGCTCAGCTAGATCCTGAGTTGCAGTTATCCTCCAGCCAGTTTCCCCCCAGTTATATACTGAGCATGACATCATGTGGTATGGAATATCCTTTGGCCAGTTTGGGTCAGCTGTCCTGGCTGTGTCCCCTCACAGCTTTTTGTTAACCTCCAGCCTCTTCACAGGTGGGGCAGGGTGAGAAGCTACAAAGCCCTTGCTTGCTGTAAACATTGCCTAGCAACAACTAAAACATCAGTGTGTTATGATTCAATGAAATAATGCAGTTTCAACACTTAAAAGACTTGTTTAAAAAAAAGATGTTTGTGAATGGACTTCTAACAACAACATGCTAGATTCTGTGTGAACACCAAAGAAAAGAACCCAAACCAAAACAACACTGTTCATTATGTTCTAGGTTCGTCAAAAAATGCTGTATGCAGCAACCCGAGCCACACTGAAGAAAGAATTTGGAGGTGGTCATATTAAGGATGAAGTATTTGGAACAGTACAGGTGAGCTCTTTTTAAAGTCAGCATGCTGACTTGAAATCCTGAAAGCATTGGAGTGGCTGTATTCTAGAGAAGTAGATAACCACGTTGCTAAGAGGGTTTACTGGTAGAGGCCTTTTTTTGAGTCAAATAATCTCTTCACCACCACTTGTCCCAAACCATGAGCAGTCTATGTAATATGTAGAATTTGTGCCTGGCCCTACAACTCAGTGCCCAAGTCTGAGCTCCAATTTCAGTTGTAAGGAAGGAGTACTGCATTGATCTGTTACTGTTATTTCAGAATGTGCTTAGGGTGCTGAGAGGTTGGAGTCAATGTAACTCACTTTTTCCAGCTTCATTATGTTACAGCTTAACATATCTAAATTGATGGTTTCAGGGTCTTTATAAACTTCTTAATTGTAACTGACTGCTAATGTTCAATGTGTGAAAAAAATCACAGCTTCTTCAAGATATTTAAGTCATAAAGCTCACTCACAATCTTGGTTATTAGTATCCAGTGGGTTGCTGTGTCTTTATTTTGTTAGACACAAGGATAGTTTAGTTGCAAACAGCTCTGTTAGCCTGGTTATGGTCCCACCTGCTACTTCACATGCATTAACCTTGGTATCTCTGAACTCCTCAAACAAGGCACAATGGAATATTGGCACTGGAAATTGTATGTGCTAAGGTCTGTCTCTTTCAGAAAGAGCTTTTTTTTCCCTCCTCAGAACTTGAGTATAAAATCACATTCATATGATTGCATAAAATCCTGCCCTTTTCTGAGTGACCACCTTAATTATAAAAACACAACAGTATTTGCCTTTGGTGTCAACTACTTTGGAGAGGGCCACAACTGACGCTGAGTATTAATGAATTCCCCAAAAGTGGTTATCAGAATTCACCACTCATGTGACGCAGCATCCTTGACTATTCTCAGTAGCACATCCTTACTCCCTGTCCTAAGATAGCATTTCCTCTTTCCTATTTTTAGTTTTTAGAAAACTACCAATAAACTACCGCTCTGAGCATGCAAATTTTATAAGAAAATAGATTTTTAAAAACTTGTTTATTAGAACTATGTTGATGCTGTGAGGTTATGTCCAAGAAAATTGAGTAACTTAATGCACTCAGCCTTCATTAATGCTAATTTTTGAATCAGCAAGGTAGTTAGGGACTGACTGTGGAAATGCTGCTCACAGTACAGTTGGGTACCAGAGCAGCCCAGTGGACCACGCTGTACATGTGCCTGCACCTGTAATCTGTTCAGATGAAATGACCACAGTTGTATGGGAGGTAACTGCATTTTTTTTAGGCTTTGTAGAACATCTTTGAAGTAAACTATTATTATTAAAAAAAGATAAATATTGATATTGTGCTTTCAGGATGACGTTTCACTGAATGGATACAAAAAATATTTGATATCACAGTCCTCCCCTGCACCTCTGACTGCAGCAGAAGAGGAACTTCGACAAATTAAGATTAATGAGGTACCTACAATATCTTCAAGCATGGGTGGGAAACTGGTGCAGAGTTCCAGTCGTATTTTAGGGAAAAAGTCTTTCTAGGTAAAAAAAGGGCAGAGCAGAAAATGGAACTTCTTTGGGAAAGTTTGAGTGGATGAGAATTTAAATTTATTTCTCAATGAGTTGAAACTGCAGGATGACGATGGCTGGTGACATGATCATGCTGAGGTTGCAAGGCCTCATATCTGAGTCAGAGGCCTTGCAACTGCAGAGATTAATTGTTGCAACTTTGGCCCTTAACATGCTTTTATTGTCACTGGATGTGCTTTGTTGTGAAGGGTGACTTAGCACAGGCCCAGAGAGGTCATAGAGCCTCCATCTTGGAGATACTCAAAAGCTATCTGTGCAAAGACCTGGGCACCCAGCTCCAGGTGGCCCTATTTGTCAGGGTGGTTGGTTGAGATGACCTCTGGAAGTGCCTTCCAACCTCAACCATTCTGTGATGGCCCATGCACATTTGTGATGATAGCAGAGATTGAACACACAAAATAGCAAGTGAGTTGTTGCCAGGAGTGTTTCAGCAGCCTTCTCCCTAGAGAAAACATACTTCACTTTCTGCTCCAGTGTGCTTGCCTTTAAGACTGAGAGGAAGTGAATGGAATTCCAATAAAAAGAGAAATCTGAAGCAAATAGCTAGTCCTTTTACAAAACCGATCTGCTTTTCTACAAATGTTTTATAGAAAAACCTCTAACAAATGCCTTTAAGTAGTGTGGTGATTGCCAGCTAGCTAGTGATTGAAACGTTTCAGAGGATCTTCCTCACATTTTTCCTTCCCTTCATCTCTGTGTGTGTTCAGACATGTACATGTTCAGTCATGTGCTGATCTTACTTGTTCTTTAGGCTGGTATTTTGCAGCCATGGTACATGTTTGAAATTTGGTTTGTGTCTGCAGCTGGATGCCACCAAACCACTGGGTTACCTACAGCTCTCTGTCTTCTCTTATGTTTTCTCTCTACTGTGCTTTTGCTGCGACTTCTGTTGTTTACTGTAGACATCTTTTTTTCAGTGGTGTCTTTGTTATTTTCCGCATCTAGTTTGATTAATCCAACATAGAAATGCATTCATCATCATCAAACACTGCATTTTACTTGGACAGCTTTAAAAAAGCCCCACAGCACTAATGAATGTAAAACTTTGTGGTATCAATGATCACTTACCCTCCTACGTGCTACATACATGGTGCTTAACAGCTAATTCATGCAAACTACAACCTTACATGCTATTATAAAACTTCAGCAGCAATAGCTGTGCTCTTCAGAGGTACAGAAACTGTAGATTGCTGCCATTTTGGATTTAAGTATCTTGCAATATATGAGCTTATGTCATTTCTCTCTTCATTGTTTCCACCATTATGAAGCCTGTAATTATAGACTCAGAAAACTGCAAGTTTTCTGATTTGAAGAAAAAAAGCTTTCCATATGTATATTCTTTCATAATTACCCTAAGAAATATTTTACTGGGTCAGATCAAAGGATCACCTAGACAGCTGTCAAATCTCCAAGTGAACAACAGCAGAAATCTAGGAAGGGTGTACAAGCAGAGCAAGAAGACCATGGTAATTCCCTTGAATACTTTTCTGTTGCCTCAGTGCTTGCAGGTAGGGAACTTCCTGAGCAAGCAATGATGTCTTCCTATATAATAGTTCTTAATGGGTTGTTCATCCATCATCTAGTTTTGTTTTTCTAAATCCACACAAAGTTTTTGCTGGATACAGATCCTAAGGCAGTGTATTCTACAGCTTGACAAGGTACTGTGTAAAGAACCACTGCCTGCTCTCTACTAGCTGCTTCTGATATCCTTACAGATTGTGTGGGGAAGGCAGAGAGGTGTCATGAATTCATTCCTCAGTTTCCCCCTCCTCTTCACTAAAGCCAACTGTATTTTAGAGAGGCAGCCCAATCCTGGGCTGCATCAAAAGCAGCATGACCAGCAGGTCAAGGGAAGTGATTCTGCCCCTCTAATCTGCTTTTGTGAGACCCCACCTGAAATACTGCATCCAGCTCTGGGGTCTCCAGTACCAGACAGACATGGACCTGTTGGACGGGTTACAAAAGAGAGCTGCAAAAATGATCAGGGAGATGTCATACCTACAGTGCATAATGACATGATCTGTTCTCTAATCTTTTCCCTTCTTTTATGAAGACAGGCTGAGAGAGTTGGGGTTGTTCAGCCTGGAGAAGAGAAGGCTCTGGGGAGACCTAATTGTGGCCTTACTATACTTAATGGGGGGGCGTATAAGAAAGATGAGGACAGACTTCTTAGTAGGGCCTGTAGCTATAGGGCACAGCTAATGGTTTTAAACTAAAAGAGGGTAGGTGTAGATTAGATATAAGGAAGGAATTTTTAACATGAGGAGGGTAGAGAGGCACTGGAACAAGTTGTCCAGAGAGGTGGTAGATGCCCCATTGCTGGAAACTTTCAAGGACAGGTTGGATGGGCCTCTGAGCAACCTAGTATAGTGGAAGATGTCCCTGCCCATGGCAGGGGGGTGGAACTAGATGGTCTTTGAGGTCCCTTCCAACCTAAACTATTCTGTGATTCCATATTCATGGTCCTCTGTTGTATAGAGTCCTAATCTAGGCAGTTTTTCATCCTGAGGAGGGCACTCCATACTTCTGATTCTTTCGCTTTTCTCTGCAGTTTTTCCAGTTCTGTTATAAAATTTATGAGATGGAGGGATGGGGAAGCCAGGACTACATGTGGTGTTCGAGATGCAGGCGTGTTACTGATACCTACAGTGCGTAATGACATGATCTGATCTCTAGTCTTTTCCTACAATTTGTAACATTGCATTTGTGAGTGGGGAGTGATGGGGTTTTCTTTGGTGGTGTTGGCTTGGGTTGTTTTCCAAGACTGGCCACTGGGCTTCTGTTTTCATAGATACTTCTGAACGGTAGTAACTAGCTCAACCCCATTGCTATACAGGTGGAAATGACTGTTGGGTTTCTTTTTCCTTTCCCTATTTTATATTTATTGACAGCAAACTTCATCTGGCATTTTACCCATCACTCAGCAGCCATCACTAACAAATCATATGCTGTGAATTGAAATAGTTTTAAGTAACTTAGGTGTCTTTTCTTTTGCTTTAATGATCCGAAATATGTTGCACTACAAACAAGTAGATGGTCATTTTCTCAGATCTGGAGTTACAATGAGTTACTCTATTCCCTTGCCTGTCCCCACACTTCACAGCGTGTTTTTGTGTTTGGGTTTTTTCTACTTGCATTTTCTGGTAAACAGTATGGTATTTTACTATGTTTTATTATTTTTGTGATGCCTATCTTAAGTTTATTAATCAGGCTTTTATGCAGATATATGTTGAAAATGTTTATGTAAACTTCATAAATTTAATAATCTTTCTACACAAATGAGCTCTTCCACCTGCTTTCTTGTCTTCTTGTTGCTGACAAACCGTTCCTTAAAATGTGAAGTATGATGGCCCCAAGTATCTTTTAAAAATTTTTTTTAAATCAGTTTGTTTCATATTTCGTTAGCATCTCTTTTTAATTAAAGCTGAACATCTGGCTGATGGATCTAAGACCCTAATTTGTACACTTTTATGATTTTTTGTTGCTTCATCACTAGCGTTAAATGTATTGGCAAAATTGTAAAAGGAAGCCAATATATTCAAAAGCTCATGCTCGCAAAGTAAGTTCAGATTTGACAAAAATGGGATGGCCAGGGCTTATTTTGAGAGAAACTTCATGAATGTTAAGATAAACATAAATAGTTGAAAAGTGGTTTTAAAGTAACTGTTCTTTTCTCTCCGTTAATGTGACCAACATAACTAGATTATGAACAGTTGTGTAGGTTGTAGTCACCCTGAATTTTTTTACTTCGTGTTAGAACTTCTAGAAGTCAAAAATTAAGATTTTGTTTATTTGTTTGCTTTATTTTGGATATAGGCTTTTGAGGGAAGGGTGTTGAAGCAGGAGGAAGGGAAATTGCTTTGCTTTTCCTTCAAGAAGATGAGTTTGTCTCCTAAGATGGAATTTCTCTCTTCCTCTGAAAATTCTGACTCCCTAGAATCACATTTCTATGTTTTGATCTAAAATTTTTCAAGCTGCAACAAAGTTTGTAAGCAATATTGTCAGTTCAAAAATACAACACAGCATATGAAAATCAACCCCTTTCTTCCCAGCTTATTGCATCTTTATACAAGAATTTGACTTGGAGCTGCTTCACTGACAGCTGAGCCTGACGGTTCTGTTGGCTCTGCAGAGCTGGCTGTTTCAGAGTTAGGAAACTGTTTTCAGGTTATCAAGCAAACATGACCTGTAAATTGAAAAATGCAAATGTGTTGTGTATGGGGATGATGATTTAGGGTAGATTATTCTTGGAGTAGCTGCTGCTAACTCTGTGTGGTAACCATGTGTGATGTATTGTAGGTATTGTGTGAAACCAAATGAATGCTTGCAAAGGTTTCTGTTTACATCTCAGTTGATTTGTGTTGCAGGTACAGACGGATGTTGGTGTAGATACCAAGCATCAGACATTGCAAGGAGTAGCATTCCCCATTGCTCAAGAAGCTATTCAGGCTTTGGAGAAATTGAAAAATAAGAAACTCAATTATGTACAACTGGCAAGTATAAAATATTTAACCTATTTTTAATAGCGAATATAAAATAGATCACGTGTGTTGATGACATACACAGAGAGATTACTATTCTGTATTAGATATTTTTTTCTTCTATCCTGTCTTTTTATCTGGTTTGCTTTCTGCATATTAACTGTATTCGGGTTTGCTTTGTTAACAGCAAATTGATATGAAAAACGAAATTATCATTTTGGCCAACACACTTCATACGGAACTTAAGGATCTGCCAAAAAGAATTCCCAAGGATGCTGCACGTTACCACTTCTTCCTGTATAAGCATGCCCATGAAGGAGACTATTTGGAATCCATAGGTATGAGAACATTTCCCAGTATGAAATTTCACTGGCTTGTTTCAAGTACTTTAGTGGTTTTGAGGCAGAGAGAAAGGATGTGTCATAAAAGTAATCTGTCTCTCAGCATGATCATAAATTTCAAAGTCATTTGGTTGCGAAACTGACTTCTGAAGAGTCCTTATGTTTAGAAAGCAGTAGCTATGCTTCTTGATTATGAACACCCATAAATCAGTTGTCATGTGAAAACAATGACACTGGCCATTCTCTCATTCTCTCTTATTCCTGTTTGAAATGAAACACTTGCTGAAACAGAAAAGATCCGGAATGGCATTACATTTTCCCCTCAGGCTGCATAAGTTGATTTGCAGTGCCACTCTGCTGTGAATAATTTTCTGATACAGGTTTTGATGGTGTGTAGTTACGGTCTGGTTTCTTTTTTTCCCCATGCAGTTTTCATCTACTCCATGCCAGGGTACACCTGTAGTATACGAGAACGAATGCTCTACTCTAGTTGCAAAAGTCCACTGTTAGAAATTGTAGAAAGACAGTTGTGGATGCAGATAATTAGGAAGGTAGGTACACTGGGTATACTGGTACTTTCTCCATCTCTCTTTTCCCTTCTTAACACCTAACTATAATTGTCTCTGCCACCACCTTCTATAAACAATGAAAAGTGTTGTGTAACTATTAACGTTTGTCCTGAACAAGAAATACTTGTTGATAAAGCTCCAGGTGCAAAGTTAAGTCATGGAAGCTTTCCTCTGGTTTGTATTTTTTCAGAGCTTTCACAAACATATCCTTGTGTATCAAGGGAGTGTTTGAGAATACTTTGAAGGACTATTTAGAACTAACATGATTTCTTACTGAAAGGCCTGTCAGATTTTGGACCGCAACACATTACTGTTGTTGAACACTAAATTGCTGTACAGCCAAGGTTATTAAAGGATTTTCAAAATCATTTCAAGCTGCAGTTCTGGAATTTAAAACTGCTATCTTAGTCCTTGATGGGGCAAACAACGATTTGCAAGCAAGCTGAACTTTTCACATTGCATAGATTTTACTATATGATGAGCAACTATGGTGAATTGCTCCTCACCTCCAGAGCAGAGACCACAGGAATGGTCCATTTGTGGAATATGGGCCCCATGGTTACATTCTTAACACTGGGAATCATGTCTGCCTGAAAGTAGCAGATTTGTTAGTAACAGTTTTTACTGAGGTGGCATGAATTTAGTAGATTATCTGTGTGGGGTTTTTTTCTGTAATTATTTCCCAGAAATTTCCTCTCCACGTGACTCCTGAAATTCCCACAGGCGTATTTCTGAAGCAAGTACTTGTAATAGCAATACCATGGCTGGCCAGCCCGCTGAGTGCTATGGTTGGCAGGCCATGAAGTACTGACTGCTCAGCAGAGTGGGGCCAGAGCGTTTCTCTGAATCCTGCATTCCTGTGATTCAGAGCAGTGGGGTTTGGCCTGAGAACAGTGTTTGCTTTCCATTCAGGTTTACATGCTTAAATTTTAAAAACCCTAACAGCCCCCACTTCTGTTCACTGAACTTACTGTAGCTTTTCCATGGCTTGAATACTGGCTGAGGAGCAGCAACCAGCTGATCATAGGAGCTGTTTGTTCTCTTCCCCTTCTGCCTCAAGAGACATAGATATCTATGCACCAACTGCTTTTACAATTAGTGTTTAAAGCACGTTTCAGTGACAAATTTTAATTCTTATAATGTTGAGATTATGTTGGGACAATGAGAAGGTTTTATTATAGGGGGGAGAATAAAGAAAGGAAATGTTAGTTCTGAGATCGACATGCTGCTTGCTTATCGTTTATCAAGGAAGTTGCCTTACAGATGAGTAAATAAGCAGTTGTTTCCACATGGAATGTGCACTCCTAGTTAGTATTAACACGTACCCTGTGCTAAAGCTTGGGACAGAGGAAGCGTCTTGGCGTATGTACTGTGCAGTTGTGCTTATGTTTCAGGAAAAATAGTTAAGCCAAATCACACTCTGATACTGGTAAGAGTAGAGTGGATTCTCAGAAAAGCTATTTGAGATTGCCCAGGGCGTTAAACACAAGTTGGAGGACATTTCCTGCTGGGCTCTGAGCATCACGGCACATACGGTTTTAATACAGCATGTAGAGCCAGGGCAAGACTTCAGAATGGTTTGAGGTATGTCCTTAAGATGAGTATGACAAATGTTGTTGGTTTGTTTTTTTTTTTTCCCCCCAGATTGAAATTGATAATGGTGATGAGTTAACTGCTGACTTTCTTTATGAAGAGGTTCATCCAAAACAACATGCTCACAAACAGAGCTTCGCTAAACCGAAAGGTCCTGCGGGGAAGAGAGGAATACGAAGACTGATCAGAGGCCCAGCAGAGACTGAAACACCTAGTGATTAGAAACTGGTTTTGCATTGGTTATCAAGCATTACAGTAAGAAATGAAATTCTGGCTTTTGGTAATGAACTGAAATCATTCCATTCATAGATGCTGGGGAAAAAAAATGGCTTTTTAGTCTTCTCTCTTCTGACCTCAACACGTTTTATATTGTTACATACTTGTTGACCATGTTTTATGATATGTGGAAGAACTAATTATTTTAAAAGTAGAAGAGGAAAACTATGGTGGTACCACTTTAAAGTAGATTCCATTATTTAATAGCTATATATGTGACCATAAACCTTCCAGACATAAGACCATTAAGCCTGTGTATTCTGTGGGTAAGTTGCAGCTGCATGCCTGCCTGCAAACCTCTATTCTTGTGAACAGCCTATTGAAACCCTTAAGAATTTCCATATGAGAGGAGCTGAAGGACTATATAGTGTTGTCCCAGATCAATTTTTAATTTTTTCTTATAGCTGCTATGAAAAATGTACAATAGAAGGTTTTCTTCCATTTTTGACACGACGCATTGTTGGGGTTTGTTGTTTTATTTGGGTTTTTTGTAATAGAAAAGATGAACTAAAATCAGTTATCCATCAGTGAACGTAGGTGTTCAGGAAGAGCTGGGTATTTTCCCACACAACAGAATGTTCATTTCAAATGTGTAACTCCTTTTGTGGAATTGTCTTTTAAAGAAATAGACTTTGACTTTTCCAGACGTCTGTACCACTTGTAAGCCTTACAGAGGAAGTGCTGAATGACCAAGTGAAAGGTGATGAAAAGTGCATGAGTTAGTGTCCTCAGCAGATTATGAAGCTGCTTTCAAAGCAATATGTTTAAAGTTTCTAATAAATAATTGATGAGCTGTGCACTTGGACCTAAACCAGCATCAATTAGGTAAAAATTGAAATAGACTTGCTTCATAACAGCGAGTTATTCTGGAGATCCTAGTGTGTTTGCAGGATCAACTGCAATTTTAACTTTCATGATATTCTGAAAATTAGTTTTCCTGAATGTTTGAACTTTAATAGTAACTTAAATCTGTAACAAAATCCAGCCAGGTCTTGAGTAACTGCTGGCAGCACCTGGTAAGGATTTTATTTTTTTTTCCCTAAAAAGAATGTTAATATCAGCCAGAATAGTCTAAACTTGATTGAATCATGAGTAATGCGTTTAATAGCAAGACTAGATTATTTTAATTAGTGGATTAAAGAAGAATTAGATGTAAAAATCAAGTATTGGATGACCTTAAATATTTAAAATTGTGTACTGAGGCAAATACTAGTGGATGGATTATATTCCCCAGTGGGAACTTGCTTTTTAGTGTCTTGTACGTGAGCTTTGAGGGTTCTGATTATTTAATTTCTTTTCTAAAGCTACATGGGAGTTGCAAGTCTGGGTTTGCTGCATATTATCATAGGTGCTGGGTGTACACGTTACATAGCTGAATCACCGGTTTACCTGCTCTAAGGGAGATTTCAACCTTTAAGTTTAGTAGGGAAATAATGCTTTGACACTCCTAGTTCCTGACAAAATTTGTTTTACCTTACATAGTATTCTTTTTGGACGTATTAGGTTACTGACATCTGAGATTGCACTATGTCATGTGAAGATTGTGATAGATGTTGGTTTTACTGTGGTTTCCTTACCTGCAGTAGAACTTAGGCACCTCAGCATTTTTCATTTAATCTCACACACTCAATCAATCCAATTCAGTAGCTCTTGATCCTCAGCTAATCTGTTTTCCCTTAGCTCCTGCCTTGTTTCTGCCTCTCCCCTTCTCCCTCCAGGGCACGGAGCTGGCCCTTGGAGTGTTTCCCCTGTGTACCCCTGCCTGGCAGGCAAGAGGCATTGTTTTTTAAACACAGCTAATGGTGTGTGGCTCATTGCACACCACGATTCTGTCTATTTTTAGTTGAACTCTGAATCTTCCTAGCTCACCTCGTTCACTTTGGGGTTTGGGGGGGTTGTGGTTTTTTTCTTTTGCAAGTAAAACCTTTAGGTGTAGCATTAAAAATTACCACTAGAGGGTTTAATTTAGCATTCCTGCTCACGTGTCAGCCACACCAAGCGTGCACATACATTTTTACACTTATTTGAGCCAGTAAAGAAGTTCAGCTTTTTGATACCAAACGTTTGAAATGATGGTTTGACCCGATATGGTTACATGTGTGTTGTGTTTTGGATGGGTTTCTTCCTGCCCCTGCCCGAGGTAGCTGAGGGTAGGAGGCAGGAAGCATAGCCTGCAGAGCTGTGAGAGTGGGTTAAGTGATCATGCGAGGGTGTTTATAACGAGCTGCTGCTGTAGAGTTTGTCCCAGACCAGACATTGTGAGTTCTCTTACTTGAAAATACTCGATGTGGGGGTACAAACCCCTGACCAGCCAGCAGAGAGTCATGTCCGGAGCACATTTCCCCCTCGCCCTTCCCCTACAAAAGATTTGTATGAAGTCTTGCACTGCCGACTGCCTCTCCTGTAGCTCTTCTCCTGACAAAGCAATAAGCATCACCCGGTTTTGTGAGGTGTGTCACCTTTACACCTGTGTAGCTGCCGCACACGATGCAGTTAATGACTGTCCAGAGCCAGCACAACACAAGGGCATTAAGGAAAGTTACTCCTTTACTGTCTGTTATCATTTAACAATTGAAAGTGTCTGTTCCAGATTGCTGTTGGCCTTCATAAAGTCCAGAAGCAATGCAGTTGCTTGAACTCATAAGGTATTGAATAGTTGTTTATTAACATGACAGGTAATTATTTTTGAAACGTTTATGTGGCAAGGTAGGGAGAATTCGATGTTCTAAAACACTCCTCTCAGAGGTTTGTAAAACTAATCAAGGTAATAATTGCTTTATTAGTTACAAACACTTCAGTAAAGGAAACTCATTTACTGTGTCTGTGTATTCACTGAAAACCAGCTCCAGATGGTAAAAGTAACTGTTTACCTTCTCTATTTTGTAATTTACTTTATAAATAAAGATTGATGGTTTATTTTGGTGTTGTCTGAGTCATTTCATAATCTCTGATGAAGTTCTATAGATCACAATCCATATATAACAGGCAGCTCCCACGGGACTAAAAGGCAGTATAAGACACTGCAGGGTAAGAAGGGAGGTGAGCAGAAACAGAATTCCTGGCTTTTGTGACTGGAGAAAAAAATCTGTGTGTTAGAGACAGCTACTTTATGGAAGCAGCACAGAGGCTGCCTTAGCAGGGTCCAAGCACGTTCATCTCTCAAGGTTGTTACGCTTTCAGTGTTAAGCCCTTTCAAAACCTACTTCAGTTCTTTTAAACGCTGAATTATTAGTCCTTTAACAGTTCTATCTGTTGTCACTTGCTCAGCACAAGGTAGTATAAAGGATTCAAGTGATTTTGTTCCACTACTGGGTTTTCTCTGACTGAAAGTAGTTTGCTTGAAGTCTTCCCCTTGCCCTCAAAATTCAAGCTGAAAAGAACAGTCAGTGGTTTGGCTTTCAACTGCACAGCCAACTCATACCCCTGGGAAAAGCAGCAATATGGCAATGCTGCAGTTAGAAGGAAATTTGAAGCTGTGTTGAACTAGGATTTAATAGAGTAATTTTACTGCAAAAACACTAGAAAGGAAGAAAGCTATTTCTGCAAGTGGAGCAGGAACAGGAGGGAAGAGGCCAGGCCATCTTCCAGAAGCAGTGTTAGTTGCCTTCTGGGCAGTGGGTGTTAAAATAGAAGTATCAGCTGGCCAGCCCAAATGGGAAGACGAGGCAATTTCTCCCCTTTCAGCAATACAGCTGGTAAAAGGTGTGTGGGTTCGAAAGGCAACTGGACAAACTGATGAAAGAAAGAGGCTCAGTAACTAAGACCTCATGTCTTTTCTGCAGTTAACAAGCTGCAAACTGTACAAAGCCATCACAGTATCCCTGTGCCTGTCCTGTTCAGATTCACAGAACTCTAGTGGTTGGAAGGGACTTCGGGAATTGAGTCCAACCCCCCTGCCAAAGCAGCTCCCTAGGACAGGTCACGCAGGGAGGCATCCGGACTTGAGTATCTCCAGAGAAGGAGACTCCACAAGCCCCCTGGTCAGCCTGTCCCAGGGCTCTGTCACCCTCACTGTGAAAAAGTTCTTCCGTATATTGTTGCAGAACTTCATGTGCTCCAGTTTACAGCCATTGCCCCTTGTCCTGTCTCCACAGACCACTGAAAAGGGGCTGGCCATTTCCCCTTGTGTCCCACACTTCAGATATTTATAAACATTAATTAGGTCCCCCCTCAGTCTTCTTTTCTCCAGGCTGAACAGCCCCAGCTCACTCAGCCTTTCCTCATGGGGGAGATGCTCCAGGCCCTTAATCATCTTTGTAGCCCTTCTCTGGACTCTCTCAAGGAGATCCCTGTCCTTTTTATACCAGGGAGCCCAGAACTGGACACAGTACTGCAGTCGGGCCTGATCAGGGCAGAGTAGAGGGGGAAAAAATATGGAACACTTCACGAATTTGTGTGTTCTTGCACTCTTTCCTTGGCAGCCCCCATGGAGTGAGGTCAGCATGATGTTATAAGCACAAGCAGAGTCATAGACTGGAACAGGTTGGAAGGGACCACTGGAGATCAGCTATTCCAACTTCCCTGCTAAAGCAGGATCACCTATAGCACACCTTGCACAGGACTGTGTGCAGACAGTTCTTGTAGGGTCTCCTCTGGAGATACTCAAGCTCCCTGGGCAGCCAGTCACCTTCCTGTCAGCTTCAGAGCAAAAGTACAAGTACTGGAAGCCACATCCTTTCCACTAAGAGACTTATGTATCTGTGAATGCAGTCAGATCACTTGGCAACGATTCCTTTCTCTCTGATAATCAATGGATTTTCCAATTTAGCTCTAAGCCAGACTATTTTCCTACCCCTGAGCTGTAAAGAAAAAGTTCATGAGGTGCAAGAAAGGCTTATAGGAAAATAAGCTCTTTCATTTACAATGATAATATTTTCATACCTACTTAGTCCAAAGAGCCTGGATCTTACTTAGTGGCTTCCATTCCATTTTTAGCCTGCTTTGATCTGTCAATGTCTCTATTTCAGAAAGCTTTCATGTTGCTTTTTTAAAAGTGTATTTTAATAGTTATTAATATACATACATGCATATAGATTTTTTTCAAGAAGGAGCTAAATTATTTGACTAAGGAAAATGCAGAACTGAGTTTAACAGTTATTGTTCTAGCCCCTGTAAGAAAATAAACCATCTGTATTTATTATCCATATGGAACCTTCTCTTAAACTGAAAAACATTCAAAGTACTTAAAACTCTTCCTATGAACAAAAATTAAATGTTTTGTCATCATACAAGAGTTCTCTGGAAGAAAGCCAGATACATTTTTGCATTTGTACTGCAAGGTAAATTATTTTCATAGAATCACAGACTGGTTTGGGTTGGAAGGGATGTTGAAGATCTTCCAGTTCCAACGAGGGACACCCTCCACTACATCAGGCTGCCCAAAGCCCCATCCAGCCTGGCCTTGAACACTGCCGAGGGGCAGCCACAGCTATTGTGGGCAGCCTGTGCCAGGACCTCACCACCCTCTTAGAGAAGAGTATCTTCCTTACATCTAGCCTGAATCTGCTCTCTTTCAGTTCCCTGATGAACAGTCCCTCTCCCACATCCCTGTAGGTCCCCTTCAGTACTGGAAGACCACTATAGGGTCTCCCTGGAGCCTCCTCCAGGCCCAACTCTAAGCCTGTCTGTGTAGGGGAATCCCTGGAACCAAAACACAACCTAAAATATGTCTTGCACCATTTATTTGGCTAAAACTAATCCCAAGAAGACTTCTTCAGAAACGGTCACATTCCCAAATGCTGCCAGCCCTTTCACACTAATACGAACTCTCCAGTTAAAGTGCTAAATACAGTTTGTTTTTTATGGGTACCTCTGTCTTTTCCATAAAAGGCAACGTAAGTGCCATTTACATCTATTAAATGTTTTTGTCTTCAACAGAAAAAGGTCTATTACACCTGATCAAGAAAGCAACTTGCATTCTATTCTGTTACTTCCATGTGCCTTTGGAGCAGACATACTTGGGGCTTGGAAATCAAACAGGTTTTAACACAGAAATGCATTAAAAAGCTGTGGAGTAGGTGTATCAGCACTGCCATTTGTTAATGCAAAAAGAGTTCTCTCATGTTGAGGACCAATGACTCAGGACAGGTGAAAAGGCTGCTCAGTTAACAAAAACAGCACAATGGTGAGAGGCCAACAACAGCACCCCTTACATGTGGGACAGAAAGTTCTGCAAAGCAGAAAAGCTGATAATATCATGCTAAACAGTTAATAAAATACGTGCTTCTGGCATCTACAGCATTACAAAAATATTTGTGTATCAGCAGAAACTCATGTCAAGTTTTTATCTCTTGTAGATGCTGTTGGACCTGCAAGAGAACAGACAGAAACACAAATAACTGATCCTGGAACCACACACACTCAAAATAAGCCTTCTGGCTGAAAAACAACATACCATCTTAATGTCTGGCCTCCTGTTCTTTTTCTCCTTCAGGCACTGCTCAGCAACCGAGTACATTTTATGGACAGAAGGCGCATCCCAGTCGCTCATCTTTTGATCAACATAATCCTCAACAGCTGCTTCCTCATCCTCAATTTCATCTTTGATACCTAACTGCAACAGAGTTGGAACCAATGAGCAGATGACACCATGAGCACCCGAACAGTATGTATTCCATATGAACTCTGAAAACTCGCTTTTGACTGTCCATTTCTTTTCTCAATGACTCTTCTATACAAAGAATGATGACAATGGTTCAGCAGCACAATCATTCATCAGTATCTGCAGAAACAGCCTATAAATTCCCTATAAAGGGACTAGACAATTTTATTATAAATTATTTCTGAATTGACACACAACTGTAGAGCAATTTCCTGTAAGCTGCATCATGCAGCTTTAAATTTCTGCCAGTTCAAGGCTCAGTTTCTTCGTATTTGTCGTCTCTTTTTTTTTGGTTGTTTTTAAGAGAAGCAGCATGTTCAACAAAGCATTTACATTTAACTAATAACCCACAAATAGCCAATCTTAAGTGTGAATAAATTTATTTTGGTCAACTTTATAAAGCCTCTTTCTGTAAACCAATGCCTTCTGTCACCAGTCTCGGTGGCTGCTCTATGTATTCTAAAGGAACCTTCTAGTCTGAAATACTTGTTTTTTAAATCAGACTGTTGTTTAGTCCAAAGCTCTCCAGCTCCAACACACTTGAAACATGTTATCTGTCATCACAAATTCTGTTTGATGAATACCTCAGACAAGTCAGCATGGTAAATAAAATACAAAATAAAAAGTCAGAGAGTAGAGGCAGGTCTTCTGCCTTCCTCTATGGATCAGTCTGAAATTGCTGACTAATATCCTACTACCCAAAATTTTCACAGCTAAGGATGCCACATTATCTCACACTGACCATTATCTTTACGCTCTCAAAAGTACATTCCAAAGATAACCTGTACCAGTCAAATTACAATTTATATTCCTTTATAGACCCAACCTCCAAAAAAACCTGCTTCAAAAAGCCCCAAAACCTCAAGATTCAATTTGGCAGGGATTGAGTTCTCCAAGGGCTTTACAGAGCTCAACATGATAAGTATTATTCCACAGCAGAAGATACAGCTTAGAAGAAAAAAATTCTATTAATAGTACACCGATATTCCTAAAGCTGTGAAGGAAGCAATCAGCTACCCAACAGTATGGAAAACCTTGGATTAAGTAGTTCATTTAAGCGAAATAAACATGTAAGATTTTTATTGCAAGACAGCGAACTCTGGAGGCACTAGTTTCCTAATTAGTAGACTGAATTACTCACTGAATAGTAAAAAAGAAAACAAAATTCAAGTCACTCCCCCCTATGAAAAAAAGCGTTTCCATCCCAAACTTCCCTAAGGCTAAAAATACAAGGTATTTGTAAATTCTGAGTGAAGTTGGAGAGGGTGAAGACTGCTAAAAGAATGGCAAGCCGTGTAAGGAACCATAAAGAAACAACTGAGATGAATAGTTTAAAATGTTCTAATGAAGGAGGAACTATCAGAGTGTCTGGGTATGAGGACTATGCTGATAATGGTATTGTAATGGTGTAATGGTATTGCAAGCGGAAGCAATACCAAAATAAGGAGAATGATAGTGTCAGATCAGAAGGAGATGACCTTAGGGGCTGAACAATTTCGACTAGCGAAGAAAGAAAAGTTTCAACCTCACCTCTAAGACAAACATTGACACAAAAGCTCTTTTCATAACTACATATTTTGATGCCTAATTTGATTGTCTCAGATCCCATTAACTGACTATGATTTAATATAAAGTGCTGCTGGAGGGAAGGAGAGGAAAAAGCAAAAGGAACATACCAGCAACTGTGGCTCCCGGTTTTCATCTACTGGAGGAAGACCTGTTATTATTTCTAGTAAGACCTGGGGAAAAAGAAAACAAACCTAAAACAGAAGAACCACAGAATTGTTTTGGTTGGAAAAGACCTTCAAGATGATCAAGCCTAACTGTTAACCCACTTGGCACTGCCAAGTCCTCCACTAAACCATGTCCTTAAGCACCACATCTACAGGTCTTTTAAATACCTCCAGGGACGGTGACTCAACCACTTCCCTGAGCAGCCTGTTCCAGTGGCTGACAGCCCTTTCAGTGAAGTTATTGTTCTTAATATCCAATCTAAATCTCTGATGGTGCAACTTGAGGGAGTTTCCTCTCATCCTATCCCTTGTTACTTGGGAGAAGAAACCAACACTCACCTGGCCACAACCTCCTTTCAGATAGCTCTAAAGAAGGGTAAGGTCTCCCTTGTGCTTTCTCTTCTCCAGACTCAACAACTCCAGTTCCCTCAGCCCCTCCTTATTAGACTTGTGCTCTAAACCCTTTACCAGCTTTGTTGCCCTTTGGACATGCTCCAGCATCAAAATGTCCTTCTTGTAAGTGAGGGGCCCAAAACTGAACACAGAACTCAAGGTTCTCGGCCTCACCAGTGCTGAGTACAGAGGACAATCACTTCCCTAGTTCTGCTAGCCACACTTTCTGGTACAAGCCAGGATGTCATTTGCCATCTTGGTCACCTGGGCACACTGCTGGCTCATATTCAGCCAGCTATCAACCATCAGCCCCAGGTCCTTTTCCAGCCACTCTTCCCAAGTGTGTAGCACTGAAGCACAGAATAATCATTAGTGCATATATATATATATATATAATTTGCATAAAGGAGCATGACTGCCAGTCTTCCAAAGACATACAGGATCTGCCTTTGTCCAAAGATAGCTGGTAAGATAATCAATTGCTGTGGCCATTGTTCCTACCCTTATTTTCACTGTCACTGGAGGTGTGGTGTATGAATTCTAACCTGGCACTGTATGCTTCAAAGCAAGATGGCAGGCATCCCAAATCGTTCAGACACAGGCTTACCTACCTATGAAAGTAAATGACATAAAGGCAGTGGTCAACAGCAATTAGGATCCTGGATCTATTCAGAACAGATTTTTTATTCTCCCAGATATTAAGCTCATGTCTTTGCTGTACTCAGCTTTAAGGCAAACCCCACATTAACAGTGGATTTTTGGTGCTTAGAAGTATTTTTGAATTTTTTCTTTTTTTTTTGTCCAGCCTAAGTTGTATTTTTGTACAACATTATGCAGGAAGAAACAATGTTCCACACTGGAGAAGAGAAGGCTCCAGGGAGGACCTTATAGCAGCCTTCCAGTACCTGAAAGGTGCCTGTAAGAAATCTGGGGAAGAACTGTTCACAAGGGCATGTAGCAATAGGATGAGGGACAATGGTTTTAGACTAGAAAAGGGGAGATTTAGGTTGGATAATAGGAAAAAGTTCTTCAATATGAGGGTGGTAGATCACTGGAACAGGTTGCACAGAGAGGTGGTGGGGGCTCCATCCCTGGAGGCATTGAAGGTCAGACTTAATGGGGCTCTGAGCAGCCTGATCTAGTGAAGATGTCCCTGCTTACTGCAGGGGGCTTGGACTAGATGACCTCTAAAGGTCCCTTCCAACCTTACACATTCTATGACTCGATGATGACTTCAAACTGTGCTTAGCTAGAACCTGGGAAGTTATTTTACTCTGGTCTTTTAGATGCAAATTTACATTTTAACATAATTATTTTAAGTATTAGCAAATTCAATCTTTTAATCAACATATGAAAATGATTTTAAACCAATCAAAGTTTAGAAACACTTAAGAGCACGTATATTCAAACAAGTAGAAATGATAGATCAGAAGAGATTATTCATTTCTAATATCCTCAATTTTGTACATTTTTATCATTAAAAAACCCAGTAATATACCACTTCCCACATTCTACTTACTACTCCAAAACTGAAGATATCAGATTTAGGTGTTATCTCTCCCCGCAGAGCTTCAGGTGCCATATAGGCTGCAGTTCCAACAATTCTTTCAGTCATGATGGTTTTTGTGAATGTTACAGATGCTCTTGCAAGTCCAAAGTCAGAAATTTTGGGTACATATGCATCAGTTAATAAGATATTTGCACTGGGGAAAAGGAGAAAAGAAAAAATAATTTCCAAACCAGTACAGTAATTAAGTTTTATAACAGACTAGTAACTCTTTAGTAACTAAATGCAAGCTGCTACGTGGACTGTTTCATGAAATCCAACATATTTATTTGTTATTCACATAACAAAGAATCTAAGAGGTAATTTTGTTGGAAACTGCTCCATTTCAAAATTAATTGCTTTAAATACATCAAGAACTAGCTGCCAGGATCCATCCATGGTTTTTCTCGTGCATGCATGCACTAAAAAAAGAAAAAAAAAGAGAAAAAAAGGCAAAAAAAAACCCCAAGGGAAAAGACAAACACCCCCTATCCCCAAATCCTACAAATACAAAGATTTCTTATAAGAACTCAATTATATCACAGCGATGTTTTGGTTCTGAATACTCTAAGGAAGACAACAGGGAATACTTAGCTCTGATGAACTGGTACTGTACCACAGAACAATTCTTAACAGTCTGTATCTCTGCCCTGACCTAACAAAAAGCAGCTTTTTGTACCTATTATCTAATACTGTGTCAACCATTACAAATTCACACGCCAAATGAATACTCTCATCCTTCTCTTGGAAGAGAAACAGAAAACTTAGAGCTGAAATGATATATGGGCTGTGTTTCCAATTAATCTCCAGCTTTCACTTCCCCTAAAAGAGCCCTGAAGAATAAAGCTCATCTAAAAGACTTTAACACTTTCATAAAATACTCAGTGGGATGAATTACAGCATAAATCATATTATATTTTTTTAAACTTCTAGCAATTGGAACCATTTTAAAAAATCACTTGATTTAATATTTCTGTAATCCTCCTCATTTTCTCATCCCCTTAATAGGGCTGTACGAAAACCACCTAGCCAGACACACCAGAAACTTCCATTTCTAACTCCTCCTTGTTTCTCAAACCTGCTCAACAGAATTAACACAGCTCTAAGTTACAGCAGATTACTTGGTAGTAGAACTACTGTAAATACTGTTAAATATAGGAACACTGCAAAAGGCCAAACACTAGTCAAGGTGCCATTCTCCAACTGGTTTCATATTTAAAACTCAGCTTCTAGAAGAACAGGATCAAAGCTTCATAAATCTGAGCTTCTTATCAACTTGAGCCAAGCCCAAAGAGTGGTCACTTTTTTGATACACCACAAAGAACACAAAAAGAAACAAGTTTTATTGCAACTCAAACCTCAAGAGATAAATGAGCGGTTTTCTGGGCATAGCCAAGCCAAAAAACTATGGACAATTCCAAGAACATCCAATCACGTCCCCTCTAGCCTACTGGGAAGCTGTGCTACTGCCTGTGTGGTTACAAGCTTCCCCCATGCATCAGATAGCAAAACAAAGACTGAAGTAAATCTGCTTAGTTGTCTCTTCATTTAAGTTTTACCTGGGAGTAGCAGCACTATTAGTAACACTGACCCAATTTACTGAACTATTCACACTGCAAGTGCAAGAGGAATCTAAAGAAAAAAAAACCCAAACAAACAAAACCCCAAACAAACAAAAAATAGAAACAGAACAAAACCCAATCCTGGAATATGATCAACTCACAGCTGTTAGAAGGGTAGTGTAGAGTAAGGTAAGAAATGTGTCCCTTCCAGTCAATACACCTGTCCAGCAGCTTAGGCAGGAAAGAAAGAAGAAACATGTCAAAGCAGCAAGCACAATTTATGAGGCAGCTGAAGCAAACACTTGCTCCTCACCAAGCTGGAAGGTCACAAAACCCTAATGGCCTACATTTAGCAGAGCTGCCAGAAGCCAGAAAGCTATTGAAACATTCATCCATGACACCCAATCAGTCAGTTGCTCCCTCTTAATCTACAGAAAGAATAAGGCATCTTAGGCTGTTCCTCAAAGATCTGGACTGCTTTGGTATTAAAAAAACCCCAACCAAACACAAACTGTAGCAAGGAAAGGGAAAGAAAAAAAACCCCCAAACATCCCCCTTTTCTGAGCTCTGATATCCTTGTGAAAATTTCTGCTGTAACAAACAAGGGAATAAACATTATCCTTGAAGGACCCTGAATTTTATAAACCTGACTGAAATAATTTTACTGTCTTCGTAACAAATAGCAGTAAATCAAAAGAGATGCTCTGAGGAAATGTTCTGGGGGAATAAAGAAAAAAAGAGGGGGGGAGTTTTCATGTGAAAAATTCCCCATTTAAAAAGTCATTATGTTCTGTAACAGCAGCTTTTTTGTTAGCAGCAGTTATGAAAGAACAGAACTTCTGGGTGTCCTCACAGCACTCAAATAACCATTTGATAGTAACAGATTACAATAGCCTCATAATTATCTTTAGAAGTCTGTACTGGTCATGTCCTTGTGGCACAGACAAGATGTCACTTGCAGAAAAGATTGTGCCCTTGACTGAAGCAATGCTTCTTGCAGTTTGCTCTCTCTCCAAAATGACTTTAATGGGGGAAGTAGGGAAAAAAAAAAAGGAAAAAGGGAAAATGCAGCCAGCAATAGTCAGCAGCTTTTACCTTTTAATATCTCTGTGAATATGATTATTTTCATGCAAAAAGTTGATGCCATTTGCTGTACCTTGAACAATTTTACATCTTGTATTCCAAGAAATTGGTGGAGTGTTATCCTTGAATAAGAAGAGAAGAAGGCAATTAGAAGAAAATTAAATATATATATATATATATGTTCACATAAAACTTACTAAACTCCCACAATGCAAAACCAACTTGCTACATTTTATGATTTTCAACTAAATTGTTAAAAAGACTAACAGCATAGATTTCTTAATTTACTTGGGCAGAAATACAGGAATTTGTCACATTTAGTTCTCCCCCCTGCATTTTGCTTTAGATTAATTCACCCACTGCAGAGAGTGTTCTTAAAAATACCCAACTGTGACCCCTCAAGGCCAGCTACAAAGAACTACCTGCATCTACTGCAGCTCACTTTGTACTGGCTCTGGCACCAAAAGCCTTTTAACCAAAAGTAAATCATTCAAAGCAATCAACAGTTTTTACTAGAAGTACATCAATCTTCCAGTGGTTTTGGATTTACCACTTCAAGAGGTTAGATTGATCCCCGTTACTAACTAGACGTTAGAGGTGAGGACACCTGCATTTCAAAATGAATTCTTAATCCTGCCAGTGGCAAAGGGAAGAGGATGAGAGTATCTCATCATTCTATCACCTCCCTCGCCTGCTCCTCCAAGTCCAGACAAAAGGATGACATAAGCAAGAGTCTGGGCCTCAAACACATTCTGTGAAGTCACAAAATGAAGTTACCAGCAAGAACACACATTCAGTAAGCAAATTCCTCACTGATTCGACTTTATCAGAAAAAGATTCTTTCTGATTTAGATTCTCTATGATTTATATCAGAAGTTGGTCTCCTCCTTATAAAGGGCTCAGTTTTTTCTCCCTCAGATTTCAGTTACCATCATCTTTCACTTCACATTTGATGACAATGGCCAAAGTTACATGGATGAACATTTTCATGTACGTCCCTGTCAAGCACTGCTCACTGCTACAGATAAATCTGCACTACCTTTAGGAGCACTTAGTCTCTCTTCTGCACTGATTCAGTTAAAAACACAAAAAAAACCCACAAAAAAATAAACCTAAAAAAATTCAGATGCCTGAGTGCATGAAAGCAAATCAACCTTAGACAGCAGTGCTAGTAAACATATCCAGTCCTTTCTTCAACCACCACTATTCATTTTCTAGCACCACTTCCCTTCCTGTTGGGGCAGAAATATTTGCATAGCACTGTAGAGGAAACACCTCCAGGTAAAATGGAAAGATTTTTTTTTCCCTGAGTATTTTTTTCCCTGATCAGCTCCTTAACACTGCTCTTTCTCCAACTACTAAATGACTGGGCCAGTACAATGAGAAGATCAATGAAGAAAAAAGCTGAACAGTATTTTTTTTAGGTTTGGGGTCGTGGTGGGTTGAAATACCACCAGTTTAAGATGTTCATCAGATTACCTCAGAAGCTGCATTTGCTTAGTATGAAGCAGATGTTTTAACTCCTCCAGCAAACTAACATGGACACTCATCCACTAGGTTAAGTCTGGCTTAGTATTGGCATCACTCTAAGCAACTATCTGTCCTTCTTACAGACTTGCCTCACCAAAACCAAAAGCAACTTGTTTATTAAAGGCCAAGGCTAGAAGTTAAGTCATTTGATTAAATCAGATGAAAGCACAGCATTCACACAAAATATTATTTTAAAAAATAAATAAATAAAATGCTTAGGCATTGCAGATAAAGATACACAGGCTGTGAACACTGTGTTAGAATCAGTTAGTGGTTAGAACTTAGTGGTTCTAACGCAGTGTTCACAGCTTATGTATCAAACAGTGTTCACAGCCTGTGTATCTAAGTTCTAACAGTGTTCACAGCCTGTGTATTTTTTTCTGCCTAAGGGCAATGAACAAAGAACAATTTCACCATGCAGAATCTCAAGAATTAGCAGAGAATTTGTCAATCCCAGAGCCCTCAGTGCAGCACCCTCTGCTCCGCTCCATGCAGGCATATCAGGTCCAAGTTCCCCTGCCACTTCAGGTACCAGCACATGACATGCTATCATCAGCCTGCTTTGACTGAAGTGCATCTAAAACATCTGTCTAACATTATTGGAAGAGTATCTGCTAACACCTTTGTCTTCTAGAAGGCAGAAGTAAGGAGTAAAACATCCTTTGGCCATCCCAGTTCAGCACCTTTTCAAAGATACCTCACAGACATCTGTACTTCAGCGAAGTACCACAGCTGGAGGCAAAGGAAGAGCTTTACCTACCAGACAAGCAAGTCTGTCAAGCAACGAGCCGCTGGGCATGTATTCGTACACCAGGCATGGCTGAGCACCGTCGCTTGAGAAGCCCAGCAGTTCCACTAGATTCTCATGTCGACACCTACAGCAATAGGTAAATAAATACAAGCTGTTCATATGTGCTCCCAAATGCTTCCAACATCCGAGGGAATTACAAGTCAGGGGGAACTTGACCCCCCAATTATACGTCCCAGCCCTACCACACATAGCCAGGTTTCTGCAGTGGTGCTTTAAAACAAAATGCAGTCACGTTGTATATGAAACATTCTCACTTAATATGAAACTCATTAAGTTATGCTAGAAAGACAGAAATAAAGGTTCACACTAGTTAACGTGTTCTCTGCAAACTCAGGTTCCCAGAAAAGGCTATAGTGACATCATATAACACTGTACTCACTTTGACATCATTTTTATTTCTTGATCAAATTGCTGTTTCAAGTCCTGAACACTAACATCAACCATCTACAAAAGGAAATATTTGATGTTAATATTGCTGGGCATATTAAAATGCAGTTGTTCATTAAAAAATAAACCAACCAAAAAAATCAAAATTTTAAGCCTGTAATTAATTACATGGAATAGCTATTATTGGACAGATGGATCCAATTTCATCACAGTCACCAACTTACTCTTTTATTTCACAGCAGTTACCAACTATTAGCACTTACTTGTTAAAAAATGATTTTTTCATACAAAAGTGCTGGTTATAGAGACTGAAATTCTATGGCAATTCTAAAATTCTATTTATGTTGTGCATTGTTCATGTGCTTCTGAAAGCAAAGCCTCCCTAGCACCCCTTCTCTTCTGCAACTTCCTGTGTGCAGGGGAGGGGGGGGAACTGGGGGAACACTCTGCTCTTCCACACAGCTTGCCTGAGGCACTACAAGAGCTACAGAAAGGTCAAGACCTCACCTTTGGTGAGTGCTGACACACACCACTCATGGGACTACAGGATAAGATTTTCAACCCAACTGATGTTTAACATGGTGGCACTTTTTGAAGGGTATCATTCAACACTTTCCACAGATGAACAAGCAAACAGTCATTAAAAAGGAAAATGTGCAGGACAACTCACAGCAACAAGCTTCTTGATAGCCACGTTTCTGCCATTAATGTAGCCTTTGAACACAACACCAAAGCCACCTTCTCCCAGTTTATTGCCTCCAGCTGATTCTGGTCGTGCATCAAAATTATTTGTAACACTTTCCAAGTCATGAAACAAATAACTATGGAATTCTGAAAAACATATTAATCATTGAATCATTAAGGTTGGAAAAGACCTCCAAGATCATCTAGTCCAACTGATCTCCTACCACCTATATTACTAACTAAAGCATATCCTTAAGTACTTCATCCAGCTTTTCCTTCAACACCCTGAGGGGGAGTGACTCCACCACCTCCCTGGGCAACCCATTCCAATGCCTAACCACTCTTGCTGAGAAGAAATTTCTCCTAATTTCTAACCTGAACTTCCCTGGTACAACTTGCAGCCATTCCCTCTTGTCCTGTTGCTAGTTATCTGGGAGAAGCAGCTGACCCCCAGCTTACAACCTCCTTTCAGGTAGCTGTAGAGAGTGATAAGGTCTCCCCTGAGCCTCCTCTTCTCCAGACTAAACAGTCCCAGTTCCCTCAGCTGCTCCTCGTATAACTTGTGCTCCAGACCCTTCACCAGCCTCGTTGCCCTTCTCCGGACATGCTCCAGGGCCTTGATGCCCTTCTTGTAGTGAGGGGGCCAAAACTCAACACAGTACTCAAGGTGCAGCCTCACCAGAGCTGAGTACAGGGGGATGATCACCTCCCTGGTCCTGCTGGCTATGCTATTCCAAATACAAGCCAGGATGCCATTAGCCTTCTTGGCCACCTGGGCACACTGCTGCTCATGTTCAGGTGAGTGTCAGCCAACACCCCCAGATCCATTTCCTCTGTACAGCTTTCCAGCCACCCTGCCCCAAGCCTGCAGCATTGCCTGGGGTTGGTATGACCAAAGTGCAGGACCCGGCACTTCGCCATGTTGAACTTCATCCCATTGGCCTCTGCCCATCGATGCAACCTGTCCAGGTCCCTCTGGAGGGCCTTCCTACCATCTGGCAGATCAACACTCCCCCCCAGCATGGTGTCATCTGCAAACTTAACCAAACTTAAACCAAAGCCTCACTACCATGCAAATCCTGACACGGTGAAGCCCTACTTCCAGCATTGTGATGAAGATACCAGAAAAACTGAAATGCAAATAAATAATTAGCTACACATAATTCTTCTTCACAGCTAGCACTGTAACAGCCCTCTATTTTTTTTACAAGTATTTTTTGTTAATACTTTTAATACAGGTAATAGAACTGAAACATGCAGCAGATCGGAGAGCACCACACTGTGTCAGATGTAAAAATTACATCGTATTTCTGGCAGCAACCCAAAAGTGCAACTCCAGGAAAACAACAGACCAATCACATACTTCCCTATAATGCTTTCCTGAAGCACTTTTTCTGTCAATTCTGTCACGTAAAATCCAGCTTTGAAACACAAGATGCTAACCATTCTACAAAATCAGTATCTAAATTGGACAACAGGATTACACATAGCACAAAATAAATTGCAATGCAATTAAAAATAAAGTTTTCCATCACAGTAGCTGCCTTAGCGGCCTGGCACAACTCATACATCGACATCCTATTACCCAGGCTAAACTGAGAGTCACACAGAACAAATTGTGCAAAAGCACAATGCCATTTCCATTGATGCATGATGATGGGAACATAGTCATTACCCTGATGCACTATGATTGATTTTGCATGGGGTGAAGGGCAGATCAACAACAAAGATTATACTTAATTCTACCAAACTATGTGCCTACCTGTGTTACTAGACTGCAAACTGCTATTTTCTTGACTTAAGTAGGAGGGAGCTGAATGTTGCTTCTCAGCACTCTGAGCTACAATAGGATTTAGAGATGCCACTTCTTTTTCCTGTATAGGCAGTTGTTTCTCATGTATAGGCAAGGTTTCCTGTGAAGAAAGAGGTAATGTAACTTCTTGTGCCATCCTTACAGAGTCTGAAAATGGAATTTAGAAACAGTGTTAACTACATTAGGAACTAGGAAAAAAAGAAGTAACATTAATGCTCATATATACTAAGATTAGGAGGCACGTAAGCCTCATGATAGGTATATTCTACCACCATGAGCGAACTGTAAGGCTGTTATTTAAACTTGAAACCCTTATTTAAAGTGTTATTACAAATAATAGAGAACATATCCACTTTCAGTTATTTTGATTTAATCCTTTCTGATTTTCAAATTACTGTGAAGCTCTTTAGCACCTTAGAAAACTGAGAATACAGTAGAGAAAGTACAAGGCTAACAGTTACCTGGAAGCAAAAGGCTTGCTGCTGCTAGGAATTGATTCCTAACCAGCAGATCCACAAGATCACCAACTGTACAGTTTGTTGTTCCCCAGTCAAAAAGTAATTCACACGTGGGGCTCTTTCCCATTTGTACAAATGCCTCAAATCTCCTTAAAAGAGAAATAAGAACCAACATTTAAAAAGTGACCTCGAGAACCACGAAGAAGGAAGAGAGATTAAAGGTAAATGACAAAAGGGAAAAATATGCAAAGTAAGGGAAAAACTAAGGGAAAAATATATATAGATGGCTTCAACATTTTGTCTGGGACCTGTATCAGCACATGGAACTAACAGAAGAAAGAATGTCAATGAGAGACAGAGGTCAAGTCAGAGGCAAACTAAATAGAATGGCATTCACAGTTCATTTGGAGTATTCTGAGATGGGTATTAAGCAGAAATAGAAGAAATGGAAATCCATTAATTTAAGTGGTTTATTATCATCATAGAAAGAGAGACATTTAATGCTAACATCACTAGAAAGGCTGGAAAGCCTGGGGTATTTAAAAATCTCCTAACAGCTTAAGGATTCAGCAAGCCCTTCAAGCAACAGTGGCTGTTCATAAAATACTTCTGCCATTACTTCTCAGTTAAACACGTTGGTTTTAGGCCTCGGGCTCCTCACATCTGGTCATTTTCATGGTAACAGTGAATTAGGAGCAACAGCCCAGGTGTATATCTTTGCACAAGAACAACACAGGAGACAATGAAGTCAATGTTTACTAGTCTCTGGCGTACAGAAAGCTGCTCAGCCAGTGCCACATCACTAAATATACACATGCGTGCAGCTTTAATTAATTCTAATTTCCTTAGTTAATTTTCTTTGGCTTTAGCTTGTCTGAAAACGGAACTGCCGAACAATAAGGAGCAATTACGCTGAGTTCCCTCAGGAAACGGGGCCGCACGCTGCAAGTACCCACTGGCACTGAATGCAGCAAGTTACAGTAACGGGAGGGACGGCGGCACTTAAGTCAAGCGGTTAACGAGCAAGGCCACGGGATTTCAATAGGACCTTATGTGCATTTGGCTGTATCTGCTTTCACCCGACGGGTCGGTGATATCTGCTGCCAGCTTCTTCCACCCTTCCTGCGGGTCAATGAAGTCCGCCAGCTGCCGCATGAGCCGGTAGCCCAGGCAGCGGACGTGCGTGGAAGTCGTTACAGGCCTGCTCATCTTCGGCTCCTACGGAACACAGACAGCACCGATACCCAACGCGTCCGCCGCGGCTGCGCAAGCCAGGAACGCCTCAGACCCGGCACCGCAGCCGCCCCCGGCCCCCTCCTCACAGCTCCACCAGCCGCTTCCCGGCTGCACAGCCAGGCCCGCCCCGCCCCGTCCGGGGCC
This sequence comes from Porphyrio hochstetteri, assembly GCA_020800305.1. Classification (NCBI taxonomy): domain Eukaryota; kingdom Metazoa; phylum Chordata; class Aves; order Gruiformes; family Rallidae; genus Porphyrio; species Porphyrio hochstetteri. The sequence goes on from CM036905.1 coordinate 36,662,447, forward strand.
GCCCCTCACGGCGCAGCTCCCGCCCAACGGCCCTGGTAGGCGACGGCGCCCTCCCGCAACCCGCGGCGCGGGAGGCCCCTGCCCCTGCCCTTGCCCTTATCCTCACCCTCACCTCACCGCCGACCCCCCCGTCGCTCCCTGGGCCCAGGACCCGCCCCGCGCGCCGTGCTTCCCGTCGGGGCTCCCCGCTGCATCACTTCCCCTTTAAGAAGGGGCGGTGCAGCGTCTTGCGGAGCTGGCGTCACCGGGGCGGAGCAGCTCGGCGAAGAGAAAGCGGAAGCGCCCTCCTCCCATGCGGCCTTTCCATAGGCTGCGGGGGACAGGCCCCGCCTCCTGCGGCGCACCCCATGAGTGACCGCGGGGGGGCATAGGGGGCGTGTGCGTGTGTGTGCCCCTGGCTCTCTTTCCCCGCGCGCCTGGAGAAATTGGTACCGTCCTGGGGTCCCTTTCGCTGTGGAAACGGCAGGGGGCGGGGAGGGGGTTGTGGCGCCCCCTGGCGGGCTGCCTGGCGGCGGCTTGCGGACGCTTGGGCCTCTCCTCGCGTGGCCGCCCGGGACGGGCGCGGTGCTGCGGCCTTCCCTCTCTCCCTGCCTCCCTCCCGCCTTCCCTCCCTCTCTCCCTGCCTCTCTCCCTGCCTCCCTCCCGCCTTCCCTCCCTCCCTCCTTCCCTGCCTTCCTCCTTCCTTGCCTCCCTCCTTCCCTCCCTGCCTTCCTCCCGGGCCCTCCGCAGCCTTGTCTTTAGTAGTTGAGGTATTACTCTTCCTTATTAGTCTTGTCCTCTTGCAGGTGCCGGGGTGCCTGGGCGGGGAGCAGGGGAAGGCAGCGGAGCCATGCTTTGCTCCTTCACTCACCTGACCGACCACACCGGCTTCTGTGGCACTATCAAAAACTCGCCGGGTGACTTCGTAGTGACGGAAATCGAGGTGCCCGAACACTTCCTTAGGGATACCCGGGCTGAATCGCTTCAGGAAGCCAGCCAAGCACCCAAAAAGCTGAGAACGGACCCTCATAGTCCTCATGCCGGTGGTTGTCATGGTGGGGCACCCTGTCCTTTGGAGTGTGACCCAAGCCCGGCCGGAGGCGACTGTGCTGCATCCCCTAACAAAAAGGAGCGTGGGGGTGAACCTGAAGTGAAATCTGGCCTCGAGGAAGGCGGCAGACTGGACTCCTTGATAGGGAAACCCATGAGGGAACTGCTTAGTAAATTCGCTTGTGATCTGAAGGATAAGTGGGACTCGGAAAATAATGCCGATTCCAGCACAGGGGAGTTCTCACTGGGACCTGTGCTGGACAAGAAAACTCGGGCTGAGCTGCACAGTGCTGTTAGGCAGCAATTCCCCTTTCTAGCCACTGTTACGAAAGACAATGAAATGATTGTAAAAGGAAATGCTGATTACAAAGAACTCTGTCAGTTAGTGACCGAAAAGGAAACCAGTGATTTCTTTAAATTTTTAGATGCAAAGCTAGAAAATTCTACATTTTCATTTCAGCCTGATGGAAACAAAGAGCACAGAAAAGTAGTTCACCACTTTATCAATAGAAAATTTGGAAAGCTTTTAGAAACAAAGTCTTTTACTGTGACAGATGTCAATCATCAGCCAAATATGTCAATAACGGTGCGATTTCGAGAAAAAAGCTGGTCCAGAAAAAGGCCTGTTGATGGTTTCCAGGAAAAACAAGATCTTTACACAGGTAAATTTTACATTCTTAGTGAAAGTGTGAGGTATGGTGTTCTTCAGTAGGTTTGATTCTCATTTATGTTGAAATACGTTATTAATGATGTACACCTCATCACTGCACCACTGGAGAATGAAATGGATGAATCAAGTTGCTGCAGTGATTTAGCATAGTCTGTCCAGTGGTAATGGTTACAATTCTTTTGGCTGTAGAATTGGCACAGTGTTACTCCCTGTATGCTAGCTTTCTCTTGAAAGCCATTGGGGGTTTTTAGAAAATGCATCTACATGTTGGATGCGTTACTGAAGTCAAATTCAGTTTTTAACCTCATTCCTTAAAGCAGTTGCTTGCTTATACAGGGAATGTTTCTGGTGATGAGTCAATACATGTTCATTGAATTGTGTTGCATTTTATCAGGTGCTGTTTTTAAAGGTAGCAGGGGTTTCAGTTTACAGAAGACCTGTATCATTTAGAAATGCAAATTCCTAATGAGTCTGAGATGATTGTTTCAGCTTTCACCCTTCAGAAAGAAAATCTGGAAACCCTGGAAGCAATTGGCTTCTTGGCTGCTGAACTTGGTGTTCTTCCTTCAGACTTCAGTTACACTGGCATCAAAGATAAGAAGGCTATTACTTACCAACCCATGGTTGTGAAGAAGGTCACTCCGGAGAGGTACTAACAATCTAGGTGCATTCAGTTTAGCACATATTTTTATATGTTAATAAGTAGCAACATGGTCCAGTCTTCTGAAATACTCTTATTGATGTGTCTTCCCTCATCCTGTATTAGAGCACAGTGGAAATGGCTTTATTATTTTGTGGCTGCAAAGAACACACAGCTTATCACAAAAGTGAAATTCCAGTATTGGAATTTAGGGAAAAGTCTTGCCTTTGTATTTTTTCATAATATGAATATGCTGTATTGGCAGGGACAGTTTCCTTCCAGTTCATGCTCACGGGATCCACTCTACAATTTCTTCCTTCCACTAGCTGGAACTGAGAATGAGCCTATGCCACATGGTGCAAGAGGTTTCTGCATGCTATCAGAGCATTGTCTTGTGGTTAACAGACAACAACTTTAAAGCTTTATACAGCTACAAAACTAAAAGAAGTCATTACAAATATATTTTGGACAGATGTTGTCTTTCAATGTTAAGTATCAACTTGTGTTGTTCAGTTAAGAAACAAATACATTCCAAGTAACACATCAGTAATAGATGTGCCTTTATGTTCCTCATTTTTGTTACTCTCTGTAGCCAACATATATTAAGTTCTGCAATACTTGCAGTAAGAAATTGCTGGAGTCAAAATCATAACTTATTTCTTCCTCAGCTTTAACTTTATATTGGTTTTTTTGTCTTAGCAAAAAAGTACACTTAGCAAACAAAGGAAAGTAAAATTCATGGGTTTGTGATTTATTATTGACATAAATAAATATCAGTATAGTAAAATTCCTTGGCACACTGCACCGTAAGGCCAGTTGTTCAAGAGATCATTAGCAAAAATTTGCATTAATGTTTAAATCAAAATTGTTAAAATACTTAAATGCTCCTAAGCCAATAGAATAACAGAGAAAATGAAGAATTTTAAAAAATAAATTATAAGGTTATTAAAATATTGCTTAGAATGTAAGCTCTTACGCTGGAAGTTTCCTCTGATTTGAATGGCTGTTACTTAGACATAAGAACAAAGAGATTGAGTGGATATTTGAAAGGGCAAATACTTGAACTGTCAGCTGTGTTTCCAATTACAAGCATGTGCAAGCATACCCAAAGAATCAGTGTGCTGAGTTTGTTTTTGTTAAGGCTGACCAAGAAAGAGCAATTGTGTTTGGGAGCCTGCTAGAGCACATTACTTTTTCTTTTTCTTTCTTTTTATTTTTTTTTTAATGAAAAGCAGATTTTTAGGAGTGAGGAGTAAATCACTTGTTTTTCAATAAAATATGCAAAATTCAGCTCAGTTGCCATGAGAAGGTTCAGTGAAATCCAATTCCAATATCTGCTGAGCCACAGAATTTAAGCTTGAGTGAAGCAAACATTTAACAAGTATTTCTGGACTATAACTATGTTTTAAGACTTACCTCTGCGTTTGATTTGGTTTTCCCATAATAATCTCTTTTAAATCCCTCTTAATTTTTTTTTAAGTGTTCTTAATTCTAGTGCAAAGGTGAAGAAGACAGTTTTTAGAAGTTGGTTAGCTTTAGCAGAGGATGGTTCATGATTTCTCCCAATTCTTATGCAGGTTGAAAGAAATTGGAAGCAAAATGGAGAAAAAGGGCATGAAAATGCACAACATACACCCAGTGTGCCAGCACCTCAGGCTTGGTCAGCTGAAGGGCAACCACTTTGATATAGTTGTGAGAGACCTCAAACATCACAGTCATGACTCTTCTGCAAATTTGAAAGAGAGAATATCTGAAGCAGTGGAAAATGTTGAGGTAAAAAAGCCTCGTGGTTGCCAGTAATGAACAGTTTTAATTCTGTGCTGTAAAAAAACCCCAAGTACTTTTAAATAAAATGCTTTTATTAGCAAAACAATGGCACTATTTCCCAGTTTTGATGCTTTTTGCTATTCTATGTTTTTCCTGCATTACTTAAGGAATCAAGAGTAAAGCTGCCCAGAGAGGTGGTGGATGCCCTATCCCTGGAGGTGTTCAAGGCCAGGTTGGATGGGGTCCAGGGCAACCTTGTCTAGATCCAAGTCTGGAGGTTGGTGGCCCTGCATGTGACAGGGGAGTTGGAACTCTATGATCCCTGGGGTCCCTTCCAACCCATGCCATTCTATGATTCTGTCTTCCAAGGACATACCATAAGTGAATTTGTTCTGTGTTACAGACCCCAAAACAGATAGGAAATCTGGTAGTAAAGGAGTATGGATGTATCAGCTGTTGCTGCACAGACCTAAGGCCGACCGAAGTGCTGTGTTTCACTGTGGCAGTTGACAGGGTGAAAGAAGATAGTTACACATGCCAACTGGTTGCCTATTTTGGTCACATGAGAAACATGCATGGTCAGCTCGGTTGAAAAGCTTTCATGGCATAGATACATGTGAAATGTCTATATCAGAGAAAGAAGATACCCTGAAATTCAGTGGATTTTGATTGCTGTTATCTTTAGTCCATAAAGAAAACCCTTTGATCAGACATTTTTAAACCACTGAGAGAAGTAAAAGGAACTCATGAAAAGGAAAACTTTGTCTGTTTTGTACAGTAGTAATTTTTTTTTCCTTAACCAAACATTAATCCAGGAATAAAGACCTGGATGAAAACTACCCAGCGTGCAAAAACAAATAAGTTACAAGTCTTTTGGAAATTATTTTATTTTTGAAAAAAGCATTTATCTGGTACTTCCATGCTTTTCTTTCTCTCTTTGCTCCACCTGACATTTGGAAAATGAACACAAGTTCTTTTGATCGTGTTTCTTGTTTTGTTAGCAGTTCATTTATTGATTTATTACATGTGGTATGCTCCATTTAGCTTGAGTAGAGATTTTGTAAGTTGGTTCATATAAAAAGCTTGATTACTTTGACTTGAGTTGTAGTTGTTTTTAGAATAATTAACTATATAGAAATAATTTTGTTTCATTTACCTATTTTTAATGGAAGTGGTAGAACTTGCTTGTCTTTTTATATATTTCTAAATTAGGGGCTAAAATATTGTAGTGAATCTAGAGTTACGATTTTATCGTTTATTATTTCTGGTTTAAAAAAACAGTTTGTATGTATTTTGGATGTAAATATAGATGTACATATGTTGTATGCTTAGTCTTACTAATTATACCTGGTACTTTCATGCTTTTAACATATTTATTCTCTGTTGTTCTAGGCAAAAGGTTTTGTAAATTACTACGGTCCTCAGCGATTTGGACAAGGACAAAATGTTCAGACAGATGAAATAGGATTGGCTTTACTGAATGAAAAAATGGTATTTTCATTTTGTAATTTAAGTAGTTGCTGTCAAGTTAATTTCACATTACTTTAGCAATGTCTAGCACTGGAGTTGACCTTCCCACTGAACAATTTCATTTGTGAGATAAACCCACATGTGTGCTGGAAGTAATTGCCAGATCAGTTTTGACAACAACATAAGCATGAAGATCTTAATGCTGAAACAAAAAATCTTTTTAAATAGCAGGTGCAGCTTGAAATAGTTGAGGAAGTGATTCTTTGTCTGTGATTGCTGTGTGATTGTGATCACCCTCATCATGCCACCTGGCAGGAAAGCGGCTGCATTCCATTCAAGGTTTGAACACTAAAGTGAAGCAATCTTTATACAATGTTCATGGATGGTTCTGATTGCCTCCAAACTTGTAGCCTCTTTATCCTGCTGGGGGCCTGCATACTTCTTTAAAATGTCGCAAGAAATTACACTGGATCATATGAAAGGATTTACTTTTTCAATACCACAGTAATTTATCTGCTATACAGAAGAGATTGCTGCTTTCCATTATCCCTTGGCTACTTCCCCAAACTCTTAGTTCTGAGTGATTGCTCCCATGTAAGCGAAGGAGAGCTTATTTCTTAAGTAATAATTTATGAGTGGTATACTTTTCAATGTATATGGTATAGTAGTTGGCACAGGTCTAAAACAGAATCAGCCACCACAACGTCAGATGAATACATTAGTATCCTTTTCTTTGAATCTTGTTTTGATTCTGAGAAAAGAGAGGAAAACTTATCCTCCAAATATAAGAATAATCAAGATTTAAGGGCAGCCCACAGAAGTTACTGTTGATGGAGCTGACATTTTTAATTCTGGTAGTTGGTACTAAGTGCCAGTCCCTGAAGGGGAGTCTTAATTCAATTACTTTTTAAAAACATGTAGGAACTACTATTTGTATTAAAAATGTGCCCATGTGTGCTTGGGACAGTCCAGTGTAGAGGAGGGTAAGAAACAGATGTCACAGGTTGGTAAAAGTGCTAAAAATTGTATGGTTCTGCTGGGGTTGCAAGTAGCAGAGGTTAGTGTAGTGTTTTCCCTGTCACAGTGTCATCTAACCAAAGACAGGTGAGTATAAAAAAAAAGATCGTTGTCCCCCTGTGAGACTGTGGAACGTGTTCAGCTTACATTTTACATGAACTGTGTGGAAGGAAAAGGAGGAACCTTCCAGTTCAAGATAGAATGGTGGCATTACAAAGTGGAGGAGTTCTAACTGGATGCTCAAGAAGAGTGACTGATTTCTCACAGAGCTCTGAAAGCCATCTTATGCCTTCTGCATCACTAAAGCCTCTCTTTAATCTGAGAAGAAACACAACCACGTTGGTTTGCCACCTTCATGGGGTTTTCTGTGAAAGGGAGAATTTGACTTTGGCCTTGAAGAACTGATACAATTTTCAGAGGTTGCAGAATATGCTAACACAGAGTTGGATGCATGATTGTTTATGACAAAGTTACATATAAATGCAAAAAAACCCACCCCAAACTAATACTGTTCCTTAAAGGTGAAAGCTGTGAGGTTGTTCTTCACACCTGAAGATACTGATGACCCTGTAAACAATGCAAAAAGATACTTCCTTCAAACTGGTATGTTCCATTACATTGTCTATATGTTTGTTCAGGGTCAGTATTGTGAGGGAATAAGATGTTGCTGCAGAGAGATACTTTTTATTTTGCTGCTGTTTTATACCACTTAATAGCTTATTCTGCAGAACTCAGCAGGGTTGCATCCTTGTTAGATGAGGATGAGACCTCAAATGTGCAAAACAGTGGAGCACTGATGTACTTCAGGAGCAAGACAGTGTAGAAACAAACTCTGTATAGCACAATGCCAGAAAATACTGAGGATTTTATCAAAGCAGTTTGCTTATCAAAACAGTCCTTCCACCTGTCTGCTTTTGGAATATAAACTTCTCTCTAATAAAGGAAGTATACAGGAATGAGACCCCCAGCTCATACTCAACACTTACCACATGTAGGCATTTTCTGAGATTTCTGTGACAAACTTAGCTCTTGTTTTTTGCACTTTTGGGCTTTGCTTTTATGTCTCTTTAATTATGTGTCTCTCCCAAGCTTTCCTGTGATCTGCCTTCTTTCTGTCTTGCACTGAAATCAACAAAATATGTGAAAGGCAGAAATGTGCTGCATAAAATGCTCCGTGTCATTTTTATTGGTTTTATCATTCAGCTTAACTTTTTCTGCAAAGCTAAAAAGTTGGAGTTGCTCTCGACTTCAAATATATTTGTTCTTTTCAAATATTCCACATCTATTAGCCTCCTTATCCATGTAGATTGACAGAACAGCTATGATACATAGCTTCAGGAGGCACAAATATGGTTTATTTCACAAAAAAATCTTAATGAATTATGCTGTACATTGCTGCCTGATGCATGGAAAGACATTGATATGGCCTCTGAAAATAGCACCTTGCCTTTTCCTGAAAGCAAAAGGTAAAAGGCTGTACAAAAGGCTTCTTCAGATAATCAATTATAGTGAGAAAATACATAAACCATAATATTTTAAATATGCTGCATTTATATCATGCAGTACAAATTAAATAAATTAGTGTCTTGGCTGAGGCTCAGGCTTCCCAGTAGCCAATGCATATTGTACCTTTATAAACAAGACATGTTTTTTACCCCCATGAAATATGTGGTCTCAAAAGATGTAACGTGGAAGTTTAATGTTCTTTTGTAGCTTGGTCTTTACTTTCAGTTACCTGATCTAAATAAGACCCCGCTTTGGAGTGGTGAATTCAGTTTCTCAGAAGAAAATAATAATAATGGAAGCTAGGCTGAATACCTGAATGACAGCTAGTTTAGCTTATGCTGCATGAAATACAGAAGAATTCATGGGACTGTGTTGGTAGGCATGATAGATTAAATTTGTCTAACGTGACACATTGAAGGAAAGGGAATAATAGCTTAGAAGTCAGCATAAAGAGGTTAGACTGACATCAGTTTTCCCTACCTGATTATTTCATCTTCTTAAGTGTATTTTTTTCCTGACAGGCACTATTTGAAAAACCAGGGATTACTTACATGGTTATTTTTGTTTATACCAGAAGATGCAAAGGGCTCGCTGGCGATGCTGCCGGAGTGTAAAGTGAGAGAGAAGATGCTGCTGCGAGCTTTAAACCGTTACGGTGTGGATCAGGAGGGCTGTACCAAGGGGTGGCTCAGTATTCCCCATGCCATGCGCATATTCTATGTCCACGCTTACTGCAGCAAGGTATGGAACGAAGCAGCATCGTATAGACTGAAGATGTATGGTTCAAAAGTTGTTGAGGGTGATCTTGTCTTCTCAGAAGAAAATGATGAAGGCGTTTCCCTGAATGACAAGGTGAGTCTTCACAAAACAGTTATTGGGGGGAAAAAACCCACAAGCAAGAAAAAGCACGATGTGCTTCAGTACATAGATACACTCTAATGCTTTTATTTTGTTCATCCATTTACGTATTAGTGACGAAGGTGAAAAAAGTGCTGTAGCTTTTTTGATATACCATAAATAGGCACCTTTAGCACCTTTTTTCTGTTCTGCTTGTTTTATTCAAGTGAGAAGAAGGAACAGAATGTCAGAATTCACATATGTGAGAATTCAGCCTGCGTGGGGGACTGGGGATACCTTCAGAGTGGGCTCTGGTTGCATTAGCAGTCAGGGTAGATCTGAATCCTGTTCTCCAGGGTCAGGCCTTCCCATTATATCCATTAATGAATGTAAACCCATGGTGAAAGGTGGCCTCAGATTGAACTGGCAATCTCATTGCAGCTACACAGTCAAAGCATATATAGCACAATTTCACTTAGGCAATTAAAACAGGTCACAGTGGGTCTAAACTGTTAGAAGCTGTTCAAAAAGATGCAACAGTCTTCTTAGAAAAGTAGTAAAGGGCAATGGAGTGCTTCTGCTCACCCACAACACGCTGGGTGCTCTGCATGGAGCCATGAGTGAGCTAATAGAGAGAAGTCAGCAGTGGAGTGGGTCCTGGTCCCAGGTCTTGCCATGATGAAATCCATTCTGAAGCCATCTCTTCTTTCAGGGTTAGCATATGGTTTTCTTATTGTGGAAGCAGTTGGTTTAGATTGGATATTAGGAAAAATTTAATAATTGGAACAGGCTGCCAAGGGAAGTGGTTGAGTCACCATCCCTGGAGGTATTTAAAAGACATGTAGACGTAGCACTTAAGAACATGGTTTAGTGGTGGGCTTGGCAGTGTTTGGTTTATGGTTGGGCTTGATGATCTTAAGGGTCTTTTCCAACCTAAAATATTGTATGATTATATCTTTCTCCTGATCATCAGATAAAGCATAGAATTTTGCAGTGGTTTACTGGATAATAAACAGGTGTGTGCAGAGGCACAGTGTATCCTGTTCCTTTTGTGTGTTAAAATCTTAAAATTTTTTTGGTGGGGCACAGGAACAGGCTGCCCAGAGAAGCTGTGGCTACCCCCTCCCTGGCAGTGTTCAAGGCCAGGCTGGATGGGGATTTGGGCAGCTTGGTCTAGTGGAGGGTGTCCCTGTCCATAGCAGGGGGGTTAGAACTAGATGGTCTTTGAGGTCCCTTCCAACTCAAACCAGTCTGTGATTCTGTGCTTTTTATTTTTTTTTTAAAAAGTTTTTTCTTAACTTCTTAAATATCTTGTCAGGTTCATGTAGTCACTGCTCCAGAAGAGTCAGCTGACAAATACTCTATACACCAAGTAAGTCTTATAAAAAAATCTGAATTGTTGATCTCTTTATTTGATTAAAATGTTTTGTTTTAAAAATAATGTGATTAAGTTAACTGGTGCAGTCTTCTTCCTTGCCAGAGTGCACATTAAAGAAAACACATGTGAACTGATCTCCACTCTCATAACAAACAGGAGGAAATAATATTTACTTTGTAATGGAAATAAGTTCAGAGGCATTTGCAGTATAGCAATATTTATCTTGAAGCTGAATGTAAATACTTAAGAAAAAATTTCCATCTACTGGGAAAACATTGAAGAGCTGTTGATGTTCTAATTCTTGAAGGTTCAGAGTACATAGTTGTGAAGTCATATGTAGGCAACTGAATGTCTTCACTATTGTATCTTTCCCAACAAGCAATGAAGTTCCTGTTAGTATATTTCTAATTTGTTTTAGGAATCCTGATACATTGATTATTTTTTTTCTGCTTTAATTACATCCAAGATAACCTGCTTTGCAGAGCTCTATTTCACAAGAGAAGCTGCTCTTTTACTATTTCAGGCCCCAAAACACATTTTAAATTGTAATCACATATATTTAAAGGAGAATTGTTGGGCTTTATTTCAAATGTGTTTGGGTTTTTTTTTTCCCTTTGAAGGTGGTTCTTCCAATGGTGGGACATAGTATCAAATATCCCAGTAACAAAGTTGGGCAGTGGTACGGTGAAAGACTGGCTAAGGATGAGCTGCAGACCTGCAAATTCAGAGTGTCTCCATTACAGCTGAATATACCTGGATGCTACAGACCCATTTTGAAAAATGTTCAGAATCTGTCCTATTTTTTGGAAGGCTGTGAAAAAGGAATTGAAGACAACGATCTGAGTGAATCAGAAGTCGCTCTCCATATCTCATTTGACCTTGATCCTTCATGTTATGCAACAGTCTGTCTGAGAGAAATAATGAAATGTGACTTTTAAGATTTCAGTGAATGCAGGATTGCAGGAATATTATACACTGGTGATTATTTTATGTGTAATGCCAAGAAATTAAGGGAGATTGACAGGTTTGAGCCAGAAACAGGAAAAAAATGTAGGTTGAGATTCATAGTAATTAGGAAAAATCCCCACCAAACCCCTTTTATGCTGGGCAGGTTTATCACAATGTGGGCTGCCAGGATGGATTTCATGTGTGTGTAGACATCTGAATTGCAAAGTTAAATCCTGGAAAAATGTTTGCAGCAAGCAAATCTATCTTCTGTGTCATCACCATTTCTAAAAAACAGTTTATACTAAATGCTGTTCAAGCAATAATGTTACAGACTTGCAGCCTACAGGTGTCTAACTGAAAACTTGCTGTACAGGAAATTTATTGTGCCCAGGGACCAAGCGTTAAAACGTGTAAGTCCTGAGTCAACAGTGCCAAGTCATCTGATGCTTTATCAGACCTTTGATGAATCCCCTCAGCCTAACTTAATGCTAAGGAGTCCAGGATAGGTCTTACTGCCTGTTCAAGTAAGCTCATCAGGACAAGGTGAATAATTAACATAACTGCAAAACCATTTTTAATAAAACCAAAGTCCTGTTTTATTGTTTACAGGATGCAAACTTTATTCCTGTTACTGTCAAGTGGGCAAAAAAGGTTAATGGAATCATCTCTGGAAAAAAACCACACAAAACACTTTTATATTCTTAATTAAAGAAAAAATTAACAGGTAACTGCGATAAATTGAGTGGATTTGGGGAAAAGGGGAGAGCAGATAATGTCCTTTACTTGGTCTTTAGCAAGGCATTTGACACCTTCTCACAATATTCTTGAAACCAAGTTAGGACATTATGGTCTGGATTGATGGACAGCCAGATAGTTAAAAGAGTGATTGGGCGAGGCTGGTAGATGGTTAATGGGTGGTACCCTACCTGGAGTGAATGTAGCTGGGATATCTCCTGGGCCCCAGCCTGTTTCATGTCTTTGTCAGTGACCTGGTGGAGGGGATGGAGTTCACCCTCATGGAATTTGCAGATGCTGACACATCAAGGGAACAAATGGATACTCTGGAGGTTCAGGCTGTGATTCAGGGAAACCGAGGCGTGCCAGAGGGACATCACAGGAACATTCAGCCTGACGTTCAGCAAGGACAAGTGCAAAGTGCTACCCCTGGGAAGGAAGCACCCCTGCTGCAGCCCGGGCTGGCAAGGGACAGGCAGGGGAGCAGCTCTGCAGAATGGCTCTGGGGGCCCAGTGGGCAGCTGAACATGGGGCACCAGTCTGCCTTGGCAGCAAGGATGACCAGCAGCCTCCTGGGATGTGTCAGCTGGGACACAGCCAGTAGGTCTAGGGAATGCATCTCATTTTTTGGTACTTGTTGGACCACATCTACATCCATCACAAGAAAGATGTCAGAAAATTAACTAGTTCAGTAAAGGGCCTCCGAGCTCTCTGGGGACTGGACCACTTGCCGTTTGAGGAGATGCTAAAGAAACTGAACTTCTTCAGCCTGGAGAAGAGATGGCTTGTGGGGGAAACCAACAGCAGGTACCTACAGGGAGTTAGCAAGAAGATGGAGCCAGGCTCTTTCTAGTGGTGTATGGCAAGAGAACAAGAGACAATATGCATAAATTGAAATGAGATTTAGATTGATGAAAAGGAAGGTTTTAAGGTTTTCCCCTGTGGGGACAGTCGGGCTCCCCAGAGGCTGTGCAGTCTCCATCAGAGAAGGTCTCCAAGACCCAGTGGGATAAAGTTCTGAGCAGCCTGGTCTGAGCTCAGAGGCAACCCTGTTTTGTGGAGTCAATTGGAATAGAGAGCAGAGATCATTTCCAACCTGGATTACCCTGTTATCCTGAAGAGAACATTGCAAGTGTTCATTCAATCTGTAGATGGCAGCATGACTTAAAAGTAAAATGGAAAACTACTCATTTTTACTGAGAGAATTAATATGAATTGTATTCTGTTCTGGCATCAGTCTTTCAGTTGTTGCTAACAGCTGAGTAAAATAAATCTCCGATAGAAGTAAGAAAAATAGAAATACAGAAACATAATTCACATGATTTCAATGCTTGCATAGAACTGTGTAGCAGTGAAGGACCCAGATAACTCACTGCCTTAAGGATTACTCTGTAAGACTATAAATAATTCAAAACGTGATCCCTAGCTTTTACATAGCAAAACAAACTGTCATGTGAACAGCTACTGAGCCACTGTGGGTGACTTTCCACGCTTGCTCTATTACAGTGCTTACTCTACACCTCAAATTTAGGTGATACAGCCAAACCCATTGAAAAATCCATTTCCCTGCCACCACCCACCTGAGACAGATTTATTCCTGGCTTTGCTTTTCAGTATCACCACTTCTGTCTTACACCTGCCCTTAAAAATACGCCTCTTCTGGAAAATTACTTTAAATGCAAGTTGTTTGGGTGCAGCACAGCTCAAAAAGAGTTGTCCTCTCACCACAGCCATGTTAAAGTGCTCTGGTGAAGAAGGGAAGCTGCATGCAGTTGCAATAACCAGAAGAAATAAACACTGAAGTTCTGCTTGAAGACACTATTGTAGTAATCTTCAATGTGGCTTAAAACACCCTTGAAAACCATCTTATCACATGCAAGGTTTGAATACATAAAGCATTGTAAGTTGAGCCTTGATTTGGGAAAACACCAAAGGTCAGAGTAAAACGTTTTTGACTGAAAGGCACACTATTTTAAAATCAAAGATCAGAAGATGGTGTTAAAAGAGTTCCCCTATAATCATTTTAGGCTCATTTGTCATTACTTCTATTGAACACTAAAAGGACTAATCTCCTTAAGCAAATCGTTCTTTCAGCAACTTTAAGGTGAAAGAGCTAATTATGTGTGTCCATGGGTTAAAATTCCTGTAGGAGAAATGTTCTGCTAGGGAAAAGTCAGGTTAGCTATTAGATGGTAAACATCCTTCTCATCCTTCTTATTTCAGTGGGCATTTGTTTGTGATTCATTCTCTTGGCAGCATTATGGACAGTTGAATTCAGAGAGTTTTGCATGAGTGCAAGGCTCATCTCTCCTATTACTGAGTACTTCTCTTGCTAGCATCCTTTTCCAGTAAGCCTTAAAGCGCTTTGCTAATACTAATGAAGACAGGTCTCTCTAACAAAAGGGGTTTTAAGTTCAATGGCTAGTTGATTTTTTTTTTCAGCAGAGATGATAGATAATTGGGCTTTTGAATGGGAAAAATGCAAATGTTCTTAATCTGTGAAATCCTGTTAATTTTAATTCATTACAAATTTGACAACTAGTATTATCCTCAGCGAGAATGTACAAATTTGCAGATCTTTCAGAATGAGGTGGCTTAAAATTACATTCCTATCATAAAGGCAGTTGAGAAGCCAGGTAGATGGGTGATCATCGTCTCAGCTAACTCATTAAAACTCCATTAACTCCTCTCTCAATGTCGGTGCCTGTCAGCTTGTGATTTGACCTCTTACACCCAGGTGATGAGCACAAACCTCTTTTCCTTTCTCTTGCAGAACTTCTGCCCATAATGAAAGCTCAAGGGAACAAGCTGAGAAGCTATTAACACTTTCCCTTCTTTGAATCTGCAGCCTTGCCTTGCAGCCCACTGGTTCAGATCTGGATTCCTTTTAGAAGAAATGAAACCAGAAGTGAGCTCCAGCTGCACACTGAGCACACTCTGTGTCCAAAGGGAGGAACGACAATCCAAAGGAGCAGTTGGTCATTCAGACAGCTTCAAACCCCTCTACATGGGATGTTGCATTGTGGACCTTAGACAATGTTTAGCCCAAAGTAGAAACACAGAACCACACGTTGCATAAGTACAGGGGCTTCAGTGCTCCAGGATGTTCATCTGTTTCTGTCACGCTTGCTCGTGTGGACATTGTCTGAGAATATTGATTCTGCCTTCCTTGCAAACATAACCAAGTCAGATGTTTGCACTGTCTGAAGTTGCTTCATTCTGCTCAGCAGAAGTCTGAATCTTATGGTACAACAGTTAAATTGTGTTTTCAGCTTCTGCACAAATGCTCCTACCTGCTTAGAACAGCAAGGTTTTTAGTATTTTAGCAATGACTGACTTAAAAAATTAATCGTCTTTCAGAATGTTCCTGACATTAAAAATCCAGGATACCATCTCCCACCTTCAGCAGAAGGCATTTTTCTTTTTACTTTCACATCTCTCTTCAGATCTCTGTTGAAATCATAAATATCACAGAATCACAGAATCACAAGGTTGGAAAAGACCTTTAAGATCAAGCCCAGCCATTCGCATCCTAAGCTAAACCATATCCCTAAGTACCTCATCTACCCTTTTTTTGAACACATCCAGGGAAGGTGACTCAACCACCTCCCTGAAACTCAACCACCTCCCTGATACTAATGATACACCAGGTTTCAGAACTCTGTATAAAAAGAACTGTAATAATACATGGTTGAACCATTCATTTGTGAAAGCACAACATAAATCATTGAGTGACTTTTGTGTTGATACTATAGATAAACAAATACCTAGAGTTAAGCTGGATTTGGGTTTAGTACTCTACAACTGCAGTGGTTTGAATCAAGGCTCTGCCTTGTACCATATCCTGTCTGCAGCAGTTCCTATAAATGGACACACAGGAAGAAGTAAAGCCAGGGAATTGTATATATTTATCCTCCAGCTATTTAATAATTTTGATAGATTCCTTTCCCAGGTATTTCTCATGTTCCCTTGAATATGTGAAACATTTTCCCAGAGTTCCATGTTTGCTACCTGTAATACAAAAATCTATCTTTTGGGTTTGTTTGGGGTTTTCTGTTGGGGTTTTTTTGGGGTTTTTTTGGTTTTTTTTTAACTGCCTCCTTCTGACTTCATTTGATGATCCTTGACTCTTGTATTTCAATACAAGGGACAGCAAAGACTTCATCTCTATCCATTCTTTTGGTACCCAGTCATTTGCATGCTCCCTCTATGTATTTCCTAAATGAGTTGCTTACAACCACAGAGCAGCTATGCAGTCTCTGCTCCTGTTGATGCTATTCTATCCTTGCCATATTTGTCCTTCTCTGAGCTTTTCCTGGTTTTTCATATACCCTTCTGGAGATGAGTGATCTAGAACTGGACACAGTTCCATATTTATACCATGGATTTCTCCAGTGACATTGTGATGTTTGTTTTGTCCTGTACCTCTCCTAATATGTGATTTCTTTTTGGACATACCCTTCTTCCGTGAACATTGAAGGAGTGTATTCTTGAAACTAGGTATTGTAACCCCAAATTTCCACCCCAGAGTGGTGATTTCACCCTGGAGTTGGATGAAAGCTTGTTATTTTTTGTGTGAAGTTGGGATTTGTTTTGTCTGTGGGTCACTTTTCATGTGCCTGTGCTCCCAATTTCATCTGCTGTTGCATTCCCCTGTCTTTAGCACCATAAGGATTCTCTGCAGTTATTCACACTCTGCCCTTATCTTTGTTACCCTGAGTAACTGCATCATCATCACTCTTCTCTTTTCCAACCCTTAATGCACACACTGAACTGCATTCCAGAGCCCTCTGGCTTATGCAGGCACAGCTTAAAGGTGCTTGGTGACAGATTTTGTCAAGTGCTTTCTGAGAGCTCAAGTGCCCCATCTCTGCTGCAGCACACATTTCCATGCAGCTCTTCACCACTCCCCAGAACCCCAAGGAGGCTGTAAGGCAAAGCTTCATAGAAGCCACGCCAGCTCTTCTCCAGGAGATCATAATTCTTCAAGTGTCCACTACTTCTAACCTGTAATAGATTTGCCCATTACAGTTCTCTGGCTTACAGCTTGCACCTCCTCCTATTTTTTTATCCCCCTTATACAGTACATAACTTACACTTGTATCATTAAACAGCTTAGATTTGTACTACATCATAGAATAACTGCAGAAAATGCATACTGTTATTACCAGTAATGTCAAGTTGAGTTGAAGGCATGAGAAATGCACTGAAGGAGACATGCCAGCCTGTAGCTTCATTAAATGCTCGTGGCATTTGAAAGATCTTTTTTTGGATCTGTGTTCTGTTCAAAGGGGATATTTGAATCCATATTTCATCATACATAGCCTGTTAACCACAGTTACAGCTTGTAAAAGTAACTGGTAGTGAAGGTGGTGGCAAAGTATGGCTTTTTTGACCAAATGTAAGAGAAAGGCTTTCTTGAAATTTGAATAAGGGAGATGAAAGGTCAAGTCCTAATTCAGGTGGAAAAGGCCAACCTGTGTGGTGCAGTCAGCAGATTATTCTGCAACAAGAGGCTGACGCAGCTGCACACCCATGCTCAGTGTTTCAGGTTCTAGCTCTGATACGGGAAGGATTGTCCCTAATGAGAACCTTGCTTCTGAGCATCAGAGCTTTGGGATGGGAAAACAAGGAAATAATTAGTTTAGTTCCTGTGTGTCCAGCAGCAGAAATGAGCTAGTGAAGGAATTCAGATTCCTCAAGGATTTACATATGCTAAATAGGACATTTGGGAATGTTGCTTACACCTAACCACTGCTCAGAACCCAAAACTTAGAGGCAACATCTCACAGAAAATCAAGTTGAGCCCCCAGATCACCATTTCAGTTTTTAAAGTTTGGCCTGTAAATTTGGCCTTAACTGTATCAGATAAGGATACATGTTTTAGTCCTAAACTCATACCTAAAGGTCTGATACAACATGCTAAAACAAATGGAATTGTCCCATGGTGCAATGCATGCATCCCTCCCTTCCTCAGCACAGATTGAGATGTCTGGGGAAGGCGATACTTACCTCCATCCTGACCTGCCAGTGCATCATGGGGGGTTGTAGAGAGATGGGTGTTGATTTCTTCACCCAAGTGAGAGGTGATGAGGGGGAATGACCTCAAGCTGCACCAGGGCAGGTTCAGATTAGACGTTAGAAAAAAGTTCTTCACCGAAAGGGTTACCAGGCACTGTAAGAGGCTGCCCAGGGAGGCGGCTGAGTCACCGACCCTGGATGTATCTAAAAGATGGATAGATGAGGTGCTCAGGGATACGGTTTAGGTAGAGGACAGGTATGTTTGGACTTGATGATCTCAAAGGTCGTTTCTAACCTGGTGATTCCGTGATCAGATGCTGCATAAAGCCAGGAATTTCTGGTCAAGTCATCTAGCATCTTCTCTGGGATACTTGACCCAGCTGAGAACCATCCCCCTAAGGCAGCTAAAAAGGTAGAATCTTTTTCCCACCAGGAAAGGAGTTTCAGGAAGGCAGTGTGGAGCCCTTCTGCTAGGGATAAGAACGTGCTTTGGATTCAGAGCTGAATCTGACCCCAGCCCTGACTGGCCCTGACCCTCCCCACCCCTCCAGTACTCCCTCCACCCTGCCCAGGGCCATTCCCAGGGAGGTGTGGGATGGCTGGGGCTGGCCCAGTTCCCCCAGCTGCCCTGCTTGTGCCTGGTGTGGTAGAGCTGGCTCTGACCATGGCGTGGCTGCCTGACACCCTCTCACTCAAAAAAATGCTCTCCCTCATAAAGCTCCAGACCGCATAATGAATCCCACCACTTCCTTTGTACAGCCACTTTCTGTTACACCTTGCAAATAATGATGCTAGCTAAATGTTTGACAAATTGTTAAACCATGTTACTCCAAAACTCCTGGAAAACTACAGGGCAGAGTTCACAATCTCACGCTGGCTGTTAACCCTACTCCTTGGCTAGACACCTGGTCCAGATAGTGCTTATCTCCTACCAGCCTGTAGTTCTCTGTTTCACAACATTTTCACATAAACACACACTCGGGCATTTTAGCAGTGCCTCAAGCAGCCCACCAGTTACTTATTCTCCCAGAATAGGGTATGATACATGTTGCAGTGTTACTGTAAATGAACTCTAGTGTGTTTGTTTTCCCAAGGGGAAAACCCCAATATATTCCATCAAATTAAAAAGCTCTCTTAAAGGTTGAGAGTCCTTCACCTCTCCTTTACTCAGATAACCTCTCACAGCCAAGCTGGGGAAGGAAATCTCAGGGTCTGTAAAACAGATTAAGATAATTTTCCAGATGAAAAAGAAACTTTTGGGGTGGGTGCTTTCAATAACTGGTCAAAGAGAAGTGTGAAGAGGTGATTTGGAGGCTGGGATATATTAATTGGGACTGTTGATAAGATGATTGATGCTCTGTGGAATGGTGTTGGGAAAGGCAGGAATGAAGAGATGGTGATGAAAGTGTTCAAGGCCAGGTTGGATGGGGTCCTGGGCAACCTTGTGTAGATCCAGGACTGGAGGTTGGTGGCCCTGCCTGTAGCAGCGGGGTTGGAACTCTATGGTCCTTGGGGTCCCTTCCAAACCATACCATTCTATGATTCTATGATAGTTTGAGAAGGAAGCAGTGCATGTAAAGGAATGATATTGGGAAGGGAATAATATGGGAGGAGAACATATGTAAGAGGTAAACAATTAGATGTGCTTGTGTAACTTGACATAGCCCCATTTATCTCAGTATTTCTCTGTACACATAGATCAGGTCAGAGTGTGACATGTGCTGACCCACTGTTGCCTTCGCTTGAAAGAAGGAAATGGCTTCTCAAACAGCGGTTCTGTTAGAAGCTGGGCTTGAGTGGAGCGACAAAATCAGCAGCACTTGGGAAAATACACCTCTGGGCTTGATCCAATGCTGCCTTGCAGCTCATGCAGGCATCCACCCCTGCTGCAGAGCAGGCCAGACAGCTCCCCAGCCCAGGCACGGAAGGGCGAGTGGCGATGCGAGTCGGGAAGTACGCTCTGGTGGGCACAGGCGGGGCTGGACCCGGGGTCAGGTCCTTGTCAGCTTGACTGACAGGAGCCAGTTGAGGTACCGCAGGGAAGATATAGTACGGTGGGGTGTGGGCTGTTAAGGAACTTGCTGATTAAAGGGCAGTTTAAAATAAAAGACAATCTAAAGCAGGAAAAGCGTGATTTTTGTCTATCTGGCTGCAAGTGCAGCCCCGGTGTGATTACAGTATTCCCAGCTTCAAATGGGAAAGCCACTTGTTCTCAAAAGCAGCCAAAGGTTGTGTACAGGTCTTAATTTATAGCTGCATTTATTACTGTTTAATCAGGAAATAGATGAAAAACATTGTATCACACCCTCCCCCTGTCTGTCCTCCCCTGATCAGGCATTTTTTGTGATATTTTGCCCCTTTAGACTTCTTCATTTCAACATCCATTTAAAGCCCTTCCTCTCTCTTACAGGCTGAGAAGCATCTTCATCACAGGGGCAGCAAATAACTCATGCCCTACTAAGCTAAAAATGTGACCTTTTAATGTTCACCATTCCTGTCCGAGAACCTGCCATGCTCCTTCAACGTCCGTCCCAGCCCACCCCTGCCCTAGGACTGCCACTCAGCTTCACGTAGCTGTGCTGGTATCCCTTTCCTGTCTCGCTGGTATGGAAGGAGCTCTGTAAAGTAAAACTGCAGGGCAGAGGTTCGATTTCACAGTAGGGGCATAAGTTCAGAAAGTCACTGCCTCATTTTCTTACCGAGCTCAGCCCTTCAACCCTTGAGGGCTCTCCAGTACAGGCACAAGAGTGTCAGACAGAGCAAGGGGGAGACCTTGCAGGGCCCAGAGCTTGTCCTACTTGAATTTGCACAACAAAGACCTTAACAAACATAAGAAAAATAAGCTTGCAGAAGGCTGGTGTATTGGTTTTGGCAAAGCAGCTGGCCTACAGCTGATCCTTTTTCTCTCTGGACCTTTTTGATGCTGATTCTGTTCAGGAACTGTGAAGTGATTTGTCATCTTCAAAGGACAGGTTTGTCATTAGTGCTTTTAAAGCTTAGCTGAGCAAACAGACAAAGTGCTGTTCTTAAAATGCAGTAAAAAGTGGCCCTGTTCAGAATATAAAATATTCTAATGAATTTGAAAATGAGAATCAGGTGAATGTGAAAACTTTTCATCCTTGAAAGTTTCTCCCTCTTGCCCCATCTATAAAAGCAATGCAGATGTGGAAGGTAAATCTCTTACTGTGTGTGGGACAACTTTGTCTCTTAAGCTAACATCAGGAAAGAATTGTAAAAATCAAAGATCTTTCTTTTGTCACATGCAGTCTTTGCTTTTTAACACCATTTTCTTCCAATGCTATAGTGGTAAGAACCGATACATGAAAAGAATCTATTAGCATTTCTACTGTCAGAACTTTATCTTCTGAAACACTGGTATTTACTAGCCCCTTTTGTGTTCTCTGTTGTAATATATGAGGAATTTTCTGTGTCCTCTAACATTCCTGTTTTCAGACAGACAAATTGTGCAGGTGTAACAATTCATAATTCAGTTTATTATCAGCGTAATTGTCCATCCGAGGTAAAAACATCACAAGAAATTTGGTTCTGGGATTTAAACCACTTTTTAGGCATTCAACAGGAGATTTCCAGACTGTCATGCTTTTAATGAGGGAGTAAAGAATAGAACAGCATCCTGTGCTGAGGTTCTCGATGAAAGGCCATCATGTGGCTGTGTAGGAATGCTGAGGTAAAACCAGAGCCAGACAAATTCACCAAAAATATGTGTGTGGGAAGGGCATTTGATTTTACATGCCACAAAGTCTAACCATGAAGGTTAGGAGACACACGTAGGCATGAGGCATACTTGAAACGAGTCAAAAGAATTGCTGCTTGCCAGAGACATGTGTCCAGAGGAGAAACTGTGAGAATAGTGAAGTGTCACATTCCTCCTGTTCTCTGTTTTAGAAAAGCCCATTGACACATGCTCACTGTAAAACGATTCGACACCCGTTCCTCCTTACTAGAACGTCAGACTGATACAATTTATATGAATCAGGCTCTGCCAGAGAATACACATAGAGACACTTCAGAGAATCTCTCTGCCCCATTTCTGGTTCCACAGCACATCTGAGGCAGAAGGGCTTTGCCAGGGCTCTACGCTGGCTCTTCATGGCAAGATCTCTGCCCTGGATCCCCACATTCACGTGGAGCTGCTTCTCTCAACTGCAGACAGATTATTCTTCTACTGGAGTATAACCATTGCATGACAGTGCCTAATAAGAGTCAGAACGTGGGCATGATTTACTGCAGTTTTTGCCCTTTTTATGTTTTAATTACCTATTTAAAACCAGAGTTATATCAAGTTAAAAATAAAAGCAAATCTGTATTAATAGACTCCGAAATGAGTGTGCTGCTTTGTGGGGCTCACAATTAGCACATCATACAACTTCATTCCATAGATGTTTCTTCTCTATCAGTTAGCATGCATGATAGATTAAATAGAGTTTACTAGAATTTACAAGATTATTGTGGTGCATTTTAATACTGAGATTGGCAGGAAATGCACAAAGGGCTATTTTATGAGGCCTTAGATATGATATGATTTGAAGGATAAAGGGTACATTCCCAGGACAAAAACCTGGAAGGAATAGAAAAAAATTCAAGACAAACTAGCAAGTATTTCCCTTTAAAAGCTGCCCCTGCAAATCAATCCTGCCTGGAAGCCTTACATGAAGCAGGCTGCAGAGACTTCCCAAAGGAAGAGGTTTGGGTGTTCTAGGTGCTTCAGAGTGGAGTCAAGCTCTTTTTTACTCAGTTTGAGTGGGTCAGGAATATTCTGGGCAAAGCCCATGTACAGCCCCATGCATTAACAGATACCCTGAGCTCTTTTCTAAGCAGTTTTAGTGTTCTCAGCCAAGCTACAACGGCCTCCACAGTCAGCAATGTGGGCAGGCCAGGCATGGCTTTCCCAGCCTTGCTCCGGCTCGTCACCTTGCTGTGCTCATAGGGAGGTTAAGGGTAGATGTAATTTGTTATTCCACATTAAAGTACTTGGGGGGTTTGTGATGCTTTTCTTAAAAGCCTAGGAAATTACTGCCTAGAGAGTGCATTAAAAGAATGTTGTGGTAGCAAGAAGAAAAATACTAAAACTGAGATTCCCTGTGCAACCTCAATTCAGCCTTCTTCTGTCTCTCTGTTATTATACAGCCCTTTATTAATTATTTTTCCCACAGGAAAATGTGAAGGATGGATAGAGTTCTGAGGAAGACAGAATTGCGTTGTGAAAGAGGCTTTGTCTTGTGATCTCTACTTATGATGGAGGGGTCTATAGAGAAGGAAAAATGGTCTTTTGTTTCAGGCAGTTGAATAAAGAATTGTAAAATGTGGAATTGCAGCAGCTGAGTGTTGTGGGACTAGATTCTGTCCTTGCCTCCAGCACAGAATTCCTATGTAATATTTGTCAAGGCATTTACCCACAGACTTTTAACGAACGTGTCCTCAGGTTTAAAGAAAGCTTTTTTGAGTTCACAGGTCCTGATCTGCAAAGTTCTGAGCCATGAGCTGAAATTGAAAGTAGCGACACCTTGGCTTTCCTTTTTGTGAAAATTCAACTGTAAGGATCAGATTTGGCACCTAAAGTCGATGGAGAATGTGTCATTTCTGCTTCCTCGCCTGGAGATAAATGATTCTTTCATTTTTCTGAAGCTTTTGTGAAAAAATGTATATTGTTTCTGAGGCATGGATGTTACCACATTGTAACAAAATGCCCATGAGGCATCTCTTCAGAGCAGGGTTTGAACTCTTGCAAGGAGCCCAGAGCTGTGCAATGAATCCTGAATGTCAAAGGACGCTTTCCATAGCTGCCTGTCCCATCTTTATGGCTGTTCTACCCCTCAAGTGACACTGCAGACCCATGGAAAAACAGGATATAACAGTATTATTAGTGTTACTTCCTAACACGCTGTCACGATAGCATTTAGGGGCATTTCCAAACTCTGCATACTTGACCTTAACATTTCTGATGGAGCCGCTTCTGTACCAGGGTGTTATGTGGTGGCATTGGTAGTCACACGGCTCTAACAAGCAAATAAATCAGAGCCTGAGGCAACTGGATGCTACAACTCTTTTGCATATATGCTGTCTTTGCAGAAGCAGCCTCAAGGGAGTAATTTATTTTGATTGAACAAGCATTTGTTATGCAGAGATAGTCTGAGAACCTGATCTAATCATCACTGATATCAGCGTTAAGTATCACATTTGTCCAGCAAAGGTGATAAAGCTGAATGCTAGGATGTGGCCCTCAGTTCACAGTTTAATTTGCCTGAATGTATATAGTCATTATCTCAAAGAAACATGCAGTCATAGGATGGCAGCTTTCATTTGCTGCTGATCTGGGCATAAATTCAAACACATACTCTGAAGTTTCTGTATTTTTCCATTGGCCACTAATTTTGTAGCCACCTGCAGTATCTGTTTAGATGAGCTTTTAATTACATGAGGTAATTGAGTGAAAGTGACTGACAGGAGCGATTGGAGCTACATGCAGAATTCTGAAGGTGAAAATACGTGGCCCTTGCTCCTTTGATCCAGACTCTGGTTTTGTCAAGCAGAAGGTGCTTTGAGAAAAGAACACTTGATTTAGCTGAATTACGCGATGAAACGAAGCGGCAGGTGAGGGAACCCCCATCATTATGAAAACAATGCCATCCCTTGTATTTACACTCCAGCTGTCTAAATCTCCACATGAAGCTATTAAGTGAGATCAAAGATACCCACGCAAATGGAAAGGGAAGGCCAAAACTCAAAGTAATAAACCAGGTAACTGGCTGCACACACGGACAGCACAATGATTTTCGTTTCAGTCAACAATAGCGCTGCTGTCTTATTTCTGGGGGCTATAACACCTTCCATTCAAAAGGACCTTTTCCAAAATACCCAGAAAGGAATCATTTCAAGGGATCGAACCACTGGAAGGCTGACACCAGGTTATAACCCAGCCTGCAGCAGGGTGTCAGGTTGCCCTGCTGTAGCCTGCTTTGAAACCCATCCCATTCTCCTGCGGGAAACAGAAAGGATGAACAGCAGTGAAGGCTTTGGAGGGGGACTTAGCAGATGCAGGTTCCCAGGCATTACTGCAGTGACCTTTGGCAGCTCTCCTAAATACCGCTCAGTGCTCAGCATTTAATCTCTTAGTGCCTGTGTTTCCTTCTCCTGTTTTGGAGGTAATAAAAAGCCTGTTCTCTCCACACTGAGGAAAAGATGGGATACAGAATCAACAACAAAAAAAAACCCCTTAGTCCATTCAGTGTTAAGAAAAGCTGAAACCACGAGCTCTCTGGTTTGCATAAGGTGGTCAATTTCCAGAGGAAAGTCAAAATACGAGCAGTCACCAGTGAAAAGAAAGCAAAGGGAAAGAGAAAGGAGCAAAGGCAGACAAAATACGGACTACCAACCTGAAAGACAAGGATTACTGTAGTCATTTCTCTGGTTTGTATGCAGTTAGATCTGGAGACAACACTCTCCAGGTTTTTGAAGAAGGAAATGGTGGCAAACTGAGCAAACCCACGAATTAAACATGGGGGATCCAATGAGCTGCATAACTTAATATATGGAGTTCAGAAGGAAAGGAACGGGATTCACTGGGGCTTAACAAATTAGTTTATTAATGCAAAGTCTTTTTATGTGATACACAGCCTTGCATTAATTTGATAATAAATTGATACTATTTTCCATTTTTTAACTTATTAGAAGTAATACAACATTGAGCAGTGCTGGACTGCACAACATCACTATTCCGACAGTGTTTCGGTAAAAGAAACTTTTATATGATTAAACTAGAACCTAAAACCTAAACCTAAAAACCCTAAAAAAATTAAGGCCTGGCTTCATAACTAACACAGTCAATGTCAGGTTCACCTAGGCATATCTACTGCTAAGTCGTGTGTCTCTCAGCATGGAGCCCATGTGCCTGAGTGAGCCCTCAGAGTATGCACTGCCTGATGAGAATCAAGCACCTCCAAATGATGTCCCTGAAAGGCAAAAGCTAGAGGTGCTTTGAAGATCCATGTCCTTTGGTGCCTGTCCTTTGGGGCTGTAAAATGATACGCACTGGGCTGAAATTTAATTTCTATACTCTGTGTAACATCTGCTGTCAGGTGCCACCGTGGTTTCTTCAAAAGTCATGGATCAGACGTTGCTTTCTTTAAAAGCACAATTGCAGAAGACAGACAAGTCACCTGGCATATTTGTACTCCTTGATTTGCGAGCATTCAATTCCAGATCTCCCATCTCCTAGTTATCTTGAGGTGGCTTTGTCCTCTCTCTCTCTTTGGCAAGCAGGCCATTCTGCTAGTAAAAGATTCGTGATTTGCTGTAGTAATATGTGGCAGCAAGGGTGACCACAGTCCTGTAGTTCAATGACCAGACATTCCTCTGGAAGAGAGGATACCTGCTGAAAAGGTTGATTATGGATTTCACTCAGGGCTTACTGAATTACAAATAAAATGTATTCTCTTACAGTTAGTGTGGGAAAAAAAGCAAAGGGATGGGAACTGTCAGAATAAGGACATGTCACTGGTTTGATGACTTGGTTAGCCGCAATGATGGGAACGGACTAATTTATCGTCAGAGAGGATTAAAAAGAGACAAAATAATGCAAAAGAAAACTTCGGAAGTAAACTTAGGGATAAAAAATAAATCATCATTTCATCAGAAAGATGTTAGAAGTCAGTTTTCTTTGGCATTTACTTAATGTGAACCCGTTATTATGTGGAGGGAGTAGGCGTAGGTTAAAGACCAGTAAGCTCTATTCCCATGTAAACTTTAAACAAGATAACAGGAATGGCATATTAAAATTTTTTTTTAATAGCACAAAACCCCCTCACTTTTATGACAATGAAAATGGTGCTGCATTATTGGAGGAATTATTATTTTCAATTAAGCAACGGGCTTCCAGTGCCTAGCAGTCAGGGAATACCAGGCTGCCAGGCCACCCTGCCACACTTTGAGCCTACTGCTGTAGTAGCTCTTTTGACACTGTCTTTCTGCCCATTTTGCAGTAGGTAGGTGATAAAAGGTCTTCCTTTGTAGCTAAAGTCAGTCTTTGGCTTTGATTTCAGTCCACTGCATCCATTATCAGGGAAACCAGTAAGAAATCCTTGAGCCCTTAGCACCCATTAAGGAAATGAGCATGAACCCAGCAGCCTGAGAATTCGGACACTGCAAAGATGAGTAAGTGCTCTTACCTCTGAATTGGAATTCTCAGATCTGGCTCTAAAAGACCACATTTGCATCTGAAGTTGTGCAAGGGTTTCCAGAGAATATCCTGAAACCAGAAATGGCAGGAAAACATATCATAGGAGCACACAGCAGAGGACTGGTATTGCTGAAATTATAAAGGGATATAAGAATATTACACTGTCAAAACAAGACCTACTTGTGGAGCAATTTCGTGTAACAGTTTTGGCTTTAATTACAGATGCAAAAGAGCAGCCTTGAAAAACTGCTGAAAGATGTACAGACACAAAGTACTCCAGCAGAAACAGAATGGGAAATAGAACAAAAATAGAACAAAAAAAGAACTATGGAAATCTCAGAAAGATTGAAACTATCAGATGGCCAAGATGATGAGAAATATTGCAGGCAGCTGTGATGACAAAGGATTTCTAAATCAGAAACTGGGAAAGAGCATTCAAATCATTCAGAGGGCCAGAGACAGCTTCAGTCAGTTTACCTTCATGATGTCAAAGATTAATATATTTTTTAACCTTTAAGACCTCATGAAATCTACCCGTTTTTGTAGCTCAGATTCTACATGGACTCCACCATTACAACTGCATCTCCTTTGATGTTCTGCTTTCTCTTTTTCTCTATTTGAAAGGTTTGTTCTTAGCTCAGGCCTTGATTTTGCTCTCATGTTGCTAATCGTGAAGTCATTGTAGACTCAGACCATTTTCCCCCTCCAGAATCTTTGAATGAATTTTCTTTGTCACAAACCTCAGAAAAGTTCGATTATATATAATGATCTTTCTACATTAGTTTACTTATGGTTACTCTACACTATTTTTGTCTCATTATTATTTCTTATCATTGTCCTTGGATCTTTGGTCTGTAAATGTCAGTGGAATAAAAAAGCTGAGACAGTTTTGTGCCTTCAGAAAATAGCTTTCCATCTACTGTGAAAACATATGAATCAAAGAAGAGAATTCATTTTCAGAATATTTATATATTCTCATGGCATATGTTTAGATTATATGTTTAATGTCTTCTGAGAGACTGTGGGGTTGTCACTAACCAGCACCTCTAATTTGCAAAATCCTTTTTGTGTGACTTAGAGGATAAGGACAAACTCCTGCGAACATGATCAGCCTCAGATGCCCTGAACTCCCTCTGCAGATATTTGCCAGCATCGTACCTATGATTGCTTTTCTCTTCCTGCCTCCAACCTGGGAATATGTTCTGTCTTTTTCCAGTTCTTCAAACTACCTACAGCCGGAATGTTATTGCCTGAGATGTTACCCAACTGGTAGCAACAGCATCAGTGTCACCACCTGTGTGCCCATGCAACCATGGGTAATGAAAACTAGTGGCAGTTCCTCTTTCAGAAGAAAAAAAATAATCATTTTGCTCAGGCAGAATGACTTGGGAGTTTTCTGCAGCTCTCCAAAATTTTAAGAACTTTAATGCTCTTTCAAACTTTTCATTGACTTTTTAATTTTACTGAAGGAATATGGAAAGGAGATTATATTGGAAGAGAAATCAGGTTTACAAAGCTGGTCATACAGAGTTCTTGATAAAAACATTTAATAATTGTACCAGAAGCAACATGAAAAATAGATTATTTTTTTAAATGACCAGCATAGTCAAGATGCCAAGATCAATGGAAGAATGTTTTCAGCCATTTTGATGATAAATAGAATTAGTATGGCTGTTTTCCCTTGTATGACCAATTATGTTAGTGACTGAAACAGCGGGTATTGTGAACGACAAAATTATATTATATGATCTTATGGGAACTACATTTTTAGTTGTCATATAGTTCTTACAAAACCACTTTTTATCACACTGTGATTTTGGAGTATTAAGCCATGCAAAAATTATTGATTCTTTTGAATCAGTTCTTAGAGTGCTTTTCAGGCAGGCGACAGCATTAATTCACTTTCACTATGAGCTCTTACCAATTTAGGAATGAAGTTCTCTAGAAATGTTGGATTTATCTTAAACTCTATGTAGCAAGACACTTAAAGATCTGACATGCACACGATTTTTTTAAAAATCTGCTTTCTTTTCCATATGTGGAATTAGATCCTTAGAGGTAGTCACTCTTCTATGATCTTTGCTTACTCAGCCTGTCAGGACCATAACTCTATATACATTTGAGATCAGGAGGATTGTCCAAGGCTCTGGACTTGGCATCTAAGACACTTGTAGGGCAGTAGAGGAGATCTGGATTCTGTTCTTTTTGCCAAGAACAATTTACAGTTTTCATCCACAAAAACACAGGAACCATGACAAGTTAGACCACAGACTCATCTAGCCCAATAGCCTACCTCCAACGGTAGCAGATGTGCAAGGAGGTTAGAAACCAGCTAAGCATGATGCAGAATAACTCCCCAGAATATTTTACTGGCCCCAAAAAATTAGTGGCTCAGGGACAACCCTTGCCAAAGATACTTCTTTCTTCATTTGTCTCAATTCAGATGTGTTTCATTTGTTCACTTTCCCTGGAGCAGCTGGAGACTTTTATCAGCAAAAACATCCTGTGGCACCAAGTCCTACAGATTTGCACAGCTCTAAGCTGCGTGAAGAATGACCTCCTTGTTTGCTGCAAGCCTCCCTCCCTCGTTTGAGGCCCCATAGTCCTGCAGTAGAATAAGCAGTAAACAGTGACTCCCTGTTCACCTTACCCAGGCCACTTAGGGTTTTGTAGTCCACTTCCATAGCAATCCTTGGTCATGTCCAGTCTGAAAGTTTTTGTCTGCTTAGTTGTTTCCCATAGGAAAGTTGTTCAACATCTTTGAAGATCCTTGTTATTCTTCTCTGACCCTTTTTCACTTTAGTCTAGTCCAAGCTAATTGTCTGACTTTCATCAGGAAAAAGAAAATTAGCTGTTATTATTTGCTGCACATCTAAATATCTAAGAAGAAAGGAGTTCTACTCCCTTTTCCTGCCCTTCTGCAAAGGCATTCAGCTGCTGTTGTTGTTATAAAAAATAATTAGTTGCTTTCTAACCAGTATAAAGAAAATTCAGTTGGTATTTACAACTGCTTCTCAGTCATCTGTTCCAGAGGAAGTGAGCTGTTGCCAGTAATAAAACATCATAATTTACTTTTACTGTGTTTTCAGTTGCATATTTTACTTCATTGCAATTAAATTTCCTAATCAGTGTTAAAATAAAAAACTTCATAGAGTAAACCAATAAACAATAAAACAGTAAATTATAATACCCCTGATACTGTTTTTCTGCAGTATCATTTTAGAGATTCTGCACCAGGATGCCATAGAAAAGAAGGCCATGAACACCCCCCCATGGCTTTTATTCTTTTTATTTCTTAAGAAAAGGCTAACTCCCCTCCCCCACCTTAGGTACGTATAGACTCTCAGCATCAGAAGCCCCAGGATGGTGGCTCTAGAGCATCCCTTCACAGCCAGGGCTGAGGGCCAGGGAGCGGTGGGACTGGGGCACCACATTGGGTGTTTTGATGTTCCCCTGCACTGCTCCTGAGAGGGCCAAGGGCTAACTCACTGCCCTGCATTCCACTCTGGAGACCAGATGCTGAAAGCTCTTGATGGTGAAGTTAGCAACTCAGAAGTTTTAACATATTTCAGTGCCCAAGTTCCTTTTTGGATCTAGCTCTCTCTTAGCGTGTACAGTGTGGGGTAACAGTTACCACATTCATCGACAGAAGCTTTGATGTATCTCATGCAGCCTGCTTAGCAAAGGATGGGGAGGGGGAGGTTGGCTGGCCTTAAAGCTTTTTGAACTATTTCCACATTTAACTCTCTTTTTTGTAAATGTTCCAGATATGAACCATAGCAAAAAAAAAAAAAAAAACAAACCCAAAAAACTCAAAGAACTGTATCATCTTAAGAGAAAGAAAAAAAATTCAACAATTTCTTTTTTCAGCAAATGATAAATGATGGAAATCAAACAACAGACTTGGGTTTGAATAATGTTAATATTCCCTCTGGCTGATATTGCCTTGAAATGTCGATATATGGTGTCTCTGAGGAAAAGGTGGTACTGCAGCCCCTGGTAGTGATTACTAGATAAAGGTTGCAATTGTGTGCTTACTTTCCCCGCCTCTCCCCAAAAAGGGTCTGATTGTTAAAACATTCTCTGAAGAAGCTGTTTCAAGCTTTTCTGCTATGCTAGACTTCATCCTTGGTGATTAGCAGCCTCTTGGCTTTGAAGATTTAGTGCAAGCAAACTATACTTCTGTGACCTTTCATTTATGTTCTGAACTCTGAAAATTCTTGCTTGGCACAAAAGAAGCAACACACATGCCAGCCTGACAAAAGAAAAGCTGCTTTCTGAAATGGAAAGATATAAATCAGGAAGCAATTCCTCATCCTTGCCTATTTAGATATTCACTTTTTCTTTCTCTGCCCCAGAGAATATAATTTATTTTTATAAAATGCCATTCAGAGGTTGCCCTCACAGTTGAGGCTTTGGCTTGACACAACAGAAATCTGTTTTCAGTTCGTGGCTGTGATTTAGGCTTGCTGTACAGCCTGTCAAGGGACCAGGGACGAGAGTAATCAGCCCTAACAGGCATCAAAAGATAGACATTTAAATATGAGTGAGTCACTAACAGACTGCTAATCTGAACTGGGCTCTCTTTATAGGTACAGATTCATTTATAGGTACATAGACAGTTAGACTAGGCCAGATGAATTGCCATGTGACGGTGCTTCCTTGTCTCCATTAGCCATGGAGGGAGTCCAAAGGGGACATGCTCCTTCTAAGCATTGGACTTCTGAAAAATAAGACTTTTTGTGAAAAGACTCCTGCTTAAAATCTTTTTTCCATCTGTAAAACTTAATTGTGATGGTACCTTTCTATTCTTTGTTTCCCTCTTCTTTTCAGATAGGAGATTCCTGAGGAATGATCAGTATTTTCTCATGTGAATTTGTGATGCCTACCATGGAGAACAGAGTGGAGGTAGGGCACAGGTTCAGGCAGGGCTCTTGCTTCTCAAAATGATAAAATAGTAAGCCATGGCCACGGACTTCAGTGGAAATAACATTTTGAAATACTATGCATCTCAAAGTTACTTGCAGGATGGTTAAAGTGCCCCAGGAAAGATCGGGATGGTCCAGAAAATACCCCTGATGGCTGAGAAGAACTCTACATACTGAACAACTGGAAACCTTAAAAGTTCATTGGTAAAATCTTCATCCCTTTGACTTCCTGTGGTCAGAAACTTGACCTAACACCAATTATATTACTGGAGACCGGGAGATGATACTAGAGTCTTAATTTCCAGTACGCAGATGCTGAAAAGATGGGAATGAATTACCTGGCTGGAATGAGTTAATCTCTTGCCACAGGTAGTTCATGTCTAGCTTTCTGAAAATGCACTGCCACCCCTGATGGGTAAACAGAGTTATTCTATAATTGTATTCCTCTTGGCAGAGCTAATTTCATGGCAAAATATTTACAAATACTTACATTGCCTTACTAAGGTCTTGCTCATATGCTATGAGAGGACCCATATATCAAATCCTTTCCTGGTGGTTTTGTATAGTTTACAGAGTCTTGTTTACAATCTCAAATTAATTTAATTTTTCACAAATTCTTGTCAAAATAGTTTTATTTTCTTTCCTCTCTGCTGGTTTCTAAATATTTCACAATGGACTGGTGATATGCTTATTGCTGTCTAGATATTCCCTCACAGACAACTGGTGGAACACTGCAGTTAATGAATTTTCTTTGACATGATCCATAAACAGATAAATCAAATAAATTAATTCCATCTGACTTTCATCTAACTGCAATAACTCGCATGAGGCGAACTCAAAGTATTTCTAAACAATGAAGAGAACGCAGTTACTGAAGTTCACACATGTCTGCCTCTTGCCTCCACTGCAGAACTGGGTTTAACCAGTCCAAACCAGTCCTGGTAGAACTAGTGCCTGAGAACATGCTGGGTGGCTGGTTAGTGTGATTTAATAGATAATATGCCTTCTTGTCAACTAGCAGATGTTGTCCTTTCCCTCCTCAAGCTCAGTCTCTTAAAATGAAATGCTGTGGGATGATAATCCTGGTCCAGGAGGAAATGCTTGCTCTTGATGTTGCAACTGACATAGAAACAGCCATTTTGACAAAAGAAGAGTTCTGGGGAAAAGCATTTCACCTGGTAAGGTGAAAAAAACATTTAAAATAGAAGCAAAAAAATACAAACCCAAGAGATTGAAGTAGGAGCAAGAGACAATGAGCGGGGGCATGGGGGGCGGTTGGGGGTGGGAAATAAACATGATGCTCAGGAATGGAGTGATGTAGAAAGGAAATGAGCTGAGAGAACGAGCTGAAGGGAGAGCAGGACATGAAAATTTTCAGTGTTAAAACAACAGAAAACAAAAATACAAATGAATAAATGAGATTAAGCCACGTGTTCTGAGGTAATTAGAGATCATAGTTCCATGTGACATGATGAAAGCTTTTATTTATAACGATGCATTCTGCCATCACTTAAATAAGTCTGAGCTGATTCCACTGACATCATTGGCTTCCCATGTAACAGTTTTCAAATTAAAACAAGTAAAGTCAGATGACTCCCCTGGAATCCATGGGACAGCCATGTAAACTGAGAGCAGCATTTAGTGAAGTAAGTTGAGTCAGTGCCCATAGTAATCGTTTTCTGTGCTATGTTATTTTGGGATTAGTCTCATAAAGACATGAGGTTTGTTCAGAGCCAGTATTCAAATCTTTCTTTTTGGTGTTACCTCCATCCTCCTAAGAGGTATATTTTCTCAGAAAAACTCATAAGGATATAGAAAAAAAGCCCAAGCCTGACCATCTTTGTGGGTTTTTTTTTTAGTAGAGCAATATAATACAGACTTTGTAAATACATATTAATGAATCGCTTATCACCCAGCTAATTATACACACTCGTATTTTAAGATACAAACTACTTTTTTCTTCACCCTTTTTAAAAAATACTACTGATAAAAGGTTTACATGTGTGCTTTTCCCATGTTTTTCTTTTGGGATCAATAGTGCCCTGAGGGTTACTATGCTCAATTTGTCTTTCTTGCTGGAGGTTACTGCAGGTCCTAGAGACCATCTCTCTGAAGTGGGAACAAAGGCGATACTTGAGCATATCCTTTCTAATTGAAACAAAACAGTGGGAAAGAAAATTCCAGACTCTGGGACTGGGGTGAGAGGTTGGAGTGTAGGAAGAGTGTAAACTTCTCTTTCTACTTCTTGATACACAGAAAAGAGATACATAAAGAGCAGCTATTGTCCAACAGATGTACTCTGAGCTAAGCCTTTATCAATCCAATCATCGTTGCATCAATGAAGTGGGATAAAGGGTTTGCCCTGCAAAAAGTGACATAAGTCCTACCCTTTCCCAGCTCCCTAATAGTTTCCTTCCTTGATTTTCTTTTATAGCACCGTCCCTATTATTAGATGCCAAAAGTTCAGAGGATTTGGCAGACTGCAGCTATCATGTGGCAACCCCCTTTGGTGCGCAGTAGATATGTTGTGGGTTTACATTGTGTATCTCCTTTCCACATGCTTGAATCTGAGGGCTCTTTTTATCCCCTACAATGCTGAAACATTGCCACAAAACTGCAGCTGGAGATGTAAAGAAGACCATAGGCTTGAAGGCCAGGCCACGGAGCAACTTTGTTGGACAACAAGGCATAATTTTTTAAAAAGAAAGGAAGAAGAAAAGACAACAAGCACAGCAAGCTTTTTGTCCTTCCATTTATCAAAAGTGGAGTTCCCAAGTGAGGCTGCACATTTCACTTACTGTCAGGTTGTAATAGTTTGCCAACTGCAAGCACCTTTAATACCTCCAATGTGACAATTAAAAGTTTTATGCAGAATATGTCAGATTCTATTATTGCACAAGAAGATGAAATCAGCTGTTCTCCAGACCCTGCATGGAGATATGAATTGACTATTTGCAGCAAAGTGACAAATCGCATCCATTAACTCAAAAATCATCAAGCAAGGAATCTTCCATCTTACACTGTATCAATAATAATAATAATAATAATAATAATAACAACAATAATAATAATAGTAATAATAACAACAACAATAATAACAATATTCATACAGGAAAGCATTAGTAATAACAGTTCTTATATTTAGTGGTAGGTGTACTTTGAAAATTCAGGGCAGCAAGAGTGTTTAAATCCTTTTCTGAAATACACGGAATGTATTTGTACTTTAAATGAGGTTGGTAGACAAATCCAGCTGTGGGCATGAGTAGATTCTCATGTATTCTGCTATCATCTGGAAAGCAAAATATTTCATGTCAGAAGTAATTTCATATGTGACTGGAATCCTCGATTTTCCTCTCAAGAGCTATTAGGAAATTATTTTTTCTCAAGATTAAAAATAAATCTGTATTTCAGCCTTGCTATACTGAAAGAAGGTTTTTGGAAAAGTGACTTTAGCTAAAGGAAAGAGTTGCTAATCCTTACTGCGTTCACCTCTTCACTCGCATTCTCATTGTACCTGAGTAAATCTGGTTTCCTACAGGCGTGCAATCTATTAACAAGTAGGTTAAATTGAAATACAATGCTATAATAAAATTATAATGCAGCATTAAAAACTGCTGCTGAGCTCTCCCGGTGATTGAATCAGCTTGACTCATCAAAATCTTGTCATGTGCGTTTGAGCCTGGCAAATATTCCTGCAATGGAAATTAGTATGTCATGTCTATTTTTGAGATGTCTGTGTCATAGAACTCAATTGTACCACTGCAAATGTCCCATAAAGAGAAGACCTGGGTAGGTAAATGCTGAACAGGCTTAATTCTTCTTGGTTTTTTTTTTCTGAATCCTGTTTATGCTGGGGATATGCAGAATTTCCTGCTATACAAGCTTTTACAAAATATTCACATTTTACTCTAGTCACGGCCAAAATGCAGTTACATTTCAGGAGATTCTGTGATTCTGCTTACTGCAGAGGGGTTGGACTAGGTGACCTTTAAAGATCTCTTTCAACCTAATGCATTCTGTGATTCTATGATTTGATGATTCTATATTCTGCCCATTATGCTGGAGAAAACAACCTACCATATAAACCTGCTGAAATTACGTCAGGTAAAGTGTAGTTGCAATCCTGTTGTAGGTGCAGTGGAAAAAATAAGCAACAGGTAAAAATAAATGCCTTTTCAACTGACATCCCATAGCTGGAGAGGAGGAAATGGTAGTCTCTGCAGGGCAGGTTCATGCAGCATCCGTAGCCTGAATGAGGAGATACTGACTATCCCCCTTTGGCCTCATGGAAAACCATGGTCCTGACAGGAGCTTTGGTTTCTGGGGTACGCAGACCCTTGGGATGCCAGGGGCACACTGGGTTACAGTGGCCATCAGAGCCCAGAGCCTTGTCCTGGCTCCCTAACAGCCTGCTGGTGTTAGTGATCTGGTCCCTGTCCTGAGGGGAGAACCTATGGATGTCAGCCGTTGCCAGAGGCAGGTCTGCTTTTGGAAAGAAAGAGATGTGATGGTTGGTGTGTCTGTGGAGGAATAGACAAACAAAACCACTAATTGACAAAATCTAAACTGACTTAAAAGAACCTCAGAAGAACCTGATCTGAACTTTCCTAGTTCGTAATGCATATATTTCAGAGTTAAAAACCCCTAAAGCTACTAGCAGTACCCTCCTAAAAAATTAATTTTTTCTTTGTCTAATGACAAAGAATGTTTTCTTTTGCTAAATATAAAAATTATTTGAATTGTTTTTCCAGTTAAATGTGCTATAAGTTACTGCTTTTTGGGTGAAAAGGTCAAGCAAAAGATTAAGTTAGTGGGATAAATAGGACTATTCCTTATAGGAAATAGCTGCAAGATCATGTCTTGAGCTGTTGCCATAGGAAGATTTGGGGTCAGAGTTTCAGAGTAAACTTCCAGAAGCGTGAAGGTTGCAGTGGCTCTGGTTAAAGATGCGAATTCAGCCCCTGATCCACCAGATATTACATAGGCTATTGGTTTCATGCTAGCAAAATACTAAACACTGAAGCTAAATAACAACAGGAGTTTGCAATCTTTTGAATTGCATTAGTTGGAGCTGAGAACAGATTCTGGAGCACTGAGTTTGCAAAGATGAAAACTACTAAAGGGAATATTAAAAAAAAATTAGTTATTTGGGATTTTCACTAAGTCATTTTTGTTATTTAAATTCACTGGCAGGATGAGGTGTGAACTAGACACATTTAGTTTTCAGAAGAAAATTTATTCTATCGATGTACAACAGCAGAGAGATCTGTGGAGTGAGGATTTCTAGATATCACAGTAAATCCACTAAGATCTTAATAAATACATTCAGCATTGGAGCTGAGAGACCCATGCAAAGCTTGTGTTGTAAACATTTTCAATCCAAAAAAAAAAAAAATTCTCTTAGAAAAAATTGATTCACCTTGATAATAAGTTATAGATAGAGAACTGCATTGTGAAAGCCAGGAAAAAGAAAACAAAAGGATAGAATTCCTTACTCCATGAAGTGTGCTATAATAGATAAATAGGCCATGTCAGTGCCTATCTAAGTGTCTATCAAATCCTTCAAAGTCCCCAGAATAAAGACCCAGCCTAAAGAGCTTCCGGAAACTGAAATTCCCTTGTATAACGATCTCACTTGCCATCAGACTCTACAGAAGTAGATTCTGATGTTTCTAATGCATGGTATCTCTGACTTCTTCATGAATTAGTTCTCTTTTTTTTTTTGCTTTCAGAGCAAGTCTGCTCAGCTATGCTCAGGCAGTAATGGGAAACATATTGAGGGCAAAACCTGCATGAATTTAGCACGCGTAGGAGCTATCAGAGCAGCTAGGAGCCCTGAATGAAAACCAAGTTCAGGACATCATATATCATTTCCTTGATTTATTTGAACTCTATTCTTGTCATTGTTAGTATTGCTCCTTTTGAAAGATTAACTGCTTGCTTGCTAATGCAGAAGATGTAAATTGAATATGTGGAAGATGTGACCAATAATGCACTTCCTAATTATTTCCCTATGTGATGTTGTTTCCATATTTGAAATATTCACTATTTACATGCCTTTGAAAAAGGCATGCCTTAGCAATACTACAGGTGTTGAACTAACGTTGTGTTTTGCTGCCAGTAACCACCAAAAGTTTCCAGAGATGCTTGCTGGCAATTGCAACATGGCTTATTCTGGCATCTCAATCACCAAGATGCTGTTTTTAAAATATAATCTCCTGAATTGCAGCAATGGGGAGGCAAAAGCTCCACTAGTCTCCCATTTATAGGAACATTAAGGAGAACTAGTTGGAAGCAGGGTTATTCTGAACCTGAATGGTAGAAGGAAGAGGCTGGAGTGTCTGGAGAATGAGAGTTTGGGAACAACCTGTAGAGACAGAAACAGCAACTTAGGATGAAATGAAGGAGATGGAGAAGAGGCAGAAGGACCAGAGAAGGATGCCAGAGGAAGATGCTCAGGATAGTAGGTGTTGTGGTTTAACCCCAGTTGACAGCTGAGCACCATGCAACCTCTCACTCACTGCCCCTCCAGCAGGATGGGGGACAGAATCGGAAGGGGAAAAGTGAGGAGGCTCATGTGTTGAGATAGAGACAGTTTAACAGGTAAAGCAAAACAAACCAAGGAATTCATTCCTCACTTCCTGTGGGTAGGCAGGAGTTCAGCCATCCCCAGGAAAACAGGGCTCCATCATGTGTAATCACAGAATCACAGAATTGTAGTGGTTGGAAGGGACCTCAAGAGATCATTGAGTCATAATGGTGACTTGGGAAGCAAGCAGGAGGCTCGGCATTGTTCTTCCATCAGCCCTTTACAACAAGATAGTCCGAGTAAAATCTCTCCTGAAGGTCACAAAAAAAGTAGGCCTGAGATATTTCCAGCCAAACCAAATCTCCCTCAAACTGCTGAACTGGCTGGTAGGTCACAGGTATGTTCCACAGTGGCGATGTCATTATGAGTCTTTCTGGTTCATTTTTTGTTAAAATCCAGCCTGGTCCCTTTGAAATCACAGTGACATTTCTGCCTTTGGGTTTTGGGGTGAGAGCAGCAATTGCTTCGGGTTTGTTCCCTTTCCTCAGACACTGTTAGGCACAGGCCTGTGCAAAAGGAGATCATTTTGTTGTGATCATGTCAGAACTGCCTCCTTGGGTCCATCTTCTGCACACAGCTAGCCCTAATCGCCCCTCTAGAAGGGGATAACTTGTGGAGTATGGTGACCAAATGCACACAGAGTACAGAATATGCAAAGCCACATCATTCCTCAGTGTAGGCTCCCTGAAAAAACTGGATCATCTGTGTACCAGTAGACATTTTAGGTCAAATCCCAGCCTTGCTGGAAGGACAAAATCCCCCGTGAATTTGTGGACCCAGATTTTTTATTCCTCGTGTTCTCTTATGGGAGAATTGTATAGAGAGAATTAAATTACCACCACAGAGGCAGAGTAGGACTTAGTGTGGTACAAGTTAAAATTAATAAATAAAAGGGATACAAAATCTTCCTATTTTCTTTTCCCTTAGGGTTTTTAACTGATCTGGCAGTTTAATAAACCAGCTCATTTTGATTTAAGAAAATAATATCTTCTAAATAACAGTTCATCTCATTTTTCAATAATAAGTGGGGTTATTTACTGTCAGAAGACACTAAAATTGCATTGTGACCACTATCAAATGGAATGACCCAAACCTCCAGAAGTCTGGAAACTGTTGTTAGCATGCAAAACTGTGTTCATTAAAGTATTATTTTATACTTGCCTGGACTAACACTGTATATAATACTCATCCATGAAACAATAAAGAATTTAGTTAGCAACTTTTGTTAAATTGAAACAATGTGCATGTAAAATACTGCTCAATCAAAGAAATACAAGGATCCACTTCCAGAAACTGGCACTTGAGTCATACTTGGAGCTTAAAGCTTGGAAACTGTTCCAGGCATCTTTATCTGCAATGCATTTCTTTGCTAGTAGCTCATCTCTGTATCACGTCAGGGCGAAGAGCTGATTGCCGCTGATTTGCGTTACCTGTAGTATGCATGAAGCAAGGGAGTACTGAATGTCAAGGGCATCAGCGGAATCACAGAATCACAAGGTTGGAAAAGACCTTTGAGATCATCGTGTCCAACTGTTCCCGTCCTGTGCTAAACCATATCCCTAAGTACCTCAACTACCTTTTTTTAAAACACACCCAGGGAAGGTGACTCAACCCCCTCCCTGGGCAGCCTGTTCCAGGCCCTCACAACTCTTTCAGTAAAAAACTTTTTCCTGACATTGAATCTGACCCTGCCCTGGCACAGCTTCATGCCATTCCCCCTTGTCCTATCTCCTGTCACCTGGCTGAAGAGACCATCACCCACCTCTCTACAACCTCCCTTCAGGTAGTTGTAGGCAGTGATAAGGTCTCCCCTCAGCCTCCTCTTCTCTAAGCTAAACAGCCCCAGCTCCCTCAGCCGCTCCTCATAGGATTTGCCCTCCAGCCCCTTCACCAGCCTGGTTGCCCTTCTCAACCAAATCGGGTCCATATTTGGAAACACGAGGGTGAAAAGCGTGGAAACTCTTGTTACTGCACGTGCCATATTTTGCCATTTCACTGTAGGCAGAG
The DNA here is from genome assembly GCA_020800305.1 of Porphyrio hochstetteri. Lineage (NCBI taxonomy): Eukaryota > Metazoa > Chordata > Aves > Gruiformes > Rallidae > Porphyrio > Porphyrio hochstetteri. The sequence goes on from CM036905.1 coordinate 36,703,185, forward strand.
GTATATCCTTTTTTTGCTTTTCTTTGAAAAGCTTGGTAAGAACACCAATAAAGAATATGGAAAAAACCTTTCTTGTCTATATCAAGCTCTTGAAAAAGAATAATTAAAAGAAACCCAAGAGTGTAAAGAAGTTAAAAGGGAAGTTTTGTCAGGGTAGATCAAACATTGTTGCCTGTAAAAGATCTGTAGGCTGTCAGTGAGAGCTGCTGTCTTTCAAGTTACAGCCCTCTGTTATCCTATCTCTCATACAGGCTTTCATTCATAACCAACGCGTTAGGACAGTGTTTGGCAAAAATTAATGCTATGTAATCTCTTGCTATTAATAGCAGTTGCTATCTTGCTATCTCATTGATTCTAGCCTATAACAGTACTTAAAAATCCAATCACTTCTGACAAGTGTCTGCCTCCAATGGTTTCTGGTCCACTCCAGAAGGGTTGTTTCATCCACAAAAATGCAATGGTAACACTGACAGATGACAGGAAACAGAAATTCTAGTGGTATCCTCTCAGCTTGCCTATTCTGTGTTTTCTGAAGACAATAAACTCTTGCAGGAGAAGTGCAAGCAGTGTGTGGGGCATTCACTGAATATGCTGTTAGAGCTTAATAATTTCAGACAAGAACAGAAGGGAATTTTAGTCTGTCAGAGGGATGAAAGATTGAGCTGGCAGAACTGAATGACAGAAAGTTGTGAAGTTCAGCAACCCCCGTGAAAATAAACAGCTCTCAGGAAGTAGAACTGCTGTGTCCAGAAATCATGCTGCTAGACTTCACCAACATAACACCAACCTAAATTCCTTTAGGTCAGCAATAAACAGGGACCAAACTCTAGAATAAAACAAGATAACAGTAGCAGAACAGAAACCGATGTCAGCAGGAGCAGAGCTGCATGCATTTCTTTCAAAATGCAGAGATCTGTGAGGCCTGGGGATAAAGAAAGACCATTTCTTGGAAATGGCAACAAAAAGGAGAGCTACAGCCAAGAGTGGGTAGATTTTGTAACCTATCAGAAATGGGACTCTGCTCTGTCCCCTGATTTTCTTTGCCAACAGCATTACAGTGTAATGGATCAAAGTCTCTGCTGCACTGTAGCTTCACTCACCCAGAAATATGAGGGTCACTTCTGTGCCAGTACAAGTCCCAACTACTGCAGAGCCAAGATCTGCTCTAAAGCCTGACAAGTCCCAAAAGCTTTTCAGGAGCACGGGTAGATGCAGCAAAACATGCCTTCTCCTTGGTGTAACAACGCAGGTCTGACTATGCGATCGAGCTGTGTTTTAAATCCAGTAACCTAAGTACAGTTTGGGTCTTTCTGAGCATCCAGACTGCTCAAAAAGATGCACCTGTACTACACTAAAACACTGTGTCAGTGAATGAGCAATCCCAGAGGAAAAGGGGAAAGAAACAGCGCTGCCTTCTGCACCCACATCAAAAAAGACAACCCTATTTTTGCCCCCTTCTGCAGAGCTAAGTTTCCACACTTCTTTTCACTATGCCTTCAAATATTTCTTACGTCTTAAGCACTTTCAGCTAAAGAGTTAAAAAAGTGTTTTCACTCTTTTGCTATAACTTAATTAGCATATAAATGTTGCCTTGACAACCCTGAAGAATTGAAGCCTGCTCATCCCCAGAACAGGTAGAATGCAGTCCCAAACATTGTGGGTTTTTTCCACATTGCTGTACCAGTAAACCTCAGCTGTTGCTCAGAGTACTTCTAGGAGTGAAAGGACAGTTTAATCTCCATGTCCATTCAATTTTTGGCCTCTGTAGAGAGACTGCCAAAAAAGTTGCCAATTAGTGATAATTGTGGAGAAGGTTTTTTTGTGATGTGCACCCTTGTCCACTGAAAATTGGATTACAACCATCAAACTCATTTCTGAGGCTGCTGATATATTTTATTCAGGTCACCAGCACTTCTGCAGTTAGCCTTTTTTAAAATAGTGTCTGATCATACATAAAGAGAGCAGAGGTTGAAGGCTCATCATTATATTTCACTCTTTTCTCTCAATGTGTTAGCTTTATTTGGGGAGGTGAGGGGTGTTAGTTGGATTTTCTCAACCACAATACACAAAAACAAAATAAGACTTCAAGAGTCTTTCGGTTCTCATGTGGTTATGTAATAACGCATTAATATAAAGGATTTCCATTTTTAGACATCAAACCCCTGACAGATGTTTTTGGATCTAGTTGCATTTAGTTAGTCTCCATTATTATGGCAGACTTTGATCTGGAGAATTCCTTGTCTGTGATCAAATGTAAAATGAATTCAGATTCATTCCCTTTCATCTCAAGCGAGCAAGACGTGTGAACCATTTACTTAGCCCTGCAACTCTGTATGATGAGTATTGTCTTTTTCACTGGTTCCTGGTGGGATTTTTTTCTTTTTTCTGGTAGATGAACCAGCTCCTTTATATGATCTTACAAAAGATACCAGCAGAATGTCACTTCACATTTGTCAAGAGCAAGCCCCACAATCTCTTTAACAACTGATGTTTTACAATGTCTTGCAGGAGATTTTTTGCAAACTGATGTTAATTAGCCCAGAAAAAAAGATAGCAATTAAGGCATCAAAACTGTCTTTGGAAAATCTGAAAGGTTTTACTCAACCCCGCAGAGGTAGATATTATGAAGGCTAACAGTACAAAAGACTCCTTAACTCATCTCCTTATAACTAAGCATTGTAGTAATCAGTCAAGAAAGATTACCCTTGTTTAGGAGTCTTTGCTGCCACTATTAAGGCTCAACAGAGCCTGTTGAAAGATTTTCAATAATATTAGTTTCTTTGTTTTCACAGGTTTACAACATCTCTTTATCTTCTGTATGCATTTCCTCTACCTATGAGTTGTTACTTCAAGGAATATGGAAAAGGCAAGTAGGTAAAACAAAAAGTTCTCTTCCCCTCACACTTTTACCATCCATAGTTTAAAATCACAGAATCACAGAATCACAGAATCGTAGGGGTTGGAAGGGACCTAGAGAGATCATCAAGTCCAACCCCCCTGCCAAAGCAGCTCCCTAGCACATATTGCACAGATAGGCGTCCAGACGAGTCTTGAATATCTCCAGAGAAGGAGACTCCACCACCTCCCTGGGCAGCCTGTCCCAGGGCTCTGTCACCCTCACTGTGTAAAAGTTCTTCCGCATGTTGGTGCGGAACTTCCTGTGCTCCAGTTTACAGCCATTGCCCCTTGTCCTGTCCCCACAGACTACTGAAAAGGGGTTGGCCAATTCCCCCTGCATCCCATACTTAAGATATTTATAAACATTAATTAGGTCCCCCCTCAGTCTTCTTTTCTCCAGGCTGAACAGCCCCAGCTCACTCAGCCTTTCCTCATACGGGAGCTGTTCCAGGCCCTTAATCATCTTCGTAGCCCTTCTCTGGACTCTCTCAAGGAGGTCCCTGTCTTTTTTATACCAGGGAAAATAAAGAATTATGATATGTATCAAACATTTAAATTCATCAACCATTTAAATTCCAAACTCTCAATTTTCCCATAATCTTTTCTTTAACCTGTGGGAACAACTAAAGTTCATACAAGCTTAGAAGAACAGATTCTACCTTGCTTATGCTGTATGTCTAGTCTTCTCTACCCATTGGTTTGCAAACTGTTTTATAACTGGCTCTCATCCCTTATACTATTGTATTTAAAAGTGAGGTACTCTTATGGACTGCAATCCCAAAAGTGTGCATGTAACTCCAGCACTGTCAGTACCCCCTTACACAACGTAAGGGGTGCCTGCACAGCACTCCCAGGAGAGATATCTGTACACAGAACAGCATAGTTTTAAATTTGTGGCCCTGGGTGCTGCTAGCAGTTCAGCTTCAGCTGAGAATCATCTCAGCAGCCAAAACAGAGCCTGGAACTGTGCAACACCTCTGTCATTGTGAACTTCCCCTGAGGGGTTCAGTTACATCCTTTCTGGATTTGGCTCGCTTACAAAGTTTACAGCCTCCTCCAGCACGGGGTCTCATGTCTGGTCCCCAGTTCCTCAGTGAGGCAGTGAAACTGGCGTGCTCTGAGAAACCTGTCCAGCATCAATGGCGTGGGTTGAAAGCCCTCACACCTGCCCCTCCCTGGGCAGCCTCATGCCCCAGCTTCAAGGGGGGGATGACTCCCCATTTGAGCTGGAACTTTAAAACTGAGGTTTAGATGAGCCTAAGCTGTTGGATTTATATTTTGCACTTCTAGGATTGAGATATAGCAATATGGCAAGTATAACTACAAAAATGGAGTCTAATTTCAACTTTAGGATACTTTCTTTTTGGTCCAAATTATTAACCCGTAACTTAGAAATGTCAAATAAAAATTCTGACCTTCTTGCTAACAGCAGCAGTTATTTACTTGAACATCTGTGGAATGTTTTAGCTTTCATATAACTTCCAAACCACGTGTATGGTATCGATGGTTGTTTTTATTGTCAGTTTAGTGCATTTGAACCACTTCTTCAGAGAAAGCTACTTTAATGCCATATTATGTTGCAGGTTTGGGAGGAGAAGCAAAGTTTATAAAATTCTTTGGGCAGGCCAGTGAAATCAATAATTGTTGAATTGACCCAGTACAAAAAGCCTGTGTAAGGCCAACTTCATCTTTTCAACATCTCTTCTGTCTGTGTGTGGGCTGCTTCTGGAAGGACAGAGAAATTTCTGGTTAGTCTTTTGAGGTCGAAAGATTTAAAAAGCAACTGTTGCAGCTAGCTGGACCATGCACAGAGGCCAGGGGTGCAGGGAGAGGGTGAAGAAGCAGTTTCTGTAAATAGGCTACTGAACAGCAAATGATGAGTTTGGCTTCACACAAGTGGAAATGTAAAAAAATTGTAAGCTTTCTGTTGCTGTCCTTTTTGTTGCATGGAAAGATAGGTACTCTGAAAGCATGAACAAATTAAGCTTCCAGTGTATGTGAGAAGAGACAGTAAGTATGGAGCATTATGTAAAGTCTTTAAAATTTAATGGAGTCATAGAATATCCTGAGCTGGAAGGGACCCGTAAGGATCATTGATTCCAAATCCTGGCTCCACACAGGGCCAGCCAAGTCAGAGCATGGGACTGAGCGCATTGTCCAGAAGCTTCTTGAACTCAGCCAGGCTCAGTGCTGTCACCACTTCCCTGGGAACCTGTTCCAGCACATGACCACCCTTTCAGTAAAGACCCTCTGCCTAATATCCAACCTAAACCTCCCCTGTTTCAGCTTCATGCTGTTCCCTCAGGTTCTATCACGGGCCACGAAAGAGAGGAGATCAGCGCCTGCCCCTTTGCTCCCCTTCATCAGGAAGCCATAGACCATGATGAGGTCTCCCCTCAGCCTCCTCTTCTCCAGGCTGAACAAAATAAGTTACTTCATCCTCTCCTCATAAGACTTCCCCTCCAGACCCTTCGCCATCCTCACTGTCCTCCTCTGGACACTCTCCAATAGTTCTGTGTCCCTCTTGTACTGTGGCACCCAAAACTGCACACAGTACTTGAAGTGAGGCCACACCAGCACAGTGCAGAGCAGGACAGTCCCCTCCCTGGACTGGCTGGCGATGCTGAGCTTGATGCACCCCGGGATACAGCTGGTCCCCCTGGCTGCCTGGGCACACTGCTGGCTCGTGTTTAACATGCTGATTTTCAAAATAAACTGTTAATGTGAAAGACCTAACAGAATCATCCTTTTAATCTGCCATGGTCCAAGAAAGCAGTCACAGTGCACCATTTTTGCTCAGCTGACAATTTATCAAGCCATGGTAGCCAAGTCCCTTGCAAATGCCTGCGCTTCCAGGATGTGTGCAAGGCAGAACTGTATTTTCACTTTCTTAGTGCTTTTTAAATCTTCTGTGCATTATGGCAGGATTTCAGCTCAGGGGATTTTTCTCCCCCAGCTAAGCTTTTGGATGGGGCACCGAACAGTTGTAGGGTAGGTAGTGTGCAGATATTACTGATGGCAATACTTAAAGGTAGAGGACTAAAATGATCCATGTGTATGACCTGGAGCTCTTATTGGCACATGATTGAAATACCTTTCATAATCCCTGTTTTGCTTCAGTCATGTGAGCTGGTATATATCCCAAATTCATGCTGGTAAAATCTTAATATCACACAACCTTTAATCATATTTCAAAGTTACTGTTGCCTTTTTAGCCGTTTCCTGCTGGAATGCAAATTCTCTATGTGCAACACCTTCTATCATTTCTGTTTGTTTTCAGCTTGGCCCCATCCAACCTGGCCTTGAACACCTCCAGGGATGGGGCATCCACCACCTCTCTTTGCAGCCTGTTCCAGCACCTCACCACTCTCTCTGTAAAAATCTTCCCCCTAATATCTAATCTAAATCTTCCTTCCTTTAGTTTTAATCCATTCCCCCTTGTCCTGCTATTGTCTACCCTTTTAAAAAGTTGATTCCCCTCCTGTTTATAAGCTCCCTTCATGTACTGGAAGGCTACAATGAGGTCCCCCCACAGCCTTCTCTTCTCCAGACTGAACAAGCCCAGCTCCCTCAGCTTCTCTTCATAGTGGAGGTGCTCCAGCCCTCTCATCATCTTCGTGGCCCTCTTCTGAACCCTCTCCAACAGTTCCACATCCTTCTTGTATTGCAGGCCCCAGATCTGGATTCAGTCCTACACAATTTCATTCTTCAAACAGTTTCTGTCCAGGGCGGCATTTACAAGTAATTATCGTCAATATTGGTTCTGTAGTTCCTCTGGATGGCAGTGAAGAGGCTGATGTTAAAGGGACTTTTTCACACGGGATGTTTGTATGCCACATTGTGTTGTACACTACGTCAGGCCCTTAGAATTCCCAAATGTTACAGTTCTGGGACAATAGAAAGGCAGGGAATCTCAGTGTCAAACTGACGTGTTCCACTTTTCAAGAAATATTTCTGACCTCAATTTTCTCTCAATAAATCACAACCTTTCTGGCTTGCACACAATTCTGCAGGTTAAGGCCAAATAATTTAATGCCATTTGAAATAATTTAAGTGTCACGCGTGCTTTCTACAGCAGTGTGCACACAGAATAAATTGAAACAATCTGAAAGTTAGTCCCTGGAAAGGTGCATATGCCTGCCACATCTTACTGCTTAGGTAATATTAGGGATATTAGGGATATTTCAACTGTCACATTAATGGTCCAAAAGATACGACAGTTTAAATTAAAAATTAATGCTGCATTTTGAATAGCATTACGTACTGGAGAAATGAATACACAAAGGCTACTTTGCAGCTGTGGAAAAGATTGCAAATAGTTTTGTTCTGCCAACAACTGCCAGCCAGAAAGGGCATGCAACGTTACGGTTCGCTGTTCTGTACGGCCATAGTTATATTTTCTGTACATAACAGTGAAGCGTTATGCCCTTGTAGACAAATTTCATTCAAAATAGTAGGGCCCACAGAGGGCCCATAGTTTCATTGCATAAAGGGTGATAACAAGAGCTGTGGGTCGGCCGGACAAGGGGCCTTTTGGTGCTCATGAGCATATCGGAATTAGTTTGCTATTTTCTTTTGGTTGCAGGATGTTAGGATTTCCCCTTCCTTGCATTTCAGGGGAAGAAAGCAGTTCAGTGACTGCCAAAGGTTACCAGTGCGACTAAGGAGACCCCCAGAGACCAGTATGCCTATGGTGTTGAGCCTATAAACAGCGATATGTGCACTTCTTCAGAGGTGCCCCTTCCCAAGGAGCTTCTCAGGGGTCCCCTAACCCTGTGGTGGGCTCAAAGAGATCGCTGTAGCAGACAATCATCTTACATTCCCATGTTATAATTCTCTAACAGCAAACCTCTGTTCCCAAAGGGGTGATGTGTCAGTTCCTGCCAGTGAGTTATTATCTGATGGCATCAGCCGTCCACGCATCCACTGTGCTGCACAGTGCAGCGATCCCAAAGGCAGTTTGAAATCTGCCTCAGCATCAGTGTCCAAGTCATTGCTACCCAGATCCCTTTTTCGTCTTCCTGGAGAGTTTTATTTAATCCAAAGAGCATATCTCAGAAAAACTTAACATTTGGTACAAGTACTATCCCAGAACTAGACCTTCTACTTAGAATTAATGCTAGGTGACTCTACATTTCTTCTGACTGTTGACTTTGTGAGAGCTTGCCTTTTGGAAGAAACTCAAATCTGCAATGACCAGACTGGGGAGAAATACATGTAAACTAAAGAAATTCTCATTTTTGCCTCTCCACTTATGTTACTGTGCAATCCCCAGCAGCCACTCATCAGTCTTGGAAAGGAAGTCCTATGGAAGCAGGATATTGTTCCCATCTTCTTTATGTCTGGACTGGTTTCACCTAAAATTTTTTCCTCTATGGATGGTGGCACTATTATAACTGCCTATTGGAATGCCAGGTCCATTAAAAAATTTGGAACCCTTCATTTGGAGTTGCAGTGGAATGAATTATTTCTGGTTTGGCTCTGATACTCATACATAAAACTGTTTTTCCAGCTGGGATATTTTTAATGGGATATAGTAAACAGGTTTTCTATAGTCACCTGTGAAGGTTTGTTCATTACTTTCCAGTGCCTGCATGTAGGAAAAAAATTAGGAAATGTTTTTGTCTGTCTATTCAATGATCTGCAAATATGTCAATAACAGCTTCTGACCCAATTTCCAGAATTGCTTTTTCACATAAACGTTGAGATTTAATCAAACACATGCAAACATTATCAGTTACTCAACTTTCTGAGTTCGTTCACTGTTACTGGTTCCTGCTGTGAACCTTGCCAGGACAAGATGTCTTTTAATTGCTGTTGGAGTGGGATCATTAACTTACAATCAATATAGCATACTTTGACTCTTCCATTTTATTTTTCTGCTGCCACAACACGGGCAGCAAGATGTCTTTTATATCGATGCCTCATACATGAACATACCCCAGTGTCTTCTTGTTAGTCACTTAGAATAATGATACAGGAAAGGTGTGACAAGATATCTCATGCCTATGTGACCAAGTTTGGGTTTACCATTGCTGTTATAAAAAGGTGGAAATTCTACCAGATTTCTGCTTGTCTATCTGTTTTCCCAATGTTTTAGTATCCTACATTTCAGTCTTTAGCATTTTGAAGTCTTCTAAGGTTTTCCTTCTCTTATGGAAGCAGTTACTCTGATAACAGAATTCAGATGATGAGCTTCCAGAACTAGAAACTCATATTTCTTTTGAAAGCCACTAACCAAAGCACAACTTCTCAGATAACTCAAGAACATTTCTTTTACATATGCCTGTTTCCAGGCAAACAGAACTGCACTGTTATTCGGGAAAGAAAATAAGTGGCACACTGTGATTCCTCCGTCTGTCTAGCAAGCATGACAATTAGACTGGTCCCGGGTATTTTTCAACAGAAACACTTCAGGACTGAACAAGCTGTCTTGCTACAGTTTTTATCGTCCACATTTGGAGGGAAGTGGAAGACATAACTAACTTTGTACCCGTCACGCTGGAGCAAAGAATTACAACCATTAAAATCAGGGGTTTGGATCTCACTGAAGCACATTCTTCCTCGTAGCGCATGCCTCACATAACCTCCGGCGCGTTCAACGAGGGGTGTGAGAGTGGTCGTGCTCAGGTTGGAAGTATAAACTGATATAGCTCTCTAAAGAATGTAAAGCCACATGCTTCACTCTCTCTTCACTTTAACACCATTTCTGAGATCCATGCGTACTGTGGTAAGTGATATAATAACAAGGCGTTGATGATTTAGCTGAAGACATTTGTGGGAAAGATATGTTCATCTTATGTTCAAACAAAGTCTCCGATTCTGTTAACAGTGATTTCTTGCGGGCCACGTAGCACACATATAGTAAGACTTTAAACTGAGAGTTTAAATCAGGTTTGAAGTTTTGGACAAAGATCAAATACAAAAGCACATCACATTTAACGTCTAAGACTTCAGACTGACAGTTTAAAATACAAAGCCCTCATATCTGGACACGTTTCACAGCTCCACTATGAATTTCTTGAGTGAAGCTAAGCAAGTCGTTTAAACCATGATGTGTTACTGTGTTTTGATCTCTGAGACGAGGCTAACGACAACTGTTCATCAAGAAGGTTGGGATGATTAATATTTCATCGAGGCATTCTGAAACCTCTGAGTGGAACTTGATATGTAAATATGCAGTATTATTACTGTTGTAACTGGGTAATTTATTTACTCTCACGGGATGCTATGGTTATAGTTGAGATACCTCTTTATATCTTAAATCTTTGTTTGCAGTGGCTTTTCTTGAGTAGCTTGGGCTGCAAACTTACATATCCACATTATAACCACAGGTTTGAAGGAAAGCCATTCAGCTGTTATCAGAATATTTTAAAAAAGTATTTCTTTCAGCTGTTAGAGAAATTGAGCAGGAGTATTTGGCACTTGGCTTCTAGTATGCATGTGCAGTAATCGCCACCATGACCTGCCGCTTTGTTAAAAATAGTTTAAGATCCAAACTCAGTTATCATTTTCATAAAGAAGTATATTCTTCTTACCCAAGGAGATGGAAAATATAACAGACACACACATACATTTAGATAACTAAAAATACATGGGCACCTGCTGTGGGAATATATAAAAAACTTAGGGGTAACAGTGAAATAAATAAGGTCCAAATAAGACACGCTAGATTTTTTATGCAGTGGATTCCAAACTACACCTGTTGTGAGAGCCAGCAGTCCTAAATTTTCATCCTCTGCCTGCTTTGCCCTAGCCCATGGGTTTTCCTTAGGATTTTCCTTAGAATGTAAGTACCTCTTCATCTATAGATGTCTTGGCACTATACTATTTTTGCTCCAACTTTCTAGGAGTGACAAGGAAGCACAGTTAGAGCAGGGTTGTGATTTGGCATCCTAAAATTACACTTTTGCAGGCACCCACAACTTTGCCCAACACACAACAGTTCCGAGTCTCTTCCAGGTTGGAACTGGGGGACCAAGCATTTAGCCGTGTGGAACTCGAGAAGGAACATCTAATGACTTTGGCTCTCATGCCTTTATATTGTCTCCATAGTATCTTAGCTGCCCCAGAGGGTCTTGTTCCCACAAATTACTGTCTAGAGCTGTTGTAAGGATAATATTCTCTGTGGATGTAGTCTTAAATTATGGCGAATTGTATCTATACCACTGACACCGGTGAGCCATAGCTTTTCCCCACGTAAATCAGTAAGATTATGCCAGTTCATCCAGCTGGAATTGGAAAAAGTGAGTGTAAAAATATTCTGCATCTATGTTGCTGATCTCAGATACTCAATTTCCAGACACCCAGACTAACATTTCTGTAAACTAAATTAGAATGTGATTATATATCATAATTTTTGTGTCAAAAAGTTACTACAGAGAAATTAAATTCAGCATGTTTACTGCCCAAGTATTGCTGAATGAGCCTGCTGTAAACCAGACCCGATTTACACACTGACAGGTGAAATTTGGGCTGCAAATATGTGGAAGAACTTTTACACAGTGAGGGTGACAGAGCACTGGGACAGGCTGCCCAGGGAGGTGGTGGAGTCTCCTTCTCTGGAGATATTCAAGACTCGTCTGGACGCCTATCTGTGCAATATGAGCTAGGGAGCTGCTTTGGCAGGGGGGTTGGACCCGATGATCTCTCAAGGTCCCTTCCAACCCCTACAATTCTGTGATTCTGTGATAGAAGTGTAGTTTTCAGTTGTATAGACAAGGATAAATGAGATCCTGTAGCTTGCTTGTTTTAACAGATATTTTTCAGATAAATATATTTTTATCATGAGAAAAATAAATAAATGGGGGTTGGGGCTTGGATTTACAGCCTGCTTCCATATCACAAGCTGTAACAATTTAAGTTCACTCACTAGCATGGTCTTTTGTTCATGCATCTCACATTTACTCTGTTGCTGTGATAAGACCTTAGCAGAGAAAGGCCAATCTCAGCAGTCAGACTTAGAACTGACATTGATGTACACAGCTTTTCAGCGTCTTGATCTTGACAGATCATGTCAGTCTCTTGGCTTGCAGAGATATAAAAAAGACAGGTTTGGCTTTCATGGCCTCTCCTAAGGAGTGGGAAAGAACCAGTTAGCACACGTTTAAGGAACTAATACAGCAGGCTTGTCATTTTGTGGTGTGGCTGTTGTTAGTTTGTTTTCCTAAAGCATCTGTTAGTATGAAGTTCCAAAGTACCTAACACTTACTTGCTTACTTTCCAGTAGTGTAAGTAGCTATGGTAGGTAGGACTTCTATGACTGTTTAGAATTGAGATTGTACAAGGCAACCTTTGCAGGATCCTGTTCGTGACTTTAACAGACTACGGGTAGATTATATTTGGAAAATTTCAGATAAAGCACTGTAGCCATCTCTGATAATTAGATTGCACAAATAGTAAATGGTTTTCTGCTTGCTGGAAAAGTGCTGCTCACCTAAAAGAAAGTTTCTTGGAGCAAAGACATGGTACATATGATAGTGGATTGACCTTTGCATTCTCCCAGATGTTGGCAAATTGCAAACCTCTGAAAATTCAGACTGCACTAAAGACTTCCACAGTTTACAAGCCAGATCCTCCATAGGTTTTCTCCAGTTGGAATTTGCTTTATTCCATGGAAGCTTCTGTGCTGATCGGATTGCATATACATCATTTTCACTTTTCCTAAAAGGCTACCAGATGCACTTGGTTTGTTACAGTCCAAAATAATGAATAAAATAGAAGAGTTTTTGTTGTCTTCTTTTTTTTTTTAAGAAAAAAACCCAGATCTGTTAGGAGTTTTCAATTTAAATTGTAATGCCTGTAAGGAATTCTATCCTCACCATGGGGAGATATTTTCCCAGTCCTGGTTTCTACTCCATTCAGCTTGTGCAGACCCTCAGCAGGCTGATGTGAGGTGATGCCATTTGGGCCTGTTCCTTGCAGCAAGCAGTGTCTGGCTTGTTATTTATCCATCAAAGCGGATTCAATCAAATGAAATGTTCTATCCTCTGTGTCAGAGATCAGCAGCCTCTCTAGCGTGTAGGCCTCTTACGTGAGCACGTAGATGGGGGTTGCTAGTTGATCACTGTTTCCACCATCTCTCTCATGATGCAAAGGTCTGACAGGTCAACAGCAATTTTTCACAGCCATTCATCAACCTCAGCTTCCAGTGTCGACCTCCTACAGGCTCTGCTGAAGATACCAACAAAGGTGACTACGGCGATATGCTGCCAGGGATGAAAGCCAGCAACCATATATACCCTGCTTGTGTTAAGGAACCTGAAACCAGGCATTGGAGCGTAGGAGACAGTGGCTCTGAAGCAGCAAAGGAGCAGTGCCTAATGGCAGTGTGGTTCCTGGCTCTCTGGAGCTCTTCCTCTGGTTCTCTGAAATTCTTCTACCTTTCTCTTCCCTCCTTGCCCTTTCCTGAGACACAAGTGAGCTATCTCCTGACTTTTCAGGCAGCAAAATTCAATTTTGCTTCGCAGTGCTGAGAAGCTTTGAGCTGTCTTTGAATTTGTTCCAGGAGAACCAGGAAAGTAAATAAACAAATAATTCAGAATAAAGCACATCCCACTAATTAAATAACCACACTTAAAAAACAGCAGAATACTTGTAATGAATTCTGTTGTGCATTTATCTTAATATACATTAACACTGCTAGATGCTCATGAAAACTAGTTTAGTGTATTTAGGGGTCACAAATAACAAAATTAAATAATCATATAAAGGCCATATAATTTCATCTTTCCTACAGCTCTGTGAGTGATTTTGTGTCTTACATAAACTTTTATTGTCAATCAAAATGACAACAGATAGCTCTTTTTAATAAGAGATGTACTTTAATAATGAACTCATAGCAGCTTTGGAAGCATGCTTTAAGCAAGTGTAAAGTTATGTTCTGGCATTTCTTCAGGACACTTTATTTCTTCTTGACAGTGTTTTATTTGACAGAAGTGTAAAATAAGTGACAGGTTATTCTGTATGTAATCACGGCTAATTTTTAACTTCAAAAACTTCTCTGTGATCTTAAAAGCTTTTAATTTGTTGGTAGGCACAGGTTTGTACAAGCCCTGTGCAACATCTGTATGCCGTTTAAACAAACAGCTACAGTGGTAGCTCTCCCTCCCAAAAAGTTTAATTAGGTTGGAAGAGTGGCTCAGGCTCTTATATGACTTTGATGGTATGAACACCATCGGAAAAGCTGACACTTTGAACCTGATGCTGCAAGGTGCTACGGCTTTCATAGAAAAATGTTGCATCCCCAAATCCCACTGAACTTGGTGGGTTTCAAGATGTGCAGCATCACGGAAGACGTGGTCAGTGCTGAACTGGGAATATCTGGGAACTTGGAATTCTGTGGCAAGTCCCTCGGGCACTTTGGTGGAATTGGGAATTTTGAGACACAGTGTTTAAATACTTGGCTGATACTTCAATGATACGAGAGGATGAGAAAATAGAAAGACAATTGTGTTGGCCCTTGTTCCAAAACACACATTCTCCATTACCCTAACATTCACTGCATCACAGATGCTCCTCTTTAGGATGTGTTTTTCATTGAAAGGACCTAAGCTCTGTTCCTGAGAACATCATTCATAGCATCACAGTTGAAATATGCTGTAAAGTTTATATGTTGTCATGTGTACCAGCTAATTTACATTTCATTCAGCATGGATAATTAAATAAGGCTAAAATTAATCACATTTATTGGTAATATTTTTAACATTGTAGTCAGTTTAATGACACCTATTTCAAAGTAGCCTGAAATGTATTAAAATATATTATTTTTAAATATTTTTAATATGTATCAACTTTCATTCCTTCAGAAAAACCTTCAAGTAAGAAAATGTCCTCTGTATTTAATAGTTAAGCCAGTAGAATGTCTTTAGATAGTTCTAGATGTACACTTTTTAAGAATTACATTTACTTCCTAATAACCAATATAATATCTTGCAAAAGCCTGAAACACTTCTGGTTTTAAAATTTATAGTAGAAGTAACTGTAAGTTAGTTAGCAACGACAGAGAGAACATTTTAGAGAGTGAGTGAAATTCACTGCTTCGGTGCAGCACTACGTACTTAAGTTAACTGGTAAATTCTGTACTATTTGTGTTCAAGCAAAAAAATCATTATTAACCTGAAAAAAAACCACTTGGGTGCTTTTAGGATTCTTTCACACTTAATTCAGTCCCCTAGCCACTGATGCCAGTTGCAGAGCTGCTGCCGATGTTGCCAGGGACAGCACTGAGCCCATAGCATTTTGTCATGTGCAGCTGGATCTGTCCCTCTCCCCAAAGTCCAGAGCAAGGGGTGAGGCTTACAGTAACACCTATTTATAGTTCCTGCTTGCTCTGGGAAGTACGAGCAGAGTGTGAAATGGGATATATCTGTCTAGAGAGGAGATGGGGAACCCTTAGAGGAGACAAAAAGCAAGCTCTGCCCGGGCTCTGCAGGGAAGGATGCAGTATTGCCTGGGTATCTAGCAAGCCGCCCAAATTAGGTGGGGGTTCCTTGCAGTCACCCCACTGCCCACTCTCATAGCAGTCACTTGCAGTTTCACTTTTAATGAATCTTTATTTTGTATTGTTTAGTGTAGGGCAGGTTTTTTTTAAAAGGTTAATTTCTAATATTCATCATTTATTTTATCTTATTATAGTGCTTTTTGGCATATCCTAACAGGAGCAGACTTGACCTGCAGGTCAGAGTATACAGGCAATCCTCTATCAAAGCTATAACAGTCAAGATAATTTACTGCTCACACTAAAAAAGGCTAGATAAAACACATATTAATAAAGCAGCTGTTTAATACCAACATTCACAAAAAATGAGCTCTTTTCTCTGCCTTTCAACTTCATATAGTCTCTCATCAGGGATTTTCAAGTCTACAATTTAGAAAACCTATCAGTGATGCAGGAAAGGGTATTTATTCACACTACATGAAGATCATTTTATCAATATTTCTGCTATAAGATGCTGAGCTGAGTCTGTTGTCAGTATTGTGCGAGTCCTGCAGAATATCTGCGGGAAACACAAAGTGTGTTCTTCAATCATGCCACGAGTCATGACTCTTATGTGCCACCTAATCCAGTCTCATTTAAATAACCTAACCCCTTCTGGCTGGATCCCAAAGCTTTTGCTCAGTGTCACTGCTTTTAGTTGGTTTAATGCCCGTAGTGCCTTTCCTTCCACTGGGAGGAATATGCCATACCACATTGGTTCTGGTTGCTGCACTCTTGGGTGATAGCAGCCTGTAGGTCCTCCAGTGTTTTTGCCCCCTCTGGGCATACAGAAGAACACATGAGAGAACAGAGTCCTTGGTTTTGGCATGACGATTTGGCAGGGAATCAGATGCTCCCAGTGCAAACAGTGGTGTGTCACTCCTCTATCTTGGTCTCTAAGACAGAGAGCTTTCAATATGCCAGCAGGAATTTTTTCAGGGCAAAAAAACCTCTGAGCATTTTCATAGCTCTTTTGCTTTGCCAGAAGGATTTCACCAGGAGAAGCTCACCTTTCTGGGTATTTGCCAGCAGCCAGGCAAATAAGTTCCAAATATGAGAGAGCACACACTGGTTTTGAGTACCCAAGAATTTGGGAAGAAATCTTTGCTGCAGGTAGTTCACTCTGCTTTCTATAAGGGCAGGGACAGTACCCTGTGGTCCTGCCCTCTTGCCTCTGACATGGATAACCAGTGGCTCTGTGCCCGTTTGTCACCTCCACCCTGGTGTCAATCCACCTTCCCAGGCTTCTGGCAGGTCACTGGGGTAACCACTGCAAGAAGGTGATTTCTCTAATCTCCTGCCAGGCTATTTTCTTGGCAAGAACCTGTGCTGGATACATGACATTTGGTCTACTTTTACTTTAAGCCTCTTGTAAGAGGATATCATTTCCTAGTTCCCTCCCTTTAGGACCTTTCCCTTTCATTTGATTTTGAATCTTTCTGCTGCTGCCTTTATTTTTATGACATCCACTTATATGAGAAATATATAAACTGAAGTCCAGAGTATTAAACAAATACTACTACCTAGCAGATACTCTAGTTTAAAAAGAAACCAAACATCATTTAATTTTTCATAGAAGTTTTGTGATTTATTTTATATTGTGAAGCTTTACATGAATCTGAAAACATTATGGTACAAAATTTCATACACTGTCTGTAGTGAATGTAACTTGCAATTGTGCAAGCAGAAGAGTTTTTAGGAACTGGGAGATTTTATGACAAGAAAATGGAAAACTAGAGGGAATAGCCATTCTGTCATTCTACGATTCTGTGAATAAGTTGAGCAAAGCTGAAGGGACATGAGCCACAACACTACACTGAAAGAATTGTCTTCTATACATGGGATGAACAATTCTTAATCTTAATTACTAGATGATAAGAGATCTTCCTTTAATATATTCAGATGTTGTACATCAAGCAAGGAACTGTTGCCTTGTAGACTTTTTTCCTGTGGTTCTGGAGATCAAGTTATGGAGATATTACCACTTATCCAAAGGAATGACCCGAGCAAGGGAGATTTCTGACAGTCAGCCTGTCAGCCAGGCTTTGTAGCTAAGAGTTTCATCTCTAAGACATTGTAGTAAAGTTACAGATAATTATATTTAAGTGTCCCTCCACAGTGTATTACATGTCTGCCTGTAAGTGACAACAAAGAGATGCCAGACAAAGCTGGCTGAATTCACCAGGCAATTCACAGGGAAGGTTGGTGCTGGGTGGGTGCTAAATGTGGGAGGAGATAATTATTTCCCAAAGAGGAATAAGATACTGTAATAATAGTATTATTATGTAAGCAACACGGGTGAGTTTCTGCTTCCAGATAGATAATGTACTTGTCATATTTCTGAGTGAGCTCTTACTATGCCTGAAGTATGATATAATGCATTACTGAGTGCAGACAAGAGCGTATTGTTAGGGCATTTGCTGATGCAAGCTATGTGTGTCCAAGCAGACTGCTAAAATCTGTCAGAAAAGTTTCCTTGTATTATCAAAAATAATCTTTTAGCAACTGGAGAACATAAATTCTTGGGCTGGGTGCAAAATTTCAAAACCAGAAAGATGGTATCTAAAGGTCACAATTATGACAGAAATATCAAAGAATCACAAAAAATCAGACAATGGTTTGAGTTGGAAGATCATTTAGTTACAACCCCCCTGCTATAGGCAGGGACACCTTTCACGTCACCAGGTTGCCCAAATCCCCATCGCAGCATAATGGATATTCTATATTCATTTTACAGAGTAAATTATAGACAGAGTGTTAGGAAAAAAACCCTAAGGAAAGCAAACAAACACCACTTTTGTGTGTATGGTGACAGCACTATGAATTACAATGGGTCCCTCACCTTCTACATATTTTCATCACCAAAACTTGTTAAATTATTTGTGAAGTGAGTCACTAAAATGCATATTAAGGAGGAATGGTGGTTTTCTCTACCTAGGTTTAATCTTTCTGATGAGGCTCATCTGCTTTTTATGAAAAGCCTGACTGATGCCCCCACCTGCTAATTTGGGGTGGTTGTATCAGATAAGGAACTATTTCCTTCTACCACCTGCTGTACGGAACACAGCTGGAATTCAGCTGATGTTTTCACACACTGGTAACAAGACTGTAGATCTCTCTGTGACCTGTATTTTAATCTAGGGATTTTAATGGGTGCAAGCTGGAGCATAGGAAGTTCCATGTGAATATAAGGAGGAACTTTTTCCCTGTGAAGGTGAGGGAGCACTGGAAGAGACTGCCCAGAGAAGTTGTGGAGTCTGCTTCTCTGGAGACATTCAAAACCTGCCTGGATGCCTTCCTGTGTGATTTAGTCTAGGTGATCCTGCTCTGGCAGGGGGGTTAGACTAGATGATCTCCAGAGGTCCCTTCCAACTCCTAACATTCTGTGATTCTGTAATTTGCCTGGGAAAATTATGATAAGTTTAGGTAGTTCAAAATACTGCAGTTACAAATTTTAAAAAAATCAGATTCTGATGATTCAGGTTCTAAAAGCTGTGCTTCCTTAACCACAATTTACTTTGGTTCCTACTAAATACAGATACTGAATTTACTTTAGATCATTTACATTTTCTGACTCAATTTTTACAAGATGCCAAGCCACAGAGGATGGCATGATATCTGTAATAATAAAATCTCAGTAGGATGTAGACTGCCCATGTATTATGGAGACTGAAAGAGGCAGCCATTCAGAAATGGCCATAACTTCTCTTTTTCCATGAACATTTTTCACAGGAATGCTGACATGACAGAATCAGGTCTAGTTGCTCCCCATGAGCACCAATTTAAGGTGGCCAGTTGTAATGAATGGCTAATTTCCATGTCACTCAGTATATACACTTAGGTGTAGTTCTGCTCTGTAGGAGCAGTTTTCAGGAGGAAGTGTGCATGTGAGAAAAGCATGTGAGTGCATGCCACCATCCCTTTCAGGTCACTCACAGGTAATTCTGTGAGTAAGGAATGGTATTGTGTTGTGTTAAATAAAACTGCTCATTTTTGTCTCAAAGTGTAATGAAAGAGCTTATCGTTATGCATGTGTGGGAGAGTAATGTTAAAATTACAGTGAAACTAAGGGCTTCTCATTCTTTAGTAACAAATGCATTCCTGAGTACAGAAGCTTAATATTTCTCCGGTTTTTAGAAATGAAAATGTTAAAAAGAACAGGGAGTTAATCTTAGGAAGAAAAAAGAGAGAATGATAGTCTCTTATCAGCTCAGATTCAAAGTACTTTGATTCAAAGTGCCATTATTCAAATGTTGTCCATTTTGTGACTCTCCAATGTCTTAAATCAAATGACCTGATGATTGTGCTTCAAGGCTTAGCAAACAGGGTCTACAACACAACACAACACAACACAGCACCACAACACCACACCCTTTGCTTGGCAGGAAAGTGTTAGGATAGTCAATAATAGTTACTTGGATTTTGCCAGCAATATCAAAGTTTGTGTCATAGGTTACAGAAAGGACAAACTCTCTCTGAATAATGGTTTGAGCCAAATGCCTTGGGTTTGTACCTCTCACTCACCAGAAGGGACTTCCTAAGTCCTATATAAAGTGGAAAAGTGGCTTCTCAGGAAGGCATTGCAAGATTTGGTTACGTCAATTTTTGAAGCACAGAGGGAGGTATCCTTGTACTTCTCTACCAAGCTCCTTCAACTTACAAATGTAATAATGTAGACATTCAGCAGTCTTATTACAAATCTGGCCAGGACCATAAACATTCAAGGCATAATTTGGATCTTGCTTGACACCATATAAAGTTATTGCCCTATTGTTCAGTGGCTGAACCGATGTTTTATCTTAGTTTCTTTGTTCAGATCTAATGTAAATATTTTTTTTCCCCCACAAATTCTTAGCCACAGAATGTAAAAGGGAGAACTGGAAAAGCTTTCACCTTGATACCATTTCTTTCAAGCTGCCAAAAGAAAAGCAGAGATGACTCCAACGATAAGGAGAGAAGCTCTATTCAGTAACCCAAACTTCAGAGACCTCTACAAGAATGATGTGGGATCCTTGAGATTATTTTCTGTTGCTGCTTGATGAGATATGTAACCATGCAACAGAAAGCTGATCTAACTGCTATACTGTAACAAATTTTCCACTAGGGAAATGGAAAGTATAGTGGAACATCAACAAGAAATAGGGTTGCAAGCACGTCCAACTTGCTCTACTGAACAGTTAATGGAAACACAAGAACACATCTCCTTTGGAAGAAACAAGATTCAACATGGCCTTACCCCTGGATGAATTCTGTAAAAGCTAGCTGGGATAAAACAGCTCTCCTACTTATTAGTTTTCTAAACCTAAACCTAAACTCAGCCAAAAGCATCCACTGAATTTGGATTTATTTATCAAAATAACAATTTACCTGAATCATCCTTGAAGATATAACTCAGTCCAGTTAGGGCATAACTATTTTCTTCAAAGTCAGTACATACAATCTGGCTATCTGGAGAGTATCTTTCAGATTTAGTAAAGATGGGGATACCACATTTCCAAGCCTAACAGCATAGCAGATTCCAAAAGAGGTTGAAAACATAACTGAAATTAATTCATTTTGGTAAGTTACTTACAGTTATATAAACCACATTAAAAAAAAAATGAAAATACTGCTTATCAAAGAAAAAAACCCACGCTGAGCAAAGTAGTTCAGGGTTCCTCCACTCGTAACTTTGAATCTTGAGCTTATATAGGCCTGGTACAATAAACGTGGTTCTTTACATACAGCTTTGGATTGCTTTGCCATGGAAGTCCTCATCCACCTTTGTCTTGGTGGACAGTTTGGTGGGAACTTCATTGCAGCCTTCCAGTACCTGAAGGGAGCATATAAACAGGAGGAGAACCAACTTTTTAAAAGGGTAAAAAATGATAGGACAAGGGGGAATGGATTAAAGCTAAGGGAAGGAAGGTTTAGATTAGATATTAGGGGGAAGTTTTTTACAGAGAGAATGGTAAGGTGCTGGTGCGGGCTGCCCAGAGAGGTGGTGGATGCCCCATCCCTGGAGGTGTTCAAGGCCAGGTTGGATGGGGCCCTGGGCAACCTTGTGTAGATCCAAGCCTCAAGGTTAGTGTCCTGTCTGTGGCAGGGAGGTTGGAACTCTATGATCCTTGGGGTCCCTTCCAACCCAGACCATTCTATGATTCAATGATTTTTCCTGTGAGTCTCCCAGCTGTGAAATGTAGTATATGAAGGGAGATAAAGAAAAATAATGTGTTTTAAAAAACAGAATTAAGATAGGAGCTTCTGGTTTGTTAATTCAGTGACAATCAGCTGGCAGAGAGCTGACAACTCTTTTCCTAGAGGTTTCTTGCAAGAATAGGAATAGCCTGCTAATGCTGTACATGATTTCACTCTCCTTTTGTCTTCAGCAATTGCATAGTCAGTTATGAATTCTAATATATGAATTACATTCTAATAATGAGAATACCTTGCCCAGTGTGATACTACAAAGGTCCATGAGTATGCAATGTTCCCACATTTGTGTAACTATTATGTCAGAACACAGAAATTACTGCAAAACAAGCTCACACCTCTGAAACAAAACACTGTGGCACGTGGATGTCTCATGATGCTCCTGTTGTGCTCCAAAATAAATAGTGATAAAAAATATCACTACATGGCCACATGTAGCAAGGTGAATGAGGTTTGCACGTTTCTGGATCCTTCTGATCTTTGTGAAGCTCACTTGTATGGACATTTATTTTAACATAGATTTTTGGTCTTAAGATGCTTCATTCCTGCTAAAGCTAGCATTTCTAAATGGTGCAGGATACCACTGCGCAAATGCTGGTTTGAAACAGCACAATTAGGAGCCATTTCACTTGCTATTAACAATTTGATGCTCACATTTAATGACTGTTTTCTGCATCTTGCAATGTTAAATTTATAGTCTCTTGTGGAGTAACTTTAGGGCACTACACAGAGCGGGAATCTGGAAAAGGCTGGTAGCTAGGAAAGTACCACGCAAGCCAAATTTATCCCCTGCATAACTAACAGGGTTGATATGAGAGATGAATTGGGCCCTATGTCTCTTTACTGCAGGGAATACTTTCTCTTGAGCCAAAGTAACAGCTGCAGTGTGCTCGTGACTTTGAAAAAAAAAAAGGCTTGCTCTTTTGGCAGAGTGAGTGCACATGCCTTTGTCTTCACAGTACAGTAATTCCTATTTTTATCAACAATTCATACAAGGTCACTCGTACGTCTCAGGTTAGTGGGTGTTTTTTTCTTATGCACCCTTCTCTAAGAGTACGTGGTGACCTACACTTGCCTCCCCTTCAAAACTGAAATTCCTCCCTCCCTGCCCCCCCCTTCCTCCCCTATACAACAGGTGCGTTGTGCTGATGGAGCGCAAAGACCTGGTGAAGTTCCGAGCAGGGTTCCCGCTCCAGCGCCAGCAGGAAGCACAGAGCTATCTGACAGCTCCTGTCCCGGGGCACTGAGCCCCGGTGTGGTGCCTGCACAGCGCTGGGTGTCATGCTTTGGAGCTGCCTTATGCCTCTTCCCTTTCTTCCTAGGGGATTTGTAATGGTATCAGCGTGGCTGTCTTCACTTATAACACAATGAAACAATTTTAATCAATCATAAGCTTCTTAAATTAGTAGCTATGGCTGCCTGGCATATATTAAATTGTTTGCAACTCATATTTTTGCCAGCAAGTTAGCATTTCAGTACAGAAAATTTCTTCATATGGAAAATAATGCAGGATTTCAATAAAAAATAAGGGGAGTTCCACTCCATGGCGTGCTATGGTATACAATACCCTTCAGTCTCTTTGTAAGCTTGTATTGCACAGGATAATAACTGGAAAAATACTTCATGTTATATAATATGAAAGTAATGAACTTCCAGTTACCTTTGTTAAACAGAAGAGCAAATGTGCAGACATTAACCTCAGAGTAAGTCACCACTGTTCAAAAAATACTATAGTGTGGACGCAGATAGTAGCATAAATGTATACCTACTGTAAACAAAAAACACACTTTTTTTTTCCAGAAGAGCTTTTGAATCAGTCTAAGAGTGAAAAAAGATTTTATCAAACTCATTGACAGTAGATGGGACCATGGCAGGGTTCTTCCTGGCTCACCTGGGAGCATCTCCCACAACATCCCTGCTGCCCTCACACCTTGACACTTCTGTATATGCTACTCCCATGTTTACAGACCTTCCCATCCTGCTCTCAACCCTAGAAAAGACCTTAGAACTGTGCTATCCAGTGTGGGTTGTTTGTGGTGTTTTTGACCTCACACTTGGACAGTGGTAATTTTATTTTAAATGCCCTTTATTTGCACCCTATGGTCATTTACCCTCCATTTTACCCACATCAGTGGCAGTATATTTGTATTTCATTGCAATGTACATGCTGTCCTTGTGTGGTGGTTTCATGGCTAGATCTTCTCCTCCCTGACCAGCCCCTGGAGCTGCATCTGGGCTGGTGAGTGGACAGACACGCTGGTGTGGGGTAAGGCGAAGGAGGAGAGAGCAGGGTGGAGGATGGGGCAAAAGGCATCTGGCCTGTGTTGGCTTTAAGTTATTTGGAGTATGCCCAGAGTCCTTGCTGAAAGGCAGTCTGTGGTAGCGTTTTGATGGAGGATGCTGCTGGCCCTGAGCCTCACGAGAAAATCCAAAGCTGCCCATAGGGACAGTGGTGGGGCACACAGGAACAGCCCAGCTGCCTCTGCACGTGGAGTATCGATTCACCTGAGCACAGCGACCCAGCCAGCCATCTCCTCCCAACAGCCCCAGCTTCAGCTGCCGACTGCAGAGTGGTGTAGGAGACACGGTGGGACGCAGATGGGAAGGGCCATGGGCAGGCACTGAGCCAGGGTCTCTTTGAGGCTCAGCATCTGGGCAGGGTCAACCCACTCCAGAGAACTTGATCAACAGGGACACAAGCCACTCTTGACCCGGTGCCAGGGGTCAGGTGGCTCTGTGATGTGTGCGTATGTGTGTGTGTATATATATATATATATATATATGTGGCTTAAATATAGCCTCTGGGACTTCACTGGCTACCCATCAGACAAGGTGATGAATAAGAGAAGGGGACTGCAAACTGACCAAATTTTTGCCATGGGTTTAGTGTCCTGACACAAACAGTAAATTAAGAGCCTGAGTGATGGACTTAAACTGTACTGCAGAATGCCAAGATAAAATAATAAGTAAAACATATACACTTCACATAGTCTTCCTTACCATGCATAATTTGTTCAAATCTTGCTTTTTATAAAATTTTCACTTATTTAAACATGTCCTTTCTGAACAACTGGCTTTTATACTTATTTTTCACTTTGTGATTTTCAGTCAAAACCAGTTACAAAAGATCACTTAAAAAAAAAAATGGAGGCAAAAAAAATTACAGGATTTAATAGCTAATCTGTGGTAGGTTGTACTGGACCTTAGGAAGAAATTCATTAACTACTCAATGTGCATATTTACAAATCACACACTTTAATCTGGTGAGCCTTATCTACTGCAGCATATTAAGTATACAGTGCAAATATTTGAATAATCATGACATAATTGCATTGCAGTTTGTCCATGCAATCCCAGTGAAACCTGGAGGAAGGCAAGTGGTTTCAGTGAGCACAGTATTTCATTCACTGGCCAAGTAATTGGCACAACAAACTTCATTCCAAACATACCCGCTGAAAGAGATAAGTGAAAAGCATAAACAGTGTAAATAGATGGATTTATTTCACTCATGTAGGAGGCATTTTAAAGGCTCAACAGCAAGCTTTAATGTCAATGCAAATTTAATGAAATCAGAATACATTACATGGCTGGGGATTGTATTTGCAGATGTAAAAAAGCATAGTTCCACTGCCTTAGCTAGAGCTTCACCATTCTATAACTTCTAGCCTTGAAAGATCTTAGAAAATACTCAGTTGCTTCTCCTTTCTTCCTCTTCTGTTTCTTTGTAGCCTAAGACTAGTTTCTCCTGATTTTTTTCCCTCTACATCTCTATTCTTTCAGTAGATACAATGATTCTCTTCTTCCTCTCCCCTTTGGTCTCTTCAGCTTTCTCCAGGAACCTTTATTTTTGTTTGTTTCATAGAATCATGGAATAATCTGGGCTGGAAGGAATCTCTGGAGGTCATCTAGGCCAACCTCCTGCTCGAAGCCAGACTCATTTCAAAGTTAGTTCAGGTTGCTTGGGGCTTTATTGTCCAGCTGAGTTTTGAGTATCTATAAGGATGGAGACCGCATCATGTCTCTGTCCTTGTTCCAGTGCTCAGCCCCTCATCTGAATTTTTAATTTTAATATTTCATGTTGTATTTTTGCAGTTCTGTTCCTCTAAACATCTCCCATAATTCTTCAACTTTGCTTCATCTCTCTGCCTGTCTCTATGCTTCTACCTCTTAAAGCTGCAGCAAACATCCCATTTCCACGCTTTCTGAATTTTCTGATGTACTTATACCTCTTCATAATAGAAATACACCCCACCCTTTGATATACGGGGTTATATTTACTCCTCACAAGGCTCAAACTGATGCCATATGGGTAGAGGTCATGTTGAATGACCGCAGCGTATTGCCCAAAGCCATTCAGGTAACATGAATACTACTAGAACTGCCAAAAACCCACTTACTCTCCTAACACAGCTAACCCATCTTGCATTTGAAAATCAGACTCGTGCCTAATACCTGTAAAGCTTCAGTGGTTTCTGAAAGTGTAGTAGCTGCCAAGTACAAAAAGGTGTTCGATTGGAATGCCTGACACTGCCTGAATCACCAGATTCATTTTTGCAAGTTTTCTTCTTATTTAGGAAGAAAAAAAAAAAAGAAAAAAAGAAAAAAATGGCTCCATTGGCACTGGATTTGGAATGTAGGCCCATGGCACTGCCAGGAGCCACAGGAACAATGCTGACAATCTAAATAAATGTTGCCAATTTAAAACTGATCTAAAGAGTCAATCTTTAGACAGAGATAGACCTTCAGTGTTTACTATAGAAGAGCTGGTGCTTCACTCTGATGGAGAATACAGTGAAAGCTGAGCACATTAAAATGGGATTTAAGAAAAGGAATCTTACTGTTGGTAAAATATTCATATTTTGAAGAAAATACTGGAAATATATACTTAAATGCACACATTTTCATCATGCTTTCAAGTGGGCTACAAGGATGCTTTGTCCTCTAAGTAAGAACATTTAACTTTGTCTTCTCTGATACTTAAAGTTTCTTTCTATTTTTAGAAAAAAATAATGTGGCAAATCATAAACAAGTGAACCATAATGTCTTATTTGGTGGATGTTTGGTTATGCTTAATGAAATAATGTCCATTTATTTCATCACCGATGACTGACTAAGGAGGGAGATAACCTGCTATGCTCTGACTACTCTTTGAATAAGTGAGATTCTAAAACACGGTAAATTCTTGTTTGCTGGAGATGTACACAGGCATGTGTGACAGATGCTCCTCTGAATTTAATTGTTTCTCACTATTCACACTTTTCAGAACAGTCAGTAAAATCGAAGCATTCATCCTTAAACTTTTCTCTACTACTATGTGAGCACCCCACGTTAGCTTTCTGCAATGAAATATCTCAACCTACTAAAAAAATGTTGCCGTCATGCTTCTGTGACAGTGAGGACAAAGATCTCACCACCCACCTCCTATGCTTTCTCACCCCTCAATGCTCAGAACTGGGGTTTTGTTTATATCTCAACAATCAGTCTTCTCCAGTGGAAGCAGTTTAAAAGAAATAGTTTGGAATCCCACTTCGTTGTTGGATTGCTTTGATATTCATGGTATTTGGAGACGTAGGCTTTCTGTTTGTTGTTGTTTTGTAGAAGTCTTCAGACTTCAAATACTTGTTTCTTGTCACTTGAGAATGTATTTCCACCAAGAGTCAATATTCTCAGATTATCCTGGATAAGTACACCGATCTAATTTGGAACGATCCAGACATCCCTTCTACAATCCTGGACTCTTGACAGGGGACATCTGACTTTAATCTAGCAGTGAAGGTTCTTCCAGTACTACTCACCTTCATTCAAAGCCTGATCGGCTCATCCCCTCATTTCAGAAGAAAGCATGTCCTCCAGCTTTGTTTCTATCTTACAAGATTCCTAAGCAGCAGATGACTGCAAAACAGCCTTAAGACATGAAAGACACTTCAAGCTCAAAGGCCATCCTTGATGTCATTTTGCTTTGACAGAGTGGTCATGGAACCCTCTTGTACCCCAGTAAGAACAGAGGAAGAGGCTGGATGAGCTTGGTTCTACCCGTGCAGCAACACCTCCAGCCACACAGTAAGCAGGTTGTTCACGATGTCTTGGCCACCAGCACACTGCTGAACAGATACACTGAACACAGTTATTTGCTGAGATTACACAGAGCTCTCTTTAAACCCTATTTATGACTCACTTTTTGCTGAAGCAGACAAGAAAAGCTAGAGACAAACCACCACAGTGGAGAAAAAAGGAACATTTGGGTGGAAAAAGGTGCATGTATGTTGCACATTTTTGGACAGCATCGGTGGCCGAATAGACAGATCTCACTGCCTCTATTGACTAGACCCCCATCCAGTTTGGAAACCTGGCTCACCATAGGCATCTGCATCACATAGATGATTGATGCTGAAAATGGTTCTCCCATCTTTAACAGCAATTGGTCATCAACTAAATGGATTCTCCAGCTTGGGGAATCAAGGCTAGATTCCTTCCCATTCCACTCCTCCCCAGATGTAGGTTTAAACAGCTGTGACAACTATATTTGAGGATGAAAGAACTAAAAGCTACGTTTCATTAGAACAAATTCCAGAACTGCTTGTTTTTCCTTGGAAAGGAACTGCTGTACTCGTTCAGCGATTGCCGGCATACGGCCTCCTAACAACCATTTTTCAGTACGGTTGATAATCCACAGGCTGCACAAGGGATGCAGGGCTCCCTGAGTGCTGGGACAAGCAGTTTTACCCGAGACTTTGCCCGGACAGAATAACCTAAGCCGGGGGACCCGTTGTTTAAAGAAAACAAGTCCAGTCTGTGGACACCATGGCGTCAGAGACTGCCTCGAGTTCTCCTTCCTTCGAAGCTGCTTGTGGAAGCGTCATCACCCTGGAGCTGACATGCCGGGGAAGGTGATCGTTGGGGTGTGCGCCGGCAGAGCCGAACCTGAGGGGACACCCCCGAACCCCACAGCACCGTCTTCGCCCTTCTCAGAGTGAGTTCGGCATCGCCGGTTTTCTGAAAAGTCTTTTCCTCTTATTTCCCTCCACCTTTTCCTCTTTCTCACCTCTCCGGAGCTCTCGGGCTAGACGCAGGAGCCGCCGTGGCGAGAGGGGGGTGGCGGGCGGCGGGAAGGGCCGCGGGGGTCCCCAGACACCCCCTCCCACCCCGGGGGTGCTGAGGGCCCGGCCCGGGCGGGCGGCGCTCAAGGGGGAGGTGCCGTGAGGCGGCCGCGCGCGGGGGTCTGCCCTCCGCCATTGGGCAGCTCCTGCCCCGGGGGCGGGCCGGGCCCCGGGGCCCGCTTTGAAGTGTGGGTCCGGGGATGGCCACCGCCTGAAGGCAGCTGGGCATCTTCTCGCCTCCCCGCCGGCGGCGGGGGCAAGGGAGGCGGAGGAAAGGCCGGGAAGGGCCGCCCTCGCCCACCCCAGCGGCGGAGAGCGAGCTGGCGGGGGGGAGCAAGGGCGAAGGGCTGGGAGGAAAGGGAGTGCGGTCGCGGGGCGGCTTCCCGCGGGAGCCGGCGTGCGAGGGGGCGCGGAGGCAGCGGGACGGCGAGGAGGGGCGCGGGGAACATGGAGGAGCGGCGCGGTGCGGGGTCGGCCCAGGAGGCCGGTGGCCGCTGAGGCGGCGGCCCGGGGGCGCCGCGGGCACGCCCGTCGCGGAGCGAGCCATGCGGGGGGCGAGGTGGCTGGCGGGTCTGCTGTGCCCCCTCTCCCTGCTCGTCACCGAGTCGTGGGGAGTCCGCTTCCACCCGGGACAAGGTAAACAAGCGGCAACAAAGGCGGCGGCTGCCCCGCGGGTCCTGGCCCTGCGGCAGGCGCCGTGCCCTGCGGACCCACCGCCGCTGCCGGGCGGGGAGGAGGGGAGCGTTATCTTCACGGCGGGGGCTGTTGCGGGGCGCGGCCGCCGGAGCGCCCATCGGCTGCTGCGCAGGGCGGGTGGTGGGACCAGAGCGGGGTCTCGCTGGGCGTGCTGGAACCAGCCCCCCACCCCTTATCCTGTCACCGGACCCTCGGCCAGTGCGAGGTGCCCGTGGCAGGAGCCGTTTGGGTGCGAGTGAAGGCTGCATCTGTGCCGTGGCGTCAGGCTGAGGCTCCTGCTTTCTGTTACAGAGACCTTAGTGAAGCAGCTCTCCTCCTACGAAATCGTCACACCTGTCCGAGTGAATGAATTCGGCGAAGTTTTCCCGCACACGCACCACTTCAGCAGGAGGAAAAGGAGCTTGGAGGCACCGCTGGAGCCCACTGCTTTCCGAACGCATTACCAGCTCAGTGCGTACGGGCAGGTCTTCCAGCTCAACCTGAGCGCTGATGCAGGCTTCGTTGCTGCTCAGTACACTGTGGTGCATGTAGGGGCCCCACAGAAGCAGCCCTCCCCTGATTTGCGACACTGTTTCTACCGTGGGCATGTCAATGCGCAGGAGGCACACATGGCTGTCTTCAGCATCTGTGGTGGCTTGGTAAGCATGTTGGTTACTTCCTACTGTCTCCATTCATATTCTTCTCCTCTCTGAAAGAAATGTAGTGGGATGCCTTTGCGGCAGAGCTGAGCTGGAAACCCTCAGGCATCATTCCAAGTAGTTGGTCATGAAATGTCTTGGCATCGGCAGTTTGCAGTCATGATGATGCTTTTTTGGCGGGATATACAAATGCTGCTTTCAAAAGGATCTACTGCAGTGGCTGGTAATAGAATTGCTTGATGTAACTCCTGACACCAAGAGCCTTATAACGGAGGAAAAAAACATGCCTCAAACACAGTAAGCTATTGTTTTGATAAAATGGTGCTGCTAGTTGGCATCAGTTATGGTTGTAGCATTATAGATGCTGTGTGGTTATGAGTGAGGAATAATGGTGCTTGAGAAGATGAGAAAAGAACTAGTGTTGATATTCTTCTTCCACTTTCTTCAGTGCTGCAGAGATGCGTCTTGTTCTAATGGATGCGCAGCCGTGCTCTCTAATAGTGTTTCTGTTAAGTGAATGGGAAGCTTCCTCCTCACTTCAGCAGAAGTGTGTCTATGAAACACTGAAGAACTGAATTGAGCAAACAAATCAAAACTTCATTGATATACATTCTTTAATCTATCCCTTGATAACATTCCTTATGTCTTGCAAAGTGATAATGAAGAAGTATCACACAACTATCAAAACAGTTATACTGTGTTGCTAAATCTTAAAGTTTTGTCTCTAGAACTAAAAAGTTTGATACTTTGTGGTTTACTATAGTACTATTGAGTTGCAGGGGCCAGATGTGTGATGTGTACTGTACATATTACTGTGCATTTAAGTTAATGTTCCAAGCTTATTGCAGTCAGTCAGGAAAGTAAAGGTGCAAGACTTTATTTTTGGGAAATGAAAAATATCTGGCTTTGCATTCTAGTTTGTTTCTAGAAGCCTATAGGAAATACAATGGAACTGGTTGGATGTGTGCAGGAGGATGTAGTGTGTCTTAAAAGTTGATACGTGTGATGGAAAAGAGAATCAGAAATAACAGGTACTTGAGAGACACCTCTGTACAGTGTTTATTCTTGGATACGTGGGTATAGACCACCTTGTCCACAGTTGAGGCTTGTAGGCTTGGGCTAGCTCTTGGCAATTACTGGAGAAGCAAATATTCAAAAACTGTAATCCTATATTCATCAGTTTCCTCATATATCATGCTTGACAAATGACTGTCACTGGGTTTTGTCTGCATTACACAAAACTCATTTCAAACCTATACTAAACCCCCCCCCCCCCCCCCCCCCCCCAAAAAAAAAAGGTTGCACTTCTAAATTGCAGAGAGAGTAGGAAAGAGGGGGAATAACAAATACCTTTTTTCTTCTCATGTTTAATTTTCTAGTAGATATTCATACCATGGTATTGAGAATAGTGTCATACACTATGGAATATATATGATAAATTTTAAAACCTCCTCTTTACAGAACTTCTGTTGCCTGTTTTAATTCTGTCCTTGCCAACCATGTTTCTGTTACTTGAAGGGACCACATGCACTGATAATTTTTCTAAAAAATGTGCACATATTGGACTTAGGTTGCCTCAGCTGTGCATTATCTACCAGTTCTTAATCTTTCACACAAGACCCTCTTCTCTGTAATAATTTGAATGTCTCTCTCTTGTCTTACTCTGCTGGAACATTGCAGTCTGCATCCTTTATACTTGTACTCAGAAATCCTTGAGTGCCTTTAAACTGAGCCTTTGCCTCTTCTAGATGAGCCTTGTGAACTTTCACTGCAGCTTCCTGCTTGACTTCACGTCCTCTGTCACTGCCTGGCTGACAGAGTACCTAGCCTAAGCCACCAGCAAAGGCCTTGCTGTCCTGGTGTTCTTGGGCACTTCCCTTGCTGCTCGTTTCACCTTCTGCCTGGGCAGACACAGCCCTGCAGAGGGTGTGTCACCCACCCACCATTGCAGCTGCTTTGCTCTCACAAATTAAGTTGGTGAGGTTTCCAGAAGAGGAGGCAGCCATGGGTGTTGGTGTGCGTTTTGGGGGGGCTTGCCTATAGTCCCTCAGGGAGGGATTGTGTGGGGACAAAGAGGAGGACATAGCCAGCTGGTTGCATATGTCTTCACAGAGTATTCTCCATCTTGATTCAGAGCCTTCAGCCTAATGTTCTTCCTCACCCTCATGCATCCAAAGTAGGTGTTACTCCCTTCATGTGACAACCAGGGGAGACAACTCTTTTCAGGTCGAGAAGAACAGATGTGAAAGGAGGGACATAGGTCAGGTGGAATTTTCTCATTCCTTACTCCCAAGTAGGGCTATCCTCAAAAGTTACAGGAAAAAAATAATCTTTTTATTAAAAGTTTAAAAAATTTCATAACTTTGTGCATTAATAAATGTACCTGCCGAAGCAAGCTAGTCAGTTATTGCCTTTTTTATTGAACAGTGCCATGCTACATGAAGACATTGTGAGACAGTAGCAACTACACTAGTCGCTTGGTAGCCTGGTATTGTATCTATTTTAAGCAAAGTATCTTCTCTTTGTAGGTTCTGTTTTCCTCAATGCTGAACTTGCCCTTGGCTTATGGAAATTAAAATAGACGAGATTTCTTTAAACTATTTGGTATCATCTTGTCTTCCAGCTTTGCATATATAAAGGCACTTGCTGTAGACTAATGCTGTAAAAGCTAGGGAGAATCACAGGGTGTTGACTTAGATAAAAAGCTACAGGAAACTTTCCAATAGAATTTCAGAAACTGCTCTGAAGATGTTCCTGGGTGATCTGAAGTTAAGCCAGGTCCTTGGATTCACTTTATCCTGTAAGCTACTGTCCCCGGGCTCTGTGCTGCCTTCATTCATGGTTTCACTCCTGCTTCCAAAGTTCCTTCTTTTATTTTTTTACATAGTTGAGTGTGTTGTCCCCCTCAAGCTCTGATGTCCCTTTTCACTCTCAGTTAAGCCTTTTTCTGAGTGTGCCAAGAGTGTGTACAACCCAGAGTACCCATGGAGCATTGCTTAATGGCTCCTGACACCCTGTATGCAGTTCTGTTGTGTTACACTTCAGAGCATGCCCTGGGTTCAGGGATGCAAATGGTAAAGTTAGGTTAGAAGGTCAGCAGGGGGTCTGTAGTAATTGCAAGGGGGGGGGAGTGTGTAATTAGGGAAGTTTAGGAGGCTGGAGTGATGGCCTGGGTCCCTAGTTGAACATCTGATCACATAAAGATGTATTTCTTGCATCTTTTGAGTGATTTTTGAAATTTAACACTTTATTTGACTGCATTTTCTTAAGTTCTGTATCTCTTTTTACTTTTATTACATTGGTCATTATAGCCTCCTCAGTCAGGAAACAAGATCTGCTGAGGGTGTCCCTGGATGCATGTAGGCTAAAGAAAGCTCCCAAATATTATCCAGACAGCATAATCAAAGTAGTAAAACCACAACCATCCCACCCCCAAATAGATGCCAAACAAAAATCCAACCAAACAATGATTTAACATTCAAGAGTATATAGCTTAAAGTTTATTGTCAAATGCAAGCAAATACCACTGAATGAAGTACCTTAAAAAGAGGGAGCCATCGCCATTTATAGCTAGAATGAACCTTCAATTCCTATCAGGCCCCTGTCTGAAGAAAGGACTTGTATTTGTTTTAACCCTGAGTGAATAGTATAAAAACAGTTTGTTCAGTCCTTTGAGAACCCTCATATTCTTTTGTGGGGGCCAGGAATGTGTCGACTGATGCTGAGGATAGTTAAAACTGGCTTTTGTGAGCTGGGAGAGTGCCCAAAGTATTTTATTTGACTGCTAAGAGATTGGTAAGAAAGGAGGAAGCATATGTCTTTGGGGGTGTACAGTCTCTAGTGGACACAGCAATTTCACATGCTTCCTACTGGCAAAAGTTAGGAGTAGGAAAATACATGTGAATCTCTTGCATGGATTTGCTAGCTGTTAGCTTTCTGCAGTCCAGGCAGGCAGTGCTGCTTTGTTCTAAAATAGCTTCTGGGGTGTAACAAAGTCTGTGTGATAAACTCTTCCCACCCGAGCTCAAGGAAGCCACTTGGTAAATAACACTCCTTTATGGCACATCAAGCTTACCTCTTTGTCTGGAGAGCAGCAGGAATATGAACCTAAGTGTGGATCTTCCGAATTTCCTCAATGCAAGCGGTTGTGTTTATTTTTTCACTAACATGGGTCAGCAGATCACCTTTCTGAGAGAGTTTGAAAACCATTCTGTCTGCTGCTCTGGATGAGTTCAGTGGTTCCTTCTCAAGGAAAGTAGGCGGCCCTGGAATTTATTTTAATAAAATATAATTTTTAATCATTTGGTTTAAAACAAACAAAAAACCCTTTGAAACTTGCTAGAAGCTAGTGATAGCACAGCCAGCATCTAGTTTCTTCCAGAGATCTAGTGCAGGTAATAGACTCCAGATATTTGCTTCCCAGTTTTGTGTTGCTTACTACTTATAACTTAAGCGATACAAACAACATTGATTTTCCAAAGAAAGTTTAAACACATGCAACTGGAAGATATGCTTACTGTGATGTAACCTAAAGCTTTGTTTTATGGGCTGTGACTTCAAAACTGTTCCCTTCTAAATCTGAAGCGTAGATTAGCTTTCAGTATTCAGGTCATGTTTATAAACCTATGAGCATCCATAAGCCACACCCTAGTTTTCATAGAATTTTTTTTGTCTTAATGTTAAGATTCCATCATAAGCTAGGAAAAGTCACATTAAAATGTCAACTCTAGACAATCAATTCTTATTTGGGCAAATGAGCATTATTGCAGCTGACTGACATGAATGATGACTTCCACTTAATAGTTCTGGTTTCACTCTTCATACAGGTATACAAGGTGTGTCTGTAGTCCTGCACCTCTGCAATGCAACAGTCAAGTTTCAGTGCTTCCATTATTACCCTCTGCATTTGTTTCATCTCTGACCAGCACAAAATGGTTTCAAACACAAGGATTGACTTTGCAAGTAAAAGATAAAATGTTCCTTTTCTTGGTTGTTGTTTTTATAGCTAAGCAAACAAAAAAGGATCAGAAAGTAGACCAAACTCTACCTTCTTTACATTGAAAACACCTATATAAGTTTTTTTATACCTGTTGAATTTTTCATTTGATTTTTCTTTTTTATTTTTTGCTGCTTTCTTCTCTATTTGTTCTTTTCCTTTTGTCTTTATTTACATTTTTTTTTCTCAATTACTTCAGTTTTTTTCCAGTTAACTTCCCCTAATATGTGCTTTCAGAAGGAGGACCAAATGGTAGCTATTTCTTCTGTGACACTTGCTCTAGCATTTTTTAACAACAGTCTGTTTTGACGACTGGAGTTGCCTGAAGTCTCCCCACTCTTGTTCAGCTGGTCACAGGATGAAGGGCACATGTTTCTTACTATTGATATCTCCTCTCCTTTTAGATTGGTAGACAGATGTCTCTTTTGCATACATCTGACAGTGGACCATGACATTTGAATTCACTTGACTGTGATCCTGTGCCCCAGAGTCAGTGTCCGCCTGCCTTGGCAAAGTCACTGTTCATCACACACTTTGTTATATAACAGTAAGATGGCTTAGGTCCCCCTATACCTCTTATAAAAAGTCTGAACCATCCCCAATGCATTATCCTGATGCTTTTCACATTTCTGCTTCTCCTCAGATGCTATGCCTTTACACAAGGACCAGAAGTGATCAGCAAATACAGGGGTAATTGCAATTGTAAATGGAAAATATATGGGGTGCAAATTAGGCAGCTGATGTCTGTCACAGAAAATGTCAATTCTGTATGAATTGTCCTTTATGTAGGCACGTACCAGTAGTCTGCTTAATCTTCTATGTTAAGGGTACTCAGCCCTCACTGACCTGCATCTTGCCCACATCCTGCATCTGGTAGCCTTCTTCCCTGGCAGCTGTTTGACTGTGTTGCCAGATAAATTGTTCTGATGGCTGCAAAGCTGTTGGCAGCGACAGCAGGTTGGATTTAAAGAGAAGTTAGTTAAACTTCCAGGAAATAGTCATGCACAGCACCTTTTGTGTAAGTGATAGGGGTGTCATGGGAGGCACATGGCCCCTCTGCTATCACTAGGTGAGTTAAGTTACTGAAATGGTGCGCAAAATTACTTTTTTCCCCTTTCTCCCTGGGTCTTTAGTTAATGTTTCCAGCCCTGCTGCAGTCAACATGTATCATGGTTCTCAGGAAACTTTGTCCACTTGGAGAATGAATATCCACCCATGAGATAACATATTTGCAGTAGTTCGGTTGTCATTCTGTTTTAGATGTACCCTCATGTACAAAAAAGCAAGATTATGGCAGCAAAGTCAGCCACTGAGGAGAGGTCACACCTTGTGAGTGTACACATTGACAGAAGTACTCAGCTTACTGTGTGGTTGACTAAAAAGGGTGAAAATCCAGCCATGCTCTGTGTGTGCTTGAGTGATAACTGCCTGATGGCATATATAAGGTTGAAAAGACTTTTTGGAGCTATTGATATCCCAGTAAGAAAAAAAAAAAAAGGTGGTTCTGCATGTACTTAAAAACATCAAAGCTAGGAAGTTCTCTTTAAATGCAGATAAGTTGCAAATGTACATTTGCTTGACATTGAGGGACAAACAAGATTTTATGGGGGCATTTCCTCCATAATTAAGCATATAGAGCCCCTAGGTCTGTGTTCTGTGGGAATACTTAGCCTGATGGCTATTTATGTACAAAACCCAAAACCCCTAAAAACAAAAAAGCAAGGTGTCCGTGTCCCCCCCCCCCCAAACTTACAAAGCCAAACAGAATTAAAAACCCCTTCATGTATAAATACATTTCATTTCAACAGGTACTGCAGAATAACTGCTTTTCCATCATGAAATATCCATGCATACATCTATGACAAAAGCTGTCAAGGGTATTTTTTAATTGACTTGTCTAGCATATTCCCTGTGAATTGTATATAAAGGTAGAAATAAATAGATTGTCCCTCTTTTCCTTCCACTCCAGTGAATCTTGTTAATTGCCATGATCTCTGCTCTTTCCAGCTGTCTTTAAGATTGTTACTGTAACATTCTCTCCAGTTCTCTGCTGTTGTCTGTTACAAATGGTATTTGGGAAATCCTGGAGTATCATTTTTACCAGGCTTGAGCCAGACTGTTTTGCCTAGAGTAGCCTTAGAGTGGTGTTCAGGGTACAAGAGCCAGGTTTTACACTTCTTGCAAGATTATTCTTTTCTCTGTGTGTTATGCAAAATGGAAATACCTTTTTTAAAAAAAACTCAAACATACAAATACGTCAGATCCCTTTAGGGGTTTACATATAATTTAAGTTTCGATCTGGAATAATGTTATTTTATTTAACCAGTAATTAGGTGCCTTTCCAGACTGGGACCAGTTCTCAGCATAGGTGGGTGCCTCATGAGTTCTGTTTGGGGTGTTATTAAGTATGCTGAAGGAGTGATTCCCGTCAGCTTCTGAAATCTTAACATCACAGTGTTTGTAAAGAGATGTAGTTAGATTATAGTTAAACTTACAATGAAAGGTCATTCCCCCCCCCATAATAAGCTTTTCTCATTTTATTATATACTTCAAGAACTTGAAATATAATGTTGCTTTCAGTCACTTCTTAAAAGGTATTCACCAGAAAACAGTTATTAATTGCTAGGTGTTTCTTCCCTGTTGCTTAGCTGGTGTATTATTTACTATTTGATTACTATTATTTCTATCATATTGGCTTTTGTTTTATTTAATATGTTAACTTGCAATCATTACCCCTTGTATTTTTAGCTGAATTATCTTCTAGTAGAATTTTTTTTCCAGATATTGGCAGTGTAACATGATCAGATAACCTCTAATACTTTTTTCTTCACTGAACTAATTAAACTCTACTAGTCTTTCACTAGAAAACACTGAAACAGTGGAACAGGAGGAAAAGGGTGAAGGGATTCTCACATGATCCAGAAGAGCTTTGAACAAACACAAGGGGAAAGGAAGAGAAGAGGGAAGAGAATAACATAAAAGGAAAGGGTTTTGTAATTTACTTTGACCATGAAAGTACTCTTGCTGTAAACTACTTGCTGTTTTTTGAGTTTGAGTTAAGATGTCATACTGTGAGGGCATGAAAAATACTTGAGTATAGGAGTGGAGTTTACCTGGGAGGGAGTCTGCTGGTTTAGAATTGTGTTTTCCAGAACTTCAGTTGTTCTTTTAACGTTTTTCTGAAACCTTTCCAATTTTGCTGTTGGATGTATTAAGATTAATTCCACGTTTTGGAAACCTGCTGTATATCCCTTATGTTTTCCATGTGTTTCTACAAAGTTGCCATTACACACAAGGATGTAATTTGTATATGGGCATGGTACATACTTTAGCCATAAATTCTGCAATATTTATTTCTACTACTTTTGCAATAGAGCAAATACATTGATTAGGACTACACAGTTTTAAGCCACTTTTAAACACGAAGACATACCATATATAGCGAGTAGCTGTGTTGATCTATTGAACCTTGATTTAATATAAATTGTTTAACTCATCCAGAGTATTTTAAATCCAAAAAATAAATTCTTTTTCATGTGGGTTTTCTCATAAATTTCCTCAAGTCCATGCATATGCGTGGTCCTGGGTAGCACTTCTCCTTTGGAGCACATATTTATGATGTGCAAGAGGCTGTTTTCAATTTTGTATTCCACTTCCACTGAAGAGATCTTTTAAGTGTACTTTTACCTCTTTGAGAACAGAAATAGAATGTTTCAGGCAGATTTCTTGTTATATGATTTGAGAGGCATCTGTAGATGATAAGTAAATCCAGTTCATTTCTGATTTCATTTCCTGCAAATTCTTGTGCTCCTGTTTCAGCAACCTGCCTCCATACTTCTAAGTGACTTCGGTTTATTTGGTTTTACCAGAACTATTTTTCATTTGGATCTCTCAGACCTTTTGTGTGTGTGTGTGTGTGCCTAACTTGTGGTGATAGCTCCGTTTGCATCAGCACAGTGTGTCACCAGATTAAGTATCATGAATGAAGGACTGTAAAACAGACAGTGTAGCTAGTGATTGGTTGTTTGGGTTTTTTCCCTGTAGACCTACATGTTAGGAAAATGAGGGGATAACCATGTGTAGCTAATGAAAATCCAACTTTAGTCTTTGTAGAAAAAAATAAAGGATTGGAACTGGTGGCTTCAAGCTCAATGTCTGCTTGTGTTTTGAATGACAACATGTACCTCCTTACGAAAGAGCAATGTTTTCATCTCATCCTTTTTTTCTCACATATGGTATGAGTTCTTCTCAACTTGTGTAGAGGAGTTGCAAAAAAATTCATCGTAGACTACTGGTGGGAGGTATTCCTAACTAGTCAGTGGTAATAATCACTTGTTTATCTGTGCATTGTTGAAGAGGACAGTCACTGAAGAAAGAACGAGAGTTTGTTGCATTATAGATTTTTGTATCAGTTATTTCTTCCATATCTAAGCAGACAGTTGATTCTGGGATACTGTGCAAGAATCAGAGGTCCAGAGAATGAGAAAGTGAGAAGCAGCCTAGCTCCATTTTTCTAAAACAGGTAGCCCAAGTATCTGGAAAGGTGAAATCTCCAGTCTTCAGGACACTATTAGGCCTTCTTGCATTAATTTTTTGATTTAAAACAAAGCTAAAAATAATTCTGAGGTCATAAAACATCATCTAGGATAATTCCCTTCCAGCTGTCTTAACTGAAATTAAGATCCATGTATCAGCTGAGATACTGAGTAGTAAAAGTTGAGCCACAGATGTTTCCAGGCATTTAATACTGTGTATTCATTGTTAGGCTCAATTTGATTTGCAGTCTTTGGAGCACCAAGTTGCTGGATGGTTTGGTTTTACACTTAACTCTTGACGAAGTTGCTTTTTTTGCTGGGAAGTATGGTTCGTTATTCCAGACTTTATTTCAGTTGAAAAATAGCTTTAAAACATCTTTCTTTAGTAGGAGGCATAGATTTTTTTAATTGCACAGAGGAGTTGGTATACTGTGTACATGGTTTCCATTGCTAGTGTGCAAATAAAGATGTGTGAGAGTGTGTGTTTAGAAGAAGGGAAGGCAAGAATGCTTCCAGAGTATCAGCAATCCTAGATTAAGGTTAGCTCATGTCAGTCATGATGCCTTGTGTTGACTCCTACCAATCCATTGGATAGGTTAATGGTGCATAAATATGGCTTCGAATTTCTAGATAGGCTCCCAGCCCCACCAAGCACTACCAGAAGAAA
The DNA here is from genome assembly GCA_020800305.1 of Porphyrio hochstetteri. Lineage (NCBI taxonomy): Eukaryota > Metazoa > Chordata > Aves > Gruiformes > Rallidae > Porphyrio > Porphyrio hochstetteri. Next base: position 36,743,382 of record CM036905.1, read on the forward strand.
AATCCTAAGTGAATTTTCAAAGTTCTCAAACTCAAAAACATATGTCTTAGTAGGGGATTTTTTGAGTGTGAGATGGGAAGAAAATATATCTTTGTTCTTGCATTTCGTCTTTTCCAGTGGAAGTCTGATATTCTGGAAGACGAGTTTGGTTTAAAATGTAGCACAATCTCTTTCCTTATTAGTTCTGTGCCACTATTCTCATAATCAGTATGTTGTTTTTAGCTGAAGGCATTTTCTTGTGCAATCTGAAAGCCTGTTAGTTGGGATAATCATTGGAGAAACAAATAGAGAATATCTGCTGTAGCTGTTAGAAGGAATATTAGGGAAGTGAAATATGTGTGAAATAAAATAGCACTAAAGTTTTTGCTTAAATCTAAAATATTTTAAATGCCTCTTAGCTAGAAATAGGCTTTATAGTATGTCAGGAGAAAACAATTCATTAGCATGTATGTGTTCACAAATAGCATAGGGTCAAAATTATTATGGTTTGGTAATTTGGACCAAGAATTAAATTTAATTTTTTTTTAAATCAACATGAATCTTAGCATGAGCACTCACTGCTTTGTCCCTGAGTGACAGGCTGCTCTTGCCTGTCCCTGTCATTTTGCCCAGAAGATTGCACCTACTTAGGACTAGCTGACAAGTTGTGGCATATCTGTTTTCGTGAGGCCCTTCCCAGGGAGGCACATAGCGTTCTCAGCATGCTCAATCTGCCATCCTCTACAGACCACATGCCCTGGGAACACTGGATGTGAGAAGGCTGAACTTATAAAGGATTCAGCATGAAGACTACTTGCAAAGAATTTAAATGAAACTGAGGGGAAAACATGTTTCTGGGAGTTAGATTTAAACACTCTTGAAAGGGAAATGTTGGTTAGCTGTTTTGGTTGGGTTTTTTTATTATTTATTCTGTAGCAAAGGTGATGCAGAGGATCCAGCCACAGTGGGTTTGCAATAACTAATTATAGATGATACATACGTTACACATCAGGCAAGATTGCAGATATAGTCTGATGTGTATGAAGCCTAACAGACTTTTAAATGTGCAAAAATGGTAACTGCTACAAGGATCCCAGACTCAAGGGGATATAATTCCAGTACAGTGCCCTGCACCCTAAGGTAGTCCACAGCACATATTAAAAGACTATGTGTAGGCTGCTTGGAAAAAAAAAAATCAATATTCTCACTTCTTGTGTATCTTGCTGAGCCACTCTCTCTATGACCCTGAGTTTCAAGGTTGACATGAACACTCAATGTCTTAAACTGTATTATGTAGATGATCACTATTCTCTTATTGGTCATGCCTCACTAATATGGGAAAACAGCTAACAGGATGCAGTGCACCTGCTTACTCTAGGTGCTTAATCAGCTGAAGTCTGAAAATTTGATTAAATTGTTACCTGTTTCTTTTGTGGGTTTTTTCCTCTTCATAGTCTCCTGAAATAAGGTACTTAAGCCATAGGAAACTATGAATTTGGTTAGAGAAAGAAAAGTTTATCTTTTTAGGATTTCGTAATTGAATGGATTATATGGCAGGGGGTGGGGGAAAGGAGCTTAATTTTTGTTCTTTTTCTCTGTGTATGTGCCAGTGCTTTTGTTAGTAATCAAGTTCCTTTAGTTCCCATTGCATAGTAACCCATATGTGTCTGCATGGGCAAGAAACAAATGGGGGGGAGGGGGTTGTCTGTGAGAAAAATGTATTAATGGAACTATCAACTTCGAACTCCTGGAACTTGTTTCAAAGTCTTTAGAAATAGAGGATCAGTTTAACATTGTTAGTAGTCAGTAATGCTGGACTAGTATCAGTTTAACTCTGTTACTTGTGTGTGGGAAAAATGCAATTTGAGAAGAAATATATAAATTATGTAAAGAACAGAAGGCAACAAATGAGTGTAAACTTTGGAGAGCATTCAAATCCTGAATTTCCTGAGGGCCTCTGCTTCCTTTTGCACAGTTCCCAGCTGGTCCTGCTTGGTCACACCCCTAGATTCTCTTTACTTTTGTGATCTCCTTTGTTTCATTAACTCCGGTGATTACCTACAATGCCTTTAATGTGCAAGGTGGTTTGTTATAGGTTATTCTGGTGGGACAAGTCTCTGAAAGCAATCTTCTCTTTGCCTTACCTTCAGGCTTCCATCTCCAGCTTCCAATGAAGTTTCTTCTGTCTCACGTGCAAATTTACTTCCATTAGTTTCCAAATATTATAAGTAGCTTATTACAATGAAGATTGTTTTTATATTAGTATTTTTAGTGGAAAATAAATCAATTACTTTTCTTACTTTCAGATGGGCACCTTTAAAGCACATGATGGTGAATACTTTTTAGAACCTCTGATGAAAACGGATGGAAGTGAACATGAAGATGAACACAACAAACCACATCTTATATACAGGCATGAAGAAATTAAAAAAACCTACCAGAAATCCCATAAACCTTGTGAAGTTTCAGGTATAGTCATACTTAAGATTTCAATGTGATTTTTTTCATGTGTCAGATGTTTAAAGAAAAAATAAAAGGCAGGGTTTAAATTTCATAGGTAATATTTATCTCTCCACTATTCTATTAGAACCGACACACTTCTTTCACATAGGCTTGGCAGCCATTTGTCTTCTCTGCCAGTGGCTTATTCAAATATAGGACAAAATGTGCATGCTAAAAAAAGATATTGCCAGAATTGCATTGAGAATTTACTTTACACCTACATTGTCCCATATATAAACATTTAAAGAATAGATCCATGGGAGCTATTGTTGATAATGAAGATAATGAATTGATTGCAAGTCCAACAGATAATACAGGACATCTGTCTTCTGTTATAAAAGCAGTATATAATATTACCCATTAATGTAGATTTTTCTCCTTATAAGTATTTTAGTAACTTATTCATACTACATATTCATAGCATTGAGGTTTGGGTTTTTTTAAATAAAGGCCATTGAAGTTAACTTACAAGCATACTACTAGGATATGTGACGAGTGACTTGGTGGTACTTTCACAGCCTCCCAGTATATAGGCTAATCATTAGGCACAGTAAATTGAGTGAGAACGTATGCAATGAAAGTGACTATGAAAGAAAACTTTACTAATGCCATGAAGCAGTGAGTAGAAAGCACTGTGCTTTAATGTTTTTAGTGGGACAGCAAACTTGCAGGAGTTTTTCATAGCTATGTATGCATCTTTGTAGTCAGAAAATAGTATGATGCAAGAAAGGCACCTGCAGCTACCATCAAAGTGTGAAAGCTAGAGAAAAGAATGGGGTTAGAAAGGATTTACTTGAAATTGTAGGTGTCCATAGACTCATTCTAAACACTGAGATACCATCTGCTTTGGGATATAATGATGTAGAAGCCTTTGAAGATCCTGCCTGAACAATGCACTTCTTAACCTTTAGTATTATACTAATGCCATTTAAAAAATATTTTCACTTTGTTGGAAACATAATTTGATTTTTTTTTCAAGTCTAGTGACATAATAAATGCTGTTATTTTGCTTTTGATAGAAGCATACAGGCTTCATTTATTTGACTTCAAAGAAAACACAAATGGGTAGAGATTCACAATAGGAGAAAGCAGCTTATATTTGGTTCAGCTTGGCATTTAGAAACATCCTGTCTAATTAAAATTCTACACCTTTCATGAGACTGAAATCTGCATTTATGCATTTTGAATGTGCTTGCACTCCAGGAATGTTCAAGCAAAGCTGAGTGCATAAATGCAAGTATCTGAAGAAAAGGAAAATAATACTCCAAATTTACTTTCTTAAGGAATATCTGTCCAGATGTTTGAAAACATAAATTGCAGAAATAATAGTTCAACTTGGGTGGCTAGTGTTTTTACTTTTGTAAAACTCTTAAAGCATATTATGTATTGAGGAACAATATGTAGAATAATCTGCTTTCCTGTAGATACTAAGGCCAGAAAGCAACCATTAAGATCACCTTTCACTAGAATTTGTCAGACGTATTTCTTTTCTTTAGCTCTACTTTAGGAAGCCAATGCTATCTACTCATTGATTGTCATTGCAGAAGAGGAGTTAGGACTTCGTTTAAAAATCAAGCAAATGTTGTCATTCCTGAGTCTTTTTTTTAATGATGAATAATAGCTACTGAACCAAAGCAGAGGTTTTTGCATTTGTGGGGTTTGTTTTCTATGTTGGTATGAGAATTCTATTACTATAATGAACCTAGTGTGAGGGAGAAGGCTCCAAGTGTTTAGAATGTGGTCACTTCTCCCTTGTCATTTATTGGAGCAACTACAAAAGACTGACCCAGGGATTATTGTCAACTTTGGCGGAACAAAGTTGCAGAAAAGTTTGTGGAGAAAAACTGTGTGAAGTTTCTGTCCTTCTAAAGAAGAGATTTGTCTCCTTTAATGCTAGTCTTGCCTGGTTATTCACATCCTCCCTTCAAAAAGGAACAAAGTATATCAAGGTATACTTGTGATCAGGAGTTTCTTTAAGTGAACCTTGAAAGAGGATATGGTGAGGCATAGCATTCTTTTTAGTTTGAAACTAGATCATGATAATTACTTCTAAAACTAATGAGTCTTTTTCTCACTTTATACTTGTTACTTCTAAATTAAATTACTGATGAAAAATTAATTGGTTCAAGCCTTAGGATAGGACATCTGCTGTGTTTCCTCTACACACAAATCCTGTTTCTTTATTTCAGAGAAGCTCATCTGAGTTTGCCATAATGTTTTAGGGTGTTTTTGATGAATATGATGTCTTTACTCATCCATGTTGATGAATCAACATCAGAAATGTTGATTTCTGGTGTTTATAAACAAAATTAACTTGATTTGTTCCAGTATTGAATTTATTGTCTGGTCCATAAATTGAGTTCATCCTAAACTCCCACTTTAAATTCAGATGCTGTTTCCCATTTTGCCAGCAATTATTTATCTGCAATAACACACACTTTCTATGCCCTAGTAAAGATAATGAGCGTGTGAGACTGCTTCAGCCTGTTCTCTTCAGTGCATCAGTCAATCTGAACACATCTGACATATGTAGGTGTTCATGGAAAAGTTCCTTTTTCAAAGCAAGTCCCCAAATTCTCCCCTAGTTATTGTTAGTGCTAATAGTTTTTTGCAATTATCATAACTGTGTTTGGTGACTGACTTAAGTGCTTCCTTTTGTCCCTCTGTTGTTGCTTTGTGGCTGCATTGTGCCTTAACTTTAAAGAGAACAGACTATTGACCTATCACAAGTAGCTTAAATTTTATGGATGAGTGCTCTTCCCCTGAAATACAGAATATGTAGCTTTAAATCCACAGATTTAGTTGAATGTGACAGAGTTGGAATCTCAGAATTCTTGAGTTGCTGCTGTAGTTGCTAAGTCATTAGAATAAAAATCAGCTAGCTTTGAGAGGAAAACTAAGCTTCCAGAAAGACAGTGGAGGTTTGTTCTGAGAGGGCTGGAGTGTCTGGTTAGGTGGTTAAGTTCTGGAGAGTAGTGAGAATTCATATGTGCTTTCCAGTGAAGTATTTCCATGGGGTTGGTGCTGAGGTGTCTCCCTAATCAATGCAAGGATTTTGTCAGGCATCGGAAGCCTCTGGTGGCTGGACTGTACAGCATAATTGGAAATATTGTAGTTATCTGGAGGCATCTGAGCAGGTTATATAGATCATTCAGAACCTGACATTACAAAATTAACAAAGCTGTCATGGAAGTCACTGAAGTCTTTTGATGTGTACTTGCTTATGAAGTAAACTCTATATAACATTTATATAAATGAAAAAGTTAATAAGGACTTGAATCCAGGACAAAGACCTAGTCTTTGTTATGGTTTCTTTTGATTGGTTCTGTTGGTGTCAAAGGTTGGGAGGGGAGGAAAAAGAGTATTTTGTTTAATTAACTTGCTTCCTTTGTTACACTGCTTAAGCTGTAGTGCTTATCTCCTTCCAGCCTGCCTGTTTGCATTATACTACATTCTAGGAACTGTATAATACTGCTATCTCTTAACTAAGTTTTAGCTTTCAATGTTTAATATTTAAATTTTGGTTTGCCTGTTTCTCTCTTGAAATTTAGAAATTGCATTCAACAGTAAATCTCTTTTGAATTTCAGAAAAAGAGTTGAAGAGCAGCACTTTACTACACCCAACCTTCAGCAGTTCAAATGAAGAGAGCAGTGTTTTACAGAAGTCTCACAGTTTAGAGTCTGCTTTAAGTAACCTATCTAGAGAGGATGGTGGCAATCCACATTCCAGGAAAAAACGTTTTCTTTCCTATCCAAGATATGTAGAGGTGATGGTTACAGCTGACACCAAGATGGTTCGTCACCATGGGCAGAATTTACAGCACTACGTACTGACACTGATGTCAATAGTAAGTAAAATGAAATTCATAAGTATTAGCAATTTCAGTTATTTCTGTTCACTTGTTTCCTCTTCTGCAGCTTCCCTGTCGTGTGATTTGATTGAATCCTGTATTAAAAAAGAGATTCTATAAACTTTGAAAAAAACCCAACCAAACAAACTAGATCCAGAACTTTGGATTGTGGATCTTTTCAGTTCAATGCAGTAAGGTGTACAGATGAAACAGTGACCTATTTCCTGATTTGCTGTTTTGTTAGAAGAATTCTTAAGCTTCACTGAGTCAAACATATAGATTAATTACTGCAGACAGAGGTTAAAAGGCATTGTAAAAAAATGCTTGGTTAGAGTAATCCTCATTTTTTTCAAGTAATTTCAAATTAATATGGATCAGACTCTGAGTTGGCATCACTTAGTTGAGCTCTTTCTGTGGTGCTTTTTTTTCCTTGAACCAAAAGTCGCTTCTTGTACTGATTTGGGACCTAGTACAGTAAGCTCTGTAAAATCAAAAGGTTTACTGTGATATCTGTTCAACTGTTTAGGAAAAGGTGTGCTAAAATGTTTTGCATAGTAATTATTTCTACATTTCTGTCCTTTCATCTACTCAAGAAGCTTAATTTACATGAAACTGCATCTAATTTTGGTCTTGCAAATTAAGACACCTACATATAGGTATCTATGGAGATACCTGCTTTAAATAATAGAAAGTACAAGGTTATTAACTCAACTAGTTAATCACATCTGCTTTTTGGATGAACAGAATAGCTCTCTAGTTTTCACTGGGATCAATTAATTTGCTTCATAGAAGTGTCAAGTGCCATTTAAGATGCTATAGAACATCTTACTGGGCTTCAACTGTTGCTTCCCAGAGGTGTGCAAGTCTCCTGTAGGCCATGTGTCGTATCTGCCAGGTCTATGTAGGTGTCTGATAATATTCAGTATCTAAAGTGACACTAGATAAGTGTAGTTAGGCAACTGAACTGAGCTCTGCTCACTGTAATGAATAGATCTCCAGCTAATGGAAATAGAAGTGCTGTTACCTATTATACAGATGTAGGCACCTAAATTTAGAAGATGAGATTTTCTTGAATTTATAAGAAAAATGATGAATGACATTTTAAAGAAGATTAGTATTCTTTAATTTGAAAAACAATTCTGTTCTTTCTACTGGTGGTGTGAAGGTCTGAAAATTCATGTATTAAAAAAATGCAACTTTCAATATTTTTTTTTTTTTAAAAACAGTATAGACTGAATTTGGAATTCTTACAGGAAAAACTGATCCCAAAGATGCCATTTTTAAAGTTACTTTTTTTAGTAGAGAGCTGTACTAAGAACTGAAGTGGTCAAAACATTTAAAATAGAAGTTGTTTTTTAACACAACTTTACAATAAGATGAAAGGAAACATTTATTGTATGATTTTCATTAGGTGAAATGGTTGTGATTCAAACTAATGTAATTCCTAATGGTCTTCTTTTTAGAACAATCATTGTTCCTGCGTCTATAGGTGGTGTACATTGAACCTCTATTCCTTACAGTGCAGTGGGTTTTATGTCTGATTATTTACATAACAGACTTCTACTAGGTAAATGGGATATGCCTTGTATAATTGCTGCTAAAGGTAGTCTGTGTGAATAGTTAAGATCTAGCATTTAATAATACAAGTATGAGTGAAAGAATAAGAGTTCTTTGCTAAAAAGCTTGTGATTTCATTCTTGCACTTACCTATATAGACTGTAAAACTGTCTTTGAGGTAATGACATACAATAAAGCACTACATCTCTTCACGTGAATTTAATGTCTTTATCTACTGTGTTATTCACTAAGACATATAACTGGCATCTTCTGTCAGCTCTTATTCTACATGTACATCTACAACTTCTGAAGGTAATCTTGAAACAAAAGTTTGAGAATTTATTTCTAGAAATGTTTAGCTCTTATCAATGTAGATCTTAATTCTGAAAGATTTTCTTCAGTCCAATTAATTCTTACTGGAGTATGGAGGAAATTCTGATCAATTCATATAACTTCTGTGAAGTATTTCAGTGATGTCATAAAATCATGGAAGTATTTATGATACGCTTCAATCTGTTCTTTTCTCTGAATTCTCCTTCCCCACAATACTTATTTCTCAATAAAGTAGTAATAGAAGAGAATAGGAAAACAAATGACTACCAATCCTTGCTATGTAATCCATATTAGAATTCATCAGTAGGCAGGTGGGGCTTGTCTTGACCCACAGCCTATTAGTGTTTGAAACAGAACCATTATTAATCTTATTCCATTACCCATAAAGGGAAGAAATGAAACCATTAAATTTTATCTTTTTTGCATTATACAGATAGCTTTGCTTATTAAATTTAATGGGTACTTGTATCTGGTCAAGCAGTGTCTCCTGTTACAGGAAATTGTCAGTTTGCTGGCATTTTAAATGAATTGAGCATTATACTTCACTCTTACAATCATTCTGAAACTTTTAAGGATATTCGGTTTTGGCTTGGATTTTAAAGAAACCAAAAACGTTAAAGCATATAAATCCCATTAAATTTTAATGAAACTTAGACATCTAGCTCCCAGAAGAACCTTTGAAATCCTGGCCCATCTTTTTCTTGTATTTTTTTTTTAGCATCAAGAAAGTGAGCAAAGTAAACTTGCTGCTATAGGATACTGTTTTATGAGTGGAAAATAAGAACTGAAATATACTGCTAAATATTTTTAGGGTTTTAAGTGTCTTGTCACTCATCCAATTCAACCTGAAAAGGCTTAACTCTCAGCATGCAAGTAATCCTATTGAACTGGAACTGGAATGCATTTTCTCATTTCTTTAAAATTGCAGAAATCTTGGCAAGATGAGTATTCACAGTATTTACACTGTGTCTTGGAAATACTAGTCCTGATTGAAACATGTATTTAAAAGTACAAGAATAACCTTGGCCATGAGACTTTATCAAACTTTTGTATTGATGGACTATAAAAAGTGGCGTGATATAATGTGAAATAATAAATAAAATAATCAAGCAAGCTGTCACTACTTAACTTGGGCTGTTCTTTCATGTTCCTCCAAGTGCTGCATCAGCAGAGCAAGCGGTAGGTTCTGTTAGGTGCCCTAATAGAGTTTGAAGCTGGAGGACTGTCTTAGGCATATTGTGTAGTGACAGTTTGAAGTCCCTAATATGAAGCCTTGATTTTAGCAACTGAATTAAGACACTGAGGTTAACTGCAAAAGTAAAACCTCATCAAATCAGGTTCCATGGTACGTTTTCAGGTACCATCCTAATTTTCTGCATCACATACCTGGTTAGTGACATCTTTTTAAGAAATGTGCTACTTATACAGTTTGGTGGTGAAAAAGCTTCTTGGTCTGTTCTTACTCTTCTTTCAGGAAGAACTTTGTAATTTTGGTTTTCTGAAAAGAAAATTTGACATGTGAAATGACCTGAGATAGGGCTGTATTGGCCAGCTCAGACCATGAACTTGGCTGGCTGCCTAGTCATGAGAGTGCTAGAGTTGGAGCATGGGAAGGGGGGTAACCATGCCTTCAAGGAGAGGACTGGGACAGCATCAGTTTAGATCATTTAACTTAAATTTTTCTATTTGTAGTCTTGTGGGGTTTTTTGCCATTTTGACAGTTAACAATTAATTGTGAAATGTTTTCTACGTGGAAACATCCTGTGCAGCAATGTGCTACGTTTGTAATATAACAAAATCATTTGGCTTTTTTTAAACATATACCACATAAATAAGTATTTAAAAATTCTTAAATTTATAGTTCATACTATACAGCTGTTAATAGTTCAGTTTATAACAGTTTGGGAAAACATAAATGCATGATATTTGACATTACTGGTTCTGCCATATAGTCATCATTTAAAAATAGGCAGTAGATTTGAATAATTTGTAGTTTAATAATTTAGTTTGCATGACTAGCCTCTGAAAGGCAAGAATAATATTCAGAGTTTAGAGATGAGTATACTTTTTCTTGACTTTACTACTTAGACTGCTAAGCTGGTATTTTACCCCTTTTTCACTCAGATCAGTGTAGTACTACTAATGCTGCAGGAATGTTCAGTGAAATCTGGAGAGCCAGCACAAAGGCATTTCTTGCTTAAGCTCTGTTTCTTCTATATGTATAAAATCACATGATCTTGCACACACTGATGTGGGTAAAATGAAAATAGATGTTTGATTGTGTACCAGTGAATATGCATAGCTGGAAACAATTGTCTCCGAAGTATCTTTCATACAAATTTCTCTTATTGCTTATCTTGACATATAGATATCTACATGGGTATAAAAAAATCCCTAGTTTTTTCAATAGTGACAGCCCTTGTATTCCAGCTTTAAGGTGTCTGTATATTAAATATCATTAAATACGTTTCTTCATGACATTTTGAGGTCCACCAGCTATTACAGAGGTATTAGAGCTAGCAGTGTGCCCAGGTGGCCAACGCAGCCAACAGTATTCTGGCTTGTACCAGAAATAGCGTAGCCAGCAGTACTACAGAGGTGATTGTCCCCCTGTGCTTGGCACTGGTGAGGCTGCACCTTGAGTTCTGTGTTCAGTTTTGGGCCCCTCACTACAAGAAAGGCATTGAGGTGCTGGGTACGAAAGCTGGTGAAGGGTCTAGACCACATCTTACAAGGGATGGATTAAGGGAACTAGGGTTATTTAGTCTGGATGAAAGGAAGCTGAGGAGAGACCTTATCGCTTTCTACAACTGCCTGAAAGGAGGTGGTAGCCAGGTGTGTGTCAGTCTCTTCTCTCAAGTGACACGTGACAACTTCAAGTTATGCCAAGGGAGGCTTAGATTGGATATTAGGAACAACTTCTTCACAGAAAGGGTTGTCAGTCATTCAAACAGGATGCCCAGAGAAAATCTGACTTAATATTTGAGAATTTCTTGAAAATGAAAGCTGTGGTTCTTCCACTGAAGGATAACTAGTTTCATTTTTTGGCTTTTTTTCCCCCCTTTTTTCTTTGTTGCTGTGCAGTCTAAACTGTTCTGTGGTGTGGATGCTGAGTATGAAAAATCTCTTGAAACTAATTTCCCTTTGTCTTGGCTATTACCTCCTACTTCTGTAAAGCCTAGATTTAGATCACTATAAAGAAAGTAGATCTGGAAATTGTAAAGAACTTGTGCATTCTATCAAATTCCTATCCTGTTTCATCATCCCTTTTCATGGTGCTTCTAATAAGAGAGCATTGAAAGAGGTATCCTTAGGACACAGGAGCAGGGAGTACTTCTCTCTTTACTTTTTTCACTAAGATTCTCATATTGCAAATCTTTGATACTTCCCTGCATTGATTTATCATTTCAAGTCTCAGTTGATGATTTTAGCCTGTACAGTTCCTTAGGTAAATCTTCAAGTTGGTTTGAGGTTTTCACCTCTCAGGCTTTTCCTCCTCACACAAGTGTTCAGCCAATGTGCAGAACACACCTTACTTCACTGGTAAGGGTGTCTGATTATCAGCACAGTCACTTGCTCTTTGATCTTTGAAAAGCAGTAACTGAATGTTTTGAGGTCATGAAAGTGCCCATGAGACAAAGGATCCATACTTTGACTCAAAATTAGGGTTAATGAGAGTAGTGGTACTATTAGTTTAGTAGGAGCTTACTTGCCTCCAGTATAAGAGAAAGTATGCTTCAGAATCTGAAAAGAACTGCTCACCTCACACATCTAAGTGATGTAACTTGAGGCCTCAGCTGTTCTCCAGAGATAGCCAGTAGGTAATTCAGATAGGGTGTTGAAGGTCCTGCAACAGATTTTTTTTCAGGTATGCAATGAGATATTTTCTCAAACTTACTGTCTAATGCATCTCATCTGAGGTATGAGTAACTTGTATTGGGTTTTGAAGAAATACTTTTGCTCAAATATTTTAAATGGACATTGTGTCAACAGGCAATAAGGACACCTGACTGCATTTTGTGTTGGTTTCTTTGCCCTCCTCTATGTTTTCAGATTTTTGTTAGCAGATAACCTCAACAGACAGCACTTGCACAACAGTAACAGATTGTTTTTTCAAAGGATTGTTAATGTACATAAGGGAATGTCCATTGGCTGCAGTAATATCCGTAAAGAAGAAGAAATGCTAACTTTTAATCCCAAAACAGCTCCAGCTTGGACTCCTTGCCCAGATCATTCTATTCACCTAGAATTGGAAATGAATTCTTTTCCCATAAGCTTGGGAAGTGGGCCTGTGTAAACCTCAGGAAGCTTAAAAGGGACAATTGCAAGGTCTTGCAGTTGGGTTGGATTAATCCTCAGTATTGGCACAGCCTGAGACTGAATGGATTGAGAGCAGCCCTGCTGAGAGACTTGGGATACTGGTAGATGAAGAATTGGATGTGGGCCAGCAATGTGCACTTGCAGCTCAGAAAATCAACTGTATCTTGGGCTGAATAAAAAGAAACATAGCTATCAGGTTGAAGGTGACTTATACTCTCCCCTTATACTCTGCTCTCATAAGGCCCCACCAGAAGTACTGTGTCCGGCTTTGGGGCTTCCAGTACAAGAAAGATGTTGACCTGTTGGAGCAGGTCCAGAGGAAGGCCATGAAAATGATCAGATGGCTGGAACACCTCAGCCTTTCCTCAGTGGGGAGAGTTAGGCTTGTTCATTCTGGAGAAGAAAAAGCTCCAGGGAGACCTTATTGTGGTGTTTCAATATATGAAGAGGACTCTTAAGATAAAGAGACTTTTTATTAAGGCCTGTAATTAACAGGAAAAGGTGTAATAGTTTTAAACTGGAAGAGGATAGATTGAGTTTGCATATAAGGAAGATTTTTTTTTTAAATTTTATGGTGAATGTGGTGAGGCACTGGAACAGGCTGTCCAGAGAAGTTGTGGAAGTGTCCCATCCTTGGAAGAGTTGAAGGCCAGGTTGGATGGGGCTTTGAGCAATGATCTAGTGAAAGATGTCCCTGCTGTGGCTGGGAGTAGGGTTGGACTAGAAAGACCTTTAAGGGTCCCTTCCAACCCAAACCATTCTAGGATTCTGTTTACTGTATGTCTATAGCAGTGTCTGTTTTAATATTATAATCTGGACATGAAACAGTCTGGCTTTGTTCTGGCCAGGCCAGAGTTAACCTCCCCAAGCAGCCAGTACAGGTGAGCTGAGTTAGCCTGGGCTGTTTCTACACCACCTGACATCACACCCCCATAAAAGAGCCTGGGCGAGGAGGGGTGCTCCTGAGTGCTTACAGGGCAGTCTGAGTGTGGGCAGGGTGTCATGACAGTCCTTGTGTTGTGCAGCACTCTGTTATCACCAGGTGTAAGTGAAGTTTGCTGTGAGCTGTTATATCAGCTTAAGTGCTAGGAGAGTCAGTCCTCAGTACTAGTGTCTTCACATTACAAGCCAAAGATCCTTGCAGATCTTACTCCAGGTTCCTCTCTGCAATTATTTTTGGAATGCCATATGACCCCATCTTTTGTTTCTTCTTTGCTAAAGAGAAGTAAAACTTGAAATAGTTGGGCTGGAATTAATCTCCCGTAGCCACCTACATCTGAAAATGAGGTATTATGTCTCCCTCCATGATAAAGGGATGAAGAAATAAAGTAACATCTTACTGTCTTGAAATATATATATGTAATTACTTATCTTCAGATAGGTGTGTCTGCACAACAGTTCATCCTGTCTCCATTGTCTGGTGAAGGGATTTAGACAGCTAGCTTACTGTTAGCTACATGAGCTGAGATGAATGTGAGAATTGCCTTATGTTGGACTGTCACCTTTAACTATTCAGGAACGTACCTTGACTATTTCTCATACTTCAGGTGGAGGATAAATATTCTCTCTAGGTTTATCAAAGTGTATCTCAAGCTATAAGAACACATTATGAGCTAGAGAGTTTGTGGTAGTTTAGAAGTTGTTTTAACAGTGGTAAAATGGTAGGTTTATTCTATTCAAATTTACATAACCCCTTCTGCCTGTATATTGCTTGAGACTTTGTCGGCCCCTGTTGTTGCATAAAGGTGTTCTGGATGTGTCTATGCCTAACTGAACTCTTCAGTGAGCTCTTGACAGATGCTCCTTATTCTCACCTTGGAATAATTGGACACTTGCTGGTTAGCAGCCAAGAACGGAGCCCACATGGAGAGGAGCAGACAATAGGCTGTGCTGCTCTGAAATATGTTCTCCATGTGGATTCCAAAACTCAGGCGCCTTCCCTACTCATATCAAATCCTCTATTTCCAGCTTTATATATCATCAAAAGAATGAAAGACAATGCCACACATTGTGCTCTCTTCAGTTCAGAGAAAGGGAAAGCATGAGTCAGTGGGAGCAAGTACTCTCTCCATTCCAAACCTTAGCAGAATTACATTGTCTTGGGCACATAGTACTCATACACAGCTAATATGTGGTTTCATAAGCAGTTTAAGCCAGTTCAAGTTTAAGCTACTTTGGAAAGAAGTCTGTTCTTCTGCACCTTCCACTCTGTCAGCACCTATGTTGTATGAGCTACACCAGGAATGAGATCATGTTCACTGATATAACCTGATACAGAAACAAAAATTTAAAAAAAAAATGCTTTGCAGCTGGATCAGTTCCTTGATCCTGTTACTTTTGTGGCCTTGCAGCCTTAGCACAAGCCTGAAGGAGGAAAGCCAGTACTTCTGTGTTTGGTAGCAACTCATATTTAGATCAGTCTGTCATTCAACAACTGCTTTAAGCCAAACTGTAGAATCCATATAGATGGGAAGTCTGAAGCAGTTACTGGGAATGAATAAATTTTTTTACTGCTTTTATGAAGACTAAGTTTCAAAGTTGGTGTATGGAAGTGGCTCATAATTTTTACTATCTGACTGGAAGATTGTAGAGAAAAATGCCTGTTGGGTATGTAAATACAAATTTTATGAATAAGGAAAGAAAACTTTGTACGTGTCACATAAGTTTTCCATACACGTTTACAACTTGGTCTAGCTTCCATTAAAAGCAATGACAAAAAGCTTACTGATTCAAAGTTTCTTTCTAAAAGCCTATTAATATTTTATATATTAGTTCTACAAATATCCATATAAACCAGCTTATGTCTATAACAATCAGTGATGTTATTTTTACTCTTTGATATACTTCTTATACATTGTAAATATGATAAAATAACTTGTATGCTGACATTTCAACATGATGTCAGTGTTTGGATATAAATATGAAATTTTTAAAACCTGTATTTTTTGCATGAAGAAGAATATTCTAGGATAGTTAGTTTTATGTGGAAATTAGTACTGGAAAGCAGCATATGTGTATGTTCTGCTCTTTGTGTATAGTAAATACAAGCTATTTTGAGGTAGCATATTAATCTAAACAGTGCACAACCCAAACTGTACTGGGTCTGTCACCATATCCTTGTGTAGAAAGGTACAGCCAGATGCGTGTTGTGAAGCAATGTGGGGGTTTTTGATAACTTATTTGCATGAAAAAGAAATATGGCTTATCAGATGAGTTTAATATTCTAAATTTCTTTTTTCTCTTTAGGTTGCAGCAATCTATAAAGATTCAAGTATTGGAAATCTTATAAATATAGTTATTGTAAAATTAATTGTCATTCACAATGAACAGGTATGAAAAATAAATATTACAAGACTTATTTGTAACAGAATAAACAAAATACGTGAATTTGCACTTTAATTCCAAAGTCTAAAATATTTTATTTTTAAACACAAAGTATTTTCTTTGAGTATTTTTTTAACTAGGAGACTAAATGTGAAATATGAGATTAACTGCAGAGCTTTTACTTAGTGCCTGTATTATTTCCACACCTCTTTCTTTGCCCCTCCTATTGACCTAAATGGACATAAATCACATACTCTATGAAAGCTTATGGCATAACTACCTGAAGTGTGGTTATGTGCATGGAAACATGACAGGGGAATGACAGCTTTTATAGAGGGTTTTGATGGAGAGGTTTCAGCTCTAACAGCTGTAATATTTTAGGACTGTTAGAAAAGTGCACTTCTCAAATACATGTTTTTATGTTTAGTTATTATAAATTTCTTGACAGACTTTTTAAAATATTTAACACATGGTGCATTCACAGAATCACAGAATGTTAGGAATTGGAAGGGACCTCAAAAGATCATCTAGTCCAACCCTCCTCACCTAGACTAAATCACACAAGAATGCATCCAGGCAGGTTTGAATGTCTCCAAAGAAGGCGGCTCCACATCTTTGGGCAGCCTGTTCCAGTGCTCTGTCAGCCTCACAGTGGAAAAACTTCCTCCTTATATTCACACAGAACTTCCTACACTCTAGGTTACCCCTTGTCCTATTGCTGACTATCACTGGCTTCATACTCCTGACTCTCACCCTTTATGTATTTATAAACATTCATAAGGTCACCCCTCAGTCTGCTCTTCTCCAAGCTAAACAGGCCTAGGTCCCTCAGCCTTCCTTCATAAGGAAGGTGTTCTGCTCCCTTAACCGTCTTGGTGGCCTTGCACTGGACTCTTTTAAGGAGTTCTATGTCATTCTTGAACTGAGGGGCCCAGAACTGGACACAATTCCAGTTGCGGTATCACCAGGGCAGAGTAGAAGGGGAGAAGGGCCCTACTAGACCTACTAACCACACCCCTTCTAATACACCCCAGGATGCCATTGGCCTTCTTGGCCACAAGGGCACATTGCTGGTTCATGGTCATCCTGCTGTCCGCCTATGCTGTTCTGCAACAGGCCAGTCCCCAACCTTTACTGATACCTGGGCTTGTTCTTCCCTTGATGCAAGTGCCTACACTTCCCCTTGTTAAATCTCATTAAACTTCTCCCTGCCTAACTCTCCAGCCTGTCTAAATCTTGTTGAATGGCAGAACAGTGCTATGGTGTGTCAGCCACCCCTCCCAGTTTTGTGTAGTCAGCCAAATTGCTGACTGTACCCTCTATTCCCTCATCCAGGTCATCAATGAATATATTGGCCAGCAGGTCTAAGGAGGTGATCCTCCCCCTTTACTCTGCCCTGGTCAAGCCCCAGCTGGAGTATTGTGTCCAGTTCTGGGCTCCCTGGTATAAAAAAGACAGGGATCTCCTTGAGAGAGTCCAGAGGAGGGCTACGAAGATGATAAAGGGCCTGGAGCATCTCCCGTATGAGGAAAGGCTGAGTGAGCTGGGGCTGTTCAGTTTGGGGAAAAGACTAAGGGGGGACCTAATTAATGTTTATAAATATCTTAAGTATGGGATGCAGGGGGAAATGGCCAGTCCCTTTTCAGTGGTCTGTGGAGACAGGACAAGGGGCAATGGCTGTAAATTGGAGCACAGGAAGTTCCGCACCAACATGTGGAAGAACTTTTTCAGAGTGAGGGTGACAGAGCCCTGGGACAGGCTGCCCAGATTAGGGGCACATAAAAATAAGAAGCCCAAATGCATGAATATTAAACCCCTTCCTTTCTTTTTTCCCATTTCTTTCTTAGGAAGGACCAGCTATCACTTTTAATGCAGCTACCACTCTTCGTAATTTTTGCTTATGGCAACAAGCACAAAATACTTTGGATGATGCTCACCCTTCTCATCATGATACTGCTGTTCTTATCACTAGGTAGAGTATCTGAAATAGCCATAATTGCTCAGCTAGGTGAGAAAAATGCTTCAGTTTCTTTAAGTCATTGTTTTTTAATTATTCCAGTGACATTGTTCATAGATGATTGAAGTGATTGTACTTCCCAAACCACCGATTTGGGAAGTACATGAGCAGTTACTCTGACAGTGCTATGTTGGTGGCTAACCATCTGGTGAACCTTTTGTCAGATGATGGAAATTACTTAGATATTAAAATTTTACAATGAAATGAAAACTTTAACTATTGTACAAATAGGTGATAGGGACAGGGTGTTGTATGTCATGAAATCAGCTGAAGGATGCAGTAAGTCAGCTCCCAATAGCCCGGGCATAATTAGAACTACCAAAAGCTTATAGATGGAAAACATTTCAATAATAGTATATATTCTTCCTGTACGCCAAATGCCACAGTGAAGGTTCTGATATTCATTCACTGAAATATTTTCTTTCTTTTGTTGTTCTTTTTCATTACATTCTTTCCCCAGTGTTCAAGTTGGACACACTCCAGCATTTCAAACCGTTTGATATTTGTCCTGAATTTTACATTATTATTTTGGAAGATGGTACACCGTATAAAGTAGTTTCAAGTATACTGCAATATGCATATTTTTCAGCAGCACTTTGTGCTTGATCTACCTGAATTGTAGAGAAATAATGCAGTATTTGATTTTTTCTTTTTTAAAAAGCTAGATAGAAAGCAATACTTCAAGCTTAGTTCCATGAATTTAAATTATTTCTTCTACTAGAATGCAAATTATTTGAAAGGACTGTAAGATTAAAAATTGAGAATCGGATTTGCAACTACTCTAATTAATGTAACAAGAGTGAAATACTTAAAAATGTTATTTTAGTTGCTATAATAATTTTAATTAAATCTTTTCCTTCAAGGGAAGATATCTGCAGAGCTAGAGAGAAGTGTGATACTCTTGGTGAGTTATTCATTTTTAATCAGTATGATTTTTCTAACAGAAAATATGTAAGAGAATTTCACTGTAGGGAGAAAAATCCATTAGGAATAAATCAGAAAATAGGTGCAAAATTTAAATCACACAGACACACAAAAAAGATCAACTTCTTGATGCTGTTCGCCTTTGCACATACTTTGGTGCCATGTGGTTGCTTGTTTTCTGTAGATCTGCTGCATTGAGGAGGCATGATTTTCAACTTGGGTGCCATAGTATTTGTTTATAGAGTCAGTCCTTCGATGTGAAAACTCATTCTGTGAAGCTTTTATACAAGGATTCAATTTTGCAGGTTTAGCAGAGCTAGGGACAATGTGTGACCCACTACGCAGCTGTTCTATAAGTGAAGAAAATGGATTGAGTGCTGCTTTTACTATAGCGCATGAGCTTGGACATGTGTAAGTACCTATTTCCCAGCAGGTAACTTTTTTCTTTTGGATATCACCGATTTCCAGTGATGGGCTTCATGTCTTTAAGAGGGCACAGTCTTCTATATGCTTTTAGAAAAGTCATTTATTTCTGCTCCATGCAGTGAGCCACCTCTGCCCACCACCTAGAGATAGAGAATCTGTGACTTTTATAACTGGCTGGTTGCTATCCTGAAGTATGGGAGATAATTGACCATACAGCTGTAGTCTGTCCATTTGTCTTATGAACTGGTTGGGACACTGGGTCAGGCTGAGTGAGCTGGGACTGTTCAGCCTGGAGAAAAGAAGACTAAGGGGGGACCTAATTAATGTTTATCAATATCTTAAGTATGGGATGCAGGGGGAATTGGCCAACCCCTTTTCAGTGGTCTGTGGAGAGAGGACAAGGGGCAATGGCTGTAAACTGGAGCACAGGAAGTTCTGCACCAACATGCGGAAGAACTTTTACACAGTGAGGGTGACAGAGCCCTGGGACAGGCTGCCCAGGGAGGTGGTGGAGTCTCCTTCTCTGGAGATATTCAAGACCCATCTGGATGCCTATCTGTGCAATATGAGCTAGGGAGCTGCTTTGGCAGGGGGGTTGGACCCGATGATCTCTCGAGGTCCTTTCCAACCCCTACGATTCTGTGATTCTGTATCTTAGGTATGCAACAGAGTCCTGTTAACTCCACTAGCTCTGATGGGATTTTACCTTTAAGAAAAGACAATTGTTAATGTAACGCAGAAATATTCTTCCTTGTGTTTGATCCTTTCAGAATACAGTAGAGTAACACAAAGAGAAATACTTTACACAGGAAAAAATAAGAGGAGATGACAGCATTTTATTTTATGAAGCATACCTCATCAGTGATGGCAGAAAGGTGCTATACTCTATCTAGCTCCATGAGGCATGCCACAGCGTAGGTAACGATGACGTTACAGAGCTCAGTAGCTAGCTTCTTCATTTTCATGTGCCTGGAAGTTCACTTAAATACATGCCATTTGTCATGGTACTTACACTGAGATATAAAATAAGATGGTGTTTTAGTTACATAAATATGATGTTTATGTGCTCTGTAGTTTGTTTTTGTTGCTGAATAGTAGGAGTTATGATGAAGATATCGGGATATGATGTTACGGACAGTCTAGCAATGGCCTCTATGTTCACTTGAGGAGATGGGCTGTTCATTTAAAGTAGCATATTCCCAAAACACTGGAGTTTTTCTGGTGAGCTAAAGAACCATGTAATTGTAAAATTCCTACTGTGTCCAGAATTAGCAAATTAGGAGACTTTTGGATAAGGAGAGAATTTTGTAAGGCATTTTTAAGGTACCTGTTGCCTCAATATCAGATAATCATATTAAGTCAATCCCATTAAATGTTAAGGCATTTTAAAACTCAAAACTCAGGCATTTGCTGCTACAACAAAAAGAGTTTCAATTAGTTATTGCTGAATTTATTTTGGAGTTTGTCTGTTTTACTTTTTAGATTTAATGTGCCTCACGATGACAGTTTTAAATGTAAAGAAGCTGGAATTAAACATCAATACCATGTGATGGCTCCAACTTTAAACTACCACACGAGTCCATGGACCTGGTCAAAATGTAGTCAAAAATATATCACAGAATTTCTTGAGTAAGTATCCATATGATACTATATCGGGGGTTTGGGTTGTGGGTTGGGGGGGGGGGGTGTGTATGTGTTACAATTTCATGACATTTTGAAAAGCATTTCAAAAGGTATTGCTTAAATACCATTTTGAACTGTCCTTAGATTTAACTACTGTCTTGTAGGGCCTCAGTTCTCCAGAAAAAATACATTGGTTTAACACTTTGCATGATTCATGGCTTTGTTAAAGTTGTACTCAACACATAAATCTAAGAAATTGTTGTTTGTGGTGGTTTTTTTCATATAGTGGAATTGTTTCTTGAAATATCTTTAGTATCACTTTAGTAGGTCAGAATAAATACAATTTACCTTTGGAAGTTTTTCTTTAAAAAACAAGTGGCCAGTATAATTTAGGCAATATTATCTTTTTTTTTCTGTAAGTATGTGAAAATGAGAAATAACAGCCAGAAAGAAAAAAAAAACCCTTAAGCTTTGTTTGTCTTGGACATAATGCAAAATGCAGTAAAGGAAAATTGAGTGACCTAGTTAAGTTTATTAATTTTAATTAAAGTCATTATATAGGCACATAAACCCCGAACTCCACTGAGATATACATGTGTAAGTGTGGTGTGAGTGGCCTGCAAATAAAATAAGAGCAGTTTATTGACATTTTGTTCTTGTTTTTACAATAGTACTGGTTATGGTGAATGTCTCCTAGACAAACCTAGTGGAAGAATATATGATCTTTCCTCTCAGCTACCTGGGTCAGTGTATGATGTCAACAAGCAGTGTGAACTTATGTTTGGTCGTGGGTCACAAGTGTGCCCGTATCTGGTGAGTAAACAACACTCAGAGTCATACTCGGTCTGTAGTAAAAAATTAGTGAAAGGTATGTTTAGAAATGAAATCTCAGGATTTTTTGGAAGAATTTTATCCTGAAAGATGTCAAAGTTCAGGCAATATTCTATTGAAACGGGAGGTGTTCAGTGGAGAGCATTGCAACTCCATATATTTAGAAATACATAGAATTAAAAAGTAGGATGAATTAATTTTGATTTGCATAGGTATGAATGGGATTATAATTCCTTTAAAACATCTGAACCTGCATAAATTAAGACTTCATGCAGCTACTGTAAGAGAATTATTTCAACATTATCTACAAATGTTTTCACATTATAGCTCATACCCTAAACTAAAAGGTCTTTGTTATCTGCTTTTTTTAGTGCTTTTTAAAAAATTGTATCTTGAACGTAAATATATTGATTCAATATTTGTTCTATATGTTTGGTCCAAAATATAGATTCCCTCTGCTTTTTCAAACAGTCAAAAAGTATTTTCATGCCTGTTAAAGTGCATATTTTGCATACTTAAAAAAAAAAACCCAAAACCATTTAAGGCAGAATTGGGATCTGCAAAGAAAATGTGAGTAGATTAATAATGGAACTTCAGTTACATTTTGAAAACTTGAAAGTGTGGCCAGTGCAATATAAAATAAATGCAAATATCATATTAAGACTTCATTTATTACTGTCAAAATGTCAAGTGGAGGTAGATTTTGGACCAATTTGTCAAATACTTCTACTAGTATTGCAAGGCTTGTTGGAGCTGTTTAAAGGAGGTAATTTAAGATGAGATTCAGATTGGAGCTTTTGGGGAAGTAAAATGTTTAGGAAGAGTTGGGCTTTATGGGAATATTATAGAAAAGTAAAGGGGGATTTGAAGACCTGAAGATGATATTACTGAAAACCGCTTAGTGAATTTTGCAGTTCATAAAGTTTGCCTACTAAGAGTCTTTTGATAATTTGAAAAGGATGTTTTCTTCTTAATTTTCTAGTTGATGTATTTGTAAGAATTCCAGTTGCAAGTCTTTCCAGGGATTATACACAGACTGTGCTGCATAGTATCAACTGTAACCTCTTACATATTTCCTTCATTACATTTTCTACTCAGTTAGAAAATGGAGTTATCTATTACTTCTAATGGGATCAGTTTCAAATATTCCAAGTTCCTGCCTGGCCTTAAGCAAAATCCACTTTGTTTTTGTGGGCTTTTATCTGTGAAAAACAATAGCACTGATAGCAACTAAGCCCACACAGCATGAGAAAATAATACAAATATCCCAACTAATGTCTGAAGTGGTGTTACAGGTACAACAAAAGTAATCTTGTTTTTTTTTTAGAAGCAATGCAAACGCTTGTGGTGCACAAGCACAGAAGGCGTTCACAAGGGTTGTCGTACTCAGCACATGCCTTTGGCTGATGGAACAGTTTGTGGTGTGGGAATGGTAAGCCTTCCTTTGTTTCTTGGTACTTGTGTATGGCAAAATTATTGAAGTAGGTAAGAAAGATCAGTGCTTGTTGTGTGGCAACACTGTCTGTAGCATACTAATTGCATGAAGCATATACCAGACTTTACCTGCAGTTTCTCTTAGTCCTGTAGTGTGGTGACATAAATAACATAGGTTGTCTGTTCAGAATAATTATAAGAATTTGCAGATTCCATGTTGGTTAAAACTAGGTGGAAGACCTCAAGGGGAAAGTTGCCATCTTTCCTTCTGTTTGAAAGTTGTTTTTTTCCTCATCAATAGTGTTCCAAAGTTGAATTTCCTGGAAGCAAGACATCCCAAAAATGTGTTTTCCCCAGTTTGTCTTGTTGAGGCTGTTGCACTGAACCAGAATGAATTAAGTATGACTGACTTAAATATAGAAGTACAATTTTTTTGGAAAAAGTGAGTCTTTGGATTAGAATCCTGGTTTCAGTAGATATTTGCACATTGTATCTGTTTCAGGCAAACATACGAAGCATGGATCAGTACCTCTTCACCTACTCCAGTAGGTGCCTTAACCACATATAACTTGTGCTCATAGTCTTGCCTGTTGTAATATAATTCCGGATACTTGGGTCTGTTCAGTGCTGAAACCCAGAAGCCCTCTTCTCACTTACACCCTTACTTGTAGGACTCTGCCTGGCTGTATGAGGTGTGGATTGAATGCTTTGACACATTAAAAAAAGAGGAAATGGAAGCTGGGCTTCTTATACCCTGCTCACCAGTTTATTTGGTAAAGAGTGTTTGGGTGCTGAGAGTCCGGCCTGGTTTTTTGATCCTGTATCCTCTGAGGATATGACTTATCTTGTTCTGCCCAATAAGGGTCATGAGTGTTTAATAAGTAGCTATAGTCAAGGCTCTTGCAGGACCTTGATACAAACAGAAGTAGTGGTGGAGGTTAGCTGCAATCAGAGTTATCAGTGAAGAGGGGGGGTTAATTTTGAATTCGTATGCAGTTTGGGAAGTGAAGTTAGGCACTTGAGTTCTTTGCTGATTGAGTCTTTGGCTTCTCCATGTCTCAATTCAGCACCAGCAAGTAAAATTATTTTCTCACTTGTCAGGGGACTGTGGGAATAAACATTTCAGAGATGTTTTACATGCTCTGCTATGACAGTGATTACCCGAAGTGTGGCTCGTTTATCTTGTTGAACTGCTTTTAATAGTAGTGTGATTTGGCAGCTTCAGGAGCTGTGGGAGCAATGTTAATTTTTTACCTTTTGATAGTTTCATAGATTCAAATATGATTAAAAATCTCTCTGGTCTAATTTCTTTGCATAATAGGCTGCTATGTTTCACTTGGTTATTACTAAATTTTTCCCCAATAACTTAATCTTTACAGATTGGAGTTGGTTTGTTGGTTTGGGGTTTTTTCTTTCTTTCTTTTTCTGTGTTTGGAAAGACAGTAGTAATGAGGGAGTTTGAAAATGCTGTCTTAATGGATAACAATTTAGTAGATAAACTTTCTCAAATGATTTCTTTCCTTCTTGCAAAATTAGAAAAAGTTATTTGAAGGTTGCTTTGGAAGCTTTGCTTGATCTGTCCATTAAGCTAGTGTTATAATGTGCAAGTCATTTTCCAGTCAGTCACAGATCAGAAAGGAAGTTAATCTCTAATGTAAAACTTCATGTGTAATCTTTAGTTCAGTTGACTTGACTCTAATTTGCCAACCAGAGGTCTTCTTTTATTTTAGAATACAAAAACCTATTTTATGCAATTACTGCAGTGGAACAAGTTTTCTTTAGGAAGTGAAGAGCTAATTACAGTCATTACCTCTGAAAGATGTAAGAAAGACCAGCAATTAATCTTGCAAATTGTCATCTGTTCCTGTCTAAGAGACAGCTCCTTTCAAACTCAGTCAGCAAATTTTGTTGCTGTTAATGGGAAGAAGACATGGCGACTACTAATTGTAATTAATAGTTGCTGGCAAGCTACAGAAATTTGTATTCAGCATTTGCAGCATTATTGCTGTGGTGAGTACGGAAAAGATTCGTGTGAGGCATTTATAATTTTAGTATAAACTTTTTAAGCTTTGATTTGACACATAAGTTTATTTTTACAGAAAGCTTTGGTTTTACTTCAGGTTGTGTGTCTGGTTAGTGGATCTTGCTCTGTGGACAGCTCTAATAGTCCCTGTATCTTTCCTTCCTCAGAATACAAGATAGAAATCTAATAATATCAGAAACTCTCAAGTGAATAAGCAAATAGCTTTTCCTGAGTGCCTTTCCTTCCTCATCTTGCCATGTGCAATCTATCAGCATGCACACATTTTGAAAGAGAATTCAGAAGAGGGGTGGCCAGCAGGGATGGGGAAGTGATTGTCCCTCTCTACTCTGCCCTTGTGAGACCCAATCTGGAGTACTGTGTCCAGATCTGGGGGCCCCAGTACAAAAAAGATATGGAACTGTTGGAGAGGGTTCAGAGGAGGCCAGGAAGATGATTAGGGGGCTGGAGCACCTCCCCTATGAAGAGAGGCTGGGGGAGCTGGGCTTGTTCAGCCTAGAGAGGAGAAGGCTGCAGGGGCACCTCATTGCAGCCTTCCAATACCTGAAGGGAGCTTATCAGCAGGAGGGGAATCAACTTTTTAGAAGGGTAGACAATGACAGGACAAGGGGGAATGGATTGAAGCTGAAGGAGGGAAGGTTTAGATTAGATATTAGGGGGAAGTTTTTTACAGAGAGAGTGGTGAGTTGCTGGAACAGGCTGCCCAGAGAGGTGGTGGATGCCCTGTCCCTGGAGGTGTTCAAGGCCAGGTTGGATGGAGCCCTGGGCAACCTAGTGTAGATCCAGGCCTGAGGTTGGTGGCCCTGCCTATGGCAGGGGGGTTGGAACTCTATGATCCTTGGGGTCTCTTCTAACACACACCATGCTGTGATTTTATGATTCAATGATTCTATGTTTTGTATGCCTCATGGTGCACACAGCAATAGAGCTGAGTGACTTAATACATGTATTATTAGTAGGTATGGACAGCATTTTCTTGAAACATGAAAGACAAAATGCAGCCTAACATTTCAGTGTCTTATAGAGAATAAAGAATATATTTTCTTTGGAATTTGAATGTTTCCTATATTCTATAGAGTTAAGGTTATTAATTATCTAGAATTAATATAACTAAAATAGAAAACATTTACTTCAGTTTGCTGTCCAGTCAAATTTCTATGAGCTGATCAAACTGTACTTTGTTCATGCTAGAATTATCTGTGAAAATTAATTATATTTGCTTGTTGGGCCTCTGCACAGTATCTGAGAATTTCTCTTCACCTCCTTTTTTTATACATTCTGAGTTCTTAGATCTGACAGTGGCCTATAAGTAGCAATTCTGCTGTGTCTGAGAAAAATTTCTCACTCCACAGATCTTCACGTTGCGTCTCCTCAGTTCAGGTGCTTTTTGTTTGCCTATTTGGCTTCACAAAGATCAATAGGAAGTCTGAGCTTACCCCAGCCCTTTTAACATTAGAGACCTTCCTTGAATCAGAGGATGTGGTCTTTAAATTCTTTGGCCTAATTGGTAATTCAGAGACGATATTATAGTAAATTCACTTAGACATGACATATGTAAACATTTCCTAGTTTTGCAGTGGTGAATTTCTACACACTGCAGGACTGTCCTAGTCACTGCTTGAAAGTGTTTCTGGTTGCTTTTTAGAGAGAGGTATTATTAAATACAGAGGCATTCATTCCTGGATTGTTTTCCTAAATCCAATTATATGATATAACCAGAATATAAATTTGTAATTGAAAAATTCTTTTTATTATGTAATTTATTATGTAATGTCATATAATGGCAAAAAATATTAAATGGTTAGTGCTTTTTCATGTCATCTCTCTGTAATCAAAGTTACTATGAAATTATCTTCAGAATTAGGAACTATGCTGTATGATTAGGCAGAGCTAATGATCTGCTTGGATTATGTTTTCCATTGCTTTCTTTTACTATCCAATTTTTTTAAATTTTTTGGTAGACTATTCAAGGGTTTCTGTAGTGAGACATTTACTTACATTTGTACTCTGAAACAGTACAAAAGATTTCTCTTCAACTTGAGCATAGGAAGTTTTGGTTTCTGATTTTTTTTTTTTCCTTTCTTTATGGGATTCCAAAAAAGAAGCAAGTTTGGAGAGTAATTCAGGTTTTACCATGTTGATTACCTTTGTTCAGATTTAAAAAGAAACAAGAAGCAACAAACTCTCAAAAAACAGACAGAACAAACCACAAAAGAACGTTAGTAGGTAGAATCCCTAGATTCGCTGGATTTGTTCATAATTCTCAATCTACAGGATACCAGTTTTCAGAGTGTCATTGATGTCATTCACAGGAAACACTCAATCCCATTTTATGGAGGACCTAATTAAAAGGAGTAGTAGGCTAAGTATGTATTATGGAAATGTCTACACTGCTAGCTGTAACCAAATTGGTTGCAAGCCAACAGATATGCAAACTCTCCTTACACATACCCATCCCCAACTTCCACCTGGCTCAGAACCATGATTTCTTTATAATGGAGTCATGCAGTTTTTAGCAGTGTAGTGTATGAGATATTCAAATAATGGTAACTCATCTGTTGGAGCTGGTGGTGCACATCTCAGGCAAAAGGCTCACCTCAGAAGAAGACCAGCTGGTGAAGTAATCTATCTTCTAGGTGTTGTCTTTTTTTTTGTTTTGTTTTTTGGCTTTTGTTGTTTTGGGTTTTTTTGAGATGATCAGAAGAGTTACACATAGTAGACAAATATGCCCATATTGCATTGATTCCTTTGACATTAGAAGAGAAAGGTAGCAGGTAGCTATGTAGTTCTGACCCAGACTTTTCCATGTCCCAGAGCTGTTCCAGCTTTCTACATAATGGTAGTTTGATACTTAAACACCACTGAAAAAACATGTCAGAGATGTCTGGAAAAAGCTGTTTAGCAGCAAGAAAGAATCCACCATACAAATAAGTTTCATTGGAAAACATGTTCCTTGTGTGTGTGTGAAATGTTTATTACTTCTATTCACTCTAGGTATGTATTGTAATTGAGCTTGGAAATATCTAGAATAGCTATGAAATTTAGATTTCATTCTAGTCCCTTTATAACCATGTAAGTAGAGGGATACAGGGACAATTGAATATGTGGATGCAGACCAAGAAAGGATTGCTTTGGTCAGTACAAGAAGTGTACCAGTCACTAAGGTATGTTTGCTGATCTTCAGTGTAGGTTACTACCCAGGTATTGATTTCTTTTAAGTTTTATTGCACTACCTGACTACCTCATGAATGCAGTACATGAAGACAGGTAATCTGAAAGGATAATTCATTTTATGTGCTCATATATATATATATATGTAAAGAAAGTATTAAAGTTCAGATGTATTTTAAGAGTTGTGTGATCGGGGTATATGTTAACCATCTGGGAAGCAGCAGAGGATCTTTTGAACTACAAAAACAGACTCAAGTATATTTAAGGGCTCAAACCAAGAATTTTTGCTATAAAATGGGGTTTTTGTAAAATGCTTTTCTGATGAGATGTGATTTCAGAAAAAATTTCAGTTGAAATAGTTCAAGGGAGAAATAAAGTATGTAGATTTCTTGCAAGAAAAAATGAAAGTGTTGGAAAAATATTAAAGTATTGTCAGGTTTGTTGATAATTTATGTCATCTGAGTAATAAATGTAAGCTCTTCTGAGAATCCTTGCTAGAGACATAAAGACCTGAGATGCTGTAGTTACAACTTCAGTTAGACATTTCTCTAAGTTCCATCTCTTTTGTCTTGTATGGTAAGTGCTCTATTTGCACTACTACATACGCTAGGCTCCACTTCTTACCTTGGTTCTTTGAGCAATGTGCTTTTTGACTGTGTATTGTAGGAAAAAGCTGGAGAGCAGGCAGAGGTCTAGCATGCAGCAAAATTTTTCCTTACACCCATTTCCAACAGGCAAGTTAGAGAGAAGTCTGTAGCAATATATTAATTCAATGGAATGAATGGGAACATCCTGTAGAGGTAAATACACCCAGGAACAACAGCTCTGAAGTTTGTGGACTTTAGGCATTTGTGTGAGTGGGTGCTCGTATCTTCACTCCTTCCTCATGGGGTTATGTGCTGAATCTCTGTAACTTTTAAGATTCATACTCCTTTCCCAGCTCTGTGTGATTGGAATATACTTTGAGACAGTTTATGCTCCGACCTCACCTTCAGGCTGGGTGTACAGTGAACTGGACTTGTGCTGCAGTGCTGCATTTAGTGTTTACTTGCTTTGTGGTACCAGCTATTCCCATTTTCCTTTCCTGCATTCAGTCCACTACGACTTTCTCTTCCTGAACTATTCACTGGCTAACAGTCATTCTCAGGGCCCCATCTAGATAATCAGGAGCGAAGATACTGTATTTTATATGGCAAAATGCAATCAGAACTATAAAGCTGGATATTCGGAAGGCAAAATGCATGGCCACTTCTGCAATGCTTTGTCTTTCTCCTCATACCTATCTTCAGTGTTCGATCATCTTCTTACCTTTTAAAAGCACCAGGATTATCTGTAGAAACATGTCAGTGTCTGGAAATAGATGAATAGTTTTTCTTGAGCCTCCTTTTCGCAGAGCTTTAATGCATGAAATTATTTCCTCATACACTGAGCATCGGTGTTTTGATATTGGCCCCAAGATCTTCAAACACTTTGTATATCTCTGGGAATACTCTGCTAAGTACAGGCAGTAAGAGTGAACTTGGAGTCCTTTTCCTGCTGTGAGTCGTAACAATTTGTGTATGAATTGATTTCAGAAGAGCTCTAGTCCTGTTCTGCATGCATCTGTCACTCTCCTTGTTCAGCTGAAATCAAGCATAGCCTGGCAATTAATCCTTTAATAATTTAGTTAAAAATTGCTTTCCTGGAAATTCAGCAAGTTCAATAAGCTATGGGATAAGTTGAAAGTACCTAAAATCAGTTTATCAAATTACAGTTTAATCCATAGGCAAGAGTCAAACTGCATATTATAATCAGGTGATTAATAAATGCAATTTTGGGCACCTGTAGGTTCATTGATCTAAAATTTGAACCATTGACTGTATCTCTCATATCTGAAGATACAATAACACGTGGATTTGGGTCAGAATCTTTGCCTTTTTGACAGAAAAACAACTGTTGACCTTGTCTAGAACAGAGTTGCTATAATCAGGATGTTTGGAATTAGAAGTGATACCCACTTTACATGACACAAATATTTACCACAACAAATGTAGGGAAAAAATGTTAGCAAATACATTGAAGTTTGTGGAAGTTTTGTGTATCATTGTACTCTCAGTGAAGCAATGATTCAGGCAAGCACAGAGGAACATCTGGAATGCGGCTGGAGTTTTCTACTGTGACTTCATCATGTTGCTTCTGTAGGAATGCAGCAGAGTAATAGCTGGGACAAGTTTGTTGAATAAGCTATTAAAATCCCAGATGTGAACATGTGCTTTGCATTTTTATGGATCAAAACAATGCTGTTGTGGGTATAAAATTTCATTGTACGGCTCTGTCTTTTCCTGAAATCTCATAAAAGTTTTTGGGGGTGGAAGAAGAACCTAAACAATAGGTCACTGTCCCATATTTGGATGCAGTATTCATTTTGTGAAGTAGGATTTAGAATGTTCAGTGTATAGTAGTAAAAATTCTTTCCTAAGATGCTAATGGCAGTTTTTGGAAAAGCAAGGTCTTAATGTTTCCTTATAGAATCATAGAATCCCTAGGTTGGAAAAGACGTTTGAGATCATCAAGTCCAACTGTACCTTTCTGCTACTAAACCATATCCCTATGCACCTCATCTACCTGTCTTTTAAATACAACCAGGGATGGTGACTCAACCGCCTCTCTGGGCAGCCTGTTCCAATGCCTTATAACCCTTTCGGTGAAGAATCTTTTCCTAGTGTCTAATCTGAACCTGTGTCGTGGTTTTGCCCCAGCCAAGGGCCGCACCCCACACAGTCGCTTGTACTTTTAAAAGGAAGGGGGAGGGAAAGTTGGGGGAAGGGGAAAAGGGAAGGAAGAAAGGAGGAAAAGAAACCACAACCTAGAAACCAGAACCACGCAGGTTGGGATAAGGATAGTTTACTAAACAATAACAGAAAACTAGATATAACAATAACAGAAGTTTAAAGCACAAAATAGATGAAACTGGTGATACACAATGCAATTTCTCACCAAACCACACAACTCAGGCCGCACAGCTTAGAGCCCGTCCCGGACAACCCGACCGCCCCAGAAACTGCACGTCCTGGCGTTGTCTCCCCCTCTTCCCCCCAGTCCCCCCTTAAACTGAGCATGACGTAACTGGCATGGAATATGCTCTTTGGCCAATTCGAGTCACCTGTCCTGGCTTCGTCCCCTCCTTTCTCACTAGTAAGGAAGTATGCAGAGCTGAGAAAGGTACTTGATTGCCCGGCAACAAATCGGAAACATCAGGGTGCTATCAGCACTATTCTCATGCTAACACCCAAACATGGCATTCCATTCACTGCTAAAAAAAAGTTTAACTCCATCATAGCTGAAACCAGGACATTATCCACCCCTTATTCCATACCATTTACGTCATGACCAGATCCAACAATTTTCTTTGGGTACAACCAGTTTCGTGTTTCACACACCCATATATGTATGTACACATGTATGCACACATACGTGCATACAGATCTTATTCCCTCAGTCTGTGAATCATCCCTCTGAAGTTGTTGAGTTCATTTAGTTCATGATTTTCAGGTTCCATTTGTCGTAACAGTTTCTCAGGATAGTTGTATGTTCCATTGGCTCGTTGCATGCTGCATCTCAGGCTCTTAACTGATACACCTGGCATGGTCCATGCTCATAGTCTGTGGGTCAGAGTTTATTTTCAAAGGGAGAAAAAAGTTCTTGAGAGGCCAGGCTTTAGTTCCATCATCATGGCACTCATTCTTCATTAACTTGTATGACTCCAGCTATAATGCTATGGTACAACATACAGCAATCATAACAATAATGAAATATACAATAATGGGTTATTTGGCAATTATTACAATTTCTACTTCATTAATTATATTGGCTATTCTCACCCAAAATTAAATCCCCTTGAGGTACACATCGAACTTCTCCATCCCTCTGCATTACCCACCAAGTACAGCCAGGTCCTTGAGCAAAAACAATTCCAGACATGGGTTTACCTTTGCCTGAAGCAGGAATGACCCAAACTCTCTTTCCCAATACACTCTTCATATGCACTACTGGCACTCTGTCTCCCTCTACAGTACGTGGAAATTTTGACTGGGCAGGGCCAGCCCGATTGGTAGATCCCCTAGAGTTAACTAACCACGTGGCTTTGGCCAAATGTGTATCCCAATGCTTGAATGTCCCACCACACATTGCTTTCAGTGTAGTTTTTAAAAGTCCATTATATCGTTCAATTTTCCCAGAGGCCGGTGCATGATAAGGAATGTGGTACACCCACTCAATGCCATGCTCTTTGGCGCAGGTGTCTATAAGAGTGTTTCGGAAATGAGTCCCATTGTCTGACTCGATTCTTTCTGGAGTACCATGTCGCCAGAGGACTTGCCTTTCAAGGCCCAGAATTGTATTTCGAGCAGTGGCATGGGATACGGGATATGTTTCTAGCCAGCCGGTAGTTGCCTCCACCATTGTAAGCACATAACGTTTGCCATGGCGGGTTTGTGGGAGGGTGATGTAATCAATCTGCCAAGCCTCCCCATATTTATATTTCATCCACCGTCCTCCATACCAAAGGGGCTTTAACCGCTTAGCTTGCTTGATTGCAGCACATGTCTCACATTCGTGGACAACTTGTGCGATGGCGTCCATGGTCAAGTCCACCCCTCGATCCCGGGCCCATCTATATGTTGCATCTCTCCCTTGATGACCCGAGGTATCATGAGCCCATCGAGCTATGAATAATTCACCCTTACGTTGCCAGTCTAGATCTACCTGAGCCACTTTAATCCTAGCAGCCTTATCTACCTGATGGTTGTTTTCATGTTCCTCCATGGCCCGACTCTTAGGTACATGGGCGTCGACATGACGTACCTTTACAACAAGTTTCTCTAACCGAGCAGAGATATCTTGCCATAAGTCATCAGCCCATATAGGTTTGCCTCTACGCTGCCAGTTGTTCTTTTTCCACTGCTGCAACCACCCCCACAGGGCATTCGCCACCATCCATGAATCAGTATAAAGGTAGAGCCTTGGCCACTTTTCTCTCTCAGCAATGTCCAGGGCTAACTGGATGGCCTTCACCTCAGCGAACTGGCTTGATTCACCTTTTCCTTCAGTGGCTTCTGCTACTCTTCTTATAGGGCTCCATACAGCGGCTTTCCATCTCCGATGCTTACCCACAATGCGACAAGACCCATCAGTGAACAGGGCATATCGCTTCTCATTCTCTGGCAGTTTGTTGTAGGGTGGGGCTTCTTCAGCGCGTGTTACCTCCTCATCCTCTGGTGACATCCCAAAATCTTTGCCTTCTGGCCAGTCTGTGATCACCTCCACGATTCCTGGGCGATTGGGGTTTCCTATTCGAGCCCGCTGTGTAATTAGTGCAACCCACTTGCTCCACGTAGCATCAGTGGCATGGTGTGTAGAAGGAACCTTCCCTTTGAACATCCAGCCCAGCACCGGCAGTCGGGGTGCCAGGAGGAGCTGGGCTTCAGTTCCAATCACTTCTGAGGCGGCTCGAACGCCTTCATAGGCGGCCAGTATTTCCTTTTCTGTTGGAGTATAATTGGCCTCAGATCCTTTGTAGGCCCGACTCCAAAACCCCAGCGGTCGACCTCGAGTCTCCCCTTGTGCTTTCTGCCAGAGACTCCAGGTCGGGCCGTTCTCCCCAGCTGCAGTGTAGAGCACATTTTTAATATCTGTCCCTGTCCGGACAGGCCCAAGGGCCACTGCATGGACTATCTCACGTTTGATCTGCTCAAAGGCTTGCTGTTGCTCAGGGCCCCATTGGAAATCATTCTTCTTTCGAGTTACATGGTAGAGTGGGCTCACAATGAGACTGTAGTTTGGGACATGCATTCGCCAAAAACCTATAACACCTAAGAAAGCTTGTGTTTCCTTTTTGTTGCTTGGTGGAGACATAGCTGCTATTTTATTAATAATGTCCATTGGGATCTGACGACGCCCATCCTGCCATTTTATTCCTAAAAACTGGATTTCTCGCGTAGGCCCCTTGACTTTACTTCGTTTTATAGCAAAACCGGCTTCTAAAAGGATTTTAATTACCCTGTTTCCTTTTTCAAAAACTTCCTCTGCTGTGTTGCCCCATACAATGATGTCATCAATATACTGCAGGTGCTCTGGTGCTTCACCCTTTTCCAGTGTATTCTGGATTAGTCCATGGCAGATGGTGGGGCTATGTTTCCACCCCTGGGGCAGACGATTCCACGTGTATTGGATGCCTCTCCAAGTGAAAGCAAACTGTGGCCTGCACTCTGGCGCCAGTGGGATCGAGAAGAAAGCATTCGCAATGTCGATTGTGGCGTACCACTTGGCTGCCTTCGATTCCAATTCATACTGGAGCTCTAACATGTCTGGCACAGCAGCACTCATACCTGGAGTGACTTCATTTAGGCCACGATAATCTACTGTCAGCCTCCACTCTCCATTGGACTTCCTCACTGGCCATATGGGACTATTAAAGGGTGAGTGGGTTCGGCTGATCACTCCCTGATCCTCCAGTTGACGAATCAGCTTATGGATGGGAATCAGGGAATCTCGGTTAGTACGGTATTGTCGTCTGTGCACCGTCGTCGTAGCAACTGGCACTTGCTGTTCTTCACCCTTCAACAACCCCACAACAGCAGAATC
Organism: Porphyrio hochstetteri; assembly: GCA_020800305.1. Taxonomy (NCBI): domain Eukaryota; kingdom Metazoa; phylum Chordata; class Aves; order Gruiformes; family Rallidae; genus Porphyrio; species Porphyrio hochstetteri. Next base: position 36,778,336 of record CM036905.1, read on the forward strand.
CTCCGAGAGTCCAGGCAAGGCACACAATTGTTCAATTTCTTCTGTTTCCAAAGCAGCTATTCCAAAAGCCCATCGGTACCCTTTTGGGTCTTTAAAATACCCTCTACGTAGATAATCTATACCTAAAATGCACGGAGCTTCTGGACCAGTCACAATGGGGTGTTTTTCCCAGTCCTTCCCAGTTAGGCTCACCTCAGCCTCTAGCACAGTTAGTTGTTGGGATCCCCCTGTCACTCCAGAAATACAAACAGGTTCTACCCCTTCATGATTCGATGGCATTAGAGTACACTGGGCACCAGTATCCACCAGAGCTTTGTACTCTTGTGGGTCTGACGTGCCAGGCCATCGGATCCACACAGTCCAATAAACCCGATTGTCCCTCTCCTCCACCTGGCTGGAGGCAGGGCCCCTCTATTGCTGCTGATCATATTTGTTTTCCACTGGTTGCATAAAGGACTTAGAGGTCCCTTCAAAAGGATCAGGCACATCAGACATATAGGTAGGCCTTCCAGTTGGTCTAGGGAACTGCCCAGTAGAAACTGGTGCAGCCTTCTTCCTGGCAGAATCTCGTTGTGCGAATGTTTTACCCCGCAGCTCATTTACTCGTGCTCGAAGGGCTGAGGTGGGCTGCATATCCCATTTCCTCATGTCCTCTCCATGATCAAGCAGGTAAAACCACAATGTACGTCGTGGTGTGTATTCTCCCTCTTGGAACGATGGACGCTTTCTCCCAGTAGCTGCAACATTGCTCCATACGGGTTGGGAGTTGGACACATTGTTGTCAAGTCGTTGAACCAGTTTCTCTACTGCTGCAATGACGGAGAGGGAAACATTGTCTTGGTATTTCCGGAGTCGGCAGGCCACCTCATTTACGGTTGGCGGATTCATATCATTCCAGTCAATTGCTGCCAGTGAATTGGTATACCCTGCTGGTGCACTTCGTACAACCTTACGCCACATATCTGGAGTGCATAGGACTTCATCGGGATCAGAGGGAAGCCGTGAATTGTCCAGATCATAATAAATTATCTCCCGTACAGCTAATTCTCTCAGGTGCTGGACAGATGTCTCTATGCTGTTACACTTAGGTGTCTGGCATGTAATATATTCCTTTATGGGATATCTTTCCTTCACACTTGACAGTAGTCGCCTCCAGAGGCTGAGGATTTCCGGCCTCCTCCCAATTGCTTTGTCAATTCCTCCTTCTCTAGCTAGGGATCCCAGCTGCTTGGCCTCTCTGCCTTCTAATTCCAAACTACTGGCCCCGTGATCCCAACATCGGAGCAACCAAGTGATAATGTGCTCACTTGGGTGGCGAGTGAAATCTTTTCGAACCTCACGCAGCTCACTCAGAGTCAGGGATCGGGTAACAATCTCTGGTTCTGCCTCATCCTGATATCCTCGAGATGATCCCGGTTGATCATCATCCTTATCCGTCACTATACGAACTGATTTCTTTGTGCCTTTCCTCTTTTGTACGGGAGCAACAGACACTGGTGTGGGTTGGTTTTTCTGATCATCTGCAGTGTCTGCTGTAGAGATTACAGTAGCTGCAGTGTCAGTCACAGGGGTTGCAGTAGCTGCAGTGTCAGCCCCAGTGGTTGCAGCAGCTATAGTATCTGCCAGTCTGTTTCCTTTCCCTTCTCCCTGACAGTGCTGACAGTGCTGACAGTGCTGCCTGCTATCAAGCAGTGTTTGATAAATAGTGGCCAGAGCCCAGCACAGTGCAGTAAGGTGTCCATCTCTGGGAAACCTACAGCAATTTTTCCTTAGGTATGCAGTCACTTGATCGGGGTCTTGTAGCTGTTCAGGAGTGAAATTCCAAACCATCGGGCGTGAGAAAGTACCTAGGTACTTGCCCATACTTTGCCACATGCCCTGCCACTCGTGATTATTCTGTCTCGGAGAAAGCTCTTCAGTGGTATTCATAAACCTATGCTTGATATATAACAAAAACTGAACCATCTGCACCAAACCTACCAATAGCAAAATGCTAGTTTGAATATCCCAGAGATATTGAAGATTTTCAAAAACTGCCCTAAGAGCTGTTGTATTTAGCCCAAAGGAAAAGAAAGCAGTGCCCCCACCATACCGGCTGCTGTTATTAACCCCTCCCTGTCCAAAGAATGGACAGGACAGCAAAACCTCATACAGGTACCAGCTTAAGCTCATGATCATCGATATTATTGTATCATAGACCGATATCATAAAATACACTATAATGAAGTATGGGAACAAATACGGGAGCCACAGACCTGAGAGAGTAAAGAATCCTGCCAGGATTGTATACAGCATGCGGTGGTTTTGCTGCCACAGCCTTGTAAATAAATACCACAACATCGTGACCAGAGATTGCTTAAACAACAGTGCTTATCTTAATTGCGATAGTTAGGGTCAGATCTACCGTTATCCCAACCGTTCGTGCCCCACGTTGGGCGCCAAAATAACTGTCGTGGTTTTGCCCCAGCCAAGGGCCGCACCCCACACAGTCGCTTGTACTTTTAAAAGGAAGGGGGAGGGAAAGTTGGGGGAAGGGGAAAAGGGAAGGAAGAAAGGAGGAAAAGAAACCACAACCTAGAAACCAGAACCACGCAGGTTGGGATAAGGATAGTTTACTAAACAATAACAGAAAACTAGATATAACAATAACAGAAGTTTAAAGCACAAAATAGATGAAACTGGTGATACACAATGCAATTTCTCACCAAACCACACAACTCAGGCCGCACAGCTTAGAGCCCGTCCCGGACAACCCGACCGCCCCAGAAACTGCACGTCCTGGCGTTGTCTCCCCCTCTTCCCCCCAGTCCCCCCTTAAACTGAGCATGACGTAACTGGCATGGAATATGCTCTTTGGCCAATTCGAGTCACCTGTCCTGGCTTCGTCCCCTCCTTTCTCACTAGTAAGGAAGTATGCAGAGCTGAGAAAGGTACTTGATTGCCCGGCAACAAATCGGAAACATCAGGGTGCTATCAGCACTATTCTCATGCTAACACCCAAACATGGCATTCCATTCACTGCTAAAAAAAAGTTTAACTCCATCATAGCTGAAACCAGGACAACCTGTCCTTGTGTAGCTTGAGGCTATTCCCCCTCATCCTACCACCTGTCACTTGGGCAAAGTGACCAACACCTACCTCTCTACGCCTCCTTTCAGGTCGTTCTCTCCCCTCAGCCTCCTCTTCTCCAGGCTAAACAACCCCAGTTCCCTCGGCTGCTCCGTATAAGATTTGTTCTCCAGCCCCTTCACCAGCCTGGTTGCCCTTCTCTGGACATGCTCCAGGACCTCCATGTCTTTCTTGTAGTGAGGGGCCCAGAACTGAACACAGCACTCAAGGTGTGGCCTGACCAATGCTGAGCCACAATCACTTCCCTGAACCTGCTGGCTTTCCTGGCCACCTGGGCACACTGCTGGCTCATGTTCAGTTGGCAGTCAACCAACACCTCCAGGTCCTTCTCTACCAGGCAGCTTTCCAGCCACTCTTCCCCAAGCCTGTAGCGCTGCATGGGGATGTTATGTCCCTAGTGCAGGACTCTGCACTTGGCCTTGCTAAAGCTCATTCTGTTGGTCTCAGCCTATTGATCCAACCTGTCCAGATCCCTCTGAAGAGCCTTCCTACCCTCAAGCAGATTGACACTTCCTTCTAGCTTAGTGTCATCTGCAAACTTACTAAGGGAGCATTCGATCCCTTCATCTTGATCAACTGGACCCAGCACTGAGCCCTGGGGAATGCCACTTGTGACCGGCCCCCAGCTGGATTTAGGTCCACTTACCACAACTCTTTGGTCCCGGCCATCCAGCCAGTTTTTTAACCAGCAGATGTTGACCTTTTACCTAGCTCAGCTATATCTTTTGTTTCTAGGTACTAGATCCTAGGTAAGAAAAGATTTGGGTACAAAGGTACCTTAAGGTTATCTTGGAAAAAGTAATAAAAATTAACAGTAAGCACTGCAGTGCGAAAATTGTGTGTGGGTACCTGGTGATATAATGGTGTCTTTTTGGTGTTAAGTTAAAGCTTTACTCTTAGCATCAAGCAAGTGGTGTTATGGCTGGTTTTCTGGGTCATTTAAATGACTGCATGACAAGAGAGATCTAGCTTTTGTTCTATGTTTTCTTTGGGCTTGAAAATCGCCTTGAATGGTCATATTCTTAGAGGAAGGCTTAAAAGGGAACTGCCATGTGTGAGAGTTGGTGTGCTGAAGAATTACACTTGCATGTAATTTATTACCAAGTTGGATTAGGAACTCGGGCAGAATTCAGAAAGGAGAATCTGGCTCTGTGGCAAATTTCTATTTTGAGAGCAAAATGATTGTTAGTATATGAGCATAAATATGAATTTAATAAAAACAAACCAATTAGAAAAAAACACTTTTAGGAATTATGTAATGCTGAACAGCATTGGAGTTTTGTGTCATTCAAGCATATTCAGAAGGATTGCACACATCATTTCTGTGTGTTCAGAAAAAATATATTAATTGATAGTTCCTAAAATAAACTTTTAACACTGTAATACCTCTTAAGAAATGCTGTGAAACATTTAAATTTGTTTTAAGAAGGGATGGAATCCTGGAACTATTTTCTCTTCGGTGTATCAGAGGTTGTTAAATTGTTTTATGTGCCAGAGACTTCAGTTACCAAAACCCTTCAAGACTTTCAGCTAATTTGAAGCTGTTTGTGTCACAGAGAGCAGCTTCCAAAATAACAAGCAATTGAGTTTATATAATCTGTTCTGATGATTCTAGTGACTGAACCATTTATGTGTTACAGGGAAAATTAGGAATAATGCAACCAGTAGAATCCCTCCTGACAACAAACCTACTGATCAGTCTAATCCTGAGTCTGCAGTCCTCTAAAATAATGAATTCTCTCTATAGTGTATGAGCACTGACCCCATGTAGTCTATCCTGCACAGTATCTTGTCTCCAGATGTGGGCAGTCTTTGATGCTTCAGAGGGTGTTTGGAGTCAAGGACAAAGTTGAGGACATGTTGTCCACATAGATGCCAGCAAGAGACATAGTGCTGACATTATAATATCTTGTAAATATTCTATTTTAGTATTTAAATTCTTCTACAATGTTGTGATCAAATATAGCACTTGGGATTTTCTAAACCATACAAGTCAATCAGAATTCCAACTGCCATAAGTCATCAGTAGGATTAGTGCTGGTAAGTCCTGCAGGTTCTTTGGGAAAAGTCACCCATGCACCAATCATAAGATTCTCATTTAGAGTTTTTAGTCACGTACTTTTTGAGTAACTGCTGAAGTGGCTAAATATTTGCAGAGTCAGGGACTTAGATAGTGAATACTTAACAGCAAGAGATCAATCACTTGATTCTTCTGAAAAAAAAATAGCTAGCAATTATGACTTTCTGTAAATAATAACAGTTGTACAGATATGGGGTAGTGAAGTCTTAGAGCTGATATGATCATAACAGAATAGTCTTGTAGTCTTTGTTGTCTTAATAACGTAAATCCCAGCAGGTGAAATGAAAATTGCACCTTGGTGTAAGTTTTTAGTTGAAAAGGGGTAGTTCTGCAGGAATAAACTCTAACATAAACAGTAGACATTGCTATATGGTATCATTATTGTTTCTTTAGATATTAATTAATTTTTTATTCTACTACTAAGTTAGTTACATTAGTAGTAAATATAAAAATATTGCAAAATATAAATACATAAAACTGTAAATTTTTTCACCTGCTTTATAGGTGGGAGAGTCTGAGTTTAAGCATCATCTTTTGTTAGCATAACCAAGGTCTTAAATGCTTGAAATTTTGTATGCTTTTCAAAACAATCTCACCAGCTGTTTTAGCTTTCAGGATTCTCAAAACACCCTGAATTTCTTGGTGGTTTGTTATCATACCTTTTTACTTTTTGTACAAGCATGAATTTCCAAATTAAACTGGAAGAATCTCATATATACAAGACAACTGTTAAGTGTGTTTTTGAAGTTTGTGCCTGTGAAGAGATCAGGAATTCAAGATCAGTTTTGAGGCTCTTTACAGGCATTTGTATAAAGTGACAAGACCTAAAGATACATTCATCATCCAGAAGCTTTCCTAGATAGCAAAGAACTCTAGACAGCATATTTTGAAAATATGACCGCTGAGTAAGATATCTTCAAGGAATTTGAACATTTTAGAAAATATTCAGACCACAGAATCACAGAACTGTAGGGGTTGGAAGGGACCTCGAGAGATCATCGGGTCCAACCCCCCTGCCAAAGCAGCTCCCTAGCTCATATTGCACAGATAGGTGTCCAGACGGGTCTTGAATATCTCCAGAGAAGGAGACTCCACCACCTCCCTGGGCAGCCTGTCCCAGGGCTCTGTCACCCTCACTGTGTAAAAGTTCTTCCCCATGTTGGTGCGGAACTTCCTGTGCTCCAGTTTACAGCCATTGCCCCTTGTCCTGTCTCCACAGACTACTGAAAAGGGGCTGGCCATTTCCCCATGTATCCCATACTTAAGATATTTATAAACATTAATTAGGTCCCCCCTCAGTCTTCTTTTCTCCAGGCTGAACAGCCCCAGCTCACTCAGCCTTTCCTCATACGGGTGCTGTTCCAGGCCCTTAATCATCTTCGTAGCCCTTCTCTGGACTCTCTCCAGGAGATCCCTGTCCTTTTTATACCAGGGAGCCCAGAACTGGACAATACTCCAGGTGGGGCCTGACCAGGGCAGAGTAGAGAGGGAGGATCACCTCCTTCGACCTGCTGGCCACACTCTTCCTGATGCATCCCAGGATCCCATTGGCCCTCTTAGCCACCAGGGCACACTGCTGGCTCATAGCCAACCTGTCATCAACCAGGACCCCCAGGTCCTTCTCCACAGAGCTCTTCTCCAACAGGTCATCCCCCAGCCTGTACTGATACTGATGGTTATTCCTCCCCAGGTGACAGACTTTACACTTGCTTTTATTAAACCTCATCTGGTTTCTCCCTGCCCAGCTTTCCAGCCTGTCCAGGTCTCGCTGGATGGCAACGCAGTGTTCCTGAGTGTCAGCCACCCCTCCCAGCTTTGTATCATCAGCGTACTTGCTGAGGGTGGATGCTATTCCCTCATCAAGGTCGCTGATGAAGATATTAAACAGGACTGGACCCAACACCGAGCCCTGGGGAACACCGCTAGTCACAGGCCTCCATTCAGATTCTGTTCCACTGATCACGACCCTCTGAGCCCGGTCCGACAGCCAGTTCTCAACCCACCTCACTGTCCACTCATCTATCCCATGATCTCTTAGCTTTTCTATCAGGATGTCATGGGAGACAGTATCAAAGGCCTTGCTGAAGTCAAGGTAGATGACATCCACTGCTCTCCCTCCATCCACCCAGCCGGTGATGAGATCATAGAAGGCTATGAGATTGGTCGAGCATGATCTCCCCTTGGTGAATCCATGCTGACTACTCCTCATGACCTTCTTCTCTTCCAGTTGCTTGGTGATGGCATCCAGAACAAGCTGTTCCATCACCTTTCCAGGGACAGAAGTGAGGCTGACTGGCCTATAATTGTTAGGGTCCTCCTTCTTGCCCTTTTTGAAGACTGGAGTGATATTGGCTATCCTCCAATCCTCAGGTACTTCTCCTGTTCTCCAAGAGCTGTCGAAGATGATAGCAAGCGGCTCCGCAATCACTTCCGCCAGCTCCCTCAGCACATGTGGATGTATCCCATCCGGGCCTATGGATTTGTTTGCATTAATCCCTTTGAGCCGCTCCCGGACCACCCCTACCTCAACTAGAGGGAAGCTCTTCATTCCCCAAACACTCCTACTTTCATCCAGGATCTGCGGGTCCTGAGGGGCCTTTGGAGTGAAGACTGAGGCAAAGAAGGCATTCAGTATTTCCACCTTCTCATCATCACCCGATACCAGGACACCCGCCTCATTCATCAAGGGACCTACATTATCCCTGATCGTCCTCTTAGTATTCACGTATCTGAAAAAACTCTTTTTATTATCCTTTACATCCCTTGCCAGTTTCATCTCCAAGCGGGCTTTAGCCTTTCTAGTCACGAATTAAGAGTAATGAGCTGTTAAATAATATTGTTCTTTCTGTGCCTAAAATACACAGTAAGCTTTTGCTTGATTTAGAAGTTTTATTCTGTTTGTCATCCCTGCAGCACTGCCGCCATGGAATTTGTGTGAGCAGAGAAATGGAGACCCGTCCTGTAGATGGAGAATGGGGACCATGGGGACCTTATAGCTCGTGTTCAAGGACTTGTGGAGGTGGAATCAAGAGCACCACCAGGCTGTGTAATAGACCAGAGTACGTTTTTTGTTGTGTTTTTACATTAGTGCATATTGAAGATATTAGGACGTAATGGGTTACTTTAAAACAAAATGAAAGTATTGTGGATTGCACAAAGTACTTAAAAGCACAATAAAGCCAAACGCGTGTCTCAGCCATGTTTGAAAAGAGAGAGAAGTCTGCAGACTCTTAACATGCAGAACACATTTAGGTTACTCTTGTCAACTTTGTCATTTGTATTTATAGATATTTTTAGAGACTTACTTTGGCAGGGTGTTTTTTCCCTAGCTTTGCTTTAAATGCTAAGGGTTTCTTTAAGCATTGAGATGCTCTCTTTGGACTAAAAGCTGCAAGAAGAAATACATGTGTTCCCTGGTAATCTTTTCGTTGAAACACTTGATTTCCTTTGACTTAAGGTTTTTTCACAACATTACTGCCTAAAACATCAACAAGGAACATTGGTTACAGCAGAGCCATTTATAACTTACTTTTATAAAGAGAAACTTCCATTGACTGAATAATTCAATGGGGGTTTCATTCTCTGTAATAAGTTAAGGAGAATTCTACCCAGAACTTCTCCAGAAGCAGAACCATGGCTGCACTCTGGGTAGTTTCAGGGTTTTTCTACGTCCTATCATCTTTTTACTATCAGTGGGATGAATGAACCTCAAACGAATGACCCCAGGATATTTTCTTTTCTTTGAGTAAGATCCGGTGGATTAGATTCCCATTAGATATGTCTGTCATCCTGTAGTAACTGATAGTATTGACATGTCTTTGATACATTCTTTTACTCCTCCCCACGAATCTACTAATACTGGATGGTTTTGTAGCAGGTTTTATAACAGTTAAGAAATGTGTTTTAGACTTTACAGTAAATGGGGCGTTTTCCACAGTTTTCCCTTTTTTAGTTCTTTTGATCCTCAAAGTGAAACTGATATTAGGACTACAGAAAAGAGTGCATCACCTCCTAACTCTGTCTTAGTTCTTTGTCACTCTCTAAAATAATAATTCCAAATTCCTGAGAAGTGCTGGTTCTGTAAAAACAGGGCAGTAATGTCAGTTGAACTGATAAAAGTATTAAAGTTCATAAGGCTTTTTCCTAAGCAAAATAATTATGACTATAAGGGAAGTAAAAATGCAGTAGTCATTAATAAACATCAGTAGCTTGGTTACCACCTACCTCGGCAGTAGGGTAGGTGGTATAAATGGGTGCACAGTGCAATAGGAGATAAGACTGTGTGGGTTTGTAAGTCAGTAACAGGATGCTTTGTGAGGTTTTCCCCTTTAGATCAGTGGCTCAGGCCACTTTTCATGAAAGACAGAGATTTTAAAAACTCAGTGTGTTTTACTTTTATCTATCTTTGATTGATTTATTTCTTTTTTAGGCCAAGAAACGGAGGGAAATACTGTGTTGGCCGCAGGATGAAATTTCGATCGTGTAATACTGATTCATGTCCAAAAGGCAAAAAAGATTTCCGGGAGCAGCAGTGCTCTGAATTTGATGGCAAACACTTCAATATCAACGGTCTCACTTCTGCTGTTCGCTGGCTTCCAAAATACAGTGGTAGTAAGTAATTGTATTTTTTTTTTCAATGAATGAAATACAAATGTTACTTTAATTAAAGTTTTTAAAACAGACAAGAAACCTGTTGGATTTTCTTTCCAGTTTCTATGAAAGATCGCTGTAAACTTTTTTGCCGAGTTTCTGGAACAACTTCCTACTATCAGCTGAAGGACAGAGTTGCTGATGGTACTCCCTGTGGAGCAGAAACCAATGACCTTTGTGTTCAAGGCTTATGCAGGGTATTTAAATCTAAACTTATTAATTATTAAAATAAATTTTAACAGATGGTAAAATAAATATTAAATATTAATCCAAATAACAATTACTGAAAATATGTAAATCAAGATGGTTTTAATTTACTTAAGTTAATTTTGATCCCTACCAAATTAAAGAACTGGAAATGGATGCAATTAAGTGAAGAACATAGAGCTGGATCTGAAGACCCCTAATCTTTTCTCATTAAGCCTCATATGTGAGGGAGTTAATACTGTCCAAGTGAGCAGAGAGAAAATGATCCAAAATTGGGATAAAGGGAGGAAAGAAGCATGCTCTGAGTTTATTGCCATCATACTTCTGCTATCAAAGAAGTGGAAAAGTAAAAATCCAAGGATAGGTAGATTAGGTGTTTATTATTTCACTGCAAAATTGGGATGAACTGACCCCCTGAAAGAGATCTTTTCAGCATTCTTTGCTTAGTGACAGTTCTGGAAGTGCCATGAGATTTTTTGGGGAGAAGCAAGGTGCTATGTTATAACTCAAGACTTCTTTTGTTAATCCCGGGCTGTTTTGCTGATTGCAGTGAAATTGATTTCAGGATGAGGAGAAAATTTAGCCTTTTTTAATAGTGTTGAATCAAGAGGAAAGAGGAAATGCCAGATAATTGTCCCATTCATCATAATTTTAAAAAGGAAGCTTAAGTAAAGATACACAAGCAAAAACTGTGCTTCTGCTAGTTTAACCAGTATAGTCTATGTGTATTCCTTTGCTTCTTTTGCAGTAATGACAGACTGTAAGAGATTTGATGACCATGTACACATACATGCTGCTTTTAGGATTCCAAGACTTTTTAATGTAAATATAACTTCCAATTTATATGCTATATTGAGGGGTGTTTTTTCAAAATACAAAGTCTTTACATACTGTTATGTATTCTTACACAGTTCTTTATATACTAAGTGTATTTGGAGTGTACATATTTAGTGCCACAGCACTGTTGTGTTTTGCCCTTACATCACAGCTCGCAAAAACATAAAAGGCTTTTCATGAATTGCCAAGGAAGACCAGAGATATACAGTGAATAAGAATATTTTGGGGAAGTGCAAAGCTTACAAGGTTTTCAATGTCTTTGGTTTAGCTGAGTGACACAGGGGTATTGTATTCTTTTGTAGCAAGCAGGCTGTGATCACGTTTTGAATTCCAAGGCAAGGAGAGACAAATGTGGAATCTGTGGTGGTGATAATTCTTCATGTAAGACTCTTGCAGGTACTTTCAACAGTGCTCGTTATGGTATGTTCATTTGTTTGGTTCTTTTTTAATCTTAACGCACATGTCAGAATGACTTAAATTATGTTTAACGTTTGAAGGAAGTGTATGTTCTTTAGGGCCTCTGTCCACAAAGAATATATCTGATTGTCAGTCATGTGTGCCCTTTGAAGGATGCAGAAGCAAACACTGTGACATACTAAGCCATTCAAGGGGCAAAAAAATCAATCTGCTCTAAGGTCAAAGCAAAAGACATGAATAAAAGATGCAATGAGGGTAAAGGTACTTTTAAAGGAAAAATGCTTCCTGCTTTGCACTTTGCATTCTCTCCTTGGAAACTATGCAGCTGAAGGACTTACTCAAACATCTCCTTTTGGTTGTGTAAAGAGATAGCAAAAAGTCTGTGGTGTTAGCAGCTGATGAGGTTCCTTTTTCCCTGTAGTGAGAAAGATAGTCTATGAAATGTGAGCCTTCTCTTTCCAGAGAACAGGGGCAGCAACGTCATGTTCTTTCCTCTACATTGGCATGTAGTGAATGAGAAACTTCGTAATGACCTTGGTGATTCTATGCCTTTGATTTAGTTTCTCTAAAAAAGCTACTGACAGTTCTTCTATATGTAGTCCTTTTTGGGAAGTATGGAGAGACTATTGTACGTGTGTAGCAGTGTAGTTAAGTAGCTAGAGCATAGAACATAGGGATAGAAGTCTCCAAGTTAATATCAGATTCCTAAAGGCTCCTTCATGCTTCTTCACTGGTTGAAAGAGACCACAGGCAAAGTGAAAATGATACCTGGGGAGCTGCCAAACAAGATCTTCATAGACCAAAGGAATTGCTGGTTGAAGAGGAAAGTATGTCCAGTATCCTGTTGGATTTTTTGTCTGTCCGGAGAAAGAAGACACAATCCGCTGTTAGAGACTGGATTTCTGAACACGTGGACAAAACAGTGAAGGAAAAGAATGTATTATTTTGATAATTCTGAGTAAAGGACTGTCAGTGGTTTTGTTTTCCACATATGAAAGATATTTTTGCTTGTAGGTAGCACACAAATTCTTTCCCAAATACATTCAAGAGACCTGAAACTGCCATTGATATAAATGCAGTTGAGACTGTCACTTTGCATTGTCACGGACTTCCTTGCTCCCAAGTAAAGTTGGAGGAAAAAATCCTGACATGTTTTGGAATGAGGAAAAATTTGATTTATTATTTCAGGTTTACACTTAGTTGAATGTTTAAAGTTCTGTTCAAATTCTTGGAATTCTAGAATATAAAAGATGATACTGAATTACCCTGCTGGTCATTCTGTTAAACATTTGGGGTTATGACTCAGGTGTGCTCAAGTAGGAGAGCAGCAGTGCAAACGAGAGCCTGTAGCCAGCTGATGACTAGAACATCAGTGTCCCTGGGAGGCCTGTGGCATCCCTAGGCTAATGACTGACAAGGCTATCTGAGGAAATGTTCTTCTCCAAGAAGTTCTGAGTTAGCATCATGAGATAAATATGCCAAAGTCTGTGCATTGGACCTGGATCTTTTTCTTTTAAGTTCACCTGTTCCTCTTCCATACTGACATGAGTCATTTTACTAAGGCAGAATTTGGAATCAGACCAAAGCAGCCTATGATGCATGCATGCATTCATTGTTACAATGTTGTCATTAAGCATTAAACAGTAGCAGAACAACCATCAGAAATTCATTACTATGAAATACTAATTTACTTAGCTCCTAATTTAGGAAATGGTAATCTAATTATATACACATAATTATTATCTTGGCTATTATTGCTGCATCAAGTTAGAGTATCTGATTTCCTGGAAAATGGTCATTTTCAGTGCATTAGGATGTGATCTCCTGTGTATTCTTGACACTACAGTTTTGTTGATAGCTTTGTTCCATATTTTTTCTTCTGACATTCTATTAGCACCAGGCCTTCAGCACGTGAGATGAGGGGCTTTTTTGAGTGTGTTTTGGTTTTCTCCCCAGTATGTTAGAAGATTGCTGTGTATTCTTACCTAGAGCATGCAGTGTGTGAATTAGGAATTACAGTGCTGCCCCCAGCTGGTAGATGTGATGGACCTGTGATTAGATTAAATCTTCATCTAAATGCATGGCATAGTTATAATAGATTAAAAGCACTGGGAAGTTAATAAGTTATGAAATTGAAAAGGATATTTCCATTTAAATTTTTATCCACAGAGGTGAGTCAACTAAAGTTAAATCACAGCAAGACTGTTGTTAAACACAGCAAAATAAGTGGAATAGCTAATGAAGATTTTATTAATACTTCAGATTGCCTGCTTGTATTTTTTATTTGTTTCCAATGTTTGCCATACTCAGTTTTTAGGCATAAGAATCCTTTTGAATTTGTGAGTAGCATCAGTAAGAAACAGCTGTTTGGTTTTTGTTAACCTATGGTTATATGCAGAGCGGTAGATCTAAAAAGTAGACCTTGATGCACCTTACAGCAATATTATACAACATAATAGTAGTTGGAGCTATTAAAGAAAATGGTGACTCATGTGAAGCATTTGTATTTTGAAGTGAGCACACCAGGGTAAGATTTCAAATAGAAGAATGTGGATGGGGTGGTTCATTTATCTGATACATCCAGCTATGTGTGTGGCCTGCATTGCTGCCGTGTTCGAGTACTTAGGACTTGTCCATTAGAGTGCTGTCATGCAATACTCATGCGAAATAGAGAACAGCTAACCCAACTGTAAAACTGGGTGATACAGGGAGTGGAGATACTTCATAGTAAGTGGCTTGTTCAGGCTAGTATACAAGTTTGGTGGCTAAAATGTGAAGAGCAACAGTTGTTCCTGAGTCCCACTTGGTGTCACTGACCGCTTTCTAGAGCAGTGCTGGTCTCTAGAGATTTTCCTGAGCAGGTTGAACTCTTACAATTGGTAAAGAATTGAATTAATATTTCTGAACTCAGGAATGAATTTTAGTGAGGTACCAAAATAAAAGTCCAGTACAGCTGGCTAAAAAACAAAACAGAAAACAACAACAAAGACATTTAATATGCATGGAGATATTCTCATTTCCTTCCCAAAACATGAAGGCATTCAGCAGTGGTCATCACTGGTGCACTGTAGGGTTTTGTGTATAAAGTACTTAAACATATGTTCGTATTTACTAGTATTTGACTATTTTTGTTCATAATTAACTTGTGAATAATTGCACTGCAGGTTACAATGTTGTAGTAAATATTCCCAGAGGAGCAACAAACATTGATATTCAGCAGCACAGCTACTCAGGGAAACCGGAAGATGACAACTACCTTGGTAAAACCCTCCTGTTTATAACATAAGTGGATAGATAGGCTTTATGCTCTTGTCAGATGTCTACTTTAGACATATATTATCAGAAGTCTCATAAAGTCTTTAAAGCAAATATCCACTTTATAGCACTGTATCATCATTTGTCTGAGTGTCTGTGTAGATACTAGTTTTCAGAAAAAAGAATGAGATGTTAGGTTTGTAACTCTTAAATGTGTGTGTTCCTTTGTCAGAGAACGGGAATTATAACACATTGCCTCATCCTGTCAATTTTTTACTTTGTTGTGGCAATGTAAATTAAAAATCCACAAGTGAACTCAGGAACGGTTTAGGTATTTATGGTTTTAAATCTTGGAAGAACACACGTTGCTTATAAACAAAGCATTGTGACCTTCAGCAAACTTACCATTTGTATCTCATTTCTCTTTTTCTCTCATGTCTGAGTATAAAGATCACAGGTGGATAGATTTGCAAGTGTGTGAGAGAAATGAAGAATTCACAAGTACATTCTACCACATATCTCACTTGCTGTATGGCACAGTACTTAAATTTTAGCTGAAGTGCCTGAGAGAATATTGGTGCATATTTTCCTTCTGCCTCTTCCATTACCATCCTACTCAACAAACTTTAGAGTTTTCAAAATGTTTTCCTTGCCACCTGTTGCCCTGTTGTTGCACATGCATCTCACAGGACACAGAAAAAAAACCTTATTCCCTGACACTGGCTACCATTTCAAGCAGTATGCCTTTACTAAAAATTTTGCTTTCTTTTTCAATCTAATTTTAATTTTTAAATCTATTTTTTCTGATTTTATATTTACCTTTTTAATGGTTTATTAATTTTTATTGTTGTAATTTGGTTGTTGTATTAAATTATTATTATAAATCCTTAATAATTTACTATATTTTTATTTTAAAATTTACAAATACAAGAATGTGGGCTGTATTCTGTATTCTGCTACAAAATAGGCCAGAAATACAGATAATAATTGTTTCCTTACAGTAGCAGAATCTAACCAAATTTAAAAGTGATGACTGCAGTCAACCCTTCAGCAGAACAAATATTACTGTGTTGCTAATGCACAGAAAACCCAGGACAACTGCTGAGGTGAAAGTTACTGACGGTTAGGATTGAATTCATGCATTAAAACTCTTTGATACAACTTTAAAGTATTACAGATGGACTAAAGGGAGCTAAGTGTTGATGAGAAGATATTAAAAGTTTTTACTGATAACACATTTTAATTAAATACATGCTTTATTTTATTTTATTTTACTTACAGCACTATCTGATATTCATGGAAATTTTATCTTGAATGGGAATTTTGTTGTGAGCATGTCAAAAAGAGAAATCCATATCCATGGAGCCATTTTTGAGTACAGTGGCTCAAACAATACGATAGAACGCATTAACTGCACTGACAGAATCGATGAAGAGCTAACCTTGCAGGTGCACGATCACTTTCTCCTTACGTTTGAAAATTTGCTACGTGATCATTGTGTTCATAATTTTATGTTCAAATTCACTGAAAAACAGCTATTGTTTTATCTCAATCAAGGTTTTGTGTGTAGGGAATTTATACAACCCTGATGTGCGTTACTCATTCAATATCCCGATAGAAGACAGAAGTGATCTGTTTACATGGGATCCTTACGGACCCTGGCAAGATTGCAGCAGGATGTGCCAAGGTACTGTAAATTCTTTTGTAACCACAACCAAAGACCTGAATGCCAAACGTGGCATTTAGGAAGGGACTAGTCTTAAGTGCTCAGATTTTTTACCCCTCCTTGTAAGGGAATAAAGTCAGCACTCTCAAGTAAATGTTAGGTGTGCAGAGCTGTTAAGGGCAGAGTGGCTTCTGATTCTGTTTTGCTGTTTTTCAGTATCATGCAGTGCAATTCTATATTCAGAATTACATTCCTGTTTCTTTTGTAGCCATTGGAGTGGTTTATTAAAAAAAAAAAAAGTTGAATCAAATCTAATGCATCTTTAGCAAGCATTAGTATATTTACTACTATGTATTAGGCTTCCACTTCATATTTCCATACATTTCGTATGTATTTATTTGTGTCTCTTGGTTATCTGCTGCATGGGGTGAAACTTTTAAACAATTATTATTTACTTTTCAATTTTTTTAACTGTTATTCTATAGGCCATTCCAGTGTAAAAGTAAAACCACAATATATATATAAAGTGTATGTCCAGAGGGTTTTTTTTTAATAAATATTCATATTAACAGTTGGTAGAAGTGTCTGTAGATATGTGGTGGTGAATTTCTTCTGGTTTTGAGTCAGTCTGTAAACAGGGTCATGTGCTAGAGGAGAGCATCTGTCAACCATGGTACTTGCTAGCATTCCAGATTTCTCAGGTACCCTGCCACCAAATTTGCTGCTTCCTTAAAGAAGAGGGTTACAACCTCTTAGTTAATATGGTGTTTTGAAAATTTGCAATTAGCAAATGACAGATGTAATGGAATACTTAACCTGATGAGTAAATGGACTGTTGTTCTGTTGCCTTTTTACAGTTTTCTGGAAGTTGATACACACATGAGACCACTGTTAGTAGAGCTGGGAGATGGTGGGGGTGAACAGGACAAAGTTGTTCTCCACCTGAAATGTAGTCAGCTGCACAAAGCAACATGTTTGTGCAAAATATGCTGTGTAGAATTAGTGTTCAGGAGGTCTCTCAGTTAAATAATGCATGGAATTCTTTTGTGTAAGAAGGCACTCTTGTTTTAACCTTTTATTCACTTTTTTTGGTTCCTTTTCAAGGTATTCGAAGAAGAAGAATGACGTGCATACGTAAAAGTGATCACGTGGTAGTGTCTGATCAAAGATGTGAACTTATCCCTACCGTACCAGAAATCTTTGAAGAGTGTAATACAGAGTGTGAATTAAGGTAAAAAAAGGTTCCTATCTGATGGAGCTATTGTGGTCATGCATATTTTTGTTGATAGAGATCAAAACAAAGTACATCTGATTGCTTTATCCTCTGTCCCTCTCCCCCTCTATACTTCCCTCATCCCTCACGTCTCTCCCTCCGTTACTCAAATCTGTTGGTGTAATGGGTTTAGCATTATGTTTACACCTCTGAATCCAAGTAGAACTAGTGTACCTTTCTAATTTTTATCGGTAAAGACTTTTGTTAGGATTGTGAATCTGCTCTATATATCCTAATGCAAAAGCTTCAATTGCTGGACAGAATTATACCCAGAACTGGAACTAATTTGAAACAGACTTGTGTTTTTGCACTACAAGAAAGCCCACGCTGATGTGTTTTAGAGGATGAACAGTTAGAATTATAGTTTATATTTTTCAAAATTACCTAGGAGATTAAGACAGAAGATTCTTTAAATTTAAAAAGATGTTTTTAAGCCTATGAGTCAAATTCCTTTATAGTGCTTTGCTAATTCCAGTGGTGCAGTGGATTCTACAGTTTTATTTGTTCCCTAAAATACATATCTTTATTTACATGACAATCCTGGTACATCCTCTGAGTGCTTTCTTCACCAAGATCTTACTTTTTACATCCTAGTTAGCTTTCCATAACAGTTTGTCCTTGTAGGTGGCACCATGTTGGCAAAAGTGACTGCACCTCAAAGTGTGGCCCAGGGTATCGGACTATAGAGGTCCACTGCATGAAGTACTCTGTTTCAAAAGGACTCAGTGCTCCAGTGGATGATAAGTACTGTGCTGATCAGCAGAAACCACCAACCAGAGAGCCCTGCCATGGTGACTGTATGTTAACAAGTTGGCACTACACAGAATGGTCAGAGGTACAAATTCAAAACCTTATAATTGTACCATTATAGTTCTAGCTAGCGTTCATATCGAATTTTCATTTCTATATCAATATTCTTTTTTAGTTTAACTAAATGAAAATAATGTTTGACAAATACAGAGTTGTAGGAGGAGCTGATACCAACCTTCATATTTCAGCATCTTCCTCATATTTGTGAGAAAGTTTAGCTAAATTGCAGTTTGGTTTTGAAAATCAGCATAGAAGATCTGATGGCTAAAATTGTACATTTTATTTACAGTCTTAATTTAGTGCTGAGAGTATTTTGGAGAAAAGGAATAAGTATTATTTCAGCTTTAATCTTCACTAAAGAGCTTTATCTTTATTTATTTATGTTTGAGATGTTGGAGCATGTTCAGAGGAGGGCAACAAAGCTGGTGAAAGGTCTTGAGCACGTCCTGTGAGGGACTGAGGGAGTTGGGTCTTTTTAGTCTTAAGAAAAGGAGGCTGAGGGGAGACCCTATCACTCTCTACAACTACCTGCAAGGAGGTTGCCGAGATGGTGGGATTGGTCTCTTCTCTCAGGTGGCAAGTGATAGGATGAGAGGGAATGGCTTAAAATTGCACCAGGGGAGGTTTAGGTTAGACATCAGGAAGAATTTCTTTACTGAAAGGGTTGTCAGGCATTGGACCAGGCTGCCCAGGGAGGTGGTGGAGTCACCATCCCTGGAGGTATTTAAAAGGCGTGAGGATGAAGTGCTTAAGGACGTGATCTAGAGGTGGACTGGGCAGGGTTAGGCCATGCTTGGACTCAATGATCTAAAGGGTCCCTTCCAACCCAGGTGATTCTATGATTCTGTGACCGTGGAACCACTAAACAAAGTGCCAGATTTGTCTCTTGTGGACATATTAGCAGTCTGTGGATTAAATGAAGGATACATTTGTCTAACACAACAATTTGTGTCTTTCCTCTTTAAGGCAGATAGTGTATTTTGATCTGTTTTTATCACGTTGTGTTTCCTGTTTCATTTTACTGTCTACACCACAGTGTTCCAGGAGCTGTGGAAGAGGTGTCAGAACCAGAGAAGCTTTTTGTATGAACAATTTGGGTCGTCACCTTCCTGACAGAGAATGCCAGGAACTTCCAAGAGTTGTAACACAGAGTTGTAATGAATTCTTATGTCCAAGCTGGTCTGTTAGTGAGTGGAGCGAGGTAATGAAATTTAAGACATCTTTGGTCCTTGTCATTGATAGTAAAAAAAAGCAGCTTTAAGTGTTTGGGGTTTTTTGTTCTGGCTATTCTGGGGCACATGATAACAAAAATTCTGTAGTCCTAGGATTTCATATACCTCCCAGATGTACAACTTGTGTGAGAATTTAATTTTCTCTGAAATTTTGATAAATTAAGATGAAGCCGTGAAGATACTTAAAGTAAATCTGTCTACAGCAATATACATACCTTCCTTTTCTGTGAAGCAATGAGAACCATCCAGACAACTGCAAAACAATTATACCTTGTTTATTATAGATTATATGGGTGTGAAAGAATCATGGATAGTTCAAACACTTTTTCCTGTAAAAACTGTGATATGTGCACTCATTTTAAACAAGTATTCTTCATTCTTATGGAAGTAAATCATATGTACATTAGCTTTAGAAACTTAATAGTGAGCATTTGGGTTGGTGTTAACAGGGAATGGAAAGTTCATAAAAGAACTACTTACATTCATGGAATATTTCTGTTATTTATGTAATCTTTAAAATCTGGGGGATTGCTAAAAGAAAGTGAAGCCACTAATGCAGATTCATGATCTTAAAAACTGATTACTCTTATAATTTTACAGTGTTCAGTGACATGTGGCAAAGGGATGAAGCATCGTCAAGTGTGGTGCCAACTTAATGATGAACAACTGAGAGAGGATTTCTGCAACCCAAATGACAGACCAGAATCAGTAACACCCTGTGAACTTCATGAATGTGCTTCTTGGCAAGTAGGGCCTTGGGGAGCAGTGAGTACATAAGGATTCCTGGCTTCTCCTTTTCTAGTTCAGACTATGAGTGATATCTTTTAAACATCTTAATTGGTTCTTAAGCAGTTACTTTAGTTGAATTGATTGGCATGTTTGTTTGCTCCTATTGGCTATCTAAGCTGTAATTTAGAAACACTCACATCAAGTTAAAAGCCTAAAATAGTCTCTGACCCTGAGTCTGAATATGAAAGATGCTTTTACACATGAATATGTTACAGCTCTGGAACAATGAAAATGTAGACAGCAAACTGTTCAAATAAATGAGATGGGCAAAAGGCCCAATATTTATAAGGGTCTAGGCATTTTTAAGGAGTAACTTTAATTAAGATCATGGAAGGGAATATGCTAATAATAAAAAGTAAATAGGCTTAGTGTTTTGTTATGGTTTGTTTTGGCCTTCAGTGATAAAAGATCTTCTCTCTTTATGTGAAAGTGTGGTTGAAAAATATGTCTCTGTGTTCAGTGATGTTCATCTAATATATATTAGAGTGGCTTGAAAATTCTGGAATGAAGAATAATCCATGAAGGAAATTTGTCACCAAATATATAAGAAATAATTAAAAAATAATAAGGTACTTGATTTCATGGAGTTATCATAAGGTCAGGTTACTGAAAACAGTGGAAGTATTGGATTATTCAGTGTTTCTTGAATGTTAGAATTTATAACTGAATAGCAGCTGATATTTATTTTTTACATATAACCTCTTAGTAAAATACAGAATAAATATACTTTTTGACATTAAGTGTATTTTTAACTTAAGCATTTCTTTTGTATACATCTTTCCTCATGTACTATTTTTTCACATTATCCGTAACAGCACTGCTGTCTAACGTAACGTTGAATTCCTTTTGAGTACCCTTTTGATCACAAGGTCCTGGCTTTTCATTCCTACAAACCAGATACAAAACTGAAATAAAAAGTCCTTTCAGTCCCATGATATAATTCTTGTGAATAAAAAAAATCTGCTGTGTATGACTCACAGTGCTGGAATAGTTTGTTGAAGCAGTTTGCCAAGCCATGTCACTGGAGCAGAGCTTTCCATTGCAGTTTTTCCTCAGTACCACCTGGTAATAGTTATTCATGACCTGGGTTTTTACTGGTATTTGCACTTGGACCACAACATTTATGGGCTATTATTTGTCATAGTCTTTGCAGCCATCTAACATTTTAGGTGATTCTTTGAGCATGCTCTTGTCAGCCTCTGTAGCAAAGGTAAAGATTTATAACAGCTGCAGCTAGTGATTTATTTGGAAGCCACCCCTTAGTCCACCCCCCAGCCACTTCCTCTACCCCAGTTTTTATGGCAGAGCAGGACATCGTATAGCATGGATTGTCCCTTTGATCAGTATGGGTCAGCTGTCCTGGCTGTGCTCCCTCCTGTTCTCCTGCCCACCTCCAGCCTACTCCTTGCAGGAGGTGTAGGGGGGAAAAAGAGAAAGCCTTTATCCTGCACGAGCACTGTTCAGCAGTAGGCAAAATATTGCTGTGTTATGGATAATGTTTAAGCATGATATAATCTGCTATGAAGAAAGTTAACACCATCCCAATAGTCATTCCAATTCATTCTAGAGAGAGCTTTAAAATAGAAAATGTAATTAACATTTAAAATTTATTATAAATAGTGCTATTTCAAGTGTGTGAAATTATTGACTTCAACAGTGTTCTGTAACATGTGGACGTGGATACCAGATGCGTGCAGTCAAATGTGTTACTGGGACTTACAGAGTTATTTTGGATGATGACAGGGAATGTAATGCTGCTACTCGTCCTAGAGATAATCAAGTAAGTTAAAAAATGCCTTTCAGTTGATTGCACTTTTAACTAAAAAGCATATAATTACAGATGTTGTCTATGGACTCTTTGAGGGAACGTCCAGGAAGCCAGTTCCTAAAATGAGAAAAAAATACCTAAACTGTCTGCTTTTTCCTGAACTTCAAATTTGAGCTGGGGAAAAAAGAAAACTAATTTGGAGATTGGGGATTTGAAAAATTGCCATGTGATTGAAGGGGTCCAAAGGCCTTTGATTATTTGTAGCAGGGGAAACTCCAAAATGGGGAATATTGTAAGGAGACTACTTGCCTTGATCCTTAATAATAGCACCTAACTGGTTCGGTACTCTCTAAAACCCTGCTTGTATACAGTTCTTAAAAGAACATGGTTACTTGAAGAGAGCTTCAGTTGTTGGAATCATGTCTCAGTTTACTCCCTTCGTCACCTCCCTTAATTTAAATCGATTGTTTTTCAGAAGGGATGTTTTTAATAGAGTCAGTGGGTTTACCTTTAACTAAAAGCAATTGCTGTCTTGGCTACTATGTATTAATCTGTTGATCTAGCCATGGATTGATACATCTCATTTATATACTGCTAAGCTGATAACCACATATCTCCATGAGGGCATACTCTGCTCACTTCAAGGAGAAGAGGGGGAAAAAAGGGGGATTCTGTGGTCACAAGCAAACCAGTCACAAGTTACCACCCCATTGATGGCTTCTTGAACAAGATTTCAATACATAAAACTCAATTATTTAGTATAAATTCATTTCCAGTTACATGTGAAAACACTGGTTTTGAGCATGCTTTGTATTTGGGATTGTGGTACCCTTCCAGCTGTTGACTGAAGCTGGGTAGTGTTGTGTTCTCAGTAGCTGAAGGTATAAAGGACAGAACAGCACAGCCACTATCTTCATTCAGTCCCTCTTCACAGCATGTGGCTATAAAACAGGACACAGTAATGCTTATGTCCCTTGTCTCCAGCAAGTTCCCTAACACAATTCTTGCTCAAAATGCAACTATTCTTATTTATTACTCATACATTTTTAACATCAAGTAAATTTCCCTTGCCTCTTGATTTGAAACAATTCAGTTAAAAACCTTTGAATAACACCAAGGAAAAGTTAGAAGATGACATTTACTTGTTACTTCTTCCAGTTTTACTCCAGCGGTAGCATCTATCTCTATGGGAGACATTTGCTTTACATTTGTCTCTTCCAACATGTGTATTTTGAAAACTTTCTGTTTTTCTCACCCCCACAGGAATGTGAATTACCCTCTTGTCCAGAAAATACAAAAATATGGACTACATCACTTCCTCCAGTTCATTTGGGGAAGGTGACCCAATGGAGATATGGCTCCTGGACCCCAGTATGTAATGTAATAGTGGTCACATCTTGCAAAGCAAGTCCTCCATTCCATCACCCATTTTCCATAAAAATCTTATTAACATATTTTTTCAGACTGATATCTTCTTGGGATAAATTTTAAAGGAAATATAATATTATAATTTTTTTACAGAATCTGTTTCTTAAGGAGGAGATAGA
The DNA here is from genome assembly GCA_020800305.1 of Porphyrio hochstetteri. Lineage (NCBI taxonomy): Eukaryota > Metazoa > Chordata > Aves > Gruiformes > Rallidae > Porphyrio > Porphyrio hochstetteri. Next base: position 36,801,996 of record CM036905.1, read on the forward strand.
CACTTCCAGCAGAATCTCTGTGCTTCAAATTTACCCAGGGAAAAAAAAAAAGGGGGGGGGATGTGTGCAGAAATATCCAGAATTCTAGGAGCTGGGATTCTGAGCAAAATAACTTTCATATGATTGAGAGCATGGAAGGAACTGTTGGTTTTGAAATAATTAATCAGATTCTGAGCACAGAGAACATCCTTCATTCTAAACAATGATTTAAATCCTTTATGTGAATAGCAATATTAAATAGTTTAGGTCTTTAAAGATTAAGTTTACATAGTTTGTAAAATGAGAATTATAAAAAATGGTTTGTACACAAACTTGGAAAAGGTTTTTATATGGTAGTATTGAAAATATATTTTTCTTGATGGCAATGTGAGAATTTTAAATTATCTATAATATGTGGGTGTGTCTGTTAATTCCTTGAGGTTCTTAATGAAGCATAGAACACAATTATATCTTTGCAGAGCTATTTAGTTACAATAGGAGTAAAGAGTGCATAGGCTGAAGCTTTTTAGAAACTCTTTACTAAATCTACCTCAATCTTCTCAGGTATAAGGGAAGGGGCTCAGTGGAATATGGTAATAAAGTAAAATGGCAAATGGCTTGTGAATATCAGTTTTTATTATGTCAGTTGATGTAAATATTACATCATTGTGTAATAACTACAATTTTCTGGAAATTACTCATCAATGTTTCTACTGTTAATAAATAAAAACACAGTTTTGCCTTTGCAACTGTATAATGATTCTGTGTTATAGCTGAAATGCTCCCTGTTTGGATACGCTGAATGGCTTCACAAGCATTAAGGGCATGCAATTCAGTACTGAGCCAAGGGGAATTCTTAAGGCCTAAAGATTCCAGCGATATTTCACTTTCTTTCCCGAGTGCATGGCTCTATCAGCATGGGTTGGAAACCTGGTTCTCACTTTAATTCTAAAGTCAAGCTGATACTCTGCTGTGTTAGTATTTTAGACGCTTGCATGATCTTGTTTTGGTCTCCTCAAGTGCGATGAGCTTGGATTGTTCTCTGACAGTGCTCTGCATCCTGTGGGAAGGGTGATCGTGCTCGCTATGTGAGTTGTAGAGATGCTCATGGAGGAATAGCAGATGAATCTTTCTGTGCTCATTTACCACGACCAGCTGAAATTTCAAGCTGCTTTAGCCCATGTGGAGAGTGGCAAGTTGGAAATTGGTCTCCTGTAAGTATTAGTTGTAATTATTTTTTTAATGTGCCTATTTAGTTCATTGGCCAAAGTCTCTAGAAATTGTGACTTCATATTCTGTGCAAGTGTAATTGAAATTGCATCCCTTGTAAAAGCAAAGTATAAATTTCTTATTGTCAAAATTAAATATAAATATCTTTGGCTGTTAATTATGAGTCTTCTGTTACAAATTTTGGGTTAATTTTTGGTCAGTGCACAGTTACGTGTGATAGTGGAATAGTAACAAGACAAGTTATTTGTGTCAACTATCATCAACAAATCAACGAGGATTACTGTGATCCTGAAGGCCGACCTTCCAAAGAACAGGAATGTAACATGCCACCATGTCCACCAGTTTATCACCATAGTCCGAAAATACATGACCAGCCAAGCCATTTTCCAGAAATAGGTTACCTCCCAGTACACCATCCACGAGACAATACCAACCAGTGGAACCGTCCCTCTGCAGGAGGATATCAGTGGAGAACTGGACCCTGGGGAGCAGTAAGAGATTTGTTTCTATATGTTAATTTTTTCTCTTACACACATGGTAACATCTCTAGAAATACTATCATAGTACAGAGTTGATCAAAAGAGAAGCACTGAAATATATTCAGTTGAAGATGTAACTTTTCTGTGATTTCAACTTTCAAATACTTCTACATAGTAGTAATTTTTATTTGCAATTCTCAGTTTTAAAAGTTAACATTAAAAATGATAATTCCAAGTAGTTTTAACCTACATATTTTACATTTTTCTGATTATGCCATGGTGATTCATATGTTTATGTATTTTGGTAGTGCTCTAGTACTTGTGCAGGTGGATTTCACCGTCGAGTTGTAGTATGTCAAGATGAGGAAGGAAGAAGTGCTAGTTATTGTGAGGAGGCAACAAAACCTCCAGAGACAAGACACTGTGATTCTGGACCCTGTCCACGATGGAACTATGGGAACTGGGGAGAAGTAAGATCTTTTCACTTTCAAGGGGAAACATTATTTACCACATAAACTTAGTATAGTTATTTGACTCTGAATAGAACTGAACAACATTTCAGCCTGTTTAGATAAACTTTGTTCTTTGATCAAATCCCAAACTGTAGTGTAAATATGAGTAGTGTAAATGTACATTGAAAAGAAGTAAATATTCTGTAAGGCTAAGGATGTAAATCATGTAATTGAGTGCTTCATTAGTGCCTTGAATCTTGAGACATACAACATTAGTGACTGTTAGAAAAAAGATGAGTTGTACGTAAAAAAGCTCAGTTGTAATAGCTAGTCTAAGGAAAAAAAATGAGCACAGAAAACTATAAAGAAACTGTTTCATCAAATTCCATACGTGCTGACTGGAGTAACTGCAAGTAGTAGTATCTGCTCAGTTGTAGTTAAAATTTAGGAGCATGAAGATAGGATTATGCACCTAAAAGGGGTGCCTGGGTTAGAATATCTCGATGAAACACATTATCGGACAACAAATGGTATCACCACATCATGTAATGTTGTTTTTGCTCAAACACTACACTAAGAGTTAAAGCTGGTTAGTTTGGCTTTCAGTCTAATCTAACAAACTGTGGATTCCTGCTCTCATTTCTTATTCTTGGTACATCTGTATCTAGAGTTGAAAATTAAATCACTTTTTTTTTTTTGGCCAGATCTGACCATTTAGTTTTCAAGGCCAGTCTAAATATCTTTTATTTCTTGTCTAGAGCTGCAGGCTTGGGATCCACTTAATCCAGATGCTGAAGTTTTTGTCCAATTTAGAATCCTCTGAAATACAGTAAAAAGCTATAAACTGTTGGAACATGCTCACTTTTGATGAGATTGTTTTTAATAGCTCGTTAGAAAAGAGAATTAGTATTTTTGTCTGGTGCTGAAGAATAACAGGAAAACTGAAAACCAGAAAACACATCCTGTAACTATTTTACACTTGGCCTGTATAGATACAGACTATGAGAAAGTGTGCCCAGTGTCCGAATTATCTCTTTTTTGGCAGGGCCAATTTCCTCTTTTCCTCCTCTCAAAGAGAAATAAATAGGCACGTTTATTCTCACAAATGGTTACTTCTTGATAGAGTTGATTCTTTGTAGCTGAGACTTTATGTAGAAAATTACTGGATAAACTATAAAGAGGTCTGGCAAATGTCTTGGTGAGAGAATTGCTTTCCATTTTATGAGATTAGACTGTAAATGCTGAATCTGTAAATACTGAATAAATAATTGAATGTCTAGGGAATATGAAACTAGAGATAGTAAATAGTAACATGCACTGATTATTGCTGAATCTTTTTGGTTTAATGGTATGTGATGACTCTCTTAACAAAAATACTACATATGAAATTCTTTATTTCAGTGTACTCAAACTTGTGGAGATGGAATAAAGACAAGACTGGTGATTTGTCAACTTCCCACTGGCCAAATGTTGGGTGATCAAAACTGTGAAATTCTTGACAAGCCACCTAATATGGCCCAATGTAATGTGCATTCTTGCCCTGGTGATGTTTCATGGCATCGGGGACCGTGGAAATCGGTACGATAGCATTCACTAATATTTCACTTTCTTGTTCTTTCTGTCACTGCCTTTCCCCTTGCCTTTTAAAAATTATATTATTATTTTATTTCATAACAGTGAAATAATAATGCATGTGGAATATAGTCTATGTAGTTTTATTAAGCAATTGTTCCTGCAGTCATTGAATTGAATGGGAAACATCCATTTGCTTCAGTGGGAACAGTACCATGCTCTGTAAAACATCATAGAGAATATTTTGAAAGTGACCAGAAATCATCATAGCAACTAGCAATACCTAATAAGTTGTTCTATTTTGAAGGGTTATGATTTGATCTGTGTTTAAATTTAAAAGCATATGCTGTAATTTATACTGTAGCATTATCTACATATTTATATTTGTAAAAAAAAAGGCATTTTAGTGCATAACTTTGTTCTAATAGTATATTTAAGCATAAAATAACTCACACATGTATATTACACTCTGTCATCAAACATTTTACTCCCTGTTACGTGTACATTTGTGTATAAAAGTTTATATTTGTGGTTTAAAAACAGTGACTAATGAAAGCTGTCTATGTATAATTATGTATGTAACTACAATATGTTATTGTCTACATGTCACTGTCTATTAATGTGTAAAGATGCCTACAGTAATCACCATTAATCTTTCAAATTGCCACTAGCAGATTATTAACATACTGAAGTAATCATAGCAAGCTCTACAATATAGAGTGCAGTATATTTCCCAAGCTGTGAATTTGACAACAATATTTATTATTGTGCTCAATTCTAAGGCGAATAATGGCAATCAAAGGAGGTTGGATCCAGTTCTGGTTCCACTGAAATCTGATGAAAACCTGCCATTGACATCCCTGGGAGATGGGCTAGGACAACAGTTCTTTTTTATTTTTTTAATTAATAAAGTTATGTAATTTGGTTCCTTGAATTAAAGTGGAAACATTTTTTTAAAATATTGTCCAACTTCAACTTTAGATAATTTATTAGTGTTTATATAATCTATTACAATTTATTGCAAATGGACTTTAAAATGAAAGTTTAAATTAGTTATCTCTTTCTTCCACTGTGCAAAACAAGAGTTTTGAGTTTCTGTTTAGCAGACACCAGAGTATCTTTCTTTTAGCCACTAGCCAAATAATTAGTGGTGACTTGCTAATGCTTAATTAATGTATGTACTTCAGGTACTGAGAAGACAAGCAGGGTATTCAGCTCACCATTGACTTTGAACTTAATGTTTGTTTTCCTTGGAAAGTTATTCACAGCCTGTTCCTTCCCCAAGCAGTGCAGTATGTGCTGCATTAGTAGGTTACCTGTAAGCTATTGTAATACATTGTAAATGTTACATATGGCTTAGTTTTGCAAAGATTTTTCATACTGGTTTTTATCGCAGTTGATACAAAGAGTCATTTTAATCCTTCAAAAACTAAGTTTAGAATAGAATCTAGTTATCAGAGAGAGATGTTGGGGGTTCTGCTTTGAATATGATTACAAGCACTATGGTTATGCAGTCATAGTTTTAATTTCATCACACTGTCACATGGTGATCTACAGAAACGTCGCAGAGTCAGGAAATAAAAGCTGACACATATTAAACATGCTGTCACTTTTAGTGTTTTAGCTAATTTGAACTCTGCTGACACACCAACATCAGTTCATTTTTGTTGCTGTTCAAGCTGGGCAAAATTTATTCATTGAGAATGGCTTTTCTGAACGACCATTTCATCTGTGGGTGGTTTACTAGTGATGTGGTTGTTTGGGAATAGATGATGGCTCTGCCTGTCTCATGCCTTTCTAGCATACAATATGCTCTGATACAGGGGGCCGTTAATGACTGGAAACTCTGTGGTGGCTGGGGTCACCAAGCATGTCACATCTACACATTCTCTTTACCATAAAGACAGCAAGAACCAGATAAAACATTATTTTTCATAAAAAATGTTGAGTAATATTAATTTGTCTGGACATCAATGCATTACACGTATATCTGCTAGTGAGATTCCTATGTCAAAACTTAATTAGAATCTGAAATGTGAGACTGCCCACATGTAGTGTAATTTGCCATGCCCACATGTAGTGTAATTTGCCATACAGAGTAAATTCTGTTGTTTCACTTCTGGCAGGCATGGCACAAATGTCATACATGGGGAGGGTGAGTAGAGGGAAGAGAATTTCTGAGCAACTGCTTTACCTGGAACAACAACTTGACCACCCTGAATAATTGGCCCTGCCTCTGGTCCAGCCAGTTATGAAATGGGTATCAAAATTACTTTTAAAACCTTTTCCTCATTCTGATATAGCTTTGTCTAAACCATGTCTGAACTGAAAACTTTGCTTACAGATTAATTATTCCAGCTTTTACATAGACAGATAGTTTACTCTTGGATTTTAGATTCCAGCAGAAATAAATTCACAAATAATCAGATTAACTGAGACTAATTCAGAATCCTCAGAGCCAAGAAACTGATCCACCATGTAGGATTGTTGTAATTTGTCAGTTGTTTGTAACTCTTAGCCTTTCTTCCATACTGGGACATTCCAACTTCTTCCACTAGCTCTTGGTATATATTTGAGGATAGAAGTCTTTTAGCAATATCCCTTGTACATACATGTCTTTCAGGTTTTGATCCATTTTACACAGCGTAATGAAAATAAAGCATACCTTGCAAATACACAACAGGGCAGTTTCAAGGAAGGCTCTGTTTATGGTTTGAAGCCAGAATTCTGGTTGATGCTGTTCAGCAGCTATGGGCTGTTACACTTTATAGTCTGTCTGTCTGTCTGTCTGTGGCTCCCAGAGCTGAGCATTTCAAAGCTTAAAGGCCACATGCTCCTCTGCTGCTGGTTTCTGCAGAAATTCTGAAGGATCGCTGCACTCCAGGACACACATTGTCAGAAATTTCAGTTCTTTAAATCTTTGAAATGTTAATTCAGTCCAGAATTTTCATATTTTGATATCCAAGCCAGAAAGAGGCTCTGAAGATTTACAGGGAGGATGGCTAAGAAATGCAGCCTTTGGCCTGCAACTTGAATTTGTTTGATCTCAAGGCTGCTGAGAGACTCTGGCAGTATCTTTTTAGAATGTAGGTTACATCTTCCACCCTCTTAGATTTGTGCAGGCTTCTTAAGGGAGTTTTTTTCACTAAGAACCGAATCACACTGACCTTTTTGCTTACATTTTTTTAAAAAAATTTCATTTTCTGCCTTTGTTTCCATATCCAAGGGAAAGGGAGTGGTTTTACACCCAGTCCATGCATCTTGAGGCACTGCCATTTTCAAAGAATATTGTTGTCAGTTCTTAATGTAAATGAGGTTGATAAATATTATACAAACATTTGATTTTAATATTTCATTGCCTTTTTTGCATTTATCTAAGTGCACTACCTCTTTTTTATATACAAAAATTACAATACAGTTGTTTATACTTGATATAATTTTAAATAATGCTTGAGGTAAATATAGTTGCTTATTTTAATGGGAGTTATACCACCAGTAAACTTGGCCCATGTACCTTGGATATTTTTTTTGGTTTAGACTACTCTGGTTTCATTGGTGAAGGGATTGAGGCAATGATCCAGAACTTCCTGAAAGAATGAATAAATTGCAAGCTAAAAATTGTGGAAACCATATGTCACATTATATAATGTCAAGAAAAATTCCATAGCATTCTGGCAGCTGGCTCAGAGTACTTCATTCTACTATTGATTTTTATTGTATTCCTTCTTCCCAGAGTGCATTATTGGGGTTTTGTGTTTAGTCCATACACCAAGACTTCTGGTTTATTGTATTAAACTAAGAAGTTGTTTTTTACTCAAAGCATGAAAAGACAAAGTATTACAAATTTGCAGATACAAGGTTTGAAAACTGAACCAGATGTCTAGATTTAACACTTTGGTGCTAATCTTAATTCAGCTGAAGAATGCTGCATTGTTATTTTCAATACTAAGCTTTTTCTTTGAACAGCATTTCCCATACCCACAGGCTTTAATAGTCTTAGCCAAACAATCATCTGTCACCTGACCAAAAGTTAGGTGGGAATATAATCAAATCAGTAACTCTCAGGTGGATCTATGGTTATGTTTAGATACAACAAATCATCAGACACATAGTGTAGTTATGTATACAACCTTGCAAACCTTTCATGTATAGCACCAATGTAAAGTAGCTATACTTGAGAATAAAATATTATTAGCATATTATATGCAGTAATTTAAACTATCATTTTCCCCATGAACCCCACAACTCTAACATATATATCACTGTAGTAGTTTTCAGGACTAAGGAGGTGGTAAGTGCATCCTGGTGGTAGCTGACAGCCATCTTCACCTGGTCCCCTGAAGACCTTAACTGAAACTGGAGGGTTAAGGACTTCCCAGCTGTTGGCTGCTGCCTTCTAGGTGAAATGCAGTACTTGGCTGGGAAATAATTTCACACACAGTAGCACGTTAGGACATTTTCAGTGCCAAACTCATCGCCTGGTACCTGGGCAAAATGTGTAATGCGAGCACCCATTTTGCTTTACTCTTCCTTCTGCTATTGAACAAGCATTAACCATTTCACTCATCTCATATGCTTTTCTCAATGGAGCCTTCACTTCAAGGATTGTATCTGACTACTAACAGAAGCTTCCCCTTCTTATCTCAGTTTCTTTAAAGGTTTTGTTATTTATCTCTTGCTTAAATCGTCATATCTTCCTTTCTAGTCTATTTTTTATGCCCCCTAAGTTGTTGCTGCACAACAGAAAACAAGTTTAATTCTTTTTAAATTCCCGATACATATAGGTTTTAACTGTGTTGTGTACCTTTCCTTTTACATGTTTTCTTAAAGGTTTTATGGAGTATGAGGAGGAATTATACTGGAGGAATGAAATAGGCTATTGATATACGGGAAGACGATACGTTCCAGCTTCACATAGGAAAGTTTGTTTGCATTTTTGGATGACAAATTTGACACATGTAGATCGATATTTATTTTTGGTGCCCCATAGTTTTCCAGTGCTTACCAAAATCCTTGGAGAGCCAGGTAGCCAAACAGCAAGGTTCCTGCTTAGGCAGTTGATGGTAACAGTTGCTGGTGCCTTGGAGGCTGTTTCATTAGGACTTTTGTTCTATAAGTGTGAATAGGTACCTAAATTTTATCAGAGACATTTTAACCAGGCGTGGTGAGATGTGTTTGCATCTCCTCCTTTCTTGTTCCTTTAGAAAGAATAGCTAGCTGGATTACTGAATACAGATTGTCACTCAGTGTGACCTAAAGGTTGATGGGTAGTCTGTTATCAGTAAATCTTGACAGCACTTTTGAAACCAGATAGCTTACTGGGTGTGTGGCTCATCTGAACAGATGCAGCACAGCAAGCTGCTGTAACTTGAAGTATCAAGTATTCCTGCAGGAGCAAACAGTTATGCCTTTGCTCTGTGCCATCCTCAGTTTTATCTCAGTCAGTCCTTTATGAGGTGTTCTGGTTTGCACATCTAAACAGTTTCATGTGTAGTTGCTGAGTGCCAACAGTTATGGCACCAGCATAGCAAAGCTAAGGTTCCATCTTGAGGTTTTTGCCCATAGAATCACAGAATATCCTGAGTTGGAAGGGACCCTTAAGGATCATAAAGTCCAACTCCTGGCTCCACACAGGACCAGCCATTTTCTGATAGAGATTGAAAACATGTACATTTGGCATCTTATTTGATTATCAGTGAAAGAGGATTTACACTCTCTAGTATGAGTTAATTGTAGTTCAGTCATTAGCACTTTGTTTTCTTATGTTTGTTTTCTTAGTGTGTTGGACTTCATGCTCTCTTATTTCATATTGATATTGTGAGTCGAGATATGATGCATCCAAGTCTCTCCAGAGTTCAGACTTATGAAGAGTTGGTCCTAAAATTTTACCATATACCAAGAGTGACGTCAGAACAGAATTTTTAATAACATTAAAGTTGGGGGGGGGGGGGCATTAAAATACTTCCTGTAATTAAAAGAACCTTAAAAGTGGGGAGGGACTACTTTCCCAAGAACAGGACTACTTGTGCAGAGTGCTTTTGCCCTGTTCTAGCACTATTAAAAGAACAAAATGCTCACAGCAAATTAATCAGTTGTACCGTGTTGTTAGTCATAGTCATTGATTATCACAGACGAGCGTTTCATTAACTGTTCAAATTATATAAAAAAGAAGTTCCACAAAACTACAGTGTAAAAATGTTAGGTTTTTTCTGAGTTCTGTTTCTGCTCTGAGGTGTCTTTATGGTCAGTGATACAGGCAAGATTTGACCCTTACAGAAGATAATTATGTTTTGTTTGTCTAAAATGTTAACAATTTTTTTTTCCCCTCACTGATAGGATTTTTATGTAATGTCCTAAATACTTGTTTCCAAAATTCAAAAAGAAATATTTCTGTACTGTTCATCAAGTTTAGATTTGTGAGAAAATAGGCATAAAAAGAGCGGAACAGCTCAACTTCTAAGTTGCCTTTAAGTGTCAGACATACCTTATACTGCTATTAGCTGTTGCCCTTCAAAGACACATGAGTCTTTCGAGTAACTGTTTTCTAGTTCTTCAGTTTTCTTTTTAGTTGCTCCAGAGTCATTTCAGTGTAATTCTGTCTTTGCACTAGTGGAAGAAATCTATTATTACTTTAATGAATACAAAGTTGGTTTTTAAGAATTGATATCCCAGTCCTCTTCCAGTGTTGTTACTGCCAGGCATCCCATTGGCTTCTGCAGGGGCAGAAGCAGACCAAATTTACAAAAGGAAAGTATTTATTTGTGTTCCTTTCAATGCAGAAAAAAAAAAAGTGCCTTCATTCACTTTTTTCTAATGTGTAAAAAGTATTTATGTCGTTAAAGATAATCTTTTATATTAAAAGGGAATTCAGGATCAGTGAACTTGGTTTTCAAAACCAGCTTCAGCCTTTTACCTCTACTTCTGCTGCTGCCTAATGTCAAACTTCAGAATACCTCATTACCAATACAGCACATTTATTTAATATCCCACTGCCTGAAATCTTAATGTTAGCATATGCTATTCATTTTTGAAAATTTTGGAAATGGGGGAGGTGGTGGTGGTGTCTTTTCAGAGATAACCAATAACATATGTCACTACCCAAATAATGTCATAAACCAGACTTGGGTTAGTGGATTTCATTTAGGGTAATTCTGATAAAAATGAAAGAAAATACTTGTTTCCAAAATTCAAAAAGAAATACTTGTGTACTGTTCATCGAGTTTAGAGGAAATTTCTCCATTTTGGTGCTATGTTGCCTGTATAGCTTGAATTAATAAATAAGTTATAATGTATGTGTGATAATTTAATTTAATGACTGTGACTTGTGTCTGTGAAATACAGTTGCATTTTAACCCTTCTTTTTTATGCATGTTGTGTGGCTTTGTGTTTATATTTAATGTGTCCTTTATTAAGGAATGCTAATGTTTAACATCCTTAAAAAATAAAAACAAAGAGGGGGAAACTAACTGCTTTTGTTGAAAGTGAGGTTGGGTTTTTTTACTATTCAGTAATCTTTGTGTTGCAATGAACTTCATATGATATTTAAGTGCCACTGTTTTCATGGGGGAAGCGCTTATTCTTGAACAGAAAAAAATACATAAACATTGTTAGTGATAAAAGCAGCAATTGATGCCAAACTGGACTGGTGTAGGTAGTTGGCACATGAGCTTTGGTAAAGCCTCAAGATAGTAGCTGTTGAACCTTTTGCTGGAGCTATAATTTTATGGCCCAGCCCCACTCCCACTTAGTCAGTGACACAGCCACAGGAAGCTGAGGATCATAACATAATGCTCAACTCTTAATGTTGAAGATAAAAATGTTTATATTCTTAGAACGCTTTTGAATGAGGAGGCTTGCAGAACGTTTGGTGCTTCCATTTAGAAGGAGTACAAGTGAGAGGGGAACATGGTCAAAGTCAAAAAAAACCACCCAACCCAGAATATTGCAGAAAGGGAAAAAAATCAGGTTGTCCTTAATACCCTTCCTAAATAGGTATAGTGATTTGATGAAAGTGAAAGGAATGTGAAGCTACTGATGTATTTATTTCTTTTTAGCAGTTAGAACTTTCAGAAAAGCTGAAGGGTTCTGGGTGGTCAGATCCATGTGAAAATCATTCTGAGCTGCCTGTACATATGCGGCAGCTTTGAAAACCCCCGTCACAAATATTGGTTCACGGTGGGTTTGAGACCGAAATTTAGAAGTTATTAAACATATATTAAAGTATTAGCATTTCCTAACTTTTGTGAAGGTTAATACACACATATTTTGGTTACCTGGCATGGAAAATGGAAAAAATAATGGTCTGCACTTATCTCCTGTGGGAGTTCCCAGTCTTTCCTTTGCAAACTGGTAATTGTGGGAGAGTGATGACTCCACTAAGACAGACTGCTGTACTGAGCAGACTGTGCTCCAGCATGCATCTCTAGCACCCTTCCATTTCAGTTCACTTTGGTGAGAGCAGGATGGGGCACTTAAATGTCCTGGTGAGTCGGTCGTGCTGACTTTATGCACATGATTTATGATGTGGGAAAGATTGATCCGTAAGTAAATTGAAAATATACAGAGGAGTGACTTAGGTGGAAAATAACCTGGAATTCAACACGTGAAGAAGGTAGGTAAAATGTATTTCTCATTATCTACAATACATATTTTTGTGCCAAATTAATATTTAAAATATTTTTCTTAATTATTTAACTGATGTGTAGTTAAGTGCTGTATAAAGAGTTGTAGTTTTGTACGCTTCTAAAAGGTTGGAAAATTTCTGACAATGCTGTATCGTATCCTTTCTACTTCCAGTTTTCTTTAATATCCAAATACAAACACCTTTAGTTTTTAGTCAAATGAAAAAAAATAAGTTAATTGCTATGTTCTGTAGAGCAGACAGACACACAGAGCTCATATTGTTTAATTTCTGAGCTACTGTTTTGCTGCTGCTAACATGATTAAAAAAGATAAATCGGAGACTGCGGTTGCTGGGATCCAGTGTTTCTTCTGCTCATGCCTGGCTTTTTGCAAGTTCAACTGAAACTAATTTCTCTACCATTGTAAGACTGTATGAGCTCTTTTGTAATCAGTTAGTTGAGGGGGCTCTATCTCTGAAGATAAAAAGGCAGAATCCATAAAATGAAGTTGTAAATTGCAAAAAGGATATAACCAAATTCTTTTTCTGTACAACTCCATTGATTGTGCAAAGGTAGCTTCCACACCAGAGATCCTCCATCATGTTAATAATATGGTCCGACTTCTGTCATGAAGAACTATAAATGAGATGTCATGCTCGAGGGGTGAACATTATTTTTCTGTGAGAATGCAGAGCATGCCACTGCCATGTGTTTGTTCAGGAGGCAGTCCTCCCCCTGGGGCAGCCTGTTTCACTCTGTCCCATTGGCAAAAGCAATAACACTTTGGGCTGCTGGTTTGCTGAGGTTTGGGAGCCCAAGTGCTGGATGAACACAAATCCTTCTGTAGTTCTCCATTTGGAACATATGTCTGGAAAACTCTCCATTTATTTGCAGCAGAGGAAAAAGCCCTGTGTTTCTTTTGGTTGTGCTGTATTTTGGTTGGACCTGATGATTTCTCAAGGTCCCTTCCAACCCCTGCAATTCCGTGATTCTGTGATTTCCTTGAGGTCTCCTAACTCCTTCTCTGCCACCCTTCTTCATTGATGCTTGCCCTTTACTCACTGTTTGTCTCCAGTGCTGCTGCCTTCATGTAATTGCTTAGAGGTGTTACTAGTGTTACGTGACTGTGAATAAAGGAAGATGAGCCTTGTTGAAGTGTGGCCAAGTCAGCAATTTGGTCTGCAATGGTAAAGGTGCCAATACCAAATACTTCCTTGAAAGAACAGGGCTGCTGTTCAGTCTTACAAATCTGACACAAATACATACTTGTAGATTAAGATTTTTTGAAAGATCTAGTCAGAGTCTTACTCTGTTCCCGATTCCCACTCATTTCAGAAGGAGAGGTAAGGCAGAGTTGTCTGTTGGGTTTTGGGGTTGAGGGTTGGTTGTTTGGGGCTTTTCCCTGTGGGTGTTTGTTGTTGTGGGTTTTTTCCTTAATTTACCAATGTTCCTGTATTTGTAATTGGAATTCGCCTCAGCCTTCTGTCTGTTGTATATATCATTAGTCTGAAAGATGATAAAAGCTAGGTACCTGTACCAGGTATATTGCTGCAGGAAAGCTGGATGAGGAATGTAGTTGACCATTCCCTCCCTCCCAGCAATTAATAATCTGATCGTACTTCTCATTGTTTTAATATATACTGTCATTAATTGCAGTGGTAATGTTGCTTGAATGGGGGCTGATGGCCGATGGCCAAGCTCTTGAGGTACATGCAGACCCTTCAGTGATGCTTAAGACCAAATAACCGCAGAAAATGCCTATTGTTTTTCTGACTTTCAGGTGGTAACCAGATCCAATGGACTCAAAGCAAAAGTAAGGCAGGAGGAGTAGCTATACAATTCATTTTTTAATGTGTTAAATGAGATACTAAATGTGATATGTCATTAGTTTTGAAGGAGAACATATTAATCATCAAATCGTGAAACTGTGATTAAATTTCAAAAGTATCAAGCAGACATTAACAGAAACACAGAATCTCTTGCACAAGGCTTGGTTTTGCACCTCTCCAATGCTGCAGTTTGGCATCTAAACTGGTAGATGGTTCTCCCTGTTGTGTCTAATAACAAGCTCTTCTCCAGGTGAGCTGAAGCCTGAATATCAGTAATATCTGGGGAACAAGTCGTGACAACTGAGTCTGACTTTGGACTTTGATTCAGTTACTTATGTTTGAGCCCAATAAAGTATGATATTCATTTCTTGCAAAGAATTTCCATCTTTTTCTAGTTTTTCTTATATTTTTGCCACTGTTCTGTTCATTTGGTGGTTTCTTTTTCCTCCTCTTCCACTGTGCCACACAACCTTTTGTCAACACCCATGCTAATATCTCCATAATCCGTGTGAAGTGGCTTTGCCACAGCATGGAATGCATCATAATTGTTCTCTGATGCCTTGGATTATACTCTTAACGGAAAAAGAGAAGATGGTTGGCTTTTCCTCATATGCCATATTGACTTACTGTTGTCCAAAGTTTGAGTCAGATTAGGTTTCTTGATATGAAACTTAGTCTGACATATTTCTTGGGCCCAGATTTTCCTTTCTGAATTAAGTGATTAATATTTTTAGGCTTTACAGGGAACTTTCGTGAGCAAAACTAAGAGCAGGTTGCTGACTGGAATAGCTTACAGTCTCATGAGATGTATGTGGACAGACTGGCCATACATGGCACAGTGAAGCCTGGCTCAGTATCACAGTAGGAGGGGAGCTGAGCATGGTAACAGCCCGCTTCTCAAATACTCTGTAGTTGGCATCAAAAAGGATGCCAGGCTTTAGGCAGTGATCAGCAGAGTGGTGATGCTCATCATGAGGAGGGAGAGACATGACAGGGCTTTCAAAGGAGGACTTGGTCATCTGTTTTAGTTGTGCTAAGCTTGAGGTAATGGGTAGTGCTTTGAGTTGTCAGAGAGGCCGTATTGAAGACAGTCACAAATCTAACTAGAACGAATAAATGAAATTATGTGGATGATCATTAAGTGGAATTTCAAGGGTTCTGGTTTTGATTTTTCCAACAGCTGCAAGGAGTATGGTTGTTCATCTGCCATCCAGGCAGGCTGCTGTTTTCCTGAGAGGTGTCACTCATAAAGGCTGCTGCGAGCTGCACCAGACAAAAAAATTCAGACCATGTGGGGGCAATTTTATATATGGTCTAAAATTCTTCTGTGGCATCATCGGTAGAGTTTGACTTCTACAAACATGAAGTCAACTTACCTTCCAGATATATCCTGATAGTTCTGACTTTATTATAATGGAAGGGATCATTTGGGTTGTGTTTGTTTTAACCAGAATGTCTTTACTTTTAAAGGTACATTAACACTTTCTTAGTCCATACCACATATATATTTCAATATATATACACACACACTCATCTTTTACTTTCCTGTTATCCACAACAACACTAAAATACCTGTAATCCTCTTGATTCCTTCTTCACTCCTCCTTTCTCTATGTATGTATGCATAGGAATGTAGGTAGTTTCTCATGTCCACCTATTATACAGAAACGCTTCAGCATGGTTGGAAAACAGTTGTTCAAGAGCTTTCTGTTAATCCTTCAGATCAATGTCGAAACTTCTTCTCTAAAAAAGAATCCAACAGAGGCTGCTGTTTTATAGAGCATACAGTACTCGATGCTGTCAGAAAAGGCATGGCTGTTGACAGGTTAGATGACCTCAAGAGTCGCTGCCGTCTCTCACTGTTCTCAGCTGCTGCATACAGACTAGCTGTTAGGTCATACTGCAGTGCACTGCAGCGTCTCCCACACCCATGCTGGGATGGGTTCAGAGAGTACTGGTGTTCACAGCCATAATACCTAGCTGGAAGCCCTGGAAACCAACATATGGATGGCAGAGACTTGGTGTGTGCCTGCTTCTCACACTGCTATGTAGCCAGAGTACGCAGCCAAACCAAAACCATGGAAGTACTTCTTGGGCTGACCTTAGAAGAAGTGGTTACTGCCTCTTTTTGCTCTTGAGAGGGGTGAAATTCTAATATTAGATGGTGATACTGGCTGCAGATGATGATACTTGGAGCAAATTGTTCTCTGGTTTCCATGCCATTAGAGCAGTATGTAATAGCAGTTACTTCGCATGAGAGTCATGAAAGGCAAATTTTTAAATTTACTTAATGAAAAATAATGAGGGAACAGAATTTTAATACTTCTTTATAAAATATATACTCCAAATTTACCAGGTTTTTTTTTTAATTAATTACTAGTAATTGAGGTGAAATTGTTGGGGAGTGAAGACTTCAAAGTAATGCTGTAAATAAGTTTAACTCAGTACTTTTACTTGAAAGCTATCTGAACACAGAAGAGGTGTTCCCATAAGTATGGTAATTTTGATGCAATCCAACATATGCATAGAAGTTTTAGCAAATTAGGCTGTCTGGATGACGTTTAGCTCAGTGTTAACTAGAAATTATTATCTGCAGGATCTACCTATAGATAACTCAAGTGTTGAGTGTTGCAATTGATGTACTAGGGTAATTTTAGAGGATCCAGTCACAGAGGAAGGATAATGGCTTTCTTCATGTGCTAGAATAATGAGATGTTAAGACTCTCAAGCCTTCCTACATGTCTACTCATAAAAATTTCCCTATACGTCACAGCAGTATAGTTGCTTAAATTGGATGGAGAAGGATTTGGGGATAAAACTTCATTTCAGAGGCTTTTGGAAATTTTCTTTAACAATTGGTGGCGAGGAAAGGTGGCTCTGGACTTGTGAGCCATCCAGGATTAGCAAGGAATCAGGAAGGGCTTCAGGCAGCTCTAACAAATTCGTGGAGGATTCAGTCTTGAACAGTCAAACCAAATTTGTATTTTTGTAGGTGGTGGTAGTTGCAACAGCTAAAAATTGTGGCTTTTCCTGTTGCATAGAGCTGCCAACCTGTACTGTGAATTCTCACTGTGGAGCTTGAACAGAAAAACATCCATATTCTTGACCTTTCTCTGCTTGAAGCCTGGGAAAGAACATCAGTTAAACCTCACGATTACCGGTTTGGCTGAGGGAGCTGTGATTGGCACATGCATTGCTGAGTGGTCTATACCTAGTTTGGTTGTCAGATGTGCTGCAGTACCTCATGGAATACTTTGTACACGGCTTTGACAAGTCCAGCGGAAGGAATATGAAGATTTACCCTGTGTCACTGACCTTGGGGGACCATCTGTCAATGTCACAAGTGCCAAAGCCGTGCTGTGGACTGAGCTTTCCAGAGTGTTTTCAGGATGATGCTTGTGTTGCATCTTACTGAAACATGGGAAGTGCCAGTTTCTCACCTTTCACATTTTGATACCCAAGAGTCAGGTTCAAGGGCTGCTGTATGTCCTCATGCAGAGGCAACAGGCAGGAATTTGCAGTAACTGAGGAGGTTATTCAGAGTATTCCACCAGTAGGTATCACTCAATCATCAGCTTGAGAGAGGGGACCTGTTGGAACTCACTGGGCTCAGCTGGCTGCGCATTTGATCATTAGAAATAGTCATGCTTGGTTTAAAAACCAAAATGCTACTGACCTTAGAGATCCAGTCAGATTACATGGTAGGAATGTCATCTAGGTAGTGTTTGGATCAGAGGGTGGGTAGCATTGCAGCTCTGGTGGGAATACGGTTCACACCAGCAAGTATGTTTATTATTAATTTACGGCAAAGATCCTCTGATACTCACAGTGTGATTGCAGAAACTAACACAGAAAGTAGCTTCCACTCTAGACCTTACCTTCCAAATGTCACCTGAAACTGCAAAGTGGGAAGGCCACAAAGAACTTGAACAAAGGCTAACAACTCTGGGTATATACTCTTTGTCGTGACATATTTTAACTCCAGTGCTCATATGGTTTTGGATACCTCTTGTGAGAAGCGTGCAGACAGTTGGAGCATTCAGAAGGCAGCTACACAGATGGCAAGAGACTTGGACAATGTGACAAGTGAGGAAAGACTGAGGGCAGCTGTGTTTTATAAGGGGCAGATTGGTAGAAGAATGGGTTGAATGAGGTATTCTTTCAACACACAATCAATGTTTGTAAAGAGTTCACTGTTTCTGAGTTTGCTAAGGGTAGAATGAGAAGTAACCACCTTATTTAGCAGTAAATCTGTCATTAAATCCTAAGATACTGTCTATGAGGATGGGTTATACAGTGAATAAAATGTGTACAAGGAGGCTGTAGTATCCCTTTCATTGAAGACAAGACTCACAGACAGCTGTCAGGAACAGTCCAGGTGTAGCTGGTCCAGACTCTGAGCAGTATGATGGGTTGGATGAAGCCTGAGTCCTTAGCCTGACATGCCTCCCTTCCATTGCTGTAGCTGCAAAAGCACATTTAGAAATGTGGCAAAGCAGGCTGACAACTGGCAGCTGCACGGAGGGCTTAATCAAATCAAGACATTTTCTGAGCACCAGAGGAATGTGATAGAACACTGAACTTTTGAAATGAAGCTATATGCTTAATTAGGTGACTTCAATGAAGTATCTTCGGTGTAACTTCTGTAGTTAACATAGGCATAACTGAGTTGTGACACCAAGTCATACACATACCTCTTGGAGGTCAGTTCACTCTCTCAGGAATGATGGTGGAATGTTTGCTCTTTCATAGCCACGGTCCTTTCTGAGTGCTCGAGCTAATGGCACAAGTGTTTGTACTTGCTTTGGTGATGAATTACTGACTCTGAATTCAGTAGAAGCAAAGTACAGAGCCTATGGTGCTTCTTGCCAGTAGTTTGTTTACCTAGAGAATTTGAATACTGAAGCTGAAAAAGGCCTGTTTTGTTCTTAAGCATTGCAAGGACCCCTGGGGAGGTGTGGATAACAGGGACGAGGCAGGCACAGAAGAGGTCGTGCTAATATGGCAGATGAAATGCTGGAGCAACTCTCGACTAATGCTCCAAGTAATATTTTACTGGTGTCTTGGACAGTAAGTAGTCCCAGTCTACTTCTAGCATAGTTTTAGAAGAGAGCTCAAACAGACTTTTGAGCTAACCAGAGATCATCAAAATGCAGTTGGTTAGACAATGGAGGAAACTACTGTGTTCAACCCTGTAGAGATGTAATTATCCTGTTCCATTATAAACCTGGCTTTTTTTTTTTTAGCTGATCTTCCTGTCCAGTCACAGAAATGCCTGGCAGGAAAAAAAAAAGACAGGAAGAGAATTCCTTTTAACATTTGTAATATGTTTTATCCTTTTCAAGTGATAGTGTCACGGTTTAACCCCAGCTGGCAACTCAGCCCCATGGAGCTGCTCGCTCACTCTCCTGGTGGGATGGGGCAGAGAACAGTAAAAGTCAGAAAACTCATGAGTTGGGATAAAGACAGTTCAATAGGTAAAGCCAAAGCCATGCATGCAAGCAAAGCAAACCAAGGAATTCATTCCCCACTTCCCATGGGAAGGCAGGAGTTCAGCCATCCCCAGGAAAGCCAGGCTCATAACAGTGACTTGGGGGGGACCAAAGCCATCACTTCAAAAGTCCTCCCCCCTTCCCTCTTCTTCACTCAGCTGTATATGCTGAGCATGACATCACAGGGTATGGAACATCCCTTTGGTCAGTTGGGGTCAATTGTCCTGGCTGTGTCCCCTCCCAATTCCTTGTGTATGCCCTCAAGGTGCACAAGGTGAGGAGCAGAACAGGGGAGTGGTGAGGAGCAGAACAGGCCTTGGGTCTGTGTAAGCCCTGCTCAGCAGTGATGAAATCCCTGTGTTGCCAACACCGTTTTGGTCATAGACCCAAAACCCTGCACCATCCCAACTCCTGTGACAAAAATTACCTCTAGCCCAGCCAAAGCCAGCACAGTTACAGTACTACCTCATTTATATTTTAAGGCCTTTTACAGCCAATATGAACACAAAGAAAAAACACTATATGCTTTGCATTTACTGGTCTGTTATTCAAAAGCCCACTGAGCTAACAGCTAAGCTACACAAAATGCTGCCTTGAAAGAAAAGGTTAAGAAAGTATAGAAGAAAATCCTCCAGAACAATCCAAGGTTTTCAACTTTTCAATTAAATAACAGTAATAGCAAAAGAATCAGAAAGCTTTGAGTGAAACTCTGCGTGTCAGCTGCTGGAAGAGTGTTGATTGGGTAGGAACTGATGATGGCGTGCCTGTCTGAGAGGCTGTGCCACGGAAAGCACCAGGACTTCTGTCAGGCTGATCCTTATGGGACTATATTACTGGGAAAAAGCCCCAAACAGATGAATCCTCATTACCAGCATTATGGAATGACTTTGAACAAGACTAATCAAGTCCAGCTTTTTACTGTAGTTTTATGTTTTTAAATGAACCTGACATATGGGAAGTATTACTCTGGCCAGTGTTAAGACGAGTGCTAGAATTTCTGTGTAAAATGGTTACAGGATGTTTTTTCAACTTTTTTTTAAAGAAATGTTTGCTTTCCTTTTAAGATTTTAAGTTCTTATAGACTTTTTTCCTACGTATGCAATTTGTATTAAAATGTATGGAATATGTACTCTCCATAAGCTTCCGATTCTGTGGAATGTCACAGAAGTGAAGGCACGTTATAGACGTGTTGAGCCATAAGGACTGTGCTGTTCTAGACCATGTTCAAGTTTGAATGGAAGGAGGTCAAGCAGGGAGAGATTTAAGTGCAGTTGTAGTTTTCCCCAGTCAGGAGAGTTAAGCCTTGGGAAGATGTCTAACAAAGCATCTCACAGACCTGAGTGGGCATCAAGAAGTGAGAGAGGGCACCATATTTCAGGTATAGCAAGTAGTGATGGATGCATTAGGAGCTCCAGCAAGGAATATGGGCTTATGAAGGGCAAAATTCATCCTCTTAAGAAATACACTGTGGGATAGATGTACTGAAAGAACAAGAGAGGCTCCCAGAGCACAGACTAAGATTCGCTCCTGTGCAAGTGACAACTTGATGCTTCTGATTGATGATAAACAGCAGAAAGGCAACTGGTCAGGCAGGTGTGGGCACTATTCAGCTCCCCAAGGAAAACACAGATGGTAGGTAGGGAGCTCAGTGCAAGGCACCTCTGTGGAAGCAGTATTTTAGCTGCCTTTAGCTACCTGGGAGTCCTGCTCAGGGATCTTGTATGGAACTTACCATTTCATTCAAAGAATTGAGCAGGAGCAATGCTCTGCCCTTACAGAAAAGTTAAGGGGCATCTCTGCTTTATATTAATTAAAGCTTTTGATTCAGCATTTGAGAGACTTGGTTTCCATTCTTTGCTATTCACTCTCTGTGCTGGAGGAGAGGCAACCCTTACCTACTTGTCAGGAGTCTCCAGTGAGAAGCTGTATTGGACGGGAGTAGTCTTCATTTCTTTTGCTGAAGGTGGGTCACTGTCCAGTAAAGAACACAGCTGAGCCTGCCTGCATCTGATGCTGAGGTATTCTAGGAGGAAACAGTGCACTCAAGAACTATTTTCATATATTATCTAAGGAATGGAGCCAGAATATCTCTGAATTCAGGAGAACACTGTACCTGCAGAATAATATACCCTGTTGAACTGTCCGTTGCTGATCCTGGATTGTCTACACCCAGGGTGAGCACATCAGCTTTTTTATGTGTTAAAGAAAAAAAATACCTAGGAGCATTTATCTTTCTTTGGTTGTACAAAATGTGGTCTATCACTGTGTGTTTGTGTTGTGCCAGGTTCACCTGCTGTGTGCTCAGCATACTCCTGGACCAATTGCTTGCTTTTTTAACCTAGTGGAAACAGGAAAAACCTGTTTTCAGGATGCTGGTTGTCTTTACAAGCATGTAAAAAACACTGAGTGGGTCAGTCTGTTTAAATGAGTGTGTGTGCTTTTGTAGAATTAGGCTGTTCAGCACCAGAGGAATTTTGAAAGATCTTTGGCTGTGGCTCAGGGCAGCCTAGGTGCTTCTGTAGCTCATACGTATGTAAGACACTAAGAATAACAGTCCTGGAATTACTGGCCTAAAATTTATCAGGATCCCACTGAAATTGTAAGGGGCCTGATTTGTTACAGGTATTTAGACTTCTCTTCCTCACACTGATGCCTGTGGGAGAAGGTCACTGTAGCAGAAGAACCTGCCCTGTGGAGCCGCACTGAGGTGGGCAGGAGATGCTGTACCCCAAGCAGCTGATTCAAGCAAAACTGCTTTGAGGCACTTTTTAGTCTGGCAGTTTACTTGTTTTTAGGTTTGGGCAATTGTATTTCAGCAGAGGTTTATAGCTGCTTAATGTTTCTCTCTGTGTGTTATCTTTCCTTCAGTGAAATGCCAAAACCACACTAACCTAATGAATTAAGCTTCAGTGTTCTTTCTTTCATGACTTAAATTTTAAAAATAAAACAAAGACCAAAGCCACAAAAACCCACAGAACAAAACCAACAACATCAACAACTTCAAAAGCTCATAAATTGAAAACCATAGTTTTAGGACACTAGTGGGTTACCTCTTGCCCAATTAAGTTTCTTTTTCGGTGTGAGGTTTATCCAACAGCAGGTTTGGACACAGGAAACACAGGATCAGATCTGTAACTCCATGAATATATGAAAGAATAAGACAACAAATCTATATACAGAAATGCTGTCTCTGTTTTTCTGGAAAACTTACACTTTGTAAGGAATTAATGCATTTAGACTTTTCAATGTGATCCCATCCTGTTGAACACATAACTTTAAGTTGCTGAAGATAACATTAAATTAAGATGGAGTGAAAAAACTACCTGGAAAAAGTTATTTAAATATGGATATTTTCTTGGTATTGGTTGGCAACATTCTATAACTTACTGTCTCTTACAGCAAGGACAAAGAAAAATATCAGATAACTCAAAATAATTTTTAACTAGAAAGTTAAATTATTTTTTTTATAATTAAATTATTTTAAATACAAAAATATTTGCAACATACTTTAAAATAATATCTGCATGCAGATTTTAAGCATCTTTTGTTTTCCTGTATTGAACATTACAATGACAATAGGTTTCAGCTAGCTTGAGTCAAAGGTAAACACTATCTGAGTGAAAGAAAGTTTAAGGTAGTATTTGAAATAACTGTTCATAATGCCTCTGTTATTCTTAGAATCCAAACTGGTATTTTACTTTCCCACCCCAAAAACCAGACCTAATTCTAACGTGTAGAAATTGTGTCTAGTAGATAGAGATACTATGAGAAGATTGCATGTAGCAGTAGGATGAGGGACAATGGTTTTAAACTCAAAAAGGGGAGATTTAGGTTGGGCATTAGGAAAAAGTTCTTCAATGTGAGGGTGGTAGATGACTGGAACAGGTTGCCCAGAGAGGTAGTGGAGGTCCCATCCCTGGAGATACTGAAGGTCAGGCTTGATGGGGCTCTGAGCAACCTGATCTAGTGAAGATGTCCCTTCTTACTGCAGGGGGATTGGACTAGATGAACTTTAAAGGTCCCTACCAACCTAATGCATTCTGTGATCTTTAGAAGACTGAGATGCAAGGTAAAAGACTTCTTTGAGTATTCTCTGATATTAGCAGCCATTGGCTCTTCCTTTTTGTTGAATTAAAGATACCTGCACAGGATGTATAGGCAAACATGTGTATCAAAAAGTGTTGTCTTAATACTTAATATTGAGGGCAAATGAGAAATCAGAGTGAGCTTATTCTCTGCTGCAGTAGCCTCACCTGCTGGGGTCAAGACTTCTGAGGACACCTTCTGTGGTTGCAGTTGTGCCTGGACACGGTCCCCAATGGGACTGGTGGGGCTATGGAGCCTGATTTATCTTTCACAGGTGAAAGGCACTGTGGAAGGAGGGACAGGACATGCTGCCTTCTCCTCACATGTCTTAGGAGGAGGTTGAGTAATTCTCTGCTGCTCTTCTTCACTTCAGTACTACTGAAGAATTAAAAGGAAGATTCTTCAGAGTTTAGGGGTCCTTCATGTCTACTTTATGGTTGAAATTCTTGAAGAAAAGCTTTGCAGGAGAGTTGAATTAATTATCAAGATAATAACAGTGTCTTAAATTTTGTGTATGCATGTGATCTTGCCTGCTTTGATAATTAAACCCCCTGAATTCAGAGCTGAGTTATCTGAAATGCTTTTCTAATAATATGGTTTGCAGAGTTTTATGCATTCTGTCCTAGAGTTCAGAGATTAAAGTTACAGGTTTTGGGGTGGTTTTTTTATCTTCCTAGCTTAAAGCAGTTTAAGTTAATGAAGCATAAACTGTAGAACTACATGAACAGTATTTTAAAATGATAAATTGAAATGTTTTGATGAGAGCAAAATGATTTGATTTAGAAACAAGCATTCTTATTTAATGGAATTGCATCTCAGACATGTAAAAGGCAAGTTGTGGCCAAATCAGTACTTGCATCTTTTTGCAAATATAATTATACTCGCATGAGACAAACATACTGTCCATTCTCCTGTGTGATAAATCAAACTTATTGCTTTATTCTGCAAAGATTTAATTTTAAGCACATTGGCAGTTTCAATTAAACCTTTAAGATTACACATATAAATGCATTTAAGGACAGAGAGGAATCCCCATGGTGTTGAGGACAAGTGAATCCACTGAAATTCTGTTTAAGAAAGCATAGTTATTGTTCCTGTGACAAATGTGTCTTACCTAGGAGGCTAATTTAGTATACTTACTCTACATTTTAACAACTTCTCTCCAGCTGTTGTTCTCAGGCACGTATGTGTCAGTTTTTGTACTGAAAGGTGTATGAGCTGAGCCTCATGTCCTGAAAACAGAAGGTATATGTATTTAAAGGTGTTTGGTTAAGTTAGTGTGTAGTGCTAGTCATGTAGGTGATGATGTAATGTAAAATTTAACACAAGGAAGAGAAATACCTTTGGTGCTTTGGAAGAAAAATCTATATTTAAATCCTTTTTTCCCCATCCATTTAGAAATTAAATTTTGATTTGAATATTAATTATCTAGCTGATTGTGTGGGAAATGCTTGTCCGGTGTAAAATAAAGTATGGAGGAAATCCTAGAATAATCTAAACATGTTCTCTTTGTGGACAGGAAATGAATTGTCTCCATACTCTCAAACTTTTTGATAGTGTGATGTAAAATAGGAAGATTAATTACAGTAAAAATAATAATAATAATAGTAATAGTAATAATAATAATAAGCTTACATTGACAATGGCTGTGGTCCAAGATAAGTCATCTGAGTAGCCACCTAATTTGGAAGTGTTTCAGATGTTCCCTGTTGGACTGACAGTTTCCTAGGACCTGCAGCTCTGCTGATGAATAGGATAGCCCTGATTTGCAAGATTAAATCCAAACCTCACTGAAGCCTCACAGCAGTCCAGCAATTTAGCAGAGGAATGGCTCCTTCTCAGAAGAGACCAATCTGTCAGACATGCTCTAATCATGCTCTTGCATACCGCCAGGGTGGGTTTCACTGGGGTGGGTTTCACCAGGGTGGGTATCTGCAGCCTCGTTGATTTTATGTTGGAGGGAAGGGAGAGGGGGGAGAGCAGGAGGTCCTAGTGCCAGTCATGCATATAGTAGCAACTTCCTAGAGGAAGTGGGATATCAGGGCCATGGGGCAAGGCCGCATCGCCAAGGACTGAACCATAATAACCTACAGCCTCTCCTTTATACCTCATCTCTTGCTTCACTGTCACATAAAGCAAGATACCCAAAGCCCATGGAAGGGAGATGCCAGAGCAAACATGACTTTGTAGCCTTATAGCTGGAAACATGCATACTCATGATTTTGCATTTCTCTTACATTAATGGCTATAATATTCCATGAAAACAGCAATGTGTGTACTGGAAACAGAGGACTGCTAGAGCGTGTTCTGGTGACATTGGAATATGAAGCTGTCTCCTGGGTGGATATGGATGGTTGAGCTCAGGTGTTTGTCACTGACGACATCAACGAATGAACAAGGTGTGAGAAATGTTTGGTGCCTGATGGGTAACACTTGGTATGAGAGAGCTTATACAAAAATTTCACATACAGTAGATGTTGTGCCATAACACAGAAATGTATTCCTGTAACAGGAGTCTGTTTTGGGCAAAGCCACAGCTGCTTCTGGATTTCGGTTTTTTGCTTGGTTTGTTGGGGGTTTTTTTTGAGATTTTTAGTAATGAGATACACTTCTCTTTTCAGTGTTCTGTTTCCTGTGGAAAAGGTTTGAAGTCTCGTGATGTGCACTGTTTTAATAGCTTCCAAGCTAAAATAGAAGAAGAAAACTGCAGACATTTGAAAAAACCACGGACGTACAAAATATGCAGAGCTGGAAGATGTCCTGCTTGGAAGGCCAACAGATGGCAAGAGGTATGTAAGATCTGCTATAATTATCTTTTCTATGAGAGTACAAGACAAGATTGTATCCCTGACACGCTGCTTCATTGGAAATGCCAGAAAGGTGGGGGTTTTATATGCACATCACAATGAAATTTGCAAATTGCCAAGTAGTTATTTATATTTTATTTTTGGGTTTTTTTAAGCGTAATTAAAAGTAAATAACTGTGAAAACCGAAAGGTTTCGGTAATCTGAATTTTGGACTGAATATGTACTTAGGACTCAATTTATTCCCTCAAATTACTTTGAATTTAAATTATTTTGAATTTACTTCCCCTGTAAATTCAAAATAACAGCAAACTTTTAAATTTACTTCTTAACTTCAGTGATGAATTCAGTAGTATCACTGTACCTGCTATCACAGCCTGAATATTGAACTAAAGCCAGGTCTGTGAGGGAAGGACAAGCAAAAGGGTTTGTGGGCCCAAACACTGACTTTCCCTGGTCCAGCCTTGTAAAACTTCACTCGCCGTGTGAAATTGTGTGTACCTGAGCACGTGGCAATATTTTGCATTTTGCTCACTGTTTCAAAACTTAATTCCCCACATAAAGACACATTGCTACCCACCACACTTGACAGAGCAATATCTACTTTATGATTAGATGTGAGTCTTTAGGTAGGCTGTGGGAAGTGATCGTGCTTTTGACTGGCATAAAGGGAGCTGTCTATCTCAGCCATAGTATGGTAGTGAAATACCTTTAGCCAGGAAGGAGGAAAAGAGGCCCGTGGCAGACAGGATGAACCTTTTTAAGCCCCTTAGGATTCAAAATCCTTAGTGCTACCTCCAAAATAAAGAGAAATATCCTCAAAGTGCTGCATCATTTGCAAGATTTTTCTAACATGAAATGCTGGGATTTTTTTCTTGCATTTTAGTATTTGCATTGTAAAAAAAAAAAAAAAAACCAGCTAAGAATGTTGGTCTCTGTTTAATAAAGGGATTAGGTAAACTCAGAACTTGAATGGTTTAATCTTGTAAAAGTCTAAACTTTTGCTTTGAATATAACCATGACTGTTCTGACTGCATGGTAAGACAAGAAGAAAGGTCAGTCTAGGTAATCTGGATGCATTTGCCATGGTTGCCCATGAGCCAGCAGTGTGCCCGGGTGGCCAAGAAGGCCAGTGGGATCCCAGGATGCATTAAAAGGAGTGTGACCAGCAGGTCAAAGGAGGTGATTCTCCCCCTCTACTCTGCCCTGGCCAGGCCCCACCTGGAGTATTGTGTCCAGTTCTGGGCTCCCTGGTATAAAAAAGACAGGGATCTCCTGGAGAGAGTCCAGAGAAGGGCTACGAAGATGATTAAGGGCCTGGAGCAGCTCCCGTATGAGGAAAGGCTGAGTGAGCAGGGGCTGTTCTTTTCTCAAGAAGACTGAGGGGATCTGATCAATGTTTATAAATATCTGAAGTGTGGGAGACAAAGGGGAATGGCCAGCCTCTTTTCAGTGGTCTGTGGAGACAGAACAAGGGGCAATGGCCTCAGGTTGGAGCATAGGAAGTTCCACAGCAATATGTGGAAGAATTTCTTCATGGTCTGGGTGACAGAGCACTGCGACAGGCTGCCCAGGGGGGTTGTGGACTCTCCTTCTCTGGAGATATTCAAGGCCTGTCTGGATGCCTAGCTGTGCAACCTGTCCTAGGGAACCTGTTTTGGTAGGGGGATTGGACTCGATGATCTCTGGAGGTCCCTTCCAAACCCCTACGATTCTGTGATTCTATTTCTTTCTTGTATTTCTTACAAATTTCATCTTTTAAATTTTAGGTTTACATTTTCAACATAAATTTCTTGAGATACAGTGAAACACTAGCATGGTAGGGGGCCATGAAGTATATTTTAATTAATATCCTAAGAACTTGTGGTAACAGCAAACATACCACCTTCTGGGCACTGTCTCGTCTCAGGCTGACAAGAACTAACTTTGATTGGTTTTAGTGTTCTGTATCCTGTGGAGTGGGGATTCAGCAAAGGGACATCGACTGCCAGCTGAAGGGCCTGGGTCGAGTGAGCGAAGCGATGTGTAATCGTGGTACCCGGCCGGCTAGCCAGCGGCGCTGCTGGCTGCCTGCCTGCGTGCAGTACCAGTGGCTGGCAGATGAATGGGAAGACGTAAGTAAGGCTTTCAACTTGGATGAAGCATCTGAGTGATGTCATAAGTTTTTCATTCTTTTGTTTTCACTTTTGGATAAGTTTCTTATAGCTGTTACATTGCAGAAAAACAAGTGGCCATGCTGGATGTTTCGAAGGTTAAGCTTGCAAAGCTAAAGAGTGACAAGAAAAATGTCAAAGGCTTTGTTTGCTCTCTTAAATGGCATTTACTTGTCTGTCGATGTAGGCAAAAGCTCCCAGTGGAGCTCTGAGCAGGTCCCTATCGATAGAACTGTGAAAACTGAATACAAAGTTATTTTAAAAGTGCACAAAATGTTTAATAAAACCTCACTATGGAATATCATTTGAAAAAAAAATATAGCTTGAAAAGGATAGAAATGCAAAAGAAATGTCAGCTGGAAGTAAAAACCTTAGAGGTAAGACCTTTGGACACCAGTGTTTTCAAGAAGATCTGTATTGGAAGACTTACCAGAAAAGATCAGAAGCAAAATAAAATGCATTTCCATGTTTAAGAAAATCTAAAGATATCTTCAGGAGACAGCTGTCACTTTAGAAGATGTAATGACTCTTTCTACAGAGTAAAATTTTAATAACTTTTGTACCCATGTATGCAAACACATGAACAGAGGGAGAGAGAGGAAGAGAGAAAACCAAAATTATGTATAACCCCTGAAGTGGTGTACAGAAGAGCCCATCTCTTACTGTATTAAAAATGTATCTTCCTGCATCATTAGCCTTGCTCCTTTATCCCAGCCAGTTCAAACAGGCCAGTCAAGGTGCAGGTGGCTGGGGACGTGCGGTTGACAAGCATCACCTAGCCTGTGCCTCCATGTCTCTGGATTCTGGTGGCAGAAAGGGTCTCATCCTGTCCTGGCAGAACTGTGGTGACTCTCCATCCCATCACTGTGTCTCGGGGAGGGGGCTGAGGATGCTCAGGGCACAGGCTCAACAGACACTGCTGCCCAGAGCTGCCGCTGGCTTCATTAACAGGCAGTTTTGTTTCCTTTTATCCATGTGCTATCATGCACATGTGTTCTGGGATTTTTTTGGGTTTGTTTTCAAGACCAGCTTAAACCTCTCATGTATCACTGAAATCCTTTGGGGTTTTTTTGGCTCTTCCCTTTTCATGCAGAAGAGCTTTAGCGTTCACCCTACCATCTTGGCTTGACGTTTTCTTTTGTCCCCCTGTCTCCCTCAACAGCTAGTGTTGTGTCAATATGCACTATCATGTTTTTCAGGTGATTTTTCAGTTCAGAACCGCTGGCACTTTGTTTTCAAAGTAAAGGTTTCTGATTCAGTGGGTAATTCAGTCTGGCATGGATAGGAGATGTTGTAGAAGGTGTCATGGTCTGGGTTTTACTGGGGAGTGGCAACCAGCGAATAGCTGTGTTCTGTAAATGGCTAGTTAAAGTATGAAAACTATGTCTGGCTTTCCCACTCTCAGTGCTCAGCATCATATAGAAGAAAAGAAATACACCGAAGGGTTAGGTGTGTGGATGAAAACCAGCTGCAAGTGTATGAAAGCTTCTGTGATCCTACCACAAAACCTCCAGCAACCAAAACCTGCAGGACAGCTACCTCCAAATACGTTGTGCTTACAGGAGAACTCTCTCAGGTAAACTAACCACACTGCTTGCACGTCTCTATGTAACTTTGTGTTGCTGTAAAACGTACACTGTGTGTGCAGAGCAGGAAAAAACCTAAAGCATTTTCATCCAAACATGGGTGTGTAACCTTTTGATCAGCCATAATTTATTGTAGTGGCTGTTGTCAATCTTCTGTTAGTCCCCCCTGGGAGCTAAGGACACCAGCTAGAGGACAGCTGCCCCTACCACAGGATTCCTCTGCTGTTTCCCATGAAACTCTCTTGCAAGCTGATCTCACTGAAGTAAGCAGAAATCTTATACTTGATTTCAGTGAAGTGATGGATCATAGAATCACAGAATGCTTTGGGGTGGAAGGGACCTCAAAGATCACCTAGTTCCAACTCCCCTTCCATGGGAACCTTCACTAGGCCAGGTTGTCCAAAGCCCCATCCAACTTGGCCTTGAACACTTCCAGGGATGGGGCTTCCACAATCTCTGTGGGCAACCTGTTCCAGTGCCTCACTGGTGCCTTCCTTCCCCTGGCACATCTGCACTGCCTATATGTGCATGCCTGTGTGCACAGTGCTGCTGGGAGGGACCTGCTCTGGCACCTCTGTGAGCTGAGAAAAGGGCTGTGTGGAACTTTCCATCTCCTTACATGCATAACTCTTGCAGACCTTCACTTCTGCACGCTGTGTGCTACCTCGGGGCTGGTGCATCATCAGATTGCAGGCTTCTGCCAAAGTGAGGATCAGAGCTGATTTACCTGTAACTGGAACGCTGCAGGAAGGTTGTTTCACAGAAATAATGCCTGTGCTTGGGGATTTAATTTTAGTGCTCAGCCAGCTGTGGGTTTGATTACCAGCAGAGGATCACGTACTGTGTTGGAATCCATCATGTCCAAGATCAGCACACTCATGGCCTTCGAACAGTGGCATACCAAGAATGCCCAGTAGAGCCATCCCCATACATTTATAGATGTAATATCAAAGGATGTTCACAAGCAGCTACCTGGAGAGTGGGGAAGTGGACCAAAGTGAGTACAGATGTGTAAGCTCGTTTTTCATAGCTGCCTCAAACTTAAATGAATGCAATGACTTAATTATGTCAAATGTTTACTACCTTCTAAACTAACTCTTGATGGCTATCCATGTCTAGTGCTCAGTGTCTTGTGGAGCAGGGGTCAAGGAGAGGATTGTAGAATGTATGACTGAAAGTGGCTTATCCAGTGACTTGTGCCTGCCCCATTTAAAACCAGATGCCAGAAAGATCTGCCACGAGGAAGAATGTAAGTGACTGCTGTAATTTTCAGCTAAAGTTAATGTTTTCCCAGTTTACTTACACGAAAGCTATAAATATATTTGGAGCACTATTATGCAGAAGTAAACCTTAAGACTAAGCCCTATTCCTGAAATATTAAATGGTTTAATTATTCATTTTGAAGGTGAAGTTCTTACCACCTGCAAAGACATCCAGATTAAAAAAGGGACAAGAAAGGACGGTGAATACTTGCTTAACATTATGGGAAGGATGATAAAGGTACTCAATATTTATGAGGCTTTATGAGAACATGTTGTTATGAAATAATAATTTAAAAAATTTGCTAGAGTTGTGTTTTGTCTTTCAGATTTATTGCACAGACATGCACTTAGAGAATCCCAAAGAATATTTGACATTGGTAAAAGGTGAAGCAGACAACTTTTCTGAAGTGTATGGATTAAGGTACAAAAGTGGTTTTGTAACTTTATGAATTTCATTTATTCCTTCTAAAATAAAAGAATAAAATAATACTTAACTTTTGTGAGAGCAGATAGGTGGAACTCTTTCCCTTGATCTTCTGTTTTGAATGTCCAGGCATATAAATACGCATCCAGCGATGTGGATGCTTCCAAGCTGAAATTGTGTTAATCACATTAAAGGATTCTATTAATTTTCTGTCTTGACTTTGTTAGAAACAGCTTCAATCTACATTAGTGTTTCAGCTGAGCGAAGATTAATAGCTGAGCTGCTTGTTCAGTTGTTTAGTAGTTCTTATACTGCATCCTGCCATGGAATTATTTCTCACTGTGATACTATGTTATGGAAAAATGTCAAAGGGAAAACTGAATCTTTGCTGTTCTCTAGGCTGCAGAATCCATATGAATGTCCTTTCAATGGAAGCAGAAGGCAAGACTGTGCCTGTCGAAATGATTACCTTGCAGCTGGCTTCACGGTTTTTAGCAAAATAAGATTTGATGTGGCTTCCATGCAAATCAAAAGTAAGTGTCTTGGCAGTTTTAGCCTGTGTGAATGTTCCATTGAAACTGCACGTGGTCATGATTACCAAATCACCGTTCTGACTCCCTTACAGACCCACTTGTGCCATTTTTGGGCAAATAAAAACCTTCCTTTGGGAATTCAATGGGAATTTAAAAGGAAAAAAAAAAAACCCCAAACCGAGAGAAACAACCACCACTTCCCTTGTTAGTTTATCCCAAGTGGTCAAGTGGCATGAATCTTACAGACTGATATTTTATGTCCCGGTTATTCCATTTCCTTTTAGTTCCGGGCACATTTTTCTTGGGAAAATATTCCTCTGATGTAGTTAATCCCTTCTCAGACCTTGGCAGATATACTAAATGGACAGGGAATCTTGCAGCTCTTCCACGCCCCAGCATCCGGGTGCACATCTGTCCTCCTCCAAGCCCACTCCAATCTTGTAAAGAAAACCAGGCTTGTAGGGTTGGACTGATGTTGCACTAGCCAAAAGGGACTGTTTAAAGTGTGGTTTCTAAAAAAAAACCAAAACAAAACTCACAAAAAAAGCCCCTCAAAACAAACAGCAAACCAAAAAACCCTACCCAAACCAAACCCCACCATGTTAATGCCTTTTCTCACTGTTTTCACTAATGCAGCAGTTTCAGTGTTGAGTAATTTTCTGTTTTCTAGCCACAGATTTTCTTTTTGCTCAGACTATACTTGGGAGAGCAGTTCCATTTGCAACAGCGGGGGATTGCTACAGTGCTGCCAGATGTCCACAGGTATTTATGATCCCTGTGAAATGTGCATGTAATAGGGGAAAAAACAGACATCTGTGTGACTGGTTTAGAGCTGTAAGGTTATAAACCAATCTCCTGTTATGTCTTGTCTGTGTATCTCATTAATAAGGATTTTAATTCTTTGTTTTTTTCTTCTTCCACCATCTTCCTCCCACCCTATTTCTCCCTCAAATTGTTTACTCCACACTTTCCCTCTGGGCTCCTTGTGTGCCTATCCAGCTTTCTACATTTTCATGTACTGCTCTCCCTCCCTCTGGGCGTGATGTATCCTTTGTTTCCCTTAATCCCTTCTCAATCTTTGTTCCCCTCCAATGACTTTGCTTCTCTATAATCCTGCAGATTTTTTCTTATCTTTTCTGTTTCCCTCCTGATGCTTCATATCTTTGAGGACTACCAGAGGAAATTAATCCTCTTTAGTGGTATAATTAAAAATTTATATATCCATTGGTGTGTCTACGTTAGTGTTTTAGTTTGGATTAGATGGTGCTTTTTAAATTAATCTCCATATTGTCCCAGTTTACTGTTTATTGGTTCACATCACAGAGCTGTCTTGAAAGACACGAACAGGATGCCTCCTGCATGAAACTAAGCCGAACAATGTGCTCCAGAAGAAGGAGCACTCTAACTGCTCATGAGGACTATGGGACTAGAGGAGAGTTAGTCTAAAGTAAAACCCTGATCTGTGTACTGTATACAGACACTGGAGGCTCTGACCCATCATTTTCACTGTAGAGATCTGCTCATACCGCAGTGTCCTCCTTGCTGATGCAGATTCAGCCCAAGGCTGAACTTATCAATGCAGGCTGCCTTTGGAGTCCTTCAGTGGAATTGGTGAATCCCCATTATCCATCTATCCTATGTGCTTAAACTTAATATAAAACAATACCTTAAATGACACGTGCAGACACGCCAATATAATGTGATTTAGTGCTCTGAATTCTTCTTATCAGCTCTGTATTTTACCTTTGTGTTTTGTTTTGTTTTTCTTAGGGACAGTTCAGCATTAATTTGGCTGGTACAGGTCTGAGATTATCCAGTACGGTTAGGTGGATTGCTCAGGGCAACTATGCAACTGCTGACATACACAAATCCCATGTAAGTCAATGTTGTTTTCCTTTCCCTGCTCTTATAACATGGAATATTATATCTCCAGGGGTGCAAGTGACACCTCTCTAGTGAATGCTAGTTCTGAATCGAAGAGAGTACTCAAGGTCTCTGACCCATCTAAGTCTTCTTTCAGATGTAATGTAAAAAAATATGTTTAATCACAGAATATAAGCCAGGTCAACACTGCCTGCCAGCCCCTCTTAGTGATTTTAAGAGCCTATTCCTATATTAATCGGGTTTATTAAAAGCTAAGAAAATACCTAATAATACTTAAAAAACCCCAAACAAACAAACAAACAAACCAAAACCCCATTTTCTCAAAGTTTCCCTACTATAGATTTCTTGCTTCCAGCTTGATTCATGTGGGAAACCAAAAGACCAGTTGAATGAGTAACCGGGAGAAGTGGGCCATGTGAACCTCATGAGGTTCAACACTAACAAGCACAAGGTCCTCCACCTGGCTCCAGACAATCCTCATCATCAATACAGGCTGGGAGATGATGTGGCAGAGAGCAGCCCTGTAGAGAAGGACTCAGGAGTGCTGGTGAATGAGAAGCTCAACATGAGCTGATAAAGCACGCTCACAGCCTAGAAGGCCAACCATATCCTGGGTTGCATCAAAAGGAGTGTGGCCATCAGGTCAAGAGAGGTGATTCTGCCCCTCTACTCTGCTCTGGTGAGGCCCCACCTAGAGTATTGTGTCCAGTTCTTGAGTCCCCAACATAAGAAGGACATGAAACTGTTGGAACAGGTCCAGAGGAGGGACACAAAAATGATTAGAGGGCTGGAGCACCTCTCCTATGAAGACAGGCTGAGAAAGTTGGGCTTGTTCAGCCTGGAGAACAGAAGGCTCTGGGGAGATCTTATAGCAGCCTTCCAGTACCTGAGAGGGACCTAAAAGAAAGCTGGGGAGGGACTTTTTAGAAAGTCATGTAGTGATAGGACAAGGGGGAATGGTTTTAAATGGAGGGGGGTAGATTTAGATTGGATATTAGGGAAAAGATTCTTTACTATGAGAGTGGTGACTATGAGAACAGGTTGCCACAGGGAGGTGGTGGATGCCCCTTCCCTGGAAGTGTTCAACGTCAGGTTGGATGGGGCCTTGAGCAGCCTGGTCTAGTGAGAGGCATCTCTGTCCGTGGCAGGGGGGTTGGAACTTGATGATCTTTAAGGTCCCTTCCAACCCTAACCGTTCTATGATTCTATGAAGAGTAGTAAGCGTGCAGAGTTTAAGACAAAATTGGATGGTAAGCCAGGAAAGAAGGTAGACAGTGATACTGAGGAAGGATCTCCATGCTCGTTTTGCTGCTTTGATGCTGTCTCTTGCTTTAGTACAATTTGTCAAAGGATCTATTGTCTGCAAACATCCAGGAGATCTTTGTACAAGTGTGATTTTACAACTTTTCTTGATTGATGGTTCTCTTTATCTGATTCCCAGGATGGCACTAAAATATATGGAAGATGTGGAGGGTTTTGTGGAAAATGTGTTCCAAACACATTTATTGGTCTCCAACTTCAAATACAGTGAGAGCTCTGGTGTGGGAAGGTCATCGAAGTGGGAACATCGGCCGTTTAGGTGCAAATTATAGGTGCTCTGTGTATATATACATTTTAATCCTTTCATCTCTGTAATGCTCGTTACTGTAACGCTCACTACTAAGAATTCCTGTTTTCTTCAGGAATACATTCAGGGATGTATTACCTGTTTGTGGGCTAGCAAGTGCTTAAATCACAATCATAAACCTTCAGGTTTTAACGGAGAGGCACTCGGTCAACGTACATTATATATTAGCTAGTAAATTGCACTCAGGTTACTACCATGGGTAACACTCTAAAATGTTGTATAATTGCAATACTTCACCTGCAACTAATCAGTGCAATTCCTTATTCGGTAACAGTTATGTTCCACTCCTTTTCTTGATCAACTGTACTAAAATCTAGAAAGGAAAGAGTTATTGTTATATAGAGAAGACATGTAAAAATTTCAAATACTTCCAATTTTGTGAAACCCTTTAGGAATCACCCATCAAGAACTTACAGCAGAAAAGCATATAACCAGCACACTTGGGATAGCTTCTATAGATCTGTGTGTTTCTCTGTCAGTAAAAGCGTTTTTTCCTCCCCCATCCCTTTCACGATATTCTTTGTGGTGCTCAAATACTAGCAGTGATCCTGAGAGGTGTGGTTTAACCTCTGTAGTCTCCATAGCACACCTTAAACACCTAGGCTTAATATTTTTTGTGGTTACAGGAAAAGAAAATGGGAAACAAACTGCTTGGAAATCTGATTTCCAGTCTCTGCCTCTCATCCAGGTATACTGTCCAAGCAGTGTATTCTGTTTACCGTAGCACCTTGTATGTGATCATATGGATATGTACTTACTTCACATCTACACCTTGCTCTTTTATACTGGTCAGTGGCATATTATTCCAGGCTGTTAGTGTGTGTCACTCTTAGGTTCAACACAATTTTCAGTAACCTTAGTGAATACCCTGGGTAGGGGCAGCATCAAGCCCTGCAGTGGTTTGGGTGTCCATCTTTGACTCGGTTTAATTTCTCAGTGTTTGTAAATACAGTTCTAACATCTGCTAGATAAAATTATTTCTTCCAGAAAAGTAAGTGTATGAAAGAGTTACAAGGTTTAAAAAACAATCTCTTTGATTCATTGTTTTGTATTACTGTGCAGTCCAGAACTGTAGCAATATATGTGTATAATGATAACATGTTTCAGGGTCAACTCTCAGGTATTCAGAATAAAATTTTCTACATGCATAACAACTATAACTATAGATGCTCTCTCTGACAACATGTATTCTGGAAAACAAATCTTTGTTTTGCATGCCAGCACAATTGGTAGATCAAATGGCAGCTATATCATATTTTTTTACCCACAAAAAGTTAGCCATGAATTAGAAATATGCATTAATTGAAACAATACTGTACCACAGAAGCGTAAGCAGCTACTTTTTAGATAACACATGTAGGTAATTATTTTGTGATCTCTGCATCAGAAATGTATTTTTGCACTATGTGCCTTATATTAGTTGTAAACATTAATAAGAATATAAAACATTATTTTCCTAGAAATGTTTACATTTATAATTAAAATCCTGTAATTTATAAAATATTTATATAATAAATATGCTTGTGTGAATGGTGCCAGAGTACGTTTGCTTTTTGGGGGGAGGGGTGTATCAAAAGCTTAGTATGAAAAGTTGCAGAAACACTTAAACTTGTTTATGGCCACAATAACTCCATTCTCAATACCTCTTCACAGTAATATACATCATCTTATACTGGAATACCTGCCACACAAGCAGGTTATAGTCGCAGCAATGTTTTCCATGGGAGCAAATCCTACTTCAGAGGTACAAACTGAATGTCCGTGTCCAGCTGTCCTCCCATGTTCATGTCTATCTTTTAAGGGGTCACTCTGTAAATTGTCCACTGAAATAATGCAGAAATCTGAAATAATCTCCCTCCTCCATGTGCTAAGCCTGGACCAATGCCTTTACAGCATGGTCCCTTGACAACTGCTGTGGCAGAAGGGGAACTGCACTCCACCTTCATCTCCAGGAGGACCATGTTCTTTTCACCCTGAAACCCCAGTAAAGGGGCTAGCAAGTGCTCAGCTCTGCTGCCAGAGTCACTCTGAAAATCCACTACCAAAGTGAATTTTAAACCAGTATTCAATACAGCATATTTTTATTGTGCAATAGTATTAATTTTTGAATAAAAATGTACTTTCTATAATTAGAGCAAGCCCTCTGTCCCAGCATCAACTTCTGCATAAACCAGCACTATATTGTATTGTAATTTTTTGCATCTTTTCTTCTTTAATCCTTGTTTTGGAGTTTCAGCACTAGAGAGAAAGTACTTGTGTGTCCTGGCATTTTGTGAATTCCTTGTCTTTAGGATTTTGCTTTCCTTAAGAAAAAGGGCTTAATCAAGCACCCCTTATCAACATACCAACTTTTCATCCTAAGAGCCTGATGATCAGCTCTGAAGAATCTGAAGAGTTGATGCTGATGTGTTAGAAGGTCCGTGCACTAAAACAAGATTCGTGGGTTGTACTCGCTTTATGTGTGTTTCCACCCTCTTTAACTGACATTGCTGTGGATTTCCATCGCACTGGGCAGCTGAGGTGCCTGCCAGAGTAGCGGGGTGCTCCATGAGAGCGCTGCGAGCTCCACCTCGTGGGTCTGCGGGTGCCAAACTACCCACGGCCGGTCAGCCACACAGCACTCCAGCTGTGATCCATGCTTAGGAAACGAAGCGCTGAACTATCCAGTCACTATTCCTTACAGGAAACGTAATTAGGGAACAGTTATGGTTAAAGATGGTTGTGACAATACTTTGTTAGATGTCTTTCAATCCCGTCAATGACAGCATCAGATGTTAGGTAACACAAGTGCACGCACTTGCCTGTGTCTATGCACACACATGCACATATATATAGTGCTTATCTGAATACTGAATGCCAGAGATGGGCTACATATAAAAACCTTGTTGCCAACCTCTGTCCAACAATGTCACTTGGTATGCTATGAAACGGTGTACCACCATGTGACAGTCCCTGTGACACCTCTTGATGAAGGTGTCATCTAGATGTATTTCCCCAAAGGCTGTGTCTCAGAGGTAGTAGAGGTCCTGGAAACCCTGGCTGTGGGTCCATTAACTCCGTCCTAGCTGAATTCATCTTGCTGTGCTCTGTGGTGCCACTATCCCTGTAGAGGTGAGATGCTCATCTTTCATCCAGGACACGTGTAAGTGATGTACAGTCAGCCAGTCCCACGTTCATGGGAAGAGTTGTGGCTGTGTGATTTGATATGTGTCTATGCAGTTTTCCAATGGATGGTTGTGTCTTTTTCTTATCTAACTTAGAAAGATAAGGGAAAGCTTTGGGGTTTTTCTTCCACTCCAGGAACCTAGAATATGTTTAGTATAACTTCTCAGGTTTTTTGATTATTTGAAATAAAAGTTGCATGGAACAAGGAGAGGCTTTATGGTTCTGAAGTTTTATTGTAGTAACACATGAGATCCCTGAGAAATTCAGAATCTGAATAAAATATTACTGTCTGGCAAGTGCTTGCAATATCTTTCAGGGCTTTAAATAAGATTAGTGAGGAGTGTGAGGGTTTGGGTTTTAATGTTTCCATAAAGAAACAAATAGATTCCTGAAATTTGCAGCAACTTGAATTAGAAAAGAAACAGAAATATGCTGTAATATTTTAACCTTAAAAAATTAGAGACCAGGAAAACTATGCACAAAAAATAGTTTTGAAGTCAGGCAATTGAATATTTAAATATAAAAATAAATCTTTAAATGAGCATCATATAGAAATGTTGCAGTTGAGATTTCATAGTAATCCAGGTTGCTTTATTTATAAGCTAAATCAATTTCCAACTGCACTTTGAAGAAGTCCCCCAGAACCTTTCCCAAAAATTAACTTTCATGATATGATACACTCCCATATTTCTAGTTTTGTACTTGAGCAACAAAATGCCAAAGGCTGCACTTAAAATTCCTTTATACTTATTCATGTATGGAACAGTTACATGGCATCTTACTTGCTTAAGGCAACTCACTTAAGGTAGGACTAGAGTTCAGTGTGGCAGAACCACTATGAGATAATGTTGTCCAGGGTAGAGAGTGACAACCCTGGGGAAGCATTTATATCATTGAATCATAGAACATATTAGGTAGGGAGGACTTTTAAAGGTCATCTAGTCCAACCCCCTGCAATTAGCAGGGACATCTTCACTAGATCAGGTCACTCAGAGCTTCATCAAGCTGGACCTTCCACACCTCCAAGGACGGGGCCTCCACCACCTCACTGAGCAACCTTTTTCCAGTGTCTCACTGCCCTCATAGTGAAGAACTTATTGTCTAATCTAAACCTAGCTTGTTCTAGTTTAAAACCATTGCCCCTCAGCCTATTGCTACGTACTCTTTCAAACTGTCTCTCCCCAGCTTTCCTGTAGACTTCCTTCAGGTATCCTCTGCACCAGCTCATGGCCTCTCTTGTAAAGCCTGCTTTGCTCTCCCATAGTACTTGGCCACCTTTTCCAGAACATTTATGAATTTTGAAGATGTTCTCCTTGTCTGTATGCATGAAAAAGAAAAACACCCCAAAACTTTGAGGGGGGTCTTATCAGCCTCTCTCCCTCCGTGGTGTGCTTTGGAAATAGGTTGAATAGATCACAGAAAAAGTAGGTTATGGCTTTTAAAGCACATTCCTACTTTACAATACTGGCTTTCCTTCAGACAGAGCAGTATCTGGGATGATAGCAGGAGAAAATTACTTTCCGTTCTATTCAAACAGAAAGACAAGCTATCTGACTTGGAGCTGAATCTGACATTTAATCTTCTCATCCACAGAAGGTGGCTTTCTTTTGCACAATTAAGTGTATTTTGCAATACCATAGCTTGAGAGGCTTTTCTGGGCTTTGTTTATCCTGGCTTTAGAGAAGCAATCTGTGCTCTGTTTCTGATAAATTTCTTCTTGTGTTCAGTTATGACAGATATTCCTTTGAATCAGCTGTATAAAAATACTGTAGCAGCAGAGCAGAGCAAAGATCTAACTGTATTTATGTCTATATTCTGCCTTTAAACACGAACAGCTGTGCATACATTCATCTGTCTCATGTCTGACTCTGCGCTGCCATCCAGAACCTTTTCCTTTTAATAAACAAATGTTTCCTTCTTTAATCTGTGTGTGTTTTTTATCTCCGTTCCTGCAAGAAAATTTTCTTGTCCACATATGTTTTTCAGATCTTATTTGTATAATTAAACAAAGCATGCAACAGGGAGAAGCCATGCTGTAAACGGTAGAGAGCCACTCTTTCTCTGAAATAAAACAAGCTATTTCTGTCTTGCACACCATTACATTCTGTTTTGGAAAGCAAAACCCTGCATTTATGAATACTGAAAGACTCTTTTTGAAATCACTGTATGGTCTTCTTTTACAGTCTGATTTACAGAAGCAAGGAACGTTCAAGGAGAGCTCATGAATTTTCTGTATGCAAAAGGCGAGAGTGATTCATAGCAGCAGCATATATTTATGCCTGGTGGGATGAAATCCTTTTTTGCACTTTAGTTGTCTCTGGCAGTCATTCATTAATCGTGGCAGTGACATTCACGGTCAGTTCATCATTCTCCGTGAGGTGGTGGGGTTTTTTTTTTTTGGTGTTCCTCTGGAAGCTGGAATAATGAAAAAAGGAGTTGCACAGGACACCAACCGAAATTTGTGCTTGTAAAATCAGAGGGTGGAAAGTTTCTTTTTAATGCTTTGTATTTCAAATGTCTTGCAGAAAAAAGCTCGTTGTAAAAACATTTATTTAACACCTCAGTAAAGAAAACAGCAGCCCTGCTAGTACTTC
Source organism: Porphyrio hochstetteri (assembly GCA_020800305.1). NCBI lineage: Eukaryota > Metazoa > Chordata > Aves > Gruiformes > Rallidae > Porphyrio > Porphyrio hochstetteri. The sequence continues at coordinate 36,843,769 of CM036905.1, forward strand.
TGTTCCTGGAAGGTCCACAACTCAGGGCTAAGAAAGCTGCTACCAGTAGCCCCTTTCATCAGGGTTTACAAGGTATTTAGCTAAGAATGATTTTGCCCTTCAATGATTGTTTTCTGTCTTGAGTTTATTCCTACTCTTGCCAGAAAACCAACGCTCCCCCGTTCCTCAACTAAATTTCTGCTTGCTGCTGCTGAGGGAGAAGGGAAAAAGGGGAGTACATTTGTATTTCTAACCTCAAAGTGAAAACACACAACCTCTGTGTGTGTGTGTGTGCTGACACAAACGCCATGCTAGAAAGTACACAGAGAGAATCTTACTTCTGAAGTCCTCTCTTCCATGCCAGGGTTGGAGAGCCCTTGCCACTCTTTCTCACGAGGTCTGGTCTATTTTTGATATTATGCTGCCAAACATTTACTCAGAGGGATTATTTTGCGAAGGATCTGTGGAAAGTGCGGATAGGCAGGCATGAAAGAGGGAGGTTTTCTTTGGATTGGAAGTGCGCTCTCCTGCAATGTGTTTGCCTGGCCAGCTGTCGACAGCATTGCTTCACAGGAAATGCAACATTAGGGAGGTTTTCATAGCAGCAAAGGAAGCGAACGCCAGGGCACTGTGACCAGCTGGAACTTGCACCCCTGTTTAAGCAGAGGGATGGGGAAGGCTTTGTCTCTAAAATGGAAATGAGCTTCTGGCTCCCCGAAAAGCTCACCTAGCCCATCATCATACAAAACCCCGCACCATTGTTATGAGCACCATGTTGCTACTACCATAATAAATTATACAGAAGCTCTAAGAATAATAAAATTTTAATAAAAATATATCTACAGGCAATCCCATGCTGTGCAGTGTCTTTTTTTTTCTATTTTGTTCTATGCACCACAAATATTCATATTTTTTGGATGAGCCTGACTTTTCTAACTAAAAATACCCCTTCTTTTGGAGAAATTAGGTCTTCAAGATTTTTTCTCTCTACTTTATCCACTGAAGAAGTGAGGTAGCATATTTTAATGTTATTGCCCTAGAAACACATATTCAGATACACCCCTTCTTTTGGAGAAATTAGGTCTTCAAGAATTTTCTCTCTGCTTTATCCACCGAAAAAGTGAGGTAGCGTATTTTAAAGTTGTTGCCCTAGAAACACATATTCAGATACACTTTTATTTCAATATTTCTACCCACCTTCTGCATACAAACTCCTCACCAAGCCTGTGGCATTTTCCATGTCAGAAGGCAGAAGCTGGCACAAGTGTTAGAAGCAACTTGGTAGGGGTGTTTTTGTAACATGGTACATTAAAATCCTATGTGAATTGGTGTGACCACTCTTCAGCACAATACGAGATTTCTGGCTCCCATCCTACAAGCTGCCACACCAGGGTGTATTTCCAGCCCTTCTCTGAATCCCAATAATATGCATGTCATTCTGCACTGCTGCATGGATCTGGTGTGGAGATCCACGTCTGAGACCTCAGGCCGTGGGGGTTTTTGACGTTTCTTCCTGGCTACGTGTCTTCCTTTAGTGTTTTGTTCAGGACAAAGCATGTTTCTGTTTTTCAAAACACGCTCTTGCTAAGAAGAAAACAGGAGAAATGGTGTAACCCAGGAATAACTCTTGGGGGCTTTTAACTTGGGAGTTGTTATTTAAAATTTCTGTCTATTTAGAAAAGTTGCCAGTTAAATTCCCCATTGCTGCACAAGAATGACTCACTCTGAAAGCAGAAGATTCATCCACATCTGAGGGCATATTTTGCTTTAAAGATCTATCTAATTGTATGCTGTGCTGCTAATTCACACTGCTTTTACCATACAAACCCAAGCTAAGCAATGTGATCAGTGCCATGCTAAGTATGAGCTAAAAATATCAGCGTATTGGATAATGAGGACATAGAATGATCTATTGGCATGTGGGAGACAGGCTGTCATCCTTACATAGCTGCAAAAAGCAGACAAGAGTCTCAAACCTAGATCTTCTTCCTAAAAAGTGCATGCTTCTAATTGCTCTATTACAGAGTGTGTAGAAGATTATATAACCCCCCTGCTTATTCCTCTGGGAAGTGATTTATTTTTCCACACTTTCCTGGTTGACCAAGCCGTTGTTCACCCACAAGCCATGAAGGAAGGAACTGCTTCCATCCACTGTGGTCAGTGAAAAGCTCACGCCTTAACATCACCTAGAGATAATGTGGCAGCTCTTTACCCAGAAGTGCCTTCTGTCAATCACACAACTGACCCCTATTTCTTTCTGCAGATGCTTTCAAGGAGCCTGGGTGTCCTGAGTGTAGCTGTGGCCCACATAACATGGCAGGTTGCCTCCAAGGCTCAGCGCTGGGGTATCTATCTGCTGTGTCCTGCTTAGGGCAGATCTCCTGTCCTGCTAAAGTTCAGGGGCCATCTCTCTTTCAGCCTATTGGAAATAATAAGACAAATCAAATATGAAAGATGTCTTCTTCAGATCTCCAATTGTCTGATTTATGGTTCTTGACTGTTCTTAGCATTTCTTGTCTGTAACAAATTTCACAAGTTCATTACCATAATAACGAGGCTCTAGCTGACATCAGTGGTCTATTTTATAATGTTCTGTACAGCCTGAGGCCTCAGGACAGAAGGACTGTAACACACTGAAAAATGAAAGGTATAAGGTGACATATGCTGTTGAAAGCTGTGAAATAATCTACTTGATGATTTTCCATCTAGCTCCCTACATACCTGCCTTAAAGTCAAAGGTACTGCTTAACAAGCAAAGGAACTTCATATAAATCCAGACAAGAAATACAAAACAGGTCCTGCCATGCATCAGATATAGATAAAAATCATAGAATGATAGAATGTATAAGGTTGGAAGGGACATTTAAAGGTCATCTAGTCCAATCCCCCTGCAGTAAGCGGGGACATCTTCACTAGATCAGGTTGCTCAGAGCCCCATCAAACCTGACCTTCAGTATCTCCAGGGATGGGACTTCCACTACCTCTCTGGGCAACCTGTTCCAGTGATCTACCACCCTCATATTGAAGAACTTTTTTCTAATACCCAACCTAAATCTCCCTTTTTCGAGTTTTAAACCATTACCCCTTGTCCTATTGCTACATGCCCCTGTGAATAGTTCTTCCCCAGCTTTCTTATAGGCACCTTTCAGGTACTGGAAGGCCACTATAAGGTCCCCCTGGAGCCTTCTCTTCTCCAAGCTGAACAAACCCAACTCTCTCAGCCTGTCTTCACAGGAGAGGTGCTCCAGCCCTTTGATGATTTTTGTAGCTTACCTCTAGATGCACTCCCACAGGTCCATGTCCTTCTCGTGTTGAGGGCTCCAAAGCTGCACACAGCACTCCAGGTGAGGCCTCACCAGAGCAGAGTAGAGGGACAGAATCACCTCTCTTGATCTGCTGGCCACACTTCTTTTGATGCAGCCAAGGATGCAGCTGGCCTTCTGGGCTGCAGATGCACATTGGTGGTTCATGTCCAGCTTCTCATCCACAAGTACTCCCAAGCCATTTTCCTCAGGCTGCTTTCAAGCACATCATCTCCTAACCTGTATGGATAATGGGGACTTTTCAAATATGATGAAGAGTGGCTTGGCAACTACATCAGTCAATTCCTTCAGGACTGGGATATATCTCATCAGGTCCCATGGACTTGTGTATGTTCAGGTTCCTCAGATGGTCATGAACCTTACCTTCACTCACTGGAATATGCTGTCTCCCCAGTCCCCATTTTGCAGGCCCTCAACTGGAAAGCTTCTTCCCCTGCTGCAGCTTGGGGTCCCACTCATGGGAGACAGTCTTCCATGAACTTCTCCAACATGAGTAGTCCTTTCCCACGGGGCTTCAGCTCTTCCCCAGCTGCCTCAGCGTGGATCACTTCTATGGGGTACAGTTATAGAATCATAGAATGTCTCTCAGTCTCTCAGGCACAGAGTGCTCCAGCCTGGTCCCCCACGGAGTCACAAGTCTCAGCAAACCTGCTTCATCATGGGTCTCTCCACACGCTGCAGGTCCTGCCAGGACCCTCCAACACGAGTCACAGCATCCTCCATATGTCTGCACCCACTACAGTGTGGGGTCTCTCCACAGGCTGCAGGTGGGGTCTCTGCTCCCCATTTTCTTCCATGGGCTGCAGGAGGACAACCTGCTCCACTATGGTCTTCTCCATGGGCTGCAGGGGAATCTTTCTCCCTGGCACCGGGAGTGCCTCCTCCCTGACCTTCTTCACTGACCTTGGTGTCTGCAAAATTTCTTCTCTCTCCCTTCTCTGGTGGCAAAGCACAGCTGCTTGCATTTTTTTTTTCTCCTAAATGTGATTCCCAGAGGCACTATGACAGTTGCTGGTTGGCTCAGCCTTGGTCAGCTGTGGGTCTGGCCTTGAGCCCAGCTGGTGTTTGCTCTCTCAGGCTTCTAGCTGCTTCTTGCAGAAGCCACCCCTGCAGCTCCCCTCGAACCTTGCCATGCAGAACCACAACAGCTGCTCCAAAACATGCCCACACACACACCATGTGGAGAGCGGTACAGGCCAAAAGAACACTAAGAAACATGGCAGCAATTTAATGCCACAGCCAGCAAAGCAAAGGCCATCCCATTTATTTGCCCCAGAGCAGCTCTGAGGCTGCGAATAAAGAAACCCTCCTCATCTCTCTCATACATAGCTTATGCTCCTCACCTTGGCCACAGAGCATCGTTCCTATCCATATTGGCTACAAAAACCTTTCACACCGCCAGGGCCAAGGGATATGCAGGGATGAAATACTTTTTAATGTATTCCCATGCACGTGTGTGTTGTGCTAGTTCACTATCACCCTTCCATCTCCTCATTAAGAGAGTGCTAAATTGGATCACTAATTTTCCCTGGATGCATTTTGAAGGAGGGGGATGCTCACTTGAGGAAAACATCTTGAATTTTTAAGAAGTTGCAAAAGAGTCTGTAATTCTGGCAGATTGCAAGGGAGAGGAAATTTGTGGTTTTGAATAACATGAAGTGGCGCCAGCTCCTCTACTTTTATTCCAGGGGAAATTTTATTAACAGTTGGGAAATATAATCTGACTCCAGATTTCTCTGTTGCAGACTCTCTGATACAACATCCTCAGCTAACAGGGCAGGAGCAGAAGAGCTGGCTGCAAGGCATCCATGGGCTGAGCTGGCATGGAGGGACTGCTCTAACCAGCCCATGCAGGCTTGGCACCTCTCTTAAAAACCCACAATGTCGTGTGTTTGTTCACTTCAAATCTGTTTTTCTGTGCTGAGTGCTGTACAGCAACCTTGGAAGGATCATGTGTTTTGGTGAGCATGGGCAGCAAGGGAGGAGTACTGAGACAGCTCTGCAAGCAGCATGCTTACCTGGACAGCCCCTTGTCCTGTGCTGACTTGCACTGACTGAGGTGAGAAACCCAGGACAGAAGGTCACGAGTTAGGATAGGGGAACATCTGGTTCACATTTACTCAGAAATGTTTGCATCAGACACCAAGTGCTTGGACTGATGGAGAGAGGGAGTGTATTTCCTAAGCATCTTTAGGCTAGGCACAGTTTGTGAACTTGAAGTAATAAATTAGGGCTTAAGGAAACCATTTGAAATCAGATGATCGAAACAGAGATGTTCTCTGAGAAGACATAGCTGTTTATGTTAGCAATCTGATTTCTTTCCCCTCTTTATTGTGCCAACTTTTATAAGAATCTGCATACAGCCTTTGGGAGAAATATTTGGCCTGCAGATGGGAAAGTTTGCTCAGCAGCACAGTAAAATTGCAGGAGCTCTAAAATGCTCATTTTACAGTGTAGTGTGTGCTGACACCAGCGTAATATTTAGAGCAATCACTTCCTCACCGTTTTATTCAGCACATATTGGACCCACAAGCTGAAATAAGGAGTATGCCAGATGTTACCCTAATGTCCCACAAGATGGTGACAAAATAATTCTAATTAAACAACACTTTGATTTGTGGTACATACAGACTTAGCGACTCCATGTATTTTCTTACCATGCAGTTGCATTAAACTCTGCTTATATAACATACTTTGGGCATATTTTAATGGCTTGCTCATTTGGCAGACATTCATTCTCTTTGTTGATTATATTTTAAATTAACTTCAGGAGTACATAGTGAGTTTCAGTCCTCCCACATTAGTAGTCACAAGTTCCCTAGATGCTGGAGAAGGAAAAGCACTTTTATTGCTTCTGATCCATCCCTTCACCAGATTGCTTCCTCTCTCTCTCTCTCGGTGTGATTTTATTTATTTATTTATTTTTGTGTATGAGATCTTCTGGTCCATAAATTCATTCCTTTCTGAACTAAGCATGAAAAAAATGGCTTGGTAAATTAGGGATAAAAGGTGGCCACTGTAGAGCAGGTGGGAAAGAACTAAGGCTCCAAAAGCACTGGCTGGAAACCATCTCCCCTACCCTTAGCCCCAAAATAGTTTATTACACTTTAAAAAAAAAATTCTTTTTTTTTTATTATTTATTTAAATCTATGATTAGTTTGGCCCTGTTGCTTCTTTGGGCCACAAAGTTGAGAAACCTTGAAAAGAGCCTGAACTGCAGAATTTGTCTCTTGGAAATCATGCCCTTAAGACGGGGCACTGGAGATGGAACAGGCATCCCACAGGATAAACTGCTTGTCCTTGAATAGTAGATGTATTGTCCAATATTAGAAACAGTTGCTTCCCTGGGTCCTATTGTTTTAGAAACAATAGGGAGAAAGGGAGACAAACCCCCCTTTTCGTTTTAGGCTGTCAAGAGATAATAGAAACACCCTGCAAATGCTAGCTCTTCATTTTGGTGAAGCCAGGAGCTGATTTTCATAGACTGAATGGCTCCGGCCCTTCAGGTGCCTGAAAACCTCTGTAAAGAGAATACATTCCCAGCTGTAGCCCTGGGTTTCTATCAATAGATGGCAAGATCAGACGAGTCCTTTGGCTGAGACCTACAGATGTGTTTCAGTGACTTGAAAGCCACAGGACAAGATTATCAAAGGCATTTAGACATCTTACTCCCAGTCATTTAAATATGAATTTGTTCCATTTCTGGCCAGAAGTACCACTTAAAAATTACTTATGCATTCAGGAGCCAACGTTAAGTGCAAAGCTTGTGTGATAAAGCGGGGCTGCGTAGCGACGCCCAGCTAGTTCTGAACAAGCCTGTTTGGCTATCAGACATGCTGCACCCACGTGAGCTCAGCAGCCCACCCAGGAAAATCAGCCCTGCCGAGGCATGTACTTAGATCATCTTTAAAGTCTCACCTCCCGCCCTCAGCACTGCAAAGATGTTTGCTGTGGATTTCTTTTCTGCCAATTTTGGCCATAAACATGACAGGCTGATTGTGATGTTCTTACGACTTTTAACACTACATGTGAGATGCATTTGGATTTATCCTATCAATGTTTAGCTCCTGCCCTGGGAGATGGGATGTAGCCAGCTAGAAAAAACACACTTTGACGGCACTGTAAGCAGAAGCAAGTAAAATGTTTTGAACTCAGGGACAGCCCTGTCCTCAGCAGCAGCAGATGAGTAGGATGTGGTAGGACTTAACATTTTCCCACTTTAATTCTAATTTTAAGGGTTATTCTCTTTCTCCCCATCTCTCCCTCCCTCTCCATGTCTCTTTCTTCAAACACCATGTAATCTCCATCCCATACATGCTCCGTGGAACATTCCCATCAGGTGCATCTGTTCCACCCCTCCAGTATTGTCTGGTGCTGTGTTTGACACCTGGCAGTGGAGGAAGCTCTGACCTCCCCTGCCAGCACAGCCATGCTGAACGAGTTCCTGCTGTCTACACCCACTTTTAGCAGATTTTTACATATAAGCAAAATGAATGATCACAAGCACAGCCATGCTTGTCTGGAAGTGGGCTGTTCACACTTGCATAATTTTCAAATAAGAAGCTAGATGCCTAAACCCATGCTCCACATATAAATAAACATGACCTAATTTTAAGCATCTGCCATTCCCATGGCCTTTGCAGCATCATTTAAATGTGCAATCTTTGGCACCCAACTGGGAAAGTTCTGGCTTATGTTTCCAGAGGCCTGTAAGAAAGTTCATTTGAGTTCTCTTTGCAGGAGAATGCTATCAGCAATGCCAGTTGACACGGTTTTATGGAAAACAGCTCTTGTCAGATGCAACTGGTATCATTTTCCAAGCTATTTTAACAAAATAAGTTTGGTTGATAAAGGTTTTAAGACTGGTAAAATTTATTTAGGCTTCTGCAGGGCATTTAACACAATCACCATGGTTTTTTCATTAGCAGAAGTGACAAAAAATGTAACTGTAGAAGAGAAAACATCCTCAGATAACTGTTTTTTCTAGTCAGGACCCACAGGGATAGTTCTTGGCCCTATACAGCAATGAGGAGGAAAAATCATTAAGTTAAGGAATGAAAAATGCCACAGAAAATGCAGAACTCTGCCCCTCCATTCTTAGCTGGCTTTCCAACTAGAAGGCCAACTAGATCAGGTTACTCAGCATCTGCTCATATAGTTGAGTTTTGGACAGCTCCAACAGTGGACTTTCCACAGTCTCTGGGCACCCTCTTCCAGTGTTTGATAACCCTCCTAGTGGAGAAAATACTATATCTTACCATTTAATTAGAATTGTATGTGTTGCAGTTTATGTCTGCTGCTTTTCACGCTTCCAAAAAGAGGATGGTCTCTTATCTATAACCCCATTAAATTTTTGTAGACAGCAGTAAAGTTCCCCAAAGCCATCTCTTCTCTGGACTGAACACGTCCAGCTCTCCCAGCCTCTCCTTACACACCTTGCTCAACTTTCTCAATGTCTTCCTTGTACTGGAGAGGACCAAAACTGGACAAAGTACACCAAACCTGGTTTCACAAGCACTGAATATAAGGGAATTTGATACCTAGAGAACCACCAAGAGTGCACATCATCCTGCTATCCAGACTTTTAATAAAGATGTTGAACTGTATTGGCTTCAGTATTGATTCCCGAGGATGCCACTGTCAACCAGAAACTGAATGGACTTTGCCCTGCTGCTCATCATCTTTAGCCTGGCTGGTCACAATCCATCTAGCCAATTTCCACCTATCCTGTAGTCCAAGTCTCTTGCCCATGTTTGGCTGCAAGGATGCTGTAAAAATCTTCAGTAAAGTCAAAGAAGACCCTTGTCCAGCTGCCACTCATCTTGTCACTGAGGACTGTCAGGTTGGTCTTAATCTCTGTGAAACCCACTCTGGGTCTTCCCAAGCACTTGCTCATCTTGATGTCCTTAGAAATGACTTCCAGGAGGATCTTCTCTATAAACTTCCCAGGACTGAGGAAAAATGGTGTCTTCAGCCTCAGAACAAAAGCCCAAATATTTCTCTATATTGGAAACAATTCCTAATGCTTCTTTTCAGCCTCTTCATAAATGATGGGGTTGAAAGTGTTCTCATCAAGTTGGCTGATCACACTAAATTGGTGCATGAGGTGGAGAAGGGAAAGGTACATTACAGAGAGACCTGGACAGTATTGAAGAGTGGACTTAGCAAGCACAGTATGATGTTTAACAAGCTCAAGTACAAGGTCCCGCATCTGGGACAAAAGAGCCACATAGTGCAGGCCAGGATCTGTGTGGCTGGGGAGCAGCCTTGCTGAAAAGGACCTGGGTGTCGTGGTGAACAAGAAGCAGTGTTGTACCCTGGGCTGCATCCACAGGGGCATTATTAGCAAAGATAGAGACATGATCACCCCACTCTACTTAGTGCTCATAAGGCCAGGAATATTGTGTCCAGTTCTGTTCCCCATAGTCCAAAAAAACACATACAAATTGGGCAAGGCCAAAAAGAGGGTCACAAAGAGGATCAAAGGGATGTAGAAACTGCCCTTTCGGGAAAGACTGAAGGAGTTAGGTCTCTTCTCATTGAAGAAAATCTTGTGATGAGGTCACCCCTCAGTTGAGAAGAGACTGTCTCTCTCTCAGAGTCCGCCCCTGAGTTGAGTCTTCTCAACTGAACAAAGACCTCAACACAGTATTCCACTGCTTAAAGGGCAGCTACCAAAATGGTGGGGGTTCTTCACAAGGAGCCATATACAGAAGACAAGGGACAATGGGTACAAGTTGCACCAGGACAGGTTTAATCTTGATATGAGAACAATCATTCACTGTAAGAACTTTCCCAGGGATGTGGCAGAGTCCCCATCACTGGAGGTTTTCAGGATGTAATTGGACAGGCTGCTAGTCTCTCCTTTGCCCTGAAGGTCAGACCAGATGGTCTTTCAAGGTCCTTCCAGCCTGGGCTATCCTATGATACTGTGATTCTAATTTGCAGGCACTAAGGGAGCATGTGATTTCTAATTACTCAATTTATGAAGTCTTAAGACAACTAACTTAGAGTAAAATTGGAATCAGGTAAAGACGTGTATGTCCTGAGTTCCGTGTCACTGCTTAAGCCAAAAACATGGCCAAATATTTTTGACCATTTTCCCCCACCCCCTTGTAGCCAGTGGGATACACAGTCTGTTCACTTCCAGCAGTCATTATTCCTGATATCTGTTTCTATCCTCACAGGTTTTCTTGAGCTGGAAATTGCTAATTGGAGCAGAAGTGGGACAACTACAGTCTGGGGTGGTGGGCATGTGCATGTGGGCATGTGCATATGATCTGTTTTTGCAAGCCAACATGTAATTGCAGCCCCATGGCCATGGGGAATGATGGTGAGTGTAGCAGGCATAGATTGAGGAATGGCACATCCCTCCAGACCCCATGGACTCTGGGGGAGATGCGGCACCTGGGAACATGGTTCACGTCCTTCTGCTACACTTCACAGCCCAGTGAAGAGACCAGCCTCCTCCTCACTGGCTGTCAGGCTGGGTGTGAAATGCAGCCACTCCAATCTGCAGCATCCTGTACTGGGATGGGTACCTCTGGCAGAGGAAGGGAAGGTCAGGGACTGAACGGGGGGAAGCTGTGACCTCTCTAACTGCCTCAGCAGGATCTGGCAGAGCTCTACAGGGCCTGGCCTGGTGCAGCACTGCCATTGCCTCCATGTCTTCAAAACTGAGCTTTCTCATCACTTCTGCTGCCTCCCTTGCCTCTCTTCTGAAGAAAAAACAAGGCTGCTCTCTGAAATTTCTGGAGCAAGATGTTCTCTGAAAGCTGCCTTTTGCTGATCCCACCCTGAAAACACAAAATGTAGCAACATTGGGGAACATGCAGGAAGAAGAAAAGCTCAGTGCTAGATTAAAGCCACTTCTGGCAAAAGATGAAAACCACGCTCTCTCTCTCTCTCTCCCGCACACACACACACACACACAGAGACAAACAGGAAGAAAAACTCTCAGGGCACCATCAATTACAGTTCATATCTCTTCTGGGCTGTCAGAGATAGTCACTGGCATGGGCCCTGCTGGAGTGCAAACCCAAAAGGGATTTATAAAACCAAATCCTCAGCTGGTGTATACCTTGTATACCAGCATAGCCCACAGCAATTTGTAGAACAGGAGGAAGACAACTAATACACGATGATATGAGAGCACAATGAGTACTTTTCCCTTAATTGAATTTCCTCTGGCCTTCCGTAGTGAACTGAGTGAAACAAAGACTCTGCTGTTTCATGCTGGTTGTGAAAAGGTCAAGATTTTTGAAAACTTGACTCAGTCCCAACCAGGACAGAAATAATCTTCACACATAACTGTCTGCATAAATGCAGATATGAATAGGAAATTCTAAAAATACTTTAACTTGGAAACTGAGTATCTGATACGAAAAGCAGACCAACTGATGGTGTATGGCCTTGTTTGTTCTGCTGCTGCTGGAAGTGGCTGGAAAACTAGCTGGAGTATGGACAGCAAACTCAGAGAGAAATCCCACTGGAATGTAACCTGAAAAATTCACTGGACCTTCCTTGACAGAAACAACAGCATGCAGCTTATCAGTTACAATCAAGAAACACAGCTCAAGTGCAAATATTTGCAACCAACCCAGAATTAAATATTTGTTCTGTTATCAGGTGATCAGTGCTAGGTGGTCACAACAGCCACATAAATCCAGACTAAGGTGGCTATTGTGAATGATGGGGAGCTGCACTGCGGTTGTAGAATCATAGAATCTCCTGAGTTCGAAGGGACCCATAAGGATCATCGAGGCCAACTCCTGGCTCCACACAGGGCCCACCAAATCAGAACATGGGACTGAGCGCATCGTCCAGACGCTTCTTGAACTCAGCCAAGCTCGGTGCTGTGACCACTTCCCTGGGGAGCCTGTTCCAGGGCCCGACCACCCTCTCGGTAAAGAACCTCTTCCTAATATCCAACATAAACCTCCCCTGTTGTAGCTTCATGCTGTTCCCTCTGGTTATATCACTAGTCACAAAAGAGAGGAGATCAGCGCCTGCCCCTTCCCTCCCCCTCATCAGGAAGCCACAGACTGTGATCTTCCACAGACAGGGATGTCAAGCAGCTCCAGACACAAATGCACCTCGGAGCGAGGTGCTTGGCAGATGCATCCTCAGCTCATGGTTTTGAAATAGTTTCCCCCTGCATTACAGATTACTCCTGCAAAAGCTTTGAGTGAGCAGAATCACAGTCTGCTCACAAATGTGTCAGAAGAGGGAGACTGAGACTAGCCAGTGATTTGTCATAAGTTAACTGACGTGAGACACAATCCAGGGTTTGTAAGGTACAGGGGAACTGACGTGTCAAAGTGACATAAAAAATACTTGAAATTCTGGATAAGTGTTACCATCAATTTCTCCTTTTTGGCTTTTATGCCAAAGTCCATGGGCAGGCACAATTTTTCAGTCACTTCTCTGAATGCTTGTACCAGAGAAATCACAAAGACCATGCAAGTTACACAAAATTGTTTGACTGTGATACCATAGTCCCCAAATTGCTGCGCAGCCATATCTGAAGGTGCCTGTAAAGGATGATTGCTGTGTGTCTTTGGGGACCTTATGGCTACAGGGACAGTGCAGCTTGCTAATGCTAAATTCAGCTGGGGCTGTACGTGCCTCTGTATGTGCTGCTCGTGGCTCTGTTTGCCCACCATACCCAAAACTCTGAGGCCTTCCCAGCACTTTGGGCTGTAGCCAGCAGGTAGTGAAGGGCTGTGTAATAGAGCTCTCCATGTCCAGTCAGTTCCCTTCCCCTCTCCGCCCACCCCCTTCTCAAGCCTGATGCAAATGTGCTGTTTCTTTATTTTGACATTACATTCAGTTTGTCTTACATCTTTCTTCTCATTTCTGGCCTCGTAGCAGATTTTTTGAGATCCAACTGCAGAGGTGCTGTGTGTGGGTGCAGGGAGGGAAGTGGCAGAAACTGCGAGCCTGGCTTGGGGGGCAGCAGGGACCCATCTCACCCAAGGGGGGCTTGGGAAGCTGATTTGGGGTTTAGGAGTCCAGGAGGCCCCCACATGTGTAGTAGAATCACAGTAATAAATTAAAAAAATCAGTTTGAAGCTGCAATGAAGACAAGTTACGAGTGGAAATTAGAAGCCTAAAACCTACTCCACAGCTCTAAAGATCTAGGTGATTTGAGCCACATGTCTGATTATAGCACTGGCATGTTTTAACGCTGCTTTTAACTAAGCTGAATCTTCTCCACACTCAGTACCTCAGTGTCTACAAAGGGCATTACAAGGCTGGGCAGCTGGCATGGGCAGAGGAGCTCGAGGGCAGTGTTCGTCTAGGGAACGGGGGCAGAATCAGACCTTCTGGTTCTGAGCAGGGTTATAGAGGAAGAGAGAGCTGCTAGAGCAATTAACAGCCTGGTTTCTTGTGAACAGACTTTTCTAAGAGCCTGAGCTGCCATTGAAAAGGTAGCCCAAGCTGTGCAGTGCTTGGTGGGTCCTGTCACTTGCAGCACCCCTGCTCTGCGGGGCAGGACCAAATTACCCAGCCCAAACTGGGATGCCGGAGCTCTGTCAGTGGCTTTGGGGGACACCTCTGTCCCAAGGAAGAGCTTGCAAATCTTCACTCATTGAAGTTTCTGCTAGTTGTTAATGATGGTCAGTATACACATGCTTCAAACTCTGCTGGACATGGCACCTTTGTGCACCACCTTTCTTGTGACCACCACAGAGCGTGGCACAAGTTGTTGAACCCAGAGAGGTTACTGAAAAAATAATTGCCTGAGGAATATAGAGAAGAAGAATTATGGAAGGGGGGGTTAGTTTTGGGTTTGGGTTAGATTTTTTTTTTTACTCTTTTTCTAAATATTGTGGGGCAAGTTATGGAAAAATTTTAGCCATCTGTCTAACGGATATTAGTGAAGTGGAGACTGTGTTAAAAATAAAGTGCCAGGTTGTCCTCTGCAGAAAGTTAATAAAAAGAAGGAAGTGAAAGACTGCTCATTATTTTTAATGACTTTGCTTTCCAGCAGAGTGCCTGTATCTCCCTCCTTTTACATTCTGCCTTATTTCAGTTCATTACGGCACATTCAGCCGCTCTGGAGAATGATGGCTTTGTTCTAAAGCACTGAATTTATCAAGAGGCCCTTGGTCCAGCCTGGCCAGGCTGTTAATCACAGCCCCGCTGCCAGGAGGAGGATACCGAGAAGGGCCTGATGCACAGAGAGTCCAGGCTGGACAGCTGGGCGCTCTGGGCACTAGCACTGCTAAAGGCCATGCACAAAGGCATCGTCGGAGTCGATTAAGTGGAGCTTGGCGACTGCCAGGATGTTTTCTGCCTGCACATCTCTGCATTTGTCTCTCTTACTGGCTCCACCTGACATGAATCCCTCATTCCCCGTCAATGGATATTTGCTTTATTAACTTTAAAATATAGGACAGGTTTTGCAGTTCGGAAGATGAAGATTTATGAGTGTGTGATTCAGAGCACAGTACCAAGAAAAGCACCCAGAGCGTTCAGCCAAATCTGCGGGATCCATGCAGGCAGCAGGTAGAAAAGCTAAAAACAGAAGCAGCATTTCCAGATTTGAGAACCGATAGCTTTTCTCAACAGCCTTGCTTGCAAAGACCCATGCTGTGATTCTCTTAATCTGAAACTCTTCTGCTATGATCTTTGCACAAAGCGAGGCCCACGTTGTAGGTTTTTATAGCTCTCCAGCTACAGTGATTTGTGTGGAAACAAGATGAGCATTTTCTAGGAATTACCTAAGCATGGTCCACAGTCAGGCTCCAGCATCTTTCCAGAGGTTTTTCTTACAGCTCCTCCTGAACTCTTTTGCCAGCAGATTTTTTTCGTCATGCTCTGCCTCCTTTTCTTGCTTATTGATGGTTGTGGCCCTCCAGTAAAACCTGCATGCTGTGTCTCATGTGTAACATGCATGCAGAAGTCCTAAATGCCACAGAGAAGCTGCTGCATGGCTATGGGGTGGCACCAGAGGATGCAGGGAGACCTTGCACAGCTGTGCTCACATCTGGAGTGCCGGCCTGGCTCTTTCCATGCCTTTCCTGTACTGCTGCTCCTGGGCGTACAGAAACTCATGGGAAACTGCAGTGGAGCAATTTGTAACCATGAGGCCTTCCAGCACAACTGATGCTCCATCTGCACAGCGGCTCTCAAGACCAGCCTGGCAAACAGGAGGAGGATCATCCGTTTTTTCTGGGGGTGAGGCAAGGGTAGGATGGGTTGGCAAGAAGCTGGTGATGATCCTTCTAAAATCCAGGCACAGCAGGCAGGCTGATATTTTGAATTTGCTTACCTCAACACAGAACAAAGCCAAAATTCAGGAAATGAGAACTGTGACCAGAAATGCAGCCCCCTTGTCTAAACACTGGCTGGTGTTTAGAAAAAAGGACTCCACCATGATTCTTCCCAACTGCCTGTGGAGTGAAATGAGAGCTTCAGCCAGGGAGGAAAACAAGCCCATTCCTGTGTGGAAACTCAGCACGGAGTTCAGGCAGAGTATTTTGGGGGGTGGGAGGGCTTCACTGTTTGTTTTCTAGCTCTACCGGACACCAAACTTGGCTGTATGCTGACAAGATGCCACAACTCATTTTTCTGGCTGCAAGTTAAGAGAGAAACATTTGATAGATGCCTACTGGCAAGCTAATTACAAGAGAAGGGATGCACTGGAATGCAGGAAAAACAAAGGAAGGAAATGAAAATGCTCAGGCAGATCATTTAAGGCCCTCATCCTGGGAGTAACTGGTTTCACTTCCCAGAGGCTAATCCTGCTCTAATTGACTTATTATTGGAGTCCAAAGGAAAACAATCCGTGTGACCATGACAGCACAGGGAAGGCGTGATTGCGGATGCTGGGGAGACACACAGCGAGACAATAGGTTGCAGGGCGTGAAGTGTCATGAAATAACACCGGCCACGTGTGGATCTCGGTGGTGCAAGAGCCCCAGCTGGGCACTTACAAACTACATATTTACTACAGATTTACAAACAAACCTCATGGCAGCAAGATCCTGGTTTTTGAGAGCTGGTCCTATGCACATAGTGCTGAAGAACTTTAAGAACAAAGATCCGTCGAAATACAGTATAGCTGGGAGCTAAGTAAAGGCTGAGGAGATTTGCTTTTTTTAGCATTGGGAAAATCTGTTGTGCTTTCCATTAACACTGGAAAATTGTTTTGAGTCCCTAGTTTGCATAATTAAAATACATAGCTAGAAAGGAATTCAAATTTAGGCTAAATTACACTGAAGAAACTATGTTAAGTTTTGATCATTTTGCTTGACAAGGACTTTTTTGGTATTAGAAATGCACTGAAGATATACTATAACTAAAATAAGAACTATTATGGAATGCCTAAGGGATACAATTAATTATCCAGATAAACTTTCAAATAAGCAGATATAAATGCATGCTAAATTACAATAAAATTCCTGGGGAATTACATGTATCTTCCATAACAGGCCAGAGGATCTCATCCCACAAGTGTTATTTCTGTGACTACCATGGTTCTCCATGGAAGTTCAGAAGACAAGGTGAGATTCAGGTATCGTTAGATAGCATGAGTATATGGTAAATCAAAGAAACAGAACACAGAAGAGAAAAATACAGCAAACAGTGTAGAAAAATACCTTCTGCCTCTTCAGATAAACTTATCTAAGATGCATTTTCCTGCTTGAAACTGGTGGAAATGCCTGTTCTCCAGAAGGACTTGAAAGACATGAACAAGCATTGAAACAGGTGACTACGTGAAGATCCCATCAGATATTTGACTAATAGGTGAGGTTTGGCAAGGAAGGTGTAAAAATCTGGTACCTTCTGTCAGACTGAGTGCACTGAGATTTTGGGTCAGGCTTTTCAAGTAGGGTTTTTGTTTGACTGTTTCCAAGGGGAAACTAGTGAAAAACCCAATAGCCTAAAAGCTCATTGGGAAGCAAGGAAAAGCTCATTGGGAAAGCTCATTGGGAAGCAAGGAGCCAAGGCACATCACTCAAGTTTGTGGGTACACCTGGGATATAGCTATGGGGAGACAAAAATTTAGAAATGCTCCTCTCTGGATACAGCATATTGCAGATGGAAGAAGAGCCGTGTCATTCAGCTGAGTGCAGGGACTCATTTCACTCCACTGGTTCAAGGTGGGAACACTTCTGCTGACACTTGGGGTTCTGCTTGGTGACTGAGTCCAGTGTTCAATCTGGAGCTTGTCTTGGAGGGCTTGCTATGCTAACAGCTGCTCCAGAACTGTGTCTTCCTGTTGTACAGACAAATAAATACATCTGCATGTTTTAGTAAAGTACTCTGAAGTTAGAAAATTTCAGAAATTCTAAAAATCCTTTTAAAACTTTGGCCTCACTGCAGACTTTTTCATGTGGAAGAACCAGCTGTTGTACCACATAGTAAAGTAAAAAACAAAAATAAACACAGGTGGTAGAGGCAGGGGAAAAGCTCTCAGAGAAATTGGTGCATTTCTCACTTATTAGGACATTTCCTTCATTTTAAGCATAATTTATTCTGTTTCAGGCACATGGTTTCTGCACATTTCCTTTGAAACATCTGTAATTCTGGCGGAGATCCGAGGCAATACAGTGTAGTCTCATCTGGGAACAGTATCCTAGGAAAGCAAAAATATCCCAAAGCTGTAAAGAAAATAAAAATAAGAAGTTAGCATTGAAGGGCTTAATGAAAAACAGGACCAGACCAGAGATAAGTGCATCTCCTCACCTGGTGACTTGGGCAACATGGACGAGGAGGAGGCTGGTGTCAGCCCGCCCAGTGTGCTGGCAGCTCTGGGAGAGACGTCCCTTCTCAAGCCCCTGGGATTCATCAAACCATGTTTCTGGTGGACTCACATTTCGTGGATGACTGACTTTTTAGCTCAGTCATAATAAGAGCAAGGCATGAACTCTCTCCTCAGTAGAATCCGCCCAGGAGACAGAATCTGCACTCGAGGAGTCAATTATTTGGAGATTAATAAGGCAAAGCCCTGAAATGTGCTTTCCATAGAGCGGGGCCCACCAATTGCTGCAGGATCGTTTGTTTCCCCAGGAGAGGAATCCAGTATGAACAAAGCACACAAGTTTCCCAGTCACTGACCAACTCCGGGGATTCAGCAAGGGCTGAACACCGACCAAATGCCACGAATATGCCTACAGCATTCCACACAGCACAGGGTGGCATATCCGACAGGTCCATGCCCTGCAGAGACACTCGCTGAGGTCCCAAAACAGCATGGTCACACCAGCATAGCATCCTGCCTGACCTAATTAAAGAAATGGATCTAATTAGGCCAGGCACAGTGCTATATTGATTAGATGGTAGAGAAACAGCCCTGACATCAAGACATGTTAGTGGGATAACATAGCGCTTGGCTTGCATGTTACCCAGATAAATCAGAGCCTTTATTTGTTAGCTGTCAGTGTGGTGCTGCTCACAAGCACTGCCTTCTCATGGACTTTAATGCTGCATTGTGTTTTGTTTTTCCTTAATATTACCCAGAACTCAACAACTCTCCCTGTTTTGCGGGTGCAGTTCCTGAAATAAGATTAACTTTGTCTCCAGGGGTCACTTTCCAGCCAGCAAACCAAAAGCTGTGCAGGAGAACAAAAACAAGGCAGAGAGAGGGAAAAAAAAATCAGGCTGTGTTGCAGACCTTCAATTTAAGATATAAAAACCTTTCAGAGCTTTTATACACCCACAGATAAGGATTTTCATGTTCTAGCCCTCCATGTTCGTCTCACTGCGAGGAGCAGACAGTTCCCTGGCCAGGGGCTTCTCTTGAATATAGCATTCATTGCATGGATCCACTTCCCAATGGATCCTACCCAGATAGGCCTTCTCTGCCCAGAGCCACCCTGCTGCGCAGCACCCTGGTAGCTCTGCGAATGTCCTGAAGATGACAGCATAGCTACAGTAACCACGGGTGGATCCATCCTTCTGGTAGCTCTTTTGTGGGGCGTCCATTTGTTACTTCCATTCTCATCACTTAGGATGTTTCAAAACAATAGAAGTATTTCTTTCCCTCAATTATTCTAGAGGGTCTGTGAGACTGTTAATATTTATGGGTCTGACTAGCTGGGAAGCCAGACCTCTTCATATCACAGCACAACCATCCTGAAGATCCTCTTTCAAGGAAAAGTGAATCCCAAGGTTCAAGCAGGGCTGAGAAAAAAGAGAATATTTTATTATCTATGATCTCTCTGATCAAAGCAATACCAAAAGCATTTCTCTGTCTGCAGAGAAAACAATGAAGAATGTGCAGCAGGCAGAAAAACCTCATGTTCATTCAATACTAAGTGTGTGTCCTTCCAAACATCCTCCACACTAAAAAAAGCCAGAACAGCACGACCTTTCAGTCTGCAAGCACGGGCACACACACCTCCATTTACCAGGCTGCGAATGTCTCTGTTTTACTGCATTTCAGTTGGTAACGAAACATAAATGGCCTGATTAAGCAAAATTACTTTATTCCCCTCTCCGTCCATGGAAAAGGTGACGGAGCTGTTGTGCTTGAGAGCAGACAAGAGGGGGCACTCATGCATTTCCTACCTCAGGGCGTTTGATTTACGCTGTGTTAGCTGGTTAGGAAATGTGTCTGAGGGAGCCCTTATCGCCAAAGGTTGCGGGGAAAATTGCCGAACTAACACAAGACCGTAAAGAGGCAGAAAATTTGTTAGAAAGGGAAAGAAGAAAAATAGAGATGCGTGGGTAATGTTAGAAGACACCCTGGTGCCCTGCGCTGTGAGGCCTAGCTCCGCAGACCCACTCCTGTAGGAGGATGAGGTGGTGTAGAAGCAGAGATGGAAATGAAGCTCCTATGAGGGGGGGGTGAAAGAAAGTCTGGGTCTACAGTGTAGTCCCCAGCAGTGAGCTAAAGCTGGCCTCAGGCCCCTGGCAAGCTTTTAAATTTCCAGAGTAATGAAAAAGGGCAAGAGAGGGGCTGAGAATAGCTGTAAGAGATACAGCTTCAAGGGCAGTCCTCGTTTTACTAATGAAACAGTTTGGGCTGCCTACACAGGGTCACTCAGGAAAGTTAAATAAATCAATCAGCTAGAGGTGTGAAGTCAATTTATATAAGTTACAGCTTATTAAAGCTCTGTGTGAATAGTTTCATTCAGGGTAAATAGCCTTAGATTACTACAGCTTAATTTTCTAGATTAGCAGAAACAAAATATGTTTTCATAGCAAAGTAAAACAAGATGGAAGGAGAATAAACATCCAGTTAGTAAATTAGTCCTGCGTCTATGGTCAGCCTTTGTTTTCAGCAGCAGAAAATCCAAAGCTCCTCAGATAGAAAAATAAAGTTTATCATGGATTATAAATACCATCTAACAACCTTAACTGCAAAAGGCTGTAAGGAGCAGAAGGTGTGTTAACAGCAATGAAGTACAAACCTCACAGTGTTTGCTGTGCCACGGTGAGTCCCCTTCACCCCCCCACACTTCTCTGTGAGCACCCCAACTGGAACTCAACCATATTCCTGCGGTGAAGAGCAGAGTCAGTTAACTAAGAATTATCTTTTAACTAACGCAATTTAACTAAACTACTGGATAGTGATATTATCGGAAACATAACTAAGTCTTTTATTAAAAGCTATATTAATTCTCTCAGTTAGGGGAAATACGGGTCGATCGAAAGCTCCACCCTGTTCATTAAGCTTCCTCTCTCTTCCCTTAGCTTGCTATTGGGCTGTGCTCAACTTTTTCTTCTTGTGCCAATAAAATGAGCCATGCTTGTGTCTTTTTTGTCTTACGCAGGGTTCCCCCATTGGTCCCATCATCATTCCAGGCTCTTCAAGAGGTCTGCTCTGCTCTATGAAAGATGAACTTCTCATGCCACAGCTTTTCATGAGGAAAGCAGAATTGTGAGCCGCTTCTGAAAACTGTCAGTTCCCCACTACACTTTATAGAACTGTTCATTAAAACCAAGACAGGGGTTTTCTAAGCCAGTGAGTTTCACGAGTCACTTCAGACACCTTGCACCACATCGCTGCCTGAGGATGAAGTTAGATTAGACAAGGAAATACTGTACAGCACAGATGTGATAGCGTTATAGGTCTGATTTTGTTTTCCTAATTAATGGCAATATTTAAATGGAATTTGCATTGAACTGTTCTACTGATGAAAATAAAGTCCTACCACAGGCTTTTCCCCTAGAAGATACTAGCTGCAAATGTGTTAATGTCCTCAAGGGTCACATTTTCTCTTTGGACAAGGGAAAATATCAGGTTTACTTTAACCTGCTTTAACGTTCAGAAATTTAACTCTAAAGTATTACTTGGTTTCCATTATTCTTAGCAGAAACTCCACAGGAATGTGAAAGTGGGAAGAGCAACCCAGTGAAATGGAAGCATTGCAGTAACACCAAGATGTTTAGGGCTTTCTCTTTAAAAAGGAGTAAACTCCTGTTTAGGGAGAAAAGGCAGGCTGAAATTAGATTACTTAAGTTATAAACTCCAAATGTCACCTAAAAGGTTACAGGACATCAAGCTCCATGATTTTATCCCCTAGTTAGAGGCAATGTGTATTTTCTATATAACTTATTTGCTGTGTAAGACTGTTTAGATAACCTGTATAAAACTAAGATATTGCTAAACTATGTGGATCACTTAAGGAAACTATGGATGTTATTCAAAACAAGATTCTTGTGGTGGTTCTGCATAGCTTTTTGAGCAATCAACTGTTATTTCTCCTTCATTCACCCTTTTTCCCCAGGAAGCCAGTAGAAGTGTTATGCAGTATACAGCATTTATATGGTACAACTGGATTGAGATCTATAGGCTTCATCACATCACATAATCAATAATCAGGCTATTCACCCTTTTTCTCCAGCAGTCTTGTGTTGCCTCCATATTCGTTGCTGTAAACTCTCATTGCCCCAAAAGCTGAATAAACAATAACAGAAACATTGTTTACTTTATTGCAAGGAAACAACATTTGAAATTTATCAGTGAATGAATCCTTCAGGCATTTTAACAATGAACTTTCTCCTGGATTCAGAGAAAATTCACCCAGTCGAGGAGCCAGGTAGCTTTCAAACCATCTTCCTAACATCTGGGGAGAATGCTTCAACAGCTTTTATGGAATGGCTAACCCTGAGGCCTTTGACCCATCTATAAAAGAGGATGAGAACTAGTCCACACAACAACAATCAGGAGGCTCTTTCTGGAGGAGAGAAATGGCATTTGCCAAAATGTATCTTGGTGCTGAGGTTAAGAAGACAAAACAGGACCAAACCAGAAGTCTCAAGTCTATCAGATTGAAATGACTTTCCTTATCCCTATAATGTTACCCGCAGGCAATCAATAAAATAACAACACAGTTTATTTATCTTTTTAGGGCAGTTAGTTGCCATTTAAAATAAAGAGGCTTTAAGAAATGCTCATAGCCCACAGAGAGAATTTATATCACTGCTTCCAAGCAACCAGCTTTCTAAAATCCTCTCTTCAACTCTTGCAAAGATTTTCCTTTTGTTTTCATTCAGCCACAGCCCTTCTGTTTTCAAGGCTGTGCTCTTCTAACCTGTAACACTGGAGCTCTGTTCTCTGTGTCACAAACCCTCTGGTTTGCTCATAGTCTGCCAGTCAGCATGTGCCTGAAAAGCTACCAGAAGGGCAGAGAGAGTACAGCTTTCACCAGCCACCAAAATCAGCCTCCCTTGGGAGCCGGTGACTGAACAGAGCCATGCTCCCACCCCTTCATGGATCTCTGCCTCTGGCAACCTGTCTTTCCCTGTACCTTGTCCCTCTTCCTGCTACTCAATTCCTTTGCTTCAAGAGTAAGAGAAGGAGGTTTGCAGCACACCATGAATATGCCCAAGCATGATTTCAACCACAGCAACAAGCAGAACCCACACTAACTTCCAAGAAGAGGGATGTCAAAACTCTTCATCAGGGAAGTACACAAAAAGGAGGATGAAATTCTTTACAGGAAAGCTAAATTACTGTTTGGGAAAGGAGACACCCTCCTCCCTAAGAACAGTTTCATGCTCAATTTCTGAAAACACAAAGGCAACCAACCATGGAAAGTCCTGCAAGTGTGAGTGACCTGCTTTTAAGCAGAGCTTTACTCCACATCAGGCTACAAAAGTCTCCTGAGAGCTTAAATTTTCTCCCACATCTTTCTGTACTATCCTGCAAATTAGATGCATTTTTAGAAATTAAAAGAGGGGGAATAAGAAAGAAAAAATTAAGCCCCTGAGAATAAGACAAATTCCTCCAATAGGGAGAAATTTCTGCATATATTTGTCCATAAACAACAGAAGGAAATTCTTAATACTGTACATAATGTTTTAAAACCTATTGGGAAAACAGACCAAGAAGGGTGAGGGCAAAACATTCAATCTGCTTAAGCAGCAGCTGAAACAGGCTCTAAATTAATCAGGATTCTTAGAAACTCTAATAAGACGGGGCTGATGTAAAACAGCTGCACCCAATCCCTATAAAAGCCTTCAAAAAGAAAGGAATTGAGTGATAATGTTGGTGGAAGGGCATATCATCACAGGATGGTCTCCTGCTGCTACAAAATGCCAGAGCAAAACCAAGTACTTTTCCAAGGGGAGATAATTATGATGATTCTCAGCCTTGTTTTCAGTTCCTGGACTTTATTTCTACTCCATGGTCTGGTGATGCAGCTCACATTTGGGAAGACTTTAAATTTTACTGACCGTTGAGAGTAAGAGCATCCAGTTCTAATGTTGATTGAACACGGTATTCAAAACATCTACTCTGCTCCCACCCTAGAGATGTGCGTGAGAAGAAGGATGTGTATCCAAAGTATGGCTTTGTAAAGGAGGGGAATAGAAGGGAAAAATAAAATAAATGCTCACCATTAAGTTGAAGGTCTTCAGTCCCATAGACTCAATAAAATTAACTTACAGCCCGGTATTGGTGAAGGAGAAAGTATCCCACAGAGAGGCAGGATATACGTCGGTGTCTCTCAGGAAACCAGGTGTCTGCACAAAGTGTCGATTGTGGA
This sequence comes from Porphyrio hochstetteri, assembly GCA_020800305.1. Classification (NCBI taxonomy): domain Eukaryota; kingdom Metazoa; phylum Chordata; class Aves; order Gruiformes; family Rallidae; genus Porphyrio; species Porphyrio hochstetteri. The sequence goes on from CM036905.1 coordinate 36,868,022, forward strand.
GTAGTGAGAGATGATACTAACAGGTTTCAGTGGCATTTCAGCAAAAAGTAATACAATAGTTTGGCGAGATTAATGGTGCAGCAAGGTGGTGTTGTACAAACCCAGCAGTTCATGGAAAGAAGGCAAAATGACATTTTGCATGAGTCTCACAAAAACATGCATTGATTATTGGAGGGGTTTTTTTTGGAAGAACAGCAGTTGGTCTCTCAGTAACTCCTCTTGCTTTGTGGGACACCTCTTTAGGGTGTCCCCTATGACAGATGGATGTGCAGCCAGAGCTGGAGCCGCAGTCTCCACACACACTGTTCCTAGCCTCCACAGGTTTCCAGCAGCTTTTCCCCAAAACCTTGTAGGATTTGGGCAAAGGGATATAGAGGTCTGTGTTTTGCCTCCCAAAGGACTTTTGCTGACTGTATGAGAACGTTTGTGTCAGGAACTTTTCATCTCATTTTTTCCCCTGGAATCAGTTGCTTAATTTTTGTCATCTTCATCTTCTGTGGTTTTAAGCTTGTCTTAACGCTCAAAGTTATGTTGGTGACTGTTCATGCAGATTGCAGGACTCCCATGTGGAAACACTATTGCATCAGAGCTGCTGCTTCTTCCCCAACCCAAGTCATCACGCAAGGGGTAGTCAGCCATTCTCACAGAAGCTCAGTTATTTCTCTCCGAGCTAATTGCGTGATAAGGGTCCATCTCACCAAAAAAAAACCAAGCTAAACCACAGAAAATCAGGCTAAAGCAGTGAGATATTTGCTCTCACTGGCAGCGTTGGAGAGTCAAATGGAGGTACAAGCGCTACTGAGGAGACATTAAGCAGGTACTCATCCCCAGTGGGAGCCTTGCGTAAGGTCTCAGCTCCCCTGGCTCTCTGCCTTGTGCAATCCCCAAGCCTGTCATTTCCCAGCACGGCCAAACGTCAAACCCTGAAAAAAATGTTCAAAAACTCAAATGTATTTGGTAATGACAAACCATTCTGAGGGCTATGTCAGAGTTATAAACATGTTTGTTTTAAGCGAGGCAGGGTAGGGTTTGTAGTGCGATAGAACGATGAAAACAGCCCGGATTAACAACTCTTCTCATCTCCTTCTCTGACAGCCCCTTTCTAAAGCACCAATATTACCCACTTAGAAAATGGATTTATGCCAACGTTTAAAGCACTTCTTCTCCTTCTTTCAGCACACCAGATGGTACTAAAAATTCAAAATATTTCCTACAACAGCTGTATCTTTGACAACAAAATTAATACAAGCCGCAATGCCGAAACACCACTAGTGTGTGTAGGCCGTAACGACCAGATTCCTTAGTTTTGTGTCTAGTGTAAGGCAGCATTTTATAGTTAAAAAAAAGATCTGATCAACTTGTTATTGCGTCAATCATGTGACTCTGTCTGGGTTTTCAAAACCAGATGCAAAATTTAGTGCCTTTATAGTTTAACAGCTGGTCTGATAAGAATGTAAACTACACCTTTCCCTAGAGCTATAATAAATGTGTTAACACTTTCTTACAACCAACTCTTTCCTACAACTCATCATTTTCTTGCCCCAAGCTCCATCTTTATGTATTTGATGACATAAATCTTTTAAGCAGGTTTTGACCAGCAGCTAACTTCCCTTACTTTCTACTATCTGGACAATAATATGTGGTTTTTCTTTGGTGTTTAAAGTGGAGTGAGGAGGGGGTGTACTTTCAATTCAGAGGAAAGAAAAAACACAAATGGTTGTGCTTACAATTTCCATCTCCTTAACACAAATGCATATAGTAGGAGGTTTAATGGTCTATTTGTTAGATCATTAGCTAGATCATTAGATATAAAGCATGCAGCTCTCAAAGTTTTAGTATTTTAAACAGTGAGGGAGCTTTGGCATGCCCTGAATAAGGGCAGGAAACACACACAAAAAACCTCCTCGAACTAAATAATTTGCCCAACAAAAGGGTGTAATATCCAAGCAATGTAATGAGCAGAGTTCTGTTATCTGTATATGTTTCTACATGTACAGGAACATTCTTGATGCTTGCATGGGAACATCTGCTAAAAAATTCAATTACTTAACGTTGCTGTGAAGCAAGAAATGACTGTTAGCTCTTGTAGAGAAGGAGAATGGTCTGGTGGTTATTGACGCTGGACTCAGCCTAGGGAGGGAGAATTTCATGTCCCTCCCCTGTCACAGACTTGTGAGACACTGCGCCACCTCAACTTTGCATCACAACATTGTCTAAGGTCTGAGGCACGTGGAGGGTCTCTCATGGGAAAAGACACTGAAAAAGAGCACCTCAGCTCTGGTCATCCTTTTCCCAGTCAGATCTTGGCTGTGCTAGGTGAACATCATGTGTCTGCCTTTGCTCTCTGCCAAGTGCAATCTCTGCTTTCCCACTGGCACCTTCCATACACAAACTGCTCATCTTCCCACCATCATCTGCGGGATTCCCTTTTGCCTGGAACTCCATTCCTCATTCAGCACCAGCGGGCGCTCACAGAAGGCATCTGGCATCAAACTGATGCGGTTGGCCTGGTGCTGTCATGCTGGACGTGGGGGTGATGAGCTAATGGTTGTTATTTGTGGATGTAGCACCAGAGCTATTTTTAACCATCTTCTTTTTGCACAGCTGCAATGCTGTCATATTAGTTCAGCATACTTGAAAATTAGCATTCACAAAGGGAAAAATGAAAGGCTGTGGGATTTAAAAGTATTGATAAGAGTTTGTTCATATTTTTTAAAAAGAGACAAACATTCATTTTGGAATGAGCTTCATTTAAAAACTTGCAGCCCCTGCTCTCAGCGGCGTTAGAGACAGAACACAGGCTGAAGTGGAATGAAAGACTGTAAATTAGCCAGAGGTGGAGAAATAAGACGGCTCACATCACTCAGGGCTCCCTGAAGGAGCAGGTACCTCCCCAAGTCAGCATACCGGCCTGTCACCTTACAGGGACAAACCCACAGGAGGAAGGTGGGCAATGGCTGTGCTCATTTGCTCATGAAGGCTTTGCATTGAAACAAGGTGACGGTAGAACTCGCTGCGAGTTTTGATTTTGTTTTACTTGGTATGGCTGCTCCCATGATTCTCACATCAAGTGGGGCTAGTGGTACACGAAATTGTTAGTGTTCCCCTTCAAAACAAATATACTGCCCAAACTGATGATTGGAGAGGTGTCAGGCAAATGTGTGTGACATTAAGAGACAGGGACATATTGTTTTACCCTAGATAAATGTCTGATTCATTTTAACCTAGAAATATAAATTATTTATCTAGACATCTACATTTAACTAGAGAGAGAGCTCTAAATACCCCAAGGCTGATGGCTTTCTGCTTCTCCTCAATACACTGTGTCCTCACAACCAGCTCAATTTCAAGATGAAAACTATGGGTGACTTCTGTGCCTTGGTGATCACCTGAACTGGGCCAGGAGAACAGGCTTCTCTGTTTTATACTGAAGACTGCGATGATCTTGGAGGCTTAGAGTCATCCTTGTTTTCCTTCCATTGACTGGCAGTCAGGCAAGAGCTGACCCAGAGTGAAGGCAGGGACCCCTTTAATTCAGGTAAAGTAATTTTAAAGCTAAATTTGGGAAAATATTCTCTGAAGGACCCATTGTATCTCCTTTAATTTTTGAGGAGAGGAAATAAACAATCTCTAAGCAGGGTTTTCTGAGCACTGTTGTTTTATTTTGCATTGGGCCAAGACTTCATTACAGTTGTTTATTTCCATTTCCATCTGCAAGAGCCCAGCTCACCCTCACAGAAATCTCCATTAATGACACAAGCCCGTAGCTCATTGGAAGCTACAGGGATGGTCACACTGTTGGTTAAGCCCCAGCTTAGCTGCTGATTTGGAGCCAAATAAACTTCTCAACCTCTGAACCCTGACTCTGCCACCCATTTTCATGGTGCCTGCTAAGCAAGCAGGAACCAACCATCAGCAAAGGGCCAGCCTGTCCAGGAGAGGTTCCTGTGTGCAGTGTGGACAGCAAGCTGTGCGAGACTTCAGCCAGCAATAACAATGGGGCTGAATTTTCATCTGAAACCACTTCTCAGTTGCACTTATTCATTCTAGTGCAAAGCCAAAGAGCCTAAAATGGAAAGTGCCAGTACTTTAAACTAATCTGTTTGAAGGATAGCTGGAAGAGGTTAAAAGAAACATTTAAAAGTTGTTTCTTTGCCATCTTTCTTGATAAGACTCCGTTCCTGTGTCCTCACTTGAAGAAAAGCAGAGTAAATCAGATGATGTCTTGGGCAAAGGCTCTGGAATCACGATTTGATCACATTCTCAGAAGCCAAAGCCTTAATTATAATTATTTCCTTCTTCAGCCCTAGCTCTGCTAGCCAAAATGAAGTGCTGTGCCTTTGAGTGATTCCTAGAAGACCATCTGCTTTTTCCAATGCCTGTCCCTGTAAGTCCCTTTCCCAGCCACAGCACATATATAATCACTATGGCTAATTGATTATTCTGGGATCGTGTGTGATTCCCAACCTGTCAGATTTTCGTGGTTTGAGATGTTGACATACAGCTCCAAGCTGAACACTTTCAGCTGGATAAAGAAAAACAGCATGAGTTTAGTACACCTGTTCTCCATCCATCCACCCAGGACACAGTCTTTTTAAGGCCCAAGACAAATTCCCTATCGACTCCCAGAGGTAAAAGGCAATGAATGAAGTCACTCTGCAATATTTTATTTGCTGCTAAGATACTGCAAGGTTGAAGGAAAGCTGACACCAGGAAAGGTTACACAGGCATCCCGGGAAAGAGCTCAGGAAGTAGGGAACACCGCCCATACACTTTTAGTGCATTACTAGCTAAGCTCCACACATTTAATGGCTTGCCCTTCATCAAAAAGATTTATGGTGCTTGATAACAGAATGGTATTGCAAAGGGAGCGTGCTGCTGGAATGCTGTCCTCGTGGTGGCATGCAATGACATCACTGGAATAAATGATCTCACTCACTCACTGCAGAAAGCGGTCACAATCTTTCTAAGCAATCAGGTTATTGAAAGAGATGGGGCTGCAGATCAGTGCTCATCAGCTCTGATGAGCAGCATGGAGACCCCAAACCCCATTTCCTTCTTCTGTCAGGTGGTGGGGGTCCCAGCTTCACCCAGTCATTTACTTTTCAGATTTATCCCGTGCAGCTCACCGTCTCCATCATTCTGATGTCCTTGGTCTCTTAACTTGGGACTGGTTTTTTGCACTCTTCAGGTGTTTTTGCATTCCTCTAAGTCTAAAATCTGGTTTATCAAAACCAGAGAGCAACTACATGTACTTTAGATGCCTTCACACAACCGCAGGTGCCATGGAGGTGTGAACGGCAGCCAGTCAGTACTGTATCTGTCCTTATCTTTATGGCTTTCTGCTGCCCATGAGTTGCTAGTTTTTGTCTTAGTCCTGAATGTACTCATGCTTTTACTGTTCGCTCTGCCATGCTTTGTACCACTTACCTGGTGCACACCATCCCCAAAGCCAGTATTTGTTCTCACAGCAAAAAAATGTCTTTCTATGTATAAACAGAACTATGTCCAAAAAGAGCTGTTTGTTGAGAGCAACATGCAAGGTGGGATGGACATGAGATGTGTGCTTGGCCAGTTGAGAGCTACTCGGGGGTGAAATGTCTTTTCAAAAGTACTGAAGAGAGGCGGTTTCAGTGCTGTGGTTATTTGCACAGGGTGAAAGACAAGAATATTTTCCTGGCAACTGGCTGAGAGCAGACAGCAGCATCACTGGCCATGTACCAGTGTCCTGCTCAGACAGGGAATCTGCCTGGGAAAGGTGCTTTTGAGACACAGCACATCTTCAGCCAGAGCAGCAGTTTACCTCAGATGGTGCCTTGCATTCTCCGGGAGCAGGTTAAGTCGCTGTGACAGAGGTTCATGCTCTCCAGCACTTCTGTTCCATGTTCTTCTATTTGTTTCTTGTGCTGATGCACTACAGACCATGCTTGTTTTAAGCATGTTATCCTGTGATCTCCTTTTCCATAGCAACCCCTGAAAAAATGCCTGACCCTTGTGCCTCAATAGTCGCAGTACTATCTTTCAAGTCACCCTTAGTTCCCCACAGTGACCTTGAAGTGTCCTTAGCCTTGCTAAGGTGATTGCACAAGTGATGGATGTTTGCAGGTCAGTCTGTATGAGGATTTGGGAGGCAGAGTCTATTCTTATCTCTGTGACTTCGCTAGTGGGTCACCTTGGAGGAGTACATTCCCCGTTCTGTGCTTCAATCTTTATATGTAGGAAGAGATATTTAATATTTCTCGATGAAAAGCAATTAGCTAAGCTGAGATACAATTTCCCTTCCTAGTTATCTGTCGGGCTGCTGTCTGCTGAGAGAATGCTCAATCTGTGTGCTCTCATGCTTGCAGATACACTGAGGCACTATTTATTTTCTTTTTTCTGAGCCTTTCTCGTAACACTTCTTGGGCACAATCTTTGTGTTTCTTATTTCCATAATACTCCGTCCATCCTAAGCCCCATCACAGTGCCCTTGGCAGGCAAACATAGTCTTTGCCAAAAAAGAAAAAAAATATCATCAGTGTTCTGAATTGTGGATTAGCTTCTAATAGATTATTGATATATGAAGCAATATGATATTTGAAGCAATATTAAGTAGGTAAATGATAGCACCCAGGCTCTGCAAAGGACTTGAGCACAATGTTACTTGACTGTAGACCTCACAGGAGCAGATCTCAGCAGAGGGAGACCTGGGATTCTGCACCTTTCTGGAGCATCCTTTGGATGAGCCTCTACTAAATATCCACCAGGACAATGTGCATGATGCATTCACACTCTGGAGCCTAAGCTGTGTTGGAGGTAAGTGCATGTTCAGGGTAACTGTGCAGGGCCTACCTACTGAAGAAGTTCAGTGTGTTTCGTTCTCTGTGCCACATAGCCTGCCTGCCATATGCGATGTCTGCGTGGCTGGGACTTTGGGAAATCTGCCAACTCTATTAGTGTTATTTCTCTTTGTCCTTCTCTTTGCATGGCCAGGCATCTTTTATAGGCCAAAAAAGCCCTTTCTTTCTCCTGATAAAGTTTCTGGGTAGAGAAGAAAAATGGGCATATCTGGGAAGATCCAGAGATGAGTTGGTTGAAAGCCAACAGTAAGCCCAATAACCCTCATCACCCCTTACCTACCCCTTCTCCCCAACCTTTGTGTGATTTTTTTCCCTGAATCACATAGACACTCTCCTCCTGCTCTCTCCCTGGAGTCTCCTCCCCTGCAGCTAGTTTTCTGTTTGTTTGGCTGATGATGCAGAGAAAAGCCCTCTCCATGAAGGCATGCGCCTTTGTTCCTCCTTTTTGCCCAAAGCTGCCTCGCTCTTCAAACCGCTGCTCTATCACCTCTGCCCCTTTGTTCTCCTGCTTAGGGATTTTCCACTCCTCACCTTCCTGCTGATAAAGTTAATCAAACTAATTTTCCCACTCAGTCACCTTCCTTATCACAGTCACTGTTTGGCCGGAGCCCAATGGATATGGTTTATGAGTCCTGCTGTTTGTTCGGCAGTTTTTTCTGGCCAGGCTGAGTGATGTGTCTCAGGGTCTGTGGCAGCTCCTGGCTGATTCACAATAGCCTGAGACAAATAACAAATACATTTTGAGCCACTTTGTGAAGTATCTGGAATTCATACATTGAATAGAACTTCATCATCAGAAAAACATCCAGGATCTCATGGTGTTGCTTTGAAACTTTCCATAGCTAGTGCTTAGCTGCCCGTGTCCAAGTGATGACAGTAACTTGGTTCAGCTTCTGTGTCAATGATCATAAAAGGAAGAAAACATAGTTTGTTCTGCCTTATCCTTGCTTGTGTTTCAGTGTAGAGGTTTTGCAGATGCAGAATGGGAATGCATGTGAGGATCAGCTGGAAATGGTCTCTGGCCAGAGGTGCCACTGATTTCCAGCCACCGTGTTTGCCTAAACCTTCCCAGTGAGGCCCTGCTCCCCACAGCTTGGTTGTCAAGTGTTAATAAACGTCTGAGGACATCCTCACAGTTTGGTGGCAGGAAAACCGCCAAGTACTCAAGGTTTGTATGGGGTACGAAGCACTCATAGAGGGATTCTTCTTTGCTCGTTGGTCCTGGTGCAGGGTGACGTCCCAGCATTTCACAGGTTATTCCAATGAGGCAAAAAGATAGAAGTTTTGTTCTACTACACCAGAAGGAAATTTTAAAAGCCTCCTAGATCTGGAAAACAGGTGCAAAGAATCAAAGGGCAGATCCTGCTCTGACCTCACATACCCCATCCCCATGCCTGCCCTGGCTACTCCTCCTCTGTGCTTCCCTTGCACCAACTCTGGACCTTGCTGAAGCCTTTCATGAGCTGATTTATCTCACTGAAAGAGCAGAAAACTAATTCCAGAAGGAAGAAAGGAAGGTAAACAGTTGTCTGAGGTTTCAGTGAGGTCATTTGGCTTGGCAGGATGTCCAGCGAGTAACATGATTGGGGAAGGGAGTAGGGAGGAATGTGACAGTGGGCGCAGGATGGAGGGTAGTGAAGCCTGCAAGACCCCTGAGCAGCAAGCTGTGTGCCAGCCCAGAAGCAGGTGCAAACCCGCTTCCAAACAGCCTGAACCCTCTAATGTCAAGGCTCTGTACTTGGGGCGAAGCCATGTGAACCCATCCTCTCTCTGGGAATCCGACTGAGTGTAAATGCCACATTGGGGATTTCCTGTAGCCCAAAGACTTGATAATTAGTTTAATTGGGATATCAATTTATGATCTTCTTGCTAGTGAAAAGCTGGTTGATACAATGTTAGCTTTTGATATGCAAAAATGCTTTTGAAACTCTACCTCACCCTGGGTGGCCCAGAAACTGTTATCATTTCACTGTCAATAGATAATTCATTCATAATACACACATGTATCCCCTGCCTGACAGATGCTGAGGGAAAGCACTGAATAATCTCTGAGGATATGGTTTCATATGAAGTTTTCTCTGGCGATGGGGCCAGAGTGGTATGTTTTTCAGACTCCTCCCCCCAACCCAAAACCATCAGATCATTTCACTGACCTCCTTGAGGACCCACAAACATTTCATTCAGCCTAGTGATGGAGCCTGAAGACAGGGGCAGGGAGGGAATACTCTCCCCATACTGGTGCTAATGTTGGGAAAAACGTACTGTGAAACTAAATCTTGAGCCTGACTGACTAAGCTTCCTGTGACATATAAGCACAGGGATATGTAACAAACAGGCCTGGAGGTTGATGGCCCTGCCTGTGGCAGGGGGGTTGGAACTCTATGATCCTTGGGGTCCCTTCCAACCCAGACCATTCTATGGTTCTATGATTATGGCGGTAGAAGGATACAACTTACCTGCGGTTTGACGCTGGCCTTAAGTATGATCGTGAGCAGGATGAACTGGAAGATTCTCAATTCTGAGTTAGGGAAGATATGGGCATAGCAGAACAGGAAAGGCTGCCTACACCGAGGCACAATGTGGTGTTGTCAGCATCCTTCTGCATTTGAAAGGCCCCACTATTTCCATAAATAGTATTTTACTAGTATGATAATGAGGATGACAGTATTTCAGAGGGATTTCCACTGATCTCATATCATTTTAAATAATGCTCAGACTGTCTCCTCGCCATTTGTTTCAGTGTTTTCAGCTATTCTGATTTAATTTAACCTGATTTTCTGCAGAGCCAAAAAAATTTCCCACTCTCATTTCTTTTGGACTGATTTGCTCATGGGGCACATTTGTTTCTGTTTCAATTATGACCCTGTTAAAATGCAAACATTTTCTAGGTTATAAAAATCTGCTTTGGACAGCACAGCATTCCTACATTAACGTTAGTCAGCGATGCACTTTTCGTGTTACTACACCGACAATCTAGACTGCTGAACCTGATTTCATCTCCCCTAAATTACTTGGGGAAAGTGCTATTAGTGACTCCCCAAATCACTTGCCTTGTTGCCAGGTGGTCAGTTATACCTCCTTCAAAGAGCACTTATACCCTTGTCTTTAATAAATGTGTTTTTATTTCAGACTGGTTTGCTGGGCAGATTGCAAAGTGCCTGACATCAGCAGTGCTGGTCCACTTCCATGGTTAGCCTTGCCCTTCTGGACCAGCATCAGAAAAGACGTGTCACAACAGTGTGTGGTTATGGGAACGGGGCCTGTAACCCCCCAGTAGATGGTCAATACCACACACTGATGCCCACATAAAGAAGAGAGAAGCACAGCTCAGGAGAGCTGCTTTATAGAGTTGGGGGAAGAAGAAGGGAAGTGACGCCTTGAGGGGATAGCTGCTAGCAGATGTCCCACCACAGCATCTATGACTTCTTACCTGCCCTTGCTTTACTGGTGTGACCCAAGCAAGAAGCACAACCATGAGGAACTGCCTTCAAATGCTCCCACATAAATATCTCTGACCACCTCAAAAATGCCCTGTTGCCCCTGGCCCCAGGGTAGCAGCAGTGTCAAGTGCTTCCAGACCCAGGTCAACTTCAGTGGTAGCCAGGAGTAGCACCTGGTCATGGAGGGAAGCAGTACTTCATACATCTGGTTGCTACTCTGAGAGATGCAAGCAGATACAGGTTTCTAAATTGCACACTGGGACATCTTATCTGAAGGCAAAAGAGCTGGTTTCTAAATTATGGAATCAACTAGGGCCAAAAGCATAGAATGGGAGTTGGTGGGATATGCAATGCAGCATGTGTTATGGGCCAATGCCACAGCATATAGTCAGGTGTAGATAGGGCACTTGGAAGGGACAGAGAAGCTTCTCTTAGGTCAGCGGTAGACCTCTTGTGTTTCTACTAAGTCCTGCTTTGGAGTGCCTCCTGACTCCATCCTTATCTCAGCTTTATCTGACCTAAAAACCCCCTGCAGCCTCAAACCTTTGCTTCCTGTCTCTCTGCTCACCACATTTGCAAATGCTCTGGTCAGGATGAAGGTGTGGGACCTAATAGTTTTCTAGTGGTGGATATGTCTCACTGCCAGAGTAAAGTGTTGTTTCCAAACTCTCCATCACAACTAATGGCTTTGTGAACTCCTTCAGAATTGAGGGCTTTCCAGGTGGCAGGTGGAGGCTTATACCATGCAAGGAAGGAGAGGAGAAGGCCGGATATCTAAGCTGGTGAGAGAATGGAAAGAAAAAAAAAGGTTTGTTCTGCACTTATGCTAAACAGGCTTTTTAGACAGCTGGAGACATTTCTGCATCTCAGTCTGGATAGTGGCCAGTTTAGACATGAAGCTGGTGCCAGTGAAGAAATGAATGAATTGCAGTAGCTTTCTTAATCCTCCCCGTATGGCTACTTCTGGGAAGACGCAGCCAGGCCTTCCTCTTGATGGTGTGAGAGACAATCTGGTCTAAATCAAAAGTCTCCCTTTCTACTTACTAATCTTTAGCTGTGAACTTCCAATGTGAAAGGTGCCACAAAGCAGAGCCCAAAGAAGACCTAAGAAAAAGAAAAGTAGCACTTCAAAAGCAATCCAGAGGGGGAGTTACTTCAAAAGGGAACCCTGAAGTAAGAAGCACTTCAAAGGGGAAAACTTCCCTGGGGAGCTTGTTGCAAATTATCTTAAAGTAGGTCCTACCATCAAACAGATGTAATTAGTTTTATTTCTATTGGTACTGTCGTGAAATCCTGTTCATTCAAAACCAGCCTGAACATTTCATATGCTGGAGGAGCACTTCCTGAAGGGTACATGGGACCAGGACTTTAGTGTAGTAGTTACCCTACAGCTGTGGGCAACAGGCTGAAAGAAGTACCTGCTCACCAAAGCTTGCCAAAGCTCAGAAAGGTCTCTCACAGCAGGTCTGTCCAATATTCTACAACTCAGGGTCACTTGCTTCCAATCTTTTCACAGCCGACTTGAGCACTGTAAATGAAGTTTCTTGCTGCAGCAAAAGCCAGCGTCATTTTCTGGCCTCTGGTGTATTTTCAGGCCCTTTGTGTTGTCTGATTTGAGCACTCTGAAACTACATGTACTTTTTTCTTCCTCTGCTCTGTCTCTAGGGATGAGCCCATCCGAACTCTGTGCTGCATGTACTGCCCCCTTTAACTTTACTATTACCATAGTCAGTGTAATTAAAATAATGACAAAGTGGTCTGACGCTCCTGTTTTCCATCTTTATTATAGTTGGTATAATTTTCTTCCTTCTCAAGGCTTTGTTCCCTTCATTTTCCATATATCCCTTTCCATGTGCTCGTTCTCACAACAGGAGAACTTACTCCCCCTAGATCGCGTGGCTGCGGCTGCACCCTCCCTTGGCCAGCATCCATGGTTAGTTGCCTGGCCCCACCACTAGCACTATTGTTAATTTTAAAATGTCTGTTTTCTTTTAGAAGTTCAAACTCTTTACTCTCTGAAGAATCTAGCAGGGTGAAGAGGGCTATGTCTGCGATGTAGGTCAAGCATGAACAACAACTTTCACAAAGAGCTGAGGTCTATCAGGATTGTTAAGTTTCAAAGTGCCCACAGCCCGACTTCAGGAAGCCTCCCTCGGTTCTCAGCACTCTGCTTCCTCAATACCCTCCCAAACCCTAGACATGAGTTAATTTTTCATTCTCTTGAGAACCAGTTAGCACCTTTGGATTAATTAAAATGAGTGTCCTTTGAAACAACACCCATGTCTACTCAATGACTACTAAGGTACATTATTCCACTATACTTAAATAGATAAATGAACAAAGAGTGAATACATATTATAATGGTGTTAGATAAAGCACCTATCATTTGAAGACTCTCACACAGACATCTAGAAAGATGACTCATCTTTTTCTTCACTTTCCCACCAGACTGTGTCTCTCATTCACCATGCGTCTTTCCCAGTATTTCAACTTGTTTGAATCTGCCTGGATAACACCTACATCGTTACCCTGACTCAGGCAAAGGTCATTCCTTATTCCTTACATTGTATTTCTTGCCCTCCGAGTACAGGCAAGGTTGTATGTGTGTTGGAAAAAGAGAAAGGGATAAATGAAGGAATACTGGTTTTAGATTCTTTACCAAAAAGCAACATTTAATGCCCCAGATTGAAGTTTCAGTGGCATTTTTCTCCTTGCAGCAGACGTACTCTTACACTGTATTTTCAGTGTCGTTATTTCCATACTTTATGTTGAACAACCTGATTTCAGCAAATCACCCCCTGGATCAGTAGTGAGATTAATCTTGTCTTTAAAGACAATGAAAACATCAAAGCAACTTTTATGTGTAAAAAAAAATATCCTCCCTTAGACCTCTCAATTGCAATGACTTTCTGCATTTCATCAGCCTGTGCTTCTAGACATCCAGAGAAACATCGACTGTGAGGACAGGGATCACTCAAGCATGTGCAGTAGGTACGCTATGGGATGTGCCAGACCTACTGTCCTCTGACCTGCCAGTGTTGGCAAGTCAGCTTCCCTTGAATAAAAAATGTTACTTGCTCATATCAGAGGGTGCTAAAGCATTCTCTGCACACTGTGGATATCTTTCTGAATATCTTTAAGTTTTTAAATATTAACACTGTTGTGGTTTAGACTTGTTTTGAAATTTGTCTCAGCAACATCAGAGTTATTTATGGTAAATCACATCTGAATTGAGATGAAAGAACTTCACCTGACTTCAGAAAGTAAAATACACACAACTTGTGTTTACAAGGCAAACCATTACAGATGAATGCCTTGGTGATAGCAGCTTATGGAACATCCATATGCGCTGTTGGCATTTGTAAGGTGATGAAACAGAATGCAGTTTCTGATATCTGAGCTGCTTTTACTGTGGTATTTGCAAAAATAAAAAATACCTAATAAAAGTTAACTTGGATTTTATAAGAGCTGGTTTATGTGAAAAACAGGAGCCAAACCATACTCTTTATTAAAATAAAGTTCAAGATCTAAAATCATTAAAAAATAATTGTGTGTTTTAGTGGATATTTAGACCTCTGTGGCACAGCCTGACAAAGTTGTGGAGCCTGAGGCTGCTATACTGCACTAGAAGGCAAAATAGAGCTCTTCTTGTTTTAAATGAGAAAGGAAAGCTTACAGAGAATTTGCTCTAACTCTCTGGAAGGACATCCTTCCATTCCACTGCAGTTTTCAAATGTGCAGCCTCTGCTGGGAGTTAGACCTTCTGCCAAACCCTTCTTATGAAGCACAACCAGAAAAGATCTTCTCTCTCCTTTCCTTATCAGAACTCAAGTGCAAATCCCCCTTTACTTCAGTCTTCCCAACTGCCCTTCTTTGTCACCTCCTAACTGCTGGGCTGCCACTACAGGATGTAGTCCCTCTTTCACTTTGCATAGATTAATTTTACATTAATTATAACCGTCTTGGGTCAGAGCCTACAGGACTCTGTAGCTAGGAGGAAAGCTCTTAACAGAGATGCAAGAGACCTGGATACTAATGATTCTCCCAATTAGCACTTATGCCTTTGTTAGAAAAAATAAATCTTTGTGTCTCCCATGCTCCAGGTGAATGCTATAGCCCTTCGAATCCAGGGTACTATGTAGCAAGGAAAGGGAGCAGTCCTCTATCCTGGGAGGCAAGTTTGGGGGCACTCAATTGCCCAGTATGTTGGGGATGTGCAAGATATACCTCAAAAGGGCATGAGGCTGAGGTGGCCACCCACTGGGATTCTCAATGCTGTCACACCTCCAGGCAATTTCTTTGTGTGCAGCGGTAGGAAATTCAGACTCTCTGGGCTTTGCTGGTAAAATACAGACACTTGCACACTTTGATGGCACCAAAGAAGAGGTTAACAGCCAGCAGGGCACTTGGGGGAATCCCATTCTTAGATTCAGAAATGCCTAAATAACCAGCAGTGAGATGTTACGGATGGCTTCTCACCATCAGGCAGTCTTGTCTTCCATGAGATTTCCCCCAGTACAGCCAATCTCCTAGACTGAAGAGACAATACCACCCTCCAGGAAATAACAGCCTTTCTTTTCAAAATATTTGAGAATGTTTTCTAATCCTTAGAAATGAAAGCAGCAAATGTTTCTTATTTCCCGTACAAGTCAAAGACTGCCATCTTTATTTTTGTGCTTCTCCTCGGCATTCAGCTGTCATTGTAGTTAATTATCTTGTCAGAGGCATCTGCAGTTTGGGGACTATTGCTTAAATATTTTCAGCTGTTTGCATCCCATGGCAGCACGTTTCGGTGAGTGCTGGGGAAGAGAAATAGGATGGAACAGCAGAAGGACACGAAGACAGTTAAGTTTGGCAATGAAATCAAATAAGGTCATGGTGTGACAAGTTTAATTCTGACAACCCAGAGACTATAGCGACTGCAAAAGTACAAGAACGGATCCATACCTTTAGAAATCAAAGAGAACAGCTTTAAAAACTTTACTTTCAGAGTGTCCAGAATCTTAATTTTTAAGTTTACTCATTATATACGGTCTGTTGTACTCGCAGGAGCGTACACAATTGCAGTGATGTATCTGTTGAACAATAACCATTCAGCCTGAAAGTTTGTTCAATCCCAGCTTTTATACAGATGTTGAGGAGGGAATGTGGACAGTGAGCATCTCCTGCCCAGGGCTAAGGCACAGGGACACGCTTTCTCCAGCTACCAGCTACTCTTCGCACAATGGAGCCACCTGAAAAGGGGTTGGGAAGAGGTGTCCTTAGCTATGGAGAAGGTGTCAGGAATGCTGGCCTGGTGAGACCAGCATATATCATACCTTTGCCAGGACTGACAGGGAAGCCCTAGCAGGTATAGCATCTCTGTGATTTAGTGATGTTCTAGGGTTAACAGGACTTCTAGACACACGATGCCTCCTGGGCCTCCCATCTGGGTGAGAGAGTATCCATTATGCTGGAGCAGGCACGTAAAACACAGGCTGACACAGAGATTAATGGTGATTACTGAGCCTGGACTCTGCTGCATCTCCAAATACACAGCTTTCATGTAGGATGACATTGTCTCAAACATCTGCCAGAGGGGAACATACAGTAAATTTCTCACGTGCAGAAGGGGATAAGTGTTAGATTATGTTCAACAAATAAACAAACCAAAGAAAACCTGTTCCACCTCAGTCAGAGAGCAACAATTGTCTGGATTATCTCTGTCAGCACTTGAGTAGATTTATTGCTTCTTATCAACAGCCAGTTAAAAAAACTGCCAAGACAGTAAGAAAACAGGGAGGAAAATCCTCCAGATCACAGTTTGCTCTTGATGCCCGTCAGCCAACCTGTATTCCTTGGAAATCATGCTATGGTTGTCAATAGGGATGAGCGATGCTACTTAATGCAGCTGTAACTGGGACAGGTGTGAAGCTCAGCTCCTTGCAAAAGATTTTAAAAGAGAGGTTAATAGTGTATCTGGAAATATGTAGCTATTTCTGTATTATGGTCAAGGAGGCTTAAAATACTGAAGAAAAGGGCTGTTTGATGCAGTTAAAAATAAGAAGTGAGGTCTTCTTTACAAAAACAGCAGACAGGTTGCAAAAATCATTCCCTTCTGGTCTAAGACATACAATCTGTAATACGCAAGCCCAAAGTCTATTTGAGGTAACCGAATGTTTTAATTGAGGTAACATTATTATATTACTGCTTGGAGTGATCGCTGAACCAGCAAAGGGAGATGACATTGGTAAGAGCTAACAATAACACTCAGCAGTCTGTGGGTTTAGCTTCTCTCGTTCTGTTTTCATGTACTGAATTCACCTCAGATCTAACACATATTTTTGGGTATTCAGAAACGTGGAGGTCACATTTGGAGTCCTCAGTTATTAAGAACCAGAGGTTTCTATATATCTGTACATCATATTTGCACAATGCTCTTGCATTTCAGTGATGGTATTAACACAGCACTAGCAAGGACCTGCACAGAGTAAGAGATGGCTAAATGAAGCCTTTTGGTTTAGAAAGAGATCTGCTATGATTTCATTCATTTATAAGAAAAAGATAATCCAAAAATCAAATGGACTTGTAAAACATAAGTTAAACCTAAAGAACGCACCTGTATATTGCAGAGTCTTTGCCCATAGTCATACGGGCAGAAGGAAGAGAATTGTCATTTTTGCACTTTGTGAAGTTTAATGCAAAAAATACCCAAGTTATCATGTTGATAAACAACATAAATTCTAACTTTTATGGCATAGATGAACAGGAACCAAAACGCGGTTTGAAAACTAAATGAAAGAAATTTTATACCTATAAAGAATGAAATGTTTATCTGTGTTATCTCTAATTTTAATGGAGTCTTTAGTGTTTCCTTCCTATTCCCACCTACATCAGATCATATGGGTAAAATACACAAATAAGTGAGATCTCTGTTAGAGTGACAATGCACAGATGGTTTAAAATTCTATGTTAAATTCACAGTCTGTATTTTTTTCTAAAAGTTATTTATTGCAAAGCATCCCTAGATTTACACTGAGGTGTAATGTTCTGCCAGCAATTGCTTTAACAGCTCTCCAACAAAAAAACCCAGGGACTCGCTTTATCTCCGGTTTGTATTTTATTAACTCTGTAAAGCCATGTCACTCCTGTCCATCACTTACCTTTAAGACTAATTTCACAGCCTGCAACAATTACTTCATACATAATGGATACCTTTTGTCTGAAAGTAAAAGAAAAACTCCACTAACCCAGGAAGTTATATATTTTTTTTCACACGTTTGTTCTCCCCATAGAATTTTTTAAAAGTGTTTTTGCAAAAGACATATTGTCCATAATCTGTTCAGTTCTTTATCAGCCAGTGGAATCTAAACACAAATCACTGAAATGCAGTCACTTCTGTTTTCACAGGCCCGTCTCACAGGGCAAACCACCTAACAACCAGCTGAGCCAAGATAACTGCTTTTTCATCCCCCCAGGCCTTTTGTCAGCTTTGTGGGGAGATGACAGAAAGAATTAATTGGTGATTAATCCTTGTATCAGAGTAAGAAACATCTTCCAAAGCTGCTTTCTGGTCCTGGGGTACACAGAGAAGTTCCTCTGAGAAGAGCACAGCCGTAAGTGTGTTCACTGGATAGGTACCCAAGTCTGTTTTCTGACAAGCGTGTTGATGTCCTGGCTGCCCTTCCTCACGTGAAGCTGCTGCTTGGCTGCTCCAGTAAATATCTTCCTCCTCACCTGACACAGAACAACTTATGGTACAATGGGGCTGTAGGGAAGGCACGTGGCAGGAACGCTGACTTATTAACTGGGAGATCTATGCACATCTTGGCTAAGAGAGTCTCAGCTGAAAACAACATATTTATTGCATTGGAAGAGTTTCTTCATTACCTGAAAATAACTCATAAACTGGAGGCTTGTTGCCTGACATTAAAAGCAACATCTCCACATAACACATTTGTAAGAGCTCACAGTCAGTTTCACTAATTAGCTATTTTGTAATTGCTTTGGATAAAGTAATTTTACCCTCTTGAAATGTGTGAGCATCTTTAGCAAATTGTCTCGAAGTGCCATGTAATTATTCTATTTGTGATGGAGTTAAAGCGAAAGATACTGCTTGCTGCTTTGCTCCCAAATTGACAAGCAACTTATTGTGCTACTGCTAGAGGCACAAAAGCCACACAAAGGCCACCACGTTTTGGAGCGTGGCTTCTGTAAGCGTGAAACGTGACAAGGTCCAAAAATAGCTGGAGTGAAACCTCAGCCTTACCAAACAAAGTGGTGAGCAGACAGGGACCGAGAGACAGGCTTTGACTGGAGGAACGTAAATCTAAATAGTCAGAGAGCAAGAGAAAGCAAACGTTAAACCTATCTTGAAGATGGGGAGCAAAGGCACAGAGCAATTAAGGTCCTGATTCAGGAAAATACTTAAGAACATAAGTGAATCCCACTGAAGTAATTAAATTCGGCTCCTGGGGAATGACTTTAATGAAATGAGACCTGGGAAATTGCCTGCAGCCACCCATAAGCTTATGAGTGAGCCAGTGGTGGGTTCTGGTCTCCAAAGTCCCGTTTTGGTACTTTCAGCAGTGTCCTTGCACCATCCCGCTGGGGACCTCCCCCACCAGCTATGCTTCTGACCAGGGAGCACAGGAGGAGGAGCTGGACACATGAATGCCAAGGAGAAACCAGTGGCCAGAGATCCTCCTGGCTGATCAGAAAACATCTGCTTGTTTTCGGTTGCTCTTGCTTATTTTTCTTTCCCTTCCTTTCTTCTTCATCGTCCTTTTTAACATTGCAATTTTAGCTGCTGGGGGGGGAGAAAAGAGAGTGGTAGTCTGTCAAGCTCACTTTACAAACACAGTTCTGCCCAGGAGCCTGACACTTGGTGGGCAGGGCAGCCCTGACAGGTCCGGGTGTCTCCGTGAGCTTGCTGCCCCCTGCTCCCCTTTGCACATACGGTCTGCTGGTTTTGGGGTTTTTTTTCCAGGCAAAGGTCAGGTGCAAAAACAAACAGGGAAAACCAGCATTTCTCTTCCAAATATCCACACCTTGGACTACACGCCACTACACACAGTTTGGGTCTCCATTAAAAGCAGGCAAACAGAGGACTTAGTTCTAACTTGAAAGGAAATGGTTGCAAGAATTTCTCCAATTAAGCTTAACTTGAAAAATATTCAGTACTTTTACTTTTCTTCCCAAGTAAAATTTGTAGCCAGTATAACTTCAGGCATGTCAAGGAAAAGATGTGTAGTAATTTATTTCTTTTTTGTTTCCAGACACAAACCGAAACATTTTGTAACACTGCTTGGGTTGCTGCATGATTTTCTTTTCTGTAAGGTATAGGTTGATTTCAAAAGGAAATACACCGTTTCAAAAAGAAATATAAAAATATTTATTTTTAGCTTCTCAAAAATAAAATGTTCAAACTTTTTCAGCTGAAGCTCTTCACAGACCCAGAGTGGATCTTTCCCTTCTCCCTGCATGGCAGCACCATTGCAGTTACTGTTCCTCCACCCCTAACCATCATTTCCCTTCTGCTGTTTTTCAGAATTTAAGCAGTGACAAGTTAACGACATTTAACATCACTGGACAGCCATACGGGAGGCAGCCCTTCTCGCTCAAAATAGCTGCTTTAGGTTCTGACGCAGCTTCAGTTTGTGTTAGTCCAAGGGAGAGCACTCAGTACATTTTTTGGCACCAGTCATTCCAGTAAGCGTTACCTCTTAAATCACTTCTTTGGTACAGTGAAAATATTAAAAATAAATCATGCTGGTAGTACTGGGATGCTATTCCAGCATGTGCTGGGCCAGTCGGTTTGGGGATGAGAGGAAGCTATTTGTTTTTCTTGGTGCAGCTGTTTTCTCCCTTCTGTGGCCATTTGGACTTGGGGTGTCTCATAGTAGTCCTCCCTGAAAAAAACCCTGGATGTTTTCCCGTGGTTGGTTTTCAGTCAGCTCACTTGATAGCTGCAGAGGAGGTGATTGCCATCTTGAAGTCTGACTGTTGCATGAGTATGCAAAGTGTCTCTTGTTACTTACACAAGCTTTTTGTCTCTCTCCGGTCAGCAGTGCTGCTGCTCCCGTGTTCAGTTTATGATCTGTTGCTAGGATGTATTTCCCTGGCTGGGAGCTGGCCACATTTTGCTGATGTCTGGCATGTGCTGCTCTGCTTTTTATTCATGTAATTGCTAAGCAGGAAATACCTATTAGCTTGTTATCATCTCGTACTGAAGAGAGTCCTGGTGAGCAGACAACGAGGAGCTGCAGCCCAGTTGTTTCTGCTCACACACATCATTCTCCAAGATGAGCCCAAAGCACAGGGGCTTTCGTGTTTCACAGAGCACGAGTGTAATAGGTATCACACTGTGGCATTTCTCTTCCTTTGATTAGGCTTGCAGGAAACTCTCCTCCCCCTGCTAGTGAGATCCACATGCGTGTCCCTCCCAGGCCACGTTACTAGGCTCTGCTGTAAGTAACCCTCGATCTCTGGCATGAGCCTGATGTATTGACTTTCTTTGAAGGAGCCGCTCTGAATAAATGAGCAGTGGTGCAGCCGCTGCCATGACTTCCACCCTGTTCTGCTGCCAGTGAGAGACCTGGGCTGTACTTTCTGAAGCCACTGATGGGCTCGAGTGCACCAGGGACTCCTTTCTAGCCAGGAGCTGTGTTTTCCTGGGATGAAGCAGCTGGCAAGCTCTGAAAGCAGCGTCTTAACACAGGAAAGAACTGTTCTTGATTGAGGTGCTTGAGGTTTGTAACAAGCAACTACAATTATGATATTTCTTAAGGATTCAACATATTCAGAAGTAGCTTTTTGACAGGTTTTTTTTTAAAAAAAAAAACAAATAAGCTTCCTCTTTGTAGCTGCTGTAGCCTGTAAAGTGCAAATGGAGCACCTAAAGTGGGGGATCGATTAGTAGCTGCAGTTTTCTCTGCAAGGTCACTTTTACCTGAGCTCCCCTGAAAGGTGATGTCCCGCAGACGGTGCAGCCAGGGGAGCTGATGTCTGGTAGGCATCTCCTGCCTGTGTCTGGGTTGTGCATATGCACCCATGCTATCTGCCACCTGGGAAATGGAGGGGGTCTGCTGATACACAGTTCCCCCATGAGCTGGGCTACCATGGGAAGGATTTGGAAGGAAGGCTGAAACCGCAACAGCTCCATGTGTTTCATGTAAGCTGTGAATTTCTGATATTCAGCACTTTTATTGTCAGGTAATTTGGATTTTAAAAGGACTGATAGAGATCTTTCCTAGGGATACTACACCCGACTCAGGAATGTGATGAGTGAACCTTTGGATGGACTCTGAGAAGGGGTTCAGGAGCCTTTAGGAAAGGTGTTACATGGGAGAGGACTGCAGCAGAGTATGCAACCTTCAGCTGTCTTTCCGCATGAGTCTCAGGAGCCCTTGAGGAAGCTGGCAGCCAGAGTGAGCTCCTTGAATGTCTTTCTTGGAGAAACCAGCTTGTTCCTGGCCACTTTCCCAGATGCTCCTCAGTAAAGCAGGAAATGGGAGCGTGAGCTGGACAGTACAAGCAGTTAAGTCTGATCATTTTGAGAGTGCTCCAAAGTCCTGACTGCAATGAGGTGTAATATTATTCTGGTTGTCTACTTGTATGCATCTGCATCAGAGATCATCTCTGTTAGGGATCTTTAGGTTATATCTCAAGTCCTGTTTGCAGGCAGCTGGGAAAGCAGTCAGTAGGGCCCATGACTCACCTGCCTTCCACCTACAGGGTACCTCATGGACAGCCTATCACTTCCCTGTAGGTTTCTCTTTGCTCCATGTCTCAGCACCATAGCCTCCAGCAAGAGCTGCTCTCCAAGCTCCCCTGGCGTGAGCCTGGCAGACCTCTGCCAGGAGGAGAATGAGCTGCCAACCCACTGGCAGCCGAGTTGGTGTGATTTAAATAACCACGTCCAAAAGGCTGTGAACGAACAAAGCATTTGATGAGTAAAAGCAGAGATATCAGGGGGAGTCTGCCTGTCGCCAGAAGGGATGTTTGCTGAACTAACCTGCACGCTGGCGTTTCAATGTTTTCATTTGAGAGGGAATGAATCGTAGGACAGCAGGCCATTTTGCTCACGTGCTTGATTTTGACGAACAACGGAACAGGGTTAAACACTTAATATGAAATATGGACTCTGATAATGATGACAGACTTTATAGAGGCCCATTTTGCATTACTTAAATATGTCTTTTAATACAGTATAATTAGTATTCCAATGGATGAGTGAAAGCTGGAAGGTTTCCAGGTTGTTGTCATGCAATAACTGTAGTTCAGTTATGTCTAACCAGGAAGAACAAATTTGAAACACACGTTTTAATTGGAAAGGAAGGTGGCAGATCTTAGTGACCAAAGCTACATTAACCATCTCTTAGATAACTGTAGAGCTAGCTGGGCCTTCTGGAATTGCCCTTTTAGGATTTACCCATCAATAAAATGAGATAAACATTTGATACTTTAGGAAGGTAAGAGTTGAGATTGCGGTTTTGTTGTTAAAAGACACATTTTAAGTAGTAAGGAGATGCCCATCAGAAGGAATATATTTTAAACTATTCCAGGAAGCCAGCCAATGTACACAAATGTTTGATGAAAGTCTGTGAGAGAGTTATAAAAATTTCCTGGATGAAACATTAACAGCACAGCATCTCAAAAGCGGAACTGCAAGAAATGCAAGAAGCTTAGGTGAGCATGCTACTGAGATGGAGACAAACCATGAGAATGCAGGACACAGAGAGCATCAGCTGCATGGTTGGGCTTCCACTGAGAGTGCTGACCACTGACATCAGTATGAAAACATACTGACATGTTGCAGCTCACCAATCAATCATTGCGTGTTTTGTCAGTTCATGTTACCTGCTATTTGCATCACAAATGCAGCATTGCATGACTGCTCTGTGCCAAATGTGGTGGCTCAGCCCCAAGCAGTGGCTGAGCTTGCTCATGCCCAGAGGAGAAACAGACAGAGCCTCCATGGGTTGGTATAAGGACAGTTTACTGACAAAATCAAGTGAAAGTGGAATAGTAACAGCCTGCAGCAAATTTCACTTACACCCAGTGACAACACAGAGTATTGCACCAACACAAGGACTGTCCTGACACCTCAGCCACACTTAGACTGCCCTGGAGACACCCAGGAGTGCCTCTCTCCGGAACAGCCCCTTTCATGGGGAAGTGATATCAGGTGGTGTGGAAACAGCCTGGGCTAACTCAGCTCACTTGGGCTGGCTGCTTGGGGAGCCTGGCCAGGTAAGAGGGTAATAGGATGGTGCTGCCCTGTACTGTATATAGGGGTATTGCCATAATGAAATAGCAATAGAAACAAGTCAATGCATGAGAGAAATAACAATATGGAATGAGGAAAACTCAATGTCTCTTGCTGATGTCTGGAGAAAGATAGAATTATTTTTTAGGTGTAAAGATTTACTCTGAAGACTCTGAAGAGATGCTTAACTAGCATCGCACATAGTAAAAGGATGGTAAATATTGCTGGAAAACCGTGTTCTTCAGAAATAATGCAACAGATACAACTGACAAACCAGTCATTTAGAATTCACCACACTAATACATCTCAGAGCAGCCCTGATCTGAAACCTGTTTCAATGTGAGTAGGTTGGCGATCATCCCACAAAAATTTTGCAAGCAAAGCTGGAATGCAAGCTAAAATTTCTGTGGATGGATATGGCTTATATTCTTGCCACATTCTTAGGAGATCTTAAAAGTTTTAGACACACTGTTCAGTTTCAAAAGTACTTTTTAAAGCAGTCCAACACCATGGTGCCTGTCTTAAAGCTCCATCTGGGCCAGAGGAAAGCAGTGTTGCCTTTTCAAGAAATAAGATGACTTTTTTTTAAGAAAAGAGTAAGTTTGGAGTTTTAGAAGGTACCATTTAGTAGCGTAGGACACATCATTAATTTACTTAAGCATACATAGATTTTGATTATTTGTCATCTCTGGTTCTGAAGAAAGTATTGCACTACAGAGATGACTGGTGGGACTGCTGTCTGTTGCTCACTTATTCCCTAAAATACTCCTCTCATTTTAAAAAAGATGCTTCTACATGGCTGTTTGGTGCAAGTGATTTTGCATGGAGTTTTGCAGACATGACTGGTTTTTCAGGTGTAAACAAATACCTAAGCCTGGGTAAACCATACCATAAGTATGATGTGCAGCTGAAAGTTCCAGCAAACTTAGGTAGCCACTGTCTCTGGTGATCTACCAAAGCTGAGCTGCAGATGTTTAGAAGCAAGTTAACAACCATAATAGCTACTCAAGACAATGCGACCCTCTGTGGGAAAAAGCTGCATTTGTACAGATTTTGGTGAAGAACAGATATCCATTCCTACTGGAGCCAACCTGGATTTAAAATATGCTGAATCAGCCATTTCAAACAATGCTGAGCAAGGTCTAAATGCAGCTTTTTAGAAACCTACTCCTGCTGATGCTGAGGTCTCTGGAAACCTCACGGCAGACCACCAAGAGGAACAATGTGTTTTATTGGATAAAAAACTGCATCTGACCTGGAAAATCTAGTCCAAATGGGAAGTCTTTCAACTATCACATGCTGCAAAAGTGCAATTCACACTTTAAAAAAAAAAAAGATAAAAAATTCAGCAGTGTGGCAAGTCCTGGATATTTTGAAGTGAGAGTTAATGCATGTGTGGAATACCTTCATTTCACAGAAGAGCTCAGTAATAGTGATGCACTTTAAGCTTTTGAGATGATGCAGGTGGAAGAAAAATCTCAAAGAAAAAAAAGAATATCTGATATTTAGGATTTATAACTGGTGCAGATGGTTCAGATGGTTGTAATTCACATTGTAATAACAAAATTGGCACCAGGCACCTTCCTGAAATCTGTTATCCAGATTTCCAAAGGGTGGATAAGGATATGATTCTAGCTAGAAAACATCTAGAGATTTCATTCTAGAGTGAAAGAAAACTCGAAGGACCAAGTTTCTTCTTGGCAGCTAGCAAAGTTCAAGAGGCCACTAGATAAAAATTCTACAATTCAATCCATCAGAAAAGATCAGAGCTGCAGCAGATACTTCATGTCTGGAAAATGAGAGTTCATTTCAGGGGTTTTGCTTGGTGTCATATGCTACCTTTATTTCTCAACCTGTGAGAGTAAGAAATAATTAAATTTTTTGATAACTCTTTTAAACTACATGTCTTTTTATATCTTTCAGAGGACCTTTTACTAACAAGTTAGAAGGCAGGAACTTTCCACAGAACACTTAAACAAACAAATTTAAAAAAATATAGTCATTAATCTTCGATTTGTTACACAACTTTTTGGAAAGAGTTCATATACATGATATAAGCAGAATCTCTTTGAAATTACATTGATTAATACAACCATGGTTTTCCTGGAGACATTACAGACATCATAAATGTTTAGGCCAAGTATGAAAGGAACTTACTAAATACTTTTCAGGGAACTTATGAGGAAAAAGTGTATAAGGAGAACCTTATTGCTTTTCAGAGCACACTGTTCTGGGAACCAGATGCAGTGATTCAAAATGGAATCTTAGGAGGTTCTGTATTTGTGTCATTTGCATTGATTTGCTCTTCAACTCAGAAAATTATTCTCCACAGTTCATTTGAAGTTGGTCTAATCTCTACATAAAACTTCTTGATAAAAGTAATATGGTTCAGGTACACTGAACAAAAATATTACAAAATCCTGTTTCTTGCCATTTGATTTAATTTTGCACAGATTAAAAATCAAAATCTATGTATTGATGTATCCATGTCTATATATATCCAGCCAGTGTTGTGGGTTTTTTCCTCAAAATAACTCAAGAAGAATTTTTAGAAACTAAAATTAGGTCACTTTTCTTGAAATTTATTGCAGAGGTTACTGCAGAAGGGAATTTATCTGTAGTCAAATACAGCTCTGCTGTACTCGTGCCGAAGGCATTGGGGATTTCAGCCGTTCTGGTGGTCACTCATGATGAGCACACAGGAACTGCTATGGTGCTGCATGAAGAGTCATCTGGCCAAGCTAGTAACACAGGTGACTAAATGATTCCTGCATAGACCACAATGTGTTTTGAATTTACATTTTTGGCAAACGATGTGTATTTGTAAATCCTTTCTTAAGTCCATACATATTGTAAACAGGCTGCCTAAGATTAACTGGGATATGTTTAAAAAGTATCTAATAGAATTGTAATTAAATCAAGAGAAAGAGTTAGTAGATTTTATATTTTTTTTGCCCAGAAGATTTAATTCTGCCTACATAAATTCTGTCTTTTTCTTTGTAGGCTGCAGTATTCCCATTCCCCATAAGTATTACAGTACTATCTTTCCTAACAATTATCTCATTCTGCTTTCTCCTTTATTTTCCCAATGGGTTTTGGGTTTTTTTTTTCCCCTTTAGCACAGTCTAATTTGGCCAGATCCACCTACATATGCTCAGCTTTCAAATGATTCATTTCAGATGTTCCTTCTGCTTACTTCTCGGCAGCATTTGTTTCCATCCCTCTCCATATGTCAACAGGTTATTTTGAAGCGGGTTCTCTTCCCATTTTGTCAGTGAGGTTAGCCCTGTTTTCCATGTGGGGACAGCAGGTATAGAAAAGAGGGTACAAGCTTTTTTAGAGAATAAAAGATCGCCGAAGCTTTCATCTGTCATTGGTTCATAATTCTTGCATGAACAGCAGATGAAAATCTTCCCTGTTTTTCCTGATACCTGACTGGTCATTCATTTGCACGTTTCTTCTTGTTAGGCAACGACATTGCCTTTGATTTCTCATGTTAATTTCGAGTTTGATGTTGTGTCAAGTGTCGAGTCCAAGTAAAGGCACATGCTAATTATGTGGGGTTTTATTTCTGTGATTGCACAGATTTTTCCTGCAGATACTTTCCCCCTTCAGCATTATATACTCCCTCCGCAGTAATTAATCTTTCCCCATTTTTAGGGGGCTACTGTTCAACTTTTTTCTTCTTGACAACTGAGGAAAAGCATGCAGCTCCTACTTTCCTTAGAGGTATTCCAAATATTTTTCTTTTACATATAGATCATTGGGATTTTAAAATACTGTTTCAGTTCACTCCCAGAATGAAAACCATTTGGCGTTTCTGAACATACAGAGTTTTTATGTTAATTGGCAAATACTGCCCTTTGAAAAGGGCTGTAATTTGCATTGTTACAAACCTTTCATGCAAATGTAGTCTTGCTTCCAATTCAGTCACAGCTCTTATTTAAATTTTAAATCATACTTTAAAAAAGAATCTGCTTTGCAGAGAGTCCATTTGGTTGCAAACAGGCTTTGAATCATGCCTAGCACAAACTTTGTGCAGAGAGACAGACAGACAGACAGACAATAGAAGGTCCCTGTCCAACCTGGCAAATGGTAGATGCAGATTTCCATTCTCCCATGTATAGTTTAGGTTGTCCCAGGGAATTTCTGCTGTGATTTTACTCACTTCAACTGACTGTTAAAAAACACCCCCCTCCCCACCCAAATCCAATGTTATTAATAAGGCATCCAACAGGTGGCAGCTTATTTCATAAGCACAAAATTTACCTGAATGAGTGGTGCATTGGATGTGATTTTCATGAAATGGGTCTTTAACTCACATTGTTTGGCTCTAGATCCAATCTAATCGAAGGTAGTTTAATGTGCAGTACGATGTAAAGGAAGATAAATTTGTGCCTCATGTTGTATCTCTAGCAGAATCCCTGAGCCTTACCAAAAATGTTCATGTTTTATCTATTGAACAGTTTATTGGAAGATGAGAAGTAGCATTATCCAGCAGGAAAATCCCATACAAGTATAAGAGCACAGATATTTACACTGAGTATGTCAAAAACAGCACAAGATTTTTGAGTGGGTTTTAGTAATTAAGCTGTTTGGGATTTGTAAAGCTGGGATCTATACACACTGTCAACCATTCCTCTCCCTGAAAAGAATCCCAAGCTGCTTTTAGAGCTATTTGCAGCAGTCTGTGAGGATGATCACTGGATTTGTGTTAGAATCTAGGGTTAAAGCAACCCCCAGAAAAAAATAACACAAAGGTGCACTGCTGTAGGAGCTGTCAAGGGAGGGAAAGATGTCCGAGCATTGCACCTCCCGAATCTGGTGGAAGTAGTGTTACTTGTCTTCAGTAGCTAATAGTTTCCCCTGTCACACCAGCAATGCTGTGCTGCTTGTTTTACTGGTGATATATCAGCAAGTTTCTACCAGCTCTTGCACCTGATGACCCAGCACCGCTCAGCAGCCAAGGCAAGCGACTACTCCAGCATCTATCCACAGCACGGTCTGCATGTGAACAACCTGTACAGATGCCTGGTCTGCATTTTTCATCCCTTTGTGCCTTAATGGGAGGGAGGAAGCAGAGCGCTGCAGAGCCCTGCGGAGCCCAACGGGGTTGCTCTTTTATGACCTGAATGCAGAATGCGGTTCCTTCCCAGTGCTGCCAGGGCAGTATCAAAGGAAACCCACATGTGATGGAAACTGTGTGCTGGTTCCACCTTCGGGTGATGGTGTAGCTCTGTAACACTAATGAAAGGCCACCTATACTGTCAAAAGATAATTAAAATGTAAACTAATCTTGGTACAGAAAGGAAAGCACAGCATCGGCCTTTATCAGCCCCAGTCATGACTCACTGCTCTGTGGTGTAATAAGCCTGACTGAATATGCAGTCAGAGCTCAGCCCGTGCAAGCTCTCTCTAAATTAACAGTGACAGCAGTGGGAGAGACGTATCTTGCAGGAGGAACTGGAAAGTTTTGCTATCAGATACCTGACAAATGCTACTTTTTCTTAAGGAAATATCAGTTCATTTCTTGCTCGAATAGTAGCAGTAAATATGCGTAGCTAAAGATTTGTACATTTGTAAGCATTTACCACAAAGCCCCATAGAAAGCTTGATGTATGGTTAGCATATGCTGTATTGAAGGGGAATATAGCTAAACTACGCTAAAGCTGGCATCATATTTCTTGCGTTAGGAGAATTTAGCATGTAACACTATCTTGAATGAGATTCAAACTGTAATGACTTGGATTTGTGTTTCGTATCGGGTCTGTGAAATAAAGGGCACTATTTCAATTGTACCAGAGGAGATCATGTGAAGAGGAGAGGCAGGGTGGGGGGGGGGAGGGGGAGGAATTGCGAAGAATAGTGATACCTTAAATAGCATACAAACAGCAAACTGCATGACATAATTGTCCAGACACCAGTTTGGGTCAAAATAATTATCTTCTTTTCTTCATTAAAGTGCTTTTCAAGCATTACAAAGCGTCCTGGGAATACTGTCAATCTCTATTTTTATCTGTAGTTTACAAAGCTTCCCCAGCTGCAGACAGGCAGCTGAAGGAATTCAGGAGACTGTGGGTGACACGCCGAGCTGCCCTTTGTAGTTAACCTGGGCCTGTCTGCAGCACTACCTAAATGAGTTATGCATTGCTTTCATCTCAGCTGCTTACAACATGAAAATTGCTTCCTACAAAAGGGACAGCATCGGGCCCTGCGTGCATCACCATGCTGATAGATTTTAAAATCTGACTGTATGTTAAGGGCTTGTTTATCCTTGCAGAGCATGATAGCTGGCTTAAGGGTATTAAATTATTGGCACACAAGCAACAGAAGTAGATCCTGTTTCAAGGTCCTGCTTTATACTTTTAGTCAGTAAAGCCAATCATCTGAAATAGTTATATAACGTCACCATTAATTACTTATCCTTTAGGTGCCTGTTGCAGAGCTGAGGCTCAGGCACAAGTTTGAGACAAAACCCTTAGCTTCTGGTTGCAAGCCCAGATTTCTGCACAAAACCAGCATATTTTGCAGAGGGAATTGCTAATGGCTTCCGTGTCTTTATATGCAGAAGTTAGTACATTATAGATAATGTAAACGCATGCACTGCAGACTGCACCAGCCCATGCCTAAATTGTGACTTTCAGGGAGACGGAAGTCTTGCAGGAAATCTAACACTGGATCTCCACAAGACCAAGCAAGATCCTGGCCAAAATTTCCTTCCACTGCTTATGTGACAGATTTTCAACCTCGCTTCATTCGAGTGGCAATTTTTGAACCTGAAAGAAAAAGGTTTAGAAAGCATGAATAACTACATGACTGACACACCCACCCTCCCCCCTCCACACCCCCCCTCCATGGTGATGGCAGCTTATGCTAAAATATATCCTACTAAATCAGTGTCATCTGCAGATACCAAAGAATTACCTGTACCCCAGTGAGTACATTAACAGAACATATTGCCTTTTAAAGCTGATGGTGGTATTTTGTAAACTTTGATTGCTTGAAACTGACCCTCTTTAAATATGGTGAAAGTTTACAGGATACTATTAAAATTCTGTGTAGCTAATAATTATTTGTTGACTAATGAGTAAAGGCTGTTCCAAAGCACCAGGTGATACCAATCACATAATGAAGGAAGTGATGAAACCTTGAACTGCGGTTTAACAAGACAGAAGTTTTGCTTTCAACTCTCCTGCCATTCACTCCTGGCAATCACTAATTCTCATTTTCTTCCCCGTGTTGCCACAACATATATCATAGCGCTGCATGACACTTTTCAAATAAAAAAAGAAACTCTTCAGTGTTCACCTTTTTTAAAAAAGAGAAAGGAATTTTGATTTTCTAAGCAGTTCATATTATGATGATTTCCATCCAAAACCACCATAAAACACTCATGTTTACAAAAAATACTTTTTTATCTGAAAACTAGCAACAAAAAATGATTCAGTTATTTTAGGTAAGTATTGGCCTTGGATTTCTTCTATAACTCACGTGCAGGATCCTTTGCTCTACAAGCAATATGAAGAACTGGGGATGCACTGGTTGGTTTTTTTTCAGTATGTTTTCTAGATTAATTTTTGTATGAATTTGTAGATTTTTTTTTTTTATACTGGCTGATGAAACGAGAGGTGTTTGTGGTGTTTTTTCCCCTGTTAGTTAGCTGTCTAGTGTCGTGTCTGTAACTCCCTAGCAGAGTTTACTGTGCTTTTTATGTAGGACTACTTTTTTGTTCTGTACTCCATTTTGAAAATTCTCCCCCCACACTTTTTTTACAAGGAGGTGTTTGCACGCTCATGCACAAACACACAGACACACACGTGCATTCTGACCCATAAGCTGGTTTCTCCTGCGATGATCCCAGAGCTGGAGCTTAGCTCTATATGATAATAAATGGGAATTCCAACTCCGAACATCTTCAGATTGTCAGCATTTTACTGCCTTTCAAAGGTGTCCAAAGCCCAAGGACATGTTTACACTACACTGCACAAGAAAGCTGGATAAGGATTTGCACAGTCAAGGGATTAATTGTAAAGAACTGTTAAATCAGAAGTATAAACTGTTAAGGATGAAGTGATGGACTCCAGTACAAAGCGAAAGTAGGTCTCTAGTAACTGCTAATTCGTGTTGGCCACCAAACCTTCTTGCTATTAAAACCAAACGTGGATGTGCTGTGCCCAAGGCATTTTTTCAATTACTCTTGCTTTGTCCTGGAATGCTTCATCTCATTAAGTGGCTGATCCTGATCACAGAGAATTGCATGCTGCAGGATCAAAACCCACAAGAATCAACTTCCCTGACTTTCTTCCCTTACCAAAGCCATCTTTATGCAAGCTTATAAATATGCTGCTATCTAGAATCTAAAGTAAATTTAAGCCTTTTATTTCCCTGTCCAGTAATTGCTGCTTAGCTAGCTCTCCAGATCCTGACAAATTTGAAGGGTTTCATAGGATAATTTAGATTACTTTAGGTATTATAAGCAATCTTTAAAAAAACTGCAGACAAGTTCCAAAACTACACTTGACTTAAGGAAACAGAACCTGGCTTCATACAAAAGTGAGATTTTTATTTTCATTTATTGGTTGGATAAATGATATGCAGGAAGCCCCTTACGAATTATGGGAAGATTAACTATGGACACTCTTTCAGTAAGAGTCTGAGGATAAATAGTTTGAAAGAGAGTATTTTTCCAGCAGACAGTAAAACATCTTTAAGACTAAGTGATGGACTTCAAGACCAGGTCGGATGGGGCCCTGGGCAACCTTGTGTAGATCCAGGCCAGGAGGTTGGTGGCCCTGCCTGTGTCAGGGGGTTTGGGACTGTATGATCCCTGGGGTCCCTTCCAACCCAGACCATTCTACGATTCTATGACTGTAAGCCAGTCCCTAGTCATTTTCATTCAATTGCATGAATAGTCCAAATCTCTGACAGGATTATTTCAGTATGAAAATGGAGCCAACAAGGGGAAAGCCTAAGGCTG
This sequence comes from Porphyrio hochstetteri, assembly GCA_020800305.1. Lineage (NCBI taxonomy): Eukaryota > Metazoa > Chordata > Aves > Gruiformes > Rallidae > Porphyrio > Porphyrio hochstetteri. Next base: position 36,900,527 of record CM036905.1, read on the forward strand.
AGTGAAAGTGAACCTCGCATGTTGCCAGATTTGACCAACTCTCTCATGGCATGTTTTTGTTAGAACTTCACAGTAACATCAAGAAGCTCCTTACAGAGAAGGACTGTTTCAAATGGACGACTCATGCTGAAGAAAGGTAGGCCCTCGCATGAGGCCATGAATGGGCGGCAGGAGCGAGGGGAGACTGTTGCTCCTCCCCCAGGATTGCTTGAGCCTTGGGAGCTAGCGTTGTCCTGGCATGGGGTGGCACAGGAACCTCTGGGGGTGGTGCACCCTCACAGGTAAGTATCTAGAAATTGAAGATATAATAAATATTTAGAGAACGTATAACAAACCACTACAGTTACAGTATACTCAGGGAACAAATTCATGATAGGAGACCATCCATACATCTAAGAGGCAAAACTCCTCAGCATCACAGTCATTTTTTCTAGCATTTACCAAGCCCATTATCCTGGAAGGCATCTCCTGGCCCACGTGCAAATTAGACCGCACTTGTTTGGAATCTCTCTTAGTACAGGGGCAGTTTGTGGGGTAAATCATTTATGTCTGCGCTACATTCATCAGTCTCACAAACAAACCAAGCTATCTTGCCACTGTTTGATGTTTTTTTCCAATACGATAGTGTCTGCCTTTAGGTTTTTACCAGCTTAGATTAATAAGCAATACACCAAACACAACCCCCAAGTCCTTCTTGATAAGCATTGCCATGCTAGCAAAAGCTCCTTCTGGTGTTGTGTAGTATTATCTCATTTTTATCTCCCTGTAGACACCAGGTATATCCCTGCATGATGGGACTCCACAGGCATGTGCTAGAGAAACAATGACAGTGGATGCAGTGGAAATTCATTCCATTGGTCATTGCTTAGCTGACAATTCAATCCTGTGCTCCCAGTGAACACCAGATCCATACTGCCTCCATTCCCCTTGAGAAATTCCTATTGACAGGAATTAGGAATACCTGAGCTTCATGACCTGCAAGAAGAGTTTTAAGAACAGACTGCCCTGGGCTGAATATACTTGGAAATCAGGTATTTTATTTCTTCCTGCCATGGCTTCATCTCACTGCACAGTTCCAGACTGAAGCTGAGTAACAATTTACAGTAAATATGACAGTCGAGCCTCTGCTGTTTATAAATTTTCCATGAGTAAAATTAAAGTTCTCCTGACTTAAACTTCTTCAACTTTATTAAAAGACAGCATTTTAGAATTTCTTGGCTGTCTCTCAGTTTCCTGGCTTGAGTTCCCAGGCAGATTTGATGTTGTCAGCTGCTGCCCACAATTTTGAGCAAAAGGAGGAAAAAAGAAAACTTTTTCCTCAGTTGCTTGAAGGATCCCTTCTCTTCTGAGTTGTCTAATGCTTTTCTTATTGTCCTCTCTCTTCCCATGAATAAGACTTCTTCTAAGGACTTTTGGGACATTTTCTTCTTTCCTACTAACCAAAGTGTCTTTATTAATTTACTGCTTTCTGTCAAAGTTAGCTCTTTTGACACCAATGGGTGATTTCTGATCCAGTCACCATGCTGCTTTGAAATTTTTGGCAACTAAGATGTCAATTCACCATTCCCGGAGGCTAAAGACTCCAGAAAATGTCGATGCCACACAGCCATAATGGAGGCTTTCATGAAGTTTGCTTGCATTTGTTCACTTGGAACCCACAGAATTCAGGTGAGTCCAAGCCAAAACCATATCCCTCCGCATAGCATTAGATGTGGTATGAGTCATCTTCTCCTCTACCTGCAGATGTGGGAGTGTTGAGTGCTGATTTACTGTGGGCCTGAGGAGCTTTTTCAGATACCTCCCATTAGTACCAGCCACCATGCTGCACATTCAGATGTCCATGCAGCATTCCCTCTTAAAACGGTACACAGCGTACCCCAGTTTAAAGGTTAATGCACTTATTCCTGGTTTTATCATGTCTCAACAAGAGTCTCCAAGTCTGAGGAATCATCGGGCCCTTTGATTTCCAGTTCAGCAATCTGACCTAAATTCTTCTGTTGTGTTTCCTGGAAAAAAACAGACTTTTTGTAATACTTTGGCAGATGTTCAACTCAGACCTCCTGGAGTGATTTCTATGACCTTGATCATGCTTCAGTCAGTCTTACTGGGATGTAATATTTTATATTCCTCTCTCAGCATATCTCACAGCAGATCAGCATGGACATACTTGTTTGGAGACCAGAGAACAGCACATTATAATCATGAACTGTGAACTCTCTCAAATCTGATTCCTGAAGGCAAAGAGATATATTTGAAGACATGCTAATTTGAACAAATGTAGTCTTATTGCAGGGGCTCAGCTGGCTGATTACGATGTTACATGCAGTATGCACACCCTGGGTCCTGCAATGGATACCCCTTGTATCTGGCTTTTCATCCCCTGCACAGCTGTGAGCTGTGACTGTCTCAGAAGTCCACCCCGAGTCACTGAGCATGGCCACTTGGCCTTTGGCTGTGCACGATGTTTTACAAGGAGTGCACACGTTGCATCGTTATTACCTGTATCGAGTTTTAAGCACATAGTTTTACCAACTGGCAGTATCAAGGTCAAGGGCAATTCAGAATCACTGTGTTAAACTTCCACACTCCATAGGAGCTAACTGTCTCCCCACTGGCTAGGGAAATTAAGGAACCTGTCTTATTTAAGTTAGGTGGTTTACACATATCCTCTGATGAACATACAACCAAATGACACAAGAGACATTTCAACCAAATGCTTATAAACTCAGACAGAATTTAACTTGATTGATAAACCCTTCAAGACATTGCCCTCAATCAGCTGAGGCAGCTGGCACTGTAGACGAATTTAGAACAGATAATTCCTCCATATATTGCAGACAAGATCAATTTGTATAATATTTACAATTAAAAAAAAGTGTTATAAGCACCATGTAATCTCTTTTCATATAATTTTGTAATTATGTATTTCATCCTGGAATTGATTTTGTGTTGTATCTCTATTTGCAACTTGGAAGTGCTTTACCACTTCATGTTGACTGGCTTTCTAAATTATTTTCTTTAATGAGAGAAGATGCAATATGTGAATTGAATAAGCGTTTAATTTCCTTCATTTTCAGAAAAAGAAAAACCAAAATAGCATCAGAAAATTGTAATGTAACCTCGATGGTCAGATACAGCTCATAGATTTCTATAAAGGCAGTCAGATCTGTGTATAAATGACATAGTTGATCTTGGGTAAATAATTTTGTTGTGTTAGAATCTGTTACATGCTGTTGCCATGTAAATTATTTGGCTGGCACTGCTGACAGTTTATCTAACTGGATTGCAAGCTGCTTATTAATGCAGTGTTTAAAATCTTGTGGAACTATCATTCTACTGAGACCAAGTCAATATTTATCTACTTATAGAAGATGCAGCTGCCGTGGTGATGGAAGGGCTGTGCGGAGGCCAGGAATACCTAATGCCTAGGTCCTCACTCCAGGCATGCTGTGCTCACACCTCTCTGACAGGTATGTTCCCCATACACCACTTTGGGAGTTTCCTTACATAGGAACTCGGGAGAACTCAAAGCTCCCCCAATATGGTACCGCTCCCAGTGTATATGGTGCCCTGGGCATACCCTTCTGCTCCTAAACAGACTGGGGAGGTTTTTGTGCATAGTAAAGTAAGGCAAGGAGAGTGTTATTCCTGACCCTCAAACCTAATCGCCTGCCTTAGTCATCAAGACTTGACTTTGTCAGTCTCAGCTGTTCTCTTCGAGGCTCCCTCTTTCTCCCTCTGCCAACTTTAAAAGCAGAGAAATTTAAAACATATACATAAGTAAGTCACAGCTATTCATCTTGTCTTGCATGGAACTCCAAGATACCTGTGGCCAGTGTGAAATACCATTATATATCTGACACCAACACAAGCACTGACCTCTTTAGGAATACAGACTGTACCCTGCCCTCCCCCACCTGCTTCTCAGTCAGTGGAGAAGAAAAGGGTAGAGGCAGAGAGAAAGAGGGGGGAATAACCAAGGTGGCTGTGCACCAAGAGGCTGGGACTCACACACCTAAGGAGTACCACCATCACCAGAGGTCACTGGAACAACAGCAGTGGCATGGCAAAGGAGCCCCCTGCCATGCCTGAGGGTCAGCTTGCACTGTGCATCATCCAGTGAAACAAAACAGCAGACTGCGTCCCAAAGACGCGACACTGGTAGACTTCTCTGGTATGCTATGTCCACTGACTGACTGGCTCCTTCTCAGAACAATAGCAGTGCTGGAAAGAAGAACAAAACCCATTATTTACTGGCCATAGCAGGTGTGCATGCAACAGGACTACAGAAAGCTGCCTTGGCTGATTGACAAGACATCATGTCTGCCCCAAAGTCAAGACAGAGCTGTGAGTGTGCAGTCTTCAGGCTGCTGCCTGTGCCTGCTGGAGAGCGAGGAGTCCTTGCCTCATTATCTCCTGAGTTTTCAATCTGCCAGCCCTTTCCTGGGAACAACTGCACAGTGTTTATATAGCTGCTAGAGCCAGGAGATGGAGAACATATGGGACACCGAAATGTGACTCGGACGTCACTCAGCAGTCCTGGTGGCAGCCTGCTAAGCCACAGCAGCAAACTTGGAAGAGGTACATGAATCATGCACTGCTGCCATCACCCAGAGATGTTGTTACTGGAAGAGCTGGACAGTGAAGCAGGGAGATAAGCTGAGGTTCATGCTGAGGGAAGGAAGTAGAGGAGGGAGGTAGTCAGATCCTTTGGCCTGTGAGGTCTGAAGTAGCCCTCTGAAATTATTCTCAGCATTTTCTTTAGTGCAGCAAAAGAAAATATTAGCAGTCAGGGTGCTTCTCTGACTGACCTGATGTTAAGCCATGCTGTGGATTAATGGTGAGCAGAGACTGATGAGAGCAACTCAACAGCAGGGTCTCTTCTCTGGCAGATGCCGCGGGGTCCCTCCGGATGGAAATCTCAGTTTGGTCTCTGACTTGAGAGCAGACACTGCACCATGTCAATCAGCCATGTAAATCCATTGCATGGGGCACTCATTTGTTTTACAGTTATGGACCCACCTGTCATAACAAACTGAGTTAAAACTCACCCTTTGTTCTTTCAGTACTCTAATTGGAGCCGGAGTTTATCCTTTTAAGACCAAATTCAAATGATTCCCACTCCCCTCTTAAGGAATATGAGAGTATTTGCTAGTTTTAAATAACAAAGGGATCAAACCCAAAATCTGACAAATGCCACACTAATCATCCAAGTTTCAGGCTACCCACCTGCTGAAATGTGCCCAGCTAGATGTGCATATACCCAAAGTATGGGGCAAGAGAAAAAGAAAGAGAGAAGACACAGATGAGCAAAGAAATGTAAGACCTCAAGGTCTGAAACCAGATAAACACCGCAGGCAGGACTGAGATACCTATACACTGAATAAAGCTTTACACCATGAGTAATCCTGAAGATATTAGTACGCCCAATGGTGGAAAGAAACACGTTACTGTGTGAGTAAGAAAATCATAATTTGGCCAATACTCAAATGAGAATGAAAAGTTCTTATCAGCAGAAGAGATTAAAGATTTTTTTTAAAAGGCAGTCTTAGAGTACTTTTAACATTTATTTGTATCCAAAACAAACCTATCATGAGCCTTAATTTTTCCAGTTTTCATTGTTAAGAAAGTTTTACAGCTTTCTAAAACCTGATGCATAAACCGCCACGACTGTCAAGTAAGATTTTCTTGTAATACATTATCCGGTTCTTCAGAAGGAAGAAGACAATGGTCTGTATACAAAATAACCTCCACATTATTATGTTCTTGATCAGAAAAAGGAAGGGGTAATTTTAGATATCTCTGTATTTGGCAGCTTTGCAAGATCTAAAGTAGACTATGAATTATCTCATTTGAACAGATCCATATCAGATATGTAATTACACTACCCAAGGACAAACCCACCCAAATCAAAGCAGGGATCATCAAAAGTCATGCAACAGCTAGGCTCCCCTGAAATTGAAGACAACAGTACTGAAATCATTTCAATAAATGTGGATGTGAAACAACCTGACTGCCTTCTTCAGTTTCTTTCAGCTAGCTACATGATTTAGGACACGTTCTTCCCAAGTCCTATCTTTGAGCTAAGGATGGATATAGTAAGGTCTTTGATACCCAAATGTACAAAGTGTTGGCATATTGTAATTACAATAGCATTATCAGCTTTGAAAAGAAAAATTAAGGTCTCAAATTTTAACCAGGAACAGGTGGAAATAATAGCATGTAGAAAAAAAACCCTATTCAAATAGAAACTGCACGGAGGTGCACAATGTGACTTTTTTAATCCTATCTATGCATTAGAACTGCAAACATCTATCTTGTGATTAATCTTCACATAATACAAACCTTTTCATTTTAATCCTAAAATTAATGGAGAAAAAATAATCTGGAACAATGAAACTGTAACAGCTTGACAGAGGCTGTAGATACTCACCAAACTAACATGGCAGATCTACAGTAAATTGCAACACTTAATCTATCCATGTCATTTTCTCAGGGAGAACATAAGTTCGTGTAAATCACGTGTTCGCTCCTATTCTAATGACTCCATCCTGGGAAACACTTACAGACTTTGGTTTTCTTTCTCATGTGATCAGTGGCAATGAGTAACAAACAGGTCTTGGCCAAATCAAAGTGTTTACAGAGTAAAGCAGAGGGTGGAATCCAGCCTACTTCCCTGATACTTTAGGCGTGTGGTGTCAGAGTTTTTGGAGGCAAGGAAAGGGCTGGTTCATTGCATCTAAATTTGCTTTACATAAGGAAAGCACTTCAGAAAACGTATCCCACTATGTTCAGCTGCTTCTATTTCTCCCATCTTCAGAGGAGCTCATGGATTCTTCAAGGGAGATGCAGTCCTTCCCAGCTGTTATCTTCGTCTAGGGATATGAGGAACCAGCAGCAATTTCCAGGTGTCTCTGGCTTCCAAAAACCAGTTTTCATTACATTCCTCAAAGGCCTTTGATGAATGTGCCATTGTGAGATGCTGCAGTATGATCCCTGGTGCATGCTGGAGACAAGCAGTGGTCCCTAGGCTCTGCTTGGGGAAGGGAGCCCCACATGCTCACTCTCCTGGCAAATTTTCCCAATGCCAGAGCACAGGGTGCCCCAGGGGACCACACAACCCTCATGTTGTCCAAGGGTGACCAGCGGACAAGCACAGTGCCAGGGAAAAAGCCCATGAGAGCCAAACACTGCCTGAGAGATGGCCATTTTGAACAACACATCTCTATCACCTATACATTGGCCAGTAGTAGATAAACTGGGAAGACCTGAAGAATATGATGGGTAAACCATGACTGCCTCACCAGTAAAATCTTCCAGCTCCTACTTAGAAAGGGTCTGAGCCTGTGGATACAAGCTGGCAAGTCAAGCACTTGCTCAGGATCTGGGGTAGGTGGGAGAGGCAGACCTTTGTCAAAACTGGCTTGGGGTGGGGATTATGCAGTGGTAGTCTCATGTAAACCAGAAAAAAATCCCAGAGCTGCGTTTGGAGCACTGAACACCCCCATGTATGTCCTGACTTGTGTAACTAAAATGTAACCTCTCCCTTACCCAGTATTCTGCTCCTCTTCCTCTACATGATTCCAGCGCCGGTGACACCAGGGGAGCACTGCACAGTGAGGGAGAGCAAAGGCTGTAATTATCAACTCTGCTAAGCATCTGAGCAGAGAATTTTTTTCTTGGTATTGATGTCACTCTGTAGCACTCACAGCGTTAATAAATTCCTCTGAAAAAAGGCCTCTTTAAAGTCCAGATTCAGGAAGAAAAGCTTGATTTCTTCCCCCCGCCCCCATACTGTTTGTTTCCCTAGAAGTGTTAAAATCACCTAAGAGACATTCTGACTTCTCTTGGGATCCAACTATTGAAAATTAGTGATGCTACTTACTATTCCCACCATAAAGAACACAGAATTTCAACAGTATCCGGTTATTTTCTTTTCTCTCTTTTACTATGCAAACTTTGTTTTGAATATTGCTGAATATTTCACTTCAGCCACTCTATAAATTAGTCTCATCTGAATAAGTTTCAGCCCTCTCTAAATATATGGCTCTCCCTGTGTTTGTGTTTGTATTTTTATCACAGCTATTGTTTATGTCAATGTAAATGTTTTGTTTCTCTTCATTTAGCCTTTCCATTTTCAGTTGCTACAGAAAGAAATTTATGGCTGAATTGGCAAAAGTTTTTAGGAGAATGTCAATCTATTTAGGCATGGTCTTTGGGGAAAACAACTGGAGGCACGTTGCCTGCCCTCTGTCTTATTCAACATAACTTCTTCTGTAGATACAGGTTTGCAGCAATGGTGGTGTTCCTGCCCAAAAGGGTATGAGACCTTAAGAGCTGAGGAAGATGTGGAAAGCAAGGGAACATCTGTGTTTTCTTCCATCAAAAAGAAGTATTTTCCATACTCCACCTCCAGGAAGGGGCAGGCATGGGAAAGGACAAGTGGAGTGTTTTTGGCACATGAGGGCATGTCTGCAACTTTGTCCTTCTGTGAAATGGATCTAGTATGCAAAAGGGATCCTCCTTGCTTTGCTCGCTGTTGCCAGCTCTTGTGGTTTTATCTGAGACCTATGATACTAGCTGTTTTCCTTGTAGCTTCAGCTCCTTGGGGCATGTGTGGGTGAGACTTTCAGCTTCTACTTGTAGAGTAAAGCTACAAGCTTTATTGGTAGAGGAGAGGAGAGAGAAACAAGACCCAAGTGTACCCTAATAGCTAAAGAGCCCAGAGGCAAATAAAGCATGCACAATTACTTTCATGAATAACATGATTCCTGTGCCAGTTGCAGGAATTTTGAACCAGACTGATGATTTTTAGCCTGTGGCTTACAGTGCTCCTTATTAATGTCCTAGTCAATCAGCTTTTAAAACCATCTTTAATTTTATACAGTTTTAATTCCAACTCTCCCCAAGCCCAAGTATATTATGTTGAACTGAGCCATGTAAGACTCTGATAGTGACCTCAAAAAGCCGCTGCAGAGATTAACCAGTTCGTCTCTGTAAACACCTACAAATAAAAAGTGTTACAAAAATGTCAATTGTAATGATCACCATTAAGGCATATAAAATTTTGCCTCCTGCCTGATTAGAGTTAGGGGGGTATTATCTATGCTAAGGTACCACGGCAACTTTAAATACTTGCACATGACAATTATATACATGTTAATGTTGACCACCACATTAGTAATTGAATCACACAGGTTTGTAAGGACAGAAACAACTTCAAAGAGCTAAGAAACACTGTATGACAGCTAAAACAAGCGAAGAGAAAATAGCTAATCTATAAAAGTGAAAATACAAGGTGGCCTCTAACATCTTGAATTCTGCTTAGTTCTGTATACCATGCACAGAGGCTACTGAAATAAGAGCTAGCAAACACATCAATGTCTTTCACTAAAACATCAGAAAGTAAATCTCCCATCCTACATCCCCAGAAATGTGTCCTCTGTCTTCACTTAACACTTAAAGATATATATCTAAACAGCAGGGTTAGAGAGGAAGGCCAAGTCTTTCTGAAGAACATTCAAGATGAATGGCAGCGCAGGTTGTTCAGAAATTTTATTCATGTTGGAAAAGTGCCATCTGCACTCATTGTTAATATTTGAAAAATTAATTGTACTTGCCAAAAGACCCTTTCAAGACAGATGCTTCGATTCCTTTTAAAAATGCAAGATCAAAATATGTATCATCAGTTACTTTATTTTTAAACATTACAAACTCGGTCCAAGCTCAAAGCAATGACAGAGTTGCACAAGCTAGTATTTAAGATCAGCTTTTGGGTCTGTCTTTATTTTGATAAGAATAGGCTGTTTCTCCATCACTAACATTTAAGGAGAAAAGAAAGACAGTATGAAAAAGATTGTCTTTTTTACATGGGGAAAAACATTCCCTAGAAAGAGGACAGGCCTTCAACAAATATCAGGGATCCAAAAGACCCTTCCCATTAATTCTACATCAGATCCTGCCTGGCTGGAGCATTATCATGCACTGTCGTTGCAGGTCTCATCAGAGGAAAGCAGGACCAGTGATCAGTGCTGAGAAGCAAGGGAGAGGCTTAGGACCTCATACAGCTGAGATCCGAAGTAGGTAACAACAGCGACTGTACTGCCCCCAGGTCGGATGTGCTGTAGTAGCAATCAAAGGAAAGCAATGAAGAACAGGGGGATCCAGTTTTGTACTACTAATCCTGTTGTATCGCTGAGCTTAGCATTAATATTTATTTTATTTTGTACCTCTTACAAATGTTATTTAAAAAAGCTTTACAGGGTTTCATACTGTGTGATTAGAATTTCCCCCCACGTGTGGAGTTAAATAAAGTCTGTTCCACTATTTAAAGATAAAGCATGATGTATACTATATGACTGGGAATCAATAGCCATATCTTCTGTACATACAGAGCTGGACAAAGGCCAGATATTCCAGACACAAGTCTGGTTCCCAGAGAGTATTTGCCTTAAGGAGTGGCAAAACCTGAAGTTTTATAACCACCCAGCATCTTTGTTACCTCTCTCCTCAGTGTTTCTGCTCTGAGGTGTTTCTTACCACTTTTCAGATCAAATTTTCTTCAGCTATTTCCTGGCATCCACTTTGGGTACCTGATAGTCTTTTATTGCCATTCTTTGGACACTGAGATAAATGGTTTAATAGTCATTAAACAACACTGCAGCCAGTGTGGCACTAAAGATAGCTTGATACATGCTGCTTTAGAAACTGCCTCCCACAAAGAGCGTTGTGGGCACAGCTGACATGAGTGTAAGAGTGCAGATATACAGAAAAGCCATTTGGTTTTGACTCAGCTAATATAAAATACATACCAGGGACTGTCTGGTTCAGGCAGCTTAGACAGCCCCTATATTTTATGATATACCCACTAGCCTGACATCAGAATGTCTTTAGCTGTTGGTGATAAAAGATTTGTGTGGGGCAGCAATGAGGTAACAACAGCATCAGCTCTGGGTTACAGAAAAATTCTGTAAAAATTAAGTTCATGTAAAAGTCTCACCCTCAGCAAGTTTGCTGACAACACCAAACTGTGTGGTGCAGTAGACACACTGGGAGGAAGGGATGCCATCCAGATGGACTTTGATAGGTTTAAGAGGCGGGGCCGTGACAACCACATGAAGTTCAACAAGGCCAAGTGCAGGGTCCTGTACATGAGTCAAAGCAATCCCAAGCACAGATACAGCCTGGGCAGAGAATGGATTGAAACAAGCCCTGAGGAGAAGGACTTGGGGGTGTTGGTGGACGAGAATATCCACATGAGCCAGCAGAAAGACAACTGCATCCTGAGCTGCATCAAAAAAAGAATGACCAGCAGATCAAGGGAGGTGGTTCAGCCTCTCTACTCTGCTATAAGGAGAGCCCACAGCCCACCTGGAGTACCATGTCCAGCTTGGGGGTACCCAATACAAGACAGATATTGAGCTGTTGGAGTGAGTCCAGAGGAGGGCCATGAACGTGATTCATGGAGGACCACTGCTAGGAAGATGGGCTCATGGACATGGGCTTGTCCATCCTGGAGAAGAGAAAGCTCCAGAGAGACTTTATAGCACCATTCCAGTACCTGAAGGGGACCTGAAGAAAAGCTGGAGAGGGACTCTTTATCAGGAAGTGAAAGACAGTAGATTTGGATTAGATATTAGGAAAAAAATCTTTACTGTGAGGGTGGTGAGGCCCTGGCACAGGTTGCCTGGAGAAGCTGTGGATGCCCTCAGTGTTAAAGGCCAGGTTGGATGGGGCTTTGGGCAACCTGGTGCACTGATGGGTGTCCCTGCCCATGGCAGGGGGGTGGAAGTAGATGATATCTGAGGTCCTTTCCAACTGAAACCGTTCTGTGATTCTATGAAAGAGTCATGAAAACTCCATCCTTCAACACTGTACTTCTCAGTATAGGAGGCAGGCCTTGCTGGTGATATTCTGCAAAGAGCAGGTGAGACAGGAGCAAGCTGGTAGTGACAGAGTCCTACAGTCTTCATGGTATGACTTAAGACTGATACTCAATATGACCTAAATATCGGAGCAGGCTTAATTTTTGTAATATATCCAGGAGAATCTGTCGTGTAATGGGTCTTCAACCTATCAGGAAAGATAGTGATATAAGATCTAATGCCTAGAAGTTGAATCTTGACAAAATTCAATCTAAAAATAAGACTCCAAACTTCGGCTGCCTGAGTGATTAACTACTAGAAAAACGTGTACAGGGATGAGTAAATTCCTGCAGACAAAACCCATCCATTTTCCTAAATGCCAGAGCTTCAAAGAGGAGTTCTGAGCACAGCACAGAAATTAGTGAGTATGTTTTTCTGTCAAGGGTCATGTGTCATAGGAAAGGTCATACCAGCCCATCAGCGCCATACCTTCAGGTCTTCAGATTGTCTTCATTTGCCCCATAATCAGATATATTCCAGAGGTCTGCATGGCTACTGAAAAGCCACAGGCAGCATCCAGCACCACCGTTGTTCTCCAGGAGATGATGTCATTGCAAACTTGAAACTCAAGTCAGATGAATTGAAATTTTTTCACATATTTTTGAACCAGCACAGGGATACTTTCAAACTAACCACAATTGTTCATCTGTATTTTAAAAATATGAAGGTTCATCGTTCATCTTCTTTCACACAAAATCCTCTGGTTATGGATTCCTATAATTCTTTTTGGCACTGCCAAAAATGTAGGTTTTGGCAATAGTCAAAATGAAACTTCTAGACTGTAATTTATGTCATAAATCCCCCGTACTGATGAGTTACAAATCACAGATACTTTCTCCTAATCTGCTCAGTTTATCTTTTTTTTCAGGAAGGCAATATATCTCAGACTCGTATCTAAGCATATCAGAAGACATATTCCAATGGAAGCTAAAGCCACATTTTGCAGATGTTGCTGAACAAGGGGCAAGAAAAGGGAAAGCTTTTGGCCACTGTTCTCCCTCCAATCTTCCAAGATGGGTTAACTGGTCCCCTCTACAGAAATTTCAGAAAATGTCAGGAATTCATTTGTTTGGTGTTTTCAGACTGCAAAACCCATGTAGTTTTCCAAGTACATCTTCCAAAAGTGCAGCAATAGCTAGAATAAGCAGTTTCACTGGGTCCCTCTCTGCCCCTGAGCTCATGAAGGTGTTTTCCTTTTGCCTGCTGAGTGTCTTCAGTCACTCACAGCCTTTTGCATTGTGTCTTTCTGAAATTTCAGACTACTTGAACTTTCACCAGATTTCCTTTTCTGTGCATGGATTTGGTAGGGTCCAAGATTCAAAATGAAAAGCAGGGGTTAGAAATTTGGGATGAACTACAACTGGCCAGTATCATAAAAATAGAAATATAAGGTTTACAATGAAAGAAGAGAGAAAGAGCCAACAATTCTACTAAACATACATTGCTTAATGCAAAACTCCATCCTTCCCTAGACTCTTGATTCTTCAGCCTGTCCATTGTATCACTTTCAAATACTTAATGAGCAGGACTCCCTGAGACCTCAAAGCCTGTGTAGATTTTCTTATTATTATTATCTGTATTTAATCTATTTTTGTACAACAGCTTTGAGGTAGATTCCTGCAGTTTATTCTAGGAATTTTAACCTCACCAAAGGCTTGTGTAGGTCAGAGTCAGACAAAAGATCACAAAGCTCTCTTATTGCAAAGCAATAACGCTCGAGATCCTATTATGCGTCTGTCTCTCCCAGTAAGCTGAAGCATCAGATTCTTGCATATATGGATTAACTTTCAGTCAGCATAGATAAAAGACTGTTGGTGGTGTTACTTTTGCTAAATCCTCACACACTGGGGATTTTTTTTGTCATTTTCTGTGGCTAAGCAGTATACATGCAGAAAGGGGAGAATGCTGATGTGGGTGAAAAAAGTACAGCAGTTACCTTTCCCTAGTCAGAGCACAAAACATCCTGCAGCTGTATCAGAGATCATGGCAAGGACACTGTGCCAAGCACTGCTTATCCCTTGCTGATGGAAGCCCACTAACTTCAGAGCCTTTGGAAAAAAAATTGCATTCCAGGAAAGCCTCTGCCAAGCCTTAGCAGTTATGCCAGATTTTCCAACGGTGATGATGAAGAGCTTCTCCCTTTGGAAGAAGCACAGCAGTTTGGGGAATAGGATACGGGGGCGAGGAGGGGATAGTTTGAGTTTTTGACCTGAGGTGACAACACCAGAGGTAATGCCTGCTGCAGGAAGCAGGTCCCACTAGATGCAGCTGCTGGTAGCTGCAACACACCATTCCAGGACAAACATCCCTGTCCCCACACACCTGGTGGCGGGGGGCCCAGAGATGGTCCTCTGGGGTTAGTAATGCCAGCCCTCACATGCCCTCTCCAAGGAGGCAGCAATGTGCCCAAAGCCCTGCAGCAGGGGCCAGCAATTAGAGCAGGACAAGGCCTATGTCATCTGTCTGAAAGCTTTCCAAAAGTAGTGGTACGATGCAGGAGGCTAACAGGGAAAATAAAAATTCACCATCTTTTCCAGTACAAGATATACAGGGTGTCAAACACAGCTAAGGAACCAGGTGAAGCTAGGCGGTAAATTCAAATTGAACAGAAGGCGATCGTCCTCGTTCCCTTACAACCACGGGCCATTGCAGATGACAGCAGCATACACAAGCTTACAAAGAAATTGGATGAATTCATGGATGAAAAATCCATCTTGCACTATTAAATAGAAAGAAACTACTGCTAGTTCAGGAAGCACCTGCACCACAAATCACTGAAGCTGCAAGACTGGGCCAGGGTAGTTTCATTATATGCTTGTCCTGTTTTTATGCTGTTTCTTAAGCATCTTATATTAGACAGTCTTGGGCTCAGGCTTCTGGACTGCTGATTCGATACAGTTTATGGTGATTCTTGTAGTCCCATAATCTTCAGACAATCTTGGCCAACGCTATGTTTGAGTAAAACTTATAATTTGTATAAGTGAGTGTGATCTACTGCAATAAATACATAATAGAATGCAGGGATATGTTGTTTTATTATTTTTGATATGTTGAAAGTAACTGAAGTCATATTATACAGGCTGTTTCCCACTTTTCACTTGGCTACGCTGAATTTCTTTTACTAACCTGCCCACATGCTTAGCTTTCATATTGCTGCACTGTATTGTGAAGCAGATCTGCGAAATAACTGGTGGAACACAGCCAGGGGGTGGGAGGTTTGGGTCCAAAGTTTGCGGTTTGATTCCTATCCCTTTCAACAGGAAAAAGAAAAAAAGAAAAAAAAACCAACAAAAAACAATGCCCCCCAAAAAACCCAGTCTAATCTGATTTTTAATGCCTCCACTGTCTTGGTTCTGGTGACATTATTTGCAGTGTATGTGTAAGTGTTCCTAAACCCCATCTGTCAGATAACATATGAAATAATAAAACTATGAGCTTTATAGCAAGGGCAGTGCCTGGGACTCCTGAGATCTGAGGCCAGGTATCCAGCTCTACCAGTAGTCCAGTAAGTGACCTTGCCATGCTCCTCCTTTTCCTTGTTCATGCCTAGAGTTTGGTGACTGACAGGTGATGTGCTCATTTTACATATATATGGTCCCCACGCAGACTGCATCTCTGTCACTATACCAAACAGGCACAGGGAAGAGGCTGAGGCACTGCAGTGCAGTGATTCCCAGGGGAGGATCCCTGCCCAGTTTTGGCCAAAGTTGTGTTGGGACATAGGTAGTGCTGGCCTGCATGCACCCAGGCAGTGGCATGTGTGAACACACCCCTTTTGGGAGTGGGATAGATTGGGGTAAGAGAGTTTTCTATGGAGACACAAGCCCTGTTTGATTTGCTGGTTTAGGTGCAGCCTGTGGGTCTAGATACAATTACTCTTTGTGAAAAACAGAAGATGGGCTGAGAACCTGCTGAAAGCAAAACAAGTCTTTCCTTTTATGCTGATGGGGTATGGAGCAAGCCTGCTGCACCCAGTCAGGTTGGGGTTTGGACCAACATAAATCCTAAAGGAACACAAAACATGTCTGTCAGTTCTGTGTGAACAAAGGCACTTAGATGGAGTATGTAGGAATGCCTGGCACTTTTAATAAATTATTTGTGGGCTACTGCCTCAGAGATGCCAAAACTCAATGAAATTTAAGGGAAGCAACTTTTAGAATGGAAAAAGTGGGAGTTTAAATGATTACTCATTTCTGGATCTGTTTTCCTTATCAGGAGAACACTGCCCTGGAGTTGATAATGCAGCAGTTTATGACACTCGAAGGCACCAACTGCACTATACGGTGTTCCCTAATGCTCACAAGGAACAGCCCAACAGGCTGCAGCTGATGCTAATGACTTTCATACACCACAGCCATATGAAGGTCTCACAGCCGTTGCGATTTGTCTGTTGTATCATGTTACGACAGCGTTGCCGTACCAGTATCCCACTGCAATATTAATGTGATGCAGATGTATCAAGCTATTACATCCCTGGTTCTACTGAAGTGTATTAGCAGGAGAGACATGTGGGTACAGTTGTACTCAGGTCTTCAAAGGCTCCCTGAATGGTCCAAACACATCCAGTTCCCAGAGCACATTCAGCTTGTAAGCTATTGACTGAAAATGTCTACACCATCCAAAATCATTTTTGGCAGGAGAACTGAAAAAGATCTGAACTCCTTTTTGAAGTATGGCTGTATTTTATATAGACACGTAAAATGTCATGTAGCAGGTAACAAAATTTTGAATAACAGTAGGCTGAAAACAGCATTGTACCAAATAGCCTAAATCTGTGGCCTTTGGAAATGATCTCCAGGCAAAATAAAAGCATAGGAAAATATTTTGTAGCTCTTTTTACCCTTTCTCTTGCAGTGTATTTGCTTCCTGGTATTTAAAGTAGGTTTTCTGATATTGGGGTGGAGTTCAAGTGAGGAGGGGAGGTTTTATTTTCAGTGTAACTATGGGTAAGTACAATCTACTTCAGAGGGCACTATGGGGCTTAATTAATGCTTACGGGGCCTCAGGAGCCTTACCCACATTAAAGGTATAATAAGAACTATTCCTAATTAACTTCCTACTAAAAACTTTCATGAAGTTTTAAAGCAGAACAGTGGGTGAATTTGTAAACTCCATTTATTTGAGTCCCTGGAGTAGGAAAAGTTAGTGGGGAAAGTGGTAAAAATCTTCAATTAATTTTCCTCAACCTGTGGGATTTAATTAAGATGTTAGCAAAAACCTGCAAGTTTCCTGTGGGTATTTCTTATTTAATTTTCAGTTTCATGAAGACAGATCTTGCAGCTTAGAACAGATTTTGCAAGCCACAAAGAGACTAATTCAAAAATAGGTGTTAGTTTATTAAAATCAAACTGGGTACAGATCAAATTATCTAGACCAAATTCAACACCTATATGGAGCATTTGATACCATTCTGAGAATTTTATACCATTCTGTAGTTTCCTTGCTTTGAATTTCTATAAAAAGGATTGCTTAGGATCCCAGAATATGCCTCACTGACATAATTCAGCACCATGTAGAGATGCTGAGCTACCTGTGAAAGAGTTATCTTGAGTGTTGGAAACTGTGCATCACTGCTAGCTCAGAATTATATCTGATTTAATTAGTCCTGGGGAGAAGAGGAATATACTGGCTTCAGTGGAGCACAATATAACATAGTGCTATCTGAGCTACCTTCTGTAGACATACCCTCTGGGGATATTTTTCCAGTTGAGAAGTAGGAAACTATTAAAAGGACCCACAGCATGGCATGTAATACACCACACCAAAGATGAGCACTTGCCTTTGCCCATGGGGTGCATTTATACTCGTAGGTAGGAAAAGACCCACTTCTGTCTGCAGATCTATAGCCTGTGACCAGGTGCCCTCAAAAGTTTGTGGTAATGTACCACCGATTCTGACTTTACCAGTATCCATCAAACAAAACACTGTGGAGAAATGTGAAAGCTGTGCAAATCCCATTTCCTAGTCACCACATAGCATGTAGATGCCAAAGGTTGTTGTTTAGAAGGCATCAGAGTTGATGGGCTCCATTTGTGTGAGGAAACAGCAATGGAGTAACAGATAATTGAGAACAAAAAAGAGGGGTGAGAGAGAAAGAAAACACATCCTTGTCATGGAGAGTGTGGGTGAGCTTTAGAAACTCAAAACTATATCAGGGTAGGCAGGCATCTATGTTCAGTTCTGAGGGTGAGCCCTGGCTCTCAGCAGTTCTTGTTCCCTCTCTTCACTGGCCTGGCTTTCTAGCTTTTCTGCTTCTCTCATGGAGTCACTTAGTGCTCAGTACTTGTCACCAGGCTCTGTCACCTAGCTAAGCCTGAAGAAATCTCCTGCCTTCGAGGAAAATGTCAGCAGTGTCCAGCATCGCTGGCACTCCCCACACCTAGAGAGGCCTGGTGAATGGGACTTGAAGCTACATCATAATAAGCCTTCAGGCTCCCTGCCAGCAACCTGCTTAATTTAAACACGTGACTACACCTACGGCACTAAATGCTTAAGGCTAAGATTTTTCAAAAATAGGTTTGGAGGAATCAAACACCCAACTCCTATAGACTTTCTTAGTCTAAGTGCTTTTCTGGATTGGGGCCAGAGCGCTAATCAACTTGCAGTCCTGAGCTCATAATGAGGAACTTAAATCCCAACTGCTCCAGTGTGCTGCTTGCCTTCCCATTTGCCTTCAGCCAAGACTGCAATACCATCTCTGGTTTTGGAATACTAAGGCTTCACAAGTGTTATTTTACATCTTTTTGGACAAGGTTTTTGTCTGATGTGCAGCACAGCCTGCAAAAATATATCCTCTAACATGTAGAATTCCAAAGAGGGTAGTAATATCTGTATAATGCGACATCTGTCTAGCATTAAATCTGAAGAATTGGAACCATTTGTTTGATGAGCCATGTAACAAAGGCAAAAATTCATTCTTAGAATATCAATGGGGAACTTCTTTTCTTCTTTTAATGAAATGTGAGATGATTTCAACCAAAAATTATGTCTGCCAGCACATACAAGCCTCCGGGCAACTCATAAAATGCTTATAAAAATAAAGCATAGACTCATTAGAAGACTTTGGGGGTAAAATGCAAATAGCCTAAGATTTATATGCTGTTTAGCAATATACAGGTGCTCCCGATGAAAAGAACCAACCGAAAACTTGAGGGCATTTATGCAGACTACGTACTTCCTGCCACACAATAGGTAGTTTGTCCTCATACTTTATTCACAAATAATTTGAGACCATAAATAATATGAGAGTTGGCTATAGAAATCACTAAGGAAGTGCAAAGTAGTCTCTCAGAAGTGCTAGATGTGGATTTCTAGAGGTCATCCTCTATAGGACCCCCCATGCCAGTGCAGCAAAATGGCTCTCCATGAACAAATACCAGCTTGGATAGGATTCCACAAAGTAGGAAGAAAAATAACAGAGAAAAAGAAGTACAACAAACACAGAAGATGCCAGTACTGCAGACTGTTGTCAGGCTTGACAGGGCTTTTACAGAGGTCAGGGCAAGCTGGCTGTGGGCAACGGTACATCTGAGGGAGACAGAGCATCCTGTAAGGCATCTAGGCTGCTGGGAGATCGGAATAAGACAGATGGGAACAGATGAAATTCGCCTACAAAGTGGTAGTATTGACAAGTTGGAGTATCAGCATTTTCTCCTTCAGAAAATACTTAAAACCCACCTCCCTCCAACCTTTGACACAAAGCTTGAAGGAAATTAATGGTGCTGTTTTACCGCAATCATTGCATTATACAAATCACGGGAGGC
Organism: Porphyrio hochstetteri; assembly: GCA_020800305.1. Taxonomy (NCBI): domain Eukaryota; kingdom Metazoa; phylum Chordata; class Aves; order Gruiformes; family Rallidae; genus Porphyrio; species Porphyrio hochstetteri. The sequence goes on from CM036905.1 coordinate 36,920,214, forward strand.
TCTTTGGCTCTACATAAAACTTCAAAACTGAGTTCTCCTTTGAAGATTCACTGAGATTTTTCTCTGTTTTCCTGTTAGTGTCAGATTTAGTATGAGCTTTCTTGCTTCTCTCAGCTGGCTCAAAGCGTAACTGTGTTCAGCTGACCAGCTGTCACATATCAATAGTTTCCATTGGAGACCTTGCTAATTTGTCATTAGTTCTTTTTGTTTATTCTATTAACAAAATAAACATCACTTGAAAGATTAATTTTTATTCATGGCTCAGGGAAAAAATAAAGTCTGTGTTTCAGACAGTAACGAACCCAGGGCTATTTGTTTCTCAGTTGTTCAGAACATGTTTAAATGCCTTGCTTATGTCTCCCATTATAGCCGAGAAACTAAAACATGTCTCTTAGAAAACAAATAATGCTTATTTATGACTCACCTCTAGGTTGGGGTTTTCTTTCTCCCATTGTTCTCATTTTATTTAGTGCAATTAAAATACAAAGGATAATGACTACCCATAGCTTTCAGCGCATTACCAATTATTTAAAATATAAGTGCAACACAACAGAGCTCACGCAAAACAAAATTAAATTAACCAGCTAGTAATTCAAAGCAGTAAAATATATCCTGTCCCACTCATTCCCCCCCAATTCTTCCCAAAAAGCCTTAGGAAACAGACAGTCTTTGTAGTATGCTTTAAAGGTCAAGTGATTGTGTTTGAAATTTTTCCTCTCTTTTAAGCTGAGAGGACTTGCGCTTGCATCTCCCTGGTGACACCATGATTGGTTATGTCAGCAAAATCTGAAAGAAACAGTAAGGCAGAACTTAACAATACCTTAGCGTCCAGCCAAGAAACCAACCAGCAGCCAAAAATCACAGGACACAGATCTTACATGCTTACAGAATAACAGTTACACAAGCTCAGTCAGTTGATTGCTGGCTCAGCGCAGCCAGGCACAAAAATTATGGAGTCCCGGTAAGGCTCATTTAGTGGAAATAAATTTGTATAGTGGTAGGGGGTATCATTTATTAATTTTTTTTTTTTCCAGTTTGGCCACTCAAGCAAGTGAAATTAAAGACAGCCCCTGAAATTAGACAGTACAGATTTCAGAACTAAAACACAACTTTTTTTTCAATTCAAACCCCATCAACCAAAATTTTCAAAAGTTTATCAGGCTTCATTTCAGTATAATGTTGTTAAACATCAACTAAAAAGTGTTTCAACTTCATTTGAATCATCTTTATGAAAAGGAAAGCCGTGGATGAGAGTGAGGGAACCTACACAGCCATGATAGAGGAGGCGAGACAGCAGCCTCCTTCCTCTTTGCCGTTCGACTTGGTGTGTCCTTTTTGTGCATGGGGAAAGGGAACCACCTTCCCAGCAGTACACACCGGCTCCCAAGCCAGAGGGGAACACTTGTGTTGGTCCTGATGTCACTATTTCATTTTGTATGAAACAAGCACAAGGCCAGGACTCCAGGCACCTTGCCCTTCAGTGAATACCCAAAGTTCCACCAGCTCTGGAGCCATCCTCTCTTGACCAGTACTTGTGAAATGATACAGTAGCAAGAGAAGAGATTAGCCAGGAGCCCCTTCCTCACTGCTGCCAGTGATTTTGTTTCTGTACATACCCAGAAACCCGTTCTCTGGAGATATGTTGTTGGACTAGCTTTTGTTCCTGTCACTTTGAAGCAAGCTGTGTGTATGTGTGGTACACACTGTAGAAATCACTGCCCTAGAGCATGGTGGTGGAGTCAGCTCCAGGGCTTGTGGGACTGATAGGTTCAAAGGTCGTCAGGCAGAAGATAGAGCTGAAGCTGTTTTGCACAGACTCGACGGACATTCAAAGCGCTACGTGACTGCAGATGCCATGCTCGCCACAAGCTCACACCTAGCCCTGAGGAAATAAATTTATATGCATCTACCCCAGAGGACAAAAAAATAGAAACAGATTAAACAGCTCTGCAGACGTGGATTGAATTCAAGGACCTTTTCGGGCCAAAAATAATTGTGGTTTTCCGTGAATAATACATTTGTTGGAAATAAATGGCCTAACCCTAAAGGAGAGCCAGGTCTTTTCCTGCTGCTGGGATAAACAATTCCTCTCTTTCCCTGGGGCAGGAATCACACCCTCATGCTTCCAGGCTTCCTTCTTGGTTACCTCCTCAGACAGCATCCATCTCTGATGAGAGGGGCCACACCTGAGAGTGCTATCTCTAAACACGCCAAGGAACACCCACTCTCCATTCCATGGTGTGCCTCTAGTTAGACTCCAATCCCCAGTAAGTGACCTGCCATGGTCTGGGCCAGGTTCAGTTTACAGCCTTTGCTAGCCATAATTCTTCTGGACCAAATTCACAGAGCTACAAGAAACCATGATATCCTGGCAGCACCTCTTTCAGGAGAAACATGGAGGAGCTCACATGACCACTTCTCCATGTTTATATTTTAAGATTAGGGGAAGCAACTTCAGAGACACTGCTTGCATTCTGCCTGGCTAAAGTCTGCTGAAGGTTTCCTTGCTAGGTGTCCTTTTTCTTCAGCTTTTTTCCTCACAAAACATGCAGCAGCTCGACAGGAAACAAGGATTCAGAGAATTAATGAATGTGCATGTACCCTTTCCTACCCACCCACCCTCCCCCCCGTCCAAGATATTTCAAGAACAGTGTTTTATTTGTAAGACTATGAGATGTTTGGGGAAAGCAAATACAGATTGCTGAAACAGAGTAAACCCAGTGGATGCACTTTTCAGAAGAATCTCCTTTTTCATGCTACTGAGATGTCAGCTTCCCAAAATGTATTCTCTTTGATAATAGCTGAGAAGCAGTGGAGAAACCAGGGACCAGAATCAGCTCTCGCGGCTGTGACTGTAAATCACATTGAACTTCAATAGAGTTGGATCCATAACATCAGAATCTCATCCTCTCATGGCAAGTCAGTGCTGACATGTCATCCAGAACAGGTATAAGTGATTTTTTTTGCTGCATATCACTCAGTATATGCATTTTCAGTAGGGAGGGAAAGAGTTTAGCTCTTCTCTAAAGTCAGTTTACATTCATTGCTCTCTTAATTAAAGCAGGGTGTTATTTTCCCAGACTGAAGTGGATTAGAAATACAATGGCTTCAGTGAAAGCTGAGAATAACTTCTCTGTGATGCATTAGTAGGATGACAGAGGAATGAAAGGTTTAGTAGGCCTGCTTCTCAGAATTTGTTTACACATCCAAGAATAAAATGTTAAAAAAGGTTTAAAAGTCTATTGCCTGATAGAAATTTATGTTCCCAAAAGCATTTTCACCACAATGACAGTTAACCAAATATTATATGGCTTCCCACTCTTGGATGAAGAAAAGAAGCAAAAATTCTGTAAGTTCTCAATGTTTGGAAGGGATTTTTTTTTTTGTTATTATTTTTTAATTGCAACACAAAGAATAGCATTGAAATAGTACTTTTTTTCCCAACAGAAACTAGCACTGTCTGAGCTTCCTAGATTAATAGTATCTATAGCGGTACCTATAGCAATATATAGCCAAAGTTAAGACAACTTAGTGCAAAAAAAAAGTCAATTATATGTTTAATTTGGCACGTGCACCTAAATTAAATGCCATGGCTATGCTTCAGTGGAGTATATGCAGGAATTGGCTCAGAATAGCTTCTCTTAAAAAGCTACCTTTGCCAGGTTTAGTGACTCAATATTACTTATTTCCTGGCTAAGATTAACTTCTAATTTTATGGATATTTTTTGTTTCTCTACTGTAATCAGCACAGATAAACAATTCCAAGGACACAATCCTTCAGACCCTCCTCAGGCAAAATGACCACTTTGGAAAACAGACATTTTGCTGCAGTGAGGATTGACATAGCTCTGGCACAAGGAATAGAGTTTATAATAATGGATAAATCTATTCAGGAAAATAGACTAGTAATTAAGGACATCCAACCTTTTAATATTATATTTCTATACTTCACCTTTGTGAATTACTCCTCAACTTTCAGTAAAGGATTTGGGCAGCACTAGCGATTAATACTAATCAATCCTGTCTTGTGCAGACTTAGATGTGTTTCCATGCCACTGTCTTCTGATGGCCAGGAAACAGATTCTGCAGAACAGCTTCCTTTTGCTGACCAGCAGGAAATAATATAATATTTTTATTACTGCTGTGTTAAAATTTGACTGATGGACTCTAAGAAGGCGGACAGATAAAAAGGATCTTTTCCCCCCTCTTCTTTCCAACATCTTTCTTTATTGCCAACTTTACTGTGATGTGACTGAAACCTCATTTTCATTACTGGCGAAAAAGATCACTACATCTACAATTACAGGCAGTTTCATGCTGAACACAGATTTCTTTGACAATCAAAATTAGATCAGCTGCCTGAGGAAATTTTCCACTGTATTATTCGTAACAGCTTCAAGTTCTGCCTATTAGTGTCTTCACTTATAAGGACCCTTATTATCCTTAGCCCAGGATGTGCACAGAAAGAAAGGCATTTATTACAAGTTATCTGGTTGGTTGTCATTTTAAAAAGTGAATAGTTAAATACTTTAAAAGTCTCAGATGTTGAACTGCTATTCCTCCAGTGAGGAGCTATTAAACACCTCTTACTCCATGACCAACAGTATGAAACAGTCAAAACAGTCTTTTTTTCCCTAGTGATATGATTGTATGCATTAAAGAACATAACATAGAGAAAACTGAGTGGATGTCTACCCATTATGATTTGAGAGCGGCTTTGAATTTGTTTGTACAGATATTTCTGCATGCCATAAGTTTACTTTCAACACAAGGCCTCAGTTTTCCTACTTACCTAGCCATGCTCTTCTCTCCTTGTGCAGTAGATTACATCTCCATTCACATTGAGGTTGCCTAGCCTTCCTGCCAAGGGGAAAAGCCTTCTTTCCAATATCCATAGCTCTACTCCTTCTCTAAACTAGGTAGATGTTTGCTCACATTGCCCATGGCTTTTCCTTAGCTGGGCTAAGGAAGGGATGGGTGCTGCCATAATGTCCTTCACAGAGAACTCAGGTTGCTCAAGCCTTTCTCTTCTCCTGCTTACTCTGTACAAACTTTAATCTCTTAATCCACCAGCTCCTGACAGACCATGATCTGGACAAATTCCTACCTCTTCTGTGCCTTACTGATCTCTTGTGGGCCTTTCCCACAGCACCCTCTCAGACAAATTCTCAGCTCTCTTTGAGAAGTCACATCACATCTTTTCCAAGCCTTTCCCTGTCTCCAGCTGAAGAACCTTGTCTTAAAAAATCATCAATGCAGGGCTGGCACACCCCAGGTTGTTTCTCAAGAACAACCATCCACTCGCTTCATAGTGGATGCCATTGCTAGCGTCGTCCTCTACCAGGACAATGTGGCTACAAGGTCTCACAATCATGAGAACCATCTCAGTAAGGAAATCTAAAAGCAATCTATTTAAAAGGGTTTTGTTAGTACACATTTTAATTCCATTCAATACGCATTCCACTTTTAGGAAAACTTGCAATGAGGTTCATCTCTTCTAGTTCAGGAGTCTGAATGTTAGATAAGTGGTTTGGATCAGGACAAGGGTTCTAGCCTTATGCTTTCTTGATAGTTATTAAGAGAAACAGGTACCTCCTGATGGTGAACAAGCACATGTGAAGAGAGAAGTCTAAAACTGGTCTCACAAAGTCCCCTCTCTCCATACACCATCTAAGAAGCCAAAGGTGACTGGTATAGACCTTGCAGATTAGCTTGGAAAAATCCTTAGTTTCGTGTGATTTTCCCACATCATTGCAGAAAACAGACATGGGAGTGTGTGGTGGTTTGACCCTGGCTGGAGGCCAGATGCCCACCAAAGCCGCTCTATCACTCCCCTTTTCAGCTGGACAGGGGAGAAAATACATATTGAGAGGCTTAGGAGTTGAGATAAGGACATTCCGCAATTACCATCATGGGCAAAACAGACTCAACACAGAATAAAGGAAAGAAAACTCTCTAATTTATTACACTGCACTGCACACCCAGTGACACCAGAGTCAAATAATGAGAAGTGCGACCAGATCTTAAAGCACCTCCCCCACCCCTCCCTTCTTAGCAGACTTCACTTTAGCCGTGATTTTGCTCCCTTCTTCCCCCCATTGTGGCATGGGGAGGGGCAGGGACTGAGGGAATGGGGGTTTCGGTCAGTTCCTCACAAGTTGTTTTCCTTCTTAGCTGGGGGGGGTCATTCCTCACACCCTCCCCCTGCTCCAGCATGGGGTCCCACCCAGGGGAGACAGTCCTCTATGAACATCTCCAACATGAGTCCTTTCCCACAGGGCTTCAGCTCTTCACTGTCTACCCCAGTGTGGGTCACTGCTATGGGGTGCAGTCATATATCATACAATGTCTCTCTCAGTCTCTCAGTCCCAGACTGCTCCAGCCTGGTGCCCCACAGAGTCACAAGCACCCAGCAGCAAACCTGCTCTGATGTGGATGTCTTTGTCACTGATCTCTGTATCTCTGTCTCTCTCCATGGGCTTCAAGTGCTGGCGGAGTTTTGCTCCAGTGCACGTCACGGTGTCTTCTGTATGTCTCCACCTGCCCCAGTGTTGGGCCTCTCCATAGTCTACAGGTGGGGTGTCTGCTCCCCATCATCTTCCATGGGCTGTGGGTGGTACATCTGTTCCTCCATGGCCTTCTCCACAGGCTGAAGGGCAATCTTTCTGCCTGGCATCTGGAGCGCCTCCTCCACTCCCCATCTTGACTGACCTCAGTGTCTGCACAATTTCTTACATCTTCTCACTCCCTTCTCTGTGGCAAAAAGTGTTCCGTTGCATTTTTTTTCTCCTAAAAGTGATTCCCAGAGGCACTGTGACCATCACTGATGGGCTCGGCCTTGGTCAGCAACGACTCCAGCTTTGAGCCAGCCGGTGTTTGCTCTGTGGGGCCTGTAGAGAGCTTCTGCGCCACCCCTGCAACCTCCCCTTCACCAGAACCCAGCCATGCAAACCTACAACAGAGTGACCAGCGTGTCCGGTTAAGGATAGGTGTAAGTGCAGTTGTACCAGGGTGAGATTGCACACTACACATTTCTGGATGTGAAGCAGCCCCAGGTGACAGGAGGGCATCCTCAGTGACTGTGGCTGCCCAAGGAAGGCTGAGTGATGAGCCCTTGTCAGATCTCTGCAGAGGCCAACTCTGCACAGACACACAGCGAGATGAGCTGTGACCCCTTCCTTGAGAGCTAATCTCTACATCTCTATGGAAATCAGATATTTGAATACAAAATTTTCTACTAGTTGAGGGTCTGGCCAGAAATGTATATCTAGGCATGAATGTAATGAGAAGCAGCACCACCACTCTTATTAATCTATCAGTATCCCACATTTATGGCTGCAGTGTTCACCAGCTTACCTAACATTGCTGTCAGCACCAAATCTCTGCAGATTGCATTTTTTCACCTGCCTCAGTGAGGGAGAGAACTGGTAATTCTCCCTTTGCTGAGAGAAAACCAGGCTCTAGAGAAAGAGTAGATATGATTCTACGATAGTGGAAATTTGCACAGGCTCTACCCACTCTTAAAACTGACTAAAATGAGGAAAAGTTTAATACATTGTCGTTTCTAAGTTGCCATCATATCCAGATTATCCATATACAAAATCCTAACATTCTGTGATGGTCTGATTTTTACATTTTCCCATTTCTGCTTCATAAAAGCCTGTACTATAAAAAAATTGTGCTGTGTTCTTAACATTAGACATAGTTTCAGTCTTTGGATCTGTATTAATCCTTCAAGTTTCTCTCTCACGGTTTATTATGTCATCCAGATTTCTCTCTGAACCATCTACTCTTTTCCATATGTTCTTAGCAGGAAATGTGCATGAATTTAGAAACACAGCAAGACATACGATATTCAATAATAAGAACATTTTGAAGAGACACAAAAGAAAAGATCCAAATGAAAGTTCTAGCTGGCTTCCAGCCTCTCTCAGTCAAACAAGATATCCAATATTTCTTAATTTGAAACTTTTAGTTACGGTAAGAAGTGTTTTACTTCTCATTTATTTAGCTACATCTGAGATTTTACTGTGGATACAGACTTAGAGGGTGTTGCTTTATGTTTGCTCACATCTAAGTTCTGTATTAATATCTAGAATCATGAAGGGGTTTTCTTAAGTTTTACACAGACAAAAGTAAACAAGGCTACAAAGACAAGTCTTTGTATTTTGAGATTCAGTAAATATAGAAGTAGGTGAGGTGCCACAACTTCTTTTATGAATTACATTACAGATGTTACGTATATATCAAATAAAATGATGTAACTGTCTTAAAAAACCTAAATGCTATACACATGTCATATCAACAAGAAAACTGTAAATGATGTACAGGTAATTGTCTGAACCCAGTAAAAGGATTCCCAGATATTTTTCCCATTAAGAACAAAATAAACTGCCACAGACCTTGAGCATTCTTCCCCTGTGACCCTGCACATAGTAAGATGATGGAAGAATAAGAAAATAAGAGTTTGCTACTGCAGAAACAAGAAAGGAAACCTCAGTCTCCAGAGCCTTGTATGTCCATGAAGCAGGGGTGAAGACAATAGAGAGGGGAATGGGAAAAACAGAAAGGACAGATCGTGGGAGTTATACAAGCCAGAATTACACCCCGAGTCAATCAATCAGAGGTGTTTTGTGAGCCTGTTTAGTCTCATAAAGTGCGGTAAAAATACAGTTTATTTGATATCCATAAGAAAAAAATGAAAATCTTTACAACAGGAAGTCACTTTTTTTTTTTTTTAAGGAGAAAAGGCGTTTTTAAATTTTGTTTTGGTGGGATTTTTGACTTGCATGCAGGGTTTATTTTATATCTTTCTTCTCTAGGATGGCCAGTGTGTTGTACTAAAACCTTCCAAAAATATCAGTTCAGGGATATGCTGTTAGCAGTGCCTTTCTGTCTTTGCTTGCTGGAGGTGGGTCTCCAAGCAGGCAACCAGTTGCCCACTGAATGAGGCTCCAGGGCCTCCATCAGATCCACAGTCTGGAGGGAGCAGGAGGGCTGGGGCAGAAGATAGGGATGGATCTTCTTCATTCTTCTCCTCTACCTCAAAGGAATAAGGTAGGTTTGGTTTGGTTTGCATCATATAAGGATTTATCATTGTCATTAGTGGCGCTACAGCCCTTCAGTTAGTAGGACTTGATGTTAACTGGATGTTGCCAGCAGTGTTAGACTGCACAGTCCATGTCTACTCGCCAGTTCTGGCTCTGTCCCATCCTTGCCCTCTTCCTCACATGTCATTGTCAGTACGAGATCCACAGGTCTACCTCCCTGTAGTATAGAAAATAGCCAAGGCTCAACACTTAGAGACTGTTAGGACCACCAGAGGCAAAACTTAACTACTTCAGCTGGAGGAAGATAAATTTTATATTATTTACACAAAATTATTAAAATAACAAAAACTGTTAAAATCATTCACAGATAGAGCAAATCTTATATTTCAAGACCATAGACAGACAATATTTATGGCCCAGATCAGCAGTTCTCAAACTGTCTTCTGCAGATGATCCTTTGTGGGGCATGAGTCAGTGGCAGACAACCAACCCACAGTACCCTGGCACCACCGTGGTGCTGCAATGTCATGAGCCACGTCCCAGGTGCTCCCTCTGAGATTTTAAACAGGTTTTTCCATTGCCTTTCCTTCCTGACTTGAAATTGGTTTCAGCCTCAAATGGATGGCTCTACGTTAGCAGCAAATCAGAATCACATCCACTATACCAGTCAGCATAATATTGCTTTCTTTTTTTTTTCTTTTTCTTATTAAATAAGCCTTATATTCCAGAGAAGGTGGATCTCAAGTACATGCCTGTACAAAAATGCAATGAGAGCTCAAGCTCAAAGCTATAGAGATATATAAAGATTTTTGGACTGTGGTATGTAGAAAATTCTAATTCCTGATGATATTTTTTTGGTATTGTAATTGTGTAGTCTATGTGTACCAGGTCTGTAATTTTAAGCTACCCATAGGCAAACGTGGCAAGTCAGTGCATATATAAATCAATGGCTGTGACAGGTGTGGGCCACTGTAACAAATCTTCTATACTTTAAATTAGTCATAAATACATGCCTTTCACTAAGCAGCCTCTCACTCTCATAAAAAATAAGGTGACCATAGAAATCAGTTGCAACTTATTTTGGTATCTTAAAATGAAAGACATATGTGGACCCAGCTTCCATTAGTGAATTCACCAAATAGCCCACATTTTTTTAAACGTTATTAAAAGAAGAAAAGGCTTGCATCTTGGGATGCAACCTCCATTGTTAAGGTTTTTTTTGGTTTTTTGTTTTGTTTGGTTTGCTCTTTACTTTTCCTTTGCACTTGGAGAATTTAACGTTCAAATATTGCTCTGCATATGTCCTGGCAAGGCTGCCAAAGAGCAAACAACCCCAAGTTCGGCCAGTGCTCCATTCCTCCGTTCCTCAGGGAGTCCCTGTTTCATGTGTTTTTCATTTTAAGTTCTGCCTCCTTGAATGCTATTTCCTCTCTTTCGTTTTTCACCAAGGTCAAAGAAATCTTTAGCAAATAAAAAATGTGAACATCCAGTCATCTACTGGAAATGTGCCCATCCAGTGTCTAAATAATAAGTTAATAGGTTCACGGAGCAGTCCTACATGCACTAAGCAGAGCACAGCAGAAATATTCATCTGAGCCCTTAATCACAGCTAAATAAGAGAGTACTTATCAAATGAGGGGTCTTTTTGCTTGATTATGAACTGCAGAAAAATCAGTTTAGCAGAAATCCAAATTCTGGCAAACAAGATTCTCCCAAGCCCCTGGGGTAGGGGACAGGGTACAGACCTTCCATGTTGGCCTTCACCAGTCTATGGGTCAGCGCTGCAGAGGGCCCTGTGCAGAGTAAAAGTGGTGGGAAGCAGTTGGAATGCTCAGCCACTGAAAATAATCCTCATATTTTGAAAATGGTACACAAAAATCACCAGGATTAAGATTACATAGAACATGTGCAGTATGTTGCAGGGGATATCTGGTGAAAGCTACCTATAACAAGAAAAAATGCCATTTAATAACAAAATTTACTTAGTGCAGCAGCTAGGTGCATTGTTGAAGATGCCTGAAAATTAAGAGAGTCACTAGCTAACAGGATTTGTTATGGGTAATGATATGGGATGGGAATCATTTGCCTCTGCAGAAACAAATATGTATTTGGGGATTCAGCTAGTCCAGTGATTAACAGCTACTGCTATTACAAATTTGGGCTTACTTTTTCTTCAAAAGTAGAAAAATCAAGCTCAAGCTAGCCTTTGGGTGCTTCTACCAAGCTGTGTCTGAGCTCTGCGTGACCTATAAAGGAAGGCAGATCCAGAGGAGCTCTCCTGGCCTGCTGCCTCCAGTCTCTCCCAGCTGCCTTGCTGTACCAGTTTCCATAAACCAATAAGGTTCTGTCTTAACAGCATGTTTGGGTTCATGGATGACTGTTCCAAAAGTTTACAGCTCATCTGGTTAGAAACTTCCTAATTTCCAGTTGAAGTAGTCTGTGTCACAAAATGGCATCGGTACTTATCTTTGCTGGAGGTTCCCCACCTGATACATCTGAGAACCACATTCATATTCTCCACAGGCACATCACATATTGTGTCATCCGGTGATCAAATAGTCCATTCCCAGTCTTTTTTCAATGTTTCCTGCTTGGGGAAAAATTATGAGTCCTAAAGTGCCTGACCTCACCTTTTGGGTTACTCAACTTCATCCCATTTCTATTATTTCAATTCTGAAGCTTATCCAATTCTTCCTGTATACTGTCCTCCTCCACATTCACACTACATATTGCATTATCAGAAAATTTCATGAGCACAGTACTACTTTTTCTGCCAAAGTTGTTAAAAATGTTAAATAGGATCAGTCCCTAGACACATCTTGGAAGAACTCCACCAGCAACTTCCTTTCAGTTTGGTATTTCTCCTTTCAACATGAGCTTTCGTTTTTTCCACCTCACAATTCTGCTAATCTCAATTTTCTCCATTTTAACGAGCAATTTCCTACGCAGTACTGTGTCAGAAGCTTTCCTGGTAACTGAGTCGCATCTCACTCTCTTACTAATAAAAATAATTTGTAAGGTTATTCAGACATGATTTACTCTTGCTAAAGTGACTGACATTTCATTTAATTTCCATCTTCCTTATCTTTTTTCTCCAATGTGTATTTTGAAATTTCACATATTTTTGAAGCCAGACCTCTGCTTGCCCAGAATTTTGCCTTTTTTTCCTTAAGTTAGACCCAGTGCTTGCTTTTTCAAGGAAGAGCTATCACCTCTGATAAACACGCTCAAAATCTTTGTAAGCAGAGTTGCAGTTTCTTAAACCAGTTCTTTCACAGTTCTTCTAGGATGTGCCTCCACTGCAAGCTGACTCAGTTGCATTAATCTCTTTAGAGTGTGGCGTCCACTTCAGATGTGGTTAATTCTATTTCCATTCTCATATTCCCATTAGCAACACAGCCTTGTTTAACATCATCATCCCTGTTGAAAACTGAGCCAAAGCATTCATCTTGGGGCCATATCTGTATTATCCTTAACCTCATCACCATCTTTGCTGTGCAGTGGCTATAAATCATCTTTGTGTTTGTGTGGCTAAAATAATCTCTATTTGATTTAGCTGCATTTGAAAAATTCAACTTAGCTTGTCTTTTGGCAATTCTCATTTTATCCATACACTTCCTGACCTCTAAGACTTAATTGGGTTAGCTGAACATTACTCTCTTTTTCCATTCCTCATAGGATGTCTACTCACTCTGAATAGGTTATTTTTGAGCTGGGTAATCATCCAGTTAGGTCTAGATCCCTTCCCTTGATTTCAGTAGAGGCCCCAGAGAAACGTTGCACCTTTGTCATTCAGGAAATTCAACTCTCTTTTACATTCAAGCCCATGAGTTTCCCAGTTTGGTGAACTTTTGGAACCAAAACCAGCAGTTTCACTTTCAAGTAGAACTACCTGGGTTTATCTTTACATTCAATTTAAAAATAATCAACACAAGGTCTCTTGATCCAAGGTTTCTGGTACAACCAGTTCTGGTGTCCAAAGTAGTAATCCAAACTGCATCTAATTGAATGATCTGTGTCTTGTTTAAAGTTCATTTCATGAAAAAGACTGTCAGCTATCTGGGATATTAAGAGACTCCGGTAGTAACAGAATTCTTGGTAATATTTCTAACTCTAATGGAAATGCAGAGATTTCTATCCAGAATCTGAGTTGGTATAAATCTGTGTTGCTCTGCTGAAATGAGTTGAGCTCCATAAATTTAATCAGACTCTTTGTCACAACAAACCAGATCAGACACATGACAAGCACAACACACTTTGATTTAAAATACAGAGCTTGCTGAACTGCCTCCTTCTCTGCAAGCTTTCACATCTCAGACAGACTTTTTATGGAACCATTTATAAGTCTTATCCCCTACAGCATCAAATGAGGACACTCCTATCACTCCTACTGCCATTGAAAAAGCATCTCACGTAATTTATTGTCTTTCATTACCTTGCAAAAAGCAAGGAAGTTTCATTAAGTAGGTGGGAGAAGCTGAAGGCCCTTTTCACACTCACATGTTTTCTCTTTGTTGCTGTTTGTACAGGTGCAGTGAAAAAGACTCAGAGGGCGTATTCATAAAGACAGGACTTAAGAAATGCCACTTTAAATTGTTTGAAATCAAAGGTTTTGGTAGCTCATAAACAGGGAGCTATTTTTTCCTTAGGACTGCAAATCTAAATATAAGGAGCCACCCTCACGTACAAATACATTCAACATACACATGTAACTACCATTAACATAGCCTGCCCTCGTGCATTGTGGGAACAGGCCCTTTTCATTTACATTCACTGAGAATTTCAGTACCAAATTAAAAAAAAGAAAAAGAAAAGAGTCTCACAATCAACCAGCACATTTGTAAATTGAAATAAAAGTATCCAATGAGGATGTCAGGAAGCCTGTACTCCATCCAAACTGACCAATTTAACGCTCGCTGTAAGTATACTTCCAGACTAGCATCTGGAAATCTTAAATGAACAGAGATAGACAGAGACACCCTTACACTCTGGAAAACAATTAAAGTTGGAATAAGAAAACGTTTGTGGACCAGATCATCAGCTGGTAAAAATCAGCACAGCTCTAGTCACTCCAAAAAAGCAATGCCAGTTTATGCTAGAGTGAAAGAGCTAGCTGGCTCCTGTAGCTTTCCTTTGTGATTAATTTCAGTGCAATCATTTGCTGGAACATGCTTTTGGACCAAGCTTCCTGAAGCATTACTTTTACAAATCTCTTGTGTGCTCTTGGCCTGCCGCCGGTATCACACCCCTCTGTTTAAGGGATGCTTTTCTCCAACAGAAAGCTCGAGGTTTGGGATGTTTTTGAGATGTTATATTAGAAGCAAAAAAAAAAAAAAAACCCAAATTTTTTGCTCAACAGTTATTTTATGTATATCACCCTTCTCCATGAATTGATGGCACCTGACTTTTTTGTTCTTTGCCATTCTTTGCTTGGACTATTCTTAGGACAATCAGTGTTGGTATTTTCCACTCCTTGTGTACCCAAGGTCGCACTGAATTTAAGAGGGAAAACACAGCCTCCTGGTAGTACAGGAGGTAGATGCAGGGCTGCAGTGAGGTGCCTCTGGCTGCCAGTGAGGTTTCATGCTGACTGGCACCCACTTTCATGAGCCTCTGGAAGTGCCTTGGCACCTGAGGAGCCTCCATGGCTCAGGACATTATAGCCAGAGATCCTACACCCTCCTTTTTGCAATCCACCCTAGGAGGTCCCCAGAGCTGGAGTTTTTTGCTGAGGGAGGATATGCAGACCACCATGGCAACTTTCCACTGGTGTCTCAGATCTGCCACATTTCCCTCCCTGAATGCAGTTCTCCTGGTGAGCTCCCTCCCACTTGTACCTCAAGCCCCTTGCCTGGCCTTCTGCCTGTCCTGGCAGATACAGCAGCATCCAACTTGGGGTATCACAGATGGAGAGAGAAACCACATCACTGTCCAGTGACCGGACAAGTGTTGCCATGAGAGGCTGTGCAGTCAAAGCTCCCTCAGTGGAGCATACAGCTCCACCTTGCAGCCTCATACCCAAGCATTCTGTGGCAGGATGCAGCCAGGCCCTCTCCCAGAGAAGACAATTCCTGAGAAACCAGTCCAAGGACATGCTTCACAGCCATCATGCAGCTCCCCAGCTACTCCATGCAGCCATGACTGGCAAATTTTCTTTTCCACGTGTTGACCACAGGAAAAAAAAAAGGGTAAATTACTTAAAATATTGCCTGTTCATTCATACATTGCAATAAAGCACACTTTGAAAACACACGGACACTTATAAGTGAGCTTCTCACACTGTGCTGCCCTTCCCCTTCTTCCCCAGCTCGTCTCTTCCTTCCTAGTGACAGCCAGAACCCATGAACACAAGAACAAATGCAGGGAACATTTCTGTACAAGGTCATGACTTATTTCAAGGCCATGGTAGCTCTTAAAACATTCTCTGTTAGATGGCAGCAGCTCAGTTCTCCTTGATCACCCAGAGACAGCTTGTATTCTCCATTACAGGGGATAAGTAAAGGCTAAACAGCCTACAAGTGTTCAAAGACACCTGGGACTTGCTAAGAGCCCTTAAGAGCTGGCAGCGACTCTTCTCCTTCAGGGCACTGGACTGAGTGCATATATACACAATCTCCTCCTTCTTGTGAGAAACTGAGCTGTTCCTATACTATGGGGCTCCACATAAAGAACTGAGCCAAAAGGGGACTTCACCACATATCACCTACCAGCAGTATGAGACAACCATGATGTTCAGCACTCAAAAAGACACAGGATATTGTCCTTTCAGTGTTATCCATGCTCCCTCTGTGGCAGCAACGTGTAGAATCCCTTTTTTCTGAGTCCTTCAGTTTAGGTTTCCATGTCTTCATTTGCAGAAGCATTAAGCACTCATATGGTTTTGAAATCTCCTGTCTTCGAGATACTCCAGATCTGTCTAGATATGACCCTGAAAGACCTGATCTGATTTCAAAGTTGGGTATAACTTCAAAATTGGCCCTGCTTCGAGCAGGGGGTGGATCAGATGGCGTCTTCTAACCAGAATTATTCTGAGCCTGCAGCTGCCACTGCAGTCATTAGGAGCTCTGGCTTGAACTGACATGTGCTCCAAAAAATCACAGATTTTTCTGCTCAGCCCTCAAAATTATTTAGAACTTTTAAAAAGATTATATTTAAACACTGCATCTATAAAATGGAACAAATAATGCCAACACACCTCCCAGGTAGGGTTTACAGATTGCTTAAGAACTGCCCAAGTATTGTCTTTGTAAGCATCAGAACATAGTTTCTGAGGAAGTCAGCAATTTGCTACTCAGACCAGGGCTTGGATAATGTAAAGGGACAGAACTCTTCATGAACTCATGATGCTTAAACACAAGGCTGAAAACTCATTCATTAAGCACTGTCTGTTCTGTGTTGCTCCTTTGAAGCATGGCTTCTGTGCAGAAGATGTCTCTGTGTAATTAAAAAAAAGAATCTAGGAAGCTTTAATTTTTTTTCATTTTACACTTATTATCATCAATCCTTCAAAAATTAAGATTCAGCAGGCCACACCAATTGACTAAATACAATTTTATATCAATATTAAAACATCCAGGTTATGGCATTGCCCTGTTGGGCAAAGTTAATCTTTAAGGTTATGAAAATGGAGGTCTGGAAGCTTACAATTACAGCAGATGCCTTGAGTCTGAGTCAGAATCAGTGACTAGTATTGACAGGATACTATGAAAGCAAAAGAAAATGCTATGGAGGATACATTCACATCTATCTGGGTGAAATCTACTTCAGTCAGCAATTAATCAGATCAAGACATCTATTGAAGTAACTGAGATTTCATTTCTCATGGGTAACTAACTGTGATAGCAGCAACAAGCCTTCAAGATTAAAAATAGAAAGCATTCCTATTACTAGTTTTGCTTGAAGCTCAGAAACAAAAATGCTGTGAGAACAAGGGGACTGGAGTCTAATGAAAACATATCTCTGTGTCTCTCTCTCTGTGTCTGCAATGCCATGCTGAGAAGCAGCACTTACTTTCTCCAGCACACAGAAATCTTTGTGCCTGACAGATAAAACAGGAGATAAAAAGGATACAAAGCATCTGGCTTTCCAATATGAATGTGGGATGATGATTTAAATTACAAGGTTTGAAGAATTTGGCACTTAGCAAACTTGAATCTTGCCCAGGTTTGGCGTTTTTTTGTTGGTTTGTGGGTTTTTTTCCTCAATAATAAGTTTAGAAAACATGAAAAAAAAAAAAAAGAAATATTTTCCCCATATAAACAACATCTGCATTCTTCGAATGAGTTCAAAACACCTTCAGAATGAATGGGTTTTCTCTTTGAACAGGGAAGAAACACTTCCAGCATGCTCCAGCGGAGGGAAAGGCTTGCAGAGTTTGAGCCATCTGGTTCCACTGTAAGGCTGCTGGCAGAGACCCCGCAGCAGGATTGACGGTGCATTAATTACCAGGCCCATGGGCCCTCCGACCCTGCTCCACCACAACACGTACTGGCAACGGATCTGAGGAACACTGGCATTATCTCAGTCCCGAAGACCTGAAGGCAAGTTGTCACCTGAACTTCAGGTAAAGTGAAACATTTCACTGCACTAATGAAATACACATTTCTCTGGCATTCAGACTGTCTGGGAGATAACTGTTTAATGTATTACCACCTTCATTGCCAATACCTCTAACAAACGTGATTACAGAAAAGACAGACTTTCTGAAGTACTTTGGTTTGCTAATATCCATAACAATATTTTAATGATAGAGATATATTATAATCTGGATTTTGCTCTTTATTAGTTCTCAGGAAACCTCATTCTTATTTACACCTCTTGAATAGGAGCAAGGAGCATCAGTAAAAGAGTGCTATGGCCCACCACCCAAAGCAGGGCCGGACCTGCAGAGAGTTGCGCTCCACATTAATTTTCCTGAATTCTGGCGTAAAGAGAGAACAGTGCATTACAGTTATATTAGCCAGCATTTTTTAGCAACTAATCCTTTCAGATGCCTTATTTCAACTGGCTTAATTTGAATTGTGCTGCACCAGTTTACAGAAATTTGGAGGAATAACATGGTCAATTCTGTGCAAATTTGTTCTTTAAGGCTGCCTCTGTTTGTGTGCTAAAAAGTTATGGACCCACTCACTTCACTGTGATCACTAATTGACTTATTCCTGTCTTGCTTGATTGCATTGCCATTTTAGCTCAAAATTAGACGTTAACAGCTAAGATGTGAGCCATCAAATGACTTCTTTACCAGCACCGGTTCCTTTGGTTATCAGCCTGGACTATAAAGCAGTGACAGGCAAAGCCGTAGGACTGTATCCTGCTAAATTTGGCATCTTCTCGCTATTAACACTTAAAGAAATCAGGTACCTGAAGTCAAAAGAAATAAGCAACAGTAAAAGGAAAACTTTCAGCTCAGTCTATATATAATCCTTTAATCCAGGTGGCATTTAAAACCAATCCTTGGCCTTGACAATTATTCCCACAGAGTGATTGTGCAAGCATTAGAGATTTCAGCAATGTTTATATAAACAACATGAAATGCAAGATAAAGAACTTGATAATTACATATCAGTTTTAAAGATACAAGTGAATTGTTTAAGTCTTTCAAATGAAAGTCGTAATGGATTGCAGCTTTATATGTAGTCAAAATAAAGATATGTGGAATAGGATTTTTTTTAATGGTTTGTAGATCTATTTTTAAATATTTTTTTAAAAATAAAGCATCCCATGATTAGCCCTTTCAATTACTGCATCACATAGTGGGTTTTTTACAGACTCTAATTATATCTTAGATTAAAATTCAAAACACCTGCTCTTGTGGATCATACTAATTTCAGCCTTGAGTATTTTGATACAAAGAACTATAATCAGTGAGAACCAAATGATTTCCTATTCTCCATACCACACCTTCTCAGCTAGTACAGCTAGAGATCTCCATTTCCTTTTAATTTTTTTATGTTATGATTATTCCACCTTTAATTTAAAGATCTCTTTATGATGGAAAGTGTAGTATTTTTACTTAAGTCAGACAGAATGTGTAAGGCAGATACTAGCTTTTAAAATAGTGATTTTGACTGTAAATAGCAGATGAATAGTGTAGCTTTCTTCTGTTAGTTTCCCTTTTCGTTTCAGCATAGCTAATATAAATACTTTGTTCCTGGCTTTTAAGAAAACTGCTCTTTAAAAACCCTGTAATTTGAGTTCAGGGATTTAAATGGGAACACATACTTACTTGAAAGAGAGTTTTTGATGTGTTTGGTTCTCTGTTATTATTCGTGCTCTTCTCCACATTTTAGGGATGTGATCCAAAGTCCACGGAGTCAATGGGAAGACACACCGATTTCACTGGACTTTGGGTCACACACTAAATATTGTATGGAGAAAAAGGACATAGTTAACTTGTCTGTGTAGATGCTAGCACAGTAAAATAAATGTATCGTTAGGAAGATGCAAAAGATGTGCTGAAATCCCCATGTATTTACTTTCTGACGAGCATGGTGATGGCATCTGACTCACTGTAGAGTTACACCTGTCAGAAACCAACACAACAACAGTAATGACTATGTAATGGCAAAGAGCCCTGGTGGGGCACTGAATCAGGTCCATCACAGTCCTGCAAGGCCCTCCAGAACAATTCAGTCACTCTGAATTTTATGCAATGTTCTGCTTCCAAATAACTCTGTCCGCTGAAGCTGTGTGGGTGGCCTGGCAGTTCTGCACCAGGGCTGCACCACGCTGTCCTTACCTTGCCACTTTGCTCTGTTGCAATGGGCAGGTTTCTGAAGGACCGTGAAAAGACACCTGGCTTTTGCTCCAGAGTATGTTAGTGCAATAAAAATAGACTTCATGGCATGTCACATTAGAGTTAGAACAATTTTTTAGAAATTCAACATTTTTATGCCCTGTGTTCCTCACTGTGATTAATTAGCTGCAAATGTATTTACTGACCTTTTTCCTTCCCTTTTTCATGTCACCTATTAGGGAGGCAGGAAAGGTAAGTTCTTTGTGGAAAATTTCACGTGAGCTCCAAACTCTCCTAAGTTTTCCCTAAACACTCTTGTGCCTGAATGTTGTACCATGAGGTTATCATCTGTGGACAACTCTTCTGGTTTAAGATAAACGGTAATGTGGGCCAGAGATATCTGCCAACATCTCAGAGACAAGCTTAGTCTAACCCTATGCCTAGATTAACCCTGAGCACTGGCCTTTCCTGCTTCCAAGGTTTCCCAATAGTTTCTTACCCTACTTTCAGCTCTGCCCAAATGCACATAGCCAGCTCAGGCACAGTGACTGCTGTGGGAGAAGGACACCTTCCCTGGATGAACAAGAAGGATGCAGGAGCCACATACAGGCACCAAGATGTCTCTGTGGCATTTACCCCACATTTCCCTGGCTCTGGGAGAACCTCACCCTGGTATAAAAAAGACAGGGATCTGGAGAGAGTCCAGCGGAGGGCTACGAAGATGATTAAGGACCTGGAGCATCTTCCCTACGAGGAAAGGCTGAATGAACTGGGGCTGTTCAGCCTGGAGAAAAGAGGGTTTAGAGGAGATCTTAATAATGTTTATAAATATCTCAAGTGTGGGACACAAGGGGAATTGGCCAACCCCTTTTCAGTGGTCTGTGGGGACAGGACAAGGGGCAATGGCTGTAAACTGGAGCACAGGAAGTTCCGCACCAACATGCGGAAGAACTTTTACACAGTGAGGGTGACAGAGCCCTGGGACAGGCTGCCCAGGGGGGTCGTGGAGTCTCCTTCTCTGGAGATATTCAAGACCTGTCTGGATGTCTACCTGTGTGATATGTCCCAGGGAACCTGCTTTGGCAGGGGTGTTGGACTCAATGATCTCTCGAGGTCCCTTCCAACCCCTATGATTCTATGATTCTGTGATTCTGTGTGATTCTCACTGCCCCACTGAGGCTGCACAGAGCTGTCCAGTTAATAAGCTGGTTGTATGAAGGGTAAATTTGGATCAAGGATCAGTTTTGGGTTGTTTGTCTAAAGTTTCCAGTCTTGCAGGTAGCTCAGGATGATTGAAGCTCGCTGCGTACCTCCCTGCCAGCCTGCAGACTGCTGTTGAGCAGACAGACCGCTGCAGCCACCAGCATCAAGGAAGCCTCCTATCCATAAGGAGAAAAGCAATTAGCACCAGCTTTACTAAGAACAGAACAAGTGATGCAAGTTTTGTGCATAAGGGCCAGGGCCTTTGCTCATAAAGTCTCACTTCTCTGCATGGTAGGTGCTTGAAATTCGGTGTCTGCCTAAAGGAGCTGAAGGGCTGAGTCAGTCCTGCTGAGATTTAAGCCAGCGGTTCCAGAGAGTCTAGGTGTTTCAAATGCACTGCTTACACTGCTGAACTACCTCCTCAGCTTTATTTAGCCGCTGCTCCTGCTATCAAAATAAACCACATGTTGCAAATCTATTTATTATGGGTTTATGCTTCATTTGATGTGAAAGTCTTTTTAAAAGCAAGACAAAACCTTGTGGTAATCAAACTGCTTTAATTTTTTAGCTACACAGCATGTGCATTCTCCATTTTTGCTTTCAAAACCCCAACTTTTTTCCACAGTAGAAATTAAATTGCGACTGATGTTTTTAATTCGAAATTTACTGCCTCTATGAAAGTCTGCCTACCACCTAGTAAGTGGAAACATTAGGAAGTTAAAAAGATAACGACATAGATGTTATTCAAAGGAATAAATAAATCAAAGCTGTGCGCAAGCAGTAAGTGTCTTCTGTCTGATAGGAGTCCTCAGAGAGCAATACTATGGCATTTTCCAGAATTAAATTGCATTATTATAAGAGCTTTAAATTAAGCTCCTAACCATGACCTTTAAACACGGTGATTGCCATTATGCCTGCTGAGGAGGTTGTGGAGGGTTTGGAAACCCTGTGCAAGATTGATGGGTTTTAATACGTAATCAAGTATAGGTTCATTTAGCACAGCTGTTGAGCAGAGGGCCTAACACTGGGTTATCACAGGGAGCGCCCTCTCTTCTCTTCCAGACAAATCAGTGTTAGCAGTGGGAGGCAGGGCTTGTTAGTGCTAGGGAAAACAACATGGTGTCTTCCTGATGGGGCTGGAAGACGACGTGGAGTTTAACAGCCACGCATCTCCTTTGAAGAGTGACCAGGAATAAAATGTTTCCCCAGCACTTGAGCAAAACCACACGTTGACAAAAAGTAAGCAACTGATGTATAGGTTTTGTCTGGAAGTATTTCTATGGGTACAGCCAAAGAGTCAAAAAGGAAGTATGGAAGTATATTCATGTACTCTAGGTAAAACCTCATACAGTGCATATTTTCTTAAAACAAAAATGCATCTTATAAAAAAAGTGCACAGAGGCTAAAAAAATATTTTCACATTATTCATAGCATTCTGTTCAAAACACTGTTTTTAAATTCTGTTCTCTAAGGTACTTACTAGCACGTATATACCTATCATACATGTATCTTACACCATGTAGCTGGTATAGTGCTGTGTTTTGGATTTAGAATAACACAGAAAACACACTGATGTTTTTAGTTGTTGCTGGGTAGTTGCAGTGTCTACACTGAGTCAAAGACTTTTCAGCTTCTCACACCCTGCCAGTCGCAGCAGAAACTGAAAAAGACATGCCAAACAGCCAGGACAGCTGGCCCAGCCTGGCCAAGGGGACATTCCATACCATATAACATCGTGATCTAGACAGGAGGTGAGATCACTGCTCAGAAGCAGACTGCGCATCAAGCTGTTTTTTTCTTCCACATGTGGTGAGCAACTGCATTTCTTCATCACTTTTTTTTTAGTAGTAGTAGTCGTTGTTGTTGTTATTGATGTTGTTGTTACTATTACTAGTATTCTCTTCCTTTGTTATCTTATTAAACTGTCTTTATCTCAACCCACAAAGCTTTTTTTCCATTCTCCTCCCCATTCCCTTTGGGGGTGGGAGGGGTGAGCGCGTGGCTCTGTGGTGCCTAGCTGCTGTCTCAGGCCAAACCACGACATGCTGCCACATACCTATCTGATGTCTTATATAATTATCTTATCTTAATGAAAAAACTAAAGACTTTGGAGAAATAGAACTGTAAGTACTGTATGGTTATGGAGTGCCAGTTCTGCAATATACTAATAAAACCTATCCTGAAGCATGCAGATTCTCATCACAGAAACCAAGGCTTTGGGTCAGCACAGGAAACAGAGACCTTAGAGTGGCTGACTTGGCTCATGAGTGTCCCACCCCGCTTTGTGGGCCAAACAGGACAGCCAGCATCCTGACTCAGCTGACTCTCCAAAGCAAGGACAGAATGAGTTAAGGCTCAAATAATCTACTTTTATAATATTCAGACTGACAGCAAGCAGCATGCACTGCAGGACCTCCTCCTGGCATGCAGAGGGTTGACATTCATTTGGAGCATCTGACTCTCCAGGGATGCTGCCGCTCATTCTCCTCTGCAGGAACCACTGCTGCAAGCTCAGTCCCGGGGACTTGTACCTGGAAACTTCCCACTGGAGTCCTGTCAGTGCCCCTGACCAGCCCCAGGCTCAGAAAGACCCAGTCCCTGCTGTTAGGCCCACTAATCAAATGCAAGTGTAGCCTGACCCCACAAGTTACTGTATACACCAGAAACTCTTCTCATACCTTCCACAAATATTTACAAATATTTAAGTAATTTAAGCAACAAAGGTGCAGCATGGCACCTGACTTTGGTGGATGTGGGACAGCTTTTCAAGTGGCTTAACCAGCATAAATGTACTGATAATATTGTGCTGTGCTGTGCCAGTAACATTTATTTTACATTTTTTTATTAGTTAAATTTCTAACCACTCAATCAAGCAAAGGCAGACAAAGCCTGAAGCATCTTTTTCATACTTCAACACTATATTAGGCCAAAAATTCCAAGATGTTCACTGAGCTTTTGGACTAAAAATAGTCTGAGCTCCAGATTCACATGGCCTACCAGCCCACATAAGCTCTTCTTCCTACTTAACTAAGAAGTTTTGAAGACTGAAACACAGCCAGTCAAAAAAATGTGTAATTCAGACTCTGTGAATTTGGACTTCTATGAAAATTACAGAAATGGAAACTAAAAATATTGACGGGTTAAGTTGTATTTGTCAAGAAAGTTAAACTGCCAAACTGCATTCATACTACAGGGTTATCATATTTTCAGGACTTTTCATTTACAACCTGCACTAGATTTCTTTAAGAGGCATTGTTATTTAAATATACAACTGGCTGCACATAATCTTGTCTTCAAGTTCCTTAAAACTGTGTGAAAAAGTAAGGGTTTTTTTTTCTGTAAGAAGTCGCTATACTATTGGTTACAACAAGTATAACAAACCTGTCCCAGTCTTGACATCTCTCTTTCTTTTCCTCTTGTATCAGGCATAATCTGGCAGAGCTCTTGGAGTCCTCTATCTCTGACCATGCAGGACAACTTTTAGGAAACTTAGGCATACTTCTTTCTACCTCTTCCACTGACCTCTTTTGCTGAGGGAAGCATGAATTGACTTTTCTAAGGGTGTTCTGCTGGAATAGGTCTACAGAGATTCTTCACTCCTCATTCCCCCATAGTCATCAAGATTTTGTCATGGTATTTTTCTCCAGGTTTGTCCTTTTCTTGATTTGCCCTTTCTAATATAATTTCAGTAGTGGTGCAAATCAAGACAGTAAACCCTGAAGCCTGTTATCTAAGGAGAGCTCAAAGAAGAGCACTACACTCTTCTCCCTCCACATTTCTGCACTTCACAACAGCTTGCTTTATGTGCAGCCATGTGTTACTTGTCTCCTTGGTATTGCAGGTGAAGGTGAAATACATGCCCCTTCAATCACTGGGCTCTGTTCTTAATTTCTCTGATGAAGCAAAGTTATCCTAGCACTAGATTTAACACTAATACAGAACTGCTTCTTTTCTTTGCATGGGGTGCAGGATTTTCTCTCTCAACATCACATCCACTATGAAGTTTGCTTTCTTGATCTGATGAGGTTTGTCTTCCATTTACCCTGGAAGGAGGGAAAAAGTGCATAAAAATGCATCACTCTTCCAAATCAAAAAGCCTGTTCCCTTGTTCAGCTTAGGTAATAGGGAAAAAATGTTTGGTGGTTTTAGTCACCTTTCCAGAGCAAGCAAGCATGCACTTGTATAGCAGAAGTAGTACTTGATATGCATTGCTATTAGTCACTGTACAAAGCAGCTTTGCAGACACTCATATCCAAGTCAGCTATCCAAGTGTTTCATCTTGTAGACATCTGATTAAGCTGAATGATTTATGGCTATCTGCTCTGGAAATCTGCATTGTATTCTTATTGTCTGCTTTCTTCACACTCTTTTGCTGGTGCTGCACTTGCCATCACAACAGCATACTTACAATAAGTTGATGTGCAGTCTTTTCTTTGGATCCTGCCCTTCCTTATTTGGTTATCAATTACCTATTATCAAGTAATCAAAAGGAAGCTGTCTGGGGAGAAAAGATATCCTCCACATGAGATGTTCAGCTGGAAGTCATAACATTGTTAGAACCTAAGTGTCTATAAAACTTGCACAGTTCCACAGAGAGTTATATGAAATACAGTTTATGAGTCTGCTGAGGGTAAGCCCTAGGCTGGGGATACAGCTGCTGATTTTGCTTCAGAGGACCCATCAACCAGCTTTGTGGGACAGCATGTATGTGAAGCCCAGCAGATAAACATCTTCTGCTGTCCTTTGGTGCAGCCTCTGAGACGCATCCATGTGGATGGTGGTAATGAGACTGGAAGGCTCTGGGCACTTCAGAGATTCTTGGGCATTATGCACCTGTTTTAGCACCTTCCAGGCCCTCCACTTTTCCCATGTGAATAGGCTAGAACTTCTAGCTACAAGTGTCAAGAAGCATGTCTATCTCATTTGAGACCTTAAGAAAGCATGGGAAGTCCCAGAACTGACCACATCCTGCAGCATTTGCTGTTGGAAATCAGATGTAGGAGTGACCAAATCCTTGGGACCTGCAAGAAGGGATCCAATGACTTGCCCCACCTCCCAATGTCATATGTTTTATCAGCATACCCAAATCTAGTTTGTCACATCTCACTTAAATTTGGAAGTGTTAGGAGTTAAATCAGTTTTGGGAAATAATTTAGGGGGTTGTATCAAAGATAGTCTTGAGCTTTGAGATGTTTTATCACTTCCTTATGTGCTATTTCCTTACATTTTTTTCACAAGACAGAAATGATCGTTCTCCCATTGACAGTGAAGTTTCAAAGTGGATGGTGTAAATCTTCATAGTCTGGATTTTGGATGCTTGAATCACAAAATCACAGAATCACAAGGTTGGAAAAGACCTTTCATCGAGTCCAACCATTCCTGTCCTATGCTAAACCATATCCCTAAGAACCTCATCTACCCATCTTTTAAACACATCCAGGGAAGGTGACTCAACCAGCTCCCTGGGCAGCCTGTTCCAGGCACTGACAACTCTTTCAGTGAAGAATTTTTTCCTAATATCTAATCTGAACCTCCCCTGGTGCAGCTTAATGTCATTTCCCCTTGTCCTATCTCCTGTCACCTGGCTGAAGAGACCATTGTCCACCTCTCTACAACCTCCTTTCAGATAATTATAGGCAGTGATAAGGTCTCCCTTCAGTCTCCTCTTCTCTAGACTAAACAACCCCAGCTCCTTTAGCTGCTCCTCATATGATTTGCCCTCCAGCCCCTTCACCAGCCTGGTTGCCCTTCTCTGGACATGCTCAAGGGCCTGGATGTCCTTCTTGTAGTGAGGGGCCTAAGCTATATAGGTGCAAAAAGGGATTAAATACATTCATGGAAATAAACACTCTCAAGAGCTGTTTATGCAAAACTTCCTGGAAAAGCACCAGCCAGTCTGCTGCTAGAAGATGACAAACTACTGAGGGAAAATATCACTACAGACTTGCTGGGTTTGTGTACTCTTTCTCTAAGCATCTGCCACTGGAAACTACCACAGTTATGGATGGACCTTTGGTCTAATCTGGTAAAACTGGTTTTAAATCCCTGTGACTCTTCACTCCTTTACTCTGACGTCATGCTGAGGTACCACCAATGTACCACTATTAATTAGTGCATTTACAGTGTCATAAAGGTGACGTAGTGAAGTGCAGAATTAAGTCTGATAATGGCAGAACAGTAACTTTCTGAGCTGCATTCGAAGAGTGACTGAGCATGCTTTCACATGGCAAATTTACAGGCCATACCTGTTCATTTGTATGTACCCTTCCTTCAGGGCAATACAAACTCTCCTTTGTAACTGCAGGAGTTCTTTAAGAATTTCCCTACAAAACAGCACTCATTTTTTGGTCAATGAGCTGCAGATTATTTATTACTTACTTAAGAATAATTACCCCCGAAGACAGTTAAATGTTTCAAGCCTAAAAAGTAAAGTAAATGTAGGTTTCAAGCCATTATGTACAGACACAAAAGACTTTTTGTCAGTAAACTTTTCATAGAGTTATCCAAAATAAATTCTATGGGTTCTCTGCAGAGACTTCAATCCATTCAAGTAACTTTATTGGGCTATTGTACCCTCAGCATTTTGGTAAGGAACAGCTTTGGGCAGATCTGTATTAAGGAGATATTTCGATCCAAAAATGCAGGCTTGAAATTGTCTCCCTACCTCCTGTCTTGCATGAAAGCACTACCTGGAGAAAAGGAACAGCACTGACATTGAATTACCCAGTTTGGAGGGGTGCCAGGCCTCAGGCTCCTCCTTGCCAGAGGCAGGGCCCCACTGCAGGCAAGGTTTACAAAGCCTGCCCTGCCTCCAGAAGTGCCAGAATGGATCAGCACACTGGCTCCAGCCAGGAATGGACTCAAAGTAGCTGTTGTATTTTCTCCCCCAGGAGCATTTTCAGAGGAACACCTCAGAAGTAATGGTTGAAGTTCCCAAGAAGGGCCAAGCTCATGCTGGGAAGGACCGGAGCATACTTGTTTGCTAAACGCTCTATAAAAGGCAATATTCCTAAGCCCCTTTTTATATAAAGCCCACTCTGCTTCTGAGAGAATATTTACAGACAGCATATCCCAAGCATCCCG
Organism: Porphyrio hochstetteri; assembly: GCA_020800305.1. NCBI lineage: Eukaryota > Metazoa > Chordata > Aves > Gruiformes > Rallidae > Porphyrio > Porphyrio hochstetteri. Next base: position 36,948,285 of record CM036905.1, read on the forward strand.
TGAGTGACTGACACAGATACACATGGATTTTGTTTATTCTTGTCTGCCTTGGTTTTAGATTTTATACATGTCCTCTAGGCATGACTTTGATGCTGATTTTTCTAGGGAAAAAAAACCTGAATATGTAAACAAGAGAGTCATACATACATAAAATAGTAAAGCATAAATCAAAGTCAGCCCCCAAACTTTTTTTCTTTTTCTTTTTTTTTTTTTTTTTTGAATGCCAGATACTTTAAGAAGAAAGATTCTGTTTCAATGGCTGTCTTGCCTTAGTTCTTGTCTACTTCAATTGAAGGGCTTTTATTACTGCATCGTGACCTCCTCAGGAATCTAGCTACTTTGTGAAATTTTATAACTCTTAAGACAGAAAGCTAAGAGCTGTGAAACAGTTTCACAGCATCAACATTTCATCCTTTCCCCATGTGTATTTTAAAAGGAGAGAGGTCATTTCCCTACCTATCTGATGTGATGCTCTGGTCTCAGAGGGGTTGACTGTGTCACCTGCTAGCATGACAAATCCAGTTCTCCAGCTTTTCCTGAGATGCACTTGCACAGAAGGACCAAAGCAAGATTCTGTGTGGGAAACCACTTGTAGACATTTTTAATGGCCATGCATATATTTTGGCTCCCTTGATGATCTCTAGGCACTAGGTGGGTGGCATTGGCTTTATAGGGTTCTTGCCAAAAGCACTTTCACTGTGGAAGTCTGATTCCCTGAAGCGCTGCTGAGGGAAGGGACACCTGCACAGATCTCCTGAGCAAGTGTTGTTGACGCCTGTGAGGTCTTCCTGGACACAGTAGTTGCACAAGCAATTTTTTCCAGGAATCCAGAACATTACACATGCACATAATTCTCATGTTTGGTCAGTTCTTGCCTCTACCCTTTCCTGTCACTTCTCTCCAATCATAAACTGAGTCTGGGTGGTTCCCAAAGTGCCACAGCTTGCTTGTTGACTTCTCCTTGAAATAGGAGTGACAGATTTCTTTGAAATATTGAGTGCTATGAAGATGATATATATAAAGGCAAAATTCAACCCAAGAGGTCCACACTGTCATTGCCTGCTTTCTTTGGCCTCACCTATGGAACCCAAGCAAACAGCTAGACTCAACCAAGTTCAAACCATGTTTGTCTCAGATGCATTACATCAGTTAATAAACAAAGCTATAGTCTGAGATCACATATAGATAAGATACTGTTTTCCACTTTTAAATGTCCAGAATTGCTTGGGTTGATTGTTTCCTGTGTTTGATTTCTGGTGTTCAGTAGCTAACATGAGACCTCTGACGGGGGAAATATCACACTGCAAAGGCTCAGCTGAAATAGCTTCCTGCCCACATATCTTTCTATAGCACTTAAAAATATGCATTTCCTGCACATACTATAATTAGGCTCTTTCATTCTCTCTCCCGTTGCTATTAAAATAGTCATTACCTACCTCAAAATTCTTCTATTATGCTATTTTTCATATCCCTCTTGCTACTTCAAGAGGCAGATAGAGATATTTTAGTGGATGAAGTTCTATCAAGGGAAATCCTGTGATTGCTTCACCATGACAAAGGGGCACAATCACCAGTGAAGCAGCAACTTCACTGTGGATCACTGCAATGGCTAAAGGATTTGAGACTGGCTTGCAGCCACAGGCAACATCCATGGGATTGCATGTACCTCACCAAGCTGCACCAGCAGATGCTCAACTCGAGTCCAATTCAAAAGATGTTGGAAGGGTTAATAGTTCTTGGTGTCAAGCAGGGAACAAGAAGTGAAGAAGTAGGGAGGCAGTATGTTAATGTACGAGCTTAAATTTAAATTTTTATATATAAACTGAACTTGCTTTGACTTTTCCCAGAGGACATGTGCAATGCAGTTTAAACTTTTTACTTGTCTCCAAACAGGATCAAACGTGCAAGGAATATTAACACGTTTAAAGTGCACAGTGAGGCAGAAATGAACTTCCTATTTGAGAAAGGGTTTTATAATCGTCTGTGGCTTCAACAAAAGGGTGTCATTATACTGGAAGCAAGGTAACATGAGAAACATAGTTTCATCTAACTTTGAAATACTTTAACCTGAAGAAAGAGTCTGGTGGTAACAGGCCCACAAATCAAGATAAAAGTTCAAAGATGCATATGTGAGGTACCAAACCCTTACTTGCACAATTGGGTGTGCATGTAGACAGTGTTTCTTTCAAATGATTTCACAGTTGTGAACATTTTATGCAAGTCAGCTTAGATATAAGTTCCTGTAAACAGGGTTTACCACACATTCACTGATTAAAATAACTTTGTTTTCCTAGGAAGTACCATGGAGTGCACAGCAAATGAGTACACTGCTTCATTACTAATTCTCTTTTCATTTTCTTTGACCTTTTTCAGCCTTGAGATTTCTCCCACTCATTGGGCACCTGTATCCCCATCACACCTTGTTTCCAACTATACAGAAAATATTTAAATCACACGGTCACTAGCCATGGTTTCCTGCATTGCATCCTTTCCCTTCTGTGGTCTATCATCTGTGGCTTAGGAAGCAATGCCTTGTGTCCAACTTGGGTATATATATCCATTGCTGAAAGCATTTCATTCTCCTTGCCCTGAGATGTGGCAGACCCAACCATGATTTTGAAATAGGCTTTGAAAAATGGGAATGTCAGTGGTTGTTGGTGTGAAACGGAGCTGCTTGGAAATCAAAGAGAAAAGAATAGGGGAAAAAAAAATCAAAACATATAAATAAGGAGACAAGAGGCAACTTGAGATAACACAAACATCTCCCAGAGATGGGATTCCATCCTCAGGAAAGACCTCAGGAGCCAAACTCTAACTGGCTGGGAGCTGTAAATTATTAACACATTTGTTTCAGAAGCATATCCATACACTTATGACAAATCTGTGCCTGTGGTCTGTTCCTGGCATTAGTAGTTTCTACATAGCTGTCTAACACGAATATATATGAGCAACATCAATCATATCAAATTATAAAGCAATATCTTCCTGTATAAGAGATTTTTTATTTTATTTTATTCACAGGACAATATGAAAGCATGTCTAATTAAACGTTCTCCACTTTTCCTCTCCCAGAATCCAAAGAGTTTTTTTAATCGTGGGGGACATTCGTTTCTGCTGAAGACTACATGACTTGAAACTTTGCCTAATACACATCAAATGCTAAACCAGACGTTTTTAATTACTAGCACAAAGTCTGTAGAGATATGTTTTGTAATGAGGAATGTGGTTAAACAGCAAAGTGGTCCCATTTGCCTTTGCAACAGACTGTTAACATTTCATTCTGACCTATCCCTCCACAACAGTTCTGTTTTCTTTGTAAAAAGTTGCAGACTTTTTGTTGCTAAGTCAGGTAAATACAAATGGACAAATGCTGGCCTGCCAATGCAGTGCTGAAGCCAATGGACCTCTGCCTACTCACATCCACCCAAGATATTTCGCAAACACATTTAAATACCATTAAGATAACCATGTGTATCAACAGAACAGAACAAAAAAAGTATTCTACTAATGCTCTATCTTAAACACAGTGGGAAAGAACAATGTACATATAAGATGAGCTTTTCTGCTGTCTGGATAGTTGCATATCAGTAATTTGCATCTAATGCCACGTTTTCCCTTGTAGCAGTAGTGTTTAATGATGATAGTATAAAACAAAGAACCAACAAATTATTTTTAATGTTTCTTAAAAGCCTGCTTAGGGTTAGATAGTGCTATAATTCTGCTGAATCAAATCCTCCTCACCAAGCTACCACCTTACACAAAAGGTTTGTGTACCTTTATTTTAGTACTAATTTTGGTTTACAGTGTAGGAAGAGAAGGAAGGCCAAGAGGACCTACACCAGCCCCTGCTGTACATCAGTGGAGGAACACGTGTGATCCAGCAGCCCTCGCTGGACAGAAATAGCCACCTGGAAAAAAAAATGTTGCTAATCTCTCTCCAAAATAGGCATTTAATTCAGCTGCATTTCTCTGCAAAGGCACCTTTTTCTCTCTGCTGATTATAAAAGGAGTGAAGAGTCATTAATTGTGATTTAAAAATCTAATTTTTAGACATCTGAGTTTGCATTAGATCAGCTCCTGCCTATGGGAGCGTGGCACAGACAGCAGTCATTGTAAAATGCTGTTGGCTCTGCTAGGGCCCATCTGGCAGAGGTCGCTAAGAAAGGTGATACTGAAAATATTTAGCTCATCTAAGTGGGACGTAAATTGCTGTGAGACAGGTTTCGCCTTATATCATCTAGAAAAACATGGCAGTATATAACAGAACTTTTATGTTCTCGGGATTTAATGTATCTCAGATTTAGATCACTGGCTAAGTTACTACAGGGGTTTAAGCAATTTTTCTTTTCTTTTCTTTTCCTAAAGTCATGTCTGAGAAGGAAAGACCAGACAATGAAAATGAGCAGGATTATCTGTTTGATTAGAAACTCTAAAAGTAGTGAAAACATAGAGGTTGGAGAAAAATACAGGAACTGTGGTTTTATTTTGCCCACATCTTACCTTACAGGATGTTTCAAAGGGCTAACAATTGAGTGACAAAAATGTCACTGTAACATTCAGAGACAGTAAGTGAGGGGGAAAAGAGCTGAAACTCTGAAGAGAAATAATTCAGCACAATTCAGTTCCTCAAAGTGTCAGTCTCAAAAGGAACACCCTTTCTCCATCTATAATCTGGCACCTACAGATACAAGATGGGGCAAGGCACTGTTCTGAAAATCTTCTTGTTTCCAGTAAAATAGGCATTTTTTCCCTCAGAGTTACAAACCCTGAAGGAGGTACCAAATTGAAAACAGAGCTATTGTCAGACAACAGTGCTTCCTGCTCTGAGAGACGCGGCTGCAGATGTCTTCAAGCAACAGTTTCAAAACTCAGGAAACCTGACAGCTTCGCAAATCAGACTGTTTTGTTAATGTGCTGCAGCTTTGAGGGTTTCTGAGGTATGTTCCTGATGGGCTCGGTGAATTGGGCTAGCTCTCTACAACTCCCAGCACTCATGAAACATCACCTAATTGTATTTTCTAAAGAGAAGAGAAAGAATGCAAGCTACTTATATATAAATATATATATGATATATAAAACTGTATTTCATGGGGAATAAATCTATACCATGATACGTATTTTTTTCTCTGCATACAAGGATAAAGCACACACATGTGCATGTGTGCACACATATACATATATTCACACATATATTTTCATACCCATCCATCTGTGAATGTCCAACAACAAGCAGGTTTTTCTCCTCAGGAGGGAAGTAGGCTGCAGTTGCCTTTACTCTGCACTACCATTGATTCTACAAGGGAGGCCCAGCGCTGAGCAGCTGTATAAAAATCTAAAATACAGAAAGAAAAAGGTGGTCTGTTTATGTGAAGCAGCAAAAAAATATTTCCAAAGTCAGTGTCAGTAGCAGATAGTGACTTGTTGGGATCACACCACAGCAGTGACTGAAGACAGCGGTGCTCTGGTCACAAGCGTCAACATGACTTCACTGCTGTCTCCATTGCCAGAGCTCTGAGGAGGCCATTGTGGGTGTCAGCATTGGTATGGGATGTTTGGTCCTCTCCTGGTTTCTGGTTCCACCACCACCACCACCACCACCAGCCAGCCCTCTTTCAAACCACAGTGAGAGCAAGTTGCCCCAAATCTGGTCAGAAACCTTCTCGCAGATATCCCCCAGAGCTGGTCTCCAGGACACACTGCAATGAAGCAGCACAAAGCATCCTGAGCAGAGCAGGGCAGGGGTACTGCTCTTCCAGATTTAAGGAGGAAAACCATCGCTCTTTCTCTTGCCAGGGAAAGTGAGCAGCAGGTTTGGAGACAGCAGGAACCCACAGGTAAAAGTCAAGAGGCCAGTGCATGCTTCCCCCCCTCATCCCCACAAATACAACTGCCTTTTTTGAGGTGTCTTCAACTGGACTCACATCGGGCTGCTGCAAACCATGCAGGTAGACGTTTTGTTAGGATTAGTAACCAAACAGACTTTGACAATGAAGAAAGCCCTCACCATAAGCAGTGCATTCCATGGAGGCCCCTGGTCTTCCCTGCAATGCCCATTTCATGGCAGCTGCATGTAAAGTAGGTTCTTGTCTCTCCTCTGAAGACAGGCTAATTTCAGTTTCTTTAACATAAAACGATCGTCCTTGCCAGTTCTGGTGAAGATGGTCTTAAGCCAGTTCTATGGCTCCTTTCTGATACTGCTGTGGGAGAGGCTGTCAGTGATAAGACCGTGGTCCTTGCTCACCAAGGCCCACATATCCTTCAGACCTCATGGCACTGCCTCTGTCTCCCCTCTCTAGCTATCTGGCAGTTCATGTGAGTGAGAGGGCTCATGTGGGCAGCTTTTTGAAACCTGCTTTCATAGTGCATGGGTGTGGTTGGGCATGTAGCGTGACCTCTTAGAACTCCTCACATTCATATCTGATGTGATTTGGGGAACTGGAGTTTGTAGACACTTTGGTTTGGTTTGTACCATCTTTCAGCCTGCAACAAGAGGGACAAGGACAACTGCACAAAGCCCTGACATGTTTGATACTGTATGACAATGTACGCACAGGAGCTGGAAGGTGCTCACATAGGGTTATACACCCTGGAACTATAAAGAAGCAATTAATAGAAAACTAATTCAAAATTTCAGACCGTGAAGGAAAGCATTTAAGCCAATGAAAGAAGTCTGTCTGGGGATATACGGTCTCAGTTCATCCTCCCTGATATGCTGGCAGCTGCCCAGTCTGCATTCTTTCCATCAATGATGACTTTGATCATTTCTCAATAATATTTGATCACACAATCACAGAATTTGATGGTCTTGCTTATTATTTTGCACTAAGAACAATGTGCTGTGCCTCGTCTGGGCTTCAGAATGAGGACGGTGGGCCTGTGACCTATGGGCCAGCAGTGACAGGGGGTTTAGGCGCAGAAGCAGAAGTGGCACCAGCACTGCACTGAGCTGATGGCAGTGCTGCATCGCTCAGGATGCAGCAGCAGGAAAGCACGACAGACTGAGCTGCTGCATTTGTAGAAAAATACAGAACCAAGTGGAAAGGAAAGAGCACAGGTTCACCTGAGGGTTTGGAAAAGAGAGTCTATAATAGGAGTAGTTCTGTCAATTGTGAGTTGGGAACCCCATTAAGCTTTCATGCAATACTGATCATATAGATGTCATCTCTCGCTTTCCACATCTTCTGCGCTATGATCTGAACTCCCTGTGTCATGTAACGCATTCTTTACAAAATTAAATAACACTGTAATTGTTCTGCTCTTAGTTAGTGGTTTTCATTTTAACACTCTGACTACCATAATAAAAACCCCATAAAATGTTCTCACTCCCACTTCACACACTGCACGCCTTTGCCTGCCTACACAATGGCAGCCCAAGGGTTAATTTTTTTACATTCTAAACATATGCATGCAGCAAAATGTATCCTAGGGCTATGATTCATTTGGGGAGTTCACAGGGATAGAAAGGCTCTCGAATTTGAGCAGTTAAGCCTTGTTTGGGGCTTGCATATTTAACTGGTGAGTCTTTGTATTAAAGTGTGTTTTGCGTTGCTTCTGAATAAAGCAGGGCATCCCTGCAAGAAAGACAGAAACCACATGGTTTATTTTTGAAATAAATTGTCTGGTCTTGCAACTTTTGTCTGGGCAAAGCTCCCTGACATACAGTTTGCACTTTTAGGGTCACGATAGCAAGGCAATGAATATATATATATATATATTGAGGGGCAGGCCTTTATATCCTTCCTTTGATTACTTGCTCACCATAACCAATGGAACTGGCTTTCTGACGTTAACCATCGACTGATGCTGTTGTTAATTAATTCTGGTTTCTAAAATAATCAGAGCCTGTGGGTGATGAAGTTCAGATTTTTGGAACCCTCATCCATTGCCACAGGGAAAGACATAGAGTCTCACCAGCCCTTCTGGGACCCACACCTGAATTTCACCTAAACTGCACCTCTCTACCTACCAGCCTGCTGAGATGCAGGGAAGAGGCTGACGAGGGCTCCTGTCAGGTCAGCGTTCCTTCTTCGCTGAAATTCTTCTCACTTGCCAAAGACAGAATGTCACACTGTTCCCGAGCAGTTTTAGATGAGAAAAATGTGAAAGCCAAGACTTCGCTTCAGCTCCAGCAGCAGCTTTTATAACTGGCATAGCTTTAGTAGATTCAAAGCAAGCTTCAAGAAAAGTTTGTGTCTCACAGTGCCAGAAACAGTCTGGGAATTTGCTCTGAGCCCTGGTAGGCTTTTAAAGAAAATCGCTGGACCTGGCAAGGGTTACCTTTGCCTAATGGGCTGTCAGTGAGCTTTGGCATCTCAGAATCATTCATCTTCCTCATCTGGAGAAAAAATCCAGCCCAACTCTGGCCCACCTACCCCTGAGCATGGGATAAAAATGATCCAGTTCCCATTAATCTCTGTCCTGCTGCCTCTGCAAACGCTGCCCATGTCATGCCACTGTCAGGGGTTTCAGTGAGATGAGGAAAAGAAGAACAAAAAGTGTGGGCTCCAGGCCCAGGGCTGCCACAAGAACTAACCCTGGTGAACAAGAGAGGCGTGTGTACACATACTGGTCCCATTTGTCCAGGATTCTCTACGCCTGAATGACTGGTAGGAGATGATCACACACACAGGGCTTGTGGCTCCAGGACATCAGGAGAAAAAATAAATTATTGTTTTAATTACCCAGCAGTAAAGGACATCTTACTTCTCCCAGCTGCATTAAATTGCTGTTCTCTGCTCCAGTCACCCCTGGCTTGAAAGAAAAAGCAGTGGAAGCTGTTAGGGTATCCTCGGTTCCAGTTTGCTGCAGGCCAAGGATTCTTGGCTTGTTGGCCAGTCCTGAGAGATACATCCTTCATAAAACTGCTGTCCTCCATGGACTGCTGAATTACTACCCCAGTCACCAAGCCCTGCCCTAAGAAATGTACCTGTTGCTCTAGGGTCTCAAGAGCATCCCAGGACACCAGTGGCCAGGACTGTCAAAGCCAGAGAAATTGAGTAGTTAGCCAAGAAGGTGGCCTGACTCAGGCCAAAGTGAGACAAAAATGAGCAACACTGTACATTCACAACATCCACAACAGACAGTGTAACTGTAAAGCTAGGGAAGAAAAATCAAATTACACTGATGACCCAAGAGCAAACCCAGAAGGTCTCTCTCCCTCCTCACAGCTGAGGTGCTGTGGGTGCCTACCCACACCAGGAACCTTAATAAAAACCTGCCAGAATATAAGCAAGTGTTGAATATAACAGCAAAAGCTGCCGGTGCCTCTCTCCACAACCTTCATAACCTGACATGGACTCAGAGCATAATTCTACATGGAGTTATTAAAATGTAATCCCTCAGCCAAAATATAGCTATGAACTCAGGGAGTTTATAAAACCCTCTCTGGTGTTTGAAACACTTATCTGCAACTTCTTTAATTTGCATGTTTTTAATTAAAGGCATTTTTCTACAGGTTTCTGAGGCAGAAACAAATATCTGTCTTTTGACTTTAAGACCACTATCTCAAAGCTGTTTTCTGTGGATCTGGAAAGAGTCATTTGTCCAAGAATAGATGGCACGTGAATCCCATCAGCTTTCCTTCAACCTGAAGAATGTGTTCTAGTTGCTTTTCAGAATGGCTTTGGCAGTGCCAGGATGTTTGAAACACTTAAGCAGAAATTCTGCTCCTAGTTTCCATCTCATTATTTTGAACTTTTCAGCACCAGCTTGTTTTGAGCTTTGGTTTATAACAAGGTGTTCTTTAGAAAGACATCTTTTTAAAGCCAAAGAAATAATTTAAATGTTTGTAAGGGGGTTGTTTTCTCGATATCCATCACTGTGGAAGGTGACTTGCAAAATCAGGACACAGGCTGTTCACAAACTGTTGTCAATCCATAGATGGTGAGTCATTTGGAAAAAAACAAAAATCCCACCAAAAAACCACTAAACAAAACCTCCTCATAATTTTCAATTATGGTAATTTTGGATACTACTTTTAACTAGAGTTGCTAGAGGTTTTTTCCAGACAGGAAATGGATTTTCAGAATCAATGGCCTTCAGTGTTATTCTGTTTCATAAAAAGTGGCATATCATCAAACACATTTACAAAATAATGTCAAGATATCTTCTAATTTATACATTAAGGGAAAATTGTGGGAGGGAAGGAACACAGTTATTACTTTTGTGAAGAGATCTACAGTTAGAAAACTAATTTTGTGTTCTGTTGATTTTTCCTGTAAGCCAAATCTAGACTATTCTTGGAAAGCAGAATAAAGCAATGTATCACAAGCACCTTAGAAGATCTTGCTGTGTCTTGGACTGCAGCTCCTTTTTGGGGAATTGCCACTCTGAGAAGGAAAACATTCTAAGGAGGTAGGTAAGTCCATGAGTAACTAATAAAAATGAGCCAATGCCTGGAAGCAATGATATGCTTGATGGAGGTTATCCATCATGGATTTTTTGCTGCCCAGTGAGAACACTCCCACATACCACTTCAGTAGGCAAATCTCACAATGGAAAGGTTGCAAATTACATTATGTATTAAAAGATTCAGCTAGAAACATTGACATAATATGCCATTGTGTTATTTCCAGAAATCAAGTAAAACATATAAAGATCCTAAATCAAAATCTGGTTTTGATGTTGCATTACCAGCCACCTTGATCTTCTTGCCATGTCTGAAAACTCCTTTGTATGGCTGGAAATTCAAAGGAACGCTGAAGATTTTGCTGTTGATACGGGAGAGAACAGTGCTCTCTTCATGAAAAAGCATATGAGTTTGAGAAATACCTTTACATCTTAAAAGACAAATGGAGGAGGCAGTAACATGAGGCAAGAGTGAACCATGTTATCATTTTGCTGTGCACAGAGGGTGAGATTTTCAGGAAAGACTTTGTATTTTAATTTTAAAATAAATAGGTAAGAGAGAAAAAAAAATCACCTACCTTTTCGAGCAGAATGGAATGGTTGATCATATGTGCACCAGGCAGTGCAATATGTTCTCACCTTTATTAACCACCAGAGACTTTCTTTGAAAAATATATATGCATATATGGATTTTATTTGATTGGTTTGAGCCCAAGAAGTATGCATGGATGCAAGAAGCCTTTTTTCCCCCTCGCCTTTCCTTAAAGACTCTTTGTTCTATTTGATTATCTCTACTATTCCTTTCTAGTGCTTGACAAAGTAAATATGCTGGTGGCTCATTTGGCTTTCAGATTATGTATTCAGTTGCATTACAAACTAACACAGTTGGATTTAGAAGCTTCCCACACATACACACACACCCCAAACATGTTAGCTGTCACAGTATGACCTTACTCTGAAATTGTTTATAATCTACACTAAAAAAACAGACTGGGGAAAAATAAAAACATGAAAGACAGAAAGGCCTTCAGTCTCGTTGTCATGGTGCAAGGGACAGCTGGGGCCACCTCACCTCACCCTCTTCCCAACTCTTAGTTATTAGGCAGAAGGCCTTGATGCTCGAGGATTTGCAGCACTTTACTAACCCTGAAGTATGAGAAATATCCCCTGGAGACCTATAGAGTGCGGGGTCTTCTTCCACTGAAATCTCTGAGTTCCCACTGCCTTCAAGGGTAATGGGTGTCCATCCAAACAATATCACAATTGGTCAGCACCCACAGCTTCCAACCTCTGTCCACTTGAGGATCTCCAAGGGACATGCTAACTTTCTTATAAATATGCATCAGCACTATGTACAGACCTTGCAAAACTGCTTTGCATCCTCTCCTTTTGTGGATGCCTGGAAAACAGTCCACATCTCTGGGGAATCTCCTACCAACTGGTGGCAAACCACTCTTCTCATGGTACAGTGTCAGCTGGCATAGCTATGATCAAGGCCATCCATCCTACCCAGCAACATAATATCAGCAAGTCCCTGCTCCAGACATGTCTGATAGCAGCAGGATGATTTTTTCAGCTAATTTCCACTGTTAGAAACATGGTGGTGCAGCCACCTGGGTGCAGGCTGCTGGCAAGGCTCACACTTTCACCTTGGGGTTTCCATTCACTGGCTCTGAGGCACAGATAAGCACCAAGAAAGAAGTTAGGTCTGACCACCAAAAAAGCAACATGCAGTTCTAGGTATTAACCAAATGATCCCCTTCTGTTACCCAGTAGTAACAGACCATCAGAGCATGCAGCAGCTTAAAAATGAGGCAAGAGCTAATTACAGGCAATGACAGGATAGTGTGCAAGAGGGGATACCATTTCCCACACAGAACCTTGAACCTGGTAGCAATGTTGTATGTTGCTCTTTTGGTGTCCAGAGTTTGGAAAAGATGAGAGACTGCTCCCCCTTCAAAAATGTCACCTACTGGGTGGTCACAGAAAGCACGGGCGAGGCAAGAGAAGAACAGGGGCTCTTTCATGAACTGTACCCATTTTGGTGTCATTTTCTGATCCGTTTTTGTCTGTGGCTGTCAAGTAAGAGGATAAATAAATCAGCAGAGACCTGTGAGCAGTCTCTCCAGTTCTGGATGTTCTCGACACCAGCTGGACACAGATTTTGTTGTCCCATGTCACAAATATTCTTCACGTGCATGGGGCCAATAAGCCACAAAACTGCTAAGAAAGAGATTTGCAGAGAATACACAAGAAGAGATACCAAACCAGAGTTCGGAGTTCATTTCCAAAAGTACAGTCTAAATGAAATCCTTCTGCAGACATTCATGATATTTATTAGCTGCTATTTTCCAACCTATTTTGAAGGGTAATTATGTGGATAACCTGCCACACGCCCCATTTTTTTGCAGAACCCTAAGCATTCCCAAAGACCAACTCAGAAAGCGAACTCCACCGCCAGAGCGCTGCCCTCAGCTTGACTGGACTGACAGAAACAAGCCAGGGTTGAAAAGGCCAGAAACGTCTCCAGACGCTGGGAGAGGGAGTGTGGGGAGTGTCAGCAGCATGGCGTTCCCCTGCAGCCCCCGGAGCCCGTGGCCGGTGAGCTGTGCCAACTCGGTGGGAGTGAACAAAAGGGAAGTGGGATCCAGGGAGCAGACAATTTCCACAACATGTTCCTTGCCTAAACTGGTGGCGATAATTGTGCCAGAAAAAATAAAAATAACAAGAAGAAATCTTTGATTTCTGTTGTTTTGGAGTTGATTCCAGCCATGGAACCAGTGGAAAGGAAAATAGCGAATGAATGCCGAGTTTCAATAGTGGTTTACTCCTTGTTGTGACGGGTCCCCGGTCCTGAGAGATGCAGACCAGATGTTAGAGGGCCTTTCTGAGAAAACTAGTCCTCGCTGCAAACAACTGGTGGGGATGGCAGGGAGCAGGGGCCAGCTGGGTCCCGCCTGCCATGGCTGCCATGGCAGGAGGATTTTCCTCACTGAACAGTTTTCCATTTTAAAACTCTTTCCTAACCCAGACGAGTCGTACAGAGAAATGAAGTTTCTTCGACTTCTGCAAGTTATTCTAAATGTCAGAAATGCGATCCAAATGTTGTGGTGCTAATTGCCTGTAACCCCGAAGGGAAATGAGCTTTCTCATTTAAATGTGCTTTCTCCGGGGCAAACAACACGGCCTTTCAAGTCTGGGGAAAATACATGCCCCTCACAAGAGTCTGACCCCTCAAATGATATTCAGGCGTCTCTCCACCACAGCACCCGTGAGGGATGTGAGCGCCCAGGAGCGGCTTTGGATGACTTCAGGCTGCGTGTGGTAGGATTTCACATTCACAATATTTATTTCAGCTGGGAAGGGAAAACAGCCTCCGTGTTATATCAAGTTGAAGTCTCAAGTGCATTTCTTTGCCTGAGTTATTAACCTCTAGTAATGAAGGTTTGAAATTGAGATATTAACTGCTGGAGGGGCAAATGAAGTTGCTCTAATAAGGCTAATTAGCTGGCACCTGCAGCGGGGCTGGATGTGGCTGCAAGGCTCCGGCAGCTGGGCTTGGGGGCCCTGTCCCTGACTCCTTGCAGCTTATCGGTGTCAGGCAGCAACTCCTGCAGCAGGGATCACCCCAGGATCACCGCCAGATCCTCAGAGAGGCATTTATCCAAGGCAAAGCCATCGCAGGCAGAAGAGACATAAGCACAGCCACACGTCCTTGGCCCTGCTGAGGCTTTCGTCTTCTACCTTTGATGGGAGGCTGCTGAAGGCCGGCACAGCGGCGGCACAGTGGCAGCACGCAGCATTCAGCTGCCACGCTTGTGATAGTTCTTCCACGCTTTGAAGCCGTTGTCTTAGCCTGACATTATCAGCCTGATTTGCATATTAATTGTAGGTCTGTTTATAGCCCTTTTTACCTTCCCACCCCCCTTCTTTTTTTCCTACAGTGCAGAAATATTTCAATCCTTGAGTCGTCAGGTTCAAGATATTGGGAGAGAAATAGAAAGGAACAAAGAGGTTAAGGCATTTCATTCCAATTTTTGAGTTGACTGACGTGTTAAGAAGATTGGGAGTGTCTCTAACAAAAGCAGCTGCGTAGGCACACACTCTTCCTCCGATCCTTTTGTGCTGTTTTGCTTTTTGCCAAGTGACAGGTTAATCCAAGCATAAACAATTGCATTATCATCCTCAAAATTATTTTCCATATAGTTGATATTTTTTCTTAAAGAGTCTCATAAAAAGTCAATCCGAAAGAAGTTTTTGAATAATTGAAACAGTTTAATTCACTTAGAGGTAGCAAGCCACCTCCATAAAATAGACTCAAATGGCCTAATTACTGATACACCATATGGAGGAAAAGCAGAGGTGTGGTGCAGTCTGTTGATGGATCAATTAGCGCACAAGGCAGAGGATTGTGTTATCATCGCTGTTACCATCAAAACAAAATCCTATTTTGCATGTTCTTGTAATATCACACAAACGATCTTGGGTTTTTTCCATTTGTGTAGCACCTCCTTCAAAACTCAGATCTCATAACACTTTGAAAACATTGAATTAAACTATCTCTGCCTCTGCTTTATTCCCCACAGGTTAGGAAGGTGTAAATGACAACCTGGTTTATCTGCCATGTAAAAGTAAGTAACTTCTAGAGCAGCCAGTTTCTTCACACTCCACAGAAAACTCTCAGCACTTCCACAAAGTAGTGGCAGAACTGCTGAGGGTGAAGAAGCTGTCTCTGTGGGTACAAAGAGGTGGAGGGCTTTAGCCTTCGCAGTGTTGAAGGAGGACCCTCAGGTGTCTACTTATCTTCATGAGTTTAGCAAGGTATTGGGAAATTGCAGCAGTGCAAATCTCTCTGCTGCTTTTATCAGTGTAATACACATTGTGTTCTGGGGGAAAAGGTTAGTAGTTTGAATTCTTCCACCCCTCCCAAATATGATGTAATGAATTACAACAAACAGTTGCCTCTCATCCTAGGCTTGGTTCAAGCGCCTATAAAATCACTGGTGAAAGGTTCCTAGGAAAAAGCGTATTGCTAAAATTCAAAATTAACTCATCGTAGTTTAAATAAGTAAGGCAAAATGTCCCATTTTGAGAAGAATGGTTTTTAAACTTGATTTAAAAAAATTCACATTTTACCAATCTTTTACATACTGTAAAACATAGAGCATGCAGAAGCACAGGCTAACTCTTCATTGAGGTGCAACGCTTCCTCTCAGCAGCTACTGCCCTAACTGGCTAATTTGATAACTTAGGCCTGGCCCATCATTCACATAAACTTTTTTTATCAAACCTGTAGGTTTCTGTGTTTTCTGAGGCATCCTAATGCCTGAGGATTGGAGGAGTCCACCCACCACTGTTACACTGTGATGGGGCTGTTCTGTTTGTGGAGCTGCCATCTTTCCTTCTGCATACGTACTTCAGTGATGCAGGAGAAGGCTTGGTTCCTGGTAGTGTCTCTATGAAGGCGAACCATACCATCATACCCTATTGTTGTTGATATACCTGTCATACGTGCTATTTTCAAGGGGCCGTACCTGCGTACAGGAGTCACCTTCTGAAAAGGTCACTGTTTCTCATTTCTCTCTTTGCTTTCCTGATAGAAATACTAATTTAACTTAATATTCTGACACCTGTTCTGTTCTTTGATTGGTCTGCTTTTTGTGTTTTCAGTCATTTTCTGCTGCCATGTGGAAAAACTCTGCACAACTACTCTTTGGCACCTCCAGGTCTCACCTGACATGCATTTTAGCAGAGAAAGCTGCTGCTTTCCAGCTTTCTTACTCAGGGCACAATCTAAATCCTTACTTGCAACATCACTGTCAGATAAGGTACCCATTCCTGAAAATTTACATAGATATTGAAACCAACCTTATAAAGGGCACTTTACCCTGGAAGGACTTTAGACGACAGTCATTTAGTTGTTTCCACTGATGTCTCTTCATAATCATCTTTTGTGGTTTTGAAGTCAAGTCTCAGACAAAACAGCTGTTTACTGAGTCCAAGATATTTAAATGTGACTAAGAAGTCTGGGCAACTCTATCTGTGGGGGTCCTCCACTTGTTTGGAGGCAATACAGATTGGAAAGCCAGACAACACAGTTGTCTCAAAACACGTCGGGCAAAACTCAAAATATTCAAAACTAAACATTTCTTCTGAAAAGCTAAATTTAGCATTTTATATTCTTCTGGAAAGACTTAGGCAGGAATTGGTATGTCTCAAAGAGATGTCAGAATACACACAGCATCAGGTTTCACTAGCCATGCAAACAAGACTTCCAGGAAATTGCCAGATGCAGAGGCTGTGGACAGGAGCACCCTCTCTTCCTGAAAGGACAGCCCCACACATTTGTGTTCTGAAGGAAGGCTGCTTCTCTGGGTGCTTTTAAAGGTGCAGTAAATTATTGCAATGGAGTATAATTGCTAAGTCCCAGAAAATTACTGTCATAAAGTTTAAGAGTAATCTAAAGATGACAGATAGCTCAATGGGAGCTATAAGGGAAATTGAGTTGTCTGAGGCTTTGGAGGTGCCAGCTACCAACAATCATCTTCCAGTGGCAAATTGTTTACTGTTGAACTGTCTCTCTTTATATGGTGGGCACACTGCAGTAAAAGCTATCTCACTCCTGTTGGACTGGATCCCTGCCCAACCTCCTCCTCCTCCCACCATCCATGTGCCCAGTCACATCCCCTCACAGGAACGCTGCATAATACTAAAACATTATGGGAACCATATGCCTAGAAAATGAAGCGGGCTTGCAAAATGAGATGGTCTCTAGTCAGGATTTGGCTTTATTTAAAAATGCTTGAAGCACAGTTATACTTTTGTGAATTCTACTGAGAAACTGCTGGCCAAGGTGAGAGTTGGACCTAAGGAAAGATCCAACTCCTTGGCTGCACCATCCAGTCCAGGGGTGGGAACTGCAGTGACATGACACTGTCTATATAGGCCTTACAACCATATGACAAAGTGCACAGATACCATGACATGTCTTGCTCACACTGCGGTAGTTGTCCCTTAAGTACTACTTCTCTTCTTGTCTTTTCTCATGTTGCACTCAGACAGTAAGGCATCATTATTTAACATACTGACTCTTCCCTGGATAACCTTTTTGAAA
This sequence comes from Porphyrio hochstetteri, assembly GCA_020800305.1. NCBI lineage: Eukaryota > Metazoa > Chordata > Aves > Gruiformes > Rallidae > Porphyrio > Porphyrio hochstetteri. The sequence goes on from CM036905.1 coordinate 36,965,746, forward strand.
GCTCAAACATCAAAACACTGCTCACCCTACACAAATGCCCAAGAGTCCACCTATAGATTTACAGCACTGTGAGCAATAGCTGCCCATTAACACCATCATCTGTGATTAGGGATTGGGTATCACTGGGAGCTCGGAGCCCCAGGCTCAGTTCACGTTTGGTATCTCAATAGTATTTCTCAGCATACATGGTTTGGTACCACTCTACCTATAGAAAACCCATCCTTTAGAAAGAGGAAAGCAAATCACCTCTAAATAATTTCTTCTCTGTAGGAGAGCAGCTATAAAACTGAAACTGCAGTTCAGCAGGGAAGTACATCTACCCAGTGAAACTCCTACGGCTACATCAGAAATGCTGCAACTGGAAGACAAAATGCATTATTCTGACCTAATACCACCCATTCAAATCCATCCAGAAATGCAGGTCACACAGACCTCATCTCAGAGCAGGTTCACATCACTCTACCTTACGTAGAGTGTTGTACTCTTGTTGGTTCACATCACTCTACCTTAAGCTGTACTGAATGTCATCCATCCTCCCCCAGCTGGTACAAAGCCAACATAAACTCCGTGAAAGCTCCGTATGGTGTGTTCTGGCTAATTTGACAGTAATGTGATCATGTGCCCATTCTTGAGACAGATCAAATTTGTACTTCTGGGAGATCAGTCAGCACATAGGCCTCCAACTAATGGCTGTGGAGCCTCAGCATGAGCACGAGCATCACACAGGTTCCTGTGACTGAGGCCACCGGGGCTTGGACAGCATCCAACAAGTTCCCCAAACTCCCAGGCCATCAAATAAGCTAATTTTGGCTTACTTACATTTTATTTTTCTCCCATCTCAATCAAACAGGAGATAAACACCATCCTATACCATGCAGCTTTCCTCCAAATATTCTTTCTTCTTTGCCATGGAGCATTTGCAATGGTCTGTGCCATCTGAACTGCCACAGCCAGCTCCCAGTCCTCTAAGTCACTGCACCCATGTACAGCAGGGGAGTGTTCATCAGTAACAGGTTAGCTAAAGGTGAAGGATAAAGCCTAGAATCTGATTTATTCAACATTTGAATGCCATCACCCTCTGAACACGCCTTTTTTATGGTTTGCAGCAGTAGCTCCTGCAGTCTCAGCTGTGCAGATGACTTTAGCAAGGTTGCAGCTGTGATCTTTGGGAGGTATTTTTCATTTTTTGGGCTAGGGTGGCATTCTAAATGAATAAAGCTGCCTTCACATGAATCTATAGTTTTACATCCAGTTTGGTTGCAGCTGATATATCAACTACAAAACAGTACAGATTTCATTATTTCAGGAAAGCAGTAATCTTTAACTCTTTGTGCCTGGTCTTGAAACTTCTTGCAGATGCTGACTTCAAAAAGCTAAAGAGAGATAATAAATAACCTTGTTGATGCCATTCAGATTTCTATACTTTATAAGTGAAATGTTTTAAAATACATAGATTTTGCTCAAAGGCAGAAGGTTTGAGGACATTCCCTTTTCTTTTTCTGAGTGTTCCTTTTGAGTTATACCTTCAGAGTGAAATACCATATGGCAGACACACACTTCTCAGCAGAGTAATGAAGTCCCACAAAAATTGCATACTTTTTTCCCCAGGGAATAGTTCTGCCTGTACTTCACATAGCCGATTTTATACAGCTCTTTCCCAGTAAGACAACTTCCACATTTTACTTTAAGGGATGAATTCTACTGATACTTGTACCAGAGTAAACTTAGAGCAATTTTCTTGAAGGCACTGAAGATATGCTGGCATAACAAGGCTCTGAATGCCATCTATATATTGTTAGTTGGTGCTTGTAGGAGACCTGAAAAACATGCTTACCCAAATGTCACCCTGAATATATTGTCCACGTTTACACCATCAGTACTCACAACATCTGCAAAGAAGAAGAGCATTAAAGGACATCTACTTTAGGCATATTTTTTCTAACTCTAAGGTCACGCTGTAGCTGAGATACCAGGGAGAAATTCTGAGATCTTCACCTGCTACTAGATTTTTACTTTGCAAACATCACTCCTGAGGTAAATGTGGGTTTTCATGGAGCAAAACATGAAGCCAGAATTAAAAAGCATATTTCTTTTGAGAGCATTAAATTCCTAAAATCATCATAAATGCATAGCTTAGGCAATCTTCTGTAATGTTACTTTATTTTTCAAGGAATAAACAAAATTACCATTTTGTTTTTCTGCATGGAAGATGCTTTTTTGATTCCAGATGTAGGAGACATATAAGACATGAATGCAAGCTAAATTTCAACCATAATAGACTCTGCATGTTGCCACTTCAATGACCTTTTAATCCCTTGGAGTTTAACCATTTCCTAATGTCTCCTAACAGCCATTTTCTTGTTGGGAAAGCCCTTTCTAACTGATAACATCTAAACAAGCTCATACCTTAATTAGAAAAATTCTCCCATAAATATTTATGTTGCTGTGATTAGGCCATTTACTGAACCCAGCTACCCATTATGAGTTAAAATAGAGTGCCTTGTTTTGAGAAGCCTGGGGCATGACATAGTTTATACTAGGGGACTTTAAGTTGTAATTCATCTAATCAAGCGCCTGACCCCTTGCCTCCAAAGTAGCCAGTAGTCATTGGAGGAAAATAACCTTCGGCTCAGCATAGCATCCCTTCAGACTGCATTTTTGTACGCTGGAAATAGATGGGATACATATCTAAGCACTTATTTAGCTACAGAATACCCTCATACAGCCCTTGTTTTTGCTTCAACAGCCAACATGTCAAAACTCTGAAAGAGAAAGGGGGCAATGTCTGTTTTTCAGAAAGAAATACAAAAAGTTACGGGAGTACCAAAGGAGGGCTTTGCCCAGCACACGGTGGTGCTACCTAATGAGACTCCCATGCCACATCGGTGCTGGGGAGCAGAGCGCTTGTTGTGGGTTGCCCCCAGGCAGCTTGCCTTGCAAGAAGTTAGGTACCCGGTGTGATGTCTCCCATTAAGCGGGTGATGAGAGATTTAGGCAGGCTGTTCGCAGGCTCCTGAAGTGTAGGAAGCACTGAAACGGGGCAGTACAAGTTCCCCCCCTTTAGCAGAATATGGAGCCAGAAGATGTACTTCCCTGGAGAGAAGGCGGTCTGAATTTCTCTCTTTTTGATGCCTAAAGTTATTTGAGGGTTTGGACTGTAGCCTTTGAGCAACCTGCATATGGCCATACAAGCAAATTTAACGGTGTCTGGGAGATGGAGCATGACTGTCAGACCGCTGAACTGCTAATATTCTTCCCTAGCACATTTTTGGCTGTCTCACTCTGTTACGTGTTTCCCACGCAGTTTTGGTACCTAAATTTTCCAAGGCTGGTTCCTGGGAGTAAGCTTGTGCATGGTGACCCCAGCTTGGTGGCTAAGGCATCTTGTAGCACAGACACAGCCGCTCCTGGCCATCTGGCCGACACGCGTGAGAGCACTGCTGGGCATGTTTAATTTACTGGCATTGATGTGATTTCTGACATCTAATGTGCTAATTCCATGTGCAGGTAAAGATCCAAGATTGCTTCGAGAGTTCCAACTCCTTCAGCATCAAAAGGGAGAATATGTGGCTTTAGAAGGGCTTCTAAAAGGAATTCTCAGTTTATTCATCTTTTTTTTTTAACTTTCAAGAAGAGCTGCCTTCACTAATTCCCAGACATCTGAGCCTAACTTGGAGCAACATGGTTAAAAGGACTCCGCTCCTCATTTGTCTGCCTTCCACCACTAATGCTATCCTCATTTATAAAGATACAATTCTAGAGTTAATTCATCCATGCTTCAAAGTCAAAATCCCTTTCAGACCTTTTCCAGCTGCAGATTTCTGTCTTTCTGCTTCCTTCTCTGGGACATAACTAATTCAGATTTAAAGTAAGAAAAGTCTCTCTCCTCTACATGTTGCCTTTCCAGCTGCAGTTACTCAAACCAGTTTCCATTATTTTTTATCTACTTTTTTCATTTCACTTAAGAGCACACCTACCTTACAACAGATTTCTCTCCACATACTGCCTATTGCTATCTACCTACTTCTTGGTTACTCTGTTTCTGCCCTTTACACAAAAGAAAAAGAAAGCAAGCAATGGGATTTTATGTGGCTTGGCTGTTTATTTCTTTAGTGTAAAGAATAATGTAATAGAATCCAATTTAGGTTACATATTCTTGAAAAGACAGAATGTACTTACATTTTAGTAGTACAATTTATTGTCCTGTTTTGGATAACAATTTCTGATGTAACTCTGATTAATGTTTTCATTAGTGTCAACTCTAGACTTCCTAAATTTGTTTCATGATCAGGATGCTGACCTTGAAATAATAAGATTAGAAAAATAATAATTTTAAGTCTTCTTGTGTGTAGTCTGGCTTCTGAAACATTAGAGGTCACATTTTTTAGATTTTTCTTTCTGACCACACCAGGAACTTTCTCTAAAAAAAAAAAAATAAAAACAAAGCTGAGATACTCTGCTGATTGAAAGAAGTACCACAAAGTGGTGCCTGAAGAGCAAAAAAAAAAAACAAGCATGAGAGTCAGCTTTAAAATCACAGAGGTTGGCTCCATTGCCTTTCCCAAGTTGTGAGCATTCCTGCCAGCTTGCAAATCATAAGTATGCACTAACTGAAGTTTTCTTGATTTTCAGAGATATTGAGCATCAAAAGCTGTCCTTGACAACAGTTATCCAGTGCATCTAAAAATAAAGCTATTTTAAGTGGATAAGTTGGGCACCATAACCCTTGTATGAAGACCTCTTCAGAAGGTAAAAGTGCTGTGAGTAATCTCTCTTTTAAGTCAGGACTACAGATGAGATGAATACAAGTTATGTGAATTGTCTTCTTTTGTTTGCACCGTACTTGGTATTGATTATTAATAGCTAAATCAGTTCCAAAATGCCTTTAAGTTTCAAATAAAGTTTCCTCTCCCTAACAGAATTTGCCAAATTTATTCTGTCCTCTCCAGAAAAATTCTGAGTTCTGACTATGGAAAAATAAAATAACCTGTGTTTGAATTCACAAGTCAGACCAGTTTGCTGTTTGTTATTCTCTCCTGAACGCTGTTGCTGTCTACCTAGCTCAACTCACCTGTGGTACCACTGATGACTGCACGAGATGCTTGGAATTATGAGGTACCAAATGGATTTGAAATCCTTTTACCCCTATGGCATTTAAAACTTCCTCAACCCGATTTATTTTCTCTCTGCTTCTCTCAAGTTGCTGACCACTCAGCCAGCCCAGTTTTTACCTCATACCTCACATCAGGACCAGAAAAACCATCAGCTATCACTGCCCCAGCTTACTCTGAGAAATAACCTGTTACCCATCAGTAGCAGACTCCTGTGTGTCACCTTTCCACCCATCAATAAGCAATGAAAATGAATAAAACTATGTTAACCAGACAAAAACGATTCACAGTCATATTCATGGAGACTTATTTTTTGTGAGAGTATTGAACACGCCGAAGGATTGAATAAGACTCAATGTCTGCCATATAGGCTGGTTGTTCAATTATTTCTGATACCAGATGAGGTGATGAGGGGAAACATCTGCTAGCAATCTTCAGCAATGGGCCATGTCACTGAAATGGCCAGTAACTATTTCTCTGACTGAAAAAAGGAGAGAAACTTAGCATAGCTGAGCTAAAGTGAGGGTGTAATGGAGTCCTAGAGCAAGCATGGGTAAAGAGAACACATGTGAAATGATCTGTTTCAGTAGGAAACTGTGGGAATGCAAGCAGAGGTTCCAGCACTCAAGCCTGGCAAAGGAGATAAAAGCATAGAGGTTGAAATCAGCTGCAAAATCTTAGAGAACCTGGTCCTTCAAAACACAAGCATTTCAGCATTTCCTGTCAAATCAAACTTCCGTGTAATATTTTAGCCCTTCTATACACATAAAAAGGAAGAAGCACAAAGGACTACAAAAATAACCTGCATGGTGCTTAAAGACTTTCAAGGCTGTTGTATTTCAGCTCAAGGATGCTTTGGATACAACCCGCAGCCTCTGATTCGGGATATAATCTGAGCTTGGGTTAGGTCTGATTTTATCCAGCACCACTTTGCACTGAAATTTTCTGCTCTTTTTTTTTTTTATGGGTTAACTGCCTGCTCGACAGCTAAACTCATTTCTCTGATAAATGAAACCCCAGTGTCATCCTCTTTGATGAGCCCTGACTATAAGCCGTGTTCGTGGGTCTCAGCAAGGTCCCAGGCAGGACCCTGTAGCCACAATTTACCAGCTGGACATTAAGCCATACTCTTATCTCTTCAGATCCTGCATAAAACAGCAGGAGATCAGTTTATGAGGACTTTGTCTCTTCTCAATTGGGTGTCCATGCACCTGGAAATCAATCCCAAAAGACACAAATCTTATCGTTGAAGATCCATTGTCTTTGTACTCTACAGTAAAGCTCCTTTGGCCGTGGCCTAAGCAGATGTTCCATCCTGTATACCTCAGTAGTGGTCCTACACTAACCAAGAAGTGGGTCCTTAGTCCTCACGTGTTAAGAGGACCAACTTTATGACTTTTCCCCTTAGCCATCCTTCCATATCATGTGCCATCTTCTCTGTAGAGCAGAAAAAAGGAACACCATCACTGAGATCAGTGCATTGTTGAAAACACTGAATCATCTCCATGACATTTCACATTTCCATGCCTCTGAACTGCCACTAAATTTAAGCTCCAACTGTCCCAAACTCCTCTGGTACCAAAGCACTGCAACAGATCACATCAGTTAATCACCAGGGACTCTGACATTTTAAGAGCAAATTATTCATCCTCTCCATATGTAACTTAACTAACCCTGGTGAGAATATCTCAGCTGACCATTTGAGATTACATACGTAAGGGGTGCTCTAAGAAGTCTTGGATGATAAAGCTTAGTAACAATGACCCGCTTTTCCCAATGGTTTCTTTTTTGGGGGAGGGGAGGTGATAACTGTGAGTTATCCCCCCAGAGGGGCTGGCTCCTTTTCAGTGCTACAACTATAAAAAGAATGAAACAGGTGCAGAGGACCATGCTCCAGATTTGGGAGTGACAGCCATGAAGGCTAACAGCAGGAAATGAAAGGCAATATTCCTGCTCTATATTTTTTTGTTGCCAAGGCTGACATAAGAGTGTCGTTATGTGGAGAAAGAGTTGAGATTTGCCACTTGGAAGGTCCTTGACCCATTTTGTTTTCCTTTGTGATACACGCAGAAGAGGTCAGAGTACTTTCCCTTGCAATTTCTTTTACAGTCATCTATGGACCAATGTCTCTAAGTTCGGCCTACTTTTTGTCAATAAGGAGCATTTTTTCCTATTTCTATTGTGCTGCAGCCCTCTGTGGTTCACCATGAATGCTTTACTGCTTACATTTCTGGCTGATCTGCCTTGGCTTCCCACAGCTCTTCCCTGGTAACAGCCATGGAGAGAGTCCAGGATGCAAACTGTGTAGACATCACTAATTCATTATTCTTCTCTTGCTATCTAGGGTTGTTTATACCCCGGCCTCCTGCAGGTGAGGAACCTTCACTAGCTATCTCACCCATGGCCTGGATCTCCTCTGCTATCACCTGGGTATCTGCTGGATAGCGGAGGAGAGTGGTCTCAGCTGTCTTCCAGGAGGGAGACTGACATGCTACAGTCTGACTGCCACACCAGGACCTTCTCATCTGGTATGTGTCCTGCACAACACTTTCAACGGCAAAGGGGAGCAGATGGCATTGAGGTCCTCGAGTGTGTCCAGAGAAGGGCAACCAGGCTGATGCTGGAGGGCAAATCCTATGAGGAGCGGCTGAGGGAGCTGAGGCTGTTTACCTTGGAGAAGAGGAGGCTGAGGAGAGACCTTATCACCGCCTACAATTACCTGATGGGAGGTTATAGAGAGGTAGGTGATGGTCTCTTCAGCCAGGTGACAGGAGATAGGACAAGGGGGAATGGCATGAAGCTGTGCCAGGGCAGGTTTAGATTGGATGTTAGGAAAAAATTTTTTACTGAAAGAGTTGTCAGGGCCTGGAACAGGCTGCCCAGGGAGGTGGTTGAGTCACCTTCCCTGGATGTGTTCAAAAAAAGGGTAGATGAAGTACTTAGGGATATGATTTAGTTTAGGATGCGAATGGTTGGACTTGATGATCTTAAAAGTCTTTTCCAACCTTGTGATTCTGTGATTCTATGGAGGAAAAACAGAAAATGAAGCCTTCCCAAGACTAGAAGTGCCACCATTCTCTGCGTGGCTCTCTCACTTCCCTGGGAACCTTGGAAGCAGCAAACTGGCAGAATATTCTCCACAAAATCTCTGCTTGTGGCTTGCTGTGCAGGGAAATTGCTACTTTCCATGAAAGTAACAAATGGCCACTGTGACAACCCTTGTTTTCAGTCCTGCTTTCTGCAACTTGCTCTCACTGCTGACAGCCAAAGTCCACAGTCCTCCACGGTTTTGCCCACAGACCAGTATTTCCTTTATTCCCACACTGTACTGTGAGGGTTCCTTTCCTCTGGCAGCCCCCTGCCTCTCAGGCTTAAAGCAGCTAATGTAGTGTTTCCCTCAGAAACACCGGTGGAAACTTAATGATGAATGAAGGAAACCTGCTGGGGGTGAGGAGAAAAGCTGAGAATTCAACTTGGTGCTGGGATTGAGCATGTACAGATATTTACAGAGATTTCAGCCATGGGAACAAGGAGAGGTAGCCAGGATCACTGTGAGGTCTCTAGTCTCAGCAGGCCTGTGCTTGGGCATAAAGTGCTCCTTGTTTCCTGCCATCAGATGACCAGGAGGCTGGCTGGAGGGCACCTGGCTAACACCTGGAAAATGGATGCAGAAATGTCCATGTAGCATATAATCTGAGAAGTCTGCAAACAGCCAACGGCCACTTGTAGCTGCCTATACCAGTTCTCACAGTGTTCACCTCTCGTCCCTCCTGGCCTGGCCACAGACCTATCTGGCCTGGGGGACCCAGCAGTTCTCAGCTGCATGCCACATCTGGCTGCCTCACTTCTGCTCCTGCATGCTGGCAGTTTGCAGCACCTCTTTGAAAGCTGCCAGCCTCCTTTCCCTCTTCCCTGTTTATACTGGATCCCATTCACCATCCTCTTGGCTCTGGTGTGCAGTCATGTCACAGACAGTCTGGATTCACCCTCAGGTGCTGCGACTCCAGCACTGGGAAATGAAAGCAGTCTCTGTTCCTTTTACTTACAGAGGGGCAGGAGCTTCTCTTCCTGTCTTTTGAGGGTTGCCATCGTCAGCCCTTCTCTCCCATCATGACTCCACCTTCCTGCTCATGGTCTGGGGATCTGATCTCTCTGACTCAGAAGGAGAAAGGAAACTTTGGTTTTAATTGGTATTCACGAGAAGGACACATAGTGAGGGGGGATAAGGTAGTATGGTCATGGTGGTAGGAGCTGTGTCTGCAGGACTCAGGGTGTTTATGGAAGGTGAGGAGGACATAGGAGCAAATTTTAATGAAGAACTTCTGTTCAGGGGAAAGCATCAGCTGAGCCTGGGGCCAGTGCTGTGCAAAAGCAGTGGCTGATTGCCCTGTTAAGAACAGCTCTGGCTTTCTCGTGCTGTATGAGATGATCATGTTCCAGCTCAGGAAAGGTGTTTCTTCACCTAAGCAAAGGGAAGTTCAGCCAAGTGGGCCTGGATTCTGGAAAAGCCAGAGCCAAGGCAGGCTCTGGCAAAGCCAACATGTGGGACCTCCACCAGGTGTTATTGGCCACTTGGTGGGGCCACCTCAGAGCTCTTGGCCCACCACAGGTTATTGTTATTTCAAATATAAGATCTGAGGCCAAAGTGATTTGGCCCATCAAGAATGGGCCCGAGTCCTGTGACCCTTCAGGTGGAAGAGAAAGTACATGGCTAGAGGCAACTCACAGGGAAAGGGGGCAACATCTGTACACCTCAAACCTGAAGCGCTGGGAGGCTAGGGGTTCTAGTGGAAAGACCTGGGAAAGGGCCAAGGCAGGCACGGTACAAGAACCGTCCAAATAGCTGGGCAGAAAATGTGTTTACACGGCAGGGGTATTTTTAAATCACTCACTGCTGTAAAACCAAACCTCCCACCATGCTGCTGGTGGGGAGGGGGCACAGTGACCACAGCAGGAAGCAGGCACGGAAGCAGCAAAGCTCTCAGGCATCTTTGCCCTGATTTTACAGACCTGGGAGCAGAAACACTTCTGCTGACGTGCCTGTTATCTACAGAAACAATGAACTCTGATCTCAAGCAGTGCTCTCTGCAGAGGCTGAAAAGAAAATCTGCTTTGGCCTCCCCTCTGAAGCAGACCGTGGGTGGAAGTGTCCCAAGCTGTCCCACTGCTTTCTTTGCCCACCGTGGCTCTTGCTCTCCATCGCTCTTTCAGGGTATGTTTAGAAGATAGCGCTTTACTTTGTGGGGCTGCTTATACTTGCTCGTTCAGTGTAAATAACTGTATTAACTTTATAGGCAGCCCTGGTTTGAACTGCCTGAGATTCATGTAGCAAACTGGAACTATGCCAGGCCCACCAGAGCAGAGTCCTGTTAGTGCGAGGTGGAGCCCAAACAGCTCTCAGGATGGGAGGTCTCTCCAAACGAATGTGATCCCTCCTTGTTCTTACAGATTAGTTTTAACACTGACACAATAGCTGCCAAATACTGAATCTGCCAGAAATGTTAACAAAAGGCGCTTTGATCTCATTCACTTGTTCTTGTTAAAAATGTATTGTATTATTTTTGCCTCCTTTGCGGTCAGGAGAAAAATGTTTTACCCTTGCATATCACTCATGTTCAATAATCTGTGTGCGGTGTTACACAGGGCTTCTGCTTTTCACTGCTACTTGCTATGAGGCTGCTTACTTCAGCAGTTGTTGCATGCTATACATTTGTTTAAATGCTTCAGGGAGGTTTTATATATTTTTATATTAAAGACTGAGATTTTTGGATACTTCGCAACATTCTCATCTAAACAAGCAAAGAATTTAATTCTTATTATATGTGTAAAAACTACTAAAAAATCAGTTTAAACTCTCATGCTAGTTGTTAAACTATTGGCTTATTAGTTAATACAGTTCACATATCTGTTCTTGGCACAAGTTTACATTTTTCTAACCACATATTTACTGTTCAAAGCAGCTAATAGTCACTAATGAAATGATACACTGACAATTATCTAGCAACAGTATTTCTTGCAATGCATCAGCCTCACAGTGTGTTGTAAAAAAATACATGAGTCAAACAGTGTAATTCTCATCTTCAAACACTATGGAAGTTTATGGAAAATGTAATCCCCACTAGCAAATAAAAAAAAAAGAGGGAACTGTTGATGACGAACTTTGGTGTTAAATCAAGGTACTATATTTGTTTACATATAAAATTGAAGAATAAGATGTAACATGTTAAACTTCTTGTCATGAGGTATTGAGTATATTCTGATAGTTTGGCATGACAATACAGGGAATGATTATACTGGAGGAGGTACAGATAAACTTGCAAAACAGAATGAATATGCATTGTGATTGCTGTTTCTTGATATTCTAAAAACAGTGTTTGCATTTTTTATCTCTGAGAAACAACCACATGGAAAATCTTTATTTTTAAAATGCAAAGAGCATTCTGTTTTCAAAACAAACTGATTACTTGTGCTGTATATGACACTGTAGTTGATCTACTCCCAATCTCATCTTTGAAGGTTAAATTTCCGACGTGTGATTGTGTAAACCAAAAATTTCTTCTACTCCTCCCCCAAAAGGCTAGAAGGCAGAATGAAATGCATGCACATTTAGAAAATGCTACTTCACGTTCAGAAAAATTGTCCAATTATTCTATTTGCAAAGAGAAATTTTGAGTTGACCCTTAGATTATTGGACACTCAGTGTGCACACACTTTTTTAACTTCATGATGCTGTTTCTAGGTGCTCTATTTACATCAGTAAGAGATGGTAGGTTTGGGGATTTTTTTATTGCCTTCCTTAATGTGGTGGGACATTTTCTCGAAGAATCACATTTCTTCTCTTTGAAGGTTTACTGTCAAAAGGAGTATGGACTGATGATAAGATTTGTTATTGTATTGAGTATCAGGATCAGCGTATTATTGATAATTACTAAGCTTGGCCCATAACAAATGCATTCTTTTGGGCTCTGAACAAAATACAATACAAAACTTAGCACAATTTAGAAAAATTTTATCATTTCAATCCATAAAGGTGTAATGGCCACCTTCTTTCCTGTTGGTGGCTACTGTAACCCACATCAGGCATTACGAGGAGAATTAAGTAAGCCCCTTGAAGTTATAGACCTTCAGTAAAATCATGATGTGATAGGTGTTACTAAACTGGCTTCTCTTTCTGCAGATTTCAAGGTCATCAAAATACCTGGTGTCCAGGAAAATCCCTTTGCTTGCTTGCAATGGTAGGTACATCTTCAGGATTTCAAGATCCTGGGCCATTTCATTCTTATTGTCTGGAGCTCCCATTCATGCCAAAAACTTATCTGTCATCTATTGGACAGATGCGTTTCTCTCCCATAGCTAAAAATGCACCATTTAGCACATTGCCATTAAAGATACTGAACTTTATGGTGATGCCAGTGATGTTGGACTTGGACAGCACAGAAGCATCTGAAAACTGATATTTTTTACATTCATTCATTTCAATGTCTTACAGAAAACAATTAATGACTTGGGAAGAATACCAACCTGTAAGAAATTCACCAGGAGAGGTTATCTGGGATTACCCAACTCATACACACTTGAGTGTGGACCTCCATAGTTCTGGGGGTTTTGGCCTGCAGGCTGAGTGGCCTGCTTTTTCTCAATGATTCCCTCCAAGAGCCTTTTGCAGTTCTCAGGCAGTGACTATCATTAGCAAGATCACTGTACCACTACACACTCCGTGGTGAGTGGAACAATTCTAGCTAGCAGCAGTAGAGACGGAGATATCAGGACAATGGGGAGGAAATAGAGGGAACAAAAGGATAGAAGAGGGTACATTTTCCTTCTTAACAAAAAATCCTACAAAACCCAGACAGCTGTGCACAGTAATCTATAAATTTCCAGTATGTGTCACATAGAGTCTCTGTTCATGTTGTCAAAGACTCTCTGACAGCTGATAAAATTTAAGGCAAGTGGTAGCTGCTGTGCACTACTTGTTCAAAATGACAAAGTGTGAAAATGTGATCAATGCAGGAACTCATAGGGGGAAAAAAAACACTTTGCTGTTCTTGAAGTCTGTTAAGTAAAATTGTGCAAAGAAGTGTGATTAAGCACCATTTGTAACGAAACTACAGGTAGATACCTCACAAGTACTTTAGTACAAACTCAAGATGATTCAAGCATTTCTGGCAAGGTTTTATAGTAACGTAGAGCTGCTTTTTGGCATCGTTCTCTCTGTTGGTGCTCTCTGGTGAAGAAGTAAACCTCTCACCCATCTGCTTGGGAGCGACTCACATTGGGTAGCATTCTTATAAATTTACATGCTGCTTACAGCTTTTAGTTTTCAACTGTGCTTGCATCTGGTTAGACAACAATGGAAGTCACCTTTGTTACATGGCAAATATTTCAGACCAATGTAATTTTTAATTTTCAGATGATGGCTAATTCTACTACTAGCCCATGCTGCCTTCCAAGAAGAAAGTGGGGAACATGGTCATGTACTTCGGCAAGATTATGCAGTTCTAAATTCTCAGCAACCTGAATGAACCATTATTTAACATTTTCTAAGCTTCTTCAAGCATTTCCTATTTACAGATGTGCTGGGTCTGGCTGAGATGGGTTAATACACAGTCAGAGAATATCAAGCAGAAGCATGGGAATTAGTTGTAACTCAGCAGTTGAGGGCTACTTTAGGTAGGTACTCTGAATTAATCTGCCATGGGAAGACTGGCTGGGAGGAAGGGTGAAAATGCTGTAAGATGAGTAACTAGGACACTTATTGGGTAAATGTCTATTGTATTTATTGTACGAGTACCCTTACTCCTTCTGTGTATTATGACGTTTTGACATGATTATTATAATTCCAGAACAAAGAGCAGAAGATGTAACTTCAAGGAATTCAGGTAAAAATGCCTATAACTAAAAATGGCCAATTCTTAAAATTTTAAGATACCAGGTTTTAAATCCTTAGCACTTTGATCAACTTTAGTTGTTGGAACAGAGCTTAAAAACATTTTCCACAGGCTGAATTTCATTTGAAAGTTTCAACTGACACTGTTCACCCATTTTTCAGAATGATATTAAGGAGATAATTTTATTTTGCCCATGTTAAAAATAACATTATTTATCAGAGAAGTTCCAATGTCCTACTGATTTGGGACTGGGATCTTATATATGTTTGGGCTGTGTGTATAAGATTCTGGCATTAAGAATTTGCCTTCAGCCATTCCTTAGGAAATTGACCCAAATTTGTTTAAAATATAAAATTATGAAAATTTTCCATTTAGCCCTGATAGCAGATCAAGTGTTAGAGGCTGGCACCTGCATTTCCCCCAGAATCTCTCCCTGTTTGGTATGCTCCATCATGGGGTGGAAAGGCACAAGAATTTGTTCCCCTGCAATTACCCCTGCAGGCACAGGCACTCAAGGGTGACCCAGCAACTAAAACCACGTGCAAGGAAACTCTCCCATATGCTCCCATTACTTTCACTGATGGCTTCCAGCACCCTGAAGAAGAAGGAAGAACCTGTCTCACATCAGAAGGGCTTTGCGAAGAGTGCCGGAAGGAAAGGGGAAGAGGTGGAGGGAACAAGGGATAGGGCAGGAACTGGGGAACAGGGTTCAGATAGGTGCAGATGAACACAGCACCCCTGAACTTCAAACCATGCTGAATACCCCCGAGCTTCTGCAGACTCCAGTGTTGTGTACTTGTAACACAAGGGGTCTGATACAGCCATTATAGAGCCATATTGCTTCTATCAGTCACCTTTTATAGCTTGACGGCAGAACGCTGTCAGCTTCAGATCTAAGTGCCACCAAGAGCCAAACAGGGAGTCACTAATCTTCCACTCACAGAACTGCTGCATCTTGTTCTGCGTGTGTTTGCATCTGTTTAGTTGCTAGTTTTCAATTACATTAAAAGAAAACTGATTTTAAACACATTGGGGTTGAGGGTTCACCTACTTAAAGACATGCATTTGTATAACCCACTGTGCTTAGCCAAGTGGGGTTTCTGTTTCTCGGTGTTGTTAGTTTCTCATTGCCACAGGAGAATTAAATACAAAATTAGGGAAATGCTTAAGACTTCCAATTAACTTTTCAAAGCTTGATGAATGCTAAAAATATCACGTGGAGCAGGAAATAGACCAACAAGCCTACAGTTCATCTATGTGTTTGTTTTAGTCCTTTGTGTATTTTCTAAATGTCCACTGATTTCTCTGCTATAGTTATTTGGAAACACTACACATGAGAAGGAAAAAAGGATGCTACTGAAGAAAAGAAAACTATAATTTCCCATAGTTCAGTGGGGAAAATAAAAATTATTATCATAAAGTCATAAGGAATTTATGTATTAATTTTACAGCCAAGAAACTATTTCAAGGAATCTGAAACATAACACTTATTTTAAAATAGCTTATGCATAATTAACTATTTCAGCTAGTTTGGTATTAAGCAGTTCTTGATTGTAAAAATTGTAAGACAGGTTTTTTTTCTTAGACGTTAATAAAATTTGAAATGTCAGCCTTAACCTCATTTTAATGGGGTTAAAGAAATTTAGAATAATGTGAGAAATGTGTATCTGATTAAGAAGAGTTTTAGGAAACCAGGGAATTGATTCCCAAACCACAGAAACTCATTTTATGCATATGTAATTCTTCTGAGTAATAACAGAATTAAACCTGCTCAGTGAAGCCAGTGGAGGAATCAGTAATGGCAAAACAAGTATTTAGCTGGCCATTCTCCCTTCAGCTTGAGCTACTTCATTTCTGATCCCACATAACCTTGACCAAGCAGGAGACCACAGCTGAGGCTATTGCTCCAAGAAGATTTTGTATGTATAAGCTCTGAAATCATGGATTGCAATCTATTGTGCAATACCAAGAAGCAATTGTAGAGCTTCATGTAATAGAAAATTCCCCCTCGTGTCCCCCATCAGTGGTGGGTGATTACTATCTATGGCAGCTGCTGGGTATTAGAGAACTGAGGCTTTCTGATCAACAGCTTCAGGGCAGCAGAACCAAACCAAACTTAAACACTGATCAAAATCATAACTGTAGATACAGAAAAGGCAAGTGCAGAAGGTACAGCTTAGCTGTGAATGTCATGTCCTGGCCCCAACTCAGTGATCAAAGACATTCCAAAACAAGCGCTAAGTGTTTGCAAGCTGCCAAAGAATTTGGGTGCAGTGTTGGGAGGAAGATGAAGAACAGATTATACATCAGTAGCAGCTACTCCCTAGTTTGATGAGGAATCATTTAAAAAAATCACTGGGAAGACATGTTGCATATCCACAAGGATCCTCGAGAATAGTGGTGTAAAATACATCGTGTTGAAGGGCTATTTAAAGAAAAGACAACAAACAGGAGGTTGTAGGGTGGAGACAGCAGAGAGAGTGATGAAAGAAGGGGCAAACTAAAAAAGGAGAGCAGAGATTAGGAGACTAGGAGGGAATCATGATACAGGGGCAGCCTTGAAACTGGGAATCTCCTGCACAGAAGCTAAAAACATTGCTAGAAAAGTCACAAGAATTAATAACTTTTGGCACGTCTTTCCTGCAATGATTCCAGGAGAGGAGGGGACACAAACAGAAAAATGTGAAGAGAGCTTTCATGTTTGTCATGAACAAGAGACAACTTGTTTTTGAAGAGCAAAACATAGTACATGCACTTCTCACAAAGCACAATTGCAACTTCACTTTGGCCATCCCTCCCTCCGTGCCTGCCCATCCCAGGTGGATGGAAACAAGCTCTCGAAAAGAAAACAAGCAGCTCTGCATGATGGGTTTGCAACAGCATCTGGTGTCTTGGAAACCACTCCTTCAGCCAATTCTCTTGGCTGCTTTGGAGATGTAGTGATGTGCAACTGCAATATGGTTAGGCTTGCTTCCCAGATCATATCATACACTGGCCGGCTTGTGGAGCCTCTACCTCCAAAGTACTGGAGGTAGATGGAGAAACTGCTCAAAACTTGTACGTGGCTGGAACAGACTCGCACCAGATGGCCATTCAAAATAGCAGTCAGGAGAAGAGTGTCACACTGAGCAGATGCAAAGTCTTATCCTTGAGAAAACTCTTCCCAGCTGCCATTTTCCTCTGACTCGTCTTCTAGAAGAACAGCATTTATTTCGATCAGAGCCAGTGCTGAGTCACAGGCGCCACATGTCAGGGCAGTTCACTGGGTCCCCTTCGTGGTGGTCGGGGTGAGGATAGTACTTTAAGGCAACTAATGTTTAGGCTTAATACATGCAAAGTCTCAGCTTTCTCTTATTTTTGGTTGCAATATTGCTAGAACAGTGGGACACCTTTTGAAGTGCTAATGTAAATACAGACAAACATCTACCAGAGAGAGACTGTTAATGATGATAAAGAGAAACCCCTTGATTTTAAGGAGCATTGGATCAGCCTTAAAATCAGAACCTTGGCTTTCAGTGCTGGATGTTAAAAGTTATTTTAAACACACAGTGTCTGAGATCTTTACTGAGTGAATTATGCAAAACAAAATGTTCCCCTGAGCACCTGTGCCTGTATGAAATGCTCTTTCAGGTTTCCTGCTCTTGAGAAGGCTTTTTTCCTTGATTTTGCAAGAACTGCCTTTTTAAAACTTAAGACATGATTTCTTTGTACTAAAACTGGATCACAGAATACAATGTCATGAAAGGTAAAAATAGAACTGGAGGAGGGTTTTTTTCATTTCCTGCTAATTTCCTCAGAAAATTCTGAAAGGTTTACAGCCATTTCATCAAACACTGATACTGTCTGCACTAAGCATATGGTCTATTTTGATCTTCTCTCAGTTCCCAAAATAAAAAGCTAAGGGTCTTTTGTGAATATCACCTCCCCAGCTAGAAACCATGTGAAAGCAGCTCCATCACTCCTCTTCCTAAGCCCCAGTCAATCTGTGCCACAGAGGAACAAATTTCGGTTCCCACCTTAGGCTAGCCTACAAAATGCTTTATGTTTCCTCGCCCCAGCTGTTGGACTCTGCCTCTATCCATTCCTGCCGCTCTCCTGCAGTTCTTCCTATCATTTCCTACCATTTTACCAAAGCAGGAGATACAACAAATTCCATTTTCTTGTCAGAAATTTTTAACCACTTTCATTAAAATACCCCTCTTTTGCCAAATAATACCTTCACGCTATGCAAATTTAAGTGTTTGTACCAATACTATTCAGTCAGTGGACCAATTCCAACAATTTCCTTAAAAGCCAATGAACTGGGAAGAAGCTCAGAGGCATTTGAGTTTCTTCAGAGATACTGGGCTTCCAAGATTTCCCAAGTTAATTATTCACCATATAGACTTTTCCGGGGTGCCATAAAATAAATAAACAAACAGCAGAACATGAAAGGTGGCTTCATAAAGCCTCAAAGCACATACAAGGACAAAACTCTTTGTTCCGTTTTTATTAATTTGATGTATTTTTCCATGGCACTGGACCAAGTTATGCAACGAGAGGAAGACTGTCAGCATTTTAATTTTTGGACTATTGCATTGCCTTGATTTTTTGGCATAGCTGAGTAAACCTGCATGATTTTCATACAAGGAGAAAACATCCTGATTGTAGGTGGTCAAACACCTGCTCCCCAAGCTAGGAAAGGCAGCAGCTGTTGTCCTTAGCATGCTTGATTTGAGGAAAGTAGGATGTAGGATGTTGTCTACATATTTTTCACAATGCTAATGTTTGTGGCTTGCTAACATATGAATTACTGTTTTTGACAGGAGAAATAAAATTTTAATACATGACTTTGACAGGAATACTCAAAAGTATACACAGGCTAAAGAAGTCAACTGCTTTGGAAAACTGAATAAATTCTGTTCCCAGAGTTGCTTTACTGACCTCCCAAATAGAAACTCCAGAAGCCTGTGAGCAAGTCCAGCTTCTTCCATCCTGAGACAGTGGTTCCACCATACTTCAGGTGTACTGTGTTTCTCTTGAAAAGCCAACTGTATTGGGTCTGGTTGGGATGGATACAGCACATGAGCATACTCAGATGTCAGGATGTTTGGATTCTGTAAGGAGACTCATCTGGAATCAATGTTTAAGTTTCAGTTCCTCATAGAAAATGCTTAATTCTTATTTTTCACGAAAGCCCTTTCTCTTGGAACAACTCATCTGCTTAAAATTAGGCATATACTTGTTTGTCTTGCTGACTTGAGGCCATACAATATACAGTCCTCTGATGCGGAGTAATTTATGTGCTTGCATAAATCAGTGACTGACTGGATGCAACAGTTTCGCATATGCATTCTTCTTTTATGGTCAGAAGATCATTGAAAAAGACTTCATACTTTATGCCTTTGAAAGTCCCTTCCTTTTTCTGTCATGTCTGGAAAATGCAATGAGTGATGATCTTAAAGGTCTTTTCCACCCAAACCGATTCTGACTTTTCCCAATATTTTTTGTGAATTATTTGCAATCCTCAGCACAGAATTAGTATTAAGCATGAAGATTACAAAGGTGACCACAGTCTACAACTGCTCCTCCTCTCCTTTCACCCCTTTGAAAGATTTAAATATAAGAAGGTCATGTAAAGCCTGAAGAAGTCCTAGTTCTGCAGGAGAGCCAAGAACTAACAACAAAGCCACGTTTCTTGCCCCAACTAGCAGAAATTATTATGTAAAGGAAGAGTTGCAGGTCTGTAACTGCACATTTCCAGGTCCCTCTGAGTTATAAAATGGAGTGTGCTGAACAAAAATGCTCTTTTTTGGTCTTCTTGACTTACGGATGGCCCTTCATATTGAAGGCATCTGAGCTAGCTTGTTCTGTTAGCATCAGATATGAAATAGTTTTTTTCATATCTTTATGGAAAGTGCAAGCACACCCCACATCCTTGCCAAATTGCAGAAACGATGTGATAAATGCAGTAACATAGAACTGAACATTTGCATAGATGTGAATAATGCAATAACGAGGATGTAGAAAAATAAACGTGGATGAGTCCAGGCTGGTAAAATCCCCATTTCCAACCCTGATTTTCATGCCAGACACAAAAGCTCATGGGTTATACTCAGGGAAAGGAGAGATGCTTTGCTAGGTAAAGGACACACTGATGTAAAGGCCTTTCTGAGGGCTATTTATCTGGCTGGATGCCATAAGCCATCCTATAGCTCATCAAGAAGAAATTCCCAGGGCTGAACCGAGTGTTGATCCCTCTGCCCAGCTCCCCTGCAGGGTCTCCGGGATGGCACAGGGAGATTTTCCGAAAGAATGGGGGACTTGTGATCCTGCCATGGGGAATACCCAATCCCCCATCCCAGGCAGGATGATGGGAGAGGGCAGGGGTGCCTGCCTGCATGGGGTACAGGCAGGGGCTGCCAGGCGCAGGAAAAGCAGGCATAAGCCAGCTTCTGCCTTGGCGGCTGTAGCATCACCAACTCAGCAGGAAGGTGAATGCTGGTGGGATCTGGTAAAAAAATGAATTGCCTGTGTGTGTTAGGCCAGCCTCTGCTGATTTTAAAATCCTGTTAAGACCTTCATGTATAATTGATCGCCATTTTCCACCTCAGATTTGCGAAGAGATCATTCATGTGCATGTAAAGTTCTTCTTGTAAACTGCACATTAAACATTTAATTCTTGAATTGCATCTTAAAGCAGAAAGAGTAAGAAAGAAGCAGCACTTCACAATGCTTTTTAATTTAGAGATGAGGGTCAGAATCATTGCTAAACCCCAAGATAACTGAAAACATCCCAAGACCTATGAAAAAGATAAATTTTTTTTTATACTGACCAGACCTGACCAAATTTCACTGGGTTTCCCCATCCACAGTGACAGCCAAGCATGCGAACGACCCTTTCCTCCCCTCTGAGCCCCTCCAGCACACAGTGCAGACTGTGATACTATGTGTGATACTGATACGTTAATGCCTTGTATGTGCCGCTGGTCATGAACAGAGCCTCTAACGTGGCAGGCAGGAGAACATCTGAACTAGGCTGACATCGGACCAGACCACAGTATTTGAGTTTTATGAGTGTGAGCAGAACAGACAATCCTCTCGGCCTTTGTTTTAATAGTTTCCTTAACGTCTGGGAAACTACAGAGAAGGTAAACAGCCAGGTAATTAAAACATGTATTGCTTGACTCATCATTACGGGTGGCTCGGAGTTTTTGGATAAAGTATTTTTCCTTTAGGAAATACCTCTGCTTTGAAAAGAAAAGTATCTGCTGCAAACCGTCATTCTTCTCAAATTACTTCTCCCTAAAGCCTCTTTAAAAAGCATCAAAATGTCTGATTTCAAAATTCTTAATATAAAAATTCCTATTTGGCTCAAGTAATCTTTCAGAACTTCAAACTCGTTCTAGTAAAAACTGTAAACAAAACTCAGAATCTAAATGAAAACTCTACAAATATTGACAATGTTTCAATTAAATCAACATTTCATGTCTTATTTAATAGATTGCTGGAATGAACTTGTGTAAGAGTTTGATTTTTTGTCCCGATTCAAGCTAAAACCTTTTTTTCAAGTGTCAACTTTCCTGAGAAAAAATACAATTTCCTCATAGGCTCTATTCCTCATGAGCCTTAATTTAACAAGTGTATGATACACTGATTTCTGTCAGCAGATCACAGTGAGAATATACTGTGGTAGAAATTAACTCTGTCTTCCATTCTGAGTTATCTTAAGCAGCTCTGTTAATATAATAGGCTTGTGGGCATATATTATACTATGACATGAGGCCTAACCTTTCCCTTTCAAGCAGTTTCTCATTTCCTGACTTCAACAAACATAAGAGAATATCACATGGTAAAAGAATGCTGTGAAAAGTATATTGAATCATCTGGCAGTATTTAAACCATGAGATGACATTTTATTTTGCTTATTCTACATGGAAATTCCTAACATCAGCTCTTGCTCAAATACATCAGTCCAGGCTCTGCTGTTTCTTTTCAAACATTCTTTATTCCCCTCTTCTTGTTCTATCTTTTTATCTCTTAGCTGGAATGTGGGGTTCTGTGGATGTCTAAAAGGAGATAAACACCCAAAGTCTAAACTTTTCATTTCTCCTTCTGGAAAAATCTGAAAGAAGAATTTTCTAACAGGACATTTTTTTCACTTTTTTTTTTTCCTAGACCACTTCAGAATCATAGCTAATCAATAGTGTGTTAATAACAAGGGCTCCATGGCTGTCCTAGTACTTCAGGTATGCTCTGAGGGAACCTTCAGTATACATGTGTCAAAATAATGACAGATATGCTTAAATCAATCGATTTCTGGCAAAGCGGTCACTATGTTCTGGAGGCTCCATCTGAAAACACAGTGCTTTGTAGCCCAGACTCCTCACACACCAAAAGCTGACCGTTCTCTTAAGGGCTTTCTTGAGAAGGTCCAGAGCTCTCAACACCTTGATGGGCTGAGCCTCAAACACAGAGTTATTTCCCAGAAGAGTCAGCACTTAGTAAAGCTATAAAAGAAACAATTCAGAAAAGAAGTATGTGACAGTATGAAAAGAAAAGAAAATTATCAAAGCACAATAATACATCAGTTGTGTACCTCTGGAGACAAGTAAACAATACGTTACAGTCAGCAAGTAGCAACTGATTGCTGCCATTTGAACCAAAGGGAAAAGGGTCTTATGACACCACATATGTTTTCATGCATTCAAAACCCAGAACGGACTATTAGGTCTTCTAGTTTTACTTCCTTCATAGCACAAGCCATAAAAATTCATGCTCCTCCTCCCATTCAGTAATGTCTTGTGTGCTGGCAAGAGCAGTATGCTCCCCAGGGGCCTTGGTCTGAAAACTTCAACAGGGGAAGAAGTGGGTCTCTTGGTCCTTATAGTCTTGTTACAGTCCATCCATTCCAGCAAGGGTTTACTAGCTCACATGCACTCCAACACCAACATTACGTTATCCAGTGACATATAATTACACACAACAGCCTGTGATTCATTGCTTGCTTCAAGTGTTCCCAAATGTGTCTTGGTTACTTGCCACTGCTGACAATGACAGCAGCTCCCAGCTGGACAGGACACTCCAGCAGTGTGCTCCTTGACACTAGTGCACATACTGCAACTTGGGAAGACCTGGCTGAAAAGTTTGCGGCAGCTACAGCCCATCGTTTCTGCCTAGAGAAAGGTAGAGACATCTGAATGTCACAGAAACACCACTGTTTATCTCAAAAAGCTTGATTTCAAATTCTCTGTAGTTATAAGGGAAATTACTTCCTGCTTCAGATGACTCTATGGAAGACACCTTTGGGCTAGTCTTACTCAAGGGAGAGGGAAATATGAGATTACAGCATTAGATTTGGCATTGGGTAGACCAGAGCTCTGACAGTGTTCAGAGTAGTTCCAAGAGAATTTGAGGATTGCTCCAATGCCTGTGAAAAAAAACCTTTTTCAAGTGTAAGCATTATAAGAGTTAATTTCCACCAAAAAAAAACCCAAAAGAAAGAAACAGCTCAGAGAAAAGGACATAACCATTATTATCTCATAAGAGAGCTTTGCTGTAATCATGCATGCAAGTTTTATGGAAGGAATTGTCTTTCTTTTTTGTTGTTGCTTGTTTGTTTGTTTTGTTGTTTTATTGCTGTTGTTGTTGTTTTGTTAGTAGTAACTCCTAAACTTATAGAAGACATGAAAAGACTTTGTTTCTTTCTAGGAATAGAAGCCTCGAAACACAATTGTTCATCAGCTTATAAATAGCCCCTATATAAGGCAGATAACTGTGTCCAATTTTAGTGGTATAGGTCTTCTATTCCTTCTTTTTTAGCAGTATGGGCATCAATTAAATTGCACCTGTAAATCTGCACTTTTTGTCTTGGGGATGTACAACTCCTTGCAATGGGAGGGGGAAGATTGCAGGGTGAAACTACAGAGGGAAATAATTTTGAGAAGAACTCCTTGGACTACAACACTGGGGCCTGTTCCATACCTAATCCTTGCATGGTACAGGCACAAGCACATCACCATCTGGTCTGAGATTATGTTTCACCCATGCCACGTTTTTGCCATAGTGCAAGTTCAGTTTGTCCCACTCTTTAATAAACATTGATGAGATCTGTACATGATGAAATTATAAATGGCCAATGGAAACAACGGCAGCAGCAAAAGAAGTCCGGGCCCCAGGAGAATTTTTCTGAAAGCTGAACAAGAGAGGTTTCATTGTTCCTATTGAGCTCATATCAGAGTAAAGTCTAGGAAAGAGTCATTTAGCTCTCAGAGCGCAAGTGCAGGCTTTCCAAAGAGCAAAAGGAAGGCAATATGTGGAAGAAGAAGAAATTAACTCAATTAATTCATGGCACAATTAGACATTTTGCCCACAAACAAGAATTCATCAGTCTCAAAGCCCGGTCTTCTCTAATGCTCAGGTTTTACTGAGTTACATGGGCGCTCTGCACTCTGCAGCAGTTACATTGCCTGTTTCAGTAGTACAAAGAAAGTCGGAGGCTTAGGTAACCCTGCCTGACTTCCAGTCATCCTAGTAACAGCCCAACAACAACCATGCAGTGTCTGCGAAACATCCAGGAGATGCCAGACAAATTATCTCCAAGGTTTTTCCAACACAAAAGAGAATCTTTAAAGACATTTTATTATCCATAAACAGTTGGGAGACAGATAGCAATTTAGGGAAGACAAGCAACTTCAGAAAGAGTGGAAATTCTGAATTCGTGCCCAAAATTAAAATAACTTTTAATAGCCTTGGCTTTAAAGAGGAATTAATGAATGCTATTTCACATCTTTACATAAAGCCAGACTCTGCTAGATGTGAGATAGATTACTACATACAACATAAACAATGTTTGTTCTTTTATCCTGGCAGTGGGGAGCGAACTGCTCTGTAGTTCAACAGAAGACCATTTCTAGCTCAGCAGAGGATGTAAACAACCAGTCGCACTCCAGGAACCCACAGGAATACCTGGGCAGTGTTTCTACTAAACCCTGAAACCAAGCTAAGGGGCAGGCAGGGAGAGTCACGGCAGCAAGCCTGGGCCAGGATTTGGCCTGAACACCGGGATTCATCAGCAGTGTTTGCTTTTGTGCAGGCTGAGGACTGCCAGTCCCTGCCCAGCTGAGCTCTTCAAACTGTAGCTAGGAGACTGCCTCCAACATGCTAAAAATACATCCCCTGTGCTGGTCGGTGACAGCTTGTTTGCAAATGAGTAGAAAGAACCTGGATGTTTCTGGACCCTGACTACAGCAGAGCAGGGAGGTTGCCACCAGCAGAGCCCAAGTGCCCACCACGGCTGCACATGGACACTCTCACAGCATCCCGCCTCAGCCAGGGCTGCTGAGCTTGAACTCACTCCTGCCTCATGCACCACCCCCTCACATGGGTACTGCTGACCCAAATTACAACCAGTGGATCAGTGGCACCCTGCCCCTCTGTATCTCGTGCCAACCACCAGCCAAGTAGAGCATCCCCATGCACCCACCCACCCTTCAGGGGAGGAACACGCTGCAAGACCTCAGGGGTCTTCCTCATGGGCAAAACTCACCAGGTGCCAACTAACATTTCCCTAGAGCATCAGCTTTGGCCCTCATGACGCCAGTCTCCAGCTCTCTTTTCTGTACTCTGGGTCACCTGTATTGAGCACTTAGAGACCAGAGAGGACATCTATCCCTTGTTCCACCATTGCTGGCAGGCTACAAGCAGTGCAGGGCATCTACCCCTCCATTAGTGGGCTGGAAACTGCCCTGGAGAGCCACGGGGCAGACACACATCCCACTTCCAGATGAATGGTTGAAGCTGACTTTTTTGTCTCTGAACTAAGTGGAGAGATGAGGTACAGTGCTGGGAGTTGGACTGTGTGTGGTCAGGAGTGGGAGGATGGGTTCATTTGGGTCATCAGCTAGTGAGATGTGCCTTGCCTACACTGAAAACAGAACTCTGGGCTGAAAATCATTCTAAAATATATGCCAGAAGAGAGAGGTCATTTATTACCAATTCTTCCCTGTTAGTGCTGCCACGCATCTTGTGCCAAGCTAAAGGTAAGACCTAGAGTAAACAATTGCAGGGCTCTGCACAGAGATTTCACTGTATTCAATTTCTGCAGATAGCTGTGGCTATTCCGAAATTCCCATCCACATACCAAGCACACACATTTGCAACACAGGAATATTTGTTTTTGGGAACTGTGCTTTCACAGTACTGCAGGAGCCCTGGGCAGAGGAGCTATGAGGAGCCGTATGTGCCATAACCACAAAGGTACCTTTGATGAACTGGATCTCTCTTGCATTTGCACAGTTATGATTAAACTTAGTTAGGAAAAAAAAAATGTAATTTTCTTTAACTAGAAAAATCTATACCTCCTGTGTAACATTAGTATCCATGGAGATACAGCACAAAAAGCTATTCTAGAGTTGGCTTATGACATCTTTGTTGAAAACAGCAGAGAAGCACAAACGCTAATACCAGTTTAGTTGCTTTGAAATGAATAAATTAATCTACCACACCACTCTGCACACATGGATACAGACAGCCACAAAGTCACCTTCCCCTCCCTCTGTCCTCAGGACTGTCTTCTGTGCTTAATTGCCATTTGTATTAGTATCAATAATTATTAATATATCACCTTACAGCAATCAATGGAAGTTTAACATCAATCTATTTCAGCGTTTCAGCTATTGTTACACCCTGCAACGAGCCTGGCAGCATTTGGGTGGGATCTGAGTTTGCAAGAGCACAAAAACAGGTTTGCAAAGAGGGAGTAGGTAATGGAACACCAGGTAATTATTTAAAAGATCACAGATTGCATACATTTATTTGAGACACAGCACTGAAACAAGGGAGGGGACTACTTAGTGTTGCCTTTCCTTTCGTATTTCCTCTAATATCCTGATCCCTTCAAGCTGTTAGGCATAAGAAGAGCTTTATTAAACTTACTGAAGATATTATAAAGGAAAAATAAATAGAGCAACGCAATAGAGCAAGAGTTGGCAGAAGTTTGAAAAGCCTGCCTGTTGTTTTCCCTTTGAAATCTTGGCAGGCAGGCAGAGTGCTCAGACCTGCTCCCGCAGCCTAGTTGTCATTCCCCGTCCCGCGGTTGCTACCTTTATGATACACCAGGTATGGTCCAGAGATTTTTATGAGTTTCATATAATGTGTTGCACAACCTGGAGACAAAACATATAAAGAATAAATTAGCTCTTGTAGACAGCTTCGCAGACAGCGGCTCCCCCAGACAGCCACATGACTGTTTACAGTAAACGGTATCGCCTGTTAATCAGGTCTCCGTTTCAGTCACGACCAGAGGCCGCATCCTGACATCCCTCTGCAGTGCAGAAACTTTTGTCAGCTTTGTGGCTGGCTTCTCCCTAACCTATTGATAGCTGTTTTATTACTGATTTCTAACATACTGACAGGCTCTATCTACCCCAGGCGAGGCTGTGTTTGAAAACAGCTTCACTTTTCTCAAAGACCGGACATGTCCTTGATCCTGCATGTCAAACTGTCCTTAAAAGGGTAGTTGAAAATGTTTCTTTGGTTCTTTGTATTTGGGGTTAACCAGGGCGGAGTCTAAAAAGGACATTTGAATTAAATCTGTAAATCTAACTAGTTGGCATTTTCAGCCAGGCTTGCCAGGGTGACAGCAATAGATCCTTCTACCCTTACTGGCAGTGTTGAACTCAGTAGTCCTGCTTGTGTGGTCAGGTCGACCAAGTTCAGCACCCATTATAGAAACTGGTTGTCAGCCCCTTGTTTGTACAGCTGCTCAAGGTTTGTTCTCCAGTGTTTTGGGGGTCGGGTGCTTATTGCTGGTGAGCTGTGAGTGCTAGCACCCTGCCTTCACTGAGGAGCATGGAAGCATGCTGGCTGCACATCCATACGGATGCACTTGCCTGATCGGCAGCATTCAGCTGCCTGCTATGCCGCCAATGCCACTGGGGTAGTTACAGGGATCCCAGCAAACCTGAAGGAACACCTAGGAGCCTTGTGCAGGTCTACCTGGGCAACGCAGACACAGAACAACAGCTTCTCTAAATGTTCTGATGACATTTCTAGCAACACCCTCCTGCATTCTTTTGTACAGTCCACACTCATACCTGTATACACATGAAAGCGCACTTTAATGCATAATGTTTAATAATATTCTTGGAATAAATATCACCAAGACACATTAATTTATGGAAAATACAGTTTTCCATATGTTGCTGACTCCTCCGCTTTCTCACTTTCAAATTACTTATATAGAGATATGTTTCTCACAGTATTTTCTCTACTTTTTCATCCTAGCCCTTCCCATGCTGATGTCGCTCCTGTTTTCTATTTCCCTTTCAGCACTGTTCTCTGGTATCCATCTGTAACACAAATCCTCCCCTTCATAAACCCTTTCAGAGCACTTTGTATGGTGGGCAGGTTTGGGGTTTTTTGTGTTGGTTTTTTTGTTTGGTTATGTTTGTTTGTTGTTTGGGGTTTTTTTAAATATGGTCACTAGGAAGCCTGAGGACTCTAAGCCTCCTTTGAAACAATTATGAAAATCTCTGAAGCTGGCTGAGGTGGGAGCATCTCAAGCAGTAGAACTGATTTTCTCCTCACTTTGAGCTTGAAAACTGAATGTGCATCGCAAAAGTAGTCACCCTTTCTGCAGTCGTATACCCAGAAGCAAAATCTGCTTAAAGCAAAGGCAAAGGCTCATTCGATGCAACTCCTGAGCAGACTGGGCAATGCATTCTCTGTGAAGTGCAGCGTTTGCACATCATTGTCACCTATGCAAACACTGTCCTTGCATCATTAAACACAAACCTAGTTTTCCTTTGACATATAGAACGTGTATTTTTTTCAGAGAAATTCCTGAAATATGTATTCATCCAGGACCCAGAGTAAGGAGTCTTTTTAGGACAAATGTTTTGAGAAGTGACCCAACAAACAAACAAAACAAAACAAAACAAAAACTCCACTATCAAACCAAACTGAACACAAGCAATCAAAAAAGCCCCAAACAAACTGCAAAGATTAATCAAAAATAATAAAACTCTTGGGATGGGCAAGTGTCCAGATGAAATTCTTTTTTTTACCCATACTAGATAACACAATTATACAACAGCTGCAGCTGTCTCATCAGCCATATTCAGGACAGAGAAATACCTTGCAGTGCTGGTCCCCATGGGTCCATGTAGAGAGAGGCTCTACACCTATGACTTGGGGACACGATGGAAAGCAGGATATATTACACACCGTGACAGCTACAGTGAAGTGGTGTTGCCCATGACTGATTAGGAAAGGAACTGTTTCATTCCTTATCTTGAATAATTTCTCTTATCTCACATAGATTTTGTTTTCTCCCTGAAAGAAAACAGTGGAGGTTGGTAGATGGGCTGGAGCGCAGTTGTCTATCCTACTTCAAGCAGCTGTGATTGCTCGTGGTCTAATTTTAACTGAATCACAGTATGCATTTGTAATCGAAACCAGTCATTTTACTTTTAGGATATCCTACCCTGTCAGGACTGAACATCTGCTTCAGTGACCCTCAAAATGGTTTTCAAATCTATATAAAACCACCTCTTCTTGTGCCTCCACTTCCCTTTTTACTGTGTCTTCCCAGAAAAGACCACTGGTCCACAGTCTTGCTCAAAAGTATCTCAAACAGTATGTAGGCTTTTGATTCATGTGGGTCTACTTACTGCCAAATATTGTTATTCCAAATCCACACCCTTTCAATAAAGGAATTTGACTAATACATGCAGGTTATCTCCAACATCCGTTATATGAAAAATGAATTGACAAACTCACCCGTATTTTTTGTGCTTTTCTAATACTCAAGCCAAGTTTCAGCTTTCAGACTAAGGAGAGATGTGACAAACATCATTTAAATCTGTTCAGCAGTACGTGTACAAATAATTTACACACCTTTTTCTTTCCCTCCCCCCAGACTGTATTCATAACATGAAGTGACCAACATAAAAGCCCAGTTCATCGATGCTCCGTTTCTCACCTGCTCCTTGCGAGGAGACTCCTTTTGGCTTTCAAGTTCTCAACCTGGACCAAAAGTTGCAGATGGCTTTGTTGGTGTTTATAAAACAACAGTGCAAGATACGGATGTTCTCTGGAAGTAACATGAACAAAACCATCACCAGCTTTTGCCTACACAACAGTATTTAAAAATCAATGCTTCATTTACTTTTTATAGCAAAATCTGCAAAATTCAGGTAAAAAAATAAAATGCACAAGTTGAGACATGAAAGATTAACTGGTTGGTGTGTACCTTCTCCTGTCAATGTGCAACACAGGGCAAAGCAAGGACACTTGAACACTTAATACATGCTAGTTTGTATACTTAAATTTAATCTTAGCATTCTGGAATTATAAGTTATTTTTCAGATACTGACTTTGGAAAGTGGGCTAGAAAAAGTCCTAGGAAAGCAGCAAAAGTGTAAACAGACAACTGCTATGTAATTTTAATTTCCCTTCAAAATATTTATGTTAATTAACTAATGTTAATTTAAAATTGTGACAGGGACGTTTCAATGACAAATAATATTTTGTGCTGTTGTATACTGTGTTTCTGGACAGGAATGTTTTCAAATAAAGTTAACAGGATTTAAATAATGAACTTGTAGAAGCATCAGGGAGTTTAAGTAAAACAACACATTGGATCACATTTTCCATTTGCACTTTTAATCACAGATTTCAGCAAACAGAGCCCTTGTAGTGACAGTGATGTTGCTCTGAGAAATTCTTATTAGAATTTAGAAAACCAGCAGCGCTTCAATCAAAACACTACGGAAGTACCAAAACTGAAAAGAAGTTCTACTTTGTTCACCGTGGCAAGAAAAGCCTAGAAAAAGCCCCATGGAAAATACATGTTTATTCATAAATCCAAATTATATGAACTGAAACAATTAAGTTGTAGTTTAGAAGCACTAACTTCAAGCCAAAGTGCTACAACAGTGTTGTGCTGCAGATTCATTAGTTGGCACCAAGCTTCGATTACTCGCGCTCGGGGACCAGCCTTCGTCAATTAAAAATGATGCATGTCCCCTTCTCTGAATTACTCCTTGTTTTAGGGACAGTCCGTCCATCCAGAGGGTAACTTATCCATCTAGATTTTGACAAGGAATTTTTTTTAAAGTTCTATAATCTGATTGGCCAGCATCAGGCAGGAAGGTTCAATAATTAAATGTGCATTAATTAGTATCATCATGGCTACATTTGTTGCCTTGCTATGGTGGAGGGGTGGGGGGATGGACATGACAGGGACCCCTCCTGTTGCTCATTTGCACATCTTTCCCTCCCTGGGAGAGTGCTCTACCTACTCAGTGCTTGATAATTAAGATGGGCAAGCACCCACATGCCACAGTTAATTTTGAGTTTTTCAGCAGATGCTGGAAAATTGGGATTAAAACGTCTATCCAAATGTTGCTGTCTTTCCATATGTTATGTGAAGGGAAGAGAGGACAGACCTACTGGTCTGGGTGTCACAGCACAGGCAGTGACACAAAAACGAATGGAGCATGAAATTAAATTTTAGAACTTGTGCAGTGTTTTCTACCACAGTGATAGCCAGGTAATGAAACTCCCCAGGTTCAAGGTATCAAATGATTTCTATAACCCCACATACTTAATCCTGGAACTCAGCCAGGTAATGATTAAACCTGCCAAAAGAAGATCCAGCAGAACATACTTGGGTTCGACAAAGCAGTCAGGAGTTTGAAGACATTTCAAACCTTGAAATAAGCTGAAAATGTGTGGTCCCCAAGCAAAGGAGCTGCTTCTTTCTTTTTTTTTTTCCCAAAGACACAGGAAAACTACTTGCTGATCAAGGAAAACATGTTTAACACCATCACTGGAGGAACTCAAACACAGCTTTTGGAAAGAAGGAAAGGGCAGTCATTTCAAAGCACACACAGTAATTTTGAAATTCAGGTTTGCATAAAATCGAATTAGGATTTCTTTTTTCTTTCATTTCTAAAAAGCTACTCCTACAAGCTTTCACTCAGGTCTTGTTTTTTGCCCCAGTCAGGAAGGATGGTTGCATACTGGAGGCAGAAAGTTTTTAGGGCTGAATTAGTCTTCCATGAGAAGATTCAGTAAAGTTGAAACTTTTCTGCTTTATTCAGTTTCAGGTCAAGCAGACTTTTGCAAGAAAGGCTTGTAGCTATGTGATCCAGTCACTTGCATGTCCTTCAGTGCACACACAGCTTTCATTCTCTCTTGAACTTCTAGTTTATTTTATTTATTTTTACTAATGATAACCAGAACCCTTTCATGCAAGTTTATGAAAATAATTTTGAGAGAAATGTGACAAATGTAAAAGCAAGAAAATATAGCAGAGTTAATCCAGGATAGCACATGGGTTTCTTGAAATAGCCATCTTGTTCATATAAAAGTTTCAGGCTTTATTCATTTCACTTGGACCATCTTTTCCTCAAATAGCTGAAATGCTACTCCGGCAGATAATAAATCAGTGCATTTCTCTCGATTCTCTTGTCTGGTCGATCACATTCTTAGTCTGGTATTTATTCCTGCAACTATAGTGATTAAACACATTCATTGCTCAGAATCATGAAACTGAAATTTCATCCTTGTTTGTCATTACTGAAAAATGCAGCAATTAGAAGTAGACTTTAAAAATAGCCACTTCTTCTCTTCCTGCAGTTTGCAAAGCATATTCAGCAAGTTTGGGGTGATGTAAAGTGATGCACGAATAACTTCTGAGCTGGGTTCTCTCATATGGGGTGTTTACTGTCACCAAGGGATTAGGTTCCAAAAAAAAAAAGAACCCAGTGAAATTCATAGCATTTCAACAGCACATTGCATGCATGTCAGTGAAACGAAAAGCCAGTGCATCCAGCAGTGATATGCCTCATCTGAAAAGGCCTTCTGTGACATGCATTTTACTCCTCTGAAAGCCATGCCAAATGTTATAATATGCCGAAACTGTTTTGTCACAGGAAGCCATGCCATTCCTGTTCAGAAGTGCTTTTGACACAGGACACTGTGAAACAGCTAAACAAAATGCAAGAAGTTTTGGGTTTGTTTTTTTTTTACTGTATGCAAGTGGCTAACTATTGCTAGGGTTTCTTTTGTATCTTTTCTGACCTATTTCACATGCTAAATACATTGGCACTGCCCTGGATCTCTAAATAGGTATCATCCAGACATTGATCTGAAAAAACAAAATCTGAAAACTACAATGGTCACAAGATCACAAAATGCTTCCAGGTGTTAAGAGTTCGCATTTAGTCACAAGCTAATTGAAAGAGGACTTGGATGGCATCTATCTAAATACCTCCTCGTTAATACTAGTCCAAGCGAATGAACCATCTGAATGGTGTAAAATGCACCCACGAAATCTGCTTCCTTGATCAAGCAAGACTTTTTTCATTTCTCTGGGTACACGTTCTTTTGTGTATTTCTGGGAGCAATTCCCCTCCATGTGCTCAACAGGGGCTGTCCATAAATGAAGGACAGACTTTAGAGCCTGCACCCTTCAGAGGAGGAACCGTGACTCTCTCAGGATTTGCAGCACAGTGTCTTTGAGCAAGACCCTCTGACTGAAAGGATCAAGTTTCCATAATAAAATCTTTAAAAAGCAATAAAAGAAAATTTACAGCGGTGACATGATTTAGGAATTCATCGGGAAAGGCGTAGCTCGGTGTGCCAGGAACTGCAGGCCAGGCCTGCATGGCACAGCACGGCGGGGCTTTGCAGCAAGGATAAGCCAGGAGAGAGGAAGGGCGGTATCTCCCGGAGGTACTTTAAAATAAGATCCTTGGAGCTGCAGATTTGTTACGGGAAGAAGGAGGTTTTGATTGTATCACATCCAAGTCTGTTCGAGGTTTAATCCCTCACTGTGAGGACCCCGGCTCCAGCCATCCCTTCCTGGAGGAGGTGGTGTTTCTCACCACTGCCGCGCTGCTCACAGAACAAGGGATGGGATTCAGCCTCACACTGTAAATCACATCTCCAGGCAGCTCTCTCCATATGCGTGCCTTGGGAGATAACGGGGCCTGGCAGCCGCGCCGGCTTCCGGGAGCTCGCCAGCCGCCTGCCTCGGCCCCGCTGCCGCTGGAAGAGCCGCCTTGGCGGCGATTAGCAGAGGGAAGGGCCAGGCACAGCCAGGAACGCCCGAGTCAAGGCCAACAGCAGCGCTCATTTCAGCTTCTGCAGGGAGCTGCATGGGTGGCAGAGATACTCTTCAGGTGTAAGGAGAGGAGATTGGGGTGTTCAGCTGTTGCAGTTGCCTATGTGCTCAGGGCGGGCTCTTTCTGCTACACTGCTGCAAGTGTTGCGGCTGTTTTCCCTTTGCTTACTTTAAGGGAATGATTCCCGTCACACTGTTGCTTCAGACAGGAATTCCCTTCTCTTGCCTTATCTGTCTCCAAACTTTACAGAGGTGGAGGAAGGGGTCAGTCTGATATTTTTTTACATGAGACTTCTTGTTTTGATGACCTACTTGCATTCTGGGCAGATCCTTTGCCAGTGGGATAATCATCCATGCCATGTACAGAACATGTCCCCACTGCAGAGAGCAGCCAGCTTCATGGGAGCTTCTGAATAAAACCTCCCGACACCCTTGCTGAGCACTGTTATCCTATGTCTTGGGAGGAACTTTAAACCAGAAAGAGATTAAATAGCTTCTTCAAGGTCACATAGCAAGTGTGTGACAAAGCTGGGAAAAGAACATAAATTACTGCAACTCACCATCCTTTGTCTCCATTAGCTTCCGCCTTTTGTTGTTATTGCTATTAATAAACACAGACAGTATTGCAGCAGTTTCCAGTGAGGAGCAGAGGCCATTACTCTGAGCATTGTAAAAATACGGATGAAAGGATGGCCTTCATCTTGAAGAGGCTGAAATCCAAAAATAAGCCTCTCAGCCCCTCACATTGCGGGAACGATCCTGCCCAACCTTGAAACTTTCACTGGCCAGTCACTCAACGTTTTACCAGTGCAGCTGTCCACATGCAAAAAAACATGTAGCCCTCCTGTAAAGGGCAGGGGGATGCCAGAAGCGCGAGGGGCACTGAATTTCAGCTTACCCTTTTTTCTGTCTTGTATTGAAAAGTGCTCAAAGCCAGCAGGATTTTTGCTCATTTCCTGCGAACGGAGCTGAGAGGGAAAGTTACTGATAGCACTGGCTGACCTACGAGAAGCACACACATGGCTAAGCAGGACCGTGCTCAAAATTCAACTCGATAGCAATCCCTGTGCCAGCCAAGCCTGATCTAACGCCAATATTACAATGTGCCGTGCTGCCAGATTCAGTCCTGGCTGCCTTTACAGATTGGTCACAGGTTTCTCTGCAGTTATGAAACAGCTTCCAGACTTCAGACGTGAGCGCAATGTGCTGACTCACTGCCAGGTATGTCATGCACAGGACAATAATGTCCAGGAAGTGCAAGAATCTGGATTTATTTTTAAACTTATTTTTATTTAACACTTCTTAAATGCAATAACAGTAACTTTCTGCTTTTTC
Organism: Porphyrio hochstetteri; assembly: GCA_020800305.1. Taxonomy (NCBI): domain Eukaryota; kingdom Metazoa; phylum Chordata; class Aves; order Gruiformes; family Rallidae; genus Porphyrio; species Porphyrio hochstetteri. The sequence continues at coordinate 37,001,196 of CM036905.1, forward strand.
AATTCTTCCTTTTTCCTGAGCTACAGGCTAGGAGATCAGGCAATAAGTAACTCCAGGCACTGAATTTACAGGGAAATTGTTGCACTTTTCAGCTGGTTAAAGTCATTAACTCATACCTTATTACAGCAGCTGAGGCGTGCAATAATCAGCCCCAAAAGTACTGCTCTTTAGGTCTTAATGCTCAATTAATTTTCTGGAATCCACGTCAAGAAACAAAGGAATGAAACCACAGTAAGAAGAACCAGGGGAAGAGTTATAATGTTTCTTTTATTCTTTAATTTCAGTCTTGGTTTATCAGAATTATAAATACTTCAACAAAAACCCATGCAGGTCAAGACTTGATGCCAATCCAAATTGTTCTTCTATTTCTGTTGCCTCAAATAGGATTAATTGCAGAGGGGCAGCCGTGCAGGTCTGACCAAAAGTCTGACCGCAACACGTCTCCAGAATTGTCCAGCCACAAATGCCTGGGGAGCAGTATACGTGTGGGGCAAGTGCTGCTTTCTTAGGATTGCCCCAGTGTTCGGTGCCTCTGTGAATCAGAGATGTCATCTTCCAATCTAACATTCCTCAATAGACTTTTATTCCATGACTCCACCCAATCCTTCCGCGAACAGCATTCTGTGACATGAAGACCTATGAATTAACCTTGCAGGATACCAAGAAAGGAGTCCTTCCGTTTGTTCTGTGCTTGGCAACTGCCAATTTTCGTGACATCGTGACTTTCTTTTCAGCTGCATATTGCTGGGCCACAGCTGAGAAAAACCATGCAGTAATCATACAGCCTCCTAGGATCACCAGCATTCCTTTTTGGAAGGTGACAAAGCCTGTTTTCAGTGCTAGAATATTATGAATGCTTACGTGCAAAATAAGGAGTAAAACAAAGGACAAAATGTACTCGTGAGTTTTCCACAGGCCTACAGAAGGGGCTGTATGCCCAAAATACTGAACAGAAAGCCTTTCCCGACAAGCCACACTTCAAAGCAGTGCAGGCGTGCAAGTTTCGGGACTGGGCTCATCCTCCTTTACTAGAACAGCTGCCGAGGAATGTTATCAATGCAAGCTCGGGAAACAAATATGCAACTGTATATTCGCAATCCAAGTGCAGTACTCCTGAATTTTCCTACTGCTTAAAAGGCCAGAGAGTGTCTTTATGGTTCTGTAGCCCGATCACATGGCTATGAATCTTAAAACAATGCTTCTGTCATCGAGCCCACATTTCTCTTTAGAGATAAAAAATACTCATGCTAATTGGGAATTTAAGAACACTCTCTCGGGTGCCAAAAATCCACAGTTGAGAGAGACAGAGACAATGTTCTGCTTTGTTTTTTTAAAAAAAAATAATAACTTAGAAGGAAAATGTAATAAAGAGAGCCACAAAATTATTAAAACAAATGCAAAAGCAAGAAAGATGACAGCATCAGATATCGTGGTGCAGTGGGAAGTGAATAAGGCAGGAAACAGGACACCAGATAAAATCTAAAGCAAAAAAAGTTTCAGGACAAAACAAAATTTAAGTATAACTAAAATAAAAGAAGTCCTAACAATGGTTTTAGTACAAGGGGGCAGAAGTACTTAATAAATACTTCTGGCCTTGTGGTTAGGAAAAAGACAGATTTATATATATGATAAAATATTTTTCATACCAATTATAACCATTTCTAAAGAGGATGCTAAGCAGCAGATTCCAAATGAAGATTTAATATCAACAAAATCAGATAATTTCCATGTATGAATTTTAAAAGAGCCAGACAAGGATCTCTTTAACATTCGTCATCATTTCTAGTAAGTTTTGGAACACCTAGTAATTGCAGAGGATTAAAAGAAAGCTGACTTTGTGACAATACATCAGAAGTGTAAGCAGACATCCTGAGCAATCACGCTCCCAGCAGGCTGCTATCAAAGAGGCAGAACAGCTACTGTTGGTTACTATTAATAACAAATTTTAAAAGGTAATAAAAGAAATGCCAATCATTTCACTCAAAATACATTTTGCCAAATTAACATGGTAACATTTTCAAAGGATTACAAGTTTGGGTCATTCTTTATACATCTTTACATTGCTTAATATCAGTGCTGGAGGCAGACATGGTACAAGGACATCTTCCCTGGGGGAAAACGACAGGCACTGGGGGAGTGGGGAACAGGCACAGCAATGTTGAGGGACAAGGGTCTCCTCAAACCCTGTCCTGTCAGAATCAGAGGGATGTGACTTAAGTGGCCTACAAAAGCCATTTTAAAGTAATTAAGCAAAAGGCCACTATCATACTTCAAGGCAGAAGAATGGTCCATCTAGCACAGCACCAGGTCCTAGTGTGCCTGTCCAACGCTGGGCATACTCCTAAATACAGCTTTGTGAAGGGTCTTGAGGAAAACCAATATGAAGGCCTCATTTGCAAATATATAAAACCAGTTGCTCTTAAGTTCATATAATGCTCCTTTTTAATGGATTCTGTATGTGCTTTGGGTGATGAACACATAATTCTACCAATTTAGCTCAACACACATTGTTTTACAACCAATCTTTGCACTGGGTTAACAAATATTGCATGAACTCTCCTCTTGACCAGCTGTGAGAACATGCTACAGTTTGTGTATCCTACAGAGAGCAGAGAGGAATGAGATCCAGTCCAAGCAGTTTCTGAAAAATTAATTTAGCAGTTACATTCCCCCAAAAAGATTTGATTAGTGCCTATTTCGTTCAATATATGCATGAAATGTGCATAGACTGTGCTTACGCTGCAAAACCGAACTCTTCATTTTCTACCCACTACCAGATGACCAGTTTTAGTAAATGAATGGTTTAGTATGTTCTAAAACACTCATTTGCTTTATTTATTCAGTCTTTTGTTCATTGTTAGTTTTCCAATAAAATGCAGCCTTTCAAGTCTGGTTTTAAAATAACCGTAATTTCTCAAAGATATGAAAAGCCTTTAAGATTTGCAGGAAGTACCTTCAGCATTTGCCTTTGGCTGGAAAGATTCATAATCTTTATGAAATAATTATATATGGGAGAAGGAAAACTAAACCTCAGCTGGGCAGTACTTCTTACAAACAGGTCTGATTTCTGCAAATACTTTTCTAGATGTCACTTAGTTAAGCAGATGTTCCTCCTCCTTTAGTCCCTGAATGTTTTTACATCCCTAGCATAAAGCAACCAGAATTTTCAGCTGTTTAAGACGTGCAGAAGGGATGTGAGCACAGAGTTACCAGGCAGCGTGTGTCAGGTACACAGGCTGGAGGTTTAAGACACGAGGCGATGCAGCCTCAGCAGTTGACACCAATGGAGGAGGTATTACCTTGAGAAAATGCAAGTCAATAAATTGCTTCAAACACTCAGTTCCTCCCTCCATTTCCTACTCGGTCCCACTCCACTGACCCCTGAATCCCCTTGTTTCCTATCTTGCTGACTTATTTTTCAGCATCCTCATCACAGTTATCTTCAAGTGTTCTGTTGCTGGCCCTCCTTCCTTATTTTCTGTGTGTCGTTTCTAAGAGACCATTCCTCAGTGAAAGCCTAATAACCATTATGTAAAGTGGGAGGCAGCAAAGGGTGAATGACTATAAGGTATTAATAATTAAAAAATCATTAAAAAATACATGTTGGACTGATTCCTGCAAATCCCCGAAGGGTAGAGTATCTTTACGACTCAGAATGAACTTCGTGGGAACGGCATCTTAGCAAGGACTGAAGCAGGAACAGCATTTTAGCAAGGACTAAAGAAGTAAGCTGTGTTTAAAAATGCAAATGGCTGAAATAATTTCTTCAATTCTTTAGCAGCTAAAACAGCCACTGAAAAAAAAAAATCAGGTTTTTGGCAGCTTTTATAAAGTCAGGTTCTATTTTATGGATATTTTGAATGAGTAAAAATGGAAGTGTTTAAAACGGTTTATATTTTAAAAATATATTTTATTTTTTAAAATTTGGCCTTTTCAAAGATAGAAATAACTTAGAAAATAAATATTCACAGGATCTCCAGCCGATCTATAACAAAGCTTATGCTGGACACTGACAAAACAAAATATGTCCAATAAATGCCTGGCACTAACTATAAACGGGCTCTGTGCTGCTGAAATACAAAAGAATTCTGCAGAATTAAAAAGGACACAATTTGAAATAGTTTCCTCTACTGCCATAGCAACTGGTACCTAAAACTAATACAAATGGAAGAGATCAGCTGAACTGTTTAGTCCTTTTCTTTTGAGCAGTCACTGTCAGAGTTACCCCTATTGCAATGACCTGACAGGGGTGGGATGTTTCCCATCTCTGTGCTGCTTTTATAAAGCAGCAGCACAGAGAGACACTGCTCCAAATAGAGCAAATGTGCTTACAAAACTCAGAAATGCCCATCAGGAGTGTAAAATGATGGTTGCTTTGCAGTATTCTGGTACTGACGTTGCAAGAGAGAAACACTGTGTTATTTAACTATATGGATTTTGAAATCAGTTAACAGAGGAGCTTATCCCAAGCTCTGTAATGTTCACCAACTCCCAAAAATAAGAATGCAATGTGTACAACCCACTTCCATCCATCATTGGTGCCAATGTCAGGAAACCAGTCTGACCCCAAATCTGGGTTACAAGCACCCCATCCCCCCCGCTTTTCCCCTGCCAAAGCCCAGGGAAAAGCTTTGCAGCGTGCCCGGGTTATAAATGTGAGCTCCAGAGCAAAGCGGAGCCCAGCCATGATGGACTGACAGAGTGAGCTTCCCTTCAGCAGCCCCTCTTTTGGGGCATCCAGACAAATGTTGTGGCTGGGCAGTATGAGAAGAAAAGCTGTCTCCTAGGCATATGAAAAGGTGACTCAAACTTTTCTTGACCTTTCCTATAAATGGAAAGATAAAGCTGTTCACTGCTGAAGCTGCAGCTAGAGCAATGGGGTTGGTATGTGTTTTTTCAGCCTTGTAGTGTATGAAAGTATTCAATCAAACTGATGCACCAGATTTTACTTTTTTTTTCCCCCTCACGTTTGTTTTGGTTAAATGGCAAAACTTACTCTGAATTTCAGAAGACATCACCCTGGGAAACTTAAATACGTGCCACCCTGGCACCGACCAGCAACGCTGCTGGCCAGGGATCCAGTCTCTGAAGCAGGAAAATTGCAAAAAAACAAGGGAGAAAAGTGCAAGAACATTTTCCACCTCACCAAGACCTATTTTCTCTGAAAAACTACCATTTTAAGTCTCTCTCAAAATGTTCCCACTATTAAATTCTTCTACTCCTGTTTCCATCCTTTTAGCATCTGAGTGCTAAGAGTGTGATGCAGCTGTGTCCACAAATTCATTCCCCCTCATGTGAAAAAGCACCGCCTCTTCTCAGCTTTAAACTCTCTTTGCTGCCTCCTCGTGAAGTGTCCTAATTACCTTGCCTGGTGCAGCCAGTATTTCATGCACAGCAGCCACATTCCCTGCTGTCTCTTTCCTGGGCTAAATATAGAACAAGCCATTTTGTGGCGCTAAGGGCAGCGCAGCTGCGTGAGCGGCAGCTCCTCGGCCACCCGCAGTGTCCGAGGCGGCCACTGGGCTACTCCAACTTCTCTTCAAGAAGAGACATCTCTTTAAAGCTTCTTCAAAATCCATTTTCTCAACAGGATCCAATCCTTCCTATGCATGCACATCAGCCAGGAAACAGCTAAGCAGGCCAGCAGAAAGCCAACTGTGTTCTGGGCTACATCAAAAAGCAGCATGGACAGGAGGTCAAGGGATGTGATTCTGCTCTCATGAGACCCTACCTGCAGTACTGTGTCCAGCTCTGGGGTCCCCAGTACAGGAAAGACGTGGAGCTGTTGGAGCACGTCCAGAGGAGGGCCACAAAGATGATCAGAGGGCTGGAGCACCTCTTCTATGAGGAGAGAGTGAGAGAGTTGTGCTTGTTCAGCCTGGAGAAGAGAAGGCTCTGAGGAGACCTAATTACAGCCTATCAGTACCTAAAAGCGCCTGCAGGAAAGCTGGTGAGGGGCTGTTTTTCAGGGCATGTAGTGATAGGAGAAAGGGGAATGGCTTTAAACTGAAAGAAGGCAGATTTAGATTAGACATTAGGAAGAAATATCTTCACTATGAAGGTGGTAAGACACAGGAACATGTTGTGGAAGCCCCCTCCTTGGCCAGGTTGGATGGGGCTTTGGGCAACCTGATCTGGTGGAGGGTGTCCCTACCCATGGCTGAGGGTTGGAACTGGATGATCTTTGAGGTCCCTTCCAACCCAAACCAGTCTGTGATTCTATGAAAGCAAGAATTCAGTCTTTCCCCAGAAGAGAGGAAAAGGCAACCCTCTGCCGTGTGTGGGGCTCCAGACTAAGACTCCACCATGGCCATCTCCAGACTGGAAGGGCACTGACAGCAAACCTGGGTTCACACAGAATACTCCAGCAAGAGTACTCCACTGGCATTGAGAAAGCTGTCTGAGTATTTTCCAAATTTAAAAAGTTCTGCTGAGAATTCACTGCTCATCTCTCTAAATTCTACTGGTGTGATTTTAACCTGTTTGAATGCTGGACCACATAATGTGGGATTGGAAGTTCAGGGATAACTCCTTGTGTGTGGTTGGAAATCAGGGGTGCATAAAATGCTTCAGGAATTTTTACAAGATTTTTTTACCTTGGGTTTAATTAAAACTCTAAATCTGTACCTCTCTCATTGGTGGCATTTGTAACTTGATTTAGATCTGTGCCATGAAGTTAGATAATCTGGGACTTGTTTATTTGATTTGATTTTTTTTGACATTTAACTGGACAAATGTTAAGTAAAGGTTTACCTCACTTTCACTTCAATTTTGGAATACGTTCACAGAAAAATAATTGTTTATTCTTGTCCCCTGGATGACTCTGTCAATTGTTCTTCATTTAAAAAGTAAGATAATTTCCAAAAATAAGGAATTTCTCAAGCCAGTGACAGTAGCAAGGAAATGAAACAAGTTCAGCTACTGGCACTCACTGCCAACTGCTTGTTATGCATGCCGACCGGTCACATTAACATTGAGTATCAACTAAAAAAAGGTTTAAACCATTTGTGGACAAATCCAGGATTTTGAACTCCAGCGTGAATGTTCTCCCAAACCCAACCGTGTGAATCTGAACAGGCATTAAATCATTCCTGGGGAAAGAGATGATAGGAGAAGTGTTTATATTCACTTTTGCCTGCTTGTTTTAACCCATGATCTGTTCCCCCATGTCTGCTGTCATGGGTCTGGCAGTGGTTTAAATCAGGTTTGATGAGAGAGGCCAAAAATTTCCATAGAAATGTTTGTGCATTCTTTGTTTACTTCAGAATTATTTTTTTTTAGATGGCTTCAGAACAAGCCATATTGACAAATCCACCAGCTTCTACTGCTGAGAAACAGCTATTGCCTAGGACAGTGAGGGTCAGCCACATGAACCACTATTGGCACTAGGCAAGTTTACAGAGTTTTTCATAGTTTATGCCCAACTTGCCTAATGGGCTGAGATCTCCTGGATGCTACTTACAGTCACAAAGACCTTGTAGATATTGTCTCTCTTGCCTGTGGGAAGAGCCTGAAGAACCACTATGCTAAGAATGCACTCAACATAACTCTTGGTTCTTGTGGCTGTAATTTAGGGGCTGAAAACAATGGAGAGGAGCCATTAGCACGTGACCTGCCAGTTCTCCACAGGCTGTTGTCAAATATTCTGGGAACCACAGATTCGTAACCCTGTAAGCCCCACTAAATTCCAAATTGATGGCTTTCCCAACAAACCTCATCCCAGAGCACTGTGAGAAGCTATGAGCCATTATTTTACTCTTAACTAAGGAGCTGAGCAGAATCCTACCTGCAGTGTAGTCACAGCAGTTAAAGGTGTGCCAGGAGAGCCCATGCTTGCCCTGAGACTGCCCCATGGGGCTCAAGCCATCATCTGGAGTTGGACAAGGCAGACAAGTCATCCAGAGACTTCTTCCTAACCAGGTCTCGGGTGTGCATCAATGTCCATGCCCATGGGATGAGCCTCCTGCCTGAGAATGGCCTGAGACTGCAGCTGCTGTGATGCTCTCAGGCTGGCAGTGAGTGTATGAAGTGTGGCCTTGGCCATACAAGAGTTTCCCTTGGCCAAGATGTCCAGGAAGCTAGGTGAAGAAAGGTGAAGGAAGCTTTAAACTGCCATTCAGTCTCCTTAAATTCATGAGTTTCTGTTCATAACCTGAAGACCTCGAGCAAAAGCTAGGGGTCTTTCTAGCAAAAGCTGCCAGAGTGTGCCCACCTGGAGTGTATCAGCAGTCCCTGTTCCCAGCCAAGCATGCTGACCAGCAGGAAGGAATAGTTGTGCTTCAATTGAAAATGGAAGACCAAAAGTCCCAAACCCAAAGGCTGCAGGCAGACAGCAGGATATTCTGAGGAACAATACTACATGCTTACCCTCTTCCCAAGCACATACTTTCAGCAAAAATAAGAGACAGAAAAGAGCATTAAAGGGGCCTTTATTGCAATATGGTATGGCCACCTGTATGTCCCCAGGACAGCTGTGGGAAGGTATGCTGGGCAGCCCTGTGGTGCTCCTCCTCCCTGGGTTTCCCAACAGGTCACTCTGTGGCTCTCCATGCTGCCTACACACTTGGGTTTCATTTGGAAGGACCCCAGCTCTGGAGAGGGATGGCATGCAGCCCCTTCTCTTTCCAGCATGGAGCCAGGACACAGACGGAGACTCTCCGGGAGCAGGAGTGAGGCACATCACAAAGAAGTCATAGTATAGACACAGCCTGCAGGAGTTGCACAACTGATGTCAGTAAGAGAAAGATCAGACCCTGGTGCCTAAAATTACTTGTTTAAGTTAATGTTAAACATATTGCCAAAGCATCTTACACAATTTCAATTATGCACTGAAAGAATCTGCATTGTGGAGTTCAAATTTAATTATATTGTCATTTATTCTGAGGAATGCTTGTGGTTTAAACTCTGTTTACATTTATCTTTTGGTTTACATTTTTTCCCAGATTAATAGATCATAAGATACCACCGCATCAAGATTTCGCATTAAGGCAAGATACTATTTTAACATTATGTGGTAACTCTTTAAAAACCAAGCAATTGTCAACCTCACCCCACTGAAATAACTCTTTGTTCCAAATTCACGTCCCTGGACGCGCTGGAATGTCCTCATGGTGAGGTGGCCTGCCAAATCGCTGAATGAGGACTGGGGTCAGCTCCCCTGCTGGTCTAACACTAATGACTCCACGCAGCCATGCCAAATGGGGATTTGGGCCCTCAATATAAGCCCCCCAGGATGTTCATTGTTTGCTTATATGGAGCATGCACATGCTGTGAACGTGTAATGTCCTTTGATTAATCCACCCTGGCAAAGCGACTTCAGGAGGCTGGTTAATACACAGCAATAAAGAACCTGAACTGTATGTTAACCCCACGAACATGGTCCCAAGTGGCTGCAGAACCCTTCAGTGCAACTGGTAATTTCCATCACAAACCAGCCATGTAATTGCAGACTAACTGCAGAACGAACACTCATCTCACAGCAGCACAGTTGTGCTCTGGTTCCTGATCACAGAATCACAGAATCGCAGGGGTTGGAAGGGACCTCGAGAGATCATCGGGTCCAACCCCCCTGCCAAAGCAGGCTCCCTAGCACATATTGCTCAGATAGGCATCCAGACGAGTCTTGAATATCTCCAGAGAAGGAGACTCCACCACCTCCCTGGGCAGCCTGTCCCAGGGCTCTGTCACCCTCACTGTGTAAAAGTTCTTCCGCATGTTGGTGCGGAACTTCCTGTGCTCCAGTTTACAGCCATTGCCCCTTGTCCTGTCTCCACAGACTACTGAAAAGGGGTTGGCCAATTCCCCCTGCATCCCATACTTAAGATATTTATAAACATTAATTAGGTCCCTCCTCAGTCTTCTTTTCCCCAGACTGAACAGTCCCAGCTCACTCAGCCTTTCCTCATAGGGGAAATGTCATGCTGTCAGGTACCAGGTGCTTTCCCAGGCTACCCAAAGGTCATCCCTGACCTATAAATGCCAGTCTGGGTAGGGAAGGTGCTTGCACGCATTCCTATGTAGGTGCATACAGAAAGGATGACCAGCAGAAATTGGATGGCCAGGTGGGAGAGTCCTGCATTATCAGAGCAAGATTTGGTTTATATGGATTTAGCAATCATGCCAGTATCAATGACATCATTATAGTAACTGTAGAAAAAGAATGAAGGTGTCATGTAAAAAAATGCATAGTCACAGCACTTCACAACTTCCAGACGGTGAGTATATATTATAAAAGAGAAGAACATAATGAAGCCATTTCTCCCACCCCTTCTTAGATAGCTTTCTTTTGGAAAGACTTTTGTCCACATTTCTTTTCAGAATACCACATAGGCAGGACAAAATTTCAAGATGCATTTAGACTATGCAAACTCCAGATTTCTCTTCAAGGAAATGTGTGTCATTCAGTGCAGTCTCACGCAGAGAAGAAAAATGCTATACAGTCAGGGAAGATATATTATCATAAAATAATACACATACAATACCAGACTGGGATATACCATGTAATGCAATGTAGATCATAGAATCACTGAATGGTATGGATTGGAAGGGACCTCAAAGACCATCTAGGTCCAATCCCCTTGCCATCGGCAGGGACACCCTCCACTAGACCAGGTTGCCTATAGCCCCATCCAACCTGGCCTTGAACACTGCCAGGGAGGGGGCAGCCACAACTTCTCTGGGCAACCTGTGCCAGGGCCTCACCACCCTCATAGTGAAGATTTTCTTCCTAATGTCTAACCTAAATCTGCCCTCTTTCAGTTTAAAGTCATTCCCCCTTGTCCTATCACTACATGGCCTTGTAAAGAGTCCCTCTCCAGATTTCAAAGATAAATACGTATATCTATTCACTAACACAGGTGAACACCAAACCACACCGATGGGACTGATCTTACCCTTTCCCATACCAACACAAACACACATGAAGTTTTCTTGAGCTTTAATATACACTGTGCATTTGTGAGCACTGCAGAATCTGGTCCTATTAGCAGTGGTAATAATGTCAGTATTGGGGTACGGACCTCAGGTACGTTACATACTAGAATGTACAGAGAGCTGTCTTCTGCACTAATACCTGACTAAAATACACATGGCTCAATCAAATTGATATACTTAATTCATATTTTCTTTTTTTTAATTAAATGACAGATGCGCTCCGTATAAACCATGAATGTGTGTGGAGACTGTTAAACTACTCATTATAAATGCAGATATTTCTGCAGTCAGTGAATCACTTGCAAATAAATTCTGATTTCATTCTAATGCATTCTGCATACTCAAGGATACACCAAATATTTTCTGTGGCAAACTTTCAGCTGATGGGTGCTACTCAGCATTCACTGAGCACAGCTAGTAACCCACTGTGTAGTCCTCACCTTGATTGGATGAGAAAGATGACTTTGTCAACAAGAAAATAAGGAAGAATGATTAATTCACTTCCCATCTGAATTTCAAGACTTTCAGAATCATTCATACTAAAATTCATGAGACTTTGGGGATTTATTCATAACAGGAAATTCATTTCAACTCATTTGTATAGAGACTGACTTAGAGAATCATAGAGCAGTGACCTGCTCAATTCTTTCAGAAATCTTTTTCATTCACCATTTGTTCCTGGATTTTTTTGCTTGTTTATTTTCTGTATTTAACCAGATCTAAAACATACACTCGTAGGTTTTTTTATACATACATGCATACATATATGTAATTTTATATAATATCACAGAATCACAGAATTGTAGGTGTTGGAAGGGACCTCGAGAGATCATCGGGTCCAACCCCGATCATCGGTCCATATATATATATATATATTTATATATATATAAAAATGTTGACCACCAAAAACATGGGGAGCAAGGGGCAGGGAACACCATGTTGGCCACCTCCTCAGAAATTTGGTAAGGGAGGTGATGCTTTTGTGACCAAGGCTGCATTCTTTTCAGGAACTCTGCTCACCCTGAGCTTTCCTAAATGGAAAGATGAACTTAAAGGAGAACAAATCAGATCAAACTTTATCCATCCAAAATATAGGCACCAGTTAGGCTGATCAGCTAGATGTTCGTTTCACCCAGTGCAGAGATGGTCCTTCCACAGTTCAAGCCACCCCAGCAGTCCCAGAAGGGGACAGATCACCACCTGGAGATGTTACGGGGAGATGGGACTGTGGGGATATCTTAGGCAAATAGTGCAGTGAGAAACATAAGGTTTATGTAGTTCAACATAAGTCAGATGAATCTTACCCTTTTGTCTGAACTTGGGAAAGTAACCAAGTAAAATAAGGAAGTCGTCAGAGATTCAGCCTGGTTTTTTATTACACTCTACCAAGCTTCATATAAATGCTGGCTAAGGCATTTCTGTATCTAGAATAATAACGTGAACTGACATTGCTGGCTGCAGTTTTTCCCCCTTTCATTCTGAGGAGGCTGAACACAGAAAACAAGTCTCAGGGAAGGAGGGAAGCGTGAAAAATGTGTCTCTGTCTGCAACTGGAACCTTTCGCTTGTTAATTCTCAAAGGACTTACTGTGGAATCTCGTGGAAGTTTAAAAATCTGACAAAGCTTAAGGAAAAAAAGGCAGGTCCTAAAATTTTCAAGGTAATAAATCATAGATTTCAGATTACCCATTTATTAGACTGTCAGTTAAGAGGAAAAAGCCTGAGAAGGAATAAAATACCTTATCTTCTTTAATTATTCTTCTTCCAAGTCATCATTCCTGTGTTTCTTTTTATTTTACCTACAGAAGATCCATTTCTCTCTGTGTTAACTTACAGTTAATTTGCAGGGGGTCAAACTTTTCCATGGCTTTTGCAAAGAATGTAGAATAATCTCCACGATGGACTGTCATGAAATAATATCTGAATGTACCACACTGAAAAATTATCTCAACTTTATCTCCTATTAGACAGGAGAAAGATGCATGAGATCTCACATCTATTACTCAAATCAGTCAGACACAGGATCATTCTATTATATATGCCCCTCAAATTGCAGCAAAAGACCACTGAAGGTGCAAGGTACAGCACATAGATGCCAGAAAGTCCCCAAATTAAGGATGCATTAAGTGCAATGTCGCAGGGGCTTCATTACACATTGGTACCAAAGAACAATTTCATGTTCCCATGCTGTGAGCAGAATTACCTAGATGCAGCCAATAGAAAAGCCAGGCATAGTGGTGCTTCCTCTGCAGCTTATGCAATTAAGTCAGGATTGCATGTAGATATTTTTGTCAGTATAATATAATGTCCATATAATAAAAGGGATATAAAATTCAGTTTACTCTAGACAGTAGGTCAGTACCTGGGGATGGCAATGGAGGCACTTTCACCACAATGACTTATGATAGGAAAACAACTGAGTTAGTGAAGCACTTGACCAGGAGGAAATATGAGCTTAATTAACTCTGAAACTGTGTTTGAACTGAATGCTGACCAGCAGACTCTGCTAACCACTGAGAGGGTCAGCTGGGGATGGAGGGGTCAACTCCTCCCTTTGTCTTGGGAAAGCCCACTGCATTGCTGAGCATGGAAGTACCATGCCCTCAAAAAGGCAAAGAGTGAGAAGCAGCAAAGGGCCCAGTGGTTTGGGCAAGCCTGGCAGATTGGCCTCTCCAGGGTTTTAGGTGTCATTTAGGGATCTCTCCCCTCACCTATCTAAATCATGATGTGAGAAACCAGACAGTGCACTCACAGACAGATTGTTGGTCTGTCCAACCTGCTGTTCTGCCTCCAGCAGTAGGGCAGTAGCCACTGACTGACACCTGAGGAGGGTTTGGAGAAGAGGGAAAGGCATACAGCCATGCTTCCCTGGGACCTGCCCCACCCTGAGGCATAATTGCTGATGTCTTTGTGTCTGATAGCCCTTGATGTTTTTTCCTTCTGTGGACTCCCCCTCCAACATCATGAACAAAGCCAATCTCCTGCAGTGACGGGGATATTTGTGTCCCCACAGGGACCCACAGGTCCAGAGCGAGGGGCCAGCCAGCAGCAGTGGGGGACAGGCTTTCCGAACGGCTCCCCAGCAGCCAGGTGCCTCGGCTCCACTCCAGCCTGCCAGAGGTGCTGAAAATAACTAGACTCAGTCTGGCCTCAGGAGTTTAATGTTCCTTTTATTGCTGAAGCAATAGCATGAAACATCTGAACAACAGTTCCAGAATGTAATCTAACACATTGTTTTGTTTGCATCTTTTTAAAATAAAATTACTAGGGTTTAAAAGGCATTCTGTGAATTATGCTGGCTTTCATGTCTCCTGGAATAGGATGTTTGAAGCCATTCAGAATAAAAGTCTGCTGTGGCAGATACCGTGCTCACAGAATAAATACAGTATTATCTTACAATCTGAGAGAGGACATTTCCAAGGCAGGTAATCCTTAGCTTTCTTTTTTTAATTAAGCTCCTTAACTCAGTGCTGTGGCGTGGGCATTACAGATAGAGCAGGGATGGTCCTCCAGCCTGCTTTGGACATCCCTCGGGGAGCTCAGAAGAGCCCCTCCTCAGCTGCCACCTTCACAGGTCGATGGTGCCTGACTTGGTCCCTCTCATCACCCCTCTGGGAGCTCACAGCAGACAGCATGGCTGCCCCAAAGAAAGCTGAATGATTTTTCAAAAGACTTCAGTGCCTATGAGCAGGGCCAGTTTTGTTTTAATCCGACCAGCATCTACCAGCTCCCACGAAAGCTGAGACCATTTGAAGTTTCATCACTTCATTTAGCTGCCTACGTGGGAACTGGTGGATGCTGAGCTCTCTGGAAACGCCTGCCCCGTGAAACTAGCCCCCAAGCTTTTTACATCACAGCTGACGGTGTCGGTGTGGACCTCGACATGTTGAGTAAGTAAGGTCCTGACATAATACACTATAATGACTCCCCTGTGCAGCTCTTTAAGGCTTTTATGTAAAGACACACTTAGACGTCTTAATAGCTTGGAGTTGTTACTTTTACTACTCATAGCTGTCTTACACATACGGGTTTATATATTGATTCACGTCGGTGTAACTGCTGGGCGTATATACTCACTTAAGCCTCGGAATTTTTCTTGGAACCAATGCACCAAAGCTTTCCCCCCACTCCCTCCCCATAAAATAAATTACATTCATTTCATGGGGTGCTTTCCCTGGTATTCAAAAAAGGCCATTGCTACAAGAGTTAACCAATTATCTGCCAAAAAATCAGCTGTAAATACATGCCTGTCTGTGTACCCACTTGGCTCAGTGTTTCTCAGCCTAGGAAACCAGAAACAAGGCTGCGTTTAAGTCTCAGGTTTTTAAATATACCAGCCTTTTTTTTCAACTTTGGAGAAGTTTCTTCATCTAACCATTGAATTCTTGGGAAAAGGAGTTTGTGTTTGGAGCTGTACTGTAACAAGAGAAGCAAGCCTTCCGATCGCATGGCCACCTCAGAATATGTGATTTTACAAATGTGCAGCATGTGGCTGTTTCACAGTATAAAGTATATTGCAAGGAATGAACATTTAAAAATAATCATGTAGAGGACAAGGGAGATCTCTGGATTAATCACTACAGCTTTTGGGTGGTCTGGGATATGCTTGTAAAATTTTATGCTGAGCAAATTTAATATGATGTAGAAGAATCATCTTTGCAGTATGTTTCACCTCTGCATTCCTATCTCTGCCTCTCTCCCTAGCAGAGTCAACCTGGACTCAAGCACCAACAGGGGCTCAGCAGAACCCTCGCAGCTCTAGGACCAAATTTACTGGTATATAGCAAACTTTTCCATTGGTACCTACCAGACTGACAAACCAGGCCAGATCCTCTGATCCTTTTCTTTCAAATATATTCCTGATGCTGCCAAGACTCTGAGAAGGTCTGTATATTAATGCTTGGCTTCATTTTTGGCAAAGCAGACTCTCTGAACTCAACTCAGGATGAATGCGTTTTTCCCTTTAGCCTCCAGCAATATGTAAATAGGTGAACTCATCTCCTATATTTAAAAAATAATTAAAAAGTTAGAATACTATCTAGCTAAATCCACTTTTTCAGATCTGGCGTTTATTGCTCTCTCCCTTTATAAAAACTAGGTCACAGTGTGTGTTCATTTTAAAGAAAAAAAAATTTGAATGTACCTTTCAAGAGCAAATTAATGGTTCCCAGTTCTATCTTTCTGTTGTGTTTAAAAAAAAAAGTTATTTCAAGTAACAAATTTAGCATGGAAGTAATGAAAAAATTTCTATTAAAAGAGAAAAGCTATCATCATTTGCTGACTAAAGCGTTAAGGTTATTAGCTCCAGCAGTGTTAAAAACAGGGTGATAAACCTAAATAGCATCAGTCAAAGGATAGATTTGTTGTTTATGATTGTAATTATTACATCATTCCAAACAGTACCATGTTTTTGTGACAAGCATGGAGCTATTAAAGCAATAACTCAAAAACTGCCCGGTGAACAAGAATAAATCAGTGGGGAAAATGTTCTTCTAGAGAAAGATATGTTAATTGGCCTTGCTATAGGTGTCTGTGTGAAAACTGTTCACAGAATCACAGAACATTAGGAGCTGGAAAGGACCTGGAAAGATCATCTAGTCCAACCCCTCTGCCAGAGCAGGGTCACTTAGACTAAATCACACAGCATTTTCAAGCAAGAGAATAATCCAAAAGCCAAATTTGTCTACCATTGATATTAAATCCTCCAGGATCTTCTTCAGCTGCAGTGGCAAGAGAGGAAAAGAGCAGCAGCGGCTGAGGTCTTTGGTTTTCTCCAGCGGGTGGGCAGGAGTGCTTCCCAGGTGTCAGGAGCTGTAGGTACAGCTCCACACTCCCCTCAAGCCAGCACAACAGCACTGGGGCAGCAGAAAAAGAAATTTTTTCCTCCAGATTATTATTATTTTTCCAGTAATAAGTCAGTTCAGTGACAAAACCTTGGTAGCAGGCAATGAAGAGAAGAACTTTGTTTCCCTTACAAAGCTCGATACAGTTTTGGTTTCATCCCGGGGCCTAGGGAAGGGAAACCATGCTGACAGCTCCCAGCAGAAGCACAATGCAAAGAGCTCTCCTCGCCTTTAGGAAAATACAAGCTTATTCCCTGTGCAGCTGAGCCCTCTTGGCTGGATGCAAACAATATGGCGAGCAGCAGCGACAAGAACAAAGCGTAGGCACACCTCTCTGTTTACTCTCTGTTTACCAGCTCTTAGTTAACATCTGAAGTGAGGAGTGGCTGAAACAAGTGATCAGCCCTGACATGCCTGCTGGTGGCCCTGCCAGAGTCAGCCTTCACCCAGGTACTGGTCCAAGGCAGAACAGCCCTGAGAGAGTCAAGACTGCAGGGAAGCTGGAGAGAAAACTGGACAATAGAGCAAGACAGAGATTTACACCGCTGCTGCCCACATTGTCTTGACTCCAGTGGTTTAAAGCTTTCTTTCTCTCTAGCTTCTATCCCATTTTTTTATGATAGCCAAAAAAAAACCAAAAAAGGTTTGGGCTCATTCTTAATGTTAAAACCCTCTTTGATGCTCTGGCTGAGGAAGGCAGTGAAAGAGGACAGATGCTGAAAAAATCTGCTGCTAATGTTAGCCAGAGGTAAGCAGGTAGTTCATTTTGAGAAAGCTCTCTAGCATTATCATTTTTCAGCTCGCACTGAAGATGTAGCAGGACTAAAGACTCATCCTCTAATCCACTGGCCACAGAGAATACCTCTGCATAGACGTCCGCAGACAGCCATGGATTAATATAAGTGCAAACAAAGCTGGTGCTCTGGGCCCCTATTGTTTAGAACTGGCAGCAGAAAGAAAGCAATAAAACTGTTAATAAACATTTTGAAATACCTACTCAGTCATAGCTAAACCAGACCTAAACCCAATCTTTTTTGGAAAGAGGGAAGAAACAGACACTTCATTTCTGCGCCTCAGCTACTCATGAGCACAGCCCTTGTTTGTAAACCTGGCAGGCTCAGGCATATGGACCTTAAAGTTATAACAGCATTATGTGCAGAAAGCTGTTTCCATTCATCCTTAGGAATATCTAATTGTGTTTCTTTTCCTTTCTTTTTTTGGTTTGGTTCACAGCCGATACAAAGAGTGCTAACACAAAAATGCAGAACGCCGGAGACATTGATGGAGAGGTGGGAACCCAGAAGTCTTTTTCCCTCTGCCTGGAAGACTTTTTCAGGAAGGTAAATTCTCTGGAAACTGCCAGAATTTAGGACCTAATCCAGCTATAATCAGAGATTAAAGCATTTTCCTGAAGTACAGGGTGAACTGGATCAGACTTCACTTAAGATGAGCCACATATATATTACTCGTGGCTTTGCCTCTCCTGAGCAAAGAAGTCATCCCTAATAATCACTCCCCAGAGGACCCAAGCCCCCACCAATCGAGGGACTGTACACACAATAAAAAGACTGTCCAAAGGAGTTTAGTCTATCTAATGCACAGACAATCAGAGAATCAGCTGAATGCCAGCTGTATTTACTTAGCTGTTTTTTCTATCCCAAATGTACACAGTATGTGTAATTTCTTTAACAATCAGTTGCATATTAGTTGAAAATCGACTTAATAAATAAATTTGGTAAAGTACATTTAAAATACACTCATTCATTGATTTCTTGCACTAGTTATTTAAAATAATAGCATACGATTAAGAATTGTTTTGGCTAAACCAAAATATCAGTTGTCCTAACCATTAAAATGTCCTGGCTGTGCTCCTAGGTGATGACAGTACTATATTTAGTCACTGAGTACCACCAGCTGTCTCGCTAACAGAAGTCTGGCATTTTCCTTAATTGAGAGATGCAGTATGTGTGAAATGATACCACTCACACTCACTCATGATAATACTAGCATGACCTAGTTGAAAGCTTTTGATATTTTTTTTCCCTTCTTTGTTCAGAAGAATAACAGTTGGTTCAGTACAATGTTAAAAATGAAACCTATCCAAGGGGTTTAGAAGGAATTCTCTGCAGATTACGATCTAGAAACCTCATTTTTCTCAGTCCCCGAGGAGGGAAGGGCAGGTGAAGGGGAAGGAATGGAAAATGTAGCCTTCAACATTTGACAATTACCTTCTCAGTCATCCACATCTTGCAGGTTTGGGTGACTTTTCAGGTCAGTTGTTTTGGGTTTGTTGTGTTTGGGGTTTTTTTCCTAACTGAACACTGGTCCAGAGATAGCTCAGGGTGCTGTATTCTGATGGGCATCACTGTTTTCTGGCAGCCTTCTGCTCTAAAAGCAATGGTATAATTAGAGGTTAATGATGACTTTTGTTGTTGGTCTGCCCCAAAATTTGGGTTTGGATGCAAGAAAATTATTTACAAATTCTGGTTTGAATTCATAGAGTATAAATTTTGGAGATGAGCCAATGGTCACTTACCCCACTCTCAGTCCACATCTGTACTGCCTGGTAGGTAGGACAAACATCAGGTCAGAAGTGTGACTAAGTGCACCTCTTCCCACCAGAGCTCCTTAGCTCTGGGGTCTAGGCAACGACCCATTTATTGTCTTTTGTTGACACGCTTCCACTCATATTCATAAATAAACATTTGCTGAAGCAGCAACAGAAGTTCCCCTCATCAAAGGACCTAATCACTGTCTTAGAGAGATGTACATTGGGTTTTGTCCAACAAATATTTAAGGTTTCATTGTGAAGTGGTCCAGCCATGCCGGAAGAGCCAGGTCAGCCCTGCCTCAACACACACTGCAGCTGAACACTTGCAGTATTTTCTGAGTGGGCAGCATGAGGTTAAAATTCCTACTGTGGACCAGACAAAGAAGGTATCAGACCCAAGGTTTCCCACATCTGATGTGAATGTCCATCAATGGGATCTAGGGCACAGGAGGGGAGGAACAGCTTTAATACCAGCTTCTCATGATTACCTCATTCCTCTTGTGAATCTGGCCTTTGGGTTATTTTTATGATGTCCCAAAGTGAAACCAAATGACTCAAGGTGAATTAAATGTTGCAAGCAGTCCAGAAAGGCTTTTTTTTTTTTTTCTTCTTTGATTCATTGAAAATGTTGAAAAGCCTTGGCTGAGGGAGCAGTCAACCACAACCCAATCAAAAAAGGGGGTGGAAGAATGGTCGTTGAGCAGGAAAGTCCTTGTTTACCGTGCCTGCTCCTGAAGGGCCAGCTGGAGCTGACATGTGCAGTCAGCTATCCTTACCAACACTGTGACTGCTTGTGAGTGGACAAAATAAATATTTAATAGTATTTATGAGCACTGTGGGCAGGTGAGGAGGCTAAAGCTAAGCCTGCAATTGAGAGATGTGAATTTGGATTCAGGCTGGGCCGCAGGATTTCTGTGCAGCCTCAGGTGAAGTGTTTACTCCCTGGATGTGCAGCTACAAATTCTCGTAGCTCTGCGAGAGGATTCTCTGCTTCTGTGGACCAGTTACACCAGCTAGAGATCTGGGCCCCGACACCTCACACCTCTCAGCATTAGAGGGTGGGTAATGTTTTCCTAGATCTTGAGACCTTGGACTAATGCTGAAGTCACTAACGTCTCATGGGTGCCTATTGTGATGGGCTCCTAAGTCCTGAAAAGAACCAAGAACGAGTGAAACAACATGAGAAAAACTGAAGCAGCAATTTAATATATACTACATAGCAATTTGCTGTATACTTCATCACACTGCCATCATGGGCTTTTAGAATCTTTAAACACAGGATGTTTTCCTGTTCTCACACACTTCATGTTTCCACCAAATTGGGAGCCTCTGGTTCCTATGGCAGATCAGCCGTTCACATGCTCATTGTTCCATGATGCCTCATTTTTCAGGAGAGAAGCTGTGACTTTTTGCTTCAAAGGTGATTAGGAAGACACCTGAACCCATGCCACTTAGCAAAATAATGTAGCTGGTCAGAATTTCTTGCCTTGTATTAACTGTGAAATGTATTTGAAAATTGAGATTTTAATTAAAAATCAGTGTCCTGACATCAGTCCTGACATCGCTGGAGGGTCATTGAGGAGCACAAGAATGCAAATGAATTCTGGCCTGTTTCAGCAGTGGTTAAGAAGCCAAAGGAGATTACAACGTCTCACAGAAAGCCCAGAGTGCTGAATAGGAAACATACTGTGTTTCCCAGCCTGCCAGTAAATAAAGATCATCAGATCTGGTTTTCTGCTTTTCTGTTCCACACTTGTATCTGTCATGGGGAAAAATCTGGAAGGGATGAGCAGGCTCTCAGTCACTGTTTAAGTACCTTGCTTTTCATAAAAACATGGAGCAGGAGTATTTTGTTTTCCATTGAACATCACAGCTTCTGCACGGTAAATGCTTTCAGATCCCTGCAGACAGCTAAATCTGGTGTACGGGCTGCAGCAGGTAAACAAGTTATATCTTAAGGAACTGCCAAGGAATAACGTGGAGGCACTTTTTAACACAGTTTTACTTTCATTACTCAGTGCTAAACTTCATGGCTGTTCCCAGAGCCCTGAATAAAACAGTGTTTGTCCCTGTCATTCCTGATGTAACACAGCTAAGAAGCAGGGAAGGCACAAACCTGACCCTCGTTTAGAGCAGATGAGTCTCATACCTTTATAAAAAAAGACTGGGTTAATTATTTTTTTCGTTATTTTTTATTTTCTTTAAGAGAAAAGAGAAAATTTTTAAGATCTACATATAGTTGGAGAAGATATTTGGTTTCAAGGGTATACCCAGCAGGGTGGCATTTAGTAACAGCACAGTGTCTTCTGGCAGTAGCTTGTCAGACTAGAGGCACCCAGTTCTACCTGCTGTTCAAACACAATCTGAGAAGTAGGTCCTTCCCAGAGTACTTTAGGATTTCCAAATAAAATGTGACAAGGTGGTGCAAGCAAACGGAGGGTCTGAGAGGGAGAAGCAGGGAAAAAGAAGGTCACATGGCAGGAGAGCTTGGCTTAATGCAGCTTGTGCACATACTTTTTTAAGAAGACAATCAAGAGATCCTAATAATAGGAGTTTATCATGGACATTGTGGTAGCAATGGGTCTTGAAAACCAACCTGAGGGAAAAGACACAGTCATGGAATGGTTGGGGCTGGAAGGGACCGCTGAAGATCATCTGGTCCACCTCCCCAGCTCAGGCAGGGCCTCCTAGAGCCTGTTGCCCAGGACCATGTCTAGACGACTTTTTAATATGTCCAAGGATGAAGACTCCACAACCTCCCTGGGTGACCTGTGCCAGTGTTCGGTCACCCTCACGGTGAAAAAATGTTTTCTGATGTTCAGAGGGAACATCCTGTGTTGCAGTTCATGCCCGCTGCCCCTGGTCCTGTCATTTGGCAGCCAGGAATAAGTAGGATGTTTTCTAGGAAATGGTTTACACTCATAGATTACAAGAGTCCAGCTTTCTGTGTTCACAAGGAATGAGATGGATGACTTGATAAAATTCTTACCAGGTTACTCACAAAGCCCAGCATTTAAGAAACAGGTCAGCTCCCAGACACTGTAACTTGAAGACCTTGTTTGAAAAACATACAAAAATCAGAGATACTATGTCCAATATCCTACTTTGCAATAAACCAGGGGATGCATGTTCCCTCTGAAATTGCTTTGTTTCTTAGTATTTCTAGCAGGGACATTTGCAGTGCCATACTGTCACTTCATATGTTTCAGCATAATTGTTCTTCTTTCAAAACCAGCCACATATTCCTGCTCCAGAAATCTAAGCTTTCATTTTGAGCATATTAAAATCATTAGCATAATTAACAGCAGAGGAAAATGTCAGGTAGACAATATAAGTTCTCTGATGTTGCAAACACTGTGGAAACAACAGCTTTGATATGTGACCTGCACTCATCATCTCAATTTGATATTAACAATGAAATATTAATTACAAGCATAATGCCACTCCTTACATCAAGGTTTTAATCTATTTCACAGGTCACTTTCGTGAGAGCATCACCAGCTGATGGATGCAGAAGCAGACGTTTATGGAAAGGTGCAACAGGCAGCTCATTGTTGTCATCACTAATGCTGTAGATCCCCAGCATTCTTTGCCAAAATATAAATTACTTACCAGAAGGAGAATGTTTTCCAGGTTTTGCACTGAAGGACTCAGCTGCCTTCCATCCCCAGTTCGGTATCTCCTCTGTTTCTCTCAACCTATCAGTTCTCCCAAGACCATTTCCACAGGGCATCCGCAGTACAAAACTGAGTGATACCAGACTGACCAGCTGACCACCAGATGATTTCACATTGATTATATTGTTCAAAGTGATGTCATGTAGTTCATTCCCATCCAGATGTTGTTACCTGGGTTACTTGCTGACTCATGATGATCTTTTCTTAGTGTGTAATGTAAAGTCTGCTAGCAACCTGTCAAGTATACCTACACAGCAGAACATCTGTATTATGCTCTCATCACAGGACCCAGATGTCTAACACTATATACTAATGGAGAAGAGTGGTATTGTTTGATTTTTTCCACTTATAAAAAGACCTAGCTTAAAACAATAAACATCAGTGGAGTTTGCAAAAGAGCTCATAGGTTATCATAGGTGCTGCTTAGGCAATTCAAAGCCCAGAACAGTATGTCTGCAGCATCTGAAGTTGCATAAATGGCTTTAAAGACCTGAAAATGTTTAAAGACCTGGAAGATACATTTCTAAAGGGTGTGGCTTGTGAGGTGATTGTCATCCAGTTCAAAGGGCCACAAACTGCAAAACATGAAACCCAATGTTCCCAAGCCTTTGGGAGAAGGGAAGGAAGTGATCAGAGGACTGCAGGGTGAAACAGCATCTACCCAGTTTCTAGGTGTCTTCCCGCTTCAGAAGCCCTGCTGTGAAGAGCATCTGAGTAGAAAACACATTAGCAGCAGGAACACTTGAAGGAAAAGAAAAATTACTGTTTGGCACAGTCAGAAATTGGGCAGCTGATTGCAATGAATGATGCCAGAAACTGCTTTGAGCCTGCATCTTTTCCAAACATAATGACTGTACAAGGAGATCAGCCACATTTATGTGAGATGGGAACATCTAGGGGTTCAGGTGAAGGGGGGGTAAATATCTCTGTATGACCAGGGCTGGCATCTGTGGTAGGGAAGTCAACATTTGTCTAGCCTAGAGGCCTTGAGTCAACCCAAGGATGTTAACCCCTCTCTAATCAAAACCTGGTCATGTTGTGGCTTTTATAAGTGGAATTCTCCCCTTTTCCATGTCATGTCATGAGGGAAATAAAAGGCCAGTTCCAAGTTAAGTATTTTTCCTGGCTTTGCTCTTTCTTGACTACAATAAGCACGAATGAGTAAGGAGAGCATAATAAATAATGTGACAGATTATTCTCAATAGCTGAAGAGAAAGACACAATAAATAAATAAATGGATAGATAGATAGATATAGATAGATAAATCTGAGCCTACAGAAGGATCCATTTATAAAAGTGTAAGCCTCATTTGCAGTGCTTAATTTTTTTACTTCCATATGCAAATTGCAGTGGGATGTCTTATATATTTTCCATGCCTATTTACCTATTTACAACATTTTCATGGACCTAGCCTCTTTTTTTCCTGTCTGAGACATTTCTAGCACTGTGGCTGGAGAGTCCAGCTGGGATACAGCTGTGTACCGTCCAGCTTTGATGAGCTGTAAACGTTTTCTTTTGTGCTAACGTTGACGCTGCCCACTGCTTCGGTTTCTTGAATCCTGGTGGTTAAAAGGCAGATCTGAAATCCCCCAAACTGCTCTTTTTAGTTAAGAGCTGCTCTCCTTTTGTATCGATAGTTTCTAATTAAACAGCACCATACTGGAGGACTTAAAGATCATTAAAGGTGCACTCGGGGTGTCTGAGAATAGAAACACAATGTAGGTGTTGTTCCCTCAGTGCCTTTTCAAAATGTCCCCTCATTGATTAGCCATTGCACTGAAGGTCTTATAAAAGTCTGACCCTAACACTGCTAATACCTTCGGTCAGCCAAATAAATTCTTTCAAACTTTCACAGTGGAAAAAGCCTTCTATTTTATGATTTTATAACCCTGTCATTAGCAATCTTTGAAACAGCATTCCACCCTCAGGTTGCGTTCTGTGGTTATGAACTTCATTTGATCACTGCCCCATCAATTTGACATTAACTGCTACAATTTACAACTGCTCTGGCTTTCTACCTATTATTGTCGTACCTCTGCAAGTGCAAAAAACTGATGCCCAGGGGAAGTCTGAAAGAATGCGATGTCTTGTTAAAACCTGAAAGGGCAATGGGGGTGGAGGGGGGAGAACCTCCTAGAAGAGAAAACCAAAGGTTTGATAATGAATAATGCTTCCTTCTCTGCTGTGAACACGGGTGACCTGGCATGTAGACCACAGCAAAGTAGTGAATAATTCACTGAGAGAGTCATAGACCTCCTGGTAGACCACAGCATTGCTTTGTCTCACAAATATGTTCTCCCACAGAATGGGGCTCGACAGGATGTTTCAGTCTACAAATGTTTAAACAAAAGGCGGGTGTGACGGGGTATGTAAGGGGGTACGGTGCGTGGAGCAGCCCAGCCTGCATGACTATTTTTCCATTAGCAGTTGATTGATAATTCTATAGGCACTGCATGTAAGGGCAATGAAGAGAAGAATGGCTTTGATGGAGCTGGGGCGTACAGCTCATGTCCGATTTCTAACCCAGACAAGAAACCAATTCCACCCTCAGACAGGGACATTTAAGCAGCATTAATTGTCTGAGCTGAAGCCACAGGAGCATGGACATTCTGAGCAGCAGCTGGAATCCAGGCTGATTTCCTGACCTTTGTGCTCGTAAAAGGAAAAGCATCCAAAGGAGCTATTGGGGCTGGAATATGGTCCCAGTTTCCATGTGAGTTGCTTTCTTTGCATTTGTGGGTTTCTCAGCCTGAGAGACAAATCCAAGGCCAGGTTGTTTCTGGTTTAGTTTGAGAAAAGAAAAAGGCTCTCCTCAAGCCACTGAACACTATTTAGTCTCTCCCTCTTGCTATCTCTGAGCCCGGGACTGTGAACATGGACCTGGATCCTGAGGGCTGTGCTGGGGACAGGAGAAGAGCAAAACAAAAGCCGTAAATCCCAGCTCTGATCTGGGTTTCAGTTCTGTTTGAGAATAAAGCTAGCAGGCACTTTTTGTTAACTTGGATATCAAACTGTTTATAGAAGCTTTTTGCCATTTCTCTTTTGCTTTTCCATCCTTGTAGCCAGAAATATTTTGAGACTAATCTCATGGTATATCTGAAATTTAAATTGTTTGGTCTGATGGGGCTTCCGAGTAAGTCACTTCTTTGTCCAGATCCTCTCATGTTACCTTACTCACACTAAAAAAGATCTTTTGATTTCATTGTGGTTATTTCCAGCACATGAGATAGTTAATGTCTAGCCTGTGACTTTTTTCTTTTATCCCGACGAGCTGAGCTGTTCTCAGTTTCTGTAAATTGCAGAAGAATAAAGCAGCTATTGCTGAGTTTTTGCTTCTGATTATCCTTCCCCTCTTGCACACCTTCTGTAGGTCTGTTTTTTCTAACAGACGAGACAGTGTCTTGTCCTCTCACGTGGTGAAGGACATGCCTGATCTACCAGCTCACATGCCAGGAGGAGGACATTCAGATGGTAAGGCTTTAGTTTGGGACCATGTCCTTTGGGCGTAGGGCAATAAGGCAGAGGACATGAGTTCTGTCCTTGATCTGGGAACTGCTGTATCGGGCTCAGGAGGTCACCAGGAAGAGGAAAGACTGCAGGTTGGCATCGTCCTTCTGAAGTGAGCAGGATACCATCCTCAGTGCACAGGAAGGGGAGGCAGGAGCCAAATGAGGGGTGTCCATGTTCTGCATGGGACCTCCAAGGGAAGGAAATCAGATATCGAGTGAGGTGTTATCTTTCATTCCCCTTCCCTCTTGGCACTATGTCCTCAGCACCACTGGTACTGAGTGATGCTCATTATGACTCAGTTCCACTCAGCGCGACACCACAGCAGAAAAGAGATGCTGTTGTTGTGATTCTATGTCAAAAAAGCTTTTTGGCTTTTCCATGGACTGGTAAGCGTTGGACAATTCATTCTGAAAACCGCCTTTCCAGTCCACGCCCTTGCTTGCAGAAGGCTCTTTACTGAAATGCTCACAGTAAACTGGCTTTAACACTAAACAGAGAATCATTTTAGCTATTTTCCAAATGGTTAATATTCTTGATTTTCACTGTATGCTGCAAATTTGTCTAAAAAGTTAATTTATTTTTAAAATTAAGCCAATTTGGTATAAGTTACTGCAGAAAGGTGGCCATTCCACCTTTTTTATGGTGCTTTAACTCTCAGATCAGACTAGTTCTCCTATTTAGTAAAGCCATAAATGCTATAGAATATCTCGTATTTTTATTCCGTATTCTCAGTATTATTTAGTCATCATTTTGACTGGTTAAAAAGGGATTTCAGAAGCTACACCTCATATTTACAAGCTTCCACTGTAATCTTATTATTTTTCCAATCATGAGAGTCACATGGTCTCCTGAAAATCGGCTCATGGAACAGGACATTTTCAGTATCTTTTTTCTATTATTTCCATCTATTACATACTACCCTCAAGCTGAGAGGAAACTTTAAAGGCACACAACTAAAGAATCTTTGTTTATTATTTGGAAAAGCTTGGATGTATTTCATCTGGCCAGATTTTACTGACTGTGACTGGAGAGCTAAATGTCCCTGTTGTTTCTAGCAAATAACCTTTAAAATACAATTTTCTAACCCGTAGTAAATAATAGCAGATAACACTGCTATTGGTATCAAATGAGTCCTCATATTTTCCCAATCGGCGGATGCCTGGCAACTTCTATGGGAATTTTATCTGAGAACAGACTTACTTATTGTCCAGCTTCCAACAGCAGGAGTCACAGGCAGGATCCTGCTGCTCACTGCCTCCTGTTTGGGATCCTGCCTCTCACTGCCTCCTGTTTTCCTGCTTTCTGGAGGGGGCTGGTTTGGATCCCAGTTCCCACTGAAATCCAGGGAGAGAGGGGTCACTCAGCCTCCCAGAAGTCTCTCAGGGTCTTCACTGGGCTGAGTCCATTATTTTCAAGAATGGCTCTGACAGCCTGTATTAGCACTGGGGTAAGAGAGCGTCAATTCCTTCTCAAGCAGAGAGAGATGCTCTGAGACTCAGGGCACAACACCTCCTACAGATTTTAATAGGTGTCCCACCTCCTTCAAGAAAGATCATTACACACACAGTACAGCTCCAACAGTTACTAGAAAGATATTTAAATCCATTTCTTTGTCAGGGTGTTGCCCCTGCTGTGTGGGCATTGCTCTCTATCACTGACCTGTTAATGAGACGTTATCTGTTGACAGTGCAGATCAGGCTCTGCTCCCATGGTGCACACCGAGAAGCGCTTTCCTTTGGCAGTTACCCCTTGGAAACAAGACTGACAGAATCTAACCCGTTGCCCTATAAAAATTGCATGTTGTTCCCAAAGTCAAAATGCAAATAATTCATGAATTTTGTAAACATCTCTAAGGGAAGAGAAAAATGGTAGGCAGGATTGGAATCTGCTATTTTTACCTGTGTGCCTAGCTGATTACATGTCATTCTTCTCACACAGAACTAAGTATCTTAAATGCAAATAGCCAGAGGTTGTTGTACGTTTTTTGCCCTTTCCACAGCTGTTCATTACAGAGCTCAATAGCAGCTGACAGCAGGTGAATATGTGGATGATGGGCCACGGATACATTCTGTTAAATAGAATGAATAAACCATTAAATGATCTTATTTCTTGATATGCTTGAATGCAGGCTGCGTCTACAAGCAAAGCAACATTAAATTCTGTATAGCAAATCCCTCTTGTATTTTTCAGCACATCAGTCATGCAAATTTCATGCTATAATCTTTTAAGCAATTATAACCTCCGTTTATTTTTAATGATATAGAGTATCCTTTTTCTTTTAGTTCTAGACAATTGAAGTGAGGATAGGTGAGCCTGGAATATTAGACGACTTACATCTGGCTCATTTTGTAAACTATATTTGGTGTTTTACATAACTTGTTTGACCTGAGTAGGAATGAGTGACAATGTATCTTCTCTTTTTTTTCTTTTTTTGAGATTCATCATCTTTGAAATTCTTTTAATACCCTAATTTAGTCATACGTCTGTATGACATTGCTATCAAAAGATCTGAAAATGATTCGGAGTGTCTTTTCAGAGCGAATGCATACTGCACTTATCATATACACATGGGTACAATGTAGACATAAATTACATACAGGCATAAATTTTAGGCAAAAGGAAATGAAAGATGTAAGAAATTATAAAATTAGACCTAAAGCATCATCACAAAAAAAAAATAACTACAGTATTTTGACCAGTTTCCAGTCTAGGAATCTGATTTTCTCAAAACCAAGGTTTGCTCAAAGCCAGTAGCTCTGGGAATGTGGGAGCTCTTTCCCCAACACACTGTCACACAGGCATGATCCTGCCAGCCTTTGACCTGGTCTGTGAGAGCGTGGGTTTTTGGAAGGCCAAGTGGATCATAGTTTCTTGGAAGGCTGAGCGGATCAGGGCGCTCCCTTCCATGAGGAGGAATTAAGAGGGAGAAATGTAGGACCAGACTGGGCTGGCAACTCCGCCTGATGGTATCACTGCACAGCTAATGCTCTACCTCCAAATGTGGGGCTGGGAAAACAAAAGTGACCAAAGAGCATTAAAAATTTAACCATCCCTGCCTTCGGGGGCTCTTGTGCCTCATTGCTTACTCTGCCTCCTCATCTTGCTTATGCAGCAGAGCTTTTGTCTGGACTCTAAAGCCTGGGGAGAAGCCTTGCCACCTTCACAGAGACCAGCGTGGCATTACTCACTCTGGGAGCTGCAGGAGAAGACATCCGTCTTGGATTAGTAACGCCTGCCTCTGTGAGACTTGCATGAGCAGTGTGAAAAACAGGATGAACTGCAAAAGCAAGCAATTCCAATGGCATAGGAGGCCAGGCAGAGCAGAGGGCATTTGATATAACCGGGAGATTTCACATTCCTTCCTCGTGTGCAAGAGGAACGCAGTGTGAACATTTCGTCCTTCGATCTCAGCAAAGCTCAGATACAGCAAGATTTACTAAAAATCAAAAGTACAGGGCCTGTGAATCACAAGCTCCAGCAAACCAGAGATATCTTATCCCACCGGCCCACATGAAAGTCAGACTCCAATTCTCCATAGCCCACTGCTATTATATTTTGTGTGGAATTAGGTTGTGTTGTACAGCCAGCCTAACGCTGTTTCTTCGCAGCCAACTGTGGACCAAGAGGAGGAGAGAGATTTAGTTAATTTTAATCCTTTGTTTTCTGCCAGCTTCTGGAAAGATGCTGTGTGCTCTATATTTGGAGTTTTCTTTCTTTAGAAAATTCCTCTGTTACCAGCTTCCAGGGAGCTCTTTTTCCCAGTCACACTGCTGCAGTTTGGCCACAATTTTGACCTAATGTGCTTTAAAGGACAGCTGGGCTATTTCTTTTTGACTGAAATCCATTGAAAAGTTACCCAAGGAATTGTCACAGGTTGAAAGGTGTGGGGTTTGCTATTAGCAGAATTAAAGAAGTGTGGCAGGAGAAGTATTTATAATATGGTGATAACGAGATCTGAGCAGAAAGGGCAAAAAGAAAAAGTAGCATGTAGCCGACAAAAACATGAGCCAGGTAAGATTTATATATTAAAACATACTTCAGTGATGTACAGAGAAGTTGGGTTTTAATGAAAAGCAGATACGAAGCTCTCTAGCTACATACAATACCATAGATTTGTGCATGTAAGGACTGTCATAAAAAATGAACACTGAACTAAACCCAGTTGAACAGACCAGAAAACAAAGAGCAGCCCTGTCAGCATACCAAGTTTCAGTAAGATTAATCTGTGTTGCAAGTGTTGTTCCCAATGTATGTCTCTGCACTCATCCATCATCTCCCTCCATGAAGCCAACGTGAGTTTGTGGCCTTTTCGCTGCCTAAGGCAAACCAGTGTATGTGTGCTTGCGTGTAAATATAGATTATTTGTCCAGTCCCCAAGCCAGCAGTCCTCACAGTTAATAGCCAGCAGGACGTTTTGCTGTCCCTTCACTGGGAATATCCAGGCCTTCTCCTGCTCTCATATTCACCCCAACTAACCTCAGCTGTTAAGAAAAAATGGTCTTTGGGAGTCCCACACTACAACTGGGGGAAAAAACTGGGCACTTCCAAAGGAACTAAGTATTTTAGATACTTATTTTAAAGCTATGGAAGAGTCTATGTTAACTACAGAGGATGCCTAAATGTCTACACTCCAATTTGTACACAGTTAACATTAAGTAAGAGAATTGGGTGCTCAGAAAGGAGCATCCACTGCACACATGAGTAGCTGCTACACTCCACCAGAATTTGTCCATAGCTGAAGTATTCATTGGGTTGGGGCCTGAAAACCACCATAGGTTCACCTGCTTTTTGTTCTCTCTGTGTGGTACACACTGCCTGTGTTTTGAAAATAGCTTAAATTAGCTTTCTCCCTTCTTTTCTGTAAGAATGGTAACCCACAGTGATTTTTTTCCAAGCCCTTACACACACAGCACTAGTCTCAGCTCCCAATTCCCCGTCTGTGGGGACAGAGCCCAGAGAATGCCCCCATGTCCAGAGCAGACACAAGGGAGAAGCGGGAATTCTTAGAGCACTGTCCCTGTGTGGTGTCTTCTTCTTCCTCCACATCCCCCTCTTGCCCCAGATTTCCTCTGGTGTCATCTCTGATGTCATTACTAGCACAGAGCTAACACATATCTCACAGGAATGTTGTGGGTGTTAATTAATAAATGCTCGTAAAATGCTGGGAAACCTCCAGGCTGGAAAATGTATAAAAACTTTCCTATAAATATTGTTCTTATTTTCTGTATCCAGATACTATGTCTCCAGAGGTCTCTGCAATTTTAAAGTAGGTCAAAATTCGTCTCTTAATAAGTGGAGTTGGGAACTCTGAAACTTTCCTCCAGACAAAGTTTTGTACTACTCAAATTAAGAAACATGAGTCCCGTTTCCCTGCACTCAAATGCTGCTGTGTAACAGCTGAGGACAGCAATGAACAGACCAGAAGATGTGCTCTGCACGCCCAAGCAAGGTGCATTTGCAAGCTAAATGTTGACCTCGAAGTGTCAACCAACCCCGTACTAACACACAGCTGGATTTCCAGGAGCTGGAAATCCAAGTTTTATTGCTTGGCTCCCAAATAAAAAGGCATCCATACAATATATATGCATTAAACTCTTCCTTTTGGAAGAGCCATGATAAGCCAAATGGATGGACGTGTTTGATTCACACCATCTAACCAGGTAGAACAAGGGCTGTTAAATTACTCCATACTCACCAACTGGCATGGCATCAACTCCTAAAATAAATATGTGGCATTATGCTTTTCATTTCCATTCTGTAGAAGCAGACAAGGCTGAGACGTAGGGCGTTTCCTGAGGTTAATGATAACCTGAGGTTAATGGTTTCTGGCTGAACTTTAGGCCCTCAGCTCCCCCTAACCTGTCATTAATCCCCAGGAAATGCCTGAAACCGAGCGTATTATTTAAATCTGGCAGCAATTAATTTATCTCTGGACCTTACAGATGCTCATATTAAATTAAAAAGAGGATGATTTATGGAGAGCGCCAACAATGTCCAGATCTAGGCAAAGATAGATGTTATCCTTAATATTTAAAATTAAAGTTTCCTTTTTCACTGAGTCATTGGCTATCAGCGGTATTAAAGGTTTTTATTTCATTATTCTAGCAAATAGGATCTTTTCCCTAATTATTCATTTTAAAAAACACTTTATCTTGTATATCCTGCCAGCTGCATCAAGATATTTTCTTTTCTTTTTCCCTCTTTCGGAGTGCTTCATGAACATTGTTCCCTGTTGCAGCCAAATCAGAAAATAAATCTATTTTTAGCAACTTGGTTTAAAAAGAAGCAATCAGAACAAATGCAGTAGCATGTGTAAGAAATAAGAATTATCCTTTCGCTCAGCAGTCGATCTACAAGTCTCAGACAAAATAACAGCTGTGATTTTATTTCCACATATTAAGAAGAGAGGCCGGAAACACAGTATAAAGATGTCACTTTCTGGAGAGCCAGAAGGTGAAGCTGTACATCGGTTTCTATTCTCAGTTCATCTCTGGCTTCTCGGATAGGGCTGCCAGCAGCGTGCACGCTCTCTCCTAAGGCTTCTGAAGCCTTAGCAGAGCTCTCAGTGATGTGGTTTGGCAATAGGTACCACTAAATCAGAGGCATAGGCATCAGTACGGTTGGCTCCGTAGCCGCAAACAACAGCCATAAATCCATTGCAACTAATCCATGTACCAGCTGAAATAAAATCCTTAATCTTGCCTCCTTTCTGTTGTTCAGCTTTCACTTTCAAGTGTTATCGCAGCGTAGTGCCATTAGCTCTACAGATAAAATGGAGCCTTCCAGACTCCTTAAAATCTGAACTGCTGCTGTGAAAAGAGCCGAGGAAAAAATATTCTGGACTTTGTGAGTTAAAGGTGAACTGCAAGGGGACAAAAATCAGAGCCGTGTGGATTTTCTACTTCTTTGCAGAGAATTCATACGGCAATATTTCTCCTGATAAGATGGTTACTGAGAAAACTGCACTTTATGCTTTAATATTTCTGTAAACTGATTAAAACGATTCCCTACAGAAAAATTACTGCCTGTGTTGCAATATGAGCTCCACTGATACACAGCATTTCTCTGCTCTTAGAGAATAACAAGAACAATCTCACATGTGTGTATGTGGTCACACATCTGGCTTTGTGCAGCATTAGCACTCCCTTTCCTGAAATCAATATCTCCTGAAGATTTTTTTCCTTAAGAGCCTTTTCTCACATGCTATTTTTGCTGCCCCTCAGCAGTTTCTGGTATAACCCACCCATGGAGAAGAAGACAGGGCAGGTGCAGTGGCCATGGTAAGGCTCCTCCTCCCCAAGATGTGTCTCAGCCCCAGCATTGCTTTCTCTGATGGTGTCACACCATGGGTGACAGAAGTCTGTTCATGTGGGGAGTACACATACACTGCTGTATTCATGTGTCCATCAATACTCCTATGAAAATCTCCAGAGAGAACTGGAAGAGAAACTTCAGCCTCCTCCACTTGACACATGGCATCACAGAATCATAGAATGTACTGGGTGACCTTTAAAGTTCATCTAGTCCAACCCCCTGCAGTAAGCAGGGACATCTTCACTGGATCAGGTTGCTCAGAGTCCCATTGAGCCTTGAGTGTCTCCAGTGACGGGGCCTCCACTATCTCTCTGGGCAACCTGTTCCAGTGATCTACACGGCTCCTTAATATTTGAAGAAAAGGATCTTTCTTAAGATTCAGTGCAGGAAGTGCTCAGACATGCTTTTTCAACCCACTTTATTTTTTTACAAGCTTAGTTTCGTACAGCAGAACCTCAGCATCTCTTTTTGTTACAATATTTTATCTCCTTCATTGCGAAAATATCACTATATTTCTTCCAGCCACAGGCATCGCCCTGCTTAGTAATAAATGCTTAAAATACACATTCTGCAAGGTCATTTTCTAATTGCTACAAACAGGTTACAGAAATATGGCTATAACATGCCACAGTTGTACCTTCCTCATACCTTCACAGTCATGTACAGTGCACATTTCTTCCAGGTTGCGATCCAACAGCTAATGAGCCTTGGCAACACACTGGAACCTCCTGTTCCAGCTGATACAGGCAGGTTTGGGTTTTTCCCTTGGAGCAGTCAAAATGTTTTAACCATGACTGAATAACTGAAGTGCCCAGAAATCCTAATGAGCTAAAGAAAACATCTTCCTACCGTTTCCCTGATCACCTTGAGCCCAATCTGTATTCTATCATCATTTAGGGAGGACTTTGCTCTGCACTTCAGTAATCCTTGGTGTGAAAGAAAGAGAACGTGCATGTTTTGTAGAGGTATCTTTATGGCAATAGTCAAATGCAATGATGTTTACATGCTGTTTGGTAAATGAAAACTACTTCAAGGGAAAAGAAGCCAAATATCAAGCTACAGCTACATTTCTTACGGTTTCCCGATTTTCTGCCTTCTGGTATTCCTAAATCCTCTAAATATGAGCTACTGAATCAGCATTTTGTATGCTCAGATGTGATTAAAGCTCTTCAGAGGACAAGGATTCCATTTTGCTGTAAATTTCGAGGTTTCAGAATTTGTTTTCACTATTCAGAGGAATGAAAATAAACCCCTCAAACATTTTTGCAAATGGAAATTGTTATGAAATGTCTGTTGCTGGATAGAAAACCTGATCTTTTCAGCTCAAGTTCTTTCTCCTTTGGCCGTAAGTGACAAGGGAACCCCAGGCAAAAACTCTCAAGAAATGTTTGTCAAAACTGATATGTTGATACAACATTTTGGCTTTGATGAAGTGACATATTTAATTTCACTGAAAATATTCTGACCAGCTCCAGATGTGATTGACTTATTCAAGCTAAGAAAATGATTCATTGTGAGAGTCTGAATAAACCAATAAAATAATAGAGTAATGCATAGGAGAGTCTGAATAAACCAATAAAATAATAGAGTAAGGCAATGTTCTTATCAACAGCACTGGATCTGAACTCTTGTCTTTATGTATGGGGTAAATTCATAGAATATAAACAAATTCATATAGTAGAAAGGATGCTTATGTCCATCCAATATAATCTCCTGGATGACATCAGCCGTTTTCTTTAGAATCCTGAAGTCATAGGAAAGCAAGGTCTGAATGCAACTTTATCCCTTCCTGAAGAAGGAACATGTAGAACATGTCAAAGAAAATTTTGCATAACATGGTCTTAAAGTTTTCTAATAGAAGAGAGTCTAAAACTTCCCCGGATAGCTCTTCCTGCACTATCAGGATACGCTGATCATAGATAGTGTTTTTCTACTACCTAACCTACATTGCCTTGATGAAACCTCAGCTAATTAGCTTAAGCCAAACTTTAGAGAACAATTGATCATTGTCCTCAATTGTACTGGTTCCAAGTATAGTCCTCATACAGTGAATTTTTCAAGGTCTCCACTTACTACTACATTTTCTTAACTGATTGAAGTATTTCTTGAAATGTTTTCCCAATTACCCGTGTTTTCAAAACCTGTCCTTTTGAAGAGAAGAATAAATGAGTTAATTTTACAGTATGATTTCCGAATCATATTCCTATTTCCTCAATACTTATATATTGGGGTTGAACCTGATGATCTCTCGAGGTCCCTTCCAACCCCTATGATTCTGTGATTCTGGAATAACCAAATATTCTGGTATTTGAGTTGTATTTTCTACATGGGGTTCAGCTACTACACCTTTAGTAAGGGGCCTCTACCTCTATTTCAGTAAGAATAAGGTAGTCAAATCTTCTACCAGTTCACCACCTCTGAATGTCACATTGTTGTCTGTTATGAGTAGCTCTGGCCACCAGGGTATGTCACGTAAGCCTTGGCTCAGCCACCCGATGCCGAAAACATCGGGTGGGTAATTTCTTCTGAACTTCATACTTATCAGGGGTTGGAAATCCCTGCCTGAAGTAGAGCTTTGAGTATCGGCTGAGGAATTTCCCAAGCCATCTGACAAAGTGCAGGCGTCACTTCGATAGCTCCTGCCAAGCCATTGCAGTGATCCAAACACCATTTCCTCCTTAGCGTGTCAAGACGATTGGTGTGTTATCAGCCCAAACTAGAATTAAACAATGGAGACTTGGAGCAGAAGCGTGACCATGAAAGCAACATGCTGAAGTTTTGTTGTGACCAGAAAAGAGGGGACCAATAGTAATTTGTTTTGTTTCCAAAACCAGAAAAGAGCAACACTTACCTCATTGATTTTATCTCAAAATCTGTAAACAGCAAATGTGGCTGGGCCTTAATAAGGCTCTACTGCAGTCAATCATAGAAGACAACTTTCGTAATTAATTTGGGATGTCTGCCTAATTAATATAATTGCAGTATCTATTTGATCCAGAATTGATGCAGTTTGGGTGGGGTTCGAGCACCAATAGGAAATAGAGCCTGATTCCTATTCATTTCTCTTGGGAACAAGCTGTCTAAGACCACATAGATCAGAAAATCTGATTCTTACTGCTTTCCCTTCAAGAAGACTCCCGGGGCCAATGGAAACATATGAGGTTTCATATCAGGTCATTAAATTGTCATGCCTTGTCCTTTGATTTAATTAAAATCTCCTTAGTTATGCAGACTTCTGTGCTGCAAGCTGAAATGTAAATGAATGATAAGATGAATGGTTTAATATACCATCTGCAATTGGAAAGACAATTCTATATTTCTTCTTACCTGAGAAGCTAAAATTTGATAATGTATTTCTAACTCCACACAATCATCGCTTCCCAGTGCTCAGAATAACTGCTTGCTTCAGAAAACTAGAAAACATAATTTATAGTTTCTGTGCTATAAATATTCCCCCCCAAAATTCCCTTCACTTTTTCTATCCACCGAACATTGTTTAAAATGCTGTGAAGCTTAAGGGACTGAACAACATCATGCAGATCATTTTGATGTTTTCATATTTCGCCTAAATGGAGCCGAATGATGTTGTTCATAATTCAACATCCTCCCTTTT
The DNA here is from genome assembly GCA_020800305.1 of Porphyrio hochstetteri. Classification (NCBI taxonomy): domain Eukaryota; kingdom Metazoa; phylum Chordata; class Aves; order Gruiformes; family Rallidae; genus Porphyrio; species Porphyrio hochstetteri. Next base: position 37,038,635 of record CM036905.1, read on the forward strand.
TTATTCCTTTGGTGAATGGGAAAACACTTAGTCCCATGGCTAAAATCTGCTTTTTAATATACCACTAATGATTTATTATAGATGTCCCTCAGGAAGAAGAAGAAGAAGAAGAAGATTCTTTAGCATTCTTCCTCTGCTGACTACAGCGATATAATCAGACATTTTATTTTATTTCCACTGATACCACTAAGTTCTAAAATCTAAGAAAAACATGTGTATTCCTTGATACCACTGGAAACTAACATTCAACACAGATGTTTGCATTCTGTGTATTTGCATTCTCCATATGTATTCTATTTTAAAAATCTCTGCTTAGTGTAGATGCCAACGTACTCAATTACTCTCAGAGTATTTTCCTCTTCTAGACATAACATCTGCAATTCAATTAAATGTTTCATCCATTTTCTTCCTATCATTCCAGGATATAAACCTTGATTCTGTTAATCCAGCGTTGATGCTTGTTTCATTGTGAAAAGGACGTTTTTAAATTCTTTACAACAATGCCATGCTTGAGAAGTGAAAAGAAAACAGAGCGTTTCGACTTAGGAAAAGCTACTATGGGATCAGATCGGTGATTGCTTCATAATCACAGCTTTTCCCTGGCAAGCAATTAGAGAAGATCATATATGCTGGATTTCTCTGAGGGCATTGAAATGCTTAGTTTCTGTTCCAGTTTTGAGTAAGAAAAAAAAAAGTCAACGGTTCCACAGCTCACAGTTCTGTGAACAGTCTCCGTTTCTCATCTACTTTTTATATCATTTGGTAATAATTGCTGCAAGAACAAGTCAGAGCTTTCAAACAGTGGATTTGCAGGAAGGGATCTCATCTGAATTGCTGTAGAGTAGCCCAACACCAGACAATCTGCAAAAATATCCAGTGTATTTACAGACAGGCTAAGAAATGCCTGGTTGTCCCACACCAACGTGTACGCAGGCTATTCTGCATGGCACTGGCTTTTATAATGCCTTGTCATTATGATATCTAAGCACATCCAGACATGAATTATGTGACAGCATTAATATCTGTCACATTTTCTTTCATTCCCTGTCATTCCTTTCTCATGAGGACAGCTCTGCACACAGTGAAGGACATTTATCTTTCTAAGTCCATTCGCTTGATGAATGATGTCCACAGCTTGTATGAGTCCAGTTACTCAGGAAAGTCAGTCCTCCATGTGCAAAGAAGTCCCACAGCTCCAGGAGGTGGTACTCATCTGCTGGACTGGGATGTGCTGGAGAAGTATGGCTGCCCCTCATGGTCTTCCTTCAGGACATCCTCAGGGGTGTCAGCCAGAGGCCTCTGGGTGCACTCGGTGCTTGGAGAAGCAAGACAGCAGGCACAAGGAAGAGCAGATGCAAGGAAGCAGTCCTGGGATCTCAGTCCCAACAGAGGTTTCCCACTGCTTTTCCTGCCACTGTCTCTGTGCTACTGCTTGCCGCCCTCCCTGGGGACCCCCTCTGGCCCTTTCTTTGTGGTATCTCAAAGGGTAGCTATAAAACCTAGGCTCTGCCTGATATCAAGCAGATTACATTTCAGAACTCACTATCTGTACAGCTGGTGCTGGAGTCTCTCTCCAAGCCAACCCTGAACGTGGAATGGTTTAGATACAAGTTCTGCACCCTGAAACTATGAGTCCTTTGTCTTTGCATGTGCTCCCTTCCCAGCCTTATCTTTTTGATTCTCCTCATAAGCATCATGCTTCTAGCTTGCTAGACCAACGCACTTTATACTCTACGTACAAAGGAGAAATTATTCAAGCAAACAGCTCACATAGGAGACAGTCTGTGACAACAGCATCAAGTGTTGATACCGAGGGATTATTATTTTACGATAGAAGCTAGAACAAATTATTTTTTTGTGAAAGAAAGTCTGCTTTCTCAAATGCATAAAGTTTATATAATAGTCAGAAATTGGCCAGTTCAGCAGATTTTATACACATAAATGTTATATGTAATATTTTATGTATAAATGTTCCAAGTTTACTCCAGCGTAAAGCTTTCCTTTAAAGAGTAATTCTCACCCCATTATTCACTTTTATGATTTTCTTAGGGCTTTAAGTGTAAAAGCTCAATCTGGTTTTGTTTTATTCTTTAAAAAAAAAAAAAAGAAAGAAAAGAAAAGAAAGGCACAGAGCAAGTTAATTCTTACATTGAATCTGCCAACGGCATGTTGTCAGATCTGAAGTTAAACATGTCCCTCCTTTTGCACACATGCACACGCACACACACACACACACACACACACGCACGTCCAGACACACAACAGCTTTTTAAGGCTTAATGACAATAGAAATAGTTTCACGCGAGTGGAAGAAGGGAGGCCCCGACTGGAGCCGATGACTGCAGCAAGCTGTGCTCATTCTTGGGCTCCTCTCCAAGCCTCCCTCAGGCCCTCCTGTTTCACATCTCATGTAAAGATGTTTCTCTCCCCCAGACAGTTTCTCACAAATTTGAAAGTCAGACTTTCTGCCAGATGCTGCATCTTAACACCGAGTCCTTTGCCTGACCATGACCCTTTTTGTGTCCTGTCCCTTCCCTTCAGTCTCAGAGTGTTGTGAGAGACAGGTTCTTTGCTCATTCTTCCTCTCCTGCCCCATACGTGCAGAGGAGAGGGCTCCTGCTTGGCCAAACTATGTGCACATGTTCTCAGGTGCTTTAATGTGACCCCGAAGGAAAGGAGCTGATGAGGCTAAATGAGGAAATGACATGTGTTTGGGATGAGATGTTATCAGACCACAACACAAATTTTGATCCTTCCCTGGATCCATCAAAGGCAAGGATGAGGCTGTTTCTTTAAGAGAACTGTACAAATGACCAGTGGGCACGTCTGCTTCTTCAGTCCCCCTCTTTCTTCAATTGCAGCCCAATTTTCAGACATACCATGCAACCAACCCCTTTTTGTCCCTCAGCATTCTGTTTTAAACAGAACTTGCTCCCAGTATTTCCTAGGAGCTAAACCATACCTGCTCCCAGAATGGCAAAACCAAAGGCAGGCATGGCTTGCATTACCAGGGCTGACTCCACTAGGATCTCAAGTCCGAATACATTCTCTCCCCAGGTAGACTCTGCTGCACTTGGGAGCTGCAATGATTCCTCTTACATTCCACTTTATATTTTAAAATGTTTTAACTCATGTACATGCTGCAAAAGAGAAATGCTTTTACCATCAGGATGCCACATGAAAGCGTATTTAAATCCCCTGCTCATCCACACGGAGGTTACGGCACAGAGTGGTGGCAGCCACTCCACTGTCACTCCCTCCAGAGCCACTACCATCTATGACAATTTTCATAGTGATGATGCTTAATAAAGTAACACTTCAGGATCAGCCAGTAACATGGTCCCAAGGTTCTTGGCAATGCAAAAATACAGAGCAGCTTACAGGTTTCCTGCTGCTCTTGAGCAGCTTACGCTTTCCAGTGGGAAAATTCCTCAGTTGTTTTACCATCTTCTTAACAACCACATCTGTAGGGGCAGATCTAGTTGTGCAAAAGTTAGTTTTTCTAGGAAAACAGAGGGTTTTTTTGAGGCAAATGAGATATGCCCAACTCACCAGGGGCAGTCATTCAGACTGCCTATCAGAAATGAGAAATAAGCATTGGTCTCAAGGGATGGCAGAGGATTCCTCAAATCACTTAGAACCACAATTATCCATGCTGCTTGTACGTTGGTTCACTTTTCAAGTGGGGAAAAAAGAAATGGTGTTCCCTAAAGGAAAAGTCGGGTGCAGTTCTGGGAATAGTTTACTCCTACTTACTGAGAGAGATCTGGTTCCCAGCAAGCCACGTAGTACACGCTCACATGTAGGCATACAACTGATACCCTCAGTATCATCTTATAAAAACAGCGATCTCAAACATCACCCTCACATTTCAGGCATTTTACACTGAAAAATCATAAGCAAAAGTAGGTATTTTATATATATATGTATGGATGTATATATGTATTTTTAATTTGTGTGTGTATATATATACTATATATATAAAATATACATATATAAGTGTATATATCTATATACACACACATATATATACATTTATATACACATATATATGTGTGTTTATATATATTAAAAAGTACAAAAGTATTTATATAAATACAAAAGTATGTATTTTTATATATATACTTTTGTATTTTTATATATATGTCTGTATTTATATATATAAATACGTAATTTTGCATATTATTTTATATATATGCTTATGATTTTTATATATGTGTGTGTGTGTGTGCACTCACACTTCGGTTTGCAGATATGCCCCTGGTGCCTCTATGCACTCAGCAGCTCTGCTGTAGAGGAACTGCCCCCAAAGAGGGAGATCACTCCACCTGCACTGTTTCGGCACTGTTTGGTGTCACCCTGCATAATCTTTACTGTCCTGGATCTTTCCCTGGAGCACTTTAATTGCTCCTTTGGTGAGTGCTGCGTATCTGCTGAACAAGGTGTGTGAGCACGTAAAGCAAAGCATATAAAGGGCACAGCAAAGGAAGTGAGGTAAGGTTGCACAAGCATCTTAATTTTTGGCGTTTCCTAACTTATGAGTGACTTCAGTGTAGATTTTGTATTTTATTTCCTTATGAGAATTCCCATTCTAACCATAAAGGTATTTTTCAGCTGCGGCTCACAGAAAGTTGTTTGAAGTGCTCCAAAATGGGAGCACACCTTCCTTCCATCTTTAATTGCTTCTGGATCCAAACCAGAATGACTGGATGGTTTAATGTGTCACCATAACAACAGCTGAGCCCTTTGGTTTAAGTATTTTTTTTTTCTCTGCTCTTTTGTTCAAAGAACCAGTCGCTGAGTCATAGATTTTGCACTCTTACTCTGAAACAGGCTTAATCAGACCAAGACAACCATTTTAGTCTGTTTGTCCTTGGTACACAATAGACCACAGGCCAAATGCTTCTTCGGTCCCAGGGGGCAGGTCCACTGAAGAAAATATTTTAAAAGCATTCTTATTATTGTGTCATCAGCAGAAACACATGCTTCAGACAAAATTCTGGTAGCTTTTGATTTAGCTACAATTTTTTAAAGATTTAATTGCCATTCCTAGCAAATCTTGAAGCAACATAAATACATCTAGAGCAACAGATTTCATAAATCCATACTTTTTTCTAGCAGGAAAATAGATTTATTTTTCTAGTGAGCACCATCACATAGATTTTCAGATGAGTTTTAAAATCTTTGTTCCTTTACAAACAATTCCTTTATTGGAATCAAACCTTGGAAAATGTTTAATAACAAGATCTTTACCTAAAAAAGCTTACAGTATTTGTAGCAACAGTTGGACGTGTTTCATCTCTGAAGAACTTAAAACTAACATAACAACAAATAAACTAGGACTCCTATTTTTATAAATATTAAAATTGTGCTTAATCTCTTTGATAACCATAACTTATTAATTAAAAAAATATAAAATTCATCATAAACCTCCATCGCAAATTCCCTGTAGAGCCCTCTCTGCATAACTCGCTTTTTGGGGTTGTAGACAGCAGACACTAAGACACACGCTTCAAGTAGACCAAGCTTCTACTTGCTTCTACAATGCAGGTACTGAACTGTACAAATAATGTTGAAACACTGTGAAGAAAAAAAAAAAATCTCAAAGATACATGATGCAATATAATTTGGGAGAGGTTTTCAGCTTTGTCAAATACAAAGATCAGGATTAATTTAATGAAGGAGGCAGTTCTACCACGGCCTAAGAATAGCTGCATGCCTCAGAAGGCTGGGATGCAAGACAAAACATTGGCCAATATCAAACAAAAGTGAATGTGTATCACGCCCTTGTTTATGATGCCACTCCTTTTGAGTGGCTGCATAACATGAATAATTTTTTAATTTCATGTTAGTGATGTCCCTGGTGATATTAAAAAGCCAGCATAGCATCCTGGGTGCTGGAATCTTAAAGCCCTTTCAAAGCTCCAAGTATCAGATGTAGATATCAGTCAGGGAACTTCTTAAAGGCATTCTCTAGCATATTGTAGATGGATAAGATGTAGACCGACTCAATACAAATCCTTCTTTGGCCTCTCTACAGATGAGACCACAGCTGAACACCTGTAGAAAAGATTATGTACAGATGTCCTCAAAGATTCAAACAAAGAGCATTAAAGAAAACAAGGTGCTGCAAAATTCAGGAAACTCTATTTGGATCACCACAGTCGCCAGAGCGCTGCAAAAGTTAGACTAATTTGTCATCTAGAAAGCCACAAAAGCTAGATCTGTCAAATAAATGGGAACCTCCACCAGCCCTTATCCTGTTTCATGGCTGGAAAGAACATTTGATTAAGTAGCTGAGAAGATAAATTAATTAAAAAGTAATAAAACAGCTTGCAAGAATGTAGCGGTGTTTTATCCCCGAACTGGCTATGTAGATGTAGAAATGATTTACACAAATAGGGATCATTCATGGCCATCTTTCAGGGGTATGACACAAACTTTTAAACAGCACATGGCAACATATGTCTTCACAAGTATTTTCTCAAACCTATTTGCTCAAAACTCTTGATTTTGAAAGAGCATCTGGATCTTCAGTATATCTTACACTATTTGGAGGCTACACACAAAGGTCCTTTCAACCCCAATGTTACTTTGTGCCCACACTGCTCAGACATACAACCCTACTTTTTGCCAGTGCTATCATTTTTTCTCTATACCTTAATATGATCACCTGCTGGCTCACTGACAGGAATGCTCAAAAGTTATTCTTCTGAAACAATTATCGATTTAGCGGCAACTCAATTAAAAATGTTTCATCTCAAACATGGTTGTCTTGCTAAAGTAGTTGAAAATTTAGGAGAAGCTTCTCTGGCTGAGCCAGAGATTAAATCACAAGGGATGTACTGAAGTATGCTCAATAAATGGTGAGGGCAGCAGGCACAAACTGGAATTCAGGAAGTTCCTGAACATGAGAAAAGTCTTCTTCACTCTGAGGGTGACAGAGCACTGGCACAGGCTGCCCAGAGAGGTTGTGGAGTCTCCTTCTCTGGACGTATTCAAAAGCTGCCTGGACGTGATTCTGTGCAACCTGTTCTAGGTGATCCTGCTTTATCAGAGGGGTTGGACTCTGGTTGATCTCCAGAGGTCCCTTCCAACCCCTGCCTTTCTCTGTGTCTGTGAGAGATTTCCATGGAGTTAATAGATTAACAGGACATTATGAGGCTGTCTACACTAAACAGATCCAAATTCGTAAAATAACCAAAAAAGATGGAGTCAGTGACCTCCATTATTCTTCAGGAAACCCTACTGAGGACGTTGTGTGGCAAGGGACACTTCAGCAAATCTCCCAAATATGACTGTAGGAGACCCATCATATGGACTCATATTTACTAGTTTATGCCAGCAACTTCAACAGGACCATTCTGTTTAGCTGATAGCAAGCTCCCTGTGATGCCTGCTCGTCACCACAGCTCACAGTCTTCTCACTTGGGTGAGACTCCTTATGAAGGATTGTTCCTAGTTGGCAACATGGGGGGAACCACCCTGTTTTGAGGGAAAAACATGGTGGCTTGGACTCTGCATTGTTGTTTGCCCTCAGAGTGCCAAAGTCATGACTCTATGCCCACAGACACCATGGTCCACAGTCCACTAGAATAACTCTAAGTCACAACCCCAGACCAAACACTTTCCATAGCTACTGAAACACAAATTCAGCATCTTGGTTTTTTATTGCTGATGGGTTTTGGTGGTGTTAGTATGCAGAGAAGCACAAAGCATAATAGGGAAGTTTTTCCTACTGTGCCCTATTCCCATAACCTCCTTCGCTTTCTCTTTAAATCCCAGACATGCATTTCTCTTCATTATGGAAAATGTATGCTTAATTTAAGGTCCCAAACTGAAATGCCGCTTACAGTAATGCTTTCTTGAGTCTTATTAACTTCTGAACTCTTGGTGGGTTGCCCAGCACTCAGAGCGGCTTTTCTGTTATTTTCTAAGCTACATCAAAGTGTTTGTCTCAAGGGCCCGAGGTTTGGGGCTTTTTTTATAATTTTCAGTGAGTGAAAGCCTTGAGAATAATTGTCTAATGTTAGTCATGTGTGCTAGAACTGTGTTCCTCCCTGTATGCTGAGCTTAGCAGTTCCCCTACATGCAACACAAAGGGGAAGCGGTACTTCGACACCAGACACAAGTGCTGTGCAGGTTATCTGATGCACTACTCCTTCTAGCAGCCTCGGGAAGCCAGAAGAGGGACTCAGACAGGCAGTGTGACTCTACAGCCAGATCTGCGTCTATCGAAAGGGCACGGGGTATTTACACAAGGATGATGGCAGACCCCAGGTGAACCTCAAGGCACTGCAGCAAGGCCAACACGAGATTTTTCTTACAATAGCCCTGATCACTCCCACACACAGCAGAACCACGTTCATGAAGAGTAAGTAGAAACCCAAAGTTTGCTCTCTAGCTGGCAGCATTCATACCTGAAGATGAATCATGAGCAATATTGATCGCTCAGGTATCCACACTTGGACCAGTGATGGACCTTCCTTCTCTTCATATAAAGCTGATTTGTACAACCAGCTTTTTTCCCCCTGAGCTACAAGAAGCCACAGCTGCAGAGTAAATACCTAGCTGACAGGATGTGGAAGGCTTAGAGCAGTGTATCTTACAGACTCCAACCTCTCCCTTGGCATGTCTTAGACAATATTTACACAATTAGTATCCACAAGTTTTCTGAACTGTGTAGTGTAAAATTCACTTAATAACAGTCACTGTGCTGCAGAGAGACTCCCCTGATGCCTGTGGAAGGGGCTGCTTGAGTAAGGGGTGCATGAGCACCAGAAAGCCCTTTTTCTGCCTAGACATGGGTGAAGTAGAACCACTGCTGCACACCACAGAGCAGCACAACTGTCCTGCTCACACCCAGAGCTACTAGCTGGCATATATTTTTGCCACTGTTATTTTACCTCACAGGTTTCTAGAAAACTTGAGGGCAGGTTAGCAGATTTTAATTGTCTCTACTATTTATCCCTGGCTGGAAGCAAAGCCCTTTTTGCTAACCTTTCCAGAAACATTGCATGGCCACAGATACAGTGAAGCCTTCAAGCAGCAGCACATAATGATGCCAGCAGCTCTGAACATTTATTGCCACGGCAGGAGACTGCAAATCAAACACAGCAAACCAGCAGCTCTCCTTTCAGCAACAAAAATGTCCTGCCTTCACTTCCCAAGGGATCAGATCTTCTTGGCCTCTGGCCTCTGCTTCTTACAGAAGAAACCTACTTTAAATCTATAAGCCCCGGAGATCTGTTTGACTAAAAGTGGTCCATAAAGCAACCTGGGGTGGACCTAAGTCCACAGTGTGATTTTTTTGTGTTGCTATATGAGATAAAGATGTCACAGCGACCTTCTAACGCAACTCTCCAGTTAAGGGCAAATTTGTGCTAGCAGTAAGCACTATGGTCATGGATCTGCAAACGCCAGAAGGATTTGCTTTCAGATACATACCACAAGACAGATACAGAAACACACTTGAGAAAGAGCACTTTTATCATTTGTTGCTTGGTTTGCTTTTCCTGCAGAGCAAGGGAGTGAGGGGATGAAGCAGTATGTGTGCGGCCTGGATGATGATAAGGCATTGGCTCCCGTAGAAAGGGGATGATCCAGCCTGAGCACGCAGCCGCAACCCATGCCCCTGCCCTGTGCTGCCCCAGGGACCTGCATGAGGAAATGCAGAGGTGCCATCCTGTGGGCCTCCCTCCTGCACCAGGGGATGTGCTCAGGGCAGGAGACAAGGTTAGCTGTTGCAAATTTTGCCCTGGGCTGAGCATCCCGCACAATGCACTGTAGGCAGCACAACACTGAATCATCCCTCTCAGCGCTGACATTACCCAGATCGGGTGAACTCTGAGTCTCAGGCTGAGCTCTGCGTCTTACAGTCAGCTCTTTTAGTACGTGCTGGGTGATTTTATGCTATGTGTAGCGTATTGTAATCCACTATATATCCCTTTCTTCATTGCAACTTCAAAGAAACACACTTCTTACTTAAAAGTAAGTCGTTCATTTGGGGCTACAGGCACCCTTAAGTAACCCCAAAAGCAGAAGCAAGTAACAAAATCCTGAAGCACGTTAATGCTGAGTTTTGTTGGGAATTTTGTCTGAGCTGGGATGAGAGGATCTGGCCACAAAGTGTTTGTGGAAGCATAGCTCTCTCAGAAAATGTAACCTACTGAACTCTTACCAATTAGTAATCAGGCTCCTTTCATTCTTCTGAATTACAAATGCCAGCAAGAGAGGGAGGGAGAAATCCACACTGATGCTTTACATCAATTAATTCTAACCGAACCTCAGAGTTTTTGTATTATTAAACCTGCTATATAATTACAGCAAAACCTTTTGCAATGGTTTGTAAGATATCTCAAATACTAATATTTTTCTACATCACTCCGTTTCTTTCACAATTTTATCTGTCATTATATAGTTCTTTCGTTGTTTGTTTGTTTGTTTGGGTTTTTTTAAATTTCAGAGTTCTTTGGTACTGATTAGACCTCTTTCATCACTAATGTTGCTCTAACATCAGTAGTAATACAGGACCAGATTATGACCCCCTTACTCACAGCAGCCAAAAGTTGTGTGAGCCTCTGTTGACTTCAGTGTAAACCCTTTTGTGAGCGTCTGTTTGCCAATGGAAGGTGTTCACAATCTGGCCTGTGATGTTTGGCATGCCACTGGAACACTGGCACTTCTGATTTCAAGGAACTTTTGAAAAGATAGTGGCTTATTGCTTATTCTGTCACTGATTTAAATTTTCACAGTCTTGCAAATAAGCACAGGTCAAATAAAACATATTGCTATTAGCCCCATTTTATTGATGAAGAAAGGTGGGCAGAGGGATGATATATCACTTCTAAGCCTTGCTTCATAGGTATTTGAGGAATAAGTTAGAAAGGGACTGCAACACTAAGTATTGTGGCTCACGGACCTTAAGGCTGATTGTCAGGAGACTACTGTCTGCAGCTCCTGGGCTCATGCCTTCAGAGGCCAGGATGAAATCCAGACCTAAGTTGTTCCTATCTATTATTTGTGTATTTATAGGGTGTCAGTTGTTGAAGTACTGAAAGGCCAGACTAGCCCGAGGCCACAGACTCAGCATCCAAACAGAGTTCAGATCTCAGGAATTCCTCTGTCCCATTCCCATGCTCTGTCCCCTGTTCTGTGTGACATGAAAATAAAAATAAAGCTCAACCTATCATTATCTCTAGGACTTTTTGGGTTCATATACTAGATACAAGTACGCTGTCACTGCTGCCAGTAAGCATTTACCCCTTTTGTCCACATCTCTACAGGAATTTTATGAGGCAAAAGAGCAGTGCTGCAATGATATAAATCAGAAGACTTATTTCAGAATTGCAAGGATAAGCCAAGTCCATTACCCTTGCTTGGAGTGGACAAGAAGGGCCAAGTGAAATAGTGGTGGCAGTCACATCTCCGACTTGCTCAGCAAAGTGCTTGTTCATCCTCTTAATTCATTCTTGTGCTCTTTTCGTCCTGATCAAGACAATAAAAAATGCTGCCTGGGAAAAGAGTGAGGTAGTGGAAGAGTGGAACAGATGAGAGTTTTTTGCTACTCTTTTGTTGTCCTGATTATCTTTTTTAGTAATAAAAATCATGCTGTAAGCTGCGAAGGTGACATTTTATACAGGTCTTGCAAACTACAGGGACTTGAGAACCTCAAATAAAAATCTCATGGGGAATCTAGGAAAGCTAATCCTTTGTTCTCCTCTTGCCTAATCCATAGCTAAAACCAAAGAGTAGAGGTTTCACCCATCAAGCATCCCTGATTGCATCTGAGTTAGTCATCAGTGTTCTCTGCAGAGTGAAGAGAACGAAATAGGCATCTCAGCTAATGAAAGCCAGCTAAATCTTACTCTAACATTTCTTTCCCTCCAGCAGCTGTGTAGGGGTTGGATGGCTACCTTAAACATACTTAGCTATACTAATGTCCCATGAGACAAATCCAATCTGAGTCATTACATCGTAATCACTTTTACCCTTCCTGTTTCTGGATTATGAAGAGTTTGACACAAGGCATGGGATGTAGAAGCCTTTATTTTATCTGCTTTAAATAAATATCGTAGCTTGTCATTTCCCTTTAGAGGTTTCACCCATCAAGCATCCCTGATTGCATCTGAGTTAGTCATCAGTGTTCTCTGCAGAGTGAAGAGAACGAAATAGGCATCTCAGCTAATGAAAGCCAGCTAAATCTTACTCTAACATTTCTTTCCCTCCAGCAGCTGTGTAGGGGTTGGATGGCTACCTTAAACATACTTAGCTATACTAATGTCCCATGAGACAAATCCAATCTGAGTCATTACATCGTAATCACTTTTACCCTTCCTGTTTCTGGATTATGAAGAGTTTGACACAAGGCATGGGATGTAGAAGCCTTTATTTTATCTGCTTTAAATAAATATTGTAGCTTGTCATTTCCCTTTTCTCTCAGAATGGCTCCACCCCAAGAGCCCAACGCAGTAGGTGTTGGTCAGCCAGAATTTCACTTCAGTAAGTCAGAAATGAGGGCCAAAGGCCTGAAGAGCTCACAGAGCTTCCCTGCACCCCTGTCTTTTAACTTCTCTCCATATTCTTCTCTCTCACCTAAGCTCTCATCACCATCTACAGCTTTAAGCAGCTGGTGGCCATGATAAAACAGGTCAGCTGCTGAAATTCTTCAGATAACTTTTGACAGTCAATTTGGATCAACAGCCTACAGGAATAGTGTGTTTCTGAAAGCCACACTCACTTTATACCCCAGTTCAAATGGCTAATGTTCAAATATGTCAAACAGCTCAGGATTAACTGTACTGGAAAGTATGAATTTAATTTCCTCTGTTTAAGAATTAGAAAAGAAGCTTGTTTTTAAACTTCACAGTTGCAGAACAGTCAGTTGATTTCATTTTAGGGTTGTTTTCTACAGGGTGGGGGGTGGTACCACGTGCATCATTAATTTAACAACATGCTTAAGGACACACATAATTTTAAGCAAATATCCCTAACAAAGTAAATAAATTAATATCCCACTATAATTCAAGAGGAAAAACCCAAAAGTCTGAAAAATAATTTTAATTATTTTTTTTTCCCTAAAAAGAAGCAATAGAAAACACTTACATCTTTAAAAACTCTTCATGCAGTAATTAATGGCTTGACTTGGGACTGTGGCATTGTCTCAATAAACTTTCTTTCCAAGGTACTGCCTCCTTTGCTGCAGAACAGGAAGAAAATGGGTGAGCAAGCAAGATTGACACAGAGTTGTGTTTGAGGCCAGATTACCCAGAGGCAGAAAGTGGTGGGCAGCCTTCCTTGGGACCCTGTTCCAGTGACATAGTATGTCTTTTCATGAGAGAAAAACTGCTTTCAAAGGCATCATAGCAACTCCTGGAGGACTCTCTGACTTGCAAAATGGGACAGAGAGTTACTGTTCAACACTGAAATACTATTTATTAGATAAACATTACATTCAAATAGCAAGAAAACACATGATACCATTGCAAAAAGTTAATGTATTTTCTTTGCTGCAGCTTTGTCTTTCATGTTACCTTTCTGGAAGAAAGAGTTTCTATCTGAGCAAAGGTTCAAAAAAGCACCAGTAACATAAACTGCAATTTACTTCCTCAGTAATACTGCGCATTCTCCACACCGGCACATCACCGATTTCCATGTTTACTCCTTAAAAACCAGGGGAATTTTTGCACAACTCAAGGAATCTTCTCATTGGTGCAGGATGAAAGTAAAAACTTTGTATGAGACATCAGTCTGCAGCCACAGAGCCACAGCAACGTATGTCACCTTACATGCAACCTTTTGGGCTAAACTCTGCTCTTAATTATACTTGATTCATGCTGTTGGCTTGCATACTTTTGCAGAAATTTAAGAGAGGGGAGAGAGATCTATTGCAAGACTATTATGGGTACAGCTCTGCTCCCATGCTAATCTTACTTCGACTGGTTTCAACCAAGTGGCTCCTGATTTATATTAGTTTACCAGAGATCATGTTCAAGCATGAAAATTATCAGGAAATAATAGACCTTTATTCAAAATAAAAATATTTTTCCTCATTAATCAGGAAAGGCTATGGAAAAAGTAAAGAAGTAACTTTACATTTGCTGATATGTGGGAACATTTGCCCAAGTACTAAATCCCCATTTAAAGAAAAATAACATGTGCTAAAGCTTTAAAAGGAGTCCAAACAGAGGATTAATTGAGGAGATTGATTTCAGTTCTCCCCACCCTAGTTTAATAGGCTTTTTCCCAACTGGGTTTTGGGGAGTTTGGTCTTTTAAACCACTTGTTCTTAAGAGCAGTAAGGAAGAAATCTGGGAATTGATTTATCGTGAGGATTTTCCATTGTACTCAATGGCCATTCCGTACTGCCTTTTTTATTTTTGCATACTTTCTAGCTAATATGAATCTGTTAGAGTTTATACTTTGCATCTACTAGTATCATATATCTTACTTAGACATTAAACACAAAAGACCTGGAGCCTGTATTAAAAAAAGAACATTTCATGCTGATATTTTACTGCAACATAGAGCTCTTATTTTCAGGTTGCTTGGGACCGTAAACTTGCTCATACACCGGTGTGCTTTAGAACTTCTGTGTATTAGCTGAGGACTATGAAGTTAGACTGAACCCAAGAACTAAAAATCTTCCATAATAAATGCACTATTTGACCACAGACCGAATCCTGACTTGGTTTTGGGTCAGAAAGGTGCAAGTCCCTCATCAATCAAGTTCTTTTTGAACTGATCTAATTCCAGGACATTAACTCTTAAGAGCCCCAGGAGCCAAAACAGAGAGGAAATGACTCCTTTTAACAGAGGATGCTCTTGTAACTGCAGCACCGTGACCCGCCGACAAAGACAGCTGTGTCCCACGCTGCAGGAGCAGGAGCTTGGGAGGACTCTGCCCAGGGAGCTACATCTACTCTTGGTCATATCGCAGGTGGAGGCAAGTAGTTGGAGGCAGCTAGTTTCTCCACGTTGCTCTAACCTCCCGCTATTTAAAGCCCTGGCACAGAGCAGCCTGATCCGGCTTTACTGCAGCTCTGCTAGCGGATTTGGTCCTGCTCCGCATACGCCGGTGTAACTCGGTCCAGCGTCAGACATGCCAGGCCAGATCCTTGGCTGCGTTTGCAGACCACACACCCAGCAGGCTCAGCCTTCCATCAGCCAGGAGGAGCTAGCGCTGGTCAAAAAGCAGGATGGGAAAACGGCTCCTTTTCTCGTTAACAGCATGATTTTTAATTGTGAAAAGGTTCTTCCAGGTTTATTTAAGCCACGAGAGATCAGAACAGCAGGCAGGGGATCAGCTCCCCAGAAGAGTATCCCAGGCACATCCCTTTCTCTCCAGGAACAGCTATGCCCGTACTACGGCCAGAACTTGCTGACTCCGTGATGCAAAGCACATGATCTGGCCCTTGTGCTACATTTTCTGTCAGAGCTGTACCTAGAATTTATGAAACTCTGGTGATTTCCCCCCCCCCCCCCCCCCGTTCTGTTTTAGATCAGGCTGAGAATTCATCTAAGCATTCAGAGATTTTTAATATTGTCTTTTTCTGGCTAAACAGGCATCATGTTTTATTATATTCCCACATTGCAGGCTTTCCAAAATGTACTGCTTTTATAATCATAAATGTACTAAAAGGGAGAGAAAATGGGTAATTATATGCCCTATTCTGTCTTATCAAAGCTGTATGTTTTAAAAGAGGGGGAAACTGAGAATAAAAATTTATTGTAGACATTATTTCTCATCTCAGCTGAATGTCTTCCAACTAAGCTTCCTCTCCCAAACCTTGTGATTTCAAAGACTCTGTGTGATACATCTCATATGCAAGGATTTTATTATTATTTTTTTTTTGCAATGCATGAAAATAATGGTTCCAGTCTTAACTCAAATACCAGGGAGAAAAAAGTGTGTTCGGTGATAGCTCCCAGAACTACAGCTGCATTATGATTGTACAGAGAATTTAAAATGCCTGACCTGCCTATAGAAAACAGCTGGGGGGGAGGGGGAAGCAAAAAAAAAAAAATCCACCCCCCAAAAAAACCCCACAAACACACTATTCCTACAGGAACCTGGAGGAAAGCACAATTAGTGGATGTTCCCGCTTACTCTCCAAAACCTACAGCATGTGCTCCTTTCCCCAGGACATGTATTAGTGATCTCAAAGGAGCATTTGCCTGTCACATTACACCCTGGAGCTTTGAATCAATATTTGCCTACTCCTGTCAACCTCAAGCACTTAAAAGTCATGACTCCTACCCCAGGCCAGTATGTGATGAGCCTCCCAAAGCCTTAGATGCTTTTTTATGGCTTTTTTTGGGTTTTTTTCATTAGAAAGCTTAAATCATATTTTTAGATCATACCTTCCCTTGCCAGATATCCAGACGGTATTTAAAATGCTGCCAGATCCAAAATACTGAGAATATTAAGAAATACTTTTGGAAGTTCTTTACAAGAGCTCCACTTGGGAGCCCCACCTGTGGTCAACACGCAGGGGTTTTGTTTGGGCATTATGTATCCCTCGGTTTCGTGTCAGCTTAGCGACGTTCATCCCCACATCTACACCTAAACTTTGCAAACAGCTCAGCCCACAGAGCGAAAGCACGCACTCTCCAGCTATAGATCAGTTCAGCCCCCACTCTCACATCTGTTTCTTGACCTAGCATCACCCTTGCTCCTTCTGCAGTGTTGGAGGCTCCACGTCTGATGGGATCAGTCCAGGGAGGGTTCAAACCCCTCCCCTTCTCCTTGTCCTGAGGAGGGGTGGAGGATCTGGCAGATGTCTTCTTCTGAGATAGCAAGATAAGAAGAGCAGGGATGGGGCAGCAAGGCCCACAGTCCTTCAGAACAGCAGGGTCTTTTCCTGACCCCCTCTTCTTCTACCCTCCAGTGGGGTTAATATGGGATTCTCCCTCCTCCACATTCCTACAGGATATGTCACCAGCTCACACAGGAGAAGAAAGGAGTCCTGTGGGCTGCTCCTAGCTGGATTCCCCATGGCTGCTGGGGACACGGCAGAGGCAGCTAGCCAGGACTGCACAGCGTGCAAGGGTTGCAACCTCTTGTTCCACTGGGACCTCAGTGTCTGTTGGCCATGGTCTTACTACCAAGAAGTCTTAAAATGGGGTGACATTATTTGGTCCCACCTGTCCCAGGCAGCCCTGGCCAGGCTGGTGACATTCAGTCCCCCGAGCAGGACATATGTTGTGTTGAGAGCTGCTTTCCAGTGACTTCTCTTTATTTCTTCAGCTAGACATTCCCTGGCACTCCCCTTCATAAAATGTTCACTTTATCACTGTTTCTCATTACTTTTAGTGACCAAGTTGTGCTTAAACATGCAGCTATCAGCTACACTCACTGTTCAATACTCAAGTGGTAAAATTGGCTAATCAGTCATTCCCACAAGAGGCAAGCTTGAAGTCTGGCCTCAGTCACTGAGGCAGATTATTGAAGTTCTTAGTATAAATTAAAGTTACACTACTGGGTTATAACCAGCTACTGGAGTTACCTCAGCACCTGTGAGAAAATTAGGAAATCTAGATTAAAACAATGCAGTTTTCACCCCTGAAAACCCCACAGCATGCAGATCAAATTCCTTGAAAGAAAACTCTACAGGATGACATGGTTGTTAAGAGTTAAGACAAACCCAGACGTCCATGTGAAAGATGGCATACTCTCTGAAATACAGTTTTGAGGTGATGTGTGCTTTGGGTTTGAGGTTAACATGGGATAGACTTCACATTTTCCAATGAACCCAATTCTTCTGTATCTATTTTATGGTAATCGATTTTCTTTCTGATACTACAGTGTTGCATAGGTAAGAAAGAGGAGGAATGGTTACCTGTTTATGAGTATAAATTCTATCTAGTCACAGAATCACAAGGTTGGAAAAGACCTTTAGGATAATCAGGTGAAACTGTTCCTGTCCCATGCTAAACCATATCCCTAAGTACCTCATCTACCCATCTTTTAAACACACCCAGGGATGATGACTCAACCACCTCCTTGGGCAGCCTGTTCCACATCCTGACAATTTTTTTCCTAACATCTAATCTGAACCTGCCCTGGCACAGCTTAGTCAATATTATGAAACACAAGGAATGCTTCCACAAAATGTTATCTTTAAAGCAAGGTCCAACCTACTGAGTACCTGGGGAAGAGTGTTGCTGCACCCCAAATCGCAATTATCTGTCCTATACTTTAGTACCTGGGAAACTACAAAGAACATCCAAGCACTGCAGGTCCCATCCCCATAAGATTCAGAGCAAAGAATATGGAAATAGGAGACTTATGATACCTAGCAATCTGGAGACAGTGGCCTAAAAAAATGGCAGGGAGAGAAAACAGAGAAAGAGATTATGGTGAAGAACTCAGTAGGCTCTGGTTACCCTTTTAATTTTGGAGGTTATTCTTCATGCATTTTCTTCATTCACTTGGTCCTAGGGACTGGATTAGCAGCCTTACATCCTTCATGATTACTGTGCTTGCCAAAGAAATTGTACTTAAGTTATTTACATCTTTTCATCTCTGGAAGTCCAGCTCAAGGAGCTCTCTGTGACTTGGATCTTGTGTGCAGGATATGAAGACTCACATCCACCCCAGAGATTCGGGGACAGAGTCACGGAGAGCAGAGCTCTCTGCCATGGTGAATTATAGCCAGGAATCAGTCAGAGGAGTGGAGGGAGTTGCAGTACCTCCAACGTTATCTCACAATGGGATCAATTTTGATGATTGTTTCAAGATTTCTCACAACTGATTTATCTCCCCCTCCTTGAATGTATTTACTGGCTGGCACCCTTTCTTCTCACCCTACATCACACCTTCTGGAAGCCTGGTGCATCAGAGAAGCATCATTTTGCACCCCAGTAACTCAGCATCTCAAAGGTACCTGTGAACAAGGTCAGCTTTTTCTGTTTGAATTGGGAGGGGGACCAGGTAAAGAAATCAGGACCAGAAAATTTCTAGCAACGAAGAGAGCAGCATAGTTTATACTAGATGCTGTTTCCCAAGCAAAATTCTGCTTCCAGAACACAGCCAATTCTCACCGACCTCAGCAGGAGTCATAGGTGAGTACCTGAGGTGAGAGTTGGTCCTCTTGATTTTTTTTGTGGATCTACAAGAGAGAAACTGGTTGTTCCAGGATTGCCAGATCCAAACTAATGCAGCAAACATACACGCTGCTTCACATACACTTTGTACATACTCACAGATTACCTTGCACCTGGCATTTCATTTCTGTTTGTGGGGAAAAAATAATGGGGTGGTTTTTTTCTGCTCACAAGAGTCAAACTGATAAAACCAATCTGGACACGGTGCTGCATCCCCCATTTTTGGATGCTCTCTTCCTGGAAAGAAATCTATTAAACAAGCAGCTTGGTCCTGGGGGGCACCTCCGGACATTGACAAATGCAGCTGCAGAGGTGCTGAGCAAGCAGGTGGTATGAGGATGGTATGGCAGGGGAGGGAACCTAATTGCAAATGTTGTAGAGCAAGGTAAAAACGAGATCCCACCTCTCTTCTAATTGGCTCTCAGATACATGTCTGAGCAATTGCATGAATGGCAACTTGAAACCTCAACTGGATTTAGACACTTAAGTTATCCCTTTGGCTCTCAGTGGCTCATTCTTCATTATTTTAAAGATGTCCTGCAGTGATTATCCATTATTTACTTAATAGTTTCTTGTTTAAGGCACTTGGCTAAGCAAGGGATAGAATAAAGTAATCTCCTGGAATAGAGGAACAAGAAGTGAGTAAGGGAAAACAAAACTCTTCACTATTGCTGTCAAAGCTCTGTCACCACATCGGAGGAGAGTGAGAGTCCTGATGCTGGGGAGAGCAAACAAAGCTACAGTGTGGCTGTGCTGCCCAGGGGCACGGGCAGCTCCCAGCCATGGGGAAGGCTTTGATCTGCATCTCAAACTTCAGGATGCTCATACAGCAGGAATAAATAAGAAACTGCTGTGAAGGCAAATAACCCCAGGTCTCCAGCTGTCTGTTCTTATACCTGTATTTCCTTACTCCTCCTTGAGCCTCCCACACCCTCCCTGGTCAGCTGAATGGTTATTTTCCTGCACAGCGCCCTGCACCCAGTTTCCCCAGCATGATTTTTAGGTCATTCATCTGCAAAGTAGGAAATACTAATTTCAGCCCTTAAGCTGCAGAAAGAAGGTAGCCAAGCCTCAGGTTAGCGTTCTGGTGACCAGGCTGATGTATGAAAGATGGGAATCACGTTCTTCACCATCAGCTATGTGGACCTGGGCCCAAAGTCCTTCCAATTGGCATGTATATCCTTGTTTTACCAAGTGAAGGCTCCCTTTTAGCAAGTAGTGAGCGCTCTTCTCACTGTCTTGGTATTGTCTGCAATGTCTTTGGCCAAGCCTTAACTTCAAAACTCTACAGATTAGAAAAGTAAATGCTTTCACTTAATGAATGCCATTTCTTCCTCCTCCTGCTTTTAAAATCCGTTTTAATTTTGCATGTGTGTGCTATGCTAGCTACATTTGGTAAATCATGAGCTAGGGGTCAGTGAGATATTGCAGTAGTTTGACATAGATTTGACAGGTACTGACTAATCCTGACAAATTTCCCACTGATTACATTTCAAGATACAGTTTTGCCACTGGATGAAAGAATGGGAACTTTGTAAGGTACCTTTGTGGGTGAGCAGATTTCTCAGATGAGTATGGTGAGAAAAACACACAAAAGAAAATACTGCTTTTTGGGTATGAAGGAAACATGCTGCGAGATTTTACAAAAGGCTGTGATTCAGTAATTTTTGTACCAAATTTTAAGTGCATTGGCTCGGGTGCTTTACTTTGATGCAATTAAATGATCTACAGAACAAAATCATATTGTATTGCAGAGAGTCTCAAAACAATTTGACGAGCACAGTCGGTCCTGAGAAATTTGTTTTCCAATTAGCTTAATGTGGCCATATAATGCAGTGTGAGTTTGCCAAATCCTGTTTCACTGACTCCAGTGTTTTGACTTCCTGGAGTTTCCATTAGATCGGGTTTAACTACATAAAATGCAAGCAAAGAAATATAAGGCATATTTAGCTGACAAATCAGGCAACTTGATATATTTTCATGTGTCAATCTCAACGGATATAGGCAGTGCCTGAGAAAATTACACCTCCAAAGGAACAGGGATGCAACTTTACTTCCAGTACCTCATCTTACTTAGTCGTTGACACTTCACGGACGCAATTAGTATAACGATGAACCTTACAGGATGGAGAATGAAAAAGCACAAAAATTTGGCAACACTTCCTTCTAACTAGACCGAGGGAGAGACTTGGTGCTAATGGGAGCTGCCAGGGCTATAGCAAACTGTGTTGTGACACTCCATGGAGGAGAAGAAACCTGAAAAATAGATCAGTGCTTAATTATCAATGGTTTGGGTTGCATCCTCAGTGAAGATACTTGATATCTGAGTCTGGCAAATACTGGGGGGGGAAAAAGAACAAGTATTCCAATTCCGTAAATATTTCTGATTTTCATAAATGCTGCCCACTCACTATTCCCTTTTCCTTCTGTGGGATTTCTGGCTTGTTACCATCTCCCAGAAAAAATCCTTTGATTTATTTACTCATGGCTTTTATGTTTCCACGAACTCCCATGTTACCAAGTTTTACAACGCAAATGCTTTCTGAAACCGCATCTCAAAGTCATTTCAAGCTGCTCAATGAAGCAGTATCTTAAATTTGTCTACACACAGACACTAGCAGCATAGTGCCTTTACCCAATAAAAAACAGAAACACTGTCATGCAGCCTAATGCATGGGAACACAAGCAATTTGAATAATGAACAGCAAATACCGAAAACACGATACGCATTTAAAACACAGAAAGCAAACGTACTGCATGCTTTGGATAGTATAAATCAGAATAATCTTTACTTTTTAAAAAAATTACGTTCAACAAATATTGAAAAGCATTGACTCACATAAAGACCAAATAAAATGTGTTTTGTCTAGCAGAGAGGAGAGAGAAAAGAAATACTTCTGATGACGTTACCATTTCTGTCTGAGTTTAGAGGTCTAGCTAAAATGCTATTTAAATCTGAATGAATTCTATTCCCCCTTTTCATTTCCCAAAGCAATGGCTATTTAGGCAAACACTGACAGAATACATTTTTCCATTTGTGTGTATATTATCTGTAAAATTTGCCTTTATGGCTTCTGACCCAATTGTTACAATACATGTTCTGGAGGCAAAAAGGACTTATAAAAACAGTGAGACGAGTCACCTCTAAATCACAGCCCTAATCATAACTGAAAGCGTATTCCCAGTACATGAATTTCAAATCTAGCTAAATATTTGCACTCTGTGTATTACCACATTCATCCTATCAGCACCAAAACAATGTGATGTGAGGTTATTATTTGAAACTAATAGTATTCAGCTATATAGCTTGAATAGTGATTACTTCTAGAGAAGAGTTCATCCCTGATGTTGTAAAAGTCCCCTATCGATCCTTCCAAATGGTTTTGTGAATTTGAAAAAGAAACACAAGTTGCTCCACTAGTGACCTTCCAGTTTACCTCTGCAGGTGGGAGGTTATTTCATGCCTTTCATGTTTAGCATGATAGTAAAAAAAGCACTGAATACTGCAAGACAGCATTCACACATTTTGGGAACAACTGTGAAGATCAGGCCTCACTTTCACCTGAGCCTGACTGACTGAAAGAAACTATTTCATTAACAGTGGTTTTGATGAAGACCAATGCTGACGTTTTTATTGTTTCCTGAGGATACTTTTTCTAGGTATATTAAATAACTGAAGACAAAAGGAGATTCTTCCTTGATTTAAAAAGTCTAATTGGTCATGGAAATCATAAATCAATCAATAAAATCAAAACGCCATAAAATTTGCAAACCTGAATTCTTACAGGAGCATAAATTTAAAATTTATCCATGCTCATTTTACATCTAGATTCTGTGCAGCACTTAGTATTGAACAAACAAACAAACAAACAAAAAAAGAACCCCCAAAAAACCCCCACAAACCACCAGAAATTAAGCTAAAGATAAATCCAGTACAGCAATTAAATGTTTAAATTGTTCTTAAGAACGTGCTTTACTTTTTGTAATGCTGGTGCCATCGTTCACCTAATAATGGAGTAGAGTAAAATCTATAAACATCACAGCCTCCTTGCATTAGATGAAAGTAATGGAGAAAAATAGAAAATATTTCAGGCAGCAAATGTCATCTGTGTCCCTGTATGTGAATAGTCTCTAGCAGATTACACTTTTGTACAATCATTACTCAGTGCCTCAATCAGGCTACTCACATTTTAATTTCAATTTGATTTAATTGCAAGAATTGTAATTTCAAAAGAAATTATCAGTACAGAATCCAATAGTGTTTTATCTTAATTACAGCTTATTCTTCATGTCATCTATTCTTCTCTGAAGATGATGAATAATTGATTACATGATTTGCCACAATTATTTGATGAATAATCAATGGTATTCAATCAATTTGTTTAGCGATTGTACTTTGCAATTTACATTTAAGTAAAAGATTAAGATCTGCACAGTTAAATAACGAACTGTGTTTAAATAATGTTAAAACCGTAACACAGTGAAACAAAAGCTAATCAAGTTAGGGTTGTGATTTACACTTGTGCTGTTATAGAGAAGGAAAACGACAAATGGTATGAAGTATTATCCTTAACTTCTAAAGCTCTGGCATCTCAAAGTGTAATTTCTCAATAAATTGAATTTAATAAGAACAAAAGATTCTTAAAATCATCATGGGTATTTATCCAAAATAATATTTATTGCCTTCTATCAAGTACTTTCTACATAGTACTTATAAATCTGGATTGATCTTATGAAACGGCTGGGGTGCATCAAGCACAGCATCACCTGCCAGTCCACGGAGGGGACTGTCCTGCTCTACACTGCGCTGGTACAGCCTCAGTTTGAGCACTGTGTGTGCAGTTTTGGGTGCCACAGTACAAGAGGGATACAGAACTATTGGAGAGTGTCCAGAGGAGGGCAGTGAGGATGGTGAAGGGTCTGGAGGGGAAGTCTTATGAGGAGAGGATGAAGTCCCTTAGTTTGTTCAGCCTGGAGAAGAGGAGGCTGAGGGGAGATCTCATCACGACCTATGGCTTCCTGACGAAGGGGAGCGAAGGGGCAGACGCTGATCTCCTCTCTTTGGTGACCAGTGATAAAACCCAAGGGAACAGTACGAAGCTCTGACAGGGGAGGTTTAGGTTGGATATTAGGCAGAGGTTCTTTACTGAGAGGGTAGTTAAGCCCTGGAACAGGCTTCCCAGGGAAACACTGAGCTTGGCTGAGCTCAAGAAGCACCTGGATGATGCGCTCAGTCCCATGTTCTGACTTGGCTGGAGTTGGAATCAATGATCCTTATGGGTCCCTTCTGACTCAGGAGATTCTATGATTCTGTGATTCTCTGATTCTGTGATCATCGAGTGTCTCAGAGGATGTGGGATCCGACAAATACCCTCAAAGCTTTTCACGTCTGAAAGTTGGGACAATAGAAGGTTTTTCAATCTTGATATCTCCCCTTCAAACAGAAACACCTTGAGGCAATGAAATGGCCATACTCTTGAGGAAAACACTGTGAAAAATCCATGGCATACAGATAGGAATCTAATGCCTGGTGGGACTGAGAAATAGATATGCAATATCTATGGGTTTCTGAGTATTCATCTGGAACTAGAGAAAAATGCAAGGAGTTTTGCCATTATTTCTTGAATACAACAAGATTCATCTGAGACCACTCAGAAGGCAGAGCACAATCATCCATGGCTGGAATAGCTACAGAAAATTTGGGATGTTTTCTAGGAGCTGCTCCAAATGTCACTGCAGCTAGCAGAACTGACTCCAACTCCAGCAGGAGGGAGCATGAGGCACAAAAGCACATCTCCGGAACAGGACTGGGATTACTTATCTGTGTTGTAAACCAAGTGTTGCTCTTTTCATCTCAGTCAAGTTGCGCATTTTATCCTAGTCCATAAGAGATATCTGGGCTGGAAGAACTGATGGAGGAGTTTGTAATCAAAGGCAGGGCATGAAGACTTTGTACAAGAATCATAGCCTCACAGAATTGTTTTGGTTGGGAAAGACCTTTAAGATCAAGTCCAACCGCTAACCCAGCACTGCCAAGTCCTCCACTAAACCATGTCCCCAAGCACCACATCTACAGGTCTTTTAAATACCTTCAGGGACGGTGACTCAACCACTCCCCTGGGCAGCCTGTTCCAGTGGCTGGCAGCCCTTTCGGTGAAGAAATTTTTCCTCCTATCCAATCTAAACTTCCCCTGGTGCAACTTGAGGCTGTTTCCTCTTCTACTGCTTGTTAAGTGGGGAAAGAGACCAGCGCCCTATAGGACGCTACAACCTCCTTTCAGGCAGTTGTAGAGAGCAACAGGGATGACATTTTAGTCCAGGTAGAGAGGACAGAGAGATTTACTATGGAAGATGCCTGGGAATTAAACCCATAAGGGACTTTTTTAGTAGGCCATGTAAGGATTCAGCTGAGTTTTAAACAGAGATTAGGAAGAAACATATAGCTGAAAAAGTTATAGAGCCAAGGGGTAAGACAAACATATACAAAAAAGGCAGAAATCAGCAGGAGACCTCTTATACAAAAATCAAGGACTATTGCAAAAGCAAATCAGAAAAGGAGACCCTGTAACTTGAAACAACAGTTGATTGGAAACCCTGAGAAGCCATCCTCTTCTCCAAACACCAGCATGTGTTTCAGCTTTGTCCTGACTCGGAATCAAGGTGCAAATCCCTCCCTCCATGCATGATACACCCAGGTTTACACAGGAAAAGAAATTAACTCTGAATGCTGAGATAGGGGTCATAGCACCTCTCAGTCTACCCCTGATTCAGATGACTGGTGACCAGGTTTCCAACTGCCCTACAAAGATCACCCAGCACTCGGAATATGTTTGCTGTAGATTGTTGAGACTCCTGGGGATACAGAGTAGGAAAGCAGTACACCTGCTGAGGTAGTGGGGAAAGCAACCTTCTTAACCAGTGACATTCAGAAAACTCACTCTCAATTCTTCTTTTTTTTTTTTTTTAAGCCAAAACTACAGAAATGATAAAGAACATATTGATGGTTCCATGCAAAAGAAAAGACTTGGGTTTATAAAGGCGAGCATTTGAAAACTCGTGCCCAATTGCTTCTGGCAGTCCACAGGACTTGATTCCAGTTGAAGTGGCTGAGAAACACCCACCAGAGAACTAGAACAAGGTGTTTTTGTTGATATTAATCACTGATGGGCTTCTACATAGTTTTTGGTCTGAAAAGCTCAAGTGCTGCAGAAACATCACCTAAGTCTTACAAGACCCATGTGGTGTATGACAGTTTTATTCTCTGCATGCAAATAGGGAAACTGAGGCATTCCCACTGCTACTTAGAAGTACAAATAGGAAAAGAATGGCCATTTGTACCCACTGTGGGCTCCCTTCCTAAAGAGAGACTAAGAGATAAAAAGAGAAATTATAAACCCAATTATAAACCCAGTGTTGTAGAAAGCGAGCATTGTTCTTCCCCTACAAATCCCAAATAATCTCAGAAGCTGGTCCATGCTTTACACCGCAGAAAAAAAAAAGCTAAACCAAAGCAAAGCAGTCCAATCTGACTGCTCTAGGCATTTCCTTCCAGGGTACCTGTGTAAATCTATATGGATGCTTTCCCCTCCCATACTTAAAATCACACAAAGACTTTTCATATTTCACATTTTTAAATTTTAAGCTCCTGCACCATAGGCCAAAAACTGCTTTCCTCACACAAAATTCATGACCACCATCAGCACTGTGTTTTAGAGACAAATCTTGAATATAGAAGATATTTTAGAGTATGTTTTTCATACAGGAGGTAACAATACCATAGAAGTTGAGGGGTTTGCTGTGTTAAGGGAATGAAGCTGGAACTTGAGCCCCTTTTAAACTTGCTTATCAGCAGTTTACATGGGGTGTTTTTCTTGCATCAACATTTGTTTGAAATATTTAAGATGCACAAATGGATAGTGTAACCATGGGCATTTTTAATGTGCAGGTTTTATATTCTCTTTCAACCCACTCCAGCGGTAGCGTGGACCCTGTCCTCAAAATTACCCACACTTTAAGTGAGTGAAAAGTGCAGGCAACTAAAAACTGTGACCAGTACCCAAAGGTAGGATACCAAAAAAATCACAGGGGAAGCCAAGCAGCTCCCACAGAATGTGCAAGAAAAAAAATTACGGAGAAGATTATAGCTCCTCCCCCAGTACTTGGATTTGTGGATTGAATTTTTTAATCTTACTTCCTACTGCTTGCAGGGTTATGGGCGCATTTTCTCCCTGACACCAGTGGAGTCGTGTAGGTCCAAAGAGAAAACAGATGGCACTGTTTCATCAGGATTGGAGTTGGTAACTTGGGCATTCTTTATTTCTGTCCATGTTGTGAAAAACAGAGCAGGTTTGTAACACTACTAAAGCAGTTATGCTGGATTTGCTTGCAGACATGGCTGTAGAACGGGTAAATTACATTACTGTAGCAAACTTCCCAGGCTACCCATATGGTTAAGTAGAAACTAAGAGTTTATAGCTTAATTAGAGGCATTTGTAAGTGAGGATCAGATAAACAGATACACAACTTAAAAGAGTGCATTGGCCATAAATTCTTTCATTCCAGATTCAGATCTGCTAATATATGACTGTAAACACCTCTGACAAGGTTATTTAAAAGCCAAGCAATCTTATTTCCTATGCCTTTGGAACCTGAAGGGGGAAGAAGTAAATGATGGGAATCATGCAGTGCGGCCAGCACAGTCTGACCGTATTTAGATCTGAGTGATAAGTGCTACAGAGATGCTTTGACTAGGTGGCAGGGAAGAACACAGGGCAAGGGACAAAGCTCTGCAGCAGCAGACGGATACAAGCAGCCCTTTTGCCATCTTTGCCACCCGCTTCTTTGTGTTGTCTTTAGAATGTATTCCTTTTTTTCACATTTCTACGTCATCCTTCATTGTTGTTTTGTTTTTTTCTTAAATTATAGGAGACATCCAAATTCATTTTGATGGAAAAAGTGATGGAGACTTCTTTTAATGAGGTTTCACCTGTCTGTACAAGTGCCTGTGCTTTCCCTCTGAAAACTTCCTTGCAGATGCAATCTGGGAGTGTTTATTTTCAGGCTGGGTTAAGATACAAAAGGAAGTGTTCTGCAACACGATGGGAGATAGGACATCCAGGCTGCAAGGGAACAGCAGAGCAGAGCACCCAAGGTTAAAATCGGAGCCGAAACCTTCAAGGTGCTAAGTAGGTTTAACACTCTTGCCTGTAATAAAGTTGTAGCCTAGGGTCCTTCTGGAAAGCTGTTTCCTGTGAGTGTTATATTTTCATTTTTTCAGATACAGAAAGATGATTGTGAGGGGATCAGGTTCCAGATAACACACTTAACTCGGCTAACACAGGGAAAACCAATGTGCTTCAAAACCTGAAGGGAAAATTCCCACCTCCTAACCTCCCATTAATTCCTTGTTTGGAGAATCAAGAGAGACACTGCCAGACAGCAGACCAATTTTCAGCTTTCTGTCAAACTTTTGGGGTTCAGAGCACATTGATTTCACCGGGTGGGGAGAGTTCGCGACTGCTTAGAAGTCACTCTGGCGAAATTCTCTCACCTCCCAATCTGAACCTATAGAAAAAAAAAAAATAATAGAGCATTAACTTAAATCCTTCGTCGTTACTCGATTTTTCATTTAGCTTCACAGCGGGTGTGCACACTGAGAGACCACCCGAGGGCTGGGAGCTCGATTCCCGCTGCCCAAAGGGTGTGCGGGGCGAGCAGCAGGGACAGGGGCTGCAACTCCCTCAGCTACAGCGCACACCGAGGGTGCGGGCAGGAATACAAGGGAGTTCAACGTCCTCCCGGCTGCTTCGGCGTCCCGCTAAGGCCCGCCGCAGGCGCTCTGCCGGCGCCGGGGAGGGCGATGGCCTCGGGCCCCTTAGCGGACCCCGGGTGCGACCGGCGGGGTGGGTGCGCCCTGCCCACCGTGGGCCGCAATCGCCACCGGAGCTCGCCCCGGCACCCACCCCTGGGGAGACTGGCGGGGAACGTTCGTAATTTGCTTTCCCCTTCCTGCTCCTCCAGTGAAAACCGGCTGCGAGAGCGGCAGCTGGCCTCGGAGCCGCGTCTGACCGGGGAACCGGGGCGGGAGAGCCTGCCCAGCCTCCGCCCGCTCCCTGGCCTGCCCACACAGGGGGGAAAGGGTGTTTCGGGGGTTTTGCCGTGCCCCCCTCACACTCCGAATGGCACCCCGCCTCCACCTCGCGCCGCCGCCGGGCAGGCGGGGGGGCGGGACCGACCGGGACCCCGGCCCGGCCCCTGCCCCTGCCCCTCACGCCCAGCCCCCGCCCCTCACGCCCCGCCCCGCTGCCGCCGCCCCGCCCCGCCGGGTTTTCCGAGCCGCCGGCAGTCCCGGCCCGACGGCGATTGGCGGGGGCGGCGGGCGGCAGCCAATGGGCGCGGCTGAACACGCATGTCGCCGTCCTGGGCGCGGGGCGGCGGAGCCCCATTAGGGCGGGGAGCGAGAGCGGCGCTTGGCCACTCGTGGCGGGGCGGCAGAGGAGGCTGGCGGCAGAGGAGGCTCCGGGCGGGCCGTCCGTCCCCTCCCCTCCGCGGCGCTACCGGAGATGCGCGTCTCCCGCCTGTACTGACTCCGCGGGGCAGGGCCGGGCACTCGCCTCCCCCGCTGCCGATGTGACGGACCCTGCTGCCGCTTGCCGCTCGGGAGTACGTCGCCGTGGTCCAGCCGTGCTCTGGGGAGGGTAAGTGGCTTCTCCCCGCGGAGGACGGCCGGCGGGTGCCATCCCGCAGCGGCGCGGCGGGACGCCCGGTGGGTTTGGTATAGCGCCGTCCGCAGCTGGGACCGTTGCGCCGGTGGCAGCGGCGGAGCCCTTTCCCCGGCATCCCTCTCTGTGGCGGGGGTCCTGTGCCTCGCCTCGGGTTTGCGTCGCCGGGAGGCGCCTGCAGGAGCTGCCCGAGCCTGGAGCCGGCAACTCGTCCGCGCCGCTGGAGTAGCGCCGTCCTGCACGGAGTTGTCAGGAGGGGGCTGGGGGCTCGGGGGAAGGAGGGGTCCTGCCGAACCCTGCGGCGGCTGTCGGGGGCGGGGGGGAAGGAGTGGTGCGGCGCCGGGTCGGTGCGCCCGGCGGAGTGGGAGGCGCGGCGGGTCGGGGCCGCCGGTCTGAGCAAGGGTCCAGATGCAGGAGCTCAGCTGTTGCCTGTCAGTGGGGTGACAACTGGTCTCTTCCAGGCAGCCTCCGCCTTCTCCCTTGACCTCAGCGCGGTGTCCGTGCTCGGCGCCCTCCTGCCCCGAGTGGGGCACCCGTGGAGGCGGGGGGGTGGGGGGTGTCACACTTCGGTCTGTCACCCCGGCGGCGTCTTTCGGGCTCTCGCTGCGAGCGTAGTGTGTTGCTTGGGGGTGGGGGAGCTGGAATCACACCGCGCTTACACCCGCTGCTGCAGCGCCCGAGGCGCCGCACGGACCCCGTCGAAGTAGGTATTTATTCTCCCTTAAGTAAGGGGAGCTGCGGAGGGGCGCCGGACGCTCCCCTACCCCCTACTCCCAGGAAATTTACTCCCACCGTGGGGGGGCTTCAAACTCCAGCAGCTACCATTTATCATCTGGCCGGGCAGAGTCCAGGGCGCCTTCGCTACGGTCCGAGCCTGGGGCGGCCGGGTCCGGCCTTCGGCAGGCATCTGTCACTGTCCCCCCGCGGGGTGGCCGAGGAAGGCAAAATAAAGCACCCGCCAGTACCAGTGTTTGTAAGGGCCATTAACCGGAGAGCCGGGGAACGCGGCGGGGGATATTTTACAAGCTCTCTGAGAAATGTTTATACAGAGGATTTAAAGGTTAACAATGCATATTCCCTACGTGCTGAAGCCTAAAAGGTGGCAAAAATAAACGGCTAGTGTTACTGCCGGTGAAATTCCTTGTTTTCGTGGTTTAGCCGGTAACCGAGGTCTTCAAACTGCGGGGCTTTGCGTGGCAAACTCCGAGTGACTGCTGAAATTTCCTAGCAGGATGTGTTTTCCCCCTTTTAACTCTAGCTATTATTATCTCAGGGGGGAGGAGAGAGGAATTGATATTATTTGTATCGCCTCTCTACAGCAGTGGTATATCGCAGCAGCCAGGTTTCCATCCCAAAATGTCAGTAGGTCAGAGCAGGCTGGGGAAAGGAACGGAGGGGAGAGGAGGGCAGCTACCCTGACTGCAGTGACAGATCCTTTCATTCCTCACCGCAGAGCCCCGGATGAGCTGCGCTGGTGCAGTTCTGCCAACAACGCGATTAATTGTGTCCTGTAAATCAAGGTCCACGGAGCTGCTCTCCTGCCGTATAACAAAAGGTTTTGTAATGAGTAAGCCCAGATCAGTCATATAAAAATTTTAACATCAACCGGGCAAGGTGTGTGTGTGGGGACCTTACAGGGTTAATAGCTAAACTATTAAGATTGGAGTCAGATGTGGGTAGAAGCAACAGGAGAGTCTGGTTTTTCCTAATATCCTGTAGTATGATAACTCTGAAGAAGGTAATTGTTTAAAAAAAAAATCTGTTTCAGTTTAAGATTTATTAAGCAAGAAGAACCTTACGTAAACATCGGAATCCTTTTCTTGTTTGGAAAGGCAAGAAATGGCTAGAAATGTCATCTGAATTTAAAAGTGAAAGACGACAAACTATGTGTGGATTTCCATGTGTATGTGCAATAATGTTATTAATTTCATTTTTAATTAGCTTATTCTTCGTCTTAGGGGGACTGGGGCATTTTACTGGGGCTTTTGGCAAAACGGCTTCTGTTTTGGTTTGGGGTTTTTTTCCTAGCAAATGAGCTCTTTCTAACATCTCCTAAGAGGTTTAGAGCACAGGGGTAGGAGATAGCAAGTGTCTTCCAAAGGGGAAAAGGCGGGGTGGGGGGAGAGCCAGGTTTTACTTACGTAGATAATAAGTTGGGAATGTAAATTTGTATGTAAGGAGGAGATCTGAAGAATGACTTGGCAGGCTAATGACCTGGCTTTTCAGAACTTCAAGAGTTTGGTCTGTCTCCCCCTACGGTTATAATAGAGATTAAATGCATTTGGCATATTTAATTAATTAGCATATGAAAATCAGATGGTTTTTACTTTGTCGTTGTTTTTCTGTGAAACTTTTCTATGCTAATAAATGTCTACGTTTTCCAGAGTAATTCAAATGGCTTTGGTTTGTATTATTCCTTTGCAGATTGCTTTGTCCATTTCTAATACTGCAGCCTTTGTATTCTGGCCTAAAACCCCTTTACCTTGGTAGTGTGGATCTCATGTCATGTATTGTCAACGGCTGCTAACAGAACAGCCTGAGAGCTGTGCTTAAATTTAAAGCCTCTCTTTGCTTGGATGCTAGAGTCTTGCACATTCCAGAGTTAATTGTGTGTCCAGTGGTGAAGTCCACTTAAAACAAACAAACAAGCAAGCTGGGGTTTGTTTCTGTTTACTTATCACTACCTTATCCTAAAATAAAGACATCCCTGCTGTTGGAGTGTGGAAACACACTCTGAAACTTTATATTTTTTTATAATGACAAAGCATCATATCTGTTTCATGGGAAAACTGTTGCATGATATAATACTGCATTAAGAATACTTGATTACGGGATGGGTGCATAATGACCAAGTGGCTTCTGTCAAGCTTGAGTTTACCCCCCTTGTGTTAAGGCTTAAGCTTCAGTTTGGCCAGCCCTGTTTTCTGCTTAGGCTGTTTAAACAGAGGTAAACTTGAGGTTAGCTCTAGTCATTCGTATATGCTTGGTGTAAGCCATGCGTGCTTAGGCCCTGCTCCTGGAAATGTTTACAGAAATGAGTAGCTTTTACTTGTGTGCTTAAATTGTTTGGATTAGGAGTTGTATAATGGGAAGAAGAACCAGCTTGGAAGGCTATAGCACAGCTATCGTTCGTCTTTCCCCCTCCCACCTTATGGCTGAAGAATGATGGGAAGAAGCATGTTTTGCAAGTAATAGCACACTGAAGTCGTAACATTTCTGGCAGAAATTCCCAGATAGACTATCAGATCACAATTTGCCAAAACTCTGTGGTTTTCTTACAGAAACAACTCTTTGGCTGCTGGTTCACTGTCAAAGGATATTTCCAGTTACCAAGGAAAATTTCACAAGTGGTCTGCTATAACTCTTCCTCTTTGTATTTTGCTTGTTTATATTGTGCACTAAATAGGTTATACATTTTTTGGTGAAGCTAAATGTGCAAGTGACTTTTCAGCACAAGTTGACAACACTTCTCAAGCGTGTTCTCATGCAAGGAGGTTTTTTAAATGTACAAAAGTAGTGATGTGCTCAGATACAAGAGGTATGAGCCAATACAAATATTTCTAGGGGTTGTTTTTTTAAAATATTTGGCTTTTTGCTAGTTTACCTTTTCTTGGTACTCTGCCTGGAAGGCCAACTCCTTAAAAGCTCTTAACTATAACCATGGGATTGATGAGTTGCTTTTCAAGATATCTTTGAACCTTTCAAGCTTGAGAATGTCTTTTCTAGTTAGGAAACCTGGGGTAGACAGTCTCTCAGGTGGGCCTTTCCAGTGGCTTACACATCAACAAAAGCTGGAACTGTGTTATTTCAATTGTTCTGACCCAAAGTCATGTACTTCTGTCTAAGGTTTGTGTTTGTAATGCTGATTTATAGCACCTGATAGCTCTTGCTGTTCTGCCTCGTGTGTTCCCCTCCTTCATGTCCCTTCTCATCCCCCCCTCACCCCCTTATACTGCCTTGCTCTCTAGCTCTACAGCGTTGGCAATAAGGTGATAAGAGTATTATGGAGTGTGCTTGTTGGGTTATATCTATGACAGTTTTATTCAGTTGTCCCTCTTATCTAAGCACAGATCCCACAGCTTGCAATTACGGTCTTTGACTTCAGTAACAATTTGGGGTTTTTGAAATGTTTCCAGTTACACACAGTGTTGGCTTCGTGGAGCAGCTGCATGCCAAAAAAGCATTTCCGACTGCCATCCAAATATTGAAATATGGCTGCTGTGCTTTTATTTAAAATAAATTTTGTTTTCTGTGATGTTTTTATAACCACCTTTTTCAGCTTGTTGCCTTCTAATCTTGCATCAGGTAGCCCCCATCTTAATATTAATGAGTCCAGAACTAGGCTTCTCTGATGGCAGCGTGCCAAATCTGTGTCTAATGTTTGTGTTAACATGGTGTATACAAAAACTGACTTCTCAGTGGATTTGATCAGTGATTTGTATAATTGCAACCAGCATGATTAAAAATGTGCATGTCAATAGCATGATGCTTGTAATAAAACTTACAGGGTTTTTTTAAGCAGGGTGATGGTGGTACCTTAACTTACTGTAAAGGGAGTCTTCATTGTCCAAACACCTTAATTTAGGAAGGTGTTTGAGTGTTCTGAAAAGAAAATAAAACACAGATGCAGTCATGAACACGAGGGAACGCTATGAAGCTACAACGGGGGAGGCTTAGGTTGGATATTAGGAAGAGGATCTTTACTGAGAGGGTGGTTGGCCACTGGAACAGGCTCCCTAGAGAAGTGGTCACAGCACTGAGTTTGACTGAGTTCAAGAAACATCTGGATGATGGACTTGGTCACATGCTCTAACTTGGCTGGGCCTGTGTGGAGCGAGCAGTTGGACTTGATGATCCTTCTGGGTCCCTTCCAACTCAGGATATTCTGTGAATATAGCACTATACGCTTTGGCTCATGCCGTGTGGTAGGAATCTTTCATCTTTTTGTTCTATAGAAAAACTGCACCTTCTGACCAATCTTAAAATAACTGAAAAAACCTTACATGTCCAGAGTTGTGTGCCTGAATCTTTTAAACACTTCTAGACAGATACTGCTATACTGCTCCTCAAAGCACCCATCTCTTCTGTATTCCCATGCTCTCCATTAGAGCAATGTAAACCACGACTGACATCAGCGCTGTACTTGTTGAGCTTTACCCTTTTTCACCCTCTCTTAATCTCTTCATTAGCAAAGTACTGCTGTGACAGAGATAGCACTAGCTCAGCAAGAGGCACAGACCCAGCCACTCTTGCTCAACCCGTTGAGCTCAACGGGCTGTCGGACACTGCCCTCACCCATGGCCCATTTCTGTAGCAATGCAAACGCACAATAACCATGATGCAGATTGAAAGCTGTCTGGTGCTTTCAAGTGTGGATCAGCTTGTCTAACCACAGTAAAAGCTGACTTGTTTTCAAGTATGTTAAAAATTAGAACAGGATTAGTGAAGATGTCTTGAAGATCTCCTTTTGTGAGCAAGTGTTCCAGTTAATCACCCAAAAGCCTTCATGTGAAGAAATTACATGTGTTTGTGTTCGTGCTTTAGGATGAATGTATTTTTACTTTATTCCAGCCTCCTTCCAGAAATGTCATCTTTCTGTAGGAATCTGTGTTGTCATAGAAAAATACAAGCTTCATGTGCTGAGATGACTATTCAGAGTGTGAATGTTTATGTACTTTGAAATTAATTTTATGAAGGCATTGAAGAAGTGTCTGAATCTGGTGTATTTGCATCTCTCTCTATGTATATATGCACACACTGCAAAAAGAATTTTGCTAGGTCTAGAACCTCACTGGTGAATTGCAGATGTCTTTTGTAAAAGTATACATATGGCTTTCTGAGAGTTTTGAACTGTTTTCTCATGCTTTGCTCATCAGAAAGATCATATGGATAACTTCATTGTGAGAGGTCTTTTAGTCTTGTTTGCAAAGCATGGCGGATCTGTGTGATAAATATTGAGTTCCTATTCATCTGAGCACTGAAATGAGTTCGTTCTGTGCATATGGAATATGGGAATAAGATATACAGAGGATATGTTTATATTTAACAAAATTAATAGTATAGAGCGAGTGCAAAGGAACTTATAAGCCTAAACAGCTTGGCAGGCCAATAGCCAACAAATGTCTTAGAGTACTGCCAAACATGTAGAAAACAAACCAGGCTCTCATCTGTACTGATACAGAAAAGTATGTCACTTCCAGCCTGGTACGGATGTTGTTACCCAGGATGCGACTTTTGGTCTGTCCTCTCGGTAGCTCAGTGTAGGTTTGGATTTCAGGAGCTATCTACTAAGAGGTACCACCACTGTTCAGGAGAAATGTGAGCTACCTAAAGAAGCAAGCAGTTCTTACAGTTCTCCTCTGCAGCTGAGTCCCAGAGCATGGGTCCCTTTTAGTGGGGCATTGGCCTCCCCTTATGAGGCTCTGGTGAAGGGAGCCATGTACCAGAATGAGACTGGGAAGAGTGTTGGCATGGTAAGAGGGAGCCCTATGCAATGCTGCTGTTCTCAAGTATGAGCTGTCAAAGAAGTTGTGGAAGCGCTCGCAGTGAAGGATGTGCTGCCGAGTAGTTAGGGAGCTGAATGGTTCATTTAGCTGTCTGTGAATCCAGTAAAGTGAAACTTTACCCCCTGACCTTTCATACAGGCAATCTGTTTGGACACTCTTTGCAGGGGATTTCAGGCGGTGTGAAGCTGTAGCTCAGTGGCCCAGGCAAACAGCCCATTTCTTTCTCAATATATGATTTTCCAGTTATATAAAACTCTTGATTTCATGCAAGAACAGCTCTTACGGTCTGAGAGTAGCTGTTAATATATTGAACTTGAGCAGTGCAGGTATTTGGTTTAACGGAAGTGACCACGGTGACAAGCTGGCATCTGTTTCGTTGCTGCAGATTTATTGCTTTTCAGATTACTTTGCAAAATCTGCCAACACTCAGAGCTCTATTGCCTAGTTCTGAATCTGCCATCTTTTAGACTGTAACTTTGGCAGGTTAGTTCTTAACGTCTCCCTGTCTATCTCATTTTGCTGTTAGCTGTGTATAAATTTTTTTGACCTATTAATTAATGCCTTAGTAACCTGGAGCTGAGGCTGTAAAGAGCTTGTACTGGCACAATGAGGACTCTCTGGCTGTGGTGTAGTGGCACAAAGGTATACTTGCAGCCTTATTTTAGGAATTGAGGTGATACCAGGCTCCTGTTCATGTAAGCCTTTTCTTACTTTGTGTAAACCAGTGTTTAGCACCAAAATACTAACTCCAAAATACTCAAAGTTGAATATTCAAGGGCGTACATGTTTGTTCTTGGGTCTCTTTCCACCTTCCTGTGGCCTCTGGAAGGAGGCTAATGCTTTGAAAGAACAGATCTCATGAAAATCAGCAGGTGTATCTTGAGTTATGCAACCCTGTTTCTGCAGGTAGAAGTCATCCTCCTCTGCACAGTTCTGTTCATTTGCCACCTTCCTGCTTTGTCACGTACCAAATCAGCATTTAATGCAGTTCTGGGAAGAGAATCTGGAGTTGTTTTGAAAAGGGAACTTCAGACACATCTTCCTGCGGGAGTGCAGGGGGAGACTGAAAAACCAGTCTGTGAGCTGCAACGCTGGTTGTGCATTCAAGTGAAGGTGGGGGAAGAGCATCTCCCAAACAGGCAGTGATGTTGTGTCAGTGTCAGACTCTGAATTAGTGTGAGTGGCTTCAATCTTGCATTACTAAATATAAACCTGATAAAAATAATTAAGTCTGTATTTGTTCTGTAGATCATTCAAACCAATTCCCTTGCACTGTTGCTTGGTTGTGCTGGCACAGCTTGAGCAGGGACGTGGAGATGGGGTTTTGGATGCTTGTGGGTGTGAGGTTCCCAGATCAGTACAGCCAGGTACAATGATTGTTCTAGTGCACAAAAGTTGCTCACAGGAGTGGTGGAAGACGAGCTTCCTGCTCCATGTGCTGCTATACACAAAAAATCCTAAAGGTGCAGCTTCTCAGCTTCTGTTATGCCATAGATCCATACCATGAAGTGCTTCTGTCACCTATAAACCATCTGGTGCTCTGACTTGAGTTCTAGTCACAAATGCTGCTCTAACTACGGTAATGGTTGTGTGGATGATCCCAAAACAGTTCTGAGAATGATCTGTTTGAGTCTGGGTAAGAGTGATGGTTAGGCACTGCTTCTAGTTACGGAAATAGTTCAGACCTCCCCACCTTCCTGGTGTTGAGGAATGGAAAGTCTGTGTCCTTCCCAAAGAAAATGGCTTCCTCATTTTATAGAATAACTGCAGGAGAATTTAAATCTCTGTCTGTTAGCAACAAAAAATGCAATATTTATTCCTCAAATTTTATTTTAAATCTAGTTTAATGACGGGGCTTCTGACTTCTTAATACCAATTGCAGATCTTCAAAAAAAAAAAAAACCCTGGATAAGCTGCAAGTTCCCTACCCCCAGTCAGAGCCTCTTTGCCTGCCTTTCCTTGTGTACTCTATCGGTTTCACAGTTCATATACTTGTGGTTTTTTTTAAAATCTCCCCCTGCACTCTGGTGGGAAACGTGTCTGCAGTTTCCTTTTAAACACACAAGGCTTGATTCTCCTCTCACAATGGCATAAATTGTGAAGAACTGCACTGAAATCAATGGAAGTAAAGACATGGAAAATGGGGTGAGAGAAGAGCTCAGCCTCTGGTTTCTATTTTTAAGTGAGTCTGGTTAACCTAAAATTGTTCAACATGCCACTGTGACTTTAGTATGTAGATATCAGTTACTATGCTTGTTTCTCCTTGTACACCATGTTTCATTTTCATATGTAATACATTGCAGCCAGTACCCCTAATCACGATGCACACTTCATTGATTTAATACTGGTTTAATACCACATCGATTTTTGAAGTTAGTAAGCAATGTGCATGGTAAAGTACTTATATGGCTAGGGTCAGATCCTACAAAACGTGGAGGGTAGCTGTGTTCCTGTGCAAGTCCTGAAGGAGAGAAGCCTGGATTGGCTCTATCCATGCAGCTTAAACTTTCTTGGTGGTTTTCTGTGGCTTTGGTACTTCTCATCTGTGAATCTTGTTCCTGGTTATCCAGGCTCAAGATACTAATTCTATATAAGTAAAAGTTTTGTTGTTATTGTTGTTTTTCCTGTGCTTGCAAAGTGTTTGGTTCCATTCTTATGTTTTGTATGTACTCAAGAACTTATTTTAACTTGGAATTTTCTCTGAGCAGCTAAGTACTTGGCAATAAACCCAGAATATCCACACACAATTTCTGCCATTGCCTAAGTTATGGTGGTTGCTCACATTTGTTTATTTTTTGGCAATGGATTATGGTCCTTAATTACCATCAGTAGTCAAATAACTGAATGAGATTATACACCAGTGCTGTAAAAGCTGTTCATGCTAGCTATGATCTGTACATGTGTGGATATCTTTGAAAACAGTCACCTCATTCATAAACCAGTGCAGCAGACTCCAACTTTACCGCTACTTACTTTTTGAAATTAATGCAGCATTCTCTACCTAACTGAAACGTTGCTTTGACTGCCTCTTTTTATAGTTTAAAAAAATACCATGAAATAGTTGACTCTTGTAATGTATCCTAAGCTGCAGTAAATCGATTGGTGTATTTGAATTTGTGTTTTCTAGCTGAGTAGCAAATCACAGGTGCCCACAAGGGAGTATCTTTAAACTTTGAGAATGTGTTAGGCTTAGTATAGCGCTTAAATTTTGTTTCTAACTTGATTATGATGAGAGTGGTGTTTAGCCTCTTGTGCTGTTCAGTCCTTAAGCTTTCCCCCTTAACTTTAATCCTGCACCCCCCAAAAAAAGTCAAGAGGTTGCTTAGCTAGTATATGGTGGCCTTATGTATCAGGGATGGAAGAAATTTGCTGTGCTGTATGGGGTTATAGTGTTGCAGACCTCCATCTTCGATGTGGCTTCCCAGCCACAAAGGTGATAAACAAATGACTTCTGACCTTGTGACTACAGCTGTTAATTCCAGTACTGAGTTCTTCCTTGTCTGTACCAGGTTTTGCATTACTTAACATGGGGAAAATGAAATGTTTTAGATAGTTGACTTATCATAGTGACTTGACTATAGCATTAACTGACACTTTTTTAAAGTGTACTTGTCCAACAGGGAGGTAGCATGACAGTGGAGGCTAAACCACGGTGTGGTGTGAACTGCTGTGGTTGTGTGCTGTGTGCTTGCCTGTAGCTTTTTGTGAGGATTGGTGGGGGCAGAGAAGGGGGTGTGATAGGGATGCATATGCTTGTCAATCAAATGAGGCCTTCTCTGCCGGATGCTTCTCAGTTTTCTTCTGATAGAGCAGCCCGGTTGCAGAGTAGGGAGCTGACAGCTTTCCAAATGCAGAGATGTGCAGGCGGCCTTCATGGTGGCAGGTTTCACTCTTTTTTTTTTTAATCTGGTGGCTTTGAGACTCATTCTGTCATAGCACTTTTGGAGCATTTTCAAGCTCTTCCGGAGTTGTTACTGTGGAGGCTGCAATGCATGGCTGGAAGAGAAGATACTTTTGATAGTATTTTCAAAGCCTAAGGTCTGGTATGCAGAACTCATCTTTGGGTACAAGAGGAACAAAAGGGTGCTGTGGGAATCTCTGGGAGATTTGGAATCTAATGCAAGTTGGTATATACAGCAAGCTTTAAGAAAGACTGAAATCTTTGCCAGGCCATAGGAAGCACCTCGTCAGTTCCGTGGACAAAGCAGTTTCCATTGAAAAAGATACAGGAGTAGAAAGGCATCCTTCCATTAGTTGTAGCGGTTGATAATTAGTCAAAGATAATATCCTGTAATAAGGCTGGCGACTTACTAAAGTCTCTGAAAAGACTTAAGTAACATTCTGCCTGTTGGGAAACTGGCAATGTAAGACTTGACCTTAGGAAATGGAGATGTATCTATCAACTTTGAGGTGTTATCACCACAAAATACAGAGCTGATGATGCAACGCTTCTGCAAGACAGAAATGTGGTTTTGAAACTATTAATAAACCCAAAGTAAATTTTAGAAAGTAGTCCCTCAAATGGATAATCCCAGACCCATTTGCTTGCAGTCTTGACTTGTTTGTAGGTATCCTAAAAACTATGAATACTGAATAGGTCGTTATATACACCCATTCCAGGCATTGTTAAAAGCTAGCTTTCTCTCACACAAATCCTTTTTGACAAGAGGCCTCTGGTAGATGCTTGGCACCTGTGTCTTCTATGTCAGTAAGCAAAAACATATAGGACTGGGAGCGTATGGCACCTCTTGAGTAATCCTTTTCAGTTACAGGTTCACGTCATGGTG
Source organism: Porphyrio hochstetteri (assembly GCA_020800305.1). Classification (NCBI taxonomy): domain Eukaryota; kingdom Metazoa; phylum Chordata; class Aves; order Gruiformes; family Rallidae; genus Porphyrio; species Porphyrio hochstetteri. The sequence goes on from CM036905.1 coordinate 37,079,756, forward strand.
TATGAGATGAGAAAGTTTTTAAAACTCTTTAAGAATATGCATGTGTTTAAGGACAAAAGCCATCATGGTGTATGAGGGGGGGAAGTAAAGCAACATTTTAAATATTGCTAGCAGGCTCTTAAGGTTTTTTATCTGACTTTGTCCCATTTAAGGAATGTAAAAATTATTTTTTAAAAAGTGCACCGTGGAAGGGTATTCAGGTTATATTTCTTGATATCCTTCCAAAAATACTATTTAAAGACCATTTTGTAACACTAACAGCATTCTGGAAGCCTAATTTTCTTTCCCTTGAAACGTTTCCAGCCCTCACCTACAAATTAGTTCAGTGATACTTTATGGAATAAAACAAGTATCAGAAGGGTGCACTGCAAAGCAATTATCTCTGAACTTCTGAGTGAAATATGGGCACAGCTTGGTATCCAAATTTGACGTTAAATTTGGAACACATATGAGGATGCATAAGCCTCTGTGTACCTACTGCAGGCAAAACAATAGATGCACAGCAAGCATGCCCTGTAAAAAAGCTGCATCTCTAAAACTGAAGTGTTTCTTTATCTGTACTGCCAGTGCTGGAAGGTGTGTTATGAGCATGGAAGGCAGCGCATAACATCTTGAGAAGGTGTAGGTGGATCTCAGGTATTAGTGCTGTCTGTCTGCAGGAGAAATACTTGGGAATAGTCACTTTGAAAGTGCATGGGTGAGAGATATGCAGAATTAATGATAATTTCCACTTCATCGAAGTGCGTCAGCAGGAGCTTAGCAGCTTGTTTGGGTTGGACAAATGCTGTGTACCAGCTCCAAGACGGCAGAAGACACAGCAGCTGACTGGTGGGGTGTGTGAAGCCGACGGCTTGCAGTGTCAGGGCTCTGGCTGTTTATTTCCCGTGAGGGCCTCAGGGTGCTAGGACAGGTGTGCTGGAGTTGGTGTGACTTGTGATAGCAGCTTCGCTTAGAGCTGAGCGAAAGGGCTCCTTCCCCCTGTCACTTCAGCCTGGGAGGACACGGCGGGGGCGATGGGTTACCTGTGGTACCCCTCCGGGCAGGAGGGGCGACTCGCTTCACCTCACCGCGCCGGTACCGGTGGCGGGAACAGCTCGCGGAGGCCCCGCACCTCCGCCGCTAGATGGCGCCCGTACGCTGGCGGAGGGCCCGGCTCCTGCCGGCGGCGCTGGGGTCGGGCTCGCCCAGCGCTGCGGAAGGCAGCTCCTGCGGGCGTGTCGGGAGAGGCGCTATAAGCAGCGCCGGACGCGAGGAAGCGGCGTCGCCCGTGCGTTTCTCTCGGTGTGCCCTGTGGCACTCGCAGCGCCTTCTGCCTGTGTGTCAAGACTGAAGTTTAGGACTTGTGCGCTGTGACGCTGAAAGCAAAATAAAAAGTGATTTTTTTTTTTTTTTCATTTCCTTCAAGCGATGGCAGCTCTAAATGGAAATAAATGGGTTTTAGGGACAGCCAGCGATCTTCCAAGGCAAGAAACAGAGGCCCCGCTATCTTTTCCATCCCTCTACTTGCTGTTCAAAACTGTACTGGAACCCAATGGAAAAGGGAACAAGCCTGAATGTCCCAGCTCATATGCTCAAAGATACGTTTAGATGTACATCTTGTGGGCTGACATCTCACTTCATTTTCTTTCTGTTGGGAGACGATGGATGGATGTTGTGGGTAGAGCTGGAGAATGCAAAATGAAATGGAACCTTCGGCCTCAGGTTGCTCCTGCTGACCAGAGGGGTATGACAGGAGCCCAGCAGGCTGTGGCACTCCATGCCTGTAGAGAAATCTTTGTCTTACCAGGATTTTGCTCCCTAGAAGACCCTCTGGCAGGAGGAGGACGTGTGCTGCATGTTTTGGTGGTGGCAGCTCCATAAGTGGTTTGCTGTCTGTCAGAGTGCATGGAGAGAGACAGGAGCCCGATAACAGCCACTCCACAAACACAGGAGACAACAGAAGAAAAGCAAGCACTTTGATGTCTCTCTCCAGGCCCCTGGTAAGCTGCCCAAACTAGTTTAACCAGGCTCAGGAGACAGCGGAGAGAGGAAGAAATGGGCTCTGCTGAATAGCCAAAGGAGCGCTTCCTTATCACCCTCATTCCTGGAGAGTTTTTGTGCTGATGTGAGCCTGTCCCTAAGCATGGGAGTGAGATAGGCCTGCCTGAGACTGCAGGAGAAATGCATTTTGTTGGCTTAAGAATTCACGTGTCCCTGTGCACATACTGTTAATATTATCTAATCATGAGGAAGCTGCTTGGGGTCACTAACTGTTGGCCCTCCTATTGAGAGAAGGATGAGCAGGTGCTAAATTCAGGCCTGCAGAGCAATCCTGCTTGGGATGCAGGCAGTGGCTGGCACAGGTTCCCTCTAATGGCCTTGGAAAGAGGAGAGACACCTCAGGAGGAGGATCACTGCGACTTCAGGTGGGTTGTGCCTTCAACAGCAGTGTCTATCTCTTGCCATAGATTTAGGCTGGTCATGAAATAAGGGAGGGATGTGACTCACTTGGCAAATACAAGAAGGGGTGACAGCATGTGCAGCCAGAAGCTGTGGAGCACTGAACCCTGAGCTGTGTGCATGGTGAGTTCCTCCACCTAGATTAAACTAGTCTATCTGCAGAAGACTTACTCTGACAAAATATTAAGTATTCAGAAAATCTTCTGCAAAAAAGAAATGGGGAGGAATTGCTGGCACTACAGAACTCTCAAGCATCTGGCCAACTTGACCAAAATCTTATTTAAAAATAAAATCATGGGTTTCTCAGAACTTTAGGCATATGGTTGGAGAGTTTTTACCTAAATCCTTGTGAGTATTATCTTCTTAATGTGAGCAGTGTTGCTATCTTTATAGAGACTTTCCGATGGGGCTGTGAGACAGAGGTGCTAATAATGAATCACCTGAGTGGCAGCTGTTGAAGCCATTTTCAAGTAGACCAGAAGGCATTTTTTTATCTTCTACAAATACTGGTTAGTGCTACACCAAACAAGACCTGTCTCCTTTTGTATGCTTCTTCCCACAAGAAAAAGAAAACATTCCTTCAGGAGTGTTTTTTTTGTTCCTTGAATTCAATCTTGGGAAAGGAAACGCTCAGTGGTAAATAATTAGGTTAGGAACTACAGGATGGCCTTAAATGAAAGTGCCTCCTTCAATGATTCCTCTCTCTTCTTAATTGTACAATGGACTTTCTCAATGCTGCTTCCTGGTATTCATCCAAGTCCCCCAGTCCTGAGTACCTGTAAACAATTAACATTCTCCCACATGGCATACAAATATGTGGTCAGTGTTTAACAGGGTGTTTGTGTGCAGCAGCAGTTTAACCTCCTCGAGGAATCCTCTTGTTCTCCTCTTGCCTTTTTCTTTTATGTCCTTCCCTCCCAGTTGTTTGTTGCTGATGTAGTCAATGTATATGCAGACTCTAAACATAGCTATTTCTGTGACATTAATCTCTCCTGTGTCCTGAGAAATTACCATTGCACAAAAATGCCAGTTTTTCATCATGTCTCTCTTCAGTCCCTGTCTAATCTATTGTTCATACCTACATGTTGGTTTGTTACAGTAATAAGCTGGTGATGGGAATGTGCTGTTCCTCTCATGCTGTAAAAAGTTAAGTGGTTCCTTGGTGTCTTGTAAGGTTTCTTTTATTGTTGTTGTTACCCTGTTCTGGATTTGAATGAGTATATTAATGGTCGCCTCTTGGCTGGGCAAATGTACAATGTAAGGTATGGAAGCAAGAGCTGCTATGAAACGCACATGGCATAATACTTAGCTTGGGTGCTGGGTGACAGGGAGTTACACCTGTGGTGGTGAGCATCTTGTAAGGTGTTAAAATGGATTGAAACTCAACGTGCAATGAGAGACTCTCAGAAATACAGTTCTGAATCCCAGCACTTACTGGTGGGAAATTTGTACAAATGAGTTCTGTCTGGGAAGTACTTAGTAGCCAGCAGCAAAGGTAACTAAGTAAAACCAAACCAACCAACCACCCACACACCAACTGAAAAGTAAAACCAGTCAACTCCTGTCTGCATCCAGAAAATGGGAGGTTGCTTTGCTCAACCCTGGTGCTACTTTTACTGTGCAATCATTAGGCATCAAAATTACCATAGAGAAGTGCTCTTTTGAAGAAACAAAGCCCTAAATTTTTGAATGTTATTCCACTAGCATTCAGCTTCCATCAGATGATGCCCAGCTTCAAATATGCCTGAAAGATACCTTTAAAAAGTTTTAAAATGTGAGTAGGTGGTAAGAACAACATAGTTGCATCTGAGAGGCCAGTCCTTTGAACATCAGCAGCAGTTGGAGTGTTTCAGCATCTAGTAGGTAATGATCAAGTGCATAATGCCTAACGTGATCACCTTGGTCTTGAGCAATGTGCTCAAGAAAATTACTTCAAGGATCAAAGTTTCACATATGTTACACCAAAAGAGTGGGAATAGCAAATTGCTAGAAATAATTTTGCCCAATAATGAGTGATTGGCAAACAGACAGAGACCAGATTAAGGGTGGAATGGAAATGGCCCTTGCATTTTTAAGCAGTTTATTTATAATGTTAATGGAAGACTAAGTTTCTTAACACATACACTTGGCATTTAAAAGTCCAGTTGCTTTTGCTGAAACTCAGGACATATAAGTCTCACTGAAAGTACTAGCTGAATGTTTTGTCTGACCATTTCTTATTAATTACAATGTTAGAAGTAGGTTGGGTTGATAAGGCATAACCCTGAAGCTGCTTCCTGCACGTGATCTTTAGTATTTTGAAAATTCCTTTCTTATCACATTCTAGCCATGTCTGGCAGCATGACACATCTTCAGGGGATGACAGCCTGTGGTCTTGAGACTTGTTCTTAAGTCTTCTAGTGTAAATTTTAGGAAGTTTATATTGATTAAGTAACACTACTGCCTCTGAGTGGATAGCGTGCTGTCTGTACACCCATGTGTGAAGAGTAGTACAGGAATACAAAAAGTTGACAATACAAGCCACAGTCTGCAGTAGATATTCTGTAGTTCAACACTCCTGTGACCAGAGAAACTAAGGTTTGGTAGAACTGTTAGCTCAAGGAAAGCCTAGTGATGTAAATACAGTTATTCTCAGCTTAGTGTGGTTTCAATCCTTAAAAGTCCATTTAAAAGTAAACGGTTCTTCCCTTTTACTGAAGCTTTTACTGAATGTCAAAGATCTTTCTTGAAAGAAGACAAAATGCATTGAAAAATGGCAGAAACAAACACACCACATTCTTGGAAGCTCAAGTCAGGAGGGCTCACATTACATCAATGACTACTGCTGATTGCTGTGCCCACGCAGCACCTCTCTGCTTCAGAAGGCCTTTTCTTTAATGGAAACTCTGTTCTTTCTGTGGAATGTATAGTTCTAGTGCCCCTGGCTGGCTTTTGGTTGATGTTTTTCCCCCCTCCAATAGGATTGAAATCACTTGACAGACCTAGTTTGTGAGCTGCTTCTGTAAAGCCACCATGTGGTGCATCAGGGCAGCATCTGGATAAAATGCTTCACAGAAGTATGTAGTACTGTTGGGCAATATGGCTCATAAAACCCAGTGGAGGTCTAAAATGCTGAAATAGTTTATCTTCTGTAGTGTATCCAGCTCTGAAGTTCTTCACTCTTCTAAGCTGATGTTTCATGAAGGCAACTCTGGGCAAAACTGTCTTGGTGAGGGAAAAAAAAAATAATGAGACTTTAACAACTTTGGACTATTGCTGGCAACATCTTTGGAAATTTCTCCCTTAAGATCAAATCTAATTTAAATGAAACATCTGTATCCTAAGAAAGACAAAAAATGCCACTTTAAAAACAACCATTGTTTTTCTTGAAGTGTCCATATTCAGTTTATAGATTATGCTTAAGCTGTATGTGTTTGTCTTCCTTTTGGTTTGTTCCAGAAAATGTTACTGCATTATTGCTATGGAATACCTTAAATTATTGGGATAGTGACATCTGGCAAGTATTGATTGCTTTGGCATATTTACACAAAATTAATTCCACCAAAAGCACACTTTTCCATCTGTACTTTCAAAAAAAAAAAAGCATCCATTAAAGACTTGAAGAATTTTAAGGGTGAACATGCTTCCCTACCAGCCCATCCTTTTTTAATCACTAGACCCTGTCAGGAAGACAATTAGAAAATTAAACTTATTACATAACTAGTCTCACTTTCCTCTTAAAATATTGCCTATGTTCTTTGCTGCTTAACTTGGTCCCGATTTGGGTCTACTCTTGTCCCACTCAAGGACTTGTGCAGGGGTGAGTACAGAAATAGTACTCATGGGAACACAGTGGTTTAACATATCCAATAAAGATACAAGAGGTAATGATCAACTAATTGAGAGTCTGGAGACAGAAGAGGAAAAAGTAATTACCTTATCTACTTCTCAAGCAGTTCCTCCTTCCATTTGCTTAGAAACAAGCTTATGGTGCCCCAATACAGTTGGAAATGAAATGGCAGTATGGCTGTGACCTGAGTGGGAGCTGTAAGCTTGAAAGGGCATCTTCCTAATGGTGCCGTACTGATCAGGGAACAAAGTTGCTGTAACGTGCTTAAGTACCAGCAGTGCATGTACATCTGTACTGCTTACAGTTTGCCTAAAAAAACCCATGCCCACAAAAAAAAACCAACCCAAAAACATTTTGAGCATGATGCCCACTGTAATGCTACAGATTCATTTTAGAAGAGGGCAGCAGTTGTGTAGCACTTGAAGCATGTTCTCACCAGACTGAAACAGCTGCTGTGCTGCATGGGGGAGTTTGATCACAGTTGTAAAACATTTGCCTTCACACTAGTGGATCATTGGAAAACTAATTTTTTACTTTGTCACTCACACTTATTTGTGTGATGCAAATCCTATGTGAGAGCTGGCATGGTTACTTACTGCATTCCCCTCAGGAGAAAGTGCAGGTGCTTTTGTAGAATCCTTCTGCTTGGAAACAACCTCAAGGAGGTGACTTTATCTGACCTTCAGATCACCCTGCATCACTGCAACATTTAGACTTCTGCAGCATGCAGCAGATCTCTTGGTAAACAAGCCAGTGTCTCTACTAATTGTATCTTTATAGAGAAGAATATCTCTAGTAAATCATGTTCCTGCTGGAACGGTGGGGGTAATAGAAAAATCCAACTTTCCTTCCTTTGTGCCTAGTTACTCTTCAAGGGTGTAGTACTGCATCACCACTGGTTACAAAGAGTATGTTGACTTGTTTGGCTTCCTTCATTCTTGGATGCCAAGTAGCTGCCCGTATCATTGTCAATTGGTGCTTGAGTAGCAATATCTTCCAGTGGTGTTACAGGATGATTAAGATTCAGTTTGGCTCCAAGTTGGCTTTCTTTTGAAACTAGCTTCTAAAGTATTAATTTAGAAGCTGTTTTCATAAAATATAGGCCTCATAATTCATGAACAACTGAGTTCTGTCATGCTAAGGAGCCTTAGCCATCATGTGGGATAGCAGAACCTCATATTCATGGACCATGAATGGTTAGAGATTTGCTCTCAAAATATTTACATCATGTAAGTCTTCAGAAATAGCTGCCAGTCTAGAATCCTATGAAAGACTTGGGCTTGTTCAGCATGGAGAAGATTCCAGGGGGACCTTGTAACAGCCTTCCAGTATCTGAAGGGGGCCTAGAAGGAGGCTGCAAAGGGACTGTTTACAAGGGCATGTAGTGATAGGAGGAGAGGTAATGGCCTTAAGATGGAGGGTTGATTTAGGTTAGATAGTAGGAAGAAATTCTTCACTGTGAAGGTGGTGAGATACTGGAACAATTTGTCTAGAAATGTTCAAGGCCAGGTTGGATGGGGCTTTGGGCAACCTGGTCCAGTGGAGGGTGTACCTGCCCATGGCAGGGGGGTTGGAACTATCTTTAAGGTCCCTTCCAACGAAACCAGTTTATAATAGACTACTTCCAGAGGAAAATATAAATAAAAGAAAGATTGTAATCTCCCATATCTGCCTGGTATGAATGAAGTAAGGTTGAGAAACTGGTCATTCTGAATGAGTAGAAATCCAGTACTTACAGCTTAATTTCAACCTGAGTTTCTTTTGGTTTTATGTTCTGCATGTCTGCATCAAGCTCCCTTGCAAGCAGCTGAAGTTGCATGTTTGTACCCATTTAGACAAAATTTTTATGAGTGTGGGTTACTCTCAGGTGATTTGGCAGTAATGGGAAGTTTGATGTCACAGCTGCACTTTAAAGAACAACTCTGAAACTTCAGATGCCCAAAGATACCTACAGCAATCTAGTGGAAATTGCATTTGGGTGGGGATTATCATGGGGGTTGTCTTTTGATTCCTATGGCTCTCCTGGGCGTGCAAGGGTGGTTAGAGAACTGTTCAAGCATCGCAGGCCTATTGACAGTGAGCACTGGTGGTGTTGGTAGGTAAACTGGCTGCAGAGGGAAAAACACATCCATCCAAGCAATTCCTCTGTTCTGCACCAGTGCTCAAATCCCAGTTCAGAAGGGAACTTGATTGGTTTGGGAAGGAGGTTGTGTTACTTCCAGCATGTAAGTCTATTACTGTTCAGTCAGATTACATGGTTGTACTCTTATTTTTCTGTAAGTTGTTAATCACTGCTTAATTCTAATAGCATAGAGTATTCAGATACTTCAGCCATAGGAGCTCATGTATTTGACTTTAAAACTCGGTAATCTTTACTAATACAAACAGCTAATCCCTACCTACAGTAAATGTATCTTTGTACCTTCCTCTTCCCCTGTTGTGATGCGCAAATGCGAAAGGAGAGAAAGACTCAGGGTGTCACTATGAAAGTGGAATCGCTTTACCTAGATAGGGACACAGCTCTTTGGGAACAGCCAAGGGCTTGGAGAGGTTGAGGTCCCACTGGCTTAGAGCACTGTTAAGATAAGTGCTGCTGTGGCCTGTCTTTCCCCTTGCAGCAGCATTACTGCTTGTCTGACCTCATGGTGAACTGGTTTAAAGAATCAGATCAACAGGAAGCTTTACTCCTTTTTCTTTTGGTAGCATTAGCTTTCTACATGTTTGAACTCCAGAACAGTTCTACCATGTGATCTGCTGAGTGCCAGTGCTGGTGTAAGGAGGCTGTGTGCTGGTCAGCACAGAGGAAGAAGGCAGAGTCCTTGCAGCATCCCAAACATCTTTGTTTAAGTTGTGTCTTAAGTCCCCAATTGTTGTGTGTTGCTTTGTCTTGTTCTGCAAGTGCACCCTACTTCTCTTGTTTTATTCTTTTTACTTGGCTCACTTTTATTAGGACCCTTCCCTAATAGTAAAATGGTCCTCAAAGATCTTGGCATATGCTGAAGTAGTTGGGGGATGTAACTACCTGTGGTTACTGCTCTTAGTGGTGCAAAGATTATTAGGGGTTAGAACCCTTTACCCTTCCTTGCCTGTGTTAGCACAGACATGACCTCTGGTCTCTGCCAAAATTTATGCCTCTCCTCAGCAGAGGGGGTGGAGTGTAGCTGGGTAGGTTTCAACCACTTGGGGGGTGTGGGGGTTGGGGTGGGGTCAGTCTAAACAGTAGATAAAGAAGGATCTAAACCCAAATAGTAGATAAGGAGTATATGCCTTGGGGGGAAAAAGGCATAGCCTCAGATTTTTTAGGTCTTGAATAAGAAAAAGTCATTACTAAAAGCTGAAATCTCACATGTGACACTTTAAAAATAAAAAAGCACCACAGTCGTCTTGCAGAAAAATCTGAGAATTTTTGTCCCTAATACCTTTCTTCAACATGTGATAGGCAGTGAGATGGAATTAATCCCAATTAAGAACAAAATCAACAAAATATTGTCTGTAGTCAGTGCTGTGTTGGTTCTTAGTTTGCCATCCACTCTTCTGACTCATTCTGGCACTCTAAAACTTACTTTGGTATGTGGGTTTTTGGAAGAGAGTTTGGCTTTGTGTGTCTCAGTTGCATGATGTTCATCTTGATGTACATAAGGATCAAAAAGGGTGGTGACATGGTTTGCAGCAATCGTCAGCCTCTAAACATTGCTGAAACTTGCTAGATCTTGAATGCTAAAATTAGTATCTCTTCAGTGTGATTGTGCCCTACGCCTTTGCAAATACCTCCTGTGTGTTCTGTCCTTAGCTTGATCTCTTGATCTGTATTGTACCCACAAGTGCAAACTGGGGCCTGCAGTTTATAGACAGTTTCTCATTTACATCATGTGTACAAATGCAGAAAAAGAGGGCTTTTAAAAAAGTGCAATGCATTCATACTGTGTGTTGAGTGCTATGTTCTTAATGAGGATTACTGAGGTCCCCCATCCAAGGACTTGTAGAGAAATGCAGTGCCAAATTGCCTGTTGCTTCCTCATTCAGCTTTACTAAATACCAGGGTTTGGTATTGACAGAGGTGGGCTCTTTGAGGAAGGGAAGTGCCATAGAGTATTAAAGTTAATTGACTGTTACTTAAAGGATGGTGCTCTGGCATGAATATTTATTTTTACAGGTAGCTGTGTAAAACACTTTGTGGGTAGTTTGGCTTTGTGACCTAATGTTTAAGTTAACAAGAAATTGTTAGGGCAAGTTCAGTGTGTTTTTAAATATTGTGAACACAAAATACTAGTACATTCAGAGAGCAAGCTGCTTCATTGCAGTGTGGTATTGAGGCCTGAAAACTGGTGGTAACAAACTTAATGGATTTTTTTAACTAAACAGAGATTAAACTTGATCTAGGCAAGTTGTGGCACTGAAGTACTTACTAAAAATTGTTACTTCAGTATATCCTGCTCCTGTGGAGGAAAGATACTGATTGTAGCTGTGTAATAAGCCAGCTATGCCATGCTTCAGCAAAGCAGCAAAGAATGTAATAAGTGTAGAAATCAATTCATTTGAAGTGATGCCTCTAAGTGATGAGCTGATGTAGAAACTCTGTATTGCCACTGATCTGTGCTGTCCTTACTGTGTTTAAATTTTCATGTGTTCTCTTGTAAATATAAACCTTAAGGAAAAAAAGAAAAGCAACAGATTTAGTCATGCAATTGACAAATGTAAAGTGGGCCATGCATCTTCATGTGGCCTGTGGAACTGTTAGGTGATCTCTTGTAGTGTGTTACTGTGTGCAGAAAGTCTGGAAGCTTGAGAGGAAAAAACCCAACCCCAACACAAATACAGAGCTCACAAAGACTGGAAAATAAAGTCAGATCCCCCAGCTGCAGTAAAAAGCAGGCTCAATCTCTAGCTGCAGAGGTTTCTGCAGAGCTTGGCTAGTAATGCAGGATCTTGCTGTATTCTTGCTATTGTGCTAAAGTGTAGGTCCTGGCTGTCCAAGTCTTTCCCACTATTTGTGTGTGGGAATGGCTGGAGCTCTTGAGAGAACAGATTGTCTGGCTCTTTCTTTCTTTTTTTTTTTTTTAGCCAACCTTGTCTCCAATCTGGTCTGAATGCAATCAGTTATCTGTAGATAGCACGCAGTGACTGGCTATGAATAATGTCTGTGTTACTTAAAAGTGACATCTGTGACTTGCCAGACTGCCTACGTGAAATGCTTCCAATGATCGAGCTGTTGCTCATGCACCCACGTAGGAAGGGCCAGCAGCCTTAGCACAGGACCAAAGTGCTCTGCTTCACTTTCACCTCGGTCCTGCACTGCTCTAGCCAGAGATCCCCAAATCCTGGTATTAGTGATCCATTCTGAAAACATGCCCAGGCTGGAGCATGGCCACAAGGCTGTTGCTAATGGCTCTGCCTGCTCCTGCCATCGTACAAATGGTGGCGAGCTGGAAAAACAAGACTTTTCTGAAAGTGTTTTGACACTTCCTTAAAATGTTTCCTTCGTTGAAGGAGCTTATGTATCTGGGTCAACTCATGAGGACTTCACAGGGAGTGCTGATTTTTCACTTCAAGGGTCAAACCCACAAATCTTGTGAAAGTGGTAATATGGACAGTAGATCACCGTGGTGGTGGCCGAAGAGCATATTTGAAGGGACTTCTGAGCCTCATCTGCCCCTAAGTAGGGAATAGAAGGATAGCTGCTCATCTGTACTTAAAACTAGGATCTAAAAGCCTCTGGTTCCTCTGAGATGAGAGCTTACATGGTGCAATGTAAAATAAAATGTGATTTAAAGCATTGCAGTTGCTTGCAGCTTGCACTCATGGTCTGGATAAGATACTGATGACAGATTGCTCTCTCTGCCAGGGCAAGTTCTTTATTTCACTATATGTAATGGCACTGCTAGGCTTCAGCCTAGTGATTGTGGCATCTTTCCCTACCTGCCCTAATGTGTGTGTAGTGTTTGTATTGTTTATGTTTACAGGTGGTTCAGTGTTTGCAACCATTCAGAAGAAATGGAAATATTATTTTAGGAGGGAGAGAAACTAGCAAAGACTTAACTGAACAAAATAAACTTATTTATCTGTAACCTCTCACGTCTGTTAGCTGTCTTGAGTGTTGGTGTAACAAGGAATCTAAAGATACACTCAGTTCAAAGAGGGCTTGTTTGCTGTGCTCCCATCTTTCTTCCAGGGTGGTAGAAATAGGAAAATTACAAAATCACTCTTGCTTATCGGGTTGTAGATTTAGTGCACAGAGAAGCGGTTTTAGAAGGATTCTAATAGTGGTGTCTGTCTAAGAAGCAATAATTACAGTTTTGAAGCCTAGTGAAGTATAATATTGAAGGCTGTCTAGGGATCTTATTCTTTTTATAGTTTTTTTTAAAGCAAATCCACAAGGCAAGATACTTAGAAACTTAAACTCATCATGTTAACTTAGTCAGATTGAACAAGCTCCCCAAAACATAGCCATTACTTGTTTTTACCAACTGATAGCAAAGACTCAGGGTAACAATTTAATTATCCCTGTGCTATGCCTAAGCAAGTCAGGGTTGGGGAGTGACATACCTCAAAGTACTTGATTTGCATGCAGTTTTTCTCCTGGACCCTGGATGTTCCTCTGAGATGTCTGTTAGAACAAATGGAAAAAGCTTTACTGCTGTATCAGTGTTTCTGAAGCTGGTAGGAGAGCTTTAGGGTTTGTGTATTTTTGCTCCACAGTTGCATTTAATGTCCCAAAACAAAACCCTAGTAGCAGACAGGGTGGGTTGTTCTCCAACATTTCTGTACTTACTAATTGATTGTTTTCGGGAATTGTAGTATGCAGAAATAAAGAGCATCCTTTGAAAACAACATAAAGGAATACTCCTGTAATGGATAAATAGCTTGTTCACAGACATTAAGGTGTGTATTTACAGAAGTTCTGTTTACTGTCTTGCCAGGAGATGGCTCTGTCTAGTCATTCCCAAAGGACATCAATGTTTCTGAACCTAGAGATAATTTGTATTCCTTGGGAGAAGTGTGTTTAAAACTGGTATTTTCATGCATCTGTTTAATTTCAGGATACCTGTAAGGAAGAGTTTGAACGGGAAGGAATTCTGAACAGAACTGGAGTGAACAATGGATACATAGAGATGTGCTTTCCTGCAATTGGAGATGTGTCTGTGGAAGGCCAAGATAAGGCCTTACAGTAACTGGAACCTGGCTACAAGCTGGGTGAGCACTCATGGGGTCATCTTGCTGCTGAAAACATTGCCGCTGGGCTGAAGCATAAGTAGCTCTGAGTCATGGCTTTCCTATTTCTCTACAAGAATTGTCAAACCTGGTAGCTGCTTCCACTGATCTTAAAATAACAGTACAGGCCGAGCAGCCTCTCACTGTTAAAGCCACTGCTATTTCACTGGTCCATTCTTGTGGAACTTAATGGTCCAGTACTAAACTGAGGGACTCAAGAGGCAGGGATAAACACACACTATTTTATTAAATTGATGAGGCAGGACTTGGGAAGACTGCTCTTCAAAGAACAGTTGTTGATCACTGTAATACGCCGCAAAAAGCGGGGAAAGCTCATGTCAAGAGTCATGTACTGTGCGGAGCACACTGTGACATGAAGGAAGCACATTAGGCATACATAGATTTTCTAAAGGACTCGACTGAAGGAACAGGTACAAGCTTGACCATGAATTGTAGTTTTGAAGTATTAATACAGACGATAACTGCAATTCTTGCACTAAATATGCACAAACAAAAGCTTGTTGGTGAGGTTAGGTGAAGTAACTACGAGGTATCTTAGGTCAAAAAAAGTGCAGTGTTTTTCTGATGGGTAAGAAGTTCTTTACTGTTACTTTTTTCTAATATTAAATTAAAAACAAGTAATTGGCTAATATAAAACTTACTGTTCTTGTGTTGTCTTCTCTGTTGCATTGCAGATGACTTGCTCAATTTACACCCACACTGATTAATCTGCAGAGTATTCAGCAAATACAGGACCTTTAAGTAGACTATTTCTGTCTACTTGTACTCTTTACCAGTAACAAATCTTGCTAAGACTTTGCATAAGCAAACATTACTGAAAAAGAAGGAAACTACAATTTCTAGCCACTAGGACTTCAAGTGAAATCTTTGTCAGGATTCTGAAATTTCAGGGACAAAAAGCCCACATGGTGTATTTAAAAGTATTGATGTAAGATTGTATTAAAATGGCCAATACATTTTAATTTTTTTAGTTCTTAACTGATGAAAGTTTCAGTGAATATTATGAAACTTTCTCAGTTAATGCTGAGAAATCAGCCTTCAATTCATAAATTAAAACCTATACATTTAAACTCAGGCAAATCTCTGCTGAAAAAAGCAAAATATAAGCACTTTAAAGCTGCAATAAATACGGCAATGTTACGGGTAGCATATTTTTTTCCTAGGGATAGGATTCAATTTAGGACTTCTGGAAGTTGTGGTTTTATGTTTGTTCATTTCCTTCTTCCTTTATAGACAAGACAATTTGCATTTTCTTGATATTAATATGCCTATGTGATGTTGAGATAAAAATCTCAAATTATTCAGCACTTCTGGAAACCCTGGCTAGTAAATCTGACTAAGCTTGGCATTATTACTGTCCTGGCTTACCGAAAGCTGGACTTCGCTGTGAGGTTTTCAATATTAATTTTGGTTTTGCTTGGGAAATGAGTGAATTTAGTTGGGTTTATTTTCCCCAGGGGTTCCATGGAGCTGAGTAGCTTCTGGGCACGCAGGGCTAACATGTTTGAATGCTCTTTTTTTTTTATTCCCCCTGAGACTTGATACTTTAAATATTTATATAATAACACTCAAGAATTTCTGATGTCTCTTAAAATCAGTATGGCTGAGCCATCTTCTATAAATGTTTTGCATTATGACAAAGTATGAATACCTAATCAGTAGAGGGAGCTGTGTGGAACACCAATGTTTTCTTCCTTTCTGTGGCCCCAGTTCTTTGAGGCAAGGCAAGACTATTTAAAAAAGCTTTTGAGAACTGGCTGACTTGACGCAAAATACCACTGGCTGTTTACTTGAGGCACTGGTGTAAACTAATCTAAATGCTTTAGGGAAATGTATTCCTATGCAAATAATTATAATTGTAATTATCTGGTTTTTTTCATAGGTTCATGAAACCATAAGCTGACCATAGGAAAGTGAATTTTGAGATGCAGATCCCAACGTGGGGCTGAACACATTTTGAGCAATAGGTTGCAAAAGAGAATGAAAAGCACCCATTAAAAAGTCTCTTTATCTGTAAGCCTGCTCAGCACAGGGCAAATCCTTGTCTTAAATTTTCAGAGCTCATTTACAACTGTACAAACACTTATCCACTAAGAAAAATAATTGTACTTGATTTTTTTCCTCCCTCCACCCTCTTTAATCCTTGTACTTTTTATAGCTCTAAAGCAGGATGGTTTAACAGCTGCCTCATGAGCAGCTGAGATATCCTTATTACCACTCATCTCAGAGAAGGGTGGGACAGGCAGGTGGGGAAGGAGCATCTACAATCATGTGAAGATAAGCTGTTCTGAACCCCTGGCACATCTAAGCACAAGAGGATCTAGAAAGCAGACTTAAGCTTCTTGTGCATCTTTGATTTACTACTTCTGAGTCTTCTAACTCCATGAGAATTAGTAAGTGTGTCTTTTTGTGCAGCGCTGTGGAATAGAAGGTTTGCATTAGTAAGCTCTTCACTTGAGATGCACAACAGCTGGTTGCTGAACATGTAATTTTGCCAAAGTTAAAATAAGTGATTTAAGAAAGAAGCTTTTTCTTCTAACTTGTGCATGCATATAATTAGTAGGTTTAAACTTTTCCATCTGCATGATTGTTCTTTTGCATTACATAAGTCTTCAAGAACAGGTTTAATTACCTAATTAAGGCTATGGTTATTATTTCCTGTGGAACATTTTAATTACAAATAAAATCTGAGGTGAAGTATCTAATGTTGAAGAAGGCTTGTTCTGAGATTTTTACAGTCATTTATGCTGGTGTAACTTAGTAAATGTTTCCATATGAAACCCTGAGGAACAGAAACTCTTATTTACATATATCTACCCACAGGAACAATTCCTCTAAAGGTAGCCTGCAGAAGATGTTTTTGACGTTGCTCTCAAGCCACCTTTGCTTCATACCTCCAAGTAGGAGGCCTAAAAAGTGGTTGCAGTGAAGTGGCATATATTCTTTAAATAATTGTTTCCTGCCTTAGGTGCAAAGGGTATTGGATTAGTTAGCTGGATCTTGATGGAGTGTAGTCAGGTTCTCCACGGTATGTGTTTTTGAGGGTTTACTAAGGTATAGGACAAGAAATCTAATTTCTTCAAAATTTACATCAGTGAAGTATTAAAAAGTTATCAATTCGTTCTTTAATGACTAGTTAAAAACAAAATCTCCTTTTAACACATTAGATTTTTTTCTTCGTTATGAGATGACTGAATACATCCTTCCTTCAAGGTCTGAGCTCTCAGCAAAGAGGTTAAACTTTCAAATGAGGTGTTGAAACCTGGAAGAAGTTTGGCTGAACTGCTTTTCTGGTTCTTCAGAATTTAGACTTTTTGAGAGAGCAGTGGCATTTTATGTGAGATGCTTTCTTCTCTATCCCTCAACAAAATCCAAGTCAAAACATAATTTTTTTTCCAGCTGTTGTCAACAGCAAGAAGATACAGAAAACGCTGTGTTTGACAATGGCACCTGAGCTTTCTGTTAAATAAGACCAGAAGAGTTAGCATGAAAATGATTTAAAAATAAGAAAAGCCTACTCAGACAAGGACACTATAAACATGGAGTCCACAGACTGCTTTTGTGAAATGGAGGAAGCCATGTTTTCCTTTTTACAGTAAAGAAAGTGAAACAGATGGACCAAGTGGTTTGGCAGAAGCAGAAAGTTTTATTGTTGGAAAGGATTAGAGTTTAGGAATTTTGGTTTAGTGGGTTGCACACACCCTTCTGACTATTTACTTATTAATTTTTTTTTAATAAGGATGTGGTTTGAGAATGTAGTATTTCTTGAGGGGGTTTTTTTGGAGAGGTTGGGGAGGTAGTCTTGCTTGACAGTTTAATTCATGTGTGCTTAATGCTATGCACTGGAAAAACAGCACAGACAAAGCTCCAAAGATGAGCTCCAGAAATCTCTCTTGCTGGGGAGAGGGATATCCATTATTTCTTTGCCCTTGTTAAACAAAATGTGGTCACAGATACGTGCTTGCATTCAGGCTTTCCAGTGACTGCAAGAGTTGTGCTGGGAACAAATCAGATTTTCATGCCACTTGCCAGGATGAGTGTGAGCCTGCACACTCAGTAAGCCTGTTTTGGGGCTGACAGTGAGGGAGGCTAACCTTCATTGGTGAAGCTGTATGAAATGTTGGTTCTGTGGATGGATCTTGGTTCAAGTGGATTTGCTTCTTCAACAGTCCACATGCAGGCTCAGAGCTCTGCAGTACAGCAAATCAGGCAGCTGGTTAGCACGTTAAGAAAAGCAGCCATGGCTTTACACAAACTGTAGCTGTAACGGTTCAAGCTCTAGCCATAGAATAAAGTAAAGAAAAAAAAAAAAACACCAACCCAACAATTTAAGGCTTGTTAAGCTTGGCTGGGATTTCAAGTTAATTTATTTCAGGTCAAACTCATCTTGTACCCACAGAAATAATTAAGAAAGTTATCTGAGGCCTGTTTCCACGAATTATTCCAAAACCAAATTTTACTGAATACAAAATTAATTATCCCTTCCAACCCCAAGCATTCTGTGATTCTATGAAAATAGATAGAGGCAGTACTTAGAATAAACTACTTTGCATCTTTTAGCTGTCAGCTTGCTCTTTTAAACTGTATTATTACTTACTTGTCTCAGCCTGTCTATGGTTGTGTCCTTAAGTGATCTGGAATTATCTTCCCTGCATATAGTCTTGCCTGTGTGCGTGTGTATACATACATGTAATGTACATCTTGTGTATGTGTATAGTGAGAGCATGCTCTGCTGTCCTGGCCTGAGCTTTCCCTCCCTGCACTTCAGAGGCTTGTCCTGAGAACAGTAACAGAAGTGTTGAGGCTACTTCACTTTACATCCCTTCAAATGAAAGAGAAGGTGTGTGTATGGATCAGTGCTGCAGTGAAGTTATGGAAACTGAGATGGCCTTGGGGAGAGAAATCATAGGGCATCTATATATGTCACTTTACATGGCCAGCCTGATGAGACAGGTTCTCCTTTGCCAGGCAGGCTGCCAGGGATATTGTTGCCACCACAAAGTAGTGGAAAGCTGAAGCCCCGTGTGGTCTGAAGCAGAAAGCAGTCTGATGCAAAACCCTGTGGTGGTGCTGGGCATCCCTAATTCCTGGGCAGAAGAGTGAGCAGGATGTGCTTGGCTGCATGTACATTCTCTGTGGAGCAGCCCATCCTCTTTAACCGCAGTATACCACAGGTTTCTGGATTACTGTTCTGAAAGCTCTGCCTATTTGGGGAGGGTCACTCTGCCCCAGCAGCATCTCCATTGCAAGGGCAGCTTCTGGAAGCACAGATGCTGTTAGTGATCTTGCTCCTGCCGTACCCCTCCCCTGCCCTGGGATGTCCTCGCACTGCTGGAGCCTGGGGACCGCAGTCCTCCAGACAGGTGCAGCAGGGTATGGAGAGCAGAAATGGAAGGACAGCATGGTGGTGTTATCTCTGTCTCCTGCCCTCTGTGCTCAAAAAGAAATCACAAGTGGGCAAAACACATCAAATGTTGTTGTATTAACTCTTTAATATGAAATAAGAGGGAAGGGAAGGCAGTCTCAAACAGCCTCCAGTGTGTGGTCAGACCTCTCTTCCCAGCACCCTTCACACCCTGTAAGTAGTAGTTCCAGTGATTTACATGGCTGAACAGAAGCTGTCTTCTGTTGCCTTTCCCTTCCCTGCACTGCAGTGCCTTGTGTTTTGGCCTAGGGCTATGGGCCTCCCTGAGAAGCTTTCCTCCCAGTTTCTGAGTCCAGGCTCAATCTGTTGGGTTGGTGTTGGCTTTTTTCCCAACACTGACAGTGCTGACTGTGCTCCTTATTTATCCCATTGGATATCACTAAAATAACTCTGAATAATTTGTAGGCTATTTGGTAGATCAGCGCTATTTGCACCTAAAGCTGTCGTAGTCTCACTGATTATTCAAAGATTTAATTGAAAGCAACAAACCTTTCTGAGTTTACTCTGATTTTTAAGGACTGAAGTCCTATTTGAAATTTATCCTTAACATCTTTACACTTCTAATATTTTTTTTCTGTAGTATCTTTTTACTTCTGTGAGCATGTTTCCAGTTTCCAGACTGTGTTAAATCTCCTGTTCACCTGAACCCCCCCCTTCTGTTCCTGGGTATCGAAGCTGCTTGTTAGAATGGGGGGTGGGGAAGGAGACTGGTTCTTAAATCTCTTCCATCCTTTCACTGGCAGGAAGGCAGTGATTCATCCTGTCAGCTTTGAGTTGGAGCACTTCTAGGCCCCAGATGTTTGTTCCCAGTGTTCCCAGATTGGCTGTACTTCCTTAGAGGAGGAAGCTGTGGGGAATGCAATAGAGACATCCAAATTCAGCAGCAAAAGAGCTATGTAAATGCAGCTATATCATTGTTGGGCCAAGCTGAATATCCAGCTGCGCTGTGCAATGTGGATTTATGAGCCAGAGTCTCCACTAGTGCCTGAATCTCTGCTTTTCATCTGTTTGGTGGAGGCACGCACATTGTTGCAGATGCACGCGCTCAGGCATCCAGCCTGAGACAGTTGTAACTCTGTCTTACCATTTCAAGTACTTGTCCTTGAGCTATGATGGGCAAGGAGCCCAGCAGCCATATGACAAAGGGTATGTTGCTTAATGCCTTATTCTCTTCAATGACTCCATTTGGAGTTGCATCTGAGTTTTGAATCCTCCACACTTTTGGATGGACTTGCCTGGTCCTCCACTTCTGATGTGGTCTCCAAGGAAACAAGTAGACAACCATGAATCTTAAACTGCAGAGGAGAATGTAAAGCTTCCTTCTTACAACACCATGAAATGAGCTCTCCAGCAAGACTTCTCTTAGAGACACAGGCTTAGAAGGTGAGCAGCTACATGAGAAAACCCAAATGGGTGATGATGGAGTAACTTAAAGATAATGACATTAATGAGGAGATCAGCTGTTCTATTCATTTTAGAAGTGTATCCATTTTAGAAAACCTAATAAATCAGTTTCTTACAGACCTTTACACACCAAATCCTGTGTTGTTCAGTTCCCAGGGCTATCCTGCCTTGCTTGTATGTTATGCTATAAAGTAAGGCATGTGATATTTTTAATAAATGCTTATTCCTTTATCTTGCTCCAATAAAGAGATGTTTCAGGGTGAGTGGGACATTGCAAAATCTTGTTTCAGTGTTGTGTTTCTTTTTCCTCAAGTAAAGTTACAAAATGACAAGTTGTGCTGCAGTTAAAGTCAAGGAGAGCTGTCTAGATATTAACTGATGAGATCTTAACTAAGCTTTTAATGATAGAGCTGTTTTTTCAGCCAGGTCCCTGCTTATATATGCATAGGGAGAGTGGAATTAAATTAACTGTTCTCCTGCAGTTAAAAATTAGATGTGCATTGTAGGCTGCTGCCTATAGTTTTCCACTATGACACTTGTCAAAACCAGTGCCTAATGGCATGATGATTAAATGCCTAGTAAATTACTTGTTTTAAACAGAAGTGTGCAATGTAGGTGACATCTCATGGCTCTGGAGTGCATGTAGTACTTACTAAACTTGAAGTCTTAACACCAGGTTTTTTCTTCCTTTAAAGCAAACTAAACATTGTTAGGTCCCTGAGGATCATGGATGATAGAATTTCTTCTGAAGGAATAAATTATTATGTTGCATCTAACTGCTAATGGAGGGAAATGGCTGGATGGTCCCTGGAAACCAATGGAGTAATAAAACCTTCCTTGGGCACAGGTTTACAGCTTCCTCTGGCAACGCACTGTAAGTGGGTGGCTGGGGAAGTACGGCTGATGGGGCCAAGGTATGTGGCTTGGTATTGAAACACTTCCTATTTCAAAGTGTGCAGACTGAAAACAGTGTGTTTGCATAGGTGCAAAGACTTAAGTGTACAGGTTGCCTCTGACAGATGCTGAGGGCTAAAGAAACTCTACTGTTCTAGAAGAGAAAGGCACTGCTAGTGTATGTGCTGGTTGTGTAACCATACCGGTACTCACCTGGTAGACTTAAAACTACTTGCCCTTAGGCTTTGAGAGAGTCCTTTCTGAATATATTTGATGGCAGCAAGACCAGTGCTTTTTTTGGGGGGTTGCTAGCATAAATATTTTAAACATCTTCCTAATTCCTCCAACGTAGTCATCTTTATTCTTCTCTGAAAAGCATATTCGTTCTGGAAAGGTTGCTCCCCCTGGAGAGAAGGCAGATACTAATGTGTATAGATAAAAGATCATCTAAGACCAGAGAACTGTGGCTGCACTCCATCTGGTGACTAACTGAAAGATAATGGAGTAGAAGGGAGGTGGGAGGGAGAGGACAAAGAGGAAGAGATGCTACATGTGTGCAAGTCCCAGCCACACACTGTACTTCTGTGCTGCCAGGGGCATGGAAGAAGAGGGCATACAAATGTGTGTACACTGAGATGGAATAAAGCCCCAAGACAAAACTGTTTAACTATATGTGTTATATACACAGCAGCCTGTCAACGGTAGAGATTAGGGTTTTATTTTGCCCGGGTTGATTTTATTAAAGCTACAAAATGCCTTGTGTTACAGGCACGGGCTGGGGAATAGTGTTGGCCAGGGCAAGGGACCTGCAGGTTCTGCAAGGTGTCACGCGTTGGTGCGAACCGCTCTTAGGGCTGTGTGTCTGGGACACCTGTGAAGTATGTGGGGCTCTGCTGGTATTGTGTGCTTTGCAGAGGTGTGATAATGTAAAAGCTTTTGTTGGCATCTCGTGCTCTTCCTGATTATGCCTGTGTAAACTGAGCAAAGGAGGTTGGAGTGAAAGTTGCCTTTTCCCTTCTGAAGACAACTAGAGTAACTAGGAAAAGGGTAATTCTATACCACTACCTGAGTTTAAACTGCTTTCTAGAATTAAAACTGATTTAATTGTAGTCTGTCTGTGCTTTCAACAGACATGTTTTAGAGTAGATGGCCTTGGTTGGCTGTGGGTCACATGTTTACTCCTAAGTGTAAACGGTGGCCTGCTGATCAGACAGGAAATGGTTTGGGTTGAAAAGCTTCCTGCCGTGTCCTCATTCATGTGAAAATGAAGCTTGCTGTTGCAATCTTTTCTGGCACATCTTGTTACAGGTGTCCCAAGCCTTAGGAGCTCACAGGTCCAGGGAATGTCACTGCAGACATTCAAAAGAGATTGAAGGGCTCTTTCCAATGGATGCTGTTCCGTGCTAGCAGAGAGATGATTGGTCTGAAAAAATAAGGCTGGGGCACAGGGATGTTGCCCCAAAGAAAGTGGGGAGAGAGCTAAGTCAAAAGGAATTTTAAAAGATGACATGCCAGGTTCTTGCTCTCAGGGCAGGAGAGTTTTACATAATACACATGGTTTATGTACAAGGAATGGTTGCAGATCAAGTGCTGGGAAAGGTCTGAGGCTGGTTGTCTAAGATCTAGATAAAGTTATGTATATCCAGCACCGATGCAAACTGACAGATGTTGGATGACCACACATGCTCCTTAACATGTGTGATCTATATCATATTATCCTGTGATAACTGGAGAATGACTAGTCGGTCCATGCTGTGTCCAGTCTCCTCAACTTCATTCTGTGTGGCAAGATAACGAGCAAACCCCATCTCTCTCTAATCATCCGAGGGAGTACCAGCTCTCCAGCCTACGCAGCCAGCTTACAAGGAATCCAGGCTGGCGTGTCAGACGAGCAGCTAATCGACAGATCTGCTCATGTGACTGTCCGCTCCTGCAAGTTCTTCCCAGCAGTACTACTGACCTCTTGTTTTCTCCTCCGGGAAGAAGGGTTGTGGGATGCAAACACATCCTGCTGACTCTGGCTCCCTGCTAGGGTAGGTTAGTTGAACTTTACGCTGCGGTAGCCCTGTTTGTTTCTTGGTCAGGTACAGGCTTCTCTGTATGTAGGAAAAGCGGGACCTGCTTTGAGAGTAGAGGCACATGATGGATTTGCTGCATTTCACACGACTTATTTTATCACCTGCTTTTCATTTGCCCGGGGAAGATCCTGACCTCTGCATAAAAAAGTCTGTTGGATAGTGATGGCATAGAGAACTTGGCAAAATCAAGGCATTTACAACATCTATATCTTTGAAGTGCCTGTTTAATAGTGCCATTGTCATGCCGGTTGGAGGCAACACTTCTCTTTGCAATTGAAAGGCTCAGCAGAGCTAGCTGATAAGCACTGGTGCCCTGCTGGGAAATTGACCCTTTGAACTGGGAAGAATCCCTCCAGATAAGCAAGCAATGGCATTTTTAATCAGGTCCTGCTTTTTATTGTAGCATGTTTAGAGTTGCCGGTCGCCTTATGCAGCAAAAGCATTTTCTCTGTAGTCTGGTAGGTGGACGGGTAGTTTAATATCCTCACTTTAAAGACGCTGTTTCCAGGCTCGATAGGAATAGCAATGCCATGTGCCCTTGCAAGAACGGAAAAGAAGCAATGGCAATGTAACTTAACAAACGTATGTTGATTTAAGAGCCAAATTTCCTGAGCGCCCTACCTCCCAAGGGAAAGTCGTGAGGACATAATCAGCATCTTTCTAGGAGAGATATAAAGGTTTTTTCACTGTTACCTTAAAAAAAAAAACCCACAGCTTTTCTTACACTTTACTATAGAAATAAATGCTTTATTCTTCTTTAACCTACAGATACATTTGTCTCTAAAATAATAACGTTTGTCTCAACATAACAATGTTTGCAAGCAAAGGATAGTTAAGAACTAGGTTTCTTCTGTGTCAGTGAGAATCTGCTTTTGTTTAAAGCAGGGATCAAGCTTTTCAAGGCTTCTCTTTCTAAGCCGTGAAACTGAGCCATTAGACTTCTTGTCTGGAATCCCAGTACCAAAAATGCAAAGAGAAGGAAACTGAAATTCGGTCTTGACCTGGTTTTGAGCCTTGTATGTCTGGACTGAACCACTGATACCTCCAGTTTGACCACCACAGGAAATGTAGTGGGTCCTGCAGCAGGGCTGCTGTCATCCCTGGGAGTATTTGAGTTGGCTTCTCGTGTTTTGGACTGGGACATTGCAGGCTCGGCCCGCGCAATCCGTTTGGCAGAGCAACCTTCTCTGGCAGGCTACGTACCAGATACAGATGGTTTGAGTTTGGAAGTTTGAGACAATAACAGAAGATATGGCTCTATTAAATATATCGATCCGAACAGATCCGTCTCACGGCTGACCTATAGAACAAAAGGAAACTGTAAGGGGTGGTCCTGAGAAGCAATGTGGGAAACTCTTGCTATTGCAGTGGGGGACGGGACACATTGCTGTGAATACGAGTAAATCAAGTTCAGGCTGACATTCCTTCGTGTCAGGTTTTCCCTTTGGTCTCCCTGAGACACTGCTGCAGTAGGAAACCTTCCTCTCCAAGTAGTTATATGACGCTTAATTGCTCTTTAAAATGTGCTTTATTCCTCGCTAACAATATCGCACTGCTGTGCTATATTAATGAATTTCTAATTTAAAGAAGGGGGACAGGGGCTGACATATGGCAAATACATGCTTTAGTTCTGGTAAGCACATGATTTTGTAGATAAACAAAGCTGTTTCCTTATCCTCAGCATGCACTTATTTTGTTTTGCTGATAATGAGAAAAAATTAACACTGTTAAACATGATTGAAAACAGCAGTATCCTGTGAAATTAATGTCTGCGTGAATGACATTGAAAGTCTCTTTGCATTTATTCTAAACTAGAGCTCATTTATACGTGTAAGATGCATTAAAAAAAAAATCATCCTAACTTCAAAAAGTAGTTTCAAAACTCTCTAATGTTGTTTTCTTTTCAGTGTTGTCATAGTGGTCTTTCTGCATTTGCTTCGCAAATGTGTATAGCTAAAAGCTGTTTTTATTAAAAATTGGAATCTATCAGAAAGTTTCCAAATAATGGAAGAGTTTTTAAAAGCATTGTATAACATAGATATTTTTGCATTGAAGTTTGTAACTACTTCCAGCACTCAGGTTGGAGTAAATCATAGTTCCAAAATTTTGGTTTATAAGGAATCTAATGTAAGCCTAACAGTTGAGGGAAGGCAGCAGTTACTCAGCTATTCTACATTTTAAACCTCTTTATTAAAGTTAATGGAAGATTTCTCAGAAGCCCAAGACTGCATCTGTCTGGCTGTGTTCTATTTAGCAGTAACTGGTCCCCTGACCCTGAGACCAAATGCCAGACTGTCCAAATCCGTGCTGCATGGACCTTTTCCATAGTAGCACTGCACCACCCTCATACCCTTTGTAAAGACCTTGCTGTTTGGGGACCGTGGGTCAGGACCCCCAGAACGCTGTTCTGCACCTACAGGATAAGTGTGCACTTGGATGATGATGCTTACACAGTACATAAGAAGCTATGCTTGGCTGTAAAAAGATGAGCTGGGATGAGGAGGTGCTATGATGGATAGTAGCCCTTTCTGAGGCTGAACTGAGATCAGTGGTTGGACCAGAAGAATGTTTGGGCACCACTGCATTGCGATACTGATGCCGAAGTAGCATCTCAACTCTTTTTTTTGAAGCTTTGTAGCAGAGAATCTTTCTGAGGTCACAGGGAGGGAGCTTTATACTATCAAAACCAGGAACCTAGTTTATAATGATCTCTGGCATAACCTAGGTCTCTTCTCAGTTAAAAGACAATAGCCATTTTAATACAATGCCCAGCCTCTGAAGGGACTTGTCTCCAACTCATCTGAAAAATGTCTTTGTGCCGTGGAGTTGTGGAGAGAAGAAGAAGAGAGCATGTAGTTTGGAGACCTTTTGTGATTATCTTTCTCCTTTTAAAACAGAGAGGTTATGTGTCCCTTGTCTCCCTCCTTAGCTGTTTCCATGGACTGAGCTGTAGATGTAAAATTCTTTAGTCCTTGTCAATGCTATGATGCTGTCCCACAAAGTGACTCTGTTGTGAGCAGCACAGAAAAAGCAGTGGGTTATTTTCTGCTTCTTCATCCGTCTTCTGATCAATGATGTCTGATTTCTTCTAACACCTCTCATACAAGGGTTCTAGCTCTGCTCATTGAAACAGGTGTATAACTATGACGGTGTTTAGATCAACTCCACTGACCAAACGTGGCTGGCTCTCTCTCCCCAGAGGGATTCTCCTGTTTTGCTTACATCAGTGCCTTAGGAGCAAGACAGCACTGTGCAGAGCAGAAAATGTTATTTAGCTGGAAAAGTGGATTCTGTTGCTTCACTTGAACTTCCAGAGAAACCATGTATGTGCTGAAACCTTGACTAAGCAAGTTCCAGTCATTCAGAACAAACTGAGCTAATTGTTGTCAGCATTTTGTGGATGCTGCTTTACGGGTGAGTTGAGGCAGCAGTGCTTACAGCATCCTGGCAGTGTTACTCCTTATCACAAACTGTGTTTTCTTATGAAATAGCTAGAGAGTCTTCATAAATTTGAACAGTGTGGCATTAATTTCCCCACTGTTATGAAAAGCTCCTCTTTGCCTCCATTTAATAGTGCCAAAGTAGTGAAATGTTGGTAGTACAACAATGCACTACTTTATGGTATTGTCAAAGTAGCATTCAAGTAAGTAATGAATCTTTGCAAGGCAAGGTGGCATCAACCCAGTTTTCAGATAAGGAAAGATGACAAAGAATGTAGAGGTTCTGCTGGAGATCCCGTAGTAGTCACAGGAAGGTAATACCAAGCCTTGGTCTGTATTGGAGGAGTAGAGTCTGAATTGGGTATTCTGTTTTCATAGCTGCTGTGTCTTTTCGTTAAATGTTCTGTACCGGCCTAACATTGAGAAGCTTTGTTCTGTCTCATAGATCAGAACTGAAACGGTAATGTACAAGTGTCTTGCTGGAAGATGTGACTAGATTTGATTATTTGGCTGTGGGTATGTTGGCTAATGCTTAGAATAACTAAGCAAACATGCCTCAGGTAGTCAACATTGTCCCAAAACTGAATGCCCACTGTTTGAGGGATTCGGTCTTTCCCAAGACAGGCCATGTGCTTAATTATTGCCTTGCTGTTCAGAGCAGAGATTGGCTTTCTGAACGATGGGATTTGCTTTGGGTTCTCATTAAATGTTGTATGCGGCAGTGTGACATGCGATATGCCCTGCAGTGTGTCATGTGCTATGATGCTAATCAACATTCAATACCAGAGGAGAGCAGCTGCTCTGCAGTCAGCATGTCTGAACAGTCCTGCGCCCAGCAGGGTATCGCTTAATTCACGCTAATGGATAAAGAACTGGCCTCATAACACTTATGTAAATGAGGCTAATGATCAGGGGAAAAAAATGCAAACTAGTTTTCATTTATTCATAGAGATAGGTGTAATTAGAGGTAATAGCTAGATCCAAAAACTTGCTCTCCAGCATTCGTTGATCGTACAAAATGTGAATGGCTTGTTCCACTGTTCTGTCTCTTGTGAAGTTATTAACTTCACACAGAAGTTGAAGTATGTATGCTCTTAAATACTCGTAGAGAGAGTTACAAGGTTTAATGGGGAAAAGCTACAGATAATTGCATCTCCTAAACTCACCTCAGTCACTTTCATTGTGTGGTAATGCATCTCTATTGAAAATCCACTGCTGGGAGTATCAGCATATTGATTCAGTTTCTTGACCTTTTCACATTAACTTCACTGTATTCTGTAGATCAGAGAAATCCAGAGGAGGCAACCTGTCCATTGAAGTTGTGGCAGCTCATAATTAGGTATGAAGATCTAATTTTAGCATGTAGGCCGTAAAGTACTAGCTGTCATCTTCCATTTCCCCGACGTGTTCTTCTTCCTCACTCATGGTCTACTAGCCTCACAGAGGTGTGTCATCCCAGTGTCCCAGTTCACACTGATCATTCCTGTCTTGAAGAGTCAATCAGTTATGGTGATAGTCCAATTGTACGAAGGAGAAGTTGCTCTAGTTGCAATTTTCACAAGTCGTGATTTACGTGGGTATTTTAGACAGTCTCAAGTGTATGCTTCTGATCCCAGACTACAGGCTGGTTTTGGCTATTGTTTTCTCTACCAGTAGTCTTCTCGTGTCATGTGTAGTGAAGAAGTGAATCCAGCCTTAATCTTGCTTACAAGAGGAAGTAACACTTGTGGCTCTGTGGTCCCAGATGCAGAGCCAGTTTGGGATATGGGTGTTTGTTATTTTCTGTAGTTTAATGTGGTGCAAACTAGCTACACAAAATTCTGCAAGAGCTGGTTTCACTCCTGCTGAGCGGGCACCTTGCTGGACCATTGCGTAATAACTGAGTCTTGCCAAATTGTAGATATTATCAGCATTCCAAGAGCTGATTGAGGAAGGACTTTCTAATCCAACTGCATAATGGCACCAAGGTGGTTAAGAAAGCAGTGGCAGTGCTCAAAGCCAGCTCAGGGTTCTCTGTTCTGTAACTGGAGTTGGCTTAATAAAACTAGAACTAATTTAACTAGATTGTCTTTTTAAACTTTTTATCCTTTTTTTCCTCTTTAATATACCTGTTAAATCTGTTAAGGTACTCTTTCTGTAAATGGAGCTTCCACCAGTCCAGAGGTGTGTGTGGGATATCTGCTGATGGAAGCAAATCATCCCAATCTGAAAATCCCCACCCTGGTCTTTGTTGGAAAAAAAATTATGTTTCTTGCTTTAAAACGTGTCTGGTGGCAGGTTCAGAAGAGTTCTTGTTACGTGCAGGTAAAGTCCAGGCTGGCTGTTAATTGATTGCATTTACAAAAAACAATGTAATTATCACTGACTCATTACTTCTATGTATCAGGGAAGGAGAATTATGAAGGAGTACCACTGAAGAGAAAGCAGATGATGACTGAGGAGGGAGGGATGTGTGTAACACAAAAATCCAGAGATTACATCAACCCGGAGAGTCATGTGTATATGGCTGTTGTGAAACATTTATTCTCATCTTTCCTCTGCTTACTAATTGTCTCAGAGTTAATTTTGTCTCAGTAATAATTACTGTAGACAAGAAAGCAAGTCAAGAAAATAGTTAAAGGTACTAAATTGTTGAAAACTCTAATACTAAACATATATTAATATTCTTGGGGGACTCTACAGATTCTCTGTGTGACGATTGCCATTCCTCAGACCTGTAGAAATGCCGTGTCTTGACAAATCACCTGTCAGACATATCTGAAGTCATATCAAGTAGCTCTGATACTCATAGGTTTTACTTAAAACCTGGTTTGTTGAAATTGAAGGGTTTGCCTTGCCTTCACATTGCTATCTCAAATATTTGCTTTCAAAACCTGTTTAAAAGATACTGAAGCATTATGCAGTGGAAGGGTTGGATGCTTTTCTGCTGTCTCATCTTGAAAATGATTGAACCTTTTTCTGAGAAACTGCCGAATTGCAGAAATTAATCTTGGGCTATCTTTGTGAAAGTGGCCTGACATGAGCAGATTCCCTCAACCTCTGACAGTGGAACTTGTAGGAACAGTGAACTGCTTCGCTTCATAGTAGCTGAACGTAAATATATTCTTAAAAATGGGGGTGGAGGTTGTCTGTTTTAGAAGCACAAATTGTCTGTGGCCATAAGTTGCATTAGCACTTCTTCACTTCATTAAATTCTGGTACTCCTTCAAGGCTAGGTGTTATTACTTGAAGGCTACGCATCCAAAAGAATCCAACCTCCTGAGCAAGCTGGTAAGGAAGGCTGGGACATGCTGGCAAGCCCAGGTAGGTGTAGCTTAAGGGTGGGAAGCTGCCAGCTGAGTGTCAGGTGTCAGGCATTGTCAAGCAGTTGCTGTTTCAGCAGCTGACAGTACCATAAGGACTTAGGGACAAACGGATGCTTGTACAAAGGTCACTCATGTCAAGGGTACCAGTTGAGTGTTCCTAAAACAGCCTTCATTTGTACTGTGTGCTTCATACATAGGATTTTCATTCCTATAAATAACCTGCAGTGGTTTACTCTGAGAATATGCTTGCAAGCATTTCTATAAATACACCTGCACTGAAAACTCCAGGCGCCTGTACTAACCTCACGTTGGTGATGAGGTGAAGCTTGATATTTAGGGGATTTAAACTGATTTTCTCTGTTGTAGTCACAATTAAATATCTTGCCAATTGGTGTGGAAAGGGTAATGACTACTAGCTAAGAATCATAATTAACTGAATTTCTATTTGAATATTTAAGTGACATCTTCGCTATTACCCCACTGAAAACCAGGCAGAACTTGCATCTTGAACAGACACTGCCTGCCCCCTTGGCCTTGAACTTCAAGTGCAGTGGAGATGAAGAGAAAGAAAGGAGCACTTTTATGTCTCCAACCACCCCATCCTAAGCATCTAGCTCTGTGGTGAAGGGAATACTTGGAGTACGTGGAGGAGAAATTGCACCCTCTCAAATGCCTTTGGACTGCAGCTCTACTAGGTCTGGGGTTTTTACTGATCTAGCACTTCTTGCCTAATCTTTCTCCTCAGCTCATACCTGTGTGTCCCTAATCCCAAGGGCACTTGGCCAGCAACTGACAGAAGTGCTGGTGAATCCAACTTCCCTGGCTGCCTTTTTGATGTGGTTTTGATATATTGGTGTAGCTATAATAGCTAGGTACTGACCAAGAGTAGGACTCTCCCTCCTGTCCCCTCCCTAATACTGACAACTGCACTCAACTCATCCTGCAATAAACCAGTTCAGGGAGCTGAAGCAGCAGAGGAAAACTAATCATGCTGGTGGGGGGAAAAGCAAAAGAAAAAAAAAAAAAGGAAGGCTATAATATCCTAAATAGGCCTTCACAGCGTTAAGAGGGAAGCTTGTTTGGGTTGCACAGAGAACGTGCTCAATCCTAGCCCTCCTAGGAAAAGAGAGTTTAAATCTTGACTGTTTACCCCACATCTTATTTGGTCATACATGGTTTGATTAATGTTAATAAGGTGAAGTTTGATTTTTATTGACCAGGCATGTAAATGGGGACTGGTTTGGTGCCGATTTTGGGATAGTGGGTTACTTTATAGCGCTTCTATTGGGAAACAAGACAGTGGGATTCTTATTTTTAAGCAAAATGCCAGTTCACGGCGACTTGTAACACATTCAAGAAAGTTGTGGGAGTGAGCAGGAATCTTTCATGTCTCTTTCTTTCTCTTACTTCCCTCTTCTTCTTTTCTTTTCAGTGTAGGAAAGAAGAAAGGTAAAGAGGAGATTTGAGTATGGTTTCTGTTTTAAGGCAGCAACAAAGCATGGAAACAATATAAAACTATGCAATAGTGTCTGGAGTCAGGGCATCTGCCAAATCCATGACAAGTCACCTTAAGCATGAAGAAAAAAGAAACATTAGAAAAATGAAGAAAGCTACAGTAACAGTAGTGGCAGAGAGCATGAGCTGGCCGGATAGAAGCGCGAGGAACCTCTGTTGAGGTAGAAGCCAGCCCAGCTTTGAACTGGGTTTTTTGTTTGCTGAGCAAAAAGTGAGAGGGATATTTCCAGGCTTACCTGGCAGGGACAATTACTTTGCCATTGATCTTTCTACACAAAAGGCTGAAACACTTACTTGTCTTTGGGGGTTTTTTTTGGTGATGCCTTTTGGTAGAGTTTCATGGCCTTCGGTCTTGACAACTCATCAATCTGGTACTTTCTCTCTTGCAACTGCTAATAAAGATGTAATGCATCTCATTACCCACTTGACATTTTTTACATCCTCCTTGCATCACCATGCACCTTGAGGATGGCCTGTGAGATTAGTTTGGCAAAATAAACTAATAATTAATCTAAGCATTGTTCTCTCCACTGCATCTGTAGTGTGCTGTGGGTATGGCTTCTGGATAATGGCAACATAGCAGTCTGCTGGGTGCCTGTTTCAGGGCCTGCTAGATTCCCCTCCCCCTGCAGATTTCAGGCAAGAGGAAGTTACCACAAACCTTTGCAAATCTTGTCCTTGGCTTAAAACAGAGTTATGTTTTCTCTGGATATAATGCTGTAGCAGCAGTAATAATCTTCCATGTCAAGCTTTGCCTTCGCTTAAATTTATTCATCTGGGTTTTTTCCTGGCTTTAGGCTGTTGGAAAGCATTGCCAGCAACAGGGCAGACTGAGTGTAACCAGAGCACTACTCACACAACAGAACTATACTCACAAAGGGTTTGAAATCTGTTTTTAAATACTAGCTTAAATATTTGTTTAAATGCTAGTTTAAATATTAGTTTCTTTACATGGATGCCCTGCTCATTGGGTGAGGCTCCCTTTGTGTGTCTATGTGTGTTGACCACAGTAGAAGAGCCACACAGAGTTTGCACCATTTCCATTTTTAATCTAAATCAATTTCCAAACCAATTTAGATAAATTGTGAGGGGTTCTTTGGAGGCAAGGCCTGAGAATGGAGCTCTACACAGATAAGAGTGACATCATCCATCATCCCGCACCGGCTTTGGCACAATACTGAGCTGAAAAGTCCCTCAATAAGCAAACAGCGCATTAGCAGCGGCTCTGCAACACCTTCCCCGTTGCACAATGGTGTTTGCGCTGGGGTGTTATTAACAACCCAGGCAGCGATTCCACCCTGCGTCAGGCTCTGCTACCAGCGCAGCGTTGCGGACGCCTGTTGTTGCAACGTGCTTTGTTGTGCCTTGTGCAGCCTGGGAAACGGGGAGCTAATTAACCGAGGGTGTTGATGTGGGTAGAAGAGCCCCGCTCGCACCCCTCAGCCGGCGGTTGCGGCGGTATTGTGGGTACCCGTGCGGTTACCCCTGCCCTGTGCGACTGTGGGCTGTGCAGAGCCAATAGTGATAAAATCAAGATCAGTGTCTTCAGAAAAGCCTGTGGGGTTAAGAGTTTCCAGATACAGCAACAACCTGTTGGTTAAGGAGCAAGTCCTAGCCCGATCCAACAAGGAAGGGCATTTTAATGAAACTTTAATTCTTTGCAGCTGAAGCAAAGTAGGATCATGGTTTTAAAAGGTGTGTTGGTCTGCAACTCTGACAGCATTGAGAAAAGAAACCTCTCTTAGACCAGCATTCCCAACGCACAGTAGCTACCACTGGCCAGTCCTCAAGCCAGAGGTAGCTGGTGTAGTTCTCCATAGCAAGCTGTTAAGGCTCTCTTTCCCTCTGATGCCTGGTTGCTAGATGACTCCACAGCTCCCTGTGCCATGGTTTGGTGGGTCAAAATAAAAATGAGCATTTTTATCATTACTATTAATTTATCTAGTGCTACTTGATTGTCTCAGGAGTTGTTACCCAATGTTAATATTGCCATTGGACGTTTTCATTCACCTTCTAAAGTTGTTTGGGGCATTATCCTTGCTCTGAGGCAGGCAAAGGGCAGGCTGTTAGCATCACAGCTGATGCAGCAGAGTGGAAACCAAGCACCCTGACTTGGTCACAAGCCTGTGCTGGGAACAGGGGTTTTGTTAACTTGTTGTATTTCATAGGCACCCTTCCTTTTAATCCCTGTATCTCTCAGTCTTTGTTGCACGCAGTCTTTCACCTGCATGTCTCCTACAGAGCTGGTTTTCTTTGTATTTTTAAACGTTTTCTTAAAATTGTCAAAGACTGACACTTTGGAGCCATGAGAACTCACAAGGTGCTGCCTCCATGCCCTTTCTTTGTAGCTTCAAAAAAGAAAATAAAGGAAAATATCAGTCAGTGACACAGTTGAGAGGCCCCAGTGTATCAGTGACAGCACTGCTCTGCCTCTGCTCTCAGCAGCATGTGGTGTTTGTGCCAAACTCCTCTGTTTGGGTGGGCAGGAGGAAGTGGTGTTGAACAGGGAGAACACAAGATTTCACCTATGGCTGTAGGTGCAGGGTGGCACAAAAAGGGATGGCTTTGCTCTGTTGGCCCATTATGGTCCTTCAGGGCTTCAGCTTTACTTCAAGGACATCCAGTGTGTCAAGTGGCTCTTAGTTGTCATATATAGTGAAAATTGTGCAAACTGTTCCCACCTTCAAAGGTGTGTACTTCCACACTCGTGTTCCTTATCTGTGAGAGGAGGCCTAGGGCCAGGTTTGACAAGACATTCAAGTATCTAGAGCCACAGGTGGATGAGCACAGGGGTTTCTGAACATGTCAAGGTGAACTCAGTTAAATTTCACTTGTAGCTGAGCATCACATAGTCATCTTGGCGGTCAGGCTGTTTATGTATCAGCTGAGCAAGACACTCTTGTGCTTGTGTTTCAAGGCCCGTGACTCCATTCTCCTAGAAGAGAGAGGTAGACAACTGAGCCTGTAGGTCCACAACAGTCCAGCCTCACAGGACTTAGCACAAGTTAAAACCAGGACCAACATTGGCAGGCCCAGGGAACTACACCAGCATTTTCCACTGAGCTAGGTTTTCCAGTAGATCATCTCAGGCTGTGGTGGAACCACTTAGAGTACTCTGGCCTCTGCTGCCTCAGGGCATAGACCTAAGGCCACTGAAGGTGGAAAGGACCTTGGTGTGCTGTAAACTCATCCTAGAGCTCCCTGCACTATAGCCTGCAGGCAGGACCATACATAGTGGAGTTGCATCCCTAAAATTCCTGAAGGCATACCCACCTTTGTCAGGTATGGGCTTGGATTCGTACATAACACCTTGGGGAGCAGTTGTAATTCCTGCTTGGTGGATGACTCTTGTGCTGTCAAAAACACACGAAACCTTTATGGGTTTGTTTTGTTTCAAAACACAAAACCTAGTTTACTTTGAATCGTTTTGTCACTGACTTCTCTGAAAGAATTATTGCTCACTTTTTTGTTTTGTTTTGGGTTTTTTTGGTCTTCTGGCTTCCATTCCCCTTACTGCATGCTTTCACCTTTCGTAGCTGCCTTGTGACTTTTTACTTTAAATGAATAGGTGAGATGATGCTTAATTAAAACTCTTTGAGTGGGAGTGGTGATCATTAAAGGGTGATGATGTAGAGGGTGAACTCCTCTGTTTATCCACAGAACTAATCGGTCTTGAGAGGTGGGTGTTATGCCACTGTCCTACTCAGAGAAGCCGCCTCTGAAGCACAAGAGGTTAATTTGTTTTCTGCTCCTTGGCCTCTCTTCTGTGACTGCCAACAAAGGTAGCAATTACCAGCCTTATCTCAGGGGATGTTCCCTGATGTGGATAATTGCAAACTGGGAAACCACAGTGATACGCTTAGTGAATTTCTTTGAGGCCAGAAGACACCCCTGGCCTGGTCAGGGGTACAAGAAAGTTGTTACCCAGACTAAATTTGTACTAATACCTTAGGGCAAAAGGTTCCATATCCATTACAGGTCCCTTGAAGCATCTGGTAGTTTGAAGGATCAGCTCTACCCAGACACAGTCAAGAATGTGGAACATGCCTCAAAGGGCAAGTCAGTTTGTGCCTGTCTCTCTGGGTTTTTTTAGGCAACTTCTGTAGCATAGTTTATGCTTCACAAAACAAGTATGTATGCTGTCATATTTGTTGTGTAAAAATAATAATAAAAAAATCATAGCAACACATTTGTTCTTGTGGAAGCAGCCCAAATCAAAAGAGATAGTTAAGGAATGACTTTCACGATTTGCAAATGCCTAGAGGGAGTTAAGATAGCTGGTTCTTTAGCCTAACATTCAAGGGTGCCATGCGATCCAGCATTTGAGCACTGCAGTACAGCAATCTGATATATATATATATTTAAAAAGTAGTTTAAAATAATTGACTACTTGAAACAATTTAACAAGGGCTATAGTGGATTTAACAGGAGTTATAGTGGGTTTTTCATTGCTGTTTTTTTAAAATCAAAATCAAATGTTCTGTTCATGCAGACAGTAATTTTAGGAAAATCTTATGACCACATGAGTTCAGGATAGAAGATTGTGATGGTTGGTTTTGGCCTGATAATCTTTAAGTGCATTGCCCAGAACAATATAGTAGTTTCTGTGCTTGAGCCAGAAAAGTCCAGGAAAAGAGCAGTGCAGCCAACTATCTCTGTTCACCCTCAAACACTTTGGTGTCAGGGAAAGTGTTAGCAAGATGGGGAACAGTTTGCCCAGTAAAATAAGTGAACGTCCCCTCTTTGGCTTCGGTAGGCTCTAGGTTGGGAAACTTTGCATTTTTATCTGCAGCCGTTGAGTTGGTTGTGCTGCCAGAGTCCCCAAATGAGATTCTCCTTTTCTCAATGTGCTGTGCAGACTGCGGTGAGCCCTCGCTGCGGGGAGCTACTAAGAAAAGGTCAGGCACCCCTGGAAAAGGAGTAGACAATATATGCAAATTGTTGGTATTTAATTCAGTCGTGTAGTGGGGAAGAATAAACATTATTCCTGACATTTCCATTTTTGATTAATGATGAATGGAGTTGGCAGATGTTCAGCTGGCCACCAGATGGGGTCTGCTCAGTCCAACAAGCAGAACAGAAACAGTCTGGGTCTTGTAAAGCCAGCCCTGACAAAAGCTCTGACAAAATCTCTAACTCATCCAAGTAATACGCCAACTTTGACCTCAAAACAACTTAGCAATTTAAGAATGGAGGTAGTACAACCAGCGAAACTGCTTATGGAAGTGAAATGGGGTGTGGAAGGGCTGGAGCTGGTTAATTTGCTGGAGTTTCAGCAGAATTTTTTTCTGCTGCAGGAGCCACAGGCTCCAGCTTTGATGTCACGGGGCTGGATCCGTGCGGGACCTCCATCATCTACTTACGGTTACACGTATAACTTGTAAGGTCAATGGGCACATCGCATGGCACAGTCGGTTTGTGATGGGGATGGGCTGTAGTCGACGGGCTGGTTTTAACGTCGTTAACCCGGGATAGGCTTTGTGATCTGAGATCATAGCCCCGTCTTGGGCCTGATCCATCAGCCTGCCTTTCCGTCTGGCGATGGGTAATCGGCACACGGGAGGAGGGGTGAGGGCTGGGCTGGGCCCGAGCCTCCTTGAAACTCGCGTGTGCCCGGCTGAGCTCTGGTGGGTCGGGGTGGCGGGCGCAGGCCGCAGGGACGGGACGGGGACGCTTCTCCGAGCGCCTCAGCCCACGGCAGCCACCGCGCCTTTACCCGTCAAGGCCGGCTCCCCTGCTCCCCTTAGCACCCTGCGGGCAGACTCATTCAAATTTAGAAGAGTGAATTTAAATTCATGTAAATTCGGTTCCTGGGAGAAGCGATAAATGTCTGCGAAGTGCCCTGGTATCGTCCCGCACTGCGGGCCCGGGCAGATAACGCGCCCTAGGCCGCCGGACCTGGGAGGGGGGTGAGGGGGGGTGTTGTATCGCTGCTGCCCATCGCAGCAGGGGTTGGGGGGGGGGAAGGTTGCCGCTTTGACCCCGAGATGCAGCGCGAATAAATCCCCTTTGATAATGACTTCCCAGGGGAGACAAAGAGCGGGAGGGAAGAGGAAATTTGACCGCGGTGTTCACGGTTACGTTCACGGTGCCGGAGGGGAAGCTGCCCGCCAGCCTTTGAAGCCAAACCACCCGCCTCTCGGGGCTTTTTTATGCCCACGCTGGAGGTGGTGGGGGAGGAACAAAAGTGAGGGCTGGCAGTTATTTGTCCAGGGACAGTCAGAGAATGCCCCAGTAGCCCGGGTGTTATGTTTTGGGGTTTCTTTTGGTGCGTGAGCTGACCCTTTCTCACTGGAGATGTGCTAAGGAAAGCAGTGACGGGCATCTCATCGCTGCGGTCCTCAGCTCTGGCTTGATCTTTATTTTTATTTATACACGGCTATCTAGAACAAACATTTCCGTCCTCAGCCGGGTCCTTCATTTCTCCGTGCGCTTCGATGCGCGGGGCGGTAGGACCGCTTGGGCCGGGCAGGGTCAGCCCGGAGCACGGCGAGGGTGGGGTGGGAAATCTATTTCGGGCGTAAACAAGAACAAAAGCGTTGTCGCTGAACCACATTGTCCACCGCGTCCTGAGCGCTGAAATTTATTGCTTCTGTAAATGCTTGGTCCCCTGGGTGGGCAGGCAGGCAGGCGACCCTTACTGCCTTGAGGTCGGCGGCAGGAGCGGCTCCCCGCTCCCTTCCGTCTCTCCCCCGCCTCGGGCAGCGCTTCGCTAGTGGGTGAGATTCCTTCCGCCGCCTGACTGAGGAGCGGTGGGGGGCTCAGTGCGCTGGGGCTGCGCTCCTGCCACCGCCGTGGGATGCCGGGGGGAACCCCACCGGGGGACCGATGGGCTGGAGGTGGGAGGTGCTGCCGGTGCCGGCCCGGGGTGCGTTTGGGGAGGAGCGCTCGGGAGGCAACTCCTTCTCCGGCTTGCAGCCCCGGGAGAGGGGAGGGGAGGGGAAGGGAAGGGAGTGAGGAGAGTGGCGGGGCGGCGCAGGTAGCTGTCCCGCCGCGCTCCCAGCAGGCGGGACCAGGAGGGGAAGCGGCGGCGCCGCCCGGCAGGGACAGGGCAGGAGGAGCCCCTCACCCCGCCGCCGCCCCTTTCCTCGCCGGGTCCGTGCCTGGCGCTGGCCGCTCCTCCGGACCTGCCAGGGGAGGGGAGACGCGCTCCGGGCCAAGGTGAGCAGCGCGCCGGGGATGCTGCGCCCCGCGCCCGTCCCGCCGCCGGGGAGCTACGGATGCCTCGCCGGGTCTGATGGTTTTTACAGCCCTGGGGACAGCGGAGAAAAGGGCTCGGTTTAAAACAGCGAGGGGGCGTGGGGTCGGGTCTGCAGCTGGCATCGCCTCCCCTGCGCCTCCTCTCCCGGCTCCGCCAGCAGCCTTGCCACTAGCTCAGTGCTGTGAAGCGGTAATTTGCGGTTACTCGTATCCGCTTTCCCTGGGTGAGGGCCGGTGCCTTCGCGCAGCCGGTGGCCGAAGCCGGCCCCACAGCGGGGGGACGCGGGGAGTTGGGGCGCTTCTGACCACCACCCGCTCCCGACCCTCGTAAGATCCTTGAGTCTCTGACAGGACGGGAAAAACCCTCACCTGTCCTTCAGAGGGCTTTGCCTGCTGAAGGAGGCATCGTCCCGGCTCCTCTGAGATGAGCGCGTATGGTTCAGTGTGTCTGTCAGAATAAACCGGCCTCTGCGCGGAAATTTGTTTTCAGAGCTCCAGTCTTGTGACTTACTGAGCACTTTCTTGAAGTGTTTTCTCTGGAAACTTGTCTCAAATGAGGGCTGTGAGCCCTAACAAAGAAGGGTGTTGTTCGGGAGCCAACAGGTGACGGGGTGAAACCTGAGTATATGTGTACATTGGAGTAAAAGTCTGACTGCTGTTTAAAATAGAATTTTAACAAATCAATGAGAGACTGTAAAAGGCAAGATTTCTTTCTTTCTAAATCCGTACGCTCCCGTTAAGGAAAGGAGGGGGGGAAGTCCGTGAGAATGCCGCTTCCTCGGCTAGAGGTTTGGTTCTTGCCTAACTGGAGCATGTGCTTGTATTTCCATCTGCGCTACCCCGAGCCAAGCATAATACATCCACATCAGATGTGTTGGCTGGGGCGATGCTTTGTCACGGTGCTTCCTCCTTTTGTTAACTCAGGTAGCCTCTCTTCGTACTGTGGCTCGTCAAAATTAAATACCCTGAGACAGGTCGTCCGACTTCCAGTTGGAAAAGTGATCTTTGTGCTAGGATGCTAGAGGAGGAACACAGTTAAAACTCTTCTGCCGGTCCGTGTACGCTGGCTAACAATAGGCAAAACAATTCTTACTTCTAGAGTCCGTTTAAAGGTGTGTTGAATGAACAAGTACACAGGCTTCATTCCTTCCTGCACTGCTCTAGGTAGTAGTTACTCAAAGGTCCTAAAAGCTGAAGAACTCGCTGTGTGTTAATGCTGATAGAAATTCTGCTCGTCAGCCCTGGATCCAGTGGTACAGAGCTGTCTGTAAATACGTTACTTGTACTGTAGCTAGGGAACGGGACTTTGTGATCATTTGTGTAATACATAATAGTTATTTTATTGAGGTTTATTGCTGCTGTATTACACCCTTCCTCTTCTAATGTAGTTATCATGCACCAGGAATTAAATAAGCAGGTGAATGGGCTGGCCATGCTAATCTTAACTCGTTGAGCCTTCATTGTGAATGGATGCATGTGATATGCATCTTGTATCCCCTATAGCCTTGTTAACAAGCCTTCTAACAAAAAAGTTGTTAAACAATTTGCCCCGCAGGACAGAGTAAAACAGCAGGGGATGGGCAAGGAGTTGTTTGTCTAACTCTGCTCACAAATCATGACCTTTTCTATCTGGTCAGGGGTGAACATAATCAGTGAGCTGGAAATCCTAGCGCGGGCATAACCTTCATATGGGGTTCAGCAATAGCTTTGCTCTAAGTATCATACCCTAATATTTTATGTATCCGTGGGTTTGTAGGTAGGAGTGTAGTTTGTCTTCACTTCTAAGCGCAATTTTAATGCGTCAGTGGAAAAAAACCCAACTTACATTAATTGCTTTTCTTTTTAAATCAAACCTAGTTGTTTAATTCAGCGATGTTATTCATAGTTGTAAAGCTGCCAGCAAAATACCTCCTTGGAGGCTATGGAGCTTTTTTTTTGAGAGGTAGTATTTGAACACAGCTGAAACCTCAAAATGTTCCACAAACTTTAAGAAAGCAAAACAAAACATCCTTGCTGTGTTTTGTAGCTGTCATGGCGGGAGTAGAAAGACCACCTTTCTGTTAATCCCTCGGAAAGCATTTATTTTTTCAGCTGTTGTTTATATTCATTTGAATCCTCCTTAGGATGTAATCATTTTAAACAGATCACTTTGAAGGATGAGTGCGGTTGGGGATGGGGGGCAGGGAGGAAGAACCCTGTCGTTTTAAAATGCAAACCAAATTACACTTGAGCAGGGGAGGAAGGAGAACTCCTAAACAAGCAGTTGCTAAAATAGTTCAGCAGGTAGCCTGCTGTTAAGCCGGGCTGGTTTAGAAACCTCGCCTCTCAGGGGCAGCTTGGTATCTGTGGCATGGGCACGTTGATGTATGGTGGGCTGTCAGTCACTTTACAGCCGGCTTAGCTCAATGGTAGCCTCTTTCTTCTGAAGCCGACGCTCTCCTTTGAGCCATCTCGGTTCATTGAGATTTATGAACCTGGCTTCAAACATTTCCAATTGCCTTATCTGGGGAGGAGCAGCCAGACTGTAAAGTTGCATTTTACAGTTGGAGGTGAGGTGTATTTTCCCTTTGTTCTCCACCAGCCGTACTCTAAACCTGCCCTGTGTCTCCGGGAGAACGGGCCTGTGGTTTCCTCTCGCTGGAGCTGGGGCACGTGCTGTCTGAGATGGATGGGTCAGAGGTGACCCGGACAGGATCAGTATCCATGGAAAAGCAGCGTGGTCTCTTTCATACCAATGCCTTTGTCTTCCTTTGCAATTAGGCAGTGCTCCTGCACTTATGGACCTTTGCTGTCCTAGAAATCCCAGCACTACCCAGGGCTGCTTTTTGCCACGTAGAAGGAGCGTGTAGCCTTTGTGTTCAACGATCCTCCAAGAAGCCAACAAGTCTTCCTGCCTTCAGACTTTGGTTTGTTTTCATGTCTTTCAAGGAAAGAAAGTAAATGGGAGAAGTTAGGCTTTGATCTTCAGGAGAGAGGGTTTTTGAACAATCAATATGAAGCAATTACTCAATTACCTGTGAGTGTTGGGTGTCTGAAGGAGCCGGGGGTACGCCCTGCTTGAGTGCCTGGGGACTGCCAGAGCTGAACCTGTCTCTTTGCCTAAATTACATTTCAGATCGCCTTCCTGTGGTGCACTTGAGGTCAGGCTGCCTGACGAAATGTTGGCAAAGACGTTTCACCTAGTGACTCCTTTTACTGCTGAGTTACTGGGCAGGAGTCAGTTCTTGAACAGTTTGACCAATACAAGTTCTCATGCTGCAATGCCCTAAGAATTGGAAACGCCAGCGTAGGTGTCAGTGAGTGGCACCTTATTGTAAGCCAGGTACTGGCACGTTATTACAAACCAGGTATCTGCCTCTTTCTGAAGGGAAAACATGAAACAGTTCATCTGCTGCTAGGGTCATCTTGGAAGGACTTGGACTTCTCGATGATACTCATAGTGATTGAATACTTAAGAATTATTTGGGTACAGATGGCACAGGACACAAGCTGCCCACCTGAGCATCCAACTGCAACAGTGAACACTGTTGCCTTTTTTTTGCTGGAGTGATTTCATAATTTTGTCACAGGTTTCCTCTGTCCTTCCTTGCACCCCAGTTTCTGTAAAAAACCATACCCTATGCTTGACTTCATTTCCACTAGTATGTGGAGAGAGGGGAAATAGTTTTGTATCACTTGTCTTATCAATTTTCTTTCTGAGGGAAACTAATTCAAGGGAGCTAGCATGTGTCAGAATGTCTGTCTTTCAATTCTAAATATATAGGATTGAGCTTTTAGGATTTAGTTTGGTTTTACTCGCCTTCCTTGACAGAGATTGCGATATGGTGATGCTAAACTCAGAAGCTAATCATCAGTTGTATAACTGGAGTAAGAATTCAGAAACTTGCCTGACAAGCTTACAAGCTTTGTAGGAAGAGCCTG
Organism: Porphyrio hochstetteri; assembly: GCA_020800305.1. Classification (NCBI taxonomy): domain Eukaryota; kingdom Metazoa; phylum Chordata; class Aves; order Gruiformes; family Rallidae; genus Porphyrio; species Porphyrio hochstetteri. The sequence continues at coordinate 37,122,436 of CM036905.1, forward strand.
TTCTCACAGGGGAGGTTGGCAGGTTTGCTTGCCCCATCAAATATGAAATCAATCTTTTATTGCAGTGCAGCTATGTGTTGGTACCTTAGCAGTGCACCAGAAGTGCGTTCACATGTTCTCAAACTTGATGTTTTTAGAGTAGAGTTAACAAATGAGTTAATTTTTTTGAGCACTAGCCCAGTGGAAGAGTGAAGTAATCCCATCTCTCTTTACTGGGCGGGGGAACATACAGACATACTGAAAACAGGGGTAGATAGACTCTGGAATACTGAATATCATCATTTCTCCGAGTTTGTAGCTTTGGATGCATGTGGCCAAGTTTTATGGAGTTGGCTTAGGTTTATGTACTGAATCCGGGCATTAAACCAGTGCCTCACACTTGAAGGAGTGGAAATGCCTGTTGAGTAACAAGCAGGGTACTTGGGTACATGGTCTTAAACCTTTCTTCCACCTGTGATCTAGCAGCAACTGGTTTTCTCTAATATGATGGTGATGAGACTGGAAATAGAATGTGGGACCCACCAGAAGTTTTTTAGATTGCTCTCCCCTTTAGACTCACCAGCAACATTATATGTCAAGGAAAATAAGATACTTTACAGCTCAGATTTAGCACTGACAAATTGCACCTGTGTTTCAATGAATAGGTGAAAAGATTGCCAAAAACAGGAAAGGCACAGCTTAGGTGTAATGTTGTACTGTCAAAGGAAGCGTGTTTCTAACCCCAGTGGTTGGGATACCTGTCATGGTCCCATACATCCTCTCTGCTTTTTGGTTATTTGTATTTCACTGAAATTCCTGGTCTGAGTTTCCTACAAACTTCTGCTAGAATTAACGTAAGATACTCATCTTGATAAGCTTTTTATTGCAGAACACTGTGGCTGTTGGTGAGAGCCGCCTCTGCCAGTTGTGACTCAAAATAATCCCACTAATATTAAGCTTTGCAGGCTTCATGAATCAACAGAAGCATCTCCCTGTAGGGTTTTAAATTAACAGAACAATCATGATGTATTTTACAGAGCCTAATCTGGCATAATTGGGTTTCAGATATTTAACTGGACCAACACCCTTCCGCTCTGGTACAGCTAAGACAGAGTTCTCAGAGGAATCCAGCAGACGTTCGCTGCTCTGTGCCTACCTTAGGAAAAACAGGATGCTACTTGCACAACCGTCCTTCCCCAACAATTTCTTTAGCTTTTGACAAGCAGCTGTCACATCTGTTGTGTTACTGGATTGGTGGTAGTGATGACCTCAGGAAGAGCTAGTGCCATTCCTTTTATTAATTTCTGCTCAGTCAGTCTTTCCTAGATACACCTACACACCACGCAACCCATGATGGGAAGCAAGCAGACGTGTAAAAGGTGACGGGTGTTAATACTGAAAGGCACTGTGGTGGCCAAACCTGGTACTGTGTGTCCAGTTTTCTTTCTCATGAGTGCTTTTATAACTCTTCTAAGCACTTCCAATTGCTTGTAGAGCGTTGTAATGATGCTTCAGTCATCGATTGTTCTGGGCAACACAAGGAATACTGAACTGTTGTAAGATCATTACGCTGATAATTAGTTGCTGCATGTTCACATTTATTAAAGCTCATTTAATCTCTTCCTCCAGATCAATCACTTGATGAGCTGCAGCTGAAATACTTTACACTTCACACTTAAGCCATTGGAGATGGAGCCCAAAGCCAACAACCTTGTTTTCGGGTGTCAGCGAAGCTCAACATCTGACGATGACTCTGGCTGTGCCTTGGAAGAGTATGCCTGGGTCCCCCCAGGCCTCAGACCAGAGCAGGTACCCATTGTGCTTCTGCATTTTTAAAATAACCCATGTAAGGACTGTTTGAGGGAGTGGTATGCTGCCTCTACAAGTCTAATTAAATTTTTACAATGTATAAAACTTAATTTAATCTAGAACACTTCTTATTTTGTTTCCTATTCCACTGGGGTTGTGTTTAGAGGGCTTAAGATCCTCAACAACAAGCAGTTGTATGCTCAAAAAAAAAGTTCACAGTCAAGATTTTTCAGTAAATGTGTGCCATAGAGGTTATGTGTTGTCAAGTCTAAAAGCAGCATAGAAATGTCCTTTCTCTTTGAAATAAGGTATTGGGTTAAATTAAAGCTTGTGGCATTGTGTTACTTGGCCAGTACTTCACTGCACTAGCACAACTCTTTAAATAGGCATTTGGCATCTAGAACATGTATGTTCCTACAGCACACATAAGTGGAAGTGTTCTGTCACTGTGACAAGTAGTAATGTATTTTACACTTGTTTAAATAGTTGTATGTCGGGATTTCTCATGTACAACCTCTGGAGCTGACACTCGTGGGTTCGTTGGGCTGTTCCTCCCCCTCTCTCCCCTTTGTCTTTTATAACATCACAGCAGTGGAAATAAAAGTTAAATTATTGATGAGCATGTTACTACAGGAGATCAAAATGAGCCTCTCACGATATTCATTTACTTGATGATATTCCAGCTGTGCTGAAGCTGCGTACAGGGTAATACCCAGGACTCAGGCTTGAGTGGTGAATGGGTAGAGAGGCTTCGTAATGGTTGTTACTGGAGGCAAAGCGACTCCCCTTCAGCTGCCAAGCTAACACAGTCCATAGTTAATAAAGGCACAGAGGATGTCTCCTTTTTGCTATGCACAGTTTTTCTTAATCATGAATAAAGTAAGAAGTCAGCAGGAATGGCAAATAACGGGCTATTTTTAGGGAAACTCTTTTTATCACTTACTTAAGCATATATGAGAATCCTGATGAATCAGACCTTAAGGCAAACAGCAAGCTAACATTCTGCCAGAACAACAGAATGCCCTAAAATATCCCCATAACCCAGCTAGCTCAAACTCACTGAAGTTTGGGTTTGCTTTTTTCTTTCCCCCCACTTTTGAGAACAGTGCAATAATAAACTTGAGAAAAGGGCATAAAGTAAAAGCTTCCTTTCTTACCACTTGTGCAGCTTCTTGAAATACAGGCAGTAGTAAGTGGGCTTACAGCAGACTTCTGATGTTTAAATTTTTGGTTAAATGAAGACCATGAAAACAAATGTCTTGTACAACCTTTCCCACATAATTTTGATTGCTTCCTGAGTCGAGTGACTGATTACTGCTTCTTTTTCATCTGTCTTGCACAGTAATAAGCTGTTGACCTGAGCATTATTTAAATCTGGATGGCAAGTAATATTTTTGCCAATAGTCTGCTCTTATTTACAGCCCCAGGCCTCGTGACAAGCTGGAAACTGCATAGGAAAAACAATAAATCTGTAGCTGTTCCACAAAAATATTTTTTGCCATTGGGCTTTGTCATAGTGCTCATTACAGCTTTCCTGTCATAATTTTCTCCTGAAAAAAAGAAAAAAGGAAAAAAAAAAAAGGCAAGATTGATAGGTGTGTACACCTAATATTGATTTCTTTATCAAAAACACGCAGCCCCTGAAAATTTTGTAGTTCATTTGCATCTGATTGAAGTGTGGCTGGACCCAGCCTCCTCCCAAGGGAAGGACGTTTCCACTTTCTTACCAAAGCTCACATGGAAGCAATGAAAGCTGATGCTTTGGGTGAACCTGATCAGCAGGAGGCTAGAAAACAGCTTCTGTCTCAACAATGTGTAAAATGCAGAGCACAAATTAAATTTGTTTATACAGTGGCTGTTTTCTGGAAATCCTCATGCACTGTGTGGTAAATTGCAGAGGGAAGCTTGGAATTTCCACGGGGGTTGTCGACCAGCCCTGAAGGGGGTGGGAATAAATGAGAACATTAAATGTGCATAATTTATGATACCCCCTTCCCTAATTGTCACTGCAAATTGCATTCCAGAAAAGCAATTCAGCAGCTGGGTGCTAGTTTTATCAGAGACAATTCAGGTTTGCTGAGCTGGTTCATCTGGGCCTCGTATTTTCAGCACGAACCTTGTCACGGGTCTAATGTAGCATAACCTTCTTCCTGGGTAAATGAGACCCGAGGTAGAACAGTCGCTGAAGGACACTTGCAGGGCTTGGGTGATGTGTGTCCCTCAGTCTGAACTCTCTGCCTTCCCTCCTGGTCAGGTCCAGCTGTATTTCGCCTGCTTGCCAGAAGAGAAGGTCCCTTACGTTAACAGCCCTGGAGAGAAACACCGAATTAAACAACTTCTCTATCAGCTGCCACCCCACGATAATGAGGTAAATATGGAATACAGGATGTGCTGTCAGGGCAGCCATCTCCCTGGCAGCTTTTACGTGGAGAATTGCCTACCTGTGTATTTACTACCTGCCTAAACTGTGGCCTGCAGTGGCATCTGACCTATGGAGCAGCACAGTGTGTACACTGAGCCTATTGTTTAGCTGTCTGGTGGGCTTGTGTGCAGATAAGGGCTGTCTGGAAGGACACTGCCTTTGCTTGTTAGCGAGGCTGGTGTCAGGGCAATAAACTCAACTTGTGTTAAGTTTATAGTGTTTGCAGCCACCCACCAATTACCAGGAACCTACAAATTCCTGGAATTGCATTGTAAGGCACAAAAAGGATGCTTTGTGGTAGTAAACGGTTTGCATCTCAGATATGCAGTGTAATTTGGAGTAGAAGTGGAAATAACAAACAAGCTCTTTGTAAGGAGAAGGGGCGGGGGTGTCAGTACTCAAGATCTTGTGTAGACCACGCTACTTAGTCGCGGGCACTTAACCATAAATCTACAGGACAATGTTATGGCTGATGTCGGTTCCTTCCATTATTTTAGAACAGCAGCAGGTTTGGGTTTGGCTTTTTTTTTAATCTTGCTTCTTGTCTAGACAACCTTGGTGTAGTATGGTGGGGTTTTTATTTCCTGTGATGCAAAAATCTGCGTTAGTTTTATATTACACTGTTACGATTGTAGAGAAGGCAAGTTTGGCACGTTTAATGCTGATCACCAGGGTGCCTGGTGAGTGTCTTTCACACTTACTAATCTGTTAACATCAAAAGCTCGGTATTTAAAATCCGTTCTGCTTTTTCCCTGGCAGGTGAGATACTGCCAGTCTTTAACTGAAGAGGAAAAGAAGGAACTGCAGATGTTCAGTTCGCAGCGCAAAAAGGAGGCGCTGGGCCGAGGCACTATTAAACTACTCTCAAGAGCAGTGATGCACGCAGTCTGTGAACAGGTAATGCTACTGGCCCCACTAGCAGATTGAATAATGTAGAACTGTAGTATCTTGGCATTATGTGTGAGCTTATCTCTCTGTGGGTCTGAACACCAAAAAAAACCAGGGGAGAGGTTTGAAACTGCATGTAAATAGTGCTTGCTTAAGCAAAACACAACCTTTGATGCTAGGAATAAACTGAATCTTTGATATATTTTCTACTAAAAAAGAACCACCCTGTTGCTGACTCATACTAAAATAAGAAAAAGAGTCTTATGCTTAAAAACATTATGTATAAAATAAACTTCTAGTCACAAAAGTTTTGTTGATGCACAGAGTTCATCTCGACCAAAGTTGAGAATATTTTTTTCCCCTCTTGTCCGAATTTTGGAATAAAACCTGTGTGCTGGGTTTGGTGGCTTAGCTTAAATGCCAGAAGCCTGGCAGTTTGGAATGGGAGGTGTGTTCACGTCCTGGTTTTGTTCCTAGTGCGGTACGAAAGTAAATGGCGGCGAAGTTGCAGTTTTTGCCTCAAGAGCTGGGCCTGGAGTGTGCTGGCATCCCTCCTGTTTTGTGTGCTTCACCTGTAACGAGCTGCTCGTTGACCTCATCTACTTCTACCAAGATGGGAAGATTCACTGTGGCAGACACCACGCTGAGCTTCTCAAACCTCGGTGTTCAGCCTGCGATGAGGTAAATAATTCACACTTCACAGCCCATCCACACAGCTGCTGTCATTGGGTTAACAAACTTGCATCACTCACCTGAGCAGTTACCAACTTCACATATGTTCCCTTAAGGACTCTGGCCCGTGAAGGTGTTTGAAACTGAGGGGTACTGAAGCTCTTGGCAAATTGGCAATGCTACGAGCAACGTGATGGTGTTTAGAAAGCATGTACCTGTTTGCATTTAGAATTGAATCTTGTAGATTGAATTAGAAAAACGATCTGTACAAACACACCAAACCATCATCCTGATGGCAGCTTCTTCAATTGTTGTTCTTGTGTTCTTGTTTTAGGTTTTTGCCTTGAAAAGTATGGGTTTTCTTAGTGCTTTTCACTTGAAGGAAAGCCTAGAATGCCACAGTTGCTACAGGAGATTGGTGTCACTACCTTTGTATTCAAAAAGCAGCTAAATAAAAAATAAATTTCATGTGTGTCCTGCACAGATAGGGTGTTCTCCTTGCCCTGAGTCGCAGGGTGAGGTTTTGGCCACTTTCACTAAACATTTCCTTTTTATCTGTGAAAAGATCATTTTTGCTGATGAGTGTACGGAAGCCGAGGGTCGCCACTGGCACATGAAGCACTTCTGTTGCCTCGAGTGTGAAACAATCCTGGGTGGACAGAGATACATCATGAAGGATGGGCGGCCATTCTGCTGTAACTGCTTTGAATCTCTTTATGCAGAGTACTGTGAGACCTGTGGGGAACACATTGGTAAGTATGTCCTTTTTAAGTATTAAGCTTGTAAATTAAGGGAAAGCCAAGTTATGAAATCATTTCACATTCCAGAAACATGGATTGTGCGACAGTTTGGGGTTTGTTTAATTATTCTTTTTTTGAGAAACCCAAAGCATTGCCCTTTCTCCCATTCTAGGTGTTGACCATGCTCAGATGACCTATGACGGACAGCACTGGCACGCCACAGAGACTTGCTTTTCTTGTGCTCAGTGCAAGACCTCTTTGCTTGGCTGCCCTTTCCTCCCAAAGCAAGGGCAGATTTACTGCTCCAAAACCTGCAGCTTGGGAGAGGATGTTCATGCCTCCGACTCTTCTGACTCCGCGTTCCAGTCCGCTCGGTCCAGAGACTCCAGGAGGAGCGTTCGCATGGGAAAGAGCAGCCGGTCAGCCGACCAGTGCCGGCAGTCTCTCCTCCTGTCACCCGCCCTCAACTACAAATTCCCAGGCCTTTCTGGCAATGCTGATGACACCCTTTCTCGTAAGCTGGATGACTTAAGCCTTTCAAGGGAAGACGCAAGCTTTGTCAACGAAGACTTCTGGAAAGGAAGAGTAGAGCAAGAAATGCCTGAAGACCCTGAAGAATGGGCTGAGCACGAAGACTACATGACTCAACTTCTTCTGAAGTTTGGTGATAAAAGTCTCTTCCAGCAGCCTGCTGAAGTAGACATCAGGTCAAGCGAACACTGGATTTCTGATAGCATGGTCAAGAGCAAGTTGGACTTGAAAAAAAATAATCCGAGCCTAGCAAGTAAGAAGTATCAGTCAGACATGTACTGGGCCCAGTCCCAAGATGGTTTGGGTGACTCTGCATACGGCAGCCACCCAGGCCCTGCTAGCAGCAGGAAAATCCAGGAGCTAGACATGGAACATGGGGCGTCAGGATACAAACACGACCAAACACCATGGTATGGAGGTTCACTGGAATGTCTCTCTGACCTGAAACAGCAAGAACAAAGCGTTCGAGACTCGATGGATTCTTTGGCTTTGTCTAACATAACAGGTAACAGGGGGGCAAAAAGGAATGGGTTTGCTGGGGAGGCCAACCAAAGCACTCGTGTTGGTGTATTTTGAACTAAGACTTGGTATCTCTGATTTCTAAAAAGCTCTGGTAGCAGGAGATATGTGTGAAGCAGGCAATACACTTTATCAAACACACATTGTTCCACAAGATGCATTCCTGCTACCCAAATTCCATTTAAATTCTTCTTACATTTTGATTTCTCTTATAACAAAAAAAAAAAAATCCATAAAGTAAGAACAGCCTTGCACTATGGATTTATTATATACAAACCACTGCTTTAAGCAAATGAAGATTTACTTTTTCCATACCTTAAGTACAAGAAGTTGCATTATATACTGGGGTAATAGTAAAGATAATCTGCAAAACACTTTAGGTAATTTCCTGATTTGCTTGTAAAAATATGTAGAAAATCTGAAAGGATGGTAACTTGCTTAGCCTTGGGAAATGAGGTTTATGAGATTATCTTTCTCCATTGACTAAAGAGAAACCGATAATCCACTTCTGTGAGCCTCCTTGTCAAATGTGATTGAAATTAGCCAGAGTGATAAAATGATATGTGAGAAAGTGTGTGTGTGTGTTGTCCTGTCCTCTTCTCTGTTCCTTCCCTTCTGCAATCAGAAGCATTGCAGCTACTTGTGTAGCTCAGCCCCAACCACAAGCTGCATCGCCCAAGCAGTAACAGAGGAGCTGAGGAGGGGAGCTTGGGTAAGGGGGCACGGGAGGAAGAAGAACTAGAGGTGTTGCACATGGGAACATCACAGGGCAGGTGTGGGAATGAAGGGTCAGTGGACAGAACCTGGAGTAAATCAGGCCAGCTTACTGCTGTTGATTTTTGGAGGGTAAGGATCCTTCTTTGTGAGGCAGGAAGCCTGGCTTTCCTGTAGCAGCAGCTGGAACACTGAATGCAGCCACAGTGGAAACATTAAATATTTTAGCCTTCAAAGTGTAAAAGCATGGGCTGCAGGATGATTTAAGTCATTTTTCTTCCTTAGTGGCTTAGCTGTATGCGTGTTGAGCTGTTTAAAATTTTTAAACTCATTAAAAATTAAACTTCTTCCGCTCTTGATGTTCTAATGTTAGCTAACTCTTTGGCAGTCTGAGCTGATACATACATGTTTTAAGTCAACAAAGCTTGTTCTTTTGCGAAGCTAGTCCTTTTGGTGGTAGCTCCAAAAAACCCACAAGTTCTGCTTTCTGAAATGTTTAATGTTTTGTTGCAATACTTCTATTTTCCATGGTCTCCTCTCATTTTCCTTTTCCTCCTTTCTCCACTCCCACCACAGGGGCTTCAATGGATGGGGAAGGCAAGCCACGGCCATCTCTCTACTCATTGCAAACTTTCCAAGAGCTGGAGGTAGAGGACTGTGAGAAAATGAGCAATATGGGAACTCTGAATTCGTCCATGCTCCACCGGAGCACGGAGTCCTTGAAGAGTCTGAGCTCCGAGTTGTGTCAGGAGAAGCTCTTGCCAGAGGAGAAGCCAGTGCACATGCCTGTACTGAGAAGATCCAAGTCCCAGTCCAGACCACAGCAGGTGAAGTTTTCAGACGATGTTATTGATAATGGAAGTTACGAGAACGTTGAAATCCGCCAGCCTCCCATGAGCGAAAGGACTCGTAGGCGTGTTTACCATTTTGAAGAGCGGGGGAATCGGCCTTCCCATCACCGTAGAAGAAGTAGGAAGTCTCGTTCAGATAATGCACTTAACCTGGCCGCAGAAAGAAGGTGCTCTCCAAGAGAGAGGTTTCGTTACTACTCCCCTCAGGATCACGAAAAGTTTATGCAGAACAGGAGCTCGCGTGAGATCCGGGCGTACATCCAGAATGCGGAGCTGTATGGGCAGTACCCCCACACCAGGTCCGACTACGCACTGAGGAATCAGGTGGTTGATAAGTTTTTTGGGTTGTATGGTGAGGAAGACGACTCCTGGTGTTCAACTTCATCTTCATCATCCGATTCTGAAGAGGAAGGATATTTTCTAGGACAGCCAATCCCACAGCCACGATCACTGAGATATCCATACTATACAGATGACCTTTCTGGTCCAACTACTGCGCTATCTAGTTCTCAGTTTGGACAAAGGACAACCAAATCAAAGAAGAAGAGGGGACACAAAGGCAAAAATTGCATCATTTCCTGAGAAATTCGCTTTACCAATCAACTCTGTAGCTACAGTTTGAACCACATGTTTTTATATTAATAATTGTACTTAGGCGAGTTGCTGAGGTTCTTAACGCTTTGCCAGTGTAAATGATAACCCTGCCAGAGTTTACATTGTACAAGTAACACTGAGAAATGTCACCATGCCAAATGATGATCTGCTCAGTTTCCATATTACGTTTCAGCTGTCAAAATACTGTTAACTGCAGCTCTCCATGCAGACTTTTTTTTTTTTGGTAGACCTTTCTGCTCACTGTTCACCTTTGTTGAATTATCTGGGAGAGGGGACACAACAGAGATCAATTTAAAAAAGTATTAATTAAAAAGTCATCAGTCCCTTGTGGGTAGCTGTATCCACCCAGGGTGATCTTTGACTCTTCCCTCTCACTGCCACGAAAAAGAAGGCTCTATACTGTGCCCTTCCTTCGTTGATGCAGCTCGCTTCTCCTCCTTCCAGTTTCCCTACAAAAAACTGGACAGTGTTTTTTTTTAATTTGGGGAAAATGCTCCTTCTCCAAAGAGGCCACTGCTAAGGAGGCAGAAAATCAGAAGTGAGATGCTTGATGTACCCTAAAGCAGCAGTGAATGGTTTGTGTGTTTAACTCTCACAGTATTCCCTATATTTTTTTAGTTTTTTAAAGAACTCCACTCCCCTGTAAGGGGTGGGGTGGGTTTTTTGGTGCCTGTTTAAAGGAAGATCCTAATTCAGCTGCAGGAACTGGACTTAGCTGCCAATGAGTGGTGGTGGCTTCTATGCCGTGCCCCCCACTCCCCAACAGCAAGAGAGAGAGAGAGAGAGGTACAACTGCTGGAGTCCTTTGCTCAGGCATGTCACCCCATTTAAGTCAATGAGTCTACTTACGTAAGAAATACTTTCATAAGGGCTTAAAGGATTAGGCTCCAGAACTGTGTCTTTTCAAATGCATTATCCAGGTTTTAAACCGTATTAGCTGCGATTCTAAGTCAAAAAAACCCATTGATATTTATAATGTAGTATTTCATAGGCTTAAAAAGGTATTCATAATTTAACAGTGCAAATACTAATGTACATATTGTACAGTTAAGATTTTAAAAGCTGAATATTTTTATATCCCTGAAAGAAGTTTGTTACGATACCAAACTAGATTTGCTAGGGGTTTACCAGCAGCGTTACGGATGAGCTACAGCTTGTGTTTTAGTCAGGGGTTTTAAGCTGAAAAATACTGAGAAATGTTTAGTGCAAAACGGCTTAATTTTTGTCTACTAGGTATCAGAAGCTCTGTATGCATGGTGGGGCTATGTAAATACTCTCTGAACTACGGCCCTCTTAATCTTGCAAGTTGTTATTTATGGGTCAAGCAAAAATGTAAACTATATAAATGTAAAAACCACACGAGCCTGGAATATATCAGTACAACAAATACGCAACTCCCGTGGATGTGGTTTCTTTTGTTCTTCCCATTGTTCGCCCTCCTGTCTTAAAAATGGGTTTCTGAAGCCATGGGGGGGAAGAGCAATGCTGGGTGGTGCTAGAAGGCAAGCTGGCAAAAGCTGTGAGGGTAGCAGGTGTCACCTCAAAAGCTGACTTGAACTCCTACGTGGAGCAGGACGTCATTTGAAGTTATAACAAACTTCTGATGTTTTAAAGGAAGGGCAGAAATCTGTCACCTGAGCGGCACAGTGGTGCCCACCAGTTCAGAAGGTAAATGCTCAAGCCCTCGGCTTTCTGACCACCCAAAGGAAGGGAATGACTGAAGTAACACATGCTTCCTACCAAAAAAGCCTGGCACGTTGAACCTAAGCCTGTCCAAGCTTGAGGATAGAGAAGTTTTGGAGTAAAAGCAGCTAGAAGTAAGGGATGGAACGGACGCCTGAGTATTGGCTTACGCCAAAGAAAACGAAGCTCTTGCTAAGGCTGAATCAAGCCAGCAGTTTGTGTTTTTTGGGGTAAAATAAGCAAAAGCTCCTTTGCTCCCAGAGGTGGTATTCACCATATAAGTCACTTTTCTAGTACAAACAGGTCTTGTGTACATGAAAGCCGATCAAAGTGGTATCGGGCTACATCGCCCGGGCCAATGGGCGGCTCGTGGGCCGCTTCCAGCTGGCGGGCTGCCGTGGCGCCTTAGCCAGCAGTTGCTTTCCTTAGCAGCCCAACGCCTGTGCTTAGGAATATTCCAACAACCACAGTGCCAGGACTTGAGGACGAGTCGCTGACTTGGCTCAACCAGCAATTGGCACCTTCCACTCTTACCTGCCTTTCCAAATACGGGGACCTGGGAGCTCTGTCATGCTCTGGCTGCTCTGTCCTTTTTGGAGCAAGTGCCTGTCCCATGGAGAAATGTCTCCAGCAGTAGTTCTGATCTTGTGCTATCCTCTGAGCTATAGCACAGCACTCCCCCCAAAGTGCAATGTCTTGTGGGGTTACAGATGACAGAAGTTCTCCACAGATTATTTGTTCCTTCTTATTAGCTACTCTTCAGCAAAGTGTGTCATGTCAGAGCTACTGTTTGCGTCACAAAATGAACGAGCTGAAAGATGTATCTCTTCCCCCAGCCTTACACATAACCCAGGGATAGCAGAGGGCTAAAGGTGTCATTGCTGGGGCTCTGTGAGCTCGGCTCCCACTGGGGCTCTGTGCACCCATGAGTGATGTAAATAATGGCACTTCCGTTCCCCAATTTTTATACTGTTATTTTTCAGCTGGAAGCCCTGGCAGTGGGTAGAGGCCTTTCCTTGTCACTCATTAAAGCAGCCAAGAGACATGTTTGTCTGCAAGGGGGTAGTAACCCTTCTGTGCATTGTGCTGCTCTCGGCCAGAACAGCAGCGATCCTTCCAGCCCCAGGCAGACACTCCATCCTGTCTTCCCTCCAGAGCAGACAGCTGAGGCAGGAATGATGCCTCCGGGAACAGCGGGAGCAGCGTGCCCATGGCGGCGCCTTCCAGTGGCGAAGCAGCTTGTTTGGAGCTCGTTCTGATACCTCTGCTCGAGGGGGAGGCACTTGCATCTCACCTTCTCTGGGCCTCAGGACCACAGGTAATCAAGAGGAAGCCCTTCAGAAAGCTTTGTTTTGCTGAGGAATGGGCTGCTAAGAGACAGTCACATCAGGGGAAGAATAACAGGTCCTTGTAAGCACAGTTAACTCAAGAGGGGGCTAACTCGTGTTTTTGTCCACTTCAAGAACAACTGAAATGGCTGTACAACTTTGGCTAGCTTTTTCCAGCATGACATGAACAACTGCACAGAATCACACGCTGGTTTGGGCTGGAAGGGACCTTAAAGACCATCTAGTACCAACCTCCCTGCATTGAGCAGGGACACCCTCCACTAGACCAGGATGCCAAAGCCCCATCCAACCTGGCCTTGAACGCTTCTACTCTATTTTTTTGGATCATGTCTTATGAGACGTGTTTATATATATATAAAAAAGGTGGAAGATTGAATTAAAGAGAATGGTACATCTTGTCCACCACCACCACAAGGCTCAGCTGCAGTCACCAAAGCTGTCAAGTCTGGTTTGTGACACTGGAAGCGGCACCTATATTCAAAGTGGAGCTCATACCGCAGTAGGCACCTAAACATCACCCAGCTCACTCCCCCCTCAGAGGAACAGGGGAGAGAATCAGGGGGATAAAAGTGAGAACATTTGAGGGTTGAGATAAAGGCAGTTTAACAGGTACAGCAAAACAAAACAAAGAATTAAAAACCCCAAGTGATACAAAAAACCTGCGGTTGCTCCCCACCAGCCAACCGCTACCCCTGAGCAAGGGCACGTGCCCTCATGGTTTTATTGCTGAGCATGATGTCATAAGGCATGAGCTATCCCTTTGGTCAGTTGGGGTCAGCTGTCCCCTCTGTGTCCCTCCCAATTCCTTGTGCACCCCCAGCCCCCTCGCTGGTGGGGGTGGGGTGAGGTGAGGAGCAGAACAGGCCTTGGCTCTGTGTAAGCCCTGCTCAGCAGTGATGGAAACACCCCTGTGTTACCAGTACTGTTTCAGCACACATCCCAAACACAGCCCCGCACCAGCTACTGTGAAGAACATTAACCCTGCCCCAGCCAAAGCCAGCACGGCCTTCATGGCTGTGGGAAATATTAGGGCAACACATTATCCTCACCCAAAGGTGGAACCTTGCACGGAAACCGGGGTCTCAAGGAACGGCACCTTCTGTGACAGGTGCCCTTGGCTCCTTTCATACCCGCAGCGGTTTGCACCTGTTTTCACCCCAACTGCACACATTGCCACTCAAAGCCACCCACTCACCTAGTGAGGTTACAGCTGAGTTCAGGACAGCTCCAGCCTCCTTTCTTTTCCCTTTTTATTCTTTTAAGGAGATCTGCTGGTTAATGAGCACCAGGGGTGACTTTTCAGGAGCTCTTAAGGCAATGAAGAAAATTAACTCCTCCAGCACAACATCTGGTTCCTTCCACCAACACTCTCCTACCCCTTTCTAGGAGACCCATCCAGGCTGGCCATGCAAGCAAGGACTGGGTTTATTTCATGTCAGTGTAAAAACGCTAAGTATATGCTTGTTTCTACAGGAACCACGATTAAAAGTCATGTTTCTGGCTTAAGAGAAGCGATTGTCAGTGCAATATTATGCCATCGACAGACAGGACATGTCACAACAGGCTAAATGTGAACATTATGTTATTAATACAAGTATTAAATCCAAGTATCAACTGGAAACCAGTTACCCATCACATGGGAAGGTGGATTGAAACCCTTCATAGAAATAGCACCTAGAAAAGAATTACAAACACTCCTTAGTTCATCAGTAAAATTTAATCCACTTTAAAAAAAAAAGCCAGCTTAAGCTAAGGCCAGCCTCACGAGCTTTTTGACCTGTTAGCTTATCTAAAAAAACCCCACGAATATCAGCTGTTGGGTCAGGCCAGAGGGTTGTAGGAAATGCGGTTACATCAAGCCGGTGGCCAGTCACCAATGGGCTCCCTGAGGCCCAGTGCTCTGTGATGTTTGTGTAACTGGTACAGACACAGGAGCCAAAGGTACATTAGGTAAGTTTGCAGATGCTGTTAAACGAGGAGGAGCTGTGGACTCCTCTGAGGGAGGGTAGAGAGGCCTTACAGATACCTGGGCAGACCGAGGAGCAGGGAAACCACCAATTATATGAAGTATAACAAGTGCCAGATCCTCCACCCAGGCTGGGGGGATCCTGGTTCTACCTTCAAATTGGTGGACAAGAAGCTGGAGAGCAGCCCTGCAGAAAGAGATCTGTGGGGCTGGGTTGGTGACAAGTTGAGTATGAGTCAAACAAGGTGCCCTGGCAGCCAAAAGTGCCAACTGTGTCCTGGGGTGCACCAAGCACAGCATCACTGGCCAGTGGAGGGAGGTTCTTCACCAAGAGGGTGGCTGGTCACTGGAAGAGGCTCCCCAGGGGAGGGGTCACAGTCCCAAGCCTGTCAGAGTTCAAGGAGCATCTGGACAATGGTTTTAGTCTTACAGTTTAGTTTTAGGTGTTCTTGCGAAGAGGAGGGAGTTGGACTCTATCCCCGTGGGTCCCTTTCCACTCCAGATATCCCAGGACTGTAAGCTTCGGTCGTGCTTTACAGAAAAACACTTGAAAAATCAGATACTTTTGTGATAGTAAATTTAATCAGTTAATTTCTAACAAAGGAGACTCCTAACAAATGAAATGTTTGCAGAACCTGCCATCGGAACAAAAACCCAGCACCTCTATCAAGCAGTTAAGAGCTGCTCTGGCAGTCAGGGAACAGAGATAACCCCTGGTGTCACTGTACAGAAGGAAGCAGAAGGTTAGAATTAAATGACAATAATTTCCATCATAGCTGCGACCAGTTTTGCAAGTCTTCCCCTTCCTCCCCGGGGAGACACAAAAAGGAGACATATTTCTGCACAAGTTCAGGAATGAAGAGATACTTTCTTGTTATTTTATTAAAAAATACAGTGTTTGAAGTCACACTTAAAAACATCCAAATAGAGGAGTACGGACATCGGGCTGACCGGTTCCTTCCTGGGTAACCGTGTAAAGGTTTCAAAAGTAGTTCTTAGTCACTTTACAGAGAACATCCTTTCAAAGGATACGTGCCAGCAAGGACAGGGAGGAAGAATACACTTGTGGAGAGCACAGTGAACAAGCCTGAGCTGCTACGGAGGAGCGCAGGGCTGGGGTTCAGCTCTCCAGCAAACATCTCGTCTCTCCCCTCGAAGAAGCGGGTTTGGATTATGTGCTATGGGCATACACAGCGCAGGGGGTCTAAAAGCACAGGGGGCTTTTTGTCCTTAGTATGAGGCCTCTTTGTAGGATTCTGATAGGTCTTGATTGGCAGCATCGTACTGGGCAATGAAATGTTTGAGTTCTTCAATGCACCGCTCGCCTATTTCATGCAAGTTCTGCCTCAGGGCAAACTGAATGGACTTCTCTAATGATGGATCTTTATCAATTAGCATCTTCACTACCATGCCAAAGGTTTCACAGTCTTGTCTGTAGACCTAGAAACAACACAGTTTAGAAAACAATTAAACGCAAGACACTTGCCATTAGCATACCAACAGCCCTCATTGAGTCAGGTGCTACTGCAGAACCAAACCAAAGCACGAACACTGGAGCTAACGGAGTTTCCAGGGTGAGACACATTTGCCTCTCTTCTGGATTGCCTGATACAAATGTCACTGATTCAGAACTACCTGGACACAAGAAGTAGCTTTAAAAACAGACATTATGTTCTCCTTGCAGCAATATTTAATAACTAATGGGAGAGCAAAGTCCAAACACTAAACCAGGTTTTCATTGCAAACACATGTAGAATCGATTTAACCACAGACTCAGTCTTTATCCCAAACATCCACAGCTCTGTAATCTTTTCTAATACTTTAAATACAAGTCGTGTTGAAATAATTTCACCAAACTACGTTTGTTTGTTGGATGCCTGTTCCTCACAGAAGCCCTTGACAAACAGGACTTTAATGAGTTCGACTGCTCTGGTGATTCAATCGCTAACAATAAGAGAAACCCTGGCAGTGATCTACGTGGACCCGTCTGATCTTGTACTGCAGGGATCGAGGAGTCTGCGAGTCAGTTATGAACCACAGTTGAGGAGAAGCAACTCCTCATCATCACTGCAAAGGTTCCCAAACAAACCCTATGTGACTACGCTCCCAGGCGGTTTTCAGAGCGAGTCAGGAGCCTTTCAAATTGGATTTTCCCTCTCCCAGATCCCAGGGAAGGTTATTGATCTAAACACCCACCAAAAAAGGAACTTGCCAAAAATCTTCCAGCTGCCAGATGCAACAAAGATTTTCACGCCTCCGTGGCCAATTTCAGATTAGAAAGCACACCAGCTTACTGAGAGAAGTAAGCTTTGTATGTCAGGACATTTTTGGGAGAGAGAAAAGAAAGCCAAAACGTTGATAACTCCTCAAAGCACGATTATCTTTCAGTACCGTGAGCTTGGGGTCTATGGAGATGTGTGACCCTTTCCTCCCACATTTATCTATCCTGTGGATACAAATGGTACAACTGTAGGCAAGCAATTTCA
Source organism: Porphyrio hochstetteri (assembly GCA_020800305.1). Taxonomy (NCBI): domain Eukaryota; kingdom Metazoa; phylum Chordata; class Aves; order Gruiformes; family Rallidae; genus Porphyrio; species Porphyrio hochstetteri. The sequence continues at coordinate 37,139,660 of CM036905.1, forward strand.
CATTAGTAAAAAAGAAAGGGAAAAAACCCCAAACCAACCTCCCTCCCCAACCAAACACTCTTGTGAGACCCCACCTGGAGTACTGTGTCCAGTTCTGGAGTCCCCAACTTAAGAAGGACATGGAACTCTTGGAACGGGTCCAGAGGAGGGACACAAAGATGATCAGAGGGCTTGAGCACCTCTCCTATGAGGACAGGTTGAGAGAGTTGGGCTTGTTCAGCCTGGAGAAGAGAAGACTCTGGGGAGAACTTATAGCTGCCTTCCAGTACCTGAAGGGGCCTGCAGGAAAGCTGGGGAGGGACTTTTTAGAAGGGCATGTAGTGATAGGGTGAGGGGGAATGGTTTTAAATTGGAAGGGAGTAGATTTAGATTGGCTATGAGGAAAAATTCTTCACTGCAAGGGCAGTGAGGCACCAGCACAGGTTGCCCAGAGAAGCTGTGGCTGTCCCCTCCCTGGCAGTGTTCAAAGGCCAGGTTGGATGGGACCTTGAGCAGCCTGGTCTAGTGAAAGGCGTCTCTGTCCATGGCAGGGGTGTTGGAATTTGATGATCTTTAAGGTCCCTTCCAGTCCAAACTGTTGCATGATCCTACATTCTATAAAAATAGTTTAAAGTGAGACTCACTTTTCAAATGCTGGTTGGCAAAGAAAGAAAACCCTTTTGATAGAAACTCCTTTTCAATGGGGATTACAAAGTCAAAAAGAGGAAGAGCATGGCCCCACACAAACCGATGCTGAACATCCTAAGTGGGGAGACAGTGTGTGCGTGCCATGTGCTCTGAGCATGGAGGGGGGGGTGGTTCCTGCTTTGCATAGGTCCTTGTCTGGTCATAAAACAGCAGCTCAAAACCCCAGCTCTCAGAGTTCATGTTCCACACTAAGTGAAACACGGTGCTTGCTAAGAGGACTTCAAACAGAGACAATCTGAGTTGCTTTTCCCCCCCCGCCCCGAGTCCTTCCAAGGAAGAAGCACTGTCTCTGATTAGCTGTATGACAGACAGATGGTATTTCACTTTGGATAACTCATGCCTTTCAAATACTTGTGGCATGCTTGCTAGCACCTCCACAGAAGCATTTCTGAAAGGCTTTTCTCCCTAGAGACATTAAGTTTTTGGGGGGAAACAGTTAAAGACTTTTTTTTTGGGGGGGAGGGGGGGGGGAGGGAGAGGGGTGTATCTATTTATCCTATTTTATCACCTTTGAAGTGGTCAGACCAAGGCTGTGTGAATGATATTCCACAGGTAAACAAGCCTGGTAACTGTCAGTCTTAACAGGACACTGTGCAACACCAGCAGGAGTGAAACCCTGGCACTAACAGGGAACAAAGACACATGGCCTCATCTTCTGCACAGGAAGACACCCAGAGCTACAGTGAAGGAAATGCTCTGCCTTCAATTGGTCTTCCAATTAATGGCAAACAGTGCTATCTGCTGTTTCTCTTTCACACCACAAAGAAGTAACCCAGATGAAGTTCTCTGACCCCGAGCATAGAAGTACTAGCTCCAAGTAAGCACATTTTTCTTCAAGACTTCCCCAAAAGACGGCTCGATGGAGAATCAGGGGAGCCACGGGTGTCGCTGCACCTGGAGTCAGCAGTCATTTGCTGTCACGACAATCTGCAGACTAAACTTCTTTGTACAGGAGATGAACGTTTTCAATGCTCTGTGACAAAAGGCTTTTAAAAAAGAAATAAATAGAATTGACCTAAAATAGGGGAAGAGGGCGAAGGTGGAGCAGGAAGGCACTTCTAACAAAAGAAAACAAAGGAAACAGCTCAGCTCCTCTAACAATAATTGAGCAATTTTCCTTCAACGAGCTTTCTACCCCAGCTGCTAATTCTGATCCTCCTGGTGCAATCTGCCTCCTTCCCAACTGTGCTGATAGACCTCTTTGTATAGCTGCAACGTAAATTGCATCACCGAGTTGATCCCTTTTAAAATTACTTCCCCCCCAAGCAGCGCCATTCGGTGAGTCAGTTCTGAAACCAGAGGCATCAGCACAACTCAAAGAGCTGTGAGTCACCATCGTGAAGTGGAAATAAATCCAAAAATCAATTTATATCTGAAGCCAGGGCACAACTACCAACCCTCAGAGAGACAGAGAGAGAGAGAAGTTACTCTGCTTTGCAGAAGGGAGTAGAGATCGCCAACTGCAAGCATACCAATTACTGAATATATTAGTTAGAGCTTAATGCTGCAATCAACTGCTTGAAAAAACTGTGAAAATGCTCCAAGTTCTTGAAGAAGCAGCTGGTGGTATGGTGTATTAAAACCCATCTTCCTTACACTAGAGGAGGTGGCTGCTATTTCTGGAAAGTAAGCCAAGAATGTGATGCTTGAGGAAGAAAGAAAACTGCAGAGACGACTTCAAACGAGAAAGGGGAAAAACCAGCTCTCTGTTGGAGAAGAATACTGGAAGAACTTGTGACCCAACAAGGTTTGAAAATAACTCTATCTTTAAAATTCCAGCTGATAGTGATTTTGAGCTCAGACCATGGAAAGCTCATCTGTAAACATCTGGAACTAAAACCTGAAAACGATTCCATGTGTGGGGAAAGCAGAAACAACATTTTTATACTGAGAAACAAGAAAGGGAATGACACCAACGACATGATTATTCTGCCTGAAACATACGTCAGGTAATCCTGTAAACAGCTAAAGCCATAGGGTGCTCATTTGCCAAGGCCCTAGCACACTTTTATCCTCTGACCTCAGCTACAGCACCAGCATAATGGAAAGAACATGTAAGACTTCAGTAAGCAGATGAAGGAGAAGCAGAAGCAGCTGTTCTATTCCCAGATACATTTCTGTACTTATACACACACACACACACAAAATATATATGTATAGCCTTGATTTTTCTCTGAAGGAGAGGTATACAAGCTGAATTCAAGCTCTCTTTGAAGAGTTTTCCAAATTCACCACATCTGGCATGTGTGAGGTGGAAGGATCACAGATATACCTACATTTTTATTATTCTCACAGCATTTTTGCTCTTTTTATTCTTACATAATAATAACCTGGACAGTCTGGCTGAGATCAACCCTTCACTGTGCACGGCTCTGTATCAGCACTTGGGGTTTGTCTAGATGCAAATCTAAAGGTGTGATGTGCCCACAATGTGTTAGTAGTGAACACTCCTCATATACTTGAGAAAACTAAACCACAATTTGTGCTTACAGCTGTTTAAACATAGTTAAGAGATGTTTACTTCCAGATCTAGCTAGAGCAACAGAGATGTTAGCCCCCCAAGTTGGAGGTGATCAAGCTCTAGAACTCACCAGGCTGAATGAAACTTTCGAGAACTTCTCCCCATCTGTGTCTGTGCCAAGTTTTCACAGTTAACCCCAAAGCACCATCAACAGTGACTTAAATGACAGTGTAAGACACTGACATGAAAGAGATGAAGGATACAACATACTCTCTTCTTCTGGCTCAGCTCTGGGATGTTAACCTCTGATGGGGAAGAAGGAGGAGAAGCAGCAAGCAGGCAGGGGCTGCACATGTCTCAGACTGCTCTCTCTCTCCTGCAGTGATCACCTAAAAATGGCCTTGGCTTATACCAAAGAAAACATGTTGAATGCTCAGCTGATGGGTGGAAAGCACTGTCACCAAATCTGAACTCTGGGCACAGATGAAGTTCTACCTAGCTAGGGACTACCTTGATGACAGGTGGTCTACTCACTGACAAAGTCCATGTCATTTTCCTTTGTAGCACAGCCCCAGGTTCTTCTCCAGAACTGTTCCCAAGCTGCCCGTGTATTTTACACAACAGAGGAGTTGGTCAAAATAAATAGTACTGGGAACAAATCCTGGAACTTAAGATGTCATAGAATCACAGAATGGTTTGGACTGGAAAGGATCCCAAAGATCGTCTAGTTCCGACCCCCCTGCCATGGGCAGGGACACCTCCTCTACACCATGCTGCCCAAAGCCCCATCCAACCTGGGCTTGAACACTGCCAGGGAGGGAGAAACCACAACTTCCCTGGACAACCTCTGCCAGTGCCTCACCACCCTCACAGTAAAGAATTTTTTCCTAATATTTAATCCAAATCTACCATCTTTCAGTTTAAAACCACTGCCACATCCTCCCCTGTAAGTGGCTAGAGTCTCCAGAAGAGTCAGAAACTTTGTCATCTTGGTCTCCAAGTCTTGCACACATGGCCAAAAAGAGGCTTCACTTCAACAGCAAGAGTAGACACAACAGTCAAAGGTGATGAGGCCAGGAAAAATGGAGAAGTTAAAATGTAGATATTCACAACCCTTACTTCAATCTATGCACCAAGTTTTCCCAGCTTAGCTCTACAGTGTCTGCAAAGAAAGGCTTTTTAGCTTCTCAAGGTGATTCAGAACAGCTAAAACTACAGTTTCTGCTCTAAGGAGCCTCTGAAGAAGTGGGAAACAAGAGAGAAGTTCCCTGAAAACTCCAGACAACAGGTGCCACCAGGCTGCAAGTTAGCCTCTGCACCCCCCATGCACACAGCTGATAGGAAGTACAACTGGGCAGCCAAAGAGAGATGCAAATTTCTCCTCTCTGTCTCAGAAAGGACTCAACTGAATCTTCACTTATCATTTTGAGGAGAGTTAATCTATTAAATGTGCTTTATTTTATACAAAGGTAGACAACAATCTTCTCCAGCTATGGTTTTGAATAAATATGACTGTGGCACTTTTTTAAATGCTCTTGGCTTTATGCACATGTAAAAACCTTTTGAATAGGACTTGTCAGGAGACTTGCATGTGCAAGTCCAGCAGCTTTATGCAAAAGATGGCCAAGGTGGTACTTCTGCTCACAAACACAAGCAGGACCACCAGGCACAAGGAGGAGCGTATCTATTAAACACACGTGATGATTTAGCAAGTGAAATCGATACCTGTGATTTAATCTGTAATTTCCAACCCCTTGCTCTTTTTCATTGCAGTCTTTCCTGCATTTTGAGTATTCTCCTAATTCCAGACATAAAGATTCATCTCTCCTCCACCAGGACCCCTTCACTGCAACAAGATGCAGCTCTCAGCAACCTGAGCACCTCTGCACAGTAAGTACACAGCCCACCAGCAGTGCTTGTGAGTCAGTGCTCATCTGCAGAGATGCCTGTTCTCAGCTCCTCATCCAGAGGGCAAAGGCCTTCAAGGCTCAGCTCACACAGAGGAAGGAGTTAGGGCTGTGGCTCAGAAACCACGTTAAACAGCCTGCAACCCTTAGATACTAACTCACCCTTGAGAAGACTCAACACGCCCAGCAATCACAATCTTGTATCTGTGATTCATGCAAGTATTAATTTAATATATTCTCTTTCATAAGACAGAAGCTTTTCACTTACTAAGGGCACATTTCCCACAGGTATCAAATACCCCATGCAAGGGAGGAAAGCAGCGCTGTGCTCACTGCTGTTTGATTCCTGACAGAGGCAAGGCTTGGACTTGCAGAGCACAAGTTTGAAAGCCGTACCACATCCCCTCCGGTCGCCCCATTAATGAGAGAGCCAACTACCTCAAATCTCTCTTTGCTTCGCTGATGCCCCAGGGCTCCTCTCCACCTGAGAGAGGCAACAGCTTTTGTTCCCCCAGCTAAGCCAGGGGAGCTGGGTCGGTATAGCCCCTCTGGTGGTATAAGCCACCTTATTACTTCCCCTCCTCAGCAGACCGAAAATAAGCCTGACAAAGCACTCTTCTGTTAACACAGCCACATCTATCCCAGGTCTTCCTGGCGTGGGTAGACAGACTATGAGGTGTAATTTGTCTTGTACTCCTGAAAGCTAAATGCTAAAAGATGCTGTAGTGTAGACCTAGCTCTGGGCTGACTGAACACGCAGCAAGATGCTGCATTACAGCTGCACATATAAGCTCCAGCAAATTGGGAAATTACTATACATTGAAGAACTCCAGTATTGCTGGTATCCCAGTATTTTCTTTGTCAAAGACATCCTTTAAAAGACATTATTACCTTTCCCAAAACCCCCATCTTTTTAATTTATTTACACACCATCTTGGATTTCTCTCAACCATGCAAATTAGGCTTTATTAACTTACCCCAAATTTTACTCTCCTCGAGTACAATAAGCTAATCCTCTGTTGAAAGCCTGCAGAGAGATTTTTCATTACTGCAGAGGAGATGTAATGGGACTGTTCTGTTTATGAGTGTCACAGGGAAACCCATCGCTCCGCAGCACAAAGGACGCTCGGAACCATCATTAAGCCGCTCGCACAGAATCCTCATGATCCAGACATTGAAAACTGGTTTGCAACCAAGATGAACCATTTTTCATGGCTACAAAAAGCTGAATCACAGTACAACAAACTTCATACTTTTCTAATAGCAGTATACAGTTTAAAAATTATAAATATCAACAAGTCTACTCTCTTCCTTTCTTAAAAACGCACCGATTTTTGCCTTGAATTTAGGAAATTATTTCTGCACCCATTAATCAATGTGTTTATAAGACCAATTAGATATTCATTGAAATGCAAATGGGGGAAACAAGTTATTTAATCCACTATGCAATAATGAACAATTTCATGTTAATTTGCTGCTTACTGAAGATATGCAGAATATTAAAGTTATTTGCACTGAATTGCAATTCCGCCTCCCCTTCCATTGAAAGTTCCAGGCTCTCAGTTTCATAGATTTCATCAGCTTTCACCATTTTTGGCATCTAAATACCTGGCTGAAAGGTCTGCTGGAAGTCCATCAATTCTGCTTTGCCCTCAAGGACCAGGACTAGCAGTGTGGGGGGCATGGTGCAGCAGAGATGGGCGCCAGGGAGTCCCCTGGGAGAAGCAGCTGAGGTCTCCCCAGCTACAAACTCCCCAGGAGCTGGTTGTTGCTCCCCAAATGGGGCCACGGTGTTTCTGTTCAGCTGGTCTACAGCATCTTGATTCTAGGACACAGCATCTCCTGACCATGGTTTTATTTATTTATTTGATTAAACTAATTTGAAGGAAGATGCAGCCTAAACCAATACTGCTGAAAGGCTTCCCACTTCGTTTTAAAGTAGAATTCCACTACGAAAAAATGAAAAGTGCTCTGTAAAATTGGGAAGGGTGATTGTCTATGTCTGCAGTAACAGACTCTGCTGAGTTTCCACTGAAAACCCTCAAGAGTTGGCTTGGGTGCCAAGACACAACTCTGGCCTTTTCCACACTGTGTAATACACTGGGAAGAAAACAAGCAGGCCAAATCATTTCCTTGCATGGAACCATTCTCTCCAGATGAAGCTCAAGACATTATCTGGGTAATACCTTGCCCCTGGTGACATCTCTGCCATGAGAGTGAAGTTGCGAGGTTTGCACAGGATGGTGAGCATTGCACCTCAGGAGAAGCCTGTGACTGGCCCGGGTGTGCAGGGCCCAGAGGAGCATCCCAAAAGAGCCGTGCTGCTTCGTCTGCCACACGTCAGCCTCATCATTTCTGGAGAGAGTCCAGAGAAGGGCTACAAAGATGATTAAGGGCCTGGAATATCTCCCCTGTGAGGAAAGGCTGAGTGAGCTGGGACTGTTCAGCTTTGAGAGAAGAAGACTAAGGGGGGACCTTATTATTGTTTATAAATATCTTAAGTATGGGATGCAGGGGGAATCAGCCAGCCCCTTTTCAGTCGTCTGTGGAGACAGGACAAGGGGCAATGGCTGTAAACTGGAGCACAGGACGTTCCACACCAACATGCGGAAGAACTTTTACACAGTGAGGGTGACAGAGCCCTGGGACAGGCTGCCCAGGGAGGTGGTGGAGTCTCCTTCACTGGAGATATTCAAGACTCGTCTGGATGCCTATCTGTGCAATATGAGCTAGGGAGCCTGCTTTGGCAGGGGGGTTGGACCCGATGATCTCTCGAGGTCCCTTCCAACCCCTATGATTCTATGATCTTCCTCTGACTTCCACTGCACAGTGCTCTGCCCCTCAGCACTAATACTTCATCTCTGTAGAGAAGCACCACCTCTCCTCAACTCCTTTTCCCTTCCCTTCACCATCCAAACAACAATTTACACATTTTTGTGCTGATGGAGCAAAGATGGAACATACAGGTTTTGTATGACACTGTTGAGCAGTCAAAAATTAATAAGAATAAAAAGCAATTAAAAAGACAAGTCCTCAACAACTGTAGGAAGTGTTTACAGCCCCAGTCACACAACAAGGACACATCTGTGGAGCAAGGCTACGCAGTTCTGAACAATCTCAGCAAAAGGCAGCCAAGTTGGTGCTATGTAGAAAACTGCTCCTATGAACTATTGAACTGTCTCAGCTCTCTTGTAAGGCAAAGCAAACAGGGAAAGCATCACATCCAAAGCGTTCAGCACAGTGCAAGATAAACCTCAAACTGCCGTGACTTGTACTGCCTGGCAATTAAATTAGTCTCTGGGAAGTTCAGCAACAGAGTTCTCACTTATGAAAGCTTACATTTTCCAAAGAGTTCCCCATCCCTCTAAAATCACTACAAAGTTTTCCCTAAGAAGCAAGAAGTTTACTTTAAATATATTGCTAGGAAATCCATCTAGTTAATAATTTTTAATACCACGGAGGAGGCCTTTGAGTGAATGCTTAAACGAGCAAGAACTGATTCACAACAAAACCGTCCACGACTGCACACTCCATTTCACATCACATTTTGGCAGGAGTGAGCGCGTTATTACTTCTTCAAGAAAAGTCTTGCTCAGTCAAGCAGAAGTAGCTCCCATATGGGAGAGCAAGGACTATTAAGTTACAGGGTTTTACTGGAGATAATTCTTTACTAAACCAATCAGACCACATAATAACAGCATTCTAACACCAACTACAGGCCCTTGGAGACCAGTTTGTGTGTGGCCGAGATTTCATAGGCTTCTTTACAACAGATGTATTGGATGAGGGTAGTGTTACTTCATATATTAACTTGTGTGTTCCTTCAGTAAAGTGGCAGTGTTAGCCCAAGTTCTACCTCTTATATATTCTTCTTATAGAAAGCGTGTGCCCCTGCGAGCAGATGTTAAATCTGAACTAAAATAATCCAGAGCAATTACAATTTATCAGTTTCTAAACCTCACTAGAAGCACTGATAACCTCTTAAAGATCTATCAACATTGTTTCAGCTCATTTATAACAATACCCAGCCATATGTTTAAGAATGCCCAGCTACAAACAACAGTGCAGCTAAGTCCAAAAATGGCCTGACAGAGCAACTTTTTCTACATGTATTCATTTCTCTGTGCAAGTCTAGAAACTGCATTTTCACAGGACCATAAATGAAAACAAAATCCTAAAATCTCTCCTCTCTGATAGATACAAAAAAATTGTAAAAAATCCCATTGCTTGGAACGCACCAGTTCAGGATTAAACAGGAAATAATCAGCTTTATGCCAAAGGAAGGACCTCGCCCTGCAACTTTTTATTTATAAAATACTGAATTGATGGAAAGCTATTTCCTAAATCTGCTCTGTGGTAAACTTATTGCTCCATCCAAAACAGGAAGGGTGAAGTTTATCTACAAAAGACTCTGTATATGTTAATTCTCTTGTTAAAAATGCTTTAATAGCTTTCAGTTATGTTCACTGACCATAAAGGAAAGAGATATTCATTTAAGTTTCATCAGAATGGGCTGTATAACAACAACAGTTATCTGACAAATGAATCTTCCTTGTCATAAAAACACACAAATATTTTTGTACAGAAAGTAGTCGTTTAAAATCCACATGGATGAACCGTTTTCCCTCAACAGAAGTCCTCACACTTTCAATTTCAACAAGCTCCATTTATTGAATTTGAATTTGTTGAAATTGAATTTGCTCAAGTTCAATTCCAAATTCAACAAATACCCTCAAGCTACAAATATTCTCAGATTCAAAACCGTGTATTAAGAGAGAACACTCATTTTTGTTAGCAGGCAAGACAATTTTATGCTGAGGTGTACATCATCACCTCAATTTCCTTCAATGGCACAGTGTAAATGAGCAGCAAGAGAAAACGACTAAAAACTACATCTTCCTTTTCCAATTAAAAGCAACTCCCAGCAGATCACTTGCACAATAAACTGGCAGCAACACTGTTGTTATAAACTCCAGGCTAGTGCATCGATGAGTTTAAGAACCAGCCCTTAAAGGAGATGGTTTTCACACCATCACTGTCTAAACAGCAACTTCATTTATTTTTATTTTCTTCCCCTTCTTTAAAGGTTAGAAAAGAAATATGCTAAAGCAGGTTTGGATATGCATGCCAAAGACCAGGGGTTTTTAATCACATGTGCAGCATAAAGAACGTATTACACACGATAAGTAAACTACTGAACGCAACGGACAATGCAGAAAGGCAAAGCAACAGCTGCAAGAAGAAATACAATTACTTAGATTACCAACATTTTATTACTTAGTTTATGTTAAACCTTAAGGTTTCTGAGAGTTTAGAATTACTTCACACATTATATTAGCCTCACAAATCAGTTTTATTAGTGCCTCAGTAACAGATCAAATTTTTTTCACGTCCAAGTCACGGTCCTGTCTCTATAGTAACTTCTCAATTGTTACTCTCATCATTTACTTTAAGCACTCATTTCAAATATAAAATCAAGTAGAGGAAAAAGTAAATTAAGGCCATGTTTTTGAAGGCTGCTGTAAGCTCTCCCTGGCTTGTGAATGGATATCTTCTTTCATATGCAGTTGTGACAGCTGAAAAGACTATACCCCCTTCCCAGCTGTCACCATATCCATGCCAGAAACCATCACCCCACTGGTTTGTGTGAGCCAGCAATATACAAGCTTACTCCTGAAACTCATTTTTAGGCAAAAATCAGGCCACATGCTAGCACATCAGTTGGGCTGCAGGGAGGAATCACTTATTCTGGGGGGAGAGGGCAACAAGCAGTTCTAATGTCTGGAAAGGACATTTATCTACAACCTAACTAGTGTGTCCCATCTTCTGAGCTCATCCAGGACTGCTCAGAGAACTGGCCTAGGCAGACAAAGCACGCAGGATCTGTGCTGAAACACCCACACATCTTAGTGTGCATCTTCAGTCAAATACAAACTATGTAAAGAAACAGAACATGCAGCTAGCATAACGGCTGGGGGAGAAGCAGGGCAGAAAAACTGCATGATGAAGCCTCATTTCTCATTGCAAATGTACTTATTCCTTCTGTATTTTTAGCATTCAACACCCAAACTCTCTCTCCTTCCGAATTTGTTACCACAATTCTAGGTATTTCCACTTCAATTTGGAAGTAGAAATCTAATCCAAAAATTGGTGAAAAAAGAACACATGTCTCTCCCCAAAGAGAAAGCCACAAGGAGTAGAGATTGTCTTTTATGGTTAGTAAAACATCTGTCTTGGGGCAGTGATTACCAATTGTGGTTCCAAGGGAACATAGCAGGAGTCCTGCATTTGCTCAGTGGATGCCCCACTGACTGTATCCCACAGTACTTGGAATTAGTTATTTGATAAGTCTGGGTTACAGCTCATAAGAAATACTGAAAGATCACAGCAATTAGCTGATTCCAAAGAGCTTGGGAATCACCATTTTCAAGCTGTCAACCATTTTTCCATGTGAAGAACAAGCCTATTTTGTACTTAAAAAGATCTTTTGAGACTAAGAACATTATTAGCTTTCTACTTCCTCATTACAGGCCTTTATTAATGAGATAGTTAAGCAATGCTGCAGCACTTCAGCACAAGAGCTGTTACCTATCAAACTGGCTAAAGGAATGCCTGCCCTGTTCCACGCAGCGTTGCCAAAGGTTTTCCAGAAGCTGTCTGCTGGGGTGAACTGACAGGGGACAGGACAGGCTGGGAACAAACCTGGCACGGTATGTGAACACCCTCAGGACTTTCTGAAGTGATCGCTTGTCTTCAGGTCCTGGCATCCACTGAAAAGCTTTGATCCTTTCCAAGTCTGGCTTCAGTCAGTCCTTATAAAAAGTATTATGACCAATAGAAGAAAACTGAGATCATCAAATACTGCTTGCTTTGTGTTGGGGTTTTCTGAGACAGAGTTTTTGAGAGCTTTAGCTCTGCATTATTCGGATGATTCCGGACATCTGTGAATCATGGTAACAGCACAATGCAAGAAATCCACTAAGTAAAAAAAACGAAACTAACAGAGACATTTCTAGTACTGAAGACAAAAATTAGGTTTGTATAACTATTCAGGCTGGAAAAGAGCTTTAAGTCCAACTATGAACACAGCACTGCCAAGTCCAGCACTAACCATGGCCGTAAGCACCACATCTACAGGTCTTTTAAATCCCTTCAGGGATGGTGACTCAACCACTCCCCTGGGCAGCCTGTTCCAATGACTGACAACGCTTTTGGTGAAGAAATTTTTCCTCCTATCCAATCTAAACCTCCCCTGGTGCAACTTGAGGCTGTTTCCTCTTCTCCTATTGCTTGTTATTTGGGAGAAGAGACCAGCACTTCTCTGGCTACAGTCTCCTTTCAGGCAGTTGTAGAAAGCAGTTAAGGACTCCCCCTTAACCTCCTTTCCTCCAGACTAAACAACCCCAGTTAGCTCAGCTGCCCTCGTAAGACTTGTGTTCCAGACCCTTCACCACCTTCACTGCCATTCTCTGGACACGCTCCAGCACCTCAATGTCCTACTTGTAGTGAGGGGCCCAGAACCAAACATAGTATTCAAGCTTTGGCCCCACCAGTGCTGAGCCCTGCTGGCCACCCTATTTCTGATACAAGGATACCAGACTCAGTCCTCTCATAGTTACTTCGCGAAATATCTCATTTACTCAAACAGTAAAATTGTTTACTAGTAACAACAGTAAAACCATGTAAATTAACAAGTCAAATTAGAAAAACCTGAGCTAGAACAAATCAGAGGCTGCCCAGCAGCTCTGCCAACTTCCTGAAGGTTGAGTATTACCAGCAGCACTATGAGTTGTGGTCAGAGATACAGCAAATTCTGGCTCTGGGCAACTCTCCCATGTGTAGAGCTTCACTCTGGCAAATCATAGAGACAGCCGAAGGTTGGAGGGGTTGGCCCCTCAGCTAAACACTTCATAAAATTTCAAATTACCACCAACACCATGATGTTTTGAAGATATCTGCAAATAATTCAGAAATCTGTCAGTATCTGCAAACATATTTATTTTGCCATATTAATCTTTAGAGATACTGTCCTGGGTTTTGGCTGGGATAATTAATTTTCACAAGAAGCTGGGAGGGGACACAGCCAGGATAGGTGACCCAAACTAGCCAAAGGGATACTCTGTACCATGACATCATGTTCCATCTTTAAAGGGGACTGGCCTGGGAGGGTGGGAACAGGCTGGGCATCAGGCTTTGGGCAACGAGCAAATGGCATTGTATATTATCCACGTTGTATATTCTCCTAAATCTACTGTTGCCCTTATTTTCCCTCTTCCTTTGCTGTCCTGGTAAATTGTCCTTATCCCAACCCTTAAGTTTTACATTCTTCTTCCAGATCTCCTCCCCATCCTACCATGGAACAGGAAAGGGTGATCAAGGGGCTGCATGGTGCTCAGGTCCCTTTTGGTGTCCAATGTGGGGCTCAGAGGGTTGAGATAACAACAGATCTGACCAGAGCATGTTACAACAAAGGTGTTAGACACACTTATTAGGTAGTCACTGGTCACAAAGGTGTTTGGTTTGTTCATGGGGTTGTGGTATGTAAGCCCTTACTTGCTGGATGTATTCCCTGCAGCGCTGCTTGTCACCTCTGGGAGAGGGGTCAGGATTCTCATTTTGTTGTACTGTGTGATATTGACTTGGCATATCATAACATCAATGGTCATGAGGTCAAGTTGGTACTTCATGTGGCACTGCTGTCATGCCCGTACCTCAGATGACATCTGTCATAATTGATTAATAATAGCACATAATCTATGGGGAAGGTGGGGCGGGGGTGGAGAAATGCTTACTTTCTCCTGCTCTTTCACCTCCTGTCTTCCCTTTTGGCTCAACTGCTTTTGAAAATTTTGAATACCCTTGGGATGCTCAAGACAGCGTGTTCCTCTATTATATCTCCTGAATGCGTTCCAGATCTTGTTTAGGGTTACAAAAATTGTTTTAAGAACACCACCCAGAGATCTTCCCTGAGGCTGGATAGTCGGGGGTGGTATGGTGTGTGGGAGAGCATGGGCAGGTCCCTAGAGAACTTTTCACTCCTAGAGGTTTGGAACCTCACTCCCAAACAGCTGCAGGACCCTGATGGAGTGACAGAATATTTGAAAGTAAAACGCTGTGGCTGTGCTAGGGAGGCACAACTCACTGTGCTGTGCTGGGCCCTGGCCACTATGTACCAAACTTGCTCGACAGTACGTAGCACCCTCAGAGGGCAGAGAGGGAAAACAGACCAACAGGCACAGTGGTGACCCCAATCCCAGTGACAGGCACTGTGGCTGAACCAACCTGTGCCAGTATCAGTTGCCTCTATACAGAAGAAATACACCCAAGAATCAGCTCATTTTGTAAGGGATGAGGAGGAACCAGAAGCATCACGAGACCAGGAGGAAGAGGCAGAACCAGAGATGATGCCCTAATCCCTGTCTCCGAGTGAACTGCAAGACAGGCAAAAATATTTAAGCCTCCATTCAGGTGAGCACATTGTTACCTGGCTGCTCTGGTGCTGGGGTAACAGGGCCAGTAGCCTGGAATTAGAAGCCAAGCAGCTGGGATCCCTAGCTAGGGAAGAGGCATTGAGACGGCTGGACACCATGCTCACTATATAAAGGGGCCTGACTGGGGAGAAGTCACTGCTAAACCACGACAGATACACAGGCCATTGTTTGAATAGTCTAAAATAACTCATTTTAGGGCAGACACCAAAGCAAATAATTTCAAGTCAAACAGCTAAAGTCAAGGGAAAGAATAAACTACTAAGGAGGCAATACAAAGGAAGATCTAAACTGGATAATGAAACTGGAAACCACAGAACTATATATGAAAGTATTTATTGAATAAAATGTCCTGTTACAATATAAATAAACTTTTTAATGTTGTATCACTTAGCAGAATAATAGCCTCTGCTGATAATGTCTACTGATGCTGGACTGATACAGTGTGTTTTGGATAAGAACAGCATGGAAAGAGAGCAGTGAAGTCTCTTTAGATAAGCAGAACTAAACAGTTTACTGCCTAAGATAAAAATAGGTTGCCAAAGGTCAAACACTTTAATGCAATAGCCAAAAGAAACAGTACCAAGCCATTTACCTTTTAACCTTGCTCCATACAAGATTACCATGTGTTCTCAAAGATACAGAATAGACAGGGGTTATTGGTACAAACATATCCTGAAAAATAAGGCATTCCTCCCTTCATGCAGGCTTTCAGCACTTGGGTTTTTTTTTAACAAAACAGTTCATGCTAATAAAGATCTGGCTGAACTATACTGAATTAAATGAGGAAAAAAGATTTCATTATTTAGAACACAGCAAGCCAAATTAAATAAAAAAAAAAACCACTATGAAAATGAATGACATTTTTTTCATTTCATTTAGAAATTCCAGTGGGGTTTTGTTTTTTTGCTTAAATCACATTAGGGTATAAAGTTTGCAAACTTTCTGTTTTCAAATAAGCTACTAAGACATTTTGCTATTTCAAGGCTTAGCATGCACAACAAAATGGTTGTTGCTAAGCAAAGGATTGTTTCATTTATTTGAGTTCCACAGACTGTGTAAAATTATAACACTAGCTGTTTCATTTTTTAAAAAAATGTTGCTTCTACAGAGTAAATTAGTAGCTTACTGACACTTTCCATTTGCTGGCTGCAATGCACTGGAGCCAGATTTTAGAAACACTGCTTAGTTTTAATACGATCCATCCTCCCACTTCATCTTACCTCAGCTCTGTAACAACCTCTCTTTCACTTGCCCATCCCTTCACTTTGTTCTCCCTAGTTCTCCACTGCTTAGCAAACTACACTGCAGACAAAGCCTACTCACTCTTCCTGCTCCAAAGACCCTACACGCATAAGAAAGGACCCAGGGCTACCTCTACCTTCAGTTCTGCCACCCCAGCTTTGCCAGCGACCTTGCCATTCCTTTGGCAAGTCTTCACTCAAGCTCCCATATAACCTCACTCTCCAAAAAATCAGAAACTCACTGAAAAATATTTCAGGTCAGTTGAATTATCTGAGCATCTCTGTGTTACCTGGCAACATAAATGCCTGTGCATTTCACACCTCTCTATCAAAACATGAAAACAAACACAAGGTATCTTTCATAACTAAACGGAAACATTATTTAAAGAACAGAAACAAACACTGCCTACCATATACATTATGTACTGAATCTTCCAGAATTTTGGTATAACATATAATAAATCAGTTTTAAATAATACAGTAAAAAGCTACTTGTTTACCAATTACACATACATGAACAACTGATAATGAAATGAACTGCAGGGGTACCAAGGAACACTTGTATCCTTACGTAAATAAAAGCTTACCTGACACTAGGCATTGAGCATCCGTACTCAGTTAACGTGTCAAATGACCTTGTCTCTTTTAAAAGTCCTAGCTGAACCACAATGGAAAAAAGCAAGCTCAGCACTTCACCCCTAACAGACCTCTGTGTATCTTAATATAACTCTTCAGCAATATGCACATATATTCTTCAAGAACAATCTTACTCTATGGATATGTACAGATAAGACAAGCCATGTTACCACAAAGACCCTAAACTTTCAGTAATACCCAGTGTGATTTTTAACAAAAGAGTTCTAAGTGATCAAATCCTGCTTTTCCTAAAGTATAAAAGAGCATTTTCCTGATAGATGCCGTGATTCAAGAAAGGGAACAAATTGGTCCACACGCACAGAAAGGAAGAGAGGATTGTGCTGCAAAGCAGATGTTACATTCCTGGAAGTCCCCAAAGTATAGCAGAGGTCTAAGACAAGCAGGGATTTACTTTACACTTTCACTGCACTGTCAAAAATACCTACAGGCAGAAATTACGCTTCTCCCATCATTTAAAAAAATGTATTTGGATCAATATAAATGATCAAGGAGGGAATAATCTTTACAGCAGATGAGATATTTCTCTTTGGAATCACCGCTCTGGCTGCTTGCTGACACACCTACACAAATTAAAAGGCTCCGGAGCCAACTCATTATAATGACAAATGCTTTTCCTGGTAGCAAAAAAAGCTCATCCTGCTTAAAATAGCAAAGAACACTCCTAAAACAGTGTCTTTAGTATCTTATCTGGGTCATGAGAGACCGTGTAATTACTTTAAACTCAAGATTTTTTTGACCACCCCTCGTTCCCCAAATGCTGGCTGACAAAACCATACAGAAAATTCATGCACCAGGAATGCACACTGTATTTAATTAATTTTGTAAAAATCTGCCTTATCAAATCACATATACATTTGCAATTTTAGATTAGTCCCATCTGGATGAGGTATGTTAATGACTCAATACTACAACCATCCTAATGTACATTTCTAGGGTACAGGTGATAACTGTCACATTTGGAATACAGATGTAATTCCAGATCCAAAAGGAGACCAGCAATTGTGTCATGGGTGTTAAGAAACATTTCACTCTGGAATTAAAAGCACCGATCACTTATACACAGGCTCGAGAAACCAACAGCCTAAAACAAATCAAGGGTGAGTCAGAATGCTTTCCAGAGCTCAGAGTTAAACATTTAGGTATCCTGTTAATAGAAAATCAAAGGGAGAATAAAACCACACTATTAACTGACTCAGTGCAACAGGAAACAGAATCCTAAAGCTTGTCTTTGCTTCCAATTTTAGCAAAGACACAGTTCCAACAAAACATCCTTCAACAGCACCAGAGGACAAAGGCAAATCACACACTGAGCTGTAGTGATGTCTGATAGGAAATTTGGGGAAAACTAGGGAAAGTGTTTAAAAATCAATCAGGGCATTTCTGAGTTATGGCTAGACCTACACTTGGATAAGCAGGTTCATTTAATGAAAACCTTCTTTTTAAATTAAGAAATTATTTATATTGTTTTTATTTGTAGTTGATGAGAAATACAGCAAACTGAACCAAGCAGGTAACAGAAGGATCAGCAGCGACCGACGTTTATCAAACTCTTCAGTAAGCAATTTCAGGCAGCCCATGCAGGAACGCTGCATTTCCTGCCTTACCATTGTAGCTTCCTGCAGATGCCTCAAGGGCATCCAGAGGGGAAGACACCAAGCTGGAAGCACCTGACTGCTCCCCACTTGTTTCTGGCACCAGAAATAGCAACTGAGTTTTCTTGCATGATGTAGCGTCTCCACCCTCCAGCCAGGGAGAAACTCCACTGCATTTGCCCATGGGCTTTAGAGCTTCAGTGGAATGAATTCCCATCTCCACCCATGTTCCTCTTGTTCACCATCTCATTCTTCTCCCCACCCTCTTGGCTGCAGTTCCTGATCTTGGCAGAAGTTTTTGTTTGTGGGTTTTTTTTTTTCAACTGTAAGTCCAGTCCCACCCTCATTGATGGCTTCTCACACTCCCAATTCTCAACCCTGTCTCTCCTGTCACACCACAGATCCTTTCATCTCTTCCAGATTTCCTCCACCCTCCAACTCAGAGGTCACCTAATTCCTCAGCTAGGCGCAGTTCCACTCCAACTCTTCCTCAGAAACTCTTGGGATCCTTTTTCCCCTCCCTCAAGGATGCTCTCCTGCACCCAGTTCTCCTCATGTCTCCTCTTTTGCATGGTCCACTTCTCTCCATAGAGAAGGAACTTTGACAGAGAGATTCCTTCCTATCTTGACATTCACACACTTTCCAACACTGGTTTCTCTCCTTTCAACTGTGGAAAAAACCTGAACTTTTTGTTGGAGGTGGAGGGGTGCACCAGTCATTGCCAAGAGCTGGTGAAGGTACAGTCTCCATTCCCCTGCTCGGACTGCCCCACCAGTAGAAGCCATCTAATTTAGGTTTCAAAGAGGCTGCAGCTCACAGGTTCCCCCCAGATGAACAAAGAGACACCTTTCTCCAATCATTTTTGCAACTTTCCTGTTCAGTGACAGACACATTCAAAAGGGCCATCAGCTCTACCCCACAGTGAGTTGTGCCTTGGTGTGGGAACATTTCTCTGTAATTGCACACTTCCAGTTCTTCATCACATTAGCTGACAGGCAATAAATACATAAAATATTCAGAAATATTTTGATCTTCATTTTCCTAAAGTGTAAATACTTTAATGAACTGTAAGAGGTTACAGTTTGAATTAAAAGGCACCTTGTAATTTACAAAACTGAGATATCTCACTGCCAGAAACACTGGTTATTGGGACTGCTCTTTCCACTCAAGATCTACTCAAGAACTTGAGGGGATGGAGCAGCTGGGTACTAGCTTGGTTCACAACTAGATCAAAGTTTGGCTTTAACAGGCCAGCTGGAAGTAGATGTTATGAAGGTGTTTAGTGCCACAGTAGTGCTCTCAAATGAGCAAATTCTCCAAAATATGTAGAAGCAAGTTAGAAGATGGTGAGGTGTCCTGAAGAGGAGAGTTACAGTCATGGTAATTTTAGATAGAAATTGAGCTGAAATATTTTTAAAAGTTTTGTTTTCCCTATGAAAAAAATTAAACAGTTGCTCTGCAAATACCACAAAAGACTAAAGCTTTCTATAGATTTCTGCCTGATGATTAAGTAACTTTGAGTGTCTAAGGCAGTGCTTTAAGACACTGAATGTTCAGAGTCAGTAGCTGCTTGACAACACAGTGTGAGTACTCAAATGTGGCAGCAGGCCTGCAATTTTTTTCCTTCTTTTTCCTGATCTGATTCCTTACCAGGCCCCACAAAGACATCTGAGCAAGCACAGGGGACAGTATAGCACAGGGACATGTTTTCTTGAGTTATGGTTGCCACCGAACTCTTTGCAATGTGCAGCTGAGGTCAGCAATGGTACAAGTTGGTTTTGTTCATTTGCTCTGTTTTTTAAGACAATTACATCATTTGTCTAGGAGGACTTTCAGATGTCCAATGAGATGCAATCATATTATGAACTTTATCCACTGGAGCTCATACAATTTCTGCTGCTGCCTATTTTCATAAAGCTCATAATAACTAATCATCTAGGTTTATGCCTAAATTGAATTTAGTTGAAACCTGACAACAGAGTCAAAAGATAACACAGCACAGACACTCCACAATTGCATAAACTAGTTTCTCCAGGCAGCCAAGTTAAAAAAAAAAGAGGCAAACTTCCAGCTGAAGATGATCACTGAAAGGCTTATGTCAGCATACCCTAACCCATTTTTTATTTTGTGCTTATGTGGAGATTTTTTTATTTAGGTAGCATGTGACTGAAAAGGTTTATATATAAATTATCTACTATACTAAGGTGGTGAACTGCTTATGGGGAGTAATTATGGTCAAGTAAGTACACACATTTCCCACTTAAGTACATTTCATGTTGTTGTAATGAAACCAAATATTTAAACTATCTGGGGGACAGGAGAGGGGGAAAGATTGCTAGAAGTCAATCAAACCATGGAGAAAACACATCAAACCCACCTATTAAAGGTTATTAGTGTCATTCAGAGCAATAATCAAAGTTCAATAGTTCAGAAAATTAATGTGTAAACAGTCCTTCTCAGAAGCGTGAAAACCAGAACCACAAAAACATAACCCACTTGATTTTGTCAGTATTCAACTTCTATAGGTCCCTTCCAACTCAGTATGTTCTCTAATTCTATGATTTTATAAATCAGATTTGCTCTATTAGCCTTGCAAAGTCAAAGTACCAAGGTAAAGCAGGCACACTCTATCCTTTGTCCTGCAGGGAATCTTGGCCCTTGTTTTTCTGCCACATTTTGTGAGGCCTGCTGCTACAATACCCACACCAGCTAGCCTATGGCCAGACAGTCAGCAAGGACTGAAAGTCACAACATCAGTGCAAAGACTCAAACAAAATAGGAAAGTAATTCTTGTGGGTCGGTGATAAATGATGGTATGCATTAGTCATTTACACTCCAAGATAAAAATCTAGTGTTTTTATAATCTTAACTTACAGATGAAGCACATGCATAAGCAACTTATGCAAAGAAAGAGGTTTTTTTTCCCATACCATTTAGGAAAGTAAGTTCTCAATTCTGATTCCTTCTGGAATTATCTTTCTAAAAATAAATTTTAAAAAATAATAATACTTTAAAAAAAGAACTATAAGATTACATTATATTTTAAAGGTGAGAGCAAATGAATACTTGCTATGACCAGCTTTTAAGACACAAACCTATATAAATGCTATATGCACTCAAAATAATTTGAGCAAAACTCGTGTAATAGCCCTCTGTAAATTCTGGCTTTTTAAATTTTAAATAATCTGCTTGCTTTCCAAATGCCACCCAATTGATAGCTGTCAAACCACTGATGTTCACAGAAAAGAACAAGCTACTAAAAAAGCATAGCCCTACCCATCTTCAAAAGAAATTCATTTTAACCTGCTCAGGTAAAGGTTCACCCAACCAATGAAACGACTGCCTGAAGAAAGAAGACATCAAGCTAGGCACAAAACACAACAAGAGATAGAAATTTAAGAACCAGGTGACAAATACAAACTGTCACCAAAGTGTATTTGGTCACAGATGCTCCCATATTTATACATGAATCGGTGTTGCATACAAATCAGATTACAGGTTAGAGGATTAATCTGCAGTGCACCAGCAAAACTGCCATCTACAGAACAGGTTCCAGTTACATTAAGATATCAGCCCCATAGCCTGTAAAAGACACAGGAGGGTTGGAACTAGATGGTCTTTGAGGTCCCTTCCAACCCAAACCCTTCTGTGACTGTGTGAAAGACATAAAATTGTAGATTCACACTTGAGCAGATTTCTCCTGCCTAGAGGTCGTGTGACAGTTTTCTGCCAACCTCCTGTAGCCTAAAAGTTCTTGTCAGCACAGGAGAAATGGAAACCAGATTCCATACCAAACATCCAGTCCCTCCTGTCACCTACCTTCCTGGCACATTTCATGTGCCACTCACCAGAGGTTTGTACCTAACTGCTCAATTATCACTTTCCCACCTTCACATATGGTTCTAAGAAATCTTTCTTTTCTGATGCTGTTCTCTGTCTACCCTACATACCTCCTCTTTTAAGCACCATTTGGATTCCTGTTTCATCTCTTAAATCTTTCAGAAGATCAACACGCAGACTGTATCAGGAATACTAAGAGAGCTGATGTGAAATCAGGAGCAGGGGAAATAGAGGCTAGACAGTAGTTCTTTGAGCTAGGGTTATTTCTGAGATCATTTAAATTTCTGGATCTAATTATTAGGTACATGAGACTGGTCCTATCCTCGTTCTGTTTCAAACCAGGGAGCAGCAGGTTTCCCAGTAGCAATGCTGAAATATTCCTCTGAAATTCAAAAGATGCCTTGTTCAAGAGACAGTAGGTTATAAGAAAGTAAAAAGTTAAACTCTAAGGCTCAGTGCACTGAGACAACTAAGGGAGAATTTTATCTGCCACCCTTAAAACAGTTCAAAAATAAAATCAAACACTGCTAAAACCACCTCTCAAGTCCCCTTCTGTTAAAGCAAGAATAAGCTGGAGGCAAAGTTGGAAAAGAAGCTCTCTCTATCCTCTAAATTAAATTCAAGTTATTAAAGCCAACAAGCACACCCCTACTACCACCCTCCCCCCCCATACAGACACACAAAAACCAGCCCTCACTCCCACAGAAACTCCTGCCTTTATCAAGGCTCAGACAATTCATCACTTCTGGTTTTGTCCTTCAGCTTTCTCAGGAGGTTTGCCAGTGTCAGTACTGCTTATCCTTCCAAGCATCTTAACTTCTGACAGCTTTTTTCAGGAGGCAATTTCTCATAATTAGTTCCTAATTATATATCAAGGCCCACACATTTTTTGAGTTTCTCTTCTTCCTAACACTGTTTCCAGTCTTTTTTAACACTCACCATCTCTTGAAACTAATCTTTCTTCTTCCTAGTCTAATCAATATTCTCATTTCTAAGTCTTCCTTCATCCTGTTAAGTTCTTCCAGCTTCTCCTGACAGAATATGACATTTCAAATCAAACAATCACTGCTAGCTCTCAATTGAAAAAAAATCAACATCTAATAGACAACTCCTTAGATTTTCACTTTATGTGACCAATGAGTGGATCTTGTCTTTAAGATCAGAACCGCTGGGCACTGAGTGAAACAGGTACAACCTTCTTTCATGTTTCCTCTGGTTTCAACTAAGTCTAACAATTTTATCCAGTACCTAACAACTAAGTCTCCCAGAGATCTGTCATCAAATTCTAACACCTGTAAACAATCCCCTTAAAGGCTGGCTGTGAGCAAGCAGCCCTTTTAGAGATCTTGCAGCCTGCAGCACTGCTTGATTACAAATGAACCGCCACTACATCAAAAGCTGTATCAACGACCACATTTGTCAACGGGCTGAGAACCCAACATTCACCAACTTCAAAACAATATACCCAGCACAGGCCAAAACCTGTTTACATTAAAAGCCATGTGGCAAAATAAAGTCTTCCACTGATAGGTAGTGATAGAAAGCTAAAGGTGAATTCTATCTCATGTATTCAAGCCACTCTAAGCAATACCCTACTGTTAACTGGTTATGTGTGTACATTTCTGTTGTCCTCTCAAAATTATTGCCCTATGAGTGCTGCATATTGAATAACATTCACTTTTTATCAGCTTTCCAATGAAAAAAGGCTGCTGGCAAAGAGCTGAAACGTGGTAATACACTTCCTTATTAAACTGTACCTTCAGGTGCTGAAGTAAAACGAGCGAGTTGCACTGATTTTGCATATGCAGCAGTTTATAATTACCAACACTGCAGCATGTACCAAATAACCCATTAATGCCCATGAAAAAGGAAGAGAACAGCAGCTAAGGAAATGCAAAGCCAAGGACTGCAACTTCTAAAGCATGATGGGTGACCCAAACTCAAGACAAGGAAAATAGCTAACATTTTCACATCCTTTTACAAGTATCCTGCTTTCAATAGATGTATTTGTAAATAGATGTATATAGACAATCAATGATACAACAATGATAATGACCAAAAGTTTTTATGCTCTCCACCATAAGCATGAAGATGCAGGTTTCTAGCAAGACAGCTCAGATCTAGAAAACTGATCCCAGTTTTAGAACCCAGAACAAGAAAAAAAGAAAAAAAAAAAGATTTAAAGGCAAGTGTGAACTATACAGATGCAAATAAGCATAAAAACTTAATTGATATGATTTTGCAACAGTAAAAATGAAGCAGGTCTAGAATAACTATTAAAAGGTACAGAGTAAGTCAGAATTAGTATGGAGGGGAAAAAAAGTGCCTGAGAATTTTTAAAAAGTAATGCCTTGCCTTGTATGTAAGGAGAAGGGTACTGATACAGGGAAACTAATAAACCACAAAAAGGGTGAAACAAGATCATAGGCAGATGCTATCTTTACGTACAGGAATAGTCATCGATTCTTCTGAGAAGCCTAAGGCAAAATACCAAAACCTGAGACAAATGTTTTCTTGATTAGGAAAATATAAATCAATGCACTTAATTACATCTTACATTTAAATAAAATAAACATAATCCCAGAGGAGGCATGATACATACTGTTCTACCAACCAAATTAGACTGATGATGATGAAGCCATCATTAAGGCCTTGCGACTGTGTCTTAAGTACACCAAGTTTGAAGTACAACAGAAAAGCTAGGAGGGAACCAAAAATTTACAGCTTCACCATCTATTACTCTCATCTGGCCTGTTAGTAGTAGTAGACACTGGTCTATTCCTGTCAGAAACAAAGCATGTCTGACCTCATCCATAATCAGAAATAATCCTTTAATGTGTTTTCTAGCTACTGTTCCAGTTCAGCTTCACTTAACTTACCAACCTCTTAACTCATATTTTAATTAGGGGATTTTTTCTAACCTGAGATGAGAAACAGCACAAGCAGACCAACAAGCTAATCTAAGGAAACAGTAACCTGTTTCCCTGGCTCAGCTGAAGTCATGAGAAAAGGTACATCCAACTTTGACAGCCTCCTTCATTCTTGCCTGGATTCCCATTAGCCCAATTAATTAATCCATTTACTATACAACTGCTAAAACTTAAATGCTTAAACTAAACTATCCAGAACTTATAAAACTTTTCTGATATACTTACCATAGTTTCTCATTAGCTTATTCCTAGCCAAGGTGCAGAAGATACCTCATGTGTTTACATTCTCTTTTCACCTTTACGCCACTGAAGCACTGTAAAATGGTTTTGTTTGAAGCAATGGACATGGGAGGAGTTGGTTGAGTTGGAAGGCATGCAGTATACTTCCATACATTACAGAAAATGTAGCTATTTTATCATGACAGAAATGCCTGTATATTCTTTTTCAGCCTGCTATTAAAACAAAAGCTTCACCTGAACTAAGTCCTTGCAGTGTAAAGCATAAGAGATCTGACATAGCTGGAGAACGAGAAACGGTTCTTCTGAAACTATGCACACTACAGCTGCCAGAACCTAACTGGTTTTCTTAATTAGCTGCAACTTTTAGGGCAGATATTTAAGCAATTTACCTAAAAAGGAAAAGCAGTAGCACTGAATCTGGACAGCTTGTTGACCCAACCACACACCCATTTTTCCTTCTTTGTAGGTACCAGAGCTATGAAGTTTCAAATGCAAGCTTTAGAAAAATCACATTTTAGGAAATCAGATTTCCAGCATCTTCCAGCAAGAAAGCTGTCCAATTAGGGTAACAGTTCATTAACACTACTGTTAACAAATGATATTAATTTAGAAAGTCAGGTAAACAAGCAATTAATCCAAATGTTGAGCAAGTATTGTTCTGCTGAAGATGTTACAAGTATTGTTGAATAGAAGGCATCCAGAGTCAGCCAGTAATTCCATTAAGAAAAGCATTCATGAATGCATTAATTCCTATGCTTCCTTCCTAGATGGAAGAGCTCCATGGTAACAGACACACCGAGCTCCAAGTATCAAATCTCATTCAGAAACTTGGAGATTTGATTTTCTGCCAAAATCAGGGAAAGTACTAGTCACATTTGGCAAAATTTGTCTTCAGAAAATGACAGATTTTCGGAAGTAACCCCTGTCACTTCAACTGCTGTATGCAGCTTTTAAGACACTGGACACATAATAATGGACTAATTAATACAGTGTTGCAGACTTGATGTCTAGACAAGATAAGACATTTCAAGAATCCCTGCTACTCATGCTCATAAAGGAACAACAAAGAGATAGCCTTTTGTGTAACACCAACACTGAATTGCTCCAGTTGTGAATTTAACACCAGGGACATATTTGTCATCACTGGGGAAAAACCCCACACTTCAGCACATTAGGTGCTAAAAGCATAAGCTGATCTTTAACTATATTAAAATAGAAACTAAACAAACCCAAAACAATACTTTAATGTATGTTGCATGTTATTAAAATACTGCAAAAATATTAAAAGCATGTTATTAAATGCAAGAATATAAAAAGTGTGTGAAATTTTTACCATCAGCAAGTGATGAATATTCATTGACCTTGACAAGCCAATGCAAAATTCTCTGCTACACTATTCCAAAGTACCCAGACCAATCTTTAAACACCTATTAAATGGGCTTCTACACCATGCTCAGAAAACACTAACACCAAATTTCATAATTACAGTTGTGGAGGAAAGAGGGAAAGGCATCTGCAAAGGCATAAAGAAACACCTAGTTAAAACAAAACAAAAAACACCCCAAAAAATCCCCACAACCCAATGCAACAAAAACCCCCCAAATCAACTCAGAAAGACAATTACCTCACTATTTTTGTTTTTAAAAACTCTCCAAAGTTTTTGAATGCTTACAAATATAGCATCAAAAGCCACATCATGAATCTAGTCCCTACTTCATGGAACATATTAAAACACATTAATGCTGCAGAATTTTTATTCAGTTCAAAAAGGCACAAAGATGGAAAAGAAGATGCATCAGGATGGAAGGGATCAGCTTCCCCAGTACCTGCCACATGGAAGCACCAGGAATGATGTGTTCTACCCACCACAAAGTGGCAGAGCCAGAAGGTCCCAGGAACTCAAGCCTTCCCTGAGAGCAGCTGAGCCCATTCCAGATGGAACAGATCCCCACAGGTAGCCAAAACCAGGGGATCACAGCAAGGAGCTGTGACTCCACAGTTCAAGGATGACGGCAGGAAACTGCCAGGAGGAGCAGGGAGGAGAAACAGTGTTCTTGGTGGAAAGAAAGCATATGCTGGGTGGAAAACAGCATGCAGGGCTGTGATGGCAGCAGGGCTCAGAGAGTGAGCTGTGAAACACTGAAATAGGCTGTCCAGTGAAACAAGGGCGTTTCCCTCACTGGAAATACTCAGGACTTGGCAGAGCCTTGAATGACCTGATCTGAGGCCCTGTTTCAAGAGAAGATTGGCTCAGCTGAGGTCCTATTCAACCTGGACATTTCTATGATACTGTCACTACATCTGTCATTTCAAATATGAGACCAGAGATGTCCAGGACCAGTGGTCCCAGTTCATCAGTGCTCTCAAGTGCCTGTGCATGTTCAACCATGTTCTTCCTTCCCAAGTTACACTGGCAGACTTCAGATTAAATAACATGTTTTTCTAGTTCAGGAGTCACACTGGTAATTCTTGGCTCTGTTCAAACAGTGTCCAGATTTTCTAAGCCTTTATCCTTAAGCACAACTTCTGTTATGCCAGCTTCAGTTAAAACTTGCAAAGCAACTATAAACTTTTAAAAGACAGTCACTAAATAGCAACCAGCAACTAGGACTTGACCTTTTTTTGTCCTGTCATAATCAGCACACAAAGGATTTTATTTTTTCTTCAAATTACATGATTTTACATGAGTGCTTGCAGTAAGCCCCCAATCAAACAAATACACAAATGTTTTCTTGATGAGACAGAGCAGCTCTTTACAATCACGTTCCATTTAAAATTCTGGACTCGGTGACTGCAACTGTGACTTGGGAGGAAAAGTAGAGGGAACTTCAGAGAAGAGTGATATGAGTCATGCACAAGATATGGAGATGGACTTACTTAAACAGAACACCTGTGTGAATATTTCATTCAGTTGCTTAAGGGATATTTTTCCTTGTTGGTTTTTCATAAGAGAAGTAACAGACCATATCACAAGCTGCCAACCCCTCTTCTTCTGCCCAGGGCATCATCGGGCTGCCTGTTCCTCTGCTGTACAGCAATGAACGTGCTCACTGCAACACACTGTATGTGTTCTGTCAGCACTTTTTTCCCCTCTGGGTTTACCTGAAGCACTACCATACTATGAAGTAAAAGTACATATTTGGAAATTTTTGCTCTTTCTCCTGGATGCAGATTTAAAGACGGATAGAGATGGAGAGAACAAAGCAGAGAGAGATGTTTATCAGGAGTTCCAAACAGCAGGAATGAATAAAAACTGAAAAGTAACCATCACTACATCTGGTGCTTCAAGAGAAAGCAGAAAAACTTGGGAGACAGAAGTAGAAGTGGTCTGATGGATCGAGCCTTCTAATCAAGTCTCATTTTATCAAACACTAAATGGACCAATTCTTAAACACATGCCCAGTGGCACAAGAAGTTATTTCTACCTTGTCTGATTGACCATTTTAAACACTTTAATAGCTGTCCAGTAAAGACTGAAAACCAATCTGTCAGGACTCTTGCTTTGCAGAAGGATTACAGCATCACCATTTTCACAGTAGCCCTTTGCAATACATATTTTATTTTAGCAATCCTTCTACAAAATCACATTCCAGAAATAATGCATTCAAACTAGATATTCAGCAGCTATTTAAACACCTTGATGAAACTCAACTGGAAAGAAGTTCACGGAACCAAAAGGTTTTCTGCTGTTACTTGAGTTTTCCCCATATATAATCAGAAACAAATTACATAAAAGCTTTTTTATAAACATATGATGTCTTTCATTATCAACTCAGTTTTCCCAATCCTAAAGTATTACAGGCTACAGCTCACTTTTGAGATTTAATTGCTACATCTTTATGGACAATACAGCATGACTGGCAGAAGTATTAAATACACTAAGAACTGATTTTACTGTGCAGAACCCAGAAACATACTTTCAAGTTAAACAGTATAAATTACATTAGGAACTTAATCCAAAGAACCTTTAGTAAGCAGTTCACTGCAAGTTTAGTTTCCATTCCACTCTCTCCATTTGCTGCCTCTCTCATTCCTCATCAACTCAAGCCACACAGAAATAACCCGAATTTACTTCTAGATTGTTATTCTCTTGACAACTCAAAGTTAACAGAACAGTGTAGAAACTTCTACAGAGAGACTGCTTCCATATACACTAGGAGGATGCACAGGATTTTACAGTTATGAAAATCAACAGGATTATCATAACAATACGTTTTCTGGATTTTTAATTGCTGAATCAGAAGTTGCTTTTAAGCATTTATCTGAAAAACACAGAGGTCATTTTAAAGTCTTGCATTAAAATGGTTAAATATCTTGTCTAGCTCTCAACAAATTCACAGTACCTGGTTTTATTTAAAAAATTAGAATCTTCCTCAGTTTTATAAAAGTTATTGAAGATGCTTCCAGCATCATTCTAGAATCTTATTTTAATTCTACAGAAGCTGACAGCTTCCATATTCAAATCAATGGGAAGAACTGCTTCTATTCTTCAGATTCTCCTGAGCTAAATTCCTAAAAGTATTCTATTCCACTGAACTAGTCTAGACTTCCTTAGAGAAAAATGCAAATTCTACCAAACACAACAACATTATATTATATTGAAAACAACATTTGGGTTTTATGCCTGAATTTCCATCTGTCTTCACAATAAGCCTTGTCCTTAGGACAGAGAGGTCGATCTTCAGGGGAAATTAACTAATCACAGATTCACTAGCATCAGGCTAAAGAACCGCAGTTGCTATTTTTTTAAAAAGTCTCCTTTTTTTTTTTAGTTTGTCATTTTTCAATAGTCACAAGTTTATGCATTTGGTAGCAGCTGATTTACATCACATATGACCTGGTTATCAAACACACAGGGATAAAGAAACTGTATCGTGACCCTCACAGCTGCAGCACGGTGGTCTGGTTAATGCTGACCCAGCCAGACACAGCACATGTGCAAAGCCATGCTCACCAGGGACATGATAATGCAAAGTCAACATTAAGAAAACAAGAAAAAAAAAGAGAAACAGAAACAATTGAGTATTTTTCAAGTGTCAAGAAAAAAAGCAACCACA
The DNA here is from genome assembly GCA_020800305.1 of Porphyrio hochstetteri. Taxonomy (NCBI): domain Eukaryota; kingdom Metazoa; phylum Chordata; class Aves; order Gruiformes; family Rallidae; genus Porphyrio; species Porphyrio hochstetteri. The sequence goes on from CM036905.1 coordinate 37,169,764, forward strand.
GTGTTACAGCACAGGAAAAGGGCTCACAGGCAACAGAACAAAGCCACTAGAATTAAGATGGAAAATGAAGACCTAGAATAAGCTTATCTTGAACAAGACCAGAGACCTACTTTCTTGAAGATGTTGTTACGAGATAATCATGAGGGGGAAGAGTGATCTATATTTCCTTTCCACCCATACACTGAAAACACTGTAAATCACAGCAAGTCTGAAGAAAGTCATCTCTTTCTCCCACCCAAATTATAATCTTTAAATGCAATTTCCAGAGTTGGGCATAGCTGCATTTACATTAGAAAAATTTCCAAACTCTCCATCTAAAGTAACAAAAATGCAGTAATAAAACAATTTGATTGTTTATGACAAAGGAAATTGAAGGTTATTGTAAATAATTTATTCGCTGTGAAGTGACATATTAAAGACTAATATATGAATAAATTTCCATTGATCTTCCTCAAAAAAGTCAATGTTACAAGAGTAACAGAAATCTTGTTTTGTATTAAATCGATCCTCAAGTACTCAACACAAAAAGGAATACATACTGAGAACACAATATCCCTCACTCCATACATAAAACATCACAAAGCAAAACTTAGTAGTTCTTAATCTTCAGAGAATGACAAAGGCACAGAGAAACTAAACTGCTCTAAAAAACCATCCACACAAACACAAAACCCCAAGACAACCACCTACTAAAACACACACAAAAAAATCCCTCAAAACCAACAGGTCGCTTCTGGTGTTCAATCCCAACTGTCTGTATCCAGTGCTCAATCCCAACTGTATACATTAAGTTAAGGAAATTACAGTGTAAAAGTAATTTTTGATAATCCGATCTCACATAAAATCTTAGGTTTTAATTACAATCAAATTGATCTGTATTATATTTGATTTTAAAGCATTTATTCAAAGAAGCATTTTCTTGACTTGCAGAACAGCAGGTGTTGCACCTAAGCTACAAAAAACTGCCACTAATTCTCAGGTGCAGATAAATGCCGTGCTTCTTCAGTAATGTACAGAGTTAAATAGACAGCGATGCTATCATCACATCATCTCAAGAAATCAGATTACACTCCTATTATGCAATAAATTGACACATTTCTAGCAGATCAAACCACTGCATAGGTACTGTATCGTTGACAAAATGCCAAGAGGACTCACCTGTTCAATCTCCTTTGTCTTAGTTGCAATTGCTTTTGAGCGGCCAAGCAGCTGACCATCTTCATATAATTCTGCACTGTCTGTTATATGTGTTTCTGTTTCCTCTGTCTGTTCGACATATAAAGCAGTTGAGGATCCAGCCTTTAAAAAACCAAACAAACAATTTCAGTTTTGAGAGGAAAAAAAAACAAACTCAAAATGTGAGAGCGAAAATAAAACCCAAAATACAGCCAGTTAAGCATGAATTTGCTTAGCAGGGTGATAATTTACTGATTAGATACAGAAATATGGTTTTCAAACACATGGAAGATATGACATCACAAAAAAACCCCTATAACTTGATCTTGATGGTGTAAAGACAATGATGTCAGATAACCTTTACCTGCCCTTCTGCTGAGAAGGAGCTTGTATATGTGATATTTATAACACCAGAAATCCACAATGAAAGTGGAATTCATTTACTGAGAAAGGATAAAAGGAACAAATCAAAGGTAAACAGGCATTCCCAATATCTAAACACCATCAGAAAGAACTCTTGCAGCATTTAAGGCCACAGGTTTTATATCAAAGGAAGGTATATACCCCATTTACAATAAAAGGAAACATAAGCTTAGAGGATTCCTGATAATATGGGAAATCTTACCAAAGTACCAAAATTCTATAAACTTCCCTCTAAAACAGAAATTAAGACAGTATCCCTGCCCCAAGGAAAAGAGACTCGTAATCTATATTGAAGATATAAAAAGGGAAGAAATTACTCCTGCAAAATCCAGTATTATCAGAGTTGTAGAATACTAAAATATTTTTTTAAAAATAAGGTTGAGTAAATATGTTACACTATTCAAAAATAAAGAGGTGGAGAATCTTAAGATTTAACTAACTTGAAACAGAAATGCATTAGGTGAAAAAAAGAAAGCTTAAGTGGCCCTTTGAGTACTTGCTCAAAACTTGGCAACAATATAAACCATTAAGATTGCATCCCAAATCTTGTAAATCATTAAATGCTGGAATGGGAGTAAAGGCTGCTAAAAACTTACAAAACGTGCAACACAAAGCTCAACTATTAAACCCTAGGTAAGATGTACTGGAAAAAGTTAAAGTTGCAACACAGACACAACAGTCTATTAATCAAGGTGAGAAGTATCCTTTCTTCTAGGGCTCAGAATGAGATGTCTCACCTCCTTCATTAGCATTCCTTTAGCACACTTTCTTAGTCAATAAATCATTTCAAACTCTACCATAATCAACTGCCATATTTGCATTTTGAGTATTTTTAAGTTTTTTCACACTGCAATTTTCTCTGAGGCACAGAGGAAGCTTAAAACAACTCTTCTCCATACGGCCCACTCTGTTCTTTCCTCCCTTGCACTACCTTCCTCTCATCAAGAACAAGAATGACATTTCTCTTCACTGTTACTCTCCTGAACCTCTCAGAACTGTCCATGCATATGTTCTCCATATGGCATTCATGCTTGGATCAGTTTGCTCCTTTTTCCTTACTCTATGCTCCCCTTTTTTTTAAACATCTTTTTCCTGGAGGGAAATGAATGGTGTATTTGTCCAGTTGGATCTTCTTGTCCAGTATCAAGAAGCTGTTGATGTACTTGGCCATTACATAGACCTAACTAAAGTGCTCAGATAAATATGAATCCAGTGAGTTTATTTTTCTAATCTAGACCTTCAGCTCCACAAGTGTGAAATACAAGGAGGAAATTCAATGGTTTGTTTTCCATCAAATTATTTGCAATATAGTGCCCCATCAATTACAAAGTTTAAGGAATGTGACTGTAAAGCAGGTACTATTTTGGCTTAAGAGTGCCTTTAAAGTTGAAGAGGACTGCTGAAATGATCATAGGATAAAACCAGACTATTTTACAAGGCATTACATGACATTTTTTTTCTTTTAAATGACAAAAAAAAGTCACCTTCTGCATCAAAAGGTACCCGGCAAAAGACACCATCTTTACGAGGGTATTTCTGCCTTCTCTTTGACAGAAATCACTGCCTAGCAGTCTTACCAGCTTCAGTTGAATGACTTTGAAAACCCTACAAATCATATACCATTAGTCTTTAGATGACTAAAAAGACACATACTCTATCTGCTAGCGACAAAGGCAGGGACATCGCAAAAGTAGTTTAGATGTATAAGATGACAAGGGGTTTCCCAGAAGCCAAGTCTTTTCTGGAATGGTGCTGGGCTGAATGCTGAGATGTTCTGAGAGCACCTAGAAACATTCACATCAATCCCTCCTAACTTGCATTCTCTCTTGGCCAGGAATTCAGGTTATCAACCAGGTCCCCTAACACACGATCCACAGCTGAGCTACCCAAGAACAAGAAGTTTGCCAGTCCCCTGCCCACCTTGCTGCACGAACACATGCCAGCTGAACTTCAGTACTGAATACTTACCTTGCTCTAGAGGGCATTAATGAATGCTTGCAGAGTCTGCTGTGCTAGCAGATCAGTAAAACACAACCACATCTGAAAGAATGGCAGCAACAAATGCATTTTCTGCTAAAATAACAGAAGCCAAAAAGGACCACCTGCCCAAGGGGAGCATAACAGAACGAAGACCGAGATGATCTATAATCACACTTCAATGTAGCAAGGGGTAGAAGGCAGAGAGGGGCAACAACAGAAGGATATAAACTAATATTGAGTATATGTGAAATAAAGATTCTCAGGGGTGGGGGAAAAAAATCCAGCAACTGCAGAAATGAAGCTTTTGCCCTGCAACTAAGATAGAGGAGGAACGCTTTCTGAAAGGGAATGCATGCCGTGGCAGGCTGCCATGGCATGGAGCTGAACTCAATGCACCAGAGGTTCTCTTCTAGTCTTATGCCTTATCTGTAAACTCATATTTTGACTCAGAAGTCCCTTGCTAATTTTAGGAAGCTCAGTAGGCATACAGACATATATAAATGCAAGAGTGTCTTGGAGAATCCCTGGGAGAGTTGGAGTCTTGTTTTGTCAGTTGTAGCTCAACATTAATTCAAATCATACTAATAAAATCTGTGATGTTTTTCTGTATGGTTTTAAAAAAAATATTACAAAACACAAGGCTTTATACTCCCTCCTGCTCTCTTTCAACAAGCATTTAATAGCTTAGACAGAAAATTCAGGGGTAAATTACAAAATATGCTTCTCAGGAGAGTGTAGAAAAAACAGGAGTCTACTGTTGTAACATTTCAAAACAAATTAATACTCTGGTCTTACATCACATTCTGTTATTTCAGGTAAATTGCTTTCATCAGCCTTTTCTGCCTTTTCAGCTGCCCACTTGCTTGCAGCTTCTGCAAGTTCCTTTTCTGATAGTCTGTTACTCTTATCCAAGACCTGTATAAAAACATTACAGTCAAGGTTTAGCATGAAATATATTTACATTTGCAAAGCAGCTTCAAAATTAAAAAACCCCACCAGTTATTCAGAAACCCAAAACATTTTTAAATAGAAAATAAGGAAGCTAATTATTTCATTTGCTGACTGATTCCTTTAAAAAAAAAAAGGTGGGGAGAGAGCAGAAAGAAAAAAAAGACAGAATACAAGATAAATCTGTGAAGTTCAGTAAAATGTTAAAAGAGCACCATACTTTCAGAATCATATTTATTAAATTCACAGGACAAAGAAAACAGAAAAATTACTTGAGACCAGCTGAGTTTAAAGAGACATGGATCAAATGGGAACTAAGAAGTCAAATACAAGCATAGAGTGATCTAACAATTCAGTGTGATTTTCAGAGATAAAAGGCTGTAACAAATTTAAACTAAACTATTAAATTGTGTGCAGGGTATAAAACCTAAGCTAATTAGGGACAAAAAGTATTTTATACATGCTTCAAATCATCAGCCTTGCTTTCACTAAAATCCATTATTTTTTTTATGTGGTGGGGAGAGGAGAACACTGGTCGTTGGTAATAAGAGTCTGTCATGGCTTTATAGTCTTTTCATCTACCTTTTCATATGGAAACATTCATATAAATATTTAAAAATGTATTTCACTCTAAGAATATGATTTGGCTTTTACTAACAGAGCACAAACAGGCAATAACAAATACCCGCCTACAGAAACCAGTTTAGGAAGAGCTAGCTTTAGAAATCATGTTACCACTCTATGGGTAACTCATTTTTATCAAATGTCTGTATAGACACATCCATCTAAGAATCTACACAACTGCAACACCAAGATTAGTAGCTAAGAGAAATACAATCCTAGTTCTTGAAAAAAACTTGTAACAATTTTTACCCAATGCCTGTTCTATCTTAGCAAGTAGATGGACAAAAACCCCAAGCAAACAAAAAACCCACCCCAGAATAAAACAACAATCCCCCCATTATCATTGTTCATTCCAAATCACATAAACAGCCAGAGGAAGCATAAATACTGTGACCTGTAGAAAGACTGTTCCATCTTCAGGCCTTTTGTGCTTACCTCGAGTGAAATATTATCCAAACACCTCTCTGTGCTCTAGAATGGCATAAGTATGCAATTCACAGAACCCACCCAGGATCCTGCGCCATAAAGACACCACCTTTAGCTGTATCAAGAGGAGAAGTGTAACACAATATTCAAGTAGGAATCCCTCTTTTCTGTAACTGTAAATTGCCAAAATATAACCAGCGAAGTCAGGAGGTGACAAAGTTCAAGATACAGGGGTACAATGAGGGTTCTTAAAAGGGATAATATAATTCATAGAATAATTAGCCCAGCTCACCTTTCCAAACTATGCCATTATTCTTACACTAGTCTCTCTAGAAACTATCTACTGCCAAGTTGTTGTTGTTTTTTTTCCTCCAAATGTTCTTATTCCCCACAGTATTTTGGACTTTTATCTTTAACTTTTTTCCCTAGCTGCCAAAAAAACATCTGTACTGTGGTTCTGTTATGAATCTCTCCCTTTCCTCAAATGTAGCTCTCTGGCCAATACTAACAAAAAGCAAAGACCAGTATCTTTGTCATGGACAATCAGCTTTGCTAAAATGAAGATAAATAAAATGTCACGTGACCTCCAATATTTCCACAAGTCATAATCAGGAAAGAATCACTGTGGTATCTAGTGGAATACAGCAAAAAATCCCTTTAATTTAATCTCACTAGATTTAATTCTATAGATTGCATGTCAATAAATATGTATTAAAGTACCCTGCATGTATTTTATGTAGTAAGGTAATGGTATTTCCACATGTACACTACGACTGAAGAGAAAGAATAGGAATTAATTTCTCAGATGAAAATATCTGCAGATATTTAGGCTGCAAACTGGCCAGAAATTAACAAACTAGTATATCTCATTAAAAAAACCCACAAAAAACTTCCTCCTGCCTCAAAAAAGAAGGGTCTTTTTTTCCTTTGTTTTACCTTATGCATAATATAAGAGCAGCAAAAACCTGTCAGTTTTCTGTTATCTTTGCTGAGAAGCTTTCCCTATCTCATATATCTGCCTTTTGCTCTAATTATGTTGGAAACAGCCTCCAAGGCTCGCAGTCCAGACAGCTATTAAGGAAAAGCACAAAAGATTGCAAGCCATAGTCAATTAAACAGGTGGTTAAGATCAGATAACACCAACATGTATTAATTCACATGCATGAATATGTAAAAAATTAATTATAAGAGAGATAAGAATACCTTTTCAGATTTGCATACAGTTACTTCAGTGAAAAGAGATATTGCTGCAGAAGCTTATACCTTTGTAAGTATTTCAAAGCTAAATTATAACTTAGAGCATGGGAAATTATCTTCTTTGATCTATAAAAGAAAGTATATAACTCATTTCTCAAACCTAAGTAGATTGTAAGACCCTGGCCTGGAGATGTTCATCACGTTTTGCAGAGACTTGTCCTGTCAATATTTCTGTGTCAGTGAAGCACTGATACAACTTAACTGGTCAGTGTAACCCAGCCATCACCCCAAGAGGCTCCACTGACACAGGACATTACAAGCAGATTTTGGGACTTCCAAGAAAAGGTCGCTTCTGCAGCTGATGCACTCCCATTAAGTATTTATGTTGTCTGGGGAAATGATTTCCATCAAATGGCAAAGTTTCATTTTGTGTAGGTTATGTTATGGGATATCCAGCTGTCAGCAGGTACGTGCAAACTGCTGGCCAAAAACCCGATAGGGATGTCAGGGATCAGACCTGACTGAAGAAGAAAGCAAAACATTTAAAGAATACTTTGTAGCTCAAGCTCACAATGCATGCTAATACGAGAGCAAGAGATTTTGCAATGCTTCCTTGATCTCAGAGGTTTGTATTAAGCAAGGACTTGGTATTAAGCTGTAGCATGCCAAAGTCTGTAAGCAAAACAGGGAAACTAATTATGAACTTTATTTTATAATCCAAAGCAGTGTAACTTGTAACAGCAATCTGACTTTCCTTATTTTCATTACTGAAAATGTATCACTTTTCTCCCCCCTTAAGGACATTGGCATTCAGCTAATGCCTAGCACAGCAGTTCTAAAAGAGCTGCATAAGGGAGAAGTACTTAGAATGACATAGCACAAGCAAAGCCTGATTATTTTTTCTTCCCCACCTAATTATTTCCTCCAGTCTCACCTTCTCACAACAGAAAGTACCTTTCTTTCTTCCAATTTTGTTTTTGTTTAAAGTTCCACTGCTTTTATTAAAAAGACCTACAGAACCAGGTTAGTACCCCATGCTACTGAAGGCAAACACTACTTTTGAATAGGATCTTGTTCACGTACAATATAATGCATTGTTTATTTAGGTCTCCTTTAAGTTTTTCTGAAAAAATTTAGAGACAATGTTCCTGTGGAAATGTTCATTTTAACCTCAGATATAATTGACAGAAAAGCAGTCTGTGATGTGAAAATGGTTTTGCTGCCTCAGGATGGCCAGACCAATACTGAATGCTGTTTGTTCATTAGTGTTTATTAGCCTGTCCATTTAACTAATTAGCAAAATTATGTAGTTGGTGCTCAGCCAACAAGATTCTTTTGAAGGGAAATTAAACAGCATAATTTAGAACATAAAACTGCATTTACCAAGCTATCCTGCAATGTGTCTCCTTCCCCGAGTAAATGCTGCCATTGTTGCTGCATCTTCAACCTGCCCTGCTTCCAAGTCTACACTACTATTCCCATTATCTTCCCTGTCAGACACTTCACCATACTGTTTCCAAATCCAGTCACAGTTTAGGAACCACTGCAGGATGGAGTTCAGTACGAGTACAGGCTTGTCCAACTGATCTGATGCTCCTAAAAATTGCTTCTCCATTTTTCTCTTTGCTATTGCTTTTCTAGCACACTCCAGACTTCAGAAAATTACAATTTTAAATCCATCTAGAACTCCCTTTCTCCTAAATAAGACAGTGAATACAGAATAAAGAGGTTTGTCAATGTCATCATTAGATACACAGCATTATGGGGGACTTCAATCACCTCAGTATCTGTTAAAGGAACAACACAGCTGGGCATAGGCAATCCAGGAGGTTCCTGGAATGTGTTGATGACAGCTTCCTCCTCCGGGTGATAGAGAGGCCATCGAGGTGAGGAGCCATGCTGGACATTGTTCTCACCAACAAGGGGGTTGAAATGGTGGAGTTCCAGGTCCTCAGGGCAGTGAGGAGGGTGCACAGCAAGCTTCCTACCCTTGACTTCAGGAGAGTGGACTCTGGCCTCTTCAGGGAACTGCTGGGTAGAGTACAATGGGACAAAGCTCTGGAGGGAAGAGGGGCCCAGGACAAATGGTTTGTATTCAAGGGTCACCTCCTCCAAGCCCAGAGGCAATGCATCCCAGCAATGAGAAAGTTAGGCAAAAACACCAAGAGGTCTCCATGGATCAACAAGGCAGTCCTGGGCAAACTCAAAAAAAGAAAGCCTAACAAGGGTGGAAGGAAGGGCAGATAGCCTGGGAAGAATACAGGGAAACTGTTTGAGCAGCCAGGGATCAGGTTAGAAAAGCCCTGATAGAACTAAATCTGGCCAGGGATGTCAAGGCAGCATGAAAATTTTTTACAATGAGAAGAGGATGATAAGGGAAAATGTGGGCCCTCTCCGGAATGGTTACCTGGGATATGAAGACAGCTGAGGTACTCAATTACTTTTTTGCCTCAGTCTTCACTGACAAGAGCTCTATCCACACTGGCCAAGTCACAGAAGGGACCGGGAGTATGAGGAACTGCTCACTGTAGGAGAAGACCAGGTTCAAGAACCCCTGAGGAACCTGAAGGTGCACAAGTCCATGGGACCTGATGAGGTGCATCTGAGTGTCCTGAAGGACCTGGCAGACAAAGTGACCAAGCCACTCTCCATCATACTTCAGAGGTCCTGGCAGTCAGGTGAAGTCCCCACTGACTGGAAAAGGGGAAACATAACCCCCATTTTTAAAAAGGGGGAAAAAGGAAGACCCAGGGAACTACAGGCCAGTCAGTCTCACCGCTGTGCCTGGCAAGATCATGAAGCAGATCCTCATGGAGACTATGCTAGGGCACATGGTGAATAAGGAGGTGAATGGTGACAGCCAACATGGCTTCACTAAGGGCATATCAGCACTAAGGGCCTGACAAATCCGGTGGCCTTCTATTACGGTGGACATACTTCTACTATGGTGGACAAGGGAAGGATGACAGACATCATCTTCCTGGACTTGTGCAAGGCATTTCACACTGTCCAGCAAAACATCCTTGTCTCTAATTTAGAGAGACATAGATTTGACAGATGGCCCACTCGTTGGATAAAGAACTGGCTGGATGGTCACACTCAAAGAGTTGTGGTCAATGGCTCAATGTCCTCATGGAGGTCTGTGATGAGTGGTGTTCCTCAGGAGTCAGCACTGGGATCAGCACTGTCAAACATCTTGGTCAGTGACGTGGACAGTAGGATTGAGTGCACCCTCAGCAAGTTTGCCAATGACACCAAGCTATATGATGAGTTTGACATGCTGGAGGGAAGGGATGCCATCCAGATACCATGGCAGGCTGGAGAAATGGGCCCATGTGAACTGCATGAAGATCAATAAGGCTAAGTGCAAGGTCTTGCATGTGGGTCAGCACAATCCCAAACACAGATACAGGCTGGGTGGAGAATGGATTAAGAGCAGCCCTGAGGATTCTCCTTGGGCTGAGGACTCGGGGGTGCTGATCAATGACAAGCTCAACAGAAGCCAGCAATATGCAATAGCAGCTCAAGGAAGTCAACAGTGCCCTGAGCTGCATCAAGAACAGCGTGGCTGGCAAGTTGAAGGATATGATTCTGCCCCTTTACTCTACACCTGGACTGCTGCATCCAGCTCTGGGGTCTCCAGTACAGGAAAGACATAGTGCTGTTAGAGCAAGTCCAGAGGAGGGCCACAAAGGTGAGCAGGGGACTGGAGCACCTCTCGTATGAAGAAAGGCTGAGGTCTTCATAGTGCTTCAGTCCCCAATCATCTTTGTGGCTTGTTCAGCCAGAATAAGAAGAGAAAGCTCCAGGGAGACCTAATTGTGATGTACCAATACTTAAAGGGGCCCTACAGGAAAGTGGGAGAGGGTCTGTTCATCAGGGAGTGTAGTGACAGGACAAGAGGGAATGGCTTCAAAATGAAAGAAGGTAGGTTTAGATGAGGTGTTAGGAAGAAATTCTTTACTGTGAGGGTGGTGAGGCCCTGGCAGAGGTTGCCCAGAGAAGCTGTAGGATGCCCCCTGCATGGAAGTGTCTACGGTCACGCTGGATGAGGCTTTGGGCAACCTGATCTAGTGGAGGGTGTCCCAGCCCATGGCAGGGGGTTGGAACTAGATGATCTGTGAGGTCCCTTCCAACCCAAAGCATTCTGTGATTCTATCATCAGCACCTTCCTCCCAGATAAGGGAGGTCTATCCTCTGCGGAACTGCAGAGCAATTCAAGGTGCTCCTTTCCCTAATAGCTGCATACAGTATCTACTACCAATTGAGGATAAAATCCAACAATAATGAGCTATCTGAAAAGAAAATCACCTTTGATGTGGGGACTGCTGTTGACCCTGAAGGTGATGCATCTCTTGATGTTTTCGTGGATTGAGCAGATGTCCTCTCTTTACCTACAACTGAGAAGAAAAAGAGCGACTGTGAAATTATATTAAAGACATATGTTGCAAATATACTCATTGGCTTAGAAAAATTGCAGTGAAATTCCCTCAAATCTGACATGCTCCACCACCTGATAAATATCGCTAAGAGTTTCTTCTCTTTACAGAGAAAGAAGAGATATATAGCTATATTATTTCACATATTTAGGAAAACACATTGTCCTTTATTTCAACATTAATTGAAAGGGTGCATAAATATGATTTGTCAAGATAAGATGGTTTTACTTCTTAATATTCCAATGATGATATAAAAGGCTGAAATATTAGACACTAGTCAATTGCTACAGGAAACCAGGCAGGGTAGGAACTGGTTTAGCAGGCCACAGCGTGTTGAAAAGCCATGCCATGGGAAAGACTCCTGGATTGGATCAACCACAGGCTAGATGCTCTCTGCATTAATCAGTGTTTCTCTTGTACGAGGTTAAAATATGCAAAATGACAACTGACATTCACTGTGCTAATCACCGTCTGCGCAGAGCCTTGCCACAGACTGGTTACAGGCAGCCTGCAGCAGCAGAACTGGTTGTGGTGTAAACTACTAGTCTACAACCTGTGATCCCTGGATTACATCCAAGGGATCTGCAAAAGGTTAACACAAAAAGCAAACGGGTTGTCAGTAGGCCTAAATTAACCAGAGTATTCATCCTCACTGGGAAATGGTTGACCGTTCACAAATGGAAAATAATACAGACTTATCTTGGCTTCCACTAGATTTGTATCAATATAATTAAGAAAGGGATGAATTAAAAAGTCTGTCAAATACTTATGCAAATTAGGATATAAATTATTTTAGTAGAACTATGAACAGATATGGCTTTAATGAGACAACGCAACAGAGAGCGAACATGGCACCTCACTCCTAATAGCTGAGCTATGATCTTTTTTTAACTCAGTGCCATAAAATAAGACCGCATCATACTGTCTATTTTGAAATATCACTACCTACACAAAAAATGTAAGGAAAAGTCTATGCAAAATGCACACTTTTAACAGTAGGAAATGTTTAAGAGGTAGTTGAAAAGCTGGTCTTCTATTCTTTCCCCACATTTTCATATCACATGCATAGTGTAGACTTAATACAAAGCAAAGATCAAATACCTGCTCATCACTGCACATTGTTAGAGGCAGCTGAGTTACTGCTATGGAGCTGAAGGCCTACTAGTCCATGCCAAAATCTTCACAGCTACTGATGGGTCTTTTAACAATGCTACTGAAAATAGTTGGGGAAGTGACTCTGGCAAATGTTCCAAATTACACTCTAACCCTCGATTTGAAGATGATGCTAAACAGAGAGCATGTTTAAAAAACACAGCAAGCAGCCCTATTTAAGAATTTCTAGTAACCATAAAACAACAGATGAATTATGAATTACCTTTTAAAAAAATTTAACAATGAAAAGCAATAGCAAAGAAAAAAACACCTATGAAAAATCCAAAGTTCCTATAAATACAAAGTATGTGGGAAAACCAAAAACATTTAGATAGAAATAATCATCTCTTTAGTCTGTCACACTCCCCAAAGCACAGAATGTCTCCCATGACACCACCAAGTAACAGTTCTGCTTTTCAGCCCTGTGGAAATTCACAGACTAATTCTGCCTCCTACCTGCATCCTTCATCACACTGGATTCTGTAAAGATTATCTCAGTTGAGTGGATTATATGTTTGTGCTTGAATAGATGAAATAAGCCGACAGAAGTGGCAGTAAATTATTCAAAGCTGAGCAGAGAGAGAAACCACAGTTTAATTTGGAGCCATTATTAGGCCATTTTTTCTGAATGCATGTGGCTGTTTTGAAACCACAGGCCCAACCTGTACAATCCAACATGACACTTTCCAAGCACCACTGCTTGCTTTCTTGCATGTCCTTGATATACCAGGCTACAAATCCCTTACCCACCGGCTCTGTGAAGGAATACCACCGTCTTCCTCTCCGTGCTCTCTCAGCATGGCTGAATGCCTGTCCTTTCCCATGAGCCCTTTGCCCTCCCTTCATCATGCTTCTTCATGTCCCCCCAGTTTCCTTTGTTGGAATTCTGTTATTTATCCTAATTTACGAAGGGCTGGAGAATGTGAGATATTGCTCCTTCAGCAGAAGTCATCAGGCCAGCATAATTTTAAACAGTATTATAATACGTTGTCTTTTTAAATATCATAAGTTCCACATGAAACTATATCTACTTCGCACGTTGTAAATCCATCTTATGTTCCTTTTAAATATGTGATACATGAGCTTACCTAAGTCAAATCATATTCAAATACCATTCTGAAAGTAATATTTATGCCACTTATGCCTTGCAAATAGGCCATTTTAATTCAGTCATCTAGAGGAATGGTTTAGTAGGCAGTTATAAAGAAATAGTTCAAGCACAGAAGCCATCTGGTGTCTTAAAACTGATTTAAAGACGGTAAGAAGTGTTAAAACATCCAGTTGGAAAAAAAAACCAAACCCAAAAGCCACAAAGCTACATGTAACCTTCTCTCTTGATCAGCATCTTTTCTGTTTTGTGAAGGTGTCTGCTTCTACTTTACCACTTCCAGTACCGTTTGAATAATTCTGCCAATACACTATAAATGCAACAGAGGTCAGCTCAAAATTTTAGGAAACTCCTGAAACATTCCAAAAGTTTTATATGGTTTCCCACAACATTTTTTTTCCTATTCTTGGTAATTATGATCTGCACATCTACACCACTTCTACAAAAAGTCAGTTGAATTTCATATTTTTTTCTTCTGCTCCTACGCTTAGTGGAGTTCACAGCCACAGAGCATTGCTACAAAATGTTAAAAGAATTGCAATGACAAACTGGAAAGATCATTTGTATTCTACAAGGAATGAAATGATTCCTCAATACTTAAACAATGTTAGCTAAACTCCACAAGATCCTTTTTTGGCATGAAGTGCTACATGCTGATCCAGCGTGCCATTTTGGAAACACACAATATGCCTATCAGTGAATTTAAAAGAAAAAAATCTAATTAATTTTTAAAAAGCTGCCAAAATGAACAGTAGGTTTGTATAGTTCACTAGAAAGCATTTGCAGAAAGGGAAATCAAATCGGATTAATTTACATAAGCTGTACAAACAGCAGTGGCCAAGATTGTAGTATATTAAAAAAAGCAATTTTGCCTTTTTTCCCCCCTTCAAATTATTTAAATAGAAAAACCTTAAATATTTTCAAAACAGATGATTCCTTAGACTTCTGGGAAAGATTAACAGCCAAGATTTTAAGAGGCAGAACATACACTGTACGGGCTTAACTGAGAATGTGTTTCACATTTCTTTGAGGAAAGTTTTGAGAGAATCTGAAAATGAGACAAAACTGCTAAAATCAAGCAGCTTCAAAAGCCTAGTAGACAGTTCCAAGTATGTTTTCAGAATGTGTAACAAACAGAGGTATGCAATTTAATTTCTCCCATTTGTAAGCCCTCTTTTCCTCTGGTTGCAGGAAGAAAAGCCTTCATCTAGAGACAACAGCAAAGGTTCTTGCAAGGGAAGCCAGCAAAGTGCATAAAGAAATAACAGAAGCAGCTGATACTAAAAGGAAAGTAACATGTGATACTAGAAAAGACAGTGCAGCTGAAACTCCTACAGTCAGATTAGAGCTGGTACTGAAATAACACCTACCATCTCCCACACGAGTTCCATGAGGGAACAGAAAGTACAATGAAACAACCAAAGAGCAGACAACACACAATTGGTACAAAATGTCTGGTTTTTGCATTGTAAAGAAAAAGGGCTGAGACAGTGAGGTGCAGTTTCATCTCACCAACCAGTTCTCATCATTAATGCAGCATTACCTTGCTGAGAAGAAATATTTCTTTTATGTAAAGATGACATACTTCTGCTATGCTGGGGCTGGTGGAAAGGATAGGATTTGCTTCTTTCAGGAGAGTAGCTCCTGCTGCTGACACTAGAGCCCGATCTGCTGTGCGGAGAATCCCTTCGGGTCCCTGGTGAGTCCCTGAAGAAAGGAGAGTCCCTCTTGTGAGGGGATCGCTCTCTCATATAATGAGAAGGATAGAAGCTTTTTCTCCTGAAGCCATCTCTGATGTCCCTTTGAAGACAACAGAAAAATCAAAGTTACTTAGTTATCCTTCCAATGCTTTTGGAACAGCCCTGGATAACACAACTGCAACATTTTGTGCCTGGTAAATACAAATAGGTTAGCTGTCATCTGCAGAACAGGTCCAAAATCTTCAGTTTTGTTGGACTATTAGGCATTGAATGGAAAACAAGTAGGAAAGTAGAAAAAAAACTCCTATAACTTTTTTCAGATTTCATCCAACTACCTAAGCACTAGAAGTTAATTTCTTCTTACTTCTTGATAATTCAGCTAAAATAGAGATTCAAGAAATTGGGACTGTCAATTTTATTTCTTCAGATTCACTCCAATTCACCTGGAAATTAAGCCTTAATTTACAGTAGCTAAAAACACATATGCAAATACTGCTGACACTGTTTGTCTGATTTTCAACTCTGTTTTTCTCTTACCCTTGGTTTCAAGGGACTCTGTCCCTCATTTGAGCTATGGGAAATATCATTGAGGGATTTCAGTTTATATCCAGCAAAGACAAAAATAAATCTGGAGAATACCTATCCTTATGTCTATGTATCCACCCAAGGTCAAACCCTCAACGAAAATATAAAGATTAGTACCTAGTAAAAAAGTCTATGCCTTTCACAGTACACAATATTCTTTCTGAACTTCACTGTAAAATGCCATGGACACACTCATGAAATCCAACTGGCTTGAAACCATAATGTAGTAAATACCAAAACCTTCTACTACACCTATCTATATGTTAGTTTTCCGGACCATACCCCAAACATCCAGATTACCTGCAAAATATAATATACATATACACATAAAGGTCAAAATTACAGTATCAAATTGAATTTTTCCTAAAGAATCTCAAAGCTAACAAATATGCAAGTAAACACTTACTGAATCTAGACTTGTGACATCTGCCTTGCTCAGAAGACACGTTGCTAAGAGAAGCAATCACTTCTCAGCTCCTCCATTGCATGGCTAAGTAAAAATAAAGACTTCTTAGCATTTATAAGACGACAGAATGTATCTTACTCCACTGTTGTTCTCTATTTCTCATCCTAGTCTAATATTTTAAATAAGGGAACGTCTCACAAAGACAAGCAAAAATCTGGTGGTCTCATACAGCACAATGTAGCTACAGCTAATTTTACATTGGTGGGTGAAGGAAAAAAGCCCTCTAGTGTACAATTCCTATAGCTGTTACAGGCCCACATTTGTGACAGGTAACCAAGAACCTCAGTGTGCCAAAGGAGTTTTGGACTACTGAAACCACCCAGGTAGCACCACAGTAACACAAACCTTATTGCACTGATGTGTTTTGTACAGTGCTGGTTTACTTTCTGCATGGAAAGCACATCTGTACAAGTGGTTCTGCTTCAGAGCTCAAACACCCCACAAGCAATACTGAGGTTATTCTGCAACAGGAAAGTTGCAGGGTGGGTGCATAGCCAGTAATAATTCAGACAATCCTTCAGCTTATTTCTCCAATTCGGGATGGAATAAAGTATCAGGAAAATAAACTCAATCTTTACTTTGTAAATTTTCTTTTGAAACTTAAATATGAATCAATAGTTCTCAACCACCCTGGCTTTCAATAAAGCACCAGTGAAGCAAAACCAGGTTTTACAGATAAGTAATTATTTCACTGCTAACAGACCATGCCTTTTATAGGTATCTTATCTTACAGAAAAGCGTATTTTACAGATCTCCACACCAAAACTGATACAAGACAATGTTACACAGGCTTATATTTGACAGGTGTGCTAAAAATCAATATTAATTTCCTTTTGAACATCTTTTCTTCTTCTGTTTATTGCAACAATTTCTTCTCCCCAAGTGAGACAGCAAAAGAAACAATGAAGGAACTGTTAAGCAGTACTCTGACAGACTCTATACAGTAGCCATTGTATAGGTATTTACATCAAAGACTGAATTACTACAGAATACACAGAAGGATAATCCTCCTGCCTTCCTCAAAGGTCTGAGAGCAACGTGACCGCATTTGGACACTACCCTTTAGGAAACGCTTCAATTAACAGGAGACCTTCCAGAAGGAAATAACTGAAATTATCAGAAACTGAGAAAACACATTTAATGAAGAAACACTCAAATCCCTTTTGTCCACTTAAATTTAGCAAAAAGAAATCTTAAAAAGCCAGGTGAGTTCTCAAGCCCATGAGATACAGCTGAAAGCAGAAACCAATGCTTTTTCTCTACATTACAGATATGAACATTTCATGTAGCAATAGACTTAAAACAAAAGTTTGGACTTTAAGAACACTAGAAAGATTAGCTCAGCACTGAATTTTGTCTAGTGACATGGGGAGATTTTATTAAAGAACATATTGATTGAATATTTATCAGGAATGAGTTAGGTACAGCACACTTTCTTCAGTTTCTTTCTAAATTTCTCTCTTTAAATAATCTTATTTATTTTTAAAGTACTAGCTTTCTGGCAGACCAGTACACCACTTTTATGCCCAAAGCACGTTTTTATGAGCAAGTTATTAAGCCCTAGTATACAGAGGAGTTTATTATGGAAATGTTTACAAAGCCCCAGCCATTACACACATATAATAAATGTTCTATATCCATGTAGGAATTTA
Source organism: Porphyrio hochstetteri (assembly GCA_020800305.1). Taxonomy (NCBI): domain Eukaryota; kingdom Metazoa; phylum Chordata; class Aves; order Gruiformes; family Rallidae; genus Porphyrio; species Porphyrio hochstetteri. The sequence continues at coordinate 37,187,640 of CM036905.1, forward strand.
CAAAATATCACTTTTTAAACAGGAAAAAACACTTAAACTCCTCATTCTACAATAATATTATGCACAAAAACATAGAATCTCACTTTCGTTTTTTGAAATTTCATTTCATCACTCCCTGTTAATTCTTAACCAGACCCTACCTCACACTGAACACTCAAGCCATTAACTATATTAAATCTGTTTCGGACAGCATAGCAACAGCACAGCATTTCTGATGTTTTCCATTAAAGTAACAAACTACACTGAATAGAACAAAATAAGCATTGTTTTACTTAGCCCCCCACCTTAAATATTTAAGCTAACATACACCTGCAATTTGGTAATGAAGGCCCCAATTCAGCAAAGCAGTTAAACACATGCTTCAGATTCCAACACATACTCAAAAGGTTTATTGAGCAGGGACAATATTTAATAGAGATGCAAAATTTTGTGCTCGGCTGTATCTTTAAAATAGAACCACAGCCCTTAATAACAAATACAGGATTAATCCCTTTTATACAGGATCCCTTTTATCTTTATAGTTCACATTCACATCTCAGGCTTATTTCCAAAAGCACAAGTTAGTTCTCTCAGCAGGACTGCAGCAGGAAGCATTATTTTTAACCTCCACAAACCTTAATGGTCAAGTTCTCACTAAAGCTGATAATCTTGGATGAGGCTCCTGAAGTTTTGTAAGTAAACAGCCACACCCTGGTATACTATCCACCAAAGGCAGCTTAGGGAAGAGCACAAGCCTGAGAGTTATTTCAGTTAACCACCAGCTCCAGTCTCCAGAAGGAAAAAGCAGTACAGAATAGGCAATAGTACGGCTTTCTGCCCAACCCAGGCCAGCAGGAGACCAAGAGAATACAACACAAGGGAGCTTTTCAGTTGCCAAAGGATCAGGGACATCACTTTTCCTAAGGTACCATTTGCCTCAGCAAGTACCTCTGGTCCCATCCCTCCCTGCAGTTTTAAACCCTGCACCCAAGAAAAATTATTTTATCATCTAAACTGTTAGACATGCCATTTATAGGCTTGGGCTTGATTATTAGCCTTGCCTCAAACTAACTCACACAATTTTATAAATAAATTGAGGAAATACATGCCTTCTAAGACACCAGACTTCAGTGCAAAAAGATAAAACAGAAATATTTGAAGTATGCTTCCCCATCTCATAAATGAGCAGGCAAGGGGAAGAAGGAGGAAGAGTGAAACAAAAATTAAGAAATCCTCGTGCCTTCCTTGTCAGGATATTGCAGAGGCTAATTGAGCTCAAACACAATTTGGCTGATGTGGAAAATGTTCAATAAAATATACCAAAACATTCAATAACATATACCACACCCCTGACCTCATAAGTTTCTTGAAAGATCTGCTGCATTAAACATGCAAAAAGCAAGCACAAAATGTCACAAACACCTCTATTTTTATCATCTTCAAAGTAAATGTAGGTGGTAGAAGATTCCAGCCACCATCCTCTCTCCCAGAACTCATTCCCTTTCTTACCAAAGTACGCAGTACATGTTTGTGCAACTAACCAACATTTACTTCAGTTCTGCTTTAGAGATTTAGGATAATCCCAGATCTTATGCTGATTTATCACAAGCTAAGAAAAAAAAAAAAATTAAAAAATTATAGTCTATTACACCATTGTAGATATAAGTACAGCTTTCATTTGAGCATTTGAAATGATGACAGATCTCTTATGACAACTGGTTTTCAACATTTTATGACTAAACATGTAACCACAGTACTTCTACGTGATATTTGCATTTGCCTTAAATGAAATTAACCTAATTAGATCTAGGCAATGTATTATTAATGGCTTCTCACATGAAGGCGTAAGGAAACAGGCACTGCAGAACAGTAGTATATCTCATGCTGAGAAGTGTAATCAAACTTACCAAGGTACTAGAAAAAAATTAATATACAAGTACTTCATGATTTTTATGCTGCCTGTGGTACTCCAGCAGTCATCCTATCAAACACCCAAACTCGATACTGATGCCATTTGTCAGCCTCACGCAATATGAATGCTACTAAACTCATCTTCACACACGCACACACACACACACCCCATCTCAGGATATCATGACAGATCAGTGAGTAAGAATTAAGACAACCACATTAGACAGAAATGCCTGCTATGGTCTTCAATTGACTAGTAAAGCTATGCATTTCAACTGAAGCTAGAAATCACGTTAGCCTCCTCTTCATCTTTTGTAACAGTACCCTCTTTTCTACTCTCATTGATAGTGTGCTTTATTAAACTTGCTGGAAGATGAGCCCATACACTAAAATTATATTTAAGCTCAAACTCTCTATTACCTGACAGAGAGAAACTACGGCCAAACATACAGACCAGGAAACACAGACTTTGAGTCCAGAAAAACACTAATTTAAGTTGCAAAGAATGAAGAGAAACCAGCTTTATACGTGTGTATGTGGAATAAAGACTAAATACTTTAATTAGACAAATCATGAGCAAATTAGACAAAATAATTTCATAGAATCATAGAACGTGTAAGGTTGGAAGGGACCTTTAGAGTTCATCTAGTCCAAATCCCCTGCAGTAAGCAGGGACATCTTCACTAGATCAGGTTGCTCAGAGCCCCATCAAGCCTGACCTTGAGTATCTCCAGGGATGGAGCCTCCACTACCTCTCTGGACAACCTGTTCCAGTGATCCACCACCCTCACATTGAAGAACTTTCCCAATATCCAACCTAAATCTCCCCCTTTCTAGTTTTAAAACCATTACCCCTCATCCTAATGCTAAATACCTTGTGAACAGTTCTTCCCCAACTTTCTTATAGGCACCTTTGAGGTACTGGAAGGCTGTTATAAGGTCCCCCTAGAGCCTTCTCTTCTCCAGGCTGAACAAGTCCAGCTCTCTCAGCCTGTGTTCACATGAGGAGCGCTCCAGTCCTTTGATCATTTTTGTGACCCTCTTCTGGACACGCTCCCAACAGTTCCATGTCCTTCTTGTATTGAGGACTTCAAAATTCAAATCTATGCAATCTTGGCTTCTTTCAAAAACAAGAGCTTAGTAAGACCCTGCAAATTCTCTACAATAGAAAATAAATTATAGGCCCAAACTTTAGCAGTGCATATGTACTGTTGGACCAGACTGCATACTCTTGACTTTGAGCAGCATATCATCCCAGAACAGTCAAGCAGTTCAAGTACCTAGCTTGAGGAATAAACTTCTCAATATAGTAGCAACTGAAGCAACCAGATTTAATTCAAAATGGAAACCATTCAGCTCTTGTATCTTTATAAGCTTAAAATTGGAAGATAAGAGATAAGATACAGTATCTTCACATACTCTTTAACTTTCTCCCTGATACCACAACAGACCAGAGAAACCAGTTGACATTACTGCCTCTAGATAAAGTTCTAATGGGACAGACCCTCGTAAGTAGGTGCTCGCACACATTTACTGTTCTCCTGCCTCAGGCATCAAGACCTGAGAAATGCACATGAGAGAGAACTTGAAACTTCCCTGTGGTATCAAAGAGCCTGGGATTGACAGGGTGGGAGATGGAAAAAACCTTCAATGTACCACCCAAAGGTGGCATTGAGGACAAGCATTCGTGGAGGGTAACATAGTATGAAATGCAAGTAAATAACTTTATGTTGCCAAATTTATAAACAAAAAGAATGGGTTTGGGGGGATTGTGGTAGGGCTTTGGGGGGGTGGTAGGTTGTTTTGATCATTTTGGGGGCTGAGTTGGGTTGTTTGGGACTTCTTTGGGGGTTGTTTTTTACACCACAGTCAGTGCTTGCCAAGCCATTGTAGGCAAGCATTTATCTAATACACACTAAGTACCTGAAAGAAAGGAGGAAATTTTTTGGTGACATTTTTAGGGGCATAAGTGCATTTTACATTCAGCAAGTTACTACTCTTTTTCCCAAAGGCTATCTTTAAAATTCTTTAATAGAAGAACCCAGAAACCATGAAATACCTGCTAAAGGAGCTTTTAAGGGCTTTTCATCAGGGTGTCACAGAATGCTGTTATAATTCACTGATACTTAAGAGAAAGTAACAAGTAGTGTACTGTAGTAGTATACACTGATCTGACCAAACCTTGTGCCTGACTTTCTAACACTACAAATAAAAAGCTGCAAAAGGAAAGAGCAAGTTGTAGAACAGGTTTGTAAGCAGTAATACCTTATGGCAGTAATACAGACATACAATATGCTTATTATATTTAGTTTTCTCCTCTTTCCAAATCCTTTAATGAGATCTATAAATCAGGAAAACACTCCATTTTTCTCTATATCAGAAAAACGCTCCACAAATCCCCGTCTTTTTATTCTTAAAGTAAAATTTCAAGCAATTAGGTCAAATAGGTTTAATTTGCTTATGCCCCAAAGTTTTGTAACAGTGCTACAGAGTTCTGCATAGCAAATTTAAATAAAATTAGCAAACTACCTCTGCTTTTGGATTTCTCAAAATAAAACAAATATGTATATTAAGAAAAATGTAATTGCACATAACAGGCTTTTTCTTTATTAGATCTTATTCCTTCCTGCCAAGTATGTAGCATGTTCAAAATCAGAAAGCCCTGAGTTAAGACAGATGTTTCCTCTTACAGATTATTCAGCCACGTAGCCTTATATTTTCTTTTTTTTTTTTCAGTTTGCTATTTCCTTTCACTTTGCTTACAGTTTACAATCACTGTAATACACAACAATCTCTCTCTCTCTTTTTTCTGTTTTGTTTTTAAGGCATTTTCGATTTATGGCAATCAGTGTTTACTTGAACACATTTAGTAAGACACTAGCCACGCTACTGGGGTAAATTCCTTATTCAAGATCCTTCTGCAACTACTGTATGCTGTCAGTCATTTCAGTGATTAAGTAAAAGTTAACTTCCGAGTGCACCTCCATGACAAGTCATACCGATTCAAAGTGGTGCTACTCCAACCCTAATCTTCTCAACCTTCCTTAAATCCATATTCCTGCTCCATGCCTACCCTGGCATCGATATTTTCTCTCAGGCAAGCAAACTGGCAGAAAATAATTTAATTGATTGTGGTGGGTTAGCATATAGGACAAGCTCCTTGAAGAGCACAAACACCTGAAACAATACCACATAAAGGTAAAGACTGGAATGGCACCAGCTTTGATAGGTCTAAACTGCTGTAGAAATAGATTTTTACTGTAGGAAGATCAGTCTCCTTACTGCATTCATGACTTTATTTTTGATATTATGATTTTATGTTATTTTAATTATTTTCTATTATTTTATGTTATTAAAGTTATTATGTAACTTTATTTGATATTTGTGATAAATGGAAGAGGTCCCTTAGAAAAAATTTAAAGTTAGCATAAGTAAGACTTGAAGTAATACTTCTTTTCTAAAAGTGGTAGACATACATATCTAAGCAGCACTGAAAATACAATATTTTGGCTGTAATAAATGTAGATTCAAAAGCACTTTTCTAAACAGAATACTGTTTAACAGAGGCAAGTTTTAGCGAGGGACAAAAGTAACGGTAGCTGAAGAGAGAATTTTTAAGAAGCTAATTCCCTGTTTGTCACCTCAGTCTTCATGCAAGGTCAGTTAGAAAACTCCATGGACCATCCCAGCACAACTACAGTCAAGGCAGAGAATGGACTGCGGAGCAGCCCTGAGGAGAAGGACTTGTGCATATTGGTGGACAAGAAGCTCAACATGAGTCAGGAATGCACACCAGCAGCACAGAAAGCCAACCATATCCTGTGCTGCATCAATAACAGTGTGACCACCAGGCTAAAGGAGGTCACTTTCCCCATCTGCTCTGCTTTGTGAGACCCCACCTGAAGCACTGTGCCCAGCTCTGGGCCACCTGATCTTGTTGAGGGTGTCCCTGTCCATGGTGGGGTGTGGGGAGAGGGTTGTGTGTTGGGGACTATGTGACGGTGAGATGTTCCTTCCAACCCAACCCATTCTATGATTCTTTAACTCCACACATTAAAAACACACTCTTAAAACATAATTTCAAGAAATAATTAGGCATACTAGACCAGTTAAGGTAGGACTTCGTTTAACACAATGTAACTGTTGAAGTCAGATTGCAGAAGAGAAAGACATTGCCACAATTGTGTGTCATGGTGTCAACATTCAGTTCCACTTCAATAAAAGTATTTATTATCAACTCAGAAATGACAAAGCTTTGTATACAAGGGAAAGAATCTTGCATGGCTATGCAAATATGTATCCAAAATAATGGTCAAGACTAAGCATAATTTGTTAGCGTGCAAAAATAGCATCACCTTTTAAAAACAGTGCTGATGGCATAAGATCATGGACTTGCTTTATTGATGAACTTTTCCTCAGATGTAGATCATAATACACTCAAACACAACAGTAGGTGGAAATGGCATATCAAAAATCTTCACTTTGCAAAAAAATGCTTAACAAAGCAACTTGTATTCATGTAAAGAATATCTAAACAAGGTTCATCCTAGTGTCCCCACCCTCTCTTAATGGGAATTAAATTCCCTGAAATGTTTAGTATGTTCAAAATATAATAAGTCCTTGGAACCTAACAGATAAAGCATCTATCTTCCTAAGGGAAATTATGTGCTAGTCCTCTGCAACAATATTCCCACCCTGAGAAATCCATGACTACAGTCATTAAGTGAATTCATCAACTGGCTGTTCAGATGATTTAGAGAGATGCCATCTCAAGAGCAGTTGTCTGGACAAAGGGAGACTCCCTTCTCCTTCCCTCCCAGTCCATAGCTGGTTTTCAATATATTTGTTAGGAAATCTTTTCAGAAAAATCATGCACTATTCATGGGAGTTTGCTGGTTCGATACAATCTACCACCCAGCTTAAAGGTAGCTGTAAACTGGACCAGACAAGGTTGCTTTTTAGTGAGGTTGTGACTAGTCAAGATCTTACAGCACACAGGTAAATCACCTTGTCTTTAGGCATGTTGCCCTATCACACATGTAAACAGAGGATCTCCTTACAGTTAATTAGCATTATGTAAACACTATTGATAAGAAAATATTTTTCCCTCTTTTTAATTAAAAAAAATCAGTGTTATTACAAAATTTAACTTAGCTTGCACACACTACTGAGTTTTTCCTTATCTGTATCATAACTAATAGCTGTAGTAAACTGTTCTCATCCAATAACCACTGTTCAAAAAAATATGAGTAAGCCAATTCCAAATGACAACGTACAACCTTACAAAGACTGTAGTGAGAAACAGTTGTAGATACAAAACCCCATAGATCATTAAAATATAACATAGCTTTGGACCAAAAGCAAGTTGAATAAACACATGGTAGCAGTTGAGAACCACCATGATTAAAACTTCTAGGTTTTTTGTTACCAAATATGGTGTGTTTACTCTAATTGTTGTCAAATAAATACTTACAACTCTATTCACTACCTAGCTGTTCTTTATTCAACAGTAACTCAGGCTGGTTTTTTAATAATATCAAAATGTTCTTTGAGAAGATACCTGTCTTTAGACCACAGAATACTTTGTGGATTGACAAAGTCACAACACGGACACCATATTTAAATGTAAACTGAAACATATGGAAGGACCAAAGTATAAGAAATACCATACACACAGACTCAGACTGAAATTACCGATTTGTAATTATGCTTTGAAGAACAGCCTTATCCAGTTTTCTCTTATGACATCTCAGCAGGAGTTAAAACCAAGATTTAGAGCTGGTTTGTGTTCCATATAAAGGGTGAGCTCTACTGCATATTTACAAGCTCAGCAAGGAAAAAAAAAAAACTCAAACCAGGCAATGAGAAGTTCTGCTAATTTGGCAATTCTAACATATGAAAAAGTTTGAAATGTTTTGATTAGAAAAACAAAGCTTCCACAACATCATTCCAAATTTAATTAGAACAGCCAGACCCCTCTGTTACCAACAACAGTCAAAGGAATCTCCCACCAGTTAAGACAATGAAAACAGCCAGTGTTCACATATATATTTTTAAGTGTCTGGGTTCCAAGTTAAATGGAGGTAAGAGATTCATCAAAAGAACAAAACCAGACCTGTTTGAACTGCAACTTTGCTTTCAGTTGCATTGGCCTGCAATAGTCCTGAGCTGTTCTTGATTTTACACAGCCTTCAGCACAGGGCAGTTTTAAAACACTAAGTGATACCTGCACAATTTGGTTTGAGTTATTAAAAGCCATTCAAAATAAAAACCCATGGTCCACTAGTAATAGAATCAGATATATCATTCTGGTAACATATCATTTTGGCAAAGTAACAAAAAGCAAATTATAAAACATAAATCTCCAGTTGTAAGCAAACTGGTTGTCCCAACCACAAAAGAGCTAAAGAGGCAGTGGAGCAGAAAACAACCCTCAAAGAAAATGTAGCAACTACTGAAACAACCAGACTGCTGCATAAGACAGGAGTGAAATACAAAGTCATTAAATATGCAACAAAACCCAGAAACTACTTTTAAGTTATCTATTACCTATTATCTTGTTCTAGCTTCTCTTCTACTCCCCCAGAATATCATAAGCCAAGGTAAATTAATGTAGCCAACAGCCTAGTACAATGGGACTTCTGAACTAAAGATTTCAACAGACAAGTCCTTGCCTGGAGTTTCAGACAGGTAACATGAATATGACACAATGACCTATTATAAGGAAACTGTAATTTAGTATATGAATAAACAAGGTACTCTAGTAGTTCGTGTGAATACCTGAGAGGTTCAATGTTCTGGCAGAGATTGTATTTATTTATTTGTTAAAAGAGAAAGGTATGTGCTAATGAATATGATTAGAATTCTGCTTATCAATCTCTGTCAAAAGCAAGATCATTTTCTTTGGGTGATTGCCATGTTTATTTCCCCCCACACATGTTCCTTAATAAAGAATGAAGTTTTTGTATGGTGTCCCTTAAGACCTGTCAAATATTGCAACAGAACAGCAGACTTATGTACATTTTTAGCACCATCTTATAAATCCCTTTGGCCAACCAAGACAAAGATCAGTTTACATTACAAGAAACTTTCAGCCCAAAACCTAAAGACCCTTCACAATATAACACATTGTTTTAAATGATTATAAAATATTTTAAGAGGTTTTGTGTAGAATACATACAGGGGAGAATGAGGGTGTGGCAGGGGGGACACGGGACAGGACAAAACCCAAGCTATTCTTTATAATTCAAAGGTGATGGCACAGTGATAATGTAAAGATAAGTGTCTTGGCCTATGACAGCTGAATCAGTGATATTAAATCCTGCTTTATTAGGAAAAGAGCCAGCAACACTTAACTTCTAGCTGAAGACTCTCTCACCAATGGTTTTGGTTTAAAATAACCATTCTTGCCAAAGAACAATTTTCTTCTTCACATAAAGTCTTTAGAAGCCCCCTGCCCCCCTCCTGCAGAACACCCTGTCCAGCACATACTGCACCTGCAAGGGACGAAACACTAAGTGGAAGGGTTCAAGCAGAGATCAAAAAGCCATGATTGCTGGGCTTCTATCTCTCCTTGCTACCATTTTTCTCCATGGACTTTGGTAAAGACAGTCTCACTGTGAAGGTTTATGTATTTATAAAACTGGTGTATGTTACACCTTACCACCTTAAAGAGATAACCCTAAGTTTAATGGTCAGAAAGCCACATAAAATTTTCAGAGGAAAGGCAATGTGCCATTGAATTAAAAGATCTTCAAAACAAATTATAGAACTGACTGATGAATCTTTGTTTTTCACAAATCACTAATTGTTAATATTAAGTTTCAACATTTTGGCAGTTTTCATTTCTAGCATCAAAACTACTTTGGAATTATTTCTATTTATTACAAAATATTTCCTGTGCACATCACAGATAAGCAGATCTGTTATGTGCACAAATGCATTGCTATTAAAGACCAGACTTCCTAATTTCACACAAGACTTTGAGAAAAACACACAACAAAAACAATCAACCAGCAATAAACAGAAGAACAGCAGCAAGTTTCCTTCATTAACAATGGGAAACTAATCACAGCAAGCACTTGAGTTATTCAAGATGTCCCACGTGAGCCACTGCTTAGGCATCTTTATTACGTGAACCAACATTACAACTGATGCAGAGTACTTCACCTACAAATATGGCAATGCTTATTTTACAAAAATCTGGACCTTAGATAATTTTTAAGGATCAAATTTAATGGATGTATATCTGGGATTTACAAGGGCGTCATTCTGCAATTTCTCTTTGAAGATGAGTCTTACCCATCTTAAGTTGCCAAGTTTCACATATTTCACATCTTATGAACTCAAGTTTGGCTGGAAAAAAAAGAATGAAGTCATGCTCTGTGCACTCAAAAGGATTAAAATTCAGTATGACTAAAGAGAACCTCAACTAACAATCTTCTAAAGCATTTCACACTGAAAAATTCATCTGACTTTATAAAAATTAACTTGTATGCAAACTCCATTGCTATGAGGCCCATAGAGAAGTACTGTAAAACTGGAGTTCTTCGACATAGAACAGCACAGATCCCTGCAACTTCTCAAAAAATCTAGCATGATAAAACAATTTGAGTGCTTTGAATGAGTTTATCACTAAAGTAATAACAGCCCCAGAAGTGATCAACATCAGCGAAAGATAAATGTGCAGAGAAGTCACATGTTATTTGATCTCTGCTCCTCTCAATTTCCAAGTTTCACAATCCTCAGAGCATCAGCAACAAAGACATTAAAACCATCATCACGTGTGCAGAAAATTCTCTGTTCTCCAAACTAAGAGATTCTGCTTTGATGGCCAATTCTTTATACGTATCAACGAGGCTTGAAACAGAAGGCACTTCAAACCAAGCTATAACTGTAAGGCTACACAATTCACATCAGTTCTTGGGAGTGCAGAAATCCAGCAAGAAACCCTTAAGTCAGAACAAGAGGAAAAACAAAAAAAAAAACCAGGGAACTCTTTTTGAAATCTGTGCCCAGCACATCCTCTGAACTACTTTATTTTTTTTACATTTAAAATAATGCTATTAACATAAAGGAATCACAGTCAGGATGAGAGCTGTCCACTGAGTACAGGATACACCCCGGCTAACAACTCTCAAAAACTGAGTGGTCCAGAAGATAGCCATGGGATCGGTAATGCTCCACTCAAAGGCTGACTATTGGCAAAGGACTGCTGCTAGGAAACTGGAGCATAACTCCTCCAAAAAGAAGCCAAGGAGAAAAAAAAAACCCAAACAACCCAGCTAAGTGAAGTGGTTGAACCTCAACAATCCTCTCATCACTCATGGAGAATTGCTTCTGGTCAGTGGACACATCACAGCTCAAGCCACTGCTGTGCAACTGCAAAGTAGGCAGGCACTTTGTATTTTTAAGGAAAAGGCATGAAGCTTAAAAAAAACCCCAAAATCTGCAAGAGAAACACCACCAGCAACAAATCCACTCCCAAAAAAATGGTTTCTTCAATATAGAAAATTTTCACCTCTAAAAATTCTGCATAATTTGAGGCTTTTTGATATTCCAGATAAGCAGCTGTTTTTACTGTGCCTTTTGAGTAATGTTTTTCAGTGCTCCAAACAAAAAGTGGAACAAAAATGGAAAGAGGAAAAGATCAGAAACTACTTCTTGATGGGTAAGTTACCAAAAATCAAAGCAGGAAAACGTGAATGATTAATGCTCAAGAAGAAATATGAAACATAATATTGACAACAACTTCTTGCGATACATTTTTAGCTGCTGAATGAGTTTTTACAAATACTCAAGAAAACTGATTATTTATCTCAATAAAAGAGTTACTCATATTAGAATTTACAATCATCATACTAACTGCAAAAGCCCATTGACTTTACAAGTTTCTTCAGTGGCTGGCTATAGCTTCAGAAATCTGACTTTGTACTATATTTTAGTCAAGTTCCATGCAATTTTTTAAGAAAATTACTGAAGTATCTTAAAACTCCTTCTACTACCTCAAAGAAAAAAAAAAAAGTTATTTCTATGTACTCCAGAAGAACTTGCCCAAAATAATTGTCATTATATCCAAACAGAAAGCAACTCTGCATGCACTAACTTTTTAATCTCATGTTTTACAGTGCAAATATCTTTGAAATGGAAAGTAATTAGCATTTTCACCACAGGAGACAACATATACCAAGTACTGCACTTCAATTTCCTTTGCTGAAATCTACTACATTGCTCAATAGTGAGCAATACACAAGCAAATCATAATTAAGTTTATGACAACACATGTAAGACTACAAGTGCTTATCAGTCTAATCACAAAACTTTCCATCCATAATTATTTACTTCTCCTGTGCTCTTCTGTACAAACAGAGTTCTGACATGCCAAAGCATATTTCTGCAATAAATCAGTAGGGCTTCATTCAATTGCAAATGCATTCCCATACTCTCAGGTGAGTTGCATATCCTTAGAGATTTGTTTCATAATGTTATTGCAGCTGTGTAATAGTGACGTATTATAAAATAGATAATAAAGACTCAGGTGGGACTATCACCTACCCTGCAACACATTTTTAAAGACTTCCAACAAAATGAGCTGACATTTTATCCTAACATTTTAAATAGAAGAAATCAGGATGCACTTAAGAATCTTTTTGACCACTGGGTGACACTCTTGTTCCATGTAAAATAAACTGACTGGCACCGTCTTTTGCAATAGAGATGCAATAATTTTACACAAGTTTCCATAAAACACTTAATACCTCTCAAAACCCTTTTAGCTGCAAGAATGCACTTTTGAGAGAAGCCTAGTGCACACAGATCCCTATGATATATGAAGAATGTTTTTTTATGGTGAAGTTATGCAATAACCTAGTTATGCTATGTCTCTAACATCACATTCAACGGAACAGGTATCTGCAGCTGCGTAGCCCTGTAGCACTGCATTGCCATTGCTACTGATACCCTCACGAGTTTGCAAGACCTCAAGACTGATGCTTTCAGCAAGCTTTTTTTTTTTTTGAGGAGGAGGAGGTTTGGACTTGGTGGAGGTTTACCAGCAAATTTGCTAACTGACCAGGTGCCTACAGCTAACTTGGTTTACTTTTGTTGATCTTTGTATGGTACAAACATAGTTTTATATAGATAGCAGTAACAAGGAGTTATTCTATGGAGAATGAGATACATGTGACTAAGACCATGATGCACTATAGAGAAATACAGGCCTGGTATAATAAAAGGCACCTTGAGAAGTGGAAACACAAGACATGGGATATAAAAGTACAGCAATGAGATGATATTCTTAGATAAGACTATTAATTTAAGCTATACTAACAATTAATTCTTCTCTGAATATTAAGTTTCACCTCTGTCCATAAATTTTAAGTGCAACACTATCTTGTGCACTTCATTTAACACTATTCCTTGCATATTATAGATGGGAACCTAAGGCACAGGCTAAAAAGTGCTCAGAGAAATGAATATAATGTATGATGGAAACACCTACTCATCGGTCCATCTGAGTAGACAGGGAGGTCAGAAGGCAGCAGTGGTAAACTTCATAAGCCCATTACCCACCCCACCACCTTTAAAATGGCACGGGTATCTTTCCACTGTACTGTGGCCCCAAGCTACTGCAGTCACAAAAGCAATTATGCCACAGAACTCTGAAGTTATATAAAAAGGGTGACTGATCAGGGAGATGCACCAAATTACTTACAGTCCCAGGCTAACATCCTAAAGATGCTACCGTTATATCTTCTATTCTTACTAAACAAACTACAGACTTTAATGTCAGACCATTTATTTAATTTGTATTTCTAACAATACAACTAGGAACTGCTTTTCCACTACCATCTTTTACTTCAATCTATGTCCTTTCCCACATCACGGCCATTTCACTGCTTTGCTCTACAAACTGTTCTGGTAACAAAGAAAAATGCCCTGAATATCCCCAGCCTATGCACGGCACTACGGTGAAGTCCCATACCTGTAATCGGGCTGCCGACTGACAGGATGATCATCCCTTGGCCATCTGTATCCTGAGTCATCCTGCAAAACACACGTGCAAAACAACTGTGTGACGTGTATCTGAACATCAGGTGTCGTGTACAGTTATTTGCCAAATGGTATTTATCTACTGCAAAACCAAGTAAGCTAAAAGAAAGTAGTAATTATTCACAGCAAGGTTCCTCTCTGCTTATTCACTCTATCCTATTCCTCTGATTTTCTAACTCTATCAAAAAAAAAGCAAATTTTGAAATGCTGCACAAAACCACAAAAACTACAAGGAAAACCTCCCTGACTTGGAGAAAAAAAAGAAAAAAAAAAAAAACATCTCTCTCATTCAAATGTAAATCATCATCAATAACTTGGAATTGCAGAATTTCAAGCAGTTGGGCTGGAGAAGGAAACAGTAATGAATTTTCAATGGGAATATAAATTGTGTACTTAAATGTAGCTACTGGGGAAAAAAAAAACATTCAACATTATTATAGAATATAAATACATTAACTATGTGAATCAGAAGGATAGGTAGCCAACATTCAACAAGTTGTATAGGCAAGGACTTGTTAAATAGAAAGGTTTTGCTGTCATTCTTTTATTAATCCAGGTAACTTCTCACTGCATTACAGAGAGTAGTTCTGGCCACTTTTGTTTTCCCAGTTCAGACTCTGAGCTGTCCAGAGAAAACAGCCCTTGTCCACTGCTCAGTCAAGGGCTGAAAGCCATAAGAAGCATCCAACAGGTACTACCGTATAACCACAAGAGTCTCAGAAGCACAGCACTTGCAAAAAGAAGCACCAAGTACCAAAACCTGGATGTTTTTTCTCTTTGTTCTATTCTAGTTTATGAGAACAGCAGTCATTCAACGCTCTGAAATAATAACTGTTCAGCATTCAAGCACAAATCAGAAGATAAACATCATAAACATGCGAAAAGAATCACCTTACGTACACCTCTGTGAGGGGGGCCACTTCTTCGATCATGGGTAAAACTCCGGCCCTCTTCATAGTCTCTGTACTCAGAGTGCCCGTAATCGTCATACCGACTGTAACTCCCATCCCCAGGTCTTTCAAGCAGCGGTGGTTTCTTGGGCACAACGTTTACGACTCTGTGGTAATCTTCCTAAACCACAAAACAAAAGAAATCATATTGCTTTTAACAGCTGAAAATCTGTGGTGAATACTCAAAAGTAAAACCAAGTTATTTCCAAGTATGGGATTATAATAAATAAAAGATCAAACAGCACAGAGGAACAACAAGCATCAAAAATCATCCCAGTCCGATGGTGGAATAACTTATTAAATCTAATTGGACACCATTCAGATGCAATCCTTAGGTGTTACAAGGTTAATTACAGAGGGAAAGTTTTCAACATGGTTTAAGTTTCTTTTGAAAGTTTAAAGCAGCAGCAGCTACTTTCTTTCTTTTAAGCAAAGTATGTTTGAGACACATGTTAACTTAGGAATGCAAAAAAGTAAGTTACACCTGTAGTGCCTGTGAAACAAAGAGGCCATTTGAAAATACTGTAAGTTTTCTTAATGTTCTGAACATACTCCACACTACAGAGATGATAGCAAAGACAGTCTTTGCCCCATAACCTGAATGGATAAGCACCTTCTCAAGACATTGAAGTAGGTGATCTGATGAGTCCAGCAACAGAGAGAGTTTTAAAAATGCAGGTTTTGAGTAGCCTTTTGCTGGAATGCAAAATTAATTTATTGCATTTCCTTCAATTAAAATGTCACACACCATTTCCCAATTAAAATCCTTTGTTCATTAAGCACAAATCGCACCGTTGCAAAAAATACAAACTCAATTTGCTACAACAAAGTGCTACGTAAGCCAATTGCAAATAAAAGCAAATGGAAGCATAAATGAGAGACCTTTTATTTTAAGTCCTCTTCCTTTAGCAAGGTATTTTCTCTATGGGCCTTAAAAACACAAACTGTGAATGCAGAGACTTGAGTTAGCATATGCAGCATGGAGAGGAGATGGGAAGATACTCAAACCAAGTTTTCTTTAATAACAGTAGTCATCACAATCCAATGCACCAACAGTTTTTGTAGAAAAACACATTACATTCACAAGCTACTAAGTATTATCATGCAAAAATAAGTTAGTCCTGATCTCAGAGGCCACCCAATGAATTCACTAGAGGGCCATCTAAATCCAGCCTACAGCCATACTGATGCAAAGTACAGACTATATACATGTTCATATGCAATCATAATGTTTGATCTACCCACATTTGAACATCTTTTGGTTTTTTTTAAGTTTGGTGTCTTACAAAGACATGCTCTGAAGCAAAAATAAAAGTGCTCTGAGCTTTAAGCTCACGCAGAGCTTCCCATCATGTAACTATACTGACATTCAAAGGGATAGTTACATGGAAACTCAAAGTGTACCCACTTAGGGTTAATTGTGTCAAGGGCTTGCAACTTTTTGTTGTTTAGCAGGACCTGAAAGCATGTGTTCCTACTACAATCTATACTTGATACATAACTAGCACCAGGGTTAGATTAGGACAAGTCTCTTGCAAACAAGGGAGACTTCATTCTGTTATCATGGGCACATCTTGGTTCCAAGGTATTAACCTATCAGCAAATGCTGAGTGGCTTCAAAGCCTGAATAAATTATTTCCATTTCACTTGTTTAGTCAAAATTAAGTCAGACCTCTATACACGGACACAGATACAATGGCACTGCCTTACAAGGACAGAAGCCACCTGTCCACTGTCTTGACTCAGCAGAGCTGTGTGAGAAGAAGCTTCATGTCCATCTCTCAGTAGGGAAGCAAGACACCAGGTCTTGCTTTTTCAACTCCTGGGTGTTGTTGTGGTGCAGATGGACAGTACTGACTGTGATAAATGAGCATATTCTGTTTTCCCCAGTTACAAACACACGTAATATAAAGCTAGCATTGAACCATCTAGTTAATTCTTCCATCAAAATGAGTGCATTGAGTTCTTAAGGAGATTTTCATAATGTGGATGTGGTGCATGGCTTCCTGGAGAGCTTGAAAGACTAAAATAATTTAGAAACTCCACTGATGCAATGGTTAAATTAAATTAGCAACGTGTTAATCAAGTCAAACATTAATTTAAAAGAAGTGAAAACATGTTCTGCCTTTCCTCATGTCCTATTGCTGATAAATATTTTGGAGAAGCAGCTGACTAAATACCCTGTACAAACTTATCTGATTTCCAGCTTGCTGAAAATGCAGAGATTTTGTTGCTGCCTGTAAAAAAAGAGTTAAAAATGTCACAGCATAGCCATACACAAACACACTACTCAATAGAGAAGAGTAGGTAACTAGTCACCAAGTTTCCAACACTGGAAGACTTCCAAAACAAGCTGCAAATACATAAAGGGAACTCAAAGCATGCTAAAGCACCTGTGCTATTATTCCAACACTTGAAAGAAAAGTCAGGTAACATGTGAACATCCCTGAAATGTTATTTTGCCGAATGTACACTGCACAAATATCAAAAAGTACTCCTAAGGTTCTACCTAAGGTGTAACAGCTCAAAAGACAAACCTACGATCAATTTCCTCTCTTCTTTAGAGACTTCAGACACAGGAGAAAAAAAAAAAAAATACCCAATTCTTTGGCACTGAGATTTTCTAAAAGCATTCTAGAGTTATTCTACAACACAGTAAGCACAGCTTCCACATTTGCTTTCACAAGTATAACACAGTAAAAGTCTCCATGCCTACAAAGTAGATTTCCACTGACACTCTCCTGGATAAGCATTTCCTTTCAAGGATCCAACGGTTTCTTTAGCAAACACGTTATTTCAACATTTGTTATACACATTTCCTTCTAGACTTTCAGCATCACAAGAAACTGCATTGGTGACAAGAATACTGAAAGTGGACATTTTACCACCTCAAATCACTTTAAAGATGTAGTAACATCAAAAAAAAGTCTGGGGAAAACATAACATAATATGGCCTTTGATTCTCTGGAAGTTAATAAAAATCCTGTATTTAATAACACAAAGAATTATCCCTCAAAAACCTCAAATTTATCAAAATACAAATATTCTTAAACATGTTCCATAGATTTGAAAAATAAAATACTACCACATTTAATTTTGTGGGCACCCCGTTATTCTCTGTGCAGATGTATTTGCTAGATTGTTGGCTTAAATGGGAGTTGGACTCGATGGTCCTTATAGGTCCCTTCCAACTCAGTCTATTCTAGGAAATGAACAAGAAAAGAGCGGAACCTGGGGCATATTAGGAACTTAAATATGTACATAAATCCAACCCTTATGGTACAAGTATAAAGGTATAGTGTAATGGGATAATGCTAAAGCAACATACTATACACTTACATCAGGATGAATCCTTGGAGGGAGACGTTCTCTTGGAACTCTTTCATAGTCATACCGCCCTTCAGACCACATTTCATCTCTTCGATATGCCACTGAAGACAAGAAACATCCAGTCAGCCAAAACCAGACTCATTATGAATAGGAAAAAAAAAAAGGACAACGAGCATAGAAATAAGGGTTCATGGACTTCTACCAGTGTAACATATTGCATGCAAGCCCTGTACAATTTTTTTTCCTAATTAGCCCTTTTAAAAGTGAGTCTATCTAGCTGTATAAAGTAATTAATGAGCTTTAAGCAAAAATAACTCGCAGTACATGCAAGAATGATTGAAAATTAGTGCTGTATAATCAGCATAATTACAGGACTTACAGATACCATAAACAGCTCTATTGGAATATATGCATACTGCACATACCAGCTGTATATTTAAGTTCATACACATACCTTATAGCAATTTTGACATTGCTCTGCTAAAAATAGAGGACTTTTAAAAAATTCAAAGACTTCAGCTCCTATTTATTAGTTTGAATAATTTCTACTTATAATAAACTTTGATTGAATTATTGCATCATCTCAACCATCTGGAGAGATGTTGAAGCACAACACAATTCAGTTAGTACAAAACTCCATGTCATTTATGTATTGAAAATGCAGTTCTTCACACATGGATTTTTCCTGTTTTAAATTGGAAGCCAACAGAACACACAAATTCTTCTTTCTGGAAAGAACTGTCGTTTTCAAAGTCAAAATTAGTAACTAAATACAGGTGGAAATATATCATCACCAAAAGACATTCTCCTCAACGCTCTGTTAGACAACACAAACTTGAGGACCTGAAATATTTCTGAGGATTATGAAAGTGAAAAATTATATACTATGCATCTCTGAAAACAGACACAAAATTGCTAGACTTCTATTTGTCTGTTTCCCTTCACAATGGCAGTTCTAGCTATTAAAAATAATCAACAGGAAAAAGAACGGGACATACTCAGAAGGAGAAATATATGACATTATCTACTTTTACAAAATAAAAGCACTTAACTAGAAATAGACTTGAGGCTATATGAAAATACTGATTATTACAGATGTTAGGAATCAACATGACCAAAAGGTTTGTTAACTGCAAACAGAGGTAGCACTATGTCAGATATGTTTTTGTGAAAAACAATGAACACTCACATACTTCTTTTCTGTCAGTTTTAGCAACTCCGCTTCTGAAGACCCATTCAAATACCTACCAAAAAACCTCAAGTTAACAAAAATGCATATATACATTCATAATTACTTTTTTCTTTTAAGTAAACCAGACATCTTAAATCTAGAACTTGCAACTGCCTGTCCCCATGATCTGTCTGAATTAATACAGAGCAATTCACTATACTTATTTAAGAAAGAATATGAACTACTGAGCTGAATTCACAGTAGCAAAAATCTTCTCATGACAAGTTATTGCAGATACACTTCCCTAATAAATTTCAGAGTTTATCTTTTTATAATCTTTTACTCGCTATCTCAGGTCTTGGTTTTTCTTCCATTTGTTAGGAAAAGCTTTTGGAAACTACTACTGTAACCACTTCCTTAAAAACATTCAGAAAAAATGCAACATATTAACTGATGTTGACTTATGAACCATCCTTCAATACCATTAAGTAGAGAGAAATAAGACGCAGTTGCATGAGAGGTTCACGCAAAGTTGGTTTAACAAATGCTTTTCCTTTGGTAACAGATAGTAAAACCTGAGGAAGTAGTTCTTTCCTCAACTGTAATAAGCCTTTACATTCAGAGATTCTGACCCTACTGTTGGTACAAATGAACCAGAGTATTTTCTCAAAATGCTGTTCCATTTTATGACAGACTTGACCGCAAGTACATTCCAGAAGCAAGACACAGGACTAGTCTGATGTAGTCACAGATTCTAAGAGCTGACTAAGCCAACAGAGTTTGGCTAGTCCTGGCTTCGATAAGGGTAAGAACTAGAGGCTCTGCTGTCCATGTGCTCTCCAGTGTCCTTCACGTAGCAGTTATTAATTCTGAAACCACTGCTCACATTGGTGCATTTGTTGGTCAGGTGTATCCATCAGAAGCCCCTTCCCAGCATTTTCACAGTAACTGCTTCAACTTTTCTTCATTCTCTACCTCAGTGACTTTTGCTAAAGCTTAAAAAAAAAAAAAAAAAATCATACCAGGGGCTATACATGAATTAACTGTTCTTAATCTGACCGAGCACCCTCTCCCCACCTCAAAGCGGGGTGTATGTGTGTGTGTGTGTGTGTGGAGGTGGGGGACAGGGGTGGTGGTGCTCTAGGCTCTTCTACACCCTCTTACTCCGGGCCCAGAATTGAGAATTCCCTTTTCCTTTGTACCTAGCAGAGTACCTGAATACTCAGGTCTTTTACACATACTAGAAGGGGCTGAATTAGCTGAGGCAAGACAAAATCATTACAGAATCACAGACCAGTAGGGGTTGGATGGGACCTCTGGAGATCCAAGCAGGATCACCTAAATAGAGCAGGTTGCACAGGATTCAGTCCCAGACAGGTCTTGAGTATCTCCAGAGAAGGAGACTCCACAACATTTCTGGGCAGCCTGTCCCAGTGCTCTGTCACCTGTAAAGTCAAGATTTTTTTCCTCATATTCCTGTGTTCCAGTTTGTGCCCACTGCCCCTTCTCCTGTCACTGGGCACCACTGAAAAGAGTCCTGCCCCATCCTGTAGACATCTACCCTTTAGATATTTTTAAGTATTGATGAGATCCCCTCTCAGTCTTCTCCAGGCTAAACAGACCCAGCTCTCTCAGCCTTTCCTCAAGCAAGAGATGTGCCAGTCCCCTTATCAACCTCATAGTCCTCCACTGGACTCTCTCCAGTACTTCTCCCAATCTTTCTTGAACTGGGGAGCCCAGAACTAGACACAATACACTGCAATAGCATGATGTACTCTTCCTCAAAAGACTTAGCCACTGATCCCTCATGCCTAGGCCTTGCCCCATCGTGGGCAAATTCATTCTCTCCCTACACACTCATGGCTGCTCCCACCCCTGACCATCCACAGCCCAGCCACCTCTCACACACACACGGACTTTGGGATTTGATCACAAGCCTCACTCGGTTTTTAGACCAACAGCAAATACCAGAAGCTGGATTCAGACAAGGTTTTCAAGTGGGTTTTGGTGGTTTGGGTTTGTGTTTTTTTTAAAATTTGTGCAAATACAGTAGTGTCCATGCCCTACAGCTTGCAGAAGCTACTGAAATTATTAACTGTTAATTATTAACATTAACAGTGTTCAAAAAGCAGCACATTCCAGGGAAGTGCCACTGAAGCTGGGTGCAAGCTTATACATTGTGCCACACTGCCAGCCAAGCCACCGCCAACATACGCCTGTCACAGGCAGCAGGCACCAACACTCACATACAGGCTGTGCTAGATCATCAGGCAGCAAGGCTGAGAAAGAGACTCCCAGTTTTATCCCCATCGATGGGCCTCACTGAATCTAGCATGAATCACCAGTATTTTGACAAAACAAAAACACAAGCTGGATAAAAGGTAGAGATATACCCTCTCTACAAACGACGCTATACTATCAATGTGCGAGGAACTGGCTGTACAGCCATACTCAAAGAGTTGTGGTCAACATCTCAATGTCCAAACTGACACCAGTGATGAGTGGTGTTCCTCAGGGGTTGGTACTGAGACAGGCAGTGTTTATTATCTTTGTCAGACACACAGACATCAGGATTGAGTGCTCCCTCAGTAAGTCTGCTGACGACACCAAGCTATGCGGTTGACATGGTGGAGAGACTGGATGCCACCCAGAGGGACCTTGGCATGCTTGAGAGGTGGGGCTGTGACAACCATATGAAGTTCAACAAGGCCAAGTGCAGGGTCCTGCACATGGGTCAGACTAATTCCAAGTACAACTACAGGCTGGGCAGAGAATAGACTGAGAGCAGCCCTGAGGAGGACTTGGGATTGTTGGTTGATGGGAAGATCAACATGAGCCAGCAACGCATGCTTACAGCTCAGAAAGACAACTGTATTGTAGGCTGCATCAAAAGCAGTGCTGCCAGCAGGTTCCTTCTCTACTCTGCTCTTGTGAGACCCCACCTGGGGTACTGAGTCCAGCTCTGGGGTCCAAGTACAAGAAAGACAGGGCTGTTGGAGCGAGTCCAGATGAAGGCCATGAAGATGATCAGAGGTTTGGAGCACCTCTCCTATGAAGACAGGCTGAGAGACTTGGGCTTGTTCTGCCTGGAGAAGAGAAGGTTCCAGGGAGACCTTACAGCAGCCTTCCAGTGCCTGAAGGGGGCCTGCAGGAAAGATGGTGAGTGGCTGTTTACAAGGGCAAGTAGTGATAGGACAAGGGGTAATGGCTTTAAACTGTAAGAGGGCAGATATAGATTAGATGTTAGGAAAAAAAAAAAATCTTTACTGTGAGGGTGATGAGGCCCTGGCACAGGCTGCCCAGAGAAGCTGTGGCTGCCCCCTTCCTGGTAGTGTTCAAGCCCAGGTTGGTGGGGTTTTGGGCAACACGGTCTAGTGAAGGTGTCCCTGCTCATGGCAGGGTGTTGGAACTAGATGATCTGCGAGGTCCCTTCCAGCCCAAATCATTCTGTGATCACAGAAACCAACACACCGAAGAAAACATCAGACAAGAAGTAAGCATGGAGGTGGAAGAAAAATCTCAAAGGTGGGAATATCCTGCATTTAGAGGAATGAAAGAAATTTAATTTTAAAATTTTCAAATAAATTAAAAGCAAGTTAACGAGATAGAATCAACCATCAAGTATATTGCTTAAAATGCCAGTAAGGAAAAAAAGTATAGAGAAGACTAAACAGACAAATTTAACTGGAACCAATGAGGTACACTTGAAAATATCAGAAGGGAAAAAGAAAAAAGTTTACACAGAGGAAAACGCATTTCCCAGCATCGTGAGCACATCATCTGTATCTAGAGAAAAAAACCCACACCATTCCTTAAATGATGTGACCTAACAGGGCTCTAACAGCAATCATGAAGAGACTAAACTCTTAGGATCAATATGAGAAGATTCCATTAACAGTGATTCAAGAGATTAAACCTCACATTTGCTACTGCATTGATATTCATCTGGTCTTTCAGCACAAAATTGTTCCAAACAAAGATTTTTTTAGAAAATCGCTATTTTTGTGTCTCACCACCAGCATCACTCATATTGACTACTTTCTATCAGCATATACAGCAAAGTTAGTTAATATTTCTTTAATATCATGACATAGAATCACTGATAATATCAAACCTCTTCCTATTTTTGATCTGAGGTAACTTTTCCCTAAAGCAAGGCATTTATTTCCTCAAATAAAGACACTCCAGCACACACAGAAGCCCGTTGTGGCCAGCTGCCAAGAGTGGCTTTGCTCCAATTATCACAGCACTATGCCTTGCTCTATGCTGGTATAATTTACGTAACATAAAAGGGGTTTCTTCATCAAGGAGATTACATGGATCACTCAAACTTTTTGTACTTGGAGGGAGGGTTATCAATCATTATCTTTTTATTATCTTTCACTTTCTACATGTTAAGAAGCCGACACATTTGCAAAAGCACTCCAGTATCCTGCAATACTTTGTACATGATGTTTGCCTCTTTACATTTACTTGCAACGTTAATTTTCCATCACAGCTAGAAATACCTACTTCTCCAGGATCCATAATTTTGCAGTGTGTGCTGTCAACCTTCTGCAGAATCTACATTTTTTTCTTTCAAAACCATACAGCTTTTGAACCCAGATGGCCACATCTTGCCATATGTGAACAAAGCATAAAACCAATGCTGTGCTGCAAAGGCAGAGGCAGGCAGCTGCTGCATCTCTGATGCTGCTGGGATAGATCTGGTTTCATACTTCGACAAACAACAGAGATTGACAAGTGTGGACCAGTACTGTCTCTCCTCTGCTTTGGAAAGCTCTCAAAAAGAGTTTAGATGCTTTTGTATGAGTAAGACCTTGGAAAGATGCCAAGAGAATTGTAGCTTTTCAGAAATATCACAGCCAATTTTGCAACAACTTCTATTTTAGGACATAAAATAGAAAAACCCACTTTTTCTTCCAACAATTAAAATCAGTATTTGACAGTGCTTCAAAGACATTCCAGTATATCCTACCTCAACAGGAGGCAAAACAAATAAAACTCAGCATGGGCAAAAAAACCCCACAACTTTCACCTCCCTCCATACCTGGTACAGGCAGAAAACACTGAATAGAGATGGTCCTCTACTGCCAAGATGAGGAAAACATAAAAGCAGAGGGAAAAATCCACCACAACAGCACATAAAATACTGTGAGGGAGGCATTAGGAAAAAAACAGGGATACAAAGAGAATCCATTGCTTGCTAATAACAAATATTAGGGTGTAAGACTGTCAAAAGCAGTTAGAAGCATGCAACAAGTCTAGGCATGTTTAATGTGGATACCAAATAACCTGAAGAAAAAGGCTTTCTTCCAACCTTTGCTAACATGTTCACAATAATTTTGATATAAAATAAGAGCAAGAAAAAAAAAAAGGATAAAAAAGGAAAAAAAAACCCATTTAGGCACAGAGCAGAAAAGTCAAATTAACTCCTACCTCGAAAAGGAAAAAAAAAAAGCCAGAAATGCATAAACTGGATAAAAATATTACCAGTAGCAGCATTTTGATGAGGATTTGCAATCACTCTCAGTCAGTTTTCTTACAGCATTCCAGTATATCACTGGGAGCAAGAGAAATGGACACCATGCATTGGGGGTTATATTAATACAAAACCTAATGCTTATCTTTGCCTGAACACCTGTGGTTACCAGCACCCCATCCTCCATCAGTGTCAATGCTACAGAAAAAACTTGCTGCCAGGCTGCGATGGGGCTGCTACACCGGCAACATCAATGCAAAACAACTGTATGGATCACCGCCTCCACCCTGCCTTACCTCCTGCAGCACAAACATTTTGACAATGAAATACGTCAGTTCACTGTACCCTTGTCATAGCAGGTCAAAACTTCAATGCTTTCAACATTCACGCTTGAAAGCAACAAGCAGTTCTGAATATATCACCCAGGGAAAACCAACGTATCAAACCCTACTCATTGCTTGCTCAGAGTCTGTAGGTTTTTCACATCTCTTCATGTATTTCTGACGGTGTTTGTTCCCTTGAAGTCCCAGACACCTCAGGTGAAGTATTATAGTCTTGTAACTATCCATGAAAACTCTAAAGCCTGACAAAGGACTTTCTTAAGAGTGAGAACAAATGACCAGATCTAAAGCCCTATGAGCAGCTTACAAAACACCCTATTGTTAAGCTAAGCATATTTATTCTAGTACTTCAAAGGAAATCAGCTGACACATTCCTGTCTCACTTATCCCTCCATAAACACGAAGATACCGATGCTGCACCATCGTGCCCACAAGACGCCTCCCTGAAAGCGTTTCCACCGAGATTCACAGCCCCTCCAAACACCCATCGCTAGCTACTGGCACTTAAGACAACTCTCAGAAGCACGCAGAAGTAGTAGCAGCTTTCCCTTCGACACAAAACCACGAATTAAACCGGAAAACCCAACTCTTCTACCACGCACGTGTTGCGGGAAGGGCTAAAAGGAAAGGCTCACAGCCCGCCCCCCAGCCCGCCCCGTGCTGACCCAGGGGCAGCCTGCCCGGAGGAGCCTATCCCTCCCACCCCTCCCGTCCCATTCACCACAACGCCCGAGAACCCGGGGAACCCAAGAGTCCCGCCCCACGACACGGGCTCCATGCAGGAGCGGGGAGAGGGGCGCCGGCTCCCAGAGCCCCCAGGGGGATCGCTTCAACGCCCGCCCGCCCTCAATGCTCAAGCATTGCAACAAGCAATGCAACACCAGCCGCCTCGCAAGAGGAGGCGAGAAAAGCGGCGCGGCGCGGCTCGGCCCCGGCCCCGGCCCCGGCCCGCGCCCCGGGCCGCCCGCTTCGCTCACCCGCCTGGCGCTCCCGCGGTGCAGCGGGCAGCATCCCCCAGGCTAGCGCCGCGCCTCCTCCCGCCGCTTCCGGCGCCGCATAGACGTCAGCGAAAACACCCGCCTTCTCGCTATCTTCGCCGTCACCTATTGGCCTGGTTCGCGTCGGTCGCTGCACGTCAGCGGAAAAGCGCCGCCGCGCCGGGAGGGCGGCTGGAGCGGCGGCAGTGCGGGAGGGGTGTGTCCCGGCCCGCTCTGCCTTTTGTGTTGTCCCGTGTCGCGCCGCGCCATGGGCGTCCGCGCGGGCTGAACGCAGCCGGGGCAGGTAGGCCGGGGCGGCTGGGAAAGGCGCTGCGGGGCCCGGCACCGCGTCCCCTTGAGGGCAGCAGGCGCGGGTAGGGCCCGACCCCCCGCACACACCCGCACCCCGTGGTTCGGTGCCGGCCGGAGCACTTGTTTACAGCGGAGAGGGGTGTCCTGCCGCTTCTGGTGGTAGGCGGGGAAGCCGCGGCCTGTACCGGGCAGTGCCGTGTGGTAACGGAGCGGCAGGGTGCTGTTAGCTCCAGCTAAAGGCTTTAATGCGGCGGGTGGAAGCGTTTTGAGTAGCCCGGGTTCTCTTGCTTTAACTCTGGTTTGCGCGTACTGAGCTCTGGGGTGGAATCGCTCGTCTCATCTGGGGTTTCTTAGGAGGAAGGGGCGTCCCTTCGGGAGTTACCTGAATCTGCCCCTCCTGGGTGAAGTTCTGAGTTGAGTCTGGGTGTGACTGAACCAAAACCACACCGCTCCTGGCTATGCCGGAAATGCCTTTGAAAGATAAATGGTACAGATTTTAATGTCGCTTCTGATGGCAACTTGGTTGCTCGGTCTTGTTGCGCCAGAGTTTTTGTAGTTAGGTTAGTACATGCGAGCAGCTGGATTCAGACCACGGATCCTTTTTGTGTGCGTCTTTGGCCTGGGCAGACTGAGAGGCTCTTGCTCTCTTCCTTCTGACAGTCTCAGTTTTTTCTTTTTGTACCTAATTCTGATCCTGTTTCATGTTTGCTTTGTAATATTTTAAGTGACCACGTGGAGATAAAACAGAATCTGCTCTGATTATTTGTTACACACCTCTTGTGTAGGAAAGAAGTGTAGTAAGTGGTTAATATCCTTTTCTGGAACCAAGGAAAACATGGGATCAGTTTCTTCTTTTACCACAAACTTTTCATTGTTGTTAACCTTGAGCTAAATTCCTGCCACAACTAATGGTTTGTTGATTTGAGTCTGAACTCAGTTGATTTGCTTAAATCAGAAATAAAACACCATATTTTATCGTATTCAACCATATGTTGAACTTCTATATAGAGGAACTCAAATTAGTTGTCCTGAATGAGCATACCTTGTGTAACTGGCCCACAAATTCTATACATTCCTTATTGATTAAGTCACAGATCTGACCTTGCTGCTGTGCACTTGAAAACAAACAAGCAAAAAAGTTTCTGTTTAAGTTGAAATAAATCTATTAAGTTAAATATACTAGGTCATGAATATATCAATAAATTCAGCTTCCACTTGATGCTTCAGACTCAGCTGAACTCTTTTTCATTTGTCCTTATGTGTTCTGGGATGGAGTAGAACAGCCAGTTATTGACATTAGTCGTTGTCTTCTGTTGTGATGCTCTCAACGTGACTGACAGATGCTGCATTAAGCATATTGGATTCAAGCAAAACATAATCATGTGCCCAGTATGTTTTGCAGGAGACTTAATCATTACTGACAGGTGGCTCTTGTTGAAGAAAGGCTTCTTTTAGTTTGAGTTGTTGGAAAAGACAGAAAAAGACAACCCCCATCCTGAAAGTTAGTATGTGAAAATGATAAATGAATAAATGAAGAGTGCGTTAATATTACAGAGAGACTATTACATTAATGGGGCTTGTGTTCAAGCCCATGGAGGTAATGTACTGGCTTCCAGCTGACATTAGGTAACCTTGAAGATCATGAAAGCCTCATAAAAGCATTCCTTATAAAGCAGAAAAGTTTTGATTTGTTAGGGATATCTACCAGGATATGGAAGCTAGTTGTGCGTGACTCTCCAGTGAGTCCCCTGCAGCAAGTAGAAAGGTCAAATGGTGGATTTTTTTGGGGTAAAAGTGGGTCTTTTTTTTTTTTTTTTTTTTGGTCAGCCTTTGAAGTGAAAACCTAGAGAGCAGAGAGACTGGTAATCCAGGAGAAAGAATGTGATAAACTTCTATTGGACAGTTCTACAAAGTTAGAAAGTTGCTGAAGTAAAAGGACTCTGGGCCTTGTAAAGTTGGGCCCCCAAGATGAGCTGTGTCTCGTTTACAGAGCTCACTTAAAGCTGGAATTGGGTTTGGTTTTTTTTTTACTCTCCACTGCCCAGCTGGAAAATGTCAGAGCAATAAGTGTGAAACTGGTGTGGCAAGGTTGACATCCACAAATGAAAGAGGGGAGGGGGAAGCTGTTGTTCATATGGTGATAGGGTGTTGGCACTTGGTATCCCCCCAGGGACATGATGGTGGTTTAAAAAAACCCAATGCACAAACTAATGGATGGGTTATACCAGAGTTAAAATTGACATGTGATGTTTTCTTAAGCTTTGTGGGGGTAGGAAGACTTGTGCCAACAGTTGAATCTAAAATTGCCTTTATACCACTGTATTTACAGCTGATAACGAGAAAGCGGTATTTTAGCATGCTCAAGTTTTTTGAGGTATTTGGTAGAACATTATTTTTTAATGTTCTGCGGAAGATTTTGTAAGGACAACCAAGCTTTTAAGCAGATAGAGGAATGACCCAAATACTGTCATTGTGCAAATCTGTCAGTGTTTCTACTAGCTTAAATATCTTATTTTTATAAACCATCCTAATGACCCCTTAGTATTTACAAGAGGAAGTCTTCCCACAGATCTGGGGGAATATTCTTTCCTGGAGTGGGAAATTGGAACCTTGGCTGTCCTGAACATGAGCATGGCAACAGCCCTTACACTTGCTGTTCTTCCTGTTTGATTTATATTCTGCCTGTCCAGTGAGCCAGGCATTAAAAGTAAGAAATCCTGACGTGATGGTCCTAAACAGTATAAATCGCTGAGGATATTGGGGCAACCAGAGCAGCAAGACTGTTTCGTTTATATCCGTCCAGGGGACTAGAAACAAGGCTTAACCTCAGCTGTCTGGCAGCTGGCGCTCCAAGTGTGCAACTCTTTCAGGTTGCTTCTGGAAAAAGTAGTGTACTTTAGCTGAAGATGGCAGTTTCTTTAGCTTGCAGTCATTAATAATGTCCTATCGACTGAGCTATTAGGCCTGCAGTAATCTTCACATGATAGATCACCTTCCCTTTGGAGGTCTGCTCAGCACTGCTGTTGTGGAATACACAAGCTGATTGCTCTCTCATCACACCATCATCCTTGCCGGTGTCTGTTCATTAATACAGGGCCTGTTGGGTCTCCTGTTACAAGGTGCTCTGGCTTCTCTTGTCATGTAGGCAGAGTTAAATTGCTCTCTACAGGCACGTGAGGTTCACCTCTGCTGTTTTCCCCTCTGCTGTTGGGGTGTGTTAGCACTGGCGACACACCGTATGGCAGCGCTAGGGTAGCTCTTAGGGAGCCCTTTGTATCCAGCGTGCATCTGGATAACTGCACTTCGGGCCAACTATTCGCACGGCGTGTTGCCAAGTCAGCCTGGTTGGGCTTGTCAAGGATACTGATGCCAAGCAGCAAGGAATTTGGGATAATGAATCCAGACTGCGTAACACCAGATGCAATGTGTGGCCTTTATTGCAAATTTATTCTGTTTTCATTTGCTTAACCTTTATGTTGCCATTTCTGCTCATGCCAAAAAAAACAGTCACTGAACATAGAAAACCTCAACATTCAATCGCTTGGAAACTGCCACTCAAATTAATTGTGATACAGTAAGCATGTCAAGAAAGAGAAGTGAAACACTTGGATAATCAGCATCTAGTGGGAATATCAAGTCTTCAGATGACTGAAATCATGAAATGCCAGAAAATAACCACAGCCAGATTAGAGTATGATATTAGTTACTTTTTTGGCCCTTGGCCAAGCAGTCTGCTTAAACTTAGTAGCCAAAAGTCCCCTAAAGAAATTCTGTCCTACAACAGCTGTTGATTTTTGTTGATACTTCAGTTTCTTTTATCCCTTCAGCAGCTATTGTCTGCATTTTAAAAAATGATTTGATCTTGCTGAAGAACTGGCTTGATCCCTCAGGAATCGGCTAGAGGTGCCAAGAAACAGGAATA
Organism: Porphyrio hochstetteri; assembly: GCA_020800305.1. Lineage (NCBI taxonomy): Eukaryota > Metazoa > Chordata > Aves > Gruiformes > Rallidae > Porphyrio > Porphyrio hochstetteri. The sequence continues at coordinate 37,218,066 of CM036905.1, forward strand.
AGGCTGCATGAAACTGGATAAGTAGGTAATAATTGGACTATGTAGGGAATGTTTTTGTCTTTCCTAAGGGCTGTGCTTTATTCTGGTCTTAACATTTACTCGCTTATCTCTTGGACCAAGCCATGGCTGCAGAACGGATTGGAGGGGATAGGTCTTTTGCATAGACTTTAGCACCACTTAAAATTTTGGGAAAGGTCTGAACATGAGGAAACTCACAGGCTGTTCTTTTTCAAGTTAGTTCAGTTACCCTTTGCCCTCTTTGCCTACTATTGACGATGTGTGTGCAATTAGAACAGGGGTCTTGAATTGATTCATTGTTTCTAGCCATATCTTGGCTACTTAGTTTCCAGAGTTTAAAAGGGATTTGAGATTTCCTGATTCCTGCCAGTATAGAGCTGCATAACCAAGAGGAGGAGGGATAAGTGTCTCGAGGGGAGATGCCATCTGTGATCAGCTCTGGTGGATTTTTGCAGGTCCAGAGCAGTGCAGGAGCCTGAGCAATAAATTCAAGAAATGCTTGCTGCTTTAGCAGCTGAGAGACTTTAAAGCCAATGCAGCATCTTTCCACACCAATTCCCTTTTCCCCCGCACCCACCCCCAATTAGGACTCTGTTTTAGGGAAGCTTTTTTCCCCCCACCTTAACTAAATGTGGTTTATTCTAAGTTGAATGCAGTTGCACTTGTAGAAAGCGCTGAGGAATGTGGCTTTTGCAAACTGTAAAATAAGCATAATATTTTTCTATACTGACTTGAGGTATAAAAGACTTAAGCTGCCTCATCAAGAACCATTTACAAAAGACTTAAGTGGTCTTACTGAAAACTGAGGCCTAAAGCTAAGTCATATGGTAAAGGAAGATAAATGACAACTGTCAATCAAGATATGTTAATAAAGGGGCAACAGTTAAGGGCCATATAAGATGAACAGTAGTAACTTAGAAAGATACTGCGTTTTTCTCAGTAAGTTCATGAATATTCTTTTCTTCACAAAGTGGAAGGAGGAACCTGCCAGACATGCAATGTGTATTGTATTATATTATGTATGCATCGGTTGAGCCTGTAAACCTTCGAAGCACCTAATTCATAGGTAAACAAGGGAGGGATTTTGGACGGGAATAGGGTATAAAAGGCTGAAAGCTGACCACAGGTGTGCCTACTTTGCTAGGAAACCTGCTCCAGCAAGAATGTATAATAAATTGCTGCTTCACTAGTACGTCTGGGATGAGTCCTTTCTTAGGACCACTGGCATTTCTAACAAACTGAAACTTGTATAAAGAGTCAGAACATGCAGCTACTTGAATAAAGGTCACTGGTTTCACATGTTGGCCAGAATGTTTAATAAAATGGAGATTTCTTGATGCTTCCTGAGCCTAAACTTTTCTTAGCTGCACAGATCAATGGAGGCTTATTTAAAGAACGCTAAATTGTCTGGTTTTTCATGGCTTACAAATTGGGTCACATACAGAAACATGCATTTTGGATCCAAGGGAGGGGAAAGCAAGAGCCTTCTGTAGCACATAAAGGCATACACTAATTTCATGTCAAGTCATGAAAGGGAAATGAAAACTCTGCTCTCCTGCAACTTTACCATCACATCTTGGCTAGGTTTGAATAACAACTTTTAAAAAGTCTTGCAACTGTTGTATAATTGATTGCTCTGTAGAATACAATTTAACTCTTCTCTCTTTCCCCTTTGATCAGAAAAATGAGTGGTGGGTTGGCACCAAGCAAAAGCACAGTGTATGTGTCCAATTTACCCTTTGCTCTGACAAACAACGATCTATATAGGGTAAGTTTTTAAGAGCTGCGTTGAGCAGATTAAACTTATTGACAGTGATTTTGAGTGTAAATACAACACTGATAGATATCTTACTTTAAAAAGTTTGTCTTGATAAAATTATTACTAATGAAATGCACCTATCTGTTGTTAAATCTTTTTATTTTATATTTCAGATATTTTCAAAATATGGGAAAGTTGTCAAGTAAGTGACCTGATATGACCTATTTTTGTAGCTTTCATTTTTTCAATATTTAATATCTTTGCTTTACTTAGAAGTCTTGTGCTTTTTATAATTCAACCATGAATGTGGAACTATGGAAGTCCTGTTCATTTTTAATAAAGTATTAATTTAATTAACTACTGGAAATTCTTGTAGATACATGCACCATGTAGATATTTGTGTTGGGGACAGGTTTTGCTAACCACTTCTTAAAAGTGAGTAGAATGTTGTTACATGCCAATGGTCTTTTCTTTGAAATAGTTGAAACAATATTCTTCTAGTAAATGTTATTCTCTTTCCCCTAACACCACCTGGGGCACAAGTGGAGAACTCTAAAAGTGCAAGGCTGCTCATGTAAACTAGATGTCACAATTTCCACAAACAACTCCCTCAACTGCAGTGTACAATTCCTCTCCCTGTGGTTCTAGAGGGTCTTGTAATTGTGACTGCTTACTATTACATTTAAGGTTAGACATGAGGCTGCAACGTAATCGATTTTAGTGTGTGGGGTATTCATGAGCAGTACTTGTGGGACAGAAGTAAATGCCATGGTAAGGAACTCACTGTTTTGGTTCTTTTTTTAACTGGTCAGAATAACAAGATTCAAGACTTCAGTTTCCAACCCTACACCAGCAAATATGCATTCTAACTTCTGGCAGCCACTGTAATCATCTGTGACATACAAAGCTAAATTCTTGGGTTTTGAGGTCTCAGGAGTATGTTTCAGGTGACAAGTAGCAGGAAAAGCCAAACTACAGCTTTAGAAAAACATATATTCTTCAATGGACCGAGAGGAAAACCCGTATGCCAGGCTCTGGCAGACATGCAGTGACCAATACAGCTGGGCAGCTGCAGTCTTTTGTTTCCAGGCTGAGGTGTAAGACCTCATTTAGTTGATTGCTGAACTACTGATTTAGAAGAATCCTGAGCAAAGATTATAGTAATACTGCTGTTCACTATCCACTGAGGGGCCTGTTCTCCATAAACTTGACACTTCTGACCTCCCTATCATTTGGTAATGTACCTATACTCTGTCTGGGGTAAGGGTCTTCTGTTTGGCTTGGCTTTTGAACTTGTTTGATAGGAGAATGATAATTGTGTGAAGTATTGGCTGAACAATGCCTTGCTTATTTTAAAGGTGTCATAGCAGTGCTCTTTTTTTCCCCCCTTATTAATAGTTTCTAGTGGTTCATTTGTGGGTTGGGTTTTTTTTTTCATTGTCACAGACAACAGAAATGGTATTTTGAGATGCCTGTGCAGAAGAAATCCTGCTCTGCATCCTGTGTGAAAGTAGTCAATTTAGAACTTGAAATTCTATCTGTGCACTTAGTGTTCCCCTCCTCTATAGTCTTGCAAAAAAATTAACTTAGTGATAACTAATTTTTCTTGATATTTTTTTTTTGTGTAGTCGCTGCCAGAAATTAAACCAAATGCAGAGTATTAGGATACTATGTGTAAAATACTGCCATGTTGGGGTTTTTAATCTAGCAAAATTTGTTTCCTGTTTGCCCCTTTGCAAGCTGACCTGACTGTAAACAGCGCAGATACTGTGGGATTCTACTGGTATTCCTGTTTTGCTGTGAAACTGCAGCTAAAAAGAGTCAGTTTTCCTGTTTGTAGCTAGTTACTAATTCCCAGGAAAAATATTTTGAAATGTTAGCTTGATATCTGTCATTTCTGTCGAGTCTTTGTTCAGGGACTTTAAAACCCTTTGCAAAAAGCTTTGCAGTGTCATCTAGGTCAGCTTTAACTTAACTAAATAAGCTTTAATAGACTTTTTTTAAGTGTGTCTTGATTTGGCAAAGTCATGCTGACTTTATTCCATGCTGCATTTCTCACCCCAATATAACCTGACTGTTGTGATTTCAGCTCAGTTTTAGTGAGATATCAGACTTTCTAGGGCTCCAAGAAGTTGCTGACTTTTTAAAGACTTGTCATGCTTGTTTCTTTCTCTGCTTGTGTTACTAACTGGTATGTTGAATCTCCCAATTAGAAGCCTGGCAGACGTGTCAGTATTTCATTTGAACTCTTGCAAGACTAACTGGGCAAAGGAATTAATAGAATTGTTCTAAAGTCTGTTTTATTGACAACTTCAGCTCAGTGCATTCATTCAGTTGGACACACCCTTGTCCAAGAGGCTTTGGTAGAAAAGCTGTTCTGAGCTCTTTCTGTGCATGCATTTGGGGGAAAATTGATCTTTCTTTACCAAAATTTTATATTGCAGACTATTTTACTTTGGAGGTCATTACTACTTACACAGGTTCTCTGATAGGCCTTCTGCATTGAAGTGTTTGTTGTGTTTTGGGGATTTTTTTTAAATGTCCTGTTTCTTACTACAGTTTCCTCTTGCCTTATACCTGCACCTTGTTCTACCTGTGATGGACACATGGAGGAGTTCATTCACTACTTTTTAACATGTGCTTTTATTTTTATATAAATGCAGACTGGCATCCTGTTGTGGTTTTTTTAGGGCTAAAACCAATTGACGTTAAAATAATTGAGGTCGTGTGCGAGTTCACTCCTCCATCTCTTGTCTTTTGCTTTGTCCGTTGTTCTTACTGGGTCTAAACCTTTCTTGAATTTCTCAATGTGCTACTGGAGCTGTTGATTCCAAAGTTAGACTGAAGATTTAACTTTGAATGTCACGTGTCACACAGGCATCAGTGACCTGTTTGGATTCCAGCTGTAGGTAGATACTTGCAGAACAATGCTGCATGTACTTTGTTTCCTGTCATGAATGTGCTTAGCTGGTGAGTCCTGCACAAACAGATTTCTCAGTTTGAATGCGGGTCAGTACATGATGTCTCCCCACAATGATAGACAGCAGTGGTCAAGAGCACTCCTGAATTTTCATTGCCCCTCCAGTATGTGTAGTTCTCTCCAGTTGCTTTGTCTACAAGTCTAAAGAGTACGTTTTCTGTTCTTCGTCATCCAAGAGAATAGAGAATAACACTGGACCTAGAAAGACCCCACATACTTGTTTTTAAATCATATCCACTCTACCTGTAAGCACATGGCCAGGTTAGCTTTTCTTTTGAATATCTGTTTAGTGAGCCTTTCTGTTGTTAAATATGTTCTTATTTTTTTGCTGTATCACAAAGCTAAGATCCCACTGAGATCTCTAAGGAAAAAATGCCTCTCAAGTAATATTAGTATATTAATAATATGGTTGTATGTTTTCAGAGTGACTATTATGAAAGACAAAGACACCAGGAAGAGCAAAGGAGTCGCCTTTATTTTGTTTCTGGATAAAGAATCTGCACAGAACTGTTCTCGAGCACTTAATAACAAACAGGTAAATTGAGGAAAGTTGTTGTGGCAGGAGGGTTGGGTTTACAGTCCCAAAATATTTACCTTTTTTTTTTTTTTTTTCTTCCCAATTTGCTGTAGCTGTTTGGAAGAGTAATAAAAGCAAGTATTGCCATTGATAATGGACGAGCAGCAGAGTTCATTCGCAGGCGTAACTACTTTGATAAGTCGAAGTGTTACGAATGTGGGGTGAGTAAAACAAAAAATGAACTAATATATTCCATCTTTTGACTCTTAGCTTGTTTCTTCAGTTTGGATGTTGCTAAACCTGCCCATGATGATGATGATGGTAGGGTTTTGTTTTCAAGAATGATAGTGCCGCTTTTGTATTTTATTTGCGATGGAGGAAAATACGTACATATAATCGCTGCTTAACATGCTGAGGAGCAGACAGATATGAGTATCAGTATAATGTTGTTTAAGAAGGAAAACCTCCTAATCTTTGCTTCAAAATACCTGCTTTTGCAAGATGTTCATTATATAATTGGCAGCAAAATATTTATGGGAAACAACTGCTTTTAAACAGAAGTGTGTTTCACGTTTTAAGCGATACCTCACTTTTCCTGAACGTAACATAGGAGATTGAGATTTGGATGATATTTCATGTCAAATACAAACTTGGTTTATATTCCTAACACTTTTTAGAGGAAAAATGTTGACTTGCTCCTGTTTTTTAAACTGTTAATGCTGAGGTTTTATTTTGCTTTGAACATAAACCATTCTGTAGTATACATTCAGCTATTCCAGCAGCCCAAGAAAACCTACTTTGCTCGTTGCTTGTTCTCAGTTTGCAGTTAAACATGGATATCACCACCAATCTCTTCGTTTCCATGGCAAGCTTATAGAGAAGTTTGTCTTCTGTGTGATAATTCAGCATTCCATTTATCTTACTAATTGCTTCCATTTTTTTCCCCCGTGAACCGTCTTGTATTAACTTTCCTCATGATATGTTTCAACATATAGTTGTTTATAATAGTTTCTGTTAAGCAGTATTTCTTTTTCTCCAAGGAAGCAGGACATTTAAGTTATGCTTGTCCTAAAAATATGCTAGGAGAGCGGGAGCCACCAAAAAAAAAAGAAAAGAAGAAGAGAAAGAAAATAGTTGAGCCAGAAGAAATGTATGTATATATTTTTTTTAATATGTTACTATTTATTTTAGGGAGCTTTTTCATACTGAACACTTTAAATAAAAGATCTATGTCTTTTTCTTTCTGCGCAATGAAGCGAGGAGGAAGAAGAAAGTGAAGAGGAAGGAGAAGACCCTGCTCTGGATAGCCTCAGCCAAGCCATAGCTTTTCAGGTACAAAATTTAAGCATTGCATATTTCTTATCTTTTATTATTTAAATACATCTCTACTTATTTTTCTAGCTGCGTTTCAAAAGCTCTGAGATATACCTGTAGGTCTGTCTGCTCTGTGGCACTCAGGGCACTGCTGCCTGACTGTAGTTGCTGGCTAGTTGGTTTCTTCATTTTGCAGGCATGTTCAATTGGGTTTTCTGGTTTGGTTTGGTTTGTTAGGGCTGGTTTTCTCTGGTGGTTTTTTGGTTTGGTTTGGCTTTTTACTGTTTCACTATTACTCTGTGTGTGCGCACTGCAGTTTGTTCTTTGCTTCAGACTTCTTTGCTGCTTAGTTTCCTGTCATCTCTACTGTGATGCTTTATTAGGTTTTGGTCCACAAGTCCCTCTTTCTCTCTTAACTGAGCAGCCAGAAAAACAGTTGTGTTAAATGACCGAGTACAGCCTCTGCCCTCAGCTACTAGAATGTTCTTGAACACATCTATTTCTGGAACACTTCCTTTGCCTAGTTATAGGCCATCACAGTCTCTGATAGACCTTTTTTTCTCAAAACATACTGAATGCATTTTTTGTTGTGTAGATAGATAGTCTTGACAGCTGTATTACTGTCTTCTTTAATACTTCTTTACAGATTTTTGCTTCACTACACAGAACAAGCCTGACCTGATGTTCAAATGTCTTGTCTTCTTAGTCCTCAGATGTTCTGTGTGCCCCTGTCTCCCCAGGAAAAGAAAAAATAATTCAGGAGTTTTTAAAGATAACTTTGCCCTGGATATGACTGTAGCGAGTACAAAACTTTTACATCATGTAGTCCAAAAATACGATGCAATTATGCAAAATTACCTTGACCCCACTCCCTGAAAACCCCACCGTTGGACGTAAAACCTATAAATGTAAACAAGGAGGAAATATTCCCATTTTTCTTGCCATCCAACAAGTTAAACTGGGATAGCATATTTCCCAGTAAAAATAGGAAGCATCTATTTAAACCTTTAGTTGAATGAACTTGAGATTCCTGAAGACATTAATTCCCTGAATGAATGACTGCAAAAAATGACAGAAGAGTTGTTAGTGGAACAAAGCTGATTCGATAATGTCAGCTTAAAACTCAGTGCATTCTTTGCTTCACATCTCAGCTGCTCTGTAGTTCTGTCAGTTTGTTGTGTGCAGTTTCTCTCTTTGAAAACAGAGGGTACTCCATGTGGCCTGCACTGGTGCAGAAGACTTCCTGTTTGCACAAGAGAACTACTTTCAGATATGTTTTCGAGCACATTCATCGCACAGTTTATCCAGAAATGGAGATAAACCCTTTGAATTACTTAACATTAAATAAATCAAATGCTTATTATTAATAAGCACTATTATCATTTAGAATGCATCTTCATTTTTCTTAATCCTAGCCAATACTTCTCCTTCTTTCATTGTAGCAAGCCAAAATTGAGGAAGAACAACAAAGATGGACACAGACTGCAGGGGAATCTTCAATTTCAGATGATTCAAAGCGTCCACGGATTAAGAAAAGTGCTTATTTCAGTGATGAGGAAGAACTTAGTGATTGAAATAGTATTGGTTTATATGCATATATAATATATATAGTGTACATTTTGTAAAGTGCTACAAAGTTGTCTGTAATACACATTTGTCTTGGTGTTGAAGACACTGAAAATCATGTTGTAGTTCTACCCTGCCCCTTGACCTCCCATCTTTTGATATCTTTCTTTCAAAACTTCACCTTTCAAGGCAGCTTCGTGAGAAAACAATGCGTTTCTACACTTAGATCCAGAAAACTATCTGGGTGGAGGATGCTTCTTGCAGTCAGTATCTAGACCCAAATCCTGGGAGTGAAGCCTTTTGTAAGAGCATTTCCCAAGATGATCATCCTTGTATGAGGATTTCCTCTTAGGATCCTGTTAACACCACTGATGCTTTATGTGTTGGTCTGTTTATTGCCTGTTCAGAGGCAGTGCTTTAGTAGTACTGTAGTAGTGTATGAATCTTGTACTAGTTCCTCTGCATAGGGTTGAATTTCAGCCTTAAGCTTTGTACTAGTCTTTTAAATCTTCGTGCAGTAACATAATAAATTACTGTCACATCAAGTTGGTCTGTGAAATCATTTCAGACTAATCTGTTTGTTTTCCAGAAGGATATTAAGGAGTTGATCATCTATCTTATACACAGTTCTAATAATTTTCTGTACAATTCAGACTATTATGTAGCCTGTCTGTAACATAGGCTTCATAGGAGGTGCAAGTTAAAAGTGATGTGGTGGTTAATCCAGTCTTGAAACATCCTTAGTATTTTTTTAAAAGTGAGTTCTGTGGCTCTTGAATTAAAAATGAGAATGGCCCTATGTTTTCAAAATGATAATGTGTGTGTGCTTTGTTGGGCTCTAATCTGATACTGAAATTCTCTTGCTGTGATAATGGCTTACGCTGCACTGGTTTCTCCTGACTGGTGGTTATGCTTGGAGTTTTAAATATGCTTGTATCTGATGTGGATGACAGTCCTGTTTATCTTAGGCATCTGAACATGCCAGCAAAATGCAAAAGGCACAACGTTTCCTACATGCTTAAGAATCAGTTTATACTTGGAACTGTCATGATCTCTAAGCAAAGTGCGTTGGCACCCATTTTGCAACTGTAACTGTTCAGATCTTTTAAAGAGTCTCCATCCTTAAATCTCTGTAGGGTTCTAGTCATGCTCTCCTATGGGAGAGGAGGACAGTGCAAAGCCTTGCAGCAGTGATCACTGCCAAACCACAGATACCTGGTGATGGTGGTAACCCTTTTCTATTGGCCACTTTGCATTTTTAGGAGTCGCAATATAAAACACATTCACACTTGCACACTTGGGAGAAGAGACCAGCAGGCTTTTCTCTGTATCTTCAGTTCTTGTTGCTCATCAGGACTTGGTTTTCTTCCAAATACAAAAAATGTAGATCTAAATATAGCATTAGGTATTCTTAATTAATACCAATTTACATTCAAATATATAACTGGATGCAAAGCAGACACACCCTCTAAACTAATTCAGAGCAGTCACGTCCAGAAGCTTGTTCTGAGGTCTTCTGTTCCTACTCTCACAAGAATTCAGAAACAAGACTAAAAGATAATTCTGTACAAACTACTCAAGCCACAGAAAAGGGATAAATATGTTGGGCTTTATATATAGAAAGGTCTTAGACTCTAATTAAAAATGTTCTTTGGATTTCTTACTCAGTGACTTTCTGCTGCAAGTACTGTGTTTTAAATCTGAAGCTTCCTTTACTGAATTTAGGAAAGATGTCTTGGTACTGAGTAACAGAGTGCTAAAGTGCCAGTTGTAATTTAGTGTTAATAAATGCACATCACTGTATGTCATGTGTGTACTAATGAAGACAGGAGAGTTCTAAACTCTGCTGAGGAAGAAAATGTTGCTGCCAGCACAGTTTCTCTGCAAATGCTAGGTTAGAGCTAAATAGCAGCTTTAAAAAAAAAAAAGGCAAAACAAACAAAAACACTGTGCCACTGCCTAAAATGGGGGTTTATTGTCTTTTATTGCCATTTTTACAAACAATAGAAAACTCAACTGTGACAGAGGACTAGTTTGAGATTGTCCATGACTTTGATTTGGGAACATTTGATAGCTTAAAAGAATTAAGATTTCAATGAAGTGATCAGGTAGCAAGTTTCAAACTTTTATTTCATTACACAGTGTGTTACATAGTAGTGGAAGTTTCTGCTAGGAGACTTTTTTCAGGGTCGTAGGGTCAAAAGGATTAGATTTCTATGTAGAATATGATATTTTAAAATGTTCATTTAAATACAGTCTCCACTCAGAAATATTTTAAATTATTCTCTAACTGTAAGATATACAGAGATGTTAACAGTTCAGGAATGTTTTATCCTTACCCTCTTTACTGTTTCATATTTGCCACCAGTGTCTTGTCAGAAAGAATAAAACCAAACCTGACCTTTGTTCTGACCTAATACGGTGCTTTTTTCAAGAGTTCCAGGAGCTGAAGCGTGTTGATATATCTTTCTAGCCTGCTGCTTCTGCCTCACTGCTTTCCCCGTAGGATTTGCTTTTGTCAGCATGAAGCAGTAGCTCAGTCCAGACTATTACAACTGACCCAGTGGGATTCCTGCATGCTTTTTTGTTCTAAGCATAAAGTCACTTGAGGCAGGTGACATTGGAAAAGAAACAGACCAAAATGAGCCTGCTTCTGGGTGGAATTGGTATCTGGAGTTCCTTACCTTAAATAATCTTCCTTTAACAGTTTTCTTAACTCTGTTTGAAATTCTATTGATTAATGGTGCTTAGAGGTTTTTGTTTGGAGTCAGGGTAAAGAAGAAAGCACCTAGTGCCTAAAACAGGACCTGGAGAGAGAGATTTTGGGACAGTAGGATTTTTGCACTTAGGTCTCCTGAATAATTTTAAGTTGCTATTCTTTGTTGGCAAGATAATGAATCATCTCTAGGTGAGAAATTCAGAACACTAGCATAGATAAATATTAAGATAGCATAGGTACCTGCTCCACTTGCTTAAATCCAAAATTGTTGGCTGCAGCACCCCCTGATGCAGCTGTTTCATTCTGGGGAAAGGCCAAAACCTGTCACCTAAATCCCTTTTTGATCTTTGAGTGCCAAGACATTTGCTCCTGTTCCTGCCCAACTGCATCCACTCCAAGCAGCGTGGCTTCAGGTTTCCATCCAAACCCTGTCAGTACTGAGAAACCAGGAAAGGTGTTAACTAGTTTCCTAAATTAAATCAAGCCAACAGGGTGCAAGTAGCTTTCAGAACTTGAACAACAAGAGTGATGCTTTTGTTAGAGTTTGGAATCTGAAAGCACCAGTTCAGGAAGCAGAAAACAGCTTTGGTGGCTGCATGGCTCTGGGCCAGACAGATAAGGCTTTGTAGATGTGTTATCAAAAGAGAGAAGAGTAAAAAATGCCTTGTAGAACATCTTCCTGTTATTGTTAGAAAAACCACAGGGTTTGTGGGTGGGGGGGATTGTCTTGGTTTGGGGTTTTTTTAAGTACTTTGAGGAACTAGCTTAGGCTAGCGAGCCAAGTGCTAGTTTTAGACTATACATAATGTAGCTGATTATAGAAAAAAATTACATTTTGGCAGACAGATTTTTATTTTTTTGCCAAAAACTTGGATCTTTCTGCAAACATCCACGTGTTGGAGTTTGCCTTTTGTACTTTCAGAACAGCTTGAAAATTGTCACAATAATGCTTCCTGGGTCATGGGACCTCTTGTCTATTGAAATGGCTGAGTGCCTCAAAAGCCACTAGAAGATGACTTAGTACAAGTCGGTGGGGAAGAAGGGGCTATGGAAGGAAGATAAAGATGATTAATACTGTTCAGAATCAGTTAAGCTACTCCTGTTGTGCCCGTGCAGCACTTGTTAAACCATTGCAGCTATGAGACATTTGAGTAAATTTAACCCACCTTTACCAGGCTCCCACTATGTTTTTGGCGTATTCAGGTTGCTACTCTCAGCACAGCAGTAGAAGGGGGCTGTAAATACAAAGAGCCATGTGTAGCTAAATAGGTGGTGGCTGGAAGAAGTAGTAAACTTCTGGGTCACCGTGTGTGATGGAGACACTCGACTGCAGGGTTTTTTTAAAAAGTTAGTTTATTTAGAACCCTCGTGCAGATTCAGTGCGTCACTACTGCAGGTTTTATGGATACAATGGAGAAATTGAAGCTTAGAAGTATGACTACACTTACCACACCCACAAGAGATCACAAAATGCACTACTGCCAACACGATGGAGTCACGACAAGCAGCGTTTGGACCTGCAACAGTCATGGCACTCACTGTCACCACCCCGAGGCAATTCAAGAGATTCGGTGTTACAACCACAGCAGAGTCACAGAACACAGTCACCACTCACAAGCACACAAAATACTACACCTGTGTTAGTCAAACACCCGAGAATACAAACTTAAAGCATATAAAATACTCACCCGTCTCTCCAGGTAAGGGCTCTCAATACACTACCTCAGCCCACATCCTGGCCAAGGGGGAAGGGTCTCCTCGTGGAGCTGGAGAAGCAGCTCCCTCTTCTCTGACTGTATCCAAGGGGTTTTGTTTGGTTTTATGTCTTTGATCTACATGACAGTGGGCAGGACTGTGCCTGAGTGGACAATACCACCTTCCATGTTTATCATTAGCAGTGTTCCCCCTTATCTCATGCCCTATCAGTTGCGTATCTTTGTATTGTCTGGGCTCATTGAAGCCAAATGGGGACCCTCTTGCTTGTCTTTATCTTACTGCTAGACAGCTGAATAGTGGCTTGATTTGGATTCAGGGCATAGTGTTTGTTGAAGGAATTCAAGGCTCAACCCAGGTTTCTGTTTGTTGAATTATGCAGCGGTGCCCTGTTTAGTCTCAGCTTACAGAACATGAGTTTTCTCTGCAGAGATGGGTCCTCAAGGCTGAGTCGCTCTTACAACCCCCCATAAGTCTCCTGGTTCACTAGACATTACCAAAACCTGTTTGTGGAGCTCTGAGCCAGATGGTCCTTACATTCCACCCCGTGACCTGAGTCACAATTCAACCACTTGCATGTTTTCATTGGTGGATGTATGGGTAGAAGTTTCTTTCATTTGCATACTCTAGTAGAGCTATGTATGCCTCGGTTTCTAATTGAGAGATTTTACCATAATTCTTTTAACACAACAGCAATACTTATTACAATAATGCAAATTATAACAACAGTTAATGTTTGCAACAGGTTAGTAATCCACCCCAAAAATACCCATCCTATTCTCCCAAAAATATATTCCCAACCAAGTGGCGTTCATTTGTTTCTGCAGCTCATGTGTAACTTCTGCTATCTTCTTCATCTTCTGGAGGTTTTCCTGAAGAGGTAGTGACACATTAGGAATTGGAACACAGCATTATTCTTCTTGTTCATGGTTTGCCTTCAGGAATCCACACACTCCTTGTTCCTTAAGTAGCATCACATCTAGGGCAAGATGGTTTTGACGTGCAACTTTCAAGACAGCTTGTACTTGTGTATTGAGCAAGTCAAACTTATCATTAGTAAGGGCCACTAATGCTTCCACTTGTGCAGTTAAATTGGACAGCATCATTCTGGTTTTAAGATGACCTGTTCCCAACCCAAAGAACCCTTCAGCCCATACCGCTAATTTCTGAGATACAGTCCAATCGGCAGTGTCTGTACTTCGTTTGGTATGGCAATGTCACAACCCTTGAGAGATAAATTTCTCAGAGTAGTAAGAAGGACATAATGATGGTATCCCCAAAGTACACTGCAAACTGGGATTAACAGGGTGTAATATATCTGTAATAGTCCCATCTGAGCATATCCAAGTTAACCAACATGGAACATATATAGGCGAATCATCACAACTGCCCACAGTTCGAGTGATCTGACAGGAGGATTTCTTAGTATATTCTAAATCCTTATAGCCTGTGCTACTATTACATCTCACTGCTGAAGGGTATGGCTTTGTGTAATTTTGACTCAAGCAGACAGCACTGACTGAGTGCCGTAATGAAGGAATTAACCACAACCAATTACAATTTATAATATTTGTGCAATTCCACAGAGGTGTTTTTACATCAGGTTGTGTTGAGACCCTGTGTCGAGGCCGCCAGGGGTAGCAATCCCTGCTGTCATCTCTCCTCCTCATGGGCTTGAGACCATTAACAGTTGGCAGGTGGCCCTTGCATTACATTGAACCATGTACATGAATTAGTGGGTGTTGAGGGAAACTGAAAACACTGCTGTGTGTTTACTGGTTCCACATACCTCAGGACCAAGGCTTTCCCCAATATGGCTCATGCCCATTTCATGTATCTGCCTAAGGGTGTCTGGAACACAGCTGTTGGAAGGATTGGGGTTGTTTGCATCCCAAAGTCCTATTGTCCCAACAAAGGGGGGCATAGGAACAATTTAGACTCCAAATGGAGGTTCGGTTAAATGGCCACTTCCATTCAAAATCTCCCCAAATGGCAGGCTTATTCTGGTTCCAGAGCCAATGTAAATTTATACCCATGTCCATGGGGAGAGCTGTTTCAGGGATCCCTTGAGTGGGGGTATGTGGTAAAGGAAAACAGCTAGTCAAGTGAGAAAACTTCAGCATAAGAGCAAAGTCTTGTACCATTTTATAGATCCATTGTCTGGTTCAGTGTGATTTATAATCAGGGAACCATCAGCATGTTGTTCAAAAGCTCGAGGCTCTCTATTCCATATACTAGATTGTCTTCTTATGCCTATGGCTGTTACAGAACTGACAATTATTATTACAAAGATTTTTACAATTACCACCATGAATAGCACCTATTATTAAAACTTGAGCTACAAACAATTATCCCTGCTGAAACAATCACACAAACAGACAGACAAACCTAAGATGGGAAGACCAAAGCTCCCAGTCCGTGCTTCAGGTTTGAGTATCTCTTCAATTCCTCCCAGGTACAGTTCACATTTCAGATTGATGTGGGAGTTGGAGGAGCAGGCAGTATCAGCCTGCCACCCCTGACAAGACCTTGGGGAACAAACCATGGGAATAATGACTGCAGGAGTAGCAAACAGGAAGAAGAGCTGCCGAGGGGCAGCGCGTGGACAGCTCGTGAGAGGCAGTGGAAGAGTACAAAGCAGAACTGCAGAAATCCCTGAAGGGGCTGGAGGGAGGGGCTTGTGGGTATAAATATGCTTACAGAACATTGTAACATTGTCTTGGCATCCATGCTACTCCAAGTCCGTGACACAATATGCCACAGATTGACACCTATGAGGTCTCCACCCAGTGTCTTCTCAGCTGTCCCTTTTGTTTTTCCTACCAGAGCAGTCCTGTAAGTAAAAGAGAAGAGAGCTGCTCGAACGTATGTACGTATATACATTTGCATCTTTGGGGGGAAGTCAGTTGAAGATATACTGTACTCCCTCCCAAGCGAACACAGATTGAGGTTTACCCTCCCCTTGAAGAGGAGTCATAACCTTAACATCCAGAGTGGACATCCCTACGTGGTGTTTAGCTTGGGTTTGGCTGACTGGTTCAGCAGCGTCAGGACCAGCAGCTGTGAGTAGCACCATCCAACTCCCTGCGGGCTGCTGCCAGCTGTCCCTTACTGTCTAGTGTGCATACTGACCACACTGGGGCCTTACAGGGTGACTGGGCTCTGGTTGTAGTATCACAGGTTTCCAAGTCTTTGGTCACCTCTGTGATCCCCTCCTTAGCAGCAGGTAGTAAAGGATATTGATTAACGTTTGTTATTCTGGAAGGGGGTAACTTGACGGCTGCCTCGTACTGGAACCTCACACAGTGTGACTCCAAAGCTC
This sequence comes from Porphyrio hochstetteri, assembly GCA_020800305.1. Taxonomy (NCBI): domain Eukaryota; kingdom Metazoa; phylum Chordata; class Aves; order Gruiformes; family Rallidae; genus Porphyrio; species Porphyrio hochstetteri. The sequence goes on from CM036905.1 coordinate 37,233,974, forward strand.
TACACTATTCCATTAGGTAGTTTCCAGACTTTGTTTGCCAGGACATTAAATCCTATTATATTATTTCAGTATGGACCAACGACAACCTTTATCTTAGACATTCTGTTTTCCCCTGGAAGCCAAACACACACAGTCCCAATTGGTCTGGTTTCAGGTACTCCAGTTACTCCTAGTATATTTATTTTCTTCTGGGTAGGGGTCAGCCCTAACCTTTTTGCTGATAACAAACAAGTGATAACACTTATTTGAGCTCCTGTATCAATTGTGAAATTCACAGGTATGCGCCTGGGACCAGTGGATAAAATAACATGTGGGTTAGCGTGCTGGTCAGGCCATTCTAAGGTGGATGTTACCTGAGTGGGTCAGCCTGAACTTATCCCCGCGCTTCCTAATTCTTTAAATCCATCAGAGCCTCCCTCAAGTCTGAGTAAAGGCTGGCAGGCACAGATTTCCCCTCCTGTTTTGGGGGCATCAGGAAATTCCATAACCTTGCTAATTTTTCTGTAGCTGTTGACGGCGATATGAAAAATAACTACACGGTTCCTTCTTTAGGGAAAAAAAAGGGTGTAAAGCGGAGGGCAGATGACCTTGTTTCTTGTATCTATCCTGGTGTCTGTAAAATGTATCCTAGAAAGGATAAGCTGAAGAGATTCTGCACATAAAATAAATCAGTATTTTTTTTTAGGTTGAAGAATTGTACAGGTTTGTGAAGAAACGTTTCGTCAGTGCCAGGCTACCCCTGCCCCTGCTGTGCGTTCAGGCAGGTGACTGGTGTGCTTACACAAGTATTGAATGGATGTGATAGGGAATGCAGCACGTAAACAGTTACAGGAATTGTGGCAGTAAAACGTGCTAAAAGCCTGTGTGAAAAAACTTAACCAACCCGGTGAGGCAATGTAGGTCACAGTGGTTTGAAGAAATACCACAGTTACTAATAGGAGAATTTCCCTGTCTCACTAATAGGGTGCTCCAGAGAATCAAGAGATTATGAGTTCATCAAAGGCAACAGCCTACATTAAGATGAGCTGATCCATGAAAATTCAGTTTTATCAATATGCAGTTAAAGAAAATTAGAAGGCATCCAAATTTAGCTACTGCATCACGCTTGGTGCAGTACAGCAAAACCTGTCACTTGGTTGCAGGATTAAAGATGCATTATTATAACTGCCTATGTGGAGGCAGAGGAGGTAGACATGTTCTGCCCAATGAACAGATGTGGCTGTGGAAGAAGGAGAGACCCAAAATAGAACCAAAAGGGCTATTAAGGATGGTGTGGGTATGCTGTGAAGTTCCAAGGCGCTGAATTGTATTTTTGGAATGAAAGGGATAGAACTGCTTGTACTATGTTGTGCTTAATTGAAGAATGAGTGCCTTATATCTGAAAATTATGAACCTTTTGGTAGTACGTTTGTATTGATGTGCAAATGTTCAAGAAAGGGAGAGGAACTAGGGGAGGATACTGTTCTACAAAGGACTTCACTTGGGATGCCCTTGATGTGTGAATTTGATTAGGTGGCAAAGAGCCATCTGCCCGTGAAGCCTGGAGCCATGAGGATGCATATAAAATGAAATGACTTAGTAGCATATGGCAGTTAGGAAAGATGAGAACATGCAGTACTTGGACGTGATGGTTTTGAGTTCATGAACCATGTATCTGGAATGAGCGATTGTAGTCCTTGAAATTATGTTCTTTCAAAGGAAGTTTTTGAAAATTCAACAGCTAGAATTATTTTCATCTGCTGCAGTGTAACATTTTTAAGAAGTGCTTTTACTCTGGGAGGCTTTCACAGGAAAATCTTAACAGAGGAAACTCAGTTAATTAAAATCTGGAACACAGTTCGGCAGCAAGGGTGGATTCTCTGCCTGTCCCATGCCTGTGGCATCCCAGAGAATGCAGGGCCCCAGGGCATTATTCGTGTTCATATTTAATTTAGCTGAAGCTGCTGGAGAATGTCCAGAATCCTCTACATTTGCTGCACAATTTAGGTCAAGCCCATGATGGAGCACTTGAGTTCAGGACAAAGTAGCCCTTGCAGAAGTTTTACCTTTTTTTTTTTTCACTCTTCTGTTATTTGTGCTAGGCTGGCAGGTTCTGTACTATATTGCACACATGTTGCATGCCTGCTAAATATTAAAAAGAGTACATGCTACAATATGTTGTTGTTATTACTCCTGCCAACTCGCTGCAAATTTGGTGTGAGTGTGATCATTACTTAAACCTTTGAAACAGCAAACTGTCTGGTGGGGAGGCAACAAGCTTCCTTGGTCCGAATGTGACAGGAGCACTGCACATAGATTGTTCCTCTGAGGAGGATTACAATCAGTAATTATTAGAAAAGCATCCTCTGGATGCAACTACACTGCTCCAAGGGGCTGAGAGACAGAGGAGGAGGGAAAGAGGCAAGCAGGGCGAATAAATTAGTAGGGGGAATGCCCATCCAGAATAAGTGTACATCAATCATGCTAAACATTTTCAAGTGTCTTTTTCTTACTGATTCCCTTCTTAACAGTACTTTAGATCAGAATTTATGAGAGTTAAATTTATGTGTCTGGATGGAGTAAATAGGTGTAAATTCTACTGCAAATCACAGAATCACAGACTCAAAAGGTTGGAAAAGACCTTTGAAGATCATCAAGTCCAACCATTCGCATCCTAATCTAAACCATCTCTCTAAGTACCTCATCTACCCTTTTTTTGAACACATCCAGGGAAGGTGACTCAACCCCCTCCCTGGGCAGCCTGTTCCAGGCCCTCACAACTCTTTCAGTAAAAAATTTTTTTCTAATGTCCAATTTAGACCTGCCCTGGCACAGCTTCATGCCATTCCCCCTTGTCCTATCTGCTGTCACCTGGCAGAAGAGACCATCACCCACCTCTCTATAACCTCCCTTCAGGTAGTTGTAAGCAGTGATAAGGTCTCCCCTCAGCCTCCTCTTCTCCAGGCTAAACAGCCCCAGCTCCCTCAGCCGCTCCTCATAGGATTTGCCCTCCAGCCCCTTCACCAGCCTGGTTGCCCTTCTCTGGACTCACTCCAGGACCTCCATGTCCTTCTTGTGGTGAGGAGCCCAGAACTGGACACAGTACTCGAGGTGTGGCCTCACCAATGCCGAGTACAGGGGCACAATCACCTCCCTAGACCTACTGGCCACACTGCTTTTGATACAAGCCAAGATGCCATTGGCCTTCTTGGCTGCCTGGGCACACTGCTGACTCATATTCAGTCTGCAGTCAACCAACACCCCCAGGTCCTTCTCTGCCTGACAGCTCTCCAGCCAGATCCCCCCAAGCCTGTATATTTGATTTCAGTCCGTGGAAGTATAATATGGATTATATTAATGTAAATGGTACTTGCCACATCTTCATCTTAAGTTATCTTAATGCTTTAACTGGCTTCTCCTGTGGAACAATGATACCTGTCAGTTAGTAGACCTACTTCTTGTAGCCTGTTTTTTACATAGGTGTTATATTTAAATAGAATCCAATGTGAAAGGCTTGAATGCAGACAGCACACTGGCCCTGTGGAAATGAAGAGGATGAATTATGCACGGGAGGGGAGGAAGGAGAACTTCAGAGGTGAAAATAAAAAAGAAAACTGTCAAGTGAGACTGAGAATATTGGTAGAGCAGAGACCATCATCAGAATAATGGGCAAAAGGAGGTAAAAAAGGTCAACTAAAACCAAATGGACACAATCTTCTACAGCATTAATTCCCCTCTATTTAAAGAAGGCTTTTATAGGAAAGGAGTGATTTTGCATATGGCAGCAAAGGTTTGTTTTTCACATTCGACTCTGAACCCAGTTATCTGATTTTCTCAGGTGGCAAACTTCACAGCAGTATGGGAAAGGTGGATGTGACTCAGCTTTTCTTGAAAAACAAAGCCAGGAATTACTTCCAAATCTATCCTTTGTGTTCAAGAGCTCTTTAGCCAATAAACAACTTCTGAGACCTAATGATGCTTCTGAAAACCAGTGTCTCTTAAAACTCGCTTCCCTGCTCTCCTGTCCCTCCTTCCCCCATGGGGTTGTTATTGTTCAGGGCTTTCTCCAGTTTTTCCAACTGTCTGGATGACAAAGACCTCCTATCTCGATCATTAATATGATTTATGCTGAAGGGTTTTCCCCATTCATAACTTGCTGTTTGTTCTTCTGCCTGTGATGAATGTTTCCTTTCAAGATTTCTGACTGTCTTGGATGGAGGTATTTCTGCTCTTGTGTTTCTTTGCATGTTGATACCCATCTGCAGACCAGTGTCAGGGTGTCTGACACTGTAAGCATGCCTGCAAGGAGGTTTCATAAAATAATGACCAAACCAACAATTGATTTTCCACTTTTATTATCATTGACTAAGTTTAATATCTAAATAAAGGCCTAGGCTTACAGCTGAAGGAGACTTAATTCATCCAAGTTATTTTTCCTTCAGGAAACTGCTAATTACATGAGAGGTTCAGTTAACTTCTGTCACATTTAGTCCATCTATTTTTAAAATTTTTAATTAACCAGAAAAATATAAAATGCTTAAAAATGGACTCAACCCTAGCAAGCTGAAGTGAGCAACTAATAATAAAAGTCCATCCTATGTTTTGTTCTAAAATTACTTCTATTAATAATGAATAAGGAGCAAGAAATTAATTCCAAAATTTGCTGCCTGGAAACTTTCCTCTGCTATCTCTGTTCCTCTCTCTTCTCAGAAGAGAGTTGTTACAGTTCCTTGACATAATATGAACGAGTTAAATTGAATTCACTGAGATGATTAAAATATATATGGCCATCATTAACTGAATTATGGCAAAACCAGCAATGAATCACACAGGCTAATGTTTGCTGCCATGTTTGATGACAGATGTATCATACTTAGATTTCAGCTCGTGAGAGAGGCCAACAAACTATATTTCAAATGTCTAGACATATTCCTTCGGAGAATACTCAAGTATGAGTTTCATACCCACCTCCAGTCTGAGTGATAAGTGCATTATTCATTGATAACTGGTTTTAAAAGATGTATTTTGTGCTACACTATTATGATAGGAAGTATTTTTTGCTGTTGCTGTCTTAAAAGGCTTATTATTAGCCGTTCGATTATTTTTTTCTCTGTCTCCTTTCCTCCCTCCTTTTCAAGGGTTTAAGAGTTCACAGTATAAATCTGATGATGTTTGGCAGAAAATGCTCACTTTAGAACTATATCTTTATTTCTAAAGTAGAAAACAGTGTGGTGGGGAATCTCTGTAATATTTTTGTGTGATTTCAAAGATACTGGTTTAAGCTTCTTCAGTTCATCTGTTGTACGTTAATTCACTGAGAAATAAAAATTAGACAACTGTCCCTTTTAATAAGAATAAGCCAACCAGCAGATGGTTATTCCATATTTTGATTCACATTTCTATACATCCGTACTCAGACTGTTCCCAAATGTTCATATTTCTTACTAGTACCACTACAGCTGAATACTGTCCATTTAGGAAATGGACAATTTCCAGTTAGGAAAACTGCATTTCAACTCAAATTTCAATCACAGGAGGGAACTGCGAGACTGGGAGGAACCTGAGTAGGCTGCTATCATTTACATGGCACGGATAGTTTGTTAAGAAACAGGGAAGTCCTACGAGGTTAAGAAACCACCTTGTTGAGTCCCACACGACTCGGCGTTCTCTCTTACTGGTTTCCCAACCTGTTTTTCTCATCCAGAGACAGTGGCTCAAGTTTCATTTAGTAAAAGTACTATTGATCCCATTAATGTCTGAATAGTGTCAGAACAGAACTGGAACTGTAGGAGATGGGAACTCAGAGCTCATGGGAAGGAGTCAGAAGCAAAACCAGTCAATTCCTTAAAGAAACTGTGATAAAGGCATTATAGCAAAGTACCCAAAATTGGAATAAAATAAGGCATCCTTGGTGCAGCAGCTGAAGAGGCAGAGGTGCCTCAGCCCTGCAGCCCTCACTAATAAAGTCGACTGTAATGCTAGCAACCATCTGTCAGAGCGCAAGCTGCAACTGGGAAAGAAGGATAGGGGATAGGTTGGTTAGATGTTGCTAGAATGGCTGGGCCTCCCAGAGTACCTAGGGACCCCAGGCAATTTGCATTTAGAGGTATACACTCAGATTCTGGTTTTAAAAAATATGAGCTGAGGAAATTTTAGACCCATAGGTTAAAAAAAAACAAAATTTAAAAAAAAATTCCTGGAACAAAATTATCGAGCAAAGGGTTGAGAAGTAAAAATCAATAGGGACTGTAATCAATCTGATGTCTTTCTGTACAAGGGTATAGATTTTACATGCAAAACAGAGGCAGTAGGTATCATTTATCTTGACTTCATTAAGACTTGTGATGTTGTGACATAGTAACAACATGGTTTAAATGCTACTACAGGAACCCGAGTGAAAATTTTGGGGGAAAACTCCTTTCAGTAGTTCACTGACAAACTGATGAGATGTACTGAGCGGGTTTCTGCAGAGATCTGTCACGAACGTGACACTGTTCAATACTCTCTGTAAAACCTTGGATGGTGGAACGGAAAATATGCTTGCAAAACTTGTGAATAACGAGCATCACGTAGGACACCAGCTGTCTTGGCTTTTCATCTGATACTGCTGAATATTGAATGGGCATAAGAATAGCTCTTCCTTTCCTGGCTGTTCCTGAGCTAATCAGTTACCTCCGATGACCTCTGCGAGCACCTTCTGTTCAGCCCTTGCTTCCTCCCATGGTTCTTCCACACTGGCATGGGCTTCTGCCTCCTGCTCATCACTGCCACTTCACCAGCTGAACTGACCCGTGCTCAAAGCTTATGTGTCCTTATCCTGTGGGGATGATGGCGAGATGGCTGGTAACTAAGAGCATCTCCAAGGTAGAATATTTTAATAAAAGCTTTCTGGATAAAAATGAGACTGAAACCCCTAAATCTGGTTTCACTCAGCTGACCACAAACACGTTAATATTCCAGAAAGAGATCCTTTAAAGGTGCTGGGGTGGTGGGTTTTTTTTTTGAGGGGGGGGTGAGGATCGGGGAGCAGGGTGACTGTTTTGGGGTTTGCATTTTGTTTTGGCTTAGGTTTTTTATCTTCAAAGTCCTTGTCTGGCAAAACAAGACTCTTTTTTCCTTGGAGGCAAGTTATAAGATCTTCAAAGCTAATAACTGTTGTCTGTCTTTCAAGGCTATGTTGAAGCCTGGGGCCATAGACTATTTGCCACGGCCCCCAAAAAGCTCCATTATGCCTCTAGCTGGGATGCTCCTCTACGTATCAATAACCTCCCATCACTAACAAGGTCAAATACCACATTTATAAAATACTTTGGTGTTCTTAGATTGAGGGCAATCCTATCTTTACCTGGGCTTATACTCCCTTATAGCAGGAGGTTGTTCCTCTGGAGAAGTGGTAGGAGGAGACATCCATTGACAGCGTAGTAAATGCCAAAGCTGAAATACAAGCTTTCCAAGCTTGGTTGAGTTCAAACCCTTCAGTCTATCAGCATGGGGTTTATCAGCATGTGGGGGGATGAATAAGAAACAGACATTTTAACACAAATAAGTGACAACACTGAAAAGGGGGCTCTTTAAATCTCTTCTTATACTTCAGGACTTTTTGTTAATTGGAAAGAGAGCCTTGTGTGGGATCATCATTTAAAAAGGAGGCAACTGCAAGCAATTTCCATTAGACACCAAGAGACAGTAAACCTGGGTGAAGTGTTGGTCATGTTCATTACATTTCTTATCTAATTGTATGATACTATCAAGCCCTACTCACTGGAAACCCAGCCACTCTCATTATGTATAGAATCATGGTGCTAAATAACAGCGTGGTTAGATGAGAAGAGTCAACGCTTTAACGATTTTGCAGCCTTCCCTGCATGTTTGCAGGGCAATAAGATGAAAATTTCCAGGTCCTACTTTGATAGATCACAGCTTATAATTATAGTCACGTTGCACGGGAACGTGGGCACACTGCTGGCTAGATTAGAGAAAGAGACAGACAAGATCGAAGCCTCCCTGTTATTTTTTTCCCCCCTTTCTGAGTGTGCTAACATGTGCCTATTTTAGGAATTTTGATGGGGATGTTTTCATACTTTTTCTCCTTTCCCTGTTTTTATAGCTCTGATGGTTTCGGTGGTTCTGCTTTGTTTCACTTCTAATAAATTCCTCTTTTGCTTGACCTTTATCTATTTCCACTGTATTCTTCTGACTGTACTGTATTCCTCTTCTCCCCTTGCCACAATCTGAGCTCTCCACTCCCTCCAGTGCTGTATCCACCTCCCTCCCTGGAGGCAGCCCCTGTCATTATCACCTCTCCTTCACTCCTCTCTTTCCTGACATAAGCGAGAAGCTCGATGACACACAGTTTCCTGCTTAAGAGGAGGCTGTTCATCACCAGCTTTTATTTACTTAATAACCCCCTTTCATAACAGTGCTTTACAGTTTATTGTGGAAGATAGAGAAAATCTCTGATTTACAGAGTGGCGGGGGAGAGCTGTGGGCCCCGCTCTGTACTAGCAGATGTGATGGCGCCGTGAGCTGATGGGCTGCGGGTCACGGCCTGGCAAAGCACTAACCCTGACTTTTGAATGCCTTGCACCCCATCAAAACACTGCAGCAATGTAATTGTCCTGGGTTTGGCTGGGATAGAGTTGAACCACAACAGTAATCAAAACAATGATGGGGGTTTTACTGGATCAGGGTTTTACTGGACCTTCCATACCTATCCTTAAGTCTTCCTGGTCAATTCTTTGCCCACTTGTAACTGTTTGCCCAAGAGCAAAGGTGGCTCCTTGAAGCACCCATTCTCTAGCCCTGTCCATCCTTTTCCTGCAGGTATTGCAGCTGCACCTCTACAGTCATCACCCTGGGCCTGACCTTAATACCAGAGGTCACCACTGCCATAGTAGCCAGCAGTGGCACTGTGACCCATGTAGAGCCCATCAAAGGCCATAGAAATGTAATTTGTTTTCAGCTTTATTGTCTGTGATCCAATGTGGATCTGAGAAGAGACCATCTGAGGCTCTAGTGATGAGCAGCTGGGCAGCAGTCTCATGCTGGCAAAATGGCCAGGGATAAGGAATACAGTGCTCTTGCCTTACGCTTGCTCTAGGAGAAGCATCAAAAAGAACTCGGACCAGTGGAGCATCTAACCAAGGCTTTGCAGAGGGCCTATAAAATGTCTAAGAATACCAGTATGTGGTCCAGTGCCAGGGGATGTCTTCTTTGTACCCAAATGCACTTGACTGCAGTTGGTGCGTGAGGGGGTGCAGTTCCCAAGTACAGCAGGGGTGTGGTGGTACAGCCCCAAGCCTCCCTTCTGTAGGAGCCACTTCCACTTCTCCGAGGATGGGCATCCACCTACACTGACTGGAGTACTGTGAGAGTGACAACGGGCAAGACAAGAGTCCCTCAGTTCCCAGGTACTCTTGAAAAAGTCCCAGGCTAAGGGGACAAAATGAGTGTCAACCCCATTTGTGGGTGTGTAGCTTCCTCTTCATGGCAAGTCTTATTTTCTGGACACACTGCCAAGCAGCAGGGTTTTCCAGCACAGCTGCCCAGTCTTCTCAGTTATCCCACACCCTGACCTTTCCACAGCAGAGATGCTTTCTTCTCTGTCCCATCCCACTTCAGAAGCTTTGATCAAGACCATGTAACATCCCATCCTCTGGTAGTTGGGAGACTGCTTTTAAGCTTTTAGTTTTTGCTTCCTCTATTTCCCAAAAACCCTTCCCGCTGAACAGGCAGTGACACAATTTTTAAAGTGATGGCAGACACATTCACACATCTTACACAAATCCAGAGCTGTTTATTACCATCAGAAAGTGTTTTGGCAATGAATGAACACAAGACTAACCTAGCTGTTCATCCTTTGCCAGTTTTCAAGGATCACATATATTTAAGTGACGGGAGAAATGAGGTGACTGTTTTTTGGTGAAAATGAGGCATACTGAAGCATCTTTGTGACCAAGACATTTCCTTATGAATTGTTTCTTTTAGTTATCTATTTAATTCCACCCAGAACCTAGTTTAGGTACCTAGTAGGTCTGACTAGATTTAGGTTTAGTTTTAGGTATGATTATTAACTCAAAAGTAAGAACTGCGTGGTTTACTTCTTAGAGATCTACCCAGCATCACCAGTTCCTTTTAATTTCACAGTAGAAAATATTTTCTTTTCCAAATATTGACCTCAGTTTAGGATCAGCCAGGTCTTTTCAAGCTCCTAAGCAAATCCATCTAGAGAATGCAGATACAGTAATTGCCCACAGGAAGATCAACTGAAATGCTGCCTCTCAAGTCATGTTGCTCTTATCCTTAACCTCCTAGGAGAGAGAGAGAAAGATACAGAGACAGTGCAATTTCACTCACGTATCCTACTTCATACCTGATATTACTTACCCATGACAACAGAAAGTACAAGGGGGAAAATGCTGAATATGCACTTCTAAGAGATGGATGCCCTGGAGCAACAGAAGCACAAAGCAGCTCCCACAAGAGGAGAATAGGATTAACGATCTTGATTGTTTTATAATGACCTCTGGTATGTTTTTCCAGTTATAAGGCAAAAAGAAAGCTATTTGCTACACAGAAAAGATATGTAGAGCATACCTGGTGCTAAAAAGGCAGGGGGGTGATGTATAAATAACTTAGGAAGTGAGGGAGGGAATGAGTATGAAAGAGTCCTGCATGGATTTATCCAGGCATGTGTTAGTGATCGTTGAAGAAAAAATAACTTTGTTAGAAGGAATTTGTACATGTATCTGATTTCTGAAGCACACAAACTGTCACTCCAGCTCCTGGGAGGGGCAAGCCAATGAAAGCCAAACTAAAAAACCCCAAAGAAGTGGGAAGTAGCTTATGTTACCGTATAACATAAGGTATTTTCCCCAGCAGTGAAATTGTGGTCAGCATGTTCTACTCCAAGGGTGGTTCAGACTGCTCTGAATCTGGTGCGACTGTGGGCTGCCACCAAAGACGGCAGCCTTCCTGTGCTGTGTCCCCACTCCCACGTGCATCCCTGTTCTCTTCCTTGCCTCCCATCAAGGGATTATGCAACTTCAGGGTGAATCAGCTCCTCTGATCCAACAGAAAATGAACAGGTTTTTGCTGCGATAGTTTGCTTGGGGCTGACCCAAGAGGACTGAGGAGTGGGTACATAGGCATGACAGGGAAGAAATGCGTGAGTGTGTGGGGCAGTGACCTCTTGATCTCCATCGGCTTTAGCCAGAGCGATGTTTCTGACTGCAGACTTAGGCAACTTCAAAGCTGGAAGAGCACACAGGGAGAGCTGCTCTCTACGAATATGCTGCCCGACCAACAGCAAAGATCTGGGGGAGGAGAAGGTGATAGAACCTGTGATGGAAGAGGCAGAATTCTGAGGGGGTTGAATACTAAAGCATGTGGGATATTTGGAGAATGGGAAACTACTGTCTAAGCTCTTGCTGGAGAACAGGAATCACAGAATCACAGAATCACAAGGTTGGAAAAGACCTTTAAGATCATAAAGTCCAACCATTCCTGTCCTATGCTAAACTATATCCCTAAGAACCTGTTCTACCCGTCTTTTAAACATATCCAGGGAAGGTGACTCAATCACCTCCCTGGGCAGCCTGTTCCACATCCCAACAACTCTTTCAGTAAAAATATTTTTCCTAACATCTAATCTGAACCTGCCCTGGCACAGCTTTGTGCCATTTCCCCTTGTCCTATCTCCTGTTACTTGGCTGAAGAGACTGGACTCCTGCATCTTCCATAACCTAGTGACCAAGGAGACTTTTTACTGAGGAAATTAAAGTCTCACTTAGTTTCAAACAAGAAATATTAATTGTTTTCTCATTTGCTGCTGTTGAGATATTCGCTGCTGATCACCGTCTGGCAGATGATGTGCTGTGAAAGGTGGAGGCAGCATAAAATGCCTTGCTGAATAATTGATCACCACCCCTCCAGGCTATGTCCATGGATGAATGCATGTGCCACTTAGGACGACTGTGTCCCCAGTTAATGCTCTTAATTGACAAACACTTGATCTGAATTAAAACAGCATCTTTAAAGACATCTTATTTATGTCAGGAGGGTTTTTATATCTTACAATGTTGCTTTTTGGTGTGCCTTTCTGGTTAAATGAAGGCGCCTTCTGGCCCTTTTGCTGTGCAGACGTTTAGGAATGGATGTGTTTTTAAAAACCAGCAAGGTAAATCTTGATCACACCAAATCAACAGGAAACCTCCTGTTCACCTTCCCACTGTACATTTTCATCCAATGTGTGTTGCTACCAGCGTGTTAAAAATCCCCCATTCTCTTAACAGGAATTATTATTGACTAAATAAAAGTCAGTATCTCAGGGCCCCGTTATCTCACCCAGAAAGGCAACAGGAAGCAGTAAAGAGCCAGAGGGCCACACAACAGGGCTGCTGAGCTTAGTAAACAGTAGAGATTTCCCTCCTTCAAGCCCAATCCTACAGATTTCTTGGCCTCTCCTCACAAGAATCACAGGAGGATAAGAAATTTTACCTGAAAATAGCTCTGATTCCTAAAAAAAATCTAAAAAAATTTAATGTGGCTGACATCATGCACATATCGTCTTCTGGAATTTACTTCAGGCTGTGGGTGGATGGAGGGGAAAAAACAACCTGAAGGAATTGAGAGCATTGGAAAAAAAGGCAGCATTAGTACTAAATGGTGCCACTGTACGTGAACAGTTCTCTCAGCTTTCTGCCTCATCACAGCTTCCTCAGTGTCACTTCTCCTGAGATATACGGGGTCTGGCTTTTAGAGGCCCTAGACCATTCCCTTGTCTGCTTGCCTTTGGAGGATTAATGGTTATGTGGAGGCAGCTGCCTGGATTTTCTCCCCCTGTGACTGTTCATGTGGCCACATCCAAACTCAGTCATATTTATTTTACATTTGCTATGATAAGCTGATTTACTATTTCCTTTATAAATTCTTCAACGTGACCTTGTAAAACCAGAGTTAACACGAATTGTAAAATGAGATTAAATCAAATCTCATCATTAATAATTTTATTTTCCAGTCTTCTTTTACAGGCAGTTTTACTTTTCTTTACTTTTCAAATGAGAACCTGGTCCAACGTATATACAGGTGTGTCTACACACATCATACATACTGCATGTAACCCTCTACATTACAGGAATATTAATGGGGATATAAGGTTCAAGGTGAAGCTTTTGAACGTTAGAAAGTGGCAAGTTTAAGATCTCCCTAATACTCCTTTTTCATCTGTATTCTGCTCTGAACCGGGGATCCCTTGGAGGAACAATACGTGCTGATACTGCATAATGCATTTTGTGCAGGGGACTGAATCAAGGTTGTATAGTCAGCTGCCATCTTCTAACTTCTGGGTAACTCACTTTGCTACCCACATAACGTTCTTTCTAAGAAGCTTCCTTGCTTCACTTTTACCTAAAACTCTCCAGTTCATTTTAATGGAGACACAACTGTCATGTGTGTCCCAGGCTATGGGTGGATACCCTTCTCCAGATCCAGCTGTGTTGGGGTGAAGAGTTACCCTACTGCAGTTCACAGCCACCCACCCTTTCCCCAGGAAGAACTCCTGTACCCTGATACCCACCAGCTGGGCCTGCTATCTGCATCTGAGGTTGGAGTGAAATCATTACAGGTTAAACACGGTGAGTGGGTGGCTTTACTCACATGCCTCATTTGGATCGAAGTGGATAGGGGAAAGTCACGTTTCTCAGAGCGGGAGCTTGTAACTATCTCAAGGGACCTGAAGAACTGGTGCCTCCCAACAGACATGGCTATGAGTGTTTGCATGGAGACATCTGCAGAGTGCTCTTCTGCCTTCACCTGAGCAGCCCAAGCAGAAGGACAATGGTAATTTTTTATAGCTGTGTTTTCCACTCAAGCTATGCTAGATCTTCTTGTGACAGAGGAAAAGCATTTCCCCTGGAAAATGTGACAAACTTCATATAAACTGTGCAACTTTTCAAAGAAAGAGGATGATTTTTCAAGGCTAGAAAGGACAAAACCCTGAGCAACCCATCCTGACTTCAAAGCTCATCCCGCTTTGAACAAGAGATTGGACTAGAGACCTCCCGAGATCCCTTCCAACCTGAATTATCCCGTGACTCTATGATTTTTTGAAGTAAAAAATAACCAGCAAGCCAGGTTTGCTGTCACTGGTGCTACAAATCGTATGCAAGTCACTAGTGCTCCAGAGCACTGCTGGGAGGGCTCCCATTTGAGCTGAGACACTCGGCTGCCCAGCTGCCCCCAGAAGGATGGTTTCTGCTCCGCCAATCTTTCCGCTTTCTTCTTGCTGCTTACATGGCCCTGCAGCTTGTTGGATCCGCTGTCTGAGCTGACAGAAAGCTAGCTTAGTGAGCTGACCTGGCTCACCCACAGGTCAGACAGTGCCAGAGGCAATAAAATGGGAAAAGGTGGGGCCATATGCCTAGGATTAACCCTGGGAAAGCGGGTCCTTAGCTTCTCACATCAGCAAGCTGTGAGATAGTAGTTTTATTCTTGTAAGTTAATGTCGATGTGTCCAGTCACCGTCTGGGTCAGTTCTCCCACTGTCACGTTTAATTATTTAATGTAGTGCCTGATCCTTCAGGACTGCGACCCTGTGATGTGGCTCTGGGCCTCTGTCTTGCAACGTCCAGGGCAAGGGTTTTGACTGTGAGTGCCAGGAATCCAGTGCTGTATCTGTGAAGTACCACTTACACGTCTGCCGTTAAATAAGTGATAATCTACAAAAAGCTTTTTGCTTCCCAGTAAGCCGCCTGTTTGGAGGCTTTTCAGCCTCTTGATCATAGGTCAGATTCATCTCCCTTTTGATGGTTGGACCATTTCTTTTCTGAGTGATTTTCAGTGCAACCCCCAATGCCGCCTTACCGCTCGGGTTACCTGGTTTTGTGTGTGGCTGACCTGTGATGTGCGCAGTGGAGTCTGACTCGCCGCAGCCTAGAAACAACGGTCCAGCTCTCTCCTTCCTCGCCTCTGGTTGCAAGCTCCTGCTGTTTCCAATCAAACAGCTGTGGGCTGAGCCAGACGAGCTCTCAGATCAGAGCAGAGAGAAATCAGCTCTGCAGAAAACCCAGCAGAGCTGGGAAGCTGATCCAGCCCACCATCCATGCCCTGCTCTGCCTGTACAGCAGCTGCCAGGGTAGGGGGGAGGCAGGGATGGACCCCCAGCCAGAGATGGGAAGCGCTCCCTGGGAGCACAGCCTTCAGTTGGCGTGTACAGAAAGTGATGGTGAAACTGCAGGATCAGTCACCTACTGCTTCTCAGAAGTACTTGCATTACGATTTTTCTTTAGGTGATTTTACACATAGACACGTTCCAGGAGAAATCCCCTGTGAGGCTGCAGAATCGGTGAAAGACACCCCACTGAATTATTTTTTTTTTTCTTTTCTGCAAACAAATGTTGCAAAGAAAGAATGATTACTTTTAAATTATTATTTCTTCTGGCAAAGAACTAGAACAAGCTGGAGAATATTTTATAATTCATCGGTTAAATATTTACAATAGTAAAGTGAAGTGCTGGTTTTCTTTTTTTGCTTTCGGCAACAAATGCAAAACCGTGCAATGATTAGCTTTACATGAAGTCAGTGTGAAAGAACAACAGCATTTTTAAGAAGCTGTCAGTGGCTTATCTCACAGCTGGCACCTATTAATACAGTGAGTAATTTCTGCAAACCCAGATAGACTCCAAAATTAACACTATCCATTAAGAAAGACCATGGAGTGCTATAATTATGTCAGAATACTTCGGCTGGCAATAAACAAATCGTTATTAATGTTGTAGTCACATCCATTAACGCGGGTTTCTAACCATAAAAGCTGTAAATGTCTTTATTTTTAATACAACTTAATCCGTACATAGTTTAACATCATCAAGAAAAAAAATAAACATTTTTCCTGTTCCTTCCACATCAGCAGTTTTGGTGGGAACTAGCCGGTTTGACACGGCACTTTTTCCCTAGTACCATTCCCACGTTGATGTGTGCTTTCACCCAGCCTTCTCAGACTGCTCAGAAGTGACACAATCACTTCAGACTCAGCAGCGCAGCAATAAATTACAAATTGTCCTCTAGCTTGTTTTCTGCACACCCACGGAAAACTCCTCTCCTGTGGTTGTTCTCAAAAGGCTTGAGTTTCCATCTGCTTATTTTATTTCCCAGGTGGAAAAGAAAGGGAAAAAAAAAAAAAGCCCCAAACAATATAAAACTGAAAAGCCTCCATTTAAACCTTTTTGAGAGCGAATGCTTGGATTTAAGCAGACTCACTGAAGATTTAGAGTGACAGACAGATGGGAACTCAAAGTCTTTGTCCAAGGCTGAGTTAGGAATCACAGAATGTTAGGGGTTGGAAGGGACCTCGAAAGATCGTCTCATCCAATACATGTAAACCAACTGGAAGCAGGTTTAAACAGGAAAGAACTTGTGCCCACTGTTTATTTCAGTGCAAAGACATCATGTTTGTCTTGAACCAAAGTCTGTGAACCAATTCAGGCAGCAAATTTGGCCCTGTTCGCTACCAAAAGAGGTTCCTCAGCTGTGACATGAGAGTAGTATTTGAATACTAAGCTCTGGCACTCAGTGGCTAGTTAAATGGGAAGCCAAGCTGCAGTAATGGGGAACACTGCTATGATTCTGGGGATTTAGGTGTTTCAAGGACAGACTTAAAATAAAATTTAAAAAAAAAAAGGGCAAACCAAAAAGCTCTAAGAGCTTATCTGACTTATCTGACAGCTCATTTGTGGAAAGCACCAAGAGGCTACAACAACCACAAGTTGCTGGACACATAACAGCTAGTAGCAATAACTTTTTCTGAAAGCATAATTCAATGTTTCTATGAGGATCTCAATGCAAACATTTGCAGAGGTTACCAGTGTTCCTGAGTAACCATCTGGGCTTTCCAGATGAAGAGTGGGGGCTTTTTTCCCCCCTGTGCAGGAATGCGGTTATCTTAATGCAGATGAAGAACACGGTGTATCTCTAGTTTTTACAGATGCTTTGAGTCTTCCCATCTCTCTCTGACTTCAAACACAAAGAAAGTGACTGTGCAGTCAGTCACATTTGCCAGTGCAAAATATTTCCCATGCAATAGGAAAAAAAAAAAAAACCCAGCTATTAGTTTTTATGCTACTCTGTGTATAATGCTCAGTTGCGTTTTAAAATAAATTATTATCTGATAAAGCAACTTAGTATCTGATAGTTTTTTTCAAGAAAATAAAAAAACCCCACTATGCTTACTTTGAATATGACATTTCTTGACTTTTGGAAGGCTCCTGGTACCAGAATATGACCCCTCTTCCTCGCCAATTAAAAATTAAATAAACCAGCCGACAATAAAAGAATAATTTCACCCAGATCATGTTTCTGGAACTGTCTCTTGCTTTTAACTCCCTGGCTGTCCCACTGTCCAGGTACAGCTGCAGCACACTCGCATTTTCACTGACGTTCCTGCTGTTCCTCTTTGTATGAGTAACATTAGCTTTACAATACTTCCCTGCCTTTGATAGCACTGGAAACAGGCGTTTCAAGGTTGCTTCTGAACTCGGAGGTTTTGTGTAGCAACACCATTCATCAGCACATCTAAGAGACTATGATTGGACTGGCCAGAAATAATTCTTCCAAGCTCTTCAGCGAGAACTTCAAACTGAAGTAGCAGCACGCTGTGAGAGATCATCCTGACTATGCCTACTACGCCAACCCTTTCTACACCTTCTGAACATCAGAGAAAGCTTATATAATCTGTAATATCATCACCACAGGTGATTTTTTTTGTAAATTTTTTTGGTCACATTTCCAGACCTTGAATGTACTGTAAGGAACACAGAGTACTGGCATGTTTGTGGTCTGCATCTTCTTACAGAGATCTGAGTGAATGGCTTAATGCTCAAAAGTCCTTTGCTTTGTGCACATCAAAGGTTCAAGATCCTTTCAAATGGATCATGGGATGCATCACCTAGGATATGGATTTCATAGGGTGCATCATCTATGCTTTAGGTACAGCACTTTTTGTGAAAATTTACAGATAAAATGTATCATTTCATTTTGAACTTAAAAATTAAAAGAAAAAAAACCCACCACTTTAGAAACTTGCCATTTGCCAATCTTTTATCCCACAATAACATGAAAACACAGGAGTACTGAACCTTTCCACAGAGTTAAAGCTCCTGAAATCTCACACGTAGGCTTCATCTGGAGGACATACACTGACAGTCCGTTATTAACGACTGGTACAGGAACTGCTGTAGGCGATAAGCAGGTGCAGATGTATACCTCAGTGTCTAACGCTGGGGATAACAAAGCCAAGTGTCGTCCTTTCTCACTCCCTTATTTGCATGATTCAGCTTAATTGGGCAAAATCAGTTGGGGACACCGGCCTCATCTGTTAATAGCTCTCCCTGACATCGCACACAATTACTACTCGGTCCCCAGTGTCACTCTTCTAAAGGATCTCTGTGCCCGACTGCTAGTCAATTAATGATCAGGCTTACAAGGTCTCTTTGGCTGGTGTTAGTCCCCCCAGTAATGCAAAGCAGCTTTAGACCCAGCCTCGCTCATGACAGTATTTTGTTTGCTTTGCATTGCCATGTAGCGTCACAGAGCAACTAGTGTCTACTGATGGATCTCTCCAGCCTTCAGATAACATTTTCTGCAGGGCCAGGATTCTTCATGTATATCTTTAGCTTATGGCAGATCTTATGCTATCGTTCTTGTGTCTTCTTTTTGGGTTTCTACCTGGGTCATTGACTTAAATGGTCATATGGAAAAACCTTTTAAAGAATTTCTCAGCCAAAAACGAATGCGAAATTGGAATCGAGGATGTGCATCGCTAGTTCTTCTGAATGTACTCCCTGGAATGATATGGACTGCATCTAGTGATGGCTACTTGCATCAAAATCTAGATCCATTTTTCACATGTTTGGTCATATCTGCAACTGATAAACTGAATGTCAGGTCCTGAATGAACCATAGAGACTAAAAGTAAATACATATTCTTGCACAGACATCTGCTAGCTGCTTTACCTTTGTAAGTCGACACCTCAAATGTAAGAATGCTTTGAATTATGAAACGAATAGTCTGTTTTATTTCTATAATATTTTATCCTTTGATCTATGGATTACAATACTTGTTAAGAGATACAAATCTGCTGCATACCTAAGCACAGAGAGAAAATCCCTTAGATTGTGTTAGTCTTTCTTGGTGTTGATAAAGCAGGCAGTTTGCTGTCAATTACTGTGTGTTTAGTTTACCTGACCCTATATTCAGACTACCAATTAGTCATGCATATCAAGGCAGTCTGATGATTGAAGACTTCTGTATGCCCATCCTTAGCCTCAGTCAAGCCAACTAAAATATCCCAGTGGTTGGTCCATTACCAGCAGGATAAATTGAATGTCAAGCTATGTCGTATTACTCTTTGAAGCTATATCATCCTTTGATTGCTACAGCGCCCAAAATGAAAAATGGAAGGATGAATCTTACTGTGGAACCCCACCAATTCTATAGCTTCAAAGATCATAGATTAAGTAGATTTGCTTTGGAAGATTAGTCTATCAATAATGCTAGAATTAATGAAAATAATACCCTTCTCCCCTATAATGGGCTTTCTTCCAGGTCTAGTCTGCCTGCCTTCTTCCTTATATCTAAGGAAAAGGTTTCAACCATCAAGAATTCTGTATTCCAAATTCCATTTAAATAATTTACTCTCAGTGTTACTTTGAATGTTTGTTTTTGAAGCATTCTGCATTTCCCCTACCTTGTAAGAGTGTTACAATGCCTTTTATTCTTTTAGACTAATCCAAAGAGCTCGCTCGATATACTTGAGTGTTCTGCTCTGTCAGAATGATATCTTATCCTGGCAAATGTCCAGCTGGTATTTCATTTAAATTTAAACAACAGGAGCCATTATGATTTTGAACTCCCTTCGCTCAATTCTCATCACACAAACCCATGTTTATACCCCAGCGCAAATACACGACCTTCCCACAACACTGTTTGAAATTAAGGGACGGTTATGCCATCAAATTAGAAACTGTAATTTGTCTTTAAAGCTACAGCTCGAATAAGGCTCAGTTTGGCAGACCAGAGAGATTATGATTCATGCTTTAATTTTATCTGTCAGGTGCTATTGCAGTGCTATTCTGGCTTGCGTCCCAGGCAAACTCCTAAGACAGAACACAGCTCTTAGGGTATGTGCATTTTTTAGACTTTCAAGCTCTACAACCTCTCTTGTATTTGACCTCCTGAGGTTACCAAACGAACACAAAGACAATCAATCATTTCCTGCCACTGTCTTGTTGAGGTGCTTTCCCTCCCACCCCCCAACCCATGCCTACTATACAGTTTATCTCCTACTTCTAGTTACACAGGGACAGATTCTTATCTGGAATTCAGCTGCAGGTCAGACAGCTTGCATACAGGTATGTTGGTTAACCCGAGCAGAGCACCCAGCTCATTTTACCACACGTTAATGACAGATGTGGCTAAAGAGTTTCTGCTACACATCTCCCTTCTTAGCTGTGAAACAGCTTTTTTCCAACAAAAAAATCCAATTGCAGGATTTTTTTTTTCCTTTCAAAGAACTGAACTACAGATAGAACTACTGAATTTAAGTGAAATCTTCTTACGTGTACAGCTAACAAATACTCTGTTGTTACCATACAAGCTAGGAACTCACATTATTAATTACTTTATCTGGTTAAGTACTTCCCCAAGGATAAGGGAAATGGTATGTTCTACTGGTATCATAAGAAAGACATTTAACACTTCATTCTTAGCTGCATTTATCTATGTTTATATGAAAGTGGTAGTAGTTAAATAGACCGGGTGAAGACAAATTTGGACATTAAAGCTGTCTAGAATGTTACAGAATTCATAATTAATTACAAATAGAAGCTTCCAGATGATCTTTTTAGAAATCCAGTCTTCAGGAAAATACACGCCTTCTCCGAACCATCTAATATGTAAAGATTTTATTCTTCTGGGAGAGGTACATTAAGGCACTTCATGCCCTTATGTATTTTGCAACAAACAGAGGCAGAGATCTGTGGGTCCGCTTGAAAGCATAAATCAGAAGCTGTCACACAAAGCTGACTTAAAGCTGGTGCTTACACTGCCTTGATCCCAGGGTTTCTTTGAAGATTTCTTTGTAAGGCTGTTAGAGAGCAGTCTGGGGGTTAGTCAAATGTACGTAATGGCCACAGATGATAACTCCAGTTCAGAATTAAGCAGGAAAATTTGTCATTTTTTCAAACTCCCTTTTGTGCAACGACATTGCCTTCTGCTTTTTTAGCAGCCAGAGAGCAGCAGTCGAGCTCAGGAGCAGAGCTTTGCCTCAGCGGCGTGCCTTTGCGGCGCTGGCCGCGCAACTTCCCCGGTCATTTGCAGGCTGCGCACCAGCGAGACCCCGCGGTGCAGCAGCTTCCTAACGAAGTCGCCTGACCTCAGCGTTCAGCTTCCAGTGATGGTGATCTCTGAAGATCATCTTGGTAATTGAAATATCTTTTTTTTTTTTTTTTTAAGGTCTAAATAATCTTAAAAATAGCAGCACTGCAAGATTAGATAGCTTTTTATTTGAACAGTTCTTCTCGCATCCTGGGCAATCTGGACAGCCTTCTACTTGAGCAATTACCTAACAGGAGGAATCAACACCGATCCATGTTGACTGACAGGTTCCTCTGGGAGATTTCTGCTTCTCCCAGCCCCAGACCACCTGTCAGTGCAATGGGCTTGCTACAGACAGGGCTCCGAACCTACAGGCAAAGCCTGAGGGTACGCTCCACGTTAATTAAAGAACTTCATTACTCTTTCTCTCACTTACATATTTTTATTTTGAAAAAGCAGCTCTTCTACCAAATATTGAGTCTTCACGCAGTCCAGCCCTCACTTGGCAGCAACACAAGTCTGACCAAAAGGACAGGGAGAGAGACAAAGGGTTGGTAAGACGCAGTGTGTGGTTTTTTAGGGATGCTGGCACTGCAATAACCTTAGCACAGCAGCAAGGAAATTTTCTTCTCCTCAGGGGAGAGGCTTCCTTGCCTGGCCTTGATTCTGAACCCACATGGTGATGTGTTCTATTAGCTGCATCTGATACCTGGGCTTTTTTTTTTTTTCCTTTTTTTTTTGGTTCCTTTTTGTTGTTTAGATGCTGTATTTTATATTCATTTCATCAAAAGAAAAATTGAAAGTGTAACAGTAGGACTGGAGGCAAAGGAGACTGATATGAATTGTATCATGAAGGATAGAATCTTTGCCAAACTGAGACATAGCCAGCAATCCCAAGCCAAAAATGAAAAGTGAGACCTGTTACCAGCACTCCTGTGCACGGCACCTTTATTACATCCATCTTTCTCTTCCTTACCTCAAACAGCGTAGAAATCTGGAAAAGGGGGCTCAAGAGGTTTCTCATGGAATTCTCTTACCTCCAAGTATTTCACAATGAAAATGTAGTGAGCGGATATGGAATACCTTTTAAGATAAATTTGCACCCATTTTGAGCATATATGTACCCATGTCTCTCTGTGTGGATGTGTGTATACATGGCTAAGAGCTTTTTATCATGCACAGAGAAGGCATTCTTCTTCAGGACTCATCACCTTTGTATGTTGGGTTTTTTTTTTCCTGACAGAAGGTTGGTTTGTTTGTTCACCGCTTCTATGACATCTGAAAAAAAGCAGTACATCTGCAATATCCTTTCTTCTTCCTGGTGCCACAGTGCTACACATTCACCCTTTCCCCTTCGTTTGTCAGAGATAATGCCTCTAAGTCAAATTCTGATCTCAAAGTACATCTGGAGAAATTTATAAAAGAGATTTACAGTGAGAAAAATTGAATGGCACTTCTGATCCAAAGGCGGCTTATGGCACTTGTGAACCCAGGCGTTGCAGTAGGTGTTTGCATGCTGGCTGACACTGCATCGGAGTACTGAACTGAAGCTGAAGCTTGCTTAGGGGCTTCAGTTCCAATATTTCATTTTTTTGCTCTGACAGCTTTTAAAAAATGCCATGTAGGGCCAGGAAACTATGTGACTTTCAGCCATATCCCCTAATCAGATTCAGAATGCTTTAAATATTGCTGTAAAGTGTGAAATCTCCTCTGGGCTGCTGTTCTTCCTTTGGCACTATTTCCACTGGAAGCCTGCCACCTGCACAACACAAAAAATAAGAAACTCAACCTCTGGCCAGATTTTAACACTTTAAAACAACTCGTAAAAGAGAGAGCATCAGTGAAGGTGAAAATCAGGCAAAAAAGAGAGTGAGAGATGACAGAAAGGGAACTTGGAGGATGGAGCGGGCAGAATGAGCAGTACAGAAGAAGAGCTAGAAAGATTCATCTTGGATATAAAGACAAGGACAAAAAGAAAACAGGAAGGAGGATGAAGAAACACAAAACGAGGAGAAGGAAATAAAATAAACAACAACAAAAATCCACCCCCACAAAACTAGGAAGATGACAAATAACAGATAGGGAAAGAGGGAGCAAAAGTAGGAGGGGTAACAGCAGATGATGAAATCAAGGAGCAGACTTGAACAGATAGCACTGAGCATGGGCTATTTTTTCCCTCTCCCACAGCCCTGAGGGAGCTTGGCTTGCTAATCAAGGTATGTATGTGTTCACCCCTGTAACCAGCTAGATCTTGTGCTGATGTCAGCAAGATCTGGCAGCTGAAGACAGAGATTGTTTCTATTTAAAGGAGCCTCTGCAGTGCATACCCATGCCTTCTCAGGGGGCTCTTTGTCCAAATGAATCCCCTGCGGCAGAGGACGTCCAGGACACTACCTCAATTCACCCTGGTGGGAGCAGCTAGGGAAGGATTTAGCCCCAAATTTTCATCGCAAATAACGGCAGCTGCACTCCAGTTCCTTTAACCTCAGAGATTCAGTGAGACTCACAAACCTTGTCTCCCTCTGCTCCCTTTATAGTTCAAAGCAAGATCACTTTTAACCATTTGCCCTGGAGAAGCCAATCTTTCACCATTTGTTAAGAGGGAAACTTCCACTGGCTCCTCAAGTCCAGGTATGGGTTGTATGAACAACTTCCCCTGCCTGAAACCATTGTCTGGCATACCTCCAGTCTAGCATTCACAGGCAGTTTTTAGCACACCTGTCCTGAGAGAGGTATGATAGAAGAAATAAGTATTGGTATTACTTATTAACACTCTTTAGCAACCCTATCCGAAATGAATTATCATCTTCAGTCTAAAAGACTCTCGTGTGCATCACCACCATGCCTGGGAATTTCAACAACAGGACCAGAAATACTTAATGAGTGTCAGGATGTTCTTTTTGTTCCTAGCAGTGACCCTTCACACCTCAGATTACCTCTAAGAGAGGCTGAGTGGAAAAAGCAGGGAAACTGTCTACTGTGAGAGTTTCCTGTGATGAAGTAGAGGATTTATGGAGACTCCAGAGGTGAAAAGCTTCACTGCAAAGTCTGCGAAGATAAAGGCTGGGCCCAGACCAGGAGAGCAGGCAGTAACTGGAGTACTTATTGGATAATTGCCAAGCATCTGACATTATATGGTTTGACAATTTCATCCCAGTCCAGAGAGGATGAATACAAAATATGACTGCTAAGGTTGAATTTTTCTTCATCTAAAGATCACCTACACAGACAACTCTATGCTGCTGTGAGTGTCTGAATAACTCTATAACCTGTGAGTGTCCTGTGCACAATGGTCTTTGTCTTACGTGTTCGGAGCCAAATTCTCACAAACACGTAATACAGTCAAATTATGGCCCAGGAAAGACCCCAGGACTTACCCACCGCTGTGTTACTCCAGGTTCACGACAGCATATCCCTGCTGATCTTGGGCCATTCTAACTGTGGGAAACCTGAAGGATGCGGGGGTGAACCCACTCTAACAAATGCAGTAGTTCCCAAAAAATTATGTAACCCGTTTAGATCAGGCCTGCACATGCAAGGAAACGCAAACTACTTTGAAACGTATGTTATGACACACTCTAGGTGTAGTCCTTCTCTGCCCCAGCCCTTTCTAAAGCAGAATTTCCCTCTCCTGCCTCCACACGCTAATGTGAAGCGTGGACTGCCAGGAGCCACCATTGCTTTTTTCATAGTTTGGGCTGACTCTCAGGCTGAGCAAACTGTCCTGGTTTCAGCTATGATGGAGTTAATTTTTTTTAGCAGTGGATGGAATGCCATGTTTGGGTGTTAGGATGAGAACAGTGCTGATAGCACCCTGATGTTTCTGGTTGTTGCCGGGCAATCAAGGACCTTTCTCAGCTCTGCATACTTCCTTACTAATGAGAAAGGAGGGGACGCAGCCAGGACAGGTGACCCGAATTGGCCAAAGAGGATATTCCATGCCAGTTACGTCATGCTCAGTATAAAGGGGGACTGGGGGGAAGAGGAGACAACGCCAGGACATGCAGTTTCTGGGGACGGTCGGGTTCCGGGACGGCTCTAAGCTGTGCGGCCTGAGTTGTGTGGTTTGGTGAGAAACTGCATTGTGTATCACCAGTTTCATCTATTTTGTGCTTTAAACTCCTGTTATTGTTATATCTAGTTTTCTGTTATTGTTTAGTAAACTATCCTTATCCCAACCTGCGGGGTTCTGGTTTCTAGGTTGTGGTTTCTTTTCCTCCTTTCTTCCTTCCCTTTTCCCCCTCCCCCAACTTTCCTTCCCCCTTCCTTTTAAAAGTACAAGCGACTGTGTGGGGTGCGGCCCTCGGCTGGGGCAAAACCACGACACAAACACATACTGGGATAACACAGAGGGGCAGTTCTCACCAGCACCAGTTTTTCTGTCTTTATTATATGGCCTGCAAGTACCTTTCACTTTTCTAAAGTGAATACTCTTCACTACTCTGAAATAGGGGGTTTTGGGTTTATTGGGGGGGCAGTAGCATATGGAAGCCCAGACAGGATTCAGACCTCATTATACCAAGCATGTTAAAAAACCTCACCAGACAAACTCCTATGAATTGATTTATTTCTGTTGACTTTATTGTATCGGCGCAATCCAAGCAAAAGCAGATACACTGTGCTGGAATTACTGTGGCATTTATTCCAGTACAATTTTATACTTATGTAGTTTTTCTCTTTTTATAAATAGGGATTAAAAGGTGGTTTATCTACAACATAACCATAATCATATTTATGAAGAGTTTGGGGTTTTTTCAAACTCAAGCAGTGACGAAGTGATTACTTAATTGCTCGAGATGCTGGTAACACAGCAACTGGCATAGGTTGGATGTGCAGAACAATGGTTCAAGTATTGACTAATGGCAAGTCTCCATATGGATTTACACAGCAACAGCCTATTCTTAAATAACCTCATATGTGAAGCACTTTTTTCCTGCAGCAAGAATTTTCAGACAAACAGATACTTGGAAATTGGATACTTGGAAATCCCCTTTTACATCCTTGTTAATATGGATAATGAGAATTCATGCATGCCAGAACATTTATAAGATACTGAAAGTATTAGATGTTTAGCTTCCACAAAGCTAGAAGCATAATATCATATTCAGTATCATAATCATACCATGAACATTTCCCTTGCACAATGCTATGAGAAAGTCCATTTTAAGATGACAAGACACCAAACACTAGCTAAAGAGTGAACGTCTCACGTACAGAGACAAATATGCTGCCCATCCCTTGTCTTAAAGATGTGTTTACTTTAGCTCAGCTGGATTAAAATAGGGTGCAAATACCTATTCCAAAACAACTGTACTTCAAGATGTAATCAAACTTAAATCTAAGGGAATTAAAAATGAAGGTTCATTCATCCATGCTCTTTCCATGAAATGTTTTTTTAAAGATTGTTAATACCAACAGCATCAATTTTATCATTCAAACTACCCAGGTAAAATGCCATACAAACATTTAGCAGAAGACAGATGAGTTTTCCGGGTTCACACAGGTATCACTAGATGACAAAATGCCTGGCTGTGGAATTCTCAACTCTGTCAGTTGAGACAAAGTCCTCCTAAATCTCTTGATTAGGCATGTGACTGTTAGACACACCTCTTCTGTGCGCTCTCCTGCACTGCTGCTGAAAGATGCTTTCCACCACCACTGCAGTTGCAGAGATGACATGGAAGGGCTTAGTGCTTTCCCTGGTGTTCTCTTGTGCTCCTATTCAAGGACAGGATAAGCTATGAGGAAAACAGCTGTCTTTTCAGTGTTCCTCAAGAATGAGACCCATCCCTGCACATGCCCATGGGAGACACCACGTGGAGGGCACCATGACCCATCCACCTGCACTTTCGAATGCACCATCCAAATCACCTTTCAGCTTCCAAAATAAGGATTAGTTGGGAATTCAGTGGGACACAGGCCCAACCACTGCTGGGAAAACATCAGTCTTGGAGTGTTTGGGTAATGGCCATGCAGCAGGTCTGAAACATGACAAGCAGAAAGATTACTTGGCTGTTAGGGGTAACATTTGTGGCTGGCAGTTGTGATTCCCCCTGTGGATTAGAAATGGTTCTCTCCAAGAACGGCTCCCCCGAGATTACACCATAGCCCAGTGTTTTGTAACCATCAGGGGAAGTTCTGTTTTGTTTCCTCACAAAAGTAGGCCATGACAGTGGAGAGGTCAAGAGAAAGAGGTTGTTTCAAAATAATTGCTTTCTCAAAGTGGGGAAAGAGTATGTTTATTTACAGTAGAGTGTGCACTGTGGAAAAGGGCACAAGGAGGCGGGTCTGTCTGTTGCTTCTGTCTAGAGATTTCTGTGTGGCATGAGGGTCAAGCACAGGTGAGTCACCTCATGTAATTCCACAATTTTAAAGGGTAGATGTCCAGTTCTGGACCACTGGTGCAAAGCTCCCTTTATAGTCAATGGAGAGAAACAGTTCCCCATAGATGAGAAAATAGTATGCCTGTCTTAGCAGCAGATCAATCGCCTTCAGCAGGAACTTGTTTCTCCACGCTGGGGGTTGGCTACAGGCGCCTAGTCATGTAGATGTCTAACTAAACACAAACCCAGGCCAGTGGTCTGTGCCTAGTGTGGCCTATCCTCAGATGTACAATCCATATGTTTTATTTGTAATTTACACAAGGTTCTGCGGGAAGGATGGATGGAAGGAAGGACAAAACTGTATAGGAAGAAAAGGCAAGGCAAATTGGGAAAAAAACCAGAGGGTAGGAAGAATTACAATACTGGAAGATGTTAATGCAGAAGGAAATCAGGATAAATGGCCAACCACAAGTAGAAAATACTACACAGGCTTCCAGCCACTGCTGTACAGGATTGTTACAGAGCCACAGATAACTGCGAATCTCATAAAAGTATTTTTCTGTAAATGCAAACATCCCAACTAATGGACCTTTCCTTACTTCCCTAAGATGACATCAAGCACTTTACCTACATTTTCATTTTCTTTGTCACATCTCAGTATTTCTAGCTGAAATTCTATTTGATAGCTTTGCCTTCAGAAAGTTTCTCCATTGTTCACTTGTTAAATTTTCAAAGATGCCTACATCTTTTTTTTTCCACACATTCGGGTAAAGCTCCCATAGGGAGTATTTCATTTTTGAAATACCATCCTTTCTCGACAAAGACACTGCAGCAAAGACAGCTTTGACCACTACGATACCGACCACTATCATCTCATTGCACTCTGCCATCTACCTGCGTTTAACTGCTGCCTTTTGTTACGAACTTAGGACACGTGCTCTTTGTTCTGTTTGTACAGCATCTTGCAAAATGGCATCCCTGCCCGTGACTGGGGCTCCTCTGCAATAAGATAACAGAGTTAACAAACGCCGGTGTTTTGTTTTAATGTTGCTACGCGGCATGTGAACCACGTTGTCCTTGTATGCTTTTAACGGCAAAAAGCACGGCGCTGCACACGGGTACTAGGTAACACCACCCTCCCCTGGTTTTGTGTCCATACCCATCACGTTCTCCAGCCGCTCCAGGGTACCGGCCTGGCTTAGACCAAGGTTTCCAAGCAGAACCTCCTGTTTAGTTTCTTTCTCCGTTTCTTTCTTACTGTAAAGCCTGGTCCGGAGCAGTTTCTTTGGGAAGGAAAGCAAGGCAAGCAATACTGGCTGCTAACAGGAAAGGAGCTTTCCCTGGCAGAGCCGCGCAGGCCGCTTTAAATCACTCGTACTCCCGGTCAGCCCGTTTTGCTGAGCACCGCCTCACCCCCCCACGCCGGGGACAACCCCTCCGTCTCTTCCTTGGTTCTACCCTCGCAGCCCAGAGGGTCCCCCGGTCCCCACCGCCCGAGATGCGCCGGGTGAGGGCTGCGCAGCGAGGCCGCCGCCTCCCCGTGGCCCTTCCTCGGCCGCGGCCTCTGAGAAAGGCCCCGGTCCCCGGCTCCGCCCGGGCGTTGACTCGCGGGGCAGCGGCTCCCTGCCGAGGCCCGCGCAATCCTCACCTCCCCTGGCCGCTCAACCCTCCCGGCCTACGCCGGCGCCGCCGCGGCGGGCGAAAGATCGCCACGGCCCCAGGCTGCCCGGCCCCGCTCCCCAGCGGGATAATGGCCGCGGGGCTCCTGCACGCCAACCGCCGCCGGGGCCGCCCCTCAGCGCCGGCCACCCCACCCGCCGCGCCGCCCCCCTCAGCTCCGGGCTCGCCGCCATGCCGCGGCTCCCCCCGCCCCTCCCCTCCCCTCCCCTCCCCTCCCCTCCCCTCCCCTCCCCTCCCCTCCCGCCGCCCCCAGCAGCCCCCGCGGCGCCCCGGCCCCGCCGCCGCCCGGCTCGCAGCGGCCGAGCTACCGGCGGTTGCGAACCTGCCGCCGTGCGCGGCCCGCCGGGCGCCGCGGCCTGCGGGCGGCCGCTGGTTGGCGGCGGGGGGACACGTGAGGGGGGAGGGGGCAGCGGCGGCGGCTGGAGTTTCCCCGACAGCTGGAGGTTGCGGTGGCGGCTCCTCCTCCCTGGGTCCCCGTTAGAGCCGAGAGACCCCCCGCGCTCCTCCTTATTGACAAACACACAAAGGGCCGCGCCGGGGCCGGGCCGGGGACGCGTCTGGAGCCGGCATGGGAGACAAGAAGAGCCCGACCAGGTAGGGGCAGCGGCGGCGCCTCCTTCTCTCCCTTTCCCCGGGCCCTCTCCGCGGCGGCCGGGTGCGCGGAGCCGGCGGCGATGGCGGCCGGCGGGGCGCCCCCGGGGGGGAGGCGGCGGCGTGAGGGCGTCGCGCCCGGTGTTGCCCCTGTCGCGCGTGTGTCTCCGCAGGCCGAAGCGGCAGCCGAAACCCTCCTCGGACGAGGGCTACTGGGACTGCAGCGTCTGCACCTTCCGCAACAGCGCCGAGGCCTTCAAGTGCATGATGTGCGACGTGAGGAAGGGCACCTCCACACGGTGGGTCGCCGGCGGCGGCTGAGGGGGAAGCGGAGGCGGGGGGCGAGCCGTTGGGCGGCCTCCCGCCGCCCTGGGGTGTGAGGAAGGGCGGCGGTGACAGGAATCAGGTCCGGGGGGAGCCGTTGGGCGGCCTCCCGCCGCCCCAGGGTGTGAGGAAGGGCGGCTGTGACAGGAATCGGGTCACATTTACTGAGGAGTCCCCGGGCGGGCGGGGGTGGGGGGAGAGGAAGCCGGGGCTCCCCGGTAAACGTGACCCGAGCCGGGGAGCAGTGCGCTGGTGTGTGTGGAAAGAGAAATAATAAATACCGGGAAGGGCGTAATTGCCTGCACAGACTAACCCCGAGAGGCCGTGCCCCTTGCACGAAGAGCCATCCCCTGGGGTGTGCCTGCTAAGACACTCACCCTGTAATGGTTGGGGGTTTTTTGCTTTTAAACTGATTTTTTTTCTAGGAGTTTAACTTTGCCTCCTATATACCCCCTTTTTATTACTATATTTTTAAAATTTTTTTGTTTGTTTTAATTCGCTTTTCATCGCAGAGCATCACCGTGCAGGTTTCTGGGGGGCTGTAGGGGTGGATAATAACCCTTTGCTGTTCAGGGAGGAATTGTTGATTAGCTGAACTGCGCCGTGTTGAAGTGCCACCCTGCGTATCCGTGACTTCCCAGGAGGACCTTTTCTCTGTGCACCCGTCGGAAAGCTTGTGGTGGATTACCTGGTTCCTGCGTCTGCTCGTGTTTTTCAGTATTGTGGCCTCAATATGCGTGCTTGGGGAATGGAGGCGTCTTTATAAAACCCAACAGGAGTGCTCCTGTAGCCGTTGCATGT
Source organism: Porphyrio hochstetteri (assembly GCA_020800305.1). Lineage (NCBI taxonomy): Eukaryota > Metazoa > Chordata > Aves > Gruiformes > Rallidae > Porphyrio > Porphyrio hochstetteri. The sequence goes on from CM036905.1 coordinate 37,265,042, forward strand.
TAACCGAAGAGAATATTCCTAAAGAATCCTTTGTTATGGTTATCACACCTATGGGTTAATCCCTCTGCAAGAGAAGTTTAAGTGGCAATAAAAGTTGCAATCCTATCAAAAGCAGCAGTTACATTCTAGGTATCAGCCAAAGCAGTGCTGAATATGACTTGTAACGAAACGTTACATGTTAGAAACTGTGCAAGGTTGGGTCCAATTACTTGACAAAAAAAAAGATTAATCTTTAGAGTTGATTTCCTAGACTTCTATAAAGCAAAATGAATGTTGAAAGGCCTTCTCATAACTAGTTTTGAATACTGGTTGATTTGTTTTATTTTAACCAAAGAAATTTGTGAGGTAATTGCGCTGAGACGAATTGCATCTGTCACATATAGTGTGGTTTCCAGTTGTAACAATGGCATTGTGTTTATGTCACAGATAGATGTGTACAGATTGGTGATACTCAGCAAAATAATACTGCTGAAATAATGAATGTAAAAAATCTTTAAAACAGCAGTATAAAGCCTTTTTATCTTCCAGCCGGTTTGCTAGGCAAAGTCAGTTCAAAATTATGGTTTGTTGCATTGGAAACTCAGTTGGATAAAAGCACTAAAACTGAAAAAACCTCCCCATCAAACCCCCAAACATGGCCCCCCACCCTGTCCCCCCAAAAAAATGTGGAAAAAAGAGTCCTAAGAAACCAGTATTATTACTGCTTTCTGTCTTTGCCACTTGAATATTTAATGAGTTTTGTAGTATTTTAGCAACAGAATGTCTTGGTTTGTTCTGTTTGGGTTTTTTTGTTTCCCGTTCTCCCTCATAGCGATCTGGTATGCAGAGCTTTAGTTGCTACATTGATTTTTGTTTTCCTACTTAAAACTCTGAAACATGGTGTAGCTGAGGAGGTTGATGAGTTTCTTTCCCCCATAAGGTTTCAATGGGTTGCATTTTCACGTGTCTGCCAAGTCCAGGATTTACACGCAGCACGAGCTAAATACAGGTTGAGGTTTTAGGCCAGGCCTTTTTAGGCCCCAGTTCTGAAATTAGATTTGAGCTGGTAAGCAGACCTTTGTGTCTATGGAGAGAATCATTAGGGTGCCAAAAAGACACAAAAGGCCATTTGGGCAGATTTATTTATTTATTTTTAAGGAGCTGGAGTCCAAGAGGCCAAACTGGGGCCTTGCTAAAACATTTGCTGTTGCTGCCTATACAACAAAATGCTTTTCATCAGTGTTGGTCAGAATAACAGTGTTATGGTGTTTTGAGGACACTCTGAACGTGTTATTTATTTAATTATTTATTTTCTAGTCTTCCATTTTTGCAGCGTAATGTTAGATTAAGTTAATTCCCTGGAACAGTTCTTAGTGTGCAGTGGTTCTTATGTCAGAAATTCTACTGTGGTTTTTTTTTGACCGATGGGAGCTTTAAGACGCTGTAAAGCACTGTTCTTTTAGTTCAGAGACATTTGTTTCTTTGTGGTGGATGGCTTAATACCTGCTGCTGCGTGTTAAAAGTCACTAAATATGGCCAGGTTTGCAGGTGGGGAAATGGGTAATCATAGTCAAGTTCAGTGGTTTGGAATGCCACTGGAAATAAGGTGCGAGGTTGGTTAAAACTGTTGTATTTTTTTTTATACTAATCATGTACAATTAACTTTACAGAAATATTTTCAGGTATGGGGTAGGGTTTGTGGGTGTTTTCACTGTTGGATAAATTCTTCTCTCTGAAGGAATTATCTTTTATGCCGGAGGATAGACATGGATTATGATCTTTAATAACTGGTGGAATTGTTAAGATTAGTGGAAATAATTCTTACGATTTCCTGATTATATTTTAATATACTTCGAGACTGAATTTTTAAAGGAGGCTGGATCATGGTGCTAAATTAACTTTGTCCATGGCAGTGTCACTGCAAATGGTTAAATGGGGCTGTGCTTGGATGGGAGATGTCCAAGAGCAATCCTGGATGCTGCAGGAAGTGGTGTAACTGATTCCAAGGTGGCACTCTTTACTTTGGGTTAGTACTAAGGGAGTGCCTCAGCGTGGTGCCAGTTAGATGTGCCATGAGTCAGATGTAAAACTAATATCCTCTCTGCCAGCTGGAAATCCCTGTACCTTTTACTGTAGAACTGTTGCCAGACTTCAGCTTGGGAACGTCACTGAGGATCTAAATTCCCTGTAGATATGGCTTTCTTATTTACTTTCTAACCTAAATTGTTCTGTATTGTTGCTTGGGTACTGAGAAATTACTATGTTCCTCTTGATAGGAGACTGTACTGAATATAGTAATTTTCTATATGTGACCTTTAAAACATTTTGAAATCTTTCTAGATGAAAGATGTTATATAAATGTAAGGGACCTAGGGCTGTAATAATCATTCCTTACTTGAACAAATCTGCTGAAGTTCATTAGAACTATGAGTGAGGAATGCTGAATAGCACCCTAACATACTGTGTTATAGAGGGAACTGGTAACGAACTCTATATTTAGGTTGCCTAATAGTTTCCATTATAAAGAAATTGTATGATCTCTTTGAGGAGCTCTATTGTTTGCAAAAGCCATTGAAGTTTGGCAAGAGGAAGAGTCCTTAGGCTAAATAAGTGGTTTGATTTCCTTGCCCCATGAAATTGTTTCAGTTTTGCTGAGACATAAACACTTGAAAATCATCATTCCCCCTCTGTCACTCGTGTTGTACAGAAAAGTAAAGTAATTGCTAGAATACTGAAAAAGCCCAGAACTGCGTCACTGTAAAAGCAACGGTGGCAATGATATTATGGTGAAAACCCAGAAGGGAATTGTTTGGCTCCTGGGGAGGTTATAGTGGGGTTGCCGAATTTGGTTTGACTCTCACAGTTACTGCCTTGCCAAAAGAAAGTTGCCTCCAAGGGCAGCTAACATTCTTTATTATTATTATTACTATTATTATTTTAATTCATTCTGCTCATCACGGCACTGTCTGAACCAGGAGTACACCCAAACTAGGTGAACTTCAAGAGTTGGGCTGGATCCTTGGACAGATTTACGTTTGCTACTCTCTCCTGTCTTCTAGCAGACTGTGTTACTGCTTCATCACCTCTCTGCTCTATTTTCCTGAGATCATATTAATGCTCTTGTTGTTTGGTTAGTGATAGCATCCAGATTTAAAATTACCTGTCACTTTGCTTTTCTTAATGTGCTTTTTGTGCATGCACACTGTAGTCTGGCCTGTAGTTGCAGGAGCCCATTATTTTTTCAATGCTATGACAAACCACTTCTCCATTCAGTGTGAAGGATGAGTGGTCCGGGGAGTGTAGCGAGTGCTGCAGGGGCAACTGCAGATCTGGCTTTTTAAATTTGGAAATGCTTGGTGTGATGCTTTGCTATGTAAATAAAGGAAAAAGGGATGCAGGGATACGTGATCAATTTTCCCTTTCCAGAGTCGATAGCATTCTGTGATTTTATAGTTAGGAAAATGGGCAGAGTTCCAAAGGATGTTTTCACTAATAGCATTCCCTTAGCTACTATTAGGTGAAGGATAGTTATACAAAGATGTGACTACTTTATGCTTTTTATGGTTTTATTTCATTTTACTTTTTTAGAACTAGTTTTATTTCTTGCTTTGAATTCAGTAAAAACTTAATCTTACTGGTGAATCTGTGAGACCTAGAAAAATACTTTGTGTTTGAATAGTATGCGCTTTCAGCAGGGGAAGAGAATGGAGAATAAGGAGAGTTATTTTAAGAAATTTGGTTTAGGTATTCCTCTCCGATACGCATGTCGGGCAAGCTGCTATGTGCACTTTAATTTATATAAAATACCCCATGAAATTTGTAGCCAGAATGAGAAAGTTATCTCATGTCAGGATGGATTTTGTGGATTTGGGATGTATACCACTTAACATCCTCTACTGCTGTAGTAGAGACATATATAACCAGCTGAAAGGGGGCATGGCTTCCATGTCCTATGCTGTATTGATCTCCATTACTGAATCATTCCTTTTCTCTCAGCCTAGCATATGAAAAGTGAACTTTAAATCATACCAGACAGAGGAGTCTGGGGTATAAGGAACTGGGATGCCATCTTCATACATTTACTTGATACTTGGTCATGCTCTTTGATTGTGCCTTCAGAGTATGGCAGTTCAATATGTGCATGTATTTAATAAGCATGTCTGACAGTCTCCTAAATATGAAGTACAGGTCTCTACTTGAAGCTGTCATGAGTTTGGTTTATGCTTTGAGAAGCATAAATAAAATGTTTAATTTTTTAACTCGGATATCAAGGTCATTTTGCTTCAGAAAATATGTGCAATTTGTTTAGTCATGTACCATCTGGATGTTTATAAGCACAAATCAGTTACATTTAACCAAATCTGGTATTTGTATTTCTGTTGAAATGCAGTGCTGCTCGCGACAGAGAGTTGGTACTTATCTTGTATATCTGGTTTAACATGTCTGTTTTACAACAGCTTGTTAAGGACACTCTCTTCTGCCTTCCAGTTTGCAGCCTCGGTGTGCGCACCCGCGCATGCGTGCGGCGGGGAAGGTTGTGAAGGAGAAAAAGGGGAAGAGCTGCCTGTCATGCTGATTTTTACAAATACATGACTGAACCAAGCTTAGCAGACTGAAGAGCTGTTCGTTACTTGTGGTAGGTCAGAGAAGGAAATATTTGCAGGAATGAAGTGAGTGGAACAGTCATAGATAATCCATACTTTACCAAGCCTTGTATGATGAGTTTTATGCTTAAGCTGAAATGTTAAATTCTGAAGAGAAGCATAAATAGTCCTCTTTTGCTCTGTAGATGACCATCAGGGAATCTAGTCATTGTGGACTTCCAGACTTAGTTTTTAAAAGACTCTTTAAAGGTAACCTTTGGAGTTTATTTAGGAATTTACTTAGGAATTATTTTCCTGAAAAATACAGTGAAACTTAAGAATCTTTCACATATCAACTTGAATTAGGTTTTGTTTTCCATATAAAAAAGTAATTTTTATTGATTGGGCTGGCTGTTAGGTGCTGTTGAGGGTGTAGCTTGTTTGGGTAATAGAGAATGTAATAGGCAATCAAAAGAAGATAAAACTTATATTTCAGAAAGACTACATAAGTGCTGGTTTTGATTTGGGTTGGGTTTTTTTAAGGTTAATTCTGTTCTTTGTAGTTTTGAACCTGACAGATACTTTATTCCACTACTTTAGACAGCTCATGTTGGGGATTTTTGGGGGTTTTTTGGTGGGTTTCTTTAATGCAATCTCCCCAGAACAAATGAACAGTATTTAATTTGATACTGGGCTAAGACCCAACAACACCTGTTTGATCCAGCTTTGAGAGTTAATTTACATCTAGTTTAGTTGTTTCTTTTTGCATCATATTGAAAATAGTAGTTGTATCAGCAGCGTCATTGGCCAGAAATTTAGGTAGCTGTCATTGTGACTTGGACTTCTATGTGTATATACCTTATGTAATTAAAAAAAACACCCATGGATCAGAAGAGAAACCTATCACTCTCTATAAACTATCTTCCCCTGTTTTAATAACTAATGATGTCAGAGCTGTTGAACAGGAAGAAAATCTTATTAGAATCACATAATGGCTTGGGTTGGATGTGACCTCAAAGACCATCTAGTTCCAATCCCTCTTGTGTGGTCTAGTGGAGGGTGTCCCTGCCTAAGTTGCCCAAAGCCCCATCCAACCCAGCCTTGAACACTGCCAGGGAGGGAGCAGCCACAGCTTCTCTGGGCAACCTGTGCCAGTGCCTCACCACACTCACAGTAAAGAATTTCTTCCTCATATCCTATCTAAATTACCCTATTGTACTTTAAATCCGTTACCTACATCCTCTGATAAACAGACCCTCACCATCTTTCCTGTAGGACACTTTTAGGTACTGAAAGGCTGCTCCCTGGAGCATTCTCCTGTCCAGGCTGAACAAGTCCAACTGTCACAGCCCATCCACACAGGAGAGGTGCTCCATCCATCTGATCATCTTTGTGGCCCTCCTCTGAACTCTCTTCAACAGGCCCATGTCTTGCAGTGGGGACCCCAGAGCTGGACACAGTACTCCAGGTGGGTTCTCACCAGAGCAAAGGGGCAGAATTACCTCCTCTGACCTGCTGGCCACACTGGGTTTTATGCAGCCTGGGATGCAGTTGGCTTTCTGGGCTGTAAGTGCGCATTGCTAGCTCATGCTGAGCTTCTCGTTCACCACCACTCCCAAGTCATCCTCTGCAGGGCTGCACTCAATTGCTTCATCCCCCAGCTTACATTGATGCTGTGGTTTGTGCTGAGCCATGCACTTGGCCGTGTTGAACTTAATGGGGTTTGCATGGGTCCACCTCCCAAGCCTGTCAAGGCCCCTTCTGGATAGCATCCCTTCCACACAGCTTGGTACCATCAGCAAACTTGCTGTGAGTGCACTCAATCCTACTGTCCGTGTCAACCACAAAGATGTTAAACAGTGCTGGTCCCAATACCAACCGGTGAGGAACAGCACTTTGTATCCCATCTTGGATCTTATAATGGATTGAGGAGACATGCTTTCTAGGAGGCCGGCTTTGTTAATGGGCACTACAGGCTCTGAGGTGGGTTCTGCCAGTAAAGAATGGCTTGTTCAGTTGAATTGTCCAAAAGCCAAGCAAAATAGCTTAGCTTTTTTTTTCCACAATTACTGAAGTAGTAAAAGCTTTGAATACATTTGGTTTCATTACAGGGATGGTTCTAGGGAGGCTCATTTGTCTTACCCATGTTCCCATAGGAACTCGGAAAGGAAACGGTCTTCCAATGAGTTAAACTCTCTCCCATACTGCAAGAGTCAGTAGACCTGGGCAGCCTCTCATACAATCTTTGTCCTAACAAGTCTCCAGTGAAGAACACTGCAACCCCTTTAGACAGCTTACTTACAGTGCTATTTACCCTCGATGTTTTTCCAGATGTTCAATCAATAAGTTGATTTATATCTTCCCTATCCCCAGTGAATTGCCCACTATATTTGTAGTTCTTTGGTTATTGGGTTATGGTTTCCATACTCATCCAATATCTAAGTCTTTCTTACAGATACAAAATTTCAGCAGCCCTTTTTAATAGGTGGCAGTTCTCTTCAGCTCATATCATGATTCTTTATTCTTGACTCTTCAGTCGACACACCTGTTTCTTAGAGTAGTAATCCAGAATGAAGACAGACCTTCAACTGAGTAATTTTTAGTGTAAGGTAATTGCTTCTGCCTTTCCATTATGTTGTGCTAAATTATATCTGATGTTGGTACTGAATGAGGATTTTTCTGTTATAAAATAGTATCATGATTTTGACTTCTCTGTGTCCTGCAATCTACTTGATCTGATACAATCTTGTGTCCTTTTGTGTATTGTTGTTACTTTAGTAGGGCTACTTTTTATGCAGTTGTGGGGCATGTGATCCTTTATCCTGCCTTTCTTGCATTTCATTGGTTTGATTTTTGAGGCACCTCAACACGGGATGGTCTTGGCTAATAGTTCTCACCACCTTTCAGCTTGGTGCTTTTTGCTTGTTCTATTCCTTATTCCTTTGTCCAAAGTATGTTTAAGAATATTAAATAGTATTCCTGTAGAACAACACTATAGATGCTGTCCTATATCTACAGCTAGTGGTTGATACATATTAAAAAAAAATCCTAATTTTGAACTTCTTTCTTCACAACTTTGTCCCAGACATAGTTGTTTGGTTGGGAGAATGTATTTTTGATTGTGTCCTAAGTGAAGACTTGGGACATGTATTGCTTTTCTCTTAGTCATTAATCCATTAAAGAGACAAACCTGACTGTGTCAAGCTAATGGGCTTAATCTTTTAATGCTACCAGTTGTTAAATAATATTGTTTTAGTATCTTCCTGAAATGTGAGTTAGGCTGAGTCAAGTGTTAAGTGTTCAAGGCCAGATTGGATGGGGCTTTGGGCAGCCTGGTCTCGTAGAGAGTGTTACTGCCCATGTCAGAGGGGTTGGAACTGGATGGTCTTCAATGTCCCTTCCAACCCAAACCGTTCTGTGAGTCTGTGATCTACCACCTCCTGCATTTTTATTGACCCACATTGTGATTTCTCTTCTGCTTTTCTTTTTTTCCTTTTCTCTGCAGTACTTGCTGACTTCTTCCATCTTCCTGTAGTTCTTTAAACTGTATGTTTCCAAGGGTGAATTTCATTACATGCTGTTGACTCATTTATAACATTCAGTAGCCCAGCCTGTTTCTTATTCTAACTTGTACTCTTATCCCCTCTATCCAACTGTAATTTGGTTGTATGGAATTCAAGTTTTGTGTGGAGACTGAAGCAAAGAAGCCTTTATGCCATATGGTATTTGCTTTCATTCTGTGTTTGATAACGGCTGTACTTCTTTCTATGGCTATGTACTTTCCTTTGAGGTGTAAGTGGTGTGTGTTTCAATGTATTTTAGCTCTTTGGGATTTTTTCTTTCTTTTTTAGTGGAAACTTCATCTTTGTTTTCAGTGCTGCCAGTGGTATTGTTGCTCACTGCATCTTTTCTAGGGAAAATTATTAGCTGTACTAGTCTGAAAACTACTGGGATTTGAATAAACAGCTACAGGAAGATTAAGTACGTTACAAGAGAAGTCTAGCTGGTAAGAAGGCGGCTCTTGTATCGCTTGTAGAGTGATGAGAAGTTACATTTTCTGCCCAATGATTTTTTATAACAATTTTTCCTTTACTGTTGTGACAGCCCATTATACCTGTTTGAATTCAAAATTTGATACAAGTGTCTGTACTCTTTGTCTTGAAAGTCAGGTTAAGACAGCGTGCTTTGCAGAAAATTTTCTCACAGTATCAAATGTTGTCTAGTTTTTTTTTGGCCAATACAGTCAGCTACAAAATACTTTTGAAGTAGGCTAGTGGAACAAAATATTACGTGTTCCTCTCATGCTTTCACGCAGTAGCTTATCCTTTTAGTTTAAGTAGGACAGAGAGATCCTGAGGATTGTCAGTTCTCTCTGAAGTGCCTTCCACTGGTATGTGGTACATTGATGTAGAGCAGGCTTGAACTTGGAGACTTCAGCTGCAGAATGTTGCTGGTAGGCTTTCGGCTGGCAAACTTTCCATCAAAAATCAGACTGAAGCCTACAAGGTATGACCTTGATGTCTGCTACAGGTTTTTTCTTGTTTTCTTAGAAGCTGGGGTCATGGGGTGGGAAGGAAATGAGCAATTGAAAGTTTTCCCATTCTATCTTCCTGGAAGTTTAGGAGTTATCTTTACATTTTCCCTAATTGTTGAATATACTTTAACTGCACGCTTCAAATGACAGTGCTTGTTGGAAAAAAATGTGTGAATGTGTGGTGGATTTTAAAATAGGTAAAAATAGAGCTCCTTACTCTAAAAGTGGAAAAAAATTGATTTGACACATTCAGGGAAAGGAAAGTTGTTACTTACAGATATTATTGAATTCTTTGATTAGGGTCATGAGCTGGAAGTTCTGTAATTGAATGAGAAGAGAAAAAGAAAAGGTGAGGACTGATGATTATGTGACATCTTTTTCTATTAATATGTATTTTTCCTGAAGAGCATTGTGAAGATTTGATTTTTCAGGGTAAATGTGTAGTCTTTTCCCCTACGTAAGGTGGATATTGTTTTGGGGCTGGATCTGAATGGAGGAAGCTTCTAGAATGCTGCAACCTTCTGGGAAAATCACACCCCCAGTGCAGAACAAATAGGACAGGTTAGAACCAAGCTCCTTCCTGTTTGGTCACAAAGCTAGCAGTGCCAAATATTCACCCTGTTCTGTGCAACAGTATCTGTGCTGCTGCATCAATATGAACCTCTTCTTTTGCGTGTGGTTTTTTGCATAGTCCAAGAAGCATCACAGGTTCTGTAGGAAGGGGACAGAGGAGCGGCCTGGAGGATCCAGTCCTTTGTGGGATTAGAAGTTGGGAGAGGTCCCTTTCCCATGAATTCCAAGGATCTAAAAGACTGTAAACACTGCCTTCCCTGCAGACTCCCAAATACTGCTTCCTCAGGGGATGTTGTTAAGGACATTGAGCTTTCCAACCCTTGCTCATATGTATTACGTTTTCATCTAGGAAACATAAATTGTTTGATGCCCATATGTTTCTCAAACAGGATATTTTCAATATAGCTGTTGCTTCTGCTGAGCACTGGTGAGCCACAGTCTGCGGCATATGGGGAAGAATTTCTAACAACAGTGTGTGAGACGTTGGAGCCTTAAAACTGGTAGTTGGAAAAGTAACATTTGATGGCTGCTTTAAAAATGACCTGGGAAGATGAATTTGGGCTTTCTGAAGGACCTGATACGGATATTTCTTCTCAGGGCAGATTGTTGTGCAGTGTACCAGTTGTCTCCAGGAGACTTGCTGGCCTCATCTGTTAAATGTCATCTGGAAAATAGGGCATTCCCTTTAAGGGAATGATTAAATAGGGACAGTGCCTCAAGGGGTAGTTTTCTGCACATTTATACAGTGACTGATAAAACCATATGGGTCTTGTAAGTCTATTCTAATTGAATCAGCTTTTATTGAAAGACAGAATTGCTAGAAATGCACTGAATGGATGAATTCCAAGTAAATGATTCACTCTGTAAAACAGCTAGGAATATGAAAGCACTGGAAATCAGAGCTGGCTGAAAGTTAGAATTCAAATATATGTAGGATGCATCGAAATCACATTGTTACTCTGCAGTATGTGTATGGATCTATATTGTGTTTCTCCATACAGACCGCTACCTCTATTGTTTGCCCTGTCATAATTACTCAGCTGTATTATTTGCAGAGACAGTCTAATGTACTGTTAACACTCCAGGATATGGCAGAAGTGATGGTGATGAGAGAAAATAATTTTGGATAATGGTGTAAATTATCGATGTTGAAGATGCATTTAATCACGAACTGCTTCAGTGTGGAAATAAAGGCTGGTTTCCTCGCGAGATGGCTTTGTGTGGTGATGAGCCTGAGCATATTCATGTGCCACGGCAAGCTAAACCTAGTTTAATCTGATAGTTTTTATTCTATGAATAGCTTAATAGAGTACTGATGACTGAGGCAGGGCAAGCTGATCTGTGTCAGAATCCAAAGACTGCTTCTCCTGCTAGTGATTTAATTTAATTGCTAGCAACTATCGTACTTGCCTTACAAGAACTGATAATAGGAAGTATTTTTTTTCCCTTTGCATAATGTGACTTGAACTGCTGAAAATCAGGAGTGGCGTCATTACACAAACTGGTAGCTTCTGTGTAGACTACAGTGTGCAAGATCTAATTGACCACAGTGTTTGCAATATTACTATACACAGTGCTCCTGATGATTTCCTGTTTGCTTTAAATAATATCAGTGATGAGCTTATGCAGAAATGAACCTTTTTAAATTTTTTTTTTTCCTCCTTCCTCTTTTTCTCCTTTCTTTGGTGTTAGGAGTTAAGTTGTGGCATGATTGCCCTTGACCACAAAATTCAGCATTGGTAATGGAACAGCGTTTGTGCTGGGGTTTTAGTAAAGTTGAAAAAGCAGTTTCTTTTGTCCTGGAATATTGTTTCCTTGGTATTTTAGCAGAACCTAGAAACCCTAGGTGCTGCACAAAGAGCTTGTGGAGTAGATGTGATAGTCCATTAAAAGATAAATGTGATTTAAAGTAAATTTTGCTTATGTATCAAATCTAGGAAAAAGTTACTTGAAAAATTGCTTGAAGAAAATTTAGTCTCAAAACATTGTAGCTGCTAACCTGCAAATATGTAGAAGGATATATTGAAAGCTGCTGTGCATTTTGTCTGTAGAAATGGGTGACAGTTCTCTCTCTCTGTGAATCAGTGCTTTGCATTTGACAAAAATAGTCTACTATTCAAGTTTGAAAAATATTTCATGCTTTAAATGTTTAGTGTCAAACTAGCACTTGAAAAATTCATCATCTTCTTGAGAAGCAGGAAGAAAGGTCAGTAAAAAAAGAGGAAAATTGATAGGGTAGCGATGGGGAATGTTTTTCTTGGCTTCTGTGCAGCCAAATTGCATGTACTTACACCTTAACAGGATGGATTTGTGCGTAAACTGGAATGAATGGCCTTAAAATGTAAGACTTGAACTTTTGCATTCTCACCTGAAGTTTAATAAGATTCTGCTATTCACTATGTGTTAAACTGTTGACTGCATAATTACATGAGGACAGTTAGCTTCAATGACTTAATGCATGTATGTGGGTCTTGGTTCTATTGATTTCTTTCTGTGTTACAAAGAACTGAAATAACAATTTCTTGACTCTTGGGGGATTCTTCACCTGTGCATTTGTAAGCCATGATAACAAGATTATGATGGTAAATTAAATTTGATTCCACTTACTTTCTTTAAAGCTGTCAACACTGTTGCAATGTCTATATAAATATCTGCCTTGACCTTCCAACATTTTTCATGGATTCTTAGTCTTTAAGAAAAAAGGCCATCTCTTTGACATTAAGCTCTTTGCAGGGAGAGATCAGCTCAAACCAAGGAAAACTTGGGGAGCTGCATGTATGTTTATTTTTTTTCCCTTTGTTTAGGTGAAGTTGCTTCCATTTGCTAAAGCCAGTTACAGTGGGATGGAAAAGGACACAGATGCAAAACTCACCAGCAGCATTATAACCTGTTTTGCAGAAAGACTTCTGAAAAAGAGAGAAAACATGTCTGAGGAAGTGGGAATGTTGATTACTTGGTAACTAGTTGTCAGTATATGAGGATGAGGGGAGAGATAGAACTGTATTAAAAAAATTGATCAGTGGGTGGGAGGAACGTTTGTTTACTTCTCAGTAACTTCTACTTGAGGTACTGTGTTACTTGTTACACAAACTGAATTTGAAAAAAATTAATATATTTTTCATTCTGGAACTATTTAGACCTTCTGACTAAATCTACATCATAGGTCCATCATGGAAGAGTCACATTCCAAAGCTGCTGGTTGGAACCTGTGCTGTGGTCTTCAGAGTAAGAAGCTGGCCAAGCTCTATCACAAAGTTACAGTTAGAACTTTGCATAATCAATGTCTTTTTGAAAACACACAGGAAGCATATCATGCTGTAACATTGCTGCAATGATTAACTGTCGCTGTACCCTGCAAAAGATACTGAAAGAAATGCTGTAAGAGTTGCTCACAACATCTGTACCTAAATGAAGATGAAGAGTCTCCTATTGATACATGTTACTGGAGTAGTCTTTCACTTAGAAAATCTAACTAAAACCACTTTTTCCTATCTTTCTTTTTGTCTGTTTAAAAAGCTGTTTACTGAAAAATCACACATCTTTCCACCTGACTCCCTGTAAACATCTACGTGCTTTGGAAATTAAGAACAACTTTTTATTTTTAAATTAATTGCTCTAATCACTGTGTTAAGATTTATTTGAGAATGTGGACCTCAGTAGTTAGAGAAATGAGGACATGTGACGAAGGAGATTGAGTACAGACTAGCAGGAATATGATGAAGTAGAAAGTATGTGAAGATAAGCTTTTCTTGAGATTTCAGTAATGACTGTGAACTAGAAAGATGGAGATGAGAGTATTACTGTGGATATCAGATTTCTATTAGCTTCTTGAGACATTAATATTTAGGATAGACATGAGTGGAAAATGATCTTCAAATAAATTATAAGATATTTAAAGCCTGTACATTTGTATTGGGAAATGATCCAGTCTAGTAATGAAAGAACAGAGTAGGATTTGAATGGTTCAACTTTGTTCTCAACAAGATTTTAATGCACTTAACTGTTCTCTATTTAGACTTTTAAAAGGCACGTATGATACAAACATCAGCAAACCAAGATTTGTGTCAGGGTTTGGTTAAATGTAACCTTATTTCTTCCAATAATTTTGTTAGTTCGTAATGGCATATTGTTAATTGTGTTGCTTAATGTGGAATTTTAAAAGAAAAAAACCCAAACAAATATATAATATTAACTTTACAGGAGTTTGTCTTTGGTTTTGTTGGCTGTTCTGAGAAGTGCATGGCTCGGAGGCAGGAGCACATGTGGTTCTCTTGGTGATCAAGCCTCATGCTGTCTTGCAAATTCATTCTGAAAACAATTGTGGAAGTGTTTTAAACTGTTGATTGTTTTTAATGTGGCTTTGCAGCATTTTAGACTAGACAATGTATGAGAGTCTTTTAACAGCTTTGTGAAATTACCTAGCCAAGTAATATTTATGAAGGGATATTTACAGAACTATTTCATGAGATTTCTAATGGTAAGACTTGATATGAGCTAGATTAACAGTCATAATCATTGTCAAGTAGGCCTTGTGCTGGAGGAATACATGATAAGATATAAAAACAAAGAAGCAAAGGAACAATATAGAATATTTAGTGTCAGAACAGTGTGCATTTCTAAGTACAGATATCTGAAATGTAGCACTGTATTGAAGATGCAGCACTAAAATTATGCTATGAATTTTCCAGGAATGTATTGACTTGTCTGAAGTGAGATACGTGTTCGCTGTTAGCAAATGGGTAGCACACTTTAAAAAATGGTCATTGGGAAATGGTCCCCATCCTGTTATTTCCCACATAAAGGTTGAAGCTATAAAAGAGAGATTACTAGATTTAATTTATTCCAAGGTCTGCGCTTCTTTATCAGGAATTACTCCTATTTCCAGTGACAATGCACTACAAAATATAGACAAGTAAAGACTTTGTCTGCCTTTATCACAAGAATTAAATTTGCTACCAAATTCTAAAAGAATTGAAGGTTGGAAACACTCAAGCATGTTAACAAGGCATTTCTGAAATCCTTGCTAGATGAGGAAATAGCAAAAGCTGGTAGAGGAGTGCTAGTGTATGATTGAAATTAGAAGTCCATTTGAAAAATACTGAGTATTTCCATCACAGAAGCCCCACAGTAGCAGACTGAAAGCAGATAGGTAAGTCTGCAGGGCACTAGAGAGAGAGAGAGGTACCATTTTTTTCCTAACAGTGTAAATCTGTGGTAACCTGTAGGTGAAGAAAAAGCACAGAAATCTTGTAGGTTTGCTACGAAGTGAGAAATTTTAAATTTGGTGCAGGGTAAGCATAAGAGAGTTTGATAGCAGCTTCTAAAAGCTTGCATTTCAAAGAGAAGACAGACCCCCTTTCCCACCCCCCAAAAGAGATGGGTTGGATGGAGGACAGCAAAGTACAATTGAAGTAGAAATTAATTGTGTCACAATAACTGTTTTGTATAACATGCTATGTATGTTGTATGGAGTTTTCAGGTATTCAAATACGTATTTGTGTGTGTGTAAATGTATGTGTGATGTGTCTGAACCTTCTAACATGGTTGAATACCCTAAAAATCAGATCTTATTCTGGGGAGAATATAGAATAATGTATAGTTTTGGGCAAAACCAATTATATTTTGAACATGAATACTAGTGGACCTGGTGGGTTTGTGAAAAACACAAGAGTGATTAATCTTTGAAATATCATATGATTACTTGACTGTAAGTTCAACCTGTGGGGAAGGTGCTAGTTTTGAATTTGGGAAAAAATTCATTAAATGCTTTCTTTACACTTGGCAGTAATTTTGAAAAGTGTCTTCAGATTTTAATAATGTTTGAATTGTTACAATAATATAGCAAGTTCCTGTCCATCACCTTGTTGACAGAACTGCCTGCAGGAAAGCTCCACAGTAAAGTTGTTTTCTGTCCAAAATTGCTGAGCATCTGCAGTGGCTTAAGAGTGCATATAGCTGGTTACTGCCTGTCAGCTTAGCCATGATTATATATTTGTAGTTTTGTTGATCCATGGGACACATTTTATATGGCATTCAGGGGACAACAGAGCTGTCAAAAGAAGTAAAAAACATAATTATAGGTAAATGAAAGAAAAACTGCTGTAAGTAAAGATGAGTGCTTGAACAGAATTTTCTAGCTATCCAAACAGAAACCAGCTGAATTTCAGCATGACTTAAAGTTGCCTAAGCTTGTATAAGGATAAGGTAGAAGGAAAAATCAAAGGGGTATTAATCAGATGGAAAGTAGAGGCACAGTCATGATACTCTAGTAATCTTATGTATTTGTGACTGTCAGAAGTGCCTGATTTCAGGAAGGCTGCTTTTTAAGCTGTTGTCCTTCATAAGTAGTAGATGAGGAATGTGGAATACAGGAGAACTTGAAGTGGTTTGCAGAGCTGGCAGATGGCTAGTGATTTAGTTCTAGGTATTTTTCCTAGAAGCTGACTGAGCTTCTTCTCTTATGCTTTTGCCTGAAGATGCTTAATTGGGAAGGCCTGACTTTGATTTTAGAGTTTCTACTACCTTAGTCACAACCATGACATGCATTCTAGTGCATCTGATAGTGTAGCAGCATACTCCATGTTTATAATGCAGCTTTTGGAATAAACTCCAAGAGTTTCCCCAAGGAGACATCATAAAAAAAACCCCAACTGTGTAGAGTTTGTAAAGGCCAAAGCTGGGGGTTTTTTTAAAAAAAAGAAAAAAAAAAAAGCTTCCCGAATTTGACCAAAGGTGGCTTGGATAAATGGATTAGTTACTGCTTGTAAGGCATTTTGGGAGTAGTGAATGTGATAATGTTTGAAAAACCCCATAGAGTGAATTTCAGGGCATTCTTTGACTAGATTACCGGTTTCCAAAAAACGAGTTCTGCCACGTCTTACTGGTGGGACAGGACAGATTCATGGAAGAGTGTGAATGAAGCTGATGTTCAAAACCATGCTGGACTCATTACTCGAGTCCTGTGCAGTAAGGCCCTTAAAGCAACAAGAAGTAGAACATTTGGGAACGTCCATTAACTTCGAAGCATTTAGTGTGTCCTTCTGAATCACCTGAAAGGGAACAATACTTTGTATTTAAAGAATGATGTGGATTTTTCATTTTTGAGGAAAGGATTCTGTGACCAAGGACAAGACAAATTCAGAGAGGTTTTTGTTCCAGATATTTCTAACCTCTTTCTTGAGGGATGAATCTGCTGTCTTGAACAAAAGGTCAGTGTCTCCCTGCAGGGAGAAGTTTAGATAAATGGTACTGCTTCAGGATTAGGGGTGCCTTTGAAAAAATCCTCTCTAAGTCTCTGAAACCTTTTTTTTAAAGAAGTGTTGATCTATTGCAGTGGAGGAAAGGAGAAAATGAATGTGCAAGTTAGAATTATGGAATGTATGGGATCGTGTGTAGAGAATCTATGTAAAAACAAGGGAAGAATTTTGAAGAAATACCACAGGCTTCGATTTGCTCAGGAGCTGGTCTTTTCTGGGAAGGAAAATATGGTAGGAGATAAGATATTGCTGTTCAGCCTGAAAGCTCAAACTGTTCTGATGAATAAATCATTCCTGGTGTAGAATAGCTAGCTACCTGTTCTGTTTGATAGTATGAGCATCTTACCTGTTTCCTTGAATCCTTCTGTCATTCAAAAGGTAGCTTCTGAGTATCTGGAAGAGAAACCTGAGTCCATGAACCGAAAATAGATCGATACCAGAATGGGCAGCTACGATATAACATCCTTCTGTAGGAAAAGCGTTTCACAGGCAATTTCCTCCTAATTTTTAGGATGTGGCAAGATGTCTATAGTTTCATAGGACCCAGGGAGTAAGAGGAATTTGAAAACAGGATTGTATCAGCTCAGCAGTAGTCAGATAGAACTGGACTAGAAAATTGCTCTAGTTACTGGAGGAGAAGTGTGGCAGGTAAAGTGACCAGAGCTCAATAGCAACATGTATTCTAAAAGTTTTTAGATACGTTGCATGTGGCACTTGCTTTAAAAAAATAGAAAATTTGCTACTGCAGACAGGAAAAACCTCCAGCAAGGGCTTTTTGTCTGAATTGAAGCTGGGAGATAAATGGACTTGAAGGGCAAAGAAAGGATTGCATTAGAACGGAGGCTCTGCTCGGCAGATACTCTTCTGGATCCAGGTTATCTGCTGAAGAACATCTTTCAGCTTGATTGAAAAGTGAGGTGAAAGCATTTCCTTAATTTAGACCCACTCTGTTAAGACTGGGAAGTTGTAATTTTAATGCTTCTTCAGTAGTAAAATATAGAAAGCAGAGGAGATTGAGCCTCAAGAAAGAGTGTGCCTTTGAGTATGTGTCTTGTTCCTCAGAATATCTGAACTCTCTAAACTGTGCATTATAGATGACAACACACTTTTCCAACAACAGGTTGAAAAGGTGTATGTATTCAGCACTGAGATTTAATTATACAGTATCCAGCTTTCTGTATAGAAAAACATAGGATATGTTCTGAGATTCATGGATACTGGGAGGATATGGGTACTGGTTCTGAGTGGGGCAGTCCAAGTTTGGCGTGGCTCACACTGAACCACAGGTGTTGGCTGTTGATGTCCCTGCAGTGCTTCTCAGCAGTCTTACTTGCTCGGCTGGACTGTGTGCTGCATGGCAGTCTCACTTGGTTGGCTCTGTGTCTTCAGCATATGCAGCACCAAATGGATGAATCTTCTCCGAACGCTGCATGCGAGGAGGCATCCTGCTGACACAGGACTCGCTTGAGGTGTAGGTAGGTCTGGAGTTGGTTCATGGAAAAACAGCCACAGGTGTCCACCTTACGCTCTCTGTTTCCAGGCTGTAGCAGATGCACCCCAGAGGTGGTTTGACTGTGACGTAGCTCAGGTGCAGGAGACACTGGTCTGCTTTATGGACTCATGATGGCTGTAGAAGCAGCACTGTGCCAATGTAGTTCTGCTCTGTATAAATTAAATTAAATTCAGCCAGCCCCCAAGATGCCTCAGCATTAAGGCAGTTTGGTTGTCTGGGTGTTTGATTTACAACTTGGGCGACTGAGAATTTACCATACCTCTGCTGCATATGATGATTACTAGTATTGTACATAGATTTTTTTCTGTTTGTGTTTTAAAAACAGACTCATTCTGTTGTAACGACACCAAGTTATTCACCATATCAAATTGGTCATAATTCTTTATACATGGATTATTGGTGAATACCAGGTGAGGGAAATTAAGGAAGCAAGTACTGCTGCGAGATGTCCAAAATGACTTATGAACAGGAAGGTATTGTGTTGAGCTCTGGGACTGGGAAATGACTTGAGGCAAAAGTTCCAGATACATTTGGTCTAACGCACTGTGTACATTCCTGAATGAGCATTTTTCATTCCTAGGCATGTAAATTGCTATGCTATAACACCCCTACCCCCCCCTTTTTTTTTTTTTTTTGGCGTGCAAGAATGCCAGCAGGGGAAGCTAGACCATCCTTCTCAGTATTAAATACTTGTTCCATTTGAGAGCGTCAGTGCTGAGTGAGTTTCTGCACACAAAACCTAAACAGACAGCTCTCTGCAGTCTCTGTAAATACACCCTGTAAACCAGCAGGGTAGATCAAATCCTGTAAGATACAATGTAGTCATCTCGGAACAAGGAGAGTAGAGTTAAAATGATGACATCTCTGTAGTTTAGCATTAATGGGAATTGTAGGTAAGACAAGAACCTGTATCCTTGAATGTTTGTGTTCCTGTCTGTTGGCTTTTAAAAACCCAAAAACATGAAGGAGATTAAAATGTGTATGTAGGACCTTGAAAGCAACATCAGGACTAGATAATTAATAAAACTATAATGAGTGAGGTCGGAATAGAATTGTAGGTTGACATACGGCTGTTGTTAACTTAGAAGAAACATAACCCTGGCTGAAAAGGAAAACTAAGTGTTAGAGAAGGAGAGGCATAGTATTTAGAGCTGTGATGTTTAGTGATCTCTGGGAAGCTCAGTAAATGAGTGTGTTGGTATGGCTGCAGTCCTTAGGGCCTAAACCATGAAGTTCACCTCTGTTGGAAAGAATTGAGTCTCTTACTGTTTGTAATAGCGTATGCCTCTCTTGATTAGAGTTCCACTTAAAATGACTGAAGTGGAATTACTTAGATAAAAATAACAGTACAAAGTTTTGAGGGGCTAAGCAATATGTATCATCTGTATGAACATTTCTGCCTGTATTTGTGGATTGTTCAGTTGTGAAGCTGCTCCCAGTGGTAGAGGCAAAAGTGCTTGTAATCAAAACTTTATAGAGCTTCTTTCTACACACCAGTTAGCTCAGGTGCTCGTGAATGAGAAAATTACCATAAATATATTGATGAAATAAAAGGCAGTGTTAACATTTCCTGTATCTACTTACATCTGTACCAGCCTATTACAAGGACTCTCTTAACTAACTGGGTTCAAAAAGCAGTAATTCAAAATGTCGCATTTTAGCAAATCATGAAAATCAATTTCCTGTTACAAGAATAGTTTTTCTTACATTTATCTCCTCTGTGAGAAAGCCTTCTCTGTATGAATTCCTTCATGCCTGAATGACATCATTCAGCTACCACTAAATCATGAACAATTCTCTCAGATTAAAGCTTCACGAGTGGTAAAGTTCTCTCCTGAAGCTGCACGGCTTGCAAAGTGCTTGGTTGCAGTTCAGTGGCCCCTTTCTAGTACCTGGAAAAAAAAATAAATTGAACACTTGAATGATGCTCTCAGTGGAGAGAGGGGTGAATTTATTTATTTTTCTCAATTTTTTAATATAAAAGCATTCAGTGCCTCATTTAAGAACTCTGGAAGTGACAAAGCAGGTGATAAATTTTAGAACATAGATATAACTGATAGACAGTTACACACATAATTGACAACAAAAACATGGATGTTTAATTGGGAAGAATGAAATAACTGAGTAGAATTCCTTGTCACAGCAAAGTCACGGGGACCCTCTTGGTTCATTTTTAATGCATCTTCCCAAACACAGTTTTTCTGTGGTGGTTTTTATTTTTTTGTGTGTCTCTTAACTGGCTTCTGTTCCTTGTGGCAAAGATCTTTTTTGTCAGTCTCGTTTCTTTTATGGTACTAGAAAAAGAGGTTCTAAACCTAGGACTTAGAACTAAGCTTAATTTCCCAGCTGTACTCTAATAGAAATTGTCTAGTTTGCCCTCAGGAATTGAAATTGTCGCAAATTGCGAACTCCTAAAATAGTTGGCTAAGAATTTTTCACCTCTCTGCCCTTTTTTAACAAGTTTCCATGATCATAGTGTTGTCCACAGCCCTCGGCAATAATTAATTCTGTGTCAAGAAGTTCACTACTGTCTTACTTCATAAGTAACAGATCAGATTATTCTCTCAAGTCACTATGTAGTAGTGATGGGGTTGTCACTTGGCCGTCACTGGGAATATGGACTCCCTGTATCCTTATTTTCTGGAGTAATCTTCAATTTGAGACAGTTTTGGTTTTATATCAACGAGTATTTTACACCTGAAATGATAAGCTTGTGCATCAGTTACATCTTGGTGGTTGTTGCTTTGTTATTAATCATTATGACAAATGGTTGAAGCAGTTCTGAGGCAAGTTTTCTTAAAAATGTCCTATTTACTTTATTGATGTAAACAATTGTAGTCCAAAATCACTGAAATGACTGAATGGACTCTACTGGGTGTTTTCCAAGGTCCTCGTTGCAATACTCTTCTGGAAAGGATGTAGTCATATATTTGCCAGTGAAATTAAGCTGGGTGGTCCTCACTAAGTGATGCATTGCAGATCTTCGTCTCCCCATGAGTTAGCGTGGGTTTTGTTCATTATTGGATATGCAGTAGTCTAGTTTTTACCCCAAAGTTCTATTGTGTTGACATTTTTAATAGTCTCTCTTTTTACTTTAATTCGTTAAGAACTAAAGACTCATGAAATCTCAGCTGGTTTATATTAGCTGCCTTTCCCACACTTTATGGATTCATGTAACTCGGTTTTCACTCTGAAACATTAACTACTGCAATCTTTTCTGAAAAGCTAATGGGAGCTGCCTTGATTTTCTGCTTTTGTTATTTTACTCATTGCTTCACCTAAGGAAGAAATGCTGCTAGTGTGAGAGCTGATAGCTTCTGTTGCTTTAACTGCCTTGTATTTTCAGGGTATCACAGTGCATATAATTTGTACTTTTTCTATTTAAAAAACTGCAGCAACACAACTCTACTAACAAAACCCAAGAGCTTGGCAGGGTAAACATCCTTTTGGAGGAGAAATTTGCATCTTCAAAGTCTTAATAGAATCATAGAACCTCCCTTTTTATTCATTAACTTTAACTTTCTTGATTCTAAAACCTCGAAGAAATACCCTTGCATTGGAAAGAGTAAAATATTTCGTTTCCCATGAGAGTCCTTCTATTTCAATACAAAATAAAATTAAAAATTAAGCCATTTCAGAGTACTATTTCAGAAAATTTAAAAATAATAAACTGTTGAAATTATTTTGCCTGCTGTTCCTCTTCTCACCCTGGTTTTTAGTTTGTATTAAAACTTGGAAATGAAACCTGCAGTGTATATACTGATCGAATGTGGTTGGCAGTTTCTCTTGCCAACTTTTAAAGCGTATGTGTTCTGACAGTTATACTTTACTATTATTAGTGCAGTATATTTTTTTTCCAGTGAATAACTTGATAAAAATGATCAACAACAGGGTTTATAGCTACTTTCAGTGAATTTATTTGAGCTGAAGTTTTACTCTATGTCATCAGTGGCATTAGCTCCGGTACCTGAAAGGTCAGATTTTTCCTTTTTTGTAATATGGACTGAAACCAGACCCCTTCATCATTTGAGTGGGGTGGGATTGTGTGGTAAAGTATTCCCTCTGGAAGCTTCATCTTTTGGAGTTCACTCCCTGTAAGTCTCTGCCTGGATCTGACAACTGGGGACATTGCAAAGTCTTGTCTCTTTTTTTTTTTTTTTTTAAGGACTTAATCTCATTTGTTGAAGAGTCAAGTAAGTGAAAGAAAAGGTTTTAATGGATTTAAATTTGATACGCTATTTTAATGGAATATTAGCATTAAGAGAAGTTTTAGCAGCATTTGTTTTTATAGAGATTGTTAATAACTGAAGTGTAGGGAGTTTGAGACTTGAGAATTCTAATCATCATGTGTGTCTATGTATGTGTGCACACAGGAAACCTCGACCTGTCTCTCAGCTGGTTGCACAACAGGTTCCTCAGCAATTCGTGCCCCCTACACAATCAAAGAAAGAGAAAAAAGATAAAGTAGAAAAGGAAAAAAGTGAAAAGGAACCAACAAGCAAAAAGAACAGTCATAAGAAAACCAGGTAAAAAATTTTAGAAACTTTTGTGATATTGCTGAAATATATTTTTAAAAAGAAAATGGTCTGTGGTTTTACTGCTTTGTAAATGCTGTGGTAAAGTCTTTGAACAATAAGGCTAAATATTTGTGTTTGTGAAGTTTCATTGGTTTAGGTTGCCTGTTAAATGTGAAGAAAACCTGCAGTTTGTAATTTTGACCAGAAGATGGAGATCAGCCTAATATAGAAACCCTTATTTTTGTTAAAGGTTATAGATGTATTTGTCCTGCCACACAAAACTGTAGCTAGGCAAACGGGTGATACTAATCTCTGGAAAAGAGAGGGAACAGCACTGAATAGTTTTCATGCAAAATAAGAGGGGAGAGAGAGAGAGAACCAGGCTGGCTGAGAGTGGGAAAGTAACGTGGTTATCGCTGTCCTTGCAGAACTGGCATAAACTTTGAAGGGCTGAACTAGGGTATGAATTTATGTGACAGGATAAGGCATGTACAATACCTAGCGATAAAAATCTCTTAAGCTACATCTGGGATGCTGAAGGAAACCTTGGGCTCTTAGAAGTGATAACATGAAATATTACAGTGCAGACAAGCAGTTGTAAAAACCTTGATCTTGCTGTAAGAGCCGGCGGAAGGAAGGTGCAAACTGCAAAATGCAAGCAGCAAGTTTAAACCCTAAATCATCACAGTCTAAGCATAAATTTGTTGTGGCAAGAATGCTGTGCCAAAAAGCCTAGAAATATATAAAATCTGTAGTCTAATCAGACGTGGGAGGGGCTATTTTTTTGTTTTATTTTTAATTCTTTTCTGGAAGCAGTCCAATGTAGTCCCGCCAAGGAAGATCCTTTGGGATTAGTTATGCAAAGAAGTAGCAGATGCTTCTCTTGTGCCTGAAATAGGATCATCAGGATCAGAACCAGGGAGAGACTGAGAGTCAAGAGAGAACAGTTGTTAAGAAAGTCATGATTAGGATTAAGGACGCTGACATGTTCCTTCCCCCTTCCCTCCCCCTTTTTTTTATTTAAATACTCAAATGTTCTAGCTTCATGCAGCCAAAGTGCTTCAGCTATGAAGCATCTGAAGTTAACATAGTTTTAATCAAGCTAATTAAATATTATAAATCGAAATATTGATGGTTGAATTGCAGTAGTACATGAAAAATGCAAAAGTGAGATGGACTGAAATTTTAAGCAGATTTCTTCAGTATCCTTTGGGAAAAGGCTATCCTTTTCTCTTTGCTTGAAAACTTGTATATTATTGCTGGAAAAAAATCATATAAATCTGCACGCACAATCAGCGTGATTAATAAGCTCCAGGCATGGCGCTTACAGAGGTTGATAATGCTGATTTTTATTCTCTCCATTCCCATGTTACAGAGCAGCAGATTTCCAGTTTTCTCTTAAATTCTTCAGTCACACTACTTCAGCCCCAGGGGAACAAGATGTCAAAGTCTGTCTCTGTTCTAGCGGAGGAAAGGCATGAGGTGTTTCAGCTGAAGTGCCTCAGAACCAACTGTATTTCACACAAAGTTGTATGATAGGGTAAAGGTTAGGGCTTTGCTGACGGCACACCTGCTAACATGTGATGTCAGATTAATTTATTTTATTGCAGCTTGAGGTAGTGAAAGCTGTGGAGTCAGTTAAATGCATAAAGCTATGGTGTTTGTGAGCGATTGTATAAATTCAGCTGTCTGGTGGCAGTGCTTCATGGTTGTCAAAGGAAAATAGTAAATTTAAAGTACTTCATGCTTGTCACTAGCAAAAATATGATGGCAGAATTGAATTCAGAGTATTCTTCTCTGGTCCTTATGTTGTGAAAGTCAAACAATTGAAAGATAAGATGAAGAGACTTACCCTGTCAACACTCTGTGTAATAGCTCTGTGTGTAATTCAAATCACAGCCTGAAGCCTCGACAAGCCAGAATCAAAACTCAATAGCTTCAGTGACTATTAAGCAGGTATTCTGTATGCCAGGACTACCAGAGTTACAGTGTTACATAAAGTCCAATTCAAATGGTACAGTAGCAGTCCCAGGGAGGTTTTGAAAGGCAGCAGTACCTGTTGCAAGTTAACACCACCCATGCTGCTCAATTCAGAAGACAGACACCGACATCTTCATTATTGAACATTATTCTCTACTGAGAATTGTTGCTTAAGGCTGCTGCAGAGATGGATGCTTCTCTGGGTCAAATGCATACATTTCTGTAGCCACAGTAAAGAAAGCCTTAATTTGTAAAAGCCCTTCCATATGCAGCACATCCATATTGCTGCACAGTTACGTTAATCATAAGGTGAAATTTTAAATAATCTTAGGAGAAAGTAGTGGGTTATGTTCACCTAGTTTCATGTAGGAAACACTCCACCATGCATACTTTAGTGGTATGCTGTTTTCCTGTACATTATGTGCTGCATGTAGCAGTCTTACGTGCACATCTATGTTCTCCAGAGGTCCTAAACCGTAGAAGATGATAAGATAAGAAGACAGGGTGTGTGCTTTTCACATGATTATTTGCTTTATCTAGGCCAAGATTGAAAAATGTGGATCGAAGTAGCGCTCAGCATTTGGAAGTTACCGTTGGAGATCTGACAGTCATAATTACAGACTTTAAGGAGAAAACTAAGTCACCACCTGCTTCCAGTGCTGCTTCTGCAGATCAACACAGTCAGAGTGGTTCTAGCTCTGACAACACAGAGAGGGGAATGTCCAGGTCATCTTCACCCAGAGGAGAAGCGTCATCACTGAACGGGGAATCTCATTAAAGTTTATTTCCTCCAGTTTCTTTAGTCTCTTCTCTTCAAAACATGCAAATACATAACTTCTGTCACCTGTTACCACATTTTCATGACAGATTATCCGTGCGCAATCGGTATGTTGACTGGAACTTAATTTATGCAGTTTTTAAAAAAAAAAAGTGCAGTGGTAGAAACAATAATTTAAATGCAATTTACAAATGCTTACAAAGCATTTTCTGACCAACTTTTTAATCTCCATGTATAAAGGTGCCATGAAAATGTGGTTTGAATGTTCATTATGCAGTGTTATTCGTAAGTCCATTTTCACTTTTAGTTTAGTGAATTCTAACACAACTCTTGGAGTCTCTACTATTGGCATGTACTGAATTTAAATTTTTATAACATAGTTCAAGCTGCCTAAATATGTATTATTTGAGAATTGTGAAACATAGTTATATGTATGCAAGTCAGAGATCAACTTAATCAACTATTGCTGCAACAGAATTTTCATAATAATTATCTTCTTAAAAACACCTGCTGGTACTTGGTGTGGTTAAATAGGAAAAATGTTATTAAATAAAACATTTGTATGAATTTTTGCCAATATTTGACACATTTTACTAGATTACTGTTATTGAATTATGTTGATGGTTTTACCAATATTTTTTCACATTTAAAACACTTATTGTAATGTTTACAAGCAAAAGAGACAGCACGTTCTAAGCATTGATTGGTTAACCTTACGATTCAGGTGAAGTACTACGTTGTCACTGTACACTGGTATTCTGTGTTGTGTAACAAAGATGGAACCTCAGTTGACTATGCATTTGGCAAAAACTAACATTTGGAAATAGGAAAATTTGGAAAAAGCTTTAAAAATAACAGAAGTGCAGTTCTCATTTCTGCTTAGTGCTCTTTCCTTGCCCCAAATTTATCTCGTGTCATACAGTCACTTCTCATTTCATTACCAGACTATCAGATGTTGCACAAGAGTAAGCAAATAACAATGCTATTCATTTTTTGTTCCTGAATCAATTTCTTTAATTTTGATCTGGGCTATTAGAATATATTATGTCGTAAATCATATTGAAGAAAAAACCTCAGTACCCTTCTTTATGACATAAGCTGTCATTTACGCACTTAGCAATATAGTGATACAGAGCAGAACTATTTACAATCCCATCTGGTATTATGTAAAATTACCAATAAAATATTTTTGTGAATACAGATTTTGCATTTTTGTTTACAACCAATAAGTGTTTTGATACACACATACAATCCATGTATAGATTTAAAGTTATAGATTCAGGTTCAGTACAAAAGTCCATTTAGCTCCTTTTAGTGAGGTAGTCCACTTACCCTCCTGTGATTCTTTTCTTTTCCATTCAAAATAAGAATATTTTTAAGCCCATGTAAATGTTGGATTGACCTTCTTGGTAGTGAATCCAGCCCCAAATTATTACCATCATATGATACGTCTTCTTAACAGCTAAAAAAATGGATTTTTGTAGCCCCTGACAATTGTGATGTTTGGTGGTTTCTTGTAGTAATGTATTTTTCTGTTTTTAATGCAGTACTTCTACAGGCACAATGGTACTGTTCTATTTTGTAAGATGCTAGTTGTGAAATACAGTTAGTTGCATAAAATGAAAGTCTGATGTGATATCTGAGAACATACATACCTCATTCCTTGGTGTTGCTGTTTAAACTTTTTAGACATCAAATGTTAAATATAGGCTATTTCAGATGGATAACTACTGACCTGTTTATTATGTATTCTGCTTTATCTTACTAAATAGGATGTCTGTTCATTGCCGTTACCTGGCCAGACCTTAGTATCTGTAAAACAATGCATTTTGAGGTTCTTAAATGTTTTTGGGGCTGGGCTGGTGTTCAGAAAAACACACACTAGTTTTTAAAAGAAAAAGACATGCTTCTCAACTTTATTTTTTTATATTTTATTTTTAGGTGGGACTATTTGCAGAATATACTGATGTAATGGATTACAAGAGAGCTGAAACTGTTTAAAGTAAGCAGTTTAATAATAGCAAATCTCATTGCAAGATGTTTTATGAAATGTGTTTTTAATTTAAAGTGTAATGAATGCTAACACATTTCAGAGTTCCGTGCAAACAAATAATAATCTATTACCAGTAGTTCACTAAATGGGAAACGTATTTTCATTTAACTTTGTGTGAATAAACCACCCAGCACTGCCAACAAGAGGTCTCTTTGTATCTTCAGAAATTAGTAGCCATTTGGTTTGGAAGGAAGGGGAGGATGGAGTGGATTTTACTATGATTCAACTGTCTCTAGAGAATAATCTCAAGAATGTGGTACAAGTGTGGTCACAATCACAAAGAATGCAGAAAAGTCTCGCTGTTCTTTATGGAATTAGACAGAAAAGCGATTTCTAACCACAGATACAATGCAAGTCAGTGAGGATCTAAAAACTGAGCTGTGGTGGTTTTAAGTGAACTATTATGTTGCCAGTGTTTACAATGCAATGATGCCTTTTTTTGGCATTAAACAAAGTTAAGGTAATTCTTGCCTGTTTGTGATTAAAGGGACGTAACAATACTGACAGCAGAGTAGACAGATTGTAAGTAGAATATGGCATTCAACTCTGTTCACAATGTTATAATTTAAATGAACTTCGCTTCCATAATTTCTAAATAATTTTGACTTGTAGTAATCCGAAGTCCTTTTTCTAACTGTAAATATATTTAAAAGCATCTTTGCTCCATTTATAAAAAGGTGAAAATTTAATGTTGTAATGTGTTTTGATTAGCTGTTTTCCTCTGTGACTGCTCTTCGCATAAGAACCGTTATTTGTTAAATTCTATATATGCACCAGTCTTCAACAGCTCTATACATCCTGGGTTGTTCATGAAATGGTGACCCAACAAAGACAAGCGTGATAGTGTTCCATGTAAATGACTTCCTTTATGTCCTGATGGATTGTCCGGCTTCAGAAAAGAAAAGGGAGGGGAAATGGGGAAAAATGAAGTATAATTAGTTCATTGATAAAGTGTACAATAATTCAGTCTCTTATCTTCCTAAATTCACCATTAATTATAGAGAGTATAAGAAAAAGAACAAATCTACAGTTGTAGACGATGATCCTTTTTTCCCCCTGAAATTGAGTCTGTATATTGGAGATAAACAAAAGTTGTTCTACTTAGTAGCAGGTCCCGTTATGGCCTGTAAAGTCTTCATTCTAACAGAAGTGATAGCAAAAAAAAGTACATCAAAAAACTTTCAAAATCCTTGATATTGAAAGTCTTGAGTTTTAACCTATTCCATGTTTCTCTGAATGATGTTTTGTGGCATAGATTGTAAAATCTCAACAACTTTTTTGATTTTATAGTTAGCCATGTAAGAGAGAATACCTTTTGTCATTTGTTTCCCCCAGTTCGCTCTAGTGTTCAGGCAGGACTTGTAACCTTGACACAAGCGTGTGGCTCTGCATCTGATGCTCTTTAATTTTTCTCTCTCCTGTCTCGAAAGCCTGACAGTTTCCCACACTATGCTAATTGATTATGCTTTGTTGTACAGGATGGATTTGGCATGGAACTGCCTATTGTGCACTTCTTATGTACAACCAGGGTTCTTTAACTGTATCTGCTTGTTTTTTCTCTGTCACATGCCTTTATTTGACTCTGCTCCCTACGTGGGAGTCTGCGTATGCTTCCTTTCAAATAGCAGAAACTCTGTGGAAGTAGAAATGCAATTTAATTTCATTTCTCCAAAGGCAGCAGCAAGTGCTGTACTTGCAGTAAATTTGGCCTGTGCTTACTCAGGAATAAGATAGGTAAGATAAAAAGTTAATGCTGGTTTTGGCTTTTATAGTTTGTAAATGTGTACTTCTAGCAATGTTAAGATTTGGGTGTGCTGGGAGATACCATTTGAGCTTTTAAAGGTTTTTACCAGAAATTATGCTCCAACTTACATCAGATCAGTCTCAGTTTGAACGGGTTTAACTTCACAAACTACCAAAAGCTGCACAGTAAAATCAGTCAAACTGGGGAAGCTCAGTTAGTTTTCTTTTGTACTGTCAAAGTTTTAACAAGAGGAGAAACTCCTCTTGTAATAAGAGATTTAAGAGATTTTTCTAGCCAAGTCAGATACTGAGCTTAGTTTGACAGCTAAAGATTCCACATTTTAGTAATAATTAACAGGATCTAACTACTAACTCAGAATTGGATAAGTATTTCACAAGTTAATTGCAAATCGATGCTTTACCAAAATGATTGTCACTTCCTGTCTAGGTGGGTACGAATGGAGTAAACTGTGCAACAGCGATGGACAGCTGCACCCTTGCTAGTAAATGGTATTAGCCAACAGCAAGTGGTGTTTAAGTGACTTTCCTAAGACATTACAGAAGAAGATTGCGATGTGTTTATGAGCAAGGCCTAGGAGTCGAGGTGCCCCTCCCCAGCATGAGCTGTACCACTGGGTTCAAACTGTGAAAGAAAATTAAGTGAACAAGCAAATTAGTTTCAGATCCTAGAGGCTTAGTAATGCAGGGGCTGGGTACAGCTTCTGTTTAACAGTATCAGTGAAAATTAACAGTGAACCACCACTGTATAATACCCCCAGGAGATGTTTTTGATCCTCATCTTGCCCCTTTTATTACAGGCAACAGATAAAAGTCATGTGCAAGAACCTGCTCTGTCTACTGACGTGGAAGATTTTAAGAGCAGACAGTTTAATGTGCACAGGACGTTTACACTGTACTTTTATGGAGTTAAATATGGAAGATGAACAGCAAAAGTGTAGCTCAAATGAGTATTGCTAAGAATGGTCACAAGAAATTGCTGTGCCATTTCAGTTTTGTGAAAGACAAAATGGTGACACTGTCTAATCACTGCTTGTCCCCTGTGTTCAAAAATAAAATTATCACTAGAAAAAATACTGTTCCAGTAACAATTTAAAGAATAGTTCCAAAACATTAATTATTTTGTAGAAAGTATGGCATATCTTGAGAGGGAGAGCAATATCTGAGCAAGAAGACCTTCAGGACTACATTTTCCACCTGGAAAAGTGTAATCTTTAATTAATAAATACTGATTTTAGTCAAAGGGCTTGCAAAGTGAACAAGGTCCCTTAAACTTTAAGATTTTAAGAAGTGTGGCTTTAGACCAATGGATCTGTAACTTACAGTGCAGTTATAGAGAAGACAAATGAGGAAAAGAGTATTAATCTATTTTTATAATTACCTGCTAACCATGTGCTTGTAATTTCCTCCTTCTGTTTGAAGAAGCAGAAGTATAGGGGAGGAGGAAATACATGTAACCAGAGCTAATGAAATCTGGCTCTTTACCCTCTTCCCAAGCTCACTAGCTTGTACAAACTAAAAATCCTGTTTGGGTCAAAGGCAGCCACAGGTACTTTGTCACTGGAAAAGGATGGAGTTCTTCAGTCATTTTGCATCTGTGAGTTCAAACAAGTGAGTGGTCAGGCCCATCCTACTTTCTGAATACCCTCTTTGGGAATACAGAGAGCCAATCTGCTATTTATGTGCATCTAATATATAACAACCCCCCACGAATAATCTATTTCAAGCACATCCTTTGCACAGAATAAATCAAAATGCATCAGTGCCAAGCTCAGTTCCTGGCGGTACGGATCTCTGAGCAGGCAAATCCACCACCTGACTGATGATCTCTTACTGTAACAGCCCTTGGCTATGGACTAATCTCAGCAAGGGAAATCTCTTAAGATTACCTGTAGTTGCTGAGTATCACTACTCCCACCTCTGAAGGAAACACATTCTAATTCTTCTTCACTCTCTCCTTTTTCCTTTTCCCAAGTACTTCTGTAGTGTAAGTGGATGCAGTGAGTTTGAAGTAATTTGTCATGCCTGCTTTGCTAAGTGGGAAATTTGACTGCTCTTCCCAGTTCTTCAACAGTATCTTGGTTTCTGTAAGACCAACAACGGCATGTGAAGCTTAGAGGTCATCTCTCAACCTTGTCACCGTTGTTCTTGTCTCTATATAATTGACTTACCAAACTGATTCTAGCTGAGCAAGCTTACACCGATCCTGTACTACTGAAGCATTCTGGCATGCCAGTTACTGGGCTTTGTATCTGCAGTTCTGCAAAGGTCTGATTCCATTGCTGGGAGGCTTCCAAATGTAGAAAAATAAGCAAAATGCTCTCCAACTGTCGGAGGCATCATATTGCCACGTAACTCGCAGTACCTGGAGGCTTTTTGAAAGGTGCAAGAAAACACTCTCAGTGCTAGCTGGAGAAGGAGATCTGAGGAGCCTGCACAGATGCTGAGTGCTTGCTCAGCTTTCCTATGGAAATTCTGAGCAGCTTCTGTTTCTACAATGTCAAACACCTTCAAAAACCCTCAGTCCAACAGCAGAGGATAAGGAGGAGGAAAGAACAAAGAAATTGTGTTTTCAGAATAATACCTAGAAAAGCCACTATATAATGGCTTCTTTGTGTGTTTAGTATTTCTTTCTCTCTGTACTATATTGGAAGTAGGCAGCATCCCACGCTTCTTAGAGGCGGGTATTGCTTTATAATTCTTGATACCTGTTAGTTCAGTGACTTTTGGCCTAAAGATAGCTGTAGTGTTTTGTGAATTTCATAGTAAATACATTTCTCTCTTGGGTACAGGTCATTTATTGAAAGGGCAGTGGTTTTGATTAAAGAGCTAGTCAGGAACAAAATCGATTCCTCTTGTACATTTGGACACTACCCTGTTTTAAAGGGTCAGATTCCTGGACCACTAGGAAAAGGGTAACTCTATTATGTTGAAAGGGTAAGAACCCAGAGTAGAACAGATGTGGCTTCTAAAGAGAGTTTTGTGACCGGTAGTTCGTATGGTTGTTTCAGTGATTATTCCACACTGTAGCCTGTTAGTCTTGAAGCGTTGGCAGAGCATCCTCACAGACAAATCAAAACTACAGCACTGTCAGATGCTCTTTAAGTTTACTAAGTGCCTTATACAGAGCATCACTGAGGCAATGGTTCGATTGAAGGGAAGTTGGGTAAAAGATTTACTCCTCTGGATGGAGTCACAGGTTATCAGTTGTAACCAAGATGATCTTCCTGGTTATAGCACACTAGAATCTTTTATTTTATTGCTGATACAAGTATCTAATAAGAAACACTCCAGAAATTTCTGAGGCTTTCAGTTTGTAAAACATTCTTTGGAGATTTTTTTCTTCTAGTCAGCTGTGAGAGCCTGCTGGAATACCACAGAGGTGAGGAAAACTTCTGAGTATTTCTGGATGCTCTCACACTTCTCAGTTTTTCAATCAAGGACAGAGTTAACTTTCTTGGGAAGGGGTACACAAGTTGGTTTTATTCATAGGGTTTATGTTTATCCAGCAGTAGGTTTTAAAGTTTATTGTCAGAAAAAGGGCTTGTTATTTTGAAAATAAAAATCTTACCTGCCAGGTGTCTTCCCCAAAACGAGTAAGTGCCTTTTCTGTTCTGACTCTTAGAAGTATTTACTTTGCCAGGTTGAATCTGAATGTCCTGCATGAACGAATGATTGAGTACCAATGGCTTGAAATCCTTTCACTGAAAAACAAGAGACAGAATGTAAGCCACTCGAATTATTTTGAGACCTGATGTTATCAGAAGTTTTATAACTGCTGTGAGTAGTATACTTCTAAGAACAATGTAACTTTTCAGGAACTTGATATTGATAGGAAATAAATATTTATTAAAAGAAGTATATTAAATAAATATTTATTTACCACTGTAAGTAAGAGAAAATGCTACACCGTGGGGGCAACAGTCTTGCTGTTAGCAGTCCTGACTACTTAATGGAAAGAAAAACTGAGGCCCTGAACTCTGGCTGTAAAATGATGCGTGGTATTTGGTGAGAGATTGGGACTGTGAATCTTAGGTCCACATACTAATAAAGTAATTCTTCCTACCTAAGTTTTTACCAATTCTCAAGCAGAAAAGAAAGCATGAGCAGATATCAGTAAGAGGCCCTCTGGTTTTATTGGTGCTGCTTCCTATCTCTAGAGGATTTTTTTTAATTTTTTTTTTTAAACTTTGCTCAGGACTGGTACAGCTGAAAGTATATTTTCCCTTCATTCTTAAGCCTAGACTTTGAATGGAGTTTCTCTGAGACACTTTTGTAGTGAAATCGTATTCCCTACAAACATTGACGACAAAAATAAACATCTCCGTGAACAAACGATTGTGTGTGGTTGTAATTTTTTAATATCTGCAAATTTTGTTGTAAAAAAATTCTAAAGGTACTTTTAAGAAAAACAATCAACATATTGGGCTACGCTTAAAAGGTCTTTTTGTAGCAGTGAGAAAATACAGTTGGCATCATGAGATGCTGCAAGTTTTCTGTCTGATACACTTATGTTCAGTTCCAGTTAAGCACTCCTTTAAATACAATGCTGCATTGCCTTCAGCCAAGTGTATGGTAGTAACCCATTAGGACATGGCCTCAAACTGACCTCTTCCCAACATCATGTAAAAGATGTTATTAAACAATTTAAAATTCTGACAATCTAGGCAGAAAAGCTGAAGGGAAGGGGCTGGGAAGAAAAAAGACCCAGTAGGAATCACAGTGCAAAGACAATTTTCCAGAATAAAAGCCACACAATTAATGGACCTGTTTTTTAAATTAACAGCTCTATAGTTACTTCACATTGATAAACCTACAGTTGATTCTAGATGAATCACAGAATTGTAGGGGTTGGAAGGGACCTCAAGAGATCATTGAGTCCAACCCCCCTGCCAAAGCAGGTTCCTTAGGACAGATTGCACAGGTGGGTGTCCAGACAGGTGAAGATAAATAGGTGTGTTTGAAGCCCAGAATAGTGGCACGTATTGAAATGCCTTCTCCAGGAAGAAATTAATACTTTTTGCTTGTCAAGAATCTGACAAGAAAGAACTTTTGATGAATACTCTTGTTGGTGCACTATATTCAACCTCAACTGGCAGTGGTGATGCTTAGGGTGTGTTATGGTAAATAAAATGATTAAATTGTTCAGAACAATTTTCTAAATGTGTTATTTGTATGGGCTAGGAAAAAAGTGCAAGAAATAAAGTGAGCAATTTGGGGACAAACAGCAGACTTTGGGAACTTGATCTGAAGGAACTTGGCTGAATGAGCTGGGGCTGTTTAGCTTGGAGAAGAGGAGGCTGAGAGGAGACCTTATCACCACCTACAACTACCTGAAGGGAGGTTGTAGAGAGGTGGGCGATGGTCTCTTCAGCCAGGTGACAGGTGATAGGACAAGGGGGAATGGCATGAAGCTGTGCCAGGGCAGGTTTAGATTGGATGTTAGGAAAAAATTTTTTATTGAAAGAGTTGTCGGGGCCTGGAACAGGCTGCCCAGGGAGGTGGTCGAGTCACCTTCCCTGGATGTGTTCAAAAAAAGGGTAGATGAGGTACTTAGAGAGATGGTTTAGTTTAGGATGAGAATGGTTGGACTTGATGATCATCAAAGGTCTTTTCCAACCTTGTGATTCGGTGATTCTGAAAATGCCAAGAGGTCTCTGCTGGTTTCCTGGCAGTGGTGATCCATTACCCCTTTGGCTATGATGGAAATTGAGATACTCCCAATGGAGAGTACTGCTTCCAAGGCAAGAAACTTGCATGCACCTAAGTTTCCACGCTTGCAAATTGAAGTAACAACTGAGGTAAGAAGCTTGAGAAGAAGGCTTAGTCTAAGGCCTCATCCTGTTGTACATACAACTACTCTTTGTAACTAAAGCAGGTTCTAAGAACAATGGTCTGTGTGGATTGTCTCAAGCTTTTGTTACGTTACGTGACACATTACACGTTCAGTTCTCTCCAGATGGTTTGTCCTTTCTGACGCTTTGCAGCATGAGGCGATGCTCCTATCAGGCACTCTTGAAAGAAGCTGGTTATCTTGTAAAGGACAAGTTGGGAGTTTCCCAGTTGTGCAGCAGGTGACTGAAGTGTTGGCCATGAGTACATTAACGCATCCTTGCTCCAAGGAGGCAACGTGTGAGGCTGATACACCCTCAGGTGTAGAATGCTTCCGATGCACCCTGTAAGTGTGCCTTGTTTTTAATGCCACCCTGGGCATAGATCCCCAAGTGCAGGCAGAACCGGTAGCAAACTGTTGACATAACTACCAATTTTGACATAACTACCAAGCAGAAACACTGACTTGTTCAAAACTAAATTGTCATCAGATACCAGAATGGGGCTATTGTCACTAATTAAGGGAGTCTAATTTAGTCTACTTAGTTCCTTATTTGGAAAGAATAGAAGGAATTCAAAAAAGGAGGGCAATCTGTAAAGCCTTTCTATCACCCTTCTATTAATTTCTTTCCTCTGTTGACTGTTTGGTAAGTCTGCTACACAATTATGGGTCTGGAGATCAAAACAAATTTCTTAAATTCCACACAAATGTTTTGGCAGCCATGGGAGATCACAGCGTTCAACGTGCCTGGTGCCTGGACATAGCTTAGGACAGCCTCCAATTTTATTTTATTCTTTCTTGCCCTGTAAGAAAATAAAAGAGTAAAAAAAAAATCTTTCTAAAGTTGGGGATAAAGGATAGGTGAAGAAAGGCTGAGTAATCTATTACTGCCATCATGAGCCAGCAGTGCTTGAAGGCATTTTTGACGTTTCAGGCTCTTAAGCTCAGTCCAGCACAGTATCTATCCCAACTGCTCACCGACCCTGCTGCCACTTGGGCAGTAGAACAGTTTGCAAACACAACTGTAATGACAAGTCAGGCCAATCAGTATAACGTCTGCACACTCCAGGGAGTGGCACAGGACTGGGCAAGGCGAGCTGCCTGCTCACCAGCATTACTGCTGAGAACTTTGGCATGACTAAGCCTACTTCCCAAGTAGGATACTCGGTGCCCAAGCCTGTTAGGCACCCCGGGCGTTTGTCCGCTACGTGGCCGTGGCAGTGAGCTTTAAAAGGGGCAGTCGGTACAGAAGAAGTATTATGTATTTAATGTCTCACCTCTTCCTCCTGGGGATTCAAGCTCTAACCTCTTTAAACAGCTAGCACTTTTGACTGCTCTAATCTGCGTTTCGAATTAGGAAATATGGAAATCATGCAGCCCACAGAGAAAAGGATGTGGAGAGATGAGCATCAGGACTTCCTTTCTCCACCCTTGACATGCCTCTACATTGGTTTACAGCGTTAAGCCATACCTGAAAAGGACTGAGGAGCAAAAGCAGGGTACAGGTAAACAAAATTAAACGCTAAAATAGCACGTGGGCTTGCGAGAAACTGCCAAAGTAACTCAACTCTTTGCCTGGTTTGACTGACTGCTTTCCAAAACCTCTCCTTGCTGAGTGACCACCTTTCTTTTCCATTCCAGGCTATGCTGCTGTTCTGAAATAGGGGCAACTGGGTCCCTGGCTCACATTCGGAATGGCTCTCAGAGTCCCCAACACCCCTCCTTAAACTACAGTTTCCTCCTATAAGGGCAGCTGGCAGTCGTCATTGAACTTGTGTTGTTTTTCTAGCTGTTTTCTAGATGCAGTTTCACTGCCCTGGCCATGCAGGCTTTCGTACTTGAAAGAATAAGTACATAAAATGCGTAAATTGTTTGTATCAAATATGAAAAGAATAAGCTAAAAAAAGAAAGTAGTTTTCAGCCTGTGGCTCTCATGAGCTAATGCATTCCTTCCAAGAGTCTGCAAAGAAGTGACTGGATAAACATAGTTACTACAAGTAGCATTAAATTCATCACATGGAGTCCGCACTGCTACTCCAAAGCAGAAAAGGTAGAAAATACAGGATTCATTTCAGAGGACTTGATGTCCTTCACCTTAAAAGTCAAACTTTCATGCTGCAATTCAGAGTTGCTATTGTGTATGATTACATTAGTAAATATTTATTCTATTACAAGGGAAAAAAATACGTTGCATTGTAGCAGCTTAAAACCCTGATCTGGGTGTCAGAGGACCCGGTGCTTGATGCTGAAGCGAACATCACTAGGACAAGATAAGGACTTTGGAACTTGAGTATAGTTACAGATAAACAAACAAGCACCAGGCCTGCTGGCCTCACTTCTGTATTTTTGTACGAGGTATATATTTGCATAAGTAGAGACGTTTGCTTTGACTCCTTCCAGGAGTAATTTAAACACAAATACCTGTGCCAGGTATGGTCCTTGGAGAATTTTAGATGAGGCAAAGGAACAAAAGCCCAGCACTGCAAATTCCCTTTGGACTGGTGTGTTGGAACTCCATATTTAGAAATCTTTGAGTAAAAAAAAAAAAAAAAAAAGGGCTTTGACACACAAATACAGAAAAAAAAATTAAACTAAAATTCTATTTATGCTCCTGGAAGGCATTCTTTCTGCTTTCTTAATGGAGTAAAGTGTGGAAAATTGTGCAAGTCTACATATATAGATGCTTATTTATTTTTTTAGGACACGGGAGTTGAACTTTCTTAAGAGGAACGATACAAGTATTTTGACTCTCTACTGTTTAATAACTTATAATTAAATATATTTTGAAGTAAACTGATGAAAAAAGAGAATTGATTCAAATTAGAAGAAA
The DNA here is from genome assembly GCA_020800305.1 of Porphyrio hochstetteri. Classification (NCBI taxonomy): domain Eukaryota; kingdom Metazoa; phylum Chordata; class Aves; order Gruiformes; family Rallidae; genus Porphyrio; species Porphyrio hochstetteri. The sequence continues at coordinate 37,303,232 of CM036905.1, forward strand.
CCAGGGATTTTGCAAAGTATCACCCCACTTCCCAAAGAGCTTACAATGCAGATTGTTTAATTTTGTCTAGTGTTGTCCTCTGGTGGTTATACTGCTGATACCAGGAGTACCTGCAAAGTATTCTAAGCTCCTGCTTACAGTCTAAATAGGATAAATGCACACTACAATATAAAGCAGATCTAAAAAAGTGAATGCAATACTATTTTGGTCATCAATAAAAATTGATTTTGAGAATTTTCATTAACACTTTGAATGTTGGGAGCTGATGCAGGGTGATGTGAAGAGTAGGTACAGTAAGAGTAGGAGGCGCTTGTAACAAACTAAATCCTTCTCTTAAAAATGAATTGGAAGGAAGGAAGAATTGTGTCAGTCAGCAGCAGCAGAAAAGGGACAATGCCCCAAGAAGTCTGATGATGCCATGTGCACAACACATGGTAGTAGAGCAGTTTCCCCTTGCTTACCCAATCTTATCACAGAAAAGTGTTGACATTGCAGGTTGTAGGAAAGGGCACGTGAACATCAAAGAAAGTGTCTGTGCCTTTGAAAAGCCCTTAACTGGTCTGTACACGAGACAGCACTGACACAAATCTGTCAGTGCAAAGTCTTACTGCTCTGCCAGCTCACCCAATGGTTTAACTTCCTGAAGGAACAACACCAAAAGGAATTATACGAATGCATCTGATTAGGACTGAGGTTTTTTAATTAGCAGAAAAGCTGGAGTGGAAATTGATTTCTCTCTTTGTTCTCTCTGTTGCATCAGATAATCCCCTTCCATAATTGCGAATAAGTTTTTTTTCCAGTTGATCTCTCTCTTGATCTATTGGGTTGGTAGAATGTTGGTTTCATTTTCTGGCACACAGTAACTGCTGTTATGACCTTTGAGCATGCTTGCAGAAGTATAAGATGCTGATTCTTTTAAAAAATCAATTGCTCTAACTACTTATTCAACATCTGTAGTTCACTAAGATTACTGGGGGTTTTTTATTTCAGCTATTTTCCTGGGCATAGTAAATAGAACCGAATCCTAAATATACAAAAGTTACCATGGGCTAAGCAAGTAAATTCCAGTCAAGAAAAGGATTTCAAAATTTTAAAATAGTAATAAACGAAGAGAACCTTGCATCTGATTGTACCTCCTTGTGTTTTAAGTTAATTGAAGACTAGCAAATGTTATAGCATAAAATGTTATATATTGTTCATCAACGGTTTACAGTGAGTAATAAAGATACCTAATTATTTCTCTTTAAAGAATTTAAAAAGCTGAATTAATTCACTATATATAATTCAGTAGTGTTTTTTTCTCAGTGATACAGCCTAGTTAGAACATTTCAGTCGCTTTTGCTGAACTTTTGTTATTCACAACACTGAGTTTCAGTGAGAAGCATTTTATCTTTTATCAGATAAACTGATAGGTAGATTCAAGGGACATATTTTGCAGTGTGAAAAAAGGCCTGTGCTGTGTGTGTGTAAATTTATCTCTGTTTCTTCTCCCCAATCACAATGGGCACCTTAACAAAAGATAACTAACTTTCTCTCTGACCTTGCCTTAACTATATTTTTAGAGCACTGCAGATAGGTTCTCACTCATTAATTATTCAGGCATTTGAATGAAGTGAATCCTGTAAATTCTTATTTGGGAAATGGTATGATCAATAATCCAAAAAATATGTTTTTTCTCCCGATGTCATCTCTCTTTCAAGAGCGCAGGAGCCTGCCAATTAATAGCTAAACAGCAGTAACAGCTATTAATTGGATCAAGCACATTCCAATCAAACTTGTCAATATCTCAAACCCTTTGAGCCCCATGTTGGGTGCCAAAAAGGTCTGTTGAGGTTTAACCCCAGCCAGCAACTCAGCCCCATGTAGTCACTCGCTGACACCCTTCCGGTGGGATGGGGAGGAGAATCGGAAAGGTAAAAGTGAGAGAACTTGTGGGTTGAGATAAAGACAGTTCAATAGGTAAAGAAAAAGCTGTGAGGGCAAGCAAAGCAAAACAAGGAATTCATTCCCCACTTCTCATGGGCAGGCAGGGGTTCAGCCATCCCCAGGAAAACAGGGCTCTGTCACATGTAACAGCAATTTGGGGGTCAAATGCCATCACTCCGAACATTGCCCCCTTCCTTCTTCTCCCAGCTGTATATGCTGAGCATGATGTCATATGGCATGAGCTATCCCTTTGGTCAGTTGGGGTCAGCTGTTCTGGCTGTGCCCCCTCCCAACTCCTTGTGCACCCCTTGCCCCCTCACTGGTAGGGTAGAGTGAGGAGCAGAACAGGCCTTGGCTCTGTGTAAGCCCTGCTCAGCAGTGACGGAAACATCCCTGTGTTGCCAACACCATTATCAGCACAAATCCAAACCACAGCCCCATACTATAAAGAAAATTAACTTTATCCCAGACAAATCCAGCACAGCATTCCTGGTTTCTTCTTTTCTCACCTAAGAATATACTTTATTATTTTTTAAGCATGATAGCATTATCACAGAATCATAGAATCACAGAATTGTAGGGGTTGGAAGGGACCTCGAGAGATCATGAGGTCCAACCCCCCTGCCAAAGCAGCTCCCTAGCACATATTGCACAGATAGGCATCCAGATGAGTCTCGAATATCTCCAGAGATGGAGACTCCACCACCTCCCTGGGCAGCCTGTCCCAGGGCTCTGTCACCCTCACTGTGTAAAAGTTCTTCCCCATGTTGGTGCGGAACTTCCTGTGCTCCAACTTGAGGCCATTGCCCCTTGTCCTATCTCCACAGACCACTGAAAAGGGGCTGGCCAATTCCCCCTGCACCCCATACTTAAGATATTGATAAACATTAATTAGGTCCCCCCTCAGTCTTCTTTGCTCCAGGCTGAACAGCCCCAGCTCACTCAGCCTTTCCTCATACGGGAGCTGTTCCAGGCCCTTAATCATCTTCGTAGCCCTTCTCTGGACTCTCTCCAGGAGATCCCTGTCCTTTTTATACCAGGGAGCCCAGAACTGGACACAATACTCCAGGTGGGGCCTGACCAGGGCAGAGTAGAGGGGGAGGATCACCTCCTTCGACCTGCTGGCCACACTCTTCCTGATGCATCCCAGGATCCCATTGGCCCTCTTAGCCACCAGGGCACACTGCTGGCTCATAGCCAACCTGTCATCAACCAGGACCCCCAGGTCCTTCTCCACAGAGCTCTTCTCCAGCAGGTCATCCCCCAGCCTGTACTGATACTGACAGTTACTCCTCCCCAGGTGCAAGACTTTACACTTGCTTTTATTAAACCTCATCTGGTTTCTCCCTGCCCAGCTTTCCAGCCTGTCCAGGTCTCGCTGGATGGCAGCGCAGTGTTCCTGCGTGTCAGCCACCCCTCCCAGCTTTGTATCATCGGCACTTGCTGAGGGTGGATGCTATTCCCTCATCAAGGTCGTTGATGAAGATATTAAACAGGACTGGACCCAACACCGAGCCCTGGGGAACACCGCTGGTAACAGGCCTCCATTCAGATTTTGTTCCACTGATCATGACCCTCTGAGCCCGGTCCGACAGCCAGTTCTCAACCCACCTCACTGTCCACTCATCTATCCCATGATCTCTTAGCTTTTCTATCAGGATGTCATGGGAGACAGTATCGAAAGCCTTGCTGAAGTCAAGGTAGATGACATCCACTGCTCTCCCTCCATCCACCCAGCCGGTGATGAGATCATAGAAGGCTACCTCAACTAGAGGGAAGCTCTTCATTCCCCAAACACTCCTACTTTCATCCAGGATCTGCGGGTCCTGAGGAGCCTTTGGAGTGAAGACTGAGGCACAGAAGGCATTCAGTATTTCCACCTTCTCATCATCACCCGATAAATTATTGTTGCCCAGCTGCCATATTCATTCTTGGTCTCTCTGTAACAACCTTCACACCTCATCTTCCCTGACTAGAACACTCTTCACTACAAAAGGCAAGTGTCACACCTCAGTAGGGACTAACTGGTCTTTGATTTTATGCTCACTCCATCATATCTCTCCGTTCTGACTCTCATATTGCAGTGTTACTTATTTCCTGCCATATGGGCTCAATAGTGTATGTAAGGGGTTGTAAAACGGGATGGTGAGTGGATTTGTGACACGGGCCTGCAGGTAGATATGCAGTAAGAGCGATAAGCCAGGTTTTGAACACAAACAGATTCAGGAAAGCTGGCAGAATGGCGGGTTCATCGCTGGGGCAGAAAGCATGGAGGAACAGAGCACAGAGGGGCAGAAAGCCCAGCTAAGGCTCTGAGTGGCACTTCCAGACATGCTTTTTCCTGCAATGCATGCCAGCCACATGGATTGCACTAACATAAATTTCCCTTACTTCATTAAGCAAATTCTTTCTAGAGAGTCCTTTGTACAAATCCTCCCTCGTTTCATCTATGCCTCTCCACATCACCACCCTGCCATCTCTGGCCCTGAATTCTCAGCGTTACTCCTCATCCTCCGTAGTTTCTTGCTTCTCTTGGATAGTTCTTTCCTCAGCTTCCCTTCTTGTATCTCTCAGGAATCATCCTGGTATCTGCACTGAAAACATAACTGAGTATCCAGTATTTGTGAGGGCCAACTTTCATCCTCACTTCTTTTGCTTTGAGGAAGAGGTGATGAACAACTTTGGCAAGACAATTTTGTCATCACTTCTCTTGCCAGCTGGCATTCTGCTTTCCCCCTTTCAAACACAGCCAAGAGCAGCAGTAAGCAACAGCTCGGGTTTTATGGGCATTCATGTATGACATACACCCTCAGGCCCCAGAAGCTACATCAGGACTATATTTTTAAGCTTTAATGTAAATCATATTGGTGTTTGTCTTAAAATGCAGAGTCCTGAATTCATGTGATTGAGTGGGGTTGCTGTTGCTTATTTTAAATGAAGTCCGTAGAGGAAGAAAGTCCAGTCTGTAGAGAAAAAGTGAACTCAATGCACCATACAGATGATAAAGCAAGAAGAATTCTTTCAAATTGGTCTTTTTAAAAAAAAAAAAAAAATCAACAAAACCAATGTCAGGAGCTGAAGGAGAAGTGCCAAGTGATGACTTTAGAACAACTGCTTTGGCAATAGCAGGATAGGCAGTCAGGATTCAGCTGAAACTCCACTAGATTCAGCCAAAATCCAAACATCTTTGCCCCTGCCTGGCAGGACACACACCTATTACTTGTTCTCCCCAGGTGCCACTTCCCAAATGTCCTTCTTGCTCTTCAGAAGTGTCACTTGGTGAAACCAACATAACCCTCTCTTTGTAAGGGATGGCAAACGAATCCTTCAGACCCAGGTCACCAGTTTCCTCAGGCCCAGCATCCAGCCGGCACGATGCCTAGCTGGGACCTGCTCCCCAGACCAGGGTGCTGTGCAGTCGTCTGCATGCCGGCACACTCAGGCTGTGTCTCCACAAGCAGAAAGGCTGCCGGTCCGTGTGGAGAGGCAGTCATTGTGGCGGAAGCACCTGAACGGGAACCTCCTACGGGGAAAATAGTTGTTTTCTGGGGTCTTAAGCTCCACTTTTGCCCTTAAAGAGAGACGGTGAGACAGGAGCCTGGCTGCTGGGTTTGTCAGGCCGGGTCACTGCATCTGTCTAGGGCAGTTCTCCCAACCTCTTCCCAGAGACGCACTTGCCCGAGGTCCGAGCGAGCAGCGAGCCCAGGCTGGCCGCAGGGGCCCCAGGGGAGGCAAGCAGTAACTCCCGGGCCAGACCCCTGAGGGGAGGGGAGCAGAGCAGCGGCGTCCCCGACGCGCCCTTTCCCGCAGGACTGCGGCGACGGAAGGGAACTTTCGGCCTTTTTTCACGTTTGGGACAATTCAAGGGGGGCGCGCAGCCGTCCCTACGCTACCGGCCCGCCCCGCCAGGCCCGGCCCCGCCTCCCGGCCCGCCCCGCCGGCGGCACCTGGCTCCCCGCGGGCGCGTCAGGGCTCGCCCCGCCCCCGCCCCGCCTCTCTCCCGCCCCTCGCATGCCGGGGCTCGCGCCGCTACCGCGTCCGCTGGAGCTCGCGTTGCCGGTTGGGCCCCGGCCGCCGCCTGGCTCCGCAGCCGGGGCCGGAGGATGCGGCGGTTCGCGCGGGTGGCGCTGCTGTGCCTGGGCTGCGGCGTCTGCTCGCTGCTCTACGGCTTCAGCCAGCTGGCCCTCTCCCTGGAGCAGGAGCCCGGCGGCGGACGGGAGCGGCAGGCCCGAGACCCCGCCGCGCCCGGCGCCTGGCGGCAGTCGGGCGGCGGCCGGGCGGCGGGGAGCGTGGGCCGAGGCAAGGCGGGGGCTGGCAGGTACGCTGGCGCGGGGCCGGAGCCGGGCGGGGGAGCGGGCGGGCGGTGGTTCGCCCCGCATTCCTGCGGGGAGGGCCGGGGAGGCGCGGGAGCGCGCTGGCCGCCCTCCTGCGGGCGGAGCGGGGCTTGGCGCCCGCCCTCGCCCCCCAACGGGGGCCGCGGGCGCCCCCGGCCGCTCGGGGCCGGCCGGCCGCTCCGCTTGCGCGGCGGGGTGGAGGTGAGGCTGCCGCCGCGGCGAGAGGCCGGGAAAGCGCTTTGCGAGGGAACGGGGAGTTCGGGGAGGGGGTGGTGCCGCTGTGCCCTCTGTCCCGAGCAGCTCCGGCATTTCACGGGCCGGTTACCGAGGAACGGAGGTTGAAAAAGCCTTAAAAACAGCCTGAGCTTAAAGAAGCGGCGTTGCAGGCCGGCCAGTGGCCGAAGCCGGGCCCCCTGCGCGTCCCTGCCGCGGGAGAGGCAGTGCTGCCCAAGTGTCTGCGGCCGGGCGCCGTGGGGCGGGGAGTGCGGGGGGCCGGCCGCGGCCTCGGGAGCTGGGCTGCGACTTCGCCGTCGTCCGTGTGAGACTCGGACCCCTTCCTCGCTGCGGCGGGGTAGATGAAGCGGGGAGGGTGTGAGGCGGAGAAGCTCTCTGGTTGTTAGTTCTGAAACTTGATGGCTTTCCGATTATAACTTAAACTAAACAAAAATACTTCCTGTAGGATACTTAAAGCCAGCCTTCCCACAGGGAGCTGTGCGTTCAGCCCCGCGGTTCAAGAGGTGTGACTCCGAGCAGCTCACGCTCTGCACAGCCGCGTGTTTCTGTTGCCTGCCTCCCGCCAGCACCAGTTTTTATGTGGGCAAGCAGGGAATGAGGTGATGGAATGAAAACAATACTAGTTTTCCTCTAGTTTAGTGTGATGAACCTGTTCAGCTGTGGCTGCTGGAATGCTAATGCCAAAAAAAGAAGAGGGACAACAAGTCTGTTACTCAAGGTGGAGGAGCAGTTAGGCCAGGCCTTTTCAGGCCAGCCTGCCTCTCTACCTGTTTAGATTTCACAGCAGCTTAAAGCAATGTGAGTTTGATGATTTGGCAGCTGTCCCCCCTTCCCAGTGCTGCGCATGCTCTGGCACCCCCCATCCTCACACTGCTTGCGGTCCTGTGATCCCACAAGTGAGTTAATCTGGCATGCTAACCTGCCTGAAAACTATCTGTGGGGCTTTGGGTGACTTAGTGTAGTGGAGGGTGTCCCTGCCTGTGGCAGGGACTTGGAACTAGATAATCTTTCAGGTCCCTTCCAACCCAAACTGTTCTGTGATTTGATCTAAGGTTTGGCCAACTCAGCACCCTGAATTGGCTCATCGTGTAATTACAAAGTTTGTTGGTGCTGGTGCAAAGGCAGAATGACAGAAACTCTGACTTAATTATCTTAAAATATCATGAAACAGCATTCTGAGTTGCTAGGGGTGGAGTCAGCTGAAATGAGAAACCCAGCTTTTGACTGGTGTAACTACTTCAGAGATGTGTTTTCCTGTGCTTTGGCTTTTATTTCATCTTAGTACACCTTATGATTTGAAAACAATGTGAGGATGCTTGTTCCTCAGTTCTAGTTTATGATTAAAAGCTCACTGTGAAAGTTTGAAATCTAAAGAAAATAAATAGAATAGAAGAGTTAACTTTAAGAGTTTTATGTAAGATTTCATTGGTCTAATAAATCAGTTTTAAATAGAAATGTGAGGAAGAAAATCATATATATGATACTTCTTTTACTAGAGAAAATATGCCATTAACATGAAGAAAACTTTTGTATTAGTAAACACTGAAATTACTTTCAGGTGTATCATGCTCCTGGTTAGCAAAAGAGCCTCCAAATTTAATATAATATCTGTGTGTTTTACTTTTTTAGTATATGTACTCAAGTGTAGGTTTAAAGTAAAAGGTATTGATGGGGAGAAGCCCAACAATGTGCAAGAAGCTTCTTGTTTACTGCAGTGAAGGGAACTGAGATATAAATCTACCCTGTGTTGCAATGTGGAAAAGCTTTGCAGACTGAGAAAGTCACTTTCCAAAGGTCTTAAGTGCCACAAATAATTCATGTGTGTGCATTTTCATAGGTGCATATCTCCTTGCAAAATCAATGTCTGTTTGATGCACCCCTGTAGACTCCGCTGCCAAGTCGGAGTCTAGGCAGTGCAAGCCTAGTATACCTATAAATTCCTGTCAGACTGAAGGCTCAGGAGGAACATCATCCTATTTTAGATTATTGAAGTCTATTGCTGTTTGTGCAAATAGCATGTGCAAAACTCAGGTGTGAGCCAGTCCCTTGGAACAGTCTCTAAAAGGCTTTTGTTCAAGGAAAAATAATCTGTCCAGTGGCAGTTAAGAAATACCCAGCTGAATGTTCCTTTTGATGTACATTTCAATTAATCTCAGATATGAAATTGTCTAATGTTCTTGTGTGCAACTGATATACACATCTTGGTGAAGGTATTGGTGGCTTTCAGTTTGTTATACTTCAGCTGTATCCTTGGTAGAGGCAGAGTATGGCAGCCATGTGGCTGTTTCTACTCTACTCTGCCCTGGTCAGGCCCCACCTGCAGTACTGTGTCCAGTTCTGGGCTCCCTGGTGTAAAAAAGACAGGGATCTCCTGGAGAGAGTCCAGAGAAGGGCTACGAAGATGATTAAGGGCCTGGAACAGCTCCTGTATGAGGAAAGGCTGAGTGAGCTGGGGCTGTTCAGCCTGGAGAAAAGATGACTGAGAGGGATGTTTATAAATATCTGAAGTGTGGGACACAGGGGCAAATAAATAGCCAACCTCTTCTCAGTGGTCTGTGGAGACAGGACAAGGAGCAATGGCCTCAAGTTGGAGCACAGGAAGTTCCGCACCAACATGCGGAAGAACTTTTACACAGTGAGGGTGACAGAGCCCTGGGACAGGCTGCCCAGGGAGGTGGTGAAGTCTCCTTCTCTGGAGATATTCAAGACTCGTCTGGACATCTACCTGTGTGACCTGTCCTAGGGAACCTGCTTTGGCAGGGGGGTTGGACTCGATCTCCTGAGGTCCCTTCCAACCCCTAGAATTCTGTGATTCTGTGGATGTTTTACACCCACTTCTTACTCTTTGGTGATTGTGTAATATCCTGAGGGGTTCATAACCTTAGAGAGTAAGTTGTGTTCAGGTAACCTTCTGATCCTTCTTGAACTTTAACGTTCCATATACATTAATAACTCTCAGTAATTGGTTGCTTCAGCTGTTTTCACTGATAACTTTAAAATACAGTTCAGCAAAGCAAATGTAACTGCCATCTGAAGGCGTTTATGGACTTGGCAGTGATTTCCTCTCCTCTTTAGCAGAAGGGTTTTCTTTGTCTCTGGCATATGACATGAGGGCAGAAACTGCTCAATCATACTCTCTGATGGAGGGTGGGAAGTTGAGATTTCTGGTAGTTTTCAGAAGCTTGTAAACATGAAAAGTACAAGCTTTGAATAAAGCTTCAGAATACCACACCTGGGAGAATTTTCCAACAGTGATGAAGCTTTTAAGTAGAAAATCTTTAATTAAAAAGGCAGTACCATATTGAAACTAGAATTACAGGTTGAGGCAAGAGCCTCCAATAAGCATGATAATTCGGGGAAGTTGTTGGGTAATCACTTTGCTACAGAGTTGTTTCAAAGGCTACAGTAGCCTGAGGAACTAGATGACTAGAAGCTGAAGAGTTGTATCTTGAAACTTGATAGAAACTGCTGAAAAACATTTCAAGAATTTGTTAGTGAAATTGTAAGGTTGAGTTTTAGCTGTGAAGAAAGATTACCTTGTAGGGCAGTTATCCTCCTGATTGTTCATTCCAACAAGAAAGATAGTAATGAATAGATGGTACAGTCATATATAAAAGCTAAATTAGCAATAGGTCTGAACTTGAAAAAAAGAAAATACAGAAGTGTCTACTTCCAAAGGATACAAAGTCAGTCGAAAGCTGACATGTAGTTAGCCTTCTTTCCTTTGCTGGTATGGCTTATGGCTGAGGAAGAAGGCTGTGGAAAAATGGACACCCTGCCCCCCGTCCCTCTGCCTTGGTAAATAAATAAATAACTATTTACCACCAGTATGTCATTTAATAATACTATAATCTGCTGTCTGCGGAGTATACTTCAGTCTTTCTCCCTTATGAAAGGGAATCTTCAGTTAATTTTATCAATATTTCCACTTCAGTTAAGCAGATAATGTCATCTTTTTATTCAGGTCCAAAGAGAGTACTATCCTAATGGCAAGTTTGTGAAGTAGAGCAGGAATCAGTCTTTTGTCAGTGCCATGAGTTCAGTGAGGTCGATGAATTTGACCCTATTAAAGTGAAACATATTTTTCCATTTTTCTGTAGTTTAGCATTTTTCTGCAGCCAGGAATATACTTACTGTTTTGTTACATGCAACTCTGATACCTGACTGCATCTGTCTCTTGCTCTCTTGACTGTGCTGGTAAAGGAAATGCTTCTCAGCTACTCTTGTGCCTGAGAAACTGGTCTAGAAATTGTCTAAACATTGCAGAATGTGAGTAAAACTTTTAAAAGGGTGAAGCACTGAAGAATTTAAATTTGAAACTTCATTGGAAAAAAATTGTCTCGTCTGAAATTTTTACTCCCGTGATTCTGAGCAGGAAGGAACTAAACACATGCATCCTTCCTGCCTTGCTGCACGTTGTCCTGCAGGAGAGATACCAGTCAGGCTCCAGTACTTGATTCTTGCTGTTGATTAGGCTCGGGTGGTTGATGCAGTGCTGACAGAACCGCAGTAGCCCTGACTCACGCTGGTTGGCTGCAGCCCTGATCCTTTGGACATACTGATATATTGGCTGTGAAATTACAGTGGTATGAAAGATGCCACGTGGATGGAAAGTACCCCCAAAAGCTGCGAACTCCATTTAACAGTTAAGCCTTTTTAATAAAAGGAATTTTTTTTTCAGTCCACTGACTGTTTGGAGATTTGTTAAACTTGACTTACCTGAGCACAGGGCCTCAGTCTTCATGAACACAACTTGTGTATTGCTATATATTTTGCAAACAAATCTAAAATGGTCGTGAAGTTCTGAAAATAATTCTTTCCAGGTCATAATGTAGACACCTTTGCTATGTCTGCAAGACTAAAATTTTTACTGTCCAGTGGTGTTGAAGCTAAATTACCTGATAAAGGTGGTTATGAAATGGCTGGTTGCCTAAGGAGAGGTACCTTAAATTGGCAAACAGCTCTTTGAGAATTCTTGTCTATGATAATAATGATTTTGAAAAGTTTATATTTCTTTGGTTTTGTCTTTTGTTGGTGGTTGGTATTAGGAGTTGTCTTCTCTGGCGGCTGGCTTGGACCTTCTGGTCTTTCCAGTAGCCATCCTTCAGGCCCTAGTCTTGAGAAAGGTTCTTTGAGTAGCTCAGACACTCAGATCTCTGCGGAGTCTGGCCCAGTCTCATGGCCTGTCTGATACCTACCTTCCAAGCCTCTTGTTCTAATTGTGGGATAGTCTGGTTTGATACTTGGCTACTGATGATGTGTGCCAACATGCACACCCACACACTATGTGCATGCATGTCGCTTCAGTTTCTGGCACTGGGCCTCTGAGCTGCAGCCACCTCTTTGTTTACTGGCACTTGGACCTCTGTGCATAAACATGGAATGGACACCCCACCCCCTGCCTTTACCCAGGAAAAGAAAAATTGAGTTCAGTAAGGAGCCTGGCTACCAGTCACACAACATGACTAGTCCTACTGTTTACATGTGACTGAACCCTCTTCCTCTCTCCATTTTTGCATTCTCATTCATCCCCAGTCTACCGTGATCCCACAGTGAGCCCCGCACCCCTGCGGTAACCCCTGTATGCAGTCAGTAAGGTGATCTGGAGAGCCTCTCCTGTTGGCTCATTTGATGTATCTTCTGCTGTGCCCATGGGCTGACTGCTGCTCTTCTGCATCTGGACTGGGCCAGGGTGCTCCATGGGCTGGGGTTAGATTGCTGGGCTTCCTTCACCTGATGTTGTGTTCTGCTTTCTATTTGTGGAGACTGGCCTTTAATCACATAACCTATAATAGATGTGAGCAAAATATCCCTCCCTAATGCTGAAAGTGACTATTCCAGTCTGACTGGTAGCCTTGCTTGGGTAACGATGACTGTGCCTGTTTGATGAGCACATACATCTTCCTAGTTTTATAAAGTACTTGTGGCACTTGTAGTCTAAGCTTTCCTCTTGTTTTATTTTAAATTTTTTAAAAAAATCTTAATGAGTAGCATTTTGAATGACCAGAAGAAAATGCTGCCCAGTGATTCTAGTCTCTTAATCAGTTGTATGTGAAAGCTTTATGGAATATGGTAGAATATGGCCAGTTGAGAGAGACTTCTGTGGGCAGGGAAAAGCTTAGTCTGACATTAGGTAAATCACATACGTATGTACCCTGGTAGCATTTTTGTTGCAAACATGAAATTTATGAATCAAATTCAAGGCTGACAACCTTGCCGTCATGCTAAATGGGATGTTGAAAGGCTTAATGTGTCAGGGAAATGACTTAGGCATTAATTCAAGCTTGCCTCTTGCCTTGATAGTCTGGGTAGGATAGTAGCTCAAAGCAGTTAAGAAAAGCGCAGCTCTTGACAGCTGAAAGAGGAATCCCCTGTAATAAGAAGATGATAATCTTCTAAACCAGAAAACTGTTTTTGAGATATAGTCTATTAATTTATCTTAGAGGTAATGAGAGACAGTTATTCAAAAAGGTACACAGTGGAGACCTTAAAGATTGTTCGGATAAGTGCAGAGTCTTAATGTGCCTTGAGGTTTTACAGAAACTTCAAAAGCCACAAAGATTAATGTAAGAGAGAGTCTGGCAGAGAGAGAACTTGTGGTTTTATACCATTTACTTTCCCCAGAGCAGTGCAGATATCCCAGTTACAATCTACATTATCACTTTTGTACCTGGATATTTATTTGTGCAGACCATTCTTAAGTCATGAGATAGATTACTTGAATAGTTCTTGCAGACACATGTATTTACAGGATATGAAAGATTTCCTGCCATCTCTACTAAAGAACTGCCCACACCCCCCCAACACATAATGAGGCTTTTTGAAACAATGTGTTTATGAAGTCATTTATCTCAAGTGTTGAAAAAAGAAATTATACAACTTGTTATTTTTGATGCTGCATTAAACTATTTAGTCTGGTATTTGCAACACATTGGCCTTTACAGATACCAGATAATCATACCAAGATGATGCTGATTCATTGAGAACTTGAAAAGGCAGTAGAGTTCTGAGCTGTAGTGCTTAAATATCTTTTAATCATCAAGCTGTTGTGTCGGTTTTCTTCTTGCATGTGTCTTTTATTCGCAGACACCAACCTTCAAAGGAGAACAAACACTACTGGCATTGTGTCACCAGGGCAGGAAGAGGGAACATAGGAAGTGACTCAAGAGCATAGGCCTTGCTTTGCGATGTTCTACTTGCTCATTTAAGAGTTTAAATCTTGATGTTGATTTCTTCACCACAACCTTTGAAAATGCACTTATATTGCTCTTTTTAAATGTTTCCTGTATTATTGTTGCATAAAATCTAGTGGTGGACTAGTAAAACCTGCTTTTTTAATTGTTAGTGTAGCACAAGTCAATAAATTACTAGTTTTGCCATTAGTAAGGCAAAGGAAGACTTGCCAGGTGTGGTGATTATTTCTGGATTACATTAACCTTTTGTTATGAAATAATGGAATTTGTTGCTACTGAAAAGCCCTGTTTTGGTTAAAAATCAGGTTTGCATGGAATAGTCCTGGGTGAGTGGGGATTGTGTTTGAATGGAGGTATAACTGAATATGCAGTGTTCTTGCTCTTCGGCTTGAAGTAGACAAAGGTATTGCAAAGATGGGTGTTCTTTCCTTCAGTGAGTATTGTCATTTACTTTATAACCTCTGGACTTAGCTAAGCCAAGACCATGGGATGACCCTCAAAAATCCCAACCCCTCTGGTTTTTTTACTCTGAAAATACATGCAGAGGAAAGGCTAAAGGATGGGGACCATTTTTTCTTACAGAGTCCTGGTTGGCACCTAATACCTCCTCTTTTGTATTATCCATGTTCCATTACATAGGTCGTCTTCTGCCTGCTAATTAACAATTCAAGTTATGTTTGAGCTAGAAATTAACCCATGTAACTGCCATAAAATCAGTAACATTTATATAGGTTATTTTTGTCTTATTCTGTTAGGTGTAAGAATTTGTCTGTATCTTTCTGGAATTCCTATTGGATGCTGCCCTCTGATGTTTGTGGAATGAACTGCTTTTGGGAAGCTGCTTTTAGGTAGGATCTATTATTAAACAGTACTATATTATTTGATTGCAGACAGGTGTAGCTGATGAGTATTTTTTTTGCTCTTTAGCAAGGTGAAAAAGCAGAATATTTTGTTTGCTTCACATGCATTTCACCTGCTTATATTATGGTTGCCTTTAGCTGGGCTTTCTCCTGTTCTGTTATGTTTTTAAAATTGTAGACTCATGTTACTACAAAGACTAGACTTTTTTCTCTTGTGTTGCTTCTTTAAAGACTTGCTAACATTGGTAAGAAGTCTGTCTGAATATAGTCTGTAAAGTTACTGGTGAATTATTTTTCATAAATAAAACTTTGTGCACAGTAAAAACTGATAGATCTGCTTAGTAGTTACATTTGGAGGTTTTTTATTCGTTACATCTTTTAAAGAATTTGAGGAGAGTATCTCATCCAAAAGTCCTGAAACACTCTAGCATATGCTTTGATACAGTATGTTACTGCATAGTCTGTGTCCTTAAAGCTTCATCTTTAACATTAAGTATCAGTATTTTGAGGTGGTTGTTGAGATGCATCAGATTATAGAAGTAGCTTAAAAAGAAATGGATGAAGCCTTAAGCAAGTTGGCAGATACGGTCTCTAACATACATAGTTTTTTCAGTATATAACTGAGGCTGTGAGTGATTGTTTTTTTTCTAATATTTAAAATTTGATTGATCATCCTTTGATATGGTTATCTCTTCCTCTTAGTCTGAAACTTGAATATTTCTAGGGAAGCAAAGGGAATGAAAAGTTTAGCTTCACAAGACCTAATGTATTTTTATAATCATCATTGTGGGAAAGACTTCAAATCTGTCCCCTATTCCTCTCTCTGTGCTTTTAAAGCTCATCTGTTGCCAAGGAGTTACTTGAAGCAATGTCTTAGATTGATTTTTTGGTTTTTAGTTTTTTGGCAAACTGCACCTGTAATTTGGGAGTTTTGCATCTTTCTCCTTGCCCTTGGTAGTCAGTGTGTTCTTAATGCACAAGGGTTCATCTGACTTTCCCTCTGGCAGGTTTTTAGCTTTCTGATTAGACTCAATTACTTTTTTTAATTTATTTTCCCTTAGAGGTTAGCTTTTGGGAGTTTAGCTTTACGAAGTTAAGCACATGAGGGTAAACCAAGTGTCAGTGCTGTTAGGGAGGGCATAAGGGCTTAGCCTGTGCTTAGTGGAGGGACAGGCTATTGATCTAAGCCTTGCTCGTCCATGGAGGTCGAGGCCAGTCAACAGTTACATAGCGCTGAAAGAGGAGAGGGTCTTTTTCTGATGCTGTTGCCTGCAATGATGTCCATGAAATCTCCACAGTGCAATGCGTTGCAGTAAAAATAGCAGAAAAGTTCCTCTCTGGACTTTTTGCCGGGCACAAGACAAGTAGAAACTTGGAACCAGAAGTGGAGAAACCCCATGAAGTTCCTTTGGCCAGACCTTAACGTGTAACTTGAATTACTCTATTAAGAACAGAGGATGTGGCTGTGAAGACAAGTCTGTTGAATTATGTATTGATTATGGCATTACTGGGCAAGTGCTGTTTCTTTCATGGTGAAACAGCATACTCTGCTCTTGTAAGAACCTGGATTACTATGTCCAGCTCTGGGGTCCCCAGTAGAAGAAAGACATGGAGCTGTTGCAGCAAGTCCAGAGGAGGGCCATGGAAATGGTGAGAAGGCTGGAGCACCTTGCTGATGAGGGCAGGCTGAGAGAGGTGGGCTTGTTCAGCCTGCAGAAGAGAAGTCTCTGGGGAGAGCTTATAGCAGCCTTCCAGTACCTAAAGGGGCCTGCAGGAAAGGCAGAGAGGGACTGTTTATCAGGGAGTGTAGTGAGATGACCAGGGATAATGTCTTTAAACTGTAAGAGAGTAGATTTAGATTAGCTGTTAAGAAGAAATTCTTCCCTGTGAGGGTGGTGAGGCCCTGGCACAGGCTGCCCAGAGAAGCTGTGGCAGCCCCCTCCCTGGCAGTGTTCAAGCCCAGGTTGGATGGGCCTTTGGGTGGCCTGGTCTAGTGGAGGGTGTCCCTACCCCTGGCAGGGGGTTGGAATTAGAAGTCCTTTTTAACCCAAATCATTCTCTGATTCTGTGAAATAATTGTCATGGTGAACTCCTGATATTTGTAGAATTTCACATTTATACATTTTGAAACTGGAAGAAGAAAAGCTGCTTATGTGTAAAGGGGATGTGGTGGTCAGATCAGTAATGTCAGATTGAGTTTATGTAATCAATATACTACTAGTATATTAATTCTCATTTGTTTTGCAGACTGTGGTGCTTGTTGAATTTCTCAGTGAGCTGCTCTGACTTCAGAGGGGTCCTCTTGCCTTCCCCAAATGCTATTTCTTGCTCTCTTTAATAAGCTCAGTTGGTTTCAGAGAAGAGGCGGGGAACACGGCAGAGGAGAAAGGGCACCCTCTACAGATGGCAGCAAGCAATTACAATGGCTCAGCGTCTGAACCTGCTGAGTAAACCTCACTCCCTTGTCTGAGCTGGAATAACACAGAAGACAGTTGTAGCTTGGTTTCAGCTTTGGCTATGAATTATTTTGTTCAGTTCTCAAATATGTGCCTTGAAGGGTCTTGACCTTTGATATCATCTTATGTTTCAAACATGATGCTTAGTAGTTTTGAATTTTGCAGTCAGATTTTTGAAGGAAGAGGGGTGAACTTAATTCCATGCAAGTTTATTAACCACAGCAAATGAAGCCTGGCATTCTTGTTCTCTGAGATTCTGTGTGTTGGGGCAGTTTAGTATTCTTCATGAAGATAAGTCCTCTTGAAACCTTTTTCATTAAAGAGGCAACGTTCTGGTTCTAAATTGGGTATCTTTAGAATTCGGAAGGAGTGAGACTTCTACCATAGTGTCTTATTCCAGATGTGAACCTGGGTTGACTAAGCCTTTGTCATCTTTTTCAGTGCAGCTGTTGTAGTGAGGTGGAGAATAAAGTTGGACTCTGAAGAGACTGGGATGGGGATATAAGAAAAAACTGAGTTAGATATCTGATTGAAATCTTAGGATCCTAACTTCACTGCCTGTCGACATGTCACAGAATAATGGGGATTCCAATGATCTTGCTTTTAATAAAATGGCAGTATCTGGTCATAGAACTGCACTGTCACTTATCTTGAATCTTCTCTTTGGCCTGGTTTAATCCATAAAAAGAGAAAACACTGTTTATCCAGATGATAGATCAGTTTTGAATGGAGATTCTAGTGTCCTATTCTGATGACTTCAGTAAGCTTAAACAAATGAGTTTTTTCAGAGGAGCAGATGATGTGGCCAGAATTTCATTGCCATTAGTAGATTCATAAAATTTATCTTAATGACTCCCTTTACCAGTGAAGTTTTCCAAACATTGGAAGGTAGACTTTCAGCTTTTGGATTTTAAAATCTTTTCTTAGAAAAACTTCAGCTTGATTTCTCTCTGGTTTTAACTTAACATTCCAGTTGGCTTTTTCTCTCCTCAATATCAGAACTGCAGGGATTTGTTTATCCATGACAGAAAATAATTTGGCATGGACACTTTTGAAATGCAGCTTGCTATGTCATTTTCTCTGAGTAGCTCTAAGTGTGCAAAGTGTCAAGTGGCAACTGATGTCCTGGGGATTTGTAAGACTCAGAATGATAGCAGTGTTGAAGACCTATAGAGGAATCTTTATTTAGGAGAGGTGTATATATATATAGACTTCAGTATGACTCATGATGTAGCTAATTCAACATCATTTGAAATTGAGCTCAGAGCAATTGCTGATTCTAATAATGGATAATAAGGATGTTGTCTTTTAAGGTTGATCAGTGTAAGATCAATTGTGTATGTTGGAAGGATTTTGGAGCGGTTCTGCCCACACGTTTTCTTATAACTGTTCTGATTATCAGCATTACTGAGACAGAATATCTTTGGTTGTGCTTTTGGTGCAGAATTATTTGTAAGCTTTTGCACTGAGAAGAAGCATGAGATCATTTTTACATACATTAAAAATGATTTTTTACAAAAATATAAGAAATGCTGATAAAAATAATGAGGCTCTGGTTTCACATGATCTAGATGATATATGTTTTTTCTAGTATACCTTTCAAGATGCTTGGTGTCATCTAGTTGGTATGGCTGCTTACTTCTTACTGAGAGTGAATGAGAAGAAATTCTTAGGGTTCATTACTTGGCTATCTGACCAGCCTGATTTCAGTCATTGGATGTTCCTTCTAAGTGTGTTTTAACTCGTGTTGCCTCTTAAAAAATAAATTTCACTATTTTTTGTATATGTTGAGGTCCTGGTGGTGTTGGGTATATTGAGATGAATTGTGACAGTCCTGAAAAACAGGATTTTTCCTTTAAACTAGCTAACTGATTGGAAGATGGGGCTTAGGACTATAGCAAATGTTTAAATAACTAATATATTCTAACTTCAAACCTAATCTACTAGCTGAGTTTGTAGTTGAATAATGACATTTGGACATCTGCACTCGTACCATTAGCATGCTTCTACAAAATAAGCTCTGATTATGACCTATTTTTAATTCAGTGCAGAAATAAAAAGCTGAGTAAAAACTAGAATTTTCATCACTTTGAAATCCAGATAATTTTCTGTAGCTACCTTGATCTTCCTTCTAGTAACTGTGGGAACGATTTAACAGTTGCATTTTGATCAGTGTAGGCTTTTTTGCCTTCTCAACTCTGCCTGTTTGCTTTCTCTGGTGATTAAAGGCTGCTTGGTTAGGCTCCTTAATGATCGATTGATTTAGATCAAACACAAAGCATTAAAAGAAAAAAGGATGTGATAAGTAAGCCATCTGTATTGTATTTGCATACCTACCATTCGTTTTCCTGAGGCACATCATGGGGCTGGGTTTCAAATACACGCTGGTTATATGGAAAATATTCTCCCTCTACATTCTAATGAATGTAACTTGCATTTTCCATGCTAAGTGTCAAAAAACCTTACCTTGTATGAGTAAAATATTTGCACTGATAATGTGGTTAGCTTTTCATGCTGAAGAAGAAAACACATTTGCAGCAGGCTTCTGTTTGTTCTTTTTGTAAGTGTAAACAACTTCAACACCACTGAGCCTAGCAACCTAGTCCATTTGATTATATTATCATGGAAAGTTGGTTTAATGATGTTATGGAGGGACTGAGAGACTTTATTAAGCAGCCTTGTTGAGGAAGATGAATATTGAATGCCTTGTGTGTGTTACAGGCCATGTGGAGAAAAGATCAAAGAAGAACAAGGCTGTGGCTCTATCACAGCCAGCGTAGGAAGACTTGTTTTGACGTGGAATAACTTTTAACATGTTTTTTGTAACCTACAAAATAATTCTTGTATTACCATTATGTAATGTGGTGGTGGCTGTGCTTAAGAACTAGTAGTGCTAGTTAGGAGGGTGGCAGTTTTCTCAGATGATGACAAATATTTTTTACATGGTTCAAAATTCATGCAATTACATTAAAAATGGTAACTCCTCAATGGGCCAGAGTAAAATTTGAGATGAATTTATTGCTTCAGTTATTCATATTGCCCTGAGCTTGCAGTACCTAGATGCTGATCTTTCCTTCCTTGGCTTCCCAGGCATGCTAAAGGAATAGGAGAAGACAACTTGATTGCTGGGGAAGTTGGGCAGGGAGCATCCTCATAGTGTAGTAGCATGTCAGTGGGTGGGGGGAAAAAAGAACGCTGGTGTACACAGATTGTAACACAGAAGCAAGGCTGACTGTGGTTCCTTCATGGCTTTCTCTGTGAAGTGCTGCCATACTTGAACGTGGCTTAAAAAAAAGGAGAAAACTAAGATTGCCTTTTGTCTCACTGATAACTCCTTGAGTGGTACCCAGGTCATGCTAGATGCTGTAGCATGTCAGCTGCTCTGGAAGGTTTGGGGCTTGGAAGGCTGTACTGTGCGCTGTTGTGCAGTGACCTCAGAGAAGCAGGCTAGGGTTGGGACAGGCTTAATGATCACAAATTAGATGGAGTTGTATATATAGGATTCCTTATGTCTGTCTGGGTGTTCCCAAGGGTTTGGTATCCTCTCACCTGTGCTCTTAATGTGTTGGGTAAGATGAAAAATAGGAGCACCCTACCTTACAGGTGTTCAGGAGTACCTTGTGCCAAGTCCAGAGGGCCGAACTGGTGAGTTTTAGCAATGATACAGTTAGGGCTTTGGGATTTTTTTCCCAAGAAGTTCAGCAGGGGCACAGTGAAGATTCTAGAAGAGTACAACCCATCAAAACATACCTCTGTAGCCTACTAGCAAATTAGTACTTCATATTTTTAATTGACCTAGAAATGCTAATTTAACATATAGTGTGTCATGGTGTACATCTTTAAGCACATCTTTAAACATAAGGCAGTGTCTTGACAGACAGGTTTTGGAAGGTCTTGTTGTGGCAGATTCATTGAGCACGTCCAACTATGTTCCTCTCTCAGAGGTTGTTAACCCCACAGCAGAATTAATCAGACAGAATGAAGGTCTACACCAGCACAGAAATACTTGAGGGCAAGGCTGGTGTCTAGCTTTATGCTGCTGGTGTGCTGCATGTTTTAAATTACATGGGGTTTGGTCTCATAGTGTCAAAGTGGATTGTTATTAATGTGTTTTCTAAACTCGTGGGAGTATGTGTGGTGCTCTCTCAAGAGATTTATTTATTTTTACTGTCCCTACCACTCATATGTAGTTAGTGTCCTCAGACAAATGAAGTTTTCTTACTTGTTCTAAATACTCAAATCCTGTCTTTGTTTCCTGGTCAGTATCTTCTGTGGGACTGCAGGTGCATTCTTTACTCTTCCTTTTTCATTACCAGAGGGTTTTTTTTTCTCTACAGGAGCTAGGACTTGCACATTCTTGGAGTTTTTCTCCTTTTCATTAGAAATAGGGCGCTCAAGTTTTCACAGAATCATAGAATGTTAGGGGTTGGAAGGGACTTTGGAAGATCACCTAGTCCAACCCCCCTGCCAGAGCAGGATCACCTAGACTAGGTCACACAAGAACACGTTGAGGTGGGTTTTGAATGTCTCCAGAGAAAGAGACTCCAGAACCTCTCTGGGCAGTTTGTTCCAGTGCTCTGTCACACTGCAGCACAGCTGGAGAAGTCAGTGCAAACTGTTTCCATTCACAATAGGTCTCCCTCCAACCCTGGCAGAGTAGCAGTATTAAACACCAGCCAAGCAAGCTGGCTTTGTTTTGTTTTTAAATCAGTTGGAAGCAGCAGCGCTGGGATATTGACAGACTGACTCCTGTTCTTACCTCTGCCCTCAGAGTGGTTCCAAAGAATGTTTATCAATACGGTGATAGGTGCTTTTTATATATAAATATATATATTTATTAGATATCCCTGAGAAGAGTCTGGCTCTGTCCTCCTGACACTCGCCCTTTAGATATTTATAGACATTAATAAGGTCACCTCTCAGTCTCCTCTACTCCATGCTAAAGAGACCCAGCTCCCTCAGCCTGTCCTCATAAGGAAGGTGTTCCACTCAGTCATCTTGGTGGCCCTGTGCTGGACTCTTTCAGGTAGTTTCCTGTCCTTCTTGAACTGAGGGGCCCAGAACTGGACACAATATTCCAGGTGCAGTATCACCAGGCAGAGTAGAGGGGGAGAAAGTCCTCTCTTGACCTACTAACCACACCCCTTCTAATACACCTCAGGATGCTATGGGCCGCCTTAGCTACGAAGGCACATTGCTGGCTCATGGTTATCCTGCTGTCCACCAGGCCCCCCAGGTCCCTGTCACCTATGCTGCTCTCCAACAGATTCATCCCCAACGTATACAGCTACCTGGGGCTGTTCTTCCCCATATGCAAGACTCTACACTTGCCTGTGTTGTATTTCATTAAACTTCTCCCTGCCCAGCTCTCCAGCCTGTCCAGACCTTGCTGGATGGCAGCACGGCCCTCTGGTGTGTCAGCCACTCCTCTCAGTTTTGTGTCATTGGCAAAGTTGCTGGCAGTGCACTCTGTTCCCTCATCCAGGTCATTGATGAATGAATGTATTGAATAGTCCTGTTAGTCTGTCTAAAAGCCTTAGCAAAGTTCACTGTCTTTCACTCTATTACTGCATTTCCCAGTGTCTTTCACCAAAAGATCGGGCTACTAGTAATTAGACATACACATAAACAAATATACATTTAGATTTATGTTTTCCATGTTTCCTCTGAACATTTATTTCAAAGTGTCTCCTCAGTTTTTTAAAAGTGTCCTAACACTTTCAGAACCTGGATTTGAGGTTCAGTAAGGGTATTGCGCTGATACCAAGCTTGATTGGGTTCAGACAAGTCACAGTTCTTGTAAAATACATTTTATTTGGTCAGCTCTGCTACAGAACTGTCATGAAGTCGTGCCCAAGCTAGGGCTGTCTAAATAAGCAATGTTTTCCTTTCCATCTCTTCTACTGAGGTAGTTGCATGACTAACTCCAGTGGAAAGTGGTGGAGAGAAGATGGGGGGAAAAAAGCGTTTACAGAGGCTGGAAAATTCAGGAAGGAGAGCTAGAGAAGGGAGCAATTGAGGGCAGATAATTTTGAAAGGAATTAGGGGAAGGACCAAAGTCATGTAGACATAATATTGAAGAAGGGAGTGAGACAAGTCATGATATAATAACTGGCTGTGTGGGGGACATGTTAATATTGAAGGTGAGACTGCAGAGCACAACTTATAATTAATGCTGCTTGTAGTGGGAGGAGGAGGAAAAAGTGATGAAAGATGCTGGCAGCGGAGGGTTAGCACAAGTGGTGTACGTAGTTAGTGTCCCTGGATGAAGGTGAGACAATAATTTCTCTGGGAGTGAGAGAGGTGTAGGGAGAGAAGCAATGCTGAGACCTGATTATTAAAAAGGAGTCTGTGTTTGCTGGTGGTCTGTATGCAGGGAAGTCCAATACAGCTTATGATCAGTAAAGGATGTCTCTTCAGGGAGTCTGGAGTAAGAAGCACAGTTGTGGAGTCTCACAGCTTCTACTGTCATAATATGTCTCTGAGACCTAATATGTCTCATCCCCTCCTTAGTAGATAGTCCCCAGGGGGAATGGTGGCCTGTTCTTTCCAGTGGCTTCTTGCTCCATCTGCTTCAGGGATAAAGCTTTGTTGCTGTGGATTTACAGATCTCAGTCCAGCTGTTCCCCATATTGTGCAAGCTGAAATTCAGTTGTTTGTAGCTTTTTCTAAATATTATTTTTGCCTTTAAACCCCTCTATTTTTAAGCACAGATTAAAAAAAAAAGAACTCATGAAGTCAGAAACTCAGAGAACAGAGCTTGTGTGAACAAAGTGACTGTAAGAGCATCGTAATGCGATCCCTGGTGTTTGCTGTGTGGCTTGAAATGTTTTTATTCGCGGATGTCACTAGATGTAGCAATAATAAAACAGCCTTTGAATCTCAGTGCATTTTGGAGTTGCTTTAGCATAATTTTGGTCATACCTCATTAATGGAAAGCTGTGTGTTATGTGTGGTTCAGGAACTTGGCTTTCAGCTATGTAGTTTGTGTAGGCTGTGCCCTTATTTATCACATGACCTTGCAATATCACTGTAGGCTCTCATGACTTCAGGGCTTAATTATTGTAATTCCCTTTTCAGTGGATTAGTGATGAGGCTAATCTGCTGCTTGCAGCTTGTTCAGGCTGCAGCCGGGTACTTATTTCTGGGTTTCAGCTATCCCTCATTGCATTCAGCTTGCTCTGTGTTTTTTTACATTAGCTACGTACTACATGGTGTAATGTTTAGCTTAGCTTTATGTGTAAAAGTCTGAATGGGCATGCCTTGGTTACCTTTAGAGATTCTGGTTTATGTTTTTTTCCTGTTAACCTGAACTAATTTTTTAGCTTTTGCTGCAAGATTTACAAAAGGTTTCAGTCTGTGGATTAAATCAATTGAATACAGACATCTGCATTTAGATGTCTCACATAGGTTTTAAGCGGTCGTTAAAATTGAAAGAGTGTAGAGTGTGATCCAGGTGACTGGCCATTAAGTTGCTGAGAAGTAAAATGGCTGGTGTTAGTTGAGAAGTGCTTGGGTGTCCTAGATGTCTGTCTGTCTTTGGACTTTGAGACACCCAGTCATTTTGGACTGGCATCTGGAGGTCAGGTGGGATCATAGAATGGTATGGCTTACTGGTGACTGGTCACAAGTGGTGTTCCCCAGGGGCTGGTATTGGGGCCCTTCCTCTTTAATATCTTTATCGAGGATTTGGATGAGGGGATTGAGTGCACCCTCAGTAAGATTGCAGACAACACCAAGTTAGGGACAGATGTCAATCTACTGGAGAGTAGGAAGGGCCTCCAGAGGGACCTGGACAGGTTGGATCGATGGGCAGAGGCCAATGGGATGAAGTTCAACCTGGCGAAGTGCCGGGTCCTGCACTTTGGTCATACCAACCCCAGGCAATGCTACAGGCTTGGGGCAGGGTGGCTGGAAAGCTGTACAGAGGAAAAAGGATCTGAGGGTGTTAGTTGACATTCGCCTGAACATGAGCAGCAGTGTGCCCAGGTGGCCAAGAAGGCCAACAGCATCCTGGCTTGCATCAGGAATAGTGTAACTACTAGGACCAGGGAAGTGATCATCCCCCTGTACTCAGCTCTGGTGAGGCTGCTCAGCTCTGGTGAGGCTGCACCTTGAGTACTGTGTTCAGTTTTGGGTCACTCACTACAAGAAAGACATTGAGGATTTCCTAGAACCACTGAGAGAACCAGGACATCCCACACATCTATTTGACCTGTTGCTTTGTAAGGGGGGGAAACTAAGTTGTACTCCTGTGGGATGGGAGAAGAGGAGAAAGCTTTTTGTGTTTTGCTAGTGCGTAGGAGAAGCCTCTGAAGCCTGGGTTTGACAAAAGGATTTACTGGAGCAGATAATGGACAAAAACCCTAGATCACTCAAAAAGGTTCTGAACCGAATATCTTAAAAGTAGGGTTTATCTCACTTTTGTTGATGAGTTTAATTCTGCTGTATTTATCATGTTTGCCCATCTCTGTACAGAGTCCAGGGAAAAAGGAGAAAATGAACCCATACATAGACTTCCTGTGCTATCAGGCTTTCTCACTGTGATGTAACTTCATGTGATCTTTCTTTTAATGTAGGAATTTTGATGGGGTTCCTTGCTAGTAATGGATAATGAGATTAGTGAGAAAAGAAATGTTTGGCTTCTTTGTATCTCTTCCATACCTTGTTTCTCCCTCCTAAACTGGGATGGTGGGAGTGAATATGACAGTAGTTAAGGCTTAAATGGAAGCCTACATATGTAATGCTGTCATTTGTATGTTCTGTTTGAGTTATTCTGTACTGGTTTAAATATTATAAAGGCTATTTTGTTAAATTACATGGTGTGGTAAACAGTAGAGGTTTTCTTTAAGCCTGTGCTAGAAATAATGCCAAATGAAAATACATTTTTTCATATCAGATACGGTTATATGAAAACACATCCTTCCGAGAAAATGCATCTAGCGGTGGTTGCCTGTGGAGAAAGACTGGAGGAGACTGTTACTATGTTGAGGTCAGCCATTATTTTCAGCATCAGACCTCTCCAGTTTCATATTTTTGCTGAGGACCAATTACATGAGAGTTTCAAAGACATAGTAAGTACCCAAATAATTTATTTTATCAATTTGCAGTACAATTTCAGTAATACATAGCAATTTCTCTGCCTCTTGGATGGTAGTTGTTTGTTAGAGTGGCAGAAAGGCAGGCGTCTAAAAATAAGGTAATATGCAAGTGTTTTGTAATGTTGGATGGGGATTTTTGAACTCCCCCACTCAGAAAAGTGCCAGTTGCTGATATCAAAGCTTTTCACCCAGACAGACCAAAACTTCCTGGTTTGTCACTTTGAATCCATGAAATGCAAACTTGATGTTCCAAATGCAAACCCGATGTTCCAAACACAAACCAGTTACCTTGTGTGATCTTATTTGAAGTTGCTTTTACAAGAGAAAATAGAGATCTTTCCTTTTTTGTTCCTGTGCTTACAACAGGAGTCAGCCTCATGTTGTCTAAGCAAAGTAAAACATCAGTCTTTGAAAATGGGATACATGGTTCTGTCTAATTTTAGTAAATTCCAGTTAATGAATATAACATTATGACTGGAAGGGCATTATTAGAAGCTGGCTAGTATATAGCTGCAGAGGGTTTTACTATTTTTGTATTTAAAATGTCAGACTTCTATGATACTAGTAGAATATGCATGCTAATATATATAAACAAACCCTAATGTCATGTGAACAGTAACTGGCGAAAATTGGGTAAAGCTATTTTAAATTGAGAGAGACTTCATTGGTAGTTCTCCTGTGGAAACCAGTTAAGGAGGGGGAAAGTTTTATTTGATTTTACTTGCTTTTCTTCTGTATATGATCTGATAGGATGTGTTTTCTTCATAGTGGCCTGCAGGTGCCACTTTTTGTTCAAGCATTTTGAGTAGTAGACAGATCCTTATAGTTAAGAAAGCATTTCTGTTATGGAAGAGAGGTGTTGCAGTTGAGTTTACTTTAAATGGGGGTTTGATTTCTTTTTTCTTAATAGGATTGAACTGAAGTAACTTTTGTGGTCTTTTCTTTTCACATAGCTTGATAACTTCCCCTATGAAGGAAAAGTTAATTACACATTATATCCGATAACATTTCCAAATGAGAGTGCAGCAGAATGGAAGAAATTGTTTAAACCATGTGCTTCACAAAGGCTGTTCTTGCCAGTAAGTTATTCCGTAATAGGACAATGCAGAAATGTCTCTCTATGAAGCATTAAGCTGTCCTTGCTAATCTAATTTCTTCTTAATCTTAAATGAAGAACTAACCCTCCTCCTAAAAGTTACTTTCACAACATCATAAAAAAGCACTGTGAATTTAACCTTCTTCTATGACACTGTTACACAATGGAATAAAAGTCCTTTTCTCACTTGATGCATTATGTAACCTCAGTGAGGTGCAGGTCATGTTGTCAGACATCAGAGGTAAGATGGATGCATCACACCTCATCTCCTCATTTAGCTGGAAAGTTTTCTGCACACATGGGTCTGAGAAGTGTTAAAGAAAATGAAACATGAAATGGGCAATTGTTGCCAGACTGTTCTGTGCAGCCTTTTCTTTGCTGACATAAGAGGCTTCTGAAGTATGATTTCTGGCTAGGTGAATTACTGCAGTGTCAGCTATTTCCCAACTACTGCCTCCTGTGGGGCTGCCTTACACCTCTCCCTTGTTTCATTAGATGCATAGGAAAGCAAGGGAATGGGGGAAAAGATGGGAGCTCCTGTTAATGTTTCACCTGTCCTGCCACGTACTCCTGAGGAGCTCAGGGTATCAAATGCAAACTATGTGCCTTTGCATTACTATTCTCTATAAAATCTCTACAAAAATTCTCCAAAATGAGAGAAGAGGGAATGATGATAAATTTATTGACAACAAACTGTCTAACTTTGTTTTCAGATGACAAAAATGTATTAAACATTATTGTGTAATGACAACTTATGTTTTGTGAAGAGAAGCTCAATAAAACTTAAAAATTTGGTTTTAAACTTCTTTCCTTCACAGTTAATCCTCAAAAATGTGGATTCTCTCCTGTATGTTGATACTGACATCCTGTTTTTGAGACCTGTTGATGATATTTGGTCTTTTCTTGGAAAGTTCAACTCCACACAAGTTGCTGCAATGGCACCGGAGCATGAAGAGCCTCGTATCGGGTGGTATAATCGCTTCGCCAGGCATCCCTACTACGGAGTAACGGGAGTAAATTCTGGAGTCATGTTAATGAACATGACACGTATCAGGAGAAAGTATTTCAAGGTATGCCTCTTGCCTTTATAGCATCTTCTGTAGTTTTACCTCTTTTAATCCTAATTCTGCTTTAGATTTATGTGGGACAGTGTTTTTCAAAATATTTTTGTGTAATTGGAATAATGCTCAAAAAATATGGAGTGTTTAAAATGGTATCTAACTTGTTTCTTTTAAATATCATACACCGTAAGGCTTGGAAGTCCCGAATTTCAAGTCTGCTTGATTATTTTAATTAGTTCTGAGGGATCCTAGGACTTGATCAAGTCTGCTGTAAATTATGTTTGTCAGTAAATATTCTGGTATTTTTTCTTGACTTTAGAGATCCCAGAAAGCAGTTAATATATACTGTAAACTAACTTTAAAAATGTGGGTAGTAGTATGACCAGGAGGTGGTGCCAAAACATTTTGTAAGTTATTTTAACTGTATGGCTTCCAAATTTTGATCTTTTACATTGTAACCAGGTGATTCTCACCATAAGTATCTTTTGATTTATTTTGAAGTCATAGTTTTTGATAAGTTCATCATGAAAGGACTTTGTAAAGGACTGTGTGCAGCATCAGGAATGATTATTGTTTCACAGATGAGAAGTTTTTTTCTGACGTACTTGAAACAAAAGTACAAAAGGAGTGCTCTGTGATTATGCTAGGGGGAAAAGTGCTTCTCTGCTTAAGAGAAGTTTGATTAGGGAAAAATAACTATACAGTAAAAACCGTTGGAAGTGCACCCATAGGAGAGGCAATGTAAACTTGCAGTCAACATTACTTTTGCTCTCCTGCTTCCAATTTAAGAAAGATTTCATTTTGATCTTCACATTCTTGCTCTGTGGTGTTTTGGTTTTTTTTTTTTTAATGGAAATAGAGATAATTTAGGAGAAATGGAGCATAGATTATATTGGCGGTAGTTAAAATATAAAGTTATAATAAAGTAGTTAAATATAGCATATACCTATAGTTTTCCCAAGAAGAAAGCTTGTTTGTATATATCATCAGTGAATCTTGCATTGTCTGCTTTGTTTCTTTTCTTAATTATAGCATCTGGAGAAATTAAAATATTGAAAAGTATCATACTAAAATTACAGGACTGAAAACTGTGTCTATCTCAACCTCTGACAATGCATTTCTGTACAGTGAAGCATTTCTGATGTGATAAACTCTGAGAGCAAGGTTGGTCTTTTATTCGTAAGCTTCCAGGATTCTGGTTGTGCTTATCAGTACAACTTAGCTTATCAATTTATTTGAAACTTGATCCGTTCTTACTAAAATCAGAATTAATTCTTTTCAAAAGTATAAGACTATGTAGGAAATTCAAATTGTCTTTCAAATTAACTGTAGTTTTCCAGGGGACAATCTAAAGTGCCTTTATCACCTCAAATCAATGGTTTCGTAAAATTTATGTCTAGATGTACAGATTTAAGTAGGTGAAATCATTCATGAATATTTTGAAGTTCAAAATGGAATATTGCCATGTTCCCTTGGTACTGAAGGGCTGGAGTATTTCCCAGGCCCTGACAATACCAGTTTACCTATTCCTGTTGTTCTGTGTGGTATTATGCAGTGATCCATGTCAGATTGCTAAACCAAAACCAGCCTTGGAAGAAATGCTTTCTAATAATTGCTCTTTATTTTGGGTGTGAATATCTGTGATTTATAAGACGCCAGCTGTAAGACAAGGCACACATCCATATGCTTTTCTCATGACCCTTCAGTATACCCAGTATGATGTATGGTTTCTAGCTAACTGGGCCACTGAATTTTTTTTCTGTAGTAAAGATGATTGTGTGTCATCAACTTGTGTAGGGAACCAAAACAACAACAACAACAAAGTCTTGAGTTGTCCTGAAAGCGTTGTTCTTCTTGCTCTTTCTCAGATCATTCAGTATGAACTGTACTAAGCAAGTCTGCTTGAGGAGTTGCGAGCTTAAGGTTCATACAATTCAGGGAAAGGAACTGAGATTGGAGCGAGCTATGCAGTGCTGTGCAAGTACACTAAACAGTCAGGATTATGAAAGGGCTTCTCTTGAGAAAGAGAAGCAGAAACAGAGCAAAGCTGCCAAATAGTAAGGCACATGATTCAAACCCCTTTTTGATGACAAAAATAAATGTGATCAACCCGTTCCCCTGCTCCACTTCAGTTGTTTAAAATGTCAGAATCACAGCATTTTCTGCCCTTAATTATTACTCATCATTCTTTGGCATCCTTCCCAGGGCTTTACTGTCATTTCAAACTTAAACTTCATCTTCCATGTCTGATGCATGTATGCTTCTGGACCTTGCTTTCTCATGTCTTCTAAACTACATACTTGTCCAGGAATGCTTGTATGCTCACTGTGGCTATTTCTCAAACATTTGAGACTAATGGTAAGCATAAAAAAAAGTCTTTCACTCTTGCTTGGTAGTAAGAAGTAAAAAAGAAATAAAAAAGACTATGTATTCACAGAAGCACAGAACATTATGAGTTGAAAGTGACTAGGGCAGGATCACCTAGACTAGATCTCACAGGAACGCATCCAGGTGGGTTTTCAATGTCTCCAGAGAAGGAGACCCCACAATCTCTCTGGGCATTCTGTAAAACTAGAAAACTTTGTCTTATGGGGGGAAGGTCAGAATTTGTTTATTTTCATTTGGGTGACTGAACAATTTCCTCAGCGTTTATGTAAGTTCTGGGAATTTTTCTCTCTC
The DNA here is from genome assembly GCA_020800305.1 of Porphyrio hochstetteri. Classification (NCBI taxonomy): domain Eukaryota; kingdom Metazoa; phylum Chordata; class Aves; order Gruiformes; family Rallidae; genus Porphyrio; species Porphyrio hochstetteri. The sequence continues at coordinate 37,334,172 of CM036905.1, forward strand.
TTTAAAGTTGTCTGTAGACCTTTTTGTATGGCTGTCTAGGGGCTAGAACACTTGTCTAAACAGTGGAAGTTTTGGATCAGGATATTCCTCCAATATGATGAATTTAAAACTGTGAGTTCTTTGTCCATTGTAGTTTCTTCATGTTGATGAATTAAAGGTGCTTGAGGCTGTTAAGCATCTTTCTTCTGTTGTCACATTGATTTGTAAGAGTCAGAGGAACCGGAAGATGAATAAATAAAGAGAACCAGAGACTTTAGCCAATGGTTATAGTGCTCACCTGGGTAGGAGAAAACATGTAGTTCTGTGTATTGTTCCTGGATTGTCTTTTATCCACTTTTTTATTCAAGTCTCAGTCTTCCTAGGACTGTCAAATCTGTTCACTTCGGATGAGTGTCCTAGCTACTTGGGTATCTGTGGTGCCTAATGGAAATTGTCACTTCTGGTTCTATCTTGTGTGTTTTGAAACTCCGTGTATGAAGTATAAATATATGCACTGTGTGTATACATATATATGCACATATGTTATTGAATATAGTTTGGTCATTAAGCAGTGCATAACTGGATGTAAGACTGGGATTGGTAGTGAAGCTTCTGATGGCTAGTGCTTGCCTAATGGGAACATGAAACGTGCAAGATTATTGAGGAGATGGAACATACAATTAGGTGACTTTTGAATATGTGTATACCTATAGATGTAGATACCTTTAAGCTGGAAGAGATGTGGCAAATACCTCAGTGTTTAACAAACAGCTGTAGCCCAGCGAAGCTTTGTGAATAGAGAACAGTGACGGGGTCGGTACCAGGACCAGTGAACATCTTAGAGACACGGACAGTGGAATTCAGTGCACTCTCCACAAGTTTGCTGATGATACCAAGTGGAGTCATGTGGTGCAGTAGGCACACTGGAGGGAAGAGATGCCGTCCAGAGGCACCTTGAGAGGTGAGCCCGTACAAACAACATGAAGTTCAAGGAGGCTAAATGCAAGGTCTTGCACATGGGTTGGTGCAGTCCCAAGCACAAACCCAGGCTGGGCAGAGAATGGATTTGGAGCAGCCCTGAGGAGAACTCAAGGTGTTGATTGATGTAAAGCTCAACATGAGACAGCAGTGTGCACTTGCAGCCCAGAAAGTCAAACACATCCGGGGCACTAAAAGCAGCATGGCCAGAAGACAGAATGAGGTGTTTCCACCTCTGTAACTCTGGTGAGACCCCACCTGGAGTACTGCATCCAGCTCTGGGGTCACCAGCCCAAGAAAGACGTGGAACTGTTGGAACAAGCCCAGAGGAGGGCCATGGAAATGGTGAGAGGGCTGGAGCACCTTGCTGAGAGATCAGCCTGGAGAAAAGAAGGCTCTAGCGAGACCTTATAGTAGCCTTCCAGTACCTAAAGGGGCCTGCAGGAAAGCTGGAGAGGGAATGTAGTGAGAGGACCAGGGATAATGGCTTTAAGCTGACAGAGGGTAGATTTTGATTAGCTATTAAGAAGCGATTCTTCACTGGTGGTGAGGCCCTGGCACAGGTTGCCCAGAGAAGCTGTGTTTGCCCCCTCTCTGGTGGTGTTCAAACCCAGGTCAGATGGGACTTTGGACAACCTGGTCTAGTGGAGGGGGTCCCCGCTGTGTTCAGGGGTTGGAATTAGATGATCTTTGAAGTCCCTTTTAACACAAACCATTCTGTGTTTCTGTGACTGTTGCCATTGTTATCGTATCCGAGGCATGGGCAGTCAGGGAACAGAATGAGCTCTTAGAAAATCAAACAAGCCCCAAATAAAATAACTCCAGATAATGTGTGCAAAGGAGACGTTCAAAGGTATGCTTTAGACAAAAAAAGGTGAAAGTTCACAGAGTTTCTGTGACCTAAGCCATTATGTACTTTTTTATTTAGTATTGCTCAAGGCTAAAATTCTGTAATGGGTTGACCCTGTCTGGAGGCTGGGTGTCCCTCCTGCCTCCCAAACCACTCTGTCACTCCGCTTCTCAGCTGGGCAGGGGAAGGAAAATGCAACAAAAGGCTGTGGGTCAAGATAAGGACGGCGAGATTGCTCACCATATACTGTCATGGGCAGAATAGGTTCAGCTTGGGAAAAGTAATTAAATTTTTTATCAATTCAGAATCAAATTATGAGAAACAAAACCAAATTTTAAAACGTGTCCTCCTACTCCTCCCTTCCTTCTTTCAGGGTTCAACTTCTCTCTTGATTTCTCTCCCTCCTTCACCCAGCAGCACAGGGGGATGGGGAAATGGGGGTTGTGGTCAGCTCATCATCACATGTTGTCTCTGCTGCTCCTTCCTCCTTGGAGAGAGGACACCTCACACTCTTCCTCTGCTCCACCATGAGTTCCCTCTCATGTGAGACAGTCCTCCACCAACTTCGCCAACATAAGTCCTTCCCATGGGCTGCAGCTCTTCACCAGCTGTTCCCGTGTGGGTCCCTTCCATGGGGTGCAGTCCTTCAGGACCAGACTGCTCCAGCATGGGTCCTCCACAAGATCACAAGTCCTGCCAGCAAACCTGCTCTGGCATGGGCTCTTCTGTCCATGGGGCCACAGGTCCTGCCAGGAGCTTGCTCCAGTGCAGGCTTCTCATGGTGTCACAGCCTCCTTTGAGTGCATCCCCCTGTTGTGCCATGGGTCGTGCATGGACTGCTGGTGGGTATCTGCGCAACTCTTAACCTCCATGGGCTGCAGGGGGACAGTCTGCTTCGCCATGGTCTTCTCCACGAGCTACAGGGGAATCTCTGCCCTGGTGCCTGGAGCACCTCCTCCCTCTCCTTCACTGACCTTGGTGTCTGCAGTGTCACATCATCTCACTCCTTTCTCTACCTGCAGTTGCTCCTGGTGTTTTGGTTTTTTTTTTTCCTCCCTCCTTAAATACATTTTCCCAGAGGCACTGCCACCGTTGCTGATGGGCTCAGCCTTGGCCAGTAATGGGTCTGTCTTGGAGCTGGCTGGCTTTGGTTCTGTGGGACAAGGTGGAAGCTTCTCGCAGTTTCTCACAGCAGCTACCTCTGTATTCTGCACCCCCCCCCCAGCCCTTACCAACCAAATGCAATACAAGTTCCAAGAAATAAGATATGCTTGCACTAATTGCTGCTAAAAGGAAGAGTCACATCTCTTACCAGCTATTCTTTCCTGCTTTTCTTTCATAATTTGCCCTAGCCTCTGGTGTTTTGTCCCTTCAACAATTCCATTAAATTTGCTAGGAGTAGAAAAAAGAAACTTTGCTGCTGGGTTAGTGAAGTCAGCTCACAGAAACATCTAGTAAGTGTTAGCACTATGCCAGAACATAGTCATGTAACCAGAAGGCAGGGAGCTTGCTCTCATTGGCCTTGAGAAAATGTAATTGGTCAATCATGGGACAGACCTGCAGTTTCTTTAGGTATTGCTCTATGATTTGAATACTTTTCCTCAATTTTACATTTTTCTACTAGACTTGAGAGGTAATACTAGGTTGCTACAGGCTAAATGTGGCAGCTCTTGTAAATCTGTCTTGGCCAGGCAGAAGTATTCTGGGCCTGCAGTCAGACTAATTAAATCACAGCATTTAAATAAAACAAACAATAAACCCCATCAAACACCAAACCAAACATTTAGGGGAATTTAAGTTCTATGTCTATTTTGTTCTTGCACCCTTCCCCTCAAAAAAAACCCCAGAGATTTGAAGGGTTCATAAGAACTTATATGTATCAGCTTGATGGCATCACAGAAATCGTAGAATCATAGAACGGTTTGGGTTGGAAGGGACCTCACAGATCATTTAGTTCCAACCCCCTGCCATGGGCAGGGACACCTTCACTAGATCAGGCTGCCCAAAGCTCCATCCAACCCGGCCTTAAACACCACCTCCAGGGATGGGGCTTCCACAATGCCTACTATCATTGTGGTTTATTTCTTAATCCTATTTAATCTTTGCAATTTGTTGAATATTGGAGATGATATTTATACTCCAGAAATCCTTAAGTTATCATAGTTATTTTTCTCATGTTTACGTGAGTTACTATTGAAAAGCAATTCTATCATTAATGCTGATAGAACTTGAGCATTCTACTCACAGTTTGACCTTGCTACAAGTTACAGTAGAGTTTTAAAGGACATTGTATAAGTATTCAGATAGTTTCTCTTACTCTGTGATTCCTACACTTGTTTCATTATACATTAGTGTTAATAAATTAATATGTAACTTCTCTATTCATGCAAAAGGTTATTGAACTGTTACGATTTCCAGTTCTTAAACCTGATGGCACTATTTGTCATATAGCATTGCTTCTAGACACCAGGCAGTGTGATGTATGCTGTTACCTGCTTTCCATCTCCTTGGGATATACTCTGGATTTCGCTGCTGTTAAGACTATACAAGTTAACTGATAATTGTATGAAATAATGACTTAAAAAATTTAAAGTAATATTTCTATGGGTTGCTCTTAAGAGATTATACTGTAATAAATAAAGTTTATCACGATTGTCCTGGTATTGGTGAGCTAATTTAATTCTGGTTTTAGTTGTTAGCACTGAGACTAAATTTAAACCACAGGTCAATATTCTGTGGATGCCAACATTCAGGTGAGGGAGTAATCTTTACCCACTGTGATTCAGTCCAATTAATTTGCTTTTTGGAAGGTTTTAGCTTGGTGTTAAGCCTGTGGTTTCTTTTGTTTAATCATATTGCATTGAGCCTAATGATAATTCTTGCTAGAGAAGAATTCTCTTGTGCATTTCTTATGCCTGCCCTTATCAAATACTTGCAAGCAATCATAGTCATAAATTTTTTAGGACAGAAGGGACTGTAATATTCTGTTTGGCTTCTTACATAATACAGGCTATAGATCTTTTTTTGTTATTAATTCTCATATGAAATCTGATAGTGTTTCTTTTTAGTCCTCAGTTCTGAAAACCCTTCATTTTTGATGGCTGAAATTATTTAAGGAAAGACTAAAAAAACTGCTATTTTTTGCACTTTCTAGTGTGCCAGTGGAAAGCTTGAAGAAAGTATTTGTTACTATAATTCTGAAATTGAATATTTTGCTTCTGATAATCTTTTCTGTTCCTTAACATGGTGTTTTTATGTACACATCCTAAATCATACTAGAGTTCTTGTTTAATGTTCTTTTTGGCAACTTGGCTAAACAGATTTGAGGGCACAATCCTACACTTGTTCAAGAATTTTGTCTCTTTGGGACTTCTGTTATTCCGTCATCACTCTCCCAACTGAAGTAGAAGGTACAGAGTGAGCAGCCTTGTGCCTTTTCTGTTCTAGTTGAGTTTAAACATGGTGTAAAGAAAAGAAATTTAGCTTTAGAATATGTAACCTGTTAAAATGCAGATGAGTAACCCCTTTGGTAAAGTGGAGTTCATTTTGACCCGCTTACTCCAAGTAGTGCCTCTTCAGCCAGGCCCTTAGAAGAGCTCCTGCTTTCCCTTTGAAGTCATTTTGCTAAATCAAGAAATTGGGAATTAAGTAACAGCTGTTAGAGTCTGACTGCCTCTTGCTAGGGAAAAGTTGTGCCTTTGCTGTGAAAGTTCAAGTTCAGTAACTTGAATTAATTTTTTTTTACCGCAGCGAAAATTCTTTTGAAAACCTTTGAAGATTTTCCATGTTTTTCTACGCTGCTTTGTAGCCAGTATTTTTTATCTGTATATGTTTGGAACTATTTAATAATTAATTTTATATTGATCTTTTGAATTTTTTGAAGTTAACTTAAAAATGTGTGTTATATTATCACTCCCTGATAAAGACAAAGAAACTGCGTGAAGTATGGGTATTTAAATATTGCCCAGGCTTTTCCATCCATCACTTAAATATGGCTTGTGTTAGATCCTACTGCTGTACAAAAGCCCCCTGCTTGCTATTTCTTGGAACTCTTGGTTTAATATGTTTGAGGGAAATCTTGAAGACAAAAATTTAATGTGGCAGTTAAATAGAAATAGGAGATGCATAACAATTTTCCTTGTCATAAAATAATATTTGAGAAATAAAGTATGCTTGAAAGGTCTATGTTTTCCTTGTATTTGCTTACATGTTTAAAATGTTGGAGATTTGTAAATTTGAAAAGCAAATTACTGTGATTCTGTGGGGAACTTCCTTCTTTATAGGTGTAATTATCCTGCATGTGCATTGTTTTGCTTTGTTCTCTTTAATAGAATGATATGACACCAGTCCGGTTACAGTGGGGAGAAATTCTAATGCCACTGCTGAAGAAGTACAAGTTGAACATAACATGGGGTGATCAGGATCTATTGAACATCATGTTTTTTCACAATCCAGGTAAATCCACATTGATTCCAAGTCTAACATGACAAAGTTGATCTTTTCTATGATGTTCAAAACTCCCAGGAAAATACTCTTTTAGCAGACTTTTCAGTGAAAGCATTAAATGGACTTTTCTTTCAGGAAATGAAAGTTGTTTAGTTTGAGAGATAGCATTGGAGCTTGCTAGGGTGTCATTAGCTGCTAGGTTTTGAAGTAACTGTACAGAAATACGAAGCAGCCTTGGGGGGGAGGGAAAATTAATTTATTTCCTGACACAATTTTTGATACTGAATCCAGAGTTCTCATTTTTCTGCACAGAAAGTCTTTATGTCTTTCCTTGTCAATGGAATTATCGGCCTGACCACTGCATCTATGGAAGCAATTGTAAGGAAGCTGAAGAAGAAGGTATATTTATCCTTCATGGAAACAGAGGTGTTTACCATGATGATAAACAACCGACTTTTAGGGCTGTCTATGAAGCAATAAAAAACGTAAGTGTTTACAGCATTGTACTTTTGCAGAGGTTTTTTTAGTGTACTTTTATCTGCAGTGCTGCATGTGTTTTTGTAGGTTTTGTTGATACTTACCAATCAACTTGATTGGAACAAAGTGGACTTTTTTGTTTTGTTTTGGTTTTCTTTTTAAGTAATGCTGAGTGTTTCACCAATTTGTCCTTTACTGCTTGGCTAGAATTGCAGGGTATTCCTTTTGTAACAAGTGTCTTTTGAAACATCCTGTAGGCTCTTTCTACCTTAGGATTCTAAAACATTGCATATAGTTGTCTATCTTTATTTAAAATACTTTATGCCTGTTCCTTTCATAAATTCATCTAGTAAACAGTGCATTTAAAGATCACCAGAACCTTAATTTTTTCTGGAGATTTAAAAATGGGGGAAAACCTCCTTCTTTTTCATAAAGTTTGTGTGTATTTACTGCAGCAGTTTAACATTTAATTGTAGCTAGATTTGGATAGCAGAAAATATTTTTATGCTGTGTTTTGACACTGTGTATTAATATGTTGCTGTTCCTTTAAATACTAAGCACAGTGACTTCTTTTCATTCTGCAAATAAGTCATCTAATAAACTATTTATCACTACATCAGTATACTCGCTGAAGAGCTGTAAAATTTAGCACTGATGCACATTTTAATGTAGCAGGCTATTGTGTGTGTATAACCTTCAAAAATCAATAGTATATTTTAATGGTGCTTTATTACACGTTGTCATATGGATATAAAAATGAAGAAAAGTACTTTTGGGGGTCTGAGAATACATTGCAGAGAAAGTGAATGTGTTTCCATAAAAATACGATTTCTTTTTTTCCTTTGAGCATTGTCAAAAAAAGAAGAAAAAAATTATTTCTTTTTATTTATGATCTCATTTGGTTTATGAATGTGTCAGAGAAAGTATGTAAAACTCCACTGATTCAGTGGTAATAAGATGAACAAAATTATGTTACTTTGAGGTGCTGTTTTAGCTTATCATTTGTTTAGAAAAAATACTGCACCATTGAATTAATGACTTCTTTATTTCACGTCCACGTTAAATATTTGACCATCATTCAGTTTAATGAAACTTCAGTAGCACAGCTTTTCATACTGATTTCATTATAATTTGATAAGAATTGTGTTCCTTAAAAGTTATATGTCATTCAAGAAAGTTACAATTATTTCTGGTTGGTTGTTGAATAATATGTCTTTAATAAGGTAATTTAAAATTTCCTTTTTGCCTGTCTGGATATGTTCATTTGTTTGGGGTTGGACTTTTTTTGTTTGCTTGTGACTGTTTGGGTTTTTTTTTACCTTGCTTTTTAGGCTTATTGAAAGCTTATTGAATTACGTTTCTGTTATTTAGAGGTGCTTTTCAAATACGCTATTCAGAAGTTCAAGTTCTTGAAAGCATTTAATAAACCTATAGGAAGCAAGTAAGATGTTCAGAGGCAACTTTATAGAACTCTTTTATCATGCTGAACAATTAGGCTTTTCCATACTGACCTTAAATCTTCTTTTCTTAACCTCTTTACAGTATTCATTTGGAGATGACCTGTTTCATTCCCTGTTGCAGCCCCTAGAACTGGAATTACAGAAAACCACACATACATACTGTGGAAAAGTATACAAAGTGTTCGTAAAGCAGCTAACAAAAAGTGTAAGAGACTTGTCTGTCAGAAGAGCAAAAGGAAGGTGATTTTTACTCTAACCTGTTTATTCAGTAGACTGAATTAACATCCTGGTCAAAAGGTGCAAAAATTCTAACATGGCTTGAATCTGCTCTTAATGTGCCCAAATAAAAGTTTACTAGCATATGTAAAGATGAAGAAAACACTCATGTAATGAAGAACAGGAACTTATTTTCTGCAAAGGTGACTTTGTACTCTTTTGAAGTTTAATCACTGCTAATGTTTATCTTGGATCCAGTGGTTTGGGTGTTACTGGCTTCTGTGGTCTGTGGTTTAATCTGCAAAATTCAGTTACCTAATGATCAAACCAACAACGAAAAAATGGAGACGGCTCCATTTGGGATTGTACCTCATACGTTGTCTAAAATTCTCTTAAACTGTGAATGTAGCAATAACTGAGTTGGCAGCACTAACTTCACTTTAAAGGTGTAAGCCTTTATGTAAACAAAGTTGTTTACAAGTGCAGAAAAGGCTCTGTTTTCAAAGAAATGTGATATAATCATGGACAATCTGTATGTGCCTTTATATGTTCATCTCTTACATGTTGAAGTACTGTTTTGACAATCTGTTTTGTTATCTTAGTTTTAAACTGCACACTATAAATATGATATTCTGAGAAAATAACTAGCATGTGATACAGGTTTTTCTCTGTAGATAAACAGAGTTTTTAAATACAGCATTTGTTTCAACATTGTTGAGCCATCATGGCCAAACTATAGATTAGAATTGAAGGGTTTTTAGCAAAAAATCAACTTGAAGTTGTCTGTTTTTTTAAAAACTACATGGGTTTGCAGCTTTATAGGGCATTTTTTGAACTAGAAAAAAGCATGGAAAACTCTTGCTGTTGTATTTCCTTACCGAGAATTATTACCTGCTTATTATTATAGAGTATTTAGTACCTACAAGTGAAGAACTGTAATAAGAGTTTTGATGCTTCATCAGACTTTGTATTAGATGGGTTTCTTAGAGCATATATCTTGTTACCATATTTTTTTTTTAATACCATGGCTTTAAAATAGTTTTGGGGTAGACCCTCAACAGGAATTCATTACTCTCAGTACGATAATAGTGATTTACAACAGGTAAGGATTAGGCTTTCTTTAGTGATTTTAGTGGGGGGGAAAAAAAAGTTCTGTTTATGTAATACAGACTTTTTGCCATTAACAATGAAGAAAAAGGCTGAGTTCTAGTGTTATGGTAAAATGTTATTAAAACCTGCATGGTATGAGATGTATTTGTAAAGTAAATTTGACATTGGCTAACCTGACTGAGATGAAGTTTTCTTCTAGAAAAGCTCCTGTGTGTTAAACATGGAGGATCCACTTGCTGACTTGCACCTTCATCCCAACCCTGTTTTAGAAGCTTCATTTTTGTGGCTGTTTCTGATAGGCAGGCTGGCTCTGACTCCCAGATCCACGTGAGCTGGATAAATGCTTTAGCACTAGAAAAACACACTCTGTTGTAAGCAGAGTTTATATCTGCTCCTAATCTCCCCGCTGGCTCGGGGTATAAATTTCTGGGATGGGAACCAGGAAGCAGTCTGCCTCACAGGTAGTTACGGTCTCTTTGTCTAGCTGTGTAACACTTTGAAGTCTGAAAATCTGTGTGAAGGTGAAAACTGTTATTGACTGATTTGACAATATGTAATGCATTATTTTTTTACATAAATACTGATTTTTATATCAATTTGTCTTCAGCTTTTTCTTTTATGTGTTGTGATGAGTTGTCCCTGGCTGGAGGCCAGGTGCCCCTCAAAGCTGCTCTGTCATTCCACTCCTCAGCTGGGTCGGGGAAGGAAGATACAACAAAAAACTCAGGGTAAGGACAGGGAGAGATGGCTCACCAGTTACCTTCATGAGCAAAACAGATTCAGCCTGGGAAAAGTAATTTAATTTATTACCAATCAAATCAGAGTTGAATAATGCGAAGTAAAGCCAAATCTTAACACACTTCCCTCCACTCCTTCTTTGAGGGGTCAGTATCACCCCTGACTTCTCCCTCCTCCTGTCCCCAGTGGCACAGGGGGATGGGGAATGGGTGTTGTAGTCAGTTCATTGCATATTGTCTCTGCTGCTCCTTCCTCCTCAGGGAGGAGAACTCACGTTCTTCCCTTGCTCCAGTGTGGGGTCCCTCCCACGGGAGACAATCCTCCACCAACTTCTCCAATGTAAGTCCTTCCCACAGGCTGCAGGTCTTCATGAACTGCTCCAGCATGAGTTCCCCACAGATTCACAAGTCCTGTCAAGAAACCTGCTCTGGCATGTGCCACTCTTTCCATGGGTCCACAGGACCTACCGGGAGCCTGCTCCAGTGTGGGTTTCCCCATGGGATCAAAGCCTTCCTGCTCTGGTGTGGTATCCTCAGGCCTGGAAGGAAATCTCTGCTCCCCATCATCCTCAACTGTCAAGCAGGTTTGACAATATCTGTTTACTTGCCTGTACAGGGGTGTTTTGACCTGGTTATGTGGAATATTCCTGTATAATTTAAATGAATATGTAGGCTGTCTCCTTTGGGTTTTGGGTTTTTTTTAAAATAAATTATCCATTTTGAATAGTTATTATTTTTGCATTCTCTCCTGTGGTATCTAATATGATTTACCATAATTATCATAGCTTCCCTGCCCACTTTATGAATGGATGACATTTGGAATAGTTACAGTAATTTTGTGTATTAAAATAAGTTGCAGAGAAGTACAATGTTGAGGGTATGGCTTTTTTCTTCATTAGCAGGAAGCGATGCTTTTCCAGCACAGACAGTAGAAGTAATACGAAGACCTGATCGTCATGGACCTTGGAACAGATCTTAGAGGTGTCTTATGTTGTTGTTGCTGGCAGTCTGACTACTTCTGTGCACAGAAATGCTCAGAGGTGATGTCATAACTTGTATTTTTCAAAAGGAACCTAGAGTTTTTTTCTGTCATGTTTCTAATCTTTTTAGCTATCTTCTGTTTCTTTTTTTGACACTTTGCTTCTGTCCAGCTGCATTTATCTGTAGATGTTTGATAAGAATAACTTAAATTCCTACAAAGTTTTGCACAAATAAAAGCCAAGTTATTTCCTTAAGTTGCCTAAGTGAGCAAAGCATGAACCCAGTGAAACACTGGAGTATGTACTTTAGTTTCTCATTGAAAAAAAAGATGATGCTCATCCAAGTTTAGCTCTGCAGAGAAACACTCATAACTTGCTCTTTGTATTTAACTGCCAAATCTTAAATAATGCAGGATAATTTTCTATAGAAATGCAGGTTGCTTCACAGTTGCTATGTAGTCCTAGTAGACTAGTAGAAACTATTAGTCAGGCTTAAAAACAGAAGGTGTTTGCAGAGATAATAGCGAATTTTCCACTTCAGGAAGTGAGGAGAAAATCTCATTTTAAAGTAGTTCTCAAAATCTCTCTCTTGTAACCACTTAGTGGATTTATGTAAGAACAGTTTGTTCTCCAAGGCTGTCATAAAATTTAAGATTTGTTGTTCTCCAATGCATTTTTTTAAGCCTTTGTGGGCCTATTAAACTTTTATGTTTCTTGGAGGAATATTAAGTAATTGGAAATTCTTGTGATGAAGAAGTTCAGTTGTGCCCCTTCAGTTTCGCTGTTGCTTTATGCAGCTGTGTTTGATTCTTTGGAGAGTGCTCATTTAAACTTAGACATGCACCTTCCGGTGTGTTTGGCAGCAAATTCCTACAACCCCTCTTTCTCCTCCCTTCCCCCCTTTTCCCTGCACTGCTTTTAAAAGATAATCACTAAGCTCTTCTTTCATTTGAATGGTTATAAAATTACGGGAGGTATTATTGCAGGTCTCTTTGCAGAGATCTGTAATTAAAGGAGGACCTGTAGTCCTGCTGTGGTTGGGTATTTTTTTTCTTTTTTTTTCTTTCAGATTGCTATTTGGGGATGTTGGTAGGAGGAATTTTTCAGCATTTAGTAAAGTTGTTTTGTTCCTCGAGTGACAATTTGGTAGTTTCCTCCCCGAATGAATTAATATTATCCCTGTCCTCTCTTCTGATAGATGCTTGGCTTGGCTGTCTGCCTGCTTGATGTATATGTTTGCAAGTTCCTTTAATCAGAGCAGTGACTGTCACTTCTAGATCTGGATTTTAAACACTCATCCCATATCTGGGTGCCACCTTAGTTGCACAAACCAGGGATCTACTCTACTTCTGCTTTTAATGTCCATCTTTGATTTCATTTCCCTGTTTTAGGTTCCAACTGGACGTGTAGGGATAAAATACTGAGATTACAAGGAACACAGTTTTTCACAGTAGCCTAGATGGCTACAGATTACGTAAAAATAATTAACAATTCCGAAAGAATATATTATTCTTAAGTCTAGTTTCTGATTTGGTAGGCCTAAGTGTTACCTTCCCTGGTTCAGTCAAATAATTTGGCTTTTCCTGTGTTGGACCCTTACGTGGAGGGACAGGCAGGTATCTCCTAAAAGGCTGGTTCCTTTTGTGCTGTGAACTCCAAGAAAAGGGACCATAAATCTTCACTGTAGATACTTAGTATCACCCTATCTAAACTCTGAAACCAGCAACAACTCTCCTGTTTGCTTCTATTTAGTGTTGAAAGGGGAGGAGGGAAAGATGTAGTTTGTCAGGTCTTGTTAGTTCCTGACCTGCTCTCTTTAAAATTCCACATGATGCTCATAAACCACCCCCCCCATCCCACCCACCCCCCCCAAACCAAATCAAACCCCAACTTTCTGCATTTTCGTCAAAGGATTGGATAATAAACCAGACTGCTTCTCCTGATGCTTTAAGACCTTCATTTAGGAATGTGCCTTCGCTGGTCATGGGCCTTAACAAAGTCAAGACATTTCTCTTGCACTGTTTATCAAAACAAGGACTTGGCAGGTTTGATACAGTTTATTGCTGGTTTAAGAGTGCCAAACTTGTAAGATAGAGGTATACCATGATCCTAAATTAAATCTGTTAGAAATCTGTAAGGATATAATAATCTTTTAAGACTTGTGACTGCATTTCAAGGTACCTGTGGAACTGAAGTTCTTGCTCTGAATTCCCCTTCCTTCTGCTATTTTCCACAGGTAGTTTATCGATTTGTTTGTCATCTCCAAGCAAAGCAAAAATTTGGGAGTTTAATTTACTAAATGGCCCCTTGAAGGGGAAAGGGACCATGAAGTTCAGCTGCTGGGGATCATTTCTGTGCTTCAGACGTCTGTGAGGTGGTGGAGTGCAAACAGAACTTAGCTGTGGCTTCCTCACTGCTTGGAGAAGTGCTACTAGATTGCGCCATGTTTAATTTCCTCACTTATTTCTAACATCAAACACTGATTTCTAAAAATGCTTTTTCTGTATTCCTAAAGGGCCTTTCTATTTTATCTAGTTTATATTAAATTATCAAGCCAATTGAGTTGAACAATTTATTAGAATAGCCTAATGCTTTTTACTACTGCCTTCATATTCTGAGAGGTGACTTTCTCTCCTATTCTCCCCTTGGGTCATTTAATATCAGGTTTTCATTCTCAGAATTATAATCTGGGTACAACAGGTTCATTTTTTCTTTTATGTCTGTCTGACAAATATTAATGTTCTGCCAGTCATTTGTGTATGCATTTTACTAGAGCGATTCACATCAAATCAGTCTGTAATATTCATATGAATTGCTGTGAAATACAAAAGTAGATGCAGAAGTTATCCTAAACTGCAAATCTTTGTGGTTGAATTAATGAGTATTTAGGGCACGGGGGTTTTCTAGGCTTCCAAGAAAATGAAAGCAATATAATCAGTTTTAACTCCTGATTTAAGACTAGGAAATTAAATTTAATTAAAGCTGATGTTTTAGTCTAACCTACTCTGTCTCGCTGAGCAGCTGGTGCCTCGGAGACGCTCTGCTTGCCTGTTGGATATCATGAAACTTCAGAAGTATGATGCCATGCAGTTTCTGACTAGTCACTGGTACTCCCGTTTTCCTTTCTAAAATATTCCATGTTTTGTTGCTCTGTTTTACACTTTTACCACACCTGGTTAGCGCTATCCGAGGTGAATTGGGTTTGCAGATCTAAACCCAAGAAATAAACCCCACATTTGCTATCCAGGGTACATGTTACACGCTGCATTTGTCGTTTGATTAGACATTTTTCATTACCTTAGTAAGTAAAGCTGATGTATAGGGGGTTCACTGCCTGCTACAGGCACTCACCTTTCCTGCTTGCTGTGCCTGGCCTGTCTCCTTTCTCCACGATCCTTGCTGGCTGGCTGTTCCAGGAATTGGTGTCAGTCCGTCTGTTTCTCTCATGATGCTCGTTCTGGATCGTGGTGGCCCATGTGCCCTCTAGCCAGCATTGCTTCTGCCACCAGGTCCGTGCTTTCAGGACTGGGCTGTTGGCTGTGACAAGCCAACGGTGCCATTTCAAGCCAAAAGGGTACGGGGTGTGGGCATGCTGTGCTCTGCAGGGTGCTCATGGATGAGCACGCATCTGGCATGTAAGCGTGTTCTTGACCCAGACTAGGTCCTAAGCAGTACCCTGTGTCTCCTGGCTGTAGCTCGGGGAATAAACCTGTTTTTCCTTTCAGCTTTGTGTTAGACCATTACAAAATTTTAATCTCTATTTTTCTCTGGAGATAAAGGCTTTTTTTTACTTGAGGCGTGCTTCTAGGAAGAAAGCTTGGCAGATGAAGCTGTTGCAGTTAAACAGAGGTGATCTGAGCCCTTCTGCTTGCCTGAGGCAGGCAGGCTCAGCGGGGCTTTGGAGAACAGCATGAACAAAAGGTAAGAGCCAGGGTACCTGGTGTGCAGTGTGAGGGGCTCTGTCTCTGCCCTGTTCCCCCAGGTGCTGGACAACCTCTGAGGGGAAAGGCAGTCTGTAGTTGACTCTTCTTTCCATGCATGTACAAAGAGAGAAAATTGACTTAGGACTTCAAAAAGCTCAAACAAAATTTTGGAGGGATTACAGAAAGCAACTGAGAATGCACAGTAAGTAATTGTTCTAGCTGAAAAATTAACAGCTGCAAATAGCCCATTGAAACACACAGGTTTTTGAGAAGTGCCACCTTCAACTGGTCCATAAAAACTATGAATAAAGCAGCAAAAATTAGTAACGGTGGGATATTGCTTAAAAAATAGGTCACTGCCTTATTTTTCCAGCAATCTGTTTGCCTACCTTGATCTTTGGCCAGGATAGGGTATAATTAATGAAAACTGATTTCGCTTGAAGAATAAAGACTTATCAGTTTGTGATTGTAAGAAAAATGAAACATCTGGAGAATTTGCTCTGGTTTTGGTGTTTTAGACCTCAGGCAGTGTCTAAATTATTTAGAAGCTGCCTTACTAATGTGCACTTTTCAGATAGTACATTGGGAAGAGCTTCTGTACAAAAAATCCAGAAGGAAGGTGGTATTTTGAGGATACTTTAGCCTATAGCTTACGTCTATAGTAGCTGTTAAATATAAAAATCTAATTGCTTTTGAGTGAGAATTGTTCTAGAAAGGACATGTCGGCCTCTTACAGTGGTATCTTGTCCCTGACAATGGTGTGTTGGGCCTACAGCCACTCTTAATCTGAATTAGGACTCTCTGAGGATGCAAACATTTTTCTTTCCGTGGTATCAGCAAAGCAAATGTCCAATTAATCTAAACAGCAGCGCAAAGCGGAGCCCAGGCAGTTCTGTGGTGATACCCAAGGGCACATCTGCAAGTGTCAGGGGAGACAACAGTAACTGTGTTTCTTAACCCTCCTGCAGTACTGTGCCAAACTCATTGCTTTCAAATGCTGCATAAGCACAAAGGAAATACAGTAACATGCAGCCTATAACCAGGAGGTTAAATACAGGCCTTCTGACCTCTAGAAAAAAGTTAAAAAGATCCCTCCCTAATTAGTTTTACACCCAGAAATTCCAGTAGTTCCTTGAAGTCCACCAGGGATTGCAGTGTTGCTGTTGATTTAATATGGAAGTGCTCAGATACCGTAGCAATGGATGGCAGCATAAAGCACCAATAAATCAATTAATAGAGTTTAGCCTTGGGATGTGTATTAGTTCATCTAGTCTCATCCCTCATATATCACAAACCATTAATTTTCTCCCTGTTCCCTCACTACTGAACTCAATTTGACTAAAGCACAACTCATGTCCAGCTAAATCATACCTCTCAGAAGAATGCCCATTCCTGGTTTGGAGGCATGAAGATGGAAAATACTTCCCTTTCCCAGTCCATTGCCATGGCTCAGCGTTTTCATGGGGATAAGCATGTGCCTTGTGTCTCATTTTAATTTTTCCAGCGCTAGCTTCCAGCCACTGATTCTTTTTATGCCTCCATCCAACAGGGCAAAGAGCTCCTTAACATCCTACAGGGCCTGGAGCATCTCCCCTATGAGGAAAGGCTGAATGAGCTGGGGCTGTTCAGCCTGGAGAAAAGAAGACTAAGGGGGGCCCTAATTAATGTTTATCAATATCTTAAGTATGGGATGCAGGGGGAATTGGCCAGCCCCTTTTCAGTGGTCTGTGGAGACAGGACAAGGGGCAATGGCTGTAAACTGGAGCACAGGAAGTTCCGCACCAACATGCGGAAGAACTTTTACACAGTGAGGGTGACAGAGCCCTGGGACAGGCTGCCCAGGGAGGTGGTGGAGTCTCCTTCTCTGGAGATATTCAAGACTTGTCTGGATGCCTATCTGTGCAATATGTGCTAGGGAGCCTGCTTTGGCAGGGGGGTTGGATCCGATGATCTCTCGAGGTCCCTTCCAACCCCTACGATTCTGTGATCTCCTGGTGGAGGTGCTTAGATGTCATAGTCAAATAATTTCTCAGTTTCCTTTTGAGTAAGCCAAGCAAATCGATCTCATGAGCTCTCTCTCACTAAAGCAAATACCATTCGAGTTTTGTGGCTCTTTTTTTTTTTTTTTTTTCCTACCTTCAACAGTTTTCCAGAGTTCTTAAAATTTTGGGGCCAGGATGGGATTCTGTAGAGCTAAGGACTTGTTAATTTTAATACGCAGGTAAATTTTTCCTAGTCCTTTCTGAATTCATACATTGGATGCTTGTGTTAACTTGCTTTCGATTGTAGGTAAGAACTACGTTCCTCAATGTGGGGTATTTTTCTTTGTTAAATTGAGCTCAGCCTGGTGCCATTTCACCACAGTGGTGCAGGTTCCTCTGTGCACCTGATGGCATTATCACTGTTTATTGTCTTGCCAGGTACTGTTGCCTGCAAGCTTCATCAGCCATGATTTTATATTTATTTCCCAATTAATGATTAAAGCTTTTAATAATGGTATGTCCTTTGTGAATGTAACAGCTCTTTAGTGATACTTTTCTATCAAAGTTTATTTGTAGATCCTGTCCAGTTAATCTTGCAAGATTTTGATATTCTGTGTTTTTCTCTGCGTAGCAGCATAATTTCAACTTCATGGAACAATATAGATATATTCAGGAATGAATATCAGATTTGACAAGCTTTATTTTTCTGGAAAAAACATTAATTTCTTCTGACTGTGGTATTTTCTTTTAATTCTCTTCCAGTTAATTGTGTTGGAACTTTTGTAATTTTTTTTAATGTGGTAATACTCTTGCAGTAGTCTGACTACATGTAACTTAGTGCTTTGACTAATTATTTTTTGAAAAATTATTTAGGTTATCTTCTGGAATTTACTGGGAATGCTAAGATTTACTGGATCTATTAACAGCAGCATTCTTCAGGAAGCTCTTTCATGGTTTCCTACCGTAAATTGTCTAGATCTGCTGATTTTGAAGTATTTATACCCGTCCCTTGTTTGTTTAACTTTCTTCTGGTTTGCTAATGCACAAGAAAATATTTCAACATCCTCATGTGACGCAAACCTGTTTTATTTCTGAATGCAGAAGGCTTAATTGAATGCCTTTGCATTATCAACAACATTGTAGTTAGTAATGAAGCTAGTTTTATCTCTTTTGTTCTTAATTTATTCCAGAAAATCACAGCATTGTTTTCTTAGTCCTTCATTCTGACAGCTGCAGGGATTTTTTTCTTCCCCCCAGATGTAACACTTCTCGATTTTTGCAGTATGGTTTGCAATATGAGCATTATGGTAATTCTCACATATTTTAGTAATTTCTAATTTTTACCTTTTGTTATTTTTATCTTGCTCAGACTTCACTTGGCATCATTGTCTTTGTGTCCCTCCGTCAGATGCTTGTCTGCCAGATGAAGCGCTGGACACAGCTGGTGTATCTGCAGGTACTCTCTGCATCTCTTCACCTCCAAGTTGGGTGAAACTTTCACAAACTGTTCCAGAAGATAACACCTTTGCTTCCAGTCCTTGACCTCATTTGTCCACACGCAGACTATGAAGCAACTTGGTACAGGAGAATTAACTGGTTTCAATTCTGCTGCAGTCAACGTGCTGGAGGGAGGGAGATGTGAAGGGGGAGGTGGGTGGGGAAAGAAAAGTTGCCTTTAAGGTCAGCTCGTGTTGGTAAGCATAAATGACATAATACCATCTTAGAGCTTATGCCTTGGAGATGTGTTGGAGCCTGACAACTTGTCAAAAAGAGGAGGTAGGCCAGTCCTTTATTCCCTTTGGGGACAGGCTTACAAGGTTCAGAGAAGCTATAATATGGTATTAAATCAAAAAAGAAATGTCCCCTACTCCTGTTGTTGTCCCAAAAGTGGGGTCATTTCCTGCTATGCACTACACCAATATACACACAGAGCAGAGGCACTTGATTTATTCCATGTCTGCACAGAGATGGGTGCTAGGTGCTAATTCCACAAAGCTGGCACACTGCACACAGCATCTACAGCATATTGGTCCTGGTACAGGATTAAAACAACCCACCTACATTTACGCTGATTGGTTAGTAATTACCTTATCATCTATTGTTGGTCAAGCATGTTCAACTTAGTGTGCTCCTTGAAGGTGCAGGGCAGTAACTTGCACAGTCCTTTAACTGGGTGGGTGGTCAAGAATTCCCCCTGCCACCTTTACCTTTCCCCTAGTTACTGTGGATTTTGTTGACTTCAGGCCTCTCTGGCTGTCCCCCAGTTCTCGCTCCTTCTGGGGCAGGATGCTTCTTCTTTATCAGCCTTTCAGCGCTTCTCCAAAGATACTTTTTAGTAAAGCAAGCTCTTTATCAGTACTTCAGCTCTTCTTCACAGGTAGAGTTTTTAGCAAAGCAAGGTAGAACATTCAGCCATAAGATCAGCAGTGGCTGAGCACTAGCCCAAACACATTCTTGTCCCTGTGAAGTGGAAAATTCAAATATCACCACCATCTTTGTTTTTTACAGTTATCTGTACATGTGTAGGATGATCATTAAAAAGACAGAAGGAAGAAGAACATTCCATCTCCCAGCTCCTAACTGAACATGGGCATGACAGAGAAAAATAGCTTGTGAGACCTGAATGACTGATGTTCACAAATGCTGCACTCGCTTTCATAGATGTAAAATAGATGGTAAACTGTATAAAATTACATTGTAGAAGCTAAGTAACAAGGAAAGTAGCTGCTAGAACTTCTAAAAAAAAAAAATCAAAGAATCACAGAAAGGTTGAAGTTGGAATGAACCTCTGGAGGTCATCTGGTCCAACTGCCCTGTGCAGGCAGGGCCACCTAGAGCTGGTTGCTCAGGACCATGTCCAGGTGTCTTTTCAGTATCTCCATGGATGGAGACTCCACAGCCTTCCTGGGCAACATGTGCCTGTGCATGGTCACCCTCACAGTCAAAAAAAAAAGTCTTTCCTGATGTTCAGAGGGACCTCCTGTGTTTCTGTTTGTGTCTGTTGTCTCTGGTTGAAATTGTTGAAAACCAGACCCTTCAGACAGTGTGCCCATTGCCTTCAGACTGCAAGGAGAAACCTTGCTGGCCAGATTAGTACCCACTTCAGCAGACTTTGTGCCTTGCAGCTTATTTTCTCCTTATAAATAACAGTCTAATTATGATATCTCAGCAAACTGCTGGGAAATAAACAGATGCTGAACGTTGGAGGAATGGAGGTGTTCTTTCCATGCAAACGTTTCTGCTGCAATAGTGAAGACAAAAATCCTAACAATGCTGTAGTCATCAAAGTGCCCTGTCTTTTTGTCTGAGATGTCCTTGAACTGGCCTGTAGGAGATTACTTTTCACACAGCAATCCTTTCAGTTGCAACCTTGTATTCCTATGGAAATATGAAATTATTCCTAATGGTCTGATGTATAGTTATATTGGATAATGTATCCTAAAAATCCACTCTGTGTTAGTTACTAATCATAGAATCATAGAATGCTGTGTGTTGGAAGGGACCTCAAGGATCATAGATCTCCAACCCCCCTGGCACAGGCAGGGACACCAACCTCCAGGCCTGGATCTACACAAGGTTTCCCAGGGCCCCATCCAACCTGGCCTTGAACACTTCCAGGGACGGGGCATCCACTACCTCTCTGGGCAGCCTGTTCCAGCACCTCACCACTCTCCCTGTTTAAGGTGATCTAACAGTGGTCGACTGGACTTCAGGAGAAGATTCTTCACTGAGAGGATGGTCAGTTGCTGGTAGGGGCTCTCCAGGGAAGTGGTCACAGCCCCAAGCCTGTCAGAGTTCAGGGAGTGTCTGGACGACACTCTTAGTAGTTTTAGGTGTTCCTGCAAGGGAGTTGGGCTCTCTGATCTTTATGGGTCCTTTCCAAGTTGAGCCATTCTCTGATTCTAAAGCAAATTAACCTGAGCCAACTGACGTGACAGCGTCAGCACGATGCAGGTGTAGGGTATGTCCATCTGACAGTTTTAGCTGATACATGAACTACGGTTACCTCTACTTCTGCTCCTCAGTCAGCATTTCTAATTCTGGCTGCCAATTTCAGATTGCCAATGCTGAATCAGAAAGGGAGGTCTTTATGTAGGTATTACATGATTCAAATGAAAAGTTTGAACTTCAGAGTGGTATAAGGCCCTTCTGTCTTTCATTTCTGGGAAGGAATCCATCTAACCCAACAAAATAAATTAGGAAGATTCCAAAATGACTTTATTTTCATTTGTGTTGTTTGTGTGACTTGTGCTCTGTGTCTGACTTCTGCTCTGTGTGTGCTTGGAAGTGCTGGCAGACAGCAGCTTGAACAACCTTCTGCCAAACTGTCATATTCAAGGTCTGCATTCATTTTCATCATTGTGGTAACAGTATTCACTACTTCCCACCTACTGCCTTGTGTTCCAGGGCTGAATAGAAACTTGTATCAAACAAGCTGTGGAATAAATGTTGTCTCGTTCAGCTTGTTGAAAGAGAGTAAATGTCAGGGCCATATAAGGGATTTATTGAGTAACTAGTTGAAAGAACTTTAAATGGAAAACAAGAGGACAACAATGGACTTAATGAATTGAAGTCATCCTAACCCTGAAAAATCCTTGCTGATGCAGAAATCAGTAAAAATACTGCCATTTGACATATTAGTCATGTCTTTCTGGTTAATCAAGCTGTTTACCCCGCATATTTGATTGCTGATACATCAGTGGTTGCATATAAATGTCCTGAAAATACAAGCAGAGCAGAAGGGTCTACCTTACACTTATGACAAATCCATGTCAATACCAACTCTGGGCAGTAAACCTCTGCTCAGTAAACCTCTGGATCCATGGCTGGATCCTCCTGCCAGTCCTCACTTAGTAGACAGCCCTACATTTTACATCATCGTATCATCAATGGATGATGAGACAATATTCTAAAGATGATGTTTCCGTATGAGGATAGCCTCATATCGATTTCTCTTCAAGCTAGGAGGTTGGGGTTCTTCTTGCCTGCACTTGGCTTTGAGACCTCTTAGGTGCTTTATTGACTTCAGGGTGAGGATCTCTGGCAGGATCCCTCACCCTGTCACTCAGCCTGAGAGTAGTACAGAAGATACTGAATTAAGCACCCTAATTACCCCATGTACCCGTGACATTTTCTTTCCTCTACCTCCTTCATTCCTGTATGCAGTCACCACAGTTTCTACCTTTTGGCAGCAATCCCTAACATCTTACTTAAGTGTTTTCATGTTGTGGAAGTGTAACGGGATGGTGCAGGTAATTAAGAGTGGATTTGTTCACTTGCAGTGAGAAATGTCTGTCAATCACAAGAAAGACCTTGTTTGGTACACACATATTAAAAAAAGAGGTGTAATTTTTGAGGGTACTGTGTGGGCAGGGATCTGTTGTCCCCAGAGAAACCTTCACTGCGTCAATTTAGTACATATGGAAAGTCTAAAAAAATTGAGTATTTTCATTTATTTAGTAGAACTTATTTTGGCAGTCGTTTTTGTCTTCGTGCCTGCTTGTAGATCAGGTTTGGTTTGCTTCTGTGCCTCTGTAATGTGTTTACTAAAAGACATCTGCTCTTGCAGTTAAAAAGCTTATACTACCGTGAAATCTGAATTTGGGGTTTGAGTTTAAAAGTTTAGAGAGATGCTTGTAGGCCAGATTTTCCTAGGTTAAGGTTTCAGTCCCTATCCATGGTACAGACTACTACTACTCATACAAGTAGTATGAGTACTACTTGTTCTGAGGGATGGTCCTTCTGTGCTTCCTCCCAAGCCCACTTTATCCCCAGCCAAAGAGGTTATATGCACTAAATATTAAAAGTCCCTTGGACGACGACTTCATATAAAGCAAGTTGTCATTGCTTCTGCTGCAGAAGTTTAGTTTTGAGTTTAGCTGGTTGTGTCTGAAGGCCCTCCTCCTGCATCACTTGTGGCATGAAGGCTTACAGTGACACAGCAAAGTTGGGACCTGTTTATGAAGCCCATGTTTTTAACCTGGCACAAGCTCTGTACATAAGATTACTTTCAGACTTGTAAAGGTGCTAGACAGAGTGCTGCCAGATGGAGTCTTTCAGCTGAAAGTTTTTAGACAGGAGGTTGGTCCATTCTTGCTCTCCCATTTTCTGGAAGAGGGCTCTGATGACTTCATGACCACCGTTCATGTGGACAGTCCCCACAGGACAGGGAGAGGTTTTCTTAGAAGTAACTCTACAATCTTAACAGTGCACTTTGCATACTTAACTTCAGCATCTGCTCACTCCCCTCTCTGACCTTGCTTTCGGCATTGTTTATGTGTGGACCAATGTTGGCAGGTTCTTCCACCCCTTTATACCATGTGGGAGAGAATTATGCCACGTGCAGGGAGAATGAGATGTTTGAAGGTCTATGAGCTGTACTTGTGACACAGTGTGAATGTGAACAAGAACAGCAAACAGACTGTGAAGAACATCCCTTTAGGAATAAACTATCTTCCTCTTCCATTGCTTAGGGGACTTTGCTGAAACAGATGGAAACGATTGTGAGGTCGCTGCACTTGAATGAAAGGCACTTTTAGATGAGAGATCGCCACGACCACAGCCTGCTTTGCTGGCCATTTCCCTTCGCGTCACAAACTCCTTTCACTGGCAACTGAAATCTGGAGCTTCTTTCTGACATCAGAACGTGCCCACAAAAGGAAAACGTTGACAAAAGCAAGACTTATTAAAGTTGAGCAAGCAGATGCCTGTCTTAAAGGATAACACGAGGTCTGGTTACGGTAAGCATCCCCCTCCAGTCCTATATTGCACAGAATCACAGAACAATAGTGGTTGGAAGGGACTTCTGGCCATTATATTTTATAAGAAGATTGTGGAAGTAGTTTATGGGTGGATTAAACATTGTTTTCCCTTTGGAACTGTTTATTTTTCCTGTGGCCACATGTCCCCATGCAACTCTACACGCCCAACATATCCTGGGCCCTTATTCCTCTCCCCATAACACCCAGTACAACCTCACAGCATCACCCAGCCAGCTCGGCTCCATCAGCAGCACCCAGTGTGGGCTGCATGGCCATGCTGGTGTGAGGCAGAGTACCAGCACCAGCCCTGGATTTAAGGGGTTGGTGTGGAACCCTGGCAAGTCATGGCTGTGGGTACTGAGGGTTTGTGGGTACAGAGGGTTCCCGGCTCCTAGTGACTTTGGGAGGAGGCAGTGGTACGTACCAGACCGCAAGCCCACGATCCTATTTATCCGATGGTCCATCACAGGCTTGAAGACATCCTTGTGGGATCTCACATTGCAGCAAAATTTATATAAAATTATTATGTGCTGTCCCTGTTTCATCTGGAGATTACAGTGAAGCACTGTTGGGGTTCTTTTACACTGGGAGATGTGCTGTTTATATTGTATCACTAAAATAATTGTCAGCAATGCCTGTTTTGGTCTCTTTCTGTTGTCTTTGTGTGTCAAACTGCTGTGCTTTCTAACAGCTTCTGCACTGGTACCTTGCTGCTTTGAATAGGGGGGTTGATTTGCTTTGCATTTTTCAATAGCGAAGCAGCTGAAAGTCACCTTTAGCACTTTCCTTAAAAGTAACTAATCTTCTGATACCCTAGGGCTTTGAATCAATGGCTTTAAATCAATATTTTCTATATAAAGTTATTGTTTATCTTCACCCTGCACTCTGCAGACCGAAAATCAATGCGATACGTTCCTGAATTGTACAGAATGCGGGCCAGGCAAGGGATTAGATGTTAACGGCCTTCTGGGAAGCACATGGAATTAAGGAAATTAAGCAGCGCTCTTCTCAATAAAACCTGTAGTTAAGTGTTGCTGTTTTCATGGGGTTTTGTTCCTTAAATATCTTTTGGGTGCTAATTGAAAACGAAACAGAATTTAATTTTTCTGGGCATGGTGGAGCCTCGAACAGCAATTGAAACACAGAGCGTTATGGCAGTCGTTAATAACCTAATTGGTCCCATGGACAAGGGAGAGTTCATGAACTGCTTTGCATTTCGTTCACATTTGGTCTTAATTTCAAGAGACCCTCGCTGCTTGCAGGCATCCAGGAGCCCTAGATGCAGCGGGCTCTCGGGGGGAAAGCAAGTGCAACAGCGCAGCTCTAATAGCATCAGATGCATGCTTATCTCAGGCTTCTTGTTTTGCTTTCTAGAGTTGTTGTGTTAAAAGTACTACTACCAGATGCATTCTTTGTGCTCCTTTTTCACCTATGTTTTTCTAAGAGCTTCCTTGGTCCAAAATGGAGTTTCCTAAGAAAACACATGTTAATTTTACATGACATTAGTTTCTGTTATTTCCTGAAGTTAACACGTTACTGGAGTGTGGAGCAAAACAGGGATCTCCTGAAGAGTCCAGCGGAGGGCTACAAAGATGATTAAAGGACTGGGGCATCTGATGATGATCTTAAAGGTCTTTTCCAACCTTGTGATTGTGATCCCCTATGAGGATAGGCTGAATGAACTGGGGCTGTTGAGCCTTGAGCAAAGAAGGCTGAGAGGATCTTAATAATGTTTATAAATATCTCAAGTGTGGGACACAGGGGGAAAGGCCAGCCTCTTTTCTATGGTCTGTGGAGACAGGACAAGGGGCAATGGTTTCAACTTGGAGCACAGGAAGTTCTGCAACAATATGTGGAAGAACTTTTACACAGTGAGGGTGACAGAGCCCTGGAATAGGCTGCCCAGGGTGGTTGTGGAGTCTCCATCTCTGTAGATATTCAAGACCCATCTGGACGCCTATCTGTGCAATATGTGCTAGGGAGCCTGCTTTGGCAGGGGGGTTGGACTTGATCTCTGGAGGTCCCTTCCAACCCCTACAATTCTGTGATTCTGTGAAACAGGAACGTGAGTGTGGGCTTTTTTTATGCCCAAAGCCTTCATTTCATTAGAGAAGGTTTTCACGATGGGTTTTTGTTTCACTGAAAGCATTTGGTAAAACCGTGTGCAGTCTCAGCTGGTCAGTTGCTCCAGTGAGGTGATACAAACTAAGCAAAATGAAGCCCACAGTTCAACAGCTATGAGAAATCAGAAGTTTCTGGCCCTCTCTTCCCTCCATAGCTGCAGAATGAACTGAGAGACAGTATTTTGATTCAGTTACCTGAACAACAATAAAAAGGAATTTAACCCAGATGTTTTCATCCTGGACTGGTGTGAAGCATCACGATGCCACATTTCTCTGGGTAAGGAGACTGTTTTTTCCTCTATTCCCTTGTGGGCTTAATGAACCTCATGAAGGTGCCCTATGAAGCGCAAAAAAACAAGGGTGCTGAAATGTCCTGCTTCCTTCATGTGTTGGGGGTCTCAGTTTTAGGGTGAAATCTGCCTGCTTTAGGTGTTTGGGTTTTTTTTTTCCCTTATTGTTTTCATTACTGCAGCCAAGGACAGTATAACTGTTAAATTAAAACCCAGATGTTAGACTCACCTTGACTGCATCTTAGGCCACCTTTCTGTTTAATCTCCTCTTTGGCTTTAACTGTGTGTTCCTCTGTCCCAGCTAATTGACCCAGGGTCCTGCTGACCAAGCCACTTCCTTGGTGGACTGCTCCTCTGGACTTTTGGCGAAGGTCCCTCCCCTGCCAGCATCTCTATTGCTCTACACCTGTCTGACCTTTTACCCTACACCCATAGCTTCCCCAGCATGGTCTGTGTGTGGCTGCAGCCCCAGCATGATCCTCAGACCCTCTATCCTGTCCCTCTGGTCACCCAATGGGAACATTTCTGCTGCCACACAACCTGCTCGGTCAGAGGGTGGGAGTCTGTGAGGGAGGATGCAAACCTGCCTGGCTGCTCCCATCCCCTCTGCTCCTTATTTGTTTCAGCCTCTCCTCATCTGTTGCCATCAGCCTGGCTTGTCAGTTCTTCATGGCAGAAGGCAGCTCTTTACTGCTTTATGGAGTTTCAGCTGCTGGGCATCAATCCTGAGCGAAACCAACCATCATGTAAATAGTAACTTGACACAGTAGCTGCTCACACAGTCCAAATTAAATGGTAATGACACAAAAGCAGCTCTAAGCAAATTAGGCTGGTGTTTGCAGCTCCATCCTGTGAAGGGTTACCTCCAGACCAGACTGTGAATACCTTTTCATTCTGGGGTCTTATTCAGACCCCAAACTGTGGGTCATTGATCTCTTTGGGCAATTATCAGAGCTTCCTGACTTGGTAATGATTGATATGAAATAAGTTATGCGAGGAACTCTGATTTCTTATTTGCAGAGGCCTGTAGAAGGCGAGGGAGAGTGACAAAGTACAGCTTTTCCCTCTGAGAATAGGAGTCAGAAAAGCCTTGTCTTTCTTCTGGCTGGTCAATGCAATAAACTCCCCTTACCCATCAAGGCCATGATTTAGTCCTCAGTGAAAACAATCAAAACATTTCTACTGCTCTTAAGAGCAGGGAAAGGTTGAATCAGCCCTTCTCAGGATTGCTGAAAGCACTTTAAGTGAACTGCGGGGCTGAATTGAGCAGAGCATTGCCTGCCTTTTGCACCAGGTCATGGAGATGTGAAAGAAGAGGAACAGAATTGCTATAAAACTTGCATATGAGCTTGTTTAGTGGTTTATACAGAAAGGCTCTCATGTTCACTGGCTCTGCAACACAGGTGACTTGTGGGGTAAAAACAGGCATGTTTGTTGCAGCTAAAAGAAGCAGAGGGCTGGAAATTCCCACCCCACCCTGCCAACAAAATTAGGTACCAGGCAATGAATGTTTGCAATAGATTTATTCAGCTTTTCACAGGCAATTTAATTTTCTTAATCCTAACAGCAAAATAGTAATAGGCATATTGGCTCTGTGTAGGCTGTGTTGTCAGGGAGGTTCTGCATCTGCCCTTGGAGTCGCACTTTTTGGCCTGCCAGGAGATGAGGTCAGGCAAGTGTAAAGCTAGATGATGCCAGGAGTGTTGGACATCAGTTCAGTATACTGTTTTTTTGTGCAGGGTGGGTGGACAAATGGCTTTCCATGATCAGGTCTGCAGTTCTGGTTCTGGAGCTTGCCTCACTCAGGTATTACTGATTGCTCAGAGCTAATACCCCAGACACATATCTGAATAGCCCATGCATTTATGCATTTATGATTTATCTCTGGATTCATCTGCTAATAAAAGACCAACAGCTTTTGGTCTTACTGTTTCTTAACCTCTCTAAAAGGATAACAGTCTTCTGGCTCGTATTTTGGAAAGCGTGGCCTGCCTGGGCTAGCTACAAGCTGTGAGTACCCCTACTTCAGTGCTGCTTTTCTAGCCTGAAGGTCCTGAGCTGCTGCCAGCAAGTAAGAGTCATCTGAAGTTCCCTGGTGAAACCAAAGAAGTTCCTGCCTGTGTGCTAATAACGACTCCTTCCCCTGCTTCAGGGAGAACTGAACCACCGCTGACTGCTCTAACAGTTTGTAAGCTCCCTCTCATGATCCCCAAGGGAATTTCAGCTCAGTGTTTTCGGAGCTCTGACAGTGTGCTCTGATAATTTTGCATGCATCTGTGCTAATGTCATCCCTACCCAGTATCACTGGTACTGTTGTGTGCTCTTTATTAATTAATCGACTGTATCGGTTCCCCAGGGAATCGGAATTTAAAACCTGATCTCGAGCTGTAAAAGTCTCAGACTGGCATCCCTGCCCCTCTGGCTGCAGCTGTACTGGCCGTACATCTACCCAAATTAAAGAGGATTTGATTAGCAATCCTGCAAACACCCACACAGCCTCCCTGTCAGCATCCCCCTGCTTGGTCTGAGCCTGTTTCCACAGTGCTTCCCTGGCTGGCACGACAAGGAGATGGGCTTGGCCTGTGCTGTTTTGACTGCACCCAGGAAGAAGGAAAGAGTCTGGTCCCTTTTTACTGACTTGCTGGCATTAAGGTTTCCCTTAAGGCTGGGATTCCAAAGGTTCAGTCAAATAACAGGCAAAATGGTAAAATGATGAATCATTAAGAAAACACAGAGCATTCCATGCCATGTTCCTAGTATGGGTTGTTTGCACTTTTGTGTCCTACTTTACAAATAGAGTCGTTCTTGGATTATGCTGGGATGAAACAAAAGTTTCAGCACCAGGAGGGTCAGTTACTAACCCGGACTGAGGGACTGCTGTGTACATCACCAATACCCCTTGCCATGCCGAGAGAGAAAAGGGCTACAGTAGTTTTGTTTCAAAGCAGAAAGATCATCCTCAGCTGTCCTAACACAGCTCTGAGCCTTAGCTCTGGGTGGGTAAATTGGCTGTGAGTTTGGCACCTGAACCTGACCTGCAAGCTCTTGGCGCTGGTGTGTTTGTTGCCTAAGTGAAGACTGAAACCAATCTTTTTGAGCACCGCTCAGTAGCCTGTCTTCTTCCCTTCTCACTGTATTTCTATAGACAGCTTTCTTCTTCTTTGTATTTTGTGGCTTTATCCTTTTCTGATTTCATTGTTACACTTTTTTGGTGGTTTTCTTTTACATTGTTATACGTAATAATTTCAGCTGATTTCTACTGTTTGTACACTTACTTGTGTCTGAGATCATTGAAGAAGGCATGATTTGACCAAACTGACTCTTACTTTGTTTCATGTCTTTACTTTATGTTAGGATATCTTGTACTGGTGTGTAATATCCCAACCTCCTTGTACAATTTATTTCCCAAGGGATCTTCCTGATCAGTGATTGAGTTTTTTCCGTGCCTTCACAAAATTCACTCATGTTATTGTGGGCTGCCTGGCACAGAACTGTGGAGAAAAAGTTCATTACTGTTTTGCTGTCAGGAGAGAGGGTCCAGGGCAGAAGGGAGAACACTCTGCTTATGCTACTTATTTAATCCACTAGTATCTGTCCACTTTAGAGGCTTCTCAGATTCTCCTCCTCATTCTTGCCTCACTTGTGATGTTATAATGAATAATTAATCCTTCTCTATTTGTATCACACTGACAGGTTTTTTTGTTTGTTTGCTTGTTTTTTTGTTGGGATTTTTTTAGGGGGGATGAGGTGGGGGTAGACAGGTCTTTGCAATAGCCCCTGGTAATCCCAGTCTTGTTCTCCAAGAAAGCCTTTGTTCATAGATGTCTCATCTATGTAATAGTCTTCTCCCACAACAAAGAACCAAAACCTCCTTGGTAATACTGGGTGCACAGTTGGGTGCTAATCCCCAGGATGCTCTGATTCCTGTTAGCGCCTTTTCTTGCCAATGTGAGGCTGCAACACCTGCTCAGCTCCTGCCTCAGATCCACTATCAATTTGCATTCTTGGAGGTGTTGTGGATAGCACTGTTAGTACTCATTTGGACTGTCCAATATTTAGTGGACATACCTCAGTGGTTAATCTGAGCAACAGATAAAGGCAGATGGTGTGTGTTTTGGGATGTCGGGCTCATCCTCAGTCCCTCATCCTCAGGACTAAGAAGGGGCCACTCCACTCCTTATTTGCTTTTTGGGTTGGTGGCTTTGAACACTGTAGTCCATAGAAGTAGCTTTCTCTTACCTACTGGGGATGTGGTCTTGATTTTAATTTGGGCAGCTGGTAGTCTGAAAAGTTAATTTTCTTTTCTACTCACAGGACAGAAATCAATCACTTCCCATCACACTTGTACTCATCAAGGGCTTGTGGTGGATGTGTTGGATGGCAGGTTACCAGCCAGGGTTGCTGGCTGTTCCTGGAGTCACTGGCATCCCTTTTCCTAACTCTTGCACCCACTGCAGAGTGTGATGGGCATGCCCAAGCCTGATGTGCTTTTTAAGATCCCTGTGAAGAACTTAAACTTTCCAATAAAAGGGGCTACCAGCACCTTCTAAACAATGAGGAATTGCACACAGATGCTGACAGTGGCCCCTGAGCATCACTGTTTTCCTTATTCCTGAGGTGTAGGCATACATACAATGCAACCTTCAGGCATGTTTTCATAACAGTGCTTTAACCCGACCAGGTGAGTCTGCCACATGGGATGTCAATATAGTAGCACATATATAGATACAGGCAGTCAAATTCTGTACTTTTAAAAAATCACAGCCATGCCTATCCCTCCAAAAAACACTCCTTATTTTGCCTTGACTCTGCAGCTTTTGATGATTAACTCTGAACCCCGGCTCACCATGTCTCTCTCTAATTTTAGTCTGTGTCCAACTGAAGATCATGGTCATGGTGATGTTGGATGAGGATGGTCTTCTGCATGTGCTAACAATTCAGAGAGCTTTAAGGTAGGGCTGGTGTTTGTGCAGCTTTTTGTTCTGAAACCTTTGCGTGGCTGTACAGCAGATGGTGCTCTGCTTCCCTTTCTTCTCACACAGACTACTGTCATTAACTAAACTTTCCAAAACAAGACTGGGGATATTAATAATCTTTGCACTGGCTGAGAAATTGGAGCTACATATTTCCAGCGATGGTTTACTTAGCCATGCGCTGATTTTGTTTTAAGGAGCAAGAAAGCATAAAGCCTGTTTGTGGGTTAATTTACAACACTAATCTATCTTCCCTGTGCAGTTGGAGCAGAACACTTGCTTGCATTTATTAAAGGATTCTTTTCATCTGTGCAAAACCAGTATTTGTTTCAAACGGGCAATTCTTTACTAAAATGAATGAATCGTGACAGGAAATACAGGATGAGTTTAAGCCATGAACTCAGTGAAACTATAAGAACCTCTAAATCAAGGGAACAGTTTCACAGCTTAATTAACTGAAATGTTTATCCAGCTACCTGAAGTTGGATGAAATAGAAAAATATTCTGTGGTCTTTTTAATGCTGAATAGTTGAATTCCTTCTTCAGCTCTTTCACCAGACTAAATGCTATTTTCTGACACTTAGCACAGTCAGCCCGGGCTTTCAGGGGCTTGTTTCACAAGTGATAGCTCTTAGACAACTAGAAGTGGTGTTGAAAAAGTCAAATCCATTTCAAGGATTTGGTGAGAAACAGTGCTGTAAGCTTTGAAATATTGCAGACTGCAGTAATACCGTAGTAATCTTCAACGGTATTAACAGCTTAAACAGACAAGCCTGTATAAATTGGCTTAAAACCAATCAGGTAGGAGAACTTCACTAATTCAAACTAATAACTCTGTGGGCTGTATTGTGGATTATCGGCTGTTGCAAATTAGGAAGTAAAAGCATGATGCAAAGCTCATGGAAATCAAAGTAAAGACTTCCATTGGCGTTACCATGCTGGCATTAGCCCCTTACATGGATTTCCATAACAAAGATACGAAGGATACTGAAGCACAATAGGCAACTTATTTATTTTGACAATTTTGCTCCATTTGCTGTCATTTTGATACTACCTATTTCACTCCGTGGTGTTGTGCTTGATAAGAATGTATGGCTGTTTATGTGACAGTAAATCTAAGAACATCAGCTGTTGATCTGAGCCCATGTACAACCACAAACTGAAAGGACAGTCCCTGAACTTAGTGCTCAGCATTTTGCTAGTTACTACCTCTTGATAGTAAAGTTTTCTCCGAAATTCTGTGAGTCTTTTTATAGTAGTTCAGATAGGTAATTCAAACTGAAAGAAACCCCTCCTACTAAATTAATGTTTTTATTAATTCAGAATCATGGAATCGGTTTACCTATGAAAAGGTAAATCAAAATTCTATTTCTGAAATTGATATCTGCTCTTTAGCAGAGTATATATGTCTTTTGAATAGATCCAAAGTGACTATTTCCCATAGAACATTTTCTTTTCTAAAAACAATTGGATGCTTTTTTCTTTTTTTCTTTTAAGGTGATGGAAGGTGGTGTGAATATCACCAATGAGAAAGGCATCAAAATCTATTTTTGTCTTTTCAAGACTATGGAAAAAAAAATATTGTTTTTCTGTCTTGGAAATAATTTCTCCCAAGGTATTATCTAAGAAATATTTCTTCACATTGGTGGAAAGTGAACAATTAAATATATAGGCATTGCACCATGTGTTTTATCACTGTATTAGAGCTACAGTGAGCAAATCAAATAAAAGTGGGAGATAAATTTCTTCCCTATTTTCACGTGATTCCATGTGTAGACTTAAAATGATGAGGTGACATGTTAGACCAGTGTTTAATTTCCATGCTCTGGGGAGCCTGGACAGCTGACTTAGGCAACTCATCTTAAGGTAAAATCAATCTGTCAATCTGGATTAGTAAAAGCAGGAACATGGGGAAAGATTGAGGGAGTTGGCAGAAATGGATTTGGCATCGTATTCACTGCATGGGGTTTGAAACTGGGACTGAAGGGGCCTGGGCTGTCCCTGCTGCTTGGCTTTCAGTGAAACCAGCTGAAATACAGTAAATATTACATGTCACATATACAAGCCATACCATTGCCCTCAAAGAAAATGCTAAACAGATCAATTGCCTCTGTCACCCACTAAAGAAATTTTGTGGACACAGAGAAGAGAAATGTGACTCCCTTTGAGGCCCCACTGGATTCAGTGCCAGAGTGTTTTAATCCAATGCGAAGGGCTGATAACTCTATTCCTCCTTCCTCAGTTGATTTGATGAAAATTAACTTTCAACATTCACATCTGATCAAATCACAAGCTAGAATTATGTGCAAGCATGAAAAAGATGACACCTTATTCTATAAATATACACTTGGTAGTAACTTTCAAATTATGTTAACAGAGTTCACACAGTATTAGTCAAATCCCTGTCATTAAGAAATGGTATTTCATAAGAAAGCTGATAATAAGATATCCTAATATGATTAGATGATGACTTGTTAATGAGAATTCTTTTTTGTCATAACCAGTGATTTTCAGTTTACTCTAACAAAGATGATCTCTCTGATGGGAGATGGTAATGTAATAAAAATCTGGGAATGGTGTAAAAAAATGAAACTGAAGATTCAACAATACAGTCAATAATTCTGTAGATCCAGCAAGATTAAATTTTAAAGACATTGTTGGGGAAAAGAGGCAATTCTAAGGCAGAGCCAATACTGCTGCACACTGCCTATCCATCAAAGCCCACTCCTACACCCCGATCCCATGGGCGTACAATGGCTCTCTTTCCAAACACTGCTAAAATCAACACTGGGCATCATACAGAAAGCTTTCAGCCCCCAGAGCAAGAGCTGCAGTTGCTGGTCTGACCACACTTCAGGCAAAGTTTTCAGAGTCTTAACAAGAGGGAGTTTTGCAATTGATCAGAAAAAATAGCAAACTCTTAGGATTTAATTTTTTCTGCTGCTTAGAAGACCATTTTTAACCAAGTTCAATTATTTGAGCTGAGCAATATAGCAGCATATCCACCCCCTCCATCAATATTTGCCCCGTAGCTTTGTACGGATAGCTCAAAATTTCTGGCTCTTGCCTACCTTTGTTTTGGGTATACTGAATTAAGGAAATGTCAAAAGGATGGTTTTCTTAGCAGTTGTCCTGTACATTTTCTCACTGGTAGCATAACATAAAGTTTGTGAGAATAAAAGAAATGTACTTTGAAATTGCCACAGGAAGGCTTGCCAGCCTCTCTCATGCCCCGTTGCAGCACCAACTAAGGCTCAAGCTATGGGTTAAAAATGGATTTTTTTTTTTTTCTGTACAGACTGCACACACAAATAGTCTTGGTCCATCAGTTTTCATCAGTGGAAGTCAGCTGCATGAAGGATACTCCTTTTATTAATTAGTTTTAATGTAGGAGAAGGAACGTCACATAAATAATTTGGGCTCCTGAGCGAAGACCTGTATGGTTTTTAAAAGAAAAAAAACACACCGTAGTCACAGAATGTCAAAGCTGTGATTAAAAAGCAAAAAGCTGACATGGATACCACTGTAATAGGGTATGTCTCAGTGGGAGCCCACTGCCACCATCAGCTTTTTACGATTTTTGTATTGCTAATATGATACGAAATGCACCGCTAGGAATACTGTTGCATATCAGACTCTCTTATTTCATAAATTATTACTGTATTACCCTCTAAATGTCCCAATGAGTATAACAGCATCAAAATATGATGTAGAAACAATATAACCATGCAAGCAGCAATTACTGAACTGTTAGAAGTGTACAACATTTTTTTTCTTCCTTTTTCCGTATTTTCATCCTGAATAAATAAACAGTTTGCCACTTGATAGGGTCATTTAACCACCTCTGAGATGCTGTTGCTTCTGAATTGGAACAGGGTAGCTAATTAGTGCTGGGAATGTGATGTGACAGGTTTTAAGAGTGGGTAAACCAGAGAATGACTTTTGATATTCAAATTCGCTCTCATCTTGTTTCCATATTCTGCTGCTGGCACTAATGAAGGAAGATGTGAAAAGTGTCTCATCGCACACTTGGAAGGGCTAAGAGCTCACATCTCCTTCCTTCTCACCGCTCCATCTGCGAGCCAGTTGGAGCAAACAGAAGTTTGCCCAAGAAAGATGAAAAAAAAATATGCAGGAAAGGATATATTCTGCCATGTTTTCAGGAAATTGGGGAGGGCAGTACTGCAGAAGCCATCACCTGCGCAGCAGGGAGAAGGTTCATCAGTCGGTGCGTGTGTCCTTAGCCTGACTGAGCTCATCGTCTCATAAAATCTGCCTGTTCTATTTCATGGGAAACTCTGCAATTTAAAACAATTATGTCATTAATGTGAAATGGAATTAAGGTAAAATTCCTGGATAATGTATTTTGGAATTGTTTCTGCCATAATTTTCCTTCATGCTGTGATAGTAACTCACTTTCAGTATTTTGAAAGAGGTTATTTTCAAAAGAACTCGGGATATTCTATGATTCTGTGAAAAGGAAGAAATGAAATATTGCCTTTGAAAGGTCTAAAATGTTCTGTTGTTCCTTATCAGAAAATATTTTTAAGGGAAATTAGATTGAGGGATTGTTGAAGTAAGCAATCGCACCATTGGCCAACCAGCACTTTCCAATGGAGAAATACTTTATCAGAAGATTTATGACCATTATCATTCATTCAGAATAATTTTAGTAAAACCAGAAAGGTTAAGATTTATATGATTTGTCTAAAGGTGAGAAGTTCTATTTAAAACTGTGTCAAAGTTCATTTGGGAGATACTGACTCATCTTTACAGATAGGCCAGAATATAAATAATGTCCTGGAAAACAGTATTAATAATGTCTTTCACAGGGATATCATTAATAATTATAGTTTATATCACTACAACTCCAAAAAAATGGTTCTCATGGTGCAATAAACCTAAGAAGTAAGCTCAACTAGTTTACGACTTCATTAAAATGGTGAGCTATAATTGCAACCTTGCAATCAGCAAATGCAAATGCTCTATTTGTAGTACTGCCAGTTTTATTTCACGTGTAATTTTCTCTTCAGAGAAGGGGAGCTGATCCTATTTTTCTTGGATTTCAGTGCACTGAAAGTTTATTCTTTGGAAATACACTATTAGCACAGAAATGGAATTGGGATTATGAAGTATCTGATGCCCTTTTCTCACATTTATGATGTGCCTTAAGCAATAGCACCGGTTGTAAAATACAAAAGGGCTAAAAAGAATGCAGTTGTCATGAGAGTATATGTGTCCAGATTGCAAGCCAGAAAACTGTCACTGATAGTTGGGGTATAATTGACCACACTGTATGATAAGCACATTATTGATTGATTAATGTGACCTCATTGTATTTGAAATGTCAAAGAGGAAAATTGAGTTGTCATTTTATATCATGTTCTTTTTTGGAGTAACAGATAAATTTTATAATTAATGACTTTTCACTAAGGTTATCTAAAAAATTTAAGGAATATTAAACATCACATTACTCACAGTCATCATAGGCCAATATATTATTGATGAATATTGATAAATCTTTGCTTATGTGAAACAGGCCCCAAAAGAAGTTCATATGATTAGATAATGCTTTTTAATAAGATATCTTCACTGGCTACATTTTTTATCGTGTAACTTAGTGAATTGACTAAATGAACTAAATTCCTTTTACAATTTATTGAGGTTTTGTTTGCCATGGACTAACTACAAAGTGGGATGTTGCTTTAGAAGGTCTAAGTTTGCTTCTCTTGAAGTCAGTTGTAAAACTCTTGTTGACTAGAAAAAGACTGAGAATTGACACATGCAATGTCTTACTACTATTTACACAAAATAACCTTGAATGTTATCAGGTAGTTGAAAAAAATGTACTTTGTCAAATGAATTTAAAAAAAATGTTTTCAGGTTTCAGATCAGACGCTATTTGGACTTCTTAGAAATACAATGACTGAAGTTAATGGCAATATCTTATGATGTCCTGTGAAGTCCCTGAATGTCCAAAGTTATTTCAGTGTTTTGACTTGAGATCAATTCAGCTGTATAAATGCAGGATTCTCTTGCTATTTGAAGTGTGGCACACATGGATATGGGGCTATTGAGGCCACACCTTGAGTACTGTGTCCAGTTCTGGGCTCCTCACCACAAGAAGGACATGGAGGTCCTGGAGCGAGTCCAGAGAAGGGCAACCAGGCTGGTGAAGGGGCTGGAGGCCAAATCCTATGAGGAGCGGCTGAGGGAGCTGGGGCTGTTTAGCTTGGAGAAGAGGAGGCTGAGGGGAGACCTTATCACTGCCTACAATTACCTGAAGGGAGGTTGTAGAGAAATAGGTGATATTCTCTTCAGCCAGGTGACAGGTGATAGGACAAGGGGGAATGGCATGAAGCTGTGCCAGGGCAGGTTTAGATTGGATGTTAGGAAAAAATTTTTTACTGAAAGAGTTGTCAGTGCCTGGAACAGGCTGCCCAGGGAGGGGGTTGAGTCACCTTCCCTGGATGTGTTCAAAAAAAGGGTAGATGAAGTACTTAGGGATATGATTTAGTTTAGGATGTGAATGGTTGCACTTGATGATCTTAAAGGTCTTTTCCAACCTTGTGATTCCGTGATATAGTTGTGATGCCTGAACCCTGGGAGGCACACATGCTCCAGTTTTAACATCCAGGGCTGCTCAGATAGCACCAAGCGTCTGCATTCATGTACAGGGCCAAGCCCTGGAGTGTCTATTAGAGCTGGCCAAATCACTCCTTATGCAATCCTTGTCATCAATACAGTTTGGGAGATGATGTGACTGAGAGCAGCCTGACAGAGAAGGACTGGGGGGTGCTGGTGGATGAGACGCTCAACATGAGCTGACAAAATGCGCCTGCATCCCAGAAGGCCAATCGTGTCCCGGGCTGCATCAAAAGGAGTGCAACCAGCAGGTCAAGGGAGGTGATTCTGCCCCTCTACTCTGCTCTGGGGAGACCCCCCCTGGAGTACTGCATCCAGCTCTGGAGTCCCCAACATAAGAAGGACATGGAACTGTTGCAACGGGTCCAGAGGAGGGCAACAAAGATGATTAGAGGACTGGAGCATCTTTCCTATGAGGACAGGCTGAGAGAGTTGGGGTTGTTCAGCCTGGAGAAGAGAAGGCTCCGGGGAGATCTTATAGCAGCCTTCCAGTACCTGAAGGGGCCTGCAGAAAAGCTGTGGAGGGAATTTTTAGAAGGGCATGTAGTGATAGGGTGAGGGGGAATGGTTTTAAATTGCAAGGGGGTAGATTTAGATTGGATATTAGGATATTCTTCACTATGAGGGTGGTGAGGCACCAGAACAGGTTGCCCAGAGAAGCTGTGGCTGTCCCCTCCCTGGCAGTGTTCAAGGCCAGGTTGGATGGGGTCTTGAACAGCCAGATCTAGTGAGAGGTGTCCCTGCCCATGGCAGTGGTGTTGGAACTTGATCTTTAAGGTCCCATACAACCATAACCATTCTATGATTCTATGATTTCAATTGTAGAATGTCTTTCTTGAAGAGAGACGTGCTCTGTATGAATGCTGTAGAGGGCCTGAATGTCTGGGGAAAAAACCCCAAAACAAACCAACAAAGAAAATGCTGGAATTCAGATCTACCTTCTCTCTCAGGTGCTGAGTTATAGTGGAAGGCAAAACTTGCCCTTGACACATATCCATTTTGCATGGAAAGGGATTCCAATAACAAAGTGGAATGTTGTTAGGAGCAACCATCATCCTGAAAGCCAAGAAAGGACACTGTCTCACAGCTTCACCTTTAATTTAGTCCAGGAAAAATATTGCAATTTCAGGCAACCACATTTATCTCACAGCTAACCAGCTCCCACTTTGCAGGCCAAGCAGGTAATAACAAGGCCAACTTTCACCACTGGGACTCATTTCCCCTGGCACTAGCCTTTGGACAGATGTAGGCTTCTTCAGAATGTTGAGTGATCCAGAGAAGGAGGTAAATTTACCACAATACATTTTAATTTTTGTTAGATTATCTATTTTCCAGCAAGAAATACCAAGTAGAGAATTGCTAACTTGTTCACCAAAAAACAAATCCCAAGAAATCCTTCCTGGTCACCCTCCATCCTCAAGTCCAATACTATACAATTTCCGTAGTCTTGAGTCTTGTGTCTGGGAGAGATTTTTTGCTAAATGAGGAAAGGTTGAGTAAAATTTCAGCCTTTCTCAGCCAGTTAGTGCAGCAAACACATCATGGAGAGGCCAGTTAGTAGGCTGGAATCAGTGGTCAATTGATTAATTAGCATTCTTATTCCCTATCCCCCATTGTGTCATGAGATAAGTAGGGAAGGCATTGTTACAGTCCAGGAGTTTTGTCTGGTTGGGTAAGGCAACACAGCTTTCCTTAATCAAAGTGATGCCTAAAATATAGCCTAGCTACAAGGTACAGTGAAGACTGTAAGGATCACAAGTACCTCTGCGCCGGGGTAGCAGCGCCACTGACAGACAATAGGGAAAAGCACAAAGGCTGGATCTGCTACTCTTAACCCTGAATCATCTCATCACCCCCAAATCATCTGTCACAGAAGCTGCCCCAGAATATTCTCTGAAATACCTGACTGCAGTTTCACTGTAGTGGGATGTTTGCACACAAACACAAATGCACAGGGGTGGTTGGCAAATGGAGCATAGGGTCTATCAGGTTGGAGGGGGCATCAGGAGGACATCTCAAGCAGCCTCCTTCCACCTGGGCTGGTGAAATGACTGGTGGGAGCAAACAGATGCTGACCCTGCCTCTGAATTCAGCTGCCAGGAGCCCACCTTCCATAAAGCTTCTTGATTTTCCAAAGAGCTGTAAAACAAAACCCTATCTTTCTAAATAAAGGGCAACCAGTTGTCTGACACAGTTGTGCACACTGGGTAATGTTTTGAGCAAATGTTTAATTACAAAAGGATGGTGCCTAAATTGTCATAATTAATCTGAACCTGTGCTAGAGTTCACAGCAGCCAGGACTTTTTACATTGGTGAATCACTCTCATTGAAATACTCTGTGCTTAAATAGCAGGAAAAGCTGCTATTAGAAATCTCTGTAATAGCTTTTATGAAAGCTCTGGCTAATTTAGAGCCCAATTAAACCCAGAAATCCAATTATTTCTGAATAACATAATTGCAAGAAAGTAACTAGCATTGTAAGTATGCACTAGCTATTATGGAAGATGCTTTAATAAAAGAAAATCAGTTCTGATCAGTTGAAAAGATGTGTTCTTACTTATCATAAGGATGGCCTGAAAATTTCAGAATTCTCCTTTTTTCACTGCTCTGCATCAGGGG
This sequence comes from Porphyrio hochstetteri, assembly GCA_020800305.1. Lineage (NCBI taxonomy): Eukaryota > Metazoa > Chordata > Aves > Gruiformes > Rallidae > Porphyrio > Porphyrio hochstetteri. The sequence goes on from CM036905.1 coordinate 37,374,721, forward strand.
CAAGTAAACCCTCTTCTTGGTGCTCTGTAACTTTTACTATGTGCATTTCATGGGTGCAACTGGAGAGCAAACTGGAGAGTTGAATGGTACCCCAATTAGTCAGTAAAATCAAAACCCCATCAATCTCTCCTTCCTTCCCTACCACAAAAAAAAACCCCAACAACCAAACACAAAAAACTCCCAAACATGACTTTAGCATTAAAAACCCCCAACAGATGATAGAAAACTGACCTGATCATTTTGGATGGAAACTATCAATAAAGGCAATGCTGGAAATGGAAACCCTCAATGTAAATAACAAGTGGTTCAATACTAGGGGCTTGAACAGACAGGCTTGGGGAACCACATTCAGCTGGTAGCAACAGACTGATGTTCAGTAATTATTAATTACCTGTGGGTGCAATTGTGAGCTTGGCTACCTTCATGAATGAGAAGTTTAGGGAAAATAAGGCAGACTGACACTTTTACTGCTGGTTGGGAAGGGAATTGCTTCCAGGCTGTCCATGGTTTTGCTGCTGTCATGGCAGACAGTGGTGGAAAACAACCACTGATCTGCTGCCCCTGTCAGAGCAACAGAGCTGTCAGTGAACTCAGGGGACCACTGACCTTGTTGCAGGTTTGCCCAGGCTCTGCAGTGCTCTAGTAATGGGAGCACTACAACGACCTGCTGCTGGAAAGCTGCTCTCAAAAATGCTGAACAGAGAATTTCTGCTCATCTTTCTCAGTGTTGCAGGAGACACTACCTACGATTCTGTGCATATGCATGAGTTTGTACGGCTATAGGTAAGGCTGAGCGAGGAGGGATTACAATGGTGATGTAAAATACTTCATAAACCCAGGGGCAGACCCTGGCTTCAACATCTCCACACAAGGAAGTAAGCTAGAAACTTCACCTAACCCAGGTATTTGAAGTAACAATATTTCTTTTATCCCAAAAGCTGCAGTTCAACTTTTGATTCCTATTTAGGAGGAAATTCCCTCTTGAATCATCTTGAGTTTTGCCTGAGTGAATATTTGCCATGTTAAAATTTAGCTTAATGATTTAATTGCAGTCTGTGTCTTGCAAGACAGCATGAGTAAAGCACTGACTCAGAAGTCAGTGACTTCTGTATTGGCTGAGGTGGGAGGAGATGATGACCTACTGAAGAGGTGAGGATTTTCAGTTCACTGTGTATGGTAATGACCTCATCTTCTCACCCGTATCCAGAAAAAAAACCCCAACAACCAACCAAAGAAGAAAACCAATAAAAAAAAAAATCATAGTATAGTTGTGTTTCATTACAGAAATAATTTGCTAAACAAACAAATCCCTTCAAATGTGTAGAGGGCTGGTGCAACAAGGTTATCAGCTCTACACATCTCTACTGTATATAAAGCTTTGCACACAGCATCTCCCAATTTTAGGAAGGCCAAGGTCATTCTAGCTACAAGACCTTGTGTGTTTTTTTAAAGCAATCTGAATTATGAGCACTTAAAAAACTGCACAGAGTTGACAGAAGGAATTTATGATTTCAATTCTGGAAACTTGATAAAAGAAATGAGATAAAGTCTAACTCCGAAGTGTAAATGAAGAAGAGAGCACTCATCTCCCAGTACTGTATAAACTCTTGCCTATTTGGCATGCTTAGACACAGGAACTTCATTAAATATGGGTTGGGAAATAATTTCCCTGAAGGGAATCAGATATGTAAAATGATTTTTACATTTTGATTTTAGAAGGTTAGTAGGCCTTTAAGACTTACAAGAATAATGTACTCTGTTCTGTTTAGGGAAAGATTTCACGATCCCAATTTGAGCCCTTTTTATGATAGAAAAATATTTCTTTGTTAATGATGTTTTTAGTTGAAGAGATCTCTGAAAACTGCATCTGTACATATCAAGGCTAGATGGAGGAGTTCTCCAAGGATGATCAAATCAATGGTCAGGAAAAGGCTGCACAAATAGAGTGCATTAGCATTGTCTCCTTGGTAAAACAAATTAAAGAAATAATCTCACAGAAATTCAATGATTTTACTAGTGTGAAGCATAATGCTCTGTGTGGTTGGAGGAACAGAGCCAGAATTCAGTTTCAGTAAATTTTTAGTCTCCGTAACCAAGTACTTTGTTGATTTTTTTAAGTTGGCATTGGCATCATGTCAAATTTACATGTTTGAGGTATAATTAGCCAGGCTGATTATAAAAAAAATTGAGTATAATTTAAAAATATAAATTAACATAAAATGACAAGCATTAAAACTTAATATCAACTCAATGTTCATTCTCTTGCATTCAAATGAGTCTTATTAAGTTATTAAGTCCATCTAATATCGGTATAATTTTCAACTAATACACAATGAATTCCATAATCTGCCTCTCTCCCTAACCCTCCATTAGATCTATTGTTTCTCTACAGTTTGTTACTCCAATAAACCATTTTAGAATTACATTATTGCCTTTTTTCATGTAAAGCACATAACTTGAGTTCTGAAACACAATTCTGGTGCAAGCTAGACCTTTAGTGACCATGTGCCCTGTTGATTCTAAATACACTGTTACAGCTCACAGCCTTTCGTTGAAATGCACAGAAAGAAGCAATTTCTGAATTTAAACAAGCAAATCAAGCCAATTGGCTTAGAATTATGATGCTTGGTTTTCTAATGCATATTCAGAATGGTAGAAAAGAAAGTATGAAATTTAATTGTACCATAAAACTGTCAGGAGAAAATATATACTGAATATCAAGCAGGATTACATTTCTTCAGTAGTGATAATCTGCAGAAAACTTTTTATTTAAAGAGCTGCTACATTTTTAAATGCTATGTTTCCCGACAGAAAATGAGGTTCTAAGAACCTCTAAGCCACTGAAAAAAAGGTGACAAACTGGGATGCATTTCGTTCAGGCTGTGGGGTAGGGCACAGAGTGGTTCTGTACACGTCCTGCGTTGCTTATGTCTCTTTAGGACAAAAGGCAAAACAGCAAATAAGGGTAAAGCAGCTCAGGTAGTGGCTTTTCTTTTAGTGTTTTCTGTTTTTAAAATGGTAGCACAAAACCAATAGCAGTTTGCAAGCTACAAAACCACAGAAATACCCACTGATGTCCGCAAGGGCCCTTTGGAGGATTTGTATTATTTATGTGCCACAAAGAACAATCATAACATTTACACTACACCCCTTCACGTGTGGAAACATACCTCATCATAATTTCTATTGCACTGTGAGCAATTTGTTTTATGCACACACGTGAACTCAGCCATTGTTAATTTTTTAAAAAACCATTCTTTATCTTTGTGCCTCTTCAAGAAGGTAAAACTGATGGGTAATACATGCAAAATGTAATTCTTGTGTATGCACCATGGTGTGTGCACACGTATGTACCCACCAAGACACCTCTGAGAAATGAGTTTTCATGTTTTAGTTAAATTTTTGTACCCCTGTGAGTGGTCATGCTGCATGGATCTGACTCATGTTTCCTGGAGATGAAGGAAACAATCCTGAGCTGCCTTGGATGGGCTTTGAACCGAGTCCTGCCCATTACTACAGATTTCACCAAGCTGAAGACATAAATGAAGCCATTAGGCAATCAGTGAGTTAAATTTACTGATCATGCTTCCAGTCACATACATTTAAGCGCATAGCTAGTTACTGTAATCAACTATGATGACAACTAATGATCCAAAACCATTAAAGGGAAATAATGATATTGTATCCTGTCACTGCACCAGTGCTAAGTTTAAAGGAAATAAGACGCTGTGAGTCTTACTGTTCCTGTAGGCATTTTTTTCCAAACCAGAGACCCGTGGTGTATGGAAGACACAGACTCCGGCAGGTGCAAGCATAGAATCAGCTCTATTACACAGGCTACTGCTTAAATACCTTCCTCTAAAGGGAGGCTCCACTTGTTCCCCCAAAAGTCACTCGACTCAGATCTCTAAAGAGCACAAAGCTAAACACTTCTCTTTTCCCATGCTGGTGTTCAACGGTCCCAAGTTCCCATTCACTCTGAGATTCATCCATATCTTGCTGTTCCAGATTCTTCCTCCACACACACTCCCATGTTCTTTGTTTACCCTTCCTTCTTGGCACATCACCTGGACCAATCTTATCAAATATGTTTCCATTCTCTACAGAGACCCTCTTGTACAGTCAGTATTTTTAGGTTACTTGTATTCTTTTTCTTTTAAGAGACAGAGATCATTCATTTTTTTTGGATGGTGGTATTGAGATCAGGTTCTTTACTGCCAGGGCCTTAGTCACAAAAGCTCAAGATTCAGTCTGAATATCTGTCCATATTTATCTCAGTTGCTGTTCTGTGCTTTGTTTCTCCTCTTCCTGACACAGAGATGGGGCTCTGAAGAAGTTGTGCTCGTTATGTCCATACCTATTTCCAGGGCTGAATGAAAATGGGAAGTGCAGGGGTGCATGAAAGCAGCCTTCATGCATTGGTCACGAAGGACAAAAAACTGAGTGGAGAGCCTTTGGTACAAGTGGTGTTGACATGGGGCAGTTTTCCTCAAATGCAAGAAGAAAATCCCTCATGAAAAATTTGGTGCCTGAATTTGGAGGAGGAGGCTTAAGAGGAACTCTGGCATCTGTCTCCAGCCGCCTGTCTCCTAGCTGAGAAATCTTCCCTATCACCTGCCAGTGACCTTGCAGATGACTCCTGGGAACTGTGGGGGATGTGGTGAATATACCAGAAGAAGCAAAACCCGCTGACAAAAAAGAAGAACAATTTAATCTGTGATTATCTGGAACTCTCTGAAAGAGTTCAGTATCTTCTTAAGTTTGTATAACTGGTTTAAATAACTCTCTTCGCAATGATTTGTACTACTTGAACTTGCTGGCAAGCCCTATCTATTCAAGTGCCTTGAGTCTTTAGACCCCCTGTGGGATGTATTCAAGGGTTAAACTGTCAGTGTGGTCTTTGCTTTTCAGTATGCCGGAACAGAGAGCAGTCTCCTTGTCAAATCAATGAGAAATAATACCTAATACCAGGACACAGAGGTGCTTCTACCCTCAGGCCAGTGGTTAAAATCCAGCACAGCATCCAGTCCTATTCTGCTCCGAAGGCTGTAACTAAGTGACAGATGTCTGTTGGCCTGGGTTTAATGAGCAAGTTGCAACAGCCCTTTACTAGCGGAAAGGTGCTCACATGGCTGCTAACTAAGCCCCTTCTCACAGCAGAAATACAGAGTCCTAGATGCCCCTGGAGAATAAAACAGCATTGTAATCGCACAGGAAGGCCCTCCATAGCATGTCTTCTTTGAGGCACAGGCCTATCTGCCCAAATCTTGGCTATTTTATGCCTTGTCTGAAAGATAATAGGATTCTCCACTGGGCATTTCATGAGAACACTGTATATATTTTGAAAGAAAGTATTTCCTTTTTTCCAACACATACTAAGAAAATAGTATCTTATTTTCTCTATGCAATTCACCTTCTATATTTCTGATATCTTTTTACTGATGAGCAGTCTTAGGGTTTTTGAGAGGATCTATGGTGATATGTTTGTTGACTAAAGCCACTTGTTTCCCCAAGGAGGTGAGAATCCAAGAGAAGAAAAAGGCACTGTGTTTTGACTAAGAGCAAGTTAATTTTTTCTTCCTAGCAGTTGGTATAGTGCTGTGTTTTGGATTTAAGATGAGAATAATGTTGATGGCACTCTGATATGTCAGTTGTTGCCAAGCAGTCAAGGACTTTTCAGCTTCTCATACTGCCCTGCCAACCAGAATGTGGGAGGCACCCAAGAAGCTGGGAGGGGACACAGTCAGGACAATGGACCCAAACTGGACAAGGGATATTACATGCCATATGATGTCATGCTCCATAGATAACTGGGGGAGTGTGCTGGGAGGCAGCATGTCTCAGGAGCTAGCTGAGCATCAGTTCTGGGTGATGAGCAATTGTGCTGTTCATCACTTGTATATGATTATTATTATTATTCTCCTCTTTTTCTGTCATACTGAACTGTCTTTTTATCAAACCACAAGTTCTACCTGCCCGCCCCCCTCAGTTCTCTCCCCCATCTCACTGTGTATGGGCAGCGAATGAAAGGCTGTGCAGCTGTTTATGTTGCTTGCCATCTTAAACCACGACACAGAGTGAGAGATGTGAGAAGAGGTGGGAGCTGGGGCAAGACCAAAGTGAAATAATCAAGTTGTGTCAAGTTGTAGTTTGATCATATGTCGCGTTTCCTATTGTGCACATGACTTTGAGGACTTTTTCTTAAAATAGACCACTAGCAAAAATGTCCCTTGTTTGTCAGGTGAAGGCTGAAGCAGGGAGATCAGGGAAAGGGATATATGGATAAAAGGCTGCCGCTACCTTGTGCTGACGGGGGAACTTGAGAACCTGCTTAGTACCTCCTCAAAGAAATCCATTCTTGCACACTATTTCCAGATAATCTTCCACATGCATGAGAGAGGGCACACACAAATACTGGCTTTTCTTCCCACAGTTGGATCTGGATGCCTTTTTTCAGAGCTAATCTTCTCCATGAACTTCAGCAGACTCGGCACAGTGCGATTCACTAGTGAACCACCACACTTGTGAGCCAGGAAAAGACTCCCCTTAGCTTCTTTAAGAGCAAACCACAGATCATCCCCAGCACAATAGAGTTATAGAAGCTGCCTTATTTATTAAAAGTGTGGTAGCGTGCTTGATTACATTTACATTCATAGTTAATTCCTGGCACTGCTGAACATATGAAAAGATAATTATGACAATGGTGCCAGTTATTTTTAAATGGCTATATGAATATACATTTTTTAAATGACAACGTTAAGTGCATGTCTTTATCAAATGAAAAATGCATGTCTGCTATTCATTCATTAGCAAAAATTTGCATCCACAGTAAAATATTTGGCTTCAACTGAAAGAAGGTTCATTACACCTCCAGAGCAAAAGTGCAGAATGAAGTGGAAATATTCTCTGAGCTTTTGTTGGCAGTGTGCTAAATTTGTAAGTAACGCAGCTGGGAGTGCTGAGGACCCTGAAGATTCCTAGTGCCTACAACCCAGATGTTGTTCATGCCTCTGTTACTCCCATTAGCAGAAGGTAAACGTGTTTGTGTAAGGAAAGGGCAAACAGACCACTCCATGTGTATTGAATTTTAAAAAAAATATAATTGAAAATGTACACTGAGATCAATTTCAAAGCATACTAGCAGGGCACCAAAAGTTATGTTCTGAGACTCTCTAGTTAAGCTTCTTACTTCTTAATCCGCTGTCAAAAAGATTGCTGACCATCCTTCTGGAGCAATGCAAGAGCTAGAGGGTTGAGTGATAAAATTTCTGACCTCTCTGTCACACATGAGGACACTTACCCAGAGGGAAAAAGCTTGTGTGTACTTTGCTTAGGGAGAGAACTTCACTGTCCAGAAAAAGAAATGAAGAAACGTGTGTATGCAAATGTTTCAGAAGAGTGTAATTGAAATTTTTGTGGCTGGCAGGGAAATTGTTGAAAGAGAAAAGATAAACAGTAGGTGTGAAAGGCAAGGGAATGTCATGCTGGAAGGCATGATGGAAAGGACCTCCAGCACCGTGGCCTCTACTTGCAATGCTAGTTTCCTACTCTAGGGTCTCCAAGCAGCAGTAACTTAAAAAATGTTATTCAAAAATCTTTTCCTTCCCGTACACTGAACTGACATGGGTCAGTTATAAAGTTATAAACCTGTTGCCCTAACATGCTGAATGCCAGCATGCAATGTACCTGCACCATTGTCTGGGAAAACACGCCCTTCAAACCTTCTGTAATTTGCTGGGTTTGAGTGGTTCTATGAAAAAAAAACCAATAGTGGGAGATTTTTGGGCAAATTCCAATTAGAAATTTTTCTGCACAATCTTTTTTCCCTACACAAATGATGTACTTGGTGCTACAGCAAGACCCTAACATTCAAAGTGTGGGTTTAATTAGCAAGGGTGAACTTCTCCTATGTGCTGTCACTAAGCTGTCTCCGTGGTGGTTTATTGGTGTAGGACTCCTTTTATCACCAGAAGGATATGTGCAGAGACCATTGAAGTCAGGGACTATTCACAGACACACTGAAGGCAAAAATCATGTCCTTTAGAATGAGAGCTAGTAAGACACTTCTGAAGCTGCTGTTCTGTGTTTTGCTGAAAGCTGGAACTTCTTCAGGCTAGGTGACAGTACAGAGAGAACACATCTTTTCTGAAACCTTCTTAGAATTCTTTTCTATATTGTGTAGTAACAATAAAACCCTTCCTGTGTATTCTGGCTTGCAAGTCACTTGCAGTTTTGCTAGTGACATTCAGTGGCAATTGGATCAGCCTCACAGTGAAGGAAACCTTTGCACCAGCAGCTAAGGGAAATGAGAGGAATGAACCATTCTGGTCCCTAAAGACTTTAAATCCTCCAAACATTTGCTTTATCCTTGTTCTCTTTTCGGGGGGTGAGTGGAATTCATCCTGGTTCTTGGACTTGCAGTAGAGCTCAGCTGCCTGGGTGATTGCACAAGGGATTTGGAGATCAATCAGGATCCAAACCCAAGCCTCAGCATCTCAGTTCCTCTGTGCAGTAAGGGATTCCTTTATATGAAAAGGCAGAAAGCTATACTGTTGAAATCAATGACAAAACTCTTAGCTGCCTTCAGAGAAGCTGAATTTCATTCTGAAAAGAGCTGGTGTGTTTAATGCTGCTGAAACGAAGAGTTGCAGTAGGAATCTCCTAGCAAAATACATTTTGAGTGATCCTGGGCAGCCTCTTGAATACAACTCATTTCATGATTCAGATCACAAAAAAAAACCAAAAAACCCATCACCACCACCACAAACACAAAGAGGAAAAAAAGAGTGAGCCTAAATATTCTGGGAGCTATAAAATTACAGAAATACCTGTCTTAAAAAATGTTACACTCTGGCAGTAGAGCTATTCAGACTCCCTTGACTACCTGCTTATACCCCCTCACCCAAGGGTGCTATAAACCTGCTTATCCTACACAACTAAGAAATTTATTTTTCATCAGTGGCTTGAAGAACTATGACTTTTGAACTGCCAATAAAATCATGATGATTGGCAGGTCACAGACCTACAGGTAAGTCACTTAACTTGTTTCAGTTGTGTTCCTGATCACAGGAAGGGCAGCAGGAGCATTGCCTCCTTGTACCTGGTGCCGATGCTTGGCTCTGGGAAGGAGAAGGGCTCTGCGCTGTGCACTGACTGTGCCCAGCAGTGAAGCACCCACATGGTTGCTCACTTACCTCCCTCTCCTAACAGGGCAGGGGAAAAAACAGGAAGAGAAAAACCAAGAAAACTTGTAAGTCAAGATAAAGTCAGTTTAATAAGAAAAAAAAGAAGCAAAGCCAAGTGATGCCATGGCAATCAATCACTCATCAACTCCCACCAGCAGACTGATGCGCAGACAGCCTCTGAGCAATAGATGCCTTGGAAGCCAAAGCCCCTCCACCTCCTTCTTCCTTTTACCAAGGTTTACTGCTGAGCATGACATTATTTGGCATCCAGTATCCTTTTTGTCAGCTGGGGTCAGCTGTCCCCATGTCCCTTCCCAACTTCTTTTCCATCCATGGCATACTCACTGCTGGGTGACAATAGGGCAGAGTGGGAAAGAGGGAAAGCCTTGATGCTGTGCAAGCACTGCTCAACAAGAACCAAAATATTGGTGCATTCTGGACCCTTTTTTAGCCATAAATTCAAAACTTGGCACCATTCAGGCTGCTGTGAAGAAAGCGAACTTCATTTACGGCAGCCTTCCTACAGTATGACATGATGTTAAGTTGTATTATACTGGGAGTGAGAAAAGCCTTACTGAGGCCTTGTTAATTCAGAGTAAATAGCAATTGGTCTTGTTGCTTTGTGGGATAAATAGAGGAGACAGTATTGTTGTACCCCAGATCCCAGTGCTACTTTCAAACCTGGCACCGACATTGAGCCAAGGGATCTCATGTGAGGCTGTTGTGTGTCAGTGGGATTTCATGGACTAAATCTACACATAGCTACTCTGACACCTCCAGTTCACATCATTCTTAACCACATGCACAATAATTTCCCACAGCTCGCTTCGCCAGCGCAAGCACAGGACAAGCCAAGGTGTTGGGACTTTCTCACTTTCTCCCATGCGCTGCTTTCCCTGCCTGAGTTGCCTCATGCCTGTCTAAGTAACTTTGGAACAGCAGGAAAGTCTGGCTGATATGGAGATGCTGTGTGGGCTGTGGTGGGGGCTGTCTCTGCTCAGTGCCGGGGGAAGTGAGACACAGAAAGAGTTTACCAGTGGTTGCAAGGCTGCGGCAGGGATAGGGATGGGTGGATGCCACTATACCCAGAAAATAAGACAAGTTAGAGCCAGGCAGTAAAACACTACACAACCCTCGTATAAAATTAACAGGGGTGTTTAGGAGACACACAGCAGAGTGGAAAGAGAGCTGGAACAGATATTTGATCCTGTATGCATTCATGGAAACAGGACAGTGCTCTTGCTTTTTTACTCCTAAAGAGTCTTAGATAAATATCTTGTTTCCTTCTTTAATTTCTTTCCCTTCAACCCACCAAACCTTTGAAAACTGTCTAACTCCTTAGGGTAACAATGACACAGTCAGAGGCAGGGTTCTTTTTTTTGTCCGCAGAGGACCCCAGGTCCATGCAGTGCAGAGAATAATAGTGAATCAAGGCATGAAAGGATATACAGCTTGTCTAACAGGGATGTAGTTCATTCGTCAGTCTGGTCATGCTAAGCATCCTTCGATGCAGGTGTGAACCTCGCCATCAGCTTCAACACCTCATCTGCACTCAGTGGTTGATTGGTCTGTAAAACCTCTTCCTCTTGGCTGCCAGAATTTTTGCCAGGGTTTTTTTTGTAAAAAAAACAAAGAGCAGTCTTGTGATGGAAGCTTGCACCATGAGGCACAGGCGGGAGCACAGAGAAACTGAGGTTGCACAGAAAGTACTGTAATTCTCATATTTTCTAATTTTTACAGTTATTTTATCAACACTTTTGTAATGTTTTAACACCGTTGAGGGGATGGCAGGGAAAGGGAGAAACAACAGGTTAAGAGGATGCAAAAGTTTGTAAAGGCCAGTTAGGAAAGCTCTTTTTCCAAACAGAGTTTAATGACCCTGGGAGTGGGTTGAGGGGCAGCAGGGAACAGCATTTTTCCTTGTGGGTGGAAGTCAATAAACACTGCTCATGCAGAAAGCCACAGTGCTTTACTAGCTGTGCTGTGCCTTCATTTGTTTGCATGTGTTTTTCATACTGCTCGTGAAAGTCCCATTTGAAAGCACTTTTCAAAAGGATTAAAGGTCATGGTCATGGATTACTACTGTTTCATACCCAAAGAGAGAGTGAGTTATTGACTCAGAAAAATAGAGCGTTTGATTTCATTGAATGTGAACGTGTGTTTATTAATATTTATACACTCCTCTGGAGGTGCACGGTGCTGTGCAGACTACTGAGATGACAAGGTCCCTGCTCTAAGTTGCTTACAAGACAGACAACACAATGAATTATGACATCGGCTAAGAAGGGTCACAGTGGGGGTGAAAGAGGAAAGGAGACGACAGAAAGCAAAAGAAAGGGAATTAGTTTAATGAATGAGCCATTATTTACAAAGTATGGCCATCAGGTAATTTGATTCCCTTTGGCTTTTATTTTGGATTTGTTTTTCACTTTGTTTTATTATGTTTAATAATCAGGCATGGGTGAGATAGTGCGTAACACTAGAGCTGAGATTAATGATGAAAGGCTAGGAGAAAGCTGTGGCTCTCAAGGAGGGATTTGAGGAAGAAAAGCATTTGGTTTTTCACTCATTAGAAGCAGGCAGGCTCAGGCACAGAAGAGTTTCACACTTGCGTTAAAGTTTAAATTAACCACATGTGTAAGTCTTTGTGGGAATAAGGGACTAATTGGGTAGATTAGAATACAATTAACTATGAAGTCTGGCTAGCACTAACTGACAATGTTTAAAGAGTGGAAAAGCTGATAAAATCCTACCTAGTTAAAAAAATAGCTATGAAGACATTTGGTGAGGAGAGAAAAGGGAAGGAAACTGTTGCCATTATGGGATGAATGGCTGCAATAGCTGTACAGATGAATTTACTGCTTGGTACTGTTGCTATAACCATACTCGCCCTGATTTTTCTTACTGATTTTAATTCCAAGATCCATTTCAATTTTCTCCTCTCAACTAAACCCATTGCTGACCCCCAGAAACCTTCAGCATCCCTAGATTTCCCAAACAGGATGATGCTGTGCTGCTCCAGAGCTGGCAGGGTAGGGTCAGCTAACAAATGGATTCTCCAAATTTTAGCAAATTTCCTCACAGTATCTTCTGAAAAGTCCTAATTGCATTTAAATAGTTTGGGAAATGGTCACTGCTATCCAAGCATTAGAGTTTTGTGGGCATGTTTCCTGAGCGTTCAACCATCTAATGAAACACAGCTACCAAGTAGATCCAAAACTTGCTAATGGATACCAGGTTATCCTATTATTGCATTAAATTTTCTAATAGTTTAAAATAGAAGCCTCTTTCCAAAGTACCTATCTTCTGCCTGTCAAAGATGTAAAGCTTCCCCTTCTTCATATTTTTTGAATTCTCCAAAATCTTACAAATTTTTAGAAGGATGCTTGGCTTTCTTAAGATTATCATCAAACAAGGCAATCTATAAAGAGCAGTTTTATGTCTGATGTCTGCAGAAACCTGAACTTGGTGTTGTTAAGTCTTATACTATTTGCAAAACAAGTAATGGTGAAAAGTGTCTGAACATTTTGTCTTTTGGAGGGATGACAGGTAAGAGTTGGACCCTGTATTTGAATCTGTTTGACCTTCAGTGGTTGACTTCCACAGTGTGTGAAGCCCTATCTAAAGAAGGTCACTGATTGAAGGAGGAAAAGCATATGCCAAAATGTCTCTGAAGATGGGACTTCTTGGGATAAGAGAATTGTTAATTCAATGATGATAAAGCTTTAGATGTTTGGTGTTCAGAGAGAATAGTGTATGTAGAAGTTACTTTGATCACCATACATTAATGACGATTTTGTTTTTATTTTCAAGATAACACAGTAGTGCATTTTAGTGTCCAACCAATACAACTCTTGCTTTTCTTATAGAGAAATAATTATACCTGATTCCTGTTTTGCCTTTCATCCTAAATATGCATTCAGCAGCATATATGACCATACAGTCACATATACAGGTAAGTATATAGGCATAATCAAAGACCATCATCTCCCATTCCTACATCCTCATTCAAGGTCATAACTACCATGAACCTGAAGAGGGGACTATATCTGCCTGCATGGAACATGAAACATGTTGAAAACAATAAAGCACAAAAATTACATCACTTGAGTGAAGAGTCAAAATTACTTCTATCTCCTCTGTCCTCACAGACTTGCCTTATCCCTTGAAAAAAGACCAATCCAAACAGGCATTTAAAAATTAATTACTCTTGTTTCACAGTGATTTTAGGAAAAAGTAATTTGAAAAAGAAGAAAGGAATTTCCAACATAGTTTCCATGCTTTTTTTCAGATTTCTGATAGAGTTAAAAAAATGGCTTTGTCAAACTCCCCACTTGAGAAGGTAATCTTTTTTGAAAGTCGAGCCCTGAGCATTGTGTATTAATGATTTACCACTTACCTTATTGCACTGTCAGATGAAGGGTCAATTTCTTGAACATCTTTGCCCTGTCAAGTACTTCATAGAAGAACTGTTGGTAAAACAAGGTGTCTCCTGTTTCAGTAAAGGCTGAGGAATAAAGGTGAGGGCACCACCACCTGCTTTTAAAGACTAGTTAATCAATGGAGAGGAAGCAAAGTCTTCAGTTATTTTTTGTATGTATGATAATACAGCAAATTTTATGATGGTTAAAATTCACTTAAGAACTCACCTCTGATTTTTATGTACAAGAGATAAAGAAATCCAGCAGAATGATTATGTTTGTATAAGATAATCTCAACACATTCATGAATGCAATGTCCATAAATGCAAGCTGCTATTGCAGTAAATGCTCTTATTTTAACATACTTGGGTTGCTGGGTGCATTATGTTCCCTTACAGCCATTTGTGCTTGCCAGTCTCAATCCACTATGCTTTCCAAATTAAAGTAACTTCTCCCATTTGCCAGAAACTCTATTAACCACTTTTCATTAGTCTCCTTGGTATTGCATTCCTTTAAAAAAATCTTATCTAAAAGACTACTCTGATATGCCTTAGAATTATACTAATGGGAATGAAAAGCCTGAATATAACCAGTTATGTATGCTATAGAATATAAATTCCTACATGAAAATTATTTCACCGTTGGATTCAGCTCCAGTAAGTGAAATCTTGTTTTATACAACCTGGGTGTGTGTTAATTTTAAGCTGGGCATTTCCATTGCTGTCATCAAAGGACAAGACATTTGCAGCTAAAGCAAGAGTAAAATTCTTGTCCCTTAATTTTTTCCATGACCTAAAGTATATTACAATACTTTTTTAAAAAATATGCCTTTTCACAGTATGCATGAAGAAACCCCCAACCTCTGACAGTCTTAAATAGGACTTTTTTTTTTTTGGCTGACATAAACATCAGTTCTTAATGTGGATTTGAGCATTTGGCTAATTTAAAATTTATTTTTAAACTGCTGAGAGGTTTATATTTAGAAACAGCTGCTGAACATGGCCCTGTAGCTACCTTTAGCAATGTTTTATTATCTTGACTAAGCTCATAATGGTGATTCTCTGCTCTACCACTGACATCTTAATGGCTGCCTCACCAATACTGATGTTGTAGGAAGTATATGGGACTGACTTTTACATCTATAATGATATGGTAATGTGAGCCATTACAATGTCAGTGGTGGTTTATTGGCATTATGGTTTAAGATTATGAGGGTATTACAATGCCATCGCAAACAAATACCGCTGCTTTTAAAATAAGCAGATGAAACACAGAAAAGTGCCAAAATAGTTGTAATATTAAATTCATAATAGCAAGATAGTGTTTGCTTAAGGCGGCCGCTACCCTAAAATTCATCTGTTATCTGCATAATTCAGCAATGCACACTGTGCAGTCATCTGCTGGAGATTCCACAGCGTCAGGCAGAAATAACAAATGACCCAGGGTAAATACGTTTGCACATTTTGTGCATTATAGAATTCAGCCTAATTTTAGACTGTATCAGCTGGGGGATCAGAGCCTGCAGTCAGAAACTGTCTGGTACCGGGAAGAATATCTCTGTATTTCCAAAGCCAACAGCATGTAAAATAAAATGGTCTTTTTTTTTTTTTTAATTTTATTTTTTTTTCACTCCTTTCTTTCTGCTTTTCCAGTTGCAAGAGGACAGTTATGAGCAGAGATAGGAAACAGCAGGAATCAGACATCATTGTCTGGTAGGAGCTTTTGTAGATCAAACCAGCAGATCTGTGAAGATGAACTCAGGCTAGACTGTGAACTGACCTGAAATTCACACATGACCTTGAGGTTTCCAGAGGAGGGTTTTGAAAACATTTCAGAAAAGTCTGTTCCCATGGAATCCCTGTTTACATGCTGCATTGGGCTTTTTTTTTCTAACCTCTTCCCATTAAAGAAAATATAAAAGAACAATTTTCAATTGACTTGACAGTACTTTGATTAACAACTTGCAGGAAATTTAGAGCAGGTATAGTACAGAACTACTGAGAAAAGGCCAAAGAAATTACTTTTGCATTGATTCTGAGACACATGTTCATTTTTGTCTTGCAAGGTACTATACCTTGCAGCTTCATCTACAGAAGCAAGTACTATGGCACAATAAGAATAGATCTATGGAGAAAATCTGTACCATGGAACCAGCATCCACACTACTCATGGTTTGGAGATTTGCTGCTGATTAGTTTGGAGCAGAGTATTCTGGTCTTGAGGACTTAACACTGGTTAGTGGCTGGAGACCATCATGTGTACTTCTGGAGCGCATCCTCTGGTCTAGTTTCATCTGAAATCTGGTTCATGCTTGTGTGTGATAGGTATGCACAGAGCCAAGCACAGTTAAAGGGGGGCATTTGGGAGATTCACTTCATAAAGGTGTTTCTGATCTGGGCTAAACACTAATGGAGATGCACTGAGTGAGTTCCATGCTTCTGACCCCATCCTACAGAAGTTTATTTTTTTGTGGCTCCGACTCCTTCTCTCCCTCAGTGGCTTCATGTCTCTGGAGGAGCATAGGTGGTGTGGGAAATCAGCACTGATGAAACTGTCTCAGACATGAATTTGAGGACAGTATTAGTTCTGCAGAGTGTTCTGAGTGCAACAGGAGTGAAGGCAGTGGGAGACAGCAATCATAAGCATGTACCATGATGTACAGAGGGCAGAGGATTCAGAGGAACATTTGAGAGTACCTCTTGTTACCACTGACCTTACAAAGCTCTGAATAACCCCACCATAAAACTGATCATTGCATCTTAGAAAGAGTTGAGATGTTCACTTCCATTACTTTTACTCAGAGTTGACACCAGAAATTCACTCTTCTTGTAGCTAGAATCCTGTTAATTTCTCTATGAGGTTTATTCAGGTCTGTATACACCCATTTGATGCTCGCTCAGCCTTGTGCCTGTGGAAATAATTCTTGTTTCTATCTGAAGGATTTACAGAGAAAAGTTGTGCTGCCTTTCGATAACAAAGTTCCATGGCCAGGCTCCTTCACATCCTATCAGAGGATGGGCTTTCTGTCCGTTCATCACCTCTGCACTGGTGAGCCCACCAGGGTGAATTTCCCTTCTTGGAGCTTGACCCTGCTGGAAATACTGATATGTCCTCGAGTTCTTCTTGTGTCTTTTTATTGCCATAAATATACTGGCACTTCACGTGTTTACCCAGTAAGTACAGATCTTTCCCTTTGATTTCCAATAGGGGTGCTCCCAGCTTTTAATAGAAACTTTTTCTGTAATAGAATATCTTTACAGGCATGACCTTTCATGTCTATTATTAAATTCCCTCTATTACTTAAGTCTTCAAGGTTACACAGTCCCTGCAGCATGGCACTGCACTCTGGACCTTTTCTGCAAACGATGCCTCAGCACATTTGAACAGTGGGATTTTTTTTTCCCCTGTGCCTTGTTCACGCATAAAATTCCCTCCAGCCCAGGATTTTATTTTCCATTACAAACAGGATCATCTCTCCTTTAGCTAGTTAGCTATGCATTACAGAAATAACAATGTCCATCTTTTACTCTTTAATAAACAATTTTCCATTTGACACTGTAGCTTATAGTTTCCTGAAGTCTCTTGCTAACTGCCTGTAATTTGCCTGGAGAATAACATACAATATCTAAGAGTTTAACACATAAACTGCTCAGCTGATAGTATTAACAAACTGAATTACTTTCAGCCAAGTGAGGTGATGTATGGAAACATGAGGCTCATGCATGAATTACCCGCTCTAGGTATGTATCTGTTAGGTAATATATAGTCAACATATAATCGAGGCTGCAGTGGACATTTTACCACTGGAATGGCTGGGTATGTGGGGAGTTTAAGGAATCTGGAGGCTCCCAAAATAACAAGCTCTTTGGAGGTAGCCTGGTCTGAGGATGAAGGATGTGGTGAAGAAGGGTTTTGCATCATTCACCCGTCCTATCAGGGTCATTTCAGGTTCTGCTTATTTTTTACACTAGATAAGCTTTTTCCTGGTTTTGGTTTGGGATACTGAAGTAATTTCCAAATGATTTATTACAGCAAAAGTAATATCAAGAACAAAAAAGTGCCAAACAATATGGAACATTAATTTTACATTAAGCTCATCAGGAATTCTTCCAAGTTCTTCCAACAGTTCTTTCAAGCCCAGAGGTACAGCATGGGAAATAAGTGCAAAATTTCACAGAATTGTAGGGGTTGGAAGGGACCTCCAGAGATCATCGGGTCCACCCCCCCTGCCAAAGCAGCTCCCTAGCACATATTGCACAGATAGGCATCCAGACGAGTCTTGAGTATCTCCAGAGAAGGAGACTCCACCACCTCCCTGGGCAGCCTGTTCCAGGGCTCTGTCACCCTCACTGTGTAAAAGTTCTTCCGCATGTTGGTGCGGAACTTCCTGTGCTCCAGTTTACAGCCATTGCCCCTTGTCCTATCCCCACAGACCACTGAAAAGGGGTTGGCCAATTCCCCCTGCATCCCATACTTAAGATATTTATAAACATTAATTAGGTCCCCCCTCAGTCTTCTTTTCTCCAGGCTGAACAGCCCCAGCTCACTCAGCCTTTCCTCATACGGGAGCTGTTCCAGGCCCTTAATCATCTTCGTAGCCCTTCTCTGGACTCTCTCCAGGAGATCCCTGTCCTTTTTATACCAGGGAGCCCAGAGCTGGACACAGTACTGCAGGTGGGGCCTGACCAGGGCAGAGTAGAGGGGGAGGATCACCTCCTTCGACCTGCTGGCCACACTCTTCCTGATGCATCCCAGGATCCCATTGGCCCTCTTAGCCACCAGGGCACACTGCTGGCTCATAGCCAACCTGTCATCAACCAGGACCCCCAGGTCCTTCTCCACAGAGCTCTTCTCCAGCAGGTCATCCGCCAGCCTGTACTGATACTGACGGTTATTCCTCCCCAGGTGCAAGACTTTACACTTGCTTTTATTAAACCTCATCTGGTTTCTCCCTGCCCAGCTCTCCAGCCTGTCCAGGTCTCGCTGGATGGCAGCGCAGTGCTCCTGCGTGTCAGCCACCCCTCCCAGCTTTGTATCATCAGCACTTGCTGAGGGTGGATGCTATTCCCTCATCAAGGTGGTTGATGAAGATATTAAACAGGACTGGACCCAACACTGAGCCCTGGGGAACACCGCTAGTCACAGGCCTCCATTCAGATTCTGTTCCACTGATCACAACACTCTGAGCCCGGTCCGACAGCCAGTTCTCAACCCACCTCACTGTCCACTCATCTATCCCATGATCTCTCAGCTTTTCTATCAGGATGTCATGGGAGACAGTATCGAAAGCCTTGCTGAAGTCAAGGTAGATGACATCCACTGCTCTCCCTCCATCCACCCAGCCGGTGATGAGATCATAGAAGGCTATGAGATTGGTCGAGCACGATCTCCCCTTGGTGAATCCATGCTGACTACTCCTCATGACCTTCTTCTCTTCCAGTTGCTTGGTAAATTTGAAGAGTTCTGTTCAGCCTGAAAAACAGAACAGGTCAGGATCTATTTGTTGATCTCTGTTAATGCACTCAGCTGCTGACTATTTACAGGTAACAGTCTTTATTGATAGTTTACCACCATCAGAAATGTTTTGTTAATGACAAAGAAACAGTAATGTTCATTGCAGGCTTTGCCCAAAGGAGAGTTAACTGTGTGTATTGACTGCATCATGGTGAAGACTGACCAAGGTGGAAGGATGCTCCACCCAAAGCACAGTATTTTTTTTGTGGTGGTGTAAATGAGATCTGAGGGTAGTGACTGCAGGATTTTCTTTGAGATTTTCTATTTGGGTCTTTGCAGTCTTGTTTAAAAAGGAATTAAATCCTGGGTGGGAGTTTGAGATGGCACCGAGTAGTTAATTTTCATTATTAAATCCTGGATGGACTATGATATGATTGGAAATTAATCCTCAACACAAGACATATTGAAAGTATCTGTGAGCAGGCAACACTCTTTCCTCCCATCTCATGTTTTTCCCTCCATCTTGTACAGCAGTTTTCAGTTTTTTAGCAGTGCAAACTCAGTAGAGGTTTGGGCCTTTCTAGACATTTCACATATGCAGCTCCTTCTATAGCATGTAGAAATTAGTTTTTCTTGATGACCTTTTGCAAACTCCTCAGAAGCTGTGCACAGCCTCCTATGGGTTGTCTAAACACTGGCTGAGCTGACTGCGATTAGTAATGCAGGTCGTTTAAGTTATGGGATCCCATTTTCATGTGTAGACACAGTCCCATCATGGGCTGAGCATTTCTGTAATACTAATAATCATGAGGACTGTGTGAGGAAACAAAGACTCTTCATTTATACTTCTCTGTAGGCATGAAAAAATTGCACTTGTGAGGCCAATGGAACTGGTCTGATACCGGCTTTCTGAGAATGGATCAAGCTTTTTTCAGACTGGGGGGGGGGGCAGAAGTGCTTTGAGAGTTACCATGAATTCAAGGAAGGAAAGTTTAGGACAAGAACAAGTTCTGAAAAGTGGAAATTGTAGTCACTGGGAGGCATTAGGAGCAGTGTGGAGAGGAGCAAAAGATTGTGCTTTGTTGTTCACCCATGTGGGAATCCAAAGGTCATCTTTCTGGTCAAGAGGTAGAAAATATACAGTCAACAACATGTCCATTGCTGCTTTGTAGTGTTAGATTAGCAGCTGTAGCATTTCTAACAACTCATTTGTAAAAGCATTTATGCAGCCAACCTCCAGGCAAGATGTACAGAAACCAGAGGGGGGTGCCAGCAATACTGAAAGGAGAGGCTCAGAGGATACAGGAGGAAACCTGCTGAGTGGCGTAGTATGCCTGGCATGTAGTTACATATGCATAGCTCCTCATCAGATCTGTCTCCTTTCCTCCATCTCAGCAAGGGCTAGCTAGTTATCTCACCCACTGACCTGTGTCTGTCAGCAGGCTGCTCAGCACAGGCAGCTGGGAAACTAATTCTTCTTGGCAATGGGAGAGGTGGACTGCATGACACAATCAAATAAAATGCAGGAGCAGAGGTAAGAGCCTGTATGCAATGCCTAGGAAAAAAGCTTCAGTGGTTTCTTCAGTGATTGTATCCAGCTGAGAGCTCTGTCAGCTCAGCTGAGGGCAACTATCAACAGAAATTGCCAAACAAAGAGCAAGGGACATGGAGAAGGGTGCCAGCAGACTCTAACTGTGGCATGTGCTTCTGGGGTGCCAGAACCCTGCCATCCTACATGTTTCTCAGTGAATCAAAAGTTTGAGCTTGAAGGTTTGCAGTCTCCTTTCAAAGCCCAAGCTGTCACTAGCATGCAAGCACATTTTCACAAGCATCATTTACATTTGGAAGAGCTGCTAAATTTCTCTGCAAACCCATTGGCAAGATAGTGTAGCTAGCTTTTTTTGTAGAAAACTAATCATAGAATCAATTTTCCTGAAAGAGCCAGCCAGCCAGTCTCTTTTTCCAGACTTAGCTGGAGAGGGACGGGTTCAGTAATTCCAAACCTCTACTGTTTTAGCAGGTCTGCTCAGACTGCCCATAGCAATGCTGCTTTAAGGGCTCTGCAAGTCCCACCAATAGATTCTAGCCTGGGAAACCATCAGCTCATTTCGCATACCAGCAGGCCACAGAAAAGCCATTTAACACTCACAATTTTCACTAACTACCAGATTGGTAGTGACCTAAAGGTGAAAAGCCTTAGCACTCCTCAGGAGGACCTGTCTTCTTATTACTTCTGTGTACATAACTGTATTCTCAGATGGATAATCATACACATATAAATCAAGTGCTAAAAGTACAGGGTCAGCATCCTGCTTCATCTGCGAGGAGTAGGATGATCTGAGTCAGCCCAGTGGTGCAGCAGGGAAAGCCAGAGTACCTGTGATACTCAAACAGGCTCTGTTTGAAAGAAGAAATGCTTTCCTTTGGGGCTTGGTAGGTTTAAATAAAAGATTATTCAAACAACAACAACAACAAATTTTCTTTAGAAATACTGTAAAAATGGAAATGAAAACCCCTTCAAATTGTCCAAAATGTGGAGAACTGCAGAAAGAATATAAAGTGTGTTGTTTGCTTTTGTTATTGTTGTTTAGAAAATCATGGGTTTGACAAAGCAAGACTGAGAGTGGCATTTTCCAGAGTGCCTGAATGATTACACTGGGGTATTTCTGAAAAATTTAGTTAGAAGGTGTAGAATAGCACAGGCAACAAACCCTCAGTTAAGGTTACTGCTCCAGTCCTATCCGTCTCTTCTGAGAGACGCGTTTAGAAAGAAATACAGACAAGCCTCAGCATTTCTGAAGAGAAACCTGGAACCAGAGAAAGGCAGATATTTAGATGTCTGACTATGTCACCTAGGATGATGTAATTAGTATGGTGTCTTAGGAAGAGCAATGAGCAATTTAGAGATCTTGTTACCTGGGTCTGCCAGACCCAAACTCCACCAAGGAAAGAGGCAGAGGTCAGGCTGTGATGGCAGGCACTTTGCTTGTGTGTAGCAGTTACCTCTCTCTGATGATTAAATAGGGAGCTGAAGATTTTCAGTGTGGCCCTTTCAAAGCCTTCTAGAGGGACGGATACCTGATTTGATATAATTGTAATGCAGATCGACTTTCCAAATCCCTCAAGATTAACAGTGTTACTAATCTTCAAAGGAAAATCCCTTTATATTTGACTCCTAAAAGCCTTTCAGAGAATATTTTGAGGTGGAGTTGTCAATACATTAAAAGTATTCAGAAAAAATTATCAGCTTGGCTGAGACAGCTAAGCATTTTGTCTTCCTTATGTTTTGCACAGTCTCCTACTCATCAGCTGCAGTCTAATTCATCAGATGATTAGGGACCCTCATTTCTATCAGTGATCTTTCCTGTATTTACCTTTGGTGCATGCAGACACGTCTGGTCTTTTAGTCTGTAGCTTGATACACTGTGTTGAGATATAATTTGTTGTCACTGGTGAGCAGGACTTTGTGAGACAGATGTTCCAGGAGCAGCAGACCTAGAAGAACCTGAGCTTTCTGTAGTCCTATACGTTTTTTACAAACGAAGTAGTTATTACGTATCATCTTTTATTATTGAGGACTTGACTCGAGATCTGTGTGATCTCTTGCAGACCTATGCTTAAATATTTCCAGAAATTCATGATGCTTTTAAACATCTGCTTCATGCCTGAAAGAGCAAGTGCTTCCTGTTCCTCTCATTTTAACCTATTAATTATGCCTTTATCAAATACACCAGTCCCATAAGTCAAATAGCTAAAAATTCAAGTTCCACATTTCAATAACAATATTAACCCTGACGCTGGTGGTTAGTCTGGATAATGGCTGGCTAGTGAGAGCAGTAACAGGCTGTGGCAAATCTTGTTAGCTCTAAATACCTTGAGAAAAGACACTAGACTGCTGATAATGACTGCTTTGTCAAGAATTATTGATAAAAGGATTTTTAGGGAATAAGAAAATCACTCATGTGAAGGAAGAGGGGATTTTTTTTTCCTCAATGCTTTCATGGTGGTTGGAAACAATACTGAAAACTCAGGCACTTACACTGGCAATGGTTTAGTCTTAAGGATACTGAGTAGGGCATCTGGTTTGTAATCGGGATGGAAGGTGGTCTGTGCTGTGTCACAATTCATAACTACATGATTCTCATCCTCTCTTCTTTTTTTCTGAGAGGAAAGTAAGTACAACAAATTATCAAAATGAGAAGTTCCAATATTGAATGAGTTGAATTGCTTGAAGGGTTATGTTTCTTGTCATTATGGCTACATATATCGAGAAGATGTGTCACTGGAAGACATCTGTGTTGACACCCAGAGAATTCTGGTTGCTGATACACAGCAGTGTTTTTGCTCCCCAGCAATTTCAGGAAGAATAATTAACCCACAAATGCTCAGAATATAAAAGCTGTGTCTCAAATGCAGATGGGAGAAGTAGAATAGGCACCAAACCCCAACCTTTATCTTACAGATCTTCACCCACATTTTATATATATTTTACTCTTCTAGACAACTGTGATCAGGTGGTTTTGACACCAAAATAAATAAGATGCTGTCACGAACAACATCACACTCTGCCCCAGAACTCAGATGAATCCTTCATCTCTCATGCTGGAGATGGTGGGAGCTTTTGACAGAAACATTTTGGAGAGAGAAGGGGAGAAGAAGATGAAAGCTCCTTTGTTTGAAAGCTGCTTTTAACGACCCAAGCATTAGATGGACAGACATTTACAAGAAGTTGCAAGCAGCCTTCTGCTGCCAGACACACCAGGGAACAGGGAAATACCAGGTTTGGCAAAATACTTTCTTCCAAAGAATCAAAGCAGAGATCCCTCTTCTGTACTCTCTGTGGTTTTTCTCCACCTGTTCACCACTGAGTTTTCACACAGGTCAGATTGCATTACAGGAAAATGACATTACATTAAAAAACCCAAGGCTACCTAAATCCATATTTAGGATTTTTATTCAGGTGAAGTTATTACATTTTGTTCAAACCTATCAAAGATTTAAACTCCAAGAAGTGGAGCTTTGCAGCTGCTGTTCACCATGGGAAATTTTTGGCCTTAGAGAAATGACGTCTGCATCCCTTTGCATTTTATTTCTCCTTTGATGAGGCACTCTTGCTTACTGGACAGCAGTACCAGTGGAGATGCTTCTGTCAAGACATTTTCTCAGGATCTGGCAGCTCTAGCAGGCAAGTCCAATGATTAAATCAGGCAGGAGAGCTGTGCTAAATGGTTAAATCTCTGTCACGTCTGAATGACACTCGGCAAACACTGCCACATTCTCTTATTGATGTGCTTACTAACTTACTCAAATGTTATTGGAAAAGATACATGCTTGCTGAGGAATCAAAAAAGACATATCTCATTTAAAGCTGATCCCTCGTTCTTGTTGCACATATTCTAACATGTTTCTTCCTGCAGCCAAGAGCCACAGGTTGGCCCACGTCTTCTGTATGCATCTCCTGTGACTGGATTTCTCAAGCAACATGTTGCTTGAAGCTGTACCTTACTGTTTGTCCTTGCTTTTTCTTATACCACACCAAAGGTTAAACACTAAAACTTTTATTTTCATAAAATGGCTTCAGTGCTCTTCTGTGTAATATTCTCTGGCAATATGTATGAGCAGGGACTGACTGGACTGGCTGTGCATCTCAGAGGAATTGGAAGGGAAATGAGAAGGCTTTTATTGCTTTCAAAATGTTTAATTGTTGCCACGCTCTTTAACATTAATTTTGCAGCTAATGGTTTGCTATGCTGACACACCAGGCTACATTATAAAGTGGCGACTCATTCATGGGAAACCCATCTTTGCCCACCGTCACAGAGCCCTGTCTCCTCTGTTTGAAGCAGTCTGTGTTCTCTCTGCCACTCTCAGACCCAATGATCTAAACAGCCATGCCCATGGGCACCATGATTTGTAGAGTACCTTTGATTTGTGAGCCCTGTAGGCTCAGGTAAGTTGCAGTGTCTGAAATGAGCCTCCTGTCTGGTGGCTGTGGTGCCTGTGTTCCTTGAGGTCTGCCTTCTGCCCTCCCACTGCTGGCAGGCAGGATGAAGGTATCCACAGCTTTGGCTTTAGTCCTCCATCCACACTGCCCGGGATGGTGAGGGGATGTGAGGACTGCCGTCATTTGCCACCATGGCCATACAGACAAGGGAGAGAAGTGTAAGGAGGTTGGGTGAGCAGATTCCACAACGAGGGTCATGGCATGTCCCCAAGGAGGGCAGCTCTGGGAACCAAAGCTTGCTCTCAGTCCATCCCCAGGGTTTGTGTGCAGCATGGGAGAGGCACGTTCCCAAACGCCGAGTCTCAGAATGCAAATTTTCAGCCTAGGAATGGGCTCAAATAAGGTTGGTAGAAATAAACAGTATGAGTGCACAGGTGAGTCATGGTGTTAGACTACCTCTGGAAACCTGTGTTCCTGCAGAGCTAATTCCCTTTGTGATATTAAGGCTCTCAAATCTTGTTCGTATATTGACTTATTCATTAATAGTTTGTGTGTATGAATAATTCACCATCTACATACTATATCTCTACTTTAAATGCATTACAAAGCATATATTAGACAGAGATTGACCTCTACTGTGGTTAACATCAAGATTTATTGTTCCAGGAAGCTCCAGATATATTGACTTGAATCAAAGCCTGGAGGTTCAATTAAAGTTGATACTGTATTAACAAAAGGCCACAAGTCACATTTCTTCTGTACTCTGCTTCGTGAAGGATGTCAGTTCTCGTTCTTTAATTTTTTTTCCACTGAGGCTGGAGTGGAACTGTAATCATAAGCCGTTTGCTTAGCTCAGCCTAGCCTTCTTGTTTTATTTAGCTGCCTCTGGGATACTTGCTAAATCATTATTAATGGGGTGCCTCGCTCTAGCCTGAAAATAATATTTGTGTTTTCATCTACACTAATAAATGTTTTTCTTTCTAAATCCATTATTCCAGTGTAATAAAGCAGATTCTGTGCCTTTTTCCTTTAACCCAAGAGCAAGCCTACTTTGAAAAAAAAAAAAAAATCCTATTCCCTTGTGCTCTGTGTGCTCAAATGGAATGGGATTGCTAAGAGTAAGGCAGAAGTGGAGACAAAACACTTTGAATTTGCCTCCTCTTTTGTCCCTTGGTGTTGAAAGTAAATGAGGAAAAAAAGATTTCACAGACAGGCTGGGGGAGTATGACCTCCTCTCTAGCTGCTTCATCTGATAATGTTCCCATTTCTCCGGTGATTATTAGCGTGACCTTCTTATCCCTTTTCTTTTTCCTTTTAAAAATAATGCTCTGGTATCTTTGTGCCATCACCATGTGCTGCACATTTCATTGCTAAGCAACAATCAGCAGTCCACAGCCTGGGCACCACGTACAAACTTTCACTTTCATTGCCAAAGCAACTTTCACTCGGTATCGCTGGAGCTGATCCTCCAAGGATGTGCTCCTGAAGTGGGGGAGTGTGGGGAGCCAGCACAGCCACTCAGACCTGAGCATACCTGTACACTAGCGCCATGATGGTGCTTTCGTGAGGAAGCCATCCGTAATTAGACACACACATGTGCTCCCACCCACCGACGTGAAGGAATATTAAGGACTAGAGTCACATCCAAAGAACAGAGATAATCCTGGTTTGAGGATGGGAACTATCATGGAAAGAATAATTATGAAAAACAAGGAAGAGAGGGAAGTAAGGGCTATTCTACATCCAAAGAACAGAGATAATCCTGGTTTGAGGATGCAAACTGTCATGGAAAGAATAATTATGAAAAACAAGGAAGAGAGGGAAGTAAAGGCTATTCTACTTCTTTCAATCCAATGTGCTCCTAAATATGCCAACTTGGAGCTTGCAGGAGACCCTCCCTCACTTCCAGTGGCATGCAACTAAAACAGGCAGGGGGAACCAAGTTGTGCTCAATAGGAAATGGACTGGGCAGGATCTTTAAATTATGGCTGGTAAGCAGGGAGGTTAGTGTGAAATTTACGGTTGCTAAGCAAAGCAGATGTTTCTTAGTGCATGAATATAAGTCTCATCAGAGAAAATTTAGTCCTAGCCATTAAACACATAAAATCTGTGGTAAGAAGTAATATTTTAATGGCAAATAGATCTTCTTCTTCTTGAAAAAGCCCCCAGACTGCAGGTCACTCAATGTCTTGGTCCTTCCCAGATTTAGTCCTAGTACAGTAGTATTTCCTCTGAGTTAAATTCTGAATCTTTACATTTATTACAACCCAGAGAGGTCAAAGAGAAGAAAATCAAACTGACTTTCCATAGAGACTGTCACAGCCTCAAACTCTGCCACCTGACTTTGGTCAGAGACTCCAACATCAAGGAGGAGAAGTGAGCGTTGCATCAGAGGCAACATGGGAGACACAAGTAAAGCAAACATGATACAAATATCTCTTTGATCACTCTGGTGGCTTCTTACACAGTTATGAATCCAAAGATTGGTTGCTAACAATATTTTCCAGGTGAAAGCTAATCAGAAGTTGATACTAGCTAATAGAAATGGGAGATTTGCTGTAAGCAGTAGTTAGTTATCCCCATGAGGTCACTCACCATTACACTTAGCTAGAGTGCCTGAACCTATTAATAAATCTTACTCAAAGTTCAGATCCTGGTCTCTCAGCGTATGCTTATGACTCTCAGTGGGAACTGGTGTAAGATCCTTTGTATGGGACTATAGGGAAAAATTCAGCTTCTTGCCCAACATAAAGCAAGCAGGAGAAATTCCAGTACCTGCAGGACAGATTCCCGATAATGAAGGGTGTCTGATATATTGCCTGGTGTAATGGATGGCTCCAAGCAAAGTATACTCAGACTGCTTTTAAGGATCTGGTTTAATTGCTTCATCTTGCACTCAGCTTGTGGTATATGTGGCATTCCCTCGATTGTAAAGAACTAGGAGTAGATAACTGCAAACCACAGGCCATTATCTATAGCGTTTCTTCATGATGAGACACTGCTGGGCAAATGGGGACTTTCAAACCCATTCCTTCTCTTCTGGCCATGACGAGTCCTCAGGGAACACGTGTGTACTGATACAGCTAGAATTTAAAGGTGTGCTATGGTTCTTGCTAGCTACAAATAGCTGCTGTGTTCTAAAACCTGCCCTTCAGAAGGCAATGCCCCTCATCACAGGCAAACCTGGTGAACTCTCTTGCTAATAGAAGAGGCAACACAGTAACTGTCCTGCTCCTGTCCTTCTCTTGAAAAATGTGAATGCTTTAGTATTTGTCTCATCCTTTAAAGTATGGATTCCCATAATTTAGCTGGATGTGCCAGCACTTTAGATCGGATCATAAATATCCTGGAAAGCACGAGTTTTGAGTGGCACAATGCTGGGTCTGCAAGAACAGTGCATCTGGTTTTCCTTCAAAGGCAAGACTGTCTGTTTTACCAACCCCTATTCGCTCTGTAAAGCGATGGTATTGTTTTTATCCCTAGTCACAATTTGGGTTAACGTTTTAGGGGAAAGCAGGAAGGGAAATGATAAAATCCTGATTAGCTCCTTCAAACAGGCAGATGCCACAGCAGTTTCAAAGTCATCACCACAGGCGTGTCCAGCTGAAGTACGCTGCAAGGCTTCTTCTGCGTTCAGTTTTTAGATCATTCCCACCGAAATCATAGCACATAGAGCAAAGGTATAATCTCAGGTACCTGCTACCTCCAGCGCAAGTAGCACACACCAACAATCATTCCTTTATGATGAACAAATACCTGTGCTTCGCAAGTCCTACCTCTGGGAGGGTGTCTAATGAGTAACTAACATTACTTCACACTCCCTACACAGAGCTTGGGTTGGGTTGCTGATCCCAGCACAGATTGTGATGCGCTAGAGTGGGCCTGAGGCCATGGTGGCTCACGCAGGGCATGTTGATTTTACTAGAAGCAGCCAAGTACATTAATATTCATTTGCCCATGGCTGGGTGGGCTTGCCATGGTGTTGCAGTTTAAAATGCAGTTGGTAGGGAGGTAGCTTGTTGACCTGTGAAGACAAAATAATGTTTGTCTAGCAGGATGGGTCTAGCAGGTGTATTAACCTTTGCCAGTCCCTTTACAGAAAGTATGAGCCGTAACCTCCTGCTCTAAATGTGCTGCTGTGCTTTGTGATTCCTGGATAAGAGGAGAACCCCAAGGGCAGAGATCGTAACGATGCCCTGGCTGTGCATGGGTCAGATCCACAGATGAAAAAAACATGCGCTACCTCCAGAACTGCTGCCAAAGGAAAAGCTTTAAAAAGCAGTATTACAGGCTATGGGGTTTCTTGGTGGTTTCTTTTTTTTTTCCCAGGCTCTGGAAAAATTGGGGTTGGAAGATCTCTGAACTAAAAATTGTCTGATAACATTTTTTGTCAGGCTTTTCTCCACACAGGGTTTTTTTTTGCAATTCTTTACTGAGACTTTTGAAACAAGCAAGCTATTAGAGCCTTAACTTCTTTGTTTATAATGGAAATGCTCACTGACCCTTGACTATAGAGGTGCTCTTGTACTGTTGTAATAAATGCCAGGCACATCCAACATATGTGCGATCCAGGAATGCTCTGGCTCCTTGCCAGCACACTATTTTGTGCCTGGGATCTAATCCTGCTGTGGCAAAAACAATTGGGGAATTAGATACATTGTGAGTAGTTTTTCTCTTTGGTACCTACGTGTGTATCGGAAATGTTACTTGTCTTTATGTTTTAATTGTTCCAAAGAACTGGGAGTAATATGTTTACTTAGTTCTTTTGTTTATTTATCTTTCTAAAGCATTTTTGTGCTCTTCAGTTCTCTAGAAATTAGCAGGAAATCATCTGCACGATGTGGCAAAGAACTTTTGTGAGCTCCTGTCTCCAGTGAAATTATGGGGAATGGGAATTTTTCCATTGTCTTTCATGGGGGCAGACTTCTCCGTGGGATTATTCTGCTCTGCTTGATAAGCTTTTCAAATCATTGTAGCTTAGTACGTCTTTACGGCTGTGGAAAACGGTTTATCATTTAGGGTGAGCCTATCTAAATGGCTGCTATCCCTCCATCCCCATTTCCTGGTTGCAGGCTCTGTTCTCTGAGTCATTCCCAAATAGACAAGAAAAGAGAACAATCCCCCTGCCCTCCAGGTTTCTGCCAGTTTAGTGAGATGATTTGGCTTGTTTGTTGATGTGTCAAGAAAGGACAGGGCCATGAAAGTAGAAGACAGGGGAAAGTGGGTGAACAGGGACACTCTCTGAGAATCATCACAGGAGCTCCATTGCCACGTGAAACAGTATCCTTGAATAGTTCCAACAAGTCAAGGCATTTTTACCTCCCTCAGCTCCTTCATTTGTGTAAGAAGTACCTGGATGACCTTACCTATGTGTCCTTTCTGTACTGGCTGCTCAAGCCCTGAGCTTTGTGCTCAGGATGCCCTGCTCCTCAGGTCTCATCTGATCCATGGCATCCCATGAGGTAGGCATCACCCAAACTTGTGTCACTGCTGTCCCTCAGCATCACACTAAGTCCTCATCCTTTCTCTGATGCATGTGGCAAAGCTGTGTTGCCAGAAATGCATAGCCTGTGTAAGCTGAGAGGCGGCCTGTGCATTTAATTACATCAAGGTTCATCTGGCACTTCAAGAAGAGCCAGGCCTTGGATCTAGGTGAATTTCATCCATTTCTCTGGTTATATCTACTTCACCTTCCTTCCCTCACCTTGAATATTTATGCTCACAGACCCTGGTATATATAAACCAGGGAGGGTTTATATTTATATAAGGGAGTGGTCTGGATAGATTCTCAAGGGTTTATTTGAGGAAATTTTGGGAACTACCTGCCTACTTTTGTGAAATTTTTACAAATGCTGAAAATGTTTCCAACCTGGCTTGGAATTTTCTGCTGTGTTGCTGTTTTCAGTCTTTTCCACTGAGATGAAAAAGGGTTCACAGTTGTTACTGACACCTAGAGATCTGTACTTTCCTTAGCCTTTCTGTAGCTTTGATCTACAACAGTACAGATGAAATAGTGTTAAAGCAACATATATAAATATACCTTCCCCCCCCCTGGAATTCATAACTGTCACAATGACCTCAGCCTTGGACCTCTCCTGAAGTTTAATGACCAGTTGGGGTTAATGGCCCAAAGTTCCACCTCAGGCTATTAACACTCTCAAGCAGCCATTAATTCTCACAAAATGCTCAGGGTCTTTATCGCTGTTGCTTAAGTGATGCTCAAATGCCTGTGAATATTTACACCCCTGCTGTGGATGTAAGAAATTTGACCTGTGCACGGTATTTTAGATGTCTTGCTGTTCAAAAAGATCTGAGTACCTCATAGTAATCACTTCTACGTCTGAGGTTAATGAAGTAGCTTCAACTGGCTACCAACAGTAACAATCTAAAATTACGGTTACTTGTATAGATATGTACTTTGCTTTAAAAATAATGAGTGTAGAGGCAGACTCCCTGCCCTGAGGAGCTTACAGCCTGCAGTCCTTGTAAACATATGTTTATCTTTATTTAGAATAACATGCATGTGCATGCTGCTATACAGATACTTCTAAAGATAAGCCGATGTTGCTTACATTTTTTTTTCATCGTAACACCTTATGTTTAACAGTTTCTATGAGATAAGGTGCAGGACTGAGCTGCTCAAGCTCCACACCACAGCATATCCTCTTCCAAGAAGACATCATCACATTGATAGAAAGGTCATTTGGATGTCGGGTTTTGAATAGTCAATGTTTAATTACTAGGTATTATTATTTAGCAAGGAACATAGGATTGGTCTGGCCTCGTGGGGCACTGATTCGAGTTTCTGTTCTCCTGAAGAGTGATGTGAGATCACTATTAATAAACTGACCAATCTCGACTTGGGAATTTTCATCCAAACATCCTTCTCAGTGGCTGTTTCAGAACCTCACTGGCCAGGGGACTGGAAACTTTCTAATTCCCAGAGTAAATGTATTAATGGCCAGTTTGGTTCTGTTTATACATGTGCCAATATTGGCTTTTAGACTAAATAACTGGTCCTTTCCCTTGTGTTTACTTACTGAATGTGTTTACAGAGAGGCATGATACCCTCTTCTCAGCTTTTATTTTCCCAGGCTTACCAGAAAAGCTCTTGGGTCTCTGTTTCCCTGACTATGAACTGCACTTTCTCCTGTCTGAGAGCTCCAAAAGGGCACACAACAAGCCAGGGAGATCTTCCCAGTGCTCTGGGTAGTGAAGCTCGTGTTGCCTTGTCTCTACTGAGATGCTATCTTGGTCTATCTAGAATTACATTTCCTTTCCTGACAGTGTCAGCTCTTA
This sequence comes from Porphyrio hochstetteri, assembly GCA_020800305.1. Taxonomy (NCBI): domain Eukaryota; kingdom Metazoa; phylum Chordata; class Aves; order Gruiformes; family Rallidae; genus Porphyrio; species Porphyrio hochstetteri. The sequence goes on from CM036905.1 coordinate 37,407,024, forward strand.
CTTATTCTCTGGTAAACTTGGACTTTCTTTTGAATTGTTTTCAGCTTGTATGTTTGTGTTATTACTGTAATTCTTGGTATTAGCCATTATATATATGATTTATATGTGCTATCTTAAACTTAATGCTATGGGGTTGCATCCCATTTTCTTTACCGTGCAAGGCTGTTTAATTCTTACATGAAAACTCTGAGCTGCTTACAACAGGTGGAGCGGGAGCTATTGACCATTCCCTTGACAAACTGTGAAAAGCTGGAGGGACATTTAAACTGGCACCAGTTTAGGCCAGGGCCTCGCTCATGGTGTTATCCCGTGTGTTCCCTCTGCTGTTCCTAGGGTTGATTTGTTGCCCTTCTGCTTCCACAGGTTAGGCACTGCGTTTGGAGATGATATCTAGGTGTGCATCTGTGTTTCTTTGTTCTTTCCATTATGTTCTGGAAGCTCTGGATTACATAAATCCTTTTTTGCATATTTTTCTTTTTTAAATCATGGATGTCTGTATAGCAGTGGGTAGACATTCTAGAGTGTTTCCCCACAGTAGCTGTTCATACTCTTTAATGAATTTTCTGTAGAAAGTAATTTCTTTTCCATTTATTCTCTACTAGCATCATTAATAATGCCATCAAGAATAACACCTACTTTAGTCCCAGATGACTTGATTCTGATTCTGAATCTACTACAGAGGCTTTCTTGTGACTCAGTCAAGTCACTTAAACACTAAATTTAAAAGGAAGATAGGATTTCTCTACCTTTGAGGGCCATTAAGACACTAAGATCTATTAACATTTTTAACAGTTCAGGCACCAAGTGACCCTAAGATGTGCCTTCATGCTGAAAAGCTTGATTAATTTTCCCCACTGTAACAGTTGGCCTAATAAAAATATTATCTCAACCTGCAAACTTGTCCTGCCTGTGTCCTTAGACCACCCCAGCTACAGCAAAGTACATGTATCTATAGCGTAACTCAAATAGGTGTTTATTATGGGAAGTATAGAGATATACACCAAGGACCATCCAGAAAATGCACTTGATTTTTGTCTGAGATGAGGGCCATGTAGAAAAGCATTTTACAATGCTGTTAATGTTCAGATAAAACACCCTAGTTGCCTAAATAAAGCCAGCTCCTAAGGTGATAAGCGTGGTATGAATACTTAGAAAGAAGAGAAAATAGAGTTTTTAATGTACTATCAAACAAACTTTGAAAGGATAAAAATACCCCAAAATAAAAAGATAGTTATAGTAGAAGAGGTATTAACCAACTTCCAAGGGGCACAATGAATATTACAGAAATGGGTCTTCCCATGACGAGTCTTTTCTATGGATTTGTGTCACCTGAATCCTTGGACCATGACTCCCCTAGGAAAAAGTCTGCCATGATAAATAGGAAGAGCTTTAAATTTCAGAAGACAGTGCATGGGATAAAGAAAGGAAATTGGGGAAACAGCCACACTACCATCAACTTTTTTTAATATAAAGAAAGTAAAATCAAGTCAGTGAGGATGTATCAAACATAAAGGAATACCAGGCAGCAGAAAACACAGGGGGAAAAAAACCACCTCCAAACTCCAATGACTGGATAGACAATAAATCAGTGCAAATACTGTACTTAACCTAGCTAGGAAACCAGGTGAAGTGAGGCGGCAATAACAGATGCAACAAAGCAACCTGCACACGAAGATGGAAGAATTAGGCTTATTGGTGCATGACATGAAACAGGATATTAGAGGGATAACAGAAACATGAGAGAATACTAATTGCAACCAGAGTGTGAGTACTGCAGGGTACACACTGTGAAAGGAAGGCAGAAGGAATTGTTAAGATAATACAGTAGCATTATATGTTAACAATACAGCAGGCAGTAAACAAATGTTAATTACTAGTATGGATAAGAGAGGATCAGTTTGTGAACAAATGTGTTAGGAAAGGATGCTGAAAGAGACTGTAGTGGGAAAGGGATTGGGTTCAACAATGAACATTGGACTCGAGATTGCTTTAGTGTCGTGAGAGAGATAAGCTACAAGGTGATTGTATCGTTATGGGAGACTTTAAATTTCACAGTCATAGACTGGACAACAGATGCTACATCTACAGTAGAATTCAGTAATTTCTCAGAGTGGAAGTTGAAAAACCTCCTTTTCCGAGGAGCTGTGGAACTGCTAAGAGATTACAGTATACTAAGTTGGTGATGGACAGGTAGAAAAGATATGATAGAGAAAGTAGTAGAGAAAATAATATGCTATCAAGTGATGACAGTATTGACCAAATTTCAATTTAAATGAAATGGCAGTATATACAAAGACAAGTTGGTAGTTAAGGCTTTTAACTGTAAAAGGGCAGACTATATCATAGCAAAGCAGACTGAAGAGTGATGGCCCTGAACTGGGGTAGAGTGCTGGTCTGAAATCCTTATTCTCAGGCAAGAGAACTCCAAACCTTGCTGGAAAAATAATTTAACCAAATAAGGTAATGAGATTTGCCAAAGAATCTTCAGGAATCAAACCAGAACTTGGAGGACTGAAAGTGAAAGATCAGAATATACATTGTCAACATTTAGGATAATTCAGTCCTTGAGATTTCAGAAGAAAGGGCAAAAGATTCCCCAGCCATAAAGAATAAAGAGATAGGAAAAAAGCAAGGAGGTTTTTTAAAGCTATTTTAGATGTGGCAACCAAAGCAGTTAATACTTTGCCTCTGAAGACAAGTAGGTGTAACACAGATCCTATAGCTGGGGAATGAGTTTATAAAAAAATGGAAACGGCCTCACAAAGTTTGGTTCAAAATTGATCAAGATGGTATGACGTGACCATCTAGATGGATGCTAGTACTTGTGACACTTTCAGGTAAAAACAGGTGCTAAGTGACAATCCTCACAACCATGGACCAGCCATTCTGATATGTAAGTTTTTAGGAAAAATGAAAGACAGGGGGAGCAATAGAAGATGCCCTAAAATGTGATATCAGCTTACAAAAGGGGACCAAGTTTCAGGCTTCTTCAATAACTTCTTTAGCCAAGGAAAACATAGTAACACAGTAGTGGTAGCCTACCTCTTCTTCAGTAAAACATTTCACATAATTGCTACGTATTCTATGAGATGAGAATTAATACAAGGAACTGTCCAAAGGGCAGACAGTGATGGATTATGCTGAAAGGGAAACTAGCTCTCTTCCGTGAGATTCCAAATGATGTTCCTTAAATACTTTTATTAGTGATCAAGAAATGGAAGTGCACTAATTAAATTTGTTGAAGGTACAAAATTGAGAAGCACCCAACCATATCAACAGGGCAAACTCAGTAGGAATGTGGTTAACTTAAGGCCTGCAATGATAAGGTGTGATTAGACGAATGAGAACAAAATCCAAGGTCATGCTTTTAGGAACCAATAAGAATTGTTGCTACCCATTGGAAATGGCAAGAAAGGAAAACCAAGATGGATTTGTATTTGTCAATCACAGGATGTCTCTGGGTCACTGTCTTTAAAAAAAAAATTAAAATCCTATCCTAGGCAGTAGCAGGAGAAGTATTTCCATTAGAGAGAGAGAACCACTGATGCACTGTAATATGTCATTTGGAATCACTACGCGTGTTTTTGGTCACCTACATTCAAGAAAGAACAAGTTGAACGAAGAGGTGCAAAAAAGTGTTGCATCACAGTACAAGAGGAAAGAGAGCTTACCATACAGGAGTAAGGGGCTTTTGTTGGGCTTGGTTAGTCAAACAAAAAAAGGACTTAGAGGAGATAGGTAGGATTACTGCCTATAAATACACTGAGGTGGTAAAACCAAGGCGAAAGCTGTTTAACTGATAGAACAATGCTGGCACACACATAATGCCCAGGAATAAATTTACACTAGAAATTAAAAGAGGGAAACTATTTACCAGTGCAGTTGTAGTGGACAAAATCCTGTATTTTTTTTAAAGATGGAGCTTGGTAAGTAAAATGCGGATTATGTAGGTTGTCAGAAATATTGAAGGACTGGATATATGACCCAGGAAGTCCCTCACAGCTTATTCCCAAATTTCCAAAATGACTAAATTCTGCACTTGGAAAGGGGTCATTGAACCTGGGGAAAAAAGTTATTAAGACTTCAGTATAGCTGAGCTTAGTTTAAGCCACAATATATGCACACAGGACTAAAACTTGCTTATGCTGTTCTGGGGAAGCCACATGCTGAAATTTCTCTGTGCAGGGTTGAAGTCAGAAGAATTACTTCATTAGAAACCACACTTTCTGGCTGCACATCCCCTCATGTGCAGATGGAGTGCAGAACACTGTTTCCTAGCAACTACTAAGGACCACTGGCTTTATAAATCAATCTCTGCCAGGATATCACAGAAACCACGATAAATGGGAAACATTTAGTAGTCAGAAGGCTTTCTACTTCCACCACTTTCTGGTCTGCACAGAAAAGTCTTTTCAAGAAGTAGATAATATCAGCAGTTCTTCATAAGTGAACTGAATTCAAATCCTTGTTCAGGTGGCTTGTTTTTCAGCTCCCCTGGGGTCCATGTCCTTGTGTCCATGAATGGCCCTTCTTTAAGATGTCAGTTACTGGGCTTTCTCAAAGACAAAATTATTTGGAACTTTATTTGAAAAAAAAAGAAAAAGAAAAGGAGGAAATGAAATGCAGATAAAGAAGGGATGAATAGCAGAGGAAAGAACTCTAAAGGGCCCTGGGAAGAAGGGGAATGATAACAGTCAGTCAGACCTTGCAGATGCGACTCTTCTGTGCAGTAAATTAGCTTGCAGTGTCATGTTCATCTATAAAATTTAAATAATATCTGATTGACAGCAGCCTTCAGTTCTTTGGGTTTTTTCACTTTTAAGAATTTCTACGCGTTTCTCTGTTCATTTTGCAAACCTCCAGCATCTTCTGATGCAGCCAAGAACCCGAGCTGGGAGCTTCCATGTTATTAGTGCACAGGAAAATCCCATTTTCCTTTTGTGTAAAGCACAGAAGAGCCTCTCTCACTGTCCAGCAGCACTTTCATCACAGTTTTGTTTCACAAATACACCAGAGGTTTTGTCATAATGGTAGCACCAAGGTCACAAAATGGAAGTGCTAAGAAGCTCCCAGTGATATGTAAGGGGAGAAAAAGGATCTCCTAGTGCACTTAACAATAAATATTACTGAAGGGCTTATTAAATAAGCAGTTAATATTTCAGTCAATACTGTGATTGTTATATGTTTCAGCAGCCTGGTGGGACAATCTAACTTCTATCATTCGGAATGGTATTGATTATTTACTTTCTACCACACAAAGTAGTGTCCACTGTGAAATCACAGCATCAGCCCGAGAATGCTCTGCACGTCATTGTTTTCATGAGCACTCACAGAATGGGAGCAGTAGGTGAGTTAAAGGTTAGATTCAGAAAGGGAGGACTCGGGATACTAAACTTTGTGAGTGATGGCAGCATTTGACAGATCTGATGCTTAGATCGTTGAGCTCTTCAAAGTGGGAAATTGCGTATATATCACTGAAAAGAAGCCGTGCACGTTTGTGGTGCCATATAAATAGCAAGCAGTCATTCTGCTTCTGAGCTGGAAGTAAAATTAGGAAGGGCTAACATTCTGATTTTCCATTTTTTTCCTCTCTTTTTAGAAACATTTGCGAAGATTCTTTTTCATGGAACTAATTCTGTTTTCTTGTAATTAGTAATGCATTGTTGTAGACTCACAAGATCTTTCCTCTTTTACTTGTACTGTTCGTAATTTCAGCTGAATCACTCTATTCAGAGAAGGGTTTGTGTTACACTAGCATCTCAGATTATTCTTTGCCTGTTTTGTTGTTGAGTTCTTTGGAAGAAGATGTGTTTATATCCCCATTGTTCAATCAAGAAAGTATGCAATTACAAATCTTTGGTCTTCTGATGTGTTTAGCAAATCTTTTCAGTGTATGATTTACCACCTGTGGCTTTTCTTCATCTCAGAAAAATGCTATTATCTTAAATGGCCTATTTCTAATTGCAGTGGGTTTAATTGCTTGGATACACAAGGGTCTGTGTTGGCTACTGTTGTTTTCTGGACATGTTCAGAAAAAATGGGTATCTATCTGTGTACAGATGTCTCTAGAAGGGGCAGGAATTTTACTGCACGTTTCTCCTTAATAGCAATGGATGTCAGCAGGTTTATGTTAACATTCCTGGAATTATTGCCCTCCTGAGAAGAATTTCCATTCCAGACCATCTCTATGGGAGATCCCTATAAAGCTGCTGCCCTGCCATATCTCTGCTGCTTGCTACTCTGTTTGATGTGTGTGGTGCCACTGGAAAACTATCTCGAGCCAAGTGTGCTGCTGCTGGTTTCAGAAAAGTGTTTGAAAGGACTGTATGTGGCAATATTTCTTTATTTTAAGAAGGGAGGTGAAAAAAATCATTCAAAAGGGAGGAGGTCTTGTAAACAGAGAACACTTGGAAGCATGCTCAGCTGAACACTCTGTCTAGATACTCCAATTTTGTTTTTTTTTTCTTTTTTCCCCAGAAAATGTATGGTGTCACTGTTATTTGTAGAGTCATGTTACTAATTTGCAAACATTTGGAGAACTGTCAAATGTTTATGTGAATATTTATGAGTCCTCAGTGTTCCACCACTTTTAACACAGGTGGTCATTTGCCCAAAAAGTCCTCCAGGAAATGTACTATTTACTGTACACCATTCATCTTTCTATTGTTTAAGAAGTTTGTCAACCAGTTAGGGAAAAAAAATAAGTAGCCTGTGATGCAGGACACAGAGCAACCCTTGCAGTGGACAGCTGAAACTAATAGCTTCAAACAAGCCATGTGCAGAAAATTATTTCTCTAAGAAACGAAGCAAATATTTATCAACTGTCAGGCCTCCAGGGCACACATCATTTTTTTGTTTCTTTCCCCTATTTATTCATCATCTACTACAACAGGATTGCAAACCTTGTAAAGGTCTTTAGGTATTAATATAATAAAAATATACAATAACAGAAAAGAACAAATGCTATTTAAGGCATCTGTCTTCGATAGTAGGTAACTCAGACATAAAGCTATATTAGAAATAAATTTCCTGCAAGTAGGTTTACTTCAAGATAAAAACATTGCCAGATCCTTCTTGCTTTACTCACAGGAGTCCTCAAGCTGAAGAAAAGCTTCTAAGGCAGATTATAAGATTTCACTCCATAGACTGGGAATTTGTATTTCAACAAACCAGAATGGAGCCTATGGAACTGTGAGCTGTGTGAAATGTGCTCCAGGAAGTATTTTTAATTATCATGAAAAAGAGACTATATTTCAGAACACGGACCTACAACTTCTGAAAAGTTTTGATTTTCATCCAGCCATTACTGTTGAATGACTCAGTTAAAGAAGAGCAGAAACCTATTTAAAGATATTTTTTTCTGGATAAATCTTCTAATACACAAGGGAGCCTGCTCCATAATTTGGGCTTGCATTGTAACTATTCACACAACATATGTTGACCCCTGATGAATTGGTATGCATGCATCCTGAGGTTACAAATGTTAATAGTTAGCAATAATTAATGAATCAGATATGTCCTATAGTTTGTGAGCTGTCATAGTTCTATTAGATTCCTTCACGTATCTTTGCAGCAAGGTGAAAAATGAATTTTATTTTACAGCTTCCAAGCCCTTGTTAGCCCAAGTTGATTTAAAACTGTGGGGAAATTTTGCAATTGGAGGTGGCAGTCAGGCTTTTAAGAGTTTTCTAGAGAGACAGAGCTCCCAAAGAAAGATATTTAAATGTAATCACTTAAAAGGTGATTACCTTCAAACTTTGCCTTGTCAATCAAAGGAACCTATGGTATGTCAGTCTTGTCCTAATTCTGTTCTGTGGAGCTCATGTTCAGAGGTGTTTGTTTTCTTTCTTTCAGATAGATGACTGGAAGACAGATAGCACCTGTGGTAGGGAACAGTAAAGTTAAGATCTTGAGGCCTCCTGGGTCCGGCAGATGTCTGGTTTTCAGGCTTTTCCCACTCCATGCAATTGTGAGGTAAAGCCTCAAGGGATTTCATTAAATCAGTTTTTGTAAATGAGCTGGGTTTGTGCTCTTACCACTGCTGCCCCTGCAAAGACAGTGTTAGCTGCACAAGGTCCTTTTCTGCTACGTACCTGAGACCAGCACTGAATGAAGCTCCTTATGAGATGGGTCTCCTGTGGGTTTTTCCCAGGAATTCAGTTTCTAAAGCAGGAGTCAAATCAATTGCCTCATCACAGACATCTACTTGAGATACCCTGGGGTACCACAGGCAGAGGGGGTCATCTATGACAGTCACTGCTGGGGACCCATACTTCTGGAGAGCAGGATAATCCAGGGCATCTCAGATACCACCAGGCATTATGCACAGGTAACTGTGGGAGTCCTGATCAGCACAAGGAGGGGACTTAGAGAGGTTCTGTCTGGTTGGGTTTCTGTTATGTGAATCAAGTCTCTGGTGTCTGCCTTAGCACAGACTGAATTGCTCCCTGGGCTGCCAGGCTCTCCTGGCTAGATCTCCAGGCACTTCAAAGGGAGTTTACATGCCAAGGGCGCAACAACACTCTGCTTTGGCTCTCCCTGTGTCTTTCCCTTGAACCTGCTCTTTGCTCATTTGAGTGCATCTAGGATGCTCTTCTGAGATACTTAAAAAATGCAGAGTGTTCACTGAAAAGGAAAGTATTTCTGCGTCCAGTTCAGGTGGACACATCAGCCCATCAACATCTGTTGGGTGTAAATGTCTCATCAGGTAATTTGTTCTACCTCATGGCTTCAGTTCTCCCATATCCAGTCCAGTTTATCAGTTGCGTGAGACATTCTTATGAGCATCAACATCAGCAGTAACCATACTGTTGAGTTGCCTCACCCAGTTCTCTTCCTTGTTCCAGGGCCCAGAAGGTGATGTCTGTCTCAGGCTAAGGACAGTTGTGAAGTCTGCAGGAGCAGACTGGATACCAGGAATAGACACATGGAATATGTAGGTTCTTCATGCACCAAAGCTGTTGTTTGCTAAGAGGAAAGATATTGTCTAAGGGTGTGGCAGCACACTGACGGCATCCTTAGCTATGCTGATCTAAAGTGCTCTGTATGCTGTCAGGAGATGCACATCAGCTGTGAGAGATACCGCATAGCTCCCAGAATAGCTTCTGCTTCTGTGCAGCCTGGGGGAAAATGTCACCTTTCTCACTATCTTCCTCACACTTCGACTTACAGAGCCAGCATGAGTTATTTTTGTAGGAGCTTCTAAATCCTGCTTTGCTTTCACACAGTCATACTAAGAGTAGGACCCGTTCCCATTTCACCCGTGCTACTTAACAGCTTTGGAGACATCTCTTTTACTGCATACCACTTCCTGGTTTTGCATAAAAGCTGAAAAATTCAGATCTATCCCTTTTCTAAGGGCAAGGGGGGGAAAAGCAAAGCGAAGATCATTTTGGAACAGACTTCAAAATCACTTGAATGCTGCACGAAGGCGGGGCTGGAAACAGGAAAGATGTAGGGTTTTTCTCACATATCCAGCGTGATCTCAATCCCACTGAAATTGACAGAAATCTGACTGGCTTCAAGACTTGTTGAACCTGGGCATACTAAAGAGCAATTAAAACTCAGTATTTTTTACAGATGATCCTGCCCTGAAGCCAGAAAACAATCAAAACAGAGGCTAGTAAATCCTCTCTTGGATAACAATGGCTCTCTGCTTATCAGCCCCTCAGAATTCTTCTTTATCAGCACCAGGTTGCTGCTGGACTCTTTCGATTCTGCTTGTTAGCGTCTGATCAGATGCTGCCTTTGTCCGGCTTTAATTATGCATGAAACCAAGCAAACAGACAATAATGGATAGAATTTCTTCCATTGTTTTTAAAAAGGTGGTATAATTTTGTGGGAGAACAAGAGAAATCATAATTACTGCCTTTCTGTCAAACATAAGAAATGTAACCAGGATTGGCCATAAAAATAGGTCTCTCCATATTTTTTTTACTTCTTTTCTTGTTGCTGCAGCTTCTGTTTTTAACGATCTCCTGGTGAGGCAGATAAGCTGCTAATTCTATTAATGTTGTTATCAAAATCTGTAAGGTAACCGAGGCTTCCAATTTAGTGATTTATTATCCCGAGCAAGGCAGGTAGAGTGGGTCTTTAATGTTCTGTAATCAGCACTAAAGGAGCATTAGACTCCTAAGGAGGGAACTTTCTGCTTACCATTTCTACTTGCATAAAACTCTTGATCAAACAAGTGAAGTGTCTTTTTCTTTTACTGAGATAACTTTTAAATAATAGTGAATCCAGAAAGCAACCAGATGTAAGCGTGGGCTCTCCTGATGTCCACTTGTGTTTGAGTCTGTGTTTCCGAGAGGTCAGAAATGTATCAGAGCTAGAAAATACCGCTAACTGTTAAGAATGGATCACGTCATGCTCTCAGGCTCCCCAGTCTGAAGCAGGATTAGCAGAACCAAATCCAAATCTCCTTTGTACATGCTTTTCAATCCTCTCACATCAGGCATTCGCTAATATAACTCCACTGATTTTACAAATGTACATGGGTATTATTGCAGGAGACAAGGGAGCGTATTTAACCGATAGCTCCATTGGGCACATCCTGAGGGAAGAAACAAATTCCAGGTGCTTTGAAAAATCTTTTCTTTAAACTTCAAGTATATGTAGAGAACATGCAAGGGTGTAAAGGGTTTGCAGATCTAGGCATCACAGTCTACAAGAGAGGTCTTCTGTTTGAATCTTTCAGTTACGCGTGGACCGGCATGTGATCAGGTCAGAACTGCTTCACTACAGTCATGGGGAGATTAGTCAGATGCAACAGTTATTTGTAAAGGATATACAGTGTCTGACAGATTGCAGGAAACAAACACTGATGGCAATTGCTAAAGTCATAAATGGGATGTTATCAATGCTTGGCATTTCCTCTGGGATTGTGGAAAAGTTCAGGAATATTTGTCAAGATGCTAGGGCAATCACAAATATCATCACTAACATCCTCTCCAGATAATGATTAGCTGCAGAATAATCTTTTTTTTGTGTGTGTGCTTTTGTTGTATGATGAAACTGCACAAAATCCACCCAAACTTGTGCTGGTATTCCTGGTGCATGTTGATACATGTGTTGGCTGACCAATCGAGTTTCTTAAAATGCACATAAACACACTAAATCTTTGTCAGCAAGGAGTAGATTAAAAAGTCAGATTTTATAGGGTAAATTCTCTGGATGGAAGGATGCTATTGACCAATTTTATTTGTGTCTATAATTCATACACGGGATGCCTCAGATTTTGGATATTCTGACTACACAATCTATATGTCAATTGAGGGACATGTGAAATATGATCCCCACTATTTGTGGTCACTGAAGGATCACTTTTTATAGATCTACTGATGTAAGTTTCCCCTTGGCTTTACAAGTGGCCTACCTTAACAATACCTTTCATAATCACAGTTTTCTAAATTAGTTCCCAATGCTCTCCTTAAAAAGACTCTGTGGCAGTATTTTCCAAATACAGTAATATAGTAATCACAGCTGTATTTGAATAATACTGAAATGATTCCTGTGCATGTACCAGTTTGGGACCTGTCAGACAGGAGGGACTCTGATAATGGAAGGTGGCATTTTTACTACTGGTAATGCTTTTTAAGAGGCTGGTATTATCATCTCAGGAAGTTAGGAATTCTGACATGTAATATCACCACCTTCTGTTGGTATCTTATATTAAATAAAAACACATTCAAGTCTATAATGCATTGTCTTTTTAATGTGACCCACATCAAAACAGAAAATGAACACTTTAAGAATTGAGAGGAGGTAATAGTACAGATGAAATTGTTCTCATAATTCTTAAGGCATTTTATTCCCTGAGTCTCAGCGGGGTGAATGCTAAGATGAAATCATCTTTTACAATCAGCATTACTTAGAATCTTGAGGTCTGTGCTGTATTTGTCCTGCTGTACTACCAATATACAATGATTTAGACATTTGTTTTGACTTTTAATCTTTACTCATATATATATACACCTGCAAAATAAAAACCAGTGGAGTATGCACACCTATAAATCTGTCTGGACTTCCACTCTTCTGAAATATTTCAGAAAAGACTTGATGCTTGTAATCAGAATTAGGTTTAGATGCTCCCTTCAATTAATTCAATAAACACCCTTCCTCCCACCCTCCACATTCTCTTTTCTCTATTTGGTTCAATTTTAAGCCTGAAGGCTGCAAAGAGAACCTTGTTTGAGGGTGGCTGAGGAAGAAGTCTGGTTGCAATAGGAGATGCACTGTTAGATTAAACATCAGGGGTTTTCTTTGGGTTTTTTTGCACCAAGAGCACACTGATTTAATATATTTAATGTACCTGTGCTGTAGTGAACATTGCATATTTTCCTCTCTTCCATCTCCAAACCCTGCTAGACATTTGTTCCGCTACTGCCATCTCACAGTACCTTCTTAGTTCTGCCCTGGGAAGGCTTTGCTGGGCTTACCAAGTCTGGTGTGAGGAGGCCTTGGGGCATCCCAACAGCTGCCTGCAGCTACTGAAAGCCAGTTTCAAAGATGATGGATGCAAACTTTCCTCATGAAATAGCGAATGGTATAACACAGGGCAGTGGCCACAAATTACAGCTTACAGGTTCAATCGGGACATTAGGAAAAAAAATCATGAGGACATTGCAAGGTTGAACATGTAACCCAGAGAGGCTGTGAAATTTATACAGCTTATCTCTTAATGCTGCAAGAGCAGAAGTATGAACCAGTACCTTAGCACAGCACTCAACACTGTTGAACAGGAAAACATTCAACACTGCAGGAAGTCACCAACACCTTCTCAGGCAGCTGGAGGCATGTTACCATGCTTGGACAGAAGGGTAGGTGGTAGAAATGGTAATGGTGGCCTTAGGGTGATCATTCAGGTCTGTTGGGGTTTAGAAAACTGTTTAATGATTCAGAGATTTATTTGTCTGGGAAGGACAGGATCTCTTGCATAGAGTTCATCTCTTCTCAGGACTCTTCCTTTCAGTTTCACTTCTCTGTATTTAAATAGCACTGAAATGAAAGAAAGGGAAAACATATCTGTAGAAAGGTGGCATTTAAACTAGTACTGCAATAGGTCTGGCTAGGCAAATGGTCAGTTAAGTCAATGTGGTGCGTTCAGTATGGAGAGTTCATGCTTTGAAACACAAAAATTACCTCTGTGTAATCTATTTGTGCAGATGCATTGGTCAATAATTCCTATTTAACCCAGAGAAAATGTCCCACTTGAAAGGAATGATTTCAGTTTAGTTACTCTGGATTTGAACAGTGTATCTGAGATCAGAACCTGGCCCAGAGGCTATAGGAATAAATGGGATTGGGAAAATACATTGTTTTGAAAAGGAAAAGGTAATTTGATAGACTGGGCAGCAGGAGAACTATTACTGTGATTGAAGACTTTTCTCCTTCTAAGTCTGTGTTTGCTGGATGTATTATTTATTGCTGGGAGATGCTAGATTATTAGATTTTTCAAAATCATTTTAGTATTTGATTATGAAGGCAAGTTGCCCTTTTGAGACTTCCCTGGATATAGTGCTTTTTTGTTCGGCGAACAAATTTCACTGGTTTGTGTTCTTCAGAAAAATAAATGTATTGTTATTATTATCAATATCAAAAAATGAAAGTTGTATTGTATTGGGAAATGTTTTCTTCTTCTAAAATGACATGCTCTTACTCTTTGAAAGGTAAAGGTAAAAAATAAGCACAGACACTATTTTTTTTCTAATACAGGGAATTTCAAAGCTCTACTTAACCAAGTAAGTATTCAAAGCTTTCTCTCTGTTCTGGGCTTTTCAAAGTTGCAATTTTCTTGCCACCTGGTTATTTTTTTCATGCTGCTTATTCAGAACCCGGTGGTTTCCTTTGTATTTGGTCATATGGCAGTAGGTTCTTCTGTAATGGCCTAATTTTAAGTGACAACTTAAAAATATCGTTAGATATTATTTGCGATCATACAATAAGCCTTTTAAGTTCTTGCCAGATGGAGCAAACAAATCATTAGAAGTTATACAGCAGACACCAGTGTCAGAGCCCCACAGAGTTATCTCTTTCATTTGCCTTTGGGTAAAAAAAGAGCAGAACATTTTCTGTCAAAGCCCGTTTTGACAGAACTGGCCAAAAACATGTTGATGAACAGTCTTCTCTCAGAGACCAGTTTCATTTCCACTGAAACAGTCTGTGACAACCCATCCATTCCTAGCATTTGTTTTTTTGTTTTGTGGGAGAATTTTGAAATGATAAGGTGTGACTTTCCCTTTCTGTTTTGTGGTGATTTTAAGTTTGTGCATCTTATTTTGCAGCTGATGTGACCTATGAGTGTTCATCCAGTCGTGGACATGTAGCATCTGGCTTAGCCATAGGAACTTGATTGTGTGTAATGAGCTCAGAGACTCTGTCTGTGGTTTTGGAGGACAAGGGATCGAGGTGGTCTCATTGCAGTTAACGGTTACTGACTGTCCATCGGTGTTCAGGTCTTGAAATACTCTTGTTTCAAAGAGGTGAGAAGACCAGGAAAGTACCTGGGAAAAGGATACAACCTTTTTCACTGTTTTCCACGGTACTACTGCTTGGTGCTGGAGCCAACATCTTCCCTGCTTTGAGGTAAGTCTTACCAATGCCTGTTCCTAAGTTTTAGGTGCAATTACTGGGAGGCAGTTAAGAACTTCCTGCTCCAACCTTATTTAGGAGGATGGAGCAGCATCACACCAGCTAATACCATGGCTTCAGTGAAAGACAAACTTTACATTTACTTCCATGCAAGAAGAAAAACTGTTACACTCTGCTGTTTGATGGGGACTGGTAAAAGCTGATTCTGAATTTGTTGTACTAGCCCCGAGCAGTCTGCCTGCACCAAGGGAGGCAGGAGAGTGATGCTGGCAAGCTGTCCTGAGCAGCGAGACGGCGACAGAGTGAGACCGTGGAGACAGCTGTGAACAAGTGGGCCTGAAGGGATGCCACATGTTGGACTCTGGAGAGCCCTTGTGGTGCTCCTGTCACTAGAATGCAATGGACTGAGGTGCTTGTGCGGGTAGGCACAGCCCAGAGCTTAAGTCCCTAAATCCCTCTCAAAGCCAGAGGGCCTCTAACTAGACTGTTTTCTCCCCAAAAGCAGACTTTGCAATCTGTTCCCAGTTCTGTGTGTACGTGTTTGGAGTGAAGTCAGAACGAGCATGATTAGAAAAAAAAAGCAATTAAAATGGGCTGAGGTGCTACTTGCATGCAATGTTAAAGACTCCTGCCATCTCTTTGTCTATTTCTAATCACATGTGAATTTTTAATATTTAAAGAAGAACTCCTAACCTTTGACACCAACAATCATTTAATTTTTCAAATATATTTATAATGAAAGTTTCATCTGTCAATGAATCTTTTCCAAGAGGCAGAAGGTATGGGAGAGAAAAGGAGAGATAAAGGAATTGGAAGAAGACCACAAAGTTGATAACAGAAAGATCTGCAGTCAAACCAGTGTGTTTGCACCCTAAAAAATGCAGGAGTAACATTTGTTTCCAGGGCTTCACAGATCTCCATTGGTTCTTTGTCATTTCAGAAAAGGAGTCTGTGCTGCCTCTCCTGAGGCACGTCTACAGTCAGCCATTTCACTGCAGAATGTGAAATCACACCATCACAGAGCGACAGGGAAAAAGGAAGGTGAAAACTTGGGAAGAAAACACGGGCGGGATGAACTGAGAGAACAGCAGCCTCAGCCTTTTCCTACCTCTCTGATCTGCTGTTGCCTGCTCATCCGACACCCCCAAACAGGCCTAACTCCAATTTACCTATGATGCTTAACCCCTTTTTTCTTTATTTTCCCCTTTATTGCTCCCAGAAGGATACCCTGTTGGGTGCTAATCTAGTTGCTGTCGCTATTGGTGTGCCAGGGTGCTGCATGGAGAGGCAGGGCAGGGATGTCTCTGTATCTGTATTTGAATCTGTCTATACCTATTCCGACACACATATATATGTCTATGCCTATATATCTACATCTTCATCTACATCAATATCTACATAGCTGTACGAGATCAGCCCTGCTTGTAAGTAAAATAACAAAAAGACTTGCCAGTTGATGTGGAGGACAGGTGATGAAGGCAGGATTTGCTTTTGCTCGCCTGTGAGGCAGAAAGTTTTCCATTCATCTCTGAGTCACTGGTGATGGTCCTGCACTCACTACGGCTTCCCTAACCCAGGGCTCAATTCTCTTCCAAGTATGGCACCAGTACGGAATTAATTAGACTCATTCCCTTTCATGGCACACAGATTACTTCCTTTGCCTTCATCTGCAATCCGTGCCTCCCCTAGCTATGATCCTCTGCACCACTCCTACCTTCTTATTCTGTTGATCCCACTGATACTGCCACAAATTCATTAAAGTGACTTCTCATTAATTCCACCTTCCTGACTGTCAAGTGAAAGCAGGGGAGTGTGTTGACCAACCTCTTGACTTTGCCATGGAGTCAGAATAATATGTGATAAAGATACTTCTGGTAATAGATAACCAGTCTGTCTATAATTACAATATATTTCCTGGTGATACATCCAGCTTAGGTTTGGATGTCTACGCAAAGGAGGCTTCTTTTGGCAGTGGGTACCCGGTTTTTTGTCCTCTCTGCCAGGTGTCAGTTGGCTGGCTGTGTCACCGCTATCACTAGGCTGAAGGTTTCTTACTGTTTAACTTAGAATTGCCCATTTTTGTAGATCCATGTACCTGAGGACCACCATGATGGACATTTATTATTTCAGGCAACATAAGCTGGCCAACTGATTTGCAGAAATACTGCTGCTTTCTATGTGGGGACAGATGTGGGGGTCTAGAAAATCATTGGCGGGCTACTCCATACCAAAAACAACCCGGGAGAAATGTGTAGTTAAGACTATATGGTTATGGCCCCCAAATCTAAGAACACTCAGTAAAGTATAGTGTGAAAATTTCTGTATTGTTACAGAGAACCATATTCATTAAGAATCAGGAACAAATAATGATGATATAAGGATTAGGGCCTTTAGTTTATCTATTCACTTGGCATGACATGTGTCAGGTGCAATAACTATTTCCTGAGGTGGGGAATGAACGTCCTCGCTATGGAAGTGGTAAGCACCTCAGGCTGATGTATTAGCCAAAGGCAGGCACAGATCTCTTGAACCTACTCAGAGCTCAGAGAAGGAGCAATGAGACAAACGGGCTTTCACAGAGTCAGCGGTATGACCAGGAGGATGGATAACCCACCCCATTGCAAACACAAGACAACTTTTAGGAAGGAGAAATGCAGTGCTACTCCAGACTCTCTTTGGTGAAGCAAATACTCATCTGCTATTGCTGGCAGGGTTAAGGAAGCCAGGATATTGTCACTGCAAATGTTTTTTTCACATATGTCAATACCACCACACAGAAATAGACATGTCTGTGACACAGTGTCTGCCTCTGAGACAGGTTTTTTGCCTCTGGCAAAGCAACTTCCATCTTCGCCATGTCGCCAGCTGTGGAGTGGGTGTTTGCTGGCAGCAGCAGCCCTGGATGGCCTTCATTCACCACTGTAAGAGCTCTTCTCCAGCCCCTCCAGAGCTGGATCAGAGTTTAAAAGGGGCAAGAACTAGAGAGCAGGCACAGGAATTCAGTTCAATATGATTTAAAGTTATGCTTTATGTTTTTCTTCTAAATCTGAGTGTGTTTTGGGTTAAACGTGGGAGGATGACACCCATGCTGGAGTTGCAGTTACTCTCCCTCCCAACTCCATTTGTGTCAGGGAGGATCCAGAGCACAATGGCTCTTCAAGTTTAATTATCTAGTATTCTTCTGGGATTTTTGTAGATTAAATTATTGTTCTGGAAAGATAGTGTGTGACTGGGGCATTGCAGCCAGAAACACATATGAGGAAAAAACACAAATCACAGAATTCTCCAGTTCTGAGTCCTGTGCAGTGTCTAACTAAGTGTTAGAGTCAAAGAAGGAACACCAACACCATTGTAAAGTTAGCATTTTTCTGAAGCAAGTGTAGAGTTCTATGTAGCACCTGTTCCAAGAGCTTCCATGGTACAGGAGAGCATTACTGTTTACTCCAGTATATTCAAAGTTGAAAACAGCCAGCATTTGATAGTATGCTACATCAGTACTTCAAATTCATAAACCAGGAGTCTCTGTAGGGAAAATAAAAGAAGTCATGCTGAGATAGCTTTAGTTCTACATTCATCCTTTTCAATATCAGAATGACTGGTGTTTCCTTTGTAAATGTTACACCAGCTAGAGACAGCAACATCCCTCCCTTCTTATAACCACTCATTTTGGTGTTTCCACAGCTCACATGGCTCAGGTGAGGCTTCCTCATCCACTTCAAAGACAGCTTGTGCTAATATGATATACTGATGGTTTGAGCTAGCTATCTTGACTGCTCTTGTGCAGTTACAGTAATGCTGCTTGGTGGTAACAGATATATGCACATGGTGAGGCAGTGGCTTCTTTCTGATGGGCAGTGGAGGTCTGGTGGTTGAGCATTTTTTGCCACCTCAGCCAAATCTGGAAAAGAATGTGCTA
Source organism: Porphyrio hochstetteri (assembly GCA_020800305.1). Classification (NCBI taxonomy): domain Eukaryota; kingdom Metazoa; phylum Chordata; class Aves; order Gruiformes; family Rallidae; genus Porphyrio; species Porphyrio hochstetteri. The sequence goes on from CM036905.1 coordinate 37,425,529, forward strand.
GTTTGGGGCATCATTTTTAATTTCCTAACTATAAAACCAAAGCTTTCTTAGTTTGACTTCTCTTACCATTGCACACAGGCAAGAGATTCATCCCCTTCCCAAACTGCAGACATGTCAGAAGAAGCATAGCAGAGTATGACTGCCAACACATCCAGAAGAGCGACGGGGGAATGTGTTCAGCTGACACACCACCACGACGTTAGACCCTTATCTTAGGTTTCATGGAAAAAACATATTCCACATAGACAAGGCTGTGATTATTGATCTGACAAAGCATATCTTTATAGAATATTCCACTGCACATCTCCACAGAAACAAGACTTTCCATTTCCCAGGATTAGCCCTTTCTCCATGTTGAAAGAAGATCCACATGGAAACATTATTCACTATTATTTTTATTTTCCATGAAATATGTGTATTCCAGTAGTTCCAAGTCACTGCAATATCAATGCAGTATCAGCTATTTTGTATTGAGCATCACTGACTAAATTCTGACCTGTTTTACACTTGGTCTGCAACAGTGCACTTGCATTGTACTGGAAGAGGATAGGATTTGCAAACCATGCTTACCAAAAAGCACATTTCATACCCATGATAATCCAAAGTGCTTTGAAACGGTAATATCGCTAATGCAGTGACTACAGAGGCGATAGAATCATAGAATGCATCAGGTTGGAAGGGACCTTTAAAGGTCATCTTGTTCAACCTCCCTGCAATAAGCAGGGACACCTTTAACTGGATCAGGTTGCTCAGAGCTTCATCAAGCCCGACCCTGAATATCTCCAGGGATGGGGCCTCCATCCCTTCTCTGGGCAACCTGCGCCAGTGTCTCAATCTCACCACCCTCGTAGTAAAGAACTTCTTCCTAATGTCTAATCAAAACCTACCTGGCTCTAGTTTAAAACCATTGCCCCTAGTCCTAGCACTACATGCCTTTGCAAGAAGGCATGTGTCAAAGCATTCTCTGCTGGCTTTTGAACTTCAGGCCCTGGGTGTGACCTCTCCTACACGTACAGGAGCTGTACAAGCAATCTGTATAGCAGCTGCTTCCAAAGCATAAAACCCCTCTGATGAAAGGCCAGGTAATGGATAAATAATTCAGGCGTACATGATGTACAAGATTGAGTACTTCTGACTCGGCTGTGAAAACTATATTTTTATGTCTTAGACCATTTATATGACATTGATAATTTCATATCTAATTTTTAGAAGGAAAATCACTTACATAAAAAGCAACTTAATTGTGCATTTCCCTCCCTGCCTCCCCACCCTGCCCAGTGAAAAGAATTCATTCTTCTGTATACTTTCACTTACAAAGGTGATCACTGTAGAAAAAAGTATAGTTGTTTAGGGGACTATTCTAGACTCTTTTGCATAAACTGTTTTTGACATTAATTTTACCTCTGTGGTCCCATGTCTGTATCCCATTGCCCATACTCTCAATACAAGAAAGAATCTCTTTAAAAAGCCCTACATTTTGGCAAAAACATATGACATCAATCAGTCCTGGGTTTTACTGTTTCTAAAGCTTGACACCAATCCATGCAAGGAGGGAGGCATGGAGGGAAGAAGAGAGAAGGAGGGAAAGGAAAGGCAGAAGGAATGTTCTGGAAAGCCAGAGCTCCTCTGAAATCTTGTTTTCTCCTTCAGACAAGCACTTCCTTCACTGTTCTGCCTAGACTGGATCAAAGCATCTGTTTTTTGGGAAAAAACACTGAAGTTCTTTGTCCCCAGTTCCTAGAGCCTAGTGATATTTGTATATCTAAAATGAGCTAAATAGGGGAGAAAAACCACCCTTCTCTTCCTTCTGCCTATCCGTGGATCTATTAACAAAGCACTTTGGAACAATATTACATCCTGACCCACACTGGTCTGAGAAGTGGTATATTGCTTCATGAATCATTTGACTTAGGATAACATTAAGCAACTTTATTCTATATGTAAAAGAAGACTGATAGCAAAGGCTGTGTATTATGCAAACATCACACTGCACTTGATCACTTTTAAACCCCATTAAAACAAGCTGTGTTTTTTCTGTATGTAGAATAACTCTCTCAGAAGACTCTATTTTATTCATTGCGTTTGGCAGTCACAGCCACATAGTAAACGATCGCATTATATGCAGAATCCTAATGTTCTGCAGAATGTAAATGCTGAGGAGGATAATGAATAGGGCAATTGGAGAACAAAATTACATTTCCTACTTACAGGATCTGATCAGCCCTAGTTAGCATGCTCATAAGTAAAGTTAGTTATGGGAAGGTGGTTGGTGATTTAAATGAGCAAAAAACCACATTTGTTTTGAGCAGCAGAAGACCGATAAACAGGTGGGTGCATTAGAGCTCCCGGTGGGTAGGATGCACAGGTGAATGTCCTATTGAAAGGGAGGTGCCTTTTTATTAGAGCGTATCGAATAGGCAAGGGTCACTGAAAGGTCTTGTCTGTTGTCAGAGCAGTTTCCGCATGTCACTCAATACCTTTCTCCCAACGCATCCCCAACAGAATACAAATGTCCCACTTGACCTCCACGCTCCACAGAAAGTTGCTGTAAGAGTCTTCATTTGATCGTATTTCCTTGAGACAGTGGACTTCTGAGGTAATGTGGAGAATCAAGAAGTGTCCATGCCATTCAGGCAGAGAAAACGCCACCAACTCCATGTTATTTGGGCATTGGTGTCTCCAGAATGACTCTCTCATTTGTGAATAAGAAATATCTACTGACTTCTATCTGCATGACCTTGTCTGTGTGCTTTTCTTTTTTTTTTTTTAATGTTAGAGCTCAATACACAATCTTCCCAAGTTCTCTTACACTTCTGAATTCTTCCTCTTCACATTTTTGACCAAGAACCAGGAACTGAGTGACGCAGAAAGTAAAGCTTTTAAAGTGGATGAGAGGCATAGATCATAAGCCAGTTTCATGTCCTTGTCAACAGCAATTGTACTACTACAGCAGCAAATTGGACATCCTCACAGATGTGAAGGACTATGCACAACCAGGAACCGCCTGTTTTTCATCCTAGTTCCAGCAACCACAGCTAGTTGTGGCACACTGCAGTGAATGTGACAGCAGCTTTTTACTACATAGTAACTTCCTGCAGCAATTTACTCCTTCCAAATACAAAAGGACTGGTTTGGAAATCCAATGAAATGTGTGTTACAGATGTGTGTGTAACAGCAGAGCAGCAGCAATTAACGTCCACAACTTATCTGGAAGTTTTGTACTTAACCGTCCCACCATAAGCATCATGTCTAAACCACGTTTTCATGATGTAGGGCTTCCTGAGAGCTCCACTGTGTGGGAAGAGCTAGAAAAGAACATCTGAATTAACTAATTGTATTGGTTAAGATGGATTTGTTAAACTGCATTGATCCCCTTTATAGACATTCTTCTTCAACATTAAAAAGTCCCTAATTCAATTCAGTGATTCATTTTGGCAATGAAGTGGAGAACTGACTTGCATTGGTTAAGTGTCCAGATCCCGATGAATTCCTGCCACACTGACCCTGTGAGAACCTCTTAGACCACATTTAAATATTTGTCCCAAGCTGAACAATCCTTAGATCATTTGGGCCATTCCTATATTTGCCAGTTTTACTGGGATTTTACCTGAAAATGTCTCTAATGATTGCCTGTTTAGATCAGAAAAGATTAAGTGTTGAACTGCTATGACTATGTCATTCTCTTTCAGATGGTGTTTTGCTTCATTATCCATTTTCTCAAATTCTGCCAGAATCATCTGCATATTTTTTATTCATTTAAGTGTAAACATCTGTAGGAATATTTTAATCTCCTTAAAAAAATAGAGAAAATAATTATTGTGTGTGTCCATTAGGGTGGCTGTATATTTCACAAGACAGAAGACAGATCGTGAAACCCTCAAATATCTATCCCTTTGAAAACACCACTCCTTGGGCAACATATGCGGTGTGAGATCCCATCTCATGGTGGAGGATCCTACACCAGGACATTCAGATGACCCCTCCTGGGATCACCGCTCATCCTAGTACTGACTTTTCTTATCCATTTTTCCTAGACTCATAGATCACACAGATTGCATCTGAGTGGTAGCGCTGCTCTTCTCCCTCACATTCTTGGAAAGGAAGAAGAGTTCCCTTGGCTGGAGGAAATAACCCTAGAATTTTAAGCACAATCCACTTTCAGTCCCTCCCTTTTCCCAGCGATCAAGTGCAGAAGCGTACAGGTATCTGCATCCCTGTTATTGGAAGATGTTCTGGTGTAGAATAGAGGCAAAGACACAGCTGAGGCAAGGCCAAGAGAAGTGGAGTGAGATGAGTCAGGATATAGAAAATCACATATGACATGACGTGAAACTATACTGTCATAGTATTGGTGTCGGTAAGTTTAGGTACTGTTTGGGATTCTGGAGGCTTAGAACAGCTGTTAATATGGAAATGCTATATAGTTATGAATAAAAACACTTGATTTCCCTTTCTGAAATATCTAAACAAAATAAATCCAACTCCAACAAGCATTAAGAGATGGTGTATTTTCAGCTGAAACTAACAGCTCTGAAGCAAGTCGCTTTTACTGCTAAATTAGTAGTCACTAATGTAAAAACTCTTAGTCTCCAATCCTTTTTATGCTTTGTAACAATAATTGCGCTGCAGATGACAGCTAACGCCAAGATGTTAAGACACTTCTTCCTTCTCCTTCTGATTTGTTTAAATTAAATTAGGAACACAGATTTATAGTAAAATTTCTGCAGAATTCTTTACTCTTTCTAAAATGCCGAGGGTTTAGTAGTTTCTGTTGCTGAGACCTGACAGCTACCCTGTGCATGGTGCCTTTGGATGATGTTTCATGGAGACAAATACACTCTCTCCAAAGAGTGTAGGGTGCTGCCATTAGATTGTCCATGTTAATAGAAACTGCATTCACACTCCAACAGAAAATGTTCTGTGTTATCATCACTTCTCAGCTAACCTAATAGGAAATGGGAGATAATCTAATGACTGCAAAAATGGTTGCACTTTTCATACAACATTCCCTTGTATAGACACTAGAAGATTAAACGTCATGGGTCTGATCCTGCCTCCAGTAAAATCAATGGAGGGATCTTGATGATATTGAATGTTAATTACTCAAAGTCCCAGTCTTTGTCTCATCTGAACCACACTGACATGTGGGAACTCACTTGACTATAGTTATGTTACCTCTTCTGACTGGAAAGAGACATTATTGGACTTTCAAACCTCCTGTGTCTAAAACAGTTCCCTTCAGTCTGAGTTCTGTCAGAAAGCATTAAAAAATAGTTTTCAGGCTTCTCTCCTAAGCTTGCTTATGAGACTTTCAACCACTAATGGGGCAAGGACAACAAAAGTAATGGTACCGTTCCTTGTATGGTATCACTGTATGGTATCAAAGCCAGACCATACTCTGTAAACACAACATTCATAGAATCATAGAATCATAGAATGGTATGAGTTGGAAGGGAGCCCAAGGATCATAGAGCTCCAACCCCCCTGCCACAGGCAGGGCCACCAACCTGAGGCCTAGATCTACACTAGGTTGCCCAGGGCCCCATCCAACCTGGCCTTGAACACTTCCAGGGACGGGGCATCCACCACCTCTCTGGGCATTTTCCAAGTAATCTAGTCAGTGTGCACGTTTTGTCTTTTACAGTTTCTTGTACTAAAATGATGATGCAGATAATCCTGGAAACTATTTCTGAATGTGTGAAGGACAAGAAGTTGATTCAGAGTAATCAGCATGAATTTATGAAGGGGAAATCATACCATCCTGATAGCTTTCTGTGATGAGATGGCTGGCTTTGTGAATGAAGATAAAGCAGTGTATGTTGTTTTTCTTGACTTTAGCAAAGCTTTCAGCACTGTCTGCCATAACATCCTCATGGACAAGCTGACAAAATAGAGACAGTATAAGTGGACAGTGAGATGGGTTGTAAACTGGCTGAATAGCCATGTTCAAACAGTTGTGATCAGCCGCTCTGTGCAGTTGGAGGCCAGTCACTAGTTGTGAACCCATAGGGCTGGTATTGGGATGATTACTGTTTAACATCATTAATGACCTAGGTGATGCGGTAGAGTATGGGGAATGTTCAGTATGTTTGCAGATGATACAAAGCCGAGAGGAGTCATTGACAGACCAGAGGGTTGTGCTGCCATTCAAAGAGATATAGAAAGGCTGGACAGACCATTGGTCTAACAGGGATCTCCTGAAGTTTAGAAAAGAAAAATGCAAAGTCCTGCACCTGGGGAGGAACAACCCCGGTCAACAGTATAGGTTGGCGTCAGACTGGCTGGAAAGTAGCTTGGCCAAAAAGCACCCAGGAGGTCTGATGGACTCAAAGTTGGATATAAGCCACAACATGCTCTTGCAGCAAGGAAGGCTAATGGTATCCTGGGCTGCATTAGGACTGTAGCCAACAGGTTGAGGTCAGTGATCCTTCCCCTCTATTCAGCACTGGTGAGGCTACACCTGGGTCCAGTTCTGGGCTCCCCAGTACAGGAGAGACATGAACATTCTGGAGAAAGTCAAGCAAAGGCCCTTGAAGATGATTAAGGGACTGGAAAACATCTCTTATATGAGGAAAGACTGAGAGGGATGGGACTGTGCAGCCTGGAGAAGACAATGGTCAATGTGAGATCTTATTTGGTGAATAATTTGCATGATGGAAGTGGAGTCAGTGGCATCCAGCTGATGGACAAGGGACTATGGGCACAAATGGAAATACAATAAATTACATGTCAATGTGAGAAGGAGCTTTTTTTTTACAGTGAGCATGGAGATACTTTGGAGATATATAGAAAGAGTTAAACTAGATGATCCCCAGAGATCCCTTCCAACCTTAACTATTCTGTGATTATGTGATTCTGTAATGATGAAAATCTTTGCATCTAACTTCAGTGTATTTCACATGGAAAGGCATTTCGTGTGATATGAATTTTTGTGCTGTCCAGATCTGACAGGTCTAAGTTTCCAATGTCAATCAAAAGATGAGATGTTTTTTTCTCCAGACAACCATTATTGTCCAGTCTTTAGACATACAGTGAAGTTTTTTTGAATAAAACAGTGAGTAAATGAACATATGATTTGTGGTACCAAATACCTAATTTATATCATGATCAATACAATAAAACATTTTCTAGTATTGCCTGAATCTCTGTTAGAATGCAGAATGTTATACAGAAATGTGAGCTGAATATTAGGAATGCTTGTGATAGGCTGGCTGTAGAAGACAATGGTATATTTACCAGTATTATCCCGTTTTAAGTGAAGTATCTCCACATATCTGAATGTTGTTAGGATAACTTAGCTCTCCAGTTGGACATCTCAGAAATTGGTGTTAAGTCTTTCAGCTTCTCACTGTTTGACTGTGCTGTGATTCTCTGACTTACTGAAGGTTACTGTCCCTGCTAAGGGAGCTCTGAAACCTGATGAGAACAACTTGCTCCACTGAGCCAAGTCACTGCACCATTAAGATTTGAATGACTATTTGTGGGGGACTCCCAAAGATGAGCTGGAGAGAAACTGTTGTGTTGGAGTTGACTACACTGGTACCCTGGAATGAAGTAAGGTTGAATAAATAACTGTCAGTAAAGACTCCTTCTCACTGCACTTACTGAATTAAATTATATTGTCAATTTATTTGTCTGCTGGTTGCTCCTCTGATCCAATTAAAGCTCTTCTCATGAATTAAAAAGACAGGATCGCCTTATTGAATTGTGGGAGACATGTTGTTTTACCTGAGTTATTAATAACACCTCATATTATTAAACCTGGAAGAAATTTTGTAAGCTAATTCACTATCACCATGGATGTGGCCGTTCATCAGCTTGAACAGTAAATGAAAACAACTCGTTTTTTTCTTCAGCTTGATGCTTTTTTGAGCTGCTTTTTTTGGCCTGATTAATCTGATATCACAGAATCACAGAATCATAGGGGTTGGAAGGGACCTCGAGAGATCATCGGGTCCAACCCCCCATATAGAAATCAGAGCGAAAGTTCTGCTGTTCTGAATGAGATCTGGGTCAGTCCTCTGGGACTGCTTGAGACAATATGGAGTCGCAGAATTAGGCCCTTTCTGGTTAGCACCCATTAGTGCAACACAGCTGTTCTTTCAGCAAATGCTGAAGTACATCCTAATGCCCTTATTTTTTGTGCAATTTATTTTTATTCCCAAGAAACTGAGAAAAGCTTTCATAAAAAAGTATTTTCCCCAAACCAAATTTCCAGGAGTAAATAGCTCTGTCAAAATCTTTTAGTGGTGGTTTTTACAATATCTTTTGCTTTCTTCCAAACTATTTCTTCCTTTTTCCATATCTCAATTTGGTTTTAAATCACAATACAGGTAATTTTTAAAAAAATGTGTGAAAAACATATGAGCATAAGTTTATTCAAGGAAAATTGGAAATTAGAAAAGTAACTTTAAAGCATATACTGAATAAAACACATATTAATCTAGGGGGAAAAACATTAATAAATATTCATGAAGAATTTTGTCCTTTTCTTTCCAAGCTAAATCACAGGTCTACCCTGCTGAAAGGTGAGGATGGCTCATCTGTTAAATAGCCATTGGAACTAGATGATATATGATGATTAATTGTAATATGCAAAGTCAGTCCCGGGCGTACAGACCTCATAAAGTCAAAGATGACACAAGTGGGTTATTAGCTCCCATCAAAGTGGTAAAATAAGCCAACTTGTGATCTAATTATCAATTTTTTTTTTAATCTATGTGATTACAATGGGTGTTCTGACAGTATGCAAAGCCTGAATGCAAGTATTGCTCTTTTTATCTGTAGTCTTTCCTTTGGTTTAATTTAAAAATGTAATGCTTGATTTGCCAGCAAATCTAGAAAATATGGTTCCAGACTCTGTATGATTTTTACTATATTACATGCTGAGGCTGCCCCTGGGAAGGTATTTATTTCTCTCCTCCTTGTCAATAATGAATGACCCTACATAGCAGAAACCTTATTAGAGTCTATGTTTAATGATTGCCCTAGTGATATGAGTGGCCTGATAACAAATTGAAATGTCAGACACTCTATGACCCTCAAATAATATTGAAATCTGCCTGCCCCTATTAAAATGCCTTCAAACTATATTATACTGAGGTAATAGATCAGTTACTTACTCCAACTAATATAGTTCTCATGTGGGACACTGCAGCATGATCCTTTTAATCAAAGGAGTCAAAAAAGCAGTGGAACAGTGGGTAAAAATGAGGTATTGTCATAGCAAGTCATGATGAAACCGCTTCATTAAGGTGGAAAACTGCCCAGGAAGAAAGAAGTCTGTGATTGATATTCATTCTGGTGTGGCATATCATAAAAAGAAAGAAGTAAGTTTCAAATTTGAATGAACAGGATTTTCTCTCTCACCCTCTCTCTCCTGCTGTCTCTGTTTTAATGGATTATCTTATTGCATAAGCCATAAGCCACTTTTATAGGTCCAAGTGCCATCCAGTGTTGCCATAGGGAAAACAACACACCCAAGAAATAAAAAGACTTTTTCATCATTTTTTCCCAACAGGTCCTCTGGCAGTTTTACATGAAGAGCATGGCAATAATTTTTTCCTGTTTCCAAATACATACAACAAGGAATATAACTATAAAAAATAATATTCATCATGGGAATCAAAACAAAGAAAACAAAAGTAACAGCAATTGTAATAACTGAAAACCCAGCATTACATCCTTCTTCCTAAGGACTTGTCCCTCACTGAATTATATTAATGTGTAGAGGTCATATTTACACAACATCAATAATTGCACTTGAATTGCAGCACTGTGCATAGGTTTACCCATAAGTTTAGAATGATAAAGAGAACTCTTGGTAATCTCAGACTGCCACACAGCACTTGATCCTCTTGAAGCTAATGGGAACCAGCCTTTCTGCTGTGGAAGATGCTGAATTGTGCTTGCCTGTGTGATTCTCTGTCCCATTCCTTACTACAGAAAAGAGGAAATTGTTAGACAAGGAGTCTAACAAGTATGTAACTTTCAGGTCCTCCACTTTTTATAGGGAGTGCCCCAGAAAGATCAGGGAAATCATGACCTTCTAGCTCTGGACTAGTACTTAGTATTTTTACATAAATATGCTGAGAATCCCAAAGTCAGATTTCAAACTTTATGACTTTTCAGCTGAAATACCTCCAGAAAGGTCTCTACAGCTACTCTGCTGAAATGCCTAGGAGCATCTAAAAGGTTACAGTGCTGGTGGATAAAGGAAGAGCAATTGACATAATCTACCTGGACTTGTGCAAAACATTTGACAGAGTCCTGCACGACACCCTCGTCTTTAAATTGGAGATACATGTATTTGATGGATGGACCACATCATGGATAAGGAGCTAGCTGGACAGTCACACTCAAATTGTCACATTCAATGTCTAAGTGGAGACCAGTGATGAGTGGCACTCCTCACAGATGGGTATTGGGAGTGCTACTGTTTAACATCTTCATTGGTGTCACAGGAAGTGGCATTGAGTGTACCTTCAGAAGGTTTACTGATGACACCAAGCTGTGTGGTGTGGTCAACATGATGGAGGGAAAGGATTCCAACCAGAGCATCTTTGACTGGGGTGAGAGATGGGCCCATGTGAACCTCAGGAAATCCAAGAAGCTGGGAGGGGACACATCCAGGACAGATGACCCAAACTAATCAAAGGGGTTATTCCATACTATGACATCATCCTCAGCATAAAGGGGGACTGGTGGGGGAGGAGCACATGGCTCCATAACACGCAGCTCAGGGATGCACTGGCTTTGGGGTGGCTCTGAGCTGTACAGCCTGAGTTGTGCAGTTCAGTGAGAAACTGCATTGTGTATCACCAGTTTTGTGTGTTTTATTATTGCTATTTCTCCCTCCCTTTGCTGCCTCAGCAAACTATCCTTATCCCAGCCAACAAGGTTGTCCTTTGTCTTCCCTATTTTTCCCTATTCTTCTCCACCCTTTTTGCCCCCCACTGTCATGGGGTAAAAATCGAGCGAATGGCTGCATGGCACTCAGCTGCCGGCTGGGGCTAAACCACAACAACCTCTATGCTAAGGCTTTGGATGCCCCTCTAATGAAACTACTTAATCAGAACTCCCAGTTATCTTTCCTCCATAAACCGTTTAAAAAGATATCCCAGTGCAAGAGCAGTGAGCTCTCTAAAGCTCATACAGTTATAACTGATCCTGACTCTTGGCTGTAACTGAAAGTATGAAAGTTACAACCTGGCTTCAGAAGGAGCTGAAAACTGTGAGATTATGGCAGGAGTTTTGTATGAGGTGTAGTTAAATTCAGCTCTGTCCTGGGAAAAAAAAACCCACAACAAAACAACAGAAAGAAACTTCGCAAAAATAGCTCCATATTTATTGTCTTTTTATCCATCAGGCCTAATTACAAATAAAAAAGATGAATCTGCCATCCCTGTAAACTCACTGTGGGCTTTTACGGCCAGCCTTACTTCCCTTTGTTTCACATCTCATCAGCAGCAATAAAGACCTGCAGGCCAAATTAGCCCCCTTGAGATGACTGTGTAACACACTGGCTTCAAATAGTACTCTCATTGACACCCAGGTAGCCCCCTTCATGTCAGTGGTTTTCCACAGGTAAAGTTGGCTGACCTTAATTAATATTTCACTGAGGACATCCAAAAGCTATCAGGATCTTTTCTGTACAGAGACAGCAGTAGGGAAAAAAGTATGCTCTAGAAACCAGTTACATGTTCATTGTCATGCATTGTATTCGTATTTGATGAACTCTACAGAAAATTCAGTTGTTTAACAGGCCTCAATTGCTTCTGACTATCTGAAAAGCACATAAAAGCTTGGTATGTTTGGCTTTTGATATGTTAGCTTTTCATTGTGAACTATATTTGGAAGGGCCCTACCCTACATGGAAACCTGCCCAAGGACAGAGAGAGCCAGTGCAGTCTCACTGCCAGGCTGGGACCCAAGCTGATCCCAGGGAGATGCATTCCCCAGCTCAGTTTCACATGCTGCCAGGAGCACCAGTGAGTTGCCTTTGGACCTGAAGGCAATGGGACCACTTGCTGGGCATAAAGTCAAGCACATAAATATAGAGAGTGTCAACCTCGAGATTCCTGTATTTACTCCACCAAGTAAATGCTTATGGGTTGGGTTTTCAAATGAAAATTTCAAATCTACTATCCAAGAATACTTGAGACAAAAAGCTTACGAAAAATTTTCCCAGCTGAGATTTGTTTGGGGATATTTTTCCATAACATGGGATATGTTTCCAGGCACTTCTGAATGCAGAAATAGATAGACAAGGCTTGAATAGTGTCAGACAAATCAAAAACACACTCACTTGTGGGTATAATGTTTTTCACTCCATTTGTCCAGCTTCACTGAACCTTTGATCTGAGTAAATGTGAAAGTCCAGGAAAAAATATGTAGCTATCTTGTTGTCATGTACCTGATTAACTTGGTTAGAAACCAAAGTTTCTCATAAACATTATTGTCTGGCTTTGTATTCAGCATTCTGTATTTATCCATGTTATTGACCTGAACATTTATTAAGTATCCTCTAGATTTTGTCGTGTAGTTCTTCATACAGAGTAAATTACACTTCCAAATGCCCTCCTGTTTTGGTAATTTTCCTTTCATCCCTGGTGGCCATTTTCACTCTTGCCATATCTATTGTGAGATGGCATACGTAACCTTTGGGCATGTAAAATATTAATCCATCTTTGATCGCATTCCCCTGTGTATTCTTCCCCACAGCTTTCTGATTTTTCTCCAAAATAAAATCTGAAGCAATTCAACATCTTTATTTTCATTGTTGTGATCAGTTCACTTCAGTTTTAGTTAACAACACTGGCTCTATTAGTTGTTTGGGTTGGGTTTTTTTTCAGACATTGCTCCCATGATTGGATACTGATCCTTTAGAAGTTTCTTCTTTTACTTCTTTTTATTTTTATTTCACTTAATCCCCATTTGTTTCACAAAAGTAAATATCAGAATACACAGATGTATCACAGATCTTTAACTCAGTATAGCAGATATCAGAGAAGGAAAAGGCTTTTTCCATCATCACTTCCTGTCAGTGCAGGACTCCTTCTCCAGAGTGATTTTTCGAGCTACCCCTACTCAAAAAGCATCCCACAAGTAAGATCTTCCACTGTTTCAGAGGCTATAATTACTCTACTCCAATACATAACAATTTTTTTTCTTCTTGCATCTTAATCAAGATGACAACAGGAGTACCTGTGATTCCTTTAGCAGGATAGCAGGATGTGATTGCTCCTTTTCCAGGTATTTGTAGGACTTTCCTTCACCATGTCATACTCTGTTAGCTCGTACAAGTGTCCTTTGTTTGTCATTTTCTACCGTCTTCGAATCACTGTTGTTCTCTGAGCTCACCCCACCCTTCCAGCCTTCAGATTCTTTATCCCAAACACCACAGACCAATTTGCATGCTAGAAGCTATCTGTAGAAATTTCTCCTCACAAATACATCTGAGTTAAGGGGATGTCACGTATATTTGTCTTGAAGCTAAATTGGTATCCTGAATAAAACCCAAAGGCTTGAATCTCTCTGTCCATGAGCCAGTGCCGCTGCATACACAGCCCACAATTGTGTTACCCTTTTGCACCCATCCTGTAGGGAATGCTCCTCTGTAATTTGTTGCCCACTGTCGCCTTGAGGTTTTTGCCTTCTATTGAATTTGTGGCTTCCCCCAGCCCAAGTTATTCTTCCCCTGTGGCATGCATTAGCTTGCATTTTTACAAGCTGAATCTCATTTTGCTCTTCTCAGCCTGTATTTCTCTGAGCTGCTCTATATTACGTTTCTTGATCCTGACTTGTATAATTCCTCCCAATTTAGTATCATCTGCAAATTTAATGAATGTGGTTTTATTCTACCATCTTCATGGTTATTAATAAAGGTGAAGTAAGTAAATATTGGTCCTACAACAGGGCTATGTGGCTCTGCACATCCCCCTTCACACCCGAACCCCATTGCCCTGCTGTACCCCGAGCTCTCTGCATTGCACTCTCTGGCTCCTTTCGGTGGCTCCAGTTCCATCCTTTGTGCACTTCTATGCAAATCTAGTTGGCATGCTAACTTACTATACTACCAGTGTACCAAAAATCCACATTTGTGATACAGACTGTACCTCAAACAGCCCAGAAGTTTAGGAAATATCACAGTGATGAGTTAAGTCTCGTAGTCTGTTACCCAACTCGGATGTAATTCTTGTGTTAGAACACAGTACTGCAGTTCTGGTACTGAAATCAGTGGCAGTTTAATATGTTTTGTCTCCTCATTGCTTTTGTTAAGCATGGGATTCTTTTTTCCCCCCTCATGTGTAGAGGGTAATTTTTAGTGCGGATTCAGTAAGACCATGTTGAGGGTATGTTACACCCTCTGTACACTTATTCTTCCAGAATAAGCGCCTTGATATTGTTCCACAGCAGGAGGTGAACAGGCTGGCAGAAATTCCTTGTTTGTATGTGACTTTGCTCACATTTACAAGTTTTACTAGCATGGGAGTGTGTGGCTGAGAAGTCACTTCACTAAGCAGCACAGGAAACAAGCACACATGGATCTTTACTGGAAGAAGAACAGCTTTTTTATAGATACTGTTTTCAGAGACTTCATATATGTTGGCAAAAGAATGTGCAGGTTTCCCCCACACACAGCTCTTTTCTTGCACAAGGAAGCTTAATGCAAGGTTAATAGGTACTTAGCAGCAAATGTACCAGCACATATGTAGACCAGTAATTGATAGTAGGAAAAGAGAGAATAAGTAATAAGTATAAAATAATATAAATACCAGGCAGCAGTGAGAGGTGCTTGTGCTGCAGGCATTAGGATGAGACAATTTTAAAGCTGTGGAAACCGCAAAAGAAAGAGGAAAGTGGGATGGAAGCGAGAAAACCCACCAAACCCCAAACCAGCCAGGTGATCTGGTAGATGGATCATTAGTTTACATCTTCAGCAAAATGCACCTAGTTTTCTGTTAAGCCCCAGCCTCTTCACATGCCCTCAGCAAATTACATAATCTCTTTATAAAATGGGCCTATGTCATAAAATGTGTAGAATAATTTGAAACCTGCAGATAGTAGCGTGGACAGGGAGTAATTTTAACTAGAAGCTATCTGCTAGCTCTTGCAAAGTAAACATGGCTCAAGTTTTTAGTAAGTAATCTCTTCCCCTTTTTAGTAAGTGAAGTTTTCACAAAGGCAATTTACTTAGAGATTACATTCAAATCCTGTACAAACAGGTAGGCTTCTAGGTACTATCTCCAAAATATTCAGTCCCACAGTCACCCTCTGGCTGTGGTGCAGACTTCTATATCAACCAAATACCATGACTGGTGGAAAGTATAGCAAGTCTGCACAGTCTTATGCCTGTGTAGCTCTTCAGCTTTCCTCTCCATTATTCTGTTGTGAAAAATAGATTAAAACCCAACAGTGTATCCCAGTCTCTCAGGTATTTTTGTGCCTGGTTATTTTAAAAACATCTTTTTTCCTTGCTTGTTTTCTTTCCTAATTTTTTTTCCTCACCCACATAAGTGTGCTTCTCTTTTTCTCTGTACCTGCAGCTGGCATTTACCCTTACTTTTTCCCCTCTCAGCCATGGTTGAATATTCTTGCTTCATTGCCTCCTCCCTTTTTCATTTCCAGTTGACAGCATCATTGCAAAGGTGAACTAAAAAGAAAATTGGAAATTCTGTTTACTTCACCACTATGCACCAAACGCCCCACCTGTGCAGTCTAACAGAGAAACTCATAATGAGAATACGCTGCTCCAACAGACATGTCTTTTCTCTGCAGATCTCAACATATCTTGCAGGGATAGTTAATGTTTACCATTGTTGTTGTGTTGCTGTGCAAAGGTGGCCTTGAGCAGATTGATATAGGAGAAGATTCATTGGTGCTACTGTATCACATATGAATTTAAAATCTTATTTCTTATTTATCCCTACTTATCACCCTTTTTATTCTTGAGGTAAATCCTGATCCTTTCCCATCAAACGTGTAATGCTTTTTCTGACTGAACTTGATGTATACGGTGAGGTGAAAAAGACTTCCTGAGGCTAGACTTCAGAGTGGGTTGCAAATATCCATCATAGAGTTATGTCCTGTTTCCAGGGATCTGTGCATGAGAAGCAGCAAATCTGAGTGTGTGTCTGATGGAGCGCAGGCGTAAATCACCATGAAAATATCTGCTGTCTTAAAGTCCCGCTTCGGTTTTGCAAGTATTTTTGGAGGAGGAGCCAGAAAAGGGGTAAATAATAGTAGGAATGACTTAGGTTTTGCCATGTCTATAAGATCTGTATCTTTCTAAGCAGTGAGAGTTATTTTTAGTTAGTCACATCACCAGTGGCCACTAAGACCCTCTCCTCCCCAGTAAAAATGGAATGGAGCAAAGCCAAACTTCACTGTTACCCCGGTCTCCCTTTGCTGATTTCTGTCCCCCCACTGCAACAGCTTTTGGAGGCTCACATATTTTCTCTTACATGTTCTGAGCTCTTCCATAACCTGAAGCAATGAACTTCAGCAATGAGGTTCCCCCATTCTGTATTTGGTTATGTTTGCTGCATTGACACCTGTATTTACCTTTTATGATGATGGTCTTGGATTAGCAAGTCAATGAGACATGCACAGGACCATGAAGTGTAACCATGGCCAGCCCTATGGGCAATGCCAAGAAACACTTGTACTTCATCAAGAGCTCATAGCTTCTTCTCAGTGATTAAGTTTCTAGTCCTGAAAATAAAGGGTTTTTCTTTTTCCCTTCCATAAAATAGTTCCTTTTATAAAGCAGAAAAATGGATGTACAGGAATGGGATGAGCTTTGGCATTTCCTAGCAGAAAAACAAAGAGTGAAGAAATTACTCTGGGTTTTTTTCAAGCTCTAAATCTGTAAGTTTGTCACTGACTCTTTTGTCAAAACTTTGGCACAAGACACCAAACAGTTTGGCCACAGAGGACAAGGTAATGTCCTTCAATTGCTGTTGACTTGGCAGAATTGTAACTAATGGTCTCCAAGTGAGATTCTTTGCCTTATCACCCATCTCGTAATCGTTTTCCCCATTGCAATAATTACTGGATAGCTATATCGATGGCTATCTGTTAATTTATAAACCTCCCATACACCATCTGATGTCTATGAATATGATGATTTGTTTCTCTATGAAAATATTGCTACTGTCTGCATAAAATTTGCTTAAAAAGGACAGCTAGAGAAGGCATCAGAAAAAGGCACTCTATGATCACTGGGAATAAAGAGCAAATGGGGAGGAGCTGGGGACATCCCTGTCTTGTAAGGTCTGAGGACTTCTGTGTCTTCAGGAAGAAGTGAAGCATCAAAGACTGGACACAATAAATGAAGGTGTGGTCTTCTGAGGAAGCATTAAAAGGGTCAGTAGAGAAATTTACCTTGCTTGTGTTCAATGCCAATTTTATTTCAAAAGATTCAATATATCAGTTAATTCGTGTATTGGGTGTTTTTTTTCCTTGGAAAGTTCATTCATAATGCACACAAGCATTGCTTTGGGAGGCAGATGGTGCCAATTTATTGTATATTCAGTATCTGAGGAAAGGACCACATGAGTTCTCACATTTTCTGTGAAATTATCCCCTATGAGATGCTGAAGTGACTGAGATTTCTCGACTGACTCCTCAGCAGAGTCCCACCCATGGTGCTCTTGAGTTTTGTTTGGCAGCAGTTCCACCCTCAGAAGTTGTCAGGCCCAACAGAAGAGACATCTAGTATTAAAATACCATGGAATGGAGCCTGGATAGAAAACCTGCCCACCAGAAGGTTTATTGTTCATGACAATTCAAAATTAATTGTCAAATCTGAAAAGTGTCAATGTTGTATGCCTCTAGAAACAGAATGACTGTTACTGAGACTTAGCTCCTTTAAATATATTGGGGGAAATGGCCAATGTAAGATTTTGTAAGACAGAATATAATTTAATGAGGGTGAGGAAAAGAAAATATGAGAGTATGAGAAAAATCTGACATGCCTTGCCATGATGCTATCTCCCTACTACAGGTTCTGCTTTCTAGACAGTGCTGGACCCTGTTCCTCTTGCCTACAATACAGGTACTGAGGCCAGGATTTTGTCTGTTGTCCTTTTGATGTGCTTTCTTGAGTCAAGGAAGAGGTTGACTGCTTAAAAAGTTAGATTTCTAGTAGGGGCTTAGAAATGGGAATTCTGGACTGTCATAAAACAGATACCATTTCCTTCCTGGTTAGCCTGATAGGATCAAAGTTAGGAAATACTGTGTCTCCTGAGGGAAAGTGATCTCTGCTTTCCAGGGGGGGTAAGAGGCTCTTTATGTCTTATCTTTCTTATCTGTCTTTCATATCTCTAGCTATATTCATGTGGAGATGATATAGACTTGGGACTGTTCTCATGAAATATGCATTTTTGTGTCAACGTATTTCTCCTGAGTTGCGTGATTTAACCTGGTTGGGGAGATATCTGTAAAATAAATTCTAGTATTTTAATAGATATAGAAGGATGGAGTCTAAATATTAGGCTTACTCTGTGTACAGGCACAAAAATATTATTGTCTGGGCTAAACTATATCTCTTTGCCCCTCAGAAGCTCATCTGAGAGTAATTGTACTTACCTAGCTAAATCAAAAGAGAGCCACAGCTTGATGCAAGAGATGGGATTAGATGCTATGACTGAAGCATCTAAGGTCTCCCTGATCAAGGCAAGCTACAGAGCAGTCATCAGAAAAGAAAGAAGGCAGATGAGAGAAGCTATGACTGAGAATCAACATCACAGATATAGTTATACAGGTAGGGGAGACCTTTTGCCATATGCCTTGTGAAGAAATCCCATGCAAGATTTCATTGTGTACTTGCAGCGATGCTTGTATTTCTGTGTGAACAGAAACAGTTCATCATGCAGAGGTATTCCAAGGGAACAAGATTTAAAGTTAAAAGAAACAAAGCATTTCAGAAGGTTTACAATCATTAAAATAGTTTATTCAAGCAATAATACCCTTAGAATTGGTTATTACCACTATTAATGACTTGCTAGTTAAAATATTAATGGCCCATAACCAAAACCTGCTGGTAATGACTGATTTCAAAGGGTATTATTGCTTAATTAATGACATTTCACCTATCTGAAGTCAGTTTTGTAGGCATCCATTTTACTGTATGTTTCAGAATACTAAAACCGGTTATTATGTGTGAAGGAAACATCAGAGAGAGACAAAATAGATGCTTATTTTCTAGTTGTTTTGCATTTTGTGACTTGTCAGCTAACTTGCATCTGAATTTATGCATCTTCTATTAGTATATGGCTTCTCATTAGGAATTTTATGTGCATTGGAATTGCATGTTGAAACTGCGTATTGAAAAGAAATGCTCGCTTTGGGGAGAGATTGGTAGATGAAATTTTAAAATATGTTTTAAATCATTGTTTTATAGATCACCTCATTTTGATCTCTTTGATCTGAATGACAATTTCTTTCACAATATTGCGCTTTCACACATTGATTTGTCACGTCCTGTTTAGGAACCTTGTTGGATGTGCTGATACCATGATGGTGCTAGTTTGCAATTTACACATCACGTTGATTGCAAAGGGTATGTTGCAGGAATACAACTCTTGAAAATGAAGTAAGCTGAAATGCTAAGTGGCAGGATGACTACAACGTGTGGTGGGAGTGATAAAAATTTGATATACTTACTAAAAAATGTCTCAGACTCTGATTTCCTATGAGTTGACAGGCATCTCCTCTTCCCTGAGCTTGCAGCTGTTATGGTCAGGAACAGGATATAATGCAAATCCTCTGTAACAAGCAGCCTAATTCCTGCTTGGCCCTGTACTGCCTCACACACTGAATAGCAGAAGTGAGAAAACACATTCATACAGGGACTTCCCATGAGTACACAACTAACTGTGTTTGTGTGGTTTGGACATCTTCAATTCTTCTGTGACTATGGTTTGTCAGGAGCCAGTCCTACAAACCCTTACAAGATTAATCTTATTCTTCCAGCTGCTCCCATGTCACAGTAGCACAACAGTTCTGGATGCTGTAAAGATGACCATTCGCTTGACCATAGATCTGACTGTGAGCTCAAGCTTTTAGGTACTCAGTAATGCTTTCAGTGAGGCATATAGTAGCCCCACTGTAGCACCTCATGGAATTATTGATAAAATATTCTAGTGTATTTCTGGTATTCATTCTGCTTTAGTGGAATATTTCAGAAGATGCATAATTTGAGTGTATACAACTTCACTTTTGAACTGGTATTTGATTCTTCAGCAATTAAAATTTTATTTTAAAGTAAATTTTGATAAGTTCTGCTGACTATCTCTCCAGCCTGTCTTATTTCTAGATCCCAAGTTGAAAGACTAAGAGCTTTGGTAAGAGTACAGGGAGGAGTTCAGTGCACACACAGATGGTAAAACCTCAAACGAAATTACAATTAAAAAAAAATTTAAATTAAAAATAATCTTTCATTGTCTAAGAAAATAGGGTAGCCATACAACAATAAGGTTGTTCCTTGCACTCCTGTGGGCTTTATTGCTTTCATTTAAACAAATTTTGGGCTACCAAAAGATGATAATTTTAATTTGAGATGAAGGCCTACCATCTGTGTACATAGTGGACTCCTCTCCCTTATGTATTATCTACGCAAATAACACCCATTTTATTGTGTGGGGAATGTGATGAACATAATAAAAGTGAATAGAGACAGGTGTTGATCAAACAGATGTTATTTTAGTCTGACTTCCTCTACCTGGCTCATCAGTGTTTTTCAGTGTAGACATACATCAGTCCCAATATTGTAAGTTTGAGTTAACCCTACTGACTTGCATTATGATTTATTAGGTGAACACAAAGGAATAAACGGATGTTATCACACTCCAATATTTTTTGTTGCAGATATTTGGAGGTGAAAAGCCACTGCAGACTTCCAGCAGGTCACTTCACCTTTGTCTCTTGCAATAATCAGCCTGCCAGGAATGTCATCCTTTTATTTGTTGCCTGTACTGACATTTTCAAATGAGTGAAATGAGAGGAACGGCATACAGATTTTGAAGAACGTTTACACAAGTAACTTCTTCAGATATAGAATAAATTATCTGAGTGTAACCCATGCGGAATGTAGGCTAAAGCTGAATTTAATGCTAAACTAAACCTATTTTGAATCCATTTCTGTGAGATAGTTTAATTAACTAGACCACTTCTCCTAGCCCCTGTGTACTCAATGCAAATTAATGGCACTCGGAGCACACATTCTCTCAGTGTCGTGCTGCTGCTTGCTGCCTGTGAATCCTATCTCCCGTCCCACACCTTGCACTTGCACAAATGATTAACTTCCTCCAGAACTCATTTCCTCCTAAGTGGCTTCACGGTATTTTTCTTCCATGGAAGGAAAATATGGTGGGTGAGCCAGCACAAAATCATTTTCAAAGGTGTCAGTACTGTTGTGCCAGAGCCATTGTTTCCGATACCTTACTCTGTAATATAGAATACAAAAGAAATGGTACATTACCTATTTACTTCCTACTCTATCACTTACCGAAGGGCAAAGATGAGGGGTCTATTTTGTATTAAAAGCACGCTGTTTGTGCTAGAAGATGGGGGGTAGGTTCTTTAGGCAGACTCACAGCTGAACATTTTTTTTAGTATAGCATCTAGTTAATGGCAGTGTGAGAAATGATACAGCGTTCTTCCAGGGACAGTGAGCAGCCTGTCTTCTGAATGTGAATGGTGTTGAGGCCATGATATGGACTGAGCCACTCTTAGGCCCTTTGTTGCCAAGAGGGAATGCAGTGTAAGAGCTGGATTTTCTGCTTCATGGGATTCCCACATGTAAACCTTTTCTTTTTTTCTTGCCAGAAGGGAAAAGAAGCAGAACTCTTGAAAATCCTTTCAAGTCAAGTTCTGACAAAATCCAACCTTCTCAGTTCTTACCCGAAGAGCACTGCCAAAATGTCAAGTCAAGATGAAACCCTGACAGGTCACTTTGGTGCAGGCTTTAGAGAGAGACCTTTGAAAAGCTGTCTTTGTTTCCATGCAAGCATCAGAAACAAAATCCTATTCCCGCTCTTAAGCTCTTAGTATTCCTGGAGACCCCAGCAGACAGTGCAGCTCGGTTAACTGGGTACTCTATTAAATCTCTGTAACAGAGAGTTACTGCCCAAGAGGACCTCACATTAAAAGGCCAACAGGACACAGGAGGTGACGTGGAAGAATGCTGCTGTGCATACTGGGACCAGAACAAGAGCCATCCAGATCCTTTCTTCCACCATCTGCATTAGGCAGAGGCTCCGATATAAACACATGAAGCCTCAGAAGGTAAAAAAGTGGCAAGGCCTGGTGCAGATGGTCTGCAAATGCTCAGCAAAGCTGAAGGCAGCTGTCTGTATGGACGCAGAGAGCAGTCAGGAAAGCCACCGTATTGTATTTCTGTCTGGGGCGGTAGAGTGGCAGATTCCTGCTAAAAGGAACCTCAGCCTGGCAGCCACATCAGCATGAATGGAAAACCTCCGTTTCCATTGCTCTAAAACAGGGAGCTGCAGGTTTCTGTCCAATGCTTTCCCTCTAATGTCAGATCTGAAACCTCTGAGGGGCTGGTAGAGAATGGGAGTCAGGTGTTCGCACAGGGAAGGTGATGTGAGGAGAAATCAGAAACCCATTGTCTTGTTAGCACGACAAGTGCCCATAAAGGGTATCATTTTCTGATAGAAACTAATCCTGATTGGAATTCACCACTGGAAACAGTGACTTACTGTGGTTTGCATTTCATAACGTATGGGCTTCTCAAACATTTATGGCATATTAAAAGTTGCTATATGACTGCAGAACTTCTTAGGAAAGTTTGGCTGAAAACCTAGGAATGCTTTTTTGTCCTATTTTGTAGCATTTTCCAGATGTGATCCTTGTGGATTTATTTGCTAACAAACACAGTGCTTTGTCTTTTGAGTTTGGAAATTTCCTTCTCACATATGTCACAAGCAGTCACCACTCTTTATGTCTTTGAGGCATTGGTATGCAGTGTTATGTAAGCTGTCTCTTACAAAGAAAAATGGGCTTTCAAACATGCAAGTGAAGTGAATCTCATGCTTGCAGAAATGAGGGTTCAGCTCATTGTAGACCCAGGCCATGGCCACCTGGGCACTTCTGCTGCCCACCTCGCTGCATGGTGGATCACAGAGCTAGCTTCTGTTCTTTTGGGAGGGGACTCCAGGCTGTTACCTGCAAAGACATGTTTTTTCCCATGCAGCCCCCTTTGTACTCTTTTCCTAATGCTGTATGGAGGTGTGGGAGGGGGGGACACAAGGCTGGGGCAGATTTATGAAACCCTTTTACCGCTCCTCCACTCATTAAGCAGCTCCTGCAAGAAGGAATAGCAATTTGTATCATCAGAGATGTTAAACAGGGAAAAAAAATACTGAGCTTTATATAGCTCTACCCATCACATGGCTGATACACAGCCCTGTACAATGCTGCTAAGCACAGAACAATCCAAGGCTCATTTGCCTGACATTTTCCAAGCACCTACTGCTGTGCGGTTCACTTAAGCCAATATGGGCATACTTTTTGTTACTGCTAGTTGTGACAACAAATTCAATGGTGTTTTATATATCACCAACTTAGTTGATTGGGATGAAATAGAAAGCCAGGCAGCGAAGACAAAGCCAGTGGAACAAGTTTATTAATTTTTTAATGTTTTTTTTTTTTCAATAGGAGGGTAGGTTAACTATCTGTTGGAAAGGAAGTGTAAATCAGTTCACAACACACCTTGTAGAAGAAGAGAAAAGATGTGTCCCTAGAAGGAAAAGCAATCAACAGAAAGGGTGGAGAAAAAGTATAAATCAGGATGCTTTATGCTTTTTTCCACCTTGTTGTAGATTGCTTTTCCTTCTGTAACCTCCCTCTTTCTCCCCCTTCCTCTGCCCTTCACTAGCAACTCAGCTTGCGTCCACATAGACCTTCTCAGAATATCTGAATGTGTTATAAAACTAAAAGCACCATTTATATGATGGGCTGAATGTTGTGTCACCTCTTTCAATTCTGTTTTATTTTTTGACAGGAGAATGTCCAACTTGCAGGAAGTTTTGGACCAATAACAACTCACACTGAATTGATACTTTGCTGCTGAGCTGAGGATTGGAGCTAGCTGAACTTTGTTTCTGAACTGCCCGAATCCCAGTGACTCTCTAGTGCTACGTGAGGGCAACACCATTCTGATGGTGTCTTCTAAGGAACATTTGCAGTCCTTGACATGGACATCATCCTAGTCCAAGCCATAACTCATGAGAGGTCTCACTGCTGATGTAACTAACTGCTGATATGACTTGTGGGACTGAGACAAAAGAATGGAGCCTTACGTGAGGACAACTTCTGCTTTCCTTGGCTGTGCGTTTATTTTGTGTCCATTAGATTTAGGTGCCAAATTCCTGTCCATCTTTTTACGACGTGTAGAAGCACTTGTTTTGAAGAGACCTGTGACTGAGACTGTACTCTTTCCTTTTTTGCAATCTTGGTTTGAAAGGGCAATCTTGGTAGGATCCTAAGTCTTAGAGGCTCCATCTCGGAACAGTCTTGTTACAGTGTGCAACAGCTGCTCTCCTTCACTTCTAGCAACTGATTCCATTTAAATCTCTAGAAGTGCAGCATTCATACATGTTCCTTGTGATCAAACTATAATAATAAACTTCAATTCTGTCTTCCTATGCCTCTTAAGAAAAGTAGCATATGCCAGAGCTCATCCAGATATGCCATTATCAGGCAGAAATGCTCGGGGGTGTTGCTGAGAGGAAGGAACAAGAATTGCACTACAATGCAAAGGTGAGTTACGTAGTGATGGCTGTACTTGTGCTAACACATCTGTTTGTTAGAAACATGAGACTTGTTTCAGAGCAGTGAAGGCAGTCAATGAAAATAGAAAATGCAATCTGTGGATAATTAGGAACATGATTTCGGTAATACTTTTTCTTTCATGCAAATCTTGCTAAAGTGCCTTGCTTAAATAGTGCAGTCAACAAATTTTCAATGAAATCTTTTTAATTTGCAGGTGTCAGCCTAACTGATACAATATATTGGACAATAAGGTCTGAAAAAGAGAGTAAATGTTTCCTTAAGATTGTTTTGTGCTTTAATTCAGATAGCAACTTTACTTTTCAGTCCTTTTTATTGAGAACATATTTCACAGGGCTGTTTAGGTGATATCACAGTTTTATGTTGAAATGTGAACATAGCTGCTGTAATGTGGCCTGATTTACTGAATGTCCACGAGGACAAGCAAAAACAACATCACATTTCATGGATTTTTTTTTTCCTGTGGGGAAACAAATACTTTAAAGAAAATGATATATAGTGAAGCCACACATGGGACTGCAGAGTTTGGTCCTTTGTTATAAATCCTACAGTGGCTCCTTTACTCCAAGGCAAAGAGGTCTAGGTGGATGATGATATTGCTCCAGAATGATGTATTCATCTATGCTTTTAAAATAGGTTTCAAGAGCTCCATCCCAGGACAATCTGTTAACTGGATGCTATCAGTGGCAGTTATTTGTGTTTCCTTTGGAGCCCAGCTTTTGGCTTTGTCATCCTAATCATATGGGATAAATCTCTGAATTTGTGTAATTGAAAACCATATCATTGTGCAACAATATCATCTTCCCTCCAAGATCTTAAAACACTTACAAAAAAGTTTGAGTTTAACTAGGAGGGAGGCAAGTATTTCTATGCTTATTTTGCAGATGGGCAAATCAGGGCATGGATAATTTTTATGATGTTATTTCATGATGGCTCAAAAAGCTTTGGCCAAAACAGAGAGAGAATCCAGCTGAACAGTTTAGAATAACAGTTTTCCTGTTACAAATATTAATTTCTTGGTTTTCTTTTACAGGGAAGAGCAAGATGATTAAGAGAAGAGAAATGTAACACAAATACCTTTTTTTCCATATGACTTCCAAAATACCCTTATCATTCAACTTATATGTTACATTTTAAAATTAACATTGAAAAAAATTAGGAACATACCCTAGAAGGTAGTATTTCCAGTTAAGTATTTTAATTGTTAAAAAAGTGTAATGATTCATCATGTTTTTTTAAAGTACTTAACCCTTCCTATCACAAGAACTATGCAGAGAAAGCACTAAGGACAGAGAAAGAGACAATAGAGCGGAAAGGAATATTTCTTTTCTTTCCCTTTATACGCTTTCAGAGATAAGACATAAATTACAGTGAAGTTAACAAACACCAAGACCCTTTGGCATTTGACACAAGAGCCTTTTCTCTTTAATTTGGCATCCTAATAATGCTTGGAGTCCCTTCGTTCGAGCAAGTCACTGGCAGATGCTTTATTGTGTCTGTTGTTTCTCCTCTGGGGCTGTACATTAGGTTAAAATATCACAAATAGCTGCTATTAAAGTGTGAGTCACAGTAGCTGTAATTTTTCATGACAGCCAAAGAAAATGTGACATGTTTAGGAAACTCTGTCATTGATGCTAACACTCAGATCTTCAGGCAAATGTTTAATGACATACTCAGCATGCTGTGCAAACTCCACTATCTACCAAACAAAAGGTTACTACTGGAGAACTATAAATATTCGGAAATGTCACTAAACAATAGGAGCTCTTTTCTTCCCTATCACTGAAGGCAAGATAGAAATCGGACAGATATGAACTGCAAAAAAGGAGGGGGTTTTACATATGCAGTTATTTTTGTTTGCTCCCTGTAAATACTCTGATTTAGTCTATGCTTAGAGCAGAACCATGGCTTTCCTCTTTTGTTTTGATTTAAGCTTTTGTCTGGCAGCGAGCATCCAGCCTTACTGCTGCTCAGCTGCTTTTATTCTGCTGTACAGGAGATAACTAACACACATGTGCATACACCCTCTGAGACTGCACGGCACAAAGCACGGAATCCTTCCCATGAGCAGGTCCTGTGCTGCCTGTAACATTCCTCGTGAGCTTTCATGACCTTGTGACTCACCATCGTTTACCTGAAATTAGACACTATGCATTTATGGGGTCCTTATCATGGCTGTTAGGAATGGGGCTATCTTAGGAATGCCCAAATGACAAATAAGGTATCAGGAAGACCTGTGAGTTAGGCATTTTAATGGGAGTAATGCAAAGTGCTGTGTTTTGGTCTGAAAGACATAAGGATCCATGCAATACTACAATGGAAGCTTATGGTCATTGAAAGGCTCTTCAAATTATCGGCAGCATGAAGGAGAAAAAGGGAAGTACTCTGTTTCATCCACAAAGACCAGCGAGGCTGCGAACAGCAGAATGAGAAGCACAGAATAAACACAGCCAGGGAGCTGGGCTACAACGTGGTAAAATGCCATGGAAACTGCCCACTTGGCTTCCTTTGGTTTCATGTGGGGGGCAATTGATTTTGCCTTTCGCTGAGAGAGAGAGAGTGTCTGGTGATGAAGCAGAGATGGGCTTTCTGATCGTTCAAATGTATGATGGGTCTTAATCACGGTATTATGACAGGTTAAGAGTTTAAGCCTGCACAGCTTGGAGATGATGAAGCTGCCTGGGGATGGGAACTCACTGCAGCATATTAGTGCCTAAATCAGGGTTATGAGATCTTGAGTGAGGAGAGAGACGAACAAAAAATAGCAGGAGCAGAATGTACAGATATCCCTGCAGATTAAAGCAAAGGAAACACTTTCATACATTTCTGTTCTTGGAGGGAAAGGATTGCTGATTGATTTCTTCATCTCCAGAGAAAGTGACAGAGGTTTCCACATTTTAATTTACAGAGGAATAGTATCAGCTGTGCAGAGTTCTCTCTTTTAGGCCAATTCTGTGACATGGAGCGTGGGAGCTGTAGGATTCATGGCAGAACTGTTACAAACCCAAGCTCAGGGGAAAGCAAGGGCCTTTGCAGCAATAAACATCAGGGGTAGCATGAAACGTGATATTTCTACCTGGTCAGAACAGGCTGCTACAGCAGGCTCTACTTAGGCAGGTGCTTGCACCTTCCACAGTCTGCTTTTCCGTGTTTCTGAAGTGCACGTCTGAGCTACTAAACCATTCAAAAGGTGAGGTGAGCTGAGACCTGGGTGTGAGTTTGGGCTCTCTCTCAAACCATGGTTTGGGACACTCCTTGTGTTATATTTCTGCCCTTCATGGGAGTCGTTCTGGGCTTTCCGCCCTTAGTGTCAGTGTTGCTTCAGTGCAAGGGGTAATGGTCACCAAAGGGCTTTTAAGAGCCATCACAAGGACATTGTGATGGGTTTTGGGCACTGTTTTAACACCAGGCTCTGTGGTGGGTTCTTGGAGACTGTGGCTATCTATGTCCAGATGAGTGTTTTGGGAAATGTAGTAGTTCTCTCTGTGTAGTTCACAAAGAGACTTGCAAACCACAGAGGAAGATGGGATTTGGGATTCACATGTCTGCTCAGAATTTCCTAATTACACATTTTACATCACTGGATAACTTTGCATATAGTTTTTCACTTTGGGCAGGGGAAAGCACATCAGGCAGCCTCATCACTGCACAGGACATTTGCTTTCAATAGGGGCCAGTACCAGCTACAGACGAAACTGAGGAAAGAAAAAATACAGACATAGTACAACTTATTCAAGGACCTAACAAATAACTTTTGCGGTGGTACTTAGAAAACAGTGAAGAAAGGGCAGGGGAGGAAAAAGAAGGCATTTTTTCTACTCTGTATTAGAACCTTGAGCAGCAGGAAGAAGGATGGAGGCACAGACCATCTTCAAAGAAATGCAGAATACAAGGCTGGGCATTTTTCCATATTCATATGGCAGGAAAGGCATAACTGAGAAGTAAGCTTAATCATGGGAATTAGCTTCTTGGTGAAAGGAAAAGTGTGAGCCTGTAGACCTGAGGCTGGGTGACTACCTTTACATGATAAGTGGAGTTGGAACTGGTGATGCGTCTTCCTCAGTAATGCTATATAACCTGCATGTAGTAGTGCTATGAAGGTGCAGCCATGAGTCATGAAACTGGAACAGAAAAGCTGAACTCACCCTATTAAAGCCTGAAAAGTTCAGAAATCTAAAAGGAAAAAAGGATAGGAGAGTCTGTTCAGAGCAATGGTTATGTCTCCAAGGCTGTAGTAGTTACTCAAATCAGCCATCAGTATGCCATATTCAATGATTTTTAGAGATTGCAGAACATCCCAAAGCCCCACCAAAAAAAATATTTGGTGATGCCTCATGCCAGCACAGTTGTACAGAGGTGCACTTCTGATATTACAATTCCTTTGCAAGTGGCCAGAGAGAAACACTGGGAGCCCAGGAGCTCCCGGGGGCCTAACGTTGTGCTGCAAGCAAAGTACAACAGAGGAAGATTGGCAGACATTAGAGAATTACTGTCTGAGCTAACATCAATGGAAGCTTTGATGCAAGACTCTTTCAGGGAATTACAATAAAAGGTAGAATGACTGAAGTTGAGGCAGGCTTAAACAAGCATTCAGATACAGTTACTGATACAGATTAGAGACTTCAGGAGCTTGAAAGCAAGGACCTGAAAAATAGATAATTTGGAGAATTGAGAGAGAAGAAATAACACTGGATAGAAAGAAATCCCAGACCAGACAAACATAAAGAAGGAGGAGATCTTAAAAAAATGTTTAAAAAAATTATGTTACATTCTGGCAAAAGGAACTCTCAAGAGAAATTCCTGGATGTAGGTAGGTGGGGCACCTCATACACGTTGCAGCCAGCTGTGGTCATTCATACTAGCACCCCTGGCTTTTGCACTATGCTGTGCACCACTCTCTAACCAGGAAAAGAAAATGAGCGTTTTGGTGGTTTGACCCGTGCTGGAGGCTAGACACCCACCAAAATCTGTTGATTGCCTCCCTTTTCAGTTGGACAGGGGTGAAGAAAAGGACAGGGAGAAATCATTCTGCAATTAGCATCATAGGCAAAACAGACTCAACACAGAATAAAGGACAGAAAACTCTCTCATTTGTTACACTATACTACACTACACTATACTACACACACCCAGTGAAACCACAGTCAGATAATTAGAAGTACGACCAGATCTTAAAGCACCTCTCCCCACCCCTCCCTTCTTCCCAGACTTCAGTCATGGTTTCGCTCCCTTCCTTCCCCCCATTGTGACATGGGGAGGGGAAGAGAATGGAGGAATGGCAGTCAGTTCCTTGCAGCTGTTTTCCGTCTTAGCTGGGGGGACATTCCTCACACTCTTCCCCTGCTCTAGTGTGGGGTCCCACCCACAGGAGACAGTCCTCCATGAATGTCTCCAGCACAAGTCCTTTCCCATGGGGCTTCATGTCTTCATCAACTACCCCAGCATGGGTCACTTCTGTGGGGTGCAGTCATAGAATCATAGAAAGTCTCTCAGTCTCTCAGGCCAAGACTGCTCCATCCTGGTCCCTCATAGAGTCACAAATCACCCCAGCAAACCTGCTCCAGTGTCGGCCTTTATTTCTCTCTCTCCCTACAAGCTGCAGATTCTGCCAGGGGTTTACTCCAACGTGGGTCACAGCATCTGCCGTACGCCTCCACCTGCTCCAGTGTGGGGTCTCTGCTCCCCATCATCTTCCATGGGTTTTCCTTTTCCAGTGAGAATATGCCAGCCATTAGGTCAATACATATTTTGTGAAACACTGAAATCTGTCAGTGTGTGATAGGCATGGTCTGAGAATATCTACCAAGTCATGCCTCCGAGGGACTGGGGAGTGGACACCTGGCTTCTATACCTTCTAGTCAGTCTTGTAAAGAAGGAAAAAGCTGAACAGTAATATAAATAAGACTAGAAATAATTTAGTTATCCCAAAGAATAATTACACAGACTGTTAGAATTACAGCTTTGACCTGTTTTGAGTAAGTTCTTCCTAAATCTAGAAGAATTTATATTTTAGGAGCTTAAAATCCAGTTCCATTACCACCATTTGTGTTCAGCCAAACACAAGATATCACCATTTCCTATATTTAGGGGAATATTTTGAGGTGCATTAAGCGGGTGTAGTCACAAGGTGTGTTCCATTTAGGCAAAACTGATGAGATGGATAAAGAAGTTTTAAAAGCCCAGACTACACATGGAGATTAACATCTGACATTGCAGTAATCCTCATCCTGGGTGAAAACCAGCTAGGAAAGCTTAACAGAAATACGTGAGAAGGAATGGGAGAAGACTAAACAGATCGGGAAAAAAAGACTTGCTGAGGCATTAAAGAGAGTAAGGGTTTGGCTCAGAACCCTGTTAAGTTGCTTTCCTGGAATCCCAGCAAATTTTAAAATCAATAGCAGCCCATCTTTAATTGACTTGAAACCTAACAAAGACAAATTTGATTTTGTATCTCATAGGCCTGTCTGCTTGTTCTATATTAATGTTGAGATACTCACCAATGTGCTGGCTAATAGGTTGGACTCTCCGCTGCCTGCTTAATTAGTGAAGACCAGAGAAACTGTTTTCAAGGGTGTTAATTAGCAGATAATATATCAAGATGTGTAAGTGTATGAAACATGTGCCATTGTCCTGTGATGCAAAGGAAGTCTTAAAAGGAACTGAATTAAGTGATTTAGCGAGGACTCAAGGATTGTGTGGATAATGGGAAAATATCACGAGTATTAGATCAATAGGTATCCTTCCGTTATAAACTGCCCTTGGCTGGAGTCAAAGTTAATCACAGTTCTTTATATCTTCAACATATACTTCCTTTTTGCAATGGTCATGTCACTTTTTCAGGAATTATCAAAAAAATTCCATCTTGCAGGTATAAAATATAAGAGGTTTGGAGAACAAAGTTACATTTTAATGATGGTTGCTGATCCACTTCTTGCACGGGCCATTGTAATGAAAGAAATTAGGAAAGAATTTGTGAAGTTCGTAGAAGATCCAGGGCTCAGTCAATTAAACCAAACTTCTGGCATTAGTATTTCAAACAAGTCAGGCTACTCACAAATCATTACAAGACAAATGTGAACTCAGTGAGAAAAATCTTAATCAGCTCCTGAAGAATTTCTAGCATTTCCCTCCTGGGAGAAAGACATGATGCAAATTACATTTCTGTAGCGGAAAAAAAAATGAGGAATGATTTAATACAAAGGAACAAGTGAATAATGCTGTGACCTGCTAGAATGGCAAAAGTGAATCTTCTCACCATGAGTATCACTTCAGACACTTCCACTGTCTCTCCTCATTCACGTGGAGAGGAGCTGTAGTCCTCCATTTTATATATCATTTAAGCAGAGGGCTAAGTCATCCTCAATTCAAATATTTAATGTAGGGCAGAACTAAGGAGAAGCACAAAAATTATTAATCCCCACCAACTGACAGTGAGTGTAGCCAGATCATAATGTCTCCCTTTGGAAAAGCCCCAGTACCTGGCCACACAGCCCAGGTGATTTATATATCTGTTCTTGTATCAGCTAGTGTTCCAACAGCATGAGAGTGCTAGAAGACAGTCTGAAACAAACAAACAAAACATTTCTGTATTTATTTTTAATTTTTTCTATTTAGTTGAGGCCAGTAGAGTGTAATTAAGCTATAAATGTATCTGGGCTCTAAACATTTCCCCAGTGGGTCCTGAAGGGCAGGTCAAAAAATGAAATGTAAATGTTTGGAATATTTTGCATGCAATAAAGGCATTCCTCCTCCCCCAGCCCCACCCACCCCCCCAAAAAAAATAAAAATAGAGAGTGCCAAATAATTAAGACTTTTAGTGGAAATAAAAAACCTTTAGTGGTTTTATTTTGGAAACAGAGGAATATTTTTCAACCGGGAACAGAATCACAGAATCACTTGGTTGAAAAAGACCTATGAGATCATTGAGTCCAACCATACCTGTCCAGCCATATCCCCAAGCACTTTGCCTACTAAATACCTCCAGGGATGGTGACTCAACTGCCTCCCTGGGCAGCCTGTTCCAGTGCCTGACAACCCTTTCAGTGAAGAAATGTCTAATCTGAACCTGCCCTGGCTCAGCTTGATGACATTCCCCCTTATCCTATCACCTGTCACTTGGGCAAAGACCAACACCCACCTCTCTACAGCTTCCTTTCATGTAGTTGTAGGCAGTGATACGGTCTCCCCTCAGCCTCCTCTTCTCCAGGCTAAACGACCCCAGTTCCCTCACCCCATAAGGTTTGTGTTCCAGACTTTTCACCAGCCTGGTTGCCCTTCTCTAGGACACACTCCAGGACCTCAATGTCTTTCTTGTAGTGAGAGGCCCAAAACTGAACACAGTATTCTATGTGTGGCCTCACCAATGCTGAGTACAGGGACACAGTCACCTCCGTGGACCTGCTGGACGCATTGTTTCTGATAAAAGCCAAGATGCCATTAGCAACATGCTCTTCTGCAATCTGCCAGGCAGCCAGACACAGATCCAAGCTGTCCATGCAGCCAGCTTGCTGCCAGGATGGGGGCCAGCAAGGAGCCATCTGTCTGCAAAATGGGGGTGACAGCCAGTCAGGGGTGACCTATCACGAGACATCAGCCATGGTCTGCAAAATGGGGGTGACAGCCAGTCAGGGGTGACCTATCACGAGACATCAGCCATGGTGTTTCCCAGGGATTCATATTTCCCTCTAGACTTTTTTCTGAGGAGCACAATGTCCCAGGAATATGGGGGTCCACCAGCCTTCCTGGAAAGCTCTAGAGACCTGGAGGGTCTGACACTCATTTTCAGAGCAGCCTGCCAAAACACTTGATGAGAGGCAAGTATATGGAAATGCCTCTGGACTCTTCTACAGGTCTGTCTTTTCAGGTGATAGCTGAGAAACTTGGAAAGTGTTTCACCCAAACAGCAGTTTGGATGAAATTCAGGGGCCTTGATATCCTCCCAACACAGAGGAAAAAAAATCAATGTGAAAATGTCTAACCTGCTTTAAATTGCAAAAAAACACACGTGTTTAGAGACACTCATGTCTGGGAGTTCTGAAATGCTCTTCTCACCCATGGATGATATGTCTGACATCCTTTGACAGATACCTGACAGACATTTGTAGTGACAGGTCTATAAAACTTCCATTTTCAAGCTAGAACCTTGTCATTGCTCTGGATTTTCATAGTAGCATGAAAAAAGCAACAAAGTCTGTCCTGCACATCCCAGTCCAACCCAGAGTCCCTGCAGTAAATGGCAGATGGGAGAAATGGTCAGGAACAGCTCACCCTGCAGACACCAGTGAATCACAGAGGTAATATCAAAGATGCAGCTTTCATATGAAAATCTTAAACCATCTTTAACAGAAGAACTTGCAGTTCACATAATAAATCGATAGTTTAATGCCTGTACTCCTGGCAATCTGCTCTGCAGAATCACACTGCAACAGCTGAATTTGTTTCCATTCAAGAAACAAAAGAATGCCCTCCTCTCCCCCAGTTAAAACTGGCTTCAAAAAATGCTGGCAATTACTCTGTACAGGCTTTGTACAGGCACAAGTTAGGATTACAGTCAAGGCCTAAGAGATGGACGCCCAAAGGGATGTCCTGAAGGCTTTTAAAGTTTCAGTCTTCAAAAATCTCAGGTGATGTGCCACCTAGTGGAAGTTTTCCTGGATAAGGCAGCAGACTGCCTGGAGGGTGCTCAACAGCAAGGGACTCTGCTCACCGCCCTTTGCTCATCTGGATTCACAAAATAAGTGTGTGTGGGGGACAGCATGTCTCACCTGCAGTCTGACCCAGAGGGTTCACCAATTAGATGAGATCCCCAAAAACAGGCAGAAAATGAAGCTGCATTGCCTTGCATTAGGAACTCTGTAGATGATGGGTTCCCTGGGCACCACTATTCTTATTTTCAAATGGAGCCTGGAGCCACAGCTCTCCCAAAGTCTCCAGAAACATTTTAGTCACCAGGGTATGCAGCCTTCTGTGCTGCAGGGGCTGGTGGGCTGCACGTGTGCCGTGCCCGTCCTTTGCCCTCACCTAAATGAATTGAGTATTCACAGTGGGAAGAGGAGAGATGAAGCACCAGAGTGCTACAGAATTATTTGATGTGGATTCAAAACACAGGACCTCCCAGATTCATGACAGGAGTCGGGAGTGGCCTTTTGGCCACTAAATGCTGCTATGCCGTGCAAGGCACAGTATTTCCTCTTCCTGCTTGCCCTGAGGTTGCTGCCAGCCTGGTATCAGAGGCAGAGCAGCCGTGGTAGGAACCACAGTTCCCCAGGAAGGCACATCTGCTGGCTCCAGGAGTAAGGAAGTGTTGTGGCTTGTCTGTTCTCATGCTGCTCTAAGGGTCAGCTTTAAGACATGGACTCACTTAATTTTTTTATTTTGAATACTTCAGACACACCCTTCTATCCTAAAATTTAGGCAGTGTAACCTTTAAGGTCCTTGTAACAGATCTAGCCACAAACCCATTGTTTTCTGGATAGCGATATGCTGCAAATATTCGTTAGCAGAGCTACGAGCATCTCAGCACTGCTCTCCCATGTGCAGGCTGAAATTTCACTACTCTTGTGCTGTGTATCATAGAATCACAGAATCTCAGACTGGTTTGGCTTGGAAGGGACCTCAAAGACCATCTAATTCCAACCACCCTGCACTGGGTAGGGACACCATCCACTACACCAGGTTGCCCAAAGCCCCATCCAGCCTGGGCTTGAACACTGCCAGGGAGGGGACAGATACAGCTTCTCTGGGCAGCCTGTGCCAGGGCCTCACCACCCTCACAGTGAAGAATTTCTTCCTAATATCTAACCTAAATCTACCATCTTTCAGCTTAGAGCTATTCCTCCTTGCCCTATCGCTACACCCCCTGATAAACAGCCCCTCTCCATTTTTCCTGTAGGCCCTTTAGGTACTGATAGGCCACTGACTGGAGCTTCTCCAGGCTGAGCAAGCCCAAGTCTCAGCTTGTCTTCATAGAAGAGGTTCTCCAGCCCTCTGATCAACTTTGTGGCTCTCCTCTGGGCTTGCTCCAGCAGCTCTATGTCTTTTTTATGTAACATGTTAACCAGCTAGGCGTTTTAAAATCTTGTGTTTTAAGCAGAAACATTCAGGCTGAGTTTGGAATCCTGAGTCTCAAGCAATTTCTCAAGGCTTCCTTACTGCCCCAAATCCTAAATTATCTTGTAGCCAATGTAACTGCTGTCATTTACCCCTGATAGTTTTTTGCCCTTCAGTTTTTCATTTTCTGTATGTTTTGGAAGCAGAGGAGAAATGCAAGTGTAGGGTAAAACAAGTTTAATTTACTATGACAAATAACACAAGGCATTTCTTTCATGGATTATTTGTTTTGTATTGAATGCAACAATCCCCCTCCCCCTTTTGTTTCCTTGTTTTTTCTTATTTTTTTTTTAAATTTACCTGAAGCTGCAGTATTTCCATTTTGCAGTGTTAGAAAGTCAAAGAATCCAGGGGCACTTACTGCATAATTTAGGCCCCATTTGTCACAGATTGCACAGGGTCTTATCCATTGGAATTATGGGGAAACAGATAATTGGCAAGATCTATGGTAACTTCAAGGTGCTTACTGGATAGGAGCTGCCTTCTAGCAGACACTAAAGGCAGGGGCAGTGAAAACCTAATTAGCATTCAAAAATACTTTAAACAAGGGATGTCACTGGTAGTCTGGGCAAGAAAGGGGATATATAACTCAGTAGCTACATAAAATACCCATATAAATGATAATGGGCTATATTCCACACAAAAGAAGACTGCCATTGGATAAAGAAGACACTTAATTGTACATGCATCTCTCAGCATTAGTGGATATCTTGTGAACTTATCTGCTTCCCACAAACCTGTTTGGGGGACTGAAATTATGATAAGTTAATGGATCGGTTTTATTCCGTGCTGGCTATTTCCAGAAGCCAGCAGACAATTAAATTTCATCCATACACGGATATAGGAGAAGGCTCAGGTTAAAGTTATAATTAATGCAACATGGTAATTAATGCAATACCTTAAGATTACAAAGGTGATAGAGATGAGAGGACTTTTGAGGTTACAATGTGAAGAGAAAGCAGAAAAAAATCCTGCAAGAATCAGCATTAGAGACCTGGATCACTCTGTTCTTTGCTCACGGCTACCACAAAATACCATCTTTTATTTGCTTTGGTATAATATCATCATGTGAGATAGATTTAGCTGGGGTAACAATTATAGACTATTGCTCACTTTAAGACAATAATCTTCTGACATTTTGCCACAGGTAGAAAAGGGATGAAAGGTTTGACTCAAAGAGTTTGACCATATGATTGACCTAAAGCTGCTGAGATTTACAGAAATATTTTCATTAATACTGTAGTATTTGGATTGGCAGCTAGTTCAAGGCATAAAAAACCCCATGCCTGCTTTCTGCTTGTAATCAGGGTCCAGCATCTATGAGCAGCTGCTAAAACAACAAAGGCTGAATGGTTTTTTTTGTTTTCCTGCTCCTACAGGGATGGCAACCTGATCTCTACACTTCCAAATGAAGCTGATTCTAACAACAAGCAGCACTTAAAAATGCAGGACAGTATTAAATCCAGTATTATAGCCAGCTGAATCTCAGTGTGGAATATCTTTGTAAGCAATGGGGACATATAGAAAAGTGGACAGTCTATGTTCCCAAGCCACTGCCAATACTGTCACATGCTGATTTTAACTTGTGTGTTATAATTTGTTTACTTACCATTGTCCAAATTCTGATCTAGATGACAGTTTTGGACTTCAAGATCATCATGTTCCTCTGCTTTAGGCCAAAGATAAAGAACATTTGGTTCCAAATCACTAATAGCTTTTGCTGAAAAGGTCTGGTATAAAACAAATACATATGCCAGTCTGGCATTTATTTCCTGATTGCATGCAGCAAATAAACCCTCACCTGTTTAAAAGAAAACTTCATATTATCTTGATATTAGAAAGCCTTCTAAAGCTTTCTTGTGAGGCTACACAAAGTCACCTCAGCTGAAGGTGGACCAAACATAGATAATTGAGTTCAAGGGTCTCACAATAGATAAGGCCTTTTAATTTTTAAATGCTTTTATGCTAATTGCATTATTTGCTAATTAGGAGTGCTTGATATTTACAGAGATCATAATTTTGTGTGCACACGAGCTCACAGGAAATAAGGAAGCCCTCCTCTCCCTTCCCTGACTTCCCTCAGAGGGGTCTCCATGCCCCACTCCCCTCTCAGGAGCAGGGCTGGGTAGGGAAAGGGGGCACAGGAAACAGCACTGCATCACTGTTATGGTGGTGTTGCTCATTCCTCCATCCACACCACAGGTTTACCATCACTGTTCGAGACGAATCTAATAATCTGAATCTCATGCCTATAGAGGAAGTGTTCTTTTTGCATAAAGACTAGATGGTGCAGACAGGAGAGCATTAAACTAAGGCAGAATAATAAGGATTATTGGTACCACACACCAGAATAATGGTATGTGGTAGAGACTCAGTGCAGGGATGTGTGCCCTAAAGGCTTCCTGCAACCAGTAGCACAAGATCAGTAAAGTTACTAAAAAAAATAAAAATTCAAAAAATTCTAATTCAGAAGCCATTAAAAAGTGAATTTATTTTCAGCTTTTTTACAAAGCTGAAGGTGAATTAATCACTGGAGTGGAAGACTGTGCTTATATAAAGACCAAAATTGTGATGCTTATGTTTATTGTGGCCAAAATGTACAGCAGATCCAATCTGGAACATACACATCAGTATTTTTAAAGGAGTCAAAGAGAGTAGAACTACCTAGAACAAAAAATATTGCTGTAAATGCAACTTGGGTTTCTTCAAGAAGATGTGTTATACGGCAAGAAAGCAATGAGTCCACAATCAAAAGTGACTGTGGCCCTAGATCCTTCTACTGCAGGACTGAGGTGAAAGAAAGTATCATAAATGGGGGAAATCCAACAAAATGTAAGAAAACAAAAAACAGATAATAAGCAATATGATTTGTAAAGCAAACATAATTGATAAAAGAGGCTATTAACAGCATGGATTTGTCTCTGGACAATGTAGAATAAGGAGCTTTTTAAAAGTATGTATCATGGCTTAACCCCAGCCAGCAATCAAGCACCACACAGCCACTTGCTCACTTTCCCTTTGGTGGGATGGGGGAGAGAATCAGAAAGGTAAGAGTGAGAAAACTCATGGGCTGGGATAAAGACAGCTCAATAGGCAAAGCAAAAGCTGCACACACAAGTAAAGCAAAGCAAGGAATT
Source organism: Porphyrio hochstetteri (assembly GCA_020800305.1). Classification (NCBI taxonomy): domain Eukaryota; kingdom Metazoa; phylum Chordata; class Aves; order Gruiformes; family Rallidae; genus Porphyrio; species Porphyrio hochstetteri. The sequence goes on from CM036905.1 coordinate 37,464,594, forward strand.
CATTCCCCACTTCCCATGGGCAGGCAGGGGTTCAGCCATCCCCAGTAAAGCAGGGCTCTGCCATGTGCAATGGTGATTTGGGGAGACAAATGGCATCACTCCAAAGGTCCTCCCCTTCCTCCTTCCTCCAGCTGTATATGCTGAGCATGATGTCATATGGCATGGGCTATCCCTTTGGTCAGTTGGGCTCAGCTGTCCTGGCTGTGTCCCCTCCCAACTCCTTGTGCATTCCCGGCCCCCTCGCTGGTGGGGTGGGGTGAGGAGCAGAACAGGCCTTGGCTCTGTGCAAGCCCTGCTCAGCAGTGATGAAAACATCCCTGTGTTACCAGCACTGTTTCCAGCACACATCCAAACCACAGCCCCATACGAGCTACTATAAAGATCATTAACTCTAGCCTAGCCAAAGCCAGCTCAGTGTCTCAGGAACAAATTAAATGTAAGCACATTACTAGAGATGGTGTCGTGGTTTTGCCCCAGCCGGGGGCCGCACCCCACACAGTCGCTTGTACTTTTAAAAGGAAGGGGGAGAGAAAGTTGGGGGAGGGGGAAAAGGGAAGGAAGAAAAGAGGGAACGAAACCACAACCTAGAAACCAGAACCACGCAGGTTGGGATAAGGATAGTTTACTAAACAATAACAGAAAACTAGATATAACAATAACATAAGTTTAAAGCACAAAATAGATGAAACTGGTGATACACAATGCAATTTCTCACCAAACCACACAACTCAGGCCGCACAGCTTACAGCCCGTCCTGGACAACCCAACCGTCCCAAGAAACTGCACGTCCTGGCGTTGTCTCCTCCTCTTCCCCCCAGTCCCCTTTATACTGAGCATGACGTAACTGGCATGGAATATCCTCTTTGGCCAGTTCGGGTCACCTGTCCTGGCTACGTCCCCTCCTTTCTCACTAGTAAGGAAGTATGCAGAGCTGAGAAAGGTCCTTGATTGCCCGGCAACAACTAGAAACATCAGGATGCTATCAGCACTGTTCTCATCCTAACACCCAAACATGGCATTCCATCCACTGCTAAAAATAATTAACTCCATCATAGCTGAAACCAGGACATTATCCACCCCTTATTCCATACCATTTACGTCATGACCAGATCCAACAATTTTCTTTGGGTACAACCAGTTTCGTGTTTCACACACCCATATATGTATGTACACATGTATGCACACATACGTGCATACAGATCTTATTCCCTCAGTCTGTGAATCATCCCTCTGAAGTTGTTGAGTTCATTTAGTCCATGATTTTCAGGCTCCATTTGTCGTAACAGTTTCTCAGAATAATTGTATGTTCCATTGGCTCGTTGCATGCTGCATCTCAGGCTCTTGACTGATACACCTGGCATGGTCCATGCTCATAGTCTGTGGGTCAGAGTTTATTTTCAAAGGGAAAAAAGAAAAAAAAAGTTCTTGAGAGGCCAGGCTTTAGTTCCATCATCATGGCACTCATTCTTCATTAACTTGTATGACTCCGGCTATAATGCTATGGTACAACATACAGCAATCATAACAATAATGAATATACAATAATGGGTTATTTGGCAATTATTATAATTTCTACTCTATTAATTATATTGGCTATTCTCACCCAAAATCAAATCCCCTTGAGGTACGCATTCCTGCCATTTTATTCCTAAAAACTGGATTTCTCGCATAGGCCCCTTGACTTTACTTCGTTTTATAGCAAAACCGGCTTCTAAAAGGATTTTAATTACCCTGTTTCCTTTTTCAAAAACTTCCTCTGCTGTGTTGCCCCATACAATGATGTCATCAATGTACTGCAGGTGCTCTGGTGCTTCACCCTTTTCCAGTGTATTCTGGATTAGTCCATGGCAGATGGTGGGGCTATGTTTCCACCCCTGGGGCAGACGATTTCACGTGTATTGGATGCCTCTCCAGGTGAAAGCAAACTGTGGCCTGCACTCTGGCGCCAGTGGGATCGAGAAGAAAGCATTCGCAATGTCAATTGTGGCGTACCACTTGGCTGGAGGCAGGGCCCCTCTATTGCTGCTGATCATATTTGTTTTCCACTGGTTGCATAAAGGACTTAGAGGTCCCTTCAAGAGGATCAGACACATCAGACATATAGGTAGGCCTTCCAGTTGGTCTAGGGAACTGCCCAGTAGAAACTGGTGCAGCCTTCTTCCTGGCAGAATCTCGTTGTGCGAATGTTTTACCCCGCAGCTCATTTACTCGTGCTCGAAGGGCTGAGGTGGGCTGCATATCCCATTTCCTCATGTCCTCTCCATGATCAAGCAGGTAAAACCACAATGTACGTCGTGGTGTGTATTCTCCCTCTTGGAACGATGGACGCTTTCTCCCAGTAGCTGCAACATTGCTCCATATGGGTTGGGAGTTGGACACATTGTTGTCAAGTCGTTGAACCAGTTTTTCTACTGCTGCAATGACGGAGAGGGAAACATTGTCTTGGTATTTCCTGAGTCGGCAGGCCACCTCATTTACGGTTGGTGGATTCATATCATCCAAGTCAATTGCTGCCAGTGAATTGGTGTACCCTGACGGTGCACTTCGTACAACCTTACGCCACATATCTGGAGTGCATAGGACTTCATCAGGATCAGCGGGAAGCTGTGAATTGTCCAGATCATAATAAACTATCTCCCGTACAGCTAATTCTCTCAGGTGCTGGATAGCTGTCTCTATGCTGTTATACTTGGGTGTCTGACATGTAATATATTCCTTTATGGGATATCTTTCCTGCACACTTGACAGTAGTTGCCTCCAGAGGCTGAGGATTTCCGGCCTCCTCCCAATTGCTTTGTCAATTCCTCCTTCTCTAGCTAGGGATCCCAACTGCTTGGCCTCTCTGCCTTCTAATTCCAAACTATTGGCCCCGTGATCCCAACATTGGAGCAACCAAGTGATAATGTGCTCACTTGGGTGGCGGGTGAAATCTTTTCGGACCTCACGCAGCTCACTCAGAGTCAGGGATCGGGTAACAATCTCTGGTTCTGCCTCATCCTGATATCCTCGGGATGGTCCCGGTTGATCATCATCATCATCCGTCACTATGCGAACTGATTTCTTTGTGCATTTCCTCTTTTGTACGGGAGCAACAGACACTGGTGTGGGTTGGTTTTTCTGATCATCTGCAGTGTCTGCTGTAGAGATTACAGTAGCTGCAGTGTCGGTCACAGGGGTTGCAGCAGCTGCAGTGTCAGCCCCAGTGGTTGCAGCAGCTATAGTATCTGCCAGTCTGTTTCCTTTCCCTTCTCCCTGACAGTGCTGACAGTGCTGACAATGCTGCCTGCTATCAAGCAGTGTTTGATAAATAGTGGCCAGAGCCCAGCACAGTGCAGTAAGGTGTCCATCTCTGGGAAACCTACAGCAATTTTTCTTTAGGTATGCAGTCACTTGATCGGGGTCTTGTAGCTGTTCAGGAGTGAAGTTCCAAACCATCGGGCGTGAGAAAGTACCTAGGTACTTGCCCATACTTTGCCACATGCCCTGCCACTCGTGATTATTCTGTCTCGGAGAAAGCTCTTCAGTGGTATTCATAAACCTATGCTTGATATATAACAAAAACTGAACCATCTGCCCCAAACCTACCAATAGCAAAATGCTAGTTTGAATATCCCAGAGATATTGAAGGTTTTCAAAAATTGTCATAAGAGCTGTTGTATTTAGCCCAAAGGAAAAGAAAGCAGTGCTGTTATTAACCCCTCCCTGTCCAAAGAATGGACAGGACAGCAAAACCTCATACAAGTACCAGATTAAGCTCATGGTCATCGATATTATTGTATCATAGACCGATATCATAAAATACACTATAATGAAGTATGGGAACAAATATGGGAGCCGCAGACCTGAGAGAGTAAAGAATCCTGCCAGGATTGTATACAGCATGCGGTGGTTTTGCTGCCACAGCCATGGACACAGCCGTGTGAATAAATCCCACAGCATCGTGACCAGAGATTGCTTAAACAACAGTGCTTATCTTAATTGTGATAGTCAGGGTCAGATCTACCGTTATCCCAACCGTTCGTGCCCCACGTTGGGCGCCAAAATAACTGTCGTGGTTTTGCCCCGGCCGAGGGCCGCACCCCACACAGTCGCTTGTACTTTTAACAGGAAGGGGGAAGGAAAGTTGGGGGAGGGGGAAAAGGGAAGGAAGAAAAGAGGGAACGAAACCACAACCTAGAAACCAGAACCACGCAGGTTGGGATAAGGATAGTTTACTAAACAATAACAGAAAACTAGATATAACAATAACATAAGTTTAAAGCACAAAATAGATGAAACTGGTGATACACAATGCAATTTCTCACCAAACCACACAACTCAGGCCGCACAGCTTACAGCCCGTCCTGGACAACCCGACCGTCCCAAGAAACTGCACGTCCTGGCGTTGTCTCCTCCTCTTCCCCCCAGTCCCCTTTATACTGAGCATGACGTAACTGGCATGGAATATCCTCTTTGGCCAATTCGGATCACCTGTCCTGGCTACGTCCCCTCCTTTCTCACTAGTAAGGAAGTATGCAGAGCTGAGAAAGGTCCTTGATTGCCCGGCAACAACTAGAAACATCAGGATGCTATCAGCACTGTTCTCATCCTAACACCCAAACATGGCATTCCATCCACTGCTAAAAATAATTAACTCCATCATAGCTGAAACCAGGACAGATGGTAATGCCATTAATAACGAGACAGGAAATGCAGGAGTGTACAATAAATAAAACCCCGTTCTGTTTTCAAAATGAAACTAGAGGAAGTGCTTCTTTCACTGGATGATGAAGTACTCAGTTAAGAGCTGAGAAAGATATTAAAAAACCCCAACCCTTGTACAGGGGATAAATAATTTCCAATCAGAAGGCCTGGATAACATATATCTAAAAATGTCAAAGAATTACTTGAAGAGATCTCTGCCCAGAGCACCAGCAAAATCCTGGGAAGCTGTAAGCAAGCTGATCTTAGAAGAGTTGTGAGGTTGTCCAGGTGTCTCTAGCATAGGTAGTCTCTCGGCAATCTGTCCCAGACATGTAAATTACATATGTGAGAATTATCAACTTTCTCGTTACATCTATTCTGGTGGAATAGGCTTCTGTATGGCACTTGCCTTATTACTTCCAGGCATAATTAATGCCACCACACACAGTGAAGTGTGCATTAAATGGATTACAGTTGGGCTAACAGTCAGATATGTGAAAGTTGACACAAATAATTACCTGTGAATGTAGGTGTTTCCTGAGGAAGGAGTTCAACCCCGTCTCTCACAGCCTGGGTCATGCTGAGTGGCTGGTCACCATGGGAAAGGGAAGGTGCAGTTTAATGATGTCTTTCCAGCCATGACACCCACCTGCAGGAGCGTATTCTGGGTGGTGCAATGTGTGCTCTGCTGACCTGTCACAGCCAAGATGCAGTAAACAGCAATTGATGGTGGATCTGAACAGAGCTTTTGCCCTACCTGACTGTCTCCCCTTTACTCATTCCTCCCAGGGTTAAGCTCCCTTGGTGTCCACTTTCCCGCAGGCCAATCAGGAAGGTTGGGCAGAAAGTTAGGTCAGTTCCTGTGATGCCACTGCTCATGACTGCCAGCCTTGAACATCACCCACCAAGGTCTATTAGTGTCCCTGCCATTCATTTCCATCCTGATCTCCAGGATATTCACCCACTTCAGCAGTGTGCCCTGGTGGCTAAGAGTGCCAATGGGATCCTGGGATGCATCAGGAAGAGTGTGGCTAGCAGGTCTAAGGAGGTGATCCTCCCCCTCTGCTCTGCCCTGGTCAGGCCCCACCTGGAGTATTGTGTCCAGCTCTGGGCTCCCTGGTATAAAAAAGACAGGGATCTCCTGGAGAGAGTCCAGAGAAGGGCTATGAAGATGATTAAGGGCCTGGAACGTCTCCTGTATGAGGAAAGGCTGAGTGAGCTGGGGCTGTTCAGCCTGGAGAAAAGAAGACTGAGGGGGGACCTAATTAATGTTTATAAATATCTTAAGTATGGGATGCAGGGGGAATTGGCCAACCCCTTTTCAGTGGTCTGTGGAGACAGGACAAGGGGCAATGGCTGTAAATTGGAGCACAGGAAGTTCCACACCTACATGCGGAAGAACTTTTACACAGTGAGGGTGACAGAGCCCTGGGACAGCTGCCCAGGGAGGTGGTGGAGTCTCCTTCTCTGGAGATGTTCAAGACTCGTCTAGATGCCTATCTGTGCAATATGAGCTAGGGAGACTGCTTTGGCAGGGGGGTTGGACCCGATGATCTCTCGAGGTCCCTTCCAACCCCTACGATTCTGTGATTCTGTGATCTTTCCTCCAACCAAGGTCTTCATCCCCATTCTGGGGCTGCTTCTTCCCCAGAATCAATTAGGTCCATATGCAGGAGCACAACATGTCATCAGCCTCCTAACTGGTGATCCTGTCTTATGTGTCTTTGTGAATAGTGTGTTCAAGACACATCGTGTTTGTTTAGTCCAGGTGTTATTAAAGTCTGTTACTAGCTGCAGCGAGCAAGTAGCAGGCTTCTGCTTCAGAGTTCAGAAGTTCAGTTTTGGGTGTTCACTCACACACACACACATGCACGTGTTGCCTGTTCACATTCACCATTTAAGCTATATTTTTTGCCTATGACACTACCTAGTAGCAGAAGTCAAATACTGTCCTGCATTGCTTTCAGAATGTTCCTACTGTCTGGCTCTTGGCAGCTTTGTGGACAAAAGTAACTCGTCTCGGTACTTAACTCTGACTCCACTCTGTGCTGCCTAAGTCAGGGGATGTTGTTATGTAGGTTGAAAAACTTTACCTTGGATCTTGTGCTAAATTCAAAGAAGCAGCTCCACAGCTAGCACAATCCAATCTAATCTTCAGATCGTTCATACTCACAGGGAGAGATGAAGAAGTAGGAAGTAGACTCCCTCTTTTAGTTCTGTTATCAGCAGTTTCTTGGGGGGAAATGAACTATAATTTTATCTTTCTCTGTGTTATTGTAATCCCCTTATTTCCTTTCATTATATCTCAGCCTACAATTCAGAACCCTTTTTTTATGACTGTATCTTTGATCCCAGTAGGATCTTTTACTAAGTTGTATGTAACAAGTGCATCTTTAAAAATGAGATGAGAGGTGTAATGAATGCAACACTTTTGCAAGTCTCTAAGATGAAAAGTATGTTGAACAAAGATATCAGAAAATCAGGAAAGTATAGGTGGTAGACAAGGGTTTCAACAAGCTGAACTTCTAATAACAGAATAGAGTTTATATAACAACTTTCAGAGAAATCATCCTCCACTTTCTCTCTCTCTCTACTAACATATAGGACTCATCAATACACTTAGTTTGGAAACTGGCCAGCACAAAGAAATGTTTTGCATGCAGTTAAATGTATTAGAAGTTTGCCCAACTATAGCTGTCATGAACAAGCTTTAATTAAAAAGAAAAAGCAAGAAATGAGTAACACCTTGCCTAAATGTCTTCAGTGCAGATTAACACATGTTAATGAATCAACAGGTCTCACTAACAAATGTTAGTAAAATAACTGGCAGAATGACTCATGCCAATGAGTCAGATGAGTAAGTATCAGTATCCAAATTTTGAAGAAGAAGAAAACAAAGTCACAGGAAGCCTAATGATCCAATCCAGAAAAGTTCGAGTTTTCTCTAAGTTTGCAGTCATTAAAGGGAATTGAAGATGCTCATTTCTTTGCTAAAATTAATTGCCATAAAACGTAGCAGATGCCAGAATATCAATGGGTTCTAAAAGCAACTGAAAACATTAGTGAAAGAGAGACTATTAATTAACCACTGAGATGTGGTTCAGGCTCAGGAAATTTAAGAGCATTAGGAAGCATCACTGTATTCCTTCCTGGCTGTTCTATTTCCTCCACGGCTATCCAGGATTTTAGGGAATATGAACATTTGGTCTGATCCAATATAAGAATTCTGAAATTATCTTCTGTACCTCCTCATAGAATCTGTGTGATATTTCAATATATTTTACTTCTGGAAAAAAAAAAAGAAAAAAGAAAAGAAAAGATGCAGATCAAGTGTCAACTGAACCGCCACGAGCTGTTTTCTGCTTTGCAAAGGGACAGGGCTTTCTTTAAGCATGCAGCAAAGTAAGCTTCTTGGGAAATAAATGATCCAAGAACAGTTTAACTATATCAGGATTACATACTCCAGGGATTTAGCTGAAGCAGAAGGATTTGCATGGTATGAAGCTCCTGAGAAACGTCTCAACAGAAAGACAGTTTTTCTTGCTTTCACGTGGTGTGTGGTCCAGCAGCTGCTACTTAGTGTTTGTGTTTTTTCAACAATCCGAATTATTGGAAGACACTAAGTAGTTTGAAAGCCAGCTACATTTTTAATAAGCTCTGCATATTTCTCTTTAAAGTGCAGTCTCAGAGGAAGCGGTTCTTCAGGAGGGTTAGGCAGTGCTCCTATCTGCTGCTGAAAAGCCATGAATTCATAGCACACAGATGAACACTTCCTTTCAAAAAGCAATGAAAGTATTTAGATTTGCTGCAAATCTTGATGCAGGATAGTATAATGGGAGCTTTTGAAGGAAATCTTTGATTCCATCTTGTTACCTATTCTGGGAACTAGAGGCAGGGTAAGGTTGGTCAACAGTACTTGATGTATTGGCAGTTCTTTGACAGGTCTGGATAACCAGTATAATGTGGGCATCATTCACCTCCATTTGCTTTAGGTCATGCATTATTCTCCAGTTCATAGCTTCATAAAGCCGTGGAATAGCCTTTCTCTAGGAGAACTCGAGAAAAAAGAACATAGTAAAAAGGGTTATATGTAGCCATAAATATGATAAATGGCTTGCTAGAAACTACATTAAATAGCAGCAATATCAGCCCAGAGATGAGTTCTGCAACATTCTTATTGCAAGCCTGTGTGGATGGATGATTCACTATGTGCTTGCTTTTCATGGACATCATTTAATGGAACGTCCTGTGTCACTAGTCATTTGTACTTCAAATACAGAAGACTTGTGTGTTGCTGTTTAACATTCCATCACACTTTCCTCATTCTACAGACCTCTATTAAATAATGGGAAAGGAAATCAGATATGGTACAAGTTGTGCCTCCTACTCCTTTCCGTAGCACTTGATCCAGAATGTTTTGACTCCCTCTGTGGTAGTTTGTGGTTCCTTTTTTTTAAATTTTATTTTTATAGTCTTTGTACAAAGAAGAGGTTCTTCCCACTGTGCTTCTGTGCACTGTAATCCTCCAGAGAGCAACTTTTACCACTCAGCTTACTGTTGAGTCCTGCAGCAAGATCCTTAGTACTATATCACAAACTATGCCTCAGCAACCCTGAGGAGAAGGACTTGTAGGTATTGGTTGATGAGAAGTTCAACATGAGCCAGCAATGCACGCTTACATGCCAGAAATCCAACTGTATCCTGTGACCAGCAGGTCAAAGGAGAGGATTCTCCTCCTCTATTCTGCTCTCATGAGACCCCCACTTGGAGTACTGCTGGAGAATGATCAGAGAGGGTTGGAACACCTCTCCTTTGAGAATAGGCCGAGATTTGGGTTTGTTCAGCCTGGAGAAGAGAAGGCTCTGGGGAGACTTTCTAGTGGCCTTCCAGTACCTGAAGGGGACCTACAGGAAGGCTGGAGAGGGACTCTTTATCAGGGAGTGTAGTGATAGGATGGGTTTAAACTAAAAGAGGGCAGATTTAGATTTTGTATAAGGAACATTATTTACTATGAGGGTGGTCAGCCCCTGGCACAGGTTGCCCAGAGAAGCTGTATCTGTCCCCTCCATGACAGTGTTCAAGGCTAGGTTGGATGGGGCTTTGGGCAGCCTGGTGTAGTGGGCAGTGTCCCTGCCCATGGAAGGGGAGTCAAAACAAGATGATCTTTGAGGCTCCTTCCATCCCAAACCATTCTGTGATTCTATAAGTTTGCTCAGTGGCTCTGTTTTCACAGTACTCCGAGCACTCTCACTGACAACCTACCTAGCAGACAGGCTCGTGGATGAATTGCTCTCTGTCTGCAGAGAGTTACATTATATGGAGTTTGTCCTTGCCAGAGCTCAGCCCATCACTCCATAAGAACTACATACAAAACTTAAAATACAGTCATTTTTCCATCAGGAATGCCTCCTGCTGTATTTTTCCAGAGGATGCATCTTCTCAACAAAAACTTCAAATATCGGTATACTATAGATAAAGAAACTCACATATTCTTCTAAAGTACATTTATGTGACAGTAAAAATTGCAGAGGGGAAATAATAAAATGAGAGAGCAACCTCAGTGATGAAATCAAACAAATATTAGTTCTAGACTCTTGTGGAAGAAAAGTTCCAACATGAAAGAAATAGCACTTCCTTTGATGATGACAGTAAAGATTCGAAAATGGTAACAAAAAGTCTACTGTCTGGGTGACTTTATTACCGTAAATGTTAAGTTTGCTCTATGAGATCATATCCTATTTGAGGATTTTTCTCTCAGAGTCGCTTGCAGCAACACATCTTATTCAGCCCCTCAGCCTCGCTGATGCACCAAGATTGACCCTGTGTCTTGGAAATGTACTCGCTATCAGTCAAGCTTGTTCGCATTAATGTAGACCGCTTTTATTTATCATAGCAATATACTTCATTTATATTTATTGCATGCCGCCTCCTCCAGTTGAGCTTTGACCTCAGATTGACCCAGATGTTTGTATACTGTACACGGAGGTACTGTTACTTTTGTGGCTAACATCGACTGAAGAGCGGACCTGAAAAGACACTTGGGGCCAGGCTACTTGGAAAAAAAACCCAGAGCAGACATATCAAATTGCAGATAAGTCCAGGCACATTATTTACAACATCTCAAACAATATTTTTACGCCTCAGGGCATTTATAGCAATTATTCAATACGGAGCGTGAATTATTTTAACCCCTGATTATAACGGATTTGACAGCTTGTGTTGTAGCTTGGTAATCATCACTAAAGATATCCTGGGACCAGCTTCTGTGTTTAGAGGTGACATGAGAAAACTTCAGCCAGTAATCCCAATTTGTAAAACCGGCAGTTTTTATCTGGCTCCAACTGCTTTACCGGACTTACCTTCACAGGTATAAAAGTAAATAAATCAGGCATCGTGTTCTTGGTGAGAACAAACCTTGTTATTACTGGCTTGGTGTGGGATGTAGGTCCTTATGTGAGAGCCCTGTTCTGAGAAGATGTGTCAGAGTAAAGAGGAGTAAGAAATACTCCATACTCTCTTTTTTTTTCGAAAGGTTTCATAGCATTCAGTCTGCAGGAAGGCTGCCTCCTGCCCCTTCCAAATTATGGGTACAGAAGGACATTTGCTAGCAACCAAATCACTGAGGCATAAGGAGTTATCAGCTGGCAGACAAGCTATGCTACCTAATTGCATGAATGCTCCTTGTCTGTTACGAGAAGTAAAATGTGTTAGCTGAAATTATGAAGGTGGTTTGTATAGAATTATATATTTTATTTCACTGAGCCTCATCTCAGTACTACTTACACAAAATGGCAAATGTGACCTTTGTAATGACTCAAGCTAATGCTTTTTTGTTCCACCAATATACTAGGTGACATACACACATACAGCCAGCCACTGCAGCTCAGTGACAAACGGTGACCTGTAGAAACCATCTGTAGAAACTCAATTGCTTGTGATCATCTGCCCATATCTGGTATTTGGTTCAGCTTGTGTCAAAAATATAGGAAATAAATTTATTTGAAATTAGGAGAATTGAAGCCTTTGGTAAGTTTGAATTGGATTTCCATGCCCATGACCTGAATTGTGCATAGACGGGTAATATAGCAGAGGCTGGAGAACACAAACATGATATCATTTATTGATCTCAATCCACTCAGTGAGCTAGGATGTCAAGCATCAGCTTTTCTTTTTTTTTTTTTCCTCCTTCTTTTTTTGAGCTCTTTATCTCGGCCATTGTAGGAGATTTGCTGCTCTAGGTTGGGAGATGGCGATTAGTAGATTTAAATGCTTTTTCTATTTGATTTTCCACTTCTCAGTGTTTATAGATTTTGTTTATTGGTTTGCAAAGTCCTTGAAAAAAACAGTTCTATGCTCTTGGAAATATTTTACTCTATACAGGCTCAAGTCCTTTATCCCTTTAGACAGTGGCTGATATGGCACATGACTACAGCTCCTTCAAAGGCTTTAGGCTTCAGAGATAGACAGGATCTATAACAGAAGTAAAAAGAGAAAGTAAAAAATGGAGACATTTCACTGCTACAGCACTTTTCTTAAACAAAATCCTAGGGGCCAGATTCTATGTCACTGAAGTTACACCAGTGGAAATTGTAAAGCAGATATAATTTGCTTTGTGATCCCAGTACAGGAGCACTTTGCATTACCAGACACTCCTGGTAGGGGCTATTGAAAAACCCTGCAAGAAGGGGTTTTTCACTCCCCCTTAAAGATGAGAAATGGTCTCCCGAAAGAAACGGCACAAGTGTCACTGCATGGACTTTCTCTCATTAAATGAGCACTGGGAAAGGCTCGAAAATGTATAGCAGCCGGGTGACCTGGGAGTCTTCTCCAGCTCTAATTCTGTGATCAAGGAGACGAAGGGTATAGATGATATTGAATTACGCCTGAGGCACAAGGATTCCTGGAGCTGATCGCTTCTCCCAGGAAAATGTCAGTCTAAAAGCTTTTCCAATACTTCTCACTGGCAATTTTGACATGTGAAATTCAGCTGTTTCTCTGAACTCTAGCTGATGTTGTTGATAATATTTATTATCACAAATGTCAAGGTACTGTCCCAGCTGCTTTATTATTGAACTTTTCCTATGCGACCTTCCACAAGATTATTAGTTGGCGGTGGTTTGTGATACTTCAGAAGGTCCAGCATGAGCTTCCTGTGGTGACAGGACAGTAAATGATTAGAAATTCTCTATCTCCACAAGCCATATGGTAGGCAATATGAAGACCCTTAATACAACTCCTTTCTGGAGCTGCTTTTGCCCTGTTTTATTCTCTTGAATCTTTGACCTAAGCAGCTCAAGCTGAATGCTTGGGATGTCTTTCTCAGAGATTTTGGGGTTATACTTAAGTGCTTGCAAGCAGGGAACTCAGGTACAAAAGGTTATAAATCTACCTGTGGAGATACTTGGTACATTCAGACACTCCTTTCAAATCAAATGAGAAATAGGATCTCTTTCATTGCCCACTTGACTCCAGACAATGTTGATGATTTACTGGCTGATTCTGCTTTATAAAGATTCAGATACCTCTTGAACACTGAAAATTCTGAACAAACAACAGGGAAGAGGGAAGGAAAATGCTTTTTTGATAACCATGTCTTAAAATACTATATTTGATAGAGTGGTGAAGAACAATCCTCTCTGCTTCCATTTTTATGTCTCTGCAAAGCTCGTGCTGAACCGACCGTCCACCTTGTTAGTGTTTTAACTTAGGTTTGCTTCTCTTGGGTTTCCATAATGAAGCACATCAGAAGTCTTGGAGGACTAGTGTATGTGTGTTTCTGAAAAACAGCCTAACTGGGAAATTTTTTCATCTAGATTTGCTTTCCTCACGTCCCAGCAAGACCACCTGCTCTCCTGGTGCTAACAGTGACTGGCTATAATGGATGGTTTCACCTGTCATTTCTGGGGTCTTCTCAGATCCGACAAATATTTTAGAATCAGGAAAAAGCGTGAGAGACATCTATAATTTTATGGTACTTCCTTAATTCTAACCATTATCAAAGCTTCAGTAACCATTTCTATATCTTTTTTTCACACGCTAATATAATCAACCCCATTCCTTCAGCTCATCTACTATCAATAAGGGAATATCATGTTCCAATGAAATTGTTAACCATTAATAAGCACAGTGTTGAAATATTAACCCATTTTGTCTCTCCAGGGGATCATAATCAACAGATCAAGTAGGACTTAAAAGGTATATGTAGAGCTTGCCACAGTACACAGCACACCAAACAATGACTGAAAGCACACTCTGAAGAGACCCATTCTTTCCATGGATAATAGATAACTGGAATGAGAATTAGAGTGTTTAGTGATCTTTCACAGGAAGGTGTAAAAAAAAGTTATCTACCACTGCACCCTCAATTGTTTTATTCTGCTAACCTGGAAGAGACATAAGTTATAAAAGAAATATTATAATGAACTTCCCACATAGATGAGCTAAATTGAAAAAGAACTCCCACTAGTGTGCATAATGCACATCTCCTTATTCATGTCTCTCATATATTTCTGCACAAACACCAGTCTTCTTGCCCTCGACTGTCTTGCCATTTGCTTCCTCAGTCAGGTAATTCTAGGGTGAAGCAAGCTTCCACATTTCACCAAATCATTACGGGTGCAGCTATAAAAAGAAAAACAGTCCTCTTTTGTCAAGAAAACCAAAATACATCACAGCACTCTTCCAACAGCCCAAAGGTGCTAGCTACATCTCCGATATTGTGTGTCTGCCATTAACTTTTCTCTGTAAGACTACCGTAAGGTATAATCCAAAATCAGAATACCCAGTGTGCTAGCTGCATTGTTTCGTTGCTAAGTTGGTGGCTATTAATACACAGCATAATCAATCTTTATGTACCTCTTGTCTGCTTTTTGTCCGATTCCTTGCAAAAACTGGATGATGTAAGTATCTAGGGATGATAAAACAGAGATATGAAAAGACTCTGTCTTATTTGCTAGCTTCCATCTGTGCAAGGTACCAGGGAAGCCAGACAGTCCTGCAAAAGATGAGGTAAATCATAAGGAAGATCACAGTTTGAACATTTTTTGTCTTTCATTTACTTGACAATGCATTAGATGTGTTCAGATACCATTATTTCTGGAATGTCCCTGACACACAGCTCTGATAATTAAAAGAGATATCTTGCCCTTAACCTCTCATTTTCACAGAGAGTGTGTTAACATGAAGCATTACCCAATTGTTAAGTCCTGGTATTGATTATTTCAAGCTGTACATGGGCTAATATTGTTTTCCTTGTGGACAGACTAATGTATTTGTCCACAACACAGGACAAACAGATGTACATCTTTTCTTCAGGGCTTGGAGATTAATTTTCAGGAGGAAACTGGACAAAATGACTTGTACTGCTGTTAAACAGTTTCTTTCTTCCTTTTATTTCTTCTCCCACTGAGGGCACCGGTTACAACACAATACTTCCATTCTTGCTGCACGAAAGGTAGGGACCAGCTGCTTCCACAGAGGAGGAAGCACATGCTTTGTAGAATAAAGAAAGCTTGTGCACTTTTTATTAAAAACTGCATTTTACAACTGAAACTTAATCTGCAGATGGAACAGCTGATATGGCTATTTTGCTGGTTGTTAAAGAGTTTATACTACATTAAATTGACTCCCATGGGTTTAATTTTTCAGTGCTGTTACAACCACCAACCTTTCTTATTGAGAAGGTCAATAGGCACAATGTGAAGTCTTGTAAATCATTGCCTTGCTATTTTTGTAATATATAATGTGACCCTTTTCACACACCTTAAAAATTATAAACCAGAGCACATACTGTATATCAAACAAATAAATCAGCTGCTATAAATACAGTCTTCCTTTTGGTTCTGGACAGATTAATTCTACTGCATTTCATATGTTTTAAATTGTTTTTGGCTTCGCAGGCAAGATCTGCTTTTGTATTCAGAAAGCAGAGACCCTGGGTTTAATCTATTTAAAAAGCTTAATAGAGCTGAAGTGACCCGGAAAGCATATTTTAAAATGATTCCACTAAAAGCCTTAATTACTATAAACATTAAATAAATTAAGTGATTATATTAAAAAAAAAAATCTTGTCAGCTGATAGAAACTTTTGAAGTGAAATTTTGCGAAGGAGAAAAAACAAGTCAGAATTAAGCATAACAGTGACCTGTTGGTGCTCCAGGGATGCTTTTTTCCTCAGGTGTATTTACGAGCCATGTTTCCCACACAAATTGAAAGACTTGATGGGACTTCTGGGGAAACTGAGTCACTGGAATATTTGCTTTATAATGCTATAAAAAGAATTTTTTTAAAATCAAAATACAGTTTGCTCAGATACAGAGGAAAGCAGCACATTTATACCTCAAATTCTTGTGTGGTTTCCTTCATGCTTATTACCATCAATGTTGAGAAACAGATGTCCTTGGTCATGGTTGGTATCCAGGTACTCTTCCCAGTCCTCAGTGTTACTGCATCCACTGTTGGAGGGAAAGGCATTGATTAGAAGAATTTGAAGGGGAATATATTTAAGAAAGGGAAATGAACAGAATTAAGGCAATGTAGTTTTTTAAAAGAAAGAGGTGCAAAAGCTCTGAGACTTATGAGACTTTGTGTTTTTGCTGTGTCCACTCTCCACACTTCTCAAACACCCCTCAGTCGTGGTCTAGAGAAGGTGCTTCGGTCTTGGGCACTGGCAATTTGGGTGAAGGGAAGTAGAAGGTGTGCATGTACATGAGTGTGTGTCTGCAGTGCCCATCTTGCAGATGCCTTTCCTAATGTTAGCAAAATCCAGAGTTTTGCTGAAAAAGTTTAAGGTGAAAATCTGCCTGTTTCTTATTTACAAGTTTTTACCTAATTTATCACTTCTTCACCACCTGGTTGTTCTGATGATTCTTTTGCTCTTTCTTCCTGTAGCTCCCCTACCCCAGGTTTTTATGGAATGAAAAAATGAAGTGAGTGGGTTTTTTCCTTGTTAAAATGAGCATTCATGGTTCATCCTACTGCAGTTTTCAAGTACTTGGAGAAACATTGCTGTAATGGAAAGTCTGGTGCAAAACAAAACCTATAATAGGGCCCAAGCCAGCTGGGTAGTGAGGCTTATTTGGAACCTTGTCTTTGCCCTGGCTCAGTGAAAGAAATGAGATTTGAAGTACAGTGTTTCCTCTATTGTACTTCCATCCTTGTAGAAGGGCAGCCAAAATTTGACATGACATAAAATACGTTCCCATGAGAAGCATTGGATATATCTATAGATTCTTTCTAGGCTGACAGCCAAGTTGTGATCTGTACAATTCCCTGATACAGACTTGCATTATTTTTTTAGAGAATACCTTTCCTTTTGTGTTAAGTTATAACTGACACAGTCCTACAAAAAAATATGATCAAACTGTGATGTAACTATAATTAGGGAAAAGGGGCTGCTGCTGCTTTGTGGTTCATTTGATGTAATGGCCAAACTGTTTAAATTCAATGATACCATGATCAAGTCAGTTCTTCTTGCATTGGATATTCTAGTCATTTTAATTCATTAAAAAAAAAATCTGTATGCTCACACTTACTTTTTTCAAGCAGCAAAATCCCTTTGATTTAGACATCTAAGAGTTTTTCTCTTCCTTTTCCTCCACCTCTTTAGGGACCTTCCCCAAAAGAGTTGTCAGATCAGCCCTTCAATTCCTAACATTTTCTCTACAGTTCTTCCAAATATGTAAAGTAGACCTGGATCCCAATCTGATTTATGTCTTACATTTCATCTCAGAACATGTTTGGAGGCTGAAACTGTAATACAAAATGCTGGAAGACCATGACTTACACTGTGTAACACAGGTGTGGAAAATATTTACTTTTTTATAACATTCTAAAATATACATTTTACAAAAAAGAGGAATAAAGCTCATTTTACTGAGTACACACAGCTGAAAAGGCATAGGGCCAAATATTCCTCGTCCTCAACTTCAGCTGAAAAGTTCCTGAAATTTATATGCAGACATCACAATTTTGAGATAAAGAATGTAGACATCGTGATTTAGAGATAAAGATCCCTTTTTTTTTCCCCCTCATGGCAGTTCATTATCTATTAGCATAATACATACAATGTACAACAACATTTGTTGTATGAATCTACAAGAAGGGTTAGATACTTAATAACATCATTGTACATTGTACAAATGAAATAACATTTCGTTTAACAGTGTAAGGATTTTGGTTGCATTCACGGGCACTCAGTGAACATGTCTATGTAAGAAACAGGAACTCTAATGCATGCTTGAAAGAAGCAGTGAACAATTAGCAGGTGTCAGTGAAAACAAGGCAGGTGGCTGTGATGGATGGAAAAGGGGTTGTGAGGAACAGTGACACAATACAAACACTGTGATGGGAAATGGTCTTCTGATGCCCATACCCACTGCGTGGGCAGAAGTGGGCTCAACATCATTGTCTTCTCTGTTTGTTTTCCCTTTTCAAGAACAACATCCCCCTAAAAAAAGCCAACAAAACAAGCCAAAACCAATTCCCTGAGGCTTTTAAAACTTTTATTCCAAAAATGCTAGTCCCAAATATTTCAGTTTGATAGAAAAAGAGTACCTCAGTCAATCCTCCTGGTTTCAAAGCTAAGATTAGCTGTGGGAGACTTGGACTAAAATGCATTTGTAAATATAACTGTGATAGGATACAATCCTAAAAGTATTTCACATATCAGAGTTTTGCATGAGACTTTTTGTGGAATTTTGACAATATTCTAACAGTATAATATCTAACACATTCTGGCATGTGACAGCACTTTAACTGTCACACAAGAAATAAAAATATTAAATATGTGAGCACTTAGTATGGTTTAACAAACCAAACATGTAAGCTTTTTTAAAAAATATAAACATGGAATATCGAGGCTGGAACATTTATTAATTTGCCATCATCAATTTTCCTTCAGAAATGTGTTCTAAATAATGAAATATATGTTCTGTATGATAGAAAAATATTTTACTGACAATGAAACATCCACAATCCATCAATACATACAGATATGTAAGTAGTTATGCTTTTGACTGCCTTAACTTCAAGATCTTTAGATGTCAGCAATAATTATATGGTATATTCATTTATTTTCCTATGTTAAAGAATATGCAGTTGACTTTGAATGACATTAACAATACTCAAAGCTCATTCAAGCTTTCAAAATAGTTCAAAATATTAAAATACTCAGTTTTTTACTGACTTACAGTTTTTAGCACAGAAATTCAAGAACATTGGGGGTTTCCATTGAAAATAGATGCTCTAATATATACAGTGATGTTACTAGATAATTATGTAACTTAAAATGTAGTTCAGAATCTGAACTAACCTGCCCTCTCTAATCCGTGATTCAAAGGATGTTGGATGTTAAAAGAATTTCGTTAGCTGAAGCGATGTCATATTGATTGAGCGTAATAGTCTTTTGGGAAATTGCTTAGATGTTTAATCAAAATGGGAGCTCCCAAGGGTGCAGGAAGTTCTTGTTCTGCCCTGTTGGTCTTGGAGACCACGTTGAGATCTCTTTACTCATCCAAGCAATGATTCATAATGTGCATTTTATGTGGGTGTCTGAAATGGTTTGGTGCTGAAAATGTCCTGATTGCTCATTCTTTTATTCCCACTCCAGGGCTTTACAGGTATTAACAGTGTGGGGCACGGAGCCACTGTAGCAAGGTGTGGGGCCAAGGGTTTGCAGGGATGGGTCTCTGCCTCTTCACACTTGTATGCCCCCTTTTTTTTCTCTCTCTGTTCCTTGCACCCCTGAAGACATTACATGCTGAAGTTATGCTTGGGAAGTTTTGTCACATTGCACTTTCTCAGCCTACAAGGAAGTTGGCTTTCCCATGGACATCTGCCTTCCATGCGCAGCTGGGTAAACAGGAACTCAAGGGCTGTGAAGTGAGGGCTCCTCCCTCTCTGATGGCATACCTTGAGCAGAGCCAAATTTTAGGGCTGCTGGTGGCCCCATCAGTCTTTCTCCAGCAAAACCTTTTGCTTTGTTGAATTCTGCACTACACAGCCTCCCACAGTGAGGTGGGATACAGCAGCAGGGTTTTCAGTGGCTCTCAGTTGGAAGTGTGTGGAGAATAGCCCAGCAGACCTGTATCGGGGACAGCGTGGTTACACCAGCATGCGGAACAAGTGCAATGTGTTAAGATGGTCTCCCTCTCTCACCAATGAGAAGATTCAAATCAGTGCTGCAGAACTTCATGCTGCATGTTATTTAGGACTGGATCTATGCATGTCTGGAGCTCTGATAGCCTTCTCAAAAGTAATTTTAGTTTTATTTATTTTTAGATTCACAAAAGGTGCCCTATTGACTGATCTCAATTTAACGTGCACAGATCGGTCTCTTTACAAAGGCAAAAAATGGAAAGATGATTGGAATGGTGATCCCTGCCAACTTCCCCTCCTTGTCTTGCAGAAAGGAAACATCCTGCATCCCACTTGCTGGAAAGGCACCTGAATTCACATTGTCTCTAAACGCATGGGGGCCTCTTGCTGTAGAAGAGTCACTGAAATATGAGGATTTCTAGTGCCAGCACTCCACATGACCCCAGTTGCCATGGAAGATCATGAGGTGGAAGGTGCGATCTGATACAGCCAGGCCCCAAGCTATATTTGCCTTTATCATGAACAGGGGCAACACTTCCCATGGCGGGCAAGAGTGATTAGGAAGCCAATGTGTTTGGTGAAAAATTTGCTTCATATGTTCAGCTGGGTGGTGGCAGCTACCAGCAGGGCAGTGCCATTACAATCTAGGTCATCGGAAGTCAAAGGCAGCCCCTGGGAAGATGCATACAGAGGGAGCCTCGGCAGGGAGGCTGGTTTGCGTGCCCTCTGGTTGCGGTTAAAGCAGTGGGCTTGCTGCTCCTGACTCGTGCAGCTAACCCCCTCCCCCCCAGTAAATTTTAAGAGTCTAATTTAAAACAAGAGGCTTGAATCTGATTGCCTAAAGGGTGAATGAGGAAATTTTGATTTTCAGAGATGCTGAACAGCTGCAGGTTCCGCTGGCTCTCAAAGAGCAGCAGCCGCATGCAGAGCTGCAGGACAACGTTACCCTCAGTACACAGCTACCTAGTTATTGCATTGGGCTTGGGCTTCGATGCTTCATTTAGGGAACCAGAGTCAAATTATTATGGCCTTTGACCTTGAACTGTGTGTTTCAGTTTTACCTTCTGTGAGGCAGTAACAGCACATAGCGATAGCATTTCAAATATAATCAGGAAAAATCTCTGAAATCCACCGCAATGGCATCATTGCATAACTGTACATTTTTAAAAATTGTTTATATATAATCAACAACAATATAACATGCTGTTAAAAGACATTCACTTTTTAAAATCCCTGTGCTCCTGATTTCTTCCCTTTTTTGTGGGTAAGCTGTGAATTGGCAGTGTACGCATATGTTTATCAAAATGCCCTTGAGAAATAAAATAACATGTGAAACTCATTTTTTATTTTCCAGTAAACTTCATAACGCTTTCTCACATTCCATCCTTTGGATGGATTTCCAGTTTATCTTATATGTGAGAAATGACCTTATAACCTACATGTGACAGTTGTTTGGGTTTTATTAAGTGCCCTGCTCACTGGTAGCATTGGGGCATTACTCACAGATATTTGCGTGCTACTACAGAAAGCCAAAGAAAATTATTATTCTTCTATATTTAACTATGGTGTCTTCCTTTTGCTGCTTAGAAGTATCTTGCACGAGGATGGGTTTGCTTCTAAATTGGGAAAAGAAAATTGGTGGGGTTTTTTCCCTCTGTAGTTGTCCCCGGTGTTCAGTGCTTTGGAATAAGCAGCTTTAATATCTGGAAAGAGTTTGCCAGCCCTTTAATTGGCTTCTGCATAAAGGAATATTTCCGTGTAAAAGCTGCTGCCTGTACAAAGAATGAGAAGGTAAACTGATTTCCATGTAGAGTTCAAGGAAAGCTGTCAGAAGGCAGGGAAACGCATAGCTGGCATTACCCCTCTGAAGAATTCCTCTGCTGGGAGTCATGGAAAGGGCTAAACCTAGATGAGTTTACTAATAAGGTTAATTTTAAAATTATTCTACAGGATTGTTATTACTATTATTATGAGAGAGGTTTAATATAACTTTTTCCTATTTTCAATCTCAAATGCCAGCAGTAATGACACCTTCCATAAGAATGATACTCATTATAGTGCCCTGGGGCTGTGCACTCTCCTCACCTCTTTTTTATCTCTGGCTCTCTGCTGGTTTTAATTCAGCGGTGGGTACAATGGGATTGTCCTTGCGCAGGACACAAGCCGTTGCACACGTGCCAGCTTTTCTGAAAGAAGTTGGGAGTCTGTATCTGGAAATGCACCTTTGGTTTAAATACTGTCCACGGCAGTAAAACCGCCAGATGTTTCATAAGCACCACTGATGTAAGAATATTGGAAAGGATAACGCTCTAAATCACAAATGGGAACTTTGGCTGAAGACAAAATGAAGCGAACAATTAGTATTCCTGGCATAATGGGGTAAAACACCAAATGCTGCAATAGATGCTCCGCATTATTAAAAGGTATTGTGATAAGGTTTCTTCTGCAAACACAAAGGCAGTATTATGCAGAGCAGGGTTTTAATCTAATTTATTTTCCATGCCTTTTATTGACAAATAGCTAATGAGAATTACTCACATTCTCACTGTATCTTATCAAGCATTGCTAATAAAAAAGCCCCACTGTTTTGCATGGATGTTGCATCATTTCATAAAATCTTCAGCAGCCTATGACTTACTAAATAAAGTTGTCACTCAAGCCTCATTTCCTATCTGACTGCAGCAAATCAAAATGGACACTGAATTAATGCTGAATATTGTCTGTGTTTGATGAGGTCTCTGCCGGATCTCTGTTCTGTCACCTTTAATGCACTCTGCTTGAAGGACTTATCTGATTTCTTATTGTTTCCAGGAAAAGATGAGATATTACAAATCTGTCCCTGGCCTCGTCTAATTTATGCCTTTGAAATATCTTTTCAGGAGTGAAGAGAAATTAAAAAAAATGGGAAGATCCATCATTACTTTACAAGAATCTGAGTCAGAAGGGCTTGCAAAAACAGAAGAATAAATACTATGCTTTATTTGTTCTGTGTCTGGAATAGTATAACTGGAGTGTTATTTTACTCGGTATTATAAGTAGTTGTCGTAGGCTCAGGAAACAAAATAAAATTCAGCCTAAAAGCACTGAGATCTTTCCATGATGTCTGTGAGTGCAGAAAGACTGCAGCACAGTATTTACAACTTTGTAGATCCATATCTGCATTTCCATTTTGCATTTGTTAGAGAGCCATATAATACGGTGAGACAGCAGTAACCCTGCATTCAGTTACCTAAACTTTTTCTTCATAAATTATTCATGTAATTTGTACGTGCAGAACCTCTCACAGCTTTCCTACTAATGTTGTGAGTTTTTCTTGGTCAAAGGGGGAAACGCCCGCTGTTGGTTTCAGGGCTGTGCTTCCAGTGTGGCACACTCAGCCGTGCGCTGGCGGCAGAGGCACAATGACAGTCGGATCACCTACCTCCTGAGGGCTGCTCCTCAGACAGGGGGTACAAGGTCTTCCAATGCCCTGCAAGCACTGGCCTGGAGCTCAGGTCTCTTTCTCTCTGAGGTGGGGTACCATGACTACATCTCCCATTGCAGGTGATTAGCACATGGTTTGGGAGGTGGGAAAATTTCAACAGCAGAAAGATTGCAGTTCGGTCTCACACTTTTCCTCCAGGTGGGTGCAAGATCTCAGCTATTTCATGAGGAAAGGCAACTGCTTCCATCACCTGGGGTTCATAGGACAAGGCTGGCACAGGTGCATGTTCAGGGAGAAGGCTCAGCAGAGCCCAAAGGCATTTCTCTGATCATAGAAAATCCTGAGCTGGAAGGAACCCATAAGGATCATCAAGTCCAACTCCTGGCTGCACACAGGGCCAGCCAAGTCAGAGTATGTGACTGAGAGCATTGTCCAGACACTTCTTGAATTCGGCCAAGCTTGGTGCTCGTTGCAGGCGACCCCCATCCCGACCTACCTCGGTTCCCCTAGTCCCTCTCTGTAACAGGTATGAAGCCCTGAAACCAGAGGGAGACGTGAGTGATGATGACATGGGAGCGCTGCCGTCAAGCTTGCCCAAGGTAAGGCAGACGGCTCCACGTTTGAAGACTGCTTCCTCCAGGAAAGAAAGGAGGGTGATAGTTGTGGGCGACTCTCTTCTGAGAGGAACAGAGGGCCCAATATGTCGGCCTGACCCTACCCATAGGGAGGTGTGTTGCCTTCCCGGGGCACGGATCAGGGATATTTCTAGAAAACTCCTCAGCCTTATCCGCCCCTCCGATTACTACCCTTTATTGGTAGTTCAGACTGGCAGTGATGGGTTTGCTGATAGAAGCCTGAGGATTATAAAAAATTATTTTAGGAGGCTGGGGAAGTTAGTCGATGGAGCGGGCATACAAGTTGTGTTTGCCAGTATTCCTTTGGTGGCAGGGGCAAACACTGAGATAAGCAGAAAAGGCCATCTTATAAATGCATGGCTGAGAGGCTGGTGCAAACACAAAAATTTTGGATTCTTTGATCACGGGGCGGTCTACTCGGCACCTGGCCTGAGGACAGCTGATGGGAATTGCCTGTCTCCGAAAGGGAAACGGATACTTGCCCAGGACCTGGCAGGACTTGTAGAAAGGGCTTTAAACTAGATAGGAAGGGGGAAGGGGATAAAGCCAGGTCTGCTAGAGATCGGCCTGGGGAAGTGGTATTGGGATTAGGAGAGAGGCAAGGGGCTCAGCTGAGGTGCGTCTACACTAACGCACGCAGCATGGGCAACAAGCAAGAAGAGTTGGAAGCCATAATGCGGCAGGCAAACTATGACCTGGTTGCCATAACAGAAACATGGTGGGATTGCTCCCATGACTGGAGTGCTGCAATGGATGGCTACAAACTCTTCAGGAGAGACAGGCAAGGAAGGAGGGGTGGTGGTGTGGCTCTATACGTTAGGGAATCCTTTTCTGCCACTGAGATTGTGACTAGGGATGATAACATTGAATCCCTATGGGTAAAGATCAGAGGAAGGGCTGACAAGGCAGACATCCTGGTGGGCGTCTGTTATAGACCGCCAAACCAGGATGAAGAGACAGATGAGGTGTTCTACAAGCAGCTGGCACGAGCTGCACGGTCATCAGCCCTTGTGCTCATGGGGGACTTCAACTTCCCTGACATATGCTGGGAGTACAGCACAGCACAGAAGAAGCAGTCTAGGAGGTTTTTGGAGTGCACAGAGGATGCATTCCTGATGCAGCTGGTCAGAGAGCCCACAAGAGGAACTGCCCCGCTAGACCTGCTGTTCGTGAACAGGGAAGGTCTGGTAGGAGATGTGAAGGTTGGGGGCTGCCTTGGACAGAGTGACCATGAAATGATACATTTCTCAATTCATGGTGGAGCTTGGAGGGGGAATAGTAAAACTGCTACCTTGGACTTTCAGAGGGCAGACTTTGATTTGTTCAAGAGACTGGTAAGGGGAGTCCCTTGGCATTCAGTCTTAGCGAACAAAGGGGTACAAGAGAGCTGGTTGCTCTTCAAGAAGGAAGTCTTAAGGGCGCAGGAGCAGGCGGTCCCCCTGAGCCGCAAAATGAGCCGGCGGGGAAGAAGACCAGCGTGGATGAATAGGGAGTTACTCTTGAGGCTCCGTGAGAAAAAGAGAATCTACCGCCTGTGGAAGGAGGGACGGGTAACTGAGAATGAATTCAAGGAAGTTGTCAGGATGTGTAGAGGTGAAATCAGAAAGGCAAAAGCCCAGCTTGAATTTAACCTGGCCGCTGGGGTGAAAAAGAATAATAAACTCTTTTATAAGTACATTAACAGTAAGAGGAGGACAAAGGAGAATATCCACTCTTTACTGGATGAGGCTGGGAATGTGATCACTGAGGATAAGGAAAAGGCGGAGGTTCTGAATGCCTTCTTTACGTCTGTCTTTAAAGGTCAAACAGATCCTCAGGGTACCCCTCTCTCTGACCTGGTAGTCTCAGCTGGGGAGCATGCTAACTCCCCTGTGATTCTGGAAGAAACAGTCAGAGACTTCCTGCTCCAACTGGACTGCCACAAGTCCATGGGGCTGGATGAGATCCACCCGAGAGTGCTGAGGGAACTGGCAGAGGTGGTAGCCGAGCCGCTTTCCATTATCTATCAGTCCTCCTTGCTGACTGGTGAGGTCCCAGAAGACTGGAAGCTTGCCAATGTGACTCCCATTTACAAGAAAGGTTGTAAGGAGGATCCGGGGAACTACAGGCCTGTTAGCCTGACCTCGGTTCCAGGGAAGGTTATGGAACAGATAGTCTTGAGGGAGATCATGCGGTATGTGCGGGATGGCCGGGGGATCAGGCCTAGCCAGCATGGGTTCATGAAGGGCAGGTCTTGTTTGACCAACCTGATCTCCTTCTATGATCTAGTGACCCATCTGCTGGATGAGGGAAAGGCTGTTGATGTGGTCTACCTAGACTTCAGCAAAGCCTTTGACACTGTCTCCCACAGTATTCTCCTGCAGAAGCTGGCAGCCCGTGGCTTGGATGGGTACACCCTCGGCTGGGTAAGGAGCTGGCTGGAGGGCCGGGCTCAGAGAGTGGTAGTAAATGGAGTTAAATCCACCTGGCGACCAGTCACGAGTGGTGTTCCCCAGGGGTCGGTGCTGGGGCCTGTCCTCTTCAATATCTTTATTGATGACCTAGATGAGGGCATTGAGTGCACCCTCAGTAAGTTTGCAGATGACACTAAATTGGCTGGGAGTGTGGATCTGCCTGGGGGTAGCGAGGCCCTACAGAGGGATCTGGACAGGCTGGAGAGCTGGGCTGAAGCCAATGGCATGAGGTTCAACAAGAGCAAATGCCGAGTCCTGCACTTTGGCCACAACAACCCCAGGCAGCGCTATAGGCTTGGGGCGGAGTGGCTGGAGGACTGTGTGGAGGAAATGGACCTGGGGGTACTGATTGATGCACGGCTGAACATGAGCCGACAGTGTGCGCGGGTGGCCAAGAAGGCCAACGGCATCCTGGCTTGCATCAAAAATAGTGTTACTAGTAGGAGCAGGGAGGTAATTGTCCCCCTGTACTCAGCACTTGTGAGGCCGCATCTCGAGTACTGTGTTCAGTTTTGGGCCCCTCACTACAGGAAAGACATTGAGGCTCTGGAACGCGTTCGCTCTGGAACGCGTTCAGAGGAGGACTACTAAGCTGGTGAGGGGTCTGGAACACAGGCCTTACGAGGAGCGTCTGAGGAAGCTGGGATTGTTCAGCCTGGAGAAGAGGAGGCTTAGGGGAGACCTTATAGCTCTCTATAACTTCCTGAAGGGAAGTTGTAGTGAGCTGGGGGTCAGCCTCTTCTCCCGTGTAGGCAGTGACAGAACTAGAGGGAATGGTAGCAAGCTGCGCCAGGGGAGATTCAGGCTCGACATTAGGAAGCACTACTTCTCAGAAAGGGTAGTCAGGCACTGGAATGCACTGCCCAGGGAGGTGGTGGAGTCACCAACCCTGGGAGTGTTCAAGGAAAGACTGGATGTTGTATTGAGGGATATGGTTTAGTGGGAGCTAGTAGTAATAGGTGAATGGTTGGACTGGATGATCTTCTAGGTCTTTTCCAACCTTGATAATTCTGTGATTCTGTGATTCCCTGGGGAGCCTGTTCCGGTGCCTGACCACCCTCTCCACTCCGAAGCACCTGCACCTCAGAGGTCAGGGTTAAGAGGTACCCTGTCATTTGTGCACCTATTTGATAAGTTAGGCAAGTCCCGTGCAGTGTTTTAGATGTCATGAATGCCAGCAAGACTCAGTTGCATGTTGCTAGTGAGGAGGTGAGACCTGTCAGCAGCACCTGAGTACATACCCTGGAAGTGACACTTGGCATACTGCCTCTCCTAAGTCCTTTTGGGGTTGTACCCTTCTGTCTTCATTGTTTTAAATCTTCCTGCACCACCCTACACCAAATACCACAGGTCATTTTCAGACTAATTAATCATGTGTTACTTTTTTTTTTTTTTAAATAACTTTCTCCTCCCCAGCATTGTGACCTTCCTGACCAACATCTGCCTTGGGTGTTTGGGTAGGTGAATTTCTTCTCTCCTATCTCTTTCCTATTTGCCACACAGAGTGACAAAGCAGACAGTTACTGGGGTCTCAAAACTACCCGAAACTGAAGATGAAACGATTAACATTCTTCAAGGACAAGCCATATGCGGGGAGCTAGGATGCTCTGCCCTTTTTCAGTAAAATGAGCTGTCACCAATGAGATGGCTATAAACCACTGCACTATTTTTTATGCTGTTGCATCCTGAAATGGGTCTGCACTATTGATGATATTTATTTATTTATTTGATGATTAGGAATGCAAGGACATTCAATAAAAAATACAGTGAAACCCTTCCAGCTCACAGTGCCGTGCCATCTCTGCAGCATTGTGTCTGATACTCACAAATTATTCCCATCTCCCTTGAATGCTCATGACAAAGTACAAGGTCTATCCTAGGCCCCATCATTTTCAAACATGTTAAAAGTGTAGTGAAATAAGCACAGAATTGTTATTGCCGTGCATGGCTGGGATGAGCTATAACTATAGTATTAGATCTGTCAGGTTTATGATTTACTCTATCAAAAATGCTCCTTTGTTTTAGGCTTTTGTTTTATTTGGAGAGCTTGCTACAGGAATCACAACTGGAGCTCTCAATTACAGCTCCATTTTAGAGTGTAGGTAATCTCAGCTAATAATAAAAATATTTGATGACACAGGTCTTCTTGTTGGGTAATACACACAAGGGGGTTCGTTAACCATCCTGAGTTTTGCCTCAAGCTGTGTAAATGCCTTGCAGAAGATATTAATTTTGTATGTTAATGTCTGTGTCATCAGATGTTCTTATTTACACATTGGGACCCTGCTAATTTGCACACTATGCTTAGAAGCATAGTTTCTATGTGTTTCTTGCATTAAACATACAACCCTTTTACTTTCATTAGTGAAACCATCTTCATAAGTGGTGTTTGGTCACATTTATTTAGAGTTCAGAATTAGACACTGCTTTTTTTGGGAAATCTGTGTTTAATGTACCATGAAATAGGCGAGTCCTGTGCCACCAGTGGCGGTAAAGTGAACCACCTCCTCACTTCAGGTGAATGTCCTTCCCAAAGACACTCAAGCTAACATGGTCAGGACACTGAAGGACTCAACAGACGAGAGACATAGGGTGAAAGGGAGACGTTAGGCTGAAGCAAGAGAGAAATACTGCTCTTCAGTACTGTGAGAAGAGCTGAGTTGAGAAGTACATTTTGGAAGCCCATGAAAAATCTGTGCACTTGTTGCTCTTGCTATATCTTCCTCAAGTAAAGAACAGTGAACCTGGAGTATGTCTATATGGTCAGCCTTGTTCACTCAGCCAGAGAGACAAGAACCCCTTGGTTCCTGGAAATCAGCCTACAGTCTCCAAATCAGAACAAACTACATAGGGCTGTTGGGAGGTAAACATGGACTCAATTCAGAGGAAAATACCTGCCAGGGTCCTCACCCCAGTAAGCACACACAGATGTGCGCAACTGCGAAACGATGCACAGCACTTAACTGGGGACCAATAGAGACATATTTCGGAGAGAGTTACATTGAAGTTACTCAGTGAATGACATAGTATGCATTAGTCCTGAGGGTGAAAAGTCTAGGAAGAGGAAATCAGGAATAAGACAGTGCTAAAGTCCCTTAAGGCATAGGACACAGGGCATGAGGAACTGAATTTTCTGACTGGTGAGGGAGCTCTGCTTAGGCTGCAGGCCTGCATCTGTGTGTAGAATTGGAAAGCATACCAACAATACAGTAACATGTCTTTCAAAAGAAACATTTTGCAAGAAGCTAAAGAAGGTTTGGATTACATGGAACTAGTGCATGGAACTAGTGGGCTCAGTCCTAACAAAACAATCTGGGCAGCTAAACTGGAAATAACTATGTGGTGGCCAACATAGCTGCTTAATAAAGCATGCAAGGGCCAAGCATGCAGCTCTTCTGATCCATATTTGGCTATTGTCTTAAGCTTTTCAAGCAGTGCTTATTTATTTGTGCTTTTAATAAACCTTTATAAGAGACAGTGACTGGTAATAAGGTTTCTTACCTTGATTTGTATTTCTTCCATGACATCCCACTGAAGGTCTAAACATGTTCCAGAGATGTCTGCTCTCGGTGAATAAAACAACGTCCACATGAGATTTGATTTTCATGCAGAGTCTGAGGTAGAACTTGATCTGTGTTTCATGTGGTTCTCACAAAAGAGAGAATTAGTATGCAGCAGAACACAGGCACACAGAGAGCTGGACACTGTTCAGATTTAATGTTTCCCTATTTCTGATTTATTAACCCAGTACAGATGCACCTGTTTCTTTTCAGCAAAGTCCTATTCTCTCCCCAGTTTTTCACTTGCATTGCCAGAGGCACAACAAGAATAGCTGGCTTGCCAACATGTACACGATACCCACTGGCTGGGGAAGGATGAGGACCTAAATCCGCCCCAACCTCATTTAAATACAGGTATATTACTGCATCCTATAGCAGTAACTAAAAGCATCTCATGTTATTTCAACATAGTGTTTTGGCAGACGAGTGGAGAAAAAGTTGTGTTCTTGATGGAGAGGAAAAGAAATCATGACACTAATTCTTGATGGTTCTTCCATGGTTTCCCTGTGGAACTTCAGCAGAGTCACATGGACCACGGTTTTCAATCCTGGATTCACAAAGGTCTCCCCAGTCCACCATCAGCTCTGCTTAACATCTGCTTGACTACACGGGGTCTTAAGCATCCAACCTGTGCAGCTCAGCACTCCACAGCCTTATTGATTGGGTAGGGGCAGGCCAGCACAAGCACATCCCCACAAATTTGTCACCTGCACAAGCACATCCTGCTGTGAGGACTACTTAAAAAGAGAATTAAAAGACTATTTCTTCTGGAAAAGAGCAATATGACAGCTGACTTATAGAGAAAATTATTTCTTTTTTTGCAGTTACTAATCACCAGATATAGGATCTCTATATCTATCCACCGTGTGCTTACTGGAAACCAACATGCTAAAACCAAATTCACTCTAGATTATATTTTAATGAGCCCACACCCTGCAATGTGACTAAAATTTAGCTGAAATTGCCAACGCCCCTAGTTTCAAGTCTAAATAAGGTTTGACATGGCTTTTTGCCCACACACCACCAGAAAATGCTTTTCTGCCTTAAAGGGTTGCACAGTTTCTGAGGATACTCTCAGTATCTGTCTGGAGATGGACTGCATTGCCAGATACTGTGTCTGAGGATGGAAGTCCACTTGAGGAAAGCAAATTAGAAGCACTAAACCTTTCAAAGGATTTCATTCTGTTAACATCCTTCCAACAGCAACAAGAACTGTGTGCTGGCCAGGGTCTTGCAGGGCAGAGACAATCCTATGGCTACCTTGCCACAGGGAGGACTAGGGCCACTGGAACCCCACCCACCACCTGCCTTGTAACCCCTTCCACTTTCTCAAGGTTGCTGAGCACATCTGCCTCCTACACTGAATGAACCCACTCAAAGGTATCACAACCAGCACCAGCAGCAAGAAGTGCAAGGCGACCGTGCAGAACAGATGCTTTATGCTTCACCATTCGTCAGGTATTGCTGGTGCTAATGAAACTGCAACTCGTTCTGAGCTGGGATAAAATCAGTAAGCAAACTTACTGTGAAAATCAGTTTAAATATTTAGTTACTTTGGTTATTGAAATAAGAACTCTGAACAATTAGTAAACCTACATAATAATCTTGCGGGAGAAAATACTCAGTCTCTGGAACACATGGATGTTCTGGGCTGTTGTGGAATAAATACAACTTTCCTCTAACATTGTAAATAAACAGTTTCTGAAAAATAACAGAACAAACCATATTAAAAAAACCTTTACCCCAGGCTATTATAATGAAGAAAAAGTGTTCCAAATGTGAACTAATGAAGTACAAAGTAATGAATATTTAATTTGTATAATTTACCGAAGTGCAGTTAGGAATCCAAGTGACATTCTTCATAAACACAGTGTTCATTAGGCCTTCACTGTAGCTTGTATGCAATCATTACATTTTGTTCCCGTATTACTATTACTATGGTATTACACAAAGGTGAATAAGCATCTCATGAGAATGACTAGAAGGTTCAAGGGAAAAAAAGGAAACGAGGAAGGCAGTGGTGTCTATTAAATTTAAATAAGCTACCTGTTTACAGTGAAAAAGATAAAAGACTAAGCACAGCAGAAGAGCAACTGAGAAAAGGAATAGAAAAGGTAATTGAGTTTTACCTTATGGGCTTCTTCACTTGGCAGCGTGAATAATATTGAATTAGCCCTATTACTCTAAAGATTACACAAAAGCAGAACAGTGTGAAGGCTTGGTGTAAAACTTTAACAATATCAATGGAGGTGAGATAAGTCCTACCAGAACTGTGCACAGGAATGTATCAGATAAAGAATATCGTGGGATTTCTCTTTTTTTTTTCTTTTTTTTTTCAATAGAACCGAACTCTGGTGTGATGTGAATTTTAATAGGAAAATGAAAATGTGAACTGCAAAAAAAGCTCATGCACAAAGAGAAGGAATTCACAACCACAGCCTTCACAGTAAATATCAAGAGGTGAAATATTTGTATTAAAGGGAATGTCCTTCATACCATAGCGTTGTTTAACAGACAATCCCTTGCCACATCCTTGGTCTCTAGCATCCCAAGTTGACTCTGGCACAAAGTCACGTATTTACCTGAAATATGGATTTCACATTGTTTTATAGATTCAAAGTGAGAATTAAAGGTCATAAAACTACCGAACGTGGATCTAAAAACTGTGCTTTTGTTTGAATGCAGAAGATTGAACCAGAGTGGGTTTGCATTGCTTCACCTTCTTTTTCAACTCTTCCTTCCTCGCACTCCAACCCAAATTTGGGTCTGCTCCCTATACGTTAGTTACTGACACACGTTTTTCCATGAGTCATCTCCACAGGATGCCTAAATTATCTCTAAAGTCACAGCACAGCACACTGGGTATTTCACACTTTTCTTCCAGAAGGGAGCAGGGATATCCCATAAAAATAACTGCCTTAAAATCAGGCCGCTTTTTCCACTCCCCATTTATGTGGGACAGTGGGGCCGCTGGACAGGAGGAGTTACCCGGGCACTAGAAGTCCCAATTAACCATTAAAATTACCATCGCCTGAGGCTGGCAAGGAAGCCTAATCAGGTATTAAAAAGAGGATGATTTGACAAATTATGTATTCTAGGAGTGTAAATACACAGCATGCTGTGTTCTGCATTTTGTCTTCCCCATCCCTGACTGAAAGTGAAGTGCCCTTGCCATGGGTCACCCCCATCTATTCCCACATCTTGTTCAGCGCTGTAAGTTAGCAATGTAGCCCAACTGGAAGGAGCTCTGGACAGCTGGCAAGCACAGTCCAGTGGGATCTCCTGCCTATTTGTTGTAGCTCCTGCCCACTTAAAGGCAGAGCAGGTGGATGTCTTCACAACCTCCCAGGAGCTCAGCCTTGGCAACTTCAGATGTTGGCATTGGAAGAGCCCAACAGGATGCTGGATCCATACCCCTCCATTTAGCAAGCTATTTGCAAAGCAGGGGAATGCAGCACAGAAATAAGCCATGAGAGACTGATGACAGAGGGTGAAGCGATTATAAAAGTTAAAATAGAGGAGAGATGCAAACTATGATGTAAGCATAACCAGTGCTAGCTCCTGTAACTGTACATGGGTAGACAATTCTCAGGTTTCAGCACAGCTATTTCTTTTGCTACATTAGGGGGATTAACAGCCAAAAAGAGTGAATCTCATCCTTTTGTTCCTTGAAGAGACCAACAGTGATGTAGCACTAAGGAAGCTAAAGTGAGGCACTAAGGTACAAAAAGGAGAGGTGATCTGAGTGTGCAGCAGCTGACAGACCACAGTGACCTCACTGCTCAGGAGTGTATTAGCCTGATGTTGAAAGACCAGTTTAATTTATTACCTTAGTTTGCAGTGGACTCTGATTCCATGTGCCTCATTCAGGCATGTGAGGACAGTGCAGTTTTGCTTGGGTAGCCAGCTGCAGAGGATGTTCCCATGTTTAGAATCAGATGCCACACCAGAGGCATTGGTATGACCTTCTGTGAGACAAACATTTTCGTTCTATAAATGATGACATAATCCCACAAAACACCATCCCCTGGTGCATGCCAGTTTTCCTTTCTGTCATCGAGGAATTTCTGCAAAGGTGGAATCTGGAAGGTGACCTCAATGTAACTCCATGGACCAAATTTGCCTGAGGGGAGAGATGTCTCTTCACCACCTGTAGACCTGTTGCACAATGTGAGGAGTGGCTGCAACACCCTATGGCCTCCCAAGTCCTTTATAAGATGCACCAAGCCCAATTGCAATTTATCTTCCTCCTCCCCCATTCCAGTCTCCAACTCTTTCTTTTATGGGTTTTTTTAATTCCCTGTGATAAAACCTACTCCCCTACACAGGGTTGTCTCCATCCTATCCCAGCTTTGTGTATGCATTGGTGAGAAAATAGCAACTCTGATCATCAAATTAACAATCCATAAGATTAATTTGGGACTTGTGATCATGGCAGTTGCTTCATGCTCTTGGTCATGTCAGCAACCCAACATACAAACACAAGAAGTGCCAAAACAGGGATTAGACAGTCTCTGAATATGCCTGACAAGATCCAGAAAGACCAGGTTTTACATGTTTCCAGGCTGTTACCACAAAAAGACATAACAAAGGGAAGTTGGTGGGATAGAGATGGAGATGGATTTGCACAGGCAATGGTGCTGAACAAGCACAAGCTGGGCATGGTTAAGAGGGGAGTGGTATGGCCAGGACAGGTGGTGCCAAGGTAGAAAGTGGCTCCTCCTCTTCAGCACTTGCATTCCAGTCAGCACTAAAATCCTTTTTAACCAAAACCAAATGACAAAATTTGAGATGAAATGTGGCCAAAGGCCTATATTTAACATCTTTCCTACTGAAATAACAACTGCTTGTGGATGCATGGAACAGCAGATGAACATTTTGGAGGAAAACAGTTCAAAATGACAAATTTCTATGCTGGCAACAGAGGCGGGTAGGTATCATGCAACCATCAACATATGACATAATGTCAGAAGAGAGGGCAATGGCTACAATGGGAGCTCTGGATCCCGAATATCCAGCCTCTTTTTAGGGGCTTGCTGCAGCACTCCACTAATACTATCAATAACTGTGGACAGAATCCCTTTGCAGTGAACTATATGCTTCTAGCTCCCCGAAAATGACCCAACAGCAGCAACACTGATATTCAGACAACTGGCAACTGGTTCTGCTTGACATTATTCTTTACTGTTAAGCTGTGGATGGAAGGCAAATCTTCACACTGCATCCAGGGGTTCCCCAGTGAAGCCATGCAGGGATCTTCAGGTGAGCGATCTCCGGTGAGCGGTGTTTGCTGTTTGGCCCACAGGCCTGTTCAGGGTCATGCCTGCAGCATGCAGCTCTCCCTTAAAGTAGGATTTTTTCTGAGAAATGCTTCCCTACTGTAGCTCCAGAAACATAATGAACTAGACTAGGGAGTAAGTCATTTGTATTGGCATCTTTCCAGGCACAAGGGTGGGAGAGCCCCTTAATTCCCTGCCGTCTCTTCCCTGCAGAAACTGGGAGGAGGTCCCGCAAAAGAAATGGGGTGAGAGTGCAGACTTGAAGGTAAGCCTGGCTCAGATGGGAAGATTAAAGGCAATTTGTTATTCACATTGAAATGACTTTGGAGGAATATTCTATAAATATTAGAAATTTCATCAGTTTATTTTTATCATGTGTAAGCATATTCCTTCTCCTTCCTGAACATAAATGAACTGGCTTAATCCTACTCTTTTTCATTTAATAGAATTATTATTCCTTTTGCATCTCCCCTGCTGCTTCGTATCACTGCTGAGTATTTATTAAGAACTAGTAAAATTCACAGATTTTGCTTGCATGCAAGGTACAGAAAAATACAGAAAGTGGGCGAACAGCAAACTTTTGTGCTTGCTCAACAGGGAATGCTATGACTATAACACACTATTAGAATATATATATATATATAAAAGTAGTAAAATTGTTGAAATGAAGCAACAATTTTCACATCTCATGACCTAATCTTGCAAAGCGCTGATGCTGCAGTTTTCACAAACTAACTGGGATGATAAGCATGAAGACGGCGGCAGTTTCAGTTGCACAATACCACGTTATGGGAAACACTCAGGACCAGAAAACACAATTACAATTTTTCAATCTGTTTGTATATGGGTATAAGTCTAATAAGTTTTCTCTGGAAATACAGACTTTGCATTGCAAATTGAAGCTCCTAGTCAACACTTTCCTTAATCTGTCCCATGCCCGACTCCAATTTCCTTTTCTCTATTTCCCCCCCTCCCATTTTTTCTTTTTTCCTCATTTTCTCATGATTTGTCCCCTAGCCCCAGGGACTTACTTGTTCTCCAAAAGAGATGATAGAGACCCCAGCTTCTCAAAGAAATCTGTATATTTTATTCTGACTGAAGGGATGCAGGATCACGTTAGCATGTTTGATATTTGTAACTTCAAAATTCATATTGCAAAACTGCTCTGAAAAGGAGTCATATTCATTGTTCCTGGAAAATTATCAGCTCGTATGACGAGTAAACACTTCTTCCAAACCAGTAAATTACTTCAATAATTTTGTCTCAATTTTATGACTGCATCTCAGTTATAATAAGAAACTACTCACATAAACCATTTAAAATATAAAAAAATCCTAGTTTTTCTTTTTTTTTTTTCCCCAAGCATTTGATGATGTGCAGGAGTCATACAAATTTTGAAAAACGTGCAGCAAGACCTTCCATTTCAGAAACAATTAAGCATGTTTTATTCAGGTGTTAATAATATAAGTGAGTCAAAAGGTGTTAAATCACTTGTTCAGTTTAGCTTGGTACTGAGATTACATTCTCAGGTCTAGTCTCTGGCTCCAGGGAAAGGCTAACTTTGTTTCTCACAACAAAATGTTAAACTGCCACATCAGGAAAGATAAGGCCTGCATAGCTTCAGAAAATGCTAAGCTTCACTGCGTGCACTGTGAGCATTTTCTAAAGACAAAGGCACCAGGTTCTTTATTCTACCTGATTCCAGCAGAAATAAAGCTGCAAAAATGAACACAGGGTACTTCATGCTTGAGGAAAGATATTATTGTATCATTATGAAATGATACCCCGCTGGCTCAGGAGAAGCCTCCAAAATTGCAGAAATAACAAAAGCAGAGTGAAACTCTCTAATAATAGGATTTATGGCTCCACGTTCTATTTCATGTGAGTGCCCTACAAGTATAAACAAGTAAGCTGGCATTTTCTGCTTCAAAGGGTCACTTTGCATCCATAAATAGGATTATTTAAAGATACCTGCATATATTCTTGGCCTCTCTGTGTGTGTGTAGGTTTGTGTGTATTTACACACATATAAACAATAGACATATCTGCTATATGCATGTGTATATATGTACATATATGCATCCATAAATATTTAAATTCTTCCCACTCCTAGTTTTGTGGAATGCACTGAGTATTTTCTCCTTTTCTTGTAAAGCAAACATCATGTTTAAAATGGTAATGAGCCACAAAAAAGGGGAGAGTGTGTCCATGCACAAAGCGTGTCTGGCAAATTAAAACTGATTCAGTGCCCTCATTATCTCCACCAATGATATGTAGAAGGCAGTAGGATTTGTGGCCTGGCACTGATTCAAAATGTATAATAACATGGGACCATCGTGTAAAATCTCAGAGAGAAATTGTGCTGACAGCCTGGGAAGACATTGTAGATCTGCGGGACTCTCAGAACACAGGAAGATACCCATGAAGGGAGAGGAGTAACCCACATTACAGACTGGTTTAGTTTAAGCCAATTGGTAGTGCAAAAGCTTGAATGTGTCTTCAATTAACACAGAATACATACTTTCAGTATTTACTGATGCAAACTTTTGGGAACCACCTGAGTAGGAAGAAAGCATAGGAGTAAGAAGCCAGTTTTGCAAAGATCATAGAAAAAATGTGGAGGAAAATAAGGAGAGGGAGCTGTGTCATGACTCTCATTTGCTCGACACTTGCACAGGTGATACACAAATCTATAATGGGACATACAGACCTCAGCCTATGACTTTCTGGAAGCTTTTTATAGGGACCCGAAAGAAAGAGTTTGGATTTGATGTACTTTTGGGACTGCAGAAAGAAGAGATCCAGAGGTGAGGCAATGGGAAGCCATGTGTCGTGGTTTTGCCCCAGCCGAGGGCCGCACCCCACACAGTCGCTTGTACTTTTAAAAGGAAGGGGGAGGGAAAGTTGGGGGAGGGGGAAAAGGGAAGGAAGAAAGGAGGAAAAGAAACCACAACCTAGAAACCAGAACCACGCAGGTTGGGATAAGGATAGTTTACTAAACAATAACAGAAAACTAGATATAACAATAACAGAAGTTTAAAGTACAAAATAGATGAAACTGGTGATACACAATGCAATTTCTCACCAAACCACAGAACTCAGGCCGCACAGCTTAGAGCCCGTCCCGGAAAAAACCCGACCGTCCCCCAGAAACTGCACGTCCTGGCGTTGTCTCCTCCTCTTCCCCCCAGTCCCCCTTTATACTGAGCATGACGTAACTGGCATGGAATATCCTCTTTGGCCAATTCGGGTCACCTGTCCTGGCTGCGTCCCCTCCTTTCTCGTTAGTAAGGAAGTATGAAGAACTGAGAAAGGTCCTTGATTGCCCGGCAACAACCAGAAACATCAGGGTGCTATCAGCACTGTTCTCATCCTAACACCCAAACATGGCATTCCATCCACTGCTAAAAATAATTAACTCCATCATAGCTGAAACCAGGACATTATCCACCCCTTATTCCATACCATTTACGTCATGACCAGATCCAACAATTTTCTTTGGGTACAACCAGTTTCGTGTTTCACACACCCATATATGTATGTACACATGTATGCACACATACATGCATACAGATCTTATTCCCTCAGTCTGTGAATCATCCCTCTGAAGTTGTTGAGTTCATTTAGTCCATGATTTTCAGGCTCCATTTGTTGTAACAGTTTCTCAGAATAATTGTATGTTCCATTGGCTCGTTGCATGCTGCATCTCAGGCTCTTGACTGATACACCTGGCATGGTCCATGCTCATTGTCTGTGGGTCAGAGTTTATTTTCAAAGGGAAAAAAGAAAAAAAAGTTCTTGAGAGGCCAGGCTTTAGTTCCATCATCATGGCACTCATTCTTCATTAACTTGTATGACTCCGGCTATAATGCTATGGTACAACATACAGCAATCATAACAATAATGAATATACAATAATGGGTTATTTGGCAATTATTATAATTTCTACTCTATTAATTATATTGGCTATTCTCACCCAAAATCAAATCCCCTTGAGGTACGCATTCCTGCCATTTTATTCCTAAAAACTGGATTTCTCGCGTAGGCCCCTTGACTTTACTTCGTTTTATAGCAAAACCGGCTTCTAAAAGGATTTTAATTACCCTGTTTCCTTTTTCAAAAACTTCCTCTGCTGTGTTGCCCCATACAATGATGTCATCAATGTACTGCAGGTGCTCTGGTGCTTCACCCTTTTCCAGTGTATTCTGGATTAGTCCATGGCAGATGGTGGGGCTATGTTTCCACCCCTGGGGCAGACGATTTCACGTGTATTGGATGCCTCTCCAGGTGAAAGCAAACTGTGGCCTGCACTCTGGCGCCAGTGGGATCGAGAAGAAAGCATTCGCAATGTCAATTGTGGCGTACCACTTGGCTGGAGGCAGGGCCCCTCTATTGCTGCTGATCATATTTGTTTTCCACTGGTTGCATAAAGGACTTAGAGGTCCCTTCAAGAGGATCAGACACATCAGACATATAGGTAGGCCTTCCAGTTGGTCTAGGGAACTGCCCAGTAGAAACTGGTGCAGCCTTCTTCCTGGCAGAATCTCGTTGTGCGAATGTTTTACCCCGCAGCTCATTTACTCGTGCTCGAAGGGCTGAGGTGGGCTGCATATCCCATTTCCTCATGTCCTCTCCATGATCAAGCAGGTAA
Source organism: Porphyrio hochstetteri (assembly GCA_020800305.1). Classification (NCBI taxonomy): domain Eukaryota; kingdom Metazoa; phylum Chordata; class Aves; order Gruiformes; family Rallidae; genus Porphyrio; species Porphyrio hochstetteri. The sequence continues at coordinate 37,504,375 of CM036905.1, forward strand.
AACCACAATGTACGTCGTGGTGTGTATTCTCCCTCTTGGAACGATGGACGCTTTCTCCCAGTAGCTGCAACATTGCTCCATACGGGTTGGGAGTTGGACACATTGTTGTCAAGTCGTTGAACCAGTTTTTCTACTGCTGCAATGACGGAGAGGGAAACATTGTCTTGGTATTTCCTGAGTCGGCAGGCCACCTCATTTACGGTTGGTGGATCCATATCATTCCAGTCAATTGCTGCCAGTGAATTGGTGTACCCTGACGGTGCACTTCGTACAACCTTACGCCACATATCTGGAGTGCATAGGACTTCATCGGGATCAGCGGGAAGCCGTGAATTGTCCAGATCATAATAAACTATCTCCCGTACAGCTAATTCTCTCAGGTGCTGGATAGCTGTCTCTATGCTGTTACACTTGGGTGTCTGACATGTAATATATTCCTTTATGGGATATCTTTCCTGCACACTTGACAGTAGTCGCCTCCAGAGGCTGAGGATTTCCGGCCTCCTCCCAATTGCTTTGTCAATTCCTCCTTCTCTAGCTAGGGATCCCAACTGCTTGGCCTCTCTGCCTTCTAATTCCAAACTATTGGCCCCGTGATCCCAACATCGGAGCAACCAAGTGATAATGTGCTCACTTGGGTGGCGGGTGAAATCTTTTCGGACCTCACGCAGCTCACTCAGAGTCAGGGATCGGGTAACAATCTCTGGTTCTGCCTCATCCTGATATCCTCGGGATGGTCCCGGTTGATCATCATCATCATCCGTCACTATGCGAACTGATTTCTTTGTGCATTTCCTCTTTTGTACGGGAGCAACAGACACTGGTGTGGGTTGGTTTTTCTGATCATCTGCAGTGTCTGCTGTAGAGATTACAGTAGCTGCAGTGTCGGTCACAGGGGTTGCAGTAGCTGCAGTGTCAGCCCCAGTGGTTGCAGCAGCTATAGTATCTGCCAGTCTGTTTCCTTTCCCTTCTCCCTGACAGTGCTGACAGTGCTGACAGTGCTGCCTGCTATCAAGCAGTGTTTGATAAATAGTGGCCAGAGCCCAGCACAGTGCAGTAAGGTGTCCATCTCTGGGAAACCTACAGCAATTTTTCTTTAGGTATGCAGTCACTTGATCGGGGTCTTGTAGCTGTTCAGGAGTGAAGTTCCAAACCATCGGGCGTGAGAAAGTACCTAGGTACTTGCCCATACTTTGCCACATGCCCTGCCACTCGTGATTATTCTGTCTCGGAGAAAGCTCTTCAGTGGTATTCATAAACCTCTGCCTGATATATAACAAAAGCTGAACCATCTGCCCCAAACCTACCAATAGCAAAATGCTAGTTTGAATATCCCAGAGATATTGAAGATTTTCAAAAACTGCCATAAGAGCTGTTGTATTTAGCCCAAAGGAAAAGAAAGCAGTGCTGTTATTAACCCCTCCCTGTCCAAAGAATGGACAGGACAGCAAAACCTCATACAAGTACCAGATTAAGCTCATGGTCATCGATATTATTTTATCATAGACTGATATCATAAAATACACTATAATGAAGTATGGGAACAAATATGGGAGCCGCAGACCTGAGAGAGTAAAGAATCCTGCCAGGATTGTATACAGCATGCGGTGGTTTTGCTGCCACAGCCATGGACACAGCCTTGTGAATAAATACCACAGCATCGTGACCAGAGATTGCTTAAACAGCAGTGCTTATCTTAATTGCGATAGTTAGGGTCAGATCTACCGTTATCCCAACCGTTCGTGCCCCACGTTGGGCGCCAAAATGACTGTCGTGGTTTTGCCCCAGCTGAGGGCCGCACCCCACACAGTCACTTGTACTTTTAAAAGGAAGGGGGAGGGAAAGTTGGGGGAGGGGGAAAAGGGAAGGAAGAAAGGAGGAAAAGAAACCACAACCTAGAAACCAGAACCACGCAGGTTGGGATAAGGATAGTTTACTAAACAATAACAGAAAACTAGATATAACAATAACAGAAGTTTAAAGTACAAAATAGATGAAACTGGTGATACACAATGCAATTTCTCACCAAACCACAGAACTCAGGCCGCACAGCTTAGAGCCCGTCCCGGAAAAAACCCAACCGTCCCCCAGAAACTGCACGTCCTGGCGTTGTCTCCTCCTCTTCCCCCCAGTCCCCCTTTATACTGAGCATGACGTAACTGGCATGGAATATCCTCTTTGGCCAATTCGGGTCACCTGTCCTGGCTGCGTCCCCTCCTTTCTCGTTAGTAAGGAAGTATGAAGAACTGAGAAAGGTCCTTGATTGCCCGGCAACAACCAGAAACATCAGGGTGCTATCAGCACTGTTCTCATCCTAACACCCAAACATGGCATTCCATCCACTGCTAAAAAAAATTAACTCCATCATAGCTGAAACCAGGACACCATGACAACGATATTTTGGCTGATGTCAAAGAATGGACATTGGAGACGCTAATAAGTCATCTCACAGAGAAGAGAGAGAAAGTCTTGTCACTGACTGTGCTGGAGAGGAGCTGAGATGATTTCAGGGGCGGCCTTGAACATTCAGTTCTGGAGATACTGAGTATGATATGGTTTATGACGGCAGCCAACCCAAGGTGAAATATCAAAGAGAAGGACACGTGAGCCCGAGAACAAGCAGATCTGAGAACTGTTAATACAGTCAAAGGGATGAATCCACTGAGCAATAAAGAGTAGACTAGAAGGAAGATGGCCACCTTAGAGAAAGAACTTGCACCATTACTTATTCATATTTGGATATTTGCTACTTCGCGGGCAGCAGCACCTCATCTACCCAATGTGCAGGTTCATAGGCTGTTAAAATGAGGAGCATCATGGAAATTACAAAACAGAATAGTGAATGTCTTTACAGAGGAGACACAAGCAAGTAGATGAAATGACCTTTACTGTCCCAAATACCATTAAAAAATGGGTTATTATCACTGTACAAGCTTAGAAAGCTGACAAAAAACTTCCATCCAGACAGAAGTATGACATCTGTCCAGAAAATTCATGTGAGAGCACAACTGGACCTGCCCAGACCTTGATGCTGAAGCAACTGCTTTCCCAATTTTCTCAGGAATGATTCTCTGAAGCACTGGCATATGATTATATTTCTTACTTCAACCTGGTATTTAACAGTAAACAGTTCACCGCAGTATCTCTGGTGAATATCAAAGTCTCATTTATAATGAAATAAATTAGAACTGCCAAAAGTTAAAAAAGCAAATGTGTAAAACAAACCTTTTACCTTTGAAATTAACTAGTTTCAAAACATCTCTTGCACCAAAGCAGAGCAAAGCAAACAAGGAACTTGGAGAGACTTGAGAGGATGGAACCAGACCAAACGACAGATCACAAACCTGGGGAATCAAGTAATATGCAAATAGTGGTAATCAACAAGGATAACAGGCAAAGCATGATCAAAGCTAAGCTCTTCTGATATCAATGACTCCTCTGGCATGCTAGAAGTACATTAGCACCCTGTAACCACAATAAAAGAGCCCAACAAAGTAATTTGTATCAAAGAGTAGTGTACAGAAAGAAAGAATACATAATAAAGTAACACATGGTAAGCAGGTTCCACCTCTTGCCTACAATTAACTCAAAAAAGTGAAAAATGGTCTCACTGAGATGCAGGACATTAAAGCAAAAATTAAGGAGAAAAAAGCCGTGACCAACAAACAACATAACCCCCCTCCCCCCCCCCTTCCCAAACCAGCAGCCACGATTGTACAGAAAAGAACTGAAAACACAGTGAAGCACAGCAAGCCTCTCAGGAGCTGGGGAACTAATCAAGCCATGTTTCCAAGGATCCTCTATTCTGACCTTCTCCAGTAATAAACCCAAGGTCTTATGAATCCTACCAACACTTTTTATGTCCCCTCTGCAGTATTTCAAGTCCAAACAACACTGCAATCCCTATGGTACTCTTGCTGTCCTTCAATTTTACTTGGAGACCCACAGTACCCTAACAACTCCTTGATAACAGCTTCCCACATTTCCCCAGCTACCCTTACAGCCTTCAGCATATCCCACATTCCTGGCATGGGGACTTGAGTAAGTCATGATCACTTCCAAGTATCCTATGTCTCACAAGGTCACGGAACCTCAGGGTTCTCTTGATATCTCTAATTCTGCTCAAGCAGGGTCAAGTAGAACAGGTTGGTCAGGACCATGTCCACTTGGGTTTTGAATATCTCCAGGGATGGAGAATTAACAGCCTCTCTGGGCAACCTGTGCCATTGTTTGACCACTCATATAATATCTTTATATGTAATTAACTGTACAGTACCTATCTTTGTTCTGTTACCCCAGTCTGTCATACCACATTCACCTGCTGAGAGTACCCTTTACTCCAAATCTACATGCCTTGCACCTGCACTCAGAGGCTGACATATCCCATGACTTCTACCAAATGTGCTTTGCTTTCTGGCCAGGCAGAGGCTGGAAGACACTGCACCTTGCTCCAAGGCATGACTGGCCGGCCATGTGCATGGACAGCTGGCAGCCTTTTGACTGCTAGGCAGACCAAATACAAACATGAGGGCTGAACTTTCCCTGTCTTCACTCAGTGATTAGCTTAACAAGTTCCTTTCCACTACACAATCATCAGTTCAAATCTCTCTGGCAAGTCCTTTGACTTGGCTCAAAACTCGCAGTAGGTCCAAAGCTTGTTTGGGTTGGAAGGGACTCAAAGATCACCTATTTCCAACCCCCTTTCCATCGGCAGGGACACCCTCCACTAGACCAGGTTACCCAAAGCCCCATCCAACCTGGCCTTGAACACTGCCAGGGAGGGGGCATCCATCCACAGCTTCTCTAGGAAACCTGTTCCAATGTCTCACTACCCTCAGAGTAAAAAGCTTTTTCCATGTATCTATATCTAAATGAGGGTATTTATCCCTTCCTATTGACAGTGCTTTAAAATTATTCTCTGACACTACTTTTGTTTTAAAATCAGGTGGGGAGAATTAGGCCTACAAGTAACACAAGCACCTGACTACAGACCGTATTGACAATAAAGACATGAGGTTGGAGATGGCCTGGTGACCCAAAGACACATTCCAGGTGTTCACCATTTCTTTTCATTCAGTAAGAACCCTTCAGAGCCAATAAAAAGATCATTTCTGAAAAAAAGGGCATACTTCAAAAATCTTTAACACCACAATGTATTTGATAAAGAATACAGGTGCTAAGATTCTTTTTAATGAAGCTTTCAGGGAGCAACATGAGATTTGAGGAAGAGAAAAGAGGTGCGATACCAAATTTACCTGATAAATCAGTGAATGGTGCTGAGCACCCCCTAAGCTCAGAGACCATTTTTTTCTACCTTCCAGGGAATTTGCAGAACAAGATTCATATAAAAATAGCTCATAATAAAAAACAGGCTGCCTGGGGAAAAGAGTAAAACTGTTCTAAAATAGCATCTGAATCTATGAATGGAATTAACTAATTTAATAACACTGAAAAATATTGCAGAAACCAGCTTCCAGCTGAGACAAGTTTAGTAAAGCTCCTCCTGGCTTAGTGTTTTGGCTCACCTGGTGGAAATGCCGTGAGGGTCTCAGCTGGAGCCTCAGCTGTGCTAATGTGTGGGACATACATTGGAAGTCCAGATACCAGATGGGGGATTTTGCTAACTGCTTAAATCGGCTCTCATGGCTGGCCACCAGTTGGCAAGCACAGGAGTGTTCCTGTTTGTATTATGCTAAAAAGCATGATAGCAGTGCAGGGGGAAATGGAGAGCGTGGCAACAAAGCTAGCCCTACTCTCAAGCAAGCAGAGAGGCCGCGGGTTCCTGTGTGGTTGTACGTATCTTGGATTTGCCACAGTAAGTCTGGCATGCAATGATCCTTGTATTAAAGACAACGTAAATAAAAATATACATACTACATGCACACACACATATATACCTACACAGACTGTTAGTGAAAATGCTGTAATGAGGGAGAAGCTGTTGATATTTAAGTGTCTTGGAATCCTGACACCTGGAAAGCCACATACTGAAGTTACGTCCTTTGCTGCTTTAGCATTTTGAAGCTATTTTCAAAGCTACCTTTATTTGATTTAGGAGATAGACATCTAACTACCTTGGAGAAGCTTCAATTTTATTTGTTTATTCATTTTTTAAACTTGAATTTTCTGCAAGGCTGAACACACATTTTGCAAGGGTCATTATTGTCAGAGCTTGCTTCTGAATCTCCTTTGGAGATGCTTGTGGACACTTTCAGTCATGACATACACAGAAACTAAAGTGAATCTGCTAATTACAACGAGTTTATGTGCTCCTATAGCCAGAGGATGCATACTGTTATTGTCAAAAAGCAGAAAACGTGATATTATTAACTGGGAAGATATAAAAATTAAAGCTATTGCCACATCTACTACTTTATTACTACTTTACTGAGTAACTATCCAATGCAATTCACACCCCTCAAAAACTTCATAATGCATGTCAGGAGAATTTGGATCAGGATCCAATACAGCTGATGTCCTGCTCCCTTTGTGACCATTGGAATACGAATGATAAATGTCAGTGCCTGAGGCTAAGGTGGCATGTGGATTGCAGCTGATTCCAAATCTGAACATCAAGTTCAAGATTTGTAGAGCTATGCAGGGACATCCATCTCACTTCCATCTTTTAGATTTCAGCTAAACAGGGACCTCTTGTATGCTAAGAACCAAGTTACCCTACCTGAGAAAGGAAGAGATTTTTAATTTTAAAATTTAAGAGGTATTTTGTGCCTCTGAAATGGATTAAAGTCTTATCCTTTAGTAAGAAATACATAAATTGAACAAATCTGAAACTCAAAACAGCCATCTTCTATAAATTATGGGATAAATTTAATCAAGTCCAGTGTCTCAGCACAACAATTCAAAAGAAAGCACTTTCTTTGAAAGAAATTAGTAACTTTTGCTAATAGCTACTTTTGATTTATGAGCCAAAAGCATATAATCCTGTGGAGAAGAGGCAAATAATCCTCAAGTGGAACAATTAAATTCCGATCAATTGTGACACAATAACAGAACAGTCTTCTAAAGCTCTCAAGGTGCCTAACCTTTCTCTTTATTAAGTCAAAGTAATCTACAATTACAGTGTTAAATTATTTCCAAAGATTCTTTGTATTTTCTGTCTCTCTAAAAATTGCTATTCTAAACTGATTTGCTTTTAGTGTGGTTATTTTTCAAACCCCAAAAGTAAATCTTTTCATGTTTCCTTATTCTTATGTGGCATTTAGCACTTCATCTACCTGCCCCATGGCTTATGGTTTAGTAGCTTATTCTTGGAACATCATCATGGTTGTATATAGTGCCTTTATGCTTTGGGTGATGTTCAAGATTGTGTTTCTACGCACTAAGCCACTGTGCAAAGGACAAATGCCACCACCATTGCATTTTGCCTGAACAGTGATGGGGCCCATCTCCCGAGAGGTGTCAATGTGAGGTGATCATAGTTCCATGTCCTGAGGACTTTATGGTAATGAGCTGGGACATGGTTTGCAAACAGAGCTGCTGGTAAGGGCACATAGATGTGTGAGGCACAGATCTGGCTCTAAAACAGGTCTTAGGTATCCTTACTCTAATTTAAATGAACTGCATCCCATAATTTCAGTCTGGATCTGCATAGCTGTACAGGTGGAATTTGTGGCTCAGCCCACAATTCACACAAGCTCTCTGGGAGTATGGTGTAGCTAGTTGTGGTCCCAATCAGGACTTAGAAGGACACCATACTCTTCATCCAGGTCTCTTCTCAGCTGCCAGTGGGGATCTATCCCAACTGTGCCATGAAGGACCAGGATCCCAGCAGAGACCATGCAGTGGATGGAGAGGACCACCTGTCCTAGTCATTGGGAGGGGCTCATCTCCCTCCACTGAGGATACAGGGACCTCTGGGCAGGCAGATCCTATGCTAAAATCCTTAGAGTTAGGTGAGATGAATTCAGATAATCTTTACCTGAAGCCAGCTGAGTACTGCTTACCCTGCTGATACCCTTCTGTATCAGCCTTTCAGTGTGGCTGATACAGAATACAAAGAGATTTAATTTAGCCTGCCAGATTAAAAAAAACACTGCTTAAAAAACCCCCATTAATTTAGAAACAGAGCAAGATTTTACTTAAAATGCCAAGGTTTTGCAACATTTTTACACCATGGGAACGTATCTTGTGCTCCACAAAACTGCATTGCCTTCTTGTTTACCAGGCATTAAACTGTTAGGATTTGTTTGTTTATTGGTGCAGATTGGGAGGTTCCCCTCTGTTAATGCACACGTTCTCCCCTTACTTTAGTATGGATGCTTTTACTTTCAGCCACAAGAAAAAAGTCAGTCATATAATTAAAAAAAAAATCCTCTGTATGAGGCATATGTTTCCAAGAGTGCCCAGAAATGAATTTTCATGTATAGAATATTTGCATTTCTTGCTCCACTAAAGAGGGGCAGGAGTATAATCTCAGTCTTATCCTGATTTATACTTTATGGGAATGTGTGTAAAAAACCATAAATACTATTACAGCAATTTTGTATCGTATTTCATGAATATATTTTTGCTTATGCTTACTAGTCGTTACCAGTTTCATCTGCTGACTGCTTTCCTCATGAAAGAAATGAGCATGTTGCTATAAAATATTACATCGAATACACCTGTGAACATGCACTCCTGTTTCCTAGATTTTAGGAAATAAAGAGATGTTTCCAAGCTTCTGCTTTGCTACAGAGAGAGAGGATAAACAGCTTTGGTTAATATCTTTAAAAGTGCTGATGGACATAAAAATGTGAGCTGCATTCCTACTTTGTTCATACATTAAAAAGGGGCTGAAGGGTACTCAGGAAAAGAAGGAAGTGGAATTAGAGGGGCAGGGTTGCTTTGTAGGGTAACTAGAAAAGTCCTGGGCTTCGGGGTTGGTAATAACACTAGAATTAATGTAACTAACCGTATTGTTGTAGTCTGCAACTGTGAGAAAGGGTATGAAAAAAAAAAAGGAAGGCTCGTGTGTGGTTTTTACATATAATGGCAGTTTATTTCCTAAGATTGCTGTTGGAGCAGAAACCATATTTCACATTAATATCACTTAATATGTTATTCATTGCCCTGGGCACCAGAAACGACCAGTGAATTAGGTCATGGTGAATAAATACCTATCAGTGTCCATCAAGTGACATTCCTCATCTCTTTTCCCTCTTTCTTTGTTTCGTGTGGTATCAAAATCTCATTCTGTTGTTTATCAGGCAGTACATGGCAGAGCAAACCTTTCTGGGGGCGGCTATAAATAGAGAGCTGCCATTACAGCTAGAGTCAACCTCCATACAAACAGTAAGGCTGATGTAAATCCCCCTCATTTTGATGAGGTATGTGCTGCATTTGGTCATATGAGTGCTTTTTAAATGACCCTGAACTAATTAACTCTCAATGACATGGCACAAGGCCAAACTGAGGGCCAGCTCAAGCTGCTGGAGCTGAGGGGCCTCAGTGCTGCACCCAGGTCTCCTTCTCCATCCCTTTGCCCACAGGGTGACCAGGACTGATTTTAGCAAATGCTGGCTTACAAACAGCAGCTTCTGTAAGCCACCCATCAGTAACTTGACAGTTTCCAAATCCAGATTTTTTATTTTGTTTTTTTAGAAAAATGATCCCATTTTCTTTTTTTGCCTCATGTCCTTCACCTCTGACAGTTGTTGATGTATTGCTATTTTGATATACATTGACATATGGCTCCTGAAATACTAAATAAGTGATTCAGGCTGCTGCAACAGTTAATTTATACCCCACAGACACAACCTTCGCTCCCGATGACGCCCAGGCTGTGTGCAGGTGACACCCTCTGCCGTGTGAGAGGTGGTTCCTCAGACCTCGGCACTACCAGATAATGGAGGCTTAGCAATCTACCTAATCAAAATCTGATCAGAGCATTAAAATTAATGGGATAGTGGAGTGTTTTAATGATAATTGGGGGCCTGTAGTATTGTCCAGGTTTTTAAATCATATGTACAGCTACTCTTTTACCAATTACCGCTTTCAGTCACTAGGGCAAGATTGGTGGCCTGTATTCAGCTGTGCAAAAGGGTTATATGGATTTATTGACCACTGATGCCTGTCCCAGGCTCACCACCAGCCCCATGGCTGCTGTGTTGTGTTCAGTGAAAGCATGGTATGTGCCCTGCACTGACTGTTAGAAATAAAACCCACCGGGGACTGTCAAGGAAAGAAGTGAACAGAGGGCTTTTATAGAAAGTTTTCTGGGACACCAGAGATTTATGCTTGCAACACAGATTAAAAAACAAAAATTGGCTTCTATTCTGTGTGATAATTTCAGTCAGGTGGTGAGGGAATGCTGCCCTTCTGTCACTCAGCTGGAATGAGAACTAATTTTGGTTGTGCAGTTTCTCAATAGGGGAAAATTCACTTTAAATATCTAGGTAGAGAGCTCTTACTGTTTGTGCTGGCTTTGGCTGGGGTAGGGTTAAGGTTCTTCATAGTAGCTCATATGGGGCTGTGTTTGGGATGTGTGCTGAAACAGTACTGGTAACACAGGGATGTTTCCGTCACTGCTGAGCAGGGCTTACACAGAGCCAAGGCCTGTTCTGCTCCTCACCCCACCCCACCAGCGAGGGGGCTAGGGGTGTACAAGGAGTTGGGAGGGGACACAACCAGAACAGCTGACCCCAACTGACCATGCCATATGACATCATGCTGAGCATATACAACTGGAGGAAGAAGGAGGAATGTGAGAATGTTTGGAGTGGTGGCGTTTGCTTTCCCAAGTCACCATTACATGTGATGGATCCCTGCTCTCCTGGGGATGGCTGAGCCCCTGTCTGCCCATGGGAAGTGGGGAATGAATTCCTTGTTTTGCTTTGCTTGTGTGCACAGCTTTGGCTTTACCTATTGAACTGTCTTATTCTGAATCCACAATTTTTCTGTTTTATTCTTCTGATTCTTTTCCTCATCCTGCCAGGGGTAGTAAGTGAGCAAGTGGCTGTGTGCTTGTCTGCCAGCTTGGGCAAAACTATTTTAGACTATTTTAGGGGAATGCCCTGAAGCCCTCCACCTTGTCCCTTCCATTTATGCATTTATACTGCTTCAGTTAAGACTGTGACAGCACTTCTGTCATAGCTACTGTATTTTCCAGAGGCCATGGGATTTTTTTTTTAACACTGTAATGTGGTCATAAAAAAGAGCTTTGGGCTGCAAGCTGTATTACAAGATTTAAGCCAAGAAACAGCCTCATTTGATGAAATAAAGCTTTCCCATCCCAAATGCAGGGATGTGATTTGGGTTTGGGTTTTCTTTTTTAATGTTTTACATGTGCAAAGCAAGAATGCATTTAACAGATCAGGATAAAATTTTGCTGGCCTATCCCTGTGCAAGAGTTCCTAGCAGTGCAGGGAGGCATGCAGGGGGGCAATGCGTGTGTCATTGAGGAAAGGTGCCTGCCTTCCTTTGGTGCCAGGAAAATAGAGATAAAACTCAGCATCGTGCTGACAGTGTACTGCCACTGATCCCTAGACTGAAAAGCAGAGCCATCATTAACCAGGTCCAAGGCTGACAGGAAGAACATGAATAGTGATGAAGTATTTAGACAGGTGGGATCACACTTTTCCCTGTATGTAGGGAAAAGTTTTGTGAGACATCAGAGGAGTGGTCTGTGTTCATGGCATCTGACTTGGCTTTACTGTATTTGTTTGGTGCAGACAGTTTCTAGCTGTGCTTCGTAGGGTGCACTTAAAAGAATCTTCCTGCCTGAATCAGAGTAAATCTTTGTATTATTCAGGCAGGACTTTCACTTTTTCTATGGCAAGAATTTTAATTTTTAATGAAGAAAGCCAGGATCCTCTTTTGCCTCAGCCACAAAGGCCCTATTTTTTAAGGTACATGTGGGCAAACTGACAAGAGGAGGTCAGGAAAGTTGAAATGAAAGGTGTGAAGACAACATGAGTAAGCTACAGCCCATTAAACCACCATGTGGCTGCTTTCACTCAGAAACAAAACATCTTTAACTGTCTGTGGCTTAACCCTAGAAGATACACAATGGATGAATGCTGACTTTACAAATTTAATTCATTCATCTAACCTTCTCTGGGTGTCCTTGTGCAGACAAGCCCTAGTAAACACAGCTAGTGACTCTTCTTTTGTAAGTTAAGCTGGATCTCTGCAGATGCCTCTGTCACAAACTGACACTTCATTTTATTTAAACTATACTTGGATAAAGGCTCAAGCTTTCTACCTAAGCCAAGTTTCCACTGTATTTAAACAAAAGACTGATCCAGATTTCAGATCTTATTCTCCAGAATGAGAGGTTTGGGGTTTGGGGTTTTTTTGTTAGTTTGAGGGGTGGAGGTGGTTGTGTTTGTGAGTGCACGGTGGGTTTTTTGAGGGGTTTGTTGGGGTTTTTTGAGTGTGCAGGAGTCCTGGAGTCTCTGGGTCAGTAGCTATAAGAATGATTAAAGTAGGAAATGAAATTAAAGATCTACATAACGTGTTTGATAACAATACCTGGTAAATAAAGTCAAAAGAAAAAGCTGGAATGTTGCATTCTAAAGAAGCAAGATAGGAGTTCATTGAAAGAGAAAGGTTTATGTTCCATTTCAGTAGCAAACTAGGTTTATTCAGAATTTGTAGATACTGAAAAAGGCTTAAGGCTGTTTTCAAGGAAGAAGCTTAAGTTTTGACCATGGTAGTCTGAAATATTTTTAAATAATTCTCTTTTTGAACATGGGCAAGCACAGTACTAATCAGCAATTACAGCTTGAGGAGGGTGTTCAGGAGAGAGCCACAAGACCTAAGTCATGCCTGAAAAAGCATAGGTAATACTTCAGGCCCATCTCCTGACTAAGCAAGAGTGGAATTGGCTGATACCACCCTGAAAGGCTGGAGCAGATGAAGGTCAAAACAGGGCAGGGAATAACTGGTAAATTTAGCCATGCAGCAGAGTGGTAAATGAAGGGCTAATTGGTTTAGTGCTCATGTTTACTGAAAACCAGTTGTACCAGGTTGCACTATTGAATGTGACACACTGCATAACCACAGGGAACCTTTCCTTTCTTGTAGAAGGGATGCTGGACATAACTGTATTTATATTTACAGTAATTTATGCTAGTGTGTGGCATCTCAGCAATCTTGTCTACATAACATCTGAGAGCCTGAAGAGTTTTTTACTGTCCATGGAATTATCTAGGGTGCACAAAAATTACAAGGGGATGGTGATTAAAGCTGGGGTCCTCACTGACAAATGAGCTAAATTTGTATTACTGCCCATTGTTTCAAGCCACTGGACACTGGGTTTGGCGGACTGATTTGACTCTGTTCTTTTGTCTTTCCCCATGGATAATTTTTATCGCCTCTTGCTTCAAAAGCTAACTCGCTTCCTTTGAAGGACAGTAAGCTTGACAGGGTTCAAGCTAAGCTTCTTGAACTTAAATCCAGCATGGCTATCCCCTGACTGAATCAGCTTTAACTTGAATTGTGTCTCTAATATTTCACACTATTTCAATTACACTACAGAGCAGCTGAGGACCCTGTGAATTCTAGTGCTAAATTTAATCAAGTGCTCCTCCAAGGTGGAAGAGAACGTATTTTTGGAAATAATGGAAAGAGACAGATGAAATCAATCCCTGGGATCTTGGTTCTGTCCACTCTGCACCAGAGAACGTTCCAGAGAAAAGACCTTCAGCAGCAACCGAAGCCTGAAGTCTGATATTGTGAGAACTTAAAACTGCAAGGTAGAAAACCCATGAAGAATGGTACACTTCATCTGGACTGTAGAATCAACAAGAATTTAATAAGTTAATCAGATCATCACCGTTCAAGTGCACATAAATTTGAATTGTTTCCCCATTATGAAGTGCTTGTCTGTAAATTATTGCAGAGAAAGCCATTTTCAAATTAATGTTTGAGCTATTAGAAAATACAAAGGGCATTTTCATTAATTGGAGGCAGCTTTTGTTCCTCTCTCTTTATCATTGCCGTTGTTACCCAGAATCAGTTTAGTGCTCAAATTTATTGATGTGTATGATTCAGTGGCGTTATTTGTTTAGAATTTGTCCTATACCTGGTGGAATAAACTCATTAAGTGTAAATGAATAGTTATGTAGTCATCATCTAAAATGAGTCACTGCAGTTCTCTGAAGTCATTACAGTGCCTTTGAACACAGCTGGAAAGAAAGCCTCTGTGAAGGTTACAGCTTCCCTCTCAGAGTTTAACCACCATTAATTTTCATCCCTTCCTTGGAATGCCTTCCGCTTTACAGACAGAAACACTTGTTCTTCAGCAGAAGACTGGGGAGACCCTTTTCTGCCCTTTCTAGAGTTGTGATAAGAGTCTAGTTGGAGGCCGGTAACTAGCAGTGTGCCCGAGGGGTCAGTACTGGGTCTGGTCTTGTTCAACATAGTCAGGTTCAGATTAGATGTTAGGAAAAAAATTTTTACTGAAAATGTTGTCAGGGCCTGGAACAGGCTGACCAGGGAGGTTGTTGAGTCACTGACCCAGGATGTGTTTTAAAAAAGGCTAGATTAGGTACTTAGGGATATGGTTTAGCATAGGATGGGATTGGTTGGACTTGATGATCTCAAAGGTCTTTTCCAACCTTGTGATTCTGTGATTCTGTCATAGTCATCAATGACCTGGACAAGGGGACAGGGAGTACCCTCAGCATGACACAAAACTGGGAGGAGTGGTCAACACACCAGAAGGCTGCGCTGCCATTCAGAGAGACCTGGACAGGCTGGGGAGTTAACAGAGAGGAACCTAATGACATTCAACAAGGGCAAGTGTAAGGTCCTGCACCTGGTGAGGAATAACCCCAGGCACCAGTACAGGTTAGGGGTTGACCAGTTTGGAAACAGCTTTGCAGAGAAGAACTTGGGAGTCTTGGCGGAGAAGTTGTCCATGAGCCAGCAATGTGCCCAGGAAGGCCAATGGTATCCTGAGGTGCATTCAAGAAGAGTGTGGCCAGCAGGTCGAGGAAGGTTATTCTCCCCCTCTACTCTGCACTGGTGAGGCTTCATCTGGAATATTGTGTGCAGGTCTGGGCTTCTCAGTTCAAGAATGACAAAGAACTACTGGAGAGAGTCCACCTATGAGAAGGAAGAGGGCACTGGGACATCTCTCATGTGAGAAAATGCTGAGAGAGCTAGGTCTATTTGGCCTGGAGAAAGGAAGGATGAGAGGGGGTCTACTCCATACTTACAAATATGTCAAGGGTGGATATAGTGCGTAGTGACAGGACAAAGGCCAATGAACACAAACTGGAACACAGGAAGTTCCATCTCAATATGAGGAAAAAATTCTTTGCTGTGAGAGTGACAGGGCACTGAGACAGGCTGCCCAGAGAGGTTGTGGAGTCTCCTTTGGAAATATTCACAGCCCATCTGGACACAACCTTTGCTACCTGCTCTAAGTGATCCTGCTTTAGCACAGGGTTGGACTAGCTGATCTCCAGAGGTCCCTTCCAATCCCTACTGGTCTCTGATTCTGTGATTCTATCCAAGAATGTATCAAAGCCACCTGCAAAATGGTCCATATTTCTGCTGCCCCAATGTGTTTGTTTTCACAGTATATAGAAGTTGGGATTCAGAAAGAACATCATTTGGAAGAACATCTGCTTTAAAAACATCAAATTTGGATATAGATATGAGGTAGAAATTCTCCTACAGCTGAAAAACCTCCTGAAGGAAGAGGAGGACTTGCAGATTGCAGGACATACTGTGTAGGATCGGTTTCAGTAGAGAAACTGCCCTCTAGGACAAGAATTCCTCATTGCAGGTTAGAATTTCTGTGAGGTAACATGCTGTACAGAATTAAGGCAAACTTCGGCATGGACCTCCCTTCTTGAAGATATAAGTGAGTCCATAAGCTTTGCCAACCTGTTTTGATGCTTCACAAGTAACCTGAACGACATTTTAATAATATTCACACCATCTTAAGCACCTGTTTTGATGCCCAGTAAGAGAGAGAGACTTGTGAGGCACTAGCAGTGAGGCAATGCACTGCAAGGGAATGGACAAAGGATTCCTACTCACGTTTTACTGACAACTGGGATATCTCAGGGCACTGAAGGTAAATCTGTGTAAACTAATACAACCTGCTTCAATGTCAAAACACATCACACTGTATTGAGCATAAGGCTTTTGAAAATCCTATTGCTTGAGAGCCATTTCACCGAGAATGCTTTATGCTAGGAAAAATCATAAGAAAAATTTCTTGCTAAAACCGACAGTATCTAATCATCCTGCTCACAGCTACAAACAGCTCAGTTACTGGAGTTTTTCATCTAAACAGCCTTAATGTGTTTTGTAAGCATGCTGTCTATGTTTCTTCTCCCTGCTTGCTCAAAGGCTGAGTTCGCTTGTCACAAGGCCAGAGACATCTATGAAGGGAATATTAGATGTTTATGGCATTTGTAATATTGCCCCCAGGCCAGTGCATTCCAAATCGCATTGGACTCCCTCCACCTGTTTTTGCAATGCTTGTGGAGTGCAGGTATGGCTGCAACAGTGCTTACACAACAGCCGACCCAATGCCCACTGAACTCAGCAGGAGGTTTTCTTTTAAATTCTGGGGATTTCAGATCACGCCTATAGTTGCGGTTGTTTAACTTTAGACAACTTAACAGGAATTAGTTCTAATTTATTTTCCTCTTTTCCTTTTTTTTTTCCCTGGCACAGGAATATAATTAAAGTCTTGGGGAGACATTTGAAATGCAACCAATGAGACATTTGATATAGCGCAAGTAAAGTTTGCTTCAATTAGGAATGCAGAATTGTGTTACACAGCACATTAAATGGCACATTAGCAGATGTAAACGCTTCCATCAAATTAAAAATGGTTAGTTTGCTTGTTAGATTATTTTCTGTTACAGTAATTGTGGAGTTTTCCTATTTTCAACAGCACATAGAAAAGAACCGATTCAACTTTAATTCTCTACCTGTGGGTACTAGAAGTGGACAAATGTAGCTTTTCTGTCAGGAAATACCAGACCATTTCATGCAATACAGCACATGAAAGCAGCAGAGAAAGGAAAGGTTGTTTTAAATCGCACGCATCACTCCCAGAGAAAATACTTGAGCATCTACATTTCTAATTCGTTTTAGATGTATAGTGCAATCTGCTTCAAATATTACTTCTATATGGAGCATCCATATTTTAAGAATTCACCATTTTCTGGAAGTAAGAAAATGAAAAGCAGAGCAGTTAAAAATGTATTTACAGGAGAAAGACAGAAATGCAAAACTGGTAAACTGAACTTGGTCGAAAAATGCCAAGTTAATCTTCAAAAGGTTTTCTGGTGTAAAACATTGCTGAAGAAAGCCAGGTCTCCAGTGCAGGAAAGCAAAGCAAGAGTGAGGAAATCAATACAGCAGGTACTGCTGGAGAAGGAAGGGCTTGTTGCTCTGCCTCCATCTGTAGGAGATTATCTCATGATAAAGGCCAGGAGATTTGTTTATAGCAAAGCTGCACCTCAGGCAAACTGACCTTCCAGAACCTTTTTCGTCACCACTGGCATCACTGGGAGAGTGCAGGAAAACAAAACACAAGACACCAGTGAGTTATAGAGGTCTACTCTCTGCTTCATAACAACATCTCAGAAGCACTTCCTAACTTCCCAGTCTTTCTGCAAATCCTGCCCTCCCTGAAACACTGATGCTGTCTTGTAGACCTGATTTAGATGTCTGAGAGCGAGCCATCTACCACCTGAGCTCTGCCACAAAACAGTGCAGGTCTGGCAATACAAAGTGCAAGCCTTTGTCTCTAGGACAAGGTTCCTGCTTGCTTGCTGCTTCTCCAGCTCTTCTGCTCCTGCACTGCCACCCACACCACAGCCAACCTCAAGGGGAACCAGGAACAGAACCATCCTACCAGTCTCTGTGAAACAGTAGTGATTCCTCTTGGCATTTCCATTTGCTCTTGCCTTCACAGTTATCCAAGATTCCTCACATGGCCATGAAACACTGTATTTTCTTTTCAAGTTATTTAGGCAGTCAGCTTTGAATGAACTCACCACACGAAGCATCTCAGTAATATTCTCCCATTTTCTGGCAATTTTTATGTTCATTTGCCTTGTAGCTAAGTCACTCAGAAATGAGAAATGAAGAGTAAACTCATCTTTTCAGAAGGATTATAAGAGTTTTCATTTCCTGATTTGAAGACTTCTGATCTTAAGCAGAGGAAAAGCCCCAGCAAAACCATACCTTTGCTCATACATCTCATTCATCTCAGTGTGCAAAATTAGATCATTACAAACTGCAGCAGCTTAATCAAGCAGCCTTTGAAACACAAAAGCCTGTGACTCAAATGGAGTTAAGGAAGGTGGAAAGTGGTTTTTGGTTGGTTTTTTTTACCACTGCTCCCATAATGTTGAAAGTCATTCATGTTTCCACAGAGTGCTCGTTGATGATTATGAGCAATGAAGCTTTGGATCCTGTAATACCTGTGCTTCCATCTGTTGTTGCAGAAACCAATTCTATCGTTACTTTCTTGTTAATGACCTACTTCTTGAACTCATTTAAGATACCTGTTCCCCTGCGCTCTTCTTCATCAGTGGTGTCAGTGGAATAGCTGCTTTTATATTCAAAGATCCTGAGCACAAAAATTGCCAGTTGAATGATGTCTGTCCTGGGTGTTGAGCTGGAGAGGAGAAAACACATTTATTTTCTACAGTTTGTAATGAACTGATTCTCCAGTTGTTGAGGCACATCATCTGGCAGCGATTCCTCATTTGGGAGGATGGTTTTATATTCATCGGCATGTCATTAATGACAAACTTACTTATCTGTGGATATCTGGGAAAGGATCCCATGTTCAGCCAGTTCATACTTTGCAGTGAAAATTTGATTTGTTCCAACAATACAACACCCACCAGGAGACTGTTCAATGATATCTTTTTCCTTTTTCATGGATTTTACAAACTGCAGTTGAAGACTGTTCAAGAAAATGCTTCCTCTCTCCTACTGTCTGAAGGTTATTTTCAGGTTACTTTGGACATTTTCATGTGAGCTGTAGTGATGCTTCACATTACCCTATTGCCCAAAGCAGCACTGCATGACATTTGAAACTCAGAAACTTGTCTTTACCCATCATCAGCAAAACTCATGACCCCATCTTCTCTGAAAGTACAATTCTTTCTCTTTTTTTTCCCCCAACACTCTAGCTAAATTACTGATGTCTGTGTATTTTTAACCTCTTTTCCTCAGCCTCAGGGTTTGTCCCCCCTACCCTCTCTTTTTAGTCCACAGCAGCGGAGCTTTTTTACCTTCTTGGTGCTGGATGGCTAGAAGACAGGTCCCCTCTTGTGTGGCCTCATCCCTCTGCATGGAGCTTATTTCCAAAAGGGACAGGGCAGATCCTAGAGCAAGACAGGCACAGGAACCATGGCAAATATAAATTTGCAGTAGACTGGTGGAGAAGGTGACTTGATGACATGCCTAGTTGGTCAAAGGGCACATATATGTGTTAGGCAACGCTCCCCCTTACGGTAGATTAACGTGGCATGGTGGAATGCAGATCCTGATGCTCGTCAATGCTTCTGCCACGTGTTGAGCACTGCAGCCCCTAGATCACCGCTCTCCCTCACATCATATCACACGATCAAACACATAGAAAGTAGGCAGGTGTAGGAAGGAACATCATCAGTGCTCACCAAGCCTTTCAAACCAAAACGCAGTCTTTACTTCCCACCCCTCTGCTTTGTTATGTCCTTTTTCTACTAAAGCAGAAGGGCAGTACAGTGAGAGAAGAGAGCTGGTGATCTCTTTTACACAGTGAGGGGAATACTGTTATATCCTGATTTACTTTTTGGATGTGTTGATTTGCAGTGCATGAGTAGACAGGAGCTGTCAATACTTTAACATCTGATGGGGAAACTGGATTGAGCTTTCCTGACTGGAATACCGTAATTGGGTAGCTGAAGGCATTTCTCCTCTCCAGGCAATAATGACAGGAGCATTTTGTGTGATCTCTCCTCTCTTTGCTTCCTTCAAAGCAAAGAAGATGGTTGAAAGAAATACATGCATGTGACAGATTACAGTAATGTGGCTAAGGCTTGTAATCAGTTTATATATGCAGTGAGATGCTAGCTGCAGTTGGGTGGAAGTGGTAGCAATGGCGATGTTTTTTTATGGACATTTAGTAAAATGTTTTGAAATCATAAAATGAAAACAGCTATTACTGACTCATTCATTTTGTGGTGTCGTTGTACACAAAGTATTCTGAGGCTACTACCTCAGTGTTTTTATTTTTGCATTTGAAAGCAGATTTTCAATAACAAAGCTGGAATCGGGCCAAGTCAGATCACATGTACAGTTAAAAAGCTACATAATAAAAGGCAGAGATAAGACCTTTCATTACAGATGTGCAATAGAAAGTCCTAAGGAAAAATGAAAAAATAATTTGATGTCTCTACTCACTGCCTTAATCCCTTTCTGGAAATGGTGCTTGTTTGACCTAGGTTTAGCTAGGTTTAGCTCACTTTGTTGTTCCTGGAATGTATTAATGCAAATGCTAATGCCAGTACATTCACTTTATTGATACAACCTGCAATGTGGTGACAAGAATACCCAGCTCTCTCATCCTGTGGGTCATTTTTCCATTTCTATCCTTCTAGCTAGGCCTGTTGTTTTCTGGTTTATTATTGTACACTTGGACTTCACAAATAGTATGAGAAAAGCAATAAAAAAAAGAGTGCATGGAAATGTCAGTATTAAGCCAAGAAACACTGAATATGTGATGGTGTTTTCCTTGGGTACAGCAGTGCCGTTATGTTATAGAAGCAATAGTAAACACAAATAAAAGTATCTTTAATCTCAGCTAGTCCTAGTCTTCTAAGGCTAAAATTTACAAAAAACCTCCAACCATTTCACACAGTTAAATCAGTTTCTATTCCAAAGAAGATTAAGGCATGGTTTTTCTACATTTCTTAGGGACTGAATGATCTGAAATAGCCTAAGAGCCAAGGTTTGTGGGCAGGAACTGTAGCTGCCAAATCTGCCTGCAGAAGATGTTTGCAAACACAGTTTGGGCAATACGTAAAACCTCCTTGCTTCTGTGGATGGTTACATTGAGGCCTTTCTTGGAAAGACACTGTGAAATGGTCTTGTCTGCCTGAAGTCAATCACTTGCTGTCTCAAAGGTACACCACTGACCACTGAATCCACCCATGCCAATGCATAGGGTGCACCTGACTTTTCCCTTGAATTAACTGCTGGATCAGCAAAAAACTATCTACAGACTGCTCCAGAACTAAGACTTGTGGGTGGAAGGTAAACCTGAACCTCTGGCATAGCCCTGGTGCTGCTCTGGCACATCAGGTTGGATGTGAGGAGCTGGTGGATCTGTACAGAGACTTCCAGTGGGGTGTGGAGTGCTCCAGCCTAGCTCTGAAATGTCTAGTTTCATGCAGCAAGTTAAATTGCTTCAAGTAACTGGGTAAAAACCTTCAGATTTTGGACCAGGTGAATAGTTGAATTGAGTCAAAGGAGCAACTAGCCCAGTTAGACATAGGTACCCATGAGCTTTCAGAAATACCTTTTTTTATATTTGTTACTTTTTCAGTGGAGAAAATTAATATCTGAAATGATTCTGCACCTTTGGGCTTCAAAATTAAGCTATGGGGAGAAAGAGTGTGTGTGGAGAAACAGCAAGGGCCAGCTTTGGATTTGTATTACTTTCTGATTATGAAATGGCACAGGAGGTAGTAGTGTACTGCACCTTGGAAATTACCAAAACAGAACATATTTCTGGGAGCTTTTTCTGCAATGATGATGAAGATGTTTTAAAAAGCTTGCCTTCTACATTTCCCCATACGGGTCTACAAGGTTTGAAAGACTTTGCTCGGCTATCAGCCATCTTCATAATGCTAATGACTATATAAAAGACAAAACAGCTGCATTTATTATATTTGGTCAGGTTGCAAATATGTACATCGAAGAAGGACAACAGGCAATTTAGTAAATTAATGGTGATTAGATTTAATCTTTTGGTGTTTACATTTTTTTCAGTTCATCATGATGCTGTACAGCGTGATCCCCTGTGAAAGGTAACAATCTCTTAGTATTCTATTTCTTTACCCATTCCTAGTAGTAGACATTTAGTAAAAATAATAATTATAATAAAAGCCCCAGCAATACCCATTACCACAACAGCGAACACAAAAATTAATAAACTCAGAAAGTCTGACACAGCGAGCAGTGCGAATACGGTACAAAGTCTATCTTTACATTTATTTGCAAATGTGTATAGATATGCTTCATATAAATTAATCCTCTATTTCATTATAAGGAAGGAATTATGTCTGTGGTCAAAAGGGTGGGGTACAGTTAATCTGATTTAGCACAGCATGTGAAAAATTAATTGAAAGTCAGAACTCCATAGTGTTTATTATAAAGTAATTTCACACCAGCTCAGGATTAGCATGGTAACAGGTGACAATAGGTCATTACTATGTTAATTGAAAGACAGCATGCTTTTGTAAAAAAAAAAAAAAAAAAGAAAAAGAAAAAAGGGATGGAAACAAAATGAAATGGAAAGGAAAAAAAAAATTAAATGCAGTATTTTATCTAGGACTGGGCTGTAGTTTTATGGGACATGTCCTGGGGAGAGCGTATCTTCTGAAAATAACTCATTGGCTTTTTGGTGATAACCTTGCATTGTTCACCGCGCCGTGAAGCGTGGCAGATGTTTGTGCATGTCCTCTCCCTCACATGAGTCAAGCTGGCCCATTCTCTCTCAACAAGAGCTGGCTACGTCTCCAAAACAGTGGCCTGACATTTTCGGTTCGCTGACAGTGCTCATCGTCCCAGACTCAGGGGAAGTGGAGCTCATGTATTTACCTGGCTTGCCCAAAGGCAGCGTGGGCCCAAACAACGACACCGGGAGCTGTGTGACTTTGCGGTGGTGTTTACCAGGAGAGAAAACTCCGGCTTTGTTCCTTGACAAGAGGATTAATAAAATAAAAAGACTTTCACACCGCCAACGGAAAATAGCCTGTCGCTTCGATAGCACACTGAAGCATGAAGCTGGAGCAAGCTCATCCTTCCACTCGAGCTGCAGTGCCATTATCCTGGCTCTGAACAGGGATGGGTGCCACGACGCTCGGCTGCTCTTCTATTGTGCGGCTCGCCAGACAGCGATGTGTAGGCATTTCCCACTATAGGCCGGGGTCTGAGTAAGCAGTCCTGACCCGCCAGCTTCCGCCCGTTGAAAGAAATCAGGAAACTGTTTTCCCCCATTTTATCTGCACAATAGCAAAAAGGTTTTAAATCACTTTTGTGGGCAGAAGATCATTCTACAGGTCCTCCTGTTGACAGAATACAAAGAGCACAATATGCACTTGGATGTAGGTGAGCAAGATGGAAAGAACTCTGCATTAACTGCAGTCACCACAGAAGGACCTTTGCTAATGGCATGTCATAATTTAAACAAGGATACTTTCTGAAACCAAAATAATGTGCCTATGTCATGAAGCTAGCCGCCTTGCTCACAGTAAATGAAAATTCAGAGGCACAGCTGGGACCTGAAAATGGGAAACTGCTTTTATTTCCTGGAAGAAGAATTTAACCTCTTCAGATACTCTGATGCAGCCTGATACATGAGCTGATGAGGAATGTGACCTTTCTGCTCACCCTGCTTCAGAAAAAGTTTGCAATCCAGCCTGACACAATCTGTTGTAATATGTTAATTTCGATGCAGTTCTGCCGCAAATACTAAGGGTGATCTCTGAGACCTTTACATCCCAGAATAGAATCCTTCCAGACTTCACTCTCAACTCAAAACATCCTGATGAAGGTGCCTACTTATCTAATAAAGGTCAAAAGAAGGAAAGTGTAAATGTTCTTTGATTACTTACTACAAAGGAAAGAGCTCAGAGAGAAGACAGAGCCATTGCATTCAGTGCATGTTACAGTGTGATATGGTCTGCTGAGATTGACAGCAAAAGAGAAACACTGATGTTGAACAGATCAGAGACCATCATCTGCAAACCTAAACTACTACAGAGCTAAGGTAATAACGTAATACAAGTACCCCTGCGGGTAGATGGCATAGGAACCTGCTCACCAGCCATACAAAAAGGCAATATAATAGAAAAAATATTTTCACATTCATTGCAGGAAAACCTCTCAGAATAGTTAGGGTAAAACATGGCCTCAGGTCTGACTATGGCCAGGAGATATTATTTTCCTGACGATAAGACAGAGTAGTGAAGTGGAAGAGTAAATGATCAGGTTCACCTCTCCAAATACAACTTTTATAAAAGGGCTGGTGGTTTCTTTTGTGACCATGATATAATAATTGCTCAATAGCAGCAGCCAACCTTATTTTTAATGGTTTGTCACATCTTTGCAGCTCACTTACCATAGAATCATAAAATAGCTTGGGTTTTGCCCTTGGTGAAACCATACTACCTGGCTTGAATCACCTCCCTGTCCTCCATGTGCCTTAGCATAGCTTCTAGGAGGATCTGTTTTATGATTTTCCCAGGAACATAGGTGAGGCTGCCAGGTCAGTAGTTCTCAGGGTCCTCCTTTATAGCTTTTTTTAAAAATGTGTGCAATGTTTACCTTATTCCAGTCACCAGAGATTTTGTCTGACTGCCATGACTTTTCAAATATCATGGAGAGTGGTTTGGAAGCTACACCAGCCAATTCCCTCAGGACTCTGGGATGTATCTCATGAGGTTCCCTAGACTTATGCAGGTTCAGGTTCCCCAGGTGGTCACAAACATGATCTTCTCTTACAGTGGGCGTGACTTTGCTCCCCCAGTTCCTGTCTTGAAGTCCATTCACTCAAGAGTTGTGGGAAGAGAGATTTCCAGTGAAGACAGAGGCAAAAATAAAGTTGAGTACCTCAGCCTTCTTCTATCTGTTGTTACCAGTTTGCCAGTGCTGCTCATTGAGGAGGTGGGCTTTCTTTGACATTCTTTTTCTGGCTTCTTATTATTCTTTGCATCCCTTCCCAAATTCAGCTCCAGCTATGCCCATCCCTACAGAACTGGGCAGTGTCCCTGTACTCTTCCCAGGATACCTGTCCCTGCTTCAACTTCCTGTGCATTTCCTTCTTGCCCTTTAAGATCAGCAGGTCCTGACTCAGCCATGCTAGTGTCTTGCTGTCCTTTCCTCCTGGGGATCAAGAGCTTTTGCACTCTATGGAAAGCATCCTTAAAGGTCTGCCAGTTCTGTTCTGCTCCCATGTCCCTCAGGGCAGTTTCATAGGGGGTCCTATAAACTATTTATTTGAACAGTTGGAATTTTGCTTTCCTAAAACTCAAGGTTCTTACCTTATTCTTTTCCAGACCCATATCCCTCAGGGCTGCAAACTCCACCAGTGCATGATTGCTGCAGCCCAGGCTGCCCCCAGTCTTGACTTTGGAGACCAACAGATGCAGTATAACAGCCCTTCTGAAACTGCTGACTTAAGAAGTTATCCTCAATGCATTCCAAGAGTTTCCTGGATAGCCTACAGCTCTCCATGCTACTTTTGCAGCAGATGTTGGTGTCGTTGAAGTCTGCCAGCAGGATGAGAGTCTCCTGTAGCTGGAGTAAGAAGGCTTCATCAATCAAGGGGATTGATGAAGGCAGACTGTTGTAGACACCAACCATAAGGTTGCCTTTGTTGCTTCAGTGTCTATTTCTTACCCATAAGCTTTCAACCTGCTCATGGCTATTCTTCGGAGACAGCTCTGCAGTTATGGCAAGTCAAAGTCCCGAGTAGCACACTCATATTGCATATTTGCAGCATGCATTTCTGCTCTGAAGCTACTCTTCCACTGCAGCCAGCTCAAGCTGTAAGGACATGCCTCAGCCCCACTGACTTGTAAGCAATAACACTGCAACCTCCAACCTGATCACCCCATCTGCCCTAGCTCAGTGCCCTGAGGCTGAGCCACCGAGCCACCCACTGCATGGGTCTTCCTTTGCCTGAGGAAGGAACAGACACATCCATTCCCCTCCAGTGTGCTGTGATGCAGGCTGCTATCTGGCCAACGTGCAGACAAGACGTAATTGCTACAGGCAAGAGCAGAGCTGAGAGACTTTGAGACGACATCAACACCACTGCTGCTTCAAAGTGCCACCAATTCCCTTTCCAACATGTTTCCCTTTTTACTCTCCATTGAGTCCAAACAAACAAACAAGCCAACAGTCAGACCAAGGCAAAAGGACGAGAACACCCTAATTCTCAAGCAAAAACCCAAGAGTGACAGGAAGAACGTATCATGAATGTGCTGGTCAAACTGATGAGGCAAAACAGGGCAAAACCTGTGTGCGAAGCTGCAGCAAATATAATCTCAAAATGTTTCCAAAAGTAATTTTTCCCTATTCATTTGTTCTTGGCTGTCTCTGTTGTTTACTATGCCCTTCTGTGATCCTTAGCAATAACAGTTCAATTTAAACTCTGTACATAAAGGACTCTGTCTTCTCACGTTTCTGTACAGCTCAAGGATAGCTTACAGAGCCGTGTTATGGCTTTGCCCTTTCTCGATGAGGAATATGTTGATTTGGTTTCAGCTCATTAACTCTCTAAGGAATCTCTTCCAGCTTAGCTGTCTGCAAGGCTGGAAGAATCCATACTTCAGGATCAGGGCTTTTTCTCCCCTTTGAATTTCTGAAAGGGTGTCCCAAAAGGCATAGGCACTATAGGGAAGCCTTGGGAGATGCAGGGCTTACTTTATGGGAAATGAGCATCCTCTCTTAGGATAATGAAATTTTGTGTGTAGTGTTTGGTGTTCTGGGATTCATAAAGGTTATCAGACATGCATTTATAATAAAAGTTCTTCCTTCTTTCCCTGGCATGTGTGGGGAAGATGGGAGTGTTATCAGTCTGACATTTCTGTCAGAACTGGTATTTGAACCACTGGATGATTCTGACAAATGCCACTGCTGTCATCTGCTGCTCAGTTTTAATTATATCTGACTGAGTCTTTCAATGGCAGCAAGCAGAAAACTTAATTAGTTGGTTTAAAGGCTGATCTTCAGAGTCTGAAGAATCCAAACAGCTTTGCAGCATTTCTGCACGCAGGCTGCCATTTTCAGTCTGATGATGCAAGTCAGAAGAATTAATGGCCCCACTCATGGGAAGGGAAAGCAGAGGAAGACTTACAGGAATATACGTCAACGAAATACACCGCTTCTGTACATGACATGTCAGCGAGGCAACCTCATGTCTAAGAAACTGCTGTGCTGGCTCACAGGTGGGTCTCAGACAAATGGTAGCAGAATGCAGGGAAAAGATTGGGTGCTCATGGGAATGTACAGCAAAAGAACATCTGTTACCTTAAGCACAGCACACACGTTTATTCTGCAGTGGACTGCAAGCACTGCAGTATTTGGAAAGACTGAAAGGCTGGCATTTTCTCACACACCAATGCACTGTTCAAACAAGCTGCTTAAAAGAAGACTGCATTAACAATTTATACCACCTCTGTGTTTGCTTTCAGAGTGTTAATATGATTATATTTCTACACTATATCCTGGAGAAACAAGTATTAGTAAGATGCAATGCCAAACTGCTAATACAATGCGATTAGAAGTTAACATTACATTCACGTGCTGGCTGCAGGTTGCCTGTGGGGGGAAACCCCCCCCCCCCCCCAAAACCAAAAAACAACTGAAAATTGTTTTGTTCCAGAAACCCCAAGGCTGTGGGTTTGGACGCTTAATCCAATCACCTCATGGAGGTGTGGTCTGGTGGAAGATGGGCTTTGCTTGTGGGTGAGGCCACATGCTCTGGAAAGGTGCTGCTGGTAATGATACTGCTGTATTTCATCATTTGAAAGGAATAGGCTGGATTTCGTACTTAAAAAAGTGCCAAGAGCTCTATGTCTGTGAGCTGCAGTCAGGAGGAGCAAAAACACTTGATGGCCCACCAGACTGATCTGCTCTCATTGGTTTCCCTGGCGCTTGCAAGCTTTGGGCTTGTAATTTATCATTGCTCATAGAATCACAGAACTGCTCAGGCTGGAAGGCACCTCTGGAGATCACCTAGTCCAACACCCTGCTCAAAGCAGGGTCAGCTAGGGCAGGTTGCTCAGGGATGTACTCAGTCAGGTTTTGAGCATCTCCAAGGTTGAAGACTCCACACACTCTCTGGGCAACCTGTGCCAATGTTTGACCACCCCAATCATAAAAAGCTTTTTCTTCTGTTTAAACAGGTTTTCCCATATTTCATTTTGTGATCACTGCCCCTTGAGCTGTTGCTGAGCACCACTGAGAGGGGTCTGGACCTATCTTATTTCCTATTCTGCATCACCCATTGATTAGATCACCAGAACCTTTCTCTTCCCAGGATGAATTGTCATGGCTGTCTCAGCGTCTCCTCTATGACAGGTGCTCCAGTCCCTTATTCATGTTTGGGTCCTTCACTAGTCCCATTATGTCCATGTCTGTCATGTGTGGGGAAGCCCAAGACTGAACACAGTACTCTCCACTGATGGGGTCAAGGCACATTGCTAGCTTATGACGTCCACCAGGACACACAGATGCTTTCCAGAAAAGCTGTCTTCCCACCAGTTTGCCTCCAGCATATACTGGTGCATGGGGTTATTCCTTCCCAGGTGCAGGACTTGGTATTTCACTTTGTAGACCTTCAGGAAATGCCTGTTGACATACTTCTCCAGCCTGGCCCAGTCCCTTTGAGTGGCAGCACAACCAACTGGGGTGTTGACCACTCCTGCCAGTCTTGTACCATTTCAAACTCGCTGTGGGTGCACTCTGCCATGTTGGCCAGGTAATGAATGAAGCAGTTAAACAGGGATAGGGGAAAAGGGGAAGAGATATCTAAGGAAATTCTACAGCTTCTATCACTGTATATCACTATCACGAAGCTGGTGAAGGGTCAGGAGCACAAGTCCTATGAGGAATGGCTGAGGGAGCTGGGGCTTTTTAGTCTTGAGAAAAAGAGGCTGAGGGGAGACCTCACAGGTCCCACTATGGCATGATAAGGAGCTGAGGTGGTTGTCCATCTATGCGGGGCTTAGCCTCATAATGACAGCGGTGCTGCTTCTGCTCAGGTACAACTTCCTGTAACCTGGTGTGTTTATACCAAATCATGCAGGCCAGCGTTGTGGCAGAGGATACAAGAAATCACCATCTTCATGTATAAGTGCTAGAATTACTGCTTCCATCCTCCAGTTGCAAGACACTGCACCATGTTTATTCTTCAGCAACACTATGACGGAGAGAGGCCACCACAATATCCACTGCTCCTCCACATCCACATTTCTCCTTCTTACCACTTATGACCTGACTTGTGAGTTCATAGAGGCCTTTCCCTTTCTCTGTGCATGGCTGTCACACATCAAAAACTCTTTGGCCATGTTCAGAAGGAGTTATGTGCTTCAATTATGTTTCACTGTCATTTTCATAACTGAACTGCCCTGTACTATGGCATCACAGACTCAAGAATAGTTTGAGTTCAAGGGACCTCAAAAATACCTAGTTCCAACACCCCTGCCATGGGCTGGGACACCCTCCACTACACCAGGATGCCCAAAGCTCCATCCAACCTGGCCTTGAACACTGTCAGGGAGGGGGAAGCCACAACTTCACTGGGCAACCTGTTCCAGTGCTCTCACGGGAAGAATTTCTTCCTAATAATTAATCTGCCCTCTTTTAGTTTAAACCCACTGTGCCTTGTCCTCTCACTACCTGCCCTTGTAAATAGCCCATCTCCAGCTTTCCTGCAGGCCCCCTTCAGGTACTGGAAGGCTGCTATAATGTCTCCTCAGAGCCTTTCTTCTCCGGGCTGAACAAGCCCAAGTCTTTCAGCCTGTCTTCATAGAAGAGGTGCTCAAGCCCTCTGATCATCTTCATGGCCCTCCTCTGGACTTACCCCAACAGGTCCATCTCTTTCTTGTGCTGGGAACCCCAGAGGTGGACATGGTACTTCAGGTGGGGTCTCATGAAAGCAGAGTAGAGGGGCAGAAACACCTCCCTTGACCTGCTGATCACACTTCTTTAGATGCAGGATTGCATGGTCTTCTGGGCTGCAATCGTGCATCACCAGTTCATGTTGAGCATTTCATCAACCAGTACTCCCAAGTCCTTCTTGTCAAGGCTGCGCTCAATCCATTCTCTGCCCGCCTACAGTTGTTGTTGGGATTGCCCTGACCCACATGCAGGACCTTGCACTCGGCCTTGCTGACTTCCATGTGGTTTACACAGGCCCACTTCTTAAAGCCGTCGAGGTCCTTCTGGACGGCATCCCTCCCTTCCAGTGTTTTGACTGCAAACCTGAGAGTGCACTTGTGCTCTTCAGCACCTCCATGCTGAAGGTACGATGAAATTCCTTCTGCCTCATGGCTCTCATAAACATTTGTCCCACCATAGAGCAGCTCCTTGCAAGGCCCTTTCATGGGTGCTATCAACCTGAGAAATGTCTGCAGATATCTTAGCAGCATACTAGTGTATCACTGTGTCCAGTACATGGACATAAATAATTGAGACCAGCTATGCATTATATAAAGTAACATGGGAAACAGCTTTTTGGCCACACTGTAAAACAGGGATTATGGACCTATCTTGAGTCTCCTAAATTGGCTGCATGAGAGATTACTCCTCTTGCTTGTCTGACATGGTATTTGAACATAATATTCTGCATTCACACAGAAATGTCTTCAAGAAAACAGGGCCCTGCAGCACCTGTCACCAGAGGCATCAGTGATTTTAAAGACCTACCCTTGCTGAAACACAGCTTTTGCCAGACGTCCAGATGGATAGCCAACCTGTACAATGCATGAACTCTTTAGGGACATGTGGTGAGTGTCAGCAACCAGACACCCAGGCACACTTCATAGAGGGATCAGTGTGCTTTTACTGGAAAAAGCACATGTACAGAACATTGTGCCCTGAACTTTAGTGTATTCTTGACCTGATCTTTGGTGGATTAGTGAAAAAAGGTAGAAACTGCTTCATTTGACCTCTGTAACACCTTCTTTCTGAGATCACATCCCCACCCCAAACACACAGAAACACATGTTCACACACACACTGCTTTTCAGGAGAGGAAACCCAACCCATGTCCAATTTTCCAGTTCATTTTTTCATAAATGAAAAAGGAGATGACAGGCTCCTACCAGATGATTTAGTAATGAGGACTACAGGTCACTTTCAGCTTATTTAGAACACTTACATCTCAGTGGAAAAACATTTAATTTCACAACCCATTTGAGCTTTTCTGCTCACCTTTAGGCTACTAATCCTGAGAGTTCTTGTGGGGATGTGAATAAAAAAACCCCAGAAAGTTCAAATAAGATGTATAGTCAAGCTAGGCTTTGCAGTTTTTAATTACAAGTGCAGAAAACTCTTCACTCTGAAGTCACAGATTGCCCTTAGAAAAGATCCCCAGCTCCTCAGAGACTCACAAGCTTTGGTGGTTTTTCTCATAACCTCCTCTGCAATTCAAAC
The DNA here is from genome assembly GCA_020800305.1 of Porphyrio hochstetteri. Lineage (NCBI taxonomy): Eukaryota > Metazoa > Chordata > Aves > Gruiformes > Rallidae > Porphyrio > Porphyrio hochstetteri. The sequence goes on from CM036905.1 coordinate 37,535,746, forward strand.
AGCAGCACCCTCTCTCTCTCAAGGATGCAAACTGGAATTCATTGAGACTAGCCATGTTAAATTCACATCCTAAAGTGCACCAAGGCTTCTGCAGGAGCTGGGGAGTGAAATGGCTACGTGGTCCAAGAGTCTTGCTGAGGCTGACAGGATGCAGTGAGTCCCCTTTCCTTCTAAAGATGCTCATGCAAATGGCAGTACCCTACTTCTGCAAAAGTCTCTCCTAGGCCTGTCCCTTTGCAGCATTTGCGAGTGCAGACTCAGCCTTTTGGCTGAGCTGTCATTCTCCATCATCCAAATATTGGTTCTTTCTGTCTTATAGACCAATTTGACACTGAAGGTACCTAGTTAATACATTAGCTAAAGGGATGCTGAGAATAGTCTGCTGCCTTTAGCAGGGAATGTTGGATGCTTTTGTCTTTGAAAAGTCCCACTGGTTGTTCCTTTGTGAATGGCTGTAAATTGCTTACTGGAACTAAAATGCCGCTTTTTGTCCAACTCTTTCTTGATTTTACCCAGGAGGTACATAGCAGAGGTTGATTAAATTGCTTGATGTGCTCTCTGTCTAAAAGCGACACACGACTCTCTCAGTGTTTGTATTCAGGAGTCTTTAAAAACAAGGGGAAGAAAGAGTTTGTCATACCCAGTCACCTGTTGTCCATCCCTTTTCTGAAAGGCATTAACTTACTTTAAGACAGAAATTCTTCTCTCTGCTAAAGCTATGTAAAAGTTAGAGGCCCAGTCTAAATTAGGTGGACAAATGCCCTCCACAGGACCCCTTTCTTAAAGAGGGAAATCAGCTGTTTTTTGAAGATGTCTCCTCCCTATTCCAGGAGGATCTAGATGACTAATTTAACTAGCAGCCCTGATCTGAGGTCATAAATTCAGGTGAGGTGATGTTCACTGAAGCCTGCAAAAGCTTTGAGTAATTTTCTCCCTTTAGGCAAAACCTTCTTTTAATTTTGGAGGACAAGCAAATCCCAAGGAGCATCTTCTTAGTGTTGGAGAATCCAGAAAGTATTTCAGCATTTAATCAAAATAAAATAAAACAATAACTGTGATTTCCTTTAGAAATTTTATCTCCTTCTCAAGTCTATCCAAGGCTCCCAGGAAACATCCACTTGTTTGGGACTGGGAGCCACTTTGGATACACTTGCATTCCTCAGTTAATGGGAGTGCAAAAACTGGAGTGGACATTATTCCTTTTCAGACAGAAAAATTGGCAAGGCATTCAGCCTTGCACTGAAAACCGAAATGAGGTAAAATATGAGATATTCTGTAAATATAAACCCTTTAAAATAAAATCATACAGATGACATAAAAGAGTAAAAATTGTTACTGACATGAATAATTCACTAACTATTGCATGGTATAAGTCACCAACTAATGTGTATTACGTGCCATTTAATATTGGATGTATCTGAAGAAATATGGAAATTGGAATACTTTAATAACTTTCTATATGAAAGATGATGAGACTGCCTAAATGATTAAGAGGAAGATATGTTATAATGAACTAAAGCCACTCGAGTGTAAGGTAATTTTAATTCAAATCTCCATCTGCTTATGTATAATTAAGACTCATTTAACAAGTTAATGCCTAACAGAGAGAACTGATAAGTTTGGTATTAAAGAGCTTAAGAGAAGTAAATTAAACTGTCGAGTTTGAGGAGCTTTCATTTGAATTCCCTGTACCTGAACCAAAATACAATCTTCCAAAGGCATTTCTTTACCCTGACCATACAGCCAGGTGCCAAACTTGGGGAGAAAAAGAAGGTGAGAAAACAGAATATCCTTTTAATTTTTTATATCATGTCAAGTCGGGAATTTGACAGCATCTTTGCTGACATGAATATTTATACTGTTCAACCTGTTCACTATATAGAATCAGAATCATACAGTGTCTATACACCATTAAGAAGACACTTTGCCTGCCATCAAAAATATTTATGCTTTGCAGAGATTGCCAGTGGGGTTAAATAACCTATGAAAATAAGAGGGTTGCCTTTGAAGTGCAAAAAAAAAGAGTAATATTTTGATCTGTGGTAAATTTTACGTGATATTTGCCTGCTTAACTTTCTATTTCATTCTTTTTTTCAAATATCTTTCCTGCAAGGTCCAGTAGTCAAAACAGTGACTTCAACCTTTTCATCTTTCATCATGCAATTTTAATTTTCTTCTTTTGGCTTCTTATCCACTGTCAAGATGAGAGTTTCCTATATTCAATTCACACTTAAAATTCTCTGTGCTCCTGACTTTTTGTTGCTGGAGCCAGACGTCAGCTTTCATTTGTTCCTAGCACTTAGCAGTAAGTTAAACATTTTCAAGAACGTATTGGAAGAACAAATACCATAGTATGTCCAATTCTTATGGCAGTGCAGATGTTTCCAAGTGAAATAAGACAAAGAATTAAAGCTAGGAGGTTTGATGACCAAAACGTGATCTCAAGCAAGGACCTACATAAGACATTGTTGCAATATTTAAAGTTTGCCATTTTGTTCCAGGCCAAAACAGGCTTTCCTAATCCACTTAGCATTGGTCCAAGACCATAAAAATTAGGGACTGAATTGTTTAAAATAAATTTTATATATTTTATATATTTAAAATATATAAAAAGAGTCGAATTAGTGTCTTCTCAAATTGAGGTTCAGGCAATAAAGGTCCCTAAAATTCAACAGAAAGTGAAATGTTCCTTTGTGCATATATGCATATATTAACACAATTTACTGTTTGTAGGAAGTCTTCTCATTATAAAAGCCTTTGGGTTAATATGCATTTTGTATGTTACTCTGTGTCTCACAAACAGGAGAACATATGTTTTAAAAGGTTTCTCTTTTCTCCAAGGCTTAAAAACGCACTGTACACAGACACCACTAGAGACATTTGCAGTACTTCAGTAGAATTAGCTTCAAGTGGCATAGGAAATGTACCAGTGTAAATGGACTCACTCCAACAGCTCAATCTTTCTTGTACTGGTGCCCCCAGAGCTGGATGCAGTACTCCAGGTGGGCTCTCATGAGAGTGGAGTAGAGAAGGAAAGTGACCTCCCTTGACCTGTAGGTCACGCCTTTTGATGCAGCCCAGGACACAACTGGCCTTCTGGGCTGCAAGTGTGTATTGCTGGCTCATGTTGAACTTTTCATCAAGCAACCTCCCAGTCCTTCTCCTCAGGGCTGCTCTCAATCCATTCTCTGCCCAGCCTGTAGTTATGTTTAGGATTGTGCCGACCCATGTGCACAACTTTGCACTTGGCTTTGTTGAAGTTAATGAGGTTCACACAGGCCCACCTCCCAAGCTGGTCAAGGGCCTTCCAGATAACATCCCTTCCTTCCAGTGTGTTGACTGCAGCACACAGCTTTGTGCTATCTGCAAATTTGCTGACTTTGCAGTCAGTCCCACCAAACTGCTACACAAGTGCCACTTTTCCTTGGCTCAGAAACAGATGAGTTGTGCCAGGGAAGTTAAGATCCTTAGTTGCCAGGAGCAAGAGAAGCTGCACAGAGCTGAAGGGTCTCCTCTGGCAAGAGCTGGACCTTTTCCCTACAAGGATAGAAACCCACTTGCTCCCAAGAAGGGCTCAGAGATCCCACTTAGACTGCATCCTTGCCAAGTGCATCCCAAATCCCCAGGTTGTGCCTTGTCTCACAGGTGCTACCCAAAGTCCATCTAGGAGCTAACATTGGGGAGACATTAACAATGCCTGAAAATCCAGACAGAATCTATGCAGGATGTAGCTATCTGTAACTAAAAAGTGAAGTGCTCCCAAATGCAGCAATAGCCACCTAAGGGGGAATGCTCTTCTTTTAAACAAAGTAATATGCTTAAGAGCAAATGCATTTAATCACAACCTGCTCGTGATTCTTCTGCAATATCCTTTTTTACTCCACGAGGCATTAGCCAACCAGCCTCTCCCAGAGAGTAACACCGCCGGGTTTATGACAGCTCCTCTGTTTCGCTTTAGCCAAACTCCTCATCACATTCATTTTATCCAGGCTCCTCAAGAGCATTTAATGCTCTGAAAAAGCAGTAGGCCCACAAGATAGATATTAATAGAGCACTCAGCACATACGTGTTTGTGATTAGCAGCTTGAAGGTTAAGAACCCAAGTAAAACAAAACCTGGAGTGATTCCAGCCTTGAGTCAGGAAGTACCGTAGCACAGAAGTCATGTCACGTGCCGAGGGTGCTGTTCTGTAATTTGTACCAAGAAATGGGGTTTGGAAATGAACATCAGTTAAAGAGAAAAAAAGGGAAAAGTCAGGCATCATGATATTAATGAATAATTCACAAGTTCAGAAAGAATAATGCTAAAGTTGCTGTATTATCTCTTCTGAGATCCTTACGGGGCAAGGACAGATTAGATTCTGTCTCTGATTCCTCTTGTTCAATTCGGCGTTATCAATTTCTTTCTTATGAAAAACATAGTAACCTGATGCAGTAGGTTTAGTTTATTGTCACGATCAGGCTAAATATATATTTTTCCCTTTAAGGATATGTACATTGGAGAGGACAACCCAAGGATCCGAGAGATTTTAACCTTAACTATGGTGAGCAACACTCCTAAATCAGCTGGCAAGGCCATTGTCAAGTGACACGAATCAACTTTTTCAAGGCCATCTTGCTGGCTTCTTAGGAAAAACTACCTCGCAGTGGTCTCAGCTGGGTACTAGGACCGGGGAAGTATGAATGGGACATGAACTCCTTCCCAGCTGTGACGTGGGTGTGATAACAGACCTACGCAGCTCTTCTCTCCTGCCTTACGCTCTTTATCCTAGAGCTGCAAGCAACAATGTTAAGCAAGATCTGGTCTTGTTCCAGTTGGAAACCGTTTTTATTTTTATATTCCTCCATATGAAAAAAAAAATAGTTCTCACAACAGAGAAATGTTTTTTGGTGTTTTTTTTTTTTTTTAAGATTTACGACAACATGAAATGGATTTTGTTTCTTCTCTTTTCATTTGCCTTGTTGCTAAAATGCTATTTTCCTCATTAAAAATTATGACATTTGGAAAAAAGTGTATGCAGGAATAAACAGCATGTGGGATGTCAGCCTTGGATTTCACTGATAAAGAGCTGTTGGGATGAGGGAGCACAACACCGAGTCCTGTTCCGAAGAGAAACCAGCTGAGAGCAGTCAGCAGCAAACCACTCGCCTGTGAGTCAGACCCTCTGCATCCCGCTCTGGGGTTGTGTGTTTACTTTCCACGCTTGCAAAAACGATCAAGGCATTGCATCAGGGCAAAACACAACACTTCTCCCCAAGACTGCTTAGGGGAGAAAGGAAATATCACTTAATAACCACGGTTATGAAGAAAGGAGAGGAAACCATGGGCTGATGGAAGAACCCCAGACTGAGGACTGGGCAGGGACATGCCTGTTCCAGCAGGTCTAGAAATAGGGGGAAGGTGGCTGAGCACTGGCAGGCATATGCTGAGCTAGAAACCTCATCACCATTTGCCACTAGCAGTACTGCTCTACCACCTCTGTGTCTTCTCTTTGTCTCTCACTAGGTTCTGACAGAGCTCCTCAGATTTGGGTACATTTCCATTTACAGCCTACTAATATATCAGCCCTAAAATTACTGTTTCTCTAATAATTCATTTCCATATTACTCGAGACACACACACGTCCAATCCAGTTAGGCATTTTCTCTAATTAGACAAATGTTTTCCTGATTTTATTCTTCAGTGATGAAACAATGACGTTACATTTTCTGAAGACTGAGGTTGTTCTCTGAATTTGTATACCATTACAATTAGAGAGGAGCTCCGAGTCACTATCTAATAATGGGAAGAAAACAGTAAGTGCTGTGCCTAAGGGAATGGCACAACAGTAACCATTATCTGGAGCTGGTGGCAGCTGAACTCTGATTAGGAATGAGACCTGTTTTTACAGGCATGATCATTGGAATGTGACGAGGGAACAGCCAAATCTCCGTGCTATGATGTCTCCAGAAGAAGAATGTGGATACTTGGGCTAGTCAAAGACAAGTCCCTGGCTCACTTGGAGGGATAATCTGGTAGTGGCCCCTTGAAGCAGTATTGTATCACCTTGTGATCCTTTCTGGCCATGGATTCCACACGTTTTCCAGTTTAACAGGAACACTGAAAGTATTCTTCACTGCACATGAACAGCTGTATGTTTATTGAGGATTTAGCATGATGTTACTGGAGTCTGGTGGGGAGAATTTTCTGATCATCAAACTGTGAACTGTCAGTGGCATAATTTTCCTAAGTACTCAGGGAGCCCTGTTCTTATGGTATTTACATGCCTGGAGATGCAGAGAGTGCTGCCAATACCTACTAGTGCCAAAAGTGGTTAGAAAACAAATGACTGATTTCCAGAACTGGATAATTTGGAAATACTGCCACGTGCCTTTTTGCACCTTTAAGCATATCTTTTAAAGCCTGATGCCAAGTGACTTCAGCACCTAATCCTGCTATCAAAAGCATTCCAATCCATTAAGAACTGATCAGGGACAATGAAAATGGGTCTGTCAGGCAAAGCCTTCAACATTCATGGCTGTCCAGGACTAGTCATTTCAGCTTGCTGTAACTCATTGGGCTGTCAGCAGCAGCAGCTCAGAAGATGTCCCACTGGAAGCCAAGGTGCCTCTGCTGCAGGGAGAGATGACGCCCTCCTCCATCAGGCACCCAGACTGCAAGTTGCCCTTGCTCCCAAGTCCCAGCCAGCTCCCACTGGAGCTCTTCTAGAGCCTTGGATGCTCCTCAACAGTAAAGTTAAGGGTTTACCTAATTTAAATGCCTTTCATTCTTTATTTTTCCTCAGCTCATCTTCTATAAAAACACCAGTGACAACCACTGCTAGTTTTTCTTGAGATTGAGCTCAAAGTTACACATGTGCCCTGTTTATGTTTTTTGTGGATAGAACAAATAGCAAGCTCAGCTGGGGAAAGGACCTGCAGTAGTTACCTGACTGCATAAAACATGGTAACACATCGATGAATCATTCAGTCAACTAATAATAGCAGGTACAAAAAAAGCCAGGAAGACCCACTCACTCCTATGTGTTCTGCAAAATGAAAAGGTAATTCACAAAAACTAATCTTTGGAATTGTGTCCCATATTTCTGAAATCTCTATATGCTGTAAAAGCCACACACAGGAAAATTACTCATCTTTTAAAAGCAACTGCTCAATTTAAATCAAAGAACTCTTGACTTTTTTTTTCTTAAAGATAAGCAATAATTTATTTCTCTTTCATTTTCACAATTATCACATACTGCCCAGCTACATGACCAATGCCACTACATAACACAAGAGAATTGCCCACCTACACTTCACTTGGACAAATACAATTGCAATTTACAGATTAAATGCACTGTACAATGTGGTGTTGGGAAAATGTCACTCTTATCTATATGATGGGATGTGGCATATGATTTATAAACAGATGCACTCTACTAAGATGTAAAACTTTTAAACTTGTTAAGCCAAGGATACAGTATAAAGCATTTTGTTTTGGTATTGTATTGTTACTAAAGTAGAAAAAAAGAAAACTAGAGAAATAAATCCAGATTTTAAGTTACAGGATACGTATTAGGTTAAGAAATTAATTGGCTTCTCCACCTTTTTTTGTTTTGCTTTTCCTTTTTTTTTTTTTTTCTACAAATGAGTAATATGAATATATTGCAGGATAAAGAAAGACTGCCAGATAAAGAAGGTACCGTTATATGAAAAACAAATGAAAAATTACCAGGTAATTTTGCTTACAAAAAAGGTCAAACTATAAACAGTCACAAAATATATAAAAATGCCACATTGAACGAGGCAATTGTACTCTACCTAAACTGGTAGTACACTCTCTGAAAGAAGTTGCGTTCATACAGTAGTAACTGATAAAAAGGCATTGTGCACTCTTGTGCCGTCTGGAGATTTAGCACCATGTGTCATCAGTTCTTGGATTGTCATCCAGTTGTCCAAGATTTTCTTGTTTCTCTTTTTCATCATCTTTTTGTGACTCAGTTCAATAATGTTAATTTCCTTTTTGCCCTCGCTGCCACTCTGCGGACTCTCCTTAAGACACTCCAGCCTGCTCCTCATCATGAACTCCCGCCGCCTCCTCTGCTCCTTAGCTCGCACCAAATGCTGCTTTCGCTCTTCTTTGCTCCAGTAGCGACCCATCTTCATCTCACTCATCGTATCATCATCCGTTGTCATCCCACTGCGCTCCTCTTTAATTTTTAAGGCACGTTCCTTCAGGATTCTGTCTCGAACTGGTCTCTTTGTGATATACCTCGTCCCATCGCTCCTTATTTTCACTTTCCACTCCATCTTGGGTTCCGCACACTTCTGCGAGTCTTTGCACATGCTCACCAGGCTGAGCTGGCTTTGGGCATACTCCACAGCAGACTTCTGCTGGATCAGTTGCATATAGCTCTGATAATGCTTTGCATGAGCGGGTATATTCCCATACCTGTAAGAAGAGCTGTGATAAGGAGACAGGTAGGGAATGTGCTCGCTGCTCTGCTTTTCCTGGTCTGTGAATTTGCTGCTTTCTGATGCTAGCGCTGCATCCTCAGCACCACTGTTTTGCTCAGTGGGTTTGGCTTTGGCTGAGGTTGTCTCTCTGCTGCTTTGTCCTGAGGACGACTGATTAGCCACAGTTGTGCTCCTCAGATTCTTCCTGTTGGTGATACTGATCATCCTCTGGAGAGAGTTATCAGGGGATCGCTCTACCGTCAGTGGAGTGCTCCTGCAACTTTCAGCTGTGTTGTAGGCACTGGAGCTGTCCTTGTCAGACTTCTCAGGGTGTTCCATGATGTCATCCAGTTTGCCTCTTTGCACATCTATGCTGGTGTTGTAATTCCTGAACCCTTCGTCATGTAAAGCCCAAATGTCTCCATACTGATCCCTCACCTTTTGGAGCCGGTGAGCTTGCATAATATTCTGACATTCGAGTTCAATGTTCCTCAGTTCCTCATTGAGTAGCTGCAGCTCATGCTCCACTCCATCTTGCTCTCTTCTGTTGCACTCTATTGTGCTGCTCGAGTAATACAAGTCATACTCTCCATGGTTTCGAATCTTGCACTTCAGTTCCAGCAGTTGCCGAAACCTTTCACATTCCTCCTCCGGGTTTCCTATGAAATCAGATTCGATATATTCCCCAGACACAAAGCTTTCATTGCACTGGAGCTCAACGCTTCCCAACGTATCTTGGCTGTGGCCCAGATCCCGTTTGCCCTGCAGCGTAGTGCTGTTCTGCTCCTCAGGTGCATTTTCTTGCTCCGAGCTCTCGTCATTCCGCAGACTTTCATCTGTAGGTCCCACCCCACTGTCCTTCTCATGATTGTTGGATGATGAGGTTGCAGTGTCTGTGGTGCCATCCTCCTCTTCATGTTTCTTTGGCTAAAAAATGAGCAAACCAAAATGATTACCAAATGTAGACCATGTTACACAAGAATATTTTCCAGCTCCATTTTGCTTAAACAGCTGGGATCTGATTTAAGCCAAATTAAAACAGATCACTAAACAATAGTCCTACTGCTCACAGCTTTTAAATGGTTCTGAGAGTCCTGCTGTGGTGGCCATACTGAGTGAAGTAGATGAATTACAGCACTAGTGACATATCTTCTAAAGTCCTGAAGGAAATATATCCCTTTCTAGCTAAGCCATCTCTTTGCAGTGCTTAAAGATAATGATTGCCAGATGGTGCACTGTTTTTGATTCTGGAGTATGGCCAGAGACTGGTGGAGCTGAAATCTTCCCAAACTTTAGAAAAAGCTTCACTAATGGTATCACTTCAAAAAGACAGAGCAAGCAGCCAATCAAACAATGACTAGTACAATCTAAGAGGGTGCAAAAAGACTACTTTCATCAGTGGGGCTTTTTTAACTAGTGAACTCCTTGTTTGCTCCATGGAGACGGGTGGTGTTGAAGCCTGCAGGTGGCTAGCCTGTTCCACTCTACCCTCTACAGCCCTCTCTCACACTTCTTGCTTTCAGAAGTCTTTTCCTGAAAGACTATTCATGTTTGTCCTGGTTTCAGCTAGGACAGAGTTAATTTTCTTCCTAGGAGCTGGTATAGTGCTGTGTTTTGCATTTGGGATGAGAATAATGATGATAACATGCTGGTATTTAGTTGTTGCTAGGCAATGTTTAGACCAAGTCAAGGACTTCTCAACTTCTCATACTGCCCAGCCAGCGAGGAGGCTGAGGACGCTAAAGAAGATGGGAGGGGACACGGCCAGTACAGCAGACCCAAACTGGCCAACAGGATATTGCATACCATACGATGTCATGTTCCATATATAACTTGGGGGAAGCTGACTAGAGGTGCAACAGTGGCTCAGGAACTACCTGGGTATTGGTGGTCTGTGGGAGGTGAGCAACTGTGCTGTGCATCCCTTGTTTTGTAAATTCTGTGATTATGATTATTTTTCATTTTTTGTCATATTAAACCATCTTTATCTCAACCCATGAGTTTTACCTTTTTTCTCCCCAATCCTCACCCCAATCCCACTGGGCAACAGAGGGAAGCTGGCAAAAGGCTCTGTGGTTGTGTTAGCTGCCTGGCAGGTTAAACCACAACAGTTCTAAATTTTGCTCAAGAGGACTCCTCTCCGTTACATCCCTGGAGATAATTTTTGTTCACTAGTTAGAGTTTATGTTCCTCAGAAACAGAAACAATCTTTTACCATTAAGCGTAGAACAACACCGAGTGCCTGCCACGGGCATAATGTCAAGCTTTAAGGCTGTTGTTTTTTAATTCACACTCCACTCATTGTACCTAACCTATTTATATTATCAACCTATTTGTATTCTCAAAGGATGTGTGATAATACCTCTCTGAAGAGACAGACACTTTTTACTTTTCAAATTGGTAGAAGCAAGGTACTCCCCTTACCAAGCAATCATGCCGAGTGCAATTTATATGGCCTGTTCACCAAATATCAAAGTGTACACAGTGCCAACCAAATGCTGTTTCTCTTTTAGGAGGTGTAATTGCATAATTATGTATAATGGTAGCAATAATCAAGGGAGAAAAAAAGGTACAGAGCACCCAGTGAAAGGAAACAAACTCAAAGAGGCCACTGTCACAATTCCCTTTATCTCTACTTTGACAGACAGTAAAACAGGATGAAAATGTGTCTCCTATTTCATCCTTTCTCCTCTTGGGCATCTCATGATCACACGCCCTTCAACTGGTTTTCTTTCTTCAATTGTTAGGAAAAAATAATGGCCTAGTCTCAGGAAAACAAAAATAACCTCCACCTTCCAAGTGCAATGTAACAGTGGAATGAAATAAATATTGAAGGAGACACACCACCAGTGTATGACGGACCAGTTAAATTTTTCTGAAAACATATTTTAGCAATTTGTTTTCAGATAAGATCTGCAAAGAAAAACTTATCTTTAAAACTGTAGCATATATTTTGCAGCCATCAATTCTCACATACAATGTGCAGCTGATAACAAAACGCACAACAAATGTGTAATTCTCATGTTGCTTTGGCAGCCACACTGACAATATGGTGCCAATTGCTACCTCTCACTCTCCCCAAGTGGGAAGAAACTCCCTCCCTGAATTTCAATGTCATGGGACAGAAGGTACTCAGTGCTATTCAAGGGATTCAAAGTTTCAATGTTTCTTGATGCTGCAGGGTCACCATTTTCTAGAAACAAGGTTTAGAAACTTCAAGTTTCATAAAAATTCTGCCAGTTTTAAACATTCATTTTTTCCCCATATGAGATCCTCTCAGATCTTTCTACTTGTCCGCTTAAAAAACAAGGGTAGCTGCTTGTCTCAGGAAGAAGCAATATGAAGAGTAGTACCACTCTAAATAAATATTGCAGAATTTTTCTAGATCTATCTATCTATCTATAATTATCACTTATCTATCCTTTGTTTCTTCAGCTTATGCATTGCTGTGAAGGTGTATAACGTACACTGGAAGAGTTTTTTATTAAGTCTCTTGTATTTTTCCAAAGTGGCTGCAACACGTAAGTTCCATTTTCAGGAGTAGCTGGAGATGTGGTGGGAATGCAATGTCTTCTCATGTCACCTGCTTTTTAAGAGGTCTAAAATGACCTTTTGTACACAGAGAAAAAAACTGTTTAGAGAGTTCTTACTGAAAAACATCAGTAACGAGAAAGAAGAGTACTCCAACCAGCCGAGTGCCCAAGGCTTTCATCAAGAATGCTGGGGATTGAGATTTAATTTTTTATTTTTCTAGCTTACCTCCACCATGTGAGTGCCACTACACAAAACTGTTCTGGTCCCTTCTCTCACCTGCTTTGGAGATGTTCCAGCTTGTGTTGACCTCCTCTGCCCCCGAACTTTTCAGCAGAGGGGTCAGCTACACTGCACCCCAGCCACTGCAAAGTGTAGCCCACGTTTCTCTGGAAACGTGCTCTGGAAAATATTTAGCCAGTGACAAGAGTGGGAACAGCTCCACCAGGCACTGGGAGGGCCATGCTGCAGAACAGCCAGGAATTCGGGTGCCTGCCCCAAATGTGGGATCTGCTCACATTAGAAAACAAGGAGGGCAGGGTTTGCTCCCTGACCCCGAGGGTGAGTGATAGAGTACAGCTTGCATCCATATGACTAAACCCATCTTACTCCCTAGACAGGGTAGTTTATCCACACTGTGTTAGCACAGTTATACAGCTTACAGGAGCAGAGCTCTCTGATGCATCCCCTGATGTCTCCAGCATGGTTCCACACCACCAAAGCATATATTTGAGCACGTCTGAAAAAAATCCCTTAATGTACCTATTTGTATAGGTTGTGAAACAGATTTTATAGCTTGGATGTGCACAATCAACACTTTCAGAATTAGTGGCTCTTGCTTTCCACACCACTTTTATCAAGAATTTAAACTTTGCTCCTTCAACTTCCACTTGATTTAAACTGACTGAATATAATGCGCTGCCATCTACTCAAGTTACACTATCCATAACCTACGCTATCCACAGACACAGACAAAACATGTCAACAAAGTAAAACCCCATCTTTCCAGTCTAACAGAAATCAGATAGGTGGGATTGATTTGTCCAGATGTAAATGTCTATAGTACAGGCACCTGAATGTCAGGTAGTCACTTTGGGTTCCCTCCCTGTCAGGAAGAAACAAGTGTCTGTACAATCAGATTCTTAACGTAAAGCAGACATCCATATCACATTAACTCTTTCCCCAGTACATGGATCCTTGCAGCTAGTTTAATTAAGAAAATGGAAAATAATAGAGATATTTATTGTGCTGCATGTTTTCAGGATATATTTTAAAAAACATCTGTGACTCAGGTAAGGTAGCCTCTGGCATTTCTGTCCTGGACAGAACACTTGCCAGAGCGCTTGCCAGAGCCCCTAAACATGTGCAGACTGAGCAGTCTTTTACAACATGAGATTTTAATTATGAAAGGTAGCAAGCCTAATTCCAGGTTAAATCCCTTCTGAAAAACAAGAGAGAGTCTCCAATTGTCAGTGCATTGCTTTTGTCAGTGTTATCTATTATCTATTCCAAACAAAGTGTTTGTTTTCAAACGTATGGTATGTTGTCAATCTCTTCTACAATTACTTCTGTTTGAAATACCAAAGGGCTCCTTAGGCCTCATCTTTGCAGTGAGAACTCAGATAATGAGAAGGCAAACCTGGCAGTGCGTACAATCAAGCAATAAATGAACCTCAAAAGATTCTGTGTTTCAGCTCCAGCAAGCATTCATGCCTATAAAATGGCTAATCTTGCAGGAATTCAGGCGCTGTTCTATTCTCATTTTGCAACTTACGATGTATATTGGGACTCAAAACCCAGGCTGCTCCTAAAGTTTGAAGGCAGTGTGATCCAGTCAAAGGTTTTAATAAGCATAGCTGCTGGGCTCTCTGATCAGCCTCTGACAGTGAGAAGGAGACCGACCGCAGTGAGACAATCTCCAGTGGCAGGTTGGCAGGCTAACCACGAGTTGCTCCAGCCACGAGGGGAGATGGAGATTGATTTCAGTGGTGCACTAAAAGGCAAAAGGCTCTCCTGCAAACAATGCCGTTCTTTCAGAAGAGGCCTCTCTCAAAAAAGAATATTCCCCAGATATTTTCACTGCATTTCAGCTTTGAATGAACTCAAATGAATTTTTTTTTAATTCAATTCTTTCTCTTCTTAATAGGTTTTGATATATTTCATGATACCAGTAAGAATTTCTGCATGGCAAGTGCATAGTATTCTTCTGAAAGTTATCTCTGCTGCACAATGAACCACGATGTTGTAAAGGCGAAGGAATACAATGAGTTATAAAAATGGAGAATTACAGCTTTCCTTGAGTTTTATTGGACTGTTCTATATGGAGAAGATACAATTCTTGATTAAATTCTACAGAATGGCTCAAAAACATAGAGAAAAGACAAGACTAGCTGCTTAATTTTTCTATTACAAACTGTACCAGATTTTTCTCTGGCAGCTCATGCTAAATGTTAAAATGGCATTCTGTAAATCAGACTTGTATTTGGAAGGACATTCCACTATACTGCTGCATTCCTGCAGCTCACAAGACTCACGATACAGATGATTATGAAGCCAGAGGACTGTGTTCTGGTTCACAAAAATCAAGGCTGGCATTAGAGCGAGATCTCCATGGCCAAGTAGGGAGCTTGAAGATACTCAGCTTGGCCACCTGTAGTTGTAACAAGAGCAGTTTCATTGCTCTGATGGATTACATGATTCACCTCAGGAAACTGCTAGGTTTCCCGGCCTAACAAGGAGTAAAGAAGTGGTTTTCCAACTTGCCGAGTCACTACATTGAGTTGAGAGAGACAGCAGCTGTCACAAATTACTGACGGTCCATTACACACCAAGCTGCATTTGGTTGATTCGATTACTCATCAGAAGGGCAAAGAAATGTCTGGCTGTCCTAGAATTACTTCAAGCTACCCAACGTCAGACACTGACAGAGCACAAGTGACCATAATTTTTTCAAGTGTAGCTGTCTTCTACAGTAATATAAAATCTCATTAGGGCAAAAGCCCCAAGCCTATCCTTAGTATAAGGTCCCAAGGAGGAATAAGCAATTTCAGTGGCTTCTCTGAAACCACTTCCCAGAACACAATCCTTCAATAATTAACACTAATTATCCACAACCCAAATTCAGTGAAAAAGCCAAAGCTTGACAACAACTTGGGAGTGGAATATCACAACAGTGAAGTGATTTCAGAGGTCCAAAAATCTGACGTGAGGGAGCAGTAGGGGTTTGTCGATAGATATACTCAAGAATTTCCTCCAGAGTTGGGGTTTATGTGAAAATGTCACTGTGCAAAGGAAAGTGCTTTGTGAAGAACAAGTGTTTGTACTGACAACTCTTTTTTCACTGAAAGAGTTGTCAGGGCCTGGAATAGGCTGCCCAGGGAGGTGGTTGAGTCACCATTTCTGGGTGTGTTTAAAAAAAGGGTAGGTCAGGTACTTAGGGATATGGTTTACCATAGGACAGGAACGGTTGGACTTGATGATCTTAAAGGTCTTTTCCAACCTTGTAATTCTGTGAAATCTTTTGCTATCCAAGATAAAATTTGTGATTAAAAAAATAAACAGGATTTCAAATATTAGAGACTGGTCAGAGTAGCTTGCAGTGGAAGCTTTTACCTGGGAAACTGAGGCTTGGATCACTGCCAGGAAAAGAGAGTCATAACTAAAAGGCTGCTATAAATCCTGTTGCAAGACTCCCTTCATCTCTGACCCTGGAGTTATTTCACTTTGTGTAAATAACAAAATGCTAGTAAAATAAACGATTTGTAATCTGATCTATCATATTCCAGATAATTGACTTAATTGTTTTGCCACTGTCTCTGTCCCAAGGAATATTTAATTTATGTACAGTGAATAGCTTTAATAGGAGCTATCACCTAGTCAATAGTCCCGTGTCAAGGCTGGAGAGAAGGTGAGGAGGAAACAGGCTAGATGCATGTTCAGGCCCTCAGCGTGGACCAGGTGGTGAGGTATCTGAAGCCAGGTCTGCTGTTAGGGAAATAAGCTCCCTGGTTTCCAGGAGAAGGAAGGATCTCGCAGTCTTTCTCCCTCTATTCACTTCAAAGAAAAATGCCTCAGGCTTTGTTTTCAAGCAATTCAGAATGGGGAAAAAAATTGTAAGTCACAAATTTCTGTGGGTGGGAAAGCTTCTCCCCAGGTGCACATACACAAAAGCCAAGAAATGAAGTTGGATTTTATTTCCTTGGCTCCATGCAGGTATGCGTGCTGACAGATCACAGGACTCAGGTGTGGATAAGGTCACTTACGCATTCTGCAGTAAAATATGACTCAGAAGACCCATCCCATGACGAAACTGTATGGCTGGGGGGGCACATGCATCTTTACAGTCACACTGTTTACAGCACAAATGGGCAGGTAAAAGTTGGGATAGCAGCAAGCTGAGACTATGCTAACAATACACTTATTTGTCTCCATTAAGAAAACAAATGCGGAGCTGTGCGCTGTTGGTATAAGAAAAATACACTTGTATTACCAAAACACCTGTTGTTTATTTTAAGCTCCTCTTCCATCTTATTCTGCAAGCTCTGTGATGCCAAGGGCTGGCTCACACCTCACAAGCATATAACAAGAGGACATCTATCTCAACTTGGAGGCCTACATGCTATGCTGATACAATTCATTAAAAAAAAAACCCAACCTGACATAAAATATAACAACATATACCCCCAAACACTTCAGAATTAAAGAGAAGAAGCAATGTTATTCTGAGAGTTCAGAGAAAGTGAGAATTCTGCGCTTATCACAGCCTCCTAAATTGTTTGCTAACTTGTAATACTGGGCCTAAGCATCTATTGTTCTCCTTTTTCTTACCGACAGCATGCTGGAGTTCACAGCACTTTAGAGACCAAATTCTATCAAAGCCTTTGACTCCGTTTTACAGCGTACCATTTCATTCTCTATTAATAAAAAAGTACACCTAGCAAAATTTCAAATGATACATTTAGTAGCAGTCCTACCTGCTCCACCTCGTTGGCTGTGTACTGCATGGCTTCATTATGCTGCTCTTCCAACATTTCCAAGTTTAACTCCTCTAAGAATTCATTCCTTTCATCATCCAGCCACCCTTCCTCCAGCTGCAGAGAATACATCAGTGCATTATATTATGTTAGCAAGGACACATGCTAAAACAGGGTAAACCCAACTGGCAATGCTTGACTAGCTCTTTTTCTCTTAATGATTCTCTTCAGAAAGCCAGGCGGTAGGAGTTCACGTCTCAAAAACAGAAGAAGAAAAAGAAGGAGATAAAAAAGAAAAGAGCGACTCTTAGGCCTTTTATCCTTTCTTGAAACAGTGTGACTGATTTTCTCTCGTAATGAAGGAGACCGCGCAGCACAGACATTATTTCCTTTCAAAAGGTATGAAAGGCGCAGCGCATCATCCTGAAGCTGTCACGTTCATTACTGCTGAGAGCCTCCGCGCTGAGAGAGCGGCGGTGTTACTAATAGGGACAGGAGGCAACTGGCTCTTTCCTCTGACAACCTCTGTCCCAGCGCTGTGCCCTGCTGCTGCCACCTCGATAGAAACCTTACACCGCGTTTCTGTCACCGTTTTCCCATTGATCGTCCAGGCAAACAAACAAACAGAGGAGGGTGACAGAAAGATGCGGTGACTTGAAGGGAGGTTATTTTTGTTCTCTCAATGTGCCTGGGAGCAAGGCTTATCCATTTGGTGGGGTTTTGTTCCCCGAGTGTAAAATAATTCTTTGACCTTTGGTGAAGGCAGCGTTGCTAAAGGACGGGGGGGGATGTCAAAATGGGTATATCCTCTCCTTGCACCCACTTTACACCCTTCACATCTTTCTAAAATGATAAAACAGGCACCCCATGCCTGAAATGCTCATCCTCCAGTTCTGCTCATTGTGCACGTGGCTCACATCCATTTGTATCTGTAATCCCTTGCCAGATCATAGAATCATAGAATGGTCTGGGTTGGAAGGGACCCCAAGGATCACAGAGTTCCAACCCCCCTGCCACAGGCAGGGTCACCAACCTCCAGGCCTGGATCTACACAAGGTTGGCACACTGCATTGAAAAGCAGAATATTGGTCAGTGGCACTCCTGGCTATCACAACGGTATCATAGCTGAAAGAAACACTGTTGATTCACTGCTAAAGGAACCAGAGGAAGAAGGTGACAAAAAGCTGCTAGAAAGTACGAGTGTCAGCATTAGACAATTACAACAGTACCAACTATTCATGTCTCAAGACAGCAAGACCGAAGTAACACAGGACAATACCTAGAAGCAGCACCATTGCTTCCAAGCCAGGAGAGCTCTGGCCACAGATGCCAGTCAGAAAAGTTAAACCCAACCAGCAAACAGTAGTTCAAAGCTACACAAGGAGTGACTGGTGCTGTGTGGTGTTTCTAGTTGAATACTAGCAGGAAGCCATCGTTTTCCTTCACAAAGTCTGATGTGTATTCTTGTTTGTGTCAATGAACTCTTTCCTCTTCTGAAGAACATCAGCCTTTCACTGTTTTCCTTGGCAAAGCCAGCCTCTAACAGCTTGGGATTAGGAGAC
Organism: Porphyrio hochstetteri; assembly: GCA_020800305.1. NCBI lineage: Eukaryota > Metazoa > Chordata > Aves > Gruiformes > Rallidae > Porphyrio > Porphyrio hochstetteri. The sequence continues at coordinate 37,554,247 of CM036905.1, forward strand.
TTCTTTTCTTGAGGCCACGTTATTTTTATGTTTATCCTTAATGGGACTTTGAAAGCATCCTCTGAAACATCTGCTACTGGCCACTAGTATCGCTTACATGTCTTGTTTGCTTTTTTTCCAAGCATGAACATAGCCTTCCTCTACCAAAAAGGATGCATCTGAATTTCCCTCATTTGAGGAAATTTAAAAGATTAAAAATATGGAGGATGAAATCTGTCTTTCATAACATCTTCATAGGCAAGCTTAGGAACTGTGGGTCAGATGAGTGGAAAGAGAGGCAGATGGAGAACTGGCTGAATGGCAGAGCTCAGAGGGATGTGATAAGCTGTGCACTGCATAGTTGGAGGTCTGTAACTAGTAGTGTGCCCCAGGGGTCAGTACCAGGTCTTGTCTTGTTCAACATATTCATATGACCTGGACGAGGGGACAGGGGTACCCTCAGCAAATTTGCGGATGATACAAAACTGGGAGGAGTGGTCGACACACCAGAAGGCTGCACTGCCATTCAGTGAGGCATGGACAGGCTGGAGAGCTGGGTGTAGAGGAACTTAATGAATTTCTACACGGGCACGTGTAAGATCCTGCACCTGGTGAGGAATAACCCCAGGCACCATTACAGGTTAGGGGTTGACCAGTTGGGAAGCAGCTCTGCAGAGAAGAACTTGGGAGTCTTGGTGGAGAAGTTGTCCATCAGCCAGCAAGGTGGCCAGGAGGGTGCATTCTTGAGGTGCATTCAAGAACAGTGTAGCCAGCAGGTCAAGGGAAGTTATCCTCCCCACCTGCTCTTCCCTGGTGAGGCCTCACCTGGATTAGTGTGTCCAGTTCTGGGCTTCTCAGTTCAAGAATGTGAAAGAACTTCTGGACAGAGTCCAGCGGAAGGCTACAAGGGTGAAGAGGGCATTGGGGCACCTCTCATATGAGGAAAGGCTGAGAGAGCTGGGTCTGTTTAGCCTGGAGAAGACTGAGAAGGAATTTCATCAACACTTACAAATATCTAAACGGTAGATGTTGAAAGAATGGGGACAGATTCTTTGCAGTGATGCCCAGTGAGAGGAAAAGGGACAACAGGCATGAACTGGAATAGGAAGCTCCATCTCAATATGAGGAAAAAAATTCTTTACTCTAAGGGTGATAGAGCCCTGGGACAGGCTGCCCAGAGAGGTCGTGGAGTCTCCTTCTCTGGCGATATTCAAAACCTGCCTGAACACAAACCTGTGAAACCTGCTCTAAGTCATCCTGCTTCAGCAGGAGGGTTGGACTAGATGATCTCCAAAGGTACCTTTGAACCCCTACCATTCAGTGAGAGGTTAATCTCACTTGGGGAAATCTACTGCTTTGGTTGCAGCAGACCTAGTACCTAACTAATGGGAATGCTTTTATGTTATGATACAGCTTTTAGAATAAAAATAATATATTGCTTACCATATGTGTGCTCTACATACAGACACAGGAATGCACATGCCTGTGCTGTTTGTTTACACATTAAATGGGTTATTCATTCCTCTGTTTCTCTGCTTCAAAACTTAATTATTCATTGGTATTCACCAAGCAAATAAATAGTCAGAGGGGGTTCTCTTCCCTGTTACCAAATGAATGTGGTCAGCCACTACCCTTCAAGACTGCCATTACCATCTATTATCTAAAAAATAAAAGCCTGCTTAATCATGCTCTTCTACCAGAGTCAGAACAACACAATTAGCAGAAATCAGTTTGTGGACAGCACTAATTCTGATATGCTATAGCTTTTTTTCCTTCAGTTTCCCATTAATATGTGCTTAAAACATATAAATTAGCTGCCTCACTCACCAATAAAAAATCCCAAACCAAACCCAAAAACACTTATAATTTGAAAGGAGCATCCATATGGGAAGCTACATGTGGACAGCTAAGCAATTCCTTATCTCATATTGACTTTTTCATGTTGGCCAGTGTAAGCAAATAGAGAGAATGAACTTTCCTACTTTCCTATGGCCTGTATTTTTTAAGTGGGTGGGTTTCAGCTCCCTACTGAAAAACAAAATCTTAGTGAAAACTAAGAATAATACTGAAACAGGTCTTTCAAATTTTCTGCAGCTTCCAGAGAGGGTTACAGTTTTGCAATAATAAAATTATGCATAACTTTTTTTTTCTGTACTATGCCACCAGTTTTATGGGAATTGTTTAGATTCCTGAAAAACATAAAGGAAATGAATGCTGAAACTGTGACTATTATAACTACCATATCAAATAGAGATTACAAGTGGCACTGAATTACACTTACTCAATTTAATTTATACAGAGTATGCAGCTAGCGAGACTGAGAAATATCAGATCAATACCACGAGAGAGAAATGGCAACATAACTGACTCTGAATTGTTCGCAGATGGAGAGAGCAGTGATAATATAATGTCTTTTTGCTTTGCAATGGCCTATAAACAGAATATAAAGTGAAGTACAAAACAGTACTCTTCTTCCACTCTACCTCTCCTTGAGTCTGATGATCAACCTAACATCTGCCCCCTGTGATGACATAAAAAATTACTGGCATGCCAAGATTCATGGCATTGGCATGACTTTACTTTTAAAAGCACAGAAGTGTTTCTAGAAGCTTTTGAAAATGCACCTCCCAAGATACACACAGGTTTTTGTGACCGGGGTCCTTTGAAAACCATTAGATCCAGGTTTGCTTAATGGGATTGCAGTGAAAGTCCCATAACTGGTACATAAATGAACAGTTTAAATGCCAATTTATAAGCACGTAAGATAGAAAGAGACATCATCGACTACCTACAGCTTTTTGTAACTTCATATAAGTGACAGAGATTAAGTACAGGAAGTTTATCCCCAGAAGAAGTAAGAATCATCTAACAAGTAATACGTAGTTTTCAAGTTCTACTTCCTATTTTACAAATATCGTATTACAGTTGTTAGCTGTATTTGTACACCCACTTAGGAATTGCTTAGTTTGGGGACAACACGCCATAGAAATATCATGCTATTTTCTCTGTTGGCCAAAAAGGGGCCAAGCTCTGCAATTATCTGTTTCATCCTTTTGTCAGGAACTTGGGCATTCCTATTTCTCAGCAGTTCATTACTTACAGTGGCAGTGACTGTACAGTGTAACCCAGGTTCTGGCGCAGTGCATCTATTTACTCTAACCTGCATCTCCGGTCTTGCAACCAGCAACACAATTTTCTTGCATTCTTCGCTGGAGAGCAATGCCACCGCCTCTTCCCGATTCTGGACATCTTGGCCATTTATCTAGAAAACAAATGAAAGTGGCACATTAGTTTCTATTTCCACAAAGCAACACACAATAAAGGGCAGATATCAGCTCATTTGTGCTGAATGTATGGACAATGAAACTCGCGCAACGGGCTCATCTTCAGCCCCTCAGTGGTAAGTGCCTTCACTCAATTATGCGCTTACTGTAAGAGCTGTATCGATCGTTGAAGGATGGTGGACATCAGAGGAAGCAGTTATGTTCATAAATGTCCAACCTGCGCCCTGGTAACATACATCTAGCAACACAATTAACCAGCCCCTGACAGGTGACGTTCATCTTTCTCCGTTCAGAGTAATGGAAGTGTCACTCTGAGATAATAGTGCTGGTGGAAGCAGGACTGGTAATGCTACAGCTGAAATCAGTCACACTGTATGCTGGTAGAGAGCCAATTAGAGAGCTACAGTATTATCTCTCACCAGGCAATACTTACAGGCCACTGCTTATTGCTGCTCCATTTAATCATTTTATATTTGTGTGGACAGCTTAGTATCCAGAACCACACAAAACATATGTATCCCCCTTACAAGGGGATAATCAAAACAGAAGTGGTTCTCCAATAAGGACGTGTGTTTCTTGCTACCTTTCTCCTATACTGTTACCTCATTAAAACAGCCACATCCATGAGTATGTGGTAACAAACACATTTTGCTTTGTCCAAACCCCTTTACTGAGGGAATCAAATAGAAATCTTATTTTCCATGCATGTTTGGTTTTGTCCAATTCACAGCATAAGAGGTATGTTATTCTTACTGCCACAACAACAACAAAAACCTTTGGTCTATTTGAAAATGCATGAAAACAAAACTGGAAGACTGAAGGATCTGAGTATTTGGAAGAAATAAAATCTTGTAAGGGTTTGATATCAAAGTATCAGGAACTGCCTGGTCAAAAAGTAAAGAAAGTTGCATTTGTGCATGTAGGTTTGACCTGAAAGACTTGACTCAAAAAGACAGCTTTAATTCAGATTAAAGAAAACCTCAGTGTGCTCTGATTATCTAACCAGCAACAAGTAAAATGTCTCAGACAATTCAGAGCTTACATGAAGGGATAGCTCTGGTCTGTGGGAGACCAGAAAACCACTTGCTAAAGCAGAGATGCAGCCACAGAGACCTAGGAACAGATCTCTGGCTTATGCAAAACACCCTGCAGCCAAGGTGGGTCCTGGAGGCGGTGGCCTTGCTGGTCCTACACAGCCTGGATGTGCCCACCCCACACCGGCTGCACTGTCAAGGGGGTCAAGCAGGACTTCAGCCTGACACATGGCATCTCACTCCTATGGACCGGATGTGTCAGTCTGGAGGTTCACAGCTAAAAATAGAAGAAGCTTAGGCATAAGTCTCACTAGGACTGTCCTTATAAAACCTTTCCCTTGATGTTGTAACATTTGATGTAAAATACTCAGGGTGTTCTCAGATACTTAGGAAGGCTGTGAAGGTGGCAGGAGAGGTGTGAGGTTTATGAGAGAGAAAAGGGGAAAGCTTCATCCTCAAAAACGTGAGGAAATCTGCTGTAATTTTGTGAGAAATCCACAAAACAGAACATCCCTCCTAGCCTTAACCAATGCCATCCACCACCCACAGAAAATGCCCCCACGCTCAAGGATCCGTCTCTCTCCCAGCCTCAGTGTAATCCTCCCGTAATGGCACTGTCACCTTCTATTTCTCTGAGTTATCTCATCAATAAGGGTAGATAGAGGGTCAATGTGTTTTCAGATATGAAAGTAAACCCCACATAACTCTCTGGGTGTTAACTTTAATGATCAAACTCATAGCTATATATCAGCACTGACATTAAAGTAATGCTCCAGTCTACAAAAGGACAGCAGAATTACCTATGCTTTTCTCTTGCCCCCGGAGTCTTTGCTCACAATAGAAATGAATTTCATTAGGAACTGGAGAACATTTACATGAGCTGCTGTTGGGTCTCCGCTTCACTCAGAAATTTTAGAAAGCAAGGAAAGGACCAGAAAACGGACCTACCCTCTACTTCCTTATTTTGAAACACACAGAGTAGAAATGAAAGTTGTTTCTACCCGGTTGAATAAATTAGTTTTTCTGATTTTTGAAAATGAAAAAATTCATTACATCCTATTTGCTTTCTTCAGCAGGTATTTTATATAAAGACACAGAAAACAGTGATCTGAGTTTTCCACTCCTAGCTACATCCCATGATACGGTCCCATCACTCCAAGTACCACCAAGGAGTCACTGCCCTTGCGCTGCTGCATCTGTGTTTTCTGAGGGGGAGCACCATCCATCCTGTGAATGTTTTCATATTCCCAACCACACAGAGAATAAACCAGGAGCCCTGAGCGAGCTGTGACATTCAAATGTAATTTCTTATTTCCTGTTGAAAGATGTGACACTTTGGTAAGCCAACTTGTAGACCCTGTTGTGTTAGCTAGACTCCCAAAGCTGATACCAGGGTAAGAGATACAGGTGCAGGTTCCTGCAGAAATGAAAAGACTGGAATTAAGGAACAGACTGATCTTGCGACAACCTGAAAGCTCAGGTGCCTAAACTGACAAGGGAAAGTATGGAACTGGTTACAGAAAAGCAACCTGTCATCACTAGTAGCTACTTGTAGGGCTTCAATGAAAGCAGGTCAAAATACAAGTGAAATCAATTGGGAACTTGAACTAAATTGCTACAATACAGCAAAGAGTTCCCAATCTACTGTTTTTTGGTAGCTGTTTTGTGATTTTGCCACTAGTGTAAAACACTGTCCCTGCCAGCTGAAAATGCCATCCTAGCAACTTCCCCCTCTGTACAGGTGCCCTGCCCTCCTCCAGAGCCAGCAGCTGGCCACCCTCCCCCAGAGGGACTATGCTGTACCGCACAAACTTAACTTTGGGGCAGCTCCTTAAATTAACAGATCAACAGAAGCAAAAGTGAAAAAAACGAGTCAAGACAATGGGATTAGAAAAGAACTCAGAAAAGTGACATTTACTGGTAGAGGAAAAAAAATATTAACAAAGACCTAGTAACACCCACCCCCCCCAAGTACACTCAGTATCATCCTTCACTAACAGCACATCTTTCGTATGAAAACTCTTAGGATCTAGGTCCAACATGAGTGAGTTTTACACAAATTTATGCGATCGCTGAATGACCAGCAAGTCTCTGACACCCATATTTATGTCTGCACTATCCTTGTTTAGAATGTGACACTGAGATGAACATAGGGGAAATGAGATTTGCTAATAAATATGGCAGAAAAAAAGACATGGGACATAAGGGCATGAGCCAGAACGAGTTTGTCATTCTCATTTTTCAATACACGCACTTTAGCTCCCGGCTATTGTGTTAAAAAACAGACAGACATGGATTTTCTCATCGATCACAGTAACAAAGAAAACCACCTTCCCTCATTAACAGTCCACAGAGAAGATGGTACTGAGCATTTGTCTGAAGAAAGAATTTAAGGAAGAGTCTATTGTCACATACTTGCAAAATGCGGTCTCCTTCCCGGATCCGGCCATCTCTGGCAGCGATGCTGTTTGGATCAACCTGCACAGGACAATATCCAGTAACTGACCATGGAAAGATTTTTACTGGAAATTTTAACAGCTGCACAACTGCACAATTAAAAAAGGTACTGTCTTTACTCTGTACAGAGGCAACTCAACAGTTCTTTAAATCCTTGTTTCAGGTAAAAGCCTAAAGACAGAAAAGGGTCAGGGGGCATATGCTTTTCAGATTAATACTTTCCTAAGCCACCATCTGGCATTAACCTTCAGCTGTCAGTGCACTAAGAATTAATGGCAGAGTCCCTCTAGTCTGGAAGTTCACGATGGACTGAAGTGCTTCTGCAGTAGCTGATACCTCTACAAAACAGGCCTGTCTTTGGGAAAAGAGCAGGTTTATTTTTCTTTCATGGAAACATTTACTATTAAATGATTGCCTCAGTTATCAATCTGTTATTTCCTCTAGAATTCTGCAGCTCATGAGGAAACAGCAAAAAACCCCAAAGGATCTACATTGTATAGATCACTCACAGGTCCTGTATATTGTTCCTGGTCTGAGTCTGTTAATTTTAAGTTAGTTTAACCTAAATAGATGTTTAGGGCTCCATTAACAGTTTATCAAAGTCACTATAGCTCATCCATGAGCAATGACCTACTGTTCATTGCAGGGCAATTCAATCTATCACCTTTCTCTTGATGGTTATCTTAAATCATTTATTTTGCCTCGTCATGCCATAAGCTGTTTTTTCAAACCAAACATTTGAGTTGAACATTTGGTTTGCAGGTTACATCCTCTCAGTTGTTAGATATTATTTTCTTCTTGTGCATTGTCACAGTAAAAAAATATTCTGAAATGCTTAAGCAAGGATGAGAGACAATATAAATAATTAACTTTAAAAGGTCTGAGACATTTCTACCATGTAGGAAAACTAGCACATTTCAGATACCATCCTGGAGCATATTAAGAGATTCCTGCACTTTCTTTGTGCTCAGAAGGTCAAACAGACTTTAACAGCAGTGCTCATAGAACCGGTAGAAGACTTATTCTTAATTCCTCATTCCTGTTCCAAGGCTGTGCTCTTCAGCTTCTTTGACATTGCTGATGGCCTGAGAAGAAGCAATCTTGCCTTCATCCCTGTTCATTATACATAGGATAATTCTCTCCACTGATCCTCTCTGTCCATGAGCTTCACTCAGAATTTAAAATCACAAAATCACAGAATATCTTGAAAGGGACCCATAGGAATCACTGAGTCCAACTCCCTGACCTTCACTAAACCATACAACTAGCAGTGTCATCCAGACGCTCCTTGAACTGACAGGATTGGTGCTGTGACCATTTCCCTGAGGAGCCTCTTCCAGAGACCAACCACTCTCCCAGTGAAGAACCTTTTCCTAATGTTCAAATTTGGTTCAACATGTCACAGAAACGTTGAATTGGGAACACAGTTCACACAGGACAATCACCAGAGCTTGGACTCACTGGTAAGCTTGAACCCACAAGAGTTCTGCTTTATCCAACAACAACTCTCTTCGAAATGGCTGGAGACTCAAAGGGAGTTTGTGTTCCTCAAGTCTCATGGACTGACCACTTAACACACTGTGACATGTGCTGGATGCCATGTTTTCCTGGTGAAGCCAATGAAAAACATGAGTTCATCTCATCTCAATATCCAGCATTCTAATTTTTGTTTGGAAAAAAAAATACTAGTTTTTCTGACATACTATTCTGCTAGGCTACTCTCTCCACCCACCTGTGGTATGTCTGTGAATACCACAACTGTAACAAACCCACAGATAATAAAATAATGATTATCCAATTTTATGATTATCAAGGCTGAGGTAGGGTGTGGAGAAGGTGCTTTTCTCCTCAAGAACTTTACCTGATTTCCATCATAAGGGCAGACTTCTTTCAAAATTCAGACCATGCTCAGACTGCTTTGTACTTCCTTAACTACGATGCTGTAGTTAAAAGCATTCAGATTAAAGAAGCTCACTGGTAATAATTACACTAGTTGGGCCATATAATTTAAACTGGTAATCTAAATCAAAGTGACATGTGCTGGCTGGTGGATGACACTTCTTCACCCTGGCCCCAGAGCACTTGCTGTTACATTCCCTGGCACGATTAGCCCTCCACCACGAGAGTCTCCCATGCTCCTCCCCACTGCCACATCCTTACCTCGCTGACATAGATACCCGTGTCCTCCTCGTCATCAGTTCTGTAACAGACTGTCAGCCCCAGCTTCTCCTGGCTGCTAACACGGCACAGCTCCACCTCCTACAAGGAAACACACAGGCTTCAATGGTGGTTTGCCAAGGGTAGAAAAAACTCTGTACCACAAAGGAGCACCAAGCCACTGACATACTCCTACTGTAGGACATACTTATACTCTATGATCTATTAATACCGCCCAGTCTTGAAGCACAGTAGTTTGTGTGCATCTTTAAGGGGGAAAATATTCTGTGAATTAAAAAGAAAATCCCAGTGTATTGCAGGTTCAGGCTATATGGAAACAGTTCATTAAGCCATGCCAAACTTTGAGAAATACAGCTGTGCATCGATTTTACAGGTTTTTTTTGCTTGTGGACAATAGAAGCTGACTTACAGTATATTACATAGTCATTTTAGTCCTATCGAACCAATTATTGATTTATACGATGTAAGACAGACTGGTTACACATCAATCAATCCATCACACAAATGCCACTCCCTTTTAACAGCAATCCAAGCCATAAAGCAAAACCACTGTCATCCATTAATAGTATAATTCCTTCCCTGGCCAGTTTAGTGCTGTAGGTTCATTGCAGAAGCTGTTAGATAACAGAAGTACGCTTCAAGGAATCTCATGTGGAGCTGAACAGCCGTGGCATCCTCCTCAAATGTGAGATGATGCAGAAAACATATTTTTAGTGCCAGATGTCCCAGCAGCAGCATCTCATGAAAAGTGCAAGTTTTAGGGCAGATGGCGCAGTGATAACTACTACATACACCCATCTGAGTTAAGTGTTTTTTAGGGTTTCACAGGGGAATCATTCACAAAAATGCAAAGCTGCACTTGATTTGAACACTGTGAAACAAATAATTGTAATAAAGCACAATGAACCAAATAACAGAGAGTATTAACTTGGTTGCAAATGGGAAATTTTAGTTGATGTATGTATTTAAAGGGAGTCTGCAGGTGATATTTGGAGCTTAACAGCTTCTGCTTCTCACGGCTGTGCCAAAAAACAAAAAAAAGAGCAACAAACCCGTGCTTTAGTTCTCAGTCTGTGATACAGAGCTTGTTCCTCCCACCCCAGAGAGATCACGCAGATTAATCCATAAGCAGGCGCAGGGCGCACAGCAGTGAGGACTCACTGCTGAGTCCGATCCAGTTGTGGGGACCAGGTGTCGAAATACCACAACTTAGAGAAAAACCTACAGTTCACAGGCATGGCTTAGCAGATGAACCCCGTGCCATCTTCATTTCTGCTGAACATCTTTCACTGCTATGCACTACTGTGGCTTGCTCCCCGGCTCCCTCACCAATGTGCACATCTACACGGGTTCAGCACCTGCATAACCCCCATAAACTTCACCCTGGACATTGGATATCCAAGGTTTTAACATAAACTAAGAACATGTAGAAAATACATGAAGCTGGTAGTATTCTTCATTTTCTTTAAATACACTGGGTGTTTTAAATAGGGTGGTAAGAAGTGGAATTAGTTGGCAGCACGTTATACATTGGGTTTGAAAGAAGAAACATGGGACCATGTGTTTTATTAGGGAAGAGAATTGCCGTGACCTGATTTTGGCATTGGGAGTGAAAGTATGTGTACTGAAGGGAGGCCTATTCAAAGCCCATAATAATTGATGCCTCCAGAGGGAAAGAACACTTGACTAGAACTGTAATATTAGGGAGAAATTACAGTAACAAAATGGCTTCAACTACAGCAACAAGGTATACTTTTAAGGAATAGAGAAGCTTGCAGTCCCTTGGAGGCCTATAAGGAAGCCTAAATACACCATAAAGGACTGAGACTGGGACCTTTAAATCAAGGCAAATGAGGAGCTGTGCACAAGCTGAAATCCATTGACTTTCATTGTCCTGCTGGCACAACCTCCCGTCTCCCTGTGCTGAGGCTGGACAGAGGCCCCAAGGACTGCTCTGAACATAATTTCTTCGATTGGGAATGACCTTGAAATTCTTGTGGATGATGTGTCTCAAAAGTGTTTGTTACTATAAAGCTGTATCAATGTTTCGGGCTGCAAACAAACCGAATCCTTTCAGTGTGCGCTGGCTCAATGAGCAGAATAATTTAACCATTTAGGGCATGAAAAGGCAGGGGAAAACGAGGATGACCCTAGAAGCTCCATCCTGGGAGTCCAAGAGGTTTGCTAAAACTGTCTCTGGGAACCATCTGATGAAAAGTGTTGGTGACTAATGTCCTCTGACTGAGCTGCACCAGCCCTGGCTGCGCATAGTGCTTGAGTTGACACAGCTTTCCTTTCTCCTCCCCATAACAGAGCTGAGAGCTGTACTTGGCACTCTTGGGACCATCTCTTTCTTAAACAACTATATGGCGTGTAGTCTGATGACGACTGTGGCCACTTAGAAGCTATAGATACCTACAACTGAGATACTGGTACTTAGTGTTAAAGGCCCGATAAACATGTCATGTTTGTCAGTCTTGAGACAAGCACATACCCAAGTAAAATCTCCTTCAGTGTGGGGGAGAAGTTGGATGAGGTCTCTTGCTTTGCATTGTAAGACATTCCAGATAGCTGCCTTTTTCCCACTGAACATCTGCCCTACTAACCTCATGGCATCTTTTTACAGCAAACAATACATCCTGATCACATGTAAACAAACCCAGGTTGACAAAACATCTTTGGAAAATTTAAAAACACTTTGTGTAAAATATTAAATCATCTCTCAGAGCAAAAGCCCTCGAGTTTGATCTTTATATAAACAAGCACAGTGAAAAAACTTCAACTGAGATGTGAGAGAACCTAGATGACCATGGTCAAAAGCATTTGACATTGCATTTTGTAACAGAGACTTTTTAATGATTTTTGGGTTTGTTTCTTTGGGGTTTTTTTTCCCCAACTGGTCTTTAGCAGAAGAAACAATAAGTTTGGCAGTATTAATGTATTTGTAAGAATGTAGTTTCTTTCTCTGAAAATACATTTAGATACACACAGACACGTGCAGAGACACAGACAGACACACACACACACGCACATGTGTGCGCTTTCTCTTTGGGTTTTGTGTATGTGCATGTAGGGACTGAACTGACAGTCAGTCAGTATTTTAAAATCTGTGAGAAACAATATTTGGGGATTCATGGAGTGTGCTGATAGACAGATGGTGAAAGGAGAGGGACTGAGGAGAGAGCTCAGGAGATGACAGCCTTGCCTTCTTTTGGGCACTCTGGGGGCAGCCGCCTCTCAACACGAAAAGCATTCTGCTGCCAAGTGACAGAAATCAATGCCAAATTGCTCAATCTTTGACTTGCTGCTTCCTTTCTCTGAGCAGGCAGAACAATGATTCAGTGCCTTGCCACAGTGAAGAGAATGCTTTGAATATTTTTGCCATAAATTATTTGGTTAAAAGATAGACAAGGAAATTCAAATAAGGACTATCCTGTCTTGAAAGACTGGGATGCTAATTTCCAAGGTAGCTCATTTATTCATACATAGAAAAGAAAGCAAAGAAGTGCAGGGCATGCTGATGGAGGACTGAAAACTGGTTATATTGGTCATCCTCTAAAGTGATGGAGTGGTGGCTGTAGCCTCTGGCTCCCAGTTAAAGGCCATCATTTGCTTCAGTGATGGAAAACCAGTTTACAGGCTGTCAGCCTCAAGAGACATAAGACCAAACAAGGTGTTGTCACTTCTTCGGGGAGGGAAGGCTAGGTTAATACTGTCATTTCTCTCAAGCAGTAGAGAAGTAGATTATAAATGTCATGAATGGGGCTGTTTGCTTTCTAGATTTGCCAAAAAGAGGTTAAGAGCTATTAAAGGAGATCTTGTAAAAGTTTGCATCGTGTTGCAGTTTTAGTGCATCTTTCTACTTTCCAAAGAGTAAAGCTGACAGTCTGACAGAAAAAAAGACCATGAACCCTTCAGTACCTATCCTTAAACAGACTTTTGGGAACAAAAAGAGTTCTGAACTCTTCATACTTTCCCTCCACAATCTGGGAAACAGATTACAGACTAAAACGGAAGTTTGTAAAGTTTCTTTCCACCACACCCAGAAGATGTTGACAAGAATTATTGATTTGATGACCCTATGCTGGAATAACTGCACACATGGTAAGCTTACTCAGGCTTGTTCTTACTTGCTGACCACTCTGCTAGTGGCCTCTACTAAGGCATACACACCTATGAATCCTTCCCCCACTTTTTGTCAGGATTAGATACTCCCCGTTCAGCCCATTTATAGTGCAGCTGAACTCTGCTCCTGCCTCAACACTACCTGTCACCCTCTCATTTGAACCATTTCATCCTGGAATGCCTCTGCACAAACCCAATCCTCTGCCTTCATCTTCAAAGCCCTTCTCAGTCCACTCTTTCCCAAAGTGACCCCTCACCTGTCATTCACAGATGGCCTCACTCACCCTTGTCTGTCATCTTGCCCCCAGATACTTCCATTCTCTGCAAGTGCCCACATCCACACAGCCCTTGCATCACCTTCCTTTTACTGCCACCTTGTAACTCATTCTGTTATGTCAGCTATACAAATCTGTAAAGAAATTACCTCCTGCTAAGCAGAAAGTCCCACCTACTGAAGTACCTGCTTCGCTGTGTATGAATCAGCCAGGCACTACTGAAATAGCCTGTTATCACTGCCACTTTGTTCTCTTTCCTCTCTCTCACTCTCTGACCCTTTGTTTCTCTTGCATTCTAGCACTTCTGGGTGATGCAACGATATTTTTGTACAGAAGGGAAATAAGGCAAACAAGAAATTAGAGCTCAATACAAATTAGTTATGATGAACAGCAAGCTACCCTCTTTCCAAGGTAGGAGACTCCCAGAGCCTGTACATGGACCTCCAATGATTGGAGGCAATTGGGTGGCTCTGAATAATCTTGAGATTTGATGAGTTCCTTGCTGAGGATTTGGCAAGGTATAAGTGGGTTCAGGAAATTCCAGATGGTCTCTGTGATAATATTATTTTTGTTGAAATTGACCTACTATATTCACAGAATGAGCAAAGACACTGATTGCATTCCTTCCACAGAACTGTAACTCTTGGGATGCTCTGGTGCAATGGACATTTAAGGAGAGTAACAGTGTTCTACCCCATCTGCAAAGGGTTTAGAGTCCAGTTGCTGGACACTGTAATATTGACTCATCTCACCTCTTCTTATTCAACGTCCATTTTTTAAATTTCTGTCCTCTCATGACTTACTGACCAGGAAATGGGTAAGACTAGTTTACTGTAAACCACTGTAAATAACAAAAGTTAATCAGTTATTCAATGTTATTCTATAGTATGACAAAGGTAAACTTGACACTTGGGTACCTCATGTTCAAACATGATGTCCCAGGACTGGAAGTCTCCTGAGACTACATTGGCAAGAAAATGTACTGATCCCCTTTGTCTGACGTGCCAATCCCCTTTAGTGGTTTATTTGTGTAGAGATACACACTGACTAATTTCCAGAATGGAAACCCTGAACAATGAAACCTTAAAAAAGACTACCATTGCAAATAACAGAGGATCACAGAATCACTAGGTTGGAAAAGACCTTTAGGATCATCGAGTCCAACCATTCCTGTACTATGCTAAATCATCTTCCTAAGTACCTCATCTACCCTTTTTTTAAACACATCCAGGGATGGTGACTCAACCCCCTCCCTGGGCAGCCTGTTCCAGGCCCTGACAGCTCTTTCATTGAAAATTTTTTTCCTAACATCTAATCTGAACCTGCCCTGGTGCAGCTTAATGCCATGAACTCATTGGTGAACTCATTGATACAAGTAACTGGCTGCAAGATCAAGAAATATAAATTTTTGAAAAAATCTCTGTATTTTAAAATTACTGGGCATATATTTGAGGTTCTTCCCCGGATGGTGGTCTATACTGAGGAAGTTTTCCTACTTTCTCAAATTCATCATCATTTTGAAAAACAAAATAAATAGTAAAACCTTGCCTCATAAGACAGTTTTTTTAGCAAGTTTCCAAAAGTTTTCTGCCCTTAAGTCCCTATTCCTTGTTCAATTTTTATTACTTTGGTGCAGTCACCTCATGTAACTTTTGGTGACTTGTTCTCCTTATCTATAATATGCAGAAAACAATGCAAACACCATAAGAGTAGAAGAACATAAAAGAATTATTACAGAGTGTTTGAAAGGAACTGTAGAAATATTATAAATACTCTACATCCTTCCAATATTCCCTGTCTGACTTTATAGCAATTGTTGCACACCACTAAAAGGAACGGCCAAGGGAGACTATCAAAATTGTAATAGCTATTGAGTTCCCTTCACCTGTACAGTATATCAGAGTAATGGGTCCCATGAACTCTGGTAACACCATTAGAAGGGACAGCATGGAATCAAAACACAACAGTATTTTTCCTAAATGGACAGTGTGTGATCATTTCAGTTAACGTTTAAGTCCTCATTGCAATGAGAAAATAATCTCACCATAGAGACATAGTCAAATACCAAAGTAATTTTAATCAGTGTTACTCTCCAGTGTAACAGAAAGATGTGGCTTGAAAACTTGTGATTCAGAGTTCAGAGTTTGTATTTTTATGACCTGGTAAGACAGAGGATCCTAAACATGTTCTGTTTATGATACAGCCAGCTCTTTCATTTCTTAGCATTAACTAGCATCTACCTTGTCCCATTTAACTCCATCATCTTTAGAGCAAAAGAATGTCAGCTTTTCATAATGGTTACATATCAGTATAGTCCAGCATATAAAACCAAAACAACTATATTTCGTCCCTCTCCTCTTTGAAGAACTCTCTTGAGTGGGGGGGAAATAAAAGACAGAAAGGACAAGGGAATTCTTGCTACTTACAAGTATGAAATCTCCAGGTTTTAAATTAGGAGCCAACTCAACGGTACACATACAGCTTTTAGAAAAGGAAGTCACCACACCATACTGGAGATGGATTCCTACTTCACCAGAAGAAAGCTAAAAAGTCAGACTGAAAAAGTCCTTGTGTGGGGAAACAGACCACATGATATGCTTTATCTTCATCCTAAAATGTGTGAATGTTATCTCTTGAATCAAAACCAGATTATTAATTGTTACTAGTTGCTGTTATTGCAACATCAACGGGGAAGAAAGACCAAAAATAAAATATTACCTTCATAGCCACCCAGAACAATAGCTATCAATAAATAAGTGGCCATGTGCATACTCTAAAGCAATCGCAGGTGTGAGCTGAGACACAGTTATATTCTACCCCTTTACCAGACCACTACCAGGCAGAGGTCCAAACATTTTGCATGATTTACCTCATAGCTGGGATGACATAAGAGTTTGCAAATGCTAAAATACTCCAAGGTTGTCACTGACAGGTTTTATGATTATGTCATTGTTTTCTTCAGTTTCTTTCCCAAGCTGCTGTAAAGCAATGTCTTCTTGCCAGGCTAGTTACTGGTTTGCAGCCTTGACTGCACTTTAAGAAGAAATCAAGGCTTATTGAATACAACAAGGAGACCCAAGCTAAGGAGGATGAGTGTAGTATTTACCATACAATTTGAGAAAAAAAAAAAAGGAAACTCAGAGAAAAATAATAAAGAAAAATAAGAAAATAGTAGCTACTTTTATCTTTGCTTTTCCTTTTTACCTGTAGTAATAACTGAAAAGCTGTTTTAATGTTCATCTTGCTAATGGCATAATTGACAGAATGATTAACTGAATTAATGAAGTACAAAAGGCCAAGAACAGCGTACTTACAGACTAGCTCAATGAAGAATTAACTGAGAAAGTACATTAAGGTCTGACTTATTTTAATAAGCTGGTTATACTGAAGAAGAAGATCTCATCCATCTGAGATAGTGTCACTCTTCTGAAGCATGACACAGAAGTGCACAGGGACTACAGGGACTACACACACCCTAAAATCAAGATTTGTTCTTCATTATTGTCCTGTGTCTGCATCCGTAAGGGTGAGATCAACCTCCGGTCTGTATGCATAGCTGAATTTTGGCTGCTCTTCACACTGTCTGTCAGGGTTGCTGTAAAAGTTGTCCTGCAAAGTCAGATCAATTTCATCAGCTTCTTGCTAGTGGTTTCGGTAAACTATGGAAACCAAGCAAAGCTCGCTTTAAACCTCCTAATTGTGTTTAGTAATCCCAACTCTGCAGTTCTTATCTCACCACTGGGCATGATGTAAGCACCTGAACTGTTATCAGGCAGAGCTCTCAAACAGTCAAGCACCCTGGCAGCATCTCACTAAATCACATTCACTTCCTTGGTCTCTTCCACATGACTGAAAGGATATACCTTTTCCAGGCTGCCAAATTACCGGTCATTTATATTGTTACCTTCTATAATATTTAATCTTCATAATGCTGCACACTCGTCCTCACTGGCAAGTAATTCTGATCATGGAATAAAAATAAATAATGCAGAGAGAACTCCGGCTATCCCTCTGCTCTTCTTACAGGAACAGCTAAATCTAATGAAGTCCTAGGAGGGTAAAGAGCTAACAGTGCAGCTACTAAAAAGAAAAATTCATCTCAAATTCAGAAGTGATGAGAGTAGTATTACAGGTTACATAAAAGCATATGTTGCAAATGAGCGTGGGTGTAAAAGAGAGGAAACAACAGCCTTGGTTTGCAATAAAAAAGCATCATCAGCAGAATAAGGGGTGTTCGTTAGACTTCCTTTTATAAAACCATTTATTTGTACCATGCAGTAGAAGTTGTGACTGTTATGTACAAATGATCAGAGCATGTACAGTGGGTAAGACTACACCCTTAAAACAGACGCTTGGTGTTCGGGACAACTATCACATTTCACCCTCCTCGAATCACGTTTCCAACTCTCTTAGCTAGGCTCTGTTTGGCAGTGATGTCTTTAACAATGACCAGAAGTAATTTGAGGGAACTTAGGAAAAAGAAATCAGAAGAAATCATCACAACAATCTATTTTAAATATGATGATTTTGGGTTTTGATTTTCCCTACAATCCACATCTCTCTTTAGATGAAGAGTCTGTGGTTTCTCCAATATACATTTAACAGTCATTTCATTTTAAAGAAGATGTTTTGTTTTCAGGCTTGGGGTGGGTGTTAAATATTGTTTGCTTGTGTGCACATGTGTCTGTATCTGTGGAGGGGAGTTAGCATGTGTGTGTAAGTTTATGTACATCCAATGTGTATATATGAGTGTGTGTGTGCCAGGCAGGTCTGTTACGTTTCAGAGACTCTGCCATGGCAATCACCAAACAATTTATTTAAGAGCACAATTACAACTCTTGAAAACACACTCATAATGAGAAAGGAAAAGTGTCAGATGACCCAACCATTCACAGAACCAGAGCAGTGACATCTGCATCCCCCTCTGGACTCTACCTTTTAATGATGAGCCATGTAGAAGCCTAATTATTTATTAGTAATTACAAAAAGAGAAATAGCAAAAGGAAACAAGAATTTTCAGCTTGCTAGAAAAGCTCATTTGTCACATGCTAGATCAGTCAAACATAAAGCCTTTCTCTTACTTTACCTCCATGACAACCAGGTGTTTAGGGTGGGCTACTGTAAAGGAACAGCTCACATGAGAGATTATACAGGGCAAACGCCTATCACTGCAGCTTTCTTAAGTATACCAGTAAGAAAAGATCAAACCTGTCTGGGGTTTTGGGACTGTTAGATGGAATGCAAGTAATACCACAGGGAAATAAAGGCTTGAGAACTACAGTAACACCACCAGGAGTTATGCTCTCTTGTCAAAAGGATTTTCCAGGAAATATGTTGTTGTCCACGTCACACAGGCTAATTGTAGGCTACGTAGCAGAAATATTCGCTGTGAAACAGAGTGTAATGAAACTTCCCCTTCACAGGTCACTGCCGGGTCCTACTGCATTCTTTTCACAGTGAATAAACTGGTATTTAAATGTTTGTAGTGGATTTAATTTACAAATACTAGCCGCCTCCACCGGAAAAAGAATGCTTCCATCAGAAAAGCAAAACTCTGAACTCCTCTGGCACTGTCACCATGGAAAGTAACAGGTATCGCAGGGTTTTAGCAGGTTATAGTTCAGTTTTAGAACCCCTTATGTAAATGCCTATGGACATCCGGTAGAGTTCAAGGTTTCGCTTTAAAGCTACTGCTATTCTTGAGTTGTGAAAATAACCTAAATAAGTAAGTTCCTTTCCCCCCCCCCACGTTGTTATGTAGATTTTAAACAGACAGGCACATCCACAATGTACTCGGGGGCTATTTGGATGGAAATAGAAAAGCTGTGGAGCAAGACAGAGCCCGCCTAGATGTAAACAAGCTGGAACTGCTGGCAGCTGTGCTGTTACAAATAAAACTGCATTCCCCACTGTCTTCTCACTTATCAATTTTGACAGAAGACTGTCCCGACTTCTCATAAACAGCATCGAAAAGGACAAATCACGTTAGGTGTCAGATTTGCCAGAATGGATTTGGTTGGTGGCTTACCACAAAGAAACAGAGGGTTATCTCCATTTCACATGGTGGGGAAAAACAATGCTCTGTTCAAGGGGTGGGGGCTCTACCTTATAGAATAAAGTCTCATTTAATCTCTGTTTTTTTTAAAGTCTGGTTTAGATTTAAGGATCTCTGACACAAGATTCGCTTACATTAAAGCAGAAAGGAAAACTATCAGCAAGCATTTCTCAAATGCATAATCCAAAAGCACAGAATGAAATGCACAGAATGAGAAATATTTAAAAACAAAACCACTTTCCTGTCGATCCCTGCTTTAACGCTACACTTTGAGCCACATTCTGCTTTGTGTCCAGACAAAGGATGCTCTGGGACAGCAGGATGCTATAGACAATGATGCCAGTGTAAAAAAAAAAATTAAAAAAAACAGAAAAAAGAAATAGAAAAGAAGAAAAAAATAGTAGCACAAACCCCCCTAGAATTAATATGCTGACATATAGGCACCTATTAATAAAATACATGCAACTGTGGGAGCTGAATTTGGCCCTTTAACTGCTGAATCCTTTGAAAATAAAGAAGCTCCACTGGATATGGGAATTCAGTCTATCCCTGCAGCACTGGAGAGAAAATCTTTGGCGTGCACTACAGTTCAATGTACGAAATCAAACAACAGAGTAAGTAAAGGTATGGTAAGCCTGACAGTGGATATTCAGCAGTCTGATGTGTGATGATCAGTAACAGTCTGATGGCTGTGAGTGGGAGGAAGAAGACACCCAAGTATCAGCTGAGACTCCTGGGTGAGCTTGAGAAGCAGATAGAACTCACAGAGCAGATGGGGGAATGGGTTGGGCTGGATGAAGAATGGAGCTGGACTACTAATGTGAGAAACCTTTGATCACTGTGCTATGAACAAATTTAGTGTTGAAGTGGGAGTAAGGCTCTAAGCATATGGAGATGAGGGAAACACAACTTTTAATTCTACGGGCCTCACAGTCTTGGTGTGGCCTTTCTGACTTGCTTTTAAGGGATATTTTAAGCCTTGGTCTTAAAGACACATGGTGGACTTTACAGTGAGTGTATCTCATATGGAAGTGATAGAGGGAAAATACCAATCCTTTACAGATCACAGGCTTCCTGACTGCAAAATGCTCAACAGCTGACAGTATATCCTCTAGGAAGTTACAACCATCCACTTGAACCCGAGTTTTCCCCTTTAGCTAGCATGCATAATAGCAAATCTTCAGATCCCCGTCAAAAAGATAAATCTAAAAATCAACCTGTATTAAACATATAGTACCCTAAACCCTATTAAAAAACATTTTTTCCCTATTGTCTGGATGTTCACACTGGAAAGTACAATGTCCTCAGCATACTTTGTTATTTTAAACAAGACATGGTCTTACTTTTCTCACTAATTCTTCCACCTCCCTA
Organism: Porphyrio hochstetteri; assembly: GCA_020800305.1. Taxonomy (NCBI): domain Eukaryota; kingdom Metazoa; phylum Chordata; class Aves; order Gruiformes; family Rallidae; genus Porphyrio; species Porphyrio hochstetteri. Next base: position 37,575,005 of record CM036905.1, read on the forward strand.
TTCATTCTCTTTATTTCTGTTCTTTCCCCCTGGTGCAGTATAAATGTTAATTTATTAGAAGTACTTAACTGCACACACACATTTTCCTATGTTACATAAGCATATGTGTGTTCAGCTGATTGAGACCAAACACCCCTTCTGGTACGTTCTGCACTTGAGAAAACCATGAATTCTTGTTTTCTGAGGAGAAAGATCCAGGATGAACTGCTTATATATAGTATTTCTCAGCATTCAGCTTTGGTCTTCACTCTCGGTCTTTCACTCAATGTAAGTGTGAAGTTGCAAGGATACGAGAAGACTTTAAAGTATAATTAACTAGCTGATGATATGCAGCTAATGGTTTCCTTTTCTTAGATTCTACATTATCACTTTCTTCTCATTGAACAAAGTAGGTGGGAAGAGCACAGACAAGACAGAAACTGAACCTTATGGTAAAATGAGATAAGCAGACTGGAGTAGAAACTATTCCATTGTGCAGTGTGTATGAATATACTGAACTGTCACACTGGCTCATAGCCTTTGTATTCCAAGAGAGACCTTGGTTTTTGGACAATTTTGACAAAAATAAAAGAGATAGATTTAGTATTACGTGTATTTAATGAAAAGAAATCTGACTTTTCATTAAAGCTTCTAACCTGACCCCCACATTGAAACTTTGGTTTTCAACATTGAAAAATAAGAACTACAGAATCATTCACTGGAGCCACTGAAGTCTTTATTTCCATGTCAGAGTACAGAAAGGTTAAGGATCTGTATTCCTAAACATTTCAGTTTCCAATTTGACATGACTAAAATCATAGTTACATTTCTACTTGGAAACGGTGGATGGTGCTGGCACAGATTCACTCTTGAAAGGGTTGGAAGTGCTAATTAGGTTGTAGCCAAAAGGGTTGTCTCTTGTCTCTCCAGCCACTTCCTAATCAAAGGGCACTCTATGGCATGGACAAGAATGTATCTTCCCAACTATAGACCAGGTAAGACTTGCATCAGGTTAATTTCTGATGAGTGAGCCTTTGAGCGTTACCAGTTGGTATATTTTGGTCTTGAGGTTTTTAGAATTTGCTCCTTAAACTGTTTTCCAATGCAAATGAATTTGAGATAAAATGTCAGAACAGACCTTCTTTTGGTTATCAGGTTGGAATACAGCACTCTGGGTCTGGCTAGAAGTCATTTAACCAATTAAGGGGCTGAAGCATATCTCTTATGAGGGGAGGCTGGGAGAACTGTGTTCAGTTAGCTTTTTGAAGAGAAGTATTTTCTTAATAAGGAGATCTTATTGCTTCCTTTAAGTAACAAATGCAAAGATCGGAGAAGACTCTTCCTTGCCGATACACAGTGACAGCCACACAAGGCACCAGGCACAAGCTGCTACTCAGAAAATTTCAATTAGATATCAAGAAAGTACATCTTACCATGAGGGTAGTCAAACACTGGAAGAGTTGTCCAGAGATGTTGTAAACTGTGTACTATAAACTATATTATCAGCTACAACTATATCAACTATACAATCAGCATCTACTTTGCCCCTAATTACAAGCCCCCTGCAATTTCTGGACTTTTCTCAAATAGTAGCACTTGAAAGCAACTTGGAAAATTTAGTGGTGATGTCTACTGAAGGCAATGAGACAATATTAGCACATGACATCAGTGATTAAATCTTTTCAGTGACTTCCACATTTCTGTTTGCTATTCACTGTGTTGGAGATGGGATCTGACACCTGCAAAAGCTCTGTGTACTTGAAAACCAGTCTGTCCACTTGAGAATGTTGGATGTATCCTCCTTTGAGAAGAGGTATCTCTCTCTTTGAGACAGAGAGATATCTCTATTTGACACATTATGAACCTTCTTCAGGAGAAGACCCCAATGTCTAGAGTTTTTTCTGATTCTTAACGGTATGAAAACAATCAAATCTGATAATGTTTCAAAGGGCAGAGAAAAACCTGTTGAAAGGAAGAATCATGGTAAGATCAGGAACTTCAAGCCTCTTGTAGATAGCTCTTCTCCTTCCAAAAAACACTTATGCTTTAGCTGTTTCTGAACCTGATTCCCAACTCTCCAAAGTTTATAAAATACTTTCACAGCTCAAATCTCTTTCTAAAATGTAGCAGGTGCCTTTGTCTAGCCAACACACCTTAGATAGACAAAGTCCAGAGGTTTATGGGTTGTTACAGCTGCAGTTCAAATCAGCTGAGAATCACTTGGCATAATTAGCTTTTGCTTTTGACAATAAATTTCTGCAGGTAAAATCATACTTTATTTTTATTGCATTTCGAAATGTTTCTGCCCAGCACTTGGCTCTGTAAACATCATTATTACTGCTGCCTGCCTGCTTTGGGTCTGAAACATGTCAGAAGATTTATCTGCCTCATCAGCACTTTCTAAACACCCAGGCAGCCAATCGAAATGGGGAGGAATAACAGATGTGCCAACATCTGCTGCAGCGAGCATTTATCTGGACAGCAGAACATGTAGCTGTAGATACAAACTCCTAACCAGTTACAATTCACATGGTTGGACAGCCTTGATCTACAACTGTGTGAAGGCTATTTTAGAATATGAATTAAAATCAAGTTGAGAACAGAATTTTTCAGTTTTAGACAGCTGTGAGAAATATACCTTCCCGTAATTCAGCTTATGACTTTCAGTCACAGCAAAGGCAAAATACTATGAAAAAGCTAAATTTAAAGTTGGGCTTACAGAATCAGAAATTCTTAGAAAGCACTAAGGTAAAATTCCACTTCATACATGCTCTTCCTCAATTTGAGATACATACATATTAAAAAAATAGGTAAGGGTAAATTATGCACATTTTAATCATATACATGTGCCTATAAATCAAGCACATGAAGTGATAGGCAATGACTTTTAAAACACATTTTTAGTTTCCTGGCACCAAAATGAGGTCTATGGGCACCATATCCACGCTGAGTTTCAGCTGTTCAAACTTCTGTTGCACATGGAAATGTCCTCCACCCCCAAACACATACTTGTATAGACCGATGAAATCATGAGATGAAATACAAAGCAAACTCATCTGCTTTTTTGATGCACAATACAGTTTCACCTGTATGCCTGCTCACCAAACCATGCCCTCCAGGAACGACTATCACATTCTCTTTGAAGAGCTGCCTCATTAAATAAAAAAGCAAACTTCCAGAGAAAAGACCTCTCCTGCTTTTTTGATTTCTTCTCTGAAGGCCCAGCATGCATAATACTGAAACCTTGTTTAAAGTCCATTTTCTTGTAAAAGGTTCCCTCTTGCTACAAGGATTCAGCCCTTGCATCCTCCACTCTTGAATTTCCTAGGATAGTAAGCTTTAAAACAGTGACACTATAATAAGCTGTTTAACGTGACTTAGGTTATTTTTAAAAGAATATGTAAAATAAACTATTTTCTCTATCTTTTGTGTGCATAGCTAGATCCTGTGTCTCCAAGAAATACTACACAAACTTTCAAGCAGAAGGCATATGAAAAGTAGCATTAATCAAACCCTCAGAAACATTTTCACTGCAAAGCATATGTGGAGGGATGTGGGATAATCGTAAAAACTGTCTAAACAACACAGTTCTCCAAAACAGAAGATTTATAATCCACAGATTTCCATAAAGATGAAAATATTGCTGGCACCTTTCTTTTCCTTTGCTGAGTGAAAAACACATACCGCATGTTGTAATGTTGCCCAACAATAAAGTGCTGCTGCACTAAGCTCAGTTTTCTTCATTTTCCTCGAAAAACATAAGCTCTGACAACAAGGAAGACCTTTTATTAGCTTTCAGGTGAAGTGAAGAGTAACCCTATGTTTGTTTTATGAAATCATGAAATAAAACGAGCATCACTGACTTGATATATTTTCCTCTTGTTTTAAAACACAATAAATGGTAATAACTTTGACAAATTTGCCCATGTCAGTTTTGTGTCTTTTTCTCCCCACTCTCTCACAATCCTCTGGAGATGCGGACACAATTCAAATTCCTAAATTGGGATATTCATTACGTGGGAGAGCAGATATGACAGCAACTTCATCTGCTTTGAATGTCAGAATTTTGTGATGACACACAGTAACACAATGGAAATTAACAGACAACTGTGGCAGAAACTACCCTGACATCCTCTTCTATCTAAATGATCCAATTACTAGCAAGGAAGAAGTCTGATTTAATGGCCAAAAAAGAGATGCATTACAAGTAAAGGCTCCTGGGTTTAACTGCCAGTTCTGTCACAGACTGACTTGGCAAGTTTCTCAACATGACTGTCCTTAGTTCACCGGCTTCCTGTAGCAATACAGAAGATAGTAACATCAGTGGACTGGTGTTAAGTTTAATTAATTTACATTTGAAAAGTTACTTCAATTCTTACAAGACAGATGAAAAAGTAAAAAGGCAAGGACTGCTCCTTTTACCTGCTCTCCCCTTCCCCACACTTTGCTTATTTACAGTGTACAACTGGCCACAGTTAGGGGGAAATTACAAATTTATTACTGTCTATGTGTAAATTATGCTGATTTGAAATCTCCAAGCATTTTAAAAATAAAAATGTCATTGAAATGCATAATTTTATGTTGTCGCATGCCAAATGCATGCTAAAAGAATCTTCTTTTAATTATCACACAGTGTTATTCAAAGAATTACAGAAAAAAAATATTTCCAGTGCCACTTTTCCATTTTAACCGTGACCTTTTCCATTTTTAGTCTGCAGTGACAGTCACCTGGATCACAGGCCAGGTGTTAGCAGCTGAGGATTCCTTTTGAGTTAAGAGGAAAAAAAAATTGAGGAAGGGATTTAGAAGCCCCCATCTCTGTAGTAGTGTTTTCTCAGGTCCAACTGAAACAACTCTAATAATCTATTTACTTGTCTAAGAGATTTCCTCATAAGCTTTTCAATTAATAGCTTTAAATTACAGTCCATCTTTTTCTCTGGATTTCTATGATATTACAGGTAGGAATGGAAAAAAAAAGCAACACCCCAAAATCCCCCAAACCAGAAAGAATTTCCCAAGCAACCAACACATGTTGGTTGTTTCATGTTACCTCTTAATAGCAGATTCTATATAATATTAAGAATTTCCACAAAAAAAAAAAAATCAGAGTAATTGTGTCAGTAAAATGTCTCTCTATCATGGGGCACCGACAATTCAGCCATAATCACTAGGCAGTTACAAACCAATGGTCAGAAAATAGACATAATACATTAAATTCCAGTTTACCTAAGCCCACTCTGAACTGTCAGATCAGTACCTCCACCATCACTGCAGCTGCATAAGGTAAGGCATGTGGTGAGAAGTATCTGTTTTTCCATTGGAAGTCTACATCACATTTGCCAGCAAGACTTTTCACATTCCCCTTACCACACCAGCCAGGTCTGGTGACAATGGAAAGACACAATCTTGTTCACTATTTCAGCTCTTCTACACTGCCACACCCATGTCTCTATTAGGATCCTTATTTCTTCAAAACTTCTCTTTTAAATTACAGCAGGTGGTTGTTGAATTAAAAAACTGCCTTTGATTCACTAAAGGTTCTTTTTTGCGCCATCCCAAGTGTTACGAAGTTCAGGGGAAACAATCCAATCGCCAGTCGGAAATACAGAAGAAACCAGCACAACCTGATAGCAAGTCACAGAGGTATTACAGTGGTTCTGCCCCTTCACATCACTGCCACCCTACCCGAACAGGGCTGCAACTTGGCTGGAGTGATCCCTGCCAGAATAGGATTTCTCTCTGTCTCTCTTGCACCCCTTTATATTATTAAATTAAAAAGACAAAAAAACCCAAAACCAAAATCATGACTAAATAGAGAGACATGACTTAATACAGAGCAATTCCATGCTACATGTAAGGAATTTCTGGAAAAGTCTTATCTCAGAAATGTGTTCCATTTTGATGGCTTCATATCCATCTTCTGGGTTAGCTTCATTGCACAGAAACACACTCATCAGGTAACAAAACAAAAGAGCCTGACTGCAGCACTCAGAAGCGCTGGCAGTGTGTGCACAGAAGCTGTTCCCATAAAAACTGTTTATTCAGGTGTTAGCAATTGAAGCAGGAGCTCCAACTGCGCTGCCGCAAGTGCCTGTAATGCCCGCACAGGGGTGTTTGCAGGCTATCACAGCTCTGAAGGGAGCTGTTACAGGCTATCAGCTCAGTAATCCTCCTGTTAAAAGGGCCCTAAATATGTATTTACAAGATAGACAGATCTGTTTGGTTTACTGGTTAAATAATCCATGTGTTGAAAAGGCCTTAAATATGAATTCACAGGGCGGGCAGGTCTCTCTTGGCCTATTACAGCAACAGTGGGCCTTTCAGAAAGCCTTCAGAGACTGCGCTTTGGTGGCCCACAAGGGCCTCACTCCGATTGCTAATCTGAACAAAATTACTCCTCCTTTTGTTCTGAAACAGAAAAAAAAGAAAAAAAATTGATCACTTCCAAAGTGCTATGTCACAGAAATGGGAAATTCGAATTTGCACCTGAAAAACAAACCTTCCCTCATCACAATGGATTGGGTGTTACTGGAAGAGTGAAGTGATGCATTACCACGGCAATGCAACTGCTGTGGTGCTCAGGTGTGGTGAAAGAAACAGAGAACAGGAGAAAATTTTTACCTTTGGGAATTTTAAGTGTTCACTGAGAAAGGTCTGCAAGAAACCCTACTCATGGATGGTTAAAAGTTCTACAGCTTTTCTCTCTTCAAGTCCCATTTTTAGTCATTTATGAAAACAGCCGGCAGCATCTGATCCAGAAATGCTCAGGTCTATAGGAAATCTGAAGTGATTTCACAGGTTTTGAATCAGCCAGTGGTAAACTTAAAGGACTAATCTACATTTACAGTTAACAGATTTACGAGTGCAAATACTTACAAAAACATTTAAATGAACGGCTGTGCATAACCATAAATTAGCACTTATATTCAACACACATTTATTTCCTCATTCTGACTGAAAATCTGTCCCTGAGGTCTGCAAAGCAGAACATGAACTTAAGAGTATTCACTTTTGCCCTGAGCTATTAACCAACCCTCTGAGCGCTATAGGTTGCTCTGCTTAGGACGAGATACTGATAAGGGAGCCAAGCAACTTTCATATGAATCTTCTAATTTCCAGAAGACCTACTTTCCAGAGCATAGGAGGAATGAAAATGGAAGGTATGTATTTTCTAGCTTACACTCCAGGTTTCACAGAGTCATCAGGTGGGAAAAATCTCACATGGCTTTTTCTCAAGATACTATGCTCTTTTGTGGCTGCTCTCTCCTGGAGGACCTCTGATCCTTGCATTGTCTGGACACAAAAGGCCTCATAAAAACTGACCACAGGAAGATTTCACCTGCACATGCCTCCTGTGGTTGTCTGTTTATTTAGTGACGTGCACTAACTTCCTGAGCAAAAAGAGTAAAATAAAGAAGTGCAATGGTTTCTAAGACCTTAAGTGAAGAGCATCAGAATACCTTGTAATTTCATATAGGGTCAACTCAACCCTTAGCAAGTCCTCCCAGATACTGGTCTTAATAGTGGCCCAATCTGTCAAGACTAGCATCTGCACTCATTAAAGCTGGAGTCATCAGACACAGGCATCATCAGACTCAATGGCTGCCATTCCAATTTTTTCACTCTGAAAATGCTAATCCTGGTGTGGTTTTCCAGTTTCCTGAAAGCTATGCCATTGTACTGAAGCAATCACTTGTGCTGTTGCCGAAGTCAGAGCTGAAAAAATTATTTTAGGCAATTATTTTACACAGTTATGCTGGTTTTCTTTGCACATCCATATCAACAAACACCCAACCTTCCTCCAAAAAAAATCCCTCTCAATTCTGAGAGCAAACTTCATCCTACTCTTCCTCATATATTCAACCAGAAGTTACCTTGACCCACTGCTATTCCTTCTCAAGGATGTCTACTCTTCCAGTTTGTAAGAAGCATTCAGCTAGAAGTAAGAATCCTTTCCTATCGCAGATGTATGAAATTTTAAAAGCCATAATTCACCACGGATATAGGCTCTCACAGCAGAAACCAACATTCCCTTTTGATTTCACTCAAAAGCTACTTCAGTACACACATGGTACAAAGGCTCTTAGATAAGGACCTGTTGACTAAACAACACTATCTGCTTGTGCCTGCTTGCAAGATCTTACATTGTTGTGTCCGTCTTCTTGAGAGGCAGTCTCCCCAGACTGAATACGTAGGACCAGCCATCAGTGATGCTTTCTTTTGTCCAGCTTTGTCTTTACAACATTAATTGTGGGCTTTTTTACCTATTTTTTACTGTTCCACCATTTAAGTTACTTTGTCCCCTTAATTTCTGTATTACTGCCAAGTTCTAAACCAAGTACATGACGTTTCTCTCTCTTGAGTAGTAGATGCATCTATGTTACAAAAGAAGTGCATGTCCATTAGTTTTACTCCTCTCTAGCACTTGTATCCTCTGTTATTCTTAGATGGACAAGTTTTAGAGCCATGTTTAACACAGATTTGCTGGGGGCTGTGATGCTTTTAGTCCTTTCCCCTCATTGGTACCAAAAAGTGTGATGTATACTCCAACATCACTCAATGTAATTCCAGTAGCACAACAACTACTCATCCAGACTGGGTGGGCTTGTCCTGAGTACCTCTGGCTCTCTTTCAGTAATATTGACTGGAAGTCCTATTGAGCATTTACAAATTGGTCAATGCATGCTTTATCTTAAAAGTCCTCATGGGTATCTGGCTATGCCAGAATTGCAAATCTTTTGATCTCTTTCTGCCAACACCAACTGATGCTGGCTCTGACCCCTTTCTCAATATCTACCAGCAATTTGGATTCCTTTTGCAGCAGCAATGTAAGGATGTTCAAGTTGGCTTTCAGCAAACCCCCAGCTTCATCATTGTCCCAGCCATTTATTTAAAGTACGGTATGGTATGGACCTAATGAGCCTCCCAGGGAGTTCATCCTTCCAAGACAATTGGCTCATACTTGAGTTTATTGCACTGTGAGAATCTGAGCACAACCTACTGGGTTTTTCTAGCTTACAAATGGAGTAAAAAAGTCTTGTAAGTATCTAATCCTACCAAATCCACTGGCAAGTATAACTCCATATCCCCAGTGCTGGCTATCATATGTGATCCTTCTGTTTGTTTCTTATGGTGGAAACTCAAGTACTTAAATGCCAGCACATATCTGTAAGTAGGTTTCAAGCTGAACAAAGCTTTCCAGGACATTCCCTTTCTTGGAAAACATTCTTGTTTACAACACCTCACATGCTAGTCATCTTTTATCCTTACTTCCTAATTTGGCTGAGTATTCATGGAATCATAGAATTGTTTTGGTTGGAGAAGACATTTAAATTATCAAGTCCAACCACTATCCCAGCATTTTGCATCTGTGTCTCAGAATTGATGCACTTCTCATTTACAGACATTTCTAGGAATTAATGAGGTGTTGCTCTAGTTCTTTTTCAATCCCTTTCTGAAAACTCCAGGTTTGACTTCGAATTAATTTAAAAATTATTAAGTTTGCCATGGAGACTTGTGAGCTGTTTATCCTTTTAATACAATGGGAACACTAATGTGCAGCTTGGAAAATGGAACATACACCTGACACAAGTAGTGTGTGATTAACTATGTTCACATCAGAAAGTTGTTATGAAGTAAAAAACAATGATAAGATCAGGGAGCACTGATACAGTACTCCTACAGAAAGCAGAGAAATAACAGTAAACCCTTTTCCTGTGAACACAGGAGAAATTGAACAGTGGGATATAGAGAAGGCTCTGTGCTTCTTTCATCCAGCCTGCACCACACAGGATGGCATGAACAGAGTTTCTGCACACTCTCTTCTTGCTGCTTTCACCCTTAGATGGTAGATGGACAATGCTGATTTTATAACCTTTTGCTTTCCTAAGTGCTTGAGCATTTTTTCCTTCTTTGATGCTGCTGCCACAACACAGCATTTTGTGGCGCTTATGCTGGAAATTAGATCAGACAGCTGGACTAAGTTAAAAACAACCCTTCTGAAAATCTATTTAAAAAAAATATTGGCTTACTTCTCACATCTGTCATAAAAAATAACGTTGGCATAACTGAGAGGTCAGAAAACATCAGGGCAAGGGTGGGATTGAGCAGCCACAGCAGGGTACACCTAAGCCAATACTGTTGAAGAGACCTTGACAGCATTGGACCATAGCCTCTGCTACAATCACTGTCCTGCTGCTTCTCTCCTGGATAGGCAACAACATATAGTAAATCCCTTTTGACTCTGTCTTTTAGGAGAAATTTTTTCGGGATGAAGAGCTGTATGTCCATGCTTTTAATTTTTTCAGCTACCTAGTTATGGCGAGGGAGGTTAATAACATCTCACAAAGATCTGAAATAGCAGGGAATACCACCACTGAGTAACCTAAATTATGAGAGTAACTGAAATCATAATATTACCACAGGGGGTTAAATTTTGGGAATGTCTTTCATGCTTAGAACTCTGCTAGGTAAAGGCTCCAAGATGCTCTTGTTTCTCACTCAAAGCTTTCACATTTAGTAGAAAGCATTCGTCTCCACAGAAGCTAGACAGTTTCTTCCCTACTTAAATTTCACATGAAACACCCTATTTCAGTCACTCAGTGAATTTGCCTTGGGCAGCTGAATCACAGCTGACAGCAAATTAATGACTATGATGCTATGATTTGTAGAGATTACAGGCAGCTAAGAATCTGCCCAAGCATTTGTTGTTGTCACAATATTTATACCACCTATTATTAGGGATTAATAATGGTCGTAAAGAGGACTTGATTCCACCAGGTTTACTCTTTAAAAATTTGAAATCTGTTAGTATTTTAAAATATCACTGATATTCTCATTAAATGGGGAATATTATTTTTATCTAACCATTTTGTATGGTAATTAATAATACTAGAAGATAATAATAGAAAAATATTTTCTATCAATCACATTTAAGGAAGAAGTACCATAAACAAACATACTTGGGAGTGAAATTTAATATTATATTACACGTGGGAAGTAAAAAAAGAACTTAAGCTCTGAGACTCTTGTACTGTGAGATATCACACCAAAACCCAAGTGGGTAGAAATAATGATTTCACTAATCCCTAGCAATGATTTTTTGAGGAGTTCAAATAAAAGTTTGCTTGTTCTGATTGAGATTCACTAAGTAGATGTTATTTGATTTTTGTGCTTCCTGGGAAAAGAATTTCAGATTCCCCAGGCTGCTCGAAGAAAAGAACAACGGGCTGAACTTGCCATAGAGCATCTGAGCTGCTAAAGACACGATAAAAGTGAACACACTGCATTATTTGCCAAAGCTTTTGCTATTCATTTCATTTCCAAATGTCAACCAGTTATATGAAACCTTTATAAAGGTTTCTTAAGGTAGAGCAAACAGAAGGATAGGATATTTTTAATCTTGTATTAAAGATATTTAATTATTTATAATCACGCCTATTTAAAATACAGTAACTTGAACTTAGGCAAAGACTCAGAACAGTTTTGATAATAAAAAGAACCATCTGCTTCTTATGCCTGTCCCTACAAATGTTTTGTTACCAGATGATATTGGAAAACATAAAAAGCTAATGACTGGCTGACAAAAAAACACTATTTAGATATTGAAATGAAAAATCTAATGAAAAGCAACATCACCAATCACATGTTACCTTTTCCAAAGCCTCAGATAATTTTCCAGTGACTCAGAAACACATTCACCCTTGTCACCAGAGAGTAGAGTGCATTAACAGCAAAAGGAGATTTGTGGTACAGAGAACAATTTCTTTAATTGCAATACTTACAATGTCAAATATCAAAAAGTAATAGAAATTATATTAATTTTCAAAGTTGTAGTCTGATCTTCCAAACATTCAAGCACACACCCAAAGACTGATCCCTAAGGCATGAGATACAAGGCCAATTAATTCTTAAAATTAGGGAGGAAAAAAATATTAATTAAGCTTCTGGTTACTTTGAATTTTGGAAAGGCCTGTTTTAAAGTGTTAAAACTGCTAAAGCAAAGCATCTGAGCTACAGTCTTCACTGTACAAAGAGGGAACACGCTTAATAAGCCTCCTGGACTTGTATGTAGCCACCCCCTGCAGAATTCTGCTTTCACATTTCACATGTGTAGCCTAACCTCAGTAAAGCCTGTGATAATAAACAAGTATAAAATAAAATAGTCTTTGGTGCCAATTTTTTAAAGAAGCATTCCCACTCTTTATTTTTCTGAGAGGAGCCTACTATCAGCTGTGTAAACACCACATCTGTAATAAAAGAGAGGCTGCAGTATGCCAGTGATCTTACCTCATACTCAAAGTCCTCTGCTCTATCAGCATCAGCAGGCAGGCTGGAAAGATACTCATTACCTTCATAAAATTCATGCTCCACCGGGTGAAGAGAATGGCAGCTATGTGGAACAAAGCAGTACAACAACAGTAGATGAGACGGTAGGGTTTTTTTAAAATTAAAAAGTGATAAAAAAAATCCTACTTCTCTGTAGTTTTCTCATGTCTGGAATGCTACCCTGAATGGTCTGAAAGCCTGAAAGGAGCTGTACGAAGAAGTAGCAAGAGCTATTTTCTTTTCAAAAGCTCCTACTCCAGCTGAGTTCATTTTGCCTGGTTCATCTTCTGTCAGATTTATGCAGGGTGATTTCTTTAAAGGGTCTGTTTTGGTCCAAACTATTTAGTTGTGACACTTTGGGACTCCTTATGCTCGTAAATGTACCTAAGTCCAGATTCACGTGCTATGTCAAGATTGGGGACAACTCACTAATTATGTGATTATAATATCTTGAATGTTGACAATCTACAACCCACACCAGGCTCACCGATTTTTCAAGAATTTGTGTAAAACAACTTGCATTATCCTCCTCTGTTAAAGTGATAACAGGGTGGTGAAGTGCATTTGAGTAACTGCACACTTTAAAATGTCAGTAAAGTGCACTGTTAAATGGGCTTAGAGGACAAAGAATGAGGTCTTTATAATGTGCACTTAGGTACAGCCTCAGACCCAAGGCTGGATCCCAACCACGCAGCACCCAGTGTGCATCTGTCTTAGCAGAGGAAGGTAATTTTTCCCCATGTTGAGGGGCCTTCAATCACAGTAGCACACAATTTAGTAATATCCAGTAACAACTGAAAAATACACGCATATGATGCTTCTAGCTGTGCAGCAGTAAATGGTAGGCTTAATTCAGCATTTGTCTGGCAAGTTCCCTCTGAGACAATCATCTGCCCAGCTTACCTAGAACTTCTAAAAATGGAACCGCATCAAAGTCAGAAGTGGTCTGTTCTCCACTAGAACCAGTTCTGCAGAGATACACACCATGCCAGGGAATCAGTGGGAAAGCGCTACGGCTATCACAGTTTTGCTGGCTACAGCAGATGGCAAGGGTCAACCACTAGATAATGTTACTCATGAGGTGCAGTCCAATGAGGAAAGAGTCTACACCCTATTTTTGAATAAGCACCACCTACTGATATTTGCATTCAACTTCTAGTTTCAAAGAATTCAACTGAGGGAGAATTTAAGTCATATCTTTTGCTGTGTGACAGGTGAAATGGTACTTCTGATCTCTGTATTTTTGGTATTGTTTTGCTTTTGATTAGGAGACCTTTAAATTAAATAATTTTTTTCCTTGATTTTTGGGTAAGAAATTTGGAACCAACATGACAGCTCTTTCTAGGCTTGAACAAGCTCTTTTGGTACTTTGGAAACCAGAAGCTTTTTTATCTTCTTGACTAGGGCTTAGATTTAGATTAACAAACACATGAATACAAAGTATACATGGCCAAGATTCCTTCCTGTAGTAGAGCTTAGGAAAAACACCACTGAAGCCTAAATGGGACAATGGTTATGAATTACATTTGTAATTTATCTAAAGTGTTCCTGAGACTTTTTCAAGAGAAGGCTACAAGTCTTCCACTGCAATGCTTTGGTCCCACTGGTAAACAGCATCAGGAGATAAAGCCATACCTGTCTGAAAGTAGAAAAGGGCAGATATCAGGAACTGGTGGTGTGGAAGGCCTTAGTTTGGCCAGAGCCATAATGTGCTCAAAAGTGATGTCAGTCTGAGTGCTCGCATCCACAAGACGAACATCCTGAGAGCTACCATGAGGTTTGCTAACTGGGGCTCGTCGTAGAACCTGAACAACAATTGGCTCCTTGGCATTGCGAAAAGCTTCCACTGCCTCTTCATGAGTGGCCTTAGAGAGGTCCTTCCCATTGACCTAGAGAGAAACAGAAAAATATACCAAATATTATTAATAAGAGGAAAGACAGCATAATAATACATGTGTAAAATATAGGGGGGGTGAATTATTTGTGCAGTGCATCAAGCCATGTGCTGACATTAAGAGGACCTTATTTTGGCACCCATACACAAGGAAAGATAAGGCTGAGAAGAGAAATAAATTATTTAATCTTTGTTAGAAATTCCAAATTCTTCCATAGCTGTCCCAATGGAATCTGAACATTGCAAAGAAACTATAGCATTTAAAAAGGACATTTAGAATAATTCTCTCATGCTATTTTATTCTCCTCATAAAATACAAATGAAAAAGGAAGGGTGCCTTTAATTTTCAATTTCAGCATTTTCTGTGGCATGCAAATGTTTTACAGGATTTCTGGCACAGCATTGTTATTAATGCAGATGTCAATAAACATGTCTCTGATGTCTAAAAAGAAACAAGGCCAATTTTCAATGTTTTGTCACTTATCTGCTGTGGCTATTATACAATCATTAAGACCAAAGATAGGAAGATCTGAGTAACAGTCAGCTGCTGCTCTTTTAAGGAAAGAGAAACCTAAATCAAACAAACTGAAGAAATAATTTGCTACAAACAGATGAATAACAAACCAGAGAAAATTATGCTGGAAATGCAGCATGGCTTGGCAAAACTAAAAGACTGTGGGCAAGGTTTCTCTCTGCTACAGGCAAAGCAGCAAGCTCCTCCCAGTCTAAATGAGGCCTTCTGGTATTAAGAAAAAGGAACTGCAAGGCTGTGTAATGCTAAATTCATATAAATTCAGGTGCTTAGGGCAAATTTGCAACTATCAGCCCACCACAAAATGTGAGAGTTCATTTGTCAATGAACATGGGGGCTGCACAACATCCTTACCCAGAAAATCCCTTTATTCCAGAGCAACGGGTCTGCTGTTGACTCCTGCACAGAGCCTAACTGTTGTGAGCTGCCATGGAGATAAGACAATCCTGTGCTAGGGTAGAAAGGTGGGGTTTTCTAGTAGCAAATGTGAATATCTAAGGGTGCCAAAGCCTGATTAAAATTTGTATCCCTGGGAAAATCTCCATACTGGGAGGAAATCAGAAATAGGATTCTACTGCAAGTTCACGCCCAAATTAACTTTTCTGTATAGACAGGGAAGTCATAAAACAACTCCTTAACGAACTGTCTGAATCCTCCCTAGAAATGTCACAGACCTTGTAACTGACTTTTCCCCAACACCTGCAAATACTGACTGAAATCAAACTTGCTTTGCCAGATCACTCTCTTATTCAAGAAGCTCTTGGAACTTGTTAAAAAAGGAAAAACACGCAAATAAGAACAGTGCCAGCAAACTCAAAAGACCTGTTCAGCAGCCTTCAGTAAGACTATGTATATATCAACTCAGTGCATTTCCAGGGCATCTGCTGGAGTGAAAGGTAGAACCAGCTTTCCAAAGAAGTAGCACTTTTGTGACCATGTTAGTCAAAGAGACATACAAAATCACCACGCTGTAGTGTAGCCACCAATGCAAAGCTTGGTCACTCTTTCTAAATTGTCCTGATGCTGTATGTGGCGATAGGAAGAAATTACCTGTACAGGTATCTATACACTAAAAGCTCAAAACTTCTTGTGCTGAATGCCTGGGGTCCCTAGGAGTACCATACCACTGTAGCCTAGGCTGTGACCAAGTGATAGGAATGGCAGCTAGCTTAGTCACCTAAGTTTAATGCATAACTACAGTTTCTCTAATGACTGAAGCCAAAAACGTTAAGATTTTATGTTAAGATTTTATCATTTGAATTATTATCCATCAAATTTTAACCTTGGGCTATATTAATCTAACTTGCAAGGAAAAATACAAGTGGTATGTAAGAGGAAGAGCCAGAACAGTCGAAGAACAAGTTAAGATATAAGAAAATAAATTTCCTGAGGAAGTAAGCTTCTGCAAACCCTCCCTGACAGCACAAGTTACACTGCAAAGGTGTTCAGGCTCAGAGGCAAGTAGAGATAAAGCTTCAAGCCTGGTTCTTTTAGTCACTCTTACGTCCCAACCTCTGCTTCATTCTTGCTTCTAACTCAGATCCTATCAAGGACACAACTTTTCACAGTTTCTGTACTTTTTCTAGCAAGAGTGTCTGATAGGTTGTAGTAGTTTTGCATGGCAGGGTTCTGGTGGAGGAGGGGGCTGCAGGGGTGGCTTCCACAAGAAGCAGGCAGAAGCTCTCTGCAGGCCCGAGAGAGCAAACACCAGCCGGCTGAAGGCCAGAGTTGTTGCTGACCAAGGCCGAGCCCATCAGTGACGGTCACAGCGCCTCTGGGAATCACTTTTAGGAGTTAAAAAACACAAGCGGCCATTTTTTCCCTCCAGAGAAGGGAGTGAGAGGATGTAAGGAACTGTGCAGGCACAAAGGTCAGTGAAGATGGGGAGGTGAGGAGGCGCTCCAGGTGCAGGAGAGAAAGATGCCCCTGAAGCCCATGGAGAAACCCATGGTGGAGTGGGTGTCCCCACACAGCCCATGAAAAAGGCTGAGACCCCACCTGCAGAGAGTGGAGAGGCATACAGAACAGGTGGAGACATACAGAAGATGCTGTGGCCCACATTGAAGCAAGCCTCTGCCAGCACTTGCAGCCTGTGGAGAGAGACCCACGCTGGAGCAGGTTTGGTGGGGGGGAGACTTGTAACTCCATGGGGGACCAGGCTGTAGCAGTCTGGGCCAGAGAAACTGAGAGACATTCTATGATTTATGACTGCACCCCATAGCAGTGACCCACACTGGGGCAGCTGGTGAAGGGCTGAAGCCCCGTGGGAAAGGGCGTTGGAGAAGTTTGTGGAGGACTGTCTCCTGTGGGTGGGACCCCACACTGGAGCAGGGGAAGGGTGTGAAGAATTTTTTTAAAAAACAGGAACTCTCTTTATTCACATCAGTCAATACTTTCCACTTATTCTGAGGAAACAGACATAAATTCACAACAATGACCTTTACATGTAAATTTTATTTCCAAAGAATAATAATATTTTAAAATTGCATGTCAAAAATCACAAAGATACACATTTTCATTTACCCTGGGAATCTTTAGCTGACCTCTATCTTCACTTAAATGCCTATTTAATCTATAGACTTTAAAAACATTCCATCCTTTATGCTGGTTTCTTAGCAAATGCAAGCACTTTGAACACCCAAGACTTCTTTAAATTGTCACTTGAAGTTCATCAACACACTTTGTCGATCTGCATAAAGGTCACCTAATTTATGAATGCCGCCTTTCTCAGAAGAAAATCTATAGCTGAATTACTCTATTCTGGCAGCTGTCCTGTCCACTTGGGGCTGGGAAGAGAGAATTTATTTTAAAACCTAAAGCTAGTACTACAGATGGGGTTAGAAGCTCTTTTCACGTAGCTTCTTTAAGGGTTTTCTGCTTCCTGCATTAGCCCCCAACTTAACACTCACATACAGTTACCCTGGGAGCTGTAGACAGTGGAGCACTTATTTACAGCAAGCCACTTACAGGTTCTTAGTGGATGATTAAATAATTCCTTGCCTCGGAAAGGTTACTTTCAGTGGAATCCAGGGTACTATTTTAAGTGGATAGAGAAATCAGT
Organism: Porphyrio hochstetteri; assembly: GCA_020800305.1. Classification (NCBI taxonomy): domain Eukaryota; kingdom Metazoa; phylum Chordata; class Aves; order Gruiformes; family Rallidae; genus Porphyrio; species Porphyrio hochstetteri. Next base: position 37,592,798 of record CM036905.1, read on the forward strand.
CACTTTTAACAGTCAACACAAAGACATGGGAATACATTTGTTGTAGCAGATGGGCTAATTAATCCACAAGCAAGTTATGAATGTTAAGTAAAGAATATATCTTTTCTCATGTAAACCATCCTCCTGCCCTGTTTGATTAAGCTCCTGTTTAATGAACACTCTCCCTCCCCCCCCCCACTTTTGGACACACTGCAAAGTCCAGGCCACTTGTCAACGTCTCCCCCAGAGTGACTAGTGGCCGCTGCCTGGATCCTGGCCATCCCCTTTGGATTCTTGCTCTAAATCCAGCCACATGGAAAACTTCATCAGCCTCAGAAAATAAACAAACAAACAGGCTTTGTCTTTTATGCACAAATCAACTGATGTTGGACAACTGCCACTTCTAATGCCAGCACCACTGTACAGGGGCTTACTCCCACTCACACAGAGGTGGACAGCAGAGAAGGGAGAGACAGGACTAAATAACAAAACAGTGACTATAAAAAAATGTAGGCAAATGGTTGGTAGGTTATGCTAGTGCTGTGAGTTCTATTAAAAAAGTAAATAAAAAAATCAGACTTCAATGAAGACTGCTTCCAGGAATTAAGTGCCTGTGACTGAGAAATAAAATAGCCTTGTCTTCTGTCACTTTTCTGCTATTCATAATTTCTTCTACCACTGGCCAGAATTTTTGAATCAAGAGGGCCAGAAATGTTGATGTGTTTCCTACAGAAAAAGGAATAAAAGCCAAACAAAATTAAAAAGGAAAAAGAAAAAAAGAAAGGAAAAATAATGTATAGTCATGTGAATGCAACCATCCCAAAAGGTGTCACATCAGCAGCTCATGAGATAACCTCCTATCCTCAGCAAACACCTGGCATATGCAAGTTGAAAGTTAAGATCAGCTCTGCTGAAGTAAAATCCTTGGAGACGCCAGTTTAATCAGTAAGGGCAAAGGGAAGAATAACCCGAGAGTTCTGCTAGAGCAGAGATGTCCAGACATTAGGGCTTCCCAGAAAAGTGACAGAGATGCTGTCTGACATGATGATGGAGTTCACACAAGGCTCACTGTCCTAGGAGATTTCAACACCCATGCAGAAGATGTCTCTGACCTGACAGGTGCTAAATCTGCTCTCATCACAATGATCTCTTCACCTCCAATCCCTCACCCTAAATGCATCCAGGCTACCACACCCTGGGTGCATCCTTGGATGGCAAACTGGCATAAAGGATTCAATACTGCCCATTAGCTTTACCAGTCCTTCTTCAGGACATGAATTTGAGCCCTCCATAGCTTCAAGTCACAGAAAAAGAATAAAAACACACCATCTTCCTCCCAGACTTACAGCTGTTGGCACATACAGACTCTAGAAAACTTTTACAACCGAGGGCCACCAGCTTTAAGGATCTCCAGGCAGGCGGGAGGAGCACGGGACATGTGATCTACCAGTGACGTGTGTGCTGGAGACGACACTGCAACTCTTCTGCTAGCACAAATGTGATAGCTCATCTACAGAAATGGCATTCAACATGCTGGCCTTTCAGGTTACAGTTCAGTACTAAGCTGCATTTCTTGAGCAAGTTAATCTGAAAGATAGCAAATTCAGCCATTACCCACTATCTCAGCCAGGGTTCAGGCGGGTTCAGTAAAGGGACAACTTTTATTATGCTGGTTAATGACATTTCCTCTTCTTTAGCCAGATGAGTTAAGTGATGCTCATTCCCATTTGATCCTTTGTTGCCCTAACAGCCAAATCTTGTCATCACTCCTAAAAGCTACACAAGCTGCTAAACACACAGGATCTGGTTGCTTCCTGCAGGCTGAACCACAGGTTTATAACAAGAATTGTATCTACACTACCTGTAGAACTCAGGCTTGCCCTGTTTGATGGTTCATCTGGTTGGTTTGACAATACTGAACAGACCCAGGCAATGCCCAGGACTGCAGCCTTCTGTGCATTTTCCTATGTGCAACCAGTGCAGCTTCCATTTCCAGTACTTATCTGAAATCTACTGTGGCTGAAAAGCCTATGGTTCAGCCTTAAGATAAGCAAGAAAAAACAATGCTACAAAAAGTGAGGAAACAGAGAAATATATGTATTTGCCCTCTGTAAAGCTTTCTTCCAGAGGGAGAAAACTTTGATTCCCAGAAACTTTGATTATCTAAACAGCAGCTGTCAGAAAAAAGTGCCCGTCTCTCAACCGACCTCAAGACAGTGCTTCATTTTGTCAGAGTTGTCCACCACAATCACTGCATCTGTGGGCAGGTCTGACAGCTTCAACTGCTCTCTATGCAGGACATATCACATCCCTGAAAGACACCTGTGAAGAGCTGGACACTGCCTGGAAGTACTGTCTAATGAGCTACCCTAAGGAATTCAAAAAGGTTTTTAAACTGGATTGGAAAAAGTGCCGCAGGTAGACCACAGATTCAGAGAATCATAGAATTGTTTTGGTTGGAAAAGACCTTTAATATCACAAAGTCCAGCCAAGTCCAACCATTAACCAAGCACTGCCAACCATGTCCCTAAGCACCACACATACCTGTGTTTTAAATACCTCCAGGGATGGTGACTCAACCACTTCCCTGGGCAGCCTGGTCCAATGATTGACAACCCTTTTGGTGAAGAAATTATTCCTAATACCAAATCTAAACTTCCGCTGCTACAACCTGAAGCTGATTCCTCTTGTCCACCCACCTGGCTACACCCTCAGGTAGTCATGAAGAGTGATAAAGTCTCCCCCCAGTCTCCTTTCCTCCAGACTAAACAACCACAGTTTCTTCAGCTGCCCCTCATAAGACTTGTGTCCTAGACCCTTCACCAGCTTTGCTGCTCTTCTTTGGACCCGCTCCTGCATTGCAATGTCTTTCTTGTAATGAGGGGTCCAAAACTGAACACAGTACTTGAGGTGTGGTCTCACCAGTGCTAAGGACAGATGTACAATAACTTCCTTAGTACTGCTGGCTGCTCTCATACGAGCCTTACATGTTGTTGGCCTTCTTGGCCACCTGGGCACACTGCTAGCTCATATTCAGCTGGCTATCAACCAATACTTACAGGTCCTTTTCTGCTGTGCAGCTTTCCAGCCACTCTTCCCCAAGCCTGTACTGTTGCCTGGGATTGTTGAGACCTAAGTGCAGGACCCAGCACTCAGCCTTGGTTGGTCTCAGCATATTGATCCAGCCTCTCCAGATCATAGAATCATAGAATGGTATGAGTTGGAAGGGACCCCAAGGATCACAGAGCTCCAACCCCCCTGCCACAGGCAGGGCCACCAACCTCAGGCCTGGATCTACACTAGGTTGCCCAGGGCCCCATCCAACCTGGCCTTGAACACTTCAAGGGACGGGGCATCCACTACCTCTCTGGGCAGCCTGTTCCAGTACCTCACCACTCTTTCTGTAAAAAACTTCCCCCTAAGATCTAATCTAAACCTTCCTTCCTTTAGTTTTAATCCATTCCCCCTTGTCCTGTCATTGTCTATCCTTTTAAAAAGTTGAATCCCCTCCTGCTTATAAGCTCCCTTCAGGCACTGGAAGGCTGCAATGAGTTTCCCCCACAGCCTTCTCTTCTCCAGGCTGAACAAGCCCAGCTCCCTCAGCCTCTCTTCGTAGGGCAGGTGCTCCAGCCCTCTAATCATCTTTGTGGCCCTCCTCTGAACCCTCTCCAACAGTTCCACATCTTTCTTGTATTGGGGGCCCCAGCTCTGGACACAGTACTCCAGATGGGGCCTCACGAGGGCAGAGTAGAGAGGGACAATCACCTCTCTGTCCCTGATCCCTCTGTAGAGCCTTCCTACCCTCAAGTAGAGCAGCACTCCTACAAAACTTGATGTACAAGGAATGGAGAAATAGTTCTCATCACAGCAGCAAACAAGTGAGCAAGGTAACTAATACAGAAGTGCTAGTGCAACTCTGGTTCTCCAACAAATACAAATTCTAGTTTAATATCTTTTTCTCATGATTCTGCCTTCTACACAGTCATCTCTCTAACTAAAACAAAACTGCTACTAGAAGAAGTGTCTCCCAAAACTTTGTGTATAGAACTGTACTCCATGTGTTGGAAGAAAAGTCACTGTAAGCAAATCCACATCGCCATCACCTTTAGGAGGTGGTTTGTAGGTTTTAATCACAAATTTATTGATTGCCTAATTGCATTTAAGTTATTGAGAATAGGAAAAGGATAGTGTTTTGCATGTGTTACTATAGCCTGCTTCAAGCGGCTGGGTTAGGCACAGCCATCATTCAGCACAAATGGCTTTTAGCATTTAAATCTTCTCTAAGAGTGTATGGAAGAGTCCACCCTGGAAGACACCTGACATTGCCTTATCTAAAGTCTCTTTGTGTATCTGGGCCGTGGCCTTGAGACATACTTTAAAAAAACCTACCTGGATGCTACAAGTCGCACCTCCAAGATAATTATGGCAACTCTGACAAGTTTAAAAACACTACTGAGCTACCAGTTTTGTGGCCAAAATGCCATCTGAATCCCTGCACTTCATAACATGAGGCTTTGCAGTCTGCATAACTGCAGAATACCCCCTCCACCTCCTCACTGTGTGTTGCAGGAATGCACATCTTTCAAAGATCCTTTCTAGTCCTTTAGTGCTGATGTTCAACATCAGAACAGCTCAGAAAGCACAGCAACAGCTCAGAAAAAGTTCACTTGAGTTTTGAAAGAGAGAACGTACTATTATCTGCAATTCTCTCAGTTTGTGTTATCTGTAATTCTCTCTTTTTTTTTTTTTTTTGGTTTGAGAGTGAAATGTGAACACCAAATTAAAGAATCACTAAATTAGTTTCACAGTGAGCTGCCTAGAGACACGTGCTGGTAGACATGCATTTGTGAGCAGCCACTATTCTCCCTTTACTTACTGCCTGAATTTGCCCAGCAAGCATCTTCCTAGTGGCTTTGGCCATCTTTCGTAGATCCTCTTCCAGCTGGTATTCCAAGTCTCATTCTGCTCTTCCTTGCTTTCCTACCTCCGGTCTCTTCTCTCCTCCTTCTTAGGCCATTTGCTCTTCTCACTCTGACTTTTTCTTTTAGCGTAGATCCCACAGGGATCTCCTTTCTCTCATGCCTCTTGATTCTAGCTCCCTCCATCTTTCCTTTCCCCAACCCATCTCCAGGAAGACCTTCTGCTGCCCTCTCATCAAACCTGGGCTGGGAACACTGGCACTTATCCTCCCATGGTGACAGCTGGACAGCTTGTGACATCTGCCTTCGCCAGCTCCTCCTGGTACCAACACAAATGCTCAACTAACCCACATGGTGATGTAATGAGGCTGGAGCGTAGTTACTATGTAAATTGCTTTTAATATTGACAAACAGGTTTTCTGATGATATTACAATTCTGCCTGAGGGCAAGAGAAACTAAACTAGCTGTGGCACACATAAAATAAGTTGAGTTACTTCTTGATATAATTAGGTCATCATGTATTACATTAATCCTTGCAAACTTTCTCTGTCTCCGGATAGGACATTGTATCTCTCATGAGATCTACTGCATACAGCGATCTCTTGTTGGCAGGTAAAAATACCATCAAAGGCCAGTATGCATACTCAGAACAAATAATTTTTATCTCTAAGTCCCTGCACTGAATGCTGTTTTCTCCTGTGAACTTCATGTTGTCTCTGCTCTACCACAACCTCACTCTCCAATTTCTCTTACATTTTTCTCAGGGAACAGTCACTTCAAAAGGTAGTTGCCGTTAAAGTTATAGGAGATCAAATTCATGACATTCTTTGATCACCTGTAATTCCCAAAGAATAATGGAAAGGCTCAATGGCAGTTTTCAGAACTCTGTAAATAATGGGTAATCACTTTTCTCCTTTTCAGGGAATCATATCCTACATTTCACTAATAAAAAAAGTCTGTCTTTCACCTCTAAAAAAACCTCCAGCCCTCCATGAACTCAGCCACGGCTGGCATCACCGCATGAATGTTACACTTATCACTGTCATAACAATTCATCCACGTACAGACGTCTGAAACTCCTTGTCTCCTCCAAACTGAGTAGTTTAAAAAGATAGATGGCTGCCTTCTGGCTAATTGTGGGAGTTCTTTCATTACTATAAAAAGAATTTTTATATCTCAAGTGACTTTATAAGCAGTGAATAATGAGACTTAAAGTCTTTAGAAAAGAGTCCACTGATCAAACGCTAGGATAACTTATGGGCATGGTGACCTTTTCCTCAGTAAGATACTCCAAACTGCTGCTGTTGGCACGTTATTAAAATTCCCCATTTAAGGCGTGCAGTTGAGCACAAGGCAGATTCTATTTTTTTATTTTTAAATTCAATTTAAGGTAGCACAGCAAGAGCTCAAGCCCTCCCAGGGCAAAGGACTAACTCCCGCCTGCTCCAGCTGTGCAGGATCAGGACAGACAGCCAGGGCAGCAGCGGCAGCTGGCTGGGTCTCACCATCCTGCTCCTGACTGTGGGGCCGTTGCCATGCGCCTGCTCCCCCCATCCACAACACCCATCACTGCAGCAAGGGAGCACGTTTCTGCCAGCACATCTACCAGTACCAGCACACCGGGCTGGCTCTTAAAAGCTGTAGAGAAGAGCAGCCAACAGCTTGTTGCCTCCAGCCCCTCTAGTAAGGAGAGTCTGAGGGTACTCCATGTGCTGGTGTTTCACACTTCAGAATAGCAGCGTTGTTAAACCTAACGTGAGAGTACTGAGCCTGGTCCCATCCCTGACTGAAACCCTGGCCAGCCCTGGGTGCTGCCATGCATCTAACCCAACCTGATGTCCTGCTGGGCTGCCAACAACATGCTAAGGTTAGAATGCTCCCTAAAAGCGTCTGCACTTTGCTGTTCTTTAATGACTGTGCAACAGACTTGATCTACTTTAGCACCCATTTCTTACTGTGGATCTGTATTAAACCTCATCTTGCATGAAGAGAAAAGGCTCCTCCTCCTTGAAATAAAACTTGGAGGTTTTCTTTCATTATTTTTCCTTTCTTCCTCACAGTGCCTTGGCACTAATCTGACACTGCTGTTCTCCATTGATTTTCATGGCTTTATTCCAGGAGATGCATATTGGCAGCTGGGGTTTTGTTTTTTTTTTTTTTTTGCATAGTAGTACTTACAAACATTCCTTCCAACCTTTTACAGGACTAAACATTTTAAAAATACTTCTCATGACCCCATGCATATTTACAGTGGCTCAGCCATGGGGACTGACACAGCAAAACATTGCAGTGAAGCCTAACTTCAGCCTGCCCCTGGAACACTCCTTGATCTCTTTTTCAAAGAAGAAAATGTGAATGTAGAGGAACCACTCATTTCATAAAATGAAGTAAGTGATGGGGCCTCTCCTGCCATTCAAAAGTCCATCAGATGCTTTTGTACCAGAAAGTTCCTGGTAGCTCCTAGGAAGGCTTAATTTCCATATTCCTTCTTATCAGTAAAAATGGTAAGGGATGTGAGTATTAGGACCAGCATAATACTACCTTATTTATACAGTGACATGGCTGTGTACACATCTTCAGTAGTAAGAGCTGCAGCTCCTTCCTGGCTGAAAATCAATTACAGCTGCTATTTCTCTCCCAGTTTTTCTGTCTGTTCTTCCTTCTGGACTGTCTCTCTTTCCTCTCTCCATAGCTCTGTCTTCCCTCCCCACTTCCTTCCTCTGTTTTACCCCATTTGCCTCTTTGGCTTCCCTCCCTCATCTTTCTCTTGCTTCCCTTTGCTTCCTTTTTTCTTGGGTTTGGTCTCTGCAGCAGCAGCAGCAGCCACTCCTGTACAACTTTAATACTTAACATCTGCAAAGGGAACCTTCCCCTGCAGGACGTCTACTTGTGAAGCCCCCTCATACCAGCTTCAGGAGAGAATGAAGTAGATGGCTCATTTCTGCAACGAGCTTTCCAAACATCAGCAAAGGGCAATTACCGAGGAAGTTCACACAACGCTCATCAGTTTTCTTTTTCCAGGCAGCTCTGGGTATATGGCAAGATGGTGTCAGAGCTGCTGTTCCAGCTCTCCAAGGCACGGCAAGGCTGCTAAGGACCAAATGGTGGAAAAATATGGCAGTGAGCTACATCTGGCTTGTAGCCAAGGCTGTGCAGTCAACTGGTCACTGAATACGCTGCATGAATCAGATTTGTACCGTCGCCTTGCAATATTACAAATATCACTGGAATCCAAGCAGATTTTGAGTAATCTCTATGTGAACTGTACAGAGAAAACTCGTCCTTTGGATACATGTGGGCAGATCTTGCTGCTTTCATTTGCTGTGCAGTGACATGAGATAGTGCAGTTTAGCACACAGGGCAGAAAAGAGTTTCCAGCATGAGGAACAGTGTAATTCTTTCTGTTCTGAGCAACAGAGTTATCCTTTAATATGTAATGAGATTACCTGCCAGCCTTTTGATTCTTATGTAAAAGCGGCATGAACAATTTAATTAAAACACTGAAATCCCACTGCAATCCACACTTTATACCTCCTATACTTATCTATTTAGAAAAAAAACCACATAGGCATTAGGACTGTGTCTTTTTGGTTATACAGCATCATGCAAACCCAGAGCCCCAAAGCAAGTAGGGCCTTCTAGATATTGCTGCAGTAAAAACAGTGATTATACATCTGTGCTGGGAATTTAAACAACAAATTATAAGTGGACATGAATTAAAATAGACACGCTTGAAAATAAAGTTTATGGCCTAGGCAATGAAAATACTTTAACTATGGCACACTGTGGGATAACTAGTAAAGGACAATGTCTCAGGAAAAAAGTCCTTTTAAAAAGGTGGGTTTTTTAAAAAAAAATGTATATGACATTTCATGAAAGAAAAAAGTAGATACCAGTGAAAGAAAAAAAAGGCGCGTTTATTTTTCACATTACCTATCAAAACAGAAGTGCTAGGTGCACAGAAATTCCTGCTGGGAATACACAAATTATATATACAGGGTTATTTATAAAGAGAAGTATAAGTTCTATACGTGATTAGAAAAGAATGATTGAGTAACAACTGACTACCTAAAAATGCTTTTAATAAGCTTTAAAAACAGCATAGTGTTTGTAAAAGAAAAGTTCCTGAACAAATGAAGTACTTTCACCAACATCAACAACACTGAAAGGTAACACTTCTCTACTGAACTTCTTAATTAAACCTCACAGACAGATTTTAAGATATCGAACTTGCCATCTAACCATGATTTCTGCCTTGTAGCCTTCATTTACACTAACTTCTGCAACCTTCTGCAGCAAGTGGCAAGAAACTGTGGCAAAACAAACTTTGTACTTACAGAAACCAATATACAATGTTTCAACGTCACAGATTGTAGAATCTTTATTTGTACTTTAAAGAGTAAGACCTGATCAGAGAGGAGCAGTGTAGACCTGAGTCTGGATGAGTATAAGGCAGCCAAGTGCAAATTTCAACCAAGTCCTAATTCTAGATGCTCTCACAGTTCAGATGTACCTGGATTCAAGGGTTTCTTCCTGGCTTACTTTGTTGAAAAGGTTATGTTTGGAGAAAAGAGTATTTTCCCCCTTAGATTTAAAATGAAATAGACTCCTGTTTCAAAACATGCATCATGTAGGGCTTGAGATTAGCTTTTATGTTATTGCTGATACATTCTTTGAGAAAACCAGGTTCCTTTAAACTTTCATGGTAAGCTGGCTTTACAAGCCAGTCAAGTAAAATGTCATAGCATAAAGTTATTGGTGAAAAGAACTGCAGCTGAAAAGCAGAGACTTCCAATAAATTGAGAAACGTCTGAAGCCAGTTCAAAATGGCAGGGCAAAATTTAAACAAACCTTCCCCACCCGAGGAGAGGCAGACAGGCATAAATCATTCCCGGCAATCAATTCTGCTATTTGAATTAGTCCTGACACTTGTTGGGCTCGGTTGCTGACATGGAACCATGGCAGAAAGGCCAGGCCACTGGGGAAATTTGGCCAGCTTCCACATCTGAGAGTGAACCACTCGACCGCAGGTCTCCAACCCTCGTAGCACTGTTCTTTGTTCCAAACATAAACCATTTTGTCTGCTATGTTTCAGGTCTGCCTTCAAGATCTCAGTATAAAGAGAATTCTTTGATTACTATTCGTACAAGAGACGGGAAATACTGGGTAGGATTGGAGACAGGAATTGCACAGGTAGATTTTCCAGCAGACAATTTAAAAATAAACCTGCCAACTTAATATTCACAGTTTTGTTTCTCACCGTGACTGCTTTGCAGTTAATTATTGATATTCTGTTAGACAACAAACAAATCGTCTGAGAAAAGGGAGAGCAGGATTTGAATTCTGTGAAAATTCAATATTTACATATGTAGGAGACAAATCTGCTCTTGATGGAGATTCTCAGAGAAGAAGATTTTTGTGGGAAAGAATTTGCATACTGGCCTCGAGTGCTTTTACTAACAGCAAATGGAAATGCCATCATGTTTGGTTTTCAGTGCAGAAGTCTCACTAAAACCCAGTTAAGGTAGCCAGTTCTATCCTACACACACTCAGAACATGCTTCCACCTCCCACCTCACCCACCAAAACTCAGCCTTAGGCGAAGGGCAGGGTCAGGTCCCCAGCCGTGAAGTCTTAAACTTCAGCTTCCCCAGGTATCTGCTGCAGTCAGAGGAAGTCAGCTGCAGGCAAGCCATCACATCCAGCATGTCGCACAGCTCTATCGAGCGCGAGAGGGATTACTTGGTGCAGCTGTGATGCTGTGTCTCAGAGACCACAGTGCTGTCCCAACTGAGAACATCCTTGTGCATGATCAGCAGATGAGGTGCATGAGTACCAAAAGGGATTCAGTATCCTCATTTGACCCTCCATTGTTTGAGTAGGAGGAGGCACAGAGCCCCTCTGAGGCTGTCAGGCAGGAGACACACAGGGTCTATGGGGCAAGCGAAGAGGCATTGTGCACAACAGGCTGCAAGCAAACTCAGAAGTCACTTCTGGAGCTGACATCAATGCCTGTCTAGTTAAGGAAACATTTCTTCCACCCTTCCCCAGGTCTTTCCTTTACTTCAGGCCAAGTCAGCCAGACTTCTCTAAAAGTAAGGAAACCCAACAGACCACATGATTTTCCCTTAAAAAGTTAGGACAGTCAGGGGTGGGGGCTGTAGCAGTAGCCTAATGAGTAAGTCACTTGCTTAGAAACTCGCAAAGCTTAAGTCAGCAAAAGTGAAGATGAAATCATGTCTTTCACTCCACAAGGGAGGCTTTCCATCAGGTTATTAGACATTCTGCAACAGAAGAAATTATACTCCACTTTCTGAAACTACACTTTGAAGTAATTAAATATCATTTAACCAGCTAATAAGTAGGGTTGGAATTAAGGAGGTAGTGTGGGTAGATCAGGTCCACTCTTCTGAAATGCTCCTTCCATCCCAGTCAAATAACAGCTGTGTTCGGAAATCTCTTGGTAGTGGAGCAAATGAGAGAAATTACAGGTCTAGTCTCAAGCTATGGCTCTTCTCCTTACTATATTCTGATTAATGTACTTCCCTAAACCATGACTCATTATAGTGCTTCTTTTTTTAACTCGAGCTTTCTTCCCTCAAGATTTAGCCTACTCTTCTCCCTCCCTCTTCATTACTCCCCTGGATTCCCAGGTAGACCTCCCAGTCCTGCAAAGCCACTGGTGTTTTAGAAGACATTAGACGTGTCATTAGGAATTGGCAGGTGAAATTTGCTGATATTTCTGCAAAGGTCACTTATGAAAGTATTAAACAAGATGACTGCAAAGACAAACCCTTCTGGAGCTCCATCAGTAACCTCTCTCCAGCCTTTCACTTTCCTTTTTAACACTACATGTAGATAGATATTCCTCCAGAGTCAACTCCATATCTGCCTTGTGACCGCTTATCTAAGCATTTCTGTTCCACTTTAGCTAGTATTTTCCCTTATAATACCACAACAGATACTTTTGTTTATCTGAAGCCCAGATAAAGAGGACCTACCACATTCTCTTTGTCAAGATAAGGCATTTGCTAATCAAAAAGTCCATCAGGTTAGCCTGGCTTTGTAACCATCTGCCTCTGCTTAGTCTGCGATTCATTATATCCCACTTACCCTTTGCCTCCCCTATATGTAATCATCCTTTTCTTCAAATTGTACTTTAACACTTTCCACACAGTTTATGCTAAACTTGACTAGCAAATCCCAGAATGATCCTAAGCCTAGGTACACCGTTTAATTTTATCCCACCATCTCCTGCATGCTAAATAAATTTAACAAATCTCCCTATTCATCCTGTCTGCTGCTTCTCTCAACACGTGTCCCTTGCCTCACAGTTATGCCAGTATAACTACTACTGGGGGCTGTGCTAAAAATGGGATCACTGAAAAACCTAATTTCAGATATCAACTTTATTAACATGTTAGGATTATTTACCCTACAGGCAATTCCCTTCTCCCCCCAGGTTGCCCATGTTCCACTCAGTTCTCCTCTCCTACCCCTTCCCTCTTCAGATGCTTTTCCCTTCCACTCAAAACACATACTTGTGCAAAACCTTCTGAAAGGTTTTTAAACTTTTCTACTTAACACAGATTTTATCTCCCCAAAAGGAAGAAAATCTTCTTCAAAAGGGGCAGACAGTAATAAAATCACTGCTCACTTCAGGTTGCATTTCAATGCATATGAAATACAATCAAAACTGAGCTCCGGTTACTGAATGCTTTGGGACACTAACCCTCAAAAGATCTTCTGTGAGGCACAGCTTCTAAGAGGAAAATTCAAACTGAATTTCAGAGTCCTTAAGAGCTTCCCATGTAACCAGGTTCTGCCTTAAAAATAGGGACTTTTGCTTCACCATAACAAAATTTATGAGGTCTACACTTTGGACATCCTTTGGTATCATTGCTTCACCATAACAAAATTTATGAGGTCTACACTTTGGACATCCTTTGGTATCACAAAGTAGTGGCAGTAGGAGAATAGGAAGCAAATCTCCAGCATTCACTTCTGTTTCATCTATAATACTGGCAGTAACCTGCCAGTAAGACGCATCAGGAGCTCACCAGTCTCTGCAATCAACTCTGACACAAGCTGAAGAAAAAACTTTATTCCCCTTGTATCATTTAAGTTTCACACAAACCCTGTATCTACCTGTTCTGAACATTTAATTCTGGCCATTAAATCTGAAGATGGACATTGAGAAACAAAATTAACTCTATCCTAGCCCACATGGACCAGCTACTGGTCAACGTCAATAGGTGAAATGGTTACGGGTTCCACCAACCTAACAACAGTTTTTTTAAGCTTTAGGGAAGACCAGCCTTCAGGTAACTTAGGGGGTATCACCTAGACCAAATTACAGAGGAACGAGACAGACTGCTCACCCAAGCCAAATGCTGACTGTACTGACTTTCTGTATGGGACACCAATTGCATCCACTCACACATAAGTCCAAACAGGTGCCTAGAAGAAAAGGGAAGCAGTGATACATCTGCCTCTTCATAAATTCTAGAAGACATAAAAACTGGGAAGATACGGGGAAAAAAAAACCAACCAGAAAGATACAAAAATAAAGATTTTCCATTCACAGAAGGTGGGTTGCATTACTTAGGTGCATAGCTGCAGATACTTATCCAAGCCAAAGCACACAGGTCTTGAGCTACTGCACAAGTACAGTTAATAATACAATTTATGCAGGAAAAAAATCTGTTAGTTTAAATTTGAACTACATCGTATGGGAGAAGATCCTCAGACCACCGAATGTGGCAATTTAACTGACAGTTCTCCTATTGTCAAAGAGAGGGGAGGAGGAGAGTCAGAGACAAAAGGTAGCTGAGAGTAAGCTGAATCATCCTCTGGAAATGGCCACCTATCTCCAATAACAGGGAGTCTAGAGAAATTAGTTGGTCACACATTTCAGCATCTCGCATGATGTGTGAAAAGCCTTTCAATTAATCAAATGGCACGGCCTCAGGTTTGGAGAATTTAGAGACAAAAAATCAGGCACTATTACAAAATAGGTGAAGATGGGGAGAGAATAGATTTTTTAAATGCTGAAAAGCTGTATTTTATTATGGCTTTTGGTAATTTGAGTCGCATATCTCTATTAATAGACAGCAGTATTCAAGGGTGTTGTAAACATATTTCCCAGGATGAGGTGTGATTTATAGTCTTGGACAGAAATTATTCTTCCTGTGTCTTATAAAAGCAGCAAAAATCGTTCACTCAGCATGGTTTCAAGTTACACAAGTACAACACAGCGGAGACTCTACTGCTTCTTGATGCCTTCTGTGTTGCCATAAGTTAGGTCAAAGATGGTTTTATTTTTTTGGAGTAATATTTTACAGGCTGTTAATCCAGAAAGTGGATTATTGCCTTTGGGTATTATGTGCAAAAATAAAACAGAAAACAACTGAGGTATTTCATTTAGTATAGCTGTGGTTGGGCATTGGCAGTCATTTATTTTTCTCCCATAATATATTAGGCTTCTCAGCTCTTGGACTTCCTAAAGCAGCTTCACTAACAGTTGGCTGTAAGCCCCCTCAGAGCTGTCTTGTCAATTATCTGTGAATTTAGAAGAATTTACACAAAAGATCATAATGAGCTGGGTTTGAAAGAGGCCAGAAAGGTGTGAGGTATTTATCCTGAAGCTCTGAACAGCTATGATGGAGATACACATTGTGACTGCTCTTACACTCAGCAAGTGTTTTTTTCATTTAAAAGTTACGAGAAAGGGCAGCACAGTTGTGAATTGGACAGTGCAGGACTGAGAGTGCCCAAGGTCTGCCTTTATCACTGGCTTGGCCCTGTCATCTCTGCAGAGTCACTTACCTTCACTGTACTTTGACTTCTTCCCTGCCTGTTGTTATGCTGTGGGTAAAATAGTAGCATTCCACTCTTTTAAACAATAAACTATTGGGTGGGTTTTTGTGTAATGTACAGAATGTAGGACTTTTTTTGGCCATGCACACAGAACACCATCTCCAAGCAGGATGCACGCTTGTTGCGCTATGCCTCAGAGACACCGCCCAGCTGGATTCATGTTTGCAAAGCACTTGTGAATCTCAGAAAAGAGCACAGTCGCAAAGCAAACTGTAATAAGGACAGATGTTGAAGTTTGATAAAAGCTGCAGCAACAGCACAAAGCAATAACAGGCGAAAGTTATGACTGACATTTGACTTTCATTCATGTATCTCCAAATGTCACCGATGTTTAAGGACCGGTATTGGATGCGTCACCAAGAGGGGAATCACAGAGCAGTGCTGGCAGAAGTAAGACAGTATTTGCACCAGACTATCTGCATTTCTGATCTGACACCTGAAGGACTACATTTAAGGTCTGGACACCAGTTGGCAGATACAGAACGGCTTGCAGGTACAGCTCATAGAAAATATGATGTCTGCAAAGAACATACCCCAGCTGGGAGTATTTCGCATAGCTCCATGCAGCTCTGATGCACACACCCCTCTGATGCACATTCTGCCCTCAGGTTTCTGACTCTCAGCTTCAGTAACACAGTGGATGCAGGCAGAGGTAACCGCAAATCTAGGGTCTCTGCATACTTGCATGCTGTAGCACCTGGATATCGTTGGGTCAGGGCACTACTGTGTTGTTTTGCTTTTAACTGGTGACTTGCATCAAATGCCTGTTTGATTTGGTGTGTTCTTTGTCACTGCATGAGCGAGGCTTTTAAACGACCATTCTCGAGACATTTGACACATTCGGAAATTCCCTCATGTGTCAAAAGCATGGAATGGAGAAAGCCAGAAAAAGCTAGAATATATGCTTTTATATACACTAACTAGCACCCTGGAACATGTGTGCAAAACAAGGTTTGTGACATGTAAAATTAATCTTAATTAAAAAATAAAAGTTTTGTGAAAAAAGTTAGAGGTGTATTTGATGGGAGGCCGGAATACTGTTGCCTGAAGTAGAAAGGTATTTATAGACCAAGATGTGCAAAAGTGGAACATAATTTCTGCCAAGTACAAATTAAGCTAATGTACCATTAAAAGCTGGGGGCTTATATACATTAAAAACATGAGATTAGGACACGGACTGTGCTATGACAAACTATCTATGCAGAGACATGATAGGGGTGATCCAGCATCCAGCTAGGAACTTGAACATTAACATGCTACTTCTCCCGTGGCATATTTAGCACGAGCTTTATTAATCCAAACAAAGGTATGCTTTCTTTCTGGCACACATTAACAGGTAAAACAGGTATGAAAGATATGAAAAAAGGTATGAAAAAAGGTATGAGGCCTCATGAAGGCAAGGTACCATTTCTAGAGACAGTATATATTGCTTTGTTGTGATGCACAACTCTTCCTTATGTTGGTTCTTATCTTTTTCTCCCTGCAGCGACTTCATTGAAGCTGTCCAGCAGGACTTTGCTTCCTTCAGCAGGAGAAGGGACAAGAGGGAAAAAGATGGAAAAGCAGATTCTATATCAGAATGGTGTAATTGTAAATTCAGTTTCCACCAGTGGACACTGGAGATTATCTTTGCACTGCTTGTCTCCACTTTCAGCAACAAAATAAAATTTCCTTCCATACTGCCTCCACCTCCTTCCCCTGTTCTCTCTCCCTGATCTCTTTGTTAATAAATAATTTTATCATTAAAAATCACTTGCAATTTTGGCCCCTCTTGTTCGTAGGGAGCCACACAGACAACAAAGACAACAAATCAGGATTTCAAAAGAACCCAAAACCACAAGAAAACAACTGAATGTTACCATGTGATCACAGACCTTGTGGCAAGTGACCACACCACTTGAGGCTCAGGACTTTGGTTTGTCCACCAGAAAACAGATGACCTGAATTCAAGGCCCTCTACAGCTTGGAGGACTCAAACCTTCACAGGGCTTTGCTCCAGCCATGGGGCTGTGCGCATGTGGACTGGGTAGCTCTGCTGCTGCTGGAGGAGAAGGACAAATGCAGAAGTGGCTGGTGAGGGGCAGAAGACGAAGCACCTCCCTGGGCAAAGTGCATTTGGACACGTCTGCTCTAATCTCTGGCTTGCTCGTCTCTCCCTGGAACAGTGTGTGCTCCAGCCATTGACAAGACACCTCTGACCCAATCCCAGTCTTTATTTCTTCAATTTTTCCCACCTTAAGGGTCTGCTACCCCCATGCATGTCCACACACAGACCTACGGAGCAGTCAAAAATCCCAGGCATTTGGGCTCCAAAAGACAGACACCCTGTCCCCTTTAAAGACAGTTGCATTATTGGCAAATTAATTTTTCAGCAATCTCCACTGAAAATATTTCCACCATAATGAAAAAGGGTACTGATGACATGCAGAAAACCAAAAACCTGTGGATTTTTGTATGAGCTCTTCACTTTCTCGGTCCCATTGGAAAAACCCAACCCTAACTTTATTCATAAATCATGAAGGAAAACATAGCTCTAAGCCACCTCCTGGCCACAAAACAGTCAGTTCATCAAAAGAGGAGTGGGATGCAAACCGCCAGACAGCACAGAGGAATTTATGAGAGATTCCCAAACTTTGAGGACAGCCGACAAGGAGCATGCACCTCCAGAAACAAAGGAACAAGCTGCACACTTGAAAGCAAACACCTCCATCTCTGTAAGCAAATCTCTGCATCTGCTTTTACTTCTACTATGTTTTCCACATTTGCGTCATCAAAACAATTATCGTTTGCGGCCTTTCAAAATTATTTTCCAAAAATAAAACAATCATGCCAAGGACTAGTAAAAGCTCTCCACTGTTCCATATCTGCACAGATTATTTTATGTACATTTAATCACTACAGATTAATTAGATGGCATAGAGAAACCAGCAAAACACTGAAGAGCTAACTTCAGTTTAAGTGCACATGCAGCTAACTTGTGGCTTTTTAGAACAATTTTAATTAAAAGTACTAGAAAAACCATCCAGCTGAAAATATTGGGAGCTTTGGGATGGGCTTAGCATAGCTAATTAATTGTATATTTAATCAAAGCAGCCTTTGGCTGTAATTAATAATCTATTTTCCTCTGGTAAAAAATATAGTAATTCTGTGAAACAGAATATATAATTTGCAGAATGCCATATGTACAGAAGATCCATGCTGAAAAGAGAGCGCTGCAATCCCAACCTTCAGAGAGCAGGTTGTTTTCCTTTTAAATATGTAAGACTATTTTGAAATCAGTTTAAATGTCAGGTCATAACAACAATTTCTGAAAAAGATGCCCCAAAGTGCCTTGGATTCCTCCAAAAGAGGAAAAATAATCTAAAGAGACAGCAGGTTTGAATGAGCCTGACTTTTTCAGTGAACCTTAGAGAAAATGCAAGAAATGTCCCACCAGCTCAAACCAACCACCTCTACCTAGGCATCCTGCTTCCAGCAACAGCAATAGGAAATGCTATTAAGAGTGAGCATGTGAGGCAGCTACTTTTGGCAATCCATTTCCACACACCCTCCCAGGAGCTCAGAGAATTTTACAGATCATCTTTTTAAAATCTTAGTTGCACAGAGAACCTAGGAAAAAAAAAAAAAGGCAACCAAAAAAACCCCATTTTTCACTTTGTTTCTAAACAGCAGAACATAATAGTTGGCAGATTTCCAGCGCTAGCCACCCTGGCCAAGTGCTGGATTTGATCCATGCAACCAGATGAAAACACTCCCATTAATGCAGCATAAACCTTCCAGCTCTGGGAGTCACAGAAACACTCATCCATCTACTCGCACAGTGAAAGCCAAGAGCTGCTACAGCATCTTTTCTACTAGAGACTCCCTTTCATTTATATGACACAAATTCCCAGTTGTGCTGCTGTAACATGTTTTTCATGTGGTCCCGCACTGAATTATCTCCACTCCTTTACTGGGTAGATGCAAATTTCAATGAAATAGCCACATTAGTCTAACACGATGCATCTCCTGCTCCTAAAATATCTGATGTTCTAATATAAATAACAGCTTTTATTCACTGCTTGCTTAGATCAAAATGCAAAGCTTTTTATCTGCATTGAAATATTCATTTGAAACAGTAAAAATACTTTCTTACCTTTTTATTCAGTTAACACAACAGACTGACTAGAAGATTATCAGGCTGATGCACCCTTCTGATACAATTAAATTGGCAAACAGATTAGATATTGACCTGCTAGCAAACATGTATTGATGAATACCAGCTTATTGGGAATGGTGTTGAAATGGAAATGGATGCTTCATTTATAATGCATATTATATGTATATACACATACTGTAACCTCTGGTCATGAGGACTGGACTACAGTAAATTTATAGATCATTGCTTTTCTTTAAAGACACACAACTAGAGCTGAGATGCACAGATTCCATAGCATTACATGGAAGACTGTAAGCACATTTCTTGTAGGAAAATCTCAGGCTTCAGTTCTCTTTCACTGTCATCTGTTTTACTTTCTGTGCCTCTGTTATAGATGCACCGTCTTCATTTTACATCAAGGAATCAAAACCCGCTCTTCCTGATACTCACACAAATGCTACCTTCTTTGTCATGTTGCACAGATTTAAAGGTGTAAGTTGGCAGCAGACAGATTTCTGGAAGCCTTTCCCGAGAACCTAATTTTCATGGCCTGCTCTTTCAAAGGAATACCAAAAAACGTAAGTGCTGTAGTCAAAGAGTTGAAACATGGCTCTGAAGTCATCTTTCCATCTCAGCTGTACCTTGTCTGGCAAAGGTAGAGCATTTAAAGGATTTTCTAGTTTGGGGAAAAGTGGGAATTGCATTTAACTATAAAACTTTCTCATTGCTTTCCAAAGGTATACTTGGGCCTTTCTCCATAGCTGATAGGTCCTAATCATACTCAGCTATTTTATCAGTCATCTTCTTACCCATTAAAAAAACCATCTCCGCAACAGGATTCTGCAAAATACTCTAATTACAAGTGAAACAGCAAAGGGGCTTACTCTGCATATTTACTCTGTAACTAGCACTCCCCAATAGCAAACCATTCTTCGCGTTCAGCCACATGCTACTTCATTCTGTTGGATCTCACTGTTGGCAGTTGCACACTGTCCATTGCCCAACATATCATCACTATTTTTCAAGACAGCCTCAAATGAGACGATACTGGATACTTTTGGAATAAAGACATAAATACATTTGTTGGCTATGTGCACCAGGAATGCAGAAGTCAACAATTTGTATTTGGGCTCCATCTTAATGTCAGGCTTTCCTAGTATTTTCCCTGAAGTGCTCTTTTTAGAAGATGTCAGCTTATGTATGTGTTAGCCTTACTCAGGCAGTTTGTTCTACAAACAGTAAAGAGAATAAAAAACAGTAAAGAGAATAAACCACTTTGTAGTAAAGACATATGTTGGGAGAAGTATCAGTCAAACCATAACCATGGAATCTGAGCTATAAAACCCTTCATTTCCACCCGTGAATCTTCTACAGCAAGTCACTTGCTGCCAAGGTGTAACACCTTAAGCAGCACTGACCAGAAGATGAAGGTGATAGTTTAAAATAGTCAAAGCCAGCTGTGTTGATCAACAACTGTGCATTTAAGAGCAAGAAGGATAGATGAGGTACTGGGTTCATCTACCTGCATGTGGTATCAATAACATTTCATATTCTGCATCCTGAAATGGTAGAAATCTTCATATCAATAGCATTTAATAATGTAGGTCCTCAGGCTTTGCCTTCT
Organism: Porphyrio hochstetteri; assembly: GCA_020800305.1. Lineage (NCBI taxonomy): Eukaryota > Metazoa > Chordata > Aves > Gruiformes > Rallidae > Porphyrio > Porphyrio hochstetteri. The sequence goes on from CM036905.1 coordinate 37,613,337, forward strand.
ACTCTTTTACACAATTGCTTCCCACTGCATATTTCACAGGGAAGGAGACTGGAAGGAGGTGTGCTTAATAAATGGAACCATTAAGAAGTTTGGATCACTCTTGTTTTCACAGACATTATCACACCAGAAACCATTTGTCTGTTCTGCTCTGAGTATATTCTCTACCTCAAGCTAAGTGAAAATCATAGTGCATCAAAATGGTAAAAATGGCACTCTGATTGATGAGCAAAAATGATCAAAAAGCTGTTTTGTATGTCCCAGTGCTGATGCATAACTTCAGGATGTGCTTTAAGAAGGTATCAGAGCAACTGTACGTTGGAAAAAAAAAAATAATCTGAACAGGTGGCTTTGAAAACATCAGAATATGCAATATGTCTCATTTCCACTGTAAGAGATGGAGTTGGGCTTCATCTCATCTCCACTGTTTTCAGTGAATGATCCAATAACAGAGCATTTATCTGTTTCAGTGACACACAACGCAGAGTTAGTCATGGTGTTATTGCTACTATTATCTAAAGACATCAAAGTAAAGTACATAGCACATGATAATGTATCTCGTACAAGAAAAGGTCATGCAGCGGTTCCACAGTTTTCTGATCCTAAGATATGTATAGTTGTATCACCCTGCATTATAATCACATTTCTGATGTATTGCCAGAGTGCATGATAGCAAGTTTATGGTATGATGCCGATTACATGACACTGTTGGAGAACAGACAACTGTTGAACCAGCATAAAGTTAGAATGGTGCAGACAGATGATATCTGATTTGGTATTAAGCATAAGCCTGCTGGGTAGGAAATCAGCCAATCAACATCTTTTTTTCAACAAAACTGGAAGATAAATTTTAACCCAATCAATGGTAAGTGCAACCCAGCCACAGAAACTGGCTCTCTTGTATTTACAAACGGTAGACCTGCATTTACTGCATCACTGAATGACAGCCCAAGAGAGCTGGGGAATACACATGGAATTTAGCCAGGCAAGACTTCCCTCTCATCCAGAATAGACACAGGAACTTTAAATGAATGAGGTCTGCAGCAGTCCCTCTGAATTAACTGAGCTGTATTAATTATACGTAAGCTAATAAAGTGTAGTTAGTGCGTGCACTGCAAGAGGTGGTGTAAGCAAGGTGTAAGAACCCAGAAGGAGAGAACAACAAGGAATGAGCAGGTTGGAACATTGAAGGGTCATCTTAGTCACGTGTAGATTATGGGCAAATAATATACCAGTACATCTCTATCTAGTTCATGATTTTGGGTATGAGTGATGTTTGCGTGCCTCTGAGGCAGAGCTTCCTTTTGTTTGCAGGTCCAGTTATACAACAAGTTTTACTTCCTTTGCAGAATAAGTTATCACAGTAAATGTTTCTTATTGATTGATGGAGATGGGATCTATCATTAAAATGGATCAAAAATTAGATACTGTTTCTCTAAGACTCCAAAAGTGGAGTTTCTGTGAAAAAGAAACGGGGGTGGAAGAGGGAATCAAGATCAATCTGTTGCCATTACAGAACAATACTAATTAAAGCTGGATTTAACTAATTCTAAAATATTATTGACTGCATTGGCACAAGGTAATGTCAAACCACATCACCAATTAAGAATAGGGAAAATAACTGCAAGACTTGAATGAAGTATACGGAGATAATTAATCCTCTAATTAGGGTGTTAAAATTAGTTCAGGAATTGAAGGGTGAAATGCTTTCATCTGCACTTATCTATGCAAGAGTTTCCATCTTTCACTTTGTAAGAAATGATTCATCTTTTCCATTCTGGTGTATCAATGCATTTTTTTCCATTGGTGCATGTCTAAGATTGTAAACCATATGTGAAAGCCCGTTTCTGAGAAATTTCCTGGTTTAGATTAGGAATTTACCCACTCAGATAAATTGGACAAGCAGCCACGTCACAAAGGTGCCTTGGATCTTCTGGAATTAGCACTGAACTGAGCCTCCTCAGCTCACGATGAATTTAAAGTTTCTTAGGATATGTTTGAAGGTCAAACCCTTTACAGATTTTCTAATCAGGAAGTGTTAGCTTTTGAAAAACAGCTATTATGCAGAAGTCTTGCACGTGGAAGCTTCTCCTGCCCGCCTCACATCCTCTGGAAAAGACAGAAGCTCACTATTGAGACTACTGGGCCTAATAAATCTTTTGATGCTCTTAAAAAAACCCAAAAAACCCACCAAAACCCAGGCCTTGAAAAACTCCAGAATTAATCACCAGTAGATCCAGTATATGTGGGTGAGCAGTAATGTGAGTGAGTTAAGGCCAGAAGTCCCATCATATTGACGGAGAAGGATGAGGGTGAGGAGAAAACAAAAAAAACCAGAAAGAAGAAGATTAAAACAATCAGAGTATCTGCTGCAACTTCATGATATTGTGCACTGGGGAAAGAAGTTTCAGTTAAATTTTACCTGCTGCCATTCAGGGCCACAGTGAGCCTGTTTTTAGTCAAGGAAATGGGGATTTGCTGCATCTTTTTTTAGAATGAGTCACACCTGGGAAAGCCATGCTAAATATTCCAAACTTCAAACCTGCCATGACAGAGCTTTGCTCAAGACAAAGCAATATTCAAAATGCAGGCCACACCACAAAGGAAGATCTACTTTCAGCCCCTGCCACTGCCCATCCTGGTGGCAATGACGTGGCTAGTATATTTTATGGAATCTCATAGTATCCCACAGCTCCGTGTTATAAGCCAGAAGGTTGGCTGGTGTGAACTGGTCTAGACGGTAGAGTTTAGGTGGAAGATGGCAGGGCCACAAGCTAAAATGGAAGAAAAATATACATCACAGAAAAATGGCAAGCTACTCATGAGGAAGACTAATGGAGAGCATGGGGAAATGAACAGCTAGCCCTGCTTCTTCAAACAAAATCCAGGAATAAATGTGTCTCAGCTCTTAACTCTCCCAAGTTTCAAGCACATCTATAGTTATTCTCTAAATTAGATGAGACATCAGGATCAGACACAGTACATTAAAAAAGAAACCCTGTAGAGAAAGGCAAAGCTTGTTCAATTTTGTTACGGACCACTTATAAGCTCTTTTTGCAGCTCACATCATTGTTGAGTTATTTTAATTTTTTTTTTTAAAGTTGCATGACTTTTATTGGTGAATAAAACAAGAACAGCAGGATCCAACTCCTATCTCCATAACTCTTTCATCTGCTTAGCTGACTGTATTAGCCACTTTCTCTGAATGGAGAACAGGGGAAAGTTCAACAGCAGACTGACATAATAACGAGGACACAAAATATAGATGAAAAGAATACACGTCTAAATGTCTGATGAATTGATATTAGCATATAAATGCAATATATGTACACCAGCAGCCTTTGAACTAAACCACAAAGAACACTGTCTACTTGATTAGTTGTTTATTTTTTCTTTTGAGGGGGCACATCAGAGCCACAGATTGATGCTTTAATAAGGAACCCAAAAACCTTTAGTGGGGATTAAAAGGGCTAGTAACTAGATGTCATAATTCATGGATACTGATTGCACAAGACTTTGACAAGAACCATTAATTGTCACTGTGTAGCCACCTTCTGAAGTCACATACTCAATTTAGTTCTAGTTCGTACAAGATGTGGTAGGATCATTAAAGGAAGCTTGAGGCTAAGCACTGATAATGGGAGTATTTTAATATTCTCCGTACTTTTACAAAGGAACAGCATGTCATACATCAGTTCTGTGTATTGCACCTAAACTCTCAAAAGGAAAAAAAAAAAAAAATCAGCTTTTTGTTGCTTCCACTGTTACCTAAGAAAGTGAGGTGTTAGGGTTTCTGCACTCTTTTGCAAGACTGAAGCACAGCAGGAGTCTAAAAAAAACACCCCAACAACCAAAAACCACAAAAAGCCAACACACAGCAGCTTGAAATCTAGCTCACCTTTGGATTGATCTCATGGTCTGCATACTGTTCCACAGTACATGTCACTGTTCATTTACAATAAAAGGAAGACAATTGAAAACAAAGCGTCCCTTCCTTCTTCCTTTAAATATTTCAGATGTTGGTAGAATCACAGAATGCTTTGGGTTGGAAGGAACCTCAAAAATCATCTAGTTCCAACCCCCTGCCATGGGCAGGGACACCCTCCACTTGACCAGGTTGCCCAAAGCCCCATCCAACCTGGCCTCAAGTTCCAGGAGATAAGGTAATTTTTTTTTTCTCCAATGACACTCAGGATGGATAAACCACCAGATTAATAAAAAAAACCAAGAGAAACTTCCCCACGGTCCCTTCTTTCTTCTCCGTAGTTACTTCAGAGTAGCAAAACAGAAACACAGCAGAATTAACAGAGGTGAAATGTGTCCGTGCAGGCAGAAGAGCAGATGAACATTTCAACATGAAGCCAGGTCTCAGTGCTCACAATTAAGGCAATAGCAGGGTTTAAGTCAAATAAATAAGTACAGAAGAGGCAAGGAAAGGAAGGAGGTTCCCTCAGGCCATTGCGTCCATCCTGCCTGGGAAGACTGGCAGGTTTATTGTACCACAGGCTCATACTATGATAAAAACATGAGGAAGAATCCATCTCACCTGCCTTTCAGATATCTGAAGCACTATATCTAGTGGCTGCAGGCTTCCTTTGAAGTTGAAGTGGGGAAGAGAGCAGCTTCAAGCCAATGCATCTGATCTGGTTTCTCTCTGCTAAAGAGGTCAGCTGCCCTCTGATGGTCCCTCTTTGTTACCCTGTTTTTTTTCCAGGCACGTGGCTGAAATAGGGCAGATGAATCCCATTTAAGCCTCGTTCTTTTATTGACAGACTGGTACTGACTGCAGTGAGCTAGTATTTCATCTAGTGGATAACTGGGCATCAGCCCCCATGGAGAGAAAAATATCCAGCAAGAGCATAATAAAGTAAAAATAGCTTCGCTAACAAGCCACCAGGAGTTTTCACTCAGGTGGTTTTACTTTCACTTACATTTTGCTAACTAGATGCAGACGTTTGCTAATTAAAATCACCTTCCAGTGTTTTAATGGCTTAATTTGAATATTGTCACTGTTCACGAAGGACCACTTCCAATCTTGCTTCAGACTGATACTGAGCTCAGGATCTGGCTTCGTGCCTCTAACAGGCAAAGGGTTTCTTGATTTGTTTTGTTTTGTTTCTTTTTTTCCCCTCTTTTCTTTTTTGAGAGAGATATTTCTTAAAATGTGACAGCAAAACTGGTAATATTTCAGGAAGCTTCAAAACAGAAACTAATTCACTGTTCATAAAAAAGGAAACAAAGCCCAGGAAAAAGGTTCAGCACTACAATTTCCCCTGAGGTTGGCCAATTAATTTTGGTTGTGGTATGTTTGGAAGATTCAAATCCTGCTTTGTTTACAACTCATTCTATATTATTTAACACATTATCGCTGTTGACATCACATTAATTAAATAAGCACAGAGACAGATTGTTCCAGCTCTTGAAAGCAGAGTGAATAAAAGACCCCACAAGAACAGATTTCTCTCCCTCACACATTCCAAACACCAGATCAGAGCTAGAAGTATTTCCTGTCACAATTTCATCAGGTACCAATCTTTCAGCATCTGAGCAATTTCTGTTTTGATTACATGCAGCACATGACAAATTAAAATCTGCCAGAAGTCTCACAAAGGCGTCGGTGGAGCAGGTAACCTGCTTTCTTGGTCCCTCTCTGAGATCGCATGCACCACAATGGGAATTTACTGGACCGAGAGGTCATGGGAAACTTGTGTGAGAAGAGGGAGTTTGCTCTCAGCAACCCCTGGGCAGCATTGATTCCAGACTGGAGTCATGTCCTGCTTCTTGCGTCTTGAGGAATTGATTTAGAGCAATAAGAGAGACACATACCTGAGAGAAAAAACATTGCTAAAGCACTTTCTAGATAGTAAAACCCATCCCATTTAAATGTCTACATGTTGATACTCTGGCAGGGTCTCCTAGGACAGCTAATCTTTTAGCTACTCTTACCCATTCTATGGCTCCCCGCTCATCAATATATTCTTAATGCCAACAACAGACAAGCAAATATTTCCTTTGGTTCCTGTGGACCATGAAGGCTGCTGCTGAGAAAACAGCATGCTTGGAAAGATTTGATCTACAGCTAGAATGAGCAAATTGTTGGGCTACACTGATCTTGCTCTTTCCCACCCAGCACAGTCCACCCAGAACAGAATTGCTAATGTTGCGTCTTCTGTTGCAAAAATGCAATTTCCCTCCTTGGTTCTCTTAATCAGGTTTTCTCCTTCCACTTACTGATTCCAAGACTCAGGATAAGTGCAGCTGTTTCCATTTCACAACTTTTTCGCATTTCCTTTTATGCACCTTTGTGTCCTACTCTATCTCCTTCTCCCCAGCTAACACACTGTGTCCTGCCTAAGGAACTCTCACCATGACGTCTGCATCTCCAGATGTTCGATTGTAATGGATGTGCTATGCAGAGTTCATTTGTTTCATATAAATAGCCTATGGGAGCACCTTGGAGTGACCATACATCTTTCAGGTGAGCTATTAATACAAAATAAACTATTTTAACACATCCTTAATCTTTCTTTAATAATCCATCCTAAGTAAATTATCTTGAAACAACGCTGGACTGTGATTGATGGCTCTCTTCATAAAGTCTCACTGTTGGCTCAGTACAAAAGAAATAACCTACCAATATTAGAAAGCTCACCCTGGATATTCAAACCAGCTTCTTCAGTACTGATATTTCTGAAACTAATTCAGTGAGTCTTGTGCTCTGCATGAAACAAGATCGATGCCTTCCTCTTCCTGCTCCCAGCGCTAACAACTCGCCCTGCGTATGCATCACCGGAGTTATCGCTAAGTGCAGCATCACTGTACGTGACGTACTGGTGCTTCCATGCAAACAGCCCTTATCACAGTTGTATTTGCACATCTATACAAGTTGATTGTTGTAAAGGCATGGACACTTACTGGAACAGCCCGTACCCTATGCTACTTGAATTATTGATCAATTACCAACAGATTACTAACAACTATGAATCGTTAAAACCTTATAATAAATCATGTAGACAAATAAAACATGCCTAGGGTGAATAATCTTCTCTTTATTTTACCTCTTTCCAAATTCACGACCAGAACCATGGCACTAACTTATTTATAGTGAGGCTACCTTCTGAAAAAAACAAAAGTGCAATATATTCAAGAGCTGGCGGTCTTTTGAAGTAGAAAGAGCACCTCCCCATGAATTATTATCTCAGCTGCCAAAATAGAGACTACTAATTAAGTTTATCCTGCAAAATACTTACTTCTCTGAAGAAGTTAATCATAAAAAATTGGCAAGTATGGTAACAGATTGCCTTTTTGTTCTTTTTAAAGCGTTTTACCCCAACAACTTAGATAAACATAGAATCCTTGAAAAATGCAGTGATTTTATCTAGTAATACACATCACAGTGCCCTAATTCAGCAAAGACAAGTGAATAATAAAAAGAAATAAATTTTATTGATCAGGTATGGTAGATCACACAGTACCTGAGAAACTATAGCTTTGCTGAGCTATATTTCAACATTAATCAGCTTCTGATTTCACAAAGACTTAAATCCTGTATTTCACTGTAGCTTATTTAGTACACAGACTCCTTCATCCCTTCCCCAGAAGCAGATGAAAAAACACTTTGATTCTGGTTCAAAGGCTCCCAATTCTTTAAGTAAATCCTAAATAGTTTTCTGGATCTCGGTCCTATTCATCATGCCATAGGACATTATTTCTGCATGCGTTAGAAGAAAAGTTTCTTTGCCTGCTGCTTTATTTTGCTCTACTAAAAAGCAAGCTAATGTTTAACCACCAAATAGCCACCAAATTTGGGGCAGACATAGATGATCCCTGAAGATTTATTACAACTGTCATCTATACAGAGAAAAGGGAATGCATAGGTTATCGAAGAAAAAGGCTTATACTCCAGATAAAGTAGATGGCTTTCTAATTTCCAGTTGTAAAGACAAGTCTCTAATCTGGTTGACTGGGAGTGAGTTGGTGAATACAAACTTTGACATGAACTCACAAGGACCAGCCATTCTTATTCCCTCCCAAACCACATCAGGTTTCAGTCTGTGAAGACCAGCATTAACCAGATATAGCAGAAGTCACAAATCTCTTGTTTCTCTGGGGCAGAATGTTGGCTGCTTAGAAAGTCATCACAGTATTTCCATTTGCATTTTACTGTTTATTTTCTGTGGAGCATAGCCCAGACTCAGCATGCTTCATGTTCAGCTCACAGATCAGTCTCTCCAATGCAAGACACCCTTCTCTTGATTCGTCATTGCCTCTGAGTCTACAAATAAGTCCTGGTGTGGATCCCATTACAGAGATGGGGTCCTTATTATCACATGCATTGCTATGGGGGCATCTATGGTTTACAGCAGAACAGCAATATCTACACACCCCTGACACAGAAATTGCTCTCATTTTGCGATCTTCCTAGATGCTCCATGGGTTTGTCCTTACAGAAGTAACATAACCCCCCCTGGACTTTAAAGCAATTTTAAGCTCGGAATAAATACATATGCTGTAGTCCCAGCAAAGATTTAAGCAAGTGTGATCGTTTCACTACTTGTTCTGCTAGTGCATGTGCAAGAGCCAGATGCACCGGTGTCACAGCTGGAGCTGCCAATACTGTGACTGCCAGTGCCAAGAAAAGATCACACCAAGGCTACTGGGAATACCAAAATACAAGACTTGAAATCAAGCCTTCACAAGAACAAGTAAGACCTAACAGAAGCCTTCCCCAGAACTGAGGCAAACATCCTCTCTTCTGATAAAGCCTTCCTTGCCTCATCTTTGAAGGGTTTTGAGGAAGCACTGGGTAGTACTAATTTATCTTGCCTTATTCTAGTCATGATCATCACTTTTGTATCCAAATTGTTTTGTATGGGTCAGTTAAGTAGATGCAGCTTGTGCTAAAAGGTCCTTTTAGATCTTGAAAAGGAATAATTTGTACAGTGGGTCATCCTGCAGGCAGGAGCAGACCAGTCTACTAAGAGGAGGATGAGTGGGAGGTCTGCCAGCAAGGTACGTGGCTGGACAGGTAAGGAGCTCCCTACCAAAAACTGTGAAATGGGTTAAAGAACGAAGGAAGCATACTTCTCTCTTGATGCTACAGATCGTAGGGTCATTAACAGTAGGTGGCTACAATAATCTTGGGCTTTTCTCAGGGAATGCAGAAAACAGAGATAAGTGCTTGCATTGCCACTCAGATACTATTGCCCAAAAGTATCTGCTTTCCCATACACACACACAGGGACATGTGCAGGTAGATAGCCACTCACATGTTCAGAAAGAAAGATATAATATTATTATTTATATTATCATGTTAGCAATTATATTATCATGCTAACAGCTATAAAATGTGGTGGATCTTTTGGGAAACTGCTGTGCTGTCTTCATATAAATACATCATCAACAGTCTGTCCCTCTAAGAGTTTGCATGTCAGTATTTAAACCAAAAAAAAAAACCCCAAAACCCCCAAACAGGAAAAAGCCAAAAAGAGGAACACGGATTGACAATAAAGACTGTGAAATTAGCTTAATCAGCATATTATTTATGTCATCATCTCATTCTGTAATTTACTAATGATTTTAAATCTCTGTTGTTGAGACTTCAGTAGTGCCCCTTTAACGAGTCATGGAAATAAATGCAACTTCAAGGATGCAACCAAAGGCAAAAAAGCTCCTGAACATCGGAGGAAACTGGGTCTTATTTTTAAACAAATGCTCCTGACTCTTCAACTAATGGAAAATAAACAAAACCCAAAATATTGAGGTTCTTTAAAGATCCCACCACTTTTATTCTAATTATACTGAAAGTCTGGCAAGCTGAGTCAAATGCAGTTCAGCAATCCCCAAATGGATTCCTTTTTACATTTCAGTAAACCCCAAGTGGATTCCTTTAGTTACTTGAAAAAAAAGGGAAATACTTCATAGTAACACATTGCTTTTTCAGAAAATGAACAATTTTAACTTTAGGATTGCTAGTGAGTCTCGAAATAGCATACATTATACTGAAAATTCTATTTACACATAAGAAATAGGAGGTTGGCTCACTCAAAATTAGTGGCTGCTGCTAGGATTTCCAAAAGCTACGCAGGACACTGGGTAGTCCCCAGAAATCTGCGTGAACCAAACTGAGCTGAAATAACATGTAACTTCAGTGACTTGCTCTCTGCCCAGAAGCCTGAAGCTCAAACCCATCTCAGAAGACAGGTTCCAGCACTGTGAGACCTTACTGATGCCACCGAGAGCCTTGTGAGGAGGCACAGAGAGGACAGAGCCAGGCTCTTCCCAGCCATGCACAGCAGCAGGATGAGGGCCAATGGACACAAGTCAAAATAAGGGAAATCCTGGTCAGACATCTGGAAAAATGCTTTGCCACGAGGGTGGTGAGACACCGGGACAGGTTCCTCTGCAAGGCTGTGCAGGCTCAATCCTTGGAGAAGACCCTGAGCAACCTGCACATAACTGGTCCTTCTCTGTGAGGATGCTGGACCCAGTGGCCTCCAGCCGTTCCCTCCAACCTAAGTCATCTACGATTGCATTCACAGCATGTCACTGTGAGGGAAGAGAAATGAAGATAAATAAAACAACTTACCAGCCAGCTGGGCATTTTAAGGAAAGTAAAAGGGCCCTTACCTGAAAAACATAACAGAAAGCAAAACTTTAACAATTCCAAATCACCAGGGTAGCTCCTGGTACATAAGTAACATACACAATTACACATTCATGACATTGTAAACATTTGCCCCAACACGCTCACACTCTGTAAAAGGTAAGATAAGTTACGCTGGAATGCATACCAGGGGTCTCTCCATGTCTGCACCTCCTGTGCCTTATGCCCACGGCTCAGAGAAAATAAGTTTGTCATCTGTAAGCTCTGTGCCCTGAACATTTTTATACTCCCTTCATTACTATTTCAATTTCATCAGACATGTGCCAACATTTCTTGTAGACAATTTCACCTTCAGTCCCTGCTGAGGATCTGTCCACTAATGACCATAATGAAACATGCTTTGTGTGAGAGCCTGTTCATTTATTTTCATTCCCGTGAGTGCCTTCAGAGACCAGTGTTGCAATCACGGCTACTTACTATTTAATTCCCAGCCAAATTTATGGCCAAATTGAAAAATGGATGCAGGCTGCCTGATGCAGGATGCTTTTGTCTGAAGTGTCCTCGTGGAATCATTATACTTGCATTAATCTTTAATCTGCAATTAAACAATCAGTTCTATGTAAAAGATAGCTGCAAACAGATCTCCTGAATGTGGACGAGACAATATATCTTAATGGGCGTATGCATGCCGTGGAGGGGCTGGGGAAGAAAAGTCAGCAATTAGGACAGCATCCATCACTGGGCCCCAGGTCAGCCAAAGGTTAGGGGAGAACCAAACCTCCCCGGGGTGCCCAGCATCCATCGGCTACCTGCCCTGCTCCAGGGCTGTGCCTGCAGCAGTGGGGAAAGTGGAGAGAAAAGCCAGGTGGGGGTGGGAAAGGAGATACAATGGATTAAGGCATGGCTTCACTGATAAATCTGTTTTGGCAGAAAATGCAACCTGCTTTGAATCTGTTTCTTTCCAATTAAGAGCCCTGCTTCCAGCTCCAGCAGATGCTTAATTGGAGACTGAGGCTGCCAGGCAGGCACCAGCGCCACGATCATTAACAGGTAGTTTGAAGCCATTAAGGTGCTCCTGCTTGTCAATTCCCCTCTCATATACCACTGACACAAACAAATGCATCTTCTTCCTCATGGCAGCCAGCTCACCTCGCAGGGAGAGGCGCACACATGTGTGTGGAAAACCCGCCTTTGGTTCCCGGGACTGTGAAGTTATTAAATTAGCACCCAAGGCATCTGATTCAGTGGGGAATATGAAGGACCTTCCTGCCTGGCGTCAGTGTAATATTAGAGTGGTACCAAATGGCTTCAACAATAGGTAAGCAGAAGGGCATCTGTTTCAGATTTGACTAAAATTGCATAATTAGATCTTGGTAAGAGATCCGTCTGCTCACTTGTGGTTTCATCAAATGCTCTTGCCGGATCCAAATAAGGTACCAGCTCTCTGACACCAGTGGACATCATTCCTGATGCAAACACAGGCACTACCTTAAGAAACTCTACACCTGTGCAGAGACTTCTGTATGAATAGATGACTGCACAAATACACTGGGTTTTTAATTACAAACATAGAGAAACAAAACTGTGGTGATACCCATGACCCCTACCTTGTTACAAGCCATTCCTCCCTTGCAAGTTTTGGTCTTAACAATTCACTCACTGGTTTAGGGGAAAAAACCAAAAGTCCCTGGATTCACATCAAGCAGTGACATTAATTTTGTTTTCTCTTACAGGGGTGTCTTCACAAAAATTCTCAACTGTCCCATTTAATGATGTGAAGAATTCACTACCATGTACCATTTGTGGCTTACAAATCAGCCAATCTCGACAAGCGTACACTAATTAAGGGCAAGGAAGTAAAAGGCATTTATTGATTGCAAGGTCTGAAGCACCAGAAAACTGATTAAATATATGTTGTTAAGGAGTTAATAAATGATTTAACTCTGTCATGCCATGCTCTATGTACACCCAGGGCTATGGTAGCTAAATGGCAATTCAATGCTATAGTCTTCCATTATTTCTAGTAGGCTAATAAGACAAGCAATTAGACTGTTGTCTTCCCTTCAAACTGCAGCATTAACATACTCACTTATGCAGAGGAATAAATGATACTCAGCATACAGGGAAAAAACACCATACCCAAAATACTTTGCTAAAAGAAAACCCATTTATTTAAAAAAGTTGCAAAAGAAGTCCCAGTCAGTTTATTGAGGTTCAGCCACAGCCAGAGCTAAGCGCCACATGACCACTTGCTCACTCTTCTCCCCCCCTGTTATTTGAGGGTCCCATCGCCCATTGCTCTCAGTATAGTCTTTAGCAGCCCACTGTATCCTTTGACTGTGGCTGGTTGTGGTGGTTTCCCCATTGCTGGAGGCCAGATGCCCACCAAAGCTGCTTTATCACTCCCCTTTTCAGCTGGACAGGGGAGAAAATATATATATATATACAGAGAGAGAGAGAGAGGCTTAGGAGTCGAGATAAGGACAGGGAGAGATCATTCCGCAATTAATGTCATGAGCAAAACAGACTCAACACAGAATAAAGGAAAGAAAACTCTCTAATTTATTATACTACACACCCCCTCAGTGGAACCAGAGTTGGATGAGAAGAGCGAGCAGATCTTAAAACACCTCCCCCCACCTCTCCCTTCTTAGCAGGCTCTTTCAGGCCTACAGAAAGCTTCTAGCTGCTTCTTGCAGAAGCCACCCCTGCAGCACCCCTCCTGCACCAGAACCCAGTCACACAAAACTACAACACTGGTGCATGACAGGGGACATGATCCACGCACTCAATGCCATGCTCTTTGGCGCAGGAGTCTATGAGGGTGTTCTATAAATGAGTCCTGTTGTCTGACTCAATTCTTTCCTGAGTGCCACATTGTTAAAAGACCTGATTTTCAGGGCCCAGCATAGTGTCCTGGGAGGAGGCATAGGCCATGAGGTATGTTTCCAGCCATCTGGTGGTTGCTTCCACCACTCTAAGTACACAGCACTTGCCTTGGTGCATTTGTGGGAGTGTGATATAACTGAGCTGCTAGGCCTCCCCATATTTAGATTTCATCCATCATCTTCCATACCAGAGAGGCTTTACCTGCCTGGCTCATTTGATTGCAGCACATCTCTCAGATTTATGGATAACCCATGCAATAGTGTCCACCCATGCAATAGTGTTCATGAGCCCAACTATATATTTCATCTCTTCCTTGATGGACTGAGTTGTCATGGGCCCATTGAGCCCATAAACAATTTGCCCTTATGTTGCCAATGCAGCTCTGCCTGAGCCACTTCAACCTCAGCAGGCTGATCCACCTGCTGGTTGTTGCTCAGTGGCCAGACTTGTGGGTACATGGGCATCGATGGGACGTACTTTTACAGTTAGTGTCTCTAACTGGGGAGAAATGTCTTTTCACAGTGGGGCAGCCCAGATGGGTTTGCCTCTGCAATGCCAGTTGCTCTGCTCCTATAGCAGTGACCATCCCCACAGGGCATTGGCTGCCATCCATCAGTCAGTATAGTGGTAGAGTACTGGGTATTTTTCTCATTCTAAATGTCTAGACATTCACAATGTCTAAAGGCAGCTGGATGGATTTCAATTGCTCAAACTGGCTTAACTCACTTTCTCCTTCAGCAGTCTCTGTGACTCATAGTGTAGGACTCCATAGAGCAGCCTTCCACCTCCAATGCCTTCCCACAACGCGACAGGACCCATCAGTGAACAGGGCATATTGCTTCTCATTTTCTGGGAGTTTATTATACGGTGGGGCCTCTTCAGTGCTCATCACCTCTTCTGGTAAGATTCCAAAATCTTTGCCTTTTGGCCAGTCCATGATCACTTCCAGAATTGTTGGAGATTAGGGTTTCCTATCTGAGCCCACCGTGTGATCAGTGCAAACCACTTACTCCATGTAGCATCAGATGGATGATCACAGAATTGTAGGGGTTGGAAGGGACCTCGAGAGATCATCGGGTCCAACCCCCCTGCCAAAGCAGGCTCCCTAGCTCATATTGCTCAGATAGGCGTCCAGGCGGGTCTTGAATATCTCCAGTGAAGGAGACTCCACCACCTCCCTGGGCAGCCTATTCCAGTGCTCAGTCACCCTCACTGTGAAAAAGTTCTTCCGCATGTTGGTGCGGAACTTCCTATGCTCCAACTTGCAGCCATTGCCCCTTGTCCTATCCCCACAGACCACTGAAAAGGGGCTGGCTGATTCCCCCTGCATCCCCTGCTTCAGATAATTATAAACTTTGATTAGGTCCCCCCTTAGTCTTCTCTTCTCAAGGCTGAACAGTCCCAGCTTACTCAGCCTTTCCTCATAGGGGAGATGCTCTAGGCCCTTAATCATCCTCGTAGCCCTTCTTTGGACTCTTTCCAGGAGATCCCTGTCCTTTTTATACCAAGGAGCCCAGAACTGGACACAATACTCCAGGTGGGGCCTGACCAGGGCAGAGTAGAGAGGGAGGATCACCTCCTTTGACCTGCTGGCTACACTCCTCCTGATGCATCCCAGGATCCCATTGGCTCTCTTGGCCACCGAGGCACACTGCTGGCTCATGGCCAACCTGTCATCTACCAGGACCCCCAGGTCCTTCTCCACTGAGCTCTTCTCCAGCAGGTCATCCCCCAGCCTGTACTGATAATGATGTGTAGAAGGACACCCCCCCACCCAGCCCCTGTTGAACATCAGCCCAGCTCTGGCTGTGAGGGTGCTAGGAGGAGCTGGGCTTCAGTTCTAATCTCTTCTGAAGTGTCTTGAACCCCCTCATATGCTGCCAATGCCTCTTTTTCAGTTGGATTGTAGTAGCCTCAGATCCTCTGTATCCCAAACTCCAAAACCTTGAGCCTCCCCTGGTGCTTTCTGACAGACTCCAGGTAGGGCCATTCTCCTCAGCTGTGGTGTAGAGCACATTTTCTATATCTGCTTGTGCCTGGACTGGCCCAAGGGCTACTACATCATTTGTTCAAAGGCTTGTCCTTGCTCAGGGCCTGATTTAAAATCACTCTTCTTTCAGGTCACCTGATAGGCTTTACAATTTGACTGTAATTTGGAATATGCATCCTGCAAAACTCTACAATGTCTAAGAAAGCTTGTATTTCCTGTTTGCTAGTTGGTGGTGACATAGCTGCTATTTTGTTGATCACATCCACTGGGATCTTGACATTTTATACCTAAAGAATGGATCTCCTCTGCAGGTTCCTTGGCCTAACTTGTTTTATGGCAAAAAAGGCTTTCTGAAGATTTTGAAAAATTTTCTTCCCTTTCTCAGAGAAGTTGTTCCATATGATGATGTCATTAATCCATCTCAGGAGCTCTGGAGCTTCACCCTGTTCTGTTTAGTCTGGATCAGTCCATGGCAAATGGTAGGACTGTGGTTATTAATAAATTTCCAGATCTGCTGTCCAAGGTACAGGCATGACAGCAATGCCACATACAAACACCAGCTTGACCTCATGACCATTGATGTTATGATTTGCTAAGTTGATATCACACGGTACATCAAAATGAGAATCCTGGCCCCTCTTCCAGAAATGATAAGCAGCGCCGCAGGGAATACATCCAGCAAGTAAGGGCTTACATACCACAACCCCATGAGCAAACCAAACACCTTTGTGACCAGTGACTACCTAATAAAATAACTGTGCGTAAGAACTTTGTTATAACATGCTCTGGTCAGATCTGTCGTTATCTCAACCCTTTGAGCCCCACATCGAGCACCAAAAAGGGCTGCTGTGGTTCAGCCCCAGCCACAGCTAAGCAACTTCTGGCTGCTCACTCATCCTTGCCCCCCACAGGTGGGATGGGGTTGGACCCAATGATCTCTCGAGTTCCCTTCCAACCCCTATGATTCTATGATTCTATGAATTGGAAGAGAAAGGTAAAACTCATGGGTTGGGATAAGGACAGTTTACTAAGAAAACAAAATAAGGGGAAAATAACAATACTAATAAAAGAATATCCAAAGCAGGTGATAAACAGTGCCATTTGCTTACTGCTCACAACCCAATGCCCAGTCTATCCATGAGCAGTGATCCCTCCTTCTCAATTTATATAATGAGCATGACACACATGGTATCAAATATCTCTTTGGCTAGTTTGGTTCACATATTTTGGCTATGTGCCCTCCCAGCTTCTTGTGAAAATTAACTCTATCTCAGCTGAAAACCAGGATACAGCCACTGCATAAAACCAGTATTTTACAGCTGCACAGTGATCACAGAACCTTCTTAAGTATGTCCCACTGGCAGGGAGGACAGTCCTACTTAGATGTGTGACTTTTTTAATGGATTCTATCAGTAAGGTAATACAGAACATTACAACACTGTAAAATGAATAAGCAAGATCCCTCTCTTCTGACAAACCAACTTTGTAACAATCTGCTGCTCATTGGTTCAATAAGCAGGACCACCCTGACACAGAAAACCTAGGACCAGATGCCCTTAACCAAGTTTCAGATGGGAACTGCATGGAATTGTCTTCTGTAAGGTCACATAGATACTAATGTATTTATGCCCTGCCCCAGACATAGGGCGGATGCTCCCAGGGGAGCAGTGAGGAGGGCAATGGAAGCACACTGCACCTGCACACCCAGGGCAGGGCAGTGGTCCCTGCCCGAGGAGCTTTCTGCCATGTCTGGCTGCATCTGGACAGGAGATCACAAGGTCATGGGATGGGACTGTCTGGGACTCAGTCATCCCCCTGCCTATTACTGACCCTAGGCCATGAGCAATCTGGTCAGACAAAAGCCAGGGCCCTCAAGTTCTGCACTATCAGAAAAATTTGCTGCTCAGGCTGTATAAGCATAATCATATAAATTAAACCACATATTTACTATTTTGCAATTCCCTTTCTACCTCCAAGTGATACTATACCACACTTCTCATCGCGCTTCTACGCTGCTTTACAGGATTAGAAATGAGGATACAGCTATCACTAAAAATTTAAAAACTGTCAATTTTTTCCTTTGCTCCTATAATATATGCAGAAAGGGATCAGAGAAGGGAGAGATGTTTTTCAAGTTCTTTATGAGGTAAAAAAAATCGTCTCCTCTTTTCTTTTTCTCTTTCCTCACACAAGTACACGTGCGCAGCACACCCACATATGGTGTAAAATCATTGAAAAACAGGCCTAGACAGACCTCAGATGATCACCTCACCTACTGCCGTCTCAAGGATTTACCTGAGAGGAGTTTATTTAATCTGTTCTCAAAACCTGCTACTAATGGACACCTACCAGTAGCTCCAAGCCATCCTTCTTGCTCTTGTAAGGTTTTTCTTGGACTATATTGCCAAACCTAGACTATAAACCCAAACCTACACTGCTGCAGCTTAAGCACTTATTTATTGTCTCACCCTTCACAGGCGTGGAAAAGAGATACTCCTATTCCTACATTTAAAAACAGAACTTTTCATGCCAACCCTTAGGTATGACATCAGTCATAATTCTCGGTTACTTGCATATTAATTCTCTCTTTCTCCCTCCCCCGTTTTCCCCCACCTCACATAATCCATGAAGCTTTACACGCTGAGCCATGCTGCATATCCTTAGCAATAACGGGCTTGTTCCAAGAGCACTTTACTATTTTGACAATGCCAAATTTAAAGCAGAGCATGTGCTGCTTCGCATCTGTCAGTCACACAGCGCTCTCATTCAGAGCTTATCAATAAGCGCAAAGTGACGGGTGGTCATCTGAACAGCACTTTGTGCTTCCATATTCAGCTCAGCAGTCTACGCAATTCTAACCAGGGAACTGCAATGATAAGGAGAAAAGAGATTCTTCCCAATCAGGTTAAAATGTTTCAAGTGGCCCATTTTCGCTTTCTGTGCACTTCTGAAAGATGACTTGGAGTCAATGTGAGAGATTAAGCTCTGTTGGCGGTGTAGTGTATTCATAATATATTAATAAGCAGGAATGCCTCAGTTTTGGTTTGACACTGGCAACAGACTAAACTACAAAAGGACATTCACACAGAGGTGAGAATGAAAACTGAAGGTAGTGACAATGGATTATCCTCCAGTAGCAGAGGACCTTGGAAAACTGTAAGAACAGTCTTTGACTTGCAAAAATACTGTAATCCAATTATCGCTCAACAAATCTCCAAAATGAAAAACTGCCTCTACGCATTTAATGCTTTAAGCTCTAGGAGAGTCCCACTAAAGCCAGCAGTTAAGTTACAGAAACAGAAAGAAAGAGATGACATGCTGTTCAGATATAATCTCACAGCTTCGTTATGTTGTTATAGTTGCATTTGTATTTTGGTGACAGGAAGAGGCTCTGTCAGGAACCAGAGCCCCATCCCACCCAACCACTGCACAACTGGAATTTCCTCCCCAGCCAGCTTACAAGCAGGTTAAGCCTCTTCAGATAAATGAGCTGATCCCATCTAGCCATTAATACTTTAAATAAACACTCTTTCCTCTTGGAGGGCAAACTTTCTACCTCTGAGCACGCTTTCAGACTCTATGTGTAATTGTATTTATTTAATTGGAAATAAATCTACTTGCACTCCAGGCTTTGGAAAGCAGAAAGCATACCCCATGTCACAGCTCACACAAATAATGGCAACCAGAGGTCAGGCTCCTCAGACTCCAGCCAATAACCCTCTGACACCGCGATGGATTGCAAAGCCAGTATCTCAGTGGGGAAAATGTTTTGTCAATTAAGAACTTCCTTTTATTACTTCTGGAAACAGAAATTGTGAAGTCATGTTTTCAACAAGAATGGTTCCTGCTAATGAACAAACTTTTTGCTGAGCTATGTCAATGCCAAATGGTTCCTTAAGAGATTGGGATAGCTCAGATTTTTCTGGTTGCTTTGTTACTATTTCCTTACTGTGCTCCCAGTTGGCATTGGGACACTCAGTGGAATGAAAGTGTATGCAAGACACACTTGCAAAAAATCTGAAGGTATAACAGTATAACTAAGCACTGGCTCAATGTATATTCTACTTTCTTACAGAAGCTTCCCATTTCCTGATATAAAATTCCTACCAAATTTCAAAACTGGTTCAGCTTGGATTTGAATCCTATCTTACACACATTACCTGAACATTCAAAACATAATCTACAGGCTCACTGACCAAAACCACACCACAACTTCAAAAAAAACCAACCACCATCACCCCCTTCTGTATCTTTATTCCACAACTTCAAGAGAAGTGGAGAAAATTATTTATAGCATATATAACATTTATAGCAGCAGTAACAAGATGTGATCATATAACAGTAAAACTTGAAGCAGAAAGTGCTAGGATTACATTGATGACCAAGTTGTTGAGGGACTGGCCACTGCTGTAGGTTGCTCAAAGTCTGAGGGGGCCCCTGCCCAGGCAAACCTTGGCCATTTTGTCAGGCTGTGCAAACATGTTCCTGTCTTACATGCTGCTGGGAGCTGTCCACAATCGCTGGCTTTCTTAGGAATTATGAAAACCCCAAATTAATTAGGTCTGAGGCTCTTACTGCTTTTTTAGCTCTCTTTAAGTCTGATGCTCTCGTGTCTCGATTTCTATTGTAATTTCTTAGAAATACTCTATCAAGGAAGTACCCAAAACCGAAGAGGTTAGAGCCCTCTTACAAGACTTACAGAGGTGCTTTGCTAATATTTAGCACCTTTCCACCTTCTGACACTTAGGACATACATTTTCTATATTGCCACCAGCTATTATTGGCTCGTGGAAATACAGGGCATATAAACATATACGAACCACAGACACATAAAAAGTGCAATACGCATCAGTTCAGGTCACTTAATGGCCAAGGAGAAATGACCAGGGAAATAAACACTAGAAAGGAAAAAGGCAGGCAAAGGTTATTTATTAAATTGAGGCTTGTTCTTGGTTTTGATGTCTGAGGATCAAGACCATGCACTGTAAATGGATACTAATTCTGCAATTAGCATTCAGATATAATGTACAGATTCTGTATGTCCTGTGGGGTTTGGCACTGTAGAGGCAGATGATACAGGTCAGGGATCTGGTGGTAGTAGATTGTAACTTGAGTTGAAGCTGAAGCCTGCAGTTGTCTCTGGGTCATGGATTTTTATATTATTTGCTTATGCTAGGCTAAAGATTGAAAAATGCTTTACCTGAATGATCTCCCTCTGTCATTAAAAGTAATGGATTATTTTCCTGGGGAACGAGGCATGAAGAACAAAAGACAGCACAAAATGCATCCATTTATATTTCACTGGAATGAAAGCGAAAAGTAAACAAAACAACAGCCACGAAGAAATCTTCTGTCATTGGTGTTAACATTTTATACTGCACCTTCCAGGATGTCACAAGGATTGCTCTGCCAAGGTGCAGGTGCTGCACCCACAGGTATTACCTATGCACAGAAGCTATCACCAATTGCCATGCATTTTCTTTGGTATTTGAAAAAAGTTGTCCTAAAATGCAAGCAAGAAGCCATGACACACACCACAACGTTGGTTCTTTTGTTTTTCCTTCCATTGTATACGCTTTCCAAAACTCAAAGTAGACTATGTCAGCAATCCTGCCATAGCCAGACAAAAGGGAGGGAAGCTCTGCTCACTATCTGCTAGGCTTCCTGTTCTTCTGCAACATCTGAAACTTCCTAACAGCCTTTCTCCCCTTACAGTCTACTGTCACCCTTAGATGTCATTGAAACGATACTAATAATATTTGTAGCCGGGTATGACACTCGGCTTCCAGAAGCAAAGCTATTTGGCACTGTAATGCAAATGACTGCATTCATCAAATGAGCTTTGTTAGTTATTCATTGTGTTCCTTATCGTTCCCTTTCCCAAACCCCGGTGCGCCTGCAGTGCGCACAGAGGTGTGTCGGCGGCAGCATCCCCGCTGTAAAACCCACCCTTATCAGGCAGAGCAGGGCGCTGCGGCAGTGACCTGCCAAGTCACCGCGTCCCCTCTCCTCTCCCTCACCCTTTTGTGCCCAGCGCCGCTCTTTGTCCTCATCCGCGGGATCTGTCCCCCACCGCTCTGCTCACCACGCCAGGCCCTCTCCCACAGCTGGAAGAATGACATGCAGTGAAAGGGACCCTCCAGAGATCTGTAATTCCCTCCTTCTTCTACCCCATCTCCTCATTTTCCTCTGAAATTGACTGCTCCGACCAACCATCTGCAGGGACCGGCTTTTAAAAACAACTGCCACCACAAACCAGCCCAAGCCGCCGCGCGTATCTCGGCAGCCCAGCAGGCCTGCACAGACAGAAAACGGTATTGACAAGTTTCGAAAGGGAGGGACGCCTACTCTGATGCAGGCAGGCACTCGGGGCTTTTTTTTCATTAAATCTTTCAGTGCTTAACACAGTTCAACATATCATTCTGTACCTCCGGAGAAAAGCTTTTGGGGGCTGGAGCCAGAGATTAATCCCTCTGTAATTTCTACTGCTGCTGGCAGTACTAACTGCCAAGGGATTTTGGGGAGAGATAATGGCACTGTTAGCTTGTAACCTAGGTGTAAAAATGGTCTTAATAAAACCGGGATGGTTGAGGCCCCATCAATAACCGCCACACACCAATTTTATTTGATGTAATCCATTTGATGTGATACAGGAGGCTCATCCTGATATGGTAATTAATAGGGGTTTGGGACCTGCTCAAAAGATTGCCTACCATGACAGCGAAGCATTCAGGACAATCCACTCAGTTTAACCTCTAAAGCAAATGTAAAGATCTAAGGAAAGCTTTACTAAGAAGACAGGACTGGATCTTTCTTCACTGTAAAATGCAATTAAACAGGGTATAAAAACTGTGTATAATTAAACCAGTTTGGAATGATTCTGTCAGATATTCCATAATTAATGTTTGTATAAGAACAGATTTTCTGTTTTGCAAGAATCAGCAGATAATCAGCAGTTGATTGTTAACCTGCAAATATGCTGATCCAAGCACAATTATTTTTACACATGCACCTACCCTTCCATGAAAACATAAGCAAGAGACATTCCCTCTACCTGAAAAACTGCTGTAACATCCTGAGGTATAATCCCCAAACAATCCCAACTGCATTTTTTCTGTTTATCTTCAGTAGAGTTGTGGGGGATTTGGTTTATTGTTTGTTTGTTTGTTTTTTTTAAAGGGGAAGGAAGGAAGGAAGGAAGGAAGGAAGGAAGGAAGGAAGGAAGGAAGGGAGGGAGGGAGGGAGGGAGGGAGGGAGGGAGGGAGGGAGAGAAAAGGGTTTACTAGGGTGGAATTCCTAATTTCCAGATCTTGGCACTCTCTGTGACCTTGGTGTACCTTGTTTTCCTTTACTTCCTTGCCTCAGATCAAGATCACTCCATTAGACTGATAGATGCTATGATATCATGTGTAGGGTAATAGACCTAGAGTAGTACCATAGTATTACATGCCCTGTACAATGTACCTACAGATACTTCATGAACTAAATGTGAGGTTCCTGTAAATCTGTTTTGTAACACAGTACGTAAAGTTTTGTAGAAGTCAAAGGCTAAAAGAGGAACAGAATACCAGGGATTCATCAGTGTGACAAAGAAAATAGCACTTATTTAACACCATGAGACAGACAGTTTTCATTGGAAACTCTCATACTTCTGGTCATCTGCTCTCTCCGATTTCCATGAGCCTCCTCACCTTCCTGAACCTTCAATTTGTTTTGCAGTGGTGGAGCAAGTTCTCATCAATGGGTAATTAAAATTATTAACTTATTGATGGTTTATACTGACTTCTGTTTAACTTATCTGTGAATTTTCTGTATATCAGTCAAAGATTTTGGAAATACGGTAGGTCAGAAATAATGATCTAGATTATGGGGTTTGTTGGACACCCTTAAAAATAGGCTTTGAAATGGTAAAAAGTCAGAAGAATTTTCTCATTGTGTACAAGAATTTCCAACTGACTCTATCATTTATTTCTTTAAACCTCGCTGCTTATCCTGTCCTGTGAAAGTTGTCTGACTGATGAGCAAACCAGGAGACTTGTATGGTCAAGATGATGAAGAATTCTGCTACATCAAAAGAAAATGTCAGATGCAGCTTTTAATCTCTCTCATTCTTCACAGGGTTGAATAGTCAATAGTAAAGAATCAGTAATCAGTTTTCAAAAGCTGCTCCTAGACTTTGATAATATCTGTCGTTGTTATCAAGTTTCTTTCCATTCACGATCCTATTTTGATTAGGAGAGCTGTCCTAATGTAGCAGAGAATGCAGGTGTTTACAATAGTAATAATAATGAAAGAAGATAACCCTTAAGTCATGCCTGTGTCAGCTCTGCTATGTAATTTTAGCAACTGTCATTTACAGAGTTTCTTTCCTCTCCCTACCTCATTCCAGTCATGCAAAATTCACCACCGAGTATGAGGCCATCCAAAGCTCAGACAATTTTTCATGTGCTTCCTCTAGCACTGTGTGACCTATTCTAGGTGATTCTGCTCTGGCAGGGGGGTTGGACGAGATGATTTTTTGAGGTTCCTTCCAACCCCTAACATTCTGTGATTCTGTGACTGATAGACAGTTATCAGAAAAAAATGCCAAATGCCTGCTGGCACCTTCAGTCATCTGCCAGGAGCTGGAGATGTAACATGCTTCATCCCTACAGGTGGTCACGCTGTGATAGGACTGGCTGAGCATGTGGGAAAGCATGCTCCAGTGTATCTCAAAGATAGCACTTTCCACTTAGACTTGTCTGACTACACGCCACAGGTCTCAAGATTCTCATGGAGCACTAAGAAAATTGCTGAAGCTGCTTGAAGTTCAGTGGTGACAAATACTTAACTCTTGATTTGGTCTTTGAAGATCCTGGGCAAAAAAACCTGAAATCAGGAAAATCAACAAGACAGAGGTAAAGGCCCACACAGAACCTACTCTATCCAAGACCAACAATGTGATCTGCATCTATGTAACAAAGATTGAGCGAACCAAACCGCTCATCTGCTACACAATACTCATCATGGCTGTGGTATGTCTGGTGGCTTACCTAACAGCACATTCCACACAAAAATTCACCACTGGTGAAGCATCCCAGGGAAAGGAAATGTCATTTGTATCCCTGGTACACTGAATTAGTGAATGACACAGGGAACATAACCTAGCTACACATTTCTTATCCTTAAAAGGAGATGTAAATGTATCATGGTGCAGAAAAATCTGAAGGCGTCCTTACAGAAATGGGAACTAGAAAGCTGAAGCATTAGATATTCTATTAGCAGAGGGAAAAAGATCTTTCAATTGGCCACGAACTCCATAGCACAGAAGATTAAATTTTTGTAGAAAATTATCAAATCAGCAGAAAATAAAATTGATCGTTCCCATGCAGACTGCAAAAGCAGTATTTTACTGAGAAGACTGAATCCCTCAAATACAACATAAAAGCTTGCCATAATGACAGATAGTTCTATTACAAAAGGTACTGAGTGCATAATTAACCACTGCTAATACCTATCTGAATATTTGAAAAGAAGAAAAATTTATTCAAGTGGGATATAAACTATTCATCAAAGCTGGGGAAAAAAAAAAAAGAAAGAAAGAAATTGCTGCGGTGAAAACAGGCACTAGTCAGGCTATGTTTATGATACCCTGACAGAAGATGTATAAATAGGAAAAATTTACCACTCATTCACTAGGGGCTAATGAAGCAGAACTAAGATCACACGCATACCATCACTCAAGTGCAGGACATTTGCAACTTCTCAATTTTACATGAAACTGCCTGTTCAAGTCACATATTCTGTAAAAAGGTCTCTTTTTTTTTTTTCTTTTTGTCTCAGTCTAAACAGTAAACTATAATTGGCTTGGAAGTTTCATTTTTCTTAAGCTAATGTTAATTTAATGAGCATTCTCTCCACAATCTTGGATATAGGTGATGAAGGACTTTGCTTTCTCAGTTCCCCGGTATCAATCAGTTTTCATGTAGCAAGGCATAAAAAGTAATATTTAATTGAAGTTTTTTGCCTTGTAAAATGATTTATACTCTTGGATAAACAGCCACAACTCTAAATTCTGGGGTGGTTTTTTTATAACAGTTCATAAAAATGAAGAAAATCTAACCTTGTTATTTCCATACTATCCAAGTTATTGCAACTGCTTAAGCTGCGAATGTGGAAACAAGCTAAATATCTGCAATTTAAGAAAATGCTTCTGAAAGCTAAAACATTTGTAAAGGATAATCAGAAGTTTATACTCTGTAGACAGGTGCAAGTAAGGTCTAAATTCTCAAACAACGGCAAGTTTCCAATCTCTGAATGTTCATTTAGAGCGACGCAAGCTGCATTACTTTGTCAGCCAATAGAGGCATATGGACAATATTCCTGAATATACTCTCAGCTCTGAAAGCTGTAACATTTGCCACTTGGAAGTGTAAACATATTTATGAATTCTCTGCATCATCTTATTCTGACAACTTTATTTATCTGCATCACGTAGTATTTTCTAGAAGCTGTTTGTGAATGAAATATAAATTAGCGCATTTCTTGGAGAGAAAATCCCATGAATTTACTTTCAGAGAAGTCCTAGAAAAAATGCTGCCCTATAATTTTAGTCAGTGGATTATCCCTCATAAATTATTTTCTTCCTAATTTGTTTACACAGCCTATAATGCACTTAACAAAGATCTTAGTGTGTCAGGTGAATGCTAAATTGATTAAAAACTACAGGCCTGTTTCTAAGAATAGGGAACAAATAGTACCTTGTGCTCCCAGCAGCATGGTAGGAAAATAGTCTCTGGAGATGGATTCTGCCTCTGGTCTCCAAGTGAGCCCAGCATAATGCCAGTCTATAGGAAGCATGACCTTTTCCTGCTCTAAATACAAATCTCCACTGCACTTACAGCATAAAAGCGTCCTCACAGGAAGATTTAATTCTGCCCATTGTTTTCCATAAGCACCCTTCTACAGATGCCTTAAATAACAAAAGGGAAAATGTCCTACAGCACCTGAAACTTTGGCCATGTTTCTTTAACTTCACTCTCCTTACAGTTACCTACATGGAAAGGGACGAATACATCCCTGTTCTACAAATACAGCCATGAGATTAGCTCGCTTATGGATTACCCTCAGATCCCAGGAGAAAAGCTGTGAGAGAGACATGTTGTTGCTGCAACCAGTGGCATGTCCGGCTTGGGAGAGGACAAGGTGATGCTTCTTCCTTCTCCATGGGCCGAACAATCCATATGCCAGTATGGGGGAGCAAGGTGAAGCTCCCTGGTACGATGCTGTATTCATTTCTTTAACAGCAAGGTAAAGGACATACCTGACCACAAGAAACAAAACAGCCTACCACAGGCACAATATGCACTGTATTTTAACCATGGGCATTCAAGTTTTACTCCACACTGCTGTATGCATTAGTAATGCTGGTGTAATTTGTACTAGTCAAGTGACGATACTTGTGCTGTGGAGTGGAAAGACTGCTAGTCAATCAGAATCCAATCCGTACTAGGACTGAACACATCCACACCGAGAGCATGAACCCTCCCAGCAGAGAAAGTGAAAAAGGAACCTTTTGATTGAAATGACTTGAGAAGCCATATCACAACATTTTGTTCACCCAGTACGTTTTTAAACGTGGATGAATTTGCAAATAAATCTCCGAGAATGGCTCAAATCCTTCATTCTCATCTGTTAGTTGTTGTCTGAGGTACAGGCAGCAACACCTATGCTATTTTTATAATTTTGTTTCACCAATGAACAAAGATTGATATGGTAGTCAGAGAATCAAATTAGAAGAAAGAGACAGGAGTAAATATTCTGTCAGTGTTGTACAGTGTTCCTCTGCAATATAAGGAAATCCAATTTTCTCATCCCTCCTCTTGCATTAAGATTTTCCCCACTAAAACAAAAAGCTAAGCAATTCTCAAGTGTTTTCCAAATCAAAAACATGGGAACAACAGCTTTTCTGAAAATCTGCAACCCAAGGCTAAGAGTAGCTTCCAACTAAGGTACCCTCAAATATGGGGAGGTGGGAGCCTGAGACCTATCCCTTCTCAAGTCACACCAGAAAATAACAGCACTATTATTTGAATGATGACCTTCCTGCAGCATGCTAAGAACTGGTTTTTATTTGCAACAGAATTTATTCATTGGGACCTATTCCCAGCAGCT
Organism: Porphyrio hochstetteri; assembly: GCA_020800305.1. NCBI lineage: Eukaryota > Metazoa > Chordata > Aves > Gruiformes > Rallidae > Porphyrio > Porphyrio hochstetteri. The sequence continues at coordinate 37,640,972 of CM036905.1, forward strand.
GCTGCAGTCATTGCAGTCCAGAAGGGTAAGAATGAGATTTCTATCCCATCTCCCACCTTTTCCATATCCCACCGAAGACATATGCATGGAAAAGAATTACCATGATAGGGATGCAAATTTCAAAGCATCATCTATCTGCTGCACATTTTTATCCTAAAGAAAAGAAAGGGTGCATTCTGCCACCAGTCCCCTTTCCCCAACTCGTTTTAGCACAGAGTAGAAGAGTGGCAATACACCCACACACATAAATCCCCCATTTACCCCGGGGTTACTTATTCAAGTGCCTCTAATCTTAAGGGTGATGATGTGCTTGAATAATCCAGCGCTGTCCTGCAGAAGATTCATTGCATTTTTGCCTAACTTCCCCTCATTTCAGGAGTTAATTATCTATAAGCGTTCCTTTAAAATAATGAATCCACTCTCAGCTGGAGGTCAAGGAAGCAACCAAAGAGAGCAAGGGAGTTCACAGGGAAATTACTAAATTAAGGTTCTGAAAGCCCTATTTGCCTATTTTAATCTTAAACAAGCTCCTCTTCACAAATTATAGATGTGAACAATTGTCTTTAAAATACAGATAAATAACCCAAGTGAACCCACTGCCAACATGAGAATATTATCCACTTCATAACACACCATCCCCAGCCTGAGAAAAACGTTGGACAAAGCAACAGGCATTAAAACCTATAAGCAGTCTCAAATAATTACAGATAATATTGTAGAAAACAATCTCTCAAGACTCAGAGCTCTCTGCAGACATTTCACAGCCCCTACGCCAAACATGTTTTGGGAACTTCGGGTAGAGAACACCACTTAAGCCTAATACTAAGTTCAAGGCAGAGTCTAGAAACAGTCCTGCCACAGTTTTTATTTACAAACTCAAACCAGATTTGAACTTTGCCTGGAAATAAACTTTACTGCATAGGAGTACTGCTAGGGAAGTGAACAGCAGCATTCACCACTTGCTGAAGCCTCTACAGGAGTATCAGGGAGCCTACAGGGGCCCACTATGTTGTGTTTTTTGGGGATGCATTGTCCATGATCAAAGACCAAATTTGAAGAGGAGGAAAAAAAAGTCAGCCTCATTATCATGCACAACTGTGAAATAATGGTTGGCTGCTGTATTGAGAGGGCTGTCATATAAGCTATAAATAGACATACTGATCGCTCATGAGCCTTTGCTTTAGCTTTCCCTCTGTCTTTTATCTTTGGTTGTCAGTAAATATGACATCTATCCTCTCCATTCAGCTGGCTAATGGCCCTCATCTAACTCTGAAACACTGGACCAGCACTTTGGGAAGCCGTCTGTATCCATGAAATACAGATAAAGCCAATACTACAAAGGCTCTTGTATTTCTAGTCTCCCATTAATTGCCCTGAAGATCTTACCGTAAGGTGAACAAGCACTTATCACCGAGCAGAACCTCGTGACATCCCACACAAGTGTTTCTCCAGGGACAAGGAGCTGTGGCTGAGCAAGGCCCCGTGTGTTCTTCCTCAGAGAAAAGGTCTGGGTTTGTAAAACATACCTCCATCCTTCCCTGAGAGGCTACTCAGGCATGCCAGCAATATCTCATGGGTAAGATTATCAGAGGCAGCTGATACAGCTAAAAGAGCCTGTATGTTCACTTATTGCCACAAATTAAAGGAGAAAATATTAACATAAACTTACTTCTCTCAATATAATATAAAAATTTTTAAAAAATAAGGGATCTATTCCTAATGAAGATTAATAAAAGTTAAGCAGTATAGTTAAAACCAGAAGTAAGTGTTCAATTTACTCTGGATAGCAGTAGAGTCTCATTTGCTCTTTCAAAGGCATAATCAGTTGAAGGGCACATTTTTCTTCTCTTTGTTCTTTCCCATCAATTTTAATGGGTGCAGAACATCAGTCACATGAAATGTAATGGGACAAGAAGATGGATGACTACATTTGAAGCTACTAGTCACAGGACAGAAAACATCCTGACAAAGTGACACTGGCAGCATAGGGTTCAACAATAAAGCCTGGACAATATTTAGTAAGTGAAACTACAGTGCTACATGATTTGGTATTCTCACTGGGCAAAATCCTTCCCCTGTCACTATTCATCATGTTCCCGCAGGTCAGACTTTCAAAGACATTCCCCCGCTGAACATGACCAAATGACATTTTTAATTCTAGGAAATACGTAAATCTGGGGACAAATAGGTCATTTGGAGATAAATGGGAACAACCTCCTGTATTAGGAACTTAAAACTACTTCACCGGGAAGATTTTAAACGCTTTAGTAAGATTCACACGTGAGGTTTGAATTACATTATGCACGTAGGAGTAAGGAGACTTTATGCTGAACCTATTGACAGCAACAGTACTCCACTACCGATGAACAAGTAGCAAACCTGTCCTATTTTTATGAGTACCTCAACGAAAAAACACCAATAAATGAATATTTATAAACTGCTGCATATTAAACAGACTCCAATTTGTGAAATAAAACTCAATTAATAAAATGAATACGCTAAAAGCAACATGTCAAATTAGTTATCTGAGAAGAGGTTCTCAGGAAACTGTAAAGAAAATTCCTATCAAAACTGACCTTTAGAGTATGGTGAAGGGAAAAAGTCTTCCTAGAAACCAAACTAAACCCTTTCTGGACTTGGAGGAAGTGTGGAACTCCAATGCTGCTGGGAAATCCAGGCAAACCTATAGACTACTGCAACTACCCACCTGTGTTATAACTTTACCAATAATTGCTAAGGGGATCGATCTAGCATTTTACAATGCTTACTGCAATCATCATGAACATGATTAGAAAATAGTATTCCGGTTTCTTCATCAGCCGTTAGTCAAGATCTCTACAGTTAATCTTTACAGCTTTAAGTAATACAGAACTTTATCCCAGAAAGGGAAAAGAGAAACCGGGACCTCTTCAAATATAGGGCAGGATTTGGGCCAGACCTCCAAGTGCCACTGCCATGCTAAATTGACCCTATGCCCAGATACACCACAATCACCCATGCAGTGATGTGCCATACCCAGAAGGCAAAAAGCCAGATTTTGGCACACTCCCTTAAACAGGGCAACATCCCTCTCTGGCATCACAATACAGATGGTGAAGGTGATGGTGTACTCTTTTTCTATAGAAGTGTATGCTGGTCAAAATGATTACACACAGGGAGGAGTTTCCCCAGAGTAAGTCACATATCTCAGAAAGGGAAATCCAGAGAGGATGGAAATTCCATGCGTGGAGCAGTTTTGAGATTTTACAACAGTAACACAACTCTGAAAAAAGCAAAACCTTTTGAGAAAAAAGAACACGACTCACTTTTGGCTTCTAAATTTCACATTATATGAAGTAACCCACCCTGTTAAAAACTACTTAATGTAAGATGCTCCCAAAGTTAGTCAACCTAAATATTTCATTGTGACAATACATAAATAATATCCAGACATTTCTGGAAATTTCTTTCACGTACATTTCCTATAAGACCATATTTTGGAGAAATATTTACTTTTTCTTGAAGCATTTTGATATTGATGGAATTATATTCCTGAACAAAAAACAATGAAGACAACACATACACTTTCTAGAATTCCCCATTTATAAACTTACGTGTCTGTGCCCTCCCTGACTCTAATAGTAGACTATATAACAAATATAAAAAAAACCCCAAAACCTAAAGCATAAAACCATACTTCAACGAGAGACACCACCCCCACTTTTGGTAAACCAAACTTCTGAAAAAGCACTCCAAATGCTGAAGTTTTTAACTACTAATTGGCCCTTTCTTCCATTTTCTTGCCATTAAAATGTGCTTTGAGCAGGCAGTTCGAATGCCCATGTATATCACGAGGAGTCTGAATACTTCACATTCTAGCCAAGAGGAAGTTGAAGGCCTGAATAATGATTATTCCCTGAGCAGCTTTCCCTGCAAATCCATCACTGTAATATGCAAAAAGCACATTACAAATACAATGAAACATATAAAATAGTTCAGTCCATTGTTCTGCTATACCACAGGTAACGGAAGATAATTTTTTTCTCCAATTATTCCAATTGTTCAGTCCTCATAAGCATTTAGTGAAGTTCACCCATCCTGTGCTACTCTTGGTCCTGGCACCGCAGCTAATTATCTCTCTGACATTACAGAGCAACTGAACACCTAATAAGTTTGTGGATCTTTCCCAGGAGCCTCACCAGTCTGCTGCACACGGACGCAGAAGCTGCACTGACATTTGCAAGCAAGATGGTCCCTGAAAGCCTGTCTGCAGGTGCAGGGGCAGAGCCTGGGATCTTAGCTGCAAACCGGCTGGGGTCTCAAGCGTGCCGTGACATGCTGACACAGGAACAGCTGGCTCCTGTTGACATGGATGTCTGTGGACAAGCCCTGAAAGTCCATCTTCTTCATCCCTAGGGCCATGCATAGCTGTTTACCCACACGGGTGGGTCTCAGCCTCATGTTAAACAATGACACCTACCCTAGTAATGCAGAAGTACCAAACCCTCAAGAATGTCGACCGTTTCTAAATGTATCTTCAAATTCATCCCAATTCCTTTCAACATTCCTAAGCTGTAAATTAAACCTGATTGGTATTTGAAAACTTTTCCCACTGATCATGAATGAGTGAGGCTACTATTCATGAAAAGTGTTTTTCAAAATGGTATCATTCCAGCAGCTAGGGAAAAATACCAACCAGCCACCCCACCAAACGCTAAGAGATGCGAAACTAAACAGAAGAAAATCTCCATCTGGGTGAAAAACACAAAACTGAAGTTGTACCTAGACACAATAAAGACACTTGTAGACTCAGCTTCAACCCTGACATTAATATACACAAAGAACAGGAGCTTTACTTATGATTTGGTAGTTTGTAAGATCACTTGTTCTACCGTGCTTATGTTGCTTCAGAAGTCTAACTTCATGCCCAAAACCTCTAGGGAACAAACTGCTACTGTACACAATCAGCCTGCAAAACCAAAGGAAAATGAATGTTTGCTCTGCTTCACTTTGCTGATTATCAGGGTTTGCTTCTGTTGGTTTTAAAAAAAGCCCAGAAAGCAACCTTTCTCCCAGAGGAAAAGGAGTGAATTATTTTTTCCACCTGAGAGAAGAAGGATATGTAGAATTTCCTAACTTCCTCAAAGGGAAACAATAAAAAACTACAACAGTGAGGGTCGTGTGAGTTTATATCATCCTACCATGCAGAAACGGTCAAATAGCCATGCTGTCCTCTGCCTGTCCACACCAACACTTTAAACTTAAATGCAAAATGCAAACAACTGTAAGAGACACTTTGTGGTGCACTACACAAAAACTCTGCAATTCCATTCCAAGGTTTAGTCCATGGCATAGAAATATTTGAAAGATTTTCGTTCTGAACCACTGCTTATTATAAAAAAAAATCTCGATAATCTGTTAACAGTTACTGATCTAATATCCCCCCTGAACAGACTGAATTTTTTATAATTATTGAATAAAGTAAAACAAATGACAAAGTTATTACACACAAAATGGCAACTATCATCACTGGAACCACAAAGTAAGTGTATAAAGAATAATCTGCATCTAAATTTTTAAATTCTTTCATGTCATGATTTTTTAGGTAATGGTTACAAGCTAGGAAATTAAAAAAAAATAAATCTACCTAACATTATCATCAAACTAATTTGCCTGAACCTAGGAGATTGGAAAAGCCTTCATGGTTGAAATTATCCAGGGGGTTCAAAGTTATGGGGTAGAAAAAAAAAAATCAGGCGCTATTACAAAAAGCTCATGTCCTTTAAAATAACAGGTCAAATACACTCTGAAGTTAAACAGCCTTAGAGGCAAAGATCCAAGCGTTTTTCAGCTTCTTATTTTATTATTTTTATGAGACCTCTCCAAACCCCCAGGGGCAGAAGAACCGTTACTGAGCCCTGCTGTACGTATCTCCATTAAGCTCTTAGCTCTTGAAAGAAAACTGGTGAAACAAACCACCATCAATTAACTCTTAACACAGACTTGGCAGAGTGTTTGGCTGACATTTTAATGCCCCTCCCCTTCAATGAACCACAAAACAAAAATACCAAACCCCTAAAATACGGTTCTTCAGCAGTTACCAGCCTGTGAATGCTCCAGGTAGCAAGGCTGGCTTCATCACACCACTGGTGTGTGAGACTCACATAAAGATGTGTCTTGCCTTAGGCTTGAAGATTATATCCATACCAAATCACATTGGGAAGCAAGCCTCAAGAAAGGATAGCTCTTTAAAAAATGTATAAAAACCTGATCATTAAAATTCTTAATCCCCATTGCTAAATTCAAGATCCAAGGAACAGGAAAATGATGGGAAAAAAACTCATGGCACTGCATATTCCTGCAGATTAGTGATACAATCTTGGTACAGCTTTTTATAGCTGCCTCTGTTGTACCCATCCCCTGAATTCTTATCTCACATACTATTGTCTGCTTTCTTATCTCACGAGTCTTTCTTCATCCTTCCTCTTGAGGTATGTGCAGGAACTATACCTTTTACAAGACAGTAAACAAGGACAGAGAATGAAATCCTGGCCCCAGTGAAGTCCATAAGAACACTTCAGTTTCCTGGATTTTATCAGAAAAAAAAATAAATAAGCATTTTACCAAAGGCAGTTGGCACGAGATCGAAAATAACACTTAGGTACTTAGCATATAAGTCAGGTGTCATGTTCAAAAGAATGATCCCCAAAATCCTTCTAATGGGATTAGGTTTTTAGGAAATCAGATGACAACTCCCTTACATGCCTGGCTGTATGCATGGGTGTTTTCTGTACAGCCCCATCCATCTGGGTGGCCAGAGCTGGTTATTTTAAGCTGCCTGTGTGTCCCCAGACACAAATCCTCCAGGACTCCTCAGGGAGCCTTCACACCTAAACACAGCAATCCAGGCAAGAGGTGGCCTTTCAGACCTAACTCCACTTTTAAGCAACTGGTAAACAGTGACTCATGCACAGAGCTGAGGCACGGATGGCTGGGGCTCTGGGATGGCACCCAACATTCCCCCAGGTCAGAGACCAGCACCCAGTGTGGGATGATGAGCTCCTCCACCAGCAGCATGAGCTCAGTTATAAGCTATGCCACAACACCTGAGAGGTGGTGGATGCCCCCTCCCTGGAGGTGTTCAAGGCCAGGTTGGATGGGGCCCTGGGCAACCTTGTGTAGATCCAGGCCTGAGGTTGGTGGCCCTGCCTGTGGCAGGGGGGCTGGAGCTCTACGATCCTTGGGGTCCCTTCCAACCCAGACCATTCTATGATTCTATGAACACTGGCATCTCTATTTGAGCACAGGTCACAGAAATGTTATGGCAATGGGATGAGTTACTTAGATGAATACTAGCTCAATTACTGATGTAAAGAAAATAAGCAAGGAAACAGAAGAACCAAGAAAGCTGTGCCTGCTAACCACAAAGACCATATCCTTGTCTGTAGGAAAACTCAGCTTCTATGTACTTGGCTTTTAAAGTCTTTTCTGTTCAGAAAAAGTTTGCTAAGGAAATTCCAAGTGAGCTTCCAGGATGTGACTAGAAATGTATGACAAGCTTTACTTCATCATATTTTACCATAACTACATTGCTCTACTAATATGAGACAGTGCAGCTTCGAGGGGAATTACACAGAGCAGAACTCTATAACTGTTCAGTTAAACTGAGAGGAAACAGTATTTCTACAAGTCTGTCGACCCCTTCAGCATCTCAGAATTTATTTTTGAACTTTTCAAACAGACAAATCAGTATTCAGAAGAGCTGCTTAGAAAAAGTAGAATCAGGAGGTTCTCAATTGCTTTGCTTAAAAATTAAGATGGGAGCTAGGAAATGCAGTAAGGTCAAATCAGATCTACTTTCACTACTGATTTAATTCAACTCAAGATAATTCAACTAATTTTCAGATAATTTAATTCAGAATTTTCTCCTTTCATATTCTCCAGAGGTAAAATTGCCCTGCCACAGAATTTTTATTAAAAATAGAACTGAGACCCAAATGGACTCAAAAGTGTGTCTGTGCTGATGCAGCACAAGATAGTCATTTCCTGTTGCTGCTGAAATTCATAAGGACCATTTGGAGTTGGCACTGAGACACAGCAAACAAAGGTGATGCAAAAGCTGCCAGCAGATACCTCCAGAAAGAATGAGGGTAAACGGCAATCACATTGAAAAGCTGTCATGTAAAATAAGTACCAAAGATGAATATTAATAATTAGAGGTTGGTTCAGAAAGAAAATAAGGATCATGTCATCTAGTCTTTCTAATTCTCTGAAGAAATACAAACTTCATCAGGACCAGAGAAGGCAGGTCCCAGAGACAAAGAACACCACTTGGTACCCAGTCTTATTTGCACATGCCAATTCCAGCTGAAAGCATCATCTCCTGAAAAATACAGAAGTGCCTCTGCTGTTTCAGTGGGCAGGCTTGATGTCTCTCTTGTGAACATCTTTAATTTGAAGAGATACACCACTAAAACTCAGTTCTTCAAGTAGCCCATGGGATATAAAGGCAAACATAACACCAGAACTCTAAACTGGTGAAAATTTGAGCTTTATGCTAATTATGGAAACCAACATGAGAAGTAAACTGCATAATCAGTCTTCAGGGGATTTAAAAGCATTGCAAGCAGGCTCTAGTATTATCTCAGGTCGAATGGAAAACATAATTGTCCAACTTTCTAGTTTTAATCCCAGCTCTAACACTGACTTTTTGAGCCATCCCAGATTGCCTTTGTTTTCTCTTCCAGCTTTTTTCCTTTCTCCCTTTCAATTCTAAGCTCACCTGAGCCATGACTGCTTCTTAACATGTAACTCCAAAAAAGTTTACGCTAGTCTTTGGTTGACCTCCAAAAGCTACTGTGTTCTCTCTCTCCCTCCCCTCTTTTTCTCTAGGTTAACTGCACATTTTGAAAATGAAGCATAAAAATCTCAGCAAGCAGAAATTATTTTGACCTCATATCTACAGAATTCAGTGAAAAATCTGCATTTCTTCAGTCTCAGAAAAGGCTATTGAAGGTCACAGCTGACAATTGATCAGATGGTGCTCCCGTCTCGTTCTCTCTAACCTTTGGCATATCTGTCTTATCCTTCCTGCTAAAGGGGAGGAGTCCTCATCACGCAGCTAAAAAATGACTTAAACTCACTTGTTTCACCACAGCAGTGCAAGACAAAAATCATCTGAGAATGGCAGAGGTCTGCTCCTAATGGACATGAGTGAACACCAGGTCCTACCTTCTGTAAGAGACTTGACGTAGACTTCCTGACTGCACATTTCATTAGCTCAATCCTGCTTATACAGCACATTGGAAAAAACAATAAAGTGCCTCACAAAGTAGCATGTAAGGCCATAAATTTTAAAGCAAGACAACTTCCGTTTCTCCACTGGTAGGTGTATGGAGAAGAGGATTTGGGGGGATGCTATGCCTGATGCCTTCTCATGGTGAAGTCAAGAAGCAAAGCGAAGACATCCTCATGTCCCAAGGACAGGTGAAGAGGCACTCAGAAGCACAAGGGTGCTTCACCAATGTGTAATAGTATCTCAAAAGAGGTATCTCATTCTTAAAACATGACTATTTGACTTTTTATTTTAATCCCAGTCTGCACGTGCAAGACACAGCTATCAAAACAGAAGTCTCCCTCCTGTAAGCAAATGCTGTTTTCAGAGAGGGGTTCCGTGGTCTTTGAGCTGCTATCTCAGGGAAAGGCAAATGAGCCTGGAGGAAGGAGGGTGGAGGGGGAGAGGAAGGAATTATGCATATTCTAATGATGTCTTCATTTCCCAGCAGCTCTACAACAAAAAGCTCTCTGGTGCTGAATTTGACCTCAGTACAAACAGCAGCAGAAAATATGCCTCACTGTAAGCGCTTGCATGGCTTTCCTCTGCAAACACACTTTCCTTTGTTTACTGTATTCTTAAGTGTGGGGGGGCATAGACCACCCACAATATCAGGTAGCCTAGCACTGGAAAGGTGAGAGATGAGGCTAGGATTGCTTCCTTATATGAATATAAATTAATCTATCTGATCCACATATGCTAGTGAGCCACAGCTCATCCTCAGTCAGTTCATGTCCCTGGCAGGCTAACTTGTCCCAAGCTCTCCAGAAAGCACGCAGATTAAAGAGCTGAGGCTGTGGTGTAGGAATTACAGGACTGGAGAGTTTAAAAGGAATTTTAAAAATCAAGTGGTAATGCTTACCTTGGCTTAATTTAATTTACCATGTACTGCTGCTTCCAGTTGTAGCAGCAAAGTAGTACTGTGCAAAGAAGCAGTTATGGTGCAAGATACTACCTGATCTTGAGTGTAGCACCTGGTTAGAAATATGCTCAGTATCCTTTGGGCTCTGACCTGTATACACTTAAGCAAAGATAAGGAAGAGTTTACAGATGAACACAGGATCTGGGAGCGAGCACACTAAGTCATCTCTCTGCTCTCCTTCTGCACCTTATCAGTGACATTTCCCTAACAGCACAAGATGCAGCACCAGGCTCGCTGCATTTCAGTTCCCCAAGGAAACTCACTCAGATCCTCCCAGGGATTACACTTTATCTGGCAAGCACCAGAGTAAAAAGGGAAAGCATTAGTTCATTTTGCACCTTGGTTATTCACATCCACAGACACTCCAGTTCAACAGCAGAGAAGATAACAGATAAAGGGAAGAATTTCTCTACCACCTCTTCAAAAACCCCGCCTTTCAGTTCGCTGATCATTTGCATTATTACTATGCAACGTTACTGCAAGGCGTATTTTGAAAACACATTTGCTCTAAACCAGGCACAGCCTCTTTTTCCCTTACACAAATGCAGCCTTTCAGGAAACGCCTAATCCCCTTCACAGCACAACCTGCATTTCTTATTCCCTGGCACAGAAAAGCAGGCACCGACCCACTCTGCTCTCTCCATTTTACACTTTCAGATCAGTTTGGCAATCCAGAGCTGGGGAGGGAGAAAGGGAGGGGCGGGAAACGTGCTGCTACGCTTTTCCCTGTGCTGTTGCTGTAAGAAAACATGATGATGGGATTACGAGTAACTACTGAACTAAAGGGAAGTGTTCCACCTAGAGACCGTCTTCACCAGGCGAGGCAACGGGCAGGTTACCTGTGCACGGACCCTCTGTTAGGGCTGAATACGCCTGCTGGTTCTGTGGTAAAAATGATGCAGAGGTATTGCCCCTAGTAGTAATTAACAATGTTAATCTTCTTCTTCCTCTCTATGGTGATAAAAAGAGTCATTTTTATATTTAATTAATGCGGAGGATCATTTTGGAAACTGGCTAATGAGGCTCTGATCACATTACCATGAAAATGTGCATTAACACCACAACTGAGGAGGCTGCTTCATGTGTGGAGAATCCACTTTGTAATTAGCCCACTGTGAAATGAATCACGTCAGGAGGAACTCGGAGGGAACCAGTCGGCAATGGGCACTTAGCTGCTGCTGTGCCAATAGACCACCAGCACCGTAAGCTCTTTTTTCCTCCTCCACGCTGCCCGTCAGCAGCAGCACAGTCCAAAACTGCAAGCGTTCAGCCTCCGTCAACGGCAATGTGTCAAAGCCAGGACAAATTATAGAGAGGGAGAGAACAGATGCTGAAAGGCACTAAACTTTAGTATGCAAGGGTGTGCTGTGCCAAGAGGGAAAAAAAAACCCAACCCCAACAAAAAGCTGCAAATCAAATACTGATTCAATAGGACCAGAGCAAAAATTATGGGCTATTATGGTAAGTGCTTGTTTCGTCTTTTCTCATCTTATTCTGAAGGATCTGAGAACACATTAGGGGCACGCAGCTCTGCTGCTGCTCACACTGCTATGATGCTGAAAGAGACACCAAAATACCTAGATGGGATTAAGATCTTTGTCTAGTAGTAAACGGCAATAACACCCTCACACAATGAATGAGCAAGCAGCACACCTCATCTGTGGAAACCCTGTTGTACTCAGCACCTGTTTAAAGGTGACAAGCAGATTTCAGAATCATTCCAGTTTTAATTAATTAATCTGAAAATTTAACATACTTCTTGGCCAGCACAGAAATGCCATAAAAACTTTGTTCCTTAACTTAGAAATACCTGACAGATCACAGACCGAATGCTTTCAGAGGCAGCACTGCAACTTATCTGAAATCAGTCTTATTACCAAAGCCAAGGGCTCCCTTAAAACATCACTGATACGGTTCAGTGAGACTGCTGCTATATGACTGACATCTTGGCAGAAGATGCACAAAAATGTTAAAAGAATCCCACAGGAAGTCATCTGAAGGGGGAGTGGCAAACGAGCAGAAAACAACAGGCACCCAAAATACTAATAATTAGCACCCCCCCCACTCCCACCCCCCCCAACAACTTAGCTAGCAATTTTGCAAAGGAAAGAAAAAAAGGCAAAGCAAAACAAAAGCATCTTTACTTACTCTCCATAAAGAACACACATTTTTACTCTGGAGATGCTGGTAATATCCTCTGCACTCACCTGTGAAACTTCATAGAGCAGTTTGTAGTGCTCCTCTCTCTTCTGAAAAGTGCACAGATTGCAGCCCATCCTAATACGCAACACAAGAGCAAAGCCTCTAATTTTCCCAGCACTGAAAGGCAAATGCACTGACAGGGAATCACCCTCCAGACTTGACTACTGTTTTTCATCAGTCACTCCAGCCCCGAAACACAGGCACACCACTGTTAGCTGGAAGCACAAGGCAGGGCAGTGTGTAGCAGCATGCTCTTCTTCCCTTTCCCTAACTATCTTACACTCACGTATACACACACACAGAGTTTCGACTCAGTTCATGGCAACACTCCCCCTGTCTCTGCATCAGTGCACATGACTACACAGATTCTCACTCATGAATATTAATAGCCTCTCATTGATTATTTATGACAGAACGTGTTAGCGGGGAGGGGTGTCATAGCTGCTGCTGATGACAGATGAATATTCACTAATTAAGAAGCAAATGTACTGTGGTTAAACAAAATTCACTTGTGTCAATACCATCTCTGTTTATTAAGGTTAGAGGGACTAAGCCTCATGTATTTTACCCATGCCTGCGTTAATTTTTACAGTAATTGTGAGACTAATTCATGAATGGGGGTGGGAAAGGCACAAGTCAAGGCTTATGTTAGGTCTCTACCTTGTGCAACAGGGAATCAGGGAATACATTTAAAATATTTGTAAGCATTTTAAGAGAGTGCTAGTGAAACCTGAGCTGATGTTGCTGAAAATTCAAAGCAAAGAAGGAAAGAGTGAAAATTAAGCGAGGTAGCTATACTGCTAGCTTCACCTTTGACACTGCCAAATTTAGCCATAAAATTCCAGTGTACTCCTAAAAATTGTGAGTCTGTAACAACTTGTCATAGATACCCAGTGCGTGTGGAAAAGAAGGCGTGCCTGATTTGGTGCTCCTTACATATAGACACACATTGTACTGTTTATTGAATAATCTTGCATTCAAGTATCTTCTGTCATGTAAAACAGATTAATAGTAATTATAGCCCAAATTTCCAAGAAACTCAACAGATATACCCTCTTGGACTCCCAGATATCAAAGCTTTTATTATAACATGCCATTATATCTAATTTTACCATTTGCAAATTGGATTTTAATGGCTCTGCAATTCTCAATGTGTGTCTAAAGGCAAGGATGCATTTAAAATTAAACCCACATGTTAAATGTTAAGGCCAGCTGAAATCACACTTAATTCCAAGCTAACATTAATCCCTGTATTTTATATCACGTAATCCATTGGTAGCTATGCAAGATAAAAAGCCCAAGCCACGACAAACCAAGATAGAAAATAAAAAGTTGCTTTTGTTTTATCACTCCTTCCTCAGCAACTCTGCTAATCAAGAACTATGTCCTCGTTTCAAAGCATCTTTAATCTGGAGGGGATAGCAGGTGGGATCCAAAGCAGAAATAATTACTTGGAAACCAATGAAACCAGTTAGTTAAGATTGACACTGGACCCTAAAGAGTTGTAATTACTAAGCAATGATGTACAGCTACTTTTTTTTTTTTTTCTTTTTGGGTGCAGTTCCCTAAAAGTGCTTTGTCAAACATTTAAAATCGATAACAGGAAATGATTCTAATGAGCACTAATTGTTAACAAATTGGCTTTGCATCTAGCAGCACCTCAAACACCACCAACACTGGGTAGCAAGCAGATCAACAATCATGTGCTGCTTATCAGTCCTGCCCCTTGGGATGTAATAATCTGATTTTCTGGGCCTTAATTTTACCTAACAGCCGGGATGAAAGCCAAGCAGAGAAACCTACAGGAAAAAACTGGACAATTACTGTAAACTCTGCCTATTAGTAAAGTTTGCTAGAACCTCTATGTAAATTACAGATAGGTTGAGACTAAATCTTAATTAAATTTAATTTCTTTTAATAAATGAGCAGAGTCAGGAGGAATCAAATAACGACCATTAACAGAGCAAGCTCTTCTCGTATCAGCTTCCAGCAGGGTTTTGAAACATAACATAAAGATTCATTTTTATTTGGTGGAAGAACATGAGCAGGGAGGTTTAGTTCGGAACTTTCCTGAAGTCCAAGGATTTCAAAGCCAAACCACAGAAGCGGGTTCCTCATTGTTAGAAAGAATCATCCTCTGTTCTCCTCCTCTACATTCCCATGAAATGCTGTTCGTGCTGAGAGGTTTAAGCCCATGAAGCAAACATCAACTCAATCTTTGAAGGTTTCTATATTGTGAGGTGCAGAAGCATTCTCAGATGTGTAAATTTCGAACTTAAGACAGTCAGATCAATGAACTACACAACAGTCATGCAAGGACAACCATGCCATCTTTCGATGAAAGTGTTCACTCCTTCCACTGACACAACTTCTTCCTCTGACACGCACACAGACTGAAAGCTAAACTACATTCATAAAAGGACCCCTGATTTACCCTGGTTTATTTTCATTAGTCCCTTAAAATTAGTTATTAAAAAAACCGGGGGGGGGGGGGGGGGGGGGGGGCTATATTACAACAGGAATCCTGTTCTATGCAATAGAACAATTGTACAATAAACAAACAAACAATAAAAAAGCCCCAAACAACCAAACAACCCCAATAGATAAATAAGCAGTGGAAAACTACAGTTAATATTTAAGCCATTTACCCTGACAGTCTTTTTTTTCACTGCTTTTCCTCTGGTTCTTTTGTTTCCTTTTCTGAAGCCGACATAGGCTTCCTCATTCATCTATCAAGTGCCTGTCCTCTGCCCATACAAAGAGTAAAAGGGTTCTGTCTTCTGCTTCTGTGGCTACTAATGGGCACAGTCTGCAGGGCTGAATAGATCTGTTTGAGAAGGAAAGGTGTACTTCCAGGTTCTTGAGCTCCATCTAAATATGCTGCTTTGATTTTACATGTGGTCAAAATATCAAACTTTGTGCAGCACAGAATGGTGTGGAAGGCAAATCTTGATTGAACTAATGACTAAAATGACATACATGAAGTGCTTTGGTCAAGTTGAATTTGATGTTGGGGAGAAAGCTATCTCTCTCTTTCTCTCCTTCTCTCCCTTCTCTTAATGCCTGTCCAACATCAAATTTGTGGCTAAAGGGACCAAAAAGGTACTAAAACATAATCAAGCAATTCTTATTCTACATGTAATTCAAAGATATTTGAATAATTCAATGCTTTTCTTGGTTCTGGAGTTCTCCATGCTCATCACCTACAATTTAATGTTACCATAAAGGCTAAAATCATAATTTACAGTCAAACCAGGAATGCAATAATGCAAAGGGATGGAGCTTAATTTCAAGAGAGTTACAGCAAAATTTCTGCTAAGATTTTCAAACAAGGTGCCCTTCTTTAGGTTCCCTAATTAATTTTAAGCATCTAGGAGACTACTTACATGTTTGGTATAGAATTTCCTCATTGAGATACAGAGCTAATTATAAATACCCATACTTGAAAGTTTATCACTGCAAAAAATTAAAGGCAATAAAACTGAAAATGACAGGCCACTCACTCCTTTAGATCCTCTCTATCTCACACCTAAAATACACAAAAAAATGTAACATTAATTTTAAGTGAGGACAGTGAAGGTGGTGGTCCAAACTCAGTGCTGAAACCTAAGTTTCTGTTGCATGACACTGAATTTACCAACCCCATTGCATTTACTATATTAAAGAATTCCCAGAAATTCAGCTCACAGAATAGATGGAAACACAACTTATAGTTTTATGGCTGCATACCTATAAAACAAAATATCATAAGAAAAGGGGAATTGGAGAAACAAGTCACTTACCCTAACCTGTCTAACCCTAAACTAAGGCTCAAACCCATAAGGCTTGACCTCCATCTGGCCAGATCTTTTAGTTCCTTGTGACAGTCGTGTTTTTCATAAAGCCTCAGCTGTTAGAATCAGGTGACTGTACACATCCATCAGTTCACATATTACAAACTAAGGATTTTTCTAGCCCTATGATTTCAGAAGAAAACTTAAAAACCTTCAGTAAATGTTACCCAAAGACTCAGGATTTGCATACAAGCTAACCAGCTTGAACTCTAAAATAACATAATGTATATTACCCAGTAGGCTAAATGAAGATGTAAATTATGGAAGCGTAGAGTCATTGAAATAGGCTTAGGCTCCAATAAAATGGATTTCCACAAATATAAAAAGTTGGAAAATTTAATCACACTCCTTACCAAAAATACATTAAAATCTACTCATTATGTATGTCCACAGGTAAGACACTTCTTTAATGCTGCATCCTTCTGCACAGCCACCGAGATTTCATGCAGTGCTCAAAGTCACAGCAAGAAAAAGGGTGATAGGAGAAAAAGAACAATGTGGAATTCCCATGTTTTGTATTTCCCTGAAGAATTGCAATTTACCTGGACTATCACGATCAACGTGATTGGAAATCAAATGGGGTCCATAAGCGGAATCTTCCATAAGGCTCAGATGCCTCCTGGAAGTTAGGGATCTGGACAATTTGATATGACACAAGTCTGGTCTATTGATTATTTTTTTTCCATCCATCCGTGATCTATGGGATTCCTGGTCCAAAATGTAAATACATGTCTAGAGAGGAATGAAAAGCAAGCACATGAGTAACCTCTGCCACAATTGCTTACAACACAAGAACTACTTGTCCTTTTTTTTTCTACACAGGAGAAAAAAATCAAAAATCAAATGAAGCCGTGTTTATCTACCACTCCCATGTGAATGGGCTGGCTAGCTTTCCTTGGGAAAAATACCATTCCATTACTAGGTCTACCGGCCAAACTTCAGGCTGCCCTGACACCTTTTTTTTTCCTCTTTTCTTTTTCAAGGTTTCACCAAGGATATTATTTTCTGAGGATTTCATTCTGAGTGGCTTCCTTATAATTTCTTAAACTGTTGCCATAATCAGTTACAGAAGTGTGGAAGAACACTATGCTTATGGTGAACTTGAAGGCCTTAGGAATACATCAAGATATCAAGTGGATGGTGTCAGCTGCACCGAGAAAGTCAGTGTTGGCCCTATGAGCCTTCTCTAAAGACTTTTTTAATAAATGCTAAAAGAAACCAGGCTTTCTCTACCTCAGCACTTAATTATAAGGAAACCATCTGACACACCTTTACTTATTTTTAAGCATGTGATCATGTGAAAACAGATAGCTCTTTACAGCACTGGAGAGTTTCAACGCTACGGAGTGTACAGAGTAGAATTACTGGTAAGTAAAGGAAATGACAGGATTTTATTCAGGATAGCCAAAGCTAAACTGTCTGAATGGAGCTGTGGAAAAAACCCCTCTGATTATCAGTAAGTTGGGATATAAAGTCCCATGTCAATAAACATTAAACAATGCACTTAAGGAACAATGCTAAAGTGTCCAGAGTCGTTGTCTCTATAGTAGTTATTTCTACTCAGAAAACAGATCTGTAATTGTGGACAGTTTCCTTGAACTACAAGTTCAGTGCTTAGCCACGGTAAGGAGTCAAGCAGAATATGAGGAATTTAAAGAAAAGACTGACAGCGGAGCAGAAACTGTAACTAGAAACTGCACAAACCCCAGCAATACCCACATCTGAATACAGCTAGAGTGCTGGTCTTTCCACCCCTAAATCATTTAGTAGAAATAAGAGCTATGAAGAATAGATAAGAAACACAGATGTGTAATAGTTCACTTTCCCTGCATCCTTCATTTTAATCTATAATTTCTTCCCTCCTACGGAAGCCATTCCTTCTCACATTACACAATGAAATAATCAGACAATACACTTAAAGCAACAAAAGGAAGTCTGGGTTGGTTATTTTTTTCTAAGTAATTTGACTTTGGAACTCATTATCAAAACTCACTGAAAGCAAAAAAGCAGAAAACGGTTCGAAAAGTTATTCGTCAACTTTACAACAGATAACTGTCAGTAGTCACCTGCCTGCTCAGGAAGCCCATAATTCACCAACTCCTGGGAGCTATGAGGCAGAGTGCAGCAGTGAGATGTCTCCAAGCATCCACCTGCTGATAGCTTGTCTGTGTGTTTACTGTTGGCCTCCTCAGAAATCTAATACTGGAAATATGATCCCTTCGTAATTCAATTCTAAACTCCAGATTTTCCAGTTCTTGCACAAAAAGCCGGAATTTGTACTAAATGGAAAGTTGCTCAGCTAATGTTATCTGGCAATGTATCATCCAGCCCAACTGTACGACAAGGCTTTATTAATGATCGCATAATGACTTTGGACTTCAGTTATTGTCCTCACTGGTTCCAAGGCTTTTCAAGCTAGTCTTATTAAAAATAAAATTAATAATAATAATAAAAATAAATCCAGATCTCTTTGCCACACCTGAAGAATAAATCTGAGCTTCTTTTTACATCTCTGTGGGAAAGAAAGACCGTCTAGAGCAGAGATATTACATGACAAGCTCAGGCCCAGGCCAAATAAAGGCAAATATCAAAGAAATACGTCAATGAGAAACTGAGCCTACAGTACAAAACTAATTACAATGCTGAAGCAGCAGGAACTGGTTCAGAAGATGACAGCACCAGTGAGGACTCCTTGATATCTGAATCATTAGAAAAGCTCTTCCTTTTTACATTCCTATAAGATAAGTAACACCTGTCTTGCAAAAGCATTAATTCAATAAACCTTTTAAGATTTCTCAGAGCTTTTCAAAGGATGTATTGTGGAGGGCTGTTACACCCACCCAAGTTCTTCTGCTGAGGCCACCCTCACAGTCTCCAGCACTCAAATGTAATTAAAATGTCTTGTGTGGTTTCTTAATTAAAAGTTTTAAGTGGTACTCATGGGGTGCTAATCAGTATAAAAGCACAAAAGAAAAAAATTACTCATGACTTCTGAAAGTCCCTTGCTAAAAATGCCAGTCGTAGCCATTTGAGGGATCTGAAAAACCAAACTAGAGATATATCCTCAGCCATGGTGATGCGTGAATGTGTCTTCATCCCAGAGTAGTTAGAATACACTAGCTAGAGGTAGATTGAACTATACCCTTCTCAGTTGCCTTCCAGTTTAAGTACCGCTAATTGGATATGAGAGTAGTTTTGGCACATCCAAGTATTTAAAAAGTGAGGTAAAGATGCTGAGAAGAGTAGCCTGCCATGAATAATGCCCTACCATTATAGAGACATATTTTCCAATACAGACACTTCATTGTTCTCTTTCAGAGTTCATACAATTGACAATCTGGAAGAACAGTTCAGGCATACATGCAATATAATAGATTATTCTGTCTTGCTCCATATAAATGGTGTACTGTGTCCTAGAAAAAACACCCTAGGATTAGGGAAGTTTTCATGGCCTTTCATGGCCTGCCATGCTATGAATGGATTTTCATATCATTGAAGCTCAAAAGACTTGTAGCAAACCAGGCCATAAAGGCAACCGCTTTCCTCCTCTGCCAGAGCATAAATATGTTGTCAGACGTTCATGCTATTACAGTGAAAAATAATTTTTTCAACATAGAAATGACCTAAAGTCTTTAAAGGAGTAGTGAGACAGAAAGGAGTTGGTCGGGTTTTTTGTAACTAAACATGACTTCATCAACCTAAAATTAGTATTCAGTGGTATACATGATTGAATCTCATATCTGGCTCCCAACACACACCTGATAGAATGATGGATGCTGGAGCGGCACCATGCAATGCTGCAGGAGGAACCATCCACACTGCTCCAGTGTCTGACAGCTGGCTAGTTTGATTTAAAATTACAATTTGAACTGAAATCAACTCTGTTTGTTTGCAGTCATTAACTGACTACCATAAAAGCGCCATTAATTCTGTTGTAGTCAGCAAATGCTTTGTAATGATCTAAAACTAATGCAGCTCCCCCTCCTATAGAATCCCCACAGCGTCAAAGGTTTACTTTGTACACTGTTTGGGCTTTCTAAAGCTTAAAAACACTGCCAGTGCACCTGCTTTCTAGAAGATCATTAGGTAAAAATCCCAATGAAGCCCAATCAACCTGGCTTTAGTTACCTTACCGTCTGCTCTAGAAGAAAATTAATGTTATTAGATGTGTCTTTCTCTGAAAATTGCTGGTGTTTGGTTACCATGCCAGCTGTCTGGGAGGTGCACGGGTCCGCTGGACGCTGACACGACTGGCTGGGCAGAGCCCATGCCCAGACCCTGCACCGGCACCTCTGGGACCCCATGCCAGCTGCTCTACCAGTACCAGGGCACCCTGAGCCCCACGGCCCACCAGACCTCAGCCTTGCTGGCATACCACCCCCAAAACCCCAGCTCCCTACAATGCTCACACAGGCCACTATTAAGCATCAACACCATGTCTGAACTGGTGTATGAGGAGTTAGGAAGACAAATGATAGAAAAGGTGAAAGAACTCCTGCAGAGCCACATGGATGGAGATGAAATCCGATTAGCGATGACTCTTTTTCTTCTATTTTGATGTCCTGTGGAAGAGAAATTAGCATAGCAAATCCTGCTTTATCTCAGAACGAAATTTCAGATCCTTAGTCTGAAATCTGCTCTTTCCTCCTTGAACAAAAAGTCCAACCACAGAGCTTGTCAGCTTCAGAGGGGAGATTTGTTGCACGCCAGTGGTTTCAGGGGGTGGGTGCCCACCCGGCCATTGCTGCCTGATCACAGAGACTCTACTGCACAGCCTCTGCTCAGCTCCTGCCTCTCTCATGCTCCCCTTTGGTGTTACTACAGCATGCCAGGACTTCTGGTTCATCTGAGCCCTCTGGATAGGGACACTAAACCCACTTTTTTTTGACTACAGCTTCCTAAAGTAGCCAAAGGACAACATACAGTAGAGGAAAAGCATTCAGTCGTGTTGCAAAGAATGGTGCAAATTAAGGTGAAGTGCTTAACTAGCATTTGTCACAAAAAACATCTGAAGCCCTACAAACACCAAAATAATTTGAAAGAAACCTTCAGTTGGGAAGCAGTAAATGTAGAGGCATGGATCTCATTCACTTTACCAATACTGAAACAGTTAAATACCCCCAGTGTGTTCTGAAGACAAACCCCTTACCACCCTTCTTCACTGGTAAATATTAATAGATTATATAGTAGCAACACCAGTGCAATTCATCTGGGTTAGAAATCCTTCCCAATTAACTTTCACACAAGTGAACATACTATCCCCATGAAGTTTTGCATTTTGGATTTCAAAATATGCTCCTCATGAAATACACGTCTGAGCTCCCTAGTGTATTTTGGTTGTCAATATCAGTGACATGTGTCAGTCATAAATAAAGATAAAGCAGAGTCTAGAACAGAGAAATGGGCTGAGAAACAAAACAGAAATCTCCTGCTCAAGGAATCTCTGCTTTGTGATTCTCTCCCGATGTTCTCTCCAGTCCTAGGGAAAGTCCAGGCTGAGAAAAGGATGATCTTTAAAGGCGTCTTCAAACCCCAAACACTCTGTGACTCTGATTTATGTATTTACTTATCAGGAAACGTCCACCTTGCTTCGTTCAACAGTGCAGCGAGTGCCCTTGGTACTCTTCACCAAAAGCACACTATGCCATTTATTAAAAGTAATTTTTAAAAATATACCCTGGCAGGACATATATATTTTAGGAGATATTGTTTGGAGTCCTCTGTCTCAAAAAGTTCAAGGCTATTTGTACAACCCTTGTTGGTTCCTCCAGTAAGCCAGATCACGTAATTCTACTTGTAAGAGTCAATGCTCACAGACAGACAGGTATCTTTCCTACCCATCCACTTGCCCGCTCAGACCAAAGCACTCCACTGTAACACAAAAATGGATAAACCTCATCTCATATACTCCAGAGACAATCTCAGTACTGCCGAATCATTTAACCTCAAAAGGAAAACAGTGGGCTTCAGGCCAGGTAGGCCTCTCCTGTGGCTCAATTGGTCCATGTTTCCCCCTGTCCGTAAGAAGTCAGCCCCCACATTTTCCACTCCTCTTCCGAGAGGAAAGAAAGATGCTCTCATTTACCACAGGGGAGGAAGTGACATCCATGAAAAATGAATTTACTTATCAGGCTTCAAACTGCAGGCGGTATGTATGCGAGTGTGTACACTGGAGGGAAACGCAGCACATTTCCAAAGCTCACTTTTGTTTCATTTCTACAGAATTACACTTCTCACCCTATAGAACAGAAAGACCTTTTAATAGAACGGGAAATATTTAACCTTCTCAAAGTCAGTGCTTATTCTCTTCTCTGTGATTCCTCCTGGATAGATATGAAACAAATCACAGGGAAAAAAATGAAAAAGGAAAAAAAAAAATCAAGGAGAAAAACGGATCGGGGGCGGTGGCGCAGTATTTATTCTGCAAGACTTTCACATCTAGTCTGAATCTCTTTCATTTCTATTCAGTTCTTGTGCAGGACACTGGGATTATATGTATCAATTTAATTCAGTGATAAGAAAATCCTTACCATAAATCCTACCATGTGGGACAAATCTGCCAAGATCTTGATTATCAAAACAAATGAACAGACAGTAAAATGTGACATACGTAGCATACACTTTACATGATAAATTAGCCCTCACACAACTGACAGACATACTGTAACGGGATGTTAAGGTTGCTATGGCAAACAGTGCCTTTCCTCCCCCCCCCCCCCCCCCCCCCAGCTCCTGAATCACAAGTTTTATGAAAGAGTCATTGACTTCTAGCAAAAGACAACAAATTTTCTCTGGTTAAAGCCTACGTGAATGTAACAGACATATTTATTTGCCCCACTGTGGTCTTCAAAAGTTACTGCCTTCAGAAGTGACCTTGCCATGTCACCGGAGTGAGTAGCCAGAAGCTGTAAGGTTGTTCTCTTCCCCTTCAGCAGACACATTAGGGATTTACTGTAATGCTTCAGGGATCCAAACAGTGGTGGTCAAATACATTAGGAAACATAGTTTATCATGCAGTGAGCGAAAACGCTGTCAGCTGAGGGAAAACAAGAGAGTCCTGTCTCAAGCTAAAAATGTGAACTAAAAATGCAGGTATTTTAGCTACCCAAAAGTTTGTATGCTATGCATCCCTCAGAACTGGATTACCATGTAAGAACAGAGGTTATCTTAAGGAGCATTCCCACTTTTGCTTGGAATAAAAATTGTGGGGAAACCCCCATGATTTCAGCATACTTCTCATCCAGAATAGTGTTTGGAACTCCTAAGGCAGGTATGTTTAAATAAACGGAGTAAACCTCAGTGAGAATTTAGTAAAGCATCCTTAACAACTACTTCTGTCAACAAGATGTAAGCATATGCCCAAGAGCTCTCCTACACAAACAGCAAACACTAGAGGGTAAAAGGTGTGGGCACATTCCTGATGTAAGGAATGTCAGAACCTAAATCAGGATGGGCTCATACTTTCTGCAAAAAATACATGAGTATTATAAGGCAATCCTGACAACTTCACCTACTAGTGTCTCCTGGAAACCTGTCAGAAATTCACATTAAATTAGCATTCCCTGGCTTTCATAGCAAAACTCATAAACATAGCTGTGTTCTCCTTGACCTCAAAGAGGGCACCAGCTGACCACAAACTTTCATTTAGCTTTTAATTTATCTGATTAGAGAGCACCTTCTTTCTTTTAAGTTATGATACGTGTATCACCAGGCAACAGGGTGCAGACACAGCTACGACCACTTCAAAATCACCACGTGAAATGTTCAGGTTTCCATATGTCTAGGAAGAACTGTGGAACGTGCTTATGCCATCTTTCTACTTCCTACTGTAGTTCATCATATAAACATTTCACAAAAGGTCACAATTCAACCGATAAAATGAATCATTTAGGTGCTTTCCCAAACAAATGCTACTCTAATGGCAAGTTAAGTGATAAAATGAGGATGAGAAGCAGAGATCTTGAAAAACTGTCATCCTCAGCTAGTTTGTCTAAACCCTCTTTGTACTATTGGTGGAGACCCGTTTATATAAAGACCTATTTTCTGGTTGAAAATACTTCTTATTCCTTCAGGCAGAGGAGCAAACAATTCTGAGCAAGTAAAACAGATTATTTTAAAATCATTAAATTTAACTTGTACCAAAAAAAATACAGATGTCAGTAAACTACTTACATAGCAGAAGTCGAGTTTCATACAGAAATTTTCATAGGGAGATATCAAAGTACCTCGTGAAGTCAGGTAACCTCATCACCATTTTTCAAACATTTAACACAGAAATTTAGCAACGCATAATATTGAAATATGACAAAGAGCTTTCAAAATTCACTACCAGCATGGGAAGTACCAAGAAGCTCTCTGGTAAGGGAGCTACCCAGTGCCAAGCAGGTGATGGCAGAACAGTGACACACTGGAGGATGGCATCTAATGAATTTAGGCAGTTGTTTGGGATAAAAAAACCCCACACACTTGGTGATCTTTGTATACCTTGCAAAGAAACAGAAACAGAAAATGACATTAAACCTAAATTTAAACAAAACACTCTTTGAAGGTGGCTCTTAGAACAAACTGCAGAGAACACACCTAACATCACTGGCACTAGCTTCTAGCTGCCAACACAAACCTCTGTAGTTTTATCTCATTTTGTCCTCTCCTTCCTTTACTGTATTGTGAGATTTTACTTTTTGCATACCCCTGTTTCCAGCTTAAATTTTGTGCCCTGCCCCAACTCTGCATTTATTTCCCCATTCAAGCCCCCAAACAGGCCTGTGCTGCTGTGCCCCACTTTTGTCCATCACGTCCTGCTCTTTCCCAGTTCTTCTCTACCTTATTTCCTTTCACCTCTGCCTTCAAAATTTCCCCAGTGTTCCCCCTCCTGTGCATCCTCCCATGAGGTGAACTCCAAAACAACCTTTCTTGCTGGGCAGGAGGCCGTGGAGGAGTGGTCCTTAGAGGCTGCCCCACGGCCAGCAGGCGGGAGAGCCTGCCAAAGCCCCCGAAACAGGCTGGGCTCAGCTCAGCTGCTCCCCAGGATGATTCCTGCTCGGGTGGTAAAGCAAGGAACAGCTGCATGCCCACTTTCCTGCGCACAGCAAAATAAACCAGGATGCCTGCCTCATGGGTTTAATTGATTTTTATTTGTTTTTTGGTCTTTCACCCTGTTTCAGGAGTCAGCCTGATCAACGCTATTTCACACTTTCCAGTGCAAGCTTTACTGGTGTAACCCCTGACTAAAAATAGACTCGTAAAGCAGCACCGAGGGAGGCAGTATTTATCCCCTACAACACACAGGGCATGTCACATTGCAACTTCCTCCTGCCTTTCCTCTTCTATTAGGAGGGGCGGGGAAGGAGGAGAGGGAAGGAGGACTTGCATGGCTGAAGTGAGCCCTGGCACCGAAAACTGATGTTGTGTATTTATCCACTCGCATTAAGCATGGAAGAGGCAGTCACAGTTCGTGCTCCCTCGGCACTCCTGCAAGTTCTCATCCTTTCCATCTTCCAGTGGGTGACAGAAAATAGCAGTTACTGACAAATGCTGGGGGAAAGCACAAGACCTAACCAATAAATAATAAATGCATCCATATCTCTAGAACTCCTTCCTTTAAGCCCACACAAAGTAAATATGAGAATTCTCACAGGAAGTCATGGAAACTGCCAATTCCATTCATAAAGGCAAATAAATGAAGTTTCGTACAGTATCCCCGTGTTTCTTTACTAACCCGAATCAAAGCTGCCAACTACTAACAGAGCAGACAAGACAGCCTTTCCCTTGCCAAACATCCTGGTGTGAAGGGAGGTAACTGGAGAGTCCAGGGGAGCATTACCCCTGCAGTGTGCACACGGGTGGTACTGAGCAGCCGTGCACGTGATAAAATAAAGCTTAGTCATTTTGTCACCTAGGTGAGATCACTTTTATACAGAAACTGACAGCTACAAGGCTTGCCGCCTCGACGTGGTATGAAAAGTTACTCCTGCCACTTCAAGCACCTATTTGTTTCCTCTCCAGCAATCTGCTCTTATTCCTTCTTAGTTTTTTATCATAGTTGTAGTTTTCTGGAGGACAGTTTCTCACTTCTCTTCAATGGTGGATCTACTGCTAATCCCTTTGGTGCTTCCTCCAAATCATCCAGATTGTTCTTCCATGCAGAACCAAAATTTCCCCTGAAAAGTTGAGCCACATCACAGCTTGACTATTGTCAATCCTGCCTGCTGTTGATTGAATATTTCCATTTTGCTGAGATAACGTATTTTTAATCACTTCCCATTCAAGGTGCACACCTTTGCCACCAGAGACTCAGACATTAAAAGCTCATCTGTCACTCCCTCCTACCATTGCCCCTGCTCCCATAGCCCTTTCTTAACACGTCCTACTTAATTCATCCATTTGCACCTCTCTACTGCTATTTATGAAGCTCTGTAATTCAGGGATAACTATTCTATTTCTTCTGTTCCAAACTTCTTCTGGGTTCTCATTCATACATCTCCTTAAATTTTTCTCCTTCAGGGAGTCCTTGTTCATCTCAAAATGAAATCTCAACTCCTCCTCTGCCTGAACTGAGTTCTGGATTTCTCCACAGCTGGGCATCCTCAACTCCGGCACCCTCCTGAACTTCTCTTCTCTGAACCCCCTATGTGGGAGAACATCAGAAGAACAGGGTTTTTTCTCCCACTTTAAAAAAGATCTATTCCAGGAAATTGTTTTCCCAAACTTGAAATAATACGGGAATAGAACTTAAACTACAAGTGGGCAAATGAAACACACCCTGCTTCTGAGGCTTAACACAATTCAGAACCAGGAATTAGGACCTACACGTATTTCTGCTGATTTGAACAAGTGAAAACATTTTACACAGAAAGCACACACTGAGCCTGTAATTGGATGTGCTGTAATCAAACCAGGTTTCAAATTCTGCAGAAGCAAATGCTTACCTCAAGAAACCACAGCAGGGCATCAAATAAGGAAGATCTTCAAGTCACCACCCTAGAAGCTCTCAGTTTGACTTCTGGGTACAAACCAAGAAGGACCGTGATGCCTTCTCATTTCCCATGCTGATACCTAAGGTACCACTTCACACAACTACTGACTGCTATATTTGCAGAATGAACCTTGAAATTTCCCTTCGAAAGGCACGTCCTCTTTGCAGAAAACCGTAAAACCTGACCTGAGTATTCACCACATTCCCCAGCACAAACAAGAAGTCTGTTTCCAAAGGTTCTGCCCGTGGCCCTGCGTGCGCCTACACTGCACTGTCTGCTAATTGGACCTAAAACATACTGAAAGAGTCAGCTGGAAAAGAGCCACCTTATCTTTGTGCTCCAAAAGAAGTCTTAAAAGGGAAAAGAAACTCCTGTTGTGAATGACGACAATGAGCATCTTTCAAATACTGCTAATAGAGTGATAAGAATTACCTTTTCTTCCTGTCTGCAATACCCCAATCAGCCAGGAACTCCTCTCCCCAAGTCTCAATTTAACATGTTTTTTATTTACAGTATTACTTTCCAGAGATATATATTAGCACATTTTTTCAAAACAGATAAACATTGCCAAAGTAATTACCAAACACATCTCTCCCTGCATAGCCAACCAGGGGCTCAGTCCTGAAAACTTGTGCTATTAATAAATGACACACCGCAGTAAACTAATTGTATGTAAAGTCAACGAGTGCATGTTTAAGAATTTTAATTACTGTTCTGTGATTGCTTTATATTCAACACATAACATGCAGGTAACACAGCCTTTATGATGATAAGCAGTTTAATTAGAAAGCCAAGATAAGTGAAAAATGCCTTTAAGTTACTGAATTTGTTCCTGCTGACCATGTGATAACTTCACCATATAGTTTCCCTCGGTATTTTAAAATATGAAATCTAATTATACCTAAACCTTTGTTTCCTCACACTATAACAACTGCTTTATCTGCCATTTGCTTCTCTCTTTTACGGGTGTCAGCAGCAAAGTTTAATTAGATCACGAACCTCAACCTGTCTTTAATTTCTGAGTGGGTCCACGCAAGTGAGCGGTGACCCGTGCTCTGCAGCCGGCGTTGCGTCTCCGAGCGAGCTGTGACAAGCCTGGGCTGCACGCTGGCAGTGGCACACTTACTCTTTCAGCAAACTGTCTCAGAGGATGGCCATTGATTTCCTAGTTATTATGAACATGAAATTATTGAATGACAGATGATAGAGTGTTAGGTCCTACAAGTATTTTCCCCAATGGGTTATCTAGCCAGCGTTGCCGTAGCAACGAGGCTGTTTGACAGCGCTTATGACAAAGAAGTCTTTGCTCAGAATTCAGCTACAAAATAGCTCCTTGCTTCCTACCTTATCCTCCCTATCCAGCATCTCAACGCCTCCCTGACCTGTGCCTCCAGCCGGCTGCTCCAATGCCATCTGGGGTACGGCACCGCCACCAGCCGTCAGCCCTCCAGGAGAGCACCCTGCCTCTGGCAGGGCATGACGCTTTAGCCCAAGATAATGTAGATCCTCATAAGATCAAGTAATAGGGCGGACAGTGCTGAATCCATGGGGATTGCAAGTTCTGCATCGGGACACGCAACTGAAAGCATAGGAGGAACCGTGCTCACAAATCAGCCACTACTTTGCACAGCTGAAGGTTAAATAACTTCTCACCAACATGTCACTTCTGTTGCCACAGTGAACTTCTCTTTCCTGTCTGTTTGGTTGGTTTTGTTTTTTTTTTTAAATTGTAATAAATGAGGGTTTGGTTCAGAATGGTTCCCTCACTCACGGGTAGCTTCACAGTCCAAAGCACAGTTCTGCTCACTCCCCCTTTCCCCTGCACCGCAGCATCCTCCTCACCAGGGAGGAATTCACAAGCAGTGCTCTCAAAGGAGCACAGAACCGCAACTCCACATCAAAACAACACAGCAGGGATGTTGCAAAGGCTTAGATCAAACAAAAAGCAAAGCACGGAAAAGAGTTACACCTCTGGAATACCTGCTTAAGCTTTTCTTTCAATTACAGTCCTTCTTTACCTTCAAGTCATGACTCTTGTTTTTTTCTAAGTCCTTTTTCTACTACTAGGACATAGCCTGAATAGCCTAAAATAAAACTCAGCTACCCACCTTCTCCAAGTGCCATCACATTTGCTCAACTTTTCTGATCATTCTAGAAAACACCTCTCTTTTGAGCATCTGACTCCCAAAGGAAGCTGTTTCAATCAAAAAAAGAATTATATGTGAATCCAGAATTGTGGGCAATAGTAGGTCATTTCACTTACACTGCTTCACTTCCATTTTAATTCACTGGTCAGTTTTCCAGAAAGATGATTGTAGAAGAGGGAATTACTGAAGGACAGCCCATGAAGCTCTAGCTAGTTGCAGCGATGTACCACAAAACTGCAGCCAGGAAGGAGCATGTGCTCAAGTTTTGCTGCCCAGGTTAGTAACTGCTCTTCACCATCCACAGCTACCACCTTTCTTCACTCTGCACAGGCCACAATGAATTTTGCTGTATCATAGAATGATAGAATCATAGAATCACCTCGGTTGGAAGAGACCCTTAAGATCACCGAGTCCAAGCACAACCTAACCCTGCCTAGTACCCCTCTAGAACATGTCCTTTAATACTTCATCTACACGCCTTTTAAATACCTCCAGGGATGGTAACTCCACCACCTCCTTGGGCAGCCTGTTCCAATGCCTGACAACCCCTTCAGTAAAGAAATTCTTCCTGATATCTAACCTAAATCTCCCCTGGTGCAATTTGAAGCCATTCCCTTGCTTGTCACCTGAGAGAAGAGACCAACCCCCACAACTCTGCAACCTCCTTGCAGGTAGTTGTAGAGAGCGATAAGGTCTCCCCTCAGCCTCTTTTTCTCAAGACTAAAAAGTCCCAGTTCCCTCAGCCACTCACAGGACATGTGCTCCAGACCCTTCACCAGCTTCGTTGTCCTTCTCTGGACATGCTCCAGCATCTCAACATCCTTCCTGTAGTGATGGGCCCAAAACTGAACACAGTACTTGAGGTGCGGCCTCACAAGAGCTGAGTACAACCAAACAATTCGTACGTTGTTCCCATGCCGAGTGGAGACGAGCAGCATCTTGGCTGTGATACGTGTCTGGGAAAAGGTTATGGAATGTGAATGTGATTTCAATGGGCATCAAGTTAACACACATGAAGGTGGGGAAAGCACACCTGGGAGAGCTGGAAGAAGGACTCATTGTGAAAATAAAAGTTACAAATATGCCCATGATATTCCCTGATATCTTTACCATATGAGAGACTTTCTTCCTCTAATCTCCAATAAAAATCTATCCCAAAAGGTGCTGTTTTGTGTTTTATGTTAAGATGGAAAACCTTTTAAAGCATGCAGCATTAATGGGGGCAAGTAATGACCAGATGCCCAGGAGAAATTGAGGACTAAGAATGGAGTGAGAAAATTGAGATAAGTTTCTGCGATGAAGCTTAAATGCTCCATCTGTGCCAAGTATCCTGTTTCTGGCCAGAAATATTTTAGGTCTCAAAATATTTTTAAGTTCATATAAAAAAAAAAAATATTCCTGGTACAGCCACATCTGCTCGTAACAGCAGTTTTATAGGACAGCCTCAATTACAGTTGGCTCTTGATGAGCCTCATCTAGGCTGTGCTGCATGAAGCAATAAACAAGGCACTGAAAGCACATGGAGAGCTGCAGCTTCACGCTGCCACCAGCCCCCACTGTCATATTTCCTCTCCTCTCATCCCCTCCTTCTAGCATAAGCAAAGCTGTAAATGTTTTAGGACTGTGTGATAGTCCCTGAGAAAAACAGGGAGCATATGTAGTATATTTTCATATGGAAAAAAAAAAAAAAGGAGATCCTAATTTCTGAAGTGTGCCTTCTGCCCAAAGTATACCCTTGACGCTAACTCGGCTGCGATGCAAATCACTTTACACAGATTACTCAGCCATAGATGATACCAAGGTACCATCAGAAGGGTATTAGTCAACAATTTCTCATGAAGTCCAATTACATGTTTTCTATATAATTCCCTGACTACCCACTAAAATTTTGCTGATATTAGCCCATCCAAAAGGCATTTCAGGGACCGGGAGCACAGATAATATCCATTACAAAACCATTCTGTGGTTTCTGTCAAATCTAAGTTAAATGCACAATAGGGACTGGAAAGCTGCTACAAAACTGCAGATTCAGGATCTATACAAAACAAAGACACTATGTCAACACACTCTTATTTTTAAGTGAAGAGACATCCAAATATGTGAAGACCTAGCAGAAAAGGATGCACCTAAGGGCATAATACCGCACTGCCTCTGAGCACCACCACGGCATAACTGGGATGACCTGCCTGGCCCACAGACATAATCAATATCACCTGTTTTTTCTCAAATTTCTCATGCGAATACAAAACCAGTATCAAGTGTATGGATTTTTAAATTGGAAGAAAAGGTGACAGGTTTGTTTTGTTGGGTTTTTTTTTCAAAATCCTCTCCCCTTCTCTCTTCCCAGTCAGATTTTCTAGACATGTCCCTTCTGAAGATTTAAATGGTTGGATGGTTCAAGGCACAGGTAATGGCTACAAAGCCCTTCACCTGCAGGTCACATGTTTGAATTCAACCCCAGTTGGTAGTGACTGAATGTTATTATGATGAGACAGCTGTTCAATGGTCTATCTGAAACAAGCTGGTAGTTTCAGTCCAGTTCCTACTGGGCAGGCGTTTGCATCATTAGAATCACACCACTTCATTCAATAACCTTGTTGGCAGTGTCAACAAAGAGGCCAAGGGCAGAGCAGACATGGGGACGGGGCATGCTCTCCTAGGCAAGAATCAAAACAGCTTTGGCTGCTTCAGGATTGATGCATCGTGGTGAGTAACAGAGAGAAAACACAAGCTATCACTCACTTCACTGAACTTGTTCTAGATATAAAACAGTTCTTCACCTTACCATAAGCATTTCAGCCAACTATTTCTTAAAAATTTCAATTCTTCTTAAGAATTTCTTATTTCATATGAATTGTCGTATCATAAAAAAAGTACCTGAAAGACTTCAAGCTGGAAGCAAGACCCTATAAAGAGTTGAAAAGACCAGTATTTTGGCAGGGAAGGCATTTTATTTGTTTTCATACTGTTCTTATACACTATCTGCCAAAAGGTTAAAGGAAAAAAGATTTGGAGAAGTGCAAAAACTGTGAAGCCTTGCTATAAGCATATTTCTTATTTGTGGAATCTCTGGGGAAACAGTCACTGCTTTATTGATTTATGCTACAAAAATTGTCTAACAGAATACAGCATTGAAAGAAAATTTAGTGCAATGAATTAAGGACTAGCTTTAACCGCTGTCAGTGCCGGCACCTCAGAGTGTCCCAGAAAGCAGGGGATCAGCTCCAGTACTTTTAGGTACAATTAAACATCACTGTGGCAAGCTGCTCACAAGGGTATCCTGATGGGAAACCATTCCAGATACTTACAGACTCTATGACATTTGCCCTTTGGGTTCATGTAGCAGGGAGCATGCTGCTTCTATCTTGATGAGTACTTCTGCATCCAGCCATTAACAGGCCAAAGGAAGCATGAAGGATATTACTGGAGTTACCTGGATACACATCATCCCCACTTGAAAAAGTTTTTAGGAGCAAGATTTTCAAGGGTGTGAAAGAAACAGTAATTTGACTATGCTCAGCCAAGTTAGTAGAGAAAAAAACCTCACAGAGAGCCGCTTTCAAAAGAGAGACTCAGTGTGCTCCTGAAGCCGTGAAGTGGGAAAAAAAATTACGCTGCTATGTTGGGAAAATGGGTGCTAAGAAATATCCCTTTTTTGCTTCACTGACAGCCGCTTAAAGTGATCTCATTTGATGATGACACAGAACAGTGAATGAAAAGAACGAACGGCTACTTCCCTCTAAACCCTTCATTTTAAGATCCCGATTACAGTCTTAGTACAGTGCAATACCGTACAAACACACTTGTTTAAAGATAACACTAGTTAAGTTTATTTTGCTATGGGCAATCCCAGAGAGCTTTAAAAACAAAAAGAATACATTTGCTCAACAGACAGATTTTTCCTATAGCACAAAGAGCAAATTCAATCTGTTGTTAAAAAAATTACTCCATTCTAAAAGCAATTAAGAAGGGCATTCCACCACCCCCCCCCAGCTTGACTTGTCAATCCTATTAAGACCAAATTCTAATTAAGGGTGGAAAAGTGGCTATTTTATCTGCCAAATGAAAATAATTTAGTGCAAGTTAATGAGGACTGGCTTATAACTGATTAGTCATTTTGATTCTGGCTTGTTACAGTGGTAGAAATTACCTTGAAAAGATACAGTAGGATCAGCAGTCATTTTCACACATCTGATAAACAAACAGAGCTTTCCTTTGTGACCAATTTAGGCATGAAAATATCCAAAACCAGGAACAAGATAGGTGAAACAACTTGCAGTTAGCTTGGAAAATATAACCTACTTTGAATAATAGTATTATCTAAACTCTTAAGACGTGGCAATCTTTTCTCCACATCACACTTACAAGTAGACTCTGACTAATGAAGGCGAAGACAAGAATATTTTCAATATCAAGTTTATACCTGTCACCAGGTACATGCTTTTAAACTAAGCTCATTGCCATGTGCAACAGCAAAAGCTGCACGCGAATATCAAACCCTGCTAGTCCTTCACAAGAGGGTAAGGAGCTGCTCAGATGGTTCAGAAGGCACCCCAGGGCAGTCTGCATTCAGTGCGCCAGGACACGCGAGTGCAGACAGCAAAAATACCTTAAAATAGGTCAACTACATCTGGTTTATTTCTTACATCCTGGATGACTACACAGTTGTGTAGGCATTTGCATTTCTCAGCAATCATTTAAAAGTGTTCAATAACAACGAATATGTTCTACTTCTGCAGCACCTCACCTGGCCTTGACAGCCATACGGAAATCTGAGTGATGACATTTCATTTTCAGTGTTTGGGGTAAAGATAAAAATGAATATCAAACAGAATCCTAAAGCCAGATGGTTGAATGCCTGAAAAACTCCTCTCATTTTCTCATATGGGCACAGGTACCCAAATGATTAATTGGCTTCAGAAAAATAAACTGAAAACGATTAAGTCAAGATTGAACCAGTCATCTCAATACCTCAAGAAATCAGATTTATGATGATTTCACTCACATGAAGCAGACGGGTCTTTTCGCATACTTGCCACCACTGAAACAAATTTGTATAAAGAACATCTTTGGCTGAAAAAGCCCCAAAGAGAGCAGCATGGTTTATTGTTAGCATCAACCTCTAACAAGACAACTCTTGGCTGATATTCTTCACACTTAAATAATTCAGTCTTGGTGTCCTGGAGAATGGAGACATGGAAAAATAATCTCCCTTTGGATACTAGAAAGCCAATCTTTGCTAGAAGTTTAGGCACTTAAGACTTTCAGGAATATAATCTAAGTTTCATAAGTACTGGACCAGTTTTTCCTGAACTTTAAATATCTCCAAGAGCCTAAATGACACCGAAATCAAACCACAACAATTAGCTAATTGCTTAAAAAATGCAATGGTAACTCAATAAGCAACATTCCAATGCTTCTTTAAATTGACAATTTATGTTCTACCTGAAACAAATCAGTGTTTGCTCTTGTCCTCACTCTACAATGATTTAGGGGAGGCTGCTGTATTGATATTTCATAATGTTTAGACTTGACATTGAATGCACAGTCTGCACTTATTGACATACTGTGGCACATGACCACTAATTTAAAGCAAGTCATATTGAGTTTGTTGGGCTCTGCATCATACATTCTCATATTCACCTAGATTTCTAGTTTACAACAAGCCTCAGTAATGAGGAGGTAAGACAATCAGAAATAACTTTGGATGTCTCCTGCAGCCTTTTTACATGCAGTTTTCATGATGACTTAAAAAATAAGTAAGTCTAGATCTTTACATAGGATTCTTTCAGGGCTGGGAACTGTAATGACATAGAATGTTGTGACAAGCTTTTGTTATTAGATATATGTCCACAATCACCACAATAAGATGTTCATCGTGTTCACTGCGATGGGATCAAAGGGCACAAGGCCACTGCAGCACTCCAATGTCCCCCAGAGCAGAGTGCTAAGCAGAGGAGTGCCACATGCCCTACCACCTGTCAGAAACCTGCCACCCCATCTGCTCTAGTCCACTCGCACACGAGAGAGAAATTATTTTTGCCACCTCAGTAAGGACATTTCCTAAGCACCAGCTTTCAATCTCAGTTGAGGAAACGTATTTCTGGTTCAAAACTGTGCAGCAACTTCATTGCTCTTTAATTTTGCATAGTCCCCCTGAAGCACTTTACTACTGAACAGCCTTTAATATGATTTGAAGCAGATACCACTCCAGGGCTTTCTCATCTTCATCACTTGTTTGTTTTGACCTTGACATTTATTCAATTAGAACTGATTTGCCAATCATGCACAACCCTTCTTAAAGTCCATTTCCATACACCAGTGAATAGGCCCATCCAGTTAGCAATGATCTTTCCACATGCCCAAAGTAAGAACATAAAAAAACCGAGGAGCATACAAAATAGCCAACGTGCCTGTCACAAAGCAGCTGCTATTTTCTTTCCTATCATTGCTCTCAGTAAATGGAAACGAAGAGGATCTATAAAATGTCTGTTAGCAAATAATCAGCTCCAACACAGCCTAACTCTGTCAGATTAATCAGTTCCTTGAAATTTGCTTCAGTGGAGGAATGCCTCGAGTTCAGGAAGGCAGGATTCATCCATCCCCTGATTACCACATCAGCTCCTCCGCAGCTGGAGAAGCGAGGAGAGCACACAGTCCCTATCGCATCTCTGTCACACGCACAGCGCTGGGAGAGGAGGACTTGTTAAGATTGTCAAGTACCATTCACGGATTTATGCCTGTGGAGTTGTTCCTCCTGGAAGAGAACCAAATAACTCATACTTTTTGAAAATTGCTTATGACAGCTTTTCAGTCTGCTTCAGGCTGGCTCTCAGTGATGATTTGTATTTTCATATACTCCTCATACATTAAGAAATTTACACCTGTCAGGTCCTGACAGAGTGTCGCCATCTTCAACCTTTTCGAGGAAAATTCTCTGCTTGCAGACATTATCCAAGTAAGTTTCTATCAGAAGTCTGGGTGACATAACAGGTGGAGGTGTAGGAAATATGCAGCAGACAAGCAGAGAATTTTAATGCGAGACAGGGACTTCCGAGCTGGCATAAAAGGGATGGAAATTACAATGCTGATCCCTGACACTTTAAAGTGCACATGAAGCCCATGGGTAATTGTTAGGAGAAGACATAAATGCCGGTTACAAAACTTTCTTCACCGTTCAGGCTGACACTGGAATTTTTATTTCTATTTAAGGAATCATGCTTGGGGTCAAACAAAGCAGCTCACTTAACGAGAGTCTTCCTAAATAAGCAGGAGGATGGTGGTTCCTGTTGGTATGGTTGTTGATAGCAAAACAAATGTTTGTTCCTCCAGCCAGAGAAGAGGCTACATCGTGCACAGGATGCAGGAGGACCCTCAGGCACAGGACTCCCTGTGTGTTTAGGTAAGTCCTAACTCCTCTGGAAAGCTGACATGTAGAAAGATGCTTAGTGCTCATCACAAACATACCACACTTTTGAAAACCTTTCAGAAAAAATTCGAGCTCTGTGGCTCAGGTTCAGTGCTATGTCAAGGAACACTGTGCTAAACCTAAGTATTTGGGTGAGAAGACCCATTAGCAGTGCTGCCAGCTTGAACACCATATACTTGCCATGTGGCCACCAGAATCCTGTCACAGTGGCTCTTTTCAACAGGCTCATGTGTGTCTGCAAATCCTTCTTTTCATCTCCCCCTTCCTCCAAACCCAGGAGGTTCCACTCTGCAACTGTGCTCCAAATACTCCAAATACTTTGTTTTCACAGGGGAGACAGAATTTACAGCAAGGCAGGGTGACACATTGGTGGGAGGCAGTATGGGCCAGAGGTCACATTATTACTTGTGTAAGAAAAACAGTTAAGTGTGACCAGCAGGTCAAGGGAGGTGATTCTGGACCTCTAATCTGTGCTTGGTAGACCCCACCTGGAGTGTTGTGTCCAGCTCTGGGGTCTCCAGTACAAGAAAGACATGGAGTTGTTAGAGCAGGACCAGAGGAGGGCCATAAAGATCATCAGAGAGCTGGAGCAACTCTCCTGTGGAGACAGGTTGAGAGAGTTGAGCTTGTTCAGCCTGGAGAAGAGAAGACTCCAGGGAGACCTTACTGCAGCCTTACAGTACCTGAAGAGGACTACAGGAAAGATGGAGAGTGACTGTTTACATGGGCTTGTATTAGTAGTACAAGAAATAAAGGCTTTAAACTGAAAGATGGTAGATTTAGACTAGATATTTCAAAGAAATTCTTTACCATGTGGGTGGTGAGGCACTGGAACAGGTTGCCCAGAGAATCTGTGGCTGCCCGGTCCCTGGCAGTGTTTAAGGCCAGGCTGGATGGGGCTTTGGGCAACCTGATCTAGTGGAGGGTGTCCCAGCCCATGGCCGGGGGTTGTAACTAGATGGTCTTTGTGCTCCCTTCCAACTCAAACCAGTCTGTGATTCTGTGCCTGGGCAAGACCCATACCTCCATAGTTGGGGATGCTGCATGTCAGTTAGTGAGCATCCCTTGGGGTTTGTTTCCTACCTCCTTTGAGTGCTGGCTTAATGAAGACCCAAAGCAGGATGACCAGAGAGGGCTCCTTGATTCCTTTACCCCTTGGCACCAGAGGGATGATGGGAGTCAGCAGTGTTGGCAGTTTTGCCACTCTCCATTCAGCAGCAGGCAAAAGACAAAACATCCACTGTGTTCCCCTGTGTCCCCCTCACACCCCTCTCTCACTTACTGTAAAAGGATTCAGTGGGTAACAGAAAATGAAGAAGATGCTGCAGCTGGCAAGGACTGCAGGGCAGCACCATGCCTCTCCTGGCTTCCTCCCTAGGAGAGCAAACATTTGTATTCTCTCTACCATAGTAAAGCAAGTTATTCCACACCCGTCCCTGCTGTAACCAGCCATAGTTGCATTCCTGGGCAGTAATACTTAATTACCATTGCTTTTACAGTTTAATAAATGGTTGGATTACCAACGCTAAAAAGACACAATTTGTCAACTGTAAATTAATGTTATTCAAATTAACTCTGGACCATAAAGAGGGCTTTTAATGTCACTCATCCATTCAACATTTACTGCCCCTTTTTTGTAACT
This sequence comes from Porphyrio hochstetteri, assembly GCA_020800305.1. NCBI lineage: Eukaryota > Metazoa > Chordata > Aves > Gruiformes > Rallidae > Porphyrio > Porphyrio hochstetteri. The sequence goes on from CM036905.1 coordinate 37,679,436, forward strand.
AATGTGCAAACTGCTGAATTACTGGATTTCTATAATCTTTTTTAATTCTTTATGACTTGGTACCTTCTGTTGTACTTTAACGATTTATCATGGCCAGCTCTTCCAAATAACGGGCTCTGTTTAAAGAAAAGGCTTATTTAACCGCTCAGCTGATTCATTTTGCTCCGTGTGCAACTGTTATTTCAGGCCTCTCTTCTCCCTTTGAGTGCAGAAGGAACCAAACCTGTCATACTGTGTGTTAGCTCTTGAACCACCTCCTGTCACTTAGGCAAGGTGTGCAGGATGGCCAGTTTCCAGCAGGTTTTAAGGCAAATGTAAGTGTAACATTCCTCCACACACTGCTGGAGTTAGAGGCAGCACTCACATGCTTGCTTGAAAGTTTCCGAAAAGGTCACTTCAGTCCGAAAGGCAGTCAAACCAACCCATTAACGGCACAGTCAGCTCCTGTTGGCATTATCTTTTCCAAAAGGCCACTTTTAGGTTCAGGCTACTGAATGCAAACTTCAGCTTTATTTCATCCAGAAAATGCTTAGCAAATTTAAACTTTTGTGTGTGGGTGTGTGGGGAGGGGGGCTTTGTGTGAAGATTTCCCAAGTTCATTGCCACAGTTAGATAGCCTTTGTATGAAAGTAGTGCTTTACCTAACTGGGATGGTAAAGTCATTGCATGCAAAAGGAAGCCTTTCTTTCAGGTCTAATTTTTCTTTGAAAAACCTCACTGAAGAGCAGTTATCTCCTTAAAAGACGGCAGTTGCCAAATACCGATGTTAAGGAGTAACACATAGCTGAATGCATACATAAACAAATACGAAATTATATCATCCTGTATCAAGTGACTGTTTGCAATTAATTTAATTAAAAATTAACAAATATTTTATAAGTGGAGACAGACTTTCTATTCAAAGATACAGCAGTCTGTCAGCCATGGCACAGCTGACAAACACCTGCTCTAATTCTATATACAGCATAAACCCTAATCGTTTTGTCATTCTTGTTCATCTAGGGGGGAGCCTCATCGCAGGATCCAAGGATGTGCCAATATAAAGGAAAAGGAGGAAATCACCTGCCTGACCTGTTTGTGATGGGCCAGGAAGAGCTGGACCCACACACACACCTTCTCCGCTTCTGACACTGGTGTGAAAAGCTCTGGAAAACGTTTTGAAATTTGCCTGAACACCATGAAATGAAAAACTGGATAAAGGCAAAAAGACATAAAACCAAGCCAAAGCAAACAATAAAAGAAGCTTGAGTAACTTTATCCACTTTTTTAAAAAAGTGAAATATTTATTTGTATTGGGAAAGGGAATGAAACTTCCTTGTTAATGTCTTAAGTGGACAGTACTACGCTGGAGAAAGTAGCAAACACCACAAAAGGGGAAAAATCCACAAACCACAAAGCCACAAATATGCAAGGGGCCTGAGTGTAATGAAAAATATGGGCAAAACACATAATGAGAGTATATCCAGCTATGGTTACATTAATTGTGGATGAGAGAAAGAGCCAAATGAGCTGAAGTGTGTGAGATGCTTCTGACACAGAACTTAAAAACGAGTCTCGCAAATGAAGTGACACTTTGTGAAAGCAGCTTGTGGGGCGTGCTTGTTACGCAGGAGTGAGAATGTCCACGTTGGTCGCTATCAATGAATGATGGGTGAGCATTTATATCGCAGCAACATTCACTTCTTTTTAATAAAATAATATCGTTCGATTTCCCTGAACATTTGCCTCTGGCTTTTGAAAGGAGGAGATAAACTTCTTTCCTTCTCCCAAAATATTACAACCGAAACCCCTAGAACAACTGTAGTGCAGGAGTTTGGGGACATTCAGTTCATCCTCACGGTCTGAAACGCAGTCTGCAAGCCATCAGGGTCAAAGGCAAGAAGATACAAGAGAGACTGAGGGAGCTGGGTTTGTTCAGCCTAGAGAAGCGAAGGCTGCAGAGGGACCTCATTGCAGCCTTCCAGTACCTGAAGGGAGCATACAAACAGGAGGGGAATCAACTTTTTTAAAAGGGTAGACAATGGCAGGACAAAGGGAAATGGAATAAAGCTGAAGGAGGGAAGGTTTAGATTAGATATTAGGGGGGAGTTTTTTACAGAGAGAGTGGTAAGGACCTGTAACAGGCTGCCCAGAGAGGTGGTGAACGTCCCATTCCTGGAGGTGTTCAAGGCCAGGTTGGATGGGGCCCTGGGAAACCTTGTCTAGATCATGCCTGGAGGTTGGTGGCCCTGCCTGTGGCAGGGGGTTGGAACTCTATGACCCTTGGGGTTCCTTCCAATCCAGACCATTATATGATATAAATATAGCTTGTATGTTTTGACTCAATCTAGACTAATTTAAATCAATTAAAGTAATTTTTTGTTTGTCTGGGACTAAATCCTCATGTCCTCCACTCAGGATCTCCACTACTTTTGTTACTTGTGCTCAACTACATTATATCATGTTTCAATGTGACTGTAAAATACAAAAGCATTACCAGTCTTTTCGGGTTACTTTTTTATTATTATTTATATTTCATGGTGCTTCTTAAGCTTTTGGCAGCTTACAAAAAAACTAAGGCAGGCAGCAGTCTAGTAATAGCTGATCATCCCAAATTATTTTTCCTGTTTCTATTCAACTGACTCCATCAACCTATACACAGTAGCTGACAATTATCTCTGCACAAGAGACACACTGCTAAATGGGGAAATGAGAAATAATATTTTATTTCAGCATAGTACCATCAATTACCATAAGCTAATTTGAAATGTTGGGTTTTGCTTTTTTTGGTGTTTTTAAGCAGCCTACCAGACAGCTGAAGCAGGTTTGAATAGAATATTACCCCAATGCCAAAAATCATGAACAACATCCTTCATTAGTGAGCTTATTAGGTGAATCACTGGAAGAGAAGAGCAGTCCAAATCAGTGTTGTACGCATCCCAGTTTAAATCTGATTCCCTGATGCAAAGCAACTTGTTTTCCTCCCTGAGTCACAAAGATTCTTCATGCTGCAGCCAGAATAGATGCAAGAGAGCCTGGCAGTACAGTTCCCCCCTCAGCAGCAGAGGCAGCCACGTGCCCCAGTGACTGCTTGATCTCTGATGCAAGCCAAGCAAAGCATCTTGCACTCAACACTTCTGCTCCCTCCATTTCCTTGTTGAAATGCTGTTGACCATCAGGCTGTTCTACAGCATTACAACTGGATGCTTGAAATCAAGAGATGCCGGCTGGACTGCTAATGGGCTTCAGAGTGCCTGCAAGGGACAAACTGCAAGTGATAGACCCATTCCTTGGAAACACAACACGCCAAAGAAGCACCCTCCAGCAAGACTGTGAGTGAACACCGGCACTGCAGCAGGGAGCTTCCCCATAGCCACCACCATACTCGGGAGCCTGTGAATAAGCCTGGCCCGGGGAGACACCAGGAGAGACACCTGTCTTCCTTGCAAAGAAATGCCTGCCAGCAGCAGAAAAAATCATGGAATGTGTGTCCTGCACACACATTCCTGTAAAACATGATGCACTAGGCATCTGTGGCACATTTTACTGCATCTTGAAGTACAGTTGTTAATATCAGGATGGTTAAACATAAGGAAGAATTTCTTTACTGGGTTGTAGGGCATTGGAACAGGCTGCTCAAGGAAATAGTGGAGTGACCATCCCTGGAGGTATTTAAAAGGTGTGATATGATCTACAGGTGGACTAGTCAGGGTTAGGCTGTGGTTGGACTCAATGATCTAAAGGGTCTATTCCAACCCAGGTGATTCTATGATTCTATATTCCATCAGCATGCTACTTCTTCACATATAACTGGTTGCTTCTCATTAATGTGCCACTGCAGTGCTATGCTAACAGAGGGCAGAGGAGAAGCTGATGGTCCAGATACAACATGCATGAGATACGTGTTACTCAAGATGGGTAACCTAAAAAATAAGGGCGATGTTTGTGTGGTCAGTTTGTGTGCTGAAAATGAGAAATGTGATTCACCACTTTGCAACTCCAGCATTGTGCCAAGAAGACCTACTGGGAAATTCTCCTAGACCACACTGCCTAAATTCCAATGCCACAGTTTCACAGGTTACAAAATTAAATGGACAGCTGTGGAGAAAGACGAAGAAAAAAAGGACACAATATGACACATCTGCCTCCACCTTTTCTGATATTTTAATCTTTTAGGTAAAATTGTCTGACACAAGCCAAGTCACAGTTGGATGAAATGTATAAAAACCCAGGAAAGGGAAGAAAGAAAATATGGTAACATGGCCTGAGAAACCAGCACAGGACTACCAGTACTACTTCAGGATTAAATCTTTAAAGGCACATAAATGCACAATTGAGGGTATTCCACATTTATCCATGACTAATAGTTCCAGTTTCCATCACCCTCCTTGGGTCCAGAACACCCAGGAGATTCCTCACTTTTTTACCTGCAGTGTTTTGGTTCTTCTTCACGATTTCCTCAAATAGATTTATAGCAGAACTTGTGCCCTGACAGATGTAAAAGTAAAAAAAAAAGTAAAAAACCCACAGAGTTTTACATGGAAAAAGTAACTGCCCCTGCTTTGTCATACCTGGACATTCATTTGAGGGGTACAGAGGCCATTTTTCTTGCCTCTGTCAAGCAGATGTAAAAAAAAGAAAACTAATTATATGATCCTCAACAAAAAAGATCTCAAGCAGTTGGAAAAATTCTTGAGATTCTCGCTCTCTGCCCTTAACACACAAAGAGAACTACTAACATGGATCAGCCTTTAGTTCCTTCCTTGAATGTCATGCCAGTGACACTGCACGGCACATAGTTTTAACAAACAGAGAAGCAGGAGAATATATAGCAGAAGTCTGTAAACCCCCAGGGTACTTGAACAAACTACACATTCACCAGATGAGAATAGGAAGCTCTTGCTGCTGAGAGCCGGGCCATCAATTCCTGATACCTTCAGTGACAGCAAACCCTACTCTCATGGCTGGGTAGACAACCTTTCCAATGTGAGCCTCTACTCACTGCTGGATCTGTGGCTAGGCAAGCGTGACACCTCCGCTCCTCCTCATAACTTCTCAGAGAAGCAACAGAGAGGAGTTAACAAGCCAGAGAATGGCAGAAGAATTACTCTAATTTGGGGATATCTGCGCTGCTCAATAAAACAGTGCTCAGCAGGCACAGTTACAGGGGAAGGAGACATTATTTGGGGCATTGTATCAGACAGCTTCTTCTCACAGAGCACCCAAATATTTGGAAAGCAAAATATGAGACCGTCTAGGGTTGAAGAAAGAGAGGAAGGAGAAAATACTAACATTTTCCCTCTTTCCCAGGAGCCAGCATGCAGAGAAGCCCACAACTGAAAGCTTTGTTGAAATACCTGCACTTTTCTTATTTCTTGAAATGGAAACAAACTGCTCAGATTTGGTCTTCCTCAGCAAGCATTTTCACTGCTCCAGTCACTAGAAACTTCATTTCTCTGCCTAGTACATGCCTAGTAGTTGGGGTTTTTTCAAGCCTCAGAACAATACAAATGCCTCTGGTAGAAATCTTCACAAGGTGAGTTGTATCTACCATTTTTTCAGGAGATAAGCAGAGAGGCTCTCTTCCTCATGCAGAGTGCCACACAAAGGGGGTTTTACAATCAGATACTCGCAGGAGAAAATACAGTGTGAAAAATACAAATGGATAACAGTTTTCCCCTCAGAGTTTTAAGTACAGACTAAAAGAATGCCATGTACTTAAAGGTAATAAAGCAATCACGATCAAAATGCCTGTGTCTTTAGCCCGTACATTTTTTTTACACTTTGCCCTGATTGAAATGATAATCATATTTTTGAGTCTGATCCCTGTTTAATATCAAAAGAATCAATCTTCTATTCTTTCCATCTAAAATGGACTTGGTAATTGTTAATAGGAGATTCAAAGCAAGCAGCAAGATGTCATTTGTCATTTCTCCTTTCAACACCAAACAAGTGACTGGCAACTGAAAAAAAAAATGGATTATACAGAGCGCGGGCACCAGCTTCATTTACACTTCTGGCCTCTACACAATGGTCGCTTTCCGATTACAGAATCATGGACTGCATCAAATCATTTGCCAATCACTTCTGAAATTCTTCCTCCAAAGCCACTTGCACCTTCCTTTCTAACATATTTTGAACTAAATAAGCCAGGTTTTTAATATGATTGCAGAATTACAAATTGTATCTTTTCACTAAGAAAGCCAAGAAGAACCTGCTTAAAAGTTTCACAACAAGCCTTTCTATCCTGGCAAAAAGAAGACCTGCTATCTACATAAAGCTAACTACTGACAGCAGACATTTTCATGACAGTATTTTCAGATAGATTTTTTTTTTTCTTCCCCTGTGGCAGGTTTCTGTGGTCACTGAATCTTTCTCTCACCAGACTAATATTTAACTTTTGGTCCTTCTTTGTCTGCTATTTCTGCTCTGTCAAATCTAGTAATGCCCATTTTATTGCTAAAGTCTTATAAGAAGAAACAGGTTACCCAAAAAGGAAACATTATGGTCTATCCCATTAAACACAGTAAAACTTTAAATCTCACATAAAAATAGGTCATCCAATTACATGGTAAAAGCGACATTTTTTCATTGTCCAGTACACAATATATTTACAGGAAAATTACCAGAAACCCCTCAGCTGTATCAGATCTGAACCTTATATTTAGATGCAGTCATATATTACTGCTGATAATGTGATGTCAGTGAATAGATTGGAATTTTTCACTGTCTTTTATCAAGATAAATTGTTCTGTCAATAGCAAATGGCTGGCAAGTATTAACACTCTGCACACTATATGACTTTTCATTCCAAGCAAAAATTGTATTTAATGCTTTTGCACAAAATCTATGGCCGTGACTATCCCTATTACCTATTTAACTACCTTTTAAAAGGAGGATTTATTTCTCCAAATTAGGACCTGGGTAACAAGACGGTATCATGCATCATAAACTTTAAGTCAATACAAGGCAGAACACTTGCAGTTCGAATGGGGAAATACCTTACTCTCATCACTTGGTCATCCAATAGCATTACCAAGCTGTGGTGGGAGCAGCTGCTCAGAGCAGAACTTTATCTTGGCGTTCTTCCACCTACACTGCCACCACGTCCCACAGTAGCAATTTGCTCATTGGCCTATTACTTTCAATAGGTATTCCAGTAATTGGCTATTTCACACTTGCAAGGCTTGAACTGGCAGAGTGCAAAGGGCAGGCAACCAGACTGTCAGGGTCCTGCAAGCCAGTCGTCCATCAATTATCGTCAGCTTTTACAAGAATGAGCAAATGCTCCGAAACCTTGTTGACTTGGATCAGCTTTGCTGTGAGCGCAGCTTATCCCCAAACCATGTTAAGTTCCTGTCGGAAGAACGAGGAGGTTGCTATGGAGTAACGCGTTTGCTGGTTGGCACGTGCTGGGGCAGGAGGCGGTGAGGGGGGAGCAGGGAGATGGGGATGTTGTTGATTATCTGGAGGATTGTAGCTTCTGCTGGGTTCTGCGGCCACCTGCTGTCCTACACCCGTTCCCTGTGCCAAGAAACACTCAAAGCAGACAAATATAGTTTGTTTTGTAAATGAAGACTTCAAAGGAAAACTGGTCCTGCCTACAGCAGCCTGCAAATGCTGGGCACACCTAAGCATCAGGTATCTGAAGGCAAAATGTTCTGCATCGGCATTTATGACGGGGAGAAACACATGTGGAGGAAACCCAGGGTTAAAGCGTTCAGGTAGGTTATAGGGTGAGAGCAATCATAGCACTAACCACTTTTCGGCTTCAACCCAGCTGCCTGAGAGGCTCCATTTGCAGCAAAGTCAGATCTAAGCTCTCGTGTTTCCTGCAGCATTTCAGTCTGCATCCTTCCATGCCAGGCTTTTCATTGCAACCATTTAAAAACCAAAAAGGCATAGAACACTTTTGCTAATCTTATTTCCTATTCCACAGATGTCCGGATCCTAGGTAATACCATTTAGCTTAAGGTGGCTGAGGCTTATTATCTACCAGCTTCTTGTACAAACAAACCAGACAACTCCTTCCCAGAGGCCAGTTTGGTCTGCTGACCAGCTAATGGACAAATTGGTCTCTCATCTAGCAACTACTTTCCTTGGGCAAAGTAAACAAACCACAGATTTTAAAAATTAAACAAACTCATCTATTATATGTGCTAATAAAATACCAAGTACTTTAAAAAGAAAAGGAAAAAAAAAATCACATACATGTTAAAAGCACAGTGATTTAGAAAGCTGCTAAGGATGTTCAAAAATCAATTCCAAACTTCGAGAGGACATGACTAAGGCTCTTAATAAATCCACCTCCAAATGGATCTAAGAGTTACACACCCTTACTAGTTGAATAAATGAAGTGACACTGAAGCATATCTAATTGTAATACATCACAAGATAATCTGTCAAGCCCCAAGTGTTCAGGTCCTGTCACCCTTCTTCATCCATTATTTATACACAACCTTCATTGCCAGTGAAATCCCTATGAAGTACAGCTTGGCATCCAAATGCAGCTGTTTTAGCCACTCAGCAGATACAGTCAGGAATCAAACCCGTACAAACTCTCAGAAATAGCTGTTATTCTGTAGGAGGGAGAGTTCAAAAAAAGGAACAAACATGCAGAAGCCACATCCATTTTCTGCTTTGCTTAATGGACTGGAGAGATACCGACCCCCATGTCTTTGCAGTGGACACTGTGGGATGCCCTGCTGCCAAAGCTTGCTTTATATCCACTTCAAGGTGCTATCTGGGGCCCTTCTAGCTTTAATTTCTTTACCTGTTTCAGACAGGAAGGCTTGCGCAGAAACATCTCAGTGCTCTTAATGGCATCTGCGGTGGTAATAGGCAAGCAAACTAATGGAGCAGTGCAATATTTTTTACTCCAAACTTGCCAAAGATGTGTGAAGGGCAAACAGTTGGACATATTTACATACATTCATGATCCAGAAAGTCTCAGTTCAGCAGCTGCTGCAGCAAAAGGCAATCCTTCCCTGTTAGCCTGCTCAGCAAGCACAGCTCTGCTTCACATCCTGCTGAGAGTGATGGGCGGTTTGCAGGGGAAGCCTCTGGAGCAATAGCTGGGCTGGGGATTTTTCGCTGACTCTTATAATTTGTAACTGAAGTCACAAATTCTTAATCACCACGTTATTGCAGAAGAAACAGGGATTCCTCCCCTTATCCTGCTTCTTTCCCCAAGACACACACAAACATCTTTTAAACACCAGAATAAAGATACTCATTTCATGGTACTTCAGCGCTTCAAGCCAGGACCTTTGCTTCACTCACAAGGCTGTGGTAACAACCCCAATCTGCTTCGGGCATGCAGCACTAGAAAATTAAAGGTCCTGTAAATTACATGCCTATATTCCTCCCACAGCCCAATTAAAGGCTTTATTATTCGTCAATAAAGTACCAGATAAAAAAGGTATCCTCCAGATAAGGCAGCTGTTGCCATTTGGCTCTAGCGAGCCTTTATTTATGTTCCATAAGTTTGCAACATGAAAGTTGCTGATAGGCCATGTGCATTATTACCAGATGCCCCATGGAAACTGCTTGCGTCCCCAGGGCCAAGTCCTCACTAGCATGTATCTCTTCTGGGATATAAGCAGTCTATTCACACACCGCAAGACTCATGTTATCGTTTTCTGCCTTTGTAGCTCTGGAACTCAGAGCAGCACTGTCTCCCCAAAAACAAAGCAACCTCCACCCAGCAGCCAAGGGACCTCCATCCTGAGCAGATCCGTGCCCCGGCTGCCTCTCAGTATGATGGCTGGCGTGTCCAGGGGTGGCCAGAGATACCAGTAAGGTTTTTCCTTATATGCTCAAAAGGAAAGCAGACCAGGCCTCTGAGCAATACCATCACCCTGCTGAGAGTCACTCTGACTTACTCCTAGGGCTTGGAAGGTTGGATGCTGTTGTCTCTGATGCCGACATTCCCTGCCGGCTGCCCAGCAGTAAGTGCGCAGACCTGAAGCCTCTCTCTTTTTTCCTCATCACTCATTTGCACTGACTTAATTAAAACATGGTTGGTTTTTTTTTTCTTCTTTTTTTTTTTTCTCAGTGTAAAGAACAATGGCTTATGAGTTCTTACCCAGGCTGTATGTTTTCATCTCTAGGAATGGTAACAGCCCTCAGGAAGCGAGCCATTAAGACATCAACACAGCACTCCCATGGCTTAATGTGTGCAATTCTCTCCCCTTCCCCTGGTTTTTTAATTTCAGGCACTTCCTACTTCCTATTTGGGCTTCTGAGTGATACGAGTGTGTAATTAGTGAAAAAAGACATTAACACCTACAAGGCACTCTTCAGACATCAAAAAAATCAAGCTATGCAATTCTGCTCGCTGTTTCTTGTAATTACAACATTAATTTCTTACTTTTGGGGAAAAATAAAATTCCTGCATTTCACAGATGATGGCAGAGCTAAAAATTAATTTAAGATGATAATGCTACATGAAAATAAAAACCTCTTCTGATTGAATTTCAAGGACTCTTCTGTTTAACTAGCTTCAAGAGTCCTTTTTTTGATCATAATAAAATTATTTGCCATATGGTTCAGATGCTTGTGATCCTCTCTCAATGAGAGGATTATGCATGAGATATAATGCCTACTGTAGCTGCAGCCAAGCACACAGCTGGCTCTGATAATGCCAACAAATGGCTTCATCTATCTCAATGTCACGTAGGAGCTGGTGCGATGAGAATCAGCCTAGAGTACAATTAAAATCTACATCATCTGTGAGAAAGGTGATGGAGGTTCTGACATCAGAGCTGTGCCAGATTCATCCTCTTTCCATTGTAACAGAAGAAACATGCTGCCCCTTTCACCCTGTCACACTAATGATGTGCTTTGCACATCCCTTCCTGTGCACATTAAAGGTAGTAAATCAGGGAGACTCCTATTTAAAAGCTTCACCTTTATCTGACATTCAGTAACGAGAACAATTTCTAAATTTAAGTTAAGTGTATTCCTTGCTCCCCTCTCTGCGATGAGATAATGCCATTTGAAGTCTGCGAGTGAAATATGCGTAGAGGAGTTTATGATCCATATGGCCCCAAATTGTGACAGTATGCAAGAATTTCCTTGTTTTAGTTCCACAATATTTAGTCACACCAATAAAACCAGGCTCGCACATCCATTTCTTCCACCAAACCAAATTTTACTGCCAAAATGGCCATAATTCACAACAAACAAGCTTGATATCAAGGCACTGATGAAGCTCCTCTTTTAGGGTTTTAAAGCTAGTGGGGGATTTGTGCAATGATTTTGTTTTATTGTTATATTCATTAAAGGGAAAACCCACAAATATGTTTTATTAGCATTTTCAGTGACTTAAACGTAAATATAAGACATAATTACTTATGCCTGGCTCTCAAATTTTATTACAAGCTAGGGTTCTATTAAAATATTTTAAGCCTTTGGACGTCAGAAATGTAAAAGCTTGTCTGGCAGAACATGGAAAGACTCTAGCTGATGCTGTTTTCTCCTTTCTGTCAATTTAGCTGCATCGGTTTGTGTGGCACCTTGCAAATGGTATTGCTAATCAATGCAATGTAGGCACTGGAAAATGAAGATATGCAGGTTTACACACACTCGTGGTCTTTACCGGGTTTGAGATGTAATCAAGGTCCATTTAAAAATCTTTAATCACACAATATACATGCAGATCATATTCAACTACCTCCTCCTGGTTAAGACTCAAGTCGAAGTCCCAGTGCATGCCCCTTAATTACACTGATAAATGTCTTTTTAAATGCTCATGTTTTGTACTAAATAAGGCAAAACACAGAACACTTGACTTTCCACTCGGTTACTCCAGCTTCATGCCGTGTGTCATAATGGTGTCACACTATGACAAAGCCAATGATATGCAAATATTAAATGCATTATGTTAGGAATCAACACCAACATTCCTAAATGTGGGAACATAACGCTGAGCCTCTCTCCGTATGAAAAGGAGCACCTTGTTGCTTTCTGTTAAGCAGTCGTGATAATAGAAGGCTTTGCCTACACTCCAGCCTGCACATCTGTAACAACACTGCTCTATTAAGTTGATTTAGAGAAAATGACAGCAACATCCTCTTCCACAAGAGCTTACATGGTACAAGCTTTGGAGGAACATCGAGCTGACACCAAAATCGACTGTTCAATGCAGGAAAAATTACAAAACTTAAATTCTAAAGAAATAAATCAACTGATAGTTCCTAAGGAATACTTCAGAAAGCAGATGACTCTAAACATAGCAACGCAATCCTCGCAGTTCATGTGAAACATCATTGCTCCCAGGGTAAAAAAAGAAAGAAGAAAATATAAGAAAGGTTTTTGCTGCGCTTGCTATGTCTTTTCATAGCTAAACAGGTAAATGAAAACAAAATCTGTGTGCCAGGGCTTCATGTTTCACCGAATTAGTGTTCGCTCTTCTCAGCTTTCATTCTTGGTTGTTTTGTGGGTTTTTTATCTCCCCAAATAATAACAGCTGGTAACCACATAACAGTGTACCCATTTGTAATCCAGGTAAGGGCTCTTCACAACCAAAAAACCTCTACCTTTGAAGATAAGACACTTGCAATTACATCCAAGTTCTGGTTCTCTTTTTTACCTGAGTAAATAAACACATAGAAGCCTACATCCAAGTTTGAAAATGAACTGCAAAAGCTCATAAAAGCAGCCACTCCAAATGGCAAATTGTCATTTTCTGTGCAACTTTCAATAGCTCTGAAATAAGTCAAACCACAGAAGAACCTGATATACAATCTTGAAAAATAAGTATTCAGGTATTGCATTTTAAGAGACACTATTAAAATAACAGAAATAACAGTTTTAGAAAACTAAATCTTGGAGCTTTCTAAGAGCAGCAGAAAATCCTGCTGGCTAAAGGTGGCTCTTTAAATAAGACACCAAAGTAATAATGCAAATAGAAGTGCATGAGAGAGACAGAAAAACAGACCGTCCTCCCCTATTAAGAATCTGAAGATCAGTTAAAAACCCATTGATTCAATGACTCAACCAGTTCATAATATTGATAAAATATTAATTTGAAATCACACTGCACAATTTCTAGAAGCAAGATTTCAAAAATTTGTCTCTGGCAAAGTGGAAATTCTTGATGGGGCATGACTTGGCCTAAGCCATTAATAGCGCCCAGTGGTACAATAATACTTCAAAGAAAATTAAAACAAATCTCAGCATTAGGAAGAGACAGAAAGAAATTAAGAAAAAAGGAGATGCGACTGAGTGTAGGAATAAATGTTATGGTAATTCAATCCTATAAGATTTGTGTATGCTTTTACCTTTTCAGTGTAACAAAAGTGAATTCTACAAGCTATCACACAGACTGCCAGACCCCTAAACTTCCACTCTTTCAAATAATCAAGCTTAGAAAAAGCCACATTAAAAGGTTTGTTTCTGTCAAAAAAAAAAAAAAAAAAAAAGCAAAGAGAACTCTGTTAAACCCTTCAATCCCCAACATACACACATGCAAAAGAACAAAATCTGGCTTAAATTCATGAAACATTTGATGAAAATAGCAGAAAATTGAGTGAAAATATATAAAGATGCACAGACAAACCAGTATCAGATGTGAAATATTAACAAAACCCTATTCTTTAGAAATGAGACAGAGATTACTTACTCTAAGAGGACCTTGTAGAGCCCAAACTCAGAATGTGGTAAAATACCTTCAAGTCACCATAAACTAGTGCACTAGCAAAGCACTGAGACTGGAGAGGACTAAAAAGGAGAATCACAAAAAGCTATCTATCACATAGGATGTTCTTTCTATTTTTCCTGTACTTGTCAAATCTCTTCAGCTCTGATGTCCTATGAACTTACTGCGCTAAGTAATTTAGAAGCAACGAATTGTACAGAGACCGCTTCTTAGCATGCTGAGTGGTCCCAACTCAGTTTCTGGTTAACTCACTTTCAAACATCCAAAATGTTTTGCTACAAGGTTTGAACAGTGCTTGCCACTGCTGATAGAATCCATTTCTGCACGCTGCTGAGGTCCTCACCACCGGCTGAGCAGACAGCAGCAAGAGCTGCTACAAAAGCAAGCTTTTATCCATTGAGTAGAATGTGGTATTTTATGGGGTTTTGTTGTTTAAGATAAGAGCAGAATTCTCTTTAGGATGTGAAATATTTCTTCATAGTTGCTTAAATCAAAATATCTACAGGTCTGGTTCCTTAAAAGGTGGAAGAGGTTGTGATAGAAGAATGGGTATACGCGTTTGGGTTATAGCTCGTCTCCAAACAGTACTGCTCCCTATTTTAACGAGCATATCAGAGTCTCATGAGAAAAGAGAAGGAAGATGGGGAAAAAAAAGAAGTTTATTTTTGAGCTAGCTCCAGTGTACCTTGGAGCTTTGATATTTTCTGTTCACCTTCTACTTCCATTTTTCATTTTCCTAGAACCAGCTGTCTATTCATAAGCCAGAAAGATATTGCTTAATATAGTACCAGCATTCCTGGTATAGCACTGACAGATTAGAAAAGGTTGCTGAAAAGCAAATGCATATATGCAAATGTTTCTTTATATTAAATGGAAACATTCCAAAAACTCAAATGATCCATGTGAAATTTTAATTATAACTTAGCAGCTGTTTGAGCTAATTGAAGGATATCAGAAAGGTGATTTCCTTCTCATTGTAATTAAAGAGTTAAGCCTAATTTACTGTTGTCAGAACAAGACTAAATACCAATCTGGTCTGCCTAATTACATAGAAAGGTAAACAGGAGAACTCCAAGACAGACATCAAAATTCTTTCTCCCACCTCAATGTCCCCCACCCAGTAAAAGTCATATCGTTCTCCCTCCCGACACACACACACTCCCCTAGTAAAACAGACAAGTTTTGCAGTGATTGCTTCTGCCCTGTATCTTCTGGCAAGAAATGGCCAATGACCTTTACAGCAAGTCAGCAACTTGCTCTGATTCTGCTTTGCCACCCTTTTATGAATTTTGCCTGGAAGCTGTTTTAATTTCCTTGCCTTACAGGTAAACATATGTTTTGCGTTCACTAATGTGAATTACCTAGTTGCCACCCATGAAAGAACAATGGAATACAGAAATGATGCTGAAATACTTGTTGGTCTTTGACAACGTTAACAATTTTTTCTATACCTTTGAAGGAAAACAGAACAAATATGGGTTTGATCTCTATGGTAATTATATATTGTAATATGTACTTTTTTATGAAGTATTAAATACAATGGTCTTCATAACAAATCCAATCTTTCCAAATGTACCTCAACAAAAATTAAAAACTATTTCTGTAACATCTAAAGTTCAAAGATTTTGTTTTCTAAACAGACAATGTGTACAGAACATGGGAACTTTTCTACTTCATCTTTTCCCACCTCCCTTACAACAAAACTGCCCCTACTGAAAAAGAAGCACAAAAGATTTACAAGAGACACAAATGCTGGCTACAAGTGTCAGTAAATAGAATTAACTGCTAATGCATGAATCGTCAACTTTTTATATATGTAAAAGAAAAATTACTAAAGAACTTTATCTGCAATGCATACTAACCAGCAAAGAATTCCAAAGTGATATACTTGGGCACAGAGGAGGAAGTGGTGAGAGATGAGTGAAAGAGTGCAACCTGTGAAGAATATGCCCCTGAAGAAAAGTACATCTGCCTATTTAATTCGCATTTGCACCACACCTGAAGCTCTGCGTGGCTCACATATAAACCAACATCTGACCCGAGGGAAAATGAGCAGCAGGAGTGCAGGAGAATAAGAAGCTGCTCCACTACAAGGGATGTCAGCAATAGATCATCACGAAGCCAACTGAAAAATGAGAAAATTTTTGCAAATGTATGGAGCACGTTGAACAAGAAGTGCCAATGTAATATGGAAGATCTTTTAGATGTCTTCAACGAAGGCCAGTGCTTGTGGGAACACAGAGAGGCGAAGCAGTCAGTCTTAGATCTGTAGAGCTCCTAGGTGGACAGTAAGGCATCTTGCACTAAATGTGATCTCTGGCCAGACAGCTGCAGTTTCCAGTTCAGTTCCTTAAGGCTATTTTAAATACACACACACAAAATATAGAGGGAGAATCATGCACTGAAAATATCAGAGACAAGTTTGCAGTAATCACACTTTCTGCACAAGAATCCTTACCTTGACTCAAATCACACTCCAAGCACTACATGCTCTGCTTTTGTGCTCAACTAATGTGACTTAATCTGGACATAAGCAGAATATTTTAGACAACTAGATTGTGCTGGGATTCCCCTGCCTCCTTGTGCTCTAGTGGTTCTCCTGACCTTGGCAAATCTCTTGGCTATTCCCCACACAACATAATTTTCTACATCTTTCTAAACAGCCAAAAAGAGACAATGTACAGCAAAAAGTTAATGAGAAGTTATAAAAGCACACTTGAAAAACATCTCTGACTAATTAACTTCAAAGCAGATAATAAAAAAGTAGCAATTTTATTCTCCACATATTACAATCATAAATTGTATACACTATTTCAGCTGCTGTGCCCTCTGTCGAAAGCAGGGTTTAACTCCCAGGTCAGTAGGAACAGCTAAAGATATTCCTCCACTTTCCTTCCACTACTTTCTCACTCATTCATTTGTGCTTGAGCCTATGTCCAGATGTTATGAAAAATCTTCATGCAGATTATCTCAGGAACATTTACAGAAATATTTACCTTTACAGGTATCATCCCCTTGGTTCACTTCTCCAGATAAGAGGCTACTAGAATGAAATTATTTTACTACTCATCTTTCTCTGTCCTGTCAAAAGTATGTTTAACGCAATCTACGTGATGAATATGGCCTCATGGAAAGTGGGAGGGAAAATTAATTTGGGGGGGATCTGACAATGAAAAGATCATTTGTCATTACTGTGCTGAGCTGTGCTGGCAAACGACAAGAGCCCGGCAGTATATTGTTAGGCTCCAGTGGCTGCTGCCCATTTTCTGCCCCTTCCTATAGCAAACTCCTCCTTCCTAATGCTTTGGTTTGCTCTGAACGAAGGTTATTAGCAATACTAACCAGCCAGAGTGGTGAGCCTGGATGCAGTGGGGGTGGGACATGAATTTGTAAGAACTAATTTGTCTAATGTTCGGTAACAAAGGCAAAGCGTCTGTGCTGTGAATTAATATAGCATCAATCACTGACTAACTGCTTCAGCACATGTAATGAGAATATTCTCAGGACAACCCCATGGTCTGCACAGACAGCTGGGGAGATAATAACCTGAATGGAATTTTTATTTTAATGCAACTCCCATCTTCAAAGCAAGAAAGAACCTAGGGAAACTATCCTTGGGGGAAGTGTGTGTGTGTGTGTGTGTGGGTGTGTGTGTGTGGGGGTGTGTGTGTGTACACATATATAAAATGTATCTGCATAACAACCCTTCAGAAAAAGCATAGAATGAAAGCATTTATTTAGAAATGTAATGCCTGGAACTTAGAAATGTTAAGTTCATTGCAAGGTTCTTCTTTGAATAGCCTGTTTCTTTTAACTCCCTCTGAGTTTTTTTACCTGCTCTCCAGTAGATGTTTTTAGTGATGTACTTAGCTCATCTTATTACAGTTTTATTCTGTATGAATAAAGAATGCTTGAAAGCAATTTAATATCCAGAAGAGGTGGGGCTTTTTCCTCCCCTTCATTTGCTGATCACATTAAGGGCAGATACAGAAACATATATGTTAATACTTTTACATTAAATGTAGTCACAATTTGCAAACCACATCCACCCACATTTCTTTAACAACTACATTTGTTGTTTGCATAGTAACAACCTCCTGTTGTTTTCAAAGGAGAATAAAAAGCAAATACACTTTTTGACATTAAAAAAGTCTAAAAATCATCGCAAATCAAAAATATGTCTCACTTAGGACCACCTGGAGCAATTAATGGGTGCACTGGGCAACTTGCTGCACTGCCACCACCAGAAAGAATGAATTTTCTGTATAAAAGGATTTACCAGGGAGAGATAAGGAGTGCCAGAGAAGCCCAAAGAACACACAGAACACACACAAAATAACAAAGAATTAAGAAGAACCTTTATTGTGAAGGTGAAAATGAATATGCCATTTGCAATTAAAAGGTTCACCGAACTTTGCATACTGGTTGCGTGCTCCAATGCAGCACGCCCAGGCTACTTGATCTTCAGCACTCTTAACCTGAGACTGCTGAGGTGCAGCAATGAGGATATTTTATCTACTATTGATAACACAGAGGAAGGCAGCCCGTCTAAAGTCAGACATGCCAAGGAATAAGAAGTTGTTGCAGGTCATTACCAAAGCACTCTCATCACCCCTCCAGCTCTGCCAATTTATGTTATTACTCTGTTAAATATGTTGCTGCCTTCAGCAGGTTATGAAAGCCTTAAGAGACATCTAGAATGCCTCCTAGATCAAACCGTAGGCTTTCAAGGGTGAAGGGTACACTGCCATCCACTCTAAACGGCTCGGTATTTCACCCATCATGTACTGCATACATTGTTAGTCACAGGTTTCAAATAACACCGCAAAAAAAAGTTTAAAAACCTGTGAGTTCAAAGCAAGTTTAAGACCATACTATTCCCTTCGACAGACAAGCCCTGTCCTGCCACAAACCTGTCTCTAAAACACCATGATCCCAGGGAAACAACAGGAGAGCGCGAACCGTGGACAACTACTTCTGATCAGGCCAGTTTTGTGGAACTATAATGAGGCGTTTTGGAAAAAAACCCAAAAAAACTATAATATAACACTGGGATACAGTACCTAGAGCATCCTGAAACAGAAAACAGAATTCCATCTGCCTTTGTCAAAGCAACAGAGGAGGTCAGAGAGATCCATGGCTGCCCAAACTGTGTACAAAGAAAACACCCCTGTTTTGTAGCAAAGAAAGGATGATCTGCAGCCATCCTCCCTCAGCAGGCTTCAGTGTAACCACTGGGAAAGGCTGAGGTTTGTGCTCTTCTGGGCCAGAGACACTGGAAATAATTGCAAATACAATTTCATTTAAACTCCTGTAGATAAAGTGTGCATTGATCAGGACAGAAAAACATGTATGTGTGTGTAGGAATAGCCACATAGCATTCTGACCATGCAGGACACTGCGGTAGTGGTTACACTAAATACAGTTAAATTGAACATGGGGGGAGGTGGAGTGGGGGTGTGGGGACGTATGACCGGAAAGTATTACTTAGCTGTGGAGGAATTACTTACTTGACAAGATCAATGGGGAACTATTAAACATGGTACCCAAAATACCCTTCACTGTTTGCCTGTCACATTAAAAAACATTTTTGATCATTTTTATACAGATGAAGTATTAAGCTTTTAGTTAGATAATGTACATATACACTATTTTTATTACTGGAGGAAGTAGGTCTAGTCTGAATTGCTGAAAAACATCTATAGCTCTAATCTGAATTACTGAAAAACAT
This sequence comes from Porphyrio hochstetteri, assembly GCA_020800305.1. Taxonomy (NCBI): domain Eukaryota; kingdom Metazoa; phylum Chordata; class Aves; order Gruiformes; family Rallidae; genus Porphyrio; species Porphyrio hochstetteri. The sequence continues at coordinate 37,698,809 of CM036905.1, forward strand.
AAGCCTCTTTTAGTCAAGATATACAATACGCAATGCATAGCATCAGACCGTGATAAGTCCTATGAAGGAACTGTGATTCAAATACAGAATTCTCTCCATTACTGTGATGGAGGAAGGAAGTAATTTACTACAACTAAATAGAGACTACAGTATATTTTCTTTTCTCTGGTAGCTGGTAGTTTGAGGCAGGTGCAAGGAATAAAGGCTGCATATCACAACAGCTCTTCTTCTGCCCAGCTGGAAGGAGAGCTACATGCAGCCTCCCCCAGCCTACACATCAATTCCCAGGACTAGAAAAAGGACTGGGAAGATTCTCTCTTCCTGGTCTTACAAAATGGTGTTCCTGGAGTTCTTTTGAAATTTGGTTCCTGATGAAAAAAATCAACAACAAAAACAACAAATGATTCAGAAAGGAAGCGCTGAATAACATACTGAAGGACTTCCTCTTCTTACATGCCCTACATTAGTTTCAATCCTTTTATAGAAAAAAAAATCAAAGGGAATATGATTTAGTATTTATTTAGAGGTATAAACAAGAAAAAGTGCCTGTTATTCACTTTCAGTGTATCTTTCATCAGTTAAGTGACAACAATTCAAAAAATTATGATGGTGATCAAATGGCAGCTATTATTGTCAGTATAATTTTCCCTGTCAGTATCCTATAAAGCATGTCATACTGTTGACACCACATTCAGACTATTCCTACAGGCCTAGTCATGAAAAATCACAAACCATTAAATACCATTCGCTATTGGCAGTGAATACATACATGTATTTTGTTAATTTATGGCATGTTTCACATGTACAAACTGAATAAAATCCAGAATAATTATTTCATGTTAATAAAAAATTATCACCACAAGTGCACATAGATTGTGGCTTTGTATGCTGCTTGCTTGTGGGAACATTATAGATAAGATTTCACTGTCATCATTTGTATTGGGAAACATTCATAAACAATGGCAGCATTGTGTATGCTAACATTCCCAATCACAATCAATGTGAAGAAGGAAGTCACACATGCAGACATCCTAAATCATCAATGATTTATCTTCTGTTGTTGTTGGATATTTGTTTTGTTTGGGGAGGTTGGGTGGTTTGAGGGTCAGCTGAGTCTGTGGAATTAAATCCAAGTCCCAATCTGGTGAGTTATCTATGGTGTGCAAGGCAGACGCCATCCATTATGTAGCATCGGTGAGTGACAGTATGAATGGCAGCCTTTGCCAGTTAAAGCTGCGATAAGACATGCATTCTGAGAGAAGTTCCTGCTCCAGAGCAATCTGTATTGTTCCAGCCATCAGTTTTAGCAGTAAGACTGATTCAAAGATAACACAGCAATGATGCTAGAGTTTTACATAGAAAAATATCAGCAAATTATCAGTTCATCTGCATTTAGAAATACATTCATCAAGGTGATTTTTATCTTAATAAGACCCAGTGCATGTTTTTAAAATGAGTAACAAATATACAGAATTTCCTACAGTCAGAATCTGATCCAAGGCAGAATTTTTCTATATTCAGTATGTACATCCCCATGGGTGACTATTCCCATGAGTAACAGCCCAGTAACTGCCTTCAACTCAGCCTCATCTTGTTCATAAATTCATTGCTGGCATTGGGCACGTTTGCTGAACTTCAAGTAGCGCTCTGCTATTAGCCTAACTTTCTGCCAGCCTGAATGCTAAGCATGCATCCTTCTCTCCAGGAAGGCTGCTGGAAACGTTGAGCAGAACTGCAGGAGGTTCGGCATGGCCACAACCCACACGCAAGCTAAAGGGACACGCGGGTGGCCACTCGCCTTGCCGAGCAGGGGCGGAGCGCGCCCATTCAGCACCAAGGACAGCGCCAGGTCGGGGACACGCCGGGAGGTCGGGGACACGCCGGGGGCTCGGGCACGGTCACCCACCCAGCAGGACCTACTAGACCATGCGTGCGATGAAGATCTGTGGCACACAGTGTAATCGGAGTTACTTTCAGAACGTCCTCAATAAAAATCAAAATAAGTTATGTTGCTGAACCCAACAAACCTAATTTCCCTGAGTTTGCGATGAGCTTCCCTTAAGTTCCCTCTATCGCACACTATTAAGGAAAATAAATAACGATGGGGCAAGGGACAGAGTCCTGGAATTGATTCAAAAATGTTAAGTGAAAGGAAACAATGAGTAATGGCAAGCGGCTGCCCCTCAAAATGAAGAAAATGTAACAGCAGATGCTCCTGGGACTGCTATTGAGATGAGCGCTATTTATTAATGACACGGAAATGGCAAGCTAGGAACTGTGGCAGTGCAACTTTATTGGGGGTTTTTAGGTAAATACTGGAAGGTTTTGCAATGACTACCTTCAAATAGGCAAAGAACTACAACCACACTGTAAGTAGGTAAAGTCTATAAGGAAAAACGTGGCTCATATGAGGAAATAGATGTCAGCATACATTATGTGACTAGGAAATTGTTTTTTTCAAACTGAAAGCCAGGTAAGTTTTTTGCAGATACATATATAACAAGCAGTCACTCCATTTGCCTCTGTATATATCAGATATATCAACTTTTTTTTTTTTTTTTCCTAGCAAGTATGTAAGAGAAAGCATCTGTCACAATGGCCAAATTTAAACAGACACAAGGTGATGTGAATTAGATAAAAAGTTCATGAACAGTCCACGGAATTCCCACTGTGTATCTCATACTGATTACCAGACACACAAGATCTCCTGAAAAGACTGAAAGACTATCAATTTCAGTTGTTTTAAATTTGGAATTATTGTATAGTCACTAAATTAGAAATAAAAATCTTCAGTAGATAGACTACATACTCCTCTTACTAATGTTCTTTGCACCATGAGGAAAAATGACAAAAGAATTTTGGCTATGCAAACCAGGAGAGGGATATAAAACTAGAAGATATAGGCCTCAGATCATACAACAAGTAAATGTGAACATTCATTAGTTTGTCCAGTTTAGAAAAATAAAGCAGGGAGGAAAAAAAAGCACAGAAAAATAATTGGTTCTAAGGCCAAACCAATAAATACAAGGGAATAAAAGAAATAACAAAGTTCAGAACTTCATAGCACCCAAATGATATGCAGCTTAAAGGGAATTTCATGCAAGCATTCATAATTAGGTAGGATATATTAAAATCTGATCAGCTTCCTCTCTTTTCTCTATCACATAAAATAAAAGCAGTTTTAAATGAAAGAACAGTAAACGCAGAAACAATATTAAGAAACATTTCTTTTACATAATCAATGCAACTGGCTGCCAGATCAGGTCATTGAGATAAAAACCATAGCTACATTTTTTTAAAAGAACTGAATAATTTTATGACTGTTAATAACATTTGTAGCTATGCAAGCTAAGATAATAAGGGTAATCAAATCTCATGCTTCAGGGTGTAAGACAATGAACTGCAAGGTTTGGAAGGAAATGAGCAGTGTCACACAAATGGGTAAGACACATTAGCAATTTGGGAACAGATTTAGCTTCTTCTAAAATATCAAGAAATAGCCACTGCCAGAGGCACAGCACCAGACTATAGGGACCTGAGGTCTGATCTGCTGTGACAAATCCTTTGTTATTATTTGTTTGGCTTTGATAGACAATAGATTCTCCTGAGTTTTACGGAGCTGAATTCAAATTAAAAGCACATGCTCTATGAAAGCATAGCTTGGAGGAAGGATCTGAAGGACAGAACTGTTAGCCAGTAATTAAGAGTTCTGTACTGTGCTTTCTGGCAGCAATTATTTTAACATAATTCTTAACAGAGTCTATTAAAGAGGAAATGCCAATTAGCAATAGCTTATTGCACAACAAAACAATGACTACTGATATAATTTACTACCATGAAGTACAGAGAGAATTGACTGCTGAAAACAAGATTGGATGTTTAATTAAAAATGAGGGAGAGGCAGGAGAATCTACATGCACTTAACATGCACAAGTCTGATGAAATTTAAGTTCCTACACAGGAAACTCAATTCAGAACCATGTTAGACTACTCAGGTTATATGTTTTGAGGACAGCTTTCAAATTTGAGTGGAATTATGAGGTTTTGCCTAAGGTTTTTCAGGCTACTTATTCATACTTGCCAACCAGGCAGTTACCCATTTGCAGAGAAAGAAATTTGTGGGCCCAATGTTATTCCCACACTTTACATGAACAAGAAGGAGGACCAAAGAGGAGGCAAGAATGAGGCCTGGTCTTAGCAAAATAAAGCATAACTAATCCAGCTACATATACAGATGATAATTTGCTGCTGTAGGGTTTTTTAGCAGTGCTGCAACTGACTGCTGAATTACTGACCTTGCTTTTTCCAGTCCAGCACGAGTCCTGTTTTGTCCCTCATCCAGTTATTCCTTCAAAATGGCATATGGGTAACAGAGAAAGCATGCAGCCAGTGTCGTGTAAAGCAAATCTACCATCAGGAAGGGCTTCTTTTGCAAGAAAAGCCTCCAAAAGAGAAGTGTAATAGTGTGCTTTTTTTAAAGCTTCTGAAAGTGAACCAAGAACTGGATGTTTAGCATAGCTCTGCAAATTGACTCCCTGCGTCTTAGTTTTGGCACATAAGAAACAACCTCTGTATATACTTACCTTACAGAAAAGGAGGGAAAGCAGGAAGAAGAGAATTACCTTTAGGCTGGAGATTTAGAGGGCCTGCACTGCAATCTATCCTATTAAGCAGATAAAACATACCATCACAGAAACCTGGTATGTGATGGCATTGATGCACTTAAAAAGATAAGACAGATGAAAAGAGAAATGTGAAGTTCACAGTTGTAAGAGCTGCACTGTTCTGCAATCAAGATCCTCAGCTATGTGGAAACACAGTTTGGCAGCATTATCACCTAAAAGATTGCACTTCCCCGTAAGAAGTCTGAAAGGAAGGAAGGAAAAGAAAAATGATGCTCCTGCTTTCCCCCTAGAGGGTAGAACAAAATTGGAATGAGATTTTTTTTTCCTATTTTTTTTTTTTTTTGGGTAACACAAGAGTTAGAGACCATCTGCAGACAGATTTCTTCATGAACTTTTGCGAATAAGTCTGATGATCCTCAGAATTCAGTTTCGTTACACACCTTCTTGCTTTCTCAGCTTGTAGGCTTAAGCCTTACTTTGGGATGGCAGCATGGAACACAATTCTTGGGCTCCCTGTATTGAATTTGAGAATTATTTATCTCTTGCCTCAATAAAACAGAAGATAATCTTTGCTTTTAAAAAGAGAATATAACTCAACCGTGCTTTGTCTGTCTACCTCAGTATGAGCTCATGCATTCCTAAGCCTCAGGTCACATGTAGCAATGAGGACAATGGTATATATTTATTAATGAACCACCTAATTGATCTGTTTTCAATTTCAGATTGTTTTAGTGTTCCTCTGGAGAAAATCTGCTCTCTTTTTTGCCTTTTTTTTTAATTATTGAGACACAGTGAACTCTGTGTTAGCATAATTAACTGCTGCAAATGGAAGTGAAAAATCATGAAATCCGAACTGGGAACTAAATAATAGTTATAAAATATCTTACATACCTGATTTGATTGCTACAGAAATCAAATAAGTACATACTTGATCTCAGCTTCTCATATTACATATTAATCCCTTTCTCATAAGTTATTATTGCACCTAGGAGGTTTACTAACATATTATGGAGAAAAGCACAGCTGAAAGATTCTTCAGATTTTTTCACTTTTAAAATAGGCCGCAAAACTTTCTTTTATTTCAAAATAATTACTGAGGTTAAGCTCTGGCAATATGTATAATACGTCAGAGGGCCATGAGTTTCTTCCAAATCTAAGGTTTTCTGTCACTTTTTCTTACTAGACTTTGTCTCCACATACTTAGAATTTTCTCGAACCGTTGTTTTCATCAAAACTTTCCAAAAGGGTTCCCTGGCTCAGTTTCTGGTTCAAAACCTACTATTTTTGCTAAGAAGATGCACTTCTGGAATGTAACATAACCCACACAAGCAGTGTTCAGGACACTGAACATAGTTGTTCCACAGCTCTCTGTTAAGCATACATATAAAGCTTACAATACTTCTGCTATGATTCAGTAGCAAGCATGTAAAGTTTCTTATAAGTAGATATTAGACAACTATAGGCTTAAAATAAAGATGCTACTACTACATGCACAGTGAACTAGATGTTACACCTGTGTAGCAACACATGAGATAGATATCATAGGTTGTTAAGAACACAGGTATGGATATTCTCTCACCATCTTAAACTGAAGCGCTGTTCCTAATGAGCTCTTAAATTTTACTGAAATATAGACTACCACATTATCAACTAAGCAGTTGTGTGTGATTTAGTCTAAATGACCCTGCTCTGGCAGGGAGCTTGGACTAGATGACCTTTTGAGATCCCTTCCAACTCCTAACGTTCTGTGATTCTGTAAACAGAACGGCAAGCTTACTTCTAAAAAGAGATGGAGCTCTGAGCTAGGATTATCCAAATTATTTTATTTATGACAGTCCTTATTCACATTTTCTTGTTTGCTATCTAGAAAAAAATGTTTTAAAATTTGAGTCAGCAAACCCTAACCTAGGAAATCCAATTCGCAATGAAAGAAAGGCTAATAGAAATCAGAGAGGTTTTTATCTGTCAGCTCAGTCTAAGTGCTGAAATGACACACCTGACTAAACAATTAAACTAGCACTGGGAAAAAAGGCATTCTGACCAGAAATATTAAACTAACAAATAGGCTTCTTGAAAGCAGACATTCTTAGTGATTTAAATGCCCTATTTAAGGAAATGCTTCTTTGGAGATTTGTATAATATTAATATATTACACGTATGTGCCAAACCTTTCAGTCGTCCTGCGTAAGCCCATCCCTCTTGGACTGTAAAAAGCATGAGAAGACACTTCGTATTCAAAAGCCAGCTTTTATCTCTAAAAACCCACTGCATGTCTCCTACTAAGAAAAAGTTGCTCCTACTTCAGTGTTTTGCTTTTAAATACATAACCATGTCTGCTGTATCCACAAAAATATATCTGAAAATTCCAGCTATACGCACAGTCTGACAAAGCTCTTTATCTTCTCAAGTGTCCATTCTCCATCTCCTAATTATTTATCATAGTGTTGCTTGACAGTAGCATAGGAGATGGAAGCATAGAGGTGATCTACTGAACATTTTCCATTTCATTGACCAAACTTCAAAGCAAACAATCTGCTTTTTGTCTATAGCAAACAACAGTCCACTCATGACAGTGCAGAGGAACATGCTCATCCCCTTCCTTCCACCCATGCTGTCAAGGGGCCTGGAGGTCTGTGGCATGTTGTTCTTGTGTTGCATAACATACACCAATATAAATTATTCCGCTACACCTGTGATATGACAGGCTGCTAAACAGTTGCAGCTCACCTATTCCAGAGACAGTGACATTTCCAGGTGAACAAAGGGATGTCTCTATTTCATTTGTAACCTCCCGAAGACAGCATGGTGTATATAAGCACCATCAAAGAATCACAGAATTGTTCAGGTCATTGAGGTGAACCATTAACCTAACACTGCCAAGTCCACCACTAAGCCACAGCCCTAAGTACCACATTGACAAGTCTATTAAACACCTCCAGTGATGGTGACTCAACCACTTCCCTGGGAAGCCAGTTCCAATGATTGACAACCCTTTCAGTGAAGAATTTTTTCCTAGTGTCCAATCTAAACTCACCTTGGGGCAGTTTCCTCTCATCCTATCGCTTGTTACTTGAGAGAAGAGACCAGGAGACGAGTTTCACTCAGATACTGGGCTTGGACATGAAGACTCTAAGAATTAGTAATCTCTTGGTGGTGGGAGCCTTCAGTAGGAATTCTGTACTCTATTCAGATTTGGCAGAGCAATCAGCTTGGAAGCAGGCATAGAAATGAGGTATTTTATGATATCTCCAGTGAAAACAGAAGACTAGACTTGAAACCAGGCAATTCAGCTCAGTTACCCTAACAAACATAATGCGTATGTTTATATATTTTTCCTTAGTCAGCTCTTATAGCTGAACCTTAAAAGCTATATGCACTTATTTAAACTCCTACAAGAAAACAGTGTTATGTCACTCTTACTGGGCAAATTTCCACATTTTGTTGTTTTGATTTTTTTTTTTTCCTTTTTTTTTTCCCTACAAAGTTATATGCAGATATTGTCACTGACATACCTAGGGTAAAACACTTCTTTATTCTGACCAGAAAGCTGTTGTCAAGGGTTGTCAGAATGCTACACCACCAGGTCTTGCACTTCTGCTTTCAAAACAGAAATGTAGACAACACTGGGTTTCACAGATTTAAGAGGCAGAAGTTGTGTTCAAGCTGTGTCTTTATCCCCGTACATATTATGACATCATAATGGCTACATCAGCTGTAATAAAAAATGAATTCCCTTGACATATATTACCCGTAAGTGCAGCCTTGTAAATAAATGATTCATGCAAGTTCAATTACAAGGGTATGATGTCTATAAATGCTAAATACCTGCAAGATAGCAACAGTAAAGGAAATGAACCCATGCAGTTGTAAAAATGCCTTCCAGCTGAAATTTCTGACCACACCTTTAATCCTTTTTTACATGCTTTTTACATGTGTTTAGAACACACTCATGGTAACAATTCGCTAAAAGGTTACATACAGAGTAGAAGTTCTATCCTTACTATGCATAAATCTATAAATAGAACTGTGTTGCTCTTTTGCTACAGAGGCAGTAAGGAAGTATTTTTAAGAATTGGAACTCGCACTGAATTTCACACTCCACCTCCGCTCTCCTGTGAGCTAAATTAATAAGCCTGTGGAAAAAAAAATCTCTACCCATGATGAATTATATACATATACTCTGAAATTAGTGTATTTTATGCTATAGTATTTTCTTCATAAGGATATATAAGATTACATGACAAACACAGTTCCTTATATTTTTACAACTATTTATAGGAAACTTCATGGTTCAGAAAACTTGAAAACTCTCTAGGTAGGAAGGTTTTCATACTCAACTCTATATCATGTGTAGCTGATAATCTTTAGCAAATGAATTTCTAAGTCCTACTTCACAACTAATCTAATGTCTTGTTGATATTAATATCAAAAAATGATTTGTGAATGGAATTGAAGTAACACTCTCATTGCATTATGCAGGTTTACAGTTGCCCATCCACCCATAAATGAAATGCAAGGACTGTCATGTCGATCAGCCTCATCATCTGCCTGAATTTGCTCCTGGTCTCTACTAGGGGTCAGCACTAGATGTTTTAAAGAGGTCATCTAAGAGCATCAGAGTATGGCTGAGAAGTCATTGCCCATCTGGTCTTATCCCAACATAAGTTGAAGTAAAGAACATAGCACATGGTTTAAATATACCTCCCACAAATATATAGGGTCATAACTGGATATTTTGGATAGTGACTTAAATAACAAATGGGTTTTGTAACTTTGTTAAACTTGATTCTAATTATTTCCTAAGAAACAGGTTCCAGCGGTAAAACAAACATTGCATGGAAAAATAAAATTTCCTGACCTATTTCCTCCAACTCATTCATTATTTTTTTCATCTGCCTGGGTTTTAACTCATGCAAAATTCCTCAGAACCCTCACCCAGTACTGGTAATGCAGCCAGGGAGACTTTTGTGGGTGAAGGTGAATTTGTATTTTTTAGGATGTAGAAGTAGAAAAATAATTTCCATAAGGATTCTCTCATTGTGATAAAAGAAACCTGTGCAAAGAAGAAAAGAGTTCAAAATGACACTCTACAAGGAAATAATATCAATATTTGTATCCAGAGTTTTTTGAGTCCGCAAGAGTGAAGACTGACATTAATAGGCCATTTTTACCACAAGCAATAATGAGGAAAAACACCTCTTCTAGGTTTGAGGCTATTTGATATTAAAACACTATGAGACAGCTGCTGAACTTGAAGAGAAAGTTGCAGTACATTTTGTTCACTTCTTTACCATATGGCTGGAAACTATTAGAACTTGCAGCATCTGCTACAAAAAAAAATCTTAGAACAACAAATCTTTAAGCCAAGTAGAGGCTGCTAAACCTCTTCCCTAAAAATAATACACTTGAGTATGTGTTTTCCCTATACTGTACTGAAAATTCGCTGTGAAGGATTATTCATAAAATATCAATTCATCATTATTTATTAATCAATTTAAAAGTGACACCGCCACCCTCAAACCCTTCTTTTCACACATTCACAACTTGATTCTAACCAAACACACAAATAAAATATAGAGAAGGCAAATGATCTGAACCCTTCCTTATTTTATAAGCATTTCACACAGAACAGCCAAATGATCTGAACTGCATGGCAGTCAACTGGTTTTATACAAGAAACATGCATCAGGATCTCTGCCAAATTTTATGTAGTAGCAATAACAATGTTGTCTGATAGGCATATTTCTCCACAACTCTTAAATGGATTTAAAGGTTGATCCTTATACTCCCCTCCCCTGAAAATTGTACCATATTGCAGCATTTATCTTTACGGATTCCAACAGCGATTTTTAATTTCATGTTTCTTCCCTTTCTTCTTAAAGCAGTAAACACTACCGTAGGGCTGTGTTAAAAATAGATATACACTACTAACTTAGACCACACGTGCAAACAAAAGCTACCACTATCAATACTGTACACTGATGTTTTGTCGACATTCTATAAATGATGAAAAAAGTGTAGTCAATTTTATAGGCCTTCACTTCTAGTTTAGTACTGTGATTAATTTGGTGCTTGTCTAAGAATATGAGGCCCTTAAATATCCTTGCAGAAATACTCAGAGGGATCACACAACTGGCTTGTATTAATTCAGTGTTCTTCACTCAAGTTCCTGCATATGCCATGAGATCCACAGACAGATGCAGAGATACAGATGACATTCACTCCAAAAAGCACATGCAGTACACACACTCGTTTCTTCACAAGTCCACACTTGGACTAGGGGAAGGAGCTCAAGACTCAGAAGTGCCTTCGATTCTCCAGGAATTTCTTTGCACAAAGCATGTATGTGGTGCTACTCCATACCCTCAACTCCTCAGTGTGCTGCAGCTCTGTGCCCTGTCCCTTTCTTCCCCACAAGGATACAGGAGTGGGGTTACAAGGTTATGTGTAGTCAGAGAGGGAAAGGCAGAGCTGTTCATACAACCCTCTGTCATGGTGAAGATGCAGCAAGCCTCCTCAAAACTGGGTTCTCACAATGAGTTGCTGCAATATTGGAGTTCTGAATCCAAAATCTGAATCACAGTTCTGCTCCAAAAGTCCATGCTCAAATGCTATGGAACCCTAGTAAAAACAGGTCCATACCCAAAGAAACCATTCCTGTAATTCACTCTAGGAAGAACTGTAACTTCTGAAATGGCATATACAGCTTCCTTCTCACTCAGACCCAAACAATACCAAGTACCCACTACTCTAACAGAGAGAGAACATGCCTCAGGCATTTTGCTTTTATAGAAGGTGCCTCCTGGGCCTCCCTGAAAAAGTCAATGAAAATGAGCTAACTTAGCTGCTCTGAGTACTGCATCCAGCTCCGGGGTCCCCAGTACAAGAAAGACAGAGCTGTTGGAGCGAGTCCAGAGGAGGCCACAAAGATGATCGGGGGCTGGATCATGGATCACCTCTCCTATGAAGATAGGCTGAGAGATTTGGGCTTGTTCAGCCTGGAGATCAGAAGGCTCCAGGGAGAACTTATAGCAGCCTTCCAGTACCTGAAGGGGACTACAGGAAAGTTGGAGGGGCTGTTTACAAGGGCAAGTAGCGACAGGACAAGGGGTAATGGATTTACACTGAAAAAGGGAAGATTTAGATGAGATACTAGAAAAGAAAATTATTCCCTGTGAGGGTGGTGAGGCACCAAGGCCAAGCCAATCAGTGATTGTCATAAGCACCTCAGTGAATCATATCTAAGAGGAAAAAAAATTCATGTAGATGCTTTTTGAGACCAGAGAAAGCAGTGAGAAGACGTAAGAAACTTTGGAGACACCAAGGTCAGTGAAGAATGGGGAGAGGAGGCACTCCAGGTGCTAGAGAGAGAGATTCCCCTGCAGCCTGTGGAGAAGACCATGGTGCAGCAGGTTGTCCTCCTGCAGCCCATGGAAGGTGATGGGGAGCAGAGATCCCACCTACAGCCTGTGGAGAGATCCCACACTGGAGCAGGTGGAGACATATGGAAAACACTGTGACCTGCCTTGGAGTAGGCTCCTGGCAGGACCTATGGCCTACTGAGAGAGGGATCCACACCCAGGTTTGCTAGGGGGGACTTGTAACTCCGTGGGGATCCAGGCTGGAGCAGTCAGGGCCCAAGAGACTGAGAGACAGAAGTTCTCTGATTCTATGACTGCACCCCATAGCAGTGACACACGCCAGAGTAGCTAGTGAAGAGCTGAAGCCCCATGGGAAAGGACTCACGTTGGAGAAGATTGTGAAGGACTGTAGTGTAGTGTAATAAATTAGATGCTTTTTTTTTTTATTTCATGTTGAGTCTGTTTTGCTCGTGATGTTAATTGTGGAATGATCTCTCCCTGTCCTTATCTTGACTCTTAAGCCTCTCAATACATATTTTCTCCCCTGCCCAGCTGAAAAGGGGAATGATAGAGTGGCTTTGGTGGGCATCTGGCCTCCAGCCAGGGTCAAACCACCACACCATGGAATGAGATAGCTCAAAATATCTTTACAGACCAACGCTACAGAAAGCTTCATCCTCTCCATCCCCTTGTTCTGTAAGAACTGCCTGCTAGCGAGTGTTGCTTAGGCTCTCCCAGAAGAATGTATATAACAAAAAAAAAAAAGTTAACCTTATTTTAAAGATGTTCATTCAGCTGGAATAGCCAATTATCTAAATAATAACCCTCTAAGATTTTTGTGAACTATTTTATTTTCTGACTCTTTTTCCTCACACTTTGCTAGCTCTTTCAGCCTACAGTGTGTTTGTGTAGTTGGAATTAAGGCAGCAATAGATTTACCAACTTTTTCTGTTGCCTTAGGATTAAATGATCAAGTTCTTCACATATGAATACTTTAAAATCTCTATTAAAAACTTCTGAAATCAAGATTTACTGGAGAGATTTGAAAGCCAAGTTTCCAAACAGCAAATGCCTGGCAATATTAACACCAGAAATATTTCAGGGGAAATAAAATGACCCTACACTGAATTTTTCACATGTTGGCATCACTGTTCAGATTGCCCAACGATTCAACTAATCTTTCTAATGACACCTTGCAACAGGCAATTGTAAAGGTGATCTGGCTGTTGCTGTAATAGACAACCTGACTCCTATCCGATATGGCGGCTATTTTCTGAACCATCATTATATCTGTAAGAGTATCAGTTTTGAAACTAGCAGTTCATTGCTACAGATGACCTGTTTTAAATGTGATAGATACCATTCTCTCATGCCCATCAGATTTGCATCTCTATTTTCTTCTTATCCATTTTTCTTTTGCATCTCTAAGTGACCTTGTACATTAGTGCTATTCAGTATGGCAGGGCTTTGCGCTGAAACATCCAGTGTGGATTTGTTACACGGTTCCATCTCTGAATAAAATATGCTGGTATTTTACTAAAATAAGTTCCCCACTGGAAATAAACACCAAAAGCAATACTTTTCCATACAGCACTCCTTTTATTTCTCAGAACCTCACTTCTTAAGAAAGACCAGCAATTGACTGATTACTTAGCAACCTCACTGAGTCTGATAGAGTCACGCTGTGATAATGGAACTATCAATGCAGTTATAATGTACTTACACTCTGTAGATAGCTGCTTCAAATGGAGCAACACTCCCTTCCAGCCCAATGCCTCTCTGCAAGGCTGGAAGGCCTGGCAAGGACTGAATACATACACCTTTAAAAGGAGCAAGTTACAAAGAGGTTTCACTGACCACTAACCTTCTGTGCTACATTAAATGTTGATGACGACACATTTTTTTTCCATTTTCCTCCTTCTCATTTAAGAATAACTTTTAAACTGATTTTCTGTGGAGAAATGCAAGGTAATAAACATCTTTCATCTACTTGCATTGTTTATATTATTTGGCAGTAACAATATGGCTCATAATTAGTAAATAACCGTGTGCCATGCTATTAGCATGTTATACAGGACAGGATTTTTATACAGAGGTATTTCACACAGCAGACGAGCCAGCCTGTATCATGAGGATATAATTTATGTCAGAAAGATACTTATTTAGCTGTACAATATTGTGACAAAGGGTAGCATTTACAGAAGTTCATGAACAGCAGCAAGATCTAAGACCCAACTTCACCGACTATATCTGAAACTCCAAAAAGCTCACCCCAAAACAGAAGCACAAAAAAACCCCAAAACCCAAACCCAACCACTAGCCCACAACCAGACCCACTTCTCCTCCTTATTGCAAGGGGCACGGATGGCTCAGCTCAGATCCAAACAGCTGCACTTTTTTCACCCCCAAAGTAGCAGCTTCATCCACCCTGCCTACTTGGAACAAGCCCTCTTTCCTGAGTGATATGGTCTGCAAGAACGCTAGTTGTCATAGGCCAAAGCTGTGCCATGTAGCAGTGCAGCAGCAGCAACAAATAAATGGTGTACACAATCATGGCACAGTCCACAGGCCACAACTCTACTCAACTTCACTAGCACAGTCATAATAGGGCTCCCAGAAATCTAACAGAGCTGACACACAAAGAAATGAACAGGCATCCCAGATGCACCTATCTGCATCTCTCAGTACGAAAGTGTCATTCAACGCCTACCCCACATACCTTCATTCCTCCAGTCTAACCTTTATCATTTAAGTGCCTAAATAAGCAACTTACTCATCCTGACTTCACAGCTAGTCTGTGGAGAGAGAAGATTATTTTGTGTTTACCTCAACACTGCAGTGCTCTGGCAGAGACGGCCATTGCCTTAGAGACTTTACAGGGAGCCTAGTTTAAACACATTTCAAAACAATAATGCCTCAAGTTGGCTTGTGAAGTCGTGAAAAAGGAACCATGGCTCAACAGAACTTAAATTTGTTTGAGATCTTGATTTAGAGTCAGTTTTACTTTTATCTCAGTAGCAATTCACACTGAATCTGAGTAAAGCACCTTCCATGTAACAGTTTGAACAGAACATAACACAATCTTTTTGTTAAACACCCTCATCACCTCCCTTCAAAACAGGAAGTAGATCACTAGTACAAAAGAAGAAAAAAGCAACATAACTGTGCAGATTTTGTATGGCCATCGAGGAAAAAAGAAGAAAAAAAGAAACCACCCAAAAAGAAGCAAAAGAATACTTTAGCAAGTTAGATGTTCTCAGGTTGGCCAGGCCTGGTGGCAGCTACTGTACAGCATATAATGAACTGACTGAATTTCTTTGAGAATTTACAGAGAATGACGAACTTTGAGACAGGATGGCAAACACAGCACCTGTCCTTAGAAATGAGAAAAAAAGCAGTCAGGAGTGAAAAGCACTCACTCTGCTTTCAATAACTGGAAAGATACTGAAACAAATTATTAAACAATCAATTTTTAAAGACCTTAAGGATAATAATGTGATAAGGAACAGACAACATGGATTTTCCAAGAAGAAATCAGTCAGGTCAATCTCATTTCCTTCTCTGGCAGACCAACTGGTCTAGAGGATAAGGGAGAGACCGTAGATGTGATCTAGCCTGACTTCGCTAAAGCTGTTGATGCTGTCACACGTGACATTCCCAGAAGCAGAAGAGAGAAATATGGTTGAGACTGAATTGCACACAATTTAAGGGATAGTTATCAGTTGTTCTCTACCAGGCTGAGAAAAGATACCAAGGAGATCTGCAAGGATTTTTCTCAGGCCCTGGAAAATCAACCATTTCAGAATGGCTTGGATGACAGAATAGTTTTTATGTGTATAAAACCAGCAAATGTTACTGAGTTGACAAATATGCAATTTTAAGAACTCCTTTCCAAATCAGAACTGCTTTGATGAACTGAACAGAAAGTCCACCATACGCTGCAGAAAGTCTGGGGTTTTACCAGAAAAATAAGAGAGACAATAATAGCCTTCCAGTCCAGGAAATTGTTACAGGCAGGTGACTGTTAATTGTTTTCTATGTTCACTGATCATAGAAGTTCCAATCATCTTAATCTGAAATCTGTGAGAGGGGACTGGGGGGGAAAAAAACCCAAATCCATAGCTACAGCAACTCCTTCCAATGCTTTTTGGTCTAGTGAGATTGAGAAAATCTCATCACAGGAGGACTGGCTAGTATCTGTCAACGATGGTCATGTGTCTCATCCTGCCTTGGAACAGGGACCTCAATAAGATGAATTCTTGAGGTCTCTTTTGGACTTTCATATCTCAAAATATGTAAGAACTGTGTCATGAATCTGTGGTTGTTCTTAGACTGGGCTTTCATTTACACTGGGTATTTGTCATCTTCATCATCTTAATGTTGGTCTTTCCCAACCCCCGCAAGCAGGTGGAAAACAAGTAAGATAATAGAAGCAACATTTGTATGTGCATCTTCAAATTACCACTAATTCAATATTCCATTTTAGCTGCAGAGGGTCACTGCCTAGACACAAGAGCATACCAGAAAGCACAGTGGCAACTTGCTAAATCTAGCTGGAAGATAAAGTGAGTTGTGGGTTTGGTCTGCATTAAGAATTAATGAATAGACTTGACTGCAAGATCAAAGAAAACACACAAAAATCCTTCAACAGTAAGTATAAAGTCAGCAAGAAAACCAAATCAAGCTTGCAGCATTTCTCTTTTCACCTTGCACTTAAAGAAAAGGATTTCATTTTATGGGTATCAGATTCGAGCTTCTAGAAGTAACTCTTCCATAAAATTTATGTGAGAGCTTATGGCAAAATGTTCATGCATCACACCATCTATTTTTTTTCAGATGAAAATATCTATGTTGCATTCCCACATTCAGATAATAAATATGTTGACAGTAAAGCATTAGGGTGTTTATTCGTTCTGTGACAAACATGCTGGATAAAAACATACTCTGAATAAACAGCTCAGAAGACTGACCCTGTGCTAGCTACACGTGAAGAGCAGCAGCTCACCTGCCAGAGGAACTTTCTTCTTTACAGGGAAGGGGGGAGAAGGCTTTTCCCCATCAGGGTAATTTTTGCATGGAATATTGATACATACTGAAGAACAAGGAACTGAGGGAAAGGACTTCATGCTTTTATGACAGCTGCCACAATATCCCACTATTTTCTGACTTTGTTGAAATTGGACAATAAATCAATAAACCTCTAGCTGATTGTTACCTTCAGTGAACTATGATGAAACATAATTTAAAAGGTGATTTTTAGGGGTAATTCCCTGGAGGTTTTATGACACACATTTGAGGTTTATTTTCTTTTTCCCCGTGAAAAATGTTTCAAATCTGTGCGTAAAATTGGGAAAGTTTTCATCCAAACAACCTGCCTTTGTCTCTCTCTTCAGCTGCTTCTGTTATCAGTCATATCAACATTATTTTGTGGCACTATTTCCACACTTGAAGGCATACTGGCTTTCACTGGAGAGACTATAGTACAGAAAGCAATGCTGTTCATACATGCAGCTTAGCTAGGTCCTGCCTTCAAAATGCTTTTTATGAGCACATGTCTGCACCCACATGCTAAACGCTTTGTATTCTGAAATTGAGGTCACAGCAAACCCTCCTGGACTGCTTTCTACAGAAGTAAAAATAAAAATAAATAAATAAATAAAGTATTTTAAAAGTGCACTTTCAATGTTTTAAGTGGGCTGGCCATAAAATTTCATGGGCCAGCTGCTGGAACACATTTTAAACGTGACTCTGAAGCGATGACCCTATGCAGTTCTGCTGTCCCAGCGATGACCCTATGCAGTTCTGCTGTCCCATCACCTCATTCAGGCATATAAGCAGATACGTAAATTTTAGATTTCCATTTGCAATGTATCCCATAGTATTTCAAAATTACATTTCAAGGTCAATATCAAGTAACATTATCTTCATGAAGAGTCAAATGTAGCTTAAAAATGAGAATACAGGTCAGAAGACAAGACAGTTCATGTACTTAAATACCAGCTGAGTCCTCTGCAATATTCACATATATCCTGAAGCATGTGTATTTATAATTTAATGCTGTCTTCACTTTAATTTTTCATTAAACTTTGAATATGACTTGGCCTGATCCAACATCATAGCATACTTGATACTACCCCCAAAAGATAATCTAGACCTAGTAACGATTCATGATTTTGCTTTGCATATAGTTACAGTCAACAAGAAATGACCTTTTGGACCCATAGGTTCTCAAGAACACAGTTTGATTTATCAGGCAATCTCTAGATTGACTTGGTTAAGTACTTGGCAGGATATTAGCAAAAGTTGGACTCAATTCAAGCTTTAATCAATACAGAGTTTGAAAGCTTTCATTCAAGGCAATAATAAAAGGAAAGCAGGAGTGGAGACCTGACAAAAACAACAATCAGCTGTCTGCTGTCTTAGTATAGAATATTAAAGACAGTAGAAGAGGGACAAACAACATTAATGATACAGAACCCAAACTCTGATCAAGAAGTGAAGATTTTCCAGTAAGCATACTGACAACCATGATGCAGATACTGTAAGATACAAAGTAATAATTGATCATTCTCTGCAATGCACCATGGCTTTATAATACTTGAAAAACCCGCATGTACACCCGTACAGACAGACGTACAGAGTAAAACCCTTAAAAATTAATCCCAGCCTTAAAAGAGAGTAAATCTACTAAACCACCAATCTAAATTTATAGTAATCTACAGCCACATTCCAGCGAAAGTGGCCAACATCTCCATGGACAGGAGAAACTCCTCAATTTCAGATTAAACAGTGAACACAACTGAAGAAATGCAGACAGTACACAGAAGTGAAATGACACACAAAACAATGTAAAACAAGGTGAAGATCTTCAGAAGGCTGCTGTGATCCTGACACAATTTGCTTCACACGCCCAATACTCCCTCGCTGCCTTTGTTCTAGGTTATCAGACAGAATTTGCAGAGTAAAGACATGGGTCAATCCACAAGGTCAGATTTACTTTGGGAAAAAATTCACGGGAGAGGATAATTGCACTTTTCTTCTACATTCTCTTCAAACTTAACACCCAGATTGCTTTAATGTTTAATGAAGAAATTGTAAGAGGGTATTAACATTCTTCTGTATGTAATGCTAGGCCAATTTAATCAAAAGGTATGACTTAACTGATCATGGAGTTTTAAAACAGTTCAGGTTTTGGTTTACATCAGGCTAGTATATAGTATTTTATACACAACAGCAGTTTTACTACTAAGGCAGTTTTAATACTAATGAGGAACTCCTGTAAGCACAGAAATAAATTGAAATAACAAAGCAGAGAACAGAAGAATGAAGGACTGAAGCTTTCATTGTGTGACAGTACTGGGCTCCATCAGAAGAGGGGTGGCCAGCAGGGACAGGGAGGTGATTGTCCCTCTCTACTCTGCCCTCGTGAGGCCCCATCTGGAGTACTGTGTCCAGATCTGGGGCCCCCAGTACAAGAAGAATGTGGAACTGTTGGAGAGGGTTCAGAGGAGGGCCACAAAGATGATTAGAGGCCTGGAGCACCTGCCCTACAAAGAGAGGCTGAGGGAGCTGGGCTTGTTCAGTCTGGAGAAGAGAAGGCTGCGGGGGACCTCATTGCAGCCTTCCAGTACATGAAGGGAGCTTATAAGCAGGAGGGGATTCAACTTTTTAAAAGGATAGACAATGACAGGACGAGGGGGAATGGATTAAAACTAAAGGAAGGAAGGTTTAGATTAGATATTAGGGGGAAGTTTTTAACAGAAAGAGTGGTGAGGTGCTGGAACAGGCTGCCCAGAGAGGTAGTGGATGCCCCGTCCCTGGAAGTGTTCAAGGCCAGGTTGGATGGGGCCCTGGGCAACCTAGTGTAGATCCAGGCCTGAGGTTGGTGGCCCTGCCTGTGGCAGGGGGGTTGGAGCTCTGTGATCCATGGGGTCCCTTCCAACTCATACCATTCTATGATTCTATGATTCTATGTCCCCACAGCTGCTAGCAACCTCCCTTAAGTTAGTTGTGAATTTCTTGGTGCAGAAGTTTGAATAGTACACGAACATGAAAACGTCCATCTAGCCAATGGACAGTGCGTAAAGGGAGAAAGGAAAGGGACAGTTTTATCTGTTTACTGTCAGTGAAACTGAAAAGTATAAACTGAAGGCACATAATCATGCCATGATTCCCCAATGCACCCAGGGACCAGTTTTCAAAATAGGAGTGGACAAAAAGGCAAATTCCTCCAAATATGCTCCACTTGAGGCAATCTTCACCTACACAGAGATTTTTACCTGTTTAAATAAACTAGTTCAGTTAAACCAATGTAAATCCATTTTCAGCATCCTCTGCTTTACTTCTCACTGTGAGTATGATGGACTGGATCTGCCTGGGGGTAGCGAGGCCCTACAGAGGGATCTGGACAGGCTGGAGAGCTGGGCTGAAGCCAATGGCATGAGGTTCAACAAGAGCAAATGCCGAGTCCTGCACTTTGGCCACAACAACCCCAGGCAGCGCTATAGGCTTGGGGCGGAGTGGCTGGAGGACTGTGTGGAGGAAATGGACCTGGGGGTACTGATTGATGCACGGCTGAACATGAGCCGACAGTGTGTGCGGGTGGCCAAGAAGGTCAACGGCATCCTGGCTTGCATCAAAAATAGTGTTACTAGTAGGAGCAGGGAGGTAATTGTCCCCCTGTACTCAGCACTTGTGAGGCCGCATCTCGAGTACTGTGTTCAGTTTTGGGCCCCTCACTACAGGAAAGACATTGAGGCTCTGGAACGCGTTCAGAGGAGGGCTACTAAGCTGGTGAGGGGTCTGGAACACAGGCCTTACGAGGAGCGTCTGAGGAAGCTGGGATTGTTCAGCCTGGAGAAGAGGAGGCTTAGGGGACACCTTATAGCTCTCTATAACTTCCTGAAGGGAGGTTGTAGTGAGCTGGGGGTCGGCCTCTTCTCCCGTGTAGGCAGTGACAGAACTAGAGGGAATGGTAGCAAGCTGCGCCAGGGGAGATTCAGGCTCGACATTAGGAAGCACTACTTCTCAGAAAGGGTAGTCAGGCACTGGAATGCACTGCCCAGGGAGGTGGTGGAGTCACCAACCCTGGGGGTGTTCAAGGAAAGACTGGATGTTGTATTGAGGGATATGGTTTAGTGGGAGCTAGTAGTAATAGGTGAATGGTTGGACTGGATGATCTTCTAGGTCTTTTCCAACCTTGATAATTCTGTGATTCTGTGATTCTGCGACTGCCTTTTGGATCTTGTGGAAAAGGAGAGTTAGTAGTTTTGACAGCCAGTTGCTGGACACTTTTCCCCATTCTTCCCACCACATCTTGGCCGGGCAGGTATGGCTAAGAACCACACAAACACAAAATCCAAACACAGCCAGCTCCCCATAGAAAATCCGAGAGGAAAAAATGGCATTCCTTACACCTTGTCATAAGTTGTGACCATGCACTTAACATGGTAAAAATGAACAGAAGGCTGACAAAAAACAGGGAAAGGATACATTACAAACATGCCAAAAATTTGAATGTATTCCAGCATGCAGGAGCCTAGTCAGATGCTGCAATGGCCGTGAAAAAAACCCCCACCTAATCCCAATGAAATATGAACAGAAACAACCTTAGCTGCAGCACTATGGGGTTCTTTTTTTGCATGTGTGTGGCTTTGTGATGACTCTGATCTACAGAAATACCAATACTGAAGCAGCGGGACATGAATGCGCGAGACACATCTTCCTTCAAGTGGGATGTTAATGCAGATGGGAGCGCTTTGCTCTCCCAGCTTTGACAGGAGGTTTCAGAACAGGAAATGTCACAACAGTCGTTTCCTTCTGAATTAGTTTTTTTTTTCATCAGAAATAGGAAGGGAAGAAACATGTTTTCAAGATTGATCCACTTCAAGGGTGAGCAGAAAGCCAACACTTAAAAGCAGGCACAAAATAGTCCAAATAAACTGCAGCCCTTCAAGCACTTCAATGTATAAAAAATTAGCTTTCACCAAACCTTACCTTCCCAGTACAAACAAAAGCAGACAGTGTCTGGTAACATACTATCCTGCTTTTGTCTGAGATAAAGTTAATTTCCTTTTTGGTAGCTGGTATAGTGCTGTGTTTTCGATTAAGTATGAGAACAACATTGATAACACGCTGGTGTTTTTAGTTATTGCTGGGTAGTTGTAGTGCCTACACCAACTCAAGGCATTTTCAGCTTTCCCTACCCTGTGAGGTGCACAAGAAGCTGAGAGAGCACAACCAGGACAGCTGGCCCAGACTGGCAAAGAGAACATTCCCTACCATATGACATCAAATTCCATATATAACTGGGGGAGCTACCTGAGAAGCGGGATCACTGCTTGGAAACAGTCGAGGCATTACTCCCCTTCTCAGCTGGACAGGTCAGAGAGAAGCTTTGGGGGGCACATGGCTCCAGCCAGGGTCAACCCAGCCCACCTAAAGAACTCATCTCTCACTATTTTTAATGGTTTAGGTGGAGAAGGTATTTCCATTCACCTGAATGCTTTCTAACCATTCTTTTACGAATTATTGTAGAATATTAGCAAGAAACAACCATTCAAAATGGCATCAGCTTGGAAAAAAATCAAGACAGAAGGACCGTTAATGTGGAGGGTGAGAATTTGAGAAGTATGACACACAGCTTGTGCAATACAAGCTTTTTAATGACCACTACCTAGGAATTTACAGAAATTTCCGAAAATATCTTCTGAAATTAAGGTATAGGATCATGGGGACTTTGCACAGGTTCTAGTTTTTTTTTTTTTTTATCAGTTCCCCCTCCTATATTGACATGGCACCTGGCTAAAAGAATCTTTCTATGGGGTCATTCACAAAGAAAGCATAATGATCACTATGAAAAGTGGAAACTTATTGGTGTTTTCCCCAAGGCAAATGCTTCACATAATGAGGTGTGTAGAAGAGATTTTTATTTTAATGAGAGGTTTTTCTAGAGCTTCTACTCCAGTTATAGAATGACTGCAATTGTAAAACATCACTAGAAATTGATTTCTGGTTTTGGAAACTAGTGAAACAGGTCAAGTCATAATTCATTGATCTGCATGGCATGGACACCCTCTACATGCGGCATAATTACCTAGGAAAGGTATTAGACCAGCTTACAGTACGTATCTGACAAGGAAAATGTCCTTAAAGAGGTCAGCAGTAGGTCACAACAAACAGCTCAGCGATTAAAGGAAGATACGCAACCAGCCATTACACTTACTAACATAGTATCAACCCATTGTTCTGCACAGCTTCCCCATTTGGTACATCATTAGAAAACAATATTATCTATTACACTGTGTTATTACTATCTAGAGATGGAAAATATAAATTATGCAAGATATCAATAAATAAGAGCTCCTAAATGGTCTTTAACAATAAAAACTGCTGACCTTATGCATGGCTGAGTTGCAAATCCAACAGAACAACAAATAACCAGATAAATACTACTAAAGGACATGGGAAATGTAACATGGGAATGTAACAAGTAAAAGAATGCATAATTTTGAAGGTCATGATCTCTGGTTGTTTAGGTTTTCTTAACTATGTGGTTATCTGTTTTAGAGCTAAAACTTGGGTGTTTAGAGCTTCTCCTCCCAAGATCTTTCAAGACAAAGAGTGTGCTCCCATCTCTGCATGGAGGAGGTGAGCAGTTAAAGCTCTGAACTTGCAGAACTGAACCATTTGAACTGAACCGGCTGTGCTGGACCACGCTGAGCAGAAACGTCCAACAGTGGTCATGTGGGCATTATTAATAGATGCACTGAATGACTGGTTCCAGTCCATGCTGAGCACTGTTATTCTGTAACTGTTATTTGTTAGAGAATTTATTCTCCTACCATTATGAGTCCATCTTCAGCAGCTGAAGGTCTGGAAGATACTGGAACATCATGAGGACAAAAATGAGCTCCTAAGTGGAGAATGTTGGATAATAGGACAGTAGGGAAATTGAAACAGAAGAGCCAGTGGAAGCCTTTCAAAAGCCCACATCCACAGTGGAGCAACAATCAGTTAGGGACAAATAATTTAGAATAAATGGTTCTTACATGTATAGTAAGCGCCATGATATAAAGTCTTATTTTCACATGAAAATATAAAGTCTAAATGAAAAGGCACTTTATAGAAGAGTGCATTTCTCTAATGTAAACAACTGTTAGGTGATAGAACCTGTTTTCATTTCCTGCTCCCATCGAAACAAGTCCAGTCCATACTTGTCACATGTCTTAAGAGGAAAACTGTACTTTTTGTAACAATGCTTTCTAACAATGTCTATTTTCTAACAATGCTGTTCTTCATTTCTGAATCCCCACACTGTAAACTACAAAGAACCAATCCCTTGGGCACAGAGTTGTTTAAACATACCTACACAGAAATTTAGGTCAAAATACTTATGGTTTTTTTTAGTCTGAGAAATGTCTATTATCAAAACACAAAATACACTTAAACAATAATGCTCCATCTCTAAGGGTATCGTGTTATAAAAAAAAAAAAACTTTAACAGATTCCTGTTACCCCCTGCTTACACACAATACTAGCTGAGACTCTGTTGGGTCATCGTGTTTTCACAAACACCATGTTGTAGGTATTTGGACAATTCAGAGCAAGAAAATACAGAGAAATGAGAACTGGGAGGAAAAAGGGAAAAAAAAAACCCAGAATAACTGGCTGCAGAAATTAATTACAAAGCTACAGGGTAAGCTTTTTTTGTGATGTGATGCATTTCATAGAATCATAGAATGGCATGGGTTGGAAGGGACCCCAAGGATCACAGAGCTCCAACCCCCCTGCCACAGGCAGGGCCACCAACCTCAGGCCTGGATCTACACTAGGTTGCCCAGAGCCCCATCCAACCTGGCCTTGAACACTTCAAGGGACGGGGCATCCACTACCTCTCTGGGCAGCCTGTTCCAGCACCTCACCACTCTTTCTGTAAAAAACTTCCCCCTAAGATCTAATCTAAACCTTCCTTCCTTTAGTTTTAATCCATTCCCCCTTGTTCTGTCATTGTCTATCCTTTTAAAAAGTTGAATCCCCTCCTGCTTATAAGCTCCCTTCATGTACTGGAAGGCTGCAATGAGGTCCCCCCGCAGCCTTGCCTTCTCCAGACTGAACAAGCCCAGCTCCCTCAGCCTCTCTTTGTAGGGCAGGTGCTCCAGGCCTCTAATCATCTTTGTGGCCCTCCTCTGAACCCTTTCCAACAGTTCCACATCCTTCTTGTATTGGGGGCCCCAGATCTGGACACAGTACTCCAGATGGGGCCTCACGAGGGCAGAGTAGAGAGGGACAATCACCTCCCTGTCCCTGCTGGCCACCCCTCTTCTGTTGGAGCCCAGGATACCATTGGCCCTGCGAGCTGCAAGAGCACACTGCTGGCTCATGTTAAGTTTCTCATCCACCAGAATCCCCAAGTCCTTCTGAGCAGGGCTACTCTCAAGAAGCTCTTCTCCCAGTCTGTATCTATATCTGGGGTTCTTCCAGCCCAAGTGCAACACCTTACACTTGGCTGTGTTGAACCTCATTAGCTTCACCCAGGCCCATCTCTCCAGCCTGTCAAGATCTCTCTGGATGGCTTCCATTCCATTTACACATCTTGAAATAATTCTGAAGACTGTAAAAGTGGCTTTATGAATGGAAATGGAAGAACAGAGGGTTTTAATGGTGTATTTGAAAAGAGGACTGGGGGCAATTAACGACTCTTTACAAGAACTGTTAAGCAACATGTGAAGAATGAATTCTAGGAGAGAGCATATAGATATTGTTTCTTTTCCAAAAAGCTTCTTCTGTATGTGACTCTAGAAAACTCAGAGCCAAAACTGACTTTAATGTTTTTTCCTGCAGGTAGGCTTTCTTTAACCTATCAGCCAGAAGCCATCAGATGTGGCAAGTCACTTCAGAGTGAAATCCAAATATATATTTCAGTCGTGTAGTGATTTCATTCACTGGCCTTCATAAATATGCTGGATACAATAGTGAGAGAAGGAGGATGCGGTAAACTAACAGCAGAGGGTATACAATGTTTTTAAAGCCTAATCGAGTCTGTTGTTGATGTTCAGAGCTTGGACCCAAAATATCATCACAAGAAATTGTAACAAGAATCTCAAGAACCATCTTGGATCTGGTAGAGCCATTTCTCTGTACCACCATCACCACTTGGAACAGACTCCTTAGCCACTATAAGGTATTAATTAGCTAGCAGATGAAAGAGACTAAGTGTTTAAGTATTGCTATATTTGCACATAAAAGAGGTTAAACTTTTAAATAGCTATCTGCAAATAGCATTGAAAGAATAGCCCCAAATGCAGTCTTGCAACCCTATGTGTAATTTGGCAACTAGTCCACAGACTTCCTATCTAAAAGGTTTGACTCATAATTATATGTTGCTATACAGAATCTTTCCCAAGCACCTGCTGAAGATTTAGAAGTGTTTAGGGATTAGGAAATATTTATTTTACTCATATAATATACAATTCCTCTCAGTTTACTCCAGCACAAAGTGTTTATGAAAGAGCACTGCTGTGACACCTTGTGCTGCATATCCTTATTTCTGTGCTTGTGTTTTACAGTTTTAGGTACTTTCCCTCATGCAAATAGTCACATCAAGTAATTTGTATGGAAATCTTTAGCATAAAATTTTAAGAAAGGATAAAAAAAAGGATTCATAAAACAAAACAGGTCTGACCAAAAGGAAATAAACAAGAGTAAGTCAAATGTGGCGGTTTCTCATTGTCAGAGCCCAGACTTAGATCTAAGCTGAGAGAAAGGTAGGTTGTGAGGCTAATTTTTGTTATGCTCTGAAATTACACTGAAACCATTTTATATATTTTCTATGGACTTATTTCCATAGAATTATTCCAAACCCAAGTTTAAATAGTAAATCTTTACTAAGTGACAATCATGTGGAGAAGAAACTTGTAGAACCCCAGACAGGGAGGAAGACCCAAGGAGTGATACCACATCACAGAGAGAAAGATGGGGAGCATTTTCATCTCTACAATCCAAATGTGACATCAGCATCAGTCAAATTGTCTTGCAGTATGGGGAAATGCAGCATCAGGCCACAGAGGAAAAAGGGCACAGGTAGAACCCAGATTCAGCTCTGTTGAGTGTGTACAGATGGTCGCTAATAGCAATCTTCTCTTTTGAGTTAAGAAGTTTAGCTATGTCCTGCTCCATACCCTGCCCAAGAGGGGAAGACACTCAGACCCTATTCTTGCCCAAAGTAACTTTTATTGCTAAGAGCTAGAGTGTATCATCGGCTCTGGGTCCTGTGAGGAAAGCTCTGTCTATGTAGGCCTGTATGCAACAACACAGGATGGGACAGCACAGCAGCACCTAGCATAATGAAGCTTGACTGAGGTCCCACATCTCACATGTGGGCCACATCTTCCTCAGTTCTCTCTCTTTTCTCAGTACTCCTTACTGCCTTTAAGTAGTATCTGCTCATGATCTTCTTTCTTCCTCACTTTGAGTTAAACCTGTTCTTCTCTTTCACCTCACACCATCTAATCTAGCCCTTGCCTCCAGCTTCCTTGCCTGATGCCTCTTCCTTCTCCCTTCACCCACAAAGCATAAACAGAAACGTTCAGTGAGTAAGATTTTAGTTATTTCTTCCATTCACATCAGACCGTACACTTATAGAAGCTTAGCACGAATTTGGATGTTTTGCTTTGAACCCCCCTCCTCAACTTGCCACCAGGCAGCACTTACCCCGATGCTATGATCTTAAATTTAAGGAGGAGTTATTTCTTCCACTTTGAAGGGAGCTTCTGCAGGTTAATGCATCAGTGCAGCTCCTGGAATCAAAACCTCATAGTGACAGCAACAGCACTTATCTCTTAGTGAGACATGCAGAAGGACCCTGGCTTAATTTTTTGCATATGGTTATTGTCATTAAAATGCATTGCATTCTATCATGAAGACTACGTGTCATGAGTAGCATGTGTACTGTGTGACAAACGCAAGCTGAAATGGCATACAGACAAAGCCAAGTGCATCCAAGTGCCAGACTCTTCAAACTCTGATCTGAAGATTCCAGGTGTTTTATTCTCCGTAGCAGCTTTATGGAGCACCTGCAAGAACAGGCCTGTCTGTGATAAAGCTGTTCATGTGCGATAATGCTGTGGCTTCAGTTTTCAGCATTAAAACGTATGTTACTAGCTTCATTTCAGCAGCACTGTGCGACACACAGAATGAAACAGACACGAAACACTTGAGAAACAAGTTTAAGAGGACAAATGAGATCAAAGAACAGAGCCTACATCACGTTTTGTTGAAAACACATTCAGCCATTAGATCAAATGGTCCATGTCACATTCTCCTGCAATTTCCACAGCAACTTCTTTCTGGCAGGGATGAAGCATTTCTTACACTTTGTCATGTGTTATGATAAAGTCAGTTTGATTTAAAAGATAATTCTTGTTTCACCGAAAGCCCACAGCCGTAACTGAAGACTTCAAAACACATTAGCTATACAGAAAGCCTTACAAGATATCCCAAAACAATAAAGCAGAAACTGTCAAGCAAAATACCGTGGCCA
The DNA here is from genome assembly GCA_020800305.1 of Porphyrio hochstetteri. Taxonomy (NCBI): domain Eukaryota; kingdom Metazoa; phylum Chordata; class Aves; order Gruiformes; family Rallidae; genus Porphyrio; species Porphyrio hochstetteri. Next base: position 37,727,335 of record CM036905.1, read on the forward strand.
AAGTTTCTAAGGAAGGGAATGAACACCTCAAAGCCAGCTCAGCAGTGCTGGGATTGTGCAGTGAACCAGCATGTGCAGGTAGGACCTCAGTATTGCTATCAGATATATGGGCTCTGCCAACAAGCACCTTTGTATGCCAGACCAAGCACACCCAACTACGTAATGGAAGAGACGGGGACATCTTTGTCCCCCACAGGTTCTTTTTTAACCAAGCCAAATACAGCTAGCTTTCATCAATTCCCTTTTCCAGTTATAAGGAAATTGGCATTTATTTGGACTGAGGATAAATCAAAATAAGAGACAGGATTGTTCGGAGAGCCTGGAGGCTTTATGGATATTTTCCCAAGTAGATGGATATGATGATTGACAGTTATTGATATAATCACTAAGATTTGCGATGTCATTTAGTTTTTCTGAACATCAGCTTCTCTTTATTTTCAAGGAGGGAAAAGAAATAACCCAGCTTGTTCTGAAAATGCTTTGTTTCCATTTATCACACAAAACGAACTACAACATCTCTTTGATTCTGTCATATTGTTCTCTGACAATTACACTGAGCATTTAGAATTAAGAATTTCAGTTCAGGCACACAGACTGTAAAAACCAAATAAAATTGCAATACAGGACTCTGGTGAGCAGCCAGTGACTGTGGGGCAGGTTGAAAGAAAAATACACAAGTAAGAAAACACTGCCAGCAATCCAAGGTGTGAAAGGCAAAGTAAAAATGACAGTATACCACTGCTTTAAAACAAATGCCGCACCACCACCCCATTTTGTTTGCGTTTCTGTAAGACAAAGTACCCTGTTGTTTGTTAAATACAGTAATGGAACTGTTTATTACTATTTACCTTCTAAACAAGAGAAAGACCGTTAATCACACCATTGAGTAATCACATTAAAGAACAGCAGTATCTTAAAAAGGATTCTTTGGCAAATTGAAGTTTTAAAGCAGACAGTACTTTCTATGAACAATCCCAGAGTAAGATATCACTAAATTATTTGAAGCTGGAAGGTCTGCAGATCAGCTACCATAAATATGAGACTAATTACACCATCCAGAGCTCCTTAAGAACTGAACAGTTATTCTAAAGGGACGTAACTCAAGAGCCACAAAATCTTCTGTGGAAAACTTTAGTGAGGTCTGTGCGATGTAATTTCAATAGACAGGCCAGAATTCAGAGCAATGCATTCAATTGTACCAACCCACAGGAAAAAAAGTGGGAGACACTGTTCTTCCTGGAGGGCAGAGCAGAGCTACTCCTACGTACTCAGCCGCACAGGTCACATCAGTTGAGGAACACATCAAGGACACGCACCCTACATCAGGGAAGTGCCTGATGGGCAAGGTAGAAGGAGTCACAAAGTCTCTGTGTAAACCCAGGGAGCTCACTGCCCCTCCTGCATTTCTACAGATGGCAGAAAAAGACAATGATCCACACAGCCCCTACTGCCCCTGCTGACAGCTGAGCAGTGGTAGTGTCTGTGTGGGCACCAGACACATGGCCAAACAAACAACAGGGTCCCTCTGAAGTGCCACTGACCACCATGCAGGTACTACTACCCACCTTCTCCCCCCCATCCCAGCAGCATCCCAGGCATACAGTACCAGCAATCATGAGAAGGCTTTCCAACACCTGAAGGGACTCACAGGAAAGCTGGGGAAGAACTGTTCACAAAGGCATGTAGCAACAGCATGAGGGACAATGGTTTTAAAATAGAGCACTGTAGGTTTAGATTAGACATTAGGAAAAAGTACTTTACTATGAGGGTGGTGAGACACTGGAACAGGTTGCCCAGCAAGGTGGTGGAGGGCCAGCTGTATTCTGGGCTGCACCAAGCTCAGCATTGCCACTCAGTCCAGGGAGGTGATTGTCCCACTCTACACTGCACTGTTGCAGCCTCACCTCAAGTACTGTGTACAGTTTTGGGCACCACAGCACAAAGAGGGAAAAAAATATTGGAGAGTGTCCAGAGGAGGGCAAAAAGGATGGTGAAGGGTCTGGAGGGGAAGTCTTATGAAAGGAGGCTGAAGTCCCTCGGTTTGTACAGCCTGGCAAAGCAGAGGCTGAGGGGAGACCTCATCACATTCTGTGGCTTCCTGACAAGGGGGAGCGAAGGGGCAGGTGACGATCTCCTCTCTGGTGACCAGAGACAGAACAGTATGAAGCTGTGACAGGGGAGGTTTAGGTTGGATATTAGGCAGAGGTTCTTTACTGAGAGGGTGGTTGGGCACTGGAACAGGCTCCCCAGGGAAGTGGTCACAGCACTGAACTTGGCAGAGTTCAAGAAGCATCTGGACGATGCCCTCAGTCACATGCTCTGACTTGGTGGGCCCTGTGTGGAGCCAGGGGTTGGACTCGATGATCCTTTTGGGTCTCTTCCAGCTCAGGATATTCTATGATGCCATGATGATCTCACTCTCTCCCACCAAAGACAAGAAGAGAGAAAGGAGGCTGCTGTCAGAGTGTGCCAATGGCAGAAGTGAACATCTGCAACAGCTAGTGGGCTGCTTCTATCCAAGATGAATTTATTTGGGGTATCTCAAGATCCTCATGTGCATCCACCCCTATAAAAATAGACAAGGCATTCACCAGAAATATAGGACTGGTCTTTATTTGGCATATTGTAAGTCCATTAAAAGTTTATAAATACAAAAAAAAAAAAAAAAGTAATTGATAAGGGTTTCTTCAGGCAGGAAGCAAACAGAAGGAGAGAGGCTACAGTAGCACGTCACATAGTATTAGGCAGTTGAGAAAAATGTATTTTAATTTTTTTCAGATACTACCTCACAATACGCTGTATATACACCACAGTGTATTTTGTACAGATGATAAAACTTATTAATGGCATTTCACTATACTTTCTGCCATTAAATCATGGCTAGAAAGTGGGGTGAGTCCATCTTCCGAAATCTAAATAACGAACTGTGCAATTTAGGAAAGCATGGATTAAAGACTCTACTAGCTTTCCTCTTTCCTAAGAACACCAGAACACATAATGCTTGGAAAATTAAACTGAAATTAATGAACTCGAGATAACACATATTTTAGTGAAGTTTACACAGGTAGTTTTTTCCTCTAATCTTGCATAATCAGATCAGGTCTGCTTCTACCTACTCTTTGTTGCCATCATCTGGGCTGTTTGCAGCAGCGATCAGCTGATCCTCAGGGAAGCTCAGGGAAAGGTAATTTTTACAATGACCGCCTAAACCAGCACTTAGGCATGTAAAAGGAAAACAAAAGTGTAATTGAATTTTTCTGCCTTTCCAAAAGACGCCGAAGCAGCAGAGGGCCTTGTCACTCGGCATCCTTGCACTGCTCTTCAGAGAGACATGGAGCCATATTGCAATAGAGACACAAAACATCAGAGAAGAGCTACAGTTCCAATTAGGACACGATCAGCCACTCTAGGCAATAAAACAACAGGAGGCATCACAACATCGATACCTGAGAAATACTGCCACTTGTTATCTAACCATATCGCTCACTCAAAACATTACCCAGGAGATTCAGAGCCAGCCTAAACACTTCAGAAACCATCCAGAGCCGTATGGCACTGCATTCTTTCATACCTCAGGAGTAAAAGTTAGCCAGAGCCTTCTGACAAACTAAAATGATTTATTATCACAAAGCAGAACTAATGCATTCTGCTTTACAACTCTCCTGGTACTCTAGGAGAGACGTTGCATTTATTACCTACAGTACATAATGCCCACTGCAGAGCTCTGTATTATTCATAAGACTGGCTTTTTTTGTGCCATCATAATGCTGATAAATTATGAAAAAATGCATATTTTATTTCAATTTCTAACATATTTTGGTATACATATCAATCCATCACATTGCTGTAGGAGGAGTAAGCGTTATTGCTGACAGCTGTTGACACGTTCACCTCAACAGAAATGAAACAAAAGGGCTGCAGAGATCGTCCTTACTCACAGGTATCATTCCACTTTCATTGCTTAATTTTTTGTGGCTTGGTCTTTGTAGGAGGCTATGGAAAAAGTCAATGCTATCAGAATTGGGGAGCGTGGCGGGATGAAACAGTACAAAGGCTTAAAAAGGAAAAAAAAAAGAAGCCATCAAAGGTAGAAAGTGGTATTCACAATTTTCTCTTCAAAGGTAGAGTTCTGCTAACAGAGTGGCTCCCTAAGATAAATTTCATTTCCTAGATCAAGGTGAGGTTAATTCCTACAGGAGCTGATACAGGTGCTGCTGAGTAACACAACTCCAGATTCAGGTAGGGCTGAAATGAAACTAGGGTTATTTCAGCTTCTCTGGATGGGTGAAGTCCATCTCTTCCTCTCTCAGCTGGAGGTAACATGAGCGCATAGCACAGAGGGCCCCCTCTGCTCATCAGTCCCAACTAAAACCACCTCACTAAAAAATATTACTAAAACTGAAAATACAACAGCTTGCCCTCAAATATGCTCAATTACTCACAAAAGCATCATCTAATAGACATATATTAGCTAATAACTACTCAACTATTATTAAATTGTTTTACATGGGTCTTGACCTGATGTTAGCATTTCTGGTGCCTTCCACAGAACATGGCTAACAGGAACAGCTCTATAGATATTCAGGTATCATTAATGTTACAGTATTAACCAATACTGGTAGAAAAAATCCACAACACACAGAACAGATGTTCTAATTTGTATAATTTATTACCAAAAAAAAATACCAGCTCTCACAAACCCCAAAACTCCACAGTTCTTATGCTGTGGTCTCTTTCGGAAGGCTTAGCGATTATTATTCCCGATACTTTATTCTGTTTGGAACTTGAAACAATTAATATCAATACGAAATGTAGAGTCAGTTCTCTGCTACTTCATTTTTATTCATTAAAATACCTAACTAATATTTACTGAAAGATCACAGCACAAACCCAGCAGAAAGCATGATACATTAATCTGCGGCGCGCACACGGTGTACGTCGGGTACCCTTTTATCTGCACACAGGCAGTCTGCGGGAGAGGCCTGTGCCTGACATACGGCCACAGCTTTTAGATCTATGAGACCATTAACATAATTGGCTCTAGGAGCAGATGCAGGGTTATTTGCCTTAAAATCCTAGCAGCAGACTTCAACCACTGAGTAAAAGGTGGATATTAGATATCTTTCTAAAAGTCATGTGCGCTCTCCCTGCGCAAAGAGGAATTCATATCTCATGCTCAGCGAGTTGCTTAGATCGTTAAAAGGGGAAATGGATTTCCTTTAACAAGCGCTGCCTGCCCAGCGCTGAGCGTGGCTGCATCCCCACCACAGCCTGAGCCGTGGCATGACCTCAGCAGCATCTCGAGCAACCGTCCTGTGTGACTTGGCACGGCCGAGAAGGACATGGCACAGCCCATTACCACCCACCCGCACAGCGCGTCCTCCCTCCACCGAAGGGACCTGGGCACCATCTGCTTCCAAATGCCTCACCTCACCCCGACACAAAGCTTTCCCACTCTGAACATTCCCAAGTATGGTCAATCATCATAAAAGTTTCATAAAAGCAACACACAGGAGTACTCAGCAGCCTTAGAGGCGCCTGCCCACGTTGGAAGTATACCGCATCGATCAGATAACACACCAAACGCAGAGATGCACAGAAGGCAGCCTAAGCTGTGCCCAACACGCGGCTGGATGGGATATACTGGGATATCCTGCCATCTGCTGGGAACAGGCGGCTGGCTGCATCTCATAAAACCACTTACCACACACACCCCATCACGGCCTTTTAAAAACCGTGGACACCAAATGAAGTTACACAAAGATGCGCAAATTGTCCCACCCATCACACAAGTCATTTGTGAAATGCATGCTGCTGCACATACTTTGGAGGCGTAGTGCTTTGCCAGGACCTCCTCTGGTGTATCCATCATTTTACAGAACAACACAATTATTTACTCTAATAATATTAATGCTGTAAATGCTATCAGTCATGTTAATTCTTGCGTAATTGAATATTTCATTATTTGAATAATAAATGGAATGTTTCAATATGCCAGTAATTTAGAAATATTTGGTGCTAAGCTGTTGCTTAAATTTCACCAGTTTCTTTATTTTTAGCATCTTATTCCAAAGTGTTCGGATATTTTAGGGGGGCTAGGGGGTGAGTTTTATTTCGGTTAAAAGCCCCAGCTGCTGGATTCTGGAGACTTCACATGCATTTGAGCCTTTTCATTCTTTTCAGACTCCTAAACAAGTCTGAGGAAACTTTACAGAAAATAATGGAGGTGGGGGGAGTTGGAAACAAAGCTAGAAAGTAACTTTATGTTTTTGAAAACAGTAAATTCGGCTCACTACAGCTACCTAACTCCATGCCAGCCAGGTTGCAAAACCTTCAGCACCACTGTAATAGTCTCAAAGAGCTTCATTTCTAGCTTATGACCCTCCAAAGCCAACGCAGACAGAAGAGGGTCACTGCAGCACATCCCAACACGATGCCCAGCCAGCGGTATGCAGTCCCAGGTGGCTGAAGCGTTCATTCAGCAGTGCACATCTGCAAACTGTTTCAGAATAGATACTTCAATGCTGCACTGAGGACAGCTATACCTTCAAGCTGGCAAGATAACACACATGGCACCCTAAGATAACTGTGCAGAGAAAGTTCCGGGATATCCCCAGGTGTTCACAGCCCTGCGGTCACTGCAGTGGGATTATACATCCTCCTCTGTGTAGGCAAGCCTGCCTCACTGTCCTGAGAGGTGCTCAGGGTGAAAAGCAAGGTGGGTCCCCCCCCCAGACAGGAAGGAGCATGCCAATATGCAAAATACCTGTCCGAGAGCATTTTCCAATCAGAAAGTTGGCTGGGTGAGGCAGAGAGGAGCACAATGTGAAGGTAAGCACTTTTGTTTAAGAAACTCTTGGTAAAAGGCAATATGGAATATCATATGAGGAGCAGCTGAGGAAGCTGGGGATGTTTAGCCTTGAGAAGGCTGAGGGGAGATCTTATCAATGCCTACCAATTACCTGAAAGGAGGTTGTAGAGAGGTGGGCGATGGTCTCTTCAGTCAGGTGACAGGTGATAGGACAAGGGGGAATGGCAAGAAGCTGTGCCAGGGCACGTTCAGATTAGATGTTAAGAAGAAATTTTTCACTGAAAGAGCTGTCAGGGCCTGAAATAGGCTGCCCAGGGAGGTGGTTGAGTCACCATCCCTGGATTTGTTTAAAAGACGGGTAGATGAGGTACTTAGGGATATGGTTTAGCATAGGACAGGAATGGTTGGACTCGATGATCTTAAAGGTCTTTTCCAACCTTGTAATTCTGTGAAAGCACTACCTGTCTGTTAAAAAAGTGTTGGCTTAGCAATTTCCTCATAACAAGTAGTTCAACATTTAAAAAGAAAACCAAACAAACCACCTTAAACTTTTATCCATTGCAGCAGCAGCACTATGAAGAATGCAACATGTCATTTAAAGAACAAGATAACACCACTGGAGTCCTCAGTTGACTGAGCAAACACACACAGGTTCTTCACAACTTAATAAAAGCCTCCAAAAGGCAACCAAATTTTTCTGCATGATGTCAAAATGTTTTTTCCTAAAACACTGCAGCCTATTCACAAACCCCCCCCACCGTTAAATATTATGGGCTGTGCCTGTAAATATGCACACTCCTACATAATCCTACAGAAGGAAATAACATAATACGTTACAAATAACCCGACTCCCGAGGAACCCCAACCACTTAACAAATCTACAATAAAACGATTTATTCACAGTGATTACTCCATATCCACTCAGAAAGGCTGCCAACTAGAGGCAAAAAAAAAAAAAAAGTTTAGCTGCACTGGGGAGTAACACAATTGCAGCTTAAAAAAGCAAAACAGACTCAAAACATTAGAGCCAGTGGAAGCAAGCAGCTGAGAAAAGTGCAACTGCTTGAGCTGGAATCTGGCCAGGACACAGGAGATGATGCCTCTGGTCCAGAGAAAGCCACTGAAACAATCGCCAGAGTCCCCTGTTCAGTTTTGCATTTAACATGAGAAGTGACATGACTATCCTGTAGAGTGCTTCCCGCTCACTTTCTGGCTTAAAGGAAACAGGCTGCTTAAAACATTACACAAAACACTAAGTGCATGACAGCAGCTTAAACGTATTTCAAAAGGAACATGCTGAAGTTGTGCAAGCCCCTGGCTCCCTCGTTCGTGTCAGCATTAATGCAAACCACACTTCAAAGCGCTGCCACCAAGTAGGCAACAACAGGTTACCAAAAAAAAAATTTAAAAAAAAAAATGGCACCTGCAGAAAAACACATCACAGAGAAAAAAGAGCAACTTTGCAGATAAAGCTCAAAGGGAGGAGGAAATGAAGTCTGCAAACACGTTCAGTATAAAAACAGACCAGGAAATAATCGTAGCTTCGCTCACTTGGGTGGCCTGTGCCACTCAAGACAAACCGGGAACATTTATTTCTGAAACTAAAAAGAGTGTATCACACTTCCAACGAGCGACTGAGGTTAAATTATTGAATTTCCTGCCCTTTGAACTGCAAGCAGGACACTTCATGGCAAGTCAGAAATAATCCAAACAAGAACCACCACGCACCACATATTTCCCACAGACTCTTTAATACACCAGATCTACGTGAGCCTCCAGTGTACATCAAGGCTCATTCACACGCTGAACAGGTGGCAAGACTAACTCCCCACAGATACCGCCAGCTCTGCTTGTGTCCAGGCATTAAGGGGTCTGACCAGCCCTGACTCCCACCCCTGGGGGCTTTCCCATCCTGCCCATGGTCCCGGATCCTATTTCAGCCTGGCCTAGAACATCAGTCCCTGCCCATGGCCCCTTGGGCAACACACACCCCTTCCCCTGGCTGATTCAGCAGACCCCTCATAGTTAATTAAGGCTCCCAACAGCAGAGATTCTGAGTGAGCAAAGCACTGACCATCACCACAGAAACAACTGGAGAAAAACCCAAATCAACTATGAGAGACAGTATCACAGGTAGGAGCTGCAGGAGAACTTCTGTGGTCTGTAAACATCACTGCTCTTTTTCAATATGCCTTCATATTTAAATGCAGTTAATGATATAGCTATCATTTTAAAACAGGGAAAAAGCCAATAGAATGTATAAAATTAATATCCTATGAAAACATTATTTCGGACATTAAAGAAACACAATTTATAAAAAATTCTCATTTAAAATTAAGGGAGAAACTTTTTTAGCATCAAACAAATTTTGGATATTGAAAGTGAAATAAGTATTTCCAAGAGGAAAAACACTGCCAGGAAATACTGCCAGAATTCACTGATAATTCCTGTTCTTGGGGTGGACATGTGCTTTCTTCTATATTTTCTCTCATTCCATGTATTGTAATGGTTCCTTTATATGCTTGCAGATGTGCATATAAGCGATAAAGGGATGCATAGATCTTTGTAAGTGATCTGCTTTAAGAGGCACTTAGAGCAGTGACCCCTTAAAGCAATTTCAAATACTTGCCAAGATTTAACACTTATTTTGCTAGACAAATAGCCTATTATTGGCAAGTTGGTTATTCTTCTGGTACGTCAATCAGGTCAGGCTTAAAATCAATACACAGCATTTGTCAATTGTGTTTCATATGTCTTCAGCCCGATTATATTCATTATGAAAGAGCAGCCTACTAATAGCATTCATTGTAAATCAGGTTATAGTGTCAGGAAGCAAACAACCTTACTGCAAAATAATGAGCTTAAATTCTTAGCTAGAAGAGCCATACAGCCAAAGCTCAGCTGTAAAAACCATAATGCACGTAGTCTTTAGCCTAAGACAACCTTCAGCCTACAAAACCCTGGCATAATGTTGCCATAAGTACTCCATCAATCCATGTTTAATATCAGTCACGAGGAGAAAAGTAAGCCCAGCAGAGCCCTTCTTAAGAAGAAATCAGATTATATCCCATATCCTATGGTTTCATCCAACCATTATATACACTAATATTTGAACAGAACTCATTTCACCTTCAACCCTCCAAAGTCCCCAGCAAAAATGGAAAAACAGCTGATTAAGTTCCTGAAATAACCTCCCAAACACAATTCTATTTCCTCTTAGCAATACAAACTGACAAAAATACACCCATCTGATGTACCTGGCCACAAACCTGACTCAGAGTACATGTTTTACATCCATTTGTTTCCAATACATCCAGAGAAGAAACAACAAAACCCACCATCCTACATCCTCAACCACAACTGTGTCACCCCTAATTTATGTTCAATAATTACAACAGCAAAGGCAAAAGGTGAGCACAGATCTGAGTTCCAGGCTGTGGTATGCAAAGGGGGTCAATCACAGCTGACTGGCATTTGGAGTCAAACTAAGAGAATTTGAAAAAACAGATGCCAATTCGGAATGAGAAAAAAAGGAAGCGAAGGACCAAAGATGTAGGGCTCTAATTGACATAGCATAAATACAAAAAAAAAAAAAAAAAAAGGATGAAAAGCTTACATTTTTTAGAGAGGAGAAACCAATTATTTAGAAGCATGGTGAAGTCATTTACAATGCTCCAGCTTTTTAGTGGTGGCTGTACCCAAGAGCCAATTAAGTAAATGTTACTGCAAGATAGCCAGAGTTCCTATTTTTTAAATTGAATTATTATCAAATTGTAACCACTGGCTGAAGCAAAGGCTTAAAAGACTCAGTATAGTTTCTATTTGTTACCATGGAAGCAGGGGAGAATGACATTCAATATATTTCAGAAAAAAAAGTCTTTAATGCTATTCATTAATAGCAATTATTAACTTCTACAGACTTCCATAACAAACATTCTCTTTGGCTCTTTAAGACATCAAATACATGATCAAACAGGATGACGGAAGTACATCTGAGAAAAATGCTGACCACTTATTAATTTATTTGACTAAGAAAACTAACACACAAGCTGTAAACTGCCTAGAAGCTTGGCAGTTTTCCTACCACCGTTGAGAAAGGACTGGTTATATCTTGCCATCATTTTTTCATATACTCTGCACTCCACTGGCTTCATCTGTCTAAATATTGTACGCAGCAGCCAGAGGATAGGGTGACCTAGAGTTTCATTGGAAATGGCAGAGTCACGTTAGGTAAGGTCCATCAGTACTGCTGCATTGCTTTTAATAACACAGTTAATAGCTTGTGTTGACAGAGACTATAATGTATGTTTGGAATCCTGCATTTTAATCTGCCATCCTTTGGATACATGGATGCAAATGATACAGGAAGTAACATCTGAATGTTAACATGAATGAATTATTCATACGACAAGCTAATGGCTAAATGACACTGACTTGAGAAACAGTAAAAAGTCAGTTTCAGGTAAGTCTTTATGTCATTACATCTTACTGAGCAATCAGACTTGAAGCACAAGCAGATTTCTCAAAAAAAGGAAACTTCAGCCAGTGAAACAACTGGAAACCTTTTAAGCCATACCAGGGGTGCAGAGGGGGGCAAAGAATAAAGGTCTCTTGCAGAATCTTGGTATTCAGTTATCTAGGCAGATATTTCGACATATTTATAAATTTATTTCTCTTCCCTGCTTACTGTTCATTGAAGTTCATTACCATCACCAAACAATTGCCTTTTTAAAAAAGATGTGCACAAGCCAGACAATGGCAAGTTGCATTCATTCCTTTATCAGACCTGACCATACATAGGAAGGTGGGACCAATGCAGACCTACAGAAGCAAGAACAAAAAGCCTGAACTGAGTAGGGTTTACAGCAAGAAGAAATAAAACATTCAAGTAATTCTCTTCCTTCCTTCAGCTGACAAAGATGTGTGCTACGCAGCCCAAGTTTCCCAGAGCGCGTACAGAACATCCCATCCAACCACCTAGCAGGACATACAGCAGAAGACAGAGCATGTCCAGGAGCACAGACTGGGCTGTCCCCAAGCTACAGCTGCCACCAACTCAGAATCTCTGCTGTGGATCCTTCAAGAAGAAACCCTTCAAGTGGCACTTCCCCCCATGAAACCACTCCCAAAAGGCAAAAACCATTTTTTTGTGTGTCCCTGAATTACACTGGAAATGCTGATGAACATTATTTAACACAGACAGGGACCACCGGGACAACATTATTAACTTAAACTGTACAATTTTCAGATGATCTCCAAGACTTGGACTCCTTGATCTTGCAATTGCAACCTGTCTTGCTTGAAGGCAGCATGAACACCAACCAAATTTGGTAGCTACAGCCTCCCTTCACTATTGTAGGTGATGACTATGCAGCAGCTCTGCTTCACAAATTAATGAATTGGTCATACTAATTTTAAAATTTAGATTAAGTAGATTAAATTACCAATGTGACCAGGGAGGTAAAGTTTCACAACAGATTATCCAACAGATTATATCTAACTAGTTAGCATCCTGAAATCATGACCCTGAGTCACTTTAACAACCCTCAGCAACCAAAAAGGGAGGGGAAAAAAGTCACACCAATGAAATTGGTGTCTCTGAAGTTAGAGAGGCATAGTTTCTTCTGCTTCTATAGTCGACTGTCAAAGGGAGTGACTAATCTTTTACCTGCTTTATCACCACTTGTTGCCCACTTGATTTTCTTTACTGTAAACCAGGAACATGAACAACTGTCCCCTTCCCCATGCATTTTCTGATTTTGGCATAAGTGGAGACCTCCAAAGTGGTGGTGTAAGCAGGAACTCTTTATCAAAAATATTCAGTTGTCAGATTTACATTTTTCCACTCCATAATCCCCAGGAGAGGGGAGGGGGTGGAAAATCAGGTTTGTTAAACTTGGTAAGCATGAGAGCATTTCACAAGTATTGCTTTTTTTTTTTGACCCCACCATAGCTGTTTCAGCGAAAACATTAGGGACAAAGGGAATAATTGAATTAAAAGAAAAAAAAAAGCCTGCTGTAGATATTACACATTTTTCTTACTTTAAATAATAAGCTGGAGGTGTTCTCCTGTGAGAACTTGGTTGTCTCCCGGATTATGTAGCTTTGATTTTATATTTTATAATATTTTTTTTCCCAAGACTTGTAAGCAACAATTACCACCACAGCTATCTAAAACAATTTAAGAAGATAACCATCTATGCCAGTGCAATCAATCCAGCTGGAGCCTGAGCCAGTCATTCACCCACAGATTTCCCCTTCCCACCCCCAGTTTCTCATCATCTGGGAAAGTCACTTTTTTCAGAAAACCATTCCCAGGGGTGGCCCCAGTAGCACACCGAGAAGGCCACCCACTTTGAACTATTTCAGACCAGAACATATGGCTCAGGTAATATGATATGCAATGGATATACAGTTCCTTCTTGATATCTCACAATAACATCACTCTCGTGGAGCAATCGCTAACTACCGGCTTAGTGAAACAGGCAAGAGGACTCCAGTTCCTGGGTTGTTTGCTCTACCTGTGCTTCTCTCTGATTGCTATCAGAGGAAAGAATGGGAGCCTCACAGAAGGCAGGCAGTGGTGGGATCACCCTTGTGCTCCACCAAGTTCAATGGTGCAGCAGCCTTTAAATGCTCCTCACAACTCAGTACTACCTGGGCTCCTGAAAATGGAAAGGAGTCTTAAACAGAAAAATAAATGACTGACATATTTTACAAAGAAGATTTATAACTTTCAGTTACTTAAACCTGCCTCATCAATCACACTAGAAACTCCTGACAGCTGACCAACAACAGCATTTTCCATTGTAAAAGCTGAGCAGGTTACTAATGTCATTTATCATGTTAAGATGAGATCCCGCGCATAAGAAACAGCTAGTCACACCATCTGTAAAGTCTCTAGGTAAATAAAAATGTAAGGCAAAACTCACTTTGCTGCCCACTGCAGAGCTGACAAAATCATCGGAGAACGGACTCCTGTGCAGCAGTGCTGCAAAGGGGGCAAAAGTTAAGAAATAAGCACCCTTAACCTTTAGGTGTGATATTTACCCAGATTTGCAAGGCAGCACACTAGAGCTGCGTGTTCCTTTGCAGTGGTGTGTGCAGACCCTCTGGGAAACACATGCAATCATCTTCGTAACGGAACCAGCACTAACCAGGGGCTACTGATAAAAATAGCACTGATGAGAAAGTGAATAGCTGTAGGACTATTTATATATGCTGTCTCTGTGTAGCTCTGGGGGAAAAAAAAAGAAAGAAAGAAAAAAAAGAAAGCCAGAGTTTCTCATCTGTGTACAATTAATAAAAGACTGGATCATTCAAGCATGGGTTTTGGATGGATGCCCTAGCTCCATTTCAGTACTTCAGAGAAAAATAAAGGAGCTCTGCAGTCTCACTCCACAGGGAATAAGCACCACTTGCAGCAGAAACGAGCATATTGTAGTGCATTTCGTCTTACAGTAATATTAATCACTGCTACCAGTTTGTTTCAGATTTGCAAAGGAAAATTCAATAATAAAAAAAGGTTTCAATTTGTAGGCATAGTTAGATTATTTTTGCTGAATTTCCAAATGCAACACAGTGCATTTAAGCATCACGCATAAATTGGCTACCTTTATTAACTTACAATATAAAACATTTTCTTGAACTATGAAATGATACAATTATCATTGATTGGTACACCACTGCGAAGGCTGTACTTTGTCCATGGCCTGCTCGGTCACAATAGATGCCTTGCAAATCACTTTAAATATTCACATTCACACTTAGGAAATTTATCTGCCCAAAACTTCTCCAGAACTGTCTTTCAAGTCTGGTACTCACAGCTGCACTTCTGAACCTGGACCTTCCCAATCCAATTACTCTGATTAAGTAATTCACTTTCCTATCTGTCAAGGAAAAAACCCCAAAAAGATCCCTAATAAAATATGAAATATATTTTGTTTGCCTGTCTCAGCGTTAAGAGGCACCATATCACATCAAACCAAAAGCTGATCCAAGGTCAAGCCCTCTTTTCTGCCCCAGTTGCCAGCACGTGCTTAAGAAAGAGAGAAAATGCAAAGCAGGGGTTTTGCTTGCACACCTTCTCGTGCTTCCAGCCACCATCAGGAGATTGAAGAAAGATGGAAGACGGCATGAAGGTTACAAACTATTTCCATCCACAGTGCAGGCAGTGATGCTATAACTATACTGGTATGATTATGGGATAATATTCTGTTTAAGCGTTGAAATTTGAAACAGCATTCTGAGGTTTTATGATTTACTACCTTTCTAAAACCTCAGAGAGTAAAGGTACTAAATGTCTGAGTTCTTAAAAACAGATACTGAGTGCTCTGATTTCTATACCATTTTTGCTTTGTTATTTATTTAAAGAGAATCTACACGCTTAGGTCTTCCTCAAAAAGGTTACAAAAATTCTTCCCTGAGCAGTTTGGCTGTAACCAGATGGTAAATATATTTTAGGAGGAGTAGACGGAATTTGATTTCCTAAACTCTTTTTCCACTTCTCTGAATTAGGCAGACTTCAAGTAGGTTCTATTATAACACACATTTCCATCACATTTACTCAAATGTCGTAACAAGAAAAAATACTTTCTTTTCCGTGTTCTATTACTGAGCTAACACACATTCTGCAATTAAACCAGCTTAACTTAAAATAGAAAACCAAGTTCCACTTTATCAAACTTGTACCTGTTGTCTATCCATGGCTCAGTCATCTCAAGGACTTCTTCCCCAACAAAGCAATATTAGATTGCCCTCTAATGGATTAGTTACACAACTGCACAATAATGTTTTAGCTGTTAAAAGTGTTTTAAGACGTAAACAAGGTTGCACTAGAAATGGGAAAATTAATGCTGTTTTCTTTATGCTCTAAATTAATTTTTTTTTTAGATTTGAATAAAACTTAACAAAATTTTAATTGCCAACCTGTTTGTTTTACCGTATTCGGTTGCAAGACGAAGTAATGTGTGCTGTACGCTCAGGTTTGAAAACAGACTGCAAATTGAATTTGAAATCTGGAGTCAGAAAGCTGCTTACAAAATACCAAAGCAGAAGCTGAGCCAGCAAAGGATTTCTCAAGAAAATTTCATCAGGAGACTCCAACTCGACTTTGGCACTCAATTACCTACCCAGCAGCACACGCTGAACTTGCCGACTCCACCACTGTCCTCCTGTGTCAGCAAGGCACAGCCAGCACGACTGCCTGCCCTTCTGCCCGAAGCTGTTTCCTCCTCTGCAACAAAAATGCTTATCTCTTCCAGATGGGAACAGCTACATTTTCCAAAGGAGAAGACTTTGTAGAAGAGATCTAAACGTATCTAAATATGACATCCAAAGTAAACAAAGGACATATGGATTCACGCTACATAGCTGTTGGAAGACAACTATTCTTAATGCTTATAACATAACTGAAGATTTCACAATTTCCAGCCAAAACCAGTGTTACTTTAGAGATAGGGCCCACCCCTGCAGAAGTCAGCCCTTGGAGGCCACACAGTAGTGGCCACAAAAGGGGTATCCACACTGACCTCTCTTGGCAGGCGCTGCTAGCACCTCCCTGTCAGGAGGTGCTAATATATATATATAATACACTTTATAGCTAATAATATCTAATAATATCTAATAAGATAAGACACACAGATGCTCGAAACTCGCACTACTCTTTAAAATGCACATGCACCTTCAGGTAAAAGGCATACTGTTTCCTTTTGTTGCTTTTTTTTTTTTTTCCCAGACATTTAACACTGCTCGAGTGGTTTCATCGCCTTCATTCTCAAAATGCTAAATATCCATTGTGTACTTCACCAATAAAAAAATAAACAAACCGAATAAATTTCAATGCAATGCAATGTTTAACATACTAAAAGAGCAAGAGTGCACAAGTTTAAACACACCATCTATCATCCTGTAGCCGCCTAGCTTCATCCTTAAAACCACCAGAATCAACATCTGTAAATTAAAACCATTTATCTTTAAAGTATGAGGAATGAGATCTGGTGCACATGAAGACCTGAATCGCTGAATGTTACTGTACAATCAGAGATCTTTTTCCTGGGAGTAGCAGGATAAAGAGGGTTCGGGGAAAAAAAAAAAAGGAAAAAAAGAGAAAAAAGGCATTTCTGGACTGCTAAATTCATTAAGTATAAGCAAAATACAGACAAGTGTCAGCACCCAACAGTGGAAGAACAAGACACCAGCTTAGATCTACATCGCGAAGCTGAAACAAGTCATAGCAAAAACTATGGATTAAAGACGTTTGAGTAATCATGTTTCATTTGCTGCAAGAGTTATTTGATTTTGATGATATCGAAGAAAATTACATTTTCTCCTTTTGTTCTTATAATGAGGTGCAAGTTAATTAAGTCTGAAAACACATATATGTACAAACAAACAAAACAAATAAGCCTTTCTGATAATATCCGAGCAGCGAACCAATGTTTCTAGCTAAAGCCCTAACCACTCGCTTTGGGATTTTTTTTCTCTAAAGCTTACAAATGCTATTATAATTAAAAGAAATCTATAATGAAAGAGAAAAACCCCTAAACTGGCTATGACATTTTCACCCATGATACTGGATCGAACTGATGATCCTGGATGCAACGACTTCTGGCACTCGCACTCCAAAACAGAAGCAATTTTTACACCCAGACCACCCAGCATCTGACTGCATGGTTAGGGCAGAAACAAAGACTAAAGTATCAAAAGATATTTCTGTATTCAAGTGCTTTTGAGCACTTACTTGCTGACCCCCCAAGAAAGTGCATTTCAGGAAGGTCATTTCTTCTTTTGTTTTTCTCTTACAGTTGTAATTTAAGACTAAAGCTAATGGGGCAGTTTCTAAATTACTAAGGTTTAACTAAATAAGCCAGCTGATTAACATAAAACAAATCACAGTGAAAAAATGTGGGTTTTTTTTAAAAAAAAAAAACGGTTAAAGAAAACCCCACACATAGAGAATACAGAGGGTTTTTACTCTTCTCCTTAAAAAATATGAGGAGGATTGAAAACGATTTAATAAAGCAACAAAACTTTACTAGGCCACAGGTATCTATTTAGGAATATTCAAAGGCCGAAAGAAAACGTTGTCAAGCACAGAATGATTTCTGTGAAGAAAAGTATGAATTGGAAGTCAGCATTTATAAAGTTATCCTCAAAGTATGTTTGAGACAGCAAAGTCCATAAGAAAGAGGGAACTCTAAAGCACACAGAAGCATGACACTCCATCAGCTTTGAAGGAAATTTTTTTAAAAATTCTGCTTCAAACATCAAAATAGACTGCTCACTGTCAACTGGAAGTATAAAGGGAGAGATGCCAACATGAAACAAAGGTATTATGTGGTACAAACTCCACAGAGGGTGGGGAAGGGGTGGGGGGAGAAAGGAGACTGAAGCATAGCAATACTAACCAACGTGACAGTCCTGTGGCTGCATCACAGAGGTGCACAACAGAGCAGAGGGGTTTCGCTGACCTGCTAGAAAGGCCATGGAAAGGTCTCTGAAAACAGCCACTGTAAGATAAAAGATTAGTTTCAAAACAATTTAGAAAAATATATAGCTCTGATTATGTTTCTTGTTTGTTACACAAGTCTCAGAATAAGTGCTATCTTTGTCTTAAAGGATTAATAAGAAGGATTAAGGATTCTACAGTGGCTTCTGTGTCAAGAGTGGCATCAGATGATGCTTCTGCCTCTCAGCATTTTTGTTATTCTTTAAAAGAAAAGAGAAACAAAATAGAAGTGTGATTGCATATGTCTTTCCTGGATCAGTAGGAAGCAGAAATGTTTATTCTGCAAACAGCACAGGAAGTTTTCTGTCTCCAGGGGAAACAGCGAAACATGTGACATGAGAAGTACTGGAAATAAACTGATCTGTATTTTTACCCTGTGCTTTTTTGGGTATAGCTCTGTTTGTCTGTATTCCTAAGCAGCAGGCTACTCTTCTTCTAATGATACTTTAAGTTTCTTTGAACGTGAAGGAAGAACTTGTGAAGCCATTATGAATTACTATGGAATCTGGTTCAGGTTTGGGATGACCCAAGTCCCATGTGTGGGAAGGTTCACTGACTCCAGCAGAACCAGAAAATCCCAAAGTGTTGTTGATTCACACAGAAGATGGAAAGTAGTACTTCACCTCCACATGTCTGTGAAAGCAAGCAACACAATCAAATGACCCTTAAAACAACACTTGCCACTTTCAGTGAGAGCCTACCACACCATTATGTGTGTCTTATAGACACCCATATCTATATTCGCCTGCTCACACAAATCCAGCTCTGAACGTGCCCAGCTAATTTAAAGGAACTAAGTCCAATTAAAACATCTTGTTGCACACCAGAAACTTACTTGAAGTTTCTGCATGTTTATTGTTTGCTGACACTGGTAATCAAAATAAAAATTAAAATCCTGTACATATACAGTTAATTTTAGTTTAAAGCAAGATGTACAGATTTCCCAAGTACTAACAAGAAGAACAGGGAAGGAATGGATATTTTATCACAATCACTCTAATGTTTTAAGGATGGAAACTGTAACTCAGCAAAAAAGCCTCAACAAACCCCTGAAGGTTAATTTGATCACATGACTAGCAATTCACACATCTCCTCACCAACTTCTATCAGAAAAAAGCAATTACTCAGCAAAGTAGCTAGGTGCTCAAATAGACTACTAATTGTACCATATGTGGGTGGGAGATACCATCTCTGAGATTTTATTCAGGTTGCATTCATTTTCTCCTGGTAGAAATGCTTTCCTCAACTTCTTCCACCTCATTTCTAGATCCATATCTAATGGTGCTACCAAGAAAAAAACAAAAAAACAACCAACTAGCCTGACCTCGTGGATTGCTTCAGTATCCCTGTATGTAAGCCTGGTGATGACAGAAGAGAGTGCTTCAGAACAAAGGCTTACTCTGGTTGGGAGCAAGACTCTGATTTGGTTTCACTACAGCCACCATCTTCTAACTGGAGAAGGGAAAGGACTATTGTTCAATCAGACGATGAGCCTGGAGAGTCTTTACAGGAAAGGAGACTGTTAGACAACACAAATTATATTCCAGTGATGTGATTCCAAGGAGCTAAAAGAAATCATTTAAACGGATCCAAACAGGAAGGAGTAACATATTTCTGGCAAAGATTCTTTCAAGTCTCAGACAGTCAAAGATGCAAAGCTACATCATCAGGTGCTGAAAAGTAAATGATAGGAAAAGACAGCCAAGAGAAGTTATGTGTCTGTAAAGAGTTGCCAGTTAATAATAAAATAAAAAAGTATTTGTGAGGTGGGGAGAAGTGACATAAGTTATTTCCGATATGTAGCTTTGATGGAAGTCTCTTCTAGGCACATCTCGGCTTTTACCTCCTGGTTCTGAAGCTGCAAAATTTTAAAAACTTATTACACCTTCAGGATTTTAATATTTAGAAGTATAAACAAATAGGTTTTGTTCCATCAGAGCCAGCTTGCAAACGCACAAGCTCTTACAATGAAGTCCCAACAAATACATGGCCAGACTCTCCTCTCCGACCCATGGGGCCTCTGGCCCCACTCTCTTTCCATATGAAATTCAAGGCACTCACTCTCTCACCTGCTGCCTTCCAGTATATTTACATATACTTTTCCAGCCTTCCATTTACAGCCTCTACTCTTTCTCTACTTTTCCAGCAAAACTTGCTTTTTTCCCTCAAATAATTGCAACAAATTCTTACTTACATTCTTCACTTCTAATTTATCATGTTATTCTCCCTTTCCATCTCTCTGTTTCCTTCTTTTTCATTCCCATTCCCATTTGATCCTCTTTCAGCCAAAACCCACATCCAGAGACAGGAAAGAAAAAAAAACCAAAAGACTACAAAAGACAACAGAGCAGTAATTTCAACCTCTCCCTGCTCACGTTCACTTAGAATGTGCCTGAAATTAACTTTCCGAGCTTGTTCCTTTGGTTTTGGAAACCACCTTGTTTGCAAATACATGTTTTGCATCAAACAAGGCATTGCTAACTAACCATAGCATCAGTCTCATGTATTGCTTTATTTCCGGATAGGTGACGTGCCTGCTCCTTTTTGCCTTAGAAAAGTTTCTTCAACCCCACTACAGCTGGGTTTTAATTTAACTCCCTCTTTAAATCTATCCTTTGCAACAGCTGGGCAACTTAAAAAAAAAAAAAAACAAACAACTAACACCCCCCCCCCGAATTTACATATCTAGCCTATGTTGATGAGCTATTTCACTCTGCTCCAGCCTTTTTTCCCCTGTAATTTGACTTATACCTGATTTGCAAGATACAGCTTAAATCATCTTTCAGCTCTTAATTTGAAAACTGCCCAGCCCAACAGTGCTATTATTTCAGTTCCAATAAATTACAGTAATAAGAGCTTTTCCTTTGTTTTATAGTATGTAATGGTATTTTTTTCCCCACCAATTCAGCCTTAGCTAATGAAAATCAAGACAACCTTAATAATTAAGAAAAAATATTCCTAATTTCCCAAACTATTACAGCTTGTTATAGTAAGGCACAAACTACTCTGAAGTTCAGCAACTGCTACATAGAGAAAAATATACAAAGAAGATGCAAATTCACTTCCACCAAATTATGCACTATGGCGAAAAACCATGACCAAGTTGCATTCAGACATTTCAGTAAGCAACCCAGGCATGCACATATTTTCTGGATGGGCAATCTTGTTTCAGTAGATTAATTCACACGAAGAGTGAAGAAGCTTTCAAAGTCCATTTTTTAATAGAGAGGACTTGTTGGTTGCTTCAGTAACCTTAAGTCTTCTCAAATTTCTGGTAGCTTTTTTTTTTCATTATCCCCATGAAACATGAAGGAAGAAAGAGGAAGCACACATACACATTCAACGGAAAAAATACTGAGTACCAATGTAAGTCTCTCCACACTCAATATACTTAATCCTCCAGGAAAGGCGCTCACAGCCTGTGATGTGCCTGAGCAGGTATGTTTTGTCATCGACAATGAAGAAGTGTTAATGTATTTATTATCCCTGAAAGTGCTAACATTATTCAAGGTCTGCATGTTCCAGTATTTCCTACAGTAAAAACATCAGCTTTCTATTAATGTTTTCTTCTGGTAAAAGTTAAAAGTCAACTTGATAGATTTAGAGTCGGTCTTTTTTGAGAAGAGAAGGTGCGCGGTGTTCTCATGAGACAAAGCCGTGCATGTTTGATGACTACCTACCTGACCAACCACGAGCGAGGAGACTGTTTTCTATGTGGGCTGCATGTTCTGAAGTGCTGCTGAAGGCACTGCACAGGCAGCCAAAAAGGTACTGCAGGCAGGTTCTGACCCTGTGGTTCAAAGAGCTAATTGGCCAGAGATTTGGGGAGAACCTGTAAAGTCGTTTGTCAAAACTCTTACGCCTTTTCTAAATCAAAAGACAGGAAGGAAAAAATAAAGCCTTCTATTTCCCAATTAACATTTTCTCAAAGTTATGATTTAGTTATCAAGATTATGGAAAATACTCTTCACAACAGAGGAAGGATTGCTCTTCTCAACACAGCATCATATGGGCAACACAAACTTGAATCTTTAGCAACTTAGCAAAGTGCTATCTCAGGTTAACCACCGCAGCAGAAGATGAACTCCCTCTGTTACCCTGAGGAACACACCCCCAACCTCCTCCAGAGTATCTACTAACATTTTCTCAGCACAGGTAGGAAAATTCCAAGTTGCTGTAGACCTCTTACCTTGAAAGCCCACAGCAGTAACTCAAGCAAATCTGTTCCACTTAACATTGAGGGATTCACTTTGTAAACTAAGCTGGTTCTTTCCAAGCTGGCAAGTATCAGTAAGCATACGCAATTAAACTAACCCAGATACTTCTACAGGCAATGGTGTGTTCCTGGCTGTATCAGAATGACAATAATTCTGATAGTATTAATAAAAATATTAATGAAAAAAACTAGTGCACTGAAGAAGAAAAAAAAAGCACCCACTAATATGTGCCAACAAAAGCAACTGTACACCAAGTACATCTCATTGCTAAAGAGGAGCCAGAAGATCAGGTGGACTGTTGCTGGATTCCAACAGCACTGTATCATTACTCACTGCAACTTCTTAATATAGGTTATCTCCTGTTTTCAGCAATGACTTCAAATGACTTGGCTGTGAATTCCTATCATTAGCTTTTCCATGATGAAATCAGTTAGCATAACAGCAGTAATTAGTCCCACCTTCAGACACTCTTGGAAATAACTCTTTCTAGACACACCCATCGAATGCAAATTCTGAGACACAGCAGTCACTTCATCATTTGGGTTTTGTCAGCACTTTTAGTACATCTTCAAATTACATATGAAAAGGCTTGACTGTCTAGGGCACTTTCATTCAACAACTTTGTTTTCCTTAGCAGCTTGCCTCGAGGATACAGATTCCCAATGATGTGTCAGTTCATCAAGATTATGTAGTACAATGCAGCAAACAGTCATTTATCATCCATGTCACCAGGCCGCAAAATATTCCTTTCAAATGCAGTATTGACAAATACAGCAAATTACAGCGTCTTATCCTGGTTTGTGTTGCTGCTCCTTCACAAACTCTGTCAGCTTCGATTTCTGGTCATGAGTATCAGCCCTTGTTCTGGCAGCATATGCTATAAAGAGCAAGTGAGTTCAGATAGCAGATAAGACAACTGACAAAATGACTTATAGCCAGGAGAATGAAGAGGCAGTGTGTTTGTTTATGTGGGCCATGGCTTAACCCTCCAGTCACTCCAGGAATTTCAGACGTACTGTTATGCATATGTGGAATGACACGTTAGAAGTAAATTGAGAGGAGGGGGGAGAAAAAAAGACTGAATCAGAAGTTTCTGAGCTCAAAACCATTAGTCCAGAGAGGACCATACACATGAGTAAAACCAGAAAATGCATCTGTGATCTATAATACTGCAAACATGGGACAGATTTTCGAATCAGAAAAAAAAAAAAAAATTTCTGTGTATCCTTATTTGAGTATATCTTTGAGCTCAGTAACACTTTTTAAAAATGCTTATGTTGGATTCTGCACCATTTTATAACTGTAAGAACTTTCTATACTATTCAAGAGAGAACTGAAAATACGCAAGGAGTCTGTCATTTTAAATCTAGCCTGACAGCTAAGTTTAGTTCCTGCATCCCAACCACAGAGCTAAAAGGCTTCCTGACCAAGAGGGCACTAACTCCTGGTTTCTTAAACTACTTTGCCTCTACCTACAAAGCCGTAGCCATAAATGTTTCAATAAAAATAATAACATAAGTACCATAACTAAGATTATAAAACCAGATAAAACTTATTCACTATATTCTTGCACGTTTCAATTGCAGTGAGAGAAGCCATTTCCTTATTTGTCTTCACAATTTCGGGAAGGTAAGGGAAAGCTTGTCTGCTGACCTTCACTGGCATTGTGGTTACTGAATATTGGGGAAATACACAATGGCCGTAAGAAATGCCACTGAAATGACATAACCATAATACTGACGGAAAGCAAACACAGCAAATCTAAGTCAGGGGTCTGGGATCTGAGTAACTGC
This sequence comes from Porphyrio hochstetteri, assembly GCA_020800305.1. Classification (NCBI taxonomy): domain Eukaryota; kingdom Metazoa; phylum Chordata; class Aves; order Gruiformes; family Rallidae; genus Porphyrio; species Porphyrio hochstetteri. The sequence continues at coordinate 37,751,665 of CM036905.1, forward strand.
ATTTTCCTTTGAACTTCAGAGATACAAAACTATGGTGACAAACAGGGTCCCTTGATGTGACTCGAATCCCACAAGATACAAAAGCTACAAGTGTGTTGTTATTTTTATGATACTCTTGGAATGAAAAAAATGCTACCATAGGCTCTAATTGCTTCTCAGCATTACGAGGACTCTCACCTGAAAATGTGTAAATAAAAAACCAAGTAAACAAACAAACAACCCCTAACCAAGTATTTCAGCTAAGAAAGGATCCCAGTAAATTCAGACTGCTTAACAATTCTGGACTAACAATACTGTTTAAATTGCTCATAGTGCATTTGGATCACAACATTTTTTCCTGCAGTAAATGCCTAAAATAAGTTAATAAAAATGAATGACTAACCGAAGTATATTGTAAACTAACAAAGCCTAATTTATTGCTGTCTTCATAGCGTACTTCTACAGTGCTCATAAAAGAGAAAAGTTCCCATTCTGGTTTCTGAGTTAAAGCCACCCAGGATGCATTTCCTCAAGCTGTTTAAAAGGACATGTCTATAACTAATCACAGAATCACAAGGTTGGAAAAGACCTTTAACATCAAGTCCAACCGTTCCTGTCCAATGCAAAACCATATCCCTAAGTACCTGATCTACCCTTTTTTTAAACACACCCAGAGATGGTGACTCAACCACCCCCCTGGGCAGCCTGTTCCAGGCCCTGACAACTCTTTTCAGTAAAAAAAATTTTTCCAAACATCTAATCGACTGCCATCATTTTCAAACTACACTGCGTAGGTAACAGCACTGATAACAAGCCAAGCTCTGGCAGCTGCCACCATGGTGTGCAGATCCTGACCTTGTGGTGCCCTATATCTAGGCAAACAAATTAAATTCAGGAACAAAGGCCCAGCAACAAAAAAAACTGAGGCACACAGCTGGTGATCAGATAGACATGCTTCAGGCAAATGAAGCCTTGCAGCAGGAGCAAGCACTACGTGAGGCAGACCGGAAGAGCAGTTGCTTAAGTCTAGGAGCACCTGTAAAGCTGGGACAGAGAGGGTGGCCCATTGTTGAAGGTACATTTGCTAAATCCACTAAATTCACGCAGGTGGAGCCACACATAACCTTGTTTTCTTTGTATTACTGAATGAAAGGGCATAAAGCTTGCTACCTGCTTGGCAGGAAATCATTCAGCTAGCCTTCCCATTTTGCAAACTAGCATTCTGAACTTCTGAATGTATTTTGAATAGGAATTTAACACCTGATTTAGATCACTTCTCCCCCTTAAGAAAAAGAAAATTTTTAAAAGGCAAGCAAAATTGATACAAAAAATGTACAGCTAGTTCAGCTTAAATGCTGCAACGTGAGAGAATGTGAGAGGATCACACTGAAGACTGTCTCAGGCCAGCAATCTCAGCAAATCTGTCAGACACTCCCTTTTATGGACTCCATGTGAGATAGAAGTTTTTATGGACTTAATATTCTTACTATTAGTAGCTTTTCTTATTAGCAAACTATTGATGAACGAAGGAAAGATCTCCCTGTGTTGCATTCTGAATATGACAGTGACAGAGATTCTACCATTTCATCTGGTCTTCTGGAGCGGATCACTTCTCCTGGTGTCAAGTGATCAAAGGAAGATTCGCCATCTGAGATGAAAATGCAAAACAGGAAAAAGCCTACAGCAAAACGCTGTTTTTACTTCAATGTGAACTTAAAACAAATGTTTCAAAACACTCACAGAAAGACCATGAGTAAAACACATCTTTTGTATTTAAACTGTGACATATAAACACTTCTTGAACATTGCTCAATGAACATCCGTATGAAATCCGGGTTAGGGTTACCTCTGACACAATATAAATCGCCTTGCAGAGGGTTGTTTTATGTTATATTAATCGTTCCCACTAAATGTCCCAAAATTCTTTTACTCTGAATAGAGACACACACATCCCTTGCAGCAACATGGTGGTCTCTGCTTTGTTTATGCTCTTCCTTTCTGTCAGAATACAGACTTTCTTCCATCTGTTAGCATCTTTAGCTAATTATTGCTTATCAAGTGTGCTGTAGCCCACTTCAATCATCAAACAAGTGCACACTGCACTCATTAACACAGGTTACCTCCATCACCTCTAGGTACTTTACAGCATAAAATAACAAATAAGAATGTTGAAAGTGGTAATGATTCATTTAATAGATCCAGCTATCCTTGCTTAAGGCTATTTTAACCCATTTCATATAAAGTGCTACACAGACAAGTTTTCCTGTTCCACCCTGAACCATGTACACATACGCATGGAAGAGTATTTTCAGTGTTTGTAAAAGTTGTGCTAGGTCTAGTCAAAGACTGGAAGTATCACAGTGCCATTTTACCTATGCCACAAGTACAGCACAGTACATGCAGACTTATCGTGTCTCCATCTCTGCAGAAAGACTTCTGTATCATCCAAACTCTATGACATCATCCAGCCTTCCTCTGCCAGCTTAAAGTTACACCTACTGCAGCTTTCAAAAGGTTTTAGCAAGAGTTCAGCTGCATCATATGCAAACACCAGATATTCTAAACTTGATGGATATAAGGTTAACTTTCAGAATGACATCCCTTCAGCCGTCCCGGAGAGGTGCAACTCACTCTCATCTTTCTTTGTTAGCCGCCTGCTCCATACAGGTCATTTCCTGCTTCACACTGGCTGCCTAAAACAACAGTCCTGCCTAGCTCACATCTGTAAAATCTTTCAGCAGATGGATCGGTGCCAGCCCCTCATGTGGCTGAAATATCGAGTGAATGTACAGAGCTCTCTAACCTTCTGCCGTGACTTGCAGAACAAGCACTTTCCCAGTGAGTTGCTGCAAGCACGAGAGTTACCATTTCTCCCTCGAAAGGATCCGTGTTTCTTTTCAATTTCTTTACACTGGTTATGGCACTTTTGTTCTTCATTCAACCTCCACATGGGTAGAGGTCAATGCTATTAATTGCAAAATGACTTTGGATTCAAACAACCAGCAGTAGATTTACAGTAAGATTAACTCTTTGAGAGTTAATCATGTTGAAATTACATTTTCAGTGAGGAACTCTTATTTCTTAAGAAAAAACAACCAAAGCTACAAGAGCCTCACTGCACTGGAAAAAGCCCCTGACCCTTAAAGAATTCTATTAAATAAATCAGTAGCACGCATTACTTAATTATTAATCAGGTCTTATTCACATATCCTTACAAATTATGTCAGTGATGGGGGAAAGAACCAAACCTTCACGAAACATCCCGGTTTGAATACTTCCAGAGATACCCAGGCAGAAGCCATAGTGCTGTCAGCAAGCCAAGGGTGAGGGAGGTAGGACAAGATGCAGAAGACGTGTTCCTGAACTGTCTGTTTTCCACACGCTTTCACTAGGGCCCAGACAACTGCTGTCCTGGAGTTAGTACAGGGCTCTTCTGGAGTTAACTGTGGGGAGCATCATTCTACCACATATAGGCCTCAGCACGTATGTGCAGGGTTCAGGCACATTGCTCAATATACAATTAAAAACATATCTAGTTGTAGCAGCAAGGATAATCGTTTAAGCTTTAAGATGACTGTAGCAAGAGCCTCAAAGCCTCTACAAAGCCATTGATTCACACTCACAGGGGAACATAAAGTTATTAAAACTGAGCTAGAAATACTGCAACAGGATTTAAGCTACAAATTTGGCCAGTAATGAAAGGAACGGTGATGAACAGCGATTAAAGCACAGGACTGAGTTGCAGAAAACCTGAATGCTCAACTCAGCCATTTACTTGCCAGATGACGTGACACAGGTTACACAAAGCCCAACACGCACCCTTATTTGTTCCAAGTACATGCAGGTCGAGCAAAGTAGCTCCTGCCTGCCCGACCCCTAAAAGTAGTGGAATTTCTGCCGTACAGCACATCAATATGTCTCACTCCCTTTGTCCTGACCAGCAAGGCCCATGGAGGCCAACCAGTGGCTCTTCACAGGCACAGAGAAAAGGTCATTTTGGTTGGAGACATGCAACTCAACAGAGATGCTTCCCAACCTCAGCCTAGACCTGCAGCCCCTCCACATTCCCAGCTTGAACCAGAAATGCTCAGAAGGCTGCCAGGGAAGAACGAAACTTGGATACAGCCTTTACTTTCATGAGCAGCCCAACAGCTTCATTTTGCCCATGTATCCTCTTGCCTGCCTCCAGACTCAGCCAGGAGAAAAACATTGACCCATCATTCAGGGACCTTTTGTTCCTCCATTCAAGTACAAAATCAAGAGATTTTCGCCTGGTAGGTGCTGAAGTCAGAGGTTTATTACTATGTTGTTCTGGGGAACAATTTGAGTTGTTTAATAAGATTTGACAGAACGCAGGTTGCTGTGAGCAAAGAGAATTTCTTTGTATGATCACATCCATCACTGCAAAAGGTCTTTAAAGGAATACAGAAAGTAATGAGATGAAAACTGGATAAAATTATTGTAGTGTTTAAGAAATTCTTGCTTTTTTCTAAAATTCATTAAGCTCTTTGTAAAGAGCCTGAGAGGGAAGGTAAGTATGGAGTAGGGTTAGTAGTCAATGATGGACAATTACAGAGGTGGGTGAGGAAACCCTCAGAAGACAGGGGGCTAGTTCAAGATAAAATATCCTGAGAGATCACAATGGCAATGAGAAAAACCAGAGATTTCCATGTAGGATTTCACAGAGTCACAGAATCACAAGGTTGGAAAAGACCTTTAAGATCATCAAATCCAACCGTTCCTGTCCTATGCTAAACCATATCCCTAAGTACCTCATCTACCCTTTTTTTTAAACACATCCAGGGAAGATGACTCAACCACCTCCCTGGGCAGCCTGTTCCAGGCCTCAACAACTCTTTCAGTAAAAAAAATTTTTCTAATATCTAATCTGAACGTGCCCTGGCACAGCTTCTTACCATTTCCCCTTGTCCTATCTCCTGTAAAGTATCCTATCTTCCTTCTAAAGTATCTGAGCAGTATTAGAGCAAAGAACTAGTGTGAAAATCCCTTTGGACAACATGAAGAAAGCAAAAGCAGAAGAGGCTCCAGCCACTGTATGCATTTAATTGCCCAAAGTAAAAGCGTGCACGTACGGACATCACCCAGCAAAGGGCCAGGGGTCAGATCCTGACTGAGCACTCCTGCCACATCACAGCCTGCACTGACAGCAAGTGTCTCATTCCACTGCCACCTGCACCCAAAACCAGCTGCAGACCAGAGTGGCATGTGTGGGAGGTAAAAAGTGTGACACGCTCCTGTGGCTGTATGAATTATTCCACACAAAAAGAAGTAATTTCCAAAGCAGTTTAGAATCCTGTGCTGTATGGAAGCAGCTTATTCCATGTGCAGCATAGAGGGAAGCATCTCCCCAAGGGATGCATGTCCCCCACAGCCCTGCCTGCTGCTCTCAAACTGCCCAAGTGCCTCCATCACAAGGAGCCCAGAGCTCTTCTGGTCACCCAGCAGCGGCTTGGTTAGCCACAGCCACAGAAGAGACCTTCTCCCCCCATGGTGTGACACCTGCCTGATGGTCCCCTTGACCACAGTCTCACAGGGAGGGGGGGCTGTAGCCATAACTGGGTCTCACGCACACGAACTACACCCACCTTTATGAAAGGTTTTATTAACGCCTCTTGAAGTTGCACACGCAGCCAGACACAGATGAAAATGCCTGGAAGTAATGCAAGTCTTTACCACAGGTGACATACTGTACACTAATGGAGTCCTTCCTTTGCTGTGTTCCCCTCTGACACCAAAAATGCTGCACCTTGGTGGAAGCAATTGGCATTAGTTGGGCATCTGCATGTTAACACTCGCCTGCCCTCCCCCCCAAGAACTAACAAAAAGCAGAACACCCCAACAAATGGCTGGAAGACAGGCACATCACAGCTCCTGAAAACAGAAGAGAGGAGGAAAACTACGACCAGATGATTTCGTGCCAGAAGGAAGGTACCATGAGCAGACATACCCCTGCTGGGATCTGCCAGCACTGGCAGTTGAACCACAGACCTTAAAGAGGGCAGGCTGGTGAAACTGCTCCCATAGCTCCATGAACACCTCTTCCTTTGTCCACTCCTTTCATCTCTCCCATACAATGGTCAGTAAAAGTTTAGCTGTTTAATTAGTGGGTGTTGAAAAACTGCCAGGAAGATCTTGTAAGAATATAGATGGGAAAAGGCTCCTTGCTGATGTACTGTCAGAAACACTGCTTTACGTGCCGAGCCATGGAAACCACCTTGGATGTGCTTCCACTTATCACAGCAGAAACTGAATCACAAAATCAACACAAAAGCATTCAAGGAGCACAGGCACTCTACAGATTTTCAACTGTTACTTCTCAGTGTAAAAGTAGCAATTACATTTTTTTTCAAAAGTCAAAATATACCTATGCTACTAGCAATAGGAATAAGGATTGATGACAGGCCACTCAAATAGGGAGGAGTGGGAAAGAAGCCAGCACCTTTAGAAGAAGCGGTCAACAAGACAAAAGAGTCCAAAGGGAGTGTAAAGCAGCAGGGTTTAGCAATATCCTAAATTGCAGTGAGTTAGAAGCTGGCAAGGCATAATAATAACAGGAGATTAATAGATTTTTCCAGTATGAGGTCAGAAAGCTACATAAAATAACATTACAGTGCTGGCATTTTAGAAAAGAAAGTGAAGTAACAGGTATTAAATGAAGCCACAGCAGTGGGGGGTGGGTGCAGGGCAGGGTCAAAGTCCTGGCAGACACTCTGCTAAAGCTCTGAGATTTAGCAAAATGGAGAAAAAAAAAAAGAAAAACAAAAGAAAAAAACCCATCAAACAACAACAAAAATGACAAAAAAACCCTCAACAAAAATCCTGCAGCAGATTGTTCAAGCACCTGCCAGTATGTCTTAATTTTCAAAAGTAACAACAAGTCATGGACATCACCTTCTGTCCCAAGTTGGAAAGCACCTTCCTGTGGCTAGAGAGGGACAACATGCTGCTGTCTTTACCTGGAAATGTTAACAGCACAGGAAAACAAAAAAATCAAAGCAAAGCTGAGAAATGAGCAGGCTGCATTACAAATTCAGCAAACATCACTAGAAGGAATAAGTAAAAAAAAACCCCTAAACTAGGAATTTATGAGGTAGGAACAGAGCAAACAGAAGAAAATGCACTTCTGACCTTAAGACAGGTTTAGTACCAGAAACACTCAAGTGCTATGTCACTGCTGACTATGTGGATTCCTTTCACTCTGTAGTAGTACTTGTATAACAAATTCTCTTTTTATTCAAACCATTACTCCTCTGCACAGTGGTACGTAAAAGCTGAGCTGAGCTCTACGCGCTTTTGACCGCAATGCAGAGACTCTCCACACTCAACTGCTAAGGTTCATACCCATGATTTTGACCCTTTTTTGATCAGCAAGAAATTTTCTCCTGACCTCAAAAAAAACCTAACCCCAAACCAAACAAAAAAACCCAACCCAAAAGCACCGTCTCTTTTTTTTATAGTGAAGATATTTTTCAACTTATTACTTAAAGAGTTGAAAATAAATGGATAGATTTGTTACTGTATAATAATGACAGATCAGAGCACACATAAACTCCATGTTGCAACTCATGTTGCACTATTGCTCATGTTGGAGCAAGGATGTAGAGATGTGCAAGCTCCTCGCCTTCTGGATACAAACTCTTTTGTTTGCCTCTCCCCTTGTTTGTGGAGGAATGCCCAGGCATTGTAAGGAACTACAGCAGAGGAGTCTGTAGAGAAGAGGACTGAAACAATGCTGAAGTAAATACTGGTATATGAATTTTCTTAGGTGTATGAAGCTACCAAAACGCTTCATATTTCTAGATAGGTTTGGTAATAGCTATGCTACTATATTAGCAAAGTCTTAGTGTCTTTTTGCAGCTTGTACAGTATTTAGGTTGAATAGGGATGCTCAGTGTGCTGCAGTAAGTTGGAGAGGCAGGATACATATTAGGAGGAATTAATTGGTAGGATACTTCTAACTTTTTAATGACTAACAAAGATAGGTATACTTGCTGTCGCAAGTAAAGAACACAGGGTGTTATTAAAAATTGGCACAAGGAGTGCCTAAAACATCCTCTGGCAACCGATTAAAGAACTGGATTATTCCTAAGGGAAAAAAAAAGGTCCAGTGATCAACTGCAGAAGATAGAAACTCAGGCTTTTCTATGGGTGTATCAAGAAACTTATTTCCCATACCAGCATAGCTGAAGAGGAATTAGCCACTGAGTTATGAGAAAGATGCAAAAGTAACAAAACACTTGGAAACATCCGAATATAAAGCAAATTTCTGAAAAGATCTAAGACACAGCAGGATGTCTCACCCCTCCCTTAAGAAAAAGGAGACACAAATACAATCAGTAGTAAGAGAACAGGAAAAGACAGCTCACTCACACTAAGATCCCGGGATCTCTCAAATTATTGCCTCAGGCATGAATTTTCTGATAGAAAGAGGGGTTAGAGCCTACAGAGATTTTAGCTCCTCATTAGCACATTGCTTCTATGTCAAATAACCCATATCCATGCCCCCTCCCTCCCCTTGAAATCAGAAATGTATTCTCCCACACCCAATTTATTAGTGGTGCATTTATGTAATGCTGTACATGCCACAACAGTACCCAAGGGATTTACCTGTTGGTTGCAATTATAGTTTTCATGCGCTGCCCAGATTAATGGAAGGTCTGCAAAGGTATCCTCTGCAACACACTGCACCTAAGGAAGCTGCCCCCCCATCCTGGGCACCATCTGCCCAGTGCAACTACGTCAAGTACTTTTATATAGATGCACAAGGCTTTTGATTCAGCTGCCCCACTAACAAATGAAGGCTCTAGAAGGCCAACTTTTGTGTCAGCAGGAAAGTTCTTCTTGCAAGTCTCTGGGAAATGAGAACAACAGACCTCAATAATGTACCTAAGATAAAATAGGGCTTCATTTCACCTTCAGAAAGACTTCCTCAGACACAGCTGCAGCATTAAATGACTTACAGATCTGTGAGGGCAACATCCCAGATTCCCCAAAAGAGTAATCTTACAAGGGCAGAGCTTCAGAAGAGGTAGCAGTGTTCCAGAAATCTACACTCCCCTTTTTCATGCTGTTAAAGCTATTGAAACTTTGTAAGTCCAGAATGCTTTTTTTTCTCCCCTCACAGTTATTGAATGTGTTACTGCAACCCTATACTGTCCAAACGTTTGGCAAAGCACCCTCAGACACTGCAGACACCGAGCCTCTCTCCTCTTTGAGGGCAGAGCCACAGAATTAATGCATGTCAGCCTCATGCAGGAGATCTCTTCCACCACTGGAAAGAATAATTCAAAGGCAGTCTTGTAGGACCAGAATAACATATGATTGTGAGAGACTGCCATTACCAGTAGGTAATAAAACCTGCCAGGTAACAGTTGAAGATGAGCCTGCACTGTCCCCAGCAAGCTACAACTCACCGCTTACACTGGATTTATTCATGCCCTTGCTCTGGGACAGTCAGGAAACTGCAAGCTGCAGTGGCTGGTGTCCCAAACTGAGATGCAAAAACTGCCTGCTGGATTGGAACAGGAAGGCTGAAGTGTGAAGGGTCTGGAGCACAAGTCTGATGAGGGGCAGCTGAGGGAACTGGGGTTGTTTAATTTGGAGAAAAGGAGGCTGAGGGGAGATCTTACTGCTCTCTACAACTTCCTGAAAGGGGGTTGTAGCCAGGTGGGTGCTGGTCTATTCTCCCAAGTAACAAGTGATAGGATGAGAGGAAATAGCCTCAAGTTGCACCAGGGGAGGTTTAGATTGAATATTAGGAACGATTTCTTCACCAAAATATGAAAGCACTGGAACAGGCTGCCCAGGGAGGCGGTGGAGTCACCATCCCTGAAGGGATTTAAAAGATGTGTAGATGTGGTGTTTAGGGTCACAGTTTAGTGGTGGGACTTGGCAGTGTTGTGATAACATTTGGACTTGGTGAACTTAGAATCATTCAGGTTGAAAAAGACCTTTATGATTCTGTGAAGCAGAAATAGTTAATTTGGGCCATCTTTAGTATTTACAACATTTTGGTGGAGTAGAGGTTGTATCCAGCTCAGGGGGTGGGAGTTCAAATACCATCCATACCCTTAAACCTAAACATGTCTTTGCATGCTTGCCTTCTATCAGTGTATCCCTATGTGAGTTATTAGATCTTTAAATTCAAAAGGTGTGGTCTCACCTGATCCTTGAAAGCCAGATCTCATATCTCATTTTCATAAAGCTCCAATTTTTGTAGTGGTTAGCTGCGATAAAATACATGTAACAGAGATAAAGAAACTATCTTGAAAGGGGCAACAGGTAAACATATACCAGGCAGTAGCAGATCACTTCAAGGGTACATTTCCTTTACGAGCACTTCTAGCTTTTCAAGGAGTTCAGTACAGCTATGTGTTACGTGATTGGTCTTAATATAATTTTCACTTTCCTGACATTTTGATCCTTTGAGATATGCCTGAAATGGAAATGATTTGATGAGTGAAGTTAAACAGATGTTGCTACTTATTCTTGAGCGTTCAAAAACTCTTACTTGAAACTGAAATAAATTGGACGTTGGAAATAAATTCTGCAGCTAGAGCAAACACCGAAAAGTAAGGAGTGGCTTATGGCACGGTAAGGATTGAGGAAAACTCATAAAAAGAGTTCAGTAGTGCTACTGCTATCATGCAAGAGCACATGGTTTTGTTAGCTCAAGCACTGTGGCTATAAACCCAACAATTTTACACAGAATTTAAAAGATACACTAGGAATTTCTCAATAAATCTTCCAGTTCAAACGGTAATTAATTCAATAGCCAGGTCATCACTTCACTGTTTTTCTGGTAGTCAGACCTTCTAATTTATTTAATTTTATTTTTATAAACCTATGATGATTCATGGAAAATTGCATAGAAGTAAATCTTTCTGTGAAATACTCATACAGACATGTACAAAAAACAAGACAAAAATTATATTCCACTTCAGTTCCCTCACAACGTAAATATATCACAACCGGTCTTGTATTCTGAATATTGTTTTCAACTACATTCTTCTTCAGCCAAAAAAATCACTTTTTTTTCAAACACAAGTAATGAATAGTTAATTGCTTTTTACTTTGTTCTTAACTTGCAGAATTGACCTGGGGCACTCCGTTTCCTTGTGAAAAAGAGGAAGATAGATAATGGACATTTCTGTAGGGTCTCTCACATCTATCAATGTTATCCTGCTGATAATTCAACAAGTTCAAGATGTGAAATGGCCTCCAGTTCAATATGTTTGTTTAGTACAGGAGATTTCAAGTTCTACAAGAAAAATAAATGCATTCTTTCAGGCTAACTTTAAAGGTTCAAGACTGACAGCTGAATGAAAAATAAAACCCTCAAGCCCTACCTTAAGGGAAACTATTTTTTCAGCTCATCATGAGCAAAGCTGTCTGTATGAAAGCCATGTAGCTCAGCCAAGATGTCTAGCTGATGATTTTTACCTTCTTTTATTAACTTGCTCTTCAATCAGTGGAAGCTGTGATTTTATGCAATGTTCAAGCATCAGTCAAGTCAGGAAGACAGAGGGGTGAGAGGGGAGCCATTTTCCTAAATGCATGCTTATACAAGGAGAGACAGAGGATATAGACAGGAGCAGCATACAGTCACTGCGTATTTTTAACATGCCAGGATAGGAAGAGAAAACCCATTTTCCTTTGCAAGCATTTCCAGGTAGCCTAACCTCTCACCTGCTGCCAGAATCTCCTTCCTCTACCAGATCTCTTGAGGCAATTTGCCTACTCCTTCTCTACAAACATGCCCATGTAATCACACAGCTCTTGTACACCAAGGCAGGCAAGCCAGCTAACTTGTTGAAATGGAAAAGGTGCAGCCAACTCTATAGCATGGCTTCAGGAGGCTGTCTGACACCTGCTGATGGTCTACATCACACCTTTAACGCTACACGTGTGACCAGCGTTCCCCAGATCACATGTGCTCTCCAGAGCAAAACTAAACCAGTTCCCCCAACAACAAACTGAAGGTGATGGATGGAAGCAGACCAAAAAAAAAAAAAAGAAAAGGGAACTGGAAAACCACGTTAAGATGCAACCTGTCAAATACCAGCTTTGGTAATTTGATTAAGTAATGTCAACAATAGGACATTGTTGAGCTCCACATAATCAGTTGGAGGAAAAAGAGAAACACATTCTACCAGGAGGTTTCATGGAGAATCACTGACATCCATGTAATGGAAAGACTCCCAGTCTTCTCTCTATCCCAAACACCAGAAAGAAGGCAGGTTCAGTAGGTGATATAAGAGTATTTTTCTGACTACCCACAAGCTAGTTCACAGTACATCACATCCAGCTTTTTCTAGTTCCTGGTCTAATTCATCACTATTCTTTATCTTTGGCCAATTTCTTTGCCAGGAGACTCAGATCCAATTCTCAATTTTGCAAGAAAACTAAAAGAACTTGCCTGTACTGAACAAAACAAAAGCTCTGAGGGTTAAAAAACACTTCACAGCAAGAAATCCTAGAAAGACAGGAATCATTTAAGCTACAACATAATGCTGATGTAATGGCTATAAAATCACCCTGTCTGGAAACTGAAACCATCTAAGACTACCACACAAGCAAGGTTCTGGAACAGCTTTGCAATGGGAGTATTATAGTCTAGGTAGGTAGTTTTAAGCTCCATCTCAGGTATATTATAACCTGACAGCCTGAAGTCAGTCCATGGCTGTCTTAACCACCTCATGTTTCCAATAATGAGTAACATTCAGCATTCCAAAGATTCGGAACTTAATGATCTATTTTACAAGACTCTTTTTTTCTAACCAGCATAACAACAGAAGGCAGAGGAAACACTCAAAGTATATTGAAACCTACAGCTCACAAACAAGGTCAAGCGGTAAAATACCTTCAGAAGTAGAGACAAATTCAGTTCATCCAGTTCATCCTCTTCAAGAAGTGCATCTGTCCTGTCACCATGAAAAACATTCTGGATAGGTGTCCCTGAAAGGTTTATATAGAGCTGTGTGTTTTTATAACTCTCTAACCTCTTCCAGCTTAGGCTGGAGAGGTCACTTACTCAGACCAGTAGCTGGCTTCAAAGCTGACGGCTGAAAAAAAGAGTGACAGCTATGTATCCTTCCTTACCCTCTCAGCATGCCCACTCCAATTACTCTCCTATTTACTGACTTCTGTGCTCACTCACATTTCATTTTTTCTGTCTTTGATGATACAGACATCCTGGCTCCATCTGTCATAAGGTTAAATAACCATCTCTGATTTCAGTAGGTTCTATGAACTGCAAAATAGAGCTATGAACCAAACAAGATTTTCAAGAGGTCTTTTAAAAAAATAAAAACAAAATGAAGACCATTTCCCTTCTGAGCTGAAGGCAAGTAGAGTTTAGCCTGAGTTTCAACGGAGGTAGAAGCAGACCATGTTCTTGACAGTTCCATATAGTGTTTTCTCCTGCTTTTTAAAAATGTAATAAAAATTATTTTAGGAAAAGAAAATCAAAGAACCCTTAACTTACATAGACTGCTATTCCTTATTGCTTAGAATATGGCAATATGTTGTTTTCTGACTTCAGGAAACATCATAAATCTGATAATGTCTGTAGCTACTGAGCCATTCTGAAAGCCTACAGAAGGCATTATTCTCCCAACGATGTTCATCTTCGTCTGGTGAGCTAGGATATGCACCCTTAAAACTGGTTCACTTGCCCATCTCTTCTTAATTATATTTTACTGTTTCTACTGAGGTTAAGATTAGATGTTAGGAAAAAAGTTTTTACTGAAAGAGTTGTCAGGGCCTGGAACAGGCTGCCCAGGGAGGTGGTTGAGTCACCTTCCCTGGATGTGTTTAAAAAAAGGGTAGATGAGGTACTTAGGGATATGGTTTAGTTTAGGATGAGAATGGTTGGACTTGATTATCCTAAAGGTCTTTTCCAACCTTGTGATTCTGTGATACTCGCTATGAGCTTTCCCATCAGTCCAACTTTCATACAGTAATTGACATGACATTATAGGTCAGACAACAATGCTCTCAGTTCTGAAATAAAGACATCTTGCCATCCATCCAGATCTTGGCACTCACATTTCACTGGAGTGCATACATACCACTCTGAACCATGAAATGGGAGAATAAGATATAATAAATAATTAGGGGGAGGGGGTTTAAACAGGGAAAGATGACTTATTCAATCAATCTGAGGGTATATTTTATTAATTTTTTCCAGGATTTTTAAATTATAATTTCTGAAATTATGCTCCTGCTCAAGACACTAAGTAACATCAGGCTCATTGGTAATCGGTGCCATCACTCTTTTGCTATCACTCCCCGTATGTGAGTCAACAGCAGGCAGGCTATACAAGCAAAATGCATTGCTTGTGCAGATGCTGGTGTTCACAAACTTTACCAGGGCATCCCTGCCAACAGCTAGTGCTTGCATGATGGCAGCCCTTTTGGCTTTTCTCCTTCTCCTGTAATTTTTGCCAAAGGTATCAGCAAAACATCAGCCTTAATGAGAGTGCTGAAGTCAGCAAATGTGGAATGAAAATGATTAGGGTTCTTTCAAAGTTTGCTTCCAAACTCAGCAAGTGTTACATGCTATAAAACTTTCTGCCACTGCTTATCATTCTCCTGTTATTACATATTGACCAAACACTCTACTTCAATACCAGCATCTGCAGTCAAGTTTTTAGGAGTAAGTTAAAGAGAAATTAGGTTTTAAAACATTTTGTACAGGCACACTGAGCTCAGCAGAATGTAAAGTATTATTTGTGTATAGTCTTCCAAACTGAAGGCAGTCACTCTGCCTGGTTTATCTGAAATAGGCTTTGGATATACTAAAACATAACACATAATAGGCACCACACAAAACAAGAACCTGATCCAGGAAAAAAAAAAACTAAAACCAAAACAAAAACCAAAATGGAACCCTCAGAAGAGGGTATCTTCATCACTAAGTCTTAAAAAGCAGTCTTTATCAAACATGCCAGACAAGGAAAGAACGCAACATTTTTTAATACTTTCAGTAGAGAAAATGTTGGTGGCTTTTTTTCTTTCCCTGAACTTAAACCAAAAAACCCCACCACCACCCACCTAGACATCCTGTGAGGTTAACTAGGAAAATTTAATTCTTTGGCACTGGAAACAGTGGCCTACAGAAAATGCATTTGTTTCAAGGTTATCATGGGGTTACAAAAGCAAAACAGACATTCAGGTTTGAGTATGTTCACACAGTCAAGGCAGAGCTGGAGCAGGAAGCACGGCTGCTGCAGCAGCACATCAGGCTCTTGTACAGATATACCCTGGGCAGCCATGGGACTTTGCTAATGAGTGTGACTGGACCAAAGCCCCACCAAATGCAAAATGCTCCCACAAGAACCACACTGACTGAAGCCAAAGGTCCATCAAGCTCCAGATCCTGGTGAGTATGCAGAGCCAAAGGAAGAAGGTCAGAGCAGAGCACATGTGTATGTTCCCCTGTACGCTCTCCCAGCTTCTAGTGGGAAGAGGCTCACAGTGGAGTTTATATTCTTTGAGGGTGTTTTACTCAATCTGTTGATTTACTCTGTGTTTATATCAAGTGGAATTAAATGTGCTATGCAATTTATAATGAGGGTTTTAAAAAATGCTGGAATGAAATTTTGGCTATACCCTAGCCAAAACCTTTGGTATTTGTGTGTTGAAGTTTTACAGTTCGGTGTAGAACTTCAATATCTTCATCACACAATAGATTAAATGGCTCAACATAGCAATGTGGTGTGGGGTAAGTGCAAAGAATTTGGCACCCTAAGGAAAAATTGAGACAAAAAATGGGTTTGGACAATATTGTGCTGTCCAAACTAGAATCTGGACCAAACTGTGACTAATTCTTACATTTTTTAGTTATTTAGGTGATTTCTAAGACTATGTTTCCTCCACCCCAGAAACACTAGTTTAATACTGAGTTTGAAGAAAATTTCTTCCTAGGCTACCCAAAAACCCACTGCTTTAACCCCACTGATGAAAAGCAAAGTAGTGGAACAGAGGAAACATTGCCACCATCTCCAACACAAGAAGACTCTGGCAAGAGAGTAAAATCATTTGACCTTCAGACAGAAAATTGTAAAACACTTTATTCACAACAAAGTTTTCTTGGGCCAGGCACGAGTGCTCATAGCAGCTTCCTTTCTTCAGAAACACTGTAGGTGAAAAATAGGACATAGACAAGTAGAGAATCAAGAGATTCTCATTTGCCAGTTGAGGCACAGAAAATGCCAGCTATAATTTCCCAGGTAACGTCTTGACACCACATACACAGCAAAAGAAAATCCAAATTGTGCACAGACTTCCCTTACGAAGACCCAGTCATCCTGCTTCATTTAACTGCAGGATTACTGGGAAACATTTAGTGTTATTTACTACAGGCGCAGTATGTTTCTTCTCAAAATGCAGATGTGCATCACAGACCAATTTTGCATTTCAAAACACAAATTCAGCCACCACTGACATAAACAGGAGTAACCTGCACCCTCCCTTTCAGACTGCTTACAGTCACATCTGTCAACTTAAATGTAATGGTCTGCAACTTGCCGAAAGTTCTTTTTGTGGGTTTTGTTTTGTGCTTTTTCTCTCCAACAAACTAATTTTCAAACTCTATTTCTGGGGTGGCTTTAGATCCTTTGTCCTTTCCAATGTGAAAAAACAAACTCAGATATCAACTCTAGTAGCAATTATTTTAGTCTGAAATATGTGACTAACTATTCCAGAGGTTCAATGGATGCACAGTTAAAGAATATTTTATTTGACTTGAGACTGAGCAAAGGTTTTTGCTGACTATAAGGGCTTATCCTCACAACTAAGTCACAAAATTGAAGCTTTCATGTAACAGATAAAGCCAACTCCTATGCCTATTTCGATGAAACCAGATATTTCAGAAGGAAAAAAAATCCCCACCATTTTTCTTTGTGTTAATTAGGAACTTAACTGAAACCACATTCCTATGTGCAGGCAGATACAAGATGTCACTTCACGCAAAAGATTCCAGAAGATTCCCTTTGTTGCATTATCAGAAAATTTACCAAGGTATTCAGATAATGCCATTCTGATCTTTTTTTGGCGTTATCTTAGGTTTTCAAAATGTTTATAAAAAAAGCATGCAGCCAGTCAGTCAAACTTTTGACCCAGCAATCTGGCACAGTTAATTAAAGTTAACCTAAAAGCAGAAGCATCAACCTCTGAATTTTCTTACTGTGTTGCAAGTTCATTATTGTGACAAGTAAATGGCAAGATCCTGATGAATGGCTGCCACTGTTCAATAGACTGAAGAGAGCTTGAAAACGCCTTATCTGTGCTCTGTGGTACAGGAAGATTAAGGAAAGGGTGGATAATAACCTTTCGTACTACCCTCAAACACAGGATTCAGTCTGTCTGGCTCCATGCTGTATTATTGCTTCAGTCCAGGCTATTGTCTATTCTCACGACATTTATAAAAAAAGAAAACACATTTCAGACGTATGATTTTTGGCTTATTTTACAAGACAAAAGTGCCATTAATAGCCTTCTGAATTGTTCACATTATAAATCATTTAACTAAGTTGCAATTATAGAAGTCAACGAACGTGATGAATGGTACTCACACATAATAGGTTGATATCAACTTGTTTTTCAAGTATTTTAATATAAGTTGCTCATCTCACTATAATGCTTCATATAGAGAGAGGTAGGGCTTCATCACAATAGGTAAAAAGCTATGAAAACAATCACAACTGAAATTTGCAAAAATCATATTAAAGAACTGCATCTATTTTTCTTTCTTTTTGATCCGTAAGGAGGTTTGTCTATGTACTAGCTTTTTCTACCTTTACCTCAAATATACCAGCTCTTGTCTGCCCTGTTTCACTCAATGTGTTTTACAGAAAACTATTAAGATACAATGTATTCAGATTCAGTTATTAATGAGGTGCTTTGGTTGGATTGTGACACTTTTGTTTAACTTCTAGAATTTTTTACTAAAGTTTTTAATAATAACTTTTTTCAATTCTGGATAAGCTGACCAAGAAGAGAAGGTACAGGTTATAAATACATATACTTCAAGTCAAAACTGAGGAAAGTCTACAATGCTTCCAGTTTTCCAACACATGGGAGAAATGACTGGATACTGCTGTTTCCAAATGGAAACAACAGACATACATGCTTACCTGTGAATAAAATTTTTTACTTCATTATAACTCTAGTAAAAGCAACAAAAATACCAACCCTATGTTTTTCTTTCTTCTTAACCTTCATCTTTCTATGTTGAAGATCATGTAATAAAGCTCAGGGCCCTGATTTTGGAAAAAAAAAAAACCAAAACACCACCACAAAACTCATGGAAATATTTAACACTGAGATTGTTCGTCTCCTAATACTGTAATTACACTTACCTGGTTTTAAAAGCTATGCATGTGTATGTACAAGATTAGATGTACAGCAAAAACCAGACTGGCAAGCACAGAGTGACGTCTCAGAGTAGCTACAGTGTCATAGAATCACAGAATCATAGAATGGTATGAGTTGGAAGGGACCCCAAGGATCACAGAGCTCCAACCCCCAACTCTTGTTCTCATTTACAGGCCAGAATTTAACCAATAAACAATGACATGTTTTATGTTGCATAGTTTTCACAATGTTTAGACATGAGAGATCTGTGAATGTAAATATATACACACACATTTTATAATATATTGTATGTACATACTGACACTCTCAGGGGTCCATACTGGGACCAGTACTGTTTAATATCTTCATCAATGACATCAATGCCATTGACAGTAGGATCGAATGCACCCCCAGCAAATTTGCAGGTGACATCCAGCTGAGTGGTGGGGTTGACACCCCTGAGGGACAGGATGCCATCTAGAGAGACCTGGACAAGGTCAAGAAGTGGGCCTGTGTGAATCTCATGAGGTTCAACAAGGCCAAGTGCAAGGGTCCTGCACCTGGGTGCAGGCAACCCCCAGTATGAATATGGAATGGGGCATGAAGCAATTGAGAGCAGCCCTGAGGAGAAGGACTTGGGGGTGCTGGCGGATGAAAAACTGGTAATGAGCCAACAATGTATGCTCGCAGCCCAGAAAGCCAACTGTATCCTGGGCTGCATCAAAAGCAGCACGACCAGCAGGTCAAGAGAGGTGATTCTGCCCCTCTACTCTGCTCTCATGAGACCCCACCTGGAATATTGCATCCAGCTCTGGGGTCCCCACCACAAGACAGACATCAAGCTGTTAGAGAGAGTCCAAAGGAGAGCCATGAAGATGATCAGAGGGCTGGAGCACCTCTCCTATGAAGACAGGCTGAGAGGGTTGGACTTGTTCAGTCCTGAGACGAGAAGGCTCTTGGGAGATCTTATAGCAGCCTTTCAGTACTTAAAAAGGCCTACATAAAAGATGGGGACAGATGTTTTAGTAGCACCTATAGGACAAGGAGTAGTGGTTTTAAACTAAAAGAGGGTAGATTTTTGTTAGATATAAGGAATAATTTTTTTTATGATGGAAGTGGTGAAACACTGCAAAGAGGTTGCCCAGAGAGGTAGTAGATGCTCCATCCTTGTGAACATCCAAGGTCAGGTTGGACGGGGCTCTGAGGAACATGATCAAGTTGAAGATGTCTCTGCCCATGGCAGGGGGGTTAACTAGATGACCTTTAAAGGTCCCTTCCAACCCAAACTATTCTATGATTCTACATAACATAACCATATATGTACCCCATATATACACTACATATTGCATATATACATGTGTATTTACCTACAGAACTTAAGACTGGTGTAGTAATTTTTTCAGTATCTGATGGTGAATCAGCAAGTAAGTACACAGGCCTAAACAGGTTTATTTTACATGCATGAGCTGCAAAAGACAGGAAACATATCTGTTAAGGCTATTAAGTTTTAAAGTTGGTGTAAACATAAATATCACCATATTGCTAAGCAGACAGGTGACACACCTGTATAACGAGGATAAGCAAGTCAACCTGGATGCACCCTACAGCACTATTGTTTCATTTTGCAGCACCAGTAGTGAAAATACACATGGACTCCAGGAAGCTTTTGGTTTGTTTTTAAACATGGGGAAAGGAAAAAAAAATCATTCAAGACATCTTCCATCTGTGGGTAAGCACTGATGTGGATCTTGGGAATTGCTACCGCATTTCCCCAACTCCAAAACCACCATTTGCCTGTAGCACTGGCAAGGTTATGGGCAGCAGGCAGCAGCTGACTGCTCAGCCTTGGAAATGAGCTCTCTAGTGTCTCCCCTGAAAAATAACATCAGCTATTTAATGGTGGAATAAATTGTATAATCCCTACTACTGACAGCCCTTTCCAGGAGCAACAGATCAACCCACCAGCCACCGGGACTCTTCTGTGTTGCACAACAACCTGTACATGAGGAGTTACTGCAGGCAAACCATATAGGTTAGGTCCTATGGGTACTGCCCAGGAGACCTAATGAAGAGTTCAGGCATGGCAGGCCGATGGAGTGGTAGAGGAGGCAGCTGAGGTCAACAGGGAATTGGTCTTGCCTCACCAGCATTAGTTCCCCCACCCCACTCTCTAAAAGGTTTTTTTTGTTGAAACACATTCATTAACCCATTTCTTATCAGGAGGTAAATCTGATTCACTGAGTGACTAAACAGCATAGTTTTCCCTCCCAGATTTTTGGATGTCCACACCCAAGAACTTAATTGCTTCATAATGTTCAAAGGACCCCTAGGACCTGAACCTAACCCTTGTCATTGCCAATCACCACTGGCCTACATTAGCTTTACAGGTAATACATGTAAATGAAAATGCTCAGCTTGATTAGGCGTTAAAACTATTACTAAGTGTTATTATCTGGATTTTCCATGCTCTGAAAATATTTTCAAATTTCTAATCAGCCATGAACCAATATTAAACAGTTGGATTAGAAATGTCTGCATCAGCCCAAGGAAACTTCCCAACAGGATCAACAAATAGTAATTAAACAGCATTAAATATCACCAGCAGCTAGGATTACTGAATAAACTAAATTGAAAAAGAGGAGGTAGAGAGGCATTTCTGCATCATGGGCAAATGATGGTCTTGATAAAATAAGATTCATCCACCACGGCTGCTGAAAATTGCCTGTATTCTTCAGGGACAGAGTGGAGTGGAACCTCTGATGTGACACGAAGTTCAGTAATACTTAGTCAATAACACTGTCACAGGACAACCTAAGTTACAGCACTGCCTCCCAGAGCAGTTTCAGCATTTCCATGAGCACATTGAGGAGGTGAGCTGTACTCCACACCTGGGCATTGGAGGCCAGAGGAGAGAGCCATCATCATTTGGTTCTCACAGCTGCTGCAGAGTGCATGAAATTAGAGGACGCCATTCATGAGGTCACTACAATTTATATGGTATTTCATTGTGTGTTTAACTGAGTTTCTCCATCCATTTTTACATCCTATTATCAGTCTCACATCTGCATTCAGGCTAGTGTCATCATGCTATTCTTCACCCTTTCTTTTCTAGTTATTGTTCCATACACAAAACCATGGGTTTGCACACTTTGGCTTTCTCTCTCCATGCATGCAAGCCCCTTGGTTAGAGAAGGACTCTGACAGCACTGCTGACGGCACTGAGTGCTGTCCCTGAGCACACCGGCAGCTGTTCCTGGAAGCTTTTCACACCACCGCAACCACTCCATGTGATTTCACACCTACAGGCAATCCCTACGGGTCAGTCCCCTGAGACACTCAGCACTGAGTGTGAAACATGCAGAGAAACCACACAAACCTCAGCAGACTTCCCACTGAGCTGGCCAGTCTACATAAAAGTCGGGTAATCAAGACTAAGGTACAGGATGCGGTTTGCATGTGTATATAAATACATGCATTCAAATCACTATGTACAATATTTTTCTGAAGTTGAAGGTAATCACGTGGGGTTTTTTCCACATTTGTCATTTTCAAAACAAGTCTCTGAATTCAGCCAAGCTTCTACAATTAAAAAATCACATATACTTACAACTCCTATGTTTCATATTTTATCTCTAAAATAACCCAGAAAATTAACAGCAATGTCTGCAGAAATATTTCCTTTGGAATTTTCTGATGGCAATTAAATTATTCATAGCATAAATACCTTCTTCTGAAAGGGCAAACTCATTCATCATTAAAGTATTTAATCATTCAGAGGGAGGAAAGAGAATGAATAAAATCTACTGCTATGGCCATTTAGCATTTTAGCACAAGCCAACTAATGCTTCAGGTAATAATCACTCTAGAGTTAAGTGACTTTTTTATTAGAAGGAGAGGACAGTGATTTTTATTTTTAAAAATTTGACATTACAAATCTTCTAGCACAGCGGAAACTTTATACACAGTATCCTTACCCACTATGCAAGGTCACAGTATGAAGGCACTAAACCGCAAAATTACTCAGAACTACTCGTACCCTCCATAAATAGCATCATCTCCATATTTAAATTCATTTCCTAGCCCTGGACTTTAAGTTATGCACTAGTAGCTCCAGATCATGTTCCTCCACCTCTCTGCTGTGAGACCCATTATAATCGCCACATTGCAGAGCAGTTTCTCTGTCATTGGAACTGCAAGGAAGATGACAAAATCACACATCAGTCTGCTAGCTCTCAAGCAGAATCAGTCCCACTCCCCAGCATCAGACATACTCGCAAGCCTGCTCCAGAGAGAGGTGCTACAGGAGCTGAAATGTAGATGTCTCCAACCACTTAAGAGCATTTTTTCTTGAATCATCCCCACCACCATTGCAAACATTTGTGAAAATACAAGCTGTCGCTTCTGAGCATACAACGCAGCACCAAGGAAAAACGAGGCAGAACATACACCTAAGCAACAGTCCTTGTCGACGTGCTGTTTCCTCACAGGTACAACAAGGTTGTGTGGCTATTTTCAACGACTAGCATTCTGTGAATACAATCACTAACAAAATACCCAGCTTTTAAGACAGGAAGAGCTGTGCCTCTTCTCTGCTTCAGAGTGCTATTTATTATCAATTTATGCAGCCCAGTAAGAAAATCAAGGGAAGAACTGCTGTAAGGCAAGGCTCCGACTCGGGGAGCCAGTGCAAATCACTTGACTACGGTTTGAGTTGGCCTCTAACACTTGTGGTAGTTTTTCCTGGCTAACAGACAAACTTAGACGCCGTAGTAAACCTCCTCTCCTTGTGTCAGAGCACACAACAGTACCTAACTTCAAACTAACAGACCTCCTAATAGCTGACAGAGACCATATGAAAACCCCAACCATGAGGGTCTGACATCCCAGAGGCTTCAAGGTTCAGTCCCACATGCAGAAAAGCAGACCTCAGATTCACATTTCCCAGCCCCTGCATGTTGGATAGCTTTCATCTCAGCTCCAGCTTATCACATTTCAGCATTTCCCAGCTTTATAAATTGTGAGATAGCAACTCTAGCATCACAAGGGACATAATGACCTGAAGGCACTGTTAAGTGCCCCTGGCTGTGATTCCATCTCCACAGTTTTGCATGGGAATTTACAGAGAGAGCATGAAATCAGTTTAAACCATAATACTTTGGTCCTTTTCATGTATTTTAAATAATGATTCCAATTATCGAGATCTTATGGATTGTCATTATGAAGATACAGGTATTTGCAATGCTAATAAGTATTCATGAGATTTACTTTCCTGGGTATGCTGGACATATACTATTTCAAAGTCAACATGCAAAAAAAAACCCCCAAACACCTTTCCAGTCCAACTGTCTGGGCACAGAACTCTCCTGCCAGCTGGGATTCCTTGAGAGGAACCATCTCTAAATTAGCTTACGGGACACAGACTCTAACCTGCCTCTGTACTAACAGCACTACTCAAACATTATCAGGAGCTAAAATCAAGTTCTCTCCACCTGGAATTGCTACGAAGTCTTTTTCACTTCTTGTGCTTTGACTTTGCTTATAAGGTCTGGGAGAAAACAGTAATGTAAAGCATTAATAAATGTCATGTTCTCAATGCAAAGCCCTGGCAGTAGTTAATGCACAGTAAAACAAAGTCTTTGCCAAGCAATTAAGCTCACAGAAGATAAGCAGATGACAAGAATTAAACTTAATAATTAACTACATAAAAGCTTCAGATAACAAAAGTGGGGAAAGCCTGACACATCTCCAATCACCCAGCATTCCCCTTGTTCTACTGCTCAATCCCTGCTACCATCTCCTTCCCAGCTCTTCCCCCAGGAACATGACTACCTTCTTTTCCTTAGTTTCCAGTGACAGCAACTCATGGCTTCGGTCAGCTGGCCCTTGATTTTAGTACCTCTTGAATAGCATTATCAAACAGAAGCAAAGAAAACCCCACCCACAACAAACCCCTAAGCCCCCCCAATATTAAACATAGTAATAAGAACAGAGAAGATGATTGCTTTCAGATGATTGAAGCCACTGATCTGCATATAAAGGCTTTTGTACCAAGGCATTTTGTATGTGAGAAAAGATGCACAAGAGAAGTGTCAAAAAAATAAAGAAAATGGAGTTAATTTCCAGGAGATAAAAGGAGATACAATAAAAGCATCACTATTTCTTTAGTTCTACAAACTGCCGTTAGCATACAGTGATCTCAGCATGATGTGGGAACCAGAAGTGATTACAGACATGCAAGAAGGAAGCAAAGTTTTCAAAATATTTTGCAGCAGGATTTTATAGGGAAATGCTGAAACTGTTCTCTTTATCATTCTCAGCAGTTTGAGAAGGTATGGCGGTTGCTTTCTGAACACAGGAAGACACAACTCAAAAATTATAAAAAGAAATTTTAAATCTCATCCCAACTGCACAGCTTTATGGTCATATAATAGCTGAAGTTGGAAAAATATTGCAAGGGAAAGTTAAATGATATCCAGAATACACAGTTCACAAACCATGTTAAAAAAAATAAGAAAGACTGGAAAAATCTGCTTAATAGATAAAACTTCAGATGTTTCTTTTATAGAACCCCTTTGTGCCTTACCTCCTAGCCCATTAATATCTTCACTGTATCAAATAAATGGTAGAAAACTTTCCACCAAAGAGTATGTTAAGAAATCCAGCATTTAAAAGAGCTTTTGAAAACCACCACACTGAACATTAAATGTTTGTCACTTTCCTTTGGTCTGACTCATTTATTTAGATTATTAATTCATGAGGCAAGGATTATACTTTACACTGGTGTATCTGCTCCAGTAGTGTTCCTTGCTTTCACTGTAGCATCTCAGTACCAGCTCACCACTACTAGCAAGACTACAAGACTAACTGACCCACTACAGTCTTACATAGCAGGGAACCATTATGGTTTGGCTATAAAACTGTGCTGTTTTCCTTTTTTTAAAATTCTAGATTTATATTTTCCTATACAGATATTTTTGAGAGAGAGAGAGAGAGAAAGAGAATACTTAGACAGGAGTGAGGATATTAGCTGGGATTTATTTTGAGTTTTGGACAGAAGCACGTTTCTACACTCTTCGATGTAAGAAAAGTACAACTGCTTTCTAAGCCCCAGCCAGCTACTTACATGCACACTTTTGAAAAAGTCCCCCTATTAAGCGTTTAAACAAAGGCTGATTTCCCAAACATCACCAAACTCAGAACATAAGCATGCCACAGACCAATAAACACCAAATGGAGACTGAGAAACAAATGTAAAACAACCCCACACCACCACCATCATCACCACAACAACAACCCCCTTTTAAAGTATTTCTACAGCCAACATATCCTTCGGGCTGTAGCTTTTAATGCTTCCCCACAGAGGCATCCCCAGAATCAATGCATCTCACACATGTGCACCCTATAACCTGATACGGTCACTCAGTGCGCAAATGTTCTTGCTGATATTGAGTAGAAACACCCAACCACAAAGCACCGGGATAAACTCACACAGACACGTCAATAAAGCTAACTAAGAACAGGAAAAGACCACTTTACAGGAAGCTACCCCTCTCTCTCTCTTAATTTTTCAGCCCTGTTTTCAAAGAAAATTCAACATATATATATATAATAAATCCTTCTATGCCAGATTTAATGAAAGCACATTTTGCCCAAGAGCCTGTCCATATTTTACAACTCAGTTTGATAAAAGATGCTGCCTTTCTTCCCTCATGTACCTCAGTTCTCCATAAAAAATATTAAACCTAAAAGCAACAAAAGCACAGATTAAAATTTCTTACTTTGAGCAATGAGATAATTTGCATTGTTCTCTTGCCAAAAGAACGTTACCAGTCTCTCAATCTTTGTACGGTCTGTTTCTCTGAACAAACTCCATCTCCCTGAACACTGCCAAAAAACCTGAAGCACGGCTCTGCTGCTCGGATGGCTGGCACTCTGTACCATTTCAAACACACATCTGCATCTTCACTCGCTGAAACCCATCACCAAGGTTCCAAGAGCAGCTACTCAGATTCCTCCAGAAACTGCCAAAACTCAGAGTTCACAGACTAAAAAGGTGCAGAGAACGGTCAAGGCTGAGCTGGAGGAAGCACTCTCAGCTGAGACAGCTAGCTGTTCACATCATTTCTTCCACTATGGCACAGTCAGCTAAACCAGTGGTACACTGACACTCCTCTTAGGGGACACAGATTGCCTCCTCACACTTTGGTTTACTTTATTCCAATCCCAAAGATATAGAGCTTAATGAGACTGGGTATGACATGAAACCATATGTTAAATGATTTCAAAGTGAGTCTCTAAATAGGCAGGGCTTACTGGAGCATTTCAAGTAGCATCTTTTCCCAAGCTAATTCCTGCCAGATTTTGAGTAACAATGTTCAAAATTTAGCAACCGAAGCATCTTGAACATGGAATAAGGCTCGAACTTGCTGTTCTATACACATCTTGTTTTGCTATTGTCCTCCTACTTAATAACATGGTTTCATCACTGTTTGGCC
This sequence comes from Porphyrio hochstetteri, assembly GCA_020800305.1. Classification (NCBI taxonomy): domain Eukaryota; kingdom Metazoa; phylum Chordata; class Aves; order Gruiformes; family Rallidae; genus Porphyrio; species Porphyrio hochstetteri. Next base: position 37,778,520 of record CM036905.1, read on the forward strand.
AGATGCTTGTTGACAAAATATCCAGTGTATGAACATGGGGGAAACTTAGATCACTCAACATCAGAACCAGGAAAATAAATAATGGTGGTGCATATAACTTACACTGTCTTGTGAGAGTCTTAACACACACTTCTCTCTATAGCCTCCATATGCCTCTAAGGTCTCCTTTCAACTCCAAGTGCCTGAATCAAAGGAAAACCTTTGCAACTGGGTATGCCATTTAGGCCTCTTCTCCCAGAACAGACCTTTAATAACCCAAGATAGCACAGCCAGACCACAGGTACTTTGAGACAACAGAGAAGCACTATGCTGGTACCTGCACGCTAAGCAGCAATTCTGGTTAAGGAAGCAGAAGGGGATATTTTCTTTTTAATTTTGAAGTATATAAATGAAAGCAGACAGGGAACTTCAGATGAAAAGGGATCTTGTACGTAGTGACTAAAATAACTCAAATTGCTCTCTCTGTGTGCCTCTGTCCCCACTGATTAAGAGAATAAAGTAACCAGGTGAAGTGTCGGAATTTAACATTTCTATTTGTCCATGTTTAGAAAACAAGGGATTGAACTGGTTTACTTCTGGTAAAAGATTTAAGTTAAAATACTCAGGAATCTCCAACTAACCTAATGGCTTACATTTCCTCAACATTTATGTCACTGAAAATACTCTATAACATTGTAAATTCAACCTTTTTTTTCCTCCTGTTTCTTTAACTGCACAATTAATTGTAAATCTCTACTGCAAGAAAACCTGAAAGCTGTCATTCCAACAACCTCATTGGGAAGGACCACAGCCCTGCTGCAAAGCCAGTTAGTGGGAAATAGTGGCCCAAGGGCTCTAGGTGGAACTGAAGACATCTGAACTGAGCCCAAACAGTTTTCCTCAAATATTTGAATTCAAAAGAAAATGGGTATCTATGGCCGAATGGATCTGAGAATTCAAAGCAGAGGAGCCACACCAGCCATGCTAACAAGTAACATGCTGGCTTTGAAATTAATAGCTGTAATGGCTAGTATAAAGTGTTTTCTATATGATACAAGCTTCAAAGTATACACAGAGATAGCTCCTTGAACTACAGAACTCAAAAATCCCAGCACACAAAAGAGAAAGGAACAAAGACAAGCAATACACATAGGAATAAATCACTAATGTACACACACAGTTCTCCAGTTGTGTCCTGGAACTCCCCAAACTGCTTGTTGCTGACACCAGCAGAAGGGCTGTAATGGACTGCAGGACTCTAATGTAAAACAAGAGTTTAAACAATCAAATTAAAGCTTAGTTCTTAATTTTCTCTGCTAAATTAAGACATTACCATCACTTTCCGAACCGTTCACTCTCTGAGTTGTCTTCGGAAATGTCAGTGTGTCCTTTAATCTTTAAAATATTATCCATGGTCTGTGTTAATTAAAAGATAAAACCTCTGGATTAAGTGATGAATACTGACTCTTTGCAATTCCATTACCTCATAGCAGGGAGAAAGGAAAAAAATACACAAGGGCACAGTACTTAAGTAACTCAGTAAAGGCTGAAAACAGTAGTCTATATTTATTTAATGAAAATTTCTAGAAATAATAAGAGTTCTTTACAAAATATTATATGAACTTTTTTTTTCTTATAGGTTCTTTCATATTAAAAAAAATAGGGAGAACACTTCTAGTCCCTTAAATATAGAGAAATCATTAAAATACTAGACATTTATTTAAAAAAAAGTATTTTCAATGAAAACAAAGAAGAATCTCTGCATTTTTTAGAAATGTCACATTTATTCTCATAAGGAAAGGTTCCTGCTTACTACTCAAATAAAATAATTAAAAGGTAATGCCAGCAAGTGCATTTTGACTGTAACACCATTTTTCTGGTCACTGGGAAGCAAATTTCTGTTAAGAAACTTCTCAAAACAGTCAGTCTTTCATTTAACCACCCATCTAGAGTATGCTAAGAGAGCAGCTGTGCTGAGCACTTGGAGATTTCATAGAGACATTAAGAAAACAAGATGCAGGGGACACAAAGTGTAAGTCAGAAAGTGCTGCTACACGTCTGGCACCAGTGCAAGGTGTCCAAATTGGATCGGGGCTCTCAGCACTGCCGGGGAAAAAGAGGATTCAGCTTTCTGCTCCAGGCTGCTGGATGCTGTACCAGTCAAAAATGCAATGAATCCATTCAAGAAGGGCACAACAGCCTGAAAGCTCCTGGAACATTTATCTTTCAAGCCGCGGTAGCAGCTACCATCCAGAGAAGGATGGAGGGTAGGCAAAGGTATGTGCTGAAAAGGCTTGCTGACAGCACAAAGACCATATGGCTCCATACTTGCCATGTGCCAAAGACTAGCCTGGCTCAATCAAGCTGTAACAGAGAAGTGTAGGGATCCAGATGTTTTAATTCATGCAAGACAGCAAATCCCTTCCGTTTAAAATAGCATGCCTGCTTCCTACAAGCTGCTGGAAAGACTTCAGATATTAACGCACTTGATCAGCATGCTTAAAGAAACAAATCCAAGATTGAAAGACTGTACTCAGAAACAGATGGGCAAGCTCTGAGCCATTAGGTCCCTCAGATGTTGGATGATCCAAATGGTCAGAAAAAGGCAGATGAACGGAAAAACCCTCAAGTTCTCTGTCAACCTATTTTGGACCTTCTCCTAGATTAGGTGACCTCTTCGAGACACATGGATTCGTAATTTATCCCATTTTAATGAAGCTAACCTATTTGGTTTGTTTGTGGAATACAGTAATGTTCAAGAATGTTTTTCATGCTTAAAAAAACAAACCAAAACAAAGCAAGTAGAAAACAGCAGGATGTCAACAGTTAGGAGTTAAATTTTTCCATAATTTCCCTCTTCCTCCTACTCTATTTCCCAGTCTTGCTACTTGAATAGACAAATTCATCAAAGAAGGTATTATGTAAATGTTATCCTGTAAATAACATCTGCAAACTTACTATGTAAATAAGCATAGCAGCCATGACTTATTTTGTCAACAATATTTATAAAGAAAATGCCTTTCAAAATTATTTAAATGAGGAAGCAGTGTTGAGTTGTTCTGTACTCCTTTCCGGCAGCAGCAGTGATTCAATCAAGTTGGGACTACATACACAGTTGTAAAATGACATTAGATTTGCAATTTCAAGCAAGACATACATTTCATAAAATGTCTGTGTATTAGTAACAAATGTACTTAGCTTAGTATATTTGATTTCACTTAGCATAGTCTTTGATGGTGATTTGAAGAGACCACAGCTGCTCTTGCCAATCTGAAAATGAGTTTTTCCATTACTGTATGGTTTTAAATGCTGCAAATTTTGCATTTTGGAGAGAAGAAGTTTCCAAACAACAACCTTTTTTATATTATCACTTCAATTTTCAAAGAAATTGTACTTTCAGAAAGTACAATGCTGCACATGCTTCTGACTACTGTTCACAAGTTCTAAGAAGGAACATTATCCTGTTCAACCTACTGCTACATTTCACAGCTCCTTAAACATTAGGTTATAATTCTTTCAAGTGAAACCACGTGTACTGGTTTTGGCTGGGGTAGGGTTAATTTTCTTCAGAGTAGCTGGTATAGGGCTGTGTTTGGGACTTGTGCTGGACAAGTGCTGGTAACACAGAGATGTTTTCATCACTGCTGAGCAAGACTTACACAGAGCCAAGGCCTGTTATGCTCCTCACCCCATCCCACCAGCAAGGGGAGGTGCACAAGGAGTTGGGAGGGGACATAGCTGGGACAGCTGACTCCAACTGACCAAAGGGATAGACCATGCCTTATGACATCATGCTCAGCCTGGGGAAGTTGGGGGAAGGGGAGGGGGAGGGACTGATCCCCCCAGGTCACCATTACATGTGATGGAGTCCTGCTTTCCTGGGGATGACTGAACCCCTGCCTGCCCATGGGAAGTGGGGAATGAATTCCTTGTTTTGCTTTGCTCGTGTGTGCAGCTTTTGCTTTACCTGTTAAACTGTGTTTATCTCCACCCACGGGTTTCCTCACTTTTACTCTTCTGACTCTCTCCCCCATCCCACCAGAGGGGAGTGAATGAGCGGCTGTGTTGGGCTTAGCTGCCAGCTGGGGTTAAACCACGACACCATGAATAATGACTTCATTTTGAGCATTTCTGCACTGGCAGACACTAATAGCTTTTTTCACTCAGCCTCCAATTATAGAGAGCAGTGATTAGCTACTCCTTACAAATATAATTAGCTGATTAAGAAAAAGGGCAGAAGAGATCAAAGCTCTTGGAGAATATACCCTTGGATTGCAACAATCAATTCAGTGATTTAAGAGGATAAAACACTGCATTCACACAACATATGTAAGCTGTCATCTCCTCTAACTGTTAAGTTGTCTCAACCACAATAAAGAACAACCTTCATGAAAGGCTGAATGAGACTCTTTTCACTTTCTGGAAATGCCAAGAGCTTCTGGGGTGCCAGCAGAATGCGCTGTGGGAGGCACAGTTTCCTCTCACATCCTTCACTTCTAAGCAACAAACCCAGCGTGGTCTCAGACTTGATCAGAGCTTTCCATACCTTGGCTTACCATCAATTATTCCCACTAGTCTTCATCATGTGAGCCTCAAGCCAATCCTGAAGTGCTCTCTGAAGCTTCTGGTTTTTTTCTGTTCACTACATAACTAAGGAAAGTTACCAGAAAATGCCTTATTTCCTCTAAAACCTTATGGAGTTCACCAGGTTAGGGTACTTAAGCTCCATACCAACCATCAAGTCCACTATATCTCCAAGACAGACTTGGTTCAAGACCAAGGCAATGAAACACAATCACCCCTGCAGCCCAACTGTCCTGGAGATTCAGCTTGTCAATGGAAGAGAAAGCACCTTCTTTAGCACTGACCCAAGATCATGTCCAGAGCAAAGACCACAGTATAATGGACTCCATGAAAAAAACACCTTCAGCAAAATTATAAAGGTACATTTCTATGACCTTGTCTTCCCTCACATAAACAGACACTAACATGTAAATATGTGTGCATGTAATCATTTTAAAAATTCCTAAAAAACACACCGCCCTGCACATGTCCTTCTCTTCCTAGAAAGGGGATGAAAACAGCAGTATTTGACAGATGTTAGTCAAGTTGTTTAATGCATTCTTGAAAGTACTTATGAGCAGCTCTAAAATTTCATATAAACACAAATTTCCTCCAAACCTACAACCTCAGCTGCATAAAAAACCATATTGCTCCTGCCTCTGGGTGAGATGGAAGCATCTTAAAGTCCCATTGTTTTGCAAGGTTTACCTTAAAGCTTAAAAAAAAAATAATCATGGGAAGGAAGAGAAAGATGACACGCAGCAAAGACAAGCTTAAACAGGGCATCTAGGAAGATGCTGAGTTTCAACTTGCCAGGTTTCTGACACATTATCCCTCAGGGGTGAGATTAGACACTTTATGAAGGAGATGGGTGTGAGATCAGGCCTTCACACAGTGCCTAGGGATCCATGGTACAGGGTAGCAACACCATTTACGGGATCTTGCAGGTTCTTAGGTTAGTCAGCTCTCCCACAGGTTAACCAGTCTCTCCCACCGAACAGCACCGCTGACTTCTCAGTTTGGCTACTGCCTCACTGCAGATGAGTACAGTTATCACAGTTCTGCTCCAGTTCTGGTCCACCTTATTTCCCCATCAGAGGTCATAAGATGATCCTATTCCACAATTCAGTTAGCCCCATTCCAACATCCCCTCCATTTCTTCCATGCTACTTATGGGCAAGCACTGGACAGCACTCCTATAGAAACACAGAATCGGTGTTCTGAAGTAATTGTAAAGCTCAGTTTCCCCTGGTTTCTTCATCCCTGCATAATACTCTCCTTCACTCTTCCCCTTCTGCTCCTACAGCTGCTCTAGTGTTCCACCACAGTCTGACCAAGACAGGAATATCTCCTTGGAAAGAGGATTATGCACGCTCTCGTGCATGCAAGGTCCCAAAGACTTTTTCTCTTGTGCCTAACATAAGCCACCTGGACAAAGACCCAACATGGCAGGAGTAGCATAAAAATCCATTTTGAAAGATGATTTTCTCCACTTTCACTTGGCTTCTCTCATGACTCCTTCCATGCTGGTGTCACCTTTGAGAAATACTCCCATGCTGCTGCTCTGCCACATCTGCCCTCTTCCAGACAGCCTAGCATCTCCTTTGCTGTGCTTACTGTGAGCCCCTTGCAGAGGGGCACAAAGGTGCAGTACAGCAGCTAGCTGCATCTCAGAATAGCTGAAGAGACTTGCTGGAAAGGATGATACGGCCTTATCTCTTGAACATACCAGTTCTGCACATAAACTTGTCGGAGAGTTCATCTGGTGGTCATATTCCAACCACATGTTTGGCATTTCCACTTCTTTTATCTAAAAAGCCTGGTGAGCACACACATTTCCACAAAAACAGCATAGCACTGTGCTTGCACACATGCCTGGCTTGTCTGTGAGAACGAGCCCAAGTGAACACAGATGGGAAACCCTCCTACAGGCATGTGCCTCCCTAGAACTGGGTCCACAGTAGGTTCTCTCCACTTATACTTCAAATAAAATGAAAAATGTCACCTCTTAAAGGCCCAAGCATTTTAGACTTTTTCAAGGGTCTGCTTAAGACAAGCACCAAAATAATATTTTGACTATTTATGAACAGAAGACTCTATTTAATCAACTAGGGGATCAAATACTGAATTTCTAATCACAAAGCCTTAAGTCATTATTTACTATTACTTTGTTAACACCACATCTCCACTTCTTAAATAATGTTTTGTTTGATTTATCCTTTTTCTTTAGGATATAAAGTTTTTTTTGAGATTTACAAGAAAACTTTACATACAGAAGTGTAGATATTTTATCTTTCCAGTCTCTAATGTAAACAACATACATAAACATACAGAAATTTTAGGTCACAAGTAAACAACAGTCTCTTGTTCTTTTTAAAACATGGGCAGCAAAATGCTGGGATTTGAAGTGGTTTCTCAAGGAACATAACCTGGTTTCCTAAACACAGTATTTACACTTTAATTCAGTGAATAGAGGGGAACACAGGCACCTCTAACAACCTATAGCTGAGTGCAGTCAAATTTAGGCTACTGATATTTGGGAACTCAGGCAACAATGTACAAAATTCATTCATTCCAGGATGCCCACAGTGAGATGTCAAATTCTAGCAGACAGTACATTCAACTACTAAGTTCCTCCTCCTAGATGAGGTCCAGCCTGCATAGCTTTCTGAGAGCAGGCATCAGAAGCAGTAACCACCTCTTAGGTATCACAGCAGCTAGAACAAAGACCAGGAGGAAGAAAATGCCAGCTACTTGTATTTATTCAGTCAAGGAACCCCATCTTTCGTACCTGGGGAAGTATCCTAGATAGAGAATATCCTGGTTTACAGAACTTGCTACCTCCCCTCTCAAAGTCAAGACACCATGAAGTTAGAAATGCAAGTGTCATTGAAGAAAGTGTCATGCAAGATGAAAAACTGTGCAAGAGAGAGGGAAACACTCAGGTACTGGCACAGAAAAGGGCAGGACCAGTATTCCAGATACAGCTCCCTGGAACCAACATCAGTTTTACAGTAGATTATCACTGGATAATCCTGACTCTCAAATGCCTGCTGGCACCTAGCTCGGCTTGAAGAGGATGGGTGGAGGCTGGTCTCACAAAGGATAGCCTCTGCCCTAGTAATAAGGGCAATTACCTGGATACTTTAGCTCAGTCCTCTGCAGGCAGGACAGAGCCTGTACCCAGATCTCTCATTTCTTAGAGAAGTACTTTAAGCCTTTCTCCTAAGTAAAAATGTCCACGGGGGCAGTAGCTCCTACTCCAATGAAGTTACTTATAGACCTGATCACACTTGATTTCATAAAACATTTCTTCAGCCACATGAAAACTCAGATGTCCAAAACCCTCTATCTCAACTGGTGAGAGACCGATGAAAAGAGGCTACAGGCATTTCTAAGCCTCTGGTATAATTAATTTCTTATGCCAAGGATCTTTCAGTGTAATTATGAGTTACCTAATAAATGCAGGTGCCAGACCTGGTTACCTGCAACATAACATTATGATTTTTTAAAGGCTTTAAGATAACATAATTTACACTGAAATCCACAGCACCAAAATTAGCTATAGAAACGTTTCCTCAGTTACCACCCAGATTTCACTGGCCACATCACGTGCAGGTCTGGTTCCAAGCCATCCCAAATCTACTCGCTCTGATCCCAGCAAGACAATTTTTAAGCTCACTACTTCTACGGACACAATGTGACAGTGGAGATTCTAAGCCAAATAAACATGACTGCTATCAAAGATTTTGCTTGAGCAACATAGCGAGCGTAATGACAGAAACATGCAGAAGATAAAACATCACAAGGCTGACACACAGCACAGTCAGCAGTCTGGCAATAGTTAAAAAAAGTTTCTGTGTAGGCGCTTTGCAGATGTAAGTTACTTCTGCCAGGATAAGCCTCAAGACTTCATCTTTATTGAAACTGGCTTTGCTGACATGCGCTTGAAAGCCACTGTGTGTGTATTCTCCAGAAAAGTGAAAAGAACAAAGGGAAACATGGAATAAGGGATGAAGGCTTATTTATTACATACTTACGGAGCTCAGGCTGCATAAACAAAATACATGGTCATGATACATATGCGTCCATCTCATTTTTCAAAAAGACTTACAGATCCCAGACTAACATTGTTTTTCTTTCCCCTCTTCTCCTCTGTGCCTGCTTCTCAGCCATCAAATTAATGAGAATCAACTGACTAAAATGTAAAAGGGCCAATATTCTCATCTCACTCGAGAGTAAAAGAACAGAAGAAGCCTTTGCCTTGCAGTGCAAGGAACAGAAAAACACTTGAGCCTTCCAGACAATGATGTGCTTACAGTTCTTCATATGAATATTTTGGTCTTCAGCCTAAGCCCCTTTTTCTTGCACACAAGGTTTTTCACTGCTGTTTTGCTATCTGGCAAACCTACTACAGAAGGTTCAGGCACGACTCTAGCCCTTTGTCTCCCAGGCAATGTGAATTAACAGTAGCTCCTATTCCTCAAATTGATGACATACTGCTTTTAAAAAAAAAAAAAAATTCAAGAATTCCACCTGGATTACAAATTCTGTCCTTGTCCTGTATATTATGTACAACACTGAAGTAAAAAGATCAAATAATCATATTCCACTGTAATACTACAATGGCATTTTGCAAGACACCGGGACTTCCAGAATGAAAGAGAACTTCAGAAAAATCAGTTACTGTTTTATTCTAAAGTTGGGCTCAAAACCAGAGCAGATGACATACCATTTTCCATAAAATTTAATATCATTTATTTAAAACAATCCAAAGCAAGCATAAAGACCTAGTTCTGGATGGCTCGTTAACTAAGCACAACCTAGTGTACTCAGAGCTCTGGCCAATGTGGTGCCATTCTTACAGGGCTTGAATTGATCACAAACTGTGAGAGTAAAGTTTTCCTCTGTACAGAAAAAAGTTACTTCCAGCATTACTGCTCAGAACTAGAAATATGTATTTTTAAAAAGCAGCAGGTAAAACACATCTGTGTATCAACAACATTGCCAAGGATCACAGTTGTTTTATACTGCCTTGAGGAGGCTATTAGCATTAGCAAAGATGAGCAGTGAGTTTATTCAGTAAGAAAGATTTGCATGAAGTGAGGGGGAGATGAAACGATGCATAGCTGTGTAACTCTGATCCATTCTAAACATACTTTGTGTTTTCTCCCAGCAGAAACGGTAATTTTTTTAACAAGCACAAACTAATAGATGCAGTAACTGTGCATGACTTGTTGCTTCTCTCCTCCCCTCCCCTCGGGATTCACAGGCAGGGTGGAAAGGAAGACAGAGATCCAAAAGTTAGAGTTCTTTATACCACTGCTCATATCCAAGGCTTTAATGTTGGGAGCCACAGATATAAATGCTGCATCTAGTTTTATGAGATGCTTTTTATAGCATGTGATTGGTATTCAGTCCCGGAACACATGCTGCACTGTTTCAGGAAGCTAGATTTTTGGATAAAAACTTTTAAAAGCAGCAGAAGACCGTGACATCTGGAGGAACCTGCTACTTAGGAGTAACTAGTGAGGAAGAGTTTCTTCTTGATGAACAAATAATGATAATTTTTGGCTTGTAATGAGATTCCTGAAAGTACATGGTGCCAAAGTGCTGCCTGTGCACATCACTGTCTCAGGTCAACTTTAGGCTGCATAAACAAGCAGGTCTTTTCTCACAGAGAAGTACATAGCCATGAACAAAGAGGGCAAAGCTTTGCCTGTAATCTTCTCTTTCTCAGCATAACAGCAAAAATCATCAGTGAGGGCCCTGTGACAGTACCCCGTGAAGAGCTATGGCCCCTGGACACAGGGTACCTGGGTCTGTCACACTTCACCTCTCCCTGTCACCCTCACCCACCCACCACCCTGCCAGCCCACAGGCATCTGTTCCAGTTTTCAGGTCCTCCAGCACAAAATAATCTCACCTGAGAGTAAAGTTAACATAAACAACAACATTTTTCAGACGAAAGAGTCAAAGAGGCAATACTGCCCATATTCTGGGCACACTAGTTTCAAAAACCTCTGGGAACTCAAGTAATTTTCATGGCATTTCTACATTTAGAATAAACACCTTAATAAAGAAATCTGATTTCTCTCCTTGGCACCCTTTCAAACACTGTAACAATTGTCTGGCAAAAGTTGCTGCCACAGATAGTGACATATACAAAGTAAAAGGCAGCAATACTTATGTCTGCCAGCCTTGGTTCACAATTCCAGCCTCCACTCTCAGAGGACTGTGAAATCCATTTGCTGCACTAGGTTACCCTCGAGACGGTCATCTGCAATCTGCACAACTCAACCACATGCAGTTAACATTTGTTAAACATCTGATAAAGCACTGAAACAAATTACCTTCTTTATTTAGCAACACGCCTTGAGAACAGATTTTCTCCTGATTTAATGGGGTAGTTCTGTCCATTATCCCATTAGCTACGCATGGCTAGAAACACCCTGGGCATCATACTGCCAAACAACTGACTGAGCCTATTAAAGGCTCTTCGAACAACATCAGCTCCTTCTGCTCCTGATTACTGAAAAATGGTCTCACAAAACATCACCCATTAGATCAGATCACCAAATGAGTGAAAAGCAACCAGTAATAGGTCCCACTTCCTACCAACTTCTCACCGAAGCTCATATTCTGTGCATCTGCCCTCATTTTTGAACAGTTATACCACCCAACTTAACTGTCTCACAGGAGAAACTTTCATATTGTTCTTTCACAGCAAAATGCAGCAGTGCTGGCAGGGCATCCTGGTTGAGAAGACATTCATAGCTATGTATGGACAAGGGAAAATTCAACTGCTTCCTACTGCATAGAGGAATAATTACTTATATGCATTTCATTTAGACAGTCCAACGTTATCCTTTCTCCACCTCTTTTTATTATAGTCTAACAAATTTTGAAACACTGAAACATCTAGTAGAACATTTGGCCTAACCCTGAACATTTTAAAATGCTTGTCTTGATACAAAAAAATAGATACAAAGCTGTTGTATATTACTTTGGTGACAGTGGTACTCCGTTCAGAGCTGTAATGCTGGATCTGCAATTTCACATGGAGCTGAAATCTGTATGTTCACAGTAGCAATTTTAATATCAGTATGGTTTTATGCAGCCAGAATTTTTCATCAAATAAAATTATTTTGGCAATTTGAGAAATGACTTCGTATTTCACAAAGGCTGATTAATGACTTTATTTTTCCAAAGCCACTCCATTTTGTCTTAAAAGTCAAGGTACTATATGAAAAACCAATAAAATAAAGCAGGAAGCGTTGACCAAATGCATAAAACTATATAGCTGGTCAGTCTGTAGAAAAAACAATGGGGTAAGTGAAACAGTAATGTCAAAAGAAAATAGATATTTTTCAGCATAGGGCAGCATAGGGCTGCTCTTACCAAAAAAAAAAAAAAAAGAAAAAAAAGAATGAGAAAGCTTTTCCTGTATCTTGGGGAGATGAGAGTTGCAAGTTCAGTTCTGCTCCACCTGCTTTGTTTCTACCAGAGATGCATGTATCTGGCAGCAAGAGCATGAAAATATAATAATTTGTTCTCACAGATCGCTCTTGGCTCCCAACAGAAGCCAGCAGCAGCACTCTGCATTCATCTCCCAATCCACTTGGTCTGTGTGTCTTTGTCTGAAACCCCATCCAACTGGCAAGTTCACACCATGATCTAAGCCTCCCTGAACCCAGGGCTGGAGTGACGGATCCTAACCAAACCTAGAAGCCACTGTTACTATCTGAAACTGTTCCCTTAACACCTTTTAGAGACCTAACTATGGTCACAGATGAAGGCTAGGCAGCAACCCAAGTTAGTGATTTTATTTTTCTTAAACCACAACTTTTTTATGGGGAAAAAACCTGCATACAACACAGGAACAGACTCCAAAACTTCCCCGTTAGCCTGTTACGAGACTGGGAAAGAGATAGACTGGTCCTGGTGAGAGGAAAAGACTATTGATTCTGATCATACAGCTCTATGATTCTGATCATACAGCAAAAAGCACCTTCTCTCATTGCTTAAGAAGTTTCCCAGCACTGCTTACCAGCACAGCTGCTCTGCAGTGTCCCCGAGTCACAACCGTCATACCCCTTACACAGGGCAAAACCTATTTCACCAATACCTGTGAATTTCTGTAGAGTTGTTTTGCCTTTTTTCTCAAGTTCATGAAAAGAAATACAACACCCCTCTCTTGCTTGCTCCTTCAGTGGCTATACCTTTCCCACACTTAAATCAGCTTCATCCTGAGAGCAATGCATTTATTAGTTGTTGGAAAAATTTGTCAAGCACCTTGTTATCTGAGAAATGTTCAAGCAGCACAAGAATTATGTTTAGACACAGCAAAAAAAGGAAAATTACAACTTACTTAGTGTAAAAACTATCAAATCCTTGATTAATCTGGTAATATAACAGACTAATCCACTGGCGGGTTGTTTTTTTATCCTTACCTCAATAATCTTGTCATGAATTTTCAGGCTGTCTGCTTTGTCTGCGGGTCCATTTTCCAAAATCTTTGACACAAAAATTCCCTCGGCAGATTCCTCCTTATTGTTCTGTAGCAGGTGACAGGGAAGTTGCAAGAAGGACCACGTTAGTACAAGAAATGAGGTGGTACTAAAATCATCAGCAATGAAAAACGCAAATCCACCTGAAACATGCAGCTTGCTTTTCTGGCTAAGAATTGAGCTCCTTGGGATTTTTTATGGGTTTTTAACACTCGCTTAGTGTGAACTAGTCATTAATCAAAAGGACAGAATTAATGAACTATTCCAGCATGTTTTACAAGATTAACCATCTACTTCTGGTTACCATTGCATGGGGGATGCAATGGTAATCAGATCCCAGCTAAAACATTTAAAGCAGACCTCACACTTCACAGCAGATGGTGACTGGTGCATAAATAAACAGAGAGGAAGTGTGCTGGCTTTGGCTGGGGCGGGGTTAATGCTCTTCATAGTAGATGGTATAGGGCTGTGTTTGGGACTTGTGCTGGAAGCACTGCTGTTAACACAGGGGTGTTTTCATCACTGCTGAGCAGGGCTTACACAGAGCCAAGGCCTGTTCTGCTCCTCACCCCACCCCACCAGCGAGGGGGGTGCACAAGGAGTTGGGAGGGGACACAGCCAGGACAGCTGACCCCAACTGACCAAAGGGAAAGCTCATGCCATATGACATCATGCTCAGCGTATACAGCTGAGGGAAGAAGAAGGAAATGGGGGACCTTTTAGGGTGATGGCGTTTGTCCTCCCAAATCACCATTACAAGTGACCAAGCCCTGCTTTCCTGGGGATGGCTGAACCCCTGCCTGCCCATGGGAAATGGGGAATGAATTCCTTGGTTTGCTTTTGCTTTACCTATTTAAGTGTCTTTATCTCAACCCACGAGTTTTTTCACTTTCCTGATTCTCTCCCCCATCCCGCTGGGGTGGGAATGAGCGAGTGGCTGTGTGGGGCCAAGCTGCCGCCTGGGGTTAAACCACAATAGGAAAAAACTCATAAAAAGAGATGCACAAGTATTTCTCTTGGGAAGGAAAGAGCTCCTACTGTACTGCTGCTTGTAAACTTTTTCTGCATTTGAAAATAAACCTCCAAGAAACAAAGTGACATTAGTTCGCTGGCACGTAACAGTGGTAGGATTTGGTTGGAACTGGTTAGCCTGATAAATCCTACTCACATGGGAGATTGAGAACTTACTCAACTGTGAAATCCATACAGATCAGCTGTGGACAAAAGGAGAACACACCTCCAGCTGATCACTACACACTGTAAGTGCAACTTACCTGCAAGTCACATTTAAAGCAGGTAAATTATCTATCACAGCTGGAAATATATACCTAATGTTGTTGCACATACTAAAATTATTTACTTAATTTCACTGCAAGGTAGTTTAAAATAGATTTTCTTGAAATAAAGTTTTGAATCATTGATAAGGGAATAATGCCAAGGAGACACAGTCTACTTAAAATATTTTACATTATTTATATAAATAACAGCCCCGAAAGAAATAAATGAAGGAATGTTTTTCCAAATTATTTATGCTTTAGATAGCAGTTTATATGATGCTTATTTTCCTACTGTGTCTCACAAATCCCTGACCAACAGCATGATTCATATATGTAGAAATCTCTAGGTCTAGGACCTATATGTTCTTGGGAAAAAAATGTTTTATAATTTTTTCTATTAAGAAAATTATAAAGCCGTAACAGAAAATGGAACCACCATAAAACATGCTTTACAGTACGTGGCAACTGGCCTGTAGACTCAAGCCAGGTAGATTTCAGGTCACAAATATTTGTTCAACACAATGTTAGCCAGACTATGATTTCACAAACCCCTTTATCTTCCTCCTTTGCCATAGAGCCTCATAGGTGGCAGGTAAGAAGTGAAGGGGAAACTTCTTAACACTTCCAGCAATATTTTGAAATGATGAACAAACAGACCCCTACTGAGTTCCCATGTAAGCCAGAGCTGAGGCCCAGGACAAAAGTGGGGACCAAAGTATCCTTTCTCCATTAGAATAATGAATAATCTCCCAGAAACACACACTTATGTGAAATAAGTCCTCTCCTCCTTTCTTCTCTTCCTCCCTCCAGGTAGAAGGTGAACAGTGAGGAAGCTCATTATGGACTGAAATGAAACACAGCCAATGGAAAGGATGTATCGACATTCCCTGAGTCACCTGCTTTCCAGTGGGAAAGATTTCCACTGTACTTACAAAACACAAGTAAGATGTGGTGAAGGAACACATTCCCACCTTGGTGACTAATGCAATGACATCACTGTTCTGCTCTTCTCCTGAAAGAGCCAACGCTTCACCCAAGGGCACTTTTTCCCTGAACAACCTGAATATACAGATCGCCTTCATGAACTCTTTTTGACTTGTAAACAAACAATACTGTTCCAGTATTTAAGTTTTTAAGCAGAGCTTTTTTATGTTTATTTTTTGAGTCAACACAGTCCTTTTTTCCTGTTATATCCCTGGGGTCCAGTATGTTGAGAGAGATCTGATACTAGTATCTGGGAACTGCCAATCAAGTGTCTGTAGTGTTCATATTTATCACAATGAGAACAAAACAAAACAGAATTTCCAAATTAAACTTCAAAGACTGAAAAACCCCTGAGACCCAGCTCTGTCTCTCAGCTCCATCAGCTTCTCCATCTCCAACTACCAATGTTATTGGAAGACCATGATCATTTCCTTCTCTCTGGTCAGTAGTTGTCTCCATAAACAGTGCTATGAGCCTTTGTATATTCACCATTTACTCCCTAAGCTTCCAGAATATTCATTCAAAAAGCCTAACAGCTTGCAATATAAAAAACATGCACTGTCAGCATGTAAGCACTTCAGAGGTGCTCAGCTGCCATCCCAAGCAAGCTGAACACCATGCTCCCTTTTCCCTGCAGTTCCCCTGCAGCTGTATATAACAGAAGTCACACTGCTACCCAAACTAAAGACCATCTGGACTTTGATACCATTATACTCAAAATATGGATACAATCAGAGCATGTGTATTTTATCTTATAGCCACCTGTTGCCTCATCCTTCCACTAGAAAATCTAAGAAACTCTTCTTGTGGATTTAACAGCACCAACATTTGATAACTGCTGGTCTTCATATTTACCCACAGGGAACAGCAATTCTGCAGCACAGACAGTGAACTTCTTACGCTAATGAGAACAGACTCTTTGGCACCACTAAATATAGCTTTAGAGCAGTTGATTGCCAAACTCATGCACAGGGTCCCATTCCCCTCCTCAATAATAGCAGGAGGTTACAGTTCTCTCACTTAACAAGAACCTGATCAGTGCATCATTACTTCCAAGCCTTTAAAATCAACTATTAATTTTCCAGTTTAACAGGTTTCTTTACCCTTCATATGTAATGACAGTCCTGATTAGTGCTTTTGGAAAGATGAAGTTAAAAAAAAAAAAAGAAAAGCATGTTCTTATGCATATTATAGGGAGGGAATAGTGATTGTTATCCATATTCTGTGATTTTCAATGAACTTTCTAAACCTAGACTAATGAGACTGAATTGATTTAAGATAGAACATCAGTAAAAACTCCATTTCAGTTCACTAAGAAATAAAAATTGAAAGCAGGCATGTGAGACCAGTACATGTGCTTAAAGTATCTGAAGTACAGAAGCAAATTTTCATCTTTCCTTTAAACGGAAAAAAAGAAAAAAAAAATGGGAGCTGCTTCCAAAAATTCCAATGGCTTAATCCTGTAACAATGACTCTTAGAAGTAGTCCCAGAGGTTTCCATTGAACAGTTTGCATGAATACGTATTACTCACATGGGAACTGACTGCAGATCAACCTGAAGTTTTAAAGCAGAAACAATGGAAATGCCTTTCCTGAAAATTAGAATAGTCAAATTCTCACAAGATTATATCTTCAAAACAATTACTTTAGTTACACCTGGTAGCACACAGTTTTTCTATCTGTGGAGCGGATTCTGTACCCAGTTCTTCTATCTATGGAGCTGATTCTGTACCTACTGTCATCAAAAGTAACTCTTTTATTACTAACAATATATATAGTGTAACAGAATGTATGGTCAAAATAACCTAGAGCAACTTTTCTTGTTACCTGATTGGGTCGTCCTCCTATAATGTTGAATCCCAAAGTATCATTTTCTCGGTGTAGCATGATCGTTAATGGTTTGGGTTCTCCTCCCTAAGAAGCAAGAAGTGAAATAGTGTTAAAGAATACAGTCTCAAAAAGAAGATCTTAAGTGAAAGCACTAATGTACAAAAGACTTTTAGCTGGAGAATACATGACAAGGCTTAAAGGAAATTAGGCTGGAAAGATAACAAAAGACTATGCACTGGGGAGAAAAGAAAAGTCACAGGCCACTGAAAAGTAATAGGTAACACCTAATTATCTTCAGTGTTGGAAATCTTCAGTGATGAACAGAAAAAATCCAAGCTTTTTGGGGGAAGGAATGCTCAGCACCACCAAAGAAAGTCAGAGCTACAAATGTCTGTAAGTCTCTAAAACAATTACATTCCTCTGTGTGTCAACATTTCAGACATTAAACATGTAAGATATGTAACATTATAATTTTCAGACCCCAAAATCATACCAGTACACGTTTCACACTTTCAGAAAAGATACACACAGAAAATGAAACCCAACTCTTCATCCCAACCTTTAGCTTCTCTCCGCACAAGAAAGAATCCCAAACCATGTCTAAAAATTAGTGAGGGGTGTTTTTTTTTCTCTAAACAAGGCTTAAAATACAAAGCAAACATTCAAACCCAGCGACTGGAAATTAAAAAATGAAAAAGAGAAAGAAACCTTTTCCTTCTGTGGAGCAGGGAAACAGTTGCCTAAAAAGGAAATTATATTTGGAGGCTTTAGGATAGCAAGTTAGCCTTTTTTTACCTTGTTCATGTGTAGTAATAGGTATATTCCAGAAGTCATATCCCCTCCACCCCCTAAAATAAATTGTATTAATCCCCCACTTAGGTGTATGTCAGTGTCTATAATACAAATTTGACACCTAAAAAAGGTATACCTTTTCCCTAAACATTCAAAACGTAATACTTCACGCTGAAGCCCGTATTTTATTAACTCCGAGAGTGCAGCATTTTATTGCCGCGTGATACATTTGATTTCCATGAGTTACGTTTTTACTTTATTGACAGTTTTTCTTCCAAATGCCTGTTTTATTCATTACCCTGCCCTCATTCGCAAGACATCTCTGACCGGCAGTACCTACAGCAACACCTACCGGCACCGCTCAGAAATGGCAGATGCTCCAGGAGTGATGCCTCCGTGCCTGACCCCCCACCTCCTGTCCCCGCACCTCCTGCCGACTGCCCACCGAAAATCCAGATCTGCCTCCTCTACAGCCACTGCTTTGCCCGCACACCCCACACTCCTTAACAGCCACTGTTTCTCCTCCCTTCGTATGACCTTATGCCATCTGCCAGATGTACGAGCACACCTCCCAAAGCCAGCAACCTTATGGATTAGCTAATCAAAAGAAATAATAATAATAAAATATTTAAAAGATATTAAAAGTTTAAATATTCAAGTCTCCAAACACAAAGTTCCTCAATGCCAGCAGGACCCAGGTTTCTAGCCATGCAGGTGTCCTGAGAACGATGGCCCCTTTCCCGTTTCCCATGCAGCAGTCAGATGCCCACCACACTACGTTACTTCAGGGCTGAGTCTGGCTGCTCAGACCTTCTCCAACTTGGGAAGTTGCTTCCCAAGGACCTGTGAAGATTTGGGTGAGAAGAAAATTTCTTTGCACTACAGCACTCCTTGCTGCCGCTGTGACCAGCAGTGCCAGAGCCTGCACCGTGATCTTCCAGCCAGGAGTTGATGCTCAAAAAAAACCCTAATCGGCTCCCTCGCCCAGCTCACCGGTACTCTCCGATGGTTTATTTAGCCTGAAGGAAGCGAGCCATGTCACCAGACCGGAGAAGGCAGGGAAGCACTGCACCGGTCTCAGCCATCAACAGTGTCAACTCTTTTACTCCATTCTACCAAAGCTGATATACTTTGCTGTCCTCTCACCATCGTTTCCAAACTTTACAAGAATGTTAACGCTCCTTTTTTTTTAAAGGCAACTTCTCGACGGCTCAAATAACAGTTAATACTCAGCTCTATGTCCCGGAGCCTCTGCCGGTCCCTGCTGGAGCAAAGTGAGCAGCAAAAGCAGCCGGGTGCCTGCGAGGAGGGGCGGCCTGATGCGGACACCCTGCCCGGGGGAACCGGGACGCGTTTGCTGGCTGATAGCCCACTAGCGAAACCCTCTCCTTTCCCGCTCGCTTCATGTCCTCTCCGGCCAAGCGAGCGACGAGCCGAGCTCGGCCACCGTCGCTGCCAGGCATCGCTGGTCTCACCACCGTCTGGGTTTTCGGCCACCAAAACAGGGACCGACAAGAAGGGAGTCCGCGGTGGAGGCTGGTTGCTCCATCTCCCCGGGGGCAGATGCGGCTGCCACCTCCCGAGGGATGCAAGGGGGGAATGGGGCTGGGTCCCGGAGAGGACTTGAAGGTGACTGCCGCCCCCTCGTTCCGCCGGGGACATCTCTCACACCATCACCTCGGTCGTTCGCTCACAAGTCGGGCAGGGTAAAAGCGGGTCCGGGGAGAGCTTCGCCGGAGCGGAGCAGTCCGGGGCGTGCTGCCCCGCCGGTCCCCGCGGCCGCACTCACCTTGCTGGGCTGGCTGCCCGCCAGGTCCCGGGTGATGCTGCTGATGTGGCTCATGTACTGGCCGAACTTCGCCTGGTACCGCCGCGCCGTCAGCTGCACCTCGCTCTGCAGCGCCGAGAGCTGCGCCAGTAGCGACTTCTCCCTCCTGCTCCAGCGCAGGGCCTCCCTCTTCAGCTCCGGACCCGGCTCCGGGCCGCCGCCGCCTCCCCGCAGCGCCCGCAGGCAGCGGTGCCCGGCGCCCGCCCGCGGCCGCGGGGGCGCCCCGAGTGCGGGTGGCCGCGGCTGCCCCGCGGAGCCGCCCCCCGAGCGGCCGGGGCGGGGGGGGCCACCCCGCGGCTCCGGCTCAGCGGGATCGGGCGGCGGCGGCCCGTAGCGGCACGCCGCGAGGTGGGCGGGCAGCTCTCGCAGCCGCACGGTGCGGCCGCAGCCCCGCGGGCTGTAGTCGCACTTGACCTCCAGCTTCTGGACGAGGCTGCGGAGCGGCAGGACGGGGCGCAGCTCGGCGGCCGCCAGCGGCTGGCAGCGCAGCGGGCAGCGCCGCCGCCGCGCCGCCCAGGGCAGCAGGCAGCCGGCGCAGAAGACGTGCCCGCACGGCGTGGACAGCGGCTCCTCCAGCACCCGTCCGCACAGCTTGCACTGCAGCTCCGCCGCCACCGGCGCCGCGAAGCGCGACGGGTCGAAGCCCATGGCGCGGCCGGGGACCGCGAAACTTTCGGCGCTTGCGGCCCCGGCCCGGCCCCGGCGGCGCTGGAGCCGCTCCCGGCGGGAGGGCGGGCGGCGAGGGGCGGGCGGAGGAGCGGGGCCGCGCCGGGGGAGGCGGACGGCAGCGCCGAGCTGGAGTTCCCAGCGGCTCCCCCCACACACACACACCCTCCCGCATTAACTCCCTCTCTCCGGCGCTACCGCCCCACGCCCAGCCCCGGCACCACCTCCGCCCTCCCGGGGCATCCTCGCTACGCGGCGGGGCGAGACGCGGGGATCCCCCGCCCGCCCCAGCCTGCGTCCACCGCCCTCCCCCGTGCGGACACTGCCCCGCCGCCCGAGCTGTACCCCCGGCAGGTCACTGGAGGTTGGGTTGTGGTCGTGGGGACAGGGAGCTAGTTGACAGACTGCAAAGCAGCGGGTCGCTTAGGCTCTTTTGCTGCTGCACATACGTGCCGGTAAATAATGCGTGCCTGTGAGTGTGACTGTTTGGTTTCTCTCTAAAAGGCTTGCTCCTCCCTTGTGCTCCTGGTTTGGGAATACCCGGTAGGACACAGAAAGCCGAAGTCCCCAGTATTAATGCTCTTTGTTGCTGCACCAAGCAAAAAAAAAAAATAATAGAGTCAGGATAAGAAAATTTCTTGTTGAGCTCTCTTAAACAACAACATATGTGTAAACACTTTCCGTTTAGGAAAAGCAGAAACATAGCAAAATCTGGAAAGGCATAGTTAGGATCAATAACCAGCCTGGATTCTACCCCTTCATTGCTGCACAACCCACAACATACACTGAAACATGAAACCCCCAACACATTCCCCACATAACTTTACTATTGAAAACACAGGGCCTGATTGCTGCCCCCCAGTCCTGTGGAAAACCTCCCAAAGGAGAGTGGGATGAAGAGCTCTGAGAGGTGGGTTCCTTCACATGCAGGTCATACACCACTGCTTTTGGAAAAGACAGCACATTTGGCCTGTCCAGGCCCAGATCACAGGGTGTTTTCTAGACTTGAGGGCTCCTGAGGCAGAGCCAGGCTTTGTCCTCGCCAGCTCTGCAATTCCTGCCTCAGGAAGCCCAAGAGCATCCCTCTGGGAAAGCCATTGGGGCTTTTGACACCCTTCAACAAATGGTTCTTTTCCATTACTAAGGCGGCACAATGCAGAAGAGCAAACACCCCTTTTTCCCAAAGCAAGAAGGAGAACTTTGCACACACCTGCCCCTAGAACTGTACTTGGGACCGCAGGTCTCAGTTACATCTACACGTAATTTGCTTAACAAAAGGTTTTCAGCAATTTTAAATAATAACAATTGGCAATGCCTCACAGAACGTCTACAGACCCAAATATTACTGAGCAGCACCAGCAGCCTGCCATTTCCGACTTGCCACACAGAAACCCACAGTTTCAGTTCAATTACCATGGCTGTAAAATAAATAAGCAAATGAACTGCACCATCAAATAGTCTCTCAGCTGGAGAAAACGCACTGTAATGCATTATACAGTGTTTCATTGATGAAGAAAATCATATTCTCTCACACAAAAAAAAGGAAATCGGACACCCTCAGTAACTGCTATTCATACTGGGTTTTGATCATCTAGTGTATCTGTTGATCTTAAATGTTTTGCTCATAGAGTCCAAATCACTGTCATTCTGAATACAAAATGGTTTTTAAAAAGTATTCTCCTCATCCATCGCTGAATTTAACTGCTCGTTTGCCCTCATTATTTGCTAATGCCATCTCTTCTGCCCCAATGTCCCGAAGTATCTTCTTTACCTCCTTACATATGGCCCAGAATCTTGGGTCTGAACCCAGGCAGTAACATGTATGCACATAAACTGGCACATGATCTGGTAAACAGGTATTGCCTCTTAATCCATTGACATGATGCTTGGAATGGTTTTGGTCGAGTCCTGCGAGCAGCCTCCTGAACCACACTCAGGCGCAACACAAGGGCTGCAGGGGTCAGGCCCTGGAGATAGTTTGGGGTGGCTGCCCTGCTACAGGGGTGACAGCTTAGGGGTTGCTACGGGGGTGACAGCTTAGGGGTGAGGCTGTGAGTCCTTCTGGGATCTCTGGCACATTTTATTCACCTGTACCAATGTACCCAAAGGGATAATATCATCAGGTTTGAAGCTCAGAGCCTTTAGGCTTCTTTTAAATTAGGTGATTAATTAAATGAAAGTTTAGGAGCCCAATGGTAGGCATAATTTAAAAAAATCCAAAAACCAATCTGTCCTTTGTGACCCACTTTGGGCATTGGTGAAATGTCAGTGCACTGGCAAAATGGTTCCAGGCCCTTTCTCTGTTTGAGATGGAGTGGGATACTATCTTTCTTTGCCAAGACGTCGGCACAGGTGGCAGCACAGGTCACCGGGTTTATATCAAAAGTAATTTTCCATTGCAGGAACCTGTAATACAGACAAATGTACAAAACTCACCTGAAGGTTACAGCTGTTTGCATACCAGACCTCCAGAGAAACGGGTATACGTGGATAAACACGTACAAACCTTACCGATGCGCTTTCATGGGACTATTCCTACAATTAGTCCCATTAGTTCCAATGTAATCAGGAAATGAAAAGCACAATCCTAATGCTTTCCTAAATTGTGCTTAAAGAGACAATGTAATTATAACTTTGCCTGCTCGTCCCAGGTCTCAGGACCTACAGCTCCGGGTTTCATACAGTCACTCCAGTCATGGCTTCATAGTGACGGTCAAAGAGGGAAATGCAGATTTAGTGATGTGGGGAGAGGCTGAGGAGCACAGGAGCAGAACAACAGTGCCCTCAGGAACATTGCCCACAGCTGTGATAGCTCCATACAGCTCCACCACTGGCACCAGGACTGCACCCAGTATGGATAAAATAAATGTGCCATGGCTTGTCTTCAGGACGGTGTATCTTCAACAGCTTCCACTGTGTTCCCTTTTGCTCTACCTCATAAAGCAGCAAAAGTAATTTGAAATAGGAAAGCACCTGCTTTCTTAGTCACTCGTACCTAGATACACACACATGCGCACATGTTGAGGAAGGATTTGGTGAGAGCAACTGCTGCTGAGGGAGTTCTTTATCAGCATGGAAAGCCTGCTGCTCCTGGGCATCAGAGATGGGAGAAAGAGCGATTTCAAGTACAAAAATCAAGGTTATTTCTACCTATAGTTCTTGCCTCATCCTAAGAGGATCTGCAGTTTAAAGTGTGAGTTTAAAAAGCTGTCCCATATCTTCTGATGAAAGAATCCCCAAGATAAGAATTACTGCTTTGAAATCCCAAAGGCAACTAGAAGGCCCCATTGAGGTAAAATGGGAAAGTCCAATGAACTTTCAACATATGTATGCAGGAATAAAATATGTACTTCAGCACTTTCCCCCACATTTTCATAATCATTTTGCCCTGTTATTTATCCATAGGATTCAAAGGAAGGTTCTTTTCCCAGTTGCACTAGTAAAACCCTGTAACTAATTTAGAGCCAGAAGGACTCAGCAACTTCACTCTCAGAGCAGAATTTAGACTCTGTTATCATCAGAAGTCTGGAAAGAATGAATGCCATTTCACCTTGGGAAAGAAAAGATTAAAAGCATAAAGTTAGCGCATATAACTCATGCTTCATTATAGAGAATCACCTCAGAAGGGATTTTTCCCCTTTATTTTGAAGTCAGCAAGCAATATTTTTGCACCACAATTTATAATTGCAGCATGTTAAGAGAGTTTGATGAAGTGTCCCTAAGATGGGGGAGTGAAAAAAGTCTGGAAGCTCACAGTTATTTGCTGAAACATGAACAAATATTTGCATTCATCAGTTAAAGAAAGGAACTTCCAAAAAACCTACAAACATTCAGTGAAGAGGCTTCCATGCAGAAAACATTTGTGATCTATATTGTTCATTAGCACAAAGACTCTATATGGCCTCTGACTATTACGTTCTGTAGAAAATGTGTTAATGATCACCTTTGACCATGAGAAAAATGAGAACAAGTTTAAAAGAGGGAGCTTAAAATTTTGGAACTGCCTCTTCCATCCACCAAAGAGCCTTAAGTAAGTCCTGTAACTGTTTTTCACTTTTCTCTTTTCACTTCTCTTATGTCCAATGCTACCCAACAGAACTCACAATACTCCATCCAAGTCCCTATGCAGTACCTGTCAACAAAGCCACCGTGATGAGGAACAGGCCCTTAGGGTGGTCAAAAGTCTGCACCTTTCAACATAAGTGGGTAAAAGCACCTCCCAGTATGTGCTGTGAAGCTGTGCTCAGGTCCCCCCGCCCCATGCAGAATGAGCTTTGCAGAAAGGAGGAGGAAAAAGAGCAGTGAGATCATACATCATGTAGGAGTCAAGATGTCCAGTGCTATAAAAGCCAAATGCACTGACCATGGCTGTTAAGTTTTTTGGAAACTGTTTTTGAAGCTTAACTGTTGGAAACTAAAGATGCCATTGACTTTGGGCACCTCCAGCAGCTGAATGGTTGGGTTTTGGTAGTACATTTCTACTGAGAGTCCTGTGGTCCATAGTCTATAGGTAGATCTGAGTACTAAAAGGTGCCTTTTCTGCATCATTTTAAGAGAATATTTTAACAGTTAACAGTTGAGAGCAAGGGAAGTTCCATTATCCCTGTTGTACAGATGAGGATGTAGACAACTAAAATTCTTTTGGTTCTGAGTCGAAGGGGCTCACATAAACTAGAAGTGTGTGTCAAAGCAGGGAACTGGGATTGCCCTTTTCTTTCTCTTTAGGAAACTGTTGGCAAGGAAAGGCCCTCTCCTGAACTGGAATCCCAGGTCTGTGTGGTAAACCTGGCCTTCACCAAGAATTTTCTGACAGTCAGGAAAGCCAGTAGTGAGTAGCTCAAATTGGGAGAGCAGAAAGAAAGCCAAGAGTGATATTCTGATCCCAAGACCAGGTGGACAAGTGGAATGAATGGGGGTGTCTGTGCTGCAGGAGTGTATGAGGATAGCTATTTCTTTAAATCTCAAACTGCACTAGGAAAGGCAGTAGAAGGCTTCATACTTGACCCACAGGACAAAACAGATCAATATACTTATTCTAGGCTTGAGACAGTACTTTTTATTAATTGCCCCCCTTTTTTTTTTTCTTGTTCAGCATTAAAGAAAAGCTACTTTCTAATGTGGCAAGAAAGGAGGGACGAGAAGAGGTGAGACCCAGCCTGAGAGCAAGCGGGTCTGCCAGTGCATTAGCATCTCACGCATGTCGGGCCTGTACCACGTTCTCCCAGCCAGCCAGATCACTGCTCAGCTATCTGCTAACAAGCAGGCCTTGGGCTGCTGGCTGCCGCACCCCTGACCCATGCTGCCCATGCCGACTTTCACACTGTAGCCAGAACTGAGGGGCCAGCTGTGGCCTAAGCAGAAGGCACTAGCACTGGGGGGAAATGTAAAGGAACATGGAGGCCTTGCCTTGGGTGTTTCTATCTCATTTCCCTTTCCCAACCTAGCTGCTGCAACCTCAGCTGTCCCCGTTTCTAAATTTGCCCCTGCAGAGCTGATCCAGGGTGCACTCACCTGCAGCACGAACCTCCTGTCAGCACTGAGCTGCTCCCTAAGGGCATGCAGATACCAAAAGCTTTCTGTCTATTTTAGTACCCATTAGCTCAAGGAAAAAAAAAAAAAATCCAAGGGGATGATTTTTCACACTGTGAAACTTCAGCGGCTGCTGTCAGTGAGCAGAGCCACTCACTATTGCCAGGCTCAGATGAGATGACAGAGCCCAAACTGGTTTGGAAAGGGATCACCTCATTGCTGGGGACAGTCCCTCCTGATTAGGATGAAGTCCTTTTGCCCTTGCAGTACTTGATCAACCAGCAAACCCATCGTTGCAGTTCCTAGGGCTTCCTTTTCAGCCAGTAATATTGCTTAAAACCCAAAGGTGAAAAAACAGTCTCCTTGCCCGAAATCAGGTACACCACAAACTGAGGAAGAAGCAGAACCTCAGTTTCTAACCTCGGCAGATCTCAGCTGAGATAGATGCTCAGATTAGTAGGAATGCTTCAGGGTACTACCAGCCTTCTGTCTTTTGGACCTTTCTTGCCAGTGTTACATTGCATAGCATTTGGAAATCTACCTATACATTTTGTAGCGTTAGCTTGTCTGGTAAGGAAAAGAAGTAAACCATGTTCAAAAACATATATGAAAAGCTCTGTTTGTAATATGACAAATTAAAAAGAAAAAAAAACCCAGGATTTTTCTGGTAGGATTTTCAGAACTCTTATGTAAATCCATTAATTTAAGCCTTTGAAATTAAATTTAAATATCATTGCCACCAGAATGTGACTGGACGTAGTCAGAGCTAGGTGAGCAGGCTGAGAAATTTGTGCCGAGAATTCTGATTACTTCATGCATTTTAACGTTACGCAGACTACAAAAAAAAGCTATTTGCAAGTCAAAGAAAACAAGACAAAATTGAAAGAAACCATTTTAAAATGGCAGCTAAAATGTGATTACCATCAGTGCACAGGAATGCCTGTACTGTTTCAGCGTTATTAGCCTCTTATCAGATGCAATCTCTGATGGAAGCAATCAGAGAAAAGGGAAAAAACCAGAAGCACCAGACAGAAAAGGGAAATAAAAAATTAATATCTTCATGTTCATATCGGCCTTAAGATGAACATAAAAGAACATGATTCTGTTTATTTCATATAATCTATTTGTTCATTACACATTAATTTATGCGCCTCGGTGTATCCTTTTCAACCCCTGTTGTCTCCATGCACAAAAGAGGTTAAACAAAAATGGCCAAGGAACACTTTGTCGGTATTACTCACATATGAAATGGCAATATTAATTCCAAATATTTAATTAACCCCAAGGCCAGTCCCTTTGAGACCCAGCTTATGTTAACAAAAATAATGCAGTGCTAAAAAAGAAAGATTTTCTCATATAATTAAGTACTTTAGTGCTCTAGCAAACATGATTCCTAGATTGACTTCACTTTCTTCATTAGGGACTTACAACATTAATGTCTGTGTTTGCATTTGACAGTAGAAATGATACGGAGTAATGATTTACAGTAGTAAATCTTTAAAAATAACATAATATAGAAGCAAATGTTATGAACAGTGAGAAAGTATGCTTTTGGGTTTTGTAATTTTTCCAGCTTTTGGGCTGTTTAACCTTATTTTTCCTCAGAGCCCTATTTTCCTAAAGCTATGCTTCCACATATTATTTATTAATTAGTCGGAATTAAAATGCATACAATCGATTATTCCACAAGTGAACTTAAACCATATGAATGGCTTGTATTTTATTTTATTTAGAATTTATTTTTCTTGTCTTGTGTGGAAGACCACCTAGAGCTGTTAGCCTAAAAACACTTCTAGGGCATTATTCTTTCTATCATCATCTCCTGTTCACCAACCTGACTGAAAGCAGATGGTATCTGCTCCAGTTTGTGATCTTGTTTTTTCCTTAGAGGTGAATGAGATTTGCTGTTACTTCACACGGGGCCTTCCTGCCTGCCCTCGGCAAGGCTGGAAACTGTGACCTCTGCCAAGAAATGGTGGCTTTTTACAGCATTTTGGGTAACACTTGTGAGAGAACAGCACAAAAGAGACTGCGGGGAGTGGGGATCAGGCTCCGTGATTGATGCCTCCATGCTTTCTGTCTCCTTCCCTCATCCACAACCTGATACAGGTGGAGTGTCATCTGTGAGCCTGAGACCGTGCTGCTCAGGGGCTTTCAAAGAGAAGAGAGGTGGTACCCTGGATGGTGGAGGACATACCCATGTCGCCTAGAGGATCTTGGCAAAACTAAAGAACAGAGTTTTCCTGGAAGTTATGGATGGCGGGTGGGTTTTCTGGTGTCCAGTAATGGTGGGGTCCACATTGCAGTCTTCTTTGGTGGGAAGGAATCTCTCCTCCAGCAGTTTGCCAGGTTTTATTGAACTTCTAGAATTTTTTAACATGATTTGTCAGATTTGGTTGATAGAAATGAGGAGTTCAAGGGGAACCAGATGATCTTTAAGGTGTCCTCCAACCCAAGTCATTCTGTGATTCTGTGAGTTAAGGAAGTGACCCAGACAGGCTTGCATACACACAGAGAAGACTGATGCCAAGTCTCTTTTTCTTAGGAGACCTAACTAAGAAGTAGGTTTAATACAACTGGAAAATTTGGGCAGGTGAAGCCACAGTAAAGATATTGTGGGTGTTTATCTTAGTACTTGGGGGAGTGCGGTTTAGCTGTTCATCTCCCAGGGGAGTGTTCACAAAAGTTGTTCATCTCTTCTGTTTCTAGAAGTGTCAAGTGCTGAATTAGCAATTTTCTCCTTCATGGTTCAATAGTTCTTATCTTAATGAGGCCAAATATGGGGGGAAAAAAAGAGAAAATTACCTTTCTGATGCTTGAAAACTTTTTAAAAAATATGTTGAATTTGACCAACAATTTCTACATATCTTTTTGTGAGACACTCAGACCTGAAAGATCAGAGATGACAGCACTAAAGCATATTTGGACAAGTTAAATCTACATTGTTCCTAAGCTGCCTATCATCACGGATTCATGAACATTAATTCCGGTGTACTAACGCAACTTTCTAATGACTACCTACTCCTGCACTGAGGATTGACATGCACAGCCTGATAGTCCTGTTATGGGCTGTTTTTTTCAAAGTGCTAATACAGCTCCTTCCTGCTGTGTTACCTCATCACTATTCTTTTAACCTACATGGGTTTTCAAGAAAGAAGGTTTTAGAAATGCTGAGCAGCCAGATGCTTTGGTGACATCAACAGGAGATAAACGTGGTCAAGATCAGATGCACTTTTAGAAAGGATGAACGGGCTTTTTCTTCATACCTGTTTGTATTGTCCTGTTTTGCCCACTCAGGCATATATTATGGCTTTGCCTCCCTTCACCCTCTAGCTGTATTATAGCTGCATCAGGTTCTGCTTGTATCACAGAAGATTCAGATCAATAACATATAATTTAGTTTAAGAGCCTGCTATTAACTTCTAAAAGGCTTCCCACCTAAGTGAGATTAGCTGGATTTGGGCCTTGCTTATGCTTATATGGATCGAGGCACAGTGAGACGTTTTCTATTAATGTGATATTTTGCTGTATGGGTTTTCTCTTTCTAAAAGAAACAAGGGATACATAAGCTGAGGTTTGGGAGAACTCGGCATTTCAGCTTAAATGGGAAAATCTAGATGGCAAGTGTGTTATCTGGTCCATGCAGAGGCATGGTTTTAAATTTATTACAGCTCGTTCTAAAGCCAGAAAATTTGCCAAAATTAGTAATGATTCAAACAGTAATAAAAGCTGAAGTCCCTGCTAGATGATACATATTAATACACCATCAGCATAAAACACCAATTTAAATTCACTGATGCCAGTCTCCATCCCATGAGAATCTGAAGCAGCATTAGCAGCTTCTATCAAAGGCTCTTGTGTTAAAATAAAGCAGCATGATGGTAGGAAAGCATAGAGATGCAGAAAATACCTTTTTCTGTAGTAATCAGACTTTCAAGTTTCCAAGTATTCTTGGTCTCTGTAACACCAGAATTTATCCAGCTGCGTGTTTGGGCAAGCAGTCATTCACTGCTGGCTAGGACAAGGTCCAAAAGAGACAAACTCCTCTGAGGCAGAAGTTCAATGAACATGGTCTTTGGGCAGCTTGCATAGTAAGAGCTCCCCTATTCACAGGTTCTCCATAGGTGACTTGAGTAAGATTAATAAAATACCATTGAATCTAACTTTGTAATGTTTGGGAACTTTGAATTTCAGTACACCACTCTTCAGGCTGGTTTTGTGAACCCGACCATCCCAAGATTCCTTAGCAAATACTACCAACCCTCTGCAACACCCACTGCCTTCAAGCAGCGTGATTCAGACACGGAGGAGCTTTTCTTTCCATTAGTCCCACTTTCAGCTCCATTTTAGCAATGAAATGACTCCCTCTTTCCCTTCCCACACAAATAATCCTCTCCTAAAAGAAGTCCAGCTTTTAGTGATTAATAGCATTTTGCAAGGTTTGTCTAACCCCTTAGCAAGAACTGTCAGAGCACCAAGGCCAGGGAGAGCAGAGCTCAGGGCTGCCTGTCGTTATTCCTGATTCTGCCCCTGACGCACTTTGAGATCTTCAGTAAGTTAATTAACCTCTGTGACTCATTGTAAGCACTGGTGTAATGCACGTAGTAATGCTTAACAGAGAGTCCCACAGATGTAAGGCATGATAAAAGGGTAAAGGACTATTATTGTTACTAATGATCATTAGTTTGAAATCATAGTCAGGCCAAACCAAAAATAACAAGGCCATTGCAATTATTTGCAAGGTAGGGTTGTGATATTTAATTATCATGAAAAGGGTACATGATGAAAAATACATTACGTGTTTTCAATGGCACTACTTGGAGAAGAGAAATAACTTTCCGGGATATCTGCAGTAAAGACCAGGAGTAACAGTTCTGAAAAACAAGGATCACTAAATCTGATTTTTTTTTCTCCCAGCATACAACTGACTTTTCACACTGTGGCTGAGTGAGTCTATTTTCATATGTGTGATAGGCTTGTGCACCAAAAGATAACAAGCCACAAGTCTGTAAGCTTATCCCTACGCTTTCTGTTGCTGTTATTGTTCTTACTGTGCTTAATGCTAATTATTTGTATTATCTAGAGAGCCCCAGGTTTGGGTCAGAGCATTTTTGTCCTGCGTGCTGCGCAAGTACATTAAAAGGTATTCATGGTCTCAAAAAGATAGCAAAAATAAGGTGACATCTTTACACAGCACAGTTAGTTACAACTGTCTTTACATTTCTTTTAAACATTGCCCTTGGGATGTAATTAGATAAAGAAAAAAAAAAAAATCTCTTCCATCAGTTAAGATATTAGTGATCAGAATTGAATACTGGCAGTCTCAAAGAAGACATTCCTTTCCAGCTATCAAGAATTTTCCTTTATTGACTTGTATCTTTCAGCCTATCAAAGACAAGTTTCATTTGTAGCTGAAATCCTGATCCTCCGATGAATCATGTTTTCTTTTGAATGCAAAGGGCGTCTGTCTGGCAAAGTTGGCAGCCTGATCTCCATAAATATTGTTCTATTGATAAAAAGAGGAATTGGATATAGGCACTGTCCAAAATAAATATTTTGCAGGGATCCTGAATGTCTGAATACAATAGAGCAAAGGAATGTTATCACATTTTAAATAATTCAGACATAAGCTGAAGTGAATATTATTTTTAGTCAAAAAACTGTCAAATGCAGTTTGCACCTTTTGTTTTGTTTGGGAAATCAAAGTGGGCACCTGTTTAGGGGTTGCTGTTTTCCCTTTTATCATCTGTTGGGATTTGCCATCGATCTTGTTGGAAGCAAGTCTAGGCTTCTTAGTTTCTAGGAGGTTTAAAAGAGGATTTCAATGAGGTATTCAGAATCACCAGCCCAACCTGCTCCTGCCCTTTGAGTGGAGGTGGACAGAAAGAGAGCTCTTTGTGCCTTCCCAGACAGAAGTCTTCCAGGCTTGGAGAGCTTCCTTGGCATGCCCTCGGGGCAGAGGTGCAGGTGAAAAATCAGCTGTGTCCTGCAGGCAGCAGGCAGGCAAGGCTGTCCCCAGGATCAAGGGAGAGGGAATCTGTATCCCCCCTCCCCCTTCACATTAGGGAAGGACAGAGGCCTGACTTCTCACCAAAATGTAATGCTTCCAGGGGCTCTCCTGGCATGGCGCACCTCCCAGCTGCCTCCTGAGACAAGGCTGTGCCCAAAAAGATGAAAGACATGCTGCTGTATGCTGGCAAACCTCTGCCTTTTGCTCCTCCAGAAGCTACTTAGATAAAACAGAGAGGGTGTGCAGAAGGAGGAGGTGTACACGGATGATTACAGCGTGAGAAGTCCTCAGAAGGGCTTATAAGAGGTGTCAGCACTGTCAAGTCATGGCAGAAAATGGTCTGACACAGGGCGTGAGCCAGCTTGTGCTGAAGTCAGCAGGACTGTACCTCTGTGTATCCAGCATCCCCCTCCTGCTGCTCTTCCCCAAACGGAGAAACAGAGGAACTTTTCCCATCAGGGACTTTTTCTTCTTATCAATGAATTACAGTGTATTGCTGCTGCAATATATAGTCTATGGATAACATTTCTTTTTATTGGCTCATCTATTTAAGAAACGAGAACTCCTGTCATCAGTACTGAATTGTATACTAAAATTCAAGGATAAGATATGACAACCTATTTCTTCGTCCTGTAACTCACAGCGCTGCTGTGACTGCTGCACAAGGGAACATTTGTATAGTGGATATGAGGGATGCACCAAGACTGGCTCTTTTTCTGGTTCTTTCTTCCCAGGAGTCTTTCCGGTATTCTATACCTCATGAAAAGAGTCTTCTGTTTCTAATTTTTTAATGCATTTTTACAACAAAATGATCATAAAACAATACTTTTGCAGTAAAAAGAATGGTATTATTTACATGGAAGTTGATTTCTTTGTACTGGAACCTCAGGCTAAGCTCTTTTTTTCTACATGATGGAGAAGCCTTGTGTCTACCAGCTTTCACTGTGGTAGGTATGTATCTGCACTTTCATCCTCTTGACATTTTGGAAAGTATCTCCTACTTTCAAAAGGGAATCACACGAGTTATATTGTCTCTGCCATGTATAGGAATGAATCAAAAGTGTTCTTCACATGAACTGAATCTTAAACATATGTATTAAAACTAAATCAAAAACATAAAAAAAAACATACATAAAAAACATGTATTAAATCTAAATTAAAACATATGCTTAAAACTAAATCAAAACTGTGAGAGACTGGGATGATACTGTCCCTGGTGTTGACCCTAAAGTTTTCTCTTAAAGTTCAAAGAGCATTTAACAAAACCCACAGAACACCAAGGAACCAGCCATCCACAGGCAATGTTCCCATCACACTAAACACGCAGGTGCTGCCATCAGAGCACACTAAAATACACTCTTGAATCACAGAATCACAGAATCCTGAGTTTGAAGGGACCCATAAGGATCATCGAGTCCAAATCCTGGCTCCACACAGGGCCAGCCAAGTCAGGGCATGGAATTGAGCACATTGTCCAGACACTTCTTGGACTCAGCCAAGCTCAGTGCTGTGACCACTTCCGTGGGGAGCCTGTTCCTGTGCCCAATCACCCTCTCAGTAAAGGACCTCTGCCTAATATCCAGCCTAAACCTCCCTTGTTGCAGCTTCATGCCTTTCTCTCAGGTTCTATCAGTGGTCACTAAAGAGACGAGATCGGCGCCTGCCCCTTCATTCCCCCTTCACCAGGAAGCCATATTTTGAAGGTGTCCCCAGCAGTGCAGGGCTCAGCATGAGGGCTGCCACTGGAGGAGATCCACCCAGGAGCACAGCCCTGGGTAGTGGTGGCTGTGCCACACACTTTGGCAGTGCTTTGGCACAGCATGGTGCCTGTGACACCAGCCACAGCCTGCTCCACCTCAGCCTCGCCAGGAGAGCTCATGGTGGCTTCCTGGCCATGCTTCTTGCACAAACAAGCAGCACACCTGAGGGAGAAAAAAGAACTGCTCATCAAAAAAGTTAAGCAAAAACCTGAGACAAAGAAAACAAATAGTGGTTCATGAAAATGTCACACGGACAAAACCAAGGGCACAGAATTCCTCAGGCAGCCTAAGAGAAATACAATTGTGTTTGTTACGGTGCCATCTGCTAGACTGCAGGTCTTGAAATCTGTCAGAGGAAGGCTGAGTACCTAATCAAAACACAGCTCCTTCTCTTGGCTCAGTGATTTAATATCCTGCTTTTGGGTACAAAACATTTACCCAAGTAACCGCTGTGCTGCAAGTTACAATAACGCCTTTCTGATGTGTCTGTCAGAAGTCTGACCTCTAAGCATAAATTGAAATTACTGGGGAATTTTGTTTAAAGTCAGACAGTGTAATATGGATTTCTGCATAACAGCTTTTGCCTTGTTCACACTCCTCTTGCTCTGCTTTTTGCACTCATTCTTACAACTGGAGTTGCTGAAGTTGGGATTAGGGGCAGGCTTTTGGGAAACACTAGAAAAATACCCGTTAACCTTGGATAAATTATTGTTTCATTTAGCTCTATAACATTGAATTTGAGAGGTGCATTAAAACATTTTCCTCTGGAACTGCAATAGTTTTCTAATGTTGGGTTGGTTTTTTTTTCCCCAGTGCACAAAAGAGTTTTGCACCCATACGGAGTTACATCGTAAGACAAAGTTTTAAGGCTACACTTACTGTTAGACCACAGCAGACTACATTAGGTCATCACTGTGTTTATCCTTCAAACACAGGGAAAGACGCTATTACTTTGTAATGCTCATACAGACTGAGGTTTATTGATACCTCAATTAGTGTCTACTATAATACTAAAAGAAAACATAATAAATGAAACAAAGTATTTAATACTGCTCTTCATTTCATGATTTCTTTATTATGTCAAAGGAAATGAGAGAAACACATTGGTAAATGTTACATTGGAAATGCACAAAATTATCTGTATTAAATCCTTTCAGTCCTATCTTAGAAGCACAGGACCCAATCCAGCTGCCTGAACACAGGCCTCTAGTGCTACTTGTATATCCTACCATGACCACTTGGTACCTCACCTGTATCTCATGCAAGGGAATGCAGTTTCCAAGGGTTCACAGCAGATGTCCTGGACATATTTTGGTCTTGGGAGATGTCAGAGAATCATAGAATATACTGAGTTGGAAGGGACCCATAAGGATCATTGAGTCCAACTCCTGGCTCCACACAGGACCAGCCAAGTCAGAGCATGGGACTGAGCGCATCGTCCAGACACTTCTTGAACTCAGCCAAGCTTGGTGCTGACCACTTCCGTGGGGAGCCTGTTCCAGTGCCCAACCACCCTCTCAGTAAAGAATCTCTGCCTAATACCCAACCTAAAACTCCTGTGTCGCAGCTTCATACAGTTCCCTCAGGTTTTATCACTAGTCACTAAAGAGACGAGATAGGTGCTTGCCCCTTCGCTCCCCGTCATGAGGAAGCCATAGACTGTGATGAGGTCTCCCCTCAGCCTCTTCTTCTCCAAGATGTTCAAACCAAGGGCTCCTCATAACTCTTCCACTCCAGACCCTTCACCATCCCTGATGCCCTCATCTGGACACCGTCCAATATTTTTATGTCCATTTTTTCCTGTGGCGACCAAAACTATACTTGAGGTGAGGCCACAACAGCACAGTGCAGAGCAGGACAATCCCCTCTCTGGACCAGCTGGCAATGTTGTGCTTGATGCACCACAGGATACGGTTGGCCCTCCTGGCTGCCTGGGCACATTGCTGGCTCATGTTTAACTTGCTGTCAAACAAGACCCCTGAATCCCTCTCAGCATGGCTGGCCTCCAGCACCTAATCCCCCTGTCTGTAGGCACAACCAGGGCTGCCCCTTCCCAGGTGCAGAATCCAGCACTTGCCCTTGCTAACTTCATGCTGTTGGTGATTTCCCAGCTCTCTGCTCTGTTCAGGTCTCCCTGCAAGGCTTCTCCACCCTCAACAGAGTCAATAGCTCCTCCCAATTTGGTGTCATCTGCAAATTTACTTAAGTCACCATCTAGTCCTGAGTCCAGGTCATTTATGAAAATGTTAAAAAGAGCTGGGCCTAAAATAGAACCCTGAAGAACCCCACTAGTGACTGGCTGCCAGCTGGATGTAACCCCATTTACTATCACACTTGGGGCCAAACCCTTCAGCGGATTGACCACCCAAGTGGATGCAATCAATCCACTGATGACTGAGAGTCTAAATTACTTCAAACCTATTAAATACATCTCAAGATACAAAGACCAGCTTTTTGACTTCGCCTGTTTTTTCATCCTTCTGACAGAGATGCAGTACTTGGGAGTTTGCTCAGAAACAAGCTTCCACAGTCATCGTGAATGCCACTGCATTCACTGGGAAAGCTTTGATTAGTCTCAGCAAGCTTTGAACAGAAATCACCTAGTCATTATTTCTCTTAAAATGACAACTAGAGGCCTCAACTGAGACTGACAAATACTGAACAAGAGACAAGAACTTCCCAAAAAGCTCGGGAAAAAACCCCATCAAATAGATGTGATTTAAAAAAAAAAAATACTCATTTTATTATTTTTTAAAAAAATACTCATTTTATAGATTTGGTTTCTGCAAAAAGTATGCGGCATAACCCAGAGGGAAGCCTACTGTCCCCAGGTCAGCACTTTAAGGTTGTCTTCCTCATCTATCAGTTGTGAGATTGGTAACAAACACTAAGTTAAGAGCATTATTAAGAGCTCAGGAGTTAGAAAATGCATGACCTAATGCCCACACACCTTCTAAGCAACAAGGCAGTACATGTGCCCTAGGATGCCGTCTTTCATCACATGCTCACGTCCTTTTTTCCTTCCCACAGGTCCTTTCTCAGGGCAAAAAGCTGACTGTACTCAATTAATGAGTAACAACACATGATTTTATTTTCTCTCCATTGTTTGGTGCATGGCCCAAGCAATCTTTCTTCTCCACTGATGAAGCTGTGCTGTAAAAGTAGGATTATTCACATCCTCAGGATCTCTTCACAGTGCCTTTCACTGCAGTGTGTACGTGCTTCACCATCCTTCGTGACCTAGTTTCACGGAGCTCCTCTGAGACACTGACATTGTATGTTTCCCATGTTTCAGCTTTGGAAATGCAGTGCAGAATGACTAATGTCAAGTCACACAGCATACGCATGTTTAGGGCTGCAAGGTCTTTAGGGGTGCTGTGGAAACTTGGAGAGGGAGACGTCTCACCTCTGCAGACTTTAATTAGTGAACTCCAACAAGCTTCTAGCAAGAGTTTTTGAACTACAGTATTTCAAAGGGACATCACTAGGACAAAGGTGAATTTTCATAGTGACAGTAACAGATAAGCTCCTGATAGAAGGTTTTTCCTTTTGTCAAACTCCAAATGTTAGAAGACACTACATTTAAAATAAAAGATGCTGTGCAGTTTTAGGACGGGTAGAATTATATTCTTTATCTCATACTTCATGTTCAAAACTGGCAGTAGACCTTTAGCTGAAATATTCTTTTTGGGGAAAAAAAAGTTAGATGGAATATTTCCTTCCAAATGGAGAGTGTTTGGAAGAGTTGAGAGATGCTGAAAACGGGGTATTGCAACAGGAAGCGTGCAACCTCAGGAATATACTACTGGCCTGACTGCAGACTCAGAGAGCATCCAAAACAGAGAGATAGCACTAAAAGGAGTGTATTGCAAGACTGAAAAGAAAATAAGCCACAATAAGTACACCAGGGAAAACAATACTTGTCAAGAAATAAAACACAGTTTACAGTTAACAATCCTGGAGAAAGCTGCAGTGTGTATTTCCCTGATTATTTCTACTCCAGACTTGTGGCACCGTGGAAATACCCTTTTCTTGTTTCCACTGACAGTTTGTATGGAAAAACAGCTTACTGGTTATATAAAATAGAGGTTATCAGCAATATTGCTAATTAACAGTGTAGTTGCCAACTAAGAGGTTAAACTCTGACAAATATGACCTAATGTTGCACAAATATGCTTCATCAATCACGGTTTTAAAAAAATTACACAACAGTCAGTATTTTCTTTGGACTAGCAGTAGAACCTATTGGCAGTTAGTGTAATTAAAGGCTAGTAAGCAGATTAAAATGTTTTCAGGTTTATAGCCTTCTGATCTACAGAGAAAGGATGAAAGTGGTCTTTTTTTAAAATGCCACAGCATTGAACTGGTGGTATTTAGTCTCCTTTAAAATGGGAAGAGTTTAGTGGGAGCCCAAGGGTCTATGGGCAAATGCAGGTTCAGTGTGGGAAAGTCTCAGGTCTCTGTGCACAGTCAGGCTTTTGGATGTCCTCTGATGGTTGCTTGCTGTTGCTGGCACTGACCTTGCTCACAGCAGCCAGTGGTACTGTGCTGCAGTACTGGCATCTCCCTGGGTATCTGCCTGGTGTTGTCCCACTGTGCCCTGTAAACTCCGAAGCTGCTGTGGGGTATTGGTAACGTGGAGAAGCCTGGAGGGCTGCTCAGGAGATGGACTTGTTGGGCCTCTTCCCTTCAAAAGGAGCAGAGGGAAGTACAGCTCATTTGTTTAATTTATTTAGTGTAGAATTTTTTGAATGATGGCTTGTGAGAGATGGGAGCTGAAGATTGCAAAGATGAACTCTGAGCTTGAACAGCAACCCAAAAGGAGACATTCGGCAGATTTTTATTAGCCTTAAATGCAGTGAATAAAAAGGGGGAAAAAATGCATGAGAGAAATCATTTTATTGATTTAATGAAGATAAATCACTGTTTTTAAAATTTTGTTTCAAAAAAATAGAGTCTAATGGTAAGGGTGAACGAAACATGCTTAAATATTCACTCTGAATGCCAGTTTCCCACATGCCAAACAAGAAAATGGATTGACCATTTTTTTAATGCTGTCAGACGAATGTTACTCATCTGTTTTAGTACAGACTCAGTAAATCAAGGATACATTTCACAGTAATATTTATTTAAGCAGCAAAACATTACTCATTGACATAGAGAACTAAAGTTCCATTTATGCTCAGCAATTTATCATTAGGCTCACTGGATTCACATACCATCCCTGCAAGATAAGGAATGTTATGAAAACCCCTGTAACTTATAAAAAGTAAAATCAAAATCTGAATATCAAGTATCTTGCGCTGCACCATGATAGAGATTTTTGTTTCAATATTGGCAAAAGAGAGCAGCTCTATAAAAACAGAACATGCTACATGAGAAGAGCATGTCTGGAAGCAGGCGTGGTGATAATTGATGCTGAACCTTTCACGAACCCCTTGACTTCAGTGGCCTTTGGATGAGGCCCAGAAAAAAGCCACATTTTTATATGGCAGACAGATTTGATAAAGGCACAGTCTGAATCAGAAACAAAGAAGTTGTGGGGAGCTGTGTAGAGAGAACCACGAAGCAGAAATAAATAGTATTCATACAGTCAAAGGAACAAGTATAGTAATTTCATTCATTCACATTAAACCCAATTGACTGATTTCCATTTAAGGAAGTTTAAGCTAGAAAAAAAAACAGGAATCAGAACATAAAAAAAAAAAATCTTCAGGAGAAGGGTTATACATCTAAGAAGTGCCCCGCAGGCAGCAATATATCTATTATGATTTGCATTAGGCCCATGCTTCATATCGCAGTTGGATTTCACTAATCACAAACCAGCAAGGTTTATAACTTCTCCCTCCTTCCCTCTGATCACCTGGCCAGCTTGCTGGTATGCTTCTAGCACAGGTAAGGCCCATGAAATACTACATACAAACGCCTCAGCTCTTCATGTCTCCTCATCAACATGGGTAGGAGCCCCTATTTCCATCCACGTAGAACTGGGGCTCTGGTAAGCAAGGTTCCCCCTGTTCCTAAGGAAATAGCGACAGACTCCTGCTAAGGTGGGTACACAGCAGAAAGAAGAACACAAATGTGTATGAGTTTATAAATGCAGTGCAAAGCTGCAGTTCTGAACCTCTGCATAAGCCCGTGGGTATTAGACCCTTTCAGGTGCCTTGGATATCTAGTTTTTCTGAGGAATTTTTGGATAAAATGAAGTTATCCAAATGAGTGATTCAATCAGCAGAAGACAGAGTGAATCCCTTCTTTCTTTTTTTTTTCTTTTCTTTTTTTTTTTTGTTCCAGTAAGAGTATGATTTTTCTGACCTTCTGTTTTCAAGTTCAACAGAAGGAGAGAGCCTGTCCTGATCCTACACCAGCCTGCAGATGGAGAGCTAGGGCACCCATACAGGTGTGAGTTGAGAGGAGGAAATTGAAACAAGCCTCTTACTTTTGCATTGCTATGGTAGTGACTAGAAAGGGAGGAAGAATAATAGTATGGGATGCCTACCTGGAAGAGGGAATTACTGGTTGCAAAAGATTGCACTAGTTGCAGCAGTGAATGTGATATTTAAGACCCATTCCAGTGCACAGCAGTTCTCATTATCTACATATTAGGTATTTTGCTGCTAATTGTTTGATTGCTGAGCAGGGTCAGTTTATCCTGTGCTGGCTGTAGCCTTTCCCACTCTAGAGGCCTTTCCTCTTCCTTTCATGGAGATCCTGGCTGTCCTGCAGGGACAGCAGAGTCCTAGGTATGAAGGTGCAAGAGCACATCTCACCTTGTGTCGTATTGGCCTACAGAGCATTTCCTCCCTTAGAGGACCCACTGTTGATTGCTGCATTTGCTACATGGGATTTTCCCTACATACTACGGCAGATACTGGATAGAGGAGAGGAAGACAGATTTACAAAATAGCTACTTTATGCCCAATCCAGTTTGTACAACAGTGTCACGAACAACAGTGCCATCACAGTGCTTTGGCCAGCACACTGATTTCTTGGAACAACCCAATGCGGTAAGGCACTTTTTCTGAAGGAAGACCATGAACAGTGACTTTGACTTACACGTCTTTGGAACCAAACATTAATGGCTAAAAATAGAACATTAATAATATGTGAATTTGAAATTTTTGTCTATAGTCTTTCTTCTTTAGGTTTCTGCAATGATGTCTTCTTTTGTCTCCCACTCTAAAAGTAGTATATCATTGATGATGAACAAACAAGCTGGGAGGCAAGAAGGCAAGAAGGTAGCAGTGACTATGGGCACATAGTAAAAATTTATTAAGCTAGAACGGCCAGACTGCCATAATATCCTATGTATTATACTTTCATTTCCTTTAACTGAGAGGCGGAGCACATGAAGTTGATTTAATCAAGATTTGAATAGGTACCCAGAGGTAACGGTAAACTGAAACAGGGCATATGTGCACCAAACATTACAGCAGTACCTATGACAAAGATTATGTTTGCAAACACAATACATTTGCACAAGCATCTAGAAACCAAATTGTCAAATGTTATTCAAAGCATTGTTGATGTTCTATAACTTGTAGCTGTGAGGAAATCATGTTGGGTCTTATTCCACACCTAGTTCATTATCTCAGCCCAGGAATACCATAAATTATGTTTTAGATAAACTTGCTGTCACTTTAAGATAAACCAATACAAAGAAATCTAAATTTAATTGTCACAGGAATAAAAAATTAAGTACATTGGATCAAAGGATTTCTTTGCCCAGTCAACAATATGTAGTCTTATCTCTCACATTTAGGTATTGATGTTTTCAAACAGCAGTCAGCTCAATGCCTGTCCACAACCATTGCTCCTTTCCATCAATAATAACCACCTTGGGAACCCTCACAACAGGCTCTGCCTTGGAAATAGGTTAAAACAAATACTCGAGAGATCCTAGAGGAAGTGTTGCCCCTTTGTCAGTATGGTTCACATATGGGAGTATGTATAGAAGGTGGAAAAGAAAATCTCTTGTTTTCTCCCACTCAGTGTGTCACATTTTAGGCGAGTTTAGATGTAGACACATTGTAATGTAAAGATAGCACTACACTTTATCTTTCATTGTGTTTATTAGTCCTAAATGGAATACAGCGTGTTTTACATGTTGGTCATTCTCGCATTTGACCAGCAGGATTGGTCTGGGCTTGCTTTATTTTGAAAGAAAAATGAGGCTGTGGAAACTTGTAAAGGACAAAACTTTGCAGATTAAAATTAATAATGGAAATATTTTTATTTATTAGTTAAATTTATTAGTTATGTTTATTAGCTAAAGCTAACTTTTAAATGTCCTGTTTTGTTATTCTAGACTCTTGCATGCACAACATTTCATTTAGCTTTCTTATTGGAGAAAGGACATGTTTACAGCAGCATAATTATTAAGAATGAGGGTTCAAAATTGTATACAATCTTTCCTGCTATAAAATCAGAAATCATTGGACCAAAGATATAGTTTTAGAAATAGTTAAATAAATGCTGCAGAAGAAATAAAACATCCTGTTGCATTTAGCCATTGCATGAAGACATGTCACACACTCTAGATGACACCATTTTGCTCTGCTACCACGTTGTGCAATAGTGTCCACATGCAGACTGGGAACTGAGGAAGGTTATTTCCTTCACTTCAAGAAGACAGAAACCAGTTGACAGTGTATTCAAAGAGGGAAACAGAGAGGGAGAGAGAGAAATTTCTTTGAAAATCACCAATGATACTATGAAATATCAAGTCCTGCTTCACATGACTCACACTAATTACTCTTCCTAGGCTGGCCAGATGACAAAGAACATTATAATTATGTGGCAAAGATTGAAATGTTCTTAAAGCCTACGTAACTAGCCTAATGGACTCCACTAAAACCCACCAAGGGCACTAGACCTCACAACCAAAGACCGTAGCTAGATATTACAAATGGCAAGGCTGTACTCCAGTGAAAACATGGTGCTACTTGCAAATTGTTTCTCCCTAAAATGATGGCTTTGCTGAATGCTAGAGGAGAGTGACATCAGCTAGTGGTCACCCACGACAGTTTCATTCCTTCGGTAGTTTTCTATTGCTTCAACTGTAATGAAAAAGGTTTTCTTTCCTTGCCTGAAACTCCAATTGAAGTGAATAGCAGGGGAAAGCTTTTCTAAAGCTAGAACTGTCACTGTTTGAGTAAGCAAGAAAATTCCTTGAAGGACATACTCCTAACAGGACTATTCTCAGCATGGGTCTTTGGCACAATAATTTCCCTCTGTATATGAAATAATTTGGCCAAATGAGGACAAAAGGACACAACTTCTGGTTTCCCTGGCTGGACTAGAGCAGCCTTCCTCATTAGTTTGCCTGTATTTTTGCTCCCTATTCCATGTTAAAATGAAAATACAGCTCTATGATGCACATGTGAATATGTCTTCTCTATAAATAACTGATTTTGAATAGTCAGTTCTCAATGCACTGCAAACTGCCTAGAGAGTCCTCAAAAGGCAAAGTAGAAAAGGGGGGGAAAAAAAAGGGAAGTATTTTTCAAGGTCCAAAAAATAATGTACTATTTTAAATGCAGAATAGAAGCACAGGTACAGAAATTTATACCTGCTTTCCTGATCTCACTCAAAGCTTTTCTATTCTGCTTCCATTTTCTCATCCTTACTTCTTGATTTTAATGAGTTTGGGTTTTTTTCCCTGGGTTTTTTCCTTTTTTTTTTTTTTTTTCCTTTCTCTATAACAGTCCCTGGCTGTCTTTGGTCCAGTCTTCAATATGCCTTGCTCTTCCTCTTCACAGCTTTCTATCCCTCCCCTTTTTCATCTGTGGCTCCTGCATTTTATGTCATATTTTCCATTCACTTTACTTCTGAGGAGCTGTCTGCTAAGGCCTCCTCCCTGACGCAGAAGAAGGTTGTGACAGGAGCACATGCACAGGCAATGATTCTTATGGGAGAGAGGGGAAGTTAGAAGTCCCACCCAAGCATTGCCTTGTGTTACTTCCATTCGGGAGCTTGCTGCTTAGAAATTCTTACTTTATTTCCTCCCTCTGCAATTAGTATGTGGGGAAAAGGGAGTAAGAGATCCTTCATGG
This sequence comes from Porphyrio hochstetteri, assembly GCA_020800305.1. Taxonomy (NCBI): domain Eukaryota; kingdom Metazoa; phylum Chordata; class Aves; order Gruiformes; family Rallidae; genus Porphyrio; species Porphyrio hochstetteri. The sequence continues at coordinate 37,822,303 of CM036905.1, forward strand.
AGCTCACAGACCACAAGGACAGCATGAAAACAGAAACTTTGCCTTCTAGCAAAAGAAGAACAGATGTGCATGCTTTCCCTTGAACCTTTAGAAAGCTTATGCAGTTACATCGTTGGAGAAAACCATTCATCAATTTTCTATTTTCAAATGTCTCCTTTTACCCTAATTCTTCAGATTAGATCACCACCTGGCACAGGCAGCTACCAGGAACTCACTCTGCCATTGCAAGTCCAAGTTTTCCCAATGAAAGACTCAGGAAAGTTACAATATCAATCTTAATTTGATTTTAATTTCTTTCATTTTTTCCTCTTGTAATGATTTGGAAAAGAGCTCTTGGAGAGCTTAGATGTTTCTAGCAACTTAGTTAAAATGCCAGGCCTGCTACATCTATTGGTCTTCCCACTAGCCTACAGCTGTTTGCTCTACTTTGCGAGACCTAGCAGGTATCCTAATCAACTGATGGATTTATTTTTGGCAGTCGATCAGGACTGTGTATTAAACTTGTGGGATTAATAGGAACAGTGTCAATATACAAACTGGGCTGTTCTGTTTCCCTGAACTCACTGAGAATATATTACCCAAATACAGTTTACACGGTTTTGTGACTATTGAGTAATTTTGGATAATATTTTCTCCTTTGTGTTTTAATTTTGGGGAGAGTGTTTGTATTTTTGGTTCATGCTTCTAAGTGAGGTTTCTTGGGGTTACAGTCACTGGCAATTTACCAGGATGTTGTCAGAGGCTGAAGAATAAACCTTGCCTTCAAAACAATGCATCTTTTAGCTGGATTTTATTGTAATCAACATTTCAATGCCACTACTTGCTTTTACCAAACTCATCAGTACAGAGCTGTTGAAAATAGCTTGCTGCTTCTCCTTTGCCTCCTGACATTAATCATAGTTAATTAAGTGACAATAAAGTTCAGGTTAATGCAAACAGGCATTAATTCTTGTCATCTCTCTGTTCTCAGGAGTATTCAAGTTGGACAAGCAGAGAGAAACAACATTGAAAATATATCCTGGAAAAAACATTCAATTAACATCAGCATTGGAGGTCTTGTCAGACATCTGTTATAATATATGCCCCATTTTTTCCCAATAACTGCATACAGGCAAATTCCAGCATCTGCTTAGAGGTAGATTTAGGACTGAGGTCTACTTTAACAAGTACTAGGATTAAAGCTTTTGTATCCTTGCTGCTGAATGTATGCCAGGCAGTGTATGTGCCAGGTTCATTTTGCTAGAGAATCTTATCAGAGACACTGAATTGTTTCCTCACACTGCTCAAGTGTAGGAAAATAAGTCAAATTGTGGGCTTAGGAACAAGCAACATTTCCTGGGTGGCAAAAAAATAAATGATTTAGGAAGAAATGTTTAAGTAAACAGTTACTTCTTTTTTTGGTTTTTTTTGTGAGAGTTGGGGAATAATAATAATAATTTCAAAATCGGTTCAGAAAATTTAAATAACTACCACCAGATGAAACTACAGCTGTTTCAAGGTATGTTGGCAATAGTCCTGAAACACCTCTTTCAGCTGGGTGAGGCGGTAGCTAGCTGCTACCTGCTTATACATCACTCCCAGCTCACTGCCTAGGAGTGGAGGATTAGCAAGTAGATCTCTTCCTCTGAGGATATGAAATACATGAGGTCTGTTACCTCTTGCAGCTAAAGTGTTCACAGCTCTGTTTCTAGATATCAGACCCACAGTCTAACTCTGTCTTTAAATATGCTCTTCATGGCTTCAGTTCAGCCCAGCCATTTGCCACCACCAGACCAATGCTCTGCTGCTGCTTTAGCTCCTACTGCCAAGTCCTGCCACTGCTACTGTGAAGCTTGCTGCTGCTCTGTCCCCACTGCAGCTGACCATTGCTTCCCATCCCATGGTATTGTACTCCTGTGACCTTCACAGCACTCCCGCAGCACTTCGGCCTACTGGGGAATGTGTATGGCCTGCAGGACTGTCTCCTTCAACAAGGAGAAGGCAGTAGAATTTGGGATTGACCTTTGTTTGGGTTTTTTTTTACAGTAAAGAAAGTCAATCTCTCCGTGTGGCACTTTGGAGAGATTTCTCTTGTTCACCAGTTTTCAGACATCAACCCACACATTACAGTTCCATGAACATTAGGTAAAGAGTTTATTTGTAGTAAAAAGAGACACTCAAGACTTGAACTGTCTGATCATCTCCCCTTGCTTTCCAACAGGTCCTTGGAAAGGGTTCTTAATTGTGACAGTGATCACTTCTACTGAGAATTTCAAGTGCTGTTCAGGTCTGATGCAGAGGCTGAGGCTATCACTAATCAACATTACAATGTTTTTTTCTGAAGTGCCGCTTGGCAGCACCTTCCATCCCCTTGGTCCTCATGTAAGAGTAGAGGCCTGGTGGTATGCCTGGGGAAGCCATGAGCACCCACCCTAGGTTGCCTTCATGGGGCGTCTCTAAGGCCATGCCACCACTTCCACAAAGCAACCTCAGCTGCCAAATGCCATTTCCTTGGGTCCCCATCCTGGGGGGTGCATTTATTTTCTCTCTAAATAATACCAGATAACCAGAGGCAGAGTGTGAGCTGGCATCCCTTCTGTAGGTTCAGGGAGGACATGTATTGGAAGAGAAGTGTCTTCAAAATGAGGTCGTGGAAGGCCATTTACAACAAAGAAATGGTACCCACAGCTTTTTAAGTTTCTCATAGCAATAATTTTAATAAATCTTTTCATTTGGGCACTCTTTTACATACTGTGCTGTACAGTAAGTGCTGGCAGGTAGAAAAGCAGGCTTGTGTTGCAGTCACAGGAAAAGAACCTGAATTATTTACGAGGGGAAAATTTCTCAGTCTGGGAATCACAGTCAAATGATGAAAATTAAGTATCTCAACTACTGTGCAGTGCAAAGGCTATACACCTAAGATCTCCAATCCTCATTTTTTTAATGTGGTTAAAGGACATCTGTATTCAGCAGATTACAAAAATAATTTGTACACAAGTGGATGCAGGTGGACTTGATTTTCCTTGCTCTGGCTTTTTCAGAATTAATATATGTTAAATGCATGATTTGACACAGAAACTTAACTTACTCTCTGAATTAATTATCATTGTCTTATTTTTGGCACATAATGGCTTTCATGTGTCTGCTGCTTATGTGCAGCATTAGTGCACTTTTATTATCTTTGTATTATCTTTATTTTTGAGCTTGCAGCAGTAAAAACCTGCTGGGTGTAATGACTCAGCTGCTTTCCTCTTATTATTGCTGTGTACAGCACATGTATCTAATAGCAATGATGAAGGGTAGGAGGAATGGGGAAACCAGATAAAAAGCATGCTTTGTGGTTACATATATGCCACTATTGCATAATGTAGATACATAGACACCTATGCTCTTCATCTATGGCCACTCAAGAAATTTGGTTTAAAGATGTATTAGTGCATCATAAGAAACAAATAATAATGCATTCTTGTATTTATATTACAGCAACACTTGGGAAAAAGAGAGACTTTACGTTCTTTCTGTAAAACATACTGTCATAAGAACATTTCTCCTCTGTCTCCTCAGTTTATTGGTGTTCACTGATCCAGAAAAATAAAAGGTTTTGCTAGATAAATAGCCATGGCCTTCATACCTTGCTCCCAGGATGGGAGCCTGAGCTCTCCTGCAGCTTTGGATATAGAAAGGGGTGCAATCACCCCAGCTTTCAGAGCCAGATTGCACAGAGAACCTTATGTACACACCTAGATTCACTGATACACACCACTGATATACAACTGTCCTACAGCTTTCCTTTCTAATGGTAAGCAACTAAAAGAATTTAAATTGGATCCCCCATTTCTAATGTTGTATAGCAGCTCTGCACTTACTTTTGGTATTCTTTCCTCTAGCAGATGCACCAAGTCCTTGAAGAAATCAAAAGCTGCCAAGCATCAGCCTCTTCACTGAAGTGACATACGTAGAAATGACTTTGAGGGGAGAAAGCCACTGCAAAAGGAGAAAACGCAGCTCATTTCTGTTTCTTTTTTACATTTGAGACACTAGACCTGAGATGGAGATCACAACACTGGCTGCACTCCTTGAAAAACTTGATTAAGAAGTGGCCAATTTATGCCAAAAAGGTCCTCCAAGAATTATTTCCATAAAGGCAACACCATCTCACCTGCTAAAAGCTAGTTTTCATCTGTTAAATGTCAAAGGAAGAATTTAAGAAAGAATTAAAATTTGCATAATTTCCTTCCTTGTGTTCTCTCATATACACATTCAGCCAAGCTCATTAGTGTTTACAAGGTACCTTTGCTTTAAAAATATTACCAAAAAATCAATTATGACTGCTAGCTGTTAAATAAAGAGGTGACACTTGGGAGCAATCTGGATTGCATGATAAGTTGAGTTCATTTGATAACATGTGCTTGAATACAGTTAATGTAATGTCATTAACCTTGACATCAAGAATGTAGGTTACTGTTATAGAAGGGTGACTGTATTTTGGAAATCAATAACCAAGTCAAGGATTTAGGGGTCATCATTACCAAGCAACTAATCATGCATTCCTAATGTAAGGCTGATCCTGATTCCACCACTGCATTTGTGCAGAATGTGAAATTAACTCTTTATGTATCCAAGGTCTAGCTGAGTAACTAGAAAGTCCAACAGGAAAGCAGGAATGGGTGAAAAGATTTTAAAATATTGCTTTAAACCACCATCATTTTCATAGCAAACTGTCATTGCCTGGCTGCCCAGGATCATGCAGTCTTGTCAAAATCACAACTTGCCTTAAAAGGGAAACAACCCTCCACCAAACAATGCTTTTGAGTTCTGGTGGGGTTTTTTGTAATTAAATCTCATTATGCTTAGACCTGCCAAGCTGCCAATACACCAAATAAAGACGATAATAGAGCCATTTTCATATTCGAAGGTACAGCAAGATTGAGTAGCTAAAATTATGACACTTTCAAACATGAAGTCGGGTGCACAGTTTTATCACCAAAGGTGCTTCAGCCTTCAGTCTGAGCTGGAGAGATGAAGACTGGTGCAGAAAAGGTATGCTGAAGTGGTTTGGCTTATGTATGTAGATGGTCAGTAAATTGGGATAGTCCTAACGCTCAAATCTCTAGTTTTAATGCTGGCGTGTTTGGTTTCTAGGCTCCCATCAGTGGGATAACAGAAGTTTGTCCTCTGTGTTAGCTGGCAACCAGCCAGTGTCAGCAGTTGTCAGCGATAGCCACAGTTTTGTCTCTCTCCCAACTCTTGTAACCTGAAGTCCTCCAAAGTTCCCAATGCTGTTAGCCCCAGAACGGAACAGGACTCCACAACCCACTCCTGCAGTTGCTGAAAGCTTGTAAGCGTGACAAGGCATTTAAGTTCATTGATGGGAATTGTATTCCTTCAGCAGTTTTCTTCTAAGGAAAACTCTGAGTGACCACAGGTGGACCTTTATCAGCTTTTCTCCCTCTCCAGTTTGTAGCCATGCATGCTGGCTCTTCCTAGACATCACACATCCCCTCTGTAAAGTCTCCCTTGGGGTCACCATGCCACCTTTTCACCTTTTCTCCTCAAGTAACAGTCACTAACCCTGTGGCACTAAAAGAGGAATTCAGGGGCCCCAGTCCCAGGCATAATAAATTTTTTCCCCAAAAAGAAAGACTCTTCCTCTGCTTCGTACCTCCTTCTGGTCCTCCAGGACATCCTCCTGCCAACTCCCAGTATTTTCCAGGTGGATGGCTACGGCCTACTGCTTCCTCCTGCCTCCAAAACAATTTGTCTTCTTCTTCAGCTTTCTCACCAGAGAGAAGCCTGGCTTACAGCTTTCCTGGCATCCTTCTGTTTTGACCAAAAGGCCTTTTTTCCCCTGGCAGTCCTTCCCAGCACTCTTCTGCCTTTAACCCTCTGCTTTTGTGCCAGGATAGCTTGCAGGTATGGGGCCTATACAAGGATATAATCCCTTGGGAAAGGAATGTAATTAAAAGCAACATATGAAGCAATTAAAACAAAAAAAAATCTTCTGAGGACACTCAGCTGGCACAGTGAGTTTCTTGCTGAGAATATTTAATTGTTCATGTTATTAAGTGCAGACAGGTTGGTTTTAATTCCAAACAAACATGGCAATTAAATAAAAAACTATATCAATACAACATTATAACTACAAAGTTTAAAAAAAATGAAAACGTGTAGGAAACACAAACATTCAAGCTTTCAAAAATGAGAAAGGCTCACTGGATTAACCAGATAATTTAAAAAAAAGTCCTAAAATTTTATATTTACTACAATGTAAGGAACTAGATGCAGCTGCCTTGCTTATTCATATTTTTAATTCCTGTTTTTCCAGTTAAATATGCAGCAAAACATTTTGCATCTGATGATATCAAGTGTGTATCATAAGAAACACTTCATAGCTGAATTTACATTTGTTACGTTTTCTTCCCTACATGTCCCATCGGCTTATCATTTCGTTTTTGAAGTATTACCACTTTGACATATTAATGTAAGGTTTTACTTTCTTTTCAGAGAGTATATGCACTTGTTTTGCTATTTGATGAAAACCTTTGAGAGAAATACTGTCAAACCTTAGATAGACTTGTGTGAGGTAAAGCTCAGACTGATCAGGAAAAGTCAAAGCTATTTTTTTAAAATAACTAGATAAGATGAAAATCCAAACTTTAAAAAGACAATACCTAGCTTTATCTAGTGTGTCCCTTCTGTGGATGCTAATCAATTAACCTGTTCTGGTCTGAAAGAAGTAAGAAGCACTTAGCCCTGTTTGGAAAATGTGAAACATAAGTAGGAAAGTTAATTAACTTTCCTATTTACCATAAAACCAAAGGGGGAAACTCCTTCAGAGCTATTATTAGGTATTAGGAATTCTGGATTTCTCACCACCTGCTCAAACCTATAGACAAAATGACTCCATCCACTTCAAAGGAAACACTTAATATCTCATTCTCTGCTCAGGAGCATCATTAAAAGGTGTATTTCTCCCAAAGCTGACCAGTTCCTCTTTCAGTAGCTGTTCCTGAGCCCCTGTATTTGTTGTCATCATGCCCTTCCTGCCCAAAGCATGCATTCACACACTGCCTAAGCCAAGCCTCAGCACAAACCAATTTATCTCGTGTCAGAACTATGTTGGGGAGGAGGGAATAGAGGGTGCTTGGATGACAGTGTTGACACTCGAGCTACAGTGGAAAATCACAAACATGATGCTCTAATAAATAATCCCTGTTGACAGGTTAGAAATCAAAGCTCATTAGCACAGAGGAGGCATTTTAATGCTTCTGGATTGTATCCAGTGCAATTAACACCACATACAGCATATTGTTCACCTAAAGCTATAAATCACTGTAACAAGTGTCATATTATACACAGATACTGAAACCACAAGAATGAAAATGAGGAATGGCTTAGAAAAAATTAGGGGATATCACATTTTATTCATATGACCTATTGGAAAGTAAACCTAGTGCTGAAAATACTTTAAACTTCTTCCAAGATGTATGGTCCTCTTAAAGATAGCTGAAGGAGTCCATCTAGCTGAAGAAACTACATTGCTGTAATGCCTGTGAGCCCATCCCTACCAGAGCAAGTAATCAAGGGTAAGACAATGGTATTCCTGAAATGAATATAAAAACTCATTGTGTGTTATTCTGTACAGAACTTGGTATAATTTTGGTAGGACGGAAGTGTTTAAGGGGAAAAATAGTGACCACCCCACCCCCTGCCAAGTTCACAAGATGCAAGAGACACATCTGAAGCTGAACATGCCATTCAGGTTCTGATTAAATAAACCCATGATTATTTCAGAGTATTTCCATTTCCAGGACCCCGGGAGTGGGAGTTGTTATATTGTTGATACTGTTTAAACTCAGTTTCACATCCATTGTGGTTCACTGTTTCATTGCAACTACTTGATGCACTGTTGGAGCAGAAAGACCTCTTTACAGGTCCTGTGCCCTGTCTGACATCCTTCTGTCTTTCAATAGTAAATAATGCAGAGCATTAAATACATTGTACCAATATATTTAGTTATGCCTTTTTTTTAAGCTTATCTTCCTTCCAGTTTAGGGTACTAGTCATGCACACCACCTAGTCTAGCAAGCCATGAATTTCACAGAATCATAGAATCTCCTGAGTTGGAAGGAACCCATAAGGATCATCAAATCCAACTGCTTTCTCCACACAGGACAAGGCAAGTCAGAACATGGGACTGAGCGTACTGTCCAGACACTGCTTGAACTCAGCCAAGCTCTGTGCTGTGACCACTTCCCTGGGGAGCCTGTTCCAGGGCCCAACCACCCTCTCAGTAAAGAACCCCTGCCTAATACCCAACCTAAACCTCCGCTGTCATAACTTCATACCATTTCCTCGAGTTCCATCACTGGTCGTCAAAGAGAGGAGATCTCTGCCTGTCCCTTGGCTCCCCCTTGTCAGGAAGCCATAGACTTCCTTATGAAGACAAAGGGAGACAGAAACTTGGAATACTCAAATACTGGACAGGGAAAACATAGTTCATCCTGAATGCTGAACCATGCCATTTGAGACTGTATCATCAGTGAAACAGCACACAGAGTAGTTACTGCAGTGCCTGTGATAGCATCAGGAGGGCACAGGGCATGCTGAAGGTTGGCTCTGTGCTCAAGCATACAAAGGACACCATTTCATCACCCAGAGAGTGTCACAGACCTGCAGCCTCTGCTTGATCAGCCATGTCGCAAAGTCCCCATGCCAGCCCTGCATCAGGTGATACTCTGCAGAACATTTCTTCTGCTGCCCAGAGCTATTGCTCCACATCTGCCTCTCCCTATGCCCCACAGGAGAAAAGCAGGATGGCAGGATGGTGTGTGACCCCATAAGTCCCACACGAGCTACATCACTACCCCAAAAAGGTTTCTGATAGCCCATCTGTAAGGAGATAGCAGAAACTGTCCAGAGGTCGCCCCAGGACAGCACAGTTGTTTCTTAGGGACATAAAGGACAGCATACTCAGAGCCACCCCTTGCCACCCCTCTCTTTGTCAGGCTCACCTCTGTATCAATCTGGCCACTCTATCAGACCCAATCCAGGTGAATCTGTGTCCCAGGAAGGATCGTGCAGCTATGCAGGTGCTCTCTGGTTGCATGGAAAATTTCTCAATGATCTGGGCTTGGCTGGGTGTGGAGATGAGCATAGGTCTCTCTTGGGGAGCTCCTTGGTGTAGTAGGAAATGCGCTTGGCACTGGCCACGTGTGACGAACGGCTCTTTCCGCACTGTAATTACCATTTCAAGCTGTGGGCCAGGAGAAGTGGGCTCTTGCTGACAGTTCCCTCACATACATCTCCAGCAGAAAGGAGCTACAAAGCCATGCCCCCTTTTAACTGGGTGCCTGACCACTCCTCAGCGGTGGGAGGCGATTCCAGAGAGGAGTCCTGTTGCCTGCACCTCAACTGGAGGACACCCAAGGGATGGCAGGCTGTCCCCTGCCAGGGACCCTCGCTCTGGGATCAGGCTCCATTTTGCCTGCTCAGCCTGTGACTCTTACATTTCTGTTATCAGGTGCTGGTGTCTGACAGGAGGATGGGGACATGTCCCTCCCCTGGCCTCCTCTTGCAAATGTTTTACTGTTTAGCTGTCGGTTGAAGACAGGAATAATAATCCCTTGGGAGACAGGGATTATCCAGATGCTCCTTTTAAGGAAAGCTGCAGCTCAGATCCCATCTGAGGGGTGAACTAGTACTACTGTCATGGAGGCAGCCTCAACATCTGCTCCTAAAGAAGACCATTACCCCTGTCATGAACATGAAGGTCTCCATGTTCTGTGGACAGGGGAACTGAACTGAGCCCTGAAATAGGAACAGCAGGGCCAAAAGGTGGTGGAGATTGAGGTGTACCCTATGCCTACCATGTCCCAGTGGTTTGCTCTGTCCTGATTCCTGCTTGACATGTAAAGCTTTCTGGATCATTGTTTGAAGATAGAAATATTTATTTGAGTAGGAAATCTGAGTGCCTTACATAGGTGGTCTAGATTTCCCTGCCAGGTAGCTCTTTCTTTAGTCACTGCCTGTTTTAGCTGTCTGCTTCATCTGTTGCAATCTTCGTCTTGCCCTTAGGCACCAGCAAAAGAAAATAATAACCAAGTTTTATGTCAACAACTGGTTGGAAACAAACATATCCCTAACACATCATTATTTCTTGTCAGGTGGAGAAGGACCAATAGTGGGGCAGTGGTAGTGAGCCTTGCACATGCCTTCCCAGTTTTTCTATGTTCCATAGGTACACATCCAGTTAGGAACAGGAAACATATAGCAGAGTAAGGGGTGGCAGAAATTTGACCTCTGTGCATGTTCTGTAGGGGTCTTCTCCCTTCTATTTCAACATAGCACACAAAGCACTCAATTATACGTCTAATGTCCTCAAGTTGTCAACAGAAATCTAACAATTTGGCTCTTCTCCTAGAAGGGTATGGCTGTAGTTACAGCAGAGCAAGATTCTTACCATAGTTTTCTAATCGAGTGTTCTCTGTGGGCATATATTCCCAGTCCTACCCTGAGTGTCTCTGAGAAAAGACATACCACCGCCCCACTCTCCATAGTCATCAATTATCCAAGCTCTACAAGCAGCATTATTAAGATAGAAGAGAGCACTTTCCCACAGATAAGCCTCTTGTTTGATACACATGCAAAAATAGCTTTCAGTTAGCCAAGAAGGTATATTCCATAGGGCACACATGAAGGCTTCTTGGATTACTCTGCATAGATGGTGGGGAGGGGGAGCTCAGCGTGGGCCTGGTAGTGTGCTACCAGTCATTGGCATCAGAGCTGAAGTCCAGCCCAGCCTTCAGACCACTGTGATCAACAAGGTGTTTTCTGAAGCCGCTGGCATGCTGCAAATTACATGCCTAGCCTTCAGCCACTTCTCTGACTTTACAGGCCAGGTGACCACAACATTTACAGCTGCAGCTCCAGTGATCATATAATTGAGTGCGGACAGCCTGTGGCACAAGTCCAGGGCAAAGGGTTAGTCATGCTACTATGCCAGACTGTACAGCCCTTAATGGACCTCTTGCAGCTTAAAGGTCACACAAATCATACAATAAAAGATTATACAATTTTCTTGGTGCATTTCTGGAAGCTAAATGAACCTCTGGCAGCTGCCACTGTACAAATAGCTCCTTTGGATTAAGTGGAAGGTTGTGGCCAAAGTCACTACAGTGCCCTCTGCTTTCCCATTCCCTTCTGCTCCTCTCCTCACTGGGAACATGTAATCAACCTTTTGCAGTAGCCACAACCACAGGGATTAAAGGTGTTTTTCCTAATCTATCGGGGACCCTTTCTGTAGGCAACCCATTCTTTCTGTCAATAACATGGCCTTTGGTAGCAGACTGCTCCAAGTTTATGGAAATCCATGTGGAAGAAGCCACAAGATCTCTTAGCCGATCCACATGCCTGAGTCTGATGTGGCACCTCTGCGGGCACCTGCATTAAAGTCAAGAGAAGAGGTCAGCCTGCCTTGACCTGTTTGCTGCCCTCAGGACTTTCTCAGGAATTCTGACGTTTTGCCCAAAGTAACCCAAAGCAGTTTCTCACGTTGTTACAAGCGTTCTGTGGGGCTCACAGCAGCTATCTGGCAAAAACAAATGAACCCAAGACATTTACAACAACAAATTAAATAAAATAAATGTACCAACAATCAAAGCTGCATGGATTCTGTGGGCAAAACCCATAACAATTTATTGGCTGTTTACATTCCTTTAAAAAACTCACCACTGATTCTACATATGTGTTTTGACGGCAGCATTTTGGGCAGCAGCCAAGCAAGGATAAACACAGAGAGTTGATGCTTATAGGGGAACCAGGAATGGAGGAAGGAAACAAAAAGCCTGCAGACGTACACACAGAAAACCTGAAGGACTTTACAACTAGACCAGGAAAAAAGAAGGGCGTTTCAAAACAAGTGTGTAGTCATTAGGCATTTGGAATGACTTTTCCAAAGGGACCCGCCACAGCATCAGGACATGAAAGGCATGCCTATGCAGCAGCATGGGCAGATGTGAACTCCGCTGTTCACACTGACTCAACATAAAGCCACAGGCCAGTGTGCTCATGCCAAGAGGCAGCTTTGGGAAGAGCTCTTGACCCAAACGTGGTTGACATCTGGTCAGACTGGGGGGAGTGGGGAAGACAAGGTTTATCAGTGCCCATGTATACAGGCCTAGCTAGAATGGCTCAGCTATGCTGAGCTCATGTAGGTTGAACCATGGGCTCCTCAAGAGCTACATTGTTGGAGGATCAATTATTTGATGCATTAGATGAATTGGTTAAAGATGGAGATCTTCCAGAGCACCATTATTTCATTATTAGATTGAGAGAAGGTGTATTTACACATTCAAGGTCCTGAACAATGTTAAAATTACTCCAGGAAGGACAACTTTGCCCTTGCCCTTCCCTGATGGCCATTTCCAGCTTCTCCGCTACCTCAGCTTCCTCTTGTCCCATGGTATTACTGAAAAACCCTTTCACCAGGACCACAGCCTAGTGCTCCTCTGTACCCTGTCTTTCACGGATATCTCATTCCCCAAATTAGCTTTCAGGTTATCTTGTGACACCTGTGCTGCTTGTCTTCCAAAAAAAGTTCCCTAATCCAAGTCCTTTCCCTCCCCAGTTTTACAAAGAGCTCACTCAGAGACTCATCCAAAAGAGAAGGTTGTGGAGAGGTTGTCTCTGTGCACAAGGCCCTGCAGATTGCACACTGCCAATATCAGCTCATCTGGGCATACCACCCAGGTGCAGGACATCCTCTGCCGGAGACATGGGGAAAACTTGTTACGTAAAGATAGATTTTTAAAGACAGTTGGCTAGCTAGCACCAAATTGTGTCTGAACAGATACCCAAAATTAAGATTGGGTATCTGTATGCAGATTTGCTGCCTGAAATTGCTCCCTCCTATCACAGAACAGCTAGATGAAGATAAATCTGCAAGAGAAAAGAAAAGCTAGGATACTGTGTAAATAACCTGAATTTCAGAAGGACCAAGCACCTGGTATTGTTTGATTGTGACTGTATATAATCAAACTCCAGTAAGAGAGACAGACAGAGATGAGATTATACTAGCTTTGAATAAGAAAACTGATTAAATACATTTTTCTGAGTCGCTATTTGATGTTACTTGTCCCTGTGTTTACACGTTCCTCTGTCCTTCAGCATATTGTGCTTGTGTTTGCCATGCTAAAGCACGTAGTTGGACTCAAATAATCCAAATGCTGAACCATGAGCTGGCTGCATTTTGTTGGCAAGCTGCAGAAGGAAGACATGCTTTTTCATAGCTTAGCCTGGTGTTTAGGGGAGAGGAGCAGTAAACAATCCACCTTCTAGCAATAACTCATGTGCTTTTAGTCAGTTGCACTTAAGTGTTTCAGGCCCTTATCTATGAGGAGTAGTAATACTAATTCCTGACATTGCTGAATTGTTGCAGTGAGAAACACACTATGCATCGTGAAGTGTTCCTTTAGTGGTGTAAAACACTAACCAGAAATACCCAGGTGTGTAGCTGGTTACCATGTTACATAAAGTCACCAACCTGGCTTACAAAACATTTATCTGATTCTTACAATCTGATGGAAATTTAACCTAACCCCAAAATATTTTGCCCTAGGATACTTTAAGATCAGTGACTGATGTTACCTAGACACCATGTACAACTCCTGGTGGCTGGTAGGATGTTCTCCATGTGGTTAGGTACAGCTATGGAGCAGATGTGGTGTATGTGATGCATACATGAGGAGATTTACATTCTCTGTAGTCTAAGCTGTGGTCTCACCGCTCCTGGACTTTGCTTTCCTTAAAATTTTCTGATCCAGCAATGCCCACATTGTGACCACCTTCCCCTGCCCAGTGCATGGCTGGTATCCAGTTCACTTACTGTGAGTTACTTGGGAAGGCTCTGGTTAGATGCCGCAAAGGCCTTGACCATCCACCTTTTCTTGTCACCAGAACTGGAAGGTACCTGTGGTTGTTCTCATTAGCATCATTATAGATGAGTTTAATCTTGCAGGCTTACCCCTGCTCTAGCTACGTATCAGCCCAGAGTACAACATCTAATTAAAATCCAGTATTTCCATGGTCCTCACCACTGTACCTCAAGCATAAGTAGGAGGTGAGCAGGGTGTGAGGAATGTATTCAAAGCACATACATTTAAATGCCTAAATGTTTGCCAGCCTTGCCTGCCTGGCCTCCCTTGATAGTCAGTGCAGACAGAGTGTCTCCCTCAGCAGGCAAGTCAGAGCCTGTAACCCAGGCTCCTCTCTGAGTCACCCCCGGAGAAGTTACCCTTGTCCACTGACTCTGAAAGGAGGACTGGGACATTCATTTCCTAACATAGGCATCCCAGTTCAGTGCCCGAGTCCTCCACCTTCCCTAGATATTTTCTTTTTTTCGTTTCTCAAGGGAACAAATGATAACAGAAGAACTGCAGCTATTACAAGCAATTGAACTAAACCCAGACTAGCTAGAAATGTACTGCTGCCACGTTGGCTTAATGGAGAAACAAGCCCTGGCCAGGAATGTGTGACAACAATGTCTAAGTCTGAAAGATGGACTGGGATGATACATGGTGAAACCAACCTTTCTAACTTCTTATGAATCCTATTGCATGTATAGACCCATAAGCAAATGGTCCATATATGGGAGAAAACTGGTGGGTTTCCAGCGCATCCTCAACTCTATGTAAACCAGGAGGAGAGCGACTAAAGTAAGATCCAAAATGAGATACCAGATGTTCTTTCATCCAGTTTTAAATATATGAATACATAAATCAATGTGCATGTTTATGTGTCTGGCTCCAATTAATAAGCACCCATCCTGCGCCTCAGGCTTCCTGACAAGCATCAGAATTAATAATTTAATACGTGGAAGAATGATAATCTTGTGGTTAAGTCATTTGAAAGTTGGTTTCAGTTCTTGGCTTTGCCATAGATTTCCTGTGTGACCGTGGGCAAGTCACTTAATCTCCTTGGCCAAGCACCTCAAAGGTATGTAGGTGCCTGATCCCACCAGTCAGGCGCCACTGATATCTTCAAAAAAACATTGCTCAGCTGTTACTTCAGTCGGTAGGTGTCTGATTTCTGTCAGTAGATATAAACAGAGGCTGCTGACATCACTCTACAACCTAATGAACCACTTCAAGGCCTTACTCAATTCAAACTCCCGGGTCCCCACTGTGTCACAGTGGGGAAAGCTAGCGTTCAGCTCAGAGGATCCTGAGCAGAGGTGCAGAGGATGTGTCTGCCTATCTAGAGAGAAGAAAATGTTTTATTGGGCCAGGGAAAAAACTGCCTTTTTGCAAAGACTTTGGCTCCTGGCAGCTCCTTTCTCAGCTGGGAGGCTTTTTTCCATCCATCACTTGTCTGGACCACTAATTCAATCCTGCATGTTGGATTAGCTAGCAGGGAATTACAATAGGGGGAAAATTAGAGAAAGGAAGGGAAAAGACCACACAGGGAAGGTGACACTCTTCTTAGTCTGGGCCAGAGCAACAGGCGTGGAGCAGCCACGTCTGGACAGTACCACCCTCCCCACAGTGGCCGAGTGGTGCCCAAAGGTTGTGTCTCTTCACGTGCTGTCTTTTTTTCCCTCTGAGTACCTGTTGCCCTCCATTACCCTTTCTCCTGGTGCTGCTGACTTTCTGAGGGTGAAAGCTGATGTTCCTCACTACTGAAGTCCTCACAACAGCAACTGTCTGGTCAGTGCTCTTATGAGTCCCCCAGTGTGCTAGAGCTGTGATCTGAAACTCCCCAGAGCAATTAAAGGAAAAAAAACATCCAAACCAAATGAAAAACCAAAGCATACTTTCCCTTGTGACAGGCTTGGGGGACATTAACCAATGGGTTGATAGGAAAAATCATATATCCCCCAGTCTCCAGTTACTGCATCAGGGTGGTGCATAGGGCAGCTTGGCGTTCAGTTGCCAGAGTTGTTGCCCATCTTCCCAGAGGGACCAGAGGACCTGACCAGCTCTGAATAAATCCCAGTAGGCTAAGCAGAGGGAGTTGCCTCCACATTTTGCTGTTACTTTCCTGTAATTCTCTGGAGAAAAAACGATGCTTTTAGACTGTTGGGAGCTTTAGACTTTGAGGGCAGGATTTAAACAAGTCAGTCAAGTTGTTCAGGTCTTTAGTATACATGCTAAGCTCAGCCAGTTGTACTTGGTCCAAAGAAAGAATAAGGAGAGAAATTTTACATCAGAGTAAACAGAAAATACAGCATTGAAATTAATTCACTGGTTTAAGAAAATCCTCCAGCTAAAAACTCACACTGTAAACTGATTTAAGACATTGCAAACCAATCAAAGTGGTGTAGAAAATTAGATTTTCCATACGTGCTTTAATGCTTTCCATAAAAATCTGTAGCTGCTAAATCCCATGAACCATACATGAGAAAAACAAAGATCTCCAATCTAACTGAAAAGCACCGACCTACCAAGATAAGGAGTTTCTGAGCTGGTGAAAGTTGTTCCCTGAGGTCAGTGCCCTTTTGTATGTGCAGACCTGTCTCTTGTGCATGTGTTATGGGGGGGTAGCAGCTTCAGTGAGGAGAAAACCATCCCTAGGGCTTATTTCACGACCTGATCAGAGTACAGAGCTCTCTGTTCGGCTCTTTTGCTGGCACAGCCCCACAGAGTGAGCCTGCTTGCTTCTGCTGCCTGAGAGGAAGAGTTCCCAGCACAGGGGATGCAGACATTTCCCAGGAAAACTATGCCGGCCCCTACCTGTAGAGACAGATGTCAAACCAACCCCGTTCTTCCCTGGTAGCAATAGCAACTCAATGCTCCAGTTTTGCCTTGTTCCTTGTAGCCTCTCCCATCTTTACAAAACTGTAGCCAGGGAGGTGCAGAAGAATTACACAGCAAATCCTAGCTCTGCCTGGGAGGACAAGAGCTTCCTCCAGTCCTGCAGGTCAGGCTCTGCAAGGTTTCTGCTGGAATCACAACCCCCTTGGCTCTTGGCTAGATTTAATCAAGCTGGAAGGAAAGCCTGCTCTGCTGAGTTCAGTGCAATGTTAAATACACCAGGATTCATAGATGAACTCCCTCAACACACATTACTGGAGGGAAATTAGTTCAGGGTATTTCCTACCCCTCCATTGTTGAGGAGTGCAATGCTGAAAAAAAAAAAAAAGAAAAGAAAATTTAGGAACTCCTTTATAGCTTTTGAAGTTACCCAGCAAGTGTTTGGAGGGCTGGGATTGGAACATTGCTGTAACAAACCAAAGAAGGCAGGAGATACATTAAAATATCACAGCATTTAGAAAAAGAATATTTAGAGAGGAAAGAAATTCTTCTATACCTCCACTGTAGGCATCCTCCAGAATAAAGCAATCTCCCCAGCTAAATTCTGCAGTGTCAGTCATCACCTACCCACAGGCAGGATTGGTGTTTTGTGTTGTCCTTCTGGGGAGGCTTTTTAGGGAATAATACAATGAAAAGAACATAAAAATGTGCTGTTGAACTCTTTTCCCATTCAGTCAAATCATTATAAAGGTCCATCTCTGTGACAGTTGACCTAACACATAGGCATTGACTGAGTAGATGGCAGATGTGGCCCTCACCAAGAAATTAATCTACTTGTAGGTGGAACACTGACCACAAAATGTGGTGGAAAGGCTCCCATGGTAGCTCAGACCATTCTGGTCTGAAGTTAAGGGGTTTATCCTCTTATTCTCCAGTAAAAGGCAACTGTTTCTTTCATCACACGTTGTTGTTTAAGATAAAAATAATACAGCCATTGCTCTCCAGGCTGTGGTTTACAGGCACATAAGCACAGAACGCTTTGTGAGCTCAGTGTGAGCATTATACCTAATGATAAGCATTTAGGAATAGTTTTTAACATCTGGCAGTCATCAACTCATGATGAGAGGTAATTTTAATACATCCATTTTGGAAAAATAATTTTTGATGCTTAATGGACAGAAACATTAGCATCCATAATTGAAGGATTTTTTTTTCAAATCTCTTCACTCTACATGTATTACTTGTTTTCCTTTTTTTTTTTAATGTGAATTACTTTTAATTTCTTGTTGAGCACACACTTTATAAAGGAAATTAATGGAGGCTTCCTAGTATGAGCCAAAGGGAGTAAAAAAAAAACCCCTAAACAGATGGATACTTTAATGGGTATCTTCACAGGTCCACATAAAGCTTTTTCATGCACCCTTAATCAAGTGCACATTTTCATTATCTGGATTTTGCTTGCAGTTATGCCACAGAGAAGATGGGTGATTACACAGTTTCTATAGCTACTGTTTAACCTCTGTACACAGTTCTTTCAGAGACTGGACATACAAATAACTTACAGATCCTGTCGCTACGACCCATGGATCAGGATTGGGAACTAGAGGCAAGACACTGGGAAGAGGGACAGAGTGCCAGCCACAGATAATCCAGTTAACAGAATCACAGAATCATTAAGGTTGGAAAAAACCTCCAAGATCATCTAGTCCAACCGTCCCCCTACCATCTATATTACTCACTAAACCATGCTCCCAAGTACCTCATCCAGCCTTTCCTTGAACACCCCTAGGGACAGTGACTCGACCACCTCCCTGAGCAACCCATTCCAATATTTAACTGCTCTTAGAAGAAATTTCTCCTAATTTCTAACCTGCACCTCCCCTGGTGCGTCTTACAGCCATTTCGTCTTGTCCTATCGTTAGTTATCTGCAAGAAGAGGCTGACCCCCAGCTCATCACCACCTCCTTTCAGGTAGTTGTAGAGATCAATAAGTCCTCCCCTGAGCCTCCTCTTCTCCAGACTAAACAGCCCCAGTTCCCTCAGCCGCTCCTCATAAGATTTGTGTTCCAGACCCCTCACCAGCTTTGTTGCCCTTCTCTGAAAATACTCCAGGTTTTCGATGTTTTTCTTGTAGTGAGGGGCCCAAAACTGGACACAGTATTCAAGATGCAGCCTCACCAGAGCTGAGTACAGGGGGGTGATCACCTCCCTGATCCTGCTGGCTACACTATTCCTGATACAAATCAGGATGCCATTGGCCTTCTTGGCCACCTGGGCACACTGCTGGCTCATGTTCAGCCGGCTGTCAACCAACACCTCCAGATCCTTTCCAGCCACCCTGCCCTTTTTACTGGTCAACAAAATATCCTGCATAGCCCCTTAACCATAATGACTCCCCCTGTGAGCAATGGCACACAGCTTGCTTAACACAGGCTGGCATCTTTGTGGAACAGAGCACAGACCCAAACCTTATAGCCCTGTTTGAGAAAGAGGTATGCTCGGATAGATGTTGGTGCAAATGGTGACAGGTTTTAATGCTTCCCAACTGTATGCAAGACCTATGAATGATTTAGGTTTTTCAATTAAAGTCCTCTACTCCATCCTTGCTGCTCACCAGTGAATCCATGAAGCTTGGGCATACTTTCTCACTGCATCCACTGGCTCTAGGATGTACTCTTACTTTGCCCTCCATGGACATCTTGCAGCTCTGCCATCTTCACTTTGTATCACGCTTTACCAGTTTGGATGCAGAACGGAATAAAAGTTTTCAGAGGTACTTCTTGCTTTCTCATGCTGTTCCTAGCTTCAGTGGCAGCAAACCCTCAGTGCATGTGCTGTTCACAGACATGATGTACTTGAGATCTTTCTTTCTTGTCCATGAGCACAAGAGCTGCTGCACATTTGTTGAGGCCTTGTATGACAATCCAGTCTGGCCTAGCAATGCAGCCTGTGCTCCCTTCCCTATCAGCTATAGCCCACATCTAAGAAAAGTCCTTTCTGGTCTGGGAATGGCTCATGCTACATTTTCTCCCTTGATCTTTCCCAGTAGAGAGTGGCTTGAGAAAAGAGGTGAAACCTTTGAGGGAAATAGATCTAGCAGTTTTGCTGAATGGATCTGCAGAATCTGCTGAGAGAAGGCTATCCTGATACATCCTTTTCTTTCCCACCTGCAGGTCTTTCAAAGCCTCCTGCTCATTTACATCCATAAATGATTTAAAAAAAAGAAAGAAAGGTCAATTGCCAGTCAGTCACACAGCTCTAGTTTTCATAGATCCCCTCTCAATCTGCTGCGTTGCATCACTGTTATACATGCTGTCCTCCAATGTATGTTTTACTTGATTTCAGAACTAGACGGATTTTTTAAGGGTCTCTGTGGGACATCTGCCAAATTCAGCAGCTTCACCACATTAGTTGCTTGAATACCTTGAAGAGTTTCTGTCACCGATACAGGAGATATCACTGGCAATGGCTGAGCATGGTGAGGCTGCTGACTCACAAGGCCTGCAGGGAGCAGGGCAGCTGGGGGCACTGGGGGCAAGAAATTGGCAGAGAACACTAGCTTGATGAAAAATTAATAGTTATTAGACCAGGAATATGGAATTCAGAAACAACGCTACCACTTTCTAGAAATAAACATGAGGAGGGAAATGCTTTGAACACTGATCACATATTTGTGATTTTAGGAAAGGATCTTCTTGGTGCAAGGTTTTACCAGTGTGCTTTCTCATGAGATTTTTCGCATCCTGTGTTTACTTGCATTTTTTAAAGGTCATAAATGGAGTTGACTTCCTTTGAGTTTTGATTTTGTAAATTAATTCTCGATAGACATCACAGCTTCTGGCATAACATCAATATTATTGTAGCTCACATGCAATTATTCTCACAGTAGGTTCTAGTAC
Source organism: Porphyrio hochstetteri (assembly GCA_020800305.1). Classification (NCBI taxonomy): domain Eukaryota; kingdom Metazoa; phylum Chordata; class Aves; order Gruiformes; family Rallidae; genus Porphyrio; species Porphyrio hochstetteri. The sequence continues at coordinate 37,842,932 of CM036905.1, forward strand.
ATTAATTCCTGAGAAGCTAATACTGTCAACAACACTTCGATTTTAATGATATCATTAGAAATAATCTTTTTACTTCTCTGTCTGTTAATTCTCCAGCAGCATATTTTGCAGTACTAACTCTTTCACTTCAGTTGCTCTCAGTTTCATCTGTGTGAGGGTGGTACAAAGCCTTCACTGAAGAGTGCCAGGCTGACTTCCCATACATGGTGTTGGTAATGGAGGTACTCGAGCTGGGTTGGAGTAAAGTAGGCTACAGCCACTAAATCCTTCATCGATGAAAGTACCCTGACATATGATGTGAAGACAACTTTATGTTTTCCCCCTCCCTCAGCTGTTCTATTATGCTGTATGTTGGAACAAATGCTGGCATCCCACAATCTATCAGTTACATTGTGAAATTTGATAAGAAATCGTGTGTTAGTCACCAGGTAATGCACAACACACAAGTTTTTGCTGAATGTTCAGAGCACATGGCTTCAAATCCATTAAGACATCCATGGCTGATGCCAAGACTTTTGAAATCACTGAAATATATCCTTGATTCTCCAGCCCTTATTCAGAGGGCAAAGTAGAAGTCATGCTGGTTTTACATCTTTCTTGTATCAGAAACGTCTGGGAAATTGAGTGCTTGCAATATCTCTTGAATGCATGGCTAGTCCTTAAGGGACTTGTCTTCAAGTCTTGTCGGAGTGGCTGGAGGACTGTGTGGAGGAAATGGACCTGGGGGTACTGATTGATGCACGGCTGAACATGAGCTGACAGTGTGCGCGGGTGGCCAAGAAGGCCAACGGCATCCTGGCTTGCATCAAAAATAGTGTTACTAGTAGGAGCAGGGAGGTAATTGTCCCCCTGTACTCAGCACTTGTGAGGTCGCATCTCGAGTACTGTGTTCAGTTTTGGGCCCCTCACTACAGGAAAGACATTGAGGCTCTGGAACGCGTTCAGAGGAGGGCTACTAAGCTGGTGAGGGGTCTGGAACACAGGCCTTACAAGGAGCGTCTGAGGAAGCTGGGATTGTTCAGCCTGGAGAAGAGGAGGCTTAGGGGAGACCTTATAGCTCTCTATAACTTCCTGAAGGGAGGTTGTAGTGAGCTGGGGGTCGGCCTCTTCTCCCGTGTAGGCAGTGACAGAACTAGAGGGAATGGTAGCAAGCTGCGCCAGGGGAGATTCAGGCTCAACATTAGGAAGCACTACTTCTCAGAAAGGGTAGTCAGGCACTGGAATACACTGCCCAGGGAGGTGGTGGAGTCACCAACCCTGGGGGTGTTCAAGGAAAGACTGGATGTTGTATTGAGGGATATGGTTTAGTGGGAGCTAGTAGTAATAGGTGAATGGTTGGACTGGATGATCTTCTAGGTCTTTTCCAACCTTGATAATTCTGTGATTCTGTGATTCTGTGATTCAAAGGTTGAGTAGGGGTGATCTTTGCTGACAGCATTACATTACCAATGTTCAGGTTCCTAGTTATGTTTCTATTTCAAGAAAAGAAAGAGAGAGGGAAAGGAAGGGAAGGAGGGGAAGGAAGGAAGGAAGGGAGGAAGGAAGGAAGGAGGGAAGGGAGGTTGGTTCAGACAAAGAAAAGAAGACAAAGGGGCTATGTGTTTCTGATCTCATAAATGCCTATTTTTGCTAGAGGACTTGGTGCAGGGGAAAGCCCTGGGCAGAAGGCACCAGGATATCACATCCCAGCAAAGATACTCTGGAAGAAATGGGGTAGGTAAAAAATCCCCAAAGAACATGGAGGTCAAGTTCATGCCCTCTGTGACACCATGTTCCTGACAGAGTGAAGGCTTCTAGCTTGCTCAGTGCCGATTAAAAAAAGAGAATAAGTCAGCAAGTATGCTGTTTCTATATTAAAAAAATCTTTATTTCCTACATCCTGGAATCAATAAACCCCAAAGGAGCGGGTTATTTTGCTGTATACCAACATGCAGTTACAGTGAACATTTATGCTATTTTCTAGGTCATTTGTATTAGCATGTTTTGCTCAATCTTGAGAGTTTTCATTATTGGTTCCTCCCTTGTTTAAACTGAATTATTTTACTCTCTTTCCTTCTGTGCCACTGTCTAAATCCTAACATCCACAACACAACAGAAAAATCTGTCTCATGGGTTAATGACAGAAATCTCTGCTGAGCAGAACCCAGTGCATGCTCTTTCTTGGCTCTGGGAGCATGAAATTTAAACTGTCTATATAAAAACTGCTATAAGAACTGCAGAGCTTATCTCTGTTTCTGGTTTTTGGGTTGTTGGGGGTTTTTCTGCTTAAGGTTTTTGGGGTTTTTTTTTGTCAGATTCTGTTATAATCCCAGCACATGCTTTAACCTACTTGTACAAGGCCCATGTATACATCCACCCCCTATAGATTGTTTCGTATCATTCCATCACCTACATTTTACTGGAGATAAAAATCAGGGATGGAATATGGCTGAAGGGTCTTGGTATATGATGCCAGCCAAGACACTACCTTGGTCTTGGCACATGTTTCGGGGGCCGGCCTGCCTGCTCCCATAGGGCAGGAACAGAGGATTTTCATAGAGACCTGGCTGATTTTCAACAGCTCTTAGAGATACAGGTCAATCCACAGGACACCTGCTGTGCATTAGAGTTAAATTAAGATGGGTAATTACCTGCTTCAGAGAGAGTGCTCTGATATAGAAGCTCTGTCTGATGTGTGTGTCTCAGCATTTATAGCTAAAAACCTCCTGGACTTGTCAAAGGAGCAGAGAAAACGATACACAATTTCATTCATATTAGTGGCTAAATGTGCAAGACAAACAGCAGTGCTTTCACCATGAGGTGCAAGAGGTGGATGAGTGAAGGCCTCGTGACATGCAGCCTCACCCTGAAGTTCTGTGCACATCCCCATCCCACTTTGAGTTGCAGAGACAAGGGGTAGGAATTGAGCTTTTTCAGAACCTACTGTGATCCTGAGGATTTTGAACAGAAAACTGAAAAAACCCATGCAGCTGGTAGCACCAGTGTTGGGACACAGGCACCTCTGCTACTGAGCAGTTCCAAGGGGCCTCAGCATGGCTCGGGGCTGTGCCAGTCAAAACCCGGTCCTGAGAGAAGTGCTGGCTGACCGTGCCTAATGGGCAGTTTGTATAATACAACTCTGGTGTGGGTAGTATGAGTGTGGAAACACCATTTGGCTCCACCAACACAGATCAGCCACTGCATCCCATGAGTGTCACCATGCTGCCTGCACTGCAGAGCAGCTGCTCAGAGGCAGCTGTCTGAACAAGGTAAATCCCTCGAGTTAAGTGCCTCTGGGAACTTTGTGCTTTGATATCTTTCTCTCTGTGAGATTCAGAAATGAGTGCCACCATGCAGCTAAACAGGTTACTGGCATGGGGGTCCGAGCTGCTGATGCTGCACAGTCCCAAAGCCTGCTTGCTTCAGGGCTTGCCAGCAAGGGGAGTGCTGCTTGCTCAGATTGGCTGCCAGGCACAGAAATCCTCACCACTCACATGATGTGGGCTTTAATCTGAGGAAATACTTGCTTTTCTCATCCCATTGGGATCAGAGGAGAATTTTTGTGCTGAATGCATCATTTCTGAGACCAGAGCACCCTCCCCATGGCTAGTCAGAGACTCACTGCTCTGAGGACAACTGCCCCTCTTGCCTGTGTGCCTTCCACAGCCTGCTGGTCATGCCAGCTGGGTACTTTCTGAAGGCTTAATACTGTCCTGCAGCCAAGTAGTAACCCCTTGGTGCCATCCGCTGCTGTGGCCCATGCTGACCCTGAACTGTGTGCCCACTGGACCACCAGTGAAGACCTGAATTTGCCTGGAGCTGAGCAGACAGTGGGCTGGCACTCAATGCCATAGAAACACTTTGCTATGTGCTGCTTGCAGCAGGTGACAAATAACTAAAGGATGGAGGTGACACCGTGACAGCCATCTGCGATGATGGCTGGTCAGTATCTTTGTATTCCCTGTTTAGATGTGCCTACCAGCATCTGCTCTTGCATGTTGTCGTAATGCACCTGGGGTGGGACTTTTACCTTCTTCAGCATCAGGCATCTACCATTTAGAGCTGTGCCTCCTTCACAGCCAGTGGGCAGGTGCATTTAGAGGAGTGATTTGTGTGTCCTCTTTACTCATGTAGCACAGGATAAGATTAAGTCTGCTGTAAATGTAGCTGCTTCTTGTGGCTGCAAACAAGGGTTCCCTCTGAAAGCTATTACCAGAGCTGGATGTGGAATAGGAAGGGGAAGAAGGAGAAGTTGAGCAGGTCTTTAATTTTCTTGTTTCCACACTCACTTAATTAGGGATGTCCAGGGCAAGGTAGACTCCAGAGCACATACCTGGCTGCAGTTGGAGATGTGCACCTCTACTGTCTCTCCCAGTGCACTTGGGCTATACCTGCTGATGGGAACTAGCCCTGCACACCATGCCTCTACTGCCAGGCTGTCAAATGCCTCCTCCTGGTGGGTGCAGAGCCAGTGTCATAGATGTTTTTGCCAGGGTAATTATTCCACTTTCCCACATAACACGAGCTAACCCTATGACAGCACAGCTGCATTTATGCCCGACGCTTTGCTGACCCGGCATTTTGGGCTGGGAAGTGTCTCATTTTTTCTCTGATGACATATGGCTCTGGCACAACTCCCTAGTGCTGACCAAGCTCAGTATTAAAACACAGAAGGGCTGTATTGCCACACTGCGACCCGCCTTGAGTAGAGGTGGCAAGTAAGCTCAAATCCTCGGAAACAGATCCCTGTAGAAAGCAGAAGACACTGTGCCTTTTCTGCCGCCTCCTTTGGCAGAAACAATTTCATACCTTTCTGTGAAGCAGATAGTTAGGGGCTGTGCCAACACACTAAAGACCAAAGGCAGCAATTTTAAAGGGACTCTTCAAATCTAGATGAGTAAAATCCACTCACCAGTTCTCACTGGAGGCTGCCTGTGGAAATTACCTGCTAAATCGTGAGATTTCTAAGTGTTTGGGGGACTAAAATTGGCATAATTTCCCCTGACATCCATATTAATTGGGAGAACAGAGCAAATCAAGATCAACTCAGTTGAAGGAAACACTTTTCTCGTGTCTTTTCAAGACATCCTTTAGAGCAGACTTGGTTAATTGGCATCCATGTAGAAGAAAAGCATGTTATCCTGTCAAGAAATGAAGAGACAGTGCTACTTCTGTTTGAGATGTAAAAATTATTTTTTATTTCCCATTCATGTGGATTTTCATGTTTTCTTTCCTTTCTTCTGGCTTTGGAGATAAGACGGTTAAAATGACAAAGCCAAAGGAACTAGTGGTAGAAAAGTTAGAGAAAAATGGATCATCTCTGGAGCAAAATGGAGAGGGCCAATCTTCCTCTGCAAGACGTGCAGAGTACAGGTGTTTCCTGTGTAGTGCCAGTGTCCTCACACCATGAAAAGATTCCACTGGATGACCTGTGCAAGGATGGACCAGACACAAGCGCTGGAAGCCATGGGAAGTGATACTTCTGCCAAAGGAATATCTTTAGCCCACTCTGTACTGTCATAACCTGAAGACTTATGTATCCACATAAACAAAATCTCAGAACTACAGCATTTGGAACAATTTCAAGACCTGTCCTGGAATGTCTTTGGTTATTACCTGATGTCTGTTATTTTAATTCCAATAAGAAGTGTAACTCAATGCAATGCCAAGGCAGATCAAGACTGGAAGATCTGATCTTCAACCAGGTATCTAATACTTAAAACCATGTTTTTGATCATCTTCTGTAGCTAGAGGCTCTGAAGCCTGAAAACAAAGAAGTCTCACAAACAAAACCAAGCTGTTCTTTAAAGGGTGGAAATAATGAACCTCTTCTCCCATGGGTTTATGTTCTAAGTCCTATTCTTTCCCTTCTCACTGTGTCACTGCAATTATCTCAGCTGCCACCTCCTGCAATGCCATATGCTCAGGCCTACCCCCGCCAATACTCAGCCCATGCTGCCCAGCCCTGGGTAAGGAAGGAGCAAGGTGAATCCAACCTGGCTTTGAGGTGTTTGCTGGCCAGGTATCTGACAGGCCCAGGAGAACAGGTAACACCAGGGACCATGCTGCAGCTGCCTTCAATGCAAATTGCTGATTTAAATCTCTACCTTCTACTCAGACTATGATTTTCTTCGGAAGGAGAGCTGCTGAATTTGTCTGCCACCACCCAAATCATTAGCAGAGAGCTGAGACCCAAACCTTTATTTCTCTTAGGACCAAGATAAAAAACCAAAATGTACCTAATCAAAGTAGTGATAATGCCCTGCTCCCCAGGTCTGAGCCCCGCTGCTATTGACCAGGCAGTCTTGTAGGCACAGGGCATGAGGAGCATTCTCTCACTGACTTCTCTCATTTGGTATCTCTGAAGATAAATGAAACCAAGTTTTGCAATGTGACCCTCAGCTTCACCACTTCTTACACACCACATTTTGTGTGTTCTAGGGGCTGAACGGGACCCCTCAAAGACAGGCAGTATCTCAGCCAGTTATACTGTTGTCACCTCTTGAAATCGTTGTGAAAAAGCAAAGCATTTAATTAGTATGAAGTTTTGCCTTTTCAGGCACCTTTCTCTGTACTGTATCTACTGGAGGAGAAAACGTTCTCTGAAAAAAATACTCTGCTTGGTAAACTCCTGCTTCCAAAAATGCTGAGGAAGTCTCAGGAGACACTGTCACTCATGTTAGGAAAATCTTTATCTATATCACCTATAAATAAAGCAAAATAGCCACCCTTATCCCACAAAAGCTCTTCAAATCCAGCAAAACTCACAAGAAGGCAGAGCAGGGACACGCAGGACATCATTCCACCCACACCTTTACCGTCACAGATGACCACCTCACGGTTATGAAATTAGAAAGCTCCAATTCAAAAGACAGCTGTTATACTTTGAGTAACATTAATACATTTATTTAATTGTAATTTACTTTTCATTCATAAAAAGGACAAAGCACGGTCCTGCTCTACTCATTTGGAAAAGAAAAAAAAAGATAAAAAGTAACTAAAAAAACAGTTCAATATTCATCAGTATCAAATAATAGTAATATCAAGTTTCCTGAAATATAAAGAAACAACAAATATGTCTATCTATATAAACTTTAATTAAGAACCTTGTGTTTTAAAGCAGATGATACATTAGTTAGTTTTCCTTGACAGCAATTTGAAACTGAAGGTCCCAGTCAAATTTACACAGTTATGTGAAACAAAAAAAAAAAATCAACTATCATCTGATCAGTATGTGAGACCTACCTCAGCTGTGTTGTTGCTGACTTAAAAAAAGAAGTGCCTTTCCTTCCCAGGTCATTTCCATGCAAAAACTGAACAGTTTTGCTTTTTTTTTTTTTTCTTTTTTTTACACCATGTATTAGAAAAGTAAAAGGCAAATCATGCATGTGGCAAAAGGTTTAGTTGTGTTGTAGATTATATAAAAATGAGTCATACTGCAAAAGAACCAAACGAAATGAAACACAATAAACCACAATTATTTTTCTTTTTTTTTGTACAGAAGGCTTACAGAGTTTAGTTTCTCATGTATGAAGACAGCTCATTTCTCTCTCAAATAATTATACAATTTATGAAACTCAGTAGTGTTTGACACTTTGACATTCCTCTATAGGGAAGTTATCACTTTCACCTATTTAAAAAATTTTCACCTTGTAACAAATAGTTAAAATTAAACTAAAACAGTATTATTGATATTTATTAATGAAGACTCTACACTTTTACATGTAAATATGTAGTACAAAATTATACAAATAAAAGAGGGGGTGTAAATTATTAATAGAGCTATTCTTGCTTCATGTAAATATTATTATTACGGACCTCTACAGTATCAGTTCTAAAAAGATAAAATCTATTTCTAAGTAGCTAGCAAGGTTGTGCTAATAAAATATTATTCAAAGCTTATAATTCTTGAAGCATCAGACATTGCACTATTACTTGAGCCAGCTGATTCAATATCACTGTGTTTCTTCAACATTCACACTCAAACTAATTCCCAGCACACCATGGAAAATGGATAGGAATGTGCATTTCTTTAACAACTTAAAGAAAGTAAAACCTCAAACAAACCAACCAACAAAAAAAAACCCCAACACTGAAACACTCCAGACACAGTCAGAACAAAAACATTCTCTATCTGTAACAGAGTTCCCATTTTGCAAAGGCCATAGTAAACATTTAGATTCGACTAACAGTTGGGACCTGACTTTCATGTATTAGCACACAGTTGGATCATTCAGTACTCTATCAAATAGGGAGACGGTCTCAGAACTTTAAATCTCTTATTTACAACACTATGAACATTAGAATAATATCAAGTTCTTGAAAAAGCATATATTTCTCCCAAATGTACACTTTCACTACAGAAAGGTAACACCTGGCATCTGCAGCATAAAAATGTAAATATAGTAATTTTTTTTTACTGTGCTACTGTTTTTTGCCATTTATTGTATATCTTCTTTTTTAAAATATTTTAAATCTCTTCACTTTAAAAAATAACATACATTTCCTACCACGTCGTGGTCCACTTGGCTGATCTTAACATGGACTCCATCTCCAAACTCGTAAGTGTTATATTGCTACCTTAAAAATAATAATAATAGCAGTAATAGTAAATAAAAACCAATACATTGCGCTGCTTCCCTGAAAGCTGACATTTCACTCCTGACATCAGCAACAATGACCATAACGGAATTTTTCAGCAGAATTTTTTTAAGAAAAGAAGATGTTAAATCTCCTGTCAGTGAGGTACAGACAGATTCCTTTAAGCTGAGTATGCTATGCATGTCTTGAGTGTTCTGAAAATCTTCAAAACAAAAAAAAATTGCCTTGTAGCTGACTTCTGTTCAAGTCCTTCAAATTCTACCCAACAGCCTCAAGAAATACAGCTCTAAAAAATGAAATGTTTTTGCTTTGACTGTCTCTCTGAAAACCAGTAATCCCAATAAATGATGATGGGGCCATTCAAAAATATGCAGTACACAAAACATATAGGATAGTACAGACGGACGTAGTACTCTTACATTTATCACATACAATCAACATTTCAATCTCTATAGTATTTCACAATTTGTTATTCAAGTTAAAGCACCTACGTATGGTGATTTTACTTTCACTGTACAGCCTATGTTATTGGGTTTTAACACTGTAACTTGCCCCATTGGACCGAATCATGCAACTGTCACAGGTCAGCATAAGTGTTTTATAAGGCATATTGGAACAAGTTAAAAATATTTCTTAGCCTTTCAAAAGTTGATTTACTTCATGGAGGAGTTCCCGGATGCCTCAGTCCTCTTAAAGTTCATAGGAAATCGGTAGGGTGATTTATTTTAAAGTGTAATTTATTTGGCTTAGGATGGTGCCACAGGAATCAAAAAGAGACGTGGTCCTCATCTTCAAAGGGAGTCCTTTGTGTTAGGTGGAGGACAAAGTAATTCCAGCTACATTCAGAATCCCGAGCAGGCGAGGACACCCAGCGTAGGCACCACCAGGACCAGGAGCAGAGTCGGTACTCCAGCAGCGGCACCTGTGCATCAAACAGATAACAACACAGTGTTGGTCCTACCTCAGTATTACTCAAGGTGGGAAGGAAGAACCCTGGATGCGAGCAAGAACGCAGGGTGAGAAGGCTGGAAAACCAGCTGGCGCATCCGGGCATAGCCCCTACCTGTATGGATAATCCAAAATGGACAAACAGATCTGCTACCGTGTGGTAGGGGACTCACTCTTCTGCTCTGCAAGAGCTGTTTGCACAGCATGTTTACAGAAGCAGCAAGGCCATTCAGAACACATCAGTGTGTTTTGATACGGCTGGTCCAACAAGCCAGGAGGTTATACCAGGAGGTAAAAGGTCAAAATAAATATTTAAACACGTGAGGAAAAAATAACCAACAGAGTCTTTGAAATGTGAAGAAGTGAAGAGACACCTTTGGGAATGTTAATGTTCATATGATCAGCAATAATCTGAGAGATGTCAAAAGAGCCTGGTACATTTGTTTACCTGCCAGATGACAAAGTCCAGATGGCTGACTTCTGGCAGTGGGGCATTTACACATTCACATCTCTTAAAGTCACAAGGGTCTTTCTCAACCAAGTATTTTAACACAAAAACTACTGACTGCTTACAAACGTTATGTGACTTGCTCTGGGAATCAGGCATAAGAATTGTTATTATATTAATTGACTTGTGTTGCTCCTTGTTGAAAAGCATCTAATATGAGAAAATGACCCAGCCGAACAGATACCGCCGGGCAGTCTGTCTGTCAGCCTTGGAGATGCACCAAAGGAGCTGCAGAACTGTCTGTTCTTTTATTGCTTGTCTAGGTCAGGATTGTTGCGTGTAGGTGGGCAGTGCAGGACCCAGGTTGCTGCTCGCCTTGCTGCTGGATGCAGACTATGGAGAGAAGTGCTTGCAGCTGGCGGTGGAACCGCCACTGGAACCAACACACTGGCTGGCTCTCCAGCAAATGCTCTTCTGAATGAGGAAAAAACAGGTTGAAAAGGTAACATGTGAAGCAGATAGCATGGATTTCAGTAGGCAGCCCTGTTTTAGTTAACAGCACAGTATCACAGATTTCCACTATTCTTCCATAGAATTTAAACACTCAAAAGAGAATTCACACTTTCCTATCAGACTTCTTGCAAGGACAAGTAAATCTCACCATCTGGTCCAGCATGATGCAGGCTCCTAGAAAGACAGGTCTGTACGTTTCACATGTCTGTCACACAAGTTCCTGCATCTTTCTGGATAAATAAAGAGCTTTGTTCTTTATTTTGTGTCTATCCCAAGCCTCCTATTAATAAGGTGCTTTATTAATTCTGTTAGCAAAACAAGAACTTGAATGTAAAAAAAAAATGCTAGTTGGAAGTGAGAATTTGGCCAAATAAGTATTTATATGTTATCTTAAAGCATTTATTTCTTACCATATTTCCTACCCACGCTAATAAGGAGAAAGTAAGGAAATTAGATGGAAATGACACAGACTGATAACAAACCCCATATTTTACAAAATTTCTGGAATAAATACAAATCAGAAAACTCCAGAGTTCACCAGATCCTCAGCTATGGATATATGGAAGTGGCAGCATTCAGTCATTTGTGGTTCATTCATACAGTAATTGGAGGGATTTTTCCCAATCAGGTTTTCACACTGCAATGGCTTCTCAGTACAGTGTGGGCTTGGCTTCCTTCTGATCAGCATGACCTCTGATGTACCATACATGAACTATTTGCAATTCCAAGATGAAAACTTTGTCGCCCAAACCAGTTGTTGCCCAAGGATGATTCTCCTCTTTGCGGAGTCATTTAATTGAGCCTTCACCTGCAATTGCCCATGTTCATAGCACTATCTCCTCTCCTCATTTTCCTTTCAACAGCCCGACTCTGAACAATGGCAGTTTTCTTGCAGCTGTTTGGAAATCCAGCTGGGAGCACAGATCAAACTGGAGTGCCTAGTTTTCTTTCCTCGCTGGATTATTACAACTAAATCCTGAGCACTGGTACAGTGGGAGTGGTGTACGTGTGTATCACTGGAGGCAGCTGGGTTGAAAGACACCTTCCATCCAACATCTCTCCCTCTCTTTCCAGGAAAGATATATGCCTATGAGGTGACCAAATACCACATGATAAGATGTGCCTACAGCTGTTCAAATGTACGTATGTGCAAATCATTTAACAGAAAGTGGACCACTAGCAAACAAAAGGCCTGATTTGTTTACAGTTGGCCTTCAGCAGTGTATTTAAGTGCTATTAGAAAGGCAGATCTGAAAGGTAGTGACTCCTTACCCATGGTGAAGGTCTGTGCAGACCCCATCAGGGATATATTCAGAAGACAGCCTCCAAGATGGAGAGAATTATTTCTACCACAGAAGGTGGAAACAAGTATTTTTATGTAATCCTGGTTTCTTCATTGTCCCACCAGGGAAAAATTCCATAGCATCTGCCATGAAGCCAGAATTTTAGAGCTTTCCCCCCAAAACTTATTTGCAACTTCATCTGTATTCCTCTTATTGTCCCACTTCTTTCTAGAGCCACCCACCCTGCTCCTCTTGACTCTGGTCCTCACTAACATCAAGTCTCTGCTGCTCCACTCTATTCCCTGTCCCCCACAGTGAACTCCATCCTTTTCCTCTTGCTACTGACATCTTCAAACTCTTCTCTGCTCCCATTCCCATCCTTTCCCCTACTGCTGTCTGAAGTCAATATTCCTTTCCAAGTCCCTTCTGACACCTAATTGCTTGGAAAACCAAGACAGGAGACCTACCAATCAATTGTCAACAGCTCAATTCAGATGTAAAAATTCCATTTCTATGAATAATAAATTTTTTCCATAGGAACCAGTATGTGCACCTCAGTGAATGGTAAAACTAGGGAAAATACAGGAAGATTGCTTTTGTAAGTATCGATACACAGAGGAACTTTATGCTTATGATGAACATGAACTTATGTTCAAATATATTCTTGTACATAACAACTGCACATTTTGGCAACTGTAAAAGTATGGGAATATATTTATCTGTACTTTGTAGAGATTTATGAGACAACACTAATCTTTTATGTGGTCTTCATCCCTAAATATCTAAGGAATGGCTCTTAATGGATGAATAATAGCCACAGAAGAAAAATAATCCAGATTTCATATTTAATAATATCCACAGAAAATGTATTCTGCCTTTGTCAGACCCGGGTAATGTAGTTGGAGAGACACAACTAAGCTCATATTTTGAATGCTTCTAATGAAGGAGAACATGAGAAAAAGTTTGCTTAGGGAAGCTGAATGATGAGCACTCTGAGAAAATTTCTATTTGCATGTAACCCACAGAGAGAAAGGAATAATAAATCTTCCCCTGGGTTGTGCTTGCTGGCTCCAGAATGAATAGTTAGCAATTCACCCCATTACAGCAGCTCCTTACAAGGTTTAAGCACCGGTGCAGAGTTATATATAACAGCTCTCCACCATTAGCCAGCACATCGACAGAACATCAGGAGGATAAATGCATACTGAACAGATCACCTCTTCTTTTGTCTTGTTAGATTGCTGACCCACATGTCAGGAACCATACTGGAAGCACCACTCACCAGTGCACGACAGCCCGTGTGCTCCTGCCACTCATGAATGGAAATGAGCCTGAGTACAGACTGCAAGGTTTAATTCTGTGCACTAATGCAATTGTGATCTGTCAGTTTTAACAATCTAAAAACTAAAGAAACACCAGATAAAGACTTAATGAATGTGTACAGATAAACATGCGGATATATATTAAAACAGAAGGATTATTAAACTCCTTCTGAAGTCTACACCTACAGAGTCATCCTGTCCCCATTGTGATCTCTCCTCTCAGACAGCATCTTGCATATCCAGTGTGCACATCACTGCAAACTATAGTCATCAAAGTCAAGGCCAAAAACCAACTCAGTATCACACAACCTAGCCACCACTTTAATACACCATGTGTGGACTTCATATCAAGAGTCCCCATTTCTTTAAAATAAACAATAAAACACACACCTTAACTTTGTCTTTTTTGCAACAGCCTCAGGCAAAAGTTGTGAACTCTCTTGCACTATTCCCATAGAGGCCTTTGTACTGCCTGCTACAGATTCCCTGTAGATTGCATCTTTAAGCCTAGGACTAAACTATCTACAGAAACATAGACTCAGAATGTAGTTTTAACATCGTTTACAATTTTTATGGGATGCATGCAGCTAATCTAACTTTTTTCCCCTCTTCTCTTCTCAGCAGCCCTGCTCACAAGGGATTATTTAATTGAGTAAATTAAGAGACAGACTGCTGGATGGGTTTTCCTTCCTCAAAATCATTAGATATCACAGAACTCCTGGTAAAGCCCCACTAATCCACAGCTTTCCATTTGTATTTTAAATTCTGTGTTACCATCTCAATTGTGTGAAGTCTAGGATGATATATTTTACTCTTCTGAATGAAGATCCTAGATTTTACTGACATCTTGAACAGTATGCAACAGTTTTCCAATTATACTCAAAAGAAATCAAATTGATTTAATGCCTAAATGAAACAGGCATTAAAATGGTTCAGACTTTGATGTATTGCCCAAGCCTTTGTAACTATTTATTATTAAAAATAAATTATTTTCTTTAACTGTTACCCATTTCCCAACATCATCTTTTTACACTGGATTGTAAAAAAAAAAAAAATCTAGGTATTTAGAAATATTACTTTCATCAGATCTGTGAACCAGGAAATTAGTTACTGGTCATTTGTGAACCTGTCTTACGTGAGTAACTTTGCTTTCTCAATGGGAAAGTGTTTGCACTGACAACATACACAAACTACAAGCTGCTAATCATGACCTTATCCTGTTGTGACAAAACTCTTTCTCTGTTTTGGTGGGGTTTTTTTTGTTTTGGTGTTTTGTTTGGGGTGTTTATGGTCAGGAAAGATTGTTCAAGAATTAATTTGTAATAAAGAACATCAGTTTTCTTAGTTTCCTGGTGCTGAACATAAGGGGATGTTCTTGTTTCAGGCCACCTGAAAAAAAAAGGGATTTTTGCCTCCTCTGTTTGTTAGTTTCTTTAGCATCTATCAGGCTTCACTAATACCTGTTTTCTGAGTGCTTTCATATTTACCCAGGTAGAACAAAAAAGCAGCAAGGGAGGAGAAGCAATATCTTCAGGTCAACCTAAATTGCATAAAAGTGGGTGGATTTGTAGTTTTTCAAACAAGAAATTCCACTTGTCCCAGCTGGAAATACTGTCTTCACGAAAGACTACTGCAGAAGAAATGTGTAGAATCAGCTGACACAACTTAAATCCTGCTATCCCTATTCATGGCAAATGGAAAAATGACTAATTAAAATATGCTTATCTTGAATCACTGGCATCATTGCAAAATCGTGGGTCCAACTTTCCCTTGTCTAGGAATACTTTTCCTTGGGCACGAGGAAATTTTCCTCTCGCCTGTGCCATAAACCTTTCAAGAATGGTGCTATGGAGTAATTCAGAACCCTGTGAAGTACTGTTTTGCAGCAGACTCGATTTATAGGGTGCCAATAATGCTGTCAGGGCACCTGCCCATGCTTGGTGCCGTGTTCAGGTTTGCTGTGCATCTGTGGAACAGCATTAACACTGTTACAAGAAAAATTGAGAGAGAATTTTAAAAATGTATTTGAAGGGCTACTGATGGTCTGAGTGTTTTGCCCATCCCATGGTATTAGTCTGTCTCCTCCTACTTGAAAATCCATAGGCCAGAGCCTAGTAAAGGTTTTCATTTGTTCTGGCAATGGTACCCAGCATGTTGGCACTGTCAGCTTGCAGCAGCAGGGGCTGCTTTGCCATTGACTCTGGCCCTGCCACAGACCTGGGCTGCCAAAAATGAAAAGACTCCTTGGACTCTGAGGAAAATCAGATAGTTTTCACTCACTGGGCTGAATCTTTAACTATTAATAAATGTGTAAATTATTTCTTGGCTACCTGTTCCTCTTCACATATAGGACTGTCAATTACATAGTCGCTTACATGGGGAGTTAAGTAGAAGACCACAGGTAATATTTTCTAAATGTACTCTTTTAAAGCAGTATAGTCAACAAATAATCACAGGAACAATTTACCAGGGTCTTTCTGTAACCCAGGCAACAATTGTAGTTGTACTTCACATGCATTTTGTGAGTTTCAGTCACTTACGAGACCTAAAGGCTTGTCATACCTCTCTGCATCTGCCCTGTCTCTCCACTTGTGAGCAATCACTCCAGACAAACTGGCTTACCAGTAGCACCAGGAGTAGTGCCAGGCCAAGTAGGGCTGGCTGATGTGCTCGGTCAGGATGAGGTGTTCACTACTGGAAACTGCTGGAGCAGCTGGAAGAGCTTGGAGCGAGTTTCGGTAGCTCACCCATACAGAAAAACTTATCTGTGATTACACCCATTGTCTGGTGCAGCAAAACACTTGGCTGTGAATGTTCCCACATAAATGTATTCTGCATTGACTCAGAAATTATGGTTGAGAGTCATTCAGAGGAATCTGATCATCCTCTGAGATAGTCATTGTCAGGTTTTTCATGCCAGAAGAGAAAGCTTCTTTGTAACCCCGAAAAGGAAAAGAACAGAACTTTGGCCAGCTGTCATGTCTGGGGATTTCTGACTGAGGAACCCACCCTACCACTCCTTGTTCAAGAAAAGATGGATTTGTGAATGTTTTTTACAAATAAATTCACCTCAACCAGATGGGTCTCACCTTTTCACTTGCAAATAGTCCACATTTTAACAACCACATGGTGTGATGTGGGAACAGTAGAAACTTTTCAGATTCAAAATGGTGAATTAATGGGAAAAGTACTGTGGTTTTTCAATTTCTATGTTCTTGGAAATAAATGTGGCAGTATAAATACTGAGGTACATTAAAAACCTGTCTTAAAAAATCTTCATCTTGGAAGCCTGGCTTATGCATCAGAAGCTGAAGAAGGATGCCTTCAGCTTCTGTAACAGTAGAAGGACTCTGTCTCAGCAGGCTGCATGACTGTCCTGGCTTCGTGGCAGCGATAGGTCACTGTCCCTCCGCAGAACCCAAGACCTTTACGCAGCACGTAGGGTACAGTGCAGGGCTCATGCTCATGAAAGCGGCCATGTGCTGTCCCCACCACTGTGCAGCCCTCAAGAAAGAAGGAGGTAAAGTGGAAGGCAGGCAGTGCTGCCAAAGCGCAGCCCTCCTCCCTCTGCTGCCCGAGTGCAGCAGCACAGCAAGCAAGGAACAGTGGGAACAGGATTTGCCCACGGCTGGGGAGCAACACGGCATTTATGCATCAGAATCAACTACTGGGCTGAGAAACAGCAAAGAAAACAAGTTAGTCCAACAGGCCAGCTCAGCTTCAATTTGGCCCTGCTATTCAGCAAGGCAGAAGTCTTAAATTGGGGATGAAAGTTACTGGAGGAGGAGAGAAAGCAGACAGCTGGCATAGCATTGGCCTCCCTTGAGGAAAATAATGTCATATTTACTGATAGGGATGTACTTTGAGGAACTGGGTACTGCAAAACCAGAAAGGTCAATAGAATTTTCCAAGGTAGCAGGGTCTCCAGTAAAGAAAACTGATAGGAACAGGCAGGATAAATCAACTTAGAGGGCTGCCCAGGCTGCATAAACCAGAGAATAGCTATGCTGGTTAATGCAGAATCTTTATTGGGAATGGTCCAACTTGCCCAGTTCGAAACAAAAGTAAAATAAAAGGAGAAACAGATGAAAGTAGAAACTAGCAAGAACACACAAAAAATGAAGAGCAGGGGGTTAGTGTAGAAATTGTTCCTGGTTTGCTACATTTGTTGGCAACCCTTATCTGGCTTTCTAAAAAAGTAATCTTTGGACTGTGAGGACATTGTAGGTACATGCAGAAAAAGCTGTGATTAGTACCACATTGTCCTCTGGCTGAGCGCATCGCTTTTCATTTTAGTGTCCTGATATGCTGAGTGCAAGTGCCTCCTTTAAAGCCAAATAAAGCTTTGTAGCTCCATGCTGCGTAGTGTCAGGAAAAAAAAATCACACACCTTGAAACAACCTATCTCTGAGTTCTATTTTATATATATATATATCCAAGAAATGCTTATTTTAGGGAGAAAAAGGCAACTTCTCACATGGAGCTGAGGGAAACATTTTCTTACAGATAGTAATCTAAATGAGCCAGCAGTGCCTTAAACCCAGCTTTAAACAGCTGGTCCTCTGTTCAGATGAGGGACTTATGCTGCCACATTAAATTCTACATTTCACTTATTTCTGCTCAGCAATATTAGAATAAAATACCGAGTTACAGAATTTAAGCACAGAAAGGTTCATTATGTCTTTGAATATACACTCTAATATACATTCTATATTGTCTAAACATTGCTTCATACAATACAGTTCAAGTAGCCCTTTACTTATCTTCTCCTGTACTGAACCCAGGAAGATGGGAATTTTCTAGAACAGACCTTCTAAAATGGGTCTGAGCCTTGATTTAAAACAACCAGGAGTTGAAAATGAAAAAATGAAGCTAATTTTCGTATATTTGGAGAAAGAAAAAATTCAAATTGACATGCTATTAGAACTTCTCTCCTGCTGAAGTTCTTCAGCCACTCTACAACTACAGCCACAAGCACCAAATTTAACACTCTGAAACATTCACATCTACTTAGATGAAGGATCCTTCTGACATTTCCTACTTTGACAGGTGTAATGTTCTTCCTTCCCCTCCCATTAGCTTAATATAATTCTGTTGAACAGGCAATGCTTACTTCTAAGAATACTTCTAAGAACTCTGTTGTCAACTCTCCATCTATTCCTTCTATGAAAAAGCTTTAGAAATATGGTATGATCTTTAAAGGCAAGAACATTTTAACATTGAAGTTCCTCTTGAGTATTCTGAAAAAGACACGGAGAATTCCAGTATGTAATAAGATGCACTATTTAATATACCTATGCACAGAAGGCAAGGTATATAGGCAATATACATATTGGTATATATAATATATAAGGTATATAGGCAATATACACATAGGCAATATACCTATGCACGTGTATTTTCTATATGGTCACTGGCACTTAAAAGATATGTTTGAGTTAGCAAGTATGTGATTGTATCTGGTCTTTATATCTATAGTAACAAATCTATTAATTCACAACTATCATAGAACCATAGAATGTGTAAGGTTGGAAGGGACCTTTAGAGGTCTTCTAGTCCAAACCTTCTGCAGTAAGCAGGGACATCTTCACTAGATCAGGTCACCTAGAGCCCCATTGAGCCTGACCTTGAATATCTCCAGGGATGAGGCCTCCACTACCTCTCTGGGCAACCTGTTCCAGTGATCCAATACCCTCATATTGAAGAACTTTTTTCTAATATTCAACCTAAATCTCCCCTTTTTGAGTTTAAAGCCATTGTCCCTTGTCCTATGGCTACATGCCCCTGTGAACAGTTCTTCCCCAGATTTCTTATAGGTACCTTTCAGGTACTGGAAGGCCACTATAAGGTCCCCCAGAGCCTTCTCTTCTCTAAGCTGAACAACCCCAACTCTCTCAGCCTGTATTCATAGGAGAGGTGCTCCAGCCCCTTGATCATTTTTGTGGCCCTTCTCTGGATGTGCTCCAACAGTCCGATGTCCTTCTTGTGTTGAAGGCTCTGAAGTGTGGGATGCAGGGGGAAATGGCCAGTCCCTTTTCAGTGGTCTGTGGGGACAGGACAAGGGGCAATGGCTGTAAACTGGAGCACAGGAAGTTCCGCACCAACATGCGGAAGAACTTTTACACAGTGAGGGTGACAGAGCCCTGGGACAGGCTGCCCAGGGAGGTGGTGGAGTCTCCTTCTCTGGAGATATTCAAGACTCGTCTGGATGCCTATCTGTGCAATATGTGCTAGGGAGCCTGCTTTGGCAGGGGGGTTGGACCCGATGATCTCTCAAGGTCCCTTCCAACCCCTATGATTCTATGATTCTATGAAAGCTGGACAGAGTACTCCAGGTGAGGTCTCACCAGATCAGAGTAGAGGGACAGAATCACCTCTTTTGATCTGCTGGCCACAGTTCTTTTGATGCAGCCCAGGATGTGGTTGGCCTTCTGGGCTGCAGATGCACCTGCATCTCCCAAACAATCACAGTACAAATTGTGCTCCTAAAGAAATGTTTACCATTTAATATCTGTCAGGAGATCTGAAATTTTGAAGTTGTATAATTTGCAGGAGACAAAACACCTGGTTGCACCTCTGAGGCTGTCTAGTCTGACCTCATACTCATATGAGGACTGTCGCCAACTCTGGATGTCATCAGCTGCAGCTTTGTGAAGATGAAATCTCCAAAGATGAAAACTTCACAGCTTCTCTGAGCAACCAGCTCCAATGCTGTACTACCCTCTGAGTGCAATTGCTTAAAATGTCCAGTCTGAATCTCCCAAATCACAAGTTCTGGCTGCTGCCCTGTGTTCTATCATCTGCCACCATCAAGACTTTGTATTCACAATCTTTGTAACTGAACTTTACATAGCTCTGTTAGATCACCCCTCTTCACCACGCTGAGTCTTGGTGTTCATTAAAGGAACCAGACTGCGTGATATGTCCTTAACACTGAACTAAAGAGCTATGCACCTTCCTTACTACCAAAGAGTGTTTCTGAAGTCCCTTGGACTTTGTTACTAAGTAACTGGAAAACTGTCTCTGCTGTTGTTGTCAGAGAATCATTGGGGTTTGTTCTCTTAAGAGTAAAGTTTCATCAAAAGGTGTGTTAGGGCAAGGTGTCTGGCCTGGTACACCTGGATCACTCTCCTTGCTAAGAAGAAAAGGAGTCTGGCTAGGTTAGGTGCATAACATTGTGACGTATGAGTAGGCCAACATGCCAAAGCGCCCATAAAAAGTAAGACAGATTGTTAACCACAAGGATCTGAATAATGCCATTCCACGTCTTGCTACTGAAAATTAAAACATGTAAGAATTGTCATGACTAGAAAGTATTCCCTTCTTCTTTCTTTCACCCCTGTGATCACGTCTGCAGTTCTGTCTAGATTATTAAGGGGAAAAAAATTAATGAGATGAGTCTTCCAAAGATTACTTTAAATCACTCTAAGCAGTACTTGGCTGGCTTTGATTTCTCAAAACAATTAAAAATACTGTATAAATATAGTTCAATAGTTAAAAGTCCTACTAAGAGGTGAAAGCAGAATATGCATTTGTATTAAATTAAATCATTATGCATCAAAGGGTTTACATTATTAAAGTCAAATACTCATCTTGGCATTCACTCTATGAGCTATATGATTTTTTTCTGTGATACTCTTTTTTGTTATGCTGCTACATTTAAGCATAACAGAGTTAAATAATTATCTTCTGGATTTTTTCCATGTTCTTCTAATGGTAGAGTACAATGAACATAAAATACCAAGCTTATTTTTTTCATAAAATTAAAGGAGTACAGTGTTCCTGTGTTGGTGTAATAAAAAACGTGAAAGTACCAATATGTCAATAATTGGATACACTAACGGAGACGAAAAGTTCAGCCAAACTGAATGTGGGTGTCAGGCCTTTAGTTAATTGATGAATTGATGATCCTACTGAAATAGTGGCCACTGAATCCTTGCAAATTTTTTAATAAAGTTTATCCTAGCTGCTCAGTGAATCAAAATTTACTTTTCTTCTTCTTCAACGTTTACGAAGTCAGTCATTGTTTGGTGGGCAAATAGTAAAATATTTGAGTGTTTCAGAATAACTAATCCTTTGTTCACCAACTGAATACTCTTCAGGCACTTCATGGTACACTTTCCTGAAGCTGGGAGCATCGGGTCAGCATTTGTGAGTCAGACCAAAGGCTTACCTAGGTCAGGATACACTTCGCCAACAGTGGTCTGTAACAGATGCAGTGGAAAGGAAAAAAAAATAAATAAAATCACGGCATACAGAATCTGACTTTCCTCTTACATTCTTTCCCACTTGCATTGAAGTTGCTCCTAAACTACTTTGCAGCTTCTGCTCAGTAGCTCCTGAGTTCCAGCCTGAACACAGCACAGAGATTTAAATAAGGCCTGAGAGACCAAACCTCTATTTAAACTTTGTCCTGCACAACATCCTGTCACAGGATGTTCCACAATTTAATTCTGTGCCGTGCAAAAGAGCATTACTTTGAGAGGTTTTGATTTTGAATTTCATTGTGACAGAGCAATAGCCTTCAGTGGGGATTTGGCAGGCCATTCCCAAGCTGACACAGACAGGCATGTAGCAACTCAGACTGAAGATGAAAGCAGGAAGAAGTTATACGGTGCTTTTTGAGGCCTGTGTTCTGATACATAGCAACTATGGATCCCTGTCTTTGTCATTCTCTGATAATGAGTAACTTGCTCTTGTGCTGTGTGATGCTGTTACAAAATCAGAGAATCACAGAATTACAAGGTTGGAAAAGACCTTTAAGATCATCAAGTCCAACTATTCCCATCCTATGCTAAACCATATCCCTAAGTACCTCATCTACCTTTTTTTTAAACACATCCAGGGAAGTTGACTCAACCCCCTCCCTGGGCAGCCTGTTCCAGGCCCTGACAACTCTTTCAGTAAAAAGATTTTTTCTAATGTCCAATCTAAACCTGCCCTGGCACAGCTTCATGCCATTCCCCCTTGTCCTATCTCCTGTCACCTGTCTGAAGAGACCATCTCCCACCTCTCTACAACCTCCCTTCAGGTAATTGTAGGTGGTGATAAAGTCTCCCCTCAGCCTCCTCTTCTCCAGGCTAAACACCCCCAGTTCCCTCAGCCGTTCCTCATAGGATTTGCCCTTCATCCCCTTCACCAGCCTGGTTGCCCTTCTCTGGACTCGCTCCAGGACCCTAATGTCCTTCTTGTGGTGAGGAGCCCAGAACTGGACACAGTTCTCTTAATCCTCTGTTGTGTTCTAAATCCACATACATCCCATTTCCACCTATAAAGCCTGTCAACCACCACCACGCAGTGTAGTTGAAAAACCTCATGGCTAAAAATGAAATTTTGTTCTATTCACTCTAGTTGTATCCAGGGTTTCCCACATAATCAAACATAAATGATAAAACAAACAGCACTGGGATTATGATAGGATAATGCAGACTAAGAAAATGTTACTAAATATGAAAACAGGTCTGAAGTCCATCCTTCTGTTGAGTTTGAATACAAGTATATGGAAATTAAGGAGAATATGGCTTTTAAAGAAACTGCTTTTCCTAGCAATGACTATGTTGTAATGCATGGAATCATCAAGCCTTAATTGTGAAGTAAGGCCTGGAAGGAGGCAGTGCCAATAAATGAGAATTCGGATGAAAAGAAATGTGATGATGAAGGGAAATCAACAGAAATACTATAGAACCAATTATGCTGGTTCAGGCAGGGCTTTTTTTGTGCCAGGTTAGAGGATATTCTGAGTATTTTCTACTTAATTCTCAAGCCATGAGGCAACAGTAAAATGCATTGTGAAAATTACAGTTCTTGCAGAGGAGAGCTCTTTTGGAAATGTATTTTTAGTTCAGCAGAAGCTTTTTGTTACAGTCTTGTCACAGATGCACAGTAAGCTCCAAGATCAGTAAGAGAGGACTGTCATGCCAGTTAAAGGACTGCTTTCATCAGCATTCCTTATGATTTTTACCCATGTTCTGCTCTTTTCAAACTGCTACAGCCATCTTTGCAATGGATGGACATTTTCAAATTATGATCAAAAGATTATGATTGTACCACATTAAAAGTGCATGATCACCTGATTTACTTGGTACTAATATGTGCAATAAATATGAAAGTCCCCTTAAAATAATAATAATAAAAATAAATTAAAATGTAAAATAATTAAAATATTTCTTATGAGTTACTACAGGCAAAATTTTGCATTTTCCTTTGAAAAAGCTATGATTCAAAGTAAACACTTTTTCAGGATCCTAAAACATGCCTCTGGCAAATGGAATTCATATGTCTATATTATGTGTGCAGTGAACACAGAGAAGCTGTAATTTTGTTTTCTTGCTGTAATCATATACAATACATAAATTCTTTGTCTATGTTGCTATTTAAAAGCATGGGCATTAACCTGATTTCATATTTGAAGGTGAAGGCATGTGGTATCTTTGTTTTTTCACACTAAACCAGAAATTACCCTCCCCTCTCCCTCACCCCAATTGAAATTTTAAAATTTGAGAGCTTGATTCTGTTTTTCCTTACTCTGGCCAAATTAATTCCACTGAGGCCAGTGGAGTTACACAGGCAAAGTGAGGAAAGAACCAAGCACCATATGGTTTTAGTTCCTACTGATTACAAGATTGCTTTGATTACATTAATATTAGCATTATAACAAAGCCAGCATGCAAGAGAATAAAAAATAAAACTCTCAGCCTTTAGTACATTTCAAAGAAAACAGATAAGTCTGTTATTAAATACTGAAACGGACTCCTTTGGTTAAACAAGTAGTTCCAACCTCCAACTGTTTGATATATCTCAAGAATGACTTTCAAATTGTGTAGCACATTAATTTACTATGGCAGGCTTGAAAATCCCCAAACCTCTAACTGTGCTGGCCAATAAAATACAACAGTTCACGACTGTGTTTTAAAACTTATTATAACTGCATGTTGAAATGCAGCTCAGCATATATTCAGTGAGTTATTTTGTGATAAGCACCTATATTGCAAGATGTTCACTAAGAAGAAAGAAATGCATGTGAGAGAGCTGTGTCTGGTAAAATTCCCTTATACCGTTCTCAGCTAAAACACTGTATCCTGTAGGAAGCTGACTGGTTATAAGAGAGCAAAGTTACTGCCTGCCTCTTCTGCACGTCTTTGGGTTTTTTATGAGAAGGAAGAGGATGTGGAAAACACAGAAGATAGTTCTTCCCTTAGACAAGGGGTTCAGCTAGAAATAACACATATTTCTAGATTCTTTTGGATTTGACTTTCAAATGTTACTTTTATTAGTTAAAATGTACCATGTTTTAAATTCCCAAGTTAAGACCTCATCATTCCTGATCTAGATGTTCTAGTACCTATTTCAGACCTAATTCAGTAAGTGCCAAGACCTTCTCAGTATACAGCTACAACAGGCTGACAACATGGTAGCCTAGCACAGCAACAGACAGCAGCCACACAGTTTTGGTTTCCAAAGGGTGAAATACAAAAGGGTATCCTGAAATACAGGCCAAAAGGTGCCTTCTGCTGTCCTGTCTGGACTCCAGATGCTGATCCAGAACACCGTGGGTCTCCTGTAGATCATGTCATGCCTGTCAGAATTGTGTGGATGCCTCTGGTAATCTGTGACATTTTAAGTGCCACATGCTTTGTTTAAGCTTCTGAATCACATCATAGATGACAACTGATCATAATGGGAGCTTATACACCCAAATCAGGTGAATTATGTATATTACTCTGCATTTGATTCCCAATGAAGAACAGGAAAAACACCGATCTGGAAGACACACAGTTCTAGACAGTTCTCTCTCTTCACTGAAGCTCTCCACTTTGCTTAAGATTTGGTCATTCCTAGTCAGCACCCAAATATTTTGAACACCTGCCCTACTAGCATCTGTAGAGTATGAACTCTCCCAGAGGCGTTAACCGTATATGGGCATGCTTGGGGCAGGCCTCACTGGCAAGAGCTGGTTGAGCTGGGCTCAACATTTTATGGACATGATGGTTCTGCTTCCAGTCTGGGAAGTAATCAGTTGGTTGCTATCTAAATGGTCTTTGCACCATGCTGGTGATGGATAATAACAGATGCGTGATACAAAGATGACCTAAGAGCATATGCTGAATGGATTAAGAATTCAGTCACTGGAAGACTTCAAAACACCATTATTGAAGAATAGTCATTGAATTTCTAGTGTAATTCCACAGTGAAGAGTAATAGAATAAACACAGTCCGATCATTCTCATCAAAACTGGGAACTGTGTACGTGAATCAAAATGGAAAAGTATTAAGGAGTGATCATAGAATCATAGAATCACAGAATCATAGGGGTTGGAAGGGACCTCGAGAGAATGTCGGGTCCAACCCCTCTGCCAAAGCAGGCTCCCTAACTCATATTGCACAGATAGGCGTCCAGACAGCACTTGAATATCTCCAGAGATAGAGACTCCACCACCAACCTGGGCAGCCCATCCCAGGGCTCTGTCATCCTCACTGTGTAAAAGTTCCTCCACATGTTGGTGCGGAACTTCCTGTGCTCTAACTTTCAGCCATTGCCCCTTGTCCTACCTCCACAGACTACTGAAAAGGGGTTGGCCAATTCCCCCTGCATCCCATACTTAAGATATTTATAAATATTAAGAAGGTCCCTCCCTTAGTCTTCTTTCCTCCAGGCTGAACAGCCCCAGCTCACTCAGCCTTTCCTCATACGGGAGATGCTCCAGGCCCTTAATCATCTTCGTAGCCCTTCTCTGGACTCTCTCCAGGAGATCCCTGTCCTTTCTATACCAGGGAGCCCAGAACTGGACACAATACTCCAGGTGGGGCCTGACCAGGGCAGAGTAGAGGGGGAGGATCACCTCCTTCGACCTGCTGGCCACACTCTTCCTGATGCATCCCAGGATCCCATTGGCCCTCTTAGCCACCAGGGCACACTGCTGGCTCATAGCCAACCTGTCATCAACCAGGACCCCCAGGTCCTTCTCCACAGAGCTCTTCTCCAGCAGGTCATCCCCCAGCCTGTACTGATACAGACGGTTATTCCTCCCCAGGTGCAAGACTTTACACTTGCTTTTATTAAACCTCATCTGGTTTCTCCCTGCCCAGCTTTCCAGCCTGTCCAGGTCTCGCTGGATGGCAGCGCAGTGTTCCTGCGTGTCAGCCACCCCTCCCAGCTTTGTATCATCGGCACTTGCTGACAACATGTTCATACAGAAGTCCAGTTAGCATGGGAACGCAAGCCCTTCAAACCAGCTGTTCTTCATCATAGTCACATACAAAATTATACACTAAGGGAAAAAGAGACATACCACAGATCAGGATGGGACACTGCATCCTGGAAAGTAAGGATTCCGGGAAGGATTTAGAGCTGGTGTTGGACAAACAAGATGAACACCATTTTATAGCCGAGTGCAAGGAAGTTAATGGCTAATGAAAGCGTTTCATGAATAGTACTGTGAGTATCAAGTGTATGGAAGTGAGACTATCTCTGCAGACAGCAGACTTGAAATGTGCATATTCCTAAAGGAATTCTCAGAAGATGGAGAGGTGTAAAGAAGAGCTGTTGAAATTATTTAAGACCTGAAGAAAATGGAGTAATTCAAGATGCTTGGTCTGTTTAGCATTTGATCGGTCATTCTGATATTTATGTTTCTTAATGGGATGAACATACCAGGCACAAAAAGACTTTTAAATCTAGACAAAGGATATAAAAGGAAATGATGGCCAGATCCCAACACCAGAAAAATATAGATTAAAAACTAGGCAAACAAAAAAAGAAAAGCCAACAGTGCAGATGATTATTCATGAGAAGAAAGTATCTGGCAAATGATGGATTCTCCACCTCTAGATTCCATTTGATCTAAAGTGGAATAGATACTTCATACAAACAAAAATGGTGATACCTATGAGTTCACACTAAGTAATATAAACTGTACATATTAATGAAAACCAGCAGACTGTGGTACACACCTTCAGGAATGGACAGCTTCTCACACTGTTCACAGATAATATAGCATAGGTATTTCTTTTTTAAGACACAATACTAGTTGCACTGAATGTGTGACAAGAATACTGGTGATGTTTAATCCTTAATATTGATCAAGTTCATTTTTTAATTCAAAAGACAAGAAGACAATCTAAACGTTTAAATCATAACCTTGCAGAGACACTATCCAAGTCCTTAATGTTTATTCATAAGTTCTACTTCATACACTGTGTGCTAAGGTGCAACTTAAATTACAAAACCAACAGGAAAGAGATGTGCAGGCCTTGTCTGAGCTCACAGGTAGAATCAACA
Source organism: Porphyrio hochstetteri (assembly GCA_020800305.1). NCBI lineage: Eukaryota > Metazoa > Chordata > Aves > Gruiformes > Rallidae > Porphyrio > Porphyrio hochstetteri. The sequence goes on from CM036905.1 coordinate 37,870,304, forward strand.
CAGAGCAGAAGTTGAATTGACCCAATTCATGCAAGCTCACTTCCCCTCTACCAATCACCCAGACCTCTCTAAAACTGAGCATGTTGCCTTTCTCATTGCTTATTCATTTGTGTGTGCCACAGCTTCCCTTGTCTCCTGAAAAGTGGACCTCCCCTAGAACTTGTTCTGTGGACCACTGTGGAACACCTACTTTTTTCAGTTACTTTCTCTCCTCATAGTGGTAGTTGACAAGAGAATGATACAGAGGAAACAGGTACTAGGAACGATAGGACTACTGCAAGTCTTGAGCCTGAGGCCTGCACCATGCAGCTATGCTTGTAGGAGCCGACTAAAAGTGGTAGCCTAAGTGAGAGTAGTAGTAGAAACACTCTGATTCTTGGAAGACTGACAGCACTTGCTGGATTAAGCTGGACTACTCCTGAAGTATCCTGCATGCATTACAAGCGTTTGGAGAGATTTTGAGACAAACTCATTCTCAGTGCAGCCACTGCTGAAGAGCTAACTCTCAAGTTTTGGATTGGAATGGTGTGCCCACCTCTGGACAGTGTGCAAGAAGAATACATTCAGTCCAAGATCTCAAAGGAGTGTGGGAAAGAAGAAAGGAAGTTATCTGCTCACCTGAAATTTTAATTTGAGCTACTTCTCCATCTCCTCCTTCACTGTGTGCTCGGACCTCAACGACATATTCACCATCACTGGGGACTGGAACCTCTATTGTGTGCTTTCCAGTTGAAAACAACTTGCCTTCATGTTGTCCATCTGGTCTATACAGTACCTAGGAAAGTCACAGTAAGTCCAGTTATTGAAATACTGGATTTCCATGAAAACAAAGTTACATATACACGGTGTATAAATTAAAAAGTAATATGTTTTCATTTATATATGAAGTCTATCTTTATCAAAACCTAGTGGCAGTTAGTAATTTTTCTATTCTTATGTAGAGTTAATCTAGGCAGGCTGCTTCCTCATTATTTTCTGTTATAAAATTATGCCACCTTTTGAAAAAATAATTTCAGCTCCTACATTAAAAATAAGTAATTAAATGATGGGATTATCATGCAGAGTGTCAGAGCATAAAATAGAACTCTCAGAACTCATCTGGGTCTTGAGACGTAAGATTTATTACCATTTTCATAAATGAAACAATTATTACTTTTATTATTAATTCTCAGGGCTGTTAAGATACTGAAAATTTAATAGTATATGTCTTGTAGGAACTTTAGAAAAGATCTCCACTCTTTCTGGAATCACTTCTGTAAAACATTTTCAGCAATTCCCAGGAAGCAGTTCAACTCCTCAAGCAAAATTTAGACAAGCAGAATATGACACTAATTTTCTTACTGCCAAGCAAGCAGCAAAGTTAAACAGGACTTAATTTTTGGAACATTTCTATACGCCCTATAGTTAGTATATACACTTGCTCTAGTTATACAGTAATTGCATATAACAACGTTAAGTATCCCTTCCCTTTCTCTACCTTCCCAGACTTTAAAGAACTCGTGTTCCATGAATTGTAGCTCCCATGAAGATGGGGAAAAAAAGCTGGAACAATGCATACTGGTATGAGGAATAACTATTGAAGTGTACAATTTTTAAAACATTTTTTTTAGCCAATAGCTGATAAACATAATCATGTGGGAAATCAAGTTGCTGCAGTCACTGATCTGAAGTTTCCCATAAAATGGCTCACTGCCCAACTGCATTTCAGTGCCTCGGTGTTTTCTCACCATATCGATTAAGCCCACTGGCTTTGCCCTAAGCCAACTGGATGTCTGTGATCTCTGAGCATGATACCTTAATACTCCGAGCACGCAACTATGTTTAAGCCTGAGTAGGTATCACAATTCAACACTGTCTATAAAATATACCTTGTGTTGCATAAACAAAGATAAAAAATATTTCCATAGATCTTACTTTGTATCCTTCAACAGCAGACTCATTTGACATTGCCTTCACATGATCCCAAGTGATGATATACCTTGAACCAGATCTTACAGAACTGATAATTCTTGGACGCTGGCTTGGAGCTGAAAAGCAAAATATGCATAATGTACACACAAATGAGAGCTCATAAACATTCAATGTCATTTCTATTAAGACGTGTAAAGATGTAAAAAGGGAAATTATGGCTGATTTTTATATGATTAAGGGATAGTCTCCTTCCTGGAATGAACTGCTACAGCTCCAGCCAGGCAATTTTGGATGGCTTGTGCAGTGGCTGCTCTGTGGGTTTGCCTTTCTGTGCTGCCAGAATGGAAGTGGCCAACATTACTCTTCACTGTTGCTGACCGTGTGTGTTTGCTGGCAGGCAGCTATAACTATGTTCAGAACCTCCCAGAAATGTGGCTTGAATCATATTTATTCATTGATTAAATATTTAATTAACCATTTAAAGGCACTTCTACAGCATTTAACTGAGTAGGAATCAGAATACCCCACTGCAGAAACCATTAATTGTATTTCACACAGTAAGCTTATAAAAATGGAGCCTTCTTATTCAAGACAAATGAACCCTGAAGCTCCAATTTGCACAATGAGCTATTTACTGACAAAAATCCTCAAATTAGTTGTACATATTTTGAGCCCATATAAGTGTGTTTTAAATACACAGGTTGTGTTTCTTAATTGAACATTTCTCAGCATATGTTAGTGCTAGGTATCATCATTAATTCAGGAGCTATATTCAGAAAGCCATTATGGCATGCAAATTCAAGTGTGTGATTCAGACCACCCACTTTTCAAGGCTGCCTGATCTGGCTCTCTCTAATGAAAAAGGCAATCAGTCACATTTTATTAATCTGAATATGACCGATGGGCTGAGTCCAATGGGATGAGGTTTAACAAGGCCAAGTGTAGAGTGCTACACATGGGACATAACAACCCCATGCAGCGCTACAGGCTTGGGGGAGACTGGCTGGAGAGCTGTCAGGCAGAGAAGGACCTGGGGGTGTTGGGTGACTGCAGACTGAATATGAGTCAGCAGTGTGCTCAGGCAGCCAAGAAGGCCAATGGCATCTTGGCTTGTATCAAAAACAGTGTGGCCAGTAGGTCTAGGGAGGTGATTGTGCCCCTGTACTCGGCATTGGTGAGGCCACACCTCGAGTACTGTGTCCAGTTCTGGGCTCCTCACCACAAGAAGGACATGGAGGTCCTGGAGCAAGTCCAGAGAAGGGCAACCAGGCTGGGGAAGGGGCTGGAGGGCAAATCCTATGAGGAGCGGCTGAGGGAGCTGGGGCTGTTTAGCCTAGAGAAGAGGAGGTTGAGGGAAGACCTTATCACCACCTACAATTACCTGAAGGGAGGTTATAGAGAGGTAGGTGATGGTCTCTTCAGTCAGGTGACAGGTGATAGGACAAGGGGGAATGGCATGAAGCTGTGCCAGGGCAGGTTTAGATTGGACGTTAGGAAAAAATCTTTTACTGAAAGAGTTGTCAGGGCCTGGAACAGGCTGCCCAGGGAGGTGGTCGAGTCACCTTCCCTGGATGTGTTCAAAAAAAGGGTAGATGAGGTACTTAGGGATATTGTTTAGTTTAGTATGTGAATGGTTGGACTTGATGATCTTAAAGGTCTTTTCCAACCTTATTATTCTGTGATTCTGTGATAATCCTTCATGCTATTGATTAAACAGAAAGCCAGGATATAGCTGCCTGAGTAATTGTTCATCACTTGGAATATCATGTCCAGCTCTGGGCCTCCCAGTAGAAGAAAGACACTGGCAATCTGAAGTGAGTTCAGCAGAGGGCCACAGACCTGATGGGGAGATGGAGCACTTGTACTGTGAAGGGATGTTTAGAAAGCTGGGCTTGTTCATTCTGGAGAAGGAACTCCTTTGGAGAAGGCCTAAGAGCCACCTGTATGTTCTTACAGGGATGTTATTACGACAAAGGCTCTTCAAAACATGCATGGCTTGAGAATGAGTGACAAAAGGCAAGAACTTGATTAAAAGAGGCTCAGACTAGATGCTAGGAAAGACAGACAACATGCAATAATGAAGTATGTGACATTACACATAACCTCATGGCCCATTTACTTACGTGCTTTCCTGGTAATAATATCAATGGTTCTACTGGGAGGCCCATAGCCTGCACTATTGAAGGCAGACACATCTACATGGTAACGAGTGTTAGGCTTCAGGTTTTCCAGTTTGGTTGAATATTCTTGATTGCTCACTTGTACCCGCTGAGCAGCTGCTTCTTTATCATGAGCAGCCCAGTAACGAATCTGTAAGTAATAAATTGAATTATTAAAATAAGCATATTTAATAAAAAAAGAAAATTTATTTTAAAATTACACATGATGGCTATTTCTATACTACATGGTTTAGGTAATAAGCAAAGTGTAAGAAATTTAACAGCAATAGCCTGTAACTCCTACTATAGGCTGTGATTTTAACCGAGTTGTATATAGACATAACAAAACTGAAACAAATTCAGATTTTATTATGAAACCTTTTCACACAGTGGTTTAACTCATTCTCAGGTAAGTCATCAGAAGACTGGGAGATGGATAATGCCTTCAGAAAACAGGACTAGTTTCTTATTGCTGTTTTGTTTGAGAATTTTACTCTGAACTCTCCTACACTACAAGAGAACACCACTATTCTCTACTACACGACATCTCTTGCTAATATTTTCACAATATGTTGTTTAAAATGTCTTATAAATTTCATCCTTTTATATTTCTGTCTAGGAAATGAAAAGCATTCGGTGATGTTATCTGTATATGCAGGTCTAGATACATGTACCTAAGCTACTTCCTAATTTTTTTTGCCTAAGTTCAATGAGATTTCACAGTACAATATGACATTTGTGAAAGTCATATTGAGAAAGAATTTGAAAAATCTTAAACTATGGGAAAAGGCATAGCTTGCCAATGTAAGCTTGTAACATCTTAAAATCAAAAGTCTATTTGATTGTACATAGAAATTCTATGAGGTTTTGTTTTTCCAATAAATCATTCCATTCTACTTTAATTCATTACACATTACATAGCACCAGTTTAAAAGGGAGTAATTCCACTGGATTGATGCCATTCTGTAGGGTCTGTCACATACACAGGGTCCTATTCTTCATGGCCTTGTGAGATGCAAGTAAGAGTAAAAACTGTCAGTCTCTGGATAGTAAGTCCAAATTACTACACTAACCAGGAAAAAACTGGAAAGCGTGTCCGTCACATTTTGCTTTCGAGTGTTTTTACTCAGTCTTTCTGCTCAGCTTCTATCTGCCTTCATAATGATTTTCAGGTATGCCACATGAGGACCTTTAAAAATCTTTTTAGGAAGAAGTTAATGTTGGTAAATTCAGGTTCTAGGAGAAATAGTGCTTTGTAAGATTCAACTGGTGGCCCAGGGTATCCTGTTATTTTATCTTTTAAATAGCAACTGCTTTCATCTTCTGTTCTGCTGACATTAGTTTTCCCTGGAAACTTCATTAAGCAATAGGTTAGAAGAGCAGATAGTTTGTCAAGGTGTTAATTTTACAGTTCTCTTTACAAATTATGGGTACAAGTCTTGTTGGACAAGGCTTTATCTCCTCCCATTTATGTTTAAATTACAATGTTTAATAAAAATATTTCTTTTACCTCACAGCACATACTGGCTGAATGAGGAGAGCTATAGTAGAGGATTTATCTTCACCTACTTCAAATCACTACACAGAGGTGACTCTTGTTTAAATACTAGTCTCTGGTCAGTGTTGGTTTTCTCAGTCTTGCCCAGTAGTGTTAGACATTACTCCTACTCTGATTATTATAAATGTGACAATATCATAATGCCTTTTCTCACTCTTTCCTGGTGCAGAGAGAATCACATTGTATCTGCAGGCTAAACTGGCTCCCACTGTTAAATACAACCTGCGTACCTGGCTTCCAGCAGGCACAGACAGGTAATTTTTAGCTGGATAAATGTATGCCCTGCACTGTGGTTTGGAAGTTTAATCCACTAGCATCCTAAACATCAGTTTACTACAGTTTAAGCACTCACACTAATGAAATTCCCACTTATCAAGGTGGCTACTTTACTGAGCCAACAGCCTTTGCCCCAAAATGAGTGAGGAATGTGCACCCAATCCATCCTGCAAGTTTCCCCAGCAGGGTGGTAACCTCCACTTGATGAATGAGTTCAAACTGGTGTGGATCTGAAACCACCACAGTCAATTCAGCTGATGGTCTGATATGATCAGAATTATATGAATATAATTAACAAACTGTTGTAGATAAACTGCTGTTGTTGAATGCAACCAGCTGTATACCATAAGTTGTTAACTCTAAGTGGCTGACTCCAGTGTGAGAGGGTGTGCATGTCAGGAGCTAGAGGACATCATGTCTATCGCCGTCCCAAAGTTCAAACAAGTTTTTAGCCTGCAGCAAAAGGATGTCTGTGAATTTCTGGGCAGGCAAAAGTTTACTAGCTATGACAGGACTGATGGTAGCTTTGTTGTTGATATTAACTGGCCATTGAAGACTAAATTCATTTTTAGTATTTTCTATGAACTTAATTAAGTATCTGCTTTACCTAAAGATGGCAATCACAGTTTATGTGAAGCTTTTGTTAATTGTGGGACAAATGCTAGAAGCTTTTGAATACCTCTGACTTGCAAAACTTTCAACAGTCCCACTGTTCATTTGCACTACAGTGATGGTAAGGACATAATGTAATGAGTAATGTACAGCATCAAACAAGCCAAGCAAGAACCATGAATGGAAATGCAAATTACTTCACTGACACCATATTACATTACAGGCAGAAGTAATATAATTAAAAAATTAAATTTAATTTAATACCAAATACTGTTTGCTGCAATTTTATAGATTTAATGACTCCTACAGTGTGTGTCACACTCAGAATGTTCTTCTTTACTTCTTCATTTAATGTATTATCATAGCTACATATTTGGATCATTGTAACTACTCTTGGAAATCAAAAAAATTAGAAATAAAATCAGTCCCTCGAGAGCTAAGAAAAAGTATTCTTTTTTAATGGTATTCCTACATTTCTCTTCTCCTTATTTAAATAGGTTAAAAGTCTCTTGAAATAACTTGGAAATTTCTTTCACTCTCTTGCCTCTGCAAAAGTGATGTCGAGAATTAAATGCCCCATTGCTTCAAGAAGTCCTTGTGAGGCCCCATCTGGAGTACTGTGTCCAGATCTGGGGCCCCCAATACAAGAAGGATGTGGAACTGTTGGAGAGGGTTCAGAGAAGGGCCACGAAAATGATTAGAGGGCTGGAGCACCTGCCCTACGAAGAGAGGCTGAGGGAGCTGGGCTTGTTCAGCCTGGAGAAGAGAAGGCTGCGGGGGGACATCATTGCAGCCTTCCAGTACATGAAGGGAGCTTATAAGCAGGAGGGGATTCAACTTTTTCAAAGGATAGACAATGACAGGACAAGGGGGAATGGATTAAAGTTAAAGGAAGGAAGGTTTAGATTAGATATTAGGGGGAAGTTTTTTACAGAAAGAGTGGTGAGGTGCTGGAACAGGCTTCCCAGAGAGGTGGTGGGTGCCCCGTCCCTGGAAGTGTTCAAGGCCAGGTTGGATGGGGCCCTGGGCAACCTAGTGTAGATCCAGGCCTGAGGTTGGTGGCCCTGCGTGTGGCAGGGGCGTTGGAGCTCTGTGATCCTTGGGGTCCCTTCCAACTCATACCATTCGATGATTCTATGAAGTCACATTTCCCTGCTTTTGTCAGTAGGCCTCTCTCATTTTTTCAAAGAGCCTGGATAAGTATCTCAGACCATCTGCTTTTTCCTGCTGCTCTGCATTTACCTTGTTAGGGTAATCCATAGGACACTAATCCCCAAGGTACACATGAGGGTATTCCACCCCAGCTCTAGAGCGTGTTGCAGGTGACAGGCCAGCAGTGCTCTGTGGGAAGGAATGCCTTAGCCACCATGAATTAGTGCAGCCCTCCATGCTGCAATTAGGGAAAAACACTCTCTTTCACAGTCCTCTCCTCTATTCAAATTTTAGTATACTGAAATATGTCAGAAGTTGTTTCTGTGTTATTAAACACCTCTCATATTCATCAAAGTCTTACATAGAGAGACATAAAAGCAATACTTTACTCATTTTAAGCAAAAATGCTAACAGCATATTCCAGTGAACAAGGGACAATGGTGGTGAGTAGTGATAAATTTAATAAAATAAACATACATCTATTGCATAGAAGCAGCAGGACCTATGGAAAGTGTCTTTGGTATTGTGCACACTGAGCAGCTGCGGCTTTTAGCAGGCTATCGCAGGAACTCATAAATCTTAAATTCTCTATTTGGATGGAGATAGTTTTCATACTTTATCTCTTCTTTAAGTGTGAGATGAGGCTACTCCTCTGTAATGGCACAGCGTATCAACTTGCACTCATCACCCTGAGAGCAGTCATCCTGACAGTATGCATTAGTGTCAAGAAAACCTGACTCCTCCTGGTGTGAAAAGTGCTGTGTCACAGGTAAAATACCTTCCGGCACTTTGCTCGGGGTACTCCTACCTCTTAAGCTCTAGCATTTAAAAGGTCAATTATGCAATTTTCAGGTAAAAATAAAAACCAAAATGAAATTGAGAAGGTGTTCTGGTGAATGAGGGGTTGTGCTAACCTGTCTTACAGCTGAGCAGTAATTAAAAACTAAATACTGGGATATTTCTTGATGCCAACAGAGACAGAGCCTTCCAGTCATAATCACTGGAATTTTATAATGTAGTTTGGGTGCTCCTTCCCCCACAACTCGCATTGTAAATTTGTAATTTTGCAAAAGCTATCTGTAGCCTTGACATTTCAGAACTATTTTTTTTCTGTCCTGTGGCTCCTTCAGGCCTGATGGGAGATCTGACCTTCAGGATCACAAGACTTTCTTTTTGTCCTCACTGTAGAAGCACAGGCTTGCCTTTTGCTGCTTTCCCCTCCACTAGAATAGGGGCTGGGGTTTTCTCTAGAGAGGAAAATCTCAGAATTAACACCTTACTGAGCTCCATAGGGCAGTAATTCACGTCTATCAGTCTGTTCATTGTGTAGCCAGATGGGAACCTTTTCCCCACACTCCTGGTAACTAGAAAGTTACTTTAGAAAAAGAGAAGTTCGTGTTTTAATGCCACTGCTCACCATACATACTCAAGCCACTCAGTTCACACTTGATTTGTGGAAGTCATGTACTTCTCTAGGAATGAGCAGATGAACTAGACTCCAAACTATCAAAATAAGGCTACACCCCACACATTGATATTCTGTGTAGGAGAGCTTTCCACCCATTCCTAGGGTATCCCATGGTTCTTCAGAACAGCAGTTACTCTGTTTTCAGACAAAACATCTCCACGCTACTTTCTCACTTTTTTCTTTCTTCTCTTTCCACTCTCATGCATCCTGTTCTTTCCTGCTGAATCCTCTCCCCTCCCTTCTCCTCAGATATCTCCTGGCAGCAACTTAGGTGGCTTCATGTAAAATAAAGTAAATTTTTTTTAAAAAAAGGCCAAAAGTGCATTGCCTAGGGGAATGTTCTTTCCCCATATATCCTTACCCCTCCAGACTTCCTACCCCATTCCCCACTTCAACTCTCAACATCCCTTGTCATGCTTTATCACCCCTGCAATCCCAAGCTCTCCCAGCACTCCTTGGCACCTCAGGTACCCCAGTGTGTTCTGGCTGAGCCTCTGTTCTGGTTACTCAGGGTGTGCAGGCTTCCTGCCCAGTTTCTGCGCAGACTGTCCCACTTCCGAGCGCGCCACCACGACACGGCTGGCTGGCTCCAGCTCCCAGCCCTGGGCACTCCACCCAGCTCCTGGTTACAACAGAGAATATCTCTATCTTATTCTAGTTGCACAATCCCTACAAAACACCAAAACAGTGGTTTCTTCAGTAAATCAGGAATTGCCATTGATGTCAGTGTCTTAATTCCGAACACCAGTGTCCTCTACTTGTAATTTTAACACTTTATGCGTGTACTGTGTAGAATCAATCTTTATATGGGACATTATGCTAGCTCTTCTTGAAATCTTTGCTATGTTCTTCTTCCAGTATCCCTAAAGTATTACAGAAATCTCATGGAGATACAAACAGAGATCAGGAAGTACAGAAAAATGTACTACTAATTCCTTTATTCATATATTTCAGTTACAAAAATACATTCTATAAGGTTATTCCAGATATGTATATGCTCATTATGGAACACAGCAGCTACCACCAAGTAGCTTACAACTTAAATCACAAAGCAAGTTACTAACAAAGGGCAAACTCACGACTTTGGAGTGCAGCCAAAGAAAGATGGCTGTACACCACAGAGTTTGTCAGCATCCACTGTGCATAGATGATGTGAAGACTTCCCTCCTGGAGTACTGAGTGGCCATTTCTGGTTGCACCTGCCCTGTGACTGTTGTCATCTTTCTACACAGACAAGAATTTTTACCAGTAGTACCACTTTGTCTCAGACAAGATGAACTTACCTTGAAACCCTTTTTCAGGAGGAGAATAGAAACCAAAAACAAAACATTGTTACCTTGCACAATGGCATTGTCTCTGTTATACTGGATTCTGGGCATTTGTCACCAAGTCCAATTTACTATAGGATTTGTGGGTGCGTTATATTAATGACTGCTGAGAATTTAAATGGACCACAAGTTAGATACAATTTAAAGTCTGTGTTGACAATTACACCCAAAACTTAATCTCCGTATGTTTTGAGAAGGCGGAGGTAGGCACTTAGTTATGTAACATAAAGAGACAAGGTTTTTTTAATGAAATGATGATGCCTTTTCTTCAGTGGTCTAGTGAGCACATAAATTTGTTGATATGTTTTAGTAATGAAGTACATAGCACCATAAATAATCTGCTTCTCAGGGAGTGAAATCTGTACAGCAAATGACAACGAAAGAGAAGTAAACTGTAAATTAGAATGCTAGGGTAGGACTTATAGTTGCATATAACTACTGAAATTAAATGAATGAGAAGATAGGCAGTGTCCCCTCTAAACTCACCTGATATCCTTCCACGGATTTATCAGAAACGTGGTGCCAAGAAACAGACATTTCAGAAGATGACAAAACCTTTACGCTCACGTCTGTAGGTGTTTCAGTTGGAGCTGGAAGATGAAACACATGTTAAACATCCAATCTCACCCAGTGATGTTGTTATACTTGCTTGTATTTTGTATTATTTTTGTGGCATCAGGGGTCAAATGTGTTAAATCTTTAATTTGTATTTCCTTGAGTAGACTTTAAATTCAGTGATGAATCCGTATGGGAAATGTCTTGATAAGAACAAAGAAATGATTCTATTACTTGTCTCAGACCATGTATTTTCATTCTTTAACACACTCCACGCTGAAATATATGTAAATAAAACCCAGGCTTTGATAAACAGAATGAAGCATCCAGTGACCTTTTAATAAATCGATGGCAGCTCACAGATTATGCACATTGAATTTTTTAAGGTAGCTACACACAGATATTCCTGTGTATGCTGCTTAGCCATGATGACACAAAGCTTTTATGTATTAGAAATAGAGCTGGCCAGTGGCACATATAAACTTGAATGTAAGTGTGAAATAGTCTAAGAGCACCCTTCTATTAGGCATGCAACACAAAGTCAATGAAGGCGGCAGGCTATTATAAGGTGATAACCTTTTATTAAGGGATTAGACTATTAAATTCCAGTTTAATTATAAGAAGCTGTTAATTTCACTGTCACTTGCATTTTAAGCAAGGTAAAAATTTTTAAAAGGCGTAAATTTAGCAATGCCTATAAGAGGAAGTTTTCTAAGCTCAGAACAGTTCTCTGTGGCAAATGTTTTGAAACAAGTTGCAACAGACGGGTATGGCAGCCTGAGCTGAGGAAAGCTTTCATATACTTAATCTTCCAACTGGGCATCCAGTCAACTATGCATCAAAACAGCCACTGTTAAGAAAAAACCCAGTTACATCTCTCATGAAAAGTACCCTAGGTAACAAAACAAGCTTGTATGCAAAGTTACCTTTTGTAATTGTCTTTCAGTGACTGTTAATAATGCAAATGTGTAATTAAAAATGATACATTATTGCAAAATTGTTTTCACAGTGACAGGAATTTAGATAAGCAAGAGGCCTATGAACTCATTGCAAGCAATCACTACTCACTACTAGCAATGGCAGGTATCACTAGTAGCTGTCAGATATGGAACTTGGCTTAAAGCATGTGGGAACACAGATATTCCCCAGTCACTACAGTGAATAAAAATGCCACAGAGACACACACTGACATATTACAAAATGCACAATTTATAGTGGAAATGCTGTCATTATATTTATGTATGTACATATATTTATACAGATCCATATGGAATATTGTATGAGCATATGCTTTAAAATCTCACTAGTACCTTTGAGAAGCTGTGTTGTCTGACAGTGGTATCACTTGCTGACTCAGAGGTACAGAAGTACAGGTCCAATAGATGTGATCATCTCAACTATTCCCAAATCACTGTCAGAATTTGCCAAAATGTTTCATACTGAAAAGTTCCAACTGACAAGGATTTTACTGATACAATACTCTAAACAATATTTCATCCAGTTATGCTTGTTTATGAGCTCCAAATAATTTATATCCCTATTTGGCATTTATGTTCTATAAATATTTTGCGGTCTCTCTTGAGCCAAAAAGATGACATCAGCTGCTTTTTCTCCAGACTTCTAATTCAATAGTTGTACCAATAAAAGATGCATTCAAGTGGGCCTCACAGTATGTTTTCTTCACCAAAACCACAGTGGTCATCAAACAATTGTCTTTTAAGCATAACTATACAAAATTAAGGCCAGGAGAGAGTAAGCATGGCATGAGGTGACTTTGTACAAATCCTGATGCCAGCAGAAAACTCTGCAGAATGTTCTTTGAATAACTTTCATCACACCTATTGGAAAAATTACTTCTATCCCACCTAGAATTTCCTGGATTTGATACGGTCAGTAGTCAGGGTCAGACCTCTGCACAGGAGCTATGAGCACTACTGGTAAGGTTTGGACCACCCTGAATCTGTCTGGTTTAGTGATGTTTGTGCTTGAAATCAAAGAAAAGAAGGTTCACTGAGCTTCTATTAATTTTTCTGCCTGGATCTGGCATCATTTAGGCACAAGTATTTAATAAAGGGGTTTTATCAAGTATCCAGAATTTGCTAAAGTCTATTTTAGAATGTAAGCAGCCACTGAGCTGAGCTCTTTCTTTGGAAGCTGGCACTACTGCACATTTGCTTTTCACCAGTCTTTTGGAGCTACTAGGCTCTGACAAGTCTCTGAACTGGTATGGTTAGTATAATCCTAATTTAAACACATCAGAGTCTATCAGACAGCTGTCAATAATGTTAGAGAAAGGACAGATACTGGAACGTTACTTGGCAGATAGGGCTTTTATTACACCATGGCTATTTACTAACTCATTTATACATCTTCAGAAACAACTGTTCCGTAGCTGTAGCAGCTGCTGAAGGTGATATCCTAAGGCACGCTTCTCTGAGAAAAAGGATTCATATTAACCTTTCCAGATAGCCAAGTGTTGCTAGCTTGAATCTGGAATTATTGTAAGAAACAAAAGGACTATTTCATCTTTCCTCTGTGTGTGGGCGATTTGTGTTCCCATTAGTGCTAATGGGAATCATGAACATAAATCTCCCATAGAGTACACAGAGTACAGACCAGAGTCGGATGTGTGAGAATGTGGCTGTGTTATCATATCCCTCCTCTTGGCTCTTTGGCCTGGATCTGTTGATTCTGTGAAGGAGATTCTGCTTTATGGAAAGAAAAATACAAGCAATTCTTCTTTAGGTTTCTGGCAGAAATTAATAAACCTCATTTTTTTTTAAAGCAGGCTTGAGTGATTATGTTGCAATTAGGATGTTGTATATATTTCTTCTGATTGAAGGTAAACCTTCTTCTAGTACTTTCTCTCTCCTGCTGTTTGGAAATGTCATTTTAACTTCAATCTTAAAGATCACAGCATGGGAAATAATCCCAGTAAGAATTAAGAAAAAGATTTTAGTGCAATGTTGAAAAGGTTTTCATTAAATTATTCATTTGATAGCTCTAACAACCAAACCGGAAAAAATGTGGCATGAATAATTTATATTAGACTCTAAACATGCTGGAAATGTAACTTGATAGAACTGAACTATCTTCCTTTCATAATTTTGGGCTAGATTCTGATATTGATCTACCAGAATAATATGCTTCAGTGTGGTCTGTTAAGCAGAAAAAAAATACTTCTATGTCACATACATGTACTGAGGTCACAGAGACAGTGATGGATAATGATGTAAATGTTTTAGGTGACAAATAAGAACATCAGAATTTCGTGTTTGGTTTTTTTTTAATTCTTCAATCTGTTTAGCAAACTGTGTTAAGAAGTTTGAATGCTTCTGTGTATTGCTCATCGAGGGCAAGTACATCACACAGCAAGCAGCCTGAAGTTGTTTATTCAGAACAACTGCAAGTGCTTTGTGTGAGCAAATACTACACACCCTCCTTGCCGAAGACATGCATTGCTGTATCAATTGGTGTCAAGGACCAGGTCGTCTCTACTGATGGTGGTGCTGATCTGGGCCCTCAGTGTAAAACTTATTTGGAAACTTTACTCACCATCTTGTGCTGAATAAATGACAGCAGTGAGACTGAATGGTCCATCCCCTTTGTTGTTAAAAGCTTTCACTTTTACTTGGTACTGGGTTGAAGGTGGCATTGATTCATCCTTGTGGACATACCGGCCAATTTCAGGGTTAGTAACTGTAACTCTTCTCCATTCTTTCTCACCAAATGGCTTGAAAGCCACTATATAACCAAAGTTGTTGCCATAGTGGTATTCTCTTGACAAAGGCTGAAGAGGTAAAAGATAAAACATTACTTTTCGTGGACAACTAAACTAATGGATCTCTAATGAAATACACAGAATACAGAAAGCATGATATGTGCATTGTAAAAACCACTGAACTAAAGTTCCATTTTCTCCTGGTTTGTTCTACAGTTTTCTCCAACCTCCTTTAAAAATACACCATCTTCACTACACAGATCTGCAGTAGTAGCATATCTGCTACCAAAACACTTTAAGATCTTGTTCCTCATCCAAATTCAACGCAAGACACATCATGTTACCTCCTACAGAAAGAAACCAACAATGACTGGGTACTAAAACTAGCAAAAAGGGCTTTCTTAAGGAGCAAGTGATAGTGAATATGGAACAGATGCTCTATGCAAGTATATGTGTGGCTCACCTAAATTATTTTGATCTGCCTTAAGTTTGTCACTTATCCAACATGCACAGCTGATGAAGAGAGATGGACTCATTCAAAGACCAATTGGTTCTACCGCTTTTCACTGACAATGGAGGGGGTCCACTTGCTGTTTTAGGTTATCTACTTAGCTTTTAACTGGTAAAAGTTTGAGTAAGATGACTCCCACATTCATCATGAGCATTAAAGGTACCTATCCAAAATATTTCTTAAAACTGTAGCTGATTTCTTATGCCTAGGAATGCTGGAAAATAGAAAATTAGGGCAGACCATCTGCTGCAATGAATTTTGCTTCAGTTTTTTCCTCCTCAGTCCACAACCATCAGACAGTGCTCCCAATGGGACAAAATCATGTCCTTCACCCCTGCATCTGAAGGCTGACCAGAAGCATCCTTTGAAAATAAACTCCATGCATCACCTTTTCCCATACAGAGATGAAACAGCTAATTTTGTGGCAAAGGTCCTAGAGTAGTACAACAAAGAGTAAAGAAGCAACTATTCTCCTTAGGCATTTGCCCACTACTGTAGCATTTCAGCCAACATGTGTGGAGAAATTCTGAGCAAGGATTTATGAAACTTAGATGTTAATAACAGAAAGAAAATCCACAACCTAGCTCATATGTTTTGATGTTTGTATTTGTCTGAAGCTAGAATGAAACTCTAAAGATTCTCTGAGAAAGAAAACTCATTGAATGTTCTGAACAATAGAAACATCTAAGTTTTGGCTTCAGAAACATAACACATGGATTAGAACACTATTATACATAACAAGAAAAAATGAAGGCAAACAGATGTTTGAACTTAAAATTTGAAAAATGTCTGGTAAGCTCATATGAACAATGATGGACCACTAACTGATGCAGCTGTCTGCAGGCCTCTGAATACATAACTTCTTTGGCTTTTCTGGGAAACACAGGTCAAATGCAGATATATGTCAAATATGAATTATAATAGAGCTTTAGACAGTGAAAAGACACTCATCTACCTACAACATGACTTCTGAGAACACAAGTGATTTGGCAATTAAGATGACTGCCCAGATATAAAATTTAAGAAACCCCTCATGTGAGAAAGGAAATGGTATTTGGTCTCTAGCTGTGACACTAAACATAAGCCACTAGGCAAAGACTTTAACTGCAAATCAGCTATGAAAAAGAATCCATTAGATAATCTATTTTATGTGCTCAATTTTTTGTGTGTCAGCCATATCCTCAGTGTACCTACTGGAGGAGTTAAAACTCATGTCTTCTTAGCTTTTTTTCTACTTCAGGTTTAACTGGTCATCAGGTAAATGTTGGCTACCTAGTTTTCCAGAACAGGTAACATACCTTCACATACCTAAGCTTCACAGGCAGCCTTGTGATGCAAAAAATTAATTTTATGGACTGGGTCACCTTTGATAGCTTGTCTTCTGACTCTATCATTGCATGTAGCTGCTTAGAATAAACCAGAAACCTATCTCATATGCCAAAGTAAGCAGCCTGGACATAGCCCTAGTCTCAGGATGATTTTCAGCCAGAGCAAACTTCAGAAAGCCAGGACTGGCACTTCTGGAAGGTCTTAAATAAAATGGTGAAAGCAGCTTGACCTTCAACAGCTGCACATAGTACTAAATAGCTGAAGAGTTTGTGGCATCCACTAAAAACTTTTAAAAACAAAACAGAAGAGGGAAAGACAGATGGGGAAAATGAGGAAGAATGGGCATGCCACTCCTACCTCTTTTTCTCAGTGCTTTCAAAACAAGACTCAGAAGAGCTTTGATTGCATCTTTGGATGCCTCATTCAGCCTGGGCTTATGAATCACAGTAAAAGCTGAAGGGGGGTTGGCAGTAACATGTGAACCTGCCATACATTTTGTTCTTCTCTTCTTAATTAAGGACTACTTTGAGTAGTATATGCAAATGTCAGCACATTTGGGGAAATCAATATACACCTTTATCTTAGCCTTACAGATAGATATATTGTTGTCTGTCAGACAGGCTCCATAAATCCAATGCCTCTATTCATAAACACTTGCTAGACATGGTATGGAAGATTCTTGGGAAGTAAATATTTGAAGACATGCTTAATTTGTCTGACTAAATGAGCTATTCATTACAGAACAGATGTAAAAAGCATGACATTAGGTAAGAGAAGTAATTGGAATATAAATCTATTTGGGTGTATAGGGAAGACTGAAATGATCTTGTACTTCAGATCTTGCATTAGTCACTACTCTCCTGGTTACAGTTTGGTTTTTTTTTTTACTTTGGTCACAGCCAAACTTTCACTGTACTGAAAATGCCACGAGTGTGGGTCTTTACATGTTGTGTGAGAAGAAGCTCTGTAGTTTGTTAAAGTTTTTATGAGACAGCACTTGTGAAGAAATAATAAAATAATCTAGGTCTTGTGCAACTGTCCAACTTTGCAAAAATAAATAAAGATCAGAATCAAACCAATTAGGACACATCTAATTCCTAACCTCTTGTTAGCAGAACTAAGAAATAACCTTTTCAATATATTTTAACAGAAGTATGGATCTTCCTTACTCAGAAACTTAGACATTTTTTCCTGAGGTAAATTAATTGCTAAAATACTTAGGGAGAATGTATAAATACTTTGCAGTGAATTAAAATAAAAAACAAACAAACAAAACCCCCCCAAAACAACAGGAAGACCTAAATCTGTTAGCCCAAATGTATCAGTGCAATACCTACCATCCATGTTATTGTCAGCTCGCGATTGCTTCCGCCCCCTCCTCCAACATCAGAAGGAGCCACATTAGGAGCTAGAAAAACAGCATAGACCAGAAACATGACTACAAAGTATGCACCAAGTAAAAATATCACTATTTGCTTTTCTTTTTACCAGCAGGGCCAATGAGCACACGTGGCACACACAATTAAAATAATGATAGTCTGTAATAGCTGTGAGAGTCTGTGGTCTTGCCAAGACTAATGTATAGCTACTGCTGCAGGAATCACGCCAGTTCTAACCATAGCTAGCAATCATTCTTTTCAACCATATTCTCTACAAATATTTAATTGAACATTCAGAAACGAAACACGCCCCATAGGTTTTAAGAGAAGTACTGTGTGTTATTCTTGTTCTTCTTCAGACTTTGGTATGCCAAGGGCTCAAGCACCCAGGACTTGCACAGGTATTTAACTTAACAGACTGTGATCGGTTCCATCTACTTCAATGGATTTACTCACAACGTGTAAGGTTAAACCCATGGATAGATCTTTGAAGCACCGGCCTCCCAATCCTATTCTAGATTAGTGGCACATGCCTTCTTGATTAGCGTGTTCAGAATGGGTAGATGTTCAGAAGAGAAGTGGCATAGCACTTAGTAATTTACCAACTGCACTTTACGTTGAAATTTTGTGTAATGAAATAAAATCTGTTTTTCTATTGTTAGTGCACAGCTGAGTGCACTCTCAAGGAATCCATCACAAATCATTCGTATATTCTCATTTCTGTAAGACTCTTTGCACTAAGGGTGATTATTCTATCACTAACCTCTACGGTGTTAGTCTATTTATTTGCTGTCACTCAATACTGAGGAGACACAAAGTACCACTGAAAACTTTGGAAACGACTGCCTACCTATAGTGCATTAAATATGCCCCAGGTGGTCACGCATTAGCTACAGCCCTGTCTACATGAACGTGTTCTTTGTGTTAAAAGTTCTTGTAGGATCAGGCATTTTCTCCACTAATCAGTGAATGTCACAAGATTGTAAGGAAACAGTTACTAAGTGCTCTCGCATTATTTAAGAAAGATGTTTGCTGAGGCCTTCTCTGAGGGTCTTTACAGAGGAGAAACACAAAGCAGACAGGAATTAAAGTTTTCAGAAGGGATAAAAATATGTAATGATAAATCTGAAATTGAAATCAGCATTCGGTGCATGGTTTGTGTTACTTATTTCTGGTCTTCCATTGGAGAATGAGACTAAACATACATATCGTGACAATTGGAGAGGAAGCTTGGACTTGGTACTTGACCTTGTTATTACAGAAAGGCACTATCTATTATAAGCCTATAACTTTAGTGCTAAGCTAGAAACAGAGGGTTGCTAGAAGGCTTAAGTAGTCAAAGAAGATACACAGGCTGCCAGAGAAGAGAAAAAAGAGTGGCTAATGTCTTACAAATCACCCTTTTCAAGAGAATCTCCCTCATTCTCTCAACCATTAAACCCAGGTTTTTCTCTCCATTAAGAGCAGGCTACTAATTAAGACAGTTATACTTACAGACAATTACTCTAATGCTTCCAGAAGCTAAAATACATAAAAGCAGACTTTGATCCATTGAATTTCAAGAAATCCTTGTGAAATGTGTTATTGTTGAAGCAAGCACATTTCATTAAAATAATGCTAATCAAAGTAACTGAAATTAGTTATTTACAAGAAGAGAGACTTCAAAACTGAAAAGGGCAGTGATAACATCCGAGTTTAACAGACATTACTTGTCACTCACACAGTACAACAAATACGCAGCACTCTCTGTTGCTGTTTAACACAGAACAAATGTTAAAAATAATTACAATGCGTGGATATGTGTTGTTGTTTGTGAAATAAAATATCCAACTTCTTCAGATCTACATGAAATCAGTACTACAGAAGCAGCACAGCACACACAGTACTGGTTCTGTAGTAGTCTGGAAGCTGACAGTGCCACCTGAATCCTATTGTTGCTGCTCATCACAAATTCCAGCTCCTGGCAGAAAATGCACTTGGCCACAGAAGTTCATCTGCAAACCGTTACTGATTTATCCCCTATTTTGGCATGGTGAGAAGTGCTGACTGATGCCTAGGAAGACATTAACATTTTGCTTTGTTTCACTGAAACCGGCTTGACAGTCTGCCAGGGGCGACAATGGTGCTGTGCATCGGGGATGAGACAACAGACTAAAACTACCTCTTGCAAAAGCACTTCATCCTGATACAAAACTGGAGGATATGCCATTTTTGGGAGGCCACGACAAATACCATGAACATGGCACACTGCAAAGTACAGGACACTGTCACTATTCCACCTGTGAGCATTATTTCCCCTCTCTTTCTGTCTCTTTTCTGACATTTCGAAACTGTTGTGCACCAGGCACTCGAGAAGCATGTGTAGATTTCTCATTTAGATTCCTGGGCCTTCAAATACAGCTGTTGAGTCATAAAACATATGATGCTAATAGTCAGTTTTATAGGCAGCAATTTCCTTTTACTTTAATACTAAAGTTCTGTGGCTTTTCCCTCCCGGTCCAGATTAATTTACCCAATCTGTATTTCCTTTCTCCTTAAGCAACAAACACTTTAATGGACCAAATATGGGTCTTTTTAAATGAATGTCTTGAAATTTATAAAGCAAGTATATTTTATTTTGAAAATACTATCTAATCAAAGTAATGGCCTGACAGTTGTAGCTCCAAAATTTAATTTTTATGATTTGGTTTTGCATTTTAAGGTTCAAATTGCAAGCTACGAGACAATTGCAAATGTATCTAGATTGCACCTGGGTGCTAATAAGTGTTAAGGAGGATAGACTGGTATACAGGCTTTATTGGATGCAGTCTTTTTGCAGTGATACATTACCTCCTAGAGCACTGCTGTTATCTCCTTTGTACAGTCCAACCAGAATGTGTTATCTTGAATAATAACATCTAATTCCTCATTTTGGAGAATTAAATTTTAAAAAGGACATGCCTGAGCTTAAAGGATATCCTTAAACATGCTCTGAGGTTTTAACATTGAGCAATTAGTCTGATAAGGGCATATGTTGTGTCGGATAATGTCACATCTTTGACATGGAATAAGAACACACCAAGACCAAACCTTCAATCACAGAAAAATGGCATTATCCAGTAAAACGCACATCCTGTTATGCAAACCAAACAGCAAATGGGCATTTTCCTTGCTAATCACACGCATGTTTTTTCTGGGCATTTTCCTTGTTAAACACATGCATGTACCCTGGTCCCAAGCACTTGCATGCACTCATACACACAGCCTGACTGATAGATACAGCTCTAAAAGATACACTGTGATTCTGTTTCAGCAATGGAGGCAAAATTTGCTGCTTGTATCACGATGTTTCTTTCCTGTCTGCTTAGATGTTATCACTTCTGGACAGCCTGGCATTTGCTTACTAAAATCTATAGTATTGAGTGGCAGAAAATATATTTTCTAGACTTGCAGCTTATAAAGTTGTGGGGTTTTTTTCAAATAAAAACTAAAATTAAAATATTGACTAATAAAAATGTGAAAATCAAGAAGCCCATTAAAAAAGCTTGAACATTTCCTGTTTACGTACGAGCGCCTTCAGTTCTAACTCTCTGTGATGGCATGCTAGGTTCTCCTGTCCCCAAAGTGTTTGTCGCTATTATCCGGAACTCGTATTCCATCCATGGAATTAAATCAATCACTGTAGCAGATTCCATATTTCCTTCAATATCGGATGGTTCTAAAAAAAAAAAAAATGAGAAATTGCTTTAGACAACAGCACTCTCACAGTAAGGTTAGCCAATCATGTGGCTGATTTCGGCAAAACTACTATTGTTCTGCAGCCACAGATAGGTGTGGGAAGAAACTTGATGCTGTACGTTAGGAATACCATATTTTACAAAGAGCACTCATGGCAGTGACTGTGAATTTGGAAACTCTGACATCATCTTGGATAAGCCCTTATAGATTTGTAAGTTTTAACTGGGTGTGAACTAGTAAAAGAGATACATGCAGTTATGAGATATCCTTACTAATTACATGTTGCTGTAGAATTTCATTTTACCTACAGACAAATGCAATGAGAAATGTGGAATGCAGAAACAGTAAAATAAAAATTCATCGTATAGACAAGGGATAGACATGTGGAAATACAGGGTTCAATCCATTGATAAAGGGTGATTTATAAAATGTGGTCATATTTCTGGGCACCTTATTAGCGAGCACGTTACAGCTTGCTATCTACTTCTGATACAATATGGGGAAGTCTTCTTGTAATTCCTGTGAAAAGACTTACTGTCATAAGGATGAGCTTCTTTACCATAAGAGAAACGTGTAAGTCATGACTCTGTCTGCAACTCACAGACAATAGGGGTTGTTTCTACAGCTGTCTGCAGTTAGAGAGAGACAGAGTTTCACTTGTGTGGGCCAAGAGCTGTTTGTCAAATTAGAAACTTGGGTTCAGAGGCAGATGAGAAATGAGATATTCTGCACATGAAAGGCAGTTTTGAGTTAAAATATGAATGGAGTTAAAACATGAATGCAATGGCTGCAAAAAAAAAAAAAAAAAAAAAGGCATGGCAGTGTAAGCACTGGATGGTGACAAAATTTCCCTCTCCCTAATGATCATTATATTTTTCATTCCAAAGTAAGGCCCTGAAGGAGAAAAACACATTACATTTTCTTTCCACCTGGCCACTACCATCCCTCATCTTTACTCAGATTGTTTTTCTGTCCAGTCAGTGGAGCCATTGCAAACCTCCTGTGACATCCAAGCCACGATAGAAATATGTCATTCCTTTTCCCGGGCTACTATCAATCTCCTAATTTAATCTTACTGTGCCAAAAATTCCCAGAATAATTATGAATACTCAATACAATGAAAATCTGAAATCTGTTAACTGTAAAGAGCAAGAGAAATGTAAACAACTTCTTGCATAACCCATTCATACTTATTTCCATACCGTGAATTAGAATACACTTCTTTCATAAAACACACTTGGCATTATGCAACTTGAGATGAATGATTTGGTTTGGGAATAATGATAGCAGCAACAATAACAGTAATATTTCCAAAGAGCAATGCCAAAGTATATTTTTTTCTTCCACACATTGAAAATTAGCAGCATTAAATGCTAGCCTAAACGCTGATGAGAGATCAATTTGGACTTTTCATCACACTTCTTTAATATGAAAGTGAACTCAGAGTCAAACTGGGAGGAGCCCAGAAACTAAGTAAAAGCTTGCAGCAGTGCTAGTTATGGTTACTATTTTTTGTAACCTATTTTTGAGGTAATCATCTATTAATCAAATTACTCAGTGTGGTTCAAATGAAAAGGCAATGATTTTGCAAACACTGTAATAGTTCATGTCAACATTTTAGAATGTAATGTATATCTTTTGACTGGCTTCTTTAAAAATGAATCCAACAATCTAGATTCCTCCATGTCTGACTCAAGATGTGAAACCCACTCAGCTTGCCAAAGGATAAGTCTCAAAGTCTGAGTGCATGTGTCAATGACGATCTCGTTAATTCTGTGAAGCGTAAAAACGTCGGAGATGCAGAGCAGTGCATCCCATCATGCCTATAACACCTTAAACAGGGAATCTTCCTGTCAAGTGAGATGGGTTCAAATGTCTGCTCTCAACAAGACACAGAGAAGATCTGAGTCCAACACTTGTATCTTCTACACATGTTTCTAGTGCTAGTAACACACAATACAAAAGGAAACAGCATCAGAGCTGCCACCCTCTGTTTAAAAATTCTTCCTGCATTGTCCTATAACATTGTTTCTTCCCAATTCCTTTTTTTCTTTCAAACTAAAAAGTAAATTATGGGGAAATAAAATATAATTTATCCTAAAAAAGCAGAGGCTGATCTAAAAGGGTCCTCCTTCCTCTTTGTATTGTTACTGAATCTAATCCTCAGATATTTGGACAGCTCTAAATTCTACACAGAATATTTTCTTAAAGGGCACAGAAATCTATTTTACAGAAACTATTAAAAATATAGAAAAGATAGGAAGGGACTGGGAAACCTTCTAGCTTTAATTTCCAAGCTGACTGGTGGAGGTAATTCTGTGCAACAGAGCTACATATACTACATTTTCTAGACGTATTATGTAAGGCACTAGAGCTAGTCAGATTTTTCAGGTCAATGTGTCAAAATCCATTTCTTGGACATCTCTCTCTGTAGTTTCAAAGGACAACTTAAATAAAGGACAATAGCTGCAACTTTTATATTTTTAGTATTTTGAACTGTTTATCCACCGAAGGGTATTCATCCACCTGGGGGTACTGAGAGAGCTGGCAGATGTGCTTGGCAAACCCTTTCCATGATCTACTAGGAATCCTGGCAGACTGGGGAAGTTCCAGTCAACTGGAGGCTGGCAGATGTTACATCCATATACAAGAAGGGTCAGAAGGAGGATCCAGGGAACTACAGGCCTATCAGTCTGACCTCAGACCTGGGGAAGATCATGGAGAGGGTCATCTCAGGAGCTATCATGCAGCACATGCATGATGGTCAAGGGATCAGGCCTAGTCAACATGGGTTTACAAAAGGTAGATCCTGTCAAACTAACCTGATCACCTTCTATGACAAGGTGACCCGCTTAATGGACGAGGGGAAGGCTGTGGATGTGATCTACCTGGATTTTGGTAAAGCCTTTGACACCGTTTCTCACAGCATTCTGACTGAGAAACTGCCTGCCACTGGCCTGGACACATGGACCCTCAGCTGGGTTAAAAACTGGCTGGATGGCCGAGACCAAAGGGTGGTAGTAAATGGAACAAAATCCAGCTGGAGGCCGGTCACGAGTGGCGTCCCCCAGGGCTCAGTCCTGGGTCCAGTCTTGTTCAACATCTTTATCAATGATCTCGACGAAGGGATTGAATGCTCCCTCACTAAGTTTGCAGATGACACTAAACTAGGAGGAAGTGTTGATCTGCCTGAGGGTAGGGAGGCTCTTCAGAGGGATCTGAACAGACTGGACTGATGGACTGAGACCAATGGGATGAGGTATAACAAGGCCAAGTGTAGAGTGCTGCACATCAGATTTAACAACCCTGTGCAATGCTACAGGCTTGGAGGAGACTGGCTGGAGAGCTGTCAGGCAGAGAAGGACCTGGGGGTGTTGGTTAACTGTTGACTGAATATGAGTCAGCAGTGTGCCCAGGTGGCCAGGAAAGCCAATGGCATCCTGGAGGTGATTCTGCCCCTGTACTCGGCATTGGTGAGGCCACACCTCAAGTACCGTTTCAAGTTCTGGGCTCCTCACCATAAGAAAGACATTGAGGTCCTCAAGCATGTCCAGAGAAGGGCAATGAGGTTGGTGAAGGGCTGGAGGGCAAATTATATGAGGAGCGGCTGAGGAGCTGGGGACGTTCAGTCTGGAGAAGAGGAGGCTGAGGGGAGACCTTATCACCACCTACAACTACCTGAAAGGAGGTTGTAGAGAGGTGGGAGATGGTCTCTTCAGCCAGGTGACAGGAGATAGGACAAGGGGAAATGGCAAGAAGCTGTGCCAGGGACGGTTCAGATTAGATGTTAGGAAAATTTTTTTAGCTAAAAGAGTTGTTTGAGCCTGGAACAGGCTGCCAAGGGAAGTGGTTGTGTTACCATCCCCAGGTGTGTTTAAATGAAGGGTAGATGAGGTACTTAGGGATCTGGTTTAGCATAGGACAGGAACAGTTGGACTGGAGTATCTTAAAAGTCTTTTCCAACCTTGTGATTCTGTGATCCTGTATATGATGACCTAATTCTACAGAAAAGCACCACATTTATTACAGTACCATAATGAATCATTTTGATAGGACAATCCTGTATAGCTTGTGGAAATTTTATCCTTCATAAAGCATTCAAATTTTCTACTAGTTTAAAAATATTTTCATAATTTATGCATTTATGTTAAAACTTGCAAAGAAATAGCCCTGCATGCCCTGCACTCAGGTAAGTGCCTCCTCAACTGCAATTATGTGGCACAATGATGACATCCAGTGGTTAGAAGGATAATCTTAGCTATGTTTTCTCTAGGGGTGCCAATTTTAACACAACTGGAACTTAATCTGGTTCCAGGAAACATCAGACAATTAAAGAAATTAAGACACCCACTTGTCATCCAAATTAAACTGTAAAAAACATCTTTATGTCTCTAGTAGTTGATGTAGAATGTTTCATGGAACAAGGAAAGAAGTGAAAACCAGATAAAAACTCTCACCTGTCCTTTCCCTATTTCTTAATATTCAGTTCAGGCCCTCCAAGTGCTGGGAACAAACTTGACAGCACACTGATGGGATGCTACCAGCTCCCAAACATTGTAGCAGACATTAAAAGCATCCCTAGATTCCTTTTATTGTGACTGTTTTCTGATTAGGCAGGCTTTCTAACATTTAAACACTTTAAAACCTATTGACTTCATTACTTCTGACATTGCTCTTACCTGTTTTGGCATCTTTCCACTCTTCAGATAGAAAGGTTTTTGACTGGATACTGTATTTAGAGATAGGGCTATGATTGTCCGTCCCACGACTCCAGGTAAGTGCTACAGCAGTATCTCTAATTTCTTCTACTCTTATACCTCCAGGAGGGCCGGGAGGACCTGAGAAGAAAAAAATTTAAAAGTTAGTTCAATTCACAAATTAAATATGCTGAAAAGGAAAGGCCACTAGCCTTACTACTTGTCTGTATAAAATACAAGGCTTTCAAATCTCACTTTCTACTGAAGAACAGATTGAAAATGTATATATACTTTTTAATACCATACAGAGTGATTTTTAGGTTAAATGCTCTTGCATCTAACAGCTACCACATGAAGCTTCTGTGACTCCTGGAGATATTTTTTTAAGATTTTCTTAAGTTAAAAAATGCTACTTTGAAACTGTTGCTGCTCTTTTGGGTTTTTTTCCAAACAACAGCGAACTCACAATACACAAAATCTTTCTTCCTAAATCCCACCTAACGATGACCCTTTAATCTTCACTTCTGCTTGCACCATGTTTGCCCTGACTGCAGTTTATATGGAAAATTTTGTAACAGCTGTGGGAGAAAAATCATACCTATATTGTTTCTGTAGACCTCTTCACATTTCTCTTGGCCTTCGTATTACTCCAATGTGGTAAACCCATCATCAGATTCAAACTTCCTACAGGCTAATAAAACTCTAGTGAAAGCAGAACTAAACAATGTTGCTCTACAGTTCAACAAAAGCCTTCCCACAAGAATGTCAAGAACCCATGCCAAAATACGGAATCCACTACACCCTCTGATCTAGAAGCAGAAATCAAACAACCTCTGTGCACTAGAATAACCCCACAAAGATCACCACCAAGGAATGGAAGTACCAAGCTGTCAAAGGGAAAACGTTTTACACAAAACAGCCATGTCTTTCTCTGCTGTGCTAGTAAACTGTCCTTATCCCAACCTGTGAGGTTTGGGTACTTTGTTTTCTTTTCCCTTCCTTTCCCTTCCAACCCTACACCTCCCCCCCCTACACCCTCTTAGAGAGAGCAGCTGTGTGGTGCTCCTCTCTTGGCTGGGGCAAAAACATGACACTTTATGTTTTCATACTCTTTTTTATCAACACAGTGAAACTATAATCTTGCTGTTGTCATACTTCATTAGATATTTAACCTTGCTCCTTCAAGATACTGAGTCTTCCACTGACAAAAATGGTACTAAGAACTACTCAGAGCTGAGAGAACTGTGTTCATTGTACTAAAAAACAAATGTTGAGCATAAAATGGATGCTAATTTCTTCCACATCATCTTAGAGCAATGATTCTAATTACTGGGTTGGAAGGAGAATCAGAAGCTTGATAAGGCACCTTGTCTCCCTTTTCATTTTTAAAGGGAATTGCTTACATAATACTAAAGCATATGAATAGACCCTTCTCTTTTTCTTTGCAGATGTATTCTGCAGTTTCACCACTTACCATATTTGCTTTGACATTTCATCCAAAACTGATGACATTTCACTAGCTGTTAATACCCAGCGAAAAATTAAATTCAGAAATATTTGAGTCCACATCATCAGATTCAGAATCAAGGCACAAGCTACACTTCAGCTGCTATAGAGCTCTACAGTATAACTGAAAGGTGGGACAAAACATGACAGCAATGCAGCTCCAAGTACAAGTTATGTCTGCTTTGAATTGTCAGCATTACATAGCATTAACACTTCAGAACATCTACCTGGAGGCCCAAAGCAGAGTAAAATGCCCAAAGGACATGAATTAAATGCTATTGAAACCACTATGAGTAAGCCCAGTGTTTTGAGACCTCAGTGACATGTAACAGACAGGAATTAGCTAGCAACGGCGTGATAACCTTAACCCCAAATGTCCTGGTTTCTGTCATCTGAAAACTAGGAATCCTTTTAATGTTGGCTTAGTATTATACATAATAATCTAATCCATAAAGCTTGATGACAAAACAGAAGTAGATTCTTAAAAATGTTATGCAATGAATACATTGAAAAGATACTTGAAGTCTATTTTAATAATGAATGCCAAATTAAACTGTCTAAAAATTACTGTAACATAAGGAACATTCCCATAGATTTTTTTATTGCTTTTTCTGGAAAGAAAAATGCTCAGTTAGACCGCTAAATGTCTGGAATAGAATCAGTACCCTGAGTAGACTTTAAGGACTTTGCACATTCATGCATTTCTTTTATTTTCTGTCATTTCTTGATGACAAACAAAATACTCCAAGCAGCCAGGAACACTGTGCTTATCTAGATGGAAACCAACATTTCTGTTTTTCCTGGAGAAACTTACCTCTTACCACAAGGTCGGCTGAAGCTGAGGAGTTGTCCACAATCGTCTGGGCAGTGCATGTGTACCTCCCTGCATGCCGCAGCTGAACGTTTTTGATGAGCAGCTCACCATTGGATTTAATCTGTCACAGAAACAGCACCTCATGAAGCTGGTAAACATCCCTGCACAGCTCTGTGATACCTGTCTATACATCCCTCCCAACTGATTACAGGGCGGTTGCTACCTCCAAAAAGCAAGTGCTTACTTTAAGAAACATCTCCAAAATCTATCCGACTGCTTTTGTGGAACTAAAAACGTTACAAAATCCTAACAGATGGATTTATACTACACTACAGCAAGAGGGGCAAAATTCAGAGTTCCTAACTCACTGCAGTTTGTCCAGAAATGTGATTTGTTTATTCCATTTTTTAAACAAGCACTGAGATAACTAAGTGCAATCCTGAAACCTTCAAATACAGGGACAAGAGGAATTCAGATGCAAAATTGTATATAGAAAAAGAAATTGCTGAATATTTAGGTGAAGAACTCGTATCATCGTCATGGAATATTCTACAAACAGTAAAAAACTTCAATATAATCTCAAACATTATGGGCTGTCTCTGCATTTAGACATTCTGAAGAAATTAAATAAAGTCAGGTCATCCAGTTTATGTTTCCTGATTGAAAAGGGGGGGGGGGGGAAAGTAAGGTTAAATCTTTTCCAAATGTTCTGAAACTAGAATGCCAGTTTAGAGCCTATGTTTAAGAGAGATTAAAATAGCCAGATAAAAACTATCCTTTTCCTCTCCAAACTCCAGTGAGGATTCTGGATGCCAGCTTCAAATTCTGCCAGCATAAAATTTCAGCACTAACTGAAATCTGTTGATACCTTTTTTTTTGGTCCAACATAAGAATTCACATCTTTAAGAAATTACTGAGGTATACCATTGATTGGATAAAAGGAGAATCAAGCACACATGAAAGAAATTGCTTAATTCTGGTTAGCAAGACTTCAGCTGATTACCTCACAGGGCCAGCGAGAAATGCAGGTTACACTGCACCTTTTCAATTTTTCAGAGACACAACTGCTGTTAGCAATGATCACGCAGATTAGTTGGGTCAGTGAGCAACCCAGTTTTCTTGATATACTCCTGAACATTTCTCTTTTGGTTATTATTAAAGTATTTCCATGCATAAACACATATACATTCACACTTTCCTCTCCAGACTAATACAACAGGGTTTTCCCTTTAACTTGCAGGATGCAGAGATGAGGTGAGTCTGGCACAGTGGCATTTCTGTGCAGATGTCCCCCCAGTTTACTCATGAGAACTCCACAGGGACTGCCTTCAAGGACAGCATCCTTTAAAAATCTGTGGGGATTACTGCAGAATTGAACCCTGGCTGGCTGTAACTAGCCACATGTAAGTCTGCTTTGCCTACAGTCAACAGCTTTCAGTAAGAAAAATCAGTGGGGGTGCCAGTACTTTTACAGGAGCAGAGGGCAGCTGCCTTCTCCTCTGGCCTCCAAAAGATTACAAAGAACCTGCAGAAGTTCAAACTCCTTCAGTTTTCTGTTCTTGTTTGTTGGGTTTTTTTCTTACTTTTTGCTCTTCCTAGCTTTGGTTTTAATAAAAGTGACAATTAGTTCTCTATCTGAGTGCTGCATATAATAATAAACTTTTGGTTTATTAACACTAAATGTCATCCTAGAAAGGACCACGCTGCATGTGAATCTCATCACTGCTTGCACTTCCATCTGCAAATGCAAGCAAAGGCTGGCCAAAGCAATAAGTTTTAGAAAAACCTAGAACTCTTGTAATTGTATTATTGCATCAATAACAAATGATTACAAATTCTTAATAGTCTTAGTACTCACTAAATCCTATGTCAGCACTTTAATTAACACACTTTATTATAATTATTAATGATATGCCCATATACTTGCTCTAACATAAATTTCCTTATGGGAATTAAAATGTAAATTATGAAAAAGTGATCGGAAAACATAATGGAATTTAAAAAATCAACAATCCACAGATATGGTTATATATCTTGTTGGTTCAGAAGCTCTCCTGGAGCAAGGTTTTATGTAGTTGGTGATGAAGCTTTCCATCCCTAGGAAGAAGCCTAAGTTCTTGGTGGTAAAAAAAGAGCTTGCAAAGCAAGTAAAGAGCATGGGCATCAGCAAATTCTGTCCACAAATTAGATATGAATGCACTGTATGCTTTCATTCAAAAACCTCAGCTTGGCTAACTTTAAAATGCCTTCCTCAACTCAGAGAAAACTGAATCACAGACTGGAAATAGTGATAGCAGTACTCAGGGATGTTCCAAGGGTATATGTGGTTCACCACTCAGCTATTTACCAAGTTTCAAGCAAAGACTTTCATCAGATGAGCCCTATATTTGTGTTTTAATAGCAATGTCAAAAATAGAATTGTAGGACCTATTTCTGAGATTCACTGTTCTCTTTTGACTTACACCTTTGTCAGTGCATTAAATTACTGAAAGCCACCAGAATGCTAGCAGTAGAGGATCTGCTATGTGGTAGATATAAGCAGAACAGATAATCCAACAGCGGTTGATTAATGTTAATGTAAATGTGATTACAGCTGTTTTCCTGATACCAAGATAGGAGATGACATGGGGACACCACCACCAGTGCAGCTCAACTGTCTCAATCCTATTCACAGGAGAGTTTATCTCACTTTGATTTATAAGCCACGGCTGGCACAAAAGTTATGGGTAAATAACAAACCCAGCAGGATAATGATGACAGAGTCATTCCCACTAAAGAATCTCTTCCTTCAGTGAACTATATTTATATGTAAAGGAAGTACAGTGCTAATTCTAACCCTGAAATGTGGACTGGGAAATATTGCCAACAAATATATTATTCTCCTCCATTCAGCTTACCACTGAAAATGCCTGAGGACGTTGTGCTTTGTACCAGCATCCCTGTGGTAATACGGCCCGTTACTTTGCTTCCAACAGCAGAAAAGGCCTAGGTGCTTCTTTATTTATACTCATGGCTCACTACTTTATGGGTGATGATGAAAATTACCAACATACTACAAACTAGACTTCTCTGAGTAGTGCTCACATCTGGCTTTCTCAGCTCCTGCTACCTAAGTAGGGTTAGTAGATGGTTTTGGTAGTTTGTGAAGTCTCACAAACACATAAAGTTACAGTCAATTGATGTGTATTTTTTTTTAATTCTAGCAATGCAGTTGTCATATTTTGATCCTCTAAACAGACTACACTTTCTGCTAGAAATAGAACTGTGGATTAATAGTAGGTTTCCTTAAAGGCTTCTGTCAGAGCTAACTGCTTGTTGGCCTAACCCTCAGCCTTATGTCTTCTGCTTTCCTTCCCCTCCTTGCTTTTAACCACTGACTCCATCCATTTCATTCCATGCTCATTACGTTACTATTAGGCTCTAGCCTCTAAATTCTACTTCAAACCTAGCCAAAATATGTGACTTCTAGCTCACTCATGTCTGAAGCATCTCCCTATTACATGAAGGCGCTGAAAGCAATGTATGGAGGCACTGCCTTTGGAAAGTCCAGTGACTCTTTTTCAGAAAGAGCTGTACCTCCACTGATTTGGTTGGCCATGCTTCATGATCATCTGCCCCCTCAATATATTCAACAAATTGTTCTGAATAAGCTCACTATGATGCTGTCTCCCAGATATTGCTCCAATCCATACACAGCCTACAACAGGTTGCTGAGGGCCTTCTTCAGTCCAAGTATTTTTAATAACTGATGGATGGAGACTCCATAGCATCTCCAGGCAACCTGTTCCAAAGTCTGACTGCCTTCACAATTAAGATTTCTTTATATTTAACTGGAATTTCCTGCTTTTCAGCTGCTGCCCATCATGTCTTGACCACTTACTGGGTGCTAGTGATAAGAGTCTGTCTCCATCTTCCTTTGTCCCTTCTCACCAGGTATTCATAGAAGTAGACAAGATCCTCCTGAAATTTCTCTTCCAGAGGCTAAATAATTCCAGATTCATTGGGCTCTCCTAATATGTGTGATGCTTCAAAACATGAATCATCTTAATCGTGTCACTGAGAAGTTCAGCAGAGGGCTTTGGGACATGCATCGTTGATTCTTCTTCATTTACAACAGGGACAGAATAACTGCTTTCTACTTATCAATATTTTAAAATGCAAGGTGTAAAAACTTAATGAAGAAGCAATAGAAACCAATCTTTGACATGGAAATTTAAGAGAATTCCAAAATTATCACAATTTCGGTCTTGGTCACACCAATTGTGCTCCTACCATTTTGGAATTCTGTCTTTTTGCTGGCTTTAATTTGGTTTTGCAGAGGAGAGGGGAACTCAGTGTCTTCAGTGAGGGTCTATGGAATGCTTTTTTGTTTTGATAAAATTTGATCACAAAGAAGCATGAAGCCTTGAAGTTATCTGATATAAAAATAAGGATAATACCTTCTGTGGGATGTAAAAATCATGCTAGATGCCAGGAACAGAATGTTGCATAAACCACTTCGGTAAGGTACTTCAAATGATCCAGATATTATATGCTAGAATGATACAGGCCTGCATTTTGGTAGGTGTGAAAGGGTCTCAGGTACCCAAACAGAGGTTTTTCTTGTGCTCTGTTGATCATCTCCCTGCTAATGTGAGAAAACCTGTGGCTCCAAATGTATAAAAAATTAGTTACACATCTTCACATATTACAGAGATTTTTTAGTAATAAAAGAATACACTTATTTGGATAGTGTATACTTTAAAATATATAGATGAAAAATAAGCTTTTCAGTCTTTCAATATACATGAGAAAAAAAGCAGATCCATAAATAACAAATGCCCAAACATTAGTTTTCCAGATTACTTGAAGTGCTGTATCTCTAGGGGACTTGAAAGGGTCTGTTAATGTTTAGTTCCTCAATCAAATAATCAGAGGAACGACGATATATAAAGTCAAAAGCAATCAATTTAATAGTAAGATATTGAAGACTCCATTTGACTCCTTGAAAACTAGCTAATTAATGGATGTATTTAATTCTAAATACCGCTGTCACAGGAAAGCAAAGCAGCACTGACAAATACACTTTTGATAAATGAGGGTTTTGTACTAATGTAATGCAAATTAGTTTTGCCTTCAGCAATAAGAGAGATACCAAAATTTCCATTTAAAGAAAGAAGACCTATGCAGGTATTTACATGAATTTCATTAGCATCCCATTATGTGTATGTGACAACAACATTAGTATTATTTTGAGAACTGACATACTGTGGCTGTATCAAGTTTCAGGACGTTGGTCTGCACTGTCACATACACTAACACCGATATTATCAGGGAGAGAAATGAAATTATGGCACAGAAAAGTGTGCATCACATATCCATTCATTTTTATACCCATGATGGAATATTTTTTTTGCCTTTCAGTTTGGGAAAGGTTGTGTGGCAGCATGGGACTCGGCTGCTTCAAGCCCAGCAGTTCGGGCTGCTGCTGCTGCAGAAGGCTCAACAGCTCACCCCTCTGCATCGGCGAGAGCCCGAGCAAACCTGCCACCCAGTGCCTTCAGCTCAGAACTGCTGGCGTGGGAAGCGCTAGGCGGGAGGACATCTCTGCTCACACAGGAGGGAGAAAAACCCTGACTGCAGTATCAGAGAGGGCTGGAGCGCCTGCCCTACGAAGAGAGGCTGAGGGAGCTGGGCTTGTTCAGTCTGGAGAAGAGAAGGCTGCGGGGGGACCTCATTGCAGCCTTCCAGTACATGAAGGGAGCTTATAAGCAGGAGGGGATTCAACTTTTTAAAAGGATAGACAATGGCAGGACAAGGGGGAATGGATTAAAACTAAAGGAAGGAAGGTTTAGATTAGATCTTAGGGGGAAGTTTTTACAGAAAGAGTGGTGAGGTGCTGGAACAGGCTGCCCAGAGAGGTAGTGGATGCCCCGTCCCTGGAAGTGTTCAAGGCCAGGTTGGATGGGGCCCTGGGCAACCTAGTGTAGATCCAGGCCTCTGGCAGGGGGGTTGGAGCTCTGTGATCCTTGGGGTCCCTTCCAACCCAGACCATTCTATGATTCTATGATTCTATGATTCTATGATCAGGTAATGAATGAAACAGGAATATCGATAATGCATATTCCTCCTAATTAAAATCTATATAAACCTTTGTATTGGATTAGTGGATTCTTAAAAAAACCTGCATTTGTGGTTACTTATATGCTGAATTGCCAAATAACTACAAATCACAATTCCAGGCTTCAAATGCAATCTTACTGCATTTGCATCACCCTCTGTCCTGGGTGAGGAATACTGAGATGCCTGTGGAAGAGGAACAGAGACTATCTGCACTTGCTTCGCATTTGAAAACCCAGAAATGAGGTTTAGGAATGCAAAAAAAAAAAAAAAGAAGCTGCCCCTGACAAAATAATTTCTATCAGTATTTATCAAGTGAAAAAGGAACACAACAAATCAAGAATTATCCTACAGGATGACAGAGGTACACACTGACAAATAAATTAATTGATGTTTGGATCTAACCTATTTAACTGTCTAAGTGAATTCGATTAGATGCTTTTCAGATACACATGACCAACAGATGGAGAAAGCTCAGGTTCCTTTCTTTTGCATTACGTGGTCTTGCATTTCCAAGTAATTTTTCCCTTCCTTCCACCCCAAAATCACTTCCTCCTTGATTTTCTGTTGCATGGAACACATTTCTTTGTGTGACTTCTGCCAGGTAGCAAAAAGCAATCAACTAAACAAAATTTCACAAAACCAGCCCCAAATCACAGAATCACAGAATCACAGAATTGTAGGGGTTGGAAGGGACCTCCAGAGATCATTGGGTCCAACCCCCCCTGCCAAAGCAGCTCCCTAGAACATATTGCACAGATAGGCATCCAGATGAGTCTGGAATATCTCCAGAGAAGGAGACTCCACCACCTCCCTGGGCAGCCTGTCCCAGGGCTCTGTCACCCTCACTGTGTAAAAGTTCTTCCGCGTGTTGGTGTGGAACTTTATGGGGCTTTATTCTTTAAGCTCATATTTTGACTGACAATCAGACTCATTCCAGCCTACATCTAAGAACAAAATAATGTCTCTAGAAGGAAATTAAAGATTTTCAAGTTACTCCATGAATTGATTAGGACCTAAATGTATATATAAACCTATCCACAGCGTGCCTAATAGCCACATGCAGGAAACATTTTGAAAGACGAAAGTGTACTCGTGGAGATCTACATATTTTCTAATTCCCGAGGCAACACAAAATACACTGCAAACTGTTTAGTACTCCACTACTGATTTTGGGCATAAACTTCAGTGAGATTTATTGCAAAAAGGGCCTTAGGTTTTGAGTTTCAATGCTTTTCAGCTGATCTTAACATACTTCTGGTGGCTTGTGGCATGAGGACTTGTTCTCTCACTGGAAGAGATCAGCATGACTTCTTAGGGATGTTTACAACTCAGCAAATGAGCAGGTTGAGGCAACTCTTGTCTCCTCAGACGTCTGTTTTGTTTCAAATCAGACTGAAATACTTATGGTTAAAACATCTGACATGGTCTTCTCTCTTGGTCCATGGAAAATGAGATAATATTGCCAGCCTAGGAGAAAAGCTCTGCAGAAAGCCCTGTTGCATGGTACATCATCTTGGACACAGAGCTGAAACTGAACATGGCCCCTGGTGTTCCCAGACACTACAGGTACCATTAGACAACTTTTCTCTCCCCATCCACAGTTCCTCTTAGGAACATAAACAAAGGGTATCTAACATTTGAGGACTTTTGTATCATTTAAATCCAGAACAACTGAATAAATACATACATTTGGGCAGCCACTCTGAGAATGTTGTTGAATATTAGGTAAAACAGTATGTGATTAGACAAAATGAGAAGGGATTTCTAATCAAGGTATTAATTTTGAACTAGCCCAGTAGAAGACTTTAAAAAGATAACCACAAATGTAAACATGAAAGATCTATGATTCCTCTATGTGCCAAACCCAGTGTCTTTGTATTAACTTGTTTAGCCTTCACACAAACTCTTCTTGCTCAGTGTTTACAGACTGTTTGACTCCTACCTACCATCTGGCCCGATCTTGTGCCAAATTCCAGAAATACTGATGAGAAAAACATGGGTAAGTAAAAGTGAATGCCTATGCATGCTTTTTGGAGGTAATTTGCACCCTGTTTATGATCAAGTTACCTACTTGCCAGCTGCATTCACTATTAATCCCAGTGGGATTTAAGAGGTACTTAAATATGTCAATTTACACCTGATTTCAGGTACCTACCTGTAAGTGTCTCCATGTCTGTAAGGTGTCTAAATTGTTATTTTACTTTATGTTCTTAGCCTACTGCATCTTTCTAGATCTGAACCAACACAACAGAAAAGGTCAAGCAGAAAAGACAGCTATTCACAATAAAGGCAACTAGGCTTTCAAGTATCAAATAAGGATCTATAGTATCTTACCATAACATTCCTTTCATAATGCTCGTGCTCTTTCTCAAAATCTATTACAAAGCCATTTAGAGACCAAATAAATGTCAGGTCTAACGTGGGATCATGGGATGCAATGCATTGCATGGTAGCATTCTCTCCAACAGTGACATCAACATTCAACGGAGCTAAAGTAATCCTTGTAGCTTCTGTGAAGTTAACAGCAAACATGGAAAATTCCAATAAACAAGTGTTTATTCAAGTGTAAGCTCAGCTCCATAACTGATTATACATTAAAGTGCTTCCTCAAACTCTAGTTTACATGTTATTCATGCAGCTACATTTCAAAGGACCAAACTAAAGAGAACAAAGGAACCCTTTTACAACCGACCTGCCTACCTTCTGTTTGGCTGTCCTTTGAAAATGGCTATGCTTCAGTCTCTGAATCACATTACTGACTAAAGCTGTTTTTATTCACTGACTATATATCTCAGGTAGAGAGAAGACAGATGATGAGATGATGAATCTTATGTGAGTTGTGTTGGGTTTTTTTTTTTCTGTTTTAATTGTAATATTTCTTATG
Source organism: Porphyrio hochstetteri (assembly GCA_020800305.1). Classification (NCBI taxonomy): domain Eukaryota; kingdom Metazoa; phylum Chordata; class Aves; order Gruiformes; family Rallidae; genus Porphyrio; species Porphyrio hochstetteri. The sequence goes on from CM036905.1 coordinate 37,907,983, forward strand.
TTTTAAAACCTGTCTCTTTAACAAATGGAAAGTTCTACTCAGTTGTCAGGCTGAGTCAGATTTCCATTAGAGCAAGGATTGAGATCTTAATTTATCTACTGAGAAACAACATAATGGATGCATAACAAACTATGCAAATAGCTACATGTTGAAAGGGAGTTAAAATAACACAACAAAAGGAAGAAAGCTGTATATACCCCAGCAAGGTCTCTTATTATTACAGCAACAACAGGAAAAATGTCAGAGATTTCATACTTGCTAGAGTACATGCATCATTAGCCACACGGTTCTGGAAGGGACTCACAGGATCACTGAGACCTGTTCTTTTTCTTTCAATTATTATCATAAGCCAAAAAGCCATAGGGTATTTTCCTCATGACATGATATGTAGTATTTTTCCCACCAATATGAGTGGGGGTAGGATACCAAAACCTGGAAGACAATAGCCATAACAAAAGAACTAATGCTACTAGTTAGCAGTAGCTAACCCAAAGAGCACACTGTACCACACAGAACAGCAAAAAATCTTCAATAAACTCAACATTTCTTGTCAATCAACCTTGGAGAGAAACCTTCCCCCTGATGCTACTCTAGTAACCTAAAACCTGCTTCATACTGAGACTACAAGGGTAGCACATCTAATGGCTTTTGCAGAACAGAGCATCTCATAGTGTGTTGGAGTAACCCATTAACATCTGATCTCTGAAGTTTTAGCTGTGGACACATGCTTAGGACACCTGCTTCATTCTAGCATTGTGTCTGTACATTCAGCATTTGGTCCCACCATCAGTGTTTTTCTAGATGTTTATCTAAAGAACCCTACCAGTCTGTTGTGGTCCAGTGGCAGTGGACAAAGTCCATATGGGAAAAAACATCAAACACAGACAGTGTCTCTCAGCTTCAGATTTAAATTTTTCCTTTTCTGTAGTCAGGTACAATGTCTGAGAAATTTTATGGGCCACACATTTTGCCTGGGAACACTGTTTTCAAAGCATTCTTCATCAATCCTCAACACTGTCCACAACGTGAAAATAATTATGAATCATGTCACCTGACCCTTCTGTTTGTGTTGTGATGCAAGGAAGATGTCTCAATCTTTTGGTTTTCCTTTTTAGATCAATCAGAGCAGAAAATTGTCCAAAATTTTAAAGTTGTTTATACCTGGTTTATAAAGTTTATAAATACATGGTTTCAATGTTTCACTGTGGGAATTTAGTCTGTAAAGTTTATTCCTAATTTTAGAAAGTACGATATTACTATGAAGGGGATGGATATTTATTTACCTTTATTTATAACCTTTCAAAATAATTAAATGCCTGAGGCTAATATTAAGGCATATAAAGCTACACAAGATGATTAAAAAGTAGCTGCAAACATTAAACAAGTCTGATTAATCAAAATAAACTCTTACAATTCATCTGGTACAATAAATTTGGTATAAATCAGCCAGAAAAATGCTTTCATATGATCTGATGACACAGATTAATTCCTACATTAGTATGCCAATATTATGGCATTGAGCTGTCACATTCATCATGATTTCTGGAACAGACATTAAAAAAGTGTATTTGATAAGAGACTCATCTACAATTAGTGATACTTGATAGACATAACTGCTCATGAATGCCATCTTTCCTGTCTGTATTACACAGCTATTTATTTACTTGACATCAGATTTAAAATACACAATTAAAGGTATCAGTATTCAATTAATAAATACTAATAGCCATAAAGAAAGGGAAATTAGTGCAACTGTATGGATTTATGCCTCTACCTCACAGATTTAATGCATGTTTCTTGAACTGCAATCTTGCAGTTCCAAACTTGCTTTCCATATTAAAAAAAACCCCTGAAACCCCAAAGAAAATCTAAGGAAGGCCAATAAGAGTCCCAAATCTGTGTTTGAGTCATGGCCCCAGAATCACACCCTAGCCAGAACACAAAGCTACAAAATCAAATGACTGCATTAAAATGTGTCAATGCAATGATTAGATTTAATAATCTCTTATGGAAAAATCAACCCTGAAAAAAATCAAGATACCATCTCAGAACTGGCCCAAACATACCCGTTTTCTACAGAGCAATATCCTTTAAAAACATCAATTAATTGTTTAATGTGCAATTAAATTAGAAAGAAAAGATATAAAGTGGCATGCAAAAGTAGGGCAATGCCAGAACAAAAAGTAGTGATTTTGAATTAAGGGACTCTACCTGAAACGAACTAATGCAATGTGTAGGTTTACCTGTCATTTCCAGAACACCAGTACTATTAGCTTTTCCTCGGTTATTTTCTGCAAAACAGGTGTAGCGACCTTCATCCAGCTTTGTGATATTGATAATTTCCAGACTCCCATCATCCCAGATACGTATGCTATTGAAAGCACAAAAAATACATCAAGAGAAATTGGGGTTTATATTAGAAAACAATACCTTCAGTAGAACTGTAGGAAGTGAAAGAATAAACCACAAACATCTCTTGGAAGCTCTCATCTAGCCACTGGATTGATAAACACTCCTACAACAGTGAAAAATGTTTAAATAGACTGTGATGTGTTTAGGTGCCTCGCACTGCTGAAGCAAGAGAGCCATTCAAATACTTTTCTTACAGTTTTGTGATAAAGTTCAATACTGAAATGTGAACAGCACCAGACTGGTTGAAGTCAAATAGTCTGCTATTTATTTGGATCCACACTGCTATAACATTTTGCCATATTTTTTTCCTGAAATTATGCATTCTCCTGCCCCCAAAGTCTGAAAAAGAGAGAACTAGCCTACAGGACAAACAGAAACATAAGGCAGCATTTTTAAGACTCCTGGTGTCCACTAACAGTCAATACTAACCGACTCCCATTTACAAGCAATTCTGTTCCTTTGCTCCAGGAGAATTTTGGCTTAGGAGCAGCTTTAGGCTTGCATTCGATGATTACACGGCCCCCTTTAGCTGCCAGGATTTTCTTCTTCATAGGGTTCAGTTCAAAAGTAGGAGGTGAAGCTGAGAGCAAAAATTAACATGAGATCAGAGATTTTTCTGTAAAATACGATTGGTTTGCAGCATGAAGTAAATAACAGAATTATTGGATTGTACACAAATGTCCACTACTCAGACCAGTGAGAAAAATGTCAATGACACAGAGATGTGCTGAGTAGATGGTGATCTAAAAGAAACAGGAAAAATCATTGTGTAGTTCTATGGTGCATCCATCTAAGTTTAACAAGATCAAGGTCCACTGAAATCTATCAAACATTCCTCCCTTTCAAAGACTTTATGATCAGTCATAATAAAATTTAAATTCCTGGAGAACAATTTATGTAAAAAGTTGCTCACTTGACCATAGTTGGATTTACTTTTAGTTGGGTTTAAACCCCCCAAGACTTGAAGGCTGTGCCCTTCCTCCTCTTTGGAGTTTTCTGTTTGTCCGACTGGGCTTCGGGGCACTCTGGGATGTACAAGCGTAATGAAACATGGCTGTTGCAAGCACCACACTAAAGTATCTGAGGTCAGACCTTTGCTTACTAATTTTCTCTTTATTTGTAAGCAAATAAAAGGAAAAATGTTTTTAATTATTTTTCATCTTGGAATATGGTCATTGTTAATTATGCCAGCACATGTGTACGCAGCTTGAGGAAATAGGGTTATGGGTTAATTACAGCAGTACAGAGAGCAAGTCTGGTCAGCATCCATGTCTTACCAACACTGAATTTTGGAAATGTGCATGCAAAAAGTGCTGGTATAAAATCCAGGCTGGTAGGGAGCACATAATAATGGAAGAGTGATAAAGGATGAAGTATTTATTGTTGGGGTTAGGAAAGTTAAGAATAGTGTAGCTCTTGGTAAAGGCTGGAGGCAAGCACAAGATGGAAAGATGTGGGGTAACTACTGCAGGGAAATCTCCTAGGGAAGCCATGTCATACTGCCAGTACACCTGCTCTAATGACATCAGTAATAACGTCAGAAATCGCTTTAAGCCTGAGCAATCTGGATCTGAAGGTTAAACTTTTAACACGATGCTCCTTAGGAAAACACAATGAAGTAATAACTACACCCAGCCATTGGTGGAACAGTGATGCTGCTCACAAACACTGCAGCTGGTCTTAATGCACTGCAGAAGGCAAAAGAAAGAGTGAAGGAGAATGAAGAGGAAGAGCTTCAAAGGCCTGGTGACCAACAACATGGTTTCTAAAAAAGATTTTGCCCCACAGGGGAGTAAGCACAGATGAGCAAAAGAGAAGCCTCTTCTCAAGCAGTTTTGCCAGGTTGAGAGGGTAGGCAACAGCTCTATTATCCTCCTATTATTTCTGCACTACCAGTTCCTCTGAAGGGCAAGAGCAGCAAGCAAATATCAGAAATATTACAGCAAACATTTCCCATAAATTAGTAATTGGATTCCTTAACTTGTTCCCAAAACCCAGCTAGGGAGCTGAAATAAACTACACCTCACCTAGTCTGAGTGAGAGCTCTTAGCTTTATCCTCTCAGGAATCTCTTAACCAAACAATGTTTGCAAATACAACTGCTGTCTTAAACACAAAGTAGGAAATAGAGCAAATAATCCCACTGACCCACAATCTTCAGTTCAGCATTTGCATAAATAATTCCATGCGTGTTCTCTGCTATACACTGGTACATGCCGGCGTCGTCAAAGGTCAGACTTTGAATTCTTAGTTCACCTTTCCGAAACTAAAACACAGAAACAATAAAGCAACGAGATATTCATATAAACTATGGACACTGAAGGATTCACACCTGTTTCCTTTTTTCTTTTTTTTGCTTTGTGTTTAGTGACAGTGTTCAGAAGAGAGTCCCTCACACAATATTCTGGCACCAGTGAGATTTTATTTTATCCATGTTACATTTCAGACTCTGTGACAGTGTGTTCACCTTTCTTTAAAGAAAGGTTCAGTGTCGATGGATGTTTTTCTGGAAAATTCATAGCTGAGTGGCACTACACATAACTACTCTTCAGTCTACTGTTACCATACCAATGCAAACACTAATTCAGAAAAAAAAACAAACAGGAAATGAAATTAATTTGATGCACATAAGCTGGTTTTGGCGATGGTCACTATTCAGCTTGTAATACTGTGTATACATTTTTGACAACAGTAAAAGGTCAAAGCAAGTCCCAGTGATGTAGGAGTGTTTCAGAAGATTCCTCTGGGAGGTAGTATAAACTACTTTCATTACTTTGTTTTAATATGAAAAGAAAATATTTTAGATCAAAATAAAGTACTTTTAGTCTATTTCTAAAAAAAACTGTATAAAAATGCACAAAGTGCATTTTGTAAATTACAAGTAGATGCCATTCCCTTTTTGAAAGATCATGTTAATAAATTCTGTTTTCTTGTGAAAATCTAGCTGAAAACCTGTAAGCCTTGTATATAAGTCAATTGGAGTACATGGAGAAGTGGAAGATTAAAAGAATTCTACTTATCTGAAATAAGAATAGATGAAAGGAAACTTATTTCCTGTACCATTTTATTTAAAAACATTCAAATCAGATTTTCTAGAAGGAATCTTTGTTTTGTAGTAAGTGAAATGCCTAAATAAAAATTATCTGACTTAGAAACAAGCTGCATTTTGAAGGCAACTTAAATATTTTTGCTATTTCAATGCATAATATTAACACTCAGTATAATCTTCTGGCACACTACTCAAGGATTACACACCACTTCCTGCAATCCAGTATGGAGATTTTGTCAGTGAAAGCCAAGTTCCTTTGGGACCATCAAGCAAATTGCTTGTTATATTACTTGTTTGTAATTGCTACGGAAGCTAGAAAACAGCATTGTTTTTCCTGGTTTAAGCCATCTCCATATGGCAGATGGAGATATCCCTGTTCTCCCTCCAACCTCACACATTTTTCTTAAGATACACAGCCAAAACAGCACTGTCTCATTGTCTTTTTTTTTGTTTGCTTGCCAAGATCAATGTCACCGCAGCTCAACAGATGCAGCATTATATTGTGCCCTCTTCCACCCTCTTTGTTCTTTAATGGCTCCTACTACTCTATGAGCAATAGACATTAAATGTGTTGTTGAAATGCCTGGAGAGAAAATCTACTTTGTTTAAACAAAATATTCAATGTCATAAACTCAAATTATCAAAAGGTACTGACTTACACTTCACCTAAAATAATGGTATTTTGAACTACTCTTTGGCTAGAAAAACTGTGAAAACGTACATGATATAGGAACACCACTGATAAATTAAGAACTACTCTTTTTCTCTTGTCTCCACTGACTCCACATTGGTTGGCATTTTTAAAGATACTCATGTTTAATGTGGTAAAAAGGATTATATTTAGCAAGAAGCTGATAGACATATTTATCTAGAGAGAAGAAAATAACATTTACTTTAAAAGGCCTGGAGAAAAAGGGATATCCACCTCCCAAACATGTGGTCAAAAGATAAGTTCATAATTCAGAGCTGAATACTAAATAGCCTGCAAAAATGCATGTCAAAGATGAAGACTGAGATAAAATTTTAAAAAATATATTTTAATGCCTAATGCAAGTGGAACCAGCAAATATTTGCATCATTTCAATTAGTTTTCTTGTAACCTTATAACAATGCATGCTTCAAAAAATTGTTTCCATCACCTACCCAATCAACCCTGTGTTATATATGGCAATATACTTACCGAGGCGCCATTCTTCAACCACCTAATTGTTGGAATAGGCTTGCCCGTAGCTACACAAGGCCAGTATAGGTCACTGCCTATATCCTTCTCTGTGTCATTGATATGTTCTACCCACTCAGGAGAAGCTGAAGAATAAAAAATCATGATGATGCCTTGTAAATATAGCGGATATGTATTTAATTATCATTATGTTCTCTTAATTGCACTGCTTTTTCCATGACACTTAATAGGCAATACAAAATTATGATAACTCAGCAATGAGCCAATACAAGAAAGAATGAAGATTTTTTTTTGTCTTACCACATAGATTCAAAATAGCTTCAAACCTTATTTTTTTTATGAGAAGAAAATATGGAATTGAAATAATGGTACATGAATGTCTAAAGACATAAGATGTTACCACTTACACTGACCTGTTGATTATTCAATGTGGAAATTGTTCAGTAGCACCACAAAAATTATAGTTAAATGACATGCAAAACCATGCATATACCAGAAGGTCTCCCAGTCTGTTTGGTCCATAGAAGGTATTTAAGAAATTATTATTGAAAATGTTCAGCACTTTTGCTTTTGCAAAGCTAATTAACCTATTTATTAGCTTTAACTATCACAAGCAGCAAGAACCTTTCCACACCAATTTTGTGTAGATCAAGCACTCAAATGAGTATCTTAACTTCGGAGATGTTCTCTACAGTCAATGAAAAGAGACAGAAATCTTCTGAAGATTATATACAACCTTTTCATGACACATTTTTTTTTACATAAGTCTCAGTCAGGGAGTCAGGTTACTTGGGATTATTCCACTATAAGCAGTAAAATACAATTTTAACCTTTTCTCATGAAGGGAAGGGACAGAGGCTGGAGGAATAAGGAACTGACTGTAGCTAGTAAGAGAGACCTAAGACAGCTAGAAAAGACAAACAAAATGTGGAAAGAAGAAAGCATAACAAACCCAATGGTCTCTTTTTCTTCCAGGAAGTTCCTTCATTTCAAGTACTCTAAATTTATTTAATTCCATTATCCATAGTTATATTAATATTAACACACATTACTGTCAAGGCGTATATACAGCTATCATAACCTGATAAACTGAGTAGTTGTTCAATTAATACACAAATGTTATGCCTGTAGTTTAATGCATGAGTTTCAATTTTATTCTGTTAACTTGAACAGCAGTGTGTCAGGATGATGCTATGAGTTGGCACTGACATCATGTCAGTGCTGACAATCAACACAGGTATTTCTAAAACATAGACTGTGAAAAATAAAATTGTTCTACCTACCTTGTACATAAATTCTTGCTTGATGTTTATCTTTTCCTTTATAATTTTCAGCTTCACACTCATAAAGTCCTTCATCTTCATACTGAATATTGAAGATCTTAAGAACTGCACCAGACATGCTTATCTCAGCAGTGGCTGGCATCGGTTCAAGGTATTTACTCCATCTGAGTTCAGGAACCGGACTTGAAAAGGTACAGTACAGTACAAATCAGCACGTTCAAGAACTGGCTGTTAAATTGCAGACTACAAAAAAGTGTTTGGTGATGAAACATGTATTTTCATTCCCTGAAATATGAGAGCAAGCAGTGCTCTACAGTAACTTTAAAACACACTTACTTCCCAAGAGCAAAACACTCCAGTGTCACATTTTGCCCCAGGAGAGCATACGTATCCTTGAACTTCACCTTGATATCAGCAGGATATACTTTTGCACCTAACATGAAAAAAGAGATCATCAGAAAAGGCATAGCAGAAAGAATAAAGCTGTTAAACCATCCATGGTTCAAGAAAACCATTCTTGAAATTTCATACAAAATTTCTTTTTACAGTGAACAACTAGCCTGGCAATCCATGAAATCTGATTTAGCACTGAACTTTTAATAGTAAGGCAGAATTGTTTTAGTCATCAATTAGTTGCCTTTCTCTGTGTGGTAACGCCTAACATTTTTCACAGCTTTAACACAAACTCATTGACTTGGATTTGAAATGTGATGATTTATTGTGCATGTGGGTAGGCAAAAGCCTGAGTCTCTTTTCCACAGACTCTTTTATTGGATGGGATATTTTGAACTCTTGTGAATTTAAACTCAGTATTATCTTAGTAAGGGTACAAAGGAGCTAAAGCAAGCAAATTTACATGAGGGCACATGGATGCAAATGTGGAAAATTTTGGCAAAGATCACTCATTTGGAATAACTCAAATCTAATCACATTTCTTCACTGTAATATGGGAAATTTAACAGAAAAAAAGGGGCACCGAAATCATGAGGCTGTTTATGACAGTCTGAAGTGGCAAAAGTGAATCATGTTACCATGAGAATAATCTACTGACATAAAACCACATAGGTGTCTTAGGGGACTAGTCATGAGACATGAAAGCCCTTAAGCCACCATCACATAGGGAATTTCAACAAGGAAAAGGATTCTCCATTTTGATCGGAGATTTCCTGTGGAAAAAAAATAATTTCTAAACCTGTTTATCAACTTTAACAACTTTCAACTTTCTGCTTTGAAGTCATACCCCTTTGAACTAATGCCAAGGCCAAAATAGAAAAGATTTTGGGATGAGTACAGGGGCGTACATCACATGAAAGAGATGGGGACTCTAGGGATGAGAACTCTTCTCAACGATATGAGAGGAAATTTCTGAATGAATCCAGGGAGATGTCCTTCACAGATACTTCACTGTGGATAGGAATGATCTGGACCTCTGTACCTGGAAACGTAAATACTATTGCTTTATAGCAATTTTAACTTGCCATATAATTCACCTCACAGAGCTGATAGCTATGAATGAGCAAAATTAAAATATGGATAGCTAGAACACTTCATGTACATAGGATTTCAAATAGATACTTACGATCAGACTGTGGAATAAGTGGAATAAATTTACTGAACACACTCTTTGTGATTGAAGGGCTTGATACAAAACACGAATAATTGCCCTTATCTGATGCTTCTACATTTGCAATGTAGAGATTGCCGTTCGTCTGTGACACAAATCGTCGTTTGTCCAAAGCAATGAATACCGGGAACTCATTTAGAAGCCAGCGGTAACTGAGATCATCTGGGGGGAAATATTTTCTAGTCAATATTAAAAAAACCAACAGTAGTACTACCAGCTACTTAAGCCATGGAATATTGCCTGCAGATAAATGACTTCACTCTGATTTCTAGTTTATAGACTTTTTCTTTGGGAGCAGCAGCTATGTGAGGGAGAATATACATGTCTCTGCTAATACCCATCTATATTGAACCTGAGGGTACTGAGAATCCTACATGGTGGGGAAGGAGACAGGCAACCAGGTCTGTCTTGACTTCACACAAGTAAGAAACTGTGAATCCATCACCTGTCTTGCAACTAGAAATTTTAAAAATAAATATTTCCCAGTTCTTCCGTTCTTTGCAATACTTAGACACAGAATATAAAAACTACAATGTTATTGCATTTTATGAGCAATATATAGTAAAAGAGATGTTAATAGCCAAATTCACGCCTCACAATGGAACTGCAGATGGTTGAGGTTATGGGCATAGTTCCTGTTGAGCTCTGCAGTAGCTAATGCTAAGAGAAAGGCACTTCTATAGTGTAAATCACCACACTGCTAACTCTTTGGAGGTGCCAATTGGTGCTCCATGATTTTAGCAAGAGCCCAAGATCATTTCTGCTGTGGTGAGTTCATCAGGTGGAATGAAGCAGAAAGTCTGGGATGACACAGTGACATGTACTCAGGTCTTTTGAATGGTATGTCAAGACTCCCCTCTACTATCCAGATTAGTTGCTGCTGCTGTTATATAAAAAAGGTTTGCAAATTTAACAATAACCTTCGCACATGTTCAACTCTAAGGATATATTCAAAATAGAAAACTAACCTAAACAGAGACTCTCAAGCTGCATAAAAGTTACTGTTTAAGTAAACTTAAAGGAGCCTTTTCAAAATAAGTATTTTCTGTCTTCTACTCTTAAGCAGTTGCAAATGAAGCACTTTGAGCTGAATTACCTGGGTAGTGGTAAGGGGGCTCACAAAGAAGCACTGCTCCAACACCTTCTCGCACTTTAACCTCATAGCGTTCCTCAGGTGGAAAGGGATCCAGATCTAGTTTATAAAAGGTGGGGGGAAGAGGAAACTTTTTAGAATTATTATTTTCAGCCATGTAGAGATTAATATAGAAATGCAACAATATATGGCAGCTAGACATCTGTAGACATATAATGCCAGTTTTTCTCATTTCAACTTTGTCATTATCAAGTGCAATGTATTTTTAACAGTATTTTAGTCATTATAATCACAAATGCCAGAAAAAGTGATGCAGATCGTATCCCTAAATGTAGCCAGGGGAGCTACATTTGAAAAAGGAATCCCAAGAAGAGAAAGGAAAAGGGTTTTAGTTTATCTTTCAGTTGGCTTCTCCCCAGTGCAAGTTTAACTGTATTGTAACATTAAGTGGCCCTTTCTCAGAACTCTGGCAGCCAACGACTAGTAAGCAGTTAATTCAAACACATCTTCTGTGTCAGAGGTTTGGGATAGAAGTGGCTCAGATCCTAGGAGAAACCTTATCTGACCCTCTTTAAACCAAATCCCACTCAGCAGGATAAAGGAACTGTTGGATAAAGAAAACATTAATTTCTGCCTTTGTTGGAACAGGTTACTGTCTAAAATTGGTTACAGAAATTTAAAAAAAAATTACAATAATTGGAACCAACTTCTTAATTTGATATTGCTTTACATATGGGCAGCATAGGGTTTGCTGTAAAGAAAAGCTATTATTGCTTTTAAGTTATTTTAGCTATTTCCCATTTACATTTTAAAGCCAGACATTTTGTTTATGGTGTCCTTGAAGACTCGATGACCTCTTGAGGTCCCTTCCAACCCCTATAATTCTGTGATCTTTGAAACTCTAGGACAGTCACCACAACTGCAAAGACATGGGATAGGACAGGCAATTTGTCTGTGTAAAACATTGTGCTTGTACTGAAACAGAATGGTCTATGTGAGGTGCAGGGAAGCCCTACAATTAATGAAATGTACCTGTTTACGTTCTCACTTATGAAATGCTCTGTACTCTGATTGGGTCTTGCTGTCTTCTTTGTGTAAACATGAGTTGCTTATTACTCAATAACGATGATAAGCATGATTCCATGAACTCTTAATTGTAAGTCATTCATTTTTAGCTAGAATTAAAGGATTAGCATAATCACTGCACTCCTTTAAGCATAGAGTTAATATCTAGTGGGGGTGGAAATTTCACTTCCTTCTCATTCTTGCAACATTTCTGCTATGAAATTGCTGCATTTTACCATTCTGACACTGTTTCCCAACAAACAGAACAGTGTACTGCATTTTGATTTCACTCAGCACACACAAAAATATCACTAAATATTCCTGCAGAATAAAATTCCTTCTCTTAGGAGTACATGTTTAACAGCTAAAAAAAGATTTTAATGGGTTTTAAAGCACTGGATCTAAAATGATCTAAAAAGATTCAGTTCTACTAAAGACAGCATTCTCAAATGGATTAACTGACATGAAGTTTATGAGAAAATGTTGGTCTTGTTCCATAATTTCAGCAAATTGGACAGTAGGACAAAAATAAAAGGTCTCACTCACATACCGCTGGTCAGAATGGTTTTAAACTTTTCTAAACAGCTTTTCTCATTTTTCAGTAAGTTTATGCACAAGCAAAAAGGTCAGATACTATTCTGTGTTAATTTGAGCAACTATATTACATTTTTTTGGAAAAGTGACTATGGAAGAAAATGGTTTTTATAAGTGACCATAAAATTGAGAGGGAAGGAAACACAATAGTGTAAAGAATGATGGCACCAATTTTTTAAACAAGTATTTATCAGTTTCCAGCTACCTTATCACTTCTGTTCTTTGCCTCTTTACACTACTTTATTTAAATAGTTAAATATTACATGCTAGGGTTCTATTCAGTATGATTGTCCAGTACACTCTCAACATTCAGCTTATACAGGTGGTGGCAGAAAATGTGCCTCAGACTGTTTTGATTCTAGCTTTTTCACCAACTATGTGTTTTGGTTTAATTTTAAGTAGCTACAGGCATTGTCATAGTTTTTGTCATCCTGGCTGTTCAGGATTGGCACCACTAAGGCCTGATTTAGATATAAATAAATAACCTGCAAAATGAATTTTAATGGAAAGAAATAAAAACCTGGTCTTCTTTTCACTCTAGAAAATACAGAGTATATGACTGGATCACCTACTGTGCAATCCATCAGCTCTTCACAGCCTCTTAAATTTTCTCAAGGTATGTGGTCCCACAGTATGATCACTACTACTACCTTTTCACTTCATCTCTGATCTTATACAGTAAGGAGTGAATTCCGCTCATGGAGGCTGCTGAAAGACACGAGGGACACTAAGCACTGTCAGGATTAAAGGGCACACAGGTCTTTGTGAAGGGTCACCAGGCAAGAGTAGTCTCCTTTTGTTGTGGATTCCTTTTTTTTGTCCTCTGATAAAAAAAATACATTCAGGGGAAAAAAGCATTATAAGGCAAAATAAAATAAAAATCCCAAACTCTGCCTTCAGTCAGTAAAATTTTACATTAATCTTCATGTAGTAGATCAGTTCTTTACAACGTGTGTGTGTTGGCAGTGCAGGTCTGTGCATATGCATGCATTCACAAGACTAGTTCATGAATGTCTGAAGCTGACAGAAATGTCCCCCAGTATGGTCTTCATTGTAGCCTAGGAGTCAGGGAGCATGCTTTACCAGCGAGTGCCATGCCTTCCTCCTGCAGGCATCCCAGTTGCGTTTGCACATCAGCACCTTGTCATCATATGCCCTGACTTGCATCTTTCTTCTCAATCTCCCTTCAGGTCCTACCATGATTTAAACAGAGTCTGGACATTATTATCTCAAGATCTGGCTACATGAGTCTCTTTAATTACTAATTTACAACTCACTGAGAAGGTTGTCATGTCAGCTGAATGCTAAAGAATATAAAATACAAGAGTTTGTGTTGATGTCTGCAGACTAAGGCACTGTACTGCTGTTACAGAGTGATAGAGCCATAGCACGTATCAGCAGAAGACACTGCAGTGTAAAACATTGGGCATTTCAAGCTAACCATAATCTATGTATGTTTTGACGTAAAAATCAGCTTACATCCAAAACTCAGAGTGGCTTCACTGCTTCTGACAGTTCCAAAGATATTTGACACCACACAGACATATTTTCCAGCATCCCTTGATTTCTCTGGATTATTGATAACAAGTCTGCCTCCCACCATACTGTAGCGATCCTTTGTTAAATCAATATCCCAGTTGTTGAGTTTCCACCTATTAAAAAAGAAAAGCCAGATGTAAGATTTGGCCCAGAAAAACAAAACCAGTAAGAAATACGGCTTGAAAAAAAATTCATAAGTTGTGATAAATCATACAGAAAGTTATTAATATGTATATCTATGTATGTTTTAAGTTTTTCTTCAGCAAGAGCCACACATTTGGTGAACTTCATAGGTCTTAAGTCTCTTAGTCTCAGTCTACTTCAGCCCTGTAAGGATGAGATGCAGGTTATGACATGATTGCTGGGCATACAGCACAGGACATATGAGCCAGCTAATGACCAGGTGCTGGGATTATAAACGTGTACTTAAATATGGGGTATGGTTTAGTAGGGAACAGGAACAGTTGGACTCGATGATCTCAAAAGTCTTTTCCAATCTAGCGATTCTGTGATTCTGTATACTTAAACAGCCAAACTGGCTAAGAAAATACTCTCTCTGCACTTTTGAAAGTATGGACTAATGAAATTTTTAAAAGCTTTTTTTGCAGACTCGCCATAGGGGATGAAAATGTTTATAAAGCCTAACATGCCGGTGAAGTCAGCGCAAAGACAGTGGCACGCTGGATGTGAGGCCTACTTGCACCATTGCAGACATTGCTGGATACTCCCACCTGAATTACTGCAAAAGCCCCCAGCCAGTTCACTGAGTCGCTGCAACTTCTACTTCAGGGGCTACAAGATGAACTCGGTGGGCCAGGTCTGGCCCTTATTGATTTCAACACAGTTAAAAGACAAGGAGCAATTATTTATAGTTGTATTTATATCCAGTACTTTGTCCACATGGGGGAGCCCATAACCTTCTCTGAGAGGAATTACATTGTTCCTGAGCAAGGAAAGATGCAACTTGAATACATTTAAAGATCGTAACATACTTGCTGCGTAAACTGGTTGGATTTTTTTGTCACACAGTAAAGATAGGTACTAGTGTTTAAAAATGAGAGTGCAAACCCTACGTGTTCCTTCTTTAATGAAACATTGCACCAAAATACACAGAATAGTCATTTGGAAGCTGAAATTGTTACTGTCAAAGAGAAGAAAAATAACAGAAGTGGTCTCAACAGAAACTAAAATAAAAATAAATCATGAAATGGTAAGATTTTCAAGTTGTAGTAAATAGCATTTGGTTTCTACAGGATTTTAGAGGTATGACTTCATACCTCCTGTGAGATATGCTACATGTCTGTATTACACATTAATCTCCTGTTCAGAAATATCCAGGAATAACTGTCAAAAGGACAGCTTATGTTGCAATGAAAGAGGTCAGAAAAACAAAATGTGTAATCGTGAAGAGTAAGAATTAAAAATAGTTTTCTTCTGAATTTCTTAAAGACGAAAACACAATCATATTTTTATATGTCCTCAATTTTCTTTTCCTCTGACTACAGTAATAATTCATATTAATGTCTAAAACATGGTTACTCTGCAGTATAAAATATTAACCTTAACAAAGACAGTCATGGGGTCTTCTTGCTCAAACCTTGCCTCTTAAATGGCAACTCCATCATTCCACAAAAGCTGTGCTTGCAAGTAACTTCATTTACGTGGGTAGTTCTCACCAGGTTCAGCTGGAGAGTACTTTTCATGAGTGCATAGTGTTTCTCACACATGAAAACATCGAGTAAGATGTCTCATGACACCCAAACAGATGCACTGAATTTAAAAGAAGTCATGACTCTATAGAGCTGGGAACAAATATCTGGGATTTTTTTAACCTATGAATTGCCCAGCAGCTTGGGAAGGTGTATTAGTAAAATGTGCAGTTTTCTATCTGTCTTGTCTTTTTCCAAGGCTGGTTTGAATTTCTTCCAGTTGAGGTGTAAAACTTCAGGAATATACATAAAGATAACTACAGGTGAGTTAGGAACCATCCAAGAGGCTGTATTCAAAAGGAGCTTACAGAAAGAAAGGGTGTTGGAAGAAACCTTAGAAATGCTAAAACTACCAAGAGACCTGTGAAATCTCTAAAGATGGTAGGAGTGCTGCAGAAAAAGCTCACTGGTAATAACCAGTGTGCATTGGCTACAAGGTCATTTTGGGAGAAACAGCGCAGTTATTTGAGGTCCATGGTTGGCATACAGGACCGGGGACTAAAGGACTCATAAATTGTCCCCATGAAAGTATGCTGCCTTTCATAGTTGTGTTAAATGCTCCAGTAATGACAGAGGGGAAAAATTAAATTCCTAGAAACTGCAATGGGTATTTGAACTTTAGCAAGGGTGAAGGACCATCAAATACAGAAAGATAAGTGGATGAATGCTTAACAAACACTGAAAATAAAGAAATTCTAAAAAGAAGACTATGAAGGTGAATTGTCAGAAAAACCAAAATGGCAGGAAGGACTTATCTACCTCTGAAAGAGAGTTTTGGCTCATAAACTATTGGAGGGCTAAGAAATGAAGACAATTTATTGAGGCAGACTAAAATAATGATGTCAGGAAATAAGGAAAGTGGCCTTATTCTGTACAGCAATTATCATCACATCAGCTATCAGCAATAATTGTCAGATCTGTTCCTAGATAGAAGAGCTCTGGAGGTGTGAGGTAATTTATGTAGAGCCTGTAATCACTCATGACATGTTTACATGGTCTTGAAGACAGGGTTGGGGAGTCTCTGGACCAACTGGAAGTGATGGGTAAGTACATCAGAAAGGTACTGAATCTAAGTGTATCTGATCTCTTCTCACTTTTAGTCCTTCCCAAGCATGGGGAATGCAAACAGCTGTAACAGCAAAATGTCATGTAGAAAAACCTGAAAAGATACTAGAGACAGAGATAATATACAACAGGGGTATATTCTAGTTTCCCTTCAAATCCTCAGTCACAGGTGGTTCTGTATACATAGAAAACCTGTAAGCCCATTTTTAAAAAGGCAATGAGGACTAGTTAATCTGTTTTGATCAAAGAATACCATACTTCACCACAATACTGTAACAGATTTAAAAGAATGGCCAGCAGTTTCAACTGCTTTTTCTGTCTTAGAAGCCACAGCCTAGGAACACACATGAGTATCAAGGACAGATCATAGGATCACGGGATAATTTAATGAAATGGATGTCTTTTGCTGGCAAGAAATTGTGTCTGTCCCTTAGTATGATGACAGCAGTTTACTGCCCATGACTAAGTTGTACATTAGTCATGGTTTTAATAGTGACAATCTTATGTACATTCCTCTGTACAAAATGACAAAATACTAGCCAACAAACTGATAGGGATGCCCCAAAATATCTCAGTGAAGCAGAATTTCCCTGCTAATAACAACACAGTTATTGTGAAAGAGGTCGTGCGTGAATGTCTACTAAAACTAGTTGAAACATTTTCCCAGAAGAACATTTTTCAGGTCTTCAGCAGCATAGCTGACACATTCAAGAGTGACTCTCTACAGTATGGCAGATGCAAAAGCTACATAGTTTGTAGAATATCCAGGCTGAACAGACAGTCTTTCTAACAGAGGAAAATAGGATAAAAAAGCTGTTTGGAATCAAGAACAAAGACTTGACTCTCAATCATCCTTAGCCTAAGCTAGAAAGGTAGCCTGCCTCTTATTTTTTGAAGGTCATTTTTTTGTTTGTTTTGCTTCTGAATATTAATTTCAAAAGTATTTGTTTCAAAAGATGAAAACATTTAGCACAACAGGAATGTACGATTTAACACCATCTAGAACTGAATCAAGGTTGATTTTTACTCAAAAATTGTAAATCTGCCTGATTTTCCTGTCTTGAAGGCTTTGTATCATCTTGTTAAGGCAGTGAATCATTTAATACCACAACCTGAAACACTCAATGATTAAAACACCTAAGACCTGAATGTCAAGAGTTACCTGTAAGTAGGAAAAGGAATTGCTCGTGCCCTGCAATTCATTGAAACTTGTCCATCTGAAGATTCTTCTGGGTAGATGGTATCAATGGGCTGCTCCTCAAAAACGGGACCATAACCTTTGTTTCCTTCCTCTGAAAAATAGAGTTAGAAATGAATAATCTTTTAATTATTAGGCAAATTGAAGATGAATTTACACCTTCCACATTCAAAATATGAAGGCTAAATAGCAAGCCTGCAAAATTGAGTTTTATATGCAACAACAAATCCAGAGCAGTATGGATAACAGAAGTGCTGGCCTTTCTTCACTGACTCCTGCTTCATCTCTGCCCTCTGAGAACAAAAGCAATTTAAACGATGTTCCTGTAAAACTACCTCCTCTGCCTTCTCCACTGACATCAATTATTTGATGAAGATAATAATGAATCAAAGATAGCCCCTGTAGGAATGCAGTGAGACCAAGCTATTTCACAGCAGCAAGGAAATTCTCATCAAATAGGTCCGGATGCAAAACAACTTCCCAAACAAAAGGGCTTCTTATGACCCAAGCAGATCCAAATATACGTGTGGAAAGAATATTGCATCAGACAAACTAATGTGGGAGATCATAGCTGAGAATTACTGTGTTTCCAGAGCATATTTCTGCCCTTCCTTTCATGCTAATAAAATTTTTAAAAGCCCACATTGAAAATAATTTAAGTTTGTAAAGACAAACACTTAAAAGTGAATGAATGTCCATCAGGTTTGACAGCAAAATTCCTTTTTTTAAAAAATCTTCATCTTCCATTTGCTGATGGTGCTCTAAAGGTTACAGGCTCTGCCCACACCTGCTGCATTCCCTTCTCCTTTATCTCCTCCAAGCATACAAGGCTGCACTTTGGGGTCAGTATTTGCAAGACCAAGAGCAAAGGTAGACCACTGTGGGAAAATTCTGCTCACTAAATCCAGGATACAACTGCTTTTGTCTGTGACAAAGACAAATGTGCATTTTAGGTACATATTGGCACTGTGAGAATATGATGCATATGCCATATAGATAAAAGTTTTAGACAACACAGCTCTCTGTTGAGGCTGGACTGACAGCATGGACATGTATGCAAACTCATGGCACAAACAAAGTAGTTTATGACTGCTACCAGGATTTGCTTTCCATTCAAGTTCAGAGCCTTGCTCCCAATCCTAGAGATGCCAGAGATCCAGAAAATGACTGCAGGACTTTTGTAATATAAGGGAAACAAATACAGTTTTCCCAATATGATCTTCAGAAATGGCTGAATCTTTTTAGCTTAAAAATTAAAAAAAAAATTGTTAAGGATGGAAAAAATCCAAACATTTTGCAATAGTATCTGCTGCCTATAAAAACCATTGCATGTCTTGTAATACTACGTTTAAAAAATCCTCACAGATCAAGAGATAAACTCACAATGTAACATATTAATGTCCTTAAATCAAATTATGGTTTTGTACTCATGCCCTTAAAATTATTGCCTTTGGTTATAACACATGGCCTAACAAATTGGGCAGTTTTACAAATCCTAAAAGAAAAGAAAGAATCTCTCTACATAACTACAGAATGTAAATTATGACAGTGTTAAAATATCATATATATAGGTGTATGTGTATATATATCCATATAAAAAAAATCCTTCCACAAATATCTGTTTTATTGTTCCAAATTCATAGACAGAGATTGGATTACAACACTAGCAGAAAACTGGTTACAGATAAGTAAACTCTCTTTCCAGTTCAAAGCTGGGGAAAAAAGCAGTTTCCTTTGGGGATAGGAGCAGGTCCAGAAGGCAGTGCTATGCCGCAACATGTTTGGTCAGGCAACTTCATTTCTAGAAAATAATTCAAGTAATGAGGAATCTTTCAAAGAAGCAAAGAAGAGCAACTAGAAAGAAAGGCAGAGCTTTTGAAAAATGGTCTAATTCCTTTGATATTTTAAAGCACAGCACTATGTAAAAATCTTGCTAGATCAAAAGAAGTAATTTCAGACTGAAAAGGCCAGGAACCATATTTTAGCTCAGAGCCTGGAATGCCTGAGCCACAAACCTGATGGTATTTTCTGTGCGGCTCTTTAAATATGAATACGAAATAACAAGGGCCTCTAGCAGCAGCCAGCCATATCGCACGCAGCTGACTCTTTCCACCTTAAGACTCAAATGATGCTGCAGACCACTTAGGCATTTCATGGCATGCATTTTTAATGCTGCCAGCACCATTAATTATCCTGAGTGAACGTCTGTTTCTCACACCTATCAGATATGCTTTATAATGGCACTTCTGCTGCAGTCTATTACGAGTCTGGTTTCAAATGTCCAGCTGAGCAGAAAAATTTGTGCAGGCTGTATGTCAGGCGTGGCAACCAATAAACCTTCCTTTCACAGTTGTAAGCTGAGTGTGCACCAGTGATGTGTACACAGCATGGGGGAGGAAAGGGAAGAGAAAGCGTTTGTGAAAAGATCACTGTGGTGGTTTAGGCCTGGTTGGAGGCCGGACGCCTACCAAAGTCAGTCTATCATTCCCCTTTTCAGTTGAACAGGGGAGAAAATATATATTGAGAGGCTTAGGAATCAAGATAAGGACAGGGAGAGATCATCCTGTAATCAACGTCATGGACAAAACAGACTCAACACAGAGTTAAGGAAAGAAAACTCTCTAATTTATTACACTGCACTACACACAAAGGGTGAAACCAGAGTCAGATAATGAGAAGTGTGACCAGATCTTAAAGCACTTCAAGTGAAGTACCATGCCTGTGTGACTAAGTTCAGAGACTGAGGAAGGGCAGACTATGACCACAAGGAAAAGGAGCAGTTGATTGAAGTTCTACCTATGAGGAAAAGGGGAGAAGTAAAAGCAGGGAAAGGAAGAAGGAAATGGATGCATTAGATAAACTGTGGATGAGAAGAAAAGCACATTTCATTTGTCCTGGTCCTGCTTTAGACATGAGGATGGACTTCATGACCTCTCAAACACCCCTATTGCCTTATTTTCTGTGTACATTTGTTGTGATTTATATTTTTAGTTAGAGCAAAAGCTATCAACTCATTCTTCACTGAATTCTGCAAACAAGTGTCTGACTTTTCAACATTGCTAAAATGTAGTAGGAAATCTTTGCAAAGGTCAAGAAAAGCTCTAAACAGCTGATGAGATCATGGAAACTGTAAGAACCAATGTTGCTAGTAGGTGGCCTGGTCACCCCTTCTTGAAGCGATATGCTCCAGCCGGGCAGTGTCATTCACTCTTCCAGGCCTTCCTGCAACACCTCTCATGCTTGTCTGCCTTCTTAGATAGCTGCTAAAGCTAAAGAGAATGGCAATCTATCCACTTCCAGCCTTCTGGATTAGATTTCAGCCAGTTTAATGAGGTGAATTTGTCCACTGAAGATCTGTGCCAGTGCAAAGCGGGGAATAGGAGCAGAGAGGTACAGGCTTCCAACTTTTGAGTGTAAAGAAGCTGTCCTATTTACTGGACCACCTGAAAGAACCACTGCCTAAGACAGATATATCTGAAAGTCTTACCACTACGTGGAGATGAGCCTCAAAATTGTGTTAACACATCTTTATGTCCCCGCACAAGCATGTGAGTGATAATATATATAATACCCAATATAATCGGAAAAAAGATACCGAAAAGATGTGTGAAAGTAACAATCAGAAACCACCTGAGACAGTCATTTTCAAGTTATCTCAAGAAATGTCATTGGAAGAGGGGGAAAAAAAAGGCACAATAAAAAGTTTGGTCAGTCTGGGATTTGAGGAGCAGGATCCTGAGATGTGGAGAAGATACATGGTAAGAGCATCCCAGGGATGAAAGACTAGGACACTGTGAAAAAGGCAGGATGAGGGTTGTAGACCATTTGTGGGAATGGCAAAGTGATTTTGGGCTGCTTGGACTTTATTGTGATGAAAAAAAATAGGTACATCTAGGGAAAGGAGGTGGCATAAATGGCTTGGATTTGACTGGGAAGGGAATCGGGAAAAGGCATCTTCATGAGGCATAAATGAGGTGCTAGAAAAACACTGCCCAATGTAGACATCATCATGCATGGCTTTTTAGTAGGAATGTGAACAGGGTTTGGGGAAAAATGAAGGAAATTCTCACCACCCAGGAAAGGGTCAGCAGTGCTCAGCCGTACTTGAACATACATACATAGAGCTCTGCTTCTTTTCTCTTCCCAACTTGTTTCCCACCCAGTCCTGTTAAACAATATTTGAAAAACCCTACTCTGAACAAATACTGTGGTTTAATATCTGGATGATCACATTAGTTGTTCAGAAAATTCCTTATCAGCTGTGTTTTCTTGGTTTGGCATTATCCCAATTGTGACAGCAAACTTTTGTCAAATTCCTAATTATCTAGACTTTTCATGTATGGGTCCCAGCTTGTCTGAGACTGTATATACTCCAGATACTCAGGGCAACATGTCTTCCATTTTTTCACTTTGGATTTTCCCAAGTACATGGTTTTGAATCCTTCTAAATACAGGAAATGACCTTTCTCTCTCTCTCTCTCTCTCTCTTTTTTTTTTACAATAAGAAACAGTAAAAAAAGGGTGCTTACCTGATCTTGGTACATTCTACCAGATCTACCATAACAAATTATCTCAAAAGGTGTCTTTTTGACTAATTCTAAAAACCCTCCAATAAGACTTGTCCTATTCCCACCAATAAGGGTTTCCTCTTGCATAAGATCCCACTTGTACTGCATCCAGCTCTGGGGTCCTGAGTACAAGAAAGACATTGAGCTGTCAAAGTGAGTCCAGAGGAGGGCCACAAAGTTGATCAGGGGCTGAAGCACCTCTCCTGTGAAGACAGGCTGAGAGAGTTGGGCTTGTTCATCCTGGAGTAGGGAAGGTTCCTGGGAGACCTTACTGCAGCCTTTCAATATATATATAAAGGGCACTTATAAGAAAGATAGGGACAGATGTTTTAGTAGTGCTTCTAGTGATAGGATGAAGGGTAATGATTTTAAACTAAAGGAAGGCAGATGCAGACTAGACATAAGAAAAGATTTTTTTTTTACAACAAGGATGGTGAAACACTGGAACAAATTGCCCAGAGAAGTGGTAGATGGCCCATCTATGTAAACATTCAGAATCAGGTTAGATGGGGCTCCAAGCAACCTGATCTAGTTGAAGATGTGCCTGCTCATGGCAGGAGGGTTGGACTAGGTGAGCTTCCAATCCAAGCCATTCTATGATTCTAAGTAAGACTTAATCATTTATTTTATCACGTCTTTTCCACTGTCTAGCAATGCTTACAATTAGAAGATTTTTCAACATCTCAATATTAATATGATAGGCTCTTCAATTTTTGGACCTCTTTGTCGAACTTTCTAATTTTAGTAGAAATTCTTGTTATTAGTTTCATCTTGTGGTATTTTACCTGCCCCTTGCGTCTTGCCTCTTGTTAGTAAGAAATAATTAAGAAAAAATTCCACCAAGCACACAACCACTCATCTTGTTCTTTGTGGGCAATGAAAGTCTTTAAGTGTAAACATAATACTTACATTCTACATAGTAGTAAGCAACTATGCCAACCTGTTACTACCATAGACAATGGTACTCAAAACACCAGTTCCAGCGGGTTAGAGTGCTGAGCAAATAATTCCTCTGTCAAGAGACAGCAGGGTTAGTTAGCTTGTTTCCACATCAGTCAACCAGATTATTTTCAGACAAGGCAATTTATTCATTACCAGTTAATTCAGTCCTTACATGCAACTAATTTATTTTGGAAATTGATTTTACTCATAGATAAAGGATAATGTAACAAATTAAAAATGCTTATAATTACGGGAACTTCTGTGTGTGTGAGCACAACCAGAAAGGGAAGTTAAAAATATGTAGTTTACTAAAGATTTTGAGATTTATTTTTTTTTTAGTTCACAGGAGAAAATCGCAGTTCTTGGGTTTACTTTTTCTCCACTTTGGAAAATTAAATAAAATCTAATTATTTACAATCATTTTACTCCTCCTTAGCTGCAGATTGCATATATTGCATATATTTTGAGGGGGTTTTTTAATAATGGGTGGAAAATCATGTAACAAATTGCTTTAAAAGGGTTTTCTTATAGATAACCTGAGCTTGCAAGACTCCAGTATCTCAAATCTTAATGAGATGACACAGAGGCAATAAAGCTCGATAAATGAAGTGATAGCAAGATGAGTTACTTCTCTTTTCTTTTTTCTTTCTACTACATCTATTTTCTTGCCTACTGTAAATTTGAAGCGAGACTCTTGACATGAAGTGTGAGATTTACCTCACGGAATTTTAAAAGTTAGGGATTTTGCCCAAGGGCTTTCTTTAGGGGGTCAGACAAGCATTTCCAGCATGTAATCTGGATATCCTATTCACTCTTCATCAAGTACAGAGAAAGCTGGCATCTATATCACAAACCTAACCCTTAGGTTGTTAAAATAAAGCCAAATAATCTTCCCGTCTGGATTTCTCCGACTGTAGCTGTGCAACATGACCTGGAGTCTCTCATCTAAACCCACTGGCCAAAGCCTACTCCCAGCACTGAACCCAGAACCCAAGCCTCCTCCTGGAGCTGAACCTTCTGAGGTAGCTGTAGCACCATCACTAGCAACAACAGGAATGCTAATGGCAATTTATCTCCCATTTTTTCAAGAGGTAAGATTCAGCAGGGAGGGTACAATGATGGCATTGCCCATTCCTGAAACTGATGAGGCACCTATTATTACGCACTTGGCTTTAGTTGTTTTGCAGCGGCAAGTATAAACTTCTGTTGAAGGTCAGGGAGCACGTGGTCAGGCAGTACTAAGAAAACAGTCCTTTCCCTAAAGAAATTATTATTCCACTCCAGTGCAGCACCAGAAGTGCAACTGCATGTTCTGCTTCTTGTTCTGCAGGGATCAGACACCCAAAGAACACGGAGAAAGTCAAGCACGAAGACATACTATTGAACTTACAGCCTCACATATCCAAAGATAACAGCGTACCTATTCCTTCTTAGCCAAAATTAACAGAAATATACATTATTTTCCATGAACCTTATGAAGAAATGTATTGAAATAGTTATTTTATCAATGGATATATATAGGAACACAATTTCCACAATATCATCAGTCCTGTTCCAAACTTTCCAAACAATACCTCTACATATACTTTACTGCCAGCAGATACTGCCTTTGGATCAAAAAATTATAAATCTCAAAGTGTAGGTTTAATCTATGAAGTTTCTGGCAATTAAACTACTGTCTCATTGGGTATCTGCCTTCATGGGACTGTAAAGTCCAGCCACCTTTCCCCAAATCCATTTATGAAGCATAATTGAGTGCTCAGATCACATATAACATTGTGTAAGACAAATGGGTATGTGTGAAGCTGAAGACAGCTCATGAGTTAAGCAATTTTCTGGTTTATAGTAGAGCTGAGGAAATAGTAACCCCAAATGCTGGCACATCGTGGCTGAAGTAAAGCATCACTTACTCATGCTGTAGTACTTCATTTAAGTCAGACTTATCACCACCACCACCAATTTTAATGACTCTCTCAAGGTTCAATAATAATTTTGTCTTTTTTTTTTTCCCCTACCAGTGGACAGCTGGTAGGAAAAATGGATACACTTGGATAGCTTCAGAGAGTTTGGAATTTCACTGGATTGGCACCGAGGAGGTGAGGATGTACCATCTGTGCACCATTTTCCAGGACATCAGGTTAAAGGAGCAAGTTGCAGACAGCAAACCCAGCACATTTCCTCTGACTTTTGTTGCTACTTTGAGCACTAGGAATGGTAAGGCTGATATCTATGATATGGGCAGGGAACACACACTAAGAAGGAAAGAACTGATGATCTTAATCAGGACTTCTGCATCACGTGGCAGAAAATACTGAAAAGGGAAAAAAAACCCACCACCACTATGTTTACTGGTAGATGCAGCTACTAATAATTACGCATTACTTCACAGTTAACATTTAACAATCACACTAATTCAGATCTATCTATTTTCTTCTGCTCATGGTCAGCTGTCACATGCACACAGGGAGTTACATTATCCCTGATCTGAGATGTTATTTTGTAGGGAAGTGGAACATTCCTGCAATTTATTTAATTAAATTATTCATACAGACTGCTACTTGTCTTTTTAGTATACTAATTCTCACATTTTACATAACCAGTTCTCAATCTAATCTGAACACAGAAAAGTAGAAAAGAAAAAATTCCCAAGGGGAACAGTATACTGTAATTTTACTGTTAGTCTTTTACTGTGATGTCTCTCAAAGACAGGTTGCCAAACCATGTCAGGACACTTCTGCATCATTCTGTCTTCATGTGGCTAGTATGAAAATCAGGAAAAATATTATAAATTAGCATTTATTCTCACTTTCTAATTTGATATATTAATTTCATGCCTGTTGTAATTTTCTACATTCTTTAAAAGATATACCTTTTCAGGTTGGCTTTTAGCATAGTTATAACTTGTATTTCACGCAGGAGCTGTGGAATATTCTTCATCTCTAAGTAAAAATCTTTTATCTTCTTTCTTATTTACAAAATTATTAATGCTTTATCAATTCTTTTAAAAGTTATATATTTCAAGTGACTCACCAGAAACAGTGGATGTACATACAGTTATGTGGCAATTCCTTGAGAAAGCAGATTTAACAGGATGTCAAATGTAAGATCAAGTCACTTCACTCAAATAATTCAGATACTGTGTATTACACACAAGAGATTTTTAATGGATATTCATTTGTATATTGCCTTATTTTTTCTAGTGTGTCTTTAATATTACTAAATTCTGAAATTAAACCACAAGAAGATAGAGAAGTAATTGAATCTTAATGAGGGAAGCAGCTGATTAAACAAAATGGAGCAAGCATTCCTTTAACCAGTACTTAGGGCTGTCAGGCTTCTGGAAAGCATCCCGGATCCAGCATCTTTTAAAAGGTGCTTTACACAGGAGGAACAACTTGCACGTGTCAAGAAGAAAAAACAATGTATAAGGTACTGTATGCAAAAGAAACTAAGGAAGGAAAGTATTATGGATGTTACTGAAATACAGTGAAGGGGTGGCAGTAAAACATGCAGGGATATATATGCCTACAAGTCCATATGTTCAGAAACTACAGTTGATGTATCCTAAGGCTCTAATCCTGAAAATAATTCTGCACATGCATCATTTCCATACCAAAATAATCCCAGACTCCAAACCCAGAAAATGAAATCCCCATATACTAGAAGGGAGTGCTGAAAAATAAAGGGAGAAAGATTTAAATGCTCTTCAAGACCTACAGATTGCATTGTTAACAAGCAAAGTACCATTTTGCTTTGAAAAGTCAACACACTATGAATTTTCTTCTCAGAATGTCTGTGCATAAACAATTAATTTTGAAGGTAATTTAAAGAAGGCTAGCAATAGTCTTTTGATGGACAAAATGCCTTATAATTCCACTGTGATGAAAATACCTTTTCAGCTAAAGATGCTAACAGTTTTACCAAGGGATGGCTACAAGACTTTCTGCTGGAAAAAGAATCTTTACCTTCATCTTTGGGAAGGGTAAACCAGTAATTTGCTTAAAGCAAATAATGAGACAGCATCAGGAGTACTTATGTAAGTTCACTAAAGACCTCTCACGTTCTTTCAGGAACTTAATCCATCATGCAATATATAATGCACGCAAGTTGAGCCAAATCAACACGCTTACTTATGAACGTGATGTTCAAGTCCTCTGCTGGTTAAGAAGGACACACGGCAACTGGGTTGTGAATATCAACAGCAAATCACAGTGAAAAGTTTTCTGATGGTCAATGTCAGAAAGAATCTAAAACAGGTGGAAAACCTTAAGATCCCATCACTGCCACTGCACACTGATGTAAAATCCTTTGAATTAGCATCTTTATTTTTGTAATGAGCCTTCTCCTCTTTCTGTGTCCTCTATTTCCCTGGCATTTAACATTGCTAAAGATGGCTGCTCCAGCCATTTATTATCACTCATCAGTATTGATCAACCCGGCAGTGTTGTATAGTGTTACATATTTTCACATGAGAGAGGGAGAAATATCTGTTGACACAGCACATGGCTAGATTAACCTTGAATGCCAACAGATGCTGAACAGAAGAGTCACAGACTCATTCATTATCTTAACTATCACTAAGTCATCGGGTTCCGTATCGGCATTGCAAGCTTGGAAACCACGTGATATTTAGAGGAAGACCTTATGCTGTTTTCAATATGCCACAGAAATTATGATGATTATTTATTTACAAATGTCAAACACTGTAATAGCATGAAATGGTCTGCTAAGACCCAAGCAGGGAGATGGCAGACAAGGTTAACAGGTATAGAGCATATTCATCCATTTTGTATTCTAGAAGAAAATGCGTGTATCTCTAGCAGTTGTGAGTAATTGCTGTATGTTCTGGTAAAAAGCTCTGAATAATGTAGATTCTGGCCCTCAGTTAATAAAATCTATTTTTGAATCTACCATTCTGGAGAAAATCCAAGCTATATATAATTAAAGGTTTGGGGGTTGGATTTTTTTTTTTATTTCTCTCATAATCAAGTGGGAAAATTGCACTTGGCATTCATGGGCAGCTTATGTGCTGAAGCAGTAACATATTCATGCGCACAAAATTCTGTGGTCTAGAAAGAAGATTCCATCATCCTGACGGAGAAGAGGTACCAGTGTAAGCCTGCAAGACACTGAAGGGACATCAGTCACCAAGAATAAGTCAGCACTTAAACAGAAAACCACCAAAGCAGTCCCACTTCACATTGTATGAGAGGACACAGGTTGTCTTTGGGAAGGATGCCTCTGCTTTTCTGACTGAAAAGAGCAGAATTATTCTTATCTCACTTGTGTTGGTGAAGTCCTTAAGAAACAAGGTTGTTAATGATGTAGTTTGCTCCTCTACAGCAAGTTTCAAGTCTGAAAAGCTCCAACCCTTGGCAGAACAAGTTTCTCCACTTATGTCTATGAATGACAGAGTACATTTTGCTTGTCTTCTCAGGCTGCCAAGAGGAATGCCAGCCAACGCCAAGGATAGCACTTTTAAACATACTCACATTTGCCTATCAGATACTTCAATCATTTAGGTGATTCTTACTTAAAAACACGTGGTACTTCAGAAGTGACTTAAGAGCCCATCACAGGAAAGCCAGTGTTTGTCAAATTAGGAATGAAGGTAATGCTCAGCAGCTACCCTGCACAACCTCCCCTCACAAGGCCTCCGAGTGCACACACAGTACCAGCGAAGCACTCAGAGATTCAGCACGCTGTCTAATCGCATCTGCACGTACGTTGAAATAACCACCCTGCCTTTTGAAAACCAAAGGTAAAGAAGTAGGACGGTTGGATTAGAAATGAAATATCAGAGGGACAGAACAAGATTTTTTTTTTCATTATTGATTCCTCTTCTAGCCAAACGTGATCAAGTATTCATTAAGCACATACACACAGAGAAAAAAATACAGGGCCTTCGCAGCTTTTAGGTAGTCTTAGGGAAAGAAAATAAATAAGCCTGTTGCTGATGCAGACTTGCAGTCTTTTGGTGCAAGGTCATTATCCCAAGTGAAGATACCCTTTGGTTCATTGATTTACATGGGATGTGCTAGATGAAAGAAAGGCCTAAAAAATTCAGACTTAGTGATGGGCTATGGATTTAATGGGAAGTCAAAGGCAACTTCTGAGTATGTTGCAGAGAGATCAGATGTCAGAGGAAAGAGGAGAAGAGTCAAATATTGCCAGTAATAGGCATGAAATAACTTTTTTGGCAGTGGACTGACAATCATCACGATGTTCCCTGAGGAGTGATTTGCTGCTCTCATTTGCCTTGCACTGCTCAAAGTGCACTCTGAAAAGCAACCTTTATTATAACTGTCTGTTCTATCAGAAAGTGAAATACAAAATTACTTACGGCTTTTTCGTCAATTTATATCTGCAAGACTACGTTTCAAGCCCTTATTTACCTGAAAAATAAATGTTGCTTCTGTCTCATTGCAGAAGATCTCTGCCTAAACTTTCAATGCACCAATTCATGTAATGTTCATTTCCCTTCGGTCAAGTAAGTGCACATTCCCCACTGATGGGAAATGCCCTGTCATTGCAACAGTTCTCAACTTCTGCCTTTGATTACCACAAAAGAGAACTGGCTAGAAATCAGGGGTTATACTCCAAGGTAAATTCCAAATTTCTAAATAATATGTATTTCAGTTTGAGGAAAAAAAAAAATCTCTTTTAATTTCCTGCAGCAGGAAAAAGGTCTATTTGAAAACAGGTTAAAAACCCTTAACTTACACGATGTCATAATAATTACTACCGTTTCAGGTCAAATTCTGAACATCTAAGTCAGTGCAGCTTTCAGATTTCCAACTTCCTAGCTCCTTATTTCCCAAATACTTCTAGCAGGTACTTCTGGAAGCTCTCGATGCTCAATCAATCAAAAATATATTCAATAATTTCAGGTTTCTTGGCTGATATCTTTGAACTTGAGACATGCCATATGGTGAGACATCTCAAAGGACATTGACCCTGGAAGCTATCAGTTTCCGAGCTCCAGCACAATTAATGTAGTAGGTTTGTTTAGGAGTGCTGTGAGTTGCTAAAACCTTGGCTGGTGACTCCAGAGTCACAGATCAATTTGCCTTAAGAAATGCTAAAGCAAGTTTTTAGTATTCTGCTTTCCACATCTGCACCCAGCAAACTTGTCTCTTCACTCTGGGCCTTGGTCTGTCTTATTATTAAAATGAGAACTCACAGTCTTTACTCTAAAACTGACCCCGATTCCCACATTCTCCATTACTGATGACATCATTAACACTCCCCTTGATAGTACTGTGTGTGCAAAAACTTGACCTGATCACCCTCACTGTGCTTTTTCTCTCTGTACAGTATTTATCTTTTGCTTTTTAACCATATTGTGAACACTCCCAGTCAACTCAGTATATTTCATCTTGGTTACTGCAGCTACGTATTTTCTGGTTTCCATGACACTTTCTTTGCCAAGAAATACATTGAAAAGGAAAATTTGCCAAGACTAACTGCCAGCAGCTCTAGCTCTCATTTGAAATGAGAAACCCTCCAGCAAGATTCAAGCACTGGGGCAGAGGCAAGACTGCAACATCAGATTTATATAATCCAGAAGTGCATCCTAATTCCTAGGAATATTTAATTCTTTATGCAAAGTAGTCCAGGCCCAAGAACAGAGAGTGTGTGCACTACTCAGCCTTGCAGTAATATACCAGAAATAACAAACACCCTCTCATAGTGTAAGACCATGAATCCTCCACATTGGAGTACAACGGTGTATCTTTAGAGATGGTAATAGGTCTTATCTTTGGCTTCTGATGAAAAATACATCTGGTCGTGGATTTATTCCATACCAGAATATAAGCTAGGAAGTTTCTTTGAACTGGGAAAAGCACTGTTCAAAACCATTCACACCAATGCCTCCTATTCTTCTTAGAGGAATCCAAGCCTAACAAAGCCAACTGCAGCCAAGGGAAAGATCAAATGAACACGGCTATCAATACATCAATGCATACTCAAACCGCTGCAGTATCATCACACTCATCTTTGTTATTCTGATGCCACATACTTGTGACCCTCATAGCACACAAGCTTCCCATGTCTTTTGAAAGCACCTGCTGGGAGGTGCAATCTGATTTCAGCACAACTGCAATGTGCATAATACAAGTAATAGCATTAATCATCTGGCCTTGCCCATCAAGAAATTAACTGAATATTTGTTCTAAGTGATCAACTTAACTTTTTTAGCAACCAATGGCCAGCACTTGCTTGGCTACTGCAGCTGATGATTTTGATTGATGTCACTATGTCCAGTGTAAAATCACATGTGTAACAGCACTGATGGTAGTTGACAGCCCCTTTTTTCAGGAAAAGCTCAGTATTAACGTGATGCACTTCAATTTTTAATTTTTGTGCCACCAGGCAATCTGATATTTAACAAACACCCTTGAAACACATAATAAATACATTGTAAGCATGAGATCACAACACTTTTAATTTAAGTAGATGTCAGTATATCCTCCAAAAAACTCAGTAAGGGAGTTCAAACCCTTCATAGAATAAAATAATGTTCTCACTCAACTAAAAAGCACTTTTGTGATCTATGAAGTAATTTCTTAAAGGCAATGAGCTTACATCACAATATTAATGAGATTTTTGGACTCAATAAAACAAACAATATGGTCTCATGGTAATGAAATTGAGGCAATACCTGAAATGGTAGGCCAGATGAAGCAAGACTAGGAACAGCTCATTTCAGTTAAGGACTCATTGATAACATAAAGAACTCAGAGAAACAGAGGAATGTTTTGTGACATGCAGTAGAACTACCTTTATGAGTAACTCTCCTCTCAAAGCATGGAAGTATCTAAAGCCTATCTTGAAAAAAATGAAACATTTATACACAATATTTGAACATCTCAAACCTCAGTCAACATTTTGATTATACACAACTTAATTATTCTGCTTTTTACATGTTCAGGTCTCAATTCATGCAGTTCATACATAAGCAAAATTTTCTGTCTTGAGAAGAGCTCTGCTTACGCTGGCAATCCAATTCATCACAGTAACTAAAAACAAAGATTCATTTAAATTATTATGGATTTCTGAAATGGGCTTTATAAATCTCAAAGTTGTTCAGAACATTTGGAACAGGAATTAGATTTTAATTCTGAATTTTAACTTTGTAAAGAGCTCCTTCCATGTCTTAGAGCTGAACCAAAATTTACTTGCAAATAGATCTGTAATTTCAGATGTTAGAAATATGAGTCCTGAATGTTTTAATGTTTATGGACCATATCTACTTATGAAAATTTTACAATTTGTAATTTAAAGTTATAGTCATCCCATGCAGCATTTCCCTGCTGTATTATGAGAACCCCGCAATATTGTGCTGGTAGGATTTCATGAATTTTATGAATTTTAGATGGTGTCTATATTACAGAATTTTGTGGTTAGTGTCTCTTCTTGTGGGCATTATTTCCATTCATCTAAGCATGTTGATCATGTGTGCACAAATAGGTGGCTGATACATTTTTTATAATCTAGAGAAAGAAATAATTCTGTATACTGGATTAGAATACAGAGACAAATTTAAGGTCCAAATCTGTATTTTTTCAAGCTTTGAATTACAGCTTCCATTGTAGTAAGTGTACTACCTTAAAGCTCCATTATTCATATATAGTAATTCATTGTATCTGCAGAAAAAAATTAAATACATACAAAACAGCTTAACTGACCTTGAAATGCATAAAACTGATACCAGTTAGTTAAATGGATTAACATGGGAGGTTATCTCACCTTTCAGGCAGAAGACTAAATAGGGTGTAATAAGATGATAGATGAAGAGCCACATGGTTATCATCTTCTGTTCAGCTATTATCTCAAAAGGACTCATGCCCTGCAACACCAGCATTCAGAGAGCTAAAAATACCTGATCAGAGAGAAAGAAAAAGGAGTGAATAATTCTGACATAAGGTTTTATCTCATATCACATTTAACTTGCCATGTTATCTGTCTAAACTGAATACGTCAGAGTTAATACAGGATAGAGTCTTTTGAATAATAAATGCATTATCATATCTGCTGCATCAAATGAATTATCTCATTTATTCTGAGAGGACACTGTTTTAAGAGTACTCAGGTTTTCTGGTGACATAAGAAATTTGGTAAATGTTAATACCAAACATCCCTTTTTAGACTCATCTTGCTAAACCAAAATTATGCCTTGGGTTGTATCAAGATTCCATCTTTGAGCACAGTGTTAATTTACAAGAAATATTAAAATAATACGTAGTTTGCAACAAAACAAGTCCAGACTCTATCCACCTTCATCTTAGTAAACACTACATTACAATTAATGATTTCAGTCTGTAGGAAAAAAAAAAACACAGTGAAAACTAAGTACATTAATCCCTTTCAGGATTCATTTATTTGTCTAGTGTATCATTCCTTTTAAACTTTCAACATACAAATCATGATCCTCTGGAACAGCAGTATTAATTTTTATGAGCTTCCTTTTCAGTGTTGAATATAGTCATTATCACAATGTCATATTTGAAGTTTTCTCTTTTCCCTGTGGCAGAAACTCAGCCTGTATATATGTATATAAAAACCAAGTTAGCTTGCAGCTTCTTTTGAATATTATATTTTTCAAGATACTTCCATTTACTTCTTTCAATGAGGACATTTTGCTAGCTTTTTGTTGCTGGCTGGTGGCTGTTCCCTATTTCTTTAGGGCAATGCGTCATGATGTTTGCAGTGTGCAATTTTCTGTTTTTTTAATGGATTTCTTGCCATGAATATATAAATGCATCCTTTACATCCCTTACATCTTATTCATACTTCTCTTGACTGGTTCTGCCACAGCATTGGTTACGTTATGACCTTCACACAAAGCTTATTGTTGTATCTCAGACACATCCTGATATTTTCCCTTCCTCTCAGCATACTCATTTTGTTACTATTTCATTATAAAATATGCGTATCTGTACTTGAGTATCCTTCAGTACCATGCACCCTAGGACATGTTTGCATTGTTACTTTGTGCAGGATGTAAACCTGATGCTACTGTTCTCTAGCATCTCATACTGTGTACCGATGACTCCAATAGTGGCTTCTACCTTTCACCTGGACTCTTGCTCTTTCTGGGACAAAATTTTTACTAAATTTTCTTTTTCCAAAATCCAAATTTTTTAAGATCTCATTGTACGTGTCTCATGTATCAACCTGAGGTGGCTACGAACATCTTGGTCATCGGCACCTTACTCTTGTCCCTTCCTCCTCAGAATAATCCTAAGAAGATATTTATACGAACATACTGCTGATACTGAGCTTTCCTTAAAAGAGAGATTCATGGGTTTTTTATTAAACTCATAATGGAGAAAAATGGCAAGAAATTTCACAGGAGAATCTTTTTTGCTCAGAAGTTACTGGAGCTGTTGCACGTCACATTTATTCCTTTTTTTAGAGGGAGAAAGCTCAAAACTCAGTTGCCATGACCCTGAAATCATGGTTGTTTCATGAAATCAGTTTTCTGCAAATCACAGAATTACAGAATGTTAGGAGTTAGAAGAGACCTTGAGAGATCAGCTGGCAGAGCAGGGTCACCTAGAGTAGGTCACACAGGAAAATGCCCAGGTGGGTTTTCAGTGTCTCCGGAGAAGGAGACTCCACAATCTCTCTGGGCAGTCTGTGACAGTGCTCTGTCACCCTTGCAGTAAAAATGTTTTTCCTCATGGTCACATGAAACCTCCTATACTCCAGCTTGCACCCATTGCCCCTTGTCCTATCATTGGACAACACTGAGAAGAGCCTGGCTCCATATTCTGGACACTCACCCTTCATATATTTATAAATATTAAAGAGGTCACCCCTCAATCTCCTGTTCTCCAGGCTAAAGAGATCCAGCTTCCTCAGCCTGTCCTCATAATTAAGATGTTCTCCTCCCTTAATCATCTTAGTGGCCCAGCGCTGGACTTTTTCAGGTAGTTCCCTGTCCTTCTTGAACAGAGGGTCCCAGAACTGGACACAATATTCCAGGTGCAGTATCACCAGGGCAGGGTAGAGGAGGAGGAGAATGTCTCGACCCACTAACCATACCCCTTATAATACACCTCAGGATGCCATTGGCCTTCTTGGCCATGAGGGCACGTACATTGCTGGCTCATGGTCAACCTGCTGTCCACCAGGACTCCCAGGTCCCTTCCCCCTGTGCTGCTCACACATAGAAAAGCAAAACAGTGGTCCCCAGAAGTGAGATTTATGTAGAACTATTTCTTAGAAAAAGGCTTTTATGTTAGCAACAAATGCATATGCTTACTGTATCCAAGGGGAAGAATTTACTGAACATCTTTACCCTCCCGCTTCTGTTGGCACTAAAGTTTCTTCAGATTTTGTCACACAAAGGATATTTACAACTATTTCAGGCATCTACCTTAAATGACCAAGGTATGAACTGTTGTGTACACATGATGCCTCCAAAAGACAGCCGTAGGCTACATCAGCAAATGACTTTGTATACTCTTACAGCAACCATACCCTGGCTCTGAAGCTTCTTGTGTTATGACACTGCCTTGCCCGGGACATTTATTTCCAAGTGACATGAGTTAAATTGCATAGTTACCCTGAAATAATGCACATAATTAAACGGCAATGAAACAGGAACTCTGTTGGGAACAACAGTAATTACACAGTAACTCATGGGGGTAATAACTCTGTTCAAATGTATTGATAGATGAAACTGTTAAAGAGAGAACCAGCATTCTCCCTGACATTTTTGGCATCACTGCAGAGAGAAGATCTCTCCTCCCTTTTTTTTTGCAGAATTTGGATTTGAGTCTGGAAAGTTACCTTGTCCTCTACCTCTCCAAAAATTCCCTTCTGTTGGCTCAGGGGAAAATAGATTGAACACTGGTTCAAATTACAGCAAATAAAATTTGTGTCAGTAAACGTTATAAATACCCCATCTTATTCAGATACAGAAATATCCACCCTGCCAGGATTAAAATCCTTTCCTTGCTCTCACTTCTTTCGGCTGAGTGGGTTCTGTATATATATAGCACACCATCCCTCCTGATTTATCTCAGCTTGTGGACAAGAAGTGAGGCTCTTTCGCATCGCTCTGCTGAATTTTGGCAGAACTGCCTGCTATGAGATGAGACAGCAGGCAAGTTATCTATCGTCTGTGTGTCTGAAGCAGTTCGGCTGTACACGATGTTATCACCCAGCTGCCCAAGGAGGAGCCCAGGCGTATCTGAGGAGCAGCGCTCGTGCCGGAGGCAGCACTGTGGGCTGCAGTCCTCATGCGGCATTATCTACTGCCTCTGTTGCTTTCACAAGCTCTCAACCTTTTTTCTTCACCGAGTGAGAAAGATATTGCTGCCCAAGTGAAAATCATTCCCCAACAAAAGAACAGTCATTAGTACGACTCACTTTTCTCCCCTGTAGAAGCAGAGAGCGATGGCGTGCCTGGACCTACTCCTTTTAGTCTGCACAGTGCGCTCTCCTCCTCTTCTCACAATAAAGCACCGTAATTTCAGCAAACGAGTAAGACATTTTTAGAATACGTAATAAAATGAGCAGGCATTTAACTGCAACTGTGTCAAGCTTAATTATTATCTAATGCTCATTAGCACATTTAGGTCCCTTTTGAATGCTCAGTTTCCCAAAAGAGCCAGTCCTTTGCCTTACTAGGTTCACGATAACTCCTTCCTGTGAGCTGTCTGGAGTGTGATCCTCCTCCCAAAGGAGGTGGGGGAAAATTGTGACAATGGCTGCTGAATTGTAAGCACGCTCAATTTTGAACACAGGGACCTCCCAGAACACTTCTGAATGCTTGCAGTGTCTCATGATGCTTCATTAGGATGAGAGGTGTTCCCAGGACACAAGGGTAGACCCGCCTCTCTATACTACCAAACTGAAAGATTCTTTAATGTCTCAAAATGCACTTTAGGAAAACGTCTACATTTTCTTGCCTGTTCTGTGTGGATTTCTTGCCTATTCATGCGGATTTGGCCTTCATTAAGGAGAAGAAGACAAAGCGACAGTGTTTTCCATCACTTCCCTACTTAATCCAAACATGTAGATGACATCATCATTTTACAAGGACATGAAGCATTCGTAAGGTAGACACAAAAAGAAAGTACAAACAGCAGGTAAAGGAAGACTGCTGAATAAAGATCATAAGATCAAAAGCAATGCAAATAAGCTACACCATCTACTAATTAGAAATTTAAAAAAAGGGCAGGAAAAGTGAAGGGAAAGGGCAACAGTGGGGAATGTTAAAGGGTGAAGGGGAAGCAGAGCGGCAGAACTCAGCATTACAGAGTGGAGCGGTGTCTTGTGGGACAGGACATCTAAGTGTAGTGTAAAAGGATGGATGGAACAAGCCAACCCAAAAGGGCTGTCTAAAAGAAAGGCAGAGAGGGGAAGCAAT
This sequence comes from Porphyrio hochstetteri, assembly GCA_020800305.1. NCBI lineage: Eukaryota > Metazoa > Chordata > Aves > Gruiformes > Rallidae > Porphyrio > Porphyrio hochstetteri. Next base: position 37,945,692 of record CM036905.1, read on the forward strand.
GGAGGCAGATGAAGGTGCATGAGAATTAGCAGTCGCCTCTGTCAGTAAATCTCAGCATTTACCATGGCAATATCTTTCCTGAACCTCCCTTGTCGAGGCTTTCGGTGTGGGAGCAACATGACTGCTGCATCAGCCCCTAACATCCTCTCAGGGCTCCTCCCAGGAACCCCAAGCGCTGAGTGGGCAGAGAGGGGGCAAAGGAAAGTGCTTAGGAGCTCTGGCTTGGTACACCTATCTAGGAAAGGTAAATCACAATGCTTTTTATGATTCTGATTTCCTGGTATATTCAAGTTTTAGAATTGGTAGAGATTCCGTCCAGATTGGACTATAAATAGATACATACAACAATCTAAAGAAATCTCTGGTTCTGCACCCTTTTTCAAAACACAAATATGTATAATTGCAATAATTCAATAGTAAATTAACACAGTGGCATAGTTATAATCATAGCCTCTTAGGAGCCACACAATACTTCAACCTAATCAGTGTTTTATATCTGGTTTTCCTTCAGGCTCTTTCAGTGATTTCAGTAAGGACCTAATTGCTGATTACCATGATTTTCTTAGAAGTGTTGGCATTTTTTGCTATGATATCTAACTCCTTATAAACCTTATTAGTTGTTCAGTATTTAGAATTTTGAATTAAAGAAAAAATAACGATGATGTTCATTGCATATTATTTTGTGTATCACATTCTGACTTTTTCTATTTTGATCTTTGTAATTTAATGTTGTGATCAATGTTTGTCATTGTAGGTTAGACTGTGCCATTAGAAAGGGCCCTACATCTTATTCAAAAATCTGGCTTCTCAAACATCACCTACAACCCCTTTATTTACTTCAGAAAGCAATACCTTAGCCACTAGCATTTATGAGCCTTCTCTGTAACCAGAAAGGTGATGACAGTCAATTTCCTTGTTACTGCACAGATTTGTCTCATTACAATAGCCTGGGATTACTTTAAGTAAACTTGCAAGCCAGCCCAGCTCTCATAGCATGGCTGGGCCTATAGAAGGTTTCAGACATTAGCTGGCTAGCTCTTACAATCTGAAAGTGGCTTTAGTTTCATTCACAAAGGCTTTCAGAAACCCATCACTTCCTTTTGCTCATTGATTTCTATAACTATACTCTTAATTTCTGCCAGATCACCTCAAGCAGAAATGGAAGCTCAAATCCGCTGTCCGCAATACTGTCCACTGGCCCGAACAGCCCGTCAGCAGCAGTCATGCTTCCAGTATTTCCCACATCACCCAGCTTAAAGACTATAGCTATTCCTGCCGTTTCACATGAATGAAAGCCAGCAATGAAGCCAATCAATCTCATGGTCCATAAATAAAAATTTGCACTTTCAAGGACAACATGCAAAATAACATAACAGCCAACCAGTAAGTTGGAGCGAGGAACAGTCTAGTTTGTTCCCCCCAATTACTCAAAAAAATGTTTTTCTAGTGCTCACAGGTGCTAAATAAATAAATATATAAATAAAAGGCTTGGTTCATTAATGTATGTAGACAGGCTAAATTAATAAGTGATTCTATCACCAGTGGACAATTCAGTCATCTCTGTATTTTTCGTTAATAAACATTGACTTGGAAACACAAAGAAATAATGTCTCAGTTGTGATGAGGACTCCAGGGTTGTTACAGGTTGGCCCAAGTTTCACTGGGAAAACTTGGAGTGCAATAGAAAACTTCCAACCTTTTATAAATATAAATTTACTCCTTGTGATGTCTTTTCCACTTCAACCCACAGGTCAACATGGTTAAAAAAAGTCTAATGTCCTGGCACACTGATGATCCTCAATATACTCTGGCTCAGAGTTCCCCTCTTCCTCCCCTCCCTATCCCCTTTTTTGGAAGCTGTGACTTCTCCCCAAGAATCAGGCACCTAAAAGACAATAAATTCCTTCTCCAGAAGTGTTTTGAGCCACACCTTTTACACTGGTAAGCAACAGCACCTATACTACAAAGCAAGAAAACAACGCTTGTAACAAGAAAAAAACCCATCAAATATATGACAAATTGCAGAAGATGGTTGTAAGATACAGAAGGTACTAGGGATCTGAATGGCAGCCTTACTTTTACAAGATGTCTGGTTTCTGTGGCAATTTTCTAACGCACCATTTTTTCAAGTAGGACAACATGCTGGTAGTTAATCACACAAAAATTTAACTCTCCTGCTTCATTTATATTTACACATCAAAGAACTTAGACCCTGAGAATCACTAACTTCTTCAGTCAGTTGCTCAGTAGGCACTTTTTTGTTAAGCAATTAAGAAGCCCTTTGGGACCTTCTTTGCTTGCCTGCTACATCATCCATCCCATTTTCAGGTTTTTCTACTCTTTGTTTTGGATTTCTCTGATTTTATCCTCTCAGATAGTTCTTGTAACTAATGAGATGTCTAATTTTTCTTATTTGCACTTACAGATTCATTAAGAATCAACATTAATTCTTCTCCCCACAAGGGTTTACAGTGGTCATACATCTATCTCATCTTGCATATAAATAAGGTCTCTCTAACGAAGGGCCATTTGGTACTGCCATTATAAACATATTTTTCAGGAAGGTTAGGCATTTCTTAATTTGGGGTAATATCAACATCTCCACTTCACTATTAAACATTAATACAGTTCAGTTACTTTTCTTGAGTCATTCAGTGCAAAAAGGCTTTGTTTTAAAATACCTTCAGATAATTAAGTGTTGCTTAGCAGTACTTAAACATTGCCTTTAATCACCATGTCAGCAGCGCAGGGTCAGGCAGCCAGTCCTCCAAGTCCCTGTTCATATCGTTATGCTCAATCGGTAACTGGCTGTTCTTTATTCTAAGGTAATAAATAAGAAAAAAAGATCACTTACTGCTGCCATAATTCACAGGCAACGTTCAGACTTTGCTGAAAGTGCGCTGTAAGGACTTTGCTGCTTAAAGATTGCCTGGAAAAAAATTCAGCAAACAAAAATCGATAGAACTCCTGCCGAGCACGAAGCATCACATATATTGCTCAGTTCCTATAATTAACTAGTAGTTTCCGTTTGTGTCTTAAAGCCTAATTAGTTTCCCTTTGATGCCAAGGTAACTGTATGCACCCAAGGCTCTAAAACCAGCATGAAAAAATAAATCAGCCATTAATACAAATAAGTATCTATTACTAAACCTGGGCATTCTTTCATATGATAAAGCAGAACAAGTGACATTCCTCAGGGGTCGGTATTGAGGCTGACACTGTTTGTTGGTGACACGGACAGTGGGATCAAGTGCACCCTCAGCAAGTTGTGCGGTTGGCTCTCTGGAAGGACGGGATGCCATCCAGAGGGACCTTGACAGGCTTGAGAGACTGGCGCATGTGAACAACATTAATTTCAAAAAAAAGCCAAGTGAAAGGTCCTGCACGTGGGTCAGTGAAACCCTAAACACAAATACAGGGTGGGAGTGGAGAACAGATTGACAGCAGCTCTAAAGAGAAGGACTTGGGAGTACTGGAGTAGAATAGTAGAACTGTCTTTAGATCATATGGTCCAACCATCACCCTAACCTGTGAACCACCACTAAACCATATCACCCAGAACCACATCTAACAGTCTTTTAAAGACCTCCAAGAAGCTCAACATAAGTCAGTAATGTGTTCTTGCAGCTCAAAAAGCCAGCTGTAACCTGGGCGGCATCTAAAGAACTGTGATAAGAAAGATTTGGAGCTGTTGAAGGGAGTCCAGAGGAGGCCATAAAGATTGTCAAAGGGTTGGAGCACCTCTTCAATGAGGACAGGCAGAAAGAGTTGGGCTTGTTCAGCCTGGAGAAGCGAAGGCTCTGGGAAGACCTTATAGCTGCTCTCCAGTACCTGACGGGAAAGATGGAGAGAGACTGTTTATGTTGGCATGTAGTGATAGGACAGGGGGTAATGGTCTTAACCTGAAAGAGTGCAGATTATATGAGGTATCAGGAAAAATGAGGGTGGCGAGGCACTGGCACAGGTTGCCCAGAGAAGCTGTGGCTGCCCTGGCAGTGTTGAAGGCCAGGGTGGATGGAGCTCTGGGCAGCCTGGTCTAGTGGAGGGTGTCCCTGCCCATGGCAGGGGTGTTGGAACTAAATGGTCTTTGAGGTCCTTTCCAACCCAAACTGTTCTATGAGTCTATGAATTTTTTTTGTTACATTGGCCAACAACTTTCAATGGACAAAACCCATTAACTTCTAAAAAAAATGAAGTGTATAGTTGTTATTTTTTGGAGTGTCAATTTCATTAAAGTTTATAAAAGAACTGACTACCCAATACCATATTGACATTTTTTCTACAAAAAATAATTTGATGTTTCTGAATATGAAAATACATTACATGACAATCCTTACTGCACTCTTGGCATTTTCTATCTGATTTTCACATTGTCTTGCATTTAGTAATTACTTCTTATTCATCGTTAAGTGAAGATATGGGAATGAATCATATGTATTCAATACATTCATAGCAGATGTATTTATATACATAAAAATCTAACAGTTTAACTATATAATCTGTAACTCAGGATACCCTATAACATACTTCCTATTGTACAGCCAAAGTACTAGCTCAGTGGGAGATTTCATCTTCAAACTGCATGTTTCCTAGCAACTCTTTTTAAATCAGAGTAGCTTTTTTTAAAATTTACATCAATCACTTGGAACTGTTGAGAATGCTTAAAAACGTCTCTTTCATCCTGTGAATAAACAGTTCAAATCAGAGTAGCAGCTGCAAAAAGGAGAAAAAAGGAAAATAAATTCAATGTTTACTAGAATTTCCTAGTGGATTTTGGAATAATGTTTTATTTGTGCCTGTTGGTTTTAAGCTTACACATTTCAGGATAGCTATTGGTGAGATCCATTTTTTACAGGTTTGAGCAGCCACCCACTATTTCAAAGATTCTCTGTGTTTTAAGACTGCTTTTGAAGGATACATACTCATGAGGTAGACTTAGTTGTATTCTGAAGATTTTAAGAATCAGTTGATAATTTCTGTTGCTTTCATTGCCTACAACTAAAGTACAGTTTCTGTAAAAATTTACCAAAAACCCACTAACAACCTACACCACCAAAACCAACCCAAAACATATTTTTTAAAGCTTTGTTTATTTTCTGCTAATTACCAGTTGATACTCTTCATGCCTGTATTCTCTGTCAACCCCAGTATAACCTCAGAGGCACACAGTACCTATAGAAACCTCCCCTAATACCTAGTCAACAAGGGGGAACATGTGGGCATGCACCATCAGAACAGCTTTTGAATCCTAGAGTCAAAACCACTACACCTGAGAGATACCAGAAATCACATCTTACCATGTTTATAAGAAAGAATACTGATACCATGATTACACTTAGATTAAATGAAGGTGGACTGAGGAGGAACAAAGGTGGGAAAATGGATGGTAATGGGGCAATAAGGTTCAGCTGCATATCAGAGGTGGGTAGTCAGTACACTTGTCTGACCTGATCACCAAAGTGTGTCCTCTTTTCTTATTAAACTCTGACTAATTCCCTAGGTGAGGGGATCTATATTCAATGTGCATGTGTGCCCATGGAGGCACATGTGCCAGCCACTGGGGTGGGACCATGAGCCCAACAAGTCCAGGCGATCTTGGTGGCAGCAACTGGAGTGTGTGAGGGGTTTGAGTGTTGACCACTGGAGAAGGAGCCATGGGTCACAGGGGCCCATGTGTCCACAGTGCCAGCAACTGTGGAAAATGGAATAGAAACACATGGTGAGGTGATTCAATGATGTAGCTTTGGTGGGTAGCATGTGGCAAACAGACATCAAGCTGGACTAGCCAGCAGTTAGGGCAAGAGGTTTGGGCGCAGGTATTGCAGCAGCTGGGGGCACCTGGGGAATCCAGGAACAGGTCTGGGACACCTTGAGTGCTTCAGGGCAGCTACCAGAGGGGTCCACATTTACATAAGGACACACATGCTTTCCACTAACAGGCCTTCATCTTGAACAGCTGCTGTTGGGCCTGTTTCTGTTTGCAGCTGCAGTTGCTTTCTGTCTGTTGATCTACATGGACAACCACATACAGATGTATGTATGTGCTGCACGAGCAGCTGAGCATCACTGCTGGCTGGTGCCTGGCACAGGGAGCTGTGGCAGCCTCACCTCCCTCAGGCAACTGGATTTGGCACGCTCAACAAAAACAACCAGAAAACTCAGAGAGATGCACCTCATCCAGAATTTGTACAATGATATTCAGGATTGGCTCCAAGAGCATGCGAGTGTTTTATCTTTACAGTGCAATACATCTGAAAATGCATTTTATCTTTGTAATGCAATAATGTTTATGTCTATAGAAAGTAGTTTAAAGTACAAGAATTATATTATAAAAAGTATGACGAATCAGTTTAATGACTGAAAACAGAGAACCATTTAAGTAATGAATTTTAAGTAATTTATAGGTCTATAAATAAAGTCAGAATAGGAAGTACTTCATTTTATACAACCAAATCATTCTGCTTTGCTTTTTATTCCTAAATACCAACAAGAAAAAGTTAAATTAAAAAACAAACAGACATTTGAGAGTCAAAGGCGTGATCTACTAGATGTCTGCAAAACTTTAAGTACAGGTTGAACACACATAGCAAAACAACTGGAGGCACTCACCAGTTTGCAGGCCTGAAGCCTACAAAATTCCATTTCTGAGATCTTGTTCCACGTTTCATATTGTTGTGATGAAAAATGGATTTCAATATGGAGATAAATACAGTTTAGGCAATTCAGCCACAAAGGGAGACATTTCTCTTTAGTTATGAAAGTTGAATTAGTAAGTAATTGCCTTCCAATAGACTAATTTCAAATAATTACAAATGTTTTAGTTGATAACTATTCAGTTGAATGTAACATATGAGTGTATTCTTTCACAGATGCTATTTCAGTATGGCGATATGCCAAGAAATCAAAATAACCTTCCAATTTAGAAGGTATTGATTGCAAAGTAATGCTGTAACATCTTGCAACTCCACATTCTTCCAAGCAATAAAACAGTCTCTACAGACTCCATTAAACAACTGCCTACAGGTCTGCTCAGATATTCTGTATTTATTTACTGCATTGCTGATATGGACCTGGAAGCATTCACACCAGGGAACGTGTGGTCTCCAACACAGGGGCTTTCCCTGTTTAGGGAGCTCCTGAAGAAAAACAGGCATAATCAAAACTGCAGTAAAGTATATCCGAAAGAGATAATCATTTCAAAACATGCATCCTACCTGTTTTGATTAAGCCTGTAATTTGGAAGTGTGAGATGTAGTATGCAGTAATGTTGGGATTCGTGTGCTTACAACTCCTGTTTTCCAGAACAAAACACAGTTCAAATGTGCCCATTGCCTTGGCTTATGTTGTGGTTTTGCATGGCAAGGTTCTGGCAGAGGAGGGGGGACTGCAAGGGTGGCTTCTGCAAGAAGCAGCTAGAAGCTTCCCCCAGGCCCAACAGAGTAAACACCAGCTGGCTCAAGGTTAAACCTGCCACTAACCAAGGCCAAGTTCATCAGCAACATCGTAGCACCTCTACAATAACATATTTAAGAGGGGGAAAAATGCAAGTGGATGCTTTTTGCCACCAGAGATGGGAGTGAGAAGATGTAAGAAATTTTGCAGACACCAAGGTCAGTGAAGAAGGTGGGGGAAGGAGGTGGTCCAGGTGCCAGAGAGAGAGATTCCCCGGCAGCCCCTGGAAAAGATCATGGTGAAGTAGGTTGTCCTCCTGCAGCCCATGGAAGATGATGGGGAGCAGAAATCCCATTTGGAGCCCATGCACAACCCCACACTGGGGCAGATGGAGACACATTAAAGACACTGTGACCATGTGGGAATCCCTTGTTGGAGCAAGCAAGCTCCTGGCAGGATCTGCAGCCCATGGAGAGATGCCCATGCCAGAGCAGATTTACTGGGGGACTTGTGACTCCATGAGGGACCGTGCTGGGGATGCCTGCTCCTGAAGGTCTGCACCCACAGAATGGCTCACAGAATGGTTTAGTTTGGAAGGGATCTCAAAGATCATCTAGTCAAACGCCCCTGCCATGGGCAGGGACACCCTCCACTAGACCAGGTGGCCCACAGCCCCACCCAGCCTGGGCTTGAACTGTCACGGAGGGGACAGCCACAGCTTCTCTGGGCAATCTGTTCCTGTGCCTCACCAACCCCATGGTGAAGAATTTCTTCCTTAAATCTAATCTAAATCTACCCTCCTTCAGTTTAAACCCTTGTTCTATCATGACATGCACTTGTAAAAAGTCCTTTGTTAGTGCATCTACAAATCACGAATATCTACACATTAATGTCTTTAAAGAAAATCAATTATAGAAGCTTTAATCTATTAACTTTACAAACTTTCTACTGTACTTAGCTTTGTCCTTCTCCCCTGACCTCTTCCCCAAAGTGCTCAACTTTTCTTAATTGCCTCAAATATTCAGTTGAACTAATTTAACTGGAGAGGCATGCAAGGTACCTTTCACATTCAATTTATCTGGGGGAAAAAAAAAGGGTAAAATTACCTCCCTGATGTACAGCTGAAATGACAAGAGAAGAACAAAGTATTACTCACAGTAACCAATATCAGAAATTGAAATAGCATCATTATCTTCATTGGCATCTCTCTGCTTTTATACTGATGGAGATACAATGAGAATATAGTCCAGCATGAGTTATTAGTACATTTTAAAAGGCCATGTAAAAGATGCTGCTATTTATAACTACCAAAACCTGCTGCATATTGCATTCTGTGGTCTGCTAATGCATCTGTCAAATGATTCATTACAGCAACACAAATTTGGTCATTTGGTCTTTGTAGTTCTCAATATATTACAACAAATCATTTTTAAAGCGTACAGCATTGGTACTGTAATGTCAATTATGTTCTGAAACATTCTGAGAACTTTGGGGTCTCCTTGTGATGTGAGATTTTTCTAAATTTCATTGCAGTTCCAACATGGAAGAAAATCTAATGGGGGTGTCTGCAAAATATTTGATATACATAATTGAACTCACCAGACATTTTCCAATACAGTTTTATATATCACTTTTTTCTTCTCATTAGCACAGAGCAGCTCTGGGTCACAGCACAGATAGCTTCTGTGCTGATGTGTAACTAGAAAGGAAATTTCTTTTCTAAGATATTGAAATTTGGCAATAAGCCAGTATTACCTTACCCAAGAGATGGCATCTTACATTACATTACAGTCTGATTCAGTGGTTTCATTTAATGCTGCAATCTCACTTTTCTTTTACAGTAATCACAAAAATGCATTGGCCATTTTGGAGAGCTAAAATTTCAGTATTTATGAGCTTTCAGAGGAGCTGAAGTCTGAACTTTTGCAGATCATTCTTTGGCCTCTTAAACAGAAACGAGATGATAAAGAGTCAGAATAGTCCTTTGTCAGTATGGCATATGGGGGCTGAAGGATTTAAGTAGAAACACAGTGGAACAAAGGAAATAATATGATGATTTAGGACCTCAGTACCAGGAAATCAGGAATAATTTCTGTGTGATCATTTTGCTGTGTGCATTTCAAAGCTGTTACTTTACAAATTTAAGTCCAGCTTTACATTTTCTAAGGGAAGAAATAGAATTAAGATCAGACACCGGGATATAAAAAATGTTGAAAGCTGGATGTCTGAGAGGAAACTTGTGTTAGGTTTTCTGTGGGAATAAAGTGTTACGTGATTTTCATGTAAAGATGAGCTTCAGAAGACATGCAGCAACCTTCACTCCAGGAGGCACCAGCTCCCTAGCAGAGTGTGTACCAAAGACAACTTTAAAACCAACCCTAACAATGAAACTTCCTTCCTGCTTTTCCCTGTCTTATAGCACTGCAGTTTGTCTTTGCTTGGCACGAGCAGACTACTCAGCTGTTTAAGCTGAACTCTACAGACATTTATTGTGGATGGAAAAGAGCAAAGGACAGTCCAAGCATCAGCAATGAACTGATAAATAATGTACATCAATTTACCTCTTTGTTGTACATGAGAATTGAATAAAGACTAAATTTCTCTGATTCAACATGGGCAAAACTTCCTTTGCCTGTTACTACTGTAACATGGTCAAGAATGGATTTATTGATACAGACAAAAATCTCTTCATGTGTGCTATCAAATTTGACACTGGAGATTACAGTTGAGGAGATTAAAGGCACACTGCTATACTCTTCCTGTAAATTATGTGGAGAATACACTTGATACTTGCCTACATGTCTTATGACATCACAGAAAAGTGTGAAAAAACAAAGCAGATTTTATTTCCTTTGTTTCCCATTGATCGCCCTCTGTTTTGATGTTCATTTTGCAGTGCAGAGTTTCAGGAAACCAGTTACTAATGTGCAAGATAAAAATTCACAAAATAATATTTGTAATGGGTCAGATGATTATATTAATTACTTATACTTTTTTACTATCACTATTTTACGCTTCATGGCACACCAAGAGATTATTTGGTCTAACACATCACTGGTGTTTTTTATAAAGATGCTTGAGTTTAGCAATTTGTATTTATCCTGCAAAGTGTGTGAACCTATGGTGAAACCAAATGCATTTGAATTAAATACAGAGAGAAGTGGTCAGGTGATAGCCTTAAGTCATCAATAGCAAGAGGTCTGGGTCTCAATTATGTTGTGAAATAAATGTGACTCATCCTATGTCTCATAAATGTCACTTCAAACCATTAGCCGTAAGAAAATGTACAAAACCATAATGATCTAAATTTTTTAACGCTAAACTAAGAGCAAAGAAATATGTTTGGAAATCAAGCTACACAAACTAGTGTCAAAATTAGACTTAAGATATCAAATCAGTTAAGTCTTCACATTGGCATCACATCACCAAGTAACCCATTCTGTTAAATTCTAAGAAGGGTTATCTGGCAGTGATTATCTGCTGGCGTGAAAGAATTTAATGAATTTGACTAAAATCTGTATGTATTTTGGAGGTTTTTTGTATAACTTTGTATTCAAAACTGAGTCTGTATCTTGAAGATGGTTCTGAAGGGTTATTTAGTTTTCTTAACCACGAATCTTTTGGTACTGATTTTTTTCAGATTTCATTTTTCATTCTTTATGTGGTATATAACCCACCACTCTCCTTAATTCCCAACGGACACAGGACAGATCTTAAAAGAAAACCCTGGTGGAAGGAGTCTGAAAACTCTTATTAGCCTCTTACAGCAGGCATTGTAAAGCTTCCTTCAATTCCAGAAGGCACTTTAAAGGGTATCTTTTTGAGACTATTTTAGGCTTATTGTGATGTAGGAAACTTCCTTTCTTATGTCTTTCCTTTCAGAACTTTATTGATGTTCAGTGCTACCAGGCAGGCACATAACTGCACGCTACAACTAAAGTTCTGAAGTCTCTGGCATTTCCCATCTAATAATGACAAAGGAAGGACATGGAAAAGCAAATTACATTTCACAGGAGGTTTTCTGACCTGTTCAGCGTAATAATTTTTGTTATTTGGAAATAAATCTAAAATCATTCCTTCTATACTTGTTAATGAAGAAGTCTGCTTTTAAAAAAAGCACAACCACAACACAATTAATAAGAACAAAGCAGCCACAGTGTTCTTCAATGCTTAGAAAGCCACGGCCTTCAGTGGAGAAAGGAATAAATTACAGAGGTCATAAACCAGAATGGGTGTGCCTTGGACAGCAGAAACTCTGAAAAGTAAGTTGGGGATACAGTGGGCAAGAAATTTAGCTGGGGTTTCCAGGACAATGCTATTGCCACAAGAACGGTGTGACCCTCAGGAATTAAATGAATAGGAAGTAGAGTTGTCACGTGAATTTTCTCGTTAGAAATAAGCAAATTTGCTTGGCACTGGCACAACTCAGACTGGAACACTGTAAATAATCATGACATTTATTTTAAAAAAAGAAAAAAGCATGGAGAGATGTAAAATATACATACATACAAACACACACAGACATATAAATATGCACACACACAGAGAAAGAGCAGAGAAAATGCCTTATGGCAAGAACTTTCCTTGTTCAATTGTCTGGCATACCAAAGAGACGAGTGAGGAATATCCTGGCTACAGGACATTAAGTATGGGTTGAAAATCCTGGAAACAAAAAGGGTCCTTTAACCTATTAGAAAAAGGCATAATAAAAACAAGAAGATGGAAACTGGTTCTGGAGTGAGAGGATATAGGAAATTTTAGCACAGAATACAGTTCAGTAACTAGTAAATACCTTCTTGCAAGGCGTAAAGTACTGGACTAAGCGCTGAGGCAGCTGGTCAAAACTTAATGGAGTTACCTCTGAGATCTCACAGTCTTAAAAACTGGAGCTGCAGAAAGAAGGCAGATGATCATATTCTGGCACAGTGTTCCCTCAGAGCTGGATCCTGTGTTTTCAGGCTGGCAAGCCTTGCTACCTGTTCACAAAGCCAGAACCTCCAGTTCTTATCTCTTTCAGACCACCTCCTTGTAGTTCTGTTAGGCCACAAATTAAACTGCTACATTCCAGTGAGGTTCAAAGTAGATGATTTTAGAGAGCAGTGATTTTTATTGCTTTTAACAAGCAAAAAACCTCCAACCTAGACCTTCATGTTTGTATACTACAAGCAGCTGTGGAAATTGCAAAGTTGTGATTGAGTTCAAAAATACAGAAAGGACTGATTGTAAAAAAAAAAAAAATACATCTCTTGATAACAGCTAAATCAATAACAAAAGGTCTTGAAAGGATACTGGGTTATCAATACCTTGAATGACATTCCATTCACACAGAAACAAACTACCTGCATGAAAAAGATCCTTAGAGCCAGCAGCTACCTGGCATTCAACACCAGCAAGATTGAAAATAGATCTCTATGTATTATGGCTAGATGTCACTGCTTGTCTCTTAAAAAATAATCTTCACAGTAAAATTTAAGTTCATTCAATAGACCATATGTGAAAACTTATTTTGAAATATTTTTATCTCAATACTTCAAATGTTAAAGGTAAGGGTTTTCAAAATGAGCTTTTAGATCTACTATAAAAGTACTACTTTCAACTTTTATTTTGGTATCTACCTCCTTTCCTTTTTTCTAAGTACTTTACACATTCCCACCAGTGTATTTACCACTGACTTTTCAAACCCTGTTGCTCTAGATGAAATGTTCATTCTCAAAACTTCTACACTTCCCCAAATATAATTCTCTTCTTATGCCTCGAGTTTTTGTTTTGTTTCTTTTTTTCTGGGGGGGAGAATTTTTACCTATATTCAAGCCCATTGTGATGAACACATGCACACCCTCTCCATTTCTTGTCTGAATCTGTCTGGCATCAGGAACCAACCTGATCATACCTTTATTAAGCAAAAGCTTCTTCTTAAGACACTTCACCATTGCTTGTGGGTAATAGCTGAATCTTTGTAAATTAAATACTCTATGGTGTGCACCCCTTACCGTAAGGCATGCTTTCTTTCTGATACTTTGCCTATTCTCATGATTATTCTGTGAAACCACCCAAATATTTTAAAATCTGCCTGAAAGGCATCTGCATCATTTTCCTCAGTCTTACTTAGTATTTCCTAGTTTATTAAAATGAACATCAGAGAAGGTGCATTTACACATAGTACAAGGTACTGATAATCCCCAAGACTCCCCGTGTCTCTTTTTTTTTTTAAAAAGCCATTCATCCTACAGAGAAGATAAAGTAATCCACAGAAGTTACTGAATTGTACAGGTATCTACCTGGGGGTGGTAGGGAGGAAGAAGTAAAAGCCTCAGAAACTGCCAGTCTGAATATCTTTCCATTCTGCTCTATATTGTGGCTATTCAGGATTAAGGAAGAAACTGTTCATTGCTTAAACCTGTTTTTAAAAATCCTGTGGCATGAGTTTGGTTCTGTGAAATGCAGTTAATGAACTGTGCACAATGATTTTCTGTTAGATCTTGGCCTTCCCTATTATTTAATTGGCAATTAGTTCAACATACCACATTGCATGCACTGCTGATGTTACCAGGTTACCAGGACAGAAAGTACTTTTTCTGAAAGGACTACAAGCAAAGGAAAAGGGTATATGAAATTCCATCACTGGAAAGGGTGTTTGAAAACCCATCACTACCAGCACTTGGCAGAGACTAAAGGAGGCTAGCAGATTGTGAAAACACTGTCTCAATAGGGAGTATCCTGCCAAAGGTCAGTGTGATGCTGCATAAAGAGACCAGAATTTAAAAAAAAAAAAAAAAAGCTTAGAAAATGACCACAGCATTCTTCAGATTTCTTGGCTGTAATAATCTTCATCTTCCAGCTTTTATTTTTATTCATTCTCGCTCCTTTTGATAAAAGCTGAAATACAACACCACCATTTATATTTGCAATGTTTCTGGCTGCGACATATCAAGTGGAGGATAAGGAAAGAAATGACCAATACGTTGGCTGCTGCCGCTTTTTCTGCATCAATAAGACCATTATGGCTTCAGACTATAACCTGAATTCTCAGCCAAGTCAGCCTGAGCAAATCTCAGATTTTGCAAGTATCCTGAGAAGCTGCCTGATTTACCACTGGGTTACTAAACCTTCTGGATAAAGTTAAGACTTAAGAACTTAAACAATGCAGCACTGAATTTGGACAATGCATTAGCTGTACAACTTTTCTATTTGTTTGTCAATCAAACCTGCAATAAGGTTTTGTGGGATAAGAAATGTCATTTCAGGAGTTTAAAAAAAAGAGAGCAGCTGATTTTAAGCTGCTCTTATGGACTTCTATGGGCTGTTATGGACTATATGGACTTCTTTTTTCCCCCAGAGAATTGCAACAATCTGTACTAATGTCTTGAAGCAGATAAAGAGTAAGTGATGTACATAACTATTGTGCATCCCTGCCATGATGCAGCTGCTGCTTTTGTGTCACTAATGGATTCCTTAGTTGACTGAAAAGGAATCTCCAGTTCTTTTTCAACAGGTGACAAGCAAAAATAAATTGCAAACCCTTGAGCTGGCCTGACAGGGGGCTAATTACCATTTCAGCTCACCAGCATCATGCAAGAAGTAAAGAAGGAAGATGACAAAAAGTTGGCAGAAAAAAACCCCACAACATAAAACTGGATGAAAAGTTGATTCAGTATGAAAATATGAGAAACTTCAAAATAAAATTAGGATAGCCTCTTAGTAGTTGTGCTGTTTTTTCCTTTCTTTTGCATTTGATGGGAGTAAATGCAAAGACCAGGCCCCTGTGGACTTGGTCTATGGATTTTTTCTGGTATCTTAACAAAACACACTTTGCCCCTGGCAATTTATTCCAGTTCATTATTTCAGCCATCTGAGTTTTAATGGAGCGCTGCATCTTATTCAGCAGTAAGTATTGCCATGAACTTGGGAGGCAGCACGGGTGGAAGGGGAGTGGGGACAGCGAGAAGGTTTCCTGATCCCTCCAATTATAAACCCCTCCCCAAAGCTTGCCTGGAGGAGGGAAGGGTACTGGCTTCAGGGACAAGGGTGCAAAGAAAAGAGGGATAAACATGGTGATTTGGCTTAATAATATGTTGCCTACTATATCAAACTGGATTAGATACAGTTCATTTCCTGCAAAAGTTTCCCAAGCTTTGCTTTACACTGCCTTGTGCCAAACAAGAGACTTATTTCCTGCTATCCCATAAATGTGGGTTTAGTTGAAGGATAGAGCCTTAGTACAAAAGCTGACTATTGCAGGGTATGCAATGACTATGGCATCTATAACTTGGAGCTTGCACATAAACTGTCCTCCAGTACCTCAGCTGGGTGAGCAACAGGCAGATGGCAAAGACCTCTCCCACGGATGCAATTTTACCATGTGTAACAGCTTAGAGCAAACCAGCTTGGAGCCTATATAATGAGTAGCACTCCCAACACAATACCTACATGTTTCCTTCCTTTTAGAGTTTGCAGAAATCATGCCAGTACATATGGTGTTGCTGGTTTTGCAATTCACAGCATAAGGCACTTGATTTGTTCTATATGTAAAAACGCGGTGGAGAAAAACACTGACAGCCACCAATTTTGTCAGCTGCTTATCTTCTTGTTGGAATGGGTATAAAAATCTGAGTCCTTTGGGAAAGGGAAGGAGTGGTGCCACTGGAGGTTAGCCTATGGCTCCAATGGAGGTTAGCCATTAGGCTCCAATGATAGGCAGCTCAGACAATATATTCATCAGCTTCTCTGGATTCTGTTCTTCACCCCTGCCTCCTGGCGAGTTTCCTGACTTTGCAGCCAGCAGTAAATGATAGCAGATTTGCTGACTGATAACTGAAATACCTTCTATCAGGGAAGCGTGGCTTATATTACCCAGATTAGACAGAAGCAGATCCTCAAGCAACTTTATACGTGCGCAGCTCCCACTGTTGGCAGTACACCGCTTCCCATCACACAGAAACCTACCAGCATTTTTCCAAATATTCCATTAAAAAGAAAATAAACCCCTCACTACCAGATCTCAAAACACCTTGAAAGCTTCCTCTAAAACTTAATTTCAGGTAAAAAGAGGTCACAACAACATTCTTACGCTTCAGCACAGGAAACACAGGACCAGCACTCGATTATTGTCACAAAACAAGGGAAAATAATATCCTAAAGTGTGCTTCTGTCTGCCCTCCAGAACTGTAATACAGAAAAGTATTGAAGGCAAACAACAAGAGCTGGTACTGAACAAGCTCACAAAAAAATGTAAGTAATGAAAACAAGCAGACCCCAATTCCAAAGAGCTCATGAGTACTCCTGCCAGAAGAACAAGCCAAAAAAGAAGAAAAGGGGACAGAGAGAAAAGATTAGATTGCCAACAGACTCCAGCCTGCCAGGTACCATGAAAATGCATCCCTTACATACAATTTCCATGAGGTCTCTCTGCTCGCCATGCCAGTGCAGTTAGCACAAAGCCCCCCATCTCCTGTGCTCTGTGCACCACAGACACACTTAGGTTCTTGGTAAAGTTTCTTTCTCTTTTTGCCCTGCTTCACATCTCTTCTTAGACAACAGCAAACCCTGGCCTGTTACACCAGCCTCTGGTTAGAACACCTGCCAGAAAATGGGTTAATCTTCACAACATTTCTGCCCTCTTTTTAGGCTCCTAAGGAAAGGAGCTGTAAGCAACCATGCTGCTTGCATGTGTGTCTCTGCCTATCAAACTGACAGTTTCTTCCTCCTGGTTAACTTCTACCTTCACCAGCCTATTTTAACCAAATCCAACAGAATTCCATTAGGATTTAAGTATATTTATTTACACAGAGATGTAGAACAACATTGGTCACATGAGTTTTCAGCAGAGTATTCTCTCTCCAAAGAATTCAGTTATTTTTAAAAACGTTACAAATCTTCAACCATTTTAGATATTCTGTGAGAACATGTTATCACAGTAGAGGAATATTACAGATTTTAAAAAAACAAATACTTATACTGTATGAAAGTCTAGTATAACTAAACAATAACAAACCAATTGAATAATATAAAAATTTAAGACTGTCTTAAAATAATTATATTCTTATCATATAGCTGCAATTTACTTGGAAAGAAGCCAACCACCTATTATTTTTATAAATGGAGTATATAAAGTATTTGATACTCTAAAACCCTCTTGATTTCAACTATACTATTAAGATGCAAGATTTCATCATCATATCTCAAAGTTCATAAAATTGCTTTAAGTATCAATATCAAAGACAAAACTAGAACTATACCCACTCTTAAATCTCAAAACTGATTTGACTGATAAGGTTTAAATTTATAAAATACTGGAGGTTTGAGGGCTCAAATAACCTTAAGAAATGCAAGCATCCATAAATGACCACTGTGCCAAGTTAGCCACTGTGGTGGTCCAGCCCCAAGCAATGGCTAAGCATCACACGACTCCCACTCACACCCAGAGTACAAACAGATAGAGCCTCCTGAGTTGGGATAAGGACAACTTACTGACAAAAATCACCCTGAAAGGGTAACAATAACAGCCCACAGCAAATTGCACTCACACCTAGTGATAACAGAGTAGTGCACAACACAAGGACCAACCCAAAACCCCAGTTGCACTCAGACTACCCTGGAGACACCCAGCAGCACTCCACCCCAACCAGCCCCTTTTATGGGGAGGTGATGTCAGGTAGTGTGGAAACAGCCCAGGCTAACTCAGATCACCTGTGCTGGCTGCTTGGGGAGGGTAACTCTGGCCTGGCCAGAATCAGGACACCATTAAAAAGCTTAGGGTGAATTTTCAGAGATGCACAGTTAGTCTGATTCCTGCTGTGATAAAAATTGATGCTTACCACAGATAGTGGGAATGGCCCTTGTAACAGTGACTTACAGACCTTATAGACTTACAACAGTGAGCAGGCCCTGACCTTGCCTTGCTGACTTGACCTTGGACTTGCATCATGACTGTGAACCTGTCTGGCAACCCGAACTCTTGCCAGGCTACTTGTTTCCATCACTGGACCTCCTCTGCTCTTCTTCAGTCATGGACAGAGAGGTGTATGTCTACATACATGTACATCCAAGCATGAGTATGGTTTTAAGCAATAAGAAAACAAAGGATTTGTGTTTGTGTGTGTATGTATGCATGACAGGTGAGTGGGGACAGTTGTCATGGCAGGCTGCACGTGTCAACAGGGAGTGTAATGAGTTGTGTGTCTGAGCTAGGGAAGTCATCAGAACAAATGGTGGTGGGGGTCTTTTGAGGACCTAGCATACCTTCCCCTACTGATCAGCCTGCTCCTCCTGGCCCTGAGAGATTGCATGATCTCTTTCTAAAGGTTCTGAGCACAGACACAAAGGGGAAAAAAAAAAAGTAATTTTTATAGTTCATAACAATTTGCAACAGATACAATAAGATAATGGAGAGACATTCTGAACAGTTTAGTACACTTCAGTATCCAACAGTTTAGTACATTGAAGTTAAGATGATGTTTTCTGAAGACAACTGGCTAATTTTCACAACAAGGAGATGCTTCCATTCTGCATATGTCTTCAGGAAATAAAATTAAGTGAAGAGTTTAAAACTTAAAACATTGCTGTGCTCTCTGTAAGCATTCAGCCAAAGGATTATTACTGTTCACAGCCAGCCAAACTTCAAGTTGCATTTGCAGAGCCAGAGAAGAACTCCTGGACAATCACTGAGG
This sequence comes from Porphyrio hochstetteri, assembly GCA_020800305.1. Taxonomy (NCBI): domain Eukaryota; kingdom Metazoa; phylum Chordata; class Aves; order Gruiformes; family Rallidae; genus Porphyrio; species Porphyrio hochstetteri. The sequence continues at coordinate 37,964,750 of CM036905.1, forward strand.
GATTATACGTTCCTTTGTAGTCAGGTGGCAAGTTTCCTGTCATGAAAGCAGCTGGGAGCTGCTCAGTTCCAAATGCCCCAATGCCAAGCTTGTTTGTCCCAGTTTCAGTAAGTTACAGCAAAATAAAGCTGAAATGCACAATTTCCTAGCTTTCTGCAATGGGTTAATCTTTAATAGCCTGTGTTGACCTACCAACCATTTACAAGTGAAGATGATTTCCATCACAAAGGTAGCTGTTCAAAAGTTAATTTTAGAGATATCCATTACTTGGTGTTGTCTACTGCTAGTATACAAGGCTTTCTACAATACCCCTACTGTTGAATTGCCTGTAAAAGTATATAATAAAAGAGGCAAAAGTAAACATACAATAAAAGGCACCAAAAAAAAAATCTGTCCTTTACTTATTTAATGTCAACCTTGCTTGTAAAAATTCCATCACTGTATTTGACAATGTAAGTGTTGAAAACATTCTATCTTGACTCATATGAACATGTAGAATTACTTGTTTTCTTACAAGCTTAAAAAATTAAGGGAAAACAGTGGTGGTGAGAAAATTCTATCCTATTTTAGGTGATATTCTGCCAATACTTTAATGTCATTGTTCTGTGCACACTGAAAATATTCCAGTATTTACCAACTAATCTTACGGTTTCCATACTTGTAGGAATTAGAAAAAAGTTCCATTTCTAATAAACAAAATTTTTAAATGCTTATAAATATTTCTAGTACTTAGTTCAAGAAAAAAATGTGCCTCCACAGTAACATCCATTCAAGTGAAGACAATTAATTTAGTAGACCTGACTCTTCTTGCTTCCAAAGCTAAAGTTTACTAAGTGGCTTAGGCTGACAGGACATCATACAGCTCTATGCTGTATTTCCTCAAAAACGTTCTGTCACTTTAAAAATCCTGCTACAGTCCCTGTCTTTTCAGGAATAACCAAAATTCAGCAGCCTTAGTTCTATATCTCAGGGTTATTTGTAATACCATCCCGGTAGCACCATCAACATCCTTCTCTGACACAAATCAGACTGGCTAAGCCTGAAGACCCGGCCAACTGCTTTACTAGGAAAAGTAACCACATTAACATGAACCTTTATTTAGTAGTAGGTTATAAAAAGAGGAAACCTATTTCTGTATAGATACTTGCTATAAGGCCTTTTGGTTCCCTCTTGAGCCTCTAATTTTTCCCTGCCATTCAGCCTGTAGTGAAAGATTTCTCACACGCACTTCCTTTTAAATGTCTCTGAAGAGCAACTGGTTATTTTGGAAATGCACAATAAAAAGCTCTGTCTCTACAGTTTAAAATAAAATGTCATCATGGGACTAAATCAGAACTCTATCCATTTCCTGAAGTTTACAAGGTCACATAATTCCCTAAAGACAAATTGCCTTAGGACCTATGAATATATATTTCCTCAGTGCAGGGAGAGATTCACACAAACCCACAAATAAAAGCAAGCTGGAATTTTTGCAGGGATGAATTAACATTCTGTTCAGGATGATCATCTCTATTACAAATGCCAAAACAAACCAAAAACAAATAAGACAAAAAAGACACTAGTGTTGGAAGCTCGATCCTGCAGTCTGCTTTGTCCTGTCTCTGGCAATAAGAATATTTCCTTAGCCCACCACTAGAACAAGGTCCAGGATGAAGCAACCAGATTTACCCTGTTGTAGATGCCAAGCCCTGACTGGCCTGTGTCTGCCTCAAATATTTAACTTCCAGGAGACCAGTTCTCACTGTTCTGCCAAGAATTGATTGTAGCAGTCATCAGCCAATGTAGGATGTTGTCACGAAAGGGTATTTTCTATAGGAATAAAGCCCAGGAGCCTGGCCATCCAATGAGATAAAAAATGCCTATAACACCTGTTGCAGTATAACCTACCTCTTCCTAAGGGAAAGAGAGTTGTGTTGCAGCCCACTTCTTGCTGTCACAGCACATTAGACATGATGGTGATGGTCTTTTCACAGGACCTTGAGGGTATGAAAATCAGGGACTCCAGCAAAGTTCAGGCTTCCAGTCTGCTGAGTGGTTCAGTGATGGCAAAAGTTTGCCCGTGTCCACCTACTGGGGTTTGGTGGACCTGCAGGCCACCTTAGCAACACTAATTAAAAGTAGATTTGGATTTTAAACACACTGTAAGCATGAAGAAGAAACTTCGGAGAAGTGATAGACAGCATTAGAAACCAAGTCCTCAGTGGGTTAAAAGTGGCAGAGGGACTGCTGATGTCAATTCTGCCCTAATCCCCTCAATGTCTCCTGAAGAAGAGAAGACTATCAACAAAGTGGGCCATTACTGTGGTGAACAAATCAGCTAATTGCAATGGTACTTACAAGGATGAGATTCTTTTCCACAGACACATGTACTATGGTAAATGGTAGCAAATTTCACAATGTAACTAGCTGAAACCACCTCCAATCTTTCCACGCCTCAGCTTTATTCCCTTCAATTATTTGTAGCTCCTCACATTTGGACTTTTGTTCTACTTTATCATCACTGGCACAGTTACACAAAATTGGCACCTTACAGTGATGCTTATGCATAATCATTTAGCCTGATTTTGGACACTGAGTCAGAGCTAAATTGATCTGAAAAAAGCTTTGTTCATTTAAGCTGGAGGATGAACAGCTCCAGGAGTGGAGCATGGAGTCCATTTCTTTAGTTACTTTGATTTTCAGCAACTGTATTAGTGCCATCGCTCAGCAGCATCCAATAACCCATCCATGTGCTCTTGTAAGTAATTTTTCAGCAAACAGTAATTTCAGTAGAGTGTTAACTGTTGGGCAATTACCTCTTTTATGGAGAAGCATTTGCAAATGTTTGAGAGAGATGAAACTGAAGATTAGCAAAAGGTATTTCACTAATTAACTATTATAAAATAGAAAATTCCTCAAGGGCCTGTGTGGAAAATACATACCCTATACAAATGGTAGTATACTGAGCATTGCTTAAGTGCCATAGGCTGTCTATTAAATCTCTTTTACTTCTTGCTGAAGAAGCTTAAAGATGGACAAACCGCAAAACTCATGGCTCCTCCCTAAAGCTCTGGGTAGCAGTCCTCACTCACAAGGGCAGAGTGAGTTTTTATAATGCAATAAAGACTGCAATTGTTCCTGACACAGATTAGGCCACCAGAGAGGGGCTAAACTCCTGCTACTCCTGCCTAACAGAAACTTCCAGAGATGCTCACGACCTGATCTTTCGTTTCAACAGGTGTCAGTAGTAGTTACAGATGTTCAGCGCCTATTAAAATTATGTCTTTTGTCACTGTAAAAGGCATGATTGCTTTATTTTTAATGTCTGTCTGGCCATAATATGAGCTTTTTAGGAATGAATGAAAATACACAGTAAATGCTATAGTATATGAATGATGCTCACAAGGAATATATTTGATGCAATGGGTGAAAGGGAAAACAATTTTAAAGAGACTATATTTGGTGGTGAGTCTGGTGCTTTGATTTTTCCTTAGAACTGAAATTTCTCTATGCAAATTCTTTTTTTTTTTTTAATTCTACATCCCTTTTCTGAGGGAAAAAAATTAATATTTTTGAGAAAAAAGATTACTAATGAATAAGCTCTCGGTCTCCATCATATGTCCATGCATCTCTGTTCCCCTGCTGTCCTATTTGTAGACAAAAGCTTTCATCCTGGTAACAGTGAGACAAAACCTAGTCCCTCCTAATAAAGTTAAGGCAGCTTGCCTTTGTGCTGCAGAGGAGCCATCTGCATGTAAGGTTTCAGGGTTTAGCAGTTTTGTTGAAATGGAGAAAAGAACATGGGCCTGAAAAGAAGACGACCTACAGAATTTGAAATTCTTTCAGAGAACATGGAGAAATTTGTTTGCCCTTTGTGTAGAGAATCGCAGCCACCTCGCAGTTAGATATTAGAGTAGAAATGCCTGCAATGCATTAACCTGCTAGGATACGGAATATGCTTTAAGTATGGGAAAACTTAGTGAGGCTTCCTAAATAAAACTTGCTTTGTTGTTGGGTTTTTTCAGTTTCATAAGTGTCATCTTACAGTTGTTTCTTTATAATATCTTATGTAACTGAGACAGAAAAAAAAATCACTTTAAATCAAAGGAATATTGCTTTTCAGGTTTGCAGTGCAGTCACACATATAATATATATAAAACATGCATATATAAATACATATAATATAATGTAAATAGCTCATGAATGTAAATCAAAACATTTGATGAGAAAGACTTTTAAAACATTGTTTTTTGGGGCTTTTCCCCCAGGTGATGTTATAATTAGTGCTGAAATCTTCTTTCCTGACATGCTGGAATTGGGAATATGAATGCTGTTACAAATTTCTTACATTTCATCAATAAAGATATTTAGCTTATATTTTGCTTTGATTTTTTTTTGGTGCAAACAGATTTCTCCACTAAATTGATGCTATTAAGACAACTGAATCCATCAAAACTAACAGAATAATTTAGAAAACTACCTACATTGCTACAGGGTCCTTATTTTAGACTTAAGTTCTCGTAGTCAGGGAGTATTTATTCTGCTTCATTAGAAAATATGTAGCACACTGATCATCACTACAACTGTGCTATAAGCAATCAGCACAAAGCCCAAGCTCTGCTACAGAAGCTGTAGTGTCCTATACTTTATAGTAGCCATTTACATGCTCTATGGACTCAGTGGAGAAGAAGCACTATGTTGAAGTATCTATTAAAAAAATGTATTTAGGGTTTGAAAATGTAATTAAAAACAGCTAATGGTTTTAAACAAGCTTTTCTTTTTTTCCCCTTTACAAACTAATCAAGTTCATGCTTGGGAAATCACATTTTAATGGGTGTTTTTTTTCAAATATATACATTATTTTTTATGGTTATGTAATCTAGACACAAAGGTCAATACTCTGAAGCAGGAGGACAGAGACCTGCCCATCTAGAAGATAGGCAAGCCTACCTAAGATCTACAACTCTTAGTAGGCACCTGATTGCCATCTTTCACTTGTCCCACGAGTTGAATGTGTGGTTAAAAGGCTGGTGCCGGCGCAAGAACTTTGGATTCTTTAACCAAGGGATGGTGTACTCTGCTCCTGGCATGAGTACTGCTAATGGGGCTCACCTGTCCTATAAAGGAAAGCAGATCCTCGCCCAGGAGATAGCAGGGCTCATCGATCGTGCTTTAAACTAGTTAGGAAGGGGGAAGGGGATATTAAGGCGGCTGCCAGGGTTAGGCTTCGGGAGACACAACGGGAGTTGACGGTGGGAAGAGGTAAATACCAACAGCACAGTCGTGGACTTGGGGACGTTTTTCCACGTGAGAGTAGGGAAAATTCTGTGGACTGCCCTGAGTACTCCTCCGTGGAGCCACTTTTGCCAGTCCCCTGTCAGAAATCTCGCTGTGGGCCGTTGAGGATACCTACATCTGCTTCACCACTGAACTGTCTTTACACAAATGCACGTAGCATGGGGAACAAACAAGAAGAACTAGAGATCTTTGTGCGGTCGCAGGGCCATGATCTCATCACAATCACAGAGACGTGGTGGGACAACCTGGACGACTGGCACACTGTCATGGATGGCTATGTGCTTTTTAGGAAAGACAGGCTAGGGAAGCGAGGTGGAGGAGTTGCTCTTTATGTGAGAGAGCACCTAGAATGTGTTGAGCTCCACCTGGGGAAGGATGAACCTTCTGTCGAGTGCTTGTGGGTTAAAATCAAGGGGCAAACCGGTATGGGGGACATTGTTGTGGGAGTGTGCTATAGGCCCCCTGATCAAGAGGAGCAGGTAGATAACGCATTCCATAAACAGTTAGAAGTAGCCTCAAGTTCCCGGGCACTGATCCTTATGGGGGACTTCAACTACCCAGATATTTGCTGGGCAAGCAATACGGCCAGTCGTATGCAGTCCAGACAATTTCTGCAGTGTGTTGAAGACAATTTCCTGCTACAGATGGTGCAGGAGCCCACAAGGGGAGGGCGGCTGCTGGACCTTGTTTTCACTAACAAGGATGGACTTGTTAGGGAAGTGAAGGTCGGGGGCAGCTTAGGGCAAAGCGACCATGAAATGGTTCAGTTCATGATCCTGGGTGGAAGAAGCAAGCCAAAAAGTAGGATAGCTACCCTGAATTTTGGTAGAGCTAACTTTGATCTCCTCCGCCACTTAATGGGGGCTATCCTGTGGGCTACGCTGTTTGAAGGAATGGGAGCCTGCGAGAGCTGGCTAGCATTCAAACAGCACTTCTTCCAAGCACAGGAACGATGCATCCCTTTGAGGAGGAAATGGGGAAAGAGAGGCAGAAGACCTGCATGGATGAACAGGGAGCTATTGAGCAAACTCAAAGAGAAGCAGAAGATCTATGAATCATGGAAAAAGGGTCTGAGCACCTGGGAAGAATACAGGAATGTGGTCAGGGCCTGTAGGGGTGCAACTAGGAAGGCTAAAGCCCTCTTGGAAATTAAGCTGGCAAGGGACATAAAGGATAATAAAAAGGGGTTTTTTAGACACGTGAACAGTAAGAGGATGTCCAGGGATAATGTAGGTCCCTTGCTGAATAAGGAGGGTGTCCTGGTTACGGGGGATGCTGAGAAAGTGGAGATATTGAATGCCGCCTTTGCTTCGGTCTTCACTTCAAAGGCCCCCCGGGACCCACAGACACTGGATGAGAGTAGGACTGATTGGGAAATGAAGAATTTCCCTCTGGTTCAAGTAGGGGAGGTCCAGGAGCGGCTCAAAGGGATTAATGCACACAAATCCATGGGCCCAGATGGGTTACATCCACGTGTGCTGAGGGAGCTGGCGGAGGTGATTGCTGAGCCGCTCTCTATCATCTTCGACAGGTCTTGGAGGACAGGAGAAGTGCCTGAAGACTGGAGGATAGCCAATGTCACTCCAGTCTTTAAAAAGGGCAAGAAGGAGGAACCTAGTAACTATAGGCCAGTCAGCCTCACCTCTGCCCCTGGAAAGGTAATGGAACAGCTTGTTCTGGATGCCATCTCCAAGCAATTGGAAGAGAAGAAGGTCATGAGGAGTAGTCAGCATGGATTCACTAAGGGGAAATCGTGCTCGACCAACCTCATAGCCTTCTACGATCTCATGACAGGCTGGGTAGATGGAGGGAGAGCAGTGGATGTCATCTACCTTGACTTCAGCAAGGCCTTTGATACTGTCTCCCATGACATCCTGATAGCAAAGCTGAGAAAGCATGGGATAGATGAGTGGACAGTGAGGTGGGTTGAGAATTGGCTGTCGGACCGAACCCAGAGGGTTGTGATTCATGGAGTAGAATCTGACTGGAGGCCTGTTACCAGCGGTGTTCCCCAGGGCTCAGTGTTGGGTCCAGTCCTGTTTAATATCTTCATTGACGATCTTGATGAGGGAATAACATCCACCCTCAGCAAGTACGCCGATGATACAAAGCTGGGAGGAGTGGCTGACACGCAGGAGCACTGCGCTGCCATCCAGAGAGACCTGGACAGGCTGGAGAGCTGGGCAGTGAGAAACCAGATGAAGTTCAACAAAAGCAAGTGTAAAGTCTTGCACCTGGGAAGGAACAACTGTTTGTATCAGTACAGGCTGGGGGATGACCTGCTGGAGAAGAGCTCAGTGGAGAAGGACCTGGGGGTCCTGGTAGATGACAGGTTGGCCATGAGCCAGCAGTGTGCCTCGGTGGCCAAGAGAGCCAATGGGATCCTGGGATGCATCAGGAGGAGTGTAGCCAGCAGGTCAAAGGAGGTGATCCTCCCTCTCTACTCTGCCCTGGTCAGGCCCCACCTGGAGTATTGTGTCCAGTTCTGGGCTCCTTGGTATAAAAAGGACAGGGATCTCCTGGAAAGAGTCCAAAGAAGGGCTACGAAGATGATTAAGGGCCTAGATCATCTCCCCTATGAGGAAAGGCTGAGTAAGCTGGGACTGTTCAGCCTTGAGAAGAGAAGACTAAGGCGGGACCTAATCAAAGTTTATAATTATCTGAAGCAGGGGATGCAGGGGGAATCAGCCAGCCCCTTTTCAGTGGTCTGTGGGGATAGGACAAGGGGCAATGGCTGCAAGTTGGAGCATAGGAAGTTCCGCACCAACATGCGGAAGAACTTTTACACAGTGAGGGTGACAGAGCCCTGGGACAGGCTGCCCAGGGAGGTGGTGGAGTCTCCTTCACTGGAGATATTCAAGATCCACCTGGACACCTATCTGAGCAATATGAGCTAGGGAGCCTGCTTTGGCAGGGGGGTTGGACCCGATGATCTCTCAAGGTCCCTTCCAACCCCTACAATTCTGTGATTCTGTGATTCTGTGATTCCCCACCTAGAGGGGCAAAGCAGACTGTATGCCTAGCACATGCTCCTCACTATGATGCATAGTTAGATGTAATGAGCCTGGTCCTTAGCTCTTAACATTTTGCCATATTAAAAATGATAGGGTCTCTATCTTCTATTCATTTTAGGAGCAAACGTGCAAAGAATAAAATGAAGAGCTTACAAAAAGCACATTTCTCAAACTATTTCTCATTTAGTGACAGGGTCTGGTTTCCACTTTCATCTTCTGTGATAGTCAGCACCTCTCAGTGGGTCTCAGCTATGCTCTCCCCTCAGAGAAAAAGAATGCATTCAACAAAACAGTGATGTGGAAAAATGGGAATAAAGACATGACTTCTCACTTTGCAGAACTAGTCTCTTCATGAATATCTCAGAAAGATCCTACCTCAGGGGAAAAGGCAAATAAAACCCCATAATTTCTGTTTGGGCTGCTACTTTCATTTTTTTTTAATACGAAAAGCGCTACTAAAAACAAGCATTCTCAATTCTGCTGAAGGTACACAGACAAAACACCACTAAACTACTGAGAGAAGAATCCAGCATTTAACTATAATATCTCCAACAGGAAAGAGCAACCTCACAAAATGCTAAAATTATTTCTGAAAATGTTGGTATTTAAAAAGAAGTCAACCCTTTAAATTGATGTAATACACCTAGAGGGCAGCTGAATGGCAGACAGGTGTTATTACCACAAAATTATCTTCTAGTAAATGTGACAATTATCATCCTAACTGCATTTGTCTTGTGCTAATGCTGAGTACCAAGAGACAAAATTGAGCACAACCCGTTACAAACCTGAAGATAAATTTAATACAGGAGCAACAGTTTAAAACCAGCTGAGATTTAAGATTTCTATTATATGTTATTTTATTTCCTACAGATCTCAGCTATTTTTACTTTACAATAAAATGTAAAGGAAAAAAGAAATAAAGCAGAAGTATACATGGTTCAAGCTTCTGTTATCAACACTACAAATAAACATGAATTCATCCCCAATAAGCACTGCAGGAAGTACACTATGCAATCTTAATGATCCTAGAGTCTTTTCCTAAGTATACAGTTCATAATCTCCAGCAGATTCCAGAACACTATGTCAATTAGGATATCATGCAGAGCAACAAAAAAGGCAACGCCAGCTGGAGGCATTCATTGAACCTCATTGTCAATGCAGCAATAAAAGAAATCCTGTTCTACCAAAATGAAAACAATAAAACAAAGATAAGCTGAATTGGGTCAGGAAGTAAAACAATCCTAAAATGCCAACTTCAAAAGACTGAGCATTCATTATCTTTGGATAATCTATGAGTTAACAGATTGGGGGATGTCTAATTGGATGCCACCACTGGATGCTGTATTGGGTTTGCACGGAGAGGTTTTGGTATTGGGGTGAGGGCTACAGGGGTGGCTTCTGTGAGAAGCTGCTAGAAGCTTCCCCCAGATTTGAGAGCCAATGCCAGCCAGCTCCAAGATGGGTGTGCTGCAGGCCAAGGCCAAGCCAATCAGTCAATATTATCCCACACCTTTGTGACAGCCAGAAAAAGAGTGAGAATATGATGAGAGGAACAACTCTGCAGACACCAAGATCAGGAGGGGGAGAACATGCTCCAGGCACCAAAGCAGATTCCCCTGCAGCCCCTGGAGAAGATCATGGTGAGGCAGGCTGTCTCCCTGTAGCCCATGGAGGATGATGATGGAACAAACATCTTCCTGCAGCCAGTGGAGAACTCCACACTGGAGCAAGTGGAGACACCTGAAGGAAGTTGTGACCCTGTGGGAAGTTCCTGCTGGAGTAAGCTCCTAGCAGCACCTGTGACCCGGTGAAGAGAGGAGCCCATGCCAGAACAGATTTTCTGGTAGGACTTGTTATCCTGTGGCAGACCCATGCTGGAGCAGTTTGTGAAGAACTGCAGCCCATGGGAAGGACTCACATTGGAGAAGTTAGTGGAGGACTGTCTCCCATGGGAAGGACCCCACGCTGGAGCAGGGGAAGAGTGTGAGGAGTCCACCCCCTGAGGAGGAAGGAGTGGCTGGGACAATGCGTGATGAACTGACCACAACCCCCACTGCTGCTGGGGAGAAGAGAGCAAAAAATTAGGAGTCAAGTTTAGACTGGGAAGCAAGGAGGGATGGGGGGAAGGTGTTTTAAGATTTGGGGTTTATTTCTCATTACTTGGCCCTGATTTGATTGGTAATAAATCAAATTAATTTTCCTAAGTCAAGTCTGTTTTGCTCATGACAGTAATTGGTGAGTGACCTCTTCCCACCCTTGTCTTGGCTCAACCCACAAGCCTTTGGTTATATTTTCTCTCCCCTGTCCACCTGAGGAGGGGAGTGACAGAGTGGCTTTGGGGGGCTCCTGGCCTCTAGCCAGGGTCAATCCACCCCAGATGTAACTGGTACTTCAAAGAAAACCACTTATGCACTTACCAGGCTGCACAGCTTGGAAAAGGCAGTACTGGGAGTTAGAAATACTCTCCTGCTAACACTTTTTTTAGTTTGCTTTTCTTTTTTAATCATCTCTCAGACTTACTTCAGAAGTTGGAATTGTTCAGTTAAGCCTCAATAACATTTAAAAAAGTGAAGGAGGAAAATACAATATTACAGCTAGCAACCATACCGCTGCAATTATTCTAATTCTAGCATCATGTTTTGTTTTGCTTTACAGTAGGTGGATACCAGGCCTCCTGGAATATCATCTGTTCATTTATTCTTGTGTCTACTTAACACAGACTTGAAAATCTCCTTATTTTATGATAGCATCTCCATGTTTTATCATACCATGAATTTTTACCAGGCACATTAACCACATATTCTGATCTTGAAGGTCTTTTCCAACCTTGATGATTCTATATATAAATAGCAAGTTTTTGCAATAGATGTGTCCCAACAGCTAAAGCTGGAAGCCATCAAAATTCACGCATCTACTGTTACCTTGCCTCAGAATTTGGTCATGATACAAAGCATGGGATATAGCTATAATGGAAATGGCATCCACACGCTCCAGATTATTTATTTTAGTTCTGGGACAAATCTAGAAAGAAAGGAAAAAACAGTGTAGTCATATAAGCACTGTATCAATGCACCCTTCTCTGCTGACTCAGGGTCTGTGAGGAAAGGAAACCCAGAGACTAGCAAAGCCATGGATACTAGAGACCTGCACGCAGCCACTACCCACAGCTGACAGAGCAGTCCCCTGGCAAGTATTCACTACTCCCAGAATCTCTTTCTGTAGATTAATAAGGATTAAAAGATGGGAAACAAAGTGTAAGCATAATGGGTTGGTTTTGACAATGGAACAAGGCTACCACAGGTATTCCTCAGGTACTTAGTCATTCAACAGATCCATAAAGGAGAGGGATGAGACAATGAAGAGTGATGATGAAGATTGATGAAAATGCTGACATGATGAAAACTGATGAAGATACAACACTTTTCAAGGCAGTAAGATCTAAGCTGTGAAGAACTAGAGGAGATCATGATACCAAGTAACTGATTGCAAAGTGGTAAAATAGCAATTGAAATTCAGTTTTTATAATAGAAAGGGATGAACACTGGAAAAAATAGCGGTAAATACAGACAAATAGAGTCTAAATCAATCACTACCACTCAACTCCCCCACATTTTAGTATGAATAATGTCTCTATCAATCCAATTCTCAGTAGTGGTCAAAGAGAGAATTAGACTTGGGAGTACCGATGATCCTGTAGCTGTGATGACTTCTAAATAAAGGCAATGGCAGTTTTGTAACCAGTGGTATCTCACATGGGTGAAAAGAACTAAAAAGTGTTCAGACTTTCTGATTCTTCAGCTTTTAGCAGTAGCAGCTGCCTTCAAAGCTTACTACAAGCCGAGATCAGTAATTTTGAGTTCAACTTAACTATGTCATGTGGTTACACCATGTTGAGAAGACAGAGGGTTTTAAGTATGCTAAGTCTAATGGACAGCTTTAACTGACCTTTCCAAACACCATGTGCAAACTTGCTTTGATGCAGAAAGAAGCCTCACAGTGTCATATAACTACAGATGTCACACATACAGCCTTCCTAGGGAAGCTATACAGAAAAATCATTTAAGAATGATAACACACATGGAAAAACGATCCTACCTCATGTACTGTTTTGCAGAACATCTGCTCCTACTGCTCAAGCAATCCCTCAGCTTTGTTAAGCTCCTCATTAGGAGCAGACTTTCTTCATACAAATGTACTCTGCCACTGGAACCAGCTCATCCCAGGGCTGCAAACGCAAGGCTTGGTGACCATCTCCTCCACAACCAGAAAACAAAAGTGCTGCTCCTACAAGACCCTGTATCTGCAAACTCCTGTATCTGCATGGCTGACAATGCAATGTACCAAACATCCCTAGCACATGTACCTATGATCCTGACAATAAACAACGATTTTGCACCAGAACAAACTCTGCCCTTGATAAAGGATAGAAACACCTCGTCATCAGTGGGAAAATACACCTTACAAAACAACGGCTCCTTCTCTGACGTCTCAGTGTTGATGACCTGAGGAGATTAACCCAACCTCTTTTAAAGCTATTCCTCAGAACAAAAGCTCACATATTACACATCTTAGACTCAACATGGTTCTTAATTTTTTGAGCTAAATTAAATTTTGAGCCAGCTTGTAGCTAATGCTGACACTTTCTCAAGGCAATAAATTGCTTCTCTTTCTTGTAACAACTAGTGATCTCATCCCTTTTCTGCAAGTACTCCCACCTTGCACCACAGGTTACAAACTTTTGTTCTCACAGCTAGTCGAACTGATTTAAACAGTGAAGTTGAACTCAAAACAACTGCTCTCAGCTTGCATTTCGCCTCTGAGACTGATGTTTCTAATTCAAGGCAACAGAAAAAATCGTTATGCTGCACCGTACATCTGTGCTGTGCCCACCTTTTTTATCCTGCTCCCATTGTGGCCACTCAAAAAGGATATTTTTGAGAAATTATAGAGATGGAGAAGAAACAGGACTATGGGTATGGAACATCTTCCACACAAGAACTGCATAAATCTGTACTTCTTGTTTCATAGAAGAAGTGACAGGATGTCTTTGACCTTGTGGATCAGGTAGAGAAATTGAAGAGAATGATTATTCACTACATCTTACAATACAACCGGTGATATCATCAGAGACTGGATCTTAAAGAAATAATTAGGGAACTTTTTGTCACTGAATGTTGAAGAAGTTAGAAGTATAAAAAGACATTTAGATTTATGGCGGTTATGGAAAATGACAGTTCAGGTGTGACCTCCAGCTGACAGTGCCTTAAAACAGCTGCTTGCAGAAAGATGTGAATAGAGGATCCATGCTGGTGTGCACCCTGCTTCTGGCTTTCTTGCCCCAACTTCCCTTCTCAAACTGGCAGAGCTAAACCAGGATCTATCTTCTTGCTGATCTGAAATCTAGAAAAGGAATTTTAAAGAGGATACATGCTACCATCTTGCTATTCGGGGGTTGGTCCCAATGATCTCTTGAGGTCCCTTCCAACCCCTACGATTCTGCGTGATTCTGTGATTCCCAGAAACTGGAAAGAATGTGATGCATAACAAATGCAGGTATCCTGTCCCTGTGCCTAGTTCCTGCTCATCTGGGTGCTACAACCTAAAGCAAACTCAGCATGCACAGACTTCTGCTTCCCAATTTAGAAAGCAGGCACTCCTGTTGCCGTAAGCTCCACAGTCTTTTGGGTTTATCTCTTTTCTGCTCCCCCCAGAAAGGAACGGTTATCTTTGATTGCAGCCACGGCAAGGGCACTTGCTGCAGACTGGGAAGGGGAAACTGGCTGCAATCACAGGACGTAAGCACAAGCGCTCATTCTCCTCACTTGAGCAACTGAGCTGCTCTTATCAATTACATGTATTTAGCTTTTCCCTGGCAAGCCTAAATGCTTGCATACAGTAATTACAGCTGCTCCAGTGTCCCCAGAAGGAAGACGGGGAAGAAAAATAAATGATAATAATTTGGTTTTATTGCTTTTCACTTAAGTTTTATGCTTTTAATTACAATAATATTACAATTAATAATTAAAACTATATTTTTATGTTTTAAAAACTGTTTTCCTTAGTATTTTGTAAACTTAGGCCAAAAAATACTGCAGCTTTGTAAAACCTCAAAATCTACTGCATTGCTTGTGGGCTCAGAATAAATAAATTGAGACTCATGATTAAGAATACTAATTTATTTGATATACCATCTCATTTATATGTGTTATGTCTAATAAATTTATCATAATAAATTAATAAAAATGCATTAAAATATATTCCTTTATATCACAGCATGTTTAGTAGTCAAGGCACAGCTGAGACTTAGTAAGATATATTTCTCTGTAACATTTCTTTGTGCAGACTGAAAACTGCAGCATTTTTATATTCCGTCCCTTTTCTGTACCCTTTTGCAGTCATTGATACAACATGTTTATTAACAGTAAATTCATTATTAGGAATTGAACATAGTATGTAACAGTATCCTTTTTTTTTGTTAAAAATACTAAAGAAATTAAGGTATTTATGTATGTTTTGAGAAAAAAGCGGTAATTATTCTTTTAAAAATGAAATATATGGAACGGTAACTCAGAACTGCATTAGAATTCTTGTCATTTGTTAAGTGTGATATATCAGTGAAGATTAATTGGGATTTTTTTTTAGTAGGAAACCATGCCTCCCAGCTCTGCTGGAGCTCTTTGAAGGAGCCAACAAGAAAGTCAACTCATTGCTCATTAGCAGTGGGAAAAAAAAAATTGCCAAGTGTAACTAGGAGGGAAACACAAAGCCCACCAGAAAATGTCACAGTGCCATTCTACAGACACCTGGTGTACCCAGCATAGGCTACACACACAGTTCTGGTCTTTCCAAATCTCCTCCTTTAAGTGGAAGGGTACCAGTGATGGACACTACATCAACACCAGAAGCTGTGATGAGGAACTGGCACAGAGGACCTAACATCCACATGATGTGAGCTTGGGGGTTTCTACTTCTGCCTAGCTCTAGTGTGGTTGCTGGGACTCATCACTGGCAGTGCCCCTCTCAGCCCAGGGACTGGGCTGTCTCTGGAACAAGACCCAGCTTAGCAGACTCCAGCTGTGCAACTTCCCCTCGGGTTTATTCATGAGAAGTGTTAGGAAAGTGTGAAACAAAACACTAGGTGACCTAAAATTATGTGAGATATCACAGAATCACAGAACGTTACAAGTTGGATGGGACCTCGAAAGATAATCTAGTCCAAACCCCTGCCAGGGCAGGATCACCTAGATTAAATTGCACAGGAATGCATCCAGGTGGGTTTTGAATGTCTCCAGAGGAGACTCCACAGCCTCTCTGGGCAGCCTGTCCCAGTGCTCCATGACCCTCACAGTGAAAAAGTTTCTTATATTCATATGGAACTTCCTATGCTTCACCTTGCACCCATTAAGATAAGAGAAGTAAAAGCACAGACAGTAGGGTAATTGTTGAGAAGGTAAATAAAAGCATCTCACTGGCTCAAGATGAAAAGTAATGGCTTTAAACCATTATGTATTAAAGGTTTAAAAGCCCAAGAAAAAAACCCAACAACAACCAGGAATCAGGAGATGGAAGCTCAGAAACACTTAAGATAATGCAAAGCACATTGGAGGCTCATCCCTCCCCTGCATGGCTGGTGCCCACTGTGAAGCAGCAGGATACATGGAGCATCTTTTTGAGAATGGTAGCTGGTAGCTTTTTAGTCCTATCTATTGCATATATTTAGCAATAAATTAGACTTCGTACTCCTAAGTTGCATATATCCTGCTTTACAGAGTCTCTAGAGGGACAGGTTGCTCATGCAAAGTATCCCAGAGAGAGCCTTCATTTCAAATAAAAATGCATGTGGAGCACAAGTTCCACTTTAGTTTCTTCAGAAGAAATTTGGTTTGTGTGCTCCCTGCAGCTTTACAGTCAAAGAGGAAAATCTGGAGATCAGCATCAAAAGCTCACTCCATGGTAGCGACATGTACTGTGGCTCTCACCACCAATTATGTAAGGATGTCAAAGGTATTTTTGAGTGATTTCAAAAGGAATTACACAACCATGCAATACAGAAATCTCAAATACACTTAAGGCCAAAGATGGCAGCTGTGATTTGGGAATTCCCATGTAACAAATTGCTGGGAACAGAGTATTGAAGGAGTATATTATGCAATTATTTCCCTCTTTTTCCACACTTTCCTCACTTTATGTTATTTGAAACTCCTGAAAACGCCAGGCCAGATGGCCGACTTAAAATTTTATGTAATTTCTGTTTGCACGCAGAATTGTGCTTACATGTAGTCTCACTATTCACAAACTAGTAAATCTTACATGAGTGTTCCTTTCCATCCAAAAGAAACAAGCAGTAGGTTTTTGTTACCATTTCTTTTCATCTTCCTGTTACAAAATATGAGCTTTTTTGGAGGCAGCTTCTCTGTTTTTACTTGTCATAATGCACTGCCACCATACTTAGCCAGATGGATGACACTGCTCCAGTATCACATAAAAATTAGGTACTATTATAAATAGCTATAAAGCCCCTGTTTATACAGCAAAACACTCAAATGTCTGTGTCAGGCCAAGTCAGGATAACCAGGCCTCTTGGTTTAGCCACAGTAATACAAGAATATGTTCCTCCTTCCTGACAGCTCCAAGACTGTCTTCCAGAGACCATTTCTTTTCAACAGAGAATACTGTTACATTCTCCCCCTGGTCACTGTATGATAAAATGACCAAAAACATGAACTTAACCCACACTTATGTATTCACAATAGGCTTAAACTTCTAGCATTGTGACCAAACATCAGCTGTGCAGCACACTGTTTGGTCTCAAGAGCTGTCCTGTTGAGATACCTGTGATTATGAGGTGGGGTGCTCCCCGGTGAAGGGGGAATCAAGCTGGAGCAACAAGGCCACAGTTCTGCCAAGGAACTCCAAGTGCTTCTGCATTAACGTGGGAATACAGATAATGCTTAGGCCGCATGAGGTTTATTTGAAGGTGGACACGTGCCCTTGATGAGGGGCATGCCCTAGGTACAAGTTTTACAATTAAATTAGGACTCCCTGGATAACATCTTTCCAAGATACATATTTTGGCTATTGGGGGAGAAAAAAAAAATCACTCACGTAATTTCAAAGCCAGTAAGTCACAAAATCACAGAATACTTTGGGTTGGGAGGCACCTTAAAAATCATTCAGTTCAACCCAAGTCAACCAAATGAAACCCTTTTTTACCAGGACATTGAAAGTAATTTCCTTATCTAAAAGCCCACTCCTTCAGAATTTCAAATCTATCGTTGAACCTACAGTCAGTCTCTAAATTTACCACTCAGATAAATTTACCACTCATTTATCAATTTTATAAAAGAAAAATAAGGTATTTCAGTCTCATGATTATCAAAGAATGACAAACTTATTTCAGCTCTGAATGAAGAGCAGAGGCAAAGAAGGAATCATTTAAGAAAAAATTATTAAGGAAAGGTAACGTAAGGGGCTGGCAAAGCAGGAACCTGCACTGCCCAAACAGAGAGCTCAGATGTGATCCAGTAGAAGCAGAACTTGCAGCTCATGTTTTTGTAAACCTGGGTTCTTAAAGGTAGCTTTAACACTGACATATGGTCTTTTAAATAAAAATGGTTTGCATTTAAACATGCCATGCATCTACATATCCATTTGGGGTATATTCAAATTAGCTTGTCAGCATTTTTGAAAACTTGATCACATGAATTTATGGAGTTCAGAGTCTAACTTTAGAGGCCCAGGAAAGTTTCTTGCTTATTTTAGTTGCAAATAATAGAAATACAATCTCAGCTACAGTGTTTGAACCTCTAAAGGTGACACAGCAAACCCACTGACATTCATCTTGGAGACACTCATTATTGCAAGGCTTCCATTTTGCATTTACCACTTCCAGTCTAACAATTATCTAATTAATAGTCTCGTATTTCACCGTGTGGTATTAGATTTGTGTGGAATACAGAAAACTAATCTTTAATGTAACTTTAAAGTAGGATAATTTTGAGTTACTTACATTCTGTAACATTTGTACTCAGCACTGGTGAGGACACACCTTGAGTACTGCATTTAGTTTTGGGGCCCTCACTACAAGGAGAACATTGAGGTGCTGGAGTGTGTCCAAAGAAGGACAATGAAGCTGGTGAAGGGTTTATAGCACAAGTCTTATGAGGGGTGGCTGAGGGAACTGGGGTTGTTTAGTCCAGAAAAAAAGGAGGCTTATCCTTCTTTACAACTACCTGAAAGGAGGTTGTAGCCAGTCCCTAGTAAGAAGTGATAGGATAAGAGGAAACAGTGTCAAGTTGCACCAGTTTAGATTGGTTATAAGGAAAAATTTCTTCATGGAAAGGGTTGTCAGGCACTGGAACAGGCTGCTCTCGGAAGTGGTTGAGTCACCATCCCTGGAGATATTTAAAACATGCATGGATGTGGTGCTTAGGGACATGGTTTAGTGGTTGGACTTCGCAGTATGAGGTTAACAGTTGGACTTGATGATCTCAGAAGTTTCTTCCAACCAAAAGGATTCTATGATTATATGATTTTTTAATTTCCCTAAGTTTTAGTATGAAAAAGCTGTTTGGATTACTCTTATGAGCAATTTATAAACCATTCAAGATGCAATTTTGGGAATTATATTGTGATGCCCTATATAATTTGAGATCAGCTGGGAAAATATCCTCACCTGAACATCTATTTGCATAGAATTATGTGAGGCTCTGCCATTTTTAGGATGTGGCACCACTGGACTAAAGACTAAGGAACCTACACAGGCCACAGCATGGAAGAGCAGTGAGAGCCCTGCAGCACGCTGCACACACCAAGCCAGGCACAGCGTCTGCCCAAACCACATCGCCAGCTTACTGGGGTACACTGTTGTGCCGTTTTGCAATGTGTGGTGTAGACATGCCCATAATACCTAAAGTCTGAGCACCAACTAATAGAAAACAGATGGGTTGGAGGAGGTTCCAAACGCCTGAAGCTCATTTTTGGCCTCATCCTGCTCCTGCACTGACTATCTGTCAGCTGCACTCCAACATTTTCATTGTTCTGAATTAAACTTCTCTTTGCCCCTGACCTACCCATTTCTTTTTTCATACTCTGCTTGTGACTCTGCACATGTAGTAGTATCTGTTGTATTGATGAGTCCTCACCAACCAATCTGCTTGAGTAAAGCCAACTGGATTTGGAATAACACAGCATTTACCAATGAGTGGTGCAGGGAGATTTTTTAAGCAGCACTTTCAAAGAGAGATTAATCTCTGTTACCTTGTTCTATACTAGGGCTTGCTACAGAAATCCTCTTTATGTTTTTTTTTTTACCCATGATTTAAGATACAACAAAGCATTTGTCGTTTTGTTGTTGGCTTTTCGTTAATATGGCCTCTGAGTTTAGCTGATGTAGTTAAAAGCACTTCTGTAAACTGCTCTGGTTTGTAGAACATAAAATTATTCAACCCCTAATTATTGTTTTGCTGCATCTCAAGAGATTTTTATAGCTGTAGGAACTACTCTACAACAGTCTAATCATTCTGCGAACACTTGAAAAGTAAGTTACAGAATGAAGGCTGAGTCCCTAAACTCCTCGTGTGTGTGTGTGTGTGCATGTGTGTGTATACCTAAATGTATACACGCACGCGCGCGCACACACACACACACACACACTTCAGCATCACAAATCTAGAAGATGGATATAAAATTTTTAAAAGGCTTCACTTATTCTCTGATTCTGATTCATTGGTTATTCATTATTTCAAGCTGTATCAGTATATTCGTTTGATTCATTATTGTAAATGAATATTTCTATAAATGTTTAATTAGGCATAAATATTACCCTAAAAAAAGGCTTTCTGACGACTGCACTTTAGGGTTACTAGAACTAGCACCAAACCCTAAACATTTTAAAGATAAATGCATGCAACAAAAAGTATCAAAGTTAATTTTCAATTTTTTTCCCTTTTTATATGAAATACTGAAATCCAGAATGTTTTCCATCTATACACTGTGATTTACTCCTCAATGTCTTCCCTTAAAACCTCTTCCAGTCATCTCAGTTCAGGTATTTCTTTCTCTGTTCCAAGAAGAAATTAATTTGAAGCACCTCCTGTTCATATTCTGAATCTCTTATTCTAAGTAAATGCAAATAACAACTCAAAGTTGAAAAGGAATTCCATTAGGTTTTTACAAGCTTCATCTGCTTCTACCAAACATGATGTTTACCACAGCAGCCACAACACAGTGCATCATTGCTCTGTCAGCAGTCCTGGTAACCTGAGACATCTTATTGAAGGGTCATGCCCGTCTCATTGCCAAGGGGCTCAGATGAAAAGCAGCTTCTGCATCCCATAGAAAAACATTCAAGAGGTTTCCTGCTTTCAGGTTTCCCGTCCCACTCTCGTGATACATCTACCCAGATAAGGAGGCCATTAGACCTGAGTTAACTATGTAACACTGGAACTGTCTCTTCTGAAAAAGGCTGAACAGCAAAATCTGGATTTTTACAAGAAACTAGTTAGCCTCACTAAATAAGCAGTTCAAACGATGTCTTCCTTGAGTTCTTGACTGAACTGTGAGGCTGTGTGAATAAGGCAGACACCAGGAAAGGACACCATTGTACTCATGTCGGGGAAAAACCTTCAGAAGGTTGCCATGAGTAAATCAGAGTTGGGGAGGGAAACACAGTGCTGTGTCATTTCAGGCTTCAGTACGAAGAAGATGGTTGGCTATGAGCCAGCAGTGTGCCCTGGTGGCTAAGAGGGCCAATGGGATCCTGGGATGCATCAGGAAGAGTGTGGCCAGCAGGTAGAAGGAGGTGATCCTCCCCCTCTACTCTGCCCTGGTCAGGCCCCACCTGGAGTATTGTGTCCAGTTCTGGGCTCCCTGGTATAGAAAGGACAGGGATCTCCTTGAGAGAGTCCAGAGAAGGGCTACGAAGATGATTAAGGGCCTGGGACAGCTCCCGTATGAGGAAAGGCTGAGTGAGCTGGGGCTGTTCAGCCTGGAGAAAAGAAGACTGAGGGGGGACCTAATTAATGTTTATAAATATCTTAAGTATGGGATGCAGGGGGAAATAGCCAGTCCCTTTTCAGTAGTCTGTGGAGACAGGACAAGGGGCAATGGCTGTAAACTGGAGCACAGGAAGTTCCGCACCAACATGCGGAAGAACTTTTACACAGTGAGGGTGACAGAGCCCTGGGACAGGCTGCCCAGGGAGGTGGTGGAGTCTCCTTCTCTGGAGATATTCAAGACTCATCTGGATGCCTATCTGTGCAATATGTGCTAGGGAGCCTGCTTTGGCAGGGGGGTTGGACCCGATGATCTCTCGAGGTCCCTTCCAACCCCTACAATTCTGTGATTCTGTGATTCTGTGAAAAACTTGCTCAGTTCTGAAGGAATAAAACAGGACATCCTTTGAGACTCTTCTAGACTTAGAGCCTTCAGAGGCATCTGTAGCCCATGGGATTTTAACTCCTCTCCTGATCAGAGACTGGAGGGCACTTTCTGGTGGGTCTCTGCTGAAGCCAGAACACTGACAAATGGAATACTGCATGAAGCTCTGCCAGATGGATTTTTTCCCTTTTGTCACTAAACCTGCTGGATGAGCTTTCAGACAGACCCAGGAGGCACCAGGTAGGTTCACACAAGCCTCTTCACTGACACATACCTACTGTCACCAGAGTCAGGTGAGCCTCAACAGAAACATTTACTCAGTTTAGGCCTGACAAGTGCTATAGTTGATGCCACCATCTGGAACATATTTTGCTGATTTGCAATTACCATGGTGCATTTCACCACATCCTCTTCCATCAGCCTTGTACTAGGAGAGAGCAACAAAAGAAAGCAAGACTTGTTCCTGCTTGTGCTTTAGAATAAATGACTCCACAAAGCCTGAGAGCTTGGAGAGTGAAATACAAAGGCAAGATGAGATGCTAGTTTTATATTGATATAAATAAGGACTTCAGGAGAATGACTTCTCGTCTGGACAAATAAAGGTGAGACAGAAAGATGACTTACAACTCCTCGTGACCAAAATCTTTAAAGAACCTAATAAATTCCCTTGTAGGCTCCCAGGCACCTAGAGAAGGGCAGGGTCAGAAGGGCAATGAAAAGCCTTACAGAAAGTCACCAAACTTGCCATGGTAAACTAAACTAAACTGCACTAAACACAATCATCTATAAGGCCACTTTCAAACTGTGTCGGTACCTGTTCTGATGCCTGGGCATGCTCCTTTATCATGTCTTTAATTTAATGTAGAGTGGTAGTAAAACAAAAATCAAAGAGAGTAAAACTTCCACTCATGGGCATATGAAAAAAAGGCAATGAAATGTGCACAAGCCCTTGATGAAAATAGGGATGAAACCACAGCTCTTCAGAAAAGTAAGGAAGGGGTTAGTTTTAGAAAAATAAATTAGTTTTGCCCAGAATAAAATTTAAAGTCATCAAAGGAGGAGGTTTCTGGAACAACCTTCCAAAGAAGGAGCATGAGCCAACACCTTTTCTTAAAAATGGAGATCTTTATGAAAGAAATTAAAGAACACAACACTTTCTGATAGAAGGAGGCATTTCCATATTCTACAGTCCTCTATTTTTAAATACATATGTTACTAATAAAGGACTTGAAAATATCATGTTCAAAAAGTGAATTCATAAGTAAAGAAGTGACAATCCAAATACAGCAGCATTTCGCGTTTCTGGGCTTTGATTACCTTAAGCCCTTACACAAGCACACCCTGTTTTCCAGATCACTGCATCAAACTCCATCCTTACCTACTTTACAAGTAATTACAAGGAGGTGTTCGACTTTAGATTAAGATCAGCTTGTCATGCATCAAAGGTTTGGGAGGCTTAAGGAAATTACTCATGTCATAACGAAATGTAATGCCATCCTTCTTCAAATAATCATAATGAACGACTAACCATGAGAATCTGACTGCTGTGCCTTCCTGCAGTAAAACTGGCAGATGGAGGAGAGAGGACACAGGCAAGTCTGTAAGGTTCACCTCTGGATCCTTTCACAGGGAATGCTGATGTGGTGGGATCAGCCCAGGAGGCAACCAAGTAGGTATTGAAATGGTTTTCTACATTTCACAGCTATGCCCCAACATGGAATTCTGCCTTAAGTTCTTTTCATGTCTGGTCTCCTGCTTCTCCTCCCTGGTGCACAGCCCATGTGCAGCCACAGGACTTACATTTCTGGTGTATGTTAATATAGTGCAGGCAGAAAGATGTATTATCTCAGAAAAAAATTCACATGAGATTTAGCATAATTGAGATTACCTGTTGATTAAAAAAGAGGTATAAAAATTCTTACTTTCAGCTGAATATTTGGGTTGCTTTCTCAACATAGTGGTGCGATATAAAGTAAACTGACACAGTCAATCTGTTGGAACATCTTTTAAGGAACTAATTTATCTTAATTATATCAAGGGAGCAGGACAGCCTAACATAATGTCAGAAAATTTATCTAGGTGACATACTAGGCCACTGCAGAGCAGCGAACTGATGGTTCATGAGCAGGACTTGTTAATTAATTGATCTACAGCTATTCCTCTTCTAGAAACTACATTTAGAGCTAAGAAAATAGCAATATTTGTAGTTTAACCACTTTTTAGACAAAACAACAAAAAAATTTCAGGCCAAACCAAGGGGGGGCTAGGGGGCAGTGGGGATGGGCGTGGGGTGGGGGGGAGGTGGTGGTGTGTGCATTGCTGGGCTATTTAATATTAAAAATATTATATTTTAATTTCAACATCTTAACTTTCCTTTTATTAAAACCAGCTAAATTTACAATCTAAATATAATTTTACAGTTAAGTGCTGGAGAAGAGGATGTCTAAGCATAGTGCATAAATGTCATCCTTTACCCTTTCTGCGAGAGAAGGAAGATAATTGCTTGCTGAATATGAAATCAGCCCAAGTTTTAGTAACTATACATCAAAAGAAATTAACAGAGCACAAATTGTGATTCTTATGGTAGGAAGCCTTAAAGATGTTCAGAATTTCATTCTCAGCCTTATCATAAATAACTTCTATAAATCAACAGACTAGTATTTTTAAGTACACTGACCAAAATTGTATGGATGCTACATATAGTAAGAATATTTTCTACAGAAATTAGCAGGGAAAACCTTAAAACTACTCTTAAAGTTTTAACTGAACTTAGGCCAAACTATCAAAATGCTAATACTTATTTTTAAATTAATCAATTATAATTTAATTTGAAATATTTCTTCATTGTCAAAGAAAAACTATTCATACTTTTGTGGGGTTTAGGCTGCTTTTACCCATTATAAATATATATGAACCAGTAAGAAAATCTGACTGGAACAGAGAGGAAGATTTAGATGAATCACTTTGCATCACAGAATTTGCCTACAGAATTTGACTATTAGGCATTTAATGCTAGGAATGATAGGGACTCTTCACCACACCATTCTGAGGTATCAGGAATTTCTAGTTACGTTTTCAAGGGAACATAGATCAAACAAGCATAGCTTGAGGTTGAATTGGGGTTTTGTTTACTCAAAAGACATACACAAGTGTGTTATATGGTT
The DNA here is from genome assembly GCA_020800305.1 of Porphyrio hochstetteri. NCBI lineage: Eukaryota > Metazoa > Chordata > Aves > Gruiformes > Rallidae > Porphyrio > Porphyrio hochstetteri. Next base: position 37,989,585 of record CM036905.1, read on the forward strand.
TGATAATGAAGAAGATGTTCATCCCATCACCTTTCAGATACTCTGGCTGTTGCAGACCTTGGTGGCATTCCCAGAGTCCCTTCGTCCAGCGATGGAGGGTACCAGTGGGCACAGCTGTCTGCCAGCTGTGACTCCACGGGACACCCAACTGAGTTGGTAACAAGTAAAACTGGCCTGTGGTTGCTGGATGAAATTGAAGTGGCTCAGTAGATTTTCTTTCAAGTATTAACTATTCATTTATGAGAGGGCAGATGAAATTGTATCAAATCAGCACAGATGTCCTCACCCTGAAGTTTAACCTTCATTTGCAAGCTTTCAGTTCAACCTAGAAATCCCTCATCTCAGTCTACTGCCCCAAAGACACTGCCTCTTCCCCTCTTACTTCATGTATTACTTATTTATAAATTATTAAAATAATAAGTTATTTACTTATTCGTTTTCTTCTGGCTTCCGTGAACAACTGCACCTTAGCCTGTGGTTTATGTGGTCCATCAGGTACAGTCCAGCACAGACATTACTGCAAAAATCCCTCTGAATAATTATTCAGAGGGTGGCTTATATGTAACCATTGCCAGCTGAGCTCCATGCAGCCAGAAATACTGACAAAGATATATAGAATATTCACAGAAAGACTTCCAACATCTTCCCGTTCTGGAGAAAGTAACCAAAATCAAGGCCACTATCAATGCCTGGGCTATAGGAAAGCCTTAAGATTCTAAACCAAAGGTCAAAAGATGCTTTTATGGATACAACAAAAATATAATAGAGTTCCCCAAGACTTTTTATTCCAAATAAACCAGATGAATAAATACAGAGAGAAGGAAGTATTGCTATTCCCACGTTAAAGCAAGATGCTCAGCCTTTTTTGTTTGTCCTTCATTGCAACCCAAAGCAGAGCTAAATCCTTGTGTTTACCTCAAAAACCTCCTTTCAGGAAGGAACCATCGCATGGCACAGTCACATTACACCTCCATCAAATGACCCATTTCACAGCATCAGGCCACTGGGCAAGCAGTAGGTCTGGTTTCACAACTGAAAACCTCTTGCAACCTTTCCAGTTGCAGTCTCATTTTGCCAGTAGTTTGAGCACCACTGCTGTTACCTACTCAAGGTACCTGCTCCATCAGAAGGTTTGGCCAAAATATCATTTAATATAAGTGAAGGGTTATAGATATGCACAAAAATGAGGCTAAGGATAAACAGAAACTGCAATTGGAAATTACTGCCTTTCATTCTAAGTCTCCTCTTATCAGATTAATAGAATTTAAAATAGTAACATTTACATAGACCTCAACTGCACATCTTCTAGCAGGCTAAGAAAGAAAATAAAAATGGCTGGAATGGAAATTAACAGCATGCATTTTCTTCTCTTTTTCTTTTTCTCTGGGCACTGTTTTAAATAGCTGGCAGTATAAGGAAGTCTATAATTCATGATGAGATGCACACCAAAGCCAGGAAAACAGTCACCCACGAAACCTCTGCAGGCACAGCAGAGTTACAATGAAAAAGAAAAACTCTTGGAAGAGTCACCTTGAAAAGTAGTGAGGCACAGCATTCATCTTCACCATGGGGAACAAGAGGAAGCACATTATAGCATCCAAGACACACTGTGGTAGTTAAGAGAACGAAGTTTCTCTAGGAAAGCACATATTTCTGTTTCTGAATTCTTTTATCCTCATACTTTCCCTGTTTGAGAAAGTTTAGACACGATTGTCTAAACTCCCATCGGGAGACAACGAGAACATATTACAAGCACAGAGAAGAGTGTCATGAAAACACTTTTATGAGCTTTTGAAGAGATAAACCAGTTCAAAAAGAGATTAAACAAATTCCTGGTGGACAGGTTAATCAGTGGCTCTTAAACACCCACCAGCTGGCTTGGGATCAGGGATTCTCTGAGCAGCTGAAGGCTGGAAGCTGAGGAGGTGGAGAGTGTTAGCAACTGTTTCAAGGCAGAATGCTGGATGAAGCCTGGTCCAGTATGGCCTCCCTTATGGCCTTGCATTATGTCACCCAAAGACTTGGCACCGTATCCAATTTCACCCAAATTATCACATGCAGTGGGCCAGACCTGGGCCTCTCACAAGGGTACAGATACTCTATAGGAAGCATGACAGCAAAGTAACCCAATGTTATCAGTTCCCTGAATGTTACTAAATGCTTACTTGGACTCAGTCCTTAGAAAAGCTTCTTTAGCAGTCTCTGGGAAATTACAATTCTCTTTTTCTCAACAAAAGTTCATTTAAAAAAAAAATAATAAATCATCGTGGTCTGGATAGTTACCAGGTCACCATTGGACTTCTGGTTGATGTAGCTCAGGCAGATCTTTCTAACGTAAATAACAGGTAAAAGGGGTTTATATTTATGCCAGATGGTACTCAACTGTCTGACATCTCCTTCTTTCTTTTCATGCTCATTACTGATTGAGTTTCAGGTGAAATTTAATGTATTCTGGATTATTTTTAAATGTGTCCCAAATAGAGACACAGAGGAGCAGATGTTGGGGAGGGCGGGGAAAAGGGTGTTTCCATCTTCTTAGTATGTAATGCTACATATAGCTTCATTACAGCTCCTCTTGTGTATGCAAGTATTATACTTCCATGCAGAAGTATGTGTCTGTTCCAGTTTGTATTGGTTTATCTGATTCCACGTGTGAACACATGTAAATTTATTTTATAGAACACACAATGTCTACAAGGATTTTTCATTATTCTACAATGTTATAGCAAAGAGAGCATTAAAAAACAAACAACAAAAATCCTCAAAAGGCAAACCCCAAAATGATGAAGATGAACCTGCATATTAACTCTACTACTAAGTGACAGAAGGTACAAATCTGCTGAAGAAACGATCACCAATGCCAGGGATAATAACCTCCTGATTTTGGGCTGTAGTCTTGGCTTATGGCATAATGCAGAAAGCCCTGAGGGGTCTGGCTGCATCTCAGAGGCCTGTGATGACTTGCATATGGACAGCTACACTGCCCAGAGTGTCCATAGCATCACACATGGCAGCTTGTTTGGCTGCTGGCAACACCACTGGCACAACTTCCACCTTAACATGAGAGAACAACCTCACAGGATACACACACTGGTGCATCCAACCTGGCAGTCCTGCCTCTGACACAGCCCCAGAAAATTCCGCTGGGATGCTGTAACTCTAGTACTTCCCCAGAACACCCTCTTCTTCATGAGATTTGGGACTTCCCAAATCCAAGGTAGTACTTTTCTGCCTTACAGCCTTTGCTGGATTGCACTTCTGCAAATCTGTCTCATTGCTCACCCCATGTGAGAAACCATATGCACCCATATGACCTGCAGAAATAACACCACACAGTTTAACCAATCTTCATGAAAGATCCATTCTTTTGTTTACTCTGAATCTTTTCTCACTACAAATAATGATCAAAGGGCTGGAGCACCTCTCCTATGAGGACAGGCCAAGAGAATTGGGCTTGTTCAGCCTGGAGAAGAGAAGGCTTCAGGGAGCCCTTAGTGGCGTTCCAGCACCTGAAGGGACCTACAGGGAAGCTGAGGAAGAGCTCTTCATGAGGGCGTGTAGCAGTAGGATGAGGGACAATGGTTTTAAACTTGAAAAGGGGTGATTAAGGTTAGATATTAGGAAAATGTTCCTAATATGAGGGTGGTAAATCACTGGAACAGGTTGCCCAGAGAGGTAGTGGAGGCTCCATCCCTGGAGATATTCAAGGTCAGGCTTGATGAAGCTCTGAGCAACCTGATTTAAAGGTGTTCGTGCTTACTGCAGGGGGGGTTGGATTAGGTGACCTTTAAAGGTCCCTTTTACCTAATGCATTCTATGATTTGATGATTCTATGAAAGCAAAGGAGATTTGAATTAAATCATCACAACAGTGACAGTGATTCCTATTCACCTTCTGCACACCATTTGTAGCATTACTGAGCTGTCCTCATTCCACTTAGACATCTCTTTCCAAGGCTAAAGACATTTCTTTTACATATGTTTTGAAGAGTTTGGATATTGCACTTCAGAACAAAATTCCTTCTGTTTCTTGTAATGTCATGTCAGGCTGTCTTTGCTTGGCAATACCAAAGAACTAATCAGACTAGATATGAACAGATAGATACAGAAAATGATAGATGATGAATCAAGCACACATTTCTTTTTTGGCACTTGCTATAAGTAAGTAGACAGACACTAAAATATTCTAAAAGCAATATGAGAATGATTTGCTTTATATGGGTAAAATTGAGGAGGAAAGTGCTACTGTGCACACAGTCACCCAGACAACGCACCTACTCAAGTACACCAAAAGTCCACTAAAAATGTGTTTCTTTTTGTAAAATGTATATGTACACACGTTCTGCTGCTGTCAGTCCAAGTTGGAGGACTGAACAAATCTGAAGGACTTAGCCCAACTGCAGCTGGAAAAGTCTGAATTCAGTTACCTGCATTCATCTGGGAGCTGCTACTTTTGAGGCAGCTCCTGTCCCCACCTCTGCAGGAACAGCTGACATCCTGCTCACAGCCCTAGGGAAGTCCTGGGCATGGAAGGAAAGAAGATTGCTGTATTTTATTCCTTTCACAGAATCACAGAATCGTAGGGGTTGGAAGGGACCTCGAGAGATCATCAGGTCCAACGGCCCTGCCAAATCAGGCTCCCTAGCTCATATTGCACAGATAGGTATCCAGACGAGTCTTGAATATCTCCAGAGAAGGAGACTCCACCACCTCCCTGGGCAGCCTGTCCCAGGGCTCTGTCACCCTCACTGTGTAAAAATTCTTCCGCATGTTGGTGCGGAACTTCCTGTGCTCCAGTTTACAGCCATTGCCCCTTGTCCTATCTCCACAGACCACTGAAAAGGGACTGGCTATTTCCCCCTGCATCCCATACTTAAGATATTTATAAACATTAATTAGGTCCCCCCTCAGTCTTCTTTTCTCCAGGCTGAACAGCCCCAGCTCACTCAGCCTTTCCTCATACGGGAGATGCTCCAGGCCCTTAATCATCTTCGTAGCCCTTCTCTGGACTCTCTCAAGGAGATCCCTGTCCTTTTTATACCAGGGAGCCCAGAACTGGACACAATACTCCAGGTGGGGCCTGACCAGGGCAGAGTAGAGGGGGAGGATCACCTCCTTCGACCTGCTGGCCACACTCTTCCTGATGCATCCCAGGATCCCATTGGCTCTCTTAGCTACCAGGGCACACTGCTGGCTCATAGCCAACCTGTCATCAACCAGGACCCCCAGGTCCTTCTCCACAGAGCTCTTCTCCAGCAGGTCATCCCCCAGCCTGTACTGATACTGACAGTTATTCCTCCCCAGGTGCAAGACTTTACACTTGCTTTTATTAAACCTCATCTGGTTTCTCCCTGCCCAGCTTTCCAGCCTGTCCAGGTCTCGCTGGATGGCAGCGCAGTGTTCCTGCGTGTCAGCCACTCCTCCCAGCTTTGTATCATCGGCACTTGCTGAGGGTGGATGCTATTCCCTCATCAAGGTCTGGATATTAAACAGGACTGGACCCAACACCGAGCCCTGGGATCATGAGATGACATGTGATCCTCCACAGAAAAGCTTTCTTTACATGGATTTCCTCATAAATTAATCAGTCTCCATTTTGAAGCTGTGTTAGTTGCAGCCACCTGTGCCATTGCCATCAGGTTGGTCACATGCATTTTGGAAGTGTTTGCTCTGAAGTGCTGCAGTCCTGCCTTTAGTGACAATGATAATGCAATAGTATCTTAGCAGCTCCTTCCCACGAGGATAAGAACCCATTCTCTTCTGTACTCAGTGAATTATCCAATAGCCTACAACTTCATATAGTACATGTGCAACCCTTGGGAGGCCAAAAATAGACTGAATGATAAATTTCTCTTTCTGGACTTTTCCATGCTTCTCAACACTAAAATCATGAAGGGAAAATACACTGGAGAGTGTCATACGTCATTAGTGTCAAATTATTAATTAGCTAAGTCTAACTTTCCTAATGGGAAAGCTACCAGTAGGTTTCAGAGCAGCTCTGCAGGCTAGAAGGGAGGAGAGGAGGGGATAACACACTTACCCTGTGTTGAAGCCACCTAATAAGAGGATAAAGTACTGAAGCTCAAGGGTTGAAATTTCCCAGAGAAAGTGGAGATGAAGTGGAGATGAAGTCCCGGAGATGCTGTGGCCCCAGCACTGATGCCTGGGGTGCTTTGGGGGCTGAGATTAGTTGTTGCTAAATCACCCCTGGACCTGGGGAGCAGAGGAAATGGAGCAGGAGAAGCAAGCTAGCTCTAGGACTAGGATTTGTGAGAGGAGGAAGAAAGAAGGAGGAGAGTGAAAATCAGCAGGAACTGATGTGCTGCTTTTTCTTGGTGATTTAGCTCTGCTGGAATGTATTTCCATGCCCACAGCAGGCTGTCCCAGAGGGTGAAACGGAATTGACCCATGCATGCTCTGCTGCAAAGCACCAAATGCTTAGCTAGTAAAGGTGTAAAATGTGGGGAAAAAACAGGAGTTCACACACCTCTTACTTGCACAAACACCTTTGTTCCAAGGTGCTCTGGCAATTTAGCCACAAAGACGAGTAGAAACTAGCATTTCCCTAACAGCAACAGCAGCACCTGTCTCCTCTTTCCCATCTTTAGATACTTTTCAACTGCAGGCCTTAAATCAGGTGTGGGAACAGCAAGGAAAGAATGGGTGGGAGTGGGGGTGGGAGTGGGGGTGGGGGTGGAGGTGGGCGGGGGAAATAAGGTCTGGAGCTCCAAAAGGCAATTAGTAGAGCATTCCTATTTCCTTTGCAGCGTGCATTGCTGGTAAAAGACAAAGTATTTGAAACCAACCAGCAAAAGTATTATTTTCTTCTGGAACAGTAGAGGAACTACATTACTGCTTCAAGCCAAGTATGAAGCCAGTAATGAAACAAAGTACAGAAGTAATTTTGCAAATGGAGCTATGATCAATGCAATACCACATTACCATCACAAACTTAGTAACAGGAATTCCCAAGCTCTTATATTGTGAAAAAATATTCAGGAACATGAAATACAATTTGGAACTACTTGTACCTGGACACAACTCTGGGACACTGCAAAGAAATGCAGAAATAGCAGAAAGATAAAACGTTAAGTATATTTGTTATGAACGTAATGACTCATAAGTTCAGATCAATTGTCCTCCTTTTTTTTGCCATGAGTGGTTCAGAAGAGTAAAAAACACATCTTAAAAAGCCAGTTGGGGATTTCTTTGAGTCCTAAGATATAAAACGTGTATTTATGCAAGTTAACCTCAGAAATTCTCCTGCTTTCCATGAGAGAAACTGTGTAACTTTCAGAATACAGTATTACTGTGGGCAAGACAAGAAATAGTGTTGGCAGTAGCAGCCAATGTGAAGATCTTGAGCTGTGGGTAAATCATAAGCAGTTCAGGCACAGCTCCTACACATGGCTTATGGCCTCTATGGGCAATGTTCTTGCTGAGTTATCTGAAAGCTTAGCTGTGGCAGGAAACCACCACCTCGTGTTGAGGCTGCCACTGACAGTTTATACTCAAGCCCATGAATCTTGGTGCAGGAAAGCAGAAGAGTTTGCATTTCTGCATTATGATTTCTATTCATATTAAACTCAATTTTGAAGTGTCTAATTCATGTCAGATGTAATAATCATATATGTAAGATACGATTGCTTGGGCCACCTGGTGAAACCACAATTTTTATAAATATGATTCTCTGTAACCAAATATCTGATCAGTGGCATCAATACTATCAGTAAATCCCTGTACTCCTCATTTGTGATATTAAATCACTATGGAAATTTGGCAATTTGGAAATTTGTGACCAAACAGGCCCCACTACATCCAGATAATGCATTACAAAAAGGGTCCTTAGGCAAGCTTCAAACCCTACGCCAACCTAAATAATACGTCAAACACTTCAAGCAGACCACCCTTGGTTAGATGCGAGGGAGTCTGGAGAAGCTCTTGCTTTTCCTCTCAAGGGCTCCTCTTCTCCATCCTAAACCCTCTTCCTCCTGCATCCCACTGAAAGTCACAGTAGAAACAAAGTCAGTGGAGGTTTCTTCTGGTTTAATTCCCATGAAACTACATGTACATGTAGTAAAAAGGCCTCAACTTGAGTCAGTCTAAGAAACTGTTTTCCTAAAAGAAGTTGAGAGGTAAAGATACTACGGGTACCTCTGTCTCATTTGGCAGGAGAAATCAGTCTGCCAGTTCCCAGCTCACAGCCCTTGGCTGCTGCCCTTCTAAGACTTCTCCCCAGGGCTGTCCCTGAAGTTTTCCCATCAAAGAACACAAGGGAACAGCATGCTCTGCCCCAGGATGAGGACAAAGACTGGCCAAATTTCTGACCACTCTGCAGTCATTCCCTGCAGCTATGAAACTAAGGACATCTTGAAAAGGGTCCAGCCTTCCAGACTTAGAAAGTGAAATAAAGAGCATATTTAGGAAGAGTCCAGTTCTGGCCCTACCATGAAAGGCTATGTACTTTGGTCCATAGAAATAGTTGAACCACTCTCCTACAGAGTAAGCTAGAATTTGTCACAGGCTGGATACAAGCACTTTGTGAAGACGGTCTCTAACATGTAAGGTCATTGTCTTTCTGGTCTAACAAGTTTAAAGATCCAATGGATTTAGATGTCAGTGTTTTCCTATAAGGAAATACAGCCTGTGCTTTCCCAAAGTGACTGCAGGGACACCATTACTGTAGCCAGATATGCACACTTATTAAAACAGTTATTCCTTTCTATCAGTTAATTGAATCGAATTTTGCATTTCATTTTCCAGTCAGTAAGAAGTAGTATGAAGCCTTGCAACACAAGAATGTCAAGCTGCAGGCATTCATCTGAAGTCAAGAGCACCAGTGAGACTTCTGGAGTCTGCTCAGCTTCTTCACACAGAAACAAACAGCCAGCCCGAGGATAATTTCATCCTGTGCAGGGTACAAAGGGAACAGCCTTGTATCTAATAAAATCATTGTTCCTATCTGCTTCGAAGAAGGATTCAGGACAGGAGATGGGTTGCTGGGCGGAAGAGGGACAAACACTGTGGTCAGGTCAGATACCAGCACCTGAAGGAAAACGCTGTATTTGAATTCCCTGTCCTGAAAGGTCTGCAGATTTCTGTGTCATTACCTTAATGCAGCCTATCTGCTTCAAACACCTCGAGGAACAGATTTTGCTGTCTACAACTGTTCCATTTTCTGCCACACTGTTCCACCAGGTAACATGCCCCCTGTGCGCTGCTGCTGTGGGAGGCAGAAAGAACAGCTGTACCGAATCCATGCTTTAAGACACTAAATCCATCTTTAAAATAAGGAATGAGATGTAGTTCAAAAACTCATCTGAAAAACTCTAAATAGTTTCACTGACCTACATTAATCAATGAATTTATAGCTTCCGGCTCAAAAGGCACCCGAATAACTATTTTTATAAAGTAATCTACCAGCCCACTCCCCCCTCTTTTTTTTTTTTTTTAGTTAAAATATTACCAATAGAAATCCTAAGACACTGTCTCCTCTTCCCAGTTTCTCCTAGGAGATTAAAGACCTTGTTTCCAACTTACTGAAATATTACCGTACCGTGAATAATGTCTTCAGCAGATGGGATAAAGAAGTTTCAGTTCTCCTGCTGCTCAGCTAAGTCAAATGAGTTTTTGGAGCTATCAATGAGTACTGTTTTAGCAGGATTCACCTCCGTTGTCCCTTCAGTGTTACTTACAGGGAAATGTTGACAGAAGTAAAGCATGGCTGTTCTCAGTTACTGCTGAAAAACTAGAGCTCAGGGAAGAGATTTTTTGAGTAAGAGGGCATTACATACAGACACGCACATACTGACATTTTTCTATTAATAAGCAATGATGAAGTATTCATAGGTTACTTGCTTAAAATGACTCTATGCAATTACCAATTTTTAACTCTCTGAAGATGCACTCAATCAGTCATAAGCAATCTGATTATTTGCAGCAATCTCTTCTCCACAAGAGTAGGAACTGCAAAAATAAATAAATGACTAGTAATACTGTGTAACACAAAGAGTTACAGGAAAATACACTTTTTCCTATGTTATTAATAACAAGCATAGTGCTGTTAGCAAAGATATATGCTAAAGCATTTCTTTAGTGCTAATCTACTATTTTTGCCCCTTTTGGAACAATTCCAACTGCATGATCATTTAATATGCATTTATTCCTGCTACTAATTCCTCTTATTGATATGCATTAATTCCGCATTTTCTTTCCAATTACAAATGAAAACCATTACAGAGCAGAAGAACAAGCCTTTCCCTTTATTCATCACAGAGGCATAACTCATAAGTATGACAATGCCACTTCACTACAGGGGAGAGTGAGAACTGATTTGTGTTCACTGGAGTTCACATGTGCCTAACCATCAGCTCCTCAAGATCCTGATTTTCCTAGGTAGTCACCCCTTCAGTTATTAACTGTACTGAATGGATCTGCTCTGCAGCCCAGGGCAAGAACAAAATCAATAAGATCTGATGTAGGCATCAATTCCCTGATTGCAAATGTATTTATTACAAGACAGTTTTCCAGAATTAAGTCCAAATTGGTTAAAATGTGCAAAGTCGTGATTTGAGAAAACCAAGTAATGTAATTGAATCTGTAACATTAAAATGAGAACAGGACAGAGAATATTCCACAGGTTATTAGTGAAGACTTCTGCCCACATAAAGCAGCTTTTTCTCTAACAGTATCCCCTACTCATAAGATGCTTGCAAGATCTTCCCTTCTTAACCCTTTTCTCTGTACTGTACCCTGGATTATTTCTTGGTATTTTAAATTTCACAATTACCCAATTATCTGAGGAGATTAAGGAGAAAACAAAAAAAAAATTTAAAAAATCTGATTTTCCTCTAACTACTTATATTAACAGCAAGCAGTTACTGGGCTGCCTTTTTTTTCTTGACTTTTATTCAGCGATTTCTCTGTAGTGACTAAAATATTTATATATGCTCTTCTGAAATTCTTAGCCAAAAAGACTAAAGATCATGGTCCCTAGTGAATTACTGTGGACCCTGGATACCTCCCCAAAAGCCTTGGAATATCCTAGGCATTATTTCTTAGAGAAAATTAAGATTTCCACTTCTTTAACATTTACTAATATATCTGCTTCCTCATTAAACACAGGTAAATTAATTACCTCAGCTTCAATGAGGATGTTGTTATAAGACTGACATTTATCCCTGTCACTGCGAGTGTAGCTGTGATGCTTTTTATTTACGATAGTGGAAGAAGGTAAGTAATGTTTATTCACTGATACATCTGGAAATAGTAACAAAGCACTGAAACAGCTGAGCCATATTTCAGTAAACCACACATGCTCTGAATTCAGTATCTGAATGCGTAATCCTTAACTGTACACGTGTGTCATTCTCTCTCATGGAAACAGGTTTCCATTATCTGCCTCAGTTCCTGTGGTACACAAAGTTAGGTGCTCCCTAATTGATCAAATGAGAGGAGTGTCGAAGGTGTTTTTTCCCTCTGGTTAGTTAATTCTCTTTCCATAACTGTTTTTATGGTTGAAAGTCTGCTCATTCCATAAATTATGCAATTCAGGTGATAGTTCATGGCAGAGACAAAGGAAATACAATCAAGCCTCCACAGCAAAGAATGACTAGCACACCTGTGAGCAGCCAGCTAACATATACACCTTCTTTGTTACTACAATGTGAGCTCTTCACTGCCGCCACAGCCCTGTCCCCTGGCTCCCAGCCTGGAGCTCACCCACCCGGAGGTGTGTTTGCACTCACCACACAGGAGATGCAGCGCTTGCCAGGGAGGAGGTTTAACCTCTCTTTCTCTCTCTGCCTTCCCTCTGGATCCTCTTCTTCCCTGTGGGTGTATTTTTCTTCCCCAGGTTTCATCTCTCTGCAAGGCCTGATGTGACTACAGCCAGGGGGCCGGTGAGCACCTCCCAGACCTGCTCTGTGACTCAGCATCCATCAGGCCTAAGGGATCCCAGAAACCGGCACGCCTCTTCCCACTGGTGGAATATATTCCTTATCCCCCCTGGCACCCCCAGCTTCCCCCAGCGCAGGGAGACAGGGTGATGAAAGGAGGTACCCCTGGGCAAGAGCAGGCGGGATGTGGCAGAGCATGGGCTAACCCGTGGGGCTGTGCAACAAGGAGTGCACTCCCACGCACAGCAGCGAGTTCAGAAATGCCACTTCAGCCTAAAGACTGCTTGAGGTGTTCATAGTCGAGCAGGATCAACAATGTTTCATCTCCAGTACCCAATGATTAGGTAATTAACCAACCAAACACACGCTGTTCACTGAGGCAGGGGTCCCTACGTGTTCCTGTGGCACAAGGGCTTAGGGATCCTCCCTGGACCATCAGGTGTTATTAAATGTAAAATAAGAATGTAAACCCAAAACAAAAAGGTGTTTACACAAGGGATGGTAGCGCTAGGAATTCCTGCTGCGACTGCCTGTAATGCTTCCTGGGAACACCTCGCTCCCTCCAATCACACAGCAAACAGCTTCCCTAAAGTATCTCTTTCTCAGTACTCTTTGACAATACATCTCTTTGAAAATACATCTTCAAGGTGCCGATCACAAAACCTAAAGTATTTGCCCTGCATTTCCCAAAATACAGCATTTCCCACAATATTAAATTTATAAATGCATGAAATATTCATGATTTATAAATTTTTAAGCATGTTGTTCCTCTAGGTTGCATTATGTTAAATCATGCAACAAGCAAGAATAATGTATTTTAACTTCTTCTACAAGACGGTATTTTTACTATATATCTGCATTGGTTAGACAAATTTCTTGAATATATCCTAAGTTGTCAGATTTTCAAAGGGAAATAATATAAACATTTTTAATTTATATTTTTTTGCCCCAGAAAATTACATAATTAGAAATAGCTGTTAAAATCTCCAATAGCACATAGTTTTCCAAAGGGTAATAAGGACAGGCTTCTCTTCACTGAATGCCAGCCCAGACTTATATCCAAAATGTTAACAGTTTCATCATCTTAGTTATTTACAGGACAGCCAAGCAATAGATTCTGGGACTCATTTGCCTGACACACATTTTACTGTGGCTTGCAAATGTTACAGAAAGCATACAGATATAGGGAAGGGGGGGAAAGTCAATGAATTTTCACTGTCATTATTCAGTTAGGTTCTCTAATGAAATAGATCACGTTATTACATTGATTATCTCAGTGCCTGTCCTGCCCCTCCCCACAATGCAGTCATCTATACCAGATAAAAATTGATCAGAAACACACACTCTTGAACAAACTGCAGCACTGAAAAAGTGCAACGGCATTTATTCCAGGCAATATTTAAACAACCCTTTTAAAACAATCAGCCTAGTAGGATCTGTGCAGCCATACCCACCCGAGAATCCTGACTCTGCATTCCAGCGTAGATATCTGAGTCAATGTAACCACACTGCATCATCATAATCCTGCCTCAGCATATTCCCTCAGCTGCACTCAAATCCACAAATAAAAAAATACCATTTTTTTTTTTTCTTTTTACCTTAGATGGTGAATTCCTCCTTGTCCTTTTGTTCATAATAACTATTCCAAGTTTGTATCTTTGAAAAATACAAGGGTGGTTGCACCAATAAACTTCACAGATCCTCTCCTGCGGCAGAAAGCAAATTAAAAAAAAAAAAAAAAAGGAAAAAAACCCGTCTTCAAGCTGTGACCTCAGAGCAAAGCACAGCCGTTAGCATCCCTCAGCCAACCTCCGGTAGAAAGCAGGTTAGACAGCAGGAAAACTGGCTCTGTAGATGGCTGCAATGCTTTCAAATCAAGCATTCTGTGCTGTAAGCTCGGGGATTTATATCTTCTTAAATAGGCCGTCCCACTCAATGCTGCTTGTGTGCATGAAAATATGAAGCATTTCACTGCAGTCACTTTATGCAAGAAACTAACCCAGTCATCTTTACAATCTCTGTCACTCCGCTCTGAGACTAAAGAATGAGCACAGCATGCATAATTCATGCATTAAAATCTTCTGTGCACTTCCTGCAGCAACTGTTACATCCAGTAATGGGATATTGATCAGTTCATCACTAAAACAATCGGGGCTGGGCAACTGCTTTGCTGCAACACAAAATATTCCATCCAAAATGGGATGCAGACACAGGCATCCCCCCTGCAGCACTCAAGTGTAACTCCAACATACGTGGCGTGGCATTTACATATTGCAGAGTGTTTAATCTGGACTCTGCATTTCTTTTGACCTTCGAAAATTGCTGCATTATCTGAGTCTTTTTATTTGAAGCCTGTATGCCCTGCAGCCTGTTCCTCCCTTTAACTCTATGCAGCACGAGAAGAAGCAGCTATGTTTTCCAAACCCCACGGTCAAAGCACAGTGAACCTCCAAAAGCAATGGGCAGATAAAAGAGCTTTGTACCTCACGACACATTCCTTGCCCCACATACACCTGCAACTTGTTTGTACCAGGGAATTAGACTATTCTTGCACTGAATCTCTTCATCATGACACATATATTATATTCAATCTGAAGAGCAATGCACACAGACAACATTTTCGTCTAGCACAACTCAACATAATTTGTATCTGCAAGATCAATTAAAACCAATCCTAAACTTTCTACTTCTTCCCACAGATCTGAACATCTTCCAGCCTCCTCAGCACTCTCCCTTTTTTTTGCACCCCCTCATTTAAACAAGCCACATCCACATTCTACCAGCCCTGTCTTCAGCCCCGATCCCCAGCAGCCTCCCTGCATCCCCACCCTTTGACAGCCAGGTGCTACTCCCTCCATACACAGGAAAACCATGACTCCCTTGGTTTCAGAAGAAAAAGATGGGAGAAGGAAGACAGACAAAAGGAAAACACTACAGCCACAACCAACATGAAACTCCAAAGGAATATTTAAAAATAAAGCAGCAAATAATTTTGGTTACCCTCACACTGACAAACAGCATAGCAACCAGAGCTTGAACCACAGAGACCTGTAGTTTCCCAAAATCCATGGAATTATTACTTATTCACAGAATCACAGAATCACAGAATTGTAGGGGTTGGAAGGGACCTTGAGAGATCATCGGGTCCAACCCCCCTGCCAAAGCAGCTCCCTAACTCATATTGCACAGATAGGCATCCAGACGAGTCTTGAATATCTCCAGAGATGGAGACTCTTGATGGAGTTTGGATCTGACCTTTTCATCGCTAAAATATATAGTTATTACTAAAATAAACGCTATTGATGTTTATTGGAAAATAAATTCAAGAGGTTAGCAAGACCTACAACAACATTTTTTTCTTGGTATCTTTAAAGGTACAATTGGCTAGAACAAAAAGTCTTGATGGGACTGCAGCATCAACAGGATACTCCACATATTGATGAAAACCTGAAACTGGGTGAAACTATCGACTCTGCCACAATTGTACACTTCAGAGTCCTCCCAAGTGAGTTAATGGCAAATTGTCTGGAGCAAGCAGGATTTGGCATACGGTCTGGAAAACAGAATGAATAGAGGCTTTTTTCAGAGGAAAATCAGGAAGAAGGTTTGCTTGGTTTGTCTCTCTCCAAAGCAATCACCTTTCAGCATATACAGTATCCACTGCTTTCCCTTATGCTGAGGCACATCTACACATTCTAGCAAGATGGCAAAGGTGTCACCAAGCAATTGCCATACGCCTTTCTGGTATGTCCTTTCTCATAAGGGCTGCAACGTAACAGCAGTTACTCTCTGTCATACATCAAAACCAGCATTTTGTCAAATCCTTCACCCATTGCTATACCCTGAGCGCTGGGTCACGATCAGCTCTGACAAGCGTTAAGCTCACAGTTACAAGCCATATCAGAAAATATGACGTTGTGAGCCTGACTGCTTAATTAATCAGATTAGAATGGGAAGAAACCTTAGAGAGATGAGATTCATGCCCCGGGTCATACAATCCCCATGAGCTCACTCTGATCTTACTCTAATCGATTATACGTGGGAAGTTCACTGGGAGAAGCTCATGTAGGCACATCAGACTAGCTCATCCTACGCTTACCATTACAGTGGACATCTGCCACTTCTTGCTATGTTTGGCTTGTGCTCCAAATAAAGATGTCTAAATTTGGAAAGCTAGCAGTGCATGCCTACACGCGAAGAAGATGCACATCCTCCATCAGAAGGTTTTTAGAAGCTGTTTGGCTGTCCAGCTTCTGCTGTCTGTTTAAGGGTGAGTTGGATCATTACAATCTCCACTGACTATACCAACCAGGTCTCTGCCAATTATGATCAGACTTCAGAAGTGTAGATACCAACCCATAGACCTCTCAATCTGGCAGTGTATCCACCCTGCATGTGGTTTAACAGAGTATGTCCTTGGCACAGAGCAGGAGACATGGTCACTTTTGGCACCTATGTATCATGTAACATCTCCTACTTTCCTGGTTCAAGCTATGCTTGAGATTCTGTACAGCCTCTTTCAGCAATTGCTCAAAACTGATTTCATATGTAAATGCCATAACACAAGTGGCATCCATTTTAGACAATTCTGTCCAGAATATGAATTTTGATCATTGATTCAGAAAGGAAACAGATTTTTATGTTTTATTAAGAGCTAAATGTAAATAACACATTGGGTTCAGAGTTGATATTCCCATTTGAAATCTGAAATGGAAAACATCTCCATGGGGAAGTTATTGGTATTGTAATAAACAAGTCTTAGTTATTTTATGTAGAAAAAAAAAGATTTTTAGAATTTCTGCAATCTTTGCCTGGTATTCTGGAACTTGTATGTAATCTCACAGGATCTTCAAAGTAAGACTAGAAGCTTTGGGGAACACAATAACTCTTTCCTCCATCAGCAGACATTCATAAGAAGGACAGCCAATAAAAAGAGAAACCGGTGCCGCTTTCTGTGGACAGTCACAAAGACAGGAAGGGTTTCACCATTCAGATGGACAAAGTCTGACAAGTGGGCAAGTTAGTGCTGCGTTGAAGTTAACTGCAACACCAACACGAGTCTTTGTTACAGGGGCATTTTGCTGAAGTACAGCCTACAGATCGACTCCACCACGTTAGACACGTATCCCAAAGAAATCGGACAACTCATTAGCCTTCACCGTGTATTTGTATTTTTTAGCATTTTCTGATTCACCAGTAATGAAAAACATGTAATGAAAATGCCCTGCTCTCCATGCTTTATATTACTTCAGTTCCACACATCTAATATAAATGATCATATCAGGCATTCACATTCGTCCTAGCTCTAGATGGAAATCAGAAGCTCACAGGCACAAACATGAAGCTGTATCCTTCATCATTAGTACCAGTTTTAGCACAGTACGTGCAGCCTCCCGGCCCTCCCAGCATATTACTCTTTCAAGCTAGAGACTCCAGACATAGGAATCTTCCACCAAGCTTGAAACAGGGAAGTTCCCATGGGTCCAGAAGCTTTTAAATGTACTGCACACCAGACTGTCAATCCCAGGATTCTAGCAGAGTATATTCTGAGAGCACAACACCATTTAATGCAGTCATTTCATGTACATGTCTTAACAAGCCTTCATTTTATTTCATACACTAGTTGTTAAAATCCCACTGTTTCGTGAACCTGTTTATATTACTCTTTCACTATTCTCCCTTACTGTAGTCTGACCCCAGCCTTGGCTCATCAACATCTTCCTCCTCTGCTCCTCTTCTTACACTAACAAAGAGCTCTGTTCTTCTACAGCAAATTAATTCTGTTCTCCTTCATGTTTTCTAGGTAGGCTACTCTATTTCACACATCCACAGTGACTGTCACCTCCTTGACTCCAGTTCTTAAATCCTCCCATCTCTAATTCTCTTTCCACATGCCTATTTCTCCAACAGAAATCTGACAAATCAGCAACAATTATTTTCTTCCTTCACTTTCCCTACCTCATCCTTGGTCTTCTTTCCTCTGAAAACCTTACACTGGTGTGATCTCCTTTGTAAACACAGTATCAACTACCATCTCCTCTTTGGATGCTACACCTCTACTCCAGTACTACTCCATTCTTTTCAAATTTCTGTCTCAGCCAGTACTTCTGATACTGTAAATTCATGCATCAGCTCAAGTTCAGCACTGCCAAATTAAGGTTTTATTACCTGCCCCTACAAACTCATCATGCTTCATCTTTACTGTATCGCTGTGCACAGCAGCACCACCCAGCCCACCATTTTAGGCACCTTCCTGAATGCAATCTCCAACCTGCATCACCCTCAAGTCGTCAAATTCAGACCAAGTTTCACCGAATCTTTCTGCACAATATTGCTCACATACCATCTTTTTATATGCAATTAGTTAATACCCTTGTCCAGATCCTCATCATCTCAGAACTAATTAGTACAGAATCTCTTCCTCTGGCCTGGACAAACACAGAACCCAATCACAATGTTGCTGCAAAGACTGTTCTTCTGCTGCATCACTCTGTGTGACCTCTCTCCTTGCACCCCTTCACTCCCTTCTTTGGTATCTCACAAACAGACAACTCCGTGTTCCCTTCCACGGACTGCTTTTGTTGTTATTCCCACTCAGTACTGAGCAGCCAACTTACAATTAGTCTGTAAGTTACTTTTCATTAGCCCCTTGTTAAATTTTCAGTCAAGCACTTCTGTGCTTCCTCCCATTACACTTCATGCTTCAGAAGAACTCTCTGCAACACCTGCAAAGTCACTGTGTTGCCCTCCTTCAAACTCTTACTTAAATCCTGTCTGCTATGGTAACTACAAAAAAATTGACAGCACGTAGGCTGCTCAGGAAAGCTGAGACCACTGTATCCTCATGGCTGATTTTCTTTCTCAGTTTCTTTGCAATTCTCCATCTGTCTTTGCCTTTTATGTTAAGACTTCCAGTCGTAATTACTTATGAGTAATTCTCACAGCGAGAGGGACAGACTTTTTATTTCGTTTGTTCATAGAGGTCTCTGGCTGATGACTGTGGCTTTTCAGTACTACGGCGATCAAAAGTACCGGAGGGTATAGGAGATGGGGAATCTAACAGGGGTTATCTAATGGAACCTGGAGAGGTAGAAGTAGAATTTGGGCTGGCTCACGCTTCCTGTGGTGGAGTTGTGCAAGGCTGAACGAAATCAAGGATGCCCATTTAGCCCTATAAACTGAAAATATGATTTTGTTCCTCTATGGACCATTTCACTACCAATACTTAAACATGTTCAGTGTTCTGATTCTTCAATTACTGGTCTTTAGCTTTAATCCATTCCCCCTTGTCCTGCCATTGTCTACCCTTTTAAAAAGTTGATTCCCCTCCTGTTTGCATGCTCCCTTCAGGTACTGGAAGGCTGCAGTGAGGTCCCCCCGCAGCCTTCTCTTCTCCAGACTGAACAAGCCCAGCTCCCTCAGCCTCTCTTTGTAGGGCAGGTGCTCCAGCCCTCTAATCATCTTTGTGGCCCTTCTCTGGACCCTCTCCAACAGTTCCACATCCTTCTTGTATTGGGGGCCCCAGATCTGGACACAGTACTCCAGATGGGGCCTCACGAGGGCAGAGTAAAGAGGGACAATCACCTCCCTGTCCCCGCTGGCCACCCCTCTTCTGATGGAGCCCAGGATACCATTGGCCTTGCGAGCTGCAAGAGCACACTGCTGGCTCATGTTAAGTTTCTCATCCACCATAACACCCAGGTCCTTCTCAGCAGGGCTGCTCTCAAGAAGCTCTTCTCCCAGTCTGTATCTATGTCTGGGATTCTTCCGGCCCAAGTGCAACACCTGACACTTTGCAGTGTTGAACCTCATTAGCTTCACCCGGGCCCATCTCTCCAGCCTGTCAAGATCCCTCTGGATGGCTTCCTTTCCTTCTGTTGTGTCAACTACACCACTCAGCTTGGTGTCATCCACAAACAATCAAAATATTTAATACAATTATACAAAATATTTAATACAATTATATAAATTGTATGCCAATATAATTGTCACTACTACATATATGGTACTGTATTCTATTGTATAACACAGTTTTAAATACTATTCTATAGTTATAGAATGAAATAATTTAATAACTATAGTAATTATTGCAATAGGCTATAGACTATTACATACATCTGCCATATTTCAGGTTAAAGGAATTCCATATATACTAACAAAAAATGGTGCTATTTTCACGTTCTATATGATGTCTAAGCCTTTCTTCCTCCTTCTATGGAGGTCCTCAATATAAGGCAGTTGTTAAAATGTTATTTGACTTTCAAGAACTAGCCACACATGCAGAGCTGTAAAGAGTAATAATCTCATGCTCTCTAAGGGCTTTGGTTGCAAAAAGCAACAAAGGCTGTATCCAAGATAAGACACAAAGCTTCCCCCTGAATGCTTTCCCACACTTACTGAGTGATTTACTTCAAATCATTGCTGCTTCAAAACTAGCATGAAGTACAGTGTGACTTGCTGCAGTATATCCCTCTACAGACTGTCTGTAATACTGATGGGAAAATTCTGTGCTCCACATCTCCACCTGGTTTTCTGGTCACATCATTTCCTGGAGCCTACAGCCCAAGCCTGCTACAGCACTGAACCTCTGCATGCATTCCAAGCTATTGTGCCTAGCAAAAAATCTGTTTGATGTGATATTTTCCTATATCCTCATTACTGCTGGTTCCGTACTCTGCTGCTTCCTCTATGATGTTTCTGACCTCTGGATTGATTTTTCTATCCATCATTAGTTAAGATCTCTCTTCATTCAGTTTATTGGTCCCCATTCATCATGCTAACAGCTTACGTCACTGGGTAAACAAAGCAAGCTCTTATACTTGACCCAGTAGCAATTCCCTGTTGGGTAGCCTGGCTTTAAAGCCCGACCCAATATCCTCATCCAAAGACGACACAAATTCAGGGAACACCACAGGAATCAACTGAATTATGTGTCTTGGTGCAAAGTGGGAAAAGCTGAATATCCATTAGCGTGAGCAGAAATTCAAGGCCACTGCCTGTGCAGAGCATAGCAACAAATTCAGGGCTGCCAGCTCTTGAAGCGTGCGGTTCAAGCCAATGAATGTTTCCAGTTGACTGAAATGCTTTAACTACAAGCCGTTTACCATACAAACAAGAAACAAACTGCTGCATCCAAGGATCTCGCTAGGGTTGCTCTGAAAAGGGCTAGGCACAAGGGGGCCACAGGGTGAGGGCAGGGGTTCAGGCAGCCAGGGGACACAGGCAGCCAGACAGCCCCTCACCCTTGGGGCACAAGCCCATGGCCCTCAAACAAGTAGTGTGGGGCTGAGACTACAACTAGAGTAGCCATCGGGATCACTAACGAAGGCCGTTGTGATCACAGAATCATATAATTGTTTTGGTTGGAAAACACCTTTAAGATCATCAAGTGCACTGCCAAGTCCACCACTAAATTACGCCCCTAAGAACCACATCTACACTTGTTTTAAATACCTTTGGGGATGGTGCTTACCATACCACTTCCCTGGGATGATGGGGCAGGTCTGAGGTCCTGCCAAGATGGGAAGGTGGCAGGGCAAGGGCAGCAAGGTGCCTGACTAGACACAAGCACAGCTGAGGCACAGCTCAGGCAAGGTTCCAGGCAAGGCTAGACCAAAAAGCAGTGCCTACAGGAAAGGGGGAGAAGAGTTCTCACAGCTTTCTTACAAATCTGATCCCAGGCTACACAGCTCCACCATTTCAGACTTCTGTTGAACACTGAGAGTTAACTCTTCAGGGTGGGAAGGAGCTACACAGTGCTCTCAGGATCCTGACATGTGCCACAGGGAGGAAAGAAAAATGATGGGATTTTCCATTAAGACTGTTTGGGGAGAAGCAATAAAAAGAAATATGCAAAAGAGATGTGAGGTTTGGTCTAAAGCTATGGGAACAGAAGCTGTGGAAAGAATATGAAATTAAAAAGCCAACCAATAATGTCAACAACATCAGCAGAACAGAATCATATAATCACAGAACCACTAGGTTGGAAAAGACCTTTAAGAACACCAAGTCCAATGGTTCCTGTTCTATGCTAAACCATATTCCTAAGTACCTTATCTACCCGTCTTTTAACACACCCAGGGACGGTGACTCAACCACCTCCCTGGGCAGCCTGTTCCAGGCCCTGACAAATCTTACAGTGGAAAATTTTTTCCTAACATCTAATCTGAACCTGCCCTGGTGCAGCTTCGTGCTATTTCCTCTTGTCCTATCACCTGTCACCTGGCAACTCCTTTCAGGTAGTTGTAGGTGGTGATAAGGTCTCCCCTCAGCCTCCTCTTCTCCAGGCTAAACATCCCCGGCTCCCTCAGCCACTTCTCATATGATTTGCCCTCCAGCCCCTTCACCAGCCGCATTGCCCTTCTCTGGACCCACTCAAGGACCAGGATGTCCTTCTTGTAGTGAGAAGAACGATGAAGTGGAGAGCGATGTGGCAGAGAACGATGAAAGAAAGGCCACCGTGCAGATGAGGACAATCCAGAGAGCACAAACACCATGAGACAGGTGTGGTAAAACCGGGTAGAGGTGAAAAACAGGAGAGACTCAGTGGCATCCTGGAGGTAGCTCAATGCACTGAGAGCCAACATGGTGGTCACGGCTAAAGAGAGGAGCTGGAAGGATTCGAGACGACCACCCTGATTGTCCCACAGTTTATTTTCTTTTGCCTCCTGTTTTCAGGCAGCTCTGGTGGTGATTTTTTCTGCCTGTAAAATGCTCTTGACACCCCCAGAGCGTAGGATGTGTCAGAATGGACAAACCGAGACCACGGACAGTGCCAGTGTGCCTGCTCTACCCCTCTGCTCACTGCAGCTAGCAGCCAGCCAACTGCAGAAGCCCAGGGAACAGCCTGGTCCCCATTCCCCAAGATCTTGTGGCCGTAGGTACTAACCTGGTGCCCTGAAAAAGCATCTCAGATGCCAAAACACAAAGATTACAACTTACATTGCCTGCAGCAAATTAGTACTCACCACAAAGCACACAATACTCAGAAGAGTTTTTCTCCTGCTCACTTTGCAGTCTGCACATTTGGGCTTTTATGTCTTCTACTCAGTCTGCAAACTGCTCAGAGAGGGCATAACGCATAGCTGCTTTTCTGAGTGAACTGCTGTCCCTCCCATCACACTTATGGAGGAAACAAGGGTGCCTTCTCCCCCAACAACCCACTGAACGTTAGAAAAAGTACATTATCTGCTTGCTTGATTTTACTCCGTTCCCTGCTAGCTCTGCATGTCACACTACACTTTTGAATGAAGAAAATGTCAGTGTGTTCCCTGATACGCAGCATGGGATAGCATTTGGCTGCATGCAAATCACAGGAAAACTGAGGTGGGAGGCCAGTATTTAATTTTCATCCTCATGTCAAACATCCTTGCCAGTCAGTACCACCCAGTGTTTTCAAATGCAGGTCAACTTAGATCAGTAGCTTGCCAGTAAAGAAGCAAAAGTGACATAAAATAAACAGAAAGCCTCCTACTCCCCTGCCACCAACAGCCTGCCTTTTCAGTGACAATCATCCTCTGCTACTCACCACCGGCACACAGCCCTCTCTCCTCTTTGCCAGAGCATGGCTTCTGACTTTGTCATCTCCATTTGTTCACAGTCCTCTGAATCAACAGATGCTCCACCATCCAACACTCAATGTCAGTCCTAACTGACCAGAGAGAAAATAAGCATACAAATTGCAAAAGCAGTTCTATTTAGTTTGCGAACTCCAAATAAAAACCAAATAGAGTATTCAGATTCTCCCAGGAAGGACCTTCCTGTGCAGGTCTTGGACACTCCTAGGTCCAAGAGCGATCATGTTTTTAATCCTCTGCTCTCTCCTTTGAAATGTTCTGTGAGAAATTGCTAACTACAAACACACAGATAATGTAAAAAGACCAGTGCTAAATATGCAGCATAGGTTGCAGGGGGAGAGCCTAGCAATTAATGGAATTAATTCTCACTGAGCTGTCAGTGAGAATCTAGTGGGAACTCAATTAAATCTGTAAATTTCGCCACTTTGGGGGAAATCCCAAAAGTAAGCTGAACCAGGGTTGTCAGTCCCTTCAAATGACCAGTTCTCTTCCCTCTAACTCTTATTTCTCACCCTATACCAATGCAATCATTTTAGGATTACTCCCTCCTCCCCAACCCGTAATCTGCATCAACATTTCTGCTTTTCACGTGACTATTTTTCAGCAGAAAGCAGATTTCACCATATGTAGAGAAGGGGGTGTTTCCATTGACTGATGCTGGAACCTGAATGAGCAGACTAACCTCTAAATCTTTCTCTGAACAGACAAAGGAACAGTAGTCAGCACTTCACGTGAAATGCAACTGTATGGACTATAAAACATGAAGGGCTGCAAACATTACACAGGCTATGCAAGCTGCTTTGCTAAAAGAAATAAACCCAACGTTATGAAAACCAATTTCCAACAGCAAAAAATAGTTGTCTTTGAGGAACTAGAAGTTCTATTTCAAGTCCCAAAGCAAAATGTCATCATGTGAGGGATATACTGCGAGAATATTATCTTGGAATAAGTAAATGTTAAGTATGCAAATAACAAAGGAAGGAAAGATTTGAATGGGTGCCATCTATTTCTGAAAGAAAAATACTCAGTGAGATGATAGTATCATACATACATCTTATGTACACAGATGTAAATGTTCACCAAGTTTTTTAATATATAAAAATTAAGCTAAAAAAAATCACACATATATTATTAAAAAAAAACCCCAAACACCAAAACCTAAGCAATTTAATATACCTCAAATATTTCTAGCTATTGACTAATTTTTTTAGGTAGATGATGGGATGGTTGAAGGACTGCCACATTCTCCCAAGGCTTGTAGAGACATTCATGTTGCTTTGTTGTAGTCTGGATGCTCCTGTGAAGAGTAACTAAATAAAACTTCCAGAAAGGTCTCCTTTGAATTACTGAGGTCTGCAAAAATTAACAGTAGCTCTTTGACAAATAAGGGAAATATGTTCCATATAAACTATAAGACTAAATACTGTGCCTCATATGATACATCAGCTAAAAGACAGCAAAAAGTAGCAACTGTGATATTGCCTTTTGATGGCTCTCCATCTAACTACTCAGGTAAATAGATAAAAACTAATTCTGAGTTTATAGAGGTTGACCTTTATTTATTTATTTTACCCTTGAAGTATTACTGGGCAACAGAGACAAGTTATGACAGAAAAACACAAAACATGTTTCAAAGGAAAGGAAACCATGGTGAGTAGCTTAATGTGCATCCACAGTAACCCACCATAACATGTCTGTGAAAGTAAGCAGCAGCACTAATAAAAAGCACAATCTGCATCAAAATGCCAAATATTGGACCCTCCTAGTTATCCCAAGTGAAGATTGTAACTTCTGAGGAATATAAGAAGATACAGTATGTTAGCTTTACTCTATGATTGGGGGCTACAATTTTTAGGGTTTACAAAAAGTGATGGACTCTGTTCTGTACACAGAGCTTTTGCTTGCAAGAGCAATACAAGCTCAGGGTACCAACAAATGATGAATCTGTGACCAGACCCTGAAGTACAATTGCAAACATACCATCTGTCACTTACAATTGGATTATATGTGATTGATACAGCCCACCTGTTCTGTATCAGTTTTACCCAATTTCACATGGAAATTATATATCTGTTCAAGCGTGAGGATGGTCTAAGATAAGAGAACCACAAGCATACCACTTTGAAAAGAAAGAACGGAATTAATCCATTAAGGAATGGAATGTAAATGTGTTTAGTGCTTTATAAAAAGGAAATAATTCAGTAAGCTAATCTTAAATGTAAGGGTGGAAGTGGCCATATTCCACCTCTTTGCCTTGTTTTCATTGTACTTTCTGCCAATAAGCATGCAAGAACTTTTGTCCCTATCAATCAGATTGAGTAATGTCCTCAGATAACATGGAGAGGAATCGTCTGGACAATTCAATTATGATCTTACTAGGGTATTTCCAGACTACTGATACATTATCAATTCTGTAAAAGCTGGCAATCTTTTGTGATAGGAGCACTGAATTTGCCAGATGTCTCCTACCGGAGTCTTCCTCTCATTTCCTAATACAAACTGAAGTTGCTGCTGCGGGACACAAAACATGGAGTACAAATTAGTGACACTCAGATTACCCATGCAACCTTAAAAATCGTGGTCAGGATCTGAAAAATTTTTTGGGTTTTTTACCTACAGCCTCCATTTCTGCCACTGAGCTACAGGCAGTTTCTATTAACTTCAGCAAAACCGCAAGGTTGTTCAAGAGTGGGAAATGTTTGTTTCGTGGTAATTAGTTATGTTTATCACAAAGACATACAAAGACATCTGCTTCCTCAATAAGTGCAAGCTGAGATACCAATGAACACTGCTTTAAAAGACAGTATGACTTTAATTGTGGCTTCCAAATGGGACACAAAAAGACTTCTTGCTCACACCTCTCTCAGGCTGGACAGAGGAGGTGGCTTTGCACCAGCAGGAATTAAATACTGTATTGCATCATGGGAGGTGACTATGCTGTTCTGAGAAAAATCTGTTTAAGGGACACCCTGCATGAAGGACAACACAGTCTGTCCAAAAGAACCCACCCTATATAACTCTCCGATGACTGACATTTCACAGTCTCCTGTATTTCCACCTCCAGTTCCTCAGTGATGTATTTGTACCTTTCACTAAAAACAATGTGCATTGTGTGTTTTGTACAGGAGGGCAGGAGGTAGCTGGGTCAGCTGCCTATGCTGCCCTGGCACACGGAGTCTGGGACCAAAAACCTTCAGGGAGAGGGAGTGAGATTTCTCTACAGGCTTTGCTCCCCAAGCTGGGCAAGCTCACACAATGTCCTCTGCCTCCCCAGGAGGGCCTCTCTTCTCTCTCTCTCCAAGAGAGCCCAAGAAAAGCAGGAAATCCAGTGACATCCCTGTAGCAAGGAACAGATCTGCAGCCAACACTCAGTGTTTACAAACCCAGGGGCAACTGGAGGGGCCTGCATACTGCTTGCTCCATCATACTGGAGGAGAAAACAGTTCTGGAAGGACAGAGAGAGAATGACTGGTTTTCAAAGCCTTTTATTTTAACATGTTTTTACCTACAGTTTTTCTTATTTAATAAGATACTTCTTCCAGTTTATCGATTTGTGTCCTAATGAAACATCTCTTAAAAATCCCATTTGGTGTATTTGAGTCAAGTACCAGATAGGAAGAAGAGAAAGCTGTTTCACCTCAGTTCTTCAAACAAGCACAAGCTCATTACATAAGTGGATTACAAAAAAAGCCTCTGACTTCTCAGTCCATCTCTTTGTTACCAAGGAACACTTTTCAAGACGTAAGTATGCTTGATGGCTTCTTTGGTTCAGTATACAGTCTCATCCAAGAAAAGAAGCATGAAACTGGTGTCAGTGGAAACCAATAAACAGTATCAAGTGCTCTGCAGTGTTAGACATGTCAGAAAGATGGCACAGAGCAAGGTTTTATTTGCCACAACAAGAGGAAGACTGGAGACCAAAACCACCAGAGAAAAACTGGAGAGAATACTTAGCTTCTATGACTCTCTTTGCAGTGCTGTAAGGTGCCTGGAAAGCACCTACACTGTTAATTTTAAAAGAATACTTTAAAATCCTGTCTGGACATATAGCGGTACAAGTAGTTGGAACATTGCTCTGTGGTAGCCTTTGCCCTTCAACCAAACCAGGTCACTTTCCTGGGTTTTCCTTTTAAAATTCAGACGCCTACCATTCTTATGCCTAAATAAATAAATAAATAAATAAACCGAATCCTGTAGCATCCCCAGCTTCTGTGGTTCCCTATTTGCTGGCTGCTTCAGCATATGCATGATGCTACAACACACACGAGCCATTTGCTTCATGCATAACTCCAGTCATGTTCTTCATGTCATTCCCTGTTTCCCTTCATCCACGGCATCAAACTTCTTCTCTGGGACACGAATCACAGAATCACAGAATAATAATCACAGAATCAACCCTGTGCTGGAATCAGTGCTGGTATAGGGAGCTAAGGGTAGGGTTTGTGATCACACAAGACGCAGTTGGACAAGCACAGACGCAGTAGGTGCCCAAGCCTTGGGCTTTATGGGAAGTTGCAAGTCAGAGAAAGGGCTTCAGCTCCATGTCACCCAAATAAATGGATGAGGAAAACAGATGTGTTGTACTAGGTGCTGATGTGCATAAGCTTCACTGCAATTCTCCTCACACTGAGCTTATTAAAGTAAGATTCTAAACAAGACTACCAAATAGCATGCCATTTATATTTATGTGTGTATATATATATATATATATATGCAGCTGTACACAAGCAGAACGAGACTTGTCCTGGATCGTGGCAGCATTCAAAATCACCACTGGCAGCAATGGACACCTGCAGTATCTCTGCAAAGGCTCTTCTCCAGCATGTTCATCACAACAGAAATGAAAGTCTCAGCGATTCAAAAGTCACCAGGAAGAATCAAGAAGGTTAGTCTACAATTTTTGTTCAACTATTCAGCTACTTAATACCTGTAAAAATGTTCTCAGAAAAGTACAAAAAGCTTGTCAAAATGACCAGGCCTTGGGTTTGTCACTTACTAAAGTCATTCTCATTCTCAGATTTTCATTTTTACTGAAACAAAGTGCTGAAATCCAAGGTCCTTAGTTAGGACCCTAACTTTTCAGTCTGCTGCTTTTTCTTTCTAGATTTGAAAAGGAAGAGATTTTTACCTGTTTGAAGGGCAATTTTTAAAAATCAACTCAGACTGTCTTGTTTTCCTCCACATGAGTGGTTTGAAGTCTTTATCTAATCCTGTATGATCAAAACAGTCCACCTCCAAATCACAAAGGATGTCTCTTTACTAGAAACAGTAATGAATGTATTATCCATAGGCAAGAGTAAATAAAATGCATTAAGATTGCTAAGGCACATTTATGAAATACAGGAATTAGAGCCTCAGTTCCTGTATGCAGTTAGATTCATGAGGGAGTTTACTGAGTAATACTATTCATTAATAATTATTGGTATAATTCCATTATTATGATGATCAAGGAAGCTTTAAAACACTCATTTGAAAGAGGTAACAATCATCTGGGACCTGATCCAGCAAAGCACTTAAAAATGCTAATTTTCATGGCTAAAAAACTCAACTGGATTTGAACAGGACTGACACGCTTAGGTTAAGATAATCGTGGCTTTGTTAAATCTATAATGGGAAAATAAAAAAAATACATTATAAAAGTAATCCGTGAAATCCTGCCAGAACTTTGCCTCAATATTACACCACTGTCAGACGTCCTCCAAGGGGCTACTTACTTCTAGGACCAAGTAAAATGTGAATAACCTTTATAGGAACTACTTTGGAAATCAAAATCCACTGCAGACCCTTAAAACCAACACATAACAACTAAATAGTCACAGGATCCAAATCACAGAATGGTAGGGGTTGGAAGAGACCTCTGGAGATCATCTAGTCCAACCCCCCTGCCAGAGCAGGGTCACCTAGAATAGTCGCAAAATCCATATCTAGTATGCAAGGCCAAGATTCAAGTTTCCGGCCTGAACCCAAACCCTGAACTAGGTCTTCCACATGTGATTTTGAAGTGTGTTTTCTTCTTTACTGACATTCTTCAACAAGCAGTTGCTCAAGCTCCTTCAGAGACAAAGTCTTGGGTTGCAATTTGTAGAAGAAAAGGAAGAAACATAGGAGCACATTTTATTTGGCAGTGTTTGCCTTTGGAGTGGGTAGGAGATGATCACAGTAGACAAACAGCTGACAAAAAACTGGCAAGCCTCTGTAATCTTTCTGGAAGGGATCCTGCCTCCATTGGGCTCCAGTCCCTTTTATCTTACCCGATGTAGACGGGCTGCCTCTCAGGCCATGAGCTTGTCACAGTTGGTCAAGACTCCCTAAAGCTATTGATCCATCTGCTTAAAAGAAGCACACCTCTTCAGAGCCCACTATGGCAATTTATTCTTTTTTGAGCAAAGACTTTCTTCAGCACATTGAAAATGTAAAAGAACAATGACAGTATTCAGGCTGAAATGATAAGTCTTTTTGGAAGTATCTATCTTCCTTCTTTTTCCACCAACCATGAAAAGAGCAGTGGTCAAGGAAGAATGTCTTTGAATTTCTTTATTAAAATTTAAACTGGATTTAGCTGCAGCAGAATGAATTCTGAAGAGCCCAAATAAACTGATCTTCAGCAGGTTTTGAGAACAACACAGAATCACACAGAATCACAAGGTTTGAAAAGACCTTTGAAGATCATCAAGTCCAACCATTCTCATCCTAAACTAAACCATATCCCTAAGTACCTTATCTACCCTTTTATTGAACACATCCAGGGATGGTGACTCAACTCCCTCCCTGGGCAGCCTGTTCCAGGCCCCGACAACTCTTTCAGTGAAGAACTTTTTCCTAACATCTATTCTGACCCTGCCCTGGCATAGCTTTGTGCCATTTCCCTTTGTCCTATCTCCTGTCACCTGGCTGAAGAGACCATCACCTACCTCTCTACAATCTCCCTTCAGGTAACTGTAGGTGGTGATAAGGTCTCCCCTCAGCCTCCTCTTCTCCAGCCTGAACACCCCCAGCTCCCTCAGCCGCTCCTCATATGATTTGCCCTCCAGCCCCTTCCCCAGCCTGGTTGACCTTCTCTGGACTCGCTCCAGGATGTAGAATAAAATATTCTACAACATCTGATCATGTGCTACTTTTACTTTTTTCACTTTTGCTCTTATTTCAGACCAATATTATTCTCTACATATATATTTAAAGTATTTTGGTTTATGTATAGAGTCCAATAAAATCATCACCAGCTTCTGATATTAAAACCTTTGTGTATACCTCTTAGCTGTCACTTGCCGTATGCTAGACAGAGATTTCTCCTCCTAAATGAATTCAGCACAACGAGGAATGAAACCTAAGATGAGGAGTTTCACACCAAATCACATTTCAAATGCTCTGTCCACATTCCAGACACTTCTATAATTTAACCTACCAAATTCTCAGTGTGGGTGCCTACCTCTCCCTCTCCTTCCCCATAGCAGCCAGCAAATGCTAGGTTCCACTGCAGTGCACACAGCATTCAGAGAGGCACCCATTTCCCATCTCTCCATCCAGTGATGTTAATATAACACACATTTTTAATTAGCCTTCGCAACTACCTTCATGCTTAGATTGTTAGTGTTCCTAAAGTGATGTTCTATGGGGTTCTATATCACATACTTACAACCTTTACTCTCAGACCACACATGTAGAGTGTGAAAAAGACCTGGAATGAAAGGACACAATATTCAGGAATCAGAGACAATAGGAAAACATGCCAATGCCATTTCATCATTTACATGTTCCATGACATTTCAACTCTATGAAATATAGCTCAGCACCAAGCAATACGATTGCAAATATCATTAACTGTATTAAAACAAATTATATTTGAGTTACTGAAAAGACAGTGCACTGCTGGTGGCACATAAATGGATTGCCTGACTCACTCAGGCTGAAGGTTAATCCTAGAGGTTTCAGCAATCAAACGGAATAAAATCCCCAGAACACCACTGAAGAACATTTCATTAATTTCATGCTCTTCTACATAGCTCCCAAACTTGAGGCGAATGCTTTACAAAGAAAAATAGGGTGACAGTCTAGATTATAAAATCTATCTCCACGCCATGCGGCACAGAGGTACCCAGCTCTGGAAGCAGCAGCAGTAAAACTTTGCCCAGGTTGCTGGGAGAGAGCAGAACCTGGTGTGATTGTTGTGCTGCAAGAAAACAGTCCTCCCCACACCTTTGCTGGTGGCACAGACATACCAAACACCTCTCACACGCGATGGCATTGCAGAAGCTGGCTTGTACAGTGCACGCTATAAATTTGCAGAGCAGGATAGCAAGAACTGAGGATGGAAGAGACGTTATGAAAGACAAGCGTCCCAGCAATTAAATCACACATATGTGTCGTGGTTTTGCCCCGGCCGAGGGCCGCACCCCACACAGTCGCTTGTACTTTTAAAAGGAAGGGGGAAGGAGAGTTGGGGGAGGGGGAAAAGGGAAGGAAGAAAGGAGGAAAAGAAACCACAACCTAGAAACCAGAACCACGCAGGTTGGGATAAGGATAGTTTACTAAACAATAACAGCAAACTAGATATAACAATAACAGAAGTTTAAAGCACAAAATAGATGAAACTGGTGATACACAATGCAATTTCTCACCAAACCACACAACTCAGGCCGCACAGCTTAGAGCCCGTCCCGGACAACCCGACCGCCCCAGAAACCGCACGTCCTGGCGTTGTCTCCCCCTCTTCCCCCCAGTCCCCCTTTAAACTGAGCATGACGTAACTGGCATGGAATATGCTCTTTGGCCAATTCGAGTCACCTGTCCTGGCTGCGTCCCCTCCTTTCTCACTAGTAAGGAAGTATGCAGAGCTGAGAAAGGTACTTGATTGCCCGGCAACAAATCGGAAACATCAGGGTGCTATCAGCACTATTCTCATGCTAACACCCAAACATGGCATTCCATCCACTGCTAAAAAAAAAAGTTTAACTCCATCATAGCTGAAACCAGGACATTATCCACCCCTTATTCCATACCATTTACGTCATGACCAGATCCAACAATTTTCTTTGGGTACAACCAGTTTCGTGTTTCACACACCCATATATGTATGTACACATGTATGCACACATACGTGCATACAGATCTTATTCCCTCAGTCTGTGAATCATCCCTCTGAAGTTGTTGAGTTCATTTAGTTCATGATTTTCAGGCTCCATTTGTCGTAACAGTTTCTCAGGATAGTTGTATGTTCCATTGGCTCGTTGCATGCTGCATCTCAGGCTCTTGACTGATACACCTGGCATGGTCCATGCTCATAGTCTGTGGGTCAGAGTTTATTTACAAAGGGAGAAAAAAGTTCTTGAGAGGCCAGGCTTTAGTTCCATCATCATGGCACTCATTCTTCATTAACTTGTATGACTCCAGCTATAATGCTATGGTACAACATACAGCAATCATAACAATAATGAAATATACAATAATGGGTTATTTGGCAATTATTACAATTTCTACTTCATTAATTATATTGGCTATTCTCACCCAAAATTAAATCCCCTTGAGGTACACATCGAACTTCTCCATCCCTCTGCATTACCCACCAAGTACAGCCAGGTCCTTGAGCAAAAACAATTCCAGACATGGGTCTACCTTTGCCTGAAGCAGGGATGACCCAAACTCTCTTTCCCAATACACTCTTCATATGCACTACTGGGACTCTGTCTCCCTCTACAGCACGTGGAAATTTTGCCTGGGCAGGGCCAGCCCGATTGGTAGATCCCCTAGAGTTAACTAACCACGTGGCTTTGGCCAAATGTGTATCCCAATGCTTGAATGTCCCACCACACATTGCTTTCAGTGTAGTTTTTAAAAGTCCATTATATCGTTCAATTTTCCCAGAGGCCGGTGCATGATAAGGAATGTGGTACACCCACTCAATGCCATGCTCTTTGGCCCAGGTGTCTATAAGAGTATTTCGGAAATGAGTCCCATTGTCTGACTCGATTCTTTCTGGAGTACCATGTCGCCAGAGGACTTGCCTCTCAAGGCCCAGAATTGTATTTCGAGCAGTGGCATGGGGTACGGGATATGTTTCTAGCCAGCCGGTAGTTGCCTCCACCATTGTAAGCACATAACGTTTGCCATGGCGGGTTTGTGGGAGGGTGATGTAATCAATCTGCCAAGCCTCCCCATATTTATATTTCATCCACCGTCCTCCATACCAAAGGGGCTTTAACCGCTTAGCTTGCTTGATTGCAGCACATGTCTCACATTCGTTGACAACTTGTGCGATGGCGCCCATGGTCAAGTCCACCCCTCGATCCCGAGCCCATCTATATGTTGCATCTCTCCCTTGATGACCCGAGGTATCATGGGCCCATCGAGCCATGAATAATTCACCCTTACGTTGCCAGTCTAGATCTACCTGAGCCACTTTAATCCTAGCAGCCTTATCTACCTGATGGTTGTTTTCATGTTCCTCCATGGCCCGACTCTTAGGTACATGGGCGTCGACATGACGTACCTTTACAACAAGTTTCTCTAACCGAGCAGAGATATCTTGCCATAAGTCACCAGCCCATATAGGTTTGCCTCTACGCTGCCAGCTGTTCTTTTTCCACTGCTGCAACCACCCCCACAGGGCATTCGCCACCATCCATGAATCAGTATAAAGGTAGAGCCTTGGCCACTTTTCTCTCTCAGCAATGTCCAGGGCTAACTGGATGGCCTTCACCTCAGCGAACTGGCTTGATTCACCTTTTCCTTCAGTGGCTTCTGCTACTCTTCTTATAGGATTCCATACAGCAGCTTTCCATCTCCGATGCTTACCCACAATGCGACAAGACCCATCAGTGAACAGGGCATATCGCTTCTCATTCTCTGGCAGTTCGTTGTAGGGTGGGGCTTCTTCAGCGTGTGTTACCTCCTCATCCTCTGGTGACATCCCAAAATCTTTGCCTTCTGGCCAGTCTGTGATCACCTCCACGATTCCTGGGTGATTGGGGTTTCCTATTCGAGCCCGCTGTGTAATTAGTGCAACCCACTTGCTCCACGTAGCATCAGTGGCATGGTGTGTAGAAGGAACCTTCCCTTTGAACATCCAGCCCAGCACTGGCAGTCGGGGTGCCAGGAGGAGCTGGGCTTCAGTTCCAATCACTTCTGAGGCGGCTCGAACCCCTTCATAGGCGGCCAGTATTTCCTTTTCTGTTGGAGTATAATTGGCCTCAGATCCTTTGTAGGCCCGACTCCAAAACCCCAGCGGTCGACCTCGAGTCTCCCCTTGTGCTTTCTGCCAGAGACTCCAGGTCGGGCCGTTCTCCCCAGCTGCAGTGTAGAGCACATTTTTAATATCTGTCCCTGTCCGGACAGGCCCAAGGGCCACTGCATGGACTATCTCGCGTTTGATCTGCTCAAAGGCTTGCTGTTGCTCAGGGCCCCATTGGAAATCATTCTTCTTTCGAGTTACATGGTAGAGTGGGCTCACAATGAGACTGTAGTTTGGGACATGCATTCGCCAAAAACCTATAACACCTAAGAAAGCTTGTGTTTCCTTTTTGTTGCTTGGTGGAGACATAGCTGCTATTTTATTAATAATGTCCATTGGGATCTGACGACGCCCATCCTGCCATTTTATTCCTAAAAACTGGATTTCTCGCGTAGGCCCCTTGACTTTACTTCGTTTTATAGCAAAACCGGCTTCTAAAAGGATTTTAATTACCCTGTTTCCTTTTTCAAAAACTTCCTCTGCTGTGTTGCCCCATACAATGATGTCATCAATATACTGCAGGTGCTCTGGTGCTTCACCCTTTTCCAGTGTATTCTGGATTAGTCCATGGCAGATGGTGGGGCTATGTTTCCACCCCTGGGGCAGACGATTCCACGTGTATTGGATGCCTCTCCAAGTGAAAGCAAACTGTGGCCTGCACTCTGGCGCCAGTGGGATCGAGAAGAAAGCATTCGCAATGTCGATTGTGGCGTACCACTTGGCTGCCTTCGATTCCAATTCATACTGGAGCTCTAACATGTCTGGCACAGCAGCACTCATACCTGGAGTGACTTCATTTAGGCCACGATAATCTACTGTCAGCCTCCACTCTCCATTGGACTTCCTCACTGGCCATATGGGACTATTAAAGGGTGAGTGGGTTCGGCTGATCACTCCCTGATCCTCCAGTTGACGAATCAGCTTATGGATGGGAATCAGGGAATCTCGGTTAGTACGGTATTGTCGTCTGTGCACCGTCATCGTAGCAACTGGCACTTGCTGTTCTTCACCCTTCAACAACCCCACAACAGCAGAATCCTCCGAGAGTCCAGGCAAGGCACACAATTGTTCAATTTCTTCTGTTTCCAAAGCAGCTATTCCAAAAGCCCATCGGTACCCTTTTGGGTCTTTAAAATACCCTCTACGTAGATAATCTATACCTAAAATGCACGGAGCTTCTGGACCAGTCACAATGGGGTGTTTTTCCCAGTCCTTCCCAGTTAGGCTCACCTCAGCCTCTAGCACAGTTAGTTGTTGGGATCCCCCTGTCACTCCAGAAATACAAACAGGTTCTACCCCTTCATGATTCGATGGCATTAGAGTACACTGGGCACCAGTATCCACCAGAGCTTTGTACTCTTGTGGGTCTGATGTGCCAGGCCATCGGATCCACACAGTCCAATAAACCCGATTATCCCTCTCCTCCACCTGGCTGGAGGCAGGGCCCCTCTATTGCTGCTGATCATATTTGTTTTCCACTGGTTGCATAAAGGACTTAGAGGTCCCTTCAAAAGGATCAGGCACATCAGACATATAGGTAGGCCTTCCAGTTGGTCTAGGGAACTGCCCAGTAGAAACTGGTGCAGCCTTCTTCCTGGCAAAATCTCGTTGTGGGAATGTTTTACCCCGCAGCTCATTTACTCGTGCTCGAAGGGCTGAGGTGGGCTGCATATCCCATTTCCTCATGTCCTCTCCATGATCAAGCAGGTAAAACCACAATGTACGTCGTGGTGTGTATTCTCCCTCTTGGAACGATGGACGCTTTCTCCCAGTAGCTGCAACATTGCTCCATACGGGTTGGGAGTTGGACACATTGTTGTCAAGTCGTTGAACCAGTTTCTCTACTGCTGCAATGACGGAGAGGGAAACATTGTCTTGGTATTTCCGGAGTCGGCAGGCCACCTCATTTACGGTTGGCGGATTCGTATCATCCCAGTCAATTGCTGCCAGTGAATTGGTATACCCTGCTGGTGCACTTCGTACAACCTTACGCCACATATCTGGAGTGCATAGGACTTCATCGGGATCAGCGGGAAGCCGTGAATTGTCCAGATCATAATAAATTATCTCCCGTACAGCTAATTCTCTCAGGTGCTGGACAGCTGTCTCTATGCTGTTACACTTGGGTGTCTGGCATGTAATATATTCCTTTATGGGATATCTTTCCTGCACACTTGACAGTAGTCGCCTCCAGAGGCTGAGGATTTCCGGCCTCCTCCCAATTGCTTTGTCAATTCCTCCTTCTCTAGCTAGGGATCCCAACTGCTTGGCCTCTCTGCCTTCTAATTCCAAACTACTGGCCCCGTGATCCCAACATCGGAGCAACCAAGTGATAATGTGCTCACTTGGGTGGCGAGTGAAATCTTTTCGAACCTCACGCAGCTCACTCAGAGTCAGGGATCGGGTAACAATCTCTGGTTCTGCCTCATCCTGATATCCTCGAGATGATCCCGGTTGATCATCATCCTTATCCGTCACTATGCGAACTGATTTCTTTGTGCCTTTCCTCTTTTGTACGGGAGCAACAGACACTGGTGTGGGTTGGTTTTTCTGATCATCTGCAGTGTCTGCTGTAGAGATTACAGTAGCTGCAGTGTCGGTCACAGGGGTTGCAGTAGCTGCAGTGTCAGCCCCAGTGGTTGCAGCAGCTATAGTATCTGCCAGTCTGTTTCCTTTCCCTTCTCCCTGACAGTGCTGACAGTGCTGCCTGCTATCAAGCAGTGTTTGATAAATAGTGGCCAGAGCCCAGCACAGTGCAGTAAGGTGTCCATCTCTGGGAAACCTACAGCAATTTTTCCTTAGGTATGCAGTCACTTGATCGGGGTCTTGTAGCTGTTCAGGAGTGAAGTTCCAAACCATCGGGCGTGAGAAAGTACCTAGGTACTCGCCCATACTTTGCCACATGCCCTGCCACTCGTGATTATTCTGTCTCGGAGAAAGCTCTTCAGTGGTATTCATAAACCTATGCTTGATATATAACAAAAACTGAACCATCTGCACCAAACCTACCAATAGCAAAATGCTAGTTTGAATATCCCAGAGATATTGAAGATTTTCAAAAACTGCCCTAAGAGCTGTTGTATTTAGCCCAAAGGAAAAGAAAGCAGTGCCCCCACCATACCGGCTGCTGTTACTAACCCCTCCCTGTCCAAAGAATGGACAGGACAGCAAAACCTCATACAAATACCAGCTTAAGCTCATGATCATCGATATTATTGTATCATAGACCGATATCATAAAATACACTATAATGAAGTATGGGAACAAATACGGGAGCAGCAGACCTGAGAGAGTAAAGAATCCTGCCAGGATTGTATACAGCATGCGGTGGTTTTGCTGCCACAGCCTTGTAAATAAATACCACAACATCGTGACCAGAGATTGCTTAAACAACAGTGCTTATCTTAATTGCGATAGTTAAGGTCAGATCTACCGTTATCCCAACCGTTCGTGCCCCACGTTGGGCGCCAAAATAACTGTCGTGGTTTTGCCCCGGCCGAGGGCCGCACCCCACACAGTC
This sequence comes from Porphyrio hochstetteri, assembly GCA_020800305.1. Taxonomy (NCBI): domain Eukaryota; kingdom Metazoa; phylum Chordata; class Aves; order Gruiformes; family Rallidae; genus Porphyrio; species Porphyrio hochstetteri. Next base: position 38,027,801 of record CM036905.1, read on the forward strand.
GCTTGTACTTTTAAAAGGAAGGGGGAGGGAAAGTTGGGGGAAGGGGAAAAGGGAAGGAAGAAAGGAGGAAAAGAAACCACAACCTATAAACCAGAACCACGCAGGTTGGGATAAGGATAGTTTACTAAACAATAACAGCAAACTAGATATAACAATAACAGAAGTTTAAAGCACAAAATAGATGAAACTGGTGATACACAATGCAATTTCTCACCAAACCACACAACTCAGGCCGCACAGCTTAGAGCCCGTCCCGGACAACCCGACCGCCCCAGAAACCGCACGTCCTGGCGTTGTCTCCCCCTCTTCCCCCCAGTCCCCCTTTAAACTGAGCATGACGTAACTGGCATGGAATATGCTCTTTGGCCAATTCGAGTCACCTGTCCTGGCTGCGTCCCCTCCTTTCTCACTAGTAAGGAAGTATGCAGAGCTGAGAAAGGTACTTGATTGCCCGGCAACAAATCGGAAACATCAGGGTGCTATCAGCACTATTCTCATGCTAACACCCAAACATGGCATTCCATTCACTGCTAAAAAAAAAAAGTTTAACTCCATCATAGCTGAAACCAGGACAATATGATAGGGAAGGTTTAGATTAGATATTAGGGGGAAGTTTTTTACAGAGACTGGTGAGGTGCTGGAACAAGCTGCCCAAAGAAGTGGTGGATGCCCCGTCCCTGGAGGTGTTAAAGGCCAGGTTGGATGGGGCCCTGGGCAACCTTGTGTAGATCCAGGCCTGAAGGTTGGTGGCCCTGCCTGTGGCAGGGGGGTTGGAAATCTATGATCCTTGGGGTCCCTCCCAACCCAGACCATTCAATGATTCCATGGTTTCCCACATTTCATGACAAGTTGTCATTACATGCCACACTCCAGCTATGTCCAGAATTGAGGTCAGGCCTGTACGATATCTCCTCTTTACCTTTTTTCTTCTCCCCCTTTTCCTCTTGAGATGCACCAGTTCTTTTTCACATGAAGGCTGGAAAGCAGCTGTGTTGTGTTTAAGGAGATCCACTAACACAAAAAGCTGGCAAGTGAGGGCTGATGGGGTGTGCAAGCATCCCAAGGTCAGGATGTGGGGGGCCAGAGCCTAGTTTCATCTATTCCAATACACTATTCAAGAGAAGCAAGTAGGAGACTAAGGAGAAAAATGTTTGGATTTCCTTCATAAACACCTTTGTCCTCAATCTTTCCTAAACTTATGCCCTTAAATACAAAGGAAGGTATCCCTCTTACCCTCTCTGAGGGAATAATCAATCATTGATGGGGCTTTAGAATTTTATGAAACTCTTTAGTTATAATATACAGTGGTGATGACTTAAATAAATAATGGAGTAAAATATGCTTCCTCTTATTCATTTAAAATTCTTTTTAAATAGTTCTTTTACTATGTTACTTCATTTTTACTATTATTTGAAAGAGTAAGTGGAACATTATACACAGAGTCAAGTTCTGTTAACCATATTGCAGTTCTCCAGTTATAGCTTCCTTGGAAGTATTTCATCTGCAAAATGAACTGTCCTAATCAACTAATTACTTTGTAAAATAATTAGCCTGTGTGTCAAAACATTTCTCTAACATGTCTACCTAATCACATTTTTGAAGAACTAAATGCATTCAAGTGAGAAGGCACTGTCTAACCTGTTCCAATCGTTATATGACTCATAGGTTTATTTTTTATTGTATATTGAACAAATCTTTTTCCTGAGATGTCTAACATGATCTCCAGCTCTCTGCAATGATTGCTGCTGAAAGCAAGCAATACACCCCACTATTCAAATTGATCTTCCTGTTGTGTCTTTCCTTCCACTGGGCAGTGCTCTAATTTGACTGCCTTTGTGCTGTCAGACCATTACCTTTGCTTTTTGCTCACAGGTCACCCTCTTTGCTCTACTTTACCAGTTTCTCTGCATCCTGCACCTTACCACCAGCCCTCTGGCACAGTGACTGAAGGACAAGAGCCAGAAAGTGGTAGTCGTGTCTCCCCAAAACTGGGAACCCACATCTCTGCCTGCCTGTCCAAAGGCAGATTTAGCCAACTGTGTTCTGAAAGGCTGGGGTTCTTTTTTCCACTCAGCCTGAAGAAGGCACATTGTTTCCTTACATTTTTTGGTGCCACTTTTCTTTGTTCTGGTTTGTTTGACGCCCAAGGACATTCAAGGCTTTCTAAAAGCAAGATTTCCAAACTAATTTTATGCTTTGTTTTTAGAAATTATTTATAGTATTCAAATCTTTCTGTCACAATACAGTAAAAAAATATATTGACATTAATAAAAATGAGAACATTAAATTACTAGCTCTTGAATAAGTATTTAAATTCATTGCGACTTCATACTGAAATCTGATTTTTTTTTTTAAATGGTCTTGTGGAGTTACATGCTTATCATAATTTAGTGCACACTAATGCAAATCTCTTCAAAGACCAGCAAAAAAGATTTCTGAAGCTGCAAGTCAGACTAGTGTCAGAGAACAAAACCAAAGAATGGCTCATAGCTAATAATTCTAAAGATAAAGTATGAAGCAAAATAGCTTTAGCTGCATTAAGCATAATGTGCAGAGTCTCAATTTCCCACTCATTCTCATCTGAGAGGCATCTTATCTCTAAAACCACATATTTGGTGAATTCAGTAATTACATTGCTTGAAAACTGAAATATGAATTGTGAAACGAAAGAAAAAAATATGTAATGAGTTGTTCTGTGACCGACAGATGTAATGAGACACCATTTCCTACAGATTTGAGTCCTACTTCTCTCACACCCCTTAACCAAAATAATTTCAGCTTCTCTCCCACCACACGTACCTTCTGACATCTCTTCTGGGCAGCAGACAGCACCTGCCGTGCATAGCCTGGAGGTATGTATATGTTGATTGCTGCCAAGGAGAATATATAACAGCTTTCCACTCTGTAGGGCACTGATTTGGGTTTTTCTTCCTTACTGAGCCATGGTCATCATGAAACTTGTAAGAACTTAATTATCTTAAAGACTCGCAGGAGACTTCCTTCCCACGTTGTGGGAGCTAGACCAGCGGTTCAAACTGGACGCAGAGGGCTGACAGGCAGAAAGTGTTTGCACAGTCCTTGTTTGCTTAGGAAAGAGGAAAATGTTGCACTGCATTAAAGCTCCATTACTTTAGCAGTGCTGGCAACACAAGTTCTACGAGAACTTTAGCAGCTTCTTAAACGTACTGAGGTACATAACATAAATGCCTGGTAAAATATGGTTAAATATACATTTAAACATATATTTTTAAAATTAATATTTTTAATTTTATGTATACCCTACACACTGTAATTTTTATATGTAATGTGTGTATCACAGAATCACAGAATTGTAGGCGTTGGAAGGGACATCCAGAGCTCATCAAGTCCAACCCCACCATACATAGGTATATGTAACTATACAGACAGCATGAAATAAAACCCTAAAGGTCTTTAAATTGTATTTTTTTTTTTTTAAACTGTAGGCTCTCATCAAAACAGAAACCAGTTTAAGTGAGTGATAAGGCACTTCTGATCTTTGGACACGTCTGAGGCTGGGCAGTTTTGAACACAAACTGATGGTGGTTTCTACCATAGCTACGTCTGAACACAGCCCTAGGACTCTGCCTCAACCAGGTACAGTGAAGAGCTGCAGTGGTTGACACGCTAGCTGCAAGAGCCAAGCTATTAGCTGCTTGTAATGAGTGTCGTCATGGGTTCTACCTCCTTCTTAAATTTTGTCATGAATATAAACAAGCTTTGGCTTTATTCTGTATTGAAAGAAAAGGCCAAACAGGATTCTTGCCTCTCCACCCTACTGCCATCTCTTCCATGCCCTTCCCCCAGGGCGGGCTGCCTTTAACCTGAATCATAAGCCTCTGAAACCCTGCTCCTTAAGATGCAGAGTTGCTTACATATTTTCTTCCTAAAACTCACATGACTGTTTACTCCTTTCTTAGCTATACCCCTGAGGAATAACTGCTTTCAGCACTTTGGAGAGACAACAGTCTCCTTGCTTGCCTCACTTGGCTTCCAGTCAAGGAAAACCTCTTGGAAACCCTCTGACACCTTCCTCATGGGCAATGTCCAGGTTCTCCTTCCAGCCCCACTCTCAGAGGCATTGCTCAGACTTGAGCAGTACTGCTGGCAGCCAGCTGCTTGTTTTACCCCTAAAGTCATCCACAGCGTGATTGCTCCTGTCACAATTTCCCAGATGCAGTTCGGCTATTACATGCAAATACCTCTAATGAAATGAATATACAAAGCTAAATGAAAGCCTCTTGTCAAAACAGAGGTTGTGGTAACGATGCTGCTCGCAGAACCGACACCGAATTTACACAGACATGTTCCCAGCCCGCACAAACATCGCTCGCTTTGAAAAGCACAGCTTCCCATTGTTCTGTAAAACAAGGGGAAGGGAGTTCAGAAACACAGAGGTGGCTTCCCACACCTTAAACATGAGCCTCAAAACAATTTTCGTGAGAATTGGTTATCAGGAGGGAAGTACCTGGCAGCAAGCTAATGCAGCTCTGTCATGTACTCTTTAATAACTCACACCTGCTCTCCTGAAGCAGCCAAGTCAACACATTACCTTAGTACTTGGATTTTTTTTAGCAGTAGCCCTGAGATCTCAATACCATGCATACCACTCTTCAAGGACTTCTCCACACAAGGATGTGACCAGTTGGTTCAATACTGATCGGCTGAATTTCACTACAAAAACTGGTAAGAGGGATTTTGTAAAGTAGTGCTGCAGGCACAGAAAAGCACACACACACACACACACACAGAGACACCCCAAACATATGTCAGATATGCTCACAGGCACAGAAGGGAGCAAAGTTCAATAGCCTATGCAGAAGGTTGGCTTCAAACATACACCATAGCTCTCACCTGAGTTCGAACTTCAAAATATATTTGAAATACAAATAAAGCTCAATCTCCTTAACCACCATAAAATGAAACATGCACCATTGTTCTGTTTTTCTGTTACTTTTTAATTTAAGATTAAATTCTTTTTTAAATCCCAGGAGAAAAATAGAGATGGGAAACACTTGTACCATCTAGATCAGTTTGTATCCCACAGCAGTATACATACATCATCTTGCACAATTTCATACTCTGAATATCTATTTTTGACAGAGCTCTAGAAACAAATTTAAGTTTCAAAATTATGCTGTCTCTAGCAAAAACAGGCAGTCCCTGCAGACCAGCCCTCTCATGCTTCTGCAGAGAAAAGACTATTCTAAAAACATTTATTTGGCCAAGCAGATTTCCTTTGCCACTGCTCAGATGACAAATGGGTCCAGTTCTATAGAAATGCTCTTCAGTTAAAAGTCTCTGCTGATGGCAGAGTCAAGACTATCAAGAACATCAGATGATCCAGCTAACACAAGTCTCACCTAAAGGTGTGGAAGGATGTGGAATCCACCTTTCTGATCCATAAACATGTCTCCTGGGACGACAAACCTGGCTGCTGCCCAAACAGACTTGCTGCTGTCCCATCAGCTGCCAGCACATCAGGAGAACAGCACAGCATAGACAGCAGATGGCCTCTCTCCTGTCCACACCTGATGAGCATCCAGAAACTGAACTCCTAACACCATTATTCAAACTAATATTAAATTTTTCTATGTCACTTCAGCAGTAGTACAGTGATTCCTAATCTAATTTGCTCATCACTGAACTCTTAATGTTTTTTTGGCATTTGCAATGCTCTTAAAGGGAGATGCTAATCAGCTTTTGAAAAACTTTCAAAGGTTCCAACAGTGGCCAGCATACACTGTATATTAGCCAAAGACTTTACAAGAGATTATTGAGAATCTCTGAAGTTTATTCTGGAGAGATGTGGACCTATAGTGTCCACGGGAGTAACTACAACCCTTAACACCCATAAGAGACCAATACAATTAAAATGTACCTTCCTCAAGCATATGCATTAATAGATGTGTGTATAGACATGTAGATGTATGCAGATGACAGAAAAGAGGTGAGGAACAGTTAGCAACACAGCTGTTCAATTTGCCAAGATTCAGGATTAGCAGAGCACAAGTAACTCAGTGACCTGTTATACCCCACCTTCAAAAAACAGGCAGGCATTACTACATCACTTATAATTCATATCTGGATTGAATTTTTATCCAGCTTACGAAGAAATGTGATTCTGTCATCCTTTTTTCTATTTTGGAATGGTATTATTTTAACAAATTAGCATGAAATCTTATTTATAAAATCCCAAAAAGCTCTGAAGCGAACTCAGTGCGGACCAGGAAACCAGCTGAGTACGCACTTCTGTTGTGAGTTTTCAGCCATCCCTGAAGAGATAAGCAGGAGAATTATATACTAATACATAATTATCCTTAGCATTAATATGTACGTTATGCATTTGTATCTGGCATAATTAGAAGCAGTACATGACATTAGCCAAGTCATTACTAGTATTCTGCCTTAAGTCCTTCAATCAACACCTCAAATGGATGCTTAATGTAAAAAAACATTTCTATAGAAGTTATATAGTCACATTAGGGAAACTTGCCCCAGGCAAGACCTAAAGAACTTCAGCCTATGTAGTTTATCCAAAAGAGAGTTAAGATGAAATAGCACATTCCACAAATACTAACAGACAATAACAGATTTCATAGTATCTGTAATGTTGTGATGTTTCATTTGTTTTAAAATATATTTTACGCAGGGTGGGATTCATACAGCCTATCATTAGAGAAGTCTGTAAACATAAATCTCTGATCTCTTCATCTAGAGTCCCTTCATAGTTAATGAGCTTTTTTAATAGTGCAAATACCAACAACTGTAGCATCTTACTGAGACATCTTCACAAAAACACCCCACGCATTTCCAGTTAATGTATGTATCGGGAATGGTCCTGTGGTTTGCGTTGTCTACAGACTGCTTCAGGGTCTTAAAGTCTATGAATAATTACTGCTTTATATCATTCTTGGAAGCTATAGTATGCAATTTTTTGCAGACTTAGTCTTTTTTTAATGAAAAACATATACTGTTTTCGATGAGTGGTAAAAAAACACATATGCAAGATGTCCAAGTACTGCAAGGCCATTTGTTACACTCTCCTTTCAGCCATCTGAATCTATTCTGATTCATTTGTGAAAGCCAGCAACACATAAAAATAAGCGCCTTAATGTCTTGTCTTGATTCAAACAGCTTTCAGCACATCTGCCTCATTGAGACACTTCCCTCCTCAAGAAAAAGAGATTTATATCCATGACTCCACCCCAGCATCAAAACCAGCAGCTGGCTAAACAAACATCTGGATAACCTTCCTCCCACGGGCCCTACCTAGGGAGTGCAGAGTGCTGACGAGTGAACAAGGGAAAGGTTCTGAGCATTTGCAGGGATCCTGCTCATCATCTGCAATAAATTACGTTGTTTACGCAATGAGTAGAATATATTATGCAATGAGTATGTATTTTTTGCTTTTGAGCAAAATACCAGCGTGACTTCCCTTCACAAATGAAAGGCTATCCTGGGAACTTGTACACACAGTCCCTGGCACTCCAGTTGCCATGTTTCCTCCAAGGCTACTGGCTTTCATGACCCAGTCTAGCAGAGACTTCTTTGGACAGTGCCAATTAGAAAATGTCTGTGCTTCACCCTCACTATCTGCTGTTGATTTGAGAATGATCCCACTCAGTGTTTCACGGTAGTTACCTATACACCCTGGTATTATTCCTACTGAAGCCAAAAGGTTTTATCGCCAGTGGTATCCAGGTAGGGCCTTTCAGTCACATTTTATCCCCGAGTACATAGCTGCAGAGGGAAACTTTAAAAAGAAAGATTAATTGTTGAAGGCACACAGCGCTACCTACTCCACCATAAAATTAGTTTAAAGACAGGAATACGCATACCTTGTTTTGTCATGGTCCCTATTGTGTCAACCACTAAAGGAAATTACAACCTTGAACAAAACTTTCTGAAGAGAAAAATGGCAAGATAAATTACCTGGGCTGTCACAATGTATCAGTGTATCAATCAATAACACAGTCTCTGCAAATTTGCAACAGTTTTAATAGACATCACCCTGCACAGCTCTATTGTTTGCAAAGAATCTCTCTTCTTTAAAAACCACAAAAACCCCAAAACTCAAAACCACAACTAACCACACTGTTGGGAAAGCCGGTGCATTCCCAAACCAGCTCACAGGTGACAACCTTTCACAAAAGCAATGCTATACGTTTATATTTCTGCCAGTTACGCTGGCTGCCCCATGAAGAGGAGCAGACCACTCCAACAATGCAGCTCGAGGATAAGAATGTGGAGCAGCAGGAGCCCGGGCAGTTGAGTAATTCATCTTTCTTGAGAGGAATAAGACATGATTGCACTCTCTGTACTGGCTGGCACAAACTCTTCAACAACAGACCACTATGTGGAAAACAGACTGGCCTTTGTACTTTGTTTATGCTTTTACCAAGAGCATCGCTCTTAAAATACTTCAGTAAATTGAAAGTAATGCCTCTGATATAAAAGGCAGCTGCACGGTTATAGAAATTAATGTATAATAAACAGAATATATCCTATGAAGGCCTTTCCAGGAAAATGTTGGTTTGAACTGCTTCTGCTCATCTGAACATATTCAAATTGATTTCTGTAAGACTGTTGAGGAGGACTGACTCTGAAGGAACAGTTACTTCCAAACACAGATCTAACTCATTAATGCTTTGGGGCACTGCAACGATTAATTTTAATGAGAAGAGACTACATTGCCTTGGAGAAATACAACAATATATGGAAAGCATTCTTTTTGAATTCCTGGATATTTCATTATATCATATTTCAAAGAGTTTTGTTAGATGAGACACTACAACTTATGCAATAATTAACACAACAAAACACTGTTACTCGCGCTGAATACCCACCCACCAGATAATATACTTGCCTCTTTACAATCTCTTCAAATAGATGAGAGTCATTGTGCCTGGTCATATCACAGAATCATGCCTTTGAATCAGATCATGGTAGAGGCACACAACCAGCACCTTGCCGCTTGCCTGCAGCCAAACCGTGTCCTTCTGAGTGCCAACTCCTACCAGAGAACACTCCTCTGCTGTGGCTCAGCACGGCTCAGCATCTCTCTCAGTCCTGGACCAGACATGAACAACTGGCAGGTCCTACACGAGGCTGTCTAATTCCATAAGGTCAGAGAGTAAAAGGGAGGCTGCAATGTCACATTACAGCTGCACTGCCCTCCCCCCAGCCTGTCATTTTACATGACAGACACTGTTGAAAGATGGTGATCAGAGCTATATGCCTAGCATGTGGCCTGCTCCCTCTCTGCATTCCAGGAGCTCAGGAGAGCTGTGCAGGGCGACTTACTCCCAGCTGCTTTCTTCCCCAGGGAAAAGTACTGGGTAGAGAACTGCATATCAGAGGTTATACCTGACCTGCAGGCTTGCAGCAGCTGCAGAGACCCACAGCACTACCTGATGGACTCACAGGCAGGCATCCTATCCCAGCAGGAGGGCAAGCAATGCTACCTGCTGCTGCAGGGAAGTGCTGACTCCAGCACTTCCACCTCCCACTCCTCCTCAAGGACCTCAGTACTTCATTTTGCCTTCTTTTTGAAGCCTAAGAATAAAAGTAATATTCATATTTACTTGTGGCAGTTATAAATTAGAAACAGCAGGAGACTCTGGCCATTTTGAATGAAGACAAAAAGCATCAGGTATATCCAGCTGCTCCTGGGACAACGCGCTCATTCGTACAGAGCAATAAGCAGGGGAATGGCCGTTCTCTAATAAGAAGGTAACAGCATGTGCCATGCCAATTAGGGGGCAACTGGTAAGGAAAGTAAGACGACATGTACATGGAAAATAAAGGAACACTGCAATAAAGGTGGATAAAAATCTTGCTCAAACAAGGTGCATGAGAGCGATGTGATTGGACCTCATCTCAGATACAAAACAGATTTTGGGAACAAAAGATATGTCTCATGAACACCTGTCTGAGGAAAAAAAAAGGTACGGTAAGGTGTATTTGTAAGTCCAGAGGACAGAACCACTATGGAAGTCTGCTTGCAGCAGTATGCATTGCTACGGGTTTGAGAAGCATGCTCTCCTCCTGCATCACCACACAAGACCAGCTATTAGCTCTGTCAGATCTGGCTGATAAGAAACATCACTTATACCTGTAAATCAAAATAAGAGGCTAAGCACAGCTTGCATAAGGACCAGAACTGTTACAGTCTGGTATGACACTAAGCACGGTGCAATAGTACCCCATACTCAAGAAGGTGTAAGGGAACTTTATCCCATACTTCCCATCCAAATGGAAGGACACCCACCAACTTCCAGGAACTCCAATAAGGCAACTGGAATCACAAATAACTATTAATAAGCTGCACTTATGTCTTTGTTAGTGTAGAAATCAGCTTTCTAGAACTTAAATAAAACCAGCTGAACAGAAGAGTTAGCTCTCTCCAGACATTATGGGATAAATAAAGGTCCAGAAACATTATCTGAAAAACGGTATTTCCAAGGGTAGAAAATGCTTGTACTGAAAATATGCCTGCAACAGATGCCATTTCACTAGCACTGAACACTGCAGTATACCAAAAGTCATGACATTGCAATTTGGAAACAGACGAAATAACCAGACAATATCTGACTCCATAAGAATGAATCAAACAGTAAAAACAGAGATGGGGGGGCTATTTTTCAGACAGGTTAGCTAAAAATGAGGACAAAATTAAGTCTGATCCTCAATAATGTCTTCACAGAATCAAAATTAACTGTCACAGAATGTAAAACAGAAATGAAAGGAGGTATCTCACAGGAAACCTCATGATGATTAAGAATTCCTGTTACTTGCTATACTGCACAGATCCCTTGCACTCCCAGTGCTATCCAAATACCCAACAAAACAGCTTGTTGGTCTGTCAGTCAAAGCCACCAAGATTCAGATGCCCAGAAGGATTTCGGCTAGAGGTAGGTAGCTACAGGATTCACTATTGCACTACTGCGAGCTGGTGTGTTCCTTGTCCAGCAGTAGAAAGTTAAATCAGTTACAGAAAGTAAAAGACGCAGAAGTTAAACATGTCAGTGCTAAATAACCTTAAGCCATGTTCTGCCATTGGGAGCTCTGACTTCCTCTGGCCCTGTTCTACAACAGAATAGTGAATTGCATTTCAAATATTTCAAACCATATACTGAAAACTATTTCTAAAATTGCATTAAAACATCTCTTACGTTCTTACTTGAATTAGTCTTATGAATACACATTAACTTAATGCAATCTTTAAGTGATCTCGGGGGGGGAGAGGGGAGGAATAATGCCTGCGTACCCCTAATGAATCTAAGCATACTCCTACATGCAGCTAGATGGATTAGAAATCACTGTGCAGAGCTGAGCTGCCATTGCTATTTCAACTGCCCATCCTACCAGACTAGCTTCATCAGAGGCATGCCATGTTGCTTACTGCAGTGCAACATGACTTCACAGGTAGCTCAAAGTTCATCCAGCTTCACACAGCACGTACAGTCATCACTGAGCGATGGCTTCCAATTGCCCAGAGATATGTGTATACAGAGACAGGTCAGGAAGGGCTTTAGCCTCCTCTGACCTCATCACTGGGTACCACCTTACATGTGGCAAACACATATACATTGTAGAACCCAGCAGGCCGTTTCTGAATAGCCAGAGAAAATACAAATCATACCCTATGCTTCAGTACTACACATTCAGAAAGCTCATTTGGTGTCGCAGATACCATTGCATTGTACCAAGTACATACTCCAACCTCCAAATGGGAGCTGATGGATATACATATCAAATATTACTTCAAATCAGAGAAGTACTCGATTCCAAAAACCTTGCCAGTACACCTGAAGCTAAAATGTTATATTTCAATGTATTTAACATTTAAAAACTAATGATGTTGATGAGGTCAAAAGCATAACTCTGCTTCTGTGCATTAGTTCAGCACACATTTCTGAACTAACAATGGTTTTTCCACTTTTTCCACTGCAAAAGGACTAATCTTTTGCCAATAAGAAGCTCATAACTTTCAATTCATTGCTTAAACATGGTAATAAATAGCTACTTTAAAACTGGATGTAAGAACTGAAAAAGGAAAAGTCACCAACCTCTAATAAGGTGCAGTCTTTTTCAATGCGGATCCAGAGGCAGTATCTAGAATTAAATAAAGATAGGGTTCAGTTGTTTGCTCAACTCCCAATTTTTCAATTATCAGCTCCATTAGAATTTGCTATGCATACTTTCACAACATTCTCTTACAATCAGCTTTTCCCAGATGTTTCCTGCAATTCATAAACATGTGGGTTCCCAGTTAGCCCCTTTCTCACATAAAGATAAGACATATTAATAAAATCCTACCAAAATTAAACCTTAACAGCAGAATGAACTTGTGTGGTTTTAATTTTCATGATTACTTTATATACAAGCTATTAGAGACAGCATTTAAAAATAAGCTTGGGCACACATGGAGCTACTTTTAAAGTCATCAATATCTTATCACAAAAACTTGATCCTAGAGCTCTCTCCTGCAGTAAATTACGCTGTGATGCCTGCTCAGATACATGCTGGAATACCATCGCCACACTCCTTCCTTTAACCCATTTCCTTCTTCCCTTTATAGTATCTCTTCTGATTCCTCCTTATATTTGTCTCCATCTAGCAAATTTCAGCATGCCCTTCCAGAATGATTTAAAAAATCTTTAATCAGCTCCTGCTATCATTTCTTCTTCCCAAATCTTCTCCAATCTGCATAGCTGCAGGTATTGTCAAACTACCTCCAAATCTCCATTTCCTGTCTTAGCAGCTGGGGTGTAATATCGCTTGTACGTCTGGATCAGTGGGTCCAAGGTAGAAACTTCACTGCACTGGCACTACAGGCAGTCTCTCAAATCCTTCCAAGATCTAGTGGAACTCAAACACATCATAAAATATGGAGTCCTTACTTCAGAAGTCGACTATGTAAACTAACAGCTCTCAAGCTCACTCCCCTGACTGTATTTCCTTTTGTAACTGTAGTTCATCCCTACATCCCTATGTAACTGTAGTACATCCCTATGATACAAAGGAGTTTTAACTTGTATTAATAGCCAATTATTTAAGTATGTGAATGTGAAGTAAGGAATTTTTTAGAAATAGAAGGCCCAGTGCTAATTCTATGGGTGTGATTCAATGAAAGACTCAAGCACTCAGGCTCCAAAGCTGTACTACTTTGTGGGTAACAGCGCGTGCACACTGCTCTGTTTCTCTTGTACTCCAATTTACTGCAACACAAAGCCTTACCTGCCATTGGCGATTTGATGACCATTTACAAGACAAAAAATGTATTAATCTCATAAGGCTTCATTAAGTTGTGTAATTCAACTTTCCATGTGCTGCAGGTCAATGTAAAGAGACACAACTTTCTTGTGGTACGTTATCTCTGTAAGTTCAATGTCACAATCACTTCACTATGCTGAGAGGAGAGGATAGATGATGACTGCCCTTCCAGGCACATACCTTCTCCTTCTCATAAAGGAAGTAAGTGTACATGGGGGTTTAATTCTGCTGCCAGGCTGGACACAGCATCAGAATATAACTCCTTTATAAAGAACATTTCTATTATTTCTACTTCCTTGTAAACCGTTCCTGAGAGTTTATGGACAAAAGGAACTCAAAACTCCAGTCCTGTTTAATATCTTCATCAACGACCTTGATGAGGGAATAGCATCCACCCTCAGCAAGTACGCTGATGATACAAAGCTGGGAGGGGTGGCTGACACACAGGAACACTGCGCTGCCATCCAGCGAGACCTGGACAGGCTGGAAAGCTGGGCAGGGAGAAACCAGATGAGGTTTAATAAAAGCAAGTGTAAAGTCTTGCAGCTGGGGAGGAATAACTGTCAGTATCAGTACAGGCTGGGGGATGACCTGCTGGAGAAGAGCTCTGTGGAGAAGGACCTGGGGGTCCTGGTTGATGACAGGTTGGCTATGAGCCAGCAGTGTGCCCTGGTGGCTAAGAGGGCCAATGGGATCCTGGGATGCATCAGGAAGAGTGTGGCCAGCAGGTCGAAGGAGGTGATCCTCCCCCTCTACTCTGCCCTGGTCAGGCCCCACCTGGAGTATTGTGTCCAGTTCTGGGCTCCCTGGTATAGAAAGGACAGGGATCTCCTTGAGAGAGTCCAGAGAAGGGCTACGAAGATGATTAAGGGCCTGGAGCATCTCCCGTATGAGGAAAGGCTGAGTGAGCTGGGGCTGTTCAGCCTGGAAAAAAGAAGACTGAGGGGGGACCTAATTAATGTTTATAAATATCTTAAGTATGGGATGCAGGGGGAATTGGCCAACCCCTTTTCAGTGGTCTGTGGAGACAGGACAAGGGGCAATGGCTGTAAACTGGAGCACAGGAAGTTCCGCACCAACATGTGGAAGAACTTTTACACAGTGAGGGTGACAGAGCCCTGGGACAGGCTGCCCAGGGAGGTGGTGGAGTCTCCTTCTCTGGAGATATTCAAGACCCGTCTGGATGCCTATCTGTGCAATATGAGCTAGGGAGCTGCTTTGGCAGGGGGGTTGGACCCGATGATCTCTTGAGGTCCCTTCCAACCCCTACAATTCTGTGATTCTGTGATTCTGTGAAAACTAATCTTACAGAGGCACATACCCAAAAAGACTTACTTTACCATGCCTAAATTTTAGTCTCTGTTCACTCCCTTTCTGGATACAATATTTGCATGTTCATAAGTCTTAGTAACTCTGAAAACTGTTTTTCAAGCTACAGATTCATCTCAAGTAGGAAGTTCTTGGAGTAACAAGTTATTGAGTACATCATCAGAAGAATGCAATATATTCTGGTAGTTTCCCAAGACTTCATACAAAAGTTTACATGTTGGCCTCATCATTTATTAGCTGGAGTGGAAAGTAAACTAGAACACAGTTCTAGAACACTAGAAAAAAACAACCTCAGCATTCCCAATGGTTTTCTGAAGTGATAAGCACTTAAAGAATGTCAGTTTCTCTTTAAAGTCCCTCAGTTAGCAGTGTATTTTTCTAAAGTGAAGGCCTGAGTACTAATCCCTACCACGTTCAGCAAAATACCCTGACTGTACTATACAATAGTCTTTCTATAACTTCCTATATATTATTGTCCAAGATCCATTTGTGTTATACCAAACTCTGCGCTTGCTGTTAATAGCTCTACATTCATTTCTTTCACCTGAAGCTTGCAACTGCTGTGCAATGCAGGAAGCAGAAAGGTTAAAGGAATCAACAGATATTAATTTTGTCCTTAATGGGGCAAGACATGGTCAGAGGTAATTTGCGGTGGTTGTTAACACCTTCCCTCCCTTTCACCAGTAACTCTGGATATTATTGTTCCATCTTTTTTTAGTATTTCACTTCTGCAAGTTTTAACTTTACCTTTAGTAAACTACATATTACGGAAAAGCATGTCAAACCAAGACAGTTTATAAAATAAAAAGACAGACAATGGACATCGGGGAACTAGAAATGCCATTTTCCATGTGTGAAATGCAGGGGAACTACAGAAAACCTATGGGGCATAGAACTGTGCTGTTTTGATTTAAAACAAAACACAGAATATCAGTGCTGTCCTCAGGGGAAAAGATCAAATACCCAAGAATAGCTTGGAAAACTACTAATTAAATATGTTAATCCTCACACATTTGAAACAACATAAATCTTCCTTGATGATGTAGTTAGCATAGGACCATCATAATTTTTAAACTAATCTGCCAAAGAACACAGTAGACAGAGGCTCAGGGTAAGAGGAGGGGTCCTCTAGCTTGGTATATTGACTGGAACAATAGAAAGCACTGGATGCTTATGGAGAGAATATAGCAAATGGGATGAAGGATTCTTGCTCTGCTGTACTCCGTATGACTTAAACAAGAAAGAAAAAAACACATCAGTAAAAGCAAACACAGATTCAGAGAGGTCTAAAAGTGAAAAAGCTCTGTGGGCCTGTAGCCCACAAATAAAAGAGAGGCAGGCCTATAAACGCAGTATTTTTCTCTCTTTTATCCTCTAGAAAGAGAACTTGTTGACACCGAGTGAAAAACCCCTTTCAGCAAACCACACAAGTACTGGCAGTTTGAATGTGCCCAGGCATTACCCGGGCCTGGAGTTCAGTGACGGCCTGGGGGATGTCCTGTCTCTCTCCTGGGTGGCAGCTCATCATGCTCAGGCAACCCCACGCTCAGCACTGCTCAGCCCGCTGCAGGCACAGCAAACGGAGCTGCTACAGCAGGACTCACTCCTGCTGACAAAATAAGCAGTCTTCCACAGAAGACCCTGGGAACCTTCACAGTACACTCCTCTCTCATATTTAAGCAACGACACTGGAGGTGTCATTGCTTAAATGTACTGGTACCTGAACTGAGACACGGAATCAGCTGGGAAAGCCATGGTACTTCCACCCAGCTTTCTCATTTTATGAGAACAGGCAGACAATATTGCATCAGGTGTAACAAAAATGTGATTTGATTTTTTTCAGCTCATAACATAATGAAGACGGGCAGAAGATACTATTTTTTTTTTCAATTTTATCCCACTTTTCCCATTCACAGTGGGCTGTAAAAGATTATTAAGTAATTTGCTTGAATTTCCATACATGAAAATTTATAGATCTCTGCAGATCTAAATTCACTTCTTCAGCCTCAATCACAGTATGAGGCAAGAGAGAAAGCTGCGATGCAGAAAGATTACTGCTGAACTCAATAATGCCTAAGCCCTCACGAGTAGCTCTTGAAAAAGCCACTTCTAGTCTTTGCTAATCAGGAGGACTCATCAGTCCAGCACCAAGAACTGGACGTGCACAGCAATGGCAAAAAAGGGTCATTATAAATTAACCTCCACTCAGAGCAAAGCTTTTTCATGGTACTTACTTTATATTTGAATTCATTGTGGAAGACACTTATAGGAGGAGCAAGTCATGTAAAACCACTCATGGAGAAGAAAATGAGGAAAACAACAACTTCCCCAAACTGAAAGATTATTAACTTGTTTGCATCAGAAAGATACTTGTATATGTATTACCTACTTAGGAATGGCTTCTGGATGAGAATACAGCATGCAAAGCTTTTTGTGCGTGTCAAGGAGCTTACATTTTCCAAGCTCCAAAGAGAGACAAAGCTATTACCTACCTAGAGATATTAAAGTTCAATTCAAAATCAATACACTAGTTTGTCACACTAAAAAAATGACCCCAGTACCAACCGTTAGACAAAGTATTTCTAAAGGCATAAATTGCATTCAGATCTTAGCTCTGTACTTGGAACAATAAGGACTTCTGACATTTTTCTAGTAGCTTCTGTCAAAGCTGTTAGTGATAATTTGCCTCCTTTCCATAAAGCCTTCCTCTGCATTTTCACCTAATCCTTTTAAGTATCTGTTTTCCTCTTCTGATACACATAGCCTTTCCCAAAAGTCCTTCTCCCCAAAAAAAAAAAACCTTGAAAACTTCAAAAAGATTCTGTAGCTTAGTTCTTTCTGTAGTCTGTTATCATAACAACTAGAAAGTTCAACTTGCTCTTACCATTTTATTATACAAAATGAAGCTAACAAAGAGCTCAAAAATTACAATGAACAGGAAGCTGTATTCAGAAATGTATAAAGGTTCTTCCATATCTTTAAAAAAAAAAAAAAAGGTTAAAAAAAGTTCTTGCCCTGTCTAGGCATTACTAAATAACAGAAGCCAGAAGGAGCATTCCTTGACCTACATCAAGAACACAAGTTTCATAGGGACAGAAAAGACACAGCACCAGTACAATGCAGGAGATACAACCAACACAAAAATGGTACAGTACACTAGACACAAGATCAAGCTTTGTGGCTTGAAAATGCACACAGAGATGTATTTAAGAAATCTTCCTTTTATGTCCTCTTAAGCTACAATTTGGGTAGTAATGTCAAAGATATACCTGAAAAATCATAGGTGCCCCATGAGAAACACACCAGTTAAAAGAACACATAACTTTATCTCACATTGCTTGAAAATTACAAATCAAATGGTTGGTTTAGATGCTAATCAAATTTTCCATCAGCTGTCTAGCTTCAGTTCCCATCCTTTAAGCAATCTGTAATGTACACTCAGAGCTTAGTCCTCTTTTTCAAAAAGGAAGCCTACAGAGGGTGGGGTGGGAGCAAGGACAGGTAGACTGGGAGGAATACAGAGAATTGTCTGAGCAGACAGGGATCTGGCTGTGCAAAGCATTTGACACTGTTCCACACAACATCTCTGTCTCTATATTGGAGAGACACAGATTTGACAGATGAACCACTCAGTGGATAAGGAATTGGCTGAATGGTCACACTCTAAGAGTTGTGGTCAGCAGATCATTTGCCCAAATGGAGATTAGTGATGAGTGGCATTCCTCAGGGGTTGGTAGTGGAACTGGCACTGTTTAACATCTTTGTCATAGACATGGACAGTGGGATTGAGTACACCCTCAGCAAATTTGCTGATGACAAAGCTGTCCAGTGCAGCTGATATGCTGGAGGGAAGGGATACAATCCAGAGGGATCTTGGCAGGCTGGAGACATGGGCCCATGTGAACCACATGAAGTTCAACAAGGCCAAGTGCAAAGTCTTATGCATGGGCTGGGGCAATCTCAAGCACAACTACAGGCTGAGCAGAGAATGGATTAAGAGCAGCTCTGAGGAGAAGGACTTGGGAGTGTTGCTTGATGGAAAGCTCAGCATGAGCCAGCAATGGGTGCCAGAAAGCCAACCGTATCCTGGGCTACATCAAAAGCAGTGTGACCAGCAGGTCTCCGCTCTCATGAGACTCCACGTGAAGTACTGCATCCAGTTCTGGGGTCCCCAGTACAACAAAGACATAGACCTGTTGGAGCAAGTCCAAAGGAGGGTCACGAAGATGATCAGAGGGTTGGAGCACCTCTCCTGTGAAGACAGGCTGGAAGAGTTGGGCTTGTTCTGCCTGGAGGAGAAGGCTCCAGGGAGAACTTAGAGCAGCCTTTTAATATCTGAAGGGGCCTACAGGAAGCTGGAGAGTGTAGTGATAGGACAAGGGGTACTGGGTTTAAAACTGAAGGAGGGTAGATTTAGAGTAGATATAGGGAAGATTCTTTACCATAAGGGTGGTGAAGCACAGGAACAGGCTTCCCAGAGGAGCTGTGTCTGGCCCCACCCTAGCAGTGTTCAAGGCCAAGTTGGATGGGGCTTTGGGCAGCCTGATCTAGAGGGGAGTGTCCCTGCCCATGGCAGGGGGTTGGAACTGGATGATCTTTGAGGTCCCTTCCAACCCAAACCACTCTGTGATTCTATGATTGTCAGTACCTCTTCTGCAATCCCTTGTACTTGTTCCCTCCTTCATTTACAATAATTGAGCACCTGGAAACTGACTATTGCCATTCAGTTAACAAAAAAGAAGATAGAAAAATTAAGTACTTAATTCAGAAATTTTTTCCTAAAAGTTTCAAAAATCAGTTCCTGAAACTAAACAGTTGATTATGCCATAGGCTCTTCAACTACTAATGTGCTTGATTAAAGGGTTGATTATACCAAATCAGGAATCTTCAAGCTGCTTGAAGTCATATGCATAAACCTAAGACGTCATTCCCATACATACATATTTCTGCTGACATAGCCACACTGCCACCAGGGTTTCTTTACTCTGAACAGGGTCAGGAGCACCAAGAGATGCAAAATTTTTATGGAGAAAACAAATATACATACCAAGAAAAAGAAACCAGTTTGTCAGCTGGTATATACAATTCTGAATACTGGAATTGTTTCCATGTCACCAATCAATTTGAAAGAAGTACTTCTTTAAGAAACTTGAAGTAGAGCTGTAAGTATTGTCTGGTGAAGTATGCTAACCCAATTTACCTTCTTCTAATAAGTACACTTTTAACATTTCATGCAATTACTGTTAAAGGGAGAAATGTCAAGAATCAGCACCCAGAAATAAATTTCAAAAAAAAGTCCACACAAATAGCTGTAAGGATGAGTTTACCAAATATAAACATAGAATCTGGCACACAAAATATGATTTATTAAACCTACTGTTGATGTACATCTTCAGAGAGCTTATTTTAACACAGACATTTTTAGAAGTGTAGTCACTGAAGTTTCAACATGTACTTCATTACATGACTGGGCAAAATCTGCAGGAGAAATGGAGTAAGACTTCTTGCCTCCATAAGCATTTTCCAGCTACATATAGTACCCATCTCTAACAAGCAAGAATGGCACAGTGGGCAGGTATTTTGAGTAAAACAGCAGTACAAGTGACTAAATACTAAACACGACATTTAAGTTGTGATCTTTCAACTCTGGAAACAAGGGGGTCACTTTTACTCTTTGCTCCAGAAAGAGCTTTACATCAGCATCACAGACCAACAAGAAAAACCTGTTTAATTTCTTTTCACCCAAGGTTTCTGATGTAGACACAGAGCTGAGGGTGGCCACCTCACCTTCCTCCGGGTCTTCTTTTGCTCTCAGAGCACCCACCTGATTTGAATCTATTTACCACGGACATGCCATAGTTCAGATGCATCCTTAAGATGACAGAGAGGCCTGACAGCTAATGTAAAAGACAGGCCATCACCAAGAGAGATTCCCAAAACTCACCTGGTGCCTTTGCCTTTCCTGGATCTGCAGTCTGTCACAGAGCAGAAGAGAGCTGCTTCAAAACCCTTTTGCAAAAATACTTTCAGTATGCCTGCTAGGCAGAGGACCTCACCAACAAGTCTCCTTCAGGCTGGGACTACTATAAAAGTCACACCAGCTTTTCTCAAGCTGTGATGTTAACCTAAGCTCAATTGCTGGAAGCCAAGCTTAGATTCATTTTTTTATTAAGGTGTGCTCATAGGACACTGTGCACTGGAATAAAAAAATTCAGTTAACCAGATGCAAGCTCAGTATTCAGAAAGCTCTTTCATTCCAAATTTCCTTCCCATTTCCAAGGATTATGGGAAAAAACCCAAACCAACCCATCCAAAAACCATAAAACCCAGAGGTTTTGCATAAACTGTTGAATGTAGGATCATGGAAAAATCACAGAACTATCTATAAACCTAAAATAAAATCAAACTGTAGCGCAGCAGAGGCATCAGCTTGCAAACAGAAATCAGAGTTTAAAGGAGTGAGTCAGATAAAAACAGCTTTAGCAGTAGCAGTCAGAAAAACAAGTATAATGTGGAACTGGGAATCAAGGGAGAAAGTGCATGGAAGCCAAGCATGCTAGAAAACTTGTAGAAATTTCTCTAGGTTGATTTATGAGGAGGCAGTAAGGGCCCCCCACTGTTAACGGGGAACTCATCCTAGCACCAATGTGCCAATGACTCACCGTAACCTCACTCATCTGCCCCTCCAGTTCAGTTCTTGAGAAGTATTGACACCACCAGCCTGCAGACCCAGAGGATGCTGAAAGGGCAAGTGTGACACTGAACAAGGGAACAGGTACTACAAAGTCCTTGTTTTAACTGTATTATTAATCATCATGACACAGCTGGACTCAGGTAACAGCTGTATTTTGATTAGAAAGTTAAGACTTTGGTTAGGCTAAAAAGAAACCCTTATTTCCACATATTACACCCTACTCCCTCTCTTCCCATAACAAAAGCACACGACCTGCAGCACCAGCACCCTGCACTGATCAGACCTACTGCAACAGACACAAATACCTCCAGATGCCACCACTGAGTTACAAGGTTAATCAGATTTTGAAATCACTTCAGCTAATCACATCAGCATCTCATTGTCTTCTACTAGCTGCAGACTGCTTCATTAGATGCTGTGGCCTGCAAACAGAAGAAACCAGACCTATGAGCAGTGGAGATCCAAGCTCTTGCCTTTCTACAGGTGAATCTGTTGTTCCAACCCGGACTGTAAGCAAGGCAACATGACGGTGCAAAAGAGAACATGATCAATGTGCTAGGAGGCTCTGCAGTGCTTGTTCCCTGCTTATTCTGATTTCACTCATGGGCAGAGTTAGAGCAACTGCTTTCACAAGGAATTAAAACTGAGTATGATTAGTTATGCATTCATACTGGAGGTACATCACAAAGCAGGGAGACAGATATGTCTCCTGCCCCAGTGATTACAAAGGCTCGTATCCCAAAAAGATTTAAATATAAGGAACTCTATTCTTGCAACTAATCCTGCAGGACTGAGATCTTAGTCTTCAGAAACTGAGACTTAGACCAACAGTCCATAGATAATGCCTCCACTTCCAATTCATAGTCTCTCCCATTGTTCTACAACTAATTTAGCTGTAGCGCTGCTAAGAGGATTTCCAAACTATCAAAATATTATCATTGTTAAAATAATATACACAATTTGCATTTGAACAGCATATTGTCTAGTCAAAAAAAGTCAGGAGAAGATCCTCTCCATCTCCATGCATTAGGAAATGTCTAACTTAAGCACTATCAGGCAATGATGTTACCCAACAGAGAGTATGAAATTCTGCTCAAAACCTCCTTCATAAACCATTGTTTCTGTGAGTGAGAAATCGATTGTCTCAGGGCCAGAAAGGTCTGCCTGGGGCAAGCTAAATATACATATGAATTTTTGTTGCTATAAATATAAAAAAAGCTTATAAAAATAAAAACAAAGGTGCTTGCTATTTGACAAAGACACACACAGAAAAAGTTTCTTAGTTTCTTCTTTCTGATTAAAGCACCCTTTGCCCTAGAGTATCTTCAGGCCAGTTTTGTTAGTATTCTTCCAGAAACCACGTGGTAACATAAATTTTGGTTAAACCATCCTACCACACACTACAGCACTAGGAAACATTAAAAATCTTTCTAACTGCCTGCCTGAGATGTAGTATCCAACACATGTCTTTGCAGGAAACCGCTTCGCAGCACTCTGGACTGCAGCCCCCTCATTTCTCCGTTACTTTAATGCTGATCAAACATCAGAAAACCAAGAAAATCATCTCTTTTATAGCTCCCCTCACCACCCACATGCCATTTATTGACAGTTGGGCAATTAAATTTCTCTAAATAGATGAGGATATTTAAAGGGCAATCAATATTGTAAAGGAATTAGTAGGTTTTATTCCACATTCAACATCAAGAAGTTCCTTCTACGCCATCCACAGCTAAAGTGATTTTTTTTTCAAGCTCTGACTTCACTGATATTTGCGCATCTGTCCTGGTTCTGGCCAGACCAGAGGTAACTTCCCCAAGCTGCCGATGGCTCAGCCTTGGTCAGCAGCAACTCTGGCCTTGAATCGGCCAATATTTACTCTCTGGGGCCTGCAGAGATCTAGCTGCTTCTTGCAGGAGCCATCTATGCAGCACCCCCTTCTCTACCAGCACCCAGCTATGTAAAACTGCAACAGCATCTTTAAACTGCCTGTTCACTGAAGGACAAAGCTGGACCATTAGTTATCAGATTTCAGTGATCCAGAGAGGATGTTTTGACAGCATGGACTCTGCCTATACAATACACTTTAGCATTAGCTGCATTAGATTTTGTGGAGTGTCCCTGTTCTAGCTGTACCTGGGTTTGGTCCCGACCCAATGACTCAGACTTGTGGGAAAAAATGGCTTTTGTTTGCTCAAGCAGCATCAGCCAGACACACGAGAACACTTTGTGTGCAGACTCCTGTAAGTGCACATCAATAAGGCCTTAGGTGGCATTTCAGTGAGGCACCAGTATCGCAGCTCAGGGTGGTATTTCCAGTATTCATGAGAAAGGGTGCCCTTCACCACTGACCAGAGCGATTGCTAGCTCAGTTAAGGCTAGATATGAAAAGTGCTTTCCTGTATCAGAAAAAAACATGTCAGGCAGTGGAAAAAACCCAATGTTTGCCTGCTCCCTCATCCTCACGTACTGTAGCACCGCTACGTTTACTCAGGGAAAATAATCTGACAGTTTGAAAAGGCAGCTGCTGTAGAAGCTTTTCCCGAAACGCAAAGCACCAAATCAAAACCGTTTGCCAGAGTGGACCAAGCTCAAACGATTTATCACGGGCCTCCAAGTTTAGGTTTGTCAAAGACTTGTAAAATATTTCTGTTAGCAAAAGAAAGAAATCATCTTTTACCCTCGAGAATAATGTTAGCAAAGCGTATTCGACCCGCTCAGGCAGAGTTGTGATAAAAAACCCTGTTCACCTCTGGACACGGAGACCTTCAATCCGTCACTGTACTACTTGATAAAAATGTTCCAAGAACTGCCAAAAGGTTCGGATTTAATTATCAGCAGCATCAATAGAAAGAAAGATTGTGGAAAATTACGAGTTCTACATCATTTAAGTTTTCTGATTGCTGACTTCTGGGCTTCAGAGGCAGCCTGCGTTACCTTCAAAATCCTAATTCATCTGGTCTAGGAAGAGTAATTCATTTCTACTCCAGCGAACATAAAACTGTCACCATTGCAAAGTATGCTCCACAGGCCTGGATTTACTGGGGAGAGCAAGGAGTTGCATCTGCCCTTGTTTCTATCATGCAGAGCACCAATTAAACGAATGATGCAATCCTTCATTACAGGGTTTTCAGCTAGTCAGATCTGGATTCAGCTCTGCTTATGAAATGAGAAAGCACATTATACCTGCTCCTTGGGAACGACCAAACAATTTTTAGTCATTCCTTGGATCTGAACAGAGTAAGATTGCCTTAAACTTTCTGCCAGGTAGCAGGATAATAAATAATCAGTCTGAGAACTTCAAACTGGAAGACAAAAAGAAGCATCGCTCTTAATTGTGCAGCCTTTAGGGCACTAATTTCTCTGACAAAATCAGATGGGATACTCAAAATACCACTACCACAAGTAGAAAGCCCTACGAGTAAAACTGCTACTGTTTAAACGGCATGCAATAAACTTTTTTTAAAAAAGAAAGGAAGTATTTGGGCATTAGTCTTTCTTTATTGTGAATGGCACAAAACAGAACCTCTAAAAACATGATATATTACAGGCACTTCATTTTTATTTGTGAAATACTGCTAAGACATTTGTCATCTTTATTGAGAAAAAGTACCTGTAAAAGAAAGGGAACAGGAAAAAAAGGTGTACTACTGGCTGTACCAGCAAGTAAATACCCTTTTTTATATCTGACTTGTGTTTCCACATTGCTTAACAATTTCACAGTACATGGCAGAATAGAAAACACTTGACAGAATTTTTCTTTGCATTGCTTCAGATGCTTGTAGAGCAACATAAGTTGCTGCGTAAGAAGATGACTGAAGAAGCTTTACATATGTATATCCTACAACTTTGTCTGCCAGTATTGCCCTAGAAGAGATGTCCAGCTCCTTCCACCACCCCGCAGGATCATATATCCCCCCAGGCACCTACAACTCATTTCCACATTCTGTAAATCACCTTCCACTTGGATTATGGCACGTCCCCATAACCTGCCATGTATCTTGCTTTAGATCCAGACAAAATATTGCCAGGACTGCAGGTGTGTCTATTCCCAGCAGAACAGGTAACTACCAAGGTAACCCTCCTCCTTACTGGGGCCAGTTGCAGTCATTCTGGGAAATTCCAGCCTCTCATCAAGTTTGAATTTGAAATTGCACAATAGGCTCAAAAGTTACCAGGGAAACTCTGGTGAGCGCTCAGAACAATGGGCTAAGTCTCATTTCCTTAAGAACAGGCTAAACAATATGCAGGATTATATTTTGCATTAAGTGTTTGTCTGGAAAACTAGATAGTGATGAACCCCACAGCATGTCATAGGCTTTCACTGCCATGCTACTAACGTAAATCTCACATATCTCCTGGGCGAATCAGCTTCTCTTGGGTTAATAATGCAAATTCACCACTTTTTTTCACTTCTTTGAAATGAACCGATTAGTGAAAACATTATTTTATGTAAAATTAGTCCATTGAGCACTGAACTAAATCATCAATTCCTGTCATGTGAGCTACCATCTCTAAATGTCAGATATTCATTCTGCTACGATACCGATCACTCTGGTTGGATTCAATCTTAATTCATTTCTGTTCCATTACACGCTCCCTGATCCAACTGCCCTTCTGCAGAGGCAATTTTTTGATCTTAAAAAGAAACACGAAATAAAGAATGTCGCCACCAAGTCTGAAATGTCATAAATAACAACCACATCCTTTCTTTCCTTACTGCCCAGTTCCTGAGATACCAGCTAGTATTACATGTCCAATGATTTCATGATTTTATCTTGGTGTCTGGTGAGCCAAAGTCTTCTCTGTTAAACCAGTATGTATTATTTCACATGGTTTGACAGAATTGGCATTCTAGACACAGAAAATGCCAACTCTCTTTTACCACAGCATCCCTAACAGTCCATCTCTTCATTTTTCTATTAAGCCTCCCTCCTGGGCTTAAAACCTGAAAGCTGTCAGAAACCTATCCATACATTAGACACGCAGGTGGATCAGACCTGCACAGCAGTGTGACTTCTCAGATCCATCACAGGGTGTGTTATGCTACCAGGGAGCCATGTCCCTTCTGAGGCAACACAGTAAAACATCAAAATACGTATCTTAATGTTACAGCATATAGCTGCAGACTCGTGATTAGCTTAGTCATAAAAACGTAAGATCCAGAATAATTCACTGCTGAAGAGACTGACCCATGCTCCAGGATAAATCTTAGGTCTGCTTACCTCAAAGGAAGGTGACATTTTAGTGGGTATAGGTGGAAAAATCCAAGGTGGATGGAAAGCACCTTTCTTTTTCTGCAGAGCTTACAGCCACCACCACAACCTCCCCAAAGTGAAGGGGAGTGAGAAGGATGCCAATGTAAGCAGTAACCCTTAACTACAGGGTAGTAAACGCAGGAGGCTAACTGTGCTATAGTTTTGATCACCTGTTTTGCTTTTCTATGACACAACATAAAGAAACTTCTCCATTGACAAAAAAAAAAGCACTGAACATTAGGACTTTGGATGACTTCAACTGATGAGATCATAGAATCACAGAATAGTTTGGGGTGGAAGGGAGCTTAAAGACCATCTAGTTCCAACCCTCCTGCCATGAGCAGGGACACCCTCCAATAGACCAGGCTGTCCAAAGCCCCATCCAACCTGGCCTTAAACACTGCCAGGGAGGGGGCAGCCACAGCTTCTCTGGGCATCCTGTGCCAAGGCTTCACCACCCTCCTAGCGATATCTAATTTAAGTCTACCCTCCTTCAGCTTAAGGCAATCACCCCTTGTCTTATCACTACACATCCTTGTAAACAACCCCTCTCCAGCTTTCTTGTAGGTTCCCTTTAGGTACTGGAAGCAAAGCAAGATAATCTCTAAGGGACATAAATTGGCCCATGTCATGGAAAATGAGATTAGCATTCTTAGGAAAACACTATGAGAGCCTTTCTGGTTGACATTTGTGTATCATATCAGATCACAGAAAGACCAGTGAGACCAGGACTCTGTTAAGCTATCTGTATCATGTTGTCTAGCACTCCAAGGTTCAATCTGTGGGATGGTTCCACCCAGCCCATGGGTTTTTCCTTGCTGACCCAGTAGATACAGAGCAGCTGTTCGAATGGCAGAAACAGCTCAGGTAGCCAGGGGTTCCTCTTGTACCTGCAAATGGTCCCACACTGTGTGTCTGCTGCTCACTCTGCCAGTGCATGACAGGAGATGAGATGTTTCCTTCTGCCCAGACATGGACTAGGACAACTCCATCACTGCAGCTACCAGCAGGTCATGAAACCTGGATCCAGTACAGTCTGAGCCATTTGAAAAAGTGGGACTCAGTCTCCCCAGATTCAAGTGAAACCAAACCAGGGAAATGATGGGTGGGAAAGAATGAAGGCACAGAGTAGTGAGGTAGCTTGTCTGTGTGTGAACCACATATAGAGCACCTGTTATTCTGATAATAATAAATGGGTGCTTTCTAGATTGTGAAAAACAAAACATTACCAAAATTCTTACAGAGCAAATGAGAGAGTAGCTGGCTTCTAGCTTGCTCTCATCCCGCACAAGGGAGTTATCTTCTGACTGCTTTCAGAAGCAAGTTTATGAATTGTACCAATTAACCACAGTTAATTACCAACCTGGTTTTGTTCTCTGTGTCATACATTTTACTTTGTTGACAGCCATTGACAGCCATTACTTTGTTGATGGTACCATGGGTGCCCACATGGGGGATGAAAGCAAGTTTAAACCCCAGAGAATTCCTTGACCATCTACCAGGTTATGAAAACAGTGTTTACCTTGGCTTTGCTTTCCAACCTTTCTCCCTTTACTTTTTCTAAGGGAATATAAAATGAGAAGGAACAAACAATAAATCACTACAGCATATTAATTTTATTTTCTGATTAAAACCAGATCTACATGCCAAACTTACCTTTATGCCAGAAGAAAGGAGGCAAGACAGACAAGTCTACGGTAGATAGCGGACGCCCATTTAAGAGAAGACACACTTGCTGCAGTGGAGCATCCTTAGAGTCATCCTCATCGCTATCATCATGGACTACATGGCTTCTGCAGCACCAGAGAAATGAGTTCTCCCAAGGGAAAGCACCATACTGTGGTCTGGCTGGCTCACACCAGCAACCCCTGTAGGAAAATCTCCTCTCGGGCCAAGCACATTCTTTGTCTTTGGCCTTTGAAGTACCTCACATTCAGCAAATGCATCTCCTCTTCCACAGAGAAGATTGTTTGACTGAACCAATTCCCTCCTTCCCTCTGAGAAGGTCAGATCTTACTTATTCTCTTTGACAAGGAGAAAATTAAATTCCTGGCCACTATTCCAGTCTTTGCTACAGATATTCAAGTGCCTTTCTATGGCTCTAATATGTCCTAAAGAGTCTTCTGGTGCTTAAATCTCATTTTAAAAAGATAGGAATCAGGAAAAATAAATGCTGGTTTCATTATGTGACACTGTTTATAAGCTACAAGGTTCTCATTCTCTTGTCTAGTTATTTCTAGAAAGCTTGTGCCAACACAGAAATCACTTGTTCCATCTGGGGTCTGATAAGAGCTTGCAAAATGCTACCCAAATTCTGCTCTGACAGCACTGATAAAATTTCCACTGATCAAACTGGAAACCGCCTCCTTTCCTAATTGTATCTGCAATTTCTGACCTCAACAGTGACCACCACATCCTTCTAGGTTTCCCCTTATTTTATGATCTCAGAGAAGGTCATTCATCTTTCTGCATCACAAAAGCACGAACAGAAGAGATGCACACTGCTTAGGAAACTTGCCTTCCTAAGTGTGGTGCTTTGAATCGTGCCCTCCCAGCGTCCTCCAGGGAAAGCAGGGAGCGTATGTTTCTTCTGAGCTGCGAAGCTGATGGATTATATGTTGTGCAACATCTAAATTTGATTTATCATTTGCAGGCCCCCTTTTTCTGCATTTGTCCTCTCAGGAGCACTCATCTATCAGCTACATGGTTACATATTAAGGCTAAGCGTTAAAGTCAAAGGTTAGACACCATAACTTTAAAAGAAAAATTTCATTTTTAACTCCACCAAAAGACAACATATATTCCCTTTACACTGCCCTTAAATTCCAGTCTGAGTCAAGGCTGAGTTGTGCCTCGTGGCTGGCTGAACCCTGCCTGGTAAAGCTTCACATCTCCTATAAGCTTTGGCCTGTCCATCATGGATGGCTTATGAAATCTGGCCATACTACCCAAGTTAGTAGGCTAAAAACCAAAAACAGCCTTAGAAAAGAAAATTACAAATGGCTTATGTTCTGGAGATCAATGTTTGTATTGGTTTCAGTGTTTAAAGTGTTACTAAACATTGTTCACACCAAAGGCCCACAGCAGAACTGATACACTGGAAGAAATCTCCTCCACAGCCCGGGTATCATTTTTATAGCAAATAAGAACTGGTTCCTCTATTCTAGTTCAAATCCCCATTACTAGGCTAGAAATTAATTTCTTACCTTTTTTGCTTACATGGTAATTCTCTATGTAAACACTGAGTGATTAAAAGACAAAACCTCATCAATTTTGCAACGTTTAGTTGTACTGCTCATAACAAGTCAGCACCAAACACACTGCAAAACTACAACTTTCCCACTCTGAGAATGAGTTTCAAGATGCAACAGCTTTTTGACAGTCAGTAAATTAAAGCGTTGTGAAGCAAGTTTACCCGCTATGCTGCACAGTCACGGTATCAACTACTCCACAGAGTAATATTCTTCTGTTACAGAAGTAATTTTCTGTAACAGAAAAAAATAAGTATCTGTGGGGAGTGTGGGAGGGGAATAAACCACTAATGACAATTATGAGGAATTTTCTAGATCAAAATGGTCTACAAAATGCTAAGTGCCTGCTACGGGGCCAACAGAGCAAGGTCTGTACAGATTACCAACATGTCCCTGATAATGTATTTTTAGGGTTACTTTTTAAGAAGTGTTGTTTTCTTTCCTATCTACTTCCTATAACTATGTATTTTTGATGAAAAAAGAGGTTAAATATCCTTTTTAAGGGTTTATATTTCAGTTCATTAACAAAGATTACAGAGAAGGCTGGTCAACTCCCCAAAAAGGTTGGTTTCCATTTGCCTGAGTGGTCCAATCTGCTTCGTTTTTGTTGGGTTTTTCAATTATTGTTTGTTTATTAAGCAATCAGGCCCTGTAGGTCATGTTTTTCTCAAATCAAACTTCTGCTGTGCTTTTTCTTTTTCAAAGTTTGGAAAATCCGGGAGTCAAATACCTCCCCAACTCCCACAACTATCCAGTACAGTTTTAAGACAATCCTGACAGAAGCTCATTTCGCTAGACCACAGTGTTCCCTGGCAAGCAAACTACATCTCTGAAATTCACACAGATAGAAAATTGCCAGGAAATCTATGCTTAGCAGAGAACAAAAAGGAGAAGAAACTTGCCACGATTCAGATGGACAAGGTGACAGATTCATTGCTAAAAGCAGAGCATATTCAAACTACGAATACTTTTAATAGATTTTTTTTCACAGTTAAAGTCTATTCAAATAAATGAGACTCCAAGGCAGCTGGGAACCAGCAAAAATATAGCAAGAAACTGAAATGCTACAATCAGCTTTAATTGACACATCACAAAATTTGGAACTCAGTTCTATGTATGACTTGTCGTCCAAGAAAAATACTAGTATTTCATGAATTCTCATTCTTTTAAGTTTAGAATCCACTTGTCATCGGCTCTGCTGTTTCTGCATCCTTCAGATGGAAATACTGACCTTCTGATCTTCTGTGTGATACTATAATCAACATTACTGTTTTTTTGATTCCAAGAGAAGCTTCATCTTTCAAAACCAGCTACTGCATAATTATGGTTTTACTTTCAGATTAGGAAATCCACGAAGCAGCCTGGGATAGGAAGCTGATATTCTAAAGTTAAGATATTTTAGCTCTGTTTGATGCTTTACACCAGCTCAAGTAGCAGACCATGTCTGGCATTCCAGGAGTTCAACTGCCTTAAGCTTTAAAAACAGAGCTGCAAAGGCACAAGATTCTCAGCATTTTGCATAATCCTAGGAAAAGGGAAACCAGACAGAATAGCAAAGACTGGGGATTTCCTAAAAAGTCAAGGTGTGCATCCTACCAACAAATCAGCACTTATTAGTCTAGCAGGGTCAGTGATGAATCAAAGTTAATTAGTCCTGATACACCGCAGCCTACTGACAGTTACATCCCAGCCCGCCCATCCACTTAAAAATGATGAGTGCTCTCCATTACATGGGTCATTTCCTTTTCTGCTCCCCTAAAACATAGTTGCTATGACACCACAGGATCAGTTAAGGTGCTAACTGGCCTCTAAGCTTATCAAAGATAGAGAGTGCTGGTGTTGGTAAGGCCATCATCTTCCTCTTTTCTAACCCAAAATTCATTCTGTCCCATATTGGAATTCCTCATGCTCATTGTGACTGATTTGGTATTGATAAAGGAAAACATCTGAAGACTTTTCTTAAAGTCTTTCAAAAAGCTCTTCTTCCTTTTTTTCCTCCTCACCTCAAAACACTGCTTATACCAAAGTCTGTCTTGCAAAGCCCCCGTGAGAGATCGTAGCTGGAGATGGGAGTTGACCTGTACTGAATTCTTGACAGATCTAGCTAAACATCTGAAAGCATCCATAAACACTGAGGAATAATACACAGTTTCTCAGCAGCATCTTTCTGAACGCTTTTAACTGCAGAGCGTTTAACTGGCTTAACTTCCAATTTGAACCTTCAAAAAACTGTACATAAAGTCTCCTGTGCTTTACAGAAATGTATAGAAATTGCACTGAGCCCCCCAATACATACTGAATTATTTATCACACCTTTTAATTGCAGTCTCTTGGCCATCTGAGAGATACATAACAGTCTGCATTTTAACTCCTCCTCAAGGTTAAATACATACAAAAAGAACCGTTTTAGCTCAAAGAATTTTAATTCAGAACCTTATCATTTTAATTTAATAAAAAATAAAATCTACTTTTCCTCACTGAAAAGAAAATCAGAAGACAGATAAGCCTTTGTTAGAAATATTTCAGTTTTTTTTTTTTCATCACTAAAAGTATATTTGATAAACAGCCCTTTTGGTGATTATTAGGAGTTTTTTATTATTTTGCAAGAAAAATCTTCTACCATGTCTCCTCAAACTGAAGGACAGGAAACCATTATGGCATTTTTTCTCAGTTATTAACCTTGGGACTTTCACTGAATCTTGTGCAGACATACTAAGAGAAGTTATTTCTTTCCTAAGTAAAAGAAGAGACAGTGCCAATATAAAGTCATCAAAAATTAACTGTAACTGTAAATTCACTTATTTTTGTATCTGCCCAGAGAAGCTGTGGCTGCCCCCTCCCTGGCAGTGTTCAAGCCCAGGTTGGATGGGGCTTTGGGCAACCTGGTCTGGTGGATGGTGTCTCTGCCCATGGCAGGGGGGTTAGAATGAGATGAGCTTTGAGGTCCCTTCCAGCCCAAAAGAGTCTGTGATGCTATTATCATTTTATTGTAAGTTTGGCTATATGTTTTGCTTCTGTTTGCACATGCAAATAAATAAACTGGTTTATGCAGCATCACTGAATGCCAAGTGGAGGAAGCAGAATGTAGGAGGAAGCTCATCAGTACTATTTAACATATTTTTATTAAAGGAGCAGCAATATCTCCTGCCACCCTCTAACGTCTCTTAATGCAAAGGAGAAGACAGATGCTTGCATGTCACCAGAGACTGATAACATAATCTGCCCTCAGCATTTTCTACAAGAATGACTGCTCTCCATCTTCTTCGACTGGCTCCATCAGTTTTTGTTGAAGAGAAGCTTCCTATTTTAGCCGACACTAACTTGCAAAAAAGCCCCCCTCAAAACCCATGAATGCTGGGAATAAATAGTAATAAGAATACAGCCAGCATAGCACATATTACGGTTGTGAGAAACTGCTGGTATTTTAAGTACAAATAGACTATCCATCTCTGAATTTTGTCAGAGTTGAAAGCTGGGTATTTCTCTTGGGGAGAAAAAAATGCTAAAGTTTCCTTTACTTTCTTGTTGAATAGCTGATTTTCCAAACCCTCTCCAATTGAAGTATTCCCAGAACTCTGCTATAAAACAGATCCTAGTTTGTAGCAGATGTTGACAGCATAGTATCTCCCCTCACACAAAGACTTTTGTTTACACAGCAGCTCAATAGCTCAACAACAACTTGAGAGTGAAGTAAATGAACTAATATGAGTGAAGTTACAACATGGTGAGAATGGCTTATAAAGAGGCTGGGGCAGTTACCACACTTCTAAATCCTTTCTCGCAGGTAGAGAGGAAGAAGGGCCCAGGATACCAGGAGGTGCAGCTTTGCCTGGAAGTGCAGCAGAAGCTATATGGGACACTGCCGGTACCTCCCCAGAGGGACCATGACATTGACTTTTGCGGACACCAGCAGCCAAGCAGCTCGGCTAAGGGAGGGAGACACACACCCAGTCCCAAATCACAGAATCACAGAACCATAGGGCTTGGAAGGGACCTCAAGAGATCATCAAGTCCAAATCCCCTGCCAAAGCAGGTTCCCTAGGACAGGTCGCACAGGGAGGCATCCAGACGGGTCTTGAATATCTCCAGAGAAGGAGACTCCCCAACCCCTCTGGGCAGCCTGCCCCCAGGCTCTGTCACCCTCACTGTGAACAAGTTTTTCTGCATATCGGTGCGGAACTTCCTGTGCTCCAACTTGAGCATAGGATCAATCACACTAAACATACAAACACAGGGATGCAGAATCACACTTGAGGGATTAAAGTACTTCTTCACCACTCCCATTCCACATCAAAGTGGGGCCAAACTCTTTGGTGTCTGAACTACTTCTGTTTGATCTCCAAATGGCAAGTGCTACTCCAGCATTCCCATGGTTACCTCGTGCTTCCTCAACAAGCAGCTTTTCTACACAGGCCATTCTATAACATAGCCCAAACTAGCCCTGACAAAATATGCATTATACACACGAACAGGCTGAATCGCAGGGCTGGTTCTGACAGTTGTATGACAGTTTTATTACAGTACGACTACACTAGAGCCTACAGGAACAAGAATGTGAGCTAGAGGAGATTTACTTTTTCTCCAATGATATTAAATACTTTGAAATTACACGATGGAAATGATGCTTGGCTCCTTGCTGTCACTACAGATGAATGCACACATAAAAATGAAGCCCTCTGGACCATGCTATCATTTTTTCAAAGCACATCAGCAAGTCTGGGAGAGATAAGGAGGAAAGAAAGAGTCATCAGCTTATTGCACTTCACACGATCACTTTCTCACCTAGAGCGACCTGTGCAACCTGCTGGGATCCACAGGCTGCTCGTGGTTCCAGGACTAACCTTCATATGCTCTTTAACAGCAAAAACAATTTAAGCATTTGGCCTGGGTACATACTTATACCTTGAAATACAGGAAAATTTATTTCCACTATATTTGGTTTTGTTTTCCTCTAGTAAGTTAGAGGAAGCCTACATAGCTTTAAAAAGCTAAGCTGTATTTTAACATGTCTTTTTTTTCTGTATCTTTTAATTTAAATGTGCAAGGTACATTTTATCTGAATATATACTTTCCTGTAGTGAGATTCAACCTAATAATGCAGCAGTTACCAGACATTTCTGCCAGAGATACCCCAGCGGAGTGGGACGGGGGGAACAGATCAGACTAGCAACACTTGCTATTTATTAATATGCATTTTTACTTCTGCTTGTTCAAAGTAAACATTCTACTTTACATTCCAGCAACATAATATAAAAATACTACCTGTCAGTTTGATTATAAAAGGACTTTTAAAGAAAAAAAGGACAGTGAACGGAATTTACGTGGAGAGTAACTGAAGGAAAGTCTGCCTATGAGAAACCGAGTTTTTTGTTACATTCCTTACTAAAGAGGAACTTTTTTTAACTAATGCAAATTCTAAGAAATATCTGTTGCAACCATTTGGTTTTCTACAAGGCTCCAGTGTCTCATGTCACCGTGTCTAGAGAACAGCATCCTACTTGTAAGAGCTAGATGGCTCAGGCAATGCACTAGCTCCCATTCAAACCAAGATGCCTCCGAGGATGCCCCTGTTGCACAACACCTGCAGTAACTATACACATTTGTACACATCTGGGGGAGTCCACTCAGGCCAGGGTGCTGAAAGGGGGCACAGCACACATGCTGCACATTGTAAGGTGTGAGAGGTAACCCAAGCACCATCGGTACTGAAGCGCGACCAGCCACCACTGACTGAATTTGCAGATTCTGGAAAACCATGGGAAAATGTTTGGTTTGCCTGATTTAACAAAAAATATTTTGTTCCCAGACCTGCCCAGCATTGAAGTCCATCTGCCAGGACTGTGAAGGCAGGATGGAAATCACTGCTGGTTCTTCCTGCTGTCACCATGTCCAGAATAAGTTGTGGTGCAACCGCAGGGTAAAATGGGTTACGTGACTCATTCAAGGCAAAGATTGCTGCGGACCACTGCACATGGTAACAAACATTTGTTTACACAAGAATACATCTATTTCTAATGTGTTGTGCCTAATAAACTCATGAATCTGTGTTCCCAACAGAGTTGTCAGCATTCTGACTCATGGAGAAAACTTGTATCTTATTGAACTTGGCAATGTAGAAATGGTCTTTTTAAAAGGACACTGCTGAGTTATTTGACATTACCACTGGTACATAATACAGTGGAAAATGTCTGCTTTATTTTATATCTTCCAGATAGACTTCTGGAAAATATCCATCTCCTACCTACTTAAAGACTTACTCTGGTGTTTGTACTTACCTCCTATGCTATCAGCTGTGTTTATTAAAAATGCCTATCTAGAAATGGCTTTCATCAGGGGGAGTAATAACTGCATATTGATATTAGCATACCCTTTTAAAAATCTGTGGGTTTTTAATTCATTCCACAGAGTGAAAGCTTTAAGGACAAGTAAAACATTTATTTGTGTGTGATTAATTCTGCATTGTGCTGAAAAAAAATAAAGTAGCAGAAAAGAACGATTGGCAGCATAAATCAGTATTGCTCTTATAACTATTCCTTCTTTGCTCCAAGCACCGCTTCCTGTAGATGCCTCCAGTGCCCAGTTTAATTCCCTTCCCCACAAATTTCTTTTCCCTCCCTTTCTTTTTGTACTTATATGGTATATGTCATCTCTTTAGGAAACTCTGTACAGACAAGGGGAAGATCTGGCACCACGTCTGCCAACTCACACTGTGGTGCAGGTGGGAATGGCACCATCTCTTCGTTCGTGACCTACTGCCCTCCTCACCAGATACCTCTTGTGATGCCACTTCTGTCCCACAGTGACTAGCAATGCCCTAAGGTGCCCCAGTTGTATTACAAGAATTAATTAAAATATTCTTTATCTTGGTTTTATGTTAAAAAGGGAAGGGAAGGGAAGGGAAGGGAAGGGAAGGGAAGGGAAGGGAAGGGAAGGGAAGGGAAGGGAAGGGAAGGGAAGGGAAGAAGGAGAAAGGGGAAAGAAGGGGAAAGGAAACCACACAAAACATCAGGAAAAACCATGTAAATGATGACATGCTTAAAAGTGAAGAATCTCTCTTGGTGAGACAAGTTATTCTTATCAAGTGTTTTTTTTCTGGATTGCAACTGCTTCCATTTTCCTACATTCTGATATGACACTTGTATGAAGTTCTTATTATTTAGTATTATTTATCATTTGCTTTGATTTTGGTAATTTCTATTGTACTCTAGGAAATTTAATTTAAAATACCATACCTGGTTTCCTGAATATCATTTATTCCAGTTACACCTTTAAATGGCAAATTTCTCTCTCACCACATGACAGGCTATATTTTCTGTATAGAGAGTTTGGCCTACATTTGGTGTTTCGTTCTTCTTCCAGAGTGCCCTGAAGAAAGGGGTGGGAAGCATGAGAAATAAAAATTTTTTAAAAAACACACAAACACATATGTGTGAACTCCTGTAAACCACCCTGTCTCTTGAAAAGCTGCTAGGTGATGTCAGGTCCTGGAAAAGGCTAACACAAATGCTGAAAGGTTCAAAATAACCAAGAAATACTCGGTCTACGCA
Organism: Porphyrio hochstetteri; assembly: GCA_020800305.1. NCBI lineage: Eukaryota > Metazoa > Chordata > Aves > Gruiformes > Rallidae > Porphyrio > Porphyrio hochstetteri. Next base: position 38,065,176 of record CM036905.1, read on the forward strand.
GCCTGCAAGTACAAATGACACCGTGCTATCTTGCATAGCTTTAATGTGTCAAACCAAAATGAAAAGAGAAGTATGAGAAGAAAAATGATGGGGGAAAAAAAGAAATCAGTCAAATTATACACAGCAGCCTGGCACTGTTCAGCTGCATCAATCTCCTGGCTGTAGCGCTGCAGTATTTGAATTTTGCACAGCGTTCACATGGTATTTCCATAGTCTACAGAACACACTGAAGGCTACGCTCCCAAAAGGAAAGAACCTCCCCCCACACCCCCTCCCAGGAAGATGTGTGATGATCAGTCACCGGTAAGCATGTTAAACATGATAAAACATATGTGTACACACACACCTGGATAAAATCAAAGCCATTTCCATGTTTCTAATGTATTTTTTTCTTTTCACATAAGGCTTTAAAAGTGGTATTTGGTCATTGCCTGCCAAAAGAAAATCCAGTGAACCTTAGCTGAAACATTCCTTAAGCTCTTTGGGAATTCATGTCTCGGACCTTCTTTTCAGTCCTGTTTCAATCTTCTCTGTGTGGCTGGAGTATTTGATTGTTTACCAGTCTCAGCATTCACAGAAGCCACAGTCTGGAACATGACTTGCAGCCAAACATACCCTTTGACAACACCTGTAAACACAAAGCCCAATGACTTAGTTGGCTCTAAATAAATAAATAAATGAATAACCTCTTCTAATTTTAAGATGCTCCAAAAGGTCTTTAAAATACTCATCCTTTGGAGACCTCAGGAAAGCATAAATGGAAAATTATAGTGAAAAGATATGATGACCAGCAACTTTTCTTACTGGATAGCAAAAACCTTTCATTTGGTAGGTTTTCCTTTGTAACTGCTGGTGCTGTCATTTCTTCAGTGATAAAGAACTGAATGGCATTCAACCAATGCCAGATTTACTAGGTTTTACCTAGCAGATAGCCAAACACGGGCACTGGTTGCAGGCCCTGGAGGTCTCCTTCCCCCACAGCTGGAGCTGGTGTGCAGAAATGACTTGGGGAAGACAGCAAGCTTTAGAATAGATTGTTATTAAATGCAAAACCTCTGGTACCTTATGGGCAGCACATCTAAAATGTGATCAGACATTTTATTCCTGTGAAGTTATGAATTCTTCACACATTTGTACACAGGAGACAGATTACTTCCTCAGACAGCACAGGGAATAGAAGCAAATACTGAGAGCTCAGCACACATACAGCCTTACCAAGGACAGCAGAGGATGCTTGAGTTTCACTCCAGAACAACACTAGAAAAGTAGATGTTACAGACATCTAAGGCAGATTTATTTTACATAAAAGTGGATTATCCCTGTCAGTGCTGTTTCTTCCTGTGAGGAAGGAAAGAATTAAAGGTCTTTTGAAGTTTTCCATGGCAGCTCTTGGTCCCCATGTCCATGGGCTGCCATCACAGCAAAGGCAGAACTAGCTGTCAGGAAAGGCCAAATGTTGTGCAGCCAGGTCAACTTTCAGCCTCCAACACTGAATCTCACACTTTAGGGGCATCTCTTTTGTTATGATCCCAAACAAAAAGCTGCGGCTAAATAAAGGGCAAGAATATTAAAACCATGTAGCTGACTCCCAAGAATGAAATAGTAACATCAGAGAACTCTTCCCTTTGGTCTTGAAGAGACTGATCAAAACCTATTGTAAATCTGAAACTGAGCCATATTTTTACTGTGCAAACAGAATTGATCAGCGATGTAAAAATAGGACAGCAAAACAGTAATTTATTCTCCATTATGGGGATTGTATCACCCAAAATAAACAACTTCTTCATATCCACCAGCTGCATGTAAGAGTTATTTCCAAGGCTGACAACTGCCTGCACTATTTATGTAATTTAGAAGTCTGAAGTATTTATGCCATTAAAATCTAGCATGTGGTAGAGGTCTGGTTTTATTCTAACAGGTCCAAGGCACGAATTAGACCAAGCTCATCTTTTTTTTCCTAACAGCAATGGAAAAATATTACGTTATTGAATTTGTAGCAAGTAATCATTTTACTAAAAATAACAACTCAGGAAGCACTGGGAGGTAATATTAGATTGATAGTGACACAAATTAATTGTCTGAGAATTCTTTCTATATAAATTAAAACACACTGTAAATTTCTTACTCTGGCTGATCTTCCTTAGTCATCTGTCATTCTTCCTGTGCTTCTGTCTACCTTTTCCTGCATGCACAGTAATTATTTTCAAACTAAAGCACTGTAACAAAATCAATGAAACCACATATTCTAACCAAACCCCTTAAGTGTACATTGGCTAAATAAAGATATTATCAGTTTCATAGTCAGAGGGACACATCTTTGCAACATTCTTCATACTTTAGTCATTTTTTACTTTAAAAAAACCCCAGAATTGTAGTATTGCTGTTTTATATAAATCACTAGAGTGAAGCTATTATTTTGCAATGGAAGTTTACTGTTGTGCCAGGAAATGCTAGAGCTTTATTATTTACTTTTCTGTGTGATCTTGTCAAAATTTCTCTCAAACCCCACTGCTTCAAATCTGACAATGTTACTATCAGCTTTGGAGGAACAGCTGAGGTGATAAATCCTCTCATTTCTTCATCTAGTTTGCTGTCCAATCTCACTGCATATAGAGAACTCATCTTTATTTTCTAATGTTCATGAAAAGAGTGTAAACTGTAAATCCAACACAAAACACCTGTGGTTTTGTCTATTGTCCAAAGTGAATTTTAATTGTGACCTACATGAAGTTTTCCCCTCTGACTTCAAGAAGCCAGGTTAAAAAATGCATCTCCAAAGGAGATATATAAATGTGTGGTTGTGTATGTATGTGCACATACACATTCACTGTACTTTCCTGCACTTACTGTTGAAAGCGTAAGCATCTTTCATAAGAGACATCCCAACTCTCAAACTATTTACAGATACTATTTGGTACCAACAGTTCTGCTCTTTTAGTGAGAAACACTTTCAGTGGAAAACACCTCACAGAATCACAGAATTACAAGGTTGGAAAAGACCTTTAAAAACATCAAGTCCAACCATTCCTGTCCAATGCTAAACCATATCCCTAAGTACCTCATCTACCTGTATTTTAAACACATCCAGGGATTGTGAATTGGGCAGCCTGTTCCAGGCCCTGACAACTCTTTCAGTGAAAAAAAATTTCATAACATCTAATCTGAACCTGCTTTGTTCCATTTCCCCTTGTCCTATCTCCTGTCACTTGGGTAAAGAGACCATGTCCCACCTCTCTACAACCTCCTTTCAGGTAGTTGTAGGTGGTGATAAGGTCTCCCCTCAGCCTCCTCTTCTCCAGACTAAACATCCCCAGCTCCCTCAGCTGCTCCTCATAGGATTTGCCCTCCAGCCCCTTCACCAGTCTGGTTGCCCTTCTCTGGACGCACTCCAGGACCTCCATGTCCTTCTTACGGTGAGGAGCCCAGAACTGGACACAGCACTTGAGGTGCAGCCTCACCAATGCCGAGTACCTCTTAAGACACTCTCTCAGAGCTCAAGAAACTTTGATAATCTGTAATGCAAGTCTCAAAGATAAGAAGTCGAGGCTTGGAGATGCAAGGAAAAACTAGCTACTTAGTACAATTTACAAAATAAAAGGAGCATCTCCATTGGTCTCTATGCTTGCAAAATCATGTTTAGAATCTCTGAACTCAACCGTTTGCATTTTGGTTCCACATGTTTAGACATAAAGCTTAAATTTGGGCCAGTGCAAGCAGTCTTCTTTAAAACTGGTAAGTCACACATCACTCTTGTTTAAAGGTAAGAGCGCTCAACGTGTCTAAAAGGTTTTCATAGATTCACATCAGAATTATTAAAACTTGTGTGAGATTAAATGTCAATGCTTTCATGGTTAATTGACTTACATTATCTAACACTTATTCCTATAATTTCATTTTGCACTATTCCCTGCTCATTTTGCATTCTGAAGGAGAGGAGGGCAGTTTTTCAGCTGACCTAATGAAAATGCTGCCACGACAAATGAGAAACCAACCTGTGTGCAGTGGAGTCCAGCTGGAGAGAATGCTAATTTCTCTGCCTCAATACTGCCTTCAAAGAGATTATTCAAGCCTCTCTCTGACATGGAACACAGTGATCAGCCAGTGAATGCTGGCGATGAAAATAACCTTTATCTGTTTTAACAAAAAGGTGAACTAAAAAAAGCAGTCATGCCCTGAATGTTTACTATTAGCAATGAACAAAGTGACTTTATTTAGTGCTCTTTCAATAACTTTCATTGATAGGTTTGTTACTGTGGATTCCTGAATTATTAAATCAGTATAATTTATCTGTACGAGGCGATGGAAACCTGATTTTTTTGAAATTTTAAAAACAATAATAAAAATTCACTGAGATCTAGCAAATGCCTAAGAAATCTGGGAAACAGATTTAACTTCATACACTGAAACCCTGAAATCCCTGCCCCTGTAAAGCAAGTGGAGCAATTTAGAGAATTCAGGTATCAAACAGCCAAAAGCACGAGGACAGCTCTGATGAAGAAACATGTCTCGGTCCCAATCTATCAAAGACACGTCGATGAACTAAAGTCAGTTAAATGAATGAAAAGACTAAGCATAATGAAAACCTCATTAAGGTGACAAAATCTACCCCTGCAGAAGTGACCTAAGATTTCTGAATTTTCACCTGAAGAAAAGCAAGCTATCACAGGGATATGGAGGAAGTAGCCTACACCACCAGGAATACATCTAGCAGTAATAAATACTAACTGTTGCTCACGAACAGTGTTCTTAATGTATTTTAAACTTAGAGTAAGTAGTGATATAGAGAAGTCAATCTATTTTGTCTTTGTCTAACTAACTAACTATATATATATATATAAAAAAATCTTAATGAAATCAGGCTGTCTTTATCTACTATAGAAATATTTATAAATAAAACCATGACTACAGCTGAACATCACCCAGTAATAGCCAAACCTGGCAGTGCCTTCCATGACTTACAAGTACATAAAGATATTAACATCAAGCTTCCATGTAGTGCTTTCTATCAGCTATATCAAAGCACTTTAGGAAACAAAGAAGAATCAGTATTTCCATTTTAGATACCAGGAAATCACACACACAAATTATCTGAGAAGGTTAAAATAAAAATCAAGATAAGAAAAATGCCATCTCTGTGCACTGAAGATTTTCTGTAGTCATGGGCAATTGTACATGAAATTTTATAAGCATTTGATCTCTCTTTTTTCTCTTAGGAAACAAAAAGAAAACTAAGATCTGAGTACTTAACAGCACGGACAATCAAATGGCACATTTAAACACCCATTAACAACTCAGAGTAAGTTTTTTTAAAATAATGCTTAACATTTCTTTGATTGGTCATGATAAACCACAAATACTGAAAATGAAGAAAATTAAGCTACAATTACACTGAACTCTTTTGTGGGGTCCTACTGCACAGGAACGTGTTGTGCACCTAAAAACAAGGGCAGATCAGATTTCTAGTGAGATTGTCTAATTCTATCTCTAGAAGCGATGTTATTTGGAGTAGTACAACTGTGATTCATTACTTTTAGCATAGTAATACATGTCTATGAGTCACAGGTAGGAAAGGTCCTGATTTTGTCACGACATCAAACAGTATTGCCACTGTTCATACTGGCAAAGATAACTTGCTCTTCTGCACAGAGTTCAGAACACATGTAGATTTTGGGGTTTTTTTCAATTTTGTTTAAAGTTCTCTCATGCCTGTTCTCTCAACAGAAATGGGAAAGATTATAAAGGCTTTGTACACAATTACCTAGTGTCTTCATCAGAAATCACACCCATGGAGGCTATACCTTTGTAATTCAGATTAGTGACAGCAGAAGTTGTAATCAGAACATAGAGGCTGCCCAGAGAGGTTGTGGAGTCTCCTTCTCTGGAGACATTCAAAACCTGCCTGGATGCATTCCTGTGAGATCTAGTCTAGGTGACCCTGCTCTGGCAGGGGGGTTGGACTAGATTATCTTTCAAGGTCCCTTCCAACTGGTAACGTTCTATGATTCTGTGATCTACACAGTGGCAGTCAGATGATGCTACTGCTGCAAATTGTGTTCAGAGAATGAATTCCACAGGTTGTTGGGTTTTTTTTTGAAAGATGAATATTCATAATAATTAAAATGAATTAGCAAAATCTTAAAAATAAGCTACTAACTCTTAATTTTTTCCTGAGCTTCCCCACCAGCAGCATCCCCAAAAGTCTACCCTAGTTTAAATATTTGAACAGCGACAAGTGCTTGTCTTCTACTGAAATATATAAAACTGACTGGCAGAAATAAAATTGTGCATAAATATAAGCTTGGAACTAACTTTTGATGCTTGTCTGATACTGTAAGTGAACTCCCTCAAATTCAGATTCAAGCTTTTACCCTAAGACGTGTTTGTAGAAGACATTTTCTTACTAACCAGTTAAGAGCAACTAGAATTTCCAAGGGGACACTCTTATTCACCCCATAAGGTACACTTTGCACAGATATCTTTAAGGCTGCTTTGCCTTATTAACATTAAACTTTATATTTAATATAAAGTTGAACACATCCAAAGAATTATATTACCTTATCTAAATATCAAAGATAGTATTCAGAATATCTGGGCAATAGCTAATAAAATATCGATGTGACTAGTTGTTTCGGTGGCAACTTGAATGCCACCAGCCATTCATGTGGGACAGCATTTTAAGTGCTTGTTGGCTGTGACACAGACCTTGAGTTGTCAAGCAGTAACCATCACCCCAACACAAGGAGACCTGGAGAAGTTCTAGAGGGTTTCAGCAGTTCATTCCACCCTGTAAATACTGTTGCAGTCAACGTTGGGGCAAGCAGCAATGTACATGATGATGCAACGAAGAAGTTAGGTCTACTCAAATCACTTCTTGGAGAAGTCATTATTTTTCAGCACAGTATGCTGGAAATAAATTACACACACACACACATACACACACACGTATTTTCTGGCAGGTGCACTGCACTGTTCTTAATGAAAAACAAAATAATCTTGAACTGAAAGACACATAGCCTGGAAAAGAAGTAAGGGAAGAAAGGAAACCAAATACAGAGCTTCATCTGATTTGTGATTTGTAAATTAAAAAAAGCCAAACCTTTTCAAACCTTTCTATTAATAAGCAATGTCTACAATCTAATTTTGATTAATAGAAATTATATCCACACACAGAGAATTCTAAAAAGACAATCTGTTCGTGGAAAGAAGCGCCTAGCAATGGTGGAACAGGATAGAAAGTGATGTGTCACCTTCCTTCATTACCAGTACCCAAACAAGATGGATCTGGAATGGTCTTCTGAAGGTCATCATGCTAACTGCTGGTGAAAATGAAGACTGTAGCATATGGAGGTGTGCCTCACAAGGGTTTCCAATGTGTAGCTAACACTGGAAGTTTTTCCCCAAAAGGAATTTATTCTCTTTGAACAGATCACAACTTCCAGTCCCTTGACCACATTTGAGTAATTTTTAGCTCACTATAATGAAGCAGGAGGACCGCCTCACTGTACTTTTCTTACAGTCTACAGTGACCAGGTTTGCTAAATCCTCTTCATCAAACCTGCGCTGCAAATCCATTGCTGGAGCTGCAAATTTAAGCCAGGGTCTGCCCCTTCTGAGGACTGAATCTTAAAGAAGGACACTCCTGTGACAATCCTACTAGAAAGAATAGGCTTGTATATGTCTAAATTGCTGAAGTCATTTAAGTATCTGACAGGAAAAAAACATGTTGCCAGCTTTGCAGAGGACACATTTCAAGGGCAGAACTGAAAACAACATTTATGGATTGTGCAGATACAGCAGTCCCAAAAAAAGATTTTAATGAAGTCTTACCACCTATAGCAAAGGGCTTGGAAAACCTGCATAGTCCACCTTACTCTTACACACATCAAACTCCAGAAACTGCATGGTTCTTCTTAGAGTCTCAGATATAAGATGTATCAAAAGGTTTAGGAGATAGCCAACTTCTTTCATCAGCCAGATACAGGTGGTGGACTCTATAGCTCAGTTGTATTTAATGTCTACAATTCTTTGTGCTGCTATAGGTGTTAGAAAAACACTGAAACAATTCACCTGGAAACTGCAGTTAACTGTCTCCCAAAATGCTCCTCTGACAGAGAGGGTACTTCTGGTTCCTCAGGATAGATTCCCTACCTTAAGGCATTCTGCCTTGTCATATGGTATGTGTCTGCTTCTGTACATTTCTGGAGTTTATTGCTCCAGACCATTCCTAAACTCTGTCATCCCAAAAACCATAACCATATGTGATGGGGCTGTGGTCCAAGATCACTGATTTCACATTCTGTATTACAATGAGCAGCAGATAAAGACTTTAAAACCTTTTAACTGCACAACTGTGTACTGGTGCATTCCATAAACTATGTTCTAATCCAAGACCACTATTAGCTAAGCGATGCCAGAGTTCTGCAACAATTCTGTCCTCCATATCTTCAGCCTGAAGATCATAAATGTCAGACAGTATTACTAGTCATTATTTATCCCACATTATTTTCTTCCCTCAGTGGTATTTGTGTCATTTAGTTTTGCCAGTTTATTGTGCACTGGTTTCAAAGGTGATAATTTTTAATCACCATTTTTAGTTTGATGATTTATAGTTTCCTACGACTATTCCTTCTATTACAGCTATGAGAAGCAAGAGGTAAAAGCACTACCCTTTCTATTGCTATCTGTTATCTTCATAGCCTTACATTAGCATTATATCATCTCTGTCTTGCCTAAATAGTCTGAAGAGGTATTGAACCGAATGCTTTGACATCTACTAAATGTTCCCTTTACATTATTCATGGGTAATTGTCAAAGCATCAACAGACAGCTAGTAAACCTTCTTGCACCTGTACAAAAACCTGAAAGCTACAAGACACATAGTGCAGTGGGAAGGTGAAAACTTCTTCCTAGGTAGAAGATTTACATTTGGGATGTGCCAAGCTGGATGTACATGTGTCTGCGTCTGGGATAATGTGGAACACCACCCCTGGAGCCCTGCTGGCTTGTTTCCCCCTCTCAGCAGTTTCAGTGTCATCCATAACAGACACAGCACTAAAGAGACATCTGAACTATCCGATGAGCTACCTGTAGCCAAAAAAGTTACATAGGTTGGTCAGTTTTGGAGTAACAGAGACAGCAGACGCAGCAGGGTGGGGAGGCCTGTTGGCAGTTACAGGCAAAGCAACACAAAAGCACCTTGAGGAAAGGGCCCTTTGGCCTTTTCATGTCAGCAGAACTAGATTTCATCACCTGAAAAGTAATCACATTTACAAGACCCGCTAGAACAGAGGTCATGTAAATAATCCTTCCGGTTCCAACCATCTATACTTTTCAGAAGCAACTAAAACAATAATTTGTCTACAAAGGTCCACCTCACCCCTGTTTCCTCCTCATGTACTTTCTCAGCTCTTTAGGACCAGAAATTGCTCCTTGCTTCTGTGTGAGGCCACACAGTAAAATCGACAGTAACACCTCCTTACTTGTGTTATTTTATACAAGGAAACACTACAGCAAGGCTATGTCAGGGGGACATCACTTCCTCTCTGACACTCCCAGCAAACGTTCCTGCTTCTCTTCTCATTCACAAAGAACTTGACTCTGCTGTGAACAAGCACCTGCAAACACGTAACAGGATAGCACTACTCTCTCTGCTCCTGAGCAGACATCTTTTCCTACATGGGGCAGCGAGGAAATTTAGTATGGGGTACAGGAACAGATCAAGATGACTTGGACCTAGTTTTAAAGAAACAGTAAGAAAGGCTGATCATGGTAAGCAGAGGCGAGGTGAAAATACTAGTTTTACTTTTTTAACAGACACGTAATTATGCTGGAGAAGAGAATAAAAACCAGCCAGACTTCACTTCATGCAGTGGCAGAGGGGGTGTAGGAGGTGGCATGAAAACACCCAGTTTGTGCCTTGGGCAGGGCTGGCACTGGGCCCTAGGGGATCACAGGGAAGTGCTCACACTCACTAGAAACACTCAAAACCAGTGACCCAGTAAAATCACGTTGTCCTTATTATTGCCTCTATTTGCAGTATCTGATTGAAGAACAATCACATGTTAGCATGCCCACAGACTCAATGTCTGCTAATTGTGCATGTGGATTTTCTCCATGGTGGACATCAGCCTTCACGAGTAATTAGCACATGATCTGTTTTCCTCTTAAATATGAGATCGCAGAGATGAGTCATTTGTATGACTTCTTAGGATCTACTTGATCCAACTGATGACATTTAATAATAAATGTCAAAATTTAGACAACTGAGTGCCTTCATTAGGCTACAGCTTCCATCTGTGCTGCAATAGGTGAAGCGGCTCCACCATACCAAAAAGCAACACAGAAAACTGGTGTCCAGCTGTCTGCATTACTTTCCATCTCACACTCTGAGCATCCTGTAAGTCACTGAGTATACAAAATTTGATTCTGTATAAATGAGACTTAGAATCATTTGACAGGCATCAAAAGTGCTCAGGAATGTCCCCCGAGTTCCTGGCAAGACTGTGAAGATGCCAGTAACTTTGTACAAGTTTTCTGTTTCTTTCTGTGTAATACAGGGTTTGCACTACTCTGAAAGCCCAGCATGAACCACGAATTACTGTCTGACTTTCTGATTCCTAGCTGACAGCACGGGCTATTTCTATTAAATCAGGTTGTAATTGCAAGAAAGAGGTAAGAAATAAAACCAGGATAAAATGTTCAAAAGTTAGTCACCCTGTCAGCTCTATAATTTAGGTTACAGATCTAGATCTGAACCTACTCTCAAGACAGAATTCCCTTCCTGACAATCAGATTTCTCACACTTCTTACTCCATCCTGGTTAAGTGTGAAATTTGCTATGGGAACTTCACAGCACTACTTAGAAATTCATTTGCATTGCCATGTTGCAGCACTACATATTCCCATACAGGATATGCATGCTCTCATTTGAGAAGACAGAGCAGGGCTTCAGATACTCCTTTAAAAGAACTATTTTTGACACAATGACATGTCTTCAAAACTGGGAGTTACTGTACTTCCCCCCATTTTAGCTTACACTAGAGCAGGTAGGGAACTGAAAACTCAACTCCTTTGGGCTGCAACTCAGTTCTTCCAGTTCTTGAGTGACTGCTCTACAGAAAAACACAGGTGTCTGATCCTCTGACTGCACCTTTTTAAAAGAAACAACAGCTTGAGACCATTTTCACAGCTTCACAGAACTGTAGGGGTTGGAAGGGACCTCCAGAGATCATCAAGTCAAATCCCCCTGCCAAAGCAGGTTCCCTAGGACAGGTCACACAGGTAGGTGTCCAGATGGGTCTTGAATATCTCCAGAGGAGACTCCACAGCCCCCCTGGCGGCCTGGAAAGACTTGCCACAGGTCTGCTCTTACATAGGTATATGTAAGAATATGAAGAAGAATATGAACTTCCTCAGAGGATTTAGGTGAAGCAGGTCTTAAGGCAAGACTCATCCCATCTAATTACAGCATTTCAGAGAGAGGTCCAAGTTACAAGCACAACCACTCCGTATAGACTCATTGTGGAAAGAGTGGGGAGAGATTGGCACCTTCAGGCTGTGAGTCACATTGGGTATGTATCGTGCTGCCAGGAATGGGGAAGTTCGAAGATGGAACAAAAATCAGTGTAGGAACCCGGGGAATTATTGGTCAGACAGGGAAAACATCCACTCTATTAGAAACCTCCAATAGAATTGGTCAGTGCCGGAGGTTTTCTGGTGATTTGGACTTGGGTACCCAAGGTTAGCCCAAGTCTTGTTTTAGGCAAAGCTCTCATGTGGATCTGTTCTTATTATGCCTATTTCTTAAGGCATTTTAAAAGAATAAGAAGTAACATTTAAAAGAACTATTTTATTGCTGGTTACTTATTATAACCCAGCAAATCTGGATTTGCAGATGAACATGCATTAAGTACCCTGTGCTTGGGCTATTTAACATTCCTAACATTGCATCTTTAAAGTTTTGAGTACAAATATCAAAACTAAAATGTCTAAATATCAAAGGAGGGCAACAGGGATGGTGAAGTGTCTGGAGGGAAAGAATTACAAGAGCCTGAAGTCCTTTGGTTTGTTCAGCCTGGAGAAGAGGAGGTCGATGGGAGACCTCATCACAGTCTGTGGTTTCCTGTTGAGGGAGAGTGAAGGGGCAGGCGCTGATCTCTCTGGCGACTGGTGATAGAAGCCGAGGGAACGGTATGAAGCTGTGACAGGGGAAGTTTAGGTTGGATATTAGGCAGTGGTTCTTTGCTGAAAGGGTGGTCAGGTGCTGGAAAAGGGTCCCCAGCAACGTGGTCACAGCACCAAGCTTGGCTGAGTTTGAGAAGCATCTGGACAATGCGCTCAGTCCCATGCTCTGACTTGGCTGGTCCTGTGTGGAGCCAGGACTTGGCCTCAATGATCCTTACGGGTCCCTTCTAACTCAGGATATTCTATGATTCTATGATCTTGTTCTGCCTGTTATATGTCATCTCTTTACTGCTAAATTAATATTTATTATTCAACAAACACAGTTACAAAATCCAACCACCCATTCTAAATTGTTCTTCGGGAGTTATGAATAATGACAGGTACAAAATGCACTAATGACTTATGGTCAGAAGCCATTAAGGTAGAATGACAATATTTTAGATTATAACTTTAAGACAGAATAAAACTTTAACAGAGTATCTGGTAGGATTTAAAAAAATAATTGGTTTCTGGCTTCCTGCATCTTCCTTGAATTTTCCTATGCCAACTTTCTTTAGACGTGTTAATAAGTATTAAAAAAATCTTTGCAAAATATGCTCTTATTCAACTATAAAATAATAACTTCCTCTACACTGAACAATGTATGCAACACTGACAAATGATGACCGGCTCAAAGATTCCAGAACAGGAATCCATTAATAGCTACTACGCATGAATTATTAATCCTTTTCTTTTCCAGTTCATAAATCATTCTGATTGCATATTTGTGGACTGATACAGCAGAATGCATACTCCACATTAGTTCATTTTTTTCTTCACAATCTGATATATAAAGTTCCTAGTACCGATATCAAGGTAGTCACTAATCAAAATATTAACTGCAATTAGCTCAGCTAGGATGCGGTTTTATTCAGTGCAAGAAAACAGCACTCTCTTTACAAAATCATCTCTAGAATAGGATGCTTGCTCAATAAGAAGAAGTCATCTTCTCCTCTAAACTGTTTATCTGAGAGGCTGTTAACAATGTTCCTTTTTCTGTCACTTGCTGAAGAGTTAAATGAGTTACGGATTAATAAAGTCAAAATTAGAATTCCACCAGTAACTTAAGTACTAAAACTACACCAAGATCAGGACTCAAAGGGTGAAGCACAGCACGGCTCTGATCTAAATGCTGCTGCTTAAAAAAGCTAGATGTCAGGTTAGTCATCCAGGTTAGTCATCTGCTCTGTTGAACTTTTGGAGGAATGGTTCCCATTTGGGGGAGCCTCCTTCTCACTGCTGACTACAGAGAAAGCGGAGATCAGGAGTTTAACTGGACACACACGTTTACATGACTAAGATTAGCTTAAACATTTAGATGACTCACTGGTTGCTACCAGCATCGTGGACTTTCTCAAATGCATTTTTCTTTTTAACTGCATCAGTTCAATGGTCCAGAGCATTGTGAGGGCTTCCAAACCCTAAATACCAACATGAGCCAGGGGACAAGATGACCCAGCACAGAGCAAGAAGGATGCCAGACCTTCTCTTTTGAGGGTGGGGCAGATTTATAGCAGAATGAAGAAAACTGCCTCTTGCAGTACAAAGGATGCCATTATTTCCTCAGTGGGTTTCTGGAGCAGAATACCTTTTTGCCTGCGCAAGTAGAGAATTCACTGAGTAGTGTTTCTACTTAAAAATACAAAATTCTCCCTCTTAGAGTGATTTCTAGTCATTACTTTTCCTGGTGTTTATTTTAGCTAATTAACTAAAATTATGAAACTGTATTTCATGCCAAAAATATACTCACCCAAGTGCCATGATTTTACTTGATTGTGATCAGTGATCTATAAATACTTACACTCTCTACAACATTACTATTTTCCAGGCATTTTCCAGTTATCTGCACTTTATAGTTCTTGAAAACAAACTTTGCAGTTCTAGAAACCACCAATGTCAGACACAAGAATCATCAGCATCAGATAGGGGAACAGAAATCTTTGAGCTTTAAGTGGGCAAAGCTATTAAAATGTCACTCAGGACCATAAGGGAGTTTGGGACACTGAAGAAACAGCCCCAGTGAATGGACAGCCTTACACAGTTACAGTTGATCAGCTACAACAAGTACAATGAAGGGCTGCAAGGTTGTTCCTCTGTAGTTTCAGAAGTAAAATGTGATGTGTGAGTTGAAATGTGTGAAATCTGAAATGCTTGTGAATTGCAGCACTGTAACTGGTGGTCCAAACAACAACTGGCACAGGTTTAATAGTAACACAACGGAGGTGAAAGGTGGCAACAGTAAGATTCCTCACAAACTGCAGCTGAACAGAAACTGCCAACATCCCACATGTATATTTAACAGCTTAAAGTGCAATCCTTGTCACTACTCTGAGACAGGGCTTCTGCCAGCATCCCAAATGTCAACTCCTCGTGGGCAGAAGAGAAAGGAGAGGTGGTTGGGGTCAAGGCAACAGGTCAAGCAGTGCCATGAAGGCTTGAAAAGGGAGCTGTGCAGCTGCCATAACAATAAGCTTAACTGATAAATATTATGCACTTGCTAGTAAATAGGATGTCTTCAAGGCAGTCAAAGACTAAAAACTCTAGATATTTGCCCTACTGTCCAAATGTACCACCTAAACATAGACGTCTTCAATTGCAAAACACCGTTGCTTACATCTATATACTTATTTTACAGGAAAAATAAATAACCAGATGAAAAAGCACATTATTCAAGACTGGCAGGTGCTGCATGACACGGAACATGAACAACCAATCCAAATGTACATAAGTAGAAACATAGTTCAGATTTAGGCTAGAGAGCTAGGCCCCACCGAGCAGCTCTTCAGCTGTGGGGACACAGCATTAAGCTACCAACTTGTCCTAGATAAAGAAGCTTTTGTGACAAATCCTGTGACAATCAGAGTTACATTTCTAGTCAAAGCTGAACAAGAAAGATAGGGGACTGTAAACAAAGGATGGACTGGCTGATGGCAGCTAGGAAAGGCACAGCACACCAGAGCACCAGCGGTGGAGCGTGGCCCCAGCACGGCTGGTAGCACCCAGCATGACAGCAGGGCCAGCTGGAAAGGCAGGCTCAGGGAGGCACAGCCAGTATCATAGAATCATAGAATGGTATGAGTTGGAAGGGACCCCAAGGATCACAGAGCTCCAACCCCCCTGCCACAGGCAGGGCCACCAACCTCAGGCCTGGATCTACACTAGGTTGCCCAGCGCCCCATCCAACCTGGCCTTGAACACTTCCAGGGACGGGGCATCCACCACCTGGGCAGCCTGTTCCAGCACCTCACCACTCTTTCTGTAAAAAAACTTCCCCCTAATATCTAATCTAAACCTTCCTTCCTTTAGTTTTAATCCATTTCCCCTTGTCCTGTCATTGTCTATCCTTTGAAAAAGTTGAATCCCCTCCTGCTTATAAGCTCCCTTCAGGTACTAGAAGGCTGCAATGAGGTCCCCCCACAGCCTTCTCTTCTCCAGGCTGAACAAGCCCAGCTTCCTCAGCCTCTCTTCGTAGGGCAGGTGCTCCAGCCCTCTAATCATCTTCGTGGCCCTCCTCACTCTTCTGCAAACAAGCTCATCTCTACCAATGGCCAGTGCCAAAACCAACTGCCAAACTGTAGATGGTAGCTGACTCCCTCTGAACCCTTCAATTCAGGCAGACTCTGTTTCCAGTCCTTAAAATCTGGGGAGACCTAGCTCCCTCCAAAGTCCACATACTCCAAGCAGGAAAACGAAGGGAGAGACGATGAAGGCTTTGCTGTACCTGCACAGTGAACTCTCCTCTCTTTATACTTTGAGAAGCAGTGAAACAGAAAAAGCGTGACAAAACCAGCAATGGAGTCAACATCCCCAGAAAGGCTGCTGAGGCAGCTTTGCAGATATGTTTTCAGATGCTTAGCAAGCATCAGTTACACCTAGCTCACAGTTTAAATTAATACTGAGGGCCTATGGGACAAGTGGCATCTTGGGAACAGCATTCTACATAATGTACTGCGCAGTAACACTGTTTTCCTCTCTCCCCACAGAAGATCCAAACCAAGAAAATTTAGCCTCAGTATGCTGACCTTTCAAGGGAGGAACAAGAAGCAATAAACACAAGGTGGTTTCTGCAGCCCAGTAAGAGAGCTCAATAAAACACATACAGATGCTGCTGCTGGTGTAAACCTCCAGTTTCCCAGTAACGGCCCTTAATTCTCTACTTATTCTTGATCTCCACTTGATTCAAATGTTTCCCAGGAGAGAAAGCCAAAGAAAGCAATTCCCCCTCTTCCCAGGACTGCAGCCTTCCCCCCACAACCCTTGGTTCTTTTCATAGAGAAACTCAACTACCAACTTCATCCACAGTGATCAGGAAAGCCCTGTGGCAGCCCTGCCCCCATAAACCCCGTGCCGCCTTTCATCATTAGAGCCTGGTCAGCTCGATAAAAGGATTTATTAACTTCCTGCATCAGCAGACTGAGGGCAACCAAGAGAGCAGAGAGGTCTCACACCCTTATCTCCTGCCTAAGGCAGTGACCATATATCAGGGATGGTCATCCTGCAGAGAAGATGCTACTTTTTATCCCCACTAGGGAATTTAACTGTCTCAATTCCATTCTGAGGCTCTCCTTAATGAATGGTTTCCTTAAATTCACAGATTCTGCCATTTTTCGTGCCACCATCTATCTGAGTGGGTAAATGTAGGGTAGCAAAGAATCGGGTTCCACGTCATCTATTTGCTGGGGAGAAAGGTCATCACATGAAGGCCTTATACCACTAAAAAAGCATATTCCATTTGCTGCATTTTGCAATACTGCAAATGCATTCAATTAATAATATATGGGAACACGTTGACTAATTTTCACAACAATTGATTAATTACAAAAATGTCTACAGTGATCGAGTATACAATCTCCACAGCATCTGCTGTACTTAAAAAATAGCAGTGGAGTAAGTTTCTCTCACTGCTGAGTGGTGCTGAGCTGGAAGTTTAATTAGTTTAATGGTAAGTTACCTAATTTTACATTTATTTCCAGAGGAGATAAGGTACATATGGATTATTTTTTCCAGTCCTATGCATGTTACTAAAATAAAAATTAATGCAGTTTGGGAAAGTCTCAACCCTTTTCATGCCCTGAGACACATATAAAAAGTAAATATGGTTAAAAGAATATTTTGTTTAAAAAAACATTTATTTTTCAATCGTTTATGACTTCGTATTTAGTAAAGTCGTGACTTTAAATTATACTAGGCTAGTTTTAGACAGTAATTAGTTCTAAATAAACCCTACCAGACTTACTGAACATAACTACATTATCACTTGAGATCACAAATTGAATTTTGAAGATTAGCAGAGCTATCTAATAATTTCTTTGTGCAGAGACAACACAGCTCAGGGAGAATGTTGCTCTACCATTAGCTTCTTTTTAATATATGAGCAAAAATAGAGGATACTGGTTCATGTTAAACAAAAAACCAAAAAATAGATGTCGTATTTATGTTAACACTGTGTCTTAGCTCCTGATAGTAAACAGGAGGTTTTTGTGTGTGTTTATTATGTTCATAACACAGTCTAAGGCATCGGGTATTTACCTTGTTTAGGTGGGTGCCTTTTGTTCATTCGACACAAGCAACTGATGAGGACAAATGTATTAAAGTATTATTCTCTTATCAGCAACTTCTTATAGCATTGCCCATTTTTTTTTTCAATTCCTACTCTTGAACAGCTTTACCAAGCAGCACACAGTCTAGTATTTACATTTTTAGCTAAACAAACCCACAATCACTGCTATTTGACCTAATTTATTTCAGGTCTCAAATGGAAAATTCCAAAAAGCAGAGTAGGAAAAAAATGTTAGAGGAGAGGCTATTGCAAAAACAACATTTTAACTTTGGTCTTTTCGCAGCAAAACACTACTCTGTAAAACTAAAAATTCAAACCAAATCTCAAAGAACTTCAATTAAATTCTCTGAATCATCTGGATTTATTTTAAAAGTGGTTCCTCAGTGGCCTGAAATTCTGTGTGATCAGTGCGCTGAATTTAAATGCTAATAAAATCACATTAAAAGAACAGATAAAAAGCAGTCAGAGGTTAAGTTTACATATACTGTATTTCTTGCAATAAGTACGCTTATCTACTTACAAATTGTAGCACATTACCACATGTTCAATATGCTCTTAAAGCACTGCAGAAATAAACAGCTAAAAACTCTCACATGGAAATCAGCAAAGTTTTGCCGTCTGAAGAAACAACTAGAAGAACTTCACCATGTAGATCTCTTCTTCTTCTTCTACTTAAGACAGATTTTTGAAAGTATGAAGTACCTCCAAAACAGCACCTGAAGTGCAAGCACCAGCAGCCTCGTATACACGCGGGAAAGCACTGAGGAAGCGTTTTAACAGGTCACTAGAAAAAATTCTGATCATCTTCTTTTGTCAAATCACATTTTAGACCTCAGTAACCACAGAACGTAAAGAAAGGCAGTGAGCAAAGATCACTGGTAAAGCAGAAGTATTTCTTGCTGCTAACACCCCTAGTCATACGTCATTTTGCATTAACTGAAACCTCCAGTCAAAAAAGCAGAGGGGGAAAGCCAGTGAGAAGGGCAGTAGAGAAGCTGTGGATTGCAGGAAAGGAATGTGCCAGGGCCAAAGTGCCTGGATCTCCAAAATGGAGTCAGGGAATACTCAAGTAGCAAGGCAAGGTGACTGGAAGCACCGCACAAAGCAGGGCAAAAGCCAAACGCTTGGCACGCTCAGGCGTAAAGATCAGAAGTTGCAGTTTCCTGCTGAGCTCTCTGCAAAGCAAGCCAAAGGCAGCTCCCATCCGTGAGGTAACGCTGTGCAAGCACAAGTCTCTCCTTTACACCATGTTGCTCTGAGTCAGTGGAGTAAATTCAGGACAAGCTACACAGCTCGACAGCACAGACTATGAACTAATCACCATAAAACAAAACCATCGCTGGCACCAGCAGCTCATCATTTACAAACATGTGACTAACATGAACATAGTAATATCTTTGTTCTCACTCTGAAGCAGTTATCAGAGTGAGAACATGGAAAATTGACATAAAAGCATGCACCAGTAGAAGACTCTTCATGGTGTTTTTCTGAACAGATACCTCAAAGACTGTGGAGTTTCTCATTTAGGGACTTTGTATCCGTATAATAAAGTTCAGAGTGCTTCACCTCTCTGAATTCCCAGACCAGTACTGAACTGGCTTTGAAAGGCAGAAAATGGAAGTACGCATTTATTTGACATTTATAATAAAACCAATTTAGGAAATAAGAAAAGTGTGATTGAACGCTTACATTCTTACAACACTAACAATTTCAGAAAGACAGTTTAAACACTGGGTCTTATTTGGGAAATAAGCTTAAAATTTGAAATGAAAAAAAGGGCAGAAACTGATTTGTGACATCACAGTATCAAAAAATCACTCCTCTACTTTCAGGCTGGAAAGCTGGGCAGGGAGAAACCAGATGAGGTTTAATAAAAGGAAGTGTAGTCTTGCACCTGGGGAGGAATAACCGTCTGTATCAGTACAGGCTGGGGGATGACCTGCTGGAGAAGAGCTCTGCAGAGAAGGACCTGGGGTCCTGGTGGATGACAGGTTGGCCATGAGCCAGCAGTGTGCCCTGGTAGCCAAGAAGGCCAATGGGATCCTTAAAAAATTAAGGATTTTAATGGTGCAATAAAAGGAGCGTTGCCAGCAGGTCTAAGGAGGTGATCCTCCTCCTCTACTCTGCCCTAGTCAGGCCCCTCCTGGAGTATTGTGTCCAGTTCTGGGCTCCCTGGTATAAAAGAGACAGGGACCTCGAGAGAGTCCAGCGGAAGGCTACAAAGATGATTAAAGGCCTGGAGCATCTCCCCTATGAGGAAAGGCTGAATGAACTGTTCAGCCTTGAGAAAAGAAGACTGAGAGGAGATCTTATTAATGTTTATAAATATCTCAAGTGTGGGACACAGGGGGAAATGGCCAGCCTCTTTTCAGTTGTCTGTGGGGACAGGACAAGGGGCAATGGCTTCAAGTTGAAGCACAGGAAGTTCCACACCAATATATGGAAGAACTTTTACACAGTGAGTGTGACGGAACACTGGGACAGGCTGCCCAGGAGGGTAGTGGAGTCTCCTTCTCCGGAGAGATTCAAGACCTGTCTGGACGCCTATCTGTGCAATATGAGCTAGGGAACCTGCTTGGGCAGGGGGGTTGGACCTGATGATCTCTGGAGGTCCCTTCCAACCCCTACAATTCCGATTCTGTTGTATACTTCACTAATCTCTAAGGCTCACTTGGAGGGGGGGGCAGGGGGAAAGCATAGCCGAGCTGTAGCTCAGCTCTGTTTCAGAAGGAAAGAAATAATACTGCAGTGGGCGAGTGAAAGCTGTTTTTCACACATCCATAAGCAGAAGAGAGCAGCCCAGTGAACTGCACTGTCCCCCGCCGGCCCCTGGGAACACGCAGCACCAGACACTTACACCCATCCTCTACACAAAGAGCTCTACAGCTGACCCAATACAGTCGCTCTTGTGCCTGAGGAAAAGCAAACCCGTCTTTGCCGCCTACCTGCTGAAATTGATTGCAAGTGTGAAGAGCTTATCAGAATGCAGGATCAGGCCCAACAGAATGCTGATTGAATAACTACACCGCCCTAACAGAGGGCCAGTAATAATGCAGAATGGAGTGGGGAGTGCAATCTGTGCAGAGATCTTCTCCCCTCCCTTACGCTCTCTGCGATTTTTGAAAGTATTCTTGCCAACATACTGGTTTGTGTCAAATATAAACCAGAGCCACTTGAGGAGACAATCTTCGGTGTTTACGCCTCTTGGTTGTAAAATTAGTCTCAAATTCATTATTCTGAAGATAAAAAAATCTGGATTTTTAAACATAAAGTGAAAAGTGTGCATCTAATTCTTGGAGCTGTGTTTTACCTATGGAACACTTTGCATCCTGTTTCTGCCCTGGGAATGGAATTTTTTTGTTTTCAACACAATTAACAGTTTTTACAAGAAAAAAAAATTAAAAAAGAAGATAAGACTGTATTAACTTTTTAATGCTGAAATAGACCTGGTATGCAATATCAGTATGCAAGAATCTATAGTCCATTTGTGCTTATTTTCATCATACCATTGTAGAATCGCTTTCTCTAATGGTCACAGGATTAACATTTGGTTTTCATTTAGTAAGTAAGTTTTTTTTTTTGTACTTAGAATTGCGAATTTCATTGTGCTGCAGCAGGCAATCTAAAAAATAGTTATTTTTTTATGGGCCAAAAGGGAATTTAGGAACAAATATAGCAATACTTTTGCAAGTGAAAAACCCCCTACGTTCCACCACAGAACTAAGAGAATCACCAAATCCATCTAAAAGTTCCTTCCAGACAGGAACAATTTTGGCAAGGTCATGATAATCCTTTGACACACTCAGACATCAACAAAAGTGTAATGTCAGTGTTCTGAGCACACCTTCCCTGCTGTGTACCACACTTTGCATTGCTCACCTGTCACTCCAAAGGCCGTTCTGCATACCTTCAGCCTAAACAGAAAGTCTGAATAAACCAAATAGATTAAGCAGTGTGTTGGCATATTTAAGCACATTTATCACCTACCATCACCAACTTGCTTCCTAAAGCACCTCTCTTTTGGGGAAAGGCTGTTTCCAGTTCAGTTCCTTGTTCTAAATGATACTCTGGCACCCCCCCCCCCCCCCTCCCTTCTGACAACAGTGGGGTATGAAAGGAATCATTTTTATGGCAAACCTGGGCTAAACTGGGGTGATGAGAATACTGTTATCATGCGTTCCCACTCTGTGTAGCTCGAGAGAGATTATATCAAAACATAAGAGTAAAAAAAAAAGACCAAAAAAAGGGGGTTTGGATACCCCTGACCTAGATTTTGATGTTTATTTTTTTTAATACCTGGGTCTGACTCAGGCACTTCCACTGACTTCATGTTCGGAGAGAACTAGGTTAAATGAATCATTATGTAAATGTGTCTGCTTCTCCTCCTGATTGCTTAACTCTGACACAAATATCTACCTTATAGATGCCTAAATTGGGTTAGATGGATGTCAGCAAAATATTTAAGAAAGCATTCTGAGGGAATCATGTAAACATCCCACACTTCCCAAGGCCTAAGCAAGGGAAAGCCAACAGCAATGGCTCCGTGCTGTGGACACCAGCCAGGTTCTCTCAGCTCCTGCAAAAAGAAAATCCTTCGCATTTGAGATTCAACTGATGCCGAATCTCTTTTGTCTGTCAAGAGGAAGATGAAATCAGCTAAGTGAACTAATTATGGAAAGGAATCGCTGTGTAATTATTGAAGTAACCTTTCTCACTTTTCCAGTTAGACAGAGTAAAAATACTTCACAAGATTTCCAAGGAATTAACACAATTTGTTTCCAAACTGTTTACAGATTCTCAAGAGATTACATTTCATGAGCAAGGCTATGTCTAAACAGAAATGAACACAGAGAAAAGGAGAGCAAGCAAGCAAGCTCTTCTATACATTGGGAAAGTACTTGATGGCATAGCTCCCTAGCAATCAAGCATCTGAAAAGATTTAATAGGCAGGGAAAGCTGGAGGTCAATGAGCACTGGAGAAGGCATTTTTATTCAGTCAAGTGAAATCATAACAGTGCAACGCAAGAGTAACTTGATTGGGATTATTTAGTAATTTTTACAGCACAAATGCTTTTCCTTGTTCATTAGATTACTGAATTAGGCACTCCAACTCTAAAGGAGTCTATCTAACGTTCCTCCAAGAACTCAGGTGAAATTTATGAATTCACCTGATTCTATTTTGAAACTTCTCAAGAGCTGTTACAACTAATTGTTAACTGTAACACTGTGCCAGGAACACCACCTCTTTGAAGAATCAGGGTAAGGGGCTTTGTCTAGCTGCTGTGAAGTGATCTACTTTTGTTCTGGTAATTGCTGTGTCACACCAATTGTACTACGCTGAGGGTGTTGCATACTGTCACTGTTTGTTTAACTACTGGAAAATCGCCAATAGAAAGAAAAATGGGAAATTGTTTAATGAAGTGGCTTTCTGAACAATATGAAAGAAAACTCCCTTTCCATATGACTCTTGAGCATCACCTCTCTCTAACACTTCATCTGTATACTTCTGTAGTCTCTCACATCTAAGGATCTCAGAGCTTTTTGCCAATATTTATTACACTTCATGGCATTCCTGTAAGGAAAGGAAACAACCATATCACCCCACGGTAACCAAACAATGGCAATATTGTAAACTAAGACATTATAATGGATTTTAAAATATTCCAGTCAAGATAAAAAAAACCCCAAACCCACAAAAATCTAGGTTGAACAGTGTTGGGGTTTCTTTTCTATACAGTATAGATAATATTCATTCTTTTATATATGGTTTCATGCTTCTGAGGAACTAGAAGTTTTCCAAACCTTATTTTCTATTTGGACTAAGACTAACAGTATTCTAAATTTAGTTCTCTCTTCTCTATGTCACAGCTGCTAGGCACCATGTTACTACTTCCCTTTCCTCTGCCAATATTAATCCCAAAATATGTTACAAAAAGCCACATATGCCAGGGCCAGAGAGAGATGTTTGGTGATACAGAATGCAGTGAACTCTTCAGGACAATAAACCAAAAATTATACTTTTATCTACCTGCAATAGAAAAACAAAGCACTGACAGTACCATGAGGACATGCACTTGAAAAGGACTCTGTGACCGAAAACGACATAGTAAGTCTGATCCACATTATAATACATGTCACAAACCATCATCAGTAATTCTTGCATCAGGTCTAATAACTTGTGATACACTAAAACACAGCTTTTAGCAAAGAGTCTGTCCTGGTTACGGTTAATCTAAGAGTAAACAACCCTTATCTTCAAAAAATACTTTTTATTGTATTTTTACGGAAATTTTTTTGCATTTGCAAATTCCCCTTTTATAGTGCTGCTGTATCTCTGTCTGTCAAATTAAAGAGCTCTCCAACAAGAGTTATCTGTTCTCAGTGCAGGTAGTTACAGCCTTTGATTGAATCACCTCTGAGCGTCTCTTTATAAACTAAATAAATCGAGCTTGAGACACTGCAAGATGTCTTTGTTAGACCACGAAGCAGTCTTGTAATGAGCTCTGTGCCTTCAGTTCTTCCACAGTTGTGAAGAAACATCAAACCATCAGTCTTTCCAAACCTCGTTTCTTTTGCCTCTGAATACACGTGAAAGTACTAAAACCCACAAAATACCCACATAATTCTCTAATAAAATTAACATTTATTATTTAGTATGACAGATAAATGAACGCTGAGACTTCTTACATGGGTATATGTTACAGAAGTGGCACATCAGCCAATACATACCATGTTACCACAGAAAAATCTATCACCTTTACAGTAAGTGTTCCTGCCTAGAAGATAGTCCAAAATACATTTCCTAACTCTCACGCTTATTTAAGGGCTTGGAAAACTGCAGTGCTATTACACCTATCTTCTTCCAGAGGCTGTTACATTCCTTCATTTCTGAATGAACTTACCACTTCCTTATGCTTCATTTCTGAAATTGGACACAGACACAAGATGCAGTATTTCAAAATTCCCCATTCTCTTTTAAAGCAAAGACGAAGAAACCACCAAAATACACAAGCAAAATTTACAGATCTTACAAGTATAACACCTGTGATGTAGAAAGTAAAGCATTAACTAATCCACAATCAGTAAATATTTAGACAAACTCTATCAAACTCACAAGGCCCTATGTGAAAAATGGATTAGAGTAAAAATAATCAATCATAATAAAAGAGACACCTGCCAGCTGATCAAAGGACATTTATCTGCAAGGAGATTTAAGACTTTCATCTTAGCAAACACTCATTCAGAATACACAGGGAGATCATTTTAATATAAATAAAAAAGAAAATGAAAACCCCAAAACCATGTTAGGCAAAATTTGGAACTCTATTTGCCTTTCTTTTTTTCCCCAAAAAGCCCAACTTTTTTTGTATATTAGAATAAGCTTCCTGAGGGTTGTGGGACTTCAGCAGTAATTATGGCTAGTACCTATGCTGGCAATGTTTTCTAACATATACTGAAATTAATCCCTACACAGAAACAAGTGTTTCTGTTTCTTGGTAATTTTTGCCATTACTGTTCCTAACACCAACCCAAGCAACTCTTGACTCAGAGGAAAAAAAAATCCTGCTAAGCTGCCGGTCACCCCTCTGATTTGGGTGAGACAGGATTATTTAATTACCAGCATCAGGAATCAATCCCAGTAACAATCCCAGTAATGCAGGTGTGCATCATGCATTTTTTTTCCTTCACCTGTCTGGATGGTACTGATACCAAGATTAGCACATTTTTCATATAAATTAGACAGAGAGCAATGGAAATAAAAGATTTCTTTCAATCCAGAATGTCTCACTGCTTCTACTGACCTGCAAATCTCATGGTAATAACAGTCTGCTATCAGCTCATTGAACAGGCACGCGGAACTCTAGCCCTCTGCATTAAGTGATGTGACTCTTGTCAAAGGGGCAGGATAGGCATTGGAAGCATCCTTCAAGAAACATCCAGCCTCAGTCTACATATTTTAACTTAAACCTACTTCCCCCCTGTTCTTTGTTCTAGCATTGAAAAAACTTCACCTCCACTGCGTAACAAGTAATTATAGGGTAACTTTAAATACTGTTAAACTTCCAAAGGAATGGTCTGCATACTTTAATTAAACTTGAAAATGAATACTGATGGAATAGCTTTTGACATAGCTGATCAAAGGAGTTCAAACAGTAGTATGAGCCTAAGAATTATACTTACCCAAGGAGGGGATACACATTCCAAGAATCTATCTTCTTAACCCGATCACAAAATATTTCTTGTTAAGGTGAAATAATCAACTAAAAAGCCCCACCAGTATTATAGGTATGATTTCAAAAATGAACCACCAACTTGTGAAAATCATCCTCTGCTTGTGGAAATTAATATGTGCCTCTGCCAACTTCTTTCTTTTTTTCCCCCATTTGTAAAATATATTGTGAATTCTTTATCCAAGTTCTGGTCAAAAGAGAACAGAACCAATGTGCAATGGGCCATATCAAAGGATTGCTCACAGGGTCTTTCATGAGCTTGTACACACAGAATCAAAGCAGGAAAATCTAGAATCATCAAATCATTTATGTTGGAAGGGAACCTTAAGATCAAGTCCAACCATAAATCAAACACTGCCAAGTCCACCACTAAATCATGTCCCTAAGCACCACATCTACACATCTTTTAAATCCCTCCAGGGATGGTGACTCAACCACTTCCCTGGGCAGCCTGTTCCAATGATTGACAGCCCTCTTGGTGAAGAAATAATTCCTAATATCCAATCTAAATCTCCCCTGGCACAACTTGAGGATATTTCCTCTTGTCCTATCACTTGGTACCTAGAAAAAGAGACTAACACCTACTTGGCTACAGCCTCCTTTCAGGTGGCTGTAGAGAGCAGTAAGGTCTCCCTCCTTCCCAATTTGCAGAACTCAGTTTGAAGCCTTACAGGTTACTCTGCTTTCATGACCAAATCTTTTGTAAAAAAAAAAAAAAAAAAGATATTTGGTTTCAAGTTAGCCTGAGCAAGTCATTTAACACACATCTGTATAGTCCCTCTGATTTGCTGGGGCTTAACTTTCAACACATAGCACTCACATTTAATCTAAAATATATCAGACAAAGTCCATGACATTTTGATTAACATCACATGAATTTACACTCACACATGCACTCTTCTTGTTTAACAGTGCCAATTCAATGATTTAACTTTTGTAGTAACTTTAGGATTACTGCTATTTAAGTAATAATTACATTTCAACACACAACACATCGTATTTCTTGTCTGTCAACAGAATCCTAAGGCTCTTTCATTTAATGAATTCATGGAGTATTAAATGCCATTAATGGAGCTTTCTTTAGCTGACAAAAAGGAATCACGTTTCCACAGGATTAACCAAATTTAAATTGTATTAGATCAATAAAAACATTAGTCACATTCATCTACCTATATCTAACTCTCTTCTAGTGTGTTTTGTCATCTGATGGAATTCCTAATTCACCATTCAAACCCAAAAGGCACATGAATTACACTTTTGTGGGGACATGAAGTCGTCATAATATTTACTTTATAACTGTGGCTTTATTAATAAGCACATAGCTGAATGGAGCCAAAATTAAATCATTTTTGCAGCTGTCAATGTGCCACGCTGTTCGACGGTACCAGATAAATTCATAATCACGTTGCTGATTGTCAGCAGCACGACAATGGACAGTATTATCACTGCTGGCAAACAAATGCCACAGAGTCCTCTGAGCCACGCTGTGCCATGACTGCTGCATGCAACACCCTGGAAAATCACATTTCTAGAAGGGTTAACTACCACTCCCCAGCCTGTTGTTCTATAAAGTATCCTCCTACTAAAGACTGAAGGCCACATGAAAAAAAATTAGATAATTGGCAATTAAAAGTGTTGGGAGATTGTAAATGGCTCAGTCACTACTGGGCTTGATCCAAGTCTGAAAGAAATCACTGAAAGACTCCCCCGATGATGCAGGCTGTAAATAAAGCTATTAAAATAAATCCTGTTACAGTATAGGCCTGAAGTTGTGTTCTATATTTTACACATTTATAACTACTAAGACCAGTGAATTGCTAGCACTTATCAGTTTTATTTTTAGCGCATATCCCTCTGAAATACTTAATTAGGTAATCTAATGTTCCACTTTACTATGACATTTAGCTGTGCAGAGGCACCAATAAACGGTACACAAATTAAATGCATAGCAAGGCTGAAGTGTTTTATGACACTTCTTCTCAATTCAAAAGACACAATAAACATCAACCAGTTCACAAAATAATCAAATATTGACACTCTAATAATAAACCAGGGCATCTAATACAACTGGTGATGAAATTAATGGGAAGCAATACACAATAAACATCCATCATTGCTGCCTCTCTAAGTTCTTATCTTCTTTGTCTTTCCTGTCCTTTTCCTTCTTGTTAGAAGCAATAGGCTTATTTTAGGGGTCATCCGGGATTCTCCATGAGCACACCAAATGTTTTACCAGTTTTAAATGCTAGTGCTTTCACTGAGAATATATGTTACATTCTGGAACAACTTCCTCAGGACCAAGCAGTGGTTTTTTTTAGTACCAGTTACTTTAGGCCATCCTGAGTAGCCTTTGTTCAAATGTATCCTGCAAGGTCATTGCATTAGAAAAATCTTTTAACCCTAAGAAACTGGAAAGTTTGTCTGACCCACTTTACAACACTTGTATGCTGACACTGCTTTCAAATGAACATCTGATTCCTAAGATTAATGATACAGCTCATCAGTTTAATGGGATATGGGAATTATTTACCCTGAACTAAATGGGGAAAAGGAGAAAAAAAAAGAAACTCAAACCAAAAAAAAACAAAAACAAAAACAAAAACATAAGTACCCTATACTCCACAGATACACAAAGGAGTGTGTGTTAGTTCCTGGATGAGGAATGCATGAACTAATGCCAAAGCCTGGATCCTATAAATTCCAAAATGTTCATCTGTAGCTTCCCCATAATTTTTCTTAGGCTTAATTCTGCAGACTAACAGCATTTGCCTCCTCCTTGATATCAGCCTATACCACCAGCCCCCCTACATGGCTCTGTCCGGGTTACTACAGTTCTTAACCTGAACTGAAGATAAAGACAAAACAAAAGCATTAGTTTGTGGCAAAACACCACCAACCTGCTCTGGCTAAAAGACATCCTTTAACAACAAAGCAACACTCTGGTTTTACAGAACCACTTCTACAATTTATGCAAACTTGCAGTTGCAGCATATTCATACCATCTAGGTGCAGTGCTGACAGTAACATCGCTGTGGCAGCAGGGGAGGAACTGTTGGTTAATTGCTCAAGAATTTGCCCATAAGCCTGGGCACACTTGGCAGCTATTGTTGAGCCCCATTCTCCTAGACTGTCTTCTTAGCAATTAACCCAATTAAGTGAGTTTAAAGTTAGCTCATGCATGTTTACAAGTGCTAATAATAACGTTTCTGATGGTGGAATAGACACTGCTGCTATGCACCTATACTGTCCCCAGTTCCAGTGGGAATTAGTTTGCTTTGAATACTTTTTACTGAAACTAGGATGACAACCTCCTACATCAACATGATCACCATCTGTAGCTCTCTAGCAGCTATACATTCATACATTTCAGCACAGTAAGCCCTAGGCAATGAATGACTGACTTGGAAATAAACTACTGAAGTAGAGAACTGGGGAGGGGGGGTGAGAGGAGGGGAGAACAATACACTAAAGTGGAACTAAATGACCAAGTGCAACCGTTTTTTATCCATGAATATTTGCATAAATTTTATGGCCAGCATGTGAGCAGTGAGCCACACCCCACTGGATTTGGAGAGTACGAAGGATAGTTGATGCAGTCTGGGCTGTGCTAAGAGATCTGGCCCATACAGATCAGAAGGCAGACATTTCTTTTTCCTCATAGCTTGGGATGTGCCGTTCTGCCAAGAGAAGTGTATGCTTGGCCATCAATCTCTCTGAACCTGAACGCTATGTAACGTGATCAGTACAGCTTATCTATCCCTGTTTGCCCTTGAATACAGTCTCTTAAATCAACCATCACACATTTTTCTTACAAAGAACTGCTCTCGAAGTGTTGTACACATTCCCATTCCGCAGTATTGTAACTCTACTCCTCATCTGGACCTGTCGGCACTACTGTTTGTGTGACCTGGATTTTGAGCTAGCTGCATGCTCTGAGACCACACTTCATTATGTGTCACAGGTATGTAGATCAGTGTGGCAGTGACACTGGGTAACTAAAAAGGTTGGTCAGAAGCACAGGTACAACTCAAAAACCTTCTTCCTCCTGAATCCAAAACAGAGTTCTGCTATTCACAGGATGATCTTCCCTGGTAAAGATGAAGTGCTGACATAGAGTCAATCCTCTGTGAGTCACTCCAAGTTTCCTCAGCTTCAGGACAAAGTCCCAAAGAGAAACATGATTAGCAAGCTGTTGGTAGAGATGAATCCACACTCACCTGGGCTCTGGCACTTTGTCTGGAAAAGTAATGCTCTGCCTCAAGCCTTAACTTGCAGCAATCACAGGCAGTCCAATATATTCTATATGGGTTTATATGCCAGTGAACACAAATTAATGCCCTCTGTGGAATAATGTAGGACTTGGTTAATGGTAAAAGATTTCCAGAGTAAAAGACAAGAAACACAAGCATATTATTCAGAGGGTCAGGAAAGGGACACTGATCAAATAAACCTTCAAATACATGTGTCACTTTTCCTAAATCTCTGGCTAATCAATACAGTACTCTGCAGGTTTCTGACCTTCGTGTGTCCTTCAAGTTACTTTACATGATTATGGCTATATCTACACTAGGAAATTAAAGATGCCCTGAACCATATTACCTGACACAGAGGTCAACTGCTACTGAATAGCCCATATCCACACTACTGCAGAGCTGAGCAGCAAAAACTCTCTCCTGGGAAGCGGTTTGGGACCATATTATCTGCTGAACTATGCTCATCACTGCTTCTGCATGTCCCAGCAAGAAACCCTTTTAAGAAATTAGCAGGACAGATAACTGATTTCCTGTGCACAAAGATATTGCACCTCTTTGATAGCATGGTACAGATACAAGTGTCCCTGAAATCAACTCAAGCAAGAAGTACAAAGCCTGAGTACTACTCCCACACACTTACATACTGGGCAGAACCAGTACTTCAAAAATCATGCAATTAATAGCTTCTGATTCTAACTGAACATTGTGTTGTGTTTGAGCCCCAGCCGGCAGCTGAGCACCACGCTGCTCACTCACTCCCTCCTCCATCCCCAGCAGGACCAGGAGAACAGGCAGACAAAGGCACACTGTGGGGCAGGGGAAGGGCACTTTGCTGGGACAGTGTGGGGAGGGGGAACAACAACCAGGCTTAGGGCAGAATATACAGAGATGGTGATAGCACAAAGAACTTTACCAACCCGACAACTGACCGGACGCTCAGCCTGCACTCAGACCATCCCAGAGCCAGGCAGAGGCATCTTACCCCAACCAACCCCTTTTATGGGGAGCATAATGTCACATGGTATGGAAACACCCTGGGCCAGCTTGGCTCACCTGTGCTGGATCCTTGGGAAAGGTAACTCTGTCAGCTCAAACCAGGACACATTGGTAGCACCTAGATGCTATTTGTGAAAATTACTTCTTTTTTTTTTCCATTTAAAACCACTATTCAGATGCTCATTTTGCTGTGTTCATTGGAGGAACTGCACACACAGGTTCAACTTCACAGCAAGTGTAACTAAAATGAATTCCAGACGGGTTTGTATGATACCCCACTCGCCTCAGTACAATCAACATCTAAAAAAGGGAGATACTTCTGATAGCACTGAGATAGCCATAAATCTATACAGCATCTGGAAAGAATAAGCAGTTTTCATACGACAAGCACAAAATGGCCATATGAATCCTTAGTTCATCTGACAAAGAAGCTAACATTTGAATTACTGACTGCAGTGGTGTGATTGTTTGACCCTGGCTGGGGGACAGATGCCCACCAAGGTCCATCTATCACCCCCCTTTTCAGCTGGAAAGGGAGGGAAAATAAATATTGAGAGGCTTAAGAATCAAGGTAAGGACAGGGAGAGATCATTCCACAAACAAACTCCATACAGAATTTAAAAAAACCCATCTAATTTATTACTTAAACACACACTGAAACCAGAGTCAGATAATGAGAAGTACAACCACATCTTAAAACACCTCCCCCAACTCCTCCCTTCTTCGCAGATTCAACGTCACGATTTCTCTCCCTTCTCCCCCTAAAGATGACATAGGGCAGGCAACGAGGATGGGGGTTTCAGTCAGTTCCTCACCAGTTGTTTTCCTTCTTAGCGGGAGGGAGAGGGGGGCATTCCTTACACTCTTCCCCTGCTCCAGCGTGGGGTCTCACCCACGGGAGACAGTCCTCCAAGAACTTCTCCAGCATGAGTCCTTTCCCCTGGGGTTTCAGCTCTTCATCATCTGCCCCAGTGTGGGTCACTGCTATGGGGTGCAGTCATAGAATCACAGAATGTTTCTCAGTCTCTCAGGCCCAGACTGCTCCAGCCTGGACCCCATGGAGTCATAAGTGTCCCACCCCCAGCAAACCTGCTCCAGCATGGGCGTCTCTCTCCACAGGCTGCAGGTCCTGCCAGAAGCTTGCTCCAACGTGGGTCACAGTGTCTTCCATAATTCTGCATCTGCTCCAGCGTGGGGTCTCTCCCATCACCATCCATGCGCTTCAGGGGGACACCTAGAGTGCTCCTCCCTCCTTCTTCACTGACCTTGGTGTCTGCAAAGCTTCTTACAACTTCTCACTCCCTTCTCTGGTGGCAAAAATCGTCTGCTTGTTGGTTTTTTCTGTCGTAAGTATGTTATTACAGAGTTGCTATAACTGTTGTTGATTGGTTTGGCCTTGGTCAGCAGCGGGTCCGGCCTTGAGCCCAGCTGATGTTTACTCTATTGGGCCTGGGGGAAGCTTCTAGCTGCTTCTTGCAGAAGCCACCCTTGCAGTCCTCACCCCCTCCACCAGAAACTTGCCACACAAAACCAAAACAAATGGCTTTACAAGTCAAGAACTCTACCAGCTAAGCACTATACTAGACCCCCACATCAAAGTGTATGCTCCATTCTCACATGTACTGTTCTCAAGGTACAACAGAAGTCACATTCACGTTCCGGACTACTTTCTCTGTTGACATTAACTTCCATCCACAGGCACATCTTCACAAGAGAATAGATTTTTAACGATGAAATGCCACTTCAAACACAATAGTAATTTTGGTCTTTCCAAGGCAAAACCCAAAAATAGTAGGGATCTTAGAAAGGGGAATATGTATAATGGGAATCAAGCTATGTTTTCATTTATCAGCAAAGCAAAATAAACTAACATTTTCAGATAATTATCGAAGTACTTTCCTTCAACCTCACTTAGGCAGCAAGCCATGAAGACTTATGGTTTATAAGACCAATAAGAGCTGGCATGTCCAATGGAAATGTTGCAATCTTCAGTGTAAATCCAGACAGCACTTACATAAACAAATCCAACTACAAACCAAAATGTGGATATGACAAATCAGAATAGACTAAGTTTGGGTTTGTTCTGTAATTATTTTTTTTTATTGAGTACAGGTACTTTGTTGTTTACCCAAGTGAAAAGCCCTGCATCAGAATGAAATTAAAATACACTCTTAGAATTTTGTTCTAGACAGAAATCAAACTAAAAGTATCTTCAGAAGGTAACACTTTGTGTTAGTTACTCCAGAGAAACGGGGAAAACCAATCCAATCAGGACTTGGTTGCTATTGTCACAAAGTTTATACCAAATTAAAAACAGAAAATTAAATTTAGTACAATACTTGCTTTTATTAAGATAAACCAGTTCACAGTAAGTCAAGTTTAATGTGGCATTTAAAGAAAAAAAAGTTTAATCCTCTCCTGGACAGAGGAATGTAACATTCCAGCATCACACTGTGACTCATCTATCTGACCAGAACGCACTAGAATAATTCGCCTCCATTTATAACAAGCAGCATATTGAGGCAATTATGATCAATTTAGCTGTATCTCCTGTCTTACAGCTCCTCTGCAATGTTCTTCTTGAGGAGTCAGTAACATTCCTGGGATATTGGTCCAATATTTGAAGCATTGATTGTAGGAAATTAAGTTACAAAACACACTTATGCAACAGCAACAGAAAAACAACCTTGCCTGCAAAAACCTTGAACAGCCAGCAGAAGCCTATGAAAACAAGCCACTTATTTAAATAGATAGCTATTTTTCTGCATTAAAGTTTTGGCCTAAATCTGGGCTATAACAGAGCTGAAAGCACTAATGGCCCAATGGTTACAGAATCAATGCTTCTCCTAAATGATGAGGCAGAAAAGGTTGCAGAACATTTACATGTAACTGAGATATTAATCTATATAACCACTCGGTTCTCCATTTCCATGGCAACCATTAGAGAAGAGTTTTCACCCTGAAGGAATTTTTCTTTCACAGTATTGCTGGAATGCTGCCATCGGAACAGCGTTAGGTATTTTTTGCCCAGAGGACAGGAAATTCAAGGGCAGGTGTAACAACACTCTAACCTCAAGAGTGGCCGACTCCACCAGTCCACCGAGCCCAGAGGGGAAGGTTACAGGATCCACAGAGCCTGGATTCCCTCATTCCCTTGTTCTGAGACTCCTGCTCAGGGAAGTCAGGTGCCACTCAACTTGAGGCCTGCCCAGTCAGCCCACAGACGATAGAGCCTGAAGGAGCCAACGTTACCCTCACACATTTCTCATTCTTCCTTCCTCACGTTACTCATCAACACTTAATTACAGCTTCATTACTTCTGTGTAATAAAAGCCTAGCTTAGCAATCTAATCTACTTCCACTGAAATACATGGAAGAAAACTCCCATTAGTTTGGGAGAGAAGATTGAAACCACACATACCAGAGCATGTAACAATTCCAAAAGGATTATGTGTCCCAAAATTATAGGTATGGTACTATGAAATTCAGCAGTCCATCAGGTTTTCTTAGGTTTGGGGGACTTTTTGGTAGTAATCACTATATAGAGGACCTCACAAAAATAAGACAGCGTATGAAAAATGAAAATGTATAAACCTTACTTGACACTACTTAGGAATGACTCAAACAACATACTATTCACACATGGGGTATTTAAAAAAAAAAAGGAAAACAAAACCACACACCACCAACTGCTTTTGTAAATACAGGTTTTCAGTGCATTTGAAGGAGTTGAGACTTACACAAACATTAAAGAACTGTGCTTCCAGGATGAAAAACTGTCATTTAAGATTATTTCAAAGCAGACAAGCTCTTCCTAGGCAGTTTCCCAGGAATATGCCCTATGCTCTGCTATAGCAAAATGTAGATCCCACAGGCATCTTCTCTAAGGACAGCCCCCCTGCCCCGCCCCCAGCCCCCTTTCTCCTGAAACACCTCCCAGATTCCATCCAACACCTTGAAAGCTTTCCCATAGCTTCTCATGGCCTGAATTACCAGCAGGGCAAGAGGTAGATCCAAGCTATCTGCTGATGCTTGCCCAGATTAAAATAGACAGGTAACTATTGTGTTTTGTTAATCTCAGGTTAAATGTTTCCCATAGAAAATAAGAAAAAAATGGTTCACCAGATAACCTACAAGAAAAGCTAGCAGACAGGCCTACTTATTAAAGCCAATTGTGATATTTTTATACAGCAGAGCAGTATTTAATAAACCAGTGTGGAAACTACACTCCATTTTTTTAGGCAGATCAGCAGCTTTCATTCAAACTGAAATTATAACTACAAATTATTACTATTCTCAGGCTGAAGAGGAAAAGAAAACATCAGTAACATGAGCTTTTAACCCATAATCCTATTATTCTATTAGAAAAGAAAATTATATTATTAAAGGAACATTTCTCAGAACTATTCAAAGGAGCAGGGCAGCTCAAAGCCAGGCATGCTATCACGCTGACAGGCTCAGAGTTTCATTAGCAAGCATGAGTGTTGTAATCTTTTGCCATTTGTGACTGACACAACCCACCAAATTTCTGGGTTTTAGCGTGCTGTAACCAGTACACTCCTACTGCAGTGTGTGATCCCTGGAAACCGATGTAACTTTCAGCTTGACACTATGACAAAATAATAATTTTGTAACAAGCATAAAGTGGTTACTCAGATACACAAACTTACATTTAACCACAGCAGTTGTCTAGCACTAATTGTTACAGGTACTTATCTACAGTGTAATGCAATCACCAAAAAAATCTGTTCTCCCACAGTTTGCCTGGTTGTGAAGGTCAGCGTCTCTCTCAGGTGCATCCTCAGCAGTAAAAATTAAAAATCCAAACAAATAAAGGAAAAAAGATACAAATAAAGAAAACCAACTACAAGAATGTAAAATAACATTGCTTCCCCATGGCCTTAGATTAGTTTAGAGCAGGTGAGTTAAGTTATCTGTGCTTGTTTGCTCTCCATGCTGGAATATAGGATTATTAGTATAACAAAATCTTTTTTTTTTTTTTTTAATCTTCAAATTCACACACCCCACCAGCTTAAACAAGCTTCCATTATTGTCTCTTTGATTCTAAGATCACCTTGAATGATGAGATAGAAAATTAACTGATATCACTGTGTGTTTAGTAAATTGTTTCGTTGCTAGGTAACAATATAGTTTGGTGAAAATACGTCTGTTTATTTGACATGCCCGCTACCTGCATCAGAGGATGGAGAACGTCAAATCAAGACAGTTAAAAGTTCTCAATAATAAAAATGGGAATGACTGAAAAATTTAATTCTTTAATAATACATATTGATGTTTACCTAAAATGAGATGTATTATTAGTATATTTTTCTAACCTACAAGTTACTTTCATAGAATCATAGGGGTTGGAAGGGACCACGAGAGATCATCAGGTCCAACCCCCAATGTGAAAAGCATATTTGTCAAATACTCTTCTGCTCATCTATTCCTTACACTTTTGCCTTA
The DNA here is from genome assembly GCA_020800305.1 of Porphyrio hochstetteri. Taxonomy (NCBI): domain Eukaryota; kingdom Metazoa; phylum Chordata; class Aves; order Gruiformes; family Rallidae; genus Porphyrio; species Porphyrio hochstetteri. Next base: position 38,101,904 of record CM036905.1, read on the forward strand.
TCAAATTAAAGTGAAACATTAAATTAACATTATGACAAAGATGGAAATAATTCATTATTTTTTCAGTCACCTAATTTTTATGCATGCTTTATTTGATAACTTTATGGTCGGCTTGCTAAATCCCACAGCAATCCACAAACAATGTTTGTAAACAGAATTAAATTTATCAGCAAATGTATTTCTAAGGAGCTGAAACCTACTGCCTGTCCTTTTATTAAAAAACATAGGTTGAATAAATTTCCAAATCTTTCACACAAATACATAAAAGGAATGTAAAATTTGAAGAAAAGTATTTTAATAACACCACTGTGCATCCATTTTGATTCAGTGGGAGATGTTTTGTGCCTCGGGACTTGTAGACTCTTGTTTGTTCAGACAGCCCACTCAAATTTATTTGTATGAGCAATCAAAAATAGTTTAAGCATTCTGGAAGTGGTTTGTTTCTTGGAAGAGATATCTAAATGAGAAGTGAAAGAATGTTTTTGATTAAAAGATGTAATAAGTGACAGGGTTTTTAAGTTATTTCTAATGCATTCTTCCTAGAATTTCCCCAGTCATTAAAAAAGTGATCTGTTTTAAAAATTAAATTCTTCAGAGACAAATAAACTGAAATCAATCCCACATCTAACAGAGAAAAAAGTCAAAGGCAAGCCTCTCTTCTGTTTGACTAGAACCACACACAAATTCATGTTGAAACATCATCACCTCTTTTCTCAGGAAATCCAATCATGCAAATATTTAATCAGTGACCTGCCAAACTCCACCTCATGACAATATCAGCACCAGCAAATGATGCCCTGAGGTTTCAATATGCATTGACTTTTCTATTACTCCATTTAGCAATAGACGCAAAAATAGATCATAAAACATGACCTACTTCTTCCATCTTACAGCTTCCATTTACTGCCTCTAGTGATAACCAGAAGACTACTCTCCAGAGGCCCCATCGACATCTGAATCAGAGAGGGAAAACGAGCATAATCCCCAACTCTCAATAGTCAGAGCTGAAATTCAGCCTCTGAGAAAAGAACATCCTTGCACATATTGCACAGGACAACCATCTGTCCGAATGTGTCGATAAGAGATTCCTTTTCTTTGAACAGCTACCAAAATCCTGAAACAGAACATAAAACTTACTCAAAATTAAACATAAGGGGTATTCTAAAACTACCAACCTATTGTGTTATTAAAAAAAAACCAAAACCCAAACCCAAAACAAACAAAAAAATTGAAAAAAGGGGGAAAAAAATCATAGTATTACTTATGAACTTAAACTGAAACAGATCTTGTCCAAGAAATTAAATTCAGTAGCTCTTCCTCCTTTGCATCTACCATAATTATTCAAACTTCTATTTTTTGACTCTGCTTACATCTTTTAATAGCTTTAAGTACTGGGAAAAGGGAAAAAATAGGACAATAATAAAGTGCATTGACAAATACAGCGTGCTCACAAACCTCCATCCAAGCATCTAAAGGCATTACTTAGTGTATCACTCACAAAGGACCAGAAACCTGTACCAAATGGGTTCACAGGAGATAAAACACTGTGCCCAGAAAAATAACAAACAAAAGCACTGTCTTTTGGGGTTTATCTGCTGAGACTCCGTGCATGTCTGTGAGCTAAACTAAGCCACAGAGGCAGCTGAAAGGAGTTAAATGACACTGGCAAATAGTTTCAGGGAACTTGCTTTTAAAGGACCATTAAGATCTGAACTGTTCAGACAGTAATTGTGGGGTCAGTGTGTTCTTCCCTATTCTCCTGAAAGTGTTTTTCATTTTTCCAGCCAAGGACTCAGAGTTCTTCCAAATTAAATGGTGCAATCAGGTACTTCCATGAAAATATGGAAAAAAACCATTAAACTGCAAGGAGGTTGGCATTTTGAGAAAAAGAGGTTGGCATGGTTGAATCTGTTCACATTTAAAAAAATAATAAACCCAACACAGAAAAGCAAAAGAAAAATAGCCCTTTACAGGGTGACAAAACCTTTTCTTTGGCACCTTCCTCTTCCGCTGCTGCTCCTTATACGCAGTATCACATCAAAGTACTGATCATACAAGAGTTTTAGAAATTCTGGCCTAACCCATTGCTATTTAATAAAATCAAGACATAGTTAATGTGATTATTTTTACTTTTTAAGTAGAAGACAACCTTTAAAATTTTCAGGAGCTCATCTACTAAAACATGTATCATTACTCTCTGCTTTTTCCCATAATGAATATATTGCTTCTGTGGCAAGCAACAGATTAAATCATCTGGGATATCACTCATCCCCTTGATCTATTAATATATTTCAATAGTCAACCTAACTCAAAGAGCCACAAAATAGATATTCAAACCTCTTTTGAAAATGCTTTCCTTTTTCTACTCCAAACCTTACTCATTTATAAACAACACAGTCAATTCTATCCCAAATGGCCAAATAATCTGAGTATGCTATTTGAAAATACAGGACTATATCTCTTCATAAATACAATTTCTGCATCATCATGACAGCAAAAGCCAGAATAAAAATCTTTAGTATTATTGACTTGTATGAAAAGAGAAGAAAGCAGAAAGACTGCATTAAAATGAGAAATTGCATTATGAGCAACTGAAGCTCAAAAATACTTCAAAACAATCCAGAAATGAAATGTTACCAAAAGCCCTCTTCCCTCCACGCTTCCAGATATTCAGGGCTGTGTTTACACATCAATCAATAAAGTTTAGGGGAATGCAGATACTATCTGGTAACTGTCAGCCACTACTTTTCTGTTGAGCATCGTTAAGCAGTAACAAAATAAAAATGATTGAAATACTTTAAAGCTTGGTCTAACTCACTCTATTTTACATCAGTGTTGCTTTTAAATATTTTGAGAGCCAGAAACTGTTACATACAAAGCATCTATCACAAAATAACAATAGCCTTTTTTTTTAATTAATATCACAGTAGTCTTAATTTACACAGTCTTTTGGTAGCCCTTTTTTAAAAACTTACTACAAACTGAAGTATTCAAATATTTATATGCAACATGTCAATACTAACATTGGTGACAAATTCAAATCATTAGATTACATGGATTAGCATGGATTCACCAAGGGGAGATCGTGCTCGACCAATCTCATAGCCTTCCATGATCTCATCACCGGCTGGGTGGATGGAGGGAGAGCAGTGGATGTCATCTACCTTGACTTCAGCAAGGCTTTCGATACTGTCTCCCATGACATCCTGATAGAAAAGCTAAGAGATCATGGGATAGATGAGTGGACAGTGAGGTGGGTTGAGAACTGGCTGTCGGACCAGGCTCAGAGGGTCGTGATCAGAGGAACAGAATCTGAATGGAGGCCTGTGACTAGCGGTGTTCCCCAGGGCTCGGTGTTGGGTACAGTCCTGTTTAATATCTTCATCAACCACCTTGATGAGGGAATAGCATCCACCCTCAGCAAGTGCCGATGATACAAACCTGGGAGGGGTGGCTGACACACAGGAACACTGCGCTGCCATCCAGCGAGACCTGGACAGGCTGGAAAGCTGGGCAGGGAGAAACCAGATGAGGTTTAATAAAAGCAAGTGTAAAGTCTGTCACCTGGGGAGGAATAACTGTCAGTATCAGTACAGGCTGGGGGATGACCTGCTGGAGAAGAGCTCTGTGGAGAAGCACCTGGGGGTCCTGGTTGATGACAGGTTGGCTATGAGCCAGCAGTGTGCCCTGGTGGCTAAGAGGGCCAACGGGATCCTGGGATGCATCAGGAAGAGTGTGGCCAGCAGGTCGAAGGAGGTGATCCTCCCCCTCTACTCTGCCCTGGTCAGGCCCCACCTGGAGTATTGTGTCCGGTTCTGGGCTCCCTGGTATAAAAAGGACAGGGATCTCCTGGAGAGAGTCCAGAGAAGGGCTACGAAGATGATTAAGGGCCTGGAGCATCTCCTGTATGAGGAAAGGCTGAGTGAGCTGGGACTGTTCAGTCTGGGGAAAAGAAGACTGAGGGGGGACCTAATTAATGTTTATAAATATCTTAAGTATGGGATGCAGGGGGAATTGGCCAACCCCTTTTCAGTGGTCTGTGGAGACAGGACAAGGGGCAATGGCTGTAAACTGGAGCACAGGAAGTTCCACACCAACATGCGGAAGAACTTTTACACAGTGAGGGTGACAGAGCCCTGGGACAGGCTGCCCAGGGAGGTGGTGGAGTCTCCTTCTCTGGAGATATTCAAGACTCGTCTGGACGCTTATCTGTGCAATATGTGCTAGGGAGCTGCTTTGGCAGGGGGGTTGGACCCGATGATCTCTTGAGGTCCCTTCCAACCCCTACAATTCTGTGATTCTGTGATTACCATTATCGTTCAGAACAAAACATGGTAACGAAGACAGACACAGATAGAAAATTCCTGCAAGAACATAGGTTTTAGCTAATTTTAATTAGCTAATTGTGCAATTTACTTGCAGGTTCTTAGAAAATTATCTGAAGACTTGGAGTTATAAATATGCTATTTAACATACAGTTTAGTGATTCCTAAAGAATCCAAATTAGATTTTTTACAGAATGAATGGAATACCCAAATTCACTGTAGAGTTACAAAGTCCAGAATGCATCCATCATTACTGAGCTATTCATCACATAAAATTGACAACCCCATATAGTGAAACCATCAAGTCCACACTGCAGCCAACATGCTCGAAGGTACATATCAGAGCCAAATGAAATTTTCAAGTAATTAAGAGTCCTGAAATTAAATTAAAACATCTTTCTATGTTGGAATCTATATCTAAAGGATATATGGAATGCTAAGCACCACAGACACCAAAAAGCAGGGAAATAACCTACCTGACAATGATAAATCAAACTAGCTTGATGTTTGATGCCAACACTCCCAAGAGATTCAATTTTTTTCAAAGGTGCAAAGCACAACCTAAATTTATCTGCGTCCTGAAACATTTGTGATGCTTTAGGAAGATTCAGAAATGAAATGTATTAGATAAAAGGCAGCACTTAAAACGTTTCTTCAAATATATTTATTTAATTTGCAGCCAAAGCAACAGAAACAGAGCTCGTAAAACTACTTTTGCAAAGCAATAATTTTAATTGCATTAATCTTAATTGTTCTACATATCAATCCATGGAAAGCAAAAGGGTACTACATGACAAAATCTGGACATCATCTGACGGGATATGGCCATTTCAAGTTCTCTACAATCTAATACCAACATTGCCAGAAAAATCTACCTTCAAGCAGCTAAGACAGTATGTTATAAGGGGATCATATTAGAATGGGGTTCACATATTGTTCAGGCATGCAGAAATATAACATATGAGAAGAATGTTATGTAGTGAAAGTAGTTGATAGAACAGTAGTTGTAGTGGTCTTAGATTTCCAATGTACATTTTCATCTTACTTGCAGTGAACAAATGGTACTTTGACAGCTGTCCAATTAATAGCAGCTAAGCTGAATTAATCTATTCTTTCATGGACAGAATAAGAAGTTATGTAAATTTCTTCTCATCTTCAGAGTTGCTTCCAGATAAAGCTCATTAAAATCAATTTTATGTCAGAGCCACTCCCTTGACGTCAGCTACATTATTCCCAATGCATACTTCCATATGTGTAATTAATGTCAGACCTAATAACCAGTTAATCACAGTGGAAATCCATAATGCTTTTCTCCTATTTCTTTCTGAGGGCACAATGTATCTTAAAGTCATGGTGAAACACTAGATTTAGCTTCTTTCTAGTTTCTGCATCAGCTGGAAAGTCTCACAGTAACACAAGCTTCAAAAGTAGAATTTCAAATTATAAAATGTAAATAAAACAAAAGTTATTAATATTTTTGATTAAGGGGAAGGACAATGATGAAACAAAGATGACTTCTGCAGAAATAATTCACTCAGTTGTAATAAATATATTTGCTATTGGAATTGCATAAAATAAGTGAGAGAAATGAAATGCATTTAATGTAACATGTTTTTCATTACTATTTTTATAAGAATTGAAAAATGGGATTGAACTTGGTCCCGGTGGAACCAATAACAAAACCTCCACAGAAGCACATTAGAATATAAAAAGAAAATTCAGAATTCAAACTGATTACATTTCAATTCCAAATGTAAAGCTAAGATTGAAAGTAAGTTGAGGAAAAATGCTTCACAGGTCAGTGACTTCCCATTGCAATTTCATGCTGAAGCATGAATTGTCAGAGTTGCACTGTCATAAAACCTCTGTCGCTAAGAGTTCCTGTTAATGGATTCTACAGGTGTGGATGAGGAATTGTCACTGGAAAACAGCAGGGTAGAAAAGCAAACATAGATGTCAAGAAGGGTGTAAAAATCTACCAAACACCAACCAGCTCAGGAGACTTGTGGTCCTGTTACATTTTCAAGGGATGAAAGAAGCCCAGGCTCTGCTGAGCACGTGTAAGGCCACCAGGTCATGGTGTCACTGAAAAAGGGCTGTGCAACCACATCAGTGGTGGCAGAGGCAGCTGTGTGCTGTCAGAGGCACCAGGGCTGCATGTGCTGCTGAGGAAACAAGGGACCCTGTGAGGGACTCTGAACACCTGCCTCCAAGCCAGTCACATCAGTGCAGCTCTCCCTGTGAGCAAACAGCTGATCTGGCCTCACCCAGGTGGCTGTGAGTGACTTGGGTGCATGGCACCATAGTGTGTACCACTGGGTGTGAGAGAACTGGGAGGGAGTTAGAAAAGGTACTATGCAAATAATGATCTGCTTTTAATGACAGGTTGATTCTATTCATAATACAAGCTTGATTAATAAAAGTTGTTCTGGTAAGTCTTCCTTGGGACCTGTCTCTCTCTGGTTCACTGCCCTATCAGGGAAAGGAGAATTTACAAACATGTTTTAATACTCCACATGAGATCAGGATCAAATCTCCTATGAACCCTGACATGCATTACAATACCAGCAAAATACTGCATTTTTTTAAATGTCATTTTGTTCTCTGTGCAATTTAAGATTTCTCTGTTTTATGAAGAGTTCTGAGAAAAGGTACTGCAAACCTATTTTCAGCCTGGACCTTGTATCTGACACATGAAGGGACAGACTCCTCTAGGCTCACAGAATGCCAGACTTCTGTGAATTCTGTACTTCTGACTTGGAGTGCTCTGCAATTTGTACCTCTACTGCCAAAATCTTCAATAACTGTTAAAAGCACGATACACTTTTAAATGTTTTTCAGCAGTGATATCCTGCAAAACAATTCACTGTTAACTCCACTGTTGCTCCATTTAAAAGAAGGAAATGTAATTCATATTACATAAGCCTCATTGCTAAATCATCTATGAAGCCTGAACTGGCAACACTCTTAAAAAATACTGTACTGACAAATACAATTCTTATGTAATTATCAAGCTTCAATTGATATTAAAATACAACTGTGCTATACAAGTATATGTACATAGCTAGCTACTTAAAATATAAACAAAAGAAACTGAGTAACTTCTGTATCAATGTTTTATTGCTAAAAGGGAGGATGGGGTTCTTCTTTCAGAGGAGTAAGACTGATTCTCTGACCCAAAGCAACAGGAGTAACACAAGCTTAAGAGGAAGGAATAAAGTACTGACACTGTAAATGTATAAAATTAGAACAAAAGACACATGTCTACTCAGGGAGCCTAACAAAGAAAATCGAGCATTTGCTGATACCACTGTCAAGATAAATAGTCAGAAACACATGTAATTACATGATTTTAAACAAAAAAGACAGAAGTGTTTCATTATAAATTTCTAAATGGCTTCAAATATTATATAAAGAACAATTATTCATCTTTCTTAAGAATGCATTTCTTGAAAGAAAATTCCTTGTACCATGACCTCATAGGAGGAGCTGGAGTGTTGAATGAGGAAGACATCATGATAATCTTATACTTTCCACACATTCCTTAATATTTTTAACTGTACAATTTTCAGCTTCCAGTCTTCCATCAGGTTTCTGCACCCACTTACTGGACCTTATTATTGCTATTGATAGAAAGTATGTTTGCACAGCAGCCTGATTCCAAGTGGCACACAGAAGTCCTGCTTCAATTAAAATTAATTTATAAGCATATTGCTAAGGAATCAACACTAGAAATAACTTGCAATAGAATTTCAGAATAGTATTTTCCCCTCTAATTAGCAGAAAGAAAACTTTTCTTCCTCGCCTCCCAGTAAATGGAAAGAAATAGAATGAGCAAAAAAATCGTATTTTCAGAGGCATGGTACAGAAATCCTATTTTTAATGGAGGGGAAAAAGGGAGTCATTATTTGAGCAACTGCAAACTGTCAACTATTTTTCCTTGTACAGGATTATCTTTCATCATTCACTTCACATGGGTACTCCTAAAGTTTTTCTCCAACTGGCACCCACTTTAACTTTCAAACATTCTTAGACAGGTTTTCAAAAACATTGGTGAGACTGAGCTGTCAACTCTTAGTTCGTTTTGCAAAACACGAGTGATTCTGAGGACAAGGACCTCTTCCTCATGCTGCCTACATGTATGCTCTCCTTCCCTGAGAAAACTGAATAATGGCTGATTTTCTTTGGAAAAAGAAAAGAAAGAGACTATATTGTAGCATAAGAGGAGGAGGCAATTTCCTTACCCAACTTCTATGCCAATTACCAAGCTGTGCAGCTTACAACTCTCACTTATTGGAAGCCAGCACCTGCCAACTGTCACTAGACCAGCAGAGAAAGAGAGACACAGTAATGTTTATGCACACTTCTGCACTCAGAATTTTAAAACAAGTAAATAAGAATAAATCACCTGTTTGCAACTGCCTGTAAAACCATAAGAGAGTATTTCTAAAAGTCTGCAACAAATATTTCTGGGTTTATATCACAATGAACTGAGAAAGTGTTTCAACCCAAAGCTCTGGATGAGCAATTTAAGAAACTGATCTATAAAGGATGCCTTCATTGCTTTCAGCTGTCTTCTAACCCAGCCTTTGAGGTTCAACTAACTGAAAAACAAGAATGCAGATGTTTCTACTTATGTACATGCAACAGTGCAAACCTTGTCAACTAAAAAGCTCATCCTTAATTTCCATATCTACAAACTAACTGAAATATAAACTAATGGGCTGACTGCGATTCCTTCCTCAGAAGTGGTCCAATTATATACAGTAAGTGTCAAATGTACATAATAATACCTGTGGTATACCAAGTAAGAAAGATTAGGTTTATTTGGAAACACTTATAATGTATAAGTATAGGAATAGCAATAAAATTGTTCAAGATAGAACAGCAAAAACTGAACTACAAATATTTAGAAATCAGGTGTTTTAAGCATGCAGAAGTGAAAGGTTTTAACAAAAAACATAGTCCAGAGTTTGTATATATATAATCATTAAATAGCTTCTTGAATTGCTTGGCTTGAATTACATTTTCAAGGTTCTATTAAATCTTCACATAATGATTAAAAATAATCCTGCTATATTAATCTGCATCTTTGATTTGATTATATGCTCCTGTACTTAAGGGCAGATTTTCCTGTATTATCTGGTATTACAGTCTTCTCCATCTTTTTTTTTTTTTAGGTCCTTTGAGTCCTACAGCTCAAATTATGAATTAGGTATCTGGTTTCCATAGAACAGACAAGTAAATTTATGAGCAGTCCTAATCCAGACTCGGGCAAAATCAGACAATTTTAAATCATTGATGTGAATTTACACTCATGCAGACAACTTTAGGCTGAAGTACAGAACAGGCTAGACAACTTCCTCTGACCCAGCTTCTCATCACTCCCTACACCTAGAAGTCAGATCATGTTTACCCAGGCCACCAAGAGAACTTCCAGGGAAGATGAGAGAACCACCTGGGATGAAAATCAAGTTTTAATGGGCCATGAATTTAGAGGTAAGCATGATGAAAAAATAGTACTAATATATCCAGCAACGGAAAATTTTGCTATTTTCCAGGAGGATTAAATAACACTTGAAAATAATTACCCAAATGCACACAATGGCATTTTCCCACCAGTACAAATCAGACTCCCAGGCAAAGATCCCATAGAGTGGGAATAACAAAGTCAGAATAGAAAAAAATGATAAAATGTTTGTTAAAAAACCCCACAAAAAACCCTAAAAACATAGATTAACAGACACAAAGACACAAACATAAATACACTTTGTATGTGAGTGCTTAGCAACATCCTGAGAGACTGTTCAGTAGAGGTACAATTCTGCAAGGTTACTCCAAACACCTAAATACTGGAATTATTGGAAAAAATTATTGGAAAGGTGCCTTTTACAACTGATTCTCCTGGACCAGGCAAGGTTTACACATTCACTGAATTACATAAGGGCAGGGGTTGGAAGTGACGTCTGGAGATCAGCTGGTCTAACTCCCTGCTAAAGCAGGATCACCTAAAGCACACATTGCACAGGATCATGTCCAGGTGGGTTTTGAGTATCTCCACAACCTCTCTAGGTAGCCTGTTCCAGTGCTCTGTCACCCTCAGAGTGAAGAAGTTTTTCCTCATATTCAGACAGAACTTCCTGTGTGCCACTTTGTGCCCACTGCCCCTTGTCCTGTCACTGGGCACCACTGAGAAGACAGTTTGGCACCTTCCTCTAGGCATCCACCCTTTAGTTATTTGTAACTATTGATGAGATCACCTCTCAGTCTTCTCCAGGCTAAACAAACCCAGGCTAATTAGCCCCTGGACTCTCTGAAATTATGACCTATCTTTTATGAAGCTGAACTGGAATTACCACGACAGTAACCCAAAATTTTAAAAATGTAGTTTATTATAACCATATTTCCCTTTGAATTATTTTGTTATCTTAGATTACAATGTCTCCAAATCAAACCATCAAGCTCTTTGGCTGCTTGCACACCCCATTACATGGCACATGATCTAGCTAGTACCCACCCAATAAATGTTTCACCCTTTTATTAAAAAAAAAAATTGCTACCTAGAAAAAAAGAGTAGTATCTCATTAACCATAAAAATCCTTGAAAAAATAGGCCAGTAATATCCTATACATTCAGAGTGCTTTAGTTTAAACAGTGTCAAACAAATATCAAAATAGTTCTACCTAGAAGTGTGCTGATCTGAGCAAGGGGCTGTCTGGAGACAGTTGTTGAACTGCTGCAACAAAAATTACATTTCAGGGTGCTCTCTACCTTTTGCTCCATTTACATTAATTCACTATTTTTTCTCCAAGCTGGTCTGCCAAAAATGTCTAAAAGCTGATTAGGTCTGTAACATAAAATACTGTAGGTGATTTATTAGCATTAAATAATTACAAAATAGTAAATTGTGACTTGTTCTCATTGGTTTATGTGGCATATTAGAAACTCTTTTACAGTGGCCAAACAGGCATGTACATTCCTTTCACATTTTCCTTTCTTCTCTTGTCACACCAGTACCAGACCAGTAAACATTAGCATAGATGCAGAAAAATAGTGGCTGGTGTCTGGCGTTTGCTGGTTTGGGTGTTTGCTGGTTTTGTGTCGTGGTTTTGAGTTTGGTTTTTTTTTTAAAAAAAAAGCAATCACCACACCCCAAACACATGCACACAAAACCTTAGTGACTATTTGCAGGGTCTATCTAATCGCTGTCAGTTTAAATACGGTCAGTTAGCAATATTGCCAAGGATAAGACCAGCTGAAAAATATCTGTAGGCCATGAAAGCTTGCTATGTGAATATAAATAAAACTGAGATAATACTTAACTATATGTTAATACACTGAAGTATGGTTCTTTCAGAGTTGTCCTAGTTTAAATAAACAAATAAATAGATAAATGAATCCCAAACCTCTGTGTTTCCTTCCGGTGTATGCATAGGAATGGCCTGAATTACATGAGGCTGCTGTAACTTCAGATACAAACATCACACTGGAGAGGAGTTAATCAGTCTGAAGAAAAAAAAGAATAAAAGGCTTTATATCTTTTGAACGCTTCAGATAAGGTCTCACAGAAATGAGACAAAACAGGTTTTATGGTTCAGCCACATTTCAGACTGGGTCAGCTGGTCTGTGGAGAACCCACAGAATGTATTACAATCAAAGAATGTAAGCGGAAATGGGAACAGCTGGGCCCTACGACAGACCTGGGGCTGTCTGAACTACAAAACATTCTTTATGCATTTAAGTTTCTGTAGGAGACTCTGTCATTCTAAGCAGCAGATTCCAAACTCCCATTTCCACAATAAAATACTTGATTTAGTCAGATTTATCTTTTTCTGTATCTTACCTTTACAACTAACTGCAAATTAATCTTCCGACTCAGGCATACTCCTTTCCTCCATATCCCAAAATCATGTTTCGCAATCACACAGCCTAATAGTAAATGAACCCACAAATTGCTGGTAATAAAAATGCAATCAAGCCTTTTTACATTCAAAACCCCTCAGTCATCTCAAATATTAATAGCTAATAAAATGCAGATCACCATCACATTAAAAACAAAAAAGCTATTTCATATACTTATCCACTGCGCTATCCCAGAGGGAGAGTTTAGACTGGTTTTGCTCCTGACTCACACTCAGTATGATGTTATTTCACTCAGAGAAATAACATCAGTTCAAATAAGACTCTCAAGTGATGGCTCATTTTTGCACATACTGGCAGAAGGTCCCCAGAAGAATAAAAAGCATCCATTAGCAAGTAAGAATACTTTCTCTTTCTTGTTAATTTCATTAATACAATTCCCTCGAAGTACTGTTTACACTGACATTTTACAAATGCAGTTAGTAACTTCTAAACTCATTTCTTAAAGATCATCCTAATTGAGATTACCTGATTCTTTTTTCTTTTGTTATTTTGGGGGTATACATTAGAGATAACTTTCTTCTTCAGTCCACTATCTTCAGACAAACAGTAGTGTATCAGGGGAGGGGTGGAGGGGGGAATTATGCACATAGATACGTTTGTGCATGTGAACAAATATATGTTAATGTAATGGTGACTGGATGAGGCCAGATCAATGTAACAGATGAGACAGGTATATATTTTTTCCATTATGCAATTTAAAATAATTTTAATTAGGTTTTGTCAACTCTTTCCAGATTCTTATTTTGTCAATACCAGGTACGTAAAAGGAAATTAATTCTTCGTCTATACTGCTAATAGCATAGTTACACAAACAAAAGGATATGAATTTTGAAATAAATTGATAGGAATTATTCACCACACAATGTAATTTTTCAGTTACTGCATCAGTAAATATTGCAAAAACCTATTTTTCAATGGGGCAGATCAACATCAAGAAATGAAAAAGGCAATGAAGTAAGATGATGAGCCATAGAACTGATCATCTTATTCAGCATTTCCTCCATAACTTTGAAGATAAAGCCTTTTCTCCTACATTGATTTTCAAAAAAAAACCCAAAACAAAACCCCAAAACCAAAGTATCTACCTGACAAAACCTAATGCAAAACATAAGTAGTTGTTTAAACAACAAAGTATAACTGAGCTATCACCCCAGTCATTTATAAGTTGGCATTAGCACTATTCCATTAGCTACTCTTTATTGTTTTTTTACACAAGAGTTGGCACAGTTCTTATGTGTTCTATAAGGAGTCAAGAAATACATGAAAGCAACCAAAAAGAAATTCATAGATCATTTTTTAAGCTCAGATAATGCTGGACTTTCACATTCATTGGTCTTTAGATTGTGAATTTCAAAAACAACCTATTACACTCAAGCTGTAGACTCATTTTTCCATTGTGATTATGGCTTTTCCAGGGATGTCAGTGCTACACCTAGTCTAAAGGGCAGAACAGGATACTTTCTCAAAACATGAATATGTTAAAAATTTTGGAAGAATTATAGAGACAGGAAAACTCTGAAGGAAAAGGTATAATAAAAATCTAGAGCTAAGAGAGTTCACGAAGTAACAAGACAGAGAAAAAGGAGCGTTTCAGAATGCCTAGCTTCCCAAGATCTATTTCAACAGCAGCTGGTGTCCCTTGGAGCTTCTTTATAATGAAAATCTGAAGTGCAAACTGTGCAATATTCCAAAGTTCATTTTTATAAAAGAACTAAACTGTAGACAGCTGATGAAAGGGGAACTGGGCTTCTGGCAATAGTACAAAAGAACGATGGCCTTATTCTTCACAAGAAGAAATACAGAAACAGAAAAAATTATCTTTCTAGCTGCTCTTTCTCATTTATCTTAATCCTTATTATCTTCTTTTCACTTTGCTCAAAAATGTTCATAGTGAAAGAACGCAATACTTTTAGCTAAAGTATTACAAGCAACAGCAGCGAGTCTTCTAACCTGTAGAAAAGAGCAAGGCTTATCAACAGAAGAGTTCTCATACTAAGCACTTTCAGGAGTTCACTAATAACGGCTGATAAAGAAAAACAGAAGTTTGATCTTCAACATATAGAGACATTTATTTTCAGCTTTATTTTACATCTTACCAGTGAGTAGTTGGCAAGACAACTGACTGCCTCTATCAAAACAAAGTCAGCTTTATTCCAAGTTTCAAAGAAAGCATACCAGCAGAAAATCCGGTTATCTAGAAAGAAGTCTTCATTAAGAAATATCTAGGGTGTAAGGCTGTTCCTCCTTTCACACACCAGAAACAAAGTAACTTATTTCTCCTAAACTGTGATTATATAGGTTTGAACATGAAAAGCCTAAAGAACAGACGCAGTGAAAAACAAAACTCTATGTGAAAGGTGAATTTTTAAAATTATAAAATCAGTATAACTTTAAAAAAAATGAAGCACTCACTGCATCACATATTATTTGAACTACAAACAAGCACTCCTAAAAACATCAGTGGGTTTAACACAGACAGAAGTTTAAAATGACATGGACTTATTTCCCAGTTGATGCAAATCCTGCATGCCCCATCTCACTGTAGAGCCTGTGTCAGAACCAGTCACCCTTCTGTTGTCCTATCCCTATGCTTGAGACGGGGCAGAGACCAAGTTATCTCCCTCATTCACCACACACCAATCGCTCCCAGAAAGACTGGCACCTTAACAACATTAGGACATTAACAGCCTCTCCCACTTACCAATTTCCAGACTCTGTTTTAAATATTTACACTCACATTGCTGTGAGATTTCATTTGAAAAATCTATGTTTCATAACAGAAAACAGCTGTACTAATAAAAGGGATCCTTTCTTCTGATGAAACTGAAGGTATCCTTTCTGAAGTACTGCAACTCATTACAACATACCAACGGTAACTGACCAAGCTACTGAATCCTGTTATTAGCTTCCATAAAACAGACCTATAATTTAACACCAAGCCTACCTGATGCACACAGCATGTCTTAGCAGTTCATTGAAATACAATTACCAGTGAAAACTAAAAGGGAGATTCAGTCTGTAACATTAAATATTTTGCTCAGACTTTAAACGTTTTGCCTGTTGGCACATCTGCCCTCTCCCTTTCAGGAAGTATTGTTGATACTGTATATTGATGTTTCCCCCCCTAGAGAGAACGATGGGATAACGTCATAGGGCAATTTGTGTTGTAAGGGATGCCAGGAGGTTTCTAGTCCAATCTCCTCAAAGCAGAGTCAGATAAGACATCAGATCGGGGGGTGGAAGAGGGGTTTATCTGAGTCTTGAAAAATTTGAAGGAGGGGAACTGTACAACCTCTCTGAGTAATCTGTTGCAATGCTTGGCTTAATATGTCAACACCTTTCCTTGATTTTTCCAACAAATTAAATTTAGCAGTTGTTAAGATGAAATGCTTTACTCAAATTTTATGGATAAGAAAACACTTTAATGCAGAAACTAACACAGCAGTGAATTCAAGTACCTGCCTAACAACTTTGAGGACTGGCTTAACCAGGAATCAACAGCAAATTACAGTTACACTTGTGTTCAAATATTTGGCTAAACTGGAAAAAATTGAATTTTCTATGGTAAGGCAAAATGTTTCCAATAAAGCTATAAAAAGAACACCCATGTCATGACTAAACCATGATCTCTATGCTACTACAAGATAACTCCTTTGCATGGGAACAACATGTAACCTGACCACTATGTGTCAATGATAAAAGCATTACATAAATACAAGCAAAGAATTTGTCAAATATCTGTATTTCTTCGTTTCAATGCTGCATTGCTCACATGAGCTTTTAAGAAGATTCCACTGATCTGAAAATGTTTGTGCATATTGAGCCACATTAGTTATAATACTCAGCCTGTGGTGCAAAACGTAACTCATCCATGTCCCCTCATTTGAGACATGACAGCCACCAGATTATTACAAACAATATTTTATCGCATCAAAAGGATTACCTTATGTAAACAAAATACTATGGTGCAGCAGTAACTCCACTAGTCACATTTTTTTTTCAGAATCTAAATTCAGTGAGAGGTCTACATCTTCTTGTAAATATTTCTCTAAAGTACCTATAACAAGACTTTAACATACAAAGGAAATAAAACAAAACACAAAAAAACCCCAAAACCATGAATAAAAGTGAACCATCCCCAACTCATGAGTTACTTTGCCAATCCAGAAACCCCCAAAACTTAGCAGAGTTAAGCAAACAAACAGTATATGCTCCAGTCAGAATTGCTGATGCATCCTCATAATTAGGACAAGTTCATTCAATTGTTCAGCATGTCTAATATTTACTACCACTTACAACTTCGTCAAAGTAAGTGCCCTGTATGTAGAAACACATACTTACATACTTCATTGAAAAATTTGTTCCTTTTTAAAACAGAACTCTTGAACAACGGAGGAAAAACATGTCATCTCTTTTTTTTCTTCTTTTGCTCATCAAAAGTGTCTTTTACTTCAAAAAAATGTCAGTGACTATGTTCTGAAGCCATCAACACAAGGAAGCTTTGAGTTAACACTAAGCTCTTTCTTGAATCGCTAAGAAAATACCAAAAACTGACTAACTTTTAAGAAGCAAGTACTGTGTCGTTTTCAGTGCAAAAGAATAAAAGCCACCTTATAGTCTATGTCAAGGAGTAAAAATTAAGACCAGTGTCTGGTAAAGGCAGAGGAAAGTAACTGGAGACCGAGAAGGGAGGGAGACCAGACTGGACTGCCATAGCAAATCAAGAAGAGAAAGCTCTGTAGAGTAAAGAAAACTGATGGAATGCTGACAGGCAAAAAGCACGGAGAGACAGGACTGGCAGAGAAAAGAAATGGAAGACATCCTGAATAGCCAAGACCAGCAATACCTAAAAAATGAAAACTGGGATTGTCTGCAAAAGGATAATGAGAGTGTCATTAGGAGACAAGTATAAAGGGTGAAGTAAAAAGGAGTGTGCTTGCAGGGACTGGCAAAAAGAGCCCTCAGCCACCATGATACATTCATTCTAAAGCCTAGAATAGAAAGGACTCCAGTCTTGCACCTTTTCCACTATGGTAAGTGCCTCTGCAAATGCACTACAACCTCTGCCATCCTGCTTTATCAGTGGTGCATATAAATGCAACACTCCCATCATGCTGTCACTCATAACACTAAAAGTACAAGAGCTTTTGCAATGGAATCAACTTTTCCAATCCTGTTAATAACCATTGGGATCCAATACAGTAACACAAGGAGAAATTTGAGAGTTGAAAATTTTCTACATTTTCTTGGCTTGTTTTGGGGTTTTATTTTTATTTCCCTTAAGTTTAAAGTTCCAGGCTTTAATAAAGTATATGGGACACATATGCATATCTTACCCCACAAACAACATGAATATTATCAAGGTTACTAAATCAACCACTCAAAAGCTATAAAATGACAAACACTGTTGTCTACGCAACCATAATTAACTTCCCTTGAGGTCTGTGTTTTTATACAATGTTTTTATAAATATCTACTTCTTCAAATCACAGAATCACAAGGTTGGAAAAGACCTTTAAGATCATCAAGTCCAACCATTCCCATCCTAAGCTAAATCATATCCCTAAGTACCTCCATCTACCCTTTTTTGAACACATCCAGGGATGGTGACTCAACCCCCTCCCTGGGCAGCCTGTTCCATGTCCTGACAACTCTTCCAGTAATTTTTTTTTCTTAATATTTAATCTAAATCTGCCCTGGTGCAGCTTTGTTCCATTCCCCCTTGTCCTATCACCTGTCACCTGGCTGAAGAGACCATCGCCCACCTCTCTACAACCTCCTGTCAGGTAGCTTGCCTAGCTTGCCTTGTTCAGTGCACAGGACAAACAGGCACAGATGATACAGAACCTAATGCAGGCCTTACCTAACGAAGAAAAGGAACACATGTAGTGTGTGGGATGGGGGCTCTGTAACGCACCATAAAGGCGTTAATGATTAAAGTTGTCCCTTTTGCAGTTCCCCCCATTTCTCTGACTGCCATGCACACCATTTCATAAATTTCCATAGTCTGTAGTTCGCTGTGAATTCCTCTTTCTCCTGTCCACTCACAGACACCCTTACAGACATGTGGCACGCTCAGAACTGTTACTAAAAGCAGCAACAGTTTTAACTTGAGCAACTGTATTTATAAAAATCTTAGAAATTTCCAACTGGTTACAAAGAAGGAGTGAATACTTTTGGCTTAACCCTCTTTCTGCTTCTGTTCCCTGTTAGTAAAAGTCTTCTCTCATCTTAGGTAACGTTTGATAAACTAACAATCATTTGTGATGCATTCCAATCACATAACGAATGATAAGCATTTCTGCAAAGCCCATACAGCTGTTATCAGTTCTGTCCTCAAAGCAGACTTGAATGATGTGGAATAAATAAATCATAGGCTTACACATTGATCAATGAGGACAATAAACAAAAGCAAGATACTCAATAAATGAGCTGCATCTACCCTGTGCACTGAATAAGATCAGGTTCCTGGAGGAAAAAACATAGAATAGGATCATGTAGTTAAGACTCTATCAGAAAGACATTCTCACTTGTAAGATGTTTGTTCCATAGCCTTAATAATGTTGGATTTTATTTTTTTATGGAAGCTGTTTAAGATAATTGATGTAAGAGTCTATGAAATCAAGTAAGTTGCTGTATTACTGTGCAGCTGTGTTGAGGATGCATCACTTTTTAATGTCTGTCAGAAGTTACACTGGAAATCTTACTGGTTTATAACATTGCAGATACTACAAATATGGGCAAGTGTCTTGCTTAGCTTTTTATTTTTACTTTTTGCCAAATTCTGGGATGGATAAGGTATACTTTGGTGCAATGTTAACTATCACTAAATATAAATACTGAGCAACTGATGCTGATAATACACATTCAGAGGTAAGCAAACACACAAAAGCTCTATGCGACCAATGGGCTCCTGCAACACTAAGGAAAGTTTGAATTAAAGAAATTTTGGTCATTGTTTATATTGTAGAATATGCTCATAATACCATCCTTTCAAAGGGATTTGCACTGCAAGAAAGACTTTTAAAAATTACTAACACTATAAGAGAAAAAGCAAGAGTTTTTATAACTTCCAATTATTTCAGAAAGTCTTCCTCTGCTCTTAAGGAATTTCAAATCATGTTTTTATTATTTTTACTGGCTTATGAGTAATTTTATACAAAAGACTGGTACTAAGTCTATTTAACACCTCTAGTGATACAGCCACTGCTGCAAAGGTGGCTGCATTTACAGGCAATTTTTTTGCCTAAGTTTTACACACCACTAATTACATAACTGTTTATTTTCAAAACCTTACAGAACCCTTTTGCATATATATCCTTTTATGGGCTTTAATGTAATAACCACCGAAAACATTCTTAGCTCACAGGTCAGAGTTTATTTTCATTACTAAATGGAGCATAGTTGATTAACCGCGTAGATAATCTCCAGTAGGTTTCATAAGCAGAATTAAATAGCGCTTCATAGAGCAGATGGGATTCCTGGAGAGCCCCTCACTCAGCCCGCGGCCCAGGCACGGCACCGCAGGCAGGGCCCAACCCCTCCAGGTGACTTTTAGCAGAGCTCAGCAGCGGCAGTGGCCGCAAGTGGTATTTCTGTTCTCGCCAGCAGGTGCTACTACAGTCAGCCCGAATTACTGCCATTTACTGAGAAGTGACACAGGAAAGAAGCGTAATTAGCGTTTTACAAGGGGAAAGCAAAATGAAACACTATTTTTTGACTGCGAGAATGTGCGATGGAGACAAAAAAAAATACCCAACCAAAAAAAAAAAGACCCCAAAAAAATCCCTTTTTATCCGATCACCGTAAAACACCCAAAACGCACACGAGTGAAACGGAGCGAGGCCGCCCCTGGGCGCGCAGGCTGCTCTGGAAGACACCCTGCGCAGCAGCCGGGATGCTGAAACGCCGCGCTGCCAGCGCACCGCACCGCACCGCACGCAGACGCTTTCCCACGGGCTGCCAAAACCCGTGCGGCGGGCGCCTGGAGGGGCCGGGGACTGAACCGAGAATCAGGCTGTCCCTGCGGCGGCCGGTCGGGCGCAGCGCGGGTACATGGCAGCCCGCCTCTCCCCCCGCGAAGCCCGCGATCGCGAGGGGACAGCGTTCGCGAGAGGATTACCGGGGAAGGCGTCCCACTTTCGGCAGCCCGGGGGTCCGAATAATCCCATTCCCAGCGCCCAGGCGCCCTGTGAGGGGGTGGCTCCCCCTCACCCCCACCCCACCCCCCAGTGTCCCCGTCGCCCCCCCGCTTTCCGTGCCGCGTAACAGCCGCCACCCGCGGCTGCCTCACAGGAGCGGGTCCCGCCGCCCAGGCCCTGCCTCCGTTACCATCCGCGGGCCAACGCCGCGGCCGACGAGTTTCTCCCACCGCCCAACCGCAAGGCGAGGGTCCGCGACCGCCCGCCACCCCGCACTTACCCCCGCTTCGCCGGCCGCACCGGGAAAGTTGACTCCCCGACGCGGCAGGGACCCGCCTACGCGAACCCACCCGCGGCGGCGACCCTTCCCCAGGACGACACGCTGCCTGGGGCTACCCTCTCGCCTGACAGCAGGCAGCGCCGCGACGGCTCTTACTCTCTCCCCTACAGCGGGACCCCGCTGCGCAAAGCGGGCGGTACACCGCCGCACCCGCTACGAAGCGAGCCGTGCCCTACCTGTGCAGTACTGCCGCACAGCCGGGCTGTCACCCCGCGGCGTCCCGCCTCAGCTGCGCACACCTGGGACGGGATAGGACTGCTGGGCTGGGCTGGGCTGGGCTGGGCTGGGCTCGGCACGGCACGGCCCGCCGCCCGCACGCCACCCACCCCCCCCGCACCCCCGCCGCCACCACCACCACCGCGCGCGGGGCCGCCGGGGCCGAGCGGGGCGCGAGGAGCGGCGGCGGCGGCTGATTGGACAGGGGTGATGTCACTCGTGCGCGCGCGCGAGCGAGGGCGAGCGCAGCGGCGAGGGGAAAGCGGGGAGCGGGCGGGGGTGGGGAGCGGGCGGGGGTGGGGCGTGAGGGAGCGGGGAGAGGAGAGCTGAGGGGCGGGCGGCGGCGAGGGCAGGGCGCTGCGGGGAGGAGTGCGGTGAGGGCAGAGGGGAGAGCTGTGTGGAGGTGAGCCCGGCGAGGGAGGGGAGGAGTGCCAGCCGGCAGCCCGGGCTGCGGCGGGTGCCCCGCTTCGGGAGACGGGGGAAGGGGGTGAGAGGCAGCGGGAGGGCTGAGCGGCGCCGGGGCCGCGGAGGGCTTCCAGCATCACTCCATCCACGCCTGTCCCGCTCGCGGTGACACATGACTGCAGGTGGAGCCGCGCTCCGCGCTGCCCAAGTGAGCATGTGCAGCGCCGACACTCACCCGCACGCTCGCTCCCCTCGCAGGGCCGGCCGTGCGCCCTGCACAAGCCCGGAGGGGTGCTAAAGCCCGAACCGAGCTGCTCCCCGCCCTCGGGACGTGTCCCTCAAACGCGCCCTCATCCCCTGACAGCAGAGAAAGGCAGGAGAGGGGCCGGGCCTCGGGGGTGCTGCGGGGGAAGAGGCATGACGCTCGGGACTTGGGTGCAGTGTGCCCAGTGGCGCCGGGTCCCAGCTTCCCATTAATGCCCTTCTCCCAAATATCGAGAGTCATTTTGAAATTACAGGCCTCGGTTTGTTTTCTGGACCTTGCATCTTCTGCGCAGGATCATACTTCTTGTTTCTTCTTCCTTAGCACAAAGGCTAGGTATTTATTTCTAAAGTCCCTACCTGCAGCCCCAGTCCTCTGGTATTTTCCACTTTATAAATTGCTACAGATATAAAAAATCACAGAAGGGGGAAAAAAAAAAAGAAGACAAAAAGGCTGCAGAAATGCATGAGCAGGAATGTTCCCTGTCCCAAAATAAGAATGGGGCTCACTGCATACCTGCTTGGAGGAGAACAAGCGGGGCCAGAGTGGGGAAATGATCCCCTGAGTAGTCATGAGCTGCCAAATCTGCAGTGGCTGCTGTGGAAAAGACTTGTGAGAGGTGGAAGATGGAGCCTGCAAAGCTATCAGACAGTTCCCACTGTATACAAACCACAGCTTTGGGGAGGAGCAGGAGCTGAAACAGACACCTAACAGAGGGTGACAGATAACACATAGTCACTAGCTGGCAGAGCGAATTAATGCTTGAATAGGTTATGCCACCTGTGTGGCAGTAAGGATCAGAGAGTGGAAAACTGCTCTAAGGTGTGTGGGCCTGACAGCCAGAGGCCCTTCATTGCTCCAGGAGAATCCTTTCTGTTGGGACTGACACGAAAGCGTATGCACTTTCCCTTACAAGAAACGAGGTCTTTGCAGTAGAGAGGCATCAGGAGTAATTTTTTAAGCAAGGTGAGTTAAGGAGGGGCAGGAGAAAGAAAGTCAGGGCTGCCATCATCTCAGGTAGTTCTTGCATGTCTGAAAAGATTTGAATGTACTCCTCTAAAACACGAGGTACCACTGCTCTGCACTGACTGCTTTACAGTCTGCAGACTGCAGCAGATACCCTTACGTCAGTTACCGTGAGATCATACTCCTGCAACCACATGGGTCAGAAGCTTGTTCAAGGATAAAAAAAGATAGTTCATAAAAAAACAAAACAAGAAAAAACACCTAAAACCCTAACAGATTCTCATTTAATCATTCCAGAGTTGGAGATTTAGGCTTTGGTCTTTAATTCCTGTGTCCTAATCCAATACTGAGCATTGTTTGCATACACAAACGTGTAAGAGAAGATCTGTCACTGTGAGTGTGCTCTCAAAACAACAGGGGTGGAGGTTGCACATCAGGGATAAAGCTGAACAGTACCAAAGGTGCAAAAAAAAAAAGGAAATAAAGACTAAATAGCAGAGCATGTTAGGGTAAAGAGGTTGGATCATAACGTGTTGGCAAACAGTAGATGGTAACAACAGAACACATTTAAATTTTAGTGAGCTTTGTAACTGCTGGGTTGAGCCTGGCTGGAGTACAGGAGCCCCCCAAAGCTGCTCTGTCACTCCCCTCCTCAGGTGGACAGGGGAGAGAAAATAAGACGAAAGGCTGTGGGTTGAGATAAGGACAGGGAGAGATCGCTCACTATAACCATCAAGGACAAAACAGACTCGATTTGGGGAAATTAGTTTAAGTTATTGCCAACTAAATCAGTAGGATAATCAGAAATAAAAACAAAGCTTAAAAACACCTCTCCCCGCCCCTCCCTTCTTCCTGGGCCCAGCTTCACTCCTGAATTCTGTAATTCCTCCCCTCCCCAGCAGTACATGGGAACAGGGAATGGGGTTTTGGTCAGTTCATCACATGTTGTCCTTGCCGCTCCTTCCATGGCTGCACCATCATCATCCTCCAAGGACTGCAGGGGAACAGCCTGCCTCACTATGGTCTTCTCCAGGGGCTGCAGGGGAATCACTTCCTCCCCCTCGTTCTTCACTGACCTTGGTGTCTGCAGAGTTGCTCCTCTCACATCTTCTCACTCCTCTCTCTGGCTGCTGTTGGGCAGCAACTTTCCCCCTTTTAAATGAGCTATTGCAGAGGTGCTACCACCATCACTGATGGGCTTGGCCTTGGCCAGAGGTGAGTCTGACTTGGAGCCAGTTGGCATTGGCTCTGTCAGACATTGGGGAAGCTTCTAGCAGCTTCTCACAGCAGCCACTCCTGTAGCTCCCCTGCTACCAAAACCTTGCCATGCAAACCCACTACAGAAACCCTGGTACAGACGTCACAGAATCACAGAATTGTAGGGGTTGGAAGGGACCTCGAGAGATCATCGGGTCCAACCCCCCTGCCAAAGCAGCTCCCTAGCTCATATTGCACAGACAGGCGTCCAGACGAGTCTTGAATATCTCCAGAGATGGAGACTCTATCATCACCTGAACTGCAGGTTTTAGACACCTTAACTGCTTTCTTACAGTGAGGACCATAACCCATTTCAGCCCCTGGCAGGGTTTAGAGCCAGCATAGGACTGCTCTGAATGCTGTTTCCTTCCAAAAACTGCCTCAGACTCTGTTTTGCAGCTAGGAGCACTAAGGTACAGAAGTCAGCTTTAGGATGTTTTGCCATAGGGAGCGCTGGGCTGCTCGGCGTGTGCCCTCAGATGTGCAGGACAGGCAGCTGTATATACTGCTGGGGTGGTTTCAATGCTTAGGATACTCTCTGGAGGCTGTTGTTCCATAATGTTCAGCAATTTCACTTTCCGATACCGTTGCCAGAAGTTAAGATGGCTGTCATACACGTTTTGAGGCAGGGTAATTTTTCTTGCTTAGATATACCAGTGGGTGTCTCTGCGCCGCACAGAAGATCCCTGTCTCTCCCTTTGCCTGATTCAAACATCCTTTGCTAGAGGCGGGGGTGGGGTGGGGACACGACTCAGTAAAGCAAAACAGGAACAGAAAACAGGCCAAAAAAACAAACCAGAAGCAGAGTGCAGTCACCAACCTGTGCATTGCTAATCGTTAGCTGCCCGTTATTCTGCAACACCCTCTTTTTACGGTGAGTTTGTAGCTGCAGCACACACATACCTACATACATCCCTGGGGTACCTGGCTCCTGTGAGGGATTCGCTCCCTGGAAAGAAACACAAGTCATTTCGGATCCACCCGTAAGGATGAGAGAGGCGTAGCTGCAGCCCGCAGCGCTCGGGGAGGAATAGCAACCGCTGACCTCACTTCGTTATTTCCTACAACAAACACTCAGCATCCACCATGGGAGGAAGGGGGATGGAGGGGGGGGGGGGGAATAACGAGTGGGGACAACAGCTTTCAGTTATTATAATAAAATGGAGACACAGGCCAGCGTGAGCTTTATAGACCCCTACCCCGTCTCAGCAATCTTTTAGAGGATTAATAAGATTAGAAGCCCCTATTGTTTTGCTAATGGCTGTTTATTCGAAAAATGGCTTTTCTTGTAAACATACAGAAATCACCATATGTTACGCCGTCCTCCAGCGCTGCCTGGGAATGCTACTAAAAGCAAAGAATGAAAGTCACGTTCCAACTGCAAATTCTACAACAAAAGAAAGCATTTGCCCTTCAGCTCTGCTGCTGTGGAGTCTCACCTGGTTCAGGGTAGTGCATTAAAATAGCTTAAGAGTACTCCTTCTTTGAAAAATCTTGCTGCAGCCTATAGTGCTGTAAGAAGGCTAACAATGCTTACAATCCATTTCAAAATCCTCGGTTATTTGAATTCCAGTTGTATATTTGCAGAGAGAATTTGAGCCTATCATCTGTAAAACTGACTCATGTAAGTCCCTTTTCACTGCTCTGAAATGATGCAAACTAGTTCCCATGATATTAAAAGTTTTCAAATGAAAATGAGGGAGTCAGCTGCCACACAGCTGAATCTCTACTCTTGTTGAATTCCAAACTCTCCAAAGTGAACAAAACATGCCAGGAAGGTAATTTTTTATTATTATTTATTTAATTTTTCTGTTTCTTTGAGTAGGATTACTGCTCCTTTGCAGAATGGAGTGGGAACTTGGGATCTGGCAAAAAAAGTAGCTTGGAGCCTAGACAGATTTTTCTGTACAAACAAAAATATTCATATCTGATAAAGAACCGGAGCAGGAGAGAAAGCAAGAGGCTAGCACGAGGGTATCATTAGTCTCCATCGATCACCAGCTGGTACTTGAGCTCTAGACACCAGCCCAGAGCTTGTAACTATGGGCTTTGGGTTACTCTCAGTGACACTGGGGTTTGTTTCAGAAGCAGCCACCTCACATCATAGGTTGGGTGAACACTATAGTAACTGTTCCTTTTGAGTAAGCAGATCTCAACTTTGTTTTGAATCTAGTCCCACAAATGAACATGTTCAACTTACCCATGAAATTGTTATCTTTGTGACCAGGATATCAGGTTTGTAGAACAAAAGACGTGTGACTAGTGTCGCTCCAGAGAAGCAGAAGCTGCCCAGATTCTCTCCTGTGTCAGCACTACAATCTCTCACCAGTCCAGTCCACAGACCATGGATGCATGTACCCAGATGCATACAGCTGCTAAACTCAAGAAGCCACAGCCTTTCCAATGCAAAACAAAGGAGAAAATATAAATTAAAAAATATAAAAGCAAATCGTGTCGTCCTATACTGCCTATTTCTCACACAGGATAATACTTGTTGATGTCAAGAGTTACTCATTGAGCCCAAGAGAGAAACAATCATGTAATAACACAAAATTCCTCAATTTATTGTCAGTTTTACACATTGGGCAGGTGTTTCATTTTTTTCTTAAGTATATATGAAAACTTGCATGAGGACTATGTAAAAAAGCATACTTTTACTTACTGCAGGGGAGAGTCTTTAAGAATTATTGTGCTACTGGCTTTGAGACTCTGTTCCAAAAACACAGGTAAGAAGAGTTTATAATCATTTCAGTATATGCAACTGAAATACAGAATGGCACATGTAAATTCCTAAATAAATTGCAAGTTTCTCAACAGCTAGATGTCCAACTCAAAAATAGCCTGGGTTTATTTTTTTCAGAAATAAATCATAAAATCACAGAATATCCTGAGGTGGAAGGGACCCAAAAGGATCATCAGGTCCAACTCCTGGCTCCACACAGGGCCAGCCAACTCAGAGCATGAAATGCTCAATATCTTTAAAAAAAAACCAAAACAAACTGAAGTGACTTGCTCCATAACACATAGTCTGTGGATAGGGAGCTTAGTTGTCCTATATTGCTGACTTGTTTTAAGCACTTTCTTTGTATTTGAAATCATGCAGTTTAAGGCTTTCTCAAGAAAATAGACCTTTCAAAGAAAATCTCTTCATTCAAACCTCAGTAATAACACACACATAATCTTTACTTTGGACTTTGGATTTTGCTGTTATTCTAGCATCAGTTTTGGAAGAAATGATATAATACATATTTGTATGCTGCTTTTTGCTTTTTTTAGTGAAAATATTCATTTGATTCAAAAGGAAAGTATTCATTTACTTCAAAGGAGAAGAAATGTCATGCTGTAGGATTCAGCATATCTGTAGAGGCTCCAGATTTCTGAAGATTATTGAAATCTTATCTTACTATTCAGAAACCCTTTTAGAAGGAGTATTTCTGCTGGAAAGACTCTCAGTCACAGTAGGTTTTGGGATATTAGGTGCTTAGCATTAGCTATTAGATACTTTCCACTAAGGTGTGACAGACACCTTGGACTTTTATCACATTTATGTTCACTAGCCTGCTGAATGCATTAGCATCTTGTTTCCTAAATCTTATCTGAAATCAGCTTGCCAGGACAAGGTACAGAAGCAGATACAGCCACCGTCTGCTAGTGGGAGGAAATGGGAAGAGATTAGCGCTAAAAATTGTATGTCATCTGTTAGTTGCCATCAAGGTCACTAATAGGTGGTTTCCTTGTTACTGCTGTTCAGTTGGGGAATATAGACACGTCTGTGTGGAGGCTGGAGTGCTGCAGGGCTTGCAAAGCCTCTTGAGAAGACCTCACCATTCAAACTGCTTATACAAAACCACCACAGTATCAACTTGGTGGTAAAGGCAAGGCCAAGTTTACAGGGTGCTAGCACAATCCTAACACATTTGCCTGATGATCATCCATACAGGAGATAAGGTGTTTGAAATTGATGCACTGGTGCTAGGGAATTTGGAACAGCATCAAAACACATCCCCAAGGACCACCATCATCATAATTTTGTTTTGATTCTTATTTTCTGAGCAGAACAAACCTGCTTAAGCATTCTAGTCTAGCCATATCTTTGTTTTCTTAATATCCTATCTTAGGCTGCCTAACCCCAGCTTTATCAGGTTCTTCAGT
Source organism: Porphyrio hochstetteri (assembly GCA_020800305.1). Taxonomy (NCBI): domain Eukaryota; kingdom Metazoa; phylum Chordata; class Aves; order Gruiformes; family Rallidae; genus Porphyrio; species Porphyrio hochstetteri. Next base: position 38,129,891 of record CM036905.1, read on the forward strand.
TTATTATATCTATTACAGTTCTTCTTTCCTTCTGTCCTGATAAAATCCTGCCTTGTCTGAATGCTGTGGCAAGAGGCGTACATTCTCCAAAGATGCTCAAGTCCCACAGCTACAGGGTGACAGAGGAATCTGTCACATACCTACTAGTGACAAGACTGTAACCCTGAAACCTCCATATTTGAAATCTGTTTGTTCACCTTGCCTTGACTGCATGTACATATAGATACAGATAGTTATATACATACATGTGTGGATGCCCCTATATACAAATTTAGACATTTCCATCAGGAAGAAAATAGTGAAAAGGACTATGTCCTAATTTTCATCCAATACATTGTTGGGTTTTTTTTTCTTTTAGATCTCCAGAAAAGTCTTTAATGTTCTCATCAATGTATGGCTAAACTTAAAAAATTCTCAGGGGACTGACACAAATTGGCTGCTCAGCAATTGAGATAATCTAATAAGAAGCTAATCTTTAAACTACAAAGACTGGGAACTTCCACTTCAAAAGATTACACTTTTTTTTTTCACTCATGCCTTTTCAAGAAAGGTGTTTTCCTTCTAAAAGGATGCAAAAGAAATAAAGAAGGAGAGATGTAAAATGCATACTTTAAAAGGTTTGTATATTTAAAAGTAATATTTTTAATATATGTTATAATTAATTTCAATTAAAATATTTAAATGAATGTTAGCTGTGGATTAGAAGAGATTACCAATGAGAAAGATATCAAAAGAGCCCCAAACATTCTCAAACCTTTGATTACATGACAGTTTAACTGATATTCCTAAAGTTCTTTGCAAAACTACAGTCATCACTATTGTGGTGTATTTTGTATAATGTGTTCCAAGATTTGAAGTTTCAAATATTTTAATGTAAAAATAATTTCCCATTTCCAGCAGTAGAAGATGGAGCAGTTAGGATTTCCACCAGGCACAACTATCAGCACCAACTAATAAAGAGGGCCAGCAGCATCTGGGGCTGCATTAGGAACAGTGTCAAGGGAGGTGATCCTTCCGCTCTGCTCAGCACTGGTGAGACAGATCTTGAGTGCTTGGACAAGTGCTGGACACCCCAGTACAAGAGCGACATGGACATACTGCAGCAAGTCTAGAGAAAGACCACAAAGATAATTAAAGGACTGAGGAATCTGATCCAACGCAGAGCTTGCTCAGTCTAGCTCTGATAGCTGAGATGTTCTATACTGGAGAAGACTCGAGGTGGGTGTCTCATAAATACATGTAAATACCTGATGGGAGTTGATTAAGGAAGACAGAGCCAGACTCTTCTAGGTGGTGCCTGATACATGATGAGAAACAATGGGCACACATTAAAAACCAAGAAATTCCATTTAAGCATAACCCTCCCCCCCCGCCTTTGTTACTGTGGTGGTGGTGAAATACTGGGACAAGTTGTCCCAAGATGTAGTGGAGGCTCCACCCTTAGAGATACTTAAAAACTGACAGAACATGTCCCCCAGCAACCTTCCCTAGCTGACCCTTCTGGAGCATGATGGTTGGACCAGATGATTTCCATAAATCCTTTCCAACCTCAAGAGCTCTGTAATCAGGATATTGTCCTGTATGTGGTTTTATGCAGAGGATTCCACATTTTAAAATATATAGTCAAAACAGTTTTGCCATCTCTACATATTCAGGATCTAAGGCTTTCCACATAATTTCAAGACCTGAGTCATACAGAACATTCAACATAGATACATGTTTTTCTTAACACAGTGGCATTTTCAAATATAAAACCCCTTTGCACATATACACACATGTGTGTGTATAGTATAATGAAACATTAAAGACACTAATTTTTCAAATTAACAAAGAATTGATATAGGTTAAATACCACCATAAATATTTGCAAATCTGAGGATTTTTATTTCTTTTTTAGGTATTATAATGCATTCACTAAAGACACCATAAGATTTATACAGTTTGCATAACTTAATCATTCTCTGAAACACGCCCTCTTTTCTGAGTGAAAACAATGACAAGCAACTCTCAACTATGAAAAACACACAATTTATTTCAGAAGCAGGCAGAAAAATAATATATTTATACACACACACACACTTATCCAAGTGCCTAGGCATTAGTCATGTTCTTGATCTTCTCCTTTGTTTTTGCAAAGTACATGATGCTTGAATCTTTTCACTGTTCACTGATCATATACATTAGGAAGAGGTTTGCTGCATAGGATGGCTTGATTGGATGCTGTACAGACCATTTCAAGATGGACATAAACTGTCTTTCCAGACACTCAAAAGGACTGACATTGACCCTGTGATATTTTAGTCTCATGTTCCTTCAAGAAGTCTTTACTTTTGTATAAAATGTCTGAGCCTCATCTTCTGAAGATGAATGACATGGGTCAATGATCTCATAAAATTAGGCAACATAGATTATAAGCACATCACATTTTCAGTGTGGTGGTTCAGCCCCAAGCAGTGGCCGAGCACCACACACTGCTTGCTCCCTGAGGAGAAACAGACAGACCCTCTGTGGGAGGGGATAAGGACAGTTTACTGACAAAATCACCATCAAAGTGGAACAATAACAGCCCAGCAAAATTCACTTACACTCAGTGATAACACAGAGTACCTTATCGACCCAATGATAACAATGCAACAACCAACCCAACAGCCCAATCACACCTGGACTTCCCTGGAGGCATGCAGGAGCACCCCTACCCGACCAGCTCCTTTTATGGGGAAGTGATGTCAGGTGATGTGGAAAACAGCCCAGGCTAACTCAGCTCACCTGGACTGGTTGCCTGGGGAGGTTACCTCTGGCCTGGGCAGAACCAGGGCAGGTAGTTTCTTACCTGTACTCCAGGATTTGGAGTAAAAGTCAATATTGATCGTTTTAGATTGTCAGAACTTTTGTCCTTAAGTTAAGTATTTAAAGGGGCTCTAGGAATGACAGTGTCAGCCTTATTTATCTGCCTCACAACTTTTTAATCCTTTTTGATAGAAGTGATGCTTTTATACTGCCCATGTTTCCTTCATACTGTCCATGTGACCACTTGAAGAGCTCTGAACCTCTTGGCCAAATTTGAAGTACTGAAGTGTCAGGGTTAAATTCCTACACATTTAGTGAAGACAGAGTAGAAATACTTTATAAATGGTTTGATTTAAGGGAAGGCTGAGTTCTATTAAATCTCATCAAAACTGCATGAGACGGAGCATCCCTGAAGAAGTCCCAGATACAACAAAAACTGCTCTGAGAATAGCCCATTAAACTTGCCCACAAGAAAAATATGTCTCCAGTGCTGTAGGATTAGTGCAGTACTAATTCAAAACTAAGGTTTTTCATAAAGTAAAACACAGGGTGGTCTGGTCTGCTTGGTACATAAACCATGCTGAATTAGTGTCTCAGATTTGCTCCATCACTACCTGATTTTGTGCTTACACGTTGGGGCTTGTATGCTTTTCTTCTTGATTATAAGTTAACTGTGACAGACCAAACCCAATGAACATAACAGAAATAAAAAATCCAAGACAAATACAGTATTATCTGTATAACATTTCATTTAATGCCAGCAAGGCTATAAAAGTAAGTGAAGTCAGAAATTACAGCTCCAGTGAGGTTAGTATTTTTTTCTTGGTGGTTTGTTGCTTTTTGTGTTCAGCAGATGCTATACCTCAGGGGTAAAAAATAAAAACCCCAATCAATTACAGTTTACAATTAATGCCTCTGTAGTTCCTAACATTTTAGTGACTAATCACAAGCTGCATCATTACACTGCAGTAGACTCAATTCCTCTGCTAAAAGGGTAGTTTATGAAGAGAAATGTAAGTTCATCCTGATACCCATCTGTTTTTTTTTAAACAGGGACATTCTAATGGAAAACACAGAAACTGTTCTGAACAGTGACCAGAACTCGAAGGTCCCTGACCCAGATTAATGACGTCATTTCTTCTTCTTCATATCTCTCTCACTCAAGCTTCATTCATTTTCAGCTTCAGTTAGAGACTCAATCCTGCTGGGATTTAAGAACTAAATATTTCTGGGGTGCAGACTGCATCTGGGAAAAAACACGCTTCCGAGAAGAAACGTAAAATCCAGGGAATTTATATTATTAGAAGTGATGAGTTTTGAGGATATGGGCCTTACATATCTGAAATGACAGTTAGGTGCCACTTAAGTCTTTTGTTACCCTACCTGCCTGCTTCTCTGCTGATATGTCAAGACCAGATTTTATCGGACCAGTTCAATCTCCCCATACAACAGCCAAATGGATCTTGTTGCAGAAGATAAAAGGCAGTAGATGCCAAACACTAGGACTTTTTTTTTTCAGTTTCTCCTAAAAGACTGAGAAATTTGGGAACATGGTTTAGACAAAAATGCTATTTTTATTGGCTAGAAAACCAGAGATGTTTGTCAAGGGCCTATCCTGTCATGGTATTGTTAATATTTGCTTTGTTAAGAGGACTGATAGAAGAAATTCCATGGCTTATTAAATTCAAAGATGGCCTAGATGGAAGCAAGCTAGCATGCAAGAGGACAGATTTTAGTTCTAATGGAGCCTCAAGAAGCAGAGTTTCAATCTGAAAAAAAAAAAAAGGACTTCCCTGTAGGAAAGGACCTGTGGGTTATCCAAGACAATTTGCAAACACAGGCAACTGGTGTCATACTCGTTGCAAGAAAATCAGACATCAAACTGGGACTTACAAACAGCAATACGAAGTTGCAGAACTCATGACCTGGTCCTTCCCTCCTACTTCTTACAATACCATGTCCAGTTTTGGGTGTGACAGCAAATGGATGTGGAGCAGTTGGACAGAACTCAGACATGCTGAGAAGAGTCACTGTGCTATATAGAAGAGTCAGGCAAACCCAGATTGCTTAGCCTTGAGATCAAGGGCCTAGGCGGTGACGTAACCACAGTCAGTTGCTGCATAAGGTGGTGTAAGAGAAGAAGGAGGTCCACCTGTTTAAGCTCACAGTGGAGAAGACAAGAAGTAATGACTGTAGATTACAACAATGAAGCATCAGTTTAGATGCTAGAGATTTGAAGTCTCCAACTTGGGAGCTTTGTAAAAGTGAGAACAATCTCACTAAAGATGATCTTGCCTCAGGAATTTGGCTGCACTAGGCGATCTCTTTAAAGCTCCTTCAGCCCTGTGATGGATTGTCTTTTTGATGTCTAAATCTCAGCTAGAATGGATGTCTAAATCTCAGCTAGACTGTTTTCCTGTAGCAAAATCCTCAAGCAATAGCAAAACTGAGTCCTGAATCTCTTCAGTATTTTATTTTAGGTTATCCAGACCATAGCAATACTGCATTCTGAAGCTGAAAAAGATTATTGTGCCCGTATTACTCTGCATTAACCGAATGATGATGGGAACACCTGCTGCTTTCTGTAAGAAGATATTGCAACATAGGCAGTGGTTACTTCATTTATTGCCCTGCCTGGGACCTGCTCAGCCGTAGCGTAACCTGTCAATTATAGAACAGAAAGAGCTGCTGAAAATGCCAAGGCAGTGGCCAGATCCATCTCACCTACCTTCCTACATCTGCAGTATAAATGCCTACAATTGCACCACTCTTCCTAATCTCCATCCATGGTGAACAGAGAAATCTAGGCAATTTAAGAATTCAATTCGTTGACTTATTTTAGATGTCTATATTAGGATGAGATGAAGGGAAGTGCTTATTTTTCTCCATTGCTTAGATGCAGAGTAAATGAATAGCTCAGATGGGGAAATCTGCATGGCAAATATCCTCATTTTCTAAGATAAATTTTATCTGGTATGTCAGAGTCCAATAGAATCCACATAAAAATATTAGACACACAACAGAGCTGACTAGTGGCTGCTTGAAAGAGAAGGTAATAGATAGAAGACCTCACTCTACCTCTCAATTAACTCCTAAGGCTGTTAACAGCAGATAAAGCTAGGAGGTAGAGATTGCACAGAAAGCAGAAAAACTGAGTTCCTAAGAACTATGATCATGCAAATTATGTTAAAACCAGAGAATTAGTGTGTAAAATCAGGGCCAGTATTTTTGAGCTGAAGAGTCTGTTGATTAAAACTGCTGTGTTGTATGGACAGAGTGTACCAGTGTTTATTTTGAGTTAGAGCTACCACTTATGTTGAAAAGCATAGTATTACTTCCTTTGGGCACTTCAGACCAAGTGTTAAGATCAAGTTTATGCTAGGTCCAGAGTTAAATATTCATTATCAGATTATTATATTTGCAGTCATTAAAAACAATTCACCTCACTTCTGGTACTGAGATTTTTGCTGGGAAGTGGCAGCTTTTCCTATCTCAATTTTCTTTTTCTCTGGACCCAACAACTGTGTTAAATAAAATAAAATTGAACTCTTACCATATATACAGGTTTTTACCAATGCCTCCCTTGAAGGGCCAGGCATCCTGACTGGTTCCTTAATCCCTAACTCTTTCACCTTGCCCTTCTTCCCTCTTCTCACCTCCTCCCATTTCAGTATTTGTCCCCAGTATATTTTTCTCTCCTTATATTTATTCTGCTGTTCTCTTCTGGGATTGCCTATGATGGTCAGCCCCCATGCTACAGGCCACATGCACAATTAGCAGGAGCATCTAATTGCCTAGTTCCATTCTGAATATAGCTTTGCACAGTGCTGGAGTCACTTTCAGGCTTGCAGGAGAAAAAATAGAAGAAAACTCTTAGCTCTGGGGCTGTTAGAGACAATGTTTTCTCAGGTGCATACAGGACTGATTGCTGGTTGATTGTTTGAGGATCCAGAATACAGAAGCAGATCAAGATGGACAAAGACCATCCTCTAGACATGTCCCCTGTGGGCCCCTGAAAATATGCACATTGGACTGTATTTCATTAATTCGTCTTAGAAATCCATGAAGTGTTGCAGGAAATTATTTGCATATAAAATAGAATAAGTGTCCTGATAGAGTAACCAGAGGTTGCTGAGAATTCAGTGTGTGTTAGATACATCGGAGCCCTGAAAAACCAGGCTGAAGATCCTTCCTCTGACAACAGGGGTTAGGCAGCAGTCCCTAGAGCTTCATTATAAACATGGTTTTAGGTAGCTCCTTGGGGCTTGTGTTAAGGTGGAAAAAAGCTGTGTGGATAAAGCATTATGAGTTAATTCCACTCCTTTTGTAACAGCTACAAAACTTTCCTGTTCTTCACCATGAAATTTTGACTCCCCAAGAAACGTTTCCATAGATCTTCCAAGCTAAAACCCCATAATCTCTCTCAAGGGGAATAAAATGAAACTACTGTGACTTATAAAAATATTAAACAGTTTTGCACTGTGGAGTGTTTGCAAATATGGCATGCAACGCTATTGCATTGTGGTTCAACCACTGCATGCCTGTATTCACTAAACATCAACAGCTTATTTTAAACACCAGCACACTGAATTTGACTTTGCTGAAATGCATCACAAATAAAACTATGTTTCCTAAAAGTAAACTGCTAGGCACTGGAATTCAGACATTCCTGGAGAAATTTACTTCTTTATAAATCACTTTCATGTTGCTTTCACACTCTAAGATTGAAAGACGCTCACACACAAAGGCTGCCATCGTTGATGAGGTCAATGAGACTACCTACATAGTGAAGCTTGCTGGATCAAGCTCTTAATTTCCCACTTAGCCTTTTAAATACCATAGGAAAAATGATTCATCAATATTTTATGTGCATATTTATTCATTTTGCAGTGACCTCCAGATAACTGGTGTGTTCCAGACTGCAGTCACTGAAATTGCATTATAAATAAACAATACAGACATGAAAAGCCAAACACCCAGGTGGGTAAATAAGCAGATTCCAGAATGCTACACTGTTATCACTCTCTGGAGTTAACACTGAGAATGAAGCTGCATCTTCCTGCTGTGATTTAAGCTGTCTTCTAGAAGAAGCAGGTGCTCCAAGCTAGAGAACCCAAATACCTGTGAGATACCCCATAACACGCTAGAAATACACACCAAACAAATAAAAGGTGGAATAATAGACTGTGTGCAAACCAGAAAGGAGTGCAAAAGTGTCTGGCTTAGATTTAGAGCAACCTCCAGATTGTTCACAAGGCCTCCCTCAGACTCAGACACCGAAGATGGCTTCTGCCTGTGGATGGGCTCCTGGCCTGGGCTCTGGCAGCAGTACGAGCAGTGAGCGGAGAACTCCACCAACCATGCAACTGGACCTAAAGAAGCCACAGATCATGGCTACAGGTAATGGGTAAGATCAAATGTTTTCTTTCCACCCCTTTTCTGTTTTCAAGCAGAATCTGAAAATTCTGAGTCCCGTAAAGTCAGTCTGCATTAAGGGCTTTTAAAAGCGTGAGGATAGGTTTCAGGTGTCAGCAGTGACACCATCACTTATCACTTATCACATTAAGTGATACGTTCCAACAGACCCAGCAATCTCTGCACAATGCTGCAGCTGTACACCAGAAAGGCTCCTTCCATGTACAAACCTGACATGGGCAAAGCATGAAAGTTAGAGCTGCCAGTAATGACTGCATAGCAAATGAGAAATTTAATGCCATCTATAAAGCAAGCAAAAAGGCAAGAGTGGAAAAAGCCACCGTTAGGTAATTAAAAAAAAAATAAAATTAAAAAATCCAACCAGCTAGCAGTCTGGCAGCAGTCTTTTTGGAGCTCTGTACTGATTTTCAGCTCACAGCTGCTAAACCACAGCTGCTCACACCTCATGTGGCAGCCCACAGCTTTCCAACAGCCCCACTTGGTGAGCTGACCTTTAGGAGAGGTACTGGCAAAGCAATACGATGCTTCTTGCCTGACCAGAAGGAAGGTAAAACCGCTGAAAACTCTTTAAGGTTTTAATGTATCCCAGACAGAAACGACAGGCAGTCTGCTGGAGATGAGCTGATTGCACCACAGGCTAAACATCACTAAAGCTGGTGAGCTCTCCACGGCTCTGCTGGTGGAACTAAGAAAAGTAAATCTCCTCTCTGCAGCATTACTGCTCCTTATGCAAAGGAGCTTTTCACAGGTGTCGCCAATGGAGTGACTTCTTTATCCATGACACCTCATACTTTGGGTAAGGAAATTTTGTTCCTAGAATCATAGAATCATAGAATGGTCTGGGTTGGAAGGGACCCCAAGGATCATACAGTTCTAACCCCCCTGCCACAGGCAGGGCCACCAACCTCAGGCCTGGATCTACACTAGGTTGCCCAGGGCCCCATCCAACCTGGCCTTGAACACTTCCAGGGACGGGGCATCCACTACCTCTCTGGGCAGCCTGTTCCAGCACCTCACCACTCTCCGTGTAAAAAACTTCCCCCCTAATATCTAATCTAAACCTTCCCTCCTTTAGTTTTAATCCATTCCCCCTTGTCCTGTCATTGTCTACCCTTTTAAAAAGTTGATTCCCTTCCTGTTTGTATGCTCCCTTCAGGTACTGGAAGGCTGCAATGAGGTCCCCCTGCAACCTTCTCTTCTCTAGGCTGAACAAGCCCAGATCCTTCTTCCTCTCTTGGCAGGGCAGGTGCTCCAGCCCTCTAATCATTTTTGTGGCCCTTTTCTGAACCCTCTCCAACAGTTCTACATCCTTCTTGTATTGGGGCACCCAGATCTGGACACAGTTCAACTTGCATATAGTTTTTCAAAATAAAGTGGGGAAGTGGGGGCAGGGGTGTTTCAGGCATATGGCTTGACATTTTCTATGCCCAAATGCCTAGAATACAGTCTTTAGTGAATTCCCAAAATGCTGATTTTTCTCTTTAGAAAACCCTCAGACTTTGGACAGGAACTTGTCATTTTTTACAGGGAGGTAGTTTTTGTGCTGTTACTTCTGCAATGTTGGCTTAAAGTCAGGAAAACTGACTGCCCAAGTGAGTGAAGACTGCTGCTGGTTTACAGGTTAAAGGTGTAATGAGTCAGGAGGCAGTAAACGTGACTGAGACTCTCAGAGTATATATAAGAGAAAAACAATTAAATGTGCGTGATCTGTGGTGCAGAGCCCAGCTGGCCTGACATCACCCATAGCATCGTTATATTCCCTTTCTCATTATGGCAGGGGTGCTCGTTGCTGCTGCCTGCTGGGAAAGGTCCCTGCCTGTGCTCATTTCCAAATGGGGCAGTGAATTTTCTGTTGGAGCGCTTGGCACGGGTCAAAACTATGTCATCATCTAAGAGTACAGAGAGGTGACCATCAGTGCCCTGAGACTGTTTATTTCACTAGTACAGCTCTAACCTAAGAGCTCCTGACCTCACGTGCAATCTTCACATACAGACTTGCTTCATTCTCTCCCTGTTCCTAAATGAGCTTGAGTTGTGTGAGCCGCCCCCATACAGAGCAAACAGCTTTGCCAGTATTACCGGTAACAAGCCAAACTTCCCTTGAGACAGCTTCTTTTGCCCAACCTTCTCAGAGAATCAGAGACCAGTAGGGCTTGGAAGGGACCTCTGGAGATCAGCTAATCCAACCCTCTCTGCTAAAGCAGGATGACCTAGAGCAGGTTGCACAGGATTGTGTCCAGGTGGGTTTTTAGTATCTCCAGAGAAGGAGACTCCACAACCTCTCTGGGCAGCCTGTCCCAGTGCTCTGTCACCCTCAGAGTGAAGATGTTTTTTCTCAGGATCAAACAGAACTTCCTGTGTTCCAGTTTGTGCCCACTGCCCCTTGTCTTGTCACAGGGAACCACTGAGAAGAGTTTGGCACCTTCCTCTAGACATCTCCCCTTTAGTTATTTGTAACTATTGATGAGATCCCCTTTCAGTCTTCTCCAGGCTAAACAGTCCCCTCCCTCTCAGCCTTTCCTCATATGAGAGATGCTCTAGTCCCCTCATCATCCTTGTACCCCTTGCTTTGGGGTCCTGGCATTGTGCTAGAAGCAGCCTGATTTGATACCCACTAGATTTGGTGTGCTGAGCAAGGGGGTACTGGACCAGCCAGGGCAAAGGAAAACATGGGAGAACTAATACTTAGAGCCACTGGGGATGTTGGGAGTGCCAACAGAATCAGGTGGACAAAGCTGGTTGAGGCTCCGAGAGCAGCAGTCCCTATTAAATAGTTCCAGCCCATCCTCAGTGTAGCTCCATGATGCTACTCAGCATCTGCTCATGGAGACACTGTCTTGGTGGACAAAATAGCCTCTGGTCATATTGTCAAAGATTATTATAATGCATGCTTAAAAAGGGCAAATTAAACTGTAATAGAAAAGTTTGATTTTTGTAGCTCTTTAGTGTTTGTCTTTCCAATGTTAACAATGAACAGATTTTTCTGGCTTATTTGTCATTTAAGATAAAATGCATGAATATGTATTAATCCTTTATCTATACAGGGATGCCACAAGCATCCTGGGTACTATGGCTAAGCCAAAAAGCTCTAGGAAACCTGATTTACAAATCAAAAATTTAAACAATAATATTTGCAGTTAAATAGTTCCAAAACTTTTTCTTGCTTCAGATAAAATGGCTATAGACCATCCTTCAAGCAGAACCATGGGAGGGTGGCACACATAATGTTAAAGTGCTTTGTATGTACCTGCAAATGTTTCCAAATTATAGCCATAGTAATGAGCTGCTGGACAGCACATCGCTTTAATAATGGGAAAAGCAGTTTAGAAAAAAGACAGGCTATAGTTAATTGCAAACATACCCAGAGCTCACATCTGAGAGCTTGCCAGTGGGGATCACAGCAGGTATTGTATATTTGGTTCCAGACATCGTGGAGGAATCAGAAAAACAGTCTGATGGAAAAATTAAGGATTTACTGGTTCTACAGAGTGCTTCGAGTTGTAATAAGTGGCCTTCAGAGAGGTTACTTGAGCTACAGCACGGGCTGTTATATCAGCATCTGTGCAAATTCAAGCTTGAGAAAGTCAGTGTTGGTTTTATCCATGAAGGAGACCATCCTCCTGCTTTTTTTGGTAAGGAAGCTGTGTCAAGTTAGTGTAAAGCTTCACAAAGATTTAGACATGGAAATATGAGCGATGACCTCTAATGTGCTCAGAAAATACAAATGAGATTTAGACCTCTTTTAAATATTAATTAAATCAGATGTACTATAAAATAATTAACATAATCTAGCCTTTTCTTTGCAGTAGGAACATAGGAGATATTTACAGATAATAGGTCAGACGAGGAGACTTAAAAGGAGACAACCTTTTAATACAGGACTTACAGTACATTTTATTTATTCATCAGATCCCTGATTGCAGTTATGAGATTTGGAGGCACGATATGTACTTATTCTGTCATGATGGCAGTATAAAACCCCCTTGCTCTTTGGCATCAGTTGTAAGTGTATATTAAATAAACAGCTACCACAAGATTAAAAACGGGGTCAAAATCAGGATGATTACATTTTTCATCACATCTGGCATTCAGTAATTATTTCAGTGTCTTAAAATGCAAGCGACCAGTCCCGTAAGAAATGGATTATCCATGCAAGTATCATCAGGCAAATCCAGGCGCTTCCCTCAGAATAAAAACCACTCCCTTATCTCCCAGGAACACGCTGTGGATTTTCCACAACTCCACATACTTAGTGGTGTATTTTAGTCAGGTGGGGTGATGAAATCGCAGCACCGCTGTGAGGAGGCAGGTTTACATCACTAGCAGACGCCACCACCTTCTCCTGGCCTTTGTTTTCCTTGAACCTTTTGGATAACAGGCTGATATGGGTTTGGCTGGCAGTCAAGCAGCCTGTGGTGCTTGGGCTCAGACACTGCAAGTACAGGGCTTGGGGAAGTATGCTTGGTTCCAAGGATGAAGGAAAAAAATGGCCGCAATTAAGATGATTAAAATTCAAAAGGAACTGTGACCACGTGCTAATTAAGGGAGCAATTAGATAAACTGTGTGGTTTTGCATGCCTGTTTATTTGTGAGGAATACTCCCAGTTAATATTAGCAATACAACTGATAACTATTCAAACAAATTATAGCTACATTAAAAAGGGATTTTTATATTTTTTTCAAAGTGTCTGTCCCTCTTGAAAAAAAAAAAAAACAGATATCTTTTGTCTCTGAACCTTCAGGAGATTGATTTTTCCACTCCACAAGGCCCTCGTCCTGGTGTTGTTCACCACTTTCCTGTCCCAGCTCTCCATGTCCTTTATAGATGTGGCCTGTGCCATATGTAGCTGTTTCTAAGAACTTCAGGGCCTCTTAAAATCTGGGCCCTAATCTCTTCTGTGTCTACTCTTTTAAGTAAAACGAATGTGGAAAATCTCTGCACGTGTAGACCAATGGGAGGTCTGAAGGTTAATAGGCACTGCATGTTCTGGGTTGTAGGAGGATGGGGAGAAACGGTGTCTCTGGTTTCAGGTTGGCTACAAGGACAAGCTGAGTGTGCACAGGGGCACCTGGGAGACAGTCCAGACTCCAGGCTCTCTCAGGTCCACACAGATCAGCTAAACATAGACAGGATGATGAGGTCAGAGTGAATTCACAGCTTTTATGAAAGGGAACAGATATTCTCAGCAACAGGCCCTGTCTCTCACCATCTGCACCATTGTACAGTACTGCAGTATTTTTAAGTCCTAAAAAGAGAGTAATTTTAGGCTCTAGTTTTATTTGTTTCCACACAAAGAGACAACAACAAAGAAATAACTAGAAATAGAGTGGTTCTGAACATTCTCCATGGTTGCTGCTGGAGTTGTGTAGGAAGGTCAACAGCCATCAAGTATTCATGAACAGCTCTGCAGGTCAGTGAAGAGGAGACAGAACTGGCTCAAAAACAGGTCAATAAAGGTGTCTGCACATGGAACTGAATCCCATGTAATTCAGGGATCTGACGAGCATTTTCCCAGCTTTTCTATTAGAGTAGTATTTTGTCCAGCACAACACATTCCCTTTATCTGGGGAGTCAGCAACGGGGGAGAGGACAGAAACTCCTCAGGCTGTGGAAGTTGAATTTAATAGGATTCACAGAAGAGATTTAAGGAGCTAATCATCCTTATAGCTGCTCAAGTCCAATTTTTATCCCCCAAAGCTACTAAATTTTTTAAGCATGTATTTTTTGGCAGCACTCTCCAGCAAATATCTCCCCTTGGAGCACACTGAATTGTGTAGGCTCTATTAGAGAAATGAGCTTATTTGCCATCTCTGTAACCCCTAAATGCTAGTGAGATATATGACTAGGTAGTCTCTTATGTTAGCAGGCTGACCTAGTCAGCCTTCCACTTAACAAAGACAGAAGAGGACAGACATACTACACAGGGCTTGAGACGATGGCACACAGAGCTACAGTGTCTAGATGCCAGGATCCACAGTCAGAAGTGACCATATTAGGTACCTAAAAAGTCCTGCCCAGATATGAGGGAGGCTCAGGTGTCTAAACCAGGATTCAAAGCAACCAGTGCCCTCATCCTTTGCCAGTCAAAGGAAATACCATAGATAGCAGTATGTTTGATATTCCATACATCAATCTATATACATACATATTTCCATATGGAGGAAAAAAGGTAGGAAAATGCACAGCAAGGCAAGGATTCATTTGTTTATCCCTCCCTAGGTTACCCCTATCATGGGTTCACTTAAATGAGTGGAGTAGGAGGAATATTTTCCATGATTCGGGAGGAGATATTTAGGCACATCTTGGGCACCCCTTATGCCCCATAGACCACACCCCCCCCATTGTCATTGCCACAATGCTTTTCTAGAGGGCTGCCAAATGCTTTGAACAGGTGGTACACAGGTAAGAAAGTAAAATAACTGTGGGGTTTAGAGGTTTTTATCACCTCACTACAGACAGGAGAGATACACAGCTCTGCTTTCCTTTAGTTTCCCAAATTCCTCTCTTCTTTAAAGAAACATCCACCTCATACAGGTCTACTTACTCCTGTCTCCATAGCACATCCTCCTTAAACCATGAGGGCATTATTTAGGCTTACGAAACTCGGAGAAACTGCAAATGTCTGGCTTTGCAGCAGTTCCTTTCAAAAGAAGCACGTGTCTTTGCGCCTAAATGGCAGAAGAGGTTCCTTCATTGGTGGCCAGGCTCACAGCCCTGCACTGGGACACAGACAAGACTGGTCTGAGCTGCCCAGGGAAGGTGGACTTTATCATTATTGGGTGTTTTCTGCAGCACACTGGAAAAAGATTAGAGGTGAAATCAGCAGATCTGGGAGGGTTGAACTGCCACCAAGTCCATCGAAGCTGAGGACAGCCCGCAGGTTCCTTCCATCTGCTCTGCTTCCATCTCCAGTGCTCCCAGAGGCAAAACTTCTTTGTGGCTCCTGGGCACAGGAGGGCACAGCACACTTGAGAGAAAAGTAAGTCGTTTTGCTAAACTCAACTTCCAGTCTTGGATGGCTGCACAATAAATATCAGGGGTCTGACTACTGCAGCTTTCAGAATTAAGTGCACAACCCAAGCAGCAACCCTCCCAAAGAAGCATCACATTCCTCAAGCCTTCCTATGGGTCCTTAAAATTTTCCCAGCCATTCTTGAGTGACTCTGTAAAGGCCAATATTAAAAGGACATCTGGAAGAAGAGGTGACTTGATGAAGATGTGGGTATGTGGGACTCCCACCTACCCAACACCCAGTGTACAGCAACTGTGGCTGTGCTGAGTCAGGCAGCAGGAGCCAGAAATCTCATCGGGTGAATAAAGATTGCAAATAAATACCACAGTGAGTATCTGGATCTTTTTGGATCTTTAATAATCTAATTAGTGCCGGCACTGAAAAGTGCACAACTGTACTTTAATTATTATCTCTTTTCTGCCTAGATAGTCATCTCTTCACCTCAAGAAAAGCAGGTCAGTGCCAATGTGCATTGCTCCCACTCTCTGAAAATAAGATATATCTTGTTTCTGGGGAATCTCCCAACCTGAAACCCTCATCCTTATATTTGAAGACATGTAAATAGAGATTGCCAAAGTTGTCTATAGACTCAGATGATAAATTTGTACTCGTTTCTACAGAATTTAAGACATTGAATATTTCATAGCAATTTTGGATGAGATGATTGTTCTAAAGGCATTTTCACTTATCTTCTTTGTGGTGCCTTGTTGATAACATGAAAGATATGCAATACCACATACAGTAACAACAGGAAAAGTAATTACACCGGTGGAATAGGAAAGGCTTTTTTGATCACTATTGTGTAGCATTAACATGCTGGATTAGAATATCTGATTGTGTTTGTCATCAGATGAATGCCAAGATCCAGTAATCACACAGTCACTGGGAGCTACTCCTGCACTCCCACAAAAGCTGCACTCATTTACTTTTGAACTTGTGGCCATGAGCCAGTGTAAATGGGCAGCCAAAAATTATTAAACAGGAAACTGCTTCTTCAGTTGTGAGAGTCTCTCTGGCTACAGACCTTCGGTGCCATCGAGTGAAAAGCCTGATCCAGTTCCTGGCTTTGGGGGATGGTGTGCTCAGACTTCATTTCTCTCTCGACCAGGATTGAGCTTTCCAACCTGCACATCTTCTACAATATTTGTAAACTGCTGATAGTGCAGAACTGTATCCCTTAAACATTGTTTTACATTCTGGTGAGAAACTGAATTAGCATAAGCCTATTTCTATAACTGCAGTAAAAAGCATTGCTTTCTCACGATGTTAAAACATTTCTTTAATTGGATTCACAAACTGAATTCATTTTATATAATTGCCTCGGATTCTGTAGTTCAGCTGCTAAAAATCATTACCCTGGCTGGCCCCTAGCAGTCTTTCCCTACATCTGATCAACCAGTCCTGAGTACAGACACGCGTGAAAGGCTGCCTCGTGCTCCAGGGGATGTTGGAAATAGGGGGAAGCTATCAATAGACATCTCAGGCTAATGAAAACACATCTCTGCAGGGGCTGAGCAAGCTGATCATTGGTTGCTAATTATATGGGGCAAGTTCAATTGCATTTCCCTGCAATAGGTTATGTCTGTTTGACCATGATATCTCCTCGGCTTGTATACCCATTTAATTACACTGCAGCCTTCATACTAGCAAAATGCAGAAACTCTTATTAAGTGAATCATTCAGAAATGTATTGGTTATCTCATTTTTAAATGGGTTTTGCTGGTCATTCTTATCGTATAAACTCATGAAGAATTTTCATTGTATATTTATGCAATGGAAATACCAAGGTATAAATACCATTTCAGTATCTCATTTCTGTATTCCAAAAGAGCAGATCCCAGCCTGCTTCATGGCCCTTCCCTTTTTATCCTTACCTTTATATTTCTACCCAAAGAGCCATCTGTGACTGCTACACAGAGCTCCTCTACCCAGCATTTTCCTTGCTTCCATTGATCTGAGGGTATAGAATCACGATTGTATATGTAGTGTAGTTATGGAAGGGCAGCTCTTGCAAGTTAGCTAGGTAATCATGTAAGAACGGCTTGTGAAGGAGCAGGGGAGTTTTTCTTTCCATAGCAAAGGGATTACTCGTGAAAGCCTTGTACTATCTCAGGAGAAGAGAAAGAGCAAGAACTCGAGGATGGAATGATATCCATCCTAAATACGTCAGTTGTCTCTTTGTTAAAGAAAACAGGAGGCTGACAAAGGACATGATTAGAGGAAAACAGATAGTTAACAAGGCCATGAATTAGCTCAAGAATGATAAGAACACTGCAAGCTTGCAAGACCAGCACATTCCAGGCGAAAGGTGATAAGTACATCGTGAGGAGGCCTCGGGGCCTTCCTCCCAAGGACCACCGAAGACCCTTGCCCACAATTTTTGGAAGAAACTGCGCAATCGCAAAGGACTGATAAGCTGATTAGCATAAGAAGCCAGAGTAGGCGGGTTTAGATAATGAACATGTATATGCGTCAATTGAATATTCATTGTTTCATTGTATAAATATGGGACGGTTTTGCTACTTCGGGTATGCACGTTTGTGGTGGAGCGATCCCCCGTGCATCTGCGCGCATTAAACATACCTACTTTATAACTTTCGAGTTATAGAGTCTATTTCCGTACGTCACCATTAGGGTTCATTCAGCCTCCCATTTTAACCTTCTCCACACAGAGATTTAAAGCATTTTTGGAGGAAGAAATATTGTGTCATCCCACTCAATCTCTCTTCTGCTTTTGGCACACAGCCAACATATTTTTTTTTTCTCAATACATGTGGCCCTTTGCCCTGTTTAAGAACTTCTCCTATGTGGCTCCTCTGCCTTTTTCCTACATTTTGGTTCTGTTTTCTTCCTGTACCAACTTATTTTATCTAATTAGTTGGAGTTAGCCTGAGCTTCCAGCCTAACACCCTCCAGATCTAATCCTTTGCTTGTTGCCTCTCTCTGTTGTGAATTGCGTCTCAGCTGCCTCTCTCCCTTGCCTGGGACATAGTTCCAGTTACAGACCTTCCACTCAGCATCTCTATCAGCTTTCTAAACTCTCCCTGTGATCTCTTTTCCTTGGCACAACTGAAAACTTTATTGTTCTCTCGCTAACTTTTCCCTTTTTTGGCAGTCAGATCTCATTTTTCCTTCATATTCCACCACCCCCACCCCCACCCCCCCCCCGTTCAAATCTAATTAGTACTTCTGTCAAATCTCTCTCTCTGTTTCTGTCTTTCCCCTTTCAGAGAAGGGAAGTTACCTTTCTTACAGTGACAGACATTTTTAAGGTGTTTTGCCCATGTATTTTCCACATGTGGTAATGTGGAGCCCATGAAATTTCAGATCAGTAAGGACAATAAGGCATCCTTTGGCACCACAGAGCCCAGGTTCGTTTACTTTCCAAAGCAGAGAGGAAGACCACTGTTCACAGAGCAAAAGATGTCTATGCTAATATGTGCACTTTGAAGTTAGAGCCACAGGAAAGCACCTTTGCCCATGATATATAGTCTGGACCAGTAGATCATGGGCAGTATATCAGCCAGACCCTAAACAGTAAAACTGGTTCTGCTGCAGTTCCATCTTCCTAGAAATAATTTTCTGTATTGCTGTAAAAACATTCCAATGAAGCAGTCAGCTGTGTTATCATAGCACCAAGCTCTGACCCCTTGGAGGTAGGTAGGATCTCATCAGAACTAGAGTCTCAATAACTTCTGTTTTCTACTCCTCAGAGCTTTAGAGAGCTTCCAAATCTGAATCACAGGAGCTGTATTTAGTGCCTGGAAAAGCAGTCCCTATTCAATATCATTGATCTCTCCAGTACTCTAGGTTGCCAAATTGTCATCAGTGCTTTTACTTTTAGATTGTATTTATCTTCATGTCCTGCTGGTTCAGTTTCTGTGTTCTGTGTTCAAGGAAGGATATTTGTAAAATGACTCATATATTTATTTGTTTGAAACAATACCTTTTTAAGTGACATATTCAGCTGCAGGCTAGGGTCCTGACTGGCTCATATTCTACAGCCATTTGTCAAAGTACAGCACTATGAAGTCATCTCATTAATCGCTATGGATCCTTTGTGTGGGAGAGGGCTATGAGACCTCACCTTTTAGAGGTGTCCATGATCAACCAAACTGGTTTTTGAGTGACAGAAAGGGTCAGGATTCAGCTTTTTGTTCCACAGTCATGTGGGCAACTGGAAGTTTTCTGAAATGTCCATAATTCATTGATTTCAGACAGGATGTAGAAGTTCACAATTTAGGGGATGTAATATCACTACCAATATATTCTTTAAAATATTTGGATTATACACAAGTGTGTTTGTAGCCATTTTATCTTCTTGGGTGTACTGTCAGGCTATTTTTCAGGTACACGGAGTGATTTATGCCCTTTCTTTTCGGGGAAACTTCTTTCACTGGAGTAATCACAGTTTCCAGTCTATCTTTTATCAATGACATCAACTCATTCACCAGCCTAATGCTCCATTATCCCAGGAACATCACGTTGTTGTGGTATTACCTTTCCCTGGAGGAGTCTGAATTGCTTTTATTACTTCCTGCTTGAGCAACTGCTAATCTCTTTTCTGGAGTTCTTCCAACAGGATGGCTGTACTTCTGACACGACTGATTCAGGTTGCCCTTGCCAGGATCTAACAGAACAAAATATCTGCCTCACTTTCTTCAAGGACAGATTTCCTATAGAATCTGTGATTGAAAAACAACTGTTGTGTTTTGTGCAGTTTCCCATTTATACTCCTGTTTTGGTGAACTTGCCCACAGTCCAAGTTTTCTGATAACAAACTGCTAATTACTGGTACTTACAGCCAGACTCTATCAAGGCTCACAACCTGTAAATCCCACTGAATTCTCTTCCTAGTCAAATCAAAACTCTCCACAATTTGTTGGTAAATTCCCATTTTCCTGGATTTTTTTTTCTGGACTGTGACTTCTTAGTTTGCTAACCTGAGCTGCTACATTATCTGTTTACTTTTTAATCTAACATTCAGTACAGAATAAGTTTTGTTAAACCAACTTTATTGATGTATGAAGAAGCTGATCTTCTAGGGCCAAGAGTTTAACAGCAGTCACAGGGCAAATGCCCACTGTACACAGCCTTCACTGAGTTAACACTGGAGCTGTGTGCTCAGAATATACTGAAGGGACAGTCCCATTTCTAAATGAACAAATTAAATTCCCCTGAGATTAAGCAGGAGAATTGCAGTAATGAACTAATATTCAAAAAGCTTTCAGCCTTCCTGCTGAAGGCAATGGCTGTGACAGGGATCAGGACTTCCTGGGGCTGGGGAAGGAGAAGATGTCAGAGGGTGGTGGCAGAAAAAGAAAATGAGAGCCTTTCCCATGACCACCAAAAGCCTCCCATGAGTCCCCTTCTCCACCACCCTGCCACAGCCCAGCAGACAGGTACTGCAGCAGTAGCTGCCTTTCTACATCAGCTTGCTCCGGGGTCTATGAAGGGTATTACTGAAGCAAGTTGTGTACCTGAACTTTGGCTTTTAGTTGGAGGTGGGTGGGTTTTTTTTACATAAGAAAAGCCCTTTTAGCTCTTGGGGAAATAGAGAAAAAAATGTAAAGCTGCCTCCTCCTGCTGACAGGGGCTGGTCAGAATAAACATCTTTGCAAGTGGATCTTTGCACGTCATGCAGGTTGCACTGTCTCCCTATCTCCTCTCCCAGTCTGTGGTGTGCCTCTCTACTCTTGGCAGAAGGATTTAAGAGATGGGCCTGAGTCTAATGGTTGGCTGCCACTCAAGAGAATTGACAAAAATACGGGAAAGGTTTATCAATGTGTCTTGTGAGAGAATAAAATTGAACTTAACGACATCACCTAATTTTTTTTTAAACAAATTAGATGGGATGGGCCCTACATTTAGGGTCGCTTAACACAATAGGCTCTCCAAAAGCCTCTTTGTGCTGTAACATAAATAACAACGATCACAGCAACTGATCCCTTCTGGTGATGGATTTGATCTTGCGGAAGAAAATCACAGATGTAAGAGAGTAGGAAAAAGAGACATATTTCATCATTTTGAGATCACTTTTCCAAGTTTTTTTGATTCTGACAGTCCAGGTTTCTAATTTTAAGAAGGTGTTTATAGCTGGCTGCTTAAAATCACTTTAGTCAAACTCAGCATGGTGGGAGCAGTTTGGTAGGGACTATGTGAAGATCAAGACCATTTTCTTCCACAACTAGAAACAATAGAAAACTAAACCTGCGGGGGAAAAAAATCAGGTAAAGTATATTGTAAAAAACAGTGAAAATCTGTTCTTATTTCTATTAACTTTGCTGCCACATAAATTTCAAAGCCAAACAAGCATCAGTTTGCAGTTCAGGTTATTAACCACAGGCCATTGCCCCTTTTGAAGCCTAAAGCATACATGTCTGTAGTCTACCACCTGTACTTTGACTATCCAAAACATAAGCAGAATTTAAGCAGAATTTACTCAGCTGCTTTGGTGCTGGGAGCTGGTTTCAGAGTGGTGTGGGTCCCTGAAGGCACTGTGCACTTAACTGCGCCCGTGTCTGGATTCAGTGACAAAACTGTGCACTCAGATATTAGGTCCATTAACAATGACTGCATTTTCAAATGGAGAGTGTGACTTATTTGATTATCCATTTAGTCAGAACATGATTGCTGAATACCCTTTAGAATAAAGTATTTAAATCAACCCAATTCTCCCTGGATGTCTTATTAACTACTATTCAATAAAAGACTGGCAATTACTTGGCTCTAAAATTGGGTTTTTTTCCCTCCAACAAAAAAACATTTGAAAGCATCACAGAAGTATACATGTGGCAGTGGGCAGGAAGTCTCCTTTTAGGTTCAGGCAATCAGCCATTCATTGCTGTCTTTTGTTTCCTCAAGGTTGATCTTTCTTTCATCATGTTTTAGTGGCAATGAAGTTTTTCTAGATGGATTTATTCTTGCCTATTCATATAAATCCAATGTGAAGATCTTCCAGATTAATTTCTTTCAAAGCTTTGTAAGTAAATACATTTGCAGTAGAAAAGTCTTGTCTAGGTCACTTACACTTTCCCTATTTCTGCCTTTTTTCCTGTTGCTTACCTAATTACCCACCATCCATGTTCCTTCTGTGCCCTCTTCTTTGTCACTTACCCCTGAATTCTATGGAGTCATTAGTGCTTGAATGAATGTGTGCATGAAATGTTCCTTATACCTTGTACACCTACATCACATATACCAGCCACCCTATATGCAGATGATGTATTCATGTGCTCTGACCTATGCACTGTTTCCTGTTTGTTCCTGCTGTTAATTCATGTCTTTCAAAACTAAAATAGTTCACTTCCTTAGAATATCCATTCTCAGCATCATTGCACAGTTACTCATGGTTTCTTTGAAAAACACACCTTAAATAAACATATTTAATAGTGGTAATTTCTCATGTCTCAGCCAAGTAATTGCATGTAGTCTTAAGAAATAGATCATGCCATACAAGACAGAGAAAGAAGCAAGCAGTCTCTGACAAGATAACCTGAGGTAATACTCATTTGTCATTGTAAACAGAGCAAAAGCTGAGCACAGTAGGACACGCCAGCCACATGAGATCAGTTAATGCCAATTAGGACCTCCCATGTCCTGTCTTTACCTAGGGAGAGTCTCCAACACCTCTGAGTGAAGTGGAATACTACCACTTGTGATTTTATCTCACACTGGGATAAACTGTTGGATCTCCCATCTTGCTTTCTGGTGGGCTTGGTCACCACACTGCTTGCAAAAAGAAACGTGCACAGATGAGTATTCTAGCCCAAATATTTTCTCAATGTGAGCATAAAAATGGGATTGGGTGGCTTTGGGCTATTTTATTTAACGTAATCATTGTTCAAGGAATCTCCTCTCTCTCTCTCTGTCCCTTTCTTTTCAGGGTGGTACAGTTGTCGTAGTCAATGAGTGGGGGGCATCGCGGTGCAACTGTATGCGTGCTTTCAAATAAAAGAGGGCTTATGATGAGTTGGTGGCCCCAAGGCCATGGAGCACAGACCTGTTTGTCACCTCCTTGTGTAGGCCCTGCCCTGCAACCAGTGAGCTGCACCCACCGGGGCTTTCCTGGCCCCTCTCTCTCCCCAGGCCTAAAGCTGTGGGTGCAGGAGCTTGCTCTGACAAACATGGAGCTTGCTGAGATGGCGCTGAAGGGAGCTGGAGCTGGTGCGGACCCGTCCCCATTGCCTTTCGGGAGCGGGTGCCACCAGGGTCCTGCAGAGCCCTCACAGAGCCCTTCGAAACACCAGGTAATGAGGTAACAGCAATGCTGTGGGGCTGGTTGGGACTCCAGCGGTGCACCTGCTCCAGGGATGCCTCTAATTAGCAGCAGAAACAAACCCACTGAGACAACTTCAGAGTCAACAACCTTCCAAACCCATCTTTGTGTTAGGACTCAGACCACTTCAGTTGTTTACCCAAACGCAGCGTGAGGGAAACTAACACGTTTCAAAGTTACATTGAGCCTTGGCCAGGAACCATGGAGTAGCCTCAGTGCTTGTTTGAGCTTTCTGCAAAATTGTGACTGAAGAATATCTAGGAGCATGTGTATTTTAGCAGAAATATGTGTGCTTTCTGGACGCTACTTTGAGCACACCTGCTGAAAAGGTAGGGGAGTGATTGGTAATTGCAATATCACATTACTAGCACTCGGTCACGTGTGACTAGGCCATGTGCCATTCATTTTAATCAGTTTATATTTCAATTGTATTTGCAGTTTTATTCCAGAACACAGATCCTCAAATATGATTTGGGATATTACTTCAAGGTTATGCATGTGTGCAGCTTAGCTCAGAAGGTGAAAAATTCAGTAGTGCATAGATTAATGAAGTTGACAACCCTTCCTGCAAGGATGATGCATGGACCCATACCAAGACTGAAGCAGAATGCCTGGGGCTATTCAATCTGGACAATAACCTTTCAATGAATGTACTTATCCAGCCAAACCATATTAAAAACATCTCAGTTTTGGAAGAGCCACACAGATGCATTTTCAGTTTGTGCCTGTTGTTCGGAGCAATGAAACAGGGAGAGATTTACACATCACACTCGAGCTGCACCGTGTGATTCACAGCACGTGGCTGAGGCCAACCTGCCGCATCTTGGGAACAGACTCTTGTTTTGTATGACACAAGATTTCTTGGGATTTAGCTCTATGAGAGTTTTAAGCAGTGAAGACAAAATAATCCCACATGCTTTTTTGGTTTTGTAGCGTAATGGTGTACTCATTTCTGAAGGGTATTTTGCAGGTGAAGATACACCGTGCTGTTCACTTGCTTCAGAAATCTGTGCTGATATCTAAATTCCGGCTCCTTTGTGTATGTCTCAAGTGTTTGTATCAGAAGTTAAAAAGCTCAAAGTCATTGTGTCATTGTGTGTGCCATTGACCAGCATGTGAGGTAAGAGCATGACAAGGTAACAACAATGACAAATGAGTTTTACCTTGTCTGTTTGTCACGAGTGCATGACATATTCAGGAGCTCACTTTCAGTACTTGGTTTGATTGTCTGTCCTGCCATCAGCTGCTGTATCAAGCATTTATTACGCACAAGAAGGTGCACAAACAGAAAAGCACGGTACCTGGTGACCTGTCTTTAACATAACAGAGCTGATTGAAGGGGTCAGCTACCACAGCAATGCAAAAGAGATCCTGAGAATGACACAGGGCTCTACCCCTTAGAAGGGGGGGCAGCCTGCATGGGCCTTCGGGGGCAGCCAAGGGGCTGTGGGTGTCCCTGTCACCCTCTTTTGTTGTTAGCACAGTTGACCTGTGAATAGCCATTCCTGGAAAAGAGTAACTCAGTAGGGGTTAGACACATAGCTTGAGGAAAGTCCTGCTTTGGCCATTTCCTTTTATGCCCTGGAGCAGAGTGACTGGACGCTTGATGGGGTGAAAGCCTGACAGCCAGCACCAGCACCACGCCAGCCCACAAGGACACTGGACACTGGGTGCTGCTGGTTCTGTCTTTTTGCTGATCAGGCAGGCTCTTCCTGTGCTGCTGAAGGAAACACATCAAGTAATTCATTGGAAATCGAGGCAGCACTTCATTTGAGTGTGCAAAAGCAGCTCTGTGGGGCCATTCCTGTGATGAGGAGCCTCGTGTCAGTGGGCAGAGTGGTCTCTCCTAACCTCCGTAAATACCCACATCTGTGTTGATGAAAATCTCTGCCCTGTGCAGAGAAAAGAGGTGATCCTGCTGGCTTAGGTGGGTGTCTTCACATGTCTGTTAGCATGTAACACACTAGTCTGTTTGTATTTACTGGTCTGTTTGTATTTACTGACCTGAGTAAAAGGCCCACAGAGCCTTGGTTTATCCTCCATTCCTCCATCCTCCTGTTTGTACAAATAAAAATAACTCCAGATGAGAGTTCTTTACAAAGATGCCCAACTATTGAAAATGTGCCATGGAGTATTTGTTAAGACAAAGTTAAAGTGAAGGCTGAAGTGGCCTTGTTTCCAGCAGAAAACTCCTGGATGGAATGTGACAGGTTCACCAAGCACTATGAAGGGGAGGAAAACCAAATGTCCTTTCAGCATTAACCTTCTTTTACTGACCTCCCCCCCACCCCCTGTCCCCCATAACTTTCTGTCTTTGGAGTGGCGATGGGATATGGCACTGGATGAGACCACGCTGCTGCAGAGCCTTGCAGTGCTGGCGAGCCTCCGAGCAGAGCTGCCTCCTCAAGGCTGAGCACGGGGAAGAGGAAACATAACTCCAGGTCAGAGACTAAGACATAAATCAATGACAAAATTTTTAGCAAAACTATCATTTCTGCCTCTGTAGGTTTCTCTTGACATTATTTTCAATAGAAACCAACCCCCAGAATATACTGTCTTTTGTCTTGAAGTAGAGCAATCCATATGTTTCATACATTAGCTTTCGTTTTGTCAGCCAAAGAAGTTGAACTTTTCAGTATCTGTGTATTTTTATATCAGTTCAAGTCTCACATGGAAAATTTGTTTGAAATTAAAATCTAAGTTACAGTGAAAAATGACTGTTAAATGCAGGACTAGGCTGCATAGCTGATTTTTTGGACAGTTGTAGTCTTATGGTATACAGAAATTTTTCTCTGAACATCTTGCAGAAAACCTCGTCATTCAGTGATGAATGGATGTAAATCACTCTTGAAACCTTTCCTACTGGATGTATTAAAAAAAATAAATGCCCGATAGGCAACCAAAACCAGAACCAAACCTGCAGACAAGCTTGAGATGAGTGATTGGCAAATTCATCTTGTTTCTTCCTATCTTTTACATGGAACATCAAATTCCAGACATTAAAAATAGAGAATTTTGTCTGCAATTAAGATTTGCAGTGATTCTCCCTAAATGTATGTACAATTAAATGTATACTTTGAGAGCAAGCCGCTTAAAAATATGGACTATGCCTCTGCAATTGGCCTTTCATGTTGTTTTTACTATTATGGATCTTTAGTGAACAACTGATGTGCAATAATCTCACCCAAATTTGCTACATAATTGAAGTGTTTTGCTTTTTCAATATTTGTAGTGGAGTTGTTTTTGGTGGCAGTCTGAAATCCGTGATTTATAAAAGCAGGATTGTGGCTCTGGCATGCAGCACGTCTGTCTCCAGCATGCAAACTGGCTGTGGCTGTGATGTCCCCGCTGGAGGCTGCTGTCATTAGAGGAGAGACCCTAACACTCTTTTAGACAGTTACGCACTAAAAAAATATTCATTATGCAAACCTCTGCCCGAAGACCTGCCTAAACTGCCAGGAGCAGAAGCCTCAGCTGGTGTAAATGAATGCAGATTCGATGGCTTTGTCAGGGCTGTGACTGCCTGCTCCATCTGAAACATCTGTCCCGGGTTCCAGTTTTCATCATCTCTGCTCTCATTGCCAGCAAAAAGAAAGGGTTATTCGCCAGATTTTCTTTGTTGCTAATCATTAACCTGCGGCTGAGTTCCCATCTCTAACTTCGAACATCTCGTACCTGTGTCTTCTCTATGATGCGGATAGATGGTGGTTTTTCTATCATCTCGTTTGATGTGGAGCTTTAAGTGGTGTTTTGAAAACTTGCATCATTTTCTTAACGCCTCAGGTTTTCTTGTTTCCGCCTACTCCTCGATCCATGCAACAAGTCTTCTGTTTGAAAGCCACGCACACCCTGCAAATGTCTCTCCCTTCCATCCCTTGCTGCTACCCCAGTGATGATGTGACGCTAATCCCGAAGGGCAGAGCCTCTGTCCTCCTCACACGAATGGGCTGTGACGTGCTGAGATGGTTCCTGCAGGCAGAGCCCCGCTGAAGATGATGCTTTCTGACAATGCGAATCAATTCAGCATTCCTTCATCTCATTCCAGACCAACGGGGCTTCTGGTGGCTTGATGCTGAAAATGTCCTGTGCGTTGCCTGTCCTGATCAAAAGGGTTAACAGTGGTAGCTGTCCTGAACGCAGTTTAAAAGCAGTGACTTAGAAGAGCGTCAGAGGGGCCAGAAGAGCAGGCACAGCTCAGCTTTGCTCCCACCAGAGAGACTCCCGTCCGGCCTGAGCGCAATCTGCTCTGTGACAGCTATTCCCATCTTCATGCGTCAAGACCTTAAGCCTTTCTCCTTTGACACAGAGATTAAGGGCAATCCTGACAAATTCAAAACCAGATCAAGTGGCGGTACTTCGGCCAGACAAACTGCTGCCCTGCAAATCTCCTGGCACAGGCAGGGCTGGGCTGGGCTTCCTGGGCCTATCACAGGAACCTGTTCCCCCCACAGTTTTGCAGGTTCGAGGGCAAGCAGCACATCTCCTTCCCTTTCCTGAACCCGTTCTGAGTGGCAGAGGCTTTATGTGAATCGCAAAAGCTGAGCTAGTTGGCTACAAATCAACGAGGCCAACGTTGTGCCTTTAGCCTTGAACCAGGCACCTACACCCACCGATCTGGGAAGTGACACCATAGCAAGGCAGTAGGCTGGTTTTTGAGCCTGCTTCCAAAAGCTGCTGTTCCCATGTGCCTCTGGGACAGGGCTGGCTGCTGAATTTCAGATCAAGCATCCCTGTCCTATAGTTCTTACCAATTTACTTTTCAAACATCAATTCTGCCCAAAATGGCCCTGTAATTTATGATCAGGGTAACAAATGGGCAACTTAGAATACGGTCATTAAGATTGTTGCTTACACAATTAGCATTATGGCCTTTTCCAAAACAAGTAAATAATTATGAACTTGTGTCTTACTCTTATTAGACAATATTTTATATATACTAGATATATATACATATAAAGATATATAAAAATATGTTTAAATATCTTATATATATATATACATTCACATGGGATGAAAGCTTCCACACATCGCTTTGGGTAGCAGCTTTCCTGTAGGCTTCTGCTTATGAACAACTGTGACTTCCCTCTAGTGGTCAATTGTTATTTTTAAATGCCCATG
The DNA here is from genome assembly GCA_020800305.1 of Porphyrio hochstetteri. NCBI lineage: Eukaryota > Metazoa > Chordata > Aves > Gruiformes > Rallidae > Porphyrio > Porphyrio hochstetteri. Next base: position 38,158,523 of record CM036905.1, read on the forward strand.
ATTAAAGACTGGACTGCCTCTCACATTAAAGAAAAGATCTGTTTGCTTTAGAAAAATACATATGAGCTTCCCTTTTGATAAAGTTTATTGTCATTGCCTGATTTTAATAGAAGAGCAGAAGCTGTTTTCTTATTAAAGCTAAAATTTGGAACTAGGCATTGGTTGGGAAAAAGCCAGGAAGAAAAAAATCATCTCAGCTAAAGAGAAGTTCTTGCTGGATAATTGACTCACTAATTGTTCATGTTATGTAATTACATGTAAAAACTGTAGCTTGTGGACCACAACAGAATTACAGCTGGAGTTTCACTTGTAGGCAGGGTAACCACTTATCTCATGCTTCCTTATGTGGTATTTATGTCTAGAGAGCATCAGATGGCCTAGCAAAGGACACTTTTCCTCTCCTTACTGGAAATCAAAGTATTCCAGTCCACATCAGCTTTTTCCCCCCACTCATCTGTCCTCTGACTTTGCCAGAAACTGCCAAAAACTGTTTCATTTAACTGCCCCTTTTCCCCTGAAGAAGCTTTTCAATACCGTGTTTGAAGTTGTTATCATGTAGTTTCTTCATTACCAAATGGTTTTATGGTTGCATTTTCCTTAACTCAGCCACTTGGGAAGTGCCCCCCTTTCTCAAATTCTGACAGCACTAGTCAAACTCCGCAGGAAGGGAGAAGGGTCTTTGCAGTCGGCCTTGCCCTGTGCTAATGGAAAGCAGTTGCTACCCAGGAGACAGTTTTAGCTTTCCTCAAAAAGCAAGGAAATTAAAGCAATTGCCTCGTGGTTTTTTATCTGAGTACTTCCCATACCCCAAACCTGCAAACTTACTGGCAATTTCCAATTAACATTGACAGAAGCCTCAAAAATTAGTAGGTCCTTTAAGGATCTTGAAATAATACCTGGAAAAATAGAAAAAAAACAATCCCAAACCATAAAATTCCCTGGGAGGAGATCAATGCACTACGCCTCCATTACACGCTGTTTGCCAACAGCAGATAGCCGGGTACTCACATAGTGAGCTGTGTGGCTCCAGACACTTTCTGTGTGGGAAAGGCTGCCTTTGGCTACTTTTCTCCTTTTCCTCTTTCAGGCCAGCTGTCTTACCAGCTGTTTTTCTGAGATCTTTAAAAGAAACCTCAAATATTACACCATTTCCCCCCTTTTCTCAGCTCCAACAGTTTGATTTTTGTTTCCTCTTCTTCTTACAGCATGGGACAGGCAGACATTTCACACCAGCATGCTCGTAACACCTCCCCTGCTGCAGCACATATATTGCAGACCGGCTACTTGGAGTATTTTCTAAATGCTGCCATTTAGAATAGTGAATTTGTCCCTTTAGTCCTACGAAGACTTGAAGCCCTTTAGATTTTCACAAACAATGTCTGGAGTGGGCAGCGATCCTCTGTCAGGTAAAATGCTGAGCTTCAAGATCAAAACCTCTTCAGAGGCCTTCGGACTAGGAAGTAAGGCAGCTCCCTCTGGAAGTTTAGTTTATTATCAGAGGTAAACGTAGTTAATTTCTTAATATTCCTTATCATAAGATCTAGCAAAATTTTGAAGAAGATAGGCACCAGAATAGAAGTTTCCCGGTCCAAAGGCTGAGGTCTGCAGCCCTGGGCATGCAGCTTTGTAGGACAGGGTGGTCTCTGGGGACTAGGCCTTTTTCCTCGCCTTCTTTTATACCCAAATTGTGACAGAAAGCCAGGCAGAATGAAACACAATTTACAGTAGCAGCTTGGATTTTGACATGATGCCATGCCTGCTTTTAGCTGACAGGGAAATTGTGCTATCTTCTAAACTTCTTACCTCAGGGTAAGAGAACAGGCTGTAGGGCTGGCTGGCTTCCGGTGGCAGGAGCCGGCTCCTGCCCTGCCTCACTCTCTAGCTCCCAACATATGCAAACCCATTCCTTGCAAGCTGGCTTCCGTTTTACCCTGCAGGGCTCCCCCTGAGGACAGAGCCAGTGCTGCCAAATTCACAGGTGGACAAACTTCTCCAACCCCACATGAAGGATCCATCTTTTAGTTACTAAACATGATCTGAACTTTTTATCAGCTCACCTACACGTGAGCACGGTAAGGAAATGTGTGTGCATTTTGGTTGCCAGAAGTGGTGAGATCACAGAGATCACAATGTTCCTCCTTGCTTACAGTCACGATGGATCACATCTACTGTCTGTCAAAGTCCTGTCGACATGTATTTATCTTGACAGTTCAGTCTAAAGTTTCCACTTTATGTGTACAAAGAGCAGCCAGAGATCCCTTAAGAGGTTTACAGTGATAGGATTTATTTGCACCCCAAGGGGCACAACTGGGGGTAGATTCCTACAAGTAGCACATTCAGTTATTTCCATCTTCTCGTGGTATCAGTTTGCTGCTTCTGGCAGCTCTCTGAAGTGTTTTCCTAAGGCAGTGGGAGAGGGGAAGCCCAAGACAGGGAGCTGGACAGAAACACAGTGAAGGACAATTACTTTCCACAAATTACTGAAATTTCCTCCTCTTCCTGCTTTTCTCTCCCATTCTTCCCTCAGAGAAGGAAACACTTCCATACTATATACAATATTTATTCGTGTATCACTTCTAGTTTCTCTCCTAAAATGTGCCAGACAGCACATGAGGAGAATTTAGTTCCCAAATCTTTTGCCATTTTGACTCTGCTAAATGGAGCTGTAAGGAAACTGTATTTTCCTAGGAACAATGTGAAAATAGACGATTACAAGAAAAAAATTACTGTTGGAGTATCCTCTTTAATTCCCTCTGGATTTATACAACCACTTCAGTGATAATAAAACCAAAAGGAAAGGTGTATCACTGAAAGGAAAATTTAGCTGCTATAAGTATTAGTACACTTTGGGGAACATGCACAAAGAACGTACGTGTATCTCCAAAAATGGTTATTGTATGAAATCTTTTGTCCCAACAAAGCCTAGGGAACTCAGACCCCTCTTTTCAGGAATTATTCTTTGATCAAAACAGAAACAGATGTATTTCATACCTCCCAGTCAGGGCATATTGCTGGAAACATCAACAGATGCCTGTACAGAAAGCTAGGCAGCCCAATATCTGAAGGTGCAATAGCCAGGGGTGTCCAAATTGCATGTAGGTGGCTCGGTGGGCTTTCAGAAGGGCTTCTGAGTCAGTGATAAAATCCCTCTTTCAAGCATCGTGGCCAAACATCAACTTACTGTTGCATCTCCAGTAGCATCTGTATCTCTGTAAGCCGAGGCTCTCCTGCCGGCTTCTCTGCAGAACAGCTGCCCTCCCACCCAGTGTGTTTCCATTCAACTCACTGAACAGACAAGACAGGGAAAGAGCATTGCAATGGATTTTGTGTACAGTAAGAGATGCTATTTAGAATTCCTTCGCTTCATGTAGTGTTTAAAAAACATGCGCCCAGAATTTTCTATGCCAGACAGTTCCTTTAGGACACAAAAATCCTGAGTTGGGTTCCTATCTGAGGGCTCTTAATTTTGAATAAACATCCTTATTTCCCTTATTCCCTTACTGCAGGTATGGAACACGGCCATTTCAGTTTTTTTTCTTTGCAGAAATATGACTACACAAAGCATCCATGGAAGTAAAATGTCAACAGCAGGAGATTTCAACGGGAATTGGTCAGACAAATTCACATTTTCCAAATGGTAGCATGCAAAGCTACGCCACTTTCCATAAGCGATCTGGTTGTAGTACATAAAGTCCCGTAACTTCATGGGAACAGCTTCTGCCGGAGTTGTTTCACACTCTTTTTTCACTTTGAATCCTTAATTACAAGGTGAATTAGATGTGATTTTTTTACTGCTGGTGTAAACAGAACAAACGGTGAAATTTTAAAACCACATTTATTTTTTAATACAAAATCTGTTGCACTATTACAAGAAGTGAGCCTGTATGTTTACCCCCACATGCACAGATAATTCAGCATCTACAATTAAATAAGAGTAAAATTATATTTCTCTTTTACCAAAAACCATTGGCAAATCTTATTAAGAAATGTTCTCTTTGTGCTTTGTAATCAACGTTTGTGTAACTCTCTTCCGATTTCTGATCCTGATAAGAAAACTGATCAATGGAAAGCTCAAGGGTGTGAAAGAAGCTTATTACAGCTGGCTTACAAGTGTGATGACTTCCAGTTGTGCTTTAGCTACAATACGTACATGAAAGCTGCGAGGTGTATGTACCGTGGCCTAATGTAATGCGCTGGGCAAAAGCTCTGACTGGTTGAATTAGGAGTCTGCAGTAAATAAACAGAACAGTTTCGTTTTCACAGCAAAAACATAAAATAAAATAAAAAATAAAAAGAATTAAAATAAAATATTAAGTAGATGCTTTAAAATACCATGCACACCGCTGGCTATAGTACTTCTTACACAGTACAACATAAGCTTTCTTGTTTTATTTGTCTGTAACACCTAGAAGCATATAGCATCTACGCTTTAAGTGTATTTACAAATTCAACAAAATATCTACATATAAAAAGCTTACTTAAAATTAAACTTGATGCAAGTTATGAAAAACCAATTTATTGGCAAATGAAACTGAGCATTCCTTCAACCATAGGTTGTTATAAAAAATTTATATTTGGAGGTAAACATTTGATTGATATAATATGTGAGAAAATAATTTCGTGGTGGATAACGGTAACCCTTTACCACTCAACCATATTAGCACTTCTCAGATTGAATCCTGTGGTTCCAAGAGGTGACCCCCATACTGCTTCGGGGTGTAGGTAATTACAAAGCTGCCACACTGATCAGGCTAGAACACAGAGGGGAATGCACTCTCGTGGCTGTAGTTGGTTGATTTGGGTTGGGTTTTTTTTAACAATTTACTTTACAGGAGTTTATACCTTGCTGTGTTAGTAAATAATTTAATTCTGGTTGTGATTTTTATGGTTCTTTGTTTGGTAGTTTGGTTTTTTTAATCATCCAAGGCCATGAAAACATGCTGTGCTGTAACTGTCTAGAGAGCATTTATTTTATTTTTAAAGGAAAAGAAATATCATACTCTTCTTTGTGTAATTTAAAACATTCAAAACCTTCCATTTTTAGCACAACAGTTTCATAACACTTTTTTTTTTTTTTGCCCCCCCTTCACATTTTTACTTTATTTGGCAATGACAGTTTATTTCACTAATCACAGTTTACTGCACCGACTGAGTTAGTAGCGCAGTGCATTATGGAATGCATATTGTAGAAAGGCACTGAATGTATTTTGCCCTGTGTTTTCCGGAATATTTTCTCTCATTTTAAAGTTTTTCCTTTCAGTGACTGTACAAATTCCAAAATGCATTGCAATGCATGTCTTTTATGCCCTAAAATCAATCCAATGTGTTTTGATGTAAAAATAAAACACTGTGCTGCTGTAATACTCGATAGATTAAAAAGGCTATAAAGTAATAGGAGCAAAGAGCAGATAATAGGGTCTCATTAAGCATCAGCAAATGCAAGTGTCATACTTAAATCATTTAGCAATTATATACTGTACATACTGTTCCTAACTGTCTTGCAAAAAGACATATGATAGCTAGACATTAAGTCACCAATTGCACAACAATGTCCACAAAGACATTGAAGTTCTATATAATACTACTATAACACTCGGACAATGAAAACGGAATTCATACCCAGGGATTCAGCTGAGGACTGCATAACAAATTGTCAAACCATATTTTTTTATAGTGTACAAGAGATTATCTGTGAATTGTGTAGCAGGTTGGGGCGGGTGGGGGTTTTTTTTCCATGCATTGTACTGTATTTTCAACAGGAAACAAAATTAGAAGTCGATGTTATTGTTTGTGTCAGTCCCTTCTTAGAAAAAAAAAAGAGGTAAAAATACCCAAGTTTTGAAAAAAAAAAATTGAATTTTGTATTTTGATTCATACTAAGATACCACTTAATGTGTCATTATGCTGTATAGCTGTATTGACCTGCATATTCTCATAGCATAAACACCTTGCGGCCAGAAGCTCCGTTACCTGCATGTTCATGGTATGAGAAGGGCGCACAAGTGCTTTAGACAAACAGAAGATGCAAGGGGATGGAGTTCTGTGGTTACACAAAGGAATTCATGGCATTTACAGGAGAAGGAGCCTCAGAGCTTTCATTTCCTTCGGCGGGTTCTTTCTCCTTTTTACCGCTATACTGTCCGATAAAGGAGCCATCCTCATTGAACTGACCATTCACACCTTCTCCATAGTCAACTAAACTATCGTCACTGTCCTCTTTTTTCACAGTTCTGTCTGAAGGTGTCCGGCTTCCTTTTTTGAGAGGTTTATGGTCCTCTGCATCGCTGGAGACACAAACAAATGAAGAAAAGGAATTAACTGATGCATTATTTATCGAGACAAAAATCAGCCATGCATGCAGAGTTTATAAAAGAAGCACGTGTGCAGACCTATACTCCTTTAGTAAACCCACATCACATTGTAGAGACAGATCAATATGATGCAGTTGACATGAATACATGGCGTAGGAATGGTTTAAACAGAGGATGTCTTCGGTGGAGGGAGGGGGTTTTGTGGTTTCTGTCTTTTTTTTCCCTATTTTTTCCCATCGTGCATGACTTTTCAATGAAAAGACTTTTGCCCTTGGCTTGGAAGCATTTTAGATGCAACTGCAAGCATTAAAAAGTGGGTTGTAGTTATAAAAAACAAAACCAATAATTCATTTGTTCTCCAAAGTAACAAGCTTATGATGTGCCGTGAAGTTAGTCTGTTAAACTTAATTCCTTTGACTCCTTGAACATGAATGAAGAATGAATTTGGTTAAATGAAATATACCGATTTTCTTTACTAGTATAAAGAAAATAAAAGTGCTGCATTTCAAATAATTTGTTACATAATGCAGGCCAGACTTGCAATTTTCAACCTTACCTTTCAAGAGACCTACATATTCCATTAAAAGGGTGCAGAAGAAACAAATGAAAATAGCCTAAGAAGAAAAGCAAAGTCCATATCCTGATAGTGATCAGTATTTTCTCAATCATAACTTGCTCTTAAAAGAGCTAAAACATTTACTCTATACAGGTAAAGCAACAATTTAGCTTACAGTAACTACGGTTCCTTGAGCAACTAGTAAAGAGCATGCTTAGCTTCCTTTCATTACTTATCAGGTCTACCTCCTTAACCCATAACGTTCTGACAATGACAATGGTGACTTGGAGGACAAGAGAACAGGGAAAGGAAAGGCAGGCAGAGAGGAGAGATCCCTGTAGCAAAGCACTGTAGGCTCCCCCTTGTCAGTGGAAAAGCTGCAGCACCATCAGCACCCCTAAGTAAACTTGCGGCTGTGCTAAGCTTGTGTTTCACAAAACAGGTGTAGCTGGGCTCGTTTCAGACTCCTTCACATTGCATTTCAGTTCCAAGATGAGGATTTCAGCAGCAGCTCTAAAGCATTTCCAATTAAACCCCACGACTGCCAGCTGCAATTTGGGGTCCCATTATTTACCTTGTCTTAAGCAGAACGTGTGACTTTGCATATAGGGTGTAAAAGAGTAAGGGATATTTTTTTTATTTTTTTTTTAAAGACTCCTAGCTTGTGGAAAATACCAAGAAGCATGTAGAGAATATCAAGGAAATAAAAATATATTTACAATATTCAAAATATTAGGCTAAATATCTATTCAGCCAAATATTTTAACTGCGTAATTCCTAAAAACAAATACCTTACTTTTTCCAAAATTATATTTTCTCTTTTTTTTCTGATTCATATCTTGGAACGCTCAGAGAATTTCTCTCTCTCTCTCACACATACAAGGTCACAGAAATGGTACTGTGAGCTAACAAATGCCCTGCTGAGAAACATTTTAATATTGATCAACAACCTCTACACCAATTTCCAATCAAGCTGCCTCTCCTCATCGTTTTTGGAAGACTCCAAGTTATCACATTCTAAAAGAAGTCCACCTCTAATATGCACATACTTAGAGAGAAAGCATACCAGAGAGTTTATTCTTCTATGCATACACAAGAAAGAAGTGGTAGGGACACCTCTCTCACTAACATGTGACAACACCTTCATGGTTTAAATACACACAGGCAAAAACTCTAGACTTGACTTATCAGTCTGGTTTTTAGTTACTGCTGCGTCCGTGGCATGAGGATGAATACTGTGGTGTTGACCTTCTGTGCTCACTGATAGGTCAGTAACATTTAAAAGAATTCTACTTCAAAATGTCAAGCCTGCAACAGCAATGTGCAAATGATTATAACACTGCAGACACAAGCAGATTAGAGAGACAGTGATGAAGAGACTTCATTCTGGAAGGCCCCTATATTTAAAAGGTTGAAGATAGAATTGAGGATCTAAATATCACATGCAATGCAGTTTCTCCATTGCCCTCTTCAGAGGGCATCAGAGTCACCACAACAGGTTATACAAACCAAATGAACATCAGACCCTCGCTTTGAAGTGAACTTTGAAGGGACCCTTGTGCTGATGGGGTGTGTCCAGAGGAGGGCCACAAAAATGATCAAAGGGCTGCAGCACCTCTCCTATGATGACAGGCTGAGAGAGTTGGGGTTGTTCAGCTTGGCAAAGGCTCCAGGGGGACCTTATAGCAGCCTTCCAGTACCTGAAAGGGGCCTATAAGAAAGCTGGGGAAGAACTGTTCACAAGGGTATGTAGCAATAGCACAAAGGGTAATGGTTTTAAACTCAAAAAGGGGTGATTTAGGTTGGATATTAGGAAAAAGTTCTTCAATATGAGGGTGGTGGATCACTGGAACAGGTTGCACAGAGAGGTGGTGGAGGCCCCACCCCTGGAGGTATTCAAGGTCAGGCTTGATGGGGCTCTGAGCAACCTGATCTAGTGAAGATGTCCCTGCTTACTGCAGGGGGCTTGGACTAGATGACCTCTAAAGGTTCCTTCTGACCATACACATTCTATGATTCTACTCCCAGAGAAGAATGACCTGCAGCATTTAATGCATTCTGGGTAATAGCATCTAGTAAAGAACATTGTACTTATGGTTTGCTATTGAACTTTAGATGAGCAGCTTCATAATTGTTTACATCGTAACACGTAGGAATGGCATTTGTACCATATTCCAACTAGTCAATATTCTAAAAGGTGACCCTATACAGTGTAATTCACCAGGCTGGAATATACACTAATTAAATAATACACTGTCACTATATTAAAAGTATCCAGTTCTTTGTGTTTAAGCCAATATAAAGCTCAAACAAAACTGCAGGTTTACCTGGGAGTGTTCCTGCCCTGTGATGGGCAGTGGGTAGAGCATGGTGACAGCAGATGTAAAAATCAAATCTGAACCTGGGGATTCCCTCCCTTTTTGCACTATTCAAGTCCAGAACATTCTGCCAAACCTCTGGCAGTGGAAGAAGACGTGGGATTATCCAGGCACCTATCTACTCCTTGTTCAGGAAAAGGAAATAAAGGCCATGGTACCACTTACTCTCTATCAAAAGTCAAGTATTAGAGAAATACGGTGTTTTGGGTGGAAGGGAAAGAAACAGGAATAAAAGCAAACCAACAAGCAAGAGGGAGAAAAGAAGTGAAGACACCATCATGTTTTGGACAGCATTTTGTAACCCTGGGGGTGCAAAACAGAGAAGGGACCCTGGTGCTCTGGGGGAACTGAATGTATTTTCTGTTTGCTGCCAAGAAGCAAACTGTAAAAGCCGCTGAATTGCACTTTGAATCTGGACACCCAAAGAGCTATAGAACACTTCAGGTTGTAGAATATATAATACTATATTGAGAAAGTACATGAAAGTTCTAAATTTTGACACAGCATCTGCAAAATTTGCTAATCTTGCTTAAGACTGTTTGTAAAACTATTCCAAAATGCAACCAGGATTGGTCATAACTTGTTTGAGGTTTCATTTCTGATTTTGCTTGCTGTCTTTTATGTAGTATCTTGAAACAAAACATAAAGTTCAAATTGGGTTGACTAAAACTGCAGTGGAAAACTGGAGTTTTGGAAATGTGTCATGTACACAGTGCATACAGTTAATAGCAAGACAGGAAGTATTGGGTGAGTACAAGACAAGAGGTGCGAACAGGTATGGATTTTATATTTCGATCAGCCAGCCATGAAAGTTAAGTCCAGGGATACTTCTACTATTTGTTGTCTTACAAATAAATTACATTCTACTATTTTTTTTTAGGGATGAAAGTTATTCAGTGAAGACTGCTTTGTACCAGTCATTTTGGGAAGCACTGGAATGTACCACACACATTTCTTACCCTTTTAGTAATAACAGGGTTTAGTATTAAAACAAACTCTAAAAGCATGATTTAATTTCTTTTTTCATAAACAATCACCAGTATATGAACACATGGGATTTTTTTTTGTCTTGTTAGTTGAATAAAACACACAGCAAACTTGCAGGCAATGATTAAAAGATACGAAGAAGTACAGAGGTGACAATGATGAGTGTAACTGCAAAGCACAAACATTCTTTTTAATAAATGCACTTCCATTTCACAAGCTCATCAGTTATTGAAAGAAATATGTACCTTGGAATCTCCTTTCTTCTTTCAACTTTTCAATTTTTCTTCCTTAGATATGGGTACATGCAGCAACCAGTCAGAATGGGGAAGGCAGTTTTACGATGCCTCTACAGTCCAGCAGGCAACTAGTTCCCACTAAACTTTGTCACATTCATGGACATGCAAAAAGACTCAATATATGGTTAGCAATGCACTACTTTTCCTTATAACACAACCGGCAGATGAAAGGCAACATAAACCAGACAAAAATGTGGAAAGCACTCTGGGCTACAGGATACAGATGGAGGATGCAGAAGATGAAAACTGTTGGCAGTAGATTCCTTTTTCTGTGCCCTTGGGTCAACAGCCGAGCAATGTTGAAGTGTAAGCAGTCACGTAAAGCCACAGAGGTACCTTGTGCTGTGGCTTCCCTGCATGTGGCAGAACCTCTGACCCAATACCTAACAAGACTTCTGCTCATGCTTCTGAACTCATAGGACTGGGCAGATGAAAAACACTCTCCCTATACACTCAGGCACCTGTATCAATCCAGCCTTCAAAACTTTTTACTCCTAATCTATCTCAGACATATACACATCTGTATTAGCTTTCTGACTAGGTTTTATTCAGCATCTCCGTAATAATCAATCTTCAACCCTAGCAGAAGCTGGAAAAAACTGGGAGACTGGGAGATTAAGCTCTGGCTTTCAGTGGCAATGGGTTGAAAAAATTGTTCTTAGCCAAAGAACCTGACTCACTCCTTGTGAAAATTTTTAAGAAAAATCTGTTTGGGAGAAGTTCAATTGAACTTTCCACCTTTGCTGTTTCTGGTGGAGAAATTGCACAAAGGGAAATCAAAGCACTGATGTAAAAAGTAGTGACACAGATATTCAACAATTAAATTAAGAGTTGTCAAAGAAAGCATGTGTGAGTATGTGTAAGTACCTATGTACTTACTCAGTGAGCCCACTGCCAAATCCAGTCAGACTATTCCAAGACAAGAACTCTTCAGGCAGCTCATAGACATCATTCCTTGCACTAGAAGGGACCGAGCTTAGAACTACAGTGCTGAGGCACAAATCTTTGCTGGGCCCCCCAGAAACACACCTAATCTACAATAAAAGTCTAATAACTCCAAGAGAAAAAAAAAACTATTGTAGTTAAAAACTATATTCTCATTGTTAATCAACTCAGAAGAAGAAAGGTCAGAACTCTTCACCAAACATTTCCAGAAAGTCTCTCATAGCAAAGCCAAGAATTTCTAGGAAAAATATTTATTGTGTGCATCAAAATGTTGAAGAGGCAAAATAATGGAGAAAAGTGTGCAAACATCCTGTGCTGCCACACTAGTAGTCCTCCTACTGTAGTTGCCTTGTCCTGTTTGACCTTCCTAAGAACACTATGCAGCATGCAATGACATGCTAGGCTTCCATACTTCCTGTGAAGCTGAGGAATGCATCCTTGGAGTCTCTCACTACCCATGAGTCCACAGCTCTGTAGATGCCATAACTTCCTAATTTCTCTGGATTTAAGGCCCAGGATGGAAATTTAGGCTGATTCATACATGTACACTGACCTGAAGAGGAGCTCTAGATAGTCTTTCATTTTAATTTAAATAAATATACATCTGTATATTTCTTATTTCTTGCAGTTTCTTGGTGTAAGCATTGACTGTCCACAATTTACTACCTGTGTCTCAGGAAACCACTGGGATTGTAGTGCCATCAGTTTGCTACAGAGGCACAGTTTTCCCTTAGTATTATGATGTAAAGGTGCAGGTATGCCTGCAGTCACAGGAAAACAGTGTACCTGACCATCCTGTGGTTCCTGACATACGCCCATTTCCTAAAGCATTAGTTTCTTCATTAGATCAAGACTGCAGGAAAATCCAATGTTGGCAGGATGTGCAGGGAGTATGCTCATGGATGAGGCTGAAGAGTGCCAAACTTCAAACAAGTCCAAGCCATACAAGAATTCCGAGAAGCCTAGAAATCACACGCAACAAAATCCTCCCCTAAGATTGAGAGGTGTGATGTCTCTAGAAGATCTTAATTAGTCATTAAGATTTAAGTAATTTAATAATTTAATTCTCACTTTTAAACAACTAATCTAAGCATTTGGCTCGCTGGTCCACAAATAATGAAGTCTATTCAGTATAAATTTTCATTTTTCCCCGTTCCTGAGAAAGGAGGAAGCAAGTCTGTGTTCTTAGAAAGTTCCTCTTGATGGTCTGGTGTCTCTCTGAAAGTGTGATGTCCTTTCATACTTGGCATGAAATGACTGAGACACCTTATACTTTCCCTTCCCTCCTTTAAACTTCGGAGCAGAACGTAAGGAGCTCAGACACTTGTGAGGATAAGAAAATGAAGAGTTCCCAGCAGAGGTCTTTTTCTTCAGCTGACGTAAGGAGTGTTTGTGTTCTGTAAAATCCTTCATGATCTGGACTAAGGACTCACCAAATAGCCTGCCACCTGTGAATGGTAAAGACAGCAGTTTACATTTTAGATCTAGCGATGAGGTCCAAGGACGCAGCCATATAGCTCTCCAGGCTACAGTGAGGCAAGCCATGTTTTTAATGGTGAGTCTCAGAGAATCCTCAGCTGCATCATGGATAAAATTAGCTGCAATTTTACATAGCCTGCGTTTCCTCTGCATGGCGCCAGATGGGACCCATTTCTTCTTCAATCTGGCTCGTTCCTCCTCCATCCATATTAGTAATGCTTTAGAAGCGTAAGTGCAGTAGATAGATACTCCAAGCTGGGCTGCAACTAGTTTGAAAGATCTTTTGATTGCTTCCTCAACCTTTCTATCAGTAGGATCTTTAGGGAGAGCATCCATGTTAGAAGACATTGATTGTACAGAATCACCTGTAACCAACGTCCTGTCTACCTGAGGCAAGGTCCCCCACAAAGCAGCTTTATCTACTGGAAGAGGATAGAGCTTACGTAGGGCTGCTGGGGCTTCATGCTTTGCATCAGGATTACCCCAAATTCTACAGACAAGATCTTCCACAGATGAATGGATAGGAAGTGCATTATCTACCTTGCCTTCTTCACAGTGGAGAGGCAGTTCTTCTGAAGGACATTCAGATTTGGAAGATTTTAGCATTAACACTCTCTTTATGTGCTTGAACAGATAATTCTGATTCTCTTTGTCAAACTTACGCAGAGGATCTGGTCCTTCTTGGTCTTCTGTAGGGGACTCAGATGACACCTCCCTGTCTTCAGAAGATGACTCAATCTCCAAGGCCTTGTCAGCCTCAGATTTCTCTTTCCCAGGAGCTGTCTGATCTTGTAAACTGTCCATATGGTATGAATCAACAGTTTGGGAACTGCTCACAGTTGCTTCTAGAGGAACCACTGGAACTTCTGTAATCGGTATCCGGGGATGCTTTACTGAATGGGACCTTGCCTGTTCCACAGAAGTCAAACTTTGTCTGGCTGCTGTCAAAGCATCCTTTAAGACAGTGGCTAGCTCAGGCAAAATCACAGATTTCATTAATGAATTCTTTTCAGATTCAGAAAAGTGAGTGGTAGAAGGTCTTACCTTCCTGTGGTAGGAACTCTGACCGTCTTCTGAATCTGAACTGCAGTCTGGGGTCTGGTTGAACCACTGCTGGACAGAAGAATGCTGCCTTGCCAGTGAGCCATGAATTGAATTGCAGCTGAGGGGTTGCTGGAAAGGGGATGGATGTCCTGCCTGAGAATCTGAGCCCTCCTCCGACCCCATTATTTGTTGCTCAGAAGCATGATGTCCAGAGCCATGCCTGTATTTCCATTCGTCTGACCTCTTTTCCTCCCGGCAGAGGGAAGCAGAGACAGAACTAACCCTTGTAAACTCTGAAGACTGCCTAGCCCTTCTCCTGGTGTAGGAGGTCTCTGATCTGGTGCTGGAGTATAGATCCCCTGACCTTCTGAAGAAGCTGGATCTGTCAGATCTCACAGACTTTGCTTTGGTAAAGACAGGGTCTGCTTCAGGAGAATTGGCAGAGCTACCTTTTATTTTCTTTTCCTTGTCCAGTTTCTTTCCTGTCCAAGCAGACATGGACCTGAAGTGATGAAAAAAGTTCAAAATACTCGAATTCCTAGATGTTTCAAAAATGTGTGTTTGTTTGGTTTTTTGTTTCAAGGGAAACCCTATACCATTTTTTCTCAAAGAAGCACTGCATCACAACCCGTGCCATGTGAGGCAGGCAAACTGGGAACTGAGTGACTGCAGTGATGCTGGGCTGCAGAGGGGGTGCCAAGATATCTTCTGTAATCTGACTGGTTGCTGCTGCCACCCTGTCTCTAAGGAAAAAAGAGGAAAGCCCAATATAGACCAATTACACAGAAATACATTTTAGAAAGGAGTTTTTGCATGGTAAATAGGATGACCTCTTTCATGCAAACAAGTCTGAAAGCTTGGCATGCATCTGTCCACAGTCACCAGACATGAGGTGCATAAATACATTATAAGATAATAAAGCACTAGATGATTCTATAGATTAACTCAAGCCACTCAAATATGGAGACATGAATTCAAATCTTACTACAGGTCACAGGTGTAAGCAGGCTTGAAGAGTCTTATTCTAGGCCCAAGAAAACATTTATTGAGGCCACACCATTTGTACTCAAAGTTCCAAGTATCAAAAACCAGATAAAGGAGAATGCAAACTGGGCTGCCTAGGGAAACTTACACAGCACTTCTTTACATCTGCTGCCAGATGTGGGTTCACATTTCTCTTTTTATCAGCTGAATTTCATTAATTCACACACACTTAATGCTGTAATAAAATACTATTCTGAACTCATTAACCTAAAATCAGAGTATGGTGGTACTTTTTTTTTAAATCAGGGAAGAATAAAGAGAAACCACTCTCTAACATTCAGAACTGTAAATCTATCCCAGTCAGATCAAGATGCTCATTCCCCTATAGGAAGGAGCTATGGCAAAAGAGTGGATCCTTCTTGAGAAACCTGATTTTTCTATGTATGTTTGTAAATGTCACAACTTCAAAATAATGAGGGGCTTTCACAATGCACTGTAAAATCTGTTGTAACACCCATGTAAAATGTAATGGTATTGACATAATGTGAAAAGTGTAACATTATTCCCTGTACTAATCAGAAAACAACAAATAAAATGCTGCTTCCTTAATAACCCATACTTGTAATTGTTAACTGCAATTGGAACAGACTCGCCAAGGCACGCTTTTTGTGATGCCAGGAGATTCAGGTTGGCTACATTCACAACAGAGAGTCAGGAATGAGGGCTGTGTTGCATGCTTTGAAGCTGCTTGCTATGCATCTTGTACTGAAATACATGAAAGGGAGATCTGTTTTTTTCTGGTAGGACATTAGTTCACCTCTGGGTGTAACATCACTTCCTTGTTATTGGATTAGGTGTTAGTACGAGCAGCAGGGGTCTGCTTTCCAGTCAATGTAACACAAAATTGTCTTTATTGGGCATTGGATTTTAAAAAATGTAATGCCACATGTGCACTAACTGAAAGAATATTGTATCTGGCACTTAAACTATCTGAACAAATAAATAAATTTATTTAAATAAATTGTGAATAAAGATTCCTCACTTTGAGACAATTGTGTTTGCATCTGGGTTTCACCTCCCATTAGTGACTGGCTTATTCTAAGCTTGGATGTTCAATTTCTTCCTGATGGTGTGGCTGATAGGCTGCCTATAGTTCTATACAGCACTGGATACAGAATCTTTGTCAACATGGAAAAAAAAGTTAGTTTTGAATTAATAGTTGTGATATTATATACAGCACATGTGTGATACAAACAGTGAACACGACAAACCACATTAGTTGCTCACCTGTATTCACCAAATGTTCCATCATCTTCCTTCATAGGCTGTATTTCTGGGTCAGCATGTGCATCCTCCTTTTCCTTCACTAAAATATTTGAAATAATAATTTTTATCATTAAACTGAAACGATGAGAAACCTTAAGACCTTAATCTCTCAAACTCATCCCATTGGAATGTGGGTTGAATATAAACAATTTTTTGAACTTGGGCCTTAGGCTGTTACACTTTTTCTTTTGAAGGAAAGGATCTGTTCACCAGTTATAGAATCTTCTTTTCATTCAATGTAGTCTACCGCATCTACTCAATGGGCAGCATTTTTATGTAAGTGTATGCATTAAAAAATGAGTACCTTAAATCTAGTAATTCTGCAGAAGTGGAGAAAAGAAGGCCATAGCAGGGATCTCCACAAAGCAATGGCAACCTGAGCATCCAACTGCCTTCTACACTTCTACTCAACCTGTGTTTTACTTCCCTCTAGACAGTGGCACCATCTTCTCAGTTTCATCATGTCACTTGTTTCATTCTCCTGGTTTTCCTTCTCTTTTCTCAATTATCTCCACTAAGAGTCACTTTTTCTATATTCTCTGTAATCTCATTTTCTCTTTAAAACATCCAAACATTTGGAAAAAACCTAAGACAATGTTGTCAGCCTGTCATTTAACTCTATATAACACTGTGTTCCTTAATCATCTGTCTTTTCTCCATGGACATATGCGGTTGGGACAGAAGCTTCTCTTATCAATTTTTGCTGTCACTACAAATCTCTCATCTCTCCACAAAACAATTAAACAGTTAGATTGAGCAAAGTAGGATCTTGTGCTTAACAAATGTGGGTTTTATCTTCTTATAAAAATTAATTCACATGCTAAATTCAGCTGTAAAAGATTTGCCTAGAATGAGGACAAGTATTCAGTGTTCACTGACACTAGCTTTCAGAAGTGCACTGGTCAAAAAAGCAGAAGAAATTAAAACAGAGTGTGGATTTCTTTTAATTTTTTTGTGCTTTTGTAAGTGCAGCCATCTCTTTCATGTCCAAATTATCAGTATGAACTTCAAGAAGTTTGAATTGCCTTTAAATAATCATTCCAGAGTCTGGGAATTTATATAATTTCAAAACTTCTGGAGCCTATAATATAGATTGTAATTTTTCCTTGAAATTGAGATTTTACTTGAAACTCAACAAATTTACTTTCTATGGTAGGTAGGAGAGGAAAAGAAAAATAAAAACAAAATTATCCTTTGATGCCCAGTTGAAGTCTGTTCATGTCCACTCATATCTCACAGCTGCTCTGGGATCCTATCAGGCAGTACTATTATTCTATGCCAACTGTTTGTCACTATGCTTTTCAAGAACTTTAGTCTATGGACCTTCTCCATAAACACAGATATAAGACTGGGGAAAGATATACATGAAACATGTACATATACATACACTCGTATGTGGCTTTTATAATATGTACACCCAGAGGAATCAGAAGTTCTGATAGAAGACATACATTGTACAGTTCCAATCAGAAGTTATAAAATATACTTAGCCATTCCTAGGCTTAAGACAAAAAAAAACCCCCACAACCTAAAAAACCCACCAACTCTATAAAGAAAAATTTATAGAAGAAACAGCCTAACTGAAGAACAGAAACTTCAAATTTGGCTGCAAGAATGCAGAGGCTGAAGACAACACAAATTCTGAGGAGGAGGGTATTTGCAACAAAGTAATGTATAAAGGGTTTTGCCCTATGACATTCATTCCCAGTACATTAAAGTAACACAATGTCTATCATCTGGTATATGTTTCCACACCTTCTGACCAATTATGTTCTAGGTCTGTTCATTTTAGTGAGTTAAACCCATCAGAAAGTGGGGCCGGAGGACCAAGTATCTCAAACAAAGCTCAAACCTCTCTAGAGTGGTAATGTGGTAATATGACCCGCCGGGAGTGAGGGAGATGATACTTTTCTTACGCTTCAATGCGTTGAGGTTTTCTACCAACAGGTGGATTGCTCCTGACAAGCCTACCAAATGGTGACTGATTCCCCATACACACAATGTAAATGCAAACCAGCAGCAAATCTAATTTTTCCAGTAACCTTGAGATCTCTCTTAATGGATTACCAGTAGATGACGTTTACTTTCATTGTTAGAGCGCATACCTGGATATTTGCCACCCTTATTCCTCCTTATGAAGCAAACAATCAGTAAAATCAAGATCAGAAGAGCAACAGCACACATAAGGCCAATGAACCATCCTTGAGTAGCAATGTCGACCTGACGACTTGCCATTGCTAGAGAACAGAAGAAGAAAAACAAGATGTTTTGCTGCATTCAAATGCTGTGCTAATTCAAATAAATAATAGCCGGTATACATGGTTTGTTAATTAAGGAGTAACAATCACTGTGACAATTAAGAAAAACAGTGATATTGTATTTTGTGAATATTTTCATTATTGAAAATGTTTCCAACTACATGTGCATAGAACTTCAAGAAGAATTCTGCCAACATTTAAGCTTGGCAACTACTTTGCAAAACCTGTGCACACACTTCATTGCTTTTCACAAGTCTCAAAACTATTTTTAACCACTTTACATTAATTAAACCACTGAAATCAAATTGCAAATTATAATTCACACAAATACATAAACCGCATTCTCAAAATGAATAAAAAGGTAGTACTCATTAGCTAATACACTCCCATTAGTCTGAAATGGGGTAACAGATGGGTGATTCAAGACCCTAACACTGAATTTCAACGAAAAATAAACAATGAAGCATCCTTTAAAGCCTTATTAAGCATCATGGTTTCTTCCTCTCCTCAAACCTGTACCTCATCCTGCAATTTATCATGATTGCCGTGACTTAGCATTCCTGAAAACTTTAAACAACATGACTGGGAAGCCTTTCCTTGGCACTGTTTCTCCCCAACTGCTGACTCCAGCTGGAAGATAATGTAAATGATAACCATACTACAAAGGAAACACTACTCTCACTAATAAGACAGGAATTGTCTGTGCGGTCTGAGGGCTGGATCTTTCCTACTGGTCTCCAACACAGCAGAAAGATTTTCCTGATGAAGTTTATTTTCTACTCCCCTGTTTGGAAATGCACTTCAGACAACTGGCCTTAGGGTTTGGTGTTTGGAGAAAGTGGGAAGAGTGAGAGTTAGGGACATGTGCCACAGACAGAAGACAACGAGATGAAATAGAGAAGACGGACACCCATCCAAACCTATGGTGTTCATTCTTCACAATCTCCTCCAGATTCAAAACCCAAGAGTTAGAAACTCTATGAAGAGTTGCCCAATAGACCTCTCACTATTTGGGAAACAGAGACAAAGATCACCTTCCCACATGAATATGGAATGCAAAACACTTCCTATGCATAACCCATACAGCATTTTGTTTCAGCACTTGTTGTTTCCTTCTGGCTTCATGAGGTAAGGTAGTGGGTTATTCACAGCCTAGGATTTTAGTAAGGATAGTACTTCAGGTCTCAGCTTACTAGGCACTTCACGCTAGGACCAGATTATACTTGAGACCTTCAGTCTGTCTCTTTGTTCGGATGCTGTTAGTACACTGGGTCTCATGGCACAACATGTTTCACCCACACCTGCTAGGGACACTGTAGGCTTGTTCACTCTGAAGTGAAGGACACAACACTTTTATACACACACGGAAATGTGAAAGTCCCAGAGCCCCATAAGGATTTCCACCTCTCCTTAAAGCACAAGTGTCTATATGGGACGGCTCATAAAAGCACATCAGCAAAAATCAGTTTTCAACGGAGCGCTGACTTTTCAAGCCACAATTCCAGGTGATACAGCATAAAAGTCTTCCCCTCACAAAACCTGTTGGATGACAACTGTCCTGTGCTGGTGCCGTCCTTTGAACAATGCCTGAGCCTTGCTGGGCTGACAGCTAGCTGACAAGAGACTGCACTGGGCTCGCAAGCACGTTGACGATAAAATATTCACTTACAGGCCAGAATTCAAGCCCAAAGGCTGAGAGAGCTAGTTTGGAAGCATCACCTCTCAATGGTCAAAAGTACCTGTCATATCTGGAGACAGCATCTACCCTCCAGTCCATATGGAAGGCCACTGTGTATTCTGCTTGACAAATGCTAGGCTAAAAGTAACTCTTTTTGCTGCCTCTTTTTGGTATTACTGGGCAAAGTTATGATTTGATTTTCATCTAAACAGATCATCGAATAAATGTGCCTGTTATGATTAGGAGATTTCCCAGCTACTGCTTAAGATTATGCTCTCTGATATTTTAGAAACTGTTTTTTATATGCACACCAACATAACTATTTTGGCATAAAAATGTCTACATGTTATATAGAAATATATATCTATACTTTAAATACCATATATATATATGTGGCAGTCTTAAAAATTAAAATCTCAAAGGTAACCTTCCTCTGAATTATAAATCGAATGAAAATAAATTTTTGTTTCCACATTAATGTTAAAATTATTTTGACTTTTGTATATATGCATTTCATAATAAGGCATTAAAGGTTGTACAATACATACTGTGACAGAATGCAAAAGAACATTTAACATTCAAATGTAGTACGAAATAGCATCAAGCAAAACAACTCATGCATAAAAATATGCAAGATAGATGGGAGAGAGTAAAGATGAAAACTTACTAACGCAGCTTCCTGTATTCTTTACCTTACTGCATATCCAGAAGGGAAGGGTTTCTAGATCTCAGTGCAACTTTTAAAATGGCAAAATATTTCCTGCTTTCACTACGCAAATTATCTGCTTCAGGCAGAAAGACATTTACTCCTGGTGAGCTGCTAATGCAGGAGTCTGTGCATCACACTGTACCGGTATGGGCAAAAAGATAAACCTGCACATTAGGAAGATTCTCTATAGGAATGGTTGTCAAAGAAAGAAATGTGGCAAAAGCCTCATATATGAAACACTGCAGTTTCATTTCTAATTGAAGACACATTCCATGTTCCAATATTTTCCTCTTTGTCTGTTTCAGTTTTAACGGCGTTTAAAAGCTTTGTTCTAAACTGAAGAGAGTGCGACTCATTTTTCTGTAAGAAATATGCTAGATATATAAGCTAATGCTGGACACTGAACCTTTCCATTATCAAGAAGCAGAAAAGACTGTCTTTATATTCCCTTCTTCCTTAACTACTTAAGCATGAGCCAAGGTGACTGGATACATACAGGATTCCTTATTTACTGGTTCAGTACTTTTTATGCAGAAAGATGCTTTAGGGAAGGTTTCCATTCAGCTTGTTTTGACCTAAACTATCATCTTGATCCTTGCTTTACTGCTGCTTTAGGCTCTGGATGTGTATTTACATAAAACTTTACATATCTGCTTTTGTACCACTAGCCATCTCCTAAATAACGTCTGCGTTTAGCCCATACTTATTTTCTTGGCACTGTTACTCAGCATCATGCTTTTGAAGCCTTCCTGCAACAGAATAAACTGAACAGAACAGGTAAAAAAAAGCAAAAAATTATTATTTTAGAAATTGCCCACTTTCAAATGGGCATATTAATTTTTATATTGTTGTTGGATTATTATTCAATCATATTTTCATACTTTAGCTACTTTCTCAAATGATAAAATTCTGGAGTTGGTGAGGCTGAATCGCTGTGCACTGACTGAAATGCTTGGAATGAGCAGAAGTAGCTAGCAAATACACAAGAAATAGTAACAGCTGACCAAGAACATGCTGTGATGGCAATGACATATTCAGCATAACATCAAAAAACTTCCAATGAATGCCTTTCTCTGAGTTCGACGAACAAGCATTACTGAGTTGCTTATGAAGAAATATGACTGAAATACAGGAACTTAAACAGCCTTACTGATTCACAGGACATAATTGTGACATCAAAATCTATATAAAACCAGCATACAAAAGGAAAAGAAACATTTTCAAATAGGCATCTCTTAAAACTGGTTTGAACAGATGACAGGAGACACCAAATTGAGTCTGCGCTTCTGATTATGCAAACATTTTCGCTCAGGATTTTTTTATTAAGACCGATCATATTAGCCTTAAAAATATATACTTGGCTCTATTAAAGTACAGTATTTAAATCTAGATGATCTCCAGAGGTCCCTTCTAACCCCTATGAATCTGTGAATCTGTAAATCTGTAAATGGAATAGGTAATTTTCAGTGCAGAGCACATAGATGCAGTGTGAGCAGTGAGCATCTTGCCCCTAATATAAACAACAGACAAAGCAGGATGAAAACATTCATAATCTACGTAATAAATCTGCTGGCATTATTCAGGAGCTTACAAAATAATTCAACGTGGCTCTAAAAAGGAACATGCAAAGCTGCTAGCTACAACATCTCTTAGCTAGAAGCAGTTCAACGTTTCAGCGCTCAGTCTACCACAATTCTGACTACGATACAGAATTGGTACGGTGTGCCTCACCTGGACCTGTCTCAAACACATCCTCTGAACTCCTAAAACCAGACAGGCCCTCAGCACCAACCCGGACTTTATATGCTGTTCCTGGTGTTAAACCCTTTAACACAAAGAAGCTTCGAGAACCATTTACAATTTCCTTTTTCCAATCTTCTTTGCCTACAAAAGTTTTAGGAAAACAACATATTGGAATTTTAAATTACTCTGTATTGCGCAAAGTTTCTAGACAGAATACTATCATCAGTTACTTGACTAAACTATGGATTGACTGGAAAAAAACAACCCTATTCTCTCAAAAAAATAACAAGATCATATAAAACTATGACTTCAAATAATATATTGCATGCAATATATTGAAGAAGACATTTTACATGAATTATGAAACTATTTTAACATTTGTTCCATTGTACTAGAGAAATACTATTTTCATTTATTTTTAAAGGGTTATTGAATTTGCAATTATAAAACACATTAAAATATATTTTAATAATTTAATTAAATTACATGGCTGTAGTTTCAATCAGTATTTACTTTAGTTGAGAAGTTCTACTTTGAAAACTGAACTTCTATTTCCTGATCATTCTCTTACATTTTTTCTAGTAAGCTGGTTCTTTGACCAGTACCCAGAAAAATACATTTATATTCCAATTGTATTTAGTTCTAACTGCAGAAGGATAGAGTACTCGAATAGAAGGATCTTGTCATTATTAGCTATGTTTTAACTATTAGTGGTATTATCAAAGATTAAAACCTGCTTTTATCCCCATAGACATACATAAGTTGGCTGATACCCTAATTTAATAAAGCATTAATATTATTTTGATTTGCTCCCTTATTTTGGGGTTTTTTCCATTGAATTTGGCATAATTTAGGAAAATTGTTTTATCCTGTTTTAATGCAGTAATATTTTTACACATTATCACGGCTCAATAAACAACTTTGTGCAAGCTACATTTTTAGAAGTTCATGTTGAAAAGAATTTATGAAGTAATACAAAGGAACAAAGGCTGATATTCTATCTAAGCATCAAATACCAGCTAAACACTGATGTTTATTAAAATTGAAATTATATGATCTTCCTGATCAAATTAAAAAATAATTCTAGACATTTAAGAGTTATCATTAACACTGGGTCAATTTATGACCACATTTGCTATAAAAATCTTTGAAAATACATCTGAAAACTTTAGCAAAAATTTAATGAAATGACTTCTTACTGCCTGCTACACCATATTCAACATAAAAGTTCGCATGATCTGGTCCCTCATACTCCCAACTGATATTGGCATAGGTCTCAGCAGCAGCTGTTGTAACATTTCTGATCCTTGGATAAAGTGGTTGCACTGAATACACAATAGAAAAACAAAGCAGAATAGGAAATTGTGACTTCATACATAAAAAAAAAAAAAAGATTCTAAGAAGTTACTATATTAATTTAGACCGTATACAGCAAAAGTATAGTACATTTGTCAATGCTTCCATTACTGGAAATTAGTGATTTAAGTAGCATATTTGGTAATTGAATCCTAGGCAGTTACTACGCTATGAAATGCTAAAGCAAAATCTATATTCTCTACTGAGCATGCCCTATATCACAGAAACTGCCAAATACTTAAAAATACCTAATTGCCAGAATTCTGGAAAACATTATTCCTGTTCACCTAGAATTAAAATGCAGACAGCTGGAAAGTGAGAACACTGTCAAGGTAATGGGAGATGGTAGGAGGGAATGGAGTTATGAAGGTGGTACACACCTTTTATGCCACGTGTCACTGAATGGACTGCAAATGCCTCAACTGCAAGCCCTTATAGGATTTTTGTCTTTAATGCATTGATAATGATAAAAAAGGAAGACAATACCCTTATAGAATGTTGGACGGACAGTGTGCATGACTGGGGAGGTTGCAAAAAGGGTTTCTGAATATCCTTCACCATCAGAGATAGTAGGAAAGAAAAAATAAAGAGTAAAAACACTTTGCATCGAAAAGCAACATTGAAATAACACAGTAAAACCTTACCTGTTACATGAATAACACATGCACACGCTAAGTTCATGCAGGATTCAATTAGTTTTACTTGTTAAAATATGAAACGGCTGTGTGATACACATGTATCTGAAAACAAACTGAAGTACATGTGCACTGACACCTTTACTTTCACGGAACATTTCTGAAATCAGCTTCACTGACGTGGAATCACGGTATCTTTACACACTGGAACATCAGACACCAGATATTGGAAAGCCAGTATCAAAATACTCTGGTGTGAAGGACATAATTCACTGAAATGTGAGAAGCTGTTCATTCTAAGGTACTGTGTCTTACTGCCCACAGTCTCTTCAGACAACAGCACTTCTCAGAGATAGGCGTAATGCCCACATCTGTGAAAAGAACTGCTTCTCTTTTCAGCATCCTGTAATTAGCCACTTCTTCACTCATACCTTAATTCTTGGTTCTCCAATTATACTTGTAACAAATGGACACATATTTCAGCATTTTCATTTGCCTAATATAAATGAAAAACAGAATTCAATAGTTCTAATAGTATCATAGGGCAGGATGCTCCTCAAAGGCATGAAATTAGCTGTTAATGAAAATGCCTTGCTTGGTTTGCAGCTGACTTTTCTATCCTGCTAAAAATATTTCTATTAGAAACATCAAAAATGGTCCCCAAAGGACCAGGAAACATCGGAGGTAAAAACCTTTTCTCAGTAAAGACAAATGGCAGAATCCCAGTGGCTGCACCTACACCAGAAAATAAAATGGGCAAAAGCCCATTCTCAAGGCAAGAAGTGCTGCACACATTTTATCTGTGTCCTTAAATTATCTTCTCCACAAAACAGGACTGCCTTGTCCCTATGCCTGACTGAAAGAAGCTCCAAATTAGATTGAAGGAGAAAATAGCTTACTTTGGAATAGTGAAATAAATAAATCTGTATACAAGACCCTAGCACAGAGTAAATGAGATCAGTGGCACGCCTAAAAACCTATAGTTTCTGAGTCTTTTTTTAAAAAGCCTAAATTATGCAAATTCCATCCATTCTCCTGAAAATGTTTTCTCATTATTACAAATTTTCACAATATCAGACTTTTTACCCCTATACTTCCATCAATTTTTTCTTAATTCTTTCCCAGCAGCACTCACTCAAACTCTTCCATCTGCTTATATATTATAAATATATTAAAAAAAACCCTAAAAATAATAAAGGATATATTATTTAAATAATAATTAATATATTTATTTCTTGGCAAAAACCACCTGAAAAAAAATCAAAGAGAAAGTTCTAACTGTAAAAAAAGCCATCTAGGCTACTAAGTCAATGATAAAACACATAAGAAATACCAAAGCCAGAGCTGTCTATGGGAAATTGAGTATGTAACCACAGACACCACAGCAATGCCAGGGGATTAGATTCTGCTTCTCTGTGCCAATGGAAGGTAGCAAGAGGAAAGAACAGCAGGTTCTAAATTTAGAAAGGTGCAGAGCCTGAGATTGCAGGCAGGATATATAAACTTCCTTCCTCATCTGAACAGAGGAACAGGTGTTTGTTACAATTGGCAGCTAAGCATTTGTTCTGTGCCAAGAAAACAACTGGTTTGTGTTCCAAATACCAGTTTTCTTTGTTTCATTAAATTGTTTTTCTCAAAACCTCTATTTTTCTGGATTTTGCTCTTCCCAATTGCTGTCTAATTATCAGTACAACTGTCTGACTCATATTTGTCTTCAATGCTGAAGACAGAAGAAACTATTAGCAATGATCTATTTCAAACTCTTGTAAACAGAATTACACCTAACTTCTCTTCCAGGAGTTGGAGTTGCTGGTCCTTATCAGGCCCTTAAAACTCAGGATATTCTATTCTGTGATTCTCCCTCCTCATGCCTGAGCACTTGGGGATGAAGGAAACTGTCTCACTTTGTGAGAAAGACTCCAGATGACAGGCAGCTCCTGTAACACTAAGCAAATTTGATAATCACCTTCCCTGTAAAACCTCCATCTTATCTTGTGTTCTGTTTTTTCCATCTCTGATTTCTGGTTTCTGCTCTGATTAAAAAGTTGCCTGCTAAATTAAAGACTTGGTAACTGGTTAATGTCTTTCTGTTCATATGATTGTGTATGTCAATTAAGTTGGCTCAGAAAATTACCTTCATTTCCTTAGTGCTTTAGTTTCTAAATCCTTTCCAGTGACTGATTATGCTTACATTTATCAGACGTACTCTTATCCGATTCTTACCAGCCGTTTCTATGAGGTTATCCATATGTAGCATTTGGTCAGATTTAAATTCTGGGGATTTTTCCTACTGAATACAGTGCACCAGGAAGTTCATTCAGTAGTACATTTATTTTCAAAATAATTATTTTTATAGTTCTCCCTCTTTTTCACTACTCGACCTAATTTTCCATCAGGCCTGGAAAGTTTTAGTTAAGTCTGTTAAATGTGCTGTATTTCCAAAATGAATACACACACAAGAAGATAAAAGATAGAACCAGAGGTGATGAAAGCCTGGAGTCAACACGGTTACAACATTTAAAGCTTGTCTCCAATCTACCCAGACTCTTGTCTTCTCAATCAGCACACCTCTAATTATAATTAACCTCTTAGTTCTTCAATATGTTTCCCAGCACTGCTCACAAATGCAAAACGTGTAATTGTCAGCTGGCAGAAAATCTCAGCGTGTGCAAGCACCAGTTGGTAAAAAGGGGGGGCAGAAAGCTTTGCCTGGGGGAGCAGGAGTTTTTGGTAGCAGAGCACTCCAGTCCTTTGATTTGCAGCCATGCACGACGCTGCGCAGCGGCGCGCTGACAAAAGTGTCAGTCTAAAACTGATGGGAATGGATTGTTAATAAGTTACAGTTTTTATATACAGATCGACTCTTATTCAGCTACCTCCAGTAAATTAAGCTCTTTTATTCATGCTACGATACAAAGCAAAATTTAGCTGGCACTTCTGAGTACGGTTTCGTTCCTGCAGCGAGAAATGGCATAAAAGCAGTTGCCAAGTGCTGAGAAAGAGGCCTAGGCTCAAAGTAAAATTTTTCTTTCAAGTTAATTCCAGTGCCTTTCTAGTGGAGTTTTTTATAGAGTTGTATTTAATCTTCCAGCCTTTCAGGGACACAGTTCCTCCAGGTAACAGAGTTACACCTGGGCTGTAGATTCAACAGAATTTAGTGACATGAGGTATGAATGGATTTTAACAATACAATAGGTGTGCTCCCTCAAGATTCAGTTCAGCAGAACAATGAGTAATCCCCAAAGTGACTAAGCTTTAGGATTTTTCATGGGATTCACCAGAACTCCAGGAAAAAATGGAAGGCAAGTGATAAGCTCTTGAAGACTGGTGTCTAATGGAAAAAAAAACCCAAAAAAAACCACAACAAAAAGCATTATGGCATAGACAATTAGCCAAAATGCATATATAAAGGGAAAAATAAATTTGAAGGAAAAAACTCACATGCCCACCTAAGAAAAGATGAAGGAAAAAGGCAACAGATCGACAGAACTTGTATGACATGGGGAAGGGGGTTGCTTTTCTTTGCTTTTTACTCTACAACTTTTACAGTATGAAATTCAAGCCTCAATATAACAGTATTTTTATAACTTCTGTCAGTGAGAGATGGGCATTAGCCCCTTCTAAGATAATTTAGGCCTTTGCAAGAGCATTCCTGTCGTGCAAGAAAAGCAGAAGACAAAGAAGAAATGCAAGAAATCTTTTAACTGATAAGCATTTAGCATGGCGTGGATTTTGTGTTTTGTCCACAAAGAGAAAGATATCTGCAGGATTTTTTTGTGCTGTGATAATCACCATCTCTAGTCTAGCATGTAAAGCATCATCACTTCTCATAGCAGACTTAAGAGAGGACAAATCAGTGACTCTGAGCAGCAGGCTGTACTGAAAGAATCACATAGATGGGTCATGGAGAAGTCCACAAGGAGAGAGTGGCTGAAGGAGCAGTACAAAAATAATTAACTTGAAAAGAAGCAGCAGCTTGAACTTGTTAGCAAAAAATATGGAGACATTATGTGAAATGATTCAAAGAGGGAGGGAAAACAGATGGTGGGCAGGGAAAATGATTTAAAGAACAGCATTTTGAACAGAACAAAGAAAATTCAGATTGATCTCATTTTCTATGAAGAGATCAGAGATATGAAGTCAGCCGAGAATGATTTCTAGCCTACAGTGAAGAGCTGCATATTGGAGATTTAGGCAGAAATAAGAATATTTTCTAAGCCAGAGGCTAGACAGACTACTTGTTTTCTTCCCTTTCTGTCAGTAATACTTGAGCTGTGAAGTTCACATAAAGAAGGCAGACCAGGCTGAGCACTGCATTGACAGGAAGCGTTAGCTTCAATTAAAGGCAACTGTGATCTCACAACCTTATTTTAATTGCAGTTCAGTACTGCCAGTTACCAGTGTCTGCCTGCATGCCGACTGCAAGACTTTGCTTTCAAATAAAAATGTTGACTGAATCTAAAAGAAACTGAAAAGTGAAACAAGACAACTTGAGAAATGTCGAGACTTGACACGTCATGGCATGACTCCCAACACTTCAGTTTACCACAAACACAGGAACAACCCCCTGTGACTGTTTATTTTAATCAGCAACTTTCTATCACTGGGCAAATCTGTATTCTCTTCCTCTATACTCCAGTTATTTAAAACTTTGATGGGAAAAAAGGGGAGGAAAGACTGGACTCCAGTGATCCCGCATCACTTTCCAGCTGCTACTATAATTAATTTATATGTAATCAGGTTCTTATTCCCTGATTTTTCTCACACCTCTATTGCCTTGTATCTGTCCACAGATGTGAATTGAAAATGGAAATATCAATGCATAGTGTTTATCTGCTACTAGGGATACTACAATATGTTTTACATACACACATTTAGAATACAGGTTGCTAAAAAGAAAAACAATTATTTTGTCTTTGTAGTGCCATAATTTGATCAAATTTAAGTCATTTATAACATCACAGTATTAGAAAGGAATAAAGATAGTGCAAGTTAAATAGGAATATCAACTGTAACAGGATAACTTGCCCTTCTAGTAAAATAATGTGTCTCACAATTTACTCTTGTGCACTCGTGAGAGAATGACATGGATCTCCTCTGCTAAGTTCCCCTTAGAGAAGAAAAGAACCTCAATTCTTCTAATTTGCCAAGATCCATTGCATTTCTGCTATCTGATGCAACAGCACTGTTTGTCTCAAGAAGTTTTTATTAGGATGGTGCCCATAGTAGGGGGAGTCACGAATTTCCTCCTTATCTTGCCCCCCATTTGAACAGAGCTACTAAGTTCTTTGAAAAAGAAGAATGATTCCTTTATGATAATCCCTTATCTTTGACTTCATAATTCATGTTTTCTTATAAAAGTGTTACTTTACCTTATGGGAAAAAATGTACATTTCTCAATTTACTGTCCTGGAATATACTGGATATCATTACTTAACAGCACCAGTACAGTCATTACAACCATACAAACAAGTGTCAAGTGTAGCAGTAAGCAGTCTGTGGTTACTTTCATTGTTCTTACAGTAATAAAAGACAATGAAGGGCTGACACCTGTCTAAAAAGATGGCAAAAGACACATGGTCTCAAGAGAAAGGGAATATATTTCAGACCTACTATAAAATTACTGAGACGCTCTAAGATTTTTTAGATTTATTGCAGCAATATTTCTCTCTGCAATTTAATATATAGTTTTACTCTGAGAAGTGAAATATGTCCTAAATCACACAGCTTGACCAGGTTTAGATGAATTGAATTCATCTAGCACCTTGTGTCTTCTGACTGGCCAAGCTGCAGGTCTTCAGAGGCAGGTAGCCAGCAGAAAAAAACCATGTACAGAAATTTCAGTGCAATTCAGGCTGTCTGAATCTCAGTTAAGTCTTCTTAACTTCCAAAATGAATGTGGATAACTACAATTTTTTCTGCTAAGTGCTGACTCTCAAAATGAGAAACAGAGATGTTTTTCATAGATCACAAAAGTCAAGAACATCTACATTTCAGCTTCTCCTTAGTTTGTCATTAGTAAGAACTGTACATACATATAGGCCTTCCAGCACTTAACGGAGGAGTAAAAATTCACTGCTAGGTATGTCTTCTTCTTGAGTGGGCTGAGCATTTCTATCTTCCAAATCCACCCACTCATGAGACCAAATAATTTGGCACTTCATCTCGATAATATGAGCCTCCTTTTCCTTCCTTATAGTCCCTGATCAGTAGCAAAACAGTTAATCGTGCTAATGTAAGTAACCACTGAGAACATTCATCTCAGACCTGCAGCAACTCGGATGTCCTAACAGATGTCATGGCTTTAGCTCCATCCTGTTTGCAGTTCCAAAGTCTTCTTTGCAATTGTAAGAGCTAGATGCTACAGGAATATGTGAAAACTTTGAAACCAGAAACGGCATGGAACCAAACGAAGACATCTGCTTAAGTTTTCAGAGAATCTGAGATGACAGCTCTGAAATGTGAGCTTCTCCAGCTGATCTTATAAACAAGATGCTTTCTGCTAGCCACAGACTGTGACACAGCTATAATTAGACCTCAGTTTCACACAGAAAATCCATTTTTCCTTGCATGGGTATTTAGTCAGCTATAAATAATGAGAACTCAATTTACATTTCTACTGTTGATGTCCAGGACTAGAGGCCAGGTCGATTGTTCCAATCTGTGCTACAACTGGACTAAAAAGCAGTAAAGAAGACTTGCCATTAAAATAAATCCCAACTTCATACACTTACCAGAAGATCATTTGATATTAGAATACACTTATATAGACATCTATAAATATCTATCTCATATATGTGCTAATACAAGCATATATATATATATATATATATATAGTCTGATGTATACCAGACTGAATGAAGTTCTTTTTTATGGCTATTATCATTCAGAACAACTGATCATCAAGTGTAAAGAAAATATACGTAAAACAATTTATGCTATACCTTCCAAGTTTGTAAAAAAAATGTTGGGTATTTCATGTAAAGCTTTTAATTTGGTGTGAGAATCAGAAGCACAGATATTCAGTGGTGTTAATGACAACCCTGTGATAAAATGATACATAGGTATAGAGGCACCTTTCTGACATATAGCTACCTAACAGTTCTCTGACCATCTTTGCTTCTGGCAGTAAAGGTATGAAAATTCATAAAAACTGCGTGCAAAAAATATGAAGAATACCTTGTTTGGCAGAAAACCTGCATCATAAAGACCTAAACATCACTGAATTCAAGGATAAGGATAATAGGTTCCACTCACTGAGACATCCTCAAGCACTCACAAGATCTGTGGCCCTCAGACAGCAGGAAGCTGTTTCCCTGTATATCCAATCTGATAGTCTAACTGAGGGTTATACAGAGGGTATACAGAGGGTATTGTCAGTCATCTGTCTCCTACGCACAGTTGGCTTGCAAATGAAATAAATGTGACCAAATGGGCAGTGTTAATCATCAGTGAGAACAAGAACACACCTACTTTTTCAAAACAAAAAATGCATATGGCACAGAGAGTAAAAAATTCTCCTTTGCAAAAGTGCTGTTTTTTTCTACTCCAGCTAATCAGCAGTAGTGCACCTGGATCCTGCATATTTATGACAGTGACATACATCTGTTAAATGCTCAGAAATAATTAGACTTTGCTGAAGCAAAGCTAATGAATTCCCCTGGAACTCTGTGGCAAAATAAACAGATGAAAAGTATTAATAAGGATTCTGGATTCTTTTATTTTTTGTTTTTAAAAAAACCCCAAATAACAAAACCCACAAATGTTTTCTTCCAGCACTGATTAATACTTTGTACAGAAATGTGTAGCCCAAGGTTTTCTGTCCTTACCACTGCAATTTCCCCATTTGTAACACTGCAAAATCCACACATTAACAAATCATGCAGTTTCAATTTTACCTTTGCCTGCACCTACAGCAGGACGGAGAATACCAGCTTTAATGGAGGAAAACAAGAATAGGAACACTATATAATTAGATACAACACCAAAGGGAACATACACATATAATTTCATTATAAACCAAAACAGCATGCAGACTAGAGAAAAGGTATTAATTCAAATAAATTAGAAACAATCCACTTAGGCTGAACACTGACAGACTATTACAAGACAAAAAATTAACACACATGCATTTACAAGCTTTTATTGCTCATGCTTGTTATGATTCATGACTTAAAATAAATGTAGTTCATAGGCAACCTTAATATGCTATTAGAGAAATCACATTGCGTACCAACTCATCCATGGCAATTCAATAAACTGTAATTTTCTAAGCATCAAAATACGTGAAAAATGACATTAAAACAGACTATTAATGTTAAGATGTGCAAAATCATAAAAGGCTTTCTCCCAAAAATTTCCCCTTGCTTTGACTTATTGTAAATTTACTGAGCTTTCATATTTAAAAACAAATAACATCTTCCACAAAAGCATTGCCAAAACTGGAGAACTAGAATGGCTATACATTAAACAATCAATAGTAACAGGATTGAATGGTAAGAGTATTTAAACATTATACAATGTCACCAGTTTCTTGGGGCCATAAACAAAAAAATTATTTCAGCAGCTTTTTTTTGAAGTTACAGGTTTTGCCAGATCTGAAAGAAAGTTAGATCTCAGAGAAGCTGTTGCATACTTCAAAAGAGAAACTATTTCCTCCAGCCATAAAGCTGATTCATTTTGGTATTGTTCTGTGTGACCAGAGAAGGTCAGTGAAACAGAATAGGTGAATGGAGTAAAAACACTTCAAATGTGAAGTTACATGAAACTCTGAAGCCCAGAAAAGTCTTAGATCTTGTAATTTTCTATAAAAAGCAGGGCCTTTACACTTCTTTGGGGTCTTCCACTTTGCACTTCCTTTGGGGCCTTTCTACTACAGTAGAAGGACTTTGCACATCTTTTCTTAAAAACTATTTAAAATCTATTAATCTATTAAAAACTATTTAAAATCTTTTATTAATACAGTGAAGCTCTAGAGAGCATATTACTAGGGGCTATTTCCTTAATGGAAGGAAGTAATAATAGTATTTTTAAACTTGTGGTTTTAAATAGTGTTTTTAAACTCAGTGTTTTTTCTTCATACATACCCATCTTACCTTCATCCATAATTGTTACTGCTTCCTCAGTTATCTGACTTCCTGATCCAACTGAAGTTTGTGCGTTAAAGTAAAACTTGTACCGTGTGCTGTAATTTAAATTTTTTAATATCAAGCTGCTCTCGTTGGCAGGAATTCTTATCTCTACCAAGGGGCCTAGTTCATGTGTGTTGTTAACTGTTGTCACAAGAAAAAAAGAAGAGGAAGTTAGGAAAAGTCCCTACATCATCATTGTGTTAAAACAGGCTTTTTTGTTTGTCTACTACATCATTCATTCCAGGTTATATGAATGACAATCTACAGTTCGAAAAGCAAGTGAACTGTGTAAAAAGGATCTATGCAAGGGGCCAAAATTCAGCAGGGAGATAGGAAACACCTTCAAGTTTTTAAAGTTCGAGTTCTGTTCTCCTAAGTATCTGAATCCAAGGCAAATGAGTCCACATCAAACCATCTGCACTTACACACATTTGAAACATTGATCATTAAAAGTTCTGAAACTCCAAACTAGCTGCCTCATAGTAGTTTGAGTATGCTTAGGAAAAAAAGTACAGAAGTGACTTGTATCTAATGCCAAGGAATGGTGCAATGAGAAGAAAGCAAACTTTCTTAACCCATTTCATGCACACAAATTTCCAGTGTTACTGCTGCCAAATTTCTGGGCGAGTAAGCAGCAGCAGGGCAATCCTAAAGAAGTGATTTATAGCTCTGATATGAGTAAATGGCATATATACTAATTTTTCATTTTAAAATTAAAATAACATGAAAACTGAAGAAACAGCCAACATTATAATTTAGGATGCAATTTGATCTACTTTTAATGATATTTTCTCTGCAGTTAGACTATAGGATTTGTAAGTGGTAGCACCTTGCTTCTAACTTGGCTGTCAATTATATGCAGGACTTCACTTCCATTTTTCTGTAAAGCATGGTCTGAAGAAAAGTATACGAAGAACTGCTAACCTTGTACTTAAGCAAGTAAAAGTTTTCCAAATAATCTATATTGTTAAAATACAATAACCCTTTTCAAACCTGACATCTACAATGCAATCATAACAATCATAACTTTTGTACATTATAAATTTAACGTCTTTTTTTCCTTAATAAATGGATTGCTATTTGCCAGAAATATTGTCTAAGCGAGACATATATTTATAAACAACTTACTTGGCTGAAACTTCAGTACATATGATGTCAAAACACCGTTTGGATGGGTAGGTGAACCCCACTCCAGAGTCAAAGAATCCAGTGTTGGGTTAGTAATCTTCAAAAAGGAGGGTGAACTAGGAACTTTTAAGAAGAATACAGAGTAAATAGAAAGTAGAATAACTTAAAACTTCTCATGAATTATTTGTTCTTGAGAATATCACTGTATTGAGACAGATTATTATTTTATCATCTCCAGGATGCAAATTCAGCAATTACAGCGTTAGTGTTCCATTTCTGAACATTTAAGTTTACTCTCTAGCTTTTTCATTTCATACCTCCTTCAGGGGTCCTAAATACTTTGTCTGGGCTCGCTGGTCCTTCTCCTTTACCATTAACAACTCTAACATTCAGCTTGTAAGAACTATAGGGCTCCAGCCCTGGCAACATTCCAAAAGTCTTGTTTCCCCTGAAAGTCAAGATCTTTTTTTCTATATGCCGCCTACTCCTTCTGGACAGACTCTGTACTTTCCAGTAGTAAACCTAAAGACAAAAGAAAATCTTCAGTGAGTGTTTAGGTGTCCTGACTCTACAAATTCTAAGCTTTTTCATGGGGATCCATGAGTTATAGGTAGGAATAAACTGCAATTCTAATAAGCTCAGGTGAGACACAGACCTTGTCCAGAAACTGTTAAGTCTACACAACTGGGTGAAGACTATCACCTGCCAGTTCTGCTAATGCTCAAAGCCAGTTTGACAGAATTTCTGGTTTGGAACTGCATTAGTATGTGATAGTTCTCATGTCAGTTAGTCCATCTGAGAGGCAGGACTCAATCACACCACACATTCTTGCAGTAAGAGGTGTAAAAAGTTTCCAACGCAGACTTGTACTTTGTCACCTTGTGCCACACCACCAAACCCATGCTGTTCCCTGTGATGTGGAAGCCAAGTAGATACTTTTGAATGGGAAAGAAACTAAAAGACATATCTGAGATGGAAAACACATAAGCTGTGCAAGGACTCTGAGTCAGGAAATATCTCCACTTAGGGACAGGAAGACTACTCCTCCATTTATGTGACAATTAGATCAGACCACAAAGCTCATTCTGGTGTCCATTTTGCTGATTGAGTTTATAAGAAAGTACAGATGCACCTCAGAGTTAATGGCCTTGTCTGCACTCTCTTTACCATGCAGTCTGTCTGGAGAGATATCTGGAAAGGTATTAACAGCTGTCTCTATAAAGACTTGCGTTACTCCTAGGATTGTGACCTCCAAATATATCACTGTTAATTTCTCATAGTGTAATTTTCATGTACCTATGATCACACACGAAACCTGATAAAGTGATATAAATGGGTGAAGTTCTGGTTCCACTTAGGCCAACAGCAAAACACCTCTTTAATTAAGGAAGCTGGGATTTCACATATGAATTTGAAAAAGGGAACTGTTAAGACTTACAAAGGCCAACTAGATAGCTTATGAAGCAATGTTACACCAACACCAGCCTTCTATTGCTAATGACATATCATTTCACTCTAATCACTGTTAAGTACCACTGTGTTTTACATGGCTTGAGATAATGTTTTTCAACACCACCAGCTGTCATCCTGGAGCTCTCATCCTACCAACTAGTGCAGAAAGCCATTTACAAGAACGCTTGAAGTGTTAGTAGTATTAGTACTGAAACTCATCAGGTACAGTCCATGATATTTTAGGAAGTTAGCTGGTAACTTTTCACAGAATGTATGAAGATAACTGGGTCATCACTTGTCACTAACCAGGTTGAAATGAGAAGAAAGCTTTAATAAGCTGGGTTTGATAAGCAGTGATATGGGAGAGGAATATGACAAGGAAAGAGCCATATACTGTGTTGGATAACCACTGAATTTGTAATAATAGAAAAAAATGGCAGCAGTAACTGTGAAAAGAATTATTTTTTCAAATTTCTTCTTAGGTTTGAAATGTTTTATAGCACACGGTATATAAAGTAATAGGTAGATTAATACAAGAGCAAAATACGAGTGATGTGCTGTAGACTGCGGCTAGTTAGACATCTTCCTGCTTTGTTCACACATTTGTCTTCATGCCATGACTCTTTAAAGAAATACCCCTGTGTTTATTCAGAAATGTGTCATTAATGCTATACTGCATATTAGGCTACCATCTGAAATAATTTTATTAATTAGGAAAGCCTGAGTTTGGTAGGAGGATTTTGCTGATGTGTTTTAAAAGAGATAGTCATGTGCTTTGTAAGCTATGTCAATAACAAAGACACTTAAAGCATACTTGGCATCCATGAGAACTTTCTGGCTTCAATTCAGAGAAACCTTTATAACGGTACCTATGCAGTAGGCCTTAGGACTCTCAGGCCTCGTCTAGCTGTTAACCTATTTCAGCTTGATTTACCTGCATCAGCAAAAATTAATTCAGAAACTTTTGCTGCATCTGCAACTTATTCAAGGATGCATCGTCTCATTTGTCCTAGCCATAACAGCAAAACTACTCAGTGGTCAGGTCTGTTGTCAATCCTGTGGAGTTCAGCTTGCTTTATGTGTGATTATTGACTAACTTATTTTAGCTTCAGTTTTGCTTATCTTTGTGTAATTGACAGGTGAGAACTTAACACCTGATGTATGGTCAGATGTTTGTGCCTATGGATTATTTTTTGTATTATTAATGATCTTTAACAGAAATTTGGTGATTTGGATTATGAGCATTAGTGTTGCTCTAAGTGGATTAATAATAAACATTAACTTCACTTAATTCTAACTCTTTAACCCTCACATAATGGACATTTTCTTTTGGTTGCCCATTCATGTGTAAAATACCAGGTTGATAAAGTGACTATCATCTAACAGATAAATGTCTAACAGACTAATAAGTCCTGTTTCTCAGGCCAGTTTATTATTTAGGGCAAAGCACCACACTAACTGCAAAGACTTACACTAGCTCATGCAGAACTAATGTAAGTCTCACTGGATGGTGGTACTTCGTACCAGGTAAGTGACATCCACATACTAGGTGCTCTCTGATGCGGTAACCAGCTGCAACTGGTTTCAATGCTCTTGAATGCCAGTCCTCCATTTTGTAAGTATGTATATTTATTCTCCTGCAAATAATCTTTGCTTTTTTCATTTTTTCAAATATTTGTTTTCCCTCCTTTTTGTTTAAATGGAAGTAGTTTAAATTAGTCTGTCTTACAAAGTAACCGAGTTCAGGCTGTGTAACTAGTCTGTTTTGTTAGAACATATTTATTAGTACATTTGCTGAGGAGCAAATAAGTAATTATATTTTGTTCTCTTCTATTGTCACATAGTAAGTCAGTGTATTTTCTCATTCCACCCTTCCCTCCACAACCAGGCTATCATGCTCTTGCAGTTTTCTCTCTGGAGCAGTTTTCTCTGTGGTTTCTTCTTATGGGCTGCTAATGCAGTCTCTGATACAACTTTTGCCATCAGATCTTCCCTGTCCTCCAGAGACACCAGTTCCTCCAGTTTCTAACCTTAAGGTCCTTCTGTCTCTCATTCTCTATTCATTGCAGCATTTTGTCTCCAACAGAGTCTTCTCAGTTATCACCACTGTGCATTATCTTACACTAAGCTTCCTTCAATTATAAGTACAATCCAAGCCTTCTGTCTACTTAAATTGAGCTTTTAAACTGAGCTTTTTCCTGGCCCCCCAAAATACACACCACCCAGCATAAGTTAGCAAATGGGCAGTTACTCAGAATTGAAGATGTGATTAATGATATTATGTTAGAAGATGAGTAATCATAGCAACAGACCTCGAAGATACTCCTGAAGAAACTATTTCTCCTCATTCCCTAAATATCCTTTTGGAATAGGATCTGTAAAACTAGTATTTTTTTTTTTACTCTATCTACTCTGTGTGAACTTAATTGCAAGCATCCTATTTTTCTTCAAGGACAATGTCAGAGGAGGCTCGTGCTACAAGGCTGCTAACTTCAAATGAATTGTATCAGTGTTTTTGTTCTTGTCAGCCAAACCTGTGAGCAAAATGGAAAGCAAGAGACTTCTTACATGTCAGTTACTTCAGTCTGGATATAGTCTCATATAGGAAGAGTGATTGAATTTAATAAATGAGGAACATAAAGCTTTTGACTGTACTTACTTTGTACCCTTGAAGGTGTCCTCGGACAGTTTTTAGTGGAACTGGGTCCCAATGCACCTTTGCTAATGTGCTGTTAATAACATGAACCTGCACATTGCCTGGAGCAACCATTGGCACTGTGTGGAAAGAAGACAACAAGTATCTAGTTAGAATGAACATACTTTTTTTCAGATTAAGTCTTTTCATTGCACTCAAGGAGCAGGTTAAAATGTTCCTATATTAAAAAGCTGACCCCAGGGTTAATACTACAGGGTGGTATGAAGCCCTATTATCTCCAAATTACTTAATTATAATTAAAAAAAAAAGTCAACACAGAAAAACCCCAACAACTTACTATCCCCCTTTTCCAATATTTTAGTACTTTAAAAATCTGTTTAAGTTAAACATTCAGTTGCTTTTAGTACTGTTCAGTCAAATTATAAAACTTACAGTCTTCCCCTGAATGTCCAATCACCTCTGATGGCTCTGGGGCATATCCCAGGTCATTTAAAGCTTGTACTTTTATTTCATAGGGAACAAATGTCGGTGTGCCAGACACAATATACTTAGAGACATTAGCAACTATAACTGATGTCCATTCATCATCAACATCTTTCTGACGCCAGCTGACTTTGTACTGAAGCCCCGGTCCATTCGACTGAAAACCTTTCAAAGACTGAAATGAAGAGAAATATTTTTAAAAATAGTCTGGATCATCTGAAAAATCAAAAGTCACAAAGGAAATATACCGATTCTTCTTTAGAATTTCACTGAAAAATTACCCACTGTGCTCTGTGGCAGAGAAGCACTGCTCGAATTTCCAGGCTATGCCATTTAGCTTTTACAGGAGGTCAGTTCAGGTGCTTTTCCTTCATTAGTAAAAAACACATTGAACGGTGCTCCTGGCTAATTCCCATGCAACTATCCATTGTGATTTCTGGATACATGTTTTGTTTTCAAATATTTCTTAAGAAGTGGAATGGGGAAAACCAGACTTACACAGGCTCCCTAAAAACAGTGCTCCCCAGACCAAGTTTCTTGTCTGGGTTGTGAAATTGCTTTTGCATGGCTGTCCTTGAGCACCTGTCATGACAGTCAGGGCTTGATAAAGAAAACTTATCCACAAAAGTTTTTTAGTGGAAGAATGCATAATAATTTGGTTTATTACAAAAGATGAGTGTATAAGTAGGATTCATATTAGAATTCGTTCTAAAAATAAGACTCTACGTGAGATAACCCCAAATTTACATATTTAAGTTACTCAAGTTTTCCTAAATTGGCAGCAAAACATCCTGTTTTACCAAATTAACGGTTTATCTTGAGAAATCACTCAAGGAAAATGCAGCTTAAAATTTTCTTTTTTTGTATAATACATGCAGCTTTTCCTCAAAATGGAGATCGGAAAGTGTCTGGATTTTACTCTTTTTGAGAATGTTTTAAGCAAGCAACACATTGAGTATTCTCACAGTGCATTCACAGTTAGATCACTATTATTTTTCCAACAAAAAAGCTACTCACAGACCTGAAAGCAAACAAGTGAAACCTCCAAAACCAAACTTACCTCCCATGTTATTACCAAATTATCAGGTTCTGAGCCTATCCCTTGTACATTAGAAGGATTTTCATCAGGATCTAAAAATAAAATATTTATGTGTGAACGAGAATGACTGCTGTTTGCATTCCAAGCAAATTCAATGCCATTCATAGTATAAATCAATCACTAGTGAGTGGGAATAGTTATTTACTTGCAGATTTTGTCAGGTACTGCTCAGATGGCTCACTTGGCTGACTTCTGCCAATCTCATTGACAGCTATCACACGGAATGAGTAGTTGACGTACGGAGACAACTTCAACTGTACTGTTGTCTGAGTTCCAGGGACTTCCGTCTGGTAATGCCATACCCCTGATTCATGCAGACCATCTTCGTATTCAATCACAAAGTCTGTAAACAGAAATTGAATCCAACTTCGTGTCAAAACTTGCAACACTTTCCTAGAGCAGTGTAGGCATTTCTGAATAAGCTAATCACAAGGCAGTGATCCAATTAACATTTTTATACATCATGGAAATTGAAAAGTAAGTATCTAAACCAGAACATGGATCTATAACATGGACCTTGAAAGTACTGCCTAGGTAGAAATGTAATAGAAACTTTAATTATTTGGTATTCTCACTAGTGCAGCTACCTGTCGGTAACACGTCATTACAAGAGCTCTCTCTCAGGTACTGGATTATAATGTAACAGGAACTTTTGAATGATCACAGCAAGAAAGTGGGACAAGATTGGAATTTTGATGTAAAAGTACTATTTGGCTGACAAATATGTTGATCTCAGTTGTATCAAGTTGACAGTAAGTAGTACCTGTACATTAACAATCTCTGAGTATTCCAATTTCGACAATGAGACCAGCTCAGTGAAGAACTATTTAAAGTTAAGAACCAATATTTGAGGAAGGTTTTCAAGAGCACTTTTCAGTATCTTCACATTAATTCAAGGAATGTAAATTCAGAAGCTAAATTTCTTGAGAGTTCTCTGTGTAAACATTACAATGATTACTGTCAAGACTCTACAGAGGACATAACCTCAGGGATAAACAGGTTTGTAGAACTCCAAAAAGAGTATCATATTCATTATCAAAGATAAAATCTTTCTTTTTTCAGCTATGAAGCATCCACAAAAGCTTCCTGCTCTTAGGTACAAGACACAATTTTTGAAACACTTAAGAGGACTTGTTAGGATGCAGTAAATAAATGGGAGAAGAATGTGTAGTCTGAGTATATTCTGTGGAATCTTTAGTTTTTCCAGATAAAATTTACAGGGCAGGGACAACTAGACGATGGACTGAGCTGGTGTTGTGTGCTCTGAGATAAAGGTCTTGGGAGTGAATCTTTTCTGGGCAAAGTCTTTGTTTAGAAGGTAAGAATATTACATCCTAAACAAAAAAAAAACCTCCAATAAAGTTTTCGCTAGTGCATTTTGCTCCTGTAGTAACTCACATTCTGCCTGCAACTCCAGTAGAAAAATTTATAGGAGACTTGAAGGCAAAAAAAATCTATTTGAGCTTTCAGCGAGATTCTGCATGTCAATTGTGTTACTGGTGTAAAAGGATTGCTCATAATGAAGTACTATCTTTGAGTCTTGATCTGCACTTTGAAGTGATAGCAGCAGCAGCAGTAATAGGCTTACTTATGAAGCAAATGCCTTATGTTGCAGGCTCTCAGGGGACCACACAGCAATAGAAATTGTATCATAATTAAAACCAGCATTATTCAGTCAGAGAGTTCAATTGCCAATATCAGAGTGCACGCAGTATCTCACTTCTAGAAAAGCTCTGACACCACCTAGTATCATCTCTTTTGAAACAGTGTGATCTCATTCCTATATAAAGGAAAGACTTGTATCTTCTGGTCTGAAAAAAATTAAAATGCTGATACAAGAGTATATTAATAAGCTGTAACTTAAATACAATTCAACAGTTTACATTAAAAATATAATATATAGACGTTTAAAGTATATTACTAGTTGATATAAATTAGACAAGTCTGAAAATGTAAAGTTTCAGAAAATCCCTTGGTGTTTCATTAAAATGCAATCAAAATCTTTGATGTGTTTTGAAATTTCTGGAATTCTGCTTTTACAAAGCTTCCTTTAGAGGTGCTGGATCCTTACAGTTTGTGTTCAGTGTTGATACTGACCAGCATTAGACTCTAGAAGGCAACACTCAGTAAGTCAGCCTAACTCATTCGCTCTAAATACAATGTGTACACTGGTCATGGTAACTTGTGGCAGCTAGTAACTAAACATACACTGCATAAATAACAATTAATTACATTAAGTTGCTCATAATGAAAAAGTTTCCCCAACAGGTCTTTGTTATCCTATCATGTTTTGGAAATCAAACAGTAACATCTGTCTTCCTTCCTCCTAATTTTACCCTTCATCCTCTCCGTTTAATATAAGCAAGAATATATTCTACTAGGGGAACTAAATAGCATTTAAGATCCATTTCCTGTCTCAAAAGCTTATATATGTTTATTTTCTCTGTCTTATGGACATGCTTTAATTCTTCAACTCTCTGGACTAGAAAAAAACCCAACAACCAGAAAATCTATCTGCCTTAGATCTCCATGAAGAATAAGCTTCTGAATCAGTAGTGATGGATAATCCCTAAAGATATTGGTACCGATGCTATTTCAAATCCATGGGCATTATGAAATAGTTAATGCAAGATGTTAGTAACTCTCTCCTTCAGAAGCATACAACAAATTAAAATGTCTACTCTTTAACTATTTGTAAGACTGGACTTCTATGTTAACTAGCACAGACTTTTGGATCAAAAGCCCAGCTTCTTTAGGGCAGTATATTTACTTTCTACAGCAGAGGACATTCAGGGGATTTTTAAAATGTAAATAAATAGCAATTATAGCAAATTAATTTGCCATTCTTCCATGCTGCACATAAAATTTATCTCAGAACTCTCTGGAATCAGTTAACATAATGCTGTTCACATAACGGAATAGATCCAAACAAGCATACTTGTAATGGGGCTGTTGTTTTCATCTCCTGGTATCCAAGAGAGTTCAACGCTTCTTTCTAGCTGACCTGTCAATTCCAAGTCAAAAGGTGGATTTGGCCGAGCTGTAAATCAAATGAACACAAAGTAAATAATCACACCAGACTAGGAGTTTGATCTCTGAAAAAACCCTTACATTCCAATCACAAATACAAAAGGGCAGATCTACTCATGTAGGCATGATTTAATGAGCATGCAACTGTTACAAAACAGAGACAAAATGGAGAACTGAGGCATCTGGAAACTTCAAGACATTAACAAGAATCTGTATTTTGATTTTATCTACATCTCATTGCACTGTGATCTAAAAGTCAAATCAGATGCAAAGAATTAGGAAATGCATGTTTAGTCTCTCAGACTCATTATGAGTGGTCACCTACTGTAACTTAATTATTTAGTTAAAAAAAG
The DNA here is from genome assembly GCA_020800305.1 of Porphyrio hochstetteri. Lineage (NCBI taxonomy): Eukaryota > Metazoa > Chordata > Aves > Gruiformes > Rallidae > Porphyrio > Porphyrio hochstetteri. Next base: position 38,202,540 of record CM036905.1, read on the forward strand.
GAAAATGAAGAAGCATTCACATCAAAGAAGCTTTCCTAGAATCACTACAAATATTTTGCAAGCGAACTCAGAACAAGTAGTCTAGGTGATCCTCCTCTGGCAGGGGGGATTGGACTAGATGATCTTTTGAGGTCCCTTCCAACTCCTAACATTCTGTGATTCTGTGTAGTTCGAATAGAAACTAACTGCAAGTTACTAAGTCTTTTATTTTTTGCTGTACTTTGAAAATATCCTGAAATATCACACAAGTTGCCTATAATGCACAGTATTGCCAAATTGCTGAAAATAATTATATGATTTGTTATGCAAAAATCAAGACTAATGAGTATGTTTATTTAAAAAAAGGTCAGTATTTTCACTTAGTGTGATAGGATTTACATGAAAGTGCTTAAGACTCTCATATTTAATAGTGTTTCAGGCATATGATATTGCATCTTAAAACCCAAATTCAGACAAAAGGCTGTATACGGTCAAATTTAAAACTGTACCTGACAGATTTTTTTGGGATAATTTCAGTTTTAATTGCTAATCCTTATTTAGCAATTTTACCAAACATAAACCAAACTGGACAATATGGTCTTATACATTTTATGGGTGAAGTAAATGAAGACAAACTATGAAATAAAAATACACCAGGCCTACCAAGCTGTCATCAAAAACAATGTAAATACACACCATAATTTGGTTGGTACAAGATCTTTGATAGAGAATTAGCTTTTAGTGAACAGTTGGATTTATTTTTCATTTATTATATAACTAATCTGCATTACAATGTTCTCCATGAGAAAAATATTAGCACACTGTAAACAATTAAAAATAATTTATCTCATATTTAAAAATCATTTGCCTCATATAATAATTTATTCCCTAAAATAACAAGCAGCCTGCTCTATAAAATTCGAAAGTCCAGTACTCCAGTTGTTAAAAGGGGTTGACACCACACACACACACACACACACACACAAACACACAAACAACAAAGGGGAAATGGAAAAAAGAAAAGATGTTGCAAGGAGAAATATATCAAGCAGGTGGTGTAGAAAGAGAACATCGCATTAGTTTACCGTAAATGATAGCTGGAGTTGGGGGAGCAGCTGAAAAGAACATTAATATAAAGGATTTAATCAGTTAGTAGCCAAAGAAAAAGAGTATTGTAGGTAGTTAAAGACTGTAATTATTAGAGACAAAGAAAAGTTAACTTATTTAAAGAATATTTTAAAGAATGTCTTGACAATTTTTCACTGAAAAGCTATAAAAGTATTATTGAGTATTTTATCCAGTTTTCAGTAAGGATAGATTGAGAAAATAAAGTCAGCACTGTTCTACAATCATTTAAATATGTACTAGATATCTGTCATATGTCACTCATAACACCGTTTTAAAACTCAAGCATACTTGACTCTGTATCTCAGCTTGTACTGAGGCAAGAATCATTCAGGACATCTACTTAGAACCTTCTTACAAACTGGGAGAGGGGGCAAAGTAAAATAATCTGCAAACATAAAAACTTAGCAGAGAATTAGTTTAAAAAGAAAATCCCTGACAAGTCATACAACCAAGCATGCTCAGTCTTTCTGAAGCCTAAATTAGTTGTGAAAGAGAGTCCTGAGATAACATGTTTGTGTCCAAATACTCTGCAGTATGTAATCTACCGCATTAGCTCAGATGTGATCCCAATAAAAACCTACACAGCTTGAAACCAAATGTGTCCTGCAGCTACCTGACCTTCCTGTAAGCAGCTGATTCAAAGATAAACTTTAGGGTAAGACTATATTTTTAAAAAAACTCAAACAGATTTACAAATAGGTGACATTTCCTTTATCCTGTCCTAGAAGGCAAAAACTGTGCTTATGCTCTGCATTTTAAATCTAATGCTGTTTTTTATACTTTGCAGTAATTAAACACAGTTCTGTTATCATAAAGTTTGAGAGTATTCTTACCAACAACAGTAAGCACAGCACTTGCTGAAACACTGTCCAGAGTAGTATTAACTATGCAAGTGTATGTTCCATCATCTTTATCAGTTACATTCATAATGGTCAAGTTGTCTTTACCAACTAGAAACCTGTAAATACAATAGATTCAGCCACTGTTTTTTCAATAACTGGTACTGTTATAAGAAAATTACATAAGACATCACCAAATCCCAAATATTTGTGCATTTCAGATAATACCCAGAGAGCAACGTAAGCCATGGGACGACATCACCCTTTTCCACATCACTCTTGAACATTTTCCCACACTAACTGTCTATCCTAATACACTTTCATGTCAAAATATACTAAATGAACTTTTAATTATATGCCATCTATAGCAAAATAGTCTTCCATTATCCCTTTGGCTTCATATGCCAAATATCTTCTCCTAACAATTGATACACATGGCCAATGTGCACAATTACAAATTCTTACATCTATTTTTATTTCAAAATCTTTCTTAATATTATCACCACACCAGGTAAGTCATGAAATATGGGGTAGTGATGACATTTATCACTCTTCTTTGGAAAATGTCAACAGGTCAATATTCTCCTTTAAAAGATCAGGAAAAGGACCAGACAAAAGACACTAGAAAATTAAAAATAAAGGAAAATTATTTTGTCCATACCTTTCATCATCTGGCAGTTCATCATTGTCCTTCAACCATATAACTGTTGGTGCTAAGGTAGAATCATGTTTTATTATACACTCAAATGAAACTTGGCCATATCTCTGAATCACTTTGTATTCTGGCTGTTTAATTATCATTGTTGGATCTGAAATTTAAAACTACTATTAGATATATAGAAAGTCTGAAATTCTGCACTAACCTGTGATAAAGAGAGTGATTTATTCCTTACCTTTAACTTCCAATTGCACCTCATTTTGTATCTTTCCTAATTCGTTCCTTGCTACACATGTGTATGTACCAGTACTATCCTTTTGAGCCACTGGAATTTCCAAGGTTCCGTTGTCATGGAAAACATACTCGTTTCCACGCAAGATGCTACCTTTCACTCCCTTAAACCTTTATAGAAAAAGTAAGATCATTATCCAACATCATAGTTTAATTATGTTGTATTTTATTATCAGAATCGTATCATGAAATTTAAGCTCTACTCTGTAGAAACAACTGTTGTTACATTAAGTATTTGTGATATTGTACTATTGTATTCTGTAATCAGAATATGTATAAAAATACACTATTTTAAAATTGCAAAGAGAGTAAAAATATTTTTAAAGCTTTAAATGTTTGTTTCCATAGGTATCACTGGCTCTTTTTACATTATTTAAGAACAACTATAGCTTACCATTCTATTTCAGGCTTAGGTGAACCAAAATAAGCACAGTCTAGCAATGCAGGACTATCTGCGATGACTTGATACAGTTTATTAGCAGGAGTTAGAATTCTTGGTGGCTCAGCTGAAAAGACAAAAAATCTGGATATAGATACAAAGATACAAACTCAAAATACTAAGATGTCACTAATGGCCTGAGGAATTCTATGTTAACAACCTTCTCTGAATTTTTCTGGTCTCAAGTCTAGGTCTGATATGTTCTACTGCCAGTAGCCTGAGGAAATGTTAATGTTGGACAATTATCTTACAAAAAACAAATGCTTCTTCCCTGTTTACAAGTAAGAGGGATGGACACCAAAGGCAATGATTTCATTTGGAAAATTTAAATCAGAGTATACTTCAAGAAGAGAAACTCCTGGGAACAGACTGAACTACGTTATTCTGAACAAACCTGCAGGCAGAAAGATGCTGAGATGTGAAAACACCTACATTTTTTAAAGAAGCCATGGAAGCAAAGTGAATTCTTCCATTTAAAAGACCCCTTCTTTCACTCAAAAGATCTGTCAGTTCTTGCAGGAGAGTCTTTAGAGGCCAGTCTGCCTAGGGTTTTACTACTAGTTTTGACAAATTCAGCAGGAAGAATTAGAGAGGCCACATTATTTTGTAACTAGAAACACATTATCGGGAGGCCTTGAGGACAAATGCATAACAATCATGTCCCCTTGCAATAGTAATTTAGAGATCATCTATTTAACTGATCCAAAACACAAGAGTCAATGGAAGTGTACTGAAACATATGAACTTAAGGAATATTAATTCCTGCCTTATTTATTATATTTCTGTTTGCTTGATTTTCTTAAACAAAGAGAGATAAGTACAATTTCTTCCAAGTTTTCCTCAGCTTTCACAACTCTCCAGCTTCTTTAGGAACAGTGAAACAGGAATATCCCACAGAAACCAAAGTATGCATACCCTTGCCTTTCACAAGGTTCATTTTCACTGAAGGCCCTGAGCAAGGCTTAAGTATGCAATCCATGCAGTAGCAGGAGACAACTGTACGTGCAGTAAAACTGTAAAATATAAACTCTGTGTCTTACCCAGAACATTCACAAATGCGTTTGCCAGCAAGTATCCGTACTCGTTAGAAGCGTTGCACTGATAGACTGCACTTGACCTTTCCTGCACCCGTGAGAAAATAATGGTGTCACCATCTACCTTCCTGCTAGGATCTTCTGGGGCAACTGTTGGTGTGAAGAAAAAAAACACAATTATTTTTCCTGAAATGCTGTTGGATGGTGTCTTTCACGCTTCTGAGAAGTAGAAACAATTTGAAAGACCAATATATCCCTTGTTCTATTTTCCCGAGTGACTCTTCACTGGTTAAGATATGAATTTCAGTATCATTAAGGAAGTTCTTTTAATCTACAAATATTTAACTCAAGACAGCAGAATTCCCATTTTTTGACTTTTTATACTGTTTTTCAAAGAAATAAAGCCGAGATCATATTTTGCATGCATTATAGAAGAAAAATACTGCTATGACAAGCTTTAGGCAACTACAGACAGTACCTAGAAAAAATAAGGAAATATTTCTGGGTGTCAAAAGAAAATTACGTTCAAATGACACTGGGACTTTATAATCCTCTGTGACTTCAGGTTTCAACTTTTCAAATAAGTTGATATACCCTAAATAATTATCCAAATATAAACCCAGGTGTACTCAGTTGAAAACTATGAGTTAAATGTAGATTAATTCTTTCACACAAAATCAAGTCTTCACAATAGCAGTAATTCAGTAGGTGGCACTCTTTCCCTTTTGTAAGAATTACATAGTGCTATTTGCTCAACTGTTCTGTAGTAGTCTGAGCTGTTAAACAGCTTTTGCATCCCAGAACCCAGAATAGAACTGAAAATAAAATTCTGAGATAATACTGAAGCTGTCAGTTATGATACAACTGGATGAAGTTAGACGGGTACAACAGAAAAAATTCAGCTTGTAACACCAAACCAAACAAAAATGCACAAACTATAGTTTCATATTTAAAATAAAAGCTGTAACAAAATACATTAATGTATTGTTATTATTGAAACTTAACTTATTATTTATATACCAATATTTTAAAGACATATAAGCATAAATAAACACATCATATTTTGGTTGCAACATCAAAGTTCACACCTGTATATAGCAGTGGAACTTGAGAAAATATGTTGTTTTGTGGAAGTTATTTTCATATAAAATCACTCGGGTTTTTTCATAGAAAAGATCAATGAACTAAATTTTCTTTTTTATAAACCTTTTGATGCAGACAGTAGCTCAGTACTGGTGTGTGAAGAGAAAGGAGAAATTTCTCCTACATTTTTCTCAAATCTACTGTTATTGAAATCTCTAAGAGAAAAGAATGAAAAGGGACAGATGAAAGAGACCACACTTCTGAGCTCCTATTTAAGGGTATTTCCCTCTTGGGTGAACAGTAAAGACCATTTTGCATGCAAAGAAATTACATCAATTTCTAGACGGATGCCTCAAGAACAGTTTTCAGCTCCATTATTAACTCTTCCATCGCTCCATGTTCAAATCAGTATCACAAATTCAGAAATTTCAGAAAACATGATACTACTGGAATTTTAAATGCTTATTCTCTGGACTTCTGGATTCCTGGTACTTAATTTTCTCCTCTTCTGCTTACTTTCTATTGTGCTCCATGTTCCACATTGCTTCCTATTCCATGCAAATGCCATTTTCATTAAAAGATGCATGGGCTGAAAATAGACTGAGCAGGTGAGTAGCCCAGCAGGCAGGCCAGTCAGCTGTGAGAAGAGGTCTGTTTCTGCATACAAATCACTGCTAAATGGAAAAAAACCCACAGCCACCCTCCCAGGAGGTAGGAGATCAATCCCGGCCCTTCCAGCCATGGCTACCTCCTGCCCTGGGCTCTGGGCTTACCCCCACTCATGCCCACCAAATCCTACAGCATTTTCTGCACACAGGAGGAGCTTTAATTGGTGCACAGACTCTCCCCCTCACACACACCCCCATATATAATACCTAACAGGCTGACAGGAGGACCCCTTCAGAGACGGAAGCCATTAGTTCAGTCCTCCATGACTGAAGAAGGAATGAATCTTAAAAGAATGATCTAGCCATTAAATTATCATATAAAAGAAAGGGAGCATTTTCCCTCCCCACTGCTGTATTTAAAGAAAAAAAAAAAGATCTCCCTCTTCAGTTATTCGAAGGAGGTAGGTGCCTGTTCTCAGAAAAGACCTTCAAGCTGTGGGTCCCAAAGGGAACAAAAATAAACTGAGGGAAGTGTCAGGTTAGTCAGTGCTTCTTTTTGACTGGTCTGGCCACCTGCATGCTGAAGGGCACTGATTTTAGAACAGTCCCTGTTGAGACTGGCATCTATTCAACAGTCTGTCTCCTGACATACCTCATCCTCCCACGCAACACTGACAGAACCTGCATGTCTTTGTGCATGTACTACACTCTGTTTTGCAGGGACAGACCCTAAAAGTTAGATGCTGCATCTTCCAGCTGCTTTAAGGATCTTAAGCGTACACTGCTGCACTCACACACACACAGAATGGTTGAGGCTGGAAGGGCCCTCTGGAGATCATCTGGTCCACCACCCTGCTCAAGCAGTGCCACCTAGAGCCATTTGCCCAGGTCCAAATGGGGGAAGGATCATTTCCTTTGACCTGCTGGTAATACTTTTGTCTAATGTAGCCCAGGATAACACTAGTCTCTTTGCCACAAGGGAACACTGATAGCTCATGGTCAACTTGGTGTCCACCAGGACACCCAAGTCTTTTTCTGCCAAGCTACTTTCAAGCTGGGTGACCCCCAGCACATGCTGATGCACGGGGCTGTTCCCCTTCAGATGCAGGAATTTGCCCTTAGCCTTGTTGAACTTCCCAAGGTTTTTGTCAGTCCTCCAGCCTGTCAAGATCCCTCTGGATGGCAGTACTATCATCAATCATTACTCTCAACCTCATTTCAACAGCAAACTTGTGAGGTACACTCTGCCCCATCATCCAGATCATTTATTAGGATGTTAAACACGACTGACCCCTGGGGTACAGTGCTAGTTACTGGCCTCCAACTGTGCCTCCAGTGGCACAAAATCACTGATCACCTCTCTCTGGGCCTGGCTGTTCAGCCATTTTCCTATCCATCTCACTGCTTGTTTATCCAGCCCATACCTCAACAGCTTGTCTATGAGGATCTTATGGGAAACAGTGTCAAAGGCCTCCTGCAGTTCAGGCAGATAATATCCAGTACTCTTCCCTTCATCTACCAGGCCAGTCATTTCACCATAGAAATTCAGCAAGTTGGTTAATCATGACTTCCCCTTGGTGAAGCCACACTAACTATTCCTGATGGTTGTCTTGTTTTTAATGTGCCTGAAAACGGTTTCCAGAATGAGCTGCTCCATAACCTTCCCAGGCACCAAGGTGAGGCTGACCAAGCTTGTAGTTCCCTAGGTTCTCCTTCTTGCTCTTCTTGAAGACAGGAGTAACTTTTGCTCTCCTCCAATCTTTGGACACTTCTTCCAAAGATTACTGAGAGTGGCCTTGCAATGACATCTGTCAGCTTCCTGAGCACATGTAGGTGCATCCCATTGGGGTCCATGGACTTACATCTGTCTGGTTTGCTTAAGTATCAGGAAGAAGACCTGACCTTCTTCCACCAAGGGTACATCTCATTCCAGCCTTTCCCCCTGGTCTCTAGGACTTGGCATTCCTGAAGGCAAGGTACTGCTAGCAAAGACTGAAGCAAAGGCAGCATGCAGTACTTCAACGCTTTCCATGCCCTTTTTTTGACAAAGAGACTGATGGAAGAGCCACTCAAGCACTGCTTGTTTGCCTTTGCAAGGATTCTGGTCACATTACAGGATAGCTATGTGAAAAGGAGAAAATGCTTTTGACGTGCTTGACAAATCTGAATTTGGCACTGATGGGCAAAATAGCAAAGAGCTACATAATACCTGAAAGGGGTTTGTATGACTGGGAAAATGAATGAAGATTTGCTATAGGAGTTCTGCTGCTGTAACTGGTAGTTGAACATGTGCGCTCTAACAGCCAACATTTACTTCCAGAAACATCGAGCCTCAGCTTATGAATGTGGTTTTGGATAAAGACCTGATTGCCTGGTTTCCCTTAACTTTTCCATAACTTTGTATAACAAGACAGCTTCTTGACTCTATAGACACATACAGCATGTTCCTGTACAGAGAAGGTGTAGATATCTCCATTAGATACTTTAGTCATAGTTAGTCTTCAGCACCCTGAACATCTTCTCTTTTTCTGAATGCATACTGCCACCTGTTTCATTAACTTGGGATGGCTCAGGTAATTACTTTTTAAAATTATGTTTAAATAACCAATATTGCACCATTATTACTTTTTACCTGGGAAAAAAAAAAGACAAAATGAAATGTGCTCTCTGAACAGAAGCAGTTAGAACACACTACTAAAACTGGAAGGAAAAAAATCCAGATCTCATTGATATGTTTTACCCTTTTCCATTGAAGTATTTAATTTTCCTCATCAATTTCAACTGCTGGTGAATGTACCTTTACACAAATTCAGGAAGCTAAACACAATGAAGAACAGAACAACTGTTAATTGCTGATACAGTATAAAATATAATGTTATCAGTCCAAATAAATAATAGAAGCTTCAGCCTGATCTGTAAGAAAGATGTACTTTAGGCAGAAAGTTATTAAGACATGAAATAGGAATACTGACTTCAAACTATTTAGCTCAGACCTTTAAGCTCTGTGTAAAATTGGGAAAAAAATCCATTAGTTGGAGCTGGGGGCTTTTTTTAACTTAAGCAGAAAAAGTTTTTATTGTGAGGGTGGTCAGACCCCAAACAAGATGCCTAAAGAGTGATGGAGTCTTTATCCTTGGAGATAACACAAATCTGTCCAGACACAGTGCTGAGGAGGCAGATGCAGATAACAGCCTGCTTTGAGGGGGCAGATTGGACTAGATGTTCCTTCCATCCTCAACTATGCTGCGATACTGTGGTTTTAAATGAACAGTGTAGATTTAAAGTAATTCACTGGGAAGGAGGAGGAAGATACCTTTGATTATGATTCTGTAATTTACTACTGTTTGCAAAAAAAAACCCCAAAAAAACCAAACTAATAATGTGACGTTCACCATTCCTGAAACTGGAGTCCCTTATACTGTGACCACATTCTGAAATACCAGCTGACATCAGAAGTTCTCAGCTCTGCCAACTCAGATGCCAGGTCCTAGAAGGCACTGAACTAGGATGTTTTTTGTTGCCTGAGAAGTGTGATGTAACCTAAGGCAGTATTTTATTTCTTTTCCCTAGAAGCAGGATGTGGATTACAATCAGTTTTTGCAGGATATGTGAGTACTGTTTTCTGTTCTATAGCAAAAATGCAGCTGTCATCTTCAGATGTTGTACTAGAGAGTCCCTCTTGTCTGAAAACAAGCTGGAAAAGAAAGGAACAATATGACTTTGCTGCTTTTCCCATATCAGTGAGAACGCATCCATCTTTGGCATTTCTAAGAACTAATCTTACCTAGATCAGTAAATTGGCACAGAAAAACAGTAAGAACTCTTGGGAAAAGAGCAGTAATATTCATTACTGTCTTTAGATGCCTGCAGCTTCTTTAGCAAATTAAAAATTATGAGTCAAAAGTAATCACTCTTGCTATGCCTCCACAGTGACTACATAGGATTGTTGGAAAACAAATTAATAACACAAAGTCTGTTGTTTAAGTGTATATAGTGCTTAGTCACTCATTTCTTTAGTAAACCTGAGTTATCATTTTGTATCAACAGCAGAATATTAGCTTCTCAGAGAAGCTGAGACAATTACTTGATTTAGAATTTTATACTGAACATTTGTTGTTGTGGTTCTACTATTAATGTAGTTCTGTCCTTAAGTTTCTGTACAAATAATAGTGAATCTAAATGGAAGCAGAAGATTAATACTGCCACTTAAGCCACGGTTTTCAACAACTCTAACTTCAGAGATAACTTTGAAGACCCTGTTATTGTGGAAAGATATGAAGAAACCAGAAACATAGGGTTAGATGGTGGGTTTTTTTCTGACAGGAATATAGAAACATATGGTCCTTGTACAGTGATGCTCATGCATGCTTTTCAAGTTCTGACAGGATCACAGGATCACTTGTATTATAGTCAATTTTGCTAGAAGTATCCTATCATTCTTCCTAATCTGCTTCTTTTTACTCACATTTATGAGTAATTTATTAATACAGTAATGATAAAAAGAATAAAAATCTCTGTGGTTAAAACGAACTACAACTGAATGACTGAAATCGGATTTTTGAAGAATAATTTTTATAATTTTGGGCATTTGTTTTCAGACAGATTAGCCAACAGGAGAATATGACAGAACCAGGACTTAACATCATCAGCCAAACGACCACGAAAACTGGGAGGAATAGCCAGTGTGCAATCACTGAGATGGCTTGCTAAGAAGACAAGTCCCTTACGGAGCGACCTCCTGGCTTTCTGTCGATCACAAACCATACGGTCTATGAACGAGCATCCAGTTAACATCCTATCTGACTTGTGTCATAACATTTGAGAGCCCAAATCAGGGACCATCATGCAAGACAAAGCTGCTCTCTCACGTCTCTCATCATATTGCTTAAGTACCATATAATGTATTTAGAGAATGTTATGTGACTAAAATCTCTTTTTCTCTGGGCGTCAGCTGGCTGGAAGCTGTGCTTTTGGAGTTGAACACAAAACTGGTCATGAAACAGGAAGGGTGGGCAGTATAGTGCATCAGACACAGGGTCAAACCAAGACTGAAGCTAAGCAAGAAAAACAAGACACTTCAACTCAGTTTTGCCTTACTCTTCCCCTCACAGTGAACTAACAAGGACCTAATTCTGGAAGAGATGGGACTTAGAAGAAGTGCTCTTTTCCTTTTCTTACCAATCTCACTTGATCCTCAGCAATGTATTTTCCTATGACCACTGAAATGCTCATTTCTGAGTTCCTAATAGTACTATAACCTCCATAGGGACAGCAAGGTATTACTTGCACTAGCTGTGGCTGTCCTTGTGCAGAATTTATAAAAACCCGACAGATTATCAAAGGTTTTCCTATCTGCTGCAGCTCCTAGGCCAGATGCACAATTCCAACACAGTGACGGTAAAAGTGGTGGATGAATTTCTGCCTTGGTAGTCCTCTCCAAGACCAAACTCCTCAGTGCATAGAGTCCAGCAGATTTCTGCCCACCCTCCCAGGGCTGCAGTGAACAGCTTGTGTGTGTACTCACAGAGAACAGGATGGATGACGAGTCTCTGAGCCAGGGATTATCAAGGCCTTTAAGGAAGGAAATCTAAGGGCTAATGTTTCTCCCTTAAATTCAATGTGATTACTAATGGAGACTAACTAAAACCTAAAGTTCAAAGTGAAATGTGATATAAACAAGCAAAGAACACGTTTTGAAGATAAACAGTGCCTTCAGTGTACTACTTTGTATAAACCTAAGTGTGTGTATTCAATATTTAATAGCTCATCATGAGCTATAAACCACTGAACCAATAAATTAGCCTTTTGTGCGGTATTTGCAACGGTTCTCTGAAGTCCAATTATGAAAGTGCTTCTCCTTCCCAATTAATCGGGGTTGTTACCTTCTTAAAAGTTGAGATACTTTATGCATGGTTTCCCTTTTGTAAAACCACGCTGAATATCTGAGCAGTAAAACACCGGATTACGGAGCGGTATAAATAATGCAGATCTTGAGTGTTCATTGAAGCACAAGGCAAAGGCAGAGTCACGGCCTGAACTTTCAATTGCTACTTGCCAAAATAACTCTAATTGACCTCAATGGGACCGTGCATGTGAGTTCAAATTACTCCTGTGAGTAAACATGAAGAGGTTAGGTCCTTATCACTCCAGCAGGTCTAAAGCAGCTTGCTTTTCAGAGGTGCTGCTTTTATTTTAAGCATTACTGTTACAGAAAATAAATTAAAATATTTCAAAGGAACCTAAAAATCTTCCTTTAAATATATCTTTTTATTCTGCTTAATATAATCTAGAACAAAATTTACACCATTGCAATGTCTTTTCTCATAGGTGCTTAAGACACTTTTTATTCTTCCCTTTCCCTTTTTGGTATTTAAGCCTCACCCTGTGAGTGAGATATGGATGAATGGTTCTTGTCTTCAGCATTCCTCCTTCCTTGTCTTACTTTATCATGGAGAAACAAAATCGGAAGAATTAAGCATCTCCCAGTCGTGCTTCCCAATAGAAAATTAAAGTATTGCAAACAGATTACTGGGCCACAGGAGGCACATTGTGGGATATGTGATGACAGCAGGCCTTTGAAATTCAAATGTAGCTCTTTTTCTTTGAAATCCTGCCATGGGTGTAGCGCTCTCAGCATTGCCCTAAAGCTGAAACAGCTGTTTCAGTTTCCTATTACAGTGATTTACTAATCATTCAGTTGGAAGTAGAGTGGCTTAATTTTCTAATTTGAAACAAGTGAATAAAACGACACGCTTTACTTGGTAGTTTCCAGACCATCTTTTGATAACTCAGAAGAATACAAAATCACAAGCATCTTAAGAACTGCACTTTCTGTGATTGCGAGGCTTCTCTTTCTTAGAGGTCCTGACAGACCCAGTGTACTGGAACATCCAGTAAACTTGCACTTAAATATGTCAGGTGGCTAGAATTTCAGCTGCTTTTATCAGTGAAAGTGATCTTTAACATGAAGCTGAGCTACCCAGTTATTTATTTTCTGTCTTTGTTTCCTTTTTTTTCCCCCCCTTATTGAAGTTGAGTGGGTAATTTAATTAAAGTATCTTAATTTTTACTGAGTTCCTTTTAATAAGACTCTGTGTACTGTTCCCTGAAGATCCACCAGTCAATATTTGCTGCCCTTGTACTTCAGAAATTCAGTGGCATCCTTCATCTGCTTCTGAAAAGTTTCTGTTTCTTAATGTTTTACTGCTGTCCTGCAAGAATGCAAAACTCATCGTTGCTTTTTTGGAAAATGTACTTGTCTGTCATTTGAACAGCATGTCCTACAGCTTTGACAGGGAGGCACTGTGAGGCAAAGGTGGATTTCATAGCCATGTGAAAAAGATTTTGCTAGTCAGGAGGCCTGAAGAGAAGGGTTAAACGATCAGGACACCAGGATAAAAATCTACTCAAAACAAGCCCCAGAAAGTTAATGGTAAAGACACAGAAAATGAGGAAGATGAGACCAGCCAAAACTGAGAAAGAGCAGGACAGGTACCAAATTTCAATTATAAAGCACGTGATATGATTGATACATGTATGTACATTATACACAATAAAAAATTACATTGCTATTTTCCTTCCCCACCTGCCACCCTCCCGCCCCCCTGGATTACTTAGCCATTGTTTGGTGAGGTAAGAAACACCTCTCTGAAATGCTGATTAATGTCAGTTTATATAACATTTAACCAATGGAAACTTCCCAATCTAAACCTCAGGCTAAAGATACCAACTCTAATTTAATTAGGATCCCTGAAACAGGTCATTTGCTAAATATTTCTATCTGTATCAATATATAACCTTAATTTGCCTCCCAAAGTTCTATATTTTTCCCTCCAGTTCAATTGTTTCTCTTGTATCCTAAATTTTTTGAATATACCTAATGAGAGTTCTCATTTACCTGCTGCTATTTCCTAGAGTCTCACTGTAGAGAATCCTCCTCCATGTCCCAAACTCCATGATACTTATTTCACCAACAGACTTAAAACACCTCCTGAAACTCCTGAATGTTACACTGTCTTATTTTCAATAGGTCAGCACAGACCAATGTTTTAGAGCACAGTATCTCTCATGAGACAACAGGGTAGACTGTTTGGTTTTATACTGGGGGGAATCACAGAACGACAGAATGGTTTGAGTAGGAAAGGACCTTAAAGATCACCTAGTTCCAACCACCCTGCCATAGGGGGCAGGGACATCCTTCACTAGACCAGGCTGCCCATAGCCCCATCCAGCCTGGCCTTGAACACTGCCAGGGAGGGAGCAGCCACAGTTTCTCTGGGCATCCTGTGCCAGTGACTCATCAGTAAAGAATTTCTTCCTAATATCTAATCTACCCTCTCACAGTTTAAAACCATTCCCCCTTGTCCTATCACTACACTACCTGGCAAACAGTCCCACTCCATCTTTCCTGTAGGCCCCTTCAGGTACTGGAAGGCTGCAGTAAGGTCTGCCTGGAGCCTCCTCTTCACCAGGGTGAACAACCCCAACTCTCTCAGCCTGTTCTCATAGGGGAGGTGCTCCAGCCCTCTGATCATCAAGGTAAAAGAAATCGGTGTGATTTTACAGCACAGGCTACACTGAGTCCAAAACCAACTGACAGCACATTGCATTGTTCTCCAGAATGTTCTTCCCAAGTACAGTGGTGCTGTATATAGCATCTGTCTCGTGTCTGTCATACAGCAACACTGCAACAATTAAGTGACTCAATCACCAAATCAGGGTTGCTTTTCTTACCCATGCACAGGGAAACAGCTGTTTCTCTGCCTTAGGGGTTCCTTTTCTTTGACACCTACTTGGCACAAGCTGTTTGCCAGGCACTCGCTGACGCATCCAGTCAGTTTTGCTGCTGCTGCTTTTTTGTGCTAAAGCCTGGCAGGCTCAAACATACCCCGATCTGCAAATCCTTCACCAGTGCTCTGCATATCCACAGAGGTGAGGACTTCACTTTTTTATGCCACCTTTACAATTCCTATACAACATCAGTGTTACAGCAGGACAACAAAGGATAGGTGCAGCCAAAGTGACTGCCACAGCAACAGAGTGGTAAAAAGGAGACCCCTGTCAAAGGGGTGCAACTTTGTTACTATGGCCATAAGGATACCACCAGCAGAACACTAGACAGAATAACCAGGAGTGTCACTAATTGGAGTGCTCTCAAGCACATTAGAGGCGCATTTTGTTGTTCCACTTTTATGAACCACAGTTATTTTTATCACTTCATTTATAATTTAGTATTACCTGTCAGGCAAAACCTACTCAAATACAAGTTCTTCATTTCTATTTGAAAAAACACCCTGATACTCCTCATATTGTCTTACTCATCCTCCCATAAGGTAATTAAGAATCTTACTTGCTATGGGAACACCATTTGCTAACCAGCTTATACTAGGCTTTGGGTTGCCGTTAGCTCTGCAGATCAATGTCCCATCTTCTCCAGGAGACAAGACCAAGTTTCTGGGTGCTGTTATCCAGTATGGAGCAGCTGGGGTTAGGAAAAGAAACACAGCAATCACTCTCCACAATTACGTACTGAAAATTATAAGGCACAGTCATGGTAACCAGAAGATAATTCAAACAAGGTATGTATAGATATGGACTTACACTGTTAATTTTTTTACATATATATATATATGTTACGTTCAGTGATTAGCTGGTAGATTATACTTTGACAAAACAGAGTTATTGGCTACCCACTGCATTAAAAAGGGGGGGAGCTTTCTACTTCAAAATTCTGAGATAAGCAACAACAGCTTCTTTGTTTCATTTAGGGTTCCCTGCTTTGAATCTAATTTGCCTTTCCTATAGAAAGCCAAATTGATCTGAGTATGACATCTGCAGAGACTAGACTGGTCTCTTGATTAATTTCAGAGATGGCCATGCTCACGGTAATTAGGCTGTTAAAAACAAATTCAGGTTTGATTACACAAAAAGATTTCATGTCAAGGGGGAAATTCAGAGTTAGCAAAATCTTCGGCCTCGCTGAATTCAATGGGAGATTGCAGTGGGGCCAGATGTTTGTTTACCTGAGAGAGTTGAAAACAAAGAGAAATCAAAACGGATGGAATACTGTCCTTAGCAAAAGATATTCATCTACATCTCCATCTCTTTTACAATAAATAACCACAATTAGCATATGTTATCACATCTTGCAATTAAATTACAGATTTTGGATTGATGGACAGATGCAAACAGAAAATTAAACTTCTGTTCTTTAAAAGGAGTTTGAATGTGATCATGAAATGATGCTGGTCTACAATAAAATAAATGGCTATTTAGCATGCAAAGTAAGCACTACAGTTGATTATTTGAATGACTAATTAGCTGTCATTCCAGGTTTTTGTTTCATAGTTCTCAAATAATACTCAGAATTCCTATTTGGATAAACTGCAAGTGTTTTTAGAACCAGTGAGATGTTATCTTGTGTAAAAAAAAACATGACAAAGATAGAAAAATGAAAATTTCAATTAAGAGAGAAAAGGAAGAAGAATATAAGACCACAAGACAAATAGTAAAATAGAGAAGAGAAAGAATCTAGGTTATATGAATGGAGAGCAGGAAAGATGGAGAAAGGAGATGAAGAAGAGAGACGGGGAGGAACATACAAAAAACAAGGGAAAGCAACAGTCTAGATCAAAGGATCTAACATGAACGTAACACTGGCACAAGCTAAGAAATTATTTTACTTCTATTATAGTACAGTCTCCATTTATTCCATTGCTTTACAAAATAAGATATTTTAAAAAAAGAAGACATTAGAGACAGGAAAGTCCTTCCAGTACTAGAATTCAGACAGTTTATTGATATGTCCTCAGGGCTTTATTTTTACTATAATCATTCATCCTTTCAGCTGTATTTTATCCTAGAAAGCTTACCTCAGTCTTACATTCTGGTCACTGACAATACTGCATTAAGGCTTATTTTAGTATTACCTTTCACAGTTACTGAAATGACATGATGAGCAGAGCCTAATATATTTCTTGCTATACATTTGTAGTTCCCAGAGTCAGCTTCAGAAACATCTATAATCTTGAGAGTTTTCTTAAAGTTTTCAAAAAACGTTCTGTTAGCTGGTAGTTCTCCACCCTCTTTAATCCAGCGGATTACTGGTGTGGGTCTGGAGAAACAAAAGCACAGGTCAAATTTAGGGACTGGGGAAAAGGAAGATGAGAGTTCAATGCATTAATTTTTTTAACATGTATTTTGCAAATAATTATTTTAAGAGCCTTTACCCAGATTTTGGGGGATGTCCAGCAAACGTGCAAACTATGCCAGCATTTGTTTCTAGGAAATGACAAGCCTCACTAACACTGTCAATAGCCATCTGTTCATAGCCCTAATAATTATAGAATACATGTGTCTGCTGATTAATCTAAAAACCCTGATGGTTAAAAAATGTGTACAAGTGTAGTTCAAATCTTATTGCACCTATACTATTAAACTGATGCTAATTGTGCTTTAAAAGGTAGTTTCTAGATGATGACACATTTTTAATTGTTCCTCATTTGAGCAATATACCCTAATGCTTCATGACCATCATAAATTTTACATCAGAGCTGTAAGGAGACTGAAATATTTCACATGAGAAATCAAGAAAAAAAGTCAGTGCTGAGTCAAGTGTAGCTACCTGTCACTGCACCATGCCTAAATCTTGGCTATGCCCCATGTTGTCCACTGAAGTTGATAGCTGTCCAAACATATGGATATACTTTTAATATTACAAGAAATTAGGAGGCATTGCTTAGTGAGTAGAATGTCCTCTCTCAAATACTAACGATTCAAAGCAAGTATTCCCTTAGCAGTGTAATATCACATATTTTGTAAGAGAGGCATCTAGAAAAGTTGACTTTTAATTATACTATCTGCAATTAGGAATAGATGTTTTAAACAAAGTCTGAATCTGGCCCTTTGTGGACAGCTACGTATAAACTTCCCTCATGTAATTATTTAAAAAAAGAAAGATACGTGATGGCTGAAGACACAGAGACATATAATGCATAATATTCTATCCTCTTCCCCATTTTTGTCCATCCATTTTACTGCAGTTTGCATCACTGAATACTTTCATAGCAGGGCTGTGAAAAAGCATGTGACTATAGTGCAGATATATGTTACCTGAGCTTATGATACTCCCAGTCATCGGTGTGGTTTGGCTAGTGGTGCTGATGCAGACACCGGAGCAGGCCACAGCTGGGACAGAAACACTGCACTGATGCTTGTATCAAGCTGTGCATAAGCGTGCCCCATGGAGCTTATGCAAGTGAACACATGTGCGCGATGCCGTGCTGCATCATTTATAAATAATGGCTTTCCTCATGGCTATCTCAGAGCTCTCTGTGTTATACACTTGTGTGCACTGTAAACATGTTTCCAGTTCCTGAAATAGGTACTAAAGATTTTGCACTTCCTCACGAACTGATCTATTCTCAGAAGCTAAATTGCTTTTTAGTCATTTTCTAGTTGCACAATAACCAGCAGAGGCGAACTTGCATTACATCGAAGAAACAAGTACCAATTAAATGCAATTACAATGAGAAACTAGATGTAAGGAGCTGAAGGTATGTTCTAACTCCCACCTAGCTGATCTACTAAGTAATTATTAGCATATGTAAGCAGCTTCTTCAGATTAGACCAGCAGATTCTTATCTATTTTTATATAGATAGCCTTTAGGGAAAAAAAGCAGAGGCTTGATTCCTGAGTGAAATTTTGCAGATGTGTGTCCAAGTTTACCCTATGGCACTTCTTGCTTTCATCCTTTAAAAAAACCAATACTACAACCTGAATTCTGCACGTAGGGTTCAAGAGCAGGAGAAAGCAGAGGCCGTACTTATCTTCAGAGTTACCTGCTGATGCCCCGGTAAACGGTGATCCTCCTTAAAAGAACTCTTTCCATTTCACATTTCTGCTTCTATGAAATCCATGAGCTTATACAGTGGTAACCTTTTACGCAACTCTGAAATGTCTCTCTCTATTTCTGTATTTTTATTTTTAAAAACACTGTCTAAAAATGTACTCACAATCCTGCTGCAATGCACTCCAACAAAAGTACATTTCCTCTGAGTTCCACTTTGGTACTTGTGCTACCTGTTGGTGTTAGAAGAACTGGCTGTCTCTCTGTAACTGGCTTTGCTGGAACAAGAAAAAATAAAATAATTAATTTCTAAATTTTATTTTAATACTGATCACATGCATTTTGGACAGAGATTTTGCTCCACATTGGCTGTTTAATTAAAAATCGTGTTACACAACCACACAGCTCAACAAATTAGGATTTGACAGACATAACATATCTCAAGTGGTTAAATGCTATAAATTTGAACACATACATGAAAAATGTTATTATTAAAGATGTGAGCAATTGATATACAGTTTTTATATAGTCAACTATGCAGCCAAATGGATGGATGCTGAGTCTTAATCCTAAGTAGCCCTTATTTGCTTCAGCAGAACTAGTATGGGGAGTAAGAGGTGACGGATGTGAGTCATAGTGCAAGACTGATAGCCAAGAGCTTCCATCTTCCAACTTCTGGGCTTCCATCAAAACACAAATAATACAAAGTTATTGTATTCAGAAATACAAACTTAGGGGATAAAAGGTGCACTGCACTTTGCAATATGCTTCGTTCAGTATTTTCCAGACAACGTGAGGCGTCTTTTCAGAAGTCAAGCCTTGTTTTCTCCTCTTACTATGAATTTGACTTTAATTCAAGCTGTTCCCCAGTCTGGTAATAAAGAACCATTGATTAGCCCACAAGAAACAACCATAGTAAACAGACAGCTATAAATACGAGACCCATTGCTGACACTATACTCTGATGGCTTCTGAAGTGTTATGGCATTTCATGTGCCCTCATGGAAGTCAGAATATAAGTGCTTCCTGTAATAAGAGTCCCTTCTGTAAATACTCTACTGTTCTTTTATAGCAATTTAAAAATATCGGCTAAAATTGCTCTGAAGTGCATTAGTAGTCCAAATCATTACAGTAAGTTACTGTATTTTTAAAAAAATATGAGCAGAAACATAATAAACTTGTTTATTAGGGTACAGGATTTATTCATAGATTAACATAAATAGAACACCTTATTTTAATACATTATGCGCAATGCATTCCTTTAAAACTATCACATGAACAACTTAAAGTTGGGAGAAAAGGGTGATTTAGAGTCAAGAACACAGTTGACAGTCACAGGCAATAACTAACCTACCCAATTTAGGCACTGCTAAGGACTGCTGACTCATTTTGCAAGACTATATACAATTCAGAAGAATTACCTCTGGTATTTCTGAGTTGTGAGGCAACTGCACGTTGTTTTCCTCACTAACTGCAGCTAATATGTCATTCTGTGTTCAAGTACATATTTCTTGTTTGTTGCTGAAGGACGGCTTATTTTTATGCAGAGAATTAATATATTCTGTGCCCCTGTTTTATTTTAGATTCCCGTAAGTTCTGGTTTAATATGTAAGCCTCATTTGACAAGAAAACAGACAAAAATAGAATAAATACCATGTATGTTCCATCTATCTATCACACATAATATCAAATGGAGAGTCTAGAACCTCAAGTGTGATACTAGCAGTGTTGCTCCAAAGTCATCCTCACTAAACACACGCATCAACCTGTTCAGGATGATTTAATTCACAATAAACAAAAGACCATTCAACATAGATTAATGTAAAGATCAGCTTAAACACCAGACAAACAAAACTCATCTTTCCCCTACAAAGTTATTTGTATATAAAGTATTAAAGTGTTTAGATTTTAATTCATTCCAGTTTTACACTCATGAAATATGTTAGAAATGAATGGTACATTCAATAAGCTATTAAAGGTGAAGTGCATCCGTTAAATGCTTAATTATTGTTATTTATTATGCAGCATGTGATATTGAATAGTACTAGTGATAATGAACATATCAAACTACTTGGTAAATTGGAGGAAAAATATAAAAAAAGAATATAAAAGTTTTTTATAATTTTTTTTTTTTTATGAGCCGTTGAAACATTAAATTTGAAAGGATCACACTGCACAGTCCCTTTCTAAAGCATGTATTATCACCAGCACTAAGAGATACCTTTATTAGAAACTGAAAAGGGAATAAAAGGTTAAGTAGCCATGGAGGTGAAGTTAGTTAACTAAATGCTACTGCAAAACAGGGAGTATCAGTGGGGACCAGTATAACTCACCACCATAAATATCAGTGTCACTCAAATTAGCAGCTATAGTGTCATTCAATGAATCCACTGAAATAAACAGAATATCATGAAGAATGCATACCAGAGGGATAAATCAAAATTCTGGGAATCAAAAGGTGATGATAATGGCCACGGCGAGTTAATCAAATGATTGATTAATTTTTTTCAGTAAGTTACAATAATCATAATAACTTGATAATCTGGGACATGAAAACCAACTGAAAACTTCTTTTCTATACTTTAATTTTTCATTATTTCAAATCTTACAAAATATTTTTTCAAAAGAAAAAGCCTTATAAAGGGAAAAAAAAAATACAGCTTTTAAAATTAATTATCTGTCAGAAAAACTGGAGATTACTTGTTAAATTTATACAGCAATGCAATTTCTTATTCAGAATTAAAATGACAACATTCCCTAGCATAACACTATGTAACTTTGGCAAATAACTTGAGAATTCTGGATAAATACTATGTAAGTATGCAATTAGGTAATGCAATACCTACTTGAAAAGACTTTTACAGAAATGGGTTGTTTCTGCTGTATAGTTTGCGTATGATTAAATCTTGCATAGCAGATATAGTCCTCCCGGGTGTCTTCTGGTTGTACATTAGAAAAATAAAGGTCTCCATTCAGACCCTGGGAAACTCTTTCACTTTGAGGCAGCCTTTGGAAAGCTAAGAGAAAACAAGAACACATTTATCTCAATTATATTACACCATTATTATAATCTGCAGACTCCACATTTTCTCAGTTACACTGTTTGTGGGTTTGTCAATACATAAACCTTTCTGAGTTTCTTCTCAAGCTCCCTTGTCTTCCCATTCTTACCCACTGGGTTAATCTACAGCTTACATTAAGATCTCCAGCTGCTTTTGGCTTCAGGCTCTTGGGCTGCATGTCTGCTTGTTTCTTCATTTCTACCGAAATGGAAATCATGTGAATTTTAACTTAGGGTGAAACTCCACCATCTGTGGTCTTGGTAAGCAATGATCAACTATGTAGAAAACACTGCAAAAAGCAAACTAATTCCATGTAAAAAACAAACTCACCATTATCCATCCAAAATATTATAGGTGGTGGTAAGCCAACAGGAGGTCTGCAGTGTAGTACAAGTGAATCACCTTCTCGAACCTGATTTGGTTCTAGCTTTTCTTTTGTCCACAAAGGGGATCCTACAGAAAACAATTTTAACATATATACAAACCATGGATTGAGAAAGATTCCAGAATTTAAGGAAGAAATGCACATAATATTCCAGAAAACAGATGAACTACATGCATCAGAAAGTTAAGTCCCATCGTGTTTGCTACAGCTTTAATTTTTGTTCTTGTTTATGCTTTCTTGGGAGAAAAATAGGGGCTTTTTTAAAAATATTTTGTACAACAATGATTTGCTGGAAGTATCATCAGTTGACTCAAATTATTTTGGCTACTCACTGAAGGTTCTATAAAAGCATATTGGAAAGTTTTAACGATGAGGGTGAAAAAAAACCTGACGCACTTAATTAGAAAAATAAAGGTAGACCTTCATATAACAGGTATTATACACAGAATTTTATTAAAAGTGTAGGAACAAAACATTTTAAGCTGAGAAGCTTGAAAAACTGATCTCAGATGAAAATCACATAAAAAGACATAGAAATAATCAAACATTTTTTTAGATTTATCTTTTTTTGGTCCAAATCTGTTCTGTATTAAAGCTATTATAAAAACTGTGAAATATGTGTATCAGAAAGACAATAAAAATCAATTATGTGTGTTAATGATTTAAACATTTTATTCTAATCGTAGCATTATATATACAACTCAAATTTAAAAATTAAAGGTCAGCCAGACGTACCCAAAAAAGTCACAAAACCGTTTTGACTATTACATTTTCTAAGGACTATTGGAAAGAACCTGTAATACATTATTAAACCTGCATATCAGAAACTAAACAACACCTTCTAACAACATCACTTTGATGATTAAATTTTTAGGACGGGAAAAAAAGTGCCAAACATTCATAAGAAGCAAACCAAAATGTTTCACATTTTATGAGTATTAAGAGCTTCACTTACTAGAAGGCCTTATAACGATATTGTTGGAAATGGCTGCTCCTCGTTCATTCCTTGCTGTACACTGGTATACTCCTTCATATGCTTCTGCCTTCCCACCATTCATAATATTTATGACAAGGGTCCCTGAATTTGGTTTCATTGTTACCTGTGCATCTTTATCTATATCAAAATGAGTTCCATTGCGTGTCCAGGAGAAGCTAAAATAATTAAAAAAACCAAAAATAAAAGTTTCTTGTTCAGTTGTCTTTTGTAGATTGTATGGAGAGAAAGAAGAAAAAAGCAGTTTTCAGTAATACATGGTATTTTTTCTTTAGAAGATAAGACCTGTTCCCAAACTAAATTAGCTAATAAAGTAATAGAGCATTTTTTAATATAAGAAATCTGGCAATACTGTAAGATAAAAGGTTTGGCTGAACTTGTTAACAGGAGCTGTTTCAAAGTCAATATTAAAAAAAAAAACACCATTAAAAGATTCTGAAGTTAATCCAATATGGAAAAGAACTGATTTTCTTTCTACTGCAGATGATACAGAAACATCTGCGAGAACTGATATTGCTAAAGCTGCATTAGCATTTCCATTATAAAACCTATTGTTGAAAGGTTTTATAAACCTGCCTTTAAAAACTTGCTCTGGGCTGAAATGTGTCATCTCAGGTCCCAGCAGGAAACCATCTCTTTTAATTGGTTTAGGGCCGTTTAAAAGTTATGCAAGGGAATTAAAGACCGTGTGCCGAGTTTGACTTCGCTAATGTAACACAACCAACCACGACTCTTTAAATTAAATTCTGCAGTTTGATACCCCACAGTTCATCTAGGAATTTTATACTGGTGCTACTCAAAGCAAGATGTTCTGAATAGTAGTCACTAAAAATAAATTAGAACTCCTTTAAAAAAATGTAAAATGCACATAAGCCTTATGCTCATGCCTTGCTAATGGCCGAAAGCATAATTACAGAGAGCTAGACCAACGCCTGCAAAGTGCTGAGCCCTCACCAGTTCTAATGTTGAGAACAGCAAGTTTCATACTTGTTACAGTTCAGCTTCATCATCTTAAGCACAAACACCATATATGCCCACTGGCTAGACCTCATCCTAAAAGTATAAATAAAAACTGTACTAGAAAAGCTCAAATTTTAAGTGGCTTAAAGTTGTGCTCTGACTTTCTGCAGTAGGAGGGCAAGACTGGATGCGTTATTTGCACTTTGTGGTGGGGAAGAGATGAAGAACTGGACCTGACCAGCAGAACTGCACCCCACTGCCGTGTTTTTGGGAGGACTAGCGTGCACAGTGAACCTAAAGTAACCTGTTTCTTATGACTCTGCGGGTGAAGCTGCAGAACATGGGGATTCTGTAATCCTCTGCTACCGGTAACACCAAAGGATACAGGGAACTGCAATGTAGCTTCAAATGAGAGGTGGCAAATTCAGTACAAAACTATAAATTTGAGATACATGAGAATCAGAATCTTTGCCACTCAAGCTGTGCTGTAGGTAGTAGCACATCCAAAAACCTTTTTGTCAGCTCTCACCAATAA
This sequence comes from Porphyrio hochstetteri, assembly GCA_020800305.1. Classification (NCBI taxonomy): domain Eukaryota; kingdom Metazoa; phylum Chordata; class Aves; order Gruiformes; family Rallidae; genus Porphyrio; species Porphyrio hochstetteri. The sequence continues at coordinate 38,227,383 of CM036905.1, forward strand.
GAAGTTTCCCTGTTTTAACACACAATTCACACTCCAGGCTGAGAAAGTTCACCTTCAGAGCTTTGAACCAGGTCAAGTTCCAGTATGCATGTGCAGGTCATTGAGACTGATGGACCAGACTGATTACTGAAATAAATTATTTGGATTTCGCCTCTTCAAAAATAAGCAAAACTAAACATAAGCTTATAAAACTCATCAGAAAATTCTGTACTTAAACCCTGTCACTTCCTCTGTAGTGGGAGAACAAAGTGAGGCGCCAGTTTGATGGGAAAGATGAGCCTGTACAGCAAAGAGCCCTGGCATGTGACTCAGACACATCAGTCTCATGGACAGTGCTCTTGTTCTCTCAGGTAAATCCAACCCCAAAAAGGCATTCAGGAAAAACATCTACAGAAGCAGTACAGTTGTCCCAAAGCACTCAATAATCAGCTGATCCTCCAGGACAACACCCAGACTCTTGAGAATGGCATTGTGCCTGCTAAATTAAAATGCTGGTAAACAGCAGCTAAATGGCACTCCTACAAAGGGCAAGAGGATAACAGATAATCTCCCTCTTCTCCTTTCTGCTGCCCAGCATGACAGTGACCATGATCCCAAGGCAAACAGAAGGAATAACGTAGAAAAAACCCTGGTTATTCAGAAGTAGTACGTTTAATGAGCTTTGTGTGTGTCTGAATGAACAATTATAGACTGACATTGCTAGTAAATCGTAGCATAACACTACTGAAAACACACATTTCTCTTCATAGCCTCTGAAACCAGCAGTGGTTAGCTAGCAATGCCAGAATGCATCATGGCTACTGCTCTTTCTAGTGCAGGCACTCAGCCTCTTGAAATGAGTAATTTTTTCAAATATTTCAAAATACTGAAACAGGGTCTTGAAATGGAAGATGATCAGGAATCCCATCTATGCACAGGGTCACCATTTCTGCCACAAGCCAAACTTAAGGCTATAAAATACACTTGGTAATCAAGGCTCACTCAGGATCACTGAAACTGAGACACGCTACACACCTTGGGAACGATTTACAAAACATTCATTTTAAGTTTATTCATGTTACTCTGAATTTATTCAGAGTATTAGACATTAAGCCTAAATTTGGAATGTGATCCAGTTCATAGTACGGCGTGCCTCTTGGTGCTTTCCATCGGCATTTACCTATCTGCTCTTGCAATAATGCAGTGTTGCTTTATTGTTAGAGCTTTGAGGAGAAAAAAAAATGCTGCAACTGCTTGATGACCACAGAAAAATTTAAATGTCAAGTATGAGAAGAGTCAAATTTATGGCACTATCTGGCAGGAGCGTGCGTGTGTGCAAGCACATACATATGCATACAGCTGTTAGCTTACAAAAGTTACATCCTTTTCTCCTAGTTTTTCTATGCTGTTAGGCCAACGAAAGCAAAACAAAATGCTACTAACCTAGGAGGTGGCTTTCCTTTCGCTTCACACTGTATTACAATATTCTCTCGAGGGTCAACAATGTAATCTTTTGGAGACTGCTGAGTTATCGTAGGAGGTTGCAACACTTCATTATGGGATATAAGAAACAGAGAGGAATTTTACAATATTTTCAAAGCATCAGCAAGACAGTTTTGTAAGCAGAGAAAGCAGAATTGCAATTAGCAACCAAATCAACAGAAGAGTGAGATTAAAGTATCCTTTGTATTAGGAGGCTGAAGCTCTCTACTCTTGCAAGTAAGTGTAGCTGCACTAACCTCCAACTGAGCTATGCCGATTTCCAGCAGATGAAGATCTTGGCCAAAAAGTTACATGAATATAGCTTCTATACATCAGATTTCAACAGAAGTTTACAAAAACAAAGGACACTTGAATTCTAAGTCCAATGTATCCTGAATAAAGACTTGTGAGACACATACCCACATAAAATGTTGTTTACCACACAGAAAGGAAAAAAAAAAAGCCCAAATTGCTTTGTATTTCTAACCATGTTATGTATTTCTAAATTCTCTATGGATGTAAACTTTTCACATATTTATTGTGCTCAACATGTTGAATTAATCTACAAAGCATGCTTTTAGGAGCTACTTTTCAGGAGTAAAAAATGTGTTACAGGACCCTAAATATGACAGATAGTAAATAGTTTCTGAATAGAATAAAGATGTAGGAAAAGTCTAGAACTGACTCTCCGTAAAAAAACCAAATCAAACCAACAAAAATAGAGTCAATCTTGTGAATTGCTCCAGAAGAAACAAATATTCAATATTTAGGATGAGTAGCACAAACCAGAATTTATTCACCTGACAAAGTAACCCACCTATTTAACACCATTTTCAACCTGCTACCATTATCTGTGCCCATTTTTATATTTAAAAAATTTTGTTTATGATATTAAGATAGTGAGAAAGGTATCTTCCTCAACATTATTCATCTGTTTATAACTTGGTATCTTCTAAAGGAACCAGTTTAATAATACACCCATGAACATCCCTGTCTAAATGCTGTAAACTGTCTGTCCTTTGGGGGCCATTTCTACACTTTGGAGCCATTTCTAGCCACTTCAGCGAAGTATTTCAATCATTAGAGTTCTCTTGTCTCACTCCAGCCAGTTAAAATTGTAAACCTAGGAATTTTATTTTAAGTCTTCACTACCACTATATACAAAGTACTGAAAGAGGTAGCCATCTGTAAAGCCCTACCCACAAGAAATAGCCAGGAGAAGAAATTAGATCATGGAATCGTAACGATACAGCAGCTAAGCAAAAAGGAACAGGCCATGCAGAAGTGGGTTTTGCTCCTCTTCCTCACTGCTTCAAAGAGGAAGGTGACATTTTTCCATGATAATGACTTTGGGCATTTCTTTAGAGAGACAGTCTTGATGGCAGAGGCAGTTCTCAGGGTCAGCACACATCAGATGCTTACTTGGGAAAAGCAAGCATGCTCTGAAAAGGGGCATGACATGAATGCTGCCCAAGATACAGCATATTCCATCTGATGTGCATCAAAGACCTCAGGTCTCCACTCCAGTAATATGCACTGCACTTAAAACTTATCAAACATGACGCTAGAGCTGAGTAGGAGATCCCATAAAAGATGAGGTCTATTTAAATAACGGTATCCACTGTTTCTTAAGGATATTAAAGTATCTCCAACTTGGATATGTAAAATAGTATATAACTACTTATATTCCAATTAATTTATTTTTTAACAACTATATTTACTCCTGAAAGTAGTAAGAAAACATTGCTCACTCTGATACTGAGTAAAGACTTTAATGTTCAGATAGCACACCATCAAAAGCACACAATTAATTTGTTCAAGATATTAGAAGACCGATTAAAGTACAGTAGCATTTTTTGAACACTGCATGCACAAAAATCTAGCTAAAGAAAAAAAAAAATTATCAACAAAATGTCAGAATCACACATTTTTGGAGTGCAAATGCAATTTGCAACAAAATCAGTATTAATTTTCAGCAGCACACAGCCTAGTTTTTGTGGACAGGAACTTACATTCTTCTAGAAGTTTTGCTTTTATTCCCCCATCAGAACCAGCAGTTGAATGGACAAATGGAGATTAAAGAGAAACATTTGTTAGTTAAAAGAAAATTAGCATTTTTTGAGAGGGAAGGTAAGTATCTCTGACAAGTACATTGGTCACCATTAAAAAGAAAACATTTAAAATATTTAGCACTATAGCCCATGCAGCAATGCCTGAAATTCCAGCCATGATTTCCATTGTGTCAGATATTACTACATTTATCCCAAAGTTCATGGTATAAGAAACTTTTCTGAAGTGTTGACTTTTTAAGGGCAACCGTGGTATGTGATTTTGGCCTTGCGAGGACACGAAACACTGACACTGAGGAGACAGGAAATCAGAATTAATGGAGTGCACTGCCCTCATGCTGCAGTCAAAATCAATCCACCCATAGGATCATATGGAAGAACAAAGAGAATGCTTCAGGCTAAAATTACTCTTACAAAGACAAAAGCACCTAATTCTACTCAGTTGACATGCAATCCCTTTTGGTTTGAAAAATAACTAAACAAATCATCTTAGTTGTCACATCTTTATTTCTCTCTTGAAATATTTTGCATGCATGCCTCCTCATCAAGAGTTTTAGAGGAAGTCAAACTGCTTTTGGTCAGCTACATTTTTACTCATCCTTTACCTGCTTTGGGACACTGATGTGCATAGGAACTGCTAAACTGGATGAAAACTAAAGGTTCAACTAATTGAGTATGTTCTCACCATCAGGTCTCTGTGGAGAGTATGTATGGAAGACCAAGAGAAAATATAAGTCTTTCCCTTGTGGTGCTCTCCCAGAGCCCATTATTTATAAATGCAGTAACATAATTATAGATGTTTCTGTTAATATGATTTTTGGCTCAAAATACAAGCATGTGACTTGATCAGTCCTAAAAAGTTACTAAACATTATGTAGTATGGCACAATTTAACTGAAAGTTAGCACGATACATCTAAGAGGGCTACTCGTTTTTGTTTATTGATGTCTTTCTGGTTAATTTAACCTGAAGTGTTGCTCTATAGAAAAGTTATTGGAGTGATGTACAATTGACATTTGTTCCTAAACTATAAGATGGGTCTAAATATTTCTAGTCTGTACAAATATTTCGGAGAAAGATTTAGAAAATAAGACACTAATTCATCAATCTTTTAAAGCCCTCTTTAAGCCACAGTGTGTTGCTCTAAAGGCATTCACAGCACAACAAGTCTGATGTGATTCCAATATATCGATCTCATTACAGAAATACAGGTCATTGGTTTGAGAGGCCTGTAAATAAGCATGGGGAAAAAAAAATACAAAACACCAAAGCAGCTGCAGTTTATGTCCATGAGTATTAAAGAAAAACATGCACTTATGGAACATAGAAAGGTATCAAAAACATGGGGGTAAAAAAGGCATGCGGATTAGAATCATATGAAAATTTACTGATGTGTTAATCCATTAATTTAACACCAGCCCTAATGATGTTTTCTCTGGTAATTAGTTTCACCAATAAATAGTCACTGTGAGATGCAACATGGTTCACTGAATTCTGAAAATGTGATCATGCTTATCTCAAGAAGAAAAATAACAACCTGAAGCATGAATAATTTCATAAAACCAGCTATTATGGCTATGAAATGCAGCAGCTCCATTGCTTTGTATCAGCATGGAGTGCTACCTTCAAGGTTCCCCATTAACACAGTCCTGTATCTGGCAAGAATTTCAGATCTTGGGATCTCCCCTCTTCTAGATTTTTCCTCACTGGTTAATGCTTGAGTTCTCTGCTCAACACGCATGCTTTTATCTTAAAGTTAGGTACTTAACTGTTTTTAGACACTGCTTAGGAAATTCAAGAGCCTTACTTATTCTTCTGGATCAAAAAGTAAGATGCTTCCAGTGTCTGAATTTTAGGTACTTGAATCTTTTACTAGATCACATTTCAGCTCCTAGAAACCTCTTATATGAAGACAAGGGTGACTGTTCACAGCAAGTAGGAGTTGTCCTGGGGTTTTCAGCAAATTGTCAACATAATATTAATTTCACAAATAATGAGCATTTAACTGGGCTTCTCTGCCCTTCTTCATTTTCATAAAATAAAGTGTTCAGTAAAGGCACAACCAAGTGTGAGTACTCATGAGAATCCTACATTTACCCTTTTCAAGTGAACAATGTCAGCCATTACATAGACACAGTTTTGGAAAGATTTCAGTAAATTAGTGTAAATACTCATAACCATGTCCTGACTGAAGTGAGTAAACATGCTCCATGCTTAGTTCCATGTTGCAGTTACCTTGATCTTCCTATACAGAAATTATTTAACTAAATCTTCCATTGTTCTTCATTTATTTAGCAGGTTAATACTTACAATCAAGAGGTACATCCAATGCAGAAATCATTTGGCACAGAAAGAGGACCAAGGAAGCTTTGCTTGCAGATATACTCTTCTTTTTCATCATGATTTTAGGCTGTATTGGGTAAATCACACTTGAAAAATGAAGTTCAACTTCATCAGACTAGGTAGCTTGGAATAGTTATGTAAATGTAGACAAGACACCTGGCAAATAAAAATAAGAAAAAAACCAATATGTCGATACTATGGAGAGTTGAACGTTCACATCTTAATATCACGAAATATCAGCAGTCTACAGACTGTATCCAGGAATAATAGTTACACCATATGCTCTACAAAATCCAAGCAGAGATCCGGAAGTTCTTAGGACATCTAGATCCATAACACTTTCCTAAGGAAGCTAGTGAACAATTCCTATAACCTTGTTGAATGGAAAGATAAATCCTAAGGAGGATAAAGCATCAGTCCAGCTAAAAACCAGTATATACTGAAGATAATAGTCCTCTGAAGTGGGTTTAGGAGATTAAAGCTCTGAATACCTACCTCGTCTCTCAAATACCTTGCACAATTCTTGGAAAGAGTTATTTTAGGCACCCTCTCTAATGGAAACATGTCTGGCCAAAAATTTGCCAAGTAAACTGGGATCTTCTTGCAGCCTTGAATTAGATAACTTAGCTTCTCCCCACTTTGGGACTCTTTTTAGAAGACAGCTGTAGGCTGAATACAGAAGACTTCATGGATTGCCATGCTAAGGTGCTAGCTTATGTATGATACAGGAACCTAGGCTCCTGTTCTTGGATTTCTGATTCCACGCAAAATACGTAACAACAAAAAACTTTGTTGTCTCTAGCCTGGAAACAAAATCTAATTAACACACATTAGCACAGCATCAAACTCTCTTCTCTTCCTTTCCTATGTGAAGAAGTGGCAGAAATGAAACTGAAGGGAAACCTGTTCTTTGCAGTGCGTTAGATTTTCCGCCTCAACCAAAAGTGACAGATCAATAGTCATGGCAGAATGATTCTGGCACCCTCTTTACTTCTGTCCTCAGGACCAAGCTCTAACTCAAAAGAATATTAACAAAGTAAAAACTATGCCCACAAGCTCCATCACCACAAAAGCTAAAAACTGCTATAAGAACACAGCCTTAGGAATCCAAAGGGTGCTTACACGATGCAAACTCATTAAATGGACATCAGCTGAGAAAGTACTTCCCAGGTGCCAGACTGATTAGAAAGTTCAGTGATCAGCATTAATTTACCTTGAGAAGAGCACTTTCTCAGCTATGCCCACAGACCTGAAACACAATGCTACCAAGTCCACAATGAACTGAAGTTACAAAGTGGCAGCTGCCTTACAAATGTTAGAGTTACTTGTGCTTCCTGAAGTTCCTTAAACCAATCTATGCTACGAATTTCCCTCAATCTTCAGGTTACAGAAGAAATTACATCTCTCTCTTAATTGCTGCTGTAAACGGTCCCTCTCTTTGTATAGTCTTCCAATCAGACTGGAATTGGAAATAAGAACTGAGGTGTAAAGCTCAACTTTTCATCCTAACTTAGCACACCAAACTCCCTGATTCTTACTGCTGCTATCTATGACACAAGTATTTCTTTCAAAAATCAAAATACCCCAGCAGGTTAAACACCCAGAGACATACTGTTCCTTGGAGCTCCGGGGAACTGCTGACTGCAGCACCATGTGAGAGGGCAAATTGCATATTCACAGTCACAGAATCACAGAATCGTAGGGGTTGGAAGGGACCTCAAGAGATTATCAGGTCCAACCCCCCTGCCAAAGCAGGTTCCTTAGGACAGATCACACAGAAAGGCAGCTGGATGGGTCTTTAATATCTCCAGAGAAGGAGATTCCACACCTGCTCTGGGCAGCCTGTCCCAGTGCTCTGTCACCCTCACTGTGAAAAAGTTCTTCCCCATATTGGTGCAGAACTTCCTGTGCTCCAACTTGAAGCCATTGCCCCTTGTCCTGTCTCCACAGACCATAGAAAAGAGGCTGGCTATTTCCCCTTGTGTCCCACACTTGAGATATTTATAAACATTAATAAGATCCCTTCTTAGTCTTCTTTTCTCGAAAAGCTAGTCGAAACTATCTACACTACCAGATGACATAACATAACAGCCACATATTTGTCACATCATATTAGAAAGCTTACAAAACTCATCAGAAGAGAGAGCACCCAAATTCTAGCCTTTGTGTAATTATGTCTACAAACTGGAACTGCAAAAGCCTGTTTCCAAAATACCCAGAAAGTGGTTAAGGTGGGGAAGCATGAGAAGTATTCAGACTACCCTACAAAAAATAAACTGACCTGTCCAACATTTTATATAAGCACCTTAAAGCGCTGGGGGTTTAGCTGGGGGAGGAAGATTTCTTCCATCCCACTTTTGGCACATACAGTGTCCTATGCTTCTGCTGCAGAGAGTAAGGGGAAGGAGAAAGGCTTCTCTTGAGCATGCCTGAGAGCACTCCAGTGTGTTTCCTGCAATGAAGAGCTCTCCAGAAGAGCTGATTCTGTGCCATCGACTACAGCTGTTGGCTCTTCTCCAGTTAAACTAGGTTCTCACACGCTGTTGTCTTGATCTTTATGTCATCTCCTCATTACAGCATCAGGGAAATTAACAAGGTGACCTCTCTACACAATGTGTTTGACCTGGGATTTACAGGATCCTCTTTCAAGTATTCTACAAGCAAAACTTGACTTTCATTGTTTCTTCTCCAAGCAAAGTTTAAGTTCTCCTTACAAAACTGAGAACCTGATTATCCATTTTATTGTCTTGTTCTTTCATCCTGTAAAATGAGCATTGCAGGGATTTGAGAGTATTTTAAAATTAAATTGCATTCCCTTTGAACAAGTACAAATGAACACACAAGCAGTGGTGAATCAGGCATGTGCAATTAAAACAACTGTGAAAGTAATACCCTTGAGAAAATGCCTCGCATTGTCTACCTCTGCTACTGCAGCATTCCAGTAGGACCTACTGAGTCTACTGCTGGGATGTTTGGACAGAACTCCTGAACTCACGAAGTCCTCAGCACTCATTCAGATGATGCAGGTACTTATTAGTGTTAGATGATTATATATACTTTAGCAATTTTTAGGGTTGTTTTGACAAAAGCAGATGGCGAAGCTGTGTGCCGCAATCAAAATCATCGGCCTGGTCACACTCCTAGATCTCCCCTCTCTGCATTACTCCCTTGGCTCTGACACTGTACTTCAGCACTCACACTGGTTTCCTTCCTTTCCACCACCCAGACACAATTTCCAGTCTCTCTACTCTCATCCTCTATTTTCCAAGCACAGCCTGCTAGCTTCCTTCTTCCTAGGTGGATTATTTGCATCCTTCCATATTAAAAATAAAAATTTGGGTCATTCAGTCATCTCAATCTCTTTTAATAATTGCCTTGTCTTCAGGGCAATTGCTGCCTGCCAATCTTCAGAGCACCTGTTAAATTTCAAAGTATAAAATAACAGCTGATAAAGTCAGCAAAGAAAGTATTAAAATATCACTGGCCTTTACATTGTTCATCATGAGAATGCTAAGGGAAAACCCCTTAGTCCTTGAAGCTCCTTTACTGAGAATCCTCGATTAAGACCTGCTAGCTCATTTGTTATTCATTCAAGTCTGGTCTGTTTCATTATATAGTTCAAGTTATGTTTTTATTAGTTGGTTTCACATGTCAATAAGTCAAATGCTTTTCAAAGTCTATTACACTGACAGCATCATCTTATCAAACTTGTAATTTTATCAAATATTAAAACACTAAAACCATGGGTTTGTCAATCATTTGTTTTACAAGACCTACTTTCCATAAAACTATGTTGAGTAGAATTAATTTTACTCATGGCCTTTAATTCCCAATCAGCTGAATCCTCAATCAGCTTTTTCCATATGTTCACTGTGATTTATATCGGCTATATTTACCCTGCTCAATCTGCTTGTCTCCTCTGAATCTGGGCAGAACACCAGCTTTCTTCCCGTCTGAAGGAACGTATTAAAAATAAAAACCTGTGAACCAGAAATTTTCCCCCATCAGCTCCTCCAGAAGTCACAGGTAGATCCATCTCACTTAGACCTGCTGACTAAAAATACCTGTCTTCAACATGTATTATTTAACATCTATTAAAGGTTACTATAACTAAAAAGATCTCTATCCTAACTCGATGCATCATACTCCTTCCAAATCACGTTACTTGCAATAATAAATCAACAGCAAGAGAAGGTGATTGTGAAGTAGCTCACAAAACAGTGCTCCTCCTGTTTCTGTTCTTAAGACTTGGTCCTATAAAAATAAACCAAATATTTGTCTGCTTGTCTCCTCCATGGCAAAGGCCAACACATCTGCCATGAGAACAGAAGCCCTTTCACACAAGTATCAGAACCGACTGCGCATCTGGTGCAGCTACAGCACAGAGACCCAATTGCTTGTAGCATAACTTCGGTACCCGCTACTGAACAGGCAGTGTAAAACAGCTTCATTATCACAGAGCCACAGAGTGTCAGGGGTTGGAAGGGACCTCGAAAGATCATCTCACCCAACCCCTCTGCTAGAGCACAACCACCTAGATTAGGTCACACAAGAACACGTCCCAGGGGGTTTTCAATGTCACCAAAGGAGACTCCACAACCTCTCTGGGCAGCTTGTCCCAGTGCTCTCTCATCCTCACAGTGAAAAAGTTTTTCCTTATATTCACATGAACTTCCTATGCTCCAGCTTGCACCCACTGCCCCTTGTCCTATCATTGGATGTTGCTGAGAAGAGCCTGGCTCTGTCCTCCTGACACTCACCCTTCACATATTCATAAACATTAATGAGGTCACCCCTCAGACTCCTCTTCTCCAAGTTAAAGAGACCCAGCTCCCTCAGCCTTTCCTCATAAGAAATGTGTTCCACTCCCTTAGTCATCTTAGTGGCCCTGCACTGGACTCTTTCAAGTAGTTCTATGTCCTTCTTGAACTGAGAACAATATTCTAGAACTGGACACAATATTCCAGGTCTGGTCTCACCAGGGCAGAGTAGAGGGGGAGAAGGACCTCTCTTGACTTACTAACCACACCCCTTCTAATACATCCTATTACACACCCATTTTGCATCACTTGTGAACAACATTCCTACCAGGTTATCCAGCACTCACCCAGCTGATGCAGCCTTGCATGAGGTTGACTCCCCTGGCCCAGCCAGGACTGAGCATGGTCCTATAAGGACATGAATGCTCAGGGTCCACCTAAGGACAGCTGTCCTGGTTTCAGCTATGATGGAGTTAATTATTTTTAGCAGTGGATGGAATGCCATGTTTGGGTGTTAGGATGAGAACAGTGCTGATAGCACCCTGATGTTTCTAGTTGTTGCCGGGCAATCAAGGACCTTTCTCAGCTCTGCATACTTCCTTACTAGTGAGAAAGGAGGGGACGTAGCCAGGACAGGTGACCCGAACTGGCCAAAGAGAATATTCCATGCCAGTTACGTCATGCTCAGTATAAAGGGGGACTGGGGGGAAGAGGAGGAGACAACGCCAGGACGGGCGGTTTTTTGGGTACGGGGACGGGCTCTAAGCTGTGCGGCCTGGGTTCTGTGGTTTGGTGAGAAACTGCATTGTGTATCACCAGTTTCATCTATTTTGTACTTTAAACTTCTGTTATTGTTATATCTAGTTTTCGGTTATTGTTTAGTAAACTATCCTTATCCCAACCTGCGTGGTTCTGGTTTCTAGGTTGTGGTTTCTTTTCCTCCTTTCTTCCTTCCCTTTTCCCCCTCTCCCCCAACTTTCTCTCCCCCTTCCTTTTAAAAGTACAAGCGACTGTGTGGGGTGCGGCCCTCGGCCGGGGCAAAACCACGACAGTCATTTTGGCGCCCAACGTGGGGCACGAACGGTTGGGATAACGGTAGATCTGACCCTAACTATCGCAATTAAGATAAGCACTGTTGTTTAAGCAATCTCTGGTCACGATGTTGTGGTATTTATTCACAAGGCTGTGGCAGCAAAACCACCGCATGCTGTATACAATCCTGGCAGGATTCTTTACTCTCTCAGGTCTGCGGCTCCCGTATTTGTTCCCATACTTCATTATAGTGTATTTTATGATATCGGTCTATGATACAATAATATCGATGATCATGAGTTTAAGCTGGTACTTGTATGAGGTTTTGCTGTCCTGTCCATTCTTTGGACAGGGAGGGGTTAATAACAGCAGCCAGTATGGTGGGGGCACTGCTTTCTTTTCCTTTGGGCTAAATGCAACAGCTCTTATGGCAGTTTTTGAAAATCTTCAATATCTCTGGGATATTCAAACTAGCATTTTGCTATTGGTAGGTTTGGGGCAGATGGTTCAGTTTTTGTTATATATCAAGCATAGGTTTATGAATACCACTGAAGAGCTTTCTCCGAGACAGAATAATCACGAGTGGCAGGGCATGTGGCAAAGTATGGGCGAGTACCTAGGTACTTTCTCACGCCCGATGGTTTGGAACTTCACTCCTGAACAGCTACAAGACCCCGATCAAGTGACTGCATACCTAAAGAAAAATTGCTGTAGGTTTCCCAGAGATGGACACCTTACTGCACTGTGCTGGGCTCTGGCCACTATTTATCAAACACTGCTTGATAGCAGGCAGCACTGTCAGCACTGCCAGCACTGTGAGGGAGAAGGGAAAGGAAACAGACTGGCAGATACTATAGCTGCTGCAACCACTGGGGCTGACACTGCAGCTACTGCAACCCCTGTGACTGACACTGCAGCTACTGTAATCTCTACAGCAGACACTGCAGATGATCAGAAAAACCAACCCACACCAGTGTCTGTTGCTCCCGTACAAAAGAGGAAATGCACAAAGAAATCAGTTCGCATAGTGACGGATGATGATAATGATCAACCAGGGCCATCTCGAGGATATCAGGATGAGGCAGAACCAGAGATTGTTACCCGATCCCTGACTTTGAGTGAGCTGCGTGAGGTTCGAAAAGATTTCACCCGCCACCCAAGTGAGCACATTATCACTTGGTTGCTCCGATGTTGGGATCACGGGGCCAATAGTTTGGAGTTAGAAGGCAGAGAGGCCAAGCAGTTGGGATCCCTAGCTAGAGAAGGAGGAATTGACAAAGCAATTGGGAGGAGGCCGGAAATCCTCAGCCTCTGGAGGCGACTACTGTCAAGTGTGCAGGAAAGATATCCCATAAAGGAATATATTACATGTCAGACACCCAAGGGTAACAGCATAGAGACAGCTATCCAGCACCTGAGAGAATTAGCTGTACGGGAGATAATTTATTATGATCTGGACAATTCACGGCTTCCCGCTGATCCCGATGAAGTCCTATGCACTCCAGATATGTGGCGTAAGGTTGTACGAAGTGCACCAGCAGGGTACACCAATTCACTGGCAGTAATTGACTGGACTGATATGGATCCACCAACCGTAAATGAGGTGGCCTGCCGACTCCGGAAATACCAAGACAATGTTTCCCTCTCCGTCATTGCAGCAGTAGAGAAACTGGTTCAACGACTTGACAACAATGTGTCCAACTCCCAACCCGTATGGAGCAATGTTGCAGCTACTGGGAGAAAGCGTCCATCGTTCCAAGAGGGAGAATACACACCACGACGTACATTGTGGTTTTACCTGCTTGATCATGGAGAGGACATGAGGAAATGGGATATGCAGCCCACCTCAGCCCTTCGAGCACGAGTAAATGAGCTGCGGGGTAAAACATTCGCACAACGAGATTCTGCCAGGAAGAAGGCTGCACCAGTTTCTACTGGGCAGTTCCCTAGACCAACTGGAAGGCCTACCTATATGTCTGATGTGTCTGATCCTCTTGAAAGGACCTCTAAGTCCTTTATGCAACCAGTGGAAAACAAATATGATCAGCAGCAATAGAGGGGCCCTGCCTCCAGCCAAGTGGTACGCCACAATTGACATTGCGAATGCTTTCTTCTCGATCCCACTGGCGCCAGAGTGCAGGCCACAGTTTGCTTTCACCTGGAGAGGCATCCAATACACGTGAAATCGTCTGCCCCAGGGGTGGAAACATAGCCCCACCATCTGCCACGGACTAATCCAGAATACACTGGAAAAGGGTGAAGCACCAGAGCACCTGCAGTACATTGATGACATCATTGTATGGGGCAACACAGCAGAGGAAGTTTTTGAAAAAGGAAACAGGGTAATTAAAATCCTTTTAGAAGCCGGTTTTGCTATAAAACGAAGTAAAGTCAAGGGGCCTACTTGAGAAATCCAGTTTTTAGGAATAAAATGGCAGGAATGCGTACCTCAAGGGGATTTGATTTTGGGTGAGAATAGCCAATATAATTAATAGAGTAGAAATTATAATAATTGCCAAATAACCCATTATTGTATATTCATTATTGTTATGATTGCTGTATGTTGTACCATAGCATTATAGCCGGAGTCATACAAGTTAATGAAGAATGAGTGCCATGATGATGGAACTAAAGCCTGGCCTCTCAAGAACTTTTTTTTTTTTCCTTTTTTTCCCTTTGAATAAACTCTGACCCACAGACTATGAGCATGGACCATGCCAGGTGTATCAGTCAAGAGCCTGAGATGCAGCATGCAACGAGCCAATGGAACATACAATTATTCTGAGAAACTGTTACGACAAATGGAGCCTGAAAATCATGGATAAATGAACTCAACAACTTCAGAGGGATGATTCACAGACTGAGGGAATAAGATCTGTATGCACGTATGTGTGCATACATGTGTACATACATATATGGGTGTGTGAAACACGAAACTGATTGTACCTAAAGAAAATTGTTGGATCTGGTCATGACGTAAATGGTATGGAATAAGGGGTGGATAATGTCCTGGTTTCAGCTATGATGGAGTTAATTATTTTTAGCAGTGGATGGAATGCCATGTTTGGGTGTTAGGATGAGAACAGTGCTGATAGCACCCTGATGTTTCTAGTTGTTGCCGGGCAATCAAGGACCTTTCTCAGCTCTGCATACTTCCTTACTAGTGAGAAAGGAGGGGACGTAGCCAGGACAGGTGACCCGAACTGGCCAAAGAGAATATTCCATGCCAGTTACGTCATGCTCAGTATAAAGGGGGACTGGGGGGAAGAGGAGGAGACAACGCCAGGACGGGCGGTTTTTTGGGTACGGGGACGGGCTCTAAGCTGTGCGGCCTGGGTTCTGTGGTTTGGTGAGAAACTGCATTGTGTATCACCAGTTTCATCTATTTTGTACTTTAAACTTCTGTTATTGTTATATCTAGTTTTCGGTTATTGTTTAGTAAACTATCCTTATCCCAACCTGCGTGGTTCTGGTTTCTAGGTTGTGGTTTCTTTTCCTCCTTTCTTCCTTCCCTTTTCCCCCTCTCCCCCAACTTTCTCTCCCCCTTCCTTTTAAAAGTACAAGCGACTGTGTGGGGTGCGGCCCTCGGCCGGGGCAAAACCACGACAACAGCCAACAGCACATTAGTCCTATAGCAGTGTAGTAGTAGGGCAGGTGGGGGTATAAATGAAGATATGTCTGTTCAGGTAGTTCTGTAAGACATCCTCCCTCCAATAACCACTCACCTACTGATTAAGAGACAGGAGGAAACCCCTGGGTTCTAGGTTAGCTTTCATACTTTCCACATTAATCAGGCACAGGCAATCTGAATCCTGTCTTGTTTACTTGTTCCTGGGTTTCTGTGGGGTTTTAAAAAAATTTCCTTCTCTCAAAATGTTTTTTCTTCTTTCTTTTGGGGAACTTTCGCATTGTTCTTCCCTGAAAGCTACAGAATTTTATAGCTGCTAACTGCAGCTCATTGGTAAATCACTATGAGCACTAGGATACAGCTAAAAAAGCAAGGATATAGGCCCTTACAAATTCCACTCAGCAAAGTTCAACTGTCTGCTCTAGAAGTGCCACATCTGAGGAGTGCCCAAAAATGCAGGGTGAAAAAACCATAACTGTGCACAGACTGCAAATTAAGGGCTACAGGCAAGCTTGTGCACTCAGCCATGATCCAACGGCTCGAATCTTGTCGTGAGCACAGCCACTTAGACCTGATTTTTACAAGACAGCAACGGGGCTGATCTGTCCTTTTACAGTTGTCTTACATATTCCCTGAGGACCTATACTGGATTTGGCCCTTCTGAGGATTTAAACAGAGGAGCACTTATTTTCTAGATCCTGCACAGATTAAATTATAAGCTGCTTTGGCTGGGGTGATTACATACACGGCAAGGCAAAACTGTAGATAGCTCTCAAGCGGGGAGGTAAGCCTAGTAAGCCTGGAAAATTCAGATGCCTCCAGTGTCAAATCAGCAGCTGAACAGCAGTTTTGGATTGCAAATTTAAACTCAGGCTTCGCAATCTTGCTCTGGTGCCTTCTTCATGTCCTAAATTCTTGACTGGAGTCAGCTTTTTTCCCTCCTCATTTACAACAGAAGATGGAATGGAGCATAAAAATAATGATTTAGTGCTGTTTATTTAATTAGTCCTTTAGAGTCATTACTTCCTGAACAAATATGCTTCATCTCTTAAGGACGTATGCATATTTTACTGTCTTTCAAGGACTTGAAGTGCTGGAATTGACTGCAACTTTGGAGATCTGCTGAAGAATAGGGATTTACACAGGAGGGAGTAGAAACGTAACATGCATAGGGTTTAGAAAGAAATATACTTTGGCTTAAGCAAATCACTAAATATGGTGATCAAGGAGAGTAAAGGATTAAGCTTGATTATTAAATTTCTCAGTTAGAAATCACTCTAAAGAGTGAGAAAAAAACAATTAAGAAAACACATTTTTACAGCACTTGGATGTTAAAAACAGGTACCCACATGATGGTATCATTAGGACAGCTCTTCGGGCTATGCTTTGACAATTTTAGAAGCATGCAAATGATCCAGTCACTCATTAAATCCACTTTCAGAAGATCTAGTTCAGACTGAACGTCAGCAAGACAAAGGTTTTCAAGCAGTCCATCTTTTTCCCTCTGATAAGTTTAGCAACAGAGCAAAAAAGTGCTGATGAGAGAAATACCTGTAATCACCAGGCTGCTGTTACAGCCGTACCATACCCTGCAAACAGAACCGGAAGGAAAACTGCAGAGTGGGCAGAAGGAAATGCACCATCATCCCGAGCAAAGAATCCCAATTCAATGACTACAGTTAGGTTCCTCGTAAATATGCAAAGGGGATGCTCAGCTGAAATGCTCCCTGAAATGTTAATTTCTTTACCCAGGAGATATGATGAAAGGGATGGGGTTTTTTTCCTTATTTTTGGTTGGGATTTTTTTTTATTTAACTCCCCAGAATTCAGAGCAGGGGGTTCAGACAGCTCGCTTAGGAGAAGCTAATACATTCTGTATTATTGTGGTTAATTACCTTCTTCGCATCCCTACAGCTAACCCCAAAAGCACTGTCTGTCCAGAAGTATTCTTATAATCCTGGAGATACCCTTGTGAAAAGCATACTGTGCAGAATCTGATTCAAAGACTCCCTTTGGAGTCTTCCCTTTGGGAAGTAGAGCAGAAACCACTAATATTAGCATGAAATGCCAGAATAGTTATGCTAGGGAGGAGGTCACTCAAATAGGGACAGTGCCAGAAACTGAGGACTAAGGCATTTTGTCAGCTATAAAACCCTAACAAGTACATGAACAAAGGAGGGTAAACAGTGCCGAGGGAACAAACTGTACAAACTCCAGCTAGCTGCTAAATTTTTTGGAGATGGGGGTTGGGGACTGGCTACCTATGTGTAACATCTATTTAGCAGACAGAAGTTAGCATGCTTGCTGGTTTAATTTCAGTTAATTCTGTTAAAGGAGTTACAATTCCATCTGCTAGCTTGGAATCTCTGCCCACCAGTAAAAACTGAAATAAACGAGAGCCAGATCTCTTCTTTAGAAGTACCCCTGCCTTTCTCTCTAAAAGTGCTAATAATGGTCGTAATGATTACAACTATGCAAATCAGGTCCGTCCCAGCTTTAAACAACACTAATTCATGCTGCTGCTGTTCCCAAGAGAATGATGTCACACATAAGGAAACGAACCAAATCCTTAAAATTTGTTTGTATATATCACCGGTGCTGTGCTACATTTCTTAACCAAGTCACCATGCTCTGTGCTACTGAGGACTGTACATGCAGGGATGACCAGCACCCTAACAATGGTCAGAATTGCCCTTAGTAAGATTTTTTGACCTTATCACTTCTCTATATGAACATCTCTAGTTCCCCCTTGCTCTTAAATAATTAATAACTACACTAAAGTGCTAACTACCTCTGTCATCTTCAAAAAACCTGCCTGCTGCAGCTGGCCACCTCAACTCTATAGACAAAGTAAAGCAGGGAAGGTTGGCATTCAAGTTTCCTCTTTTCACTTCCCCTTCCCCTCCCTTTCCTTCTCTCCTCTCTCTTTCCTTCCTTCCATACATCCATCCATCTCTCCCCCCTTTCTCTCTCTTCCTCTCTTCTTTTTAACATTACTATTACCTTGTAAAGCTTCCAGGTCCCTGAATGTATACAGTCTTGTGGGCACTGGGGAAGCTTTAGGTGGGAGTATACAACAGGGCAAGGCCTGAGAGGATGAGCAGTGCATCTGTGCAACACCCTGAGGTGAACAATGACACAACCTCACAGCCTGTCACTATCATCAAGAGCTGACTTACTCAGCTGGCACTTCAGAAAGCAAAGGAAACCTGGCATTTGCCCTCAAGAGCTCACACAGGAAGCTCGCTATTGTGACACGGGTAAATTCTTCCAGGATTTCTCCCCGTTGCTGATGAGGTGGGCACAGGGCCGGCTGGATCCGCTGTCTTCTGCCTACAAATATTGACAATAATGTCGGTCCTCCATTAGGTGGCAGATTGACCCAGAGAGAGGATGGGGCAGGCGATTCTCTGAGCTTGGAGTTGAGGGGAGGGTGAAGAAATGGGGCAGGCAACTGTTGAAGCAAACCACTGTGATGGGATTGAGAAGATACCAGAAGAATAGTACCTTTTGGGTTTTGTTAGATGGAGAGGAAAGGTAAGAGGGAATGAAAGTGTGTGCATGTACATAAAGGCATTAAGGTTGGAATTACAAGTCAAAATTTTATATACATTAAGTCAGATATAGAGAAATTGAAAGTATTCGTCATGTTATTACCATGAAAACATTAAAATATATTTCCAGCAGTGTTGAAACAATCTGGAAGAGGATGGGGAACAAAACAGACCCTGTGAGAGCACAGTGATCTGCACACGAGTATTTGCTACAGCTCTGCCCCTTCTACAGAGAATTCAGAGTGAAGGTTTATTTCAGCATGAAGTTCACCTTTAAACAAGGGCTACAAGAACACGACAGATATTTCACAGGAAGAAACAAAGGAAAGGTGAAAAAACAATTAAGTAATTAGGGAATATTTGAAAGCACTAAAGCCTGAAGGCTTCAGACACATTGTGGATCCAGTGCAGAACCATTGTAAAGCAAACTCCAGAAAAGCTGCAGCATACAGACATCTCAGCAGAGGCGGCTGTGTCCCTGCCACCACCCCGACCTCTCACTCCAAAGTACAAACCATGGGCACCTGCTTCCTCATACAGCTTTTACTTTAGGCAATTCTATTGCCAGATGAACATAAAAGTCAAGGCTTTTAGTTCCGAGCAGGAAAAGTGCCTTGGATGAAACTGCCAGAAGCAAAGACGACATTCTTGGATGAACCAGCATTTCACCTGTTACTGCTTCCCCCTGAAGTGCGTGTGTTACCCACAACCACAATATTCATTTCATTTATCACTCTATTTTCCTTCTTGCTTTAAACAAACCATGGAATTCCAGCCAGTTTTACTGCCATTGACTGTTAAACCACATCTATCTAAATACAGAAATAGATCGACCCAATGTTATTATGCTGTTTTCGCAGGACAACTTCAAATCATAGAATCGTTTAGGTTGGAAGAGACCTTTAAAATCACTGAGTCCAACCACTGCCTAACCCTATCTAGTCCACCTCTAGACCATGTCCCCAAGCACAACATCTACACACCTTTTAAATACCTCCAGGGATGGTGACTCCAACACTTCCCTGGGCAGCCTGTTCCAGTGCCTGACAACCCTTTCAGTAAAGAAATTCTTCCTGATGTCTAACCTAAACCTCCCCTGGTGCAATTTGAAGTAATTTCCTCTCATCCTAATGCTTGTTACCTGAGGGAGAGACTGACCCCCAACTCTACACCCTCCTTTCAGGTAGCTGTAGAGAGTGATAAGGTCTCCTCTCAGCTTCCTTTTCTTAAGACTAAAAAGCCCCAGTTCCCTCAGCTGCTCCTCATAGGACTGGTGCTCCAAACCCTTCACCAGCTTCATTGCCCTTCTTTGGACATGCTCCAGCATCTCAACATCCTTCTTGTAGTAAGGAGCCCAAAACTGGACACAGTACTAACCAGAGCTGAGTATAACGGAACAATCACTTTCCTACTCCCATGGGTCACACTATTCCTGATACAGGCCAGGATGCTGTTGGCTGCCTTGGCCACCTGGAAATACTACCGGCTCCTGTTAAGCTGGCTGTCCAGTAACACTCACAGGTCCTTCTCCAGGGAGCTCTCCGGCCACTCCAGCCCAAGCCTGGGGTTATTGTGTCCAAAGTGCAGGCCCTGGCACTTGGCCTTGTTGAACCACATAAAGTTGGCCTCTGACAGTCGATCCAGCCTATCCAGGTCCCTCTGCCGAGCCTTCCTGCCTTCCAGCATATTGACACTCCCACACAATTTGTATCTGTATAACAGATACAATGTACTAAAACTCCTATTAAACCCTCATTTTGCATTTGCATTTTGGCCAAATCTGTCTCTGGCTTCATCTGAACTTGGCTTGATTAAAACTCTGAAGATTTGTTCTATAATTTTTATTGCAGCTGATTCTGTTAAACTTCTATTCCCCAGCCATTTCCTTGTATCTGCATAATCAAAGTTGGGGGGGAAAAAAATAATTCAAAAATATAACTGAAGGGCTTATTTGTATGTGTTTCACGTTTATGTAAATGTGGGAAATTTCTCTGCTATTATGATGTTAAAGGATTAATATGGCTTTTTAATTGAATGAATTTTTATATTAATGTATCAAAAATAAAACAGCTTAATTCTCACAGTAAATCTTCCACTTTTAATAGAGTTTTAAATGTTATCAAATGGAAAGCTAAATGAGACGTGCTAACCCACATTCCTGTGCTGTTGCCCTTTCACTTGAAGTAGATTTTATACGTTAAGAATATTTTCAATATTCTGTCTAAAAGAATCAGAGAAGGCACTTCACACCATTAAAATAACATAATTTTAGGTGCAATTTAAGCAAGCAACAATAAGGCAAAGCCAATAACTAGAGCCTGAGCGAGCTTTTTTAGACAAATCATTAATTCAAACCTTTAGGGTAAAAAAAGCTCATTTATTCATCAAGAAGTTAATCCAGTTTGTTCCCTAACTGGGAAATGGCTTTCCCTGCATTTTTTTTTCTACGTGTACACTACTCATTAATGAAACAAAAAAAATCTCGCCCAGGACTTCATATCTATTATGTAAGTAAACATTATACTTTGATGTAAAAATTTACATTGTTCAGAGATTCATTTGAATTTCACATTCACATTACCACCAAGGAGATAAAAGAAATTTCTTTCATACTGTCATGTTTACTCCTGTTTTCTTTGGCTGATTACAATTAATTTATCCTTTAAATCAAGACCTCAAATGCAAACAGCACATTACAAGTACAGTTGTGGGGTTTTTTTTTTGCTGTTTAAATTAAGTTCAGTGCAGTTCTCACAGTTGCTCCTGTGGTTGAGGAAAAACTTTCTTCCATTCAATGTACTCTTTCAGAAGGTCTGTGTTCTCATTATATGAATGCTATTCTAACCACATTATGATATTCACAGAATTGTAGGGGTTGGAAGGGACCTCCAGAGATAACCTCTCATAATAAATATTGAATTAAAGACAGGATTCTTCAAGGTAGATGAAAAAAAAGCAGCACTGCAAGAGGAAAACATATCACAGAATCCCCAAAGAACTAAAGAAAAACCTCCTGAAATTCTGTTGATAGTACTGCAAAAGCACTTCACTACATAACTTGTAATCCAGATTGTATGTTGATACTAGCAGACTGATAAGCATATTATTTTATCCACACTGGAGAGTGACTATGTTTAATCATTCAAAACTCAAAACACCTTATTAACATATATAGATCTATAATATTTGTATCTCACAATGAGGCATCCAAAGAAACATCTGCTTTTTATGACAATACATCCAGGCACAGAAACAAGGCAGCATGATTTCATCCCACAACTCAATTTTTACTCTCATGAAAAGACAGTTCTATAATTATGGATCCATTTTATTTCCAAACTACCTTTTTTTTCTTTCTTAACCCAGATCATTTGCTAAATCTCTAAACATGCCAAAAAATGAAAAAAATAATTTATCTACAATAATATGGGTACACTCAACAGTAATTTCTCACAGCACAATTATTAGAAATTACTTCAGTAAAATCTGCCAGTTCTAATTTTTGCAGTTATAACATCTAATGCGTATTTTTCTATGCAAAATATAGTACAAAATATGAACTTTTAAAAAACAATTTCAAGAAACTATTAAAATGAAGGCAAGACATTTAAACAGTGAAAATAAATAACATTCCTAATTAGCTTTGATTACTTCAAACAATTGGACATGCTTTATAGCTTCTATAAATTATCTTACTCATTGAAGCAATTTTCAGTTAATCCAATCATAGGTGGAATAACAGTGTATCAAGGCAGCTTGTCAGTCAGCCACCTCTCCTTTGCACATCCTGAAACATCGATCCTTCAAAGAAAATACAAAGGACTCCCTTGACTCTCAAGCAACACCTGCCAGTGATACAGCCATATTAGCATAATGCTGTTCTGGATTTCAACATGTAAAGAATGAAAATTGCTATAAATCAACATTAAAGGCTAAAATGATTTTCCCAGCCATGCTAATTTGAATTGAGATGCTGTTGTCCAAGGATTTTACATTAAATTTCCTCACTGCATATACACCAGAGAAACCATAATATAACTAGAAGCAGAAAGAACTCTTTAATCTTTAACATAAAATTAAATTTTGCTGGTTTTTCATTTCATCCAGAGACTTGTTACTACTGTGCTTTATTCATTTTATTAATTTTTATTGCTGTATTCATTTTAATCAAATGTTATTTTAATTGGGTCTGTAAGGACATGTAGCAACTATGGCACCACTGGGAAGAAACTGATTTTTGATCTCTTGTTCTTACGTCTCTGAAACCAGCCTGGTTTTTAGTCTCACCTTTAACTTCCCTTCAGGCATTATTCCCTAGGGTCTCACAGCTTCAATTCCCTATTCTGATTTGCTCAGAAGAATAATCTCTCTCAAAGCAGTACTTCTGGAAAGGAAGGCTCGTGGAAATGGGGACACAGGGCACCACCAGGCTGGTGGAAGAGCTGTTCTCCATACGGTTGAGAACGTAGCTCTCTGTGAAGAAGGAGGCTGACGGGAAATGAAGTCCATCAAGGAAAAAAACTCCCAACTCAATCAGACTTTGAATAGAAACAATCTAACTCATACTGAAGTAGAGACTTTGAGATGCAGCTTCTCTTATTGTCAGAACAATAAAATACTGAATTAATAATATACCCTCTCAGGCAGGGCAGTTACAGTAACTGAAACTGGCTGATAATACTAGGCAGTGAATTTAGGGCATCCCCCTCCCAGCCCCAGTTCCTTCCTTCTTTACAGGAACTTAAGCTGTTTCAGTGCAAAGATTTGATGAATAGTTCACCATTTTCTAGCCTAAACTACAAGTCATCTTGAGGTGGTGTGGGTTTGGTTTTTTAAGTTGAGCCGAAAGTGGAACACAAAGGCAGCCAACCTGCTTACACCCCTTATCATTGATTTTAGAATGCTACATGTTTCCCCGGTGCATCTCCAAATTCAC
This sequence comes from Porphyrio hochstetteri, assembly GCA_020800305.1. Classification (NCBI taxonomy): domain Eukaryota; kingdom Metazoa; phylum Chordata; class Aves; order Gruiformes; family Rallidae; genus Porphyrio; species Porphyrio hochstetteri. The sequence continues at coordinate 38,251,165 of CM036905.1, forward strand.
AGTCACGTCTCATTTTTAACTTCAGAATTCATTCTGTAAGAGAGCCTGGCTGCTGCAACAAGGAGTCGCCTGGAAGTATCCCCCACAAAACCATCGAGAAGGTGAAGATGAAGCAAGACCTTTTCCTCATTCTTCTTTATGTTGACAGTGGGTTCCCAGCATTAGGCAGGGTCCAACAAGTTACATTTCGACATCTAATGCCTGCTGCTGGGTGGCTGCCAGGTGAGATAATAACGTTTCTGCTTAATTAAACCACATTCCTTTCTCCCCCGACGGCTGACAATCTTGGCTATTTTTAACATCGCAAGATGTATTCACATCAGTATATGCTGGGAAAATTGTGACATATCTTTTGTTTAATATCAAAAACCCGAATTTCCAGACATAAAGCCAACAGTTGGCACGACTGAGACGCTATAAACTTCATACATATGCTTTTCTCACATGTTTAATCAGTGCAAGTTTACCTATGTCACACACTGGTTTAGCAGAGATATTAAACGTCATGGGGAAAACAGAGCAAAGAAAGACTCAAAGATTTAAAAAGGATAATTAAAATACTGTTTTAAACTAAATGAACCACTTCTAATGTATTTGGGCCAAGGCACCTGCATCAAAAAAAAAGAAAAAGCACAGTGAAATCTGAGTGGAGGAAACAAATACAATTAGAATTGAACTAAGTCGACTGCCAAGTAAAACTTCAGTTAGCCATACAATTGCCTTTGTTACTATAGAATCATAGAATTGTCTGGTTGGTAGGGACCTTTTAGGATCATCAAGTCCAACCATCACCCTAACCTGACATTCCCTACTAAACCACATCCCTCTGCACCACATCTAACAGTCTTTTAAATACCTCCAGAGATGGAGACTCCCCCCAAAAAAGCGTTAAGGGCCATGCAATCACTGCAGTCTCTTGATCAAAGTATTTTATCAGAAGGTACATTTCAGTACTTAAATCTTCCATATAACCTGAACAACTGAAGGGATGACAAAGGAAGTTCATGGAGACTAGAAAAAAACCCATTTTGCTCTGCTTTACCGGGTAGAGTCAGAGTTTTATCTAGCTAACTAATTTCCACAAATTGAAACAGAACCTGAGGCTGGGAGGCAGAGTTAAGTGTACCTGCTCAATGGCCATACTCCCCTTTTTACAAGAGTGGTCCTTACTGTTCCCTCCAACTTTGTTTCTTATGTGAAAAAACTGGTGCTCTATTTAGGGGTGGATTTTTACATTAGGCTAGCTCTTATCTAATGACAAGTAGCTGTCAAGAAAATATGGAGAGGTCCCAAGCTCATCATCTTTTCTGCTCTGTAAGTTCCCACTCGTTCCCTCTACATTCATTTAAGAACTGTAGCATCTCCAGTGAGCTATATCAGGTCACTGATCCAAGAGAAAATAAATCTACTAAAAGAAAGATTAGGTTCTGACATGACAGAGATTTCCCAAAAGGAACTACCTTTTTTGGATGACAGCCTGAAACTAAACAAAGTGAAGCATCGTGTGAAACTATACCCTCAGCCTACACCTTCACAGATCTGTGCTGGGTCAATGCCATGCTGAAATATTCCCATCAGCTTAAGTTGGCTCTGTTCCTCCCTGCTAAAGCACTGGTGAGGAATACTATGCAAAGCCAAAGAAAATTACTTCCGAGCAAACATCAGAAAACATGTATTTATGCACAGTTGTTTCTCTTTAAAATAACTTTATAAAAAAAAAAAAAATCAAAGAGAGATCCTAGTACCTCTGACTTACTCTATTTGACTCAAGGAATGGAAAGTCAATAGCATCCATCATCATTTTTCTAATCTCTATGAAGTCCATAAATGTTAAAATTCATCATTCAGAGAGCCTTGCAAATTGGCTGTTCTCACTAAAGTTTGCTATGGGAAAGAATTAACTTAGCAGAAGGGCAGACTTACTGCATTTCCCAAGGAATTCTATCATGTTGTTGTCACAGTCTTCAGATTTCAATTATACTTAGCTTTTTCATTCAGATTAACCAGTTAATTAACATAACCATTCTTCTGCGTGTCTTTCAGTGAGGACTCAGGTGTTTTTATGTCCCCTGATTCACATCCATACTTGCTTTTTAAAATACTTCTCATTTTAGCATCCCAGCTGCTGACTTAAACAGAACCTTATACCATTCAGTCATTTTATGCTTATAGTTACAGAAAACCAAGAGATTGAGAGGTAAAATGTTTGAAACTTTGTCTCATGTTCAGTGACTTGAATATACACATGGAACATAGTCTTTAACATAGAATCATACAATCCTAAAATGATTTGGGTTGGGAAGGACCTCAAAGATAATCTAGTTCCAACACCCTGCCACGGGCAGGGACACCCTCCACTAGACCAGGTTGCCCAAAGCCCCATCCAACTTGGCCTTAAACACTGCCAGGGAGGGGGCAGCCACAGCTCCTCTGGGCAACCAGTTCCAGTGCCTCACAACCCTCACAGTAAAGAATTTCTTTCTAACATCTAATCTAAACCCACCCTCTTTCAGTTTAAACCCATAACTCTATTTTATCACTACGCCTCCTGATAAAGAGTCCATCTCCAGCTTTCCTGTAGGTCACCTTCAGGTAATCCAGCACAGATTGTCCCCAGAGCTTTCCCTTGTTCAGGCTGAATAAACTCAACTCTCTCAGTCTGTCTTCAGAGAAAAGGTGTTCCAGCCCTCTGATCATCTTTGTCGCCTCCTCTGGACTTGCTCCAACAGCTCCATCTCTTTCTTGTTCTGGGATCCCCAGAGCCAGGTGGGGTCTTATGAGTGCAGAGGGGCAGAATCACCTCTCTTTACCTGCCAGTCACTCTTCTTTGATGGAGCACAGGATATGGTTGCTGTGCATTGCCAGTTAACACTGAGCTTTTCATCATCCCAAGTCCTTCTCCTCAGGGCTGTTCTCAATTCATTCTCTGCCAAGCCTGTAGGTGTTCTTTAAGAGTGCCCCAACCCATGAGCTGCACCTTGCTTTTGGCCTTGTTGAACGTCATGTTGTTAGTATGGGCCCATTCCTCCAGCCTGTTAAGGCCCCTCTGGATGTCATCCCTTTTCTCTTTGTACCACAATGCTTGGTGTCACCAGCAAACTTGCTGACAGAGCACTCAATCCTGCTGTCCATGTCTCCAACAAAGATATTAAATGGTGCCTGTCCCAATACTGACACACACACCACTCATCACTGGTCTCAATTTGGATATTGAACTGTTGACCAGAACTCTTAGAGTGTGACTGCCCAGTCAATTCCTTATCCACCAAGTGGTTCATCTGTTGAATCCATGTCTCCCCAATTTAGGTACAATGATGTAGTACAGGACAGTGTCAAACGCTCTGCGATCTCCAGGTAGATGACATCAGTCTCTCTTTACTTATCCACCAGTGCTGTAACCCCATCATACTAAACCACTGAATCTGTATGGCATGATTTGCCCTTAGAGAAGCCATGTTGACTGTCCACAATCACCTTACTTTCCATGTGCCTGAGCATAGTTTCCAGGAGGATCTGCTACATGATCTTGTGAGGCACAAAGGTGAGATTGACTGGTTCTATATTTCCTTGGATCTGCCTTTTAATAAGGGAAAAAAAATGAGTTTATGTGTCCTCTTTTCCTGCCAGCAGGAAGTTCACCAGACTACCACAGCTTCTTAAATATGATAGAGAGTGGCCTTGCTGCTTCATGGACTGGATCCGTCAGGGTCCATGGACCCATCTCATCAGGTCCCATGGACCCGTGCACTTTCAAGTTTCTTAAGATATTCTTGAACCTGATCTTCTCCCACATTCTCACAGTCACTGCCTTTGCCTCCTGTGACCTGGGCAGCGTGGCTAGACATTTTTTTCTCATGTTCAGGATAAGACATTGAATAAAACATGACAGAGGATTAGACCATATAGCAGGCTACAACTAGATTAACTTAACAAGGGGAAGGAATACACAGCTTCTCCCTAATAGGCTTTGATAACTTCAGATCATGTAATTAATAATTCAGAATTGGTCTACTTCATCTTAAACCTCATAAAGTCTTTGAATTCCTCTTGCCTTCTTTCATGAACAGCAATGGAGACATGGTCTTAACATTTGAAGGCTTGGGGACTGTTCATGCCCCCTTTCCTTCATAAAAGGAAACTCTGGGCATTTTCTTCTAGATAGCAACACTTTCAGCTTCAAATACATTCAACTGCAGGATGCAATACACAAACAAGTCTAGAGTCCTCTTACCATTAAAAATCCTGCACTAGAATTCCTACTTCATAAAAAACATTGTCAGGAGAAGAACCAAGTAACCAGAACTAATTCTACTTTATTTACATCACTTCACATTGTGGAGAATTGCACTAATCTCCTGGCGCACACATTGGGAAGAGAACAGAACCAGGAGTCCTACACTCCTGGGACAAGTCTGTATAACAGCTTAGCAGCTTGTAGAGCCCATATTGACTCTTCTTTCACTGTGTCACAGGCACATTTTACAAGATGACAGATGCATTCATAAATCTCACTGCATGTTTCCATTTAAAAAATTGTCACTGACATTTTATTTTTAGTGTCTTTATGATTCCAAACATGTCCTTGTGTTTCATCTTAATGAGTTGCAGCACTGTTTCCATCATAGTCTGAAAACTCTAAGTCACATATAAAGGAATGTCAAACCTTTACTGGATTTCTCTGACTGAGTTTTAGATCTGTCAACCTTTTAGACTAATTTTTTCAAGTAATAGATATTTGGTTTGCTGTGAATAAAATAGTTCAAAAAAGAATAGTCCGCTACACACATAGGCAGTCTCCTGCAAAATAATCCTAACATAGTACCACCCTTCACATATATTTACCATATGTATAAAATGCATTAACGTGAATTCTATATTTGAAGGCTTTTATTTGTAAAGATAGGAAAGTTACTTGTACACATACATTATATAATTACTTAAATTATATAGCTATATACTTACCAGTATATATATATGTGTGTATGTATATATACACACATATGAAAATAATATTTATTCTGTCCTGTGACAAATTTGAACCGTATTTCTCAACTTAATCAGAACCTGTTGCTTTGATGAGTACTCTCCTTTAAATAAGCACCCTGACTGCAGCTCCTGTGCTCACCTGCATCTCAAACACCTCTAGTATAACAGAGCTAACAGTCAAAGCAGCTATTAAAAAAAAAAATTCTCAAAGCACTTTAAATACAGTAAAATAAAAGAAATGCCACTTCTGACATAAACACTGGCCAAGGGGCATCTCAGTGTGTAGGTTATTAAAAAAGAAGATATTTTGAAAATGCATTTCATTCATCTATGAGACCCTGACATGAAATTCTTTGAAAAATAAATCAGATGCTGGTTTTTTACTTCGTATGTTACCTTTTCAAGAAGCACCCTGACAGAGCAGCTCACAGCCTGCACCTCTGCCCCAGCCACACACTGACACTCCTCAGGCAGCTGGAGCTTCTCCTTCCTGTTCAGCACACTGTTGTCTTCAACAGATTTCAGCCCAGCCTGTGTGACTGAGCACACATATGCAAACTATCCTTTATACAAATCTATGGGAATCCTGTAATCGCTTGGGATTTTCTGAGTGACAAGATTTGCTTGAGATTAGAAAGATGTTTTTGAGTGGAAAGCCATTTAGCTCTGTTTAGCTCTGTCATAAACAGCAGTAGGTAAGGCTGTCAGCATCAAGAACCTTCATCTGATGGCAACAAATAACCATTTCACTTGTACCCTAAGTGTTGTCAGGTAAGGATACAAAAGCGTTGTCAGGTAAATGTGAAAGAGAAGTACCAAGAGAAGCACCAACTGCATTTCTTCTCTTGTGGATAGGCACAAGAGCTTTAGCAGGAAGTTCTCCACTCAAATAGCTGTAGTCCTAATGATGCTCTACTCAGAAATTCATAATTAATTTACACATGACCTTACTGAATACAGAATGCAAGAACACACACATTAACCTTTCCTGCTGGAATAAAGTATATTTTTTGGAGAGATGAATGTGCTCCTCTGGTAGTGAAAGTAGGTGAGTAGATTCTTTGCTTTTGCCACTTCACTGAGATGGAGTGCTGCAGTAAGCAGACACAAAAAGCACTTTCTACTGTTCTCAGAGAGCCTGTCCATCCTTCTTCCAGGCTGTCATGACTTGCTTTAAAGGAATTACAAAACTGGGCAGGAATAAAAGCATTTTGTGAAGAATCCACAGCTTCAATTTTTCTTCTGCAATGCAGAACAATTAATTTTTTCTGTGATTTTGCCACTAGATTAGGTCAGTAATTTACTTAGAAAATTCTAGTATAAATTTTAACATGAAAAGGAGATATCCTCTTTCAAACCAACTTTTTCCTTTTTAATTCATTGCTGGTTTGGTGGCATTTCAAAAATTAATGAATATACTGGCAGATGACTGGATGACAAGTTTCAAAGAAATGTTTTTGCTTTCTGTGGCTAAACATTTGACAGTTTTCTTGCAGAAATGTGTTTCCTGAACAACACTTTATAGAAATTCAACAAAAAGGAATTATATCCCAAAGTTGTAAATGCCAAAACCACATGAACTGTAATTATTTTAGAAACTAAGTGGCCATCAACATTTGTATATCCAGTCTTTGTCATTTTGTTCTAGCACTGTACACTGTCATTATCTGTTCTTTCAGCAGTATTAAAAGGCTTTACAAACTGCTGATACTCAGTCATTTACTCTTTAGTGAAGCCAGAGAGCTTTACAACATTACCGGACCACATCACACATCAAAAGACATTTAGCTGCTGCAAGAGAGGGCTCCTGATGCCAGACTGATGACATTACTGAGCCATTACAGTACTCACATCTGCTAATTTTTTTAGAAGACCCATGAGAGTTCACGAGTCCCAACACAAAACCAAAAGCAATGAGATTATGTATTCTTCAGCATGCATTATTTAACAGTGTTTCTCCTTTGGATTCATGCCACAAATCCTATATAGATGGATCATTTAATAAAAGCTAGATGATGTTGATGCTCTGTAGATGTTTTTCCAGACTTTTTATTTCACAGAAGAGTCACATGGGTTACAAAAAATAGACGTGAGAATTTTCATATCATGAATTTTAAATTTTACCTTTGGCAAAGCTGGGTACACAGTCCCTGGTGTTTCATTAGATGTCTGAAATCACCTGCTACGTTTTACTATTCTAATACTGATCCCAACTGAATGCAAAGTGGTACCATAAACACTTTTTCTCTCTGATAATAGCGCCCACGCAGCCCAATCGAGTACTTTACTAATCAACTTACAGGGTCAGTAAGATTTTAACTCTGATGTTTTCTTTCTTTCCCTGCCTAATACATTTAGGGCCAAAACTTTTAGTTCTGCATCCTCAGACTTACACACATTAGGCTAGTTTCCACAAATCCACTTGACAAAGCCAGAGCCACTATCCCCAACTCCTCATCGATCTACACTGGTTTCTGATCCAACACTACAAGTCTGTGCTCAATTCTCTTTCATCACTAGCACACTATGGGTTCTGTAAGGTTATGGACAAATGTTGTCTGCCAGCTGGCTCAGCTGCTTGCTCACCCCTTCTCCCCAGTGTGAATGAATGGTGAAGAATTAATCAGCAATGGCCTCATAATGGCTGTTCAGTGATAATGTCCAAACAAGGGTCAGGTGTATTTGCTGTATGAAATGTCACACACCCTGTCACAAAAAGCTTTTCATATCCTGTCCTGGCTACTCTCCTTTCCAGTTAATTTAGATGAAATAAGCACAGACATCTTTGTGTGGTACTTTCTACCTCCACAGACTAGTACAAATGAAAAGAGCTTGACAAAACTCAACTAGGAAAGTAAATTAAATCATCTGAACCTTATTCCATCAGTTTTTATTGCACTACAAATACAATCTCATCACAGACAGACAATGATAATGAACGATAGCCTTACTTAGTAATATCAATAGGAATTCTGCTGCTGAGTTCAGTTAGACAGGATTGCATCCAAATATATTTCTCAAATCAAGTAAGGTTATTATCTGGTTGATCACAAGCACCAAAGGAGCTACACAATCTGCTACAGAGTGGGTGTCTCCTGGAAAAAGAAAAAAAAAAGAAAAAAGAAAAAAGAAAAAAAAAGCTGAAATGGCGTTTAAATTCGGGAGAGGAGCACAGGTCAAGGACTCTGCTTTGCTAAGGTCGGTGACAATAGAGCAGGGTATATCAGAGTGCCAGAGAGCAAAGGTGCTGTGTAGATCACATCTCACAAACTCCACAGGGAGACACACAACACTCCACAGGCAGTGACTGTACTAAACGGACAAGTATGGTAACTACATGAATAACAGAGATAAATGCTGACATCTGTCAAGGTACAAATGCACACAGCACATATTGCCCTTACGGGCTAGTTGTCCCCTAAGCCTGTGTTCTCTGTAACCTTTCTCTCACATGCTCACTTCTCTCTGCAACATCTCTTCTTCTTGAAGGTTCCCTGCAGCCCTTGAGGCAAGACCTCTACTGAACAATGGGTACAGGAGAAGAGCTGAAGCTCTGTAAGACAAGGAGATGCTGTGCTACAGCTGCAAGAAGAATCATGGGTGCACGAGAATATTTGTTGTTACAATCCACAACTCAGTGTTTGTAGCATTTATTTGTATTTTTCCAGGGAAGAAAAATGTGTTCTGGACTAGTCAAGTCATTTGTCATTGGATGACATGCAACTCGGGAATATTCAATAGCTTGATGATTAACAACTTGAGAATATCAAATACTGTACACACAAGCCACAAGATCCTACTTGAAGACCTTAGAGCAAAATCAGAAACAACAGACACAGACTTCCCAGCACTGAACACCACAAGGACACAAGCACCTAGCTCCAGAGGGGAATTCACATTGTTGCTTTGGGCATCTACATTTCCTATTACACTGAACACAAGAAAGACAGATCTTTGAGCACAGTATTCACAACAACTAGCAATCTTAGCAAGGAAATGCCTATGGCTGCAAACAAAATACTGAAGAATTTAAAATTCTGTGTTTCTCTTGAGAGTTTGAAGTATTATTACATCATTGTGAAACCAGAAATCAGAGCTGAAAACCTGCTGTGCAGTCACAAGAACATGCTATGAGTACGGAAGGATGCAGCAATGCTTTGTGCAGCAGCATGGTAATGCAGCTGAGGAAACCTGTATGCTAGACTTTTTCCAGCTGAGGTCTATGCTAGTGAAAGGCCATAATCACAGGACTTCCAAGAGTTTATTTCCCCTGAAGCTGGGCCATTGTTCTGTCAAGAAAATTGCTTCTATGTAGTATATACTCCAAAAAATGCAATAGCAGTATGCTGTCTTCCAAAATCTGTTTTCTTGTGTAAGTCTGCCCTCTTATAGGAACCAAATATTCTGATATAATAGCTGCTGTTTTGTGGAAGCTATTTCTGATTCCTAAGAGTGCTCAGTCCCACTTTGTGAAGAGTAAGACCTGCTACAGTGTGTTTATGAAAAGAATAAAACTCAGTTATCCTCTTAGATCTTTATTTAAGTTACATCAATGAAAAATATCTTCATTCAGTTTGATATGACACAATAAGCATCCAGAGGTTTAAGGAAGCTTTTTTTTGTGGCTCTTCCCCTTTTAAGTACTGAATTGAAGGTCTTAATATCAAAATGCAATTACTTAACTCCTCGCCAACTTCACCATTCCCTCCCCGCTTCTTGAAAGACATGGCTTTAAATTAATAAATGGATCTCATTTCAGTTTCAAATGCATTATCTAAGTGTTGTGGCAATGCTGGGAAAACACAAGGATCATAGCAAGCTCACTGAAAGAGTCATCACGTTTGTCTGTGCTAAGCTTTCACTATGATTGTTTCAATGGAAAATGGGACAAAGACCCTTCCCAGTTTTGCTTCCCACTTAGGAGTCCTACCACTTCACACTGGCCACCCACATGACTCTTGTGAAAGCAGTATGAAGAAATCAAGCTCTTAAAACCCTATTCATAATTAGCTTTTGAGACACCAGTGAACACCTTGAAAGGACAAGCTTAGTAGCAAAAAGAACAGGCATGGATCCAGTTTCCATGTAGTTTAAGCACGAGTTACCAATTGCTTTTCTGCACCAATGCAAAAAAAAAACCCCTGAGTCAAACTAAACACCCATCAGCTTTTCTAAACTTGTGTTAATTTTCAGCTAACTAAACAAAGCATACTTCTGTAGTGAGCAAACTGATTTTAGAAAATATTTAGCTTAAAAAGCATGCTTATAAAGTAAGCTAAAAACTGATAGCAGCATACACAAGACAACATTGAGAATCACAGTTGTTTTTCACCCCAGATATTTTCTGGGGGAAACTGTGTAAAGACAGAAACAAGAATCAATTGTTCATGTAGAAAAATAACTTTTTTATGGTTCACATTAAATTCCACGACCACTTTTAACATCTGCAGGCTGCAGGAGTATTTTGTGACTTTCCAGATCTTTCTATCAACTAATTGAATTCATCCACATCTCACTAACCAAAGATACTACGTGCTGCACCTAAAACACTTGCACTTTTCCACATTTTTCAACCATCTCATTGATCTAGTAAATACCCCAAAGTCCCAAAAAGAAAAATATATTGTATTTACTCTTTCAACAGCAAATATTGTGCTAGCTGAATCAATCAGACATGGAGAAGTACATGGGAAAAAATGTTAAAATATACTGTAAGAAACTTAATCCATTTACTTTGCACAAACTGAAGTTCTCCCAAGTCTCCAATGCTCTTACAAACAGTCCAAGGCAATTAATCTGTCCTTCAAGTATGTAACTCATCTGGAAGAATGCTTGAATGCTGCATGATTAAATTTCACCATTCCAGATACAGGTCCATCTCATGAGTTTTACAACTCCTTGGAAGACAGGTGGAATCACACTGTCTTCTGCATCTCCTGCTCTAGATGTGAAGGAGCTTTGCTATCTTCAAAGTCTTTGTGGCCTGAGAACTACCATTTCTCATGGAAGACCGGAGAAACTTGTCTGAACAAACTTCAGCCAGTAGGAAGACAGGACAGTCAGTGGCAGGTTATTTTAAAAATACCTACAGGGTTTAAATCCTCCTTGCAACGTTTTTCTCTTTTCTCTAGCTGGAAAACATCCATTCCTGCCAGCCAAACAGCCTTCAAAGGACTTCCTGAGAATTTAATTGCCCAGTAAATTGCCAACAGAACTTTCAAGTTGTAGACCAGCCCTGAGAGACTCGATGGGGAACAGGCTGCGATACTTCATTCATCTTTCCACAGTCAGTGAGGAGGGCAGTTACTCTACAGGCCTCCAGTCATAAAAATCAATTCCTGGCTGTACAAAGTTCAGTGAACTAGATACAGCTATATGCAGGAGATAGCTGCTCCACCAAACACAATCTGAAGCTACATTGCAGCAACGTTTTTGAGAAGTGGGACGTTTCTTAAGATAATGAGACCTAGCTACATTACTACAGCTCAAATTTGACAGTGTTCCATATTTGAAAATGTGTTTCTTAGATAATTTAAACTTCTTCAGTTACTTAAATTATCTTACACAGTTCTTTTATTGTTGGCAGATCCTCCAAATCGACTGGTTACCATGGATTTCAAGTTGATAAGGTTCAAATGATGACACAATATGGTGTAGAGGAGCATTAAGAGCATCAAGTTATTAAAATATTTTTAGTAACCAAAATAATTTTAAATTTTCAGTTTTAAGCTTTCTCAAAATACATAATTTCATAATAAAGCAAAAGGATTCAAAGCTCTTACAAGACAGGAAATATAAAGAGGAAAATGGAGTAATTTCTTTTTAAAGAAAATGCCAAATAACTGTAGTGAAAACACTAAAAGTGCTGACATAATTACACGATACGGTAAACTATGTACCTCACGCAGCCCTAGAAAATATGTTATCTGCCAGGAAAAGATAAATTGAGCTAACACTGAAATGCAGTAATGCCTAGCATGGTATGAATAATCTATTTATTTTTGGTTGTTTGGAAACAACAGTTTTGGAAAAAAGAAAAAGGTTATGCTAGAATACAGACTGTTAATCCCTCGTGACACATTTTATTATGAATATTTCAGTGAGTACTTTTAAAATTGTCAATTCAGAAAAATGAAAATTTGTAAACACTAGATACTCGGCCTTGTTAAGGGTGTTGGAATACATTATCATGAAGGGCTAACCTTAACCAAGGTGTTATTTCATTTTTAATTAAAGATAAGCTTTTTGCATGCAAACTCATACTAAAGATATTAATTCAATAGCTCGACTATTATTTCTTATTCTTTGTATTTTATTTCAGGATCTTCATACAAGTTTTTTTACTACTTCTCCCACTTGACTGAGAAGGCTCTCCCATTCAATGCTTTATAACCTTTCCATCTCCTTCAGCATGTCCTAGTGACACAGCAGCTAGAAAAGCACAGGAAAAAAAAACCTGAAGCAGCAGATTAAAGATTTTGCAAGAGGGTAAAATATTTAGGAGACTCAATGGAAATAAAAATCATTTTGGAAGCTGTGATCTGTATACCTCTATATTCCCAACATGTTTCTATGTGAATCCTCTAGCTTTTTAAAATACAGATATATATATATACAGATATATATACACACACACACTTTCAGGATAAAGATGGAGAATAGAGATCAAGAAGGGGTCTCAAATCACAGCCTGAAAAAAAAACCCAAGTATTTACCTCAAAAGTTGTGACGCTACTGAAAGCTGCTTTAAAATAAACCACCCATAAAACAAACAAAACAAAGCAGACAAAAAAGCCCAACCAAAACTGGATTTAACTGGATTTCAAATTTATTTTAAAGTTCAAATTGTTATGAAATTTTCATTTCATCGTCTACGCAGAAGCAGACTTGCAATAACGTAGTAGTTACACAAGCAGATGACCCCACTAGGGGACATCCCTTTCAGTCCCCTACAGTGTCTGGGTTTCTGAAATTTTTATTTAAAAAAAAGTTTTACAGTAAAGCTTAAGCTTGGAAGTCATGTTTCTTAGTTGTTTGCCAAGAAGTGTTAATTTAAAGAATAGTTTTTCTTAGATGGATTCTCTCTGTTAACCTCAGTTAGTATCTCTGAAAAGAGAAAAACATTCTTTGTACAAAAAAATATTGTCCCTTCATTACCATCTTTGACCTTGTCTTTTCTAAATTTATCTCTGTACCTTTCTCACAAAAATATCCTAACAAAGCATGTCGTGTTTTTTAAGGCACTACCCAGGTATTTCCTGGTCACTATGGTTGCTTCAATGTCAAAATCACAGTATTGCCTACAAAGCTGGCAAGGTTTCTTGCATCCTGTTGAACCAGCCTGAAAGAATCTCAGGTAAAACAAATGCAGGCTATTAGGGTGAAAGGGTGGAAGTTCTAGTAGGCTTTTGATCATGTCTGATGATGTGGAATCGATGAGAACTGGACGTATACAGACAAGGTCAAATGAGATTAAAAAAATGGTTCTGAAGTGGTCTCATTTCAGGAACAGGACAGGCTGACATTCATTGGGAATTATCAACATCTGTTGACCCACAGGACACTTTGTAAGCCTACAAAAGAAAGAAGTGCCTCTTACGTCTGTTAAAGACTGTCAGGAAGGAAAAGAGAGACAGAAAGAACATGAAATTGAGGGAGGTCATCTGATCCATGACTGATTGGGTTTTCAATCTTCCAGTGGTGCCCAGAAGAAAGAAACCACCATATACTCACAGAAATACTGTGGTTTCAAGATTGCATCTCTCTTGCTTTCACACAAGCACACACATATGTGCTGTTCGCAGCAAAGAGATTTAATAAACTGCAAATTTTCTTGCAGGGAAAAGGTTTGGCATCTATCTCTCCCTTGCAGGCATAACATTCATTAAGAAGGATCTCTGTGTAAGACTCATCTTGAATGGAAAACAGAACCATGCACATTGAACACATTGCCACTTCTTGTTTATCTGAAATCTACAGGTCTACATATGATACCAGAACTCATATGTAATATAGAAATGGTCAAAACCAAAAGGCATTGCCTTTCTTGAGGCACAAAATGAGATTCCTAAAATACACTTTTGAAAATATTCAAATATCTGAGTATTTGACCTACTGCAAATAGCACAGACATTTGGGAGATTGCACAAGGAGAGGAAGGAACCCTTAATAGTAAAAATTAAATTAAAATCTGTAAATAGAAAAATCAGCTTTCTACCAGAAGGAGCAACCAAGGAAAGGGTCAGAATTACTGGTCACAGAACACAAATGTGAAACAATGTCTGAACAGCTTCTACACCTGCCTGCAGCAAAAGCTACACATTAGCCACCCATCCAACCTTTCATTCACAGGCAGCATCTGTGTTGCTGGGACTAAATTTCTCATTGGTTTTGCAGATCATATTTCAGAAAATAGACTAAGTTGTGAGAACCCCAGTAAAGCTAAATTGCTGTCAAAAGCTTGATCTGACCTGCTTGCAGAGGCACAACTGATGCTGGCAACAGAGAAGGAATTAGTGTACATCACCAGTGTTCCTTCTGCTCACAAAAAAGGAAGGAGAGATACTACAGCCGCTTCTTCTCTGTCCCTGCTGCACCTCTTACTTGCAAATAGGCCAGATTCCTTAACCAAAGTAAAGAACCACCATGTGGACAACTGTCCTGAGATCAGGCATGAGCCTCATTCTCCTTCAAAGGCAATAGGGGTAGGTAGGAATGAAGTCTGGTGATATACATGCAGCATCACATTGGGAGCAGAGCAGAGCATGAGGAATAAATACAGCTTCCACCTTGTTACTCTTAACACTTCTCTAAGTTTCAGAAAATCTTCAGGTTAGTCAGGAGCAAGTGAGGCTCCCAACAACGAGATTCAAACCCTAGTTGAATGGACTGATTAATTTTTTTATAGAGATAGCACAACAAAACATTATTCTGGATTTGAAGACCATAGCAAAGAAATTATTAAAGCCCACTCAATGGAGCAATTACTATTATTTTCAGCAGTAAATGACCTTCCAGCCATTCTTTGCCTTCCCTTGGTGTTACTATATGCTTCCAATATAGGGGAAGAACTATTGACAGCACAAAACATTGCTTGCTTCTTTGCTTCTTCAAAATAAAGCCATATATTACAGATACCTCTTCATATACTATCCAATCTGTAACATGGGTAACATGAACACTCTGTTTCAGAGATGAAGATGTAGCTCAATCAATGATGCACAAATGACTCTGCTCTCTTAAAGACTTAGAATATGATTCCTTTGAAATAGTTCAAAATTAAAGTGTCACACAGTATCAGTCACTTAAATATTCATATACATTTAGACATGACACACTCCTGTTACAAAACCCTTGAAACATATTCAGATAATTATCTACACTCTTCCACAAAAGGACTGAAGCCCTCCAGATATTAAAAATACATATTTGCCGCTTTTATTACATCCATTATATTTTATTGATGCATAAATCCATCTAGATTATCCACTAATATTATATCTGTTCATCACATACACCAACTTCTATAAATTCACAATAAAACCAAGAAAATGAATTATTTTTTTTTATTACAGATACTAATAAAACGTGACTTAATTTATCCCTCTCCATGTTGAGCTGTTCCCCTATGTCCTTGATATCCCACTGTAACCCATTCCAGTGGTCTTTTCCAAACTGATTTTTAAGCTCATCTTTCATGTCATACAGTATCACAAGGTTTTTGGAAACCTTTGTTTGTCCTTTGTTTCAGCTTCTTTATTACTACACACTCCTGAAAAATGCCAGCATGAGCTTACCTGCTGGCAAACCATTCCATAAAAAAATTCAGTATTTCCCAGCCTTCCACATGACAGACCCAGGAAAAAGATGTATTCTGGGATTTTGTTACAAAAGGCCATGGTACAATCCTGTAGCTTCTCTCAATACATTGTTTCTTTGCCCATTTCTCATGTTAACATGCTCCATAAAATATTTAGTAAAATTAGACTTTAAACAAGTAACTAAAATGCTTCCCAACAGTATCTTAGTATTTTATAAAGTACTGTGTCAGGATGGTATTGGGAATACACAAAAGCCTTAATACCATTCCTACAGCCACAGCAGACAGGGGGATTGCCAGAAGCAAGACTTCAAGGGGTACTACAAAAAGCCAAGAGGTGCTAGCCATAAACTACATAAAGGAAATATTTAATGTGATTTAAATAAATAAAAAAATCTCCACAGGGAGCAGTTAAGGACATAGTAAGTTGCCCAAAGAGGCCACAGAATCTCCGTCCTTTGTGATTTTTAAAACCAAATGAGGAAAAGCCCTGAATAATTTGCTCTGACTCTAAAGGTTGCCTTGCTTTGAACAAGAGGCTGGCCTGATGCCTTCCAGGCCCACCAGAAGATCTCAAAACCTGGATTATTTTATTATTCTGCTAACTGCACAGCTTGAAGAGTCTTTAAACATCAAATTATATATTTGCCATACAGAGTAGCTGAAATAAGTAAAAGCATGTGTCTAAGTTTTATCTAAGCTTTGACTGAGGCATCATTATTTTAAGATGATTAAGGGCCTGGAACATCTCCCATATGAGGAAAGGCTGAGTGAGCTGGGGCTGTTCAGCCTGGAGAAAAGAAGACTGAGGGGGGACCTAATCAAAGTTTATAAATATCTTAAGTATGGGATGCAGGGGGAATTGGCCAACCCCTTTTCAGTGGTCTGTGGAGACAGGACAAGGGGCAATGGCTGTAAACTGGAGCACAGGAAGTTCCACACCAACATGCGGAAGAACTTTTACACAGTGAGGGTGACAGAGCCCTGGGACAGGCTGCCCAGGGAGGTGGTGGAGTCTCCTTCTCTGGAGATATTCAAGACTCGTCTGGATGCCTATCTGTGCAATATGTGCTAGGGAGCTGCTTTGGCGGGGGGTTGGACCCGATGATCTCTCGAGGTCCCTTCCAACCCCTACGATTCTGTGATTCTGTGATATGTAAAAGCAGTTTACGGTAACCTTTACTGTTTCATTACCTCTCCCCTGTTTCTCCTCCACACTGCTTTACCAAAGATATACACAAGCTGGTGTTAATGCATTAACTGAGAGAAAACTAGATGGAAAGTAGTACTTGTTCTGTAAGTAAAGCAGGATCAGCTACAGGGAATACTATCAACTACTGGAATCTTTCAGCTAAAAAAAAGAAAACAGCATTTGTGTTGAAGAGCCTTATCTGGGCTTTTGGTTCTATTTCTATCTGATGACACTGATTGTACCAATTTCGAACTACATAACTAACTTCACCAATCTTTAAAATGGTTTAAAACACTCCTTTTATTGACCCAGAAAAAGAGAACTTCAAGTTTCACATTAAGTTTTGAGTAGTGAAGCATTTCTAAGCTCAGGAAAGCTTTCCTACTACTGGACCTGGCCCAAGTGTTTGAAAAGAACATCTGGTATGTGGTTTTCTTTCCCAGTTTGTACACTCAACACTGTAATATTTTTAAATACAACTCTTTAACTACAAGCACTCCTAAAAGCTAGCTTTGAAAGACAGAAAAGGTGCAGTCATGCATCTCTGGAAAGCAAAGCTTTGAGATCATTTGGGCATACTGAGATCACTCAGGCACAAACACACTGAAACACAGGAGGTTCCCTCTGAATGTCAGGAAACATTTCTGTACTGTGAGGGTGACCGAGCACTGGCACAGGCTTTCCAGAGAGGCTGTGGAGTCTCCATCCTTGGAGATACTCAAAGGTCAACTGGACGTGGTCCTGGGCAACTGGTTCTGCCAGTAGTTCAGCCTGAGCAGGGGTTGGACCAGATGACCTCCAGAGGTCCCTATGAACCTCAACCCTTCTGTGATCCTGTAACCATGCATTTGGTACTAGAGTCAAAACGTTCTGAAATAAACATACCTAACTGAAAAGCCACCTTAATGGTGCATATAAGTACTTCATTCTGGTAACAGAATTCTGTATGGTAACGGCAAGGTATGTTAACTTGATCGTCAAAGAGTTTTATTGAGAATTTTAGCTTTTTTCAATAGTTTCAGTACTAAGAAACAACGGTAGCAAAATATTTCTCGTAAAGCTGCCCACTTTATATGAACAGCCATGTATTTAAAAACAGACAAAGACAGTAGGAATGGGTACAACACTTTCAAAGGAGAAAAAAATAATTCCAATTTAAGAGAACTGGAAAAAAAAAATGAACAGCTGAAAGGAGCAGTGAAATTCATAGGCTGATGTTCCACAAACAAATGTTTCTGGGGCAGCTCTCTGACCTCCTATTCCCCCTCATTTCTACTTCCTATTACCTTTCCTGCTCCTTGTTAGCACTTATGCACCACTCATTTCTTAGGCTTGCATGTTTTGGAGTAGACCTACAGACAGGCAGATGAGGTAAATTAAAAAAGAATTTTAAAAGCCTATCAAAAATTGTGTTCTTTAATTGGATGCATTCCCATTGATTAAACAACTATACTGTCAATTTAACTGAGGTATCCTAAAATGAGGTGGAATAAATTTATGCCGTAATACTTGTGGTTGCTGCCTTCTATGCTTCACAGTCACACTTAGTAGGATATTGGTGAATACCCAGGAACAAGGAACAGAAATAGGGCACACAAATATATTCCCAAAATCTTTCACTACTGGTTCTCTTGCAAGTTGAAAGCACAGAAAGCTTTCAAAGACAGAGGGGGGAAAAAAATTAATAAAATTGCCTTAATTTTTTCTTCTCCTTTCTTTACTTCCCCATCACTTATGTTTTAAAAAGTTATAAAATATTAATGGGATCTGTGGCTTTATTCATAACTGCAGGAAGCAACTCAAATTTGCAACACTACATGTAGAATATAAAAGTAATATTTCTAAGTCATGTCCAAAAGTTCTTGTGAAAAGACTCTATGCATCCATAACTGAGCATCTGAGGATTATATACTTTGCTTACATGGTGCCTTTTTTCAGCATAGTGAAAAAAACACATTGCTAGAGAGCTAAAAATGGACCATGTGAAGCAAGAGGTCCATTTAATTTAACCACTTTACACATGAGGGAATCAGATATTGCCAAGTAAGAAAAAAGGTTGGGCAAAACTTAACATTTTATACAAGCACTATGATTACCCTAGAAGTCATAAGACTTACTACATTTGGGCAGGCTTTAGTAGAACTAGAGTGGCTGTGATCCCTAAAGTTACAAATACTTTTGTTTAAAACTGTTTAGCTGTAACACATGAAACACTTCAGTTTATTATCACTAAATAAAAGCTTTGGGATGTATTTTTAATATAAATCAATTAATGCTTTTTTCCACAAGAGGAATTAGTAGCATTCCCTTTCTACAGCCTTCCATTTTCCAATCCATTAGAAATGTCTCTGATTTCTAGAGGGAATTTCTGTGATTTAAAAATACTTTCATTTACATTCATGAATAAGAAACCCTTTTCATCCTCTCTGCTGATGCGAAGAAACTGAACATTACTGAAAAAAGCTTCTCTCTTCCAGATGCTTTCCCCATCAAGTTTCTAAAAATTAACTAGATGATACGTCAGCCCTCTTAGAATGAAGACATTTTTCACAGTAAAAGTTTTACAAGGAATGATGTTAATTTGAAAAATTATATTTCTGTAGCTTCTATACATAATTCCTGTGATTCCTACCAGTTAAAAGTTTTCTTTCTTCAGCCTGTTTATCTTCTAACAAACAGCTGTAAGACATGGTGTCAAACCCTTTGTCTGCTTTTTCTTTCACCTCCATCAGTGATTCTTTTTAATAGTAAGGAGTTAGTAAGGACAGCAAGGTAGGAACACAGAGTTGCTATATAAAAAAAACTGTTGACAATAGGTATGTTGCTGACTTCACTCAGATTACTTTCAAACTTGACAATGTTTAAATGACTACTTTTCACACTTCTAAATATATACCTTTAAAATCCATTATTTTAGAAACACAGACACAAGTCAGCCAAAACAAAATTGAAAAGCCTGTTCTAAACAAATCTTAAACTGGGGAGATGCTGATTTCACAGAGCAACCCTGCCAGCAGCACCTGCTGGGACTGAGACACTCCAAGCAGAACAGACCAGCTAATGGCTGGCTCAGTGGATGACAGAAGAGCAGCAGATGTTGTTTATCTTGACTTTTCCAAGGCTTTTGACACTGTCTTCCATAAAATCCCCATAGACCAACTGATATAGACTAGACAAATAGACAGTGAGATGGGCTGAAATCTGGCTGAACTGCTGGGTTCAAAGGACAGTGATCACCATGAACTCCAGCTGGAGGAACATTACTGCTGGCATACTCTAAAGATCATTACTGAGACCAGTACCATTTAAATATTAATGACCTGGATGATGGGACAGCGTGCACCCTCAGCAAGTTTGCTGATGACACAAACTGGAAGGAGTGGCTGATACACCAGCTGGTTGCATCAGCATTCAGAGGGACTTTGAAAAACTGAGTAATAAGCCAACAGGCATCTCATGAAGTTCAACAAAAGGCAATACCAAGTCCTGCACGTAGGGAGGACCAATCCCAGGCACCAGTACAGTACAGAGGATGACCAGCTGGAAAGCAGATCTGCAGAAAAACACGTGGTGGTCCTGATGGACTCCAGAGAGGCCATGAGCCAGCAGGGCCTCCTTGCAGCAAGGAAGGTCAAGAGCATATTAATAGCTGTATTAGGAAGAATGTTGCCGGCATGTCAAGGGAGACAGATGATCCTTCCCCTCTGCTCAGCACTGGTGAGACATGCCTGTAGTGCTGTGCTGAGCTTGTGGGCTCCCCAGTACAAGCAAAACATATGCATCCTAGAGTGAATCCAGTGAAGGACTGCAAAGACGATTAAGGGATTGGAGCATCTGACATATGTGGTGAGACTGGGACTCCGGTCAGGAGGAGAGAAGGCTCAGAGAGATCTTATCCATGTGTATAAATACCTGATGGGGGCAGGGGTAAGCAGTATTTCTTGGTGCCCCACAACACACCAAGAGGCAACAGGCACAGATTACAGATGAAATTCCCCCTGAACAAGGTACGTTTCTACTGTAAGGATGCTCCAGCAATTGAACCAGCTGTCCAAACAGCAAGCTGCTCTAGATGACGCTGCTTTGAGCGGGGGGCTGTTGGACTAGACAATCTCCAGGCACCCTTTCCAACTCTAAGTATTCTATGGTTCTTTGAGGAACAGACAAAAGGAGACCAACTACATCTGAGTAACATGGACCAGGGACCTAGTGTCAGCAGTTTTCTCTGCACAGACCAAGCCTTCAACTAGATAGAACAGTTCCCTTGCACATCAATTGTCTGTATCTGACTGCATTCTATGAAGGCAAGTTGTTCATTAAATTTAGGAAATGCCTCATTGTGCAAGTACAAAAAAACCAAGTTGCTCTTCTCTCCCATACATTTCCTGATGCCCAAACCTCCAGGTCTAACCACTAATAAAACTACTTACCAGAGATTAAGACTATGTGTTTGTTTTCACCAGTCAAATCACTTTATTGTCTATTACAATGTCCATTTGTAGCAGCAAACACCCCCTACTTCAATGGATTTCTTTGCCTCCACTCCAGCCAGTCCTCAAGCAGTAGAGCTAGTTTAACCAAAATAGGCTAATGGGAAATCATCCTTCTCTTCTCATTATGACTGTTCTCACATATCAACGTATTGACAGCTTTGGTTTACAACTGTAGGAAAAATGAGAGGAACCAAGAGAATGACAGAGAGAAAAGCAACATCTCACTCATGAGGAGCAGGCACCTGTGCACTGACCCAATTAGACATTCAAACACTTGTCACTTTGGAGCTGGCTGGTTGTCACTCATCCAAGTAGCCCCAGGGGACCTATTGTATGGTGGCATTCCCTGACAGAAGAACTGGAGCTATGGAGGCAATGAGGGCACAGTGATAGGGTGCCAGGATCCTGGTGTGCAAGAGCAGCCAGAAGCAAAGCCAAAGAACTTCAGAGCTTCCTTAACTTGGTTACCATCCAAAAAGCCTTTCAGAGTCTTCAATGGTTATCTTTTTTTTCAAAGCAGTCTAGTTTAAAAACCTTACAGTAACAGTCCTCTTTATCCAAAGCTACATTTAACTCTTGAATGACTAACACAGGAACTGTTTCAGAAGAGATCCCTGAAAGATTTTTTTTTTTTAAATTTAAAAGAAGAAAATTTAATTGCAGGGAGAGGATGTGCTATTACTTTTAGTAACACTGCCGACATGTAATTAAAAAATCAAAGCATTTCAGTGCCCATCTCCTCCCTTCCCTCTTCTAAGCATGTTATCGATGCTTTCAGACGCTGTCTGCTTGAACACATAAATGAGGGATAAAGCCCTGTGCACCATCCACGCCTACGCACTAGGAAAGATAGAAAAGGTCTGTTCTAGTAGACTCTGTACAATACTGTATTCAAGACCCCCAAATCAGATTTTTCATTCAAAAAAAAAATCAGATATTAAAACACAGATGACTATTCAACAGCTACTACTGACTTCAAGTAAGGCTATCTCTGTTTGTTATGAGGAAAGATTTACACAAATTAAATACAAGAACAGGAAGAAGTCGGGGGAGGATTGAAAAAAAAGAAGAATCAAAGCTTACTCCAAAACTTCCAAAGCAGGCATTTAACCTTAGGACCTAAACCATGAGAGTGAAGAATTCAGAATGTCCCCATCACCAAATCTGTGGTCTATACTAGACGGAAAAAAAACCTTCTAAGCTTTTTCATACAGAAATATCTGGAGTCCTTTTTAAGACCATTTGTTGCCGACTCACTTTTTTACTAGTTGAATTGTCTCGATATCTGTTCTCTCCAGCAAGTAACATCAGAGCAGATGAAGCCTACCTTCATCTACGTGAAGCTATGGAACACTTCTAGCTGTTTTTCCAGTTAACCTTTGATATAAGCCCTTCAGTTAAAAGCTGAGCTGACATTTTTTTTAAATGATATTAATAATAAATTGTTAATTCAAACAAACATGGAAATGCAGATAAACACAGAACATATTACATGATTACCCTGATAATACTTAATAGAAACTGAACAGAAAAATAGAAACTTAACAGATAGAAACAGCTTGGGTTTTTTTTTTCCCCCCAGGGATCACAGGAAATTAAAATTTAGAGGTAATAAAATTATCTTACCTTTGTACAAATAGCTTCAGAGCAAGATGGTCTCTGTCTTTACTTTTCCTTATTTCTTAGCACCTGTATGACAGGTCTTTATGTTACTGCCTTGCCTGAAAAAATAATATACAACCTGAAGTACTTATCAAGGCCAATAATTACATTCACTGTTAAACTACAAGAAATGCATCAGATACATCTTGATACAGCTGCAGTGTCAAATCCAATTAAGTAGAATGGTATTTTAATAAGCAGCTCCCTAGCTTTCAAAATAATGTTTTGC
Source organism: Porphyrio hochstetteri (assembly GCA_020800305.1). Lineage (NCBI taxonomy): Eukaryota > Metazoa > Chordata > Aves > Gruiformes > Rallidae > Porphyrio > Porphyrio hochstetteri. The sequence goes on from CM036905.1 coordinate 38,274,546, forward strand.
ATTTAGGTCTCCAAAATAACATAGCTGGTCACATCAGATCAGACCAGACCACCCCTATAGTCATCCAGGTTTGCTGCATCATCAGTGAAAAACACTCAATGCTTCGCAAACCTAAGTTCTCTAATGGTTTGTTCCAGTCAATTTGTGACCTGTCAGATCTCCCACTTTCTAGGAGAATATCCTAAATTCTAGTTGAGGAATGGGACAGAGAACCCCTTCTCTCCATACCACACACCACCCCCCTCCTGCCCCCCCAGCTGAAAGCACAACACAAAGAAAGAGGAAACAGCAGGAAAGTTTGTTTTGAATTCAGCTGCTACCTTCTTCCTTTGTACAGCAGTTCCTCGCTTCTCACTCCTCGTTACTCGAACATTTAAGCAATCTGAAGTTTTGTTGAGAAGGAGGATGTCTGTTTTTCCTTAGTAATGCTTCTGTGGAGTTGAGCGAGGTGTAAGTAGGACTATGAATTTTGAAAATTAGTTTCAAAATCTGAGGATTTCCCTTACAATATGCGTTACTCATCTGTACACTCAGCTGTGCTTGCCACTACATGAAGCGCTTAGTGAACTAGGAATGAAGTGAAGCTAACAGCAACAGATTAGCATTACTGCAGCACCTGTTATTTTATAAAACATATACTTCTGTGTACAGTATATCTCTAAGAAAGTAATTAAAGCTCATCATTTGCTCGTAACTGCAGATTAGCACTACTCTGTAAGGTAAAAAAGGAAAGACTGCACCATCTCAATTTACAACAGTGAAACAGTAAGATCAGTTTGATTTCCCACCAAACTGATAACATAATTGTACAAATTCTTTCAGTATACTTTTAAAAGCCTTTTTATTGCTAAATTGGTCTGCCAATTGGCAGAACCCTATCGACAAGAACTCCTGTAACTTTCTTCCAGTAACAAACAGCACTTCTCATGAATTGCTCCTTACCGTGCTCCTCCCAATCAACTTGTTGCTCTTACATAATAAAGCACTGGAAATAATGCACTATCATCGTAACTGGGAGCTTGGCAAATATACTTCATTTCACTGGACTGAAATTCACTTAGACAATTCACTTCATTGCTTTCATCTTTATTCAGACACTCAAATCCCTTCCTACCCCCCGCCTCTACATTCAGCTGGAACAGCTGCCTACAAACCAACAGGACCTTGATGAGCCAAAGTCAACACAGAACCTCCATTCAGAGCAGCTATACACACGCAACTCCTAATTGACCAAAACACTCGAATACAACAATGATCACACATATCCCATTATATAAAGGTAATGGCTAAATCTACCCTGCCATTCATGCTGCCTCCTGGCTGGTTTGGTCCACCAACTCACTGCTTCCACGACAAAACCAGAGCACACTCTGGGGAATGCTCCACAGCCCAAGGGACCCTTCCATAGTGCAGTATAGCTAAGACTGAGTAAATTCTGATTCTCCACTCCAGACAGTCCCACGATTCTCCCAAGCAAAGCACTGCATCCTCAGTTGCACATTCCACCTGCCTCCACATGACAGTCCAACAGAGCACACAGCACGGACCTACAGTATTAGGCTGCACAATCGTAACTTCAGTGGGCTGCAATATGGCTCTTATTATTTCAGACACTCTGGACTAAAACCACTAGCTGCCTATTAGGGCTGCAGGAACACCACAGTACTCAGATGAAACTCAGATTATGGCCGGTCTATTTCATAAGACTAATTTTCTAAAACATTAAAACATAGAGGCAGACTAGCCCTTGCCAACTAGCCTACCTTGACAGGAATTCATCCTTGTCTTGCTGTTATTAATAAAGAATAGCTGCAGCCTCAAGGGCTATGTTTAAAAGTTAGGCATGACTTTAAACCCAGGATCAGCTTGTGTAAGACCTCACATACAGCAGAAAACCATAGCTCTGTTGACACTGCGGGTAACCTTTCCTAGACTTCTAAAGCTCGTTAAAAGAGGGGGGAAAAAACCTCACCACTTGGTTCCTCTTACTCTTTTGAAGTAAACATGGTTATATAACAATATATATAGTTTGGGACATACTATAAGGAATTACATTTTCCAGTGTTTTATTGGGAGAACAGAAGCAGTACTACAGTCAAACTGTTTTCAGTTGCTGGGTAAGTAATGGTCAGAATATCAGTCTCCAGGATGCCTGGACTACACACATGCTGCTCCAAAAACAAATATTTGCCATGGTTCTTCTTGACATCTGCAGCTTTAACCTGTTTACAGTCCATGATCAGATTCTTTTGCTGTGACGTTATTTTCTCTGAGAGTCTCTTAGGGGGGAGCTTAACAAAAGCTTGAAACTCCAGAAAAATTATACCCATGGGGAGTTCTGTGAAACACGTACAGAAAAGCACCCGAGCATCCAAAAATCAGCTCAGATGGAATGAGGGTGAAGCAGTCTCAGATTTGCTTTTATTTTTTTGCTGACAGATGACATAAAAGTTTGCATTCTTATTCACAATATTAAGTGCATAATGAGGATATTTTGAATGGCTCGGTGACATGATCTTACAGAAGTCAAACAGGTAAAGTCCCGTGTATTTCATTCTAGCTAGGAACCCCTCATATCCAAACATGTAAATTAATAACCAGGTGTCTGGCTTCCAAACAGAGAGGAACATTTATACCCTTACAGGAGAACTGTGAATGACATAGCATGAATTAAAACAAAACAAAACAAACAACAACAACAAAAAAAATCAACCCACACCACCAACCCCAAAACAGAAAAAAAAAAAAAAGAAGAGGAAAAACCCCTCAAGGAAGAGGGTAAAAAAGATTGTTTAAAAAAAAAAATGTCTACTGAGTTGATGAAACTGTTTTTTAAACTTATTATATGTATTTGGGGTCATGTAATTTCTGATTTTCAGTGCATGAGTTTGGCCACTGGCATATTGTGGAAATATAAAGCATGGCTTTTATTTTTCTGCACCTGACAGTATGCTTACTGTGTACTTAACTTAAAAAAAAATCTGTGAAAACTGCAATGTCATAGTACTGTTGCTTTACAAGTTTTTCTAGTAATGGTACTGATAGACTTCAGAGAAGTAAAGTTTAGAATAAAAAAAATACACTGATTGCAGTGCATAACTATGCAAAAAGTTCAAGTATAAAAAAATTCAAAATACAAAAATTCCATTTTTCTTCTACAGTCTGACAGGCCAAATAGTTTTATATAAAATGTATTAATTAAAAGGTTAAGATCCTTTAAAGGTCTTAGTGTAACCTTAAAAAGAAATAGAATGAGACAATACGCAGCTTTCTCCTGAAATAGTTTATTTCTATACACACATACATGCATTTTATATGTGTGTGTGTAACATTCAGTTCCCTTTTACTTTACAATACTGCAGAAAAGTTATTTAATACAAAACATTTCCAGGAGACCTAGAAAGGTATTTGCTTTGTTGCTTTATTTAGTGTATTTAAGCTCAGTTTTATGCAATCCAGAACTACAGAGCTCCATTATTCACTCTCATGTCATTTCTTCTTTCAGAACTAAGGAGTGATGAGGAGCCCTCAGAAAAGGGGAAACTACCCCGTTGGTTGATGAGGCCAGTGATCCATCTTTCTGTCATGTCTATCTTATTTATGGTACTGCTCAACCCCAGAAGATTCTGACAAAGTAATGATGGAATAAAATATCCTGGAAATACACCAAAAATAAAACTGTTTGGGTTTTTTAATTTCTCATACACACCCCCTTGTGAAGGCATTTCCTAAGGGAAATAGTCCAGACAAAATAATATTAAGGTCCATTAGAACAATATGTCAATTTTACACATATAATGATCTAAGCAGAATACAGATTTCATCTGATCTTTAACACACTGCAGTCATTACTCCATGGCTACAAACTATAGCTGCATTGATTGTAGTTCCTAGACAGATAACCGAAGTGAAATGGTTCAGTAAGTTAATACAGAATTATTCTCCTCCTCAGAGGAATAAACTCCATTTCCTCACGTTACTCCATTCCAATAAATTTAACTGGCCAGTACTAAGGTACACAAACCTCAGCTACATAAGTGAGAAGAATCAGAAAAGGGAAATAAGCCATTACCTTGTGCATATAGCTACATAGTCCACTTAGTCCTCTTTTTTCTTCTTTCTTTTTGTTAGTAAGAGACAAGAATGTGTAACATGCTCCCCTTCGTGTTGTAATCTTGACAAAACTCTGCTGTTAAGCCTTGCTGTTGCTGGACTGTGTGCAGAAGCACGTACAAGAGGAGCAGTTTCCAGCACCCCGTCGCTTTGTCCTCAGCCCTCCCAAGCTTCTGTGTGATCAGCACAGGCTTTGTGGTCATACAATAGGGGTTAAACATTTCCCTGTATTTATTTAAAAGCAGACCTAAATCTGCTTAGCTGCACGAACCTTTTAGTAAAATGATGCTCGCTATCTAAGGGTATTTTTCCATTCTTTTGTTTATAAGTAATTGGCTTATATCAACAAAAAAAGGCGCTATTTTTCATTACACACAGTGCATAAACAATGCAGCCACTAAAATCAATGAATATTTTTATCCAGATACCCACAATTTCCCCTGAAGCAACCACCTGCAACTTGACTCTTAACTTCGAGCTCCAGTTTCGTTTTCCCTTTATGTTCATTCCACTTGATAACTTGCCAATGGGGCAACCCTCTGGTCTCCATCGACAGTGTCTGAGAGTTAAATCACTGCAAAAGCTACTCTTGGTGCTGAGCGGTGAAATTTCAGTACAAGAGACAAAACTTAAACGTACTGATAAAGAAAAACATTACAGAAGAGCTGAATGTGCTTGCCCACAGCATGAAAGCCACCAATCTCATGCAGTATGTGAACCTCGGGACCACCTTTGCTTTCCAAGGAACTACTTTACAGCAACGCTGGTACAGAACAGTGGCTTTTTTTACTACTAAAGAAAGAAATACTATTAAAAACTTTTAATTTCTGTTCTGCCACAAATCCAGGTGGTTTTTTAAAATTATTTTTATTTTAAGTTCAGTTAAATAGTTTCCAACTTTAGGGGGTTTGCAGCTTTTTACAGGTAGCAGTAAGAATTCTGTCAGCATTTATTAGCACCAGCACTAGTTGGGAACAATAACCTCATGTGCTCCTTTGAAACCTATTCTGTTCTCAAGGCTTATTGGAACAATGCTTTTCTTCAACAAAACTACAATCTCTACTTAAGAATCTACTTCAAAGCAGATTGCCAGTGAGGTTCAGTAATGACTACGTCCACCTAACCTCTTAAACTTGCAGAAACAGAACCAAAGTATCTTATCTGAGCTCCCAATCCACCTCTGTACCACTCCTCTAAAACTGAAAAGGACTTAGCTGAGAAAGCTAAACATCTTAGAAGAAGTTACAGGCGATTTATTTTTCATGTGAAGATTTATCAGGAAATAATATATTGCTGATTAGGCAAAATCTCTGCCATTCAAAGTTACTGCTTGTTAAATGCACATTTGTAACTGTATATTCTGATGAAAACATCTGCCATGAAACTGTAACTAAGCAGCTACTTACAATGCTGCAAATGTGGCACAATATTAATCTAGTCTTTGTATTCAGTACCCATTTAATTTTTGCAAAAGCTCAATTCTCAAAATCGCTATTTTCATGGCTTCAATCACTCCTTCCAAAATGAAGTCCCAAATTAAAAAGGCAGTTTTGCCAATCCAGTAGCTTAACCATTTGCTCCCCTTCTGCCTTTGATATCACACTATATCATCAAATTAACTAAAATGCAGCTGATTTAACAGGGGTTTTAGGTTTAGCTGGGTTTAAGCAAAAATTGTTTTCTGAATTTTAGAGCTGAATGAGAGAAGGGCAGGGCTCATTTTGTCATCTGATTGACCAAGCCTAATCAGAATTATTTCTGCACACTGCTTCACTACAGCTGTAGACCCATTAAACACTAAATGCTCTGGAGGCCCGTTCCCCTTCAGCTTCCCACTGTGACTCCTACTTTTCAGCCGGTAGCTACTCAGTGGGCTACTCAAAACATTAAAAAAACTGGAGGTGTTATATCTAATGGACAGCTCAAAACCCATAGCAAAATCTGTCACTTGCTGTCAGGACAGCAGCTATCATAATAGAACAGACTCTTTGTGATGGAAACTTAAAAAGAAGACTTGGAACTGGCTCTCTTACCTCCCAATACATTTTTACTAGGAGTCACAGCAGTTATTTTTTTCCTTCAATAGAAAGAATCATGTCTGCCTCTGAAAATGTTCACTGAGATATGCACATTTTGTAGCAACAGTAATCTTACCCATGGCATCTTGTTTTACATCTTATTACCATTTTAGCCTCAGGGAGCCTTTAAACTAATATAACCATTAGGAATATCTTACTGCACAATTTACACGTTAGCAAAACTACTTTTTAACCTATTGAACTGTTTAAGTTTAAAATAACTGAGATGTGGACATAGAGCACACAATTCCTTACACACTCTGAAAAACATCAGTTTCCTGATGATACAGGCTTCTCATCTATCTGCCTTTTTAAGCATTTTTGGCTTTCCCTGTCAAACATCCTCAACTCTTTCCTGATATAATACTTGTAAAGATACAAACCATTTATTCTTTCTGAGGTCAAAGCCACAGTCCATAAAAATTTAGCTAGTGTAATACTGAGATGAGATCTTAAAGCAGCTCAACAGCTAACTCACTGTAGTTTAATCCCAGATGCTCACCTTTTTGGCTGTGGTAAGTCAGACTGGGCAAACAGGTATGGGATCTGTAACTACAGAAAGACAGGGTGGTCCACAAGTATCCAGGGACAGGGTGCAATCAGACATGGTTAGAATGAACCCAAAATAAAAGATGCTGGTGGTGTTAGGCAGCTGCAGCTGCAAAGATAAAATAGTTTCCTTGTGTAATACAGAAGTCTCACTATCATAGTACTATAATAAAAAATGGGGCTGGTTTTTCACCTGTTATCTTGGACACTGTATATACATTTACAACTTTTATATGCCTGGAGAATCCATCAGAAGTCGCATAAACATCTTTTAGACCAAAGATTTCAGTATTAAAAGGTAGGCATACAGGTATATCCTTATCTCCATTATGTTTCCTGACATGTCCACCTGACAGTATTTCATTTTGATAATCGCATCAGGACCAAGAATAGGTGCACTAACAGGTGGCTGGAGATATTTAAATCACTAGTAATGTTTGTTTGAAAAGCAAGAGAGAAAATACTTCTACTCCCTACGCACATCTTTGTTCCTCATACATATTTTGATAGAGTCATTTAGCACTATTGTTCACATATTTGAATCCGCATACAGAATTTATTCTTTTCCATTTTCCAGATTCAGTTTCCTTTAACTCACCAGTACTAGGCCAAGTTTACTATGATCCTAATTTTGTATGCAAAGGGAAGATCCATATTGTTTCCAGTTTATGAAAAATGCCTTTAGGATTAAAGGGTCTGAAAGGACCTTAAAGCGTAGGTGACGTTCAAAAATATAGCATACCAAGATATATAAAAATATTCACTGCTACCTGTGTATCCTCCTCCCAAAATGCCATTCCAAATATTTGGGTTGGGAGATGAATTTTAAGGAGTGGCTAGTAAGTGCTACTCTGAAGTGGAAATTGTGAAAATCAGGATCCTCTGAGGATTTTAAAACTGGTTTGCTTTAATATCACCATAACCACTTCCACTGGTTTTAGCTGTTACCATTGAAATTCAAGTAAGTCTGTTAAATTAAGGCCATTGCTGTCATGTCCTCAGTAATAATTTGTTCTTTTGGGTTTTTGTTGTTTGGGTTTTTTTCCCCTACAAATGTACATAAGGGTGCTCTATACCAGAACACAGGCAGTTATCCCTTAGTACAGACACCAACAATTTATAGTAGGCAAAGCAGGTTAAATAATTTTAAGCTAGACCCAAATAACCTTTTATTTTCTTCCAAAGTCATTGTAGCTTGTACGTCCTGATTATCATTCCTAGACTAGTCTGTCTCCTTTCTACATTGTACCAGCCAAAGCTGGCTATCTGCCAGCTACAGAAAAAAAAACACTTACCGAAGACTTTGGGGATGCAGCCACATACTGTTTAGATTTCCCCGAATCTCTTACAGGGAGAGATTTTGTTCCCAGACATAAGGAGTATAAGATGTTTATCACAAAGAGAAGTCGTCAAGGAGAGCAAGGTTTCCCAGAAGTGACTCCAGCACAGCAGACTGAGAAGAGCCCTCTTCAAATAACTCAGGGTTCGTTCACTTCATTAATTTAGCAGCTATAACAGACAGCTTAGTACTGCCATAGATCCAAGTATGCAGGCTTGCTTTCTGCCTTCATGGTATTTTTTGATGAGGATGTTATATAAGAAGATTCACAGCATTAACTTTAATTACACTAAGATTTTTCTCTAGGACTGTTCACCCTTTTTCATAAAGAAACAAATGTTTTCCTACTCTTTGTGCATTCGTGTCCTTGACTGCTGAATGCCTAAAACAGTTTAAATGCACGGGTCACAGAGACCCATGTAAGTGCAGACAAATGTATGCTTCCTCACCCCAGGATGAGGAGACTTACCAGCCACTAGTAAACCAATTGCAGCTTCAGGAACAGAACCTATTTGCTGATGCTGCACTGCTTGTAGATAACTAGACAAGTTACCGAAACTAAACCCCTCTTAAACACATTAAGTGCATGGCCTAAATGAATTTACATCAGCTATACAAAAAAGATTGAACAGAATCAAGCCCGAGGGAGAAAGGGAAGAGGATAAAAGGGAGATGATGACAGCTACAAAACTGGGTTAGAATCTTGGTTCTGGTTTGAAAAAGAAAAACAAAAGCAAACCTACACAACAAAAATACCAAATAAACCCCAAACCAACCAAACAGGAAAACAAAACCAAAAAAACAACAGCTACCCAAACAAGCAAACAGAAAAGTCAAAAACACAGAAACAAGATTCTGGCATGTGCCATTCTCAATCCATGTTTGAGGGTAGGGAAAAAACATTACAGTGTGTCTTTTTTGGTTGCAGAAATCGTTTTGGGACACTTCAGCTGCTCAAGAGGGGTTTTTTCTCCTTGGTAAGGCACATGTTGTTTGAACTTTGCCTGTGATATATGCACTGCATCTGAGGCTGTGCTACCCACACAGGATCTGGTTGGAGCAAGGCCCAATTCTCCTCCTGATACTCCTCAGCTGCCACCACACCTACAAGCACCTGGTTTCATCAGTCTTCAGCTTTGCTTGAAGGTTCTCTACCTACCTACCATTCTTTTCCCTGTAACAGTTTGAAAGAATTTAGCAGCTCTCTGATTGAATGGTTCCAACGTTTTTTCTGACAATCTGAAACTAAGATTATCCACCCAAAACTCCTAAAGGACTGTGGGTACACACAGAGCATACCCAGCACACAAAGGGGACAGGCTCCCAAAAGCACTGGCATGGCTGTGATTTTCTTTAAAATGAGAACCAGAGAAAGTACTGTACAGCAGCGCTTCCTCCTTTACACAGAGCAGGCCTGGCTGTGGCTCATGGCAGCATTCTGCCCTCAGTGGCACAGCTTCTGCAGGAAGGCAGAGAAGATACTCTCATACCCCTGCAGATCATATTTGAGGAAGACATTGAAGTAAAAAAACCAAAAAAAACCAACAAACAAACCCCCCAAAACCCCCCAGAGCTCTCTATTCTTCCACCCTTTGTCCTTGCTGTTTAAAGATCCTAACACATGATGAATAGGGATTTTCCTCAGAGATAAAAGATGTGGTGTTGAACCTACTTTGAAAAAGGATGCAGTTTAGCTCAAGTCTCTTATCCACCAAGTATTGCAGTGTCGCGGCTGTCTGTTGGAAAAGGCACAAATCTGTGGGAATTCTTCCAATAAGTTTCAAACTCAAACAGCTTCACTGAAAAACCAGCACCCAGCAGTAAAGCAGAGTCTGAATAGAAAGAAATGGAGACACTTCCCAATTATCAGTCTTCCTCTGGCCCAGCTCTTCACAACTACATGCTGCTGGCTCCAGAGTAGGACCCTCAAGGACCACCTACATTAACAGGTAGTGCAGTACAAAGTGGGAAAGGGGGTTGTTACAAACTGAGCAGCTCTACACAATACCTGTGTGCACCTGTACATGCCCAGGTTTGGCAGAGTTACCGTGACACAGAAATCCTTCATTTTGCTGTTTTGAGATACTTCCCATTTTTCAAGAGAAAAGCTGCATGTTGTATGTACATAAACATGTTTCTGAACGTGATCTTCCCTGGACTTCACGTGAAGCCTGGTTTCTGACTGAGGCTAAACCATGAACATCTATGCACATCACACATGAAACTGCCTTCAGGTGTAAGTTCTTAAAACATTCTAAGTTTTCCACTACAGTAGAGTCCTTTCATAATGATTAAGACTATAAGGTTTCAATTTTTCAAGGGTCTTTTTGTCAATCATCTAATAGGTAAATAATTTTGGTACTTTTGATGACTACTGATCGGGAAGAAGTTTCAACTGTTGATGTGGAGATGAAAAAATTTCAAATGCTTAAACCATTAGTTCTCGCAGTCTAGTCAAATTGCATTTAATCTTAAATAAATTTGAATAATTCAGTAGTTCTTACGGAAAAAGGACATTTGATATTTTTCTTTGTAATTATACTCCTGATTTCAACATAGTCTCTCAATGTGCCATTCATATCTGCACAAAGACTACATGTTACTGGTATCTTGTAAGCTGTCAAAGGACTTAGTGTATCAATGAACTTCGCTGAACTTATGTTTCATGAATAGAGTAAATATTTCACTTTTAGGATAGCCACTGTTAAGCAGTAGACACACAGGCATAAAGGCTTCTTCACCTCTGCAACAACAGAAAAGGGAACTATTTGTATTTTCTTTAAAGATAGTTACTATATGGCAATAGAGGTGAACAATAAGAGCCACACACTCAAAAGACAGTTTCAGCAAAAAAATACAGTATGAAAATACTAACAGTAGAGGGGGAAAAAAATAGTAGGATATAAGGTATACAAAATATCCAAGGGTAGAGATAAAGTCATCATTAAAATATTTTAATATTTTTTTAATATGGAAATGTTATGTTATTAAAATAATTAACATCAGATTCACTATAACAAAATTCTCATACACCCAAACTCACAGCAGGCTCAGGTTTTGATTTGCATGCACTGCATGATTGTGTTCTGCACAGGAAGAGATGAAATATTCACACACATTAAAAAAAATGGGCTTATAAACTCCAGAGAAGCTGTGCCCTTTACAGTTTTTCTTTACTTTGCACATTTGTCAAATGACTTGCTATACAAAAGAACACTTTAAGAAAAGTCCATAAATCTCCATAAGAACCTGACCTTTGTGGAGTCTGTTTTGCTGGTATCAGCCAGCCACATGAGGAGCAGAGGCACCACTCCTCTTTCTAGCCGCTTGAGGAGGAGTTTGGAATCACTTCTGCACTTAGGAGCCTGGAGTTGCCAACTATCCAGTTCAGTTATTTACTATTTACCTTCTATATCATAAGTCTGTGTGGATCAGCCCCAACTACAACTGCAGACATAGGGCTAGAGCAGCTGGAAAAATGGCACAGCCGTAACTCTGTGACACCAACAGGTACAGCTTATGGAACTAACTCCTGAGGCCAGGCAGTCCCTCTGCAGTAAGTCTCCTCCTTCCATTAGGACTGTATGACACGAGTCCGAAGGTATTATTGTGGGGCACTCAAATTATTTTACTTTTCAATTGGAGCAGGAAAAATATAATTTACATATAATTTCTATATTTAAATATAATCCATTTTAAGCCCTTTTTGCTTACCAAATTGTATGCCGTATATACAGCTGTAAACAAGCTACCTGTTTTACAAACTCAGTGGAGATCTCCATCCCTAGAATGCACTTTCCTTGTACAAGAGCCTGTGGCACTGGAATCCAACTGGCCATGGCCAGGAAGTCAGTGTGTTTCCTGCAGGTGGCCGAGGTAGCAGAAATGTGCTGCGTTCCCCTCCAAAAGCACAGATAATGCGTTGTTGTGGTTTTGTATGTCTGGGTTCAGGTGGAGGAGAGGAGGGTTGCAGGGGCGGCTTCTGCAAGAAGCAGCTAGCAGCTTTGTGTAGGCCCAAAAGAGTAAACACCAGCTGGGCTCAAGGTGGGACCTGCCACTGACCACTGAGCCCCATCAGTGATGGTCACAGCACCTCTGGGAGTCACATTTAGGAGGAAAAAAAAAAAAAAAAGAAAAAAAGCATGCAGCCACATTTTGCCACCAGAGAAGGGAGTGAGAAGATGTAAGAAACTGTGCAGACACCAAGGCCAGTGAAGAAGGGGTGGGCAGTTGCAAGGGAGGAGGCCAGAGAAAGATTCCCCTGCAGCTTGTGAAGAAGACCATGGTGGAGCATGCAGCCCATGGATGATGATACAGAGGAGAGATCATATCTGCAGCCCATTAAGGATCCTGTGCTGGAGTGGGTAGAAACACCTGAAGGTCACTGTGATCCTATGGGAACCCCACATTGGAGCAAGCTCCTGGCAGGACCTGCAGCCCATGGAGAGGCAGGCCCACGCCGGAGCAGGTTTGCTGGGGGAACTTGTAACTCCATGGGGGACCAGGCTGGAGCAGTCTGGGCCTTAGAGATTGAGAGATATTCTGTGATTCTATGACTGCACCCCATAGCAGTGACCCACACTGGGGCAGCTGGGGAAGAGCTGAAGCCCCGTGGGAAAGGACTCACAAGTTCATGGAGGACTGTCTCCCACAGGTAGGACCCCACGTTGGAACAAGGGAAGAGTGTGAGGAATGTGTCCCCCCCAGCAAGAAGGAAAACAACTTGTGACACCGGTGCGGAGGGGAGGGCAGGAAGAAGTTATGAATGAAGTTAAATCGGCAAAGAAGGGGGGGGTGGGGGCGGAGGTGCTTTAAGATCTGGTCGCACTTCTCATTATCCGACTCTGGTGTCACTCTGTGTATGCATGTAGTATAATAAATTAGATTTTTCTTTTTGTCCATGTTGAGTCTGCTTCGCCCATGACACTGATTGCAGAATGATCTCTCCCTGTCCTTATCTCGACTCCTAAGCCTCTCAATATATATTTTCTCCCCTGTCCAGCTGAGAAGGAGAGTGATAGAGCAGCTTTGGTGGGCATCTGGTCCCCAGCCAGGGTCAAACCACCACACGCATACAGGAAACAAATGCAGCCTCAAGGCTCAAAGTTCAATGAGTTTACGACATACACAGCAATCAATATGATCTTAGAAAGCCAGGGGTTTGCCTTTGATGTGCTTCTAAGAACTTGACTAAAAGCAATAACTACCTAGAGGATGATTATGTAAAAGACTGAGGACTTGACTACATACTGCAGTAATTCAGTAAATAAAATCAAAAGTATATTTCATTCCAATGTTGCTGTGGAACTGTTTCCCAAGTGCAAATCAGATATTTTTTTCCTGCCGTTGCCATGGTGTTGCGGTCGGTCTAGGATAATCCATCGGCACAGGCAGTGTTGGTATGCATGCACAGTTCTCCCTTATCAGAAAAATAATAACACTTGAACAATGACCACAAGTAGAAAACAACTTCAAAAACATACTTTTACTCTCAAAACACTCCAAACAGCAAGAGATAAAGTGTATGCTACTGCAAAGCCAAGTCCAATATGGGAACTAGCATCCAAACAGTTAAAATGAGAAAAAAAACCCAAAACAGCAGAAGAAAAAAAATAGATAGTGCAGGCTCCTTAAAAGGATTTGTAGGCACGTATTAATTAAGGTTAACACCTAGTGCTAACTCACTTTGAAGTACTGAGATAGCTTTTAAAACACACAGCAAAGTTAAAATTATTAATGTTTAATGTTATTTTGACCTTAACCACTGACAAGATATCTATTTTATCAAACAAAAACCCCAACGTTAAAGAACATCTGAACTTGTTTGAGATAGACATTCAAGCTTAAATCATGCAGAGTAAAACTTTCAGCTTCCAGTTCCTGAGGACATTTGAATTCTGCTCTCACAACAGCGACAACACTACCAACTTAATGAAGGCATCTGAATTAAAACAAGTTTATTTTGATTTTGCTTAGCCATTTTGTAAAAGTAATCACAAGGAAATAACTCTGGCTTTTATAATTTAAGAAAGTCATTCTGGTTTTAAGTTTAAACTAAAAGAGAACCGACACAGAGAAACCTCACACTGATGGCAGTTCTGTTAAAAGAGCTCACACTATTCTGACAGCTTTACAAAGGCCTGACCTCCTCAATGTAACCAGATAAATGATGCTGAACTTGGATTAACTGAGGTGACATCAAACAGTAAAGTAACAGTATCTGTCAGCTGAAAAGTGTCTGTTCCCCCATCCCTCCCATGTTAATATGCAAGTTAATAAAATTCAGCTGTGCACATATAAAGTGAAGTCAGGTACATTCATTTATGTGGAAAATTAAAATTTAAAAAAATAAATATAGATTTAAATATAAGCCTGTTTTATAGAGTATTCTACAAGCTTCAAACCACGACTTAATAGAGCACAAATAGCTGCTTTTATTTTACACATCCTATTGAGAGCGTAAATGACTTAGGGCTACAGAGCAGCAGCAGATGATATACTCCAGTGTGACAATTCTACAAGCTTCAAAAGACAAAAAGCTTAGGTGATGACAAGATCACACTAACAGATACTAGTCCTCCACTCCGTTCTGCACAGTCCTGCTGTTTCCTTCTCACACTGCAACTACCAGGACTCTGCACCCCAGCCCCAGCCCGACTCCTCTGACCCCAGTTCCCAATCCACTGCAAACTGGACAGCTACTTTTAAATCTCAGCAGTGGACAGAATCTCCATGTGTAAGTCATACCCCTTTTTGATCAAGCACTGCAACATACCTGTGTTAGGATTGCTTTCTGCTCAATGTGTCTGACTGTTTAAATCAGTCCCCGACTCAACCTCTGCTGCATTCACTGGAATCACTGCAGAGTATATCCTTCCCCTTTTTATATATCAGAGGCAAGCAACAAATGCATCTGGATTTATGCAGGTACTTCAGGCACCTGGGTATTGAAACATGGGAAAAGAACTAAACTAAGTGATAAGACAGTCTGCAGTACTGTCTGTGCAAAATGACAGCAAGATATTTTCATTTTGCATCAAGTACATGTATTGATAACACCTGTCAAAGCGACAGGGAATCAAATTAATTTTCACCACCTGCTGAGAAGGTGAGCAATCCACAGAAGCCACCTGGCTTCCCTAATAAGCAGCAAAGCATAAGGTAATGAGGAAAATAAACCCCATACTCCTTCCCTCACAACACCTAGGGATTGCTTTTGCCCCAGGAGGAAGGGCAAGGAACACTAACAAAACCAAACTTCCTCCAGAGATGATTTTAATCTTGGCTACAAAGTTGGGAAACCCAAGGTGTTTCTGTGAGCTGGCAGGTGATTAAAGCTGCCAAGCTCCATGCTCTCCCGAAGGGCAGCAGGAACATGGGGGTTTGTGCTGCAAACCCCCACTGACTGGCAGGAAAAGTGCTGACAGAGCATCCGCCAGCGCCACAATGACGGCGGTCACTAAGCCTGGATATTGGGGGTTCAACAATGTTGCAAGCACTAACTCTGTGAGAGTGAGAAAGAGTCCCATGAGACTATCAGTAGGTATCTTAAAATGGAAAAAGCCAAGTCATCCATGCTAGAAGCAATGAAGAATTCAGTCCTAGGAAGCAGGAGAGTGTCTGCAGGGTATCTCTCCAGAAGATTTTGACATTAAACACTCTGGGAGTGCCTGTTGGTTCCTTCCGTGGGTACTTCCCCCCACCATCTGATTCCATATACATTTCATAAACAGCATATGGCAGGATGAACTATTATCTGTAAGCTGATCTCTATACCCATATAATTAAATCAAATTTTCCAACAACAATTTCATCCCTGCCCCTTATATAATATATATATTACATAAACTTCAACATGCCTTATCATGTAATAATTATAATGCACACATATTATGAGACCAAAGCTATATCACACTTGCAAATTAATTCTAATGTTTCTATTAAGTGCTAGATCTCAGAGGGTTTCTGATTTCTTTCAGAAAAACCTTCAAAACAGATTTTCAGAGAAACTTTTGGAGAGAGAAACTGTATCAGATGGCATCATTATAAATAATGACATAGCTTAAAAGCAGAGTTGGGAACTTTAGGTCTGTTACAAGCAATCTGAACGCTGACCTTACCTCTGCAGAAGTGATCTAAAGAGAAGAAACATCAAAAAGTGAAATTCTCTTTGCAAAACACCACCAGTGAAAGAGTCAACATGCTTTTGCAGTGGATTACACAGCAGTAGAAAGATGACTTCAAAATTCCGGAGTCAACCTTTGAAGCTGTGTAGCAGATACTGTTCCAAAGCACATTTCAGCCTAGATGAACTTTTTGTACATCTGTGTCACATCTCTTATACTGCTACTCCATAACCCCATCTCATGCTCTCTGCTAATCAAGCTTCAGCTTTTCCAGTCCCTTAAGGTCTCTCCTGCTGCCTCCTTTCTTCCCATCTCTTAATCTTACCTATTCCACTCATTCTTTCCATTACAAATCCATGTGCTCCAAAAGTGCTTGATGTGCCTCCAAATCCATAAACCAGCTTCCAGCTCTTTAGGCAAATCCTTTTCTCTTCATCCCCCAAACTCACAGGCTTAATCTTCTGGCCAGATTGGTCACACCAAACTCATACGTACTGCTCAAGCACAAACACCCACACAAAAAAGAGCAGGAGCTTAAGCACCGAGCTGCTCGACCACCCATGCTGTTTGGTTCTTTCAGCTGGCTTTCTAAAATTCTACCTCCCTTGGGGACTGTTGACAATGGACAGCATAGAAAAGGCAGTATTGCTTCCTTTTCATTCAACAGTGTTCCAACACCATCCTAAGCAGCTCCTGTCACATACATGCTCTTATGTTCCCCAGGACACACAACGTATATAACCAAGTCCATATGATAATAAAAGAACATCCTGCTGAGCTACAGCAGAGTCCTGGCATCATACCAGACACTTTTTACCCAACCTTCCAAAACCATCAAATGATTTAAGGCACAGGATTACCATATAGGACTTGAAGGACACCCAGCATCAAACGCCACACTGGAAGTGGCCAGCCCTTACCAGGGCTGACTTGGCCACTTTACACTGATTGCCTACCAACCAAGGATCTTCTTGCCAGCAATTCCTAGTCCTGGTTTCATCAGCTCCACAGCTCTTTGCAGACTCTGTGCCCCTCCACTCATCCCCTTGCTGACTCTCCTTTCTCCTCGACATCACCAGCTACTCATGCCTCTAAATTACTGACAAGTAACATTATTAAGCAAAGGGAAAACTTCCTTTCCCCCCATAACCACCAGTTCTTTTGCCAAACCCCACAGACTTAGCCAGTCCCCAAGAGCTCATTGCTATAATTACAAAGAAAGCCTTTTCAGACACCTGCAGATATGCTCTGGGATGCACTCAATGTAGAGACAGTATTTGTTACAGCTTATACATTGCAACTGAAAATGGACAACCTGAAATTTACTGAAGGATCTTTATCTCTGCTAATAATAAGCAAGTGGTCACAGATATGACAAAGTATCTATCTTTGACAGAAAGTGAAAGCTTTTTAAATAAAAGATTTTTTTAAACCAAAACTTCTATTCTGTCATCGTCTTCAGAAATGACTGAATTACTCTGGCTGAATCCCTCCCTCAAAAAAAGATGAGACATGATCACTTCTCAGAAGTTATATTTATTTTGTTCAATATGATATCACTGTGCCTGTATGAATTAAAATAACTCAGAATAGGAACCAACACATAACAGCTAATCTCCAGGTTTGAACAGAATTCTAGTTTCATCTCAGCACTGTGTAACAGTTTCTTCAGGTACAATTTTCTTCAAAGTATTAAAGTTTTTCTAAACTACTTTTAAAAACCAGTGGAGGAAAGGCTGCATACAGAACGGGTGCAGCACAAAGCTTACCCAGATGGCTCAGCAGCGTCTGCTCTGCTCAGAGCAAGTAATACTTGACTTTCAGCTCAGCGTTCCCACATTCTCAGGAGGATTCAGGACCGCAGCAAGCATAAGCATCAAGCAGCAGATTATCCTTTACTATATACATAAATGTCATCCACTACAGCAACTGGGGAAGCAGCTGGGATCCTCGGAGCCTGAGCTTAGAAGCCACAAACCGCACACACAGATCTGGGTAGCCTGCACTGAGAGGCACAGACGCTCGCGAGAAGCCCAGCACCAAGGAGCAACCCTGAGCAGCTAAAGATCTCCTTTCTCGTCTGTAACATAACAGTGCCAGTAAGAGGAGCTTTGAATTCAAAAGCAGCACACTGGAAGTAAAATTAGCTCTAAGCGCTGGATCGTGACTTGGCATCTAATCACTGCAGCATCCTACACGATTCCCCAAATCGAGAACTCCCAAGCGGCTGACCTGAACAAAAGCAAACCTCCCCACACGCCTGCAGCACAGTATTTTTAAGGATAAGGAGCTCTGCAAGACACACTGTTCAGGGCAACCATACAGGTCAGACTGTTCTGCACATACTGTGTACACTCACTTTACATTAAGTAATTAGAAACAAAAGCATATGATTCTTTCAATTATGCAATAAGCCTTTAAAAAAGCACTTGAGTATTTGATTGCTACATGCAGTGGGCAGAGATCTGTATTTTTAAATAAACGTTGCTAAATTTCCCCCTCCACCCCATCTCAATCTCTGGTTTTGACTGCATTTTGAGAGAAATCTATGTGTTTTAACCCAGCTGGAGCAGTTTATAGATAGAAAACTAAAGCCAGGAAAGAATTCCCAGTGTGAAGGCAGAAAACCCACTCCAGACAACCTTCTGGCCATGGTGCTTTTGATATAGCCCAAGATGCAGTTGGTTTTCTGGGCTGTGAGTGGACATTGCTGGCTCATGTTGAGCTTTTCATCAATCAACACTCCCAAGTCACCCTTCTCAGGGCTGCTCCCAATCCATTCTCTGCCCAGCCTGTAGCTGTGCTTGCGATTGTCCTAGCCCACATGCAGGAGCTTGCACTTGGCCTTGTTGAACTGAAAGTGTCAGGAAAGCATAGAATTTATAAATACAGGGCATATTCTCACAAATAATGATTAACTGGAATAATTATCTGAAATGTAGGTTATTCTCCTTTGCACTAAAATGTGGAAAACCATCACTCAGATGCCATAGGTGCTTTTCTTCCCTGCTGAGGGGGGCGGGGGGGGGCTATGGTGTGTGAATATTAATACAAAAAATACAGCATTTCACATCACACTGCAGAGTACAGCAAGCAAAAAATACATTTAGGCTCTACCAGTGATGCAAGATTACTGAAATCCTGCCAGTTAAAAATATCAATCATTATACTGAGGTTTCACTAAGCAAGATACTAAAGATGCTCCCAAGGCTGTATTCTGCCTTGTATCATCTGTGTGGCAACACACAAGTGTCTTTCCAAGGCCTGTATTGTTAAGGTCAGGAAGCTAAATGAGGCAATACACTTCCCAAGAGAAGGAAAAGCAGTGACAGTCAAGAGCTGTCACAACCTGGTTTAATACTTTAAATGAAATGTACAATAACAGATACACACCCTGTTAGGAGAATATCTGAAGTAACTGAAGAAAATGTTTCTCTGCATTTAAACTTAGAAGAGACCCATGTGAAATCACCCCATGTCAGCACTCTATGAATCACCCTGTATGCACCCTTGCTCTTTACAGCCCACTCTCTGCTGTACTACCCTGACAAGCCATCTTTAGGATTACAAAGGATGCTCCAACAAAGAGGGATCACCCACTGTTTTCTATAAATCATCTTGAACACCTCATTGATTATTCTAACAAAGGTAATTCAGATACATGTGCATATCTGGCGATCTTTCACAGGGAGAAAGAATTTGAAACAATGACAATATTACGCCCCAGAATTCAATACAGGACAACAATGACAACTTACTGTGATAGGATGAAAACGATAGTTATTTAGATTTCCCTAACAAATAGCATATGGAGTGCAGTAGAGAAAAAATATTTAGTCACTCATGATTAATTACAGAAGAAAACTGGATGCCTATAAATCACCCTAATCAAGGTCCAAGATGCCAAGGTTATATGGAAGCATAACAAGATATTTATTTTGATCTGGGAGAGACTAAACAGGAGGAAAACACAACAGAAAGTCCTAAGAATTCCATACTTCAGTAATCATGAATTTTTTTAAAAATTCCTGTAACGCAAAAAAGCTCACCTTGAAACATGACACCTTTTACATCTTCCACTGTTCATCCTTCAACTACAAATGTGTATTCTGAAGTTTTCTAGTACACATTGCAACCACTTTTCTCCACTAAAGCAAACCTTTCCTCCTTGTAGCTTTTAGTTTCTTAGACCCAGTAGCTTGAACAAACAAAAAAACCAAACCGAAACAAAAACCACACCCAACAAAAAAGCAAAACCAAAACCCCCAAACATTACACTGGAAGTACTGCTCAAAGCTAAACAGAATGGGCAAACCTTGACATCCTCTGGTTTGAACTGCAAAAAGTAAATGGGTTTTCTCTCTCTCCCTATTTCATCTAGGCAAACTTGTAACTAAGCATTTAACCAGAACTTCAGACTTCACTGAAATTTTAAACCCTAAATCCCAAAAAGCAGTCCAGAGAAAGAGCTTCTGTCCTAGGTTTCAGGTAACTACTTCCCTAGGAGGGGAAGTCTTCCTACTTCACATTGCTAGTGAGGTTATCATTTTAGAGTTGGCGTGGGACAATGGGAGGGCAGGTAGTCATTTGGCATCCAAACATGATGGAGACTGCAATTATCTTATGCATATTAACACCACCACACTCTCAGTTCAACACCCACTCCTCCCTGACAGAGCATAACCCATCCTGGTCCCATCCCACAGGAGGCTATTACTCTTCCAGAGTACTTGTAACTCCTCCTGCTGTAGCTGGGTCACTACATGCTCTAGCATGAAAAACGCTTTAGTACAGGTGGTGTCAGATACTCTTCCCTATGACATTCAGCAGGTCATGAAGCTGTCATTCATTCCTGCCTAGAACATTGAGCTGGGCTAAGATACTTGTCTCACAGGACAGAGCACAGTTTAGCCCCCGAGTCATTTCTGCTATTAACAGAAAAGACATAGAAACAGTCCAGGGTTCAAAACTGGGAAACTCCACTACTCCCATCCTCTTCTCCCTCACTAGAGAAACAACTCTCTCTCATGAGCAAAGACACACTTGACATTTATTCCTTATCCCCTGTCCCACTCATTACTACCTATCTCTACTCACTTTTGTTCTTAACATTAAGTGAGGCACTGTTCAGTCTACAACTGTCTCTAATAAGTGCTTTGCCTCTGGCAGTGAGACTCCATAGACAGTATGTAGCTACACCTGAAGTAGCTCAGGTGCTAGAAACATCCATCTCCCAGGCAGCACGGGAACAAGCACTGACTCCCACAGCAACAAGAAAAATAAACTGGCCTCTTCTGAGGTCCAGGCTGCTGGTTCTGGTATTAGAGGCAGCACAGTACAGGCGTGCCCAGCATCACTATGGTCACATAAAGCAGCTGTGTATGAAAATTTCCTTATAACCAGGTTTTAAGATACTCTGTGAGAAACAGCATGGCTACTCTGGCTGTCTGTGCTGACCCTGACCTAGTAAATCCCACCAGGCTGGGGGAGGCTGTGAGCAGCCAGGCTATGTCTCTGAACCTCATGCTGGGATCTCAGGCTGCTTACCTGCACAAAGTTTAGACACATCCAGCGCCCTGAACTCCAAAAGAGTTTCTGAGCTTGCACATTTAATACACAATTGCATAAGGCTGGCTTGGAACTAATAGTGAACCTAAGCCGAATTCCTTCTGGCACCTGCTGAGGATTGCAGAGCAATCTGGAAACAACAGGAGACAGCTCGAGTCCAGGCAGAACCCTGGCTGAGTCTGAGTGGGAACCCTTTGTGCTGCCACAGCCTCTCTGACCCAGCTCACCCAGCCTTCCACCTCAGATGGGCATTTCAGCCTCTCTGCTGTCACTAGCACACAGCAGTAGTGAAAGAAGACTGAAATCAATGGTGCAGAGGCTGGCACATCAGGAGGGAAGGCCTGGGAGGTGCCAAAGCATGCTGCTGTCAGAACCACAGGCTATTCTAGGGGCACAGAGCTGGAGGCAGGGCTGAACAAATCACAGGTTCTGTGCCAGTTACCCCCCCACATCAAAGTACGGTTTTCAACACCTGGAAGGATTGCTTGAAATACCTTGGTGTCCTGGTTCAGCCCTGGCTGGGCACCAGAACACTTGGACAACTTCCATGGCTGGAGGACTTTAGTAAGCAGGACAGATTTCAAACCACACAAGTGTTTGCACATCAGTGGTGAGCTAGTTGGGCACCTACAGACAAGGAAAACACTTGTCTGCTCTAAGGCACTTTGATCTTACAACCAAACAAAAAAAAGCCAAGGTGGTAAAGGTTCTCAGGCAGCAGCAAACTCTGGTCAGCGTTGAGTGTTAAGATCTTACCATTCAAGAGCGACTTACCATTTAGCTTTGCATTATGAATGACAGTATTTTGCTGGGGAAACCTGCTCTAAGGGCAACAGAACTACTTCCCAGGGATTAGCATCTTCCTAAATAAAAACTTTTTTTTTTCCTAGATTGATTAAATAAAAAAATTTAAAATTTAGGTTTTTTGAAATAGAGTATTAAAGGAGCAAAATTTGAGTTTCACTAAAATTAAGCCTCATACCAAGAACAAAGTCTCCAACTGCCTTCAGAGACATAAATTTAGTTCTCAATACAGTAAAAAGAACAAATACAGAAGTAACAGTTCAAAAATGAAATTATAAGTAGACAGAGAAGAGCCAAAGCCACTACTTAAACCTGAAAAGTTTTCAATAATATTGTCAAAGCCCTTAAAAAAAAAACCAACCCATAAATAATAAGTAAAAGGAAAGACAAAATATTTGAACAAGAGATTGAAGGGAAAGTCAAAAAAAAAATAAAATATAAAACCAATCAGTTAATTTTCATACTGGGAAAGGCCAGAGAGTTCAGCCCAAACCTCCCAGAGATTAGGATGCTTGGACATCACCTGAAACAAGGAGGGCAAGGTGAGACACAGGGCTGAGGATAGTGCTCAGAGCCATAGGGACAAGGGCCAAGCACGGAGAACTGCAGGCCAGCTGTAAGACTGACTGTCCAGGTGATACAACAGCAAACAGCAAAATTCAGCATGGAAAAACCACAGTAACACATACTGGGACATATCCCATGAACAGGTCCAGTAACAAGTTCCAAGGGGACCGTTACCAAAATGATGATTTTTGCTCTTCAACAATTGCAGTTCAATCCCTGAGCAATCTAAAAAAGTAAGCGAGAAGTTGGGAATTTGTAGGAAGTAGAAGGGAGGATAGGGAAATATTTCGGTACCCAACAGTATATTCCAGAGTGTATATATTTTCCCTGTATCCAAAGTGATGTGCACATTGTTCCCACCTGTCCAGCTCAGAACAAGGTAACTGTTTGAACTGATTTAGAAGTGATCAGCAGGGATGCTAATGACTGCTAAATGATTTCTGAAAACAGACATTTGCAATTAATCTTCAGGCCATCAAAAAGGTAGCTGGAGCTATAGAGACTAGAAAACTTAAAGAGAGGGCATAGAACATTTGAGTCAGAACAGACTTTGTAATTAATTAATTTATTTTTAGTACAGGATGTAGTGAACATTAACTGGAAGTTATACACTAGACAGATACAAAATCTGCAACAAACCCTAAGAACAAGCAACTCATCACATAAAGTGTAAGTAAGCCAGGGCACAGGATGCTATGAACAACATTAGTCTCTGTGGGTCACCAAGTAGTAAGACACATTAAGTAGTATATTGAAGGATATTAAAAAAAAAGCAAACAAAACCAAACCCAACTCCAATTCAGAAAGCTATGAAGATGAAAAACTGCTAGAGTCTGTTACATATTCTTGCTGGCTCTCACTTTTGTTTTCTCAGACAGACATCCACTGCCACTGTGCCTTTGGTCTGATCCAGTATGCTGGCTCTTACCTTACCAGTGGAACCAGGACTGAAGTCTGGGTGCAGGCATCTGCACTAGTGCGGAAAACCTTTTCTAGAGGTTTACCACCACTTTCTTCATACCTACACTGAAGTTAATTAGTACTAAGTAGGCACTACCATAAAAGTGTTTGGTCTAAAAAGCAACAAAATCAATAGTCCAGTCAACAGAAATCAAAGAAAACAGATATGTATCTCACCAGGAGAAGAACTGAGAAGGGCTTGTTCGCTTGCTAACCTCATGGAGTTCACCATTGTATCTAGAGAAAAATACTGGATGTTCTCAGACTGAAATCTGGGAGGCTCATTGCCCATCTCAGACTCCCATGAGCTCTGCTGCCCTGTGCCACAGCCCAAGTCACATCTGAGCAGGTCAAGCAGAGGGAACGGGGGCCTGCAGCATTACAGAACAAGACGAGACTTGAGTTTTTATTCCACTTTGCTTCTTTCACAACAGGCCTGATGGCTGCTCACAGATGGTGAATTAAGGCTCATTCTGATAAAACATGTCTTGTCTGACCTAAATACGTGACATAACAAAAGATGTAGGTGAGAATCCTCAGAGCATAGTAAAGGGGTGATGGGGCAGGGCCACAAGCCCTGTTCTGGGGTAGAACCATAGGAAAACGTTATTTCCTCGTGTTTGTGCATCTCCAGGCAGGACAGCCTCAGTTCTGTTTGCAGGTGCTTCTTAGAGAAAACTCCATACCCATCTTAGGCATTTATGCTTTTTTAGGAGCTAAGCTTTTTCATGAACACATAAGCCCATTTCAGTCAATCAACACAAAAATTTATTATCATTGCAACAGTATAAGATTGACCTTAAAGGTAAACTGCAGTTTCAACATTATTTCCCAGGGCAGGTTTAGATCCAGGGCAGGTTTAGATTGGATGTTAGGAAGAAATTTTTTACTGAAAGAGTTGTCAGGGCCTGGAACAGGCTGCCCAGGGAGGTGGTTGAGTCACCTTCCCTGGATGTGTTCAAAAAAAGGGTAGATGAAGTACTTAGGGATATGGTTTAGTTTAGGATGTGAATGGTTGGACTTGATGATCTTAAAGGTCTTTTCCAACCTTGTTATTCTGTGATTTCTAACTGCATCCAGGAGTCTCAGTTCAAAAGATGGACATTACACAGTCTGACTTTAAAAAAAAGTAAAAAATCTGGTTTCAACAGACATAAATCAACAAAAAAAGTATATTGTATCTTCCAAAACCTAACAGTTTTTTTAAAGTAACTTTTTTTAGAAATCAGGATTTAGTTAGAGCAAATAATTGCTCTCAAATACAAATAAAATGTAAATTATAATGATCGAGTAACACCTAAGGGTAATGTGAATTTAATAGTTCATCTTCTAACCCAGTTTGCCTTATAAGTTATGTTGTATTTCATTTTAATCATATTTTAATGAGATTTGTAGTACAGCCCACTAAATCTGAAATAGGTTACTGTGCTGAGAAGAACTGCCTCAGGGAAAGGGGAGAAAAAAAAGACCCATGAAGGATTCCTCTTCAACAGTGCATCACGCTGCCTTCACCTGTCAGCTCTATTCTCTACCAGCATGTCTGTGATCACAGAGACCGTGTTACAGCAGCCTGTTACACATTTAATGAATCCAGCCCAGGAGAAGATGATGGGAGGACTTTCCTTTGTGTTCTAATTGCATATTTCTTTGATAAGAAAAAGACTGAGGGAAAATGTCTGGCACGTGAGGCTACTGCCCTAGAGACAGTGTGGAATCTTTACATTTCCTTTCAAAGTATATAAGCACAAGCCCAAGAGCAACAGTGCAACAGGGAGGGAAAGATGCCACAGGAGCAACACTAGACAATTTCAAAAGCAAATTAATATACAAATGTATATTAAACAGATCATTCTTCATCCACAGTAATTCCTATTTTCCTCCCAGCTTCCTTGTAAGACAACTTTGTACAAACCTCCTGTTGATATTAACTAGAATAAAAAACAGAAGACACGGCAACAACAGACATGTTTTTATTTATAAGAAGATGAGTAATTTAAAATCTGTTCCACCACTCAGTAATGCAATGGAAATATATTAATGGTGCCAGCTTCATAAAAATAGAAAAAAGGAGCTAAACAATACAAATAGAAAATAAGAGATAGCAGGAACAAACAGATAAGCAATTAGCACTGCTAATTTTCAGGGAAAAAAATGCATACAGCTTTCTCCTCTCTTCATCCACAAAGGCAATTTAAATCTCAATTAGCTTTAGTACAGCAAGAACCACTGCTCTTCTACAAACTATATCTGAACAACATAATCCCAGCCTCCCTCAGACAACAAGGACTCCAGAGGGTATTGTCCACACCAGGCTTTTTTTAAGCACAGGTTGAAATATTTGACTTAACAGGGACAATTAACCTTATAGGTACAGCTGAAGGTGCCCAGCTTGGCCTTGGACTGGAACCAGGTTCTCCAAGGTAGTTTTGCCTACCGGTTTCCTTTTAAGCTCTTCTCCATCACCTGTCCCTGACTCAGAGAGAGAACCAAACTCATGCACACACAACTCCACAAAGTAATTGGGGGGGTGAGGGGCTGGGAGATGAGCAAGAAGTCCGGATGGATCCCTGACACCACCATTTCCTCTGCAGTTGACTATGGTGGCTCAGATCTTAAGCACATCTAGAGCACTAACCCTATCAGTAGAAATATTGGCTGCTCTAGTTAATAAGGAAAATACATTAACAAAGGTTTGAGAACAAGCAGGACATCTGTTCGTAAGAGTAGACTGAGATACAGTATTATATAAAGCCTCAGAGCAAACAAGTGGGACAGGCTGCCCAGGGAGGTGGTGGAATCTCCTTCTCTGGAGATATTCAAGACTCGTCTGGACGCCTATCTGCAATATGAGTTAGGGAGCCTGCCTTGGCAGGGGGGTTGGACCCGATGATCTCTCGAGGTCCCTTCCAACCCCAATGATTCTGTGAATCTGTGAAGTGAGGAAAAAAAGAAAAGCTATTGGTGATTCAGCCCCAAGCAGCAGCTGAGCACCACACACTGCTCACTCACTCCCTGAGGATAAACAGACAGAGCCTCTGTGGGTTGGGATCAGGACAGTTTACTGACAAAATCACCATGAAAAGGGCAACAGTAACAGCAAATTTCACTCCCACCTAGTGATAACACAGAGCACCTTTTCATCCCAACTATACCAGAGTGCTGCGTGACACAAGGACCAACCCACGCCATGGCTGCACTCAGACTGCCCTGGAGGCACCCAGGAGTGCCCCTCCCTGACCAGCCCCTTTCATGGGGAAGTGATGTCAGGTGGTGTGGAAACAGACCCGGCTAAGTCAGCTCACTTGGGCTGGCTGCTTGGGGAGGGTAACTCTGGCCTGGCCAGAACCAGGACAGCTGTATCTACAAAAGTGTTTTCAGACAAATTGTGCAATCCAAAGCCATATCCAATCTCTTAGCCTTATCCATTATCTCCATCACCTTTTCTCATTAATATGAGCTCCTTTTCCAAACCTGCCTAGCCCCAATACCCACACTTCAGCAGCCTTTTTCCAGAGGATACTGACAAGGTCATCTTAATCCAAGCTTTGGGCAATATTTAAGCATCTTTTCATATCGTTTGAATGTCTAAATGCACTAAATCAACCAATTCATATTCTATTGGACAACTCTTCTTAAAAACAAGCTACCCCTTGCCCTTCTAATCTTAACTCCAGATACAGCAAAATCGAAACTCCCTCCACCTCCTACAATTCAACTAGGCTATGGCTTTGTTTCTCCTTCAGATATATGTAATTACAAATGAAAGACTTGATCTTATTTTTCTGTTGAGAAAGAATTTACAGGTTCTCAAGTCCACTCAAACACAAAGGAATAAAACACATTGTGAGGCACAACATACTCTGTTCCCAAAGTTGATATTCATGAACCCATGATCACGTATGTGGAAGCTACATTATCATACAAATCTACTGAAAAGTTACATTACAAAGTTATTTTCTTATTCTCTCCATGCAGTTTTCCTTGCATTTTTTTCTGTAGTTTTCTAGTCTGCAGACTACTACTTCTCTCAATACAGCTGCAAACATCTTTAGTTCCCTGCTTATCCCATACAACTCTTTGAAAGACATCTTTTGTTATCTTGCCATTACTAGTCACTTACCATCCCTTGAGAGCTCTGAGGTTCCACTTTCTGATCGCCTCCAAATGTCTGTTCTTTCTTACTGCCCTGCCCAGTGAAACACTTAGACTGACTAATAAAAGGAGGGCTAAAATAAAGAACAAAGATGCCTATTTGCAGTTTACTGGAAAATTGACTCATAAGAGAAAAAACACAAACCCAAAAGACTACATTACAGCAAAGAATGACTGCCAGTCCAACTCAGCACATAACAACCAATGCACTGCAAAACTAGATGAGCCTCTACACATGCAACCATTTACAAACAACTCTGAATCAGCCAGCCCTCTGGACATGACTACACTGGAAGACAATGTGGTCAGGCTGCCCTGACTGAAAGAAGAAAAGGTTGAAAATGCGTTTGGAAGTCAAGCACGCCCACTGAGAGCCTCGAGTCAAGCCATACTCTCTCCCAGTGGGAGGCTCTGCCCCGCAGTCTGAGATGCTTCTTTTCCCACCTCCACATCCGGGTTTGGGGAAGTGGTACCTGCTCACACCCCCAAAGCAATCCACCGCCACTCCACAAACAGCTTGCCATTTTGCAAGTTTGACACATTTTAGCTTTTATGATGCAAAGGTAAGTAACATTTTATAAAAGAATGAACAGAGAGTGACTTGATCTTCAATTACTGGCATGTATTAAACAACTGAAGTGGAACAAGTGTTTGTATAAAAAAAATATTAAAAACGTGACTATGATTAAATGATTACATCTCTGGGGGAGAGAAGTCACATGCTTTTGA
The DNA here is from genome assembly GCA_020800305.1 of Porphyrio hochstetteri. Classification (NCBI taxonomy): domain Eukaryota; kingdom Metazoa; phylum Chordata; class Aves; order Gruiformes; family Rallidae; genus Porphyrio; species Porphyrio hochstetteri. The sequence goes on from CM036905.1 coordinate 38,303,531, forward strand.
ACCGCACATTTATGCCATAAGTAATTAAAACAGTAATTCCAAGTCAGCCTAGGGTAGCCATTTCCTTGTTACAACAAATTTGTTTTAAAAGGGAATCAACCATTAAAGATGCTTAGCTATCAAAGCTGATGGAAAAATGGGCTATCAGCCTTTCAATTATGTTATTTAAAAATAATTTCAAAATCTAACATATAATATAGTATTAGACCTTGGAAAAAAGATACCGATTTGTAGACAGCTATGAATTTCCTCCCAACTATTTCCAGTAAGCTACTACACAGAACAGATGTTATCCATGTCATTCCTTACACACTCTTCTCTCTGTTCCCCACTCCAAGTTTCAGCAGCTTAGAATTCTGGATGCCAAATTGCTTTAATCTGTATTTCAGAACACCAAAGCAAGTTAAAACTAGAGCAACCAGGTGACAAAGCATCCAACAGCAGCTACAGCTACCTAACAGCATCTGCTAATGCAGACTAGGCATTAAAGAATGGAAAGATAAAAGTCCAAGGTTGGAGCCTTCCTAACTGGTTCTTCTTACTATGACAGGTGTAGCTTTAAATTTCTAACTAGGCAATCATGTCACACAGGGAAGGGAGGCTATCCCAAGTCCTGCTGTTCAACATTGTCAGAAACTACCTGAAAAAGGAGCAAACTCTTAAGCCTCCCAAGCATTTCCAAAGCATTCTGACTGTAAAGACAAGGACTGGCCAGCCACAAGTAACTGAAGAAGGGCCTTAGGGTGCAAAGTCAACAGACATTAAAATAGCATAAGAAAGTCTAACAAAAAATAGCTATACAATGAATTGTGAATTCACTGTTAAAAAAAAAAAATTAATAATTAAATGCTGGGCTTATGATTAGTGTTTCTAAGAATGGTCAGCACAACCCGCATCTCTGGGGGTGAAAAAAAGCACAAGTATTCGGAAAGCAACAGAAAAACATAACATTTTTATGTATACTGTATACACATATCTGATATTTAAGGTATAAATTCATTATAAAGCTCCATCTATATTTGGTGTGTAATTTTGCCCTCCCTCAAAAACCTTTTCTTCCTCAAGTCTCAGAAAAAAACCAACACAATCACACTGAAAAACATTTGTGTCTTTCCCCTCACATATAGAAACTGTTATTTCTCTTATTAGAAATAATGCAGTATAATCTTAATAGATGACTTTAATATACAAAGATCTGCAAAACTGGCTTTAGGATACAGATACCTTCTCGCTAAGACTCACCAAAACCATGATTAACTAATGGAGACCAACTTCTGTTTTCTCAAAATGATTATGGAAGAGATCATCGTAAAGATACCACTTGCACTGAGGGGAAAAAAAAATCTGCTAAATATTCCCTCTCTCGCAAAATATTTAGCACTTTTATTATGCAGAGATACTAGTTTTTCCTCACATCTCTGACAAAGGGACTGGAGTAAGCAGTGATCTGCAAATTAATTTATAGCAGCTTGTTACTGACCATTAACAAGCTTGGACATAAAGACAGTTAAACATGCTTGTGCAGACTTCCTAAACACCGGAGAGACCAACATCAGCTAGACGTACACTTACCATTTCAGACTGACAGTAGCAGTAGCTCTACTAATCACAGAGATGAAAGGATATGCAGTCTGTCAGAAAAGGGAACAAAGACCTGTGGCTACAGGAGAAAAGCTCACTGCTCACTGGGTTAGGATGCTTCATTTGCATTATTTGAAGCAAAACAGCTCTTGTCAGGAGGTTTTTGACCACCCATTCTCTTTCATTTCACAGTGGAATTAGGGGATATTATCTAAAGCTAATTGTTTGAATTCTTTGAACGGGCTGAGTAAGCAGTAACATAGGCTGGGCCACACTGGTTTAATACAGCTTTGGGAAACAGAAGGCTAGATCATCACTGTACTCACACCCATAGCGGAAAACAAGCCTGTGACCTTTTGGTCAGAGGGCCATGTTGGCCTCTTCAAGGAACGACTGCATCCAAAAACATAAAACTCAGTGTTACGACTTGACCTTTCCAAAGCTGCCAGATCAGTGGTTCCACCTTCCCCAGGTAGACAGGCAGGCACCCTTCTTCTCTTGGAGGTAGAAACAGCTTTCAATTTCTGCACTAACGTGAGATCACGTTAGTAAACAACTTGCTAGGCATTTGTTGTATTTACCACAACTTTATTAACTCAATGATAAAAAACTCGCTGCCAATTTCTGGTTCATTTGTACGAATGAGAAGAGCTGACACATGCCTCAAGCTCCAGAGAGGCACCATTTCTCTCCCTCATTTAATTGACCTTATGGGTAAAGACCCAGTGAAAGCTAACAGGTGTCACTCTGGAGTTATATCTATTACACATAGGTACATTTTCTCCCTCTGTATCAGCCCAAAGAAAAGGAAATCAGGAGGTCAAACCTCCCCCCCTTGCATCATTGCATTTTGTACCAGGAATGAATGTAGCACATGTGCTTGCAGAATGCTCAGCTGGGCCAAAGGCAGCACAGGATTACAAGGAATCACACAAAAGAACAAGAGCAAAGCAAGCACCTGTAGTTTGGTGTGCTGACAAGACAGAAAGGGGCCATGTCTTCCAGCAGCACACTCACCTTGGGAAGCGATCACTCCTGCCCTACTGTTCCATCACAGCACTGCTTCACACCCATTCACCTCTCACACATTTCTGGGTGCGTACTGGGTAAACCCAAGAACCAGCAGTGGTAAGTTAAGGGCCATGACATCTCTGGTCCTTGGTTTCATCAAGGAGTTTTGCACTTGAAGGCGGGAAGGACAGAGATGTGCTTAGTTTTGGAGAAGAGTGTATTCATGAAAAGTTTTGCACCATTTTAGGCCAATAGACTGCTTATTCTGAGAACCAGGCAGCCCCATTCTTTCATCAATATTATCCAGATGCTAACACCAACAAGATTACTTAAAATATGAGAGTTGCATTTATATGAATACACAAGGAAAAGAATTTTAAAAGCCCAAATAATTCTAACAATGAATTATTTACTAATAAATACCAAATTTGACCAATACTCAAAAACAAGACAGAGACAGATGTGCAAATACTGTATGTATCATTATATGCCTACTACTGTAGTCTTCACTACAAAAAACAGAAGAATAGTCTATTTGAAAGACGCTTCATTTGTATCCCATGTGGCACAGGAAGAAGGCATGCCTCTACATGATTGATAGAAAAATCTTACAGTTCAGTCAGTTCATTAAGAAAAAGGTTACAAACCCATGAGAATATCATCTTCTTATATCAAACTACAGAATGGATTAATGCAGAATCAAGATAAATGGTAGTTTCAGCTAGCCTTACAGAAAGGCCTAAAAATAGTACTAGACATTACAAACTACATTTTCAAATTTAAAAGGCTGATCTTGAACTTAAGTCTTACTTCAACTTCAGTGAAAATGCTAACTCTGAGCAGATGCCCATACAAGGGCAAGAGTCAAGGGGTCACTGAAAATGAAAATTCAGATAAAGTGCCACAGAAAAGCTTAGAGTTCTAAATGGGTCATTACTAGATGGACCTTTTGTAGAAAATGAGAAACCAGCTTTAGTAAGGTAGAAGTGGAAAAGACTACCCCCTCTTACCCTACTATCATTTTTTATACTTGTATTCTAAAAATTGAGATTTTAAATAATTCCCTGCAATGAAAGGCCAGGGTAGACAATGAATTTCTGTGTATGAAATAGAGTGATAAAAATTTTAGTGTCCACATGCATTCAACCTGCATCACTTCACCTTTTACAAACTGAGTAGGCTTGGTACAGAAAACTTTTGGTAATGGTCTGCAGAAACCATTTCACATAGATTCCCTTCCACCCCACCTCCTCCTCCTGTCCATTCAGAGCCAGCTGAGGATACAGTGGGGAGTGTGGAAGAACACAGGGAAGGAGTGGAATTTTATACATTTCCTCCCACTTCACTTTCTTTCACACGCTATTTACCGTAGGAGGCAACTTCAAGTTCTGCAAGCACACTGGTATTAATCCAGCAGAGAGAAGTGTCCATATCACAGAACCGTCTTACTCTTTCTCCCATTTTCAGTTTAATTTCTATCACTTTTGTAAAGCGTGCTTAAGCATGTTATACACATCTAAATCCTGTAGGTTAAGAAAAGAGAATAGCTTGCAATTACCACGAAAGTATGGTCTAGTACAGGAAACAAGAACAGACATGGAGCTTGGCTCTTCTATATCACATGCATGTTTCAGGTATTTCAAAACTAACACTTTGAAATAAAATGTTAAGCATTTATTTTTAATAGTCACACAACCTAATAGGAGAATTTTTAAGAGAGTTCATGGAAAAGGCCTAGGGTTAGCATAAGAGCATAGGACAGGTAAAAAGGGGAAAAAAAAGAAAAAAAATTAAACCAGTACATTTTTGTTTGAGAGGACTCAGTTACTGGAACATGTTCAGCCGCCACCAAACCATCCTGTTTTGATGGGAATACCCACAATTCATTTTCACCTACAGGAAATGACTGCATGTCTCTTGCCTGAAGCAAGCTGCCAGATGACTTCAGAGAGATTTCATTCTCCCCTTCCAAATACTGTCCTCCTCTGAGCATTTCAGGACCAGAAGGCAGTCCACGAGCACAAGAAGAAAGCATTATCCCCACTAGTCCCATATATTAAGAGGAGAGATGTGAAAGCCATGCAAATCACAGGTACATCCTTGATCAGACTGTCACTTAAAGACTGAGAGCAAAACATCTCCACAACTAATTCCTGACTACTTGATGCTGAGTGGTGCAGGGAGAGCTGAGCTTAGCAGGAAGCCATGGGCTTTCTCAGCTGTTTCCTCAGCATTTAAGGAGCATCAAACTTCATATCCCATTATATTTTTATCTCTTTGAACATAAATGGTATGTAATCACTTAAAAGGAGCTTTTCTTAAGGTGCCTTCCAGCCAATATTTACCAGAAGTTATTGCTACCAAAAAAATCCTGAAAGTCAGCATCCTACTTCTTAGGTCTCGGAAATAATTATCATCCCCCTGCAGAGCACATCAGTATCCATCTGAACACTACTACCTAGAAAAGGCACATTGAGAACACTACAGAAATTTATCTTCTAAAAGGACAGGCTCCAATTATCTTCGTAACATTCAAGTCCTTATGGTATAGCCTGTAGCATTTGGGAGCTGTATTTTGGTGGTCATAGAACAGAGCTCTGCAGAAATGAAAACTAAGCCAAAGGGAAAACTATCTAGTCATATTAAGAGATAGGAACACAAGTCGCAGAAAAACAAGAAAGCCTTTATTTTTTAAAATAGAAGGAAGAAATTATCTACGTGAAAGCTACAGGTTAAGGATTTTTACTTGCATATTTACATGCAATACTAATGTTTCACAACTGCTTAAACCCTTTTCCTCTTAAGTTTCTACTTTTTCTTCCTTGGTCTGTATATAATAAATGCACCTTGTAATGCAGGGAATAATGCTACATGTTTCCCTGCTAAGAAGACTGGGGTGATAAAGGTTTGGAAGAAATCTGGTGCTTCAACTAGAACATGTCAGCGTAATTGAACAAAACTGGGCATTAGTCACAGCAAAACACAAAAACTTAAACTAGTTTGGCAGAACAAATAAAAATAAAGGCTGCTTCCTGTTAATAAGGAACTTCAGCTGCTGAGTACATCAAACATTTTAGCTTTCCGAAAGGAAACATTACCTTTGTAAGAGACTTTCTTTCTCATGTCTGTGCAGTAAGGAGTGGCACATTTCAGGCATTCGGAACATAAAGCAATGACAACAATGCAGAGTTACACGAAGCTGCTCTGTGACAGCTGTGTACGCTTCCTGAAACTTCATTCACTAACACGTCAAGAACTTGTGGTACTGTACACAAGAGGCCTTCTAGAAATTGTTTGCTGTTCAACTACCTGTAAGTTTTTTCCTTGTGGTTCAGTACAAACCTAACATTTCCCTGATTTTGCACGTCAATGTGACATGCCATCCACATAGGTTCTGCCATGCAGGAAATGCACTGGGTCTTCTGTACTGTTTTTGGAACCAAGTGACTCTCTGCCTCAGGAAAAAAATTATAGGGGGGGTTGACGGACAGCAGCAATTTCTGATTTTACCTATGCAAATCAGATAGTAGTGATCCTCAACAAAGAAACTATCCTCCTTGAAAGGTAATAAAAATTCCAGTTTGAAGTTCACCATTTTAGATCACAAAAATGAAGTCATCTAACCTGAAAATATCAAGGACTTGGAAAACGGTATTTTGTTGAGCCTAATCCTAATGGGCTCGGTTATAAACAAACATACATAATGCAGCAAAATGTAGCCGCTGGCTTAAAAACAATCCTGTATTAAAGCCATAGGTAATCTGTCTTACATAATGCTATTTGCATTTTGTAATCCTGTTAAAAATACTTGTGACATCAAATCAATGTCTTCTAGTCACAAATGCAGCATCCAAACCAGGAGTTGCACTCACATAGCAGAACTGCTTTTGGACTTTTTATTTTAAAAGCTGCCCTTTTGTAGCATTTATCATATACATAAATGGCATACTAGTATGAACTGGAGCTTAACCTTTTAATAGAAATATAGATTAGAAAACTACCACCCCTTGTCCTAAGAAATTAAACTAGAGCCTGATTGTTCCACTTTGGTGAATTATTCACATATACAAGGGATGGGATGGTAACACAGTCTTGCCATTAATAAAACAGATTATAACTTCTGTGTGGGAATTTAAAATTAAATCTTATCCCACTTAAATTCTGAACAATAATTCAGTTTGTAACATCAGAGAATTTCAGGATGTAGGCAGATACCCAAATACACTACACATGTCTTAATTCAGTCTTAGAATTTCCTAGAGAGTTGACTTCATTCATCCCTCTGTGCACAGAAACACATGCTTTTGGTGGATAAACACTTATCTTGTGTAACACTCTGCAGCTCCCTAAGTAGATGTGATTAAGCGTCTGAAGTCTGTAAGAGTTCTCTATGAGAACTGGAGAAGTCAGACGTGATGGGGATCACAACTACTTCTGAAATCAGAAACAGGGATTCTCCTGCCCGCTTTCTCCTCAGACAGGTGGTTAGAGCATATACGTAAGGACCCAACTTCAAGCCCCACATGATAAGAGCTCCTTGAACATGGCTGATGACGATTTATCACAGAATGCAGGCTCATCAGAGTATCCCTAACTGCCAGGAGCCAAGTTACGCTATGTGAAAGCTTCCACCAGGCCTAAGCCCCTGTGCACCAGGGAACATCTTGGGGAGCTTGTCTGCCAGGTCTGGCAGTCAGGAGGACATGGAAAACAGAAGTGACTGAGACCTTGTGAAGGCCAGCAAAAAAACAGATCAAACATCTCCCACTTCTGTGCTCTGATCACTGGAAAAAGTGTTCTTCCTACTTCTGAAATTCCCACCCACAGAAGAACTATAGACTTGTTCTGAAACGAAGAGAAGGCATATAATAGAATTTGCAGTTAAGGTTGAAAGGAACTTCTGAAGTCACCTGGTTTAAACACTTGCCTCCCACGCTCTTCTGGGCAGAAATAAATTCAAAGTTAGATACAGTATCCCAATGCTTCCTTAATTCTTTTAATGAAAGACAAACAAGCACTCCATTGGACTGGTCTTCAGAGAGTTATTGTTTCTTACCATGAGGCAAAACACCAAAACCAGTTATATTGGGCAAGACAGCACCAAGTAGTTTACATTCATGTACAGCCAAATTTAAGTTAGGACAAAAGGATGTCACACTCAGTATACACAACCACATCCACTAAGCTATATTCACAGATAAATTAAATTCTTACACTAACATTTTTCAGAAAGATATCCTAGAGAGTCCAGTAGGTTTCCGAGCTGGTTTAGTTTTGAGTCTGATGTTCACTTTAAAATTGCAAATATAAGTGCTGTGTGTCCTTATAAGTCTGGCACTCACTTAGCATAATACCAAAGATCCATTTAGCCCAACATCTCATCTCTGACAGCAGCTAAAAGCAGATGCCCAAGGGAGGATACATTTGTAAGAATATTCTCCCAGCCTTCATCAACTGAAAGCTCAGAGGCTTGCTGCAATTTCCCATTGATCAACACCACTGCTACGCTGTCTTGAAGTACTAACATTTTTACACTATTGCTGTTCTAAGAATAAAGACCTCCAGTTTCAGAAGCTATAGAAGGCTATTCGAAACACTACACGCTATAAGTGACAATGGCTGTAAAGCTAGCAATAAGCACTAGCATAGCAACTACACTTGAGACATACTATGCTACTATAAAAATACCATAAAAACTTTCTGGAAGCATTTTCAAGTGCATTATCAGTTCCTTTATCTTGATTCAAGTGCATTCTATAGTTAAGGGTCCTGTGTATTAGGTCTGTGCCTGTGCACACACCCAGCACACTCATTCACCAGCTCCCAGAACAGTCACAGAATCACAAGGTTGGAAAAGACCTTTAAGATCATCAAGTCCAACCATTCTCATCCTAAACTAAACCATCTCTCTAATTACCTCATCTACCCTTTTTTTTGAACACATCCAGGGAAGGTGACTCGACCACCTCCCTGGGCAGCCTGTTCCAGGCCCTGACAACTCTTTCAGTAATTTTTTTTTTTTCTAATGTCCAATCTAAACCTGCCCTGGCACAGCTTCATGCCATTCCCCCTTGTCCTATCACCTGTCACCTGGCAGAAGAGACCATCACCCACCGCTCTACAACCACCCTTCAGGTAGTTGTAGGTGGTGATAAGGTCTCCCCTCAGCCTCCTCTTCTCCAGGCTAAACAGCCCCAGCTTCCTCAGCCGCTCCTCGTAGGATTTGCCCTCCAGCCCCTTCACCAGCCTGGTTGCCCTTCTCTGGACTCGCTGCAGGACCTCCATGTCCTTCTTGTGGTGAGGAGCCCAGAACTGGACACAGTACTCACCAATGCCGAGTACAGGGGCACAATCACCTCCCTAGACCTACTGGCCACACTGTTTTTGATACAAGCCAAGATGCCATTGGCCTTCTTGACCGCCTGGGCACACTGCTGACTCATATTCAGCCTGCAGTCAACCAACACTCCCAGGTCCAGGAAGTGTCCAGCTTAAGTCTCTCTAATCAGCCCCTTCTGTCCCTGGTGACAGAGCTCGAACTCACCTTTACAAGGAGACAGCTGGTAAACAGGCCCTCCACAGTTGGGAATTCTGGAAAACCCCTGAATTTTCCCTAGGCACCTCCTGCTGCACACAGGCCAACTCACAGGAGCTGCCTGTACGCTTATATGTATGAATAGCATCCCAGGTTGAGAATCCAACACTCGCAGACTCCCCGAGGCAGCCGAAACTGTTCCTGGTTATGTAGCAGTCTCCTACGTACATGTAACACAGCCAGGAGATGTTTTGTACAGAGCTGACTGTAACCAAGAGAAACAGATTCGTGCATAAGCAGCAGAAAATATTTTGTGGAGTCTCATCTAATCCAGTTGAAGAGACTCCTATCACCATCCAAGGAAGGACTATAGGACCCTATCTGAGATACTACCTTCATACAGAATCACAGAACATTAGGAGTTTGAAGGGACCTTGAAAAATCACCTAGTCCAACCCCCCCCCCCCCCCCCCGCCAGAGCAGGATCACCCAGACTAAGTCACATAGGAATGCATCCAGGTGGGTTCTGATTGTCTCCAGAGAAGGAGACTCCACAGCCTCTCTGGGCAGCCTGTCCCAGTGCTCTGTCACCCTCACAGTGAAAAAGTTTCTCCTTATATTCACATGGAAATTCCTATGCTCAAAGAACCCATATGAACGTTACCCAGTGCAACAGGAACCAATTACTTTTCCCATCCACCCTTTAAACAAACAGCTGAACACCACCACCAAGTTATTTGGAGAAAAAGGACTGCGTGGCTTTTTTCAAGGAAAACACTACAGTCATTTCCCAACATGCCTACTTTGCATCAGTGTTGCTTCCTTAATGGTTTCCAGATTAAGGTTTCTGGCATAATACATAGAAATATTTGTTTTAACAAAGCTGCGTTGACCTAAGTGATGGGAAGTCATCAAGAGCCCAATTCAGGCTTCAGATTAATCCTAAAGGTATTACTCCCATTTTACATAGACATCAGACTATGAAAAGCCCTAAAGACAGAGACATTTTGATTTTATCTTAAAGTAATGATACCAGATAGAAAAAATAACAGCCACACACATGGCTTGCACGTTTTTTCTCAAATACTTAAGGTAAATTCACTGTATCACCAATGTTTCTACAAGGACATGAAAAGACTACCCAGACAGGTTTAGAACAGTGTTTCCCAAACAAAGGCTACACCAAACACTTAGATTACAAATTCTCGGATCAACTGTAATCTGCTTCTCAAAAAACCCAACCACGAGGCTCAAGTTTGCTTTTATTTTTCTTTCTTTATATACACTGTTAAGTGATTTCAACAGTTTTCCTTCGATAGGACCTTTATACTGCAACTGTCTTGAATTGATGATAGTGATGGGTGGCAGTGCATCTCACACACAGGTTGCACCTTAGGACCAGCTAGGAATTGGTTAAGGTATCATTTCCACCTGCATTGCTTCCTCCCCCACCCCCAACCTTAAACAGCAGGATTCATTTGCAGTTATCCAAGGCAGTAAATGGGTCAGATCATCAAGAAAAACACACCCCACAGGGATAACACATATGCACATGTATTAAGTTACAGAAGAATACTCAGCAGTGTTACTAATGCCAAAGAGGTCAGTTATAATGTTGACTATGAATGGACACAAATCTTGACTAATACTGACCTCAGATGTGACAACACTACATAAAAGTAACTCTGACCTAAGCCTGCTCACAGGGAGTCAATTTGGGTACTTCTACAATTATAGTAGTTATTAACTAATCTGGAAAATAAATACAAATAAATTAACCCTAGAAGACACCGGTTTGGAAAGTAAACAGAAATGCATATAAAGGAAAGCTTTTTATTAAAAGTGACACTTCTGGTGATTACAACTTGCCAGTGTGACATTAAAGCAAAAGTTGGCTGGATGTATACAGGAAGCCTCACCCTCTGCACCCCCCACTTTTAGTGTAATGAAAAAAAGTCTCAAAACTCATCACCTCTCTGTCATCAAGATTTGTATTTGTTAATCTAATTAACAATTTGATCACAACAGAATATCATCCATTCATCCTGAAGTTCAAGTCACTGAGGATAATCTGGCTATGCTAGTTCTCCAAACTCTATAATGGTGTCATGTCCTTCAGCCATCTGCAAGATATAGTATTTTCTCTACAACATAGTCACTAGCTTTCCAGTACTGAAGCACTATTCAGAATTAAACTGGCTGGGTGTAATTCCAAGTTTTCCATTCCACATGCCCAATGAGACTGATGGCCTTAAATCCAGCTTCGTTAAGAGCAAAGAAAACTTTTGACAAGTGAGGTACACTATGTGAAATGCTTCTGAAAGTTAAATACTTAAACTAAACATCCTTTCACACCGTTTCTAAACTGTGGTACTGAACAGTAAAACAGTAATATTTTTCTGACCAACGTGAATATATTTAGTGGAGAAAACTTTAATACTCTTTAAAAACTTAAGTGATAAATACTGTACTGCATACTATCCGTTAATTGTGTCTAGGAGCTGTAATCATAAATTACAAACTCATTAGGATTACTAGTGTACGGACAGATAGCCACAGCCTCAAAGAACACACAGAAATTTGCAAAATAATTTTTTATTAAAACTCAGAAATCATTATACAACAAGAAACGGTTTTAAGATACTTCAAAGCCTGACTGTCTAATTATATTTAAGTATGCAAGCCTTCTTAAAAGGAACTTTTAAGTTTTGTTTTATAGTACCGTCCCTATTCCTACTATTACACAACTGCATTCAAAGTAAGATTTACATAGTAATTAGTTGCCTGTGTGTGAATAAGATGTATTTAAAAATCTATCACAGGATGGTAAAAACAGCAATGAAGGGATAAAAGACAACAAGGGAACTAAAACGTTGCTCTTCTGGGCTTTACTTACAGCCTTACAAGTGTTTTGTTCTGGACTCTGTGCCAGTCTTTCTTTGAGGATTAGTGTTCAGAAAGGCTGAGTTACATTTCATGTCCTATCAGAAGGGTGATGGGCCGGGTTTTTTTTCCAGCGATATTTAGTGTTAAAAATTATCAATTGCACTATTTTCGATAGATAATACTTGATGTTGAACATCAATATATTTAAAAGTACATACAATGTTTTAAATCCTAATGTTTAAAATTTATATTTCTAGGCAATAACAACACAACATCAACTTAGTTCCTTTTTTGTTGATTAGAAAATAAATTAATACTGAAACTGGGAGGAAATGAATCTAATTATAATCAAATAATTCATTATGAAATACAAATTCTAAATACTAATTTGAATTCTGCTTTTGAAAAACATCAAATATTAGTTAAAAGTAGTACAGTAGCTCACCATACTGAATTATAAATTATTTCCCACAAGCATAGATCAAACCTCCCACTAATAAAAGCAAGTGCTCAAATACTTTTAGAGTCATGCTTTCAGAAACAGATGTCTTGCTCCATCCTTTACCATCCAGAGTGAGTCAGGCACTCAACTTCAGGGATCAGCTTTGTTCTGCATCTTCAGTGATACATGTGCTTCTACTAACTTGTATGAACTTGCAATTTCATTTGAGCATTCTGTCACAATTCAGATCTTCATATACATATTTCAGTACATAGAATAATCCCTGGAGCCTGCCTAGATCATCACCATCAGTGAAGTCATTTTTCCACCTGTGAGCAGGAAGCCAAGGAGCTGATGTGTAGTCCTTATGAGAAGGATCTTACAACTGATTATTGTTTACACTATTTAATTTTATTAACTTAATTCTCTGCCAATCCAGACAATACTTCATAGTTATGAGAATCATTCACTAAACCAATAGCTTGAGGTTTTGCTTTAGTAAACAAAAAAATCATAGCTCTATCCTGTCAGTAGCTATTTGCATGCAAATAAATAGACCTTTTCTCTCAGCTCTGTCTCCTCTCACTTATCTTCTCATTTTCTTCTGGCTTCAACACTTCCTTACTCTTATCTCTTCCATTCCAATTAATATGTCTTTTCATTAGAAAACCAGGAAGTTAGATATTATAATTTGAACTTCCCAGCTATAATAATAATTTTAAAAAGAGTATTTATTTACTTTAGCTTGCTGTGTGAAACTTCTTTGTCATGAGTACAGATAGTAACTGTTCATGTGCCTTTAAATATAATCTCAGTTAAACTAAGCAGTGGGGGGGAAGAGCTCACAGAAATCTTTGACTTTCTTAGGACAGCTTTACCTCAGAAAAGAACATGCATGTAAGTGTCTATATAACACAGTGAACATAAAGGCTAATCTTCCTACTAATGCTAATTTTTATCAGCTATTGCATGTGTTTCAGCATTTAAGGAACAGAATTCAGCCCTTGTAGGGAGTTGTCAAGTCTCATAACTTTAATTGAATGTTTCAAAAACCCAGACACAAAAATCAACTGATTATTAAGAGCAAATGAAGTTTATTTTTAGATGTTTCTGGGCTTCTAGACATAGAGAGGGAAAAGAAAGGAAGCTAGGACACATTAGTCAAGTGAACTATGAAGATACAAAACTTAATAAATCATTAATTCCCACGATACTCATGAGTGTCTGATGCTGTCAATTCTGCTCGCACATTTCCCTGGATGTGATGAGAAACCTACTCCCATATTTCAATGCCAAGCGGGTGAGGAGGTTGGGAAGAAGTACAGAAAACTTCAAAAGCAAAATTCCTCCCAATAAAGTTTTGAGAATGGCATCTGCAAATCATCTTACAAAGGACCTCTCCAAAAAACCTGTGGTTAAGGGAATTGTGTCTGCAGGAAATGACAGTGGGGAAATTGAAAATCTGGGGCAGCATTTAAGGCTATTTTGATGATGCTTCACTCTGGTACAACTGCTAGAATTGAGACCCCTAGAGAGCAACCAAAGCTCTTAAGACTTGCCTCAAAAAAATACTGTGACTTTGAAACAACAGGATAAAGACTTTACTTTCCTTACAAAAACTGTCTAGGCTTTAAAAAAAAAGAAAATCCAAAGAAAACATACTACCACTGTAATTTGAGATGGTACATGAACAGTAAAAGCCAATGTATGACACACTCTAATTAAGTGCCAGCATCCCTAGCAATAAAGCTAAATAAAAATTACTGAGCATCATATTTCACTAATAACTACAGTGCAGCATTCATGAAAAAAAGCTACTTTATTGAAATATTAATTTTAGGCTCATAATGGTAAATATTTTCCATGATACTCTGAAGAGCAAAATTGCATTCTTTAAAGGACATAAATGTTATTAACCATAAAAAGGAAAAGAAGAATATGCAAATGCTGGGGGATCTTTGTGAAAGCATGAACTGTAATTCAAAACAGAATGAAATTATCTTTTAACTACAGGAAACTATTGAGAAAGGAGTGTATTTTTCATTTTCAAATGAAGATAGACAGGGTCCTGGAAAACACGCCTGAATTAAAAGTACTGGACTCCATACAGAGGTAAATGGGTTAAGTTTTAACAACTCATTATTTACATGTCAAACTACACGATCTGATGAACTGTTCCGAATCCCACTGTAGCAATACAAAACCACAGGTGAGCTCTAAGCAGATGTATTTACTCTCATCTTATAAAGAGAAAACACAACGCTATTTATTTCTTTACGAAGTTCTGCGCACCTATGCTGTATTAATTACTCAGCCCCCCCCCCCCCCCCCGCCGTGTGTTCGCAGGCACAGGCTGCCCCCTGCCCCAGGACTCGCTCTGGAGCCACCGAACACTGTGCCTGCCCTCTGGTGGCCACGCTCACCTGGGTGTCCCCCCGCACTTCCACCTTTCGCAAGTCAGAAACGCACTTCATACAACACTTACCAGGCCTAAAAGACTGTGTAGCCTTTAATCACCTTGTGCTAGCTTGCTTTACTGCTTGTATTTCGACTTTACCACGCAGAAATAGCCTGCACGTAACTTCAGGCGTTCCTGGTTTTGTCTGTACCTAAATGCAACTTCAGACACCAATTTTTAAAGCACTCAAACTGTGGGAAAGCAGAAAACTTGCAAAAGTTCCCCATAAACCTTAAGTTTCAATTTACATTTATTCTATGAGATTATGTATTTGGTATTGTCTGGGAGAAGATGTCACACCTTCTAATACATCAAAGCATTGGCTACTAGCCTCCAAGGTCCATAGATACATTGTTGCCAAGGGAAGAGATGCCTATTTAAAAGGTTACTTACACATTAAAGGCGCCAGAGCTTTAGTGTATAGAAACCTCTATGACTTTACATATCATGCAAAATTAAGATGGACAAAAACCATTCAATAAGGAAGGACCAGGGTCTGTAGTCGTTATTAGCACTGCTCATTTGACAGCCGCATTAATTCATGTGACAGTGGAGCAGTCATGCAACTTCCTTACTTCGTGTTACACATCCAGGTAAAAAAGAAAACTGTTTCCCAGCTCTAAACCCTCACTGTCAGAGAAGCAGTGGGTGGAATCATCTCTCCCTCATTATTCCATGCTTTTGAAGACATTAGGTGATGTAAAAACCACTTCAAGAGGATTCAAAACACACTTGCTATGTAGAACACCAACATCAGATTTGTTGCTTGTTTTAGATGTCTAACCAAAAAACAGCTCATAAGTAGACAAAAGCAAGCCAAACAATACATAAGGTATGTACAACTCCAACATGAAAGGTGGGTTCCTTCACACCCTCACAGTTGTCCCAAACACCCTTGTATTATTACTTGGATAGTGTGGCAGCAATAACAGTTGTCATCTGCCCTCATGCCCTAATCAAAAATACACCTAAGGAAGAATAGTGACACCTGCAACAGAAAGAAGAGTTCAGACAAGCAAAAAAAAAAAAAACCCACCAAACAAGCAAACAAAAAAAACCAAAAAAAAAAAAAAAAAAATCACAAAAAACACCTTCCATTTTCAAAAAAAGACCAGCAACTCAAGGGCATTGAGCTTTCTCTTCTATACTTAGTTTGTCTGGACACCACAGCATCAGGGGCACTTAGCGTAAGGACCCACAGATTCCTGATTACTTAAAGTGGCAGTAACCAAGTCACTAAAACTCTTTAACCCTCTCTACGAACAGCCATGGCCAAATTTACCTCTTCCTGACAGAGTAACAAGGAAGGCACATCAAGCACCTGCATTTTGACTGCCCTTGGGATGTGAACAGTAGAACAGTAGGAGACCCCACTTTATAGTCCTTCTATACACTGTATAACAGTGAAGAGAGCCCATCTTGTTGCAAGGAGTAACTGGTGGTGTGCAAGCCTATGGATGAACAACACTGAATTCTTAAATACTCTTGAAAAGCCCTTTAAATGACAGTGAGTATGCCATGAAGATAACAAGGGTATGCAACACCTTTCAAACTGCTTGACTTGGTAATTCCTAGCAAAAAAAAAAAACCCAACTCTTCACCAATAGCAAGACAAGTTCTTGTTTTTCTTCTTCTGTTTACCTTCAAGTAACTAATTCTCCTGCTTCTGACACGCTCTTCAAAATCCTTCCCTCCCTCAGGGCTGGTTGCACTTCCCACCTGACACCAAGGAGCTATCCCCTGCTTCATCCCACACACTTGTGTATAAAAGTTGGGCATACATTCCCTCTTAGGGGGTTCAAGACATTGAGAGCCTTTTCCCTTTAAGATTTCCAGGGTATTTTATTCCCAACTCCCTCGCTTCTACCACTTCTTTCTCATGTCAAAGTCAATTATACATTTTGTTCTTCATCCTTCTCCTCATACAGCAGTCCTCCTCACGGGATTTTCTTTCCCCCCCATATTTCTTTATTTTTAGGATTCTTTCTTTTAATTGTGTTCATTTCTACTACCCTGAGCATGCTACGATGTTCAGCAGGAAGACTTCCCTCTGGCAGTGACTATGCTGTGGTCAGTTAACTCCACGGTATTGTTCTCCACCAGAACTGTTCCCTGACTCCAAGCCTAGTACAACAGTTGGCTTTTACACACACTGATTACATGCAATGCCTTTGCACCCAGACAGACACATGTGGAGCCCTGCAGTGTTGATATTATTGTAAGGACAAGTCCTTTACGTGAACCCTCAGAATAGAGTTGGACAAATGCAGCAACTCTGGAAACATGGGA
Source organism: Porphyrio hochstetteri (assembly GCA_020800305.1). NCBI lineage: Eukaryota > Metazoa > Chordata > Aves > Gruiformes > Rallidae > Porphyrio > Porphyrio hochstetteri. The sequence goes on from CM036905.1 coordinate 38,320,733, forward strand.
AAAAAAGGAAGTTAGGAGTGAGAGACACAGTGCAAAACAGACATGCACGAACACTGTCAGCTCCTCACTTAGTCTAAAGGAAAATGGTATGTTCATATTTTGGGTGGCTGTCTGGAAAAGCCTAATTAGCAGCCAAAGACTAACTCACAGAACCAGGAGGTTAAGGGTCTGCTTTTGATTTTCCTCAAACCAGCTGCTAAACAGTAACAACCACATACTTTAAACCCAAGAAAATTAAAAGATCATGTATATCTAATGGCACAGACTAAGTATTAGGACAACTGTATTCTCACTGGGACACATCCAAATTCAGCAATCATACCTGAGTATTTATAGAATTGAGAGAGACTACATCTATACGGATTCTGTCTGATTTAATTGTCAATTTAGAAAGCTAGTTCCTTTCTAATGGGGCTGCTTTTTAAAGTTATCACGTCCTTTTAAGTTGAACTGGCCTTTTTTAACTCGCTTGGCTATTTTTGTGCATCTGAGATGCTCTGCATGAAACGCTGCTTTTTATATAAAGTTTGGTTGCTTAAAGTAGAATGGGGGTACTGTGCACTCTTAGAGAAACATTTTATAATTCAAGCTGTTATGCTTCCATACTAAAAAGTTAACAAGGGGAAAGCTGTAATCACATTATGAATTGAGCCATTTCAAAACCGAAACAGTGTAGGAAAACAGTGTATTCACAAAACGAATACTAAGATACATTTATCCTGATTCCTACAGCAAAAACAAAAGAAAATGAAAGCTTCTCACAACAGTTAATAGAGAATCCAGATGATCATTTCTGTACTTATTCAACATTTACTAGAGGGGAGATGCTAAAGAGCAATCCAGAGGAGTATTTGCAATGCAATTAGGCTAGACAAGTAAGTCTGAATGTATGCCAGCTGCAAGGGCCTGCCCTTAATTCACACAATCAAACGTCTAGTGTGTCACACAGTGTCTAGCATCAGTATCTCCAGTATTAAAAGTCTCATCAGATATGTACTTGTTAACTGAGCATCTTAATCAGAGCCTGAACACATATCTAGCTGTACTTTCTAGCAGTCTATATGCCAGTCCATCGCCATCTGTCAGTTAAAGCTTCCTCAGACAGGAAAAAAAAAATAAAAAAAAAAAAAATCAAAAAAAAAAAAAAAATCAAACAAATGTGTTCGGCACTCAAACTAAGCTATCATTCACATTTCAACATAAGACTTGAATTCCTTTTCAGTGTTCTTCAACTTTGACCCAGCTCTACCCCCTCCTTCACTGAAAAGGGCAAAGACAACAGCCCAGCAAGTGGGACAGGCAAAACAGACCTCCTTTGTTCACTTTTTCCCTTTCAGTTTTCTATTGAGGTAAATAACTGAAAGCTCAGCCAGCCTCCAGTAGCTCAGAAGAAAGCAATATAGCTAGCTTGCAACTATCCTTTCCTGGTTAACAAACAGTAGGACAAAACTTATGGTGCATCATGTTAATCTTATTATTGGAGATTAACTCTTTATAAATTCCCTTCGTATTTTTTTACGAGACAATATTTGTAAATGCATAAGCTACAGTATCTTTAACACTACATCGAACTGAGGTCACACATACTTAGCAAATTAAAATGCAACAAATTATCACTGCAAAGAAAGTATAACTGAATTTTTTGAATACTCTCAGCCCACTCAGGAAGGCAAATTAAATTCATTGCATATTGCCCAGCAGACAGCCTCCTACATTATTCCCTCAGCTTACATTACCGAGATGTACTTTCTCTGTACAGCTTCCCATTTCACCAACTCTGTTCATAAAACATAGCAGAACGAACACTCCCAGTGAAAGCTGCACAGCAGAGTTTTACTGTACTGTTCTGGTATCACGGAAGGTAAGTAATCACAATTCAAGGTGATTTGGGACAACGGAATAAAACCACAGACTAACAGCAATTTCACAGCCACAGGCTAAACAGATTTTTAGGCTGACTGAGCTATTTGAGCGGTGCAATAATCTCTTAACAAAATCCCAAACCCTTAGTGTATTGGGTATGTTTTATGTCCATATACCATGGAGAGTCATTTCCCTACAGCAGGAAGAACAGGGAGACTAGCATTACCTGTTCCTGACTTTAAATCGGCATCCCCAAACCAATCAAGTCTGTCTGTTAGAGAGACAGCTCATTAACCCAAAGAAACTGTAACTTGGTTACTAAAGCTTCTGCCACCTTTTTGAGCACCAGAGAGAAACACCAAAGCACAGCAATCTAGCAGGAGGTATCAGTAAGCATCTGCTGGATTTATTAATTCATTTGACTGCCTGAAAATAAAGACCATTTTTAAAAGCCAAATTTTCTTATTACTACCCTTCTTGTGAAACAAGCTATGGTATATGTGATAAGCATTACACTTTCTACAAGAAAACAAGAATGACAGCTAAGGCTCAAATTCTGGTGATCTTGTTCACTTTGAGCATTCTTACTTTTGAGTATTTTTACTGTGGCCAGGAAGACTAATTATAGAAATAAGATACCAATAGGAGTACAACTAACTGTGGATTTATTCTGAGAGTTGTGAGGAGGGGTTTAGCTCCATCACTAATCTGTGTTGGTACACTCCATCCCATCAGCCAATGCAGTGGCACAGCTGTACAGTTTTCCTTTTGCTACATCCCCTTTGCACAACCCAGCATGCGAATTCATTCAACAGATCCTGAGTTCTATCAGCATCAAGAGGCTTCCTGGTTTTGCTTCTTTGCATTCAATATTCTCAGAATAAAACACTTTCCCAATTCTGTATTGATACAGTCTGACAATTTTAGACACCCAGGAGAATGTCAAAGTACTTCAAAATTCATATAAGTAACTTCCAGAGACTCTGATAGGAAAGCTTTAGCAACTCTGGTCACTTGCTTTGCAATTCTATTCAAAACTGAAGTCAGACATCAACTGAACAGGTGCCTGAGGTATATTTATACAAATGGTAATATCAAACAGATCAGACAAATATTAAAAATGCACTGCACCTGCAAGTCAGATTTCTGACACCTAGGTCCTTTGAGCTAGCACTCCCACTATAGTATCTTTCCAGCTCATACCCTTCACCAAAGAATACTGGTAAGATGCATCCCGGAGGATATATGCCACTCTCAAACTCAAAATGAAGTCCAGATGCCCTCTGATGTGGTATAGTTATTGTACAGTATTCTATGCACAGCCCCATAGAATTAGCATCCATAAGTTATCACATCAGTTACATTAAATTATGGAAGAAGCTGAAATGATTAATAGCACACCTGTTAGATGCAATTAAGTTTTCAACTTCCATCTACCTTTTCCATGAAATACTCAACTAAGAATCAAAATGCATTTTAATACTTGGAGAAAGAAATACTTGAAGACAGGGGACATTAGAAAAAAGAAACCCAGGTGGTTAACACTGGCTTCTTGACTCAGTAGGTGGCTCTTTTGAATAAACAGTGAAAAGATGCATCTTTACAGATAAAAAGAACATCTTAGCACGATCTATAGGTGCCCCCGTAGAGCTATGTATCACATTTTCCACTGCTTTATCTAATTGTACAGTATTCCCTTCGCAGCATACTTGTCAATATGGAACAGCCTTATTGACTGGGCTGAAGCACACCACGATCTTAAATATTTAAACAGCTTGGCATTATTAATCAGGTACTATTGACACTTAAAGACTCCTAAGCCTTGGTTTAAACACACTCCAGTCTTCAGAACTAACACATCTGCGCCGAGGAGTTCTGCAGCACCTCAAGATTTAGTTAATTATTACTTTTTAACGGCAGACCGAGCTTATTTGCTGCTCAGGCTTCGCCGCAGCCTTCTGCGTTAATCGCCATCGAGGGGACGGGGGTGGGGGGGATGCAAAGCAAGAGCACATAGGAACAGCTCAGGATCCAGCCACGTTTCAGCTATTTTAATACCTAAACCAAACAATTTGGCACTGCTATGTTCTGCAAGAACCAAATAAGGAGAAGGTTTAAAAAAAAAAAGGGAAAAAAAACCGAAAAAAAAAAAAAAAAAACAACCCACCTAAAAATTATAAACGAAGGTGGGAAAAGCCGAAACCTGGAGCCCGGCACTTCAGCACAGACAGCTCCTTCCCCCGCACACGCCGCCGGGCCCTCGCCCCCGCCGGCCAGCGCACGAAATGGCGACCTACCCGCTGAGGGATGTGGGCGCGTCGCAGCCGCGGAGCGTCTCCGCCCGGCCCGAGGGGGGCCGGGCGGAGACGCTCCGCGGCTGCGACGCGCTGAGGACCGGTCCGCCCTCCCCTGGGAAGCCCTCACCGGTCGCCTCAACAAAGCCCCCCCCTTCCCTTCCTCTTTCTCTCTCCCCACCGCGGCACCGGTTGACCGGGTGCCTCCTCACAGCCACTACCGGCGTCACCCGCACAAGGTCCCCGAGCACCTGCGCCGCGCCCCCCCTGCTCCCCCTCAGAGGAGCCCCGGTGGTGGTGCAAAGTGGCAGCGCTACCGCTGTGGAGCCGGCCCCTGCCGCTACCGAGCGGGGAGAGGATGATGGCTCCTCGCCGTCGGGGCGGCCGCTCAGAGCGGAGATGGTGCAGGCTACCGGTGAGGCGGCGCGATGACAGGGACGGTCAGGCCGGTACTCACGGGAAGCTGCAGCTCCTCCGCCCGGCGAGAGGGTCGAGGGAAACCCGCGGCCGCGCTCCTCTTCCGACCCGCTCGGCAGCCCGGCGAGAAGAGCCGAGCGGGGCGCGCTCCCGCGCCTATCACCTCCCCGGCACCCAGCCCCCCCACACCCCTCCCGCCCCCGCCGTACCGCGGGGCGCGCTCCCGCGCTGGGAGGGGTGGGGGGGGCGGGGGGGGAGACGGGGGGGACGGGGCGGGGAAGGCGCGCGCCTGCGCGCGAGCCGCGCCGGGGCGCGCGCGGCGGGGCGGTGCCGGCAGCGGCGCGGGTCCCTCGCACCTGAGGTGGTGAGGGGCGGCGGCCTCCATCTTGGGCATCGCCTCGCAGCCACCGCCGGGAGAAAGGAGAGCGCCCAGCCGTCCTTCGCCTCGGGGCGGGGCGGGCTGCCGGTCCCACTCCCTCCCTCTTCGCTTCCCTCCCTTACTCCGCCACCTGGGTAAAAAATCAGAGTAAATCCATCACCGGACCTGCAGGCAGTGCCAAGTCTCGCCCTTCTCAGCCCCCTCCCGCCGCCCCCTCAGGGGCGTCTGGCAGATAAACGAGCCGGCCCCCAGCCCGGCAGAAACCTCCTGGGCACGGGGGGTGTCGCTTCCCTGCCCTCCCCCGGCCGGGGAAAGCCAAACACTTGTCGGGGCACCCCCACACCCACCCCCATTAGCGATGCGGGCCCTGGCAAAGGCGGCGTTTTAAATAGACGCGTTATTTTAGCCCGGCAGTGCCCCTCTAAATAGATGGTTTCAGCTAGTTCCCAAACTGGAGACAAGGATATTATTTTACACTCGAGAATAGTCCCATTGAACTCGGTAGCGCAGCTCACATGTGTGTAGTTAAACACGGGTGCTGGCAGGATTGGAGCCAATAATTTTGGCTGTGGTGGGTACAACAATACAGTAAATTAGACTGGCTTTGGAAAGACAGAGGCTTGCATTGCCGGCTCCTTCTGGAGGGCAGTGGAATCCTCCACGGCACGCCGGTTGTCCTGGGGACTGCCGCAAATAGCGAAGCCGTTTTGGCCTGCCCACAGCTCGTACCAGCGCGTTCTTCACCAGTCAGAGCAAAATTGAATTAGGTTGAATTTCCAGTTCACAAGTTCAGGAAGTCAGACGTTTAGATGCGATCGCTTAAAGAGAAGCTCTGGGTGACATCGCTTGGTCACGGTCGCGGGTTATCTCAAATAAACCTTTCCGCTGAGCACTCCTCTCAATTCGACAAGCACTCAGTGCTCACCTTCCCTTTGACACCTTGCACGTCATTTAATGCACAGTGTCAGAAGGCATTTTAATATCATTTTGAGACTCCTGTGGGCTATGCTTAATATTGCTCAAAATTAATCCAAGTCTACATTGAACATGTAGCAAATAGGATTATCTGCTGATGATGAACTTGCTTTTGGATCAGCTGTGTTAGGAATAGCCTTTTGTGCATTGCAAGGTGGAAACTTTTATAGCGGTCAACGCTTTGTTATCCGTTTCAGGGACCAGCTCTCAAGGTGAACTCTATGGTGATAACTTAATAGTGCAAAACACAATGACCAAGATAAGTGAAAAGCCCTTACCCTGCATCTCTGCAGAAACCCCATTAGGAGTCTGTCAAGTTAAATCTGAACAGCTGACCTATTGAAAAACAACACTCTAGATGAATAACAGATTCTATAAATGATATAGCACATGAGTATAAATATCCAAGTGTTAAACAATAAGTCAGACACTACTGCTTCAGACTTTGGAGATATTCGAGCTCCTATCAATCTGAAGCCAGGATATTATTGTTTGAGACCTGAATATACAAAGAAGATTAGATGGATGTGAAGAAAATAATTTTTATAAGGAGAGGGAAGTGCTTGAAATGTTCTTTTGTTTGCTTACATTATTTATTTAAATTTTCTTTGCTATACGACTCCCATATTTAATATGAAATACAAAAACACTACAGTCTTAAGTAAACATTCAGCAACGTGTAAACAGGGAGCCTAAATATTGCCTGATTTTTCTTCAAAGATACTGTGTTCCGTAAGGAGGATACATAGCTGCTGCTGGCTTTGAGAAAACATGGATGTAAAATGCTGAGAGAAGGATGGTTTCTCAGACAGCTATCTTTCTGCAGCCTTGCCAGATTGCCAGGGGAACATGGTGAGCCAAACCTTCAGGAGGTGGACTGAAGAACTGCAGCACACTTCAAGGGAAAGATTTGAGTTGAAGGTGTAACTTAAAATGTCGGAGCAAGGATCTGGTTAGTATTCAGATGGCAAACGTACCAAATTTTATGAGCACAAATCAGTGGGCTGTGGAAAACCATTTCGTGCAAGTTAGACCACAGAAAACACAAAAATGAAGAGATTTCACTGTTGCAGGGAGGGTGCAATAAACAACTCTATATTGATGTATGATTAGGCTGAAATGCTGCAGCTGCTATGATTATACCCTCATGATTCCCCTAAGAATTTAAATTCCATATTTTTTTACATTACTGAGATAAACAAATACACACATTCAACAGCACAAAGCAGACCTTTCCAAATGGTGGCATACATATAATTATCTGTAAACAAGTAAAGGTTAATACTGCTTATTACTTCTGCTGGTGGTGGCATCCACTATTGTGGACGAGTGCCATCCATACTGGCAATAGGATGGTGGCACAAGGCGAGAAGAAACAGGTGGGCTTGTTGGCATAAACAACAACAGCCGTTACGATAAGGAGTTGTGCGCTTTCAGAGTTCTCTGCTGCCTTCTGTGGTCATCATACTTCTTTTTGTGGCACTTCTCCTCACTTCACTAGCTGCAATTATATCCATAGATGGATAAAGCATAAGCATAATGGTTTAGTCTTCATGTTGCTTTAATAACAACCTTGATTTGCATAGCTATCTACTACTTCTATATTAATCTGATAGGTTTTTTTGTAGTCTTTGTTTAGGAAAGCATGTCAGGTACAGGACACATTAATTTATACACAAAACTGATAAGTATACACATGATCGCAGTATTGTGACACAGGAAAAGCTATGAAAAACTTGTCTGTGATAGGTATCAGTCACAATCCGGACATTTGTTCTTAGGAAGAGGTTACCATACCTAATATTCAGAGGGCTGATACATTGGAAGAGACTGGTGTTAGCTTAAAAGAATTCTTTGACATTTTGTTCCTGGACTAGATGTTTTTAAGGGATATGGAAAGACATCTTGGGTTCTTCATCTCACCCAACTTTAGATGTCTACTATGTGAATGTCTGCATCTGAGCTAGTCAGTCTCTCCACTGAGTATAAAGGGAACCAGAAATAGGCACTTTTAGTGCATGATTCATCTAACCTATTTTAGATGTCTACGTTAGGATAAACTGAGTTGCATCCTAGAAATGCCTGTTTCTCGCGTTGACTGTAACAGGACCAGCGTGTGTCTCGTTCAGCTGTAAATGCCTACATTGTAAGAGTCTGCTTTTACTCAGCTGAATGCCACCCATGTGATTTTAACATGAGTTATCCCAATGCCATCCGCTTGTTCTGAGGTCTTATGGAGGCGAGCGGAGCATGGTGTAGCACACCGAGTACTTCACGCGAAGTAAAAGGAGAGCAGTACCCTGTGTTCAGTAGATTATGGGGCCCTCCCAGTCAAAAACTGAGCAACTTCTGAAATTAGCTTTAATCTAATTTATTTTTTGTTGTCTCAGATTTCTTTTGGAGGATCTTCTGATACCATCATGGTAAAAACACATTTGCCAGTGTTTATTTCCTATAACGGTATACAATGTGAGTATGTCTAAGCAGAAAAGAGACCAAAGGCAAGATCAAAAGCGTAAGAGATAATGTCTAATGTTAAAAGCTGCACGGCTTGGAATACAGTAACAAAATCAGCTTTCACAGAGAACCAGGCAGAAGATGTGTTTTGGTGTATAATAGGTTGAGAACTAGGCTAGCAAGAGAATCACACAGGAAAGATACTGCATGGCAGGGTTCTGATGTGCTGTCGAGAATTGAAAAACAATAATTTAAGGCTTCAGAACTATTTTCCCAAAAGACAGTTTGTGCCTATAGTTAGGTACTGCCACACCTGATATATAAGGTATCGCCTAGGCTTCCCTCACAAAAAAAGTCAGGGTTCTCCTAGCACCTAAGAAGGCTACGGAAAGAGCCAGCAAATGACAGCCACACAGAAATGCTGTGGTTTGAATCATGCCTTTTTAGGGCTTTAGATATTCCAGGCTGCTGGGACACACTGCCAGATTCACAGGGCTGAAACTTTCTTTGGGAATTAGATGCGTGAATGCAAAATGGAAGGAGGGGATCCTGTTCGTGGCGGAGCAGATGGAGAGGAGGAGCTGCCAGTGTTGTCACCTGTCTCCGTCTTCCATTAGCTTGATCATTTGAGTGCTGAGAAAGAACAGAGGAGGTCTGGGGTCAGTCATTTCCTTTGCTTAATGAACTTTAACTTCTCTGGGCACAAACCTTACAACACTATCTAGGAGAATATGAGGATGAAGAGAGTTTTCAATCTACCCGTTTTGACTCTCTTCCACCTTGTACAGGATAGCTGAACACTGGGAGAATGGAAGATTACACATATAAATTACATCTCCCACCAACACACAGAAACTTGTCAATTGATATATTTGTGTATGTGTGGGGAAATTTGAGTTCTAACCCCCTACACTGCTTTTTTTTTGGTCTTTTTATTTTTTAATTAGATTTGTAACTGACCCCCCTTCTCCTCAGTAGCTTGACTATCTAGACTAACGATTAGAGCATTCTCTCTTGTGCCTCTGAGTATTTCATAACTCCATGCAAAGTGAAATGCCTTCAGAGGCAGAGATAACAGAACTATTTTATATTGAAATACTCCATTTCTTAGCTGCTAGGTAACAAAGGCAGGAAAAGGAGTTAAACATACGTCCCACATGCCCTGGACAGTTCTAATCACAAGAAGACAGTACTATCAGCTTGGTTTTGTGTCAAGCTTAATCAATTAGATGGATGTGCTCTGAGAATGGTTAAGAGATCAGGTTTTTCAGGTAAAAGAAAGGTGAACTTTTAAACAACCACAGATACTAAAGCATGCAGACTGCGGCAGTTTTGGCCATGCTCAGAAGGTGATCTCAAGGAACATAAAGGACAGTTGGAACTTGCCAGAAACTTGAGAGAGAAAGGATTATATGAAATATGTGTTTAATGTGACCCGCAGCATATTACAGAAACTACATCCATTTTTGACAGCTGTATTCACCATGCTGAAATGGCTGGAGTCAATGGAAATTCGATATCGATTTCAATGTTTTATCTGCTGTATAAATAAAGGAAGGAAGCCCTTCACACACCACGGACTAAACTGGCTGCGAACACCAAACGTGTTTTGTGTGCATGATCAGAGTTCACATTTTTCCATTAGAAGATATTGGCTGAGACAGTTAGAAAAGGCTTGTACATGCCTAATTCATGGTTCAAGGTTCATGAAAATCCGATCCATGAAGATCAAAAGTCTACAGACACCAGGCAGTTTATCCAAGGGACTTCTGAAGTGCTGAATACTAAGCAGCTCCATTATAAAAATTGGAGCTTAAAATCTAGCTTGACCTTATGATTTAACCCGTTAGATCTTTCAGGAAGTGTGTCACAGGTTAAGAGGTTTTTATATTCAGTGGGGAGTTTTCCATTATGGAAATGAGCTAGGAAGCAACTCCCAAGATTCTGGAAAATGCCTAATAGTAACTCTTGCTTTAGTGAAACTTAATTCCAGTCCAGCAAGTGTTCATGCACTTGTTTATTGTGCACATACACAATGTGAATGCACTTAATGACTCACACAAAAAATTAAGCATGTGCTTATGTCTTTTCAGATGTCAGAAAAAAAGAGCCAAATCAGTGCAAGAGAAGGCCTGCTCCCTTCCCCAACAGATGAATATGAATTTTGATCACATGTAGTTATGCTTAGAATGAAGGAAATGTGTTGTGTGGGAAACTGAGAAGGAGAGGGAAACTTTGGTGAAAAATTACTTCAATTAAGTCCTTTTGAAGTTATCCTTTAGTCTTGAACTAGAAAAATGCCCAAAGGGCTTTTCTAGTCTGCTTGCTTAAGATACACCTTGTTCTCTCAGTCTGCTGGACCTTCTAGGGATGAGATTAGGTTTAAATTACAAACACACAATTGCTCTAACGCTTTATGTTTGCATTTCTTGAAGCAGTTGAAGTTAGAAAATCTCTGGTTAAATTGACTGGCTCTTCCCAGAGGAGAGACATCAGTTCATGGTCCTTGTAGCTTTCTGAAGCAGATGACAGTGAATAATTGGATTTTTGGGTTTTTTTCTGCATAACCAAACATATTTTCAAGATTCTCTTGTATTGGTCACCATATCAGGATAACGATGTATTTTTAAAGGGCCACAAAACTAAAATTACGTTAAGTGAAAGGTTTTGTACTTCATGTTTTTATGTATTTCTAATCCAAAATATGAAAGAAAAAATATTTTCAACTCTGAAAATATAATTCACATGGGCAAAACACCCAGGATAGGAGGCAAAGCAATACCTGTGCAGCATCACCTCAGTAACCACGCATACTGTAACGCGGTGTATGAGTAGTCTCAGCTCCAACTGGCAGTGCAGTTAGTTAATAATTCATAGGGTCTGTCATAGTGCAAATATTTTTTAGAAGATGTGATTGATGATCACTGCCACAGCTAATCACTAGTCCTTTGGGAAGCCTGGAAGAGGAGCTAAAATCCCCTGGGAACGTTCTGGTTGTGGTGACCTCTAGATATGAATTGGGAATTTAGAAGAGTTCATTAAATCTGCCCCCGATACTTCAAAGGACTCGGAAAAAAGACATACTGGAGGAGTTAAATGTGTGTGAATTAAAAAACAAGGAATTCAAACTCACAAGAAATGTAATATATATGCATTTAACAAAATAATTGTAAAGTTAAAAGATGCTGAGATGTTCCAAATGCTGGCAGCTGACATCCTGCTGGAAATAATTTTCCCCATGTTTTTGGGATTAAATTGAGGTGCAGCAAATTTACAGAGGTCCTGTTGCATGTGCAGGTGGGAGCCTCAGCATAAATGTGAGGAATACCTTTCCTTTATCCTCTCGTTCTTAACAGGAAGTTGCTCTGATACATAAGCAGCAACTGGATCTATTTAGTTTTACTATTCTGTCTCTAGCAGATGACCTTCTGCCTATGTTTCTATATTTTGTTTGATCATTTTCAACTCGTGGTACACCAGCATAGCACTTCTCAGTAAAGCAACTATAAATGCTTCCCTCTGTCCTCTTCTGGTTCATCTCCCCCAAGCCCATGCCCTTTGCTGAACAGACCCTGAGCTTTGTTATTTTTCCATTCTTTCCTGGCGAGAGCCTATAATTTTCCTTTCACAAACTGAAGGGAAGTGACACAATTTCTGAGTAGAATACTGGAAATGAGTCTTCTCCATTTCACTATTTACACGTTGCTGTTTCACATACAGCAATTACCACAGAAGTTTGGCTGGCTCCCATTTATGTGCAGTATCTCACTCAAATCCATGAAAAACCTTAGTTAATGATGTATGATCCCTGGCGTCCACGGTTTCCTCTCACTGGAAGCGAGCCTTTTTCCAGTTCACATTTAAGAGTGGCAGTGAGTACCCCTGATCCTCCCAAAGTGCTCAGTCAGGACTTACGTTTAAAAGCTAATCACTGACCTCCTCCTGTGCTGGGGTCCGCTTCCTTGCTTGCTGTGATGCTGGCTGCTATAAGAGTCCAGCAGTTTCCTCAGCTCAGGAGTTCCTTTGAATGTCTGGAAAACTTGGAGAAGCAAATGAGTATAGTTACCAGCTGTATGCCCTCGAATCTGTTGGTGGAAGTGACAGAGCCCAGACTGGGTGATATTTCAGCAGCAGCAGCAGTGAAGTTTTCCTGGTGTACTCAAACTGACTATAATCAGCTGAATTTTAAATTTCTTTAATAATAAAAGCAGAGTGGAAGCGAGCTGAAGAAAGGTGAAGCATGCAGTTTTGTCGCTCCGTGGTGCCGTGAATCCCAACTGGAGACAAGCAGTGTGGTCACAGCCTGGCGCTGGCCCTCGCAGGTGTAGCTGGCAGACTCGGATACCCACACCTGGAAGCAAGGTGGGTCATCCAACCTCAGGAGAGGTGGTGGAAACCTCTGGATCTGTGGGACTGATTCTCAACATCTTAATCTAATACAGTCCTTAAAACAGAGCCAGGAGAATGCCTGTACTCCTTACAGGGCGTGGATACATCCAGGGTTTTTCTGTATGTGTGCATGCACCTGTTCACTATTTTCTGCTCCCACGGATCACAGAAACAGCTTTAAGCCTGACTTCCCTCACATATTTAAATAACCATTTTATTTAGCATATTCATTAGTAATTTCCATATTTGATACATGAATATCTGCAGTCAGTACACAAAGTTGTAGCTTACTGTTTCAATCTGTGCCTTCAAGCCAAATAGATTCATCTGTCATCTAGATTTCTCTTCAAAAACATGGTATATATATTAACCTTGGCATCAAACTTTGTTTTTTCTGCTAACATCCACCTTCTGAAGTTACTTTTCATTGCTGGGATTAGGGAGGAGCCTTCTGCCACACCCAGAACCAATCCTTTGGCACCACCTATGATCTGTTATTTTGGCCATGCAATCAGGATTTTCTCATTGCTCCAATTATCTTTTGTTCTGGCAAACATCTGTGACCCGCTCAAAGGTTTAGAAATGCTGTAACACTCCCATCTTTGAGCAGGAGAGGCAAAGCTATTGCTTTTTTTGCTGTAACACTTTTATCATTCTTTGTTCTGTGGCACAAATTCAAGAAGTAACATGAAGAGAGCTATCTTAGGCAAGTACACACTTGTCCAGAAATAAACAGAGAAATAAATGAGGACAAGGACTGTTCTATGAGCCATTTGACAATTGTTTACAATGGCAGCACAAGGTTTCAAAATCAGACATGTTACCACTAGGGAGAGTACTTTAAAGCACAGCACTAGAGGTACAGGGGCGTCAGAGCTCAAACCAGGCATAGGCAAGTCCACAGGGTGGGGCTTAAAAAAAGTAAGAATTCTTCAAAATGTGGCATAATGACATATAATATATGACCTTTCTTTTCTGAGAAAGAGAAATGGATGATCTTGAAGCAGTACTCAGGTAGGAACTCATGCAGAAATGATAATCATACCTTTTGTCCCTAGGGAAGTTTACACCTTGATTCACAATAGCTTTTGTTCTAGACCTTGAAAGCAAGATGAGAGTAAGGCACGGTGACTGAGCAAACCTCTGAAATCCTGGGTATCTTCACAGGAAGAGTAGATGCAGCTGAACGCATGGCTACTTGCCACCATCTACCGTGACATCTTGTTTTAGTAGCGACAGAGACATACGCATCGGGATAAGAGATACACAGCCCTGACATACATACTGGAATAAAAGCTCAGAGATGGAAGATGCTAACACTGAGCCTTCTGTGATCTGATTTCTTGACCTGCACAGCAGGTGACAGCAGACAAGAGGCTAACACTAACATACAGACTGGCTGGAGCAGGTATTGTTTAATTCAAGTGACGGCTGCAGTACTCTATCTCTGTAAAGCTATTTGAGCATGTCTGCATCAGATTAGAAAATCAACTGCATTCAATCATTTTCTAGTCTGCTGTTTACTGCTGTGGAGAAGAGTTTATGAGATGCAATGTGTGTGTTTCTACAAACACAGTCTGATAAGGTGACTTACCTTCTGAAGCAGCTCTTTATTCTTGTTTCTTTTTAGGTAACTAGGGAAGAAAAGCTGTTCAGGAACTGTCACGATAAACAAAGTACACACTTCCGAGCACCTAATTAGAAGTTCTGTCTGCTGCTCTGTATATACTTTGGGTCTGCTTTGCATAGCTTCAGATACCTTCATTGACAGCAGCACTAGCAGCAGTGCTTTGTGGCTCAGGAGAAAGACCCAGCTGATGTCCCTCACAGACTCTTAGACTACTGTTCAGGTCACCTCCTCATGTGCTCTGCAGTGATTTCAGGCTGCCGGCGCATATTCCGTGCTGCCCCCGCAGTGCATGCTTTTGCCCACACAGACAGCACACCTCTGCAAAAGCATGGCAGCACAGGCACCTATTCGGACCAATTATGTTTCCCCACCACTGAGAGGAGAGCGCCCTCTCTCTCATGTGATAGGAAACTCAGCATTTGGAATAGCAACCTGCCTGTGACCCCATGATGACACCCAAAAGTCATACAAGTGGCTTGTAGGGTTGGCTGAGCAGCACCCACGCTTATCCTTTAGTTTGCTCAGGAAACAAGGTCCCTTCCTTGCATCCCCGAAAAATCGTTCTAACAGCCCTGAGCCCAGCACTGAATCTAGCTTGGGAACGTTCTTGTCTCATCATGCAGGAGATTTCTCCAGGACAGAAGGCTGGAATGGGAATCCTCTTTCGAGGAACTGTCCCAGGCAGGAAGGAGAAGGCTTGGCACCAGCTCGATCCTAAGAATAACTCTCTGCCCATTTCACAAACATCCCTATCTGTCAGCTGGGCACTTGATACCAGCTGTGTCAGGGATGTTCTTGTACCTGTTTACCAAAACAAGGTACCTAGTGTCAGGTGGAGGTTATTTGTTTGGGGGACTCCATACGTCTGAAAGGCTTTTGCAATGGGGAACTTACTGGGGCGGGGCGGGGGAGAGGAGAGTGTGCTTCTGCAGAGGGACATCTTGGCACTGCCAGTCTTTCAGAATGCCTTTAGGGTTTGGCAGTGTAAGCCAAACTGGAAATCAGACATTGCTGAGTATTTTGGGGACCTGAGAAATAATCCTGCTCAGTTTTTTTAGTGACTTTGAGCTGACTGTGAGCTACTGTGACTGTGGAGTATTGTTTTTTTGAGGCCTGGATGCAAAAGCTTCTTCTTTACAAGTAGCCATTGTGAGGGAGGAAAGCAAAGGCATTGTGTTCTGGACAGTAATGATCTGAGTCCTCTTCCTCATCATCTCCAGAAAGAAAGACAAGTATCTTTTTCTGTGTGCTTAATTTTGTGAAGACCTGACTGCTCAGACTGACTACTGGTATGAAGCAGCTACAACTCCGACGTGAAGGAAGAGAATACTCTCTGAATAACCAACTGCTGCCTGCCTGCAGCAGCCACAGTCTCCCATGCCAGCAGGGACCATCCGCAGAGCTCCAGTGCAGCAGGAACTGCCTGGCAGTGACGCTGCTTAGGGGTGCACCACAGCGATTGTGCCTTCCAACCAACTCAGACCAGCTGCTGACAAAAGACAGTAGCAACCCCTCAGATTTGATCTAACGCATTCTGGGTCTCTCCTGTGAGAGTATTTGTTTAAATATGATGTGCCTGCTCTAAGCATATTGGCTTCAAAGGAGGTGATGTTTGCCTGAGAGGCTGCAGTGCGCTGAGCTCTGAGTAACAGATGAGGACAAGCTTTCCTCCTTTCTAAGATGGTCTGAAGTGAAGGCACTCTACAAGCCAGGAGTAAAATACATAGGAACATCACTATGCTGCAAATATTTTGGTCTTGTTTTTTTTTTCTTTACTATCTCTAATATATACAATCATTTTTATATACATATGTATGTGAACCCATGCAATAAACAGCTGTCCAGAGCATACTTGCTTCCTGGCAATCTCACCTAAGCTTTCCTTGCTGATGTGTAGATCTTCCCAGGGATTTATGACATATCTAGAACAGATTATTTAAGTCTGTTATAGAAATATTACTGTCTTTCCTGCTGTATTCATACCCAGATTTGTCTATGTATTGTTCAGACCTGCTTTGTGATTAATTCTAATATTTAGCAAGAAATAAACCATCTAGAATGGACACGATGCTCAAGTTCTGATGTGATGACATGCTTATGTCTTAGCAGACTCAGCAAAGTAGTGCTTCGAAGTCAGATTTAGCAGTGCCAATGTTTTTGTTCTCTGACTCCACATTTTAAGCAATACCTGAGATATTTGCCTTTCCTTGCAGGAGGGTAGAAATATTCCCTGTTCCAAACTTTCAAATATTTCTGCTTCTTTTTTCCACAATACATCTCATCATTTCATTGTTCGATGACTGCCTGACTTGCCTGCCTGAAAACGTATTCGAGTGAGGAGTACGAAAGGCCAGGACCATAGTTCTCATTTCCACAGAGCAGCCAAGAAGGCAGCATGCTTTGCTGAAATTATGCCTCCAAATGGACAGGTTTTAAAGAAATTACTTCTGGGAGTTTGCTATCAAAGTTTTGAGACATTCTGGAAGACTGGTTCCCTATAATACTTACTGTGGATGATTATTATCTCATTCAATTATGAAATAATGGTGTGAGAACAAAAAGCTGCTCCTTTTTCTCTTTACAAGGTTGGAAAATGAAAAAAAAAAAAAGCTTTTAAACTCTAAAATGGTGAGTTTGCTGCACTCAGTGTTTCACTTTAATGGTATTAGTGATCTCTCCAGGTTGTCTCTGTGGTATTACATGAAGACACGGTCTTGCAGCTTCTTCCTGAAAGGGAAAGATTTCAAAATGTTACTTGGAATTTTAATGCTACTCTAACTGTTAGATAAAATAGCCATCAGTGATAGTGTAACACCAATAAATTAAATCATAAATAAAAAGCAAAAGGGCATTGCTATAGGATTAAATATACATTACCAGGTATATAATTACTGAAGTGTTTCGGTACTCATTTCATTTTTATATTATGCTTTATATTTCATTATAGAGATGCAATTTATAACATTGTGAGTGGTTCCCCTTACTGAAGGCTGCCAGTTTTATTAAATACTAGACTTGTCCTTGGTAAATCTTGCAGAAAGAACAATAATGAAAGTTTTGCTTTGTTATTGTAAGCAGCTGCAAACAGTGAAGGACATCAGCAAAGCACTGAAGCAGGTGGCCCACTGGAATTAACTGGTATGTACTGGGAGTGTTTGTGACTGCAGGTATGGAAATGAGGAAGCCAGGAGTGAGGAGGCTGAGCAGGGAATCTGTGAGGGGGCATCAGCCCCTTGAGTTCACCCCACAGCAATGAGGAAGGAGCACCTTGTTCCTACAGGGTTTGGGAAGAGGCATGCTTGTTTTTCTTTGTAAATGGGTATGATTACACTAAGAGTGCAGCTTACCTTTCGCACCAGACTGTCCCATCTGACTCTAATACCTGACTCATGTTACAGCAACAGTGCAAACAAACCCCAGTGGTTTTGCCTTCCTGCCTTACATAGTTGAATGTGAAAGACCATGGGTTATACCACAGCTGTGCCCACGAGTGCAGTCCTCAAGCAGAAACAGGAAGCCTCAACACAGCCCCTCCTGCAAACCATTAGGCCTGTGTTTAAAACCTGTGATTTTGAGAACAGCCTTTTAATGGAAGAAAATCCACAGTATTTGTTGACCCAGCAGCATGCAAATATTTTAATCTCTGATGAAAAATGAATGGTGTCAATGAGCAGTAAGCACACACCAGATTTTCCCTTCACCTGTCATTCACGTGTCTTGTATTACCTCAGCCTGTCAGCTCCCTTTACCAGCTAAGCAAGGAAAGCAAAGTAAATTAAATGCTCTGTAAGTGATGGATCAAAGACAAGACATAATCCTTATCAATTAGGCCTAATGAGGAGGAGGTGTTGGGAGCTATTCAAAGCTGTTGGATGCCATAAGCACATGGATTCTGTCACATACAAAGGGTTAATGAGTTGTTACCTGCCACATGGGTTAGAAGGGATTCGCTTGGCCATGGAGACTGTAGCCTTTCTCACAGTGGGTTACAGAACCCCATTCATGAGCCCAGTTTCTAATCTTGCTCCTTGGGGCTTTAGCACCTTTTTACCTTCTGACTAAATTTACTTCTGGACAGTTTGAGAAATTTTGGTTTTATGCAAGTGTTATCCTTTAACTTACTATCTTTTCCTTCCTTAAGTGCTTTTAAACAGCAGCACGTACTCCAGCAGCACGTACTCTCCTCCCAGCCCTTGTTTTGTTAGATGAAACTAACCATGCTCTCTTAAACCTTCCCTTTGGCAGCCCTTCTCTGCATCTGTTTTAGTCTGAATCTCTCTTTGTCTTAACAGCAGCGACCAAACCTATAATCACATTCGACTGCTGCTGCCTGCACCTTGTGCAGTAGAATCAGTATCTTTGCATCACTGCTGGAATGGACACTGGCAGGAAGTGTCCTAGAATCAGTGATCATGCTTCAACATTTCCAAGTTTTATTTTCTTTCCTTTGGTAATGAAACCTCATTCAATTAAGATGATCAGAAACTAAGAGATGACCTTGCAGCTTTTGCTGACTTTGCATAAAGGGAGATTATATTGTGTCCATACCTTTTAGTTTCCTGGTCTGGACTCTTTCTTCCTGCCTTTCAAAATCAGAGCAAAGACATTAACTTGATTTTGCAAAGATTTGACTCTACCACTGTGTGGGGTCTGGCTGAGATGGAGTTAACTTTCCCCTCAGCAGCCCTCCTAATGCTGTGTATTCGCAGCCAGCAAGGGGTTGGTAACACACCAGGGGTTTGGCTGCTTCTGAGCAGCACTGGCCAGCATCAAGGCTGTGTCTCCTACATCCCCCCTCACCAGTGGCTGGAGGTGGGCCAGATCTTGGGAGGGGACACAGCTGACCCTAACTGACCAAAGAGATATTCCATACCATGTGACATCTGCTCAGTGATAAGAAGCTGAGAGAAAGGAGGAGAAGTGGGGGGCACTCATTATTTATGACAGTTGTCTTCTGCAGCAACCACTACGCATACTGAAGCCCTGATTCCCGGGAAGGGGCTGGACATCATCTGCTGATTCTCTAATAAATCTTTTGGGTTTGCTTCACTTCCACCTGTAGCCTTTTGCTTTGTTAAACTGCCTTTATCTTGACCTATGAGATTTTTTCCATCTTGTTCTCTGGCCCTGCTGCCCTATTGAGGAGGGTGATAGAGCAGCCTGGCAGGCACCTGGCATCTGGCCACAGTCAGCCCACCACAATCGCTTTCTAAACTAAAGCACGAACTTCCCAATTTTCTTTCCAGGATGCAAACCTGGTGTATTTCAAGTGGAAACACTCATCTGGGCAGATGAACCTTGCTGTCTTCTCCATCTTCATGAGTAACCTGGAATGGTTATCTACTCTCTTCATGTGATTCTTAATTCACATTGGTGTCTCATTTCTTCAGGCTTGGTCAGATTTTCCTGGCCAAGGAATTCTCTGGTGCATTGATACACATCCTGATTCTTGTAACGGTGTCTGCTGACTCAGTGTCAGTTTGTTAAGCAGATAACCACACGGCATTCCCGAGGGTCCTTCTTCAAAGCTGGTTCCTTTAACATTGTGTCCTGTGTTAGATCATTCCTTCTCCCATTGATAATTTTACATTTCCATGCTTCTGAGGCTTTTTTTTTTCATTCTAGACTGTTTTACTCTTGAATTCATGCTGCACTGAAACCCTACCATTCAGAATGTTCACAATCTCTCCTAGATTCACCTGTCAAGAGAAATATCATGTTCTTCAATCCATCCAAATAATAAAAATATGCTACCATAATCCATCTGCTCCCTATCAACAAATCCCCTTTTTAATAAATTCTTTTTTCCTTATTTAGCCAGTCCTCATTCCTCTACAACTGTCCTGATTCCATTTGCTTCCATTAATGGATTGTAGGGGTTTCCACATCTAATGCCTCGATAAACTTTATACACAGTACCACACGAACACCCCCACGATAGCTGGGATTCTCTGCAAACTGCTAAGGTTTTACTCGTTTTTCTGAAGTAACTAAACCCAGTCACAGTTAGAGAAATAAAACTGTTGTGCTTGCACATTTTAAAGTGGGTTGAGGGGGGAAGAGAGGCTTGAAACTCTGAGGATCAAAGACGGCATCTTGTGAACTTACACACAGTGGCCTAAAAACAGTCTGAAATAATTAGGCTACAGCTCAACTCAATTCCATGTGTACTTTTAAAAGCCACACCTAAGAAAAAATACTGCCACAGCAGTAAAGAAGAGGAAAAAGGGTGTGAATGAAGTTAAAATAGTAGCTTCCAGGAAATAAAGGTGCAAACACATATCCCGATCTCGCCCTGACTGAAATGAACTCCTCCTTCCCTCTCCTCAGGGCAATATGTAAAAAACCAGCAACACCTTGAAAGCAAGTCAGAGTACACCCACAGAATGAACCCATTTAAACAGAGCCTTTGCTTGTTGGCTTTATATGTAGCCTTCACCTCATCACTTTAAGAGCTGTGGTTTTTTTACCTTCTGTTGTCACAAGAGTAAGCCAGCGTTTCAGGAGAGATTCAGCCAGTGCTGTTGCTATCACACATGCATTTGGCCATCTCAAGTACTTGTTTACCCATCTCAGAACCAGACTTCCTTCAGTGCAAACCAGAGATTAACACCGAGCTGTACAAGGGGTCTATCATGAAGCCCGTGTGTTTCTCGTGTCCTGGTCTGTGAGCTGAAGTAACACACGCTGGGACTTTGCAGAGACAAAGCTGCAAGTGCCCTTTTGAAGGCAAACCAGTACTGGCCTTCAATTTTGTGAGCTGATGAAACTTGTTTGTGTACACCCACTTGGAAAGGCCACCTCAAGTAACATGGAGACAAGTATACTGGAATTTCTTAAATACAGGATGTAACAAGTCAGCCAAAGACTCAGGAGCCTCGAATACATTCAATGTTGCCTTCTGGAAGGCGGGATAGAAAAGCCAGAGCTCTATGCAAAATTACTTGTTTTTTCAACAGTGCTGTAGTGGAAACGTTGTAGGTACCTGAAAACCACCCTGGTATTTAAATAAAGCTATCTTAAGATATTCTGTACTCATTCAAAAGACAAGTAGTTTTCCTGGATTACACTGGCAAATCACCTCCTGGTATAACATTATACTTATCCATGGGAAGAGTACAGAGTACTTGGAGAACTTCAGAATGAAGAAAAAACCTTGGATGATGGCAAACAGAAATGACATTCCACCTGCAAAGACCAGGTCAGTATATGCACTTACCCCACTGTCTAAACATCAGTAACTTTATTTACTAATTTTATTTGAGTGAAAATTAAGTGGAAACATTGCCACTTTGTTCACTATAGGTAATTGGGGAAACCCCTGTGGACAACAGGGCATGGTCTTAAATAAAGGCTTCTGCCCAGCAGCTATGACTGGACACTTATGAATTCAGAATCACGCCTCTGACAGCCTTATGGAGGATGCCAGGGCTTCTCTCTTTGCCAGTGGAAACATTGTATTACATACGTTGTTACATCAAACTCTCCTGTCTTGTTTGATTTAGGATGCTGGCAACACAGGCAATGGTACATTCACCAGAGCAATGCTGACGTTGCTTTTGTGTATGCTGAAGCTCTCTCACATCAATGGAAAAGGCTTGCTCTCATGTTACTTTTCACTCAGTTCTTAGTGACTGGGAGGAAGAAGGTTAACTTGTGCAAAGCACATAGAAATTTCCTTTCTAGTATTTTTATTGCCCCATTCAAGGAACTTTTAGCTTCCATAGTTAAATAAAATATACATTCTTTCACTTCTTATCTTTAAATTGCTGTAGTTTAACTTTTGTTTCTTCTCTTTTTCCTTCCTCATATATTGAATTACAAACACCTCTTTAGTCCTTATGCACCCAGAATTTGTTTCCTCTGGGAACAGTTTAAAAACATGAAGGCTGCGGCTTACATACCAATGACACCCACCAGCTTCAGTGGCAAAAACAAGCCAGGGAGCCAAGGGAGCACCTGAGAAGCGTGGACAGCTGAGCATGATGGCACAGGTAAAAATGAAAGATGTGTCAGGTTGGAAAAGGAACAGCCCAAGTTAAATGTTTTCTTGCACAGTGACAGAATAGGATGTAACGACCTGCAAGGTAACAAAGCTCATCTGCCTTCCAGAAGGTTCCTTCCTAAAGCCAGCCTAATAACATTTGCAATGTTTTAAGATGAGCATGGGAGGTGACTATTGAATTAAATGTTCTTTTTAGTAGGTAATGCAATGGCAGATGATTAGTCCCAAAAGGCAAAGTGACCAAAGCACTGTGTTTCTGTGAAGTCAGACATTTCATCTACCACATCAAACACACATTTCACCTGGTTAGTATTTTCACGTACTGCAGCTGCCTACCACGAGACAAAAACTCACCCAGCAACCTGTCAAGCCATGTCACTAATGGGTACATGCCCAAGGCGTGACAGCATCTGTGCCCAACTCCCATTTCACTGCAGTCACGCAGGTCTGAAGAACTCACACTCACCTACCTGTTGCTGGAAAAGTCGTTTCATTGACCCGCTGTATCCTCACAGCTTACCAACCTACTCTTCATGTTATAAACAAGAAGTTGCAAAGGAATGAGTAGTAAGATCATAGTAAGCTCTAAATGTAGCTTCACAATTCTATGGTAATTTCAAGAGGATGCATTATAAGAAAGTTTGAAGACAGAAGGAAATGCATAAATTATTATTTCATCTATCAACTGCTGATTTTTTCTTGACTAGAGACACCCTAAGTTCAGCATCCAAAGCTTCCAAACCCAAAGCTTCTCTAGTAAGCTCCTAATTCACTTCAGTGAACTATTTCAATATTTTTATCTTTGTTATCCTGTGATAGGAACAGCTGCTCAAGGGAAGTTTTGGGGCTTGGGAGTATTTTCAAATCATCAACAAACCGATCTAATCCCAGGAAAAAAAAAAGCAGCAACTCCTAAAAATATTAGTTAATTTTCATAATTTAATATTCCATTTGTAGTTTTCCAAACATCTTAATATCATTATGTACAAAACCCACTGAAAAAAAAAAGAATTTAAGTGTTAGCTTTCCAATGTAAAAGTGCAATAAATGGAGGCAATGTTTTTTTTAAGCACATGACATTTCTATAGAATTCACTGGCTGTATAAGCCTAACAGGTATACTGCCTACATTAAAGCAAACGAGGAGTTTATTTGTTGTTAATTCTGAGTAAGCCTGGGAGTTGAGAAATAAAGTTGTTCTGCCACCATCATTATTTAACGTACATCCAAAACTGCATAGAGCACAATTTTTTTCCCATAATTTTCAGTTTTATCGACTTTAACAAAGTAGAGCAACGTTAAGATCCATAAAGTTCAAAAAATAATTAACACCATAAAACCTTGTATCAAGTAAGGGTGCACAAACCAGCCATCCTGAATCGCTTTCTCCAGAATGCTGATCGCTTTCCGAAGGCATCATTTACCCGCAATAAACTTCCTTCCTTTACAGTACTGAAGGGATTTTCTAGGACAAGATTTACATTTATGACCTTTCATGCATTACACGTTCACAATTTGGAAAGAAACGGAAGGCCCTCATACATGTCAGCCTTCAGTCGGATCCAGTCCTGAAGCCTCTGCAAAGTTGATTTTTCTTGGGTTAAGATTTTTGCAGCTTTTCTCAGTTTTTCTTCATTTCGTTCCAAATAACGAATTCCGTCTGTCTGCAGCTGATTGAGTTTCTCTTTACGACTTTCATCCAGAGGGATGTCTTCATTCATGAGAGGGTTAAACCTGAAGTAAGTGTCTGGAGGTAAGAGCGCGTCCAGCATGGTGTGAACTTCTGCAGTGAGAACAAATGAAGGACACAGTTACACGTCCCTGATGCACACAAACCCTCCTCCAGGCTGAACAAGTGCTCTGGAGTGACACCACCAGTGTCACTATCTGCTGCTCTGCCAAGTTCATGGTTTTCCAACACCACCTTAGCAAAACCCCTTTCTCACTAGATGTTTTGTATATGACCCCGTAGCTCTGATTACTCTGGAAAAGCTTCATCCTTTATTCCAAGACAACTTCCCTAGTATGACAATTAAGAAGGTTTTGCTGCTATCCAGGTGTTTAATTACACGTACACTCCACTCCCTTGCAAACAAGAGCACGTTCTGAGGAGCAGGACCATGACCTAGGTGCTCCCGTTCAGGACACCCGCGATGTGTGCAGGAGGCACTGGGAAACCACTGGCTGCACGCTCTTCTCTGGTCTCAAGGACTGCAATAAGAAATAGGCAGTTCTAAAGCTTTCTTTTGACGGAAACTGATTATTACTACAGATTTGGGGCTTAATGCAATTTTAACAGTTCAGTGAACTAGTGCAATAATCAACTGGCTACATAACATATTTCTATGTTCCTCTGTTCTTTTTATAACTTATTTTCTCTCTCTTTTGGATCTCTTCTATTTGTTGGCTCCCTTAAAATCCCATTTCCCATACTTCTTTCATTCTTCTATTTCCCTCTTCATTGCATCCTTACCACGCTTCCCCATTCTTTTACTGTTACAGAAGAATTTTGAAGTGGAAAAACCCATCATGGCTAAGACCACAGCAAAAGATGCTTGTTAACCTGACATCTCTGCTTGGTCCCTCCTCCTGTAAATTCCTCAGCTGCATCTCTGGTCTTGTCTCACCACATCCAGTCTGTCTTGCCCTATTCTCCCTTTTTTCCTTCATGGCATAACTTCCCATTTGCTCAAATGCATTCGCCCTGCTTTCCATTTCCTTGCCTTTGGTCTTCACAATGACCTTCCCCTTCCTCCTTCTCCCAAAATTTCTTGCCTGATTTTTCTGTGGCAATGAAACGGTTTCTTCTCTTAACAGAATGCCTCCCCTTCCCACGACTCCCACTGCCTTTCCAGGGTTGTGCAAAACACAGAGGCAGCCCAAAATGTTACCCTCTTCCTAGTGACAGTTGACAGAGATCATTCAGCAAGGGAGCTACACCGTAACAGTACTTCTTTGATCCCCAGCACTTACCCAGTTGCTTCTCTTTGTAAGGGGGGTGGGGTGGGGGGGAAAAGCATCTACATAGCAGTATTTCCTCAGTTTCTAAAACCAGAACTGATGTGAGCTGCTACTGACAGAATTCCAGTGTACTCCCACTTTAGGAACACAGTTTATTTTGGAAAACACATGCTTGGCTCCTCCTGACAGCAA
The DNA here is from genome assembly GCA_020800305.1 of Porphyrio hochstetteri. Taxonomy (NCBI): domain Eukaryota; kingdom Metazoa; phylum Chordata; class Aves; order Gruiformes; family Rallidae; genus Porphyrio; species Porphyrio hochstetteri. Next base: position 38,346,294 of record CM036905.1, read on the forward strand.
TGGAAGTCATGATCACTGGCAAATACAGTCTAGTCTTAGAAAACCACACACTAAAAACATAAAGAGCAGAACTAAGTACTTGTTCTGAAGCTGCTGAAAACCAAACAGTGTTCTATATTAACTAGGAAGTATTTCTGTTTATGGAAAAAAATTAAAGCCATGCAAGGAAATATTATTTTTTCTATTTAAATGAATTCCCAAGCATGCCTTTAATCTGAAGCACAAGTAAAACCAGATCACTTTGTATAAATCCTGTTGGATTATCACTGTTGCTCTGAATAAATTTTAAGCTATCTTTTATCCTTAATATACCTAGGTCATCCACCTCATGCTAATGGTTGGGAATCCATAAACTAAAGGAGCTTAGCAACAACACAGGGAAGACAAAGACTCATGGAGATAAGGGTGACACACAAGTCTCATTATCACCTCCAAAAAACCTGTAACACTGGTACTAAACCACCCAGGACACCTAAAGAGCTACCAAAAATGTATTTTGCATAGTTTCAATGTGGGGGGCAGAGAGGAGAAGGGGAAAGACAGAAGGCTGCAGATTGTTCTCCGAATCGATGCTAGAATTCTAAACCACCAAAAGCTGGAAACAGTGACAACACAAATGTCTCCTAAGACACCAACCTTCTGTATCAGTTGCGCTGCTGATAACGTTAGTGAGCTTGGCTTTCAAACTGGTGTAGGTGACATTCGCCTTTCCCTCGCTCTCGTACCGGCCAGTGCCCAGCGAGATCAGGCACTGCAGGGGGGTGCCTGGCCAAAGACACTTGCACTCGTGAACTGCCAGCGCAGAGGGGTTATTCAGCAGCAGACCTCCGTCCTGCAAATCCAAATACACACAGATGTTAGTGCTACAGGTGGTCATAAAAACCTGATACACTGAAGTAACTAGCAGAGCCCCAACACACAACAGTCAACGAAATCAAACAAGCACTGATCGCCATCTTCTGTGCCACTGTTCATTTGTGCCCTGCGGCAGCGGCATCACAAGGCTTCCCGGGCTTGCGGGCGCTGACAGAGCAGCTCCTGTGCCTGTGGTCAGTTCTGCTCCAGTGAGTAGGGTATAGAAGAGGAAGGCTGAAACAGCTGCATTCACTGGAATGCCTGAAGTTCTGGCTTCCTCTTCTGAAGACCTTTTAGGTAAGACAAATATGCATACCAGACTTTTTGATTAAAGTGTTTATTACTGATATTACAAGGATATATTCTGTAACAAAAACCAGTCACTACCTGCAGATTTTAAAATAAAACCCCACAAGAGGTAAGCTTGGCCAAAGCTACTTTATAAGCACAGTCACTGCACAGTACACTATATAGCCTGGATTTAAGACTTGGGAAAAATCAGAATCATTTAGGGTGGAAGGGATCTACTGTGCTTTCCTGGTCCAATGCCCCTGCTCAAGCAGGGTCATCTACAGCACATTACCCAGGGCCATGTCCCATCAGGTTCTGGAGTATCTCTGCAAACAGACTCCAAAACCAATCTGGACAACCCGTTCCACTTTCTGACCACTCTCAGAGTAAACCCTTTTGTTGTGTTCAGATGGAATTCTATGCATTCCAGTTTATGCCATTGTCTTTTGTCCTTCCAGTGGGCACTGCTGGAAGAGTACTGTTCCCTCATCTTTGTTCCCTCCTGTCCTTTATTCATACACATTAGTAAGATCCCCTGAGCCTTTTCTTCTCCAGGCTGAACAATCCCAGCTCACTCTATCTCCTCATATGAGGGATGCTTCAGTCCATCATCCTTGTGGCCCTGTGCTGGACCCACTCCAGCGTGCTTCTGTCTTTCTTGTACTAGGGAACTGGACAGAGTACTCCAGATGCGGCCACAGCAGTATGGAGAGGCAGGACTGCCTCCTGTGGCCTGGTGGCCACACTGTTCTCAACGCAGCCCAGGATGCTGTTGGCCTTTTTTGCCACAAGGGTGCATTGCTGGATCATGTTCGGCTTGTCCAACAAAACCCCAAGGTCCTTCCCTGCTGAGCTGTTTCACAACCAGGTAGTTCCCAGCATGGGTTGGTGCATGGGGTTACTCTTCGCCATACATGTGGCTCTGCCTTTCCCCTTCATGAACTTCATGAGAATTCTCCAGCCTGTTGAGGTCCCACTGAGTGATGGCCCAACCATCTAAAGTACCAGCCATTCCCCTCAGATTTGTTCCATCTGTGAACTTCCTGTAGGTGCACTCTGTCCCATCACCTAGGTCATTAACGAATATGTTAGACAGTATTGGCCCTAGTACTGACCTCTGGGGTACATCTCTAGTGACTTTGCTTCCAACTGGACTTTGTGACACTGATCCCAACCCTCTGGACCTCATGATTCAGGTAATTTGCAATTCACCTCACTGTCTGCTTATCTAACCCATATTTTGTCAGCTTGTCTATGAAGTTATGGGAGGTCAGTGTCAAAAGCTTTACTAAAATTGAGACAAACAACATCCACTGCTTTTGCTCGTACACCAAGCTAGTCACCTCATTGTAAAAGGCTAGCAGGTTGGTCAGTCAGGAGTTCCCCTTTGTAAATTTTTGTGCAGACTACTCATGATACCCTTCTTTGTCATGAATTTGGAAATTCTTCCCATCACCTTGGAAGGGATCAGGCTGAGGCCAATTAGTCTGTAGTTCTCTTGCCCTTCCTTAAGGTAGGGATGGTAATTGCTCTCCCAACCTATCCAAATCACCATGCTCATTTAAAAACAATCAAGAGTCACCTTGCAATAGCATCAGCCAGCTCCATCAGCACTCATGGGTGCAACCAGTCAGGCTCTATGAATTTCTCTACGTCCAATTTGTTTAATTGCTCCCTAATCCAGTTCTCCATCAAGTGCAAGACCTCCTAGTGCCAGACTGCCTCTAGCTTCAGAGCCCTGAGAGCTGTTTTTACTGGTAAAGACTGAGACAAAAGCAGCATTAAGCATCTCAGCCTTTTCCAAGTAATTTTTCACTGGCTCCCCTGCCCCATTCAGTAGCAGGCCACCATTCTTCCTAGTCTTCCTTGCGCTGTTTATGTACTTGCAGAACTCTTGTTGTTGGCTTTCACTCCCCTCTCCAGATTTAACTCCAGGCTGGCTTCCGCTTTCCTAAGTCCATCTGTTCAAGACTGGACAGGAGCTCTGTAGTCCTCTTGGGTGACCTTCTGCACATTTCCTTTTTATATCTGAGATCAGTTAGGACCTCCTTGCTTAACCATGACTGCCACCCTGGCTTGATTCGCTACTTGTAGAGATGGTCCTTTCTTGAGCCTGGAGGAAGTGATCACTGAGCACTGTCCTGTTCTCCTGGACCCCTCCTCTCTTAAAGGGGATAGCCCTTGGGATTCCTCCCAGCAGAACTCTGAAGAGGATAAAATCTGCTCTCCTGAAAGCCAGGGCTGTAGTCCTGCTTTTTTCTACTTCCTTCTCTTTGTATCTTGAACTCTATCACCTCATAGTCATTGTACACAAGGCTTTCTTCAATTTTCGTAACCCTGACCAGTTCTCATTCTTCATAAGCATCAACACCTTTCCTTGTTGTCTCCTCCATCCACTGTGCTAGGAAGTTGTCAGCAACGCACTTGAGAGATCTCCTAGGTTGCTAGAGCTCTTCTGTATCATCCTCTGATCAGGTATCAGGTCCCCCCTTGAGGACCAGGCCCCAGGTACATGGGGATTAAGTTGTCTGAAGATGAGAATTCAGCCCAAGACTAATAGGAACAAAGGTAACTGTTCTAAATCTGGAAGTGAGGAGAGACATCTTTTGTTAGTAATGTGTCAAAAGCACAGGTGATGAGGCTGGGATAAAATGCTTTAAGACAAATAAGCATCAATATGACTGACAGTAAGTCTGGAAACATTCAGACAAGGAGGTTTTGATCCAGAAAATCTCAAAAATGATGTTCAATGCTTTCTGGAAGTAGAACAATCTCTCCAACTAAAAAATACATTACTTTTAATTTGACAAGACTTTCTATATTTGTAATACCTTAAAAACAACAACGAAAAAAGCAGTTACAGAGGCAAAACTTAAGCTGAATTACCAATAGCACAGATGAAGATCTTTATGGCCATTCAAAAATCTATACAAAGAAACCATGTAAAATATAAAAGAAACAGAATAGTAACTACAGTAAGCATTATGTAAAAACTTCCTCTATATCCTAAAGCTCGCTGAACTCCCTATATCCCATACCTGACCATCACAGTATGAGAACAATTAAAAAAGTGACTCAGAAACAGCTGTGAATAAAAAAGTGTTTTACTGTTGATAAATGTTTTGCAGAAACTCCTTTTAACCACAGCTGTGCTAGATAAATAAGTAAAAACAGGATTACTGAGCTCAGTTTGTTTTGGGTTTGTTTTTTTTAATTAAGCTTTCATTTCAACCTACAAAAAGCTCTTTGAACTCCTTCTGGATACTGTCTGCTGTGCACGAAACACTGCTAGAATGAATAGTCTCTTCAGTGCCTGTTATCCTTTGCTTATGTTTAAATTAGCTTCTACACAGAAAACTAAACACAAGGATGTTTCTGTCCTTGATGTAATTCCCCATGAATTGTAATCACATGATTTAATGATTTAATAACTTTAATTATCTTTAATCTTAATAGTTACCTTTGTGGTGCTTTCTTTAAATACTAGATTAAAAACATGCTTACCAAATCATTTCCACTGATCTTGTCAATATAATCTAATTAAACATGATTGCTTCACCATGGGAAAATTAATGTTACCAAAAGTTAGTTGGTACGTGATACTAGAACACTACAATATTTTGTAATATTAACAAATAAAGGAGCAAATGAAGGCAAAGTACACACACCAAATGTGTACTGTGATGATACCAACATCATCATTATTTAGACATTCTCCAGTTTAGGTTAATTGAAATGACAGTAAATATCCATTCCGAACAATTTTAAAATTTAGACATCTTTTAATAACTTCTAACATTTATATAGATACATGTCATTTATACTAAGTCAGAAATAGGACTCAAAAGCACTTGTGGTTTTTCTCTTTCCCCTCAAACAGATTGTGGTTGATAATGACCACATCCCAATCAATACTGTGCTTCAAATCAGCTTACTCGGTTAAACGAAGAGTTCATGTTGCTCTCTTGCTTACAGTGATCCACTCCCAAAGCAGTAAAAAACAGTGTTAGTTAAATTGGGCTATTAAGGACTCAGTGAAGGAAATACTGCAATAATTTAATTCTGCAGCTCCAGAAACCTTAGAGCAAATTACGTCAAAGGCTGAAATTCTTGTGGAACAATATTCCACAGGTTTTAAAATTAGTTGCAATGATTTCATGTTTGTGAATTCTAAAAGTGTAAGACAAAAAATTTTCCAGTTCTAATATTAAAATATAGATACTAACCTGATTCCAAACAATTCCCCTATCTTCATAAATCTGAACAAAAAGTCCAGCCTGAGATACAGTAAGCTAGCAACACAGAAATATGGAAGCCTGATCTAAATTTTTCAAAAATGAAGAAATCATGACAAATCCTTCTTTATGCTTATCCTTGAGACACTGGAATACAATCCCAAGTGATTGACTACACAGTTTCATACAGCAGATATATTGAGATCACAAGAATCTTCACTGATCCTTGCTCAGAATTCCTATCTATTTAGACTGTCAATTTAATCTGGAGAACTACTGAATTTGGTATCTCTTCCCCCCCCCCCATTCTACTGAAATTATTCTATAATTATGTATTATAAAAAGTAAATCTAAACTGTCTATAACTTTCTAATTAAAATATTTTTACTGTAAGCACTCAGCTTTTAAAAGTTAATAAAATTCATTAACCAAAACACAATATAAGGAAAAGACTGAATGATTGCTATTACTGTGGAATGTCTTTGTGACCAAGACAATACCTTCCTCTTCCATATTAGTTTCTATGAGCTTTTTTGCCCCTTCAATATTTCATGCAGTTAAACAGCTGGAAATAAACAAGGCCAATTTATCTGATCTATGGATAGAGGCACTCTTTGACCCAACACCTGAATTCTTGTTTGCCTCCATCTCCAGAAGGAAGTAATACATTTCATTTCATGAGTCCATTCAATTTTAAACGTTCTGCTTTCTTGGCACAATCTCATCTTTGCTCCACCTAATTCTCAATCTTAAATTTAAATTTTTCAGCTAGTATGAGGGTAGAATTAGGATTGATTGTCCCAACAAGCTTCTGCAGGATGGAAAAATGACAAACCAAGAATAGCAGTAAGCCAGAAGCAAGGAGTTTAACTCAGTAAATGTACCGATTCAGGTTGTGGACTGAAAGACAGCCAAGCCTGGGGAACAAATGAAAGCAAACACTAGTAAAATACTTTTTAGAAATACAGCAAAGTGGATAGTTGTGACGTGCTATGCAGAAAATTATGACAATTGCTGAAAAGATTAGGGACACCAGGTATACTAGTGACAAGCTGTACCACATACTCTATGGAATGACTGCAGGGAAGTTCCATGGGTCTGACTTTCCATGAATAAAACTGTATTTACACAATAAACATTTTAGAGTGACTTTAAATACAGTGATTGGCAAATGTCAGCATTAGGGAGATGTATAAAATGCATTAACAGAATGCAACCTTCTAAGTGTATGAATGACATCACATTTGAAAAGCCAATCTTACTAGAAATTGAACTTTGTCAGGCCAGTTGAGGTCTGGTGGAAAATGCAAACACACAGTTCCTACCAAGGAATCTGTAACTGAAGGGGTAACTTACAGGAACTCTACAAATGACTAAACTGCTGACCAACATCCTCAAAACATTCCATTGTCCCAAGTTCTGACTCAGGGCTCAGTGTTGGGCAAACAGCCAGAGTAGACCCCTCATTCTCTTTGTTCTCCCATTCCTAGCCTGGCCTTGCCTACGTTTCACCATCTTGCCTCATTTAGCTAGTTCTCAATCCAACTGCAAACTCTCTCAGTTCCCAAACATCCATGAGTCACCCCTTCCCTTTCCCCTTCTTTCTGTGCACTGGCAAGTATTACCTGCTGCTTCATATACTGAACTTTGCAAAACCACTCCACACTTGAACCACTTTAATTTCTCAGTGTACTGCCAGCAAAGTACCATAGTAGGAATGCTAATGCAACCAAGTGCTGAAGAAGGCTTTATAACTCTCCTCACATGTGAGGAGAGAACTGGATGGGAAGAAGGCTTTTGAAACATTCCTAATAAAATATGGAAGTAATAATCTTAAAATGGAGCTTAATACCTATAAACCCAGCTCATTAGTGATAACAAAGCAGTGTCCCAGTCCCTTGGTTCATTACTTTTAGTCTTTTGCCAAAGGCTTTCGAAGTGGTAAATATTCAATTGTTATGTTTTGTTTAACATTTTATCAGCTGATTCCCCAGAGAACTCAGTGAAATGTTTTTTTAATACAGATTTTTAAAAAAAAAAAAAATTCCCCATACAACTGTAACCATATTTTAGGGTTTGCTGGCTGTTAGCCTGAAGTCTAAAGCTATACCTAATATTTTAAGTTTTCTGATAGCTGTAAAATAGTCAGGGAAGGCTCCCTCATGATTTGACTAACAGATCATAAATTATTTAAAGCAGGAAAAAATGCACCTTTTGTAAGCATATGTTCCAATGAAACCTCTCTGATGAAGATATCCCACAACTGAGCAAGCAGGGTAACAAAAGGCCTGATTAAACATTATGAAATAGATAGGGGCAAATTTTACAATTGGAAGGAAAACACATTGGGAAGTCTCAATGCAAGCAAATGCTCCAGACCACTTGGGAGCCTGGTAGCACAGAGCCTTCTGAAAATCTTGTCCCATTTAAATAATTCTGGTGAACGTGCATAAAGTCACTGCTCAAGTCAAAACTTTAGAAAACATTATTTAAAATTAAAATGTTGAAAGAGACCAGGTCGAACCACACCTCACCATGGGCAGTGGTTTCCAGCAAGTTCAGAATACTCTGTACATTCACAGGCTATCACTGCATTTCCTAGCTTTGTCAGGCTCAAGTTGTGCCTTGCAACTGTTCTGTGCAAACATCCTGTGTGCTGCAGAGTTTCACTTCAATGATGCTGAACTCTGCGAAGAAAATAATCTAGAACTGGACGAAGGATGTGTGACTTCAGAAAGCCAAGTCTGGTATTTGGAAGCTGAGTTTGCTGGCTCCATTGTAACCATTTCACCTCACTGCCTATGCAAACATGCTTTGCATTTTAGTTCACTTTTACAGACTTGCTCTGTTGCTTACTTTCATTGTCTTTGTGAAAAAGTGGAGACAGAATTAGTGCAAAGTTATCACAGGCTGGGACAAGACACGCTAAGATTCTGAATGGACTTTTCAAGAGTATTTTTCAAATTCTATGCTTGAAGCCAACATAAAGATAATAAACTAAGTAAAATGGGTACACCTTGCCAAATAGTTCTGTAAAATCAGCTCAATACATTAACATAAGTAGCAGCAAATGTCCTCAGAAAAGATGAGAGGAATGAGAAACAGAAAAGTTGTTTCACTACCTGTAAAGTCTACTCCCAGAGATAGCTTCAATAATTCACACCCTGACCTCTTGTTGCACTGGGCACCTACTGCCATCATGAGAATACTGGCATATTCACAAAGCTGCAAGGCTTGCCCACTCAAACAGGGTTACCAAATTAATTTTCAATATCTGCTTTGTGAAAAAGGAAACTATATGTTTAGGTTTAGCTGTGCAATAAACTAGCCCCTATAGCGTCCAGCACAATATACTCTCCTCAATACAAACATTACATGATCACTTTGTTCCATTAAATATATACATAACACTTGAAATATTACATTAATTATGGCTCTTCTTTTGTGAGTAGTCAGTCTGTCTCACAGTACTACTGAGGGTGGAACTGTGGACGAGGAGCTCCCAGCAAGGACAGGAAATTTTTGTGTCCCTGCACAAGCTGTTCAGACCCCACAAAATATATAATGCTTTATAAAAATGAAGTGGCATGGAAGTAGCAGTCTTTCTTCTTTATCTCTGTGGCTGCAATGTATGGTGGTGACAGTATTTCTAACAGATCTCTAAAATGTATAGTGCACTAAAACAATTTGGTTTAGCTTAATTCTTACAGTGGGTCTGATCCACTTCACTGCGTAAGAGAGGAGAAAAGATTTTTTTAATGAATTAGATAATTTTCTATAAAGCATATGATCACCTACAGTTATGTCTCTAACAAATATCTGGTGTAATTTCAATTCATCACTCTCACTACATTATCATGCTAATAGGGATGTTATTGGGTCAAGTACGTACAATTTAGGATGGATTCTGCACTATGCCAACTCCTAACAGGCTTTAATTGGTGACAGATATTTATGCAATCCTCCTATATACCAAATTTCTAACTATTTCAGAATGAACCAATTCCATTACCCAAGGAGAGGCAGAGGTGCTCCTTTAAATTCCTAAAATGAGCACGTTGTGCTCATTACTTTTGAAGGCTCTCTCAAAATTAGGATTTCTCTTCAGACACTAGAAAACAGAAATGCCCTAGAACTGTGGCGAGTAACTGCTCCAGTGGGCACTGAAAAAGCAATTCCCCTTGAACTGGCTGATGGAAAAATTCTTTAGAAAATGTTTGTACAGAAAATAAAAATTAACTACATTTATATTTGTACTGAATGACAGTAACATCAAAGTTTCCATTACTGGTGTCATTGACAGTTTAAAAAAAAAATCAGAAGGTACATTAACTACATTTGTACTTCTACTACACCAGCTGCAAAATGAGAACAATTTATACTGAGATCAAATTACATAAAGTAAAATAAATTATAATAAAGTTTGAAAGCTTACATTTTCTTTAATACAACTGTTTTCCCAGAAATTATTTCTCTTTTTTTCCAAAAAATTGGCAACACCTTAATACACTGTTTGTACACTGACACACGTTATATGCTAAATGCTTCTGAGAGCTATCAATACTATTGCTATATTAAGCTAAAGATTTAACAGTATTTTACCCTACATTAGCCATGTTTGCTCTTAACATTTCTTTAGAAGGAATGGTTGGCTGAGGTAGATTGCTAGGTGATTATCTTAAATTATTAACTCATCCCAGCTAGACATTAATTCACAGCAAACGACCAGCTGCTCTGAAGACATTATTACTGAATTCATGTTTCTGTCAGATATGGAAAACGTACTCTTACACTGTACTGATGGAGATTTCTAAATATTAGCAGGCATCATGAAAGAATGAATTACTGGGCAACAATATCTTTTCATTAACAGCACAGGCTGTGCACTGCACATGCAATTACATGAAATCTGTAATGCACAACGGGACACATCATCAAAATACTATTTTAACTGTGGCTCCCAAGTGATGAATTGCATGTAATATTACACGTGAGGATCACAGTGTACAGCCTCAGAGAAAAAGCTGGCCTGTGGCTGAATTTGTATTGGCCCCAAGCGAAGGCCCAAGCTTGCGTTCTCCATCTGCTGTTTGTGAATTGTAGGCAAGGTTCAAGAGTACACCAAAAATAATCCCTAACAACCAAATGGTAAAACCAACACAAAATCCCTACGGATCTGACAAAATCCTTCTGGATTCAGATGACACTCAGGGGTTCAAGACTAGAAGATCCATCCTTTCTAACAACATTTAACTTCAAAACCATACAAAACACTGTTTACTACAATGGGATATATTAGACTAAGGAGCTCTAGTACTTAGACAAAAGAATCACAGTGCTATAAAACCTCCACAAGTGAGCAAGAGTCCCAGATCCAAAGATATACTAATCCTTGTGAAAGCTGACCAAATTAGATTGGCAAAATTTCAAAACTCTTTACACTTTATTTTCACAAGGTTACAATGTAAACATTCCTGAGACTCAATATATTTTACATCAATAACCTGACTGACGTTTTTAACCTCAATTATTAGTTTTACTCACTAATTGGTCTATACTTTCAGCAGTCCGTTTACTAAAGAATAGTAAACTAACATGAAATTCAAAATGCCTTGAGAAAAATACAGCAGGGTATGAAAGCAAGTAGGGACTCATGGGGACCCAGGTGACTCATTGGATACATCATTAATAAATGCTACTCAAAGCCTGCTCATCATTCATCAGTTTAAAAATGTACAATAATCAGTGTTGTAAGCTAACTCTACAGACATAATAATAATAATAATAACAAACCTATTACACACTCTACAAATTTATTTTTATCTTCCATATTGTAATTTCGAACTGAAATTAGATTTCCCACAAACCCTCTTTTTTATTAAATTATGTAAGCTATTTAAATGTCTTAATACAATTTTACTCTTTGTTTGTTGACTCAAACGTTAGTTTTCATTTAATTGCAACTGAAACAAAGCAGGTTCATAACTAATGGGTTTGATTTCAAAACAGATAAAACTTAAATGGGTCCCCTACATTAAGAAGTACTTGTCTAGATGGAAGAATACAAGATGGATTTATCAAAGGCAGATAGAAATGGAAACAGAAATTTTTAGTTTTTATAAAAGGGCTTCATACCAGACAAGCAGAAGCAATGAAAGAGAACACAGTGGAGAAAGAAGTGGTTGATCAGATGGGACAACAGTCTGATTGGGGAAGTCATTCACTGGGACTGTTTGCTATTAGAGTTACTCAACAGCTGGTTCGGGGCTCATCCTCTTTATTATATTCTCAAAAGCATGTAACTGCTAGTGAAATCTGTTACTATAAAGTTAGAGGCTTTGCAAATACAAAAAGCCTTACTGTAAATACAGAACGACTCTAAAGCCTAAGGAAACCCAAAGGGGATGACATCTAACCAAAGTGCTCGTAAACACAAAGCTATGCTCTTCAGAACTATCTTGGACTCAGGCCAACCACGAGAAAGATTCAAGTAGAGCACCATCAGGAAGGATTTAACCACCTATATATTAAGTAGCTGTTGAAAGGGCAACTGTAGTTTTAAGTTGTACCATCCTCTGAAACAGGAAATACAAGACACAGTTACAACATCATCTAGAATACAGTGTTCAAGCTTGATCAAGTAAAGCCTCTGAATCTTGCTTTTAATTTAGGAATGCTAATTTGGAATCTAGTAATTATCCAACTTTGCACAATGTGTCTTGGGTCATGCCAAAATGCACTGAATAGTCCAGTTTCAAGAAAGATTACTCAAACTGCAGCAGGTGCAATGAAGGACCACTAGGATCATCAAGAGAACACTGAGTCGATTTTGCAAGGCTAAGGCTGAAATATTTAGACAAGAAAAATAAAAAAAAGGGTATGAGTAATTTCTATATACATATCAGAAGGCTAAATAGTACAAGAAGAAAAGTTAATTAAACTGGAGAACATTACTGTCACAAGGACAAGTTGTATCCATTAGCTAAAAACAGACTTAAGAGAAAATCAGAAGGTTTCTAGCCATGAGAAAAAAAATGAAGTATCTTCTTCAAGAAACCTTCTACAAGGGTAGCAATAGCAAAGAGTGTCACAGGTTTATAAACCACAGCCTGTGATGCAGTTGACAAGCACGACAGAGGACTGAATTTGACCTGAGGGAAACTGTTTCCTTCTATACTCCTCTTATTTTCTCCTAAGGAAATGCTAGCTGAAATAATTCCACGTTCTATAGCACAAAACCTAAAATATACCTGTTACTAAAGAGAGCAATGTAAATGCACTCAGTAAAAGAAGCATCGCAAGGTAAAGAATCTTTGAAAAGATTGCTAACTGATTTGGGATTTGCAAAATTAATGCTATAGATTAATCCTTGTGTTAGAAGAGAAGCTCAGGACAGGAAACTGGGCTTAGACATTGTGCCCTGTTTGACTAATGGGAATGCACTGGGTATAGAATTAATTATGCACATTCTGCAGAGAAAATTATTCCAATCACAGTCCTAAGACCTGTATCCACGGCAAGAAGAGAGCATTTTCCTAAACTATAATACAGAAGGCAAATTAGAGGCTGGATAGTAGCTGACAAAACACTGAACCAATTGTTCCTATTAAGCACCAGACCACTATCTATCACAAACAAGCTTTCCTTAAGGGAAGAGGCTTAAGAGGTACATCAATAGTGCCGCTACATTCTTTGGCTTTTACTAGCAATTTATGTCATATGGAAATATGGCTCCACTGGCAGTTACACAACCTGGGAAAATAAAAATTACAAGCTGTCAACAATTGACAATAAATTGCTCTTTTGGATCTAAGAAATGGTGGCCGGTAACATCTGAACTCGAAAGCAGCAACCTAGATTGCCTGACATTTATGAAATGAGTCTACTACCAGCCTCCTCCAATCTTTCAAGATTTGGTTTACAGCAAATATTAGTGGGACAAGAATGTCACTAAAGATACCTGGACGCTGAACTCTAAGCAAACAGACAGTTAAATGCAACAACTCATCTGTGAGCGAAGGGGATTTTTTTCTTTTTTAAATAAGCACTCTGAAAGTTACACTAGCAAACCATTACTCTGATTCACTGGAGATAAACATTACAAAGCATCCAAGTTAAATGCATAAAAACATACTCTCAATTTCATTTCGCTAAAATAAAATCTTCCAATAAAATAAAACCTTCCAATAACACCTCACTTAGCAAGTCCCTGCTGGGAATCCTGCAAGCAGTCTGCTCTACAAAGTACTGCTGGTGCAATAACCAGAGCAATCTCACAAAGGCTGATGATCTGCATCATGCCCGACCACCTTAAGAGCTGCTAAACAAGCCTCTAGCATCCCTAAGAGAAAAAGGAATGCACACATCCACATAGCTAATGCATGCCAGTAAACTCCCTTTTCCTTAAACAGTAGGCAACCATGCCTCCAAGGCTGTAGGAAAATGTGTATGGCAACAAGTAGCCAGAGAAACAAAGAAATACTTGTTTCTATCATTGTGAGAACAAGATACACCTATTAAACCGGGCTCTGGTGCATACTGATCACCGTGGCATATCCTAAGAATGAAAAGCACTTCAATGTGACCTATATTCTATGTCTTCTTAGAGCCTGGGAATCACCCTTGAATCTAATTTTAAAAGCTACCGTGTAAAACCAATTAGGGTAGGATCCACTAGGAAAATCACTTTTGAAGGCTTCTCCTGTAACAAGCTACAAAGATGAAATGGCTTTACAGATTTGCTGCCTAATAAAAGGAAGGGAAGTTTTAAAAACGTTAAGAAACTGTGTTTTATGTCTGTTAACAAAGGTGAGAATTGAAATTTGAGTTACATCATATTATTGCTCTAGGTATGTTTTTTATATCTAGGCTGTGTTATTACCACATGTCCAGCTACACTTGCATTATTAAAACTTCACTAAGAGGTTAGCTGCCAATTTAACCACTTTAGCATCTGATCTTGCTCAAAGTAATTATGAGTTACAGCAGTGTTCAAATAATCAACGCCAGCATTTTAATAAGAGGAATTGTAATGCAGCAATAGAATTATGGGAAGTTACCAAGAAAAAGGGGATCCAAGTCCTTTGTATTAAACTGATGAAATTTCCTTTTGAAAAACATCTGTGGCTTTGTTAAACTCAGCACCACCACACACACAGGCTCTGCTGCCCTTTTAATTAATCCTGTGGGACAAATTGAGTTTTCACTGTAAAATCTAATAAATGAAGTGTGCATAATGATTTTGTTAAATCTTAAATTGCTCTTTTAATTAATTGGTAATTTCCTCAGTGTACTGTACCAGCAACTAAAGTGACATTACTGAGTACCCCAAATGCTTTTCACACTACAGGGAAGAAATCTTAAAAAATTTTTAAAAAGAGGGAAATACATTATATATACACACATACACATAAAAAAAAGATACAACACCTCTCTGTGGGAAGAAGGGAAAAAAAAAAAAAAATCACTGGTTGTAACAGGACTGGGGAGAGATGAAGAGATCCTCAGTGCTTCATAAAAAAAAAAAATATAAAAAAGAGCTGATATACATGGCAATGAAGCTTCTATATTGTAACATCATGACTTGGTCTCTCGACTTGCACAGTTCCTGGAGAAGCATGTTACAGGGATTAAATCCCTTTGAATGTTAATGTGTTCCTCTTTTGAACCACAAAGAATATTAATCCTCCTCCCCTCATCTACCAACAGCTGCACTGGTTTTTCCTACTTGACAGAGTGGAACCAGATAGCATGGCATGATTGACCTGAATGTAAATATTGCTATTTCGTTTTGAACTGCTTTTATTTTTCCCTTAGAAATTTAGCAAAATTGGCATCAGTTTATCTACAGCACAAATAAGAGTAAGTGTTCAGACACCTAAAAATCTCTTCGTAAATAATTACATCAGAAGAATTGTAAAAATTATTTATTACCTTAGTAATAAATTAACACACATTACAATCCCCTTGAACATTTGCAGTTCCTAGGACAGGAAGTCATACTGGAATGTTCCCAGAGAAAGGGCATGCACGTGTGTACACAAATATGCATGCACATATAAATATATATAGATTATGGAAAAGGGAGGGTTAAAGCAAATGGCTACAGTTCAGTTCAGACACGATTCCAGCAATTATGTCTATAGTCACACACAAAATCTTTAGGGGTTAATCTCAATCCTACACATAACACTCATTCAACTACTTCATACAGTTTGCAAAAGGACTCAAATGTCAACAAAAGCTAGATAAGATGATGATGCAGGCTGACCATAAAACAAATCCACTAAATTTCCATTATCAAAATAAGTATCTTCACACACTTGAAGAGTCCTAAATCAGATCAAGTGCCAGAGTGGTTTGCATTCAATTTAAACGTACAACTGACTGATAAGCCAATACAAAGCCTGGTCTCCACATATAATCCTTCAGAGTCCCAAACCTCAAAGCCAGGAAATAAATCCCATTATATTTACTATTCTGAATTTTCACAGACATTTTACCACCATTTTCACATTCTGTCCATCTCTATTCTTTGAATTACTTAGAAATATCAACACTGCAGAAGTAGATTATATGTAAATTAATAAGAAGCTTGCATCGTTTACCTTCAAAAAGAGAGATTACATTGATTAATTAATGGAAAATTCCAATCCATTTAAATAAAACCCCCAAAACAACAACAGAAGACCACCACCTTTCTGAAACTGTGCTACAATATTGAGGCCTTTGTCATAAATTATTTTTTACAATTAACCTGCACTGTGTTGATGCACTTCACAGAAATCACAGTACTACTGAGAATTTCTAACGATGTTACGCTGCATTTATTACTGTAGTCCAAAAGCAGCTCAACCTGTTAGTACACAGGCTTAAAGCAATAAACCAGAAAAGAGTATTTCCATATAAGCTACAGATATTAGTACCATACATGCCAAGACTGGTGACCTTAACATGACAATTGCAATGCAATTTCAGACACTTGAAAATTTACTGTCTCATATTTATGACACAAGCTCTACTTTAAGTTATACTTCAAGAATAATCACAAAGCTGTTTTAAACAGGAATATGACTGCATTTAGGGTTCTATTTATTTAAAAACATATTTATGCATATGTATTCTTTTGAAATTAATCTTGAAGACTTTAACAGAGGTAAAAGTCTGGACTATCTTGCATTTTCCACTGAGGTAACATCATGCCCAATAACATAAGGGTAACAGTCTGCTACAAGAATGAAGGCTCTTACCCCAGGGTTAAAACAAGGTAATTCAGGGGGGCTTGAGTGTGCAGCATTAGATTTAAAAGCAGAGATATAAATTTGCACAAAGACAGTTACGTAGCATTTGCCATGTAGCACCTTGCTGGCTGGCTGGCCATAAAAAAAACAAGCACATCCCACAGAAAGTAATTATGGAAATAGAGATGTGGTAAGAAAACTGTTCTCTGGGGAAAGAAAAGCATGAAAGTATAAAGTACATGAAAAATTACAGCCTTCAGAGTCTAAAGTCAGTCAAAAGTGTTTCAATATCATGCCTAGGTAGAAGAGAGGTTTTCAGATGAGACAGAAGTTAAGACAGAAAATTTAGCATCTAGTTCTAATACAACAGTTTTAGAACTGAAAACACATTCTTTGACTTACAAAAGGTGACCCACATCCTAAGCACATGCTTTCCAGTAATTAAAATACACCAAATCAAAAAGAATGGCGAGTTTATCACACAGCATTGGTAAGATAATACAGAAGGGCTTTGTCCAAAGAGTCTAGAGTAGGGAAAAATTAACTGGGCTTTGTTCTAGCCCCGTGTGTCTCAGATCAGATACAGTACTCTCAATTAAGACTAAGCAGAGAATCATTAAGGTTGGAAAAGTCCTCCAAGATCATCCAGTCCAACCATCCCCCTATCAGCTATATTACTGATGTTCCCAAGTACCTCATCCAATTTTTCCTTGAACACCCCGAGGGTTGGTGACTCCACCACCTCCCTGGGCAATCCATTCCAATGCTTACCTGTTCTTCCTGAGAAGAAATTTCTTCTAAATTCTAACCTGAACTTCCCTGGTATAACTTGCAGCCATTCCCTTGTCTTATTGCTACTTATCTGCAAGAAGATGACTCCCAGCCCACAACCTCCTTTCAGGTAGTTGTAGAGAGCAGTAAGGTCTTCCCTGAGCCACCTCCTTCTCCAGGCTAACCAGTCCCAGGTGTCTCAGCCACTCCTCATAAGATTTGTGTTCCAGACCCTTCACCAGCTTTGTTGCCCTTCTCTGGACATGCTTCAGGGCCCTGATGTCTTTCTTGCACTGAGGGACCCAAAACTGAACACAGTATTCGAGGTGCAGCCTCACGAGGGGGACGATCACCTCCCTGGTCCTGCTGGCTACTCTATTCCTGACACAAGCCAGGATGCTGTTGGCCTTCTTGGCCACCTGGGCACACTGCTGCTCATGTTCAGGCGAATGTCAACTAACACCCTCAGATCCTTCTCCTCTGTTCCAGCCACCCTGGCCCAAGGCTGTAGTGTTGCCTGGGGTTGTTATGACCAAAGTGCAGGACCCAGCACTTTGCCATGTTGGCATTTTACCATGTTGGCCTTCGCTTCATCCCATCAGCCTCTGCCCAAAGATTCAACCTGTCCAGGTCCCTCTGGCATGTCTTCCTAACCTCCAGCAGATTAACACTTCCCCCAAACTTGGTGTTGTCTGCAATCTTACTGAGGGTGCACTCAATTCCCTCATCAAAATCATCAATAAAGATATTAAAGAGGAAGAGCCCCAGTACTGACCCTGGCGAACACCACTTGTGACCGGTTGCCAGTTGGATTTAACCCCAATCACCACCACTCTCTGGGCCTGGCCACCCAGCCAGTTTTTAGCTCAGCGAAGAGTGTACCTGTCTGAGCCATGGGCTGTCAGCTCCTCCAGGAGAATACTGTGGGAGACTGTGTCAAAAGCTTTGCTGAAGTTTCACACAAGTCTGGCAATTCAGAATTATATTTAGAAGTATAAGCACTACGTAGAAGTTAAAAAACACACAGCTTACGTAGCTATTCTTCATATAGAGGCACAGACAGGCTTTGATGTACTCTCAATTCAAGGAAAGAGGGGATAGAAAGGCGAGAAGAGGAAGCAAAGTGCTTCACATAGCTTAACACTGATCCATTCAAGCAGTTAAGGAGTAGCTTGGAACAGGTCCAAAAGCCAAAGCAGCTCCCTTTCCAGTTTTGCTTGGACAGATGGAAGATGGCCACGTTTCAGGATTTCAAGCAGTGCTCAGGGTCTCTCATATGTTACACCATTTTTAGCTTTAAAACCCCACAAAACCTAATTATTTCAGGTAGTATTTGATTAAAATGTTTTGGGGATAACAAGATGTACCACACTGGGGAGATTGTGGGGTGGAGAGGGAAGGAAGGTAAAAAGACAGACCCTAAACAAAAAGAGGAAACAGAATAAAATGGAAGAACTCAGAATCTGGCTGATGTAGTAGCACCATCCTGCCCTCCATGGGAGCCCTTCCCCTTCACCCTGCAACTTATATTCAGCTATATAAAAGTTCTACATAATTATTATATCTCCTTATAAATGGTAATTCAAAACAAGGACGTATGATGGGGCTTTTTCCCCATTCAATTCTAGCTGGTTTTCCTTAACAATGCTTCTGTTAACTATCTCTTACTCTAATGAATTTTTCACTACTTCATCTTATACTCTTATTATATACTTATCATATATACAATATACTCATCTCATCTTTGTTAGTCTTCAAACTTCAGTATTGCTTATGCGTGTTACGACGCTAATGAGATTAGAGCCCCCATTAAAAGGGACACTATGAGAAATTGTGCGAGATCCAGGTAGGTATTAATAGTCAAAACATGCTCCTACTGCTCTGCAGTAGCTCAGGCTGATGCCACCATATGTATTAGCAGGACTGAAATGCAATGGGTGCCTTTTTAAGTGATCGAATCCTATGCTGTCTTTGTTGAAGGTCTCTGGTTCAGTCACCCTGTGTAGTCCTTTCTGCCACTGAGCTGCCAACAGATCTTTTTAAAACTAACTACTAAGAGTTTGAAATTAACATGTATTGTAAAAAGGATTTTTTTAAAAACTCAAGAGAACTGTGGGACAAGAACACAATGGTTAAAGGACCACTAAAGAGATTAATTTGCCTTGCTCTTTACTAACTAGGGTCACCAACTGAAGATATAATACAATAAAATAGCATACACTGTTAATAGGAGATACTGCTTTATCCTCAAGGGAATTTTCTGCAGTTGTCCTTCGAGTTTAATCTTACTGCCATGACATCTCTTATTCTTATTCCTAGCTCAGAACCAGGGTAGAGCTTAATAACCTATCAATGGAACAAATTTAAAGTAGACCATAAACGGAATTTATGCACTAATAAAAGGAACACTGAAATGCGTCACTCTTCTTTTTCACACTTTACGGCATTGTTAGATTTTAAGTCATTCCACCTGTTTAGTGAAATAATGCTCAGTGAAATACCAGTTGTAAGTAGGAAGTCAGATGCAATTTACAACTCACATAATATTTCCTTCCAGACAGGAGAAAGGAACAGCAGAAGAACTTAAGTTTGCATTGGGAAAACAAAGATTTTTAAGCCATACCATTTCTAGTTCTAGAAGTGCTATATAGGCTAAAAATTTCCTTTCTTACCCCTATCCATCCTAGATTTCCTTTCTGTTACCAGCTTATTTGCTTAATTCTCATTCAGAAATTCAGACACCTTTTTTCTTCGGTATAATATTGGAAAATACTTAAAAGGAAAATATTTCATCTTACCTGGTGAAGATCATTGCCCAAAACGTATTCCTGAAAGTATCCCGGTGCAGCAGATGATGCTCTGATGGCCTGCCACAGTTTATACTGACAGCCTCCAATATAATGAGACTTAACACCAGGAAAGTGATTGTAGTTTCTGAAAACAAATGCTTTCAGTGGTGTTCCTCTGTTGACAATGGTGCTTACTGCAGCTACCTAGTGAGTTAGGAGGAACAAAAAGAATTACATATGATAATGACAGTAATGACAACTTCCCATAATATAAAAATCAATTTATACATTCAATGAATCTCTGCAATTCTACTTCATTCATTATTTTCTTCTTTTTTTTAATAATGTCTATCTAAATTTTAAAAAGCAAGAGTAAAACCAAACCAAAACCCACTCCTTAAGAAAAGCTGTACTTTTAACCTGAAATCAGTTGTTTCCACTGCCTATTCCTTTTCTACCAAACTCTCTCCATTGATATTTAAACAACAAGCTGGTGTGATCTATAAGACTTGAAAGTGTTTTGCCTTCATGATTAGGAGTTTGTTTTCAAAAGTCTGTAACCACCAATACCACAATGCCATTAAATATTAATGTTAGAATCGTCAACCAAATCTTTTCTCCAGTAAAATGATTACTTAATAATGCAACCTGAGTTAAAGGATTGCAGGAAGAAGCTCTCCCAAAGGAAAAAGGAAATAATCATACACAAAAAACCTCAAAAGATTTACAAGGACATTGAAATGTCATTAACAAAAGTTTGCATATGTAAGTCTGAGTGAAAGGCTAAAAGGGTATTTCTATAAAACCAAATGTATGACTGCAAAAAAAATGAAGTACAACTTACAGATATAATGACATGATGTGAGAGTACCTGTAGTTAGGGGAGAGTGTTAGAATGTGCAAGACCTTTTAATGATGATGCATCCAGCCTGGCTGGTGCTGCTCTGAACAATATGCTGTAGCAGACAAGTGGGTGTTTGGTTCTATTTTGTTTACTGTTTTACAGAGTGTTTTTTGGAAACATTACTCAACAGCACAAGCAGCTGAGCATGGGATATGGCTGTATTCACCTCCATTCTCTAGCTCCATAAGTGAAATCATTTAATCCACAGTAAGTCCATACTTACAAAAAAGGTAAACAAGTGCAAATTCTATATGACAATGTAGAAGCAAAACACATGATGTTTCCCACTCCATCATTTGATGGAGGAGCTTCCTATTTTTGTCAAAAGGAAGATTTGTTTCTAAGCGCTACAAGTAGTAAGAAAAAGAAATCTTTGAAAAACTTTACAGAAAACGTATCAAACTGATGCTTGAATTTATTTTTGGTAATATCCACGTACGCTTCCACTTCATGATGCAGTTTAAGTTGTGAAGTGCTGAGCACCTTTGGAAAAATCCATCTCACCATGAATTTTACTGCAGCAGAGCACATAACTGTGTTTTATTTTCATTTTGTTGTGTCTTGTAAAGAGTGCCACCCTGCCAGCACTACAAAGTGATTACCGGGAATAGCTAGCTTCAACTCTATTTATGTTCACATTTCATTACTGAAGAACATGGAAGAAAGCCAAAGATCCCAGTTCAAAGATAACTTTCAAGTCAATGTAGGATAGCTTCTCTCTCAAAGAAACATGCCACTCCAGCCTTTTCATGTCCTTGTTTTAGATATGGACTAGGAACGCAGTCAGTCAAGCACATGTTTATGTTTAGAAAAATGGGAATATCTTCCATTTAACAGTAAAGCATTGAATATAGTGCCATGACACCAAAACACCTGTTAATTACAGATTGTTCTGAAATATGTGCTATTATATTTCTCCTCTTTCTTCACACCCTATCCTTCAACAAAAATAAAATGTGCATGCTGTCTCATCTTTCACTCTCGTGCTGCTGCTGTACGTAACACCCCTCTAATCAATTGGAGCCCAAGGATCACAGAGGAAAAGGAGACATCTCAGGGCCTATGAGTATGTCTGGAGAAAACCTGATAATCCACATAAAGTGAGGAGAAACCCTGTTCTCTCACTAGATAGAAACAGATCACAGCTGACCTGACTGATCTCCAGATAGGAGAAATTTCTTACATGAAAAAACAAACTTTGCAGAACTTCAAGATGTTTCCTCTCCTTATAAGCCTTTTAACGTCTCTAAAACATATTCTAACAAAGTAATATATGAAAAACTGCTGCAGAAATTAAGAATCCAACTAATTTTTATCCCTTAAAAGAATGGTTTATCTCATGTGGAAGCCTGGAGAGCGTATCACTCATGCTGTTTCATAGAATACACTAGGTTGGAAGGGACCTTTAGAGGTCCTCTAGTTCAACACCCACTCAGTTGTTTATATTCTATTCTCCTAGGGTTGGTGCTCTAACTCAGAACTCTTAAAAATACACCTAGAATACAAAATTAGTATTCACCCTACAAAACTGTACTTACCTTCGGACACTTGGAATTTCTTGCCGTTTCAATCATAAGATTTGAGCCCATTTTTTCTCTGCAAATAAATGCAAGAAATTGAAAATGCTCCATCAGTTTTGCATGAAGACATACATTTTTATTATTCTTCTGAGAACTCTGTATTTAAAAGAAGCAATGCTTGGATTTCACTTTAATAATTGGATTTCTACAGTTGACTTCAATGGACCAGTATTTCAAACCTTCGAGGCTGCTGGAATTAAGTTTGAAAAGCGACTGAGGTCTTGATTCAGTAACTCCACAACATTCTAAGCCATAAATCATCAGGATTGTTTTGAGAGAGGAAAATATAGTACTTTGTTATATTTAAGAATCAAAAAATCAACATTATTATTAAATGGTTTTATAGAAGTTAAAATTGTTCTCCTGAACTGTTATGAAAACAAAAGCTAAGGAAAGCAAGGCAACGTTCCATGTGATTTAGAAGTTAAAACATCTAAATGTAATCTTCCATAACAGTAATTCAATATGTGGTTTAGGTCCATTTTGCAGGCAGAATTTTTTCTTATGCATACATTTTTATCAATCTGACAGAGAAATCACATGCATGGTCAGCAATGTAATTCATCATCACAATACCATTAGGGTCAGTACTGTAATTGCTGATTAAGACAGTAGCCCTCCTACACAGCACAGGAGGCTGAAGGATATCAGCATCCTACCCAATAATCTCCTATCAGCATCTATTCCACTGAAAAGTGTACAAAACTCTACAGAGTGGGTGTTCATCCATAACAATTCCAAACAGGCTTTCATTTAAATCAAGCAGCTTTCTCCCTTCCCTTGTACAGCGCCCACACAAACACAGCTTGTGCATCTGCCTTATTCTGCAAAGATGTTTTTCAGTATTGACATGATTTTTACGTAAGTTGATTCCACGTGGTGGTGTTAAGAGGTCACCCATCTGTAGCTGGCACTACTGTGGCAGCAGGTACCAGTGCTACTGTTAAAAACACCATCTTAATCAACCTAGTCACGTCAGAAGATAAAAGCAGCTTTAAATGCTTCAATAGCAGTAGTTCTGAATGCAGACAGTAAACTGCATTCAGAGGTAGGACAATTTACTGTCCCACTAGTGGATACCTGTGTTTGAAGGATGGCTGTGCACTTGTCCTCAAGAGGGAGGAAGTGAGACGGATTCTAGTCCTAAGATTGAAGACTGCTGCTGACAATTCCTACATCAACAGTATTATTTTTTCAGTAAATACATTAATTACAGTCTCACAGTCACCAACCAGAAGGGGAGGAGTGCCATCTGCATTCACTAATTGATTACAGAAAGAGATGAAGGCACACAGAAGTAGATTGACATAGGTGAGATATGAAAGACATCTACTGATTTGCATCACTTTCATCTACTTCTTCCTAAATATCTGTATTAGGTATTTTTTCCCAAACCTTGAATGCAAAGATTAAAAAACTGCAAAAAACAATATCCACTGCCTAATTACAGGAACTGTCAAACTGAATAATTATTTTCTTACATCTTTTTTCTTACGAAGTGCTATAGTATTTTCTCAATCCTCACAGTTTAATTATGTTCTGTACTGAAGTCACAATATAATTAATTCCAGTTTACTCACATACTGTGTTAAAAGAGAAAGTCTCCTAGTTTTATTTTTATTGAATAGTCCCTTGTTCAAGAAAAGGTAAGAATAGTAATGCTCAAGATACCTTACTTTCTC
Organism: Porphyrio hochstetteri; assembly: GCA_020800305.1. NCBI lineage: Eukaryota > Metazoa > Chordata > Aves > Gruiformes > Rallidae > Porphyrio > Porphyrio hochstetteri. The sequence goes on from CM036905.1 coordinate 38,370,641, forward strand.
AAAGTACCATTTTAACTTGTTTGCTTTTTTTAATAATAAGGAGTCCTAATTCCTTCAAGCAAGTTGTCTTTAGGTCACTGGGTACCTTTTAATCAATCTTGCAAGAGAAACATTATTTACACTCCCATTTACCCCATTTTAAATAGTATAGAAAATTAAACTGTATTATGGATTAACAGAATGATAATGTAATATTCTGTGTTTTCAATCCCAACCTTCCCACACTGAACCATCTTGTTTGAACACAAGCATACAGATCTTCATTAAATTGACCATGACAACACTCAAATCACTTCTGATATTAAAGTTTAAATCCATTCATGAGTTATTACTTTACACATAATTCCATACATCACCCTATTCTTCCACTTATGTGCTTTTTTGTGTCTGTGACCTATGCTCCCTAGACATGACCTAAGCCACAAGTCTCCTTTACAAGTGTTGCTCTTTCCTTGCCCTGAGCCACTAATATTGCAACACTTATTTCAATAACACGATGAAGAATGTTTTGCCAGCTATATGCTCAAAGATACATCCTGATAAGCCACAGCCAGGGTGCAATCCAATAGTCTAGAGAAAATCCTGTTTGAAAGGCAAAATTGTAACTTTTGCCCCCTTCTAACTACAACAACAACAACAACAACAGAAATACCAGGAAACTATGTCATCCTTACCAAAGGTACAGGGGAGACAGTTATTGCGCCTTCCATAAAAGATATGGAACAAATCACTGATAACACTGCAAAGTCTGTTGGGTATATCTGGAGTGACTCACTGGTACAGAATGTGTTGCCTCTCTAGTCACTGGGGAGCAGTCTCAATTTATACTTCCAATTACGTAACAAATACTACTTTGAAGCATTAATACTTGCAATCCCGAAGACATGCATTATCCATTTTCCTGCCAACAGAGAACATGTAACTTTTACCCTGCCCTCTATACACAGTGCTTGATTGCTCCTCAAGATTAAAAATTTCCAGCATGGAATTTTAGTTAGCTTGTGAAAACCTCTAGCTGCTCACCCAGTTTCTCAAGAGAAATATGAAAGAAAATTATAAATATAAACAACAGTTGAAAGAGAAAACTAGGAACTATAAGCCAGGTTCTTCTTACAAATGCAATTCAATCCAATATAGCCTTATATAGGCCAATGCATGATAAGTATCATTTTCTCCACAAAGTAATAAAAGTAACAAAAGTAACAAAACCAGCCTGCAAACTGCAATTGAAGGAAAACATAACAAGAGTTAAATACATATCTAAGACAGCCAATCAATTCCCTACAGCACTCAGAATAAAAAAAGTTAATGAAAATTAGTTGTCATTTTCTGAAACGGAATTCAGAATATGCCTCATGAATACATGCACCATTAGCCTAATGCAACATTAACTTAATTATTTTCAGCAAGAATACTTTTTGACAGAAAATAATTCTATCACTACCCTGGTATGGATAAACACATATTGCATGCCTGTATACTGTAAAGGGATGCTCTCCATTTCACGCAAGGCTGACAAGTCTACCACCATTTAAACAACAAAAACCCACCCAGTACAGCTAAGGCTTTTAAACTTAAACCACAGAGGAGTTTTGCCACACAACAACTGAATTAGACCTCATTTCCTTTCAATTCCCTTGTTGGTTCTAAGCTTCCACACCACAAGGAAGTCTGCAGGAATCCCTACTGTTTAAATAAGATGTAGTGTAGGCATAGCATCTTCCTTGAACACTGCACAGTTAGGTCAACAGAAAGTAATTTGTTGATCAGTACATTTAATTTTTAATTTAATATATGGATAATACAATAAATGCCTTGCTTCTCTTCACTGCACAGGAGATGAGTGCTTTTACCTCCCTCATGTGACACATGTAGCTGCAAAGAGTAATGGCATTTTAATTGAAGATGTGCAAAACACTTTCACATGAAGTCATTCTATTTTCACAAGACTTCTTTTGGTTAGGCAGGGGAGGAAAAGGAAGGCTGAAAAAAAAAACCATCTCTTTTCTGAAGAAAAAAAGAGGAACTCCAGATATTTGAGACTAAAACATTATTTGATAAACATTTATTCCTAAAAATACGTAAAAGCACAGACAAGTGCTTCAAAGTCTCTCTCTCCACTTCAGCAAAGTAGTGAGATGCTTAAAATTCAGACAGTAAAAGTATTCCAGCTAAAACATCTAGGGAAAACTTTTTGTTAATATGATTTATGGGGTTCAATTTTCCCAAAGGAACTTATTTATCCAAATAAGCTTTTCACCATTTTACATTTGCTCTAAGAGATGGTGGTTGTTTCCGTTCTTTCAGTAGCAAAGCTGCAGCTTACACCATTTGGTAAACTATTACATTAGTCATAAACAATGGAACTATCAGTAACAAGGACAGAAGAATAAAACTAAGTAATAAAGCCTTTAATAAATATTATGGATTTTTTCCCAGTGACTTCTCCTGACTGGCCATGAAAGCATTTGTATACATATCTAGAACAACTAACCATTTCATTGGCAACTCCAACACAGGGTACATTTTCGTTGCAATCCTGACAGCTCATTTCCCTTTCCAAAGAAAGGGAAAATGGGCAAACCCCTTCCATATAGCAGCTAAGATTAAAAATCCCTACTACACCACATTACTTCATTTCTCACCATGTCTCCTATAAGAAAAAAGGCACAGCAGGTGGCTAGTAAAATTTGTAGCAGATCTATAATGAGTCAGATCAAGCAGAGCTGGCAAGCCTACAGGAATATAATCAGAAATCAGTGCACTAAGGCTTACTTTATTCCCCAGAAGCAGAAATCATTACATTAAAGGCTTTCAGTGTTGTCGTAAATATGGCAACAGCTATTTCAAAAGAACGAGAGTGTATGCTAATCCTTCCTAGCTGTTTTAAGAATTTGCTTACCAGTGAAACAAAAACAAAACTGAAGGCTGTCAGACATACAAGTTCTTTTTCACTTGATCATTTACTTACTTGAGCATTTTTTCCCATATATCGCTGTCATAAAAGGCGTGGCTCCACCCCATTTTGACTGTTCCAACAATGACATTCTGCTTAAAGACATCTGATCCTAACTTGCGATACAATTCTTCACAATCATCCAGAGGGATATGGAACAACCCCAACATAAAAGCTAATATAGCTCCTGAAAAAGAAGTATTTTGAGATGTAAAATACAGCCTGGAGCAAGATTATAAATTTGGATTACCATGTAATGTAGTTCACAGGTTAGCAGAATATATATCCTGAAAAAGGAAGATCAACCGACATTTGTATCACTAAATTTCTGTTAAGAGAAATAAATCACTAATTATGTTTCAAAAGGAAATATACAAGATACAGAGAGTCTACTTTCAAAAACCAAACTGCTGGAAGTTGATAAATTATTTCATTTCACATATTTCATCCCTGCAAACGTGCATATGGTAGAAAGCAAATTAAATGCACTGCTTTATTTGTAAGGAAAAATGAGTAAGAGAAATCCATGCTGTGGTATTAAAAAAAAAAAAAAAATGTATCTGGGGCATTACTTGCTGTCTGGCAAGCTCTGAGTCAGTAAATAATTCTAGAAAAATTATGTAAAAAGAAGGGAGTTTTGACCAGTTTGCAATACATTTGGCCTTTGCCATTTATAATTCACTATTCATACACACTGCCATCTAGTGTGTACCCAAAAATATGATGACCTACCCTTGTAGGAACAAAACAGTACTCAAAAAGCATGCCTGTAGAACACCATTAAAAAGACTGTGGAAAAATACAATTAATGCATCACTACAAATCTTAGCTGCATTACACTGAAAAGGACGTATACGACCCTTAAAGCTAACTCTGCAATATTGTAAGAACTTTAACCATTAGGAATAATTATGACATGATTTTTCTAATTTGGAAATTAATGCAATAGATTTGAATAAAACTAATTTAAAAAGTAGTAAATTCTTTAAATAGTAAGGATAACACACACACACACACGCAGAAAGAACTATGCAGGGAGAGTTACAAACGGCTTTAAAGAAAACATGAATTCCAAGGTGCCTTTGCTCTCACAACCACCACCAATAGCTGAGTGTCAGTGGGTTGACAGTCTCAGGTTTTTTTAAATGGGGCATGCAGACTTACAATAACCTGGGCCTACCCGACACACCAGTTTCATCAAGAGAAACTTACTCAACTGCCAGATCACCAAGTGCCTGTATTCAACAGAGACTAAACATCTAGCAGCAGAGAAACAACGTTTTCCTGAATCAGACGAATCCTCAGCTACCTTCTTTTTCTCCTAACTCTGCAGCACCAGTTCTATAATACCATGCATTTGCTAGTTTGGTGAGCAGTTTCAAAGCCAAAGAGCCAAAATTCATACCAAAAGCAAACTCATTTTCACTTGACTTCCTGAGAAACAGCATTGGAAACCTCAGTTCACATCAGCATACACACAGCACTGGAGAATATCAGAGTCAAGGTACACCTCAAAGGGCATTGCTGAAACCTGCTGGATGGCTACAAGAGACTCACAGGAGAGAAAGGTCAAAATCAAATATACAGTGTAGGTTCTATCAGATGGTCCAATGAAAAATTTTCTAACACTTTCGCCACATCCTGCTTTGTTGCAGGCTCTACACTCCAGCCACCATCTCAGCCCTGATGGCAAATGCTTCAGGGGGGAAAAAAAAGTAAACTAAAACCTGGGAGGCCAAGGAGTGTATCTTGAACACAGAGATAGAGCTGCCTGATGAGACATGGGATAGGCAGGAATATAACTTGAAAAACAAAAGTATTCCTTCCTAAGTCAGTACTGGTAAGACTTCAGCAGAAGTCTGGACCTGAATGATGTTCTCCAAAATAGATGTGGACCAACTGGGAAAAAAAAAACCAAACAAACAAAACAAAACACATACATACAGAAAACAGGTCAAGAAAATCAGTCTAAGTAAAGGCTGAGTAAACAAGCATTGACAAGAACCTTTAAATGCATGGAAGGCTACAGCAAAGAGAAAGGAGTGAATTTGTTGTCCATGTTCCATGGAAGTCAGAGCAAGAGGAAAAAAATGTGAACTGCAACCACAGTTGAAGATCCACATTAGGAATTTTACTGTTTTTTCCCCAAATGTAAGACAGCAGATCACTAGCTCAGATTTTTCTGAAGAGATCTGACATAATTCAAAATCTTAGATGTCAGCAGTGAAACACACACAGCTGATCTCTCCCCTGGGAAATGAGATAACCTCCTAAGGATGCTTCCATGTTTGAAAATGTGGTAGTATGCACTTTACCTGATGGCATACTCTTCATGTTCTAAAACTGCTCACCCCTCTGACTGAAATGTAAGTCCTCCATTTGGAGACCTCATGAGCAGTGAAAAGAGCATACAAGCCACATCCACAGCGTACCTGCAGGTAAGTGGTGCTCAATGGGTTAAGTGCTCTGTGCATCTATAAAAGCATGTCATACTCTGGAGAGAAGTGGTAATCACCCTCATGTAGAGAATTCCCAGCAGCTCAGCTCCCAGGGCAATGGCACTTCCTTCCCTCATCTTTGGATTTTTGCACAGAACAGGCACAAACTGAGTACAGAATTTACATTAACTTGGCTGCTCATAAGAAGATTTCAATGGACATCGCTGCATTGCAGGTGCTTGCAGATTTTCTTGTGCTTCCATGCTCAGCAACAAGCAGGTGACCTAAGTATAGAGGGCCCATCCATGACAGCATCACTCAGTGATCTTTCTGCCACTGCTTGCGTTTACACCCTATGACCACCACTGAAATACAGGGAAAATAACTACAGAGATAGACCGTGATACTGTATTCGCAGCAAACTGATTATTTCTAAACCTCAAATGCAAAACAGATAAATAACTGCAAGAGATGAAAAGCACAGCAGGAAAAAAAAACCAACAAAAAACCTGTAATACACAAGAGGCATCATTTCTTTCATTTAATGCATCACTCTTACAAAGCACAACTCAGCCAGCTGCAAGCTTTTGCAAATCCTATTGGTATATGTACCATCAACGCAAATTGAAATGGTAACTTACACTACTAGCACATGCTGACAGACATGTACAGCCTCTCCTAGCCATGTCTGGTGACCTATTATTGCAAACTGGATGACCTCAGACAAAAGCTTGATCATGTAAACAAAGCTTAAGAGAACACATTAAGTACTTACTAGCAGTACAAAACCCAAAATCTGGTGAATTAAGTTAGTTCCAATCAGAGCAGTGGGATTGAATAAATGTTTAATGTTATTTCTGAATTTAACTGTATGGAATATAAATATAGTGGGAAAGAAAAACAAAGCAAAAAGAAGCATTTGAGTTTCTAAAGGAAACTGAGCTATTGAACCACAGCATACCTCATGTTAGAGATCAACATTACGCTGTTACTGGTCTAACATAGTTTCCAAAAGACAAAATTGTCTTTAAAGTCTGAGTTTCTTTTTGAGTTTCCTGCTTCCTAGGGAGGAGTAACTTATCATTGAGTCACAGTGCGATTAAGGCTGGGAAGGACCTCTAGAAGTCATCTAGTCCAACCTCCTATTCAAACAGGTTTAATTAGAACAGGTTATTCAGGACTTGTTCAGCCAAGGTTTAAGTATCTCCAGGGATGGAGATTCCACAGCTTGTGCAGTCAACTCATTCCAGTGTCTGACCATCCTTGCAAGGAAAACATGACTCCTTACACTGACTGTAACTTCCCATGTTGCAACCTGTCTGTTGGCTTTTCTCCTATGACTGTGCACCTTCAGGAAGGCTCTAACTCCAGCTTCATCTTCTCAACGTATTGTCGTTGGATGAAACAGCAGTAAGGCTCCTCTTGAGCTTCTCAAGGCTAAATAAGCCCAAGTCTTGCACTCACTCCCTGTCTGTCGTAAGCTCCAGTACCCCGACCACTTGGCCCTCTGCCAGACTCACCGAGTATGTACAAGAATATATCCAACAGATCAAGGGTCTACCGAGGAGCCTAAAACTAGATATACAGTGGCCATAGACCCTTAATCTGTGGTGTATGCTCTTGTGCATAAAATCCAGCATGTGGTCAGCTTTCTTTGTTGCATCAGTATGCCAATGATTTACATTCAACTTGTTCCAACAGGACTTGGCCTTTTTCTGTGAAGCTGTTTTCTAGCCAGCCAGACCACCTCAGATGGAGGGCTTGGTACTTGGCTCTACTGAACCTTAAGTGGTTCCTGTGAAGCTGTTTCTCCAGCCTGCATGGGCCAATCTGAGCAGAGACTGCTGACCACTTCCTCTAACTATCATCCAAGATCTTGCTTACAGGCACACGCTGTCCTGTTGTGCAGGTCGTTAATAAAGACAGGAAACACCAGCCCAGTATCAGTCCCTCAGGGACTTTACCTTAGTTGTCTGTGAAGCCACATAAACATCCCAGATACTCATATCTGTGTGCAAAATGAAGGGTTCACATTTGTTGAAAAAACCCTGAAAAATCAGGTTGAAGTTACAAGCATATCATGAATCACACAAAGTTCATGCTTAGAAGGAAAGACTGTAGAAATCCCACTTGTACTTTCCCAGCTTACACTTCAAGTCAGAAACAGGCAAGTTCTGCAAACTCTACGTTTATTCTCAGGTATTATTTTAATATATTAATAGCAGAATTCCAACATGTAGCTTAATTACCTGTGCTTACACCACAAATGTAGTCAAAAAGTTGATGAACGGGCTTTCCAGTTAGTTCTTCCAGTTTCCGTAGAGTCTGAAGTGCAACTAAACCCCTGAAACACAAAACAATCCCTTCACATACAATGGTAATTTTATCTTACACAGATCTTAAGTAGCTAGGTCCACTTTTGCTTAATTGTACCTAATCATAACTAACTACAACATTAAGAATCCTGACTATTTCAGGGTACAAATGAGTAGCAGAACACAATTAAAATAGAATTATGAACACTGAATGTAAATGACACACTTGGGCACACCAAAAATAGTACTCAGCAGCTACAGCCATACTATTTTGTAGCAAAGCCTCAGTGATGATCATCTGCAGATTGAGACTCACGATAGATTTTAGCTGCATCAACACCACTCAGCACTTGAAGTCTGGTCTTACAGGGCTGTATAATGCACCATGGGACATAGTATTTTTCTGCCTGGGTTTTTTTGCCTCAATTCAATACGTCTGAGACACTGGAAGCGATGCATTTCGTACCACTCTTGTGCTTCCATAGCAAGAAAAAGAGCATCTGACATTCAAAGGTGCCAGCTCTGCTGGGCAAGAGCTAGAGAGCTGCACCTGGCAAAAGGAGCACCAAACCAAGTACTATCTTGCCAGCATGTTCTGCAGAGAACGGCACCTCCTGCCCCCAAATCTGTCCCATCTTGTGCTGCAGAGCACTAGTCAACCTAGTCCAAAACTGTAACTGGTGAAACACCATCAACTAAGTGGCACAACAGCCAGTTCTCTGGGTCACCCTCTGGACTTGTTTCATTCAGTGTTCTAGATGTAGAAACTGAAACACAGTTTCTAAAGATAAGGTATCTTCTAACGTCACTCCCCTAGACATCCAACAAAAAATTATCACACTTTATTTATACATATTGCATCTTTCTTTCTTCTTTGGGAAATCTTTACAGCTTACAATGAACTTCTGAAAACACAAATATTGAAGTTGTGACATACAATTACTCCTTATTGAAGACAACTGATTTGGATGCAAGTAAAGAAATATTACAGAGAAACAAAAGTTCACAAAACTGTATTTCTTCAATGACTTCATACTTCAATTTCTATCAATAAAGACTTGTCAATCAGTAAATATTTATCAACAAGATATCTTCAAATATGCCTGAAAACACATCTTTTCATAAATAGCAGATTTTGATTTTAGGGAACATGCTTCTGCTACTACTCTTTACAAGTTGTGGTGGGTGCCTAAATCATGCAGAACTAGAGCACAGGTAATTAAGGACATGTGGTACATAAAGTCTTCATTGTAGAAGACACATAAATCAACAGCATGGCTACAGCAGCTTTCACCACTAGCCTATTCATTCTTTCATGAGACTGGTCCTACTAAGGCAGGTCATCCTCAAGACAAGAACTTTTTTGTATCACTAAGTCAACAAAATAATGAGATTTCATAGCATTTCACACCCATTTCGTATACCTGAGATAGCACATTAACTCAAATAACCATTTCATCTACTTCCAAAAGGAGAAAGAACCAATCCAAGCACTTAGGCTTGTAGCCAACTTTAACTGGGTAAGAAATTTCAGTGTCACAGGGCTAGGAATGGATGGAAATTTAAACAAACACACATACAAAAATACCCATCACTTGGGCAGTCAAATGTAACAGAACAGCAAATCATAAATTGCCTCTTTGGGCACAAGTGTATCAAAGAGAAACTGAAATTTTACTGCCAGTTACAGTATAAAAAAAAGTTACAAGTATATGAAAAGCCCAGAAGATTTACCTTGTCCCTCCTCCATCAATAGCAAGGACTCGAATTCCCCAGCCTTTCACAGGATCTGTATATCCAAGTATAGCTAAAGTCTCTCGAACAGCAGCCTGAAGACTTTCATCATTTGCCTGTCTCAGTCGCAGCAGACATGGGATTAGTTTTTCCTATCAATAAATACAAAGACATTTCATTCTAACTGTATGCTTATACCAAAAGAATCCATGCTGAAATTTACTAGTTTGGCCTTTAAATCTAAAAGTAATGTAAATTACTAAATCCAAAGGAAAAGTTCTTTAAATCTGTATTTACTCATCTCTCTTTCTAACAAGGCAAAGAAAGGACTATAATATTGCGTCTTACATGCCTCATCGCCAAAGTAACTTATCAGAATTAAATAACTAAGAAAAAATGTACATCTTTTGACTAGCTAGAAAATCTATATTTACCAGCAGTTTAGTTTTACTGACTTAAATGTCACACTGGCCAAATATAAACTCAAGTAAGGAGCACCCTGAGCACAACTAAAAGCCCAAATTTTGCTGAGTAAGTATCACACTGCTTCAAAACAGGAAATACCTTCTAAGTTCACTAATACTAAAACAAAATTGAAGATTCTTCCTCACATTATGTAGCTTTTATTATCACATTATGTGCATTTATTATCACAGAGTATCATAATCGAAATGGTAGTAATGGATGTAATCTTTCATAATAAAGTATTTCACATCTATTAATGCGAATGCCCAACCTGTACCCAGCCTGGATGATTCATTTGACCTGTGCTCCATTCCCAAAGATCTCTTTTCTAGCAGTTCTACTATTTATGTCACACATCAATCACATCTTGCAGCACGAGACTGACAAATGCTCTGATTTGACTAGCAGTGCTAGACTAGTCTGCCACCCACCTCATGCCCTCTCACCAAAGGAGAGTGAATAGGACTAGATTACATGAACTTATTTGATGGTTACATTCCACTCCTGCCACCTCTCTTCGAAGGAAGCATGCAAACAAGCATAAACACTGTTGTGCGTATGCAGATCAACTGTACCGTACATTCCCGTCTGGTCAACTGTGGCAGAGGACACAGTGTATGACCTTCATCTACCACTACAATAAGCTATATTATCTATCCACATGGCAATGCTGTATGTTTCTAAATTAAACACTGCAATCTTAAGAGTCTTTAGTTAAACTATTGATAGTTTGCTTACAAATCTGTTTGAACAAGCTCAAAAATTAGCTATAAGATGAGACATTCACATTGTAATCTTTACAAAAAGAAAATATCCCACAAAACCACAGAAGGAAGTTTTATGTTATTTGCACCTTAATTGCCACTCCTCTGCTCTCTGGAAATTCTAGAAGATGATAGGTCAGTTCTTCAACCCTGCTGATACAGAGTCTTCGGTTAGAGGATCTTCGTAGAGCTTGAACTAAAGCCCGAGTCCTGTTGTCAATACTCACTCTTGCAATAATCTAAAAAAAGATAAAGTTATACAAGTAACATAAAACTACTCTAAGAAACGTGTAAAGTTGTCCAAGACTGTCTTCAAACTGTTATTTAAAGGCTTCTCAGAAGTAATGGACAGCATGCTGTACTAGAGATCTGCTACAGATTCCAAGTAAGCATTGCCTAAATGTAAACAGGAGACCTTTTCATTCCTTGTTTACTAGAAAGATAAAGAGGTTGATGACAATACAGGAAACAACCATGTGTCAGCATGTCCTCAGATGCATTTTCAGGGCAACTCTGAATTCAAAGTATTTGGACCATGAAGGATTGTAAGATTACTGTAACTACAAAAAACAACCCGGGGCAGCTCTATCTATGGTTATGTATTCTCTCTCTATGCATATATAAGCTAAATATATATACACTATACCCACACCTGAATATATAGAGACACTGTATAAAATTAAATGCACATAGAAAGTATATATTTTTATATATACTTATAAGTACATACATGTAACCTTACATTTAACATGTATATATACACTTAATATAGCTTTTATATGTGTACGTACATATGTACTTAAATATTTATGTATTTATATAAGTATATACATAGGTATATACTTATGTAAGATACACGTATGTATCTATGTACAAGTAAGTCACATATAGATATATACATGTGTATAGAAATTATATACATGTTATGTATATTTTATATAAGTGTAAAGATACAACACTAAACAGAGACTTGCCTTTTCTCTTTGAAGAGACAGATGCTTCTCCTTCTCCTCCGCAGTCTTAGCCTCCTTTGCTTTGTCCTCCTCATCCTTCTCAGACACTTCTTGTTCTGGCTGTTTACTCTTTTCTTGTGAAACAACTTTTGCATCAGATCGTAACTTGGGAACCAACCCGCCAATGTAACTGTCTACAAAAGCTTGTACACTGTTACTGGGATAGGAAAGAAAGTTTGCAATACTTTTTTTGGTGGAAACTGGAAGAGCAGTGTTTGCCTTTTCGGCACCCAGAACTTCTCCTTCAGGAGCTGACGAGGCTGCTGAATCCACTGTCTTTTCTTCACTCAATGAAGTACTTTCTGGTGAACCAAGCTTATCCCGCTCTTCACCTTTGCAGTCCTGTAATAAAACATTCCCTTTTTTCTCTTCACCCATAACAAAATTATTATTAAAGTACCAGTTTATATGATCAGCTACAAAGTTGTAAGTCTCTCCAAAACTGGTAGACAAGTAGCTTATGTGAAAAAGGTGGTTTTTAGCAGACGCTGAGTCTTCTGGAGTATCTTTGTAAGCACTGCCTGAACTTACTAACACAGACTCCAAGTTCTCATTTGCGCAAGTGGTTTTCTTTCCAGCTGGGCCTCTGTTGCAATCCTCCTGAGTTCTGGCATCTGGGACTTGTTTATCATTTTCTAGATTTGCATCGATGTTATTTGCCTCTGCATTACTTTTACTTGCTTTCCCCAGAGTGCCCGAGTGTGACTTTAACCGAGCTATCCGTGAAACCAGTTCACTGTGAGTGCCAGACACTGCCTTTGAAACAGATTCTATAGTATTCTTAATTCGTGACATGCGATTGTTCACTTTGGCAAGTCCTTTGGAAGAAGAAGTCAAAAGTTTAGAAACTCTGTAGTATAAAAAATCATGGCTGTAAATGTATTTGTTATACCAAAACGTTCTGCTTCTGGCCCATCTACACCGAGGCTCGCTTGTGTGAAAAACTCTGGGGTGAACGGCATGATTTATCCTCCAGCAGACTTTAGGCCTACACAAACACAGGTATTTGTTTCTTTGTTTCCACCAAAGACTTTTCGGGTTAATCACAAAGAACAAATATAAGTCTAAAGGTAAATGAACTGTCATTACTTATAAATAATTACACCTTTTCTATGTTGCCGGTCTACTTCATTCCAGAAAATATATTTCAATAAATAAACCTCGTATCACGGTGTTATCTGAAAAAGAAAAAAAAACACCACCAAAAAACAATGGAACCCCCAAATCAGTAACAAACTAAAGGCACAAAGTTGCTTAAAGCAGATGCAGTTTATATGCTCCTTCAGTAAATACACATGAACCATCAAATTAAATAATCTCATGGGAATATCTACTGCTTGGGACATTCGGTAGAGGCATCACAACATTTGGATTTCAACACATTATTCCTTAAAGGCCAACTTAAGTCCACCTTGAGCAATACGCACCACTTGTTGAAGGCATTTTGCAACATACACGAAATTTCTTGCCAGCCTTTTCAATAAACAGAAATTTGTATCTCTTTAGCAAGTTATCTTGTACAGAGACCAAATTCCAAAGGAACCTGCCATTGTATTACCACCCTCCTGAAGAATTCCTCCCCAGGAGAGAAGGGACACCAATTCATTCAGCAAAGCTTTGGCGCCTAGCCACGTTTGACAAAACGTTCCTATCCTAAGAGCTCAGAGCAGTATGCAACCCTTACTCTATGAGGAAAACGTAGGTGTTTCTGGGGCGGATCAGAATTTTACACAACACACAAGCGCTGCGGTGAAGCCGCGGGAGCAAGCCCATTATTTGCCTAAACGGCAAGCTCGGGCTCTGCCAGCCCCCGTGACAAGGGCCGGATGGGTCAGGCAGGCTGAGGCCGACACGGGACGACGGTGAAGCAGCAGCAGAGGCGGCACCGCAGCAGGAAGGAGCGCCGTTACTTACAGTTTTCCTCAGCGGCTGCCTGAGCCTACGCTGCGCCCGGCCCACACCTGCCTGCTCTCCTGCTGGGTCACCGACCCCGCCGTGCCGCCGGGCTCCGGTGCTATATAGGGACACGGGCGCCTCCTGCCCGGCGAGAGGGGAGCGGGCTGTCCCTACCTTGGGCTATTTCGCGGAATAGATTTCGAGAGCGGCCGCGTAAACAAGGGGCGATTCCCGTCTGGTGTGTGTGTCCCTCCCGCCCCCGGCCCGGCCCGGCCCGGCCCTGCCCTGCCCGGCGGCCGCACGTCACGCATGTCGCGCATCCACACCCACTCCTGCGTCACGCACGCGAGCTCCGCGTGCCTGGCACGCGCCCACCGCCCTCCTTCCCTCCCCTCCCTGCGCCCCTCGGGGCGACACGACGCGGCCCGGCCCGGCGGCGGCGAGTACCTGCTGGGCACCGACTGCCGCCTCCCCCCGCTCCCCGGGCCGCCGCCGAGTGCCAGGCAGGGCCTGCCACCCTCACGAGCGGGACGGCCGCGGAGGCCGCGGCCCACGCGGTGCCACCCCGGCGGAACGGGCAGGAGGGCTGCAGTAGCAGCTACAACAACCGCGGAGCGGCGAGCTGGGCCGCGCTACGGCGCCTGCGCCCCGCACACCGGAAACAGCTGAGACAGGCGCCGTTTCACCCGGCGGGGCGGGGCGGGGCGGGGAGCAGCGGCGGGGGGCGGGCGGTGTGACGCACGGCCGTCCCCCACCCCGCGCGGCGCCAGCGTGGGGCGGAGCAAGGCAGGGCGAGGTGGCGGCGGCGGCGGCTGCTGCGCCTGCGCGCGAGCGGCGGGGGCGGTGCGGCGACGTGCCGAGCTGCACGCGGGGGGCGGGGCCGAGCCCGGTTGGGGCCGGCGCACCTCAGCGGGACTGGAGGGCGGCCGCCGGGCGTCCGGCCGGTCGGTGGCAGCGGCGCTGTGGGTTCCTGGCGCTGCCGGGCTGTTGGGCCCCGGGGGTACTGGGAGAGAAGGGGCCGGGAGGAGGAGGAGGAGGTTCTCTACCCGGCCTAGCTTCTCTCCAGCCGCTCGGTGCGGGGGCCGCGGGCGTGTGCCCCCCGCCCTGAACGTTAGGAGGGGGATGTGTCATGTGTGGTTCCGGACTGGAGCCGTCTGCCGCTGCTCACAAATTAAAGTAAAATTAATGTTCGTGAGTCGTATTTTCTTCCCAAGAGGGAAACTTACATCTGTTGCGTGACGTAATGTTTGTCACGTATTCTTCATAAACTGGACGGACCGAACTTCCTACATCTCCCAGTGCGAGACGCTCCTGAGTATTTTATGAATAAATGTAATCCCGGTTTTGCCTCCTATCAATGTGCCGGGTGGAGCCTGGCTGGAGGCCCGCAGCACCCTCCTCCCTCTCCTCCAAAGCTGCTCTGTCACTCCCCTCCTCAGCTGGGCAGGGGAGAGAAAATCGAACGAAAGGCTGTGGGTTGAGGTAAGAACAGGGGGAGATGGCTCACACCAGTTACTGTAATGGGCAGAACAGACTTGGAGAAATTAATGTACTACCCAATGAAATCTGAGTCAAGTAATGAGAAATAAACCCCTTCCCAACTCCTCCCTTCTTCTCAGGCTCAACTTCACTCCCGATTTCTCTCCCTCCTTTCCCCCAGCAGCACAGGGGAACAGGGAATTGGGGTTGTGGTCAGTTAATCACGAGTTGTCTCTGCTGCTCCTTCCTTCTCAGGGGGAGGGCTCCTCACACTATTCCCCTGCACCAGCATGGGGTACCTTTCACAGGAAATAGTCCTTCACCACCATCTACAAGAGTCCTTCCCATGGGCTGCAGTTCATGAACTGCTCCAGCATGGGTCCCTTCCATGGGGTGCAGACCTTAAGGACTAGACTGCTCCAGCACAGTCCCCCATGGGCCCACCCCTGCTTCAATGTCCAACGTAGGCTTCTCTCTCCACAGGCCCACAGGTCCTGACAGGAGCTTGCTCCAGTGCAGGCTTCCCATGGAGTCACAGCCTCCTTCAAGCATCCCCCTGCTCTGGCATGGGGTCCTCCACAGGCTGCTGGTGGAATCTCTACTCCCCACCATCTTCCATGGGCTTCAGGGGAACAGCCTGCCTCACCATGGTCTTTAGGGGCTGCAGGGGAATCTCTGCTCTGGTGCCTGGACCACCTCCTCCCTCTCCTTCACTGACCTTGGTCTCTCCAGAGTTCTTCCTCTCAAATATTCTCACTCCTCTCTCTTGCTGTAAAAGCTCCTTGTCACATAAACCAAATTGCAATGAAATTTTTGGCACTCCTGAGGAGTATCAAGGTAAGACCTAGAAAAGCAGTATTCCAGTATGTCTTCATCAGTGGAGTATTCAGTGCCCACAAACATTTCATGGGCCATGTATTATCTGGGATCCTCTTGCACAGGACAGTGGTGGCTCACATCCAGATGCTCATCTGTTCCCTCCTAAATGCTTTCAGAGTTGCTGCGTTCTGGGTTACAGTGGCCTGTTCTGCAGGTATGGTCTGCTTGCCCTCTCTGTAGATGACTATACATTTGGTTGTATTGTCTAGTGATGGTTTGAAGACTTGTGTGCTGTTCTTTATCACGGGATTTCATTATATATGGTTAAGCTCATTTTTAACAAATAGCTCAAACAGTGATGCCTGCGTTAAATGCCAGTTGTCACTAAGCAGGGAGGTTTTGCCGCCTGTTGTATAAGTTTCTTCAGGTAAAGGCCACTAACTGTTATGAGAGCAACACCTTAAGATATGTTTTAGGCTGTGGTAGCAGTGTTAGCTTCAGAAGCTTCCCCAGCTCTGACTGCCCTTGTGTAAGCCCCAGGAATCTTGTTTGGTTGTCAACGTGGAGAACCTAGTTGGACCTCATGAGCTGATTTAAGAAGCAGTGGCCGATCTGAAGCCACAGTGTGAGCTGGCTTTAAACAGGCTAGCTTGCATTCTTACGACAACAAATGATGAGGCAATACAAGACTTACAGCTTCACTAAGAAGGAGGCTTGGCCATGTTAAGCTTCACATTGCCAGCGCACATCCTGCCAGTCACTTTGACTGGCAAATAGAGTATTGGAGGTAGGTGGCATAGCTCCTTCCTAAACAGTCACACTTTCTCCCATCATCTCATTATAAAGTTCTCTTCTGTGCCTGCTCAGGTGATCGTCTCACCACTGGGATATGTACAATGGTATGTTGATTCATACCTTTGCTAAGCAAAAGATTAAAGGGTTTTACATTTCAGGTCTGATTGCAAACTCATGCGTTCTTGCTACATGAGGAGGATGAACAGACCTGTCTGAGCTGACATGTTCAGAGGCCCATGACTCATCAGCTTCTTGAAACAACCACGCCACTCTGTAAGAACTAAGAAACACTGGATGAAAAAAGTTAAATTTATGTGTTCCCAGGCACAAATTCTCCACCTTCTCAAATGCTTTGCCAGTTTAGCCTTCTCTTTACTGCAGTCATGACATGAAGAAGAAATTGTCTCAAATTTGTTTGTTTAAAAGGTAGATGCTTAAATTACTAAGCTAATTTTGTAAGCTCTCAGTAGTCAAGGGTGAGTTGATTCATCCCATTTTACTAAACACCCACTTTTACACTAAGAGAGATACATCTACCTGTGGTATTCAGAGAGCAGCTGACGTCAGTTTATAGTAGTTTTCACCTGGTACGGAAATTATCCCATTTATCACATTTTGAGATATATTTTAATAGGATGTACATTTACTGTTTTAAAAATACTTTCATTTCAGGACTTTCCATAAGAAGTTTCAAGAAAGAATTTTTTGTGATTATTGATGGCTTTCTTGATGATCCCTGTTAGATTGCATGCCCAGCACTCGAGCTCTCTCAGAGTAATCCCTTAATATGTAATAGTTTCCAGTTTAGGAAAACACTAGAAGTAGCTTTATTTTAATGGATGCTATCCCTGCAACTTAATTAAAAAACCCAACAGCTTTCAAAATATTTTCTCAATGTACATGTTCATACATGTTCTTGTAAGTACGATGCAAACTTTTATAAATCAAGTTACAGATCAAAAATTAGGATTTTTTAATTTTTATTTTAAGTGCTGTTATTTTTACTTGCTGTGTTGATTATGGAGGATATCCTGGAAACACAGTGCTGTCAGCTAAGACACTCAAAACAAATTTATAAAACCTAGGTATTTCAAAGCACTATGACAGATTAGCATACATTGGTAGGGTAGTATTCTGCTAATAATGGCGTCTGAGATAGTTGCTTATATCTAACATCATCAATTAGGCCTTAGGGAAAATGCTGTTTTCATCAGTGTAGTATGATATAGGCAGAAGCTGTGTAGTGCTTTGTAAATGCAGAATACAGACATCCTGCCTGTTAACACTAGATGGCAGACAAAAATGGGAAAACATTTCCTTGTTTTCAAAGCTAGAATATTGAAAAATCAATTTGCAACTTGAATGAACATGTACTCGAAGTTCTCAATACAATAAGAATGAAGACCATTGGACACAGACAGAAAATACCGTGGTTATGATAGCATGGATACTTTCTGCAGCATTTCATTTGGCTGCGTTTTTTTGGCACAAATACTGCAAATAATCAAGTGGAACACTTCTACGTTATTTTCTTATTGCTTTTTTATCTCCGTTACTTCCCTTCAATATTTTGCTCTTACCAAAGAACTAAAAGTTCTTGAAGTCTTAGAAAACCTTAATCAACTCAGATAGAAGAGAAACTTTCTGGGAAAACTGTCCTTGCCAGATAGTCACATGGTTGTGAAATTGCCTTCTGTAAATCCAAAAAGCAGGAGATAGACAACTTCTATTGAGACTGGTTAGTATCTCTGTCTTACATCAGTTACATAAAGTAATTAGGTTGCTTTGCTTCTCACTGTTGTTGTGTCTGAGGAAACAACGTGGAAGTAACATGTTTGCTAAGGAGGCAACTCATTTTCGTAGGGTATTATAAATTGTTGTAGTAAATATTATGCTCACCTAGCAGCCAGTGAACATTCTATGTTGTTACCCCATTCCTCTCCCAGATACATCTTCTAAAAGAAGCGTAGCAGGAGGGTCAGAATCCCCAAGGGCCCATCCACGCTGAACCACACAAAGCTACTTCCCGTTGCCCATTATGTATGGATGTGTAGTGAGTTTATGGGACTGATAGCCAGCACAGACTTCATTGCTATTAGACCGTGATTTGTCTATGCAGGACTAGAACCATAACAGATCCCGCCAGATCCCACCTGATCCATCTCTCTCTGTGCTGCTGCTGTGGCTGCACAGATTCCAAGCCAGTTTGACCATCTTCAGTAAGTACCAGCAGCCTTTTGAACTGTAATCTGAAAAGACCCAAGTTATTCCCATGCTGCTTTTCCTGAAAAATAAGATAATAAGAGAAAAATAAATGTCCTGCAACAGAAGGGTAAACGTGAAAGTAAATAATCCTTTCCTGACTCATGGTTAGGCAAAGGTGGAGAGGCAGGGGAGGAAGCATACTGTCACAGCACTGACCTCATTGTCTTGCATCACCTGGGCAAATATTCCATTGAAAGTAGTGTTATACTAGATACTGTGAACGACCTTGTTCCTGTTCCTCTTCCCTCCTGTTCCTCCTTTCCCAGCCCAGAGATCTTCGTATTCTCACCCCATTTGAAAGAACCAGACAATTCCCAGCCTGTTCCTTGAAGGAATGGTTAAGACACCTCTGGAGTTACAGAGCTTGGCATGGGTAAAGGTACCTGGCTCTCCTTCAGAGTTGGACTTTAGATTAGAATCTGGATCTGGGATTTAGCTACGTCCTGTTCTGTTCATTTTCCTGCTTTGCTAAATCCAGGCAGTTTCCTGCTTCCCACACAATATAAAGGTATTTAGATCCCTAAATCAGGGTCTGAAGCTCTATGGCAAGAGTTTGGATTCTTCTCAAGGAATTTGAACCTGAAATGAGCCAGCCTTGATTTCCTGTGCCTCCTCAGCTCATAGTCAGTGGTCTCTGTCCTTGATCAGCGCTTTTGTGCATTCTAGAAATCTAACTGCTAAAACCAAGAGTGTACTAATCAAATAATTATATAGTAGCTATGAATAATGCATTTGGTGACTTAACAGTTTGAAATTCAGACTCACGTCAGAGGTCATGTTACAATTCCTTTCCAGCCCCCTGTGACTGCTGTAACAGCCGTTCTGTTGTCTTTCAGCACTCAAGACCTGATAGATGTGAATGTTGTTACTGCAGTGTCTGGTTGGGAGTGTGATTGTGCAAGTGTCAGACAAAGTTCTTGGCGTGAATGGAAGGAGGTCAAAACACACAGTCTCTTTAGGTCCACTGGAATTAATTCACTGCCCACGTTGTTATTCAGTATTGTTGGAGAAATTGAGTCATTGTTATTTACTTGGTCTTTTAATTAAAACATTGAAATATGTCTGGCCTTTGCACCAGACCTTGAGGTATTAGACAAGGTTCCATGCTGTGTTTATAAGTTCACATCTGTGGAAAAAAGTACTTTGTTATTCTTCTTCAAAACCACTCCATGGTAGCTCCTCCTCCCAAAGTTACACATTAGTTCTCCATTTTTCTTCACTCTGACCAGCCTTGGTGAGACTCCTTATCTGTCAGTCGTTTTCCGCGGCGCCTGGTGGCAGGTGAGCTGGCAGGCCATTTACTGTCCTAATAGCGGATCCAGACTGTCTGGAATGCTGCAAATGAGAGTGACAGTTTCTGGCAGAAGCCTGTGTACCTTATTTGTAAGGATTTATTTATATCTCAACTTAAAGTAGCCTGATGAAAATTGTAGAAGTACCAGTAAAAGCTCAGTACCATACAGGTAAACACTATTTATTAAACTTGCACAAAATTTTACAGCAGCAATGGGGGAAAAGGCATTTTTTAGAGAATAGTTTACCAGCTGTGGAAGATAATTCTACCACCATGATTCAAGTACATGCATTAAACTAACCGGTTCCAGGCTTTGGGCCAAGTGGGACTCTTTCTGACTGCTGTCAGCAACATCTGTGAAATCGGAAACATACCCAAAGAATGACGTCAGCACTGGTAAATAATAAAGCTTTTTCTGAAACAGGTTAAAAAGTTATTTTTTCAGACGTAATCTCCTTAGGGAGTAAAAAGAGGCGCGTAGTAATGTACGTAGTTAGTGGTACTATTTATGGTGAGTACCTGGGACATGTCTGGTTACGAGTCACTGGGGGCCCATACTCCCTGTTTTTTCTCTGGCTGCAATGCCTGTGGCTAATTCCTACTGAAAGATGCTCTCAATTTAGGAAAGCCTTGTTCCAAAATATTGCCTAACAGTAATTATAGTAGTGTGTTGCATTGCAGTCTTACATTTTAAAGCTATAAAACTGGATTTGATGTTATTTAGCTTTTAATCATACAGAAGTAACACCCCCCTCCTTTAAATACAGAGCTAACTAAATCATCTGGGAAGCGAGCATAGTTTCATGGAAATTGAAAAGCATCCTTGCAGATCATGTGTGCAGGGGAGCAGACACATACACACGCACGCAAAACATTGGCGTGTGCAGAACTAGGAGATAGATCCACTTTGAAGGGTTTGAATTCCACTTTTTGTATATGAGCAGTGTTAGCAAGACAGAATGTTGCCCCATGTTCATTCTAATGTCAGTTTGAAAAGCTAAGGGTAGTTTGCAGTGTGTCTGGACTGGGAATGGATGAGACATTGGGTTGTCCTGACATTTTCTAATAGCCTTTTGGCTTCCCTAAAAATTCTCCTTCCTGCCCAAAAGTGTCTTCGTCCAAGTCAAAGCTTAACTCTTTCTGAGGAATGGAGTGATTGATGCCATTCATCATTGCGTGTCTTCTTATGTCATGACAGCAGCATTTGTAGCTGCCTACATTGCATGACTGTGTATATGCTGCCTGCAGTACTGTCTGCAATACATTTTTCTCCATCTTTTGTTGTCACATTGGCTTTAGCTGTGGCCTTTGAGGCTGCTTTAGTTCTGTAGATCCTCCCTAGCAACTTTCTAGCTGTGAAGTGACTGTTGGTTGGAGTGAATCACTAAGCCTGGTCCTAAGAGCCTTGTTTGTTAATGTAACTATTGAATTAGGGGAGGGATTTTGTTTCTACAAAACCAGAACTGTAGGAGGGTGCACCTGTACAGCAGGTAAAAAAGGTGTACATAATTTTTGTCCAGCAAAGATGACTTACAGTGAAGTACCTTATCCACCACATTCTGCAAATAAACAATATTTGGACACTGAGAAATATGAATCTACTTTGCTGTAAATACATCTATGCTACGGCCTAAATCCTTGGACACTACTCATGTCTAACTTTGGCTAATCTCCTATATGAAAGAATCCCATTTGCTAGCTGTTACATTACTTCCAAAAAGAAGTTCTCATTACATTTCATGTTACTAGCACATGTTTACATTACTTAATGCATCTTCTAGAATGTATTTTCTAGCACCAAGGCAACTTCAATGCAATACTATGTTAACTCTTTTTATCTACCCTAGAATATATTACTAAGTAAATTATTAAATATTAAGTATGTAGACTCTAGTCCTTTCCACCCTGTAAGGTATATGGTAGCTGTTTTTTACATTTTAATGTTTGAAAAAATAAATTACATCATCACTGAGGAAATAATTTTTGATTTCTCTGAAATCCTCTAGAGATGTAGCCAACCACACGGAAATTTGCTTTTCTAAGTTAGTTGGTTTTCATGACTTGACAAGTGAAGTAGCAATAATCTACTAGCTCTTCAGATCTACAGAATCTCACAGAGAAGAGGCAGACCTGGGTATCTTAAATCAAAAGCAGACAGCAGTATTTTCCACTTGATCTTTTCTTAAATAGGAGCTTTTTAGAGGTTGTTTATGCATCCCAAGGTAAAAGAGTGCAAACCTACTAGCTTCACAAGTTCTATTTAATAAGTAATGTCTGTCATGAGATGAAACAGTTGCTGGTTTTTAGAAGTTGGTGGGGGGCTTTTAACATTAAAATGCACATATTTCTGCTTCAGTGTATATTCCTTGCCTGGCTTCACAACAAGCATCTGCAACACAGTACAGCTCACGTAGTTTTTGGAAGACAAAGATTGTTTAAGTCTGGCAAAGGTTTGGTTAAGCAGTGACCTAATACCAGCCTGTAAGTACTTTCAAGGGTAGCAGGGGATCTGCTGGAGACAGTGGCCACTGTGGGAGGTTCTGAAAGTGCGTTAGGAAGTAATTCTTCACCAAGCACTGGAACAGGCTGCCCAGAAGTGGAATTTCCATACTTGAAGGATTTCATGGCCCGGATCAACAAAGCTGTGTCTGACCTGATCTAGTGATGGTGATAGTCCCACTTAAGTCGGCAGTTATGCTCTGGAGGAAGACCTCAAGATATCCTTTCCAACTAGTATTTCTACAATTCTGTGTTTAAGGTGCTCAGGATACTATGGTCAGTGTTATTGTCACAGGAGAAACTGTGGCTGAGATTTGCCTAAATCCTAGCTTCGAAAATATCTGCTTGACCAACAAAGTGACTTGAAGTGATTACACACCTGCAGCTACAGAAAAAGTGTTTACCTGATTTACTTCTTGTGCAGCCTCAGTAAATTTTGAGAACTGCAACAGTAACAACAAACTGGACAATATCTTATCTTCTGTGATAATATTTTTTAGAAAATAAGCTGAGGAAACTACATGGAAAGATTTCAGAATGTTAAATTGTCCCACAGTCTCAGCAATGGGGTAAAGCCTATGCTACGTAAGTCTTGGCCACCTCAGTATACCCTAGGGCAACCCAAACGGTCCTCCACACCTACATTTAGGCACCGGACTGAACCCGTGATTCCCTTTGGATGGGATAGGAATTGACACACACAGCTCACATGTAATCCATAGGACGAGGGAAGTGGTTGTTCCCCTCCACTCAGCACTCATTATACCACATCTGGAATACTGCCTCCAGTTGTGGAGCCCCTGCACAGGAAAGGTGTTGATGAGCTCGAGTGAGCTCAGCATAGGGCCATGAAAATGATCAGAGGGTTGGAAGATTTAAGCTGGTGGGGGAGGCTGAGGGGGGTACAACAATAAAGGGTACAGTCAAATAGTTGTTTTCCTAAGATCGGGTAAAACTAGAAACGCAGAAAATCTTGGGACACTTCTAATGCTGGGAACCCCAGTTCTGTGCAGCATCGGACAGACATCAGATGGATCTTCCCCCAGTACACTGCACAGATGTCATCTGCAGAGGGGTACCTCCTCCCTCCCATGCTGTGGAGCCTCTTATTTTGTGTAGCAAACCGTCACATATCTTCTCCTGACAGGCTTGGATACTCTCATAAATTCACCAGCTCCAGCACAGGGTTTAAGTGCAAGACTCAGTAGAACAGACATGTCCTGTTCAAGATCACTAAATCCTAGAATACAGTATTTTCTGCAACTGTCCCAATACATCTCGTTCAGCTTCAGGGGTCCTGAAAGTTCCCCACCGGCCCCCCCCCTCCCCTCCCCTCCCCGCCATCACTTAGTAGGATCCAAGCACTTAGTGATCTCATGGCAGAAGAATGAGAGAAGGTGGTCAGAATCAGGAGTGATCTGGTGGCACAGAAAGCTTTTTCACAATGAAAATAATTAAGCATTTGCAGCTGGTTACCCAGGGAGGTTTTGTGGGTCTCTAGTGGTTCAACTCCAAGTAGTGGCTAGGCACCACATGCTGCTCTCTCACTCCCAGAGGAGAAACAGAAAAAGTCTCCATGGGTCAGGATAAGGACAGTTTACTGACAAAATCACCATGAAAGGGGAGCAATAACAGCCCACAGCAAATTTCATTCACACCCAGTGATAACACAGAGTACCTTATTGGCCTGATGATAACCAAGTGCTGCACAATGCAAAGACTGACCCATCACCCCAGTCACACTCAGACTGCCCTGGAGGCACCCAGGAACACCTCTCCACAACAAGCCCCTTTCATGGGGAAGTGATGTAAGGTGGTGTAGAAACAGCCCAGGCTAACTCAGCTCACCTGGTCTGGCTGCTTGGGGAGGGTAACTCTGGCCTGGCCAGAACCAGGACAGGGTCTAACCTCTTGGACATTTTCAAGACCTGACTGGACAAGCCCTAAGTAAACTGGTCTTAATTCAGTGTTGTCCCTGCCTTGAGCATCTGTGTGATTCTAAAAAGACATCTAAATTTAAGTCTTAATCCATGAGCTGAATCCCTCCTTACTAGGTAACCAACAAACATTAGATGAGAACCCACACTCTGACATTCAGCAGAAGTTAATTAAAATATGCCTTCCCACACTGCTGAAAGCAAATAATTCAGGGAAAGAATTTAACTTGGACAGATAGGGTTTGGAACGAAGCAAGGCCAGGCAACGGGAGAAGGACAGTACTGGAGTAAAAGAACAGCTAAGACTACTTCAACATTTTCATCTGTTATCCTGTTTTTCTTTTCTCAGTGAGTTTTGTCCCCAGAGTGGCTTCAATTTCACTATAACATTATCCTGAATGTCTGCTACTGTGATGAAAATGATGGAAAGGGCACAATTATAAATTTAGGAAACGATTAGCATATATTGAGCTGATTATATGCAAGATGGAGTAGAGTCTTACACCAGCAGGAAAATTTGTACAAGGAGTGCCTCCCTGTTAATAAACACGGCAAGGGCTACTGGTTGCACAGTGTGCTTGCCCTGTAACCCATGTCCACGTGCTGGGTCTGACACCTGTTATAGCCTGTTGGCTGCTCAGATGCTGGGTGCTGTGTACGTGTATAGGCCTAGGAAGTGTTGCATCTTCCCAGGGATCTTGTGGAACTGTTCTAGGTGTAGGTGATAAAACACATTTGCCTGAAATGTGGGTCTTCCTATACCTTACACATTGTGAAAGTTGTACATATATATGCTTCTGGTACTATATTCTAATTTGTCTTCCAGTAGCATCCCAGGAGTGACTTGTGTTGCATATTCTGGTCTTTTTACATATAATTTCTTGATCATCTTTCAGATCATTAAATGTTTTGTTTGGTTTTTTTATCTTCCATGCACAACCCCCAGCTTATTTTTCTATTCAATATATTCCTGTTTCAAACCCCCTTAGTCTCAGCTTTGCCTAGAT
Source organism: Porphyrio hochstetteri (assembly GCA_020800305.1). Taxonomy (NCBI): domain Eukaryota; kingdom Metazoa; phylum Chordata; class Aves; order Gruiformes; family Rallidae; genus Porphyrio; species Porphyrio hochstetteri. The sequence goes on from CM036905.1 coordinate 38,396,317, forward strand.
GTACATACTTACTCCATGTCCTGCTAGAAGAATAAAGATCCCACCTGGCATTTTGTTAACTCATGGAGTGAGGATTGTCAAAGTAAATGATTTTGGAGCACACACCTAAAATTTTGTCTCCATCTGAAGGTAGAACTGGAGGTCAGCCAGCATGCTCTCCAGCGTGGTGTTTGCCATCAGCAGGATTGCCAGGGATTCATGGTCTGTAGCCAATTCAGTTATTCTTCTGGAATTTGCCAGGTGAAGGGAGGGTGAGGCTAAAGGCAAAACGGCTTGTTCCTTTATGGTCTTGCCATGCTGTTTCCCACTAATTGGGATAAATTCCAAACTGGGAGGTGGGGAGGGGGGGTGTGAAACTAAAAGGAAACAACCTCAGGAATCCAAGTTTCCTACAAATAAGCATCCATTTAGGGAAAAAGAAAATCAGGTATATTAAATTAAATTATGATGACTCATACCCTTTGCAACATGTTCATAGAGAAAAGCTGTTGTGGACTCAGGCAGCTGTAGCAGTGTTCAGCCAGATGTGGATTATGGATACTTAGAGCTGCTGTCGGTGGCAAAGTTTTCTGAAGTTGTTCAGCTTGTCTGTCGCCTGTTCTCAGTCTTACCTTTGCTTGAGATATTAACATCAGTCCCATGGTGGGATGTAAGGAGGGAAGAGGGAGAGAAAAAAGGAGACCACACTCTTTTTATGAACCGTTGTTGATTCTCCCAGCATCTTGTTTGTGAATTTTGCCCTTCCCTTGTCAGTTGATACACAAAAACATTTAGTGCCGAAGAGATCGCAGAATCACAGAATTGTAGGGGTTGAAAGGGACTTCCAGAGATCATCGGGTCCAACCCCCCTGACAAAGCAGGTTCCCTAGGACATATCACACAGACAGGCATCCAGAGAGGTCTTGAATATCTCCAGAGAAGGAGACTCCACAGCAGCCCCCCTGGGCAGCCTGTCCCAGTGCTCTGTCACCCTCAATGTGTAAAAGATGGTAGTCTGCGAGATTCCTCAGCTGGTTTTATAACGAAGTCATGATCGTGTCATTATGCACTATACATGCCACAGATACACTTTTAACCTTACTGGTTTCTTCTTCAGAAAGACTTCTAATTACCAGTCTCCCAGCTGTAACCAAAAGGATATGAGCACTCCAGCTTCAGATGAGATTGCATACAAATATGTGCTATCTTTCATATTAAATTAATTAATTTTATTAAATCCATCTTCTGTGATGAAGGGGGTGGGCTGTGAGAGAAAAAATGAAATTAAATCAAAATTGTTCTTTTTATCTGACACTAGTGGTATGCAAAAGTCCTACCAGAAGATCGAGGAACAACGAAATGCTTGTGGTCATTGTACAATTTACTGCACACAAATAGAAAGGGAAAGATACTGAAAAATTACCTCCCAGCCTTTAGCAGCACTGTAGCAGAACAGACCCTTGGAAATTGTTTTATAGTAAAGACCTTTTCCTCAGTTGGATTTCCCACTGAATTTCACTTATTTTTATATTAAATTCTCAGTAGACTCACAGTCCTGTTAAAAGTAATTTATTTCACATGTGTTATTTTCATTTTGCTGAGAAAAAAAAACTCTAAGTCTTGACCCTATCTTGAAGTAAAAAGATTATTTTTAGGGCACTTAATATTTTTTCTCAGAATCAGGTGACTCCAAAAAAGAGAAGAACTAAATAATAATAATAATAATAATAATAATAAAAAAAAGCTATGGAAAAATGCTTTTCTTTTTCTCTGCTGCATTTAGGATGTGGCTGTGCCCCAGGAGCCGGGAGAATTGCAGTTACGATGTGCCTGAGCTCAGGGGCCCAACTTTCCATCTACGTATAAACATTCCTCCCGCTTCAGCCGGAGCATGCACTTCTGGTTGGCGTAAAAAAACCACCCCAAACAATCCCCCCTCCCCCAAAAATATGTGCAAGAACTCTCCGGAGTAAGATCATTTAAGCATGATTTTGGCCACAGCTATTTACAAGTTTGGGCTTTGACTGAAGTGAGTAATTGAATTACGTCGAGCCTCTGAAGTTTGCCTTTTATTTATATATTTCCCCCCAATTGTGTGGCTCGGTCTGCCATTGGCTGCGGTCCCTGCAGCCTACCCGAGGGCTCTGCAGTTACATAAGGCTCTGCTGGGAGCCTATATAAAGCCTTTTTGCACGCCAGCAAGAGGCAGAATTTTATCAAGATCCAGGTCCCACTGCTGTAGTTCGAACAAGCAGGAGGAGATTTGCTTGAAGATACACGGAAACCCGAACCCCGGGCTGGTTTGTTTGCCAGCCCGTCCTTCACAGCTGTCAACCTGAGTCGCAAGTAGCAGCTACTGTAAGTAGCTTCTGTGCACTATGAAGAATTTTTCATTTCCTATGCAGGATAACACACATCAGACCGAGAGTCCTTCTCCTCACAGTTTCCTCAGTTTGACAAATCAGTCAGATCCTGTTGGAAGACCAGAAAGAAATGAGCAATTAGCTCAAGTAGAGATTGCTGTACTGGGGGTCATATTTCTGACAGCGTCTGTGGGCAATTTTATTCTCATACTGGTGCTGTGGCGAAGAAGAAAGAAGCTCTCTAGGATGTATGTATTCATGCTCCACCTCAGCATCGCTGACTTAGTGGTAGCCTTCTTTCAAGTGCTGCCTCAACTCATATGGGATATTACAGATGTTTTCATAGGGCCAGATTTCTTGTGCAGAATTATCAAGTATCTACAATTGCTGGGCATGTTTGCCTCTACTTACATGATAGTGGTCATGACAGTGGACAGATATCAAGCGGTTTGCTACCCTATGGTCACTTTCCAAAAGAAGAGAGCTCTCTGGAACATCCCCATTTGCACCAGCTGGTCTATATCACTGATTCTTAGCCTTCCACAGGTATTTATCTTTTCTAAGACTGAAATATCTCCAGGTATCTTTGAATGTTGGGGTGAATTTATTCAGCCATGGGGCCCAAGGGCATATGTGACTTGGATTTTTGCAGTGATATTCTTCATTCCCTCAGCCATCCTTATTACATGCCAGGTTAAGATTTGCAAAATAATCAAAAGAAATATACATGTGAAAAAACAGAACGAATATGAAGTAACAAATCAGAAGCAAGTCCTGCCATCCCGAGCAAGCAGTGTGAACTGTATTTCAAAGGCTATGATCAAGACTGTAAAGATGACAGTGGTGACGGTTGTTGCCTATGTTCTTTGTTGGTCACCTTTCTTCATTGCACAGCTGTGGTCTGTGTGGTTCCCCAGTGTTGTGACCGAAGGTAAGATATTCTCCATCCTCATTCCTAACTTACTAGCAGGCTAGCACGTTGCTATATTGCTTTGTGTTTGCACTTTGCTTTTGTGTAAAAGTTATGTGTGATCATTTCAGTATGATTAAAAAGAAATTCCTGGCTTGATTAGTTGCTGTATTTAATTAGGCACAGAGAACTTCATGTAGTATGCAATCAAAACATCATATAAGTGTGCATTTTGTGTGTGTGTGTTTGGGTGGTTAACAATTTAAAAATTAATAAACAGCACAGGGAAAAGTATCATCTGCTCCGGCAAGGATTCGGTCTTTTCTGGGTTTAATTTATTATAGCAGCAGTATTTTGGGTTCTTGAAGTGAAAAGGAGTAATTAACCATTCAAAGTAATGAGGATTTCTGATTTGCTAGATAGAACAGCAATGTTATAAGGCATCTGATTTTTTTTTAAATATTGGAATCATATTGATGAAATAAATCACTGTAGTACACGATGAAACAATTAAAAGTTGGGAAACAGCTGTTTTATAAAGCAAAAAAAAAAAAAACCAAGCCTGAGAGAGGTATCAAAGAACATCCTGTTGTAAACAAGATTAATCTTGTCAAACTCATACTGTTGCCACTTCGTGAAAGGCAGACTCTGTGGCTATTAAAGTTCACAAATTCTAAACTCAAAGATATAAACCAAAAAGAGAAAATAAAATAGCTTGGTCTGATGGAAAAAAAAAAAAAAAAACACCAAACCTTTCTGATCTTTGTTTTAAGAATTCTTCCCGTCAGTGTGAATTTGAGTCTTATTCTGCATACATTTATACCAATCCATGTATCAATCTGTATTTATCTGGATCTGTATAGCAGGTTAGTAGTTGCTTTTATATTGAATGCAGCTACATCAAAGAGGAGCTATATGGAACTATTTAACTCTGAAATGCATACAGTACAGCATGCTTCATGCCTTCAACAATTACAGATTGCATTGAATAAATGGGAATTCCCTGCTATTAGATTAATTTGAATGTATGAACAGGTACACCAGCAAGCAGCAGACTGTGAAAATGTTACTTACTTGTACAAAAGTGCTTTATTTACTCTTGTTCCTTTAACTCTTTCACTGTAGGTTCGGCATTCACCATTATCATGCTCCTCGGCAATTTAAATAGTTGCACCAACCCCTGGATTTACATGTATTTTTGTGGCCACATTCCATATTGCACAAATAAGCAGCTGGAGAACACCTCGGCTCAAGAGGAATCGGTGATGACGGGGAGCATTCATCTTGTAGACAGAGACCCTGAGGAAAACAGCACTTCTGCATAAATGTTAAAGGCTTTTTATGTTGTTTTGTTGCTGTGTTCGCAAGGCTCATCAGTATGTTACCACCATCCTTTGTTTTGTGGATAAGGCAGCTGGAAATTTGTCTTTTGTTGTATATTTCTCTGCAGTTCTGTTCCTTATACAGGAAGTTTCTGTGTTGTACGAGCCTGGCTCGGTGCTTCCATCGCCAGTGTGTTGTCAGAATTATTTCTTGTAAAGCCTGACAAAGATACATGAAAGTATCTTAGGCATTTTGTCTCCTAAAGTACTTTCTCTTCTGTGATTCTGGATTTCTAAGTAGTAAAATTTTAAAACTAACTGGTCCAACAAATTGAAGCATAATTGGAAAGGAATCTGACATAATTAGACTTGAACATGTATTAAAACTGAACTAGGACCTGTTCATCATCCTGGTGTGACTGGGGGACAGTTTGAGAAGCCAGTAGAAAGTCAGAAAAATCCATTGCCAGCTATTACTAATGCTTGTTTTAAATTAACTCCTGAGGTACTTGTATAAAATACCTGGCAGCTTTATATCATTCTTTCAAAAATAATTCAGTGTCCTTGTGACAGCAGGGACAGCAAGGTCAGCAGCATAGTAGCAGCCCAAGTTTGTGGCTTCACACGATGGGATTTGATCTTCCGTGTGTTCCCCAATGTGCAAGCAGTTAACTGAAACTCCTCAGACAGACAGACAGACACACACACACGAGTGGGTGACAGGAATGTACGTTTCCATTTCATATTCAGACCTGTTTTTTCTGGCATGCATTATATTGACAGTGTGTGCTTAGAAACTCTTCAGGTTCAAATTCAATTATTTTCCCTTCGTGGTAAAATTAAATCTGCATATCTTTATCTCAGAACGCCATTTGCTTGCTAGTTTGTGGGTGTTTTATGCAGATAGCTATTTATTCCCCTTTCAGTGCCTGCAATCCAATCAAAGTATGGAAGGAACACCAGCAAGGCTCTTTCAGGTGGGGAGAGGGCTGCATTCACAGAGATTCTTGGGGGATACTTGTGTGCCGCCTGCCTGCATTGTGCTGTGTTTCATCGGTGCTATTTACATTTCTTTTTTATGAGTACTAGCTCAATGGAGTGGGGTGGGTTTTTTAATAGTCTTTAAATTGCACTCAAAGAAATACTGATTTAAACTAAATACTGATTGTGAGAAATGGTGGTGTACACTGAATAGTTACGCTTCGGGTTCATGTGTGCTGATATGACTGAATACCCTATCGTTTCTAATTCCTGTATCCTTAGACCAGACAGGGGTATGAACAAAATATTGCTCTTCTTTTTGATGGGAAAAGCTAGTGTCCCAGTCCAGCTGGCAAGAAGTACAGGTCCCCAGCAAGTAGGAAGAGGATAAAGGTTGGTGACGATAGTGCCAGAACCAGACAAGAATGGGAAGATTCTGTGTGAAGTCTCTTCTTATAATTGCAGCTGATACTTTTTTTCTTGCTGTTTGTTTTTCTCCCCCTCTCTTTAAGCAATAGTTATTAATTCTACCCCAAAGCATGTCCCCAGTTAGAGCAGCTCTGTAACTCAAGTAACCATGTTGCTACTTGGGGTATAAGCATCCAAGATACAATCCATACTGTTGATAAGGATACTTGTTGTATTCAGCTACTGACTTTCTAAGACTCTAATTCAAATTAGCTCTCAGGTAGGTTCTCCCTTATGGCTTCATCCAGTGGTTAATGGTGTGGGTTTGGCTGGGTTTTGGTTTTTCCCCACTTCCATTGATTTCAGTTAGATACTTAGTAAAATATGCAGTGCTGAAGGGAACTGTAAATAGAAATGCTTCAAGGGATTACCTGTGTCATTGTACTACCAGTTTTGCACTGAAATCAAGAAAAACAAGCATTCAAATTGCATGCAAACAGTTGGCCAGATCCACAACAGACCTAAGTCACAGGACTGCTCAGAGACTGCAGCAGAGCTGAGCCATTTTACACTGCCTGGACTGGCCTCTGACAGTTAAAAAATATCAACTTCACCTACTTACGTTTCTGCCTTGCTCAGGTATTTGTTCCTGGCTCTGTAAGTAATTTGGTAGAGCTTGGTTTCTCAAATGACCATAGCTCAGTGTGTTCTATAAAAGGCTGAGAACTATATTAACCGTCCATATTTCAAATATTTTGATCACGTAATGAATGAAATGCCAGGACTTCTTGAGTTCAATAATGAATGCTCGCTGTCTGTAATATTCAAAGCGATCATCTTTTCATTGCTCAAGTGCTTTCTTTCTGAGTTTTATTTCATTTTCTCTCCACTGAGATCAGTCCCACCATTAAGAAGAAAAATAGTTATTGTACTACGGTGTCAGACTAGAGGGTATGAATGCTTTCAGTTTCAGTCCATCAGGAGGTGTTTGAATGGTGGGTGTTTCTGCTTTTTTACTTAGCAAAGTGGATTGGGCTGCATTTTCCACATGTAAGTCATTATCCCATGGGCCAGGCAGGGCAGGTCATGGGGGATAATGGTAGGAACATGGTCCACAATTTTCTGTCAAAACTCTTTTTTTAAATGATGGCAAACTCACATTGATAACTTTTTTTTTTTAAACCCTAATAAAGTGTCCTTTACAGGACTTTTCTCATTTCTTAAAGAAAAAGACATTTAACAAAAAAAAAAAAATCTTTGTAAATGTGGTTGTTTTCTTGGAAGTTGTAGTTTGAACATCTTGTGCCCTTGTCTTCCTCTAGTTTTTGATTTTTCAGAAGGACTGTATCTATTCCAATTCACTGTCACTTGGATTTCCAGTAGGCATTACAGTGTCTCATTAAGAGGGATGACTGTGAGACATCACTGTAGTCTGGCCAAAATGTTTAATCCATATGGGAGAACCAGAAACTCGAACGTACAAGTCCCAGGAGGCATTGTGGAAGCATGTGCAAATAAAAAGTCCAACTATCAGATGAAATCCTTCCTCATCAATGCCTAGATTCTGTTTTCTCATGCAAATGTTTTCTGAGCAGAAAAACACATAGCAGATAAATAAGTTCATAGTCTTGAAGCAAATGGCTATGTTGTTAATACTGGTGCTGCAGTATAGTTTCTAGGTATCTGGGTTTGGGGGTTTTATGAGGTTTTGCTTGTTTGGTGGGGTTGGTTTTGGATTTAGTTTTGGTTTACTTTCTGGGGTTTTGTTACCATTTGAAAAAGACAGAGTTCTGTAAAAGGGATTAGGTTCTTTCTTAAAAATTATTCATTTATGATTCACAGTACAGATAAGTAGAATCAAGGGCAATGTAATCTATCAATTCTGTACAGATTTCCTACAAGGGGAAAAAACCCATCAAAACCCTAATAGAGTGAAAGAAAAATACCAACATGTGTTTTGCATTCTTTACAGTCTATTTTGACAAGCCTGTTGCTCTACAGAACTGCTGCTGTATTTTCCTAGCCAGTCCCAGTTCTGACACCTGTAAATGGTGAATACAGCATCCAGATGTGTCAGGTGATAATCTCTTTCATCTTTCAATGAAATGATGCTGACAAATTTTAAAGATGGTGCCAAACTAATGTCCTGCTAATTTCACTTTGATCACCTATTTCTGACAATGGTAACTGGTTATGTGGTCAAATAAACTGCTCCTGTCTCTGCACTGTTGGGGGAAGACTGGCAGTGTGATGTGGAGACCCAAGTTGGAACTGGCTGAGTTTATTATATGAGGCAGACATGGCACGCAGACATGGCTCTTATCGTCTAGTTCTCAAACACATGGTCAGGATAAAAGTATTCTCAAGAGCTTGCTATTCTTGGCTGAAGAGTATCATGAGCAGACAAAGGCAAAGCAAGATGATCCAGTTACTCAGTTCTTTCAGTCAGATCCAGTTTGAGTGGGATTCCTTGGGGAAAAGCAAAACAAAACCAAAAAAGTAAGCAGTTTTCTGTCTTCATAAGGAAGCGATTTGGTCCTGAATGCCCTGGGTATCACATTGCATTTACTTTGAAACAGAAGAAGCCACATTTTTTTCTTGGGCTTGTATGATGATCCTGCTATTGCTACTTAAAGGTCTTCTGAGGGTCATCTCATTAAGAAGGCAAATTTGGGGCATCTTTACAAACCCTCTATGAAATTTCCATTACTTTGTGCTTCACTTTTTTCAGGAATAAAAGAAATAACAGACTTTGCATGAAACTAAGTAGGCCATACCCATTCCCTCTTGCTTCCTTTTCTTGCCAACACAGCAGACCAAAACATATGCTTTCCATCAGTAGGTCATAGCAGCAAATTTAACCTATTCTGTCATCCAGTTCTGTAATGAACTTCGGAGGTAATGAAATTCTTAACCAAAGATTTCTTGAATTTCCATTCAAATGTTGCCCTAGAGATGCAGTGCAAACATATTCAAGTATTAATGTATTCAATAAATGCTTTTTTATATCATGACTGACACTCTGAAAGACATTCAGAATTGTGGATTTATGTTTCTTGCATCCATTTCAGTTTACTTACCAAAAAATTGTTAATATTGTGTATTACCCAAATCTTAGCAGCAAATCTGAGTTAACACCACAGCAGTCAGTAGGTCCTTGTGGAGGAAACATTTCAATAGCACTTGGGAAAGAAGACTGAAAAAAAAGGCCAAAGAAAAACATTTGACCTTGAAGATCTAAGGAAATTATGGCTGAAGAGTTGGATACAACGAGAGACACATACCACCTTACATCCCAGTAAACACTTCTCAAGAGAACTGGTGCAGTAACAGATATCAAAACCCGATGATACAAGAGAGACTTGATAATGTTGTCATCATCGTTGACATTGTCGCTGTTGTTGTCATCATAATTGTCATCATCATCATAATTAAATTAAATCAGCATATAACCTACAGTAAGTTTTCAAACAAAACATAAACATGTCAAAGTGCAACATATGTAGACAGGTTTTGAAGCTGAAAAAATACAAAAGGCATGATTTCAATCACAAATGCAACTTTCATCTCTGATGTTGCTTTTATTTATCTAAAAAGACAGTTATGTTCTTTGGTTCCAAGATTATTCTGTGTTTTGAATCCCATGAAGACTCCCAAAGATGAATTTTGGCACAAAACAGTGAAAAGTAGTTTCATGTTTATACACTTAGTTGTGTATATAGTAAACCAAAATTTTTGCTTTAAGAAGTTGTATTTTTTAGTTTATTCTTGAGTTCAGTTATCTATATCACCACCTTTGAAGAGACACTAGGAATAAATTATCTACTAGCTATCACAGTATATTGGAAATATTTGTCCATGTCTCTAAATGTGTTAATAGATGTCTGGCATCAAATGATTTAATGCTGACTGGCTCCAGCTTTTGACTTACTGATGGAAAAAATTGTACTTCATCATAGCGAGTACAAGCCTTCTGGCAAGCAGAGTCATGATGTGAACACAGTGTTTATCAATACATTTAATACAAATTCCAGTCTGCTGGTGATGTGATTCATATTCTTGATCCCCCGTTGACAAGGCTGATGCAATCTCTTGCTCTGAGATGGTATGTGTTCAGCTGTAACTATCTGTTCGCAAAAAATATGTTAGCAAAACCTCAGCAAAGAAAATATTTGGGTTTTTTTTTTTTTTTCTCTCAGCACCTGGGTATCTTGCACTTTAAAGCATTTGTTGTGGAAGAAGAGATTAAAAACTCTGCTGTACCATTTTGGCTTGGTTGGTGCCTCCATTCACACAGAGGGGTAATACTGGATTGCATGACACTTGCATGTAGGCGGTGTGAAAGGAAAGATGATGAGAAGTCAAACATTTAGAGCTGCAGAAGTACCCGAGTGTCAGTGTGCACATGCTTAATACACTACTTAATGACATGGAGCTGCCATAGAGCAGCTCTGCTGCTGCTCTTGCAGATCATGCATGAGGCATGCCCAGCACATACACAGTCTTTGGGAAATTCCCCTGCCAAAGTCTCCCTGATGAGAATGTAGAAGATCAGATAGAAGTAAGGTGTGGTGTAGAAGCTCCCTTAGAGTGCAGTAAGAGTGCACATGAAGTAAAGGTGCATAACTGGATGGCTAAAGCGCGTTGTGTTTGTGTAGGATGCAAATGGTGATGACAACAGATGATCAGAACCAGGCCACGTGTAACAGGGCTGTGGGCTGTCTGCCCATGGACGTGTGCACACAAACAAGCAGAATGATTATGGAGTATCTCAGGTGATGTCCATCCTGGACAGCACTAGCATGGGCTTACCCTTAGCTACTTCTTGTCCAATTCTGTGATGAAACAGTGCGCTGAGTATCCAACTGGGCATGAACACGATGAAGTGAGTGACCAGTGCGTGGAAGTTGACATCATTGCTTAGCCCATGCAGATAACTGTGCCAGCAAGTCCTACCAGGGTGCCAGTGGCTATTTTGGGAGTCCAAAGGACAGAGGTGCTCTACACGTCTCTCCCCTCACCTTCACCTATTCCTCATTCCAAGGAGGAGATCATACATGGCTGCATGTCTGTAACATAACATATAGACATATAAACGTCTTTATCTTGGACTCCTTTTCCCCACAATGTCACCTTTGTCTGGTAATTTTGGTAGAAACTCCCTAATGATTCTGCAAGAGAAGGGTGTTACCCTATGATAGAGGTTTTTTGTTCTGCTGAGAAGGAGACAGTTAAGCTCCTCTTACTTCCAATTTATGCAAGGACTGTCTCTAAGCCGCAGAGTGTTGAATTTTAATTACCTGGGGACACTATAAAAAATACATTTTCAGTCACTGAAATGGAGGAATCAGACTGAATGAATACCTGACCTATGTATTAATTCAGTAGTTTCAGGGTTTTCTTTAATAAAGATTCTTTTCTATAAATCAAAGCAGATGAGATCAAGATGATAAATGTAAAATTAGGCTAATCCTATTGAATATTAAGCTGTGGCGAGGCTGCAAGACAGAATTAATTCATTGATACAGGACAAAGAGTTAACCTGAGACTTTGATCAGAAGAAATACACTATTTTATGTGCATTAGCTGTAGAATATCTGGAGGCACAAAAGTACTACCCTTGGAACGCTATCAAATACTGTTGTATAAATCAATTTCTAAGTTAAGTCTGTCATTTTTTAATAAAAACCATCCATGTCAGAACTGGATGTGTTTAAGTGTTAAAATTTCATCTCATGATTTGATACAAACTGCATAAGTTGCAATGCTCTGGGGTTTTTTTCCTATACTGCTCTCCAGAGCTGAAATATTTTCCCTGCTTTCAGGTTCAGAAATCAATCAATTACAAGTTTATACATGCATTTGTGTTCTGGAGGGAAATGTAGAGTTGATTCAGACAAAAATCTCAGAACTGAGCTGTGTTCAGATTGTTCATCAACATCCTGCATCTGCAAGAGAAAGAAATCCTGCAAACAGTATTATTTTTCCTAGAAATTTCAACATTTCTGTTAACACAGAACATTATGAAAATATATCATGAGTATGTCATGCAGCTGGAGTGTCACAATACCGTAGTGTGGAAGTATCCTTTACCTTCAAAATTAGTATTTTAGCACTGCATAATTTCACACTGTTATCAAATGGCAATTTGCCTTGTAATAATGAGAATGGTAAAATAGGAATGGAAATAACACCTTCAGATTCTACTCTGAAAATTCTTTTACACTCTGCTTCTCTAAATTCTAACCTTCACAGGATGCCTCAGAACTCTAAAAATTAAGTCAGTTTTATTAAGTTAATTCAAAATGTGTCACTCCTCTGGTGCAAAAGGTAATGCAAATGACTGAGATGAGTGTTCATTAGTGGCACAAACTTTTACACTTCATTGTGCTCTCTTAGGTGTACTGCACGCTCAGAATATGAATGATCACCCAGACATGAAAGGGCTTAATGTATCACATCTGCTTAACAAGATAAATCAGAAAAATGGCTTGGCTTTAAAAAAACCCACCAACCTTATCTGAACCAAGGTTTGAAACCCAGTGCATATACACCTTCAGACACACAAACAAATTCTGCATTTAATGTAAAGGCAAGTACAAGTAGAAGGTACTTAAAAGCTTGTACATGTGCTAGGCTATTTAGGAATAAATCATTTACTACAAGGAAAAAGATACAGTAAAGTGCAGACATGGTTATTGCTCAGTCCTACAACATCCCTATCAACAACAAGTTTACTGTTTTAAAGTGTGGTTTGGCGAAAGGCTGCATCAAGTGAAAAAACCTGTAGCTTCCTTTGTGGCCTCTGGAGAAAATGGGACTGTTTGTCCCTGAGTAGGCTTTAAAACAATATTGTCAAATGCTTTACTGTGTCATACACAGAACTATGTTTATGGGCCTTTTCCGTGCTATGCCGTGTCAACCCAATGGTCATGTGTGCTGCCCGTTGTGTGGTTGCTGTGTAGTTGAGCATCACATTTGCAGCCTGTCTCAGGACCGAGCAAATACATGTAAGGAAGCACAGACTATAGGGAACAGGCAGTTACTAAGCAAGCTTTCTTCAGCACATACGCTACAGAACAGCAAATTTTAACAGAGAGATGAAAATATGGGTTTGAGGGTCAGTGAACAACGCCGATTTATATGACACAATTACAGAAGCATTTGTGCTAATTTTTTCCTACTCTCCTGAGAACATCTACAGACCATTAAAATTTGTAATTTGTTCCTTGGCAGATGAGCAGTTCAAATATTAAGCTGCTTATATGACTCTTTTATTTTTTTTTCCCCACGTCTGCATTTTGAAATTCATTGCTGCTTGAACAATCTGGCACCTCTTTCTTCCCAAGCCTTGTTTGTTTGGGGTTTTTTTCCTGAATTTTCAGAGTGTTCTGTTCAGAATTAAAGTTACAATGGCTGAGTCACTCTCAAAGCCAGTAGCATCTAGTGGGTGACAACAACCTGCCACCTTTTGGATCTCCTAATCTTAGGTCTGGCTGAAGACATCAGGATTCAAGGTAATGCAAGGTCTGGAATACCCTTTGCAAACTGTCCTTGGGGTCTGCTCTGGTCCCTGGCATGCTCTACATGGTATCTGGAGGAAGGGGTGATATACATCTTTTTATGCAAGGGATATGCGGCCATATAAGTGGATTTCTGGTTCTTACTGATGTTTTTGCCAGACAGGGAGAGAATATTTTATAAGCCAGTCATTCTCTTCACTATCCCCTTGCTGTCTATGCTATGAAAAAAGATCTTTAAAACAGTCTTTAAAAGATGATTATACTGAGTGCTGTATAAACAAATAGACAAAAGCAATTCCTTCCATAAAATATTCATTTTCTTATTTAAAACTAAAGGCAACGCTATTGGGTGGCTGAAGATAGAAATTGTGAATCCTTTCCAGTTGGACAGCAATCTGAAAGTGTGCATATTTTCCTAACATAGTGTGTTTTATTTTCACTCTATTCATCAGCTGTTGAACACAGAGGCTTCCAGCCTGCCCTGTCCTTCAGCAGTCTCAGCCCAGATAGCAAAACATGACTCCCAAAGAGCAACACTGCGCTGAGAATTAACACTTGCAATTAAATGAGAGTGCACCTCTTTCTGTCTTCATCAGCTGCTCATGGTACAGGTACTACTGTGAAAGTTTCCTGTATCTTCAAGTCATAGTGCAGTGTGATGTGTATTTTAGATACTCTTTGTTGTGTAGTTAAAGAACGAGGCCAAGATATATGCAGTCTGAGCAAAAAGTAGGATCTGAAGAACAGCCCATTTATTGAAGAACAGAGATCAATTACAGGCATAATTTTAAATACAAATCAGTTATACTGTATTGTCATTATTAGAGCTTCTTATGTCTGTCTTCCTGAATGTGAAAATAATGAGACTGAAATGGATAAGGAAAGAAAGAAAGAAGACGGTGGAGCAGGACGGGGGAGTAAGAGCCTTAGAAGTTTGCTTTGAATAAAGGCACATGTACAATCATCATGGAAAATAAAAAGAAATGATACCAAGGTTACCAGTGACAGCACTTTCTCAGAGGATCAACCTAGCTTAACAGCTTCATACATAAGTTTTCCTGTAAAACTCATGATTTTTATATATGTCTTTGGAAAAACATGTTGGTGGCTTATTCTAAGAAATTTGTCATATGGCAACAACATTAATTCTTTTATAAAGTGTTCTTAAATGGGAACTACAGCAAGTTTTAAGAGTGTGAAGCTTGTAAGGTTGTCTCAGTTCTAATTTTAAAGTTCTAACAAGCCAGCCTACATCAAAGCGCCAATATATCATCCCCATTTTCATTAAGCATGCCATACTTGTCTTATTGAATGTCAATTAAATGAACAGAGGCTTCTCAAACTAACAGGGATCCAATTACACGTTGAGGGCTTGTCTCTGATCTTTGTTTGAAGAGAGTGAACTGTGAAAAGTAGTTTCATCCCCTGAATTTGATTGTGAACGTGATAGATAGCTTTTGGTAGCAATGCAGCAGATTGCTAGTGGTATTCACCCCAGTTCATATGCCGAGGAGAGCTCCACACAGAAGAATCTGGGATAATAATTGTTTTTAACTTTCCTTTAACAGTGCCAGAGAAATCTGTATAAAACATTTCAATGTTTTAGTTTTTGGCTAGCATAATGAAGGAATTTATGGGAATTGCTGGGAATCCCCTCTTTGACACGAAGACGAGTATGGGCTTGCTTTGTTGGGTCTCTCTGAGTGAATTGAATCAATTGGACAATTTGGTGCAAGTTGGGGGAAAGGTTTCAGCTAAAAAGTGTAAGAAAAAACCTCAAAACATCACAATAATCAGGTTTTTATTTAAACATTATTAATTTATGAAAGATTTATAGTAATTCATCTGCAAAATGAAAGAAGATGAATAGTTATCTATATGCTGTTTCAATAAATTAGAACAATCTCTACGATTTTAATTGATCTCAATATAATATTGTTGTCACTGCCCCAGCTTAAAAAAATATGCTTCATTTAAATAGCTCTGCATCTGGGTGAATAGTTGGCCCAATGTGCTACCAAATATGAAAAGACTGGATATGCCACAGATGCTTTGAGATCACTGTCTGGGTAGTCACTGCTCAATCCTCATACCGTCTCGTAGAATGACCATAGAGATGAGTGGGGACTCAGCAAATATAGATAGCATTATCAACCTTCTTTAACCATATGTCTGTGTCAGTTTTGTGTCTCCTTTATGGTATTACAGTCCACTGAGCTGCTGAAGTATGTCTGCTAGATACAGTGTTCTGAATATCCATTGAAACCTGCATTACATGAAAAAGAATTACATGCTAAAACTTCTTGGGCTCAGATGCAAATGAACAAGGGAGTACTAATCAGGCAACATGCTTGTTGAATCATGGAATAATAATATAAAAAAACCTCTGTGTATAAATAATGCCTTTATATTTTGAAATTTGTCATACCAAATGATACACCACCATATGAACTGAGGATTCTGGCACTTTTAAGCTCGTGGATACTTCACAGTATAACAAAGAATATGACCTGGTATTCTTCCCATAGGAAATGCATCTTACAAGAGATGGTGTAGTTCATTGAAAGCTTCAGCCCTCTGCTCAAAATAGGTCTAATTCCTTCAGATTCATTAAGGGCTTGTCCAGCAGAGCATCCTTCATAGATTATAAACTTCATCAATTCTGTTTTTAGCTCAAAACCCTGTGTTTGTAACTAGGGGAAATTTACTGATGGGGATTTTAAGGAAGCTCATTTATTCTATTTTTCACAGTCCATTTTCTAAGACCATAATACTTGGATATTATATTTCCCAAGCATATTTGGGTTATGCCACTATACAAATAGCCAAGAGGTTAGCTTCTATTCTGGATTTAATCATGGCTTAGTGTTTACTTTTACTTTTTTATTCTGAACTAGAGTTATGTGACATATTTTTTTTGAATACTGCAAAGTTCTGACAATGCAGTGGAAAACCTTCCAAGGATCCTTCGGACATATTTATTTATTTATTTGTTTATTTATTTATGTATGTTCTCAGATTGAAATTTATGCTGCTTCTATTTATTTCTAATTTTGGCAGCAAGGATTTTAAAAGGGTGGGAGGATTGGTCTGTATGTATTTTCAGAGCTAGTTCATCATTAGAACTGACCTGCCACTAGTACGCAGCTAGAAAGGAGTTTTAATGAATTAAATGAAAATGATAACTCAACACTCTGGAGTCACTCTTTCTGTCTGATGGTCTGAACCTGGCCCAAACAAGTTCATGCCACCTTGCTCTGGGTATGTACTTTGGCATCTAGCATCTTATTTAGGCCACAGCTCTTCTCTTGAACTTGGGATGGTTAGATTGTGGCTTCACTCTTTGGTTCAGGTAGAAGCCCAGCCATGTCTGAATGTGGCAGTTGGAAGAGAACACCAGAATCTCCTCACCCTTCCTGTCTCCTCATTAGTGTCCTTGTATCTGCAAATAAAAGGAGACACCATGTTGCCCTCCAATACTTTCCCAGCCAGGTTGGGTGGAGGATCAGGCTGGTGAGAGTGCACCAGCCCTGTGGCAGAGAGCATCGGAGCCCCAGCTGGTAGGCTCCATATGTAGTTGGGAAGAGAACAGAATGCAAATCAGAGCAGGGGCCTGTCTTGAATGTTTGGAGACCATCTCCAGAGAAATCACTCTTCTATGAACTACTCAGACAGCCTGTGCAGGTTACCTGGGTAATACAGTTATCTAAAGCAACCCTGTATTACTTCTTTGCTCTGCACACACAGAGGGATATACGTCATTGAAAAGGGATCTTCAAAAATGTTTGAAATGTCAGCAAGATGGGTAAGGGATTAGTAGGCATGGCACCTTGAGGGGTCTACATAAGCCCTGAGTGAGAAATGTTAACCTCATAGCAGGACCTTGTTGTTTGGATAAGACTAAATGTTCAGTGAGAAAGGCCGTGATGTGGTAGATAGAAAGAACCATTTTTTTTCTTTAATACAGGGAAGACAGCCATAGAAGCTTCTTTAATTTCTCACTGACAAATAGGATAGATTTTTACAAATGGAGTAAGATGGCTAACATCTTTGTAACAACCAAGTGACAGATTATTTCTTGTCCTTGTCCTTGTTTCCTTGAGATAGATTTGTGAACAAAGGGATTGCGATAAATATTTTAAGCCTTTATTTCATTTGAATATTAAATATTAATGGGATGGAGATTTATATGTTAACACCTTGACATTTTAAACCCTTTCCTTTTCCTAGTACCTTGAGGAAATTAAAGGAAGATTATAAATTTATGGACCCTTTAGATAAAAAATAAGGAACTTCTAGAACTTCTAACTTTGACAGGATTGCACCAACAATCATGTTGAACTACCTCCCCATTTATGCCTGGTGTTTCTGCTGTACCTGCTACACAAAGTACAAAAGACTGATTGAAATGAATAAAATAGCTTTCTGATGTATTTGAAATAAACAGCTTACAGAACATGACAACTGACCTCTTCACATCTCTGAAGAGTGGACAAGCAGGAATTGGTGGGTTTCTTTTCCATTTATTGCTTGAGGAAGCTGCTGAAAGAGGCTTTGCTGCTGTAGCTGGCAGCTCTACCTTTGCTCAGAGTCATGTCTCTGGGGATTAGTGTGACAAAAGGTTCAGCCAGGCATCCTGGCAACGATCCCTGTACCCTGGGTTTTGGACTAAGGTTGTGGAGCACTGTTTTCCCTGCATCTGGGGCTCAGGTTCCACAGGGAAGGTGAAGTAGCTTCCCATAAATTTTACTGGCATCTTCATAGAAGTCTCCCTGAGGCTGATTATGAGGCTGTCATTTGCTCGTTGAGTATGATCTGGCAGCTCAGGTAGGACTTGCAGTGGTGCCTGCATGGCCCACCCTGAATAACAACTGCTTTTGGATGGCAGTGTGAGTGTACACGGGGTGTGTGAAAAGGATACCCCAAACTATGGAGGGGTGTCTGCCAACTGGCAATGCCAAAGAGGAGGCCAGATGAAACTGTTGGCCAGATGAAACCGTACCCAGGGAATTATGAGAACACTTTTGAGACAAAGGAGCCAGCTTGAGAAGCAAGATAAGCATGGAAATGTGTAACGGTGGGGAGACACCCTGGAGTGGGAATGGAGCAGTAGCATAAATCTGCTTTGGCACTGTCAGAAGCTTTCTCACCAGCATTGTGAGCTCTGCTACTGCCTCACAGTACAACACACACACACACACACACACTCTTTTGGGTGTGATGGACAGCCTGCATCCAACAGCTGGACTGATGGTGTGCGTCCATCCTGGGCCATGCTTGTGTGACCTTGTGGGCTGATCTCTCATTAGTGGTCTTTAGGAAGCAGCATGGGATGCAGAACACCCACATCTGCAGCAGGAGTTGTGTGCAAGTGGAGGAACCCTTGCCCCCAGGAGAGTCTGGTAACCCACATGGGTGAGGGCATGAGGGATGTGTGTGCATCCAGGTGTGTTTGGGTGCTCGTGTGCATTGGGGGAGTAGAACTTTTATTACTCATAGAGGGGTGTTTAGATATTTCTAAGTATATGTTACTGTTTCTTAAGTGATGTGTATTGTGGTATATCTGTTGTATTCCTGCCATCGGTTCTGAGTGATACTGGTCCAGAGCTTGCTGACTCACAGTTAATTATGTGTAGCTAATAAACCAATGAAGTGCTTTGATCTTGATTTTATTTCAACTATGTGAATTGAATATCTTTTCCCTTTGACAGCTGTCTGCCAAGACATGGCATGGTCACTGTATAATAGCTGAGCAGTGTTCAGAGGTGATGTGCTTTCAGTAGGGATATTCCAGGAAGTTGAGGCTGGCTGCTAATCGTGTCTTTTTGGTGAGGCTGGGAAGACTATGTGATAGCTACCTGCAGGGCTGCAGTATCTAGCTTGGGGCCTCCTCCTCAATCAGATGTTTCTTTAGGAGAATAAGGCTGCTCAGCTTCTACTTTTCACTTGTTCCTTCCACCCATGATTTCTTCAATTTATTAACTTAAAGTCAACCTTGTTGCAATCAACATATTTTGTCTGTCTGTGGTTTCAACTGCTTTTTACCAGATTCTTTTTTTCCTTCTAATTCCCTCTCAGAAGATCAGATCATGATGATTCTATGATTCTATGACCATGAGCACCTATGGGATGGAACTGCTCTTCTGAATGGCAGCAACCTGTTGAAGTAAATAGACAACCATACTCTAAGAAAACTCTGGACATGTGGAATAGTTCAGGAGGAGTATATTTATGCACAGAATCACCCATTTTAAAAGTTTTTTATTTCAAAGATTTACTGCTATTGTTTATTATTTACCTTACTGCCCTGATTAACCTCTGTCTGAGATCAGGACCACACTGTAGTAGATGTTTTACTGAAGCAGATGTTAAAGTGATAGCCCCAGTTTCAAAACAGCTATGAGAGGTGAGGTGAAGGAAAGGAAAATTATTATTCCTCACTGAAGAAAGGGAAACTGAGGCACAAAGTGATTAATTTTAATTTTTTTTTAAACTCCCTGAGGGGTGTGGGTGCTCAGTTCCTATCCTTTCTGATAGGAAATAAATATTCAAATACATGAAAAAGTTTTGCAAATCCTCCCCTGAACAGATTCCCAAAAGCCTCCCTGGAATTTAATGTATCTTCTTTTTTATAAGCATTTAAAGTAGCATATACATATATGCCTATGCCTGTTTGTCTTTGGGGAATCTCAGGCTTTCAACAAGCACCCAGCTCAGCATATCTTTGCCTGGGTTAGGTTTAGTTGTACTGCTCTGTAGAATATCATGTAATCCATTTATAGGACAGTGTATAAATGTTTTGGGTAATATACAGGCTGAATATTTTATCCATAAGGATAACTTTCCCGAGACATTGGCCCTGAGAACTGCTCAGCTTGCTCTACTGACTGAATTTTCTAAATGTCATTGTCAGCTGGTTTAGGTTTGCAGGACACCATGGGCAAATTTTCCACTTTGCTTTCAGTGCCAGTGGTCCCTAGGAAAGTCTCTCTGCAGCTTGTTGCCATTGTCCAAATTTCAGGCATAGGCAGACTCTAGACTACAAAGTTACCCACTGGCCACAGGCTTAGTCACCCCAGAAATACTGGATGCCAAAGCTGCCCCCAGCCAGGCAGACTGTCCCTCACACATATGTGCATATACAGGAGACTTCAAGTCACACATGGAATAGACTAGAAATCACTAGAAAATCAACCACTTATTTTGGCTGTCCTCTCAGTCAAGCCTGCAGTCCATAACAGACAATTCAGCTTGGAATACGAACCACATCTGTGTCTGCACAAATCCCAGTGAAGATTCCATGTAACACTGGCAGTGAAATGAAGGAAGCACCTTCCTGATGTGTGCTGTAGATTAATTGAGAGAGGAGACAAAGGTGACAGACTGAGAAAAGAGATCTGAAAGACACAAAAGCTTTCTGGAGATGTTTTGGTCTTAGCTTAAGCTTATGAGTGGGAATTAGAAGGAACACAAGAATATAGTAAAAGGAAGTCAAATGAATTGTTCTTACCTGTCATGGAGTCTGTCCTTGGAGATCAGCCAACTCCCCAAGACACTATGAGAACTGCCTCCCACGAGGACTGGTTTAACAGTTCCCTGAACAAACCTAACTCTATTGGTCTGAATTCCAGCATCTTTATTCATATTTTTAAGAACAATTTAGGTTGGAAGGGACCTCTGAAGATCACCTGGTCCAGTCCCATACCCAAATAGGTCTGACCTAACTCGTGTTGCTCAGGACCAAGGACAGAGGTCCCACACATTCTCCAGGCCATCTCTTCTACTGATTGAAGGATTTTAAAAAAATATTTGTTTTTAGGATTTGGGATTAAAAAAACCCCTAACAACCCAACATCTGTCTACTCAGAATTTGCCTTGTTTTAACTTGTGACCCTTATCTCTCATCCTATCACCGAGCACCTTCAAGAAGAGTCTGGCTTCATCTTCCCTACAACCTTACACTTAGATACTCAGCTACTTCCCTTTCTCACTTCCCTCAGGGTCCAGACTGTGGTCATTGTAGACAAAAGTGCCCTTGACTGTCACATCCCCAACCAATTGTTCCTTGTTTTCAGGTAGCAGATCAAGCAGAGTACCTTCCATGGACAGCACATGTGACAAAATGCTCCTCAAAGCGTTCCATTGGTATCTCCATTGCACAGGTGATGAATAATTGAAAAATGTAATTTCTTATGTTTAACTAGAAAGCAAATGGTTAAAGCTCAAACCAAGAAATGCCTTAAAAGTACCACACTAACCTGAGGCAGTCACATGAACAACATAGACACGAGATGCAATCTGTTGGAATTTAACAGCAATGTGCAGCTCCAGTTGCAACCTGAGAATATCTCCTGTCTGATAGATATTGACGTGAAGAATACTAAAGTCCACTTGTGTAAAGGATTGAACATCTCTATTAGAAAGATCTCATTAGAGGCCATTGACAGAGAAAGTAAGATATCACATGAATAGATCTTTTTTGGCATCATGATAGTTGGTTTTAAAAAGGGCAGAAAGGCCTACCTGTGTCATCACAGACCTGTAGTCAATAATTCTAAGGAATAATAAATACTATTATTAATATAATAATAATGATGAGATTGACCTGCGGAATTTAAAATCATACAGTAAATGACCTAAAATAAATGGGACTGAATCTGTGAACTCTATAGATAGTTTTTAAAGTGTTCACAGATATTTCAGTTTGGTTTAGATGATTTACTGTTTAGCTGGTTAATTAAGAAATAGGAAATTGGATTAAATGTGAGGTTTCAGCTCTTCATGTAACACATGAATATGCATCATTGTAGAAATACCTCACTTCCTCAGCAGTCCTTAGTGAGGCCATGTATGAGGCTTCTCCCTCACTAGAAGTTCTGTAGGAAAGCAGTGCAGTCAAACACAGGTCTCTGGCAATTTTTCAATACTTAGGCATTTTTAGTCATTTCCCAACTACAGCACAGTGGGAAACACAGTACCAAAGTATATTTGGGTATTTATAGCCAAGAGATTTACAACTGTTAGGAAACTCTAAATAGTACACAATGTGACCATGTGTTCCTCAGCAACACGGGCTGCTATGGGCATTTCTGATCTGCATTCAGCTCTCCACCCTAGCTTGCCACAGCTGAGCTCAGTGTGTCAGTTCTTATACCATGACATTTGGAAGTCCAAATGCTCTGAAATATTGTCAAATATTGAAGGTAAAAATATCTTTCCCTCTTTGCATGCTATGGCATGAAAAGGAGTATGTTGTATGCTGTAGATACAAATTTCTGTGTAAGTTTAAACACTCTGGAAAATCAAGTGATGTGCAACTCAAACCAAGCCCTTAAAACTAACCTTCATTTCTAGCCTCGCTGTGCTTCTGCTTCAGCTCCACATCTGTCAAGTAGGGCTCATGACACCCGCTATCACAGCAGGACACTGTGAAAATGCACTTATATGTGTGCAATGTGCAGATATCAGAGACCCAAATAACACAGAGGAAGTCCCTGGGGAATCCCCCTGGTTAATGCAAGGTTCGATTGGCATGCAGCACCCAAAGCATTAAGCTGATCATCAGACAATAGAAGTTTTTGAATTCTATGTACTGAATGATGTGAGGATCTCAGAAAAGAAAAAAAATAGCAGCAATCAGGCATTAAATTTAATCCCTTTTATAGGCACAGGGAAGATATAGGCTTCTACGTTGTCTATCAATACATGTGACACGGTGTGCATTATGATTACCCAGATTAGTGTACAGTTGGTGCTAGTCCATTTCACTGTTTGATTTGGAAGCCTTAACATTCTTGTAGTCTAATGTTCATACTTCTGTGTGTATGTGCACAGTGGAATAAAATTTAGGTCATTGTACGTAAACAGCTTTATGCAGATGGGATGTTCCTTTGCATTTTTGCCTCAAGATTATCCTCATTATTACCAGAATCCCTGGCCAAATGTTGCTTACCCTTCAAAGGCCAATATTCACAGCCTGACGACTTTCTGCCTCTAGTAATATTTGGGGTTGGGTTTGCTTGTTTGGTTGGTTTTTTGTTGTTGAGTTTTTTTGGTGTTGTGGTTTGGGGTTTTTTAATCTTTTCTGTTATCAGCTATATATATCTTTCATTTGTGTTTAGTTTGATTATTAGTGCTATAGCAAAGATTTTCCCAGGACTTACCGATAAATACCTGAATATACATGCTTTTGTTTTACTACATACCTGATTGTACATATTCTTATTTGAAAAATTAAATGAATGAACCTGGAACTTAAGATCTGTAACAAAGGGGTCACCTGACTCACTGTTTGGTTGCATTTCTTTTCACATTCATGCCTGTTGAGCATTTCCTTGGTTTTCTGACATTGCATCTGCCAGTGTCTAGGATGTTACTTTGCTTCTGTCTCTGTGCCATTAATGCGATCATTTATCCATCTGGGTGTCAGTGCATTGGGTGCTATTTGCTGGAGACCTTGAAAACAGAGTGGTATTATATTTTCTTTTTCAAGTATTTCAGGTGTAGTGTTTACAGGGAAACAAATCAATCCCATCTGTCTAAGACTGCTGCAATTACAATCCATATCTCCTACCATTTGTTTGTGGAGATAAAAGCTTAATTATACTCATATCTCTCAGTTGCACATTCGTTCTGGATCTGCTTCTGTTTATTTTTATGATATTTGAGCCATTGTCCATGTTTTTTCAGAAACAAAATAAACGGTGTGCTGCCTGGAACAGTTATTGTAGCCAAACATGAAAATTATTTTTCATTGAAATCTCTCTGAAGGAAATAAGAACACATTATTGAAGTAGTTTTTATGACATTAATCCATTTAAATTAGCTTCTGCTTGACCCTAAATCTGAATACAACATAATCATTGTGGGTTGAGCCTTGCTGGAGGCTCGGTGCCCCCCCTAAACCACTGTCACTCCCCCTCCTCAGCTGGGCAGGAGAGAGAATATGCAACATGGGTTGAGATAAGGACAGGGAGAGATGGCTCACCAGTTACCTTAATGGGCAAAACAGACTTGGAGAAACGAATGTATTACCCAATGAAATCTGAGTCAAGTAATGAGAAATAAAACTAAGTCTTAAAATCCCTCCCCCTACTCCTCCCTTCTTCCTAGGCTCAACTTCACTCCCAATTTCTCTCCTCCCAGGCAGCACAGGGGGATAGAGAATGGGGGGTTGTGGTCAGTTAATCACAAGTTGTTTCTGCTGCTCCTTCTTCCTCAAGGGCGGGCTCCTCACACCCTTCCCCTGCTCCAGCGTGGGGGTCCCTCTCATGTGAGACAGTCCTCCACCAACACCAACTTCTCTAACTGAGTCCTTCCCACAAGGGCTTCAGTTTTTTACAAACTGCTCCAGCATGGGTCGTTTCCATGGGGTACAGACCTTCAGGACCAGACTGCTCCAGCACGGTCCCCCACGCCAGTCGCAAGTCCCCCTTAGCAAACCTGCTCTGGTGTGGGCCTGTCTCTCTCTCCACTGGCTGCAGGTTCTGCCAGGGGCTTGCACCAATGCGAGTCACAGCATCTTCAATGTCTCTCCTTGCTCCAACGTGGGGTCTCTCCACAGGCTGCAGGTGAAACCTCTAGTCCCCATCATCCTCCATGAGCTGCAGGGGGACAATCTGCTCCACCATGGTCTTTTCTACAGGCTGCAGGGGACTCTCTCTTCTCCCCCCTTCTTCACTGACCTTGGTGTCTGCAAAGTTTCTCACATCTCACAACCTTCTCTGGTTGCAAAAAGCAGCTGCATGCATTTTTTTTCCTCCTAAATGTCATTCACAGAGGCACTATGACCATTATTGACTGTCTTGGCCATGGTCAGCGGTGGGTCTGGCCTTGAGCCCAGCTGGTGTTGACTCTGTTGGGTCAAAGGGAAGCTTCTAGTTGCTGCTTGCAGAAGCCACCCCTGCAGCCCCCCCAAAAAAAAAAACCCACCAAACTTGCCATGCAAACCCTAAGCCATGATTTAAGAAAATCCCTGTACTGTTCCTCTTGGACATGAGTTGTAATAGTGTTCATTACTGCTTGAAGGAGAATGAGAAATTTGCTCTGACCTGCCTTTCAGGACCCAGCCATGTGCAGTGGGGAAGCCTGAGGTCCTTGTCTGCAGAGGGGACTTGCTGGGGGCAAAACACAGCTACAGAGCAAAGTGAGATTGATGGTTGTTTGACAGAAACACAGTTGCCTGAAGCAGGCAGCAGGAGCACGGTGTATGTAAATTTGTAGGGCAGGAGAGACGCCAGGCTCTATAAAAGCCCATTTTTCTGTCAATGTTCTTAGCTTCTTTCCAAGGTGAAAAGCCTATGCATGGCTTGTGGCATGTTTAAATGGAAATGAGAGTTTTGTGTAGGACAAGTGATAGCCTTTTACACAGAAATGATTTTTTTATGAATAAAAGGTCTCCCGAGACCCAAGTGTAGCAATGAAGTAGGATGGACCCAGGCTGCTGCAGGCAGTGAGAGGAGGTGACCCCTTCTTCAGCTCTGGTGTTAGCTGCTTTCCTTTGTTGCCCTTTTACAGACTTTTATGCTAGAACATTTCTTTCCACTGCATTTCACACAATGAAAGCTTTTAGGCATTTTCAGTTTATAAAACTTCTACAAATAAAATTTACTGCATGGAGCAATTTATAGAGGGGAATATTCCCTCTGCTGCTTGTCTCTTGGGACTCTCATCTGAGCACTCGGTGGCTGTGTCTGGAACGAGCAGCAGGAAAGATTTTCTTACAGGTATTTTTTTTCTACTGCCAGAGTAATTTTTCTTTTGAAAGCTTTGTCTGCAGACTCATCTTAACTATATTTTAGTTGAACTTCTTGATATATTTTGCAGGACTTAACTAAAAATTCCCAGTACTGATTTCCCAAGTCACCAAAACCTGTCAGATCTCAGTGCAATGGTTTATTTAAAAACCATCTTCTCCCTCTCAGGGTAGGAATACTGGAGCCACGGAGGAACATACATTACAATACCTTCACTAAATTGATACATTTTGCTTTCATATGCAAACTTGTCATTCTTACAACCTTAACTTCTTTTATTGCTAGTCTGAACTTTTCCAAAGATTCCCTTCATCCTTTGGCAGCTGCTGCTGAGATTCTTTATAAATATTAATGATTGTTTCTCATAGTCACTATTTAATCTACATCACTCCACAAATGTATGCCAGTGAGTTCATTTATTATTACTTTTTCCCTGTTTGTTTGTTTGTTCTTGGGGTTTTTTTTACCATCAGAGAAGAAAAGATTTGGTTCAGGTCTGTTTGCTGACTTTATCTTTGTATTCCAGGCTTGTGTTCATGCTATTAGGTGAGACTTTCTCACAGAAGAAATGGAAAAGCAATCGTTTCTCTGCTGATCCTGTTCTGCTTTGAAGATGGTCAGGTCACAGCACCATCATATAGTGGCCTAGATACCTTTGTATCTCAGCCTTACTGATGCAATCTCTCCCCAAAGTGCCATGGGACTCTTTCTCCAGATTCATTCTGCTAGTGTTTTCCCCGTGTGTTATTCTGGTGCCTTTGGTCTCTCTACCTTATCCCTTCACACCTCTGTATTATTGTGATGGTGGGTCCTCATGGGAGGTGACTACCACCAGCCTGAGAACTGCACCCTTCCCCCACCTCTTTCCTTCACCTCTTGTTTTGCAGATTTTATTCTACAGCAGAGAAAAAGCAAACACAGAGCACAGCAAAGTAAATAGCAGTGATTTCAATATGGGTTAAATGTCACCCAATAATACTTGGGCACAGGAATATAGATATGCAGCACCCAAAGATGGGTTGAGATGAATCCCAGAGACCATAATTTATTATCCTTTTTTGGGTTTTTGCGTGCAGCCTTGCCTTCTATTGTGTTTGAAAACTGTCTTTGAACGTAGTTCTGAGCAGCTGTTATAAGGAATTCCAGCATTGACCTTAATTTCTGGAAATCAGCAATCAAAGAAAACTAAATGCTAATGAGAGGTTGTTCTTCAGAGATTTGCACCTCTCATGGTCTTCAGCTAAATTATTGCCACAGTGCTCTGCATAGGTATCAGTGAATTTTGGAGGCACAGGCAATGGTGAAACATGCTGCTGCCAATTCACAGGTTCAAAATGAAAGAGAACTCCCTTTTTTGTGCACCAACTCTTCCTGATGCCCATGATCTGAGGCATTTTAATTTCAGATCCCCAAAATCAGATGCATAAAAGTTAACATTAAGATTTTACCTACACTATATTTAAGTGGTTTATCCAAGATTTTGCTTCTGGACTACCACTAATTTACATTCTCATAAGCCTTTGATAATTTATTTCTATCACATTCCAAGTCCATACAATTGTTTGAATGTCTTTTAATTAATTTCTGTAAACCAAAGCAATATTCAGGAAATATTAAAAAAAATATTTATTTTGCAAATTCATCTGATGTTGGTGGATGAAGAGGTTAGATTGATGGTTTATTTACAGTTTTGACAAGCTTGGTCTATTACCACTGATTGCTGTATTGTTCTAAAATTATTCAGACAATTTAGATAAGGAATTAAATTAGGAGGAAAATTTTTAATTTGAAAGAAAAATATTTTAGTCACTCTGAGTACAAGGACCAATGAGAAATATTTACCTATCAGAGTTATTTTGAATGTACCTTTGTGGGCATATAGTGTTGCTCAGCACATGAAGAATATCTTTCACATATATGATTTCTTCTCCTTGGAGAGAATGATATTGTGCACCAACACCACCTTTTGAAGCAGCTTTCTGTCCTATGACATCACCTGGGCCATGACTACATTTTAAGATTGGAAGCACTGGTTTAGCTGATTATTATTATTTTGAATTATGCAAAGGAACAGTCTTACAAACAATAAGCCACAAATGTGGTCAGATATGACAGATTAAATGCTCCTGCTACAAGTAAAGCAGTATCTTTCTGTACAATAGCACCCAAGGGTCCTGGGACAAAAGGTTTCCTGAACATGTCAAATGCATATAGAAATAGCATTCTGCTCCCTTCTGTCTTGGGTCATTCTGCTTTTGTAATCCACCAGATGAGCTGGCAAACTTCTTTCTTTGATAAAGCATTTTATTCAACTGCAATACTTGGCCTGCTGGAGGCTGTGACAGCCCCAAGAACATATATATTACTTTTCAGCACTTCTCCTAATCTGTTGTTTGATTATTTCTGCTGGAATAAAGGAAGGAGACTCCCGTCTCTTAGTTTAATTAGACTGAGTCAGGATTGAATGAGACCTTACAGGTGACATCATCCTTTTTGTTCTATGTGCAAACATATAGCTAAAGGCTGGAACTGATAGTCTTCAGTCAAAGCAGCAGGAGGAAATCTAATGTAAACTTATATTTTCCTAGAGACAAAGGACAGCCCAGCTTGGAAGAGACCTCTAAAGATCATCTGGTCCAGCCTTTTATGGGAAAGGGAATTTCATCTAGGGATGAAATTATCTAGCACCCTGTCCAAATGCATCTTGGAAACCTCCAGTGATGGGGACTCTGTGTCATTCCTTGGGAAGCTGTTCCAGTGAAGACTGTTCTCACTATAAAAATCTCTTTCCTATGTGGAGACAAAACCTCTCCCAGTCCAACCTGTATGCATTGCACCTTGTGGCTCCTTATGAAGAGAGAACCTCTGTCCTCTTTGTAGCTGCCTTTTAAGTACTGGAATGATGTGATTGAGGTCCCCCAGAGTCTTCTCTTGTCCAGGGAGAAGACACCTAACTTCTTCAGTCTTTCCTCACAGGACAGGTTCTCCAGCCCTTTGATCATCTTTGTGGCCCTCCTTTGGACCCTCTCCAGCCTGTTCTCATCTTTCTTGAATTGTGGGAACCAAAACTGGACACAATACTCCAGGTACAGCACTAACTAGAGCAGGATGATCATATCTCTGTCTCTGCTAGAAGTTTTGTTGAGTTACTGAAGTTGTTATTACTGAATGAATTATTGTATAAGTGGTTCTGGAAGAGGTTTTTAACATGAGCACCATGAGAATACATGGGAGAAACACAAAATCTCAGTTCTTTCCAATGCTCTTGTTTCTGCCACCTCTATTAATCACTGACTTGTAGGAGGGTTCTGCTTTTCTAGTAAAATACAGGCAGATCTCTAGCTCAGATAGCCATATGACTGGCAATTAGTTAACAAACAGAAGAGTCTTTTCTTAGTTAGGAATTATGCTGGTTTCTGCCTGGGAAGCATAGATGTGGGGGAGTGTGAGTGTTGAGAAGCTAAAGACATCTGTACTATACTAAGAGTGAAGAGGTCACTGCTTTGAGTTTTTTATATCTTCTTCCCAGGAAAAGCTGTCTTTTCTGAGTTGAAACCTCAATTATTTCTGAACCATTTCTGGTATAGATTCTATCCAGTCCCTATTAAAAAGGAAAAAAACCCCAGTAAGTTACATCAAAGGATTGTTCACCTCTTCAAACCTTCTAACACATTGTTTTCTTTCTTTTGGTTGCTGTTTTTTTGGTGGTTTGTTTTGTTGGTTGCTTTGTTTTGTCCTCTCTCAGGTTTTCTGGTACTGTATGAGCTCTCCCTTGCTTTTATTGCTTTCCATGGTAGGGCAGAGAGCCTGCTGAGAGGTAGACAATGACGTTTTCTTGGCAGTTTGCTTTTTTAAATAAGGACTCATTTTAACATTTCAATATGTTCTGAGGCTGTGGTGGTCATTCTCCTTTTTAAAATATCATACCCTTTCATTATGACATTTTAAAAATGCTGCTTATTGTTTATTTCAGAATAATAACTTTATTTAACACTGACCTAATTTTGGAGGCCTTCCTGATCAGGGCATGTGAACTATCTATGGCTGTCATGGAAAACTCTACTGGTTGTCAAATCTGAAAGCAAGATAGACTCTTCCATGTTTCATGAAAAACAGTATCTTGACAGAGGAGACCTTCTGGTCACTTGATGGATAGGCTGTAGAGAATCCACGACTGAGATCACCCTTAAGATACAAATCTATAAGGCACCAGACTTCATTGATACTATCACTTGAGTAATTTTGGCAAGATTTTCTGATCTTTTTACAGAATCACAGACTGGTTGGGGTTGGAAGGGACCTCTGGAGATCATCTAGTCCAACCCCCTGCTAAAGCAGAATAACCTAGAGCAGGTTCCACTTTCCAGGTGGTTTTGAATATCTCCAGAGAAGGAGAATCCACAATGTCTCTGGGCAGCCTGTCCCAGTGCTCTGTCACCCTCACAGTGAAGAAGTTGGTTCTCATTTTGAGATAGAACTGTCTGTGTTTCAGTTTGTGCCCTTTGCCTGTCACTGGGAACCACTGCAAAGAGCCTGGCCCCATCCTCTTCTGGTTCCACAGGGAGACCAAAATATCAGTTATTTGCTCAAAATACATTTTTCACCGTGACAGTGTTATAAACCCATCACCACCCTACACATGCTAGGGCTTTGTGCAGATATCCTTCAAAGTAGGTTGTTGCAACACTCCTCACCGTGACAGGGAAAATCTGCTCCTTTTAGTCACAGCAGACTGTAGGACCCCATCCGCTGCCCAGTTCCACAACAGCCAAGGCTCCAGCCCACAACAGCCAAGGCCTTGACTCTGTAAGGTATTAACTGTGTGCTCATTTTTAGTCACTTCTACTTATGTGGAGCAATCTGGACAAATGGGAACATAAGGCTGCACATAAGTTTCTAGTATAGCTTTTGTGTTGACTTCCCTCAATAATCTCTCAAGCTCATGTCAGATGTCTTCTGTGGTGTTTCTTTCCATCAAGAAGAGAAGAAACCAGATACATAACTCTGAATGTGTGGAAGTTTCCCTTTTTAAGATGTTTCAGAGACTTACATCTCAGTCTGAAACAGAGGCAGCAGCTGCTTTTATTCTCGTTATTGGGAATAACTCCCTTTTTGTGGTCTCAGAAAGGCCTGGTACCTAATTTTGCTGTTGTTGGCTATGTTTTTTCAATCTGTCTGGTTGGGCAATAGCCATGAACTGCATTTCATAAAGCAGTAAGGAATTTAAAGAGCACTGGGAGAGATTTAGGTTGGGTATTGGGAAAATACCGTCTAGTGGGGATATTTAGGCATGGGATTAGGTTGCCTAGGGAGGTCAAAGAATCTCCACCACTAGAAGCTTTCAGACTCTTGTTTGACAAATGTCTGCCAGGAGTTATTTAGTTGATCCTGCCTTATATAGACAGATAAGTAACATGACTTTTAAAGTCCTTTCCAGCTCTATTTCTTATGATTGCCAAGAAAGGAACAGCATAG
This sequence comes from Porphyrio hochstetteri, assembly GCA_020800305.1. Classification (NCBI taxonomy): domain Eukaryota; kingdom Metazoa; phylum Chordata; class Aves; order Gruiformes; family Rallidae; genus Porphyrio; species Porphyrio hochstetteri. The sequence goes on from CM036905.1 coordinate 38,428,033, forward strand.
GTGAATTAGGAAACAGGAGCACTTATGCCTCATCCCAGATTCTGTAACAATCTTAACAATAGGGCTGTGTCACAGGGAATAAAACATTCATCTTCCTGAAGCCTCAAGGTGCTCTGTAATAATCATGTGTGCTTTATAATACAGAGGGAGTATCATCATTAAATACAGAAGTTAAATGTATTTTTAGACATATAAAAGGACGTTATTAGTAGCCTAGCAACAGGCTCGTCATCCAACATTGTAGTGCATTTAGAGACACACAGATGTGCTTGAATGAATGCTTTAAAGATAGAAAAAGTAAAAATAAGCTGGAGGCTCTCCTGCTTACTCATCAGCATCAGCAGCAGCAGCAGCAGCAATTGCAAAAAGTTTCTGGAGGGCGTGTTGTTTTCGTGTCAGCCAGGGAGCCTTGCTGGTTTCCAACAGTGTACTCAGATGTGGCAGAATAATGTCATTAATGAAGATACTGTGGAGTATCTTCATTAATTAGTTCTGATAAATGAGACCCTGAAACTAAAGTCCACAAGGATTCATTTAGGTTCTTTATTTGAGTAGCTGGGTTTTCCCAAGTGGTCAGCACAAAGCAACTGCCATTTTTCTAATTTTTGAAACTCTGATTTCTGCTGTTCAAAGAAAGGTGGGGGGACAAAAAATACAATAAAGAAGGAGGGGAGAGGAGAGGAGAGGAGAGGAGAGGAGAGGAGAGGAGAGGAGAGGAGAGGAGAGGAGAGGAGAGGAGAGGAGAGGAGAGGAGAGGAGAGGAGAGGAGAGGAGAGGAGAGGAGAGGAGAGGAGAGGAGAGGAGAGGAGAGGAGAGGAGAGGAGAGGAGAGGAGAGGAGAGGAGAAAGAAGGGAAGGGACTCTAATGCAGAATCTTGGCATGAATAAGCCATTTTGTTGTTCACAGAAAATGACATACAGTGTAGTTGAGGTTGTTCTCAGATAGCTGTGTCCAGTATGCAGTAAATAAGAGCAGGAACAGAATAAGCTTGTTTAGCTGCGGGAGACTACAGCAATGACTCGGGACAAAATATTGTAGCAACTCTGAGGATGGGGTGTTTAGTTTTTACATCATCCGTTTTGGAAAATAAATCATATTTTGGACAAGTTTATGTTAAGGTTCAAGGCAGGGAAAGAATGTAGTGTTCTGAGTTCGGAGCATTTCTAAAGGATTTTAAAACGTTGTGTCCAGAGGAGCTGGACCAATAAACAAACAACCACTTCCTTCCTTGCCTCTTATTCCAACATGCAATTAAGGAAAGTGAAAGAACATTGTTTAAGATATCTGTGACAAATGCAAGATAACCTCACCCAGGATGAATGAAACCAAAATGCAGGCAATCATCAGATTAATGACCTTTCTAGCCAGAGAGAGGGGGAAGAATACAGAAGCTGGAGAGAAGGCATATTATTCCTCCCTCCAGTGACTGCACAGTGTATGTCCACCCACAGTCAAGACATGACTTGCTGCATTTTACAAAGCAGGCTTAAAGAAGGATGCCAAGAGGCAAGATTGGTAGGGGGCCATTGAGGTGTGCTTCAAAGGGGGTTGCACCTTTAAGCACTGAGGAAAATGCTGCTTTAGGTGTTACACCATCTCATTCGAAAACAGATCAATACATAGCTTGACTACAGTGTTAGCCAGAAGCTTTGTTAGCAAAGTTTTCTTGTTTAATGACAGTTGGTGATTCCCCAGTTGGCAAAATTCTCCTTACAGCTTCAGTTTTGAAACTGTACTGAAATTAGTACTAGAACCCTTTTAATTCAAGGCAGAATTTATTTATTCTTCATCTAGTCTCCCTTGCTTGGGATAGCTGTCAAAGCCAATTTGATTGCTGTCCTAAATGAACTGAGATGCCAGAAGCTAGTATTAAAAAGCCAGGAGCCTGTCCCAGACATAGAATGTGGTTCAAAAGAACACAGAAAATTGAAAATACTGGGAGGGGGAGGCTAATTATATTTGTTTAAGAACATGTATATTCAAAGTGATATATAAAACAATAGAGTCAAGGATAAACATCCTTCAGGGTAGCTAAAGCTATACCAGGACAGCAATGTTTATATGAAAACAAGTAAACTCTACCACATCTTGATTTTTGTTGCCAGCTACTTTCCTTCACACCTTCTGCCATATATATGTGTATAAACAGCATACTGCAAAAGATGTCTGACAACAATAAAACTACATTATACTATATATTCATCCTGGGTCCAGGATATTTCTAGGAAACATTCCATAGGTTCAAAAGGAAAATGTAGGACAGACTGACAATACTTGCATGGCTTGGAGGTAAGACATTAATCTCAGAGTGTTGTGGTGGCTTTCCACTCCGGCCCATTAAATAGACAAGGAGCAGGAGTTTGGCAAATATAGGCAGCATAAGTTTTCCAATGGTACACATCAAATTTATAGTGCATGTGCAGAGACTAGTGGAAATAAACCAAAATAGGCTTCCTTTTAACTTACAGGGACACTTCAAATGTGACACATTTTATGTCTGAGGTATATCTTACTTCCATTACACAGAGCTGAAGAGTCATCTCTGACTGTGCCATGTATTTCCTTAGAAGAGGAATCCTGCTTGCATCATTTGCATATTCTTCTTTCATTAGTTTATAGTGTTATTTATAGAAATGTTAACCTATGTATATCTCCTTTGCTGAGAAATCCATTGTGCAATCCTTGCAGAAATACTGAGCCCTTCTCAACAGGATGCAGTGGTATCATTGTTGTATTTTTACAAGACAGATGATATACAAGGATGTAAAGGTAGTCTTTCCTGTTGGAATGATCTGGTTAGATTGATTAGGGTCTTGCAGACTGAAGCGAATGAGTACACTCAGCAGCACTCCTTGGGAGCTGATGTGCTTTCTTCTATTTCAGAAGATGGTGTCATCTGCCCCATCACCCTGCAAGTGAGTATGATTATACCTCTGGTCACAAAGTGATTCACAAAACTTGTGGTGGGAGGCAAGTTTGGACTTGGAAGCAAGCTCAAGCCAACTCTGGAAATGCAGTGGGGATCTTGCCTTACGCTAAAGTGCACCCTAGAAACAGTAACTCATTTGAGTTCTTCTGTTCCTCTTGTTGATCAGGATGGATAAAAAGGTGTGACTTCATTCACAGGTACTAAAGGACTTGAACTGAACAATGTATATCATTTTTGCTTCAACTTTCTGTAAACTTTGGTGCCATTCTGACAACAACTGTCTCGTAGTTAGGTCTTTTAGTATCCATTAGATGGCAAATGCTCTCATCTAAAAAGGTTTTCGTCATCTAGACCAGATGGTATAATTAATTTCTGTTATGAATGTTTCTAAATGTAAAGACATGACAAATATACAGAAGGATGGCTGGAAGAAATTATATATAACTAAATGGTTCCAGGAAGATCAGAAATGTCATTCTGTACTTTATGTCAGCAGGGATTACTGCAATTTCATTGTCCAGTTGTTTGGGTTTCTTATGGTCATTTAAATGCACTGAAGTTAGTGAGCTGAATATACAGAAAGAGCACTCATTTTAACAAGTGGAGTTACAAATGAGTGCAAGATCCATTGAGGGCCATGAGTTAGTTAGTTGGAAGAAGCCTATACCCTAGAGTTCCAGTATGAGGTGCCTGTGCACCCAGTAGACTGCAAAGGACAGGTGTCAAGGCCCACACAAGACAACAAACAAATACTTGAGATCTAAAATTCCTCTGGTCTGTGAATTTTATCTCCAAAACTGAGTCTTATATAGGAAATGGTTGTCTTATTTTTCTTATCTTCATTTTTTCCTTTTTCTTGTTCTGTTTTCTTCCAGAGAACTGAACAGAGCTAATATTTAGTTTGTTTCCTTTTTCAAATGTGCCAAAGACTAGCTTATCTGGTGGGTCATCAGTGGGGTCTTGTTCTGAAATTGTAATCTAATGGTGAGAATACTTGTCCAGGAAGGGGTACACTAAGGTGCAGTTTTCTGCTCAGATTTTGAGGCTTCAAACTCACAAATCTTGCAGCCTTGAAGAGTGTACCTGTGCACAGCAGTCCATTTACTCCTGCTGGAAGTTTTGGTGACTGTACACAAAATTCTCCTACAGCGTTCAACAATGAAAGTAGCAGGTCCACAAAGGTCCCTTTCTAATGTTTGAACAGGGAATTAAGACAGTATAAATGTTTCAGTTCTGATTGCCAGGTTTGTACAGTGAAAGAATTGTAGGTCATTCCACTCAAAGGTACAAGAATTTCACATTGAAGAAAAAAAAATACAGAATTACTCTGCAACTTAATGAGCAATTAACCTATTCATCTTGTCTTCTAATGCCACTTTAGGGCAAGTAGAATGGAGCAGACTCGTGGGCTCCTTCAGCTTTCCTCTGTGCTTTGTTCAGAACACCTCAGCTGTTGCTGAAGAACTGCTCTTTAGCACACATCCTGAATCTTGTTTAGTTTTGTCCTCTGCCTTATGTTTTTTACTGAAATATTTGATTTAACATGAATATTTATAGTATTAAAACCCCCACCTCCCACCTCAACCTACTAGAGGCCTGGACACTGCTGTAGCATACCAAGCCACATGTGTCAAACTGATCAAATGTAGGGGAATCAGTATTTAGTTCCTTCTGTTTGATTGAATGAAGAATGGCTAAAACTTCACTGACTCCTTAGGCATTTTTAGTGTCTTTTTTAAAGTGTATCTTGAAGTCCTCTTTAAATGTCTTCAGTATACTATAAAGTTTCACTTCTGCAGAGGGTTTACATGTTCTAGCCTTCCACTTAGAGAATTATTTTTGGTTTATTCCTGTCATATCATACGCCTGACACTCCCAATCATAGGTTCAGTGACTGCTAACAGACAACAGTTGAACAGGTGTACTTTATTCATTGTCCATAACTCACCTGAATACCTCCACAAGAGTCTTTTACAGAAACAGCTCCCCACTGAGGTTATACTTAATTCACTTTCTCTATTAATTTGAAGGTGCCATTTCTCCACTTAACTGTAATTGGCTAATCCAAGACAACTGATTTATTGGGTTGTTTTCCAAGTGAGACCAATTTAGTCTAGTGATAATGAACTTGCCATAGCTGTCACTTAATCTTTAGAAATACTACTCTGATCGTTCACTTACAAGTTGTCTTGGGCAATTTTAATAATTTAAAGAGAATACAGTCAAGGGCAGCTTCATTATATTTACTTTCTTACTTGTTCAGATGTCTAAAAATTTATTCCGTTGGTTGGACAGAACATTTAACAGAAGAGACATGACACTTGGAATGGTCTCAGTTTAGTGAGAACTTGTTGAAAAATTTCATCCAGAAAATGCACTAAAACTCCCCTCTGCTTAAGCAATCGTTTCCACAGTTCCTTTGCAGCTAGGCTTCAGGTTTTTTCTAGCCCCCATTCAAAACTGTAGTGAAAGGGTTGTCTGTGACTTAACACAAACAGTTTAGCACTTCTCAACCTACAGGCATTGTCCCTGTCCACCTTGAGGAGATAGATATTTCAGGGATTCTGGGAAAGTCTGGCTAAGAAGACAAATAAACAGGCCTCCTACCCAGCCAGATTCCAGCATTCGCTTCTTCCTCATGACTGACACCTTCAAAGCCAGGCTCAATGTGGTGACACAGCTGTTTACACATCCCATAACCACATCCCAAAGGTATGCTAAGACTGAAAGTCTTCCAGAATATTCTTCATAAATATTGAAGAGACAAACATCAGCTTTGATGTTTCTTTCTGCCCCTCTTTGCAAGCCTGAGGAGGGTGCTAGCCCTGCTGAGGGTTTATGGCCCGCTACCAAAACACCCATACTGTGGTACACTGCTGAAGGGACATGCTTTAGGTATTTTTTTGCCACGGATTTATTTCACTGTTTGTAGAGGTGTAGCAGTTATAAAGGTGCCAGTTTAAAACATGAACAGAATCAAAGATTCTTCTAAAGCAATGAAGCTTGATTTTAAGCCACTGAACAAATGTATATTGGGAGATGGAGATGCTAAGCTTTGTTTTAAACATTTAATGCATGCTTGAGTCATTTTATCATGCTTTTTGGTGAAAATATGGGAACTAGAAACTTACCTGAGGCTCTAATGTAATGTTTTAAATACAGCAGCCTGGGCTTTAAGATGTTATTTATTGCTAGACTTTCAAGAAAGTTGCAGAGGCTGGAAATAACGTTTTTGTAGAGATGTTTCTCTGTGTGTATGTTGAAATCAGTAAAAACCAGAAGAATGACAAAAGGAAGGTTAGAAAGTCACACTTCATACATTGAGTATGGAGTATCTGAAAATCCTGAAAGGTGAATTTCAAGGTCAGCTGTCCTAACATTCTTCCTCATCTCCTGCTTAAAGCCTGCCATCTTTAATCTGCTTCAAAAGCAAACAATATGCTCCTTGGAAGTATATTGACAGATTTAGGGATAAAACCTTTCCACCAGGACTGTTTTTTTGTGCAAGTAAAATCAACAGCCTTGACTATTCACTGGTGAGTGGTTTGATGCCTGAAGCTCACACCTATAATGACTCTTCTTTGTTTTCTTGCCTTGGCTATTTTAATAAAGATGAAAATGTCCTTTTGTCTCCCAAAGAAAATTTGAGGGGGAAAAACAGCGTCCATATATATGTCATGTCTCTTATTTATGTGAAGAGGCTTAAGGGATTTTCTACAGAAGCTTAATAACAGCTATAGAAGCCCTACAGATACACTGCCAAATAAGAAGGGCAAACTAATGATATCAACAGAAATAATCTATAACAAAGGAAGACAACACAGCTGATGATAGATATATATCTAAGTAGAGTGGAAAGAACTGAAACAGAAGAATGGGAGAGCAGGAAATAGATTTCTTCCAAAGTACAATGGATCTTACAGCTTACTTAACTAAGCAATCATTTTTACTTTCTCTCTCTTGTTTGCCAGATCTAGCTCTCAGGGTGGATACTCAAATGGGGGAAGTTGAACCTTCATGGTAAGCAGTAACAGCTGGTAAGCTAATCAACTGAGTCAATGTTTCTGGTAAAGACGTCCTACATATTCATTAGCTATCTATAAATATATATCTAACAGGAAACCAAATTTCACTGGTTGTGAGAGGTAGCAAGTAAAAAGTAGAAGTGGTATTTCTAATCTATCAGTTCCAGCTAGGGAAAGTATCCAGAGTAGCTTTAAAATCGTAGTCTGCAGCTGGGAAGGGATTCTTGTGCCACTAAAACCCATGGAAGAAATCAAGATGAGGATTTTGTTTTGGCTCCTGGGAGCTTCAAGAAACATCACACTGCTGTGTCACTGATTAAGAAGGTGAATTATGTATGTTGTTTTTTTTAAATCGAGGTCCCTGCCATGTTGTGTTGGTAGTCCTCTTTTCTAGAATATAGAATCATAGAATGTCTTAGGTTGGAAGGAACCTTTAGAGGTAATCTAGTCCAAACCCCCTGCAGTAAGCAGGGACATCTTCACTAGATCAGGCTGCTCGGAGTCCCACCAAGCCTGACCTTGAATATCTCCAGGGATGTGGTCTCCACTACCTCTCTGGGCAACCTGTTCCAGTGATCCACCACCCTCATATGGAAGAACTTTTTCCTAATATCAAATCTAAATTTCCCCTTTTTGAGTTTAAAACCATTACCCCTTGTGCTATTGCTACATGCCCTCATGAACAGTTCTTTTCTTAAAGTCACCTTTCAGGTTCTGGAAGGCTGCTATAAGGTCCCCCAGCAGCCTTCTCTTCTCCAAGCTGAACAAGCCAAGTCTCTCAGCCTGTCTTCATAGTTCTCTATACAGTTCCTCATGAGCGATGGCTCAATGACATTGTTGTGCAGGTAGATCTTGTCAAACTAACCTGATCACCTTCTATGAAAAGGTGACATGCTTAATGGATGAGGGGAAGGCCGTGGATGTGGTCTACCTGGACTTCAGTTAGGGACTTAACAAAGTGACTCCCAACCTTGGTCAGGCTCACGGATTATTATCCACTTTTAATTTTCCAAGTAGGTAGCAATGGGATTGGTGTGTGCAGTTCTGGGTTCCTCACCATAAGAAAGACATAGAGCAAGTCCAGAGAAGGGCAGCCAGGCTGGGGAAGGGGCTGGAGGGCAAATCATATGAGGAGTGGCTGAGGGAGCTGGGAATGTTTAGCCTGGAGAAGAGGAGGCTGAGGGGAGACCTTATCACCACCTACAATTACCTGAAGGGAGGTTATAGAGAGGTGGGCGATGGTCTCTTCAGCCAGGTGACAGGTGATAGGACAAGGGGGAATGGCATGAAGCTGTGCCAGGGCAGGGCCAGATTAGATGTTAGAAAAAAATTTTTTACTGGAAGAGTTGTCAGGGCCTGGAACAGGCTGCCCAGGGAGGTGGTTGAGTCACCTTCCCTGGATGTATTTTAAAAAAAGGGTAGATGAGGTACTTAGGGATATGGATTAGCACAGGATGGGAACGGTTGGACTTGATCACAGAATCACAGAATTATCAAGGTTGGAAAAGACCTAGAAGATCATCCAGTCCAACCATTCACCTATTACTACTAGCTCCCACTAAACCATATCCCTCAATACAACATCCAGTCTTTCCTTGAACACCCCCAGGGTTGGTGACTCCACCACCTCCCTGGGCAGTGCATTCCAGTGCCTGACTACCCTTTCTGAGAAGTAGTGCTTCCTAATGTCGAGCCTGAATCTCTCCTGGCGCAGCTTGCTACCATTCCCTCTAGTTCTGTCACTGCCTACACGGGAGAAGAGGCCGACCCCCAGCTCACTACAACCTCCCTTCAGGAAGTTATAGAGAGCTATAAGGTCTCCCCTAAGCCTCCTCTTCTCCAGGCTGAACAATCCCAGCTTCCTCAGACGCTCCTCGTAAGGCTTGTGTTCCAGACCCCTCACCAGCTTAGTAGCCCTCCTCTGAACGCGTTCCAGAGCCTCAATGTCTTTCCTGTAGTGAGGGGCCCAAAACTGAACACAGTACTCGAGATGCGGCCTCACAAGTGCTGAGTACAGGGGGACAATTACCTCCCTGCTCCTACTAGTAACACTATTTTTGATGCAAGCCAGGATGCCGTTGGCCTTCTTGGCCACCCGCGCACACTGTCGGCTCATGTTCAGCCGTGCATCAATCAGTACCCCCAGGTCCATTTCCTCCACACAGTCCTCCAGCCACTCCGCCCCAAGCCTATAGCGCTGCCTGGGGTTGTTGTGGCCAAAGTGCAGGACTCGGCATTTGCTCTTGTTGAACCTCATGCCATTGGCTTCAGCCCAGCTCTCCAGCCTGTCCAGATCCCTCTGTAGGGCCTCGCTACCCCCAGGCAGATCCACACTCCCAGCCAATTTAGTGTCATCTGCAAACTTACTGAGGGTGCACTCAATGCCCTCATCTAGGTCATCAATAAAGATATTGAAGAGGACAGGCCCCAGCACCGACCCCTGGGGAACACCACTCGTGACCGGTCGCCAGCTGGATTTAACTCCATTTACTACCACTCTCTGAGCCCGGCCCTCCAGCCAGCTCCTTACCCAGCCGAGGGTGTACCCATCCAAGCCACGGGCTGCCAGCTTCTGCAGGAGAATACTGTGGGAGACAGTGTCAAAGGCTTTGCTGAAGTCTAGGTAGACCACATCAACAGCCTTTCCCTCATCCAGCAGATGGGTCACTAGATCATAGAAGGAGATCAGGTTGGTCAAACAGGACCTGCCCTTCATGAACCCATGCTGGCTAGGCCTGATCCCCCGGCCATCCCGCACATACCGCATGATCTCCCTCAAGACTATCTGTTCCATAACCTTCCCTGGAACCGAGGTCAGGCTAACAGGCCTGTAGTTCCCCGGATCCTCCTTACAACCTTTCTTGTAAATGGGAGTCACATTGGCAAGCCTCCAGTCTTCTGGGACCTCACCAGTCAGCAAGGAGGACTGATAGATAATGGAAAGTGGCTCGGCTACCACCTCTGCCAGTTCCCTCAGCACTCTCGGGTGGATCTCATCCGGCCCCATGGACTTGTGGCAGTCCAGTTGGAGTAGGAAGTCTCTGACTGTTTCTTCCAGAATCACAGGGGAGTTAGCATGCTCCCCAGCTGAGACTACCAGGTCAGAGAGAGGGGTACCCTGAGGATCTGTTTGACCTTTAAAGACAGATGTAAAGAAGGCATCCAGAACCTCCGCCTTTTCCTTATCCTCAGTGATCACATTCCCAGCCTCATCCAGTAAAGAGTGGATATTCTCCTTTGTCCTCCTCTTACTGTTAATGTACTTATAAAATAGTTTATTATTCTTTTTCACCCCAGCGGCCAAGTTAAATTCAAGCTGGGCTTTTGCCTTTCTGATTTCACCTCTACACATCCTGACAACTTCCTTTAATTCATTCTCAGTTACCCGTCCCTCCTTCCACAGGCGGTAGATTCTCTTTTTCTCACGGAGCCTCAAGAGTAACTCCCTATTCATCCACGCTGGTCTTCTTCCCCGCCGGCTCATTTTGCGGCTCAGGGGGACCGCCTGCTCCTGCGCCCTTAAGACTTCCTTCTTGAAGAGCAACCAGCTCTCTTGTACCCCTTTGTTCGCTAAGACTGAATGCCAAGGGACTCCCCCTACCAGTCTCTTGAACAAATCAATGTCTGCCCTCTGAAAGTCCAAGGTAGCAGTTTTACTATTCCCCCTCCAAGCTCCACCATGAATTGAGAAATGTATCATTTCATGGTCACTCTGTCCAAGGCAGCCCCCAACCTTCACATCTCCTACCAGACCTTCCCTGTTCACGAACAGCAGGTCTAGCGGGGCAGTTCCTCTTGTGGGCTCTCTGACCAGCTGCATCAGGAATGCATCCTCTGTGCACTCCAAAAACCTCCTAGACTGCTTCTTCTGTGCTATGCTGTACTCCCAGCATATGTCAGGGAAGTTGAAGTCCCCCATGAGCACAACGGCTGATGACCGTGCAGCTCGTGCCAGCTGCATGATGATCTTGAAGGTCTTTTCCGACCTTGTGATTCTGTGATTCTGTGATATTAACCATCAGGGCTATTAAGGAAGGAGACAGGTGAATTGTTTCTGTTATGCATGTGTTCACTGGGTCACAAAAGAAGAGCTAAAAGAGAATTTATATAGAAAAATTATTCCTGACTTAAAGCTTGATCCAAATGTTACTAATGCCAACAGAAGTACTTTGGACTGGAGGAGTTTGATGCAAGTATCTATTGCACAGCTGAGTAGACTGGCTTGGAAGACAATATAAAAATCAACTTGCATTCAGGAACAAGATCTGGGGTATATTTAAAAGTGCCATTGTAAAAATCAAGATACTCTTCTATCATAGTCCAGTACAAAACTAGTAGGAGATGACAAAGAAAGGTATAACACTTTGAAGAGTTAAAAGAAAATAAAGCTTTTAAAACCAAATTTCTGGGATTATAAATAGAGATTACATCTAAATGAATTATACCTGAATAATTGTAATGGGAAATGTTTGCAAATAGAGGAGGTCTGTACTGTTAGATTACATTTTGCATGTGTATTAAATCAATAGAGACACAGAGACAAATCAATTCCTAGTGCTTTAAAGACACTTATTCTTGGCACCTTTCATGAGTTTATTTTAAAGTGAATTGTAGTGCATTTGTTGTCACGGAGGTTTGTTTTTATCAAAAGTTTATACAAATCAACATTTTCCAATATAAAAAAAAAATCTTCCTAGGGCATTTACAGTTGAAAGTATCTAAATACAAGAGGAAAAAAAAAAAAACAAAACAAAGAGGCTGAAAATATGCAGAAACACTGCACTGCTCCTTCTCTGGGATCCTGAAATTCTAATAGCATTGAATGCACATTCACCAGCCCCAGACAAGAGAATTGTGATTCTAAGCTGTTGCCTGCCTGCTATGTGGCTCCCTGCACCTTCCTTTAAAAAGCCTGATTGTGACAGGTCTTCCAGACAGGCTGTTGATCTGAGTGGGCTGATCTGCTCTCCACAAATAAGACAGCGATTGTATTTCAGACCTAGTTGTGAGGTTAACATCCTTACCCTTGCTATCCCTAGGCAGGAGGCATGGGAGATGCACCATGCTTCACCCCTGGTGTTGTTCATGCTGTTCATGCCCCAGAGCTGCTGCGTGGGGTGGCCTGGAGAAGCCTCACCTCTGCATCCCTTTCCAGACCCGCATGTCTGGGCAATCCCTCCTCCTCTGGCAGTGGCTGGTGGCCTGAAAGCTGTACTGATCCAACAGGATTAAACTGAGGGTCTGTCTTTTATAAAGTGTTTGTCTAAGGCTGAAGGCATTATAGGCTTTGTGCACATTAGTACATTAACAGGGCCAGGGCTGAGCTCTGGTATGTGCTCACCATCTGCTAAAATGTTTGCAGAGTCTTTGGCCCAGTTCTGGCTTTGGTTAGCTAGTGCTTCCCAACCAGTCTTGGGGCTTGGGGTGGTTAGAACATTCCCAAACAGCCACATTGATATATTAAGCTTTATGCATCGTGTTAATATCAGCACATTAATTTAACATCTAGAATATATTTAATAAATGAAATATTTTTATAATGTAGGAATATCATGTATTGGTTTACTGGTTAATAATAAAATAATATGTTACTGGTATTAATAATATTTAAAAGATATGTTCTGTGTATATAGTGTAATTATATAAACTAATAATTTATATTATTAACAATTACATATAGTAATGTGATAAGGTATTAATACTACTCTCTATATAATGCTAATATAAGTGTTTTGGTTAGCTGGTTCAGAGGGCTTAGCTCTATACCTGTGCTGTGCTAAAACATTTGTCTCAGGACCAAGGAGCAGCTCCTACTCTATGGTACTTATTAACAGAGATGTGACCACAAAGTCCAGCAGCAGGTCTGTAAGCAGGGCAGTGGATTCTCAGGTGCTGTGGATTATATTGACTGCTGAAGGCATCTGCCACAAAGCCAGAGATAACTGTGGTTAATTTACGGCAAAAACATGAACTCTATTACCTACCTGTAGCCAGCAGCAGGTTTCAGGGTCACTGGGAGCCTGAGGAGTCTGTGGTCACCTTCTTTTCTGTTGGGATGCTTTTTCAGCTGGCTTGTGCTTTGTTTATAAACATTAATGTTCTCAGGAGTGCAAATGATCAGCAGCATCTCCATCTAGAGAAAAGAAACGTGCTGCTGAGAATCATGCCAGGTTGTTCTCAAATTTGTCATCCTCTGGAACAGCAGGGCCAGAGACTGGTAAAACAATACTTGTTCTGTCGGCTTCCCTAAACCACGCTTTAATCACCTCCCTTTATCAGGCCTATGCAGACCTCATTTACTAAGAGAAATTAGCTGCAACTAATTTACAAGCAATGAGTAATAAGCAATTTATCTAGAAGCTTACAACTGTTGCCTAGATACGAGTCTGTCCAAAAGCTTTTATACATGAAATGTTTTTAGGGTATTTGCAGCAATTTGTTTTGATGACAAATTGTCAAACAGAAAGCCAGGGCACATGGCACTGCTACCTTAACCTCCTGTGTGACACGAGTGCTGTCCCTGTGCTGCCACTGGGTACATATTGTAAGAACAGGATCTTGCTGAGCCCTGTTTGGTGAGAGAATCCATGCAGCCTCTAAATATGGTTCTTTGCCTCTAGAGGGTTGGAGATCTGAGACTGTAAAAAGCAGAGTTTCATGTGATCAGCTGACTACATTCAGTGCTGCTGACTACATTCAGCAGCAGCTTCTGTTCTTTTCAAGGTAAAACATTGGTGAAAACTATTACTAAAAAAAAAAAACCAACCCAAACAACAAACAAACAAAAACCCAACACTGAAATCACTGAGTTAATAAAGGGGACTCATATCTCTTAAAGGTTGAACTGTTGGAATTGATTGCAAGGATGCTAAAAATATGTGAGAACAAAAAGATTGCAAAACAGGTTATTATACAGTCTGGAGAGGTGTTTTGAACCAGCATTTTTTCTTGTTCCAATATGGGTGTTCGTGTTGCCAAAATCAGCCTGATTTTGCAGATCAAATACTGGAATTACCAAGGTTAATGCTGCATCCACATGTTCAGCTGCTGAACTCTGTCCCAGAAGCACAAGACTCTGGTGGGAACCAAGGAAATGCCCTCTGCAGAGATTTGCTGCTCACTTTGATTAGATTAACACTCTGCTTGTAGTGGAATGAGTAGTTTGCTAGAATTGTGACATACCAGGTTATGATCTAGATCTATTATTTTTTGGTAGAAAAAGTGGAAAACAAAAGAAAGGAGAAAGTAACTCAGACATGAGGATAGCTGTGAAGCTTACATTGCATTTTCTCCTCTCAATTTACCCCTTATAATTTTGAGCTTCATCAAAGAAAGGAAACCAGTGTGTCCTTTCAGAGTTTAAGACCTCTGGGTGAGGAACTTTTGGTAATTTGTCATATTCCTCAGGTGCCCTTTCCCTGTCAGCTTCTCATGCAGACTGTGGGTAGACTGGGTAGAACAAGGTGGTTCCCATGCCTAAAGTCTTCATGCTACTATAGCTAAAGATAATTTACAGCAGTTTGCTTGGGATTTTGTTCTATTATTTTACAAGTTTCTAATAATTCAGATTGTTCCCTATTAAAATGATAACATTTTTACAAACTTGAAGCAACCAGCAAACAAACGTATAAGATAAAGTCATTTTTACCCGCTGTGTTAGACATCTTCCCTCTGTCCTCTTTGGCCCCTGTCTTCTTGGTATACATTTCCTCTAGGTCTAAAGGATCCCGATGGATCGCTACCAGATCTCTTCGGCCACAGCTACGTTAAAATAGGAGAAATGAAGATGTAGGCCATGCATATGTTATGTTACCAATTCTTTGAAGTCTCATTTGAATTTTGATATCTCACAAAATCACAGAATCATAGGGGTTGGAAGGGACCTTGAGAGATCATCGGGTGCAACCCCCCTGCCAAAGCAGGCTCCCTAGCACATATTGCACAGATAGGCGTCCAGACGAGTCTTGAATATCTCCAGAGAAGGAGACTCCACCACCTCCCTGGGCAGCCTGTCCCAGGGCTCTGTCACCCTCACTGTGTAAAAGTTCCTCCACATGTTGGTGCGGAATTTCCTGTGCTCCAGTTTACAGCCATTGCCCCTTGTCCTATCTCCACAGACCACTGAAAAGGGGTTGGCCATTTCCCCCTGCAACCCATACTTAAGATATTTATAAACATTAATTAGGTCCCCCCTCAGTCTTCTTTTCTCCAGGCTGAACAGCCCCAGCTCACTCAGCCTTTCCTCATACGGGAGATGCTCCAGGCCCTTAATCATCTTCGTAGCCCTTCTCTGGACTCTCTCCAGGAGATCCCTGTCCTTTTTATACCAGGGAGCCCAGAACTGGACACAATACTCCAGGTGGGGCCTGACCAGGGCAGAGTAGAGGGGGAGGATCACCTCCTTCGACCTGCTGGCCACACTCTTCCTGATGCATCCCAGGATCCCATTGGCCCTCTTAGCCACCAGGGCACACTGCTGGCTCATAGCCAACCTGTCATCAACCAGGACCCCCAGGTCCTTCTCCACAGAGCTCTTCTCCAGCAGGTCATCCCCCAGCCTGTACTGATACTGACGGTTATTCCTCCCCAGCTGCAAGACTTTACACTTGCTTTTATTAAACCTCATCTGGTTTCTCCCTGCCCAGCTCTCCAGCCTGTCGAGGTCTCACTGAACAGCAGCACAGTGTTCCTGTGTGTCAGGATATCTCATTTCCCTGTTGGTGTTTGCAGGTATATTATGTAGAATATTGTCATCAGCACATCAAGGTAGTCTGGCACTTCTGCATTGTTTCCAACATACTCTGGGTGTTCTGAGGTGGAAAATACTGTAAAAATCAATACAGCCATGTGAAAACTGCCTCTCCACTTCCTCACAGAGAAAATAATATTTTTATGATGTTTAGAAACATAGTCCCAGCAGTCTCCCTTGTAAAATGCAGTCAGCTCTGCACGACTTATGAAAGCACTGCCACTTGGCACAGATACTTAGCCAGCATCCAGGGTCTTTCTAGCAAGGTTTTTCTTGAAAGATAAATTCTTGAAAGATTCAAGTATTTCTTCAGTACAACTGTCTTTATCTACAGAAATGCAGCCAGCAGTGAATTTCCCACAACGAAGATGGGAAGAACAGCAGGAAGCAGCTTTCTGTGTTTGTTTGTTTGTTTGGGGTTGTGTGTGGGTTTTTTGGTAGTTTGGGGGGTTTTTTTATTAGTTTTTGGGTTTTTTTCCTCAAATGATCCCACAGAAACATCTTCACCTGCTTGCCTCACCTTTTATTCTGCCAGATTTTGCCAAATCAAGCTAGTTGGTCAATCACTTGGGTGGTAGCTGCTACTGTTCAATTACTTAGCAAAGAGTAACTTTCTTATTTTAACTTGAATAAGAAGTCACTACTGTGCTGCCCTTTCAAGGATAGTAGATCAAAGGCAACACCTGTCACCACTTCAGGGCATCAAAGAAACTGTTCATTGAAATGATGACTTTTGGCCTTATCTCTTTAAGGTATGATATGGTTTCCACAGCGTGATACAAAGACTCCCCTCAAAGATGAAAAATGCTTATCCAGACTTCTCAGCATGAGAACACAGAACATTTTATTAAATGTTTACATGTTATGGCCAGACTAAATTCTTGGTAAAATATCTCTGAGTTCATTTTACGTTGTATAAGCCAATGGCTAAAAATTTAGAGATGAGACTTTAAGATGCAAAGCAAAACCCCAACCTTTGCCTGCAAATGGCAAAAACTGCTTGGGAGTGATCAGATGGGAAGAAATTAAAAGAACAATAAATCAAAAAACAGCATCTCAGCTTTTATTCTATGCTTTGTTCCAATTTTGCAAAGCCTTTAAAAAAGCTATTTTTAAAGTAAAGAATGTAGAAAAGAAGTTTAACCGATATGGGAGAGATATGAGCTGCAGCTGAGAAACTCTGAGAGTGTTCATGCAGAGGGCACGGATGGTCTGCTGCCTTTACACTGCGTTACCTGGCTCTACGCTGCCTCACCATACCACATCCTGCAGCTGATGGACTCATGAAGAGACCCACAGGCAGGAGGAAACAGGGCCATTTGCTGCTGAAGGAAGGTGAAGATTGTACTGAGATGATGAAGCCATTCAGGAATGGAGAAGGGTGAGGAGGGAACCCAGAATACTGCCAGTCATTGTCATGCCCCACATAGCTGGTTGTGGTGGAGGTGGGTTTGAGCAATGCTTAGTGATGACAGTCCAAACTTCTCTGATTGCTTTTTGTGTGTTGGGGTTGAAAGGTAAAAGAAGATGATGGTCCCATTCTTAGGAAAATAAAATAGCTTGCTTTATGCCTGCAGTTGATATCTTCAAGATTATTGTCAATATAAAAAGAGTGTTGGGAAAAGGAATCAGGTAAAGCTGAATTTAGGGGCTACCTTATTCCCTGAGTATGACTAATTCATGGTCTGTATGAGCACTACTTCAGGTTTGGGAAGAAAGGGTAAGCCTTTGTTCTGGCAAAATTGAATTTTATCTTAGAAATAGTTTTGATTAGCTAATAATCTTTAATATCTTCAAGGCTTGTGATAGACTGTATCAGCAAAGGATGGTAAAAATGCAACTAGGATTTTCCAGGCAAACTTAAAATAATACCTTAGTTCACTCACTTCATTTCCCAAAACCAAAATATAAAGGGAAAATTGACAAGAGGGTACCCTATGGGAGAGAGAAAATCTTGATTCAGGTGGCTGTACATTTGTTACATGGGAAGTGCTGAAGCAGACTAAATGGACACAGGTTTATTAATGTTTGACTTCAAGGCATAAATTTTTGCTCTGCCTGCAGTCTGATTTGAGTTTCCAGAGGTATTTGTTTTGACAGTTTGAAGAGACTTTATGACAGTACAAAGGGATTAGTTCTGCCTACACAAACCTCTTTTCCGATACTCTGAAGATTGTGAGATAGAGACAATTTTTATTTCTGCAGAAAAGAAAACTAATTTTTATGGCTCCTTAACAAAGCAGCTTCAAAACTATTGTTATTGCACACTTATAAAGCAAGGTCATCTTTTCCACTAAAAAGCACAGAATATACAGCAAATTTTGTACTGCAAATATTCTTTCAATGTTTGCGTGTCATATCACAATTTGTCCCACTGAAGGATTCCTTAAATGCATTTAACAATGCATTATTAATAAATATGACTACCAATGTATGCAAAATCCTTTCAAATGCCTTCCATTTGAATAATAATTAAAAAGTTACCATAATTATCATAAATTAATGTCAGAGCATCAAATGATTGTGGCAGCTCAGGCCAAAGGTCTGCTTAGACTGGCATTCTGCCTCCAACTCCGGTCAGAAGTGCAAGAGCATGGCAAACATATATGATGCTTCCCACCTACCTCCCTAGAAGTATTTTGCTTACTTAGTGAGTGTGAGCAGCAGAAAGGTGTCCAGCCAGTGTCTTTCCAACTCATCAATAGTCTTCTGTTGATCCAAGTAGACTAGTGGCACCCACAGTGTCCTCTCAAGTTTCATGAAACTGCCTGTTCTAAAGAGGTTCTACCTGTTTCAGGAAACACTTCCTCTTTTTGGTTAGTTCAGAAATATGGAAGACAATGCTTGCTGTACAGAAAATTTAATTTAAAAATATCAGCAATCTGTTTTCCTCCATAGTATGTGTTTATGTATTTGATTGTTGCAATCTGACTCAATGACATGACACCTGTAAGAATGAAACCTACTGTACACTGCAGATTTGTCAACCAATCCAACATGGATCTCCATGGCCAACATAATATCTGAGGTCCTATATTTCAGAAGGAGAAACAAATGTACCAGGTTAATATCTGAGCTCCTACACGTTAGAAGGAGAAACTAATGGACAGGGTTAATATCTGAGCTCATGCATTTTAGAAGGAGAAACATATGGACTGGGTTATTCTCAAGAGCAAGGCTTGACCCATGTGCAAATAACCCACATGGCTTACTACACCACATGGAACACATCTCCACTGGTGGTCTCCCTTCCATGTGCAGATGACAAGGGCTGGATCCCTCTCTGACTTCTGCCTTGCAGGTGCTACTGCTAGTGAATGCTGTGGCTCTTCAGGGGTGGAGAAAACTTGGGTGCTGGAATTAACAGTCAAACTTATAAAATGCTACAAAACATCCTCTCTCTCTGGGCAGATAGATAGGTTTGTAGATCTACAGACTCTCATTTCAGAAAATTATTCTTCTTTGGTGACAGGATTCAGATGTGAGAGGAAGGACTTGGCAGCCCATGGAGCTGTACTGGGGAATTCAAAGCCAGCAGCAGACATCCTGGCACACCCGTGCTCTTCTGAAGGTGGCAGCTGCTCTGGCCTGATTAGCAGCCTTGAAAACTGGTTGTAATCCAGACTGGTAAACAAAGTAACTCTTTCAATACCAAATCTGCCTTTAGACCTTAAAATGACAATATATTAAATAAACTGTCACTTATTTTCTAGTCCTACAGCACGTGTGTTACCCTACAACAAGAGTAAGGCCACATAATGCTGAAAAATGCCCTCTGAATGTAGTGGTCTTTTTTTTTTTTTTTTAACTCTGAGACAAATAATTACATTAGTTCAGACTGTTGAATGAGATCAGAATGACCTCTATCTCGTTAGTCAAAAGGGATCTTCATTCCCCCTCGGTTCTGATAATTATTGCTGGCTGTCAACTGGTTTTGGTTTAGGCTTTCTGGCTAAGCTGGGCAGCGTGTTTGATCCCCAGATCAGAATTAACATGATCCGAGCTACAGTAGTTAGCTGGGACTATCTAAGTTGCCTACAGGAGCTGCAAAAGCTGAGCATGCACAAGAGTGGCTCCCCTACGCTTTGGCACAAAAGGGATTTTATGAAGGGATAACACTGACTTCAAAGATAAGCAAGTTGCTATGAAAATTAAATCCCATTGAGTATGACGACAGTTGGGGAAACCAAATAAGAAGATTAGTGGAAAATGTGGTAGTCGTAAGATTTAGCAAGTCAGCAACTCCTATTTGACCCTGGAAAGCATTTTTTCAGATGGTAGAGAAAAATAGCATCCCAAGGGTATTCCCTAGGTATCCTCCATCATGGTGTAAACTTTATTTACATTTAAATATCAATGGCAAACTATAGAGGAAAACACTAGAAAATAAATGAAAGTTTAGAGAAAGGGGAAAGGTATTTGTGAGGCAATTTGATCCCAGGGAAAATTCGAACCAAAAGAGATCATATAATTAGTGCCCACTGAAACACCACTCTCCAGGAGTTTGCAAGTTGTCAAAAGCTAAACCCCCACCACATCAACCCAGGATGGTCTGCTGGAGATGTTAAACTACTGTCTGCTCCTTACGCCTGAGCATTACCACGTCTTCTTGATGAGCTTGGCAGCTGCTCTCTTGGAAATCGAGCTTGTGCTGCTGCTGGTGACATCGGGGGGGGGAGAGCTGCTCAAGCAGAAAGGCTCTTTGTGTGGAAAATGCTGTCTATTTGCAGCCTACCAGACTTCCTAAGGGTAGCTTGGGCTGTCAAACAAGACAGCTTGAGTATTATAATGTCCGTGCTGCTAAAATCAGGCGTTTCCTTTAAAATGGAGCATGCAAAGTTATTAATAGTTGGGAGTGTGTGACTCAGTGATATAATTGGAATGGCGTATGGGAAATAAGAGGATTTATCAATGACAAGATCTTTCTCTTTCCGTCATTCGAGTTCTCCAGTATGTTTCAGTCATTTCTAGGCAAATACTGTGCTAATTAGTTTCAATTTCCCCTGGGGAAAGGGTCTGACCTTTTTTTTTTTCTCCTTCCCCTGAGAATATGTTTTCACACTTTTAATCAGAATATGCTGAGCCTGCTTCAGCTCCCAGGAGCACCTAAAAATGCATAATAAAGCTGGGGAAGTGGCAGCAGAAGGCTGGTTTTTTGGTTTTATATTTCTTGGCATTGTTACCTTTAAGGAAGCAAACATCAATCTGTACATAAATATACATATATATATCCCCAGATAAACTTGCAAATCATTGGTGAGGATTTTGGTGATTGACTTCCCAGGCTGAATTAGGAAACTGGCAAAAAAAAGCAGGGTTTAGAGGTAACTGGCAGCCCTGGGGGAAATGCCACTGTTTACTCCAAAGAATATAAACTGATATTCAGGCCTCTCTTTACTCTCCCATTGATTTTTCTCATTAGGATCAGCAGTACAATCTGAAAACAAAGCAGAGCTTAGTGTGGGAGGATTATGCTGCTCCACTACCACTGATTCAGGTGGCTGTTCCTGGTTTTCCCTTAATCGTAGTTGGATGTCTCTAACGCCAGCGTTAACTTCAAAGCTTGCAAGAGACTCTGCTGCCCCCTTGGTGTCCAGCCTTTCACCTACGTTTCAGTTTTTTTCTTGCTAAATAAGGAAATGGGAAGGTTTACAAAAGAATAGCTATAGATAGATAGGTAGATAGATAGATAATCTATGTGTTAGCAAAATTAAATTGCTGGTGCCCAAGTTTTTTGTACTGACTCTGAGAAGCTGTGTCAATGAGCACGCTTTCTCTTTGCATTTCCCAGTAACTGGAGCAGGTACAGGACAGTGCATGGGAGTCTTCCCATCGATTCTGATGTGTTTTGCATCACTGTGATGCTCTCCTCACCCAGCAGAGCCAGAGATCTGCATGTCATTTTAACATCAATCTTTAAATTTTTTTTTTTAATTCTCTCTCTCTCTCTTTTTTTTTTTTTTTCCCCAGCCTTGAAGTTGTATAGCTGGGACATGGATGGAAACAATTGTCATGCTTGTTCCATGTTACTTTCCCTGAAAACATAAAAGGCATCGGCACTGTTCAGTATCTTTGTTGGCGACATGGACAGTAGGATTGAGTGCACCCTCAGCAAGTTTGCCGACGACACCAAGCTGTGTGGTGAGGTCAACATGCTGGAGGGAAGGGATGCCATCCAGAGGGACATTGACAGGCTGGAGAGATGGGCCCATGTGAACTGCACGAAGTTCAATAAGGCCAAGTACAAGGTCATGCATTTAAGTTGGCACAATCCCAAGCACAGATACAGGCTTGGCAGAGAATGGGTTGAGAGCAGCCCTGAGGAGAAGGACTTGAGGGTGCTGATCAATGGCAAACTTGACATGAGCTGGCAGTGTGCCCTAGCAGCTCAAAAGGTCAACTATGTCCTGAGCTGCACCAAGAATGGCGTGGCCAGCAGGTGGAGGGAGGTGATTCTGTCCCTCTACTCTGCTCTCATAAGACCCCACCAAGAGTGCTGTATCCAACTCTGGATACTTCCCCAGTACAGGAAAGATATAGAGCTGTTGGAGTGAGTCCAGAGGAGGGCCACAAATATGATCAAGGGGCTGGAGCACCTCTGCTATGAAGACAGGCTGCGAGAGCTGGTTTGTTCAGTCTGGAGAAGAGAAGGCTCTGGGGTGACCTAACTGCAGCGTACCAATACCTACAGGGGTCCTACAGGAAAGTGGGAAAGGCATCGTTCACCAGGGAGTGTAGTGATAGGACAAGGGGAAATGGTTTTAAGCTGAAAGAGGGTAGGTTTAGGTTAGACATTAGGAAGAAATTCTTTACTATGAGGATGGTGAGAAGCTGGAACAGGTTGCCCAGAGAGGTTGTGGAAGCCCCATCACTGGAGGTGTTTAAGGCCAGGTTAGATGGGGCTTTGGGCAACCTGGTCTAGTGAGGGTGTCCTTGCTCATGGCAGGGGCATTGGAACTAGATGATCTCTGAGGTCCTTTCCAATCCAAAGCATTCTGTGATTCTATGATTCTATGATGACAAATTCTCATTAACAGCAAAAGCAGAGTATATTAATAGTAATTTAAAAGGTTTCCACCAAAAAACAGTTATTGACTTGTCTATACACTCCTCTGTGAACACAACCACATCTTTTTGCCAATGATCTATTCAGCAGTTTTAACAGGGAACACCTTCCTTTTGCAGAACAGAGAGCATTACCTGGGGGGCCCTGTCCTCTCTGCTTCTGGTAAGGAGCTGCCGAGCTTGGAGAGTCCCATTGCATCAGGTCTGCAGCGGTGGGAGGGGTAGAGCTTCTTTGAGAGGGAAATCACATTAAGTGACCTCCAGAGGCCTGGTAGAACCAATATGTCTGTAATTTTATGGTTTTGTGATTTGTGGCTAAGATACTAGCCTGGCATTTGGAAGCTCTGGAGCCTTTTCCCAACTTTCCCAAGGGCATCTACCTCCCTGTGTGGCTCCAGATCTATAGAATGGGAGCAGTAAAATCCTTTTTTTTTCTTTTTTACTTGCTAGCTGATTCTTTTATTAGATTAATTACTGGGCACATTTGTGGGGCACATCATCCCTGAGACATATGTTCCCTTCATAGCAGTGATAAAAACTAAGCCAGCGGGCAGTTGTGCTGTGGTTGTGATAGGTCATGGGAGATGGAATTTGGATCAAAGTTTGACATATTATGTTGCTTTGGCCCTCACTCTCTCTTAAACCACTTTAAAAGTATTTTTATAGAATGTTTTATAGTCCCTTCAGGATCATGAGTTAGTTCCTATTCTCTTACGTTTTTCACATTGGATTTATATTTTGGCTCAAGTCTTAAATAAATGTTTTCAGTTAGAATGTTTTTTATCAGTTCTACAAGTATTGTTTCCCTTTGCATCAAACATTTAGAACATAAATGTGTTATGCATTAAATTAAATCAAATCAGCTGAATATTATCAACAATTACATGTAGGAGGAAAATATTACCCATTTAGGAGTTTAAAAAAAAAGAAATGACAAAGGAAAAGTACAATGCCAACACTCATGTTGTACAAGGAATTTTTCTGGAGCCGCTCTGGAAGTCAGCAACTGGCAAGAAAGGAATAACATAGGTTGTAAATTGTGCAAAACTTGTGGGTTATCTTTGCCAGGATTCCTGTTCTTACAGCGCTGTGTTTCACATGTGGTATTTATGGTAGTTTACTGTTCTCACTTTTCAAATTAATAAAATGTTTTCATTCTGGAAGAGAAGGTTTGCAGCTCTTCCTTTAGGAGCTACTTGATGGTGACTTCTTTCCAGAAGCAGACGTGACACAAGAGTTGGTGGAGTGCAAGTACCTGTCCTTCTCTGGGGCTGCTCTGGCAACACACAGGGATCACAGCTGGCTGGGAGGCAGATTCTGGTGCAGTGGGAATTCAGCAGGAGTTTAGTTTCATGTGGGCTCTGATATATCTGCAGGGAGGAGAGGGAGCAGAATTTTTCAGAAGGTATGCTGAACATATTGAGGCCAGTTCTCTTGTGATTTCAGATCTACACAAGGCTTTCACAGGTATAGTGCTCAAGCGCTCTGATGCTACATCAAGCCAGGTGACAAAAGGTACGAGCTCTCTCTTTTAGCATTTGTAGCATCTTCCCGACCCCAAGGCTGTATAAATTACATCACCTTCTCTCAGCAGCTGTTACTCTCCCTTTGGAGGGGCAGTCGTGGGGGGGAAGGCGTGCATGACACCAGCACCTTGGCACACAGCTCCCTGCCTCCAGCCAAGCATCTCAGATCCCTTGACAATAAAAAATATTACTGGCCAGCTTTGTTAAGGCAGCGTGATGTCAAACACCTAAATACCTTTAAAAAGAGAGCCATTAGTCTTTAGCTTCTTCATACAAAATATAAATACTCGAGGAAAAGGCAATAGTATGAAAATCCATGTGTTTGGCTTTGCCTATGCCTTACTCTGCAAAGGGGCTGGGGGAAAGAGGAAATTTTTAGTCCCAGTTTTGCATAAGGGAGATGTTACAGGTCCATGTGTTAGAAACAGCAGCGATAAGCTTGAAATATCCAACTTGGTCTCTGGTGCATCTTCGCATTGTTGGTGGGACCTGACACAGGGCTGCCAGCCTGACCCCGGATCAGGGGATTTCTTTCATAACAGGAACAGACTTTTTGTTGTAAAGGACAGGAAACGGTCTGTGTGGTGAACAAAGACTATCAGGGTTGATTTAAACTTTAAAAAGTCATGACTCTACTTTTGTTTATAGACTTCACTCAAATCCCTTGAAAAACCTAAATGCTCTCGGAAGAAAAGCAAAATGAACAGGTACTTAATGCTTCTAATGTCCCTGCAATTTATTTTTTTTTTAAATAAATATTGGCTTCCCCTTTTCTTTCAAGAGCTGCAGAAAGAGAGACTGTTGTGCAGGTGTCAGTATTCATTTCAAATTGCCCCTTCACGCTATAGCTTGTCTGAAAGACAACTTGTTCCTGTTTCAAAAGCCATCAATTTGCTCATTAGAACACAGCAAGGGGAATTTCCCAGGCGACTATTGATCCTGTCAGGTTTTGAGGTAACCTTAAATAGTGACTCCAAACATTGCCCAGTGTTAGAGACAGTCCTGCAAGAAAAGGAGGTAGGGCAGATTACGCTGTCATAAAACATTTCATTACTGCTCCATGTTGCATTGATGCAAATTGCAGTAGAAAGAATAAAATGCATTTTTACAGTAAATGTTTGGAAGTGAGAATACGTTGTCCTTAATGCTCAGAAGTTAGGAACACATCTAGGACTCATTCTAGCAACATCACTTCAAAAGTTTCTCATTTTTAAGGCAAGTCCAGTACCTTGAGTGGGGTTTTTTTTGAGACCCCTACCTTTTGACCAGTTCAAGTCAGCCCTGCATTGTGTTCCTATCAATGCTTGACACTCACTGCATCACTTCATCTGCAATGAAACTTAAGTTATATGCTCATATTTTTAATTGTTCTTAAACACACTTAGTCAAAGCCCAAAGAAAAAAATAAAATCATGGCTAGTTAAGGAATCACTCAGGAATCCCACTGTATTTCTTTAGCAGTTAGGGTTTTTTTTTTTCCTGGAGTATGTAACTGGTAACTAGAAAATGAAACAAACATGCAGGTGTTTGCTACAGGCAGCTCTCACAGGGACTCCTTTCCAGCTTTTAGGTTTCTTCTGCTGGGAACTACCCCAATGATTTCCACTATTATATTACTTCTACAGCTGTTGATGGAGAAGGAAAGTATGGCAATTTTCAAAACCTGCATTTGTCAAAAAAGCAGATGGAATAAGTAGGAAAGAACCCATAGTTTTGTTTCTTTTTTCTTTTTTTTTTTTTACTTTTTGCCATTTATTTTGCCATTGCTGTATATTATTTGCCATAAACAATGTGGGAGCTGGAGTGCAGACCACACAGTGTTGGATTATTTATTACTATAACCAAAATCCTATCCATAATGGATAGTTTCTTTCAAATGAAAGAGCTTCAAAGGATCTCCTGTTCATTAGTAAACAACACCTAAAATTAGCTGGTAGATAACTCACTTTACCAGCCAAGGGGCAGTCAAAGGAAGCTGAGGATTTCCATGTAAAAAGCCATGTAGATGTCCATACCACATAATTTAATGTGTGAGCCTGGGGTAAGACAAGGAGACACAGGCTGAAAGCGATGCCTATTACAAGCAGCAGGTGCCTGGCATTTTGGAGAGAGATTTTGCAATAGGAAGCATCTCAGGAAGTCCTGAGATGAGATTAGGGTGAAAGGTGAACAAACCTGTCAACTTAAGGTAAGCAAAGAGTGTCTGCAGTCCCTCAGTAGACAGAAAAACCTGTAAATTCACTTCAGATGTTAAATACAGAACCAAGTATCTGAAGCTATGTATTAATATTTTTATTGAAGTCTCACAAAATGGATAGTTGAAAAAGTAAATTGATGGTTTTAATGTGAAATATGTAACATGCAGTTAAATTTGGATTTATGACTGGGATCTTATTATGGTGAATCTGATGTCTAAAAGTTGTGAAATTAGTCATCTCACACCCAAGAGTGGCTGAGCTCATGTTTCTGCAGCAATTCTCAGATAAGTGTCAGTCTCTATTATATTTTTAATTAAAAATCTAATTGGGGTTTGTTATTGCTTCTAATTAATCTCCATAAATGAAACATAGTTTTGTGCTCATTATCTGCATCTTTTTCTTCTTGCAGCATTTCTGACCCCGGGAAGTCTCAGCAGTTTGGTTTACTGGTCCCACTTTCACTACCAGGACAAGCATCAGTCCATGTTCTGTATCTTCATCAAGGCCCCGCTGGAGGCCTGAGCTAGGATTCAGTTCAGAGCTGATGTCCCCTGTGCCAGCCAAACCTTGAACATTTGCTCTCCCCACAGAGAGATGATTCAGTGTTTCTGTACCGGGTGGGGTGCTCAGCCCATTGGGGGTGACTCGTTTCCCCCCCCCACCCCCCTTTTAAGGGACCACACAGATAACTGAGCTGTGGAGAGGGGCTGTTGCATTGCTAGTAAGGTGTGGCTGCCTTTCTCCAGGTCTTGGTTGAGGTTTTGGCTTGAAAAGAGAGTCTGCTGTGGTTCTCACCCTTGCCTAGTGGTAACAGAACACCCACTCATTCCTGAAAATGCCTGATCAGTCTACTGGAGCCGCTGGAGCCAGCCCCAGGGAAGAGAGTATTCATAGTCTGTCTGTCAGTAGGCACCGAAGCAATATGGGGTCGTTGCTCCATAACCTCCCTCTAGCCAAAGCCAGCTTTACATGGTACAGGATTTCCCATCACACAAAACACGAATAAAGAGCTTTGATGTAAGTTTAATGACATCTGCTGCTACGTATGAGATCTAAAGCACCTGATGTATTTTGCATGCAGTGAAACTCTCTCTGTCATCACCCTATTATCCCTCATCTCCAAACAGTAGCTATTCTGGTCTGAGAGGTCTGAGTGCTCCTGAAGCCTGTTCATACATGGCCTTACAGTCTATTGAGTCAGACCAAAGGTCAGACTGCTGATATTTATGATCTACAATGTGCTTACTCAAGCAGACATGGCTGGAAAAGACCTCACACTGATGTGTACTACTCCAGAGTGAAGCTATAGCAGCCATGAGTTTGTTTTCAGTCCCAAGGTGCTCTAAGATGATCTGACTACAACCAGTTTATACTCCTCATGAAGCAGTGCAGAGCTCTTACATCTGATGTGCATCTTGTGAGGATGTTCTGCAGCACTGGGAATTGTGCCTGGGGTGTACTCTGCCCAAGACAGACACCTGGTGAATCAGTTTTCCTCCTTGTCCAAATTTCTTACAGAGACAGAAGGGTCTTTAAAAATCTTCAGGAAAAAAAGATTGTAACTGTGTAAATGAAATACCAGCAGAATCCCCTCAAGAAGCATTCAGAAATCTTCCTCTTGCTACTGGCTGTACAGGAAGTCAACACACAATTTGGAAGGACAGTCACGCCAAACTCCTTCAAATTAGCATTTATTCTTCCTATCTGGTCCCTTACTGAGAACTAGAAGTGATTTGCCTTTTTAAACACAAGGTGACATACATTTTAATTAACTTCAGGTATTTATAACATGGATACTGTGAAATATTTGTTGAGAACAGCCCCCCCTGGCCATAGTCTGTAGATAAATAGGCATTTCCTTAGTTCCTTGCTGCTTCTTCATATGAATTATTGCTTAATTGAGGAGCACCTTATTATAGGAACATCCAGAGTCAGGTGAGATGACTTACAGGAGGCTGTGGAGGAATGTCTGGATTTGATCTGCAAACAACATGCTGAGCACCACTTTCTGCATACCCAGAGAGGCTGCAATGCCTGGCCCCACCAGCTGTGGGGCAAATTTATGCATCTGGGGCCAGCATTTACCTTGCCATGGCTGTCTTTACCATCTGTTTTTGCCATGCCACTGCTTTGCCACTGTCCCAGCCACTCAGGCAATCACGTGGATACTTCCAACCTGTCCTGTGACACTCTGTTGTCTATCGTATCTTGAATGCAACACTGGAATAAGCAGGAAGAAGCTGGCTTGACTGTGCAGGACCCTGTTCTCCTATTCCAATGCTGTTTGTATCACACCAAGTTGGGCACTCTCAAAGTCTGTCCCACAACATCTTCAGAGGGGATTATGCCACACATGAAGGTGTTGCACACGTTATCTTCCCAGTTTCAAAACCATGGCTGCAGCTCTTGAGTAGCAAACCAGACACCCTTGAGGAAGGGTGTGATTAAATGCTCACACCATTACCCTGATTAATATGCAAATAAGCAATGCTAAACTGTTTATGGAATTCAGACGTTAATCACTGACCCACTTCAACAAATGAGGGATGCAATCATGCTCCACAGAAGGACAGTGAATAATACATCTCACTTGAGCAGAAGGCTCTCCAATTTCACGTTTTATGTTCAGAGTGTAAACGAGTTTCTTCTTCTCCGAAGCTTTGTTTCTGTAAGACTGAGGACAATTAGTCATGCTGTTTAGTTCAGATACTTTCCCTCTTTATTAGATACATTTGAAACACAAGGACAAAAGCCCTGCATAGTTAATCTGTTTGCATGCTTCAAACCACAAAGTAAAAATCCAGGGCAGGCCTTTAGTCTGACTTCTGCAGTGTGGTCCAGTAGCACCACCTGCTGCTCACAGGGGCCACCGCAGCTTGGTACGCATGTAATACATATTTTTATTATCTCCATTCCAAAAGCATCTATACAGCTTTACCTCTTGGAACGGATGAGACACAAGCTTCTAAATTGCCTTGATGCTTTCATAAATGCTGTCCAAAGTGTCCTTTGCAGGAAAGGCAGATATTAAAACAGTGATTGATGTACACCATGATATTTCATAATGCCAAGAGGTCTAATTACCGGGAGAAGTCTTTTTAGAGGTCGGATTCTTATTATCTGTGGAAAATATTTTGGCAGAAACTCTTATTGTCCCTGCAGCTGTAAATGGTCTGGTAACTTAAAAGCCATTACACTGATTTCGCTGAAGGAGAAACTAAAGCAGTGACATTTTTATATGGTTTAGCATGGAGAAGTTTCTGCAGCCTTTCAGAGATTCACCTGCAGAAACGTAGATCAG
The DNA here is from genome assembly GCA_020800305.1 of Porphyrio hochstetteri. NCBI lineage: Eukaryota > Metazoa > Chordata > Aves > Gruiformes > Rallidae > Porphyrio > Porphyrio hochstetteri. The sequence continues at coordinate 38,457,826 of CM036905.1, forward strand.
CTCCTATTAGTAAGTCATAAAATTCTCTGGTAAAAAAGCAAAGAAAAATATATTTTTGACCAAAACTAAGTCCCTCTAAGTCATTAATGAGCATATGATTCGGCCTTTCCTCTTTCTTTCTCTCCCCTCCTGCCTTGGTACTGGTGATTCACACCTTTCCAGTGCATTACTGGGTTTTCCCACAGCTTTGAGCTGTGCCTGGTGTGCAGGACCCCAAAGATGGGGCAGCACCTGCAACCGTTGTTGCCTCAGCAGCACAAAGAGATGCTCCGTAAGAAGGCACTTTCTCCAGGCAGCAGCTCTAAACGCCCAAATCCACTTGCTCCTTACACACCCCTCACCCCCCCCCCACACAACCCTGAGCAGCTCTCTCACAAGGCCTCAGTGTGCCGGTGCCATTTTGCCCCCAGCCTTACAGCATGGCCTGAGGCTCCTGCTTGGAGTTTATGGAAAAGACTTGTCAGCACTAACCCATGTCGAAGTTGGACATGGACTTTGTCTACTTCTGCCTGGATGGTTAAAAACTGTCTGCCTGCTGCTCGCAGTGTCTCCTGGGTTTGCCTGAAAGCAGATAGGTCTCTCCCGGCATCTCTTACCAGGCAGATACAAGGGCTCACAAAAGCAGGCTCTGGGCCTCATTGTCTTACTGTCTGTACAAAGTTCAAAACATCTAAAGAGTAAAGGAATTCCAGCACTTACCTCAGTGGGTTTATAAATAATGCATCATGCAGAGCAGAGTCTTCCACTGCCACTAACACAATTAAATGCCGGAATGAGCCCTCACCTGGGTACATGATGTTGTGCATGGGTGTTACACTTTGCACTTCCCTCTCCTGGCAGTGCTCAATGCCAGGCTGGATGGGGCTTAAGGCAACCCAGGCTAGTGAAGGGTGCCCCTGCCCACGGCAGGGATTAGATGGTCTTTGGGGTCCCTTCCAACCCTGGTCACCCTATGATCTATGGAAGGACTTGGGCTAGGCTGTGCCTGGGGCTTTGCTCAGGCTGAAGTGCAGAAGCAGAGATCTGCATGTATGGCAGTAACCTGCAGTTAAACTTCTCTACCAAGAGAGTGATGGCATCAATTTCCACACAAGGCCATTTGGACCAAAACGTGATTAGGTATGAAGGAAATCAATCTGTTACAGAAGAGAGAAGTGACTTCTTAAAACACAATGTAACAGCAAGTTTACTGAGGTGAAGATACCATCTAGTGTGACATTACAGCCCAGCAGCAAGGCAGTCAGACGGGATCACTTCACAGTAGGGCGACTGCCCCGTGGCTGAGGTAGGCACAGCTGTACCCCACAGCATGGGGCCAGAGCACCCGTCCTTGTAGACTTGCTTGAACAAAACAGAGAGGGCAGAGAATTATTAACTTCAATGGTATTTTTAGTGAGCCCACATCCTCTGCTGGCTTTTCTAATGTAGAAGCCAAGTCTCAGTATCAGAGAGGGTTTAACTGACAAGAATAATTACAACTTCATATAATCATAGAATGGTTTGGGTTGGAAGGGACCTCAAAGATCATCAACTTGGCTGAGGTAAAGGAGAGCAAGAAGATATCAAAGACATCTAATGCGATATGAAAACAGACTTTTAATTAATGCCTGTGAAGCATGCCTGACTGCAGTCAATATTTGTTACCACTGATGCTAGTGAGAACAGAAGGGAAGTCCTGAATACCTATTAGTCTGATAGAAAGAAAAAAAACCCCTGAAGCTGGCACTGTATTCAGAATGAGTTAAATAAAACTTCTCATTCCACCTTGTAAAGATGGAAAACCAGGGGAAATGGGCACCAGTTTAATCTTAGATGGAACTACACTGCTTGTAGGTAAGTTAAATACAATTGGTGGAGTTTAAATTAAGACCTAGCCAAGCACCCAATTCCTACAGTACCCAGCGGACAGTGGAAAAGAAATACAGCTTAACATTTCAAGCAACAAATTAAGAAAATGTTTAAGTTGGATGAAGACAAGCTTGGTAAGATTATAGGTGGAATGATGATCCAATGTACTGCTTTGACACCGAGCTGCAACTGCACAGCAGCAGTTTCCATTGGATGTCAGGGAATAATACAGCACCTTCAAAAGTTCTTAAGTTTAATGAAATAAAAGTGTGTGCAAAGGCTGTACAGCTTTATAGTTAGGAAACACTGAAAACACCATGAAGATGTAGCATCTAATTCAGTGGTGTATGGTGCTTTCCAATGTTTTTCCTTCCTGAGTAATTCAGTGTCATGATACCACTGCAGTAAAGGGCCTAGCTGTATTTTCCTGTGAGCAACAACAGCCAGCCATAATAAATATTTTAAAGCAAACACAAAAGGTGTCTGCCCAAACTATTTTACAGGAGTCATTTTACATCAGTCCCCTACAAAACACAGCACTGATTCTGGTCTACCTTCAAACCCCTTTGTGGAATTACAGCCTCTTCATCACTACAGGACCAGCCCTGAGGAAGGCTACATGCAGAGTCATCTCGCTTTCAAGCAACCTCTGGCTTTTTTTTGAAACTGGTGATGCTGTCTGCTGCACAAACCTGGATGCAATGGACATGCTGAGGTGGGGTGGACACACTATGATCTGACACAGTGGCAGGAATCACAGATCAAATGTACTATTAAGGAAAAAAGGTAAATTGAAACCTAAAGTTGCAAAGCTCTACTTGAAAACACCAGGATAATAAATTGCCTTATTATTTAATATCTGTTGTCACACCTTTGCTGAACAGCCCTAATGCCTTGCCTGGTAAGAGTAGGGGCTACTTTAGGCAGCAGTTGGGTAGATGAGGTGAGAAGAGCTAATTGTAGGCCTTTATAATGACCTATTTGGCACTAAGACCTGTGTGTAAAGGAAGCCACAGGCAGAGGACCTGTTATGTGCACCCCAGGCCCTCTGAACCAAATCATCCTATAGCAGTGAAGCTTGCAGACAGAGTGGCAGGCTTGTAGAGTTATTAAGTTTTCCTGCTATAATCCCAAGAAACTCAGCAAGAGGAAAACTGAACACTTGTTTTTCCCAAGGTTTAAAGACTTTTATGTCTCAAATTACATTCTCAATTTTAATATTAGAAACTGTTAGTAAAGACAAATATCTATCAGAAACGTAACTACCATGTTAAACCCCCTGTATTTTCTTTGGGAATAGAGCTCTGCTGAGACAACAGCTTAAAGTGTTTTAACTTCCAATGTCTGAGCTCCCACTGCCATTCAGGACCTACAGCAGACCCCTGAACTGGGGGTAAGTCTTAAAATACAGTGTGAGTAAAAGATTTGTAGCGACGTCCATGTAAATTCTAACACTGCCAAATCGTTTAGCCATTTCACAGAGCATTTTGTAAACCACTTTATAAAAAGTTAAAGCCCACACAATTTGGAGAGGCTACCTGGACAATGTTCACAAGGTTGGACCCTGTGCTGCAGCGGTGTTTCTAAGGGTACAGGACAACCCCTTATGATTTCAGAGCTCACAAGTCAGAACAGGTGTGTGTGTGTTTCAAGGACAGCGATCTGCAACCAGGGTGAGAAGAGCGTGTCACAGGGTCCCTGTAAATAATTCATCATACTATAACTACCTTTAGGGATTTCCCAAGCATACTCCGTGCTTACAGCCTGACAGAAGTTAACACACTGAAGGACAAAACAGGCCTGTAACCGTGGTTGCTGATACATACAAACCTTTGACAAATCCTTTACAACACTCCTGCTTCAGCAGACCAGTCAGGTACTCTGCAAGTTCCAAAATTCTTCTGAAATTGGACTAGTTTGAAACTTAGTGAGCCAGATGCTACTTTCACTAGCAATTTTCTCTGCACAGCAGTTTTCTTCAGTGTATTATTAAGCACATATACATGACCCAGCTATCGGCACTTAAGATGGTCAACGCTGAGCAGAGAGCACTACTGAACAGTTAGAGCTTTCCCTCTTACTAACCAGCAAAAATACCCCTATTTAAGATGGTTCTTTCCATTTGAGTTGAATCATCAAAAACAAAAGGAAAAAAAAGGACCTGTTCACTGTAAGAATATTCTCAAAGAATTGTTTCAAGAAATGAAACACCTTTTATTGCAGAAACTATTTTAATAAGATCAGAGTGTACAAAAAGCCACCAGAACAAATGTTAGATGAACAGCACATTAAAGATTCATCGTGGCCTCACTGGACAATGTTCATCACATACCTAATTAGTCATTTCAAAGAGAATTGGGACACTTTTTCTTTTTTTAATGGCACTTTTGTAATTGCCCACCCTACATGCTTATTCTGTCCATTCTACTCCTGCCCCAAATGCGGGAGCTGCATGTTTCAGAGGAGCCTGCAGCTAGAAAGAGAAGTTTAATCTTTATTGTTTCAATTAATATACTTTGTAACAAAACTTTAACAGGTTTTATTTTCTTTTAAAGCTTACTTGTGAGTCATGTTTTATAGGCAATATTCTACAATCGACTTTGGTAGTGGTTGATGTAAAGTTTTAAAGAATAAATGCAATTCACACAATTTGCATTAGATGTTCAAAGTACCATGACTGAAACAAAACTTCATTTGTACAAACAAAGAGGCTAAAAAGATGTTTTAGAGCAATCACTGAAAGCCTTTACTCTATCATAGTCACTTCAAATGTTGTAAAGCAATTTTCTACAATATTCAGCTTTTCTTCAGAAAGCAGATTTTCTTGCTTCAATTGTCCAATTAGAGCTTCCAAGGACCTGAGTCTCCTTAAAGTTTTTATCTCCTGCATTTCAAGCAGATTGATCTTAGAGTTGAGCTTTGAAATTTTTTGCCAAAGGTAGTCCCTGTCTAAGTCTTGTTTGCAGTATGAATGCTCAGTTTGTAATACTTCCATTCCATCATATACATCCGTATACAAAGATTTATCTGTTTCTGCCTCCTCTGTGTCAAAAAGCTGTTGCTTAATAGGCAGGAAAGAAGTACCAACTATTTCAGGCTCTGCTGGACTCTCAGCTGGCACGATGATAGCAATGACAGATTCTTCACTTCCACTGAACTCCTCAATAGTTTCTGTGACTGTGCTCAGGAACACTGCATTTTCACTGGATGGCTGTACTTCAACAGAACAGCCTACAACATGAGAGTTTGGATTTTCAATTGCATAGTCGGTAATTGAACCTAAAGCATTTTCCAGTTTCAGAGAGGAATTCAAGTAGTCAGGGTCTGTAAATTGCAAGACTGTAGTTGTACATCCCACTGGATCCTCTACAGAAGTCTGAACACTGGTGGCTTCCATGCTCTGGACTGCTGCTGCCATTAAAACAGGATCAGGTTGATCTATAAGCTGCTCAGATGAATTGTCAAGAATGACACTGTCTACCTGAAAGTATTCTCCATTTTGAAGCTGTAGGTTTTGAATTTGTAAAGGTTTACTCAAGGCAGTTGAGCAAACTACTTCTGCTGTTTCATCTACATTTTCTGCAATTACAGGATTGCTCTTTGGTGCACAAGGTTCAAGTGATACAGGTGTCTTCTCTGACTCTACATTTGCATTTGCTTCTTTTGGGTCTTTTCTCTTTATCTCTTCTGGGGTGTTTTGAGAAGAGTCTTTTTCCTGGAAAAAAAAATTTCCCACAAATCCAACCACTTTGTAACTAGGAAATCACTTGAACTTTTTTAAAAAAATAGCAAATGTCATTCTTTAGCATGGCACTGTGTAACTAATGATTTACTAATTGTTTAAAAATAAACACCAGAGACCTGAAAATTCACATGTATTCCACAACTTTGTCCGGGATGTTAAAATATTATCTTAAAGCTCTAAAGGCTATAAGTACTTTTTAATTATTTTTTTCCCAAACTTACAAACTTTACAGATTTATGTGAGTTGTCATCAATTGAAAAGCACTTGAAGAAAAGCGGCTACACAGAATCTGCTTGACAAAGACTGGCTAGCATCTCTTATTATCACCTGAAACACTGTATTAGCTATATGTGTATTAAACATACACAGTACAAGATTTTTTGCATTAAAGATGCAACCAAGTTGTTTTAGTCAGTTACAGCAAGTTTTAGTTCTGTAGTCCACTCCAAAGAGAATTTAACAACAACAGCAGAAGAATTATTGACACAGGTTTGTGGAACAGTGAAACATATTCATGCACAAATACACAGGCAGACTTTTAAACAAGTAATTAAGTTCTGACAACTAAATTTCTCAAGTAATAAAAATTGAGAACTTACTTGGATGGAGAGAAACTTTAGCAGAAGGATAAAATTGTAACAGGACTTCAAAAATAAGTTGTTACTGAGAGACAATTAAAAGTTTATCCTTTTTTAGCTGCATTCTTTTCCCTGCCTACACATAAATACATCACCACATGATTAAAGTATCCAAACAAGTTTTTATTTTTTTCTAGTAGGCTTGATTGTGAAGAAACCACGCTGCAGAACATGTACTCATGTTAGGCCTGTGGACTAAAAAGCAAAACTAAAAAACCCAGAACAAAAGCAGAACAAGAATCAGCTTAAACTTTGCTAACTAAATGTGGCCTGAGAAAAATAAGGGGTGGGGAGGGAGGGGAGGTGTGCTGCAGAAAAGAGGCCAGGCTGGAAAAAAACAAATTGCAATGGAAAAGATAATTGTAAAGTGTATGTTCAGAAAAGTATGTATGTGTGTAGCCTGAAGTATCCTAAATACATTACACTTTGTAATTTGATTTTATGCAAAATTTCAGTGTTAAAGTGCTGAAAAATGTATGCAAAAATAGAACTCATTTGATTACCCTAATTTTTTTCAAAGGTGATATTTAACATAACACCAATCTTAGGGCTTTTGAGACAATGAAGTATTTCCCTTTCTCTGTTTAACCAGCAGCTGAAAAGGCCTCAAACTAAATCATTTAACTAGTCAAATCTCTCATGAAATAAACTAGGGAAATGTCCCCCAAATCCCTGCCTATGAAAACTGCCATTAAAGTTGAAGGAAAGGCACCAAAACACCTTTCTGAATAAAGCTGCTTGAAGATCTTTACTTTCATTGAAAAGCTTCCTTGTCCATCTGTCCCTGCTCTCACGCTCTTACGATACCCTTCCAAATAAGAATCCTTGCAAAGTAACCTATAATGGTTACCAACGCTGCAATGCAGGCAACTAGCACTGCTTGTGAAAGGCAAACATTCTTTATTGAGAAGATGAAATCACTAAATCATTAACCATTGCTGGGAAGATATCCTTCACTTGTTCTGTAATGCTTAAAGCAAGGTGGTGGTGAACAATACACAAACACTGCCACTTTTCCCTCTCTTTGCTGCTCTCAGTTTTCCAAACCTGTTTATAAACAGGTGCTGAAAGGCAGCTTGGGACTGTACTTTCTTGTTCCTCTACATTAAGTTAGGAACACAGTAAGAAGGGATTCTCCCTCCCTCCAAATAAGGACAGCTCCTTCCCATGTCTTTGGGAATATTCAGCCTACCTAGAAATTTTGGGTTTGGGGCAACCACCGAATCAATGGCCAAGTGGATGGACACTGCTGATTTGCTGGGGTGGTTGCTGACAGGGTATATGCAAAAGCACAGACAGAAGAGTGAGAGTAAAGAAAACAATGCCAGAGGGAGAAGCGAGAACACAGGAAGGCAACTTCACAGTACCACAAATATCAAGCATAATAACTCGCATCTTTTTTATAGTAAGGAAGTGATGGATATGTTGGAAGGAAGCACAGAATATTCTTTTCCCAAACTGCATATATTTATCCGTGACTTCCCATATATACTGCTAATTCAAAAATAATTTAAAGGAGCCATTGGTGTGTTCTTGGCAACACCACTACATAAGAAATTTGTTAACCTCATAACTCTGCTGTCCACCTTTGTACTATGACTGGTCTGTGGTCACAAGCAAAACAAGAGAATGAAGAGGTGGGGAAAACCCCATTTTTCTTGGGGGGGGGGGGGGGGGGGGGGGGGGAGTCACATAATTTATCTGCAACTGCACAGAAGCACAGTGCAGCAAAGTCCAGTTCAAAAGGTAAAGCTCCCTGTTCCATGACAGCTCAAAGAGAGGGATATGTTGAAGCAGGTTATGAGTGTGCATGTGGAAGGAAAGGTATTTATTCCTAAGTTACTACTGCCATAAATGGCGCTTTTTTTTTATTGTTACATTTGAGAGATTCATCAAGATTGGTTTTCACTCTATAGAGTCAAAAGCAGTCTGGGCAACACTTGCAGCTGTCCAAGAAGACAGAGATCTTCCTGACTAAAAAGAAATTATTTTATAAAATTATTCAGCTACACATTTCAGTTGCAGCAATTTAGCCTTGGAAGTAATTCCAGTCTTTCCATTTCTCCCACCCCCAATATGATGATCCAGAGGAGGCCAGTTATGGGCCAGAAGAGAATTAGCACAGGTTCGATGAAGATTAGGTGCCTGTGCAGCACAGTATTTGTAAGTAACCAATAAAAAAAACGACAGGCATACATTACCTCCTCCTCTGGAGAAGAGAAGATTGTTGGCACAGCGGTGTGTTTCAAGTAGCGTATACCCCACCGCACGTCGAGGGAGTCGGGGGTAAAATGATCGCTGCACAGAAGCTGGTGCTTGCTCGGTGTCCATGCATCTCGCTTCATGTTCCGCAGCCACTTCTCAAGTCTCTCTTTATCATGAAGTGGAAACCTTCAGGCAAAAACACAAAGAACAGGCAAAAACACAAAGAAAAAAAAAGAGTTATTCTTTTTCCTTCCTTCCTTTCCTTCCTCTCTCCTTTAAATAAAGAATGGTTTTGTCCCTTACAAAATCATTAAAACAATTAATGTTTTTTTTAAAAAAATTAAATACTAAACGAATCAGTTGTTAAACCAATAATTATCCAGGTTATTTCTAGTTGGATATCTGCTTTAGAGTTCAGGTTTGTAGTGGCAGCAAAAAAGATACAGAAAAAGATACAGAAATGATACAGAGCACTGGGACAGGCTGCCCAGGGGGGTTGTGGAGTTTTCTTCATTCAAGACCCATCTGGACGCCTCCCTGTGAGACCTGTCCTAGGGAATCTGTTTTGGCAGGGGGGTTAGACCCGATGATCTCTTGAGGTCCCTTCCAACCCCTACAGTTCTGTGATTCTGTCATTAGAATGTCTATTGATCTCTGCTGGCCAGGTGTTTCCAAACAAATATTTTAAAAGGCTTGATACAGCAACACTCGTTCAGAAAGTAGTTCTGCTGGAGTCTGATTAAATGTTCTGACTTCATTTAAAAAGTTAGGTCTGCTCCTCCCATTTTAGAAATAGCATTTGTGAAGGTTTTTGTCTTACTACACAAAACTAGTAACAAGAACTTTTGTTACTATTTTTGTTTAATAGAATATCTTTTAATATATGTCATACTTCAGATTATTTGATAACTTAAAAAGGCAAATGAAGAGTATACACATTCACAGGGAAAAAAATATTAAAACATAGGCAAATAGTCAGACAAATCACATAGGAAAGAGAAAAAAATTAAAAGAAAGTGCGCATAGATATCCCTCCTGAGCTCTGACCTCTTTACCAGAGAGACATCAGGGTATTTGTAACACACTTACAGGTTTCTCTGGCGTGTATCAACTTTTCTTTCAACTGTAGCACATAACCATATGCAATATATATAAACTGTAACTTGAATTCTAAGCACTGTAAATAATTACTGTTAAGAAAGCAGTGGTCCTCAGAATCACAAGCTGTAGTAGTTTAAAAAAAGTCTGGTTTTGTTTATATGAAACTGTGCAAGACAGATTAACGTGGTCATTAAAGCTGACCTGATCTTAACTGTAGGATGTAAAAAGTATTAGCTGTTGGCAGTATGACGGGCACCAGAAACACCCAAACATGAACAAGTGCTTACAGCTGCTCTACAAAAGCCATTTTCTTTTACTCCCTAAATAAAAATGGTGCATTCCTAACTCCCATTTCTCTTCCCTTAGCTCTTCTTTCCTTTTAAGTAACAGTCAGTTCTTTTGGTTATGCCCATTACAACTGTGGAACTGCAATGCATAAACAAATTGGTTCTGCAGTGAAGTATTCCCATTCAAGAAAAGCTGGTGAGGGACCTTGGAGTGCCCAGTGTCACACAAACGCCAAGAAAGGCACCAGTCAGGCTACTTCTTGGCAAAGCCTAGATGCCACCCTCAAATCCCTGAAGCTGCAGGTTTCCTCCAAAAGCCCCACAAGGCAACAACTCTCTTAGGCAGTGTTCCATTGTATTCCACAACGGCAAACTTGGCTGATGCTGAGAGGAAGATAACATGAGATTCACAGGATCAATGTGCATGGATTCACCTCTTCCTCCACCTTTCGAATTTGTTGCCATTTAAGTTTTGAAGTTACCAAGGAAACAGAGAAAACTTGTGATGCACCTGGCTCTGAGTGTCTGCAGCAACACAAGGAACAGTGAATGCTGCCAAGAACAGGACAACCTCCAGAGGACAGGTTAGAAGTTCAGCCTTTTCAAATCCTGCCTACTCAGATTATGTACATGCAATAGCAGCATTCATATATTATGTGCCAGGAGTAGCAGAGCTGAGATGTTACTGAAAAGGTCCAAAGGTGTCTCTCAGTAAGATAATGTCCTTCAACTGAAGGCCACGTCACCAATCACACCCTCTCCAAGAAGGGCTAGAGAACATTTGCTTCTGCTGCTGTTACCCTTGCAACACAGCACTCTCTGCCTTCCCCACAGGCAGCCAGCTTCAGATGGGAAGCAACTAAATCTGTAGTGAGAGACAATGTCTGATAGCAAAACTTATCATTTTAGTTCAAGGCTAAATTTGCCAAAACCTGTTCCTGCTTCAATACCCCCTGCTCATCAACAGCATCTGACACCAAAAAAAAGAAAGGAAAATGGAACGAGAAAGTGGACAGAATTTCTTCAGGACATGCCACCACTTCACCAGCAAGGTGAAGAAATAAAACAAAGGCAGGCACATAGACCAGCTGAGATTAGGTCACAGTTAAACAGTTCAGAAGGGATTCGGACCCAAAACTACAGAGCACCAGAGGACTTCTCTGGGGTGGTAAGAGTCAAGGGGAATAAAACTTATTCACATCACTAGCAGTTGCTAATGTAGGGCAAGTGATCTCTATAAACCAAATCTCGGCCCCCTTTCTAAAGGACCGTACACGATTGTTTTATGATGACTCGCATATTAAGAGACATGCTGGGAAAAAGAGCTTTCCTTCAGTCTGAACTAACATCCCTTTCAAGGCAGTCTTCCTGTTGGCATTCCTACATCGCATTCCTGACCTTGGAATAACAATAACTACTCAGGAACTGGAAAAAAAGTGGTAACTTAGTTTGAGGTATAAATTTTACCAAAACATATTTTGAGGTTAGTGTGAAATTTATGCTTCAAGTTTTTCTTAAATGCTACAAAATTCCTTCTGTTGTGTCCTAGTTTTTGGCTAGGATACAGTTAATTTTCACAAGAAGCTGGGAAGGAACACAGCCAGGACAGGTTACCCAAACTAGCCAAAGGGGTATTTGATATCATGACATTACACTCAGTAAGTATGGGGGGAGCTCACCAGGGAGGATCCATAGAATCATAAAATCATTAAGGTTGGAAAAGACCTCCAAGATCATCTAGTCCAACCATCCCGTTACCACCTATATTACTCAATATAGGATGGGGGCTCTGGGCAGCGAGCAAACTGCATTGTGTATCACCCCCTATCTATATTCTCTTATTCGTATTGTCGTTGTTCTTTCCCTCTCCCTTTGCTGTCCCAGTAATCCGTCCTTATCCCATCCCACCTGGGGGCAGGGAGCAATGCTCTGTGGTGTTTACCTCCAGCTAGGGTTAAACCACCACACGTTGACAGGTGCTTACCAAGATTTTATTCACAGCAATACATTAATATTTAATTACTTGCACTGTGCTCCTTTCGGGGTTAGGAAACGCTGTTTTTCAGCTCGCCGTTCTGGGAAGCCACGTAACCGCAACAGTGCAGAGGTCGCTGCGGGCCTGCCGCGGTGACTGATCAACCAGGTGGCCAGATAGCGAGTACCACGCAGCCACCATAAACCAGCTTTTGGCAACCAAGCTAGTCAACTTCCAACCAGCTCAGCAATGCCTCTGCTTGCGGCGTGGTTATGATAGTAATTCCAGTGACAATATTTAAAGATACGCTGTATGTTTACTCTCCTACCCTGTTAGGCCCTCCAGGCTGTCAGAGAGGCTATACACGGCTCCTTCACCATTACCCAATGCCCTGCCCTTCCACAGCGGCTGCCGCGCCCGAAGTAAACAGGGCAAAGGGGTGCTACCGAGCTCCGTCAGCTGAGCAGCCTCCCGGCCCGAAGTGCGGATTTTATTTTTAGACCAATCTCTTTGGTTTTCGCTTCACGAATCCCCTGCGCCTTATTCAAGGGCCCTTGGACGATGCTGCACCTCTCCGCCCGCCAAACAAGTGCGGGCCGTCTCGGCGGGCGATGACTAAACGCTCAGCCTGCGGACCCCCCTTTCCTTCCCCAAAACGAGAGCGTTATTTTCCCGAGGGGGCCAAGCGGGGTTCAAAGGCAGCTCCCAGCCCCTAAAGTTAGTTTCTCGGCCATCTCTACTGTTCCACACACACACCCCCAAGGGGCCGCTCCGGGCCTCGCCTCTCTCGGGGCTGGCCGCGCCGGCGGCGTTCGCATCCCTGGGGCCAGCCCGCCGGCAGAGACCCTGACGCCCTCCCCGGCCACTCACGGGTAGAAGCTCAGCTTGCGCTGGTCCTTGGAGCTTTGGCCCCCTCGGTTCTTGCAGCAGGACGCGGCACAGTATCGCGGCATGGCGGAGCGGGGCAGCCCGAGCGCGGAGCGGAACCATGCACACGGCAACGGCGGCGGCGGGGGCCGGGACGCGCGGGAACAGCGACCCCCGCCGCACCCGCCCCTCACGTCACAAAGCACAGCCCCGCCCAGCGGCGGCTGTCCGCGTGCACCGCGTCACGTGGGCCCGAGCGGCCAATGGCGCAGCGCTTCGTGTAGGAATCGCCGTTGGGGCGCGGGGGGGGGGGCGGTCCGCGGGAGAGCTGGCGGAGGTTAGGCGGGAGCGGCGCGCGGGGCGCTGAGGGGCAGCGGCTTCTGCGCTGGCGGCGGCGGAGGTAAGGGGCGCGGCGGGCACCGGGCCTTCCCACGGCGGCCAGGGGCGCAGTAGCGAAGGGCCTGGGCTGCTGTGGAAGGGCTTCAGAAAGGCGGAGGGATGCTGGGGTAGCTGGAGGGAAGGCAGGCGGGGAAGGGTTGGAGGGGGGTAAGGGGCGCCGGGGGAAGGGGGGTTGGGCGCGGTTTGGGAATGGAAGGGCGCCGGTACTCGGTCTGGTGGATTTATTTGTCCTCTGGGCTGTTACTTGTTGCTAGGCCTATCTGCTGTGTTCCATCCTAAGCCTGGCCGACTTGGCGGTGGGATAGCGTCACTTAGTGTCGCTGGTATCATCCGCTGAGGTCTGGCTGGGCCTTGTTTGGTGGTATGTCCCTTAACGAGGCTCATTAGGGGTCTGGTCAGGGAGGGTGATCTCAGGGTAGGCTCTGCCTCATTTCCCTGTTCTTCAGAGTAAGACTGAGGAGCCTTCTAGATTCGCTTTCAGGTCAGTGTAAGTGTGTCCAAAAAAATGCGAGCCCCTCAGAGTCTGAAAGACTTACTGTAGCTGTGGGCTTACAAGACTTGCTTACTCATGGGGCTAGTCGTGATATGAGAGCCGGTGGAAAACTTCCGTACAGTAAATTAATCGTTTGCGAAAAGGGCTACATAACATCAGAATTTTACCGAATAGTGCATCATAATTCAGAGCAGTAGTAATGCTGAGGATTTTCTGAGTAGGTGAGACTTTGTGAATATAAGCATGTACCTAAGTTCTTTGGTAACGCCTTTCAAAGGAGGATGGAACAGGGCATTTGCATTGCAAAGTGGAAGTACCTCCTTATTTTCTATATGTGACAGTTTTATGCCAGGTGCATTATCTTTAAACATCGCGTCATAGTGCAGCTACTGATAAATGTTGATAAGCTCATAAGGAACTGACTGTGTGTTATCACTGTGTAATATTTTTCATAAACATTAGGCTGTAACTGATTACACTTACACAGCTTAATAGTAGTTGAAATCTCTAACTACTTATCTGTCAGAGTTAAATAGTTATTCTGCGTTAATAAAATCTCTTAACTGCATGGATGCAAGTAAAATGTAGTTCTTCATTGATTGTTAGGAGGGAGTGTTTCGTGGCGTGAGCTTAATGCTAACAGACTCTGGAACGTGTTTCAAGTAACTACTGTGTGTAGCCTGGACAATAAAACTTACCTGTCTCTTTTCAGCTAAGAAATTGAGGGAGAAGCAGAGTAAGCCTATAAAAGAGACTTTACTTTGGAAGGGATTGTAAAAATAGGGAAGGCAGGGCACAGAGGTCAGGCATTTAACATCTTTGGTAACAGCAGTAGTGCTGATGCTGACAGAAAGCAAAATATGCATTTTCTAGAAGGTAAATTCAGTAATTGATAGCGTCTAGATAGAAGGCATAGAAAGTCTTTGTGATAACCTTTTAAGTTTGAAAGGTGACATTAGAGTTTCATTTGCATTTTAGTTTCATTTCCATTTGATTTTCATTTATGCTTCATTTTATTCTTAGATTTGATTTTATTGAGTTGCTCAAGGGCAGAATTCTCTGTGTTATTTAAAAAGATAGTGAAACTTAGGTACTGGGTTGGGTTTTTTAAAATATCTTTAGAAATCCAGACAAAACTAGGGGCAATACCGCATAGAATTGCATTACAAAAATCCTAACGTAAAACTGCAGTGTTGTTCTCAGCTTCTGTTATTCTTGATAATGAATGAAAGGCGGAGCAGGAAACTTCTTTGAAGTGCGGCGGCGTTACCAGGCTCGGAGCTCGGGAGTTATGAAAGGGGACTTGTCTCTCAATGAAGGCCGCAAACTCTTTTTGGCCCTTTTCGGTGTTAGTAGAAGCAGGGAGGTCAGCCTTAAGTGAATGCTGCAGGTGACTGTGTAAGCACGATGCTTGAGGGGTGGGGAAATATAGTAAAATAAAATCAGTCTCTGGTGCTGAGATGAAGATGTTAGTCTGTCTGTACAGCACAAACAGGAAGAAAGCCCCAGAGTGTGGAAGGATGTATATGAGTGTAGTTCTTTGTGCCCGCCCAAGTGGCAAAATTTCAGCGTGGTAAACTGGCGAGAGAAAATATGTGGAAAACCCATGTAAAGGCATGTACTAAATTTATGCCTGGTATCATGCGCAGAGACTACGGAAAAGAGCTGTCTGTTTGGTATCTAAGTACACCGATCAAAATACAAATTGTTTCAACTGCTGCTCCTTAACACTTGATATCGTGCAGGCTGCCAGCCAAATAAATGCTTAAGAGGGCATGGGTACATTAATCTTAGGAGCCTTTTGCTCATGCCTCACAAGATTCATTTTAGCCACGTAATTTACCTACTAGAAGTGTGGGGGTGTTTTTCCATTTTTGATGCTTGGCTTTTTAGAGGGTATGGACATTGTATTAAAGGCTTAGTTGTCTTGTGTGTGGTATTCAAAGGTTTTGAACTCTGTGTGAGAAATATTTGGGCCCCATACTGTTTAAAAATATTCTAACTCTAACGGTACTAGGACTATAAGGATCCCTTATTCAACTTTCAGTAAAGCAGTAAAATTCATTGTACATTCAAATGAGTGTAATCTGGCGAGGGGAATGCTTTCTGGCATGATCAGGGCCTTGTAGATGTCAGCAAGCATTCTGTCATTCAGGTTTCTGTACTTCCAGTTTTAAATACTTACAAAAATCATTTGATTACTTCTGATAGGGAGAGTGCACCCCATCCTTCATAAAAAATCATGAAATATTATGGAGCTATGTGGAATTGATTTTTTCTTATGACTTATCTGTGCCACACCATTTTCCCTGAGTTCTACTATCACTTTGTTTAAAAGTTTAACATTTTTCTTGGGGGGGGAAGTTACAGCTTTTAATTATTGTTCAAGCTGCTTGTTCAGAAGACAAGAAGTGTTCAGTTCAGACATTGACATTCACTTGTGAACCTCTTATATGCACTGGTACTTATCAGATTAATTCTTTGGTGTCAAAGATATTATAATAAGTGTTGTTATTTATCATATACAGTCTAATATGAAAGCTAAGTCCAACCCATTGTAAAGGAAAATGTGCCCTGCTTGACTGAGCTCTACACTCTAGATGAGTGTTCTGTTCTTCGTCAGGCTCACCCTAAATTAGTTTAATGACTGAGCAGGAATGTCTTAAGAATTTTGTCTTCCTGCACTTTACAGTTGTTTTCAGGCTCTTGTTGCACAAGCTAATCAGGGAATTGGTCTGCCAGTGCTGTGTGAGTGGGTTTTTTGCCACCTGCACTTCATTTAGTGCTGCTGTGTGTACGGTCCTAGAACTTAAAGAATAGTTTAAAGCTAGTTCAGGTATGTGAGCATGAGCAGTTTGATACAGTGAAATGTGTTGCATGTTTACTTCCAACAGCTCTGTGGGAGAATGTACAGTTAAGGGTGGGTGTAAACCAAAGATAAGTCCTGGAGCATGCTTGTGATGCACGTGAAACATGAATTTGCAGTATTTTCATTGACTTGATCCTTGATTATGAAATGGAGTTTGACACATGTGAAATGCTAACGTGTCAGTCACTGACTGACTCCTGAAACATGCAGGCCTTCATCTTCCAGCTTGTGGTTGTACCTTGAAGTTGTCTGGAATGTAAAGTAACTTGTTCTTCAAGTATATTTCTTTTTCTTTCCAGGAACCAGAGAAATGGCCACTACACAATCTGTCTTCACATTTGCTCTCTGTATTTTAATGATAACTGAATTAATATTGGCTACAGAGAGCTATTATGATATCTTGGGAGTTCCAAAAAATGCATCTGACCGACAGATCAAGAAGGCCTTTCACAAGCTGGCTATGAAATACCACCCAGACAAAAATAAGAGTCCTGGTGCAGAAGCGAAATTTAGAGAAATTGCAGAAGGTAACATATGCTAACCTTAGTCTTAATTTGATACCACATTTACAAACATAAGCTGTATAATTTAGGTATACCCTATTTTTACTGAATAAAAAGTAAAAATTATTTCTTAATTCTACGTCTGTGCAGCCAAATGTCCACTCTCAATATCTGACTTGATTCTATGTCCTTGCACGTAAGCAGGCCATTTACACAGTTTATGCATTTCTGTTTATTAGATTCTTTTACTTATGCCTCTTGTTACAAAAAATATTTGGCAGTAGGACAGCTTTACCCCTAGAAAGTTAATTCTTATCTTTTGATCTGTCTGGTAAGATCCAGCTCTAAAAGTCTTGCTGAAAAAGATGTTTTCACTTATGTTCCTCATAGACTGTGTTATAACAAGCATTTGAGTAGTTCCCCTAGGTAGTAAGACATTTTTGGTTTTTAGCTGCTTGTTTGCAAGAGTTCTTTTGAAAGACAGGTATTGTTAATATAGTGTAAGGGAGGGTCGGTCATTTTAGGTACTTATTACAGCTGTTACCACTTATTACCAAAGGAATTGTGAAGGTTTAAGTAAATGCTGCATAGTTGCAAGCCTTTCACAGATAAGAAGAGGGGAGTATTTAAAATGTTTAACGTTATCAGAATGGGTATGTTACCTGTTAGAGTTTTTGACTTGGACCACCAGTAGCTGTAGTCCCGGATCAAAGCAGATGCAGGTATATCCAATGACAAAACTTAGGTTTATTGTTAAACTTTTGAAAAACTGAGAATTTGGTCACAGGGGAAACGAACTCCCTTTATCTCCTTGATGTTTATCTTCTTGCTTAGTTCTTACTGCAGTGTAGCTAGAACTTGCTGGCTGGCTGGCAGTTGCAGACACTGCACTTGTGTTTCTGTGATAGGAATGCAGCAGTCAGTTAATTTTCTTCAGTAGAGCTCCAAACTCATCCTCTCTCCTTCATTTAGTCTTTCTGATGGCCATGTGTCACTGCTATTTTCTTTCGAATATCATCATTGAACTTTATTGCTAGTTAAACTCTGTTGTATTATGTGAATTTAAGTTTTTGAGTATGTCCTCGCAGTATACCTACGTTATGGTTTGAAGAAAGTTAAACAAAAGCTTGATTGGGCATGCATGTTGAATGAAAGTCTTGCTTGAAACTTGTCCTGTTGAGGGAGTCAGAGAAAGCTGTTCTTTGTGTATAGGCTTTTAAACTTTATTTAAATGGGAATGCAAATCAACTTTTAAAACTTTTTTTTTCAATGGCAATAGCATATGAAACATTATCGGATGAGAATAAACGAAGAGAATATGATCAGTTTGGCCGTCATGGAGGTCAAGGAAATAATGGAAGCCCGTTCCATCAGTCATTTAATTTCAACTTCGATGATCTGTTCAAAGACTTTGACCTCTTCAATCAAAACTCGCGGTCAAAAAAGCACTTTGAAAATCACTTCCGAAGTCATCGGGAAGCTCACAATCGGCAAAGACGTTCCTTTCAGGAGTTCTCCTTTGGAGGGGGACTGTTTGATGATGTATTTGAAAATATGGAAAAAATGTTCTCATTTAGTGACTTTGAAAATGCACACCGGCACGCGGTGCGAACTGATACCAGATTTCATGGATCCAGCAAGCACTGTAGAACTGTCACCCAGAGACGAGGAAACATGGTTACCACGTATACAGACTGTTCTGGACAGTAATGTTTCCTTTCTTTTCACCTCGTCGTCGTCTTTAAACATCTCTACATAATCGTTCTTGGTTTTGCGCTAACATGGACAAAATAATTTGAACTGTGTGTTCTGAAAAACATTTAACTGCTATAAAGAAATTGTAGGTGAAACTAATCTTCAGAATAGAACCAACATGTGTTTGGGAAGTAAATGTCTCAGCAACTACTTAGAATGGGAGAGAAATAAACTTATTTGACAGAAAAAATTATGTCAGTTTAGTAAACACTGTACTTCAACACAAGATACATCTTTTCACTTTCAAGAATGTAATATGATTTTTTTCCTGTGTGCCAATTCAGGACTGTTTGAGTTACTGGTGCATGGATTACAGCAGAGGAGATAGTTTAATTTTTGAAGTGCTGCTTTTTTAAAATCACATTTTTCCAAGTTTTCACTTGAGTTTTACCTGATATGGACTTACTCTGCAAATTAGATAACCAAAATAGCAGCAGAAATATGGCTTGCCTGGGTCTGTGTTAAGATTGTGCTTCATCTAGGACAGTGATGTAGGAATTACTTTTATTTCAAAATAGCCCTTCATTGGTCTGAAAAGATTTTAGGATTTGCATAACCCTTGACTTGCTAAAGGGCTACTAACATGTGTGAGTTTGTGTGCACACAAGGTCTTTGTTTTGTTTTTGTTTTCTTTCATAATGCAAATATCTCTTTAACCAGGTTTGGAAGAGCATACTGAAAACACTTATTTACGCTTATTGTATTACAAGGTGTGCAATGTAGTTTATATAGCTCAGTTTATTGAACTTTAAATACTCCTCTGTGCTCTTGTCAACTTAAACAAGATAAGCTTGCCTGCAGATTCCTAGTGTTTCTGGAAGGTCAGTAGATTGTGTTTAGATAGATTTATTACCTGCCAGCAGGGATTTTTCAGCGTTGTGATTTGAAAGGTAAATTCTTCGCATAAACAGAGTAAAACCTGAAAATAACAATTGTGTTGATCTGGTGCTTTGTGGTGCTGGTACCATAACAAGGACAGTGCTAATGGGTATCAGTTTCGGCACCAGCACGGGAAATCCTTGACCAGACTATTTGAAACTTTAAAGCCCACCCCTCAAAATAACTCCCACCTAAACGACAACAAAACAAACCCCAAAACCCCTGAATATTTGAACTGATGTCAATCCAAAGGTTGTTTACTTAACTAGTAGTACAGGTTTCATATATTGCATTGGTTCCCCTTAATAAACATTGCTGTTGCTTTAGAATTGCAAGATAAGAATTTACCTTTCAGATTAGGTGAGTAAAAAGAGTATTTTAAACAGCAGTGTTCTAAGTAGGCTTTGAGTTCTTAAAGTCTTTATCAAAAGAGATTTAACCCTTTGCTTCTTGGATGGATATTGAAAGCTGCCTATTTGCTAAGTAACTTTAACCTTCCCCTCAAGGGTACGTATTATTTCCTGTTAAGTTTTCATCCACTAAATACTTGGAATGGATTGTTGCATTATATTAAGTGCTTTTCCTTTTCCATGTTCTTTATTTATTAATAGACTAATACCTCATATATGGTCTTTTTAAAAAGCCAGTAATTTGTGCAACATTATTGGAATGTGCAATATTCTTGTAATTAGGAGAAGTGCAGGAATGAGTGTGTTTGTGTTATTTCCACCCTTTTTCTGTGTAAGTAGAGATTTTTAGTTTCTTCTGTATAATTAATATATAATTCAATGAAAAGGTGAAATTCTTGTAGACTTCTGCATTTTCTTTAATGTACTCCATTAGACCTGTGCATGAATCAAATTATCTGCCTGATTCATATCATACAGGCATCCAAGTGAACAAATCATTAACTTAAAAGTTCTGAATGACTTTGTCTTATGAGTACCAAGTTTTGTAGAGGGCATTTCTGTTTGCATTTGAGGAAGATTGTTCTCACTGATAAGACTTTGGCAGGATGTAGCCTTTAGTATTAAATATAAGAGAGTATTTATTAGTGAATGTCCTTTAGGGATGATGACTGCTGGAACTGAGGTGGGAGGCAACTCTAGAAGCAAAGGTAAAATGTTAATGCCTCTTTCTTAGTCTAGTGAATATTTTCTTAATTTAAAATTGGAAAAAAAAAAGGAAACAGCATAATGAGCAGTTCCTAAGTGTGGGAGAAGGAATATTTAAAGTTCCTACTAGAACCAAACCATTAATTTGTCCAAAGGTAAAATTACCTCTTGGATCGGAGAAATAAGATCTAAAATGAGCACTGTAAATTGTAGGAAATGCAGCCACCTCCAAAATGTGTTTTAAATGACTGAGTTCATCTTTCAGGCTAAGCTTTTAGGTGAAAATCAAGAGTCTTTGGCTGCTTCTAGGTTAGGTTCCCCTCTTTAAGGATGCTCCAGACTGATTAATACAAAGTGTATTTGTTTTCTTTAACTCTTTAAAGTCAAACTATGAAACTGATAATAAAATTATAGGGTTGCTAGTTTTCTAGTTGATAGTACCTTGAAAAGACTTCTGCCTAGTCTATTTTTATCTGCTTCCCTATTAATTCACTTAGTTGTCATAGGAAAACCAACAAATACTTCCTGTTATTCCTGGGGCTTCTCAAAGTGTCCTTTCTGCTTGTTTTGGTTGTTAATACAAGGCAAAATCCAAAGGAGAGCTCCTAATTCGTATGGAAGAGTCTAGTGTGTTTGCTTACCTGTGAAGGTAAGCTTTGAACAGGCTTTAGGTATTGAGGCAGGCTTTCCTCAGGCAGCAGTCCTCAGTTCTGTGGCTATTAGAGCACAAGCTTGCTACACATGCTGGGCTTCTCACTTCTGTAGAGCTCTTCCTATTTATAGTGTTTGCTTCATGGCAGGCTCTCCAGCGGAAGTCCTGGTACAACCTTGTGACACCCCTGACTTCAGAAGTTTCGTAAGTGCCATCTTTGATCTCCATATCTTGTGAAAAGACCCAGAAAAACCTATTTTGTTTTGTTGTGTGAGGGTGAAAAACACAATCCTTAACAACTTGTTGAAAGGCATTTATGTGTAGGTAACTCCAAATGGTCGAGTTTCTAAAACTTTACCAAAAAGTGTGTTTTTTCATTTGTGGTTTTTCCCCCCCGTTATATTCTTGAAACACAGTATGTAGTGGAGATGAAAGTACTGTAAACTTAGTGTGCCATTACATTAAACATGTGAAAAATGCTTGTGTGTGAAGTCTTTTTTTTTCTTCCTTTTTTTTTTTTCTCTTCCTGTTCTTCAAGATATAGATGGAAGCTGGATTCAAGTGAGTTGTGCAGCACTTCTGTTTTATGAAAGGTGTGCGCCACAGGGTTGGCAGGGAGAAAGGGAGTGGGTTTGAAAGAAATTGACTTAATTTTACCTGGTCTGTTTTTCTTAGAGATGTTGAGAAAGGTTTGATGTTAGGTGCTGTGCCTGGAAACCAAGCAGACAAAAATGCCTGTGCAAAAGAGCCTTTTCCTGAGAGAGGGGAAGAAGCCTCTGCTGCCTTGAGAAGTGCTGGGTCTCTCTGCCTGTGCTTTGGCCACCCAGCTGAGATACGGGAGAGCAGTACACCACCACCAACTGCCCTGGATTGCCACTGGAAAGTGCAGATTCTGAAGCCAGGGTTAAGGTGGTGGTGTGCTGATTTGAAAGTTGACTGCAAGAATGCTTGCTAGTTTTTGGTTTAATAATTCTAAAACTCACCAGGAGTGTCTGTTGGACTTGAAACAAAAGCCTTGTGTAGAGAGTATCTTGACTGTGCTGTGTGTGGGGCCCTTTTCAGAGCCAAAGGCTGTTCAGGGGATCACTTGCTTGAGCCTGACTGGTCTCCCCTGGGGCAGCTGTTTCTTTGGGGAACTGGACAGAGACCAGCTCTGTAGAGGCCACTTAGCAGCTGTGGTATCAATTGACTGTCAGTCACTCTTAGCATAAGTCTGAATCAGTTCTAGGTTAAGACTGTAACTCATTCTTGAATCTGGTTGGTTTGAAACAAACCAAGACGACCTGCTTTGAAATGATGTCCTCCAAACTTAGGCACAGCAGAAAACAAACATTTTTATGGGTCACGTTATCTGTTTGATTCAACAGCATTTATTCTAAGAACTATGGTAACGCTGAACTGAACTCTGCTGCTTGTGGTGTTGCAGTTTCACCAAAAGGTGCTGTGGGGGAGCTCAGGTCACTAAGGATGGCTGAGGTATTCAGCAAGACTTTGGGATGCTAACTAGAGATGGTAGACCATTTTTTCCAAGCAGTTCTGGGACAGTTCTGAGTGAGTTGTGTGTCTCTAGACTGACAAAACCCAATACATTTCTCAACGGTACCCACCTGGAGAAAGAGGGAGGTGCCTGAGGCATCTTTGCTCGCTCAGCCTGACACCCCTTCGCTGGCAGCTCGGGGTGGGGGGGGCGTGTGCCACAGTAATCTTGGATCACTGGAACCAGTGCCTGGCTGCTGGGCAGTTCTAGTCTGACCTCAGAGCTGGCTCCTCCACTGTGTAGGTCTGATGCTTGGGCTTTGCAAATACCTTCCCAGGCTCTTTTGAATGACTAAGCCAGGGAATGTTTAGGGAAATGGATTGTCATCTTGTCTTTTGTTTAGCATGAGGATGGCAACTTCTACCCTAGGACTTGTCCAGGAAGTAGTCTGGATGAAAATAACTCTTTGTTTCAATTGATAGCGAGCACCTGGGTGAAGTATTCATGTGGCACTCTTTTCTCCAGGTGTGGCTTCCTGACTAGGGAGTGAGTGTGTGCTGGTGGTGAATTGGTCTGGCTCCAGAGGAAGACCAGGAAATGTGGAAGATTCAGGTGACATAAGCATTGGTGGTGTAGCCTGTCATCCAAAACATGAATCTCCTGCAATGCTAAATAGAGCATGGTTTTAATCACGTGAGCTATGGGGCTGAGAGTGTATGGAGATGTGAGTCCTGAAGTGACATCAGGGATGTTACAGATGTCCTGCAGAATATAGATGAGCTGCAGGATGGTGTCCTCAGACTAGTCTGAGTTGTGGAGGACAGGGTATTGTTCCAGAGTCCAAAATATCTAAGTCAGGGTGGATGAGGTAAACCTGCTCCACTTGTTACTAGAATTTTATCTAGATGTGAGAAAAATACATTTTATGAGGTGGTTTGTTGATAGTATTGCCATCATCTGTTCCTCTTTTCCCACTGGCATGGATGTGAACATGCTAAATGGGAAATAGGAAAGATGAAGCAAACCTTGGCTGAGGGGTCCCACTTGACTTTATTTTACTATAGCACCTGGCACTTGCAAGATTTTTAGCCTTGAATATGCAGGATTTTGGGTAGTGATCTAATGAGAAGTTGTATATTATGCCCACAGGGCAGGAGTAACATATGTTTCTCTTCTGCTGTCCCAGAATAGGCACTTTAGAGAACTGAATAACTTATGAAGTAGAACTGAAATTGCCTGTCCTGGGGCAGTGCAGTGTTCACCAGACTCCACCTGGCTGAAGTAGGGGAACCCATTAAGTGCCATGATCTTAATGCTGAGCACAGAGAGCTCTAGCTGAGGTGGGAGATACTCTCTCTTCTGCCCAAATTCCTTAATGAATCCAAACAATTCCTTTTAATCATTCTTTCTACTTAAGTATGTGAATTGGTGATATGAAAGTTGGGTCTGTGGCATGTTAGGCAGTTTAACCCATGCTCAGGTGGATGGTTCTGCTGCCTTTTGGTAGCTCAAGCTTGTAGACAGGTGGGAGGCAAGGCAGGGGGAATGCTGACTGTGTTGTTGGGATCAGCATGTAGATGTTATCAGTTGTGTACAAATAAAATAATGACCTGTGCAGGTAGAGCATATATACAGCTTGCTTCTGCTAGGAGCTGAATGCAGAGCTCCTGGCTTGTTGGTAGAAATCTTATTAAAATAAAGAAATACCCATTCTCTGCTCCTCTTCTTACCCTCCTGCCCCCTTATTTTTCTCTCTTTGGTCTCCTGAGCTCCTCTCTACTCCACCCCTTCTACTTTTCTGATTTGGCAGTGGCTGTAGGTACTGTGTTTCTACTTGCTTTACAAGTCCCTATCAATTAATTTTGGCCTGTGCCTGCAGAAGATGTTTTGTAAAACACTGACATTTTGTGAAATGGTACAGACCACTTCAGTGCAACCTAATTTCCTCCTGTCTGTCTTTCGCCATATCCTGTTGAGTTAGGCAAGTACACAGCGTGGGGTTTTGTGCTGGTTTTCTGCTTTTATTCTGTCTGTGGGAGGACAAATGATACCCAATCTTGCATAAAGCTAGACAGGTGCTGACAGATGATATCTTAGATAATATCTGCTGATATAAATTTAACCTACAAATGTTCTTGGAAAAAAAAAAAAAGATTCATCTGGCAGAATGAATTTCTGTCTGATCAGCCCTTTACGTGACAATCTTGAGGTTTAAAAACAAAAACATATGCCCAACCCTCCCCAGAAAGCAAAACAACCCCCCCTTACCTTGGTGGGTGTGTAGACTAACTTGAGCTGTTTTCTCATGAAATTCCTTCAGTGTTGAGGGAAACAGGACTTGTAACACATGATAAACAAACAAGGATTTGGAAGGAGGCAGCTGGGGCTCTTGGGCCTCCAGAGTTTAGCTTTGCATCTGCTTAAAACAGACCATTTATTTCCATTTATGGGCCCCTAACAAAAGCAACATCACTTCATGAAGTTATGCCCTTGTCAGGTAAGTTTTATTAACTGTTTCTAAGTGCTGTCTTACATCTGCCTGGAACCAAGGTATTTGGATCAACGGACATGTCCTTCACTGGCTGTGAGAATGCAAGCACTTACTGTGAGTTATCACCACTTAGACCCACGGTAACTTCTTAGATGCTCATAATTCAGTCATGAATTTGAGCCATGACCTGAGTTACCCACGGTTACATAAATAATCTGACATAGACCCATGAGGAGAAGCCAGGTTTCTTGGCACCTGGCATCGTGTCCTTATCATGAGGTTATTCTTTACTCAATTAGGTCCTGCCTGAATCAAAGACAAATTACGTGCTGCATCAGGTAATGTTTTTTGGCTGTGTTACAAAGCATGTCTTGGGTATGCAGCACTTCTGACAACACATCTTTCTTCTGTTGCGATTGTGGTGGGATGAGCCTGGCTGGAGTCCAGGAGCCCCCCAAACCGCTCTGTCACTCCCCTAAGCTGGGCAGGGGAAAGAAACTATAATGAAAGGCTGTGGGTCGAGATAAGGACAGGGGGAGATCTCTCACCAGTTACTGGCAAAACAGACTCAACTTGGGAGAAAAAAAAAAAATTTATTACCCAAGCAAACCAGAATAGGATAATGAAAAAGAAACCCAAATCTTAAAACCCTTCCTCCCACCCCTCCCTTCTTCCCAGGCTCAACTTCACTCCTGATTTCTCTCCCTCCTCCCCTCAAGCAGGCACAGAGGAACAGGGAGTAGGGGTTCTGGTCAGCTCATCATGAGTGGTCTCTACTGCTCCTTCTTCCTCTGGGGGAGGGGTCCTCACACTCTTCCTCTGCTCCAGCTTGGGGGTCCCTCCCACAGGAGACAGTCCTCCACCAACTTCTCCAACCTGAGTTCTTCCCTCAGGCTGCAGTTCTTCACAAACTGCTCCAGTGTGTCACCCCCAGGGTCACAAGTCCTGCCAGCAAACCTGCTCCAGCATGGGCTCTGCTTGTCATGGGTTCACAGGTCCTGCCAGCAGCTTGCTCCAGCACAGGTTTCCCGTGGGGTCACAGCTTCCTTCAGGTGTCTCCCCCTGATCCATCATGGGGTTTCCACAGGCTGCAGATGGAATCTCTGCACCCCTGTCATCCTCTGTGGGCTGCAGGGGGACAACCTGCCTCACCATAGTCTTTATCACAGTCTGCAGTGGAATCTCAGCTGCAGTGCCTGGAGCCCCTCTTCCCTCTCCTTTACTGACCTTGGTTTCTCACATCATCTCGCTCCTCTCTCTGGCTCCAAAAGCTTCTGCTCCTTTTTTTTTTCCCTGCTTTAGTATGTTATCACAGAGGCACTGCCACCTTGTCAGATAGGCTCGGCCTTGGCCAGCAGCAGGTCCCTCTTGGACCCAGCTGGCATTGGCTCTATCAGGCACAGGGTAAGTTTCTAGCAGCTTCTCACAGAAGCCATCCCTGCAGACCCCCATCTAGCTAAACCTTGCCGTGCAAACCCGAAACATTGATGAAGGTGGATCAGGAACTACCCCTGTTTTATGTTGATAGTAATATATTTTTTCATAGGTGGATCTTTAGTGGAGATGACACAGTTGGTTGTTTTCACATCCATGGATTTCCCAGTAATTCCATCAGTCTGTGCATTAAAAAGGACGCGGGTGGGATAAAACTGCAAATGCCACAAGACTGTAGATTTGAGAAAGCGTGGATCCTGCCATGAGGAACGAACGGATAAGCGTGGAGAATGGACAATTTGTCACTGAGCATCGCAACTGCCTGATAAGTGGTCTCCATGTGCCAAGGAGAGCGAGGATGACTACGTTACTGTGTTTACGTGCTGCAGCAATCACGCGGGGACGCGTTATTTATACCTCTACGTACCGTTTCCGGTAGGTGGCTGACTGTTCCTTCACGCTGACTTAAGTACTATAAAGTAACAGCTGACATATCTCATAGGAACCACAGTCTATTCCAGCAGTATCATAAATCTGTTTGCTTGCTGCCCGTGATGCCTGAGGACCACAGAACTGCGATGTCGCACAGCGCTACTTCCCTACGAAATAAACAGCCCATCTCTTTGTGTGTTTTTGTGAGCCATACAGATCCTTTCAAGGCAAATAAATGCACAAATTATGTTCAGAAGATATGTTAGATGTCTAACATGCTCTAGAAATGCAGGCTTCTTTCCTTCGAACATGCTTGAAAGGTTTTGCTTCACTTCAAATCTCAAAGAACAGCAAGCAAACATGTACCCAAATTGGTGACTGGGATAATCTTCTGCCTTGGAAAGGTGGGGCTTTTAGATCTGGTTTTGTTTTTTGGGTGTTTGGGTTTTAGGGTTTTCTTGGTGGTTGTTTTTTTGTTGTTGGTTGGTTTGGTTTGGTTTGTTCTTGCTTTTTTTTATTTTCTGTTTTGTGGGGGGGGGTTGTATTTTTTTCGGGTGTTTTGTTATGTTTTTTCCCAGAAATCCACTGATATGCTGGTCTTAGTAGTTAATTATGTTTCTTCTTGCTGGGACTGTTATAAAGAACTTTTGTAGGAGTGGGGAAAAAAGACACCTCCAAAATTTTGTTGTATTAAAAATGTGAAAGAACAGCTAGACGAGTGATCTTTTCAGAATTATTTCTTGTGCAAGTAGATTGGCAATGTCAGTGAATATTGGAGCATCCTGCAAATACAGCAGTGTCCTAGGGAACAAAACCTGTTGTATTTGCTCAACTGATCTGTAGTGCTCTACAAAGCAAAAGTGGACATTTGCTAATATAAACATCTTGAAAGAGTAAAGAACAAGATTTGCCATTTGAGGCACATATAATTGTGGAAAAAATATTTCAGTTAGGTATTTTCCCTTTACAAAGCTCTCAAGTGTATCGTTGATAATACACTGAAACTAATACCATCAGTCATGCTGTCAGGTTTATCTTGTATTTATTACATGGCAAATAATTATGTTGCTTCACTTCTTACAAGAATTTTTTAGAAACTTCTGAGGAGCCTGGATGACTGACATGGCAAATGGAATTTAAAATAGATGAACAAAAGAGGATGTTTATGGGGTAAAATGAAAAATAATGGGCTTAGCTTTGACCATTCATATTAACAAGACCTTGTAACTACTGTAGGGAACTGGTTGAGGAAAACATCAGCTCTGTGCTTAGGAGAAATGAGTGAAGCAAAACAGATTTTAGAAAGTAGTAAACAGCAGAGAGCACATAGTTAAATCATCATATAAACCCATGGTTTATCTACCCCTCAACTACTGTGGTCAGTTCTGATTGTCTTGTCTTTGAGGCACTTCATTAGAATTGATAGGGATTTGGAAGATGGCAGTAAAAAATTATTAGATAGAGGGACATCCATATGAGGATTGACTGAGCAGATCAGCATTCTTCAGCCTTGAGAAGAGGTGGCTATGGGGGGGGATAGGCAGAGGCCTAAAGAATCATCAGTGGTAATGAGACAGTGGATAGGGCTTGACTGTTCACTGTCTTTTGAGCTACAAGGACCAGACTATTCAATGAAAATTAAAATAAGCAGTCCTTCATGCAAAAGATTGTAGATGTATAGAACCTGCAAGAAAATAGGGTGATGAAAAGACTATAAGAGAGATTCAAGGTGAGACAGGGCAAATCTTGGAAGAGTTTTCTTTTGAGGTTTAATAGACAGACCTCTTCAAGCTCAGAAATTCCATGAGCAGAAAATATTTGGAGCTGGGGTGAGCAGTAAGGAAAAACATACAATGTGCTTACCCTATGCTAACCTTCCTGGGTGCTTACTTGCAGGAATGGTTGGAGACAGAGTACAAGACTTGAAGGACTTTTGGTTTGAGCTAGTGCAGCCATGCTTATGTTTTAAGACTCTTAAAAATCCCATTTATGTTTGTTTGTCATTCTCTTGCTTTTTGTGACCACTTTACACTTTGTTAGTATGTCTTTTTCTAGCAAGCGTAGTCTTGCAGATGCCTTCCTGCTCAACTGGATGTGAGGTCCTCTGTGCAGATACACAGTGATGTTTTCCATCACTCCTAATTCTTTTTCAGTACTGTGGTTTTTCAGGAAAAATTCTGACTGAACACTTAATGTTATTTATTAATGCTATTAATGTTCTTTATTAGAAGAAAGAACTTAAGTCATGTTCTCTTTTTCACCCATATTTGTCATTTCTTATGACCTAGACTACTATGCCTGCCCTTCCGAGAGCTGTATTATAAAAATAAATGGGTAGCTCTAAGTTCTACAGTCTGAATTATACAGATCAGAATTAAGGAATTAGGTCATGATAAAATGGCAGATATATTTAAAGGAACAGTATAAGAACTTGAGTCTTATTTGCATTCCTCATCTTTTTTTTTTTTTTTATAATTTGCTGTGAAAATATAGGAGTATACAAAATCAGGAACAGAGATTTGTTACAAACCATGTGCCCATCTGACATGCAGTCCTGACCTGGGGAGTGAGATTGGCATTGAGAAGGTTCAACCTATGCACTGTTACTTATATCGGATGGCTGATTTGCCAGTAGGTAAGATGAGCTGCAGCTTCCTCAGTTAGTTAATGTATTAGTTAGATACTTTCAGAAGCCTTTATCGTATGTATCTTTTAGGATTACAGATGTATTACATTCTCTCCGGAAAGCCAAATATAAGGATAAAAAAGCTTCTCAGAAAAGATGCAATGGTTTCAGATCCCCTTTCATAAATTATGTCATCTGCTACTCGCTGGAGATTGTTCAGGGACATCTGAGATTGTCCCCTCGTTTATTACTCGTTCTTATACAAGCTTCTCTACACACATGCACACACACACAGGGCACCTTGTTCTCTTGCATGGCTGTCAGGCCTTCTAGCTCCTGTGCACACTGAGCTCCCCAAGTCTGTACCTGTGTGATGCTATTGCTACTAGTGCAATAATGCCATGTCAGGAAGCATTTCTGACAACAGATTCTTTTCCGCTCAAGTTTCGTTCATTTATCACAAGCTGCGATTGTACCAGGTTAATCCTCTAGGCACAGGAGGGCAGTCAGTGCTTACCAACTCCTGTAGGTAAAGATACACTTGAAGAGCTCAAAATATTTTTACTTACAGCAGAACAGCTCAGTGACCACAGTACAGACTTGGAAGACAGATAGCAAACTTTACTTTAGATACACCGCCAGCTCCAAGGGAAGAATTCTTTGGAAGCTCATTCAGGGTTGCTATTTCCTGCTTTTTACTGTCTTTTTAATAAAAAGACTCAGCCTCAAAGTCATAATCTGAATTAGGGGAGGAAAATAATCAGTGATGGCTTTCTAGAAGGATTCTCTGCCAGGAATTAGGGGGTTGGCTGGAAAAAGCAGTGGTCACTAGACCCTGCATGCTGGGGGTACGTATATAAAGTCTTCAACTCTACTTACCCTTGCAGCTGGAGCTATACACAAGAATAAGCGAGAGAGATGATGGAGAAACAAAACTAGGCAAGGATCCAGTGATTCGTGGTGACTGCTAGTTCTGATTACTCACAAGATTGGCACAATTTAAGAAAAGTGCTGAAAGTTTGATCACAGCACTGTAAGTAATGGTGGAAGTCTGGGGACTCTTCAGTCAGAGCGAAGAAATGGGTGATGGCTGCCATGGCATGTTTTAGGCTAACAGACAGATAAAGCTTTCCATGAAAAGACTTCTCTGATCTAATTTTTCTTTCCTTGGACAAAGGGTACATGAATAATTCCATGTACTGGAAGATTTAAATACAATAGATGACTTATATGAGAGTTTGGGCAGTTCAGGGCCTTTTCTCAAAGGCATAGTAAATTTGCCAGAGTTACTTCTGTGTAAAGTATGGTGGAGAACTCTCAGGTCATTGCAGGCTGATGGGGCCAGAAGATTTGTATGTCATGGGGAGCAAGGCTGGAAACTGATAAATCAGCTAAATATCGTAGTCAGCCTCAGTTTCATCCACAGGAATGTATGCATGAGCACTAATTCTCTGGACATGTGGGTAGGTGATTACAAGTATCTCCTTACAGTAATGTTTTAGGAGAATGCATCTGTTAAAGAAGTTGAAAAATGGAGGTAAGGGTGTCAGTAAATGTGGTGAGGAGGGCTAGAGCCTGACATCTTACCCCCACTGATTGCAAACTGTTCTGGAAGGAGTCTGCATTCCGTTTGCTGGTAGCTCTAAGATTAACTAATAGGTAAACTGCCTCCTTGAATGGCAAGGAAAGTAATTTTGTCTTCTTTCTGGTTGTCTTTCAATGAAAAAAAGAAATGTACTTCCTAGGCAGTACAGCTCATGTTGTAAATAAATAAATAGCAGGAGGGGCAGAAGCCCCTGTCCATGGGCAGATTTGCTCCAGTAATGCTCTTGCTGAACTTATGGAACTTCTCCTGAGCAAAGGAGACTGTTCTCAGGTGCTCTCATCTAGCTGTTTAAGGTGTGCAGAAGTCCTTCAGCATCTGTTGTCTTCTTCAAAGAGCCAGCAAAACTGGCCAATTCCAGCCTGAATACTTTCCTTGACAATGGAGCCTCAGGGTGGGCGGTGTGTATGTGGGTGTACAGCTGGCCAGGAAGAGATATGAAAAAGTCCCAGGGACTCAGAGAAATTTTTTTTTTCAAAAGGTCATGTCTTTTTGAAGAGCTGGATTATTTATTTGAAAGAAATTTGTGTGAGGGGGAAAAAAAAAAAAGGAAGATTGTTTACTGCTTAGTGGGCATTGTTTCACAGGCTAAGTTTTAGAGAGACAAGCCAGAGGCTCCTGATAGAATAGGAACAGTTTCCATGGAATGCCCTGGGGGAAAAAAGGGGTGTCCCTCTAAGAAGGTAACATAGCTGTTGACCTAGCTGAAGTTCCTCTACACAAATGCACGCAGAATGGGCAACAAACAGGAGGAGCTGGAAGTCACCATGTTACTAGAAAGCTATGACATAGTGGCCATTATAGAAACTTGGTGGAATGAATCCCATGACTATTGTGAACATACCTGAACATACACAAGTCCATGGGATCTGGTGAGATATATCCCAGAGTCCTGAAGGAATTGACTGATGTAGTTGCCAAGCCACTCTCCATGATATGTGAAAAGTCATGGAGGTCAGGTGTAGTCCCTAGTGACTGGAAGAGAGGAAATATCACAGCCATGGGACCGCTGCTGTTTGATACCTTTACTAATGATATTGACAGTGGGATTGAGTGCACCCTCAGTGAGGTTGCTGATGACACCAAGCTGAGTGGTGAGGTTAATGTGCTGGAGGCATGGAATGCCATCCAGAGGGACCTGAAAAGACTGGAGGTGAAACTCATGAGGCTGGGACAATCCCCATTATCCATACAGTTTAGGAGATGATGTGCTTGAAAGCAGCCCTGAGGAAAAGGACTTGGGAGTACTTGTGGATGAGAAGCTAAACATGAACCACCAATGTGCATCTGCAGCCCAGAAGGCCAACTGCATCCTGGGCTGCATCAAAAGGAATGTGGCCAGCAGATCGAGAGAGGTGATTCTGTCCTTCTGCTCTGGTGAAACCTCTTGGACTGTGTCCATCAGATGGCCACAAAAATGATCAAAGGGCTTGAGCACCTGTCCTATGAAGACAGGCTGAGAGAGTTGGACTTATTCAGCTTGGAGAAGAGAAGACTCCGGGAGACCTTATAGCGGCCTTCCAGTGCCTGAAAGGTGCCTATAAGAAAGCTGGGGAAGAACTGTTCATGAGGGCATGTAGCAATAGCACAAGGGGTAACGGTTTTAAACTCAAAAAGGGGAGATTTAGGTTGGATATTAGGAAAACATTCTTCAATGTGAGAGTGGTAGATCACTGGAACTGGTTGTCCAGAGAGGTAGTGGAGGCTCCATCCCTGGAGATTTTCAAGGTCAGACTTGACGGGGCTCTGAGCGACCTGACCTAGTGCAGATGTCCCTCCTTACGTCAGGGGGGTTGGACTAGATGATCTATAGGGTTCCCTTCCAACCTCAGGCATTCTATGGTTCTATAAACTAATGCTTTTCCTGAGTGAGGTAGATTTCCTTCTATAAAAATTAATAACTTTCCTTAGCGCTTCACTAATGAAAGGAGAATTATCCTCAGTACTTCCATTTTCCCTCCAGCCTAATAAGAGATTAAAACTAGATTTTCAGCATATTTTTACACATAACTTTGTGTGCTCCAAGTAGCTTGCCAATCCTGTTCAGTTTAGAAGGATTGTTTGAATGAATCAGGTGGTTTGCTAAGGCTGTAACCTAGGAACTGATCCAAACCAAGGAGGTGGTCCAAACACTGCTGAACTTTCTGGCAAGCGTAATTTCAAAGCTTTCTGGAATCAAGAGTATAACCTGGCAGCGGATGGGAATAGCAACTATGTGTTCAGCAGCAACCTCTTCAGATGTCTCAGGCACAGATTTACTGCCAACTCTGTTTATCAACTTCAAAGCTATGATAGCTCCAAAAACAAGGGAACATACATGGTTTTAAAATGCTGAAAGGTAACATTGAAAAAAACTATTTCACTTAGAACATACAGTGCTTCAGCAGTGTCCTCAGAGTATAAAGACCCCCAGTCTGAGCTGTGCCAACAACGTTGCTGTGAGGGTAGTCCAAGGAGATGGGTTAGAAATGGAGTTGCACTGTTTTTCTGCTCCTGGTTTCTGGAGATCAGCCAGACCTTGGCATACTTGAAAGCAATTAGGGAAAACAAAAGAAAACAAAAAGCAGGTCAATGTAACATTGCTGAGAGCCTGACACAGGCCATTTATCCTCTGAATTAACCTTTCACACCGTTTTCTGATAAAGTTGCTGTTGCCCTACTGAGACAGCATCATTTTTTCTCTTCTCTGTGAGGAGAATCCGGGACCAAGTGTTTGCTGAGGCCATGCTAAAAAAGAAACAACCCACAAAGACAAGGGAAAACAAGAATGTATTTCTGAAGATCAAGGTAAGAGTCAAGCTGGGGCATCCTGTCTCTGAAAGACCTAAAGCACAAGCTGCTGCAGCGAGGAATGAATCTGGCGTGCTTTTGGGTACTGAGAGACAACTCAGTCTGCGTTTTGTTCTTTTCTGTCTGTAGCAGCTTAAAATCAACACAGCACACGAAAGTCAATGAAGCAGGAGCTTAGCTAATTACCGAGTCGCTGCTGGCAGAGCTGCGATGGTTCGTGCAACCCCACACGCTCCGCTGTGGAGTTCTGCTTCTGCCGTGCCTGGTGCTGCCAGAGGTGCTCTGCTCTTACATTAGCAAAGAGGAAGGTCCTGATGGAGCTTTATTAAACTGGAGGAGGAACGGGAGAGGGCGGGGGGGGGAGGTTCTTCTTCCTTGTCTCCGGACACTTCCAAAGTGGCAGCTGAAAGCTGAAGGATGATGCGAATTGTAACGCACGGCGTTCGCTGCTGAGGTTTTTATGATGCCACCTTTCCCTGCGGACGGAGTGGGCGTTTTTAGGGCTCGCATATGGTCTTTCCACGTCGTTATCCTGTCACCGGTTGCGCAGTTTAAAACCGAGACGTGATGTATGCCATGTTTTGCGGCAACGCCGGCCCAGACGACGCTTCGGGACTGCGGCACTTCTGACGTTTCACCACTGGATGGAGACAGCACCCTAAAGCTTGTGAGCAGTCACTGGCGGCCTGTAATGAAGCCCCTCGCCATAAGGAGATCGAGTACGTTAGTAGACGCTGCAGCAGCAAACGGTGGAACACCAGATGGATTTATGGCAGGAAGCGTATCGAAGGGACATCCTTTAGATTTGTGCTTGGCCTAGTTTTGTGGTGAGAAAAGAAGAGATTTAGTTTAAAAATAAAAGATACTTACGCTTCTTACACATACAGAGAAAGCTGGGAAGTCACAGGCCAGCAAGAAACAAGGGAAGTAAAGTGGAGCTCTCTAGGATCCTCTTTATCCTTTTCCAGGTCACAGTATATTTTTCCTGAGAGAGGAACCTTCAGCTTTCTGGGTCTGGCCTTGAGGGCTCAATGGTTCTTGTGTAAGGTGAGGCTGCTGCAGCAATGGTTGCTGTAGCATGGGTCTTGTCTACAGTGGAGATGCTTCCCTTGCTCGAAGACACAGGTGAGGATGTCACCGGGTGGCAAGCAGCACAAGCAGTTCCCACCAGCCTGCACATTGGTAGGAAGGTCATCAGAGATCACTGCAGTTCAGGGGTGAGAGTACAGATGGGGGAGCCCCTGCCCTGTCAGGGTTCATTTCTCTCCTCACGTATGTTGAGGCATTTTTGCATATTTTCTTCCCTCTTTGCATGTGTGTGTATGTGTACATGCATGAGAGGGAGGGGAGGAGGGAAGGCCTGCAGTGGGTTTTAGCCCAATCTCTTATATAATCACTCTGTGCTTCTCTGTTGCCTGCGATAACTTTTGAATTTGTTGGATGAATTAAAGATGAATTAAAAGAATTCAAAGATAATTATGTTCGAAATTTTGTAGAAATAGGCAGCCAGATAGATTGGAGACTTTTGAAGTTGCCTGACTAAAGGAAAAGCTGAAACATGAGCTCATATATTAGAGAACCCGCTCAGAAGGAGAGCTCTTATAAGTGCCCCTTCCCTGGGAGAAGCTTTAATCAGAGTTTGCGGTTGACCACGAGATAAAAAAACCCATAGGCAACCAGACTTCTTCAGTTCAATAAGCACTAGAACTTCTTCTTAAAAGCAACAAACAGAAAAGTTGACCTACTCCATTACTCTCTCTCCTCTGCCTCCAGGTCACGGAGCCTGCACAGAGTTTAAAAGCTGAGAATTTTCACAAATAAAAGCAGCAACAAAGAAAATAATATCCACAGAGTCTGATTGTTCAAGTATCTGCTTGTTATGTTCAGGAGATGTATTTTCAGATGGCTTTTGCACCACATAGCGGTTAGTGAAGCTCTTTGGGGAAAGGGGAGGAGAACCCTGGAAAGGGAGGTTGAACATAAAAGCATGTCACAGCTGCTGATGTATGCCTGTCACTTTGGTTCACCAAATACATTACCTGTTGGATCAATTATATGCTGTTTTACGTGAATATGTATTCATTTTCTCTGAAATCAAGGCATGAATTGTAATTCCTTTGCCTGCAGCCAAGTTTGATACTGAACTTTATGGCTAGATCCTTAAAGGTTTTTAGGTGTCCTACTCCTGGGTGAAATTCTCTGCCTATCTTCACCATCCAGGACCCCCAAGGAGAAGTCTGGTGCTGAGATGAGAAAGCCAGTCAATTTGATGAGCAGAATCCTAAACTACTACAGAGAGAGGCACAGACGGTGTTTAGGCATGAAGGGGATCTGACCTTCTTCAGGTGGGATTTCTTTGCAGTGACAGACAGGTGTTTGTGAGCATGTGCCTTGTTATTTACTTATTCGACTTCTCAGCTATTGGATATGTACCCACCTCATCTGTTATTCATCTGGTATTCTGTTGCTTGCAGTAAGAGGTGAATACAGAAAGTATCACAAACTAGCTTTCCCTCAGGATGTTGTGGGAGCACTCTGCTGTGCAGAAGGCTTAGATTGAAGAGAACCAGACTGAGTTTTCCATGGCTATCATGCTTTTTACTGTTACTGAGGGAAACCCTGATGTGGGAGCTGATCAGCGAGGGGATATGGCCAGTCAGTGCAAAATTATGGTCTGTGGCTTTGGTCAGGGGTCATAGACTTTGTTTCAGAGAAGCCCTCTGAGGAAAGAAATATGTCAAAAGCCAAAGTCTGCTCTTGGTGCTTGATAAGGGAGCAGGAAGATTTACTACATGTAATTAAGAGAGTAGAATGTAGAATTAGACATGAGAAATGGAAGGAGAGGCAGGCCAGGACCATCACAAGTACATGCTTACGGTGGTGATGAGCAGAGATATGCTGTAGATGCATTAGAAAAATTATGGGCATGATTGGTAGAAGTAATACCAGATCCAGGGCTCTGAGCAGTGAAAAGCAGCACAGGTTCATCCCTTGGTGATGGTGAGACATGACCTGCAAAGTAGCATAGTAGTTTGCAGGTGGTTGTCCATGACAATCAGTGCGGATTTGAATGTTCAACATGTCTTATTTTCCTAAACGCTCTTTAGTGATCCTGTTTTGCTACTGTGGTTGCTTTTGGGTATGTGTGAATTGACCAATGTATCAGTGTCCTCTTCCACTCTGCTTCCTGCAGCAATGTGGAGCTGCACAGGCACCATGTAGGGTGCCAAAAAGAGGTCAAACATGCTGGTTTTGCTATCTGGGCTGTCAGGTCACTGTGGACAGGACAACATCATGGCATATCTCCGAGTGCACTCCATTTTTGCTCCTCAAGTGCCAAAGGCATAGCTGAATGTTCTGGCAGTTCTCTGCTGTTGGATGCCTCTTCATGCCAGGCAAGCATCACAAACAAATCTGACAACTGGCTTTGCAACTGGCTAGTCAGAACCAAGTAGTACCCTGGGCTAACCAACCTGTGTAGAGAAGAGCATGTCCTTATATACATGTATGGTTTCTTTGTTGAGCTATCCCTGCATTGTAGCACTGGTATAAAAGTGTCACATACAGGCTTTTGAAAGTTTACCTCCTCATAAGGAAGATCAGATGCCACATCTATGTGGTTGCTTAACATTCATTGCACTTTCTTCTGATGTAGGGATGCTAGCAAATGTTTGAGGAGAGGGAGGGATTTGTCACTAACACCATAAACTTCTAACCCATAATGTGGGTTCCTCCTCAGCTTCTGCTTCCTTCTGCTTGGCCCAGAGCCATCAATCACGAAAAGCTTCCAAGGCTCACCAAATGACTACTCTACATGATTAGTCACTTGAGCCACAGCCATAAAGAGATCTACCAGATCTATGGTTGTCCCATACCTTCCAGTGTCAGCCAGGGAGCATGCCAGACAAAGAGACTTGCAAACAGGAAATTCTCTGATATTAGTGCTAGGGAAAAAAATCCCCAAAATGGAACAACACATTTTCACATGGGAGGATAACCACAGGTTTTCTTAGAGCCCAGGATGCATTCACATCTATGGACAGCTAGAATACCATGAGTTTGCAGCCAGTGCATATGAGCGTCTTCCAGAGCAGTTATACCAATTACTCCTAATCGCCTTTTCTGTACATATCCTCTCTTGGACCTAGCTACTTAAGCCCTCTCAGTAGTGGAAAGGAAGAGGAGACCTAGTAATATCTAATAACTTACTGCTTAATACATTCCCAATTAGTAGGTAGGTCTTACTGGTGACATCCAGGGGTTTTATCTTACCTAAAGGCTCATCTGCTTTGCCTTGCACTGGATCTTCAGGTAATTTATTTAGGAATGTTATCACTTCAACAGTTTTCTGTGTGATGAATGATAAAAACACAGGCCTCACCGTGCCTAGTGGCTTGTATGAAGTGGCAATGGCAGGTCAGGGTTCTTGAGAACCTCCATTATGCAGCAATACTGAATCTGGATGCCTGAAGAGTAAGGTACATATGCAAATATCCCTGAGAATTAAGTTTTACTACACAAGGAATAAATATATGGTTTTGTTGCAATTTGAATCAGGAATATAGTTTTGATGCACTTGTCAATCTTAGTCTTCTGACTGGGTTTTAGAGCCATCTCAAAGCTGAGGTAAAAATTTTTGGGTTGACCATGAACTTCCAAAGTGAGACAACCATTTTCCCTTGAATTTGCCCTCGATACCACCAGAGAGTCTCAAACTACAGAAGTGTTTTTCCTAACCCCACGTTTTCTCTGACTTGGAAGTTTTGCAAGAAAAAATCAGTTTCATTGGAAATTTGTATTAAGTTTATCTCAAAGAAAGCTGATATCTAATTGTGAACACAGCTTCATTCTGGAAAATTTTCGTAGAGAAGCAAATTGCAGGGTTAAAGGCATATAACCCAAAGCAGCTGGTGAGATTTTTAAAATTTTTATTATTTTTTCCTTAGGGGGGGTTTCACTTGCCAGCCTTAAAATAAAGGATTTTAAATGAAACCAGATAAATATGTACCCAGAGAACAGAATATATAAAAAGAATCATAAAGATTATTGTAATATGTTTCAGTCTGGCTCACAGCAAATTCACAGCTTTGTCGTGAACCTATTAAATAATTTAATTTGTTAAATACTCTTCTGCTTGTATATAAAATGCTAATCACAGAGAGGGTTTCCTCTACTATGGGACTATGGGAAGTACAAATGTAGGCATGTTGTCTTGTGTGATGTAGGATTTCTACTGATGCCCCATTTGCTTGCTTTATGTGGTTGCATTTCACTCCTTGTCATTGACTCCTACTGTGAGATGGGAAATGCAAATGAAACAGCAGCCTTTGTGCAGGTCCAATGCATGGGAGCAGACTCGTCTGAAAAGTGGCTGCAAAGCATCTGACCCTTTGATAACACTTACCTGCTAGGACAGGATGAATTTCTGTTCAGTGGGTGATGAATATCTTGCAGGAGGGAAGAGATGCAAGGAGTGGGGTGTGCTCAGCGCACACACAGAGCTCTAGGACTACCAGGAGACAGATCAGATTGAGTATGACCTTGTCTGCCTTAAAGACCCTCTTTGTGTAGACTTTCTGCTAACAAGATGCAATGACAGCTGCTCTCAGAGTAAATGGCAATGAGTACTTCAGGAACGCAACTGCTTTTGAAGGCTATTTTCTGATTAGTGCCGTTAAATAACCCAGAGAGATCTGCAGCAGTATCATCGTTTCCACTTGTCACTCAAAGTTGCGGCGGTCTCATTGCGAAGGAGGAAAGGTTCCTGCTGCATTAGCAACTCGCCTTTCTGCTGCAGGAAGAGGAATTAAACCACCGAGCTCACAAGTCCTTCTGCCTCTGCCCAGGCATGTTGGTATTCAAAGAGTCCCAGGCTGATTAGATGATCTTTTCAGAGACGGTGACACCCTCTCCTTTCCTGACAAAGCCCACTCATCACGAAGCCCACTCAGGAATGAGTCATTGGTTAAAGACTACTTTTAAGTAATCCTCAACTGCCATACACAAATTAAAGCACTCTATTCTGCTAATGTTACAATTAGCCAAAGCCAGGTAGATAATCAGTGGGGAGCTACATACAGAGAATACTAATACAGGGAAACCTTCCTGATGTTCCAAAGTGACAGTAGCAGTAGAACAGAGAGTAGTAGTGCCATGGGGAATACTGCTGCTTCTTATCTCACCCTGCTCTCTTTTGCACCATGTTTTCCATACATTGTCTTGTGAAACGGATTCTTAAATAATGACAATAACACAGTCTTTAAGTCAATTTTTTTTCTTTACAGAGCAGGAATTAAGATCCCAAACTGCAGGTGTTAGTGCTAAGTTTGGAAAATGTAAGGACCTTTTTGAGGATTGCAATGTAAATGGTACCAATAAATTCCCAGGATCTCTGGTTCTAATTTAAAAGGTAAATAAATAAAATTTGCAAACCGTTAGTCTTCCTATTGGCAGTATTGGGATCCCATTGTATAATACATGCTGTAAAAAATAGTATGTCTTTGTATGTGTGAGTGTCTGAACTGGGTGCACATACGTACATATGAGTGTGTGTGTATACACATTCTGCCATGCATATATAGCAGCTTCCTCTCCAGGGCTATTATACTTTAATGGGTCACAGACACAAAGAGTGTAATATTTAGGCATGGAAAAAAACAATTAGAGAGAGTTCATTCCTTTTGCAACAGGAGGTTATAAACCTTAGTGAAGAACGCGTGTGCTATTAAACTGATAGTTTAGAACATAGTGGAATGGTTTCCCATGTGAAGATGCTGACAGAATTATTTGGTTTTATCATTCCAGTGCAGGATCTAATAATGCAGGGTGGAAGAGCTGTCTGGAAAGGAAGTCACAGTTCAACACACCTTACTTCTTTTCTTTATACTAATTATGTCTATTTTATTTTTGCCTTGTCTTACTTCCTTTCATCCATTCTTCCTATTACATTCTAAGAATGGAGCAAGATCTCCTTTTAATCCTCTGTAGAGGGCCTACTACTAGGAGCTGACATTACAGCTTTTATGTGAAGGTTAACTTACAACTGTTCAATCATTTAAGAGTGGTACAAGGTGACAACACCACACTAGTGTTGGCTTTAGAGTAAGTCTGACTCAAGAGACAACTGAAGTCACTCAGTAACACACCCTGTCCTGAAAAGGACAACTGAGACCTCGAGGGAGTAATTGCCATCGCCCACCTGTAAGCCATACATGGAATTTCCCTCATCACAGTTCTCCAGTGTGTATATTTGCCATACAAAAATTTTGGTATGCCAAAATGGCCTGGTTAGGGTCAAGATGGACATGCAATCCTGCTCTCAGATGGAATGTGGAGATCTATGTTGTTCTGTGTCCCACACCTCCTGGAGAGTGAGATCCCAGGCACTCAACAAGAGACTGCTAAACATAGAAGAAAGACTCCCTTGCCCTTTTTGCCCCTTGCCCTGTTACCAAGCACCAGTGTGGATGACCTGGGGTCCATCTTCTTTGGTACCCCCATCAGGTATTTATACACATGGGTAGGATTTCCCTGAGGCTTCTCCAGGCTGAACAGTCCCAGCTCTGTCGTACTCCCAGGTATGTCAGGTGCTCTAAACCTTTTGTCACCTTCTTGGCCCTTTGCTGGACTCACCCTAGTATGCCTATGTCTCTCTTGCATTTGGGAGACCAGAACTGGATGCAGCACTGGAGATGGTCTCACCAGTGCTGAACAGAGGGGAAGAATGAATTCTCAGTCTGCAGGGCAATGCTTCTCCTAATGCAGCCCCAGGTGCTGTTGGTCACCTTTACAGCAAGGGTACAGCTCTAGTTGATGTTCATCTTTGTGCCCAGCAGGACTCCCAGGTCCTTCTGTGCAGAGAGCTGCTTTCCAGCTGGTTGGCCCCCAGCCTGTACTGGTGCCATTGTTGTTCCTGTGCAGGTACAGGACTTTGCACTTCCCTTTGTTGAACTTCTTGAGATTCCTATTTGCCCACTTCAAAGGGAAATGCTCAATCATCACCCTCCTTTCAAATGGCAAAAATGGCAAGGAAAAAACCCAAACACCTGCAATTTCTGCCAAAAAGTATTAAAAACTAAACAAGGAAAGGCAACCCCTCTTTTTAGCTATAATAGGATTTACCACATGTACTTTCCTTCCTAGTGTTAGACTGTGTTGAGGTAAATCCCATTATACTAAATGACCATACAGATTAGAGAGCCTTCTAAAAGGGACTGATCAGTGTTAAATTGCACAATTTGAATACCTTATGTGCAGGCTGAATCTGAAAATTGAATAAATAATAAGCACTCTTCAAAAGGATTTTTCTGTGATCAGCAATGACCTTGGTGTCTCTTGTTAAAAAACGTCTTTTTTTTTCAGTGGAAGAGAAGTGGATAAAAGGTTATTGCCTGCATTATTTCTAGACCAGGAAAAGAAGGCTGAATAAATAATTCCTGTGGAGAATCAACTAAGAAGATTATTTTGCTGTAAAAAATCTGGGTAGTTATAATCTACGGGGGCGGTCTACTCGGCACCTGGCCTGAGGACAGCTGATGGGAATTGCCTGTCTCCAAAAGGGAAACGGATACTTGCCCAGGAGCTGGCAGGACTTGTAGAAAGGGCTTTAAACTAGATAGGAAGGGGGAAGGGGATAAAGCCAGGTCTGCTAGAGATCGGCCTGGGGAAGTGGTATTGGGATTAGGAGAGAGGCAAGGGGCTCAGCTGAGGTGCGTCTACACTAACGCACGCAGCATGGGCAACAAGCAAGAAGAGTTGGAAGCCATAATGCGGCAGGCAAACTATGACCTGGTTGCCATAACAGAAACATGGTGGGATTGCTCCCATGACTGGAGTGCTGCAATGGATGGCTACAAACTCTTCAGGAGAGACAGGCAAGGAAGGAGGGGTGGTGGTGTGGCTCTATACGTTAGGAAATCCTTTTCTGCCACTGAGATTGTGACTAGGGATGATAACATTGAATCCCTATGGGTAAAGATCAGAGGAAGGGCTGACAAGGCAGACATCCTGGTGGGCGTCTGTTATAGACCGCCAAACCAGGATGAAGAGACAGATGAGGTGTTCTACAAGCAGCTGGCACGAGCTGCACGGTCATCAGCCCTTGTGCTCATGGGGGACTTCAACTTCCCTGACATATGCTGGGAGTACAGCACAGCACAGAAGAAGCAGTCTAGGAGGTTTTTGGAGTGCACAGAGGATGCATTCCTGATGCAGCTGGTCAGAGAGCCCACAAGAGGAACTGCCCCGCTAGACCTGCTGTTCGTGAACAGGGAAGGTCTGGTAGGAGATGTGAAGGTTGGGGGCTGCCTTGGACAGAGTGACCATGAAATGATACATTTCTCAATTCATGGTGGAGCTTGGAGGGGGAATAGTAAAACTGCTACCTTGGACTTTCAGAGGGCAGACATTGATTTGTTCAAGAGACTGGTAGGGGGAGTCCCTTGGCATTCAGTCTTAGCGAACAAAGGGGTACAAGAGAGCTGGTTGCTCTTCAAGAAGGAAGTCTTAAGGGCGCAGGAGCAGGTGGTCCCCCTGAGCCGCAAAATGAGCCGGCGGGGAAGAAGACCAGCGTGGATGAATAGGGAGTTACTCTTGAGGCTCCGTGAGAAAAAGAGAATCTACCGCCTGTGGAAGGAGGGACGGGTAACTGAGAATGAATTCAAGGAAGTTGTCAGGATGTGTAGAGGTGAAATCAGAAAGGCAAAAGCCCAGCTTGAATTTAACCTGGCCGCTGGGGTGAAAAAGAATAATAAACTCTTTTATAAGTACATTAACAGTAAGAGGAGGACAAAGGAGAATATCCACTCTTTACTGGATGAGGCTGGGAATGTGATCACTGAGGATAAGGAAAAGGCGGAGGTTCTGGATGCCTTCTTTACATCTGTCTTTAAAGGTCAAACAGATCCTCAGGGTACCCCTCTCTCTGACCTGGTAGTCTCAGCTGGGGAGCATGCTAACTCCCCTGTGATTCTGGAAGAAACAGTCAGAGACTTCCTACTCCAACTGGACTGCCACAAGTCCATGGGGCCGGATGAGATCCACCCGAGAGTGCTGAGGGAACTGGCAGAGGTGGTAGCCGAGCCACTTTCCATTATCTATCAGTCCTCCTTGCTGACTGGTGAGGTCCCAGAAGACTGGAGGCTTGCCAATGTGACTCCCATTTACAAGAAAGGTTGTAAGGAGGATCCGG
This sequence comes from Porphyrio hochstetteri, assembly GCA_020800305.1. Classification (NCBI taxonomy): domain Eukaryota; kingdom Metazoa; phylum Chordata; class Aves; order Gruiformes; family Rallidae; genus Porphyrio; species Porphyrio hochstetteri. The sequence continues at coordinate 38,502,199 of CM036905.1, forward strand.
GGAACTACAGGCCTGTTAGCCTGACCTCGGTTCCAGGGAAGGTTATGGAACAGATAGTCTTGAGGGAGATCATGCGGTATGTGCGGGATGGCCGGGGGATCAGGCCTAGCCAGCATGGGTTCATGAAGGGCAGGTCCTGTTTGACCAACCTGATCTCCTTCTATGATCTAGTGACCCATCTGCTGGATGAGGGAAAGGCTGTTGATGTGGTCTACCTAGACTTCAGCAAAGCCTTTGACACTGTCTCCCACAGTATTCTCCTGCAGAAGCTGGCAGCCCGTGGCTTGGATGGGTACACCCTCGGCTGGGTAAGGAGCTGGCTGGAGGGCCGGGCTCAGAGAGTGGTAGTAAATGGAGTTAAATCCAGCTGGCGACCGGTCACGAGTGGTGTTCCCCAGGGGTCGGTGCTGGGGCCTGTCCTCTTCAATATCTTTATTGATGACCTAGATGAGGGCATTGAGTGCACCCTCAGTAAGTTTGCAGATGACACTAAATTGGCTGGGAGTGTGGATCTGCCTGGGGGTAGCGAGGCCCTACAGAGGGATCTGGACAGGCTGGAGAGCTGGGCTGAAGCCAATGGCATGAGGTTCAACAAGAGCAAATGCCGAGTCCTGCACTTTGGCCACAACAACCCCAGGCAGCGCTATAGGCTTGGGGCGGAGTGGCTGGAGGACTGTGTGGAGGAAATGGACCTGGGGGTACTGATTGATGCACGGCTGAACATGAGCCGACAGTGTGCGCGGGTGGCCAAGAAGGCCAACGGCATCCTGGCTTGCATCAAAAATAGTGTTACTAGTAGGAGCAGGGAGGTAATTGTCCCCCTGTACTCAGCACTTGTGAGGCCGCATCTCGAGTACTGTGTTCAGTTTTGGGCCCCTCACTACAGGAAAGACATTGAGGCTCTGGAACGCGTTCAGAGGAGGGCTACTAAGCTGGTGAGGGGTCTGGAACACAGGCCTTATGAAGAGCGTCTGAGGAAGCTGGGATTGTTCAGCCTGGAGAAGAGGAGGCTTAGGGGAGACCTTATAGCTCTCTATAACTTCCTGAAGGGAGGTTGTAGTGAGCTGGGGGTCGGCCTCTTCTCCCGTGTAGGCAGTGACAGAACTAGAGGGAATGGTAGCAAGCTGCGCCAGGAGAGATTCAGGCTCGACATTAGGAAGCACTACTTCTCAGAAAGGGTAGTCAGGCACTGGAATGCACTGCCCAGGGAGGTGGTGGAGTCACCAACCCTGGGGGTGTTCAAGGAAAGACTGGATGTTGTATTGAGGGATATGGTTTAGTGGGAGCTAGTAGTAATAGGTGAATGGTTGGACTGGATGATCTTCTAGGTCTTTTCCAACCTTGATAATTCTGTGATTCTGTGAATTTGCACAATATCTTAAGACAAAGAGTTAGAAGAGCAGGATAAAGTTTTTAGTTTGAATCACAGGAGGCCTTTTATAAGATATGGTTGGAATCAGTGTAGAGGACACACGAGTAAAAAGCAGCTTGAATGTGTGTTTTAATGTAACAATCATTGGCAGTGCAGCCTATGTAATACATTACTGCTGACTTGCACTTCTCTTAGGAGCACCCCTACAACTATGATGGCTTCAATAACACTTTGGATACCACATCAGAAACATCAAACCCTTAATGTTTTTTGTTTAACTTCGTCAATTTGACACAACCCTTATTTTGTTTTGTGTTCTGCCATCATAAATCCTTGTTTTATGGTGTACTGATATGACCCTACTGAAGAGAACTGATAGCAGAATTTGGCCCTGGGTATTTTGGACGTTTACTCTCATTTTCCATGTTTCATTTGTAACTACTACCTATAGAATTTTCCTGGGTATCATGCTTTTTTATTTCAAGTGAAAATCTTAGAGCTAAAATCTAAAGGGAAAACGTGCAGAGAGGATGCCTTTATCAGGAGCCATTGCTTGTCAAAAATTAAACAAAAAGAAGTGAAATGGAATTACAGGAGTGTCCTATCCTGCAACATCATCTTTTATTCAGGCACTAGAGGACACTAAAGAGATTGCTGGCTAAATAACACATTATGTCTTAAAATGCTTATGTCTGACTGCCTGGGAATTGGATACAGAGAAGGCAATAGCGGCCTAGGAAGAGAGTGTGAACTGGTGTAAATGGATTTAGCAGTGTGGAAGCCAGTAAGAAATATAGCAAACCGAGCACCAACCCTCCCAGCCTCTAAACAGTGTGGGTTTCTGTTCAGTAAACAGAATTTAGCACTTTGAGTGACTGTGATATTAAAGTAGACGTGCAGCCACTCATTTTGCATAAGCAAAATTCTCTGCTGTTTCCATATGAGTCTGTGTTCTGTGTTTTATAGCAAATATGAAAAAGCCTATCGTTGGGCTGACATATCTTTAAAATGCATCATAACTACCGCTTTCCCTTTAAAATGTCATTTTTTAATGAATTTGCAGCGTAGTTTTTTAATTGAGGGACATTTAGGGGGCTAGAACAGACCAATGAGTGCATGGTGTACAAGCTGGTATCCAGGAAAGGGCAATGCAAAAATGTCACAAAAATAGAGAAATAAAGTACTGAAAAAAGGAACTGAAGGCTTTATTGATGCATGTGCTCGATACCGTGTCTCTAGGAAGAGCAGGCATAGAAATCTCAGTACATAATTAAAATTATTACTTAATTGGCACAGAAGAGGCTTTAGGGAATAACTCACATGTCTGCAATATTGATATACGAGGGTATGTCTGGCTCAAGCAGTTTGGGCTGATAAAAGGAGGAAAATATATTGCTTAACGCTTAAGAAGACATAGAGAAAGAGGAAGCAGAGGCATAAAACAGCCACCAGTGAAAGTATCTGCTAAAAATAAAAGGAATGAGACAACAGTCCTTACATAGGTCAACTGTGATGACTATTTTAAAGAGTTAAAGCAGCTGGTCCTTTTATTCTAAAATGAACATTTCTCTAAAAAGTAAAAGTTTCACATATCTGGGTGAAGGAGCCCATTTGCATATTGTTTCTACTCTTCCAGGCAGGAGAAGCTTCCAGCCTGGATGAGAGCATAAATTTATTTTAAAGGAAGCAGGTTTGAGATGATGCAGCACATACTCCTAGGAACTCCTTTTCAGGCACAGGAACTTCTTACATTGCACATCTTCCTCTGATAGTATCAAATGATGGATATCATTCCCATCTGGATGCCTACCAGTGTGACCTGTCCCTAGGTGACCTGCTTTGGTGGGGTGGGGGTGGGGGTTGGATTCAATGATCTTTGGAGGTCCCTTCCAACCCCTAAAATTCTGTGAATCATAAAAGAGGCTATCCTTGGCCTGAGGAACACCTTGAAACAACAGCTAAAGTAGACATTCCTGGTGTGTAATGAGATCAAATACTGTGGGAGCACCAGAAACTGAACTGTAGATGTAACCAAACCATAGAAAAAGCTCCTGCAATGCACTGAAAGCAATTTCTTGACACTGGAACTTAAAAAAAAGCAATTAAAAATAGTTATTCTTGATTATGAATAACAGGGAAAAATAAATGGCAGTTTAAAGACGAAAGGCACAATTCTTTTGAAAGGAAGGAGAAAGGATAGAAGACAAAGACACTGGACAGACTTAAAAAAGCCAGGTCATAACCTTTCTGCAGAAGGAAGGTCAAGAAAAAAGATTTCAGGAGAATTAACAGCCTCAGAAAAGAAATTTGTACATCTGTGCAAAGGAGGGATAAGGGAGCAACTTCCTAAATCACGAGCACTTGCTGGACCTGAACAAAACTTTTGAGATAACAGTCTGGTATTGAGGATGAGAAGACCTTGTATGCATAGCATTGGAAGTACAAGAACTAAGGCAGAACTCTCAAGGGATAAAAAATAACAAGAAAACATTTTATAACTATGCTCGTAATAAGGGGAAGACCAAGAAGTAATTAGAGAGGGGGAAAAAATAAAAAAAGCAAGCTTATTTCAGTTTATAATAAAAAGGTGGAAAGGATTTGATATACAGCCTGCTTTGGCCATTGCATTGGTTGATACCATTAACACCAGTGACAAGAATCCTAGAACGGCAGACTGGTGTATGAATGTATTTGAATGCTTGGATAGGTTGGCATCTTCACCCTGAGTGGACTTGAAACTTCTTCAGGAATACTTCAAGAACAAACAGAAACATTGTCAGAACCATTAACTATTATTCTGTAACCTTATTCAGAAAGGATGACATTCCATAAAGGGCAAACATATTACCTGTCTTTAAACATAGTAAAAAAGAAAAAGGAAATTACAGACCAGTCAGCTCAACTTTAATGCCTAGAATGGTTACAGAAGAAATAATCAGAAACCTTGGAAAACAGCTAAATGACAAATAACAGCCAGGGTAGGCTTGGGAAAAAAATAAGTCACATCAACTAAATCTCTTTCTCTGAAGAATAGTAGGCTTTTCAGATGAAAATGTCAACTGATTTAGTAAGCTGGTCCACTCTCTGTCATATCCTGTTCTCCTAAAAACCTTAAGCAGAACTCGTCTTGACGAAATGATATGAAAAAAGGGACTGGGGAACTGTGCTCCCAAAATAACTCAAAAAATTTCTGATTAAAGTTAGAAAATATTTCAAATTATGTTCTAAACAGATTTTCTGGTGTCAGTCACTATTTCCATCATTGGCGTTGTTAAAGAGTGTATTTATTTCACATGCAGATGGCAAACTGGAAGCAGCTGGAACTATGGTGGACAGTATTTAGAACGCAGAATAATTGGCAAATAGGATATATGGCCTGAAAAATAGCAAAGGTGTGACTTGATGTGGATAAACGTGTGAGGCTTGGGTGGAGCAATAAGAACAGAAAACATGGCCCTTGAGGGAAGAGTTGAGAAAGCCGAGAAGAGATTCTGATGTGGTAGCACTCTTCAAATATGCCAAGGAGGCTACAAAGGAAAAAGGGACTGTCTGTATGTATAAAGAAGAGAGGTGGTGGTTTTTAAAGGCAGGAAAGGGGTTTCTGGCTGTACATCAGGGGAAAAAAATCCCTAATTAGCTTTGTTAAGCAGTAGACCTGTGTACTAAGAATATTGGACACTGCAACCTTTCGAGTAAACATGAGTTAGAAACACTGAGTATTGTTAATCTTGCCTGGGCATACACTAGACAACCTCTGGAGGTTGCTTTCACATCTATTTTTCATGAGAGCAATCATTAACCATTACCAACTTGTAATTTCATTTTAGTTGAGGGCCAATACAACTTTTGTAGGACATGTAAGTGTTCAGTTTCTTTAAAAAAAGTGCAGCATTCTTTTCTGTGTATTTTGTTCCATAACCTGCTTTGACAGGGGGGTTGGACTTTATGATCTCTTGAGGTGCCTTCCAACCCCAACAATTCTGTGTGATTCTGTGTGTGACAACATTAGCTAACACAACTCCTCTGAGTTTACCCATAGAAAATTAACAAGAGCAAAATAAAACATGGCATGTATTTAAAATACCTATAAAAATACTTAAAGAACTTTTTATGTATTGATACTTAGTCACTCCATCAAAAAGAAAACAAATGCTGTAGGTTATACTGGAAGGGGAACTGTGTGCTCGGTACTGTAAAGCTCCTGTAATAAAGTGTGTGCGATATACTGAACGTGAAGCCTCTCAGATGGGGCCCCATGTTTCTTCCTCTACGATCTAAAGCCAGTGGGTGGAGAAATGTGTAGTTTGACTTGGAAAAGGCAGCTGCTCTGCTCAGCGGGTGAGAATATGGGGGAAGAGCGTGTGTGGGGGTGGAAGGCGGACAACGCGAGGGACTGCGCATCGCCTCTCAGGGCGTGATGGTGTTGAACATATTAAGTAGCAGTAAAAATAACCAACTAGCACAACTTTGCAATTCCTGTGTGTGGTCAGTTTGACTGATGCTCTTGTTCCTCCTGAATATGCTGAACTCCCAGCAGCCTTCACTTGTTCCAGGCAGATCAGGTAACAGAATATGCTGTAAATCGTTCGATGTTAGGAAAAGGAACTAAATCCAAAAGATTACATATCTGGTTTGTTTAAATTAAATAAATTTAGGTTTTTGGGGTTTTTTTTTCAGAGCTAAATTTTCTCGAGGTAAAGGATTAAAAGTACCCTCCAGATGATAAAAAAGTGCTCCAATTTTATTGACTGTGGAGCTAATTTACCCATGCCTTACCTATCATTTTAAGCATCGTAGCACTGTGGATAAAAGATATGCTTGCTGTGCTTTGGTGGCTGCAACTAGAATTTACTGAACAATGTAATCTCTGGAGTCTAACTACTCCTATTCCCACTGATGCCATAATACTGTAACTTTTGTTAAGTAATGCCTGAAAAAAAAATATCTTGCCCTTGTCTTTGTTCTTTATGGGCATTTTTGTAGTGGCATGTTAAAGTGAGCAAATAGTTTCAGAAAGAAATATGCTCCTCTCTTCTTGTGACTAGGATAAAGCAGATAAGATGAGACTGAGATGAGTTGAGCTAAGACACAGAGGTGGCAGTCATGTCTCACTAAACAAGAGAGAATGATTTAGGTACTCTGTTCCTCTGACTCTTTTCATTCTTGTTATTTAGATATATTTACCACCTTTAACTGCCATTGCAAGTAGTAGCTTCTGTGATGAGCCTCTGCGATAAACATCTTTTAAACATCTTTGCTTGAATCTCTGCATCAGAACACCTGAACATCTGCCGCAGATGACGAAACAAAATTAACCAAATTCCATTTCATTTCCTGCTGCCCTGTCCAACTCAACAGCTTTGCAAGAGCCACAGCTTCACAAAATTCTCAGCAGCTGAGTCTGTTTCAGACCTCCATCATCTGTCACTCTACTCGTATATTCTGTGCCTTTATTTAATTTTAGAGAAAGACCTTCGATATCACTGACTTTGGGTTTTTTTTTTGGGGGGGGTTGGTGCAAAATTAAAAACACGGACCAAAAACACCCCCGGTGTTTTACACATTCTGCCTGAAAAGAAATATTTTGCTTAGTTCTATGATCTGGTTTAGTCAGCTGCATTAGAAGGTGGTGGTGGGGGAAGGGTGTGAATTAAACGTCCTAAGTGGCCAGCAGGCAGAAGATAAAATTAAAACTCTGCTTGAGGTCTCTTACTATCATGTCAAGGATGAAATGAAGTGCCTATTAAGCTCAAGAGAGTGTCAGAAGATTGAGGCTGCTGGGTGCGCACGCCCTCCCCGTGCAGAGGAAGGAAGGAAGGAGAGTGGGGCTGTGCTAGCTGTGCCAGCCTCGCATCCCCCCGGAACGCTGCCGAAGACAAGCCTGCGGCAGCCAGTGGGACACCAGTCACCAACCGCGGACTTGTTTCTGTCAGCCCTGACTGCAGCGTCATGGCTGATGTTGTGTTAGTTAACATATCCCCTCAAGTCTTGTTCTTGCACAGCTCATTAGGCACTCCCCAGCTCTTTATATTGACTGAGATTTGTGCTGCCAAACGCATCCGTGGCTTGCAAAGTGCTCGTTTGTTTATTTATATATATATATATATATAATTTTTTTTTGCAGGTCAGCTGTGTAAAAGGTCTTTATGCCACTTTTGGCACAAATGGTACAGCCATTTATACTGTACTGGCTTGCGCAGATATCCCAAAATTATATCCCTATGCAACCCGTGAGCTATTCCTTTAGAGCGTGATGCAAGTTCCTAAAATGGCCAAGACCAGAAACAGAACTGCTTGGAGCATTTAATCCAAAGAATCTTTGTAAAAAAAAATTAATAATAAATAAAAGCTCTCTCCACTTCTTGCTTGAAAAGTATTTTGGAAGGCTGTAAGAGCTTCTGGTAGAAGCTGGCATTTTACAAGGCAAGCAGCTGCACCTTCACACTTTACAAAAAAAAAAAATAGTAAAAAATCCAATTTTCCTTTAAAATAGTCAGGATAGAAAATTTTCCACTAGTGTAACAGAGGAGAAAAAACTGGTACTGAATTCCTTGACAGATTGCTTCAAGATAACAGCCCACTCTCAAGTCAGTATAAGGTGAAATAATTACAAGTATCCAGCGTGGTAAGGAATTAAATCCCTGCAGAGCTCATTTGCATCTGGACATTATGGCCTCAGAAAATATTTTTGATAGGAAATGCCCTGTCTTTCTCGTCTGTCAAAGAAACAGTCAATGAACCCTCCTTTGATCCTGAAATTGCTTTTAAATGATACAAGTCCACAGGTCCTCATTATGTTGCTTTCTAATAGGTATGGGAAAGGCCAATTTCTTTTTTCATTTGGAAAAAAAAATTAGACAAACATTTGGGCACGCTTCAGATCTGAAAGAAGAGCAGACAATTTCAAAATGAAACAAACACAGCTTGAGAACACCTGTTTGGAGGTCAGTTAGTTTATGCAGCAGGTAGACCATCTTGGAAAGAAAGGATAAAAGGTGAAAGGTGCAAATCTCTTTCTATCTTTGAAGGAGAGAAAGACAGTTCTCAGGCTGTTAATTGCATTAATAGAGGGAGGGATTGTATTATGTGCAGTACAACTGCTAGCTCTGCTGAGTCTGTGGTTCTTGTATCCAGTAAACTTCTGAATTTTAGCTCCCATGCTCATTTTTGGAAGGTATTTTGTGGCTTTTCCCTAAGCTGCCAGGCTGAGGATTAGAGATAGAATGATTATTCTGTGAGAAATGTTCATCCACTGGCAACCGCCTAATCCTTTATAGATTGCCTGGGTGAGTTCATTCTCCTGTGAAGTGTTTGCTTAGTTTCACTGACATAATTACCCTGAGCACATCTGATGTGCTGGCTGATGAATACAACATGCCTGGGCGTGAAAGAGCAAGCCTGGCAGGATATTTAGAGTGGCTCTTTAGGTTTGCTCGTGGAGATCAGAACCAAGGCATATGGCAGTTGCATGTCCATTGGTTGCTCAGTCTCTGCCAGTGATGGGCATGATCTAGCATGGATTAACAGTGGTAGTAGCCTCTTGGTGCAAGAGGAATTCAAACTTCTGTATGCCTGAGGGAGCCATTGTGCTGAGCTTTGCACACTGAGAGCTGCAGGGCCGAAGCTTGACCATCGTGGTTTGACAAGATGGCATTTCACCAGGGTGCCTGGGGTCAGACGGGGGGTCTTTGTGCCTGCCAAGTTGTTCTTGCAGACAGGATGTGTGAGACTCTCTTCCAAGTAATAATCTGATTCTTCTCCAAGAAACTAACCGTCAATCAGTCATAAAATAGGAGCAGGCCATAGCCCTTGGTTGCCATGCTGTTTTGATCTGTCACTTTTTTTCCAAAGGACAGCAAAGGAGAACCGTAAACAGGTCAGGTGGTGCTGGCAAAATATGACAACCACGGTGAGAGGGCTGGACTGTCTGTAACTCCAAGACATTTTTAATATTAATGAAGGATGATCCATCAGCAGATGGAACTATAACTAATAGCTGTTCTGCTGTTTGGGTTCATTATTTCAAGATGACACGTTTGTGAAAATGCTATGCAGTTTAGAGTGTATTCGGCTAGCATTAGATAGTAGTTGCCAAAAAGATTTGAGGAATTAGAAGCAAAGTTTGTGGGGATTAAATAAGTTTAAATTTATCATAGACCTAAGCTCTTGAAGAGGTCTTTGGCACCTGTTAAGTCATTTGATCTTGGAGGCCTGTGAGTACCCTCAGAGTGCTCTGATTACACGGCCCATGGGAAGGCTTGGGCATGCCAAGACTTCTGAGACCTCTGGACTGCTTCTGAACTTTAAGCTGTGCCTAGCTTGCCTGATCCTCTCCACTGTACTAGCCCAGGGGCAATTATCTGTCAGCTCCTTTATGGGGAACTGTTGTGGAGGGATAAGCAGAGGAAAGGAAGAAAGTTTAAAGCTGTGGCACTGTGAAATATGAACTACCACATTTCTCCACTGCTCATGCAGCACCTCCCTCTTCCCTATCAACTTGACTTATCAACCAGGCCCTATCAACTTTGCAGGCACTTTAACATCTGAATGGAGCATACCAGCACCCATGGTATGGCACTGGCTGGCTTGTTTTATTTGAATTTTTGTCTTATGTACTTGACAGGGGGCAGGGCTGTGCCCTAGTGGACAATGCCACCTTCCATGTGTGTCAGCAGCAGTGTTCCCCCTTATCTTATGCCCTATCTGTTGCATATCTTTGCATTGTCTGGGCCCATTAAGGCCAAATGGAGACCCTCTGGGACTCAGGGCATATTGTTTGTTGAAGGGATTCCAAGGCTCAACCCAGGTTTTCGTTGTTGGATTATGCAGCACTGCCCATTTAGTGTCCTTTTGCAGGACAACTCAAGACTGAGCTATCTACACAGCTCTCCATGGGCTGTCTCTGAAGAGATGAGGCCTCAAGGTAATCCAAGGCTGAGTAGTTTTACAACCCACCATGAGTCACCTGGGGCTAGACATTGCTGCCTGATGGGACATTTCCAAAACCTGTTTGTGGAACTCTGAGCCAGATGATCCTTACACTGCCACATTGTCTCAGCTGGGATCTGGTTCATGGGTGGTGACTGCAAACAGGCCGAGGAAGCTGGGAATAGTATATAGGGGTGGATGACACTAGAAAAGCTAGGGATTCAGATCTTGTAGGTCTGAAATGATCCAACCACAGGAATAGCAATTATCAAGCAGACCAAGAAGCATTTACAGAGTGATGCCAACGGCCTGTGGCCATGTGCCTCACTAGCTCAAGGGGTCTATGAGCCTCAGCTGTTTTTCACTGGGAAAACATGGCATGAAAAAGTGTGTGAATTGCATGGACACACAAGGCTTGGCTTTTGATTTCCAGTAGTGCAGCAAAGGTCCCATGTAGGATTATATGTAGGATGTACATCAAAAAACAAAGGCAATGTGGATGGAGTAGACATATCAGTTCTGCTTACAGTTGGAAGTTGCAGGGAGCTCTGACTTCTGACACTTCAACAAGGATGGGCTTTCCATAAAGAAAATACTGTAAGGTGATAGTGTTCTTCAGTAGAGGTGATGGCACTCTATAGAAGTATTTGGTGCTAGGTGCAATAGCTCTAACTGTTCAATAGATGGAAGGGCTGAACTAAGTCCCAATGTTTTTGATAGAATAATGTTCATGAATACCCTGTATTGCAACTAAAGGCTTCAACAATGAAAAGAATTCATTGATGCTTTATAGCACAGGCAATATAAAAAAAATACATAAATTATAAAAAAAAAAAAGAGCAGCAGCAGCAGCTATACATAATGCTAAGTGTAAGGACATTCTGACTGATAATATATCCTAGGTTGTGCTATATGAAGTATTGACACAGTTTGCTCTAGGAATGCTATCTGGTCTCACATGACACCTCCAACATGGTTCAAGACCAGGAGTATGTCAATGTCTATAGAATTTGATTTTTGGCCTTGCTAAAAGGGAGACCCTTTCCTGGAGCAGAGGAAACTGAATTAGTTCATGCTGACCTCAATTAGACTCACACAATCATAGAATGGTTTGGGCTGGAAGGGACCTCAAAGATCATCTATTTCCACCCTCCCTGCCCACACTACACTACACCAGGTTGCTGAAAGCCCTATCCAGCCTGGCCTTGTACACTGCCAGGGAGGGGGCAGCCACAGCTTCTCTGGGCAGCCTGTGCCAGGGCCTCACCACCCTCACAGTAAGGAATTTATTCTTTATATCTGATCTAAACCTACCCTCTTTCAGCTTTAACCCATTACCCCTCACCCTATCACCACACTCCCCAATGAAGGGTCCCTCTCCAGCTTTTCTGTAGGCCCCCTTTAGTTTTTTTCCTATATTTATTTGGGCTTTATTACTTCAGTAGTGTTTTAGATCTCTGTTTAACAAGCAAACTAAGGCCTGAACATTAAGTTATTCCAGGATTTAGAAGACTCAAACAGAGATCATTAAAATGTATTTGTAGGACTAATATTCTAGTTTCTTTGCAGAAATCCGTTGACCAAATAAATGCATATTAAAAGCATATTAAATAACGAGGGACTTTTAGAAAATTATTTTAAATAATAATCTCCTATTATTTTATGTTCCCATTTAAAGTTTCTGGCAACCTTCATATGCAGCACTGAGTTTTCTTGAGTGCTTTGCCTAATTAGTTTGCAGAGAACTGACAGCTGACATGACTTCCATTAATCAGTTCTGATACTCTACATTAGGTTTTCTTTTACCTTGTGTATTAACTTAGTGCTGAGGGGCTGTCAGCTGGTGGTTGAGAATCCTTTTGGGATTGAACATTTGCTTGAAACTGAAGTGTAGGAAGATAATAAATCATGTGAATTTCTGGCACTTCTCCCCCTTTGTCATTAGACTTTTGGAGCAATTAAAGCCTGACAGTTCAGCCACATTGATTCACTTATTTTGCTTAAAAATTAAATGCAATGTTTGGATTTTATCAAACAGAATCTTTGTTTTTCTGGATTTTTGTTTGCATTTGTTAACAACTTGTTCCCCTGTTTCAGAGATTGTTTTCTATGTCTTGACAAGTCTTTTAAAAATCTATGAATTTTATTTTTCTATGTTTAAGAATACTCAGGACAATTCATAAACTACAGAGAGTGCAGAATAATATCACTAGAATACTGCTACCATCTATGAGAATTTAATGTATTATGTCTAGCTTTTGAAATCTTCCTTCCTCAGTAAATGCAGGAACTCATGAAATAAAAATACGTGTGTTGGCATGACTGGCTTCTGCCTCAGACAGCTGGCGTCTTTAATCCTTTCTTACCTGTTATTAAGTTGTATTTTGCAATCATGAAGATGTGATAACACAGAATATTTTTATAAACAACAACAGAAAATAAAGAGGTGCATTTGGTAATTCAGTTAGACTCGGCTGTGAATAACTTTGTGTAGCCTTAACTCTGCTTTCTCCCAGCTAAGCATCCAATCCCTACTGGCCTTTAGATAGACTTTATGTACTAGCCAGACTACAATATACATGACTTATTTGGCAGTCATTGCACTTGGCTTTTTGTAGTTCCAGTGACTGTCACTTTCTGCCTCATATTTCAGCTGAAAAAAGTCTCACATAACTTAATGTCACATAGAATTTCCAGTATTAACTGGAGGACTGCTTAAAATCCAAGGGTATCTGTCATTCGTTACCCCATTTGACAGAAAGGAGCTTTACTAAATATTAAAGTAGCATATTTACATAGCAGCAGTCTTGGCACATACAGATGTTTCAAAGTAATATGGTGAAAATCAAAAAAAGTACCTTACCTGATGTTCCAAGTGCAAGCTGTATGAGTTGAAAAGGAGCTCAATACAACCCAGACCCTTTAGTGGCTCATAATCCAACATTTCTACTAAATAAAAAAATATAGAATTTATGATTCAGAGGACAAGATGGTTGAAATTATTAAGCCTTTCATGTTAACTTAATTGCAAACAATATTAAGTACTCATAACAGCAAAAAAGAATCTAAAAAAATGTTCATCAAGTTTAACATTTCATATTAATTTAAGAACTCACTGAGAAGTCAACTGCAATGGAAATGGAACTAAATATGGAAATTAGTTACATTAAGTAATTAAGAATTTGTGCATTGCAGAAAGTTTTCATGAAGTATCAGCTGTGTCTATAAATATTTCATATGCATCTTAACTGCTAACAATTTATGAGCAAGCAGGAATTACTTTATACTCCTACAATACATAAAAATGTCCTTATACAAGACTATATAAATGTAACGTAATGGAACACCACCTCTTTTGGATATATATATATATATTATCAGATAATGAACAGTGTTCTTGTAAAGTATAACAGATGATTAACAGTTAAGATTACCGATTCAGTCAGATACTGGGTAAGGATATGTTTGTGTAGGCTCTGCCACTTCCCCAGGAGTAACCAGTTCATCACTGTGTCAGTGTTGTGTTTGCTCTGGGTTCACAGGGTATTTGAGTAAGCTCATAGCTGTGGCCAGCTCTCTGGAAATTCAGTCGTTGACAGGGTTAAGCATTAACCCTAGTGAGGCAGAGTCCTCCACAAAGTTAGAGGGGCAGCTTGGAAGAATGGAAATAAGAACTTTATTTTGATTTACATCTTTGCATGCACAATGTTTTTGACAGGCAAGATGGGATTTATTTTTTTGTAATATATATATTTTACCATTGTGATAAATAAATGAGGGGAGGACCCTCCTGTGGTTACTTCAAAACCCTCAAGTTCCCTGGCTGATTAGTGAAAACATGCAGTCAGGTAGATAAAGTTATTCTGTATCACCTGCAAAGAATCTTGAGTATCAAAAAATCAAACCCAAAAAGCCAAGACAAAAACCTGCAACATGTGAATTGAAGATGTTAAAAAATTCCCAGATAAGTTACTTAAGAAAATGAACAATGGGCAGCCATGTGGAAAATACGATTCATCCACATAGCTGATGTTATTGGAGCCAATTGATCTGCTATGCTCTGCATGCCATGCTCCAGGCCTGCTCATACAAATTTGATTGTACTGTGCTACTAAATGTGATGGGAATGGTGTTTGAACTTTCTTCCCACCACAAGTAATTTTTTGGCATTCATGATGTTACTTAAATAATTAAGAGTGGAGTAGTCTGGCAAATAAGAACATGAAAAACTGGAAATCAATCACCACAGTTGAAAAGGAAGGAACAAGATTGTAAATAAGACCTGTCAATGTACAAAATATGATGTATTTGATAATAATTTAGAAAAGCTGAAGCTACTTAATATTTTGGATGGGAGTGTTACATGCCAAAAGCAGCTTATTAGGGCATGACAATTTATGTGTAAAATGTAGTCCGATATAGCAGTGGATATTATTGTTTGATTTCAGAGCTTGTTGCAAGGCTGTATTTACATTCACACTGGTTTGTAAAGGCAGTTCATCTCACTAAGTTGTTACACCTGCTTATAATATGCTAATAGAATAAATAGCAGTTTTGGTAGCTTAAGTGTTAAGATTTGCCTTGAACCTAATTTTCAGCATTTGTTGCCAACTTACCGTCTCCAGTGACTCAAAAGAAAGCATTTGGATCTCTCCTCATGTTGAGACATTTCTAAAATCAGATAGCTAAAAGTGGAAGCATCTCCTAGACATAGCCAGAGAGATCTTGCAGCAGCAGGGAAACCGAGGGCTAAAATTTATCTGCTTTTTGGAAAACTGATGCCTTAATGCAACATTGAGGTCCTTGAGAGCGTCCAGAGAAGGACAAACAGGCTGGTGAAGGGGCTATGAGGAGCGGCTGAGGGAGCTGGGGCTGTTTAGCTTAGAGAAGAGGAGGCCTTATCACCACTTACAACTATCTGAAGGGAGGTTATAGAGAGATAGGTGATGGTCTCCTCAGCCAGGTGACAGGAGATAGGACAAGGGGGAATGGCATGAAGCTGTGCCAGGGCAGGTTTAGATTGGACGTTAGGAAAAAATCTTTTACTGAAAGAGTTGTCAGGGCCTGGAACTGGCTGCCCAGGGAGGGGGTTGAGTCACCTTCCCTGGGTGTGTTCAAAAAAAGGGTAGATGAGGTACTTAGGGATGTGGTTTAGTTTAGGATGAGAATGGTTGGGCTTGATGATCTTCAAAGGTCTTTTCCAACCTTGTGATTCTGTGATTCTGTAAATGAGTGGCAGTGGTATAGAGGTGAATTGATAGGATTGCAGGGTTGAGGGTGAACACATACAGTTTGGTCTTGGCTGTGGTGATCTTTCTGTGGGGAGAGTAGGACTGCAGTGGAAGCTTGGATTTCAATACACCTTTTTTAATACCTTTCTTTTTGTTTGTTTGAGAAAGACCCTGAACATTAAGATCTCAAAGTTTTTTGATCAGATTAATCGATATATTTAATAGATAACTGGAAATTTGCAGCAACATTTGTTTCAGACATTTCTAGAGCTTTCAAAACAAAATTTCAGCTTGTTAATAAATTGTTGCTAATAATTCCATCTACCAGAATCGTAAGAAGCTTTTTACTTCAGATTAATGGAATTGCTTTATATGCCTAACTAAGCTGACAATACAGACCTGAGCTGTGGTGCCCAAGAAGCTCTCTGTTGACTTCTGTGGGGCTGCAGGCATTCTGTGATAGGATCTTAACTGGAGAATCAGGACCTGATGAAGTGAAACAGTATCTTCAGGGATGCTAAAAACATCTGGGCCAACAAAAAGCACAATTCCCTTCATACAGAATGATGTTTATTTTCCCCTTAATGCCTCTTCTAATTTTTACTGTCATGACTGGTTATCTGCTTTTTAATTTCCCATTTTGTCTTTGAATTGTAAATTCCAAATGTAACATTTTATTGAAATTGTAATAATTTATAGGAACAATAAGTGATTTGATGACATATTATGTCAGCAGATTAGAAAAGTGGATTATACACACATTTCCTAAGATCAAAGAAAAAGATCCCTAGAATTATTTTCCTTTTAAACATGTACATTACTCACTGTGTTAATGTTCATTATGCAAGTTCTACTGTATTTAGGGAAATCTGGATCCTGGAAGAGAAATCATTTGATCAAACATGATTAAACCTTTCCGTCAGATTTTTCAGCCTACAGAAGAGAATTCTGAATGCCTGGAGAGACTTGACTTCTCTTCAAAAGCTTTTGAAGCATAATTTGATTCAGTCAGACCCACCTCCATAATTCTCTACCAAAATAAGGAAAATTCCTTAAGGAAAACTGAATTTTAACTTTGCTACAGAGTCATCTGTGGAGGCGTAGGCAAGATATGATTTCCAAAGAAGTAAAGAACAGAACTGTTAGTGTGTATAGTTTTTCCACAGAACTAAAATATCATAATTCTGGAAAAGTGACAGTAAAAGTTGAAATAACATAATTATGTCTGAAAGTAATTGTTTTCCATGTACACTCAATTTCTATATAACTGGTTATCTGGGATAGTTGTGTAAGAACAAAGATTTTTAAAGTGTTTCTTAAACACTGGCTGTTTCTTAAATGCATGTGTTTTCTGTAAGTTGCTGGACTAATGATGCTTTTTTATTAGTATTTTTATGTACTCAAAGGGTATCATTCCAGGGCAGAATCTCAACAAATACCTGGGCATGTGAGCGCATCTTTTCTGATGGTCGTTTAACCTGTGACACCTCTGAAGACTGTCAGCAAGAGTAGCGCACGGGAGGTCTGTATATAAGAGGTATAAATAAGCAAATGATGGAATATATGAAGTAAGAAATCATCTCTTAGAACCTATAAATATTTTATCACCTGGCCAACAGGTTTATCACCTGGACAACCAGGCCAACAGGTTTTATCACCTGGTCAACCATGCCAACAGGTTTATCTAGCTCCTAGGAGGAGGTCAATGAGAAAATGCTTACAGTGATGGTGTAGGTAGCTGTTTAATCACGATAAGAGGGATGAACTTACTGCAAACTTGGGTACAGTAGCTCGTAACAATTACGAAATATATAGAGATTTTCGAAATGTGTTTGTGATTTACTGTGATAACCCATTAGCCATGGAATTTCAGACTTTTTCTCCAACTTGCAAGTTCCTGAATGATTATTGAGGCTCTTTAGTTCAGCTTTGAAAAAGGGAGGTAAACCAGGAAGGATAGGGGATAGCCCAGCTTTTCTGCCAAGGGTGAGGAATCACAGAATGGTTGAAGCTGGAAGGCACTTCTGAAGGTCACCTTGTTCAATCACCCCTGCCCAGGCAGGGACACCTGGAACTGGCTGCCCATGACAGTATCCAGATGGCTTTTGAATATCTCCAACGAAGGAGACTCCACGGTCTTCTGGGCAACCTGTGCCAGTGCTCTGTCACCTCCAAAGCGAAAAAGTGTTCTCTGATGTTTAGAGGGAACCTCCTGAGCTTCTGTTTGTGCCCATTGCCTCTGGTCCTGTCACTGGGTACCACTGAAAAGAACCCAGTTCTATCCTCTTTACACCCTCACTTCAAATAACTGCACGCTGATTAGATTTCCCCTGAACCTTTTCTTCTATGGGCTAAAAGGAAAGTGAAGGATGGGCTGTGGTTATTCATGATACTGTGAGAACTGTTCTGCAGCAGAGGAAAACAAAGCATGCAGTTAGTTGAGGTTTCAGGATAGATTTTGGCTTACATTAGGGTCTGCTTGTACTTTGTGGCCAAGTAAAGGGAGTTCAAAAACCCCATGAATTACATGTACAGCCACATTAAGGCTAATTTATGTTGCCTCAGCAGTATAAAGGGTGTCTGAGGTTACAGTGATGTAATCAAAATGGATTAAGTTTTCACATTCTACGAAGAAACTGCTCAATGTCTGAGCCACAGTAAGTGAAATGAGAGTGTGAGATCTTAACCCTCTACCGTCACGAAGAAGGAAACCTGTTCTTTTCAGTTTCAAAATCTATATTGTATAGCCTCATAGCCAAAATAATTAGCTTGTCTGAGGAGATGGGGGAAAAACTTCTACAAGAGGCCTGGATTTGTTCTCTGCATCTGTAATTAACAAATTTGAAATGAAAAAAAGAAGTCAGAAGTAGAAATAGTAGAAAGACCTACTCTGCACCCGGGAGGTGGTTAAGACGTGAGAGAGGAAGAGAGGTGATGAAGGGTTCTGTCTGGATCTCAGTAAAGAGGCTCAGAAATAAATGGCTTAATAAAATAACTGTTTAGACAGGATAAAAAGATAGTGAGTATATCTTATATCACTTCAGATATTGAGAACCTTGTGTTCGTGCAGCATTGGATAGATCCTGGATGTATTTTCCTATGGCACACTGTGCAGATCCCATTCATGGAGGGAAGCCTCTCAGTTTTGGCTATTTGACCCTTTATATAATTTTCTTACAAGAAAACAACTTTGTTCATAAAGGATGTTTCAATGAGAACTTCTTGCTGTACTTTTAGATAAAGGCAAGACCACGTAGGTGGTCCAATCTCTGGCAGAAAGTGGGAACCGCATGCAGATTCCTCCATTGCAGTGAGATGATGGAGCTGACCCTGTGACCGAGGATTTGTGCAGCACAACACAACCTTGAGGCCACCCTGGACACAACGTGGTGCAGCACAGACCTCTGCCTACTCAGATTAACTGTTCCATGGGTCACTAGGTCCTTGATGTACACTGGTCTCCAAGTTTGGATCAACACAAGACCTTAGGGGAGGAAGATAAATGGAAGGGCTCAGGAAGATAAATGGTAGAGAGAGGGTACAGGAAGTACAACCTAGAACTGTGTAGCATGAGAATGCAAGGCTGAATTTATGTTTGGAATCCAATTAAAAACATGTTATTTGCAAGAAAATATTAAAAGATTAATATTTATATATTATAACAATTATATGCTTGTTATTCCTGTGTGTCTGTGTTCTCTGAAAAGATGATACTGATGGTAGAAAAGGTGGTGAGAATAATAGCTGTAACTACCTTGAAAGAAGACTAATGCAAACTGCCCATTAAATAAATTTCCTTTCAGAAGCTGGTTTCCTCTGTAGTCTCCTTCAATTAGCATGAAACCATCGTGGAGATACAATTATACTTCATTAGGGATCCATGAATCTAGGAAATGAAACAATCCATTCTCTTTAGACTCTGAAGACAGCAACAAGAGATGTGCTTTGTGGATCTAATCTGTTTTCCTTATGTGCCTGCCATGGATTGCAGCAGTTGTTACAAAGTTTGTTTAATGGTTTGTTTTAGCCATATTTCCTACTTACATGGAAATGACTTCACCATTAAAAGTTTTTGGGTTTGTCCCCCTCCCCCCCCCCCCAAAAAAAAAATATTACATAGGAAGATGAGACAGTGTCATAAGAAGTCAGCATGCTACAGTGGCAAAAGCCATTAATAAAGTTGTGATTTATGAACTTCTCAGGATAAAAAGCAAAAGAGTTTGACTTATGCTTTGCTTTCAGTCGATTGAGAAAGCCAAACACTAACTGGCAACAAGTAAAGCTTGGAAGTAGCTCACAAAATCTGAACAGATTGTTTTAAACCTTTTGCTTTTCTGCATTCATGAAGGCCTAGTACTTCTTTGTTTAAAAAGAAACAAATTTGTTCTCAGAAGCTGAGTCATTTAAATGAATTTTCATTGGCGTATTCAGACACTAGTGCTTCAGAATAATGTCCTTAACTAATGACTTCTGGAAGGAAGACAAAGCAGAATGAAATTAGAGACATTCAAGACTCAACAGTAATAGTTTACCTAACTTTGAACATCAGCTGATACAGGTTTTCTAAATTGTTCACGGGAAAACAGAAGCTTGTGTAGAAAGTGTCATTTTGGAAAAAATCTAACATTTCTGTGGAAAGTAAGACACATGTTTGCACATGACTGTATACAGAAGCAACAGGTGTGTTATTTAGCTTGTGTCATATCCACATGAAATATGGAATTTATGGGCACTGGTTGAATTTTCAAGCTGGAGATGTCAGGCAAACTGTATGTGTTTGATACAGCAGATATTGCTAATTGGGAGCTTTCAGATCAAAAACAGCAATAAAAGTCAAAGGCAGAAACTTTTTGTTGTAATCACATGCAGGTTTTAGAATGGGTGGATAGGATTTTTTGCCACACCGAGGATTTGTATAACCAGTGTCCTGTAACACAATATCAGAATGTGATACAAGAAACCAGGATGCAGGGAAATAAGTTTCAGGCTTTTTTTTTTTCTCTTCTCTGATTCAGGCTGATTTCTCAAACTCATGCATCCTGAGTGAGACACTTGACTGCGGCCATCCAGCTAGTATCTTGGTCTCAGTATTACTGCCCATTTGTTGGAAATATTAATTAGGCCAACTAGAGACAGAGTAGCTACCCATCTTGCATTGATGCTCATCCTTGGTGTGGGCTACCACACAGCTGGGGCTTACAACCTGGTCTTCCATGTTCCAGACAGCTAGCCTGGCAAGCAGTTCTTCTGTGAGGAGTAGGCTGGTTGTCTGTCTTCCATTTTGAAAGGCTTGTGACTTTGCTAACATCTAGGGAGAATATATTTTTTAATGCTGAAATTCCCATTGAAAGAGAAACCTCCTGGTCCCCCCAGATGCAATGGTTGTGTCTTGCTGAGAGACAGCTGCTACAGCTCTGGATGAAAGCTGTGAGTAGGCTCTTAGCACATCCACAGAAGGAAAGGAGCTAGAAGAAAAAAATGTATCAGATGAGAAATTTGATGTGACATTGTGTTACAGAGAGGAGAAAATGTTTTTCATTGCTCTGCTGGGAAAAATTATGCTGGTTTTTTCCACTGGAAAAAAACTGCAAGAAAAAGTTTAGAACTTTTCTTTCACACTGATGTCACTATTTATGGACCTACGACCTCTCTCTTTTTGTCTCCACCTCTTCCCTTCATGTCTCTCCTGCCCACTCCCTCCACCCCAAAGCTTCAGTTCCAGAGACACACCTGTGTGTCTCTATTCAACAGAGCAGTTTAAGCTAATGTTTAGGTCCCAATTACTGTTGGACAACAGGATGCTTAAATAAAGCAGGCTGAGCAGCTATGCTGGGCTATCTATAAAGAGAAATGGTGCAGTCAATGAAGTAACACCGGTGTCAGTGAGATCAAAAACTGGAGGATGGAATTAAACTGTAACAAAAAATGTGCTTCATTTTCCCCAGTGTTCTGTTTAAGCAGACTCACTCCAACCTGTTCCTCTTGATGTTTTTCTTCAGTTTTCACTTGCTTTTTCATTACTTTTCTTTAGTAAAAGGGAAGCAGGTTGTTTCTAAACATCATAATGCTGCCTCATTTCTACTTGAGCAGAATTTTACAGCACAATGCCTGTGTTTCAGTTCCCTCAAAAATTTATCAAAAAAGATACTGAACCTGAGATGTGCTTCACAGCAGAGGAACCACAGTTCTGTTTTGTGTGGTATCTTTGCATTATACTCCCACTGTGCAACAATGCAATAACAAATTTAATAAAATCCAATAGAGGGAAATATGTTCTCAAATGAGATGTGAAAACAGATATATTCTTTACTCCTGAAGATGAGGACATCTTACTTCATAATTTTGGACTACAATGACATACAATTCACCATCACTTTGTAGTGAAGTCCTTGTTGCTGTTCCATTGTTAAGATTGCAAGACATTTCCCTTTTAAGTTCTGTTTCATGCTACTTTCAAACTTAGATTTTTACAATCTAGCTGGAAAAACTTACTCTGAAAAAACAAGAGGAATATTATGTTACTACTATTTCTTTCAGAGACCTGAGAAAACCAACAGAAAGATGACATCTGACAAAATTATCTTAATACCCTCTGCGGCACCTCATCTATCTATACCCTCATCTATCTATGTAGATCTATATCTATATCTATCTATATCTATCTATACCCTCATCTATCTGAGTCACTTGAGCAGGTGTTAAAAAAATGTCAGGAGAAGGAAAGTGGGTGAGAGAGCCAGAGATTTCTGGATGGACATGAGAATTCTGAGAAAAGAACCAGGTGATGGTCTGTGAACAGGTTTCCCAGAGGAGCTGTGGCTGCAGCGTTCAAGGCCAAGTTGGATGGGGCTTTGGGGTACCTGGTGGTGAGGAGGGTGTCCCTGCCCATGGCAGGGGAGCTGGAACTAAATGGTCTTTGAGGTCCCTTCCAACCTAAACCGTTCTGTGATTCTATGATCATTTTATCATATTAAAGTAACCACTTTCACTGTAACAATGGCTTTCAAAAGTGATCCTAAGTGGCGTCCTTAGTAAAGACAAGTGATAAATAAACTTAAAACTCCTTAATTTTTTTTTAATTAAGGACTCTCTCAGGTGGCAAATTTCTGCATTTACCTTAGATTTCTTTAAAATTTTTTTATTTGACTCCTTACCTTTATTACTTACCTAGCACAGAAGAATCTTGCATATGCATTTCATTGTGCAGCAATAAAAATATTTAAAGGGAACATTTCGTATGATGGAGCTGTTCACAATTTAGTCTGCTCAATTACATAGGTGAACATGTCTTGCTTACAGGGAAAAAAAAATCATGAAAAGGTTTCTCAAAAATCAAAGACAACCATTTCCAAGGCATGACAGCAATTTTTGAGAGGATAATGCATGTTCTTAATAATGTGCCAAAGACAGTGTTCAGGTTACATTTTGGAGTCATATTGCAGTAAGATTTTTAGCTAATAAACCTTTCTCATGCTCTACATATCAATCAAAACCAAGAATACTTTGAGCTAATAGTGAGAATCATAGGCACCTTAATTTTTTTCTGAGGTTAACCAGGAAAGATAAAAGTTGATCCATGTCCTTTTATCCACCAATTTGACAGCTCAGCAATAAAAAAAAATCTGGATTTATTCAACTGATGTTAAGACTTATTTTGCATTTCCATAGAGAAACACACATTCTTGTGATGACTGGATCAAAGGTAGAAGATGATGACTAAATGATATTAGCACAAAAATGAAGATGTTACAGACAAGCGAATTCATTGTTGGAAGAACAGAAATCATCTATATTAAAAAAAAATTATTTTAATCCTAAACAGTTGATGTTCAACACTATTGATTCTGCTAAGTAGCGTGTACTTGTGCACTTTGATAGATGAAAATATTGCCATAATGACAAACACTACACCTGAATCTAGAAAATTTCAATAGGTTGGATGGCATGATTTTCAGAAAGCAGAATATGTGTAAGAATAAAGGCTTTTGAAAAACACTATACATTCTTGAGGTGAAAAAAGTGCTTATAGTTGAAAGAGTAGGAGGAATATCAGTTTTACTTTAAAATAAATCTTAACATATAGTTTGCCCAAACCTGGGAGTGGGAAAATTGTTTATGCTGTTAGTCCTTTCTACTCCTTTCTTTTCATAGGGGATAAATAATTTTGCATAAAGTCTTTTATTGGTTTTAAAATACCTCCATTACTAGTTTTCTCTGTTTAGGATAGCCCTATCCTAATATCTATCAAAGCAACCATGATGTCATATGAGGAACTTCTTAGATAAATCTGTTAAAAAGGTAAAGACAACCGTCACTGGAAACAACAAAATGTTTCTGATTTTCTGACATTTTATGCCACTTTAGGATGAACAGTGGGTAGTGGCCCTGCCATAATTTTATATGCTTAAGGTGCATTTATGACAGTCAAAGAGCTGGAACTTGTGTTAAGTACATTGGCAGGGCGATTTCTAAAAGTTAAAGTAGACAGAAGTTAAATAGAAATCAGGGTGGAGTAGGCAATGTGTATGTACCCTTTGGGTCATTTGTGCAGCTTGGGGGTTAGAAGAAGTGCTACGCTGCTTAAGAGTGGGACAAGATGGGGCTACCCCTGCAGTTCATTAATAAAATGGTCCTATTTACAAATCAGAAATGCTAAATTAAATGGTCCAACAATGTCTTTAAACCAGAGCAGTTTTAGAATTTTAAGGGAAATGATACCCCTAGATGTAACATTGGGATTTCCTTTTACAAAAGTCATATGTTCAATGACATTCTACTCACTACAGAAACCAGATAAATCAAAAATCTTTATAATGGACTGCCCCTCTGTTCAGATCCCAAACACATTGACTAAAATAAAAATATGATCTGGTGAGAAATAACTTCTTGTTTGGCTTTGGAATATCATATCTTAGCTGAAAAGTTGGGTGTTTTTTAAGATGCATTTAAGCATTGTTGAAGATTTATATTTTACACAGCGTGCTAGGTATCAAAATACTGTAACACAAAAGGTAAAAAGATAAGTAGAAAGCAAAGCAGCATTTCTTACTTTTTTCAGATATGCATAAAGTCACCTTCTACATTTACAGAGTTAATACTTTTTTGGAAATGTATTAATCAAATTGCTTAAAGTAAAATAAACTTGTTTCTGAACCCTGTGGGTTGTGCATTTTGGATTTTCTAATGCCTAATGCCAGTGAAGCTGGAGATTCTTCTCTTCTGAAATTTAGAAATATTTCAAAATATTTTACTTTGTATCTCCCTGGGGAGAAAAACTCCTTCATAAGCAAAATCTTTCTCTTCTGGACCTTAGTTCTGTGTTGTATTACACTGGCAAGATATAGGCAGAGTCAGGTGTGCATGAGAAGGCTCATGATTTTCACATTAAAAACAACCAATCTCAGTGAAGTAGGTGGGAAAAAGAGGTGAAGAAAGTGTTAATAAATACATGTGTTACTACAACTGATGATCAGTCCCTAGCAGTCTGTGGAAAACATTGGCAAGGCTTTTGTGACAGGAATGGAATTATATTCACCTTACATTCACAGTGAAAAGGATGAAGGAATATAAGTTGGTAAACTAGATTGGAATCAGTGAACCGATAAAAAATATTTTACAATTATTGAAAGGCTTGAATGTCTTTGTCAAAATAAAGTTTTTACAAGTAGTAAAAAAAGATAAATTTTGCGCTGAACTGTTCCAAAACACCTATTTGTGGAATGGTTATGAAAAATGCCTGAACATAACGAAGTCAGGCACAATAATGTTCTCCAGGCTAGTCAGAGAGCAGCTTTATTAGTTAAACATATGTATTTTGCTTTAAAAAACAGATGAGGAGAGCAGCTGTCTTCTAATTTGGAATCACTCGCTGTGAAAATTAATAGCAATAACTACCCTAACCCTGACCTTGTACATTCACAATTGTCTGGGATATTTTGTTTGTTTATTGTTCTGTAGCTTTTTAGGATTCTTGGGAAATTTTGAGGCAAGAAATTATTCTTGCTTCAAGTGTGGGGGAATATTGAAATTATATTTGAAAGTTATGTGCTAATATGTGTCATATGATTCTGTGTCATATGAGTCAACTTCAAGGGCTGATATGTCACAATATATGTATCATGGCTTATTCTGGGAGTGGTTTATCCTATAAATCAAATAATCAGTAAAATCAAGTTACCTCTGCCCATAGTAGTCAGTCTGAATACTTAGTAGCATATTTAGTATTAAAACACTAGGAGTCAAAGAATTCAGGCCTTGGAGAGACAAAACAAGATGGTGGTCTATGTTTCTTTAGAGAATAAAATAATTATGTGTGAATGTTCAAAAATATTTTAACAAAAATAAAGACTATCGTAAGGATAAATAATATTCAGGCAAAGTAGTGATAAAGAGTATTGTTTTAGAAAAGTTCCCTAGCTGTAAAAGACCAGACTATCCACAAAAAAGGAAACAACCTAGAATGCATGGATGAACTAATGTTTCAGGCCTGGAAGTCAAACATAAGCTGATAGTTTAAAAAAAAAAATACACAACAGTTTAGAAGGTTTAATATTAACTGAATTTATGACAAGTCAGTAAAGCAGAGCAAACTTTTAAGACAGATATAAAAAAGTACTCCACAAAGCACAAAGGCAGGTATTCCTCTAGCTGAAAAGCTTCAGAGAAAATAGATATTTTAGCAAGCCTACTAGTCAGGAATAGAAATGACAAAAAATAGCTAGTTCATAAGAAATATGAGAGTTTCAGACAATTTTATAGAGCATTACATGCTACACATAATAGACTTATTCAAGAAGATCATGCTAGAAGGGAAAAGATCATTTTCTTGGAAGGAAATGAGGGCACCTAAAGAGACTGAATGAACTGCTGATTATAGGGACCCACTACAGTGATAAGCATTGGTGCTGAGGTCCTTACCAAAGTGTTGGTGGACTAGGGAGTCGATTTAGATAAGAATATCCAAATTAATCAAGATTTATTCTACACTAACAAAGGAGATCCAAAGATCTGTGACTCTCCTAAGTTTGGGTTGTATCTAACATCCTTTGGATGTAGGTGGTGCCTAATCCAGAGTGAGGATTAATCAGAAACCTCTGTCAGAAGCTGAGCTGTTACATTCCTACACTTGGCAAGGTGCTTTGGCTTTTGGCAAGCTGGAAATGTGGTTTCTTGTTTCTGTAGGGTAGGGGGGAGATCCAGGGAGGGATGTTCCTTGTTGCAGCCTCTGCTGTCTGCAGCCAGGGCATCTTTGGCCATACAGGAGCTCTCAAAACAAAGGAATAAAGGTCGCAGCAGGCACAGAACATTTAACAACTCTCTAATGAGCTGATTTCCCCTCTGAAACTACTAGTATTTCAAGCATGTGGATTTAATACTGCCCTGGGAAATAAATAAGTCTCACTTGTTGGGAATCTGAAAAAGTCCAGTTGGTCTATGAAACACGCTATTAGCTTAAATGGGTTAAAAGCAAAATAAATTATAAGAGAAAGGATATTAATCTGACCGAATGTTTTTAAAGCAAATTATATATTAAGTCTAGTGTAAAAAAACCCCAAAACTCTTAGTCAGTACAGACACTTTTATGTGTATAGAAAGGCTAATATTAAGATACATACACACCCCAAATTTAATTTTCTCTCTCCATGTTCACTTGAATTTTTATCATAGACACACTGCAAAGACTCAGCACGGTGCTCCTCTGAAAACAGAGTACAAGGATTTGCATATCAGTATTAAATAGGCTTTCCAAGATAGGTGGTCTTGCAACTTGCAACACAGTGGCGTATTATCATGCAGTTTCGGGTGAAGGATGTTACAAAACAGTGTGAAAGCTTATTCAGAACCATGCACTAAAACGAGGGAGGAAAAAAAAAAGTGAGGGAATGGCTTTCTCAGATGGCTTCTGAATAAGAGATAAATTGACACCAAGGAATCCTGTTACTGAGGCTATCTTAAGATTCCCAGATAAATATGAAAAATTGCAACCCTCTCGTTATTTAGCACTATAGTTAAAAATAAGGAATGGCTCCTTAAAGACCCCCCAATATTGCTGGGCAAACCACCTAATTTGATCAACTTTTTTAGAGAGGAGAAATACTTGCTCTTTTACCAAGAGATTTTTACTAACAAATGCATGAGTTGAGAAAAACTGAAGCAAACGGGGAATGAGTTCAGCTGGAGGAGTGAAATGATATATAATACAAGGGGTTTTAATCTTCCAAGTATATCTTTAAGGAAAGGGGTGTTTTTTTAATTTTATTTTATTTTTAATATCCTTGTATATGGTAAACCTTGTTCCTGTGCTATAGATCCAAGTATACTAGGTGGGTGTGAGTTGCTACCATGTGTGGCAATGTCCTTTTAGAAGCTTCAGCATTCAGCCCCAGACATGCCTGCTAAGTGCTTTGCTAAAGTAAAAGTAGTCCTATGGTATCTGTGATTGTCAAAATACACACAAGTCAAGGTCTGAGGTGAGAAGCAGTATCTTTCACTGATATTATGTTCTTCTTTGTATTGGTTGGGCTAATAAAAAATAGCTTTGCCTATTAAGAGGTTTTTTTGCTGTGCAATACTAATAGACCTCAGTTTTTAGCTGCTAGACTCTGAAGTTCTCAGATACAAAACGAACTACTTCCCCTTACACCCAGTGTACTCATCTCGCTGGAAGAGTGTGTTATATTAAAACTCAGGACACTTCAGTACAGGGAACCAGTGGACACTAATTTAATTACTAAGACTATTGAGTCCTGATTTATAAGGTGAGCAAAGGTTCAACACACGGTAGCACTGAGACTGTAGGAGATATCTTTGGCTATTTTAATCAATAACCTTAAACAACTTCAAGATTTTTCTTTAGAAAATTTGAATCCTCGGGTAGACAGTGCATGCCACTCCTGATAAACAGTTATTTTTTTCCATCTTAAAAAATACTGTAGCTTTGGCCTTAAGAAGTGTCTATATATTTTACGTCTGACTTTTGATTAGTATTCAGTCGCCAGAAGAAAAGAGCTCAGCTCTCCTGCTGTCCTCACCCTTTCCCAGGTGAGGCAATGGTCTTCTATGTCAGCTTCTTTTACCCAAATCATGCAAACACTCTTTCTGGATACTCCTCAGAATAAAACAAAATAAGTATAAAAAGCACTAAAATGCAATTTTCTGTAAAAAAAGAAGCTTTCAAGAATATTTTCAATTGAATCCTATTGATGTAAAGTAGTAATGGTTTTAGAAATTTTCTTTATATGTTTTTCATTATAATTGATTTTTTTTTTGATGCATATACTAAGTTTAACTGTGGGAATATGCAGCCAATCATAAGCCATATAATTAAAAAGATAATAGGAAATGTCTTTCTGAACTTCATTTTTACTACTATCTAGTGAAGTGTTACTATTTTGAAGAACAGCTGACATCTTATTTTTCTTAATAAAAATAAGAATAAAAAGATAAAATGTCCTTATTAATCTGCTCAAGTGTCAATAACTGTAATTTCGGTAAAAAAAACTGACAGCATGAGATGTTTCTGTGACATACAGTTTGCATAGCTGTATTAGATTTGTAACACACAGAAATTCGTTTGCATCCCATAAACTACTTTGTGAACTGTTTAGCTGCTCCCGCTGCTACCTCTGTTTCATCAGAATCCTTGAGGAGAAGTGAAGTCAGCTGAGTCTCTTGGGAAGGAGAAATGTTTGAAGAGCTGGTGAGTGCCCTCAGGGCCCTGACACCCTTCTATCACTCACTGCAACCCCAAAACTCTCCTGCCCTCTCTGATCCTAGTCCAGCATCTATTCAAGGAGCCCCATGGCCAGATACTGACCGTGTGGCTTTAGGTATTCCTCATTGACCCTGCAGATCTATATGAGACACCTCACATTAACCAGGCTTGACATATGTAAATGTCTGCAGCGACAATCGACTCCTTTTTGTTCAAGGATACATGACCAAAATGTCCCCAGCTATGTCACACAGGCCAGCACATCTGGAGAGGACAAGAGGAACCTTCCTGAGTTCAAGATGGATAGATTTAGATAAGGCCATTTTCTAGGACAGTAAGTCAGAGACTAGCTGCCATTCAATTTATTTCTGTCAAAAGCCAAATTCCTTTACTATCTTTTACCTTTTCATTTGCAGAGCAAACAGTTTGGGCAAACCAAAGACCTCACTCAAAGCACAACAATCATGACCTCAGTGCCTTGTTACACAGGAGATGTGCAAAACACTGCACAGAGAGCTATGTGGCTTTTTTGTGCTGCTCTATACATTCACTGCTGGAAGCAAACCACAGTCACCTTGGATAAGTAGAGGTGAGTGGTTCTCCCCTCTTGGAAATGGCTTTGGAGATTGTCCAAGGACATCTCTCAAAAATTCCTCAGTCCTTCTTCATTGGAAGCATTTACCTGGAAGATGATCTGCTCCATATCTGTGTTTCTCTGTCTCACATTTCAAAGTTCCCTGGGATTGTATGGAATAATTAAACAAATTGTAACTACTTTAAAATACTTCAGTTACAGACTTTCTGTGTAATCCAGAAAGAATGAAAGCATCTATAAATTAAATAACATTACAATAACAAAAATAATTTTAAAAATAAATATAATTTAAATTCTAGGATTTGACAGGTACTGCACTTCTAGCAAGATTTTTCTGCCCAGTTATGTCCACTGTGAGACATAGCTCAGAGACCTCTGTTTCCTCCTGGTTGGGGTATATACCTGTTGATTGAGATCATTGCTGGAATATTAACACGCTGCTCTCGTGGGTGGTTTAAGGACAGAGAAGGGTGGAGAGCCTGAGGACACTGGGCCAGCCTTTAGAGAAGCCCTGATGTGTGGTGGCATAGACACCTAAGCACTTAGCACAGCATGAGTCTTCATCTAGCATGCATATTTCAGAGACAAATAATGTGGATGCCTTGTGCTACCTTAAGTTAATCTTTGCATATCTCATGATCCTGCTCTTCTCTGTGGACTGGGATCTTGGGACCATAATAGATGGTGATATGGCAATTTCACTGTAGATCAAGGAAAATGCCAGTATGCTGCTCTGTGTATACATTTAAATGGAGATCTTTACTTTTATAGAAGAATGAAATAATAGCAAAGCTAAAATGCTGTTCCCCTGAAGAACTATGGCAGATCAGAAGTGGTTAAGACAGAGGAAATTTAAAATGCAACATTTTAATGCAACATGAGAATACTGAATTAATGCAAACCAAATTATATCACCAGCATTTCTCACACCTAGTATTATGTACAAGCAGAGACAGAAAACCAATGAGAATATTTGAATTCACTGGAAAATGCACTTTTAGTCAAAGTGGAATTCAGATGAAAATTTTCAATCAGAACTAGTTTTTAGTAGCTAAATTTCTGCTGATAGCAATGTTTATAAATATTACCTCTTTTAATTATTCTTAATTAATTCCTAAAACTGTCCCCAAACAGTAATAGTTAGGCATACCTCTTCAAAAATATCATAATTTTGGTGTTTATCTAAATGTTGAAGTTTTCAGCAGTAGAGCTAGATTCTGAATTTAGAGGACTAAACACTTATCACGGTACAAAATTGCTTTGACTGATCTATAAATTATGTTCCCATGCCAATATGATTTGCCTCATTAATATTATACTGCTGAATTCTTGTCAGTGCACAGGTGTGGAGTTGAAAATCATGTTGAGTTTCAAAGTACTTGCTGTATGGGCTCATCAAGCCATGACGATGTGCTTTCCTTGCCACTTGATGCTTTTACATACATAGAAATCAATTCAGTTTGTGCCTGTATTTTTTTACTTTGCTTCTGCATGAATGCAATTCAAGTCTTAAAAACAGATTTACAGTGATTGTCATCAAAATCCTTTATGTGCATTCTAAACAATGCTTCGATTATTGTTTACTGGCAACAACTGGAACAACTGATTGATAGTGACTATTGCAGATCAGTAATAGAAGGCATATTTAAAAATCTCTGTAATTAGTAGCATTTAGAGATTGTGACCTCAGTTCAGAAAACACTAAGAAAAAATGATTTAACTTCATAAAAATGCTACAGTACAACTAGCATAATCTGGCTTTAAGAACAAACCATTAAACATGGCAGAAGTGTTTTCATGAATATCAACGCACTGTTGAGCCAGCAGTGATATGAATGGATATTTTTGCTTGAAAAACTTTGGAAGCTTAGGGCTTTTTGTCAATTGAAATACTAAGAAGTGCTTTCTGGTAAAGTAAAAGGACCAGAAATATTTTCAGAACTACTATGTGCATACAGGATACATTCTCAAGTTTATATTGGTCTTTATAGCAACTAGGAATAGATTTAAAAGCATATCCATGAAATATGGGTATAATGTTATATAAACAATTTGGGAAATATCACTAATTTTTACCCAGAGGTGACAAAATCTCTGTTACATGCACCTCTACCTTCTTTAGAAATAAAAATGTTTAAATATGGATTCTTGTCAATAGCTAAAATAAAATTCAATTCAGACAGCTATCTTGTTTAGCGTGCTACAGAGTTGCATGGTTGTGAAATTTCTGGATTGCGATAGAAAGTGTCTATAT
The DNA here is from genome assembly GCA_020800305.1 of Porphyrio hochstetteri. Classification (NCBI taxonomy): domain Eukaryota; kingdom Metazoa; phylum Chordata; class Aves; order Gruiformes; family Rallidae; genus Porphyrio; species Porphyrio hochstetteri. The sequence continues at coordinate 38,534,293 of CM036905.1, forward strand.
AGATTTATTTTGGGAGGCTTTGTTCTAGCTATAGTAGAATTCTCCTTTCTGCCATGCAATTGTAAATGAGACAGAAATTAACTATTCCTCTTAGGCAAATGTGATAAAACAACATTTAACAAATTAGTGGTCAGCTTTTCTGTAATAATGCTGTTACCAAAATATCACAGTATTTAGCCAATCTACATAAAAGAAGCAACAACAACAAAAAAGTTATCATTCCCTTAGTGGTTTGCAATCATGTATTATGAGGTAAAAATCCCCAAAGTTTGTTTTTGTTTTCTTGTGCCTAGTCAGTGCCACAATAGTTGCCTTACACATTGAGCTTTGTAAGCACATTATCCCACATAAAGAAACAGCTTTCAATTTTACCCTGTCAGGGTCATCTCTACAAGTTTTGCTGAAGGTAGGAACAATTCCACAGATGCAGACCTTCCTGGAGTAGATTAATCAGTTGAAAAGCATACAAGTGAATCCCTGTGGGAGCTTTTTAATATCCAGGTGCCCTTTTTAGGTTGCCCAAGGGGAAAACACTATACTCCTCTTTCCTCTGTAAAATGAGGGTGCTCATAACAACTTCACTGATGGATAGTGGGGAGTAATGTATTGATGTTAAGGGTCCTTGGATATAAGATTCTGGATAAGAATGAATCATTATCATCATTAGTATTAAAAATAATTATGAGGAACTATGGCTAATTTCTACCAGTTTCTATGTCAGTGTTTTGACGTATCTCACTGATTTTGTTGTGACTCATTATGGTGAAAGATGTAGTGAGTAAAACTGTAGTGCTGAAGAGGGGGAGATTAACATCTTTCCCCTCCTTTCATTTCTGGCATTTTTTGTGAACTAGTCTTTGTTAAAATGCCTTTTTTTTTGGGTGGAGGTGTGTGTGTCTCTGTGTGTGTGTGTGTTCATATTCAGTTTGATCCTGTATCTCCTCAGGATTTTTCAACACATGTAAAAAGAAGTTTCCAAAACACATATGTTTCGATCTGAAGTGTATGCTACTGTATATCCTTATGTATGGAAAACTCTTCAGCATAATTTGTCTTCAAGCTTGTGGCCCTTGAGCAAAAGATTACATATATTACATATATATTTGTTCTCATGTGGATTGGAACGAGGAAATCCCATTAAAGCTAATGGGATGTAGAAAAGCATATGTGAAGAAGGCAACACCCCTGAGGAGGTAATAACGATGTTTCATTTTCTGCCTACATAAAATGTCAGAGCCATCTAGAACTAATCTTGCTTATTATTAAGAAAAAAAAAAACTTGAAAACTGCTGGAGAGTGAAAAAGCAGGACTTTGCCTGTGTGCTTAAGTGTAATTAGAGAATGAATGTAAAATTTAAAGATGATTTAATCCGTGTTTGGTGCATGCAAATACAAAATTAAGATAATAAATGCCACAAACATACTATCATGGAAAACTAGGCATTATGCAGAGTAGCTGTGCTTGAGGAGCAAGTGAGGCAATGCAGCTACTCCCATTAATCAAGGAAATACATTTATGTTTCTACTCATTCCCACAGCATCAGCCAAACTGTTGGTTTTTATTCTGAACATGGGTGTAAGATGGATGCTCATTTGATGAGTATTTCATTATAAATGAGCAAACTTTTCCACCTGGTCATAGACACACAATGCTTCTGGGTTATTCTGTGTGTCACTGACACTTTAATGCAGGGCTGAAAAGCTTTTATATTAGTCACATTCCTTTCTTGGGAGATGGATCTGCAGTGGTAATGATATTTTATCTTTCATTCTTTCAGTAAAATAGCATGGGCATCAGGCTGTCTCAACCAATTAAATACCAATTCATTTGAATCTCACACATGCCCAGCGATACCACTTTTAGACCAATGTAATTTTAATAGATATCTTGGCAAAGGCTCAGGAGAAACAGGAATGTATACCAAGTGCCTTGAAATCAATTGTGCTGTTTCCCTGATGGGGAAACTGACATTTTAACTTTTTGGATTTTAAATAAATGTCACATCTTACAAAATACAGATTTTTTTCTCTCTTCAGGTAAGACTGTGGACATTCCCTATCTCTTCACAAACTGTTGGTAGAAGGGGAGAGGAAGTGAAGAGCGTCAAACACATGCTCCATTCCAGAGGCTGGTTAGGACTGCCATTTGAGGATGGAGGAGCTGCATTTTCCCTACCAGGAGCTTTGAAAAGGAAGCAAGAGGCACTCTGGCACACACAAATAAATTATTCCATCCCCTAAACTATCTTCAGACTGCTAGTGACATCACAGAATGTTAGGAGTTGGAAGGGACCTTGAAAGATCATCTAGCCCAACCTCCCTGCCAGAGCAGGGTCACCCAGACTAAATCACACAGGAACACATCCAGGCAGGTTTTGAATGTCTCCAGAGAAGGAGACTCCACAGCCTCTCTGGGCAGAAGTGGGCAACATGAAGTGTGTGCAAACCATATTTCACTATATCAGAGACAGTATCTTGTTTCTTAACTTTTCATTCCATCCAGTCATGTTTATTTTGCCTTTGCAGCCACCCTGTGGAATAATTTTAGTGAGGGTGCGTAACTGGCTGGCAGGTCCTGTGAACAATTCTGCCTAAGAATGCACTCCTGCTTTTCAGCATCCTGTTCTCTTAAGCTAAATTAATGTGCTTTTCCCTGGCTTCCTTTTCCTTTTCTTTCCAAAGCTTATATTAAGGTTAAAGTGCAACCTATTCCCATTGACTTACATATACTCTATCAACATCCATGGTGTTTGCTGTCATGTTGTTATACCCAGGCTACATTGGGTCCTCAGCAATTATTGGTGAATGGATTTACTTTAATGAATTTGTTTATTTTAAAAGTTGGTGGCAAATATATTTGCACCTGCTGGGTTCACGTGGTGATTTAGAAAAACATTTCAGAAGGTATGTTTGAATCTGAGGCTAGTATGAGGTCAAGTGGGTGATCTTGTATGATTTCTAGTTCCCCGACTTCCCAAGCTGACCATGTGTACTTTCTAGTCAGCAAAAGCAACCTGTATTGATTTTTCTTATGAGGTAAGTCACTTTCTTTTTTTCCTGATATAATTAGGAAAAAAATTATAATAGCCTATTTTAATTTTTACTTTTTTCTTGACATTGATGTCTTGTGGGGAGTCCTGATACACAGCTGTGGCTCTAGAGCTCTACTATACCAAGATGATCTGTTTAATGCAACAACTGACTATTGCAGTGATATTAGTTCAATTCAAGAAGTGCATTGCTTATAAAACAGTGAGGACATACTCTATTTCAGCTTTAACATATGTTGAAGAGAAATGAGGCAATATGAAAAGTGTCACATATTATCTTTGACTCATTAAATGCTCTGCTCCCTTGTTTTGCTTACTGAAATAGAAAAACTTTAAAAAGAAATTAAAGACACTTTCTACCTTGTAATGTAACAAGAAGAGAAAATTTTTGATTTATTTACTCCTCAAATGAGAAGGGCAGTAACTTCTCCCAAACTTCACAAAATTACAATATGAAATTTCCACATGCAAATCAACCTCTATTTTACGTTTTTAATATAAAATTGCAGATCAGAAATAAGTAATAAATAAGATTACCATGTTTTATTGACAGAACCAGATCATCCTTATAATAAGAATATCTCTAGCAGGTTATTACAGTATCAGCAGACTCTTTAGTTTTGTAGAAAACAGAAAATAATATTTACAGATTTGAAAAAGCAGATCTTAAGACAAAAACTCCATTTACCTCCCTAATTCATCTGAATTCTCCCATTATAAGCTCACATTTGCTTGTGTGCTACGTGCAGTTATGTGACCCATAATCTATTTAGGATCCCTAATTGCGTTTATTAACATTGCTTTTGCATCACTTTAGCATGAGCTTCATGAGTGTTTAACATTACAAGCTTTTTTTTCTTCTTTTGTCAACAAAGCCAAGATACAAATTTATGTTTTGAGGACTTGAAGTGCTAAAAGAGCTCCATTATCTGGTCTTCATTTTAATCTAATTAATTAATACATTGAAAGTTTTATTACTTCATTAACAAACCCATTTAACCTCTTCTATGTCAAAGGTAAACCATGGCATACTCTTCTACCTTTATTTATGTTATATAAATGGCAAACCTCTTCAACAACTCCTTTCTGTTTATGTTATTAGAAGTGTTAATGCAAGCAAGAATGCTTTATTTAATCATAATTTCTTTTTATTTATATTATGAAAATGCCTATGAGGGGGAGTCAGAGCTCTTTTACCACATAGACATTGTCTTCTGTTTAATGATCTAATAGAGGTTGGAAAACATACATTAATTAAGCATCAGAAGGCCCCTTTGAGGGAGATATGGCAAGTAGCATTATCCTTGTTATACAAATAATAAAGAGGTTTCAACTTGCTCAAAGTCACACAGCAATTTAGTTCTAGACATGGAATTAGAAATTAATTGCCCCGTGTTCTAATGATTCTTTCACTATTCATTTTTTTCAAGTATGATGGTGATAATAAATAACAAACTAAATACACAATGGATAGTAGATGTCATGGAACAATCTGATTGTTAGTATCTGTCCTTGGCTGCTTCATAGCAGAGAGGTTAATTCAAATGTGGTGCTTTGGGTAACAAATACCAATAAGGGATATGTTCTCTTCTCAGTATGTGTTTGTAAGTCTCATTAATGATAATGGAAGTTATGTGCCTGCAGGAGAATGAAAGGAGAATGTATCTATCATGTCAATGATCCATGAAGTCAGAAGAAATTATATAGCCTACTATAAAGGCTCTGAAGGAGTCATTATAGCCTATTAGCTAAATAATGTGTTTTTTAAAAGTCTCTACATAGAATATGCATGTAACCAATAAACTATAAAGCTCAGATGGAGCCATTGTATTATTACTGAATTACCGTGCTTTAAGATAGTGGTCTCCAGCTGAATATCCAGGCAACGTTTTCCAGAGAAGGACAAACAGTTTACTGCAGATTTCTGATGGCTGTGCAACAGGCCATCGTGTTGGACTGTGCCTATAGCAATCTGCATGGGGACAGGTCACAACAGCCATAAACAACTTCTGCATGTGGACTTACAGATCTTTTGACAGACCCAATAAGTGGCTTGATACAAAAATTCACATTCAAGAAGCCAATTAAGCTTTGAAAAGCAGATAAAATTTTTATTGAACCAATATATTGCCAAGACTGTAAACCACCCAATTACCAGTGGAGAGGCACCAGAAGTAGAGTATGCTACTTATGGTGTAACTAAAGGAGAGATTTTGGCCACTTTTCTAAGGAGTCTGCAGGTTATGTGGTGAGGTGCCTGATCTCAGTAAGCTGATATAAAGAACAGTGGTTGTAGTGTGTAAGCTCCCTAATGGAGAATGTTAAATGTCTTTGCAGCCCTGTCCCTGAAGCCATTACATGGAGCAGTGAGCTGCTTTATAGCTAGCAAAGAGGGAACAGGAAGACTAGAAGTGTGACCAAACTTCCCTCATCTGAGAGTTACAGCACTCTTCTGGGTGCATGTATGGCATAGGTGATTTTTTTCTTTCTAGCAACCCAGAATCTCAGCCCTTTAGAATATCTGCAAAACAGCCAAGACAGATGGGACATGTCACAGCTTGTGAAGTAACTTGGCTGAAGTTAAGCAGCTGAGTAAAGAGCTGCAGAGCCAAGAATGAAATCCAGGCCTTCCAGCATCTGGTTTGTTGCTCCATCCCATAGACCTCTGTGCTTTTCTAGTTCCTGAAGATTGTTCCTATGTCACATTATCTCCAAATTAAAACTTTTTTTAATGTGCCTCATTTATTCTGAGTGTGAAATAGCCCAGTAAGCCGAGAAACATTACAGGGAATAACTTTATTTGTGCCTTTTTAATATAACAACTGGAAAAATAAGATGCTTGCATCTTCTTTTAGATACAACACTCAGATTCAGCATACTTGTATCCAGGACAGTCTTACCTGTATGAAGAAAGAGTACTTCTACTCTGCCCTGGCCATCTACTGTGCCCTGGTCAGTCCCCTCCTGGAGTACTGTATCCAGTTCTGGGCTCCCCACTATAAAAAAAGGCAGGGATCTCCTGGAGAGAGTCCAGCGAAGGGCTACAAAGGTGATTAGAGGCCTGGAACATCTCCCGTATGAGGAAAGGCTGAGTGAGCTGGGGCTGTTCAGCCTTGAGAAAAGAAGACTGAGAGGGGATCTTATTAATGTTTGTAACTATCTGAAGTGTTGGACACAGGGGGAAATGGCCAGCCTCTTTTCAGTTGTCTGTGGGGACAGGGCAAGGGGCAATGGAACATAGGAAGTTCCGCACCAATATGTGGAAGAACTTTTTCACAGTGAGGGTGACAGAGCCCTGGGACAGGCTGCCCAGGGGGGTTGTGGAGTCTCCTTCTCTGGAGATATTCAAGACCCATCTGGACACCTACCTGTGCAACCTGTCCTAGGGAACCTGCTTTGGCAGGGGCACGGGGGTTGGACTCGATGATCTCTGGAGGTCCCTTCCAAACCCTACAATTCTGTGATTCTGTATATATTTTTCCACATCTTCTAAAACTACTGTCTTTGTAACATGAGAAAATGAGATAGCAGCAAGAAATCGTTTCTCACCAGTCACACAATAGTAGTGAAAAACAAAAGACCCCTTTTCCAGGTGCTGTCTCTATCTCCAGCTGAAAGAAGAAAAAAAAGGAGAGGAGGGAGAGAGCAGTTTGGCATCTCCCTGCTTATTTGGCATGGAAGTCATTGTTTGAAGTCAGTTGAAAAACCCTTGCTAGTGCCTGCTATTGAAGTGTGCTCTTTCCAGGATCTGTAAGTGCATGGTATTCATTATATACTTCTGTTTCCATCATGCCTGCCTGCTGGTTTGTTTCTGTTGGCAGGTAAAAATTAAGTAAGAATCGCTGTTTGTGTGTTTGGAAACTGGGAGAAGATACAGTTACTTTTACAAAGTTGGGGTATTTCTGGGGTACACTTTTCTGATGTCATGTGTGTAATACCTAATTCCATTGTGGAGAAATTATCAATAAAATAAACGTGTAGGATTAACTTTTGTCAAAACATGTGTGCCAGTGTATTAAATGGTGGTCTAGCACTGCTGTGCCATGAAAGCTTTATCAATACTAAGCTGAAACCAACAGTTTGCAGCCAAATATCTCACTCAGATTCATCTGCTCTGGCAAAATAGCTAATTGCTGCAATAAATTAAAAGAGATGCTGATTAATTCTGTCATCTGTGCTCTTCAACATTTGAAATTTGATGCTTATTCTCATCTCATTAAATTTTGGAGATTTGGCATTAACTTAAGCCAGAGAGAATCAAACCTTTGGATAGTGTGTTTCTGATTAGAGACTGGGAAGATACTATTCTCTTAACGTAACAGATTTCACCTTCGGAAATCTGCATCTCTTTTTCTCATGAGAATTAGGCAGTTTTAGCACATGAGGATCATCAGATCAATAATGAAACACGAGGAAGCTTAGTAATGACTTACCTAAATAGGTGTTATGCCCTCATCATTCCAGATTAAGAGGTCTATAAGAAAGTGACTTAGAAGCACCTGAAAATGTGATGTACTATCTGCAAAATTTTTTTAGACTCAGATATGATGAGAGGAGAAATGGAAGGTAGGCAAAGAAACTAGAACTATATCAGCATGGCAGAAGGGAGGATATGAAGAAGGTGGTAAGAAAAAAATACATAATCAAAGATGTGGAAGAATTAATGAAGCTTGACAGGAAAGAGGCTTACAATTAAAACAGCATATCGTTGTATGAAGACCTCCAGAATTTAATTCCACTTTCTGGTTCTTGTGTTGACAAAAACGTACACTTAGGACTCTATCTGAGATCTGCAACTCTTACAGCTAAGGAAAGACTGTGAACTAACATTTAAGGCATTATTTGGGAAATCACACTTAAAAACAATAGTTCCAAACTTGTTATGGAAGGGTTCTGTTGGGGTGATATTGCTATATGTATGCTATTTGTGATCACTCTTTTTAACAGATCTCCCTGTTTAGGCATTCATACTGCAACCAGGTGCAGAAAGAGTGTTTTGCATGTGCAGCCAGCAGCCAGTTTTCAAGTGAGTTATCAAACTTTTGCAAAAAAGACTCCTGAGTTTTTGTGGGCCCAGACCTGGAAATCTTGAACTGACATACTTGTTGCACAGGACACTTGCATGGGACACACGGAGAATGTATTGTCTGAGTTTATGGGTTGCCTGTTCATTAGGACTGGAGCAGTTTTTGACCAATCATTGTTTACTTTTCATCCAATCTAATTTATGAAACGGAACCCTTACAGATGAAATTAGACTGACATTATTTCAATCTGAAAGTTTAATCATGTTTAGATAAAATGAAATGCAACAGAATGCTTGTCAGCTAGACTTATTGGAATGCTTGTCATTGCACCTTGATTAGTGGTTTTTTTCCAAGTACAGAAGAACCAATCATAAAACTTCATATTTCTAAAAGTAGAGATTGAAACGACAAGCAAAATATACCTGCCAATATTCTACATAGAAATCAACTCAAGAACAAAAAATAATGCATTTATGAATTTCATCTTCCTGACAGTCTTCAGCTGTATATCAGTCATGATAACACATGCCATATCTCCCTGAATCCCAGTCATGCATTTGGAAATTGCTGTAATTTATCAAAGCTCCAACACAAGTCAAGTTTTGGCAATAAATGAGGTTTGCAGGAATCTGATCTCTATTCACAGCATGTTTCATTCAGCATACACTGAAGACTGTGCTTTTCACCTATTAACACTGCAGCTTTTGGAAAGCAAAGAAGAAATTGGTGGAATATAAATGGACAAATTTACCCGTGGTTTGGTGCTATATTAAATTTTCTTTTGCCTTTCCCTCCCCTATCTGAAATGGGAGGGACTCAGTAGCCTGTATTTCCTATCATAAGACCTGCCCCAGAGAATCACTGCATATTTGAGAACAGACCACAAATAGAATCACAGAATCACAGAATTACAAGGTTGGAAAAGACCTTTAGGATCATCAAGTACAACCATTCCTATTCTGTGCTAAACCATATCCCTAGGTATCTGATCTACCCTTTTTTTAAACACATGCAGGGATGGTGACTCAACCAGCTCCCTGGGCAGAAGGTTTCATTAAAATAATACATACATTCCCAATTCATCAGGCTAAAAGAAAACCTGATCTCTTCACAATTCTGAGCTTAATTTTTGGAAGTGGCCAATAACTTTGGAAGATGTTATTCTTTGCATTGATCATTCTATTTTATTGCATCATTTAAAGAAAACATTTTAAAAAGAACTAAGAAACAGTACAGAAGTAGCAGTTTCCTCGAGTGTTCCATTCAGATTTCAGAATAGGGCTGGGAAAGAATTACTTATTTTGGAAAAATTACATAAATCAGAAAGCATTCCAAGCTTTGCTATGTTTAAAAATGGAACCTGGGCTAACCCAAAATCAACACAAATGAACAAAAATTGGAAAGAGATAGGGAGTTGCTCAGATTGTTCAGGGTTGGAGGTTTTTTTGCACATACAAAGATTTTTTATGATTTTTTTTCTTTTTGCATGCCGTGACATTTACTAGTATAGATTAAATTATTTTGTTTTTACAGTGTACCCATTTTGGATTCTATTTTCTGTCAAGTTCAGCCCTGCAAGTATACCCTTAACTTTTCTAGAGAAAGAGGCTGGGTCAGTAATTGCTCTGATAGGTGCAAAGTGAATCACACTGATAAATGTTAACAGGATCTATTCCATTGAATTCCACACCACTGCAATCAGATGATGGATTTCCTCACAGTGTCCTTCACAAACCACTACAGAGTGATAACTAATTTAATCTGCCACTAGGTGTCATTCCTTTTTCATGAAAACATGAAAAATGCAAATTTCTACTTAAAAATTTCAGTTAAAAACATGACTTTTAAAACTAAAGAATTAATTTGCTGTATCCATACCTAAAACAATGTCTTTCTCTTCATTTTTTTTTCACATACGAAGAGCACGCTGTAAACTTAGTGACTACGTTCAGCAGATCTGTCTGTGCTTGAAGGAAAGACGTGAAAAGATTTCATATGCCTAAGCAGCTTGTGGTTGCTCTGTTTTGATAATTAGTGATTCGGGGTTGTAGAGTTTGATTCTGTTAATGAAATTCATGACAATATCAGAGGTTCTGATATATTCTGATCTATTTTAAAATTTATCCAGTCCCAAATCCTCTTTCACTTAAACACAGAACTGCTTTTGCTTAGTGTGCGTCACCTGTCTGCTCAGAATTCGTTTCCTTGCTGCCTTTTCTCACAGCCTCTCTGATCTTTTCAAGTTCCCTTTCATGGCCACCTAAACTTTGCAAAGCAAAATCCAATGAAATTCTTCAGTCTTTTTGTGCTTTGCAGGAGGCTTCATTCTGGATGGTGACAGGTGCCTGTGAAGGCCTTTATTCTTTTGATTATCTGTGCCCATTAAAGTGTCACCGTTTCTTTCTATTTTTTTGAGGTGAAGATTTCTGAAAAACCCAAACAGTCTATAGGAAAGTCTCTGTTACATTTTACTTTCAATATTCATAGATTCACTTTGTAAAATATGGTTCGTGTTTTTTGGGTTAAAAAAAAAAAAAAATCTAATGTAACATTATTTTTAGTTAATTATTTTTTTAGCTGTGCTTAGACATTAAGTTTAATGTACACTACAGTAATAATAGAAAAAAGCATTGCAATCTTTATACCAATAATTGGATAGCCTTTAGCATATATTTCACTGCTCTAGTTACAGCCTTTCATTAAGGGTTCTGGGCAAAGATGCAGAGGCAGTTTTCAAGTATGCTCTACAATCATTTAAATAACATTAAATGTAATAAAAATGTAATCAATGAAGTATGACAATTTACATCCTCTATTTTCTGTAATCTATGATCACAGCAGGGATGATGACTTTCTGGTGCTCTACGAAAGTCAGATACATTTGTAATGAGAAATATAGTCATTGTTTTAATATGTGCTGACATTTTTTGAATTGTCATAGCCTTTTAGACCACAAGCAATTTGCCGTATAATGTTCTAACTAAAATATTAAGATGCTGTGTTTATAGCATGTTAATTCTTTAACAGTTCAGTTCAGTATCAAATGTTGATAAGTCTCCTCACCTTCATTTCCATCTACTTCATCAAGCTGCAGATCTTTTTTTTGAAACATGCAAATCTCTGACGTATTTAAATTCCATATTATTAGAAATGCCTTGCTTTTTTTCTTTTCTGAGTGAGATTACTCAGTACAAGATCCATAATGTATCAAATTTTGTTACAGTACCAAAAAGTGGGTGAGTCTGCCCATCATACAATACAAAGACTAAAATTTAAATATTGCAGAACCCATATAGAAAATTTCTGCTGGCTGTATCTTGAAATATGATGGTTCTTTTACTTTTTTGTCCCCTAGCATGGAAGAATTGACACTTCATTTTTGGGAAAAAAAACCCCTCTAAGCAACACAGAAATTGTTTCTTTGTGCAAAAGAGACTTGAATTTCTGATTTATGATTTAGGAATATCTACTTCCTCCATGGATCCCCTTCTTAATCCCTAGACCTGTTATTTTGTACTCTACTCCTTGCAAAATAACCTTCCATGGATCAGTGTTCTTGTGTCTCAGTTAGAAAGATTTTCTGTTTGTACAGTACTCATGTAAGGAGATCTGGGTCACTGGTAGTGATTTGGGTCTTTTTTCCCTACAGGAATGGTATGCATCCCTTCCCATTAAATTGTTTCCCTGTAATAGTAGAAAATAGACAATAATCTATAGAATATTTACAATTATTACAATTAATTTGCGATTAAGATGTAAATTACATAATAATTGTCATTATTATCATCATTATTATGTGAATAATGCTAGTGTGGAAGTTCTGGCATGATTAGAGGTATGGCTTCTTATCGAAACATCCCATACAACAAGATTTCTTTTTTCTCTACCCTAGAGTTGATGTTTTATGAGTCACTTACCTATTCTTTAATTTTATTTGAGTACAGACTTTTACATGAAGCTTAAACTTGTGCTGTGACAGGTAGATAAATAGTCCATAAACATTTGAAAACCTTGGCTGGAGATGTCAGTTATCTAGATAAAGCTTATTTCATCCCTGCTAGTTGAAGTGCAGCACAATTTTAAAGACTGTGGCCATAGGACTCCCTCTAGATTCCAAGAGTGCCACTATTACCGCTTTCTTTCTGTTAAACATTAACACTGCCAGCATATGCCAGACATCATCTCATTTCCTAAGTTCAGGATACTGCTGTTTTAAATAGTTCTCATTGTGTACCTTACCATTTAAACAAATTCTCTCCATGCTCCCTCAGTATGACTTAACTTTCAAATGCCTACTCTGTGACCATGAATTAACACTCTTTCTGTTTAGTTGTTAACATCTTCTCAATTAATATGGGCCACACAGAGGCACTTAGTAACTGAATGTTTCAGGAAATTTTCTATTATGCTTTGGGGTAGCAGGAATTGGTCTGAAATATTTAATATTTTATGCATGCAGTTAAACCAAAATATTGTGTACTGATTTATAATACAGAAGAGATATTTCCAAGCATAGCTGCAGCAAAAGGTGGTTGGCTAATCCTGTTCCTCAGTTGTGGAAAATTAAACTTTATCTCTCACAACTAATTCATCTCCTGTTTAAGATGTAAGATTTCAATACCTTCAAAGAAAGATATAAAAGTAGGTTCCATTCTGTCATTACAGAAAAAAAAAAATGGTTCATGTGGAAGAAAAGACTCATAGATGTAAGCTATGATGATATTTAGCCCCTGAGCACTTTTTATTTTCCAGTGGTTCCTCATTTCTTCTTGAAACTATGGTAGAAATGGATATACTGCTCCTACTGGGTTTGCTTTAGTTTCCCCAAGATTTTTACCAGTTTATTTGAATTCTAAATTAACAAAAACCCAACAGTCTAATATGTCATTTTAAGACTAACTAAGCAGACTTAAAGATATAACCTTGTCTTGGTGGTTTTGATCCCCGTGGATGCCGGTTTTCATCACTAGTCAACCACACTTCAAAAGGAATGTATTGCCATACCCAGCCAATGGTTACCATGCTTGCTGAGGCTCACTGTGAGGGCAGTCCTTGATCCAGGCTGCATCCAGTTGAGGACCTGCTGGAGGTCTTCTGAATGTGATCGTTCTGCATTCAAAGTTGTCAATGGAAGGGAAACCCAGGACACAGACTATGTTTCCCAGAGGAAATCCTAGTGGAGGCCTCAAGATTTAAACAACACTGATTTCCACTGATTGGATATTGTCTTTTCAACAAAAAAACCCCAACCAACCAGCCAAATGTTTGTTGGGCTACGTTAGATATTTTATCTATCAGCCTTACTCCTGCAGCCACCAAACACAGGGGCATACGCACAATATTTCATGGGCTTTCTCAAAAGGCTGGGAAAAAAGTGTAAAAGGCCTGCCAGATGGGGTAACAGGGCAATGCAAACTGCTACTTGCCGTTCTGAATGTGTGTGCTACAGTAGGAGCCAGCCTCCACATTCAAACTTCAGATACCGACTGCTTGAACTGTGCATCTCCAGGGACAGCTGCAGACACTCCTGAGTGCTGTGCTCTGAGCTGGCTGGATGCAAACCAGGTCTGTGCAGAAAGAGTACAGGCACATAGGTATAGTGCCGAGTCGGAACTAATAAGCCTTGGTTATGAATGATTAGCATACTCCCAAGTCCCTAATTCATTCATAAAAATAGGATTTTTACCCTGGGTCGACGTACATGCCTAAGTGTTATGAAGGCCATTTTGTATTACAGTGATCCTTTCAAAGTGATTTTTTTTTAAAAAAGGACATAAGAATAAATTACTTACTGTGGTATAACTAACTTCTGATCCTGAATAATCATGGGAGTTTGCAAAATAGCTCTGTAATTAACATTATCAGATTAATATAGTTGATTTAAGCTCCTAGAAATACTGAGCATCACACTCCTAATAAATCTAACAGTATTGGCTTTAGCCACATACATTACTCATGAAAAATACAGCTCTGAGATTTAAGAAAATTCATTCCTCTGCGGTTCTGAAATAGAACAGTGATTTTTTCCCCAATCAATAAAGACAGATAACAGACATTATTAGCGTTACTCTGAAACTGCACATTCTTTATATCATTTTAACTGAAGGTCTTGCAGAAGCTTATTTGTGGGTTTTGGGGTTTTTTTTAAATAAAACCAGAGGAGATTGTTTTTAACATCTAGACAAGCTAAACCTAACATGAAATGACTTTCTCAGTTTGGCAGGTAGACTGTAAATTATGAAAATGTGAGTACATAAAGGAAGTACTGTAGTTAATTTTAACAGTTTTTAAAGCAAGCCAAGTTTTGGTAACACCAGGGAGATGAAATTGAGTATTTCTTAAGCAGAATGACATATCAGCATGCTTTTTATCTTTGGTGTAGGCCATTGACTGTAAAATCAATCTCACATAGCATTTATAGTCAATATCTTGAAGAAATTAAAAAACATTCCAGTTTAGAGAAGTAATGTGTAGATTACCTGAACAGATGAAATGCTACGCTTGTGATTTATCTATATATCTTCTACAGTTTCATTTCTACTTCTTGCAAGATACTAAATATTGCTTCAAAGCATACTGCTATCATAGGTACAAATATTTTGTAGGCTGTAAAACCTCAGTTATTACATTGTAACGTGCCACAAATCAGCAGTTTTTATGCATATTGCCTACTATGAGTTTGTATCTGTTCTTAGCTGAAACAGATTTGTAGGGTTGTTTTGCCAGTGTCTTCACTGGTATGATTGTATCAAGTAAGTGATTTTATTTATATTTTTATTGATTTCAAAAGATACCTGAAAAGCAAAACCCATCAACTCCTACATTTAAAGGTGACCTTTGATATTTTCCATACAGAGGGAATTATTACAACATTTTTTGTGCTGTGAATTCCTATCATATACAATAGCAATGCAAAGACAGGTTTGAAACAAATTCAGCTACAGTCTGCAAAAAAAGATTATCTGGGAGGGTTTCATATCATCTGACTTTTGATGTATACTGTAGTGATGAAAAACACTCGACTGCAGGGTTCAAACAAACAATTTATTTGAACACCACATGCCCATTCAGTACGTCACCAGTACAGGCTTTATGGGTGCAATGGAGAACTGTGCTTTTGCAGTTTAACAAGTAACGTTACACTGTTACAACCACAACAGAGTCACAAAATCCACTAGTACAACCACAACAGTCACAAAATACACTAGTACAACTCACAAGTGATCCACAAATCCCGCTGGTACTGCCTGCAGGCAACTCACAGAACTCCCTATTACAGGCACAGCAGATCCACGGAACACACTATCACCACTCACAAGCGCAATGGGTACCACATGGGGGTTAGTCAATTGACTACACACTTAAAGCAGACCAAATATTCACTTACCCCTCTCTCCAGGTAAGGGCTCTCAGTAAGTTACGTTAGCCAGCAACATCCTGGCCAAGGGGGAAGGGTCTTCTTGCCTGACAGCTGTAGAGCTGGAGAAGGGACTCCCAATTCTTTATTCCCTGCTCTACAAGACCCCTTCCCTACCTGCCCCCGCTTCCTCCCCAAGAGGGGGACTGCTGGATGTTCAGCTCTCAACAAAATCTTTGTATTGTCTGGGCACACTGAAACCAATCGGAAAGCCTACAGCTTACCTTTATCTTTCTTTTAGGCAGCTGTATAGTGGTTTGACTGGGACTCAGGGCTTGTTGTTTATTGAGGGACTTCAAGGCTCATCTCAGGTTTTGACACTTGAAATTATGCAGCACTGCCCTGTTTAGTCTCAATTTACAGGACAACTCAGGCTGAAGCTATCTACACAGCTCCCCGTGGGTCATCGGTCATCTCTGCAGGTGGGGCCTCAAGGCAATCCGAGGCTGAGTCATTCTTACAACCCCCCCATGAGTCACCTGATGCACTAGACATTTTCAAAACCTGTTTATGAACTCTGAGCCAGTCAGTCCTCACATTCCACCCTGTTACCTGAGCCACAATTGAACTAATTACATGTTATCATGGGCTGATGTATGGGTATAAGTTTCATCTGCATACTTTAGTAGGGTCATATATTCTCCAGTTTCTAGGTGAACCCTTACCTGAGAGATGGATCTGACCGTAATTCTTTTAACACAACTGACAGCAGTATTTATTACAGTAACACAAATGATAATAAAGATTAATGTTTGCAACACGTTAGTAATTCTACCAAAAATATTTCCCAAACAACGTCCTTTATGTTGTTCTGCAGCTCATGCGTTACTTCCACTATATTCTACATCTTCTGGAGGTTTTCTTGAAGAGGTAGTGACACATTAGGAATTGGAACACAGCATTCTTCTTGTTCATGGTTTGCCTTCACGAATCCACACACTTTGTTCCTTAAGTAGTATCACATCTAGGACAAGACGGTTTTGATGTGCAACTTCCAGGGCAGCTTGTACTTGCGTGTTGAGGAAGTAAAAATTATCATTAGTAAGGGCCACTAATGCTTCCACTTGTGCAGTTAAATTGGACAGCATCATTCTGGTTTTAAGGTGACCTATTTCTAGCCCATACCGCTAATTTCTGAGATAAAGTCCAATTAGTAATGTCTATACTTCATTTGGTACAGGGATGCCACAGTTCCCGAGAGATTGAATAGTCCTGTCTGAGCACACCCAAGTTAACTGACGTGGAGCATGTATAGACGAGCCATCACAATTGTCCTGAGGGATCTGACAGGAGGATTTCTCAGTATATTCTACATATTTACAGCTTGTGCTACTATGACATCCCATTGCTGGAGAATATGGCTCTGGTCATTTTGACACAAGCAGGCAGCTCTAGCTAAATTCCATAGTAAAGCAATTAATGACAACTATTTTCTAGGTCCCCACCAGTGGTGCAATTAATACTATTTGTGCAATTCCATAGAAGGGGTTTTGCATCAAGTTGTGTTGAGACCATTTGTTGGGATAGCCAAGGGTAGCAATCCATTAACAACTGGCAGGTGGCCCTTGTCTTGCATGGAACCACGTGCAAGAATTACTGGGTCTTGAGGGAAATTGAAAACACTGCTGTGTGTTTACTGGTTCCACATACCTCAGGACCAAGCACTTTCCCCAGTACAGCTCATCCCCATTTTGTGTATCTGCCCAAGGGTGTCTGGAACACAGCTTTGGAAGGATCAGGGTTGTTTGCATCCCAAAGTCCTATTGTCCCGGCAAAGGGGTACATAGGAAAAATTTAGGCTACAAATAGAGGTTCAATTCAATGTATCATTAAACAGCCACTTCTATTTAAATTGCCTCCAGATGATAAACTTATTTTGGTTCCAGAGCCAATCTAAATTAATCCATGGGGCTCTCTTGAGTGGGGGTATGTGGTAAAAGCAAACAGGTAGTCAAGTGAGAAAAGTTCAGCATACGAGCAAAGCCTTGTATCATTTTATAGATCATATTGTCTGATTTGGTGTCATTTGCAGTTGGGGAACCATCAACATGTAGTTCAAAATCCCCAGGCTGTCTACTTGATACACTACATTGTCTAATTATGTCTATGGTTTTTATAGAACTGACAACTATTATTACAAAGAACCTTACAATAACAGCCATAATATAGCACTTACTATTAACACTTAAGTTTACAAACTTAATCCCATTCAAAACGAAGAAACAAAACTAAAATCAAAAGACCAAAACTCCCAGTCCACACTCCAGGTCTGAGTAGCTTGCCAGGTACAGTTCATACTTCAGACTGACACCTATGAGGTGTCCATCCCATGTCTTCTCAGTTGTCCCTCATTTATCTACAGGAGCAGTCCTGTAATTACAAAAGGAGAGCTGCTCGACCGTATATACACTCGACAGTGAATTGGTTAGAAATCTGGTATAATCCACTTATTAGGATATCATCAATATATTGATACATGCTTATCCCACCTGGGACTTCTATTTCCTTTAATGTTCTTGCCAGTGCACTTTGGGCAATTGGAAGAGTGTTTGAATCCTCTGGGAAGTCGATTAAAAGTATATTGTACTCCCTTCCCAAGTGAACACAAATTGAGGTTTATCCTCCTTTTGAAGAGGAATCATTAAAAAACATATCCTAAATATCCAGAGTGGACATCCATGCATGATATTTAGCTTGGACTTGGGTAACAAATTCAGCAATATAAGGACTGGCAGCTGTGAGTGGCACTAGAGTTACTCTTCAGCTTCCTACAGTCAATTGTCAGCTGCCACCCCTGCCCAATTTACATACTGGCCATACCAAGGGACTATAGCGGTACTAGTTATGATAATATGGTTTTCCAAGTCTTTCATCACCTCTCTAGCAGCAGATGGTAAAGGATATTGATTATCATTTGTTATTTTGGAAGGAGGTAACTGAATGGCTGCCTTGAGTACCCACCGTGGGGATACAAAGCTCCACACTGTTCAGAAGACAGTTTCCAAACTTCGTTTGCTAGGACATCAAATCCTAGCATGTTATTTTTGTATGAATCAATGACCACCTCTATCTTCATCATCAGGTTTTCTCCTGGAAGCCAAACACATACCATACTAATTGGTCTGGTTTCAGGGACTCCAGTTACTCCTATTACATTTATTTTTTCGGAGTAGGGGTCAGTCCTACTTTTTGGCTGTTCTTTCAGTGATAACACTTATTCCAGTTCCACTATCAATCAGAATATTTACAGGTATTAGCCTGGAACCAGTGGGTAGAATAAACTGTGGATCAATATGTTGGTTAGGCCATTCTAAATTGGATATTTTATGAGTGGGTTGGCCTGAAATTCCCCCTGCACTTCCTAGTTTTTCATGTCCCTCAGACACCTCCTCAAGTCTGAGTAAGGTCTGGCAGGCACAGAGGGTTTCCTTTCCTGTGTTTTGGGGGTATCAGGAAAGTCTGTAGCCTTGTTAATAGGCTGCTCCACCAAGTTTATCAGTGTACGAATAGTTTCTGTGGATTGCCCATCTATCGCTGAGCGGGGTATCCTTAATGCCAGCGCCTTTCTCCACAGTTCGTTGCGATTAAGTTTGAAACTAGGGTTGACTTGTCGTGGGGGATGGATAATATTCTTCTTGACAAATCGTCCCCGATTCACAGCGACCTGGCGCTGTGAATTTGAACCTTCCTCTAACCACCCCACCTCTCTACTGTAAATCACTAGTTCTTGCAGTAGTTCCCCCCATGTTAAAACGGGCTGTCGCTGCTGGTCAGGGTGGCGAGTGTTATGATCAATTGCTCGCAGAATCTTTTCCTTTAGGTTTTGCACACAGATTTTTCAAGGTATCCGGGAGACCCCTAATCAATGGTTTGAGGCGGACGGGGTCAATTGGAGCAGCAAGGGGAACACCCTGCCCTCCACGCTCATACATGGCTTGTACACAGGCAGCCTTTCGCACCGATTCAGCCAGCCCGGAGAATCCATCAGTTTTAATAGTCGGAGGTTCACCTCGCTCTCTGCAAACCAGTCCCCCCGCCCAAAAGGCAACTGTGAGCGTCAAGGGTTGGTGCCCCATGGGACCCTGATCAAGGAACACACCAGGACCCCAACAGCCCGCAGCTTCCTCCTCACTCAGCACCACTCGATCTCCTCCATTCAGTGACACACGCCATAAATATTCCGTCTCACTTTCCCCTGGGGTACGCGAGAATTTCTCTTGCATTTGTGCAAGTTCAGATCCGGAACACGGGGTGGTTTGTGCCGTAGTCGATGTTTGATTGCTCTTGTCATTCGACTGCTCCTCCGTTTTAACGGGGGATTGAACTTCACTATCACTTGCCACGTTAGATTTACCATCTGGGTCACCCCAGATATTCCCGTCCCAAGGATCAGGATCGGCACACATAACTTGGTTCCTGACTCCGACAGGAGAGGGAATCGCTGCATTTGACAACTACAAATTTATTTTTTTCTTGTAATCTTTTATTTTTCTCCCTTTCAGAATCTAATTCATCTCTGCAAAATATTTTTTCATCTTCCAACCGTACGTTATGAGCATGTAACACCTCATTTATCTTTCGTTCTGCTTCTAAAGCAGCTTTGGTAACCTCAAGTTCATTTTCTAATGCACTGAGTTCTATCCCTTCGGCGAGACCGGCTGCCTCCGCTGCCTCGGACTTCAGTGCCTCCTCCTGTGCACCGAACACAGTGCACAGGATACTTTACACTTTACCCTTCCCACTTTTGGTTTTCTTCTGTTCCTTCTTACACTGCCCTACCCATGCCAAGACTTTCTCCTTACTTCTCCACACCACCTTCGCCTTGTCCAGAAGAGAATGCCTACACCCATGTTTCTGCAGTAGCTCCTCCACTGTATCCTGCTGACTCTGCCCAATTACCGTGATGAAAAAGACTTGAGTGCGGCGTTAAAAGCGTTTATTTGAACACCACGTGCAGATTCAATACGTTACCAATGCAGGTTTTATGGATACAATGGAGAAATGCGCTATTGCAGCTTAAAAAGTAACACTACGCTGTTAAAACCACAACAGAGTCAGGAAATGCACTAGTACAACTACAAGAGTCACCAAACGAGCTATGTGAACCACAAGAGAGTCATGAAATGCATTAGTACATCTCACACAGGAGATCCACAAACCTAGTTGGTACCGTCCTCAGGCAACTCACAAAACTCCCCACTACAGGCACAGCAGATCCGCGGAACACATTATCACACTCACAAGCGCACCGGGTACCACACGGGGGTTAGTCTATCACCGGGGACTACAAACTTAAAGCAGACCAAACATTCACTTACCCCTCTCTCCAGGTAAGGGCTCTCAGTAAGTTACCTTAATCAGCAGCATTCTGGTCAAGGGGGGAGGGTTTCCTCGCCTGGTAGCTGTAGATCTGGAGAAAGGACTCCCAATTCTCAGTCCGAATCTGAGGGGTTTTATTTCCTTGATCTACAGCGGGCAGGACAGTGCCTGAGTGAACGATACCACCTGGGGTGGTTGTCTTTGCAGCGTCCCCCCTTAATTTATTCATGGGGGAGGTTCAATTTTGTATGCCTTTTCTTTAGCATATCTTTGTATTGTCTGGGCCCAACGAAACCAATCAGAAAATCTCCGGCTGTTTATCTTTCTTTTAGGCAGCTAAATAGTGGTTTGATTTGGGCTCAGGGCATGTTGTTTGTTGAGGAATTTCAAGGCTTAGCTCAGGTTTTGACACTTGAAATGTGGCAACACTGCCCTGTCTAGTCTTGGTTTAAAGGACAGCTCAGGCTGGAGCTATCTACACAGCTCCATTGCATAAATAGGGCCTCAAGGCAATCCGAAGCTGAGTCGCTTTTACAACCTCCCCTCTAGACATTCTCGAAACCTGTTTGCAAACTCTGAGCAGGATGACTCTTACAAGTGTAGATATGTATACCTGAACTATTCATCCTGAGCTTCATTTACATTACAGCTGGTGAAAAGAAAGGCCCTTCCAGGTGTGATTCTAAATGTTTTTAGATATGTACTTTGGCATGAGATAAACTGACATCAGATTTTCTATTTATTTTTGTTAGCTATGGGGGCAGATAAAAACCAGTAGCTCAGACGCAGACGTTTGCGTTTGCTTTCCATGGCTCCAGTGGGCTTTGGTTCAGGTCTTAAAAATGTGCCAGCTTTCCCATAGTGTTCAAAAGCAAAAGCGCCTCAGCATACTGACACTACAGACAGCAAGAATGTGTCATCACCCACAAGTCCTCCAGAAATTTCTGTGAGAAAACCTACATGGTTTGTTTGATGTTGAGCTAGACGGCTACAGTGGGTCTTTCTGACATTCAGATTTGTCAGCCTGGAAAGATCCCTTGTTGGAAATTGTGAAAACGTTCTGGGCTCCTTTGCATCCACATATGGCAGAAATGGTCCTTTGTGAATCTGCCTCAGGTTAACATGTGAATCGTGTGGGAGGTGAGCAGCACTGTGCAGTCAGTCAGTCCCATGTAACGAAGTCTTTGTGTTCCTCTGACTGAATTCCCCTTTGTGTGGTTGTGTGCCTTTTAGGAAAACTTTTGAGTTTTGGTTTTAAGTGGCACTGAAGGACAAAGCTCAGTCCACAAGTGCGTATCACAGAAGGTTAGGAGTTTGAAGTGACCTCAAAAAATCATCTAGTCCGACCCCCCTGCCAGAGCAGGATCACCTAGACTAAATTACACAAATATCTTTTGCCTGAGCAGAGCATGGATGCTTTCTGCTCCAACTATAGACTTAGAAATAGGACAAAAGGGGAAAGGAAGGAAACTGATCACAAAGTTCCTTGAGCTTTCCACTTTGCAGGGTAGATACAGCCTAAAGTCTCAGTCAATAATTTTAAGAAGCAGAGTACATGTACAGTACCCGCTTTTTCACCCAGTCACTTAACTTTTTCTTTGCAATAAACCTCAGTCATACCCTTCCATAACTGACAGAGGTTGTTAGAGGCTACCTCACTGTCACTGAAGCCTGTAGTATAACTACTATAGATTAAAGGCACATAAGGCACTGCAGAAGTGAGCCCAGAAGAAAATCAAAGGAATTCACTTGAGCTTTCTCTTTCAAGTCTGTTTAAAATAAGTCTTTGATATCACCATATTTAGGTATACAAAAATTTTTAATCAGATCACACAACTATTTTCTAAGCAGTTGAGGATAGAACCTATCATACGTCTCTATCTAGAGAACATTTATTATGCAGTGACCATATGTGGGATTTCTCTTTGAGAAAAGAGTTTTTAGTCTACAAAACAAAGATAATGTTTATGGAATTCAGTTCCTAATCTCTTAATTTACCTTTATTCTGAACAGAATTAGCATGCGATATTTCTGTCTTAGTGTAGCAGTTTGTCATAGCATTATGAACTTTTCAGAACATGGAAATCTAAAATTTAAGAAAAATAACTGTGGTGGTTTGACACTGGCTGGAGGCCAGATGCCCACCAAAGTTGCTCTATCACTCCCCTTTTCAACTGGACAAAATATATTGAGACGTTTAGGAGTCAAGATAAGGACAGGGAGAGATCATTCCACAATTAGCATCATGGGCAAAACAGACTCAATATGGAATAATAAAAAAAAAAGGGCATTAAAAGTTAAGAATTTGTGGGGGATTCAAATTCCTTCAGAGATCAATAATTTTATAAATAGTAATGGAAGGGTCAGAACAGTCATACAGGATTGTTGGAAAAGTGTTGAATTTGCTCAGAGGTCCTAGCAACATACTGTTCACTGTATAACTTTCTCAGGTTTGTACAAGACACCAGAATCTGGCACAAATAAAATGAATTAGGTGCTGGTTATTTTTGTGGCATGGATGACAGACTTGTGTCACTGACTGTCCCCTTCTTGTTAGTTTGCTACCACAGTAAAACAGAAAATAATCTGTGATGGTTTAAACCTGGCTGGAGGCCAGATGCCCACCAAAGCTGCTTTATCACTCCCCTTCTCAGCTGGACAGGGGAGAAAATATATATCGAGAGGCTTAGGAGTCGAGATAAGGACAGGGAGAGATCATTCAGCAGTTAGTGTCATGGGCAAAACAGATTCCACACGGAATAATAATAATAGAAATCTAATTTATTACACAAACAGACACAATGAAATCAGAGTAGGATAATGAGAAGTAAGACCACATCTCAAAACTTCTTTCCAGACTTAAATTTAATAATGTTTTCCCTCCCTTCTCCCCTCAAGGATGGCATGGGGGAGGGAGAAGAGCATAGGGGGGGAAATGGGGGTTTCAGTCAGGTTTTTTCCTTCTTAGTGCAGGATGTGTGTCTGGGTGTGTGTGTGTGTGTGGAGGGTGGAGGGGTGGGGTGGGGGGAGTGGGTCATTCCTCACACCCTTCCCATGTTCCAGCGTGGAGTCACACCCAAAGACAGTCCTCCATGAACGTCTCCTACGTGAGTCCTTTCCCACGGGGCTTCAGCTCTTCACCAGCTGCCCCAGTGTGGGTCACTGCTATGGGGTGCAGTCATAAATCATAGAATGTCTCTCAGTCTCTCAGGCCCAGACTGCTCCAGCCTGGTCCCCCACAGAATCACAAGTCCCCCCAGAAAACCTGCTCTAGCATGGGTCTGTCTCTCCATTGGCTGCAAGTGCTGGAAGAGGCTTGCTTCAACATGGGTTACACCGTCTTCCATATGTCTCCACCTGCTCCAGTGTGGGTCTCTCCACGGGCTGCAAACAGTATCTCTGCTCCCCATCATGTTCCATGGGCTGCAGAGGGACAACCTGATCCACCATGATCTTCTCTATGGACTGAATGGAAATATCTCTCTCTGATGCCTGGAGGTGCTATGACCATTGCTAATGGGCTCGGCCTTGGTCAGTGGTGGGTTTGGCCTTGAGCCAGCTGGTGTTTACTCTGTCAGGCCTGCAAAGAGCTTCTGGCTGCTTCTTGCAGAATCCACCCCTTGCAGCCTCCGCCCCCCCCCCCAACCTCACTGCACAAAACCACAATATAAGCATAGACCAAAAAGAATAGGAATAAAGAACAATCATTCTTTTCCTGAAGAAATTGTTCTAATATTTCCAGATAATTTTTTAAAAAAAGAATATTTAT
Source organism: Porphyrio hochstetteri (assembly GCA_020800305.1). Lineage (NCBI taxonomy): Eukaryota > Metazoa > Chordata > Aves > Gruiformes > Rallidae > Porphyrio > Porphyrio hochstetteri. The sequence continues at coordinate 38,558,875 of CM036905.1, forward strand.
AAGAAAATGTAATAGGTACCAAGCCATTAACCTTTCATTTCAACAAGGAATTCTGTTTTGTCTGTAGGAAATTTTGCATATGCTCCTACCGGATTACCTGACTTAAAGAAATGTATAAAATATCTGGAAGAATTCTTTATGTGACTGTGAAATCAGAATAGGAAATACCTTCCATTATGGAAATCCTGCCTGTTCAAACATTGAAAGTCGAAATGCAGCTGCTAAGCTGTCTCTAGTCTAAACCTATGAGGGAAAGCAGGGAAGGAAGTTTGTCAGAGTCACGTTTTCTCTATAGTGATTAAGTCGCCACACATCGACAGGAATGATTGATCTCATCTAACTTGAGCCATGTAAATGTTGAGCATAGAACACTTTTCCTGTCTTCCTCTAGGTTCTGGGAAGAGAGGCTGATCCCTTGGGATGACACTCCATCCAGTTCTGACTTAGATACCTGCTTGGGTGTCAATATTCATGACTTCTTCCATCTAAACTGTTGAGCTGTCATACAAGAAGGATATTGCCTATTCTTCTCCAAGTACCTTTCAATAGGAGCAGTGGAGAGACTTTCAATGCAACTGATGAAATGGACTTCCTTAAACTTTTGAAAAATAAAAGGTGATTTTTTGAACTTAGAATATATACTCTTCATATTCACTAGGTAAAATCTAAATCCTGTTAACACAGAAATGCAGGAAGCTAGGATTCAAGTTATCTAGTAAAGCTACACTAGGGCAAGCAAAAACCTACATTAAGAGAAAGTTATAAAATTTTACCTTTCTTATTTTCTAGGACTCAGGGTTCTACATTTTATTTGACTTAGGTAGAACATTCAGCTTAATTAACTTTTCATGGGATGAAGTTTAACAAGGCCAAGTGTAGAGTGCTGCACATGGGACATAACAACCCCATGCAGCGCTACAGGCTTGGGGAAGACTGGCTGGAGAGCTGTCAGGCAGAGAAGGACCTGGGGGTGTTGGTTGACTGCAGACTGAATATGAGTCAGCAGTGTGCCCAGGTGGCCAGGAAAGCCAATGGCATCTTGGCTTGTATCAAAAACAGTGTGGCCAGTAGGTCTAGGGAGGTGATTGTGCCCCTGTACTGGGCATTGGTGAGGCCGCACCTCGAGTACTGTGTCCAGTTCTGGGCTCCTCACCACAAGAAGGACATGGAGGTCCTGGAGCGAGTCCAGAGAAGGGCAACCAGGCTGGGGAAGGGGCTGGAGGGCAAATCCTATGAGGAGGGGCTGAGGGAGCTGGGGCTGTTTAGCCTAGAGAAGAGGAGGTTGAGGGGAGACCTTATCACTGCTTACAACTACCTGAAGGATGTTGTAGAGAGGTGGATGATGGTCTCTTCAGAGGAGTAACAGGTGATAGGACAAGGGGAAATGGCACAAAGCTGCACCAGGGCAGGGTCAGATTAGATATTAGAAAAAATATTTTACTGAAAGAGTTGTCAGGGCCTGGAACAGGCTGCCCAGGGAAGTGATTGAGTCACCTTCCCTGGATGTGTTCAAAAAAAGGGCAGATGAGGTACTTAGAGATATGGTTTAGTTTAGGATGAGAATGGTTTGGCTTGATGATCTTCAAAAGTCTTTTCCAACCTTGTGATTCTGTGATTCTTCTTCTGAGGCCTAAGTGAATAAAAAGATGATATTGCAAAGTAGTACAAGAGGTCTCTTAATGAAGTTTTACACTGGTTCATGTGAATGTTTTGCACTGGGGTTAGTAATTTCTCCTTTTCCTTCCCTCCAGCATAATAGTGATATTAAAAATAGTTTTGAAAGTTTCAGAAGCCCATTTATAGACTTTTGAAAATAGGTCTTAGACATTCAAATTTCTTGGGCATATTTGAAAACATGAACCATCCTACTCACAATTTTTATTCTTCATAGATTGCTCTGAATCCTCTTCATTAAAAAACCAAAAAAGTGCACATCTGTAATATATGTTAGACTAAAATTTTAATCTCTTGTCTATAATTCCCAGTGGTGGAACTGAGATACATATATGGATAAATACAGTGCATGGATATACACTGTATATAGATACATATGCATACAGACTCAGAAATTTGGTCGTTGGAAGAAAAGTATTAAACCGAGCTCCAGTAGATATTCAACCAGTACATATTTAATGGGAGAGGTATTAAAATCTAAATTCATAGTTTAGTGGAGAGCATCTATTCATACAATGGATAAATTTAGAGTGCCAGATTAAGACTCCTAAATGCTTTGTATTTACCCTAAATAAAGGCCCTGGTGAGTCTAGGGCAGAGAGCTGTTTGTTCCAAAGAGAGGCATATCAGCAAGCATTGGCTAGCTGAACTGACACATTGGCACTGGCACAAAGACCTCACTTGTTTGATGGGCAGGTTCCATGACACGTTAAGCCAGATTTTTCTAGTCTTGAAGATCATTTTGAATTGTCTGGCTATTAATTGCTGGTAAGGTTAAAGAGAGATAGTACTTGTCAATTTGTGAATGACTTTATCAGTGTACATCAGTTTATCCTGGTAGCCACCAAAGAATCGTTAAGATGACACCATAAGTAGAAAATAATAATACAAAATGCATATTTTATGGTCATGCTTTGTTATTCAATTGAAAGGCACTATGGCATTTACAATCTGTCCACAGTTACACAAAGCAGGAGAGTTTATTGCTATTTTAGGACCTGGGAAACTTCAGGCACAGACAACTCAAAAATGAGCGACAACAGTCCAAACAGATTTGTAACAACTTTGAGAGATGAGAATAAAATATGTCCCCGCATAAAATCATGTAGCTCATACCTGATTTTAACATATGAAGTTATCTCCCTGCCTTGTGGCTTTTTCACAGTTCCAAAGGAAGGGGCAAGTGACTGTGGAGTGATCAGAAAAGAAACAGTGAATCAGGGCATCATCACCTTTTTCTGACTTCTATGAGGAGAGCTGTCTGCCCAGCTCAGGGTATATTTTTCATTCTATTGGCATAGCTGTGTTAAGAACGTGTGAAGAAGGCAACCAGTCATTCTCATACTTGCTTTTCCTCTCCCTTTCCCCTTTCCACTAATGCTTGCTGCACAGGCTTTCAGTTTCGCACTGGTGCTTGCTTTAAGGCAACTAGCACATGAATATAAAGAAGTCATTTGTGCCTGCTGTTTTGTTGTTGTTTTTTATCTATTCCATCAATCGTTTTTTTGTTGGTGGTGTGTTTTTTTTTTGTTTTTGTTTTTTTTTTTTTTCTTGGGAACAGGACAAATTAATCTGAAAGAAATTCCCTAGTAAAACTGGGCTAAGGAGAAGTATTATCCCCTAATGGTCCTTAATGTAGAATAGTTTAGTACTAATTACTCATTACTCAGGAGTTTGGACTGCGTTCAGTGCACACATTAATTCCCATTATTTCTGTGCTCTTAAAGCACAACACTACAGGCATTAAGATTTAAAGAGTTTTTTTCTCTTCTCCTGTTTTGCCTTTTCATGGATTTATAAAAGGACCACTAGGTTTAACGAGCTACAAGCCATTGGAAAGAATCACAACATTTCTTCTGCACTTCCTCTCCTTCCAGCTAAAGCTGATTTCTGAACACTAGCCACAGGCAATTAGAACCCAGGCACTACTTCATCTCACTGCTTTATTCTGCAGGAAGATAAGCACACTTCAGAAAGTGACTGTGTTTCTGACTGACTTTTTAAGAATATGATTTTCTGATGGCCATTTTCCTGGCAAGCTTATAAAGAATCTTACTTTTAATCTGTGTTAAATTGAAATGAATTTAGCCAATAAATTTAGAAGTTACTAATAATTGACTGAGAAGGAGATGTGGCAGACCTGCAAATAAGGATACTGCAGGACCTTCTACTCCTTAAAGGTGGGATTGTTACAGTCAACCTAATAAAATAACTTACCTCTTTTGTATACTTAGGGTAATTTAATTTAGATTCTGTATATAAAGTAATCAGTGATGCTACCCAGTAGTCCCGGGAATGTGGCAACTGCCAGGGGTGGAGGGGCGTACTACTTGACTGAATCGTTACCTCTTTTGCATACTAAACAACCGGGAAGGCTGACCAGTGGTTTCTGTATAACAAAGAACAGAGATATGGTGAAGAGGATTGTGACAACCACCGGGAGCAACACGGGCGACGGGGTGGGCATCGAGCAATGACTTTACTTTTTTTGTGTACAAATCGACCAATGAGGTTAAGCATTGAGCAATAGCTTTGTTAAAAATGGTATAAATATGTTGGGGTTTATACCTATGGCAGAACACGGTTTTTTGGAGGAGCTATCCCCTGTGTTCCTCTAGTGCTGCAAACAAAGAAGTGCCTGCTTATCTGCCATGTATAGGTAAGTTCTTCGAGATTGCAACTGCTAACAGGATGATGAAAAATCAGCAAATCCGCAATTGATATTAAACCCAGTTTTGTCTTAATATAAGATGTAATGCTTGATTTATAGATTCATTATATAGAGAGCCACAGAATCCTAGAATGCTTTGAGTTGGAAAGGACCTCAAAGACCATCTAGTTCCAATGCCCCCGCCATGGGCAGGGACACCCTCCACTTGACCAGGTTGCCCAAAGTCCCATCCAATCTGGATTTACACTTCCACGGATAGGGCATCCACAGCTTCTCTGGGCAACATGCTCTGGTGTCTCACCACCTTATTAATGAAGAATTTCTTCCTAATATCTAATTTAAATCTACCCTCTTTCAGTTTAAACTTGTTACCCCTTGTCTAACGACTATACTCCCTGATAAGAAGCCCCTCTCCACCTTTCAACGCTAAAAGAATGAAGGAATACTTTAATAAATATCCTTGAAAATGCACTGAAAGATCAGTTGGCAGTTTGGTGGTGCTACTAAATTATTTGGGTAACAAAACCAAAACTGCATGTTTTAGTTTTCGAAGGACTCATGATAATGAGTAACTAGAGAACGAAAATGTACACAGAATTCAGTGTAAATGAATTTAAAAAGGTCAAAAAGCTCTTAAATGTTTAGATACAGTACAAGACTATGTACTAGACATTTTCATGTAGGAAAAAGCACTAGAGTATTTCAATGGAAACCTACCATGATGACCAGAGGCCAGCAAAGGGAACTGAATCAGAACAAGAGAACAGCAAACAAACCAGAAAATTACATTCTACCACTGTAGAAAAAGAATGCCTGCATCTTGGGTACTATTTGCACTACCGATCCCCCAGATAAGGATGGCAAGGGTGGTCAGACAGAAAAACTGGCTTCAGTGTGAGGAGTGGCTAAAGGAATTGCAGCATTTAGTCTGGAAAAAATGGTTGCAAAGACAATATGAGTAAAGTCTCTAGGATACTGAAGAAGTTCATGAAGAAGTTAAACAGAGATTTTTAACTACCTCTTCATAAATCAGAAAGAGCCTACATTAAATTAAGCTGATGCAGGCCAAGTTTATACAAAATACAGCTGTGTAACTTTTTGACATACTACAACAGGGATGCTAAAATTTTATGTGGATCGTGTAAGTAGTTGTATGAATTAATAGAAGAAAAATTCATCACCATCTAATAAGGTAAAACCTGCCACTTTTAGGTTAGGATTCATGAACTTTAACTGCTAGAGGCTATATTGGGAAAATACTACTACTGCTTGCCATATTCTTGTATCTGTCTCTCATATCTGCTGTTCTGTACTATCATAGAAAGTGCCTATGGATAGAGTAACATTTTTTCTGATCCAATCTGATAATTTTTATGTTCTCTTCTTTCATCTTCTTTTAATAAATCTGCTTCAGCTGTCCATGAGCTTAGTCCTTTTAGTTTGTTGACATCTCTAGAGACAGCTTTTTAAATCCAAAAATTAACAGCAATAGCACAAAATTTGAACTAGTCTCTTCCCACCATTGCAAGAACAATTTTAACAACTACTTTGCTACACACCATAAATATTTATGTATTAATTATCACACAGATCTCAACGAAGGTGGTCCCAATTCTAGCTGGCAAAAAAAGCATATAATTTCTATCTGAGCTTTTGAAATATGTGGATTTGCCTCTTGGTTTCCTAGGGACTACAGTGGTATTTAGTAGTATTTAAAGGATTGAGGGATACTTTACCTAATAACGTTTTATCTTTAACTGAGTGTAGGAAACTAATCTATCTATGGATGCTTTTGAGCTGATGTAATTATTTATTAGGCAGAGCTTTATTTTACTTGCTCTCATGATGTACCTAACCTATAGGACAGGTGCACTGCACGGTATGCTCTATAGTCTTGCTTCCCAGATCATCTAGATAAGGAAAACTTCTGGAAAGCATTTTTACTCCTGGCCTGCCTATGTACACTATTTTCTGCCATTAGAAATCACTTGAAATGGGGCTGGAGAAGACATAAACACCCTCACCGTGGTCTGGATATGGATCAAAATGACACCTGTATATGCACCCTAGTTGGGACCAGTTCGTCTCTCCCATGTCCCATATGTGTATATAAGTAGCCTGATTTAATGCGACTCCTGAAAAGCACTAAAAGTTTTTTGAGGGGCCTGTATTAAGTGGCATTATGGCAGCATCTTAATCAGATAAGGTTGTTGTCCAAGCAGATATAGTATGATAATCTTCTTCCTAGAGTCTCCTACAAAGCCAGTTTGGGGAAAAAAAAAAAAAAAAGACATCAGGCCCAAAGAGAATTGTGTTTTTTGTTTCGTTTTTTAGGATCACTGTTTTCCTGACTAATAAGGAAAAGGAAGATGGAGAAAAATTCTTCATGGGTCAGAATAAACCATTACTTACAGGCAATTTTCTTATGAACCTTTTCTCCAAATAGAGACCAACATTTCATTCACATTCTATATAGAATCATCTTCTTTCTCTCCTGTGATACTTTTCCTGAAACTATGCAAAGAACAGCTTACAGACCTTGAGGCGATTTCAGAGCCATAAAAAATTAAAGAGTAGGAACTTCAGAGCACAGGACATAATATTTTGGTAAAGAAACCAGAAAACAGTATCACCCACAAGACCTTTTTATTTTCAGAGAGATGTAACTTGTTCATGTGTTTTGCAACAAATATAAAGTTTTTCTTCTGTCCCATTGACATTTCTGTAAGCTCACTTCTGCATACTCTTTGTAAACAAAATCTTTTTTTTTTAATATAAGAAGACATACAGTAAATCTCTCCACTTTAAAAGCCCTTTCACTTCGTTGTATTTAGAAAACCTAAACTGAGCTGTGACAGAAATCTACAGGAGCTTTACCATTTACTTAAAGAAAAGCAGGATTAGATCCTTATTGATTCAGAGTGATTAATATATATGATGCTTCTGGAGTTGGCGCAGCTTCTTCAGACTTGTTTTTGTAGCTGACTGTAAGAAGACAACAAAGATCTGCATTTCTTTGCATACTGCTCAACAAACATTATGTCCGTCAAGTTTCCCTTTTCCATTGTCAGAACTAAACAGAGCTCTTTTGATATGAGATTACTGATGCTGACATTAGCTGATCATTTATAAAAACAACTTCAACATCTTCAATGTACCTTTGCAAAAAGAAAACAGTATATGACTTCGATTCTGAATAGAAGAGCAATCATTCGGTTTATCTGTATGCCAGAAAGCACAATTTCAATCTGCTTTCACAGAGGGGGATTTGGTGATGTGTGTTACTGCCCTGAGGCCTATTTTCACATACTGTACAGCTCTGACTACGAGGTGTTATACAAAAATATTTAGTTTTGCCGTGCCTTAGGGGTCTTGCTTTTAATGGAGTCACTAGGGAATGCTCTGTATTTCTCCATGTATAAAGGCACAGCATTTTCTAACTGTATAACTAGCTGTGGATCTCTTTTATTAAACATTCTATCTACCACAGAAAAAGGAATGTCTATGGTTTGGTAATTCAGGTTTAGATACTCATGATGCATCCAGTCATGTGATATGTCTCTGTATAATTCTTTTCTGTGATTATTATTTATATCCCACTCTTAATAAAGTAGTGTAGATGCAAGCATATAGTTTGGTTCAGAATTAGTAAAGATGCCATTGATTTTAGAAATTCTAAACTAGATAGTTTTTGGATGATTATTTCGTGCATTTCACATTGACAATGGAACTATATTGGACCTAAAAGCTTTGTGAATTAAGGTAAGTACCCGGAATTTTATCCTTCAATATACTTTTTAGCTATTCTGCAATTGAACTGGAGACATCTCAGGTGTGGTCTCCAAAACCATCTTTGGTGCTTCACCCTTACAGAGTCCTTGAAAGAATGGGTTTTTCTTCTATTTCCAAACCTGATTTAAAATGAAAGAAACACATGAGTTTTAAATATAATTCACTAAAATCAGGTAAGTACGGCTTTTTATAGCACAAGTGAAAGATAGGGTGATCAGGGTGCTCAATACTATTGTTTGCTATTATGGAAACCAATCCTTCATTGTGTCATTCTTATCTTTTACCTAAGTAACTTCTGAAACCAACACAGACAGATTTCTTTGAGTGCATTTTGGTAAAGTCACATGGTGTAAGACCATGCAGAATCATATCTAGTTCTACAATGAGCTGCAGGTCCACTGGATGCTGCAAGGCTTTTCTCTCCCATTGGTTCTAATCTAACACATCTTGCAGATAAAGCAATCATCCCATTTGATTTTGGGTTCTGTTGTACTGGGGCCCTGACCCCGGTGACTTTTTTTTCAGGCAAAAATTCCAGCATCACTGCATCACCCTACAGGGGCTACAAGATGCCCACAAGCAAAGAGGAATTAGATTCTTAACATTTTTCATTAAAATTTACTCTGATAATATTGACTACAGTTATTAGCAAAGCTTCTGGGTGGTGTGAACAGGTGGTATCCTCAATCTGCTCCAAATATATTCTAAGACACCACAGACCAGATTGCAATACTCTCACCCACACTGAGAGCACATTTTTTTCTACACTTCTACACTTCCTGCTCTTTGTCCACTGGAACTTCTTGTGGACTAACATGTCATAGTGTTTCACAGCCTGAGTGTAGAATGTCTTGGCTTAGAAGAGGTGTGGGTATTTTTGGTCAGCTACGTGAATAAGGACCACTTTTCCTGATATATTCCTCTAAAGTTGTCATTATCCCTTTCTCCCTCCCTCATTTTCAAAAGCAGATGGAAATAAGGAACCCTACACAGCATTATAATGGCTGCTTAGAGGCTGAGCAACCCTGCATACCCATCACTTATATATGATAAACACCCATGATATATCTGCTAGCCATTTATAGGTATATTCCACTTACCACTGTGGAATGCTTTTAACTTTAGTTTCTTTTTTAAAATTCCCTTTTTTTTTCTTTTGACTTATTTCTGTGAACTCTCTTCTGCCAGGTAGTATTTGTGTAATTTTCAATTTCACTTCTGCAGTTTCTCAGGCTCACAATCTGTATTTTCTCTTGCTGTAAATGAATAATAGCAGGTTGTTAGTAGAATATTGTTTCAGGCTTATTCATATGTATGATGCTTTTTCTTACCTTTCTTTTTCAGCTCCTTGAAATTTACTTTTGTAGTTACTTTTTGGCAGGCAAAGAAAGGGATGGCATAGTTACCAAATCTTTGGAGTAGAAGCAGAGAGTGGGGAGAATATTAATTAGGAAAATTCAAGTGTTGAATCGCAAAATCTGAAAGAGAAAGAATAAATAATGTGGGGACAAAACCATTAAATGTCTGTTGATCCTTGCTAGTGATACCGGAATAAAATGTAAAATTTATAAGGGATTCTGTGAAACTGAGCTATGAAAGATGGTACCAAACAACTGTTAGGGGAAAATGACTTGTAATTCTGAGACTGGAGAAAATTTCAGAATGCAGCATTATGAGATGGAGAACATAATACAGAAAGTACAGCTTTTCTCCTCTGAGAAAATGAAGATTAAGGATCTGACATAGGTAAGATGGCAAAGAACTGACAGAGGTAAGATAGGAAAGTGTGGCATATCTGTCTCATCAACAGAAGGATTACAAGGCTAACAGGTAGACTTCATTTCTCATGACAGGGGATAGAACACAATATGAAAAGACGTATTCCCAGCTGAGGAAGATATATTACCAGGACAGTAAAATTTAGACTCTGATCTTAACCTTACTTGTTGTGATTACAAAAAAGCCTTCAAAGCAGTTTATTCTGTACAGATAAAATGGAGGTAAAGCACGAACCTAAGCCCAAAAATGATGTGCTAGGATTACATACACTGAAATGACCCCATCAGAAGAACAGAGCAAAATGTCATAAGATTTATACCGGCTTTATAAGCATCGACTGATTATTCTCCACTCGTGCTGAATAAATAAATTTTAGTGTTATTAGGAATCAGCTACTAAGTGACAGAAAGTTTGCATTTTTGAATCTAAAACTGAAGATTGACAAAGAATTGACTTAAGAAAATTTAAGGAATGGAAAAAAAATTAATAGTCTGAAGTGTCCTATCAAAAATCGTGATGAAAATCTGGAGTAATTAAAATTAATGAACCTTTGTTAATATTATACTTCTACCAGAAATGTAGAAATCTCTAACCACATTGCTGGTTTTGAGCCAGCTTTCTTAATAAAGTTTTGCTTGGATCATAATCAAAACCACTGCTGATATAGTGGAAAAGCGTTAAATTTTTAAAAGGTGCAATGATCTAGAGGTATTGACAGCTAGTGCAGTCTAAACCTTAACAATATTCTAGAAATAAAGAAATAAATTTAGTTAAAAATGAAAGCTTTCCATAAAAGAGTAGGAGGTCTTTGCAGAGACCTTTGGACTCTATTACATGTTCCTATTTGTATGTTTGTCATGAGACTGGAAATTATTACTAATACCAGGGTAGATCTAAATGATGTACTGCATTTTCTGCCAGGATATGAGCTGGCATACTGACTTTCGTTATGACTGTCTGTGGTGGGCTGACCTCAGCCAGCAACAAAGCACCCACCAGCTGCTTGCTCAGTTCCCCCTTCAGCAAGATGAGTGAAAGTATGCAAAGTGAACTCGAGAAAAACCCGTGGGTTGAGCTAAAGACAGTTTAATAACTGAAGGAAAGAGAGCGAGAGAAAAAAAATAATGCAAAGGCAATCACTCATCATCTACAAGCAGAGCAATGCCCAGCTTGTTTCTGAGCAATGGCCAGTTTGAAAAATCCACCACCACCCCCCACCCCTACTCCCACTCCCTTCCCCCCCCACGCCCCTATTTTTTTTGTTGTTGTTGTTTTTTCCCGTTGCTGAGCATGATGTCATAAGGCTTGGAATATCCCTTTGGTCAATTTGGGTCACCTGACACCAGACTGTGTCCCCTCCCAATCTCCTGCCTGGTCCCAAGTTACTTGCTTGTAGCGGAGTAGAGTGAGAAACAGAGAAAACCTGGATGCAATTGCTCAGCTATACCTAAAACATAGGTCTGTATCAACACTGTTTAGTCAGAGATTCAAAACTGCCATACAGGCTGCTGTGAAGAAAGTAAATCCCATCCCAGCCAGACCCACTGCAGTCTCTCATCACAGGAACTATAGACTTTGAAATGTATAATGTCAGTAGTATTCATATGAGACATAAAAGGCATGGACACCGATGAAAGTTATTACTGATGACAGTCATTACCATACGAAAGATGTTCTCAAAATGCTTAATGCCAAATGGCAACTCTTCAGAGAACTGGATACTGAAAGAGCTATAAACATAGCCCTTTGAGTGTTTTTAATATTCTGCTCAAATTTAATTTTGTCCTTTTCATCCTTTCTTCCTTGGAAGGCATGTCTTGAAGACATAAGTAGCCTTACGTGCCACATGCAGGAAGATAGGGGATTAACGTGGGAGATCTAACCAGTCTTCCTGAAATACCCATCCTTGACTGACTGCTCCTTCCTCCTGCTGGACTTTACCGCTCCCTGAGATAGAACAAAGTGCTTGCTTGTGCCGTAGGGTGCAGAGTCTGTCATCTGTCTTAAAACCATCTCTGTGTGCCACTTAAGTTAAGCTGCAGGATGCTGTGCAAACACACCTGAAGTACAAGCACCAAATCCTTCCAGCTGACTCTGTTGCAGGGGGAGTAATTCCTGAGGGAAGGAGCTAGTCCTTGGACTGACACCTTGGGTCTCACAAATGCTTTTCTGTCTGTGCTCTTATATAGTACATTAGAGTGATAATTAAGTTATCTTCACTTTCTTGGTGATCAAAATGGTTTGGAAACTATTATGGGCTGCTTAATACAGGCTGATTTTCAATGCTTATGACATTTATTAATTTGTAAAACAAATGATGCATCTCTCATAGCTTTGCATCTCTTCATTCATCAGATGAATGATTAAAGTTTGTGTCATTTCTGCTATGGTAAACAGGCAAATCAAATCTTTACTTGTACTGGAACAAACAAGACGACTTTTGTCCTTGCCTGAAGGGACAATGTAATTGCCTGGAGCTTACATCTATCATTACCATCAGTTAATTAAAATGAAGAAAAGCTTTAAATGCCCTCACTCTGATTTATCATTCAGGACTTCTTGAAACATTCATACAACTGTCAATCATTTCAGTCCTTCAAAAATGTTTATTAAAAATATTATAAGCATTTTTTCTGTGGGGTTCAACAGCAGGAGATAGCGGGCCCCTTCTGTGTGTTGACATTTGAGCTTTATCTCAAAAATGCTTTCTCAAGCTCCTTCTAATCTCATTTTCTCTGTTGAAATAATGTCATCTTTCTCTTGGAGAGGAAGCGCTGTGCTCCTTGAGTTACAGATATTCTTAAAAAGTTCTGATAAAAAAAAGAAATAAAAGCATTACAATATATAAACCAATTATTTTGAAAAGTATTCATAAACCAGCTGTGTTATTTAACATAATAAAATATTTAATTTTGATATTCTTTTTCTAAATGAATAGAATTAAAATTTCTTGATACTTAAAGACTTAAAACCATGACTTCGGGCCAGGTAAGTCCAAAGAGCAAAGGTGTGAGCTTTCTCCAATTCCAGAAGAAAACGGCACACTCACAGTGGCATTTTTTCACTACCTTGATTTGTTGAGGATAAATATTTTCTTTCTTTGGGGATGTAAAAGAAGGCTGCTGAAAAAACAGTAAGTGATGGGAAACTATGGGTGAGTGAAACAGCAACCAGCTGTGGAAATGCTAGCTGCTGGGAAAAGGCAGTTACCATACAGAATTAATTCCCATTCTGCAGAGGCCAAGAATCACCTCTGGAAATTATATCCTGTGTGTAAACTCTGTGGGTGTTCACATATACACATAAAATTGAGCAAACAAGAGACTTGCTTATAAATGCCAAATCATCCTACTGTAACCTTAGTGGTTTATAAATAAGTGCTTGATTATAATCCTGGAGTGTATTTCTAAGAGCAGAGAACACTGAACGCTGTTTTGAGCAACCTTTAGCCTCTATTTGTAGTGTTTCAAAAATTAAATGTCATACACATCAACATCAAACACAGCACTTCAACAGGAACCCACTTTACCACAAAATCCACCATAAGTCTTTGGTTTTTGTTTATTTTTATATATATTTTATTTCAACTTAAAAAAATGTGGAATAACTGTGTTTTGCAATAGTGGTAAAATAACGATAAGTCTTTAGATACAGAGAAAGAACGAGCTATATAAAATAGCAGTATCCTTGACTAGACCCATGGCTCTAGCTGAAAAAAAGAGAAAGTTTCAGGCACATAAGCCCTATGGGTGTAGGTCAGGTGTAGAAGCAACATAGTTCAAAATAAGTATAGTCTGGGAATAATTATTCTCAGTTTAACTTAGTTATGTTTGTAAAACAATCCAAGAAAAAAAAGTAGGTGTTTGGTATCTATGCAACATAAGGGCAAAGGGAAGAATCAATGTTTGGATCACTGTGAAACAGAGACACACACATCATTACCTCCTGCACTGGAAGCAGCACAAATACCATGCTCTGAAAACAGTGCTGCTTCTAAATCCAATATTTTTGGTGTCCAGTGGAATAAAGAATTCAGTTCACAGTCTCTTATTCTAAGATGGATGTTGCTTTGAGTTTATTGTTCTTCCTTGAAGATCAAGACTGAGAGGTCAGAGATTGTTTAGTGGAAAGTGTTCCTCCTGTGGCTAACTGGATGCTTCTGTCCTTCGTTGCCCGTCTGTGAGTACACTCTGCTTTGCAGGGGTTGTTCGGTTTCATCCACAAGAGACATTTGATACATCAGGTGAAATACTTCTAAAGTGTGAACACAGAGACTATGATAGCTCTTTTGGGGTTAGAGTGGACACCCCAGTGGCACTGGATGTGAGTTGAACTAAATCGAGACAAAGAACTTTAATTCCTCTGTTTTCTAGTCAACTGCTATGAAATTCAAAATAACATGCATAAATTATCCTAGCTCCAATATCTCCCACTCTTTCCAGCAAGTAGCAGGACTTTATTCATTATGTATTTTTGCAAGCAGGAGTGACAGGCTCTGCAGACCTATTTTCATTTGAGTTATGGGGTATTTTGCTACCGAGGTAATGTCGTATATCCAGCCAGAATTTACCTTGACCACTTTCTCCATTAGTTGCTATGCAACATTAAATTTTAAAGAAAATTCTTGATATTTACTAAACAATAATGCCAAAGGGAGGCTGGTTTATGACCACTGAAGTTAGGTTTAAAGTGTTTCTATAAATGTGCTTATTCTTCATTAGGAATGCCACAAGAAGCACTTTTTAAAAAAAATCAATTAGAATAAAAAATGTTATAATTATACCATTTATAAATACTAAAAAATAAAGTACTTGCTGCACAGGAGCTTTCTGATTGCTGTGTTAAGCCAAGTAAGTGCCATTTTCTCTTTCAGAATAATGTGTTATGCTGACTATTGACTAGTCATATCAATACTTGAGGGGAAATAACAGAGATATGTGGAGGATTCTTTAAATGCAGTAAAACAGTTGTGAACTGAGTAAATGAGAGAAACCATGGAGGAGACATATTTCCTAAAAATACATAGTATCTAATCATATTGACCTAATAGTTAAATCAATATAGCAATTGAACTCCTTTCCAAGAGAGTTAAAAAGAATGCCTAAACCAGGAGTATTGCAAAGGAAAAAGTTGGGAAAGCTATTAGAATAGAATAGAATAGAATAGAACAGACGTGACACATGATGATCATCTAGTCCAACTGCCTGATCATTTCAGCACCAAGCAAAAGTTAAAACATCACAAAGGGCATTGTCCAAATGCCTCTTTAAGCACTGACAGGCATGGGACATTGATCACCTCCCTAGGAAGCCTAGAGTCTCAAGACCTTTGGTAGATGATTGAGAAGGATCCTACTTGTCCTGGTTTCAGCTAGGATGGAGTTAATTTCTTTAACCTGTGGAAAGCTGTGTTTGGGAGTTAGGATGAAAGCAGTGCTGATAGCACCCTGATGTTTCTAGTTGTTGCCAAGCAATCAAGGACTTTTCAGTTATTCCTTTTTCTTTACTAACGAGAAGGGAGGGGAGGCAGCCAGGACAGGTGAGCAGAACTGGCCAAAGGGGGTATTCCATGCCTATTACATCATGCTCAGCATAAAGGGGGGCTGGTGGGAGGAGGAGCAGGTGGCTCCAGGACTTGCGGTTTTGGGGATGGTCTGGTTTTTTGGGATAGCTCTGGGCTGCATGGCCTGAGTTGTGCAGTTCGGTGAGGAACTGCATTGTGTATCACCAGTTCCATACATTTTGCTATAAAGTCCTGTTATCATTGTTATAGCTATCTTTCTGCTATTCTAGTAAACTATCCCAACCCATGAGGGTTTGGTTCCTTTCCCTTCTGTCCCCCTACTCCCTTTTAAAGACAAATGACTGCGTGGTGCTCAGCTCTCAGGGGGGGCAAAACCACAACACTACTATAACATCCACTAGCTCCTCCAGTACTCTGGGGTGAATCTCATCAGGTCCTATGGACTTGCTAACATACATGCATACAATACAGCTGGTCCCTTACAACTTCAGTGTTCACAGAGAGTCGAAATTCCAGCAGGTGTTATCCTCCAACTCAGAGGAGCAGACAGCCCAAGGTCTATCATTAATGTTAAAGACTGAGGCAAAAAACCACTGAATGCCTGTCTTTTATTATTTGTCAGGTGACCATCAAGTATCAGCCCAATATTTTCCTTAGACCTTCTGTTGCTATTAGCATACTTAAAAAAAACTATTTTATTGTTTATCACAACATTGTATTAGATAATTCCACCATTTTGTGAAAGAAAATACCGTACGACGCAGCAGTTTTTGTACTACACCTTCTTTAATGTTTATCCCATTGAATAAACATGAGGGTTGAGATTTTGCTCACCAAAATATAAATGTCTATGTCTGAGCTTAGATCCCTTTTGTACTCAGTGGATAATAATGTGTATTTTCAGAATGAGATTAGAGTTATTTTAGCTGCCTCTTTCAAAACAAGATGAATCTTGCCCTAAAAGTGTCCATTTTTTCCACCAGCTATGAATGGAGGATAGGATGAATGACTTGTCTGAAGAGGTCAAGAGTATCCACAGGAAGGAAAAAATTAATCTCAGGTAATTTTTTCTGGCCCAGAATTAGACTCTCCACTTCCATCTTTGACAAAACTTCTGTAGAAAAGCTGTCAGATTTGGAAATAAATACAAGGAAAATTACAGTATTAGACCGTTCTGGATTACCTTGCTCTGGAACCATTTTAGCCGAGTGTTTTCTCAAGTAAATTCACTGAACTATTTTCATGAGCCAAGTTCTCAAGTGGCTTGATGTAGTCAGTGCCCTCCTTGTGAGAAGGATGAGGTACCTAGGGGCACATCCTGATGCTGCAAGCTGAACAGCATCTTATTCCTCAACTGTTCCATTATGCTAAGTACATGCATTCATAAAGTGAAGATCAACTTAAAATACGTGAGCTGACAAAGTTTGGCCCTTGCTACTCATATTCCTTCCTTTATGATCTGAAGGAAATCAAATTCTTTTTCAGTAGTGCTCTAAAGTGTCAAAGACCTCCGTTATAGCAGGGTGTTTATGTAGTATGTGGCTTTCCTTAAATGATCCAAAATAAATTTTATAAACTATTAATTCACTGTAAAAATAATTTGCAAGCTTTCGTGATATTTCTTATTGAAAGTGCCATGCAGGTAAAGGTCAACTTCCAAACACTGCCAATAAAAATAACTTCAGAAGATTAAATTGAATGATTTACAACAAAATAACTGCAACTTTTTATCATATCTTAAATGTCATGGTGACACATAAGAAATCTACCCTACCAGTTCCATTGCGTAGATCAACTAAAGCATGTACCTTGTCTTATATTTTCATTATCACATACAAATTTCACACAAGGAATGAATGTCGGCTAGTAAATTTTTGAATGTCATAAACATATTCATGAGTTCTACTCTAAATATTTTAGTACATCATAAAGGGAATAGATACACCTCTTATCCATAAAATACAGATTTATGTCACAGCAAACCTCCCGGTTTTATAACCCTACTAATAGTATTTTAAATCCAAGCTGGGCTACAATACATAATAAATTGTTAGTTGTGCCATTAGATCATGCCAGCTGCAACACAGTGTTAAGGCCCAATAAGAGATGACTGTAATTAGTGTAATTTAAACACATTAGCTAAAACTAGCAATAAATATTTTAGAAGTTATGCACTTGACATTTTTAATTTAAATAGCACAAATACACCTTTTACATATGTCTGTTTGCATTGACTATTGTACAGGACTTTAGATTTTAGATCTTTTCACTTTTTAATAGTGCACATAAGACAGTCATGATCCATTATTTTATAAAGCTACCCTTGAACTTCAGTGATTAAATTAAATTCCCTGTGGAGATCCACCATGCACATACCTTAAGCCTGACTTAAGGGCAGTCTGCAAATGCAGATAAGCAAATGAGTGTATACATCATTTCTGAAGAGGATTCATAGGATAGTCTTTAACAGTTATGTGAGATGATTAACAGGCTACTAAGCATTCTGGACAGAATGTACCGCATGGATATAGTCACTGGTATCCTGCCAAAACTGCATGCACTAAAGGAAGTCCCATTAGCAGAGAGAAATTAAATAAAAACTGAACTTGTCCAGATGGTTAAAAAAGATCATATTGAATAAATTCAGAGACCAACTGACTGGTCTAATTGTATGGCTACTTTTGTAAAACTAAATTGTCTCGAAGATTAAAACAAAATCATCAAACATGGTCACAGTTAAAAGGTCACATCATGGTTTAGAATGCAGATTATCTTCAGAATTTTGTATGAATCAAGAGTTCCAGCAATCTCAGTTTTAAGGAAAGAACCCAAAGTACATCAACTGCAAGGAAACTTGTAAGAATCTGTGGAGTTTTTAATTTTTTTTTTACTGTATTATTTGTTTCTATGATTTCATTTAACTTCAATGAATCTCACTTGACATTTTATTTTATTTATATGTTGGTCATCTGAAGGGGAATTAGGTTTCTAACAGTTAACTATTGACAGCAATCAGAAAACCTGAATTGTTACTTTTAGATCATCTGGAGACATCCCCCCGAGGTGTGGGTGTAAATGATTTATTCAGACATTGACAGAGCTCTGCTGAGTCCAAGAACAAGTGCTTGGTCCTTAGTAAGGTAAAGTTTCTGACCTAGTGCACCAGGCAACTGGAGGATGCACTGAAATTGCCCTGCCAGGACAATGTCCCTAACAAACGAGTCAGCACTGGTCAAAAAGTTGGTTGTTATTGTGTTGGGTGTCATTTTAACTTGTATCAAGTGGACACTTCTGGTTGTTTTTGGAGATTTGCTGTAGGGGTGACTTAAAGTAACTGTGAAAGTCATTGAGGGACCTACTAAATACCTCTGAGTCAGAGAAGAATCAGATATCAGATCTAGATATATCTCTTCTAACTTCTTATAAACCTCAGAAATCTTGCAGGTATAGAAGGGTGAAGAGAGCTTCTTTTTATTTACAGGATACTTTATGATGAGATGGACCACAGCTACAAGATTCAAGATCATTATTTAAGAAAAGGCAAATGTTTACTGTCAGTAACCTGGTTTCATATTTCTAGTGAATAATTGTTTAGACAATGCTGTTGCAGATGGGATAGATAAGAGGGACATACTTCACTCTTAAGAGAGAGGCAACAATGTGTTTATTGATATAAAACAAAAGGTGTAACTGTGTTTGACAATAAAAGCGACAGTTCAGTTGTAAGGTAATCTTGATTATTTAGTGCATAGAGAATGGGGTCAGATGAATCTATCAGGGAGACCCTCCTGTTGAGTCACAAGGTTCAGAAAGGACGTCCTTTCTTTCTAAACTCCTTCTCAGAGAGGAGCCTAGGTGCAGCTGGATCCAAGGGGAGATCCTGACATGCAGCCTGCTGTCATCTCAGGAGAGCTCAAAGGGCTTTGGACTGCTCAATATTTATGGAGTAAGATGATTGGCTCACAGTCATATTTACATACCACCCACAGGTGCCAGTGGACATTGACCACCTCTGTCCAGGTGGGCACATTATCATAGATATTCCTTGGCTATTGTGTTTTTATCTGACTTCCTGAAATCACAATCATCACCATCACTATCAATTAATCAGATTTACAGATTAGGACAAAAGGAGTTGCTATGCTGAATCTCTAAATACAGAGTTTATATTCCTGCATTTGGGCTAGTAGAACAGCTGGAAACAGTAGTTGCCTGAGCCATGACTGTAAATTTATTTTGGGGCATGAAGAACAGAGTTTTGTAAGTATATATGTGCAACCCTGGATGGCTTTGTGTTGAGTTGGAGGTCCACCTAAAAGGGAAATATTTTCCATTTCAGAAGCTACTTAAACATTATCTCATTGCAAAATACTTCATTGGTGGGTCAAAGACAGACACATCATCTGACCTTTAAACCAAGAACAGAATCATAATACTACTGAAGTTGCAAGACTTGGGTTTTTTTTTCAGAAAGCAAATGCATTTGCTTTCTAAATACATAAAGTCAAGAATACAATTTTATGCATGTATATGTTACTTTATAGTTGAATTCCTCTGGTTTAATCTGTTCTTTTTCTTGATCAAACAACTTGAGAGAAAGTAAGTGATCAGCACCAGTGGAGCAGAGCCAGGTACCAGCAGGGAACAGATTGTTAGAACTGTGTGACAGAGGGAGAACAAGTCGTTAGCATCTGTCACAGAGAGGTCAATGAGGACTGAAGTCACTATCATCAGTGCTCTTCTAGAAAAAGACCATTCCATCAACATCCATAAGTCTTAAGCAGAATTATCTCCAGATATGGTCTACTCTACTCCATTCACTATACTGTATCCTGCGCCCTCATGGAAAATATGTATATGAGAACACACAGACTCAGTGCACCAGAAAAGATCTGACATATAGAGTTAAGAAAGGATAGGAGTGCATTTTTTTCAAAAATAACCACTGACTTACCACACTCTATCTTCAACAGACATTCTCAAGAAGAAACTGGGCACTAAAAGTCATAAAACTAGTGGGTACTACACTGTACAAACTCAAAACACACTCCAGTTTTACAGTGTATTCATTTTCTCTTTCCAGCCCTGAGTCAGTTTGATACTTCTCATCAATACAAGCAAAAACTGAAGTTATGATCCCAACATGAGGAGTCAGGTTCATAGTAGAGTGATTCTGCTCTGGCTGTGGGAACTGAATAGAGGGGCAAACCTTGGGTAGAGTTAATGTACAATCAAAGAAGCATCTGCAAAGAAAGTCAGGTGTGTCCTAGGATGAATCCACAAGTGTAGTTGAGTTGACAAGAAGAGTGATTGTTCACTATATAGCATTTGCAAGATTGCATTTGGAATATTGTCTGGTTTTGGCCTCTACAGTGCAAGAAAAACACTTCAATGAGTCCTGTGGTGGGCTATCAACATCAGGGAGTGGAGCACAGATATAATGAGGAGAAGGTGGAAGAAATGGCTTTGTCCATCTAAAAGAAAAGAAGGCCACTTAATTGTACTCTTCTTACAGTGAGAAGGTAAGAGACAGTCGGCACAAGTTGGGCATGGAAAATTGTGGCTAGAAATAAGGAATAACTTTTTCAGCATTTGGTCAAACATTGGCAGAAGGTGCCCAGTAGTTGGAGATCTCCATAGTCTGAGATAATCAAAACAAGATTGGGCAGGGCTCCAAGAAAGACTAGGCCTAAGCCGGAGGTCAGACTAAATAACTTCCAGATTTCTTCTCCAACAGAAATTATTCTGTTTCTATGGTCCCTAGGAAATCAGAATCAGGTTGCTATTTATTGGAAAAGGAAGCATGAGCAGTAGCAACCATTTTCCATCATTTTACCTAGCTCTGGTATAAGCAAAATAGAGCAGTGGACTTTAAATTGACATCTTTTCTGTCTTCACAACCTGCTGTTCCAGCCAATGCCATTCCTATTAAACCTGTAATCAAACCCGAAGAATTCTTTTCAATGTGATTTAAGTTTGCTGCTATGTCAGATACTATGAAAAGACACGTTTCTCTCTTCTGAGTTGCTTAAAATATTGTACTTTTGCTTTTTAGACATTTTTAGTTATGATTTCAATATTGCTTCTGCTATTTATAATAATAATAATAGAATGAAAGAAATACCAGCTTTGTTTTGCAAAAATACAGTGTGTGCATGTGCATATATACCTATTTATAAAACATTTTCAAATCTAGAGATGGAAAGTGCTAAATAAACTATTTCAGATATTGTTGAGTTAATATTTGTGAACCTGACAGTGTCTCAGCAAAAGGTGATTTACTTAAAAGATAGTGTACAACATATACATCATTTTATTATTGTTGAAATATAATTTTATCTAAAATATACAGTATAATACGCATTAGGATATTCTAATGATCAATATATCCATATTGCTATAGAGACAACTATATTAGTTAGATATTCAAATCTAAAATGAAATTAAACAGAAGCTTGAGCTCAGCATAATAAGACATTCTAGAGAGTGGATGAATGGAAGAGACAAAATACTTCCAGAGACATAGCGGTAAAAACAGTTTGTTACTTTCTAAAATGACAAGCAGATAACACTGAGATAAAATAGTTCCTCGTTATTCACAGGTTTCACAGCAAGTACTTGTTTAATGTGTTTTTGGGGTTTTTTTGTTTTTCTTAAAAACAGATCAGGATTTCACCACAATGTGTTGTGGTGATGTTACTACTAGTCATGTTTGGATATTTTTGTATTAGTTTTTGAACATTCAGGCTGCTGAGTTTTGTATGAAGTGTAACCTACATAGTGAACAGTCTGGGAGAGCTGCCAACAATAAATTGCAATAATCCAACCTTGTTTTTATAAAGGCATGAATCAAAAGCTTAACATCTTGCTGACACAGCAATCGTCTTAACCTTGTTATACTCCTGAGATGGTAATATGAAGTCTTATCAATATTGTTGATGTGGCTCTCTGAGGAAAGCTGAGGGTCAAAAATGACTGGAATTTATCATAAAAAGCATTTCTTTGCAGGATGTCCAGCAGCAGAACTGTGATTTCATATTAAATTGTCACTGAAATGAGAGAGATATAGCTGCTTGCCAGTAGAAGCACAGCAGGATACAGGCAGAAGCCAAAAAATTATATAAAACCCAGTAAAATGAAATCAAAGTCACTATTTACATTTTCACTGATGTAGATCTGATTTTAAGGTTGCCCTGTAGGTCTTTACAGACCAAATAGAGTTCTGTAGTCTGCTCCACCTTCTCTGAGGTCAAAAGTTTCCAGGAAGACCTTATTTAGGTTTTTATAGTTAAGTCACCATAATGGTGGGGGAGGAGGTTGTGTTTGTTCCTTAAGGTACAGTCTGTGACAAAATCAGATCAGATGAACTTGGACAGTTTTCAGTAATAGACTCCTATTCAGTTGAAGATGAAATACTTCTTAATTTGTATTTTATTTTCATGAATATAGTAGTCTTTTTGTATTTACATATTGTACAGCATAAATACTGTGGCTCAGTAAATAGGTATTTTCTTCCAATAAGGGACTTAATAAGGTTCAGAGTAGTGGAACTAAAAATAATTTATCCTTGCTATTAATATCATAGGTTTCCTGGTGAAGAACTAAGCATATTGATGACTTTTAATTCCTGTCCTTACCATCCTGCCATACAAATTATCCTGGAGGAAGACTGAAAGTATAAGCCTTTGGATGCAGAGGGCTATTGAGAGGGTGAGCATAGCACTGCAGAAAACAGCAGGAAATATATGTATATAAATTTTAATCGTATTAATGGTGAGGGTATTCTATAATTTGATATTTTAAACTATAACTTTTAAGATTATTGTAATTGGACTAGTAACTATTGGTTTTCTTTTGATTAGACTAATAAGACTTCCATTAGCTTACAATATATTCCAATATTGTATTCCTGATACAAAAAAATACTCTGACAGTTCTTTGATGGTTTTGGGCTTCCTGATTTCTGGTAAAATTTTGTTTTATCTAGATCTCTCTTACTGTATAGAGTCAAATTTTTGATTCTATAGACAGAAGAACATTAACAAAAACTGGAGAGGCAAATATCTTTTGAGGCAGGAGAACATGTTTCCAACTTTCCTAGTCAAGAAAATGGAAGATGGAAAATTTGCTTTAGGCACACCTTTCCATGTTTCTGTGACAAGCAATAGGTTGAAGATACTGTTATGATGTGAGATCTATGAACATATACTTTTCAGGAAGGTAAATTTCATTGTAGATACTCTGAAAAAAAAAATCTTGCAATTATTTTCTCCAACTGCTGGGTAACAAAGCATTGATGAAGAACTCTTGCTGTATGATCAGAAATTTATTTTTAAAAGGATAAAGTGTTATTTTTGGAATAGGTCAAACGGGTCTGTGCTAAACCAAATAGAACTGCCAATGATTCACAAGGTGGGAGGGTA
Source organism: Porphyrio hochstetteri (assembly GCA_020800305.1). Lineage (NCBI taxonomy): Eukaryota > Metazoa > Chordata > Aves > Gruiformes > Rallidae > Porphyrio > Porphyrio hochstetteri. The sequence continues at coordinate 38,582,737 of CM036905.1, forward strand.
GGTGGGCATGTTAATTTGTGAAATAATCTGAGAGCTATGCATTTGCTGTTTGCCTTTTCACATCCACATAGTTTTGGGTAAGAACTTAAACACTAGGGAGGCTACAGTCTTTGCCTAGGTCCCTCTTAATCTGTGTGGCAGGAGGAGCAAATGGGAACAAATCAGTTGTTAGCTCAATTTCTTCAGTCACTTCATTAAATCTCCCCATTTTTTTTTTTTTATTCTCTGAGAAATAGCTGCCTTGAGTGTTATGGAACTGTCTGGAGACCGTATTTATGTTTACAGGATCACAAGCCCTCCAGTGATCCTAATTCTCTTGGGTTTCAAGACACAATAAGAGAGAAACACTGAAAGCTCCCAGCCTTGGTCATTGTGTGGGAGGTGAGGCACTGGGTGACATATCTATCATGTCAAGGCAACTTGATATTTCTTTTCAGGGAATGACAGCAGTTTAACCTGCTTTTCATTTTCTATAAAAACACTAGCATTGCAAGAGTTCTGGTAGATCCTCCTTTCTTTAAGAAGATTCTATTGTGGTCTGACTAGACTTGAAGAGACATGCTTCTGGCAAGCCAGATTCATCCAGGTTCTGCAGCAGACCAACAATGTGGGAACTTGTGAAGAAGAAATGATGCTTGCAGGAGACAAGATCCTGGCGCTGACCTTGGCACAGATATAGATAACTCTTTCAACTTAGACTGTAAAGACCTTCAGCTATGATCAGATAACAGATATGTTGACTGTAAACAGAAACTGTTAGAGAAATGACACAACTTCTTGCAAGAAAAAAGGTTCAAAAGTCATTTAGGATAATATTACAGCACATTAATGAAAAAGCTACATAGTAGTATCATGTGTATCAAATCCAATAGCCATGCTCATATTCCCCTGAAACCTGGTCTAAGGTTTTCAAAAATATTGTAATTTGTCCTCACATACGGAGGAACAAATTGGTATGGGAATCAAAACTGTACAAAAAGTAATTTCTTAAAGTCAGTGCAAACACTGGCCACAGTTATTAATGTTTATCAAGAATACTCATCTTGAACACTACTGACTGTCTTCCTGAGCTCTTCTCAGGATGGCAAAGATATAGGAAGAATTTGGCTGGCTCAGAATTTGCTTCATGACTAGTGCTACCCGCTTCTGGGCCACATTATGAGAAAGCCACTGGATCTCTGTACAGGGAAGGAGGTGATTTTGTCTCTTGCAAAAAAGCCTCCCTCGGGACAGCTTTTCTTACTACAGATGTCCTTCACCTCCACCCCACTGAACTAATTCAGTCCACAGATAGAAGAACTTCTTACTAACAAGAGACAGCTTTTCACTGGCAAAATAGTTCAAGTCAGAAACTGAGTTATAAAAGAAATGAACTTGAGTTCAGGCAGTAAAAACAAGATTTCAACTGCTGTTGGAAACCACACTATAGAGAGGTCTACATGAAAGACTTCATCTATGTGGAAATAAAATTCTTTTGGAGATTTCTTTTTTGAAAAGAACACAGTTTTGCACTGGATGCAAAGGCGGTTATAAAGAATTTATTTTGTATCACTTTCTAGGGAATCTGTGAAATAGTCTTGTTTATCCTTTGATTTGAATTACAATAGCATACTGGTTATAGATGCATTTATACGACTGTTTTTAAAGGAATAGTCTACCTGTAGTCTTCTGTTCTTAATTAGGTATAGTTTATCATGACCTTGTGTATTTTGATGAATAGAAATGGTCCTAAGCATGTGTTTAAGAACTTTGCTAGAATGTAAATTTGCTCTATTTCTTGGTTACCTGTTGTTAAATAATACATCTGGTTTCTTGAACAAAGGCTAAAGGAGCAATGTTCACCTACCTGAGCAAGCCAGACTGAAGGATGAAATGAGTCCTTTAATTATTTTCCACTTTTTGGAATGAATTCAGAACACAATTGGTAGGAAAAAAGAGCTGCAATCCATAGATCAGAAAGACAGAGGAATATTTTTTTTAAAAAAAATCCAACCACCACACCCAGGAACTATTGGACGTACGTACAGGAGAAAACAATGGATCATCTCTCATAGTTGAAAGGGCAATATGTTGAACTAAGGTCGATGGTTGGATACAGTTGTGAATTCTGCATTGCAGGTACTCACTTTGAACTCAGTCTATAGGTACAGGTAGATAGAGGTTTCAGCTCAGAACAAAGTAATCCTACAAACTTAATAAGCATAAACACTGGTTCAAAAGAATATATATGCCTATTTTCATCAGTCCTTCCTAGGATCAATAAACTACATGTACTGAACACTTTAATACTTGCACTGGGTTGTTTCGTGTTGTATCTTTTGACTAAGAGTGGTATAGAAGTAAATAGCGATTTTTCAGCCCAATATTTCTTTTAATTCATCCTGGGAACTGGAAGAAGAAGGAGACTAGAAAGGCAATACAGAACAACCTATGTTCTAAATATAGAGTTTTTTCATCACTATTATTAAGACATGTTTGCAACTTATAACTGATTTTGGATGAAAGGGGATAAAAATCTATGATCTGTTAGATTCTGTGATGCCAGTAAATAGCCTGCCAATTCCCACTCCCTGAATGTGTTATAGCAGCACAATGTCCCCATATGCTGGCTGGAAAGCCAAACTACAATTACTTACCAAGAAGAGAAACTACTGAGATACAGTTCAGCATTCCGTTTGATTTTTGTGGTAAATTACTAAGACCATAACAGAAGCAGAGCCCTGTTAATAACAAAGCTATCCAAGGGCAGCATAGAATTCTTCCTGTCTCTCCTTCTGGAAGGTGTTTTTCATCCTTATTTTTACTTTTATAACGCTGCTTATAAAACAGTATCTTTTCTAAAACAGTATTCCAACAATCAATTATCTCTTTCCAGTAAAACCAGGCTTCCCTAAAGGTATTACCAACTGTAAAGACTGTAAGCAAGAAGTCTGCTCTTCACACACATGGATAGTATACTACCTTTGCTTTTATAGGGAACAGAAGACCTGGTAGTGAGTATTGAGCTAATTAGGTCCCTGGGGTCTCCTGATACTGACTCAGTATCTAGTGTCTCTCTCATCTGGAAACTATGGAACAAGGTAAGCACTGAAAATGATTGCTGGAATTTCTTTAAATTTCCTGATGGGTTCAATAAATCTGTGCTACTGTGCTAAACTTTTAATTAAACTGATATATATATTTATATATCAAATATGTGTACAGTATTTTTTCCTTCAATGAAAATATGCTGCAGTGACTATCCATTTGAAAAAGATATTCACAGCAGGTTCATGGTATTGCAGTAGGATCAGATGGGATAATGATGCCAATACGTACTCTTGGAAAGATCTAGTAACACTGTGGATTTTGGCAGGAAAAGGCAAAACAGTTTTAGGAGAAACTCAGTGTAATTTACTTATTAGCACATAATCCACCTGAATACCTCATTTAAGAGCCTATGGAGTGTTTAGGCACATTTGCTAAACACAAATTGGTGCTTAAGACATTTGTCCCTTCTGCCTTTGAATCAAGTGCATTGGCCTCAAAAAGTAATTTGTGGTCTTCTCCAATCTAATTTAATGGAACACTCCCAATGTCCTTTCATTCTTAAATTGAAAACTACATCTTTACTTTCCATACCATCTTGTGCTTTGGCACTTGGAATATTTCAGTACCTCAGAAGACTTCTCATGAGACATGCTCTTGGCCTGTTGAAAACTGTCTACTGTCTTCCCCCCTTCCCCTCACCAGGACATTCCCGTGGTTCTTGCCCTGCCTATCTGCTCCTTTCCCCCTTGCTGCGTAGCACAGGGAGGAGAGGGGTATGTGAGACATGCCTCCCCCCTCACTTGTTCATAAATGTCTTTTCAATGTAGAATGAAGCCTCTTTGCTACTAATCTTTTCAGATTGCTGCAGGGAGAATTGGCGCTGCTGGCACGTTTTCCTCACCTATCGTATGCTGTTCTGCAGAATCTGCAGGCAACCTCTGCTCAGGCAAGGCAGCTTTACCTTCCACAGGCCTGCCTTTCAGATGATGTAAACGTACATAGACACCTCAAAATTAATTACATTTAAATTGACTTACACGACCGAGAATTTGGCGGGCTGCTGAATTTGCAATGAGTCACTCACTTCCATGTGACTCTAATAGATGTCTGTGATCTAATAAGTAGCTGCTCTTTGCGCAGCAATTTGGAGAGAAGAACCTCTGCTGAAAGGCAGCTCCTGCTGCCAGGCTCCAGAGGTGACTACCGTCAGTGGAGCCAGCCCTCCCCATCGCCCCTGCATGTCTCTTTTTCCCTCACGGCTCCTGTTGCTGGTTCAGCAGGGCCCCAGAGCAGTGCCAGCCTGCAAGGGCAGAGGAGAGCAGGAGATGGGCAGGAGGAGGAGTCGACCCTTCCCAGAGGGGACAGATAATAGCAGTAATCAAAAGCACTGAGAGATTATATGGGTAAGGGCCCCTTCTCCTTTTCTTCCAGGCAGCAATTAACTAGAAATTTACAGTCTTTCCCAGAATCACAGGGTTTCCTCTGTGGATTTAGAAAGCAGAAGATGGGGACCAATAGCTAGAAGATATTTCTCATCCTACACAAAATAGAGCTGTTTTCTTTGTTAATTTTTACCAGTTTGCTGGTGTAGTAAATGTGTGCTCAGCGCTGAAGATGGATTAGAATATGGGTCTGAAGGCAGGAACTGATTTGACAGCACTCTGACTGGATTTTGTCAGTAGAGCACTTGGTGAGTCATTGCCAATTTCTCGATGTTGCTTTGCGGTAAGTGACACCTCCTTCAGCTCGTCTCTGGTTAAAATTCACAGGCGCTTCCAAAGAAAGCTTTCCAAAAAGCAGCAGTCTGCTTTGCATTGCAAACTTCATGAGAAACATCCCTGTGCAGATCAGTGGAACAGCTGATACCTACATGGAGGAACATTTAGGCATGCAGCTATAGACATGTTTAACTGTATTTCCAAACGCTTTGACAAATCTGGGCTGTTGTTTGATACTAAGGGCTTCTGAAGGAAACAAGTAATTCAAACCTGGGCTTTGGCTGGAAGCTACCTGGTGAAGTTCTGTCTTCTTGAATAGATGCTAGCAAATCACTGGCATGGGCTGAGTATTCAAACCTCGGAGGGTTGGATTTGCCTGTAACACAAAGACTTGTAATTCTCTGTCATAAGAACTGGAAAAATGTGTTATGGAATGGTTGTTTTGAGGAGGTAAACTAGCTACATGAATTCAGGAAATATGGTAGAAGCCTCTAACTACACTTGTTCAATTGCTCTCAAGAAAGGAATACTCTGCCAACAATAAAGTCTTTTTTTCCTTCATTATAGCCATACTTTTAGGAAAGTCTGGGCACCCTAAGGAAACAGCCACAATTGTTTATTTTTTCTTATTTTCAATAAAGATAACTTTATATCCAAATCTACTGTATGGTAGAGATTATTATTGTATCCTTCAAGAATTTCAGATGACAATCCACTCCAATCTACCACAGTAACATTAATAAAGAATATACAAAAGGTAATGTCTATGTTTCTTTCTATTTTCTTTCTCATTTTAATTTTCCAGGAGTCTAATGATAGCAGAAAGAAAGGGATTAGGATTCCAAGGAATTAGATTTTTGCTTTTTAGTTTGTGTAGGGTTTGGTGTTTTATTTTTTTCATTTGGTTATTGTTGTTGGGATTTTTTTTGTGGTGGTGTAAGACTCACTCCATTACACTGGCTTCAAATGCAGTTCCTGCGTGCTTAAAGTTAAGGATATAAAAAAATATTGTGCCAATTAAGGAAATTATTGTAGGCCCCTATTATGCTCGTGTAGTCATTCTTGACTGAATTATTGTAAATGATTTATTTAAAGTCTTTTTCCCTGTTCACACCGTGTTAACTGACGTACAGAAAAAGGAACGGTCTCCTATCTCTGCAAATAAATAACAGTAAAAATATTCCAAAAGGTAAAAAATTCAGATCCTGGGAAAGAAACACTGTCTATTATACAGTGCCCACATTTCTCTGTTGTGTTGTCTCTGGCAAAGATGACAAGTAAACCTAATGTCAGCTCTACTGCACCCCTGGAATCCCTACGTGTTTTGGATATTTTCTGTACCACATCAGCTAGCAACAAAATAAGTTACTATGCAATTGAGAATTAAACCATATACTTTCACATGGAAAAAACCTCCAAGTAGCTCTGCAACAAAGAATTGTGAAATATCCTTTCTGAGCACTCTGAGCAGCTAAAGTAGGAATGATAGTTTACACACTAGGCTTTGACACAAAAATATTTCATATTTAATTTCCTGAAACATGTATTCCTGCTCTTGGCTGCTTAGACTGACAACAGAATGAAGTACAAAGACCTTGGATATAATATACTGCTCCCATAGTCCTGGAGTGGTCTCTGCAGGCTCCAGGTAAGTGCCAAAACCTGCCAGGATGCCACAATTAATTTATTCCACATTGCTCCCTTTAATGATCTTTCAGTAGTACCGAACTGATTTCATTTCTACAGCTACTGTTCTTCCCTATCTCGTCTTCATTCTCCCTCTCAGCTTGAATTAAATAACAAAGATGAGAGATTTATTTTTGATAGCTCATTTTTATAAAGGAGATAGCTCTGTGGCATTGTATAATATAAAAATCTTCATTACACAGATATGTCTGAGTGCATTCTTCTTGAAAGCAAGCCATGTAGTTGAATTAACTCTTAGTATACTTAACACATGCAGCATCACTTTGATTGTGGTATGGCTCAGTAAGCACTGTTGAATTGCAACAGGGAGGGAAAAATTTCCAGTGCTTCCAAAAAGGTAACTGACTATATGCTTGCTTCCCATAGTCTTCCCAACACAGTGTAATAGAACTCAGCAATCCCAATTCTGGTTTATATTTGAGTCACCACACAGTTGTACAAAGACATTTCAATATGCAATCACTTGACTGCACATTGAATTCACATTGAGAATGCTTGTGTATTGTGTCCTACAGAGCTTTTGACTCAGAGGTGCCAAAAACTCACCACTAGACGATTAAAGCTGCTGGATCTTTTCTGATGCCATCTTCAAAGAAAGATAGAGTGCTTTTGGAAAGCTGTAGGGAGTAATTGCTTTTTGGCATATTAGATGGATTGAGACAGCTAGGGAGTTGTATTTCTCTGGAGATAATTTTATGATTTAGTTGTGTGTATACATCCAAACTCTAATTAATATTCTAATTCTGCACAGTCAATATGGAAAGTACCCTGTGTACGTTCTGCTCATTACACAGAATCACTAATAGCTTTGGGCTAACTCGCACCCAGCAGAGCAGAGCTATACATACGGATGGGAGAGCTCCAGGAAGCAGGAGCCAGGAACAGGCATCACTAAAAGTCATGTTTTGCCCCAGCTGCTTGGACTGCTGTGAGGAGTGGCATTGCACTGACAGCAAAAAAGTGGGAAATGGCTTATTCCTTTTCATACTGAGCAAAGGAGATGGAAACACACACCGCATTCTCATTGCTGAAACAGTAGTCCCAATCCCCCATTTTGGTCTGCAAGAGGCATTGTACCTGAGCTCTGCCCCAGGTTCTCCTGGTGGGATAGTGTGGTCATATCATGTTTCCTACACAGAAAGGTACTTCAAAACTCCCATATAATCCTATAATTGGTTTTAATTGGAGTAAAAACTTCCTGAGCACTTGTTTCTGCTATTGAAATTATTTGTATTATCCCAGTATTATCCCTGAAACTCATTCAAGGTGCTATGTATGTAAACGATATAAGGTTATAATGATTCATTTCAAATAGTTTGGAGTTGAAATGCAACACAAAATTCAGTCAATGTGGATAGACAGGTGTGTGGTGAAACAGAGAGCTGATCCCAGCTGGGCTGTTGCCCATTTTTTTTTCTAAATAGTACAGTAAGAGGAAGTTTAAAGAGAATTTGAGAAAAACAATGAACCATCTTCATGCACAGATTTCCACATGTGAAGAGAAAGGTGTAAAATCCCAGAAGTATGTTTCAAAATATAGTAAGCTGTAAATAAAGGGTTTTGAGAGAGAAGACTATCAGCTTGTATTTGACATGAAGAAGGGACATTTAATAGCATGATTCAAAGGGAGAGATGACTTCATTAATCGTCTTTGGAGCAGCACTGCTTCACATACTGTTAAGAGAATAAGGGCTGTATGACAAGGTGGGTGGCAATGTAGGAAAGACTGATCTTAGAGAGGAAAGAATGTGTAAGGTTTGTACTTTAAAGCTAGAACTGCCAGTGAAGTCTGAGTCAAAGAATATAGAACTGAATAACAGACAGAAGGACAGTCTTGTGCAACAGATTTGGAACTTAGATAGTGAAAATGAAGGAGAAGGAAGTGAACTAATCTGACCTCAGAATTTCTGCCACAGATATTTCCTAATATAGAAGAAATAGAGGAAGTCATGTCAAAGCTGAGCCACATCTAAAACCACCAGAAGAAATATTGTAATAGGAAAGACAAGGAAAAGGGGGAGATTTAAAGCACAAAGGGAGTAAACAACTCTGTCAGTGTAAGAGAGGAGGAAAGAAGACAGTTGAAAAATATGAGATCAGGAAACACAACACGGCAAGGCATGAATGGGGTGCTGATGTCACAGTAAGAGAACTGAAGCTGTCAACAGCAAACAAGAAAAGGGTGCTGTCTTGGAAAAGAACCAAGGGAACAACTCTGTGGTGAATAGGAGGGGTCCAGGCTGAATGATGGAATTAGACTGAGAGAAACAGAGTTATGGGCTGAAATGGTTTATTGACTGAATTTACCAAGAGTGGGACTGAAGAAAGGTTTTGATTCTTACCCTAAGGTTGATTTTAAATTGTTTTTTATCCAAAACTGGTTTAAGTATAAAATGCATACATGCTTCAGGCATCCTTATCAGAAACTCAATTTCTCAGTTTGACCTTAGTCATGCTCTCTGCTCCTTTTTCTCCTTCTGAACTGTTGTTTTTTAAAAATTTGTTTTAGCAAAAGAAGCGAAGATGTTACTTATTCAGGCCAATTAGTCAAACCCCCAGAATTCATATCTCCACAGTCTGCTGCAGCAGAGGTGTTGGCCTCTGATCCTACCACAGTTGTTTTTAGAGTTTGTCAGGCAATTCAGTGTTCCCACCAAGGCTTGGTTCATATTTGAAATTTAGACATTATAATTCCCTGAATAAGTATTTCTGTACATGGGTGTACAAATGAAGTCGGGCAAAACCCAGTGAAGTCTGTCACTAAACAGAGTGGTATCTAAATAACTTATCTGCCCAGAGATAGAAGCCTCAGAAAGCAGGCAAGTAGATAGATGACAGAGATGGCTAAGACTGGATCTCATTCAAAGTATTTGGTGTGCACTTCTGTACATGTGGTTGTGATACTCAGTTATTCACCAGTGAGGCCATTTTACATGTGATCTCAGGTTGTTTTTCATGACTCATCGTTCTGAAAGTTTCTGATTCATATATTTTGATAGATTTAATAATTTATACAGAGGAAGAAAAGGATCATTGTCATAGAACTGTATAAGCTAAGAAAGTAGTGCAATGTAATTAAACTTTATAGCTTATAATATAAGTAAATTGCTTGTGCAGAGCAGGAAGATTTTTTTCCCCTCTATTATTCTGAACATTAAATACTGGCTGCTGCCCAAGAAAAGATAATAAGCAAGATGGGGCAGTGACTTCATCTGATATGTCAAATTCACGTTTCCTTTGAAGGAGGGAGCTCTAATCTGTGCCTCACATCTTCCAGAAATACAAGGAGTCATATATTTAAACATGGAGCTGTTATTTTTCTCACCTTGTGTCTACAACATGGCATCCTTTTGACATTTTTTCTAAATACTTAAATCAAAATGGTTGTCATTACGTATCTGGTACACCCTGCAGCACAGGGGGAGGTGCGGTATTTTTTTTTTTTCTGATGTGATAAAGCTGTTAAAGAATCTCTTTTTAGTTTAAGTGCATTTTAGCCATATGGTATCTCAAATAAAGTTTTCAAAATGCCTTGAGACTTTATCCAAGTGAACATAAAACAGGATACTCAGTAAACCGACAGATCAGGTGTATATATATATCTATATAAAAAAAAAAGATCAACTAAAACCATGGTGGGTAATTTTTTTCTAAAGACTATCTACGTGAATGGGATTTTTGTCTCACCCCTGGGAAAACTGAAGTAGCTTAAGATGCTTCAATGCACTCTTAAACCTACCTCAGTTCATTTTTTAAACTGATACTGTGATTTTTCCCTTGCCACTTCATTTTTATTGTCTCTTACAGTTATCCATATTGACATGCAATACTAATATTGCATACTTAGAGGTACTTAAATTTACATTGTTTGTAAGTACATATCACATATGACTGGTGTCTATATTAGCTTTATTTCTCCTTGTAAGCTCTTCTAATTACATCCAAACCAGAGACTGACATACTCTAGTTGTCTTTAAAAATACAGCAAATTAATAAGTAGAAATAGGCTATATTTTTTGCCCTAATTGATGTCACCCTTGTCCACCAACTATTAGATCTTCCTTTACTTCCTTCCATATGTTGCCTGCTCCATGGGTAACTATTTTAAACAGGACCAGTCTCATAGAAATCCCACAGAAGCACTGTGTGGACTCTTAGAACCATCTCTCATTTCTAGTGCAATGGCAAATATCACTATTTTTAGAAAAAAGTAGTAACTTGACAAATATCACCACAATGGACTAAAGGACAAACTAGGGCTGCTCATAGGCAGGTAAGCTGGACTCACCTCTACAGATGGAAGTTAATCTAGTTAAAATTCATTCTCAGAAGGGACCTCTGCAGAAATGCAAAAGGCTCTGCTGCTTTTAGCACCTGATCCTTTTATCTTGGGATATCTGAAGTACAAAAAGTTTGACCTAATTTATGTCCTGGGTAGTTTATCTTTTTCACTGAATGGAATACATCAGATTTCCTGTGAAGTCTTAATATCAGCCACTTGAACTAGAGTGTTGCAAAATGATCCATGTTTGCAATACTACAAGATGTAATGCCAAAATAGCTGACCCAGTTTACTGAAGTGGAAAAAAAAAAGACTTCACCTTTTATTCTGAGATCACAGCTGAACATAAGCTTATTTGTGAAACTGAGCCTACGTGTATGTAGCCTATGTGTATTTACTTGTTCCTGCATAGAACTCCATTCTCATTCTCAATTACAGCTTTCACTGTTTGTTAAAGCACTAGTTATGAAGTTATGTATCTGTTTATCTTTCAAGGCGGAAGGCCCTTGTGGGGGAACATAGATAATTATTGGCAGAGGAAAGGGAAAAATTTCTAAACAAAGAAAAACAACACCCTAGGCTTTATCATGCCATCCTGTCAAAATCTGTTATGCTACATAAATCTTCAGATGTGTGTGATATTCCTGCCGACAGTGCTGAGTGTTTATACACGGGCAGATTACTCCCCAGTGTCCTCTGAAGACGATAGTGACAACATGGAATGAACCGATTTTTTTTTCAGCGTTTGTTTAAGCCTCAGTCAATGTTAAATTCCATCCTCTGAGTTCAATGAATCAAAACTGAATGCTAATAATTATTGTATTTGTAGTCCCAGAGGCTTTACAACCCTTGAGACAGAGCAGTAGCATTCAATTAAAGAGGGATGAAACTCACAGAGCTGCCTTGTTAATTGGCCCAAATATCATGCAGTTAATGAAGTGTTTTTAAGGTTTCTGTAAGTTCATGCAATGTCTGAGTGATGTCGTTGCTGCAGACGCTATTAAGAAGGGGAGAATCTTTACCAACACCAACAAAGGCAAATAGTCTAGGTGAAACGGCTGACAGGCATTTCCAGCGTGGAAATTAACATAGCCTTGCTTCTCTTTTTCTGTCTGTCTTCATAAATTTTTAAATGACCTCTTCTTTCTAAACCTTTTTAATGCAGTGGAGAAATTGAGTGGCAGTTAAGCCTTCCTGTGGTAGGGATAAACTAAATGTCTGAAGACCCTGTCATGGTTCTTTGTACTCCAGCATCATACTAAGACCATATATCGGTATCAACAACTGAGGAAGATTCTCCACCTTTGCTCTTTAAAGGACTGTCTGCAACAGCTCAGTATCTTGGGGTGAAGATTTGGGGTGACTTGAAGAAGTGGGGGAGATGAAATGGCAGATTTTTCAAGGGAGATACAGAAGGACCTGTTCTTAAAGAACAGTAAAGCACACCTCATCAAGAGGAAGCTTAAACAAGGGAGAAAGCTTTGAAGAAGTGGTGTGTTTTCTGCTCTTTTCTGCACAGTTTTTAAAAAAATGTCTGACAGCACAAAACCAACCACACAACCCCTGGTGATAACTATCCACTAAGTATTTTTTTTGCTTTGCTGGCATGCTGTGCAAGCCCATTTGCTGATATCGAGAATATAACCATCAGTTTACGAGCAAGAGGTAAGTGTGTTAAAAAGAGGATATTTTTTTTGTCCCTTTCTTGGCTGGATATAACTATACAACTGCTAGCGTTTACGGCTGTAAATACTGGTTTTAACCTCTGTTTTTCCTTGAATAAAGGAAAAAAAAGGTCAAAATTTGGCACTCTGTCATTAGATTTGTAGCTTGCATCTGCCCCAGCTTTGGATGTCTGGCCATCTCACCTTATTTTTCTAGGATTTGTATGTATGAAACAAAACTTATGGATGAAAACAGCATTGGTATAAACAAGCAAAACCGTTAACCTAAGCCCGTGATGTCAGTCTAATTTTGCTCCCATGAAAATCGGTTGTAAAACTCTTAGTGCCCTTGCTTGGGGGTAGAGCTAATCCATCACTGAACACTTTTGAAAATCCCATCTCTGGTGTCTTGAAATCTCATTATACTAGTCAAGGGCAGAAGTAATTGCTCATACTATAAAGCAAAGTTAAAACTGAGCTGTAAGGAAATACAGAATTGCAAAATCGCAGAACATGGTTAAAACACTGTTTAGAAGAGAAGGTGGAACTACTCCCTGAGTCAAGGATGCAAAATGCAGTGGATTATGCCTGGAAAAAGAATAACAAAAAAGACACCCTTCCCCCACCCCCAGTTAAAATCCACCAAATTCAACCTTTAAGTAGTTAAAAGTTTTGTACACAGGTAGATTTTTTTTTAAAACAATGGTGTTTTGAACTTTGGATGTCTGTGCTTGTGACAAGCATTCATCTGGAATAAAGAAACACTTTGAAATGCAATTAAACCCAACCTATTTCTTTGATGCAAGCCCATTATATACATTGCTTTTGGCTTCTCTTAAAAACTTTCAGTGGAGCCTCAAAGCAGTGTCTGCAGGAAATGAATGGTGTTTGAAATGTCTTGACAGCAATAGGAGAATGACTGGCTTCCCTCTTCCAGGAGAATATATTTCATCACTGTGGCAGTTTTTGGTGTTTTCATATATTAAAAAAATAGTTTTAAGTAATTTTAATTCTAATTTAATTATTTTATTTTGCAGCTTACTTTATAGCTATTTATTGTATGTCACAAATAATTCACAAGCTGTCTAGGTCTCTGCTCAGTGTAAGCTTTTGTTCAGTGTAAATAATAGTGTGTTACTTATTCCAAGAGAAAAAGGCTCTATTATATATGTATGCTTTAAATTTAGTGTGCTCTAACTTGTCCAGACAGAGAAACTAATTTTAAGTATTGCCTGTTGGCACAGAGAGAGGTCATTATTTGAACTTGCAATAAAATATTTTTTAAATTTTGTGGAAACATAGACATTCAGGGATTCATACTTTTATATCAACCCCAGGTATGAAATATTCTTCAATGGAGAATGAAAGACTGCATTGGTTAATGATAAACAGTGCCTGGTAAAGTGAGAATCATGTCCCGCCTCCCTCTCATACCATGTGGCAACCTCTAGTCCACATGGTGAAGACTACGCTAGCTGGGCACAAAGTGTGCAGTTGCATAGCAGGAGAAAGTGCTTGCATAGCTTGGTTTTAGCATTTCAGTCAGGCAAACTGTCACCTCATCAAAGTCTTTTACAAAACTGTCAGCATAGCAGTCTGCTTGAATGCTAGTCTTCAAGCCATTTGGGGATCAAATGTGTCCTCCTTTATGCCACTTCTTGTATCATTCCTTCACACTTCATGTTTCTATCTTGTTAGCACTTGTGATGGACTCTTGACATTTTTGGTTTGCCATGCGGCCTGAAAAGTCATTTTCCCCTGTTTCCTGGGGGATGCTGAGATCTTCCTGCAAATCTTTCTATTTTATGCTTGAAGTACACCCATTGAAAGAGAGAGGCTAAATTCCAGAGGTCCCTCAGCCCTTGGTTTTGGAGGTCAGTATTGTATATATCAAAGGGAGGAGGAAGAAATCTCTGGACACGAACACAGACTCACCTTCTGCAGGAGGAGTTTCTTCTTACCCCATCTAATGTGTACACTGAAAGATGAAATCTGTATCCAAGCCTTTTTTTTTCCACATTTGTGTTTTTCTTGTAGTTTTCTTTTTACTTTCCTTTTTTCTTAATTTTATTTTAAAAGTTATATCTATTTTAAACTGTGTAACCAGAGACTGGATATTCTTATAACACATCTTGGCTTTGAGTAATCTATTCTTCATCTATCCCTCTCTCTAGTTTAACATGTTATTATGTTCTTTTAGATATTTATCATGGTTTAATCCTGGCCGGCAACTCAGCACTGCACAGCCACTTGCTGTGCAGTGGCTCCACGGTGGGATGGGGAAAGAATCAGAAGAGTAAAAGTGAGAAAAGTTTTGTGTTGAAATACAGTTCAATAGGTCAAAGCAAAAGCCATGCAAACAAGCGAAGCAAAACAAGGAATATTTACCATTTCCCATCAGGAGGCAGGTGTTCAGCCATCTCCAGGGCTCCATCACATATAAGGATGACTTTGGAAGACTAACACCAACACTGCAAAGGTCCTTCCTTTCCTTCTTCTTCCTCCAGCTTTATATGCTGAGCATGACATCATATGGTATGAAATTTCTTTTTGGTCAGTTGGGGTCAGCTGTACTGGCTGTGTCCCCTCTCAACTCCTTGTGCACCTCCAACCTCCTCAGTGGTGGGGTGGTATGAGAAGCAGAAAAGGCCTTGGCTCTCTGTAAGCACCGCTCAGCACTGATGAAAACATCTTTGTCCTATTAATACTGTTTTCAGCACAAATCCAAAACATACAAACCACTATAAAGAAAGTTAATTCTACCCCAGCCAAAACCAACACTATTTCATTATAGAGTTTAATTGTTTGTGCATCTTTGTGCACCTTTGCAAAGGTGTTTAGCATGTTTTACTTCACTGGTTCTCACAGAACTGAATACCTAAGATCGTGCAATAGGATGCAAATTGTTTTATCTATTGGAAGTCCTCCGACAGTGAGATTTATCAGAAGAATCCACACAAAACCATTTTGACAAACAACCAATAAATCAGTAGGAACTTTGTCCTGGTTAGAAATGCCGCTGTTTACCCAGGTATAATTTAGTTTGAAAATACAAAGGCTTGTTATCATTAAAGAAGTGAAATTTTACAGCCTCCTAAAAAAGGACAGTGGGGGCAATCTGCTTCCTCTTTCTCTCCTGGTCCTTTCTAGTTACATTTAGAAGTTTGTTAATGTTTGTCAGACTGTTGTTTATTACTGTCTTGTCCCACCAGGTGGGCAAACCATAGAGACTCAGACCTGTCTGTTCCATTCCAGCAGATGGGTACACATAGAGTTAAACTTTTCTACCTGCTCCAAGGGCCAGGTTAACCCTCACTTGGCTAACCTCTTTTAACAACCACAATGGTGACATTAGCTTCTACAATCCTCTGTGCCATACTCAGGAATAACAACAGTTACTTAGGAGGTTCAAGGAAAGCAAAACTTTTCTTAAAAGCCAGTGTGATTATAAAACTTGCAACAGCACCACACTATATATTCTGAGCAACACATTACAATTAGTAGAATTTAGCAAAACTGGAAACACGGTTACTATTATGTGCTGAGAATATGGTTAAATGTTGAGAGAGAGATTGAGAAAGAGAGTAAAAGAAAAAAAATAAGAAGATATCACCACCCAGGGATCCAGTGTAGATCGTCACAAAATTGTAGTCCTTCAATGGAGGGCATGTGCCAGATGTCCCAAATCTGCATCTTTTATGCTCCCTGTCCCTGCCCTTCTGGGGAGGCCTAGCATATCTTGTGCAGATTGAATGTTAAGTTGCAGAGTGTTCTGGAAACAAGTCGATGGGGCAAGGGGGTCCCTAGTAGTCTTCTGAGTCCCCCAACTGGGCTGATGGAGCAATGACCCTGTTCAGTAGCCTATCACAGGATTTTAGCAAGAAGGCGCTCTGCCTCCAAGGGCCCCACTTGCCTGTCACTGTTCCTTATCGAATAAGGATAGGATCCTGTTTATCAGGGTGGCTACTGAGTGAGGGGCTGCTCTTGCAGATACAGTGTCCAGATGGTTTATGGGATGAGGACCCCACCTAAGTATAATGTCCATTTTGTCAGAGCAGCTGCTTTGAGATCAAGACTCTACAGGCCCTTCCAGCCTTTGGAGGATGGAAGCCCTAGTCCAATGCCCCACAGATGCTTGCAGGATCGAGCCCCTTGTGAGTTGAGAACCAGTCAATAAAACATTACCTCACCACTACAGGTTCTGTTATCTTGCAAGACAGATTGTTTGAGACAAGCCATGCATTCCAGTTCCTGTGTAATGGTATTTGGAATAATACAGTTACATGGGGTATTTTTTAGCTTTTCTTTCTAAGCAGGAGCTATTGCATACACTGTGAATTAAAACTTTAAGAGGACTTTTGACCATTTACACAACAAAGAGACCTTAGCTGAATAAACTGGAAAATCTGTTTCAACCCCAACAAAGAAGTATCATTTGTTTATATATGCAGGACATCTAATACTTGCTGAAGTAAGGCAGAAACTAAAAAAAGAGACAAGGAGAACTCAGTTGTTGCTTGAGAAAAGATGTCCTGATAAACAGCATCCTAAGCAGTTGGAAGAATATCTAGTAGTGATTGCAGACAGATCAGAGGCATTTCTTCACAGAACAAGTGAAACAGAAACTCCTTTCAGCAAAGGACAGATAGATGTTGCTGGGTCAGAAACCTGATGATGCCATAAAAGAAGCAAAGAAACAACTGAAGCTAGTATCACTCAACAAAATGAAGAGGCAAGTGCAGAAGCTTAGAGAGACCATACTGGAAAAACAGAACAGACGAACAAAAAACAAACCTGCCCCCTTTCCTGGCAAGAAAAGAAACTGAAAATTGAGTGGAAATGATAGAATCACAAACACAGCAAATAAAGGAAAAGAAAATGGAAGGTACAAAGGAAGATGTCTCTGAAGAAGAGGCAATACAGCAGAGGCTTATCATGAACTCATGTTCGCATCTTTGGATGATGATAGCTGGAATCAGTTTTAGTACATCTGAACATCTCCCTGTATGTGGTGTTTCATTGTTCCTGTTCAGGGTGCTAAGAAATGTTGCATTTGAGAGACTTCTCCTTGTTCGCTTCTTAACAGCTCTTTTCTTACTCAGAATCCTTCTGGGAATTGACAGCCATTTCTGGCAGCAATTCAGTTTTTCCACTGCTGGGTACAGCAGGGGTAATGCTCTTGTGTTCTGGGCTATTGCACAAGCTCATGAAGTTGTAAAGGGTGGCTGCTGTTTTGTGCGTGAATGTTTCACACTAGTTTCCTAGGTAATAATTTAGTTTTGCTGATTTTCAAAAATGGAAATCACTGATTTCTAATGGAAAGTGTTTTCTGCCAACCCAATCAGCTAAATTAAGGCATCCATTTAATTTAAAATTGCTTTTACAGACTATTACCTTTTTTGCCACCATGCCTATTTAAGTTTGCCATGGGCAAGAATCTTAAAACTTGTTTTCTCAGCAAAATCTATGCAAAACCTTTAGAGTGCTTTTGGAATCTTTAACACTTCCCTATTGAAATATCAGATTTAGTGGGGTGGGGAAGTGGGGACTGGAAAGATAAAGAGAGGAAGATCTGCACTCACACCTTGAAGCTTATACATAACCCTACTTATATCTCCCCCACAGAGATGTACTTGTCCTTTGTCTCAATATTGTTTAAAGCTCCACATTTTCTTATGATTTAGGCATTTTCTTGCTGCTGTGGTGAAATATTCAAAATCACAGAATCACAGAATCACAGAATTGTAGGGGTTGAAGGGACCTCGAGAGATCACCAGGTCCAACCCCCCTGCCAAAGCAGCTCCCTAGCACATATTGCACAGGGAGGCGTCCAGACGAGTCTTGAATATCTCCAGAGAAGGAGACTCCACCACCTCCCTGGGCAGCCTGTCCCAGGGCTCTGTCACCCTCACTGTGTAAAAGTTCTTCTGCATGTTGGTGCAGAACTTCCTGTGCTCCAGTTTACAGCCATTGCCCCTTGTCCTATCCCCACAGACCACTGAAAAGGGGTTGGCCAATTCCCCCTGCATCCCATACTTAAGATAATTATAAACATTAATTAGGTCCCCCCTCAGTCTTCTTTTCTCCAGGCTGAACAGCCCCAGCTCACTCAGCCTTTCCTCATACAGGAGCTGTTCCAGGCCCTTAATCATCTTTGTAGCCCTTCTCTGGACAATCTCCAGGAGATCCCTGTCCTTTTTATACCAGGGAGCCCAGAACTGGACACAATACTCCAGGTGGGGCCTGACCAGGGCAGAGTAGAGGGGGAGGATCACCTCCTTCGACCTGCTGGCCACACTCTTCCCGATGCATCCCAGGATCCCATTGGCCTTCTTAGCCACCAGGGCACACTGCTGGCTCATAGCCAACCTGTCATCAACCAGGACCCCCAGGTCCTTCTCCACAGAGCTCTTCTCCAACAGGTCATCCCCCAGCCTGTACTGATACTGACGGTTATTCCTCCCCAGGTGACAGACTTTACACTTGCTTTTATTAAACCTCATCTGGTTTCTCCCTGCCCAGCTTTCCAGCCTGTCCAGGTCTCGCTGGATGGCAGCGCAGTGTTCCTGTGTGTCAGCCACCCCTCACAGCTTTGTATCATCAGTGTACTTGCTGAGGGTGGATGCTATTCCCAAAATGTATTCACATCAACAATTCACTCCAGTGATTTGACATTAAGGATGCAGGTATCAAGGTTTGCCATGCATCAGGTATTATGGTTTGCCATGATTAGATGCAACTTGCATGACTCCTCACTGCTGCCCCACAGCTGCTGTTTCAAAGGGCACCATGGCAGAGTCTGAGGTGCTCTCAAAAATTCTGTGCTGCTCAAGCTCTGCTTTGTTACTGTAAGGTGAGGGGAAGAATAAAAATTGAAGTCAGTTGGCAAGCTATGTGTTTAATTTTTTAATTTATATCCCTAGCATTCTTTTTTGATCCAGAAGGGCTCTTGAAGGATGTATAGGATGAATTGTTTACATGCAGCCCTTACAAAAGCTATATCTGAGCTGCTGAATTACCTTCATGCTCTTATGAAGTTTTCACTAGTCTTCTCTAATATGCTGAGGCTGTGTTGCTTAATTGGTAATTGTTTTTGTTTCCTTGACTGAACTGTTACTACACTCTTTAACAGCTTTTGGCTGGTTACATAAATTACAGCTTTTTCCTCCTTTGAATCAGGTATTCTGAGTCCTTAGCTCATGCTGAATAAGTGTGTTCATCAGTGAAAAGCCTAGTCCTCACTCTGTGTAAAAATGTGTACTTGGAAAATACGGTGTTAAACTGTTTTCATATTGCTCATGAGAGGCTGGGGCAAAGCAGGCTGCACCCAGCTGGATAACATCTCACTCCAGGGCAGGGTACAAGAGGTTGTGCAAGCTTGCAGGCACAGATGCAGACAGGCAATGTCTCTCCCTCCTTCTCCTCTTCATGCTTACCACCTCTTTCTGCATTCAGCTAACCTCCACGATTTATAACTGGAGAGGTCTCCAGACCTGTCATCAGGACCTTGCCACCTCGTGGGGCTCACAGCCATTGGACCTTAGCTCATCCACAACTCATTCCCATGGACTCTCTGTGAAGGCCAGGTTACTGAGAAGAAATCATAGCCTTTTAACCTTTAGTTAAAAAGCAGCAAGGCACAGGCTTGGAAGATGGATGTTTCAATAGTTTGGATGTAGCAAACTGCACCTTTTCCTGTGGTTCCAGACCTAAGAGAAATAACACAAACTTTTCTTCTACACAGGCCTACAGCTTTGCAGAGTGCCCTGAATCCTGTATGAAAGCCTTCAGCAGTGGGCCAGGTGGAGACAGAGATTACTCTGTAGGAAATAAAACAGTTTCTGAGAGACTTCTGGAAGTAGTGGAAGAAGGAAAAGTGGCTGGAGCTCCATGTGATCCAGGGAAAAGGAACTGGGCAGCATCCTCAAGGGATCAATTTGGCCCTAACTGCAGCCAGCAACAGAGCTGTTGGTACTGTCTTTGAGCCACTTTTTAGAGCTGGTGTTGGAAACTGGTGAGGGAGGCTGTCTTGGTGTTAGCCTGAGCTACTGTGGAGGCTGGTAGGGAAAATTAGTAAGGAGGTTAACGTGGTCTGCAGGAAACTGTAAGTTTCCTCAGTACTAGGTAGAGAAATAGAAGGGAAGACTTCTATTTGCAACTGCGGGATGGAGTGCACCTTCAGCAAGTTTGCCAATGACATCAAGCTGTGTGGTACAGTCAATATTGTGGAGGGAAGAGATGCCATCCAGAAGGACCTTATTGAGCTTGGGAGATTGCCTTGTGCAAACCAGGATGAGTGGTAATGTTTTTAAACTGGAAGTGGGTAGGTTTAGATTAGATATAAGGAAGAAATTCATTACCCTGAGGGTGGTGAGACACTGGAACAGGTTTCCCAGAGAATCTGTGGCTGTCCCCTCCCTGGCAGTGTTGACAGCCAGCTTGGATGAGACTTTGGGCCACCTGGCCTAGTGGAGGGTGTCCCTGCTCATGGCAGGGGGGTTAGAACTGCATGGTCTCTGAGGTCCCTTCTAACCCAAACCATTCTGTGATTCTGTGATCACTTGTTCATGGGTAGATTTCACATATTTTCTTTACTTTTTTACAGAGAGGCTTTTATTCCATTTGGAGAACATGACTGTCCTCTACTCTACACTCACCCTCACTGTCAGGTCTGAGCTTGTTCTTATCCACCTGTCAACAATTTTAATTAAAGAAAATAATGACACTGTGCAGCTTTGTCTACCAAGCATAACTACAGGAAACAAAGGAAAGGAGAAAATCAAACAGGTCTGACAACAGGGACATGTATTAATAAAAAGGGTAAAAAGCACACCTGCTATATAACAGGCTGAATAACGCAGGTATTGATAGGAAGCAGCTCACCTAAAAAGCAATTAGTCACTGTCATTTACAATGCCAACGAAACAGGAATGGCTTGTCAATCAGAAAACCGAAAGATGGAGCCATGGTTACCTGTCCTTTCCTCTTCATTCTAATTTGAACTCTGGCATGTATGAGCAGTCTAACTAGTAAGTGATCGTCTCTCATGTGTGTCCTGGTTTCAGCTATGATGGAGTTAAACTTTTTTTTAGCAGTGAATGGAATGCCATGTTTGGGTGTTAGCATGAGAATAGTGCTGATAGCACCCTGATGTTTCCGATTTGTTGCCGGGCAATCAAGTACCTTTCTCAGCTCTGCATACTTCCTTACTAGGGAGAAAGGAGGGGACGCAGCCAGGACAGGTGACTCGAATTGGCCAAAGAGCATATTCCATGCCAGTTACGTCATGCTCAGTTTAAGGGGGGACTGGGAGGAAGAGGGGGAGACAACGCCAGGACGTGCAGTTTCTGGGGCGGTCGGGTTGTCCGGGACGGGCTCTAAGCTGTGCGGCCTGAGTTGTGTGGTTTGGTGAGAAATTGCATTGTGTATCACCAGTTTCATCTATTTTGTGCTTTAAACTCCTGTTATTGTTATATCTAGTTTTCTGTTATTGTTTAGTAAACTATCCTTATCCCAACCTGCGTGGTTCTGGTTTCTAGGTTGTGGTTTATTTTCCTCCTTTCTTCCTTCCCTTTTCCCCTTCCCCCAACTTTCCTTCCCTCTTCCTTTTAAAAGTACAAGCGACTGTGTGGGGTGCGGCCCCCGGCTGGGGCAAAACCACGACAGTTATTTTGGCGCCCAACGTGGGGCCACGAACTGTTGGGATAACGGTAGATCTGACCCTAACTATCGTAATGAAGATAAGCACTGTTGTTTAAGCAATCTCTGGTCACGATGTTGTGGTATTTATTTACAAGGCTGTGGCAGCAAAACCACCGCATGCTGTATACAATCCTGGCAGGATTCTTTACTCTCTCAGGTCTGCGGCTCCAGTATTTGTTCCCATACTTCATTATAGTGTATTTTATGATATCGGTCTATGATACAATAATATCGATGATCATGAGTTTAAGCTGGTACTTGTATGAGGTTTTGCTGTCCTGTCCATTTTTTGGACAGGGAGGGGTTAATAACAGCAGCCGGTATGGTGGGGGCACTGCTTTCTTTTCCTTTGGGCTAAATACAACAGCTCTTAGGGCAGTTTTTGAAAATCTTCAATATCTCTGGGATATTCAAACTAGCATTTTGCTATTGGTAGGTTTGGTGCAGATGGTTCAGTTTTTGTTATATATCAAGCATAGGTTTATGAATACCACTGAAGAGCTTTCTCCGAGACAGAATAATCACGAGTGGCAGGGCATGTGGCAAAGTATGGGCGAGTACCTAGGTACTTTCTCACGCCCGATGGTTTGGAATTTCACTCCTGAACAGTTACAAGACCCCGATCAAGTGACTGCATACCTAAGGAAAAATTGCTGTAGGTTTCCCAGAGATGGACACCTTACTGCACTGTGCTGGGCTCTGGCCACTATTTATCAAACACTGCTTGATAGCAGGCAGCACTGTCAGCACTGTCAGCACTGTCAGGGAGAAGGGAAAGGAAACAGACTGGCAGATACTATAGCTGCTGCAACCACTGGGGCTGACACTGCAGCTACTGCAACCCCTGTGACCGACACTGCAGCTACTGTAATCTCTACAGCAGACACTGCAGATGATCTGAAAAACCAATCCACACCAGTGTCTGTTGCTCCCGTACAAAAGAGGAAAGGCACAAAGAAATCAGTTCGTATAGTGACGGATAAGGATGATGATCAACCGGGATCATCTCGAGGATATCAGGATGAGGCAGAACCAGAGATTGTTACCTGATCCCTGACTCTGAGTGAGCTGCGTGAGGTTCGAAAAGATTTCACTCGCCACCCAAGTGAGCACATTATCACTTGGTTGCTCCGATGTTGGGATCACGGGGCCAGTAGTTTGGAATTAGAAGGCAGAGAGGCCAAGCAGTTGGGATCCCTAGCTAGAGAAGGAGGAATTGACAAAGCAATTGGGAGGAGGCCGGAAATCCTCAGCCTCTGGAGGCGACTACTGTCAAGTGTGCAGGAAAGATATCCCATAAAGGAATATATTACATGCCAGACACCCAAGTGTAACAGCATAGAGACATCTGTCCAGCACCTGAGAGAATTAGCTGTACGGGAGATAATTTATTATGATCTGGACAATTCACGGCTTCCCTCTGATCCCGATGAAGTCCTATGCACTCCAGATATGTGGCGTAAGGTTGTACGAAGTGCACCAGCAGGGTATACCAATTCACTGGCAGCAATTGACTGGAATGATACGAATCTGCCAACCGTAAATGAGGTGGCCTGCTGACTCCGGAAATACCAAGACAATGTTTCCCTCTCCGTCATTGCAGCAGTAGAGAAACTGGTTCAACGACTTGACAACAATGTGTCCAACTCCCAACCCGTATGGAGCAATGTTGCAGCTACTGGGAGAAAGCGTCCATCGTTCCAAGAGGGAGAATACACACCACGACGTACATTGTGGTTTTACCTGCTTGATCATGGAGAGGACATGAGGAAATGGGATATGCAGCCCACCTCAGCCCTTCGAGCACGAGTAAATGAGCTGCGGGGTAAAACATTCGCACAACGAGATTCTGCCAGGAAGAAGGCTGCACCAGTTTCTACTGGGCAGTTCCCTAGACCAACTGGAAGGCCTACCTATATGTCTGATGTGCCTGATCCTTTTGAAGGGACCTCTAAGTCCTTTATGCAACCAGTGGAAAACAAATATGATCAGCAGCAATAGAGGGGCCCTGCCTCCAGCCAGGTGGA
This sequence comes from Porphyrio hochstetteri, assembly GCA_020800305.1. Taxonomy (NCBI): domain Eukaryota; kingdom Metazoa; phylum Chordata; class Aves; order Gruiformes; family Rallidae; genus Porphyrio; species Porphyrio hochstetteri. The sequence continues at coordinate 38,606,867 of CM036905.1, forward strand.
GGAGAGGGACAATCGGGTTTATTGGACTGTGTGGATCCGATGGCCTGGCACGTCAGACCCACAAGAGTACAAAGCTCTGGTGGATACTGGTGCCCAGTGTACTCTAATGCCATCGAATCATGAAGGGGTAGAACCTGTTTGTATTTCTGGAGTGACAGGAGGATCCCAACAACTAACTGTGCTAGAGGCTGAGGTGAGCCTAACTGGGAAGGACTGGGAAAAACACCCCATTGTGACTGGTCCAGAAGCTCCGTGCATTTTAGGTATAGATTATCTACGTAGAGGGTATTTTAAAGACCCAAAAGGGTACCGATGGGCTTTTGGAATAGCTGCTTTGGAAACAGAAGAAATTGAACAATTGTGTGCCTTGCCTGGACTCTCGGAGGATTCTGCTGTTGTGGGGTTGTTGAAGGGTGAAGAACAACAAGTGCCAGTTGCTACGACGACGGTGCACAGACGACAATACTGTACTAACCGAGATTCCCTGATTCCCATCCATAAGCTGATTCGTCAACTGGAGGATCAGGGAGTGATCAGCCGAACCCACTCACCCTTTAATAGTCCCATATGGCCAGTGAGGAAGTCCAATGGAGAGTGGAGGCTGACAGTAGATTATCGTGGCCTAAATGAAGTCACTCCAGGTATGAGTGCTGCTGTGCCAGACATGTTAGAGCTCCAGTATGAATTGGAATCGAAGGCAGCCAAGTGGTACGCCACAATCGACATTGCGAATGCTTTCTTCTCGATCCCACTGGTGCCAGAGTGCAGGCCACAGTTTGCTTTCACTTGGAGAGGCATCCAATACACGTGGAATCGTCTGCCCCAGGGGTGGAAACATAGCCCCACCATCTGCCATGGACTAATCCAGAATACACTGGAAAAGGGTGAAGCACCAGAGCACCTGCAGTATATTGATGACATCATTGTATGGGGCAACACAGCAGAGGAAGTTTTTGAAAAAGGAAACAGGGTAATTAAAATCCTTGTAGAAGCCGGTTTTGCTATAAAACGAAGTAAAGTCAAGGGGCCTACGCGAGAAATCCAGTTTTTAGGAATAAAATGGCAGAATGGGCGTCGTCAGATCCCAATGGACATTATTAATAAAATAGCAGCTATGTCTCCACCAAGCAACAAAAAGGAAACACAAGCTTTCTTAGGTGTTATAGGTTTTTGGCGACTGCATGTCCCAAACTACAGTCTCATTGTGAGCCCACTCTACCATGTAACTCGAAAGAAGAATGATTTCCAATGGGGCCCTGAGCAACAGCAAGCCTTTGAGCAGATCAAACGCGAGATAGTCCATGCAGTGGCCCTTGGGCCTGTCCGGACAGGGACAGATATTAAAAATGTGCTCTACACTGCAGCTGGGGAGAACAGCCCGACCTGGAGTCTCTGGCAGAAAGCACAAGGGGAGACTCGAGGTCGACCGCTGGGGTTTTGGAGTCGGGCCTACAAAGGATCTGAGGCCAATTATACTCCAACAGAAAAGGAAATACTGGCCGCCTATGAAGGGGTTCGAGCCGCCTCAGAAGTGATTGGAACTGAAGCCCAGCTCCTCCTGGCACCCCGACTGCCGGTGCTGGGCTGGATGTTCAAAGGGAAGGTTCCTTCTACACACCATGCCACTGATGCTACGTGGAGCAAGTGGGTTGCACTAATTACACAGCGGGCTCGAATAGGAAACCCCAATCGCCCAGGAATCGTGGAGGTGATCACAGACTGGCCAGAAGGCAAAGATTTTGGGATGTCACCAGAGGATGAGGAGGTAACACGCGCTGAAGAAGCCCCACCCTACAACGAACTGCCAGAGAATGAGAAGCGATATGCCCTGTTCACTGATGGGTCTTGTCGCATTGTGGGTAAGCATCGGAGATGGAAAGCCGCTGTATGGAATCCTATAAGAAGAGTAGCAGAAGCCACTGAAGGAAAAGGTGAATCAAGCCAGTTCGCTGAGGTGAAGGCCATCCAGTTAGCCCTGGACATTGCTGAGAGAGAAAAGTGGCCAAGGCTCTACCTTTATACTGATTCATGGATGGTGGCGAATGCCCCGTGGGGGTGGTTGCAGCAGTGGAAAAAGAACAACTGGCAGCGTAGAGGCAAACCTATATGGGCTGATGACTTATGGCAAGATATCTCTGCTCGGTTAGAGAAACTTGTTGTAAAGGTACGTCATGTCGACGCCCATGTACCTAAGAGTCGGGCCATGGAGGAACATGAAAACAACCATCAGGTAGATAAGGCTGCTAGGATTAAAGTGGCTCAGGTAGATCTAGACTGGCAACCTAAGGGTGAATTATTCATAGCTCGATGGGCTCATGATACCTCGGGTCATCAAGGGAGAGATGCAACATATAGATGGGCTCGGGATCGAGGGGTGGACCTGACCATGGACGCCATCGCACAAGTTGTCCACGAATGTGAGACATGTGCTGCAATCAAGCAAGCTAAGCGGTTAAAGCCCCTTTGGTATGGAGGACGGTGGATGAAATATAAATATGGGGAGGCTTGGCAGATTGATTACATCACCCTCCCTCAAACCCGCCATGGCAAACGTTATGTGCTTACAATGGTGGAGGCAACTACCGGCTGGCTAGAAACATATCCCGTACCCCATGCCACTGCTCGAAATACAATTCTGGGCCTTGAAAGGCAAGTCCTCTGGCGACATGGTACTCCAGAAAGAATCGAGTCAGACAATGGGACTCACTTCCGAAACACTCTTATAGACACCTGGGCCAAAGAGCATGGCATTGAGTGGGTGTACCACATTCCTTATCATGCACCGGCCTCTGGGAAAATTGAACGATATAATGGACTTTTAAAAACTACACTGAAAGCAATGTGTGGTGGGACATTCAAGCATTGGGATATACATTTGGCCCAAGCCACGTGGTTAGTTAACTCTAGGGGATCTACCAATCGGGCTGGCCCTGCCCAGTCAAAATTTCCACGTACTGTAGAGGGAGACAGAGTCCCAGTAGTGCATATGAAGAGTGTATTGGGAAAGAGAGTTTGGGTCATCCCTGCTTCAGGCAAAGGTAAACCCATGTCTGGAATTGTTTTTGCTCAAGGACCTGGCTGTACTTGGTGGGTAATGCAGAGGGATGGAGAAGTTCGATGTGTACCTCAAGGGGATTTGATTTTGGGTGAGGATAGCCAATATAATTAATAAAGTAGAAATTATAATAATTGCTAAATAACCCATTATTGTATATTCATTATTGTTATGATTGCTGTATGTTGTACCATAGCATTATAGCCGGAGTCATACAAGTTAATGAAGAATGAGTGCCATGATGATGGAACTAAAGCCTGGCCTCTCAAGAACTTTTTTCCTCCCTTTGAAAATAAACTCTGACCCACAGACTATGAGCATGGACCATGCCAGGTGTATCAGTCAAGAGCCTGAGATGCAGCATGCAACGAGCCAATGGAACATACAATTATCCTGAGAAACTGTTACGACAAATGGAGCCTGAAAATCATGGACTAAATGAACTCAACAACTTCAGAGGGATGATTCACAGACTGAGGGAATAAGATCTGTATGCACGTATGTGTGCATACATGTGTACATACATATATGGGTGTGTGAAACATGAAACTGGTTGTACCCAAAGAAAATTGTTGGATCTGGTCATGACGTAAATGGTATGGAATAAGGGGTGGATAATGTCCTGGTTTCAGCTATGATGGAGTTAAACTTTTTTTTAGCAGTGAATGGAATACCATGTTTGGGTGTTAGCATGAGAATAGTGCTGATAGCACCCTGATGTCTCCGATTTGTTGCCGGGCAATCAAGTACCTTTCTCAGCTCTGCATACTTCCTTACTAATGAGAAAGGAGGGGACGCAGCCAGGACAGGTGACTCGAATTGGCCAAAGAGCATATTCCATGCCAGTTACGTCATGTTCAGTTTAAGGGGGGACTGGGGGGAAGAGGGGGAGACAATGCCAGGACGTGCAGTTTCTGGGGCGGTCGGGTTGTCCGGGACGGGCTCTAAGCTGTGCGGCCTGAGTTGTGTGGTTTGGTGAGAAATTGCATTGTGTATCACCAGTTTCATCTATTTTGTGCTTTAAACTCCTGTTATTGTTATATCTAGTTTTCTGTTATTGTTTAGTAAACTATCCTTATCCCAACCTGCGTGGTTCTGGTTTCTAGGTTGTGGTTTATTTTCCTCCTTTCTTCCTTCCCTTTTCCCCTTCCCCCAACTTTCCTTCCCCCTTCCTTTTTAAAGTACAAGCGACTGTGTGGGGTGCGGCCCCCGGCTGGGGCAAAACCACGACAATGTGGAATCAATGGAGCATCTCTTTGATATGGCCCTAAGGGGCATCTGCATGTTCTTAACATTGGATGTTCTTGGCTTTCCACCAAGGTTTAAAAGCAGCTGAATTAGGCAACCTAGAAGCAGGAACATAACAAGTAAATCTCAGGCTTTTCAAGATAGTTTACATCAGTCAGGTAGACTTTAAATGAAGAAATATGAACTTTAAGACTGGTTTATTTCTCTTAGTATTGATATGTAGATGAGGTTGTACAGTTTGTGCTGTTGTAATGGATTTCCTTGGGAAGGCTTTGGTAGTGGGGGCAAAACAGGGATGGCTTCTGCACGAAGTTGCTAGAAGCTTCCCCTAAGTCCGATAAAGCTAATGCCGTCACACTGCAAGGCAGACCTGCTGCTAGATCAAGGCTAAGCCCATCAGTGACTGTGGTAGCACCTCTGGGATAATAGAATTAAGAAGGGGCAAAAAAACCCCAGGACCAAATTGCAGCCAGAGGAAGGAGCAAGAATATGTGAGAAGAACAACTTTGCAGACACCAAGGTCAGTGAAGAAGGAGGGGGAGTAGGTGCTCCAGTCACCAGAGCAGAGATTCCCCTCCAGTCCCTGGAGAAGACCATGGTGAGGCAGGCTGTTCCCCTGCAGCACATATCTAGCACAGGACTAGCACAGGTTTCCCCCTGGAACACATATCCACCTGCAGGACCCCATGCTGGAGCAGGTGGATAACTGAAGAAGGCTGTGTCCCCATGGGAAGCCCCTGCTGGAGAATGCTCCTGGCAGGACCTGTGGTCCTGTGTAAAGAGAAGCTCATGCTGGAGCAGGTTTCCTGGCAGGACTTGTGTCCCTGTGGCAGACCCATGCTGGGGCAGTTTGTGAAGAACTGCAGCGCATAGGAAGGACTGACATTGGAGAAGTTGGTGGAGGACTGTGTCCTGTGAGAGGGATCCCACGTCAGAGCAGAGGAAGAGTGTGAGGAGTCCTTACTCTAAGGAGGGCCATTGAGGGGTGTCACCTGGGTTAGTCTGACTCAAGGGCTTGGGAGGTCAGTTTCATTTGGCATCTTCTTAAAGCAGAGTATTCAAGAAAACATTAGGAGGGCAGAAGGAAGAAGGAATATCCTATGAGGAGCAACTGAGAACTTTGGGTTTGTTTAGTTTGGAGAGAAAGAGGCTGAGGGGTGACCTCATTGCTCTCTACAGCTTCCTGAAGTGGGGAAATAGAGAAGGAGGTGCTGATCTCTTCTCCCAAGCATCAAGTGATAGGATATGTCAGAATGTTTCAAAGTTGCATCAGAGGAGGTTTAGACTGGACATTAGGAAGCATTTCTTTACCAAGACACTGGTCAAACACTGGAACAGGCTCCCTAGAGAGGTGGTCAATACCCCATGCATGTCAGTGTTTAAAAGTCATTTGGACAATGCACTTGATGATATGCTTTAATTTTTTGTTGGTCCTGAATTTGTCAGACAGGTGGACTAGATGATCATTGTATGTCTAGTCATACTCCTATTCTATTCTATTCTAAATAAGCAAGATATTTTGGAAAATGGAATTATTTAAATACAGAGAATGATTTAAAAGACTGATAATTTTCCACATGCTAGCAGACATTATGTATATGGTGCAGATCTTGTGGGAAACAAACAGGAAACTGTGCAAAGATGGCCTAAAATAGACAGTTCTGAGCACTAGGAGGAATCAGAGGTGGCCAGATCCCAGACAGCAATAATGATCACTATGAGCATGGGGGATAGTGCCTTTGCTTATTATATGTTGGTGTAAGGCAGACACCAGGTGTTATCACAGAGCAAGCTCTGTGTCCATCACTGACTATGATGTGTAATGAATACTGTTACAGTTGGAGGAGGGATGTCTCATTCCCTGAAACCTCTGCCCCATGGACACGAGGGAGGGAAGAAGTAAAAGGATGCAGCTGACCTTGTCTGTGCTATGATTTTCATACAGAAGTGCAGACTCTCCCAGCCAGGAGAGTAGAGACTGTTGCCAAGGGTAGAGTATATGCTAAGGAAACGCTCAGCTCATCACCTCTTTTGCACTTCACCCTCACGTGGTATCTTGACAGATCTTTGCTGTTATGCCCTTGTCTGGTTTCTCAGCAGCTGAAGGAGGTCTGCTTGTGCAGCACATGTAGGGTGAGAAACTGACTTTAATGGGGCACTTGCTTTAGGGCATGCTTGATTCAGGGTGTCTGTGAGAGAGACAGGTCTGATGAAATGCTGTCATGATGGGGGATGAAAGCATGTGGGATAAAGAGGCAGTGAGCTTGAGTTCACTTCTGCCCAACTCAGAAATACTGAGGAGAATATAGATACAGCCATAACCAGGATAAGGCTGCTCTGAAACTTTGGGATCTCTATGTTGCTTAACTTGTTTCAAATACTCAGTCAGTCAGATGCTTTAGGTTGCTTTGCTTCAAAGACTTCTTGTAATTTTTTTTTTAATCTCCTCTGTTTCAGTAGTTGTATGGACTAGACATCAGTCCATTTATAATGGTCTGTGCTTTTTCTTTAGCAGCAAATAAAACTAGTCATTCATTTAATACCATTCTTCTAAAAATTGACTCTGAGATGCTGCAGAAACATCATGAAGTAGCATAGAAAGAAATAGGTTATAAAATTTGTTTCAGCTGAGTATTGAAAGTGCAGATCCCATTGGTTACAGAATCCCAGAAGCCTAGTAATGCTCCTTCACTAAGCTAGGAAATGAGCAGCTGCCTGTGAGAGAGGCAATTGATCTGGGAATAGGACGACTCACCTACAACTAAATGACACATCTTACCCTATCTCATGCTATAAATACTGTGCTGAATCTCCCAGAGCAGTTACTGCTCTTGTCTTGGCCAAATGTTACAAGCCATTCTGAATTGTTCTGTAAAAAGGTTATTTATACAAATCTGGCCTCTCACTAAGGAATCTAGTACTTTTTATGCAAATAAGGTGGTCTCCTTCCCCATCCAGACTAACACTCATTTTGTTCTACTTTATCCAAATTCACTGTCAGGGGTGGGGGTGAGGTGAGTGTAAAATGGTTTCAGATCATCTTACAAGTGTGTTGCAGTAGAGATCTAGTACTGCCCATCATGAGTTAACCCAGCCCAATTCTTCTAGCCCAATTTGCACCCATGATGCAGATTAAAACATCTCACAAATGGCATCTACCCTGTGTTGAGTTAGATACAGCACTCCATTTGAGTCTTACAGTTGATGTTCAGAGCGACATTCCAGTAGCCCTTGGTACCTGTGAGAGAAACAGCCTTTGTGTTGCTGTAGGAATGTCTTCCTTTATGTTCCTGTGCTCTCCTACTGTATTTTCTTAATACAGTAGGGAACACAGAGGATGTTGCAGTCCTCTAGAGCCCGGAGCATTTCATGCAAGGAGCACATATACCAATCACAAATATATAAGACATTAAAATCCATACACTTTTACCACTTGTAACATAAAGAAACCATGTTAAATGCAGTGATATTTACACTTTCCTTCAATTACTTGTAAGTTTGCCTAAGCAGTAAAAAGGTAGTTGTAGACACATTTATTCATACATTAACAGTTATACCCTTGAGAATATTTCAAGCAAAACTGCATTCAAATAGGCTGTTTATTTGTTTTAAGGAGTTTTTAAAAAATCAACAATTAAATAGTCCATCTGTTCCCCAAACACTTCTAATTAAACATTTGACTATACAGTTTTGAAAAGGCAATTTTGCTAAATTGAACATTCTGTGTTGCCTGTGTATAAATTCTTGACTGCTGCAGGGAAGCAAGAGAGTAGAGAAAAGGTTGGATTTTCCAAATTAAAATATGGTGTAAATCAGCGGAGTTAGCCTGCTTAAAGTACATTAGGTTACTCTTTTCCTCCTTCTTCTTAGAAAAGCAGAAGTTAAAAATACTGCATTCAGAAAGCTGGGTTAATCTTACAATTAGAGATCACAATGAATGGTTCTGAAATCCCTGGGAGAGTGCTTTCAGCATGCATTTGTAGAAATCGCTTTTCAGAGTGGGTTTATATCCCACAGTTTTCTTTTCCCTCATTTTAATGTCGGGCTAGAAATGGCTGATAGTCCTATGAAAATGAGGCTCCACTCTAAAACCAGGGCAAAGACTTGCTAATGTTATAAATGCACACAGACAAAAAAAAGGGTGATTAAGGATAATTTATAGTTTTCATTAAATGAACCTACATTATTCTCAGAACAAAGTGCTTTATTATTAATGGAAATTCATGATTGTTATTAATTACACATTTTTAAATACTTTCATTTTAACCTGTCATCAATTTCCCATAGCAAAATGATGTGTTCCAACTTTGAACATTCTGAACTTTACTTTGCTCTTAAATTGTGTCAAGATTTTCCTTTGAGCAATTGGGGTTTTGGCAACGATTTCTTCCATTTAACATGGACCATCTCCTCAGACTTCATCTTCTTTCTCTAAACGACCACTTTTAACCTTCTTTTTATCTTTCTCTAGGGTAGAAATACCTTGAGGATACTGAAACAAATTTTAAATTGTTGTTTCATTGCCCTTATTATTATTGGGTGCTAATTTGCAGAGCAGTGCAAATAGGAATAGGAGATTAATTCAGTATCCTTATATTTTTTGATTGTATGCAAGTTAATTAATTAATTAACTGACTCTTCCCTTGGGATTATTTTTCTCTCATGGGCTGGCAACCTTTCAAGAAATAATTCCTTGAAATTATTATATTGTATTTGACTCATCACAATATATCTCCAGAAATCAATCTGTATATGCAAAATAGACACAGAAGCTGAACCACTTTGCAATCACAGATGGCAGGACAGATGTTACAAATGTATTACAGTTAGAGGGAAACATCAGCATTCTGAGGAATGAATATATTATCTTCAACGTATCCTGAAGATGCCAAATAGAATTGCATGAGATGAGGCAAATTCTGTTTTACTGTTATTTTAGAGGTGTTTCATGGTCATGACTAGGAATACTCTTTGGCCTGATACGTCTTTGGATTCCAGCACAGAAATTAAAAAATACATGAACCTGCTCAAACACTAAACAAAATGCCCCAGGAATACGGACATGGGAAAGGAATTAGATGGTGAAATAATATAACAAAAAGCAATAGAAACCAAACAGGCATCACATCAATGTGTTTGTTTGGCACCTTGCTTCTTCCTCAGTGAAAATTGTCCAGATCTTAGCATATTCTCAAATTTCTCCAATTTAGTATTATTTTTCCTCTTGTATTTTTACCTTTCCTTTTTTGATCACTCTTTATCATGCATGTTGGCTCTGACTTTCATTCAATGCATTTAATTCAATCTGATTTCTGTGTTTGTTTAATTTGTGTTAGGCTGGAATTATCTTTGTAAACAAGTTTTCCTTCCCTTCCTTCCTCCCTTCCTCCCTTCCTCCCTTCCTCCCTTCCTTCCCTTCCTTCCCTTCCTTCCCTTCCTTCCCTTCCTTCCCTACCTTCCCTAATTTTAGTGAATAGTCTATTAATTTTATATGTTCTGAACTCTAGAAAACCAGTATCTTTCACGTCTCTCCCAGTTTAGCAATGATCCTTCTCTTTCTGCATTTCTGTATATCTTACTTTTTTAGCTTTTGATGATGTGGTGTCAGAGTAGGACCTTGTGGTGTGAATGAAGGTTGGTGGTTGGAGGTTGACTCCAAAATGACCAAGAGGAACCAAATCTACTTATTGCAAAAGAAAAGATAGGAACATAAAAGAAAAGTTAAGGACTGGGGCTGGTGTGTGACTGGAAAATGGTTGGATAGAAGAGGATATAAAGGGAAATGTACAGAAAAAGAAAGGAGTAGCTAGTCTGTTCTGAAAATGAGAATTGAAGGCTCTGAAAGCTGAGATGCTGCCAAGGGAAAACTTTGAAGAGATATAGATTGAGGTCAATGAGTTGAAAATTCAAAATGAACTGATGGGCAAAAGGGTATGGTATCATGGCCAACACCACAGGGTAGAGCAAAAGCTTAGGGTCAGTAATGGGAGATTTCGAAGTATAGATGAGATGATTTAGATTTAGCTTGAAGTGTAAGGAGGAAAACATGCATTTTAGCGGGGACATAAAGAAAGAAAAGGTGATTTAATGGCAGACAAAAATGAGACCATGGTAAATCTGGAGAGATTGCAAATTAAGCCTATGTAACACAGAAGCTGTAGGAGGAAATATGATGTCTCATATACTGTGATGACTTCACCTGTTGTCACAGTGCTGGATTTAAGGATGAGTCACCAGGGATGAATATTACCTTACTAATTTGAAGAAGATAATGTCTTGAATGGACAAACAAAGAAAGTTAAAAAATTAACTGCAAGCACTTTATAGATAAAAAATTTAAGGGTTTGCTGCTGTTGCGTCTTAGGAGAATTGAACAAAGGAGAACAGGTAAATATGTCTTTTTAGGGCTTTCTTTTCTCATTTTTGTCTGTGTGGATTATGGTTGCTGTAGAAAGCTGCTCTACTATTTTGTAGCAATAGCACAATGAAATGGACTGCTTGTCAAATAGAAAGAGCTAGCTAGCTTTGATAAGTCAGTTTCCTGCTTCTTTTACCACAATGATGATAGCAGAGTTGAGCCCAAACATCAAAATTTAAACCCAAGCTCTCAGCAAAAATACCTGACAACAGGCAAACTCCCCAGGTAAAAATGTGGATACATTCTGATTCATTGCATAAACTAAATATATCCATCCGTTGTGTTTTATTGTTTTAATTACTACTTAGTGTTTTATGGAACAGATGAAAAGTACAAGGTTCCTGCCCTGAGAGTCTGTGGCTCGGACTCAGAGGTGAAGCAGCAAGTAAAGTAGCAAGAAAAGGAGTGTGAGGAGGAGGAGGAAGAGCTAACCAACAGAGTAGGGTTGCTTAGCTGTGTTTCAACTGCAGAGTCAGATGGCTAAATTCACATGAGAGAAGAAAGATTTTACATCTGTCCTGGACTCGAAACAGAATCACACAGGGATAAACTGTGCATTTTATTTTCTTCTTCTGCTTGGATTTATCCTTTTTTTTAAAAAAAGTACTGAGACCATTGATAAGCCTTCCAAAAAATGCTAACTTGGCTATCAGGGGCTAAAACCAATGTTTGAACATTTTACTGAGCAGTTCTATTAAATAATTGAATTGAGAAAAACTTTTATCTCAGCTAACAACACAATTAGTTTTCACTTGACATGGAGGAGCCATTTTTCCTAACCCATCCAGTAATATACCTTCCTTTTTGGCATAGAGCCTCCAGACACCCGTCTTCTTGCAGCGTACTTGATGAGTTAGGCTGTTTCAGAACAATGCAGGACACAAGTTTCCAAGTCCTAAACTACTACTTAGTACCCCCCATCCTAACAGATGTCTTTTACTGTTATCATGAAAGTAGTTTGGTTTTCTAAGGTGATGAAGTGGTGCTCTCCCCAGTGGGCAGATTACAGGGTGTTTTAGGGTCTAAGTGTAGTCCACATCAAGAGATTGTAGCTATGTCAGCTGTGATTTTGAGTTAAGAATGAAGGGAACAGTCACAATAACATAATGCAATTGTGGGTTTAAAGATAAGAATTTTCTCTGGCATTTAACAGTCAGAGAGGAGTATGTTGATCCTGGTCATTATAAAGACCACAAGCTCTTCCACAAGAACAGGTAAAACCAAGTAAGAATTTTTTATGTTGCTTTGTTTTGTCTCAGCTGAGAGAGTTAAATGGAATGGTACCAGGTAAAGAGCAGGGGGAAAAAAAGAAAGAGACATGAAATGAGTGTTTCAGAAAGATGTTTCTGCTCAGAAAAATATTCTGCCAAAGTGAGATTGCCAATGCTGCATACAGACAAGCTTTATATTAATTATCTGTGTTCATAAAGTAAGAATGATTACATCAATAAAGGGTGACTCATAGTTAAATGGTGCCTTTCAACCATACGACATCTATTGAGAACAAACACTGTGCTCCAGATTGAAGCCAACTAATGCACTAACAACATAATTACAATGATTGCAGCTGTGACAAGGGGTATGAGTGGCTTTCAACCACAGCATATAACAGCTTACAAGAAATGTATTTCTGTTAGTTAAGTATGTTGCAGTTTTGGTTATGAGAGCAACTAGAATGGAATTGGACCTATTGGCTTAAACTAGGCACTGCAGAAATTGATAAGAATGGAAGCTGTTAAAACTGTAAGAAAGAAAAATCCTCTAAACTCAGGATAGCATTCTGCTATTATTTTTATAATATTACTGTGCTGCCTGTGAATGTTTCTGTGCATACTTATGCTGCAGAAAGTATGGTCCCTGTTTTCAGATGCTCACCTATGAGAAAAGAGATGGAGGGGTGGGGTTATTTTCACTGGGTCTGAGCTAGTGACTCTGAGCTCCCTGTACAGTTACCTGAAATGAGCAGACACTTTCAGAGTATGATTAATCATATTTTAAACTTCTAATTTCAGGTGGAATTATTTTTGAAGTAGCTGATTTGCTACACTAAGTAAAGGGAACTTGGATGACATACTCACATATGCACACTGTATTTATCAAACCAGATGGATTATAACTTCGGATGAATGCAGGCAGATAGATGAAACAGTGCTAACATAAATAAGACTATAAATCCAAGGTAGAAATAGTTCTAATACCCCACCACAGCGTACCCTGGGGATATCACAGCAAAAGTGAGCTTCAAGAAAGGCAAGACTGGTGAATACTTAAAGTTTTCTCTTTCCAGAAACAAGGCAACATGTGCAAGAGGCGGAAAATAGTGTTTGCCTGAAGATTTAGCAACACTGAATATTGCAGGTACCTTGTGAATGGAGCTCTACGTATGAGGTCACAGTCTGTGAAGGGCTTTCACAGCAGAGGAAAATGTGGTGCTGTGTGGGTATGCAGAAAGATAGCTGGTCTGTAAAGGCAAGAGAAAGGTTTGTGCTAAAACCCAGAGCCCTGACGTATGTGATCACACAGGTGCTTGCGGTTTGACATGACCCATACATAAGCCCCTACCCCTCCCAAATCCACCCAAGACACACATTCACACTGCCTTCTGCGAAATCTCCACAATCTGACATATTCATTCCACTCCATATATTGCAACATCACTGAGCAGGCTGAATGACAAAAAGGAGACCATTTATTAAGTAGAACCTTATTTTTAAAGACCTGGGAAAAGTTTGCATAAAGTAAAACATTCTCTTTCAGTCATATTCTTTGCAATTTTCTTAAAACTCTGCGACCTCAGAGTTCAAAGAATAACTCTCTTCTCTTTCTTGTCCCAGCATCAGACCCCAGTCCTTCACCCAGTTAGAGAGGTGAGAATATAGGGTCTCCATAGGCATGCCCTTCCTAGTCATCCCCTATAAAATATTTTTACACCTTCTGGGATCAAGATAAACCCCCTTCCTTTTCTTCTCCATCCTTTATTCTCATATCTAAACAAAGCACTGATAGCTTATCTAGCAGCAGAGGCAAAAATTAACGTTGCTGTTTAAAGCACTTGCTGTGTTGTAACAGTTGGAAGCCTTTTCAATCTTCTGCAAATTACATATCATAACAACTATTAGCTATACATATGTTCTACTAAATTAATAATCTTCATTGTGGCCTTAGCTTTTGGTGGGGACCACTCATCAAAGCCCATTATTATTTACTGACACAAGCTTGAGGAGTGTTTTGTCTGAACCATCTTCTCTCTCCTTTGCCCCCTTCTGTTACTTTCAGGGGTATCTAGCACCAAAATAGGTAGATAAAAAGATAAACAGAATTTTAGGTGTTGTTTGGAAAGAAGCAGAATAAATCAGAAAGCAACATTATGAGGCTGCATACGTCCAGGATGTCCCTACTGCTTAAGTGCTATTTACAGTTCTGTCTATCATATTTTAAAAGGATAGAGTGGAAATAGAAAAAATACTAGGAGAGGCTGCAGAAGTAATCAGAAGCAGAGAAAATCTTATGTACAGAGGCTGAGTAGACAAACAAGTATGAGATTGGTGAAAAAAAGTCCAAATATCAATAAGATTGAAATTTATATAAGAATGGAGAGAGAATTTATTCCTTAATTACCACAGTGAAAGAAAGGAGGACACTGATTGAAATTATTTGGTAGCATGTTTAAAAGAAACTGGGGGTATAACTAATGAAAGATTGAATTGAGATTCATTTCCACAAGGTGTAGTGGTGTCCAAAGTGTAAACATATATAAAATGATTAGGCAAATTCAAGAGAACAGGCTTGTTCAGGCCTTGATGATCCCAATGGTCTCCAGATCAAGAATTCCCTGAACACGTGATCTCCAGTAAATTGCAGGATTTGCATTGGAAAGAAGGGGGTGGAATAACCTTTTGCAGATCCCTGTCTATGAACCCCAGATCATCCAGCAGGACTAAATCATTTGGCTCTCTTCACCTTCACCAGCAGTTTTGGGTGAGACATCTGGCTTTGCATTGAACTGCAAATGTTTTACCTTGGGTAGTCAAGTCCATTTGGCCCAGCTGAGTTAATTCAAGCAGTTTGTAAATGACCCCATTTTAACCATATCCGCTTTTTCTAACAAGATTGTACAATCTCTACTACCTTGATTTAAAGTCAGCTTAAGGATGTGCACATAGTGATTTGGCCAGTTTATAAAGTTTTTAAAACTTATTTTAATAAGTAGACAAGGCCTGGGAAAATGTGACCTCACTGATATAATTATTACAGTTTTTACAGGGTCACCTTTATGTCAAGTGCACTAATGAACTAGAAAGGACATGATTAGAAAAAGCAGTACAGGCAGATTTTTTTTTGAGCATTCATAAGAATAAGAAAATCTTTCTCTTTCCGTATAATGTTTGCTGGTGGGGAAGCTTCAAAGCACAGAGTGCAGCATAACAAACCTTTTAAAGTAAGTTCTTGTATTCCTTAGGAATATCACAAAACATAATTTTCCCTATAATTTAAATCCATGATCCAGAACTAAAAGAAACCTTGACACTTCATTAATAGCTACCCAGATACGACTATGCCACTAATGCTTTGAGGTCACACTGATGATGAATTATTTTCTATGATGTACTTTAATGGTACCTGGCTACATCAAAGTTTTGAACTGGAGATGTAGATTGATAAACTGAATTTGATAAATAGCTTCCTTAGCTTTGGAGTTGATTGTAAGTAATTATTTTTATTGGAAACCAGTTGACATTTTACTGCTTATGGAGTTTTCATGCTTTTACCTGAATTTATAAGCAACCTCTTGGCCAAAAAGCTTGTAAATGTGATTTGTCCATAATCTCTGCATGAATTAGATCAGGTGCCTGTGTGCCAGAAGGGAATTTAAACAGCAGTTCCAGTGGCAGCCATAATCTACAAAAGTGCAGGCATTTAACAGATTCAGAAAAAAATCCATGAAAAAACTGTCAAACGTTGGTTATGTGGCTGTTGCTAATTTGCTGCTTTGGCTCTCAGAGTAGTCAGACCTGACCTCAGAGCTCAGATCATCTACAGTCAGGGTGAAATGCTCATCTTGTTCAAATTAGAGGCAAAATTGGTTTTGTTGTCAGGAAAGCCAGCATTTTGTGATAGTTTTCCATAGAAAGATGAATCATTCTGAAGTTATAGTAGTCTTGCTGTTGTGTAATTTTGTTATCTGTAGAGTTCATATATTTACAATCTATTTCAGGAGTACTTTTTATTTTCTTTTTTTCTTATTTTGATGTGCTTTATACTTTTTTGAATACTTTTCTGTTGGGAAATAAATCACACTTTTATTTAAGGTTGCACTTCCATTTGACATTAGTAAATACTGGAATTATTCTTTTTCCCCAATAAATCTTCTCCTTGTACCATTGCTTTTAACTAAAAATGACTTGTGTAACAGCAATATATTTAGAAAGTACACATTTCTGTGTAATTTTACCAGTGCTTTTTACTATGTCCTAGCTTGTAGTTCATAAAACTGTTAGCATTTATAAGGCACAGTACAAAACCCCTATTACTGAGGTAGGGTATGTGTTTTATGCATTTTATCAGTATCTAATAGAGTTTTCTTACTGCATTTATCCCCTCACTGCCTCTTTGATTCTGGGTCAATACAGAATGAAATTCCATAGAGTCCACCCCAGATAAAACACACCTCGATGTTTTATCTGTGTGGGGTATTTTTTTTTTAATAATTTAATTTTAAGAAACAGTAGAATTTCTGCTATATCCCTATTAAACAGAAGGTTGTATTTGATATCACTTATACCAAAACAAAGTATGATGTATAAAATGCCAATGATTGTGACTCACCATCAATTTGTTGATATTCCTGCTCAGTAACAACAGCAACAAAAAATACGTGGCTTGTTTCTGATGAACCTCTGGAAGTTGAAAAGTTTAATTCAGATAAGCTTGCCAACATTTGCATTCCTATGTGAATGTTATAAAATAACTTTTTGAATTTTATTATTTGTTAAAATGAGGAACAAAAATATGGAAAAGTGAGTGCAGGAGCAGTTTTAGCTAGAGAAAGGTGCTGGGAAATGAAAAATGAGCACTAATTCCCTCCTATTTAAGAATGGCTTTCTGATTTCTAAAGTATGTACATTTTTTGTTATTAAAACTGGAAGGAGGCTCCAGCTGTCCTCAGAGCCCTTGTCCAATAGCAAGTGTTCTGATAATGTGCTTTTGCTGCACACTTATTATAAAAAATAACTGCAGCGTCTCTGATACAATTAACTTTATTGCAACAGCTGGCAAACTCTAGTTTCTAAAAAAAGAAACCCTGTTGAGCATTCCAGTTGCAAAGAGGATATAAATTATAATAAAAACATCATGCCATGCAAGAGATAACATATATATGATCAGCGGTGACATACAGAGGGCTACATCACATTTTTTTACAGTACTTCATCAATGCTAATAAGTATGTTTGCATCTGTTTCCATTTGGGAAAGCTCTTAAGGGTACACTGGAGTTAAACTGCTAGCTTGCTGCGACAGCCTTGATTACCTAAAAATTATTTTTAGTATAACATGGGAAGCATGGAACAGCATTTTACTTTATTAACAGATATATTTGAAGCCCAGGTTCTGAGAAATATCTTTTTTAGAAGTTGTTCTAGTCTATTTTTGCAGAAAATGTCTCCTGTGTTAGGATAGAAATCAAGGCAGAATTCCCATATCCCTCAGAGAAACAGACCTAGATAGAAATAGTTACTGAGGAACAAGGAATCATGTGAAATTTGAAAAATGAAACACACTTCCTGCTCCATTTAAATTCCGCTCAGCTGTAGTGAAGGTCTTGGATTTGATGGTCACAATGGCAGGGAACAGTCTGCAAGCAGTTGCATGTGAACGGAGCTCTGTTAGCATTGGAGGGACCTGTGGTCCCATAAAGGAATGCACAATCACAACCCTCAGACTTCCTGGGGGGTCACAGACAGGAGGATAGAGGGGACTTGGGATGTTCAGTGCCATGCCCTTTCTCAGGAACCATTTTACTGGAGAAGAAACATTTTGGTATTCCTAAGGGACAATAGTAACCCCAGGTGTCTTTTGACAAATAATGAACATAACGAAGTCCTTTGCTTCTAATGCTTATGCACATCCAGCTGAGCAGTCCCAGCAACTGGTGGAGGTCTACAGATTGAACTCAGGTTCTGAGTTCATGATGCAGAAGACAGTGTTTCACAAGTTCCACAAGAGCACTTCTGAATTTCTGTGAGGTTTTGGACTGGAATGTATGAACTGCTCTGTGCCACACACTGAAAGGATACAGCAGCTGGGATGCTGAGGGTGGTACAAATTGACAAAAATGGTGATGTCAGTAATGCCCATGAGCATCAGTCTGGCCCAAAACGTTTAAAACGTGTATGGCATGTATGGTTTCCTTTTATTCTCTGGTCTTTTTAGGTTTGGATCTTGGGACCAAAGCACATGGGGAAGTGTTGGTGGGGGGCAGCAAGGGATAATTCTCATCATAGGAAAAAGGATTGTTTTGTCTCTGAAGGGAGGAAGAAATGTCTAAGAAAGTGTCCTGGATCCTGTCAATTGTCCTTTGTTGGACAACTGTTGGCACTTAAAATGAAGGTAAAAATTACATGGAGTATACACTTGGGAAACAGCATAGGTAGAAAATTTCTTTCTGACCATTTCAGGTCTGGAGCCCAGAGACCTGGGGCTTGGTTTGAACACTCTGTTAATGTACAGCTGCCAATAATATCAGCTTTCTGAGGCAATGCAAGGAATCCAGCTCTTCCTGTGGGCCAGGAAAGAAACAGACGTCTATGTACACATACACCCCCATGGGGACCACTATGATGAGCCAAATGAATCCCAGACACAGTGACTGAAAAAATATTAAAGGGTACAAGCACACTGAGCCTACTAGCTCTCTTGGTAAAGCTGTTACAGTGTTAAATTGCCTCACATCTCTCAAATACTTTTTTGCTGCAAGACTGAAATTGTCTGGCTTTCAGCTGTATTCTGTGGGCCTGTGTACAGCTTTGTTAGCAAGGTGGAAAACGATCCCATCCCTTACAGACTTTCTGTATGCAGGTGTGGTCACTTAGCTGTGCCTTCATAGCCTCTTCATGAAATTGGTTGAGTCCTTTAATCCTCACATTTAAAAGGTTGGTTTCTTCCTTGGGCCATTTTTATCTCTCTTATTTGAAGGCTTGTTTGTATTTCACAGAATCATAGAATCACCGAATGCTTTGGGTTGGAAGGGACCTCAAAGTTCACCTAGTTCCAACCCCTCTGCCACAGACAGGGACACCTTCACTGGACTAGGTTGCCCAAAGCCCCATCCTAGCTGGCCTAAAACACTTCCAGGGATAGGGCTTTTATGCCCTTACTCATTCATTGTGCAGACCAGCTGCTTCCTAGGCTGTGTACAGCACCAGACCACTTTTTATATTTCTGCAATGCTCTTCCTGAGCATGCTGCTGTTTCAGGATCATCTTATTTGGCACAGGGCCTGGGCAGGGTGCTGATAAATTTGGTATCTTTTCTCCCCTCTATCTCATATGTATGGAAGTGTGAGTTTCTAGACAGGAATCTGCACACGTGCTTGCGTTTTCCTTGTGAAGAAAATTGAGGCATGGAAGAAGAAAATTTTTCTGACAAGCTGAACAGAAGGATATGGCTCAGTCAGATGTAGTGAGAGGAAGGAAGAAACGGTGACAGGCTATGGCTGCACGGATGGAGGTAGTAGGGGAGCATCCCAGAAAACCAGACCCTGGGGGTGCTCTGCAGGATCAACACAAATGTTAGAAAGCTCTGATTTCAACATCCATTCAGGTGAGCTGGAGCACACCACTTCCAGCACCATCTTGGATATATTCCCTTTTTTTTTTTCTTTTTTTCTTTTCTAACAGAAAGGCCTTCCTAGTTCTTTTTGATTACATGGAGATGTCATATTAAAGTGGCGATGTGATGTTTCTAAGTCTAATGTCACAAATTTCTGAAATATTAGCAGCCTCTTACCTAGATACTTCTAGTCTTAATACTAAGTGTATTAAAACTTACAGTGGGTTATAAGCATTTAACAGGGGAATACATTACGCTAAAGCAGTAGATTGGCTTCCTCATTATTCACTGTTCCACCAAATTTTGTGTTATTTGCAAAGTTTATCAGCAATGATTTTATGTCATCCTTTAGCTTTCATATCTGCCATATTTTATAGTACAACACAATTACGAGGCAATATTCTGTTGTGGGCTATATGAAGACATTTGTTTTGGTTACTTAAAATAAAGTGCCCAAATTGTCCCGGGAGCTTTTACAAATAATGCAAAAGAAAGGACAAATAATACAATAAAAACACAAAACCTGAAATCTGCTCCAAACTGTGGCAAATCAGTTCTGCACTGCTGCAAAAGACAAGCTACTCTGCAATTCTCTTTTGGCTCATAACCTCCTGAAGAAACAAGAAAATGTAGCTCTGAGTGTTATTCTACCCATCAGATTAGCCAGCACGGGGCTCTTTCAGTTCAGCTGAGGGCAAAGTCCAAACCT
This sequence comes from Porphyrio hochstetteri, assembly GCA_020800305.1. NCBI lineage: Eukaryota > Metazoa > Chordata > Aves > Gruiformes > Rallidae > Porphyrio > Porphyrio hochstetteri. The sequence continues at coordinate 38,627,125 of CM036905.1, forward strand.
GCTTTACCACAAGGACTCATTAAACCAGGCAGTGTTTAGTCTGAGTGCCTCTGCCACTCTGTATGTGGTATGAACCAGCTCCCTCTAACTTCCCTGAGAAAGGCTTAAAGCCTGTGAGGACCACGAAATATCTCTGCAGCATATGCTTTAATGATCATCCTTGAAGGGAAGTTATCATTTTCATGAAAAAGAAACTGCAGACAATTCAGGACTGCTGCAGTGTTTCCAGGGTGGCGTGTGGTGTACCTGTACTCCACTGACCTTGATTATGTGGTGTTTGGGATGCTGTTATGATCACAGTTCCAGATGCATTGTGACAACAAGCAGGATCCCCTATGAGAGAGACCCAGGTTACCAGGTTCTACGAACGTTCTGCTATTTGAAATATGGCAGTCCTAATGCAGAACTGCCATCCTTCTTCAATACGTCCAAAGTGCACCCTTTCAAAAACCTTGCATATTTTTTGCTAGGATTTGTCTACAGTCCAGAACTTTTCTTGCTTCCTGTATTATTACTAATGTCCTCTTAAACGTGATGGAACATTGGTTAGGGTATCAAAGGACAGACCTCCTTAAGAGCCATTGCATACCTTCCTCCGCTTCCTGAGATTTTCAAGTAGGTCAGTTGCATAGATAGGGATGTTTGAGAACTATTTTGATTTATAAAGTGGTTTATTTCAAATATGTTTTGCTTTTTGAAATATGCCTGAACTATGCAGGTTTTAAAATTATTCAGGTACAGCTGTGTTGAAAAGTAATGATTAAACATATGAGATGCATAAGACAGGCTGTTTCAAGGCTGTTTATCAGTTAGCTAGACAGCTTGCTGTACTCAGTAACCAGTGTTATTCCCTTGACATTATCCTCTAGTGCAGTTTAAAGTGTGCTGTATATCCTTTAAGGCATTATTTATACAACGTTGAGCAATGACCTCTGTTATGTAGCTCTACTGAATTGTACAAGACTGAATGGGAACTGCGGCTGTTGTCATTTATTTCTAAATGTAAAGTGCAAAATTAGAGTTAAGTTAGTGTTAAGTTGACTATCACTTGGGTGCCATTATCAAAATAACTTATTTGAGTATGCTGCATCGAAGAAGGGTTTTATATGTTGAAAAAACATTTTTCTCTGCAAGTCTGAGATTCTAACACAGAAACCACTCTGCTGCCCAACACTGGGAGTAAGATGACTATGCAGCTCTTCCCTAAAAATCTTTTCTGACAAGACCTTGTTCTTATGTGTGGTCAGGTATCTGTGGGGAAGCTCTGTTTGTCAAAAGCTTTGCTGTTGTGGCTTCAGCTGCAAGACTCAGTGCTTCCTAAAGGGCCACATTTCCAGATGGAATTGAGAGCCCAGTCGCACAACTGCCAGATATGTGCTTGTTCCTCTTGCTGCTCTAAAGGGACTCCTGGCATGATTAAGGATTAATGAACAGAATAAAAGTTTGCTGGGTCAGGTCCCAATTCTGGAGTGTGATTAATTCATTGCTTGTAAAAACATGCTGCGATTTTCAATATTACAAAATATAGTAATAAATAAACAAGGCTGATGCGGCTCAGAGGTTCGTTGAGGATTAATCATGAATTCCAGTTTGTGAATTAGAACTGGCAGGCTGTGCAAGAGTTTCAAATCTAGTGCAATGGACCTCCTGGGAGCTATTTCAGCTTTTCTAGTTATGTGGCAGCACTGATGTTGATTGTATGAGAAGCTAACAGATTTAGGAAGAAAAGAACTGGGAGGACAGGTATGGTAAATCAGAAAGTTATTCCATGTTACAGAAAACATTTAGGAACACTGTTAGGTACTTCTAGTCTGTGAGAATTTAACCTTTAATCAGCTAATCATTACAGTACGTGATTACCTTCTCTGAAGTAAAAAATCCCGACCAATGAAAAAAAAAAAGCTATTCAGTACAAATATTAAATAAAATAGACTCTCCTAGATGTCATGAAACTGATGACTTCTTGATCATATATTAATTTTTACTTGTATAGACTTTCCCCTAATATTTGTCTTCTATTGAGACTGACCATATTTCCCCAATTATATCTATTCCCAGCTGAAATCAGCACATATTCCTTGATAATAGTTTGGGCTTCACATTTAAAATGACTTCAATTTTCTGAAGAGGTGAGCTGCTTAGAAATGCATGTGTTCATTAAAGTTTGGTTACTGAGGAAGTGTCACGAAGAGGTTCATTCTGCTTGCTGGATCACTAGAGGGAGCTCCGGGTGCATGCGAAGGGAGGGCTTTGATCCCAAACATCATACAAAACTCAAGAAAACAGGAAAAAATACTTTTCCCTATAGACAACGATTGCTAAGTGTCTAAAAGAGAAAAAAATTTCTTTTTTATTCATAATTAGTGTATTTTATATGCATTTTTTTTACTAACAATACAAGCTAATAACAACAGCATTTAAAGCCTGGTAACAAATAGTGTCCAGTTAAAACCTTTATAAATTGGAAGCTTGAAAAATGCATAATACTAGTGCCCGTGAGCCCTTTTAAGCAATAAAAATCAAGATACGTAGCTTTTTCAATGGCTGGTTTGTCAGAGCAAAGATAGATACCCCGTAAATTGGAACTAAACCTTTTCCTCTGATGCAGTGCAATGATTCTAAACCAGTATAATGTCTCTGTAAGTCCACTGATCTGATATCTGATATTCATATAAAGCAACAGCTCTTATGGTCCTAAAAGAAGGATCCTTTTGATGAGCACAAAGACACTCATTTGGGCAAAACAGAAAATAGAGGGAGTACAAAATACTTTGATCATCTTCAGGGTTTATTATTTGCACGGTTGCTTCCAAGGCCCAGAAATTAAGAAGGCATTTCTGTCTGGCCTATATTTGATTTTTTTTGTTTGTTTTGTTTATTTTCAGTGTTTTAAAGAAGATGTCTTATCTTTAGGACATGAGAAGGTGTCAAATGGTCTAATACCTTTTAATAAGAAGTATCAGTATCTCTGTCACAGAAATGAATAATAAAAAGCTGCTGCTTGTTACAGTGACAGAATATGGTAGGATTCAGAGACAAAGGGACTTTATTGTCTCAGGACACATTTATATTCATGGCTAGACAATTTACCATACCTTACTGTTCAAAGAAGACATATTGATATGTCTTAACTTTTGTCCAATGCACTTCATTATACTAAACCATTATATCCCACTTTGGAGAAAAATTCAGTTTACTCACTGAAGCTGGAAATATACATTGTTATTCTTACTGAATAATTTGAATTAAGTCAGTGCAAATTCTATAAATATGCATGCATGTGCATAAACAGCACTAGGATGGAGCTTATCTTTTGAACTAAGTAGTGGTCACTGGACTGGTGCTATTCTCAGTTAGCCAAACACCCCTTTGGTATCAGGTATACATATCTGCTTTCCTAAGTACAGCGGGGTTTTGATATGTTAGTCTTCTCTGGGCATTTATTCTTTTCTTCATATTGGAGGCCACACGCCAACAGTGCTGCAGGAAAGAGAAAAAAATCACTGTGTATTTTTGTACCATGATTGATGGTATAGAAATGTATGTTAGAATAAACTAGACTGCCTTAGAATTTATGGAATTATTCATCTTTGACTTCCAAAATATCAGTACAGTATTCACTGATACTATGAGGAAGAAGGAGAGCAGCTTTATACTTGAAGCTGTTGTTATCTGATGAGTACTGCTGCAGAGGTATATGCATTGCTAGGTATGTATCACTGATATATGATAGCCATTGCTTACTTTGTGGCATTGTAAGTAGATTGAAGAGCTGTTCAGTTTTACAATCCCTCCTTGAACTACTTCCATGTGGTATAATTTTTGGATTTTGCCTTTTGTATAGCTTTGGTTACAGAAAACATACTTCAAGGACATTTGAATCTAATAATGTTATGTTTGGATATGAAAATTGTAGGAAAAGAGGAGCAGGCTTCCTTCCCTACCTTTTAAGGCTGGAGGTTAAAAATATATATATTTTTTTCCTTCCTACATTGTTTTGAATGGAACAGGAATATGAAATATTACAAAGCTTTTACTCTAAGAGTTTTGCATACTGGTTTTAGAAGGATCTATTTAAAGCTAGTCGACATGTGTAAAAGCAGCAGGATCAGGTCAATAGAGAGCATCAGGTGATATAGAAATGTATATGAGAAAATCTCACAAAATCTTCTTTTGTGTAGCATTAGGATGAATCCTCTATAATTTTGAATAAGACTAAAATTCTCTTTTTTATCTGTTGTAGTCCAAATGTTTATCCACAGTAACATAATAAACCACAAATAGAACCCTCTGGGCATATGGCCATATATGATTTTCTTAACAAGAGCAAAATTTAAAAAAAAAGAAAGGTTGTGATGTGCATATTGTACAGCACTGGAAAAGCTCAAAGAGGAATTAAACTCACATTATTCTGTTGTGTTTGGTTTCTCAAAAAAGATTGGGGTTTTTTTTAGTCCTGCTTCTTCTTTTATCCTATCGTTCTGAAATGTGCACTATAGAAACAGGAGAATTTATATGATATAGTTACGCCTCGGATTTTCTCTCCCACCTGAAAATAGGCTGTTCAACAATTTAAGCAGCAAATTGTAACACAATTTTAGCCAGAATTTGGAGGAAGAATATGTGCTGAGTCCAGTCTCTGTCCCAACCCATGTTTTCAGTGTAGCTCATGCAGTGACTGGGGGAGGATTCTCAGCTTTGCTATATAGGCCAAGTCACAAGATAGCTCACAGTGCTTCGGATTTTCCAAGCACTGTGTAAATGTTAGTGGGTCTTCACAACACCTCAGTGAGGCAGGAAAGGATTAGTAACTTCATTTTACAGGAGGAGAGACTTAGCTAGAGTGGAAATGAATTGTGTGATTTTATATAGGGAAGCAGTGACAAAATGACTTTCAGAACTGAGAAGTCCCATTCCACTAGAACAGAGCGTCTTGGGCTCAAAACCCACAAAAATCAAGCTGTACAGTTATTACCATAGAAATGGTAGTAAACATGATAATTAACACGTCTGGTGTAGAATGCCAAGACATAATGATGCTGTCATAAAGTGTATTTTAAGACCTTGAAATACACAGAGAGTTCAAGAAATTGTAATTATCCCTCACTAATATTTTTGTGGGCATTTTGATCAATAGCACATCCTAAAGTGATTTGACAGGTTGGTGATATGTTTCATTTTGTAGAAACAAATGTACTGAACTCATGGTTATGTGTGCACTGTGTCTAGACACCAGGGCAATTATAAGGAAAATTACATTTTCATTTCTATTGCAAACTGTCTTGTTAATCTGCTCAATATTTCCTTGCCTATTCATTTTGTCCAGCAGTTCTCTTCTTCAAAGACAGTCAAACAAGCTCTTTTCAGTGTTACTGCCTGCTGTAGCTATAATACAGGTAATAATAAACATAGCTCATTACTGTCATGCAAAGTAAAACCCATCCTGCCTTTGTAGTGGATCTAACTGGTATTTTAGAATATACTGGTTTACTTTAAAAGTTTTAACCTTTTAGTTGCAATACAGTCTTTTCTCCTGGTTTTATTTTTAACATGAAAAGAATAAATGTACCAGGGGCAGGATGTGGTGAGTTCCCCTTCCCTACAAAGTCATGTTGGCCTTTGTGCTTACTGCTTTTCTAGTGTCCTCAAGAACTGTAGAAGGTGACTAGCAATTTCCTCTTCCTTTCTACTCCAGCTGTGGAGGAGATAAAGAAAAGGATTTTGCTTCCCAGGACCAAACGTAGGTTCCAACTGCCAGTGCAGTGTACCAGGCTCCTGATCCCAGAATGGATATAAAGTTTAATGGCTTGGGGACTGAGTCTTTTAAGATACAGGAAGAATGCTTTTGAATCTTCTCTGACTGGGGAAGCATTTGAATTCCAGGTGTCTTATCTCCTAGAAGGCAATGTAGGTCATAACATCATTATGATGTAAACACCAACAGTCATCTGGAAGAAGAAAAGAAAGCATGCAAATGTTTAGGAATCTAGGTTTTGTGTCCTGAAGACAGCTTTCAAGGAGCTGCTTCACTCTAGCTTCCAGACAAGTGACTAGGTCCAGGAGCAAGACAGGACTTCTTGTTGGATGATTTAGGCATTTCCCATTTCCTGTTTTAGGTGACCCTTTGTACAGCCGACCATGAATCCCTTTCGTAAATGCCAAAATCCCATGTGATAAAAATTAACTTTGGCTTTATCACCATAGAAGGATCTGCCTTAGCACTCCTGGAGCTGAGTTCATCTACATGCTGCAGTGTTGACCACCACTCTGGTTTTACATTGACTGAGAAGTTCCAAGATTTTTCTACCTGAGCCTCATTACCTTATACTTTTGCATAAACATAGAGACTAAATATTATTTGCTCCAAATTCTTTTAGCAACTAATAACCTTTTTTAAGAAAAGCTTAGTTTTGATTTATGAAGTGAGAGGTTGCCTCTGAGTGAATAAAAATGAGGAAATGACCACTGCAGAAAATAGAACAGTGGGTATGGAATGATTCACTGTGACATTTATGCAAACAAATAATAATGTAAACTACTCAGAAGGTATTTTACCACTGCAAATTGTTAGCATTGTCAACAGTTTCTCGAAATCACAAGCTGTTTGCTGAATTTCTGAATTGTTCCTACTTGCATGCATATTTCTATGTAAATGAATGCCATTAAACAAATGCTCCTGTGGTGATGACACAAGTTCCTTTCCACATTATCACAAGTTTTTCCCCTAGGCATACTGTAGGGAGAAAAAAATAAAAAGCCATTCAGATTATTCAATGTCCTATTTGTTTCTGAAATGCAGCAAGTTGCAAAACCGGTATATGTGACTGAGTGGGTATGTATAGCTCTTCGATAGGTCACGTCCCTCTTACTAATTCTCAGAGAATATAAGAAAGTGAATGCTGCTGTCTGTGCTGATTTTTGTCAACGCTGCCATGATGGTGCCTTGTGTTCATTCTGTGTCATTCACTCAGGGTCTCTGTAACCCCTCAAATCAACCTAAATCTGCAAAGATGTGGTTCTGAATATTTCATGACATTTAAAAAAAAATATGTTAGAAGTTAAACAGAGCTTAAACTTTCTCTTTAAGATTTTTCTGTTACATTTTAAACTCAACAATACTTGTTCAGTAATTCCCCAAACCAAGTTATAACCCAAAGGGTAAATAGTTTAGCTTATGCTGTTGGTACATTGTAATCATGTCCTGTTCATGATCAAATACGATTAATTAAGTAAAAGAGATTTACCATCTCCAGGAAATTTGTGATTTGCCACTACAAAGCTGGGCTCAGATTTTTGATGTTTAACATGCTGGCTTTTCCAAACATTTCTCAAACCTGGTAATCACGATGGACTTGTTTATTTTCTGTGTGGTAGACCTGAACTTAGGAAGGAGTGAGAGGAGGGATTGGCAAGAGTAAATGGACTAAAAAAAAAGTTTCTGATGTTGTCTGTGAAGAAATGTCTCCTAGCAGATAAGCAATTAATTACATCTACAGGAGAGAATATCCTGCCCACCCTATCAGCCTGCTTGGCAAATATGTCTCACTTTCCTCCCTGCTTGTGTATTTTAATTTTTTTTAAAGAAAAAGGTCTGTTACACAGTTTTGTTTCCTTTTTGACTGAAACAATATCACAAATTTACAAAATTACTTAAAGTGAAGCATATATTTTAACTAATACAAAATTAGCATGAAAAATACTGTTCCTTTCAACTGAAAAAACCCAGCTGTGAAGTTTATTTTAATCAGAATTAAGCAGGGAAAACTGGAGACTTGTTACACTAGTACTCATCTTATTGCAGTATTTCTTCTGCAAAGCTTTTGTTACCTGGGGTGAATGCAAAGACCAGGATGATGTTACAAAGAATAAAAAAATTCAGTAGATAATCAAGAACTTTGCAATAGTCACAATATAGTAGAAAATAGGGAGCAAATATGAGTTTTCTCTTACATCTGGTTGGCATTTGGTGCAAATATTGAAAATGGAGAATAAAAGACGATTTCAGTCATGTGTTATTTGTTTCAAGTGAGAAATTTCTCAAAGTGATTTTGATAATGTTAATATAGTTATTTCTAGGTATTTGTTGATTGTGTTGAATTTTTAAAAAATATTTTTAGTTTTAGTCTGTTTTTAATGGTACAGAAGAGGGAAGAATAAATATAATAATGTGCAGGAAAAAATAAACCCTGTGTATTCTATGTTCTTGGTTCCTTCCTTTTCTGTTTTGATTCCAAAATAAAAACCTGTATTTCCAGCTTTACCAGCTGCCTTTTAGGATTAGAAAAGTTCTGCAACTCTGTGAAATTATGTGAAGTGGCCAATCTTAAAAGCACTCTTATGTCCAAACAGCATGTGAATATTTGTAGTTTTGTTCTTTGTAGAAGATCATCCCATCTTAATCTCCATCTTTAGAAATCTTAGATAATTTTTTGTTTGGATCCTTTTACATTAGAAAGTTAAATACAGTTATGTAGGTTTTGTTTACCCACTTGGAGGTGTGGTGTTTACCATGTAGAAGAGGTATTAGGTGGTCTTCTCAGAACTATGGTTCACAGGTTGAAATTACACATTACCCTAACCTGGAAAGTTGGTGTTTGACTCCTTCTAGGCACTTTTCTAGAAAGTACTAAAGACATCAAACAAGGAATGTACCTCACTTCAGTACATTTTAAATGGAAACAGTGAAAAAATTTGCTTTTCAGGTTGTAACCTGTCCTTTCCACCACCTATTTTCCAGGCAGTTAATAAGGCTTTGTATATTTTATACATAAAATAGTTATATTTGTATCTAATGGTTTAAGGAAGAAAAAAAAAATCCTCCATAATTTTTACTACACTAAAGGAGTTTTTTAGGCCACTCTTCCCAATTTTCCTGAAGTTTTTAGAGAAGTTTCTCAGCAAGATGTGTAGATAGTTGAAAACTCAGTGGAAATGGCAATGGTTAATAGCAGTTTTTAGTGAAGATGTAAAGGCCACATGAATAAAAGAAACAGAGAAAGAACAGGAGAAAGAAATAGATCTGCTGTAAGAATGTTAGAATATGTCTGGCCTTCACCCAGGTAATGGTTTGCTGTCTCAGTTTTCCTTACATTTGTTCAAGATACATTAACACTCTGCTGCTTCTTTTGTAAAGAAAAAGTGTGCTTACATAATTGTTTCCCCCAAGAATACAGACAGTTTTACAAAAACTGATGAAGTAGATTCTAACTTTAAACCCAAACAGACCTTTCCTGTTGTAGTGAGTCAACATTTGAAATTAGAAATGCAACATATTATTGTTTCTGCCCTTCCCTTTGACTGTGCACCATTATATTATTGTGGTATTTATTCAGGTGAGATGTAATAAGACTTAGGAAAGCAAGGAAATTAAGAGATAAATAAAGGACACCTAGATAAATCCTTTCCTTCATTTTAGTTTACATTATTTAAGGTGTTCATTCCTGATTTTGGCTTCACAACAAATGAAAAGTTCCTCATCTGAGACCAAGAATCAAAGAGGCATTGTCAGCTTGAATTTGGCCCTAGATTTAAATTTAACAACAAGGAGGATTTAATTAAATCTAACAGTTGCAGAAAAGCTTTTGTAATTAAAAAGACTTGAACTGTCCCATGTTGGTAGGCAAAGGTTCTCTTTCTGTCTTTGAATCTCAAATGATGCAACATCCAGAATATGACTTTAAAAGGCAGTTAGGTTAAGTTGAATTAAATAAAAAATACCATCTTCACTGCCTCAGTTGTGGAAAACTTACATAAATACTAAACAAAGCGTAAAACCAAAATAAAACTATTTTTCTATGTCTTTAAAAATCAATGATGATATAAAAATTGGTTTATAAATTATTTAATTTAAATAGCAGAAATTCTGGGTGATAAAAGTGAGGAAATCATTCTTGCCAATGATTGCTGATACAGAAAAAACCATTACCAGCACTTTTTTATCAGAGACTTGTAGCCTTGTTTAACCATATTACAAAAAATGTACCTCTGCATTTGAAGTTACTGTTGCCTGCTGATAGTGTCATTTTTCCTTCTCACACTCAGCATGTTTCTAGTTTAGCCTTCTCTTGTTGTGCTTAGTTATATAAATATTATAAAGACATTTTATTTATTTGCACTAATTTCGATTCCCCTCTATTAGTAATTACATACTGGTTGACTAATTCTTCATAGTTGTGATGCTATTGGTACAAATAGCTACAAAATGGGTACAAAAAGGTGGCTGTATAATATTTTGATGGTGCTGAGTCTTAGGTATCTTGAATGAAAAGAAGAGTTTTGATAAAATATAACAAATAACTTCAGATAATACACATTATTAACAAATATAATCTGATAAAGCTTTGTTTTAAGGTTTAAAACTGGCCTGACATTGGTCCTTTAGAAAGTTTAAACACTGTGGTCTCAAATTCCCTTAATTTTCCTCTATTTCTTGACCTCCAATTTCCTAGTTTCCCCTAATTCCCTAAAGGGAATCTCCTGAATTCCCCAGATACCTATATAGCTATAGCTATCTATATATTCCATTGCACCCCATTCTGGCCAGAATATTCAGGGGGACCCAGGAGGATGTCTTCCCTCAATTTTCCTTTCTCTTTGCCCAGTAAGCACCTCTTTCCTTAATCAGTCTGTTGAGACTGAAGAAGCAGCATCTTGTAAGGCTTGAGCCATGAATGGCTCTTTTTATCTTCATCACTTGGTGAACCAAGGGCACCTTGAAAATTAATTTACATTTTCCTCAGGAATTTGATATGAAGATTATTTGAATTTTAACCTTATTTAGAAATGTAAACATATTCTTTTTTTCATTGAGCAATTACATGCTGAGTTCAAATGGTTAACCGGGAACATCCGCTGTGGAAATAATACTCTCAGAAATCCACTCTCAGGATGGAAAGTGTCAAATGTGGAGTACTTCTCCTACCTTCTGCTCTACTTCCTCACAAGTAAGATTTTTAATTTTGCACTAGGAAAATAAATGAACTCACAATTATTCAAGTGAATGCTCTGTTAAATTTAAATTGGAAGGAAAATTCTTGAAGCCAGCAAATCAGACAACAATGTGTACAACTGTGTATATCACTAAAATATGAGGCAGGAAATTTTTGTGAAAGCCATGTGTAACAATGATAGAATCATAGAATCTCCTGAGTTGGAAGGGACCCATAAGGATTATCAAGTCCAACTCCTGCCTCCACACAGGGCCAGCCAAGTCAGAGCATGTGACTGAGCGCATCATCCAGACACTTCTTGAAGCTTGGTGCTGTGACCACTTTCCCTGGGTTGCCTGTTCCAGTGCCTGAACACCCTCTCAGCAAAGAACCTCTTCATAATATAGAACCTAAACCTCCCCTATTTCAGCTTCATACTGTTTCCTTGTGTTCTATCACTGGTCACCAAAGAGAGGAGATTATCCTCTGCCTCTTCACTCCCCATTGTCAGGAAACCACAGACCATGATGAGGTCTCCCCTCAGCCTCCTCTTCTCCAGACTGTACAAACTGAAAGACTTCAGCCTCTCCTCATTACTCTTCCCCTTCAGATCCTTCACCATCCTCATTTCCCTCCTCTCCAATACTTTTATATCCCTCTTGTACTGACATGCAAAAGGCTGAACAGGACAATCACCCCCCTGGACTGGCTGGCAATGCTGTGCTTGATACACCCCAGGATAGAGTTGGCTCTCATGGCTGCCTGGGCACACTGCTGCTGGCTCATGTTTAACTTGGTGTCAACCCAACAATGATTGACTCTTGATAAATGGCATCTGATTGATTTTTTCTTTAGTGAGTGGGCCAAACATTTGCCTAGGAAATGCCTTAGCAATTCTGACCTGTCTAGTAATGTGTATACATTTCACATCGCTGTGACAATGGAGAAAAAACTCTAGGTTTATAAGGCCAAAACCACCTGTAATCATTGCTGTCCTATGGATTTCTCCAACTGTGAGTGTAGACTGAAGCTCCCTCTGCTCCCCATTTGGGCCAGGAATCTCTCGTTCCTGACTGTCCGTGAGCTGGTAGAGGAGGCCATTCCCTGGCCTCATACAGGAGGTTCAAGTTCAGTGCCTCCTGCATTGAGAAGAATCTAAATTCTGGTTTTCTGCTTTGAAGATGGAAACATAGTTTGTCACTTTCAGCTCCATAATACATTTTTATCAGAGTTCCATTCTGGAAAAGCAGAATATATATAACCTACACACTTTTCTCCTAAATCAAAGGTTTGGAGACATGAGTCTTGTGCCAATTAACCGTTCATATTTGCCTTTCATCCTAGGATATTAAAAACATTTTATAAGGCATGTATAGTTGAATGCTTGTAGGCTTCTTTTGTCTTTCTGGAAGAGCTGTGGTGAGCTCCGATCCTTTCAAGCTGCTGTGGCCTTCTGTCCCTCTCTTTGGCACATCTCTCTTTGGTAAATGTATGCTTTGTTTTAGTGATCTGATATATGATGATTCTATTTGTAAGTGGGAACCTTGATTTTAGAACCTTGATTGTAAAAAATATCCAGAATAAAGACCTGTTATAGATTCCTGAATTTAAAAAGTGACACAATGTCTGAAGACAATATGCAAACTGCTGGCCCGTGTCCATAAGGTTTGATATAACAACTGTGTCATGGGTCCTCTGAGTTTGATGGGTCACACTTTTATTGAGGAAGATGAAAATACATCTGTGTTTGGTACATACATTTAGTGAAATTATGAGACCATTCAATAATTTATTTTCTGACATAGCTTTAAAGAATTCAGGTTTTATAGAATGAATATTAAGCTACTGAAAGAATCATTAGTGTAAGAGGGACATTTTCATTGGCCTTGAGGTGGATTGTCAGATGATTTACTTGCAAAAAGATAGCTGACCCATTTCATTGCTTAATAATGCTTGTAATTATCAAACAGTTTACCTTTGACTGGTAAGTACCAGCATCTTACTTACAACATTTGTATTAGTTTCTTTTGAAACTACTTCTAATAATTGGATTTAGTATCTAATTAGTTCATAATTGTAGTACACATTCAGAAAAGTAAAATGTATAACAGTAACATTTCTATCTTGAAAATGGTGAGAATTATGAAGTAATAAGAACAAATAGAAGTGATATATGTTTTTAATTTGCTCATTGAAATTGAGGGGATGAAGGTCATAAGATTTATTTTTTTTTGAGTGGTAATTCAGATCAGAGCTCCAGAGGGGTTGGAAGTCTCAGTCCTAAATTGTAATATTTTAAAGAATAGGAGGCAGGAGGGAGTCTCAAACTAAAGAAATCATAGCAAACTTTGTTATAGGAATTCCGTCAACCCCACATGTAGGTGGTGTCAAATTAAACAAAGTCATTCCCTGTCAGGATGAGGGAGAGAACTGGAAGAGTGAGACAACTTGTAGGTTGACATAAAACCAATTTTAGTAGGACATGCCCAAAAAAGGAACATCATAATAATAATAATATATATTAATGATATATACACGAAACAAGTGATGAACAGCACAATGTACCTCCATTCAAAATCAATGCAATTCATGACTCCCCCAAACTGCCTAGCCTCTCAGCCCACATGTACAAGCAAAGCAAAACAAGGAATTTCTTCACCACTTCCCATCAGCATGCAAGTTTTCAGTCATCACCAATGCTACACAAGACCTCCAGCTGCTGCACCAGGCTCTCAGCCCACCTCCTGTTATAAATGGAACATGACGTCATATGGTATGGAATATTTCTTTGGCCAGTTTGGGTCAGCTTTCCCAGCTGTGGCCCCTCCCAGCTTGTTGAGTGCCCTCAACACTGTTTCTGTGCTAATGTCATTGGTAGCATGACATCAAAAGATAAATTTACAGTGGGAATTACCAAAAAGACAAGAAAATGATGTTATTTACCATATAAAAATATACCATATTTTTTCTCTGTTGCCTGTTCCTACATAATAAGGAGGAAAAGAAATAGAATTGTTGGGAGAAGGCTGTTCTATGAACTTCCACACTAAGGTTTTCGCTGGTACTGCAGTTATAAAAACTGCAACTGTTGCCTCCACAGTCACACACAGATATATGGGCTTGTGTTAGGTTTCTGCTCTTTTAATATAATTTAATATTGGTTATGATCTAGGCAACAATAAAAATATGTTGCTGGTCAGGCTTGCGACTAAGTTTTTCATTAGTCAATATAAAAATTTAATACTATAGTGTATATTCCTATAAACCATGTTTTGATATTTTGGAGGCTAAAGATTTTTAACTGTTTACATTAATATTATATAATTTTTGTAATCCATAAACTAAGGAGATCATCTAAATGTCTGCACCAAGGGCTACCCTGTCTTCCAATGGGGTGCAAATCTTTTTCTATTACTTAGACTTGTCCACTTGGATTGGGAATTTACGCAGTCTACATTGCTTTCTGGAGGTCCATAGTTATTTCATTCATTACAGGGAGGGCTTAAAAGGACTAAATTATTCCTTTTGTTTTAATAATGCATGAGCTTGTATGAATCTGAATTTTATTCATACACTGCAAGTTTCTTCTGTTCTCTGTTCTTTCTGGTTTATTTGATGCCACTGGTTTTTGGTGGGATCTTGGATATTGTCTGTGTGGATGCCTCAAAAAGCGAGCCCTTCAAGGCAATAAATATTTTTCTCTAATGGGATGATCATCATGCATGTTGTGAATGAATCTGTCTTCAAGCAAGAAGGAAAATATGCATCACTAACTGCAGAGAAATATAACTTCTACAAGAATGGCTTTGTGTAAAACTGCAGTTAGACTAAGAAAACAAACACTTTTCCTGTCCAACTTCTTTCCAATCATCTTCTCTGTATCTGCTTTTTTCCCCCTCATACTTATTCTAACCACAGTACACAGAAATTGTTGGAGCACCAAACAGGCAATGGCTAAAGGATCATACTGTCAGGCAACATTTGCAGATACATAAAGATGGAAAACTATGATATTTTATCCTTATATTCTACATCATAAAAAACTTTCCAATGTTGAATAGGTGTTATCTATCTTCTACAGAAGAGTCACCATTGGTCCTTAAATTAACAATAGCAAGGATATGCTTGGGAAGAGAAATGTGCTCTGAGTCAGGATACCCCTTTGGCACTCTTCTCATCTAGAGTTCAAGGTGGAAATTAAAACTGCTCTTCTGACAGAACTAGAGTTAGTTTCTTTCTTCATGTGACAAGTCTTATTAGTGGAAAGCAGTGCAGTTTTCACCTTGTGCCAGAGGAGTGATTCTAGCACACAGAGGAAGTAATATTCCTTTCTCCAGACAGCTCATAAGCTGCCTTGTTTGGAACATTTTAGGGTGACGCTCATGTTCAAATAACAGCAAAGAGAGACGAGCGGTTATGGTAATGCTCGTTTCTTTCTCATTTGTTTTGTGTTACAAAGGAGACAAAGGCAATACTCTAGGACATTTCAGAGAGAAGATACATTTAAAATAATGCCTTTTCTGATGATTCTAAGTTTCAGTTTGAACCACAAATGCAACAGCAAGAGCTTCTAAGTAAACAGGAAACAAAATGCAACCTGCAAAAAACTTTACAGAGATGGGACAAACCCCTCTGTGTCATTCCATGAAAAAAATGAGATCTTTCTATGAATATAATTTAGATCAGTGAGACATGACAGATGTATGAAGACTTGCAGATAACTCTATTCTATATTAGAAATTCAGATCTGATAATAAATAGTGATTAATCTGAATTTTTATATTAGCAACAAGAGTTTGGGAAGTCATATGTGAATGCAGCATGTTTACTTCGATGGATAATACTTTTTAATAATTTTCAAGAACATATGGAAGATATGAAACAAGGAAGAACACAGGAATTGCCATTTTGATGCAGACCAATGATATCTCCAGTCTACTAGCCTGTCTCTCACAGAGAGCAGGAAAATCTGCTTCAAGAGGATGTATGTCCAATCCTAAAGTGGATGGTATTTTATAAATATTCTAGTTGATACTCTCAGAAAATTTGGATTATTCCTAAAGCACATTCTTTAACATTTTTTCCTGATACAATTTGAGATGTTTTCAATGTATTTCTATATATGTGTGTATATATGTGTGTGTATATATATATATATATTTTATTTTTTTTTTAAACTCATCTCATCCTTGGACACCCTTTCAAGAGTTTCAGTTCTTGATTATACAGCATAAACTACACTTACCTCCTATTCATTTATATTTATTACTTTGCTGTGGATTTTATTTTTCTGTTCTGTTTTATAAAAGAAGTTTATTAAGGGCATTCATCTTCTTTAGATTATATTATATCTTTGTTATACTCTTCTTTAGTCAATCTAAATCAGAAATCTTCACACAGTGGTGGGACAACTTCTAAATTAGCCGTAATTTCTCTTTTCTATATAGCAGTCAACTGTTCAGACTACTTTTTCAAAAAGAAGGAAGTTTTGATTTTAAGAAAATGTCAGGTAGGGTAAGCCCTGTGTCCTGTCTTTCTAAGCATATGGTTTACCTATTGGCGTTTAGAGTACTCTGGCAGGTGCACCTTTCATTTTGCCATTGAAAGTGAGCTACATGCAGTCAAGGATACAGGGCTTACATGAAGAAAAAAGAGCAGAACAAGACAGAATTTGACCTTACATTCAGTGTTTGAGACGATCAACCAGGAATGTTGAAGACCTGTGCTTCTGTTCGGTGATCCCATGAATATTTCTACAGTTTTATCCAGTTACTGCAGTGAAGGTCTAATTTAACCTCCTCAGGTTCCAATAAAGCAGAGTCTGGGATACCACTTAACCCCTTCTCTTGCCTAAGAACATGTTTTTCTCCTGCCTGAGCATTCTTGGCTACATGGGTCAGTCTTGTCGAGTGAGCCATCTACTCTGAGGAAGGTCCAAGCCCCCTCAGGCCATGGAGACACTTCTTACACCTGTTTTACATACAAAACCAGGGACTCATAAAATCATAGGCCAGCCCAGGTTGGAAGAGACTGCAATAGATAACCTGGCCCAAACTTTTCATGGGAAGGGGAGCCTAGATAACATTATCTAGTGCCCTGCACAACTGCATCTTGAAAACATAGTGTTGAGAACTTATAACACACCTGGTGAGGTTGTTCCATTGACTGATTGCTCTCACTGTAAAAAATTTCCCAGGTGCAGGACCTTGCACTTACCTTTATCAACTTCATACAGTTCTTACTTGCCCACTCTTTCACCCTGTACAGGTCTCTCTTCAAGATGGCTCTCTCTTCTGACATGTCCACCTTGTCAACCTGTTTAGTATCATCTTCAAACTTGGGAGGGTGTTTTGAAATCCATTGTCCATGTCATTTATGGACAATGTGGAGCCCAGTATCAATGCCTAGGGACATTGCTTATGACAGAATGTGAGCCTGGGTAAAAGCCATTGATTACTACCCTCTGAGTATGGCCTGTCAACCAATTTCTTACCCATTTTGCAGACCACCCGTCTAACCTGTATCTTGTCAGTTTGTTCAGAAGAACATTTTAGGAAATAGTGTCAAATGCGTTTCTGAAATCCAGGTAATCACTGTGCACTGCTCTTCCAGAGTTGACAGAAGGTGTTATTTTGTTGTAGAAGGTGGTCAGGTTAGTCATGCATGATTTGCCTTTGGTAAATTTGTGCTGGCTTTTCCCAATCCCTTGCTTCATTTGGCTGTTAATAGTTTCTAGAAGGATTCATTCCACTGAATTCTCAAGGACTGAAGTAAGAGAAGAACAGATGTTATCAACTGGCAAAGTTTTCTGTGTTGTCATACAGTTAGATAGTGTGAGTTGAATGTGTATATGAAAAAACAGTGCTCTGAAACTCAAAAGATTTTTCTCTTCAGTTTCTATATGGTGGAATGGGGGGATATTCCGTGATATTTTGGCTCTGGATCTTGTATGAGTGAATAATGACTACAGTCTAGCTTTGGATGCATATAATCAGAGAGTAAATAAGTAATACTTTTTATAAACCATGATAAGCATTAACTCTGTGACAGGGATATTCTTAAACTGGTTGCAATGGATGTTACATCTCATGATTCCTGACTCCACAAAGTCCTGTTCATCTTACTGGATTTTCATTCTGCTTATAGGTGTCAGTGTCCTGCTTGGTAATGGAAACACTGAGGAAACATTTTTTCCATTAAACACAGGTAAACAGTTATAATGTTCTTTAATCTAAAAATCATCTTCCATTTGGGGCCCAACATTAGCAAAACGTTCTTGACCTTGCTTTCTTCTAGCCTGGGGCATTTCATCTCTTTCACCGGACATAAAATTATATGGTTAGAAATTGTCTGTTTTCTTCTTACTGGTGTCAGGTTCCACGCACTTACATAATTTTATACATATATATATATATATATATATATATTCCAGAACTTCTGTAGAACTTCTGTCCTTCCTTTCTGGAAGTGTAGTGACAGGAGAGGGACTGGGCTAGAACCAGGGCTCTTTGCCTGACCCACTGTCTTCTATAGTGTGGTCCTTTTCAGGTAGCCATGAAAATTAAGATTTTTGAATGATGTCTCAGATTCTTTGTTTCATGTGTTGTCCTTAAAAATATGGCCACCTTACTTTGGAACCCTTAAATATTGGACAAATCCATTCAGGGCAAGTGCCTGGAATGTCCTTCTCATCACAAATTCCCCTGGCATAAGGACTTCCTGAGTGAGATATTTGTTCTGTGTAATCATTTTCTAGAAAATCATGTTACTTCTGAGAAGATTTGTCTCCATGTAATGAACTCTTCTTTTATTGCATACATATTAGTCTTAATTTTTGATGGTTTGTTGTCTTTTTTCCTTTTAAAATTAAGGAAGAGATTTTGGGTGACTTAATCACTCTTCTGAAGACATACTAGAGAGTTTTATGAGTTATGACTTAAAACATATCAAAGCATTTAAGTGGATGTGAATAAGGTTTAAATTTGAGGTATATTGCCTTGGAAGTGATGATGATTTTAGTCCCCTCTTGGACTAGTTAGGAGGATTTCAAGTTTTCTTTGCGAATTAATGAATCTATCAATTTTCTCCTCCCTGAAGCAATAGTTGATCTTTACAACATAACCTGTCTAGCACCTTGGAACCACTAGAAAATTCAATTGATCTTGGGAGAGAGAAATCTCCTTCCTTTATTCTAATTCCTTCCAACACAGACTTTAATTTTCACCCAAGGGCAAACCATTTTTATTTAATTCCACTTGTCTTTTCTAATAAATGGCCACGTTAACAATGTCCACTAATAGAGATGATAATTTTTCCATTTTAATCTTGAGACTTTCTTGCCAATTCATGATTCAATCAGAGGTACATTTAAATAGGCCATACAGTAATTTTTTGGAAGCCTGGTAGTTTCCTTTTACCTCAAAGCAATAAATATTTTGTATTCTATTATCAGGAATAAATGGTGAACCACACACATTGTAGAAGTCAATGTGAAACAAACTTTTTAATGTTATAATTCCTGGTAAGAATGGTGATAGGTTTCACTTTTACTCCAAATAGTTTTAAAAGCTTCTTAATACCAATAATTTGTGCTTCTCTTTTCTGGCTCTCAGTGACAAAATGAAGCCATATTAGTAAGTAATGCATATCTATAGGGGTGGATTAAAGCAGGTACTGCTGAGGTCTCTACATTTATAGTACATGTATTTCAGAAAGTTTGCTTTGCATAGAGTTATCTACCTATATTGACTGAATGTTGTTACTACATTTGATGCTTAAAACTGCTTGAAGGAAAACTGTCCGCAAACATTTGACTTCTGGAGTATGGGATGCTCAGTGAGGAAGTATCCTGGAGATGATGGTCATGTGACATTTTCCCATACCCATGGCTTATAGAAAGAACACACATGGAAGCAAGTCTTATTTTTTTCCTGCTCATTCTGATGAACCTCCTGGTTCCTGCTGCCCAAACCTTCACTGTCTGGCTCAGTGTGAAGAAAATGGTGTGTTCTTAGTCCTTTGAGGCAGCTAATCTAGGAGGACACTCTAAGTGATCTGACTCCTGTCCTCATGGGCTTCTTTTTGTCTGACAAAAAATCTGACTTCTGAGAAACTTTAGTGTTGTGACAGCTTTGCCTCTGGTAAGGCACAGCTTCTGTGCCCAGATCAGCTAAGACTGGTGGGACAGCATTATGCTTGGGAAATGGAACAGTCAACAATGGGCAATGAACTTTTGGAAACAGAGCCTTCTGTTACCATCTGACACCATGATTCACCAGGCAAAATTTCAGGAATCTCATAAACCATGTAATGACAAATGACTTCTGGAACCTCACGACTTATCAGTGGATAACCATTCCAGGGACCACAGAGTCGAGACTGGTATTTCAAAGAATATTCACTGAGCCCTCACTTTTGGATAATACAGGCAGTTGAAAAGCATTCTCTGTGGCTTCTTTGTTGTGGAGGCTCTTGTGGGATGCAGATCCCAGCCTATGACATCTGTGTAATGCTCTCCCTGTATACTCAATGACAATACACCTTTTTGACAAGAATGAGTACTCCAGCTATATGTTACCCTGTTTTCTATGGGTTTTTTTTGACCTTTCCTATCACAAGTAACTCTGGCTCCAATGTCAGCAGCCTTCTGGAAAACTCATGGGTCTAGGTCTCCATACTTAGGGAAAAACGTAGCTGACATAACAGCATTGTGTGGTTTGGGAGAAGGTGGGAAGAGGTGAAAGGGATTTTGCTTGATCTCTGTTTTGCCTGATGGAAGAAGGGACAGAGGCATCATGTTCGTATTAGTAGCTGCTGTGGCTCAGGTGTAACCTTCCCTCACTGGTCACTTCATTTGTTGCTTTTAGTTGGGTACAAAAAGACTGTGTAAGCAGCATACACATTACTAATAAGCAAAAGCAGTTATTAATTGTTTAATACATGCAGATGATAGCTAGGATTAATGAGTTTCTAGGACTAATGTGGACAAGGGTTTGCTTCTGCCGTTCCCTGGAACAGAGCCTTGATAATGCTGGGTTGCCATCTTCTGACTCTGCTCTTTTCCTTTATTTGTTTCCTCATTGCAACTTCTCTTTCCAAGTCCTGTCTCTCTTGATAATCCCTGTCTTGATAATCTTGGTTTTGCCTGCAGTTTTAATGTTCTTATCTTCTCTGGTTGTACTCTACAGACTTTCTCACAGCTCCTTCTCAAATCTTAGAATTCTTTTCAGAGACCTGGGCTGTACTTATGCCCAAGGTGGCCTAGTGCCAAGGAAAAATTCCATGTTTTCTTCCCCAGTAAGACAAGAAGTCCTGTCCCTTCTACCTCCATCTCCTTCCTGCTCCTCAACCAGAGTTTTCTTTCTTTTCATCAAAGGCAAAAAATCCAAGTGAAAGGATCAGTTGCTGCTAAAAAACCCCCAATCAGCAAAAGCGTTCAAACAATAAAATTTCTTCCCCAGAGATGACCATTATTTCTTATCACCTGTAGGGACATAAAGAAGGTTGGAATTTGAGCTAGTACTAATGAAGGAAGGGCTAGTGCCAGAATCACACAAATCTCATACACTCCTTGTGTACCAGTTCATCACACCAGTGATGCCCAAAGTTGCAAATTTCATCTAACTAAAGGGGTTCTTAACAAAGATGGTTAAGATGGTTCTTAACAAAATCAAATCACTTGTTCTTTGCTGATTTGTTCAGAATTTGACATTATAACTAAATTTAATATACGTGACATCTCTTATTTATGATAGGTATGGGACCTTTGTTCTCTTTGTTATCACTTTTTGTCTAGCAACAATTTTCTGTTGCTTTAATGATTTATAAAATACCACTTGAGCTTTTTTCCTTTGAGCCCTGTTATTCTGGGCCTGCAGTTTGAAACACACTTTTATATTCTTTTGTGTGTACTTTTGGGGTCTTCTCTAACAATCACCTATTTTTCTTCCACAGACTCCAAGCTATGATTTCCTCACAGTAGACATCCTTGTTTGAGGGTTATTATTACTTCATGCTCTGAATACAGTGATGAGTCATGCACATATAGATAATGCTTTGGTAACCACTTGCTACCAATGTTTCTGGTTATGACAGCATTAGTAGTACCTTATTAAAGTTGCCCCACAAGAGTATAATTCTAACAAGGACAAACTGATGAAGTGTCATTTGTCCATCCTGCTAAGGATCTACTTGATTTAGATATCTGCTGATGAGCTTCTTGATTGATAGAAACAGAAAAATCTTTGGATAACTGAGAATCTTTCATTCTGGAAAGAGATCAAGAAGTTTATTGGGGAGGGGTGGAACATTAAGGATGAAATTTCTGTATTTAAACACTTCATCCTTTCCTATGTCCCTTTTTGGATCTAGTTCTGGATATACAGAACAGCTACTGATAATCAAAACACTGAATTGATCTCTCCTGATAGATTGTTCTCTACATTAGTAAGTGGCATATCTTCCTTCCTTAGTAGAAGTATGGAAATATACAGTATGAGCACAAGCTTTCTTAACAGCAGGATAAGAAATACCAGACAGCATCCTTCCACCATCATACATTTCTCTAAGGCTGGCTGTTTGTTTTTACACACAGGGATAAAAAGCAAGATGTGATTACAACCTGACCATTGGTCATGTTATAGCTCTATTCAACAGAAGTTGCAAGCCTATAGCTGCTGTGTAGGCAACAGCTCTGCAAAAGGAAACGCTTCTACATGTTGGATAAAATTTCCTACATCCTGCTGAGCTCAGGAAAAAAAAAAAAAAAAGAAAAAAAAAGAAAAAAAAGAAGGGGAAAAAAAAGGAAGCTGTGACTTAGAGTTGCAGTCTGCCAGACGCAGTATAGCTATGATCAGCTGCTATGAAGATGCTGCATTTTGTCCATGGTGTTTGCAGGACCTTACGTAGGGAAGCAGCTCTTGCTGAATTTCTGAAGGTTATCTCCTGCTACTTTCCTAATAAGTAGCTGTTTGCCTAGATAAAAGTAAATGATGCAAATCACTACACAGTTAGTAGGGCCTATCTATGAAAATCTTAGGTACACACCTCTATTACACATCTTTTCCTTTTCTACTCTGTGGGATGCCAGTGATTCTTACGTGTTCTCTCTGTTGTACATCCGTTCTTTCCTGATCCCTGCTCCATATTTACAGGCTTCTGGTGGAAAACAAAGTGAACAACTGTGAGACATGTTATCAGAATTTAATACAGATGTATGATTTCTGCAGGTGCACTCCATGATTTTGGAGGGAAAAGCTGTGCAGGAGTTTTGCCAGCTCCTGAATGTACAGCTACAGAAGGCAGTATAGACCGCTTTTGCCTCCTACCAGTATGGCAGAGTGTCCACCTTAAAAAAAAAACAACAAAGCAAACAAAACAAAAACAAAACAAAGAAAAAAGTGCAATCGAATTAACAGTCCCTCAAGATATCAGACTCAGCAAAGACAGACATGATAGGGTTAAAGAAAGACAGCAAAACATTGTCTACTTACAGAGCTATTAAAAATCTTCTACTCACGATCCCTTTAAGAACTGCAGGATATGTTCTCAAGCCTGCCAGTGCTTCTCCTCCCAGGAATTAATGAAGATGAGATAAATCATCCATATATCATTTTTCTTTGTACTGGAAAACAAACACATTCAGAATTAAACATGTTGACCCATTCTTTGTGATAATAGGGATTTGCAACAGTGACACTACTTTTTATATTTCAAGGCGTAGCTTTCTTTTCTGATGTGGTAAAAAGTATTGCAGTAATGCTAGACTATGAGACCCAAACCAACCTTTTCCAAGTTAATAGGTGATAGGTTCCTAGTAATATCTTTTCTTTAGGTATGAAAAGACTTTTCAAAAACCATATTGCAATTGTCATGACCTATCATTCTCTTTTATTTAGATGTATTGCAAATGTTATCCTTTTTTCTCTAATTTTTGATGAATTTATAGCCTCTACCTAATCACAAAGTTGTTCTCATAAAAAACTCCCTTATACATAGGTGTGTATTCTACCAATATTTGTGTGGAATAAGATATTTTTGGTATGCATTTTGGAAATTTTTGGCTTAAGCATTGCTTTTTTTTTGTATTTGTGGACAGATGCATAGATGGAATTAAGTATGTATGTAGTTTTATGCTGCATAAAGAACTAAAGTTTTTCAAAATAAGACTTGAAAATGAACAGAGAACCATTTGAGAGGCCTGAATCATATGAGAGGGATGAATAAAAAAAGCCAACCCAACAAAAACCAAAACAACAATACATGGGACATTATTCATTCTTTTTTCCTAGATAACCTATATACAAATAATACTCATTCAACCAGACTGGAATGAATAAAAAGCAGATATGTCTCTAATGGAAAAATCAGGAAAAAGCTCCAATAAGTAAAAATGTTTTTGGGAGAGTTTTATACTGAGAATCCATTTAATGTTGAATTGCTAGTAGAATAAATCCTTTAGAAAATTCCTGTAGAACCTTCCTAAGTTACAGTACTGATTAGAGATCCCTGATTTGAATACTTGTGTTTGAATGACACAAAACGGCAAAATTTGGGAAAACCATTCAACAATCCTTGATTTATAGTGAGAAGAAAGGACAGATATTGGAAAACCAGGAAGCATGCTGCTTCATTGCACACAGAGGCTAAGACATAACAGAATATGTGTCCTTTGTGTGAAATTGTCTATTTTCTTAGTGGAAACTCTGTTTTTCAGTTTCTCTCTGTTTTAGCCCTCAAAACACCTTCTGAATTCATCCTTGATGTTAAGCAATAGCCATCCAGTCAAGGGATTCACACACCCCTATAGAGAGCTGATCTACATTTCGTATTCCATCAGTTCAATCTGCTGAGTTCATATATTTTACATAGAAAATAATTAATTTAGAAATTAGCTAAAACAGAATTTATCTGGAAAAGACTGAAAACTCTATGGCCTATCTGGAGATCCCATTCAGATATAGGATGTCTACAGTGTCTGAGAGTTTATAACTATATTTTAGTACTCTTTTCTGCTATCTATCTGTTCATCAGCTTTGCGGTAATGATGTCAACAAAGAGTCTTTCCACTCCATGTACTATTTTCTGGTAATCAATGACAGTTCCTGTGCTAAATTTGGGTACTTTCAGGATAAGAACAACTTCAAGAGAAGATACAACTTATTTCCCAAACTTCTTTTTTGATGAGGCATCTTTCCATGTAGACATCCAAGCAGTGACCTGAAGAGGTGGTGTAGTTATCTTTGTGGCTGTACCATTTTGTGTCTGGGGGAGTATCTTCTGGTTTGGTAGGGTAGTCTTTACGTTACCTAGTGTTATGCATGTTAAATTTGTTAAACACATCCAGTGTTCCTGGGTGTTTGTTAGGTGCTGAAACAAGGAGGGTGCTGTTTGCCCAGTAGTTTTTCTAGGTTGTTACAAGGGACAGACCGTAATATCTTCTTTGTAAGGATTTATACATGCAGAACTTCAAATTTAAATCCATTTTGAATATTCCTTTCAACTGTATAAGTACTTCTGGGTCACAGTGATACAGTGTATCAGCACTGCATAGAGCAGATGTATATAGATAGTTATCCAAACATAGTATAGTTCCTTACAGCTGAGCTGAGTAAGACCACCTCCAGAGGCTTTAACAACTTATTTCTTTATGCAGTCACAGATAAGAATCTAGTCTGTGAAGCTGACTCAAAAAATAAAATAATAATAAAAAAATAATCTTGCAGTTGCTAGGCTTTCTACTGGTTGCTAGGAGATAGGTAGCAGTGGTCTGTGATTTTGGAAAATTAGGTCCCACATTAGAGGAACAAGGATTGATTTTCAAACTACCAGCAGGTTTGTTCTCCAGGTACTGTATAATCTAATATACTTTCTTAATGAAGTATTTTTACACTTATATAATGACCATATTAAAACAAACTTAAATCTTCTTGAGCTTTTGGTGCTTTTGAAATCTTAAAAAGTTTTACTTTTTTTTTTTTTTTTACAGCTTAGGCTTTTAGGATTATCAGAATCAGAAACAGCAGGAGGATCTAGAAGCATTAGAAATAGTGTATTTGACATTTTAGTTCAAGCAGGCCAGAAAGGCTTTTACATCATGTTGTATGCCTTTTCTCTTTGGAACATCCTTTCCCTTTAATTTGCTCTTCATTCCCCTGAGTTTTTCATTTTCTCTCCAGTATGAAACATTAGATCACCACACTACATAACTGAAATGAAATATTTAAGGGATACTGAATACAGTGGTCTCACCGCAGATCAGAAAAAAAATAATCGTCATAACTCTGTCTGTAATTGTGACACATGCAAGTTTAACAGCTTTGAAACTCACACTTCTATTTGTACGATGGCTGAGAGTAGCAGCACCATACTGAGTTCTAAATTAAATGTGTAGGATTAATGACTTGCTCAAGACGTGGTGAGAGTTTTCTCTTATTCCGACTGGATTTTGAGTTTATCAAAATTTGTTTCTGACTTCTTGGGGAAAAATATTAAATCAGTCAAAAGGTCTTCTGAGGTGCACTTCGGACTGCAATGATCTAATTCCATTAATATACTGGATTTCTATGGCTTTCAGAACCTTTATCAAATTCCATTTATTCCAATGAACACTGAGGATCAATTATTTTTTTTTTTTAAAACTGCTTTAATACTTTAATTAGAAGTTTTGAGAATATTGACTTTATTTAGGTGGCAAAATAAGTTGAAAAAGAGTAGAAGTGAATGCTGAATTCATTAACCCTGGGGGAGTTACAGAGAAATGGAGGAGAGAGATAAATGATCTGACGAGTCGTGAATGTACGAACACTACCTGAAATCAGAGAGCTACTTGGAAGTGCTTTTAGACTGTTTGGTTAACTTACATATATTTAATGTTAATGTGGAAAGGAGAAAAAAACCAAATAGAATGTAATATGAATTTGTATCAGCCCACTGTATACTGGTTTGATAAACTTCCAATTAAGTTTTAGTTTACTTCACAAAGGCTGTGGATTTTTATTCCCAATCTTGGAAAAAATTCCTTCTGTCAAAATCTAGAACAGAAAGCAGTTTGGAGTTTTCCATACATTGCCTTGTCTTATGAGGAAGGGTTTGGAGCTCTGGTTTTCCATTTGAAGACTCTGCACTGTGTAAATGAAGGAAGGTGAATCCCCTACACTTCTAGATCAGGTTGCTCAGAGCCATGATGCTGAACGTTTCCAGGGATGGGGCACCTACCACCCACCCCTCTAGGCAACCTGTTCCAGTGTTGCATCACCCTCATCACAAAAAAGTGCTCCTTGTATTTAGTCTGAACCTACCCACATAGGCTGGACAAAACTTTTTCCTGTTACCATTGCTCTGATGTGAAATACAACTTTCATTTTTAGTCTGTTTTTATAGAGCATATCCTAACTGGAATGAAATCTCTTATCCAGATCTTCAAACATCAGTGAAGTGAATGAGGTGCATTGATTTATTCTGTTGGCAAGAAAAAAGTTGAAGTGCTCTGTGCTGCATTATCAATCCCCTGAGGTATCCAGCAACTTTTTGAACCACAATATCTAGCTCCAGTATTTTGCATTGGACTGTGTATTTGTAAAAGAAGCTTTCAGAGTTTACTCATCTACTGAGTTGGTGGGTCATGTGACATAATCACTTAAACCCCATTGCCTTGTATTTAAATATTACTGCTTTAGGAAGTTAATTCAGTAGATATTACATGGATTATTCACACACACACACACACACACACAAAATTAAACTTTCATGAGCAGGAACAATCAAACATAATACAATTGAGGTTATTTATGTTTCGATAAAAACCTTTGCAAGATGGTTGTTAGTTGCTTTGCCTTCCTAGCCAAAGGTATTACAATTGAGAATGAATTTTTCTCTATTGCTGTTACAAGCAAATTGTAATGCTTGCCAAATTTGCAGAACACGTCTATGGAACATTTTCCAGTGTAACACTTAGTACTAACATGTAATGAACCACATTTGCATTTTTTTCATTAGCTACAGTTCCTGTATTTCTTCGGTGATATCTTAATTATTCTTGGAGGATAATGTCCTACTTCTGTATAAATTCCAGTTTGAGTTCATAGTTGGAGTATTTTTTAAAGAAATATGTATTTCTACAAATATTTTTGAATTTGCTCACAGGTAGTTTCACTAGTTCTGTAGTTAGAAGGGAAGATATAGCTGGAAGATGTTAAACACTTGACTGCATAGTTTCTAACTGGTTGTTAGAAATCAGATTAGGACTAAAACCTGAAATGAAGTATAGATAAAACTCAGTAGCTGTTTAAAATTGAGGCATAGGATATGTCTCAGTTCCTTAGTCTTGTTTGTTTTCATGTATTTCTTGAAATTATCCATACACCTACCGATCTCCTAGGGTACTTCCTAATGAATAATCATACAACTCCTGCTTTCAAGCAAGAGTTCCATTGTCCAAGATTGTTCAGTCTCTCGTGATATGACTTGAGGAGGAAGCAAGAAATAACAAAGTTCTCACCAAATGCTTAAGAAGAAATGATTCAATCACCTCTGGTGTATCAAATCTGCCTATTCTGGTGTGGTAAGCGCTTTTTCTGCCAACGTTCATCCTGTTCTGGATGTCTTTTCCTTTCTTTTTGGCAGAGAGTGATGAGAGACAGCGGACTGACTAAATGATAGTCCTTTGCTCTTCCTCATGACTCAAGGTTGTATTTTCCTCAACCTGTAATTAATTTCAATTTCCTGATCTGGCAGGCAGGTGATATTTCCTTCGTTACAGTACCATTCTCCTCTGGTTTTCTTTGAAGCTCATTATAGAAAAAGGAGTTTTTCTGTGCTTACAACCCTTTCCCGAGGAAGAGATGCTGTTTGCAGTTCTGGAGTACTTGGACCAGTGTTGTTAGCCTAGTCTGAGCAGACTGTGATTTGCTGGCATCTGAGAAAAAAGCCTAGGGCAGTACCACTTGAACTGTGCAGTCCTTGTTTTGATATGGTTTCTGAGGCATTTGCTACTCTCTGCTGTCAGGCACAATGTATTGGTTCAGGTGGGTGTAGAGTCTCAGATGCTGCCATTAGTCTTTTGCCATTCCAACAGGATGATTCAGGGATTTGTCACTAAAATATAGCATTAGGTTGACATATCTTTAGATTGCTGTTTAGTCCTTATCAGTACATTTCAGGGGGGAAGAAAAATAGCTGATTCTGAAAGACTTTCTGGTGATGTGATTTGGGGTAGGGGAGTTTGCCTGACAACTCCTTTTTCTCTACAGCTATGAAGGAGGAAAGAGTTGGAAACAAGGCAGAGAAAGTGTTTTGTGCAGGTCTTTGTATGTCTTAACCAGCAGATGAGGCTCCTCAGACACTTGCACTTCTTCCCTGTCTAGGAACAGTCTTTTGAAGCAGTTTCTGTTCTTTCCTACTTTGTTTCCTGTAAGTTGCACCATCTCTGTGTCTTGCTTTAGCTTAAACATGGGATTTTAAGTGGATAAAGGTCCTTCTTTAATACTTTTGCCTCTCTGCCTGGAGGATTGTCTTGCACTATCTGACTGAGATGAATTTTTAAGGGGTATTTTTACTTTACTCTGCTAGCCATAAAGAAATTAAGCTCCTACAACAGGTCTTCTTCAGTCACAGTGAGAAGAAGCTTCTTCACCTGTACAGCTTCTGCTCTGCAATGAGAAGTGAAAAAAATGCTTCTGAAGTGAAAAGAAGATAAGAACAGGTCCAATGAAATCTCAGAAATATCTGAGGGAATCATCAAGGTATTCACCTCGTCAAAAGACAGCTGCAGATCTCTAGACTCATGCTGGGTTGTGTATTCAGATGATAAGATTAGGAATCTGTGTGTTTCCCCTGAAAATATCCTATAAACAGGCTTTGAAGCCTCCAGGGTATTTCAGACATGTTAAGGATAGCATTTTGTGAGTGAGTGCACAAGGTTGATAACGTGAAGAGTCTTTCTAGATTCCATACATACAATTGATGTAGGAAAGATTCTTGCTTAGAATAGCTGCATTTTTTAAAAATTCTTTTTCCTGGGATGTATCTTCCCCCCAAAGAGCATATCAAATATATGTAAAAAGAAATGAAACAAGCTAATCTAAGGGTGCTATCTCAGCATTCAAGAAAGAATTGCTAAACTTTGCTAACAAGCAAACATTCAAAAAAACTGCAATGCAGTGAGGCTAATGACCCATGTTCCTTAAAAATCCAGAACTGCTCAAGGTTCATGTACAGACTCTTCACAGCTAGTCTGAAATACAGAATGGTTTTCATAGGCATAAGTGTACCCTAAGGTGAACACCTTTAAGGTGAATTAATCTAAAAGAGCTATTTCACTGAATTCACATACAGGAAATCTAAAAAGCCTGCACAGACATAGACACCTATGTTTGGTCAGATGAATCCAACAGTGGTGTTCGTGTACACCTCTAGTACCACAGCAGGATATCCAGAACCAAGGAATTTTTTCCCACTGTGTCTTACTCTAGAGAGCTTTCCAAGAGGATTGTATTCTTTTCATCTTGGACACTGGCAATTAAGTGCATTGTTTTTCTGCAGAAATCCTCCTGTGGGTAGGTGCTATGTGATTGCTTCTTATGGAAATAAATTCTGATTCAACATAAGCCATGCTACAGCAGACTATTCTGGCTTTCTTCCCACAGCCCTGCAGTGTTGTGATATAAACTGTACACCATTTCTCAAACTGTTGGATTCAACAATTATCTTAATCAACAACTAATATTTCAAATAAGTTTTGAGTTAAATCTTTGAATTGTACCCAGTTTTGATCAAGATTACAAGGAAATGTAAACAAATAAAAGTAACAGTTGTTCAATAACACAATGATGAAATCTGAAATTGGCTTATCTTAAATCTATGAAGGGCACTGTATCTTATTTGACAGGAGTAATTTCAAAGCCACATTAACACAGATACAAGAAATGAACCAGTCATGACAGGAATACAGCTCAAAACTTAGCTCACTGTTAACTTCACTATATTCTACCTTTAGCTTAATTCAAGGAAACATGCCCTAGTTTCTGTAGAAGTATGTCCTCTTTTTTTTTACAGCAAAATTTGCTTTCCAGTTAGTGTTTGTAATTTATTTATAATTGGCTTTGGAAAACAAGTAATGATAAAATAACGGTAGGATTCCTGTCATGTCTAGCTGATAAGCTTTAGTCCCAGTATGAGTAACATAGTGGGGAAGTAAACATAGAAATTTCTTGTCAAGAATGACAGGTTAAAAAGAAAGTTGATAAAATTTTGTATTATAAGGTAATATCACAGCGTGAGCTAAGATTTTCAAGTTTGTACTCAGGGATGAAAAGATAGAGGATGACATGCAACTAAGGGACCTGCACACACCTGAGTGTAATTGCAATTGGAACAAGAACAGCTACCACACAAACATCTGCTTTTGGCTGGTATACTATAATTTGTATGACTTGAGAAATATTACAGTGAAATCTCTCATGAACTTTCATGATTTTTCACTGATTATGCTTCTGAATATTTACTGGAGAGCTCATCAGGCTGTGACCATGACTAAGAATTACCTGGTATTATGCTGCTGACCTTTTTGTTTGCATGCCGTCCCTATGAGCTGGTGGGATTTGGTGACCCCCATGAACCAACATAAAAGATCAGGTTCTAATTAGCGAAACACATTAATATGAAGAAAATATCAAAGTTCTCTGAAAATTATATGCACAATGTAACCATCAGTCTCAGTGCTACAGTCAGAAACATCCCACTATTGATTTAGTTCTCAAGACCTAAATCATAGCTATATAGTTGAAATGTCAGATACTAAAAAGATATGTTGACACTTCTTTGAACTCTTTCTCTTGCTTTGATTTCAGGTAGTATCACGTCACCTCAAAATACAAGGAAATGTTATCCTCCCTTATGTAGGACCCCAAAGCAGTGACATGGCTGAAATGCTGTAGCAAGTCTATGTCTGTATTTCAGGACTTCCTTATGAATCCTTCAGGGTTATAATGCCAATTTGTAATGTGCAAGCATGGGGGATGAGCCCTAAGTCACATACTGTGAACCCCCAAGAGACAAAAAAGGGAATTCATGAGTAAGGGCCAGGTTTTGTTCTCCTTGATTTGCCCAAAAAACGTGTGGTAATGTCTCAACCACTCCTAGAACTGGGGCTGATAAACAGGGACATGTACGAATAGATAGGGGGACTCATCCTGCACCAGCTACCTCCGTTGGCAGGTCCAATGCCACAGGGTCCAAGAGTAGTGATCACGCTATCTCTCTTTCCTCTGTCTCTTCCTCCTTTCTCTCAAAGCTGCCAATTAATGCAAAGCCTACCTTGATTCCCCATAAAGCTGCATAGCTCAAATAGATCTAACTGTGAGAATGCCAATGTTAAAAGTACATTTGTTCTCTGTGTTCCCATTACAGTTGATGTTTGTGTTCAGACCTTCAGTGTTGTCTCAGCTTTGTCCACACTGAGGGGACCTGCTAATCTGAGTCACTCCCCCCTCGCCAATGGCAGGACATGACAGTAAATTCCATCCAGCCTTGGTGTTTTGGGTATTTAAACTCTGTGTTTTGGCATACTAAAGCCTAAGATAAGCTCCTTGGTTCAACCCCAAAGAACATGCAGCACAAAAGCTGAACTCTCTCAGCCGTATGAGCACATAATAGGACCTGCACTCATGGTGCAACCAGGAACTGCTTCATCTTGCACAATGGACACATCTTCCTCTTATGTGTGGATTGCATAGTGTCTGTCCTGGTTTCAACTGAGATAGACTTAATTTTCTGTCTAATAGCTGTTGTAGTGCTGACGCTTTTAGTTATTGCTAGGCAGTTGTAGTGTCTGTACTAAGTCCAGAACTTTTCAGATTCTCACATCCTGCCAGGTGCACAAGAAGCTGTGAGTCCACAGCCAGGACAGCTTGCCCAGACTGGCCAAAGGGATATTCCCTACCATACAGCATCATGTTGCAAAGATAACTGGGGAAGCTAGCTGGGAGGCAGGATTTCTGCTCAGGAACAGACTGAGCATCAGATTTTTGCTGGCTTTTTTCCCTTCTATGTGTTGTGATTATTAATATTACTTTTCTTTGTTATCCTATTAAACTGCATTTATGTGAACCCAGGAAGTTTTTCCCCATTCTCCTCCTCATCCCCTTGGGCAAGGGGTGGGGTTGAGGTGTGGTGT
Source organism: Porphyrio hochstetteri (assembly GCA_020800305.1). Taxonomy (NCBI): domain Eukaryota; kingdom Metazoa; phylum Chordata; class Aves; order Gruiformes; family Rallidae; genus Porphyrio; species Porphyrio hochstetteri. The sequence goes on from CM036905.1 coordinate 38,660,224, forward strand.
AGGGGGGTAAGCAAGAAGCTGCATGATGCTTACTTACTGGTTGGGGTTAAACTATGACACACAGCGAGGAAATAAATAGTAGCAGTTCTATTTCAAGTTAATTCATAAAACAAAAGGCTTTTGAACTGCTCTAAAACCATTTTTAGCATTAAACAAGCTATTTTTTCCACAGTAGGAAGTCAACATGCTTATTTCCTGGGGAAGATCTCCATTAAAAAATATAGTTTTGCAGCAGATACAACTAAAGCACAACAAGGAAAAAGCAAATAATGGTTAAATGAGAGCAGGGGCTGTTGTAATTTGGTATGTCTGGGTTCTGGTGGAGGAGGGAGAACTGCAGGGGTGGCTTCTGTAAGAAGCAGCCAGAAGCTTTCTGTAGGCCTGACAGAGCAAACACCAGCTGGCTCAAGACCAGAGTTGTTGTTGACCAAGGCCAAGCCCATCAGTGATAGTCACAGCACCTCTGGGTATCACATTGTGGCTACCAGTGGCTTTTTGCCACCAGAGAAGGGAGTGAGAAGATGTAAGAAACTGTTCAGACACCAATGCCAGGGAAGAAGGCCAGGGAAGGAGGGTGGGGAAGGATGAGGCGCTCCCAGTGCTGAAGAGAAAGATGACCCTGCAGCCCATGGAGAAGATCATGGTAGAGCAGGTGTCCCCCCACAGCCCATGGAAGATGACAGGGAGCAGAGACCCTAACTTCAGCCCTTGGAGAGACCCCATGCTGGAGCAGGTGGAGACATACAGAAGATGCTGTGATCAATGTTGGAGGAAGCCTCTGCTGGCACTTGCAGCCCGTGGAGACATGAGAGAGACAGAGAGAGAACCATGCCAGAGCAGGTTTGCTGGGGGGACACTTGTGACTCCTTGGAGGATCAGGATGGAACAGTCTGGGCTTGAGAGACTGAGAGACATTCTACGATTTGTGACTGCACCCCATGGCAGTGACCCACACTGGGGCAGCTGGTGAAGAGCAGAAGCCCTGCAAGAAACAACTCACATTGGAGAAGTTTGTGGAGGATTGTCTCCCATGGGTGGGACCCCACGCTGGAGCAGAGGAGGAGTGTGAGGAATGCATGCCCACCCCCGCCCCCCACCCCGATAAGAAGGGAAAAAACTGTTGAGGAACTGACCAAAAACCCATTCCCCTAGTCCCTGCTCCTCCCCATGCCACAATGGGGGGAAGAAGGGAGCAAAATCATGACTAAAGTGAAGCCTGCTAAGAAGGGAAGGATGGGGGGAGGTGATTTAAAATCTGGATGCACTTCTCATTACCCGACTCTGGTGTCACTGGGTGTGCAGTGCAGTGTAGCAAATTAGAGAGTTCTCTTTCCTTTATTCTGTGCTGAGTCTGTTTTGCCTGTGACACTAATTGCAGGATGATCTCTCTCTGTCTTTATCTCAACTCCTAAGCCTCTCCCCTGTCCAGCTGAAAAGGGGACTGATAGAGTGGCTTTGGTGAGCATATGGCCTCCAGCCAGGGTCAAACCACCACAGGGGCAGATGCAAGCTGCAACATTCAGATAGGACCTTTTCCAGTGTTTGGGAGATGTTATACCACTTGACTAAAAATTTGGATTTTAGTCTATTTATATTTCAAACTCACTGACAAAAATCACTACAGTCCTGGCCTGTTTAAGTGTGCTAGGAAATAGAGGAGAAAATATTTAAAGGTAACTTCAAGATAATAAGATTGCCATTTTCAAATCTGGAGTTGTCAGTATGCCAGAGACTTGGCACATTTCTTTTCATAGCTGTATTTTTTCCCAGTAGACAGGATGAATCAGTTACTCAACCGCTTATTCACATTTGAGTGTTAGCTATTATGGGCATATCTTTATTTACTTAGAGAGGCTGAAAATACCTGTTCACAAATGTTATGCCACTCAAAGCACTAACACACTGCACAATAATGCAAATTAGGATAAAGAGGCAGTTCAGAAAAAAAAGAAATACTTAGAAAAAGCATTAAGGTTAGGTGAAGTGAACCTACTGAGTGCTTTTTGCTTCTTTTGTTCTTCACCCTGTGGTTCCTCACAGGCAGACACATAGCTGAACTTTTGAACTAGCATATCTAATGGTTTGTTCTGTCTTTGCAGGTTGGTTTGGCCCTGCACAGTGAACAAGTACCCACACAACTACTTACTCAGTAATGCTCTCCCACATGCCCTGGGGCAACAGGAAAAAAAAAAAAAAAGAAAAAGGTAACAATAAAAACAGCTTAATAGGTGAAGGAAGTGTGGGAGATGAAAAAAAAGGAAAAAAAAAAGACTCACCTCCATCTCAGAAAATCAGCCTCCAAACAGTAGTCACTTCAGAAGCCACTACCACCATCCCCAATCTCCCTTTTTAATACCGAGCCTGACATTACATGGTATGAAACATTCCCTTTGCCATTTTGGATTAGCTGTCTTGGCTGTATCCACCCCCAACCTGCTAATGGTTTCACAGGTTTACTGCCTCCATCAAACTCTCCACCTGATGTTGCTTTATTCACCAAAAGAAATTAAGTTTCAACCCAACTAGGCACAGTATGCTCTAGAATAAATCCAAAGAGTCTGCATATGGCTTTAACGTCCTTTAATCACTGGTAATGCTGGCATCTCATAAAAGGTTAGGAGCACATGATGGATGCGGTTCATCTGACCAAAGGAAGATGTGTCTGATCTAGCTACATAAAATTGCCTTTACAGACAATAATGTCAGAAGAGGTGCCTTGAGAACACAACTCAGCTGGCTGACTTTAGGGACCTCCTTCACCTGCTTAAATAGAAGCAGTTCATACCATCTGAGCCTGGAATGTTGGACATGAGGCCTTTAAGGTGCGTGAGTTCTGAAGTATCAGAGTCTATTGAAATCTGCTGCAGTTGTAACTTCAATGGGAATCTGATGTAACTATCCCCTGCTGTCCTGATTTCATCTGAGACAGAGTTAATTTTCTTTCTAGTAGCTGGTACAGTGCTGTGTTTGGGATTTAGTATGAGAATAGTGCCAGTAACACACTGATGTTTTTAGTTGCTGCTCGGTAGTTGTGTACCATCTGCACTAAGCCAAGGAGTTTTCAGCTTCCTCACCCAGCCAGGTGCAGAAGCAGCTGGAAGAACACAGCTAGGACAGCTGATGCAGACTGGCCAAGGAGATATTCCCTACCATAGAATGTCATGCTCCCTATGGGAGGCTAACTGGGAGCTGGGGGTGCTGCAAAGTGGATGGAGGAGGGTTTTTTCTCCCTTCTGCACATGGTAAGCAATTGCATTTGTGCACTACCAGGTTCTTAAGGTTGTAATTATTGTTATTCTCTTACTTTGCTACCATGTTAAACTGTATTTATCTCAATCCATGAAGTTGGGGTTTTTTTTCCCATTCTCCTCCCCATCCTCATAAGGGCTGAGCAAGCAGCTGTGTGGTGCTTAGTTACCATCTGGGGTTAAACTACAACACAAATAAAGAAGGTGCCCAAACAACCTGATCTTTAGCCTCTCATTTCTGCAGAGGGATTTATCTGGAGTTTACTGCCATGCTAGCAATTGGCTTTACTAGCTGTGAGTTTGGGGAGGGAAACGGAATGAGAGAAAGATACTGCTGAATCTGAGCAAGCATTAGGAGAAAAATTCATCTTCCTGGCTACAGGTAACCAAGGTAGTAAGATGCTTTGGTGGGTGCCTGACAAAATTGTGATTCACTGAGTACTGTCTGGGGCTTTATGTTCTCAGGCAGATTTATAAGCCTCTGCCAGTAACAGCTGTCCTTTTAGGAGCCTGCAGAGACTGGAATGCAGCTGTGACTCCCTTGGCCTTGGGATAACTTGAAGGGTAGTAGACAACATGGGATAAACCTTGTGAGTGATGGATAGCAGGTGGTTTGGGAACCAGTTATGAACCTCTACCAAACCAGGTGGAAGTATCTCTAGAGCAGCCTAGAGTCTATGATTAGCCATCCTTTAGCTGGCTAAAAATGTGGTTTTTGTGGGTTTTGTTTGTTTGTTTTCATCCTGAAGGATCAGGTATGCAATGTAAGGTACAGCACATAGGCTGGAAAGAAAATAAGAGAAGAAGGAAAAGTGAGTAAACAGCAATGAAATTAGAAACTGAGGTCAGATATGAATGACTTGCAGGGTTCAGTAGAGGCTGCTCGCTGGCCAGGGAGAGATGCTGTGACCTGATAGTACTTGGGTCAAGAGTTTCTTCCACCAGCAAATCCTAGACTCTGCTGCCCAAAAATACAGTTGCCAATCATTTATAATGGAATAGTTTCAATTATGGAATAAGGTTGGTGGCTTTTGGAGGTTTTTTGTAGTTATGGAGAATTTTAGACATTGCTTGAGGGGAAAATTGAAACTCTTCTATTTTAATTTTTCCTGTAATTTTTTTACTCTATAAATAGTTGGGTTCAAAATTGTCTGTGGCAGGAATATAGCTGGTGCAGCAACAAGATAATAGATTTTTTTTCCCTTTTAAACTCTAAATACCAAGGTGTTGGTTTTTAAAAATAAAAACAATTATATAAACAATATATTAAAATATGGTGTCATTAATATATCTGAAACAACATAATAGGTAGAAGGCATAGAAGTCATACTTTCTGGGGCATCCGGGGAAAAAAAAGAAAAAATTAAAGCTTAGCATTACAAAGCAATTTCTGACTTAGTGTATTCAAAGCATGAACCAAATACACCAAGTTTTAAAAATGTTAATTGTTCTACCACAGAAGCAGCTAATTTATTTTAGAAATAAATGCTCCTTTTCCCCCTTGAGAAAATTGCTTATTAGAGTTTAAAATAGTAGTGGACTAGAGGGAATGCAGAGTATATTTTAAGTAACAATTTCCATATAAATATAGCTAAAGCCTTTTTAGCTATGCATTTCTATGCATCTATCACCAATATATCTGACTACTGTTGTTGCCAACATTTCATTTTCATTGATTAGTGGAATTTAAAACAAATTTGTTCTAAACACACTAGCAGAATAATTTTCCACTTGAATCATAAAAGTATTGGAATATAAATTCAATACTTTTCAAACCACACCTCAGCTGCTGTAGCCAGTTATCTGTTCCTGCTGTATGAGTGAAATTGTCTTTTCGTCAAGACAGTTAAAGACTTGCCTACCCAGTCTGTTTTGTTTGCATGCACTAATTGGCAATAGAAGTATTTTTGAGATCTGGAAAGGGTCTTCAGCTTTCTGTAACTGTCCCAAAACCATGAAAATGGGAGTGAATGACAGAAGAGATGCTGTGGTAGTTTCAGCTGAAGCTGCTATGACTTTACTGACAGTTGATTGGGCCAATTGCAGAAGTTTCTCTAAAATTCAGTGCTATTTTTATTTTAAGGCTCTTAAATGCTAGCATCACTTGGCAGAGCAGATATTCCGGGAGCAAAACAGGGTTTTGTAGGAATTTTAAAAAACAACTCACCCACCCTTCCCTAAACAAAACCAAACCCCAGTGGGGTTTTGGGTAAAACAGAACCATTTAGTCTTGAAACTGAGCTGGAGATAGCTGATTAAAAGGGCTTTCTTGAGATGTTTTCCATTCCATGGTTTATTTTTTTATTTTTGCTTTTTGTTTAGGAAAGTAACTAATGTCCTAACATTTCCTGGGCTTAGTCCTGTTTCAACTGGAGAACACAGAGATCACAGAATCACAGAATCACAGAATTGTAGGGGTTGGAAGGGACCTCGAGAGATCATCGGGTCCAACCCCCCTGCCAAAGCAGGCTCCCTAATTCAAATAACCACTGTCTTCTTTTCTGACTGCTTTGTATGTGTGAATTCAGAGCTGGGTTTCCAGACTGACAGCCAGGCTGTTGCCAGTTCTGTAGGTATGATCTGGGATTAGAGATCTGCCTTCTTCAGGGCTGTCAATTCAGCATTTGAATAGAAACAGGACTCACACATTATTTAAAGGACTGTACTCTGAATAAATTTTAAATACACTTTTCCATTACAGACTCGAAAGGGCAAGCTATCAATCATTTTAGCAGCTCTCACCCGATGAGCTGGAGTCGAAGTCAGGGTTTCACGAGCGCTGTTTGTTCCCTTTCACAGTGTTGCTCAGTGTCTGGGTGGGAAGAAGTGCCAAGGGCAGATATTCTGAGTTGGCAAAGTTCAAGAACAGGTTATTTTTATTATAAATAACCTTAGTATTTATTTGTAGAAGTTACAGTTTTTACAGATATTTAATACACTGCCAAATTAAGATATAAAATTTCCAGAAAATCAGCACTAATCGTCAAAGAAAACCTGACCTATACTATTTAAATTTTAACTGGCAAAACTATAGTCTCATCCCAATTGATCAAAATCAAGTTTTATGCACATTATTCTGATGTAATTCATATACATTTCTTGTCAAAGGGAAATATCAATCTGAAGTTAAACCATCTTTATAATTCCCAGTGCTAGCAGTGTGATTCAGTGAATTAATGGGGAAGAAATTTGCACTAAGGTGTTCTCAAAGCAAATGGAGAATGATTATTTGAAACTTTCACAGCTGAGTACAGTCATCCTATTGAAAGCATTGTGCATATCACTCATCAGACCCATCAAGCAAATAAAGGCTGTAGTGCTTTTATTTTGTGTTTGATGTTTTAAACGTGTCTCATTATCTAAATGTCCATTAAAGTTGCCTCTTTTATTGCTCTGAAATAATGCAATTGCAGCCAATATGTTAAAATAATATTAGAGTTACAAATTAAAACCAAAACAAGGACATTTCTAGTGTAGGTTGTCACTTCGAGTGAGTGGAATGACAGTTTAAGCTAAAATTTCTTTGCTTTTGTCAGTTCTTGTTAGACCCTTAACATCAAATTAATGTACTGTGAAGTCATTTTTTTAACTTTCATTGCTTGAATAAAATATAACTAGAATGGCTACCGTGAAAACTGAAATGGATAGAAAAAGAAATATAATTTTATAGTGACTTTTGCTCATAAAAAGACACAACTAAAGATGATGCAATATTTGTCCCTATAGACCATAGAACAAGTACCCCAGTTGCTGTCTTTTGTAGAAAACACATGAGTCTTCCACGGAAAATTACTTTGGATATCCCTGTTCTGTTTTTCCGTGGCAGCAAATTTTTCTGTTGAAATAGAGGCCCACAATAATGCCATCTGTTACAGGTGGTTTCAAAGAATGTAAATTAGAAGTTTACAAATTATATTAATGTGGTAAATACTGTGGTCATGGTTACCATCAGCCAAGTTTTTTGTCTTATTAAAGTAGCATTTGTGAAGAAAAAAAAAAATTAATTATGCTGAGGAATTTGTAGTAACATTGCCGTGGAGAAATACTAGCTGATGGTGTTCTTCATATTGTCTCTCATGAGCATGCAAAGAAGTTATGATGAATGTGGAGGAATGTTTCATACTCAATGAGATGCTGTTCGTATGAGATTTGAACATTTTACCAATACAACTGTTTTTCTCATTAATGACTGGAGATTTTTTTTTTAAAGGCTGCACTCATTTTCTACAAGTTCTAAGTATGTATTTAAAGAACTTACTGCACAGTGTCAAAGATGTTACACTTTTCTGTGGATGAGAATAATAAAGGTAAGATATCTTCTTTTTGCCATTATGATCATGTCAGTCAAATCCCTTTATTATTTTCTCTTTTAGTCTATATATCCTTCTACTTAACAGCTGAGATCATCTTCTTTTCAAAACCTTGCACAGGTTATCCTGTAATAGTCCCAAAATCCATTCTTTTTACCCTGCCCTTTTTTCCCCTTCTAGGAACACTTTTTCTATCCCCTCCTGATTACGAATTGTTTCCATCTTACCATGCATGCTTGAAACTACCTCCATATTCTCACATGCATACTAACCTTCCTTTTGTTACTTTGCTGTGACAGAATGGCAAGAGTTGGAAAGGACCTCTGGTGATCATCTTGTACATCCCCTGAACTAAAGGAGATTCACCTGGAGAAGGTTGCAAATTTTTTTCCCCACTTTTTGCCACCAGAGAAGGGAGTGAGAAGATGTAAGAAACTGTGCAGGCATCAAGTCCAGGGAAGAAGGAGATGTGGGGGGTAGGCGCCTCAGGTGCCAGAAAGAGATTGCCCTGCTGCCTGTGGAGATAGACCATGGTGAAGCAAGCCCATGGATAATGACAGGGAGCAGAGATCCGATCTACAGCCGGTAGAGGACTCCATGCCAGAGCGAGTGGAGACACCCGAAGGACGCTGTGACCCTGCGGGAAGCCTGCATTGGAGAAAGCTCCTGGCAGCAAAACTTGCAGGCTGTGGAGACCCACCCACGCTGGAGCAGGTTTGCTGGGGAACTTGTGACTCTGTGGGGAACCAGGCTGGAACAGTCTGGGCCCGAAGGTCAGCACCCCATGGAAGAGAGCCGCACTGAGGCAGTTGGTGAGGAGCTGATGCCCTGACAGAAAGGACTCAGAGAGATGTTCATGGAGGACTGTCTCCCATGGGTGGGACCCCACGCTGGAGCAGGGGAAGAGTGTGAGGAATGCCCCCCAGGTAAGAAGGAAAACAACTGGTGAGGAACTGACCAAAAACCCATTCCCCCAGTCCCTGCTCCTCCCCATGCCACAATGTCTGGGGGAGGGAAGAAGGGGGCAAAATCATGACTAAAGTGAAGCCTGCTAAGAAGGGAGGTGTGGAGGGAGGTGCTTTAAGATCTGGTTGCACTTCTCATTACCCGACTCTGGTGTCACTGGGTGTGCAATGCAGTGTAATAAATTAGAGAGTTTTCTTTCCTTTATTCTGTGTTGAGTTTGTTTTGCCCATGACACTAATTGCAGGATGATCTCTCTCTGTCTTTATCTCAACTCCTAAGCCTCTCAATATATATTTTCTCCCTTGTCCAGCTGAAAAGGGGACTGATAGAGCAACTTTGGTGGGCATATGGCCTCTATCCAGGGGCACACCAACATAACATAAAAAAATTACTTATAGCCAGGTTGTATAATAATAAAATCACACTTCACACAGCAGGATTGACTTATGAGCAGAATCAATTTCTTGTTTGAGCACTTATTTGGGGATGAAGAAGTGACAAAATATGCTAAGAATTATATGTCTGTATTTTCTATTTGAATACAATAAAAATTCTTATAGCAGATGTAATTTCTGTTGCAGTAAAAAAGTTGGACCAATGAAGATTTAGCTTAATGTGTGTCAAAATTTATTGTTAATGGGAAGCTCCAAGAGAAGTAATTTTGCACAAATACAAGGAGATACTAAGAAAATGTAAAGTAATTTAAGATTGTATGTTTTATCTTTGGTCAGTTATAGGTAATAATTCTTTGTATTCATATAGAAAGGAAACATAATTTTTCACTATGAAATCATTATAAGGCTAAAAGTACCTTACGTTAATTAGATTGGGTAAGAAAAAAGTTGAGAAAATTACACTAACATTTTAATGATTTTTTCATAATCCTGAGGAGAAAAAGAGTGGTGTCTTCATACATTTTTTTACTGACTTTGTAGTCAGCAAAACAAATGAAGATAATTCATCATTTTCCACATCGGAAAATCTATTTCATAAACTGTAAGAGCTCCTGTACACTTTCAACTTCTTAATATTTTATGTTTACACTTTCCTTAAAAATGAATGCTTTATTATTTGCAGTCAGTTCAGCAGAGATACTTCTTTGGTCATTTTAGAAATAGGTATCCCACCCCCCCTTCTTATCTACTATCCAAATTTTAAAGATCTCAGTATCATCTTTTTCAGGTTTATGTAGAATAGCACATTTTCCACTAAATTCAGTGGAGAGATCTTTGTCCCTCAGCTAAGGAAATGCATTCAGTTCTGATATTCTTTAGGACCATAAGAAATACCGAGGAAATGAGTCCAAGCTCGAGTGTCATGCAAAGAGCAGTTTCTGTGCTTAATTTACTGTGTTCCATTGAAGGCTGTTTTGCTTTGTAATAGTGTTTAAATGCTAAGGAAAGAATTATGTTGCAAATAGTAACTGTATTTGTATATGTTTATATGGACTATATGGCCACCAGAGGTCCATCCAAGCAGATTTATCCCACGATGCTATAAAAGATATATTAAAATGTTAGTAGAAAAGGATTATATCATTAATTAAATAGTAGAATAGATCAAACAACTGTTTTATCTTCATACATTAATTTCACATCGTTTATATTCATGACCTTAGATTACAAATTTCAAAGCAGTTAATGATTGCATCTTAGGGCTCAAGCATTGGGCCTTTAATTCCCCTAAATTGTCATTAATTGGCTGTAAAGACCCTGATAGCTGCTTCTAACTGCTATATTTAACATAAGTTGGCATGTACAATACTTGAACAATAATTGACATGGTTTGAAACCGTGCACCAACTTCATGTAGGATAAGTCTATGCCAAGCCATGGCCACAGATAAGTGATGGGGTTGGTAGAATATCGTTGTTTCAGTGTTGCTACTGTTTATAATGCTTTTTCTCTTCCCACCCAGATGTATGCAGACAACTGGAAAAATTGCAGCATGGTTCTGATCAGGATCAGTGCTAATGATGTCAGTGGAGAAACACCAGTGGCAAAGTGTCCAACTACTGATTTTCAAGTTTGTTTTCATTTATTTATTTATTTTCCCTAAATTGGTCCATTGGGAACCTGAGGCAATATGCTGCCTGCTGCACTCCACAGCTCTCTGCCCGCGGTTACTGCCTCTACAAATGAGAGTGTTCCCAGTCTGCCAGAAAAAAGTCAGATCCCACTCTGCAAAGTAAGTTTGATGAAATCTGGTTGATAATGCTTGAAAGGAAAGCCCTCTTTTGCTTGCACAGGGTGGCTGGACCATGCCACAGATAACCCCCTTGATGGCCATTGAGTTAAATGGCCAAGATCAGTACTGCACTCAGTTAGATGGGGAGGAGGGTGCTTGCCTGGGACCCCAGAAATTGTCCCTGACACTGCAGAAAGGGTGAAGCAGAAAGTATAGAAATTTCAAGGCTGCTTTCTGATGTCTCTGCTCTGCACACACCAGGATTTTGTCTGCACTGAATGTATACGCATAAGATGCAGCGGAGTTATTCAATCAACAGAATTATTTGTGTTTTACAGCAGTACCTACAAGTTAAAGTGACCCTTTATAAAACCTTTGCAGGTAAGGGTATCTTTGCAAGGAGGTTTGTATTTTCAGGAATGATATCAAGAAGTCATAGATATGTTTAATATATGACTCAGCTGGGGGAAGTTACACACATGTTTTTCAGGGAGGAATGAGAGTGTGTTTGTCCTGATGAGATTCCATTCTGGATATCTGCATGCTGTTTTTCATAAATTCCTTTTATTGGTTTGCATTATTAGGTATAAGGGTATAGAATTCATTATGTTTCCTAATTATTTCTCTGACGTTGCTATGCATAGCTTAATGTTTTCTTCTTTGTAGAACAGAAGTACTCGCATTTTAAGAACATTAAATGGTCTAACTAATTTATAGAAATGCTACAGAATAGAAAGGTCCCTTCATATTTCAAGGGTAAGTTATTCAGTACTGATCTTTCAGGCCAAATAGTTTAATAGATTTGTATAGTATTTAATATGAAAAATGAGCGTGAGAAAATGGAACTGATATGATTTGAAATGACTGAAACCCTCAAAAAAGGCTATAAAATGACATATCTGCCTGTAGCTGTGCTGTAAGGTATGGTACAACCATGGTGACTGGATTACAATCCAATATTGAATCTAGATGACATTAAAGTTTAGATCCTGTTGAAGATTAGGATTTTTATACTGCATGGGACAGCGATGTCTTGTCTCCAGAGTGAGAAAGGACAAATGCACATATTTTGATATCTTCAGCAAAATTTGATACTTGACATCAGTACAGCACAGATATCCTGCCTGATCACCACCAAATGCTTGTTTCAGCTGCTATAAATCAATAGTAAGTTTTTGATATATGCTGATGCAGAGCAGAAGAAACCTGGACAGAGTTTCCCTACATAGAATGGGAACTGTTTCTTTACATAGTTTCTCCTTGCCAAATGAAGGATTAATGTTTTTTTCTTCATCGTTGTGCTTTGCAGCCTGTTTATGAAAAAATGATTGCTGTTGCTTCTGGAGAAATAATTTGCTTTGTGTTTACCAGAGTACCTGAAATCCTCTTAGACACAACATGGTTAAAGAAGAAAATATCTTGATTCTAGTAAAACAAAGGCTTAGATTCTTGACTATGAAATTGGAAATAAAGTTGCAAGAAAAAAACCCCAACCTACCCAAAAGCAACCAATACCAGCAAAACACAGTTCTAGATCACTCTTGACAGCAAGAACCTTCTGCAAGTCATCCAGGATAAGAATTGATCAAGCATATAAAGGATGAGAGCAACCTGCATTCAGTTCTCCTCCTGCTTCTTTCCCCATGAGCTGACTGATGCTAGAGCCCTTTCCAAGGCCACTTAGACTCCTTCAGTTCTAAGGATATGATGACACTCTCAATTCAATGCCCATTATGCATTTCAGACACATTTCTCAGATACTCCGAATCCACATAGATACACAGAAGGCAGAAGCAGCGAGGATGGTTTTGGGCTCCTTGATCTTCAGCCACCTAGTTTCAGTAAGGCATCATTTCACTCTGATTTCTGATTTCCCATTTACAGTCCTGAAACATAACTTCAGACCTTTCAGTCCTCATTCCCAGAGGACTTGGGGCCGTGAACACAGTAAGAGGCAGAGCTGATTGCAGTAACTTTCTGTTAGCAAACACTTCCATTAAATAAGGATAATTCTTTTTTGATTTCTCTGCCTGATGCAGAAACAGTCTCACTGAAGCAACACTTTGTGGGGCTGATTTTGTTTTTTTTTTTTTAGAGGCTCCTAACAAGTGGCAGCACTTTAAAAAATATTTCTATGAAGCCGATGATGTAAATATCTTTCATAATTTTCACATTTTTATAAAAAAAACCCCAAACAACAAAAAACCTGCTAATTTACTGTACCACATGTATTCTTAATAACTATATTCTGTCATAGAGACTGCTGGTCAAATATAGAGGCTGATTTTTCTTACTTAGTTTCTGCTACAGTACACAGACTTCCATGATGCATTAAAGGGAATATTTTCCAGTTAACTGCAAGAATTTATTTTTTTAAATGATTCTGGTAGTCTCAGGTAATTATAATGTGTCTTCCCCAGCAGTAATGGGCACCACAGGAAATGAAACTGCAGTACAGACTTAATCAAATCTGAATGACAAGGTCATTGGAAAGGTAATTTTTTTTTTTTTCATATTGGCAACATGGTCCATAAAAAGAATTACATTTGAATGTAAGCTAATGTGCCAAATCATTTGCTCATAATTTTCATTTCATTAGTGCCATCTAATTACTTATTAATTACTTAAGAGCAGTAGCCATTCTAAAGTGGTTGTTGCTAAGATCTCCAGTGTTTTTCGAAGTAAACCCTGCAGAGTCTGCAGTTCATCGTCTGTTTTTATATTTTCAGTGTTTATCCATTCATGACATAAGCACACTTAGTATATTCAATGACAAGTGATTCATTATTAAGGCCCCCAGATTTCAATAACTGTCAGAATTTTCATTCTTTATGCCTTCAACTTGCCTTGTATCTTCATTTTCCACCCAAAAAAAAACCCAACCAAAAAAAGACACTAGTACAGCTCAAAGGCCTCGAGTCTTTGTTTGAAAAAAAGGAATAAAAGAGAGAGAAACTTCATCAAAGGTCAGTTTTTCCCTCCTACCCTTTTGAGTTGGAGAAAATAGTGACTTGAAAGAAATCCTCTATTAGGTTGTTATGAACTGCTTTTCAGGGGAAGATATTGCTCAAATCTGTGGGCGGTCCCAAAAGGCTACAGGACGTATTTTTCTGTCCTTCTGGCTGCAGTCATCTCATCTTAAAGCCCTGAAGATGTATGTCAGAAAGAAAAAGAAAGAAAGAAAAGATTTTACCCATGATTCAGGAAGGCCAGGCCTGTCTGGGCAATACAACATAGAAACAATTGTATTTCTTCTCTATCTGTTACTCTAAAGGAATTGCAGATTATGAGAGACTCTTATAAACCACAATGTTCTTGTCTATGAATTCCTGCTTTTTATCTAGGCATGTGAAATTGGTTCACAGGTAGAGTTTTTGACAGACAGATGACCCACTATCTGAAAGAAAATCAAGCCTGATGACCCTCTTGAAGTTGCAACATACCTGAATTTTTTCTTTTGCTTTTCTTTGGTTTTAGGGTTGTTTGGTTGTTTCTTTTGTTTTCCTCAAGTTTTTTGTTTTGTTTTGTTTTAGGGTATTTTTTGTTTGTTTGTTTGTTTTGGTTTTTTGATAATGCTAAATCAAATCAAATTGATTACAGAGGTTTTGCTGAAAGCAAATAGCAGAGGACTAGGTTCTCAAAACTGGGAGTTAGGTTGCAGGATTGACAACGTACTATACAGACTGCAAGGTGACACTTGCCTTTATCACCATTATGTAATAGGAAGAATGTATAGAGAGGAAATGTGGGATGTTTGCTTTGCATGAGCCACTGTTAAATTCTGCAATACTGGGAGATACCCACTCTGGATTAATTTTCTGTGCAGTTTTTTCATCTTCTATGAACTACCTTTATATCTTGGTTACAGAAACAAAAATGATGCAAGATGAGGGGTAGTTACTTGTGTTCAAATCCTCTTCCTGTTAGATTCAAAGCAAGCAGTAGAACGTGAGATCTTCTGGATGAGAACCTGGATCTTTTTAGATGCCACTGGGTATTAGCACAAATACCTTATGAATTCTACTAATAGCTGACATAGGATTGGAATATTTCTTCTTCAACACTGGCAGTAAGAATCAGTTAATAATTCAGAAGTAGTCTTATGTGTTTTAATTTTCTCCTTTGTTTTTACTGGATATGAGAAAAACAACCCATCAAATGCTCTTAATACATAGAATTTATGTGGTATAAAACCTAAAGTATATAAAGATTGCTGAAATTTTACAGACTGGAATAAATTCACAAACATTTGGAAGTTATGTTTTTCTAATCTTTATTTAGTGGGTGCTGAATAAATAGCAGATTCTGCTGTTTAGAATTTATAACAACAAACAGCAGATTTTGTTATTCCACTATATATTCTTTTCCTACATTTCTAATCATTTTTCACCTATGTGCCAGTAAAATTTGTTCAGCTATCCACAAATCTGACAAAACAAGGCCTCCTGGCTGTTTTGGAAGGAAGAGGGCACTTTTGTGACAGAGTTACACATTAGTAACCAAGTAGTAACCTTTGGAAGGTGTGCATGCCGTGGTCAGGATCTCTTCCGATGTTCCAAAGTGTCTGTTCCCTTCATAGCATGTCTGAAGTAGATTGCTAGGGGACCTGTCTGAGCAGGGATGCATGATGCAGACAAAGCTAATGGAAAAAACATGCACAGCAAGAAACCTAGAGGCCTTTTTTGTTTTTTTCTTTTCCTCCTACTGAAAGCTACAAATCAAGTTAGAAAAAAAAGGTAATTTTTGGAAAGTGTTATTTTTGCAGGAAGTTTCTTCCCATCATATAATCTTTCTGTTAGTATCAAAAGCAAAACCTGTAATTATATGGTAATGGTCTGAAGACACAAATAAAGAGAGATGATATGTAGGATCAACAGCTCCATGGAACAAAGCAGACAAAGTTTCTGTCATACAAACCCTTTTTGCGGCTTCCTATTTGTCCTGTATTTTTGTGGTGTTCTGAAATAATTCTCAATTCCTTGACCTATTTACAGGAATACAGTATAGATCCAACTTCAAAAGATTTAGTCTTGATTACTTCTTTCAGGTGGAGAATCACTTTAATCTCAAACACTAAAACCTTGCATGACACCATTCTGTTGTCTCTCAGTAAAATAATGTGTATACATTTACTTTTATTCAAGTCTGTGAGTAATTGTAATGCAGTAACAAATGTACAGATGAATATTATACTCAACTTTACTGAGAATTCTGATCAAGTAAAATTTTAGCCTGACTTCCAGAGGAAATGAAAACCCAGTGTAGATGACTCTCTGTCTTCTCTACTAGTCATTTAACCTATTTGATAACTTCACCCAACTTAGAATTTTAATGAGAACAGCTTTACAGGTAAAGAGAAAATATCCCATTGATGTGAAAGGTAGCTTGTGTGTTTAACCCTTGTCAACTCACCAGAAAATCCACGTGAAGGAGACCTCTGTACCCCAAATGCAAGAAAGTTTCAATTGGAGCTTGAATATTCTTTGAAGCCAGAGAAAGAAATCTGTAGGAAAACACGGTCTATTTTTTCAGATATTCATAGGGCTACTTGTTAATAGCAGTCATTAATCTGAATCAGAGTTACTGTATACTTAGTGCTAATAAATTTTTTCTCTAAAGAAGATATTCAGGATTAACAGTGCTGTGGTTCCACAGGTTATGTCAGGCAGTGTAAAGTGAACGAATATTCTGCCAAAAATCAGTAAGGCCTGAAGGAAAACAAATACTATATCAACTATTGTATCTGAAAAAGAACATTCCAAGAATTTATTTTTGTTGTATATTACTCATGTTTATTTCTCTTTGTGATTTTTAAAAGGTAAATACATCACTTGACTCAGAATGCAAAAAGTTTGAAATAGGAAGAATACCAATGAAACAATGACTATTTTGTTCATTATTAGCATTTAGCACTATCTCAGATGATTAAAGTGGGTCATCCTGTATCATTGTTGAGAAAGTAACAGAGCACAATAATCTAAAATTAGCTGCTGCCAAGGCTGGAGTATGTATGTCTCACATTATCGCTGTGAAATGTCTGAACTAGTATATTGTGAAACACATCATTAGGAGTGTTTTATAGGTAATTTACTGAAAGAAGTGAGTTTTGGTTAGGAATACCTGTGGGAATAAGGGGTAAAGGGGTCATATTCACAGGGTGTCAGCAATAAACTGCCCAACAAAGTTTTTCCTGTCGTGCCTGTTTATTTGTTGAGTAACACACCAGGACTTGTGAACACCACCACTCCAGGTGATAAATCATTACCTCCTCACAGCTATCATAGCTGTAAGACACTCATCAAGGAGTGTCAGTTTAGTCTTACTTTTCCACACCCACAGAGGAAAGGGACATATATTGCACATTGTGAATAGCATAAAATAAGAATCAAAGCCAGGACATCTCAAAGCCTGCTATAAAAGGCTATCATCATATACACATATATATCTATATATCTCGTGCAAATAGGACCTAGGGAGTTCAAAACAAGCTCTTATCAGATCTCCTCTGTGGGACCTACTACCAGAAAAGATGTGCAAATATCTAACTTTCCTTCCTAATTACACTTACATAGGAATTTTGTCAAAGGGAAGAGGAACTCTAAGTGGTTTCACTTGCTGTTCTGAGTCTTTCACTTTCTTTTATGCACAGCATATATGAAAACCAAAACCAGGGAAGCATCCACCAGTTTATGTCTTTGTTATAGGCATGACATTACATTTTTCTTTTGGTGCATTGCTGCTCCAAGCAGAGAGAAAGTGCTGAGAAGTCTAATTCAAAGGTGGTGGCACAGATTGTTCTATCTGCCTAGGCTCAGGGACTCCTGTGCAGTACTGGAGTCCAGCTTTGCACAACCTAATGCAGGCATTGGGCACAAACATGCTCTTCTGGGGGGTTGTGTGCACTGAACTTACTTCCTGTTTTGCATAGTACTTACAGTCATAGAATCACAGAATCACAGTGTGGTTTGGGTTGGAAGGACATTGGTGTCAAACTTTCTGAGGGTGAACTCAATCCCACTGTCCATGTCACTGATAAAGATGTTAAACAGCAGTGGTCCAATACTGATGACAAGGAATGCTGCTCATGTTTGATCTCCACTTGGACACTGAGACACTGACAGTTTGAGTGTGACCCTCCAGCCAATTCCTTATCCTCTGGGTGGTCCATCAGTCAAATACATGTCCCCCCAATTCAGAGACAAGGATGTTGGGCAGGACAGTGTCATATGCTTTGCACAAGTCCAGGTAGTCTTCCACTCTTCCCTTATCCACCAATGCTGTAACCCCACCATAGAAAACCACCAGGTTTTTCAGGCATGATTTGCCCTTAGTGAAGCTATGTTTGCTGTACCAGTCACCTTATTTTCCATGTGCCTGGGCATAGTTTCCAGGACAATCTGCTCCATAATTTTGCCAGGCACACAGGTGACAATTCCTGGCCTGTATTTCCCCAGGTCTTCCTTTCATCCCTTTTTAAGAAAGGGGGTTATGTGTCCCCTTTTCCTGTCAGTAAGAACTTCACCAGACTGCTGTGACTTCTCAAATGTAATAGAGAGTGGCTTCACCACTTCATCTGCCAGTTCCCTCAGGAGATGTGGATGCACCTCATCAGGTCCCATGGACTTGTGCACCTTCAGATTGCTTAGATTTTTTTGAACTTGATCTTCTTCCACATTGGGCAGTTCTTCATTCTCCCAGTCCCTGCCTTCTGTGACCTGGGCAGTGTGGCTAGAACACTCACTGGTGAAGACTGAAGCAAAACAGTCATTTAGTACCTCAGCCTTCTCCATATCCTGAGCAATCAGATCTCCCGTTACATTCCAGAGAGGGCCCATATTTTCCCTCATTTTCCTTTTATCATCAATGTACCTATGAAACCTCTTCCTGTTGTCCTTGACATCCCTGAATATATTTAATTCTATCAGGGATTTAGCTTTCCAAACCTGATCCCTGGTTGCTCAGGGAGTTTCTCTGTATTCTTCCCAAGCTACCTGCACTTGCTTCCTCCCTCTGTAGGCTTCCTTTTTGCGTTTGAGTTTGCCCAGGAGCTCCCTAACTGTTCTTCCTTGTTCCCAGTGTATTTGCATAACGGCATTTCAGTTGGGGCCCGAATGAAATTGACTTACTGGCTGGAGTGGTTGGAATTTTAATGTACTTTACCAGTGTTTATGGCTAGTTCATCTCCACTAGACTTCATAGAATGGTCTGGAATGGAAGGGACCCCAAGGATCATAGAGTTCCAACCCCCCTGCCACAGGCAGGGTGACCAACCTCCAGGCCTGGATCTACATACACATGGTTGCCCAGGGCCCCATCCAACCTGGCCTTGAACACCTCCAGGCATCCACCACCTCTCTGGGCAGCCTGTTCCAGCACCTCACCACTCTCTCTGTAAAAAACTTCCCCCTAGTATCTAATCTAAACCTTCCTTCCTTTAGTTTTAATCCATTCCCCCTTGTCCTGTCATTGTCTATCCTTTTAAAAAGTTGATTCCCCTCCTGTTTTTATGCTCCCTTCAGGTACTGGAAGGCTGCAGTGAGGTCCCCCAGCAGCCTTCTCTTCTCTAGGCTGAACAAACCCAGCTTCCTCAGCCTCATTTTGTAGAGGAGGTGCTCCAGCCCTCTAATCATCTTTGTGGTCCTCCTCTGAACTCTCTTCCACAGAGTAGAGAGGGACAATCACCTCCTTGTCCCTGTTGTCCACCCTTCTTCTGATGGAACCCAGGATAGCGTTGGTCTTCTGAGCTGCAAGAGCACACTGCTGGCTCATGTTAAGTTTCTTGCCCACCGTGACACCCAGCTACTCTCAAGGAGCTCTTCTCCCAGTCTGTAAATATGTCTGGGATTCTTCTGTCCCAAGTACAATACCTTACACTTTGCAGGGTTGAACCTTCAAGTATGCTGCAGCGTGTCTAGCACATCTCCAAGCAAGAGGCTGAGGGCCATCAGTGGCACTCCATCCCTCCAGCCTTGGCATGTCATCCTGCAACTTGTGGAAGGCAAGCATGATATTATGTCCCTCCTCCTCTGAGCATAGTTTAAAGCTCTGTCAATGACCCCCACTAGCTCCAGGGCAAAAAACCATTTTTCCCCTTTGATAAAAGTTAATCCCATATGACTTCAGCAAGCCAGGTGCTGAGTAGACCATTCTTTTGTCAAAAACCCCAAAATGGTATTGGTAACACCAGCCACAGAGACATGTAATAATGGACTGTGTCCATCTGTTTCTCCTGATGTCGCTGCCTGCAACTAGAAGGAGCTGTGCTCCAGATTTTTTCAGTAACCCTCCCAAGACCTGAAGTGTCTTTTGATCGCTTTTTGAAAGCACGTTGTGCTTTCACCAGCACTCACATAGAAGAGCAGCAGTGGGTAGTAGTTCAAGGGACATACCAGGCTGTGGAGCTTCCTAGTCAGCTTTCCTAATTCTATAATTAGAATACATTTAGAGAGTGAAATTAATTTATCAACATTTATACTAACATTTTTTGTAGGTTGATTGATTTATTTCTGTTGGTTTTTTTCATTCAAGCCCAATTATTTGTATAGCTTGAAAAATAAGGGGGAAAAGCACAATCAAAAGCAACTTGCTGCCTTTGGAAAAAGTTACATGAAACAAGAAGTAAAGGCACATGACAGAACAAGATTTGTTAGTCACAGTTTTTATGCTTTTGTCCTGGTTTTGCCCCAGCTGAGAGCCGAGCACCATGCAGTGTCTTGCTTTCTAAGAAGGGGTGTGTGCGTGTGTGTGTGTGTGTGTGGAATTGGGAGATGGCGGAGAGGAGGGGGAGGGAAGGAAAAAGAAACTTAAAAAACCCAAACCAAAATCTCATGGGTTGGTATAAGGACAGTTTACTGGGACAGCAGAGAGAGAGTTATAACAATAATAGGACTTTATAGCATAATATACAAAACTGGTGACACACAATGCAGTTTCTCATGGAACCACACAGCTCAGGCTGTGCAGCTCAGAGCCATCCTGAAATTTGACCATCCCCAAAAACCACACATCCTGGAGGTGTGCCCTCTTCCCCTCACCAGCCCCCCTTTATGCTGAGCATGACATAATTGATGTGGAGTATCTTTGGCCATTTTGAGTCACCTGTCCTGGCTGTGTACCCTCCCAGCTTCCTAGGTGTCCGTCTCCACCCCCCCACCCCCGTCCCCTTTCCTTCCTGCCTTCTCCTTAACAGGACAATATGAACAACTGAAAAGTCCATGACTGCTTGGCAACAACAAAAACATTAGTGTGTTACCAGCACTGCTTTCATCCTAACTCCCAAACGGCATTCCATCCACTGCTAGAAAGAAAATTAACTCTATCCTCTCTGAAACCAGGACAGCTTTTAAACTGATACACCTTTATGTCTCTACTCCATTTATTTATTGTCAATTCCAAGAATGTGCAAAGATGTTCTTTGAGAATAACCATGAAGTGGAGTATTTTTGACTACTTCTTTTTTCATATAAATTTAGACATGAAATTATGTAATGCTTTTGAAGGTGTCTGTTCTATGGCAGGATGTTGCAAATAAAATACATTTTTTTTTGTTTTTTCTAGTTCCATTAACAAGTGCTGGAAGATAACATATCTGAAACTAGAGACTGGGAATCTCAGGTTGCCATTACACAGATGGAAATGCTAAGAAGAAGGAAGACAGCCAAGCAATGTGGTAAACAATAAGGTAATCAATTGAAATCTATCAATATTAGAATTGGGAAAACATCAGAGACATCTTAAAGTTTATACGTCGGTAATGTGTGGAGAATCTATAAAACCATGGATCATAGAGTGATCAGTTCTATGGATCTGCCTATCAAGGAGTATATAGTGATAAAAAAGAAACAAGTAGCAAGTGAGCATGAAAGTACATATACTTGGGAGAAAAAGGAATGAAGGAAACAACTAACACAGGCTACATGATACAATATCTGGGAGAATAATGGAGTGAACCAGTAGGATCACTGTAAGATATATGGCCAACACAGATAAAGATAATAGAAAGGCTTAAAGAGAAAAAAAAAACCCAAACAATCATCTTAATCATAGATTAATAAGAAGGGGGGAATTGAGGCCTACAGAGAAGATGTGACTTCATTTCATACAACCTGTAGCCGCAGGAAGCTGATATGATGAAATTATATCATTGGTGAATGGTAGGGGCATTAGGAATGATTGGTCACTAGTAAGTGCTAACACACACAAGGTCTGAGGTTCAGCAAATACAAGTAGAAGTCAGAAAGAGACCAAATGGAAATACTGTTTTCATAAACATCATTATTACACTGTGGATCTCCATACTTCAGAGTACGAAGAAAGTCAAAGGTCTCAATGCCTTAAAAATGCAATAGATCTTTTTTTTTTTGAGCAAAGACCTGTAGTTTCACTGCTAACACTGATTGCTGAAAGCTTTCACTAGGTGGAAAAGTATTCTCTACTTGGCCTGTTTCTTATATTTTTTTCTCTAAATACCTGTTGTTGGCCTCTGTGGAATACGATGCTATACCAGTCTTTGGCTTGGGGTCAGTTCTTATGTCCTTTCCGTAAAAAGCACTGCATGCCCTCTGTGACATTAACTGGTCTGGTTTCAGAGAAATGCCAGATTCTAGTTTCCGTTTTTCCTCCCAGTAATAAGCCTTTTCTCCTATCACCCACTGTTCAGGAGACCAAAATTGCTACCCAAATAGCTGTATATAAAGGACTGACAGTATGATACTCTGCAGAGAGGTACTGTCCTTTCCAAGAAGAAGAAAGGCTGACACTACATATTTAAGCTATTTGTCTAACCAGTAGAAAGAGGAAAATTTTTGGTGTTGTAGAGAAAAGCCAAGCTTGGCGAACCGAAGTGTAGAAGCCAAACAGGGCCTCTGTTTATCCCTCTTTTGAGTTGAGTATCAGCAAAGTGCAGAAATGTGGGCATTCTTGAACAGCATGATGAAAGGATAATGAGTCTTGTTCTTGTCAAAAGTGGTATTTGAGTATGTAAAAAGGCTTAAGACTCAACAATAATCTAAAATACTGTAAAGTTTCATTCATTCCTCTCCATGAGGTGAAAATACATTCAAATTACTAAGAAATGTTACAGTATTTCTGAATAAATTACACTAAAAAAAAAGGCAAGTTAGTCTCCTGAAATGAAAAATAATGTTTATGCTCCAGGTTTAATTTTAACCAAATATTTGAATTTAATCTCTGAACAAATCAGCAATTCTATAAGGAAATCCAATTTTATTTCTATTCAGAGAGCCAAATGAATAATGGAACAGAATAAAATCATTCTTTGCAAGACAAATGGCCTTCTGTATCTGGGTAATAAGAAATACAGGTTAATTCCACTGTGTGTTTGGCCCATATATTTTTGACCTGTTTATTAATCTTGTTAAGTAAAAATAACTGGATGTTTACATTACTGCATAAGTGGTTGCTAAATAAGCTTAATTCCTTCCCAGTTTGATCATTAATATACTTGCTTAATGAAACCCGAGTCAAAAAGTCAAGCAATTTAATTTTAAATTGTATTTTATTCATCACTAAAGAGTCAAAAGAAGCAATACATCTAACTTCAAGCACTTCAGCCATTGAAAATAATGATCACAACTGGTATCAAACTTTTGCTGATTCACTGCTGTGGTAGTTTTGCATGGCTAGGTTCTGGTAGAGAAGGGGGGCTGCAGGGGTGACTTCTGCAAGTAGCAAATAGAAGTTCTCTGCAGGCCCCACAGAGCAAACACCAGCTGGCTCAAAGCTAGAGTTGTTTCTGACCAAGGCCGAGCCCATCAGGGACAGTCACAGCGCCTCTGGGAATCACTTTTAAGAAGAAAAAAACCCAACTCTAGCACCTGTTTTTTGCCACCAGAGAAGGGAGTGAGAAGATGTAAGAAACTGTGCAGGCACCAAGGCCAGTGAAGAGGGTGTGGAGGAGGTACCCGAAGCGCTTATCTTGACTCCTAAGCCTCTCAATATATATTTTCTCCCTTGTCCAGCTGAAAAGGGGAGTGATAGAGCAACTTCGGTGGGTGTCTGATCCCAGCCAGGTTAAACCACTACAACTGGACATCTCATAATAATTATAGGTGAATGGTGGGATTGTCCTCATGGACATGAAGAATGAATGCCTTTTATGAACATGTATTTCTGTATTCAGTCTACATCCATATATTTGTTTGCTGTTCTCAAGGCCCTCTTAAAAGTGAGATTCTGCATCTCATGAGCAAGTCATGACAGCACAACTTAACGAAGTAACTACTTGCCAACACATTCAGTCGTGCAGTGTGAAAGACATTAGTTTGCTTGCACTGTGTGTGTAATTCAGTAGCAAGTTTATATAGCTTAGACTGGATCTCCTCTTGGACTTTAGTTTGTTCCCAATTAATGAGTCTTTGCCTACCAATAAAAATAAATGATGTGCTACATTACTGAAGTCCAGCATTTTCCAGCATTTCTAATCAAAGCTGTCTTATACAAAGGCATTTCTGCTGTGCTTCAGCCATGGAACACTAGTAAAAGTTTATCTATACTGGTCTCAAATAGCTAATTTTTTTACAAGTACCCTCTCTAACAGTCTCAAATAGACTTTTTTTGAGAAATACCCTGATATCCACTGAGGAAAAATATCTTACTAGGAGGACATAATATTATATTTCTTATTTTCCCAGTAATTTCGTACACATGCAGGGTGTATGTGTATTCACATACACAAATCCATCCTCTATAGTCATCTTGGAATTTACTGCAGACTGTCAGGCAGATTGAAAGGGTATAGAAAGCAACCATCCTATAACCCTTAAAGATTGTTCGTGTAAATCTTAGCTGAGACACATTGGGAAAAATTTTACACTATGCATTTGCTATTTCCCATTTTGTGTTTGTTCTGTGAATAGACTCCAAACTGCAGGACCATCAGACTAAAGTTTTTCATTAACTAAATCCAAAGTACTAGCAGTGAATGGCAGCTTTATATCTGAGAGTGAAATTACTTTTCATTCCAGCACTGTATTTTAAAACAAACCTTTCTTTCTTGTCATGAACATGACTTGCAGGCACTCCACAGATCTATATTTTTTATAATTTTTGTCATTTTGGGATATAGTATTTCTGTGGCTTAACCTTGGCAGTCACCTAAGCACCAGAAAGACACCTGCTCACTCTGCCTAAGGTGGGACGGGAGACAGTCAGAAGAGTAAAAGCGAGAAAATTCATGGGTTGAGATAAAGACAGTTTAACAGGTAAGGCAAAAGCTGTGCATGCAAACAAACCAAACCAAACTAAAATAAAATACGCTGAAAACAAGGAATTAATTCACCACCTCCCAGCAACACCTGTCAGGCAGGTGTTCGGCCATCTCCAGAACAGCAGTGCTCTGTCACATACTTGGGAAGACTCTGAATGTCCTACTCTTCCTCCTTCTTCTCCACGGATTTATTGTTGAGCATGACATTGTATGGTCTGGGATATCCCTTTGGTCTGTTGGGGTCAGCTGTCCTGTTTGAGTCCCCTCCAAACCTCTTGCCCACCCCTAACCCCCTCACTGTAAGAAGCAGAAGGCAGAAAAGGCCTTGGCCATGTGTAAGCACTGCTCAGCAATAGCTAAAATGTCTCTGTGTTATCAACAAATGTTGGTCACAAATCCAAAACACAATCCCATACTAGCTACTCTGAGGAAAACTAACTCTATTTGAGCCAAAATCAGTACAAGAATTTCCATGTATTTCGGTAAAATAAATTCTAAATACTTCCCAAAGAATCTGAAACTCTGGCAGATTCTCTCCGGTGAATATTAGGATAGATTTGAGCTTTAAAGAAATTATTTCTCAGTTTCATTTCTGTTCCTAAGAAGAATCAACTATGCTTTCAAGTTATCCATTCATTCCTGAGTGTCCTATTTATCATTTTATAGCATATTCTATTGCTGAAGTTTTCAGCCAAGAACAAACTTCTGCAGTGATGCAAAAAACCCATAATGTTTCTGTAATGATTTTATTTTTTAAACTTGTTTTCCTTCATTTTTGTTCCTGAGGTTTTAGTATCATAAGCTATAGCACCAAGTCCATAAAGAATTTTTTCTTTAATTTCCCAGTGTGTATTTGAATACCTTTTTTTCAGATATTTTATATGCAAGCTAAATTCTCAATTGACTGCTGATGCATTGCATTCTTAAAAACCAGGCTAAACATTTCTTTTAGCAATACTGCATTGAAAAGAATTTTTTTTTTGTATGTATAGATAACTTGGCACAACTTAAAAAGATATTCTAAAAAACTAAAGTTCTTTTCCCTGCGATGTGCAATAGTTTATTTTTAACTTCAGAAACTTTTGTCCCTTTTTCTGTGTCCCAGCTGTTAAGCATGGTAGCTAATTTGTTAGGGAATAAATATCAAGGTGGTCCTTGATGCCTGTAGGAAAAGACCATTAGGATCAAAGGAAAACTGAATCTCTGGAACAAATATAAGTGATCTAGTCTAATGTTTGGCTAACTTTCAAGTATAAATAAAATTATAGAGTTTCATGCTGTATTGGCCAGCATAAAAAAGTCCAGACAAAACGGATGCCAGAAAGACACAGCTGTATGTTTGTCTCTGCTAATCCACCTGATTAAGATTCACTGCTACATACTGGGGAAAATTCTACTCCCATGTTAACTAAGATATATTTGCAAATTCAACTGAGAATAGAATTTGGCTTCATTGACGGTTTCTCTTTTTGATAAATTTAGTCCCTAACTGTTTGGTCTTGGTTCGCAATCAAACCCTTCAAAATAGTCAGTTGGTTGTTTTGGGGTTGCTTTTTTTGGTGAAAAAAAAAAAAATCATCAGCTGTTATTTTTTTTTTTAAGTATTCACATGGATAAATAAATAAAGAAATAGGAAATGTACTTTAATAATGAACAATAGCAGAATAATGTGTGATCATTTTGAAGTCTGCTGTCACACTATCAAAAATGAGAGGATAATGAGAGTAAAAAAGAGAAACATAATAATATACTTCAAATTTGCAGAGGTAGACACAAATTGGAAGATAATAAACTGTTTCCCACACTCAATTTAGTGAAAACAAGAAATAATTGATTCAAGTTGCAAGAATAACAGTATGACCAAGTACGTGTTTAAAGTGCACAGAATAATAGAGAACTTTTTCTGGGAATGCTAAGGGTGGCTCATCACTGAAATCTTTAAAAAAGACTAGACAGGCATCTGTCCTAAATCATATAATAAAAGTGTTCCTGGTTTTGCTGCAGGAAGATAGACCAGATATTTTGAGATCCTGATCCAGCCTCATTTTACAAAATTCGATGAAAAGCAAATGCTTTTCACAGGGGCAGATTCAGTTATTTTTAAAAAAAGAATGATACTGATGAAAGGATATATGGACTAACATATTTTGGAAAGCCATTGAAAGCATACAGAGCAACCACTCATGGAATCATAGAATCATTTAGATTGGAAAAGGCCCTTAAGATCATTAAGTCCAACTGTAAACCTTAACACTGAACTACTTTAGTAATGAATCACCACTGTAACCAAAGCAGAGATCTGTGACACATGTAAGTACACTAAGCAAGATATAATTATGTCTTGCCTTTAACCCAAGATATAACAGATACTATAATAGTGTAAGTAACAACAGTATAAACATTATGATTTGTGATGTCATGATGAGGAAAAATATATAAGTATCTTACCTGAGCAATGTGATCACCAAAAAGGGGAACCAAACTGTGTGCTGTGGCACATAGGAAGTGTTGAAGCAACAAAAATTGCTGGACAAAGAGCAAGATGAGCCCATAAAACTGTGGATCAAGTGGGACATCCTGCTCAGACTGGCAAAATTTTAAAAGGAAGATATGCAGTATGGGAGCAAAGAAGACCACTTTAGAGGGAGGGCATAATAACATCAAGAATAAAGAATGATGAAGAAAAATTTGCTTCAGTTCACACTCTTTTTGTTAAAGCACTCGCAAACCTGCTCATCTTGACTTCTGTGACTAAGACCATCAAGGCCTGTCCATACACTTCAGTGCTAAATACACGTTGTCCACTCTGTACTATTGTATACTCACACCTGCAGTTAACAGTGTTAAGAACTAGCAGGTTTGTACATGTAGTGAATATGTTTAATATTGCATAAGAACTGACCACTAATCCTGATGTGTGAATGAGTGAATAGATATAGCAAAGTTTAGCTCTCACGTTTAAAACTGATCTGATTTATGGGCCTTCCAAACACTTCTTTCACAGAAATATCTAGTTAACCAATTAATTCTGACTCAATTGCAGCACTACTTATCTGTCTTCAAGTCTCTAGTTCTCTATGCTCTAACTTGAGTATTAATTGTGAAATTTTTGTTACGAGCCCTGACAATCCTCCAGATGTTTCTTTACAGTCCATTATTTTAAGTCTTCTGTCTGTTTAGCCTCATATTTAGAAAAATTGAAACTGAAATTTCTGATAATGCTAATGTTTTCATATCCTAAAATTCTGGTAATGCAAAATACTTGAGAAAGTCCAAAATGCTCAAGATCTTACTGAAGGCATAAACCTTTGAAGGACCAGGTCCCTATCTAGAGTAGAATTCTGATCCTTCATTCCTTTCCTATGCCAGATTGTCAATGATACCTAAAGAAGTCTTTGTGCAGCAGAATAGCAGAAGTAGGCCTTTAGTTAAGACAGTGAATCAGTAATCCTTAATTGAGACTGAGAAGTTAAGTTCAGAAATGTATTTTTTAAATTTTGTTAGCTTAGCCCAGCCTTTAATATGATAACTCCTTTACTTGTGTGTACTTTTGTGATGTCAGAGATGAAATGCCTATTTAATTAAAGACAATATATTGGAAAATAGTCTGCAGTTATGAAAATGAAATATAAAAATTGTGATTTATAGAAAAAATGGCAGATTTAGCACATATTGAATCTGCAAAAAAATTAACTATTTGTGATAAGGTGATTATTATTTCAAAAAAAAAAAAAAACCAGGAAAAAAATCCAAGAATTTAATATTATTGACAGACCCCTGAATCAAATACTTTTAATTCCATTCAAAATAGCCAGAAAGGTATACTTTGCTAAAAATATAGTCCAGGATGAATATTTGTGATAAACAGGAGACATTAGACATTGATAAATGTTTGTAATCTAAGCCCTGAGAACTTCTAAGACCCCATCCTTCACATGCTAAAAAGGAAAAAAAGAAGTTTAAAAAAAAAAGTTTAAAGAGATTAATATCCTTGATAACCGTATTAGAACAGAAATTCAGAGCATAATTGGTGCTAAATTTAATTACGTGGAGTATGCAGGGTGAAGAAGATTAGTAGAAGAAAAGAATGAATCTAGGAGGTTAAGCTAAGGTCAGTGGAGAAACTGCAACTGCAGAGTGAGGAAAAAATGACATGATAATGTGTCTGCGGAATATAAATGGTGGAATGATCATCTCTTCCTCCACAAAAACTTTGGAGACATGAGACATAAAATGGCAAAGGTATTTGCTGAAGCTGAGATATCAATATGATATCAGCATCTTATAGTCGAATTTATTAAAAGTGATCAGGGGTTTGACTGATCCTGGTGCTCACAATTTCAACCAGAATCTGAAGAGAACAAACACAATTTCCTGACAGTATAGCTGAGCGAGGGGAGATTTCACAAATCAGGAGTCCCAAACTTAACGATCATAAGCACTTTAGGTTTCCATTGGCAGAACAGACACTGTAGAACAGTGCTTAATGATTAGCTATGTTAATAAACTACAGAACAATGCTATATTCATTTTTCAGGTCTCCCATCTACATCATGTCACTTGGATTTCTTGGAGAACAAGAGGTTTTTACATACTCTGGCACTTTTCAGAAAACTGGGGAATGGATGATATTAGAATAGATGAATATCACATAATAGACTTTTAATGGACCACAGCGGTGGAAAACTGCAGCAAAAGAGCCAGCATTGAAGATAAATGTACTAAACTGTGAAGAAAGCTCCTTGAATATCTTCAAGGGCTGAGACAATGCCAGATCTGTAAAGGAAAGACAATAGCATAACAGTTAGACTTTGATTTAGGGCTCAAATAACAGCCTGAACTGATGAGTCTTAATGAAGGCTATGAAGTAACCGCATGTGCTTTTAGCCATTGCAAACAGAATAAGAACCACGGTGGTTTACAGAGCTGAATGCATTTAGCTTCATTTCTGCAAAGGGCTCCATTTAAATGCAAAGGCAATTGCTGCAGCTCAGCTGCCACGGGGTGAAGTAGCAGCACGTTGCTTTGCCTTCATCATTACAAATACATTCTCCAGGTATTACGCTTAAAAACTTCTTACTTGCCTTTGGAACTAATTAATGTTATTTTCTATTTCCATTGTGGGACCTCTCCCACGTTGTAGGTAATATTTCGGTATCGGTGCAAAAGTACCTTCAGAATGCATAACAAGGAGTTATGGAAGGGAACCCTTTTCTGCCTTGAAAAACAGATTGTTTAAATGAATACATACTTTACAAAATGTCACAATTAAATATTCCTAGAAAATAGAATGGAGTAGCTAATTTGAAAGGAAACAAATTCAAAGCACAGACTGGGAAATAAAGTTATGACTGGAGATCAGAGGGTTTCATCCCTTTCTAGCTAGCAGTGTGCCCCAGGGGTCAGTACTGGGTCCAGTCTTATTCAGTCTATTCATCTGTGACCTGGGTGAGGGAAAAAATGCACCCTCAGCAACTCTGCTGATGATACAAAACTGGGAGGGGTGGCCGACACACCAGAAAGCTGCACTGTCATTCAGTGAGATGCAGACAGGCTGGAGAGTTGGGCAGAGAGGAACCTAATGAAATTCAGTGAGGGCAAGTGTAGGGTCCTGCACCAGGGGAGGAATAACTCCAGGCACCAGTACAGGTTAGAGACTGGCTTCCTGGGAAGCAGCTCTTCAGACAAGGACCTGGGAGTCCTGACAGAAGGCAAGTTAAGCATGAGTCAGCAATCGGCCAAGAAGGCCAATGGTATCCTGGGGTGCATTTAGAAGAGTGGGGTCAGCAGGTCAAGGGACACTGTTCCCACCTGCTCTTCCCTGGTGTGTCCAGTTCTGGGCTCCCCAGTTCAAGAAAGACCAAGAACTGCTGGGGAGACTCCAGTGGAGGGCTACAAGGGTAAAGAGGCAACTGGAGCATCTCTCATATGAGGAAAGGCTGAGAGAGCTGGATCTGTTTAGCCTGGAGAAAAGAAGACTGAGAGGGGATCTCATTAATACTTAACAAATATCTGAAGGGTGAAATACAAGAGGATGAGGCCAGACTCTTTTCAGTGGTGCCCAGTGACAGGACATGGGTCAACAGGCACAAACTGGAACACAAGAAGTTCCATCTGAACATGACAAAAAACCCCTTCTTTACTGTGAGGGTGACAGGGCACTGGAACTGGCTGTCCAGAGAGGTTGTGGAGACTCCTTCACTGGAGGATCTGTAAGGTTAATTCCTCCACACTTTCAAATTTGCAAGTTCATTAGCTTGGGTGAGCACGATGCAGTCATACCTAAAATATCATCTTATTACTTTGGACCTGAAATATTGCTGCAAAGCAAGATTAACAGGAAGAACAATCATTAGAGATTTTTGTCATAGCTTGCCCATGTAACATAAGCAAATCCCATTTCACTGGTGTCACTGAGGTGGCATACACATATACAAACACTAGAGCGGAGTCCAGCTTTTCATTTAAGCCCAGGGTTTTTCTGTGCTACTAGAAATATTGTAGAACAACTAAGGCTAATCATTCAGAACAATACCAGAGGAGGCCTGCAGCACCTGAACAGCTGAAGGAAAGATTAAATTCTTCCCTCACACACACATGCACATGCACATGCACGCTCTCACTGCAGTCAGTGGCAAAATCCTCTTGGGTTAGAAAATGGGTCAAGCCAGACGCTGTTAAAGCTTATCTACATAACGCTTCTGTTCTTGGGTCTTAGGTTTTCTGACAGGAATCAAAATCAGGAAAATTTTCTCTGCTGCTCAGGTGGAGCCAGCGTTCAAACCGCCTGTGAGGAGCCAATCCCTCCTGCTGACCCGTTCACTAGGTGAACAAAGGCAGCGGCTGGCTATGCTTGCTTCGTTACTGAAAATTAGAGAGAATGGAGTCGAATGGAGTCTTGCTTTCCCTCTTGGCAACAAGTATTCTTAACAATCTGCTGCTTTACATCACCTTACACTTCATGTCCTCTGTAAGATAAGGATTGTTGTTAAAATTATAAACTCCAGTTTAAATCAATGGACATAAGTTATGGCATGTAAATGTTAAAAAGTATTCTAAATGTCAACAGTAATATGAAATTTAGGGGGTGCCTTTCACCTTCCCAGTGCTCTCTGGGACAATTTTAAAGGTTTTTATTCAGAAGTACTTCAATGAAAATACTGAAAATATTTTCTTAAAGATTTTTTTTCTCTGCTTTTGAAAAGAGAAAGTGTGAAAGAAGCGACATGATGCCTCTTTTATTGTCACAGAGCTTGCACACTTTGCAGGATCAATGGTTCAACACAGCATCACAAAGCCATTAATACGTGGCTGCCAAAATGGGCTTTGAAGCACAACCGCTAGCTCAGAAAGGCAGAAAAAGCCCACATACGGTGTTATGAAAGCCACATCTGTGTAAAAATCTCTTAATGTAGGCTATACCGATTGACAGCATCCCCAGGTCTAGAGATGTTTTCATCTTTTGGTCTTTGTATTTGTATTGATGAGACAAACCTGTTTATAGTGTAAACATGAACCCATGGGTACATCTAGACTTCTCTCTTGCATTCTGAGTAGACCATTCAAGTCAATAGATGCTCATAGAGTGTCAAAATAAACCTATTCTGTAAATCTTTGCAATAGATGTGCATGCACTAATCAGGCTTTGAGTCATAACTCTTTCCCTATTAACAATGCTGATGCTGAAATATATTTTGCAGAAATCCAGCTTTATTGATTTCAGTGCGTATCAGCTAGAAGAAAAGGCTCAACTTACACCTTAATAAATAAAAAGCCATCCAGACTTTGGAGAACTAAAAGGTTATCTAAACTGTATTTTTCAGGTTTTTTAGTGACTCCTAATGAAACATTACACAGCTGACACTTCTACAGCATGAACTGGAAGGATTAATAAAAACATAAGTAATAATAAGATCCTGCATTTTCCTTTTTTTTTTTTCTTTTTTTTTTCCCCCTTCTACTGATTTGTGGTGTCCCACGATCATTTTAAAAGTGATCTGTGCAATCCTTATCTGTCATGGAAACAAATTCATTCGCTGGGTGGCTGAACAACATGAAGTGAAATAAATTTCTCAGAAGCCTATCCCCAGAAGGCTGCTATCCATTACTGTTACAAGTTTGCAATGGAAATGGCTTTGCAGCTACACAGAGAGTATGGTAAAATTTAAAGCCCTGTGAAAGATACATTAGAACAGTAAATATAATTCAAATAATACATTAGTGACAAAATATTGCTGGATGTGATATGTTTATTTATTCTGACATTTCTTTGAGTTTATCAAAGTAAATGTGGAACTCCTTAAATCTGAAAGTTAACCCAAGGAGTAATAAAAGTGAAAAATGATGCACAAATTGATGTATTCACATAGCATGGGGATTAACACTTTCTCATTTTACCTATATATAGTACCTGGGTTTGCAGACTCTCTGGCAGATATGATCATCATAAATCAAAAGATTCATCATAGTCAGCTACCTGATTTCATCTTAACTCTTCCAGATGTTCAGTGTCTATACTTTAAAAGCACATTATGGATCATTATTCTCTTTTCAACCAAGACTATCAAAGCCTGTATATCTAGTGCAGTCATAATTAAAGCCTGATCACACAAGGCAATGAGTAGCTTCAGCATGCAACAAAGAACTTAATTATATGCCTGACTTTGAAGATGTGTGCTAAAATATTATTGAGTGGAACTTAAGTCCAAGCTTAAATGCAGGCATTGGATTTAAACCTGTAATGAGCTGTGGGTTGATGGCAGTTATATGTCAAGTTTGTGGTTCTCCTTCTCCCAGATATCAACAAAGATATCATACAATAAATGCTCCAGTGATGCAACAATTTAGTCTTTTAAAGTTTTACCATATTCTTTAAATTTTAATTCACCATTTATTATTAAATATAAAAAGAGGGAAAGGTGTCACTTGCCTGAATGAGTAAGAATTGTAATATTTAATCCATAAAAAAGCCTTTAGACTTTCCCATTTTCAGCAGAAAAGATGGGAGAAGTTATTTAGCTAAAGATTCAGCCTTAAATAAAATTTCTCTGTAAGAAAAAGGTTCTTGCAAGGTAAGTTCTCTGGTTATAAGTCTGCATCTGAACAGTGGACTGGGATCCATTACACAGCCTCAGGCTCTACAGAGTTTTGCACTGTTTTGTTCCCATTTGGCAGACTCACTACATGATCCATGTCTCTCGTGCAAGGACGCCAGGTATTAGACATAACATGTTATTAACATAACAAGGTCCACTCAGTCTACTTTTATGCTCTAGAGTGTGTTCGTTGGGTTCATCCCAGCTGGTGAGTATGTTGCATATGCATGCTGCATCCAGCCACTCTGTGTCGTGAGATCAATGCCTGAAACTTCTGACTGCACTTCTCCATTAATCTCCAGACAAGCCTGTCAGTTGTCTGATCCTCTAGTTTAAATTATCTAGTGACTCTTTTCTGGAGGCTGCGGCGACGAGGGGTGGGAAGGCCAAAGAATTTTCTTACCCATCACTTTATGATTTTACATCCTCTGAAATTATGTCTTTCCTACCAAATATCAGAGTTTCTTTGATGTAATCCCTCCCCATTCTGGTCTCACCTTTTGTGAGTTTAAAGACTTTGAAAATGTCAGACTGGAGTGCTCATCCTACCCTTACCTCTCTTGCATAATATGCTTATCTTTTTTGTCTTCTGTGCTTATTCTCACCTCTCGTGCTACCAATATTCTTCCAAAATTGGTTCCTACCTTTTCATCCACATCTTTTGTATAGCAAACTTTCCCTTTTCTCTGCAAAGGCTCCTTGAACCAAAGATTCAGTGTTCCACAGAAATACATCAACAGCTAAAAGACAAACACCCAATTGTCCTTGACAGTAGCATTGACAATTTCTCAACAATAATCTTTATTGAAGCTTTAAATCCTTTTCTTGGTCAGAGTAGCTGTTTGATGTACAATTCAATAAGCTATCCAGTGCAAGTTGGACAGGTGATAGCAAATAATACAAAATGGAGTTCCTACTACAGATACATCTTACTATTCAAAGAATGCCAGTGGTCCTGTTTAACATTACAGGGCATCAACAGCATTAATTGTGGGGGAGAACAGTGTCCACAGACAGCTCTGATTCTTTTTAATGGCCTTAGTAGTGAAACAGTGGATCAAGATAAGCCTCTATTTGAGTCTGATGCAAGGGCAGTGAAATAAAGTTCCTGTGACTTCAGCGAGCAGTGTGTGCATCATACCCTTCAGCTTAACTCTGTGTGAGCTCCAGAATAAAATATGTAGCTGCATTAGTGTTTATAAAGAGAAGATATTGTTTTCTAACTTGCTTACATTAATGTTACTTGGAGAATGTCAGGGAGTGTTTGTAGGGAACTTCCTACTTTCTGAAACACAACTTTTACACAATAGCTTTCTCAAAGTTATCATTTTACTTTAAGTTATGACTACACAGGTGAGGATTTCAGCAGAACCAGGTACTGTAGAGATAATAGAATGGAATCGCTGTTCTGCTAACTCTGCTAAGGAGTACAATTTTTTATATTCATATTTGATTTTTCTAGCTTTGACTGACCTCTCTTACACTTCTATTTGAGTCAATTGAATATTTTACCTTAACCTAGCCTTTGGCTCCAATAAAAGAAAACAGAAACAATATTGGCATACATTGATCTTCTCTCTTTCCATAATCCCTTTGCCAATGTCAAAAGGAGTAAAAATTTACAATAGCCTTTTCATAGGATACCAGTCTATCTCAGGTGAATGAAAGAAATAATAACTGAAAGTTTTCATCATAAATGAAAAGTAGACAGTGAGTACTTGTTAATGATTAACACTTACATACTGTTTATGATCCACCTTACAGAATGTCCTGGTTTCAGCTATGATGGAGTTAAATTTTTTTTTAGCAGTGAATGGAATGCCATGTTTGGGTGTTAGCATGAGAATAGTGCTGATAGCACCCTGATGTCTCCGATTTGTTGCCGGGCAATCAAGTACCTTTCTCAGCTCTGCATACTTCCTTACTAGTGAGAAAGGAGGGGACGAAGCCAGGACAGGTGACTCGAATTGGCCAAAGAGCATATTCCATGCCAGTTACGTCATGCTCAGTTTAAGGAGGGACTGGGGGGAAGAGGGGGAGACAACGCCGGGACGTGCAGTTTCTGGGGCGGTCGGGTTGTCCGGGACGGGCTCTAAGCTGTGCGGCCTGAGTTGTGTGGTTTGGTGAGAAATTGCATTGTGTATCACCAGTTTCATCTATTTTGTGCTTTAAACTTCTGTTATTGTTATATCTAGTTTTCTGTTATTGTTTAGTAAACTATCCTTATCCCAACCTGCGTGGTTCTGGTTTCTAGGTTGTGGTTTATTTTCCTCCTTTCTTCCTTCCCTTTTCCCCTTCCCCCAACTTTCCTTCCCCCTTCCTTTTAAAAGTACAAGCGACTGTGTGGGGTGCGGCCCCCGGCTGGGGCAAAACCACGACACAGAATTATAGGTTTACATTTAATTGTGGAAAGCAACTTGTGCCACTAAACAGTACTGGGTTTTTTTTTCCCTTGTTGATTAGACAGAAATGTCAAAGTTGGTACTTGTCAGTTAATTTTGGTTCTAGAAGTAGCACAAAACCTTTTGAGAGTTACATAAAGGAAGATTTCCTCTTTCCTCCAGAATGACTAAATATTTTTTATGAAGAGGTCTAGAAAAGTATGTCTTTTATACAACTGCAATTTGCATAACCATGACTTAGCAGCATGTCGGAACATCACCATCATGTTAGAATTAATGAAGGCAGTGAAAAAATGTAGAATTTAAAAGTGGGTAGTGGTTGCAAAGGTTATTTTGGGATAGTATTTATAATTGAATGTGGAAGTAGCTCAATAATATTTGTTGCATACCTTTTCATGATTTTTCTATGCAATTTAAAAATAGCAATGAAGGAGTTATGTTTGTATAGAACTTTCCTTTCAGTAGGATACAAAAATGTCTAATGTATAGGCAAGTGCCATATGATATGGTAACCTGCATGCCTTAAAGCACTGCTTTAAGATGTTCTATTTTGTAGGATATTGGTATCTAAATACTTCTGGGGTTATGGACCCAAATCTATTTTGCTTTGACTGGTTGGTTAAATTCATTTCATTTCCACTTAAAAACTTCTATTCTGATGTATAAATGAGACTTAGCATAAATGAGTGCAAAGTGTCGTGCCTTTTTTTTTTTCCTTCTTATTTCTTTCATAACATAAAGTGAATCAGTTCACCTTTTTGCAGGATATTTAGCTTGATGGTACAATTGAAAATGGAGTTCTGGATGAGTCCCATAGGCAGCTTAGGCACCGTGTGTTGTACTCATGGATTCTTGTGTTTGGTGTAAACAAAGGAAAAAATATAATTGACAGTCAGAGGTTGCATAAACCCAAGTTTCATTGCATTATCATACAAGGATAGTATGGTGATTACAAAGCTTATTACCTGTGTCTAAAACAATCTCTCTTGTGAAATAACTCGTGTAGGAAATAAAGTGCTCTAAAAATCACTGAGAAACCAATGTCAAAATTAAGTCTGACAAATACTGCAGAATTACACTGATCTTACTGAGATAGACTTCTCATATTAAAAATAAATAGAATCCCCCTTCAGTGTAATTTCTATGCCCATTTTCCATTATTGCATTGCATTAGTCCTTCCTCAGTAATTTTTATTCAGAACTCTGAGCTATAAATTCTGACACAATTTGTCAGGCATCTAAAAGAAATAAGAAAATCAAACTTATTATGGATTGTAGATCAGAACAAAACAAACACTACATTTAAAAACTGCCATCCTCTTTGACTTCTGTCATCTCAGTAACAACTTATATGTAGAAAAAGTACTTCTTACTTTCAAATATCCATGAAAAATGTTTCAACAATGTGATGAAACAATCAAAACATGGTAAGTTCACATATGTCACCCGAACCATCCATACTCATTGCAGATTTGAGCTAAAGTGTGTTTTCATTAGAATCTGTCACTGATGTGCCCTCCATTACATTTGCTGTGGACTAAAAATGCCTGCCTGGTTAGTCAGAAGGGCTCAGCTCATGCTACCTGGTCTGTTAAACTTGTCTCGTGTTTTATGGACTGCCCGTAAGAAAGTAAGATGTAGTTAGTTTATTAATTACTATTGTTTGCTATTCTGCAGTGCTGTCACAATTTTTTTTTTTTTTAAGTGTATGATCCTCTTTTTCATTCTATCAAGTCTATTCACTTTCAGGGGGAAAGATTATTTTAAATCCAAAATTCATTCTTGAAAATGTTAGAAATTCCCAGGGAAATATTAATGAAAGCCACAGCCAGGTGTCTCCTCCTCTGATTTTATGTGCTTGTGCAATAAGTTGGGTCTAGACATAGAGTTCCAGTCTATTTTCAATCTCTATCATAGAATAATAGAATGATTGAATCTCAGAATGGTTTGGGTTTGAAGGTTCTTTACAAGTCATTAGCCCAACCCCCCTGCAATGGGCAGAGACGTCTCCAACTAGATGAGGTTGCTCAGAGCCCTGTCTAGCCTGACCTTAAATCTTTGTAGGGATGGGGCATCTACAATCTTTCTGGGAAACCTGTGCCAGTATTTCACCACTCTCATCATAAAAAATGTCTTCTTTATATCTAGTCTAACTCTATACTCTTTTAGTTTTTACCCCTTGTTCTGTTGCAATAGGACCTGCTAAAAATGTTGCCCTGTCTTTCTTATAGGCCCTCTTTGTGTACTGAAAAGCCACAGTAAGTCTCCCCTGGAGCTTTCTCCTTCAGGCTGAGAAATCCCAACTCTCTCAGCCTTTTCTTGTAGGAGAGCTGTTCCAGCCCTCTGAGCACATTTGCAGCCCTCCTTGGGGCCTGCTCCAACAGGTCCATGTTTTCCCTGTGCTGAGGACTCCAGAGGTAGAAGCAGTACTCCAGGTAGGATCTCACAAGAATGGAGCAGAGGGGCAAAATCTCCTCCCTTGACGTGCTGGTAATGCTTCTTTTGATGCAGCCCAGCACACAGTTGGCTTTCTGGGCTATGAGCAGACATTTCCAACTCATGTTGAGCTTTATATGCAACACTGCCATTAAGTCTTTCTCTGCAGGGCTACTCTCATCCCTCAGTCTATTGATATGGGGGGGTTGCCCCAACCCATGTGGAGGACCTTGCACTTAGTCTTGTTGAAATTTATGTGGTTCACATGGGCCACTTCTTGAGCTTGTCTAGGTCCCTCTGGATGGCATCTCATCCCTCAGTTTAGCATCATCTGCAAACTTTCTGAGGATACATTTGATCCCACTTCCTATGTTGTCGATGAAGATATTAAACAGTACTGGTTCTGATACAGACCCCTGAGGAACACCACTTGTCATAGATCTCCATGTAAACATTAAGCCCCCTGACCAGCCCACCCATAAAATCCCTATCTCTCCAATTTAAAGAGAAAGAAGTTGTGGAGGACCATGTCAAAGGCCCTACAGAAGTCTTGGCAGATGACATACGTAGCTCTTCCATTGCCCTTTGTTGTAGTCATTCCATCATAGAGGGCCACTGGGTTGTTCAGGTAAGACTTGACAATGGTGAAACCAGGCTGTGTCGAATAACCTGCCTGTTCTCCATGTACCTTAGCATAGCTTCCAGCAATATCTGTTCCTTGATCTTCCCAGGCATAGAGGTGAGGTGACAGGTCAATTGTTCCCAGGGCCCTCCTTTCTACCATTTTTAAAAATGGGCATGATCACAGAATCACAGAATCATAGGGTTTGGAAGGGACCTCGAGAGATCATCGGGTCCAACCCCCAGATGTTCCCCTTTTTCTAGTCACCTGACTGCCATGACTTTTAAAGTATCATGGAGAGTGTCTTAGCAACTACATATCTATGGATTAAAGACTAACATTTGTGTATGCACCTCCCCATTAACTTGTTAGGACTTAAGTACTCACACTGGATTCTTACACTTTACCTCTCTTCTTCTAGGGACAGCTGCCTTTCTGTAGGGTGGCATTTAAATATTTTGTAACCCATGGAGTCTCTGTTTCAGTCGTACCAAATACAGAAATTCTGGTATGTATTTTAGATTTTATGTAAAATATGAAGAAAGGTTATGTTGATATATATATCTCAGCTTCAGCCTGTTGGCACTAATGGATGTTTGAAGAGGCTGACATTGCTTGAAGCATCTTTTACTGTTGCAGAAAGTAATTTGAAAAAGGTTGGGTTCCTGGCAATTTTGCAACTGCTCAACTCTCGCTAGTAAATTGCCCATCCCAATTCAATCCCACAGCTTTAAACATTCTGTTACACTCTCACAGGGATCAGAATCTAACCTGTTTCTTCTCTCAGGCGTTCTTTCCATTCCTCTTCTAGATTATGAGATGTTCCTGGCAGTGATCATCATTTGCTACATATTTCTATAGATTTAAGCACAATGAGACTCAGAGAGGTCAAGTACTACCTCATTAAATATTAAAGAAAATTCATTTTCATTCAAGGCTGTTTCTGAGGTAAAATGCTTAGAATTCCTTGCTCAAAATAAATACAGAATAAAAAGGTCACAGATACCTTGTTTTTTCACTTCCTCCTCTTGTCTTGACTTTAGATATCCAAAGTTAATTCATCTGGTTCTCAGATAATTTGGATGTATTTTCTTGAAATGTAACTCTTCTCGGTCAGACTACCAATTGACATTGATATCTGTGGCTTTAAATGATTTAGGAAGAGTCTTCTTCACCCTTCATGATCTGGTTTTCTTCAGTATGACAAATGATGGCAAGGGCCTGCAAAGTTCTGTCAAAATATGCCAACTCCAATACTTCGCCAGCCTACATATGCCTTGTCTAGTCCGTCACTCACTTACTATAACAGTGACTGTTCTTTTCAAGTGAACCAGGATGCATAGATGTTTGGTCAGTGTCTGTTGACTCATGTATTATCATCCTAGGAAAAAAAAAATCACACGAACAGAAAGAAATATCTCCCATAAGGAAATAAAGTATCTCAAGGCCTGACAAAGATCAAGGAGTCAGAAATCTCTTTCCAGCTACCTCTGTTATTCCAGGTATGGCACCGAGAACAGTGGCCGTTTACTGACGGATACCCTCCATGATCACAGATAAACACTGCAATGGTGAATACTAACTTCACAGCTGTTACCCATTCCCTTCATAATTCTCCCCATTCTTTCTCTTTCTTCTGACAGTGTAGAGGCAAAGCAAGGTTTGGGGACATTTCAAAATACTTCATATTTCCTATGTGTTATCTCCATATCTAAGCCCAGAAGTCTTCAGCTGTTACTGTAGAAGCAGGCTTCAGAGAAGGCATTGAGATTTCCCTTTTGTTGAACAGTGGTAATGAGTGAAGTTCCTCGGGAGTGGATACTGGCTTTGATAATATTCAATATCTTCACAAGCAATCTGCATGACAGGGTGTTGGTTGACTGCAGACTGAATATGAGTCAGCAGTGTGCTCAGGTAGCCAAGAAGGCCAATGGCATCTTGGCTTGTATCAAAAACAGTGTGGCCAGTAGGTCTAGGGAGGTGATTTTGCCCCTGTACTCGGCATTGGTGAGGCCACACCTCGAGTACTGTGTCCAGTTCTGGGCTCCTCACCACAAAAAGGACATGGAGGTCCTGGAGCGAGTCCAAAGAAGGGCAACCAGGCTGGTGAAGGGGCTGGAGGGCAAATCCTATGAGGAGCGGCTGAGGGAGCTGGGGCTGTTTAGCCTAGAGAAGATGAGGCTGAGGGGAGACCTTATCACCGCCTACAACTACCTGAAGGGAGGTTATAGAGAGCTGGGTGATGGTCTCTTCAGCCAGGTGACAGGTGATAGGACAAGGGGGAATGGCATGAAGCTGTGCCAGGGCAGGTTTAGATTGGATGTTAGGAAAAAATTTTTACTGAAAGAGT
Organism: Porphyrio hochstetteri; assembly: GCA_020800305.1. Lineage (NCBI taxonomy): Eukaryota > Metazoa > Chordata > Aves > Gruiformes > Rallidae > Porphyrio > Porphyrio hochstetteri. Next base: position 38,702,067 of record CM036905.1, read on the forward strand.
TGTCAGGGCCTGGAACAGGCTGCCCAGGGAGGGGGTTGAGTCACCTTCCCTGGATGTGTTCAAAAAAAGGGTAGATGAAGTACTTAGGGATATGGTTTAGTTTAGGATGCGAATGGTTGGACTTGATGATCTCAAAGGTCTTTTCCAACCTTGTGATTCTGTGATTCTGTGATTCTGTGACTGAAGGTGCAGATCATGCCAGCTGAAAGAAAGGCTGACATACAAACAGAACTCTGCGGAGTGAAAGTTTGGGGCAACAAAAATTATATGAAATTTAACAAAAAGAAGTTTAAAGTACTGTACCTGGCACAGAATAATCCCAAATAAATGTACAGTCTGAAGTCTGGCTAGTTAGTGAGAAGCTCTGCTGAAGAGGACCTAGGAGCACTGGTGGACAGGAAAATGAATGTAAGCCTGCACTGTGGCCTGTAGCAAAGAAAACAAACTGAGTTCTGGGAAATGTCAGCAAGAGTATAGCCAGCAGATCAAGTGAAATGATTATTCTTTTCCACTCAGTACTTTCTAGGCCACACCTGGAATGTTGTATCCAGTGTTTGTCCCAGTTCAGGGGAGACATAACACCCTGGAGAATATTCACCAGAGGACTATTGAGATGATTAGAGATCTGGAGAATTTATCATACAAAAAAAGTTTAAATATCTTGGGTTTGCTGATCCTAGAGAAGAAGAAAGTCATCAGGGATCTGATGACCTTATACTGTCTTCCAGTATAAAGTACTCTCTTCACAAGGAAGCACTGTGACGAGACAAGTTGTGTCATAAGAAACTCTACAAGGGTATAATAAATTAATTTCTCAAGGCTGAGAACAATTAAATATCTGAGTAGGTTGTCCAGAGGAGTGGTGGAGTCTCCTCTCTGGAAATATTCAAGATGTTTTGCAGGGCCTTGGGTAACCTCACCTAGTACCCTTCTTTCAACAGAAGTTTGGATGAGGTGATCTCTAGAGTTCCCTTCCAAAGTGGACTTTTCTTTGATTCAATGATTTGAGGAACTAAACAGGAAGAGAAGAATAATTTTTAAATACTTAGGTCCTCTATTATCTCCACATTTGACTCAGAGCCATAAAAGAACTCCTGTGTTGCAATACAGATTTGGAAAAATACAGTTAAGGTTGTATAAATAATTTATACATAAAGTGATAGAGAAGGGAACCCTGAAATGTTATAAGATAAAAAGTTAGTGGAGGTACATGAGATGCACTGCAGAAGTAGTTTCCAAGCATGAAGAAGTGTCTACGTAGCAAATGAGTAGCAGGTTATTCCTGGATCTGAGCCCATTTCTGTCAGCAGCATTTGGCTGGCCCTCCAGGACAGATACGTTTCAGGACGAACTGATAAATTAAAGGGGTAAAAACCATGGAGTTGTTTATCTTTGTGCTAGGCAAGAGAAGAATTTTTTTCAATGTAGATAATCACCCATTTTGGCCTGATTCTGACATTTTATATAATCGAAAACAGCTCAGCTTTACAATTAATGTCAGATTTTGTACCACCTCTCTAGACCTCCCACCCACTTATGTGCAGTGTACACATTTATCCATCTGCCAGTTGCAGAAAGAGGACCTGGGGAGTGCTGTCTCTGTCCCACCCAGAAAGGACACTCAATGGAAGGTGATTACAAGCTATTTTCTGTGAAAGGAGACCAGACTGGATAGCAAGTATTTTTCCTTTACATTTTAAACTAGGACAGGGAGGCTTCACCAGTGGCCATGACCCAGGTGTCAGACCCTGGGACTGGCTGTACTCCCCAGGAGCCCATTTCTACCAGTTAAAAGCAAAACAGGCATATCATTATGCTTAATGGACGAGGGGAAGGCTGTGGATGTGATCTACCTGGACTTTGGTAAAGCCTTTGACACCGTTTCTCACAGCATTCTGACTGAGAAACTGGCTGCCACTGGCCTGGACAGGTGGACCCTCAGCTGGGTTAAAAACTGGCTGGATGGCCGAGCCCAAAGGATGGTGGTAAATGGAACAAAATCCAGCTGGAGGCCGGTCATGAGTGGCGTCCCCCAGGGCTCTGTCCTGGGTCCAGTCTTGTTCAACATCTTTATCAATGATCTCGACGAAGGGATTGAATGCTCCCTCACTAAGTTTGCAGATGACATTAAACTAGGAGGAAGTGTTGATCTGCCTGAGAGTAGGGAGGCTCTTCAGAGGGATCTGAACAGACTGGACCGATGGGCTGAGTCCAATGGGATGAAGTTTAACAAGGCCAAGTGTAGAGTGCTGCACATGGGACATAATAACCACATGCAGCGCTACAGGCTTGGGGGGGACTGGCTGGAGAACTGTCAGGCAGAGAAGGACCTGGGGGTGTTGGTTGACTGCAGGCTGAATATGAGTCAGCAGTGTGCTCAGGCGGCCAAGAAGGTCAATGGCATCTTGGCTTGTATCAAAAACAGTGTGACCAGTAGGTCTAGGGAGGTGATTGTGCCCCTGTACTCGGCATTGGTGAGGCCACACCTCGAGTACTGTGTCCAGTTCTGGGCTCCTCACCACAAGAAGGACATGGAGGTCCTGGAGCGAGTCCAGAGAAGGGCAACCAGGCTGGTGAAGGGGCTGGAGGGCAAATCCTATGAGGAGCGGCTGAGGGAGCTGGGGCTGTTTAGCCTAGAGAAGATGAGGCTGAGGGGAGACCTTATCACCGCCTACAACTACCTGAAGGGAGGTTATAGAGAGGTAGGTGATGGTCTCTTCAGCCAGGTGACAGGTGATAGGACAAGGGGGAATGGCATGAAGCTGTGCCAGGGCAGGTTTAGATTGGATGTTAGGAAAAAATTTTTACTGAAAGAGTTGTCAGGGCCTGGAACAGGCTGCCCAGGGAGGTGGTTGAGTCACCTTCCCTGGATGTGTTCAAAAAAGAGGGTAGATGAGGTACTTAGAGAGATGGTTTAGTTTAGGACGTGAATTGTTGGAATTGATGATCTTAAAGGTCTTTTCCAAACTTGTGATTCTGTGTTTCTGTGATTCTGTGATTTCCATTTCTCAAGCTCCTGCCTTCACAGAACAGCAACAAGCAGAAAAGGCTGCTGAACAGGCTGAGCAATGCAACAAAAAAGAAAAGTGAGCTTTGCCAGCCTATTCAGCATCCTGACACAGCAGTAAGAGCTTGTTGTGGTAGCCTGCCGTGCCTCCATCAAGGGGTTGCTTGGAGGGCCTGCAGGTTATCAAAATTCTCCCAGGAGAACAGAGGATGAGCAGCTCCTAACTGCTACTAATAAGCTATTGTTCTGACTGGTCACAGCAATGAATGGAATAAAGTTGTTGTGGCAGAAGGAGGCTTAACTGCTGAAAACATCCAGGATAGATAAATCTCAGCCTGCATTTTTTTTCTGTGTGCAAGTACTACCTCTCCTAGCAGGGTGTGTAGTGGGGTGAGAGGAAGAGTTAAAGAAGGTCATTATTGTTTTTTTAATACTCAGTGTAGAGCAATGGTCACTGCAGTGGTCATTTAGGAAGGCTCTGGAGAAAATTGTTAGATCCTGCATTTAGAGTAAAGGTTCCTGGAAATACAGTATGGAGTCATGCAATGAATAAAGAAGGAAAAAAATGAATAATGTCCATTTGGTAAGTGCTGTCCATTTTGTGCTCTGAAAATGAAATAATTCCAAAGGAAATATGGTAGGGTAGGACAGTATGGATTTCCTCTACTTATTTAATGGAAAAAAAAAAAGTCTCTATTTTGGCAATATAAAGCTTTTGTGAAATTCAAAATCCTATTTCATTTGGATATAAGTGACTTAGACTTGGTGAAGCCATGCATATTTTAAGATTTAAGGTTCTTGACAATTTTTTCACATTCAAATAAACTCTGCTATGGCAGTAGGAAACTGCCATAGTAGGAACTACTATGTAGTAGGAACTACAGCTGTTACTGTAGTTTATGTGCAGGTTTCCATTTCTCTTCTTATATGTCCTGACTGTATATAGAGAAGTATTGAGAATTTATTGACTGTGTGGGGTGAATTGTTGTTTATTTATAAATTAGTTAATGATCAAAACCACACAGCAAACAAAGCGTGCTTACATAAAAAAGGAAAACTACATATTTTATAATCACTGAATGCTAATAGTGAAATAATTAGCACATCTTTCTGGTGAAGTTGTCCTAATAATTTCAACACTCTTTGGAAAGTAAGAGAACAGATTTTTAGTCTCACTTGTCCTTAGGAAGGGCTCTTTTACCGGGAGAGATCTTTGACCATAAAAATGACTTTCTGGTTTGGTTGAAGATAGGCAAAAAAAAGGTAAGAATAATGTAGTTAAAGTAAGAAGCTAGTAAAAGATAGATTTCAGGCTACTGGTTAGTTTTTTTAACTAGCTAAAGAGAATATTCATATCTTTCCAGGAACATTTTTTCTTAACTCACTGATTATTATAAATTAGACACCCTTTCCAGGATATCCTGCACACAAACTATGAACAGACTTATAGCCCATACCAAATGTATGTGTAGTCCAGTGGCCTGTCTTCAACAGTACTTACCAGTGGATTCCAAATGGAAAGGAGATACATTGTGTTATACCCCTTAAACATTGTCTCAGCCTTCAGCAGTCTGAAATACAGAGGCTTCCTTATCCAGCAGTGATTCCTCTACATTGGATAAGCCTCAGTACATTGTTTTATATTGAACAATCCAACTTGCCATTTAATTTATGGAAACTTTAGTCATCAAGAATGTCGTATGGCAAGGAACTCTACTGTGGAAAATCGACGGGGAGACAGCCACATCCGATGATGTCCAGCAAGTCTCAGCTTTATTCGGTTACACATCGCACTTTTATGGTTACAATAATTGGCTTATGCATATTGCAAAAATTGAGCTCATCATTGGTCCAAGATAAAAGAACATCTGTGCCCCTGTTGGCACATACTCCGAATGCCTATGGCTTCTTCCCCCGTGCCCAGTTCTTCTTTCTCATACTTTACTATCTTAAAGATATAACGTCTTTGTTACATCCACCACATTTCTCACGCCCTTACTGCTTGACCAATTTCACTGTACCAAGCTCATGGCCTTTGGCCACCAGCCATGATTCCACAAAACTCTCTACACTCTACAGCATAACTCTGCACCATATGAACAGCTACTTCTTTTCCTTCTTCAAATCCACGTCATCCACTTTCTGCATGGGTCCTGTACTGTGAAAGAGCTGCTTATTCTTGTCCTCTAAGTTTTCAAAGAAAAAGTGGTCATAACTGTTGCATGCTGGTTTTGAGCTCAACCACAGAAAGGTCTGAGCTCCCAGACTGCAGTAGACTGTATGATGGAGAGAGGTTCAGTTTCCCCTAAACACAGCCCTTTTGGGCAAATATACTTTCTGGGCTGATCAGGGAGAATCAACTAATCACAGTTTAGGTGATACAGAGCCTGTGTAAGGTTACCAACTCTGTAGCCTTCCATATCAACAACCAAGCTTTTAATTTGTATCCTGTAGGATGCTCCATTAGGATATTCTACTGTAAAACTGAGGTGCTGATGACCAAGCAGGTTTCTGCAAACCCTGGAGTTATATTAAATAGAGTTTTCCAAAATAAAAAAATCTGTCCAAAGACTGGCAGATTCTGACAGTGTCTATTTATAAAACCCACTATGACATGAATGTCAAAGTGGTGATGGAACTTTTTAAAAAGTTTGTGTGAGAATTGAAATGTTTTGTCATGTGCTGTAACCTCCAGTTTCGTGTAGTCTTTCTGATGGCAAAGGATTGTATCTAGCCTTCTGTTCCTCTGGTTGATACCCAGCTTATTGAGAAAGTTATAATAATAGCATTTAGCTTTTACAGCATTTTTTATCTGAAGCTTTAAAGTACTTTACAGGAGTGGGTACTATTATCATGATTTTTATAGGCAGAGGAACAGATTGAGATGCACAGCAAATACACAGAAGAATTATGAGTAGAGCTTAGGTTTCTTGATCTTTAGGCGAGAGTGCTAATCACCAGCCAAATTTATCCTCTAAGAAAACAGTGAGAGATGGGAGGATCTAACAAAGTGGGAACATAATTTTTGACATTATCCTTCCAGTGGTAGAAGTCCTCCTGTTGCGATGCAAAGATGAACTATAGGCAAATAATAACTGATCTTTTTTTAGCAAAGATCAGTGCAAATGAAAGTTCAGCATGATGCATTGAATGCTTCCTGCCCTAATGAGGAGTTCTGCACCACTGTTCCTAATGATGGGCAAGACAGAGGCTTAGCAAATGTTGAAAGGGTTAGTTACCCTTTCCAGTTACAAGAGGGAGATAGGCTTCAAAGAGCATAAAGCAGAACTTGAACAAAGCAAGAACAGCATTCTCAAACTCAAATTAGTTCAGCAACTACAGCACTCAATGAAGTGGAAACTTTTTATTGTTAGATTAAGTCAGAGCAGATACTTTTATGCAACAAGTGGAAGAAGAGCAATGAATTTACCAAGTATAGCTTTCTGCATCATGAATAATGAAAAACTGCAGGGACTGCTATATGATGTTCAGTAGCTGCACAAATTAAATTATAGTGTGTTATATCTGATGACTATGTGTTTGGTCTTGACTAAAACCAATCCAGGCCCTGCTTTTCATAGTAAAATGAGACAGAATAAATTAATTCTTGATGGAAAATGACAAAAACTATGGTTGGATATATTTATTTTACATCTTTTCACACTAATTTTCCATATCTTTTTGTACCTCTGGTCTACTATCTGATTTTCATTTATTGTTTAATGATCTATCTTTAGAATCACTTCTTTTCACACAAAAGCATTTCCTTTCCAACAAGTACATTGCAAGAAAGGGCATGCACTTGCCATTATATGTATTTTCCTAAAGAAATCATCAACAGTCACAATAACAAGCGGTAAAAATTGTGGCTTAGGGCATGGATCTTGTCTCCACTAAGAGAACATAGATATTAAAAAGAAAACTGACACAATTTTTTTCAAACCCAGATAAATGTACTATTCTTGGGTTAAAATCTTGCTAAATGAAAAAATCAAAACATTATACTCCATCCCCAAGAATACTGATATTGTACTGAGTTAATATTTGCATTATATATGTGAATGAGAGGGTATCAAGTGAGTTAAATAGAAAAGAATATAAACTGTGTCAAGTTAAATGTAAAATAATAATAAACCAGCTAGGAATATTTTTCAATACAACTTGCTACAGATGTTGAAACTAACCATAAGAGTTTTCGTTTGAGCACAGCACAGACAGAAGCAAGATGGAGAGTATGCATGGGTCATAGCTAACTGGGATGTTCCTGAGGAAGCACTCAGAGAATATACAAGTCCTTTTGCTGCAGAGAATCACTGAGACTTTCCCACAGTAGAAGAGTCCTTTTCCCTGGAAGAGTTGTGAACAGTCTCAAATAAAAGTGTCAGAAGAAATAACTTCTGAGCTAATCAATAAAATTAATAACAATTGCCAAAGTCAAATTGTAACAATGGTTGAAACCAGATGGCATTTACACAGGATTTCTAAAGGAACTAAAATGGGAAATTAGCTAAGTATTAACAGAGATATGTAACACCGATTAATTTGACAAAGGAGTAGAAGGCAGGAAGTGTCCCTATACCTAGGCTTCCTCTTCTGGCAGTTTTTGGATGCAGCTCTTTGGTTTCAACTGTTATGGATGTTCTTGTGTTCTTACAGAACTCTAGTTATTTAGGAGCCAGTGAATGAAACCAAAAGAACAGAAATGCTTATCTTTTGTTCTTTATGCACAGCTTTTAAATATTGATGGCAATAAATGAGTTAAGCTTCCTATTGATAAAGGATGGAAATTTAGCATTTAGAAGAAAAGTCCCAGTGGCAAAGTGATTAAAATAAATTATGTGCATGCTTCAGGTCACTAAATCAAAGATTAAGATAGTCAGTTACCTTTACTTCACTTTTCACATTACTGCTATCACAAACAATTCTCTTTAAAGTCCTTCTGTGATGTTACATTTTTGAAGAACTCTGTTGGTTTTTTCCTCAAACTAAAGATAATTTTTGAACAGGGAAGTATAGGTTAATTTTTGTGAACTGGTTTTGAGTGACTCAGGAGAAATTTTAAATGCTAGTTGATTACATATATTTTTAGAGTTTTAAAAAAATAAAACAAACCAAACAAATACTTAGCAGGAGCCAGACTTGGTAATTAAAAATTTTCAGCTTTAACAGCAGAAACAAGACAAAATTAGCTAGAAGATAATTAAATAGAATTGCAGAGCATCTGTTCTCAGGGTACGCTTGTGAGACTAAAATTTAAATTAATAGCTCTTTATTGCAAGAATTCCTTTACTTGTCTAGATACAGAGGTCATATTCATCTGACCAGCTGTGGCTCTTTATATTTGGCCAAATGAAAATTGTCCTGTAAACATCAATTTCTTTCCATTAATTGCAAGGATTTGCTTTCCCCCCCAGTAGTTATTTCTTAGCACAGTGATCTTTGTATCAGAAACATACTGCATAACTTACATGTTCTGTAGCTGTCCTGCTTCTATGACTTAAGGTGAGAACAAGCCTCTAGCAATTTAACACAGTGATCCTTGGACTGATAAAGGATAGCTTCGTATTTTATGAGAAACAAATTAAACCCAAAAATTAAAGGTAAAGATATCCAGTGGTTTTCCCTTCTGTTTCCAATTCAGAGGAACAGGTTTATCTTTTTATCCAAGGATAAGTTATGGATAGTATGATAAGAGTTTTGAAAATCATCATCTGATGATACGTTCCACGGTCATTACACATAGCTCATTTATGGCATGTAGTGATATGGAACATAGTGTTGTTTCCTCCATTTTTTCAAGCAGTAAGTAGTCTGATGTTAAGCAGTATAGAAAATGCCAGAAAATTGCTGGATTTGTTTTAGATTGATTTGCATGCTAATATCAGAAAGTTCCAAAGTCATTGCATCTGTTTCTTTAAAACCTGTTTTCATGAAGACTCTGTTATTACAGAATAATTAAAAGTTGAAATAGACTGAGCTGGCAGTAAAAAAAGTCTTGTCAGCTAGAAATTATTGCATCCAGACTGCTGACTGAATCTAAGAATAAAGTGAATTACAATTGTTAACCCATTTGAGAGGCTCTTGCTACTTCCCTTTATGCCCAGTTAATTTTTTGTAACTAATATACATTTAAAGGTTTGACTAATTAGAAAGTCTAGTAATTTGATTACATGAGATATTACATAACAAGCAAAGGGATAGTTGAAAAACTGTAGAGGAACTTCAGAGTTGCTCTAAAATATACAGGTCATCAAAAAAAAAATTGACTGCAATCAGAGATTAGGAAAGTCTATCCTTGATTTATGACAGTGTTACAATCACAATGTGCTGCTGATCAACAAGTTAGTTCTGTTTGATCTCTTCTAACTAGTCCAGCTCCTTAGCCCTTCTGCTTTGAAGGCTGAATTTCAGGCTTAGAGTAACCCACAGTGAGAAATGCACAGGACATATTGATAAAAGTGTGGCAGAGTAAGGGGAGGAAGGTTGGCTTTCTGTATTTTCTGCTCATGTCTTTCCCAACAAATCTCAGTATTTTGGAATAACCAAAGATTCTGCCATATGAAATTCTATACAAGTAGTTTTTCTACCAGCAATTTTCTAACCCGTGTTTTTGGAACACAATAGAGAAAAATAAGTTTCAAGGAGCCCAGATCCCTCCCCAAATAATAGATTCACAGGGAAAACGAAAAGTGCTTTTTTTTTTTTTTTTTTGCTTTTTTCCTCCCTATCTTTAGATATATTCCAAATTTTCTTACAGTATTCTTCCTGCTCCTTTGGATTGTTGATGTACTTTGGAAGCTTAATACATGTGTACTATTAAAAACTGAATGAATGCACATTTCAGCCATTCCAGTTTCCATTTCTGCATTTTTTTTTTGGTTCTCAGTTTTGTCTGATAATTTCAGCATCTTTTTTCAATATTATGCAATTTATATTTGCATCTTTTTTCCTATCTCTTAGAATACATTGAATCATTAGGATACACATTAATGTAGTATTAATTTCCTCTAAGTAAAACAGGCAGCTAAGTATTTGAGTACTCATTTGTGTGTTCGGGTTAATGTTTCCACTTTGCAAAAAACATAAAATTGTGAAGTCAAATTAGCATTATAAACTAATCCAATGACAATGTGGAGAGCACATTTTCTATTATATCCTGGAGTGCCATCTATATTTATGAGTTGTAGAAAACAAGAGCTTTTGACTTGATAGGCAATTTGTAGTGATGTACAAGTCTAATTTTCTCAAACCACTATTACAGGATCATCATCTTATCTAAAACTGTAAATACACAAACTTCCAAAATGTGTTGAGAAACCAGTAAGATGTGATATTAACAGAGGAATTAAAGTAGACCATTAATGAGAAAAGTTCATGCCAAAACATGTGAAGCGTTACTGTTGAATTATTATCAGCTTTTGTCATTGTGCTTATTGCACCAAGATGACTTAGACCTGGAGTCTTGAAATGAAGAGTTTTGTAGACTTACTGAAAACTAAATTTCTAGTCAGTCTGATTTCTTGGCCTTCTGAAAGGAAGGACTCTGGACTGAGTGTTTTTCAGCTTTCCTTAACTTTTTTCATTGCACCAACACACAGGAAACTGAGATGTAAAAAGAAATCCCTGATCCCATTCCTTTTTTGAACTTGTAGATATGATGTAGAAAGCTTGTTCCGGTTTGGAAGGGAAAAAAAATAAAAAGATTCTTACTGCCTTTCTCCTTTTGTATTTGGGGTTTCTCTAAGACCCTGTGCAGTATAATGTCCCTGTTTCATTTTCAGCTATGCTCTGACCTCTTTCCTGCACACGGTCTTGCAAAAGGATTACAAACCACTGTGACAAGATGCTGTGCTTTTGTAATTCTCACCTTGCTCTGTAATAGCAGCTCTCTACTACAAGGAGGAAAGGATTATTCTGAAGCAGTTCCAAGCATGTGGAATATTTAAAATAATTGATTCTGGTGCTAGATACAAGACTGCAATCATAAGTGTGAAATTTTTGCCATTAATGCTTGGATATAAGTAATATCTTGACAAACAGACGAGAATATACTTTTAATTCTGTGATAGGTTAGGGCATGTGATCAGGAACACCTTTCAGATTTAAACTCACCTTCATCATCATTATAGTCAGTCATGAAAGATTTCTCTATAAATTTTCATAAAGATTCCACAAAATGGTCTGAATTCCCCCATTGCTATCAGTACACAATGCTATGTGTTGCCCTGTGCTTTATACAAAGATAATTCCAGTAGGTAATAAACTCTCCATATTTAATTAATATGAACAAACACCAGTACCTAAATGGCCAAACTGATAGGTTTTTTCTCTCCTGGGTCCTCTCTCCTCCTCCGCTCTTGTCTTCCCTCTCTCTGCTGCTCCTGGAGGCTACTGTTTTGAAGCACATGCTTTAAAGTTAAATTCCTGGAAGCCAGGAATAATAGGAGAAAACTGCATAGCAAGTGACATCAAATGAATGCTGAGATGCGCATGCCCTTGGTTTGACTAGAGGGAATGAAGCACATAGATGTCATTTTCAAATAAAATCACCCTCTCCTTTAAGGTCTTTCATTCCTTTTTTTGCCACATTTTAGTTGTCGTTAGGAGTGTCTATTGTTAGGCTTCTCAGAACTTTTATGCTCATTGTGGTGGTTTAGCCCTGGCTGGAGGCCAGATGCCCACCAAAGCCACTCTACCACTCCCCTTTTCAGCTGGACAAGGGAGAAAATACATATTGAGAGGCTTAGGAGTTGAGATAAGGACACGGAGAGATCATCCCACAATCAACATCATATAGGCAAAACAGACACAACACAGAATAAAGGAAAGAAAACTCTAATTTATTACACTGCACTGCACACACAGTGACACCAGAGTCGAGTAATGAGAAGCACAACCAGATCTTAAAACACCTCCCCCCACCCCTCCCTTCTTAGCAGACTTCACTTTAGTCAGGATTTTGCTCCCTTCTTCCCCCCCACTGTGGGGGTTTCGGTCAGTTCCTCATGAGTCATTTTCCTTCTTAGTGGGAAGGGGTTTGGGCCGGGGGCAGGAGGTCTGTGGAAGACATTCCTAACACCCTTCCCCTGCTGCACTGTGCGGTCCCACACACTGGAGACGGTTCTCCATGAACTCCTCTAATGCGAGTCCTTTCCCATGGGACTTCAGCTCTTCACCAGCTGTCCCAGCGTGGGACACTGCTGTGGAGTGCAGTCATAAATCACAGAATGTATCTATCTCAGTCTCTCAAGCCCAGACTGCTCCAGCCTGGTCCCCCATGGAGTCACAAGGCTTCTCCCCCCTCAGCAAACCTGCTCCGGTGTGGATCTCACTCTTTTCATCTCTGTATCTCTCTCTCCATGAGCTGCAAGTGCTGGCAGAGGCTTGCTCCAAAGCAGGTCACAGCATCTCCTGTATGTCTCTACCTGCTCCAGCATGGGGCCTCTCATGATCAGCAGGTGGGGTCTCGGCCTTTTCCATGGTCTGCTTTACTATTGGTTTCTCCACAGGCTGCAGGGGCATCTTTCTCTCCTGCGCCTGGGGCATCACCTCCCCCACCTCTTCCCTGGCCTTGGCGTCTGCACAGTTTCTTACATCTTCTCACTCTCTTCTCTGGTGGCAAAATGCATCTGTTTGCGTTTTTTTTCTCCTAAAAGTGATTCCCAGAGGTGCTGTGGCTGTATCTGATGGGTTTGGCCTTGGCCAGCAGCGACTCCGGCCTTGAGCCGCTGGTGTTTACTCTATGGGGCCTGGGGAGAGCTTCTAGCTGCTTCTTGCAGAAGCCACCCCTGCAGCCCCCTCTTCTCCACCAGAACCCAGCTACATAAAACTACAACACTCATTTAACTAGAAAGGGTAACGATGTTTGCTTGGACTGAACACTCTGGTCTTGATCCAACAAGGACCTTACAGACATATACAGATTAATTCTTTTTTTTTTGTTTGTTTTGCTGAATGAAATGTGCCAGTTGAAAAACTGCAAACAGTATGGAAAAAATCTCCTATGGCACAACATGAAAACATAGGGCTATTCCAGAAAGATTGTTACATAAAAGGCCTTTAGCACAGGGTTACATCCATTAATGGAAAAATATTCAGCACTTACAGGCAAAGGGAATGTGACATATAGGAAAAATTAATATAGTAGTCATTTGTCAGCAAAGGCTTGGATTGGTGTTCGATCTGCATTTAAAATATGTTTCTGTGTGTGCTATATATACACATAACTACCTGTATACATATATATAATGTATAGCTATATAAAAATGTGAGTTACTTTCCAGAGCTGACATTACCTGATTGGAAGGAGCTAAACTCAGTAGCAATATTTTTGGTTTCTTAATTCCAAAAAGACAGTTATTTAACTTTTAATGTTTTTTGACCTTTGTTTTTTCAGTGTACCTTTCCTTTTTCAGAACTTCCTGTTTCTGTTCATAGTTTTGACTGTGATGAAAAATAGTAATTTCAGTTTTTTACAGTGATAGCTGAGATAGTCCCTTTGTGGAATTCTCCAATTGAATACACACTGTGTGATTTTAAAGTTTAAGCACAAGTCAGGTGAGTATTTCAGCAAAATGACAAATATCATACTTTTCTACATGGTCAATTACAATTTGTATCACTTTAATAGTCCTAACATTTTTTTTTATTGCTGCACATATGATGAGGAAGCCTTTCTGTAAAAGTATGGGAAATATATCTTAGGCTTCTATCAAAAGTCTGCTTTTTCCTCAAAAAGGCAAGCAGAGTTGACATAAGTTTCACAGAGGTCACATATAAGCTTGAGGACTTGCAGTTCTTGATATCAACTCCAGAATCCAAATGCAATTAATGATAATATTAGCAATGAAATAAAGAATTTTAAATAGCCTGTGTATTGCTCAAATTCTTGATATCAGAGGTGAATTATCTGGTTAGTAATGCCATAACTATTTTCAAAAGTTTTGCTGAAAGCATAAGTTGAAACAATGACTTTTATATGCCTCTTCACTGGTTGATTTTTCTTTGGTCATCAGCTTTCATGTTTTTACTGGTATCTCAAAGTTTTCCCTGTAAGTTCATTCTTATTCTCTTCTTGAAAGATTTCATTTGAGTAGTCTTCAGACTGTGATAGGAAAGCTATCCAAAATTGTGATATACATTAACCTCCAAAAGCAGGTTATTTCCTATATTTTCTAAGACCTTTTTTCTAAGAGTTTTCTTTTTTTTCCAGTATTCCATCAACTCTGAATAAGAGAGACATAAAATAATTTAGAGTTGAAAATTTACTTTGAGATGAAGGAAGGCAAAGTGCAGTTAATACAGACTGGTCTTTTTTTAAAAAATACTGTTAATTAACTGAAGATGCTGAAGGCATAAATAAATGGGTCATCCTGCAGCACTTGCATACCCATTTTTGAGATGTCACATCTGATTGACTTGCTGTCCATCTATTTTAGTATCCTCTATCTGCTGGTGACCGGTTCTAGACACATTTGACAAAGATGCAAGAAACAGCCCAAAGAACAAAATAGGCTAATTTGGGCATAGGAAGAATAAGCAAGCATGGGTTATTTATGAACTGATAGCGTCAAAAAATTACTTGAAATACAGACATCAAAATAGATATCTAACTTATTTTGGATCTTATTAGGCTCTAGGTATTAAAATTATTAAAAAACAGAGATTTCTTTATGAGCTGCTATGACAACTACTGAACAGTTTTCCAGTCATGGGAATTCCTCCAATTTATGTTACAGTGCAGTATATCATAGAATCATAGAATCATAGAATGGTATGAGTTGGAAGGGACCCCAAGGATCACAGAGCTCTAACCCCCCTGCCACAGGCAGGGCTACCAACCTCAGGCCTGGATCTACACTAGGTTGCCCAGGGCCCCATCCAACCTGGCCTTGAACACTTCCAGGGACGGGGCATCCACTACTGTCTCTATGTCAGTCTTATTTTCCCTCTTTACACGATTTCCCTCCTTAAAAATGGCACCCAGTTAAGAACTTACTCTCAAGAACTGATGGGAAAGAAGTAGAAGACAATACAGAGACTACACATCTGCTGTTAAATAAAATCCACTGTTTGCCCTCCCCTTTGAGTACAGTATTTAGTTCAGTGTCCATGGTCTCAGAGGAGGTATATCAGAACTGCAAACAGTTCAAAGGGAGCAACATGGTTGATGAAAAATATACAGAACAACTGAGCAACCTGGGACTCCTGTACATGAAAAGACATGACTTAAGGTGGTCTGGTTGTTCACTTGTTTTTTCCAGTATAGGAAATAAGGGCTATCAGATTAAGCCCATAGGATGTTAAAAAAAAAAAAAAAGGAGGTTGTTCATGTCATGAGCACTAATTTTGTGAAATTTACTGTTAAAGGATGTTATCTACATGCTTAGAGTTTATTTGTGTTCAAGGGCAGATTTGACAAGACCTGGGAAGAGGCATCTTTTGGGAAATACTAAATGGACAAGCAATCAGACACTCAGGAAATCTCCTGAGCTGAAAATAGTAAAAATCTAGGAAAATTAATACTTATGTGTATATGTTTTCTCCGGTTTTCTTCCTCCCTAGGGTGCACTTACAGCCACTGTTGGAGACAGAATAATGAGCTGGATAGGCCCTTAATCTGAATTAGTGTGGTTGTTTGTGTATTTTTGACTACTCTCAGTTGCACCTAACAAATCAAGTATTTATCTGCGTTTGATATCTATCTTTTTGGTCTAGAAAAGAATGTTCCTACATATTTAGGACACAGCATTACACATGTTTTAAGAGAAACTGAACTTTTAATTAAAATGGTACACATTTCTGTTCTGGCAGGGGTGGAAATCAGTCAACTGCAATATTCCACATTCCTTAGTCTTAAAATTCCAGTCAATAATGTAGGTATTGGCTGGGGGAGTAAGGTTTTTTAAGGAAGAAAAGGGAATAGGAAAAGGAGAGCAGAAGTATGTCTTGGGCAAGAAAGGGCAGAAAGAATAACAAAATATGCCATGGCTAACACAGTAGTACTCATCAGCTCACATCACACAAAGTCATTGCAAGAGGACTTCTCCTACAATAGGACATCTCTAAGATGGTTGGGGAACTAGGATATTTTTAGGAAGAAATTATTACTATTAACTGTTTTGCTAACATAGGAATACAGGGGAACTGGAAAATAGGAATAAAAAAGCCATGCAAAAATTGGCATAAATGTCCATAGGTTCAGCCAGCCTGGATTTAAGTGTTTTGAGAGAACTGATGCTTTCATCTTTTAAAAGTCATAGAGATCAGGGGAGATTCCTGATGACTAATATAAAACTGATATTGAATCGGAAACATTAAAAAAAGGCCTGAAGAACTAACCAGGGAAGTACAGGTCAATCAATTTCACTTTGGTCCCTTGGAAAGTCATGAAACAAATTCTCTTGGAGTACATATTTGGGCACATGAGAAGGAGGTGATAGGAATCAGTCAGCATGGATTCATGAAGGGTAAATCATGCATTACTAACCTGACTATCTTCTAAGATAAAATTAACAGGTTTTAGAAGAAACAAGAACAGTTGATGTAATTTACCTTAACTTTCAACACTAGCTGCCACAATATTATTGCATTAAATTCTGATGTTACAGTCTGAATGGGTAGACAACCAGGGAAGTGAAAAAATATTAGGGTGACTTGACTTAGAGGGAAGTGATAAATGTATTATGGTCTAACCAGAGGCAAGTAATATCTTTATCAATGATGTGGAAGAGAATAAAGCATGCACTCTTATCAAGTTTACAGATGACAACAAATTTGGGGAGCCAGTTGATATGCTTGACAGCAGGCTGGAGGAATACACGACAGAGATAAAACAAAATCCAGCAAGGACAAATACAAAGTCCCACATCTGGGATGGACTCTTGTAGTTTATGGACTCTTGTAGTTTATGGGCGTCATAGGCCTCTGCAGATTTACTGATTTACTGAATATAGACAATCTGCTTGATTATTTTATATATATATAGCCAAAAGACTACCACTGTAATCAAAATTTTAATGAAATCAGTTTAACCTAGCTCCTCTGTCTCATCTACTGCTGACAATGGGAGCATATGAAGACTAGGACAGCAGAACTGTATGTGACACCAGCTGCTCCTTAAAGGAACCTTAATGCAGCTTTATGGTCCCCTGCGTTCTTGCCAGAGATTTCTTGCACAGAGGGCTTCCTGTGTTTATAGTAGCAGTTCTGGTGTTCGTATCAATATCATTTTCTGTGAGATTTCTCACATGAAAAACTGGGAATGTACCATTCAGACTGGGAAACTAAAATACCTCTCTATCTTCCTTTCTCCTCCTCTTTTTTCTTTTTCACATTAGAGATTTTTTTCAACAGTTCACAAAGAAGATGAACATCTTTTTTGTTTACACATGGCAATATGAATTGATTTTAAAAATATATGAGTAAATATTGAAAGCATGAATATTTTAAAATATAAATTTTTATGGCAATATCCAGCTTTTTTATCTCACTTACATTCTTGTTTCTTGTAGGCCAAGACACATCTCCATAAACATCTCTCGATGTAAAAGTGTCCCGTCTTTTCGTGCCTTCCCCCTTCCTCTCTGCATTGTGTTGTGTATTTTCTTCCTCTCTTTATTCCTGTCCTCATTCAGTACATTCAGAAAATGCTGAATTAACTTTCTCCTACATTTTTTCTGCTCCCTCCCCCATGACTTTTCTATTTCTTTCCAAATTAATTTGCCCTGCCACCTGGTCTCCTTGGAATTTAGCAATTATTCAGTATATAAAGCCTGGCTCCTAACAGATGGGGCTTCCAGAATACACACATCAACAATGTACATCCTAGGGCCAGAAGATTGTGAGTTAGCTGCAGTTTCATTATGACTTCAATTTTCTAATGGTTGTGAACATTGTCAAAGAACATTAACGTTGTTTGTGATGCCATGTCTTCTAAATAGTGGAGTTTAGACCAAGCCCTGTTTCTTTGATTTAGAACATAAGCCTGTTTTCCAATTTCATGGTACTGATGGCACATATTTTATAGCTACAGGGATGGGAACAAAAATATAGTAATTACCTATGTTTACTTTCACCTGTGCTTTGCAGAAGGCATTTTAGTGTTTGCATCCAATTAGCTAGATCAGCATTTGTCATTTTCTAAAACTTTCTGTGTCTTCATAGATCTCTTCTGCGCTAGTATTTCCATACTTTAAAATATAAGAAAGATTTATGCATGTTGTTATTCAGCTATATCAGGCTATATAAGGAACATGACAAGAAAGTTTTTATGAAATGGATTTTTTTTTTTTTTAATGTTCAATATTATCATCTCCATTTGCACAGATCAGAAACTTTTCAGGCAGCTGTATAATCTGGGGAGAAGAAAGAAGTGGACAAGGGAGAAATAGGGTAATAATATTCGGGGTGGAGGGGGAGAGATTAAAAATATCCACAAATTATCAAGTGTTTTTATTTGAGCTGTTCTATTTTGTATAAATAGTTGAGGTCCTGAGGCATTTGTTCTATTTTGTCCTAGGTGTGAGCAGTAACCACAAAATTAGGTTCAGTGTTTGTTGCCTTCTTGATTTCTCCAGCTAAAATTGTCTGCTCTAGGACTCCTGTTTCTTGCTAACAGTCCATATCCCAAAAAGGTGACCATAATTATAAAAGCCAAAGCACTAACTACAGCAGCAGTTATGCAGCCAGCTGTTAACTTGTAGAACACATAAGTTTCTACCCAAAGTCTTCCTAAACACCTGTACAACTGAGAACAGCATCTGGACTCTCCTCTCATGTCTTCCACCCTTGGCCATGCAAATCTTCAGTCCCCCATTGTTCTATCTTGTAGTGCGATTGGTGACCACA
The DNA here is from genome assembly GCA_020800305.1 of Porphyrio hochstetteri. NCBI lineage: Eukaryota > Metazoa > Chordata > Aves > Gruiformes > Rallidae > Porphyrio > Porphyrio hochstetteri. The sequence continues at coordinate 38,720,923 of CM036905.1, forward strand.
TGTATGAACAGTGAGAGAGAAGAATTCTGAGGTATAAAAGGATGTTGTGAGTCTCTGTGCAGTATCCCTGATCCGAGCTGCCAGCAAGTGATAGGAATCCCATGATAGCAATTTTGATAAGTATGTCTCCCCACTCCGCAGAGGAGAACCACCGTCACTTGGCCTGTCTTCTTGGTGTTAAGTTTGATTCAGGCTCAGCTGGCTTTAAATTCTCTCCAGGAAATTTGTTACCCTTCCTTTGCTATTAGGGTATTGTACTGAATCTGTAAATTCAGATCTGAGGACAGAGAAGAACCCTTCTTCCTAATGCAAGAAGTCACAAGCTTTCAGCATCTTGGAGTCTCCATCCATGACTAGACTGCCTCTGCCACTACTTCCTTGCACTGTGTAGCTCTGCAACGTCACTTTGAAGACCCTGTTATGACGCCTTTATCTTTCCCAGCTCTATTCAGTCTGCTCATCTCTTCCCACAGCTCCTGTACCTGATCACTTAGTGTCTCAGCCACAGCACAGCTCCTGCAGGTGAGGCCACCAGCTGCTCCAGCATCAGGGAGCAGTACAAAGTACCCCCTGTGGCCCCAGTCCTGCATGGAAGCCTCCCTCATCTGTATTGCACCACAGCCAAGGACTTGAGTTTCCTGGAGAACTTTCTTCCAGCCAGTCATGGGAACAGAGCCCTCTAACATGTCACCACCACAGACAGTCCCATGCTGCATGGAACAGAGTTTCTGAATCTCTTTCATGTCCCCAGCTGAGCTAATTGCCCTGCTAACTATCACAGTACTGGTTAGCTGCCTCTGCACCATGCATGCTTGCCCACTAAATAGGTGTTCTCTGCTGCAGATAAACAGCAGATTATTCTCTAATTGGCAGATGGTTGCTGAACATTTTCCAGACAACTTTGGCAAGAAATGCTTTCTTGCTGATGTATGTTGTGAGATGGCTTTTTGCATCATGCATGTGTTGTAAAAACTTGGTTATATTCCCATGATACCTTTTTAACAATCGCTGTGAAAGGGAGAGCTGTCTGCCAAGACATTGTACTAATTGCCCTACATAATCAAGAAGAGACAAAAATGGACTAATGTTCTTTTTGTGATCAGAAGCTATCCTAAAGGATCAATTTTTAAAAGCGTTATCAAGCATTTAACTAGGCAAGGGACTTAAACACAACAGAGAGATTCGTTCCAGGAAATGACTTCTTTCAGTGGATGAATATTATCAATTTTCGGGGGTTAGAACACTAGCATTATTTGGATGTGATCCATGAGGAAGATGATCTGCTGAAAGCTCACCTCTGTTATAAAGGTATTCTAATCTAACTGCTGTTTTAAACCCTATTGTAATTCCACCCTTTTCAAATTGTGTGTTTTGCTTTGTGACAGAGAATGAAACGTTAATGGAAGCCAAGGCAAGGGGAGAAGTATTGTTTACATGATGAAGGCTGTACTTTTATGGTATCAGAACAGTTTTTCAAATTTTATATTAACAGGAATGGTATGTGAGTTTACAGGATTACAGTGAAGCAACTTCAGCTATCATGTTTACATACTCAGTGTTGCGGATATGTAACAAGAGGCAGAGTTGAATAGCACAGTCAGTTCTTCTGCCTGAACAGGAAGATCTGTACACTTTCAGAAGCAGCTTTGAAGACAAAAAAGATGAAAAAAGAAAAAGATAATAGATGCGCCAAACTGGAACGTTAGTTTGGTTATTCTTTTCAATTTTTGTATTAAGTCCTTGAACAACTTCCAGTCATCACCTTTCCAATCCAGGTATGAATAAATGTGATGAAGGTTAAGAGATAGTTAATTACTATTGAGTGCAGGTGGAAGCTTATAAAATTCTTAAGCGAGGCATGATCACGAGTCCCAGGGACCTTTAAAGCTCATCTTGTCCTGTGAAGGAGGTGTTTGGCATCCTGCATGAATGAGTGGAAGTTCAGCTGAATTGGTCTACATCATAAGCATCTGTCCATTCAGGCAGTTTCTAGGCAATTTCAATGCTCCATATATTCTATAACCTGGGATCAAATGGAGTGTATTTTAAATATTGCATTCTAACCTAAACTAAGCTTACTCTTCATATGCAGTATGCCATCATAGAAGTCAGTTATAGTTACTTGTTGCTGCCACTGTTCTGAAGTATTTGCTTTTTCCAGGTGTCAGATTAGAATGAAAGTCACACTTTCGAGACAAAATTACTGACCCATACGTTGCAAACATGCCATACACATTACATGTCAATTCAAAGACTTTAAACAAGGAGACCTTCACACTCAATTCTTGCTCTGATGAGTGCCCTGGCTCTCAGTGCATGCACAGCAGTTGCTCCTCAGTGTGCTCATGTACAAGCTTAACTTTCAGATCCCTTTTTGAAAATCTTGGTCTTCTCTGATGTCTTGTTTTGTTTTGTTTTGTTTTGTTTTTCTCCCAGTAATGTCAGTATAAAAGTTAAAGCTTTCTGATAGTAAGATTTTCAGTCATGGTGAAAGCTGAACTGGATTACAAACTTTTCAGTTTAAGACTGTGATTAGATTCCTGCTAACTACTTATCACTAAGTTTGTATGGGTTCAAAAGCATATTCCAGGCTCTTGGTTTTAATAACATGGATTAAAATATTCCAGAAGACTTGGAAAAATGTAAAGAATGGAATAGAATAAATAGAATACTTCAAAGTAATTTAATAGTTCCATTCAGGATGGTGGTGCTGCTAAATTTTACAAATATCCCAAAGCAAGCAGACTGTGTAACTGAAGTCTAGAAAGGATTATTAAACATGAAGATACCATCTCTTGCTTAAGATATCAATAAAATTAATATTACTGGAGGCTGGGAGAGCACTAGGGAATTCATATGCATTGCTTGTTCTGGTCTTACACAATTGCTAAATATCTGCTAGAGGGTTTTGCCAGAGCCAGAGACCTAGAGGAACCTTTGGTTTAGTTTAGTATTAATGTTTTTATGAATTTCCAAGATATATCACTGAATTTGAAAAAAAAAAAAGTTGGACTTCCTAAGGTCATTTCGTGCCAGCTTGGTTATTTCTAAAGGGAGCAATAAAGAAGAAAGAGGTGTAACTTTGTCAGGAATTAAATACACTTCTTTTGACTGTGGCAAATAGGAATGTAGAGAAGGTGGAGTTTTAAAGGATCAGGCCCTTATACTGTAACATCACACATATCACCATACAAGCAGTGCCATTTGTATTTGCAAATCACTCACTGATTCTATGATCTATTACAAAACTGATCTCTAATTTATAGCCCCTGATTTACACAGAATTTATAAAGGTTTCACACATAGTGAACAAAACCAATACACAGATAGAACTACTAACAAATCCCATTTACATTCTGACTTCTGAAGTAAAATAATCAGTATAAGACACTCATAATTAGGAAATTTACCTGGGAAAGAAACTGTCCTGTGAGAAAAAAACACTTGCTTTTTGAAAAGTTCTATTAATATTTTTATGGAATTGCAGATTACCTTCTCTTTGGGAGTTCTGTTTGAGAATTGAATGCCTCAGTCTAAAGAAAGTTTTATTTAGCAAGAATATTTGGAAGGAGTTAACTTTCATGAATGCAGGCTTTTATATACAGAAAGAATACTTTTTTCTTTCTTTTTTTAAGACTTTTAAAGATATATTTCACTGCCTTGTCTGAGAGTTATCTGCTCTGTCACCAGGAGGCATCAACACTTTAAAGTGAAAGAAACTACAATTGCCCGCTGTCTTTTGGGGATTTTACTATCACGTATGTTGTAATGATTTGTCTTTAGTGGGTATCATTGATTTTCACATATGAAGGACCAACAGATTGTTTCAAGACACTATGTATAGTTCTCTGCAGAGCAGGAACTTTATATTGCCTGATGAAAACATGGAAAAGTTCACTTTTGCCTTTTATAGAAAGAAATAATTTACTGCAGAAGGTTATACAGATGCTAAGAATTAAATCCATTGTGCTTGTCACTAGGCCAATCAAATTCTGGGTGACCAAATTGGAGCAGAACTAACCCTAAAGGCTGGTAGAATCAAAAAACTCTGTTCATAGAAAATATTAAGATTTTTTTCAATAGAACATTGTCAGCATCAGTCCTCTGAATAATTAGGTAGACATGAATTAGTGAAGGTAAGATTTCAATGAGATTCTGAACTTTATATCCATTTTAGGGGAGTAAACTGAACTAATAAAATAATGTTATGCCTTTTTGCCCATTTGGATGCTACTTCCTTTTGGGAGAAACAGATTTTTTTATTGCTTTATGCAGTCCTACTTATTTTATAAACCTATACAGTCTTCCCCTTTGTCAACATCAAAGTTTGATTATCTTTGACATCCTGGATCTTCTATTTTAACTGTCAGTGCTCAGCCCAGAAAGTTCCCCCATGTTTAATGACTGTGACGAGAATTTGTCTATAATATCACTAACCATCTCCTCAAACACACATAGCCTCCTCAGAAGAGTGTTAACTAAAAAACCTTTTTTACCTACCTTGGGCAGGTGACAGGCTGTTGTTTGTGTTTTGGGGAATAAGTCCCATGCTTTCAGTTATTTCTTTCCAAAAGCAGGACAGTCACACTTCTGCTTGTTGAAGCAGCTGGTATGCCCAGCTTCAGTTGAACACTACCATTCCTCAATGTAACAGGAAAAGTACAAAACATTTTAAAGTGGTAATACGCATCATTAAACAGTTAAAAACCTGATTCTATTGAGAAGCAAAGATAGCTCAGAAAATGACAGCTGGAGTTTAATTTATTCAAGAAAATGACTAGCCGCACATTAAAAGTTTCACTATAAAGTAGTTTTAACTAAGGGAAGAATGGGAAGACTGTTATTGTGACTCTGCAAACTGTAATTACAAGTGGTATTAGTGAGACAGGTTTCCAGGTAAATAGTGCAGTTTTCCTGAAAGTATGAAAAGAAAATATACAGTAGCCCTATCCACTTTTTTTAAATTTTTTTTAATTCTGAGAAAAATGTATGCTCCTCTGTACTGTTCACTTGTCCAACCTGACTACAAAAACTACCCACCATTTTCCATGTGCATATGACTAATGAAGTACCTGTGCTGATCTGTTGGACAATCAGTTTTCTTCTGTAGAATTAGGTTGGGAATTCCATTTGAAAAGAACCACCACCAATGCAAACTAATTTATTGTCTCTGTATTGTGCTAGATAACTTATAGGCTACATGGCTAGGTGACTGGAAAAAGGACTCAGAGGTGGAGGATCTTGTCACACATTTTATTTATGACCTTAAAGCGATTGAATGATTCAGGTTTAACTTGCAAATAAAGACTCCCTAAGATAGGGACACATTTAGGTCCAATGCAAGCTAAAAAAACCCAAAACAGTGTCTATGGGATCATATTTATTAGCAGCAATTTTGGTAATGCTACATGGCAAGGATTCTCTTGGATAAACTCTGTAGATTCTGTACTTACACTTTCACACCGAGTCCCAGGAACATTAGGTATTTTTGGGTTTTTGGTTTGGTTTGGTTTGGTTTGTTTTTTTTATAATCTATCTGAAATATCTCTTATATCCCCAAATGTGTTTGTTTCCTTCATCACTCTGTGATTTTGGTACTAATAAACATCACTTTTCAGTTACTTTTCAGGTTATTTAAGCAGCAAACAAATCCCCAGTGCTGTGTTGAGATAATCAAGCTATCAGATTGCCAGTACAAATTTTGCTGCACACTGCAATTACTTGAGTGTTCAGTCACAGATAGTGTTTACAGTGACGCGATCACACTCTATGAACTTGCTACTTCCCCCTTGATTGTCACCTGTTATTTCATTGCTGGAGGTAGCAAAGCAGAGTCCAACTGAATCTTTCACAAACAGTATTTAAACTTGTTGGACTATCTGATACCAACATAAGCTTTACTCCTCCCTCTGCTGATGAGGTCAAGGTGCCAGACAAGTACTTGGATGTTACAAAGTAGAGCATTCCCACAGCTCAGTGTCAGGTACATGAATATGTGTGGAATCTGAAATGCAGGCTTATGGGATCCTCACCAGGGCATATGGAGGTATGCTGGAGGGGGCTTCCACGCACCAGTGAATTTGTTGTTGATAGGCAACATCAAACACAGGAGTATGTGTAACCACTCTCTTCTCTACTGAAGGTATTTCACTGTATCTTAAAATTATGAGTATCTTGGGTAAGAATAAAAAGTAAATATAACACTCATATCATGAGTATCTGGATAGTTAGGATATCTTGGGTTCAGCTCTCGTCTGAGACAGTAATATGCTTTAACGCTTCTACAGGGTGTTAAGAAGATACATGTTTGAATTTCCTTAGGCTAAGGAGCTTTCAGACTGGTATCACATACTGAAAGGAGCAGCAAGCATAGGCTGTGCTTAATGGAGTGGGAAATGGAGACTCCACTTGGATGTCAGACCTGAAGCTCGTGAGTTCTGGCAACAGTAGGAAATTCCATCTCCTCCAGTGGCAGTTTTGCAAGTGCAGAGTAGATTCAGTGGCCCAGTGGAAGATGAAGGGCTGGGAAATATGTCCAATGAAGAGCAAAGTTTTCTGAAACTGAACTGTGCAGCAACAAGGAAAATGATGAGTGATAGCAGCAGGATATTGCCTGTCGTGGAGGATGGAGGCTCCAATCTTCTCACCTGAGGATTAAGGACTGCTAGGAAGAGATGAGATCCATCTGATAGAGTGGGGCAAAAACGTCTTTGACAACAGGCTGGTCAACCTGGTACACACAGCTTGAAACCAGGAAAGGTAAGGAAAAACACAGTGAGGAAATGGTGGAGTGAGCTGGTAAGGAAAGAATACATCAATAGAAACCTTGACTATATTCAGGTATCTGCAGGCTGAAGTTTCTTCAAGTGAATTATACGTCTTTCAGAGCTAGTCCACTGGTAGAAGATGACATCTATTATGCCAGAAGCGTTGCTTTTAAAGGGGTACTTCAATTTGAAGTTATTTGATATTTAAAATACAAACAAACCACACACTACCCTAGTTATGGTAAACTTTGCATGGAAAAATTGTAACTATTTGCCTAAGACAGTTCAGTCAGTGACAATCCACATCCTAATTTTTATGTATTATGGAGGTTTTCAGTTACTGTAGCAGAAGCCTTGGAGCACCACTGAAATACCCTACTAATGAGCAGGTAGCAGTATTATTCTTGAGCTGAAACTTTTTGAATTGACTTGGGAGAATCCTAATAAATCAGCTGTGAATCATTGGGATGACAGTCATGGATTGCTTTGCCAAGGTCCATTTTAGAGGTATTGCTGGATACAAATGGTCATTATATATTCCTCTGTCACCTGAGACTTAAAAAAACTTTGGCTGTCTTGATAACTACAGACAGTGAGCTGAAACTGTAATTAGAAGGAGAATTGCCGCACCTGCTTGTGCAGTTTGGTTTTGTCATGTTCACTCTGAAGCTAATTAACATTTCCAGCCATTTGTTAATCAAGGAAACATCTACATCTAAGTTTGAGGGAAAGAAAAGCTGTGTGTCACCACGAAGTCGAGTCCTAGACTTTGAATATTCACCTGCAGGTGGGACATATACTACATGTGGACAGGTTTCTACCCAGCTTTCAAGGTCATGATTAGATATGTGCTTAAACCCTGATGAGTCCAACTTTCAGCAGTTTGAACGCAGGCTAGGAAGAGGGATCTGACCATTACTAGTTACTTTTATTATGATAAATGTTATTCTCAACCTTGCCAGTATTGATACTGAGCCTAGAAACATCAAAACTCATCACAGCCAATGAAGCCATTCAGCACTCAAGCTAGGCATTTATTGAAGAGGAACCTGTTGACAAATCTATGGCTTTTAAGTTTGGAGTTTACCTGACCGCTGTTCATCTTCATCCAATACCTGAAACAGTTCTCCCAGCAAATTTCTCCAGTTTCCTACACTCTTTTCTGTTAATACATGCTTTCAGGAGTATGGGACACTGATTCTTCTGTGCTCTGCTGAACTAAATGCATTTGCCTTAAATCATTTCTCTAAAGGCCAAATTGGTCTCTTGTGTGTTACAGATCCTCTTCCATCAGCTGATTTTCAGAATTAAGTATTTCTGTGCTCAGCAAGATTGCCAATGAATAAAGAAAATTTAACAAATTTTAACTTCATTTATCTGCTAGAAAATATTAATTTTACCCTACACATCTCTACATCTTTCACAAGGCCATTTTTGCCTATCACAAGGCAATAACACTATCAGTACAGAAATTGCTGCTGGAGGGTATTTCAACAATTGATGTTTGAGCAAGAAGTTCTGAGCCAAAAAAGGAGAGATTGGTTGGCAAGATTTAGGTAATGTGAGAGCAGCCATAAGAATTCAACCCTTTCTATTGTTTATCATTGCTGAAGTCTGCTCTATATAAGTAGAGAGAAGAGCAATTTCTGCTAGATTCAGGAAAGAAACAATCTGACTCCAAATATGAATTTAAAGATGATCTGACAACTGATGCTTGGATGAAAGGGAATTTTATTTTGTATTCTCAGGAGTGGTCACATCACTACCATTCTAGTGTAAGAACCTGCAAAAGGACACTTTTTTGAAGTTGACTAATTCATGACTGTGGGGGACAAGTCCCAAGTCACGTTCTGTTATGAGGGTCAAGCCCCAAGTCACATACTGTGAACCCCAGATGATGCCCCTGAGAGACAAAAAAGGGAATTCATGGGTAAGGTCCAGGTTTCATTCTCCTTGTTTTGCCCCAAAAAGTTACGGTAACGTCTCAACCACTCCTAGAGCTGGGGCTGATAAACAGCTACCTCCACTGGCAAGCTCAATGTTGCGACATCCAGGACTGGTGACCTCTCTATGTCTCTCTGCATCTCTCTGTCTCTTTCCTCTCTGTCTCTCTTTCTATTTCTCTCAAAGTTGCCAAGTAATGCAAAGCCTACCTTGATTTCCCATAAAGCTGATCTAACTGTGAGGGTGCCAATGTTAACAGCACATTTAATCTCCGTGGTCCCATTACAGCTGATGTTTGTATTTGGACCTTGCATGTTGTCTCACCTTAGTCCACACCGAGGTGATCTGCTAATCTGAGTCACTCCCCTCTCCTCACAGGTGGGATGTGACAATGACTTATTCTTCATGATGCCTTAATATGCTTCCCATGCTATTGATGTCAAATGATATATTTGTTCATTCTGTTGAGGTTTTTTATCTCTGCAAAAATTAAGTGAATGCAAATAAGAATGAACAAACTTGAAATGACACTGTGAGGCATGTTTGATTGTGGAATGAATATGAAATCACTGTACCATCATTACAGCATCACTGACTTACACTTTACTGACCTAAATGCTCAATTTCTGAAAAATAACTAAGGAGCAGGTGTTAATTAATTATTATTAACCACCGCACGCATTGAAATGATGACCTGATTATGAACAGATAGAGCACATTCCTTTAGAGTGTATTAGTAATAGGTTTTAAAAACAGAGTAACAAAGCACATGTTCAGAAGGGGAAAAAAGCAGGAAAATAATGAGAAAATAATCTTCTAACATAACTTAATAAGGGAATTTACATAGTAATTATCTTTAGCTGAAAGAAAAGCCACAAGTAATTTGACGTGAAAATATCAGCTTCCAAGTGTTACTGAACAACTAGTTCTTGACTTCAAACATCCACCTGGGGTCAGTTTGAGTCATGAATGCAGATACTTCTATTTTTATTGCTGAGTCAAAACTGGAGATTCCTACTTATTTCGTAGGGTGCCTGCACTCTGATCACTATGGGTCATGATTAAAGGTAAAATAAAGAAAATAAACAGAATTTTCCTTAAAATGTCAGGGACCAGAGGGTATTCAAAAGCTTTCTTGGTCATGACTATTCTCCCCAGGGCCTCCCCCCATCTCTGCCCATGGTCCAGAACCCCATTTCAGCCCAGTCCAGCCCAGTCTATCAATTCCTTGCCTGGGAACAGTCCAGTGTGAATGTATTACATGAGCAAAGTGACTATATATGTAAGATTTGACCTGATGACTATATAGTGCAAGCTAGGGAGGTACAAATCACCGAGTTTAAGCAACTGAACGTCACACAGTCCTTCAGAGAGATGTAAAAGCCAGGAAAATTGAATTTCCAAGTTTAAGATATTTTTTCCTTTTAATTATGCATATTTTATCATTGTAAAACCAGAATTTCAGGGAATTAAATGGATGATCTTCCCAGAGCCTAAATCAGTTGCATGGAGAAAATGAGGATGTCCTCTGTAAGCAGCACTGATTTATTCAGAATTCAAATTAAATTGGTTATGAAAGTCGGAAATGCATTAATGAAGATTAACAATAGAACCCTAAGGATCCTGAAAAACTGAATTGAAAATATGAGAATGATTGATGCAGCAATGGTAACAAAAGCCCTTCTGAGAAAAGAAAACTCCCAGTGTTATTATGGAGAATGAAAAGGGCAGTGAACCACATATCGAACCCCAGAGCCTCCATGTCACTTGTTAGGAAGCAGTTGGAGGCAGCTAATTCCACACAAAGGCAAGTCCCTTGGCTGGCATTCTGTAATAGTGACTTGGATGCAATTCCTTTTTGGAAAGCTTTCAAAAAATGGATTTTCATAATTTCAGAATTTTATTTTTCCATAACATGAATACAAGCAAGCAAAAGCAAAGCACTAAACAAAGCATACAGCCAATATGAAAATAACCCACACTTTTCTGTTACAGGTAGGTAATTTTTCTGTACTCTTACATTATGGAAAACAGTCTTAGCAGAATCCAGAAAACTAGATTAGTTTCTATTTCCTTTTGAAATGAGGAGCTAAGCACATGTTCCAGTATATTTTTTGTGCCTGAGACATTAATATTCAGAACTCAAGAACATAAACCATTATATTCAAAACTGAAGTCCTTTCTCAGATACTCAAGCTTGGCTAAGATGCCTTTGCCCTTGGGGGGTGTTTTGCCTCTGTATGCTGGTTTTGCTTTCATGCAAAATGGTCATAATCCTTCCTGTGCTCAGGCATGTTTAGGAAAAATGGTTTAGTTCCTACACTGAAGCCTTCCATTTCTTCCATGAAAAGTTAGACAATTTATATCTGCAGAGTACTGCACACGTGATAAGTTGTCTACAATTCCTGCTGAGTTATTTAACGCAGATCTGAACATTACCAAAGGAGCTGCCAGACATACTCTCCAGAAACAGTTTCCCAATAATTATATTTTCAAAAATTTTTTTATATTTTAAAGGAAAAAAATAGCTCTCCTACTTAAAAGTGAAGAAGTCAAGGTCAAACTACAACATAGAAAAGAAGTGATGGAAAAAACCCTATTTGGAAGTGTGCAAAACCCTCCTCAAACCAAAGGCTAATGCCAACCCCCCTATCCCCAGCACACAACCTGAAGCCGAGTTCTCTTTTGCTTAGAGACATAAAGTACAGGCTTTAGAACTATCTGACAAGTTTTTATAATTTTTCTGGCACAATAAAAAATCAAAGAGATTTAATATTTTGAAATAAACGCATCTGACTATGTGCAGAAGATATTTTTTATTAAATACCTACATTTCTCTTCAAAGGGATTTATGCACTAAAATAAATTTAGCACTTCATTAGCAACATCATGTACAGAAATGACAATTTTTCTTTTTGTTTGTTTTGAACTACTGTCACAGAACCTCTGGCAGTATGAGACAGCCTGAAGTAGAGCATTTCTTCTGATATGCAAGGCCACCAAGGTTTATTCCTTTTCCAGCAATTATTTCTTTGATTCTATTTTAATAAGGAGTTTCTATATTTAGAAAGTCCTTATGTTTTCTGTTTAAAGTTTATTTTAAAGAATTTGGATAACCTTGGGTGTGATTGTAGGAGAAACAGCAGAGTGCTTAAGGCACTTATAATTAATTACTCTGATGGGTATTGGACTCTTCAGACATAATAAAGGATCACAGACATAGATAGCAGTAGAATATTAGCTCCAAATAATATTAAATCTGTTAAACTTGCTGTATTTTATGAATACTTTATGCTGCATATGTTACCTTCTTCATTTTACATTTCACACCTGAGTCCCATTTCAAGCACACTGGTACCAGACAATATTTCAGGTAGAAAACTAGTTTGAAACAGCATCAATATTTTCTCTTCATTTTGAATTTCATTTCCATCAGAACTGAAAACATAAATCAAGCCACAGTGTAACCCTGAACTGAACTGAACTGAACTGCTGTAGCAATGATAAAAGAGAATGAATTGGAACCAGCAGTTTCTGTCAAGAGGTTGGATCTTCACAGGAAGCAACTAAACAAATGAATAAAAATAGAGATCAAGAAGAATTACAGTTGGATTGCTTTGAGACCAGTAGGTTATATGAAGTTAACCATGACACTGGCCTCTTGGTAGAAACTTAATACAGCTATTTTGAAGACATCAGAAATAACAAATGAGGTCTTCCAAAACAAGATATGTCAAAATATTGAGATATTTAAAATAATATTTGAGATATCCTTTTTTGCATTTAAAACTCTGAGTGTTTAGGGTATCCTCTGTCTACATATTCAATCCTTCTCTCTCCAAATCTGAGAATTTGGACCATTATAAAAACTAAAGCAGAGGTCAATCTGATTCAGAAAGTGATTTGCAAGACTAAAGACTGTCACTGGACAGCACTGAGCCTCGGTATTGGGACAGAAAACCTGACTACATCAAGAGTTAAAACTGTATGAATCAGGCTAAAGAAGTAGCTCTTGATTATTCAAGGTTTTCTCTGTGAGTTAAATATTGTTCTGTCAAAGCTTTCTTGAAAGACAACCCACACTTTGTTCTCACTAAATTCTATTATATAATTTATGTAAATTATACCCAAATATTAATGTTAAACAGCATGCACCTTCAGCATTTATAATTCCAAATAGGTGATGGCTATGTAGCCATACAGTTCAGTTACACAGGTGTTCACTTGATGTGTTCTGTGAGTTTGTAACTTCTTGTACTGCTGTAGAAATGTGGAATTCACTGCTTTGTGTTACCATGTCATTGACTAACATTTGTTATTCTGGTTCCTTTACTCTTAGATTTGCCTCATCACTATTTATTTTCATGTCAGAGTATGTATCTGGTTTATTTTTCCCTTATGTATATTTTGCTTTTTTCTGTCATGTTGTTTCCAACCCTTTGGGCTTTTGTTTTAAAGAGTACCAAAGACTAGGCCTCATTCTAGAATTTTTCTTAAAAAAAAACCAACAAAAATAACACAACAAGAAAAAATCCACATATGTGTCTGTCTTGAGAATCTATACAGAAATGTTTGGACCTTTAAAAATGTTCTCTGACCACTTCAAACTCTGAGTATATACGTAAAACAAATAAGTTTTTGAAAAGCAGTCATCATAGTGTTTTATTCATGTTTATTTCACCTTCTCATTAGCAGTGTAAACATTCAAAGGACTTTTGTCTCATAATTGTCCTTTTCCAATCTAATAATACTCACCTAGCAAATCATATCCATGAACCTTATAATAATCCTGCAGGTGTGATAAGCAACCAAGCAGGACTAACATTCCTGGTGATGATCTGGTCATGTCCTATTATTACCTAGGACAGCTGTAATAATACTCTTTATTTAAGTAATGTGGACATTTCATCAACACTCTTTCTGCTGGCTGTCTGCAAAAGCACTGAGTTGTGGCCCAAGAACTGTCTCATCCACAACCGAAGTCTTTTCAGCAGCCCAAGGTCAACAGGAGAAAAATGATCTTTTACAAAGTCTTTATCAAGATTTAAAAAAATCCCATTCCTTCTCCAGTCCATTTTCCATAATTATCTGAATCTATGTTCGTGGTAACTCCCAAAGATTCCCTGAGTAGAAAATCAGGCAATTCTCCTACTGTTTACTGTATGGAAGAGAACTCACAGAATCATAGAATTATAGAATGGCATGGGTTGGAAGGGACCCCAAGGATCATAGAGCTCCAACCCCACTGCCACAGTCAGGGCCACCAACCTCAGGCCTGGATCTACACTAGGTTGCCCAGGGCCCCATCCAACCTGGCCTTGAACACCTCCAGGGACGGGGCATCCACTACCTCTCTGGGCAGCCTGTTCCAGCACCTCACCACTCTCTCTGCAAAAAACTTCCCCCTAATATCTGATCTAAACCTTCCCTCCTTTAGCTTTAATCCTTTCCCCCTTGTTCTGCCATTGTCTACCCTTTTAAAAAGTTGAATCCCCTCCTGTTTGTATGCTCCCTTCAGGTACTGGAAGGCTGCAATGAGGTCCCCCCGCAGCCTTCTCTTCTCCAGGCTGAACAAGCCCAGCTCCCCCAGCCTCTCTTCATACGGCAGGTGCTCCAGCCCTCTAATCATCTTCGTAGCCCTCCTCTGAACCCTCTCCAACAGTTCCACATCCTTCTTGTATTGGGGGCCCCAGATCTGGACACAGTACTCCAGATGGGGCCTCACGAGGGCAGAGTAGAGAGGGACAATCACTTCCCTGTCCCTGCTGGCCACCCCTCAGGTCTTTCTCATTAGAACTCCAGGAAATACTTAGGCACATGGTCACGGTCTGTGAAACAATTCTATAGTTATTTCCCTCTCTGTGTACCTGTGAACAGGAAAAGGTTCTTAGCTCCTTCAGCTTCAGGATGTAAGGCTTGTGTTTTTTGTCATTCTAGTCCCTATCAAAAAAAAAAAAAAAAAAAAAAAGGCAAACAAACAAACCTCCCCCACAGAAACCCCACAAACAAAACAACAACAACCCCCCCATGAACAGGAAATGAACACAAACAATGCAAAACACATGAACAAGGCTTGAGAGATGACCTGCTCAAGAGAGTTAAATGGCTGAGGGCAAGAAACATCAGAGCAGAGAGACAGAATGGAAAATGGAGGGGTCTCTTGCTGAACTGCAGTTTGTAACTGGGGCGAAAGGTGTGTGAAAGACACCAGAAGGCAATGAGATAACTGAAGCTGACTTTTGGAGCCCACAAGCTCTATTTTCATTGCATTATCTAACAAAATTATCATTAGATTTAGAAAACTTTATAGCATTACAAAACATGGTGTTAGAACTTGAATAAGAAGGAAGGAGCATTCTAAAAACGTTCTGTGCTAAGAGAGAATAAATATAAATCATAAGCATAGGTAGTGTAGATATTTTCAAAATGCAAATCTGTCAGAGCTGCATGAAGAAGTTTCTCTACAAATATACGTTTATCGAAAGGACTATAAACTATATATGCAAATTATAGGTGTAGGTGTAACGTATTTATCTATTTTCATACATGGATTTCTGTAGTCTTCAGCCATTTTCTGCATGCAGATCTTCGCATAGATGTTACTATATAAGAGACTCCTGAAAAAGCAAGAAGACAGATCTGGTCATTCAGGCAGTCTGGGTGATGAATGAAGAACAGTGTCATACAGGGTGAATACATGATTTAAAATATAGCAGCATTGTGACTTAAATTAGCCTATTTTCTATCATTTGAAAATTATATAGGTAGCTCACCTTCAGGCTCAACCTTAGATTTGAAGACACAAGAAAACTGCAGCAGACCTATTTCAAAGCTATGGGAAAATGAGTATTATTACTGTATAATGTATTATTTAATAGCTGTCCAGTAATGATCCAGTAACATTCTGAAGATTGGTGCAGCTATTTTCATATTTATGAAATTCATCTGGAAGAACAGTTTCTAAATTATTCTGAATTCATGGAAGAGGGTTCACAGGTTCAGAAATGGGTTTTCATTGACCTGCAGATTCTAAGTCAGATGAAGGTTTTCATCCCAAATGAACATCAGTCTGTCACTTCCTGAGCAAAGTAAATGATATTAGTTGACTCTTCTTATTTCATTTTTATTCATAAGCTGTATATTCTGACATCTTGTAAAATAGCTTATTTCTGTTCTACTGAAGAAGAAAGTTCTGGAGAAACTGAGAGCTGAGAAGACCTTCTCCCTTCCTTCTGTAAATGCAGTAGCCTAGAGGATGAAAGTTGGAAAAACAAGGCAGGGCACATAGAATTAATTGTCCAAATTTGTCTTTTTAAAATTATCTTCTTTCTTGGTAATGCAGATCACATTTCCCCAATCCCCTTCCCCTAATGCAGTGGCAATATTCCATACTGAAAGTGTTGAGAATTTTCTACCATTTGGATCAGCATTGCAGAGACATGTATTTTTCTCTCTGCAAAAAATTTACATTTAAATGTATACATTTAACTTAACACACATTTAATACATTTAACTTAAAAGTTTCTGGACTGAATTAATACAATAAAGAATTTTAACATCCCAAATATTTTCTTGTCCAAAACAGCTGCTTTAAGACTAGGTTTAATGATAATAATTGCAGCAATGCTGTAATTACATTAAAATCATATTAAAAATATTTAGCAATAAATAGAAATTTAACAATAACAAAACTCTTTTCATCCTAGCTTATTGCTCCATCTCACTCACATAGTCAGAGATCTGAGTGCTTCATGAGGTTGTGCAATATCGTCCCCTCTCACCTAGCCATTGGCTGAAACAGTGTCTGTTTCATTCAGGAGCACAGGATTTGGGCGACACTGACCAAATAATTTTTGCTACTTAAAAGTGGGGCTTTGAACATTTTCATAACTTATGAAGCATGCCCTAAAAATGAAGACACAATACACTGTCTATTGGTAATCCAAAAGTGAAAGCAGCAAACAATACAGTTTAAAGCTTTGTAATTATCTGCCTTGATCTTATTAGTCTGTCCTATGGTAAGTGCCATATCTGATCTTAAAGAAATCAGAGAAAGTAATTAATCTCTTAATTTTATCAGCACATCATGTGTCTATCCAGTATAAAGACATAATTATACTCGAGAGAGAGAGAGAGAAATAAAATGAACATGGCCTGTGAAATGATTAATTTTGTGTCCTGGAGTCAATTAAGCATAGGATAACTGCAATTCTCTGAAATTACATTTAATGCCATAATGCACTGTAACAAAGGAGCTGGTGGGAGTACAAAAACAGAACTGCACATGAAAAAATTGGTAAAATGTGTACTTCACCATTAAAGTGCTTAAACAAAGCATTAAATAACATTTGACTTTGTAATTAATAACAGTGCTTAGATGGTGCTGTTTCTCTGCTGATCTCAGAATAAAATACAATATAAGGGTCAATGATTCAAGGTCAAATGTGTCAAATGCCTAACACAAGTGAGAAACTTGGGTTCCTATGCTCTCTCATTAATGTTCAGTGAACAAAATCACAAGAGTCCCTCTGCACTATGCCAGGATTTGGTCATACTTCTGACTTGAAGATCATGAGAAACCAACTGACTGCTTACAAAGATCAAATCAAGTAGGTTGAGACATACATAATGTCTTTTTCAGTATCCACATCTACCCTCAAAATAACCCTAAAGTGTAGCTATCAAATCTGACTATGTCAAGCAGGTACAGAAGTGCTACTATTAAAGTGTTTATGTCGATGCCAGCAGTGAGTGTACTCTGGTTCCTAATATTCACTAGATGTCTCCAGGAACCTGAGCATACTGATTGTAGTGAATGCACTACATAATTAATAATGCATTATTGTAATTAATGATAAGCACCCCCCTCTCTCTAAAAGCTGTCTCCCAAGGTCTTATTCAACATAACACACTGAATGAACATATAGAGCAATAATTTGCTTGGGTCATGTAGGTGGAAGAATAGAAAAGGAGAATAAAAGTAAGAATAAAAGTAGCAGAATAATAATGATGAGAAATATTATAAACTAGATTGTCACAATGTAGTAGTTTTTGAGTGTCCTCCACTGTGGTCCTCTAATGAATGACCAGCTTGAATACACTGAAGAACAGATGAATAATAAGATATGTCTTACGGCACTTGCTTAATGTATAGACTTGGGTTAAAGAGATGGCATGAAAAATAGTAGAGCTGGTAGGAAAAATACTCATTTGGAAAATGCTGCTTTGCCCATTTAAAAAATTTCCTGGAAACCAACCACTTCATGAAAATCAACAGTTGGTGGAAGAAGGTTCTTCAATCCAGCAGACTTTTACCTTGCCTTTGAAAAGTAGGGGTTGCTTTGCATACTACCTTTGAGCCCATGAGTGGAACTTACCTGTGAAAGTTTATGATGGTCATGGCTAAGTTTTGCTGACTACTGGAGTCTGACTAAACACCATTAATGATGTTGCTACTAAGGAAGCTGACATAAAATGAAATTGCAATGTTTAGAAAAGACGGATGATATTTTCTGCCAATAACTGAACCTCACTTTGAGAAATGACATGGCAAGAAGTGGCTGTACATTGAAGACTCCCCAGGGAAAAAAATGGAACTTTGTACTAATCAGCTCCCTTTATTGGCCAGGTCATAGCTAAAAAATTAACTAAAGAAAATGCTGCTATGATATTGAACTGGATAGCTAAAATCATAGAATGACCCACCCAGATTCATAGTACTTTCATGTAAAGAAAAGAAAAATAAAAGAGTTCATTATGGCAGGGGGGTTTTTTTATTTTTTTTTTTTTTATTAAGAATAAACACAGGAAAGGTGAATGCGTGATAGATGCAAAATTGTTCACCTTTAATGAGGAGAAGGCTGCTTTCAAGCTCATTCTGGATTGCCACCTTTTAATTGATACACAATAGCCTAAATATGATTAATGATCCAGACTATTAATATCTATAATGTTGTAATTGACACAATACATACCTGGGCAGCCATGCCTGGTTTTTATTCTTTGCCATGAACTATAGTTGCTTTATGGAAGCTACGTATTTTATAACTCATATGATGGATCCTAGACACTGAGATTTGTTAGCCATAACTGGTTTTGCAATTTCATGTTTTGCTAAACACACTTTTTATGTTTTCTGTTTTCACTACTGAACACCACTGAACAGTGGTATAAACTAAGGATTGGGTACCAATATATATACAATAGGCCATGAATATTTAAGTTTCTAAAAATTCTGCTACTTTTAATTACTCTTTCTGAAGAGATAAAGCACATGAAATACAATCTCTCTTTGATACTATAAGGTGTGTCTACCACGCAACCCCAAAATACCCAAGATTCATAACCACTTCTGCGGTCTATCTCCTAGTTGGAGTGATTTATGGCAAGCATATTCCCACACTGATAATGGATGATCCTTTGCAAGTCACAGCTTCATATGCTACTAGACAATGAGATTCACGCTGATTCCATATTGGTCCTGACTGCAGGACCTGATGCACATTAACCAACTATCAACTCTCTACAGCTATTACAGCTTTTTAAAGCAGCTACTGTAGTTTGTTTCAGGAACTTTGTTACTTAAATCCCAGTTTTCTTGTCTCTTTAGAAGTGATTACAAATATTGCAGTAATATTGCAAATTTTTTTTTTGTTTCTTTGCCTGAATCCAGATACAATGCACAAATAAGAGCTTTTTACCTTTAATAATTTATCTGGTTTGGTACTAACATTACAGCAATCCAGACTAATATATTATGGAACAAAAAAGTCATAAATATTTCAGGTAGCTTCTATGAGCAAGTGAAATATTGTTACTTTGGTAAATTCATTTTTAATTAACTTACGTTAAAATATAACCAATTGTTGCAACTTTTAATTGAAAGAAACACCATCAGAACTGTAAGTAATGTGAAAATATGTTCTCTAATAGTCACATCTGAAATCATTCTTTTTATTACTTTGTAGAAGAAAGCATTCTGTACCATTTCCTGAGGAATACCTGTGTTCTTTTTGAGAGTAGAATATGTATTCTGACTAAGACATCAACTTTTCTGCTTGTGATTATTTAGATGGTATTCTGTCTTTTGTCTGTATTTTTGTGGATATGGAGGAATCTTGTGGTTTGGATTATTAGTAATGTATGCATTAAGTATGAAGAATCCATCTTGCAGAGTTGTGAAAACATCCTGCAGTCTGCTATTCTGTTGGAAGAGTAAATGTGAGAATAGCTATTGCCTATTGCCCAGCAGTGACATTTTAATAGACATTTAATTGCAAAACAGGCTTGGGTGACCAGAGGATGCAATTTGGGATTTCAAAGGCGAAGTGTAGTAAATCCACCTCTAAGATAAAGTGTGAGGATAAAGTGGCTGAAACAACTTTTTGGGTTTTTTCCTTTGGTATCTCTCCCCCCCCGCCCTTTTTTTTTTCTCCTCCTATTATAATGGCTTCACAAATCCCTGATTTTTTCATTTGCGTATGGAATAAACAATATTGTATTAGTTTTAGCTGGAATAATTAATTTTATGGTATAGTTAATTCTCTTTATAGTAGCTAGTATGGGGCTAGGTTTTGGATTTGTGCTGAAAACAGTGTTGATAACACAGGGGTGTTTTAGCTGTTGCTGAGAAGTACTTACACAGCAACAAGGCCTTTTCTCCTTCTTGTACCACCCCACCAAGTTGTAGATTGGTGTAGGTAAGAAGTTGGAGGGAAAGAGCCAGGACAACTGACCCTAAATGATCAAAGGGTTATTCCATATCATAAGTCATCATGCTGAGCATATGAAGCTGGGGAAAGAGAGAGAAAGGAGGGATATTTTGAGTTCCAGCATATGTCACCTTAAATCTTGCTTTCCTGCAAATAGCTAAACTTCAGCCTTCTGATAACAAGTAGTGAATGAATACTTTATTTTGCTTTGCTTGAGTATACAGATTTTTGCTTTACCTATCAAACTGTCTTTATCTCAACCCATGAATTATCACAGGTTTACCATTCTGATTCTCTCCCCATCCCAGCTGGAGAGAGTGAGTGAGTAGCAGGGGATGCTTAGCTATCTACTGGAGTGAACCCATAGCAAGTATGCTTCATACAGTATTCCTTTTCAGCATTTAGGTGGTTTTTTTCCTCATCACTGAGTAAAATATTAAATTTGTTTAAATTCTCAAGTAGATGATTTGTGAGTTACTTGTCATGAGAACATCATCACATGGTTGTGAGCAAGATATTGTTATTAGTTGTGTCTTTTTTTAATGTTTAATCACTTAATTTTTAATGTCTGGTGATCAATTGGTTTTCTTTTGGTGTTTACAAATGAAACAAAAGGATGTTAGTAAATTTCATTCAGCAACATGACTTTTCTGATGAGAAACAAATAACAAATTAATGTTTACTAATGCACTAGTGCTGCCCTATTTATAGAGCAGATCTTGTTTAGTGAAAAGCTAAAATTCAGAAAATTTATTTCAAATGTTTAAAATGTGTGCAAATAAGAATTAAAAAACTTTCCAACTTGTCTGGCAAGTTAATGTCTACCATTAGTATAAAAATCATATTTAATAGGACAAAGAAGATGTGTTTATTCTTTTCCCTGTAATCAAAGGGCAAACTGATGTTTCAAATAAAACATTTTTTTCTGAGATGTCACTGTTTTTAACATTTTTTAGCAGGTATTTTTGAATGATTCACTATGGCAAATAAATTAAACATTTTTCAGTATGCTAGGGAGGCTATATCTGCTTGCTTTTTTCGGAGTCCTGGTTAATAGAATTATTCCCAAGCCTTTGATAAATTCAAACAAAATGCTGTTCCTGCTGGCAATGAGATAGTTACAGATAAAAGACTACCCATGTTGGCTGTAAACTGGTAGATAGGCCAATTTCCTGACTACCCTAATTAGCTTTGCGTAATTTGGCACATTGCTTCCTGAAATAATGATTTCATCTAATTAAGATTCTTTTTCAAGATATCTTTTAAATGAATTAATTAAGGACTTTTCTCCCAAGCCCAGAAATTAATATCACCAAGAATAATATTGGCATCTAATGCTAGAGTATCATTTTAGTTTCCCTATAAACTGATTCCGCGTCCAGCCTATGCACAGTTAAGTGATTAAGTGAAAAACACTCCCTGATTTCCCACCTTCCTTCCTGGCAGTCTCCCCTAGGCAAAGTTTGCATCAGAACGACTTGTGTAGCTTTCCACTGTGAAAATGGGATGTAGTCTTCCCTGTCTTATAAAAGTATCATGAACATTAAGGACATCCATGTGCAAATGAGAGAATAAATGATTATTTGATATTGGTGATGAAATCTAGCTTTTTGTATGGGGAAAAAAAAGATAAATTACTATTACTGATCTATAATGATGTGGTACTGGCTTGGCTAGATTGTTCATTTTTGTTGTTGCTTTGTTAATTTCTTTGTTTCCCAGTAGAGCTATTAAATGGCTTGCAGTGACAGAATAATATTTCATAACATGGATGTATTATCTGTCAATCATAAATCTTTTCTGCCTGTTAAAGGGAGGTAAACTGGCAGAATGAAGAATGATACCTTGCTGAAGTCACTGGACAGTATGCATTCAGTAATTGCTACCTGTTGTTCAAGAAAACCTTCACTGATATGTTGAGGTCAAATTCATCTGACTGGATGAAGAACTGGTGAAGAGTTCATGGCTTTTAAAAATTATTATACTAGTTGCAAAGTCTCCTTTCCTCAGATCTTCAGTCTCAGCTGAAAGTTGAATGCGCCATGTAAAAGGACTCTATTCCAGATCCTGAGTGGATTCAACGGCAGAAAAACTTAATTTCAACAAACTTTTAATTATGGTAAGGAACAGAGGGAGGGTGATGTTCAGAAGTTCAGTATTATTTTAGCCAGGGAACTGAATAGGTTAAGTCTCCTGAGCAATATGTCATCTTCTGTAAATTAAGGAACTTATACTCTGTTTCAAAAATGAATTTTTTTGGTCTAATATTATTATGGGATCCATGAATTGAAGATATTATACAAAGAAGAAACATTATGAGTGCTACTTATAAAAGGATTCTAGATTCTACATGCAATGCAGAAAATTTTCTTACATGAGTAGTTTCAGTTGTGCCTCCAGAGGAGACTTAAGATGAGCAATTAGCTGTCAACAAGTGTAGGACAACAGAACTCTTATGGTATTTGTAAACTCAAGAGTTTCAGTACCTGCAGTAGTTGCACTAAAGTGTATCAGAATAGATGGCTGGTAATGGTTGACATCCCTGGAGATGCAGATGAAAATCAGAGCACCATTTTAATTTTTGATTATGCTGTTTGCTTTGACCAGGACTTTCAGAAGGCCCAAATACAGCCA
This sequence comes from Porphyrio hochstetteri, assembly GCA_020800305.1. Taxonomy (NCBI): domain Eukaryota; kingdom Metazoa; phylum Chordata; class Aves; order Gruiformes; family Rallidae; genus Porphyrio; species Porphyrio hochstetteri. The sequence goes on from CM036905.1 coordinate 38,743,979, forward strand.
CACAGTCTGCCATACTGTACCATTTTGCAAGAATATTATCTTCAGTAGCAGTAAAAATTACACCCAGCTCTAATAATGTCAAAACCTATCATAATTTATTAATCTGAATGGTGAAATAATTCTGAGTTAGACAATAAGACCATCTGAATTGTGTCTATGATGATGTGAGGATTGGGATTTATCTGGAAAATTGGTTTATAATTGTTTCTTCAAATCATACCGCCAGTTGTATTTTTCAGTGATTTTCAGTCAGCACTCTGAAAAAGATTATTTGCATTTAACTGTCTTTTGAGTATATTTTGAAATATTACTACAAGCATTATTTTCAAAGCAGTCTCTGAGACAATGATTAGACTTATACAATATGTGAAGATAAAGTGATAGGAAATGAGTATTTTCATTAACATAACAGCTATATAGCCATTAACAGATTTTCAGATTCTACACTGATAGTAGGATATAATCTACTCCCAGCCAGTATTAAATATATTTTTGTTGGCACTACTTTACACTAGCAAATGATGAACTGGTTCCTGTGAAAGTGCTGACACCAAAAGCATCTAGTTCACTACAGTGGAGCAAAACTGAGACAGAACCTGTAGTAGCTATGTTAGTGTAATGAACATATACTGGTAGGATAGTAAGACCAGAGAAAAAATTCTTTAATCAAGCACAAAAATGAAAATCCCCTTTACACACTGAATCACGCTGCTGGTCCATCCTTTGTGACATGCTGCGCTAGAGTGTTCACTCACAGGATTTTGTGATACTGCACTTTGAGCTAAAGATGGCTTTGTTAGTGAGAGTGAAGCACAGTCATTGCAAAAAAAATAAATGCCAAGTGATAGGTTTTTTTAACTATTCCTACCTAAAATATATTGTAAATCTTATTTTCCTGATAAACGAGACTGCACGTATCTGTACAGAAAAATTTATCTAGTATCTAGCTGTGATAAAAATAAACAACAAAAAAAAAACCCAAAGACAATTGACTGCTCCTGAAATTGTATCTTCCCTAAACTTAAATTTTCGGCAGAAAGCAGATAACTTGCTGTGTGAGAAGTACTTACCAGAGGGCAGAAAAGACTGAGTTTTCTCCCTCACACCTCATGGACCTTAATTTCCTGGGTGTGATTATACATTCCCTCCTCTACCTTCTCTATCGGATGTGGGAGCCTCTGTAAATTCCTGGGTTGTCCCCCAGCAGCATATTTCTTGTCTCAGTCAAATCCATTTCCACGAAAGGTCCCTGAAGGGAAATTTCATCTCAACCTGGAAGAGGTTCAGAGACGCTGTGGTGAGACCAAGGCTGACCCAGAGGGCGATGCCTGGGAGCGCAGCCCTCTGCCTGTGGATAGCTCCACTGTGATTAGAAGGTGCTTGTCCATTTGCAGTTCCTCAAACCTGACTTCCCGAAGGATTTGGAGTCTTACTTCTGTATGTCATGCTGCAGTTTTAATCACTGTAAAATAATCTGAAATCTTGCAACATAGAACCGAGTAGCATCTTCTGTTAAGAGACAGCGAGAAGGAACCAAATTGCTCTCAGGAAAAATCTACTGTTGAAATGCTTGTATTAAGTTTATCTTTTATATCACACAAATCTATCCGCATATTTGAATAAATTGATTTTCCTGCTCCTGGCTGGCTTTGCTGAAGATTTATGCTATTTGTTTGTCAGTGGGAATAATTATTTTAAAGTAACTTTGCTTTTTTTTTTTTCCAAATAGGTAAATAGAGAAAATTAATCTGCAGAAAACATGTAACTCTGCTATAGATCAGTTGATTCTACCTCATTTATACTCTCTCATTTAAAGAGACCTTCTATAAGTATGCAACTAAATTTCCATGGTTACCAGAACACCTGTGAGAAGGCATTCATACACTTTCATATGAAATGATAGTTGAATCTCAGAGACTATAATCTGAACATCTCCATAAGAAACTAATTAATTCAGTTAAAAGTATTTAATAAGAAAAGTAACTAGGATTTTTCTTAGCAGCACATACTGATTTCAATACCTAAACCTAATCGATACTTGTTTTAAGATCCTATGTTTGTGTCATCTTTCCTTAATGAAAAGTTATAATATTAATTTTATAGTTTTTTAAAAGCTAGTCATCACTCTTTCTTGTCTTACTCTGAAATGTGGCAGTTTTTTAATAGTTTTGTAGGGGATTTTGAAACTGCTTTTCTATTTTATAAACATTGATAGTCATTGAAATTATTTACACAGGTATGTATTTTTTAAAAAGGGAAAACTTAAAATTAGATGTTTAATTTCCAAATTAATGTTTACGTATTCATTCAGTGACTCAGTATCTAATTCCTGTAAAGCTTCAACCAGATAAGTACAGCCTACCAATACTTTGTCTGCTCCATCTTTCTACTTACCTACCTTTCTGCTTATCTCACTCACATCCAAAGTCCTTCAAGTCCTTTTCTGATGGGGACAACAAAATATTGTTATACATCAATCTATTACTTCTTTATGAATTCACACAAGCTTGTCTTTCCTAAAAGCTTAGCTTGCCAGAGATATAATTTAACCATTTGCTAAATTTTGCATTTGTGAATATATTTCTTAGATGTGCAAAGTGTACTGTTATTCAGCATCAAATTATTATTTAAGATGTATCTGAGAAAGACAACGCAGCACAGGTTGAACATCCTGAGCAATTGTCAGTATGCTAACTTTATGACCTCTGTTTCCAGAAAGGTCTGTTTGGGGAATGGCACTTGAAATTTGTAAGGCTTGTTTATTTGGTAAAGATTTATTGGTATGTTTTTTCATTCATAGAAGACTGTTATTTCCTCCATTTTCATACGTATTCTCTTAATTTCTAATGCCACTACAATTTTCTCATAGTAAGGATTACAGAGAGAATTAGTTTGGTTTGACTCTTAAATGACTGTATAGAACAAGCCAAATTGTAGACAATAAGAGTGGTGTTTATAGTATCAGTACTTTAGAGACCTTAATAAGTTTCATAGCTAATCTTTTTGTTTCCAATGTTTTGTTTTTAGAAGTATTTAGTATTTTACCCTTTATTTAAATTTTATATGACACAAAGGTTTTAAACATACTTTGAATATATGTTATCAAGAGGCAATGAGCAAAACGGAAGCACAAGAGGTTCCATCTGAACTAACCTCCAGAGGTCCCTTCCAACCTCAACAATTCTGTGATTCTGTGATTCTCTTACAGAAAGCCTTATGAATTTGTTAATAAAAGTTGCAGGTTAGCTTCCTGAAGATTTCCAACAATCTGTGGTTAAGAAAAGCATAAATTTATTGATTTTAATTAGAAAGGAGATTGAATTTCATTAATTGTGAATAGTAATGGTGATATCTTGTGAAGATATAATACTGTGCTCTGGTGAGACCTCACCTGAAACACTGCGTCCAGCTTTGGAGCCCTCACACAAAAAGGACACGGATCTGTTGGAGCGTGTCCAGAGGTGGACCACAAGAATGATCAAAGGGCTGGAGCACCTCTCCTGTGAAGACAGGCTGAGAGAATTGAGGTTGTTCAGCTTGGAGAAGAAGAGGCTCTGGGGGGACCTTATAGCGGCCTTCCAGTACATGAAAGGGGCCTGTATGAAATCTGGAGAAGAACTGTTCATGAGGGCATGTAGCAGTAGTACAAGGAGGAATGGTGTTAAACTTGAAAAGGGTAGATTTGGAGTGGATATTAGGAACAAGTGATGGATCACTGGAACAGGTTGCCCAGAGAGGAAGTGGAGGCCCCATCCCTGGAGATTTTCAAGCTCAAGTTTGATGGGGCACAGAGTGACCTGATCTAGTGCTGACGTCCCTGCTTACTGCAGGGGGAGTTGGACTAGATATTTAAAGGTCCTTTCCAACCTAACACCTCCTATGATACGATGAAATAACAGTTCATACATTCTAAGTATCTGCCTGTAATAACAATGGTGCTTTTGTGTGTACCAACAATGAAACTATAACTATGTAGCACTAGATAGACTAAGGTAAGAAAAAAAAATTCTTCTATTTCCCTACTACTATACATTAAAAATAAGCCATATATTCATTCGCCTTCAAACATCTTTGAGGACAATCTACATAGCATTTTATGTTGTGTCTTGTTGCTGTTATAGTCTGTAGTCCTATATATTAATGATCACACAAGTGAAGATCAAGGAAGAAATATTTTGCTTGACAGCTGGTATTAAAGCCAGAATTAACTCAATGCAGCAGCACAGTAACCAGTAAGACTCTTCTCAAACAGTTTAAAGGAACGTTCTTTACCTTCTTTGATTACTGAAATTGAAGCAAACCTCATGGCTTTTCTTTTCTGTGAATCATGGGATTTTTGTCAGGGAGTTTAAATTTCTAAATTGCTTTGCAGAGGAAAGAATCCTGAATTGTGCTCACAAGAATGTGAAACTGAGCTAATAAATAGTGCAGTAAACTAAAAACCCCCAAAACCTCCAAAATACTCTGCAGACCTGGAAACAGAGAATCAAAAGAAATGTTGTTGAATATAATCTTGACAGCTTCTTGTAATGTGGCAGAGCATCATGGACAAACTGAGGTTGACTGAATATCCAATTTTCATGTCAGAATACCTTTAAACTAATCAATGACGAAGACAACTGTTTTGCAGTAACCTATTTTCAGCAGATACCTACTAGAATATCAGTATTTAAAAACAAAACAAATAACCAAAAATTCTTCTAGCTGCCACAGGGCAAAACAAGTAAAGAAGGAAATGAGAATTTGATCCCTCAATTTTATTGTAACTGTTTTATGTTTACATGGAGGACAAGAGTTTACACCACTGCTCTGTTGATTCACTGAGCACATCCTCTCTGTCCCTTTTATCTGTATATAAGGCTAACAGCAAATCAAAAGGATGTCACAATTTTCAGAAAACCAACTGAGTAAGAATAATAAGTAAAAATAAAAGAGAGATGGCTCGGTCTGATAAACCAAGCTGATAGTTACAGTATGGGACATTCAGTTGTTCAGAGACCATGCTGAGGGTAAAAAGGCTTTGTAAGCTCAGAATAAACACCCCTATATAAGTAAACTGATTTTCCTTCGAGATTTCTTTGCTGATTTGGGGATGGCTGAGAGAGAGCTAATTTTGCCCTCAGCATCCCTCCTAGCCCCGTGCTGTGTATTGGTGTTGGTAACACACCAGAGGTTTGGCTGCTGCTTGGCAGCGCTGGTGCAGCATCAAGGTTGTGTCTCTTACATATCCCCCTCACCAATGTGCTGGGGGTGGAGAAGATCTTGGGAGGGAATATGGCCAGGACAGCTGACTCCAACTGACCAAAACGATATTACATACCATGTGACATGTGCTCAGCAATGAAAGTAAAGAGAAAGGAGGAGGAAGGAAGGGCATTTTTTATTTATGATGTTTGTCTTCTGGAGCAAACGCTACATGTACTGAAGTCCTGCTTCCAGGGAAGTGGCTGGACATCACCTGCTGATGGGAAGTAGAGGATAAATCTTCTGGGATTATTCCCTTTGTTTTCATGTGCAGACTTTTGTTTTTGCTTTATTTAATTGACCTTATCTTGACCCACAGGTTGTTTTTTTTCCATATTATTTTGCTCCCCCTCTGTCCTGCTTGAGGAGGGAACTGACAGGGTGGCTTGGTGGGCTCCTGGTGTCCAGCCAAGGTCAACCCACCACACTGACTTCAGATAAACTTTCTAAGGTCATAAGTTTGTGTGTCTGGCTTTTCCAAGATTTTTCTAGGTAAGCAAAGAGTGAAGATGTAGTAATGCTACACACAATGCCTCATGTTTGCAGTTTTCCACTTGTGTGATTGAAGAAGATTATTTTCACCTTGCTTCTCTAGTATAACTTCCTATTGGTGCTTACAGACTTATTAGAGAGTGTATTGCAGTTTCTCTCTCATGTTCTGTTTTTCAAGTAGTCATGCCAAGGACCTTTCTGAGCTAACACCGATCATTGAATGAATCTCTTCCCTCAGTCCCCTACTTCAGCCAGCTAGTACACTCTCCTGGGCAGGTGCCTTTGAACAGCTTCCGGAGCTCTATTTGCATGGAGAGGTGGAAATGGCCACAGTTTTAGGGATCAGCATCATGCTGAACATCTCTCTGTATCTGCACTTTGCATTTGTCTGCCCTGAGCTTCGAGCAAAAGGGGTTGCTGTCCTGCTGCATTTTCCACCTGGTGTGCTGCTTGCGATGCGTACCTCTGCAAGTAGCTAGGCATCGAGCTCTTCTGCAAACCAAAGGCATCAGGCTTACTAAACCTGTACACTGTTGCAAAAGATCATGTTTATTTAGTCAGTCACTGTTTCTCACTCTTTCTCTTACACACTACTTAATATTCAGCTGAGATTCATATCCCTTCCTTTCATCCCCCATATTTAGAAGCTTTATTGGTTTCTGAAGAGATAGGTCTTTTTCCTCCACAGGTTGTTGATGGGAAATAATTTCAACTCTTCTCTCACTTTTTTTGCCTGACAATAAAATGACAAACAAATTTTTCATGTTAAAAGGTTTTTCCTTTCTGTCAGAATGATACAGGAATGTCTACGCATTCATTTTTGTTTTCATGCACCGAGCCTTACATTTCATATAAACATATAGCTAAACAAGTCCACTATATAAAACAAAATAAATTGTATTATTCATTCAACTTATCACTAAATTTTGACTAAAACAACTTTATAACTGGTTCCTAGTTTTGAAATTATTGACATCTACCACCATTAAAGGGCACTCAGATCTTTCTAATCTACTAATAAGATCAATAAAATGGCAAGCACTGAAGTCTCAGTTGAAAAAATACCCTTTCCATCCAATCACAAAGATCAGTAGTCAAAGTGAGAAATTCAAAGATATATTTTAGATGATAAACAGATTTTCTGCCTTCAGACTAAGCATTCAGAAAGCATGCTTCCCTTGCATGCGAGGTTTGGCTTGAGAAGTTTTCTCTGTTTGATGTAAATATAAAATGTTAGCTAGCAGAGGTTTTCTGCTGATGCTTCTCAAATGTATTAAAGTTCTTAGAGGACTACATAGATCTTTAGGATAGTGGACAAACCAGAAAAATTAAGGAGAAAAATTAATTTTTAGAGAAATGAATATATATATGTACCTATGTATATGCATACCTATATATTTATGTAAATAATTTCATTGAAGAAATGCTTTAAATATTCATTGTTCCATTGTACTATCTTGGAATGCTATAAAAAGCAGGACATTTGTTTAGCACTGTACTACCTCATAATGTCTACTGCAGTGTCAGAATCATGCATTTATTCCTTGTGCCCACATTAAATTTGGCACATAAAAGATGGCTGTAACATTGTGATCGGTGTTACAAAATAACACTTATGGTGAAATAGTTTCCCAGTTGTTAGATTTTTTTCCATAAGTAACAGAAGACTGAAACCACCATTGTCCCTGTCTTGTTTTACAAATGTAATGCTTGCCTATATTGAGGATCTAGAATGATTTTGCATTAATCAATGCACATAAATCACTTTCAGAACCTTTAATCAAATGAGCTAGTGTCATGGTTTAACACAGCAGGCTGCTAAAACAGCCACACAACCTTTCACTCCCACAACCCCCTGCCAGTGGGACAGCGGAGAAAATTAAACAGAAAAAGGTGAAACTCACGAGTTGAGATAAAGACAGTTTAATAGGACAGAAAAGGAGGAGGAGGAGGATGATAATGATGATTATGGCAATAATAATTATAGAATATGCAAAACAAGGGATGCACAGCACAACTGCTTACCACTCAGAACTGAATCTCAGCTATTTCCTGAGCCGTGACACCTCCTGGCCAACCCCTCCAATTACATATGGACCATGATGTTATATGGTATGGAATATCCCTTTGGTCAGTTGGGCCCAGCTGTCCCGACTGTGTCCCCTTCCAGCTTCTTAGGCATTCCCGACTTCTTCTTGTCAAGGTAGTATGAGAATCTGAGTCCTTGACTGCTTGGCAAGACCTAAAACATCAGTGTGTTATCAACATTATTCTCATCCTAAATCCAAAACACAGCACTGTATCTAGCTATTAGAAAGAAAGTTAATTCTATCCCAACTGAAACCAGGAAGGCTATATTAGTGTAAAGCTTTATTAATTAGTAAGCCTAATACTTACAGATTATGAGTAATGCAAATAAAGCCAGATATTGTCCAGGGTAGAAACCAGACTTCAGTCAGGGTCATTTAGGAAGGAAAAGAAAATTCTCCAACAGAAGAATTTCCCTCACTTGCCAGATGGATTCTTGCCAGTGTTGCTGGCTGTGCAACTGCCTCTGCTGGGATCCAGAGACCATATCCAGAAATTCTCATTGCTGGAACCAGGCTTTGTTTTTATATATATAAATAAATTAAAATGTATATATAAATATACATTTTTATATATATTATCAATAATGGTATAGTTGCAGGGTTAATCTGGGATTTTAGACAGGATGAAAGACCTTTGACAAAAGTTTCTCGTTTGCCCTCTTGTTCAAGCAATACTGTTTGCATGTCTCCAGCTTTTTGGTGGGGTCAGCAATCAGAAAATCACGATGATCCTTAAAGGTCAATCAATTCATGCAAAGCTTCCTTCATCCTGGGACGAAATTCTATTTACATTCCATGTGATAAACTTTCAGGTCATATGAATTCTATCCATTATATGTCAAAGGGTCATAGGAAATAAAATACATTGGTAAGAATATAGTTGCATAGAATTTCTGTAGAGACGACATAAAATATTTCTGGGGTGATCTAGGTCCTCTTTAAAAGGTGTTATCCAAGCATGTTGAAAGAAATTGGTTTCTGCCCTGGACAGTTAAAAAATAAATAGAAGTAAGTAAATTTGTACCTTATAACTGTCAAGACTTTTAATGCTTTTCTAATACAAAATAAACATCATATGGAAGTAAATCTAGATATAGCCATAGAACAGTTGACAGCCAGCTAACCATTTCACAATTACAGCTAGGGTATTTTAAAGCTGTCGTGGTTTTCAAGACTGGTACTGACAGTTACTATGCCATTTATTTTGAGAAAAACTCCTAATTCATGGTTGTGAGGCTTGATCTTCCCTTGAAAAATCATTATTCTTGAATACTAATACCTGCAGTTGAAACCACGTAATTACAATGCCCTTTCTTAAGTGGTTAGTCTATATAAGTAATCAATCACAACTTCAAGCCATTGTTCACATGGACAATTAAAACCTAAAAATATATGAAAGTGAAAATATAATTTAAAATCAGTTCTGATAAATATATCATAAGTGGATTTAAATTCTAGTAGCAGACCATGAGAGTGAATTTTTATGCTCCAATTAATACACTCACTTCCATATAAGCTGGAGATAATTTTTGCATATAAAGTGGATAATAGCTAATGGAAATGGATATGTAAGCATATGTTCCCTTACACATGCAGGTATCCAGTTTTTTTTTACAAGATGTATGCTATGTACACAAAAGAAGAGACATCAGTTAATGACTTATGACAGATCAATAAAATTGTTCATTATAAAAAGAAATCTTTCAATACAAGAATAACAGAGTGTAAAGTATGCATTAAAGTGCAATGGCAAATGGATATAGTTCTGTTCACTGGAAGGGTACAAAGGATATTATGCAAAATTTAAAGGTGTGATTCATCTAACTTCAGACACTTTAAAGACTTAGACAAGCTTATAGTAATGTTAGATGATTTTACACTACCTTTGTTGACAATTGAAATAGACAGCTTCAGGATTTCATCTCACCCTAATGTAGAGTCTAGAATAAGTCGATAGACTCATCCTTTTGAAGTACCAATGCTTCTTCATCAACTGGAAAGGAAGGCTAAGGATGTCTGCTCAGATGTTGATGACTATGACGACATGATTAATCTCACTTCAGAATTCTGTGGTGGAAAATTAGGATGATTAAAGGAAGTGCCAATGTGCCACAGAACAAACATTGACTCAAAATACTTGTTTTGCTTTTTTAAGTCATTAAATTAAACAACATGCCTGTGGTCTCCATTTGTTTGACATACGGTGTATCGTCACTTCTGCCATACATTTGTTTCACTATCATAACAAGGTTTTTTTCTCTTATACATATTCCTTTGCAGAAACCATCCTGTTTTAAACAACAAAAAACATAAAACAAAAGAGAAAGAAACAAAATAAAGAATTTGCTTAAAAGGCTAGTCCTTGACACTCTTTCTTACCATAATGGTTTAACCTGGACTGGCAACCAAGCACCACCAGCTTCTCAGTGACTGCCTCCCTGGCAGGATGGGGAGAAAATTGGAAGAGTGAAAGTGAGAAAATTGGTGGGTTGAGATCGAGACAGTTTCATAGGTAAAGCAAAAGCCATGTGCACAAGCAAAGCAAAACAAGAAATTCATTCCCCACTTCCTATGGGCAGGCAGGGGTTCAGCCATCCTCAGGAAAGCAGATCTCTGTCATGTGTAATGGTTACTTAGGAAGGCAAATGACATCACTCCAAACATTCCCACCTTCCTTCTTCTTCCCCCAGCTGTATACATTGAGCATGATATCATATGGTGTGGAACATTCTTTTGTTCAGTTGGGGTCAGCTGTACTAGCTGTGCTCCCTCCCAAATCTTTGTGCACCCCCAGCCGCTTCGTTGGTAGGGTGAGGTGAGGAGCATAAAAGGCTTTAGCTCTGTGTAAGCACTGCTCAGCAGTGTTGAAAACACCCCTGTGTTACCAGCACTCTTTTCAGCATGAATCTCACACAGCCCCATATTAGCTACTATGAAGAAAATTAACTATCCTATCCAAACCAGCACACTTAATATGTTTGCTATGTCTTCAGGATTGACCTTTTAGGCTTCACTTGTACATTTTCTTTTCCATGTTTTTGATTAGAACTATATATATTGCCTAGAAAAAAAACCCATCTCCAATAAGCTAGTGTAGTTGCAGCTTCTTCATTCTTGCTTCTTTCTTGCACAGGTAATACTACTCTTAGAGTCCCCTTCGGTGAGATGTTCCTGTTGCTGTCCTTGTTGACAAGGGCCTGTAGTACTCATTCCATCTTTAAACTGGATGACTGTCTACAACGTATATTCAGTCCATCTCCTAATGATATTTGTCCTTCAAAAAACATAGAATAACCTGTTCTTTGTGATGCATAATGTAGGTTGATTTTTTGTTTTGATCACTGTAATAACTCTGGATTGATAAATTGGCCCGATAACTGTCAAAACTATTTTGACAGTTATTAGGACGCACACACACTCATCTTGACACTGGAGCAATGTATGTGCTGCACTCTATGAATTAAGGAGAGATAAATAAGATTCTCTAACTGATTTTTTACTTCAAAATACATCTGAAACTCCAGGCTCACTCTATAACTTCTACTTGTGTCATTTCTCCCCCCTGGCCCACCTTCTCACTATTGAGTGGTCCATTTCCCTACTCAACCTTGTGCCTGGTGTGTTTTCATGCTGAGGCCGAGTGATCTTTAGACTTCTGACACACTAGCTTCCTATGCTTCAGCTGGACCTAACTGATATTTTTAGATCTTGACACAGGCTTCCTTCCTTTTCCTCCTCTAAGCACTACACATGGCTGAGTACTGCTGAAAGCCTTCTCTATTTCATTGTGAATACCAGTGAAAATAAGAAGTTCAGTAGTGGCCAGCTCTTCTGATACAGAGTGTAGCTCCAAGCAAGAAGAAGGGTATAGCTTTTCCTACAGATTAAGAGAAATAAATGCATATAAATTTTTAAAAAATAATATGTGAGATTGATTTTCTTGATTTTTTTTTCCTAATTTCAGGTTTCCAGAATGTATATTCTGGTTTTGTGTGCTGCAAATGACTAAGATTCAATGCAGAGACAGTTCACTCAGTGAAGAACTTGATGACTATCTAACGTTAAGGAGTTTAGATGTAAATGGCGTATTCTCAGTATGAGCAAACATGAGGTGGTTTTCAAAGAGCAGTTTGCAGCAAAGTGTGTTGATGGGTTTTTAAAACATCAGCTGGGCAATACAATCAAATGAAAATGTAACAGTGTGTATAACATTACTTTTGTCATTGGATGTGTAAAAATGCATGATCAGAAATCTCCTTCGTAACATTGATTACATAAGTAAGTTACCAACTGATGCACAATTATATATATTTTAATGCATCAAGATTTGGCATTCCTATTAACTCACACTGGAGCTTTTAAAGTAGAATAAAATGGCCAATTCTGTTGAATTTCAATGGAATTTATTCACTTGACCTCCTTTGGATATCAGCTTAAAACCTCAAACTTTTTAAAAAAGCCATTAAACCTTGGGAGCTTTATGAACACTTCTTTTGTTTCCGAATATTTCCCCACCATTGAAATGTTGTGGGAGAGAAAGGAAGGGAGGAGAGAATAAAGAAGAAAAGGATGTGGGGATAAATGGCAATGGGAATAAGTACATAGGAGCGAAGTTTTAAATAATAGATATTTGCCCATGATAAATATTATTCTACTAAAAAAGGAACAGCCAACACTGCTGAGGTCAATGATCTAGCACTAGAAGTAACCTTGGTAACATCAAATCACATGTGTGGGAATCTTAATGAACAGTTTCTCTTATTCTTATGTAAAATATGAATAGAACATCAGGAACTTGAAACAACTTGAACTTTAACCATTAAGAAGGAGATTGAATCATATTAAAATTAACATGTTTAAAAGTTATCTTTTAAAATGTGATAGGATTTATAAATTCTATTAAGATCATTACACATTTTATAAATAAAATATTTCAATTAAATCTGAGGGTCTGTAAAAATCTAAAAATTAGGAGTTGCTGAAATTGTTGAAGTGAATTACATACGTCATCAACCCTTTTGGTGTGTGATGTGGAGGGACTTATGCACATAGTTTTCTGTGAGCACTTATTTTCAGTGCTTTCTGGTGGTTCAACATCTTAGGAAGCCTTCTAGTAAAACTTCTGTTCCTTTGATCTGAAAGACTCTATCTTTTTGGTTCTTTATCTTGCTGTGACCCTGAAGAGACTGGTGGGGGGTGGAAAAAAAGTAGCTTTATCCCTTAAGGTTTGCAGATGCTGACATAAAGGTCCTTGTTTTGTTCATAGAACAGCCTCCAAATATCATCCACACATGCTCATATTTAGTATTGCTTTTGTTAGCATCTCAAGCTTCATCTTGAAATAAAAGCAAGTGAAAATAGAAAAATTCTTTCCATACAGTTGAAAACATTTATAAAATGTTTACAGTTTCAAAAAGCTTATTTCTGTATGAAGAATATTTCTACTGTTTTTGTGCCAAAATTGAATATCAAGAATAAATTCGTTTCTGGTCAACCTACAATATATATTTATTTTGATCATACTGGAATTTTTCATAGGAGAAAAAATAATGTCATGTCTTAGCCATTAAAAAAAATTTTCTTCTTTCTTTTAAATTGTTCCCATTTATAAATAAGAAGCACAATTTTAAAATTTAAACTCCAGATGACAATAAAATAACTCTAAATTAAAATATTCAAATACATGGGACATTAATTTAATCAATACTAAAGCAGTCCTTTTAAAAATATTTTCTTAAATTTTTCATAGTCAAAGATGAGTTTAACAAATATAATCTGATTTAGTTCACTATAAAACATTATTTGGAGACCGTTTCTTTTTTTTTTGAAGACATTCTCTCAGTTTTCTTTATAATGTTAGCTAAATGAAAATCAGTTTACCCAATCATTCAAAAGACAGAAAGATAAAGCTTTATAAATAAAACTTAGTTTTGGAAAGTTAAATGTATGAGTGAAAATATTATTAATATGCCATTTCATTCTGTTAATAAATGTCATACTTTTCTCCATGTTGAACAAACACATATACATACACACGTACAGCCCCAAGACCCAACATCAAAAAGATTCCCCTCAAAAAAATCCTAAATTTGATGTAATAGCAAAAAACCCTAAACCCATCCTTGCCTCCTCTCTCCACAAGATAAAATTGACCCTGAAAATGAGCAAGTCTATGCTAAGATTAAAAGAGAAAGAGCAGAAAAGGATGAAATTATTTTATTGAGATGAATATACAGTGTAAGACACTAAAATGCAAAGAATGAAAACAAAAATTAAGAATACATACTTGGCATTTTCTGCGTTTTCTTAACTGGCAAATATATGGCAAGGTTTTAAGCAGTCAATAACTACAGTGGAGTACTGTTCAGCTTTGGACTCCTCACTACAGGAAGGACCTCTAAATGCTTGAGCATGTCCAGAGAAGGGCTACAAAGCTGGTGAAGGGTTTAGAAGACAAATCTTATGAGGAGCAGCTGAGGGAGCTGGGATTGTTTGGTCTAGAGAAAAGGAGACTGAGGGAAGACCTCATCATTCGCTGCCTAAAATGTGATTGTAGCGAGGTAGGGGTTAGTCTCTTCTCCCTCATAGTTAGTGACAGGACAAGGGGAAACAGTCTGAAATTGCATCAGGAGAAGTTTAGGTTGGATATTAGGAAAAATTTCTTTACCAAAAGGGTTGTTTGATATTGGAACAGGCTTCCCAGGGAGATGGTTGAGTCACATCCCTGGAGGTGTTTAAAAGAAGAGTAGATGTTGTACTTGGTGACATGGACCTAGTAGGGCTGGATAGATGGTTTGACTTGATGAACTTGATGATCTTTTCCAACTGAAACCATTCTATACATAATGTCCCAGTTTCTATGATAGCTTACACGATTTATAAGAAGAGGTTAAAATGTATGGTTATTATTTGAGATATGCTGTGTTAGAATTCTTTGGTTGAATTTGTAATGCATTATTAAAATCTGTCTAGCAACAATAAATAGTTAATTTAAAAAGTGACATAAGTAATGTTCCTCTCTGACAAAATAACATTTGATATTAAGCAATAACAATTAATATAATGTGGGTAAACAAGAAAAATCTTTTAAGTTATTTTCTTCCTGATGGAGCTTGAATAAGGCGTGCAGGAGAGAGGGAGAAATGGTGTATGAGGAAAAAATATTACATAATATCATCAAGGCTCCATTTTAATAGATAAGAGGAACCATATGAACAATTATATTTCTGACAAGATTGAAAGAAATTTGTTTCAGTAATTGCCCATTGTCTTTAAAATCCTCACAAGAAATATCCAAAGATCATTTTAGAATGCATTTGAGATTGTTTTGGAAGGCTGCCAGTACTCTGGCATGCTGGAACTCAGCCTTTTATTGTCCCAGCAGCCAGACAATGCTGCAACACAGATGTCATGGAGAAGAGAGAATCGTTTGAATATAAGGAAACTGGCTCAGATTCTGCACAGCCAAAGAAGAAAGTAAGAGTAGATGGAAAATTTTCAGGTTACACAATGCCTTGATGAGCTGTTAGTAAAGTGAATGGGAGAGTGGCTTGGAGGACATGCCACAGGATGAGATATTTCTATCATTAGAGCTTAGAATCACAGAATCACAGAATTGTAGGGGTTGGAAGGGACCTCGAAAGGTCATCTGGTCCAACCCCCCTGCCAGAGCAGGCTCCCTAACTCATATTGCACAGATAGGCATCCAGATGGCTCTTGAATATCTCCAGAGAAGGAGACTCCACCACCTCCCTGGGCAGCCTGTCCCAGGGCTCTGTCACCCTCACTGTGTAAAAGTTCTTCCGCATGTTGGTGCAGAACTTCCTGTGCTCCAGTTTACAGCCATTGCCCCTTGTCCTACCTCCACAGACTACTGAAAAGGGGTTGGCCAATTCCCCCTGCATCCCATACTTAAGATATTTATAAACATTAATTAGGTCCCCCCTCAGTCTTCTTTTCTCCAGGCTGAACAGCCCCAGCTCACTCAGCCTTTCCTCATAGGGGAAATGCTCCAGGCCCTTAATCATCTTCGTAGCCTTTACTTGAGTCTGGGACATAAAGCAGAAGGACTAAATCTACGAACTTATTGGAGTGAAGAAAGGAAAGGATACATGGCAATAAAATAAAGATAAGGGAAAGGCAGGGACTTTTGAGTTGGACTAGATGACCCTTATGAGTTCATTCCAACAGAGTATATTCTATGATTCCAAATGAAAGGGTACAATTACAGTATCCAATTACATGATCCTTTGGCATCAAAGAATAAAGCTTTGATTGGTCCCAAATGCACACACTTCATCTCCTATCTGCCATGAAGTTTTATGTGAAAGGGGAAAGTGTCTTAGATCTTAATCAGTATTAGCAGTAGTATGACAAGCTATTTTTTTTGCTTGACACTTCCACTAATTCCTAGACTTGATAATAGCTTTCTTCCCTTATGACACAGAATACTTTTAAAATGATTGACACTAAATGTTATTATACTGTTAGTGGACTCAGAATTAATTTTAATCAAATGCTGTAGAAATGCTTTAGTTGTGTTTCCAACGTTGTTACAGATTTCAGTGATACAGAAAACTGGTAATTTATCATTTACTGCATATGCCAATTGACACATTAATATTTGATATATTTATGGAAAATGTAAAAATCAATATAATATCTGAAATAGTACTTCCAACAAATTTTAAATACAGTATGCAAGGAGAGAAAAAAAAATAATCCCATCTTTGATAGGAAATGTTCTACTAGGCTGGATCTTTTATTCTAGTTAAATGGAAGTTTTATACTGGGTCGGTCAGCAACAGAAGCCAGTTGCTTTATTTTTTCTTTTATTTGGATTCAGCTGGCATGTGGACCAATCTTTCATTAAGCCTTTCCAGTGGTGGGTGATCAGCAGAATGATTCACATGAGGATTATTTTAGCTACATCTATTGCACTGGTTCAGCAGAGAACACTGCAATCAATTTCCCCATGCTATATTCATACATCAGTTATCCTTAAAGGAAACCTGTAGGGAACCTGTCCCAAGGAACCTGCTTTGGCAGGGGAGTTGGACTCGATGATCTCTTGAGGTCCCTTCCAACCCCTACAATTCTGTGATTCTGTTATTCTGTGAAGGTAATTATGGTCTTTTAATGAATACCTTACTTCTATTCCTTTTTTTCTCTATATTTGCTATAACTATGTGATCTGGAGAATCAAAAATCTCTGGTGATTCCTTATATTTAATTTGCCTGACAAGAGATGGGTTAATAAGACAGGGAGTGAAAGAAAGAGTGAGCCTTCATTTTCTACATGTCTTATTGAAGTCGTTGGCACAGGTTTTGGGTTTCTAGTATGTTAATTAAAAAAATTTCTGAAAGCCATATTTTTCTGTCATATGAGGAGTAAATTTTGCCAGAATAGAGTATAATATCTCTTAAAATATTAATCTCTGGCCATAGAATTTGGAACTACTTGATTGATGAGTGTCTGATGACCATTTGACTTTATAACAGTAATGTATTTTTCAAAAGTGTAGCTTAATGTAAACAATTTTTGAGGTTGATATTTTTTAATGACATTAAAAATATGTATTTAGAATCAATGATTCCTTACACAGTTCAATAACAGGGATAACTACATAGAGCTAATCTCTCTAGTGGTTTGCTACTTTCCATGGAGACCAGTAAGTAGAAAGGAACAGTGGAATAAAATGCTTCATAAGTGTTTACTGACAACAGGGCACTGCTGGACTGCATGAATTCTATGTTCTGGAACAATACAAATCCTAAAGGCAATAGACTGAACTCTCTCAGGCTGTCCAACTTGTTCGCACTTCTCCCAGGACATTATCTTGGTCTGTGCTCAGTTTTTCCACTCCAGCCTCTTTTGCTTGTTGACAGAAGGGAATCTGTCCCACATATTGTCTTGCAGTCATTTATGTGCCTGATACTGCAAGGAACTGTTGGAAAGATCTTGGTTCCTAGTCTTCCCTCTTATAGTTTTTAGGGCAAAGAGTTAAGGTTGCCTTCAAAATGTACAGCCAAGAATTAATTCATAAGATTCTCCACTCTTACCTGATGTCCATTATATAAATGACACATTTTTGAGCTCAGTTCCTTAAACTTATTTAAAAGCCCACCTGGGCTTTCATTCAATTAGCTGATGTGACTCTTCTACACTATGCAATTTAGAAGAATCTTGAGTCTTCAGAGGACAGACATTGGAAAAGTAGCTCTAGAGTCACAGAAGCTGCAGTAAATCTCCCCTGTTCAGGCTTCTACATATGAGAATTTGCTGATATGTGGAACAGTTTTTCTAAATGGTTACAAGCAAGCTCAGCTGTTCCTTACAGTGCAGATATTCAAATACAGTTTTGAATTAATGTTGTTTGGATGTGAAGGCTTAATACCACAGAGTTAGAATAAAATATGATTTCTAATTTTACCTGTTAAGAATTATTATTGGACAATTATTCTCTCAAAGTGTTCTGTCCTGCTAAACATAGTAATATTCTCTTCCTAGCTATTGACAGTACTTTGCCCTATACAGCGTATTTGAAAATTAGTCATATTATCTACAATTAAAACAAAGGTTGCAATATAATTTTGTTGGGTTGGTTTTCTTGTCTCCAAAGTGCATCACTAGAGAATCCTTCTCCAATAATATTTCCCTTTGAAGAGAAATCTCAGTAGACATTTTGAAATAGAACTGAAGGACAAACATAACATGTTTGTTTGTTTTATTTAAATAAAATGTTTTCTGGTGGGAAAGTATCTGAGCAATAAGTCTGAAAGTTAATTAGGCAATTCTATGGCAAAACATTTGGAGAATCTTAAAAAAAATCCCCTCTCTGACATTTAGAAAACTGAACAAGAGCAGAGGGAATTTGTGGATTGTTGTCAAACTTTCAAAGCAGCATATTAGAACATTTAAAAGTCTTCTGACATTTGAAACTTTTAAGACCTATCCACCAGGGTTACTTACTGTGGTAAGGAATACATTAACCAGAATAATCCTTAAAATAAATTATGATAGTCAGTTGAATTTGATTATAGTGACTGAATTAAAATAATTAATTCAAAGAAAATTTGCGCTTCAGAATGCCAAGAGGAAACTCAGAATCATTATATTTCATGCAACAAAACCAAGTTTGCATAAATATAGTTCAACTTTACATAAGCAGAATATGAGGGATAATGCAAGGAGAAAAAACTATGGTTAAAAATACATCTTAAAATTCCTGCTCAGTTGATGGATCAAAAAGCTGATGATTATGTCATCTGAGAGGCTGTAGGCTTATTAGTGACTACCCAGATACTGAAATGCTAAACGTGAGGACATTTATATGATTCACACACAGAAGTGAGCTGAATATTTGTCTAGATTCCAACATAAATATGAGTAATAAAGTAGCTATCCCGATCACTTTCAGCCACTTTGTCCTGCATTTCATGTGCCTGCATTTTAGATTGTAATCATCTTGGGAAAGGAACAGTCTAAACTGAATTTAATTGATATAGACCATTTCTGACAATGAAACAGGGTAGATCTTCTGAAACTCAGGGAGTGAGTGATTCACTAAAGGGTAGAGTGTTATTCAGGAAATATCAGAAATAAAGTGTTAAGGCTAAACCGTATTTTCACACACAGAGTCCATCCATCATGCAGCCTCACCCCCTTTACAAGTAGTGGTCCTTGAAAAGAGCACTGATGAACCATATTCTCAAATACCCACACTGGGTGAAAAAGTGTCCATTGCCATTAGCTTCACTTGTGCTGCAAAGGGACTCTGCTCTGTGTCAGCGAAGGAGAGAGGAATGAATGTTACTTTATGCCAGGGAAAATGCTCTGTTCAATAAAATTTGCTTCATATTACCCATCCATATGTATAACTTTCAATATTGCAGAGTTAAATATTTTTGGACAGATAACCTCTGGGTTAGTCATATGAAAATATGGTGCTTGTAAGAATTACTCATTTTGCAAATATAAAACTTTCTAATAAAATCCAGTTACATCTGTGACTTTTTAGTACTTTGAGTTCATGCAGTAACACTTAGTTCTCAGGAGCCTAGGGAAAAAAAAACCCACCAAACTAAGAAACTTCAATATTGCAATGTCATCTTATGAGATTAATATCCCATGAATTTTGGAACACTTTCTGCTTCACATTGGCTGGAAACTCACAGATGCTTCAAACTTCACTGTATGCTATTGCTAAATTTGGCTTGATGCATGGTGGCATACATTAAATAGAAAGCAGGGCCAAAAATACATTGTGAGGTTTTTGAACCAGAGGGAAGGTTTTGGTCAAGTAACTTGCTGTTACATCTAAAGTAAACTCCATGAAGGTAAATAGTTCAGAGATCTTATAATAATTGTGTAGGCAAAATATTTAAGTCCTTATGATTCCAGGCTGATCTTTAAGAATTAATTCACTGGTTAGTTTTCTTAGGTTTTTTTTTTCTGTAGTCAGAGGAAGGAGTCTTCTATAGGAAGCAATTCAAGGAGTAATTCCTATTTTGTCATTATAAATCAAAGGCACAGCCCATGAATGGGGGAATAGCCAGATAAGGTTTTGTGGGGTGGATACAAAAGACTTAAAAAAAAAACAAACTCCCTGTAACATTTAATGGCTAGGAAAAATGTTAAGATAGCAGGCTGAGGAATGTAAAGACCCTGCTCTGAGAACTGTAGCTTGGATGCTTGACCCTGCAGAGCTCATCAGAATTCCTGCAGTCTTCAAACACTAAGAAAAGTTGGTTGTACTCAAATTCCTCCTACATGAAAATTCTCAGTGGAAAAAACAACGTCTCTTCACTGTTCCCCCCTCCAGGTCCAGTTACACTGTTGGGTTGAGCCTCATCTTCATGTTTGGTCATACAAGAGGAAAATTAGACAGAATCACACAGAATCACAAGGTTGGAAAAGACCTTTAAGATCATCAAGTCCAACCATTCTCATCCTAAACTAAATCATATCCTTAAGTACCTCATCTACCCATTTTTTGAACACATCCAGGGAAGGTGACTCAACCACCTCCCTGGGCAGCATTCATCATATTCAGGTCATGTGCTGGTTAGTGAGCAATTTCATAGGTAGGGTGATGTGTTTCAAGTGGTAACATACTCTGACAAACTATTTTAACTCAAACTTTATTACAGCAGTTAGAAAGATCAGCAACAATGCACCTTACACAGTGACTCGATCACTGATAGCAAACACAGGATTGTAAGCGATGCCATAGCTCTGCCAGGGACAATTAATGTCTGGGTCACCTGAAGCCCCAGCCAGTCATGTAAATGCCTTTTGAGTACAGGTAAGAGTTTTTCCATCCCTCATTTGAAGCAGTGGTAGTGTGATGTGAGAGAATCGTACCTTACATGGTGGTAGTGTGCCCTACATGTCATTTTGGATGATGTGGGGGGCATTTTGCTTACACATCAGTGTTAGTCAAGGAGCAGAGTGTCAAGAGGCAGGGTGTCAATGTTTTCAACATATATATATAATACAATTTCAGGTGTTGTTGGCCTACAGAGTGTCTGCCACACCAGAGATGCCGAACTCCCTAAAGTCCAGATCCTAGCTGTCAGCCCGTTTTAGATGTTCCAGATGTACCAAATGGCTCCAGTCACCTGTGTTAAGACAAAGGGATCCTATCCCTTAACTCCATCTCCTAAGAAACTAGTGTGTCTTTAGAGAATTAAACCCTCATGGCCATAAAGGAACAGATATGCTAATGAAAGGCTTAGCATGCATTGTGTTATTTTTTCTGTATATAAATTAGTGCTTGCTTATACACAATCGTGGATATGACCATTACACAGGCTTATGTTTTTCTTAGAACATCAGCTATAAAACTAGAAAATGTAACCTAGGATGCAGAGTCCCTGAATGGTTTTCCAGACATCTTTGCTTATGCGCTGGTAACAAATTTTCATTTATTTTATACCTGAAATACTTAAATCTATACCAAATAAAATATTACATTTTTATTCCCAGTTCTCATAAAAAAGCCCAAACTTTAACTACTCAGTCTATATTTGCTTCAGCAGCAAAGAAGCAGACTTGGCAGTCTTTAAAGAGAAAGAAAGATTTACAATTTTTTTGAAGGCTTTCAAGTTGTTATAAAAAGTGCTTGGTAGATTAAATGGCTTTCTTGATTCATATGCTGAGAGTAAGAGACTTCTTGCACAGCTTCTGTACTATCAATTGTTCTGACGCAGTTGTACTGCCAAATTCTCTTGCCGTTCAGAACTTGCACTTTGTCTCTTCCCTACAGACTCAACTTCAGCAAAACTCACCCAAAACTATAGGCAGTTTTCAGATAGGGACCCTTTACTGATGTCTCTCTCCATTCACACTCTGAACCTCGAAAAGCAAATGAGCATTTGTGTGCACTCCCAAAATACACCATCTACATTAGCCATGTCTTGCAGAATTGAAGATAACTTTTTAGTGTGATGTTTATAAATGCAGTGTTTGAATGACTTTAACAATCTCTGCTACTGAGATGACTGTAAAACCAATGGACTTAAACTGGAAATCTGTCTATTGCAATTTCATCTACAGGAACAAAAGGCAGCCATTTGATAATTTAAATCATTGTGTGACAGTAAGTGCTATTGACTAGGTGGTGCTGAGGGACAGCAGAGATGCAGCGGAGAACAGAGCAATTAAGGAACACCTGACCCACCAAATTCTCTTTAAGAAATCATTTTTTCCTCATTAATATCTTCTGAGTTTCTTTTGTAAAGGATTCAGGATAGGTGAGGAATAGTTTAGTCTTTGACCATAAACATGGCACTGTATGGGTTTCCTCTGAGGCTCACACTCTCAGCTTAGACATGTGGTAGCTACATGCTCACTCTTTGCTGAGAGGAGGAAAGCAACAGTATAAATGTCGTCACTTTCTTATTTTAAGTATTAAGAAGGGCTCCTCAGAGAGACAGGAATGTCAGCAAGGCCTCCTTGTACTTAAAACTATTACTTAAATAAAGTCAAATGGATCTGCAGCACTGTTCTACTTCAGACACTGTTCCATAGTCAGACATATGTTGCTACTGTGACACTGAAAAGCCGGTCAAAGCTTTGAACCTTTGCAATGTCATCTTACAAGAAACAGCTGGTGCTGATGATACCTCCCAGCACTAATTATACTGTCTGCACATTCAGACAGATTGTGCTGCACAAGATACAGTTGGGGTTGAATTTTCATACTTTATTTCAAAACCTCTGAAGCAATACTTTTTCTTTTAAATTAAAGGTTTGGGCTCTGGACATGCTCCGATACATCAGGAGCCCTAGGTATGGATGTATCTTGCCTATACCTTTATCTTGTCACTTTTGGGTGGGCTATTCCTTCAGCTGGAAAAGAATTGTG
The DNA here is from genome assembly GCA_020800305.1 of Porphyrio hochstetteri. Classification (NCBI taxonomy): domain Eukaryota; kingdom Metazoa; phylum Chordata; class Aves; order Gruiformes; family Rallidae; genus Porphyrio; species Porphyrio hochstetteri. The sequence continues at coordinate 38,767,176 of CM036905.1, forward strand.
ACACCAAAATTGTCAAAGACAAAAGTACTCTGGAGCTGGATGCTGCTGCAAGCCTAAAATGCTCACAAAACACTGAATACTTCATATCCTGCTCCTCATGTCTTTTACTGTGAGCTGAAAACGTCATAAAAATTTCTGCTAAGTGTTCGTAGCTGCCTTATCCTTTTTTAAGTCTGCCAACCACATTTCACCCACAAGTAGTATAACCTGTGCCAACGTATTCATATTACTAGATTTTCTTGAAGTATTTTGCAATTAGTAAATGTCTAAATCTATCTGGAATAATTGTCTGTATCACAGAAAACATAATAGATATGTAGAGTCGATTTGTCAGCATATAACGTGTTACAGAATGAAGCATGTTATTTACCATTGCCCTAGTCTCCTTTTCGTAATTCTGCTTCCTGCTGGTTCTTATATCGCTTTTGCATCCTTGCAATTGCCAACTGCAAATTGAATATATATGCATATTGATATCACAGAAATAACAAAATTTCATTAAAATCCAAACTATTTTTATTGCCTATTGCTTTTTTTTTTTGCTTTTTTTTTCCTGGTCTATTGCATAAGAAGAAATATTTATGCTTCAGGCATATTCAGGCATAAATAAACATGTTTATACATGTGTAAACATATGTGTCTTCTTGCAATAATTGTAAGTGGCATTACAAGACCACAAGCTTTGGGAAAAGAAGGAATCTCAAGCAGGAAAGAAGCATAAATAGCACTTCTGTTTGTTTCTGAGATATTCACAGAATCTTGGAACTGGAAATATGCCTTGTTTTCCCTTTTTTTGATGGTGTTAGTACACTTTTTCCTTGAATAAAAAACACGGGTCACATTCATTATTTGGTGATTGCACAAAAATCCCTAGGTTTTGGGGTTTTTTTATCCACTGAATTACTAACTGAGGCATATTATAGAACTGACAGGAACACCACTTGCACTATAGTGGTAAGGAACATGAAATAAAGCTATTATTACTGCCTACTCTTTTACTCTTTTCCTCTCATCAGAAACAAGCAATATTATTTAGAGCACTGGTGAGCTATTTGCCACAGCTCCAGCAAAACCTTTTGGCTTGTGCGACACACCACGGGTTTATCTTTCACTTATTAGATCACCTCTTCCGTAGCACATTTTATTTGCTCGTTACTTAGCAATAAATCTAGTCCCTACACAATGTTAAACCTGGGTTACCAATCTCAAAGCATACAAAAAGTGTTCACTCTTTCTGAAGATGCATTCTGAAGCTAAGGAAAAAATACTGGAGTGCAGTGTTAGCCTCATTCCTCTGCCAATGTTCCTTCACACTGAACATCTCCAGTCCTCCTTTACAGCAACTTCTAACATAAAGCAAAACCTGCTTACTGAATGTCTGTGCTCACTGCAACTGCACAGGGAAGCACTTTCGTCCCCAAATCAGGAAGTTATCTGTCCTAAAACTGCATAGAAGGTAAGAATAAATATGGGTAAATGAAGCATCAGTTAATTTATCCTGCATAGTAGCCACTAGTAGGGATTTATCAAGTGTTCTGGGTGGAATCAAAGTTGCTGTTTGCTAAAATAATACTTTAGAGACTGGAGATAGAAATGCTGCCTAGTGTCAGTCAAGGATTCATTCCAGATGAACTTTATTGGCAGAGAAAGATAAAATTTTATCTTCATGCATGGTAAACTTAAATTGAGGTGCCTAAAACCACAAAATGAATTACACATCTAGGCATCACCTCAGTGCCAATTTAAGCAGCTAAGCTCAGTAAGGATACTGTAAATGCATCATCTTCAGAGCAATCTAATTCATATATTCCCTTTCCAGCCATTTATTACAGTGTTCATGAATTTTACATTTCTGTATATTCTGTTCAAACCATAATATTTTCCTTCTAGACTTTCAAAGGACATTTTAGACCTGTGTCGGAGATGTGGTTTATATTCTTGCTTCGGTCCCTTAAGTTTAAATGCTTCTCTTGTGTGTTGAATAGGGTATTACAAACCTAGACAGTAAAATGCAAACCACAAACACTGTAAAATTCAACTAGTTTTAATACTTAACTCTTTTCCTCCATAAAAACCCCCTGTTTTGTTGACTATAACAAACTTTTCCATTCTTACTAGGTCTGTTTAAGTTCTTAAACCAAATTATTTGGAAGGCAGGTGTTCTGATGCATGAAAGAAACTACGCTTTTCTGAGTCATGCAATAGAAGAAGTCATTTAGTGTTCAAATGCATCTAAAGTAGAAAATTCATCCCTACATTTCAGTAGTACTACTGAATCTACTGGGCTGAAACACTGCACTGTTTTTCATTGGAAATGATGTCTTTAATGACTAGGCTGAAGACTTAATGTTGGTCATAAATGCTCAGTAAGCCATAATTGTTTTACATGATTTGGAACATGCTTAGTACATCATTTTCATCCTTGCCATTTTAGACATTTCTTTTCATTCTCCCGCTCTCTCTCCTAGTGCAATTAACATTAAGAAGATGTTTGTCAGGGATACAATTTTAAGGACACCTTCTGCCCGAAAAGGCCTCATTAAAAGCTTTTGAAATATAGAATACTAATGAAAGCCTCTTGTGGCAAGACATTTAGTTAAGGACTTACACATCTTAGGGTGTCTCAGTATAAGATATCACTGCTAATCTTGTAGACAGTCTTATATAAGGAAGTGTCAGTTCACTGTGTTCTGGTGAACTTGTGATCATAAGACTAGTCTGTTAGTGCTGTCCTTATCAATTGAAGCCTAAATGGTCCACGCCTCTGTCATGACAGGGCAATGCCTCAGTGGGACACGTGACGTGTGTTTCAGGAAACTGTATTCTTGAAACAGGTCTATTGGCTTTACATCTATAACTGGTCACCAGAACCATTGAAGAGTAGGGCTGCATGCCTACAGGCTTAAGGGAAAGGTAAATAAGGGTTTTGAGGATACTAATGCGCATAACTACAAGACAGCCATGCCTAAGTGCCATCTAACATATTTCAGCCTTCTTTATCATCCTCTGGCCAGTTCTCCAGCACCTCTGTGACCACTGTTGCTGCATCAAATCCTGTGTCACTGCATGCTTATCCTTTCTTTAACTTCTTTTACAGGTGTTCACTGTCAGAGGTAGCACACTGTCAGAGGCAGGAAAATAGAACAGATGGATCCTTCATCTGAGGGCATGGGTATCTCATGTTATTTTCTGATGCTGGTACTTTTTTCTCCCTGTGCAGCTCATGCTGTTATAGCCTCTTTTTATATAATAACATCTGCTAAAGAGGCACTGACTACATATAGTTACCTCAGATGTGGTCATTCCTTACACACAGAGGAAAACTGGACAGTGTTAAATACCTTTTCCTTATGCCTGTTTGTCTGTTTGTTAACACTGATGAGTAGTGAATTTAGACAAACACTCTTCCTTTTTTTTTTTTAACATCTATTTCTTTTTTATAAAACGTCTAGAACATTCCTCATTATTCACAATGTTCTTTCAAGATTTTCTTTTTTTCCTTCTTTTTTTTAATTTATCAACCAATCTAGTATCTAGGTGCTGGCCAAATGTTTCAGAGTCTTCAAAAACTGTACTCACCCTGCTTAAAATGGAAAAAAAACTTCCCACAGATTGAAATAGAATAAAGCATGAGCAGATGTTTTTATTCTGGCATCACTAATAGATGGAAAATACTTTGGAAAAAACAGCAATTTCTGAAAAGCTTGTCTAAACATGTATCTCATCATTGTACCTAATGATGCCGCTCAGTTTCACAGGCATTTTTTAACTGCTTTTTATGCTGTCAGATAACAAGCATCGATTGTTCCACAGTCATAGCTAAGATCCTGTTCTCCTTTATAATGAGGCCAAAGCCAGGTCTGTTCCACACTGTCAGTACAATCTGGTATTTACATATATTTTCTTCAATAATGGAGTACTATCCCCAGCGAGGAAATACCCTGTAACATTTTGACTTTTGACTCTTTTTCTGGGCATCTTGCATGATCTGGACTGCTGTGTGTCCTTTGCATCTTTCAACCTGTCATTTCAACTAAAAATGAATTCTAGTCCAGGGAAGTTTGACCAATTTAGGGAAAATTAGTAGAGGAAGCCTGAGAAATGGGTGTTCACAGAGAGTGCATGCACAGCTGTTAATGCTTGCATGACTCACTTTCTAAAATATAACAGTCCCTGACTACACTCATATTTCTGACTGTCATGTATAGTTACTTGTTGAGGCAGGAGTTCTCTGCTGTTCCTGACCAGCCAGCAGGGTCAAATTGAAGCTAACGTATGCTGGGACTGAATGTTCATGCCCCTGTAGTGTCTCTCACTTTTTTCCAGGAGGGCAGAAAGTTCAGGAGAAGTCAGAAATGTTAATGTGCCTTGCTGCTCCAAACCAGCCAAAAATACAGTCCTCTTGCTCAGTAGCAGGAAATTCATATGGGTTCCGAGATTAACTCAGGGTAATAAACATGCAAATTCAAGACAGACCTACGGGAGTTTTTAAAAACAGGTCTGCCTCTTAACTTTGGAAACAGATATTTGAATAATTTGGGGTTCTGCTATCCCAAATATTCACAGGGAATTTGTGAATCGGGCATCTTTATCATATTCCAGTTGTGATACTATGCACAGGGCAGTTGTGTTCAATTTCGGGAAATTAGGCAGCCATTTAGAGCTGAATATGTTAGTCTATTTTATTGTATTAATAAATACAGAAACCTATTATCTGCTGATTTATCATGGCACTCAGAGTTCTTCTATAGTTTATGACAATTTGCTTACCAAATAAAGCATGCATATTGTTTTCAATTTCTTTGTGCTCCCAGGAGAGTAGTAAAACTATTTTGGGTAATAGGCTAGTGACAGTAAGAGAGTTAAAGCTGCAGGGTTTCTGGAATTTCCGAAGAGATATATTTCAGCTCAAAGCACAACAACCACCTGTAGCATAAATGTACCAATGTGATATTTGTAGATTGTGTGGGTCATTTAAAAATTCTCCAAACCACCAAAGCACTGAGACTGATAAACTGAAAAAAAAAAACCCACAGAAAAAATATAAACCATTGCATTTCAATGTCAGCTTTTCTGAAAGATTCATTTACTAGACTACCGTCCTGAAAAAAATCTTTCAATCAGTGCTTCCCCCTTCATTTCAAAAAGTCTATGTCTGTTGCACCATTGCTTCCATGCTTTCTGAAAGCCTGGTGAGAGTCAGGATGGAGCAGGCCTCTTCTCAGTGATGGCCAGCGATAGGACAAGAGCCAGCTGGTGCAAGCTGGAGCATAGGAAGGTCCATGTGAATATAAGGAGAAACTTTTTCACTGTGAGCGTGACAGAGCACTTGAAAAAAACTGCTCAGAGAGGCTGTGGAGTCTCCTTCTCTGGAGACATTCAAAACCCACCTGGATGTGTTCCTGTGTGATTTAGTCTGGGTGATCCTACTCTGGCAGGGGTGTCAGCCTAGATGATCTTTCAATGTCCATTCCTACTCCTAACGTTCTGTGATTCTGTGATTCTGTTTGTTGTAACCATTGTTTCCAAGGAGCAAAACAGTCTCACTGTGGCTTGAGACATGCCTTATGCTTTGGGAAAGGGTTATGTACTGATTTATTTGTCTAAATTTACCTTTCTCTCCTCAACTCTCTTACTGTGTTTTTTGTGATGGGAAAGGGGATCTCTCACTGTTTCATGCACCATCTCCTTTCCTACAGCTGCCAACTTTGATCTGATATGCTCACTTTCCCCAGAGACTCATGCTCACAGGGAGCAAGGATGGGCTGAAACACTTTCCTTAACTGAGTTACAATCCAGCCATCCTCTCCTGGACCAAAGATTATGCCCTCTCTCACCTGCTGCTACCCGTAAGGCATAGTAAGAGATCTGTTTGACATAAACAAACTACTGCGGGGAGTTTCATCTCCCATGCTAGCAATATTGCAGGTGGGCACAATCGGAAAGATAGAAAAGTAAATGGTGCTATTTTGCGGCATCTCTTTGGTGTGTCCATGTGAGTGCTTCTGGCTGTATTAAAGTTCACTGGATTTTGCAAACACAATCAAGTCTTGTTTCCCTAGACGCTGCTGCTGTGCTGCAATCATATGCTGTATCACATCACTCATTTGTCGTTTACTGCCTATATATGCCTAGGGAATGGTAGATCTATTTGGCCTTTTGCAGGAAAATGTACCTAGAAGTCCAGGTATGAGTTAGCTATGCAGTTGTGAAGAACCTCAGTTGACAGGTCTTGGAGCGGAAGCCATACAGCTGCATTACTGTGATACTGTGTCTGACTTAGTATGGCCGCATACATGTCTCTAGCTGATGGCTGGTAGCTGGGTTGCATTCTCTCATACAGATATATTGGAAAAAAGACTCAGTCTGAAAAGCATCAAAGGTGACCCATAGTTATAGAGGTGTATTTCAAAGACTTTTTTTCTGTATGTACCTACTAGGAACAAGAGGAAAATGTACACTTTTGAGATCTTCAGGTTCCAGATGACGGAAGCCAGAAATGGCTGGACAAGAGGCAACCTGTGACAACAGGCTCTTTAGAGAAAAGTAGCAGACTTAGTTTATTTTCCAGATTATTATTTCTCTTCATTCTTCCTCTGTTATTAGTAATTTCTCGCCGTATCAATGGGTAAGGTATTTTGTATTCAGCATATTTTTTCCTATTCAAAAAAATCAATTTCAAAAATCAATAGCACTGTCATGTTATGTAAGAATAATGTCACTGGTTCCTATTTGCCTGCCAGTTCCAACATCACAAGCTGGTGGCATAAGTACAATTTTTTACACCACTACAAATGCTTGTTTCTTTTCCATTCTATAACAAATAAGGTTCTAGCTTATTTAAATGAGAATTAGGGGAGATAAATTTAGAAATAGAAGCAGATTAAATTTGTTGTTCATATTTTAATTTTCAGATGTTTTCCTCATTCTTGTTGATATGTCCCTGTTGCTAATGAACAGCAACTGAATTTATACCTGCATTAATAGGCAGTGAGGTTGCACTTTTCTATTTATGTGGAAAGTAACAACTTTTGTTAGACTTCCCTTGAAAAAGTATGAGGATGACTTTATCATATGAGAGTAGAAATTGAATTATAGAAACTCAAAGCCCAAGTAAAATCTAGTAGACAAGGCTGCAACAATGGCTGTTTAAAAGTGAATGACACGTGATCATAGAATTGCTGAGAATGCAAGGCACTGCTGGAGATCATCCAGTCCAACCCTTAGAAGTTTTTAAGTCCTCAGGAACCTCCTTTGATTCCCATGAACTTTTCATATAAAATTGAGAACGGCCTAGTAATGACATCAGCCAGACACCTCAACCCCCATCATGGATCATGGATGCATCCTATGAAGATAAAAGACACAATCAGACTGTAGAGAAGGAAAAACTTTCTGAAAGTATATAAAGCATTGTCTGTTAGGAAAAATAATACAAAATTCAAAACAAAACATGTTTTGATAGGAGGAGTTTAATCCAATCACAGCTATTAATGCCATAATAGGAGTTGGCATGGCATTGTGTTTTATAAAAATCATGTTTTCCATTAAAATTTCAAATTTCCTCATACTTTTTACAGAAGTAAATTGTATTTATGCTACAGAGACTGAAATTTGAATTTCAGGTTTAGTGCAGACTGAATCTGGCTTCTTGGTGAGAGGCAAGAGAGACATTGATAGCAATGATATTGCAAGCAGTGTGTGAACTTCTAACTTTCCCAATACAATATAACACTTGGCTTTTGACCCAGAAGTGCCAAAGTGATTTTGATTTCCTAAAAGAAATTCTTTCTTCACAGACTGTACTGCCATAATTCAGATCACTGGCAGTTTTCAAGCAGGAGCATTTGAAAAGAAGTGACTGTGGAAGAGAAGAGACCAAAATGGTAGTTGGTACTGGTTTGTTCCTTTGAAGTGAAGTAAGGACATGTCTGTGAACTCCATGTCTGTATCTCTGCCTGCTGCAGGTGTTCTGAACTTCCTGCAGCTATATAGGAGATACAAGTACTTTTATTCCTTGCATGAACTGCTACCCAGAATCTGTACCTGAAATACAATGAACCTCCTTGACACTGGTAGATCAATTCTAATATTGTTCTAGTTAATCTGTTGTCATTCACTATCATTGGCCATTGTCAACTTTTCACAGTAAAATAATATCTTGGGTCACAAGGGACTGAAATATATCATTACCATAATATATATGTGTTGGGCATCTTACAAGCACAGTGCATACAAAGCTTTCTGCTCCCTGGGATGTTGGGAGTCAGTGATTCAGCATGCAGGATGCTTTGCAGCTCTTGGAGAGGACAGATCCTGTTCAGAGATACATAAAGGACTTCATGGGCTCTTTAGCATCTGTATATGGTCAATAGGAACTAATGTTGAAAATCAGAAAGAAAGTATTGTCCCTGAATTACCTTAGGAGTTTAAAACATGTAAAATAATTTTATAAAACTCTCAAAGAGTTTTATAAAACTTCTTTCATCCAGCTGGGAGCAATTCTCTTATTCCTTGCAGTACCACACTCTAAGTCAGAATTACTGCCAGGGAACTTGGCAATTTAATGCTAAAGTAAAAGTGGCATAATATATTCGAAAATCTTCCCAGAATTGTATTGGTCTTGAGCCAGTCCAATGAAAGCACTGTTGGGTTCCTAAAATAAATATGTGGCTTATCGATGTGCCCAGCATCTTGGGTATTTTCTAATGAATGATTTTCTGTGGAATCAAATGTCTTCAGTTATCCAAGGTCTGAAATGACCCTGTAGATTTGGTCTTGAGAAAGGCTTAATAAATGAAGAGTTGTAAACTGGCATTATGGCAGCCAACAAAAGAAAAAATGTTCTTCTCAGTATGTGGCAGCTACTCTCCTTACTGCTGAGCAAAGATAACTTTCACCAAATTACTCGACTCAGCCTCCTTTCACTTTGATGCAAAGTGTGGCTGTTGGTTGCTTTTGTTTCTTTCTACCATGTGGAGAGATAATAAAGTGCACTTTCTTGATCTTCTTTCTGCTTAATATCTCACACCCTTGGCCTATCTACGAATTGTTCTCTTCCAGCATTACAGAGAAAGAATTAATTCTGCTTGCTGCCAAAATCTGTGATATATACCTCTTGAAAACAATGGCTATGCTTCTTAAAATGATTGTGTCTAAGAATATGACAATAGCCAGCCTGGTAATACCTGCCTACATGTAAGAATGACACCGTAACACCCACAACACTGGAAACTTGATGACTGACATGACCTCTCAGCATTTCATAGCTAGTGAAAAAACACTAGCCTAGCTGAGAAAACATGCTGTACATTTCTATATATCAGTTTGAAATATGGCATTGCCTCTATACACAATGTGTTGTGGTTTGTTTAAAGAATAATTATTCTGAAGTCATAAACTACATTCAACAGGCATTTATTAATATCAGATCACCTTATACTCCATGACTATTGTTTTTGAGTTATTGTCTTGTTCTCTGCTGAATGCCATCTCGTTTAATGAGACAGTATCACCTTATTAGAATGCACCTAGGAAAGTGTTACTGTGGCCAGGGCACTTCTAAAATAGTTGAGACAAATTAATATTGTCAAACCCGAGAGAGAGATTATAAATTCCCCTTTAAGCTGCCTTTGTGTCTTTCAAGGACAATTTACCCCTGCAGATTCAGCTGATGCTTTAAGTACTTCACACTGTCATTCTGTAAAGTGTTTTAAAATGCTTTTTAAACTCAGGGTTTTTTTTGCTCTTTACTATTTCCTTATATATAAATGCATATAAAAGAGTAAATATAAGTTTTAAGTTGTTCTAGATAATAAATACAGATGTAAACATAATTTTCAAGGAAAGAAAATAACTTTAGGTATAATACATTTATCTAATAATTTTAAAGTATAATAACATTTAGCTAATACATCTAGAAAACAGATTGTTGAATTAGTCACCATTCAGGTTCAGTTTCATTGCCAATAATCTGTTTTAAAAGCAGCAGAACTAGAATATTGAATATTCATTTAATTTAAGAATGAATTATTTTCAAATTCAACATACAAAACTCTGAAAGAATCCCCATTTCAAGTTCAAGGCAGCATTAAGAATTATTGTGTAAGAAATTAATAACGGATATAAATGACAATGTCCAAATACACCTCCTCTACACAACTTGCAAAACTTCAGCTGCTTTACCTCAGGCAGGTCCAAACTCAAATGACCTTAAACATTTTCACAACTCACCTTTCCTCTTGCAGCTTCCCAAACTGAGGGCTCTGCAGATTAGATTAGCAAGGACACCCTTCATACAACATGCCTCACTCAATTAACTCCCAGCTAAACCTCCACTTGTGTCTTCCCACCAAGCTTTCTGTTAGAGAGTCTTCCAGCTCGCAGATGGAGCACCTGCCCAATATACTTGCTACAGCTTGGGAGCAGTTTTCTTGTGCACTGTTTCTGATCCCATGAAAACGGGACCCACAAAAAAGGGATTATTTAAAAACAAGCAAGGCCTTAAGAAGATCCAGATCATTGATGAATACGTTGTATTTGTCTTCTGGATTTTTGGCCTTCAGACTGATGAGACTACTAAAATTCATTTCAAGACAGTAAGAACTTGAAGTCTCTCTTCAATAGCTCAATTTTGCATCTCATTACAATATTTCAAGAACTGGGGCTTGAAAAGGGCACTAAATATTTAAAGACTTACTATAAATGTTTCAGGCCAAGTATCGAGAAAAAGTTCATAAAAATCAAAACTTTACATAGGAATATGAAAAAAGTAGAAATTCTACTGAGGAAGAAATTCTGTTCTTCAATTACTTTCTTTTTTCCTTCAAAACAACTATTCATCTCTACATTTACTACATTAACGAAATTTCTAAAATCTGAAGCCAAATACTGCTGTTGATTTGAATGACTTCTTTAAAAAAAATACTTATAGAGAAATTTTAAATATTCAGGAGGGTGTACAAATGTATGCTAATCTTGGACATCAATATATTTCAAAATACCAATAGATTAAAAAATATGAATTCTGAGATAACTGTACTGTGACAGTATTTAGCAACATTTTTTTTCCCTTATTTTGTGAATCAAATTTAACACTGTCTAAAGGGAATTAAAAATAAGTATGCAGAAAATTTTACTTGAAGTAATCAAACTTATTCTGACTAGTTGTTACGTGTACTTTATTTAATTTTCTACCAAATACCTGCCTTCATCCAGTACCTCATCTCTTTTACACCAGCACTTAACTTCAATGGAAACTTGGAGTTCCGGAAGCTGATGAGAACAGGAATGCTCTGAATTAAAATACATAATAGAAACTTGTTTAGGGAGACAACATAGAGCCAGGTACAGTGCAACTTCTTCTTTGAGCTATATTCTTTCTATTTCAAATAATATTGATTTTTTGAGGTCATAAGATCAATAATGTTTATGGATCCTGATCTTCATCATGCTCTCATTTTACTGATGATCATACTCCCATTTACATGCTACTTTGACTTTTAACCTTTGTCAGTCTCTTGTTTGAGCTGTGAAATAGTCTTAAAAAATGCACCATTTCAAAATATTTTTGATTAGGGTTTACCTTTGCCTCAGCAGAGATTTTCAACTAATTTTAGTGTCAGCCTAATCTTCAAGTACAACAGCTCTAATGTACTTTGCATTAATGTGTTTAAATCCAAAATTAAAGCAAACTGACAGCCTCAGTCAAAAAGACGTCTATCTTTAGCATTCAGAAAATTTATTCTGTAAAGGAGGATCCTATATTATTTATATACAAATCCTATCAAAGTCTTTGTTTAAAAAGCTGACATTTTAATAACTGGTTTCAAAAATAGTGTGGTATAAGGGAATACGGAAAAAATACTTTAAAATCCATGTTTGGGCTATCCTAGAGTTTTGTACTTAGCAAAATTTCATTGCTGACATATAAAATTTCTGTTTTGCAATGCGTTTGTAGTTGAGATAAAAATGGGCTTGTAGATTGGACAGTTGGTGTTGAAGTAAAGGCAAGGGGCAAGAATACTTTGACACTAGCTGTTCCTTGCTGTCCCAAGCTTCCTATTTGTGATAAACTTACTTATTAATTTTCTGATAAAAGTAGATATTGTACCTAATAATTCAATATAATAACCAGCTGCAGATAAGGCAACCCAGGACCATTTTATTTTGTAATAATATGTGTATTAGCCCAATCTTGTCAGGATATTTTCAAGTACAGAATTAATTAAGGAAAGCAAGGAAACATAACTTCAAAGCCTTTGTCTTAAACCTATGACTCTTCAGACCAGTGAAGCAGACTTTTTCAGTGTCTGTAGATTTGCATCCTAGGCCATCTAAAGAGGTAGTTTTTAGATTAAAAAAAAAAAAAAAAAAGCCTTGTATTATGCCTGGCTACCCAAAGGAAACAGCCTATCATTTTGTCAAACCAATGAGAGATATATAGGAAATGAGAGATGTTTTCTAACACTTTATTTACAAGAGTCAGTAGTTTCCTTTCTAAATGAAAGAACTCCATCATACTATAAATTGAGTAATACACTGAGAAAACATTTGCACTACATTCTCTCTTTTCCTCACCCACTTATTTTGCACTAGTAAAGATATTAAGTGGATTTCATTTTCATACTGCTGAAGATATGTTAACACATGCTGTGTTAGAGTACAATTGCTTTGTATTATTCAAAATTAAATAATAATGGATCACCAACTCAACCTTTTTCCTTACATTTATATACCTAAACAGTCATATCTGTGTTACTTTCATCTGCTTCCTCAGAGAGGACAAAAAGAAACATAGCTTTGACATAAGGGCTGTAACCTAACAGTCATCAGAGTGGACCATGAGTAACAGGTCTTTTAATGTCTCTATGAACTTGGATAAATCTTTTATGACCAAGCCTAAAAATCAAATTTTATTTAGAACTGATTGGCTACAAAGAGAACAAAGAAGGGATTCATAACTCTCTGTTAAGTTCACAAAACTAAGTATACTGGCTAAAGAATCATTTACAATGCTGAGGACAGGGGAATAAATCTTTCACTTCCCTACAGTTTAAGCATCATCCCACCTTCAAGACTGTAGGTACAAATACAAATTTGTAATTAAATACCTAATGTTATTCTTTTCAGTCCAGGGAGACACGTTAAATGTTTCATTCCTTCAAGCAAATTGGAAGCCATATCTCCCAAAAGAGTCTTTTAATCATGAGGGTCCATCAGGAAGATGAGCTGAGGGACCCTAAATCTGTCTTCTTGATATTGTTCCACTTTGCATAAGAAAATAAGTATCTTCCAAAGAGACTGATATTGTTGCTCATATTAGAGCACTCACCTCAAGGAAAGAATAAGGGTTTCAGTTACTACTTCAACTAATATTTTGCTAATTTATGTTGGAGAGGAAAAGTTATGTTTTCCTCTACCTTTTTGTGTGAGCTGACCAGCTTCTCATGGTCTTTGGCTGAGTCAATATTTCATTACTGTGTAAGTGAAATAGCTTCAACAGAAAAAGAAAAATGGGAGCACGCAAGCTATTAGCAGCTACTACCAGATACAAGTACTTAGTATTTGGGGTTTCTCAGTTAAAGATGAAGTCTAAGGCTCCACAGATTGAGAGTGGAAAAGAACAAGATCTTCTGTATCCTGAAAATATTGTTTGTTTACTTGTTAGCTGAAAAACTTTCCAGGCACTATCATCAGTCGCTTAAATTTGCTCTCTATGTGACCCAATCTGAAAAGTGTTCATTGTGAATGTTTTGCTTAAGCTCTATAGATATGTGCTTAGCATACCTGTCTTCCCAAAGTACTGAGGGCAGACAAGGCTGAAAGAGTCTCAGACATTATCAGAAGGTCTCTAGGCACCTAAGGAAATTTCGTGTTGGAAATTTGCATCCCAATGGACTTTAGTTACCTTAAGCCTTAATGAGAGGTTTTGGGATACAATTAGGAATTTAAATGCCTGAAGTTTATAGCACTTTATGGTCTACTGCTTATATTTTTTATAAAATGCTTCCATCCTAAATTGTTCTATAAAAAAGACAAAGCAGAATTTCTCCAATGTGTAAGCACATTGCAACCAAATGTATTAAATCTCACAATATTTAATGATCAGTTATGAGGCAGTGAAGCAAAATGCCAACTCGTATAGATAATTAACAAAAGACACCTGCTGCTATGATATAGCAGAATTTATTCAGTGGCATTACTGGATGCTTTACCTTTGCCAGCAAAAAAGCTCTGTGATGATAACACTGCTACAGTAACAGCTAGAGGCTTTTCCTCACAATCATAGGTTCTACAGGTATTGACTAATCTATAATCCACTATGTCGTAATATCATACAACCATGTAGGAAATGAGATAAACTTTGGAAATAGAGGTTACAGTCAGATTTTTCTTTTTGAAGAGGCTCAGTAGTTAATGCTTTATTTCTGTATAATGTGAAGACACTTCCAAGGTGGTAGGATGCATAAATTTAGAGTAGTCACTGAGTTTCACTAAAAACATGTGCTCTTCAGTTTATTCTAAAATACAAAAAGATAACACGCAGCATACCTGCATTAGTCAGGGGCATACTGACAATGAGAAGGTATGACTAGAAATAGAAACCAGAACCTTTGCTTCAAATTCAGATTTAGGAAAGGGATAGACCTATGTCCCAGGAAGTGGTGGATGTCTGAGTGTGGACATGGGCGTAGGAGTTCTGCGTTAGGTTTCAGTTATGCCAGAAAGCTTGCTCAACTTTGCAAGTGACCCTTAATCTGAGCCAATCAAAATGTCTTGACCAGATAAAGGATATTCACCCTATTTGGTCTCAGTGTTGATGTCTTGCACCACCATGAATACTAGCAACAGCTAATAAGGGAAATGACTGGTAAGTGACTTTTGAAGCAAAATGAGCTTATTGCCTGGCACTTCACCATCTTTATTAGAGAAGTTTTATGCTAACTGTAGAGACAACAGCAATAGATTTATAGACCTAAAGTAATAAAAGACAAAGTTGCTCTTTACTCAACAAAAATACCATGGTGCAGACTTGTATCAGGAAGTAAATTCTTCAGCTTCTGATTAATATTTTCTTAACAGCATGGACTCACTTAATTATTTCTTTCTCATATATTCATCCTTTTTTGTCTCCACCAAGAAAAAAAAAATTGCTAAAAAATGCTGTCAAAGGTGACTGACGTAATAGAAAATGAACCTCTTAGAAATATATAAATCTTGTTTAGAGAAAGACCCCAAACTTAATAACCATCAACTAAGAATGGCCCACAAAATGACTAATATTTTTTTTCTTAAAAAATCATTTGACCATCTACTATTGCTTCCTGAAGAAAAATACCTGGAATACATTTTTACAGGGATGAATAATTTTATTACAAGCGGTATATAATCTGTATTTATAAAGTTGAACTCTTAATAGGAGTGTTGAAACTACGGATAAGGTAATCTTACTGAATATTGAGACAAACTTCTTCACAGTGAAATCTATTATACTATACAGTCATTTACACGAGCACATATTTTCCTATTTATTTTACCCTCACTGCCCCACAAGTCATGCTGAAACATTTCATGGAGTGTGACTTAAACCACAGATGATTGAAAAAGAAAACAGCATATATTTCAAGCTAACCTTTCTGTGATTGCTTCTATTTTCTTCTTTTGGTACTACACCCACTTATCAGGAATTCTAAAGGTCTGAATAAGAAGTACATCTGCCTGCTGTGGAAACAAATTACTCATTTTTTAACTCCATTTGCAGCTCATTCTTCCAGATGTTAGAGTATTCTCAGATATAAAACAACATGCCACTTTTACTATATCTTTTTCAATAGATTTTGGCATAAGAAAGGGATTTCTCTACCTCCCCTACATTCTGCCACTTCATTAAATTTTGGTTTTTGGGGTTTTTGTTTTTGTTTTTTAATTTTAAACACATTCAGGAAGGAAGGAGGTTCACATATATATTTTCCTGGATAGTTTGGTACTGATGACACAATGCATTAGTCTTTCACGGTCCCAGGAACCATCTTTCTTGAACCAATTAAGAAGTAAATATGCCAGGAAAGAAAAAAGAATTAATGTTTTATTTGGGGAGGGAAGCTTCACCAATGATGATTGGTGGTGATTTCTTGGAGTTGTTGCCACACAAGGCAATATATAGATATATTATATGTACCTATAAAGAAAAGCTGTGCTTGATTAACCCTGAGTGGGGCAGATGGTCATAAGCAAGCAATCCAGGAGCAACTCTAGTCATTATGAACAATATCAATCTTGTTAACTTCCCACAGAGATGTATGCAACCAGTAGTAATTCTTTATACCTGCCTGTTCTTTCTGGGTATGAGTAAATTATTTTGGGAGGGATTGTCTTTATGATATACCCAGTACTTTATTTCATCCAGTCACCATGAATGAGATGGGTATGAATAAGCCATAATTAATAGTGATTTTGTAGTAAATAATATTACATATTTATTCTTCAGAGATTCGTCAGAGGAAAAGCAGACATTTTTAAATTCATAGAAGTATTGGTTATAAAAGTACATGAAATGTTAAAAGGGACCTAAGGATAAGAGTGAAAACAATTTATTGGAGAATTAGCTACAGATGCAGGATCAGTTGTATGATACATTGCTTCTCTTTCTGTTATTCCTCCAGTTAAGATTCATAACTTAGAGTTTTTATTCATGTTTTGATATTAATACACAGTATACTGATGCTTTTTTGTCTTTAAATAAGCACCTATAGAAGAGTGTATACACGGGTCAGACGGTCATCCCAGCCTCCACTGAGAGTGGCCAGCAGGAAATGATCAGAGATGATCAGAGAGTGTAGAGGGATTTCTTCCCTCATCATTTTCTCTGAGCCCTCTGAGATGTGTGGCTCAGAAAGGCCCTGGGCATAAACAAAAGGGGCAGTGATTTTATTGATCTCTATCATACCTTCTTTTCATCACCTTCATCCTAGACTGAACAGTACTAGTAATTCTTTCTACAGAGGCAACACACCTATCAATAAAATGTGGAATTCCTATATTTTGGCTTAATTTCTTAATGTCATTATAGTATTGTTTTCAAGTCCCTTATTAAAATTTCTTTTTATACAACCAAGAGTTTTGTTTCAGTGCAGAGAAACACATGAGGTCCGTCTTTGGTTGAATGAGAGAGAACTTTCAAACCATGATCTTTGATCGTATGTACTATGTTTAGTTTATATTCTCTTCTTTTATAGACATCAGTTCTGCAAAGGACTTGGATTATAAATTACTTATTTAGTCAGCAGTTGTCAGCACTCAACAATTACCTCTGGAATACTTTTTGATCTATAGGTCCTTAGATAATCATGGTATATTTCATATTACTTTATCAAGCTAATTAAAAACATGAAACAAAAACCTAGCACATATATTACTGTGTTATTTTTCTCTATTAGAAACATAAAAATGACATATATTGGAAAATAATTAGGAACTATTACCTTCAAAGCTAACCATTATATGACAATGCTTTTGCTACTTTCAATTTATCAAGCTAAACATTCCCAAAGCATTGCTGCAGAAAGAAGCTGTAGGTGGTATGTTTTTCTGATTTTTGAAAGACAAAATTATCTTAGTAAAAAATATATTAAAATTCTTTTATTATTAATTGTTTCAACGACTCTAAAGTGACCTATTATTTAATTTTGATTGCTTCTGAACCAAAGATTGAGAGCTCAAAATGCTAAATATGAAATATGTGGACTTTCTAAGAAGGTAGTTTTTATAGGGCATGCCAATAAAAAGCTTCCAGTTAAACTAAAGCCCACATTCACTCTGGTGTGAAGAGAAGGACCTATATTTAATGCAGTGAAAATATAAAATGTGAACATTTTTATTCCCCAAAAATGGAACTATAGCATGAAATCTTGTGTAAGGTGCTAATGGATCCCCCTGTGCCTTTCCCTCTATAAGAAGGAAAAACATAAAAACATTCAACGTCATACTCTTTTCCTTATCCAAAACTATATATGTTTTTAATATAGGTTTGTTAAAAATATAAACCACCTTTTTCACACGTAAATTTTTGTTAGCTTAAGGTTTCTGCTTACCGTATCACTAGTTTCTCAGGATTTTCAGGCTCCTGCTGAGACTAAAAAGTACCTTCTGGTGACCATTTAGAAAAGATATATACAAGAAAGCTGAGTCTAGAAAAATGACTGAAGTTTAATACAGAATATAGGCTGTTGGCCAGAAGGGGCTCTGGGGACAAAAAGTGCTTACAGGTGAGGTGTCATACTCAGGAAAGTTTTGCTGATGTCTATATGAAAAGAAAGAGGATGTCTATTTCTAAGAAAAGTGAAAAGAAAAAAAATGCTGTAGATGTTATGTTTCTGTAGATGCAGAATTAGATGCCTGTCAGTTAAGGTCAAAGCTGGGCTTTTTTGGATTTGTTTTTTTGGGTTTTTTTTTTTTTTTTTTGCTATTTGGATTTGGATTATGCTAGAGAGATAATTGATATCCTGATTGATTATGTTATTAATCACACTGGACAGGAATTATGGATGTTCTACCTCAAAATTGCTGAAATCCATAACATACTTGTTATTTATGATGCATTTATATATATGATACATTCTAGATTTTAGAAAAAAAAAAAATTACTGAAAGAGTTGTTGGGGCCTGGAACAGGCTGCCCAGGGAGGGGGTTGAGTCACCTTCTCTGGATGTGTTTAAAAAAAGGGTAGATCAGGTATTTAGGGATATGGTTTAGAATAGGACGGGAATGGTTGGGCTTGATGATCTTAAAGGTCTTTTCCAACTCTGTGATTTTGTGACTCTGTGATTTAGCACAGATAAAATATTTTAATATTAGTAAAAACAAGTATTCCTTGGAATATTGGAAAATAGTGAGCTATCTTAACTTTACCAATACCTGTGAAACTGAAGATACAATGTTATCTGAACCTACACCCAGACTGAGGTGTGGAGGTGACAAAAATCGAACAGAAGCATTATGGTGATTATATACACTAAAATAGTGTTAGGACTAAGCAATAAAAAAACAGGGGGAGGCGTGGGGTGGGTGAGTGGGGAATGCTCAATTCAATAAAGAAGGTAATGTTTTAAAGGTCAGAAAGTATTTGACCAAAGGAAAAGATCCCAAACCAAATCATGGTGTATGCAGTGGCTGAGCTTTCCATTTTTCATACTTTTATAAAGTAGACATCTGCAGCAAATAACTGCAGCAAATTTACAATTTGATAGATTCCCAAACTTACAGGGAATTTTTTATCTGTTTTGGGGATTGGGGATTTTTTTTTTCAAGTTTCTTGATGATATGTTCCTCCTTTTCTGCTCTCTGGGTTAAAATTGCTTGGGTGTAGATGGCATCTAAGAAGAAAAAATAAATCACTCAGCTTCCAGTAGTAAGGCTTTGAGGCTGGGATTTTGATGTCTGTGAAGTAATGTGTGTATGCACAGTGCCCTAAAAGGGACCCTGCTACTCAGGCACATTGGGACACATTCTGCCTGCTAATCCCGTTTCTCCTTGGTTCCTGTTTTCTATATACAGAGTATGTGGTGGTATATGATAGTACATTTTTCTTCTTCACCCAGGCCTTTCTTAGGTTGCCCAAAGAGGCTGTAACTGCCCCCTGCCTGGTAGTATTCAAGGCCAGGTTGGATGAGGCTTTGGACAACCTCGTCCAGTGGAGTGTGTCTCTGCCCATGGCAGGGGGTTGGAACTAGATGATCTTCGAGATCCCTTCCAAACCAAAGCAATATATGATTTTATGATTCTACCATTCTTTCCAATTCTTTGGAGATTCAAGCATGGCATGTCAGTTCAGGGGCTGCCAGGAGCTGGGTAGTTAGTGCCACCAGCACTTCCATGTCAGAAAGACCCAGTCCCTTATATACCTGAAGATTTTTGTTTGAAGTTCTTCCTGTGATTTCCTGTTCAATCATTTCTATTACTAAATTTGGAAGGTAACTTAATATGTCATAAAAGATCAAATTGGAAGTGAAAGATCACCATAAAATGTTATCTGAAAAAGAAGAAATGGAATGGTTTTCTACAAAATCAACATTATGGAAACAATGGTTTTCAGTATATGAAGAAGTCTTTTTTAAGACCTATATAATATAAAACTTTCACATCTTGTCAAACTTCACAAAGTCTAGGGCTGGTTCAAAGCTCCATTTAGCTGTCATGTATTTTCCCCTTTTATTTCCTTTTCCATCATTTTTGATTACCGAGATTTGATGAATTGTTATCACAAAAACATAAGAAATGGCCACTTGAATCAACTTGCTTTTCTGTCAAGAATGTCTCAGCAGTAGCTTTCATTCCTTCTTTGAAAGATTTCTCTTCAAGTCAGTTGGAAAGCATTATTTTATAAAGAAGTACCTTACCGCTTTATAGCTCAATTTTCCAATGCTTCTGGAGAGAGACAGAAAGACTTAGGAGTTGAAGGCACTTGGCACCCTCCAGGAGGCACTCCGCACAGCAGAGGATTGAATCATTAGATATGGTACTTTTTATAGTGCACATACAAAAAATATTGGCTTTGAGCTCTGTTTTGTGCATCTGTAAAATGTTCCACTTTCTGGTAATACTTTTACAAGTGCTGTACTTGCTATATTGTAATCAAGGGTTGTTGGGATGATTTTTAACCTGCTTCTGTAAATATTATAGAAGACCTGTCATTGCAAAATATAATATTAAATATGGCTTCTTTAGGTGGTTTCGCAAGTATAGGATTTATTCTTATATCTGTTGAGACAGATCTATTTGAGGTAGAGTGAATATTGTTTATTTGTTTATGTGTTTTCCATTACATCAGTAAAGTTGTCATCATTGCCATCTTTGTTATTATTATTGTTGTTGTTATTATTATTATTATTATCAGAAGAACAAGTAGCAAAGGAGAGCAGAAATGTTATGCACTCAGGTTAGCTGCAATCTTGGCATATAGGTAAATCAACATGGCAAAGTGAAGTGAAATTAAAGAGGATGGTGAATGATGTATGAACAGGTGGAAAAATTACATCAAGACCAGCTGAGGTGCTAGGAATAGAAATTAGTGAAATGAGAGTTTCCAAGGCTAATAACAGAGGAAAAAGGTGCTCTCTAAGGAGAGTAATTACAAAACCTACTGGGTGCATGACACAGTCTTAGGTAGAACACAATAGGTAATGGCTGAAGATGAAAGAAGGGGCATGAGAGCCTGAGGAGCTGTGGACAAGAAAGCCTCCACCATTGTAGCAGGGACAACCTGGGGAGGGAAGGGAAGGATGCCGCAGGCAAAGAAATTCACACAAGGTCTCAGGTACTTTTCCAGCACTGCTTACTTGCTACTAGGCAACCCATATATGCTTTGTCTAACTGCTCAGGAACTTAATGCCCACAGGCATCACAGTTTTGCTTGCAGCATCCTTTATCTGCCAATTTACATTTCCCAGACAGCATTGGTCCCTGTGGGCCACTGGCAGTTTTATTCTCTGATACGGAATGTAAACTTGTCATGTTTGGAACCTTAATTATTAGTATTATGATGCCATTGGGCAGGAATGGAAGAACTGTCAGAATTGAGAGATGGTTAGGAAGATCTGAAATGTGTGGAAGAGAAGGCATAGAAAATTATGTACTGGAAGGAACTGAAACAAAATAAAAAGTAGAAAAATAAACAAAGTATAGAAGTGAATAAACAGTGAATTAAATTATGCAGACAAAATACTATCAAAAAGAGTATGTGGATTTAGATACCAGATAAGCTAGTTAAAAAAATCAGAATTTTCTTTGAGTAAAAATGTTATAGGTGTTTCTTTTGTTTGTTTTTCTTCCATTTTGTAATAAAATATAAATATGAACTATCATATAGGAGAGGTATTTAAAAATGTATTTGGAGGGATAAAAGATAAACTTTTTAGTAGAAAACTGAAACATTTAATGTCGATGTAAGAACCACTTTCAAAATACATTGGGAAATTAATGTTTTTAAACTGACTACAGCTTCATTTAAATTTCTTAATGCTTTTGAAATAACTTTTAATATAGTTTTGGTTTTATTACATATTTATTTCTTTCAAATATATTTGCATTGTTTCTATTTTCAATTTTATTCTACAGTGGTTAAAACTTTTTTTTTAGTGTTCTCTGTCTATTTTTTTTAAGTGTCTCTTGTTTGGTTTTGCAAATAAAAAATTAGACAAGCACTCAGGATCTTTATAAAAATAGCAAAGCTTGTATTTATTTTAAATTATTATAATTTAAGTAAGATACCCAGGGAATTTAGGCTTCTTTTTGTTACTTTTTTCCTTCAGTTTCCAATTTCTTGGGGAAACTTGAAGATACCACACAACGGTTGAGATAAATGGGTGCAGCTGAGAAGTGGAGATATTCAAGAGTAAACAGTGCAAGACCAGCTGTTTTAGCACGTCATGTTCAATAACATCCTAAGTTCAGGGAGTAAATGAAATTCCTCCACCTCTGGGTGTGTCTAGAAGTTTTTGAATATATAATACTTGGTAATGTATTTTGTGGAAACCAAAAGTCATTCAGTCAAGGTGGCTATGATGCAGAATCTCTATTCCTGTGTTTCTTAGTTGCTGACTGCAAAACAGAGGTTTTTAAAACTTTTTTTTTCCCCCTCTTTCATTACATCTGCCATTGTTCTTATGAAGGTTTCATGGGCTGGAAGCTGTAGAAATCCATTTCTTCTTCAATAAATCTCATAAATAATATTGTGTCAGAATATCACACCTATAAATCAAGAGAGAGCTTTCCTAAGTTGAAAATAATATAACAGGCTTTAAATTTTTACCATCACAGATATTTCATCATTTATTCATATTATGTCAAGTTACAGGTGCAATCGTACATTATACCAAAGCACTAGGATCATTTGAGAGAACAAAAGTAAACACAAAATACAATTGGAATAGACCTACTGAATAGCTTCACTCTAGATGAGCAAGAATCAGAAAGGAAAGTTTCCATGTTTCAGTAATAATTCTTCATTATCAGCTCTTACCTGGGACTATGTAAACACTGGAGAAAAAACTTGTGAGGATAATTCTGTTTTCTTTCATGCTTTTATTTTTTTTCTTCTTTTATGGTGCTCTAATCTATGAGTGAAGAATTTAGTGTGACAAATTAAACAGAACGCCATATTCAAACATATAACCTCTTAAAACAAATGAGGTAATTCAATTCGGTTAATTTGTTTCATAAATTCAAATTTTTTCGGCAATAGAAGAAAATATATGAAATACTGCATTCAATTGGGTTATGCTCCATTACATCAATTAAGTGAGTATGACTCAGTAATAACATGACAGAATAAAGGCAAATATTGAAAAGTGATGAGCTTTTACTTTGCCAATTTCACGAAGAGGTGAAAATTCATATGACAAAGAACATAGTTTGCATTAGGCAAAATTGACTTTTTTGAATTGTCAGTTTAATATTGGGAGGCAAACACATTTAAAGATACATTTTATATGAGTCTTACAGATTGATTTGAGCTGGAAAGAGCAATAAAAAGGAATGTCTTGATATTTGATGTCCCAAAGGACGTGTATCATGTCGTAATATCACTATATCTAAAGACTAAAATCCCTAGTCGTACAAGTATTAATATTGTTCATTTCCTAAATTATTTTTAGCAGGATAATTGTTCCTCTCTGTTTTCCTGTATCTACAAATTCAGGAGTTCCATTTTGATAAATACATGAACTTCCTGTCCTAGCTTTATACTGGAACACCTAGGAGACAACAGGGGTCTCAAACCTGTGGCAACGATCAGCAGGAAATGTCAGAACACTCACAGCATTGCTTTGGCTTTTCAGACCTTCCTTATTTTCCAGAGTAATTTCACCTCTCAGAATCTTTAGTCTGTAATACTGGGGTGAAAATCTCTAAGAAATAGTTTTGTTGATTTTCTTCCATTTCAGTTCCTGGCGATGTGACTT
This sequence comes from Porphyrio hochstetteri, assembly GCA_020800305.1. Classification (NCBI taxonomy): domain Eukaryota; kingdom Metazoa; phylum Chordata; class Aves; order Gruiformes; family Rallidae; genus Porphyrio; species Porphyrio hochstetteri. The sequence goes on from CM036905.1 coordinate 38,791,134, forward strand.
CTTTTCAGAGAGAACACTGGAGCATGTTTTTCAAAATTACTCTCAGCTTTTCTTATTTCTAGAAATTAAGCTTAAAAAGATGGAGTAAAACACTTCTGAAGTTTCACAAAAAAAATCAGTTTTTACTTGTGTTAGAAAACGTTAAATATTTTGAAATTATTTTCCCCTATGTACCCATGAAATGACTGCTTCTTAGAGGCTCTTATGAACAATAACTGTTAATAGATACTACCCACATCTCCTCTACAAAAAAACCTCAAACAAAAAAGGGCTGGTGTATATCAGTTTGCACAAATTGTTTGGTTCAAACTATGCAACCTTCTCATCAGTAGCAAGTTATCTATGGAACTTGAATTATCGTACCTCCCATATGTTCCCAAGTGGGGAACATATATTTTTCAGAAAGTAGCTATTATTATTTATTTTTTTTTTTCTGATAAGTTGGTGATTCAGAAAGCTGACAAGGAAATGTGAGTTATGGAAGGCTGAGAGAGCTGGGTCTGTTTAACCTAGAGAAGAGTATACTGAGAAAATCTGGTTGACACATAAATACCTGAAGGGTGGGTGTCTAGAAGAATGGGCCAGACTCTTCTCAGTGATGCCCAGTGACAGGACAAGGTGCAACAAGCACAAGCTAGAACACAGGAAGTTCCATATCCATATCAGAAAAAGCTTATTTACAGTGAGGGTGGCAGAGCACTGGAACAGGTTGCCCAGAGAGGTTGTGGAGTCTCCTTCCCTGGAGATATTCAAGACCTGGCTGCATGCAATCCTGTGCAATGTACTCTAGGTAATCCTGCTCTAGCAGGGGGTTTGGACTAGATGATCTCCAGAGATCCCTTCCAACTCCTACGAATCTGTGAATTCCAAATTAACAATATGATGACAAAACACTGGAGTTCACACATCACTGTGACATGTGACTGTTAGTGCCTACATATTTTTGTTTCCGTTCTATCATCTTAAATGTTTATTTCTTTTTTTTTTTTTTTCAAGTGTATAGATCATAATATCAAACACTGAAATTTTCAAACTTGCATTTGACATTTCCCACCGGGTGGAGTTTATTCCTTCTATTTACTGGTGTCGACCAGGTTTCAGTCTCGTGGTGAGCAGATGCTTTACTAATGCTTTGCACAGTGGTTAATCAAATATTTATGCAGCACATGAAGGAAATATACTTACATTTCACTGCAGATGATTGAATAAGTTCTATACCATTTCCCCAGTGAACAGAGTCACTTCCAAACACTTTCATTTATTCATGTCCTAATTTGCAAATATTGCAAGGAGTTCTTATCTGGCAATGCATGCTACCTCTGTAGCTGAGGAGAAAGAAATAATTCCTTCCATGTATAGCAGACATATGATAAAGAATGATTCTGTTTTCTCAATATTGCATGTTCAGTGCCAGCTCCTGACTAATTTAGGAATCAATGCTAATACATAAACATATATATATATATATATAATTTTCTTTGTTAGAGCTGAAACATTCTGATACTTTGTACTCTCTTGTGTTTTGGAATGCATGGGTGGTTTAATCATAATTAAGATGGAAAATTGTTGAGAAAGTAATATATCAAAAACGCAGTGTATCTTGCCTCTGCTCTCTAAAATGTGGATAAAAGCATTCTGAGGAATTTGAAGTTGACAGATAGGAAAACCAGAGGTCCTGATTTGACAAAGTCCTTGTTTAGGTAGTCCTTACTCATAGAAACAGTTTCATTTAAATTTTGCTGGATTAGGCACTAATACATAAGGTACACTTTACTACTTTTCATTTGTGTTCTTATTGTTGCGACAGGCAGAATACTTGATTTGATTTCTAGGTAATGCATTAAACATTAATTGGAATTCTATACATAATTAAGATAAATGTGTGGTTAACTGATACAGAATATTATGTGTATAAGCAAGATACCTATATATGTATCAAAGGAAGAAAGTATTACTTCTTAAATCTGATCTGGCATCAATCTGGAAGCTTGAGGAGAGAATTAAAAGACAAAATGATCTTGAGAAACTGGAGAAGTTAATAGGAAAAATGCAACTCAAGGAGAAACACAAGGCTTTTACAATACAGGTAGGGACAAACAGATCCAAAATTATAGAATGGGAATTATACATCTGGACAACCAAACTACAGAAGCAGATGGATCCAAACCGATCAAGACTGCAAAGTGTTACGCTGTGGTAAACAGGCATAGGGGTATTGTCAATGTGTCAAGCAGTCTTTCTGCTGAACACATTATTGATGAGACTTCAGTTAGAATAATTGATTCAGATTTTGGTGCTGTACTCTATGTAAGAAATGTCAGAGCCTTGAGAAGACAAGAAGATCCAACACCGGACTGACCTATAAGACAGCCTGAAGTAGCTGGGATTTAAGGAGGAGAGCCTGGAGCCTACGGTTTCAACTATGTAAAAAAGAGCTGTGTGTGTGTGGGAATTGCACCTAAGAGGTTAAAACCAGTGGTGTCCGCTTATCTCATGTGCGTATTTTGGATGGAGATCAGCAAGGTTGATGTGAGAATCAGCCAAAGGAGGTAGTTTTACAATGGCAAGACAGCCCTGCTTTGGCTAGAATGTGGAATAAATAGAATAAACAGATGGTTTCTTCACAGAATTTTGTGCCTAGAGTGAGACCTTTTGCTTCATTAACCATGAAATTAATATTAAAGTTGACACCCCCAAATATGCTAGTGAGCTAAAAGGAGTACATGTTCAGCTTAGATGACTGTAGTACTTGACTCCCCACCCAAATAATTTTAAACATCACTCCTGGGAGGGAATGGCTAAGATTAGGGCATAAAGGATACTGAGGAAGCTACCCCTGATGGGGGTAAGAGAAGAAACTGAAGACCCTGAAGAGGTAGTCAACAGGCTGTGCTCCTTCTCCACCAAAGACAAGGATGCCTTCCAGGTAAACAATTGTGATTTCACAATTTTTGTGAGAGAATACCTAGGATAGTATTTTGTTAGGATTATAATCATATTAATAGTAGCATACTAGTGATATTGCAATATCAATATCAACTGTGAACTCTTTACAGGTGTCACTTTAATAACTGTCTATTGGTTTCAACTTTGTGAAACTTTCTCTGAAGGTCCTTTGGGGGCTCTGAGAGGCAAACATTGACTCTGATGTGCTTTTATGTATAATCCTTTAGACATAAACCTTTGACCAAGTATGTGACTAAGACTGGACCTAGCTGCAAGAGAAAGCAAGAGGATTCTTTCTGAACTTCATGACTCAACAGGAGGGTGCCTCTAAGCTACACATCAGACTCTTACCCTTTACGTGACAGTGTCAAAAAGGAAAATCCAGAAAGTAAAGGGCTTCATCTATAGCAAATAAGTTTTATAACAGGCATCAGGAAAACTTTCTGGAATGGAATGATATGGAAATGGAAATGTGGAAACATAATTTTTTAGGAACAATTTTGATTAAGTCCTGTCAGAAATGGCGTATGGAGCTCTGATCACATAGTTGGCTAGGAGATCAACTAGATCTGCCCAGAGGTCCTCCCAGCCTCTCACTTTCTGAATATATCCAATTGTCTTACCTTAGTGAGCATGTGGTTTTGGTTTTGGTTTTGTTTTTTTTTTTTTTTCTCTTCTCTCTCTTTCTCTTTTACAGCTGGCAGTTCAACAATGGAGATTTCTGAGGCTTTGATTTTTAGAAAACAATATGATGACTTATCAACCCCATGAAGTGGTTTATAATTCAAAATAATTTTTTTTCCAGTTAAAATAGAGGCTTTTACATAGCTTAAAGATAAAAATAATTAATACCTAAAAAGCTGAAGGAATGGGGAAAAAAGAGTGCCTAATTGGAGCCCTGTGTTAACAACCTGTATGATCAATGTTTCAGAATACAAAATATTCAGAAAAATCTTATAAAGTATATTGATACAGTTATGTATCATCACTATCTGTAGCAATGTTAATGCTACAGTATACAGATAAATTATAATACAATAATTAATGAGTTTACATACTTAAAGCTTCTGTCTGTGCATTCTTTCACAAAAAGAAATATTCGTTGCATGAAAAAAAAAACCAACAAACCTGTTGATATGTCTGAGAGCTTCGTTTTGCGTTTCAATATGTATCATTGTACACATCTTTTATCTCTTTACACAGATGAGGTGAATCAAACCGGAAGTAGCACTCATCAGTTTCACACTAGCTATAACAGTCACGGTATTTTCTCACTGTTCTGAAAATACGAGAAAATTTGAAGTGGTTTTATTACAACTGAAATATTTGCTGAAGAGTATGACATGCATTTCTAATGGAAATCCTCACCAACTTGCTTTAAGTTCTTTTGGTAGAACTTATTTAAAATATAGTATTGCGGAACAGTATGAAAAGGTCTGCGTGAAAATATCTTCCTTTAAGGTAGTTTGGCCAAGCATGGGTATTCACAGTACATTAATTGTAATGTGTCCCTTCTTGGTTGATGAATGATCTTGTTTGCTAATAGTTTTCTTAATCTGTTGTTTCTATAATTGATGAACTTAAGCAAAAGAAATAATAATGATAATGATAACAATAGTTAATAACATCAACAAGAAGAGTCTAATATAATTTTTTCTGCAGTGGCTTTACTGTATTTCCATTTACCTCATTAATCGACAGAGGAGAATGGATTATCCATTCTGAAAAAAAAAAAATCTCAAGTTATTTCATTCCTTCTGAGTAGAAATGCTTTGGAATTTTTCTCTATAGGAAATTTTGTAAATTTACTCAGAAAAGGTTGTGGTTATCACAACTTCTCACTTAATAGGAATTCCATTTTCTCATCTTCTATCACAAAACATTAATTTCTTTAAAGCAATGTTCTTTATCTTATTTTTACAACAGCTAAAACATGGCCTAAGGAAAAAAAAAGAAACGAAAATCCTCACAACATAACAAGAAAGTTATTTTTCAGTGTAAAGATAGTTCATATCATGTAAAGCCCTGTACCTTACAATTCTTTTGCATAGTAAGGTTTTTTCTCTTTTAAAAAATATTTTCTTAGCTATTTTACATAAATAAAACTATTGCTATGATAATGAAATTGTAAAAAGAGCTTAGAAAAATGCAATAAATATAGACAAAGGGTTTGCAAGGGAAAAACCTACACTCAAATTTGCAGTCTTAGTCCATATTAAATAAGTGCATGTGACTTGAAGACATACAGGGGACAACAACCCTGGAAATGGAGGTTTAGCTCCAGCAGAAATAACCCTTTTATCCAATGAAACAGTGATCAAGGTGGTTTTACTATGGAGCAAAAGAAAGCTGAAGCTGGGAGGGAAATCCAGTGTCTATGCCAGAAAGTTTTAAACCAGAATTTACATAGGGAAGAAAGTAAAGACAAAATCACAAGGATTAAAAAAGCTGCACAAAAATAAATTTAAGAACTCTGTTGTATTTAAATCTAACATCAACTAATGCTCATGAAAACAGGTATAAAACTCATTGTGGCAGTGAACTTCATCCAATGTCAAAAGAGTCTTCAGATTATAATTAGCAATTAGAACATTATTTTAATTGATACATACTAAACTACCATTGCATTAATATCTCAGCTCAAAAGTCACATTTCATAGAATGGGTGACTTTAGTCATCCATGGAGAGGAAATAAGTGATAGACTAAAACTTTAGTAGAGTTTGTGATAAAAAGGTAAGCTCATCACCTTGTTTAAAACATTTCTATTTATTAAGAAACAATTTTAGAGGTTTAAAATATACTTTTTTTTTAAAAAAGGACAATTTTCTTCAAGTATAACTCCTGTTAGAACTTAAGAAAAAGAATAATATTTTTGATATATTATGGTTTATCTGGGTTTTTAGTATGCTGAATGGGATGATTTTGTATTCTAAATTATATTTTTGTGTAAGCTTTGAAGACAGCCACTTTTTAGTTCTTTTTTGATGGAAGGAATTTTTTCATGCAGAACTACTATCAAATATTGCAATTTTCTTTGACAATATTATGATGAATTTTTCAGTAAGATATTAGGAACTACAAAATACATTCCACATCTTGAATTTAATCAAATAACTGCAGTGCAGAAGAAATGTGCAACCATGTTATGAGAACCTGTGTAGCCAAGGGACTCATATACACTCTGTTGCTTTCATTTTGGCTCATGCACTTCCTTGTTCTTTTTGATCGCTTTTCTTTTCCTGTTGTATGAAATTTTAGTTCAGACGAAGTTCATTCTGTAACTCCTACTATTCTCAATATAGAAGAATTTTTTGGTACTCAAAATGTGTTCTGTTCTCTTGTTTTCACTATTCCATTTGCTCACTGCTGTTTTTCTCTGCTGTCTTACAGATGATGCTGCTCTTAACCAACTCCTGGTTTCACTGCTCCCCTGAGCACCATGTTCCACTGCTCACTGATGCTTGAATTATCTGTATACCTACTCTAAAAATTACTTTAACATATGCTTAGTAGTTTCTCATGCCTTATTTTTATACCAAAATCTTCTTACCTTCCTCTTCATCTTCACTTCAGTTAGTCTTTAATATGATGCTGAAGTGTCCCCAAATGATAGGATAATTATTTTGAAAGTTAGAGTGAAACCAGGTGTCTTTGTTTCACCTGGAATAGAGTTAATTTTCTTCATAGTAGCTGGTATAGTTCTGTGTTTTGTATTTAGGATGAGAATACTTTTGATAACACACAGATGTTTTGGTTATTCCTAGACAATGTTTAGACCAAGTCAAGGACTTTTCAGCTCATCATACTGCTCCACCAGCAAGGAGACGGGGTGCACAAGAATCTGGGAGGAGACATAACCAGGACAGTTTACCCAAACTGTCCAAAGGGATGGTCCATACCAGATGGACTAGCTTTTCAGTATATAAGAGAGGGGAAATTTTCCAGGGAGGCCTGTGGTTGAAGAACTCATTGAGCATTTGTTAGAAGGTGGTGAGCAACTGTGCTGTACATCAGTTGTTTTTTATATTCTTATAATATTATTTTTACTATTTATTCTTATAATTTTCTGTCCTATTAAAATGCCTTTATCTCAACCCACAAGTTTTACTCTTTTTCAATTGTCTCCCTAATCCCTCTGGTCATGGGGAGTGAGCAAATAGCTGTGTGAGTTTTTTTACATATTCTTACTAGCAGGTTTAGATCACTTGTTTATCAATGAAAAAAAAAAAAAAAAGGAAAATTAAACCTACAATGATATTGGCCATTTCTGTGAGATTATGTTTCCTCTCTCCTAACCCCAGGATTTAAGAATTCAGTACCTAAGGACATTCTACTACAGCAAAAAATATGACAAGTCAAATATTTATGTTTCTAGGAATTCCATGCTATAAGATAAGAATGGCTTTAGAAAAGCCAGAGCTATGTTCTTTAGAAGTCTCTCTAAATCAGCGATTCTTGAGAAATCTCTACTTGTTTAGCAGGATTAAAAAGTGGACACACTAGTTAGAAGAATTTATGTTAGAATCAACAGAGCCAAATTCTTCTGGAGCATTTAAGTGCAACTGAGTGTTGCAAGGTCATAAACTTGTAGAATAAGCCAGGGTGTGGCTAAGCACAAGGTTGCTGGACAAATTGTAAAAATGTTTCCAGTTCCTACTTCAAATTCTGTGAAGAAGTCTTTGTGGTTGATGGGAGGCAAGCATTGATTCCAGGACATTTTACACTCAGTGTGCAAAAAAAAAAAAGGATGCTTTCTGGCACTTGGATCATCACCTTTTATTCTGGAAACAAATATTCCTTTGCTGTCTGAGTTCCTCAGCCTAGTGTTGTACACACCGTAGAAAGCCATTGACTCAACATACAGTTGCCTGCCAGTGACCTGGACTTTGTTTATTCTGATTATGATGATGCTAGAGCAGTTTAGTGGGTAGACAGTTCAAACTTTTGGGCCTGATAATTTAAACCTGGCAAATGTATTGGGACATCTTTATTTAAACATGTATATAAGTTGAAAAAAAATAAATGTCAGTAATCAACCCAGCCACAACATACTGATCAACGTGTGACTTTATCCCAAGCTGGATGACACACACTCTTCTATAAGCAACTGCATTAGCTGATGAATATGGAGAATAGATTAGTTGAGGAATGCAGAGAAATTTTCCAAGTGTCCAGGGATCAGGAGAGGAAAGCTACAGCCCTGGTAGAATGAAATCTGGCCAAGGACATCAAGGACCACAAGAAAGGTTTATCAGTGATTAAAGGAAGACTAAAGAAAATGTGAACCCTGTCTGGAAGAAAACAGCAGAGCTGGTTACCTGGGATATGGAGAAGGGTGAGGTACTGTTTTTCCTTAGTCAAGTACTTTAGCCATATCATCCAAGTCACAGAAGGCAAAGGTGGGGACTGGGAGAATGAACTGCTCACTGCAGGAGAAAATCAGGTTTGAGACCTTCTACAGAACCTGAAGGTGCACAGGTTCATGGGACTTGATGAGATACATCCATGGGCCGTGAAGGAACTGGCAGATGAAGTTGGTAACCAATTGTTCATCACATTTGAGAAGTTCTGGCAATTCAGTGACATTTTCACTGACTGGAAAAGGGGACACATAACCCCTGTTTTTAAAAAGGAAAAAAAGAGGAAAACCTAGGGAGCTACAGGCTGGTCAGCCTCACCTTTATGCCCGACAAGATCACGGAGCAGATCCTCTTGGAAACAATGCTGAAGGGCATGGAATATGAGTTGATTGGTGACAGTCAGCATGGCTTCACTAAGGAAAAATTATGCAAGACAAATCTGGTGATCTGTGATGGGGTAACAGTGTGGGTAGGTAAGGGGTGAGTGACACATGTCTTCTACCTGGGTTTGTGCAAAGCTTTTGACACTGTCCTGCACAACATCCTTGTCTATAAATTGGAAAAACTTGGATTTGATGGGTGTGCCACTTGGAAGATAAAGAATTGGCTGGGCAGTTGCACTCAAAGAATTGTGGTCAATGTCTCAATATCTTAATTGAGATCAGCGGTGAGTAGTGCTCCTCAGAGGTTGATACGGGCCTGGCGCTGTTTAACATCTCTGTTCTTGACATGGACAGTGGGATTGAGTGCACCCTCAGCAAGTCTGCCAATGACAACACCGAGCTGTCAAGGTCCAGAGGTACCTTGACAGATTTGAGAGATGGGCCTGGGCAAACTGCACAAAGTTTAACAAGGCCAAAAGTGCAAAGTTCTCCACTTGAATTGACACCCAAGCACAAGTACAGGCTGGGTAGAAAATGGATTGACAGCAGTGAGGAGGAGAAGGATTTGGGAGTGTTGGTGGATGAAAAGCTCAACATGAGGAGGAGGTTTTGAGAGACTGAGTGCAGATGGATCAGGAATCTTTTCAACCAGCTAACTGGAACTTGTAAACCAGGTGGTGTCACAGCCTCCACTCTTTCAGGTGCAGAGTAAGAAAAACCTTCTTGCAATGTGAGTAGTAAGACTGTAGTCATAAAATTGGAGAAGCAGAATTACAAGGTTGGAAAAGACCTTAAGATCATTGAGTCCAACACTTGTGAAAGCTACAGGCCTCCTTAAATAAGGAAATGTACTACCAAGATTCTAGCAAGAGAGTCCAAATGATTTGTAGGTAAGTTAATGCATGAGGACCAACTTGAATTAATGAGGAACAGATCCCTTTCGGACTTTACAATGAAAGGCTTTGTTTGAATTCATGTTGCCAATGGTATAGAGACCTGTGTGTTTGCAAATGTTTTCAAGACAAAAAGTGTTTAACAAAACTGGAAAGAATAATAAAATAAATGTTGAACCTTTGGTGAGGTTAAGTTTGTGGAACATTTTGCTTCTTCTGCCTCTGAAACCATGAACTAGAATCTGCAAGGTGGTATTATGCAGTTTTTCCTGGTTAATATTTATCAAAGTGTGTGGCAAAAAGGGATTTTCCTTTCCTTTCTTTTGCAATTGTAAATTTATGTTTCCTTGCAGAGTGTATGTTGTTCCTTGCAGAGGCTCTCAGCCTACAACATTGTAGACCCTTATTCATATCAAGACCAAATGATATTTTGACAGAGCTTCCAATTATGTGTCAGAGGTGTAAAGAAAGGACTAAAGGATCATATATGATTTGACCAGTATATGGAGAAGAGATTCCCCTGCCGTCCCTGGAGAAGACCATGGTGAGGCAGGCTGATGACTTCGGCTCATGAAGGTTAACTGTGGAGCAGATATCCTCCTGCAGCTAGTGGAGGACACCATGGTGGAGGAGAGGGAGACACCTGAAGGAGGCTGTGACCTGGTGGGAAGCCCATGCTGGAGCAGTCTGGTCCTGAAATTCTGAGCCTCATTGAAGGGACACTTCACTGGAGCAGGGGAGGAGTGTCAGGAGTCCTCTCCTCAGAGACAATGAGCTGATCACAAACCCTATTGCCCACCCTCCTGTGTTGCTGAGGTGAAAGCTGAGGTGAAAGAGGGATAGAAATTTGGGAATGAAGTGGAGCCCAGAAAGAAGGAAGGGTTTGGGGGGAGGTGTTTTTAAGATTTTTTTTTTTTTCTCATTACTCTGATTTGATTGGTGATAAGTTAAAATAATTTTTTTCCATGTTGAGTCTTTTTTGCCTGTGTTGGTAATGGCTGAATGGTCTTTCCCTGTCCTTATTTTGACCCCTGAGTCCTTCATTATATTTTCTCTCCCCCATCCACTTAAGGAGAAGTATACCTGAAGAGTAGCTTTAGTTGGCACCCGGTCTTCAGTCAGGGTGAACCCAGTACACTGAGCTTTATCAGTTTGGGCTTTGAACCTTTGGTCCCAGACAGCTAAATCTCTGTGGAGGGGGAAAAGTTACAGGGAGAAGGGGTTACACTAAGCTTCCAGTCTCTTACGTAACAAAATGAGATCTATGAATTTGGAATCAAACCCCCCTAAAGATGGCTCCATCTTGGTCTAAGCAATAATAAACTGGAAACATGATGGATAAGATATAGGAAAAGCCTGTCTTTCTTAGAAGCTCTTCTTCCTGGGAAATCTCTTGATCTATTAGCACTAATTAACTAATTTTGGTCTTCTGAAGAGTTTTTTACTTATTTTACAAGATAGAAGCATTTTACAATGAAGGAGTGAAGTTGTCTGGAATGTAACTTGTCTGAAGTATGATTGACAGTTAACCAGGAAAATAAAATTTCTTTTTTAGTACTGTGGAAGTCAACCTGGCTTCTTACAGCAGTGGAGTTCTCCTCTGTAACTACCAACATAAAAGAAAATATTGCACTTGATTCTTGCTTGGCTCTGCAATCAAATGATCTAGCAGTTTTGTGGAGGAACATTACAATCTAAGAAATTGGACCCTGCTGTCTGCCTGAGCCTCTGACACAGGTTGCAGAGACTTCTGATCCTCCTGTGTGACAATTCCTTTCAGCCTGGTTGACAGTTGGATTCAATACCTCTCCCAGGAGTGAACAGGGGAGGCTGGTCTCTATCAGAGGGACTTGGGATGGCAAAAGTCCTACCATTTAATTTTAAATTGCCTCTTCAAATCTTTCAGAGGCCTGATTCAAATTCTTTATCCCATACTCCTCCAATCTCTTTTGCCTCGGAGGATTAATGTGATAGGCCTCTGAAAGAAATTCATTAATGATTCAAAAGTCTCTAGAGGCCAGAAGTTGAAAGGCTGAATTGTTTATGTGTATAGTGAAGAAGTTAAAGTAAATAATTCACAATTTTAGAGACTACTATACATTTACCATTAGATTTTATTCACTTTGCAAAGAAAATGCCTTTTTCCTAAATACATAAAAAATTATAGAAGGGAGATATTAATTGATATTTTTTCTGAACTTTGAGGTGGGGTTTCTCTTTTTGTCTGAAAAACTTTCTTCAGTTCCTTGCAAAAAGCTTTTCAAACATCAAATTCTTATTAAACAAAAATAGTGAGTGTTTGAATGAGGAAAAGAAATGGAGAGATGTAACCTGTAGCAGAGCACAGGTCTCTCAATGTTGGCAAAGCATCGCTACTCTGTGTGTGTGTGCAAGCACGTGCATAAATCAGTTGTGCAGGTGAAAAGCTTACATTAGCAGCAGTTGTACCAACTCACATAGCTAGGAAAATCAGAGGCTGACACAAAATGGCAAATATATTGCAGCATAAAAGGTCACTTTGAAAATTTCTGACAGTCTGGAACATTAGAAGGTCAAAAATCAACAGCACATTGTCCTATTTGGTTAGACTGTACTTCCACACACTCTCTATGGACTCTTATTATCCAAAATAATTGCATGCTCTTTTGAAATTGGCCATTCAAAGACTGTATTTCCCATTTTAGTAAGAAATGAATCAAGTGTAGTGAACAGCTTATTTTATTCCAGCAGTCCTTTTAACATGCAAATAGTAGAGTCTTTCGGTGAACACATTTCTGTTTATGCCATTAAAGATAATGTAGGAACAATTAATAATTGTCTAGTTTAGGAACTGCATACTTAAAGCTTACCTGTATTTCTACTTACATAAAAATGATAAGAGTTCTAATAAAAGATTTTTTCTAACTTTCCACAAATTTCTTCCTTGTCTAAAACAGTAATGGAATCTCTGCTGATTGCTGACGTATCAGTCTCCCCATCCTATCATTTATGAATTTCAGCCAGATAAAACTGTGTTTTTTTCCCCTAATGTCCATGTTTTGGAAAGCATTAAAATATCTCATGAGAAAAGGTACTGAAGAAGAGATAAACTTGGAAAGGTCCTGTGGATGATTGCTGAAAGAGAAGATACAGAATATATTTCCCCATCTCATCCCAATATTTTATAAACAAAATAAAATCTCTTCCACAAAATTTAAAGATTCCTAGAAAGCACCTTCATTTTCACTCCCAATTTCAGAAGCTGATCTTGACAACTTTTTAAGGATTTCTTGGAATCTGTTTTCTCATCCTTATGAGAAAATCGATCTCTATTTCGAAACATAGAATCATAGAATCATAGAACAGTCTGGATTGGAAGGGACCTCAAGGATCACAGAGTTCCAAACCCCCCTGCCACAGTCAGGGCCACCAACCTTCAGGCCTGGATTTACACAAGGTTGCCCAGGGCCCCATCCAACCTGGCCTTGAACACCTCCAGGAACGAGGCATCCACCACCTCTCTGGGCAGCCTGTTCCAGCACCTCATCTCTCTCTCTGTAAAAAACTTCCCCCTAATATCTAATTTAAACCTTCCTTCCTTTAGCTTTAATCCATTCCCCCCTCTCCTGCCATTCTCTTCTCTAGGCTGAACAAGCCCAGCTCCCTCAGCCTCTCTTCGTAGGGCAGGTGCTCCAGCCCTCTAATCATCTTTGTGGCCCTTCTCTGGACCCTCTCCAACAGTTCCACATCTTTCTTGTATTGGGGGCCCCAGATCTGGACACAGTACTCCAGATGGGGCCTCACGAGGGCAGAGTAGAGAGGGACAATCACCTCCCCGTCCCTGCTGGCCACCCCTCTTCTGATGGAGCCCAGGATACCATTGACCTTCCGAGCTGCAAGAGTACACTGCTGGCTCATGTTAAGTTTCTCATCCACCACGACATCCAGGTCCTTCTCAGCAGGGCTACTCTCAAGAAGCTCTTCTCCCAGTCTGTACATGTGTCTGGGATTCCTCTGGCCCAAGTGCAACACCTTACACTTTGCAGTGTTGAACCTCATTAGGTTCACCTGGGTCCATGAAGACTCTGCACCTCGTAGAGGTCTCTCTAAATGCATCCTGTTGTCTGCACAAAGACACTGTGAGATCAATGTCAAAGGATCTAAAAGTCATGCTTTTGGCAAAACCTTAAAACAGGCCTTATCTTCATCATGACACCACACAGTACATGGAATTGTATCCGTGAGTGTTATTTGAAGCTTTGCCATGAATTTAACTGTATTTCTTAAAATTTGAGAAATATGTGCATTTGGAGTAGAGTTGCTAAAATATCAAGAATAAATGGATAAAGAGTATTTTCAGCCAAAGGGAAACGAATGCCACATGAATGTACTCACTGGGTCTAACATTGCATTTGATGTAGTAGTAGAAAGTAGTCTCAGATTCAGGTCATTGTTATAGACAAGTTTTGAATATAATGAATAGACTCTTGGTTTTATAAAAGGAGATTTTATTCTTGAAGAATAAGCAAGACTTCTCATCTGTTTTCTTTGTGATTTGTTCTTTCTGAAAGGAATTAATTAAAATGTTGAAATAAATAAATCCTAGGTCTTCTCTTGAGGCTTTCTCTTTTTGGCATTTGAATGACTAACCTCTGTGTTGCTATACACTTAAAATAAACCCCAAACCTTTTATTTCTGAAGAGAAAGTTTATGCAGAAAACTAACTCTAACCTTCTATTCTGATTCCTGGGACAATAGTCCTGTCTCTCTGCAAGCAGAACTGTCTGACAAGAAATTTCTCAGATGTCAAGAGGCAAAGTATAAATACTATTGAATGTAAGTTTTCTGTAGACAAGAGACCTCAGAATAATTTTGTGGACTTTCACTCAAGTCATGCATAATATGATTGTGTGCTCCTATCCTCACTTTCTTTTTTGGCTTCTGTGTATAAGCCAAAAACTTGGTATGGATCTAGATGAGGAAAAGATAATATGAAGGATAACGTAAAACTTTGTTTTATGTTACTTTATAGACCTAAAAATTACTATAACTTATGTCTCTGGCTTGCATCTACAAGCAGACTCTCACCTTTTTGAATATACTAGCTAGCATCTACTAGGCATGTTTAAAAGCTTTTGCTCTTTGCTACTGATGGGGAAAGTCCTGTCATGTTGTTAAAAGTAATGGTAGACTTGTTCTCTGCTAAGAGGTATACATAAAATATGTACAGTAATAAAAAAAAAAATCCCTTAGGTAGTATTCCATAATATTCTGTAATATTACCATTTCCCATAAATAAAGACTGTAATAACTTGGACACCCGAGGTAGGATACATTGTATTTAATTTTAAAGGTCTACAATGCAGAGTTTTATAACCAACCTGAGCTGCTGTTGCTGTTGCTGGAGAGGACTGAGCATTTCTGAAGAATGATTCATCAGACCTCTGTTAACCATCCTCCTTAGGGTGAGTGTCATTGTGCCCTGACAGTGGTTATTTCTCTCTAGCTATGAGAGGAGTGTAGGATGACTCTTTCTACACAAAGTGTAGGTGATTACCAGCAATAGGTGCTGCATTTCTTAGATGAATCCCACATACAACTGTATGGCATCCCATAAACCATTTGCTGAAAAGCTTTGGCTAAGGTCAGAGTGCACAGTGCTTTCCCACACATAAGACAACCTACAGTAAGCTGTAACTTGTATTTTAATTTGTAACTACAAAGATGTCAAGCAGTAAGGCACTTGATTTAGATCACATACAGACTGTTTCTTAACCTATGTCCCCATGCCTACTTTTTCTCATGAAGGATGGATGTAGCAGCAGTTAAAATCATTAGGTAGCCAGACAAAATATGATTACTTATAATTCATATTGCTTTAGCAATACAATTATTGGAACAGATGGGGTAACGATGTGTTGTTGTTGTAAAGACAGCTGATTCCACGGGATGACTGTGCCAGGAATGTCATACACTTAACCTAAAAAGGGCAGGTTTTGTCCTGACTGAGAGTCCCTCACACCCAATTCTTCTCTAAATGTCATCTCAGGCTGGAGCCTTAATGTTGATTAGCATCCACACAGTGTGTATGCAAGCAAAATATTTACAATGAAGTACATAATCAGATCTGTCATCAGGATAAAGATGTGTTCAATGTTCTTGGCCTAGAGGCAAAATAAGTGGCAAGACCTGTCCAGTTTTAATCCCTTTCACTGTTGTTATTCTTAAACAGCCTATAGGCTTTAGAAACTATCTATTTCAAAGCATCTACTTAACAGTTCCTTTAATAGCTTTAAGATAGATATTTTTTCCTCAAAACCCCACATATTGCCTACATAAGAACAAACTATAACTTAGTTCAGGTTGCTTCAGTAAAAGTAGTAACTTTTTTTATATGTAATCCCTTATTCACCTCAGTTGCTTTTCAGTTCTTCCTCCTCCTTAGTATTTTAAAATCCTAATCATTATGCACTTTTATTCTTCTGTTTATTCTTCTGTTACTGAGGAAAATATGAATTAATTTTCTGAAACCTCTTTCAAAATATACACCCCTCAGCTGAAGCAAAGTTCAGGAAATTTGAGACCCAAAGTTAATTTCACAAGATTAATAGAATATAGAAACAGTTTATAAGGAAAATTTTAACAATATTGTTAGTATCAAGGAAAAATATAATACAAATGAAGAATACATGTGCATAACTTTGTCACCTTACTTGGCAGTGAAACAAATCAGTGCCCAGATTCCAGCAAAAAGGTATTCAAGAAGCACCATAGCTTCATATCATTCACTGGGAGCTCAGTGAATGATACTTCACCATTTGTTGCACAGAGATCTACTAGTGTTTATCTGTTGTTCTAAGTGATGTAATTTAAAACAGATGTCTTTATGCTACTAAACATGGGTTAATTTTACTCTCCTATAAACATGAAAAATTCCTGTTTGCTTTAGTGAGAGTTGGACAAACTTGCAGGATTTAGGGTTTTTTGCTCATTTTAGAAAGGAACTATAGACCAAATCACAGGAATATTTTCCCAATTTAAAGGTACTTTCTATTTAATCATGGGGTTCTCCTAAGGCTACATTGCCATCTTTGCCTTCAAATTAATCTCTTCTAAACAGTATGCTTTCTGAATACCCATCTCCCCACTGTGTTTGATATATCACAGTGTGTCTGCTATCTCAACAAGATTAGAGGGACATCTTGCACATTCCCTATAGGTTTTCTACTTTTCTTAGCAATGCTTTTTCCTGGAAGCAGTTATTCATTCACTTGGAACTAGAAAAAATTATAACAGGGTTTTGTTTTTTTTCCCCTGTGAGACTGGAATACCAGTTCCTGGCAGACTCAGCACTTTACATAAAGAAGTGCCAAGGCTCCCTTTGCAGGGTTGGGGAAGTGTTTAAATACTCAATTAATTGAATATCTTTATTGTCATATAAAGACGCACAAGGTACTCCAGCATAACCAAGTTAAATAGAACTGGGAGGTTTGCCACAGCAGCAGCAAATGAACTGTGTTCAGCTGTAACTTCCATGGTAGTGGGAGGATGCCTGAAGCTGTCTGATCTTGCCTCAGCTTCTGTGTACTTCATTTCAATGCCATCCTTCATTCTACAATGCTAGGAAAAGGAGTTTTTAAATGTTTCTATTTAACTAGGCACTGAACACATTAAGCTCAGTCATCCACCCACAGTTTTCAGGTTTACAAGGTAGGTCAGAAAAATTGGTGTAAGACAGAACAGGACTGAGCAGGTACCTGTGTTATAGAGACCTGTTCTAGAAATTTTTTTCACTGAGGCAGATGTGCAGAGCAACAAGACAGACAGTGTACTTTCAGGTATCTTTTATACACTGGGATCAATGGATTGTCAGCCATGTCATCTCAGAGTTCTAAATGAACTAGTACAGATCCAGCAAAAAGTAGTTTTCATAAGTCTAGCAATAGACATGATAATAAATAACAGTTTTTTTAAATAGCTACAAGTAAGAAAGGAGACTGCCATGTGTTTGCATCAAGAGGCACTGGTTCATTATGATCCCAGCAAAAAAGGCAATCAAACTCTGCAAAATATAATTTTAAAAACTCCTATGTCATGTAGAAATTAAAATTCCTCCAGGCAGTTTTCCAGTATTGCTACTGAATAGAAGTCTATTCCAGATACCAAACTAGAGACTAGCTCAGCATTTTGCAAGATCAAGAGAAATACTTGAATTATGTTCTAAAACAAGAAATCTGTAAGAGTTGCTCAAGCAAGTGAGCTTTATCAATCATTTTTTTTCTTCCACCTGTAGGACCAAGTCTCATGGCTCCACAGCATCACAAAACGTGGAAGATAAAAGAATAGTGTGTAGTCAGAACCATAAAGTAGTCTTTTGTGACTGCTAGAGAGCAGACAAAGAAAATGAAGAGAGATATAATTCACAATTGCCTTCTTTCCTAGAACAAATTGAGAAGAGAAAGCACATTAACTTCTTGGTTGCTTCTTGTTAAAGTCTTTGATTCTAAACTATAGATATACTACCACTCTTATCCAGGTTTATAAGAATTTTGATTTATTAAATGATCTGAGATACTTTCATCTTGGTAATTTGACAGCAGTCCCATCACTTTCCTAGTTGTAAGGCTAACTTCAACCTGTAAACTGTTCACATTTGCCATGCAAGACACAAAATTGTAGTTGTGTACAGTATTGTTACTGATTAACAAATGCCTTTGATTTCCCATTACCTTTAGCAGCTGAGCATACAGTGCTCTGAATATTCAACCTGATGATCATATTCTAAGTGTTTGCAGATTTCACTTCTAGGTGAGAAAAATGTTTCTCTCCAGAATTCCTGAGACTCCTTTAACATAATGAAATCGTTGATTTGAGATTTCAAACATTTGAAGACACTAAGTAAACATTCATTTCTGGGAGTGTCGTGGTTTAACCTGACGAGAAGCTAAGACAAGCACACAGCCATTGGCTCACACCCTCCCCTCCTATTTGGATAGGAGAGAGAATTGAAAATGAAAAAAAAGGGAAAACTTATGGGTTGAGATAAAGACAGTTTAATAGGGAAGAAAAGGAAGATGGTGATGATGAAGATGATAATAATAATAATAATAATAATAAAATAAAGTTATACACAGCACAATTTCTCATCGCCTGAAGCCAGTGCTCAGCAGATTCATTAGCTGTCCAGCCTCCCAGCCAATCATTCAGTAATATACTGAGCATGTTGTCATAGGGTATGGAATATCCCTTTGGCCTGCTGATGTCAGCTGTCCTAGTTGTGTCCCTTCCCGGCTTCTTGTGCACCCCTACTTTCAGTGTGTTATCAACTTTATCCTCATTATGAATGCAAATCACAACACTATACCAGCTGCTAGGAAGAAAATTAACTCTATCCCTGCCAAAATTGGGACAGGGATGATGAATAAAGAAAATTACATTGTTTGATTTTTGGTTTTTTAGGTAATGTGCAAAAGCATGGCCTCCTTTATCTCTCAATTACATGTCTTACATGTCAGACTATTTCCTCCTATTTTCAGCAGTATTTGCAAATCCAACCTTAGGGTAACTGCAAAAGAAAATTAGACTCTTAATTTCTTATGCATAGAGATATATATTCTTACATGTATAGATCTTTCTAGATATTATATGAGAAGGAACTTTCTGATACAGCATGAACCAGAACCCTCTGAGAGGAAAAGCCAGAGATCTGAAGAAACACAACAGGCTGTTATGGTGGGACTGAAAGACTTTCACCTGGCTACACTCAGCATGTAATTTGAGGTGATGTTTCTTGTATTCCTGATTGACCAATGCACAATCACTCTGTCAGTGAGGTTGGTGGTTACAATGTCAGACTTTTGAATTCTCTGTGGGAAATGGCATAGGGACCTGAAACTTCCAAAGGAATTCCCCAATGAAAAACAGAAGTTCTCTTCATGTCAGTTTTAGTCATTTCAGTAGGTAAGCTACCTGTAACCAGAGTTTCCCCATTTAGGAGAAAGATGTTGGGGATTTCATGACAGGGGTTCTTCACTTATCCATTACTGTACAATAAGACAATACCTGACAGAGTCAGATTTAAATTAGCTATTACCTTCAATCATTCCACATTCCGTCCTTCAACATCTTGTCTATTTAGCCAGAAATTCTCAAGTGACATGAATACAGCATGAACACTGTTTCCCAAGATGTTGTGAGAAAATTAAATCCTTTGGGGATTTTCTGGTAAGCCAGTGTAACATTTTTAAAATCTCCAAAGGAAAGATGAAATGGGATTAAAGATAGAAGATGAAAATAGAGAAAGGCAGAGACAATAAAGAAGGCTAAGGAAATGTAGGACATGAACAAAAGAGTAGATTGAGATATAGTACAGCAGAACTGCAGACTAGCAAAGATTAAGCAAACTAAAGAAAGAAAGCAGAGGATGTCCAGTCATTATAGGATTATAGAAAGGCAGGAATTGCACAGAAGGAGGACCAGAAGCTGAAAATAAGGATAATGTTCTGATCCATTTGACATTCATTTGGCTATCAAAACTTCAGTTGGCAGCAGAATTAGGCTATAAATACACACACAAGAAGTATACATACATACATATACATGTGTGTATATATATATATGTTAAAAATACACAAGTATAGACATATATATGCATCCAGATGTATTTATTCATATATGGCAGGGAAAGCTGGAAAAAAAACCCATATATTTTTAGAGTATAGATATAAAAGTTATGCAATACTGAAAAATAGCTTAAGTACTGATAGCTTTGTTGATAAGAGTAGTATGTGTGGATTTACCTTTGTCATCCAGGAGGAGTATAGAAAAATGTGTATATATAGAGAAAATAGCATATGTATTTAGAGTCAGTATTCTGATTTTAAAACTTGATTCAGCACCTTCAAAGAAAATAAAACACTCTTAACAGTCCTATGCCCGCAGATTTGTCTTGGTTTGGACATCACTATGCTAAATTTTCAGGTTTGAATAAATCTTCACTTGCTTTTACGTGGAGGTTTCATCAAATGAAGATAAGCAGCAGAGTGAATTTTCTGTTCAAGAGCTGCTGTAAGTAGTCAAACAACCTGCCCCAAAATGGAGAGACAAAAGCAGCATTGTTTGAAGAGAACCTGTCAGAGAGAGTATGTTGGGAAACTTGCAAGGTCTGATTAATGAGAGGGTTTTATGTGTTGGTGAGAGTGTCTGGCCAACATATTTTCAAAACTCGACTCTGCTGCAGTCCTGGAGTGCCGCCTAGCTGAGCTTGTCCATGGGAGGCTGCCAGGCACCTTTACAGGCCTTTCAGCCTTCTCACACCTCATGGGTGCCAAGGCAGCCTCCTTCTGTGGCCTCCCTTTCCACTCTGCACACCCATGTTCTGTCTTCAGCACAACAGATCTGGCTGTGGAGAGATACTTAGCCTTTCCAAGAACATATCTTAAAAAGAAATTACTTCATATTACACTTAACAATGAAATAAAATGATCCTCTCAAGCAGGATCCAATTTAGTTAGAAAAGCCTCTACAGGCAGTCTCTCCCCTGGGATGTAGTTCTGCTAGAAAATTATGCACCGTACATGTACATGATGAAGCATTTGTTCGGAGATTGTTTCATATTAAAAAGATACCAGGAGAGAGCTCTGGTCAACACCATTGTATCATTGCACTGAAAAGGAATTGTACAAGGAACGAAAAGTAAGTGTCATTCTGGAAGTAAAAACAATTACTTTGGTGTGTTTCGCAGCAAGTCATTCAGGTATAACAGTGTTTGAAATCTACAAAAAAAGATAAATAGCCTTATACAAACATTGATACACAGTTTGTTGAAAAGCAATGTTTGCAAACAAAAATAAAAACAAAAAAGCCAAAAGCAAACCGATTTGATCTAGTCTCATAAGCTATTGCAGACTGCTGATTTTGTTTTCCTTTATTGTAGTTCCCAATGTTTTTCCATCCTACTGAGATGGCTGTTATGTTTGTACACTTCAGAGAAAAATGATAAAAGAGATTTTTTTTTCTGTTTGAGAAATAAAGCTTTGTTGGTTTTATGTGCTGCATTACTGGGTAGGAGTAGAAACAGACAGCAAAACAAATGGATTCTATGTATAGCCAGACTGAAATGTACAGAAGTAGGATTGAGTCTAGACCAATATGCTATACTATCTGCAAGGGAAAACAAAAACATTGAAGCCATCAGGCTAGATTTCTAAACAAAACAACCCACTTTTAAAAACTACATTGTCCTGAATTTTGCACTTACTGTTTCTCCTTCATATTCTTGCTACTTGAAGTTCACCTGATATAGCTTTAATGATTGTGTTACATCTTTGCTTTTTTTTATACATACAGCAGCAAACTTGTTTTTTTTTTTTTCCCACATACTGCTCACAACATACCCTTACTTGAAAGTTCCATTTTGTGTCAAAAGACTAAATATAACAGTTAAAGGCCAAAGTGTATGCACTCATAATCACCCTTGTAAATGTAGCTCCAGCCAAAATTGTGTTTTGATATTTGAAATATAGCTATCTTTTTGAAAAGTTTATTTCAATGCATGTTTATGATGTGAATTCCTCTTTTCATTCCACTTGCTTGTGTGGATCCTTCCACTAGCAGAAGCATTTCATAATCAATATACTTGCAATATTCTAGAGTGAAATAAAATATCTGTACAATGTCTCTCTTAAACAAAAGCAAATAAGTAAAAAAAACTGTAAATGAGAAAAGAAATTAAAACAGCCTGAAAAGATTGATGAAGTTAACAATTCAGGTGCTTGAGATCTTTATTTCAAGCAATTTACCCAATAAAACATTTTCTTTCAATAGTAAACTGCCTTCAAACTAAACACAATTTAAAAAAAAAGTGCATTTATTTTAAAATCCAAAAGATAGGTGTTACCAGAATACTTGTGCTATAGATGAAGCATCTGCTTATTAACTGTAATAATAGACTGAGTAAAATGGATGCATTGTCTTTTGTTCTGAATATTCATACACATGTGGCACCAGCAAATCTTCTAAAACCTGCTACTCTCTTTTTATATTTTTCCCCCCAAAATTGTGGCAACAGATAGTTTGGGGTACAATTTTGTTTCTGCACCTGTTTGAGGGATATTACCTGGTTATTTGAGTACTGAAGCATCTGTTTGGTGCCAAAAACTGAAATCTAAATGAGAGTGATTACACGTGCAGGTTTCCAAGCAGAAGGCAGGCAGCTGAAGCTGTTCTCACAGTTGTGATAATTGATATTTTTATCTGTTTGAATCATAGAATACCATAACAAATTCTATGTTCTGGTTACTAAAGGGCATACAGCACAAAGATAATGGAGTTGGCAATGGACTTAGGAGCATCAAGAGGAAGCAGTCACATGGAAAAGATCAGCTAAACATTGTATTATTTTGAATTTTGAAATGCCATTCAAAGGTAACTACACAGAAAAATAGTCTAAAGTGTTATCTTACATTTTTTCTACTTGCAGGTGAGAGAAAAGAAAAACAAAACAAGCCTAGGTTCGGGAAAAAAAAAAGGTTGCTTTAGCTGTTTATTTGCTATAGCAATCAGAATAAGTGGCTTCAAATCTAAGAGTTCTGCCTGGAATTGAACTGGTATCTTCCTAAAGACCAACCTCCTTTTTGTTTAGCATTGAGCATTGATGGGACTGAGCCAGCTGGAGCACACAAGGTTGGCATTTATGTGTTGATATAGCTGATCAGAATAAGCAGAGAGCAATCTGAAGAAAGAAACAGGTATACTACAAAATGTAAAAAAGCATATAAAGAGCTGGGACTTTGCAGTCAGTGTCATTTAGACTACAGCCCATAGCAACTTTCACCCAGGTTGTAAGCACTTTTCAAACACACATGGCAGAAATGTACCTCCTAAAATGCTTTGTTGATCAAAGCAATGTCTTCAAAGGCCTCCCAGGCACATCGGTAAAAGTCTGTCTGATTCCACTTGAGGTGTCCCCAAGTCTCTCTCCAATAACCATGAAAACATTTCCATTTGAAATTAAAGCTATTTGAGTAATGATTAAGGACTAATGTCAATAAACTTCATAATATATTTTCCCCTTATAAATTATTTAGAGCTGTGGGTTTTGGTGGTTTTGTTTTGTTCTTCTTCTTGAAATCATGCCACACTGCACTTTTCCTTTTATTTGTTGGAATACTTAAAAATCCAGTAAAGTAAATCAAAACTATTGCTTATAAGTATATCCATCCTGGACTTACCCAGCTGATAACAACCAGTAGAAGTGTGGTTTTGTGAGGACAGGGCTGGAGCTCTCTTTTGGTTTTGTTTGTTCAGGCCTGTCAAGAAGTTGTAGCACTTTACATCGCATAGCTAAATGAAAAGCAGGGAATTGTTTTCTACCATAAATACCAGCACTTTGTATGAACTGACTGCTTGTACCAGATCACTGCCCCACTGGTGGGAACCCAGCAACAACACCATCCCCCTTCAAATCTAGTTTAAAGCCCTATGGATGAGGCCAACTAATTCTCTTCCTGGAACCCTACTCGCCCTGCACGATAAGCCCTTCCCACATACTCCTCTCAAGCCTGTTGTCTTACAAAACCAGCCATGACCAAAGAAGCCTGTAGCACCAGTCTCTGAGACATGTATTTAAAGACAGGATCATTCTATTTCATCCCATGTCATCTCCTACAACTGGATGGAGGAAGAAGACAACACAGAATAAAATGTATCTAATTTATTACTCAATCAAAACAGAGTGAAGTAATGAAAAATAAAAACAAATCTTAGAACACTTTCCCCCCACCTCTTCCTTCTTTCTGGGAACAACTTCATTCCCAATTTTCTTTCCCTCTCTCTCCCCAGCAGTGCAGGGGGATGGGGAATGGGTGTTTCTGTCAGTTCAATACATGTTTTCACTGCTGCTCCTTCTTCCTCAGCACTCCTCCTCACACTCCTCCCCCTGCTCCAGCATGGGGTCCCTCCCACAAGTTGCAGTCCTCCAGGAACATCTCCAATGGGAGTCCTTACCACGGGGGCTTCAGTTCTTCATGAACTGCACCAGAATGGTTCCCTGAAGGATATAGGATGCAGTCCCCATGGGGTCATAAGTCCTGCCAGCAAACCTGCTCTGGCATGGACTCCTCTCTTCATGGGACCACAGGTTCTGCCAGGAGCTTTCTATAACATGGGCTACTCAGAGGGGTCACAACCTCCTTCAGGTGTCTCCTCCGCTCCAGCATGGGGTCCTCCATGGGCTGCAGGCAAAACTCTCCTCTGGTGCCTGGAGCACCCCCTCCCTCCCCTTCTTCACTGACCTCAGTGTCTGCCAAGTTTCTCACACCTCACTCTTCTCTCCAGCTGCCACTAGTTTTGTTTGCTTATTAAATATGTTATCCCAGATGTGCTACCACCATCATTGGTGGGCTTGGTCTTGGCCAGCGGTGGGTCTATCTTGGAGTAAGATGGCATTGGCTCTTTCAGACATGGAGGAAGTCCTGCTACCAAAAACCATGCCACACAGGCATTAAGTCAACGTAAAAAGCTGAAGAAACCATCCATGTCAGAATGGATATGTCTGCTTTTACTTAAATTTCTTGTGACAAAGATTCTGAGAAATGCTTTGATCTGCAATAAATTAAGGAGAAAGTGGGATTTTTAGGAAACTACTTAAGTATATCTTAAGGTCTTCATGTGATAAAAAATTTCACTTAGGAAGCACAGAAAAGGGGTATTTTGCAACAGAGTGAGAGTTTATGGATGTTTGCCTGTGTAAGCCTCAAAGAGGTTAGAAAAAAATAATTAAATATTCATTCAACTGATGTGAAACTGAATGACATTTCTGACATGAAAACTGAATGACATATTTCTGCACTACTATTAATTCTTACTTAAATACAGTATAATACTCAATACTCAAATTTTAAGTTATTTAGTAGCCTTTGCTTTGACTTTTATCCCTATCAAAACCAAAAGTATCCAGAAAGGATAATTTTAAAAATCCTAAAAGATAGATGACCAAAGGAAAGAAGACAGTAATATTGGAGTAGAATGTTAGCTGGTATTTCTAGACAACATATGCACTCATATGAAAAGCCAAAATAATATGGGAATTATAAAAATTGTATATTGCTTTGATTCCCTGATAAACACATTAATGTTTGAAGAGAAAGCCGAAAAGAATTATTCTCATAAAGAAAAAAAAAAACCCAAATTCTTAAAATTAGTCTAATGAAATTGAAAATGATAAGAAGTTAAAGAAGTAGGGTAAAATTTGTATAGATAACTAACATTGCTTGTTCAACTCTTTCCTTGGTCTATGTTAACCCTACTACTGGAGTCATATAGTCTTCCTGCACAATGACTGACAGTTGTTTTGAAATATTTCAAGTTTTGTGATTACCACTATGGCTCACAGTGTGATTTTTTTCCCCTCATACAACACAGTGAGTTATACTGCCTGTCATTTCCTGTCTGTGTTTATTCCCTACATACTATTGTTATTATCTTTGCTATTTTCACACAGCTGTGCAGCAGACAAACTGCTTCAGAACTACGGCTGATGTCTTCAGGGTTAATGGTTTCAAATCATCTATAACTTTGACAAAGCTATAGTTTTAAACTCAGTACCCTATCTAGCTGTACTCATACTTTAGAAAATGTTATCTATGAATCTCAAAATCTAAACAGCTATGTTTCTTCACCTTTATTATTAATAGAATATTACCATAAGGATTATTCAGTTCTGTGGAGAGAAATCACTCATAATTTAAAATATATGTTAAATTAAACTGAAAATTTACAAGGAAAAGCTCAATAAAACCTATGCCTTTTTTAGAGACAACTATATATGAGAGTTAAATAGCCTCTAAAAATTTTTAAGTATCTGTGCAGAGATCAACTGCTCTGTATCCACTTACTACTACAATGGAAATATAAGACGGTTCTTGTCCCAAGAAACTGACATCCAAATTCAAATTGAATAGATGATAAACACCTAGCTATGTGTGCAAAATGGTCTGTGTAGAAAACATAAACATTTCCCAGAATACAGTTTGAGATCAATGAATGGCTCCAGTCACTTATCTCATTGAGTCAAGTGATGCAAAATTAGATTTCTATTTAGATATTGTAAAATGTTTTTTGAAAAATGCAGAAACTTGTCATTAGACAAAATAAATATTTACTATATATTTACCTGTGCTGTGAAAGACTGTAAACATTCTTAAAATTGGTATAGCAAACTAAAATAAAATAACATAAATAGAGGTAGTTGAATCACAGTGAAAATAAAGAGGCCTTTGAAAGCGTTAGGCACATTTTAATAAAGTATCAGAGTAAACAGAGGAGAACCAGTACCATAGATTGTGTGATATATGGTTTTCTGTCACAGATCAAAGGATTAAATTTATGAATACCTGCAGAGATTATCATCTATCTATCTATCAATCATATCTGTAGATATGTATATTTATATGGTATATACACAATAAGAAATTTTTAAAAAGCCAAATTTATCCCCAAATAACTGCCAGTGATAACAAAACCCCCACAGTATAAACTGGAAGAAAAGTTTGTCAAATACTGACAAATTATATAATGAAAAAACATTTACCTATTTCAAGGATATAAATAATTGGTCAATTTTTATGAACTGATGTGTACTGAATTATGTAAGTTATTCTCTTAATATGATTTAACCTGATCTACTGCATTTTAATACTGAACACCATCTTTTAACTTATATTCACCAAAAAATAAACTTTTAAAAAGTATAATCTGGCTAAAGCTGTTTTCTTGTAAAGTAACTTATTTTCCCACTAACTAGCTAAACTTTATAATCTCTAAATTTATGATCTGACTCATAGGTACTCATCTTCTTAAAAGACTTGTGCTGTCTTACCCAAAGAATATTAGACTATGTTTAAAAAAAAAAAAGGAAGTTTAATCACATTTGATATTCCATAGTCAATGCAGTGTCTAAATATTCATTAAGGGAAAAAAATCACATAAAAAGCAAAAGGCACCCTGAATAAAACTCAATGTAAGGTCAGATTTAAGATCTCTACACATAATAGAAATTGTAAGTTACTGCAAATTAGATCTATGAGTATTAGAAAATGCTGATATGAGCCTGGAAATCATCTTGAATATCAAGGGATATGTATTTAATTTTCAGTGTGTGATTTTTAATATAAATATTTAATGAAAATATTATTAAAATATTCAGTTAATGAAATAAACTGATGGAAGTACCACCAAAAGCAGCTTACTTAATATTCACTAAATGAAATGGAAACATTTATCTTGGATATTATATCAGCCTTTAGAGAGGTTTTATACTTTACGATTTTTAGGACTATTTAAATTATCATTATTATGAGTATCCATGACGTTTTTGCTAACATCACTATCAATCAGAAATACCTGTATTTCATAGTCAACATCTTGGCATTATATTGCAGAAAGAAACTTGTTGGGTTTGGGTTTTTGGTTTGGTTTTTTTTTTTCCAATGTGTCCTATTCACTTTATGATCCACTCTGTCATATGCTTTCCTACCACACCAGCCATACCTGCTACCCACTTAGTAATCTTCCATTTTTGTCAACTAGCAGATTCTCTTTCCTATGTCTAGTTTGTATTTTATTGTTTATAATTTTAGTGCTTCCCATCTCAAAATTTTCTGTAAGACATGTCATCCTTCTGTCAGATACAGTTGGAATGTGGCTAAATATCGAGAGGTTTCTCTGGAAACGAAATGCAAATAGGACTGCTAATTCCTACATGGATGCTTGAGGAGTTAAATTACATTCCTATATTACATAATATACCGAAATTAAAAAGTAATATATACTTATAAGAGATATTCACATATTCATGATCAATGAACCTATAGACTGAAAATGAAAAGAATGTTATTTCATAGCATATATGTATAGAAAGGAGGGAAAATGAAAGGAATGGAAATGGATGGAATATATCCGTAGGAAAATCAGGTTATTAAAATGGTATCAAGTGAAACCACTGACCCTTTTTTTTATAATCAAAACCCCTAGTATCATCCTTTTTGTTTCATCCTGAAGAGTCATTGAATACCTGGAAGAGAATTAATGTAACTGTATTACACACAGGTCACCAACCCATTTATAAGTGCTTGACTTTGGCAGATGCAGTTCTTGTTTGGGTTTTGCAGTCATCTCCATTGAAGTACAGGTTTGGTGTTCTGCAGGAACACCCTCCCCGCCCCCATCCCCAGTGAAGTACTTTAATTTACTCTTCATCATCACATATGTAGTTCTACATCACCCCTATTTCAATTGTACTTCTTTAATAACTAAGCTCTTTTCCTTTCCTCTAGTTTTACTTCTTCACCTCACTACTGCTAAGTCCAATTGCAATTCCCTTGGGACATTTAACATAATTCCTTTCCAGTTATTATCATGCAGAAGTAATGATAGCATAGGACAGCCAAAACTGTGATAAAAGAGAACATTTAAAAAATGTCCCAAACCACAAAGATGTGAGGTCTGGCCTATTCTGTCTGCCATCCTCATGCAGCAGTAGATGCTGGCTTAGGGATGCCTGGTCCCTGGGGCTCTAGGCAGGGCCACCTTCCAAGGCAGTGCTGAGCTGCTTTGTCTGATTATTGACACCAGTTACCAAGGAAATTCATGTTCTTTCATTTTTTAAGCCACAAGATACAAGGAACTTGCTTGTACATCGCACACATTCTTCATGAAAATATTGAGTTAAAAAATACCCAGAACCAAGTCTAAGACGTGCTCTTCAGAGCCTCTTTTTAAATACGTCTGCAGGCAGATAGTAAAGCATAGTTAGCAAATGCTGGAGAGCAATCTTTCCAGGAATATATTCCCATTTACAATGCATTCATCTAAGCTATATTTTCCTGGTCACATGCTATGACAATGTCAGTGTATTCAAATGACTTTCTGAAATGAAAATGCAGCTTTTCTCCTTATCTGCCTGATGACTTATTTTAGAAAAGGTGGTAATCTGTTTTTGCAGGAGCTTTTATTGACAAATCCAAATTGGTTGTCTTTTCATTTACCTTACAATCTTCCACATACTTGTATATTGATTGTTTAATATTTTTTTTCCTCAAAATGTCCAGTGAGATCAAAGCTAATCAGCTGACATTACTTCACTACTTGTCCTTTCTTCCACTATAAAGATGGATAATATGTTTGCCCTTCTCCAGCCCTCTGGGATCTTCCCTGTCATCTTTGAAATCTCAAAGATAATTGTTAACGGTTCTTTCCTTGGTTAGTTATTTAACTATTCCATGATGAATTTCACCAGACCCTACTGACTCCAATATATCTTATTTAAATATTGTCTAACCTACTCCTGGTCCTTTCTGGTGTATATGCCTATCCTCCTCACTGAAGCTGACATTTATATACCCTTTCATTATTAACCATTTATGAAAACAGAAGTCAAGAAGATACTTCAGCCTTCAGTTTACCATTGATCATTTTTCTTTTCTTCTTAAAGCATTGGAACGATGCTTTTCTTTCTTTTCCTTCTGCCTACAACATATCTTGAAACTTTTCTTGATGTTTTTTATGCATCTTGTGGTTTCAAAATATTTGAGAAAATCTAGATTTTTTTTTTTTCCCCCAAGAAAAATCCACTTTTTCTCCTGGGTAAGTATGTTCTGAAAATTGCAGACGAATGCTGTTGCATGCAGCAAAACTTAGGTTTCAGAATTTACATCTTGATTGTCAAATCTGCAAGATTTTTCTGCACCCTAAATGAGGACTAGCTGCATCCAAACTGCATGTGATGGTCAGGTACTGATGTGCACTGTTTCCTACCACTGCAGTGTAGGAAATATAATGCTATCCAACTGGGATGGTCAGCTAGTGATCCAGGATTGTGGGACATGCCATGAAACTTTATTGTAGTTTTGACAAAAAAATTGTACAAATATTTGGGCATCATTTCCTCTTAACAGACATACACTTAATTCTGAAGGAAGTACATTTGTGAAGTTAAATTTAATGGAATTTCAAAACTATTAATAGTTATTCTTCATGCCTTTGACAGGTGGGGGATATGTTATTTGTCTTCATGTGGGTGAAGCCTCATGCATTTAATGTGAGTCCATAACAACATTGCTTACTGCAGTGCCATTCTGTTTCCCACAATAATGTCCTGTTAATGAAGAAGTTTGACTACTCCATATAAAGCAAATTAAACGAAAGTATGCAATCATCTAAATAGACTCCTAAATTAAAGTTTGTGTTAAAGCACCTTATAGAAATCTAAGTAAATGGACACTAGATTTGCTTGGTTATCTTTCAAAACCCAGTGAACTGTAGACCAGTTTAGTGTTTGTGTGTCAGTTGGCTGATTCTTGTATTCTAGGTATGAATGACATTCATCTCAACTAGCATTATTTACACAGAATCACAGAACTGTAGGGGTTGGAAGGGACCTCGAGAGATCATCGGGTCCAACCCCCCTGCCAAAGCAGGCTCCCTAGCACATATTGCACAGATAGGCATCCAGATGAGTCTTGAATATCTCCAGAGAAGGAGACTCCACCACCTCCCTGGGCAGCCTGTCCCAGGGCTCTGTCACCCTCACTGTGTAAAAGTTCTTCCCCATGTTGGTGTGGAACTTCCTGTGCGCCCACTTGCAGCCATTGCCCCTTGTCCTGTCCCCACAGACACTGAAAAGGGGTTGGCCATTTCCCCATGTATCCCATACTTAAAATATTTATA
The DNA here is from genome assembly GCA_020800305.1 of Porphyrio hochstetteri. Classification (NCBI taxonomy): domain Eukaryota; kingdom Metazoa; phylum Chordata; class Aves; order Gruiformes; family Rallidae; genus Porphyrio; species Porphyrio hochstetteri. The sequence goes on from CM036905.1 coordinate 38,822,423, forward strand.
AAAATCCCCTCTCAGTCTTCTTTTCCCCAAACTGAACAGTCCCAGCTCACTCAGCCTTTCCTCATACGGGAGATGCTCCAGGCCCTTAATCATCTTCGTAGCCCTTCTCTGGACTCTCTCAAGGAGATCCCTGTCTTTTTTATACCAGGGAGCCCAGAACTGGACACAATACTCCAGGTGGGGCCTGACCAGGGCAGAGTAGAGGGGGAGGATCACCTCCTTAGACCTGCTGGCCACACTCTTCCTGATGCATCCCAGGATCCCATTGGCCCTCTTAGCCACCAGGGCACACTGCTGGCTCATAGCCAACCTGTCATCAACCAGGACCCCCAGGTTCTTCTCCACAGAGCTCTTCTCCAGCAGGTCATCCCCCAGCCTGTACTGATACTGACGGTTATTCCTGCCAGGTGCAAGACTTTACACTTGCTTTTATTAAACCTCATCTGGTTTCTCCCTGCCCAGCTTTCCAGCCTGTCCAGGTCTCGCTGGATGGCAGCGCAGTGTTCCTGCGTGTCAGCCACTCCCCCAGCTTTGTATCATCAGCGTACTTGCTAAGGGTGGATGCTATTCCCTCATCAAGGTCGTCAATGAAGATATTAAACAGGACTGGACCCAACACCGAGCCCTGTGGAACACCGCTGGTAACAGGCCTCCATTCTGATTTTGTTCCACTGATCACGACCCTCTGAGCCCGGTCCGACAGCCAGTTCTCAACCCACCTCACTGTCCACTCATCTATCCCATGATCTCTTAGCTTTTCTATCAGGATGTCATGGGAGACAGTATCGAAAGCCTTGCTGAAGTCAAGGTAGATGACATCCACTGCTCTCCCTCCATCCACCCAGCCAGTGATGAGATCATAGAAGGCTATGAGATTGGTCGAGCACGATCTCCCCTTGGTGAATCCATGCTGACTACTCCTCATGACCTTCTTCTCTTCCAGTTGCTTGGTAATGGCATCCAAAACAAGCTGTTCCATAACCTTTCCAGGGACAGAACTGAGGCTGACTGGCCTATAATTGTTAGGGTCCTCCTTCTTGCCCTTTTTGAAGACTGGAGTGATATTGGCTATCCTCCAATCCTCAGGTACTTCTCCTGTTCTCCAAGAGCTGTCGAAGATGATAGCAAGCGGCTCCGCAATCACTTCCGCCAGCTCCCTCAGCACACGTGGATGTATCCCATCCGGGCCCATGGATTTGTTTGCATTAATCCCTTTGAGCCGCTCCTGGACCACCCCTACCTCAACTAGAGGGAAGCTCTTCATTCCCCAACACTCCTACTTTCATCCAGGATCTGTGGGTCCCGAGGGGCCTTTGGAGTGAAGACCCAGGCAAAGAAGGCATTCAGTATTTCCACCTTCTCATCATCACCCGATATCAGGACACCCGCCTCATTCATCAAGGGACCTACATTATCCCTGATCATCCTCTTAGTATTCACGTATCTGAAACAACCCTTTTTATTATTCTTTATATCCCTTGCTAGTTTCATCTCCAAGCGGGCTTTAGCCTTTCTAGTCGCGTCCCTACAGGCCCTGACAACATCCCTATAATCCTCCCAGGTGCACAGGCCCAGTTTCCATAGTTCATAAACCCTCTGCTTCCCTTTGACTTTACACATTAGCTCCCTGGTCATCCACACAGGTCTTCTGCCTCTCTTTCCCAATTTCTTACTCAAAGGGATGCACCTATCCTGTGCTTGGAAGAAGTGCTGTTTAAATGCTAGCCAGCTCTCACAGGCTCCCTTGCCTTCTAACAACGTAGCCCATGGGATAGCTCCTAAAAGGCTGCGGAAGAGATCAAAGTTAGCTCTTCCAAAATTCAGGGTAGCTATCCTGCTTTTTGGCTTGCTTCTTCCACTCAGGATCTTGAACTGGATCATTTCATGGTCGCTTTGTCCTAAGCTGCCCCCGACCTTCACCTCCCTGATGAGCCTGTCCTTGTTAGTAAGAACAAGGTCCAGCACTTGCCCTCCCCTTGTAGGTTCCTGCACCATCTGTAGCAGGAAATGGTCCTCAACATACTGCAGAAATTGTCTGGACTGTATACGACTGGCCGTATTGCTTGCCCAGCAAATATCTGGGTAGTTGAAGTCCCCCATAAGGACCAGGGCCTGGGATCTCGAGGCTACTTCTAGCTGCTCATAGAAAGCACTATCAACCCGCTCCTCTTGATCAGGGGGCCTATAGCACACACCCACAACAGTGTCACTCATACTAGCGTGACTCTTGATTCTTACCCACAAGCACTCAACTGATGGGTCATCTTTCCCCAGGTGGAGCTTCAATACATTCAAGCTGCTCTCTAACATAAAGAGCAACTCCTCCATCTCGCCTCCCTAGCCTGTCTTTCCTGAAAAGCACATAGCCATCCATGACAGCGTGCCAGTCATCCAGGCTGTCCCACCACGTCTCTGTGATCGCAATGAGATCGTGGCCCTGCGACTGCACAAAGATCTCTAATTCTTCCTGCTTGTTTCCCATGCTGCGTGCATTTGTATAAAGGCATTTTAGTGGGGCAGCAGGTGCAGGTATCCTCAGCAGATCACAGCGAGATTTCTGACAGGGGATGGGCAATAGTGGCTCCACTGAGGAGTCCTCAGGGCAATCCACAGAATTTTCCCCACTATCACATGGAACAACATCCCCAAGTCCGTCACTGTGCTGCTGGCATTTACTTTCTTCCCCCGCTAACTCACGTTGTGTCTCCCAAAGCCCATGCCTAACCCCAAGAGCCATCATAATATCCCCTCCCCCCTTCCTAACTAGTTTAAAGCACGCTCAATGAGCCCTGCCATCTCGTGGGCAAGGATTCGCTTACCCCTATGGGACAGGTGAGCCCCATCAGCAGTCATCATGCCAGGAGCAGAGTACACCTTCCCTTGGTCAAAAAACCCAAAGTTCCTATGCCGGCACCAGCCTTTCAGCCACTCATTCAAGAGATGGGTTCTCCTGACCTGCTCCGAACCTCTCCTCCCACTAGTAGGAATAGATGAGAATATTATTTGAGCTCCGCCCCCCTCAACAAATCACCTTAGATCACGAAACTCCTTGATAGCATGCAGGCTACACTTCATGATCGCATCCCTGCCTGCTTGAACAATCAGTAGAGGATAATAGTCAGAGGGTCTTACCAGCCCTGGGAGCCTTCTGGTAATATCACGGACCCTGGCTCCAGGGAAGCAGCACACCTCCCTTCGTGTAGGGTCTGGTCTAAAAATGGGGCCCTCCGTCCCTCCGAGAAGGGAATCCCCGACCACAACTACTCTTCTCTCTTGCCTAACAGAGGCAGTCTCAAGGCGTGCAGACTTCTGCCTCACTCTAGGCTTTTGCTTCCTCTGAGGCAGAGGGGCTGCACTCATCCCTTCACATACCTCCTCCTCAACTTCCAGGGCCCCAAACCTGTTGCTTAGGGAAACCTGGGGGGAGCGGGGTAGGTAGGCAGGGGGAGCGCCTACGACGGCAAGACCGGACTGTCTTCCAGCCCTCCTCAGGGTTCGGGTCACTCCCATTTACCTCATTAGGTGGCTGGGAGGACAGAACCTGGCTCATACGATCTGTCTCCACCTCAGCCTCCCTGGTGCTCATGAGCCTGTCTAGTTTACCCTTGAGCACATCAACCTCTTCTTGCAGGTATGCTGCACGGATGAGGAGATCCCTTATGATCTCACACAGTACACAGCCATGTTCAGAGCTGTCTGCTGCCGCAAGCATGTTGTGACAGTCTCTGCACCCCAAGACCTGCACCGCAACATGCTTCTGTGGTTGGTTAAGCTGAGTGGCTACCTCCACAGTGGAAGGGGTTGGGGTTATGGCCCTGCGCCGGGTAGACACCATTGTGCAGTACCTACCCGAGTGTTAGTGACCCTCTCCTGTCCGTAGGCTGGGCTCCTCTATTTCCTCTGCCCGGCGAGCGGGACGGTTGCCTGCCTCCTCTGAGCTCTACTGCTTGTTCGTCTGCGGTCGCTGCCCTCCTTAAGCCCTTTTAAGGTTACAGGGTGGGGTCACGTGACCTTGGGGGGGTGAGCTTAGCCGGGCTTCCGGGTACTCACTGCGGGTCAATGGAGCTGGTGCCCAGATGCGGGGAACCTCGCTAGACCACCCGATCTAACACACAGCCCCTGAGCTTACCAGAACGATCGCTGTCGCCGATGATCGTCAATCTAAAAGTTTCTGAACTGATCATCTAGGGTCTCCCTACTGAAGAGGAAGAAATATAGGTGTCTCCAGTAAGAATTTAATCTTCTTTACTTAGCTTTGTTCCACAAAGTATTTTTGTACCTCATACAACCAGACAGAAAGAATGGCCCTATGGAAAGTTTCTCTTGTTGACTGTAGGGAAGTTTGAAGATGATTCTCTTAGATTACTTGCTTAGATTATATCTAAAATACATGCTTAGATTACATTTAGGCAGCTAAAGTAAATTAGGTTAGTCTTGCCCCTAAGTGAAAGCATATAGTTAGTCACAAAGTGATTATTCTACCTCCCGCAGTTATGCAGGTGAGCCATCCTTATATAGTAAATATAATATTTTATCTCCAAAAATATTAATCCTTTCAGTCAATTTGCCATGGAAAATGCAAGAAGGAAATTATGAGAGAGAGCAATATCCAACTAAAATGCTTCTTTTTACCTCACTGTTGAAAATATGAATGGCAAAGACGTTGGGGTAAAGGGTAGGCATTTCTCATTGTACTGGTACATTTTATGTATACAGCCGTAGTGTCTTGGTGTCAGATGCAGAGAGCACTCCTGGAGTTCCAGGACCTAAGGATGCTCTCGGAAGACAGATGTGTCTGATGCTGCTGACCACTGATAAACAATGTTTGGGCTTTATTCATCCTTTTCTCTCATCTTCACAATGAATTGCCATCTCATGTTTAATTTGGGTTTTGTGATCAACCTCATATTCTGTCTGCCTGTGTTGCTGTTGAACTAGTCGTTATCTGTTTCTTATCTGTTTGTTAACTAGTCTTTCTTGCTTTGGACTTGTCCTCTTTAAATTGTATTACCTTTTAAAATTAATCTTACCCAAAGTTAAAGGATACAAACTATTCTAACAGTCTGTTTAGGGAAGATATTGAAATGGTGGAAGACAATTAACATGTCAAATCACATAGAAGTACTTCTGAATAAGCCATTTGACAAGTTCTTAAATCACTGTGGCTATTTTCCATCTGTTTATATAAAGGCCAATGATGCCTTTCCAACTAAAACTGCATGACTAATTCATAAATACCAAACCATAATCTGTTTTAGAGATTTGTTTGAATCACAGTGGACAAAGTTTATCCAAATTAGCATGTTCTTCCCAACCCAAACTGGAAACTAATATTTGTGAGAAATACATCTGAACTGCATGAACATACTATGCAAAGTCCAAATATCTTTTGCTAAACACAGTACCAACAATATCACCTATTATTGACACCTTTTTATTTTAAAATGAGCAATCATGTATTTTGAACATAAAAGCAGAAGTCATCTGCATGATTAAAGCATATTTGCAAAAAATCCGTAATTAAATTGAGATGATGAATACATACTGATTGCCAGAGATGTATCCTGCCTTTTTGTTGAGAAATCACAGACTTTTTTTTCCAGTCTGTACTGTTACTATGGATCTAGTTCCTCACATAATCCATTTCTGCTTTCTAGAATTATAGAAGTTCAAAGTTATACTTAGCCTGCCCAATAAAAAAGCCTTATTTTAAAAATACGAGACCAGAATAAAATCCAATGGTAACTGCCAACCCAGAATGAATATTTTACTACTGTGACAGGTATATAGAAATCTGACATTTATTAGGGCCTTTCATTAGAGACCTTTACAGTGTTTTACAAATACAGCACAGCTTCACTAGTGTGACACCACTGAAGCACAGCCATCCCAGATTGGAATGTAGAATCTATTTTGCTCCCACGGGACAGCTGTTTTTTATTATGATCTGCTTCTATTATATTTTTCTGGAAAGTGTTTGAGGGAGAAATCCACCCACCAAAATATAGGCAGAGACCATCTGCCATGACTAATTTCATATTTATTCCAGGCAGCAGTTGTACCAAAATTCCAGAAATGAAAACCCAGTTGCTGTTATTAACTATAAGCCAGTTGATATAAAATGAAGCAATATGTTCAGTATCTTTATATGATATTATCCATGAATACAGATCTCCATTAAGACCATAAAGATTTTTTTTAATGCCTTTCTGAATTCAAGCTGAGATTCTTTGAAACGTTTAGATTTTTTTAGTTGCATAACTCAGGCTCCTACTTCCTGGACAGGTGAAGTCTATTTAAGCTTAGGAATCCTCTTAGAAATATCTTTGTAGCATATTAACAGACAGAATGAAATGGGAACATGTGATCTATGGTCAGAAAGTGTAGATTATTCTATCTTCAGTTACTTACCCGAATAATTTATCTTAAATTAATAAAATAGTTACTTTTGGTTTCTGCTGTAGTCAATGGAAAGAGCTAGATACTTCACAGGAAAAAATATTAATTATTTTCTGAAGACATGATTGTCTCATTTTCACTTTACAAAAGCATCATAATGTGACTGTTCTTAACCTAAATTTTAGCTGATACATGAGCCTACGATCAAAGCCTGTGGAGAGCCAGCCTGCTTAGCTTACTACTCTGTCTTGACTTAAATGGGTTTACATGGGTCTGTCTATCTGGATGAAGAACTTGTGAGCCTCTGGATGAAAATGTGTTCTTTGGGAGAGATTGGCACTTCTTACATTAATTTCTCTAGACACAGAATTTTATGTTGGTTTTTTTTTTCCTCTAAAAATAGTTCTTTGGTAAATATAAAATAACTGTTCCCCTCAGAAATACACTTTTACTGTTGTATGCTACATAAAGTCAGCTTCCTTCTTAGTCATGATAGTTTACCAATCACTACTCACCATTAAGCTGTAAGAGAAATTTAAAAAGTTTTAAGTTTCTCTGCTTTGAGGCAGGGCATGTCTTTATATATGCATGTTTAGAGAAAGTGTTTTGAAGATGTGATCTGAATCTTACACAGCAAATTGAAAATTGATCTGTATGTTATTCAACACATTTTACATGAAGTAAATCAGTTAGAAACAAACCATAATCCATTCTAAATGCAGCAACTCAGCAGCTCAGATAATACATGACCAATCAATAAGAACAAGACAAAAATGTAAGTCAGGTTGAAAGGTTTAGAAAAAATGCATTAGAGAATGATCACTTAAAAAAAGAATGAAAGAAGGCACCACCCTTACCATAATTCTCCAACTACAGCCCTTCTGTTTCAGTATGACTTGGGATAGCAATAAAACCTCAGTTAATAGAATTAAGTGTATTTTTCTTTTTTTTTTTGGTGGGGGTGGGGTTGAGAGGTTTTTTATTTGGTTGGTTGTTTTTTTGGTTTGTTTTTTTTTTCCCCCAAAAAGCTATCCATGCCAACATTTTCTAAGCTTCATCTAAACTTCAGGCTTGGAATTCCCTAGCTTTAGTGCCTCTTCTCAAACCACAGATTTCACTCAGAAACTGGAAGGCAACAAGAAACAGTGGAAAACTATATAGAACATGGATTTGGATCAAATAGGTTTACATTCACATCTTTCAAGCTAAGCTTTACATCATCGCCCATGCATTATACAGGTTTAAAAGAGAAGAAGTCAGCAGCACGTATCATACAATATTTTGGATTCCTGCCCTTCTACAGCAAATTTTTAAGTAGTCCTATATAGTTGGGCGTGTGTGGTGGTTCAGCCCCAAACAGTGGCTGAGCAGAATGCACCAATCACTCATTCCTGGAGGAGAAACAGACAGAGGCTCTGTGGTTTGGGATAAGGATAGTTTACTGACAAAAGCACCATGAAAGGGGAAAAATAACAGCCCATGGCAAATTTCACTCACACCCAATAACACAAGTTACTGCATTCAAACTGCCCTAGAGGCACTCAGGAGTACACCTCCCTCAACCAGCCCCTCCTATGGAGGAGTGATGTCAGGTGGCATGATAAAAAAACCCAGGGCTAACTCAGCTCACCTGTGCTGGCTGCTTGGGGAGGTTAACTCTGGCCTGGCCAGAGCCAGGAGAGCCCGGAAGGCACAAGATTTATTGCTATTTGATAAAGCAGCAGCAGGTTTTAGATACAAATTCTAAGTTAAGATACTTCTGGAAAGGACTTCTCAAGTCACTTGAGAAGGATGAGTCAGGTTCAACTGGGTTACCAACACAGAAAACACTAAATGATCTTGATTCCTGCAGCCAGGACTTGATATACTGGATGAAAGGAATCTTGAAGTTTGTACATATTTTGTGCCTTCATTTTCCTTTGCTGATCAGTAGAAAGAAATCTGACTTATATCCTAATTCTATGAGAAAGATAAAAGATTTCCAAGAGAAAACTAGAAAAAAAATCATCAAAAAGCTAATAAATTTAAATGCTTAGAGTGTGCCAGTGAAAAGTAATAAAAGTTAAACAATACTGCCTTTTATGAATTAAAATTGTGTTAAATATTTATTTAGAGTATCTCAAATGTCTAAAAAATTATTAAATTTGAAAATATTGACAAGACAAAATCTAAAACAGGTCATTGTTTGATATAAATTGAAAAAATCTATTAATTGACGTGAAGCAAAAGGTTTTTAAGAGGTTACTAAACTGATGTCCTGACCATGACATTTTAATAGGTCTGAGAACAAGGTCTTTTTTTTCTGCATAGGCCTTGACTGATCACACTTTCAAACTACTGGTAGCTTGCCTCAATTTTAATGGGAGCATTAACAGGTCTTAGTATTCATAGAAGTGTCTGTCTTTTCTGACAGAGGACTGGGAGATCATTTCTAGATAGAGTAAGATGAGTCTCCGTGATAGCAGAGGTTCTAAAACCAAGGCAAAGAATTTTAAATGAGAAAACTTACTTATGAAGTGATATATATGTTGACTTTAGAGCTTGAGAGGTGCAGAAAGAGGAAGTTTATATCAAGCTTTATATGATGTTTGACAGAGAATCTCTTACACATGTGAAAAGTGTGTGGGTACTAAAAGGATTTTATTAACATTAACCCTCAAGGTCTGTTGATAGAATAATAGATGGAAGCTGTCTTATAGACCCCATAATTATGAGATAGAAGATGTGGTTGACAGAGGTACAACCTGCAAGCTAAAGCAAAGCACAGCTCCCAAGGACACATTATATCAAGGTCATTAGATGTAAGAATATTCCTTAATCATCCATTATCTCTCACATCATTCTTCTTCCCTATAATAAGGTACCAAGCTGACTAATTGTGCATTCAAGGTGAACAATAGTACTTCAGATATTCCAAACACTTTCTCCAGGTATGATTTAAAGAAGGAAAAATTCCCATATTAAATACTTAGAAGGAATTGATCGTGGTCTGAATTTAACTGTGGTATAAAGATTATAGAACTTGCAATGAATGTGGAAAAAATAGATATAAACTGCAAATTACCCTTAATAATGCTAAGATGTATCTAACACTACTAATAAACCTCATATTTTGGTGAGAAGGAAGGTAAAATTATTTCAGACCGTTTCCTTCTAATGCTACAAACGGGAAAACCTGAAAGATGTATGCAATTGCAAACAAAACTATAGCAGGTCATTCAATATATGATTGCAAGCAACATCAGAAAATTACTTTAATCAAACATTGCATTCTACTTGAAAATAGATGGATTTTCAAGAAAATTACTCCTCAGAGGAATCTAGTCCAGGACCTCAGTTCCCTGATGCTTAAAAGACTTTCCAACATGGAAAAAATTCTCTGTTCCTGGTCCTCATATACACATTTTATTTAAATGATTGTTTTTTTGCTGTCTCTCTGATTCTTTCCTCCTTCCACTTACACTCTGAAGACTTTGGTTTGCTTTGTGCAGAAAATCTTCTTAAGTCTTCTCTTAATGCCCCTTCATTACCTGGATTATCAGCCCATTTGTGGTGGTTTGGCCCTGGCTAGAGGCCAAATGCCCACCAAGCCGCTCACTCACTCCCTCTTTTCAGTGGAAGAGGGGAGAAAATATATGTTGGGAGGCTTAGGACCTGAGATAAGGACAGAAGGATCACTTTCCAATTAGTGCAATGGGCAAAACAGACTCAACACAGAATAAAAGAAAGAAAAGTGATTTATTACTACTACAACTACACACCCAGGGAACCAGTCAGATATAATGAGAAGCGGACAGGTCTTAATGCACCTTCCCCCCACCCCTCCCCTTCGTTGCAGACTTAATCACGATTTTACTCCATTCTCCCACCCCCAACATGGCACAGGGAGGGGCAGGGAATGGGCAGTGGGGTTCCAGCAGTTCCTCACAAGCTGCTTTCCTTCCCCAGATTTTAACACTTCTGCTTCCCCCCACCCCTTGCCTCTTTGCACACTTGACTTTAATCATAAATTCGCTCCCTTCATCCCCCCCATTGTGGCGTAGGAAGGGGCAGGGAATGGGGAATGGGGGTTTTCAGTCCGTTCCTCCCAAGTTGTCTTCCGTCTTAGCTGGGGGGGGGCATTCCACACACACACTTCCCCTGCGGCACCGTGGGGTCCACCCACGCTAGAGTCGTGTCCATGAACTTCTGCAGCATGAATCCTCTCTATCGGGGAGTCATGTCCTCACCACAAGTCTCTCAGCAGGACTCCCTTCCCTGGGTGCTGACGTTCGGACCCAGACTCCCCTGGCGTGGTCCCCCACAAAGTCAAAAGTCCCCCGGCAAACCTGCTGAGGGGTGGATCAATCTCTTCACAGGCCGTAGATGTCTCTGGTCCCTGTCCTTATCCATGGGCTGCGAGGGGACACCCGCTTCACCAAGGTCTTCTCCACAAGCTGCAGGGGAATCTCTCTTTCCGGCCTACTTCTTCCCCCACCGCCCCCACCCCCCCGTCTCCTTTGGGCCTGGCCTTGGTGTTCGCGTAGCTTGTTACATCTTCTCACTCCCCTCTCCCGTGGCAAAATGCATCTCCCTGTAGGTTTTTTTCTCCTATATGTGATTCATAGAGGGGCTGTGACCATATCCGATTGGCTCGGCCCTGGTCAGCAGCAACTTTGGCCTTGAATTGGCCGATGTTTATTGTCTGGGGCTTGTAGCGAGCTGTAGCTGCTGCTTGCAAAAGCCATCTCAGCAGCACAGCTACACAAAACTGCAACACTATTTAATTTTTTTTTTTCAGGTCATTTTTGTTTAATACAGATGACTAAGACTGTACAACATATTGTGGGCAAAACTCTTTAAATAGTATTTTCTCCAATAGCACATGTTTTCCCACATAAACCCCCTAAAATCACATCTACTTTTTCGCAAGCCCATTATGTTGCCATTTTTAACAGCACAGGAAACTGCTACTATATGAGGGCTTTCTATTTCTAAGTCATTGCCAATTGACAAATTTCCAGTTAATGGTAGAAAATCTTATTATAAGTCTCTCTTTATAGGGCTTCATATGTCAGTTAAATTCCATCCCATTTTTATTACTGTGGTCCTCAATATCACCACATAATTTCTGCACGATAAGGCAATTCTCTTATATTCACTTCCCTCTTAACTTGTGTCATAAACAATTTTCATCAAGACTTTATTTTTGTGCCAAATTCATTAATGAAAATATTAAAGACCCATGATCAACACAGGCAGACAGAATATGAGGTTGATCACAATATTAATGAAAATATTAAAGACTAGTCCTTAAAGAACTCTGCTACTAATCTTCCTCTAGTCTGATAGTTTCTTTTTTAATAAAATTCTAGCAATTTTTCTTTCTCACTGCATGGCTGTTACTAATCCTCCACATTCCACCTTATTGAAGAATTTATTACAGAAAATCAGGTTACTTGTTTTTTGAAATCCATTTAGAAAATAATAATATTTTTTTTTCTATGCATGCTATAATTTTAGCAAGTATAAAAATAGTCTGGTCTGACATAAATCGGTGGATTATATTTTCATTTACCTGCATACATTTAATTTTGTTTTTCATTAAAATATTCTTTTAAATCTTCAATTCTACTGGTGAAAAATGGGTCAATTTGATAGTTACCCAGATCACTTTTTCTCTTCTTGCTTAATAGAAATAATTGGGTAAAGAGTGTTCATAGAATTGTTTAGGTTGGAAATGACCTTCAAGATCATTAAGTCCAACCATTTCAGTAAACAAAACAAAATATTCATGCGAAACTTTTGGCTTGAATGACTTGAGAGACTATGTTTAGCTCTTATTTTATTAGTGTATATTAAGTACCAGCAGTTATAATTGTACTGGATTTGAGTACCCATGCTGTCATATGTTTACCCCCATACTCAACCTCCTTTCCTAAAACAAAGGGTGTATCCAGCATTACTTACCTTTAGGTTGACTTTATTCCTGATCCTAAATTCACTATACCAACTTTCACAGAATCACAAGGTTGGAAAAGACCTTTGAAGATCATCAAGTCAAACCATTCTCATCCTAAACTAAATCATATTCCTAAGTACCTCATCTACTCTTTTTTTGAACACATCCAGGGAAGGTGACTCGATCACCTCCCTGGGCAGCCTGTTCCAGGCCCTGACAACTCTTTCACTAAAAAAATTTTTTCCTAACATCCAATCTAAACCTGCCCTGGCACAGCTTCATGCCATTCCCCCTTGTCCTATCACCTGTCACCTGGCTGAAGAGACCATCACCTGTCTCTCTATAACCTCCCTTCAGGTAGTTGTAGGCGGTGATAAGGTCTCCCCTCAACCTCCTCTTCTCCAAGCGAAACATCCCCGGCTCCCTCAGCCACTTCTCATAGGATTTGCCCTCCAGCCCCTTCACCAGCCTGGTTGCCTTTCTCTGGACTCGCTCCAGGACCTCCATGTCCTTCTTATGGTGAGGAGCCCAGAACTGGACACGGTACTCGAGGTGTGGCCTCACCAATGCCGAGTACAGGGGCACAATTACTTCCCTAGACCTACTGGCCACACTGTTTTTGATACAAGCCAGGATGCCATTGGCCTTCTTTGCTGCCTGGGCACACTGCTGACTCATATTCAGTCTGCAGTCAACCAACACCCCCAGGTCCTTCTCTGCCTGACAGCTTTCCAGCCAGTCTCCCCCAAGCCTGTAGCGCTGCATGGGGTTGTTGTGTCCCATGTGCAGCACTCTACACTTGGCCTTTTTAAACTTCATCCCATTGGTCTCAGCCCATCAGTCCAGTCTGTTCAGATCCCTCTGAAGAGCCTCCCTACCCTCAGGCAGATCAACACTTCCTCCTAGTTCAGTGTCATCTGCAAACTTAGTGAGGGAGCATTCAATCTCTTCATCGAGATCATTGATAAAGATGTTGAACAAGACTGGATCCGGGACTGAGCCCTGGGGGACGCCACTCATGACCAGCCTCCAGCTGGATTTTGTTCCATTTACTACCACACTTTGAGCTCGGCCATCCAGCCAGTTTTTAACCCAGCTGAGGGTCCACCTGTCCAGGCCAGTGGCAGCCAGTTTCTCAATCAGAATGCTGTGAGAAACGGTGCCAAAGGCTTTACTGAAGTCCAAGTAGACCACATCCACAGCCTTCCCTTCCTCCATTAAGCGGGTCACCTTGTCATAGAAGGTGATCAGGTTAGTTTGACAGGATCTACCTTTTGTAAACCCATGTTGACTAGGCCTGATCCCCTGGCCATCATGCATATGCTGCATGATAGTTCCCAAGATGACCCTCTCCATGATCTTCCCTGGTACTGAGGTCAGACTGACAGGCCTGTAGTTCCCTGGATCCTCCTTCCAACCCTTCTTGTATATGGGTGTAACATCTGCCAGCCTCCAGTCGACTGGAACTTCCCCAGTCTGCCAGGATTGCTGATAGATGATGGAAAGGGGTTTGGCAAGCACATCTGACAGCTCCCTCAGTACCCTTGGGTGAATCCCATCTGGCCCCATTGACTTGTGGGTATCTAACTGGCCAAGTAGGTGGCTAATCATTTCCTCCTGAACCATGGGAACTTTGTTATTCTTCCCCTCCCTGTCAGCCAGTTCCTGAGGATGAGTACTCAGGGAATATCCATCTTTACTATTAAAGACTGAGGCAAAGAATGAATTAAGAACCTCAGCCTTGTCCTCATCCCTTGTCACCAATGTGCCATCAGCATCCAATAAGGGCTGGAGATTCTCCTTGACCCTCCTTTTACTGTTAATATACCTATAGAAGGACTTTTTATTAGCTTTCCTTTTTTTTTTTTTTTGTCTTTAATTTTATGAGTGAAAAAACTTTCATAAAATCATAGAATGATTTGGGTTGGAAAAGACCTCAAAGATTATCTAGTTCCAGCTCCTCTGCCATAGGTAGGGACACCCCCCACTAGATCACAGAATTGTGATCAAGTTGCCCAAAGCCCCATCCAACCTGGCCTTGAACACTGCCTCTGAGCAAGCTGTTCCAGTGCCTCATCATGCTCACAGTAATGCATTTTTTGTTTATTTCTAATCTACATCTACCCTACTCCAATTTAAAACCCTTACCCCTCATACTGTCACTACTTGCCTTTGTAACAAGTCCCCCTTCTCCACTGGGACCCAGCCACACAAAACTGTAACAGTAGCCTTCTCAGAATTTGGTCTCCTAACTGATATGTATGTATCTTTCACACAATAAAACATCAGAAAATATGCCTCCACTTGGGCTTTTAAATCTCATTCACTTTACTAACTAGGTCCTTTAAAATTTCTAAGTTTGAGATACAAATTCTTTCAGAATGAATTTTTACTTATAGTTCTAAATTAAACCATAATGGTTGGATGCAAATTTGTTTTTCTATAACCATATTTGATATAATTCTTACTTACTATTTGCCCAATATAACATGAAAAATATCATTGCGTCTTGCAGGTACCAGAAGTATGTGGGACATCTATCACATTTCATCTTCAAAGTACACACAGCAAATTTTTCCGTGTAACCATTGTACTCTACTATATTACTACTGTTATGCTCAGAATCTTTTTTATAGATAATGAAAAACAAGAATTATTTTCAATATTATTGAAATTTTAACGGAAGAGTGAAGAATTATTATGACAGAAAAAGAAAGAATATTTCTATGTAGAAAAGTTTCAATAACTAAAATAATAGCAATAATAACGGTAAGGTTAAAATTGTTATGCGCATTTGTTTTCTGCTCCTTTTTCTGATGACATGTACATCCTTCTTCTGCTGAGCTGGGTCCTAGAGTCACTGGGTTGTATTGGATTTTAAAATCATGGCTCTACCATAAAAAGAAAAAGGAAAAAAGGAAAAGTGAAAAGGAAAATGAAGAAACAGCCATGGACACCAGTAAACTAGAAAAATAGGTTTCAGAGCTTAACCAAGTAAAACAGATCTGTAAACAAGTAAAGAGGAGTTCAGAGGGAGCAAATCCACCAAGCCTTGGTCCTGAGGCCTTACAAACCAAGTATTTACCCTGTGGCGTGTCACTAGTCAGGCAGTAATGCACTACAGGCCTACAAGGTTGACTTATGTTTATGATAACTATTGTGATTAAGTAGAATGTTAAAAATCCCAAACTAAAACTACTTTGTTTCTGTTTAAGTATTTAAAGCGTATAAAATGAACCCAGGTCTTCATCCCAATCTGCATTTCCCAAAGAGCTGGTCGTTTACCTTCTGTTTGATTCTGCTCCCCACCCCCCTGCCCCAAACCAGTCCCTTAGATATATTGTGAGAACAAATGAATAAAAAATACACAAAAGTTTTCCAGAGTATAATGATGATGGCAGGATCCTGAATCCACCGAATAAAATCTATTTAGGGTATAAATATGTGTCTTAAATTGAAGACCACGATTTTATTTTCATTTTCTTCTATGGGTTTGAAAGAAAAAAGGCAATTTGGAAATCTTTCAATCACATCTTATTTTACTGTATTTTGTGAAAATCTACTTTGTTGGATGAGAGTTAATTTAATTGATCACATCTAAGCATATTGAATTTAATAGAACACTTTCAATAGAGTTATGATCTATTTAAATAGCATCATCTAAATTTCATTAATTTTTTAACCCTCATTACTTTCTAATTTTCAGGGTCTGGATGCCTTCTCACTGTGCTGCCATTTTAGAATTCTACTTACCATCACAGGCTTCCAGTACAGATAGATACACAATACAAACCAAAATATATCCTTGTTCCCATGTTGAGCAATACAGAATTAGTTGAAAAAGACTGAAAAAAAAATTTCATTCTGTTTAGTCTGATTTTCTGTTTGGTTGAGATAACTTCTAGGGGGATATATCTAAGTTTTTTGCATATTTATTTTCAATGTTTATTTTGTACACAATCTTCCTCATATTAAAATATTTGAACATAATAAACATTCCAGGAAAACACAGAGCATTGCAGAAAGATTCAAAGTATTAAGTTTTCCTGAGATCTGGAGTGTATGTGTAAACTACTATTTTAGCATCTCCACATCTGCCAGGCTCTTAAGCTGTCTGATCCTTTAGAAGCTGAACAAACCTTTAACAGATACAGGATATTGGATGTAATAAATGAGTGAGCAGACAACTTGGAAGGATAAGAGGCAGTTTCTATCTGATTCATTCAAGTAAATCTTTTATACATACTGCATTATGGCTGGTAAGTGCAGAACGGTTGTGTAAGTAAGCATGAAAAAATTTCTGATGGTTCTCAGAGTCTTATTCGGTTTTTTAGTCATTTGAGATTTAGCAGTTATATATTTTCCTATCTGTGTACTGCTTGGATTTTTGCAGACTTTTTTATATAGAGTAATACATTAACACTGCTACATTCAAAACATTATTTATGGACAAAGATGAAAAATACCTTATATATAAGTCAAAACAAGCAGTTATTGTTAATATAGCTGAAACCGTAATATCTAATAATTTTTAGTTCAGATCTAAATAGTTGCAGAAAAAAGAAGAAGAATGCAGTTAAAATTGTTTTACACACACATAGTTGCTAGCCTGTTTCTTGATGTTATGTTTAACCTTTGCAGGCTGCACCAGCTCCTAAGGTCTTTGTCTTCATGGCCAGTGGCTGTGGTGACAAGGGAGTCAGCACCTGGCAGTGGGAAGAACGTGATGTTGTTGTTGATTCTTCTTTGATTTACAACCCCCTTGGTGTTGTTTTTCCATGCTTGTGAAGCCTCAAAAAGCCAGAATCAAATGAATTGTCTTTTAAGCTACATCACTGAATCATTTGCCAGCACCCTTTTACACCTTTGCTTTTTCTTCACCAGGTAACATCCTAATTTGCTGTATATGTTACCTTTTTCTTGTGTGAGATATTATTTCTTTCCCTTCTTTACTGCCCCTAAACCCACTTTTGTCCAGCTGCAGGTTGACATTTCTCTAACTGACTGCAGGTGAGTTGGTTTTCAGCTGTGGGGTCTGCAGTGTAAAGCTGAGTCCCCATTGATTGTCACGCCATGCCTATACTCTACTGTACCACATTCCATGCCTCTGCTTCTTAAGGTCTCTGCTGCCCTATATTTCTCTACGTTGTCATTGTGTTACGAGTCATAAATACCCCATTCTGCCTAAAATAACTGCTAGTTCTTGTTAGGGTGATAAAACTTGCATTGTACCACACAGAGGTAAAAAAAAGTAAAAACAAATTAGCCGTAGACACCTGGTCAATTAGAGAGATTACTGTCAGAGCTAAACCAAATTACTGAACAAGAAGATTTTAGGCAGAGCAAGCCTGACAAACCTCAGCCCTGAGGCCTTCCCAGATTAGTACAGCACTTATGGCCTGTTGCTAGCAATGTCAATACTGTACTTGGGGCTATATGGTCACATCACATTTCAGTAAGGTATTCCTTAATCGTAATTAGTATCTTATTTTAACATCCTCAGAAAGCTAAACCTAACTCTGGTCACTTTCCCCTTCCATTTCATTATGAAACCATTTAAATCAACATAAAATCATATTAGATGCAAATCCTAGGATGTTGGCACACGCCAGTCAAAATATTAAAAAATAATTCTAATCATACTGACAGATGGCAGCACTTCCATGCACCTTAGTGGATGGAAGTGAAACAGAAAAAATGAATTTGGCACACAGACCTATGTACCTACCTGTTTAGCATATTACCTTTAACATTTTCTGCTGTGTTTCCTCAATCTAATCAATAGGTGGTCATCAAAATGTATCTGGTACCATGCACATCCGCAAAGTTCCCATCTGACTCATGACTGGACCTGGCTCACCAGCAATATAACTCTCCCTGACCTGTATCTACACTTCTTGGCTTTTCAGCCGCACTCCCTCTCCAAATTGTTCCACTTCATGGATGAAGATGATACTCTGCACTTGCTGCAGATGGGCTGGGATGTATCTAGGTCCACTAATGGGTAGATAACTCTCCTGTATTAAAAACATTTCCTATTTAACCTTCCTAAGGAAAAAATCTTGTTTCAGACTCCTACTGAATATTTTTTTTTTCCAAGAGCATTTAAATGAAATAAACTGTAGGCTAAAAAAATCTGCCTTAATCATACGAGTTCACAGAATTAAATATTGCATAAAAACTCTCGTGTAATCAAAAAAATGTTTGGATACCAGTAGTAGAAACAGAAATGTGAGCAATAAGCACGTGGATTTTAATCTCTCAAGTGCCAAATATTCCCTCCCTTCTTCTGTCTGTCTTTTGTTTATCATCTATTTGGTGTTTCAGGTTTGGTTTGGTTGTATTGGAATACAGCCCATTGTTCAAGGCTCCACAAGAGGACTTGACAAAATGTTATGGGAGTTAGGAGCATCTGGCTGGTTTGGCTGAAACTTCCTAACAAGCTTAGTTACTGTGGGAGCTAAAATAAAATAAGAAGCTGAAGCAAAAGATAATGTTAATGAGAAAACTTCTTGGCTTTTGCATAAGCAAAACAAAAATACAGCCAATTTCATACCTTGCAAATTTACCAAACAAAATATTAAAATGTCTTAGCAAACAAGAAGTAAATAAGAAACAGTTATTCTATATATCACCAAAATCACTGAGAACTACCAACCAAAATATACATTTTTTAAAACCTAAGAATTTTCACACAAAGCTATCCTTGGTTTGACCTTTCATTATATAAAATATATTTTTTCTCTCTCATAAGTATTTTTACCATAATTTTAATTTTCAGTTTCTAGAGTTTAAAGTGCAAAGCCTATAAATAAATAGACATGGTACTGCTAGGTATTGGTAGCTGGCTGTATTTCAACCCCAAAGTGCCCTTTTTGTTGCATTATGGTGATCTCTGTGAAAATTCCTACATCAATGTTATCAATCTGACTGGGGGAGGGCAGATGAGGGTGCCAGAAACTTTCTGTTGTTATGACACTCCAAGCTGAGATGGTTCCTTCCTTCTTTCTGTCCTTTCATCTGTGTCCTGCGGTGCAAGTCCTGTGTGTCTACAGTAAGCCAGGTTAACTTCCAGGTTTGCAAATGTGGAATCAGTCTGTGATATAGACCTGAGATACATAGTCTATCCAACTTCTTTGTGGAGAAACAAATAAAATTCATATCAGTCATCTTCATATGCAGATGCCATCCAGCTTACAAGGCAAAATGAGTTACAGTCCTGAGGAAACTGATAAATTAAGATTTTTCTTCTAACTTTCTTGCAAGAAATTAGAATTGTGCAGAGAAATTCTGGTAATTTAAGTGACAGGATTTTTTTTTTTAAATTTTAGAAGATTAAATTTTCAAACAATATCTACAATATTTTTCACCCATGAGTATGATTACACTCCTTGAATTTGCTTGGTTGTGAAACATCACTTTGATTCCAGGAAACTGAATGTTTTTTACTCATTATTTCAGGGATTTCTAGCTCCCTGAAATACCTCACTGGCAGGGAAAAATGAAGATAGATAAAACAAAAGACATAAATAAAGTATCATTTGAAATCAGATTTGAATTTGCATTACTCCTGTAACCTGTCAGTACTAAGAACAACTGCATGAACCTATATCCAGTTGGATCAATGATAACATAAGTGTTCCAATAAGAAAGAAGTCAGGTGCATCAAGTATGCATCTACCCATAGGTTTCTTCTGGGTACTCAATGGATCCTGATTTATACCTTAAACCAATAAATTTAATATATCTCTTCCAAAAGACTTATTAAATGCAACTCTAAATACCAATTTTATGTGATCTCCTTTGAATATCAACTCTTGATCTCAGCCACTCTATATAAGAACACATTTCAGTGTTCAGTTAAATGGTGTGAGGTATTTGACTTGTTCAATAAAGTTGTGAATATAAAAATTGAAATTGCCTTGCACTCAAGGTATATGAATCATGGAGCCTCATCTGGAATAACCTTCAGGACAATGGCAGGACAAGGGATATAGACAAAAGTACCAGGGAGAAGAGAAACAGATCTTTCTGCTAGAAATTTCTAGAAAATGTTCCTGACCTAACTGGTGCATATTTTATTATAGTGTTTATTACAGTGTTTAAAACTCTTTTCATGCACTCCTTCACTTGTCTCTTTTCTAAAGGAAAAGAAAAAAGCCAGACTTTCTACAGCCACTTAGAGGAAAGTTTTTTCATGACCTTGTCACCCTTCTCAGAATCATTTATTTCATACAGACGTATTTCTGATGAGTACTCGGTGCACAATTGCAATGCAAACGAGGCAGTGCTGTTGATTTCTGATAGCATGACAATACTTCATTTTTAACAGAACTTCTCATTTTTCCTACCAGTGGCACATAGAGCAGAAGTGAGATTTCTGCATTTTCCCAAATCCTTTGTGAAAAGTGACAGATAATATACCTTTCTAAAGCATACAAGGCCTTTATTTTTTCCCCTGTGGTGAGAGATGCTTAGAATTCATTGATACTAAATCTCATTGTTATCCCGTTATCTTTGCACACTTCTTATGTAGATCTCTAAAATTCCCTGGTTGACTCTGGTTCCAGACTAATCCAAGTCACATTCATTGCTCTGCAAATGTCTCTGCTTCTCTAATCACTTGTCTTTAAAGATATTCTATAAATATACAAACCAAGTCCCATACTGAAGAACATACTTCTAGTATCTTTTTGCCTTGATGAAAATCAAACCTTAACCCAACTTACTGTTTTCTGCCTTCTATGCAAGTTTGCTTCCTACTTTATTATATTTTACAGGGTTCAGGGAGGCTGCAGTAGCTTAGATGCCTATTAAACTACCCATTAGTCCTCCATGGATTAATAACTAACTAATAAATTAACAACTAGAATAATAACTAAAATTATTCTGGATTTTTTTAGTGCAAGAGATTTGTAAGGTATTTTTTTTTCCCTAGAGGGCTGAAAACAGCCTATATTTTGGTACAGACATATGGAATTGTCACCAGTGGGTGAGCCTCATTGGTGTCTGTATTGACTGGCCTCTCAGGGAGCAGAGGGACCAACTCCATAATCAGCCACCTTCCAAGAGAGTGCGGCAAAGACCACTGATGTAGTTCACACAAAAGATAGAACTTTAATCACTGCTCTGCCTTGGAAACAGTTTAACTCTCAGGAGTGACTTTATGGGCACTTAAAACAATCTGAAAGAAGAAATGTCAAACACTTTAATTAGTGTTTTTTTCAGCCAGGTTATCACCTCCTTAGATCTCTGCTCTTTTCCAGCTTTCTTCAGAATTTGCATGCTTTTATGAAGGAAATGAAGCTGCAAGTCAACAAGAATACAACAACTTTAACCCTGGGCTGATGCCAGCAAAAAACCTTTGCCACAATTTCTGTAAGTAAAAACTGTGGGAGGTGGTGTGGGTGAATCCAGCCTCTGTTCAATCAGTGCCCCTGTGGCAAGAAAAGAAAGTGAAAGGCCCCTTAAAATTTCAAGTAATGAAAACTGAAAGCAGTTTTAAAAATGAAGACATCTTACCAAATGATTCCACCTTTAGATTAATTTTACAGAACAGTTGCTGTAAGAAGTAGTAACATGAACTTAATCTAGTCAAAACTTTAACTGATAAAATTTCTAGTCATAGCTCTTCCGACTGAGTAAAAAGAGAAAGGAAAACTCAGAAGTGACGAGTGCTTTATGTAGTCTTTTCAGAGTGCTCTGTACATCCAAGCATCAGTCCTCTGATCTCACCAGCAACCAGATGCTGAAATTGGACAGCCTGAATAGGATCACAAACCATTGAAAAATTCCTGTTGTCACATATCACAATAAAATGAAATGGCAGTTTTCCTGGTGATTTTTTAAGTAAAAGAATATGTGCCTTTACTGTCAGTTGGAAGGAGACTATTCATACAGACTATATTTATGTGCCATGTATTCTACTCCCAGTTCCTCATTTGCATCCTATTATTCGCCTCCACCCCATCATCAACACCCCTTACCTGTTTGGAGACATTTGGATTTTGCTTCCCACCTGTCATCTTGAATGAGGAAACTCACAAGTAGTGAAGAGACTAATAACACTCCAGTTCTACACCTGCATGGATAATACGTAGGTGTAGTATAAGCTGTATAAAGGTTGGTAACATGGACATAACTCTCTCAGACCTCACTCTATTTTATCGGCCTGAAATCTTTCAAAGCTATCTGGAAAACTACAAACTTTCTTCAGGTTACTGTGAAACTTCATGGCTGGTAATCTGTCAGACAGCTTTCTCTTTCCTGGTTAGATCCAAATCGGTTGTTACCATGTCTTTTAGATGTTTGTACCTATATCATTACCTATATAGGCAATACGAGATCACACATCTCCATTTGAACATTTGCAAAGAGCATAAAAATTGTTATTTAGTAGTCAGGAAACTTTCTGTGCACTCACTGTACAGGAAACACACATAAAAATGGTCATTCTTACTGAATTCAAATGAGAAGCTGAAAAAAGCTGAAGGTGGTTCATTACAGGGCTTGGATCAGAAATTACTTTTGCCACACTTCCCTGTACTGCTGGATTCTTAATGGCATGGCAGCCTCTAAAAGTCTGTGACAGAGGGTAAACAGGGCCCACTAAAGCCTGGACCACGTGGTCAGTGGTATGCCATGTACACCAGGCCAACCACTGTGTCTCTGTATCACTACAGGCTCTAGAAACTATCTGCCCAGATGCTGTCTACAGAACATGAGTGGAGGCTCTGTGAATGGTTATCTATCAGACTATGAAAGAGATATTTTTGTTGCTGGTAGCAGTAAAGGGGAAGACAGAGGGGTAAATGCCATACATCTTCTAAATACATAAAACTTTTTAAATCTTATCTAGAACAGGGGACTCGCTGTCAGCATACAAGGTTCAAGAGTGAAAAGACTACTCCAGAAACATCTCCCTACTTTTGACATAGTCATCCACCTCATCTTTAGCAGAATGAAGGGGCTGTCAAGCTTTCAAACATGACAAATGTGTTTGACTTCATGTGAGGAAGCCTTCAGATACTGACCAAGGCAGGGAATAGTAGCATGACAAAGTCCTGCATTTATCCACTGGCACTAAGCACCTTTCTGTATCACATGAATCAGTCAGTTCTTTCCCTCTCCTAGACACCCTGGAACAGAGCTGTCTCTTGTTTTTCCCTGCACCACCGACAGCAAAATACCCCTCCTTTCAACATCGACAGTATGATTCTCTCAGCAAAGATATTCAGATGCTCTAATCCATGCCTCACCTTTCCCTACAGTAGGAAACATGACCTTTGGAGGACAACATTAGGACTCAAATAGTGAAAAAATGAGATCTGCATGTATCTGTTTTTATCATTATAGGGAATGATTTGTAATAATTGGATAATTTGGATTGAACATTATTATCAGTGAAACTACACTAACAATGATTCATTGATTTGACAGTCAAGACCTTAGCTGGACTAACAATAAATTCTTGGCTTCATTAAGTTATGTTTCTGTAGTCCAGCATTGCATGCCATGTTTGGAGCCCATTCCTGTGGACATGCTGTTAAAATATGGATTCAACAACTCATGGAGAATAAAAAACCTTGCCATCTGTAGGTTGCCCCAAGTATATCTACACAGTGTAAGGCACAGAGTATTCTGAAGACTCCTTACTGTACTCTTGGCAAGGTCCTACTAGGACATCCTCACACTTTATTTATACCCACTGGAGGACTTCAATACCTAACAGAGAAACTCTGATTAAACTGTTACATTCAGTGCGAAGACTGAACTTGTTGCACCAGCAATTGAGGCAGGGTGAATGCTGAAAGGCGGAAAGAAGGCAGAGTAGACACATTCTGGGTCATCAGAAGGGTATACATTGTTTTCACTTTCAAACTTGAAAACAGTGATTTGCAGTAATCCAGCTAAGCACATTCCCCTAGTCCCAACATAAGGCACAATAAACAATTGCTTTCAAAGGAATTCAAGTTTAAAACGTGAGAGGAAAAAGAGACCCTACATCATCTACTAATGACTATTGCTACCGATTTTACTTTACTGAGACAATTGGCTGATGGATGGCATTATACAGCTCTTACAGTTCTAAAGGGGATTACAGCAGAGGGCTATTTCTTAGGATAGCAGTTTATTGTGGAGAAAAGGTCCTGAAAATGGAGACAAAAGGGAGACTTAATCAGAGTACTAATGTGGGCTGTCGATGATGAAGCTCTTATCATTCCACCCAAGCAGCGTATGGCACTCGAAGACAGATTCTCTATAATGGTAATAGAGGCTTTTAAATCATTATTTGCAATTTAAACATAGGGAGATACTTGATTGCTTCACAAAACATTACTCAGAAAGGAAAATAACTGGGAGGATGATTTATGGCTTCCCCCCTCCCCACAACCTGGCAGTCTGGACCCTATGGTTATTTCTTACTAAAAGTAAATTCAGTAGTTCATGCCCAGTTAATTTAAGTTGTGTGTGCAAGAAGCCTTCTAATTAGTGGCACTTTCATTGTTCCAATGGCATGGATATATCTTTATAATGGAAAACAATACCATGACCATGAAAGCAAAGTGACTGATCTGGTAGGTGGGCTAGTCCCATAACAGGCTTTGAATATCGAGATTAAAAAAAAACCCAACATATAAGCAGAGGCCAACACAAGGGAAGCATAACTGCCTAGGGTGATACTGAAAGGGAAAGAAATACCTAACAGCTTTGCCTGAAGCATAGGGCTAGAAGATTTTCACTGACACTTTTTGAATTATATTCATCACATTAAGAAAAAGACTTTTGTAGCTTTAATGCAGAATTAAATAATTAATAGGTATTAAAATAAGATGCCAGAAAATCGTGATAGCAGGTACTTCAGTGGCAGTCTTCCAGTTGCTTTCAGGTGGATGGATAACTTTTATTGTCATAGCCTTTTTGGTTCTTCAAAACGTTATGAAAATCCATGAGATTCCAAGCTGGAGTTCACATAATGTGATAGTCAGTGACCTTCACCTAAGGTCATGTTACACAGTAAGCATTTAAGCTGCTGCTTTATTTTTTATTATTATCCCATTAGGGCTTCAAGCTATTCTACACACAGGTGCTGATTTTGGCTAGGCAATGGAAAAGCTGAATGATGCTCAGGGTTTATTTATTTATTTATCCATTCATTCATTCATTTTATTTCAGCTGAATAGAAAAGAAGTGCAATATTTGTGATTAACTGAAGAATTCTCCTTGTATTGTTCTGACAGCTTGCCAAACAATTTCATATAGCTCCTGCATAATACGGAAGAATAGTGAACCCAGTTGAACTTCAAGGGTGACATTGGCAATTGTGTGCAAAACTGGAAAGGGGTCCAAATATCTTGCATGTAGTAACATGCCAGTCAAGATTGTTAATTAATGAAAACGGAAGCGCATAGGGTCAACAAAAGTAACATCTAAGGCACTGATGTATAAAAAAAAATAATTACCCCCACAAAATATCCTAAATAATATTGACTTACATATCATAAAACAAAATATAATTTAATAGGCTTATTTATCTTGCAGTAAGAAAACTACTACTTTTAGTAACAGCGTTAACTTTCTCTAAAAAGAAACAAACATGGAAATGAGGATTTAGTTGCATAACTGCAAGCTTCCTGGTTACTTTTGTGTAGAATATATCATTGCAAAACTATGATTTTAGTCCATGCCAAAAATTAAAAAGTAATTAATAAAATGCATAAGGCAAAATTGGGGAATCTGAGCTTGAATTTTTTACTTTTTATTTCTTGAGAATAATAAACAACATTGGTTTGTATGAAACTGAAAAACAATTAGTTTCTAATGCTGGAATATTGAGAACTTTTGTAAATAGTAAACACCCTTAAAGGCACTAAATATATTGGAAGTGTTCAGAAAGGCAGAGCTTTTGCATAAGCACTTGAAAACATTGCCAAAGTATAAGAAATATTCAAATGTTTACATAGAATGTTTCCATATAGTCTAAACTTACTTTTAATATTCCTGTATTTCAAGATCCAGAGAAAGTAATTTGAATTTTAATGGGAACAGAACCAATCTATAAGTGTATCTGGACTTTCCTTGCCTTTAATTTTTATTTCAGATTTTATGATTTGAAAGATTACTTTGTTTTACATGTGAAGTGGAAATTTAGATTTATTTTTTCTGTTTAAATGTTACTTTAAGTGCCATTCCCTCCTGCTGAGATAATAAATCATTTGAGAAGTTGAAGAGCATAATTACAGCAGTTCCGTGTTATCATATAAATATTCAATGAAGCAGTGCTGCATATTTATATCAGTACTTAATAGCAAGATCACATGACAAAGATGTGCTCACCAGAAAACATAGAAAAGAGAGGTATAAAGTAGTTCATATACTAATCACATACATTTGAATGGTGTGAGCTCTAAGCTTCTAGTATAGTCGAAGGTCTTGTTAATAATCTTTCCTAGTCTCATAAAATCACAAGTTTTCTGTCTGTCTCTGAGGCTCACTAGGTGGGAAGAAAATGCCTTTTGAATATGGAGGACAACAAAATCATTTTGTTGGGTAAAGGATAACTACTGAACACAGGCAAACATTGAGCACTGATACCAATACCGTACTGTAATTCTCCCTCTTTTCTCAAGTGACCTACTCGCTGTGCTATCACCTTCCCTTCCCATCCCTGATGATTCATGCTCTTTATTGATGCCCATACAAAACATACTGTTTCCCTTTGACTTACATCACTGATTCTGTTTGGCCCAATTGTTTACTTTCCATGGTCACCTACGGTGTCACACTCTTGGTTATCTCTGCTGAGATCATGGTTAGATTTCTCTCCTGCCCACCAGTCAGACGCTGGAGTTCCTCATGGACCTCTTCCCACCACGCTTCTGCCAGCTGCCCTGCCTCACCTTGTTTGCCTCTCCATGTCACCTTCTCAGCACCTTGTTCCCTCCACTGCTGGAACTCCTTTTCCCCATCTTGAATTCATTGGGATTTTTTTTTTAATCTGCAACCTCTAATCCCATTAGTCCTTCTTTTCTTGTTTTGTTGTTATTTTTTTCTTCTCTCTTGCTCTAATTCTGGTTTTTTTTCTTCCAAGAGTTTACATTTTTTAGAGTAATTAGGCTGATTTTCTTTTAATTAATGTACTTATTCTCCATTATGAGTTAAATCTTCTTTTCTGGGGAGCTTTGCCCCTTCTCCCTACAGATACTATGTTCCAAGTCCCACTGTATTTTTCCTAGTAGGGTATTAATTTCTCAGATCTGTATTAACAGCCTCAAAAAATGGTTTAAATTCCTTTCAGGTATTCTTATCTATTTTACACTCAGACCTTAACCTGGCTCCAAAAATGCTTTAAGTCCACAGAGGTTTTTGTAAGCAATTTTTATAGCTGTTTTCCTGGTTATGCTGGACTGTTAAGATTGGAAAAAGCAGTTATTTTTATTCCCAGAGTGTAACTCAATATTTACCTACAGATGTGCATTATATTCATTGAAGTTAATATGTAATAATAATAATAAAATCAACTTTGTTCTGATATAATACTTAAAAAAATTCTGTTAGAGATTTTAAATTATTTTTTTCATGGAGAATTAACAGTACGTGAAGGCAAGGAGATACAACATACCATTTTATCACTTTAAACTTTGATTAAATAAAGAGAAAGAAAATATATTTATGTGAAAAAATGTATCTCTCATGGTGATGAGAATAAAACTAGAAAGTAATGGGATAAAATTAAGTCAAAGTGGCCTACTAAGGACATGCTTATTGTGAGCTTGCATTCAACAAACAAGGCTTGCTTTGCACTGGGACAGGAGATTACTCAATTAACACAACAATGAGTGATTTTTATGAACTGCAGGAATCTCTGCCACATTCCACCACAAAAGATAATAAATAATCTCTGCAAATGTACCCTACACAATAGCAACTACTTCACAAATGCAGACTAAGGGTAACATTTCTAAATGAAATATCCTTCCTAGTAGTGAATTACTAGCCTAAAAGTATGGACAAGGGTTTGAAAAATTTTACTCATTTGCATGGATAATCGTCTTCCTAGGTAAAAAAACCAGGAAACACCTGACATGGATTGTTTAAAGCCAGACTGTACATAGTCATGGTAAACACTGTCAAGAAAAATAGCAAGAGAAATGTCTAAAGGTTTGTGGTTCTGTGTATTTATATGTATGGATGCAAGTATATATGTCCTATTATAAGTATTTCCATTCATACATATTTTTATGTATTTCCTATTTATGATTTCTATGCTGTTTTTAAAGTTCTTAAAAATAGATTAAATCACAGGTTTTTTTTTTTTCTTTTGTGAGATGGTAAGATTTAATACAGTTTAACACAACCCTACCAGGAGAAAGAAAATTATCCAAACTTTTCAACTTCTGTCATTTAGTTATAGTAGGGATTTTTGTTATAGACTCTTTCAGAAAAACAGGAGAAATTAATAGATGGCAGAAACCTGAGAGGCACTACAGAAGATGAACTGGTTAAAAATTCTGCAAGGAAATGAATGAATTTATTATCCCAAATTTGTTGCTCTCTGTAATTTGTTCACATTATTCTTATCATCTAGATATTAAAATGTATTTTCTTCCTTTTTTCTATTTTTTGGGGGTGTGTGTGTGGGTTCTTGGAGGGTTGGTTTTTTTGGGGTGGGGGCATTGTTTTGGGTTTTTTTAGTATTGTTGGATTTTTTTTTTTTAATTAGTACTTATCACTGCCTACAACAGTGGCTTGTGCATTAGGCACTTATTACATTTTAAATTCCACCCACATGCTCTTGCATTTCTAAGTACATGAGTCTGATGATTCTGCCACTGAGAAATGTTTAGTTTCATTAGAAAAAAAAAAAGTCAATTAGTTGAGCCTTGTACTTAAGGTGAACTTCTGTCAGGTCTTTTGACTTGGAGGAATTGGATTGCAAAATGCCTTCCAGCTTTCTATATGGCACCTTGACTGAACTTGTATTCTATCTTTTCTCACTAATAATCAACTCAATTTATACTTAATGAGTATAAATAGTGTAATTTATACTTTTATCACATCTGGCAGCATGTAGGACAGCTGCTGCATCAATTTTATTGAGAAACATAAATTTTTAAAAGTCTTAAGTTTGGGGAACACTTTAAGATCTCGTAGAGTGCTTGAAGGCCTTTATTATAGATTTATTGTTAGTGGCTCTCTTTTCTTTGAAAGACACTTAGAATACACACAAGCTATCACAAATCATCTCTTCATGCTTCATGCTACTACTTTGTAACGTTGTGATGACTTGCCATCCGGCTGTGCTCTGGTCATACATCTTATGTGGCGTAACCTTATATCTGTTAGCATTATTTAAGTTTCCATTATACTTTTCTGGATCTTATAAACCTGCAGTTAAAATATTATCTTAAATCATCTGCCTACTTTCATGATCAAACCCCCCTGTGTAGTCTTACTTCTGCAGAAACTCCCTTTTTAGCTGAAGGAGCCCATAGAGACCTGTCTTCATTTGCAATTTCTATTATACTGCCTAGATTATCTTTTCATCCATCCCCACTTTTCAAATAAAGTAGTTTCATGAACTTGATAGTGTTACACAGCTTTTTTATTTCATTCACTTTAATTTACAATGATTATTGCAAACAGCTACCCAAGTTGCATATCTCCTCCCTAACATTGCATTTAGAGTACAAAATGAGACCAGCAAAAGCAAAGGACACTCCGACTTTGTCTGTTCCCACTCCCCTCTGGCTCTCACAGGATGTTTGAGTTTGTTTCTTGATTGTTTTTCTATTCATGTCCTGTACAGTGATAACACAGTACCAGCAATTAACTACAAATTCTGGGCATGCTTATCTATGCTATGGGCTTTGGAAACATGATGTTTTTCTAGCTAGACTTCCCTGTGCCTTTTTGGAAGGGAAGATACAGAACAAGTACATTTAAATTTTTCTTAGGGTATTTTTTATTCTGTATTTACATACTAGGTTATCTACCATTTGGGTTTTCATTATTTTCTTTTCTAAAATAAAGCAAAATGTTAATAACCAACAATAGGAGTGGACACTGGGAAGCTTTCTGTATCCCAGATAGAATGCTAGTGAGTAGGGAAATCAAAGTAACATTGTTTTATGATACTCTTATCTCTACTAATTCTGTCATAGAAGGTAGAAATATGACCTTACCCTCAAGAATTATGGAATTAAAAATGCATATGTATCAGGTATAAAAAATGCCTCTTCTCACTAGTTAGGTAAAAGTATGACAGTCAGTATGACAAGGTTATTAGAAACTTGAAGGTATGTATGGTCCTACATGCATTCCTGCAAGCATGGCATTATGAAGTTGTTACTTCTTTATTATGGCTCAAGTTAAGCAACCCAGAATAAAACATTCAGCAAAGTTAAGGGTAGTTGTATTACACATAGTGGTATTCCCTGCTGAATTGCTCCTCTAATGGTAGGTGTGCTTGATAACAGGGTATATCTTCCCTGTGTAGCTAATTAAAAGATGTTAGTTAAGGACAACAACAAAAGGTTTTGTTGTTAAATGGTTTGTCTTTGTTGTACATCTCTCTTTTCTAATCTGAAGTTGTGCTTCAGAGTACCATGTGTAAAGTTTAATGAAAAAAAGTCTCATTTATATTCCCTCCTCCCCCTTCACAAAGTGATATGGGAAATCCCTTTACATAGCTTAGCTATTAAAACTTCAGCTTTACTAAACTGTAACAGAATTTAACAAAACCGTGGCATTTTATCGTGGCAGTGTTGTTGGACTAAGTAACCTGTCCAAGTCCCTTCCAACCCAAATCATTCTATGTTTCTATGACTCAAAGAGTAAGATATAGTTACTTCAACTTTACTAGGTCCTGAGGTATCTTCGTACTGAAGTAAATCATACAGAGGTGTAAGGTACTAGAGGTATGCCTTAACAATCGCTGACAGAACCATATCCCCTTTTCCTCTCTCTCAGTCACCATAGAACGTCATCTCTACAACAGCACACAACAAAGTGAATTCCAAAGTGGTTTATGCCAAGGACTTAATGACTATGCAATGAGATCACACTGTAAAAAGGCAAGACCAACAAAGACAAAAGAGAGTTTTCCACCATCCACCCTAAAGACAAAAAGAGAGCATTCCCACAGCCAAGTGGAAGGTGTGGCTGTGCCAAGGTTGACTACAAAAGAGAGCATTCTGCCATTGAAAAAGGGGAAGACATCAGGGGACATGAGAAGACATGGAGACATCAAGGGAATGTCCCATTCCCCTTCCAATTGTACCCAAAGACATTGAAGAATGCTCTGCCATTGGACCTGAGGTCATTGGACTGACGGGACGCCGTAGCTCTGTGGTGGTAGATATTGCAATCTCTCTCTCCCTCTTTCCTCTCTCTCTCTTTTCCACTCTTTTCTCTTTCTTCTCCCCCCTTCTCTTGCACGTTTGTTGTGGGCTAAATAAAATGACTTGAACCTTGACTCCGTTTTGAGTCTTAATTCTGTTCTCCAAGAATTGCAAAGATCTGGTCATGATAAAACACCTAATTAGACATAACTCAGCAGTTAAGTCCAGCTGCCCCCAGCCACACAGAGTGATCTGAGGTCTGTTGGAATGCAAGGGGGTTTAACCTCTGCCAAATTAGTCTATCTGGTTGTGGGTCATGAAAAGGAGACCTCTCCAGCAAGAGGAATCTCTCAGCTGTCCCACATCTGAGACTATTGCAAAGACTGACATTATGGGCTCTCACACTACATCCCTGACTAACGAGGGAGGAAATTCTGTTCACCCTGGACAGAAAAAAGGAATAGATTACCTGTATTAGCTGTGGTTGCCTTGAAAAGAAAGGACGTGTTCTTATTTTCTCATATTAGAAGCCTGGGGAAAAACAGGGTTTCAATCTGAAACCTACTACATATAACTACTGTAGAGCATGATTCAGGTAGATAAACATGGGCATCCGATATCACTTGAGGTGCCCAATGGTTTCTGCCTGGCATTTACCTGATGTCTGTGTTCAAGCAGCAGAGACAGTTATGGAGAAAGACATGGGTAATGTAATA
This sequence comes from Porphyrio hochstetteri, assembly GCA_020800305.1. Taxonomy (NCBI): domain Eukaryota; kingdom Metazoa; phylum Chordata; class Aves; order Gruiformes; family Rallidae; genus Porphyrio; species Porphyrio hochstetteri. The sequence goes on from CM036905.1 coordinate 38,854,822, forward strand.
TAGTTCTAATGCTCTCTTTAAGTTACATGGAACAAGATTAACAGAAAATCTGGAAACAGATGGGTAGAGAATAAGAGACTGTGTTCCTCCTATTGTTTGGAACTTCTAGAATCTCCCTCCAACATATTTTGTTTAAAGCAGAACCACTTCTGCAATTACCAAAAAAAAGAAATTCTGGGTAGAATTACTAAAATATAATATAAAAATATATATCAGCTTTTATATTATGTAAAATATAAAACCCCCATGTTATTACATTCTATGCAGCAAAATACCATGGGAAGAGCAGAAAAATGCAAGCATGACTGTAAGAGTCAGTTGCAGACAGATCATGTCACAAGTTACAGAGCTGCACTGTGAAGGTACTATCATAATGACTAACATGAACTTCCTTCAAGATATCTTGAGGTCCAGGGCCAGTCATTACATGGTATGTGATCTTCATGATGATTCCTCTACCCCTCACCTTCGTCTTGTGGAATACATATTTTTACATCTTAAAATGTTATTTCATTAGCACTGGTTCCTATAGACATGCTTAGAATTTCTTACAACATACACAAACCATCCCAGGAACTCGGCTTTTGTTATTTCCATTCCACATTTGTATTGACTTTCTCAGAAAATTTACAAATGCAGCAGGTATATAAGAAATAATTAAATAGCAGAACCCTAGCTGGACTTCAGTCCCAAGGGCTTGGTCCAGTGTCTGAAAATATTTTATTCCACTCCAAACCCGAACTACTGTGTTAATCCCCCTGGAATGCAGCATTTATTACTTACCTGGCAGGTGTGAAGTGTTGCGTGCTAAATGGATTATCCCCCCCCCCCTCCTCCTTCTCTCCACCTCCCTCTTTGTTGAAGCAAAGCAGAAGAGGAGAGGGAGGAGATAATCCTCTTCAAATGGAGCATTTATTACCTTAGATGCAGGCATGAAGTCTGGCTTGCCGCTCGGGAGAGTCTGTTTATACAAGTGTTAAACCCCATTGTAAACAAACTAAAGCTTCATACTAATCTGACCGCTGCTTCCTTGTGATAGTTCAGGACTTTCTACAATAGTTGGAATTCCCAATATTCAAACCACATTCTTATTATTTGATTATTAGCATTGTGACTTCCGGATAAGAGATACAATCATTTGCAGTGGTTGTAAAGCAAATTTACATTTTTTTTTCTTTTGGGTTTCTTTTTTGGTTGGGTTTTGTTTGGGCTTTTTTTGTTTTTGCATTCTCTTTATTTGCATTACTTTTTTTTTTTTTTTTTTCTTTTTTAAACTTTCAGAATTAGATCTACCAAAAAGATCTAAATGTTGGCGGAGAATTGGGTTGGATGGATTTGCTCATTTCAAGAACATCATTTCTTATTTCTGTTTCACAGATGACTGAGCAATTCTGCTTGCTGTGTTTGTACATTTTTGAGCATATTTGGAACCCTTAAAAAAGTCCATTTGTTTAGAACAGCAGGATGAAAAACAGATTTGGCCCTAAAGATACAAAGTAAAACCTTAATAAAAAAGGAAGTTTTTTCTTTCTGTAAAAGAGAATTTTCTGCAGAGGCCTTATGATTTAGTAGTTTTATAATATATTACAACCACACTCTAGGCACACAGAGCAAACCTTACACTCTTGATTCTTAATAGACCCAAGTTACCAAATGATACATTCAGACAGGCTTTATCAAATTCAGGACGTGCACTAACCAATGGATGTGTGGCATTCATGGCTGTTTAGAAAATGACAGCATTTCCCAACTTGTTCTCTTTTCTACAGCACATCAGAAGCTTTGGCTTATTACTTCTAAAGCAGAGAAGAAATGAAAGAGAGAATAAGCCAGGAAATAAATACTGAAGCCTAAGTCTGTCAAGAGATGTGCTCTTCTAGAAGAGCTTAACTCTACAGCTGTTTTTCACTCTTCTGCTTTAGGTGAGTTGAAATAATACATGGCTACCTTTTTCTGGCTAGAGCTTCTTTAGAAGTTTATTACACCCAACCCAGGTACGGTTGACTGCTACAGATCTGTTGGAGGAGTTTTTCCTGTGCTGCTGAGTCCCACCTTCATTTCAGCCAAAATAAGGAAAATGGTGTCACACAAGCATGAGCACTCCCACAAAGGACAGAGAACATCTCTGCAGCCACAGGGTAAGAGACAGAAAGGAACCACAGCGACTACAGTTTGAGTTAGTCTTTTGTATTTGATCTAAACTGATTTTGCTGCCATGGGTCAGGGATCGATCAGCAGACTCTTGGTCAACAGATTAGTAGCTCAGCAATTTCCTGCAGGAACAAAGCAGTAAAGCAGTGAAGGAAGGAGTTACTGGTTGTGGATACAGTAACCTGTCGAACTGGGAGAGAAGTGTAGCAAGCCTGCCCACATGCTTGGAGCAGAGAGAATAACTATTATGATAACACCAAAGGCTGTGGTTTTCAATTATAATATTTATATCTGGACATGGGGAATATAGAGAAAAGTGATTGGTAGAAGTAGGCAAGAAAATATTCTAATAAAAATTGTTCCTTGGAGCAAAAAGGTTGATAACTCTGTGGAAGGAACTTCGGGGAACATAAGTCTGGCCAGGGCCAGCCTCATGCAATTTCATTGAGTCCTAAAGTTTCCTACAACGTTTTCTGTGTATCTTTATTGCCAGAAGAATTCTTCCAGGAAGAAAGGTATCATTCTGCATGTTCTCATGCAAATTGAACTGAAGGAGGAGGTTTGCCAATTAGGAAATCAGTACAGAGTCTTATATGTAGTTAACCTAGACTTAATTACAGAAAGCTTTAAGGACAAAGTCCCAATATGCCTCCTCCTATTTTTAACTGTCATTCAGATGTATAAAATGTGAACAGCACAGCAGGTGTTTCCAAAGTAAGAAGAAACAAAGAAAAAGCAAATTGCCACACAGACAATATTTCCTTGTACTTATGCCAGCTGGCAATGTAGATGCTTGGTTAGACTGACATTGATTAAATCACTCTCTTGTGCAGAACTTCTGATACTTTCCGTACCTCTCTTAACTGTGTGAAAACTTTTGTGTGTGACTTGCTTCTATTATTCTTTCTTTTGAAAGAATTTCTAATTTGTTTCCAGCTCTACAAGCTTTTCAGGATTCATGTACAGGTTCAGTAACTATGCTTGTCTTTATTTTCAGCCATTGACGATGTGCTACAGATGAGAATTGAGGATAATAGCATGACTACTATTGAAGTGCCTAAAACTCCCAGTTTGTTCCGGGAATGTTGTTACTCTCTCTCAGAGCTGTCTTTTTATTCAATTCTGAGAAAAAAAAATAACAAACCCAAACCTCCAGGGTAATTTAGTGTTTGCACCTATTTGTTTTATACAATACAGAAAGTTGTTGAGGAAAATATTTATTCAAAGTGTGTCACTTTAAAGAACCAAAACATTCAAGAAGCAAGAATGGTTAATGCAAGAATAGACTAGGAAATATGCAGCCACATTCATAATGCTAATGCACATCTGGATTTTTTGTATTGGGCATTAAACTCAGTATTTTGCTGAGTCATAGGGTCTGCTTAAATGACAAGGTGATGCAGTGGTAAGAGGATACAGGAATTCTGGTTTGTTTGCATTTTTCCCAAAGAACTAGGTGTTGTACTTGGGGCAACTGAATAGCTAAGGTTCATTATGCTTCCTCTAGATATTTTGTGAATCCAGATATTTCATTAGTGTATTATTTGATATTTTTTCACTCACTAGTCTCCTGCTAATAAATTTGTCAGGCAGTAAAGGAACAGAAATACCATAAGATCAGTTGAACTGAACAATCAATGTAAACAATCTGTCATCTCTGTATAACACATCCAGAGCATTCAAAAAACGCTTATGAATTTTTAGTATGTTCACAGTCAATCTGCATGCCTCATAAATGTTTCTCAAATTAATGAAAAACCAACATTTGTCAAATTTCTCTTTGATGAATATTATTTGGTTTGTATTTTTTTCTTCTCCAGCCTGCAATTTTTTTCTTGACTGTCAAGAGGAAAGAAAATAGCAATAGGATCTGAAACAAATAATTGAAGATGCAAGAAGGATCTTGTTATATAACTGTACTTAACTACAGTGTTGGTAGGTCATTTTATATTCATTTTCAGGCAACACATGATGTCTCTGTGGACCAAAATAGCTTTTATTTGGTGTTTTAACAACTCAATATACAAAGTGCCTTCTGAGAAGCAGAGTGACTTATACTGGTGCTACGCAGTGTTTAGTGACTCCTAGGCACACAAGATTGTTTAAGAAATCCAGTAAATTTATCAGATTGCTGGTGTGTGGTTTGCACTGAGCTCATTTACTTCTAAATAATCTGTCCTTTGTGTTTTTCTGACATTAAAAATTACCTTAGATAGCAGCAAGAGAAGTTTTCTCTAAGCCTTCTTAATGAGATCACCAACAAAACTTTAGCACCCTGGACACTATTGCTCCCTGTTTCAATCAGTTTCCAGTGGGGTCCACAATAATTTACAGAAGATACTGGTAAAGGAAAAACTTAAGTGTGATTGACTGTATGATGTGGTCAGTATTCGCTATGGGAAATGGACATGAAATGGGATGACGAGCATGCAAAGATCTGAAATGCAGAGTTCTTTTTTCCCCCTTCTTTCTACATATTTGCCTGGTTTCTTGGTACCATTCATTATCTGTTGAAAAAGAAAAATATGATGGGAAGAGACAGGCAAATATCCTTAATTTGTTACCAGAGTGAGGAAGATTTCCTTCTGTTCAGTTTAAAAGACTAGCCTGTTATTTGTTTGTACAGGTTTGTACAGGTCAATAGAATTTTTCAGCAAAAAGACACATTAAAAACCCAATACTCTGTAGTATTTTTCAGATGATTTACGCATAAAAAAGTACATTTTGGGAGATCAATGTGGTTTGCTTGATTTCTCAGCACCTGACACATTTCTTATACAAAATATTCAATCAGTAATCATCCAGCATGCATTTGGTGTATATAGACAGCCTTCTATATAGCTGTCCTTTATTATCATCTCAGTACAGAAAAAACTCCCTCTGTGTTTCATGGCAGAGGGTTTTACTTTGTCTCTAAGTACTTTTATGCATGCTGAAATCTAGCTAAAGGAAAAGCAAATCCTTAGTCATCCTGGTGCCTCAGGAGCACCAGCAGAGAAAATGAATGGGCTGCAACTGGATTGATGCAGTGGAAAGCAGCTGAATACAACTAGACTGGACACTTTATGGAGACTGGAGCTTTCATATATTAATCTATAAAAGTATCACAGTACAAAGTGCACCTAGAGAGATGTAAAGTAAAAAAAGTATCTGTTCCCGCCCTCAATGACCCATTGGGCAATATGGGTTTTTTACCTCTCTCAGTATATGAAAACACAGTAATTTTTAGTACAGCCATACTCAGCTATCCATCATGTTCATGACAAGTGTGACAGTTAGAAATTCAACATCAGCAAAGCAATTTTTCCTGTAAGAATCAACATAACTGGGTGGGGTCAGAGGAAGGTGGGAGCAGTGGGATTTTTACAGAGATCTGAGATATATAAACCATCTAAATACACAAGCACAGTTCATATGGTTTAAAGAAAAGAGGCAGAGGCAAGTCTCAGGATCATCAGACAGAGGAGAATTAGCCTTTTGGCATCTGGCTTTTTGGCATGGACCACTGTTAGGAGGTTCCAGATTGCTTTGTCTATAAAAATTGAACACTCCATGTGAACTTTTTGGCCTATTCATTCATATAGCTTCTCTCTGCACTGTCATCATCTTCCTCAGTTAAACCAAGGTTAATCAAATCAACTAAGGGTGAAGGGCAGAAAAATGGGGTGAGGGTGGTTATCAGAGCTGACTGTTTAACTACTGGCAAATGAACTCAAATGTAATATCTAGAAAAGCAACAAATTTCTAAAGTGAATTATGCTGTGAACTGAAACAGATAAAGGCGAGTGACTGAACTTAACTTAGAGTATTTCGTGGCAAGAATTGTCTTATTTTTATTGTATACACTAAACAAAGTGGCAGCAGTTGTTTTTCAGCCCCAGAATTAGCAGCAGCTGTTTTTCAGCTCTGAAATGATAGATTTGTGTACCTGGAGAACGATACGCAAATGTGAAATATATCAGTGTTTCTTATTAAGAAAATAGTTATGCAAGTAGTATTTCCTTCAAACACCTTCAGAGTCAGTACTCATGGAACATCCCTTTATATCAAAGCCTTACAAGAAGGAAGTAATGTGTAATATAAAGAATGATCCAGAATGGTCTGAATGTAGAGCTGAAAATTCGAAATAAAAGCAGAAAATTCAACTGTATATGCATGTGGACAGTTTGAAATCCAACTCATCCGTCGAACAAGTTTTTGTGGCTACTGCACTTGCTCCATGTTGTTCTTTCACCTAGCAGCCAGTTACAGCAACCACTCAGCTGTTCACTCACTCCCTACCACCAGTGAGATGGGAGAGTGAATCAAAAAAAAAAAGGTAAAACTTTGGGTTGAAAAAACAACAGTTTAATAGGACAGAAATAATATTAATAATAACAACAATAGCAACAACATCAACATAATCAAAAACAACAGCTACAATATAGATAACAAAAATACACAAAACAAGTGATGCACAGTATGATTGCTCCCCACCCACTAAATGATGCCCAGTTAGTTTCCAAGATGCAGTTCAGCCCCTGGCCAGCTGCCCCCAAGTTATACACTAAACATGATGTCATATGGTATGGAATGGAATATTCCTGGTGTCAGCTGTCCTGACTGTGTTCCATCCCACCTTGTGCACCCCTAGCCTCCTTGCTGGCAGAACAATTTGAGAAGTTGAGAAGTCCTTAACTTGGTGTAAACATTGCCTAACAACAATCAAAAATCAGTGTATTATCAACATTACTCACATCCTAAATGAAAAATATCACTTTGCCAGCTACTAAGAAGAAAATTAACTCCATACCTGCTGAAACGAGGACACTCCAGAAGACCCAGTCTTTTAATCATGTAAGAGAGGTAGTAGGAACAGGAGACATTTTCCTGCAGCACTTGGAACAAATGATGATTTATGCTTATTATACAGTGGTGCCATCTTTGAGAATGCTTTAGACCTTGACAGCCAATATTTACTGCTAATAAGGCTCTCTCACGTTATGTCAAACTGTACAAACTTAGGTAGGGAAAAAGTGTTTATAGGAAGACTAATTTCAAAGGATTAACAGTTAAAAAAACCCCATCATAATTATGACACTTTCAGGAAATGGTTGAAGTGCTTTTCCCTTCTTGGTCAGTTCTAGCAAAGTAAGAAGTACTTGGATTAATACTGATATTCCCAGTTTACCTGAGGAATTTCCGAGAGGAGTGGGAATATAACTACTGGCTATATGGGTCATATTTTCCTTCTGCCTAGCATGTGTAGGTAATCCTAATTGTAAATTCTTTAGAGTGAAGTACTATGAATGTTGGCTGATACAAAGTTATTTACTGGGTGATGAATCTCTGGGCATAGGTTTTTAATTTTGCAACTGAGTACTGAACATCACCTAGCCCACCCACAGGAATAAACCCTTTGAATAGCTCTATATTGTTACAATGTACTGTTAGAACCAACAGTTATAACACAGTGAGTTAAACATTTTCCATTTAATTGCAGAGAACTAAATCAGCTTCTTCTTCAGGAAAACCACACTTAGGAAAGTTTACAAATAAATGGCTCATTAGGACCCAGTCATTTCTGGTTCTTTCTCCAACTGCTGGTGTTAGGTTTTGATCTGCTGCTGGCAAGGAAGCTTATGCAAAACTATTCTTGGGGAAAGGTGGGAGAACGGACTGAGTGGACAGAGAGAGCACCGGAGAGACCTGAGCATCTTGCAGATGCCGATCCACAGTCATTCAGAAACACACATCTTTACATCCACAGGTTCACACCGGTGACAGCAAGGATGCACTGCATGCTTTGCTCTTCTGTGCAAGGAACGGCTGTAAGACACAGAGTGGGGACTATGTGACCAAGCGAGTCACAAGCCTCTCAGAGTCACTGTCCACAGACAACACTGTTGTATTCTGTACCAGTATTCTGGACAGTGCTGTTTACTACTGCATCTGGCATTTATAAGGACAAGGGACCAACATCAATTTCATCAGGAAATTCATTCAGTTGGCCAGGGGAGGTTATGTGTAGAGCTCCATCTGTGCAGACAGCAGCTGCTCTCAAGTCTCTTCAGAGTTCCCCGTAACTGCATTTAAATGCAAGATTTCTTTAGACTTTCAGAGAAGTGATGGAAACAATGCTTGACTGACTTTTCGGTTTGTCTCCCACAGATTTATGAATACTGGTTTAATTGTGGTTAATTTAATCTCTTTACACAATATCTAGCCTGGAAGGTAAAGTCATCCTTAGTAAGGCAGTAGTGGAGAAACTTCTGTGTCTGTCTTATGTTTAAATTGTTTGCACATCTGAAGAGGAACACAAGGGAAGGTTTCGGCTTTGGCCATGCTATTTATCTAAACATACCTGCCTGAGAGTAATTCATAATCAATATGTGAACTTACTTTTATCCTCAAAACTAATATGTGAACTGCCGCCTTCTCTTTAATGCATTTGATCCCTCTTACATTCTTTATTGTATCACTGAGTTAGGCAGAAAACAGTGTCCAGCACAACATTAATTCACTCAGAAGAAATACATCCCATCTGAAGTTCAGCTTTGCCACTTAGCAGCTCTTCAAGCTCCTCACTTTCCCTTTTCCCTTTTGGCTATGAGACAACTTCTTTTTGTACCTCTGAATCACCACTGTTTAAAAAGAAAAAAAAAAAGTGCTTTATTTCTACTTGGAAAAGATTAAAATGTTTATGCATTTTGTGAAAACACATGAATGCAGAACTGTGACCCTGTGTTCAACCTCATACAGGATAATTGTAGCGAGTGAGTATTTATCTAAGTGAACTGAACACTTTAGAAGTTTTAACTATTATTTCCCTTCCTCTTTTGAAAAACAAGTTTTGATGGAAATCAGAAGTAGCTTGGGAAAAGAAAGGATGTACCAAATTACACGACAGTCATAAATGAAAAGATTACAAGACCATAAATTTTATGCACTTATGTACATAAAGATATCTTAAGACATGTGCAGTAGTTCAGAAAATGATCCACATCTCAGGCTCTAAAATAATAGAGAAATTAGGTTAGTAAGACTTCGCATAACAAAATTTACAGTTCAAAATGGTTCTCCAGAATTCTTTGGATTAAGATGTAAGGAGCTAGGTTTTTTTTTTTAAATTCTGAAGAGAAGAACAAACTATCAGGTCCCAGATTTGCAGTTATCACCTCCCACTTCTGAAAGAAAACAAAAAGCAAACCAAAAGGAAAATCAAAATAACCCTATGAAATTAAAAGTGCATACAGAAAGCTGTGATAGATGTAGTTGAAGTAAACATTGGATTTCCAAGAGAAGAAATAATAAAAGTTCAATTATTCCATCAAAAAACTGTACTACAGACAAAAGGAGGTATTCCTCTGCCAAAAAAGTTCTGGCTGTAGGTCTCATTAATGTCAGAGGTAACCTTAAGTACTCAATATGAGTGACAATTCCTTTGGCCTTCTAGTTGAAGAAATGAAAGCAGAACAAACTGATGAGCAAAGAGATGATTATTCTGTAATAATTGCACCTGACTTTTCATTTACAATATCTGATTAATTAAGATACAAAAGGAAAAGTTTATTTTAATGAGTTTGAATGGGAGTTTCCATGAAAACTAGTAATGGCTATTAAGTGGCATCACTGAACATGGTAAAGAAACAAAGAATAGCTAAGGACCATCTGAGAAGCTGACCAGGACTCTGAAATTCAGAACTCCTGAATTTAACAAAAGTTTATTTAGAACTTAAAATCAGTACACTTAGTCAAAAATATGAGATTTATTAAGCTGATCCTAATGTATCTAAAATACACTAGATGAAACTCATAGTAAAATTATTTGTTTTTTCCCATGGTCTTTTCAGAGAGCCTCAGGTGATTTACTGAGTCTGATCCATCTGTACCATAGATGTTAAAGCAGGTGAGATGAATGTCACCTTTACTGTTTAATTGCATCCCAGGTATGGTGTAGAACCCCAGAGAACAAGTGGTTTGATTTAATCCTATGTCAGAAAAAGAAAGTCACCTACTGAATTATAAACAGCATTTCCCTGAAACATCTACATGTTCTCTCAAGGAGTCTCATTTAAATACAGGACAGGTCTGACACTTGCCAGTCTATAAAATCCTACAGATTTATTGCAGCTTCAAAAAGACTTCATTTCCCCCTATATTCATATTTGGACTTGCTGGAGAAAAATTTCTATAGCTTAAAGGTTTGTAGAAGATATTTTATGCCACTGTTTAGTGCTGTGTCACAGAGCCACTGTGTTTCAAAAAATTCCCCCAAAATATCCCTTATGATTTTAAAGAATTGTAATTTTCTGTTGACTTGAGACCTTACAGACTTTCTTTAAATGTTGTAGGTTATTCTGGTTCTGGCTGGGCCAGAGTTAGCCTTCCCAAGCAGTCAGCCCAGGTGAGTTAGCCCAGGTGAGTTAGCTGAGTTAGCCCAGGCTGTTTTCCACACCACCTGAATTCACTCCTCCATAAAAGGGGCTTGTTGGACAGAGATGATTTGGCACTGCTCTGGGACAGCAGTCCTCTTTTTGTGCCAAACTTGGGGTTCAAACTCATGACCCTTGTATTATCAGTCCCATGCTCTACCACTGCCCCAGCCCTACAAGCCCCCCTTGTTTCAAAACAAGCCTTCAAGGATCCATGTGAAACTATGTGCAGAAATGAGGCAATCTCAGGCAGCAAGGCAATTAGATACACACACCATTTTTACAATATTATTATACTGTTTACAGAGGCTATGAAAACTAATGTTCAGTAGCTATTATTTTTCATGTTTAGTTGCAGTTCCTCTCTCTTACCTAAGATGAAGAATATAGGTGAGGACCACTAATGGAGCAGCACAGAAATGGCTTTCAACCTGTTCAGTTCAGCCAAATCGCCCTTTGGCCTTTGTATTTTTTGCAGAATAGGCCAGAGTAGTAACAAGTATTTCCATTAGCCAGTCTCCCTATAATGAATAAAATAAAATTATCACAAGAGGTGGAAATATTACCCTGTTCAAAAATCTGTGTAGTGTATATCGGATACATTATCAGACACCAAAACATTTTAAAACAAACATAGAAAGGAAAGCCCCTAGATAATTTTTCAGCAGCTTTTTTTCTGGTTCTTCTGAGGGCAAAAAAAGCAGTGTATCACCACAAATTCCACAACTTTTTTGTGCTGGATCAGTTCGTTTTTCAAATAAGAGAAGGGTCAAAGATAACAAGAAAAATCTGAATTTTTTATGCATTTACTGTTAAACTACCATGTTGTTAGATGAGATGACTTTGCATGACTACATTATGTCCAAAAGAAGGCCCATAGTGATTTCCCTCTTCATACAGAATCACAGAATCATAGAATGTCTAAGGTTGGAAGGGACCTCTATAGGTCATCTAGTCCAAACGTCCTGCAGTAAGCAGGGACATCTTCACTAGATCAGGTCACTCTGAGCCCCGTCAAACCTACCTTGAATATCTCTAAGGATGGGGCCTCCACCACCTCTCTGGACAACCTCTTCTGGAATCCACCACCCTCGTATTGAAGAACTTGTTCCTAATAGCCAACCTAAATCTACTCTTTTCAAGTTTAAATTCATTGCCCCTCATCCTACTGCTACATGCCCTCAAAACAGTTCTTTACCAGCTTTCTTACCTTTGAGGTACTAGAAGGCTGCTATAAGGTCCCCCCAGAACCTTCTCCAAGCTGAACAAGCCCAGCTCTCTCAGCCTATCTTCATAGGAGAGGTGCTCCAGCCCTTTGATCATCCTTGTGGCCCTTCTCTGGACGTGCTCCAAGAGGGCTATGTCCATCTTGTGTTGAGGGCTTCAAAGCTGCACACTGTCCTCCAGGTGAGGTCTCACCAGAGCAGAGTAGAGGGACAGAATCACCTCTCTTGATCTGCTGGCCACATTTCTTTTAATGCAGCCCAGGATGCATTTGACCTTCTGGTCTGCAGATGGCTCATGCATTGATGGCTCATGCAGTGATGGCTCATGTCCAGCTTCTCATCCACAGGTACTCCCAGGTCCTTTTCCTCAGGGCTGCTTTCCAGCACAGCATCTCATAACCTGTATGGATAATGGGGATTGTCCCAACCCAGGTGCAGGACCTTGCACTTGGCTTTGTTGAACCTCCTGAGGTTCACCTGGGCCCACTTCCCCAGCCTGTCCAGATCCCTCTGGATGGCATCCCATCCCTCTGGCATATTAACCTCACCACTCAGCTTGGTGTCATCAGCAACTTTGCTGAGGGTGCACTCAGTCCCACTGTCAATATTATTAATGAGGATATTAAATAGCACTGGTCCCAGCACAGACCCTTGAGGAACTCCACTTGTCACTGTCTTCCATCTGGACTTGGAGCCATTGATCACCACCCTCTGTATGTGACCATCCAGCCATTTCCTTATCCACTGCACAGACAATTCCTTATCCTCTGACCATCCAGCCAATTCCTTATCCACTGAACAGTCCACCCATCAAATCCATATGTCTCCAACTTAGAGAGAGGTATGTTGTGGCAGACTGTGTCAAAGGGACAAATGTATTTGTTCTATAAATCACCTTGTTCTTATCCTTCCTGTAGTAAGGGTGACAGAGCACTGGGACAGGCTGCCCAGGGGATTGTGGAGTCTCCTTCTCTGGAGATACTCAAGACCCATCTGGACACCTATCTGTGCCATATGAGCTAGGGAGCTGCTTTGACAGGGGGGTTGGACCCGATGATCTCTTGAGGTCCCTTCCAACCCCGACGATTCTGTGATTCTGTGATCCTTGCTGTGCCCATGAAATGCTAACCTTTGAGAAGAGCCTACACTAAACTTAAAGGTGTGTGACATATGTACTAAGGGATGCCTAAAGTAGTTGAAAAGTAGAATATTAATGAGGTTTTCTGGAACCCATCACTGTACCATGCACGCATTTGAGATTTTTATTGAGTTGACCTTACACTTTGTCTACATTATTCTTGTAATTATCAGTTTATCTTTGTACACTGGGTTGATACGCACTCTTTAATTGTTCATTGTTCCACAGCTTGTTACCTAATTGCTATCTAATACAGTAATGATTGCTGTGAAAGTCTTGGATAACCTCTGTGTTCTGTTCATTGGCCGAAGACACTAAATATATGCATCTTTGTTTCATTATTTGCATTTGATATTGTGGCAGCTGCAGCCTCTGTTGAGTGGCTTTGTCAATTTTCAGACAGATATAATAAGAACCTGACTGGATAAATAAAGACATACATTTTAGCTGGAGCTAGTCTCTGATCAGGGGATATGCTGTGAAAATATGCTTGAAAATCTCCATCTTCTGAAGAAGAAATCAAACGCAGCCTTCAAAGCTGGTGGGATAAAAAAGTCACAATCAGGAAAACAACAGGCAGAAGATGGAATTTATGAAAGCTTAATGAGTATATTTATTTCAAATGATAATGAGTATGGGGAATAAAATTTGGGATGATAATAATCTGTGTAGCAGCCTTGGAGCAGTGCTTCATGGATACAAACATTTTCATTATTTCTGAAAGTTTTCAGAAAATTGCAAAAGAAATATTTTAAAAACAGTTATATAGTCCATGACCAGGACAGATACATACATACATGTTTATTTGCTTTTTACTTTAATGGGTCTACACAGTGGGTAACACTGATAAATTCTATATAAGTTAACTCAATTTGCATCTTATAGTACAAGCTCCAGTTTAGAGATAGCTGTTGTCATTCTCACTTAGCCTGTCTCTTACACACTGATCAGAATGATTACATGGCAATATGAAGAAGTGTAAGCATCTGTACTGCCTGGAGCTTACCTTAATATTGCCCTAAATCCAAACTCATAAGCTTTAACTGAACCAATAGAAGGGGCCTTAACACTTACAAATTTTAGCTTATACTTTTAACAGGCAGATTGAGTGATATTGGTGAACTTTGAACTCTAAAGAGAAGTACATAGTTCATGGAGCTTAGATAATTCATTTTGGCTGTCTTTCAAAAAATTAGGAAAATGGTAGATTTCTCTTAGTGTATGATTTTCTGAATGATGCTCTATTTAGTGTGCAACAATAATCAATACATGTAGTAATAAGATACTCCTTGAATTATCTGTGATTCTGGTATTTTGACTTCTTTTTATTTTCTAGTCTTTTCGTTATGTCTAACTACATGTACTTTTTCCACAACCAGTGCTCACCCATCCACTCAGCGTATCCTAAACACAGGTCTAGATTCTGAAATGGCCCCAGAAACATAGTTCAAACTACTCTTGTGCCTGGGATACCTTTAATCTTCCCAAGCTAGAAGTTAGACTTCTGAATCAGCCCTTAGCCCTTCTTTATAGGCACCACTATAAGAAGGACAGTTTATTGCAGTGCTATGCACCATTTGTGGAGCTTGTAACAGATGGACGTTTTGGTCACCCTTTTTCAGACCTATTGAAAAGTTAGGTTTTGAATCCTTCTGGTAGATGATCTTCAAGAGGTCTGCTTTTCCACCAAGAGAAATGATAACTTAGCTTAATTCTGGAGGTATATCATCATGTTACAGTTCTGTTTAAATCCTGCTTTTTGTGTTTGGAAGGGTTGGGGCATTTTGTTAGTATACTTCTCAAATTTTCAAATTTTCTATCTGGTAAATATTACAAATAAAGTTAAAGGGTAGGAAAGCAATTTCTGTCATTTTACTATAAAATTGGATTGCATTCTATTTTGTTGCTCAATTATCTGAAGGATCTGTAAAGGTCTTACAGGAAAAATTACGTTTATGACTTCACAAGGATTATTGCTGAGTATTGAGAAGTAGAATAGCAATATATCTACACTAATAGATGTGCAAATTAAAACATTGCCTAAGCTGTTTCTATTTAATATCTCCGTGTTATAAAGGTTCACTGCACTGCTGTTCACTCACTGTACCATTGTGATAAACAGGGAGAAGACAACAATATTGATTAGGCTGAGTATACAGGGAAGAAAAAAAAGAGAAAATGTACCCATCAAATTTTCTATAGCTCTTTGGGAAAGTAGATGACCTTCGTAACCTTGAATGTATCCATTTTCTTTCTAGTCATTATATTGTACCTTTGCAGAACTAGACTTTGTAATTGATAGAACCATCTCTTTAAAGATGCAACTTTCATGTTTAGACAAACTGCTGGCATATTGCAACTCAATAAAGTCTACGATCTTGATTGTCTTTCTGATGTAACCATGGAAGCAAATGAAGAAAAATCACCAGGGCAAAACATATCATGGAAAAGAGAGATGAGTTCTTTGTTTTCCATTCATCTCTAAAAGCCATTTTAAGGAATTGAGAAACAAAAGAGAAAAAAACGCAACAGGAGTGAGCAAACTGCTCACAGAATATTTTTAATGTATATTTAATGTAATGACAGTCTAATCATATAGCCTAATGGAGTTAGAATTATTCTTCCTCCTAGTATTTCTATTGAAGTCTTCCCTGAAGTGGTTGTATTGAAGTCAACTGCAAATGGACTCAATTAGTAGTGATGAGAGAGTCATGAAACTTCTAATCAGAATTGTGGGATCTAGGGAACACAGATCTTTACTTCGATATCTCTAATTTAGCTGAGGTGTAATAACCAATCAAAACCTTTTTCAAGGATGAAAAAAATGCTTTTGTGGTAAATGGTTGTCTTTTTTATTTATCCTCTTAAGTATTTTTTAGTTGAGGTTTTCCTGTAAGCAGTGAGGGAAGTGCCTATGTACTGCCACATACTTGGGTCAGATTAAATTGAATGTTTTGGTTAAAAATCAGATCAAAGTAGATAATGCTTTGCTTAGAGTTAGCATGCCACTGAATGAGCAAACACAAAAGTATACATTGCACTCTCAATTAGGTCAATGAGAAGTCTCTGAAGGAAATGAAAATTGTGAGGAGTCTTATATATAATGAAATACAAACATGTTTTATTTCCTTGTGTTTATCTTTAGATATATAAACATAGCTGGGTAAGGTACATAAGCAGATATGTAACCTTAAGCTTATGAGTGACCTCATTTGTTTCAATTGGGATTTCTCTGCTGCAATCCTGTAAATGCCATTTTCTCAACTTGCCTTCCAGCCTAACCATTAAAAAATATACAGATGTATTAGAAAACTTGGATGTTTCAAGGCACTGAAAAGAGAAAATATTCACTTGCTGTGTTAATTTTGGCAATACATATTTGTTGAAAATGCAAAAAAGCATTCAACACTCATAGGAGAAATAGACAAAGAGGTCAGTTAAAGCTGGACAGATGCCTGGAAGAAAAGAAAGTCTGGTGAAGGTGTAATAGCAAGACTGTTTCCTATGTATATAGAAAATTCCTATGGAAGTCCAATCTTTGGGGATCCAATTTCAAAGCATTGAAGTGGAATGATTGAAGGATAATATGATGAACAACTATTTTATGGCAACTAAAACATCTTGAATTATCATTATCATGGTTCTGCATGTCAAGGTTCGGTGGAGGAGGGAGAAGCAGGTGTGGCTTCTGCAACAACCAGCTAGAAGCTTCCCTTAGGCCTGACAGAGTAAATACCATTTGGGCTCAGCCTGGACACGTTGTTGACCAAGGCCAAGCCCATCAAAAATGGTCATAGTACCTCTGTGAATCACATTTAAGAGAAAAAAAAGCACAACCAGCCAATTTTTGCCACCAGAGAAGGGAGTGAGAAGATGTAAGAAGCTGTGCAGACACCAAGGTCCGTGAAGAAGGAGGAGGGGAGGAGACAATGCAGGCACTGGAGAGAGATTCCCCTGCAGTGCATGGAGAAAACCATGATGGAGCAGCTTGTCCCCAGCAGCCCATGGATAATGATGGGGAGCAGAGATCCCATCTGCAGCCTGTGTAGGACCCCATGCCAGAGCAGAAGATGCTGTGACTGATGTTGGAGCAAGGTCCTGGCAGGACCTGCAGCCTGTGGAGCTCCATGTAGGTTTTCTGGGGGAAATTGTGACTTTGTGGGGGACTAGGCTGGAGCAGCTGGGGCCTGAGAGATTGCACCCCATAGAAGTGACCCATGGTGGGATAGTTGGTGAAGAACTGAATCCCATGAGAAAGGACTCATGTTGGAGAAGTTTGTGGAGTAATGTCTCCTGTGGGTGTGACCCAACATGGGAGCAGGGGAAGAGTGTGAGGTATGCCCACCACCCCACCTCGCCACCGTTAAGAAGGAAAACAACTCAAAACCCCCCTTTTCTGTCCCTCCACTCTGCCCTCTGTGTCACACTTCAGGGGAAGAAAGGAGAGAAATCATGAATAAAGTTGAGCCTGCGAAGGGATGGGTTGGGGAAGAGTTTTTAAGATCTGGCTTTACTTCTCATATCCTACTCCTGTTTCAATGTGTGTGTAGTATAGTGTAATAAATCAGATTTTTTTTTCCTTTTTGGTCTATGTTGAGTCTGTTTTGCCTGTGACACTAATTGCAGAATGATCTCTCCCTGTACTTGACTCCCTTGACTCCCAAGCTGCTCAACATATATTTTCTTGTACTATGTACTTGACTCCTTGACTCCCAAGCTGCTCAACATATATTTTCTCCCTTGTCCAGTTGAAAAGTGTAGTGATAGTGTCACTTTGGTAAGCATCTGGCTTCCACTTCAGGGTCAAATCACCTCATATGGCTTGCCATGTTTCAATAACCATATACAGAACATACTCTTTTGTTTGTGTACTACATAAAGTCTTGTTCACTCACAATAAGACCATGGACCACCAAGCTGACCAATACGAAAAAAGAAATTTTGAGAAAAAAGTATCAAAGTATGTAGATTAGAAAACACATCTATAAAATATATAACACCAGTTAATCCTGTAATTTACATAATATATCCTAAATATACCTTACTTAAAAAATAAACCAAAAACTTTGGTTTATTTTCATATAACAGCAACTTTTATGCATATGAATCATGTTTCTCTAATGCTTTGGTCCTGGAAATCTCTAGATTTCCTTTGTACATGGAAATATTCACAGTAGCAGCTTACAGTAATTGCTGACTTCGGCTCCAGCACAGGAAGCACTAAAATACAGGCCACACTACCACTATGAAGATACCAAGTATCCTTATTAAGAAATGGAATCAAATAGGAATGTCAGTCATCCTTTTATTAATCTCTTAGATATTCAATGACTGTAATATACATTTTGTGATCGTAAGCATTTAATTTACATGACCTTCAAAATAAAGCACACTTCTTGCTTCAAAAAATGCTACAGTTTCATTTTGGAGGTTGACAGTTCCTAGGACAGGTAGCATTTATGTTTGAAATTGCCATCTTCTAAGTCTACAATCAACTTCACAAAATATCCATGCAGAAAGTAGAAATCTGAGCTCTGGTTTTCAGTGATTATAAATGTATTCTTAAACACATGAAGTTTTCTATAGGCTCCAAAGGAAGTTCCATGATTTACTTTTATAAAGAAATTCTTCAATAGACTAGCAAAACCTTAAAAGAAAAATTAATCTGTAGAACCGGTGAAACTCAAAGATTAAGAATGTGACTTCGTCTTAAAATAAATTCTGCATTCCATGCCTTATCTCTGTAGCCAGAAGACCTCTATACCACAATTTACCAATGAACATTTTCACCCAAGGAATGGCATGTTTTAAATAGTTCTGAAACCCAAATAGAACTCATATTCGTCATTAGCTGGCAAAACCCCTTTAAATTGGATTTTTATGGCTCACAGTCCAAATGGAAAGCTGGATACTGTGCAAAATGTTATGTAATTTCTAACTTGATTATTAGTTTATACAAAATATGTATAGAATTATTTTAAAACAGGAGAAAACATGATTTTCACAAAGCTGAAAAAGATGTGACAAATTTCTCTGTATATGTATTTTGAAAGAATGTATTTATATTTTGATAAGTACTTATACTTACAGGAAGAAGCTGGGAGTTGTACAAATTGAAGATTTCTAAAACAATGTCTCAGTTCTCCATCTTTCAGGATTTTTAAATTTGGTGGAAATTATTAGCACATATAATCTCTTTTTTACCTTTAGCAGTTTATAAGAAACTTCCAAGTTAATAGCCAGCTTTTGATTAAAGAAGTCTGTGCAAAATAACTGCTCTAGTCAGCAATTATTGTGTAAATAAAGAAATGCCATCTCTTAACTGGTTATTACATTGCCATTGTCTTACTTAAGAAATCTTTATTTGCAGGAATTTGCACAACCCATGTAACTTCAGTTTCTATCAGACATCAGTGATAAAAGAAATCTCAAAGTCTTTTTCTTGAAAACCCCTGTTTTTAAATATAGTTAAAAGGTTCCTGTGTGATATCTACAGATTATCACAGGAGAAAATGGAAAATTGTTTTCCAGTCACTCTGGCTGCTTCTTTATCAGGACTTTTTTTCCTGGGGGCAAATCACTGCACCACCTCTAGCAGCCTGACCCTTCCATAGGAGAGACCTGTTGTGACCATCTGGGACTGAAGGTGTTCGTGTGCTTAGGCTACAGGTAGTCAGTGTGGCGAAGCACATCCTGGCTGTTGGGTTAAGGTGCACGATGTGCCTCCTCATCTATATGCCTCCATCACTGGCCCCTGGCAGATAAAAAGCCTGTGAGCCTGCACTTTTCTGCATACTACATTGGGTCCCTCTGGGAAGAAGCACAGGTGGATTTGTCTACCATAGAAGAGTTAACTGCTGTGTTTTACAGCCAGCACAGAAGGAGCTGGGCTTTGGGCAGTGCACGTTCAAGGACTCCTTTTTTTAGGCTTGCTTAGAGCCTGACACGAAGCATGGGGTTGGATACAAAGCAAGCAGATCATTTTCAGCTCAGCTGTGTTTTAGCTCATATTTCTAGTATATAGACTAGCCTTAGACATCTCATCTTCATCCATTTTCTGCTAGTGCAGAAATGATTCAGAAGCCACAGTAGTGGCAATGGCAACACGGTATCTCCACTGCACATTCAGGCTGCTGGTTAAACTTTTATTAATGGCCCTCTATTTTGTGAAGCCATGCAAAACAGCCAATATATTCATGGCTTTGAACTTACTAAATTTAAGACTAGGGTAGGATTTAAGAACTTCTTCCTCAGGCAGGTTCAACAGCGTGCTTAGATATACTGCACTTGGAACAACATAGCCTTTGTCTATTTAGAGACTTTATGGCTACTATTCAAGAACTGTAATTTATTGAAAAACTGTGGTGATACATAAATTGAATTTTACCAAGATAAAATGTTTGTCTTGAGATATAACAAAGAAAGTACTTACAAAGTTTTAGCCTGTAACCAGTTCTCTGGGTTTTCCTGTGAATGCTTTTGACAGGTACGATATCGAACCAGTAGTGTTACAATTTCACCAATAAATGCATGTTTTCATCAAAACTTCTTTTTTCCTTCTCTACCCATTGTATAAAGAGAATTCTTGTTCAGAGACCCATAACTCAGTATGTTTAATTAAAATAACACAGAAAAAATATTATATTGGGTTGTTACATTGATGTGCTGTACTCCTTAGTTATTTAAAGCTTGGTAACAAGTCAGAAGTGTCAATAACACAAAGACAAGCATTGACAAGTAAAACAAATGCTTTCCACACTGTCACCATTTCAGAACTGTGAAATGCCCAGAGGAGCGCCTTTGTCCCTCATTTATTCAAGGACTCGTGTATTTCTATATCATGCTGTAAATACCATGGTAAATGAGACAGACTGAAGGTCAGAAAGAACTTAGTTCCAGGTCTCAGCCTTACTAATGCAACCATGTAGATCTGACTGATATATTTTTCAGGAAACACTGTTGTCAAGTCTGTCAGCATTTCACAGGAATAAAAATGACAGCATACTTTTTTCTGTGATATGTTTCCTGTATTAGGGGAGTTTAGGACTGGCTTTTTTTTCCTTTTTCATTTTATTTCCTTTCCTTTTTTTTTTTTTTTTTTTTGTTGTTGACATTATCTCATTATGTCCAGAGCTTTCTGTTTCTAGACAGATCTCCCATAATGCCACAAATATCTTTCAGGGAGCATGACATCAGGTTTTTCCTGATCTCCATTTTCTTGTCTGATATTTTGTCTCATTGGCAAGACTATCGCTATCTCAGTTTATTTCCGCTATTAAGGTGCTCAGACCCAAACCTTGTCAGCTGGGTTCTTATCTGATTATTGAAGCTTGAGGGTTTTTTTGAATGTTAGTAATTTATCTCGTTGGAGACAGACCTTCCAAACTGAATCTTCACATAGATTTGAATCTCACCGAGTTATCTCCGGCATTGCTGACTGTCAAACTGAGGAAATTTTTAATAAGTGTGAGAGAAAACAGATCCTTTTCTTCAGGATATTAACCTATTTTCCATGACTCTTAACCATTAATTGATCTTGTGATCTAACTATTATGGTATTCTAGTTTCTACAATAAAGTTGCATGAAGAAACCAGGAGATGTTTTTCATGATTTTCACAAGGAAGAATCTGATTTCCACCAATTCTTTTGGACAGTTCAGAAACATGTTTCTATTGGCAACTGTATTCCTTCAGATGCTGGGAACCTTGCTTTCATGCAGCACTGGACAAACTCCAAATGGACCTTCTTATGGCAAACCTGTCCATCGAGGAATGCTCCCCTTTTTTGGTTATTTGAGTTATTATACAATGTTCTTACAATAAAACAACTCTATTAATAATTTCTACTGTCAAAGAAAAATCTGTTCACATGAGAAATTCTTGCTGCACTAAGGCAAGGCCAAGACCAAGTGGAAGCTGCCTGTGGGGTCCTCTGTTACAGTGAGCTGCCTGAGTTCATCCTGCAAAATAAGGCATTCTCAAGACCACCTGAAGACACAGCAGCACAGCATGATGTACAGTTGCTTCCTAGTTAGAATCAAGGCATCCCACACTGTCATCCACATCCAGCTTAGTCTTCCAAAGATATAATCACAGAATCATATAATCACGGAATATCCTGAGATGGAAGGGATCCATAGGGATCATCAAGTCCAACCCCTGGCTCCACACAAGGCCAGACAAGGGTCAGACAAGCATGCGACTGAGTGCATTATCCAGAAGCTTCTTGAACTTAGTCAAGGTTGGTGCAGTAACCACGATTATGATGGCAGAATATGTAACCAAGGTTTCTCAGGCCCCATGTTCAAGATTCAATAGAACACATGTGATCTGTTCATGGTCATGAACTCCTTGAAGACAAAGTCTTCTGCAAGGTTCCCTATAACCTGGTGCAGCCTGATATTTGTTTACTGTTATGCACCTCTGGCCAGCCAAAAAAAAAATAGAAGAGGAGGCTGAGGGGAGACCTTATCACCACTTACAACTACCTGAAGGGAGGTTATAGAGAGATAGGTGATGGTCTCTTCAGCCAGGTGACAGGTGATAGGACAAGGGGGAATGGCATGAAGCTGTGCCAGGGCAGGTTTAGATTGGATGTTAGGAAAAAATTTTTTACTGAGTTGTCAGGGCCTGGAACAGGCTGCCCAGGGAGGTGGTCGAGTCACCTTCCCTGGATGTGTTCAAAAAAAGAGTAGGTGAGGTACTTAGGGATATGGTTTAGTTTAGGATGCGAATGGTTGGACTTGATGATCTTAAAGGTCTTTTCCAACCTTGTGATTCTGTGATTCTGTGATTCTGTAATTACACTGGTTTTACTAATTGCTTATATGATACAGGACAAGAGCCAAATTCTTACTATAGATTTACTGTAAATAGAATGAATGTTATGACTAATAAAATCAGATATAATTCTAATTCAACTGAGGTCAGAAGCTCAATGCTACAGTTTTTTGTCAGACAATGAAGAGTATTTATTAGAAATTATTCAGCATTTTAAAGGTATGCTTCAAGTTTATATTCAAATATAATTCTGGAATTAAAATATTTACAGCATTAAATTTTGTTATGGGACTACAGACCACCAGATTTTGTTTATACTCTTTATTTTGTCATTCTCCTACTAATTTCCAATTTCTCAACTTATTCTCTCTACAGCCTTTTTCATGATCCCTTTCTCCTCCCCATCCCCTTTGAGGGGGGCTGTGCAGTGTGAATGAGTGGCTGCGTGGTGTTTAGTTACTGGCTGGGGCTAAGCCACAACACCGTCTAAATAAGTCAAGCAAGAAATCTAGAGAAATTACCATTAAAGCATTATGGTTAAGAGTAGCAATAGCTGCCATACATGTCACCTCCCTCTGCTTCTTCTTCAGTGGCAGAAGCATGTGGAGCAGGGAGCTGTGCAAGCAGATAATGGAAATTGACTGTCTAGACTGTGCCTATTGGAGGAGCCAATGACAAAGGAGCACTGACAATGTAAGGCATTTACAGCCTTGACTTCTAGTAATGTGGAAGAAAAAAATTTCATGATGGGAGAAATAGATTCAAAATACTGAAATAAATCAAGGAAATTGTGATGTTATAAGAAACTGTAACTTTTAAGTCTAGCTTATCTTCCTAGTTTCAGTCATAGAAATTTAGATTATCTCCTCCAAGGTCAGGGTAATAACAGACAGTGTGACTGGAAAAGATATCTGGATCACTGTTGTAGGCCCCACAATTCGTAAAATCAAGATGCTCAAAAACCTAGAATATAGGGTGGAAATCACACAGAGTATTAGCAGGTTCATGCCTTCTAAAATATTCCTTCAAAGATATCCAGCAATGTATTAATTGTTTTTCTAGGCAAATCTGTAATCCTATCTTTTCTGTATAATAAATATCACAGTGTAAATGCCATATTTAAAAGCATTCTACTCTGACTCTTCAATTATTTCTTGAACTAAATATATCCTATTGAAAGAACAATTTTTTTACTCTGGCAGCCTTAGATTACATAGATATTAAAAACTTGGTATAGAAAGTGAACTGCTGGACTCAGTATTGGTGTACCCAAATTCCAGCGATATAAAAATATTAATGATGTGATTACAGGAACTCTGAATGATGAGTACTTGATGTAAGCAGATATTTATAACGGTAAGGAAAGTGAGTGTGTGTGTGTGTGTGTGTGTGTGTGTGAGGAATGGAAAATGTTCTTGAGAACTTGGTTAAAAAAAAAAAATCAATGGACAATTCAGTCTTCAAAACTGCCTGATGTCACAGAACATATAGGGAATACCAGGGGTGTATAAGCACATTATAGTTTTGGCACTGTAAAAATTTTATTTTACTAGCATTAGCTTTTTAGAGTTATTGTTTTGATATGCTTTAATGATCTACCATGTATGCTCCCATAATGTTATAAATTATATTGAGAAGTTACTGAGAAAAAAAATGGATAAGAAAGTTAAAATTGCAGATTATAAAGAAGTGATATGAGATTACTTTGGATAAATAAATACAAAGAAGTTACATCAGCAAGAGACAAAAAGGAAGTAGTAGATGTAAATCATCAACTTAGATATACACATTTCAATTACATTTGATTATTTTAAAGTCAACTGACTTTCTCCTCCCAAATCTAGGGGAGGATTCTGGCACCAGAATAGAAGAAAATGCAGTCCACAGGCAGCTGCAACCCTGCAACTAAATTTATGCCTGTACACTAAGGAGTGCCAGGGTCCATCCTTTCATCCTAAAGCCAATTGGCATAACATTGTCAAGTCTATCCTATTAAAGAGACATATTTCCTGGAAGAGGCTGTTCTATTGGAGAATAGTCACTGGTTCATACTAAGAACAAGATGATGCCTCTTCATGGAAAAATACTCCTTGTCCCAGGCCAAATCCAGGATGCATTGCTTAATCCACAGTATAACAAGATGGCCAGTTGAGATGTAGGGCCTGGGCCTGGCACATTTTAACTTACTCCAATGGATGTAGATCCTGTCTTTAATCATGTAATCTGCAAAAACGCACTTGAATCTTATTTAACCTGTGTCTGATTTTCATTTTAGAGTAATTTCTTTGATTTCTACCTTGTTAGAGTGTTCCTGTAAAGCTGCTCGATAGCTGGGATTTAACCACACACATGTATGACATGTTTGATGCCCTAAAATCCAGGCTCATGCCTCAGTTTTCTATATTTATTGACATATGTCAAGATGACAGAAAATAATTTATAGGGGGACCGTGAAGAATTATATTAACTGTGAAAATAGTTGTAACAAACCTGTAGTGGAAAAAGAGTAAGAAAAGGCTAAGTGACTTAAGAATTGAAGCATATTTAAACATGGATAATATTTTAGTAAGATGCAAAAGGTTAAAATTCTGATGAAGCATATAATTGATTGCATGCTTCTTTCTTATCTGCAATCTGCAGATGCTTTCTCCACAAAACTTGTCTTATCTTGTTTTTTAGTTGGGTTTTTTGGGGTGTTTTTTTTGGTATGTGTGTGTGCTTTGAAGTCACAGTGTATTCAGACTTCATACATAAAGAGTTATCAATATCAGAAACAGACCTGGAACAAAAGGTCATTAAGGTCCAGCACAGAGCTTTCAGCAAGATTGTTTTTACTCTTGGTGTGTTTTGATATTTATCTTCAGATACCAACCAGACTTTTAGTTTAACTGAAAACACACCACTAAAATTGAAACCAGCAATATGCTTAATTCCTCATGTTGCACAAACTACTAATAACACAGAAAGCCACAATAAGTCATTGTCATAATTGTTCGTGTTTTTATTATTGATACATGGATTGGTGCATTAGCAAGAATGAAGGAATCTCCAACAATCAATGAATGATTTAATTCTTTGAGTACTGAGGTGTTCTTTGGGAACTGATTCCCAAAGGTGAATTGTGTTTGTGCTCTGTGTTCTCCAAACATAGGCTGTGATGCCAGGACAACAATAAAATGCACCTCTATGAGCAGCTGACAGAAGTGAATGAGACTCTGAGTATTGCCAAGTTCCAGCCAGAGTGATTTTGAGTAGCAGGATTTGACCTCTTGTTGGGCAGGTAGGAAAGCAGACCAGTGCTGTTTTAGCAGCAGGTTTTTCTGGGTCCAATAATCTCAAATGTGGTAAGGGAAAGTAGAACCAGGCCAAGAGGTACTAACAGAGTCTTTGCTACCAGGCTTTCATTCTTGACATGCAAATACACATCACACATATAACACAAATGTGGTTTGTTTTGGGGTTTTCTTTGACAGTCATGGGACTTTCTATTTCTCAAAGAAATAATTCATAATGAGACATTTTAAAAGAAGTAGTGGGAAGATTTAAAAGGATTATAATGAAAAAAAAAAGAATTAGGTAGTTACTTCTAATTTTGATTCATATATAAGGAAGGCTCAAAGAAATAAATGTTTTTTAAAAAATAAAAAATGATGCTGTCATGCAGACTTCACAATTATTTTTTCATTATGTCAGAAGAAACTGTGACGACTGAGATTTGTGGGCACAATGGGGAAGTTGTGCATGATTTGTGCAATATCTAATGTTGGAGGTTGTACATAAACCTAATTAGTATACCTATTTACATAACCTATTCCATACATGTTTCTTGGTTCTCTGGCATTTTCACCAATGGGTCTCCTTGCTTCTCCTCCTGCTTTCTCCTCTGGATAATCCAACATATTGAATATTGGTAGCTACTTTATTTAAAGTTAAAACATCCAGAGGCCTGCTTTAATCACTTGAAAAGGATCTTTCTGAACCTTAAAATGTAACTGAATGATTCTGCTGTTGTGCAAATCACAAGGCTGAATAACTTTGCCCACTGCAATAAACAGTACAAAGTCCATAAACAAGGATTATTCACCATTTCAGTTTTTTATCGCAGTTTATTTTTTTTCATGCACTGTTTCCTCTATAATATCCACCTTTTCTGCAAAGTAAGTTGGCAATGTAGTTAACTTACTGTGCAATAGGTTATATTTTATATATATGTATATATATGTGCGCTAGTTATATCCTGGGCTGTATCAAAAGCAACGTGACCAGGAGGTCAGGGGAGGTGATTCCCATCCTCTACTCTGCTCTCATGAGACCCCACCTGGAGTGCTGTGTCCCCAGTACAAGAAAGACATTGAGTGGTTGGAACAAGTCCAGAGGAGCATCACAAAGATGATCAGAGGGCTGGAAGACATCTCCTGTTAGGACAGTCTGCCCTCCCTGGCAGTGTTCAGGGCCAGGTTGGATGGGGCTCTGGACAACCTGGTGTAGTGGAGAGTATTGCTGCCCATGTCAAGAGGGTTGGAACTAAATGATTTTTCAGGTGCCTTCCAACCCAAAAAATTCTGTGATTCTATGACAAATACAGCTACAGCAGTTCACTAATGGTTGTTAGATGTCCATGAAACAGGGGAGAATTTGTTCATCCAGTCTGTATAAGATTTCTTTTAAAAGTCCTCTTATGTATAGTCTTGCTTTTGTAGGAAGAGAAATAGCATTACTCTTAGTCATTCAGATTGGTGTCCTAATAAATTTTCACCTGAAGAAACTTGTATAATGACAAGCATGTTTGTGTTATTTAAAATATGAATGCATAAACTATGAATTTCTGCAAGCCCCAGAGAGCAAACACCAGCCAGCTCAAGGCCAGAGTCGTTGTTGACCAAGGCCGAACTCATCAGTGATGGTCACAGCACCTCTGGGAATCACATTTAAAAAGAAAAAAAACACAAGCAGCCACTTTTTGCCACCAGAGATGGGAGAGAGAAGATGTAAGATGCCATGCAGACACCAAGGCCAGGGAAGTGGAGGGAGGACGTGCCCGAGATGCCGGAGAGAAAGATGCCCCTGCTGCCCATGGAGAAACCCATGGTGGAGTGGGTGTTCCCCCACAGCCCATGGAAAAGGTTGAGACCCCAGCTGCAGCCAGTGGAGAGGCCCCATGCTGGAGCAGGTGGAGACATGCAGGAGAAGCTGTGACCTGTGTTGGAGCAAGCCCCTGCCAGCACTTGCAGCTCATGGAGAGAGACAGAGACACAGAGATGAGTGAGAGACCCACACTGGAGCAGGTTTGCTGAGGGGGAGGCTTGTGACCCCATGGAGACCAGGCTGGAGAATTCTGGGCTTGAGAGACTGACACATTCTATGATTTATGACTGCACACCATAGAAGTGACCCACGCTGGGGCAGCTCGTGAGGAGCTGAAGCCCTGTGGGAAAGATCTCATGTTGGAGAATTTCATGGAGGACTGTCTCCCATGGGTGGGACCCCACGGTGCAGCAGGGGAAGGGTGTGAGGAATGCTGCCCCTGGCTAAGAAGGAAACCAACTCATGTGGAACTGACCAAAACCCCCATTCCCCCAGTCCCTTCCTCCCTGTGCCACAATAGGGGGAAGAAGGAAACAAAATCATGACTGAAGTGAAGTCTGAGAAGAAGGGTGGTGGGGGGGAGGTACTTCAAGGTCTGGTCACAGCTCTCATTATCTGACTCTGGTTCCACTGGGTGTGCAGTGTGGTGTAATAAATCAGTTTCCTTTATTCTGTGTCGAGTCTATTTTGCCCATGATACTGATTGCTGGATGATCTCTCCCTGTCTTTATCTCAACTCCTAAGCCTCTCAATTTACATTTTCTCCCCTGTCCAGCTGAAAAGGGGAGTGATAGAGCGGTTTTGGTGGGCGTCTGGCCTCCAGCCAGGGCCAAACCAACACATACATCCTAAGCATTTCAAAATGGCAATGTGACCTTTCCAGCAATGCAATTTCAGGAAACGAATCAGATTTTCAAGCACCTTGTTATGAAATTCTTAGAGAAAGACATTCCATCTAAACGATAGTAAAAGGATATTATATTTTCTTTGCCAAGACATTTGGTAGCTAGGAATAATGTTAATTCCTTTGTAGACCAAGAAAACATTCAGTTAAAACACTAGCAAATAAATGAAATGAAACCCAAGTAATAGCTATTAGATGTTTTTCAAGGTTATAAATTACAGAGGGTTTCTATCCAAATTGGTATTGGACTAAAAGGATACTTCACACCATACTAAGGCTTTTAATATGTTTTTAACCACAATGACATTAATAATTTCTTCAAGAGATTGAAGGAAATAGAGAAATGGGCTTTTATAATGAAAATGAATAATACCATTTATCGACATCTTAGTGCTAAATTCAAATTACTTGAAATACTTATTCAGTGTATTGAAATGCTTATTCAATGAATATGTAAATTAAAGAAAAAAAATATTAATCCCTTTCAAACTTGAGCTTTTGTCAAATCACATGTATTGTCCTTATCTATAAAACCTTCTCCTCAGTGCCAAACCTGAAACTTTGTCAATAATTTCACCCTCTGAATGTTAATCTTACGTAGACAACACATCTTTAAAATTTTACATTTTTCTCTTTCCTGTATTTTCCTCCATCTTTATATGAACATATAAAAACATGATTTAAATAGATTATTTTGATGTCCATTTTTGAAATTAGTATCTATTGTTCAATTTCTGTTCTAGTTAGTATATTAAACTAACACAGCACATTAGGAGGCATGTTTGTTTTGTGCTGTAATCAAATCCCAAGGTTGTTTTAGGCAAAAAGCACAGCTATTAAGTAAGAAGGGGGAAAAGGGAAAACCCAACAATTTCTCAACATTCAATTATTATCTAAGGATTTATTACATGGAGAAAATGAGACAATCATGTGTATTCCTGTGTTCTGAATATGGATTGATTAACGTTATAAGATGAGCTATGAAATTTGCATGCATTTATCTGAGAAACTAATGGGAAGTCTCAATTTTCATCTTAAGGAGTTGTAGAAGTTTCCTGGATGGCACTATTAAAATGCTAAAAAAAAAAAATAAAATCAACGTCACACATGAGCTTTCTTTGTAGCTGTAAAAATTATTCATGTAATAAAGCTGTGGTCATTTTCAATGCTGGCATTCATTGTGTTATTAATCTTGTTTCTGAAAAGCTTATGTTCTCAGCAACTGAAAAAGATTCCCTCGTTCCCTGGAGAAGAAAATTCTTCAAGAAAAATCGACTAAAATTTAGCTGAACTGACATTAACATTACTATTCTTCTATGGCAAGCATGATTTTTCAATATGCTTCTGAGCAAAGAACTGTTTTTCAGTTCCCTATTTAGGGATTTGGATTTGCTATTAATATAGCTCAAAACAGAGTTTGACACGATGCACCTGTGACTATGGCTGAATATAAGAAATCCACACAATGGGATCGCTACTTACCCTTTGCTCTCTGCCTCCCGACAAGCAGACTCATAAGGGTTATTCTTTGGGACACCATTCATCTCCACCAGGTTTCTTAATAATAATTCTTCCTGAACATTCACCCTTACATTCTTACAGTGTTACCTTGAGTGATTCATTAAGATCTGAAGGAAACTAGTGATACACTGGGTCAAATAAAGGAGAAAAGTAAGGTTTTCCATTATGGCCCAACAATAGCCACTGCTGGGCCTGGGACCAGAGCACAATATTATCTACTGATTTCCTTCTAAAGTCTGTGTAAGCTTAAAGGATGTCACATATTTCTAGCGGTGTTCCCAATTGTAGATACTGGGAATTATCTCACTGCATGGCAAAAGTGCTCATAGAAAGCCTTTAAATTACACTGATCAGAAACTTTACTTGCTTCACGCCTGATAGAAGATAGATCAGCATTTGTTATAAACCTCCCCTGCAGAAATTAATAGATTAGGCAGAACTGGGTTTAGCCCTAGAAATCTCATTTGCTCTGTTGTTGTTTCTGCCAAGACTTTCCTCTTCTGTGGGTGGAAAGGGGGTGTCACAATATACTGCAGTTTGCAGAAAATTTTTACTGTGAATCTAATTTAGTAGCAATTCTCCCATCATGATCCTTACTTCAGAGAGCTGGATTGCACCTTCAGACTGCTGTTTGCTTCTTGCCAAGTAGATAAAGATCTTCTAAACTTATTTGGGACTCTGTTCTTTTTGATAAGGTGCTGTAAGATTAACTTTCCTGAAAATTCACTACCTTGTTGTGGCAACCTCACATGGAACATACTTTAGAAGTGCAATGCTCCTTTTGGAGCATGAAGGGGAGAAAAAAAATGTTTTCATATTTTTTTATTTGGAGACCAATGCAAGCAACATCTTTGAAGGTATAGCATATGCAGCCCTGTGGCATCTCAGCCACACAGTAAGAGGCCTTATTTATGGAGCAAGGAGAGATATCAACTCTGCTGCTACAATGGGCAATGTTATCTTTGACAAAAATATGCATAAACCACCTCTCTTGGGTCCTTTTGCCTCTGACAAAATGAAAAAAATAACACAACTTCTAGGTACCACTGCAGAAAAAAATAAGATAGATACTGGAAAGTTTGGATCATGAAGGTATCTGGGGGGGCAGGGGGGAGAGGATGAGGGTGGTGTCATAGAAAGAAAATGCTTCTGTTAGAGCCAATATGGATGATCTTAAAGGTCTTTTCCAACCTAAATGACTCTAAGCAAGGACTCAGGATTACTGAATAGTCTGAATGGCACTGGAATTATATGCAATGTCCATTTACATCCACACTAATTCAGATTAATCTGACATCTATTTTTTAAAGATAATTGACAGAAATTAGCAAAACAAAAACATTTAATCCAGTCTGAAAGGAAGTAGGCATGTAAGTTCTCTGTATAGTGAAGAAGGAGATCCTGTGCATGTCTTAAAGGAATGAGGATATCTGAGTCAAACTTCCAGATTGGGAGTGTCTGAAAGCTCACCTTTCTCATCTGTAGTATCACCTCCCTATCAGTGTTCAAGGCCAGGTTGGATGGGGATTTGGGCAACTGGTCTAGTGTGTCCCTGCACATGGCAGGGCATTGGAACTAGATGGTCTTTGAGGTCCCTTTCAACCCAAAGCATTCTGTGATTTTATAATTCTATGATCACGTAACTAAAACCCATGTGAAACTGCTTCACTGATTGCAATTTCTTCTCAGTCTTTGGCACTAAATTAACTCCTGTGGCTAAGAACTTCACTGAAGGGCAGTGACCACCTTTTGCATAATAACCTGGTGTTTGTAGAGTAGCTAGGTGTCCTGGGTTTTAGCTGAGGTAGAGTTAATTTTCACAAGAAACTTGTAGGGGATGAAGCTGGGACAGGTGACAGGACTGGACAGACAAGCTAAAGGCATAGGTATATCCATACAATATTATGTCATGCTCAGCAGATAGAAGGGGGATAGCTGGGGAGGAGGGGCTGCTTCTCAGGGACAGGGTAGGCATTAAGCTCCAAGAGAGTATTGTGTATCACCCACTTCATATATACTTTTATATGTACTCTGCCACGGATTCTTCAGGGTTTTGGGTGCCCACGATGCGGGGAAGCAAAACGAACTCAATATGAGTGATCCAACTTCACTTTATTGCTTACAACACAAGGCTTATATAGCCAAAGAAACATACGTGGGAACATCTCATTGGTTATTCTAAACATATACGGTTACACCTATTGGTCAACTGCCTTGTTGCTAGAGCTCCTGTCTACAAGCTAGCTGATCACGTGCAAGCCAGCTGCTTGTGCCTACGTGCTTCACGTGCACCCCATCCTGCTTAGGGCTCCTTAGTTCCCGCCTTGCCTGTCTCTACTGCCAGTACTTTTCCATTGTTAAGGCTTCAGTACCACCACAGAGACCTTGCTTGGACACTGGTTCATGTCCTCCCTGGTCCCTTAACCATTCACCCACAGTACTCTTGTTATTTTCCTCTTCCTTTGCTGCCTTTGTAAATTATCCCAACCCACAGGTTTTATCTTTATCTTCCAATTCTCCTTCACATCCCACAAGTGGGTGACGAGAAGTGAGTGAGCAGCCGTGTGGTGCTTAGCAGCCGCCTGGGGTTAAACCACAACACAAGACTGATGGAACTCAGCATGGTGAAAAATTTAGATGCTATCATTACAGATACACAAAATCAGGGATGGAGCATGTGCTGGTTTTGGCTGGGGCAGTTATTTTTCTTCATAGTAGCTAGCATGGGGCTGTGTTTGGGTTTTGTGCTGGAAACAATATTAACAAACAGAGGTGTTTTTGTTATTGCTGAGTGGTGCTTACACAGAGCCAAGGCTTTTTACGCTCCTCACACCACCCCACCAGCGATGGGGCTGGAAGTGCACAAGGAGTTGGGAGGGGACACAGCTGGGACAGCTGACCCCAACTGACCAAAGGGATATTGCATAACATATGACATCACTCTCAGCATATAAAAGCTGTGGGGAAGAAAGGGGTGGGAAGGAAGGGAGGGATCGTTTGGAGTGGTGGCTTTTGTCCCCCCAAATCACTATTACACATGATGGAGACCTATTTCCTGGGGATGGCTGAACCCTTGCCTGCCCATGGGATGTGGGGAATGAATTCCTTGGTTTGCTTTGCTTGTGCACATGACTTTCACTTTACCTATTGGACTGTCTTTATCTCAACTCATGAGTTTACTCATGTTTACTCTTTCCATTCTTTCCCTAGTCTTGCTGCAGGGGTCGGAGTGGGTGGGGGGTGAGGGGGGTGGGTGAAGAATGAGTGAGCAGCTGTGTGTCACTTAGCTGCCTACTGGGGTTAAACCATGACAATATGTTGACGTTATCTTGAGTGTATTGTGCTCTCCCTCATGTTTAGTTTCTATAGACCTTACAGAAGTCTAGAATTTTACCCAACACACCAGGAAAAAATAATTCAAGTTTTTCCAAACAATATGAGAGGAAGAAAGGTATTTCTAAAAAGTGGAATAGAAGTTGTGTAGAGATAGCTTTGAATGCAGTAACACTGCTAACTGAATGAAGTAGGAAAACCAATTTTTGCAGTGTTTTGCCATGGTGTATTTATCCTGCTTGTTTACAAGAAGAAGTAATATAGCACTCTCATTTTACAGCAAGTATATTCAAAGCTAGTTTTAGTCTAGCAATGCAGTCTTGCATCGTATCAGACTCCAAAGGCTTGCAAATGCACTTGGCCATGACAGTTATTTGTGAATGAAGCAAGTAATGTAACATGAGGGAAATTAAAATACATAGTCTCAATCCACAACTGGGTTTTGTCACTAGGAAAGTTAGTGCTTAGATATGTCATACTGCCATGATTTTTTCTAAATGGTGGTACTGCTGTGAAATAGGAGTAAAGTCTTCTAATAACATGATGTGTTTCTGGTGGCTTTCCTTTCCATGGTCAGGGGATGAGGTGATAGTGCTATTTAAGGCTGGGGAGAGGACATTTACTCCTATGCTCATAAATGTAGTTACAGTAGTATCTTTTAAAGTTTTTCAGTTATCATCCCTGGTAGAATGATGTTACACAGTGTAACAATGTATATGTTATGTAACTTCAATATTTCCACCCTCTTTCTTACTCTCTTTTGAAATGCTACCACTGAGACCTTTGTGCATGTTATCCCCAATGTTACTGTAATTACTTTTCATGTTGTCAGCAAGATGAGCATATCTGAGTCAATGTTTTCTGTTGCTGTCTTCCTCATATTGGACAACAGTGCTGCTTTTTGGGCTCAGGTGGAAAACATGCTGCACCAAATGTAGAGCTGCCATGAGAAAATTGCTTTTCTTTTGACTTCACTGGTATTTTTCTACCCTCACAATTTTGGAGCAAAAAAGAATCATGATTCTGAGCTATATTTTTCTCCTTTTTTGATGATGCCCTTCACTCAGGGCTTTGGCTAAATGCCAACATATAGCCCACAGGACATTGACATATTAGCTAGGTTTCCCTTAATTTTATTTTTAATCAAGCAACATATATTTCTGTCCTCTTCTGACCTACTTTCTATCAGTTACTGCAGCTGTATCAAAAAAGTCAGCTTTCCATTTCTCCATATTTTCCTAGTAAAAATAATGTTTTTTCTTCTTTATTGTGAATGTGGGTAGAATATAACCGGTCCTGTTTCCTTGCTTTTGGAGAAATATTGACTTCATGTTGGTCTTTATGTCATTTACCGGCCAGTAATGTT
Organism: Porphyrio hochstetteri; assembly: GCA_020800305.1. Taxonomy (NCBI): domain Eukaryota; kingdom Metazoa; phylum Chordata; class Aves; order Gruiformes; family Rallidae; genus Porphyrio; species Porphyrio hochstetteri. The sequence continues at coordinate 38,889,740 of CM036905.1, forward strand.
GAAACAAACCACCTTTCTAAAGCATCCCAGCAGACTGACTGCAAAAGGATATCTAAAAGAACAAAAAGATATCTAAAAAAAATAAAGATGAAAGAGTGATGCTGAATATAGATATATTAAAAGCAAAAACATGCCCTTTTCTAACTCTGAACTAAAGGAAGCAAACAAACCCTAAGCCAAACCCCATTTCTTGTCGTGTGGACTAATGTTCTATTAATAATACTATTTTAAAAGGTTATTAGGAGAATTTCTTGAAAGCAGTTTTTACAGTAAGGAGAGATGGCAGCTGGAATGATGACAATCAGAGTCAGAAGGCTCACACACTTTAAATTAGTCACGCTCTGCCCTGAACTGCCATAATCTAAATCCACAACAACATTTCGCTCCTCCAACTATTGCTGCATTAAGGTTCACAGAACATAAACAGCAACTGTGTAGCTTGTAAATCAGATAGATAGATGACATGAAAGGTATCTTTGTATAACAAAAGGTTAACATAATCTGCAGGTCCTATATTTATTTCCCAGCTCAATAAAATTCAAGGTAGAATTTCACTTTTCAGCATTAAACATAAGAACTAAAAAGTAGCATTTATCTTGAACTTCTACCATCAAAATTTCATATAATAAAACATATGCAAACAGAGTTTCAGATATGTTTGGTCACAAGTCTTTCCATCTCAGGGTGATTTTGTTGTTGGTGGTGGTGGGGTTTCTGGGTTTATTTTGTTTGTTTGGTTTGTTTGTTTGTTTGTCTTTTCCCCAGAACTTTGTAATAAGCTCCTATCAAATATGGGATATAGAGTTTTAGTATATATAGCCACAAATTTGACAAAATTTTTCAGATACTATGCATGAATCTTGACATTCTTTTTATACTATAATACTATTTATTTTCTAATGATATTGCAGTAATATTGAAGTCTTTTATGAAATTGCTCGCTTGTCTTTGTATCTCCTAACTTGATAAATACTAGAAAACAGGAAAGGCTCAGTTTTGGCTTCCTTATTCTTCATCTTAATCAGAGAAATTATTGATATAAGAAGCTCTTAATAAATTTGAACAAAACAGCTTACCTGCAACATCAATACAGTATTGATCTCGGGCACACATATGAAAAACATGACTATTGCTATTATTGTTCTTCTCTATTTGTCTTTATTGTTTGATAGCAAGATATTATGTTTCTGAAGAAGGAACAGAGCTTTAAAGGTCATATGTACATCTACATTTTATCAAAGTACAAAGATACTTGAAAACTATTTGAATTCTGTGCTCTTCCTTAGAATGATTCAATATAATTTATGTTTCAAAATTAATTTTTTTATTTTTTTATATCTTTACACATGTTAAAATTACTCAAACGATATGAAGTTTCAGTAGATATTGAAAGGTGGATTGTTGGCAGAAATGAACAGTAAGCAACAGAAACAACAAAAAACCCCCAGAAAAATGTAAGGTTTCCGTAAGTTTTTTTACATGGGATAACAAATGGTTTGGTTTTACTGGACACCAATGACTGTCATTGCCATTTAAAGCCCATAAAAATCAGAAGAAATTAATAAAGCCATAAAGCCATTGTGTATGATGGTACCTTGCTGAGATTTTTACTCAGTGTGGTTTTTGCTACCGAGAAAATGCATGCCCAGATCTTTTTTAAGTAAAGTAGGTCCCATCTTGACATCGGTAACAGTCATAAAATGTATGCTTCTCTTCCCAGATAAAATGGGGAGTATAATTTACATTAGCTAATGAAAACTTTCTTCTAGATTCATTTGAGTTTACAGCAGCCAAATAAAATTCTGGCAATTCTAAGCCACACACAGAGATCCTTTTTATAGTCATGAAAAAGAGATGTGACTCTTCAGGCAATTATCCATACCATCATAAGGCAGATGCCACATGGAGATGTCTTTCCAGTAGCTTTGCATAGGTTACACGCTTGCTTTTTAGAAGAATAGATAAAGTGATGCAAATGCCATCCATCAAAAGCCAAATTCAGCAACTGTTTGTTTGGGTTTTTTTTAATATTTAATTATACATTTAAGGATTTTACTATATAAGAAACAAAGTAAAATAAACAAACATCCCCCCCCCCCCCCCCCCCAAAAAAAAAACCCCACACAAACCAAAAAACCAAACTAAAACAAACCAAACAAAATTAATCAACAAAAGGAGCAGGAGCCAGAAGAATTACATCATCCTTGTACTTGCATTATTCACAATTTGCTTGGCATAATACTCACCTGCAACTCCTATTAACATCTGAACCACTTTGGTATCCTGGCAAGGCTGGAGAAATATGTGACTTGTGGAACAGACTAATGAGTTATCTCAAAAACATGAATTTTTTTCTCCTAGCTGCCATCCAATTATCTCCATCACTTTACCATTATTTTGTAACACCTATATTGACTCTGAAAGTAGTTTTAGACACTAAAGAAAACATGTAAAACTTTTACTTGATATTCAAAAGATTAAATGAATTAAAAATAGCCACATTTTAAAAATACCCCCGTGGACAGCCAAACAAATGAAGTTGAATTTCCTCTGGTTTTGCAGCTTGAAAATAGATTCTATCTAATAAAGTAAAAACTCTGACTAATGCCTTTCATGCATTTGGCATGTTGGTGACTTCTCTGTGTTATATCTAATGACAAACAGAAATATATTGAGCTTATCCATTTGGGTATTATGGGTAATTTATCTTGTTTTTCATCAGGGCATTTGTTTTCACATAGTTTGTATTACCACACATTGACTTTGGGATAACAACCCTATGGTGTGGGGTGAATAAAATTGCCTATGAACTAGATAACAATAGACTGAAATAGTTAAATGGATTCCATTGTTAAATGGAATCCTGTTAAAATTGCTTTGATTGTATCAGGGCTCAGTGTTCACAGCTACTGACCTTCAGACAATCATGGATGAATATTGATTTTAGAGACAAATACCTTCAAAAATTCAAGGCAAATAACACAATTTTATGTAAGGTAGGAGACTAACATAGGAAAAAAGAACACCTTTATTTATTTGTCGTGCATATGGCTGCATCACAACTCAGGTTGCAGAAAAAGAGGGTCAATGTAGCTACAACTATATAATACTTCATCTAAGGCAATGGTGTCCACTGCATTGTTTCATCTCTTTTATATCCTCTGACCCCTTTAAATCCATTTGTTCGTACTGCCCATCCAGCTGCAAGAATGTTATTGAGGAGCAAACCTCAAAGCATATCCTAAGAGAAGCTGCTTCACTTGGAAATCCCATTTCCTAAAGTCACACCACAATACTGTAAAGAAATATCAAACTTAGGATGCAGCCATCCTTTGCAATTTTGCAGAACATTTGCTAGCCCTAATGCACTCTATGATTGACAGGAGGGCTGCAGCCAAAAATCTAAAAAGATTAATAATAGAAAATACACCAGAATCAAATGAGTGACATAAATTATTAAGAGAAGATGTTAGTGAAGTCCTTACACCATGACAAATTCTGAAACTTGTCTATAAATTAATTAAAGCATCATCACTTTTTCTGAACGTTGAAAAATGTGCTTGATAGAAAAGAAGCTAAAAGTAGGTGCATCATCAGAAAAATGAATATTTTTTTCATCTGGGGTGCAATTTTAGGCATATGATTTGCATTTTCACAAACTAGTTATATCTTGTCATCTCATGGTCTAATTATGTTCTGGGATTTTTTTTTAAGTGGTTATCTTTATACCACTCTTACTGTAGATGTCCTGCCAGTATACATTACCTTGTAAGTATTTCTTTTAAATTAGAACAAAGCTGAGTCTGAAGAACTCCTGTCTAGAAAGATAATTGTATGGAAACAGTTGGAGGAGGAAAAGGAGGACAAATGAAATGGCATGGCCTGATCTTTGTTTATGAGAACATTTTTCCATCAGCTGTCTATGGAAATATAATTTCCATTTTGCCTTAAAAATCAGTCAGACAACTTTGCTTAACACATATTCTTCCTTGTCAAACATTTCACTGATGCTTCATTCTGTAGACAGCTTAATAAAAGGTATTTCACCCTTAGCATGCTGCTGAAGTTGTGTGTCATTTTCTTTCCATTTCAGATGACATTTGTGGAAGCAAGAGGCCCAGATACCTTATAAGTAGCATCACTCTTAGGACTGTTAACTCCTTTCTTGCTGCCTACCTTACAATACAGAGAAAAAAGAAATTGTAAAAGGTCTTTTTACTGCAGAGGATAATAAGTAAGAGGAAGCACACACACACACACACACACACACACACACACACACACACACACACACAATATTCTCCCAGATACAAAGAGAGACAAAAGCCTAATAGATGAGTGATGACAGATACAATACCAAAGACCAAATCCAGTCACTAGTTGAGAAGCCATTGAGAAACCCTAGGTACAGTTCTGGAGAAGGTTAATATGGACTCTAACTTGTAAAAAGGCTGAAACAGGAAGAAGACTGATTTGAGATATATGAGGTGTGGGCTGCCTGGGCCTGTGGTATCAACAACTAGAAGGAGAGGGATCTCAGTACTAGACACTGGAGCAGGTGGGAGTCTTGGCCCAGCCACTGGGGTGGGAATGGGCTATGTCCCGTGTCAATTGCCGGGAGGAACTTGGGTTAGTGAGGCAAATGAGAGGCTCTGCAATTAAAACTTCAGAGGCACTATGGATGACAGCCTATGTGCCAGAGGCTGGTGGCAGTGTGAGTGTATTTACCCTAAATCTGGTCTGCCTTGAGCTGTGTATGAAGTTCACTCAAAAACCTCAAGTTGGACTAGGTACAATGGGATTCCGAGAGTCTAGCCAGGCATATTGGGCTGGCAGATATCCATAGTGGTGTCTGAGGAAGAATTGGGATTATTGTCCCCTATAAAATGAGTGTCTGTGTGTTTGCTAGCAAGACTCAAAGTGGACTAGATGGTGAGTAGGGGACCTGTGGGGCCGTTAACATACCCCGGATCTGAGCAGATATGTTGGAGGATAGAGGGGCCATGCCAGTACCTGGAGGATCTATTAATGTACTTGTGAATCTAGAGTGTCATGTGTGTGCCTTCACTTTTGAACCTCAGTCTGGAGCAGATGAAGAGGAGAAGGGGCTGTTTGTGCTTATGCTTTATGTCAGTCCTGTGTGTGGGTGCTGGTGAAGGCAGCACCACATCTGTGGCTGGCATTGTCAGTGGTGGATGTCTCTGTGTGTGTGTGTGTGTGTGTGTGTGTGTGTGTGTGTGTGTGTGTGTGTGTGTGTGTGTGTGTGTGTGTGTGTGTGTGAGGGATACACTTTCAGCCTCACTATAGTTGAGCCTTTAAACAAGGAAGCAGCTGTCACATCACTAGATCTGGGATGAAGGCCCCAGGTGCCCCACATGCCCAGACTAGGCATCAGTGGCCAGGCAGGAGAAGTTGCTAGTCCCAGAGCAGCTCTCATCACTAAACAATAATTGGCTGTCAAAGTATCGTTAAAGTTATTCTGTTTTTTGCTTTCCAGCAGCAAAAATATCATGGTCCTCTATCTTTAAAAACTGACATGTGTTTCATACTTTGTATATAACTCTGGGACATTTTTACTATTTTGAGGCCTTCACAGGTTCTTACCATTTCTGAAGCTTCTCACCATTTCTGAAGCTTCTCATCCTTTCATTCCTACAATATACAGTAAGATGGTCTTTTTTATACCTTTAGAAGCATTACTCCTTTTCCCCTCACAAGCATTACTCCTTTTCCTTCTTGCTTCCATTATGTCTTTCCATGTTAGAGTCCTGTGCTATTTACACATAAATGATTGTTTTCTTCCTCCCAAGGTCTTGCCATAATTTCCATAAAATGTTATTTTCCTGGTTCTCCTCCTAACTTATTAAAAGTTAATTAGGAAGGTATATAGTTGGCTTCTTCCCTGACAAATGTTTGCAAATATATGTAGATATTTTAGAAAAAAATCCCAAACTACTCCAATCAGCTGTATTTTTTTTTTTTCTCTTTATCTTTCCCCTGGGATCCTTATAAAAACTGTACAAAATAGTTTTTTGCAGTGCAGGTCCATTAGGTAAGTAGAGGAGACTTCCATATATGCTTAAAACCCTGCAGCTCATGCCTCTGGAAGTATATCCAGCTCCCTGTTAAAGAATTATGATGGAGAAATTAAATTTAAAAAAATTATAACAATTGCCTTTCTTCAAGGTTTGACCACAAATGAGAATCAGTTGGACCAATTAAAATAGTGTAATAACTGCAATGTAACTCTCTGTGTTTCAAGCAACTGACAAAACCAAAAAGGCTTTGAAAGTTGGAAGGCCATGAAAATTGTCACTTGCTCTAGATGATAACTAACTATGTAGCAGTTGTTTTTGAGAAAATTTTCCCCTATAAATGACAAGAAACTTATACTTTTATCTATAAATTAAAGGGCATAACTGTTAAGGTAAGATATCAATAGGTGAAACTCAATTAAAGGAAAAGTTAATTAATCATCTACAAAGCATTTGATGCTGTCCCACACAGTATCCTTCTCTCTAAAGTGGAGATACGTGATGGATGGACCACTCAGTAGATAAGGAATCAACTGTATGGTAGCACTCAGAGTTGAGTGCAATGGTTCAATGTCCAAATCAAGACCAGTGACATATGGCATTCTACAGGGATTGGTACGGGGACCTGCACTGTTTAACATCTTTGTCAGAGACATGGACAGTGGCATTGAGTGCATCCTCAGTAAAGTTTGCCACCAACACCAAGCTGCGTGTTGTGGTTGACACGCTGGAAGGAAGGCAAGGTAATCACAAGCACAACTACAGGCTGGGAAGAAAATGGATTGAGAGCAGCCCTGAGGAGAAGGACCTCCCTTCCGATGCAATCCATTCTGTGAGTCTATAATTCCTTATAACACATGTACTATAACTGTCTGTATCTATAGGAAGTTATATGGACACATACAGTAGGAAGGATGAGTCAGTAAAGGAAGTAACATAAAATGAAAACACAAGGATGCAAAATGCACAAGGAGGGAAGCAATGGGTTTAGATTTATAATACTTTTTAAAATAGGAAATTAAAAAAAGATATGAAAATACCATAAAAATACTTGGTAACACTGACAAAATCCCTGGAATTTGTGGAAACTGCTCTTTAAAGGCTTTGAAAAGTCAGGGTTCTAATAAATCAGAATTAATCCCTATGACAAAAACTTCTTGGATGTTGACAATAACAACAATAACACCACCACCACCACCACAACTAAGAAGAACAACAAGGAAGTACAATTCTTATTATGGAGGTTTTTGTTTTCTTTTGAGCTTTCTTTTTAGATTTCATACCAGTGTAAGTTTATTGATTTAAAATTTTAAAAATGGGTTAAAAATATGTATTTGCACCACAGCTTCTGTTTTTTATATGTGGCCATGGTATTTGTATTGTTATCTGCTTGATTTTATTTGTCATTTTCCATTTGCAAATTTGCTAAACTCTTAGCATCTTTCTTTGAAAAACAAGAGCAAGGAAGTGACAAAAAGGAGGTAATAATAGGAATGATGTGGCATTTTAGAGGAAAGGCTTAGTCAAACTGTCATATTTTCATTGTCATTATTTGTTTACATGTCAGTAGTGATCAGAGGTCTCAACCTATATCAAAATCCAGCAGTGCCAAAGAAACTGCAGTGCAGCCTATTCTCATAAGAACTTAAACTTAGAATAGTCAAAAGACAGGGTAAAGAGAGAATGGATCCACACACCTCTCTAAATGTAGTACATTGCTCCTATGCTCATCCAGGGAATGAGTCTTGGCTCCCAGGCTAAGTAATGTAGTGTGATCTGGGCCCACACTGCTTGGAACTACCTCTGCCTCAAGTGGAGTGGTGCATTAATAATACAAGGCACCTGTCTCAGGTCTTTTCTAGCTCCCATCTGGTGCTTTGTGGCTCACACACAAAATAACTATTATTTTGTGCACACACACACAATAACTATTATTGTGTGCTTTTTCTAGGTCAAAGTATTGTAATAATACATAGTGAATTTGCTGAATCCAAGTTACAGAATGGCTTTCCTCAATTCCAAGCATTCTGTTACAGTTAGGCTCTTTTTATGACCAAAAGGAGCACATCAGGCACGTGAAGGAGGAATTTATTGTTAGTCTAAGTAAAGTCTTGACAATTTAATCAAACATTTGTTGTTAGACCAGCAAAAATGTTAACTTATTTTATACAGGTAAGGTGATATATGTGGTCAAGATTTCTAGAATAGACCCTGTTATTACACTTATCATTCCAATGCCACTCTGACACTTCAGATCAATGATTTCAGTCTGAGAGGGATGGCTATGGCAAATCTTTGATGTTCCAGGTTCTTCATGCAAATGAACGTGATGTTATTGATGGTTTATTTCTCCCCACTGGAGCATCTGTCTTGCATCATTTTTGCTGATGTGCTTTACACAATATATTGGCTTCCAAGTCTACAGTACATCTAAATTCTCCTCCACATTCACTATATATAAAGTTTTACACATGCTGTATATTTGTTCTTTGTTCTCTGCTAAATTCCAAACTGGTGTTACTCAGCTCATGATGTGGCATCCTTTTCGTGGCTGGTTAATTGGACATTGGTGAGTAGTTGATAGCTTAGGAGGCACCTGATTTCTGCAGAACTGCATAGGGTTATTTTTGTTCCTATTTTTATTTTGCACATTTGGCTGTGTTCGATTTTTCTCCCTTAATAGACTACTTTAAGAGATGCTTATCACAGAATGTAGAGGTGTGCATTTAAATGACTTAACCCATTTCCTCTTCAGTAGCCTTGAGTTTTAAGCAAAGTCCATCTTGTAATTGAAAGTGTTCAATGGCAACCCTCAGTTGTCTGAAAGCTATATTAACTCATTGGAGCAACCTATTTTGGCAGCTGTGCTCATCCAGAAAATAGATAGCATAAAATTCAATGACTTTTTCCCGGAGCATCAGACAAATTTAAGCCACTCATAACATCAATTTACAGAGAAGTGGCAGACTCATAAATTACTTTAGCTTTATAGGTAACATGAAGCAAACATATGGTGGAAAGTGTTTGGAAAGGCGTTTATGAGTCCTGTAAAAATAGTATAATAAAGTTCTAAACAGATTATTCCAGGGTACTTTGTCAAGGCTGATAGGTGTTCCTAATTCTTGGCTCAACTTTCACACACCATTCACTAGTACCAATGGATTTCTCAGCTTTCTGGACTGTTTTTTTGCTGTCTTAATTCATGTTTAGCAGACATTAAATTATTTCTTAAATTATTTTTAATTTTAGAATTTTTTAAGATGATTTACTAGCTACAGCAAAACTTTAAAAATTTGCATTCTTAAAATTCCATTAATTATGTAAACAGACTAAAATCTGTTTGCTACAGAGTAAGAAAAAATAGTAACTGCATATCCAGAACAATAAATACATTGCTGAAATTACATATAAGCAAAAAATCCCATCGACTTTTTTTTTGTGTGTGTGTGTGCGTGTGATATATCTTTCTTTCTAACTACTGTCATTGTAGCCTGTTGCCCTATTCTGGGAGAACTACATGGTACCTTTGCAGAGGTACTGCTCACCTATCATCATGGCCATACCTTCACTGTTTAATCTTCATCCTCAGTCTGGAATGCAACTCCATTTTTCAGAGTTGACACATAAGCTTCTTGCTACAGGAAAATACAGTAAATGACAAACATAATCCTGTGTATGAGACAACAAACAGAACTTGGGAGGTCTTAAGTGTCAGCTCCAATTATAATTAAGGTATTGCAAACTCCCTTAGCACTGCATTAGCCTTCGTCCTTTCTTATTAAATGACAGATTAGATGAGAATTATTAGTATAAATGTGTGGTAAAGGATGCATTTTTTTAATCATCATCTTGCCTAGCTATAATTACTAATGATTGTATATTCCCAAACAAATACAAACTCCTAAAACAATTGTTTCCATAATCTATAAAAAGTATTCCACAAAAAACAAGACAAAATTTTGGTAAGTACTTTACTGCTGCCCATAAATACTATAGAATTATAGAATATATTTGTGAATGCCTTCATTTAATGACACCCAATGAAAATATATTACAAAGATAGATAGTTTAGTATAATCTTCACTGATGGAAATGCATATTACATTTAGAAAATCTCACCCATCTCTGGATGTTTGTTTCTGTCCTGGTACAACAGTGTGTGGGAACATACAGTAAATTTCTGAAGAAACTCAGTTTCTTTAGAGGTAGTTCACTAATAGTATATGGCCATTCTATTTAATTTATTCAGAATTAGACTACTAAACTTGCTATGGTATCAAGTATTTATGAAAACTAATGCTCTTAACCTCTCCTATTGTACCATTTTGAACTATGAGTCTAGGTCATGTTGAAAGTTGATGGGACAAAAGAATTTTTCCATTCCACAGATTCAAAAGTAAAACCGCATACCATCGCAAACACCACTGTTTAAATAGAAGCTTATGAAAATTAGTGAAATCTTTCCATTATTCTTTCCATTTTAATCTGTACTCAGTCACAATCTTCACATCAGCATAAAGTTTAGTGTATTGTATTTTGCAAGAGCAATTGTTTCTAAAGAACAACACAGAAATACAATTTAGCAATATGGCATTTCAGTACGGATCAAAAGGTAAAGACAGAAAAAGCTTATCTTGTGACAGGGAGAAAAGAACATCAATAACAAGATGAGAGCAAAGCCCTGTCTTCTTCTTATTCTGCCTGTGCTGCAAGCAAATGTCAAACGAAGAATGTGAATGTGGTCAGTGTATATGATACTTCCCCTAATACTTTTCCAGGCTCTGTTATATTTGCTTTAGGATTCCTGAATTAGATATACTTCGTGTAATATATGTTTCAGTTTTTAAATAAGCAAAGACTTGTTGAACTTCACAGGATCAGTTGACGGATTTGGCTCATAAGAGTTTATGTTCTTCCTTTTCAAAAGCTTTGTCAAAGTTTTGGGTTCTAAAGGAGGCTTCTCTTACCAAATGCTAAATTGTCATTCTTTTAGTTTGATATATATATATATCTATATTTAAATTTCATTTATGCTTCCAGGGTCCCTTACAAATGCCTTTGACTTTACCAAACTGAGTGCACATTTCACAGAGGTGGTAGTATTCTGGAGGTTGATAGGGATTGTCTGTAATTGTACAGGCATTAAAAAAACAAAAACAATGAGTATACAAATTCTGCAACCCAGAAGTACAGAAGTTCCTGAAAGAGTGGTGGTAACATGTGTCCATGACACGTGAGCAGGCTGTGAACCTGACTCAGTCAAGGAGATCAAGGCTAAACAGTTAGCTGTTGTTCTCTCTAATGGCAAGAAATTTATAGAATCACAGAACTGTTTGCATTGGAAGGGATCTCCAAGTTCCAATCCCACTACCATGGGCAGGGACACCCTCCACCACATCAGGTTGCCCAAAGCACCATGCAACCTGGCTTTGAACACAGCTAGGGAGAAGACAGCCACAGCTTCTCTGGGCAGCCTGTGCCAGGGCCTCACCACATTCGCAGAAAAGAATTTTTTCCTTATATCTAATCTAAACCTACCTACCTACCTACCTTACTTCAGTTTAAGGCCATTACCCCTATCACTACACTTTGTGATAAAGAGGCTTTCTCCAGCTTTCCTGTAGGCCCTGTTCAGGTACTGGATGGCTGCTATAAGGTCTCCCAAGAACCTTCTCTTTTCCAGGCTGCACAAGCCCAGCTGTCTCAGCCTGTCCTCATAGGAGAGCTGTTCCAGCCCTCCGATCATCTTTGTAGCCCTCCTCTGGATTCCCTCTAACAGCTCCATGTCTTTCTTGTACTGGGTAGTCCAGAGCTGAGAGCAGCACGCAGGTCGGGTGTCACAAGAGCAGAGTAGAGGGTCAGAATCATCTCCCTTGACCTGCTAGTCACGGTTCTTGTGTACTCGCTTTAGCAGGATATGTGAAATAGGATAAGATTTGTAAGGTTTTTCTAAATAAAACTTCTTCACCTTTTGGAATAAAACACAGAGATATGAAAGGAAAGATGAATAATTTAAGGCAGTTACATCTTAAAGATGGAATGTCTTGCCTTAAAAGCCTCTTCGGGTTATTACAGCCGGAAGTCTCATCAATCATCAAAACTAAGAGTGAGGCTGTAAAAGTAAGTACTCAGATCCAGGGAAAGAGAAGAAACATTTCTCAGTGGAGACATGTGGGGTTTTTTTTACCAGTGTGCAAAAAATCATGACAGACACTGTTCTGGTTTTATGTCTGTTGAACAACCTTTGGCTCATCCTCTCTTCCTACTTTGATCAGAAAGATTTACTCTTCTGTGATGCATTTGAGGAGTGAAAACTAGTAAAAATTGCTGCAGCAGTTTGATACTCAAAAGTATGAAAAAATCTTGTAGCATCTAAACACATACTATGAAACCAACTGACATACTTAGTCTATGTTTTGAAGAATTTTTTGCTTTTGTGTAACTATGAGCACTAGTTAAGTAATACAGAACAAAACAGACTTATGTGAAAGATAGCAAATGAAACAATATTTACCATACTGATTTAGAAGTATTTATAATATAAATACTGCCTGTTGTAGGTCTGTACTGCAGATATAAAGCTGCCTGTTGTAGATAGCTGTGCACTGTTGAGAGAAAATCAATATCTTCATTGTAGTTCCATAAAAAAGCTATTTGTATAATTTTGCTATTTATTTCCCAGCTTTAAAATATTCCCTCTCTGGAAAAGTCAGTCCTCATTAAAAATAGTAAAGTTGGAGTCTCTGTACACCTAATAATATAAAAGTAAGAGGATATAATTTTTTCCAGACAATATATTAAGACTATGGAGTCATCAACAGATGAATAAAAGGCTGAGGTTCTCAATAAAATCTTTGCCTCAGTCTTCACTGGCCACCTCTCTCCTCCCTGCTCTCGAGAGCCCACAAGATGGGAACTGGGGAGGCAGAATCCCTCCCACTGTAACTGAAGATAAGGTTCCTGACCATCTGAGGAACCTGCACACACACAAGTCCATGGGACCTGATGAGATGCCTCCCAGAGTCCTGAAGGAATTGACTGATGTAGTTGCCAAGCCACCCTCCATGATATTTGAAAGGTCATGGAGGTCAGGTATAGTCCCTAGTGACTGGAAGAGAGGAAACATCACAACCATTTTAAAAAAGGGTAGGAAGGAGAACCCTGGGAACTACTGCACTGTCAGCCTCATCTCTGTGCCTGGGAAGATCATGGACAGATCCTTCTTGAAGCTATGCTGAGGCGCATGGAGGACAGGGAGGTGATTTGAGACAGCCAGCATGGCTTTACTAGGGGCAAGCCCTGCCTGACCAACCTAGTGGCTTTCTACAATGGAGTAACTGCATCAGTGGACAAGGGAAGAGCTATGGATGTCATCTCTCTGGATTTCTGCAAGGCCTTTGATACGTTCCCCCACAACATTCTTCTCTCTGAGTTGGAGACATATGGGTTTGATGGGTGGACTGTTCGGTGAATAAGGAATTGGCTGGATGGTCACGTCCATAGAGTGGTGGTCAATGGCTCCAAGTCCAGATGGAAGATGGTGACAGGTGGAGTTCCTCAATCGTCTGTGCTGGGACCGGTACTGTTTGATATCTTCATTAATGATATTGACAGTGGGACTGAGTGCACCCTCAGCAAAGTTGCTGATGACACTAAGATGAGTGGTGAGATTAATATGCCAGAGGGATGGGATGCCATCCAGAGGGATCTGGACAGGCTGGGGAAGTGGGCCCAGGTGAACCTCAGGAGGTTCAACAAAGCCAAGTGCAAAGTCCTGCACCTGGGTTGGGACAATCCCCATTATCCATACAGGTTATGAGATGCTGTGCTGGAAAGCAGCCCTGAGGAAAAGGACCTGGGAGTACTTGTGGATGAGAAGCTGGACATGAGCCACCAATGTACATCTGCAGCCCAGAAGGCCAACTGTGTCCTGGGCTGCATTAAAAGAAATGTGGCCAGCGGATTGAGAGATGTGATTCTGTCCCTCTACTCTGCACTGGTGAGACCTCACCTGGAGGACAGTGTGCAGTTTTGGAGTCCTCAACACAAGAAGGACATAGCCCTCTTGGAGCGCATCCAGAGGAGGGCCACAAGGATGATCAAAGGGCTGGAGCACCTCTCCTATGAAGACAGGCTGAGAGATCTGGGAGAAGAGAAGTCTCCGGGGTGACCTTATAGTGGCCTTCCCATTTCTCAAAGGTAAGAAAGCTAGTAAAGAACTGTTTTGAGGGCATGTAGCAGTAGGATGAGGGGCAATGAATTTAAACTTGAAAAGAGTAGATTTAGGTTGGCTATTAGGAACAAGTTCTTCAATATGAGGGTGGTAGATCACTGGAAGAGGTTGTCCAGAGAGGTGGTGGAGGCACTGTCCCTGGAGATATTCAAGGGCAGGCTCAATGAAGCTCTGAGCAACCGGATCTAGTAAAGATGTCTCTGCTTACTGCAGGGGGGTTGGACTAGATGACCTCTAGAGGTCATTCTATGATTCTAAGACATTCTATGATTCTATGATACTATGATTTTCCGGGGTGGCATTAGTAGATCTGAAATGTAAAAGATTAAAAGGCATATTAAAAGCTTATAGTGATACTGAGACTTTCCAGATTTATAACACATACTATCATACCTGTTTCAGACTTTAAATTAAACATAAATTGGATTAGGACAAAAATACATGGCAACATATTTTGCTATAGTACCCTTCTGATTTTGGGCAGTGATGGGAGAGGATGTTTTTCTGATGATTTTCTGTTGCCCCTTGAAGGTGACAAAATACTGATGAAACAGAAAGCAGGCAATCCAGGAAAAAATAATTTACTGAAGGTGTTTTAAATTTGAAATTAATAAACTACGTTAGATGGTAAAGAGTTCTGTGTAATGACACACAGGTGATGCTACACAGAATTCCCACCAGATCTCAGCTCATGTAAATGTTCCAGCTACAGAAACTTGGAAATTGTACTGGGGAACAGATACATACTGCCAAGCATTGTTAAAAAAACAAAAAAAAAAAGTAAAGAATGTTTCTTTTATAGCTCCAGACAGATAAATATATAAAACCCCCAAAAATTCCTTGCCTGTGTTGTATTGGAGAGATAAAACCTAAAATATGATGACTCTTTTACATGCGAAAGGTATTTTTAGATCACTCCACCAATTAAAATCCATTAAAAATTATTCATATTTAACACAGTTCTGTTCATAAAGTCCATTAACATTATGAGACAAGTATAGACACACATCCAGCCAGGTCTCACAGCCACTTATGTTTAATTAGCTGTTTATTAGATAATCCATCTTTTATGGGATGTTCCCATTATTTAGATTTGACAGGCTATTATTCTAATGATTAGTAGATTACTTTGGCTATTAAATTGTTTTAGAATTAAATTTAAGATCTATCACTAATGGGTTTAGATGATAAAGGGGTAAGATGTGCATGTTTAAAGACTTAGGCTAGAATGAAAGATTTCTCATTGCATCACTTTGGATCAGAACTTTGAAAGACAAGTTTGTGTTGATTTCTGTAAGTATGTGATAGAATAGGAAATCAAGTATATCGTGTCATCAGGTATATCATGGCATTTTTTACATCTCTGAGAAACCACTACAAACACTTTTCAGTAGGGATGAGAATAACCTGCCACTGTCACATGATGTGACATGTAATAATATTACCAGATATGACTTTATTACCAAAAAATATAAAATATTTTCACAAAGGGAAGAAAAATTCTATGTAGCCTAATGGGTGAGCAGGTTGGAAATGTGTCAGTTTCTGCTGTTAGTGGAAAATAGTATTTTGGGCTACCATTTCTGTCTACTTCTGTCCACCTGTGAATCCCATGCTAGAGTCAGGCAAAACTCTATAAATCTATAATAGTCTTCAGGTGGTTACAACATGATCTAAATCAGATCATCTAGGTCAGATGATCTGCTGGCAAAGTTTTTTTAATGAACACATTTTTCTCATGTTGCAATAAATAAACGAAAGAACAAGGGCATCTAATTTTAAAAGCCTATTAAAGTATGTCTCGGGTTTCAAGTCCACAGGCAAAGAAGCTACATCCTGATAAAAGATCAAGTGAAACTTAAAATATATTTTCTGCATGTTCTTAAAACAGATTTCCTTCTGATTCTTGAAACTGTTACCCACACCTTTTCCTAGCTCTTTGTCTCCCAAGCTAAAGTCACAATGACCCAATTAGCTATTAACAAGACCAGTATTGTAAGTGACTGAATTTTGTTGTCAACTAGTTATGACAATGTTAAGCATCACAAACAAAAGAACACACTAACATTGTCCTTGGAAGTGGGAGAAAAAAGGCAAAGCATGGAATTAATTATCTTTCTCCTGGGGCAAGCAATGTTAATGTACCTGTCAATCATTTAAAAACTATGACCACTGTACTGTCTCCCCAGGCAAATTTTTAATTTATATGCAATTATATTACAGATGTGCTTTCCATATCTTATATAAATAAGTTGCTAATATCTCCCAAGATTTTTAACAAATTGCAGAAAGAATATTTTATTAATAATTCTGTTATAGTTTAATGGTTCTGCTTGTCATCAGGTCATAGTTTTTGCTGTATTCCCTAAGGGAACCAATGCTGTACAAATTCTAAGTAAATTAGCTTAAATGAAAACAAATTAACAGTGATTCATGCAAACTGACCTTTACCTGTTAGTTGTAATGCAAGATGGTTAGCTGTAAGTCAGTAAATACTGCAGGATGATTAATTTAAGCTTTATTCTCATTAATGTGAAGTAAATTTTAATTCAGCAAAATATCCTGAGTAGATTTCCTTGTATGAATATTATGAGTGGAAATAAGACAAATGAAAGTCAAGGAGTGGAGGAGGAGGAGATGTACTAGAAAGTGTGGAAGAGATACAGGGCAGAACAAAACTGCCTAACACAGGTTTGCACAGGAATATATAAACTTTAGGGGGCAAGAACACATGCATC
Source organism: Porphyrio hochstetteri (assembly GCA_020800305.1). Classification (NCBI taxonomy): domain Eukaryota; kingdom Metazoa; phylum Chordata; class Aves; order Gruiformes; family Rallidae; genus Porphyrio; species Porphyrio hochstetteri. Next base: position 38,906,746 of record CM036905.1, read on the forward strand.
TAAAGCTTCTATTTATACACAGTGATCCCTTTACAATAACAACACGTTGGATTAGTGTGCTTATACTACTATAGGGCGCTTTGCGACTACTCTGTCAAAGATGGTGTACCCTAAAAATCGCAGTCATTTCTGCCTTTGAAAGCTACAGGTCCTCAGTGTGGCAGACGGACAATGTGGCCAAGTGCCTTGTTGGTTAACTGCCTTCGAGTGAATTGTGCCTCTGGATGACAATAACAGTTATCAGTGGTACACGAAAAACACAGGAAGATTTTAGATACTGGATATATGTCTTTCTGAAAAGAAAATAGCCATGTTTTGTGAAGATGGCAAGCACGTTTATAATGGCTATGGAGAATTGAAGGGCACAGAGACATTTAAATAATAAAAGAGCAAGGAATGTTGACTACAGCTTATAAAAGTTTTATATTGATGACATTTTAAGATTCTTGGTGTGGAATATAGGAGTCTGGACTGCAGCAGGGGGGATGAGCTGGGGTTTGATTGGAAAGCAGAGCTGAAGCTCAGCAGTTTTGGGTGAAGGTTTTTGGTGCAACTAAACAGGTAGGGCCATATTTCATGTCCTGTCTCACTTTTCAAAGAGGATGAGAGCTTCTCTCCTTCTGCCCAGATGAATTAGAAAAAATAGTAGACATATGGCACATTAGGTCTTGATGTTTTGTGTTTGCACAGTGCTCTGTAAGTCAGAGACCTGATTATGAAGGTCCGTAGGTGCTTCGATAAATAATAACAAAACAGTAGTAGCAGGAAGAATTATTATAATATAATACCAAAAAGGTATTTGCTTCCAGGATTTAGGAGAGAGTGCAGCTTCATATCTGTCAGTAGAGAAGGCTGTTTCTCATAACAAATAACTCTGTTGTAACAAAAATTTGCCTTTGTGCCCAGTAACTTTCTTCTGTGCTACTTGATGTACTGTTGTAATCTATTAGGCTGGTAATTGTGAATGCATTTATGATGTTCCTGAGACAATTGTTTAGTTATTCAAACATAATTAAGACCTCCTTTTCTGTGATTTTGGGATTACAAGGTGTTCCTCAAAATGTTGTAGAGCATAATTCTTAAAAAATAAGACAAAGAAAGAAGATATTTATTTCTTTTTTTCTAGTCTATGCATTTTTTCTGCTAGTACAGTATGAGAAAGTTTTTCTCTTAGTCTAAATGTCTATACTGACATTTTCACTGTCTTTTCTGGGGAGACTTCCATGATATTTTTCATCTTCACCTGATGATGACTATTCTATTTTTCATCTGGTACTGCCTTTTTACATTTGATTCATACTCATAACCTGCAAAGATCTGTTAAGTAAGATCTCTTGCTCATTACACTATGCAGCTTTCAATAGAGCACACATAATTGTGCTATTCCATAAAAATTAGTGTTGATTAACTTGCTCATACTTGCATGTCTAACTATTTCTCCATTTGCAATTTTAACCATAGCTTCTCAGAATTACTGAGAAAACCTGTTTTCCATTTCCTCTGCAGTTCTTAGCATGTTGGACTCAAAGTCCTAAGAAAGCTATATACCATATTAGACCAACAGAGAGTATCTATTTAAATCTTCTGCTTAAAAATCAAGAAGTTTTGAGTTCACCCCATCCCAAGACATGAGTATGCTTCCCAATGTTCTCTCTCAGTCAATGACGATAGATAGGCATTTCAACATCAGAAGCTTTAGAAAAGTCTTGTGTATGTCTAGACCATAACTGTGGTTATGCAACCTTCTCAGCTTTGCTTCTCTGGACAAAGAATGACACTACTATATATTCTTTATGCATGTTCATCTACATAAACATGCACATAACATCTACACTATGTGTGTGAAAGGGTACCTTGTAAAAACATTAGCTTAGAAAGATATGTCTGAATGATGGGCATTTAGCCATTTTAAGATTGAGATCTTACCTCTCAAACACAGCAAGTAACTGGATATGTTTTGTCCATTATGAAGTTTGTGCTGAGAATATGGACAGTCTGACAGTTACCTATTAGTCCTTCTAGGATTCATGTAACAGAGAACATTTGTAGATGAAACAGGTCCAGGAATTTTCCTATTGACATGTCAGCGGTCACCTCTCACATTATTATTGGTCACTTATGTTCATTATTTGGTTTCAGCTGCTGTGATGAAAAAACAGAGATATGAAGGTCTATTATAATACTGCCCTTGCCCTATTTACCTTTAAAAGGCACAGGACTAAATAATTGAAAGTTTGCTCTGTGGTAGTTTTATCTGCTTCAAGTATGTGGAAAATATAATTTCATAGTTCTTGAGACTCTGTAAAACCCAAGCAGAATAGTTACCTCTGAACACCTGAATAATTCAATGTTAGATCAAGAAACCACCTGCAATGAGAAATTTTTCAAGATGATTTTGCAGACTCTGAGAGACACCACTTATTGTTTGCTCCTCTGTTGCCTACAAGACATTTTCATAAGATTGGCTATATTAACTTTTGTGCTAACTTTTTCTATCTTCTAATAACTCTAACCTCAATGTCACTGCTTTTGGATTGCATAATGTCAAACAAGTCTAAGACAAATAAAAATCCATCATCACCAATATACTTTGAACTGGTCTAAAGTAATGCTAGATGACAGCAGGAAGATGTTGAGTATAAAACCAAAAACTATTGGGATATACAGCTGGCGTTAAAAGTCTTGAAAATGGAGAATGTGATTTTATTTCACTTCTTATTCACTTCCCTTGATAAGAAAAAAATATTCTTCTCCGAAAATTATGAAGTGTATCTACAGCATTCCTTTTTATTAAGTTGCAGTGATATCTCCAAATGATTCAGTCTATACTTGTGTGAATTGAATTCCTTATCAAGCTAAACACCCTTGCTTTCTAAGCTTCTTATTTTCCAATTGGCATGCCCATATATTCCCTTAAAAATCTATTTATTGTTTTTTGTAAAACGTCTAAATACAGTCTGAACTAATAATTGAATATCTGTCCCAGTTTTTCAGATAACCTGCCAGACTAAGGTTTAATTAATTTCATGTGATTCACAGCAGCCTTTTTCCACTTGAATTCCTAATACTGGCAGTGTGTATCAGGGTGCAGGTAGCGCTAGTGGATCACCATGGACTGGGTTCTGGGAGCTGTCAGAGCTGCCCTTGGGGCAGGCAGTGACTGGTGTCCCCAGACTGAGTATAAATGGGTACCTGACCTATAGACAGGAGTGAGAGAAGGATTGAGGAAGGCTTTATGGGAGGCTGACCACAAAGGCCTAAACAAAAATCTGATTTGTCCCGAAGTGGCTGGAAGACTCACCTGAAAGATGGAAGAATTACTGTCACTTATTTCTGGCAGCAGAGATTTTAGTCTAAATTCCTTAAAGTACTAGACTGCATTGTGTTTTCCAGTACAGACTCTCTTACTGATGTAATGCCATCTGTAGTATCAGATACCATGGGTAACCTCTTCTGCCAATGGTTCTTTCAGTATTATACTGATTTTTTCCCCTTTTCTACCCAAATTGGATACTAGTTCTGCGAACAAAACCAATAATTTCCATGGATTAAATTTCTCCTTAAGAATCACAGAATCACAGAACAATAAGGTTGGAAAAGACCTTTAAGATCATCAAGTCCAACCATTCACATCCTAAACTAAACCATATCCCTACGTACTTCATCTACCCTTTTTTTGAACACATCCAGGGAAGGTGACTCAACCCCCTCCCTGGGCAGCCTGTTCCAGGCCCTGACAACTCTTTCACTAAAAAATTTTTTCCTAACATCCAATCTAAACCTGCCCTGGCACAGCTTCATGCCATTCCCCCTTGACCTATCACCTGTCACCTGACTGAAGAGACCATCACCTACCTCTCTATAACCTCCCTTCAGGTAATTGTAGGCGGTGATAAGGTCTCCCCTCAGCCTCATCTTCTCTAGGCTAAACAGCCCCAGCTCCCTCAGCCGCTCCTCATTTAACTTGAGAAGGCTCAGAAACCTCTAGTGACTATTTTTAGATTCTAACTGCAAATGAAGGGAAGGTAATTGAAATAACCCTACTGACAGCAATGATCCATGAATCCACTTTAAGAAGGAAAGATAAGGTTTTATTTTTCTTCCCTTTTTTTCTTAGACACATAAATAGGTTAAGCATATTTGAATTATTCATAGATTAATGAGTAAAAACATTCAAATTATGTTAAGGGGTAAGTAATAGACTTTTTCTGAATGTTTATGTGGCTGATATGTATATGATGAATATCTTGCTGAAAAAAATTCAAGAGGAAATTTGAGCAATTTTTGCAACTTATTAAAGCACTCTACATAGCCTGAATGTTCACTATTTTCTGTTACTACTTTCTTTGTTTTCTTTCTGACAGACCACTTAGTGACTGGAAAACATGCCAAAGTAAAGGAAAATGCTATAGTTAATTTCTTTTAAGACAGTACAATTTTCATGTTAACACTACAAAGTCATACAGGAAAATAACCATTGTCTCAATCTGAATTTGTAACTGCTTATATGAAATTGCATTAATAATCTTTTCTGTAATGATAACATTGTCTTTGGGTGGGGTGGGGAGAAATTTGTCTTTTTCTATTTTTGTTAATCTAAATCTTTCATGAGTTTATGTCAGAAGAATTGTAAATGAGTGTCAGACTATGAGATGCTGTGGAAAACAGACAGTTTTATGGCAGCTTTCATTTTCTTTCAACCTTTAGTTATATTTCCATGTCTCAGTTACTTCATAGAATTATAGAATCATAGAATGGTTTGGATTCCAACCCCACTGCTGTAGAGAGAATCTTTCACTAGAATGACTTCTTCAAAGCCTGATCCAACCTGACCTTGAATGTTTCCAGAGATGAGGCCCCCGTAGCTGCCCTGGGCGACTTGTTCCAGTATCTCACCACCCTCACTATAAAAAAAACCCCACTTCCTGATATGTAATCCAGATCTACCTTCTTTTAATTTAAAACTATTAACTCTCGTCCTATCACTATCACAAAAAAATGTTTATCTCCATCTTTCTTACACAATCCCTTTACCTTTTGAAAGGCCACTCTAATGTCTTTCTTGAGCCTTCTTTCCAGCCCGAACAATCCCAACTCTCTCAGCCTCTTTCCATGAGAGGTGTTCCATCCCTTGGAGCATTTTTGTGGCCCTCTTTGGATCTGCTCTTGCCGGTCCACGTGTGTCTTGTGCTGAGGGCTCCACAGCTGGATATAACCTTTGATATAGCCCAGGATATAATTTACTTTCTGTGATGCAAGAGCATGTTGCCAGCTCATATCTAACTTTTCATTTACCAACATCTACAAGTCCTTCTATGCAGTGCTGACTTAATCCACTCATCACCCAGTCTGTACTGATACTGGTTAATGCCTAACCCATGTGCCACCGGAGCAGGGAGTGAGAAGATGTAACTGGCTGCACAGACACCAAGGCCAGGCCTGAAGGACGGGGTGGGGGGAAGAACGTGGAAAGAGAGTTTCCCCTGCAGCTCATGGTGAAGACCATGGTGGAGCGGGTGTCCCCTCGCAGCCCATGGACGAGGACAGGGAGAAGAGACATCTATTCCCTGTGACGAGATTGATCCACGCCTCAGCAGGTTTGCTGGGCCTGAATGTCAGCACCCAGGGAAGGGAGTCCTGCTGAGAGGCCTGTGGTGAGGAGATGACTCCCCGATAGAGAGGACTCACGCTGCAGAAGTTCATGGACACGACTCTAGGGTGGGTGGGACCCCACAGTGCCGCAGGGGAAGTGTGTGTGTGTGTAGAATGCGCCCCCCCCCTCAGGTGAGATGGAAGACAACTCAGGAGGAACGGACTGAAAACCCCCATTCCCCATTCCCTGCCCCTCCCTGTGCTGTGATGGGAGGGAAGAAGGGAGCAAAGTTATTATTAAGGTCAAGAGTGCAAAGAAGTGAGGGGTGGGGGAAAGTAGAAGTGTTAAGATCTGGGGAAGAAAAGCAGCTTGTGAGGAATCCCCGGAACCCCACTCCCCATTCCCTGTCCCTCCCTGCGCCATGTTGGGAGGGGAAGAATGGAGTAAAATCGTGATGAGATTTAAGTCTGCTAACAAGGGGAGGGGTGGGGAGAAGGTGCTGTAAGACCTGGCCACTTCTTATTCTTATCTCGTTCTGGTTCCCTGGGTGTGTAGTTGTAGTAGTAATAAATCACTTTCCTTTATTCTGTGCTGAGTCTGTTTTGCCCATTGCACTAATTGGAAAGTGATCCTTCTGTCCTTATCTCAGGTCCTAAGCTTCCCAACATATATTTTCTCCCCTTTTTGGCTGAGGGGGGGAAGTAAGCATGTGGCTTGGTGGGTATTTGGCCTCTAGCCAGGGTCAAAACCACCACAAGCCATCACCTCTATTTGTTATCCATCAAATAGACCATCCTTCAGTTCTACAGGTCTCCAATTTAGATACAACGATGCGTGGGACCGTGTCAAAGTCTTTACAGAATCAAGGTAGATAATATCAGTTGTTACTACCTTATCCACTTTTCCCTTAATGAAGTCATATTGGTTGTATCTAATAATCTCCCTGTCATCCATATGCCTTGCATAGCTTCCAAGAGGATCTGTTCCATGATTTTAATGGGCAAAGAAGGAACCATGACTGGAGGGAATTTTGCATGATCCTACTTCTTACCCTATTTAAAATTTGATGTGATGTTTCCCTTTTTCAAGTCACTGGCCACCTTTCCTGACTGCCGTGACTTTTGAAATATAATGGAAACCAGATTAGTCCTGTCCAATCTGGACTCTGGGATGTATTTCATAGGTATGCAGGTTCCTCAGATCGTCTCTAAGATGGTCTTCCTCTAGGATGGCTGGGACTTCATTCCTCCAGTCCCTGTGTTGAGATTCAGAGACTCAGAAGATGTGGCAAGAGCAATTGCCAGTGAAAGCTGAGGCAAAAAAGTTGAATACAGTTGAGTACCTTAACCACTTTTATCAGTTATCACCAGATACCTTTCCACTATGTCAGCCAATCTTACAGAGAAGTTTGTTCGTCCTCTTCTAGACAGGCAGATCCCATCTCTGCTCAATAATCTGTATTCACCAGAGAGTATCACATGACCATAGAAGGCAAAGAAATGAGGTCAGGTGTTGATCTCCATCATGTGTTGACTTCTGCTCACACCTATGGGTCTGATTGGATCTGGGTCTGATTGTCAAGATAGAAGAGACAACTGGGTCCCCGTACCCTTCACTTGTTCCCCCAGGGCACTGAGTCCTGCTTGATATTTCACAGGTTGTGCTGTATTGTGTCACTGGTGCCCACATGGACAAGAAGTAGGAGACAGTCCTCTGTGATTTTTATCTTTTGTGGCAGTGGGTGACATCATGGATCCTAACACCTGACAAGCAGCAAACTAAGCATACCTCGGTGCATCTCAGCAGAGTCACCCACTACTAATACTCAAGTCTTCTTTTGAACCTTTGCCTTCTCCCCATGAGTCTTGCTAAATGGCTAATCCACTGCAAAGTCTTTATACCTGTTGCTGGTTGGCACATAATGAGGTGAAGTGATATTTGGATCCCATGAGTTAATGGTGACCTTGCCATCTCATTCTCCAAGGTGTTGTCTGTTCTCTGCTGACTCTTTGCATGGTAGTCCTTACAGGTCAGTATTATGGGGCCCTAATATTTCTTCTTGAAATGCCTTGAATATTCTAATTCTTTTCCCCTCTCCCTAATGCAGTATAACCTGCTGAATTCCTCCTGCAGCTCCTCCACCCACTGAATGAGTGGCTCCACCACAGCACACCTTCCAGAGGTGCTCCCCCACCAAAGATTGTTGGACATGGACTTTACAGCTCTACACCAGGAAAGAAGCTTCCCTGATGGGAAGATGTGTCTGGGTGTCCACCTACATTTGTTTCAGCCTAACCTGGCTAGAGAGATGGTCCCTGGCTGCTGGAGTGCACCATCCTCATCTGGTCTCTGCCACCATGCTATTGATCATCTTAAAGCATCTCCTAATAAGCCTTCTAATTCCTTTGAGACCTCAAACTGCTGGGTAAGTTTGTCCAACCGACAGCTAGCTGGGATGACTCTCAAGGCAGCAGCTTAAGCCTGCAGGTGAGCAAAGCAGGCAGCAGCCCAACAACTGGCATAGAGTGCTGCCCTTCTTGCACCATACTGCACAAACTGCCATGCCACTGCTCTCAGGCTCTTCTCATTGTTAGCTTTCCCTGATGACAGTGCTCCCTAGGAGCTGGTTATGTGCTGCTTCCTGCAATTTGAAGTGGCAACTGGGGACTACTGCTACCACCCAACTGTCCCCTGTCTCTCTCATGAGACCCACTGCTTTCTATCTGTTCACTTGATACACACAGCCCAAGGGTGCTGGGGGTCCAGAAACCCCCCCAGACCCTCCGAGGCATTTTTCTCAGCATGTGGGAACAACTGCTGCTGCTGCTGCTACTACTTGCATTGACTTCCCCACACAATAACCTGTGTATTTCACAAGTTATTAACATTAATGCATCTGATAGGATCCCCATGCTGAAATTAATTTTATCTGTTTTGGAATCAATTGTGGGGATGCTTCAAAATGTCTATTACTCCTTTCTTCTGACCTTACAGTAGTCTCTTACTTGGAAACGTGAAGTTGTGTTGAGTGTTATGAGTCTCAGTCTCAGGTGCTGAGTCACAACTAGAAATGAGGCTCTTTTCACCAGGAAAAATTACTTTCAAAATAGTTGATACATTTTGTCAACATTTTCTTCCCCAGTAACATGCAGGGCACCCTAAACCATGAACTGTGTTGAACTAGTCTCAGTAAGCACAGAAAAGAAAGACACTTCAAGCCCAGATTCATGAACTGGGTCAATCTGCTGTATCTGAAACTGGAGTATGATTTTACACACCTCCCAGGGCTGAGAGTAATGTCTTTTAATGTGGTTTCTTTGTATGTGATGGAGGCTTGACCCTGATCTGTGCCCCCAGGGCAACTGTGAGGCAGACAGCAAATCCCAGCCAACATGAGTTTGGCTACTTTTGCTGTGCAGTTTGGTTTTCTATTAATTAATTTGATGTAATGAAGTTGTTTTGAAATGAAAGTTGGAGAGGGAAAGCTATTGTGGATTTTATATGTACTGAAGCATCTGAAACAACACTGAAATGAGGTCACATCTGGGTTTTGACACAAATAATTTTGTCTTATTTGACCGTCCTTCTGACTCTTCTTCATGTTTTGGCCTTATGAAATGTGTACTATTTTGTGACTACATTTTTAACAAAAGCAGGTGCAAAGTGTATGAATCTGCTCAATAGATAAAATTTTACCATTTCTGACCAACAGATGGAAGCTGTTGATTAAAATAGAGTCACTTTTTAATGTTAATTGGACTGAGATTGCAATATATGAGAGACTTCAGCTTTGAAAAGGCTTCATACTGAAGTAGATTTTGGACACTGCATTTTTCATTACTGTATAATTGAACCTGTAAATTACTGCCTAAAAATGCACAACAGTTCCCAAAAGAGCATCTTAAATTTAGTATCTTATACTGAAAACTTGTGAGGATGAATCAGGTGCTTGTGACATTTTTCCAAAAACTTTGGTTCCTTTCTCATTTTCCTCTTGGAGGAATGAGGAGATTGAGTCAGCAGAAGATTTTGAGTTTATAGGTACTTTTTTATCCCAGCACTATGCACTGCCATCAGGGTTTTCATTTTCTTAAGATATAGTTATTTTCACCTCTTATAGGAAAATGTTCTGTATTTTAATGAAAAAACCTTGATTATGGAAATATTAGACCATGAAATAAGGCCATGAAAAAAATACATCCATGGTACAATAATTTTAATATTTCAAAGGTCTCTGTACCTGAGAAGAAGAATTTTTGAGGTGCTGTGTGACCTATAGAATCCAACACCTAACCTGTTGCTTCTTTGTATCTTTTTCTTTTATTCTTTTTCTTTTTTATTTCTCTTTTATTTCTGAAAGAAAATCTTTTCTCCTACCTTTGTAGCATTGAAAATTATGCTCAGGTTTATGGAAGTTTAAATGCTGTAGGTGAAAAATTAGAACATGAGACTTCATTTGCTAGTAATCTAAGGGAACTCCATAATAATTTTTTTCCTTTTCAGATGATCCTATCCTGAGGAGCTGCAGAGGACTGAACATCAGCCTGTGGCCTAGCATAATTTTATTAAGGAATATATTTACAAAATTCTGTCCCCAGCTAAACTGCAACAGTGTTGCCTTTGCTGTAATTATACTTTCCTTCCACTGGCACCCATAAAACAGGAGGAATATTTTCTTAAGGTGACCATCGTGAACATCTGGACAGCCGAATGACTTGGCCTACAAAATCTGTTACACAGCAAAAGTCTAGAAGGCCCTCTCCTAGATGTTGGATCACAATCTTACTTCTAGATATTTAACTGTGAAATAATGACATCATCTTAGAGAAATTTTATAGGGAGGATGCCTGAAAACTTAGATGAAACTCCTTGCTTAGTGCATATTAGTCAGACCTGCAACTGCTTAATTCTGTCGTACTTAATGGAACTATGATGATTTATGCCACTCTGAAGAACAAAGTCTTGAGAAACGAAGAGTTTTATTCTGAATGTGAGGATTGATAAAGTAGCTGAAATGTTCTACACCATGACAAAAACCTTCTGTACCCAAAGAAAAAGAATTATAAATTAAAAATCTTTCAGCTACAACTCTAAAATAATCTGTATCCAGCCATTCACCTTCATGTTTTTTTGCTAAACCGTACCATGAAAAATCAGCAAATTTGAATATAAGGGGAAAAAAAACCCACATCTATTTTTTACTGTGCAGAATAAGTAATCAAAACTATTAATAAATGTTAATGTATTGTTTCAATGTGAATATTTGGGGGGGGGGGGGGGGTGTTAACTGTAAATATTTACAAATTGCAAATTGGTAAAAAATTACCATGAGTTTTTTCTCACCAACAGTACTGTGCTTCATATCATATCATATCATATCATATCGTATCGTATCATATCAATCATGTTAAATTATATTTTGCTGAGATCCCAAGAAATGGGAAAAAAATCTGGCAGTGGAATTACTATGATAATCTTTCAATAATTTTTATGTAGAGCTTCTTATCTGGAAAAAGAATGTAATTGTACTGCAAAGCTGAATGATTCCAAGGTGAAACGGTAAATAAGTTGAGGTACTTACTGGATAAAAGGCACCTACATTTGTGCTTATAAATATATTGCATAACACTTCAAGTATAAATCTATAAAATACAAATTTATGGCCTGATTTTTAAGAGTAATCCACCTTTTTGTTGACATGCTCTACAAAGGTACTTTGGCACTATGCAAAAGCTCTAAACATTTGAAAAGAAGTCCAGAAAAAATCCCGTATCACAATTTTTAACCCACCACGGCAAACAGGATTCAGAAAACTTTTCTAATGAATTTTATATATACAAAGAACAGATTGATGTGGAGAAGCTCCATCAGTGGAATAACTAACGGTATGATGAGCTTACTCAAATAGGTTGTGGAATATGGAGATTCTGAATTAGAGAGTACAAACCCTTGTTCTTCGTTATTGTGCATTTTAGAGGAATAACTGAACCATTGCCTTATTTAGTTTTGACCAAATTCTAGCCTGAAAATTTTATCTGTAAGTTTATTTATCCATATGTGTACTTTTATATGTATATGCAAACATACTTCTACATAAATATCCATTTTGTGCAGTGAAAATAATAAAAAAAAAAAAAAAAATCCATGAATTTGTTAACAAAAAATGCCTTTAAATCTAGAAAGTTTTCTGAAGAAGAAATAACTGAATCTTTGGACATATTCATATTTTTATTCGTCTTGTTTCTAGCCATGGGCTCTTTGCAATTTGAACAATACCTGTAGGGTCCATGTTTGCTTCCAGACAGTTTACACTGATTAAGGTTTGAATGTGTTAAGCAACCTATTCCACCAGTACTCTTGAGACCTAAATTGTTAATGCAGGAAAAAATCAATAATGAAAGTAGGCTGAAATAAGCAGCATAATTATATTTCATATGAAATTTGATTTACATCTTTGATGAGAGAAAAATTTGAGAGGTTTAAATTAGCCATAGATTTCTGTGAGTGTTGAAAATTGCATCAAATGTTTAAATTGGCTAGAACACCTGGGGCTATATCTACAGAAGGACAGAAGTTTCATGGTACTTGGCAGTGCAGCAGGTATTTAAGCTTGATACAGAGCACTTTATAAAACATTTGAGGACAGTCACATAAAAAAAGCCTAACAGCAAACATAGTAATGAATGGTGACACAGAATCACAGAATACCAGTTTGGAAAGTACATCAAGGATCATCTACTCCAACTTTTCTTGGCAAAAGTTCCATCTAGACAAAAGCACAGGCTAGACAAGATGTCCTAGCACTGTGTCCAGTTGAATTTTAAAAGTATCCAATGTTGGGGAATCCATCACTTTGCTGGGGAGATTATTCCAATGGCTGATTTTTCTTGTTGTGAAAAGCTTTCCTTTGTGTCCAATCAGAATCTCCCAGGAGTAACTGACTTGAATTGGCTGGTGTTTAATCCCTCAGACCTAGAGGAAGCTTCTAGCTGCTTCATGTAGAAGCCAGCCCTGCAGCCTCTTTCCTTCACCAGAACCCATCCACACAGAACTACAACACTCTCCATGAAAAGGGAGTCTCCATCTCCTTTGTATCCACTCTTTAAGTACCAGAACATGGTGATGAGGTCTCCCTAAGCCTTCTTTTCTCACATCCAATTCTCTCAGCCTTTCCTCATATGGCAGACTTCCAAGTCCTTTGATCATCCTCATGGCTCTCCTCTGGAATCTCTTCAGCCTGACCACATCCTTTGTATATAGTGGGGACCAAAACTGAAAACAGTATTTCAGGTGTGGTCTGTGAAGTGCAGAGTAGAGTGAGATAATGACTTCTTTTTCTCTGCTGGTGATGTCCATATTGATGCAACCCAGCATCCTGTTGCTGTCCACCAGGACCTGTAGATCCCTTTCCACAGAGCTGCTCCCCAGCCAGGTGGGTCCTAGTCTGTGTGGTCTCCTGGACTATGTTTTCCCAGGTAATAGACTATGTCTGCTTATTCTACATTTGTCCTAGTTGAACTTCACAAGGTTTTTGTTAGCCCAATCTTCCAGTCTATCCAGGTCTTCCTGCAGGGTATCTTCACTCTCCCATCTGAAGTTTCCATTTCCCCACTCAGTTTGATATTATCAGCAAACTTCATCATGGTGTACTTAATCCTATCACCCAGATCACTTATGAGGATATCTAACAGCATTTGGCCCAGTATTGATAGTATTGATCCTTATGGGACCTCACCTGTGACAGGTTGCCAGTTATAAAATGAGCTATTTGCCATTACCCTCTGGGTGCAACCTGTCAGCCAGCTCCCCACCCGCCACACTGACCACTTGTCTAGATAATAATGCATCAGTTTCTCTCGTAGGAGGCTGTGGGAAACTGTGTCAAAAGCCTTGTAAAAATCCAGGTAAACAATGAGGATTAATTCTGTAACTTTCCTTGGGATTGAAGCAAGATTGATGAGGCTATAATTTCCTGGATCCTCTTTTGAGCCTTCTTGTCAATGCGGAAGTGACATTAGCCTTCTTCCCATCTTCTGGGATGTCCCCAAATCTCCACATTTTCTCAACAATTATGGAAAGAGGCCTCACAACAACATCAGTCAGGCATTATGTAAAATGTGAATTGGAGGACTTTGGCTTAGCCTCTGACAATCTTGTGGATGTAGACGACTCACTCTACAGAGCAGAGAGGGAAACCATCTTGAAGCGAAAGGTGAAGTTCACAGTTAAAAGGACACTTATCACCAACACAAATGTTGATTCATTAGAATTATTACAGATGTACTGCTCAATTGCATTGCATGCAAAGAACAGTTTCACTTAATTACATGCTTCAAGATCATGAGGCAGGTATGTCTTCAAATGTAGAGTTGCCCTGGAAATAACAAGACAGATTGAAGAGAAATAGTTTTGTCTAAACAAGATGCAAAAATACAAATTCCTTCTTTAATCATGTGTGTATTATTAGCTTCAAGTTAAGGAGCAAAACAAGGAGAGTGAAGAAAAATGGGGAACCCTATCTCTTCTGGCTGCAAAGATTTGAAATCACATATATTCTGTGAACCTTTTGATTACTGCAATCTAAGGTATTCTGAATACCTTCCTGAAGATAGTTACACATTATATGCAGAAGTTCAACACTCATTGGACCAGAGAATAGAACATGACTTTAGACTACATTCAAGAAAATCACTTGGGAATACTCTGGTTCTACACTTGGCCCCTTCTCAATGAAATACTTCAGATGAAAACACTGGCCTTTGGAATCAGGAATGGGATTCAGGCAAATGCTCTGTTGACTAGGCTAAATCAATGCATGCTCATTCCTTGGCCTGTTGAATAAATACAGATATACAACCCTGACTGATCTAAAACGATTAATCTTAAATTGTTTAAAGTGGAGTAAGGAACTGAAAGGAGGTGCCCTGCATTCTAAATCAATGTCATAGTCCTTGAGGTGCTGGTTAGTTAAACTTTATCCTCTCTAAAAAATTACTATCTCTTCTTTGATTTTGATTTAAAAAGTAATTTTTTTTTAATATAAAGAGACTAGAAGGGTTGCGAAAACACATTATTTTTCATAGTCTTTTTTAGTTCCTAGCTTAATATAATGAGTGATGGAGTGGCTTTCATAGCTCCTGTTCCTAAAACTCTTTACGTTTTTCATAAAGAAGCTACCATCTAATCCAGCTGTTGTAAAAGTTAAGTACTGCAGAACTTTGTGATATGATGTCTCCATTCCCTTTTTAAGTCTACAAGTAAAATGGAATGATATGTAGGCAATGCAAATATCCTAAAGTAGATGGATCTAAAGAGCCACTGAACCAGATGAGAGACATTCTCCAATTCCTCCCAGAGAGGAAATTAATTCCAGGCTCCCAAATCTTAAATGAAGGTTTAGCTACTCAAGTTTTGGGTTATATGGGACTTAACTGCCTTTTGCTGTTGTGCTCTATGTCAATTTCATTTCTTATTTGAATCTATGCCCACCTAAATAATCCTTCCACAGATTTTAAGTAATGAAGGTTTAATTACAAATTTATGGAAAAGCAAAATAGATAAACTTTCGCATTTTTGTGTTCAACATAAATAAATTATTAAACTATCCTCAAAATAGAAAACTGTGATCTAATTGCCTACTGATTCAGTTAAATAAAATGTATAAAGTGAAATAATTTTTCACATATATTTGCAATTATAGCATTTTTACATTGTAAAAAAAATGGGCAGGAAAAATGAAGGAGAAAACTGAAAATAAAAGGGAATATTTAGAGTCTCGCATAACTCTTTAAACTGAGTTAAAAGTTGACAGAAGCGCAGAGACCATTACTCTAAAAAAACAATGTTTCTTGTGTATTTCATTATGGACCTGAGCAGGCAGAAACAATTATTTCAATTGACTTTGGATCAGAGCATAGATAATTTTAAAATAAATTATTTGACTGGATTACTCCTGAAATATTTATCATTTATTCCTTTTCTGGAGTAGGTAAGAGAACTTAATATGTATGGTTTCTTTAAGGTTTTGGGATAATATATTCACGAATAATTTTTCCATTATTCACATTCCTCTACCAGTACAGCTTGAAATTTATCATACTGACTGCATAAAGTACTTCTGCACAACTTGTCTGACTTCAAGAGTTAGTGAATGAATGACTCAGACTTCTTTGGAAAAAAAAAATCCTGAAGTACACTGGATTTCTACTATGGTTGTGAAAGGTAAAAATGAAATGTTTTTTGTGAGGGAAAATGACAGCATATGGGAGAGTAAGATTTTACAGAGCAACAATGAAAAGAATATCCTAGAATACCTTTTAAAGGGAAAATAATATAAAATAAGGCTTTTTCAACTTACAAATCTCATTATTCTACTAGAATAAAGTATCCTTATGGAAAGAAATGGAAGACCATGTGGGCTATGGGTCAAGATTGGCTCTGTTCAAGATACTACATCCCCAAGCTAAGCTGAATAAAGGTCAGAACTACATAAAGAGAAATGATTTTGGAAAAGTGTTAGATTTAATAAGCCAGAATATGAACTGAATATGAGTTGAAATACCCAGAATAATTCTGTTTGTTTTTGGTTTTGTTGTGGGTTTTTTTTCTTTTCAATTCTACAGTTTTCAAATTAATCAAGCAAATGGGATATATGTTTATAGAAAAATTACTAGCAACTCCACAAAGCTCATGCATGCAGATCATTAGTCTTTGCAAGGATCACTCAGTTTACCACAGAGCAGGATACTGAAAGCTTTCAGTATTTCAAGTCTGGGGAAAAAGTGCTATTCTTTGGTCTGAAATATTTTCTGCTAATAATTTCAAATGAGGATCCTTAATAAACAGTCCACAAAATAACAAAAGAGAAATGCAGAGATGAGGTAATTAACTTTTTTGTCTTCATAAGGGTCTGTCAGTTCAAATGATGCAATCACCACAAGATATGAAAATAAAATCATGCTCTAGTTGCAATCAGGACTTGCCTATTCATTTTCCTTACAAAGCGTTGGAAGCTTTTGGAGAGGCATGTACCCTGACTTGTCAAGTTGTGTGCTGTATGTAAGAAAGTCACACATTTTTCTATTTGTTCCATATTTTTTTTTCTTCTTTAGGCAGTTCTACAGTGTTTCTCATACTTAAGGCTGCTGTACTTGGTATAAATCCTTAGCTATGGGGGGGTTGCAGTGTTGCCCATGGGAGGACATTCAAAAGAGAAACTAGACAGCATGTTCCCTGGTAGCAGACTTGTGTCCTAACAGAGTCTTGTATATGACCTAGGATACTTCATCACATAGAATCATAGAATCATAGAATGGTATGAGTTGGAAGGGACCCCAAGGATCACAGAGCTCCAACCCCCCTGCCACAGGCAGGGCCACCAACCTCAGGCCTGGATCTACACTAGGTTGCCCAGGGCCACATCCAACCTGGCCTTGAACACTTCCAGGGACGGGGCATCCACTACCTCTCTGGGCAGCCTGTTCCAGCATCTCACCACTCTTTCTGTAAAAAAACTTCCCCCTAAGATCTAATCTAAACCTTCCCTCCTTTAGTTTTAATCCATTCCCCCTTGTCCTGTCATTGTCTATCCTTTTAAAAAGTTGAATCCCCTCCTCCTTATAAGCTCCCTTCAGGGACTGGAAGGCTGCAATGAGGTCCCCCTGCAGCCTTCTCTTCTCCAGACTGAACAAGCCCAGCTCCCTCAGCCTCTCTTCATAGGGCAGATGCTCCAGCCCTCTAGTCATCTTTGTGGCCCTCCTCTGAACCCTCTCCAACAGTTCCACATCCTTCTTGTATTGGGGGCCCCAGATCTGGACACAGTACTCCAGATGGGGCCTCACGAGGGCAGAGTAGAGAGGGACAATCACCTCCCTGTCCCTGCTGGCCACCCCTCTTCTAATGGAGCCCAGGATACCATTGGCCTTGCGAGCTGCAAGAGCACACTGCTGGCTCATGTTAAGTTTCTCATCCACCAGAATCCCCAAGTCCTTCTCAGCAGGGCTACTCTCAAGGAGCTCTTCTCCCAGTCTGTATCTATGTCTGGGATTCTTCCGGCCCAAGTGCAACACCTGACACTTTGCAGTGTTGAACCTCATTAGGTTCACCCAGGCCCATCTCTCCAGCCTGTCAAGATCCCTCTGGATGGCTTCTAGGGTGTCAACCACACCACTCAGCTTGGTGTCATCCGCAAACTTGCTGAGGGTGCACTCATATTGATTCTGTGACCCTTGTATGCATACACCGTAATAAATGCCTTTCTCCTGTCTTTGCCCTTATTACGTGAATGATGTGTATGATATCATGCACTGATATCCCTGTGTTTTTAGTGATCTATGCATAAACAACATTATTTCACTATGCTTGTCCTCCTGCATCCTTCTGGAAAATAACAATGGGGTTCCTTCTACTAATTCCTTAAATTCAAGGTTACACCTATAAATTTTTTAGCCATCTCTCTGCCTGTTCAGATAAGCTTTGAATCCCATTCTTCTTTGCAGGTTCTGTTCCGAGGCATGATACATCACTTTCCTAGCCAGTCACTTTCCATTTATGCTTTATCTCCTCATGCTAAGTCAATATGCTGCACTGAAGTGTCATGTTGGAGTGTGTTATCATGTATGTGTAACCAAATGTGACATAAAGCAACGCTAAAGGGCAGCTAGAATTACTCTCATTTCCAGACCAGGAAACTGTTGTCACTGCAAATATCCTCTCGTGGAGGATGCTTCTGACCTGCAATAAATGTCCATGTTTATTTATGTCTTATATAAGGATAAAGGAGCAAGAGGAAAATGGAGTCACATAAGTATCATCCTCAGATGATTATTCCCATCTTTATGATTCCAAATGCTACTACTCTTTCTACATTTTATATTGATCAGAATCTTCCAGCTTAGAAGGAAGTGAACTGAAATTGTATGACTGCTGTTTTGCAAAAAGCCACAAGTAAATATTTATAACTAAATACAAAGAAGAAAGAACCAATCCAGAGGTCTGGACCCAAAAGACTTGAGTCATGATCCATTGAATACATCCTGTGGAATTTTAAGGAAGTTATATGTATGGTGGTTTGACTATGACTGGAGGCCAGATACCCACCAAAGTCGCTCTATCACTCCCCTTTTCAGCTGGACAGGGGAGAAAATATATATTGAGAGGCTTAGTAATCAAGATAGGGACAGGGAATGCTCATTCCACAATTAGTGTCATGGGCAAAACAGACTCAACACAGAATAAAGGAGAGAAAACCCTCTAATTTACTACACTGCACTGCATACCCAGTGACACCAGTCCGATAATGAGAAATGCAACCAGATCTTTAAAGCACCTCCCTCCACCCCTCCGTTCTTAGCAAATTTCGTTTTAGTCATGATTTCGCTCTCTTCTTCCCCCTATTGTGGCACAGGGAGGGGCAGGGACTGGGGGAATGGGGGTTTCAGTCAGTTCCTCATAAGTTGGTTTCCTTCTTGGCTGGGGGGCATTCCACAAGCTCCTCCCCTGCTCCAGTGTGGGAGACAGTCCTCCACAAACTTCTCCAACATGAGTCCTTTCCCACAGGTCTTCAGCTCTTCACCAGCTGCCCCAGCATGGGTCACATCTATGGGGTGCAGTCATAAATCATAGAATGTCTCACAGTCTCTTGAGCTCAGACTGCTCCAGCCTGGTCCCCCCCGCAGTCTCAAGCCTCCCTACCCCAGCAAACCTGCTCCAGCAGGTATCTCTCACTTATCTCTGTGTCTCTGTCTCTCTCCATGGGCTGCAAATGCTGGCAGGGGCTTGCTCCAACACAGGTTACAGCATCCTCTGTATGTCTCCACCTACTCCAGCATGGGGCCTCTCCACAGGTTGCAAGTGGGATCTCAGCGTTTTCCATGGGTTGTGGGGGGACACGTACTCCACCATGGGTTTCTCCATGGGCAGCAGGGGCATCTTTCTCTCCAGCATCTGGGGCACCTCCCCAGCCTTGGTGTCTGTACAGTTTCTTACATCTTACTCCCTTCTCTGGGGCAAAAAGCGGCTACTTGTGGTTTTTTTCTTTTTAAATGTGATTCCCAGAGGCTCTATGACCATTCCTGATGGGCTCAGCCTTGGTCAGCAATGACTCTGGCCTTGAATCAGCTGGTGTTTACTCTCTGGGGCCTGCAGAGACCTTCTGGCTGTTTTTTTGAGAAACCACTGTTGCAGCCCCTCTCCTCCACTAGAACTCATCCAAGCAAAACTACAACATCATCCTTATAACCTCTGGAAGTGTATCCTTTCTCTCTGCTTAGCACAGAAAAAACCTAGATGGCTGTGTGAATATGTGCCTCAGATTCAGTTTTTTAATTTCAGCTGCCTTAATGTGAAGAAACTACCCTGTGTCTTTACGCCTCAGTTACCCATCTTTCAGATGGGTATAGTAGCTATTCTTGGCTCCAGAGGGCTGTTATTAAAGCATAACTGTGGCATTATAGTTTTCAAAAGTAATGAGATTATTATATGTAATAGATTAACAATAAGCATGTTAGTATTAAAAAAAAAAAAAAGGAGTCCAGAGATACTTTCTAGATGGGTTAGGAGTTGTAAGAAAACAGATCTTTTTAGTCAGAGGTATATGAATGTAGGCTCTATTCCATTCTGCTCATCAGCAAGATTGTAAACCACGTTTCTTTTTGTTTTATCAAATCTAACAGTTGCATTTTTAACCGTATGTACCCAGAGTATTCTGACAGATGGCTGGCAAAAAAAGAAAAGAAGAGAAACTTTGATTGCCATTCACCTGGCAGGGACATGAGAAAGACAACTCTCTGGTCTTTCTCTCTGAGCATGCATGAAGATCAGTCTTCCTATGACCAAAGTTGCCATGTAAATTCACATTTTTACATGGGTTGCTAGTGACAGAGACCATGCTCCCTGATGGCTGTCAGCATGTGCATTTGAAACCCTTCTCCAAGTGGTTAAATGACACATGGGTGGGAACGTCAATCTGGTGAACACTCATGATTCCACTATAGTTTTTAGGGGTAAGACACTGCAGAGAATTGATTGAAGGCATTCCTACAATTCTTCTTGTATGCAGAAGCGTATGGGCCAGGCAGCATGAATATGTCTGTCCAAAATAGACCTGGAAAGCACACACTGCTGCTGTCTCTGTGTTACCTATCTTATGGATAATTGATGGAAGAGATACTTTTGTAGTCCATCTTACAGTACTTACATAAGCAATAAGTTCAGTAAAAAAGTGTGTTTTTTGAATCACAAGCAGAGGAACAAGGCCATATGTAGCAGATGTCATGATTTCCAAAAAGCCAGCATTGCTTCGTGTCTGTCTGATGAAAACCCTGCTGTAAAATAATCTCTTTCCCAGTTTGTCAGCACATTTATTTGAATAATGGAAACAATGAAGTGTAATTCATTGTCTGAGGTATGCGTAAATGCATATGTAATGTCTTTTGTGTTTTAACAGGAATATGTGTATACATGCTAAAAGGAAGCCATATTGTGATAGTTTGGTAACATTATATTCTGCCTTTCTAAGAGAAAACTTTATTAAAAATTATCTTGAAGAGTTTCTCTTTTCCTGTAACACTGGAAGGGAAAGTCACATGTACTCCTGTCTAGGACTATGTCAGATTGCTCCAAAAGTTCCACTTTGAAACCTCAAGACAAATAAACTTCTAAGTGAAAAGCCCGGCGTTATTCAAAGAGACACTTTAGGGTATTCTGACTCACAACGTTAAAGCATCTGTCAGGAAAGACAGTGTCATTTGCACCTGATCTAATTATTTCTGACAACAGATGTGAGCTAACTACAAAAACTCAATATCTTTAATATGCTGATCAAATTCCATTAACAAAGCATGAATCCTAACCAGATTATAAAATATAGTTCAGTTTACGCTCAATTTATAAGTAAGATTATGATTGCATTTAATATCTGAAAGGGTAGGTTAATTGGTGGTAGAAGTTATTGTTACTTATCAGTGTATTTAAAGTATAATTACCATGAATGCATGACACCAACTGTTTATTAACAGTCCATAGTTGTATAGCAGCTATTCTAGTTACTACTTCTAAAATAATTTAAAAACCTCTACACTGTAAAGACTATCCGAATGTATTTGATTTCCTGTTTCTCCAGAGGAATTAAAGCTTTCATTTAGGATTCAGGTCAAAAAGACTTTTATCATAAGCTTTATAAAACGTTTCTTAAGGACCAAGAATCTCAGACAGGCAAAACAGAGGTTTTTTTCTAAACTATTCCAGAAATACTGGGGTCGGTATTAAAAAGAATAAATGCCCAGAAATGAAAAAATGCTTATTCTTTACCTATCCATAGTATGCTTAACTCTATTTTCTTAAATCAAGCTTTCACTTCTCCAGGCACTAACATGCACTGCAACCCCTTGTTTTTGCAATAGCATATTTCATATATAGCCACAGTAAAGTATTTCTTGACATCACCACTGAATGTAAAATCATATATACATTCCTGTTTCTAGGCAAAATCCTATGAAAAATCTCACATTACATGCATCTATTATAAAAATATTTTTTCAATTGTTTGACTGTAGTTTAGAAGCTTAAGAATGAAATAATTTTTAATAAAAGAACCAGTAGGTTTCCGTCAGTCATTAAATTATTACTTCAGGCTGTAAAGTTATTTGCTAGACTTTTAAAACAGCTTTATGATATATGCTTATATATATTTGTGTACCTTGAAACTTAAATATCATGCAAAATATACAAAATTACAACTTTCATTACAAACTGCCTTAACAGTTAACACTGTTATAAATGCTAGATTAACTGAGACTAGTTCTTGTGTCAACTTTTTGAAATAGTCTCAAGGTTATATTGATCAGTTATGCCACAGATCTGGTCTATACTTAATTAATTACATTAAATTAATGTATCCACCAAGACTGTGTATACAAAAATTAGTTATCTTTGAGAATGCAGTAATAGTTTTATGAGAACAATTTCAAATATAATACACTGAGCCAAAACCTAAACAAAATACATACTGTGTCATTTTTCAAATTGCCTTAAAGGAACTGCATCCAGAAAATGCTGAGTACCAAACTGTGGGAATCTGGCAGGCCATCTACAGTTTATTAAGGTTTTCTAATGATAATAAAAAAAATATGCCTCCTTAGCATTATAAGTAAAGCTTGTGTGATTCCCTTTACTTCATGCTTTCATTCCTTAAAACATTTTAATGCAAAGCCTGACTATTTAAAAGTGTGAATGTACAAGCAGAAATGATTAATGAAATCAATGTTTTTGAGTGTATGTGTGGTCATTAAGGCATCTTATTTATGTTGCATGTCATAGGCATAAATGATATCCAAGCAAATGTATTTGTTCAGCCATGAATGCATAACTTCAAAATCTGAGCTCAATCATTCTGTAGCAAAAGTGCTGATTTCTCACAACTTCCTAGTCAGTAAATTGAAAGAACAGAAGTTGCCACAAATATAAAGAATGATGACAGCTGCAGGAGCCTATTTGGTATCAGGACTGCCTTTGGCAGACTTCCAGTCAAATATAAAATATTTTATCACTGTTTTGGTGGAATTAATTTAGAGAAGTGTTTTTCTTAATTCTGTGTTAATTTCTCAGATGAATACAGTGATAATTTGTTACTGAGAAATATGAGTTTAAAGTGATAAGTTAATTCCCTCAGATTTCATGACAGTGCAGAACATGACGAACACAATTTCTAAATAAAGCCATTCAGGACATGCTACAAAACAATACAGTATAAGAATAAGCAAGTACTTTTGAGGATACCAGCTACATATGTCAACAATGGAATCTAAATGACCAGTTCTGTCCAACTGCAGTGCAAAAAGTTACAATATCTGGGATAAGTAACATTATGTGAAAACGTCACATCTCTGTAGTCTACTTTACATGGTGTTTGTTTAATCACACTGTTTAGTACACAAAGTATACTAGTACTAAGGGAGTATTTACCTTACAAAGCTGGATTGAATATGGAAGATACAGTACAACTCTTTTCCATCAATTTATTCTTGAATGTTGAATACCAGTATAAACAAAGGTAGATCCAATTTCACTCTGCAACACAGTGTTGAAGTGAAACTGTCAGTATCATATCTGTCTTCAGAAAGAAAAAAGATATCAGATCTTACTATCTTCCTTCCTTGACTACACCCTCCCCCCCCGAGAAATGAGAACACATTCCCTATTTATTTATATACAATTGAAATATTGAACTCATAGCCTTGGTTTTAATAACCCTATTTTACTACAGTTGTCATTACAGTTTGGTTTCCTGTTCATCAGCTCTTGTTTGATTTCACATCACACAACCATCAGCTCTTCCTTTCTAATAAAATAGAAATCCTGTCCTGTATATTCACTAAACAGGACTCATCCTTTCTTAGAAATGGGACCTCCAATACTCTTAAATCTCTATTTGTAACCTCCTCTATACTTACCTTTGTTCTCTTGTCCTTATTCTTGTCTTCACAAGAATACCATGCCACCTAACCATGTCTTCTTCGCTATAGGCAGGAATCAGCATGTTGTGGTGAGAAAAAGCAGATGTAAGAGAAGATGGAATTCTTACTCTGAGTGATAAGTTCAGAGGGAATAAATTTTGTTTCCTGCATTCAGCTATCTGCTTACTACTTTTATGAACCAAAGTTAAAATACAAAAAAACCCACCTGTCCCTTCATCAAAGCCACCTAAATTAATTTCCATTTCATAAATTGACAAATAACAATGTATACCATCCTTGAAAATTAATCTAGCTGCTAAGGATGGAAAGAGCTCCTGCTCATTCCTGTAGGTTTTCTGGAAGTGAAAATGGCATCCTATTTTTCAATCACGCATTCGGCATCAAAGCAGAGAGGGATGTTACAAATTTTGTTAGGAAACATGCTTTTTATACAGAGATATTTTGATTCTGGTCTTCATATAAGAACTGGATTTTCTTCATGCTTCTTTTCTACCACTCTCTTTTCTACATTTTTTTTTAATGTTAATACTTTCCCTGAGATATGTAAAAATTTTACTTCCTAGAATTAGACCTTAAAAAGGTCTACATTGTTCTTCAGTATGCTTACTTCTTTTTGCCGAAGTACATTCAATCTGCCAACCTCTGTTTCTAGGTGTGAAGTCCAATGTCAGGTAAATTGTTTTCTGGTCAATCTGAGAAAGTGTTTTGGTAATTTCAAAATCTGGTCTAAGATTAGCTACAGGTAACATAAGATGGGAAAGGCATGTTTAGAGGTCTTTGTTTGCACTGACCTTAGAAATCAAGAGTTTGAGTTGAAAAAGCCTTTTACATTTTCTAAATGTACTTGGTTTTGTTTTCATTTCTCTTTCTCTTGCTGAACTAAAGTACTAAGGTAGTAGCATTTTCTTAAAAAGGAAGAGTTCGGTGACTTCCTCTTGTGTTTAATACAGACCTTTCACTTTCACATATGTCATATGTCAATGAGGGCCAAGTGAGGACAAGCTCATATGTCTCATCCGAACTGCATGCAGATATCATTTGAAAAGGTCTTAACCCTTTTTGTCAGAGAGAGTCTCAGTTGACTCCCTGTACAGTTTAAAATAGTCCAGACACAGGTATCTCAAAACACCCCCCCCAGTTTGCACAGTGAAGCTCAGACTTATTTTTTCCTCAAAGAATGACTAAAGCTGATAGAGAAAATGATTAAACACAGTCATGAAAAAAAATCTTTTGGAACATTCCTTGATAGTTAAAAGCAGTACCCTGGCTTGAAAAATAATGATATCGTAATACTGAGATCTCTCTTCCACATAGTCACAGAGGTATTTAGAAAATAATTTGCCTGGCTACTGCTTGTTGTTCCTCATTCCTTCTATATCAATATGAAAACAGAATCAGATGAGAGGTCGTTTTGTAGTTTATACCCATTATTATAAACTCTTGTCAATCAGTCAATAAGATGTTAAATTTCTGTTTTTCAGCACATGAGATACCCATGCATTGCTGATCATAGATCTCACCTGGCAGAAGCAACATGTTTCCATATCCTTGGGACACTTGTAGTAGGTTGACAAATTAATGTTGAGTGTGCTTTCACTCTTCTGTTCTGCTGTGCATATACAGCAGTAAGTTCCCCTTGTAAAATTTTCTGAAAATGTGTTGTTAGGCACTAGCACAGAAAATATTCAAACAAAAACTAGTGGCCTACACTTATGCTTGGGGATGGCTAGATTTTTGTTTTCTTGAAATGTTGACCTCCTTTATTAAAATTTTCTGCTACTAAGTGATTTACAACATACACATCTTTACAGACTCCTTGTTGCAATGGTCAACTGGTGCTCTGTCTCTTTTGACATTCCAGAAATGTCTTGAAATTACAATCTGTGATTAAAAATTAAGTGTGGGTTGGATTTTTTTTGTTTTGTTTGTTTGCCTTCCATTATCAGACAGCTTCATTTGAATTGGTTAGCTATTTGGCTGTATAGGTGATGTTGTATAGTGGTAATCTAGGTGAAGCTCGATTAGATTCCTTTACATTTTGCATTCTTACTATTAATAATTATTAATATATGTTATTCTTTAATCATAATGTTTTAAAAATTTTGACCAGTTGGATCAAGCTAGTGAAACTATGAATATTACATAAATAACATAGCTAAATAATTCAGTGAAGAGCTTAGGAGTAAGTCAAATGTGAAACAAAAAGTTATTCTAATAAACTTGCAAAATATTTTAAACTAATAAATACACTTTACGTAAATTAATCTTCATATGAAAAAGGAAAAGCATAATGCAGAAAGCAACTGAGCTTGTGATGAGGAAAAGCTGTGACACCACATCCCTCAGTTTAATAAGGCTCATTTTTCAGAATGTTTCTTAACATTCATCCTAAATTTTACTTCTGAATCATGCCAGTTCCATTTAGTTATATCACACTTTATGCAACTGAATAATACTTCTTGAAATCATTTATTGCCTTCATGTATAGGACAGACATTGCAAAGAGGAGCCTGACTCCAGGATGAATTCCTCTGCCCAGTACTGGTGAAAATTCAGGCAGTGAAGGGACAGTAGCAACTTGTACACTAACCCTTTGGATGACAGAGACATGGGTTGTAGTCATGGAACCTTACAACTTCTCAGTTCTCTTGTGTTGGACAGTTTCTGAGACATTGTAATATAACTGGTTTTCCTAAGTCTTATTGTTTACCTGTGATTTTTATTGAGTGTTTTACACTATTTCTCTACAAAAAAGCTTTTTGCTTCTGGCTAAAAATCCATTATTTAACAGGGCATTTGTAGGAGAAATATGGGTTATATCAGGCTGCTCTACTGAACACTGTCCTTGAAGAATGATGCAATATGAAAGGAAAAAAAGCCCAGTTATTTAAAATCGTGATAATTCTAAATATTTCCTTAAGAAAAAGAGACAACCTATGCAATTATAAGTGTAGGTAAAAAGAAAGTTAAACCTGATGAAAACACACAAATTAGGGTAATTTACATTAAAATATTGAGAAAATGAATATTTTATTTTTACTTGAAAGACTTTTTCTAACTTAAAAATAAAATTATATTTACATTTCAGAAATAACTCTAATAAACAAGACTAATTAAGTGGGAAGTGGTGTTGCAAACGTAACATTTTTCTTAACTTTCAAATATGTTTCTTTTTCATTCATCATTGCTTACACAGAGCCCCATGGAAATGATATCTTTATACACTACATCTATATTAAAAAACACAATGTCATGAATTGTGGGATCCAAATTATTGATGCTGTTTCAGTGGTTAATATGAATCTGCACATTTACTAACAATAATAGTTATGTGGCTATATTCATGTTCTGTGTCTCCCTGTAATAAAAATAGTGGAAGTATTTCATAATATCTGAAGCATTCACTTTAAAAAGTCAACACTCTTACATATGCCATCTAGTTTAGTGACTTTTTGTAATAGTTAAGAGCTGTCATTCTCTGGTGACTCCAGATTTACCATCTGAAGTTCACGCTACAACTCTGATTAGCTTAACACTTGTTATCTGTACTGTAGGATAAGCCAGCCAAAGAAAAGAAAGTTAGTACTCCAACAGTTATTGAGAAGTAGTTAAAATTAGAGTATACTCCTGGGCTTGGAAATACATTTTGTGTCTTTTTTTTTGTGTGGCCTTTTTTTTTTTTTCTGTCCCTCATTGCTGTGATCCAGGTACATATCACTATAGATAAGAAAAGCACTAGTACAAATATTATCAAAAGAATATTAAGTACTGGATTTAGCAAACCTTCAAGCTAATTTCATCTATAAGAAAGGTTTGCCATTACATTTGTAACTGGAGAACAGTGAGGCTATGTAAGAGGCTTGCATGCCTATATGCATGGCAGTCCTCAAACGGGCAACCTGATGTGGCACTGAAAAGGCTGGCCTAGTGATTTATATTATTAAATGAGGATTTCTGAAATGAATGCAAATGCATGCCTGTCTGAAATATTGTTTGCTGTTCATATTGAAGATGTGTATTAACTGACTTCAGTGCAATTAATATCATAGAGTACCTGCCTTTCATAAGTGTCTTCCATATCTCCTGCTGTGCTAATGGTGTGTCCTACGCTTTTGTTTCATACAGTGACTCCATTTCCCAGTATAAACTGTAGCTTCTAGGAAACCATTACTAATTAGAATGGTTTAATACCCATACTAAATATTTTTCATATAAACTATTTGATCTAGAATCCTGTTCATTATAAAATTTTCTTAATTTTGACTAGCTTTAGTGGCAGTTAGAAACCTTAAAATATTCGTGAAATACAATATGCTATAAAATAACCTTTTACACCTAACTCTACTTTTTTTTAGATACATAATAAAGGGTAACTGGCTTTAGGTGACCCTGCTTGAGCAGGGGATTTGGACCAGATGACCTTCAGGGGTTCCTTCCAATCCCAACCATTCTGTGATTCCATTATGACAAATAGTCTAGATAGAATAACTTTCTGTTCATTTGTTGACTGACTTTCACAATTAGCATATAAAACATAAAAACTAAATACATAGCAATATAATTACATGAAACAGTGTTTGGAAGGAAAATGGGAAATTATTCTATGTAGTGAATCAGAAAGTTTTTGCTTCTATCAGACATAAATTATTTTCACTCATAATCAAAGCTGCTTTGTAGAGCAAGATTTTTCCAGCCACAAAAAGGACCACAATATTGCAATGCTATTTTTATTGGCGTTGTGTCTGTATCAAATGATTTGTATACTTTGACTCTTTTACATAGTGTATATTTATGAAATGGTCTACATTTAAGTACATTAACCACCACCAATTTGTTCTAATAATTTTTCTTTTCTTCCTTGTAATACATAGCATCTATTTGTTCTGTTTTGCTTTGTTTCTTTTAATGGAGTATTTTGTTTTGGTATCTAATGTATCTAGTCATGTTATGTCTGTTCTTATTGCTTCTTCTTGATGGAATATTTCATACAGTATTATTTTACTTTTCAAATATGTAGTTATGATCATTAGTTGTTTTGGTGATGAATGCTGTGTACCTGGGGGACAATTGTGTGCATTTTGCTGATATGTTGATGTAAAGTATAATCTGTCAGGAACATTCTATATATGACTCCTTTACTGGGGGAAAAGACCAATAATAAACATTATAAGAATAGCAGAGGGAAAAAAAGGCCAACAAAAATTCTTTGACATTTTTATTACACACATGTTCTTTCAAGAAAAGTTCATTAAAATGTCCATTACAATTTTGCAGCAGAAGTCTGTGTCTTTGGGTCATCTTAAAGTCTTTTTAACACACCTTAGCAAGAGAAACTCACTGTGAAGATGAAGGCACAAATACATTGACCACAGCAAAAAAACCTGATTTACTGCCGAGGTCACAGAGGATAAGAACCAAAGAGTTAGCTATGATGGTAAAACAGTGTTACAGCTCCTCAGTTAGGAACTGTGGCAAAGGCAGTAACACATCCATCATTTATATATTTCAAAAGAAAAGCGCTATGCCATTCTTATGTCTTTGGCAGATAGTCCAGACCTCTGAGCTCCCATTTCAAAGTGGAATTGAAATAATCAGGTGGCTAAGATTGAGGGAAGAATTTCAGACACACCCTTCTGTGTAGCATTTCTAGATTGGTTGTTTAACATATGTTATCAAGTGACTTTTGTGAACTGCTAAACTCATTTGCTGAACAGAAAGAGTAAGGACCTAACTCTCTGCTCTGCATTCTGTGCCAGGTCCAAGGTAGTCGAGACATTGTACTGAAACCTACATAATTTTTGCTATCATAAACATTATACTTTTTATTATAACGTATATCTTCCCATATGTCAGCCGCTATTTAAAGAATTCAACACTAGCACCCCATAAAGACACCCCCCCCATCTTTAAGGCACTAACCTCTGTGTACATATCAAGAAGCAGTTATTTTCATGAGCAGTCTCCATGCAATTAAGTGCTTACAGCCTACAATAACTGTCTTAGACTTCTCAACTAGAATTCAGTTTAACTGCCTTTAAAGGAATTGTCTTGTGACATACTTCTATAGTAGACACATTTTATTCTCAAGAAGCTTTAGATTTTATAGTGCTGGTTCTGATACTACTAAAAGAAATACAATAGATTAAGATAGTCACTTGGTAAGAAATAAATATGATCAGGAAAGGACTGCAAAAAACTACATTCTTGTGTAGCTGGCATGAAGTATCTGTTGCATGAGTTAACAGAGTCACTGAGTGGAGCTCTCCTGAATTAATTTCTGATGGAACACTCAGATGGACCAGGTCAAGTGTGCTCACCACAGTATGACTCTGCATGTTTTGTGACCCTGTTCTGGAAATGCCTCTTGTGTCAGGTCCAACCAATTTTAGAAATTTCTTAAATAATTCACAAAGTTTCTGCTGCATTTTCTTTAAACTCTCATCTCTTGCTCACTGACAGTGCATTCAACCTCTCAATTCTTCTTGTAACTTAGGTCTTAGATGAGCAGCTCACATTCTAGCCTATTAACAGCCAGGAGAGTGGCACACCTTAGTAGTTTGGAACAACAAATTTAAGAATAATCTGTATCACAGAACTGGCAACATCAATAATGCCATTCTCTCAGCCTTGTACTTTCTTAGGTGGTGAAGGTGGCAGCTATCTGTGAATTTAGGAAACATTTCTCTGTTGTGATGTCATTTTATTCTTTCTTTACATAAAACCTAGTTTATTACCTTTTTATTTTCATTGTCTTGTAGCATTTCTTCCTGATATCTATACTGAATATAGAAATTAATGCTGAATATTATTTTATCCTGAATAGCTCAGCAGTTTACGTGCAAATTAAATTAGAATGCTCTGCCTTCAGAATCCCATGCTAGGGGGAACCATAGTCTGCTAATGAGCACTGAGGGACTATTTGTAGCCTCCCAAGAAATTCAGGGCACTCTGCTGTTTAAACTTGAGAGTATAATCTTCATAAAGGGTTATGAGCTGTTACATGTACTGGGGCAAATTAAAACTGAAAATAAAATCACTGAAATTACATGAGGGATGCATGTAGTCTATTGTGTATGATTTAGGTGATTCCACCACTTAAAAGAAAAAAATACTGTAATTTGTTTAAATTTCATTGAAGTCACGATACAAATACACAAAGGAGAATGGATCTATGGCCTTTATTCCTCCTTTTCTCCTAAACTCATGGTTTAGTATCCAAAACCCTGATAGGGTCGGTAACATATTTATATAGTTATTTATGATTTTGGTTTTATATAAAGTTTTTACATTAGGAAAGTTCTATTCTTAAGAATCTCTTTGTATTTTGAACGGAGAAGCAGCTCATTTTGTCAAAACTTCACTAAATAAATTAACTTTTAGATCCAGGATACACTTTTGTTGAAGAAAAATAGATAGTAGGGCATCAGTTGAAAAAACAAGATAGGTAAGCCAATTTTTCCTGACATATTATAAGATGTGGTCTTCTTTAGTAAGTGGCTACTGAGAAAGTGTTTCTTTCAGCCTCACTAACTCAAACTTTAATTTACAAGAATCTTGCAATGCTTTCAGGCCACAAAGAAACCTTATAACTAACTGATAACTACACCAAGAAAAATAGAAGTTCAATTTCTTTCTTAACCTACTCCAGTACTACCATCTTGCTCTTTTGGACCTCTTCAGTCAGCCTAGCCATGCACAAAAGACCTCTGAGCAAAGTAATGCTTTGAGAAGGAACTGCTTGACCTGATCCTTAAACTGAGCATCATAAAACCTGCTGAAATAGCCTCTAAAGGCTACGTTCAGTTTTCTAAACAGGGACATCTAGTCTATCAGAGATTTCCCAGCGACTTGAAAGATTTACAAGAATGCTCTAGAAAAAGATAGAACAATTATTTACTGGCTTTAACAGATAACATAGATCTAAGATTTAAGAAACTATTAGCCTAGGTATCAATGTGTTCATCACTTCTGCTAGGGCACCTGAAGGGTCTCTGTTGGTCAGGGAACCATCAGTCAGAAGAGACTCTCCTGCTTTCTGGGACAGATCCATGGTGTTGGTGAGTTGCCATTTTCCACCAGCTCCCTTGACAGTAAGGGCTTGACACAATGGTTTCCAACTAGGCTGAATATTCTGTTTCTTTTTTCCCTTATGATTTTATACCTTCATATGTTACATAAGGTTTACATAGTTTATTTTAAAATAAATTATATTGAGATATCGGAAATGAACCTATTAACTGTAAAAAGACTGTGAATTTCAGCAGGTATCGTGATTGATCAAACAAGCTTCCTGATGAACTGAATCACAGAAAGTGAGCATAAGAAAAGTAGAAACAGGAACAGGTAAATGGAAGGAGCATAAGAATGTTAGTTCTGTAATTAGGGACAAAATCAGTACAAAATTAATCTGAAGTGAAGATGATTGAAGGACAAGAAGAGTAAAAATAAGGGATTCTAAAGGTATGCTAGTTGCAAATAGTAGTCCACTAGACAACCTAATGGAAGACAACATGGAAAACACTCAAATATTTGAATCTTTTTTTACCTCAGTTTTCACAAGGAAGTTGTACTCTCTAGTCACACCCTTACTTCACAGCAGTTAAGCAAAGCTGTAAAGCAATCATTTGGCAAGCAGAAGATTTAGGGCAGAGCCCCCATTCTCTCTGAACGATTCCCTTAACTGCCTGGAGCAATCTCTTTAATGCCCTCAGCTGAGCCAACTGGCCCTCTGTCTTTAAATTGCCTTTGTTGTCCATGCTCCCACTTACCAGCTAAAGAGGTGCCCAGACAGATATTGCAGACAGGAGGCTGGTAGTCCCTAACCAGCACTTAGTGAAAGACCAAGACTGCAAACAGTTTTAAACAACAATCTCCTCACAAGGAAATAGAATCTCTAAAAAGTAACTGAAATGTTCTGGGGGGGTTTTTTTGGTTTGGTTTTTTTTTTTTTTTAATAGAAGAAAACCAGAAAAAATATCAGGTGAACAAGTGAAGGAGTTCCATAAAAATTTCAAGACGAAGTGCTGGGGAGGGGAAAAAAAGAGCCGTGGAAAAACAAATAAGCAGAAAACCCACCCAGCAAGAAAACTTTACCTGAATAAGTAAGTACATTAACAAATCACAAACTTTTGAACTGCAGCAGGAAAAAAGTTTCTCACTCATCCCCTACTGCATCATTTACTGAAAAGCAGGGGAATAAAAATGAGTACAAGTTGCTCAAAACCCTGGTAACATTATCTCCTGCCACAAAAAAATACCAACCAAACAACAAAAAAAGACCCCAAACCAAACCAAAAAACCAAAAACCCCTTTGGTTATTTTGAATAACTTATGACAAAATTTTGTTTCTTTTTGCAATATTTCAAGATCATTCTTTTTCCAGGACAGAACCTCTGACATTTCACTATAAAGAAGAACTCATATCATCTTTGTTCATTGTTTGAAAGGGTACCTCAGATGTACTCATAAATTATCTTTGTATAGCTGGTGTTTCTTTATTGTACCAAGCACATATTCTTTTCACTTTTATCTATGGTAAATAATTGTTCAAGACTGCTATTGACCTTCTGACATTGGTTATGCTTTTTCTAAAATACTGTATCTGTTTCTGAGCTCAGTTTCAGTCATTCCAGACCAACTGCCTACAAGAGCAGTGCTGACATTGCAAGTTGTCATCTTAGACCATTGGCCATCTCTGAACAAAGAATCACTGTCGTTAGCACGTAGACAAACAACATAAGCCAAAGTGTCAATAGTCAATGGAGTGAGGGTAGGTCATGTAGGCTAACTGTCCCTGGGGTTTCCTTGTATTTCACATGAAAAGGTCTGCCTGGGCTCTTCAAAGCCTGTGATGTATCTTAGGTTGAACTTTGGGTCAGATGTTTCATTAAAGAGCTGCAATTTTATGTACAGAACTTTGGGAGACAGATTTGAAGTTGAAAGACCCAATGATTCTGCAGTCATACTTAAGTAATACTTGCATTTCAAACTCTCCTTTCATATATACACATATATGTATAGAAGTATGTATATAGATATGTGTATATACATGTACATATTTGTAGCTGTATATGAAAATGTATATAAACATATTACTTTATATGTGCAGAAACACCTTTATCCTTATCTTTCAAATATTGCAGTCACAGCAACATTAGGGACAGTCCTGGTCATACTTGGGAAGATAATCCTGGTTGTGGGTTTACTCTGTATATATATATACTCTGTGTATATAATTCTTATGTACTGAAAAAAATACAATAATATCATCCAACAAATCTTAACAGTCCTATTAACATGCTTTATATTAAGAAAACAATAATTGTGACTTATACTTAAAAATTATTGAACAAAGGTGTTCTTTGAATAATTTACATTCACTCTTCAGAGTCTTCACTAGAAAACCGGTTTTGTTTTTGTCTAGATTTACATTTGCTTGTGCTAGATTTTTCTTTCATGTAGCATAACATATTAACTAGATTGCTGGCCAAATTGTTTATGAAAAATGTTAGCTTGAAACTAGGTGTCTGACAGAAAGCTCAGTGGTAATTCAATGTAAAGAACAAATGGCAATAAGTAATTTAAAGAGAAAAAGCTAAAATATGTATTGGTCTTTCCACTCTTTTTGGGTAGTTGAAGAAATCTTCTAAGTATAAGAATTTTCCTCATTTTTATATAATCTATAATTGCTTATATTCAATGAGAAATAGAAGTTCATGGTACACAGATGCATTCTAAATATTACAACCTTTTTTATGAAACATTTACATCTCAAAGGGAATTTTCCAGTATGTTGCAGTAATTTCAAATTTTGACCAAAGCTCTGTTTAGCAAGACTTTAACCCAGAACAAATTCTGACTGCCACAGTATGACCTTTTTATTTTCTAAAATGCAATTATTGACAGTCACATCAGTCATCTTGGAACCTTATAAACATATGCCCTGCAGCTTCAACTTCATTCTTTACCAATATATTCATATGTGCTGGTGTGTGTGCTGTTAGCTTTTTCTTTAATTCTATTTAATATTTAGGTGAAGAAAGAATGCATTTCAGGAATACATAACCATACATATTTTCCTTTTGAAAAATTATTTAGCATATGCTGTACATATGAAAGGAACAGTAATCATTGCCCATCAACACCTTTGGTGTTAATTCAATGATATGCAATAATGCTGCGTAGATTGATATTGATGTAGCTTAAGAGATAATTAATATAGCTTTAATATAAGAAGAATTTGCATGTTTTGAGAATAGAAGGTATTTGCTTATTTTGGACTTTAGTAGAATATGGCTGTAGCTGTTTAAGATGTTTTGTGAGAGCAGCTACAAAATTTAACCATAACAGTGGAACAGCCTCGAAGATAAAGAAGTGAAGATAGGGGAGTCATAAATAATAAGACCAATAACCAATTAAGAGACAGAGTATATCTTACTTTCAGCTAAAAAATGTTATTAACTAGTTTGTGCAGGAATGTGTTTTTGAGTGCAGGAATGTGTTTTAGAAACTATGGAGAAAACCATAAAGAACATGCACTGAGAGAGAAGACATCTAGCCTTCATCCCTGAAGATGACCAGAAGGCCCCCTGAGTGTCACTGAGCATGTTCTATCTGGGAGGAGTTAATGTAAATGACTTTCTGTAAATAATTTGCATAACCCTACCTTTTCTTAGAAATTATAATAAATATGTGTAGTTAATTTGTATAAATATGAAAAATTTTGCTTTAAACAGGGCACACATTCGGAGGAGCAATCCCCTGTGTTCCCAGCACTGCAGTAAAGGATACTTGCTTAATAGTCACCAAGGCTATTGAGTTTTGACTCTGGCTTTTCGAGGCTTCAGTGTTTCTGTGGCACTTGAATCTGGGACACGTGTGATGGTATGCTTCCCCCGCTGCCCCCACTTTTGCCTGACTTTTTCCCGTAAATCTGGATTAATCAGTAACCATTGATGATGGTTGTGATGTCTGCTTCTGTCTCACAGTGATTTCAGGAAGACAGATAACAACACAATAGCCAAGGCCTAGCTACGCTAACATGCCCACCTGGACAGAGCACCAGTCAGTGTCCACTGGCACCTGTGGGTGGTACGTAAATACGGCTATGAGCCTATGACCTTATTCCATAGATATTGAGCTCTCCTGAGACAACAGTGGGCTGCACGTCAGGATCTCCCCTTGAAAAGGACGCCCCTCAAGGTTATTCCTCGAGGTCGAGAGAATCCTTGTCACAAACAGATCCTCGGTAAGTGAACTGGGGGTAAGTGCACTAAACTTTTTGATCTTAGCTAAGTATAAAGGGCTGATTGTGCATATATAAACCTTTAGACATTAACTGTTGACCAAGTCTGGGACCAAGACTGGATCCACCTGCACCTAGGCTTCTCTCTGAGAAGGAGTTTAGAAAGCAAGGGAGTCCTTTCTGAACCTCATGACTCAGTGGGAGCGTTACGTTACCATCAAACCTTAATCACTGTCACGTCTGTATGTCTTCTTCCAAAGGAAGTCCAAAAATAAAAAAAACCTACCCCCAAATCTCACTGCCTTTGAGAGTTGCCTCACAGGGACATTACATATTCTTCTCAGAGGAGAGCAGAGTGGGTACAGTGCATGACATCCATAGTCTAGGCAGTGCAGGACTAATATCTGGGGGAATACACAGCCCTCGTGGTGGAACTATGCCTCCACAGCACCTCTCCTTTCGCTTGGTATTCATTCAGGGCTGCCTCACTACCAGTGCACATGCTTTGCTGCAGTGCTGCCACCACTACGTGCCATATTGAGACTTCTAACACACGCTCTTTGTTAATTCTGTGGGTTGGATACACAATCTAGTGACTTGCAAACTGGAGTGGAAAATGAGAAGTGGTCTGGCTTTCTTCATTTCTAAATGAGATAATCTTATCTATGAGTATTTGTGCAGAATAAATGGGAAGGCTGAAAATTGGGACAGATTTTCCCTCCAACATAATGTTTGAGTTTATCCCACCGATTTCTTCTGTTTCCATTGCTTTCCTATTGGTTAGTTAGGACAATTAGATAAAGAATAATTATGGTCCGATGTGTGCTGAGGAGAAAAATGAACTTTCTGTTATTTCCTGTTAGAGGTACTGGACTTCATTTTAAGGAAGTACAAAGTGAAACTTTCATTTCACTTGAAAGGCGGTGATGGTGGAAGGCAGACGTACCAACTTCACAGCTCTACACTTTTTTCCCTGGCTGCATACCCAAAGGCATCAAAGCTCTCTGTATCTGTTGGCCAGCCGGGATAGCTCTAGAGAAACTGCAGGGTGGATGCCGATTAGGCTCAGTACTGGGACCCATTATACATTTTGCATGTTTACTCTGAAAAGGGATAGAATAGACAATGTGACACACAATGATGCAACATGCTCCTAAAGCTATAGCTCTTTAACAGAAATTGCATCCATTTCTCTTTATGTATCATGAACAACTTGAATGATTTTATTTCCTTATCAGAACCTCAACTGTTCTGGTAATTAACCTCATTCTTGATTGAGGTTAGGAAGATTATCCAGTGAGGCTATAACATTCCTTTTGCTATTCCTATTTACACTAGTTAAGAATATCACCCAACTGCTTATGTAATTTTATCTTTCAATGTCTCACTGATCATTATGCAGTCTGGATTTTTAGTAAAGAGAATGGAAATTAATTGCTTTAGGAATTTTGTAATTAAAATGTTCTATTTAACTTGTGAAGTATTAAATGATAGAACAAATCTTATTAAAATTATTTTAACAAGTTTGTATTTTTTTAATATCTATTTTTGCTGTGAAATAGAACTGTTAGCCAAATATCTGAGTTAATTCAATAGGATTATTTGAATTAGGTACCTCTGATTTCAGATCACCTGTTACATCTGATCCTAAAGATCTATGCCCAAGTTCAGAGTCTACTTCAGGTCACCTGTCTGCTTCATGGGCTAAACTGCAAATGGACTTGAATACTCCATTACAATGCATTTGGTTTAACTCTGTTCCAGGAACTGTGGTAATCATATTTAAGAAATTTTACAGATAAACAAAGCATGTCACCTTTTTCCTGATTTAAATACATTTTTATTCATACAGAAAGGAATAATAATAAAAAAAATCTATCTGAAAATTAGTATGTAATTTTTTTTCATTAAAACAAGATTTAAATTATAAGGCAGCTTTATTTTACTTTGTATTAGTGCTTATTGAGTACCTTACTCTCCTCTAAGTGATTTTCTTTTAAAATATAGCTTAAAACATTCAGCATTACTGCTGATGCAAAAATAGTGTGATTTTTTTTTTCACCATTATTTTTCCTCATTATTGTCAGCTACAGCTGTAGAGCAAAATAATACCTTCCTTGACACCAAGGTCAGACTGACAGTCCTTTAGTTCCCCAGAACCTCCTTCTGGGCCTTCTTGTGGATGGGTGTCACATTGGCTAACTTCTAGTAAACTGGCACCTCCCTGGTTAGCCAGGACTGCTGATAAATGATGGAAAGTGACTTGGTGATCACTTCCACCAGCTCCCTCAGTACTCTTGGGTGGATCCCATTTGGTTTATCAGAGATGTGTGTGTCTAAGTGATGTAGCAGGTCACTAAGCATTTTCCTTGGATTAGGAGCGCTTTATTCTGCTCCCCATCCCTGTCTTTCAGCTCAGGGGGCTGGGTACCCAGAGAACAACTGGTCTTACTGCTAAAGACTGAGGCAAAGGCAAAATTAAGTATCTCACCCTTTTCCTCATTATTTAGCACTGTGTTTCCCCCTGTATCCAAGAAAGGAAGGAGGTTGTCCTTAGTCCTCTTTTTGTTGTTAATGTATTTATAAAAACATTTTAAATTTCTTTAACTGCAACAGCCAGCCTAAGTTCTACCTGGGCTTTGGCCTTTCTAATTTTCTCCCTAATGACATCTTTGTAGTGGTCCTGAGTTTCCTGTGTCTTATTCCAAAGGCCATAAACACCTTTTTTTTTTTGTCCTGAGTTCCAGCCAAAACCATACATTTGCTATATAGTACTGACA
The DNA here is from genome assembly GCA_020800305.1 of Porphyrio hochstetteri. Classification (NCBI taxonomy): domain Eukaryota; kingdom Metazoa; phylum Chordata; class Aves; order Gruiformes; family Rallidae; genus Porphyrio; species Porphyrio hochstetteri. Next base: position 38,945,836 of record CM036905.1, read on the forward strand.
TACAGTATTAGTATAGTCATATATGCCATATAGTGTTGACATATAGTATCAATTTTCTTACCTCTTATAGAAAGAATATATTCAGTTCATTTCAAATTTTCACTTTAAGATTAGTTTTGGAGACATTTTTATTCCTACTAGCAGTTTCCCACTTTTGACAAGTGTCCTGGTTTCAGCTATGATGGAGTTAATTATTTTTAGCAGTGGATGGAATGCCATGTTTGGGTGTTAGGATGAGAACAGTGCTGATAGCACCCTGATGTTTCTAGTTGTTGCCGGGCAATCAAGGACCTTTCTCAGCTCTGCATACTTCCTTACTAGTGAGAAAGGAGGGGACGTAGCCAGGACAGGTGACCCGAACTGGCCAAAGAGGATATTCCATGCCAGTTACGTCATGCTCAGTATAAAGGGGGACTGGGGGGAAGAGGAGGAGACAACACCAGGACGGGCAGTTTCCGGGTTCGGGGACGGCTCTAAGCTGTGCGGCCTGGGTTCTGTGGTTTGGTGAGAAACTGCATTGTGTATCACCAGTTTCATCTATTTTGTGCTTTAAACTTCTGTTATTGTTATATCTAGTTTTCTGTTATTGTTTAGTAAACTATCCTTATCCCAACCTGCGTGGTTCTGGTTTCTAGGTTGTGGTTTCTTTTCCTCCTTCTTCCTTCCCTTTTCCCCCTCCCCCAACTTTCCCTCCCCCTTCCTTTTAAAAGTACAAGCGACTGTGTGGGGTGCGGCCCTCGGCCAGGGCAAAACCACGACAGTCATTTTTGGCGCCCAACGTGGGGCGAACGGTTGGGATAACGGTAGATCTGACCCTAACTATCGCAATTAAGATAAGCACTGTTGTTTAAGCAATCTCTGGTCACGATGCTGTGGTATTTATTCACAAGGCTGTGGTATCAAAACCATCGCATGCTGTATACAATCCTGGCAGGATTCTTTACTCTCTCAGGTCTGCGGCTCCCATATTTGTTCCCATACTTCATTATAGTGCATTTTATGATATCGGTCTATGATACAATAATATCGATGACCATGAGCTTAATCTGGTACTTGTATGAGGTTTTGCTGTCCTGTCCATTCTTTGGACAGGGAGGGGATAATAACAGCACTGCTTTCTTTTCCTTTGGGCTAAATACAACAGCTCTTATGGCAATTTTTGAAAACCTTCAATATCTCTGGGATATTCAAACTAGCATTTTGCTATTGGTAGGTTTGGGGCAGATGGTACAGTTTTTGTTATATATCAAGCATAGGTTTATGAATACCACTGAAGAGCTTTCTCCGAGACAGAATAATCACGAGTGGCAGGGCATGTGGCAAAGTATGGGCAAGTACCTAGGTACTTTCTCACGCCCGATGGTTTGGAACTTCACTCCTGAACAGCTACAAGACCCCGATCAAGTGACTGCATACCTAAAGAAAAATTGCTGTAGGTTTCCCAGAGATGGACACCTTACTGCACTGTGCTGGGCTCTGGCCACTATTTATCAAACACTGCTTGATAGCAGGCAGCACTGTCAGCACTGTCAGCACTGTCAGGGAGAAGGGAAAGGAAACAGACTGGCAGATACTATAGCTGCTGCAACCACTGGGGCTGACACTGCAGCTACTGTAATCTCTACAGCAGACACTGCAGATGATCAGAAAAACCAACCCACACCAGTGTCTGTTGCTCCCGTACAAAAGAGGAAATGCACAAAGAAATCAGTTCGCACAGTGACGGATGATGATGATGATCAACCAGGGCCATCTCGAGGATATCAGGAGGAGGCAGAACCAGAGATTGTTACCCAATCCCTGACTTTGAGTGAGCTGCGTGAGGTTCGAAAAGATTTCACCCGCCACCCAAGTGAGCACATTATCACTTGGTTGCTCCGATGTTGGGATCACGGGGCCAATAGTTTGGAGTTAGAAGGCAGAGGGGCCAAGCAGTTGGGATCCCTAGCTAGAGAAGGAGGAATTGACAAAGCAATTGGGAGGAGGCCGGAAATCCTCAGCCTCTGGAGGCGACTACTGTCAAGTGTGCAGGAAAGATATCCCATAAAGGAATATATTACATGTCAGACACCCAAGGGTAACAGCATAGAGACAGCTATCCAGCACCTGAGAGAATTAGCTGTACGGGAGATAATTTATTATGATCTGGACAATTCACGGCTTCCCGCTGATCCCGATGAAGTCCTATGCACTCCAGATATGTGGCGTAAGGTTGTACGAAGTGCACCAGCAGGGTACACCAATTCACTGGCAGTAATTGACTGGACTGATATGGATCCACCAACCGTAAATGAGGTGGCCTGCCGACTCAGGAAATACCAAGACAGTGTTTCCCTCTCCGTCATTGCAGCAGTAGAAAAACTGGTTCAACGACTTGACAACAATGTGTCCAACTCCCAACCCGTATGGAGCAATGTTGCAGCTACTGGGAGAAAGCGTCCATCGTTCCAAGAGGGAGAATACACACCACGACATACATTGTGGTTTTACCTGCTTGATCATGGAGAGGACATGAGGGAATGGGATATGCAGCCCACCTCAGCCCTTCGAGCACGAGTAAATGAGCTGCGGGGTAAAACATTCGCACAACGAGATTCTGCCAGGAAGAAGGCTGCACCAGTTTCTACTGGGCAGTTCCCTAGACCAACTGGAAGGCCTACCTATATGTCTGATGTGTCTGATCCTTTTGAAGGGACCTCTAAGTTCTTTATGCAACCAGTGGAAAACAAATATGATCAGCAGCAATAGAGGGGCCCTGCCTCCAGCCAGGTGGAGGAGAGGGATAATCGGGTTTATTGGACTGTGTGGATCCGATGGCCTGGCACGTCAGATCCACAAGAGTACAAAGCTCTGGTGGATACTGGTGCCCAGTGTACTCTAATGCCATCGAATCATGAAGGGGTAGAACCCGTTTGTATTTCTGGAGTGACAGGGGGATCCCAACAACTAACTGTGCTAGAGGCTGAGGTGAGCCTAACTGGGAAGGACTGGGAAAAACACCCCATTGTGACTGGTCCAGAAGCTCCGTGCATTTTAGGTATAGATTATCTACGTAGAGGGTATTTTAAAGACCCAAAAGGGTACCGATGGGCTTTTGGAATAGCTGCTTTGGAAACAGAAGGAATTGAACAACTGTGTGCCTTGCCTGGACTCTCGGAGGACTCTGCTGTTGTGGGGTTGTTGAAGGGTGAAGAACAGCAAGTGCCAGTTGCTACGACGACGGTGCACAGACGACAATACCGTACTAACCGAGATTCCCTGATTCCCATCCATAAGTTGATTCGTCAACTAGAGAATCAGGGAGTGATCAGCCGAACCCACTCACCCTTTAATAGTCCCATATGGCCAGTGAGGAAGTCCAATGGAGAGTGGAGGCTGACAGTAGATTATCGTGGCCTAAATGAAGTCACTCCAGGTATGAGTGCTGCTGTGCCAGACATGTTAGAGCTCCAGTATGAATTGGAATCGAAGGCAGCCAAGTGGTACGCCACAATCGACATTGCGAATGCTTTCTTCTCGATCCCACTGGCGCCTGAGTGCAGGCCACAGTTTGCTTTCACCTGGAGAGGCATCCAATACACGTGGAATCGTCTGCCCCAGGGGTGGAAACATAGCCCCACCATCTGCCATGGACTAATCCAGAATACACTGGAAAAGGGTGATGCACCAGAGCACCTGCAGTATATTGATGACATCATTGTATGGGGCAACACAGCAGAGGAAGTTTTTGAAAAAGGAAACAGGGTAATTAAAATCCTTTTAGAAGCTGGTTTTGCTATAAAACGAAGTAAAGTCAAGGGGCCTACGCGAGAAATCCAGTTTTTAGGAATAAAATGGCAGGATGGGCGTCGTCAGATCCCAATGGACATTATTAATAAAATAGCAGCTATGTCTCCACCAAGCAACAAAAAGGAAACACAAGCTTTCTTAGGTGTTATAGGTTTTTGGCAAATGCATGTCCCAAACTACAGTCTCATTGTGAGCCCACTCTACCATGTAACTCGAAAGAAGAATGATTTCCAATGGGGCCCTGAGCAACAGCAAGCCTTTGAGCAGATCAAACGCGAGATAGTCCATGCAGTGGCCCTTGGGCCTGTCCGGACAGGGACAGATATTAAAAATGTGCTCTACACTGCAGCTGGGGAGAACGGCCCGACCTGGAGTCTCTGGCAGAAAGCACAAGGGGAGACTCGAGGTCGACCGCTGGGGTTTTGGAGTCGGGCCTACAAAGGATCTGAGGCCAATTATACTCCAACAGAAAAGGAAATACTGGCCGCCTATGAAGGGGTTCGAGCCGCCTCAGAAGTGATTGGAACTGAAGCCCAGCTCCTCCTGGCACCCCGACTGCCGGTGCTGGGCTGGATGTTCAAAGGGAAGGTTCCTTCTACACACCATGCCACTGATGCTACATGGAGCAAGTGGGTTGCACTAATTACACAGCGGGCTCGAATAGGAAACCCCAATCGCCCAGGAATCGTGGAGGTGATCACAGACTGGCCAGAAGGCAAAGATTTTGGGATGTCACCAGAGGATGAGGAGGTAACACGCGCTGAAGAAGCCCCACCCTACAACGAACTGCCAGAGAATGAGAAGCGATATGCCCTGTTCACTGATGGGTCTTGTCGCATTGTGGGTAAGCATCGGAGATGGAAAGCTGCTGTATGGAGCCCTATAAGAAGAGTAGCAGAAGCCACTGAAGGAAAAGGTGAATCAAGCCAGTTCGCTGAGGTGAAGGCCATCCAGTTAGCCCTGGACATTGCTGAGAGAGAAAAGTGGCCAAGGCTCTACCTTTATACTGATTCATGGATGGTGGCGAATGCCCTGTGGGGGTGGTTGCAGCAGTGGAAAAAGAACAACTGGCAGCGTAGAGGCAAACCTATATGGGCTGATGACTTATGGCAAGATATCTCTGCTCGGTTAGAGAAACTTGTTGTAAAGGTACGTCATGTCGACGCCCATGTACCTAAGAGTCGGGCCATGGAGGAACATGAAAACAACCATCAGGTAGATAAGGCTGCTAGGATTAAAGTGGCTCAGGTAGATCTAGACTGGCAACATAAGGGTGAATTATTCCTAGCTCGATGGGCTCATGATACCTCGGGTCATCAAGGGAGAGATGCAACATATAGATGGGCTCGGGATCGAGGGGTGGACCTGACCATGGACGCCATCGCACAAGTTGTCCACGAATGTGAGACATGTGCTGCAATCAAGCAAGCTAAGCGGTTAAAGCCCCTTTGGTATGGAGGACGGTGGATGAAATATAAATATGGGGAGGCTTGGCAGATTGATTACATCACCCTCCCACAAACCCGCCATGGCAAACGTTATGTGCTTACAATGGTGGAGGCAACTACCGGCTGGCTAGAAACATATCCCGTACCCCATGCCACTGCTCGAAATACAATTCTGGGCCTTGAAAGGCAAGTCCTCTGGCGACATGGTACTCCAGAAAGAATCGAGTCAGACAATGGGACTCATTTCCGAAACACTCTTATAGACACCTGGGCCAAAGAGCATGGCATTGAGTGGGTGTACCACATTCCTTATCATGCACCGGCCTCTGGGAAAATTGAACGATATAATGGACTTTTAAAAACTACACTGAAAGCAATGTGTGGTGGGACATTCAAGCATTGGGATACACATTTGGCCAAAGCCACATGGTTAGTTAACACTAGGGGATCTACCAATCGGGCTGGCCCTGCCCAGTCAAAATTTCCACGTACTGTAGAGGGAGACAGAGTGCCAGTAGTGCATATGAAGAGTGTATTGGGAAAGAGAGTTTGGGTCATCCCTGCTTCAGGCAAAGGTAAACCCATGTCTGGAATTGTTTTTGCTCAAGGACCTGGCTGTACTTGGTGGGTAATGCAGAGGGATGGAGAAGTTTGATGTGTACCTCAAGGGGATTTGATTTTGGGTGAGAATAGCCAATATAATTGATAGAGTAGAAATTATAATAATTGCCAAATAACCCATTATTGTATATTCATTATTGTTATGATAGCCAATATAATTAATAGAGTAGAAATTATAATAATTGCCAAATAACCCATTATTGTATATTCATTATTGTTATGATTGCTGTATGTTGTACCATAGCATTATAGCCGGAGTCATACAAGTTAATGAAGAATGAGTGCCATGATGATGGAACCGAAGCCTGGCCTCTTAAGAACTTTTTTTTCTCCCTTTGAAAATAAACTCTGACCCACAGACTATGAGCATGGACCATGCCAGGTGTATCAGTCAAGAGCCTGAGATGCAGCATGCAACGAGCCAATGGAACATACAATTATCCTGAGAAACTGTTACGACAAATGGAGCCTGAAAATCATGGACTAAATGAACTCAACAACTTCAGAGGGATGATTCACAGACTGAGGGAATAAGATCTGTATGCACGTATGTGTGCATACATGTGTACATACATATATGGGTGTGTGAAACACGAAACTGATTGTACCCAAAGAAAATTGTTGGATCTGGTCATGACGTAAATGGTATGGAATAAGGGGTGGATAATGTCCTGGTTTCAGCTATGATGGAGTTAATTATTTTTAGCAGTGGATGGAATGCCATGTTTGGGTGTTAGGATGAGAACAGTGCTGATAGCACCCTGATGTTTCTAGTTGTTGCCGGGCAATCAAGGACCTTTCTCAGCTCTGCATACTTCCTTACTAGTGAGAAAGGAGGGGACGTAGCCAGGACAGGTGACCCGAACTGGCCAAAGAGGATATTCCATGCCAGTTACGTCATGCTCAGTATAAAGGGGGACTGGGGGGAAGAGGAGGAGACAACACCAGGACGGGCAGTTTCCGGGTTCGGGGACGGCTCTAAGCTGTGCGGCCTGGGTTCTGTGGTTTGGTGAGAAACTGCATTGTGTATCACCAGTTTCATCTATTTTGTGCTTTAAACTTCTGTTATTGTTATATCTAGTTTTCTGTTATTGTTTAGTAAACTATCCTTATCCCAACCTGCGTGGTTCTGGTTTCTAGGTTGTGGTTTCTTTTCCTCCTTCTTCCTTCCCTTTTCCCCCTCCCCCAACTTTCCCTCCCCCTTCCTTTTAAAAGTACAAGCGACTGTGTGGGGTGCGGCCCTCGGCCGGGGCAAAACCACGACAACAAGAAATCTTTCTATGTAAGAAGTTTCCAATAAGATCTCCAAAATTCTTCACTGAAAAGCATGGATAATCAGCTTATTGTGGTTCATGAAGGTCTTTTTGCCAGTTTTGCTTTTTTAAGCAGCAAAAAGGAAACTGCAGACTTTACCAACTTTTTAGTTCTTGCTTGTGAGACATTTTTCAATCCCTGCAAAGACATGTTGTTCCATACAAAGTAAAACTGTAAGAGTTAACTTCCACAGTATTAAGAGACTTTAATTATATTAGCTGCTGACAGAAGGATAATATTTTTAAGTAACATAAAATCAGCTCACTGATTGACAGAGCACACATAAAATAAAGTAAATGGAAGAAACATTCACAGCCAAGGAGGTCAAAACATTCAAGCAAGCTAAGAGAAAAATTCTTACTGAATAATCATAAAAAATGCAGGCAATTTGAAAGCTAAAAAGCAAACATATAGCAAAATAAGTACTATGGAACATACTTCAGCAGGATTTTTTTTTTTCATCTCTTCATTCATTTTGTTTACTGTAGGAGTTATACCTAAGACTTTCTCACCCAGGAGAAAAAGAATAATTTATGTCAGTTTGTCTCTTTTTCTCCACAAAGGAAGTAATGGGTACTACATGGCCAATAACTTGTAATCTTTGTTTCAGAAACAGATTTAGTTTCAATATATTTCTGAAATGCATGCCTTGTTCTCATAAGCATATCAGATCCCCAAAAGTATGAGGTTACCTTGAAATCATATAGTGCAGGAATAATTTTGCTTTTCTTATTTGGCATTTCTTTTTTCAGCCTCTGAAACTCTGAAATCTGGAAATATATTTGTAAATGAAAGCAAAACTAAAGCATCATCATGATCACAAATCTGTAGGTCATAAATCAAATGCCAGGTATTGCCAGACTCATGAAAACTTGAAGAGTTGTAAGTTCTGATTTAAAGTAGTCAAAGGAACAACATATTTTGTCATTTTTAATCAAGAAAAGCTGCCTACTCGGACTGGATGCTTAAGAAAGCTTCCCCCAGTCATTATTGTACAGTAATCCAAAGGCTGGATTATTTACAGTCTGTCTCTGCTCAATAAAATGCTGAAGTTGCATTTTCTATGCACGGCACTGAAATTTACGTTCAGGATGATCAGCTCAGCATGCTGAGAGTGGTAAAGACTGCAACATCTTAGGAATGCAATATCTGTGCTTTTCCTTAGATTATCTCGCTTTCTCTTTGCACTTCAGTACACAGACCAAGGCTGAATTAATACAAATGGACTTGTGCTGGTAATTTCCCAAGCAAGGTAAGAATAGGGTATTTTGGGGGAACACTTCCCTTTATTGATGATAATATATTTGTATATCACCTTTGTCTATCTCCTGTCCTCAATTAGAAAACCAGATACTTTTATACATTGGCATGGCAAAATAGAATATGGAGATTACATTCATGAATATTGGTATGGAGAAAGGATGTGCAGTACTATGAGGAGATACTGGCTCAGGCCATGAACACTGGGTTGCTGGACAACTGTAGAAGCCCATAGCAACTCACTGGATTTAATGTTGCTTTTCAACTTCCAGTTTTGAAGCCAGCTTTAATAAGCCTATAGACCAGTGGAGATGAAAGAGAAGGGCCTTAACCAGGGGGTGTATTTTTAATATTTAATAAACAGCTGACTTCTAGTAATTTTATAATAACCAGCTGATTTGTAGTCATAGCAAGTACAAGCTGACAGTTATTTTTTTTTTCTGCCAATGCAGATCATTCTTTGACCAAGAAAAAGAAGGCATCTTTAACCCTAGGGTCTGAGGGACTCTGACCCTGAGGAAGCTATGAAACTTGAAGAGCATAGTTTGTTTATATAACTTCTACTTTTACTTGTCCTGGCTGAAGTAAATCATACTTCTGCTTCAGTTCCGTTTGGAAAGAGCAAGAATGACTAGGAACTAGGGAAAATGTCTATACCATTCTTATAAGTCAATATAAAAAATTTGTTAAAGTAGTTTACATTAGGTCACTGGCACTTTGATGACCTTTTTGGAATTTAAGCAGTTTCAAGAGAACTGTTGGCTAAAACAAAGTGATATGATAGATCTTTCTTGCGTGACACTTCATGGCCATGAATGGAGAACTGGGATTAAAATGGTTTCCAATACTGAGTTGGCCTTAAAATAAATGGGAACTTTTCAACAAATTGATTGGAGGTTGCCAATAATTCTGTGTGGTCCATTCTATTTTTGCAGCTATATGTGTTTGAACAAGACCTTTTTCAGCACAGATTTGTTCTGACTTTATCCTCCTTGATCCTTCCACACACCATATTGATTAACATGGCTTTCTCAGCCTCTGCTTTGCACCACTGTCTTTGTGCATCTTGTTACCTTAGTACATACTTTCAACAGTACTTCAAATTAGTCTGTATCACCTAGATTTTGCTTTCCATCCAGAGAGTTATCATTTGCCTTATGATTGGTTTTTAATGCACTATTCATAGGAATACTTAGACTCAAAATAAGTAAACAACATGTTTGTTGCTTAAGAATCTGCATTTCCTTATTTCCCATGTTAATTTAAGATATTTTCAGAAGCCAGTGATATTTTTTCATATATTGTCATGTTTCACAGGGTCTAGTGTCTACCACAATTGGATGTAAAAGGAAAGACATTGGACTTCTTTAGTTTCCAGATAAAATTGTTCATGACTTATTACTCTATTTAAGGGCAGTTTACAAATGTCTGGGAAAATACTTTTTAAGCGTGTGCTATCTTGATTGTGATTTGTCTTATAAGAACCTTTTCTTTCTGCTTTATTAACTACCTTTAACTTCTTTATTTGGTTGGAAGGTGCTTGACACCTTAGTTCAAGTTGTGGATATACTTGGTGGGCACCATTCCCAGACAGTCAGGGAAGACAAATATCCCTGCGATAAAGCATCTCCTATTGACTCCAGATATTAGCACTCAAACAAAAAATGTTCAAAGAACTTAAATAAGCAAGAGTTTAACAGTGACAGAGAAAAATAATTTTACTTATTTTAAAAACATAATAACGAAGAATAAAGAACAGTGAAGTGCAGCTAAGACATGAAGAGTGAGATTCAGTTTCAGTTTACCCATATTTGTCCTGTATGATGAGATGAGGACAGGGCATCTAATGCTACTGTGTACAATATTGACCAATTGTGCTATGGCAAATGAGAGCATTTTATGACATATGTTCATCAGTCACTCAGGGGAGGAAAAGAGGGGAGAAGGAATAGGGGGAAAAAAAAAAGCAAACAAATATTTAAGTGATGTAATAGTCCTTGCTAAGATGAATGCAATTTGTTTTCTCAGGTTGGCACATGACTGCATTAACCAAGTATGCTGGTTTTGGCTGAGATGCAGTTATTTTCTTTCAAGTAGCTGGTACAGTGCTGGTTTTTGATTTAGTTTGAATATAATGATGATAATACACCAGTGTTTTTAGTTGTTGCTAGGTAGTTGCAGTGTCTACACTAAGTCAAGGGACTTTTTAGTTTCTCACTCTCTGCCAGGTGCACAAAAAGCTGGGAGAACACAACCAGTTGACCCAGACTGACCAAAGTTTGTCTGGTTGTAGATAATCAGCGAAAAAAACCCACACTTTAAAATAATACCCTGTAATATTGACTAATACCAAAATATCCACATAAGTTTATTATAATATCTCTTGCCACTTCAATTAAATGAGTAGTAACAGCAGCAGGAAGATGTTACCTGCTATACGAGTCAGGCTTTCCTCAGGGTCTTCAGGTGGCTGCTACTACTGAAGGAAGTAAGGAAGAACAGAAATCATAGGTTTTGTTTCACACTCTTGAAGGAACGTGATTTTGTGGACAATGAGCCTTCAGTTTGATCCTTTGGCTCAGTCACAGATTTCCTGGGGATTCTTTACCTCTATAGTGTGGTGTTCCTGATCCTAGCTCCATAATCAAAACACTGAGAAGTGATGAATCTTGTGCAGGACACTCTAAGGTCTCTTGTACTCCATGATATATGTGGGAATCTGGAGAGAAATGTCAGGAAAGTGAAAAAAGGGACATTAGAGATATTGTAGTAACAGTGTGGTTCTGCCTGTGCTTGAAGTAGTTGCACAAAACCCCCCAAACTCTGGGGTTTTTTTGTGCAACTGGATATAAGAAAATAAAGCATGAGTGTTAACAGTAAATAGAAAATATGAAGGGAATATTTATTTTATGCATTGATTAGTTTATCTCATATTGGAGAAGGTCATTATACAAAGTCACTGCTCCATTTTCCATGGAATCTCTACACAATGTGATTCTTGGATATATATTTTTTGTTAAGTTTGCTTTGCAGAATTTGCTTTTATTTTATTGCAGAGGTTTTATTTAAATTTTTTGTTAGTACCTTATACTACAATAGCAGAAGTTACAAGACGTGTTTCACAAACAGCTCTTTCATTAAAGAAAAGCAGATTGTTCTTTGTTTCTGCAATTTAATTTAATCCTGTACAGTTTCTGTGGATAAACTGGTAATACAGTAATATCTGTGTATGAATGCTAGAGAAGCAACAGTTTCTCTCTCCAGGATCCTTCTCTGCTGCTCATTTTCTTTTTGCAACTGAACCCTTCGCTGCTGGTAGATGGGTAATCTCTGCACCTCTTGGTAGACTGGAAAATCCTACTCCTTTTACCTTAATTTTCCATCCCCTTTTCAAATATAATTTGGAAAGAAACTTTCCTTATTTCTTATACTTTTATCTTTATTCCCAAAAGCCTGGTGCTGGACACTGTTGTTCTCTTATTACCACAGGTAAATTGCATTGTTCTTTTGGGATTTTGGGTTGGGTTGTGGGTTGGTGGGTTTTTTTGGGGTGCTTTTGTGAGGTTTTTTTATTATTACTATTTTTGGTCAATTTTTTTTTTGAAACACAGAAACCACACAAAAAATGTTTACTATAATAACAATATTAAAATTTTAAATCCAATGACCAGACCTGAGACTTCTTAACAGATGTGATACTATAGCTGGGATTTTGATTAACTGCTTTGTTTTTTCGACTCATCTGCCTCCATATTTCAGAAAATAATTTGCAAGGTTCTATTGACTCTCCCCACAGTGTCCATGAACACTCTGTCCATGAGAAAATTATTCTCAGCTTGATTTTCAGCTCTGTTTTTGTTTATCCCTCAGAAGCAAGCTTCATACACAACAGAATGGCAGATAGACCATGTGGCAGACAGCTAATGACTCATAATGACAGACTCATAAACAAGCTAATGCATGCTAGGAGGGTTTTTTTTTTCTTCCAGAACACCCTACCGGAGGCATGCCCTTCTCTGTCCTTTTTGCTTTGTTGGAGTTATGTGTACAAAGTAGAGAAAAGATACTTTCACAGTTTCTTAGTTTTTGAAACATGCCCTTCAATTTTAAATGAACATGATATCTGGCATATTTGATCAAGAAAACAAAACTGTGCTGTTGAGGTGTGAAGCCTCCCCTCCATCTGGAGTTTTGGTTGGTGGTGGAATAAGCCAGCAGGAGAAATGGATCTCAGCCCTGCACAGACAGATCCGTGACAACCACAGACGCCCTTTGAATCTCTTTTGGAAGGAAGAGCATAGCTGCAAGTATACCTCACAGCTGTTGCACAAATATACATTATGGAACGATCTGCAGATAACAAGTCCCAGTAATTCACAGACCTATAGATGCACTGACCTGCATAGTGGATGGAAGAACTGTTGAATATGGTTTTTTTTCTCCATGTACTGACTATATTACTGTATATCATGCAGTATTAAATAGTTTGTGGCTGAGTACCAGGCAGGAAGGCTGGAGTCCTCAGGAGGAAGGAAAAATTGCAACTCCCTAGGATGTGATCACTTTGGTACAAGCTGAACAGGTACTGCAAAGCAGTACCAGGAGAAAAAGGGTGCTGAGCATAGGTAGAGTCATTAGCACTAGAGATTTGCTTTCTTTTATTCTATCTGCCTCCCCAGCAGAATTGATTGTTCTGTCTTTAAAAACTTACTTTTTACTTTTGTGTTTGTGTTCTAGTAAAACACAGGTTTAGACACTGAGAACACGATTTTGTTAGTCGTAGTGTGTTCTCTTTAATGAAAAGCTGCAGGTATATCCACCACAAAGCTCTGACTCTTTCAGAGCCCTTTCAAAGAAAGTTGTCTGGGTACAGAGAGAAGGGAAGCTTTTAATCAGTGATACAGGGACTTGTTTTTTCTGATAAAGAAAAGTGTTAGATACTGATAACTGGATCGATGGGCTTTCTTGGCATGTTTCCTTCAATAGAGCTAATATCAGTAGCAGTCATTCAGAGGAACAGGTGGAAGCTTGAAGATGACTTTTGCAATTAAACCCTGACTAAATTAATCATGTTGAGACTTAACATCAAGTAACATAAAGTCATGAGATTTGAGGTGAAAACATCCATGATCATATAAAAATATAATGTAATAAAGAGACCTAAATGGCACAGAGGATTAATATAACCATGTCCAAACCCCTTTTTATCTCTTTGAACAAGAGGTATTATACAATACACTGCCAGCTTTCAAATTCTTTATATGTGGAGTATACAAGGGAGAGCCAGATGCTTTATCATGTTCTTTTCCTGAGAGCCAAAGCTTTACAGAATTAAGCATTCAATGTCATGAAAATAACCTTTGAGCTACTCTCTCTCTCTCTCTCTTTTTTTTTTTCCTGAATGGAGCAGTTGATCCTGCTTAAAAATTATCAGTTCTTTCTTCCTTCATCTGTGTTCTGACTGAAAATAAAAAATGCTGAACTTCCTAGAAAAAGTCTTGAAGATGAAAATGTGCTAAACTAGTGAAAAAATAAAAAGTAGGGATAATAAAATTGAATCAGGGCTACAGACAGAGGGAAAGAAAGGATTTCTTTCTGGCTAAGGATGCAAGGAAGTGAAGTTTATAACAAATGTGAAAGAGTAGAGGAAATGGGAGAAGATGTATGGGGGACAGAAGATTATAATAGAAAATGGGAAACCACCATGCACGGTTCTGTTCAGCAAAGAAGGAATGTGTGGGCAGAAAATAAAAGTGGAGAAAACCAACAGAAATAGGAGACAAATATCCTAAAACCCACACCTGAAACTATGATCCAGACACAGAGCATGAGAAAAAGAGCAGGCTCAGTAAAAAACAGCAGCTGAAGAGGCAAGCAAAAGGACCAGGAGATGGGATGGAGCAAGATGGAATGGGGTTGTGCTGGGCATGTGATGACTGTTTTAGAAACATCAAAAAAGGAGAGGAGGGATGGAGACATGGGGATGGTTTCTGAGTGTTGATGGCAGGGAGGAGGTAATAGGATGTGTGTGGATGATACACAGGACTGGGAATGAAAGGAGCATCACAGTTGTGACCAAAAGTAGGAAAAGGATGTCCCAGTTATAGTGGAAGTGGAAATGTGTGTGCTTGGAGTGGGGAAAAGGGGATAGGCCTGCGAAAGGAGGAAAGCAAAGCTGGAAACAGTCTAACATGAAAAGGGAAACAGTCAAGTTAGGCAATAAGAAAGAAGGAAGTATAAGGATACAATGCAGAAGAGGTTTGTGGTGAGTGTCAGGTGATATGTGTTGGGAAACCAAAGTAGTACGTGAAAGGTGCTGTATATGCAGAACTGTAGTGCTTTACCACACAAGCTTGTACTGTCTCATCCTGCCCTGGATGGGGAAAAAGATGACAAGTTAAGCTGGAGAGCAGGAACATGTGCAGGGAATGCGCTGATGCTACCTATAACTGGATCCACACAAGTCCCATTCCACCATCACTGCTACCAATAACCTTATTCTCAGAGGACATTTCATGGTTGAATGGCCTTATTTGCCCTAGAAAAACCAATATAGAAGTCAATAAGTATGGTAAGACTTTTTCTGCCAGTGATGGACAGATTTTTTTCTTAGTGTCAGTTTGCATTTATAAAAGGAGACATTAAGCCTCTGTCTACTTGTTTTTTTTCTGTAAAGAGAAAAATGATGTGCTCTAAAAGGACATCTTAGAACACCACGTTTGAACTCCCATCTGTGTTTTGAAGTAAGTATTTGCAACACTCCCTCTTCCACTTTCCTTACCTCTGTCCCTTTCTGCTCCACCATATTAGCATTTTA
Source organism: Porphyrio hochstetteri (assembly GCA_020800305.1). NCBI lineage: Eukaryota > Metazoa > Chordata > Aves > Gruiformes > Rallidae > Porphyrio > Porphyrio hochstetteri. Next base: position 38,961,085 of record CM036905.1, read on the forward strand.
ACAATGAACATTGACATTAAAAAAAACCCAGACAACTTTCATGCAGCTTTTTAATTTACACAGAGAGAAGGACAGGCATTAAATTGCAGTATGCATTCTCACAGTTTTCTTTCCTGTGAAACAGTCTATACTGGCATAGAAACAACAGCAATCAACTTCTTAATAAGCCAGAAAATCATCCTTGGAGTTGGTAGTGGTATGTACTTTCTAAGTGCCAATGTTTGTGTATGTCTGTGTGCCTATACAAAAGCCTATCTATCATAGCCTCTATGATATTTTAAACAGAGAATTAGCATAGCTCTGGTCTAATATTGTTTACAAGTTAGCACATTGTGAGACCTAGTATCATATTCTATTATCCTGATTACTCTGTAGGTTCTAAAGGAGAAAAATAAGCACCAAATAATGTGCTTAAAGGAAAATAATATTGCTTTATCCTCACTTTATCTAAAACTCCTTTTGTGTAGTGGCTCAGGTGAAACACAGATCCAAATAGCACGTTTAGCATGTAGAATGATCAGAGCCACCCACATTACCCTACTGAAATTCTGAATAAAAATGTTTTGCACCATTAAGCTAAACACACAATATTAAATAAATATAAAGACAGAAGAAAAAAATATACCGGCATAGCTATTCAAATTCTGTCTGCCATTACACTGTCTCTTAGGAAACAGTCCTGCAGTTTTCCATTTATGAGCATAAAACTACTTTAGCAAATTGGTTGCTTATATTCAAAATTTGAGGCTGCTGAGGCAGCAGGAGCTTGTGCACCCAGGGAAGCAGTTCTGTGGGATAACTACCAGTGACAATAGCACTATGTAGAGTGAGGGAAGGAGACTGCCTTTTTTATACTTTTGGTGTATGCTTCCATATGTCAAGCAAACAGAGATGAGAGGATCCCTCTTTCTCCCACAGAATGATAGGATTTGAAAAACATTTGGAACAAAAGCTTCTAAGGAACAGCAGGCTCAAGCTTTGTAGTACTGGTTTCCTTGTGAACATACGTATGCTAACATTCTCTACCTGTATGTATGGGCAAATGACCCATACGTATAGACTGACTCAGATATGGAAACATCTGAGGCTCCTTAGTTCGACCGAAGCATGCATTGGCATGTCCTAAAGCAAATCTTGTGTGGGTTTGAACACAGTCACTTTGTAAATGTTATTAATACTATTACCACTAAGTTGCACAAAGATGAAAAAAGCCACACATGCACTAAAGAACAAACCCAAACCCTTCAGTGGATTCAGATTATCTCTTCAGAAACAATGGCAGTATTTGAATTAAATCTCAGGAATTGAAGCCTGATACTCCTATATCATTTCAGGCAAAACTTTGTCTAGTTCAAGGATAAAAGTACTTGTCAGAACAGATGCAAGTTTTCCGTGGGTTTTAATTGGCTTTGGATTGGGTCCAAGGAATCAATTTTGTGGTCCTAGTCTTTTGATGTGCAGCTGTTCACAAATGCTAAATTCAGTTACAAAAGCTACACCTAAAACAAGGATATTGTAGAATCCAGCTGGAACCCAGCCCTGAACCATACCTGCCACTGGTCATGGTGTCCTAGTTGTTAATCTCTTTCATGTCTTGCTGGCTCTATGTTTGTAGAAGGGATTAAGCAAAACAGGTGCAGTTCACGGGAAAAAAAATAAGGTTACAGCATCTCTTTTTGTTCTACACTGGAGCAAAACACTTCTGGACCTTTTTAAATTTTTCATGGGAAGGAAGATCAAGTCTATCTCAGAGGAGCTAATAACTTCATGGCTGGGGAATCACTTGTCTTGCTGACTTGCAGCTTTCTCTGATACAGAACAGAGACCTAAACCTGCATTTTCTGCACAGCACTCATCAAATGGCTATTTTCAGTAGATTTTGCTCTTGACCAAGAGTCTCATCTTTGGCTTCAGAAACCTGATGAAAGAATCTATCAACACCACCAAGTGTTTTCCAAGAAATGTTCCTATTTCAGTCAACTGTAATTTCCAGTCTCAACTAGTACGGGGAGGGAAAAAAAAGAGGAGAGTTTTCTCCCACAAGACATGATGCAGAAATAAAGACAGCTTTGCTATGGGTAAAATGTAAGAAATATTGCATCAGGTAGGTTTTAATTAAGATTTTTTAATTTCAAGATCTGACCAGTAAAACTCAAGCTTTCAATAGAACTGTACACTTTAGGACAGCGAGACTTTAAAAGAATACAAAAAGTAACTTTATATTCTTAATTCGTTTTTCTAATAAAATCTATAGTTGCATAGCAAGATATTTCAGCTTCAAAACACTCACCTGAATTTTTCATGAACTTTTCTACTGATGCAACCTCAATGGCAACTTTCTTTTTGTCTTATTGCTTTGCTTTCAGCAGCCTCCTCTCCAATTTAGTTTGGCCTTTTTCTAATTCAACCCTACACCTCTTGCCCACATGTTTGATTGTTCTTATATATACCTCTACCGCTTTTAAACTGTTTTTCCAAAATGATAAATTTCAGGTTCTGAGTATTTCCTCTTTGGATATGAACATGTTAGATAACTCTAATCTTTTCACAGCTTTCATCTCTAACTGTGTTTGTTCTTTCCCTTTCCTGCTTGCCTATTTTATCGTTACCTTTTCACTGTGCAGGACTGTCACTCTATACAGTATTCCAGGGGTGCCTTAGCAGTGCTGAAAGCAGATGGCTTCAAATACCTCTGATCTCATATTCAGTACTATTCTTTAGATTATTCTTCTTGTCATCACTATATGCTAAACCCCAAAGGACCAAATCCTCAGCTGGTGCAAAGCGGACATTGAAATGAAAGTAGCTTTACAAATTACACCAGATGTAGCACCATCTCTGTGTCATTGCCGTTTTGCTGAATGGAGTTAAAAGCCCAATATTTATAACTAATGGAAAAATCAAACCTAAGGATGTGAACTCAGTTAATGCAAAATGGTGTCATCAATAATTTTTATATTCTGAGAGACTGACCCTCAGCTAATAGAAAGCATGCAATGTAGAGAATTTTGGGGCTTTCACATGATTGTTCATTGAAAGCTTATTCATGTGAAGTGTCCTGCGTGAAAGGGACACATGTTGATGGGGCATGTTGAGATGCTGATTAGTACCTCTTCTGTATGAAGCTAAATTAACTACAAAATTTCACTTTCCAAAAATTTAAAGCTGCTTCAGGATAAATTACATTTTGTGCTAAGCAAATATTTCAGTGTCTACATATTGTGACCTTTCAAAGGGCAGGAGCTAAAAAGAACATAATTTGAGAACTTTTCTTTTTGTTTTTATTTAATTACAACTGCAGCACCATCACAAGGCATATTGTGCGTAACATAGACAAGAATTTAATGGTATGTTTGTACATCATGGACTTTCACACTCCTGCACTCAGTCTCCCTCTGGCTCTCTCTCTCTCTCATGCCTGATGAGAAAAATCAGCTATTAAACTTCATAATTATACAGAAATTAACAGTAAAAATGTCAACGGCATTTTCTTTGGGTACTCTAAAAACAAAGGGAAATACTGCCTCTTACATCTGAATAAGTCACTGGTAATACTCTGAAAGAACTGTTCAAATAATAGCTTGCAAGCATTCCCATTGAAAGTGTCCAAACTTTTTCAACAGTGAGTGCAATGATTAGAAATAATATTAGAAACTCCAGAACTCCAAAAGCTGTGTTTCAGTGTAAGAGTGAGAATAAATTGAGTTCACTCAGTGTGGAATTGTTATGAATATCCTTTTCCTTCTAGAGGTTTTTTTTTTTTCTTTAAGGCTTTTTAATTATCAAAGAATAAAAGGTTCAGATTGGAAATTTGGTTATCCTTGAATGAACATGGTTGGATCTAAGGTATTTTTTAAACAAAATCCACAAAAACACCCTCGAGCCACTTGAAGCAGTAATATTCTGCATTTTTCACTGATTGACAGATTCACAGAGGAGTAGGGGTTGGAAGGGACCTCTGGAGATCAACTAGTCCATCCCATCTGCCACAGCAGGATCACCCAGAGCAGGTTGCACGGCATCACATCTGGAGGGGTTTTGAATATCTGCAGAGAAGACTCCACAACCTCTCTGGGCAACCTGTCCCAGTCCTCTGTCACCTTTACAGTGAAGAAGTTTTTTCTCACATTCAGGGGGAACTTCCCATGTTCCAGCTTGTGCCTGTTGCCCCTTCTCCTTACACTGGACACCATTGAGAAGAGTCTGTCCCCTTCCTCTAGGCACCCACCCTTTAGATAGGTATAAGTGTTGGTCAGATAACTCAGTATTCTTGAAAGTCCTACTGAATCCTCATCAGAAATGACAGAAGCACAGTTACTAGAACTATCACATCACAGTCTACAAAACTTTAGTCTTAGTCTGCCACAGCAATTCAAGACTTTTAGAACTTCAAGACCTTTAGAACTTCTGCTTTAATTTGTAGTTTTAGAACTGACTTTCACATGAATTAACTCAGTGAAAAGTAACTATTTTAAGAAAATATGTATCATGCCCTACATTTAGCTATCCATGTCTTGAACTGAGGGCAAAGCCAAGATGCTTCCTTTAGTTTGGATGGGACATCTAACTTTTAGACACACTAAAGTTAAGTGATGTGACTCAAACCTATAGATGATTTACTCTTGGCCATAAAGGAAATCTGAAATTGAGCTGTTCCGTAGCCATAGAAATGTTTCCTAAACATAAAATAATTTTTCTTCCTAACAATGTAGGTAAGAACACTCAAGAAACTATCTGTGGCACTACCTGAAGTTTGAAAGCTTAACCTGAAGTTAATATCTGTCTTACCATAAATGTTGCATAGGATTTTGCATGAGTTTTTTTAAAAGACAGAAAAAAGAAAGCCCAAACATAAAACGATGGAGCTATATTTCCCAGGATCTGAAGCTTTTCTAGCCTTTGCAGCTCCTTAAGAGGAAGGATCCTTAGGAGGGATCCATTCTTTGAAGTTCCTAACAAAGTGTGATGATAACCTTCCCAAAGTCTTTGCAGAGTTAGAGAATTCATGTTATATTTTGCACTACAAAGTTGAGGGAGACCACACACTGTATACTATAGTCTGCCCTTGATTGCCTCAAATATTTTTAGTCTCACGTAGCCATCCTGTTCATTACGTATTTTCCAATAAGAGGGGATTGGTGGGGTGGTGGGGAAAAAAGTTATCTTGGGCCAATTTCCTTCATGGTAATATCACAGAATCACAGAATCGTAGGGGTTGGAAGGGACCTCAAGAGATCATCGGGTCCAACCCCCCTGCCAAAGAAGCTCCCTAGCACATATTGCACAGATAGGCATCCAGACGAGTCTTGAATATCTGCAGAGAAGGAGACTCCACCACCTCCCTGGGCAGCCTGTCCCAGGGCTCTGTCACCCTCACTGTGTAAAAGTTCTTCCCCATGTTGGTGCGGAACTTCCTGTGCTCCAGTTTACAGCCATTGCCCCTTGTCCTGTCTCCACAGACCACTGAAAAGGGGTTGGCCAATTCCCCCTGCATCCCATACTGAAGATATTTATAAACATTAATTAGGTCCCCCCTCAGTCTTCTTTTCTCCAGGCTGAACAGCCCCAGCTCACTCAGCCTTTCCTCATACGGGAGCTGTTCCAGGCCCTTAATCATCTTCGTAGCCCTTCTCTGGACTCTCTCCAGGAGATCCCTGTCCTTTCTATACCAGGGAGCCCAGAACTGGACACAATACTCCAGGTGGGGCCTGACCAGGGCAGAGTAGAGAGGGAGGATCACCTCCTTCGACCTGCTGGCCACACTCTTCCTGATGCATCCCAGGATCCCATTGGCCCTCTTAGCCACCAGGGCACACTGCTGGCTCATAGCCAACCTGTCATCAACCAGGACCCCCAGGTCCTTCTCCACAGAGCTCTTCTCCAGCAGGTCATCCCCCAGCCTGTACTGATACTGACGGTTATTCCTCCCCAGCTGCAAGACTTTACACTTGCTTTTATTAAACCTCATCTGGTTTCTCCCTGCCCAGCTCTCCAGCCTGTCCAGGTCTCGCTGGATGGCAGCGCAGTGTTCCTGCGTGTCAGCCACCCCTCCCAGCTTTGTATCATCGGCATATACTTGAGATAAGTCACACACATGCAAGTCACTTTCTTTTGCAGTGTAGTAGATTGACTACAAGGATTTGCTCAAATCTTCAGTGCAGATAAACCTTCAACACGAATTTCAAAAATGATAACAAGATCATGTATTCTAGGTAATTAAAGAGATTGTTCTGTACATTTTTGAGATATGTTATCTTTCTATGCAAAAATGAAAAACAAGAAAGCTTTGCTTGTTTTGCTGGTTTTTTCAAATATTTATTTTTCTGCATATCAATTATATTTTTTTTTCTCTCCACTTCTACCTAAAAAAAAAAGGAAAAGTGCTTTTCATTACATTTCTGGGAAAACTTTCTTGCATATACTCTGTACTTCAAATCAATCAAACAGATCATTTTTCCAGAATGGTGTTATTTTGAGCTTACATTAAATTAATCTTCAAAAGCAAATAAATCATTTTTGTCAGAGACAAGGTCTTTAATGATGAAACTCAGAATGTGCTATAAGTGTTAATTTAATTTAAAGCAGAAAGAGTTATGCTGTTTCAGCGATAACTACCGCAGTCTTTCCTGCTGTCTTTATTTCTATCTTAGAGTCAATGAGATAAGGCTAAAGATGTCTAGAAATTTTTTACATAGTGAAGTACTAAAATATTATGGTGCCGTGTCCTGATTTTAATCACCCAACTATCCCTAAAAGGAAATAATTATAAGCAGTAATATTAATTCTTCCCCTTGACATACTTTGAATAAAAGAAAAAGGGGAGAAAGGGGCCAAATCCAGAATGCAGGGGCAATGAGGCATTATGAAAAGTGGGTCAAGGGCTCAAGACTCCCCTGGAGGGTGATTTTATGCAGAGGTAGATGAGTGTGTCCAACTGGTTCCTGAGCTTAGATGTGCCAGAACTGATTGGCTTTACCAGCAACACAGTAAGTTCCTATCCTGTGGTAACTGAAATTTTAGAGAGAAAAGGTGCCTTCAGCATCTTCAGTACTAATCCAAAGAGATTGTCATGAATTTTTCACTGTAGTTTGCAAACTCCAGGGAGGAGGTGGGGAGGTGCTAGGAGTTCTTGGAACTCAGATACTATTGATCTTCAAATATTCAGCATGTGTCTATAACTCTTACTTAGCATTTGGATATTAATTTTTGAACTTCGTTTGTCTTAGATGTAGTCTAGAGAATTCTAAAACACAGCATTTGTCTGAAAGGTGCTTTTAACCCTTTTGGCCCTGCTTAGATTTCAACTTTATGATGAATGAGCCTACCTGTAGTCTGACTGTTCAGTGACATTTATTGAAAAACAAGTCTTTATCAACACCTGTCATGGGATCACCCCAGTAGATTTCAGTACTAATTGGATAAATCCCTTTGCAACTAAATCTGTTAGCATTATAGTATTGATTTGATCCATCTCATAACCAATACTGGGCCTCACAGCTGTTATAATTGTGTTTACATAATCAAAGTAACTAAACATTAACCTATGCCAGTGAAATGAAACAGATTTTCTTTTAAAGGCCTTAGAGCTTTAGAAACACCCTTTTGCTTTGAAAATCATCTGGGTTACTCATTGATTCATACAATTTTCTTTACAGCTTAAAAGCAATTCCAGCACCACTGTAGGATACACTGTGAATGAGCAGTGGTGGATATATTTGTCTCAAATGAGTCATCTGTCTTCTTTGCCTTTCACTGGCAGAAAGCTGCTCTCTTGACTTGCTCTGTATATGGGCTTACTCTTTCCCTTGATTCCTCAGTAAGGAAGGATGCACAATAAAGTGAATCAGACCTACAAAGTCATGTCATCCTGAGGATGGACAATTAGTTTTAGTGGGATTTTGTGCTACTTCTGCACTGGTAGCTGTATGTATGATTTTAATTTAATATATATAGATATACTAGGGAAAAAAACCCCAAAACCCCAAACCTGCTAGAACTCACCGAATCTTTCTCACTTCTCTCTTCTCAGAGAAAACCTGACTGTGTAAAAAAACCCCATAATCTTTTAGCACCAGGCAAAAACAAACCTCTGTCTTACACTGACAGCATTCATTAGGAGAAAACCATTAAATCTGTTGTGCTGTGAAAGACTTTTCACTGTCTCCTTCTTAAGGATCCTGGTTGTGATCTTTTCTTTCCTCATTAAAATGATACCATCTCCTTTCCTAAGTGTGACCTGTTTCAATCTTGCAAATGTTGCTGGTATTGATCTATTTCTGTCTTGGAGATATAAGGTTTTTGCATCCAATCCTGTGAGATTCTGAAAGCGTCCTGCAAAGTTTGATCTTCACCTGGAGTTGAGTGAGTTCTGCCTGTACTGCTGATTCTCTCAAGTGTTTTTATCAATTGCTGCTTTCAGACGTTTTCAGTGCTTTTAAGAAGTGCCTTTAGTTTATTGGTACTTTAGTGCTAATTATATGACCAAGCTGTATACCTTTGCTTTTAAAGCACAGATATTGGCATCCTGTCAGGCAGCACATTGATATTTATACTTAAATTGTTTGGTTTAATGTGTGACTTGGCCTTGGCTCCAGTTATCTAGAAGAAATATTGATTCCTTCTGAACCCCATTTTACACTGCAGTCTTCAGATACAAGCTTGTTAACTGCCCCATATCTTAGATCAACAACTTTGACAGAGCTTGCCTTAGGGGAAAAAGAGGGTGTTACAATCCCCACGTCTTGAATTTTGTGCCTTGGTAGGTTACAGAAGCCTTGGTGGTACTATTAGCTGTTTCTAAATTGCAGTAAAGATAGCTCAATTCGCTGACTTACACAGAATTGTATTCAGAAAAAAACCCACAAAGCAAATCTCTGCATTACCTTGGATAACTGCAATATGTTCTATCTTATTGTTACTACATTACTAATTGAGGATCATACATATAATCAAACAATATCAGATCAAGTACTGCAGTCTGTTCTGCCTAAATCAAAATTATTGCAGGTTTTGCACTAGAGAGTCATTCTCTTTCAGCTCTGATGCTCCCCCCAGTACGTTGTCTGTGTGTATGGAGGATCTGTAAGGGATGTAGAAGGTGAGAGTGCCTGCTTTGCTAAGATTATCTGATTGAGGACCTTTCAAATGTAAATGTGGATAAAAATTAAAGGGGGAAGTTACAAATAAAACCACACAGTCAGATAGACCTGACAGACAAATATAACCAAGACAAGGACAAGATCAAAACCTCATCAGTCACACTAATTGATGGGCTATCAAGAAACTGCAGGCAAACAGGATTTGTGACCAATAAGATTGCAAACGTGAAGGTCCAGGATATTGGAGGTTGGAGAGTGGTGTTCAGTGGGACTATGCAAACTGATGAAGGAATGTGCAGGGGAAGGTAATTGGAGAGGAACAAAGGAGGAATAGGCAAAAAGGGGTTTTTTACATGTAAAACAAGACCAATTAGTACGCTTGTTTGACTGAGCCCTGTGCCTGATCACCATAGTCTTATTTTACTAAATCTTTTAACTATGCCTAATCTCAGTCTATTGCATGTGCATGCTGCAAGGACTAGTGCCAGCTGCTGGGGTGACCTATGTGAATGAACTTTGTGCCAGCAATTGGAGACAGACAGGGGTGTGGGCATCCTTTTCCTGCAGTACCAGCTATGGGAGAGAGTCTTGGTGTCAGCTACTGGAGTATGTGAGGTCTTGACACCACACACTGAGACAGGACTGTTGTGCATCCTGAACATCAGAATGAGGAGGAGGTCCACATGTTGTAGCTCATATGCTCAGTGCCAGCTGTAGGGGAGGAAGTGTCTATATCTTCCCCAAACAGTGGGTGAGTGGGTATGTGTGTATGTCATTCAATAAAAAACTTCAGGCTGGATCAGCTGGTAAATAGGTGAATCCTGGTGCAGATGAGGGACCCTGGGATCCATGCAGAGGTGTCAGACTGACCAAGGTGTATGTGAACCTAGACACTGTCAAGTATGTGTCATCTCTAGAGAATTTCAGTCCTGATCAGCCAAAGAGGAGGAGTGAGCTTGGTTGTCTATGTTTACATTTATCGTGAGTCTGTACATAGGTGCTGTTGAAAGCAGCTATATGTCTATGTTTCTATCTTGTGTGAGACATGCTTGTAGGTGCTGTTGAAGGCAGCACTGAGTAGCTGGCACCATCATTTTCATAGAATCATAGAATGCTTTGGGTTGAAAGGGATTATCTAGTTCCAACTTCCCTGCCGTGGGCAGGGACACCCTCAATGGACTAGGTTGTGAAAAGCCTCATCTAACATGGCCTTAAATGCCTCCAGGGATGGGGCTTCCACAACCTCTCTGGGCAACCTGTTCCAGTGCCTCACCACCCTCACAGTAAAGAATTTCTTCCTAACACCTAACCTAAACCTACTCTCTTTCAGCTTAAAGCCATTGCTCCTTGTCCTATCACTATGTTCCCTAGTAAACAGAACCTCTCACACTTTTCTGTAGGACCCCTGTAAGTATTGGTAGGCTGCATTTATGTCACCCTGGAGCCTTCTCTTCTCCAGACTGAACAAGACCAACTCTCATAACCTGTCTTGATAGGAGAGGTGCTCCAGCCCCTTGAACATCTTCGTGGCCCTCCTCTGGACTCACTCCAACAGCTTTATGTCTTTCCTGTACTGGGGATCCTGGAGCTAGATGCAGTACTCCAGGTGGGGTCTCACCAGAGCAGAGGGGTAGAATCACCTCCCTTGACCTGCTGGCCATGCGGTTCTTGATGCAGTTCAGGACATGGTTGACCTTCTGAGCTGCTAGCGCACATTGCTGGCTCATATTTAGCTTGTCATCAATCAGCACCCCCAAGTCCTTCTCCTCAGGGCTGCGCTCCATCCATTCACCCAGCCTGTAGTTGTGTTTAGGATTGTGCCAGCCCACATTCAGGACCTTGCACTTGGCCTTGTTGAACTTCGTGCAGTTCACATGGGCCCATCTCTCCAGCCTGTCAATGTCCCTCTGGATGGCATCCCTTTCCTGCTGCGTGTCGACCTCACCACACAGCTTGGTGTCGTCGGCAAACTTGGTGAGGGTGCACACGATCCTACTGTCTATGTCACCAACAAAGATATTGAACAGTGCTGGTCACAGTACTGGCCCCTGAGGAACACCACTAGTCACAGATCTCCATGTGGACATTTGAGTGAGACCATTCAGCCAGTTCCTTATCCAGTGAGTGGTCCATTTGTTGAATCCCCATATTGCCAATTTAGAGACAAGGATGTCATGCTGGACAGTGTTGAAGGCCTTGCACAAGCCCAGGAAGATAATGTCCATCATCCTTCCCTTGTCCACCATTTGTGATACTCCATCATAAAAGGCCACCCGATTTGTAAGGCATGATCTGCCCTACGAGAAGCCACTCTATGTGTGTGTGAGGGATGTGTTCAACCTCGCCACTGGTTCAACCTGCAAATGGGAAAGCAGCAGCCACATCTCTCTGCCTGGGCAGAAACATCAGGCCCCAAGCTGGGCTCCAGTCCCTTAATGAGTACTGTACAGGAGCAAGATCCTATCCTTGTGTGTTTGTCTAGTAATGAAAAAACCTCTCCAACCATTGCTAATGCTGCTATTAGGAACAAACTACAGAACACTATGATTTTTTTTACTTATTTTGCATATTATAATTCCCTATTTTATTTTCATTTTAGTATTAAGTAAAATATAGTGCCTGAAAGCTCAGATAATATACAAAGTCCTGTAAGTTTACATGCATATTCACATTATTCTGAACAGGTCCACGAATATATATTACATTGTCACAAACTAAAAGATATTAGCCAAAGATTGATTATTTTCCATGTTTCAACTCATGTGATTTTTGGCAGATCCACCTTCTGACTGAGTGGGTTTGCTGAATATCAAGGATTTTAAACCAGTAGCACTATGAAATTGTCAGACTCTTAGCTGTGCTTTAAAAATATAACTATGTTACATATTCATATTCAAGGATGTATAGAGGTCTTGATTTTTTTTTAAGGTGTTTCTCTTGAATCATCTTTATTTTAATGCTTTTTGGGTATGGCAATTTATTTTTTAATACACCGATCCTAGCAAAGCATGCTAAGTTCTCTATAGTTGCCAGATGATTGTCAATTCAAAGAAGGAGGAAAAAGAATAGCAGGCAAGTTTTCTCAAAAAAAAATGTCACTTAACAAGCAGATACTGTCCTTGTGTGAAAAGGTATATGTACAGGAGAGGATAAGCATGAAGGTGAAGGTACAACTGGAAATCCATGGCAGTTATTTCTCTGCTGTCCATTACCTGTTTCTACTCTGTCTTGTTTTCTCTTTGCAAAAATTAAATATCACTTATTATCATCCAGTTTCTTTTCCTCAACTAGGATTTTTTACTTGTAAGCTTAATTAAAAGATGAACGTATGAAGATCAACTTCTGACCACGTATGTCCAGTGATATGTGTACTATAAACCACATTTCCAGTTCAGAAGCAATGAATGAGGGTGAATCATTTAATTGATCAGTATGAGAACAACAAACAAATATTTTAGTTTTATTTGTAATACTGTTATGTTTTATGAAAAATAGCTGCTTCTAGAGGACAGGATAGATGGTTTACACTGAAGCATCCATATTGAGTGTAATATTCATTTAGGCAAAAAGAAATTTTATTTGTCAATTGAAATTAACAGTTTAAAGCTTAATCTTCATGTCTTTTTAAAGGCTAAATACTGATGTGGGAGGATTGGAACAGCCCAGTTTCTGCAAGATAATCACTGAAGTTTCTGTGAGTAGTTAATAGAGACAATATATGTTATAAATACAGTACTGACCATGGATAAATTGGAGGGATTTATCTGGCTATCTGCAAAAAATTCAGGATTTGCTCTGTCTATGCCTGAATTGCTAGATTCATGGGAAGAGGTTGGCATCAAAAAGAAAACAGTATCCCCCATTCTGAAAATATGCTGGAAATTTAAGTTCTGGCAGACTCAGAGCTTTCTAACTAGCAAAGTTAGGCACCCGCAGAGCCAGGCAGTTCTGGAGAGCCAAAAGATTTTTTGATGGAGTTGCCAAAGTTCAAGGTTAAGAAAGATTCAGATTTCCTGGATCCTGTCCTAGTTTTCAGCACCCTTTTTTGCCTTCTTATTTTGCAATTGAATGTCATAAATGGGCTTTAGAAGTCCTGTTCTGCATTTGAACAAGTAGATGCAACATCTACAGAATTTTGAACATACTTAAATAAAAATAGACAATTGTTAAATGTCTTCAAGTGCCATGTAAATGCGATAATAGTCTGGTATAGTATTGAAAATTGGGAATATATGTTAGAAGTTGAAGCAGATAAAGAGTCAGAGCATGATAACAAGGAGGCAAATATATTCTGAATCCTGCCTAGGAAGATTAATCAGGGAAAGGAGCAGGAGCGGATAAAGTAGTATGCTTCTAGGTGTGAGAAAAATACTTATGGTGGCAACCCAGTATACAACAGTGTAAAAGAAGCTATTTCTGAAACAGCTCTGGGCTTACAGACAAAGGGAGTATTAGCTGAGAAATACCCTAGCCTTATGTTCTGATGAAATACAGTATTTAAGAGAGGTAAACTAAGTAATTAGGTTCATATGGCTAAAGTTAGAACTGAGCTTCCAGTTTTCCTTTGGCAAGGAAATCTCAAGAAAATGACTGCTGCTTTATTTCACAGGGTTCGGTAGTACCTCTGCCTTTAATTTTTATCTCACTTTGCCAAAATTTTTACTGTTAAAAGGAAACCTTCCAAAAGAGTTTACGTGTACTTTATTTCAAAGCCTGTCTTTGCATTATGGGATGACTTTTATTTGGAAAATAGAAAAGCTGAGCTTGAAGAACTAGAACAAAATGGCAGAATACTCCACAAAATCTCATTGTAAAGTTACTAGGTGAACAAAGCATGATAGAGTCTTCCTCATTTCTACATCTACACCTGGCACAACACACATGATTCTGTGACACGTGGCCAAGACTGCAGTCATTTACTAAGAGAGGTGATTCTATGATTATGTAAAACTACATTTATTTTCACAACAAGAATTTTGTCAATGAAAACTATCCTTAGTTGAGAGTTTTTCATAAGGACTGAATTTCAACCATCAGGCCGTGCAAGGACCTTGAATGTCTATTAGCTCTGTAAGTGGGAGAAGAAACCTTGTAGACAGAATTAAGATAAAAATTGCTAAGTCTGTCACTAGGCCTAGTAACTATGCTGTTAATAATGGGCCTGTAGTAACAAAGTTCTTTCTTCCTTTCTTTGAACCTTGAAGGTGATAGAAGGGGAAGTGGAAGACTGGCAGCATGATTCTGAAAAACACAGTATCAAAGCTATTCATGGTCCTACAAGTCCAGGAAGTCGTGAGATCTTCCTCCAATGCACTGGACACACTTATGTGAGCTGCTAACTAGGTATTGGCATAAAAGAGAGACTTTACCACAACAGGCATTAGAAAGATGCCAAAGCAGTAGTGGCAACACCATTCATAGGCATAAATGCATGTCTTTCGTAGGTATAAATGCACAAATTTATGACATTCAGATTGCAGAAGTTATGGAGTTGTGATACACACTTAGTATTTTTAACTGTTTCTAGGAGTTTAGGTTATTCAATTCTGCTGGCTGAGGGAAGAACATACACACTGACATTCAAGAAAAAGCTGTCATATCTTAGTGTTTATCATGGCTTATTCTTAAAAAAATGTATTTCATGGTTTTGGGGTTTTCTTTGAAAATGAATGAAATACTGAGTAGCTAACATGGTGAATTGGGTATAAAGAAAAAATGTCTGTAAAAATGAGAAGGGGTGGCAGTTCTTTTCTGAGTAAATATTTTCTTGATTGTAAACCAGAAATGAAGCATTGCTTGCTGCCCAAAGGAAAGTTTGTAATACTACAGGGATTAGTACTTCTTGAAGTATCTGTGAAGAAGCTACTAAGATGACTTTCTCTAGCACAAAATCTTGATGAAAATTTGGTATAAGAAGTTGAAGCCTAAACTTCAAATTAAAAATTTGGTTTATAGTTTTTCTGTAACTACTAATATATAGCACAAATATTTAGTTTGATCTTTGTTATTCCAACAAACCTAATTTAACTTTGTCTTGTTTGAAAAAGAAATTCAGGGTACTGACTTGATTTTGAATATGTGTTTTAATAAAATATAAAGTGAGCAGAGATGACATATTAGTTCTAAGGGTAAATTCTATTAAAACAAAAGTAATAACCATATTCCTAGTGACTTTAGTGCTGTAGAATCAACTACAGGTGACTAAAGTGATATTACTTTGGTTTTATTTTTTCAGATTTTTGTAGATTTAAGCTACTATTTTCAATATATAACTGGAAATAAATTAAGCATCAGTGATAAATTGCATACAGAATGGGTTGCTATTCTAAAGAAGGAATCTTTGTCAACACTGTCAATGAAAGCAATGTAGGTCAAGTCATTCTCTCCCCTCTCTTCTTCCACAAGGAGGTACCTAACACTTTTACACAGGAAAGTGTTTCTGACTCACTTCATTTACATTGCAGATAAAGCAGAAAAATATTAAGAAAGAAGTGGAGGAATTGACTTTATTTGCAATACATAATTAAAAGGGAGTTTGAGGGAAAAATGCATGATCTTGTGAAGACTGAAGAAAAAACAGGGTCCACCATGGTGCACCTAAGTTTGTTGCTATAGATGGAACAATGGAATCATCAAGAACCATCTTGCTAAGATGATTTGAGCTGGTAACTGCAGGTGAATTTTTGGTCTCAATCAAAAAACCTACTGATTTGGTTAGGATAGCATTTCAGCCAGTGGTATTCCACTCAAGTATTTGCAAATTTTCTTCTCAAACAGTCTCTCAGGCATTTACACAACTTCAAATATTTAGACTGAGTGATTATTTTGGGATCAGGGACTGCTCTATCTTAAGGCTATGAAAATGGAGAAAGATATAAATGTCATTGGGTAATACCAGTACAGCTACAGACTTCCTGTCACTGCAGACTCTAGGCTAGGTACAGCAGATAGTTTTCAATCCCCTTTAAGTTTCCTCCTCATGTAAAGAGGTCTTGTATGTGTGTTGGAGCCTCATATAATAAAGTGTATTGTTTTGTATACGTTAACTAAAAAGAAAACTTTTCCCCAGAGATTTAGAAGTATTTTTTTGCTATTGTGAAACCAACTACTCAAATCAGTAGATAAAATTGCTAAGTTGTTCGAATACTTAAATTTAATTGACAAGACAGATTATCAGTGAGAGAAAATATCACAAATACATAGAAATAGAATAGATTTTTTATTACTTGACCATGCATAGTTATTTATTTAAGGCACAAAAATGTTTGTAGGACATATAATGACACCATTTTGAAGCAAAGCAAAGAGGAGAGAAAAAAAAAGTGTCATCAAAAATAAAGAAAACACTATTACATAGTATGAAATGTGTAAAGAAAACTTTTAAAAACTGGCAATAAGAAATAAATTAATAAAAATTATAAAGATTAGGTGTAGGATCATCTCTATTTCACATTTACTGATTTCTTATATGTTAATAAA
The DNA here is from genome assembly GCA_020800305.1 of Porphyrio hochstetteri. NCBI lineage: Eukaryota > Metazoa > Chordata > Aves > Gruiformes > Rallidae > Porphyrio > Porphyrio hochstetteri. The sequence continues at coordinate 38,977,662 of CM036905.1, forward strand.
AGGTAGGGTCTTATTTTAATATTTGGATTCCAGGTGATACTTTTTTCCCTCAACCTACAGCTGATCTATAACATGTCATGGCTCATCTGATGTTTTTAAATGACATAAAGTGTTACTTTTTTGTAGTCATTTTTTTCCACCAGTCTTAGCCTCTTGATCATTCTTTTCAGAGTTTGTGTACTTTCATTCAAGGCAGCCATTAGAAGAATGATAGCAATACTGCCATTAGTTGAGCCTTTTTCATACCAAATGATATTGAAGTAATCTCCAAACTGTCTTCATAGGGTTTAAAGCACAGTTCAGCCTTCTGGAGTTGGTTACGGGAATTTCCTGAATGGCTTGGGTAAAGAGGAATACTGCTTTTCCCTTTCAACCAGGTGGGAAAATGGTGAGTGGTTTCTCATTATTTGTTCACCTTTTCATGAACAGACAGTTTGGCTCTGTGTCAGCCAGAGTGTAATGGCATGTAGGAAACCTTGGAAATCATCTCTCAAGCACTACAGGATTAGCAGAGTAACACTGCTAAGAGGCTCTAACTTCTGTGGGCAGCAGAATTCATTGTACCTAGGTACGATGCTTATTGCAGCTAAAGTTGGGGTCAGATGAATGACTAGGTTCTTATTTGCACTTTGCTGAGTCATAAGGACATAAGGATTTTGAAGATCAGATGCAGGATTGAATCTGTGCTTCTGATACTACAAAGCAATTCACAAGAAGAGATGAAAAGTGTAACTCCTGGAACACATTAACTAACATGTTACAACAGAGCCTATGCCATGAAGAAAATGCCCAAATAAATCCTAATTCCTCCCTCTTTTGCTTCACCAAGATATTTATAGTTGAACTGCAAAACAGTATCTGTTGATGACACTGAGATATTCAGTGCAGAATAAATGAGGAGTCACTGTAAAGTGTTATGGAAAGGTTGCCCAATCAATAAAATGACAGCTACAATTCAATATAAATAAATATGTTGTATGTGAAAAACATACCCACTTTGCTGTTATTATGTACACAATGATGGGCAAGTCAAATGCTAGAAATTATTAGAAAAGCAAAGGGAAACAAGACAAAAACATTACTATGTTGCTTGCTTTGAGGGATAGTACCTTGAACCCTCTGTCTGAAAAATCACCCTGAGTTAGCTGTACCAATAAGTAACAGACTACTGAACCAACACTTGCCTCAAAAATCCGTCAGAAGATAGTTTCAGATTATATTTTTTATTATGCTCACAAATATGCAATGTATATGTGGCTAATTATGAATTAAAAATCAGCATTCTACATCAGCAATACTAAAACCATGTATAAGAGAAAAAAGAGAAGAAAAATGTCCTCAAGTAATGTAGGCAGCTTCAATCATTAATGCAGGCCAGATTTTGGCTAGGGTAGCAACTCTGTGATTCCTTTATGAATTCTCATAACACCTAGCTACCTAAAAAACCTGCTGTTATTTATATTTTGCTTAGATTTTAGACTAAGCATAGGTAGTCTACTGAATATTAGTGATCATTGACCAAGGGTCTCTACTTAATGGTCAATCTTCTGTAAAATCCACTTTACAAAGACAAAAATGTTCAATTTTTCTTGAATAGTACTTGCTTTGAAGTCAAATAGATGATTTGCTCTACTGCAATATTTGCTTATTTGTTTTAAAAGGTAGAATAAATGTGGATATTCATCCTAAAATGCTATTTCTTTGAGATTTAAAACAAAAAAAACCAAAGAAAACAAACGAACAAAAACAGTATTGAAATTACGCCAATTTTTTTTTTTCTTTGGACCACATTCCACATAGAAGTGGGGAAGTTAAAAAGTGAAAGAATACATCTGGTACATCTATATATAATTGCCTCATTTCACAGGCAGATACATTTTTTTATAAAGATTTACTGGGTTTTTATGGTGTGGCTCTGGCAGCAGGAGCTGTGTGGCAGCCTCTGTGAAAAGAGGTTGGGACTGACAAGTGCTGGAAACTGACCCACCAGAAGAACCAGACCCACCTCACCCTGCCCAGGGCATGGTTGTGCCTCAGCCAGCATAGCGGTGCCTTGGGGAAAACAGATTTAAGAAAGGTCAAAAATGCCTGACAGAGAGGAGAAGTCAACAGAAAGGAGTGAGAAACAGTCTTGCAGACATCCATGTCAGTAAAGAAGGAAGAGGTTCTTCGGGTGCCATAGCAGACATTCCCCTGCAGCCCATGGTGAAGTTCACGATGAAGACAGTTCTTCCTCTGCAGCCAGAGCAGGCTCCTGGCAGGAGGAGAGAGATCCTCCTTGGAGCAGTCTGTTCCTGGAGGGCTTCACTCTGTGGGAAAGACCTGTGCTGGAGCAGGGCAACAGCATGAGCAGGAAGGAGCAGAAGAGCCAAAAGGTTATAGACTGACCCTAACCCAGTTGAAGTTGAGCATGGGAAAGAAGCAGTAGAGGAAAGGTTTCTGCTTTGGTTAGGTTTGTTCTCGCCTTATTTTTGGTTGCTCATCATCCTTCTTAGTTTTAATTGGCAATAAATTAATTTTCCCCAAGTCAAGTCTGTTTTGCCCATGATAATAATTATTAGTAAGTAATCTCCCTGTCTTCCTCTTGACCTGTATACTTTTCCATCTTATTTTTCCCCCATCCTATTGAGGAAGAGGAGTGAGCAAGTGGCAGGCTGCCAAGGCCAACAAACTGCAAAAGTGTAACCATAAAACTAGAAATTTTAGCCTTTATTGCCCAGGAAGATATGATTTGCAACAGATTTTTTTTACTTCTAGAAAAATTTATACAGATGTTGGAGCAAATATAGTGTGATTTTCATTTCACTTTTCATAGGCTTATATTGAGTTTTTGCAAGAAACCTCTAGTAAAATACGTGGAGCATTGAGAATGTGCAAGAGCGAAACATCACTCTGAAAATAAGTGTGAGAATGCCAAGCTTTCCTGTATTCCCATTGTGTAAGGTGCCCAAGTGAGTTTTTAATTTAGTTTTTGCTATCCTGTGGAGATAGCTAAGAAGCATGTGAGTATGTGGGCGCGTACTCTATCATAACAGGTCTGATTCATCTAAAACTCTCAGGGGAGAGTTATGAGCTGTTACTTGCCACCTTTCAAAGGGACTTAGTTAAAATGAAATATTACATGGGTGCTGAGGCAGGAGCTGGACCTGTCAAGTATGCAATTAAATGTAGGCAAAGGGAACTTTTCTTCTGCTGATTACACATCCATGGAAGATTTTTATCTTTCTAGTAAAATAATAGTTGTTATTAAATAAAACTAAGTTGAAGTAGCTTAAATGTCATTAAAAGAAAAATAAATATTAAAATGAAATATTTCTTTGCTTTCTGCATGCAAATATTGATTAAAAAAGCAGGGAAATGTATGCAATAGAGTTATTCAAACATGGATTGCAAATAAATTTAGATAATATTAAGAAACTCTAAGAGGGATACTTTATTTATTGTAATAGCCAGTATACAGTGGGTGTGAAGAATGTAGTGATTACAAAGCATGTACTTCTATTGCTATGAAATAACATATAGCTGTTTTAAGCACTGTGAGATAATATAATATGCCCCATTATACCTTATACATTATTTTTTCTATGGTAGTTACCTTGATTAAATAAGTGGCTGGAAATAGAAAGAAAAGCTATCCAACACTATCTTAAAATGTTCCTTACTGACAGATATGTAGAATGGCCTATTCTTTAATACCATTATATTCAGCAGTCATGAAGTCGTTGAGTGCAAAGTAGCAGTGCTTTAAATAGCAGCAAAACCTATAAATGTAAGGATGAGTTGAAAATTAGGCCAAGGAAAAGACTGCTCTAACAGATTAGGAAAGAATTATAGGTTTTCCAGTACTAGTGTTTTAAAATCTGATATTTTATTGAATAGCACCAGTTGCCCTAATCTAAATAGTGGGGGTTTTGGGTTTTGTTTTTGGTTTTTTTTGATGAGAGTAATAGTAAGTCATCAGGCAAGCCCTCTACATGCAGGCAAAATTTACATAGAATTGTCAAACCTGTCAAATGAAATAAAGTTTTCCCCTAGAGCTATGAAAATATGTGTGTTGACAAAACTCAACTCTCAGAATTAGAATCATACCAACCTTTGTTCATAGTCTTAAGAGATAGATTTAAGCCTGAAGAGAAACAGGGCCATTATTTAACCAAAATATGACACATTCTTTTGAGGATGTTTTGGTTCTGTCAGTGTCTCTGTACACTAAAGGGAAAGTATGGGCTTGGCAATTGAAAGTGCATAGCCTAGGTTCCTTTACCTAGAAACTACAGCAGCTCAGGACATGGCATCAAAGAACTCATCAGATTAAAGCAACAAAGTATTGTGAATACTGATTATTTTAGCACAAAGTGAAGTCTGTGCTGCTGTGCCTTCACTATTTGTGGCAATATGTTAAAGATGTGCCAAAGTGTAGGATAGACCACACAAGTACAAAAATATCTGTAGAAAAAGAAATCAAATTTGTGAAAGGTTTCCCTTATTTTCAGGATCACCAAGAATTTTACAGCACTGCCTTTTTACTCTAAAACTTCAAGATAAATTAGCAAGATATACCTTGAAGCAATTAAATTCTACCGAGGTAATTAAAAGAACACATTACTGTAAAACATTCAGCACTTTTTCTACAAGGTATAAATATGCAAAATTTGTCCTCTTGAGGCAAGTGACTGGTTTTACAGCATTACAAAGGCACTTAGAAAAACCTTTTATAAATCAGTGAATCAAACCTCTAGTCTTTTTCCAGACAGTTTAAATATTTGATGTTCATAGAAATTTTGTTTGATTAAGTAACATAGGATTGGACCACATTTCATTGACTGTTTCAGGCAAAGGGAAGTTAAAGAGATGTTAAACATTGATGCAAGTTGAAATCACCGAAGACATGACTTTGCAATTGACTGAAGAAATTAATCTATCTAATCTTCAGTGTGGATCAGCCATTTTATGGTTTTACTAGTAATATTAACAGTACACAAACCAAGTTCAACATAGTTTGGTGATAACCATGCTTTATTTTCATGTCTATTGAATAATTTCTTTCTTATTAATGATTGAACTCATTTTACATATAGTTTTATTGCAGAAATATTTTTTTAATAGAGACTATTTCTGATCTACCACTAACAGATCAATTTATTCACAGTACAGGACCCAGTTTGTTAATCTTTGGCTTTGTTTCTAACGACAATTTATTTAGTTCAAGCAAATCATTTACACCATTCATGCTTGAAATCAGGACATAAACTACATCTAGAGATCTTAGAGAACCATAATAAATCACTATATTATCTGCATAAATCTCCACTAATGATCTGATATGTAGAGATGGCAGGTCATTCATACAGATTAGAAATAAAAACTAAGTCCGCTCAAGGGCTCATAAAATCTGTCATCATTATTTAGAGCATCAAAGTCATTATAGATTATAGTATTTAATCTACACATTTAAATTACAACATCACTGTCTAACTTGCAATAGAAGTAACTTCTTATACAATGAGCTCCTATCAGCATTTTTAACTCTTTACTATTAAAATTTATTATTCATTATTTCTCTGATTAGAAAGAAAGAGGTAAATTAATTTTTTAACAATATACTTGTTTGAAAGTTGTTATACCTCTGGACAAGAGTGACTAAAATTGCTGCAGACGACTTCTGTATGAACTGATGAGAAAATGGAAAGCATTGCAAAGCACAAGGCATGGACAAGGAAGTAGGAGAAAAATCAGTGGATCACCCTCTGATTTATACTCTTTGCAAACATACGATACTGGATTTTAATGGTTATAAATTATTAGATCTCAGCTGGAACCAATGGAATGATCCATATTTACGCTATCTGAAGCTATGTCCAATGTCCAGAAGTAGAGAGTGTCAGACCTAGCAGACAGGGATGAATCTGACCCTTTCTGTTTTATTGCAGGCCTAGCACCTTAATGAAAGTACTGCCCCTCCTGACATGTGGAAACAACCTTCACAGCCTGTAGAAGGTTATAATGCAGGTATGTTTATTGCGGCGCAGGTGCAAGGAGGATCGATCGCTCCTCTGAACTTGCACCCAGAGCTGCAATAAACATATGCATTTTATTCCTTTTCATTGGTGACTAACAATGGATTTAAATGAAAGGCCTGTCTTTTTTTCTGCTAGTCATTTAATATTACCATAGTTGTAAACTCTAGTGTAGTCACTTAAAGGACAAATATAAATTAATGGCTTAATGCCATTTGCTCACAGACTATGCTAATTCTGCTCTGTCAGCAGCCTCCTTCTACCTGCCAACACATGTCATTCCCTTTCTTAAAAGCTGGAATGATTAAAATAAAAAACAGAAGTTATCACTACAGAGTGGCAGTTCAGAGCTGTCCCCATCAATAAATGGCACTGCCTCTTAGACTCATTGCTTTTTTACATATTTTCTGTTACTTTGTAGCACAGACATCTCTCTCACCATAAAGTTTAGAAAGGTTTCTTTTCTTCTTTGGCCATTTCTATGGTGAAAATAGGGAAAATAGCATTTTTCCAGATTCTGACTGAAGAACAAATTGTTCTGGAGAACTGTGATCAAGTTACAAACTGAAGTGAGGACAGGACTTTCCTTGCAGGAAGTGGCACTTCATGTAAAGAATGTTGATGCCTTAGCACAGTCACACACTAAGGGAAGAGACCTGCCTGCCAGGTCTGAGGGAGAACCTGTGATTTCTAAAACAATTCAAATCCAGGGTTCAGAGGTGACTCTAGGAGCAGTGCACACCGAGACCTTCTGGGCCAGGTACAGTAACAAAACATTTAGTAACATTTAGTTTTCTCCTTGAAAAACTTGATCAAAAGCCAGTAGGTAGCTTTTTTTGTTTTATGTTCTGGTTTCCCCTTCTACAGACCAGGATAGGGAATGGTCTTTTATCCAGGGAAGATCAGAGGCCAGATAAACAAGCACTGCTTAAAGGCTGCTCTTGTTTTGGAGTGTTCAGACAAAAGGTCCACCCTGAACTACACCAGGAAAGGAACAGCAAAAGAAAATACAGGTGTTACAGACAGCAAAGAAGTAGTAACGTAAAAGCAGCTCACCAACCCTGACTAATGGCTAAACTAAGATGACAGCAACTTTAGAAATGTCAGAAAGGAAAAACTATGTATCAAGAGAGAGCCATTACCTTACAGAACTGCTGACCAAAGCAGAATTTTCCAGGGCAACCACATCATGAATAACAAGTAAATGTAAAAAGTCAGCAAAACTGAGATCCCTAGGGAAAGAGTACATAGGATTATCTGGCTTATTTTGGAGAGGATGACGATGACAAAGGTTAAGAAACTGGACTAAGAAAAGAGCTGTAGAAGAAGTAGTAAATCATGTGATTTGGCTTGGCCAAAAATATGTGTCACTCAGCCCGATATATGATAACCACAGTTTGGTGCAGGATACTGGAGCTGCTCTTTCCACTCTACTCTCTACAGCTTACCTCCATGACTAGGGGGGACATGATGTCATTTTCTTCATCATCAGTGAGGAAACATCAGATTTCTTCCTCACATCAGCAAAGGGATTCCTGGAGGGTACCACTTACCAAGGACTTTTCCTGTCCTTTGCAGTCTTAATTGAGTGTCTCATTTCAATGTCCTTTTTTTTTTTTTTTCATTACTTAATGGCTTAAATTGTAGAGGTGAAGACTCCCCCTCCCTCCACAATTCTCATGCTACCTTTCCTCATGTGATGTTGTTCATCCTCAATAAAAGAGCAACAATGCAAACCTTTTAATATGGAGAAAGCTAACTGCTAGGTTGCAGAGTTTCTCTTCCAAAAACCCTCTATGTACTTTGCAATGAAAACTGCATACTCTAATTTAAAGTCTTCCTTTCTAAACCATGACCGAGAGACGTGAAATACATTGTACTGTCTTGTTGTCTTGTGTAGACTGATAAAGATATTCTTTATTCTCAGAATTAGGAGAGGATCAAACCCACTCTTTTTTCTCTTGCAGATAAAACCCTATGGTTCAAGCAGAGGAGTTCAAGAGAAAATTTTGAGGGAAAAAAGAGGAAATTTTGTTTTTAAATGTGGTAATGATGTACGAAAGATAATTGAAGTGTTGAATCCAACAGTTTAACTTGGAATGTGTTAAGGCCAACAGTTTAATGTTTTTTTTCACCTGTCATTTTAAAATATGCTTTTCCACACTGACATATCATAGTATGTAAAAAAAGCTGGGTATATTTTTGAATTACAGCATGCATCTTAATTATGCTCTCTTTAGTTATTGTTTTTTTTAAATCTTGCTGTACTAAAGAGCTTTAGCCCATCAAAATGGCTCTTCTGAGCTTCTCTGACTTGACATCATACCAGATAGCAATGTCACACCAATCCCTAGGGGATTCTCAAATGCATATATCCTAAAATTCCTCCCACAGAGATTTAAAGATCTACTGCTTAGTACTTAAATTCGAGCTTTGTTCTTCAAGTAAAATATTCATCTCTCTACTACTCTGTGTGGCTGTACATCAGTTGATAGCCGGAAGGGCAAGGTTTTCTGATTAAACACTACTAACTCTGATTAAAAGAAGCAGTATCCAAAACCAAGCAATTGCTATCAAAGTTGAGCTTCAAATAAACATCTCTGTTTAACCATTGTTCATACCATGAAGTTCATGCTTTATTTCTACAGTTCGCCATTATCAAGTAATAATAAACTCAAAAGACTATTAAAAATAACATAAAAATAAATAGATTTTTTCTTGTGCATCAGACAACAGAGACACTCACTTATGTTTCCCTAACAGTGCTAGGCACAATGAAGGTAAGAAGTTGTATACAACATATTTGTTCAGAAATGCTGGTCTCACTCTTTCTTGGTATACCTGCATACATTCAGAGACTTTTAAAATAAGCTATTTCTTCATCAGGTTCACACATGGAGGCACAGCCAACAACCACAAGCACCAGGTGGTAGACTGAGTTTGCTAATTGTAATTGGAACTGGGATCTCATCTTTCAAGAATGACCTTGGAAAGCAGAATAGATAGAAGATAGGGGATTAGGTTTATTACATAGTTAGGGGTGAAGGGATTTCTAAGGTACTTCAATTCAAAGACCTGCTGAAAGTAGGCCCAGCTCTGAACCTTGATCAAACTGCTCAAGGCATATCTTGCCAAGTTTTTTAAATCTCCAGTGAAGCATATTATTTTATCTTCATGGACAAACTTTTTTCAATATTTCTAGTGCTTATAATGATTAAAGACTTTTTTTCCTAACATCTTGCCAAAAATTCTGTTGCAGAGGTTTGTAACTGTTCCTGTCCTCCTTTCAACTGTGATAACAGTCTGGCCCCATATTCTCTACATACCCTCTTAGGCTGTTTGTCCTGGTTTCAGCTGAGATAGAATTAATGTTTCTTCATAGTACCTAATATAGGGATATGTTTTGTATTTGTGTGGAGAAAGTGTTGATAATATAGAGGTCTTTGTAATACAGAGATGTTTTTGTTATTGCTGAGCAGTGCTTACACAGAGTCAAGAAGGCCTTTTCTGCTTTTCATACCACTGGAGCGGCAAGATGGCTGGGTGTGCACTAGGAGTTGTGACTTCACAGGTCAAGCCATAATTTCAATCACCCTTAAGACTGTCCATTCAGTCCATAGCATCCTAATTTAGCTACAGGGATACCATGGGACTTTAAGAATTCTACCATAACCTAAAGATATGTCACCTTCTTGTTCTTTATGCATCTAGACATGCCTTTCAAGAGGATTCAATTAGTAGACTTCCCTGGAACTAGCATGAGGCTGACCTACCTGCAACTCCCCCAGTCTTCCTGCTTAATCTTTCAAAGATAAAAATTACATCTGCCTTTTCCCATTCATCAGGAATCTCCTCATCAATGGCCTTTCCAGTTACTATCATAGTTCAAAGGTGAGAGTGGCTGTGCAATGACTTTAGCTGTCTTGGACATTTCCCTTGCCTTGCCTTCCCTTTACTTCCAACTTCTAGAGAAGAGGACATGGGGTTTTATACTTAAAAAGATGGAAAGAAGCCATATCCTTTGCAAGACTAGTTGCTGAAATATAGCTTTTCTGTTATCACCACAGATGTTACATAAAGTTTTCCACAACTGGCCTCTTTTAACTCTGTACAACGCAGATAGAAAACTCAAAACTCACTTAGAAAATTAAGGCATTTGTTCACTTTACAAGGTACCTTTGCAGTCTATGTCATCATTAATTGTATTACTATTACCCTAAACAGATGTCTATTTTTATGTGCATATGTTTGAAGACCACTGAAACTATTCTTTCTAAAACATTGACCACCGATATAATGATTCACTTCTGTCCAAAAATGTGCACACCATAATGAGCTGCAGAACCAAGGCATGTAGTAGACCCACATAATTGGATCTCATCTTGATAATTTGGCATAAAATGCTAGTGAAAAAAACCTGTGATGATAATCGTCTGTTTAACTGACATGCTGGAAATGGATGTGAAATGGATGGGTACTTGTGTTAGAATAAATGTTTTGCAAATCATATTATGAAAAAAAAAATAGGTGATGGGATTTTTATTGAATCTTACAGTAGCTGTTTCATGCTTCATACTGTACTGGATACTACAGTGCATTGCATTTTTCTGAAAAAGAAAAAAACACCAAATTGTTCTAGGCTGCTGATAAATGCCAGGACAATGGAGAGCAGGATTCAAAACCAGTGTGCAGTATGATCTATGTCGTCATCCATGTATGAAAGCTTTTAGTAGATTTTAGCTGACACAGGTAAAAAGAGAAATATATTTTCTCTTTATGTTCTTCATATTCAATGCAAGTGGCTATATTTTTTAACCTGTCTTGTAAATTAATATGTAACATGAGAAAGACCAATCCTGCCTCTATTGATTTCAATGGAAAAAATTCACTTGGCTTCATTGACGATGACCACGCTTTACATATTTCCTAATATGAAATAAAAAAGTTGCATGCTACATTGACAAACAAGGAAAGTATGACCAAGAACAAAGAAGAGGCCACAAGCTCCAGGTTCTTGACATTTTCCATGGGCTGGTAAAGAGACTGTTACTTTTTTGGTGGGATATACTTTTATATATCTATATTCATCAAAGATATCATAATTTTCTCATTTAAAAACAGTACAACGTTTGTATAATTGTGTTCGTTTAGCCCTGGCAGGAGGCCAGATGCCCACCAAAGTCGCTCTATCAGTCCCCTTTTCAGCTGGACAGGGGAGAAAATATATATTGAGAGGCTTAGGAGTTGAGATAAGGACAGGGAGAGATCATCCCACAATTAGTGTCCTGGGCAAATCAGACTCAACACAGAAGAAAGGAAAGAAAACTCTCTAATTTTTTATACTGCACTGCACACCCAGTGACACCAGAGTCAGATAATGAGAAGTGTGACCAGACCTTAAAGCGCCTCCCCCCACCCCTCCCTTCTTAGCAGACTTCACTTTAGTCATGATTTTGCTCCCTTCTTCCTCCTATTGTGGCACAGGGAGGGGCAGGGACTGGGAGAATGGGGGTTTCAGTCAGTTCCTCACAAGTTGTTTTCCTTCTTATCCAGGGAGGGCATTCCTCACACCCTTCCGCTGCAGCAGCATAGGGTTCCACCCACAGGAGACAGTCCTTCATGAACTTCTCAAAAGAGAGTCCTTTCCTACAGGGCTTCAGCTCTTCACCAGCTGCCCCAGCATGCGTACCTTCTATGGTGTGCAGTCATAAACCATAAAACAGCTCTAAGTCTCTCAAGCCCAGACTTCTCCAGCCTGGTTGTCCATGGGGTCACAAGCTTCCCCCACCCCAGCAAACCTGCTCCGGCATGGATCTCTTTCTCACTCATCTCTGTGTCATTGTCTCTCTCCATAAGCTGCAAGTGCTGGCAAAGGCTTGCTCCAACATGGGTCACAGCATCTTCTGTATGTCTCTACCTGCTCCAGAGTGGGGGCATATCCATGAGCTGCAGGTGGGATCTCAGCCTTTTACATGGGCTGTGGGGTACACCCGCTCTAACATGGGTTTCTCCACAGGCTGCAAGGGTATCTTTCCGGCACCTGGGGTGCCTCCTCCCCACCCTCTTCCCCGGTCTTGGTGTCTGCAGTTTCTTAAATCTTCTCTCTCCCTTCTCTGGTGGCAAAAATGCATCTGTTTGCGTTATTTTTCTCCTAAATGTGATTCCCAGAGGTGCTGTGACCATCGCTGATGGGCTCGGCCTTGGTCAGCAGCGACTCCGGCCTTGAGCCGGTTGGTGTTTGCTTTGTTGGGCCTGCAGAGAGCTTCTGGCTGCTTTTTGCAGAAGCCACCCCTGCAGCCCGCCTTCTCCACCAGAACCCAGCCATTCAAAACTACAACAATAATGCAGTATTTCATTTTCTGAGAACAGAAAGCAAACATCAGTGAGCCCCAAGAGAAAAAATCACAGCTCTTAGTTAAGCTCTTGAAATGTCCTCCACATGTTGTGAATTCCAAGCATTTTTTCAACTGGGTATGAATTAGTTAGAAGGAATACATATCCTGTTTTGTCTTTGAGAAATCAAATGTACAAACATGAATGGTTTGGAAAACAGCACTGCAGAACTATGAGATTCTCAAGTGGACATGACTGGAGGATGCATGCCTGCCTATACTCTCTAAACGATGACCAAGATAGCATAAGTGAAATCGGGTGATCTGATTTCAAGTGATCTGGAACAAATTTCTAGAACAGGAAAGCCAGTACTTTACTCAGGAGTGAATTGTAAGGCATGATGCTTCCCTCCTTGCAAAACCAACATGAATGTGACACACCAGGCAATGCAGAATATAAGGTTGATTTCATATCTGCTGTACTTAATGGAAAGTCATATGAAGTCCAGATTCAGTGCTTTGTTATCATGCCTCCACTGAGAGCAACACATCTGAGCAATGTTTAGTAGGATGTGATTTAACAAGACAGACAAAATGTCAGATTCTTCATCTAGAACAGAGTAACACCATGCATTGTATAAACCGGGAGAGAAGGGGCTGGAGAGCAACCCTACAGAAAAGGATCTGGGGGTGCTCGTTGACAGCAGCTCAATGCGAACCAGCAGTGTGTCCTGGCAGCCAAGAGGTCAAAGCACACCCTGGGGTGCATCAAGCACAACATAACCAGTTGGTGAAAAGATGTGATAATCCTGCTTTATTCAGCACTGGTGTGGTCTCACCTGGAGTAATGTGCACAGTTCTGGGGCCTGCTATTTAAGGAGGATGTTAAGGTACCTGAATACCTCTGGAGGAGGGCAACAAGGCTGGTAAAAGGGTTGGAAGAGATGTCCTACAAGGAATGGCTGAGGACTCTGGGTTTGTCTATTTTTGTGAAAAGAAGGCTGAGGGATGACTTTACTGTTCTCTACAGCTTCCTGAGGAGGGGAAGTGCAGGTGCTGAGGTCTCCCCTCCCTTCTCCTCCCCTCTTTCATTTGCTTCATTACATATATGAAGCCAAAAATGCAAGTGACTTGCACCTGCTTAGGCAATGTCATTTTGTCATCCTGTTGGATCTCAGGGAAGAAGTAACACTGTCTTCAGCTTCAGTAGTGTCTTCCATAATACAAAAGCAATGAAAAATTTCTCTGGACTCAGGAGAGCTGTGTGCGGCATCAAGGGTGTTACAACAAGCAAGGGCATATGCAGTCTTTTTGAATATTTTTTGTTAGTGAAGTACCAAACTATTAAGCAGACTACATATCATTGCTTCTTCAATTCATTATCATAAGTCAGTATTTTTGGAGTACACTGAAGCTGCCTTGATGACATAAATACTTTCAGAACCTTGCTTTATTTGTATGAATAGACTACCCCTGTTTGCAAAATACTGTCCAGCTCATTGAACAGAACTAACTAAACTGCCTCTAAAGAGCTGTAGGCAGTTTAAGATTTGCATATTACATTGAACTGAGAAGGAACTTTGTTGTGATGCTAATATTGACCCTAATGCTTAGTACATTTGTGAAGAGTAAGGAAAGATGATGAAATTATACATGATGCCAACGGAAGCCTGTTACTGAATTTGGTTCCAGCAGGATTTCACTCTGACGTTTTAGATCTTTTAAACAAGTGCAAAAAAATTAAAATGCAGTAACTACTCCAGCAGTTCAATGGTGAGCAGCTAATTTATCAGCTATTCAAATTTGAACAGATATTTCTAACCAAAATATATTTTTTAAAAAGTCTAATATTTACATCACAAACCAAACATTCAGAAAATCCAAGAGTTCCAAGGGCATTTTATCCAGTTTTGTTTAAAAAATAAAAAAATTAAAAATCTGTCCCTAAAAAAAGTCTTTAGCTGAATCCTGCTTTGGTTATTTTCATTTTTGGCTTCTACTACATAAACTTCATCCCACTTCCTCCAGGCTCACAGGGAATATCACAGTGAGATAAAACGTGGTGTTTTGCGATTATGTCTGTCTGGTTTACCACCTCTAATGTGCTGCTCTTGCTTTTGTAATGTACATCAGGTTTCTCTCACCTAACATTTTCAAAGTGCTGTGAATACAGTGAAAGGTAGACTAGTGCCTCCTGTTCTGGTTGTGTAGTGTTTGTTACTCAGACAGTAGAAATTCTTTCCTAAATGTTGTCTTCAGACATGTAGAAGATGTGACTAAATATACAGCTGATCTAAAAGTCAAGTGTAAACAATTTCTACCCTGTCACATTCCTAAATAGCCCCTAGTAGACGGGATTCAGACATGGAATACAGTCCTTTGTGGACACAGTCAGCTTATTTTGCAGAACAGAGCTTAACACATTTTGCAAGGTTGGTTAAGAGCTATTTTGTTATCAGCATATTATTCTGCTGATACTGCAGGTTACTCACCAAAGGGAGACTACCATGCTCCAGTGAAGCCAAAGGCTACTTCTTAAGGACACAAGTCTACCCCCTCGGAATAACCAGCAGAATGAAGGCTTTAGACCTTATGCCTGAATAAATTGGCAACTGTTCATCAGAATTTTCCATACGGAGCGAATCTGTACCTTTGTTCTGTCTCATTCCTCATTGATCATAAAAATTAATATATTCTTATACAGCAACAATGTGAGCTTTGCCTGCTCAAGAACGACCTCATTAAAAATAAAGAGGAATTCTTTATATTATGGATTTTTTAGGATATTATTGCCTCTTTTAATAAACCACATAGATATCTCTTAGGTCTATGATCTCACTTCCTTTAAATAGAAAAATTAGTGTAAAAGGTCATACGTTTCAGTAATTTTAAAAAAATCAGTTATTAATATTTTTTAAAAGTAAAATCAGAATTAACTTTAATTTGAAGATTATACTTGATATTAGTAATAAGTAGTGGGTTTTTTTACTCTGTCCAGACCCGTTGCATACAAATAAAACACTATTTTCTCTTCTACTTCTGATACGGGAACATGTATTATATATTCTACAACTTTTGAGAAATTTAGACAACTAGGATTTCAAGATATAATTTTAGACTTAATACAGGACTGAAGCATGTGCATCTTGTTAAATCTTTGAGTACCCAGTGTTTCAGTTAAGAATTTATACTTCATCTGTTTTCACATTCAGAAATGTTTGCCGCTTCCCTTTTTTGGACCACCTAACTCAGTATGTTAGGTTGCTTCTATTAGCTGACATCAAAATATAAAAACAGGTATTTGAAATCTAATAGATTTCACTGAATGAAATCCTTTTTTTGCTTATTTTGCTTGTCACAATGTAATTTTATAACCAAGAATTGTAGTAATTTATTCCTTTGTATATTACATGAACTAATGCACCATGTCACAAAAATCAGCCCATGAAAAATCAGATAGCGGTAAATTAAAGAGTATATCACGAACAACTGTTTGCATTTTGTGAAAAAATGTTAATTATTTCATCACGAGGCTGACTCTAACATTCATAACTTCATCATACTATGCAATTCCTATTAACGTAACTAAAAAGTAATTTATATAGCTAAGTAATATTTTAGGATCCTTGCAACTTGAGAATATTAAGGTAGCTGCCTTATGGGGGCATGTCTAACCATTTCTCTGTATTCACATCTGAGAAATGAAATATCTTCTATAATTCTAAAACTTTTTTGAGAAATTAATAATAATGATCAGTGACTTGTGCCTGCAAGATTAAATTACAGCTCACTTAAAGCTTCCTTTTTGGTATTATGCAGTATATGAACTGGATAATTAACTGGAAATGTATTTATTGTCATTTTCCATTAACTTGTGGATAGAATTATGTCTCCTAAGTTTAGCAGTAGAATTATAATCCACAAATAATGACACTTGGTCAATGTTTAAATTATTTGACTGCAGTGTACTTTCTATGTTTTCAGAGTTCCAGTGCTGCTTCATTACTGCCTTGAAAATCATCGAGCAAAGAATGGACTATTACACTTCCAAGTGAATAGTGATTAAGAAGCTTGGAAACATTTGGGTATTTGCATGTATTTAAGGCATCAGTGGTTACAGAGAAACTGATTTCTTTTTTATCCGAGTCTCTGCCAAAAAGATGACCATTTCAACAAAGTTTATATATTGTTGGCTGTACAGTATACTCTAATTCTGTCAAGATGCATCAATTCAGCAATGGACAAATGTTGGAACTTAAGATCATCCTTAAGTGATCCCTGTGAATGTCTGTGGGTGACATTGCAATATGCTGATCCTCCTTTTTCTTGCACCAGTTTGCTTTTTTGGGTGTATTTTTGTGACTTTTTAGATATACAAAATGCTTTAGCAATTTTGTTCTCAGAAGATATGCTAGAATTATTTTAATAGTCCTATTAATTCACTTGCTGTCTTACATCTGACAGTCCATTATAAGTAACTGAGAAACTTCTACTTCATAAACTGCAGCTTGTGATACTTATCTCCATTGTTACTGAGCCATGCAAAATAATTTTTCTACTTATTCTAGAAAGTTCCTTCTCCTTAAAAACACTGCCATCACAGTCACTGTCAGGGGCACAGTCTATGTGGGAGGCAACCGACCAACTAAAAAGACACAAATTATATTATATGCAACCCTTGACTGGGACCCTTTACCTCCTTCCCATCCTGTGTTTGTTGTTTAGAAAGGGTATAGTCAGTGTGTCTTTTTAAGTGTCTCATTAATATACTATAAGTATAGTAGGAGTGATCATAACAATGAACTTAGTTCAAGTTCTTTAAGACATATTTGAGCTGTTCTGGAAATACATTTCAAAGTTGCATGTTTATTTCCATGACGGTTATTTATTTTTCTATTAGAAATTTTAGAGACATTTGATATATATCAGACATTTTTATTTTAAAAACATTTATTTTCTTGAAATAAGGTGTACAGGACTCAATCAGGAAACTGTTAAGTGGGAAATAAGAGCCTTCAACACAGATACCACAGAATTACATGAAAGGATTTGCTGGTTTAGGTTTCAATCATTTCTAGTTCTTTGTTTAACTAACAAATTTTCCTCCAAAAATCTCAGTGTCCAATTTTATATGTTCTGGGGTTCATTTCAGATCGCTTGAGAAATCTCATCGAGTTGAGGTACTAAACTCAGTACTACGAATTCCACCTTCTATAGTCTCATAGGGGTACAAAATGCACCTGTGGACAGTAAAATGGAAGTGTGTGAGAAGTGCAGTTCATCCATGTATTTGTTGTTGTATTTACAGGAATAGTTCTGGAGAGCTCTGGTATGTTCTTTCTATCCTGTGTCTGAAAAAGTTGAGATATTATTATTTAAAGCCTAACTTTACAGCTGTATTTAACAAGTCTTTCAACAAAACATGCTAGTGTTCAAAAAGGCCAAGCTTTTATTATTTGTTAACGTATCTTTCCAGCTGGAGATAACTATAATAATTACTATATTTCATTTTCTTATCAAGGTTTACAGTACAAAATGAAAGGCCTGGTACTATATCTCTCAACAACAAAGCTACATCTGTGGTTTTTATTTCAGACATGCTATGTAAAGCAGTAGAACAGTTTTGGGACAATATGAGGAGTGTAGGTTTTTTTCTGAGATTTAGGATTAGTTTTTATCTAAAGATTAAGACTTGCATTATAAGATCTGTGGCATTATGAAATGAAATAATCTAAAGTTGGACATTCTTGCCTTCAGTTAATGAGTCTTTCACAAAGATTATCGTGTTCAATTTAGAAAGCATTGGTAGGAGTTGATAATTTTTTGTCTTCTAAATTATACTAACCTTTTCAAATTCAACAGAGAAGCTATTTCACTCATCTTGATTTAGTACCTTCAGCAAGCAAGGTGGCAAAATCTAAATGTCTCAGTTAAAATGTTTTTGCTTTTTATTTCAACAACTTTGGAAAAATATAATTTTCTTTTTTCCAGGTAACTGATCAGCATGCTGGGACGTTCAGTACAAGCAGGTAGGATTATAGATTGAAACAGAAACAAAAATAAAAAGAAAGTAAACTTTTCCTGCAGGCCATGAAATGCAAGTAGAGTTTCTGTACTCCTTTAGTAGCAGCTATTTTTTCTCTGTACAAAACAGATAATGGCATTTACAGTGCCATTTAATTTCTCTGAATATTTGTATCAATTTTTTGCTCATCTTGAGAAACCCCATGTCACTGGACTGTATTGTCATTGAGGACTGAACTGGCTGTGCAGGTCCCGTTAATCACCACTGTCAGATGACACCAGTTTCATCACATCTGTGGCTCTTCATTCACACAGGCCAGCTTTGGCTTTTGGTTAATGACACTTCTTTAACTATGGATTATTGAAATACCAACTCTGGAATAGGAAATAAAAAAGGTTCTTCTTTTCTGCAAACATTTTCCATTCACTGATTGGTATGCCAAAATGATTGCAGCCTGTAGAAAACCTGAGATTAAAGGACAAATCAACAATAATTTCTTAGGAAGCTGAAACCTTTAATCTTCAAATGGCTACTTCTAGACTCTTGCCAAGAGTCATCTGGAAAGGATAAAGCTAAAATATAATTACAGGAAAAAGCAATCTTAAGGCTATTTTACTGTTAATAGATAAGAAGATGTTAAGCTGTGTTACCCATCAGATTGAAGATGTAGCAGCTTGGGGATCAGCTGGTTTAACAAATGAGGAAAACTCTTTATCTCAAAGAAGAAGATTAAAGAAAGTGAGCTTTGAAGTGGGAATCCAGGTGTTAAACTGAAGTCCTTAACAGTATTTAGATGCAATAACAAAAGATACATGAAGTGGCTCTGAGTCTGAAGTCTGGTGACTAACTTCTTGTCAGGTACTAGTGGTAGCTTAGCAGTGAGCCAGTCAGTATTCTACACCCAAAATAGGGCCTCTGAA
This sequence comes from Porphyrio hochstetteri, assembly GCA_020800305.1. NCBI lineage: Eukaryota > Metazoa > Chordata > Aves > Gruiformes > Rallidae > Porphyrio > Porphyrio hochstetteri. The sequence goes on from CM036905.1 coordinate 38,996,956, forward strand.
ACTAGTCCTAAGGAATATTTTGGGGGTCATGGGAGTAGGTGGCTTACATTTTTTAACACAGACATGAATGGTCACACTCTGGAATTGTATCCCTCATGTGAAAACTGGACTAGAAAATAGTCCCATACTTCTTAGTTAGAAAAATGCTCATAGAATGAGATTGGTTTGGTGTAACTGGAGCTTAGATATGTGGGAGAATGAGTGTTAGAAGACAAAAGTAATACTCATATGACTTCTGGAAGTTACTGCCATACACTTTAAAATTGTCCACCCTAATCTGAGCCACAGTAACCCCTCTTGTTCACATCTTAGCTTGCTGCAAATTACAGAATCACAGAATCACTAGGTTGGAAAAGACCTTTGAGATCATCGAGTCCAACCATACCTGTCCTCCACTAAACCATATCCCTAAGCACTTCATCTACCCATCTTTTAAATACATCCAGGGCCAGATGCAAAGCAAAATTGAGTTTTTTAAAAAGATTGTTTCCCTTCATATATGAAGGGAAGTACAAATACAAGGTCTCTTATCATGGCTCAGCTAAGGTCTAAAGCTTCCAGTAAAAGAGCTATAACCTCTTATAGATATCTTAACCTGAACAACCCCTACTGTGCGATCATGCTTACCTGCTCAAAATTTTGACAATCTGAGCTTTGGAGCTATACTTTAGATTTTTTTTTTTTCCTAGGAGTCTTAAGATAAACAGCACTGTGAGTAAATGTTCTTCCATGATGGGAAAAATGTATTCATAAAAAAAGCACAATTTAAATCGTACCAAGTTTGGATAAGTAACCATAACTACTTTTTAGCGCTCACATCTGTTATGACTAGGATAGTGAGAAGGCAAATATATTAAAACAAAAGCAAAGAATGAGTCTTCAAAAATGGAACCAGGTCTATTTGCAAAGAGCATTAAAACTGGAACAAATTACTAATTTGTGAGAGTGAAGGGAAGGGGGGGGCAACATCCTGGAAAGAATGGGTTTGCTAAAAAAAAAAAAAAGAAGTTTTCTTGGATATAATTGTTATGTCTGTTACTGTTACAAATTCTGTAAATAAGATTGGACAAAAAGCAGTTTACATCAATGGTTAATTTTATCTATATATGATTTCTAGAAAAACTAGATATTTCAAATGAGGACTAGAACTTCTGACTTAAATACAAATGAATATAACATGTACCTTGGAAATGAAAGCTGCTTTAGCTCTTACGGGCATAAACACCATTGAAAACATTAAAGACAGACATTTTCCTACTTTTACTTCAGTTGGCCTGAATTTAAAAGGAAGAAATAAGACCTGCATATATATTAATTAAATACATTAGTATAAGCACATAGATAATAATAAAACATGGCAATCAGAAATGGAACTGACTGTATTTAATAGCATTATGCAGTCTTTAATTTTGTTCATGCCTCAAGAACCCAACCATTAACATACACAATCTTGTTACACATAAAATTATTTTCTGAAAAAGTAAAATAATGATGTCAAGTAAAGCAGAATATTCTTTATGAATCATGTATAAGAACCTGAATAAAAGTAACAGTGAAGAAAAAAAAAAAAACAAAACAAAATCAAAACCCCAAATCAGTCAATTCAGCTCAACCTGAAACATAGAATGTCCTTGGTTTCTGTTCAAGTTCTCCACAAACCTTTCTTATCCCTCTCCTTCAGCTCACATAGATGTTTCTCAGCTCTGATGCAGTGATTTCCTTGACAGCGTCCAACTGAAAAACAGAGAAAAAGCAAAACAGAAATAATCATCAGTTTGAACAGAGGAAAACTAAAATCTGGGAATAAGCAAAAGTGAAGACAGGACAACACAGAATGTTCAAAGTAACTTCTTAAGCTAGAGAGCCTTTCAAAAATATTTGACATCTCGATGAGTATTTTGCAAATCATATCAGCAGTGATAAAATGGCATTTGATTTTGATATGAACGAACTTCATTCATTAGCAAGAGGCTGGAATCTTGCTTAAAAAGACAGCTCATGAAATTACAGTGTTTCAGTTCTTCTCTAGTCTGACCAAGGACTGCATTTGTACTCTTCAGGATCTCCCTTATTATTGACAGAGGGGATTTAGGAAGGCAGGCTCCATAAATCTTACATGCAAAGATGATAAAATAAGGAAGTGTTTGATTATGAAAATAATTACTATTCTACAATTTTTTTATATTGTAACTATGTGTGCATACATTACTTATTTTTAAAATAAATACATACTGCAAAGCCAAAGAATAAGCAATTCTAGAAATTGGAAAAAATATACAAAGCAACTCATTTTAGGAACATGATGTTGCAAAGGATAAAATCTTTGGGTCATATAAAATACAAATCATGACCATGATAAGGCCTCACCATCTGATGAAATATATATTCAGAAATGTTGGTATGACTTACAAGTGAAGAAAGAGTTCTCTTTAAAAAAGAAATTTGCCTGTTTTATTTCTCATTTTCTAATGTATTGTGAGATTTAAAAATGATCTTATAATATTTGAAATATAGTAGCTGTAATTCCAGTAGCTGTAATCATATTTCAATGTGCCCTTGGAGTAATGTATGCTTACTGATATTGATCCAGAAGCTAGATAAAACAAAACAAAACAAAGTGTTCTGGAGATTGAAATGGTACCATCTTTCAGGTGTGTTGAGTGTGTTTCTCAAACTTACAAAAACTACTTACATACCATGTAACAACATGCATTGTTCTGGTGAAAACAGCTGCTATTGTGAATGTTGAGTGTTCTCTTTCAAAACCCCAACTTTCATGTCATTACAAAAACACATGCAGATATTTGTCATCTCTCTTCAAGAGTCGGAACCATGACAGGGTCACTATTGATGCATTTAAGCGTTGTCTGACTAGTTCTTTTTTAGTGTTGAGGAAATTTTTTTGTACAAGAATTTCACCTACTGATACAAATAAGGAAGGGAAATGGCAAGCATTGAATCTCACTCAGAACTGCTTCCTGGAAACTCTACACCTGGCTCAGATGTCTGCTTATAACAAACTCTGTTCCACACTCATATGTAGAAAAAACTGTGTTGGTTTCTCTTCCCAACAGAGACAGCTATAACAGTTCATGAGCTCTGCTCTGAGAACAAGACTTTGTAGAGTCATACCACTCCCCCACTGTTTTATTCTGTGCTGTACTTACAACCCACATATACTCAGAAGATATTATAAGATCAGTTTTTCTCATAAATTATTTTCTTAATGAATTTTGACGAGTGATCTGATATTTTCATGCACTGCTATCTCCAGCTCCTTTCCCTTCTACATCCATTGAAAAACAACCAACATTAAATAGGCCTATTTTATTCCTAAAATTATGACATAGTAAGGTGTGTATTCATGGGTTAGCATATATTTTGTTTCCACTAAGATATCTGATTAATGAAATTAATTAGTGTTGGATGGAATGATCAGTTTTGCATTATATTACAAAGACCTCAGTGAAATAACACTCTACAAAGGAATGGGTTGTATTGGACCATGAGTCCAAAACCCCATTCTACTGAAATAAAAATGTATGTGTTCTGAGCAGTGTAAAGCAGCATGTTGTTTAACCGGCTCATTTTAGTTTAATCCTAGACAGATTCTTGTCCTTGAACCACATTACTGCCGATGAACTGATGGAATTGTTATCAATGTCTGTATTTGTAGGGTGTGAACTTCAAAAAAGTATAACTAAAGCAGTTTTAGCTTTGTCGTGGTTTTGCCCCGGCCGAGGGCCGCACCCCACACAGTCGCTTGTACTTTTAAAAGGAAGGGGGAGGGAAAGTTGGGAGAGAGGGAAAAGGGAAGGAAGAAGGAGGAAAAGAAACCACAACCTAGAAACCAGAACCACGCAGGTTGGGATAAGGATAGTTTACTAAACAATAACAGAAAACTAGATATAACAATAACAGAAGTTTAAAGCACAAAATAGATGAAACTGGTGATACACAATGCAGTTTCTCACCAAACCACAGAACCCAGGCCGCACAGCTTAGAGCCGTCCCCGAACCCGGAAACTGCCCGTCCTGGTGTTGTCTCCTCCTCTTCCCCCCAGTCCCCCTTTATACTGAGCATGACGTAACTGGCATGGAATATCCTCTTTGGCCAGTTCGGGTCACCTGTCCTGGCTACGTCCCCTCCTTTCTCACTAGTAAGGAAGTATGCAGAGCTGAGAAAGGTCCTTGATTGCCCGGCAACAACTAGAAACATCAGGGTGCTATCAGCACTGTTCTCATCCTAACACCCAAACATGGCATTCCATCCACTGCTAAAAATAATTAACTCCATCATAGCTGAAACCAGGACAAGCTTAAGAATAACCTCACTGTAATGCAGCAATTTGTCCTCCACTGCACTAGCCCAGAGGAGGATCTTCACTTCTTCTAGCTGTGACAGCTCCCAGTTGCAAACATCTGTTCTGAAAAGCTGCAGCACAATTAGAATGGTGACTGGAGATGAAGGGGTTGTAAGCTACTTTGGAATGCTTCAGAGGCACTTAAAGAAACAGCAGAGAAAGCCACAGAGCACGTAAAACCAGCTATATTGTTTTAGGTCAAAGGTACAAGTAGCTTGTCTATGTTAGCAGCTAAAAAATGAAAAATATAGGAGAGTAGATTCAGCATGTTACAGTAGTTTTCGTGCATAGTCAATCCACAACCACTTGTGGCCTGAAAGCTTTCTGAACCATACCTCACTTCAGTGTATCATTGGTGCTCTTAAACATATCTAATCCATTCTCAAACTAGTTTAAACCCTTGGATTTCCAGAGTGGCAAAACACTCCAATTCAATACTGCATGGTGTAAGAGGGATCACTACTTTTTAGGTTTTAGTTTTTTTAATTTTAATTATTTCTGATAACATCATTTGATGCTCTTACCTTTTTGCATTTTGTTCACTCTTCTACAACCCCTTTGACTTTATAGACCTGTATAATTTTCCCCTGGATTATTTTTTTCTTTTTCCCCCAGACTGAATAGTCCTAGCTTATTCAGTTGTTTCTTAGATGAAAGAAGGTCCATCCTTGTGATGTAGAGACCTTCTTGAACCTTACCTTTCAACCTGTTGTTATATCCCTGAGATAGGGCACCAGTATTTAAGTAGCAGGTGACAGAGTAATTTTTATATTTTGCACTTCATTTCTCTCCTAATAATTCCTGACATACAATTTATATTTTCGTTTTATTTTATTTGCTTTCTCTAGGACCACTTGGAGAAAGCTTGATAAAGAATAAAGTTACTGGAAAGATATGGAAGAAAATGAGGTCTCTGTTGCCTAAAAAAGGTATCTATGACTGGAAGACAGTAACATGAACAAATCTGGAATTTTTAAGTTTCCCAGCAAAAAAAGGAAGTGGTATCTCTGAAGACATCAGATCATATTTGAACTTCCAGGTTATGGGTTGTAGCTATGTTTCATGTTGTTGTAGAAGCTACAAAATTTGAGTACAGAAGCAGAAAGACTGCTGTATCTGGTCTGACCATGGATCAGTTCTAGATCAGGACCCTTAATATTTTCTTATTATATGCTGCTATTACTTCAGAAACTATCCCACATTAACAAATTATAAAGTAGTCTAGACTATTGAAATAGATATTGCACTATTGCATATATAGTAACACACTATTGCACTACTAGACTATTGAAAACATGCTGCATTCTAAGGACTTCAAGCCTGTTGACAACCTGATATTATCCAAACAACATCAGAGATGAATCAGTAGTAACCCACTTTCTTAGAAAGGAGGCTGCAGTATTGATACGAGGGTTTTTGAAAAATGGTCCAAGAACTCACTATAGTAATGAAGCTCCAACTGATCTTTACAGTGGTTTCATCCCCTCTTCAGTAAAGAGGGTACATGGCAATAACCTTTTGATGAATAGATTATAAATGCTCTTTTCTTGTTCCTAAATTCTTCAGCCACTGTAAGCAAAATTTAAAATAGTGTCCCTGGAATGCAGTGTTTTTAACACTATTGGTCTTAGGAGAGCTGCCTGAAGCTTCCTGTGTAGAGGTCTCTCCACTTATATTGTTCCTAAAGTAAGTTTCCAAAATGATCTGAAAAGTGCATGGATTTAGAAATATTTTGCATAAGACAATGCTAAAACAAGAGCTTAACTAGCTGACCCCACTGGTTCTCCTATCATAGCTTCTGCAGATTTGTAAACTCAAAATATGATCTGGTAGTGACTAATAACTTAGCCCTGACTGCTAGACAACTGGTATTATTTAAGGTCCTACTGTCAGTGTATTACATCTGTAGACCCAACAGGAAATGGTTACAAGAATTACCTATACAAAGTTAACTGTAGAAGAGGTATTTAAAGTGGTACTTAAACACTCACTCCTTGGATTTCTGTAGCTACTTAACACTTGATAGCTTTTTGGGTCAAATGAAATACACACTGCTTTGGAACTCCTCTAATGCAGTACTATGTGGCCCGAGTGCAGCATTATGCCTTTGCAGACCTGCAGTTATTCAATACAATGGTATATTGGCAATAGACAGTAAAAATCTTTAAAGGGATGTATGTTTGTACTCCTCAAAGAAGTACTGAGAGATTTAAATCTTCTAAAGATTTAAAGTGTTATTGTTTCTTAAGTCATTGCAAACAAATAGGATTGCAGGTATACTCATAAAAATAGTTTGTTATGATTTCTGCTTAAGTAAACTTTTTAGCATATATTGCCTTCATGCTGTTTTTTTTCAGAGGATATTAGTGTCAAAATATTTAGTTGGAGTTGGATAGGTCAAAATATTTTTTTAGTACTAAATTAGAAGCTGTATTCTGGGTACTTACACTTCTTGGAAGGTTAGGCTATAGGTATGTCTGACATGAGGCTGCTTAGGAAAGAAGAGATTGTCTTCAGTGAGGACACCAGCTGTCAGGATTTGAGCTGATGACAAATTCATGTGAATGAGCTACTGTAAATGGATACTGGCTCTCTCTGTGAGCAATCTGACTTGATTAGCTGGAATAGTGAATTCAGCAGTCTCTGCTTCTTTCACAGCCATGTGTGGTAAACAACTCCCAGGTCCATCAGAAGGGCCCTGAGCCTGGTGGGGAGCTTTCAGAAGAGTCATCTTTCTACATGGTAAATTGCTTTTTTCAAGGGAAGTAATTAATAGCAATCACTTCAACAACAGTGGAAAATTACTTTTTAAAACTTGATTTGGTTAGAATTATGTTTTATTTAGCCTTATGAGGTTGGAAAACCATCTATAATTTAATATGAGAATCAGGTTTCTTCTTGGGGAAAGGGAGAAATAATGATTTTTTTCAGACCACAATTTAGCATTTAGCTCCTGCTGCTGTTTTCTATCTTGTTAGGCTCTCTGGAAAATTGATGTATGAGAAAATACTTTAGCATTTCACCTTTAAACAAACATTACCTGACAGGACATTCAGGCATTACACATTCGTAGGAAGTTTTCCACTTACTTCTCAGTCTGCCCTGGGAGAAGATATCAGTGTCTGTTAATAAAATAACCAAGATAAATAGAACACACAGTTGACACTGGCATCAGATTGTTGGGGTGTTTTGTTGGGTTTCTTTTTTTTATTGGCGCTACAGAGGTGTTCTAGTATAACAGAAATATTTTATAATAATAAGGGTTACATTACTGAGGTGCTCTAGTTTTCCTTTACCCTAAGGAGGTTTTATTCAGTGCTCCCTGCGAATGTAGAGGCAACTGTCTATTCAATATCTCATAATCTACATATTGCTGATCCAAGCTAAGTAATTTGTGACTTGGCTTTCCACCAGGAATTGTTTAGGAGCTTCACTATCCATGACACCCTACTTTGAGGTATGAAATCAGGCTTGTGTACACAGTGTCTAATACATACCCATTATCTGGGCCCATATACTGAGGATTTTGAGGAAGTGTCTGGATCTATGGATTGACCTGTGTTAGTAATCATAGCAAATTTTGGTGCAGTCCTTTTACTAGTATCTTCACAATTATCTTCTGAAATAGCACAAAAGATTCAGAACAATGGGAATTCAGGCCCTTTAGCTAAGAATAAGTGAGCTCAACATGGAATTATTTGGGTTTAATACACCTTGCTAATTAGCTCAGCAGAGGATTATTTTAAACTAGCACAATTCACCAAAAGAAAAAACAAGCTTGGTGGTTGCGGTATTATAAACAGTTTATGGTCTTTAGCTGAGCCAGTTAGTGGCATGAAACAAAACTTCTGCTTTGCAAAAATATTCATCAACTAATTTTCACAACCCTGTTACTTGACTTGCTAAGAAAAATAGAAATTAATACAGTCATTAATCTAAAACAATTACAATTAAAGAACTGCCATGACTAATACTATTTTGAAATAAGCTATGAGAGTGAAGTTATGTGTGATAGTTTTGCATAGTTTTGGTTAAATTACATGAAGATACTGGAGCCAGCAGCTACTAGTATTTGCTGTAAAGTTTGTGAGGCATTTATTTCCATAATAGAAGAAGGTTCAACACTACAGCTCTGTAGTAATTGTGCTGTTCCCATTGTTATTAATGTACCACAGCCTTGTACTTGCTTAGCTACATGAGGCCTAACAACTTATCTGACCTTATCTAGACATGCCTGGTCCTATTTTAGCTAGCCTTAGCTGAAGCAGAAAACTGTAATAGTTAGGTGACCAGAATTTAACTTCATTTAATTAGTTTTGTTTGGCTTTATACAACTAGATAATTTTAGCCTGAAGAAATTATACTATGTACTGTAAAGGTCTAAAAAAACCAAAGTTTTGAGTCTAACAAATGGTAGATGCAGCCCTCAGAATAGCCATCACAGTTGTCCTCTAAGCAGATCCCTTAAAGTCAATGAATATTTTTCCTATTTGCAGAAATTACTTTGGTTCACAGGACAGTTTGCTAGGAAAGGTGCACAGCTGAAGCTGTTGTGATGGCTGAATTTTGCCAGAGCACATATGCTCACCAGACATGGTTGATAATGCTTTAAACCGTGACTGTTGCTGAAATGAAATTGCAAAACTGCACAGCTGCTCATGTGTCCTGCCAAAACTACTGCAGAGTGGGAATGGTGGGTCTTTTGGGGAGAGCTTTTTCTGCTCCCAACCCTCCTTTTCCTCATCTGATCTTTGAGGGATTTATTTCCTGTGTTTTTAGGGCAGTTCTAAGTGGCTAAATATATTGAAGTTCCTCAATACTGAAGGGAAAAATAGAGGAAGATAGGGTTCCTGTGGGAGAAGGGCAGGTGGCAATGGGCAAAGCTAGAGTTTACCGTAATAGATTTCACAGCCATGAAGGGCTGAGCAGGAGAGAAGGAAATAATTGTCTTTGCTCTGAGCAGATGGGTTAAATCACATTGTCTTGCTCCCACAATTCTCATCTAGAAAAACAAAATCCTGGACAGGACTGATAGCACTGTAGTGCTAGCCCTGGCCAAAATTCACACTGAGGGATATTTGCTGCATGCACAGGAGTGCACTGTGCCCAAAGCAAAATATATGCACCCCCCTGCCCCCGACCCCTGTCCCAGGCACACATAGCAATGAGTCTCTTCTGGTGAGATCTGTGGCAGGATTGGTGTTATAACACACTGGAGGTAGGTTAATGGCAGAGCAGGGAGGAGGTTGTAGCTATATTCTCATCTCCTTTCTTCCAGATTAAAAAAAAAAAAAAAAAACAAACCAACAAACTTATTTTGAACAAAATTATTTCAGATTTCCTGAGATTTCCATGCTCAGCTCTCCCCAGAGCACTGTCTGTCAGCCAGTAATCCAGGACTTACACAGATGTGTTGGCAACGTGAGCTACTAGCCCAGAGGTTCTCATGCATGCTCCTTCCTCTACCCTTGGACAGCTGTTACACACACCAGGCAATCCTGTATCACTGTTACAGCCTGAAAAGTGAACACCTGCATGCTCTCTGGCTGCAGAGGACTTGCAAGCAGCCAGCTGTCCCCTTTAGATATCATTAATTCTTAGTTCTTAAGAAATTGATAAGGAGTATAAATAAAACAAGTGTAGTACAGACTGTCCACCAAGCAGTTGTTTTTTCAGTGTCTGAGAACTTCACCTGCAGAGAAAATTCCTCTGTCTTTTAGTCTTCCAAGAGACAAATGCACTTTACATCCTTCATTAATTTTCTTCCTGACTTTATTCCTTAAAGTGGTATACATCACAACCTTCATTCAGGACAGGTTACCTACATGTCTCTGCAGGACAACAGTACAGTGTTTGGATGCCATCCTAGCCATAGCAGGGTTTTAAGGATGTTCAGTATCTCACAAAGTATATCCCAGGCCAGGTCTTCAAATCTGCACAAACTGTCTCCTTGGGCAGGAACAACTCACCAGCTCTTTCAGATTATATTTCTTGACCTAGTAACAAAGAGTCCTGTATTCCATAAGTTGATGGAGTGTTGTTTTGTGGAGAAAAATTTTCTTAGATTTTTCTTCATTTTAAGAACTTGTATTAATAAGTGATATAAACAGCTAAGATAATTCCTTCAAGGTCTTGCCTTCTGGGAGAAAAAAAACAAAAACAAAAACAAAACACTTTTGCTTTAAATTTTTAGATTTTACCTTGATCCTTTCTTTCTCTCCTTGTAATGTAATGGACAGGACAGGAACTCTAGTACTGAGAGAGAGGTAATTTCCCCTACCTTTAGAGATCTGAAATCAACTCTGACTCAGCATGGTTGACCAGGTAACAAAACACCTCTGTACATGTAGCTAAAACACTGAGAGTTCTGTACAGTTATCAACCTTATCACTGGGAACTCTGTTTTATTCCTTGTACTTCATGAGGCCCTTTGATCAAGGTATACCATAATTCAAATCTATCCAGTGGGATACATGGTGGGAGCATTCCTGTGTGTGACTGTATTGGTTTGACCCCAGCTGGTAACTCAGCACTACGCAGCTCCTCACTGTCCTCTTCTTCCTCAAAGGGATGGGGAAGAGACTGGAAAAAAAAGCCGAAAAGTCCTTCACTTAGTGTAGACACAACCACTACTTACCAGCAACTAAAAGTGTCAGTATGTTACCAATATTAATCTAATACTAAATCCAAAACACAGCACTATACCAGCTACCAGAAAGAAAACTGGTAGCTCTAATTCAGCTGAAACCAGGACATTATGCACCCCTTGTTCCATACAATCTGTGTCATGCCCAGGTCCTATGCTTCCCAATATATTCCTTTTAATCTCCATCACTTTTCCTGTCTTTTGATATGCACACAGATATCATACTCTATTGACCCGTCAGCTTAAAATGCAGATGGAGTTGGTAACTGTGCTATTGTCCTAGATAAAGGTATTGGCATAAACTGCAATCTGAAACATAGTGAACAAAAGAAGAGAAGGTGAAGTTCTCCACATGCTCCCACTTCACAGGCTATAATAGATTACAGGTATGCTGTGAATTGCAATATTTACATGGGTACTGCACTGAATTTTAATGATCAGCCTTCATAATTTTAAGTGTTTGTTTCCATGCAGAAAAACAGTAAAGAGAAATAGGAAAACACTCTAATTTTATTTAAAAGTGTCATCTTCCTCTTGCTGTGTATGGAGCAATAAACCAGATATTACACTGATGGCATTATCAGCCATAAGCATTACAAACTGACGCATTCCTACTATGCTCAACATTATAATGAACTTTAATGTACTGCACATTGACTTTGAACCACTATAAAAATATCTTCATTACAGGACATTTTGTTGTGCCTTGAGTCATATAGAAATCTAATAAAGAACAATCTACAGATTAAGTTTCATTCTGAAATGTCAGTTTCTATTCATAAACATAAATAAAATGCATTTGTCCTAATAGCATTTGGAGGCAACAAAAAATAAGACAATCTGTGCTTTGGGATGTTATCATTAAGAAATGATTGCACTGAACACACTACACACTGTAGGCTTGCTCTTTCGTTTAAGAGATGCTTAGTCTACTTTGAGCTCAACCTTTGTTGTTCCTCAAGACTCATTAAAAATTCATTAAAAAGGTATCACATTATTTAGGCTAATTGATATAGCAAGGCTCCAAGAAGAACTCATAGTCTTGGTCTTCCCTCATCTAATAAAGAGTTCTGTTTCATCTTTCACGGTGGCATGGTAAATTCAGTTTTTATAAATGTTATGGTGGAAGAGGAGTTTTGAAACAAAGCAAAGATTTATTTTCTCAATCTAAATACTGACAATTATTCTACAGTCAAATGTCTTGAACTGGTGAAGTAACAAGCTGGTATGTGTTGGGATTTTATGCTGTAACCACAAGACTTTTTGAAACAATGGGCTATATTTAAATTGGACACTTATTAAAGTAATAGCTGCTGTTAAATTGAAAGGCATACTTAAAAAACTGAAAAAAACCAAAAAAACCCCCACATTTGTTTATTAGTTTATTCTCTAAAATAATCTTGAAATTTAAGCAAGAAAAGGTAAGAGTAACCATTTTACATTCCTGCCTTCTTGAGAACACTAACAACCGAAAAGTACAATCAAATTCTCTGAAATAGAAGGCCTTTGCCTTAAAAATAAATTGAATTACTACTTATAAACAAACTCTGACTTCATAGGCTACTGGAGGGTTATGTCAAGAATATAGATCATGACATTATTGTACTAGCACCATGTACAGTGAGAAACTGAACAGTATTTTTTTAACCATAAGATTGTCCTGAAAAGAACCAGGATCCTGTGGAGGGAATGGGCATGAAAGTAAAATCTGTGACAGTAGTTCAGCTGGGTTGGCTGGAAAGAACTGTGCTGGGAGTGGGTATGCAGAGGAAAGAAATAAAGAGGAGTGGGCTTATCACTATGTCGTCTTCTCTAAATCTTTAATCTTTTAGTGTTAAAAATTTGTTTCATAGCATCTCATCGTGCTGCTTCAAAGAGGGATGCTCACCAGCTACTTCTGTCATATGTTTCTCCAGTTCAGAAAGCAGAAATCCCTGCAATAGGTTAGAAGCAGGGATAATTGTTAACTATAAAAAGAAAGTCTCCTAGGGCCATAATGCCTGCAACATCTAAACGTATAAATAGAACAGAACCCTGACTCCCAATGGACTGTTCACTATAGACCCACATACTTCTGTGTTCTTGTCTATTTCTAGTAGTTTTCTACATACTTTTACCCAAGAGATACAGTAGAACATACTAAGATAACTTCACGATGAAGATATTCTGACGGCTTGGGAGACATAAAATTTTGAAATCCCACAAGATAATGAAAGTCAAAAGCTAATGTCTGCCTGGATGCCAAACTCCTTTATAAATAATAGACATCACCAGTGTCTTCATCATCCTTTTCACCACAAAGGAGTGGTGCTCAGTTTGTCTAAGAATATCAGGCTTTCCCCGCCTTCAGGACATCATGTAGAGAAATCTCAATAGACTGATAGATCTCCTTCACATTCCTGTAGTAGAAAGAAAAATGGAAGAAAAATGGGAGTTAAGGCAGACCACCATATTAAGCCATTTGGTTTTGTTTTGTTTTTAATTAACTTTTATGACCATGGGAATTTTAGCATTCAATTTATGAGATGCTTACTTCTCTATCCATGTTGGGAAAGTCCAGGTTTTGAAACCTAAATCTAGATTCCTGTGTAAGGAAATATTAGAATTAAACAACTTTGTGTGCTAAATAGAGCCATAGGAATCTACCACAATAATTTTTAACCTCAGAAAGAAAAAACTACATATATAATAATTAAATAGTTACAATGAAAGTCAAAAAGAAACTGAAGAGAGTTAATATGGCTAAATTATCTCAGGCAGGCAATACAGAAAATTGAAAACTGTATGTGAGAGAAAGCCTCTATAGGACGCTTATCTTAAATGTGAAAGGGAGACAGAAAACAGCTGATTATAGGGGTTCTGGTTATAAATTAAAAAAAAAAAAACCACCCAACAACATTGTTCGAATGTTAAAAGTTGGGTCCAAATGAAGATAGCAGGAAAAAAGTGGATATATGCTGTTGAGTTAAATATTGCAGGTTTGAAAAAGTGTGTACTAGTGAATTCCTAAGAACATTACAACTTCTAATATTTTTTTAAGTGCAGTGAAATCAGGAAGACTGCTAAAGAATTGATGAGGGTCCAAAGACAATGCATATGATAAAGAAACAAGGAAGAAATGACCTTAGTAGAAAAGCTAACAGTGTATTTCAGTTTTGTTCTCCTAATGCATCTCCATAACAGTTTTCATTTTGTTTTATGAGGGAACATTCTAAGGAACTGTCTCAAATTGAAGTGTCAGTAAATGGATATGAATATAAACCAATAGAAAGATTAATTAAAAATTGACATGAAGAGATGATATTCAGCCAGATACTAGAAAGGTAATCAAATACAAAATTGCTAACTACCAGCTAAAATCAAAAGTATGGAAAAGATCAAATAGGACATCAATTTAAAAAATAGTCCAGGAGAGAAATAGAAAATGAACTGGTAAATCTGATTTAACTTCAGGCAAACTATAAAGATTGGAACTGGCAGGGGGAAAAGAAAGGAGAGAGAGAGATTGGAAAGGAGAAAGAATCAATGCAGATTCTATAGAGAGTAGTCTTTCCGTCCAAAATCGATACAGTACTGTAACAAAGTCAATGGTTACTTTGGGAACCTTCCCAGACAGGGAAACTTGATTCTATTTACCAATAAGCTGCCAGGCTTTTGACTCATGCCAACTATCACTGTCCTACTTTAGGAGCTAATGCAATCCATAGAACATTCTTGGCATACAGCCACCTGTGTTGAAGAATATGAAACATAGACCGTGCCCTGCTAGTGACTTCAAATGCCAGAGAACAGTGGCAAGGATATAAGATGCGATAGTATTAATGCATCATAGAATCACAGAATCATAGAATGCTTTGGGTTGGAGGGGACCTCAAAGATCATCAAATTCCACCCCCCCTGCCATGGGCAGGGACACCCTCTCCTAGACCAGGCTGCCCAAAGCCACACCCAACATGACCTTGAGCACTGCCAGGGAAGGGACACTGACAGCTTCCCTGGGCAACCTGTTCCAGTGCTACTACCCTCATGGTGAAGAACTTCTTCCTTTAATCAAAAATCTACACTCCTTTAGTTTAAAGCCATTATCCCTTGTCCTGTCACTGCTTCCCTTTGTACATAGTCCCTCTCCAGATCTGCTGTAGGCCTCCTTTAGGTACTTTGTCTTCATAGGAGAGGTACTCCAGCAATCTGATCATCAGATCTTTCTTAGAGTTAAGGAGGATAATGAAGATCCATTTGCTGGAATGGACATGGATTTTCAGGGTTTTAATAAAATCTGCCATCAAACATTCCTAAAGAAATGGAGCCATCTTATGGGAATCAAAAGATATAAAAACTGTACAAGGAGATAATAGAAAAGAAGGGAGAAAGGAACTGCTTCTAGATATACATACATGAAAACAGAATTCCAGTTAATTTGAAATGATGTAGGAAATAGGTTATTAGGGATAGCTTAAGGGGAGAAAAAAAAGCCAACCTAGCCCTTGAGAGCAATCAAGAAGGCAGGAAAATTGTCTGGTGTTACTGTAAATCATAGAATCATTTAGATTAGTAAAGACCTTTAGATCATTTAGTCCAACCATAAACTTAACACTACCAAGTCAACCACTAAACCATGTCCCTAAGTGCCACAACCACATGTGTTTTAAATACTTCCAGGGATGGTGACTCAACCATTCCCCTGGGCAGTCGGTTCCAGTGATTGACAACCCTTTCTGTTAAGAGATTGTTACTAATATCCAATATAAACCTTCTCCTGTGCAACTTGAGGCCATTTCTTCTTGTCCTATTGCTTGTTAGTTGGGAAAACAGACCGACACCCACCTTGCTACAACCTCCTTGCAGGTATTGAACAATAAGGTCTCCCTTCAGCCTCCTTTTCTCCAGGCTAAATAACCACAGTTTCCTCAGCCGATCCTCATAAGACTTGTGCTCTAGACCCTTTACCAGCTTTATTGCTCTTTTCTGGACACATTCCAGCACCTCGATGTCTTCCTTGTAATGAGGGGCCCAATATTAAACCCAGTACTTGAGGTGTGGCTTTACCAGTGTGGAGTAAAGGGAGACAATCACCTTCCTAGTCCTGCTGGCCACAATATTTCTGATACAAGCCAGGATGCTGTTAGCCTTATTGACCACCTGAGCATGCTGCCAGATCATATTCAGATAGCTGTCAACCAATATACCTAGTTTGGGTTTGCATAGACAGTTTTTGGTGGGGATGGGGGAGGAGGGGTCTGCAGGGGTGTAGGGGTGGCTTCTGCAAGAAGTTGCTAAAAGCTTCCCTTAGGTCCAACAGAGCAAATACAACCAGATCCAAAATGGACTGATTGCTGCCCAAGGCCAAGCCAATCTGAGCTGGTGGCATCACCTCTGTGATAATATATTTAAGAAGGAAAAAATACCCCACAAGCAGCAGGTTTTTGCTGCCAGAGGAAGGAATGAGAAGATGTAAGAAACTTTGCAGACACCAAGGTCAGTGAAGAAGGTGGGGGGAGGAGGTGCTCCAGGCACTGGAGAAGAGATTCCTCTGCAGTCTGTGAAGACAATGGTTAGGCAGGTTGTCCCCCTGCAGCCCATGGAAGTTGATGGGGAGTAGAGATTCCAACTTCAGCCTGTGGAAGACCCCATGCTGCAACAGGTGGAGACACCTGGAGGCTGTGGCCCAGTTGGAAGTCTGTGCTGGAGCAAGCTCCTGGAAGGACCTGCATCCCATGGAGAGAGAGGCCCATGCCAGAGCAGGTTTCCAGGCACGTCTTGTGACTCCGTGAGGGACTGCACTGGGACTGTTCCTGAAGGTCTGCACCACAAGGAAACTGCATTGGGGAAGTGTGTGGAGAACTGAAGCGCCCCTGGGAAGGACTCGTTGGAGGATTTCATGGAGGACTGTCTTCCATGAGAGGGACTCCATGCTGGAGCAGGAGAAAAATGAGAGGAGCCTTCCCTCTGAGAAGGAAGGAGCGGCAGAGATAATGTGAGATGAACCGACTGCAACTTCCATTTCCCATCACCCTGTGCCATTGTGGGGCACAAGTTAGAGAAATCAAGAATAAGGTTGAGCCTGTAAAGAAGGTAGTGGGGGGAGGGAGGTGTTTTAAGATTTGGTTTTATTTCTCATTATTTTTTTCCATGTTGAGTCTGTTTTGCTTGTGATGATAATTGCTCAATAATCTCTCCCTGTCCTTACGTTGACCCATGAGCCTTTCATTGTATATTTTTTCCCCTGTCTAATCAAGGAGGGGAGTGATGAGCAGGTTTGGTGGGCATCTGGACTCCAGCCATGGTGAAATCTGCACAATGCTCCATGTCCTTTTTGGCTGGTCATCTCTCCAGTCACACACCCCCAAGCCTGTAGCATTGTAGAGGTTTATTGTAACACAGGTACAGGACCCAGCACTTAGTCTTGTTGAACCTCATATAGCTGGCCATTGCCCATCAATCCAGCCTGTCCAGATTCTTCCATAGAGCTTTCTTACTCTGAAGCAGGTGAACACTCCTGCACAACTTGGTGTCATCTGTCAACTTACTGAGGATGCACTCAATCCCCTTCTCCTGATCCCTAATAAAGATATTTAACAGAACTGTCCCCAATACTGAGCCCTGGGGAACAACACTTATGACTGGCCACCAACTGGTTTTAACTCCATTCATCACACATCTTTGGGCACAGCCACACAGCCCATTTTTTACTGAGACAAAATATAGAATAGTTGAAGTGTATTAATCTTTATAAATCTTATGTTTTTCTTGAATCTGGGGAAAGAGATGAGCTTTTTATCCGACCACCTTTGAAAAAATAAAGTTTTTTTAGAAAAAAACAAGATGGGTTGGTGTTTTCAGCCAGAAGAGGAGAAATATGGCAAAGACGAACATCAGATACATTAAAAAAAAAAAATGGAAAATAGAGTAACAGAGTACCATTTCTTAGAACACATGAACATTACAATATAATCAGACAAAAGGTTTAATTTGTAGAAAAGGAATTGCTTTCCTCACAACTGAGAATTAAACCATGGAATTTCTTCACACAGAAAAATATCTAGAACAGATTAAAAAATTAAAGAGTTGAGACAAATTAGGATCATCATTGTGTATTAAAAGGGCTTTTGTCCAGGTCCACCCTAAAGTGGTGGTTATCAAAAACTAGGAATTAAAATTGTCTTATATTGACCTTTTCCCCATGCTTTTACCATGACTTCTGTTTTGAAGAAAAATACCAGTGGAGACAGGTTTTTTTTTCTTAACCAGTGGAGTCTTTGCTAATTACTTATAAGTCTTTCTCTAAAGGAAAAGAATCTTGGAATTTTACACAAGTATTTTATTATAGTAACAGTAATACAGTGGCCAAGTCAGGTGTGGAGTAGTTAGAAAATAACTGACATGAAACTAGAATATTTCATCATACATTGAGTATCACTATGAAATTACATATACATGAGGGATTGAATGAACTTTACAGAGTCTTTTTAATTCTAGGGAATATTTCTGTTTTCATGCTTGACTTCATAATATGAACTACTTTCTACTGTTTTCTACTATAGCTTTTGAATGAGATATTTGATGCTTTTTAACTTTGATTTTTATTTCTAGAATATTTACTCATTATTTTAGAGGAAATACTGTTTTCTAAAAGACTGCATATAATCACAAGATTTAGTAGTGAATGTGAAGCTTTCTTGTACTATTTTATGCACTATTGTCCCTCTTGAACTTTAGTTCAATGTCATGTTACACAGTTCAGCTGTACTTCAAGTACCAATGCAGAATGCTCTTTTTCAGTTTGTATTATTCTGAGGCTTTAATAGTACATACATAATCATCTGTGCTTGAAGCTGATCATGACACAAACTCTTCAATGTTTATTGACAATGCCGTATTGAAAACAGTAAATATAATTTTCTTCTTGATGACTTTTGTATGTAAAGTTAATGATAAACACCCATTAGCCTAATAACTCTGTTATGTGTGTCAATGACTTGAAGCTTCTTTGGCAAAATAAATTTCTCATCTAGAAATGCTGAATGCTCTTTTACACGTGATTATTATTTTTTTTTTCCTCAGGATTGCCTCTTCCTACAGATTGCAGTTAATTATCTAAAGAGACCAGAGCAAATCTTAAACCTATTATTCCATTTCTGTTGACCAAAAATGGTGCATCACTGATATATTTTTGGGTATGTCAGATAAGGATTAGTAATAGTTGGTAACATAGGTTTAGTTTAACACTGTAATATAACATGCTATGGTAGGATGCTGTCATGAAATTTTTTTTAGAGGTTCCTCTTGGGAACTTCTAAAGTCACATGACATTTCTGTGAGCAGATGGTAAGGTAAGAGTTGGATCTCCACCTTCACATACAGAGAAACGGACTATTATTTAACTGTATGTTTGTATGAAAAGCGCTTATGAGTTCTCAGCATTAGTTCCAGGGACTGAACTGTGTCCTCAGGTTTCCATAACAGCTAAACTGAACAGACACTGAATCTTTTCAATGACCCTGGTCGAAAGTATTGAATAAGATCTATTCTCTCAGTATTCTATGACTTAGCTTTATTTTGTCTAATTAATTGATGGTGGCATTCTTCCTCTGGCACATTAGATACCTTCACTTCATCCTTCTGGAAGTAAGTTTTATCCAGTGTGCCACTGAAAAAAAGAAAGAGTTGTTTCCAAAAATCACAGGCAGAAGTAAAAAAAAAGGAAACCAGACTAAACATTTATATCTCTCAGTCATGAAAGACAATGCAAGATTTGTCAAAAGGTGTATTTCACATCATTACCCTCATGTCACCATATCTATCTGTCACATGTTCCTTTAAAGATTTCAGATGTTAACAATTCAACTTAATCTTTAATGATACACAATGAAATTGTCTGAAACTGAAACTAGAGAGAATCCTCTCTACTTACAACTTTTGCATTCTAAATACATTGCATTAGGAGTATATTTGGCCATGCAGATTTTCTTATCTTGGAAATGACACCAATAATTTTACTAGAATTCAATGAATCAAGCTAAGGATCCTACAAACTGCCTTGTAACAACAACTCTTATATAACAAGAATAGGAGCATATTTTGCAGTGATAAAAAATGACAGACCAATTACAGTGAGCCTTAACTGTTATAGGTAAATTACACACAACAGATTTTATTGGTTCTAAACTAATGACTGTTATCACCCTGTCCTTTTATTATCCCATGTCTGCTAAACTAGCATTCTTCAGTTGATTAACACCTCCGAACTTTCATAGACAACTATAATATAAAACATAACAACACTAACAGCAATTGTGCTATAAATGCAAATCTAGTACTAATACATGATGCTAAATTCATTACTTATACAATGTTTCAATATTGAAGAGACTTATTCTGTGGTATAACAAATTACTGGAGCAAATGTTATTTTACTGCTGATGTAATAATAAATTAAGTTTAGGAAGTATTTCATAGGTCACAAAGTCCAATGTCTGCCAAAGAAAGATTTTTCTCTACAGGAAATTGTGTATTTTTTCCTGTACAATTTAAATGATTTAAGTTCTTGAAAGATTCCTTAATTCCCACAGAAACAGTTCCAAGATATAGATGCCTGATCAAAAAGCAAGGTACACTGCATTCCCTAATCATGTGTAGTTCAACTGGCAATAAGAAAATGTTTGTTCTCCATAAAGGCTTCATTTGGTTAAAAAAGTCCACTGGTAAGTACCTAAATAGCAGGATCACAGAATCAAAGCGTAGTTGAGGTTGGAAGATGCCTCTGGATGCCATGAACTCCAGGTCCCTTGCTCAGAGCAATAACAACTGAACCATGACAAACCCCTTTCCATGATCTTGCTAAACCCCTTTCCATCATCTATCAGCAATCCTGGCAGACTGGGGAAGTTCCACTCGACTGGAGGCTGGCAGACGTTACACCCATATACAAGAAGGGTCAGAAGGAGGATCCGGCGAACTACAGGCCTGTCTACCTGGACTTTGGTAAAGCCTTTGACACCGTTTCTCACAGCATTCTGATTGAGAAACTGGCTGCCACTGGCCTGGACAGGCAGACCCTCAGCTGGATTAAAAACTGGCTGGATGGCTGGGTCCAAAGGGTAGTGGTAAATGGAACAAAATCCAGCTGGAGGCCATTCACAAGTGCCATTCCCCAGGGCCCAGTCTTGGGTCCAGTTTTGTTCAACATCTTTATCAATGATCTCAACGAAGGGATTGAATGCTCCCTCAGTAAGTTTGCAGATGACACTAAACTGGGAGGAAGTGTTGATTTGCCTGAGGGTAGGGAGGCCCTACCAATGTGACTCAGCAGTGGGTCCAGAGCTGGTTGGAATAGGCTCTGTTGACACAGGGGCAACCTCTGGTGTCTTCTCACAGAAGCCACCCTTGCAACCTGTGCTGCTGCCAAAGCCTTGTCACGTAAACTGAATACAATCTTGTTTATTCAAGTCCCTATGTAGAAGTGGGTGCCTGCTTATGTATTAAAGAACTTAAAACATTGCAGCTAAGAAAATGATTTTCATGGTTTGGGTCATATATTTAGTCTAACATATACTTTCCTCTAATGCCCTTGTAGGAATAGAAATTCAGTTTTTGACATAATGTAGGCCACAAATGCATCTGATCTTACCACAGTAATAGAATTTTCTTAGCACTGGCAAAGAAATCTTGCATCGAGATGAGTCCTATGATACAAGCTTGGACATTGTTCATAAATGAATTCTTGCCTCTAGGGCAAATTATCTGTTGGTTGTCCCAGGGAAACAAGCCATATTTGAAGACAAATGAGTCCCAGCACTCCAGTCTTATACAGGCTATCTCCTCTGTTCATACAAAGCCTGTTCTTCCTCATACCTTGCAGGCTGCAAGATGTGGTCTGTTATATTTATGACACACCTCAACAATAAAAATGTTTGTTATTAAAGCAAACCATAAAGCAGATGTATGAAGCCTAGAGAGAGAGGAAGCACATTTTATGGTATTACTTTGAAGACATTCTCCGCAAATGAATCAAGTTGGAAAGCCATTTGAATACTGTTCATACGAAGTATCTAAACCGGCACATGAAAATGCATTTTATTTTCATTTCAGTTATAATAGCTTCAGTGTAATTCTGCTAACCTTGCTGTATTTCAGGATAACTGAAGTAGAAGTTCATTTACATACATAATTAATTTGTTTATATTTGAATACTGGTCTTGTCACATTGTATATTAATGAAATAGCAAGCTAAGGAGCAGCTTAAGGACTTTTCCTACTGTATACATTTCTTTCAGAGTAAAATAATCACCTTATTAGTACTGTGTGTGTATCAGGGCCACACATACACTTTGGTTTGAAATTCAGTTCTGGTAGTCTCCAAACCTTGAGGGAAACTGTTTGAGTGAGTACTGTCAGCAGAGTGTCAGGACAATTGCATATGCAACTGTATCTGCAAATACAACTAGTTAAAATGTCTCAAGTTATAACATGGTCTTGCTTACATTCTAGATGGTTTTTTAGCTGTACTGCTTAATAGAATATTTCTGAATTTTACTTGTATGAGGTCAATTAAAGAAATAAATTTATTTTCTTGAGTTCAAAGTGAATGGGGTTTTAAATTTGAATATGGGAGTAGAGAGACCAGCAGTATAGAACATTGGAGATAGAACACCGTTTGACCCAGAAGGGGACATGAAAACCTCAGGCCATTTACCAGTGTCTGGACTCAGAGATAAACATGGTAGAAAGGCATCAGAACAGATCCAGCTAGAACCAGCTATGCTGATACTGCCAGTGATGTGATGATGACAAAGAAATGACATAGAAGTAAATTAGATAGAATTGGTCGCTTCTTGGACATAGCCACTGCTTAGGAAAGTAGTCAGGTGTGACTAGTGAGGCCATCAAAGAGGCAATTAAATGAGCCAAATAGAGACTTGACTGGCCATTTACAGTCAGTACACCTTCAGCAGTAGTAAAAGCCACCAATATAAAAACCCTCATAAAATCAGAAGGCAAATTATGCAACCAGAAAAGACATAAAGTGAGAGATTTGATTAATTTGCCCCATTTATGGTGATGGAAGTATTAAATATACTTGAAGAGTTTACCCAGAATGGAAATTACCTGAGGCAGAAGAGGAGGAGGAAGAATTCATTTTCATATTTACAGCCCTTTAGAGATAAAAAGACTACTGTTTCTGCTTTTGTCATCTCTTGTGGGTTAAAGAATGCCTCTTAAACCTGGGTCAGAGGATCTCTTTTACAATATATAGACAAGGTTTGCTTTAGAGAGTCCAAGCAAACTAGAAGCTACCATCTTCACTGATAACTGTGTCAGCATTATCATTACTTGTAGGAATTTTTGTCTTATTTAAAGCTGAAGTTTCTGAAATCCCATTCCTACTCCTGAATTTTTATTCTTTTCTCAGTAATGTCAAAACCCTCCTTCCTTCCATCTCAACTTTTGCTCAGTATTTAATTACCCACAGTCTTGGATCCAGTCAACTTCTTCAAATTGTTTTCTCATAAATTTCCATATTAGCTTAATAAGCTCTGCAGTCAGTGTTTCCTGGAGTTCTCTGGATCATTTTAGAACTACTTTGAATTTTTGCTAATGATTTGTTGAGGAGTGGATATCCACTGTATCCACTAAGGTATAAGAGTACATAAGAGTACACATGTATAAGAGTACATAATATTACACCAAAAGATGTACTGACACTGTGGAGCAAGATGATTTCATTTTTGTAGGATTTTCTGTGGCAGATTTTACTAAGCATTACACTAAGAATATATAATGAGACAATTATCTAGCATAATCACTAAATCCTTCTTTGACTCATTCCTTTTCAAGGCTAAACATTCAGTTGTGTAAATATAGACTCTTTTATTTGCACCAGGTGCAACCTATCTGGGCATTTTTTAATAGAAAGGGAAGTAACCACTTCTTCAAGAGCTTTAAGCATTTTTGTAGCTGTGTTGCACCTCATTATTTATTGAATATGCAATCTGTTATCTATACATTTGCCATAATGATTTCAGTATGATTGTCTAGATTATTTATTAAAAAAGATTTATTGGATACAATTGAGGGTGCTTAACTGGAAGTACTTATGAATAGCTCCCTTGTAACACCTACAGCTTTAGATCCTTCAGTAAGCCATTTTAAAGATATATTATTTATATCCTCCTAATTTCAAATGCTGTAAATTTAAATCAAGTGCCATTTTGTGCTAGGTCAGATACTATAGAGATGCTGAAATATTCTACACCACAATTATAGCTTTTATTAACCAGAATGCATTTCTTAGAGAATGGACAGCAAATTTCTTCATTTCTATTTAAACCTTCTAAAACTGGCACAGTATATGGCAATTTTTGCCTCTAAATATCTTTTGGCAGAACCCCAGATTAATCGTATGAAATTCCTTGAGCTGTCCCCACTCCTTACTTAATGTTGTTTCCAATATTTTCTCAGTACTGGAAAAATTTATCAATACTCTAATCCTTTGAAATTATAATTTTTTTTCAAGACTCATTAAAAGCAATAAAAATAATTTGAATGATTTCTAGGCTAAAGATTTTAGGGGTTTTGGGAGTACACTTTCTGGCATTATTGCATTTTAATATTATTCTTTCACATTCTTTTTTTCAAGGTAAAATACTTTGAGGCACATTTTTGTGGTCCAGGAAGGAAAAGTTCATTATTTTCTAAAGAACTATGACTTGATTACTTGATCCTCTATGATTTACACCTGGACAAAACCTAAAAAATTCAGAGGTATTAATAATCAAATATGAATTAATATAGAATATTATGGATTCCAGATGAGATAAACTCAGAGGAAAAAAACCAACAAACCAACCTGCTATTGTCTCATACTGCAAACTCACCATAGAACTTGTTGGAGATCTGTGTTTTCCTCCTTATTCTGAACCATTATGAATTAGTGGAGCATTTTAAGCTCTGGAATTTTGGGGTCCTTTTTCCAAAAGGTCTAACCTGAAGACTATTATGTTTTGTTTGTATTCAGAGCCCTCTTCTGTCATGATGTTTATCTTAGGGAAAGGTAGGGCAAGAGAGGGAAGAAGTGAACCAGTGTGGTAATCAGCTTCCTTGCTTTCTCTTTTCAAATTAGCTGTTGCCTGAAGTAGCTTAACTACTTAGACTGCACTTCCAGCTCCCTGTTTTTTTGTTTCATGCTTATGTGTATTTCTGATCCCTGCCTGCTTTCCAGGAGAAATAAAGCCAGTTGCTTTTGTCTTGTGAGAGAAGATACAGCAGGAGACAGAGAGAAAATTAACTACAAGGGTATCACTTCAGGGTTGAGAGAAGCAAAAACAAAAGCAGTGCCCAGCTTCTACAAGTATGTTCTTTGCTTTGGTAATTTCATGTGTGAGCAAACAATTCAAACAAGATACTACACTTTAATGAAATGTATGAGCTACAGTAGTTATCCATGCATCCTCCTAACTTATGACTTGTGAAAAAAAATGTATGAGCTGAGACTACCCTCATCATGTTTCAAAAGTTGTTAGAAGTTGAAGTTAACTTATGCACTATAGTTTATCAGACTGGAAATATATGCATGATCATTTGATTATGAAGAATTTAGTCTTTGGATCACACAAGCATGCATTAAAAAAAAAAAAAAACCACCAAACACAATCAAACCATTTTTAAACAGTAGTGAAACTTCTCACTGCTTCAGAAGCATCTACTCTGTGGATACCTACTGTACCTAAGGTGAAGATTTCCAAATTGCTGTGAATGAGAGAGTGTAGTACATATTTGGCATCCATCATATCTTTTGTCTGCAACCAAAACTAAGGCTGCCAGGAAACCCTTTTGCCCTTAAAACAGCAAACATTTTGAGTCCTCTTAGGAAGGACCTGACGGCATGTTCAAGGAATGATCTCCAGACTATTTTCTTTTCTCCCTATTTGATGTCACTGAAATGGCAAATAGAATAGCTGAAGGCTACATACAAATGTTGCTGCCTGTGGACTGGGCACACTGCAGATTCCCACTACCATCCAGGAATACCATCAGGCTTGCCCCAGAGCTAGCCTTTGGGGTGATTCAATAAGCAAACAAGATAGATGGGCAGCTCTGCTGGCCTTGAGGCTACCCTGAGGGCTGTTCTACATAGTAACATAGAGACAGCATCTGAAACTCTGTATGTGATCACTGAAGCAGCCTGTAATTTCAGAGCTGTTGCTCCAGGCTCTTGGCACACCACTTGTACCTTGCTAAACTGTCAGTTCACACTTTCAAAGTCTTTAGAAACTGTATACCAATAAGCCTGTTCAGCTAAGAGCTACAATGGAGATGGGAGCACAAGTGGTGGAAGAGATATAGGATTGATGAGTATTTTAAAGAGGAAAAACACCCCAAACACCAAACCTAATTTGGTAACAGCATTTGGGAGACACTGTCACAGAGTATAAAGCTGTGTGAGAAAAGATGTAATCCCCTTGTCCTGTACTGGAGCTATGTGTGCCGGGCATTGCCTTGGATTTTGACTAGTACTTTTCTTTCATTCTTTTACTTCCAAACAATTAGAAAATGAACCCCTGTTTATTCAAGTCTTAAATAGCATAACTAATATCTCAGTATTTTTCTTACATATATAACTTTAAGAAGACATGGAAGTGAAAAAAAAAAAAAAAATGGTTTTGCCCCAGTAGATACCACTTTTTCACAGAGTCTTGTCTAGTTGGTCTTATTTGCATGCAATATATGTAGAAGAAAAGTATGTAGTGGATTTAATGGCTTTTTTCTTACTGAATTTACTAGTTTATGGACTTATAAATACAGCATCATTTGATGGATAGTGCTGGAAAACAAGCTTATCAGCTCGTTAAAATCTTGCCAATATAAACTGCAGTTAGTGAAAGAGAAGGCATTGTGTTACACACCTTGTCATTCAGCTAAAGGTTTCTACCCATTTGCAATAATTTAAAATGCCACATTACAGGAGTTTAATTAGTTTAATTGCTGTTCTTGGTGTTCTAGATGAGTTCAGGCTTGGATAGTATTCTGAATACTTAAAATTCTCCTGGAGTTTGTGTCATCGTAAGTTGAATGGCATCAAGCTGCTGCTGGAAAGCAAGAAGCAGTAACAATGTTATGTGGTGGCACATGATGGGGGATTTAAGCAAAGTAACCACACACACACTTTAAATTAAAAGTTCACATTTGCAAATATCAAAGCAGGCTCTCCTGAATAACATTTTCCATTAACCCATTATGAAGAGCCATAGAAGTGTATTAGGCTAAATCATCTCCCATATAATTATCCTGTTTAAACAAGACTGTTGCTTAAAATCCTTGGCAGGTATATAATATTATAAATACAAATCTCCTTTGAATTCTGTGCTAGGGTTTATGAATTCATGAAGCAAAAAAATTAAATTCTCAGGGCCTATAAGACCATACAGAACCATGAGACATAAATGAAGGGAAGACTGGAAAGCATCAGACCACAACTTTTAAATATTTGATTTAATAGGAATGAACATTACCTCACTTAACAATACCATATCTATACAAGAAGTCACACCGCCTTATTCCAAATAGCTCCTATAAATGCCAGGTTTCTTTCGATCTGAACACTGGATTCTGTTTGCCTGTGAATTCTGATCTTTCTCACTTGTGAAAAGAAATGAGAGTATGTAGGAATTTCAATTTGTGAGGCCTGAAAGTCTCTTGCTCTTGCAGATTTGTTTACTGCTGAATCTTGTTCCTAGTAACACTGAAGAGCTGGACATGTGACTGTTATTTTTCTCAGTTTGAATCCCATAAAAAAGTTGCATTTGACTTATATTTAACTACTCAATTGCCATGCTTTTCACAATGTGCACCCATGAGAGTATGGGCAAATTTACAGGACACATATGATCTGTGTTCAGAGTACAAATTACACCATGGGCAAAAGACAGCTAGTAAGTAGCAACTTGCATGCATTATTCTCATGCAGGCTTGGCTGCAGTTTATCATACATTTGTTTGGACTTTCTGTTTGTAGCACTCTGAGATTACAGGGTTCCTTCACTTTATACCTAAAATCATGTGAATAAATCAAGTGTGTTTGCAGCAATGCTCATATATGTGAAGCTGTAACCCACAAAAATGCATATCCTTTTGTTCCACTAATATTTCCTAGGAGTAGGTGCATTATTTTCAGTCTGAAATTGTTCAATCAAGGTTTCATTCAAATCAAGTATTCAGAGAGAGAAGGTTTCAAGTTTTGAATGATTTTTGTAAGCTATGTTCTCACCTCCATTTGTTAATTTTTTATGGATATTCTGTCAGCTGAGAAGCATTTGCTGAAGGAAAAAAAAATAATTCTGCAAATGTTAAAGAAACCACATAGAAATTCATTCCTGAATTAATAATGTTTAGGTGACTGAATTGTTTATTAAAAGCTGTAGACCTAATGTCCAATTCACTACATGCTCTCATTTAATCTGATTTCATAATCTTTCCTCAGTCTTATCAAGTCACTTGATTTCTCCTTCTCATAGCACTTTACCACACTTGAAAGTGGGATAATGCTTACTTTCTCATTTAACTGAAGCTGAGGTTTAAATTGCTTCAGACAGAATCTTCTTTTGCTATTGTGGTGGAAAAGTAATGTTTGACAGAGAGCTCTTTTAAGACTTGAACTGACTTTCACTGTTTGCTCATATAGCTTCTCACAGTCTGGTGCTCTAATTTTGATAGTGTGCAGTAAATGGAAAAGCCTGTACCTTTTCTTGTTTAATTTTTCTTGTTTAATTTTTTATGTTTATTGTATGATAAGATGAAAGCCTACATGTCTTTTTTTTTTCTTTAGGAAGTAGGAAAACTTGAGTCATGCTGGAGGAACAGAACCAAAATGTCAGATTGGCACTGTGGTAACATGTGGGGCAAATTACTTTTGCTCCTCACACGGATGCTTTGGTTTCTAATGAAACCTTCATATAAACCAAAGTGGTATTTTCCCAGTGGAAGGCTCTTTTTTTTTTTTTTTTTTTAAAGTTCCATGCAAATCTGTTTACTGTTTTATGGACTATTGGAATATGAGATATATAACAAAGGTATGAATTGGGATTTCTTATGGTGAGTTATTTAAAATATCAAATGCATTCAAATAGGATTATGATCTGTGAGGAGATGACAGAAAACACCATATTGTCAGTTAAGTTGTCATAGTTAACCATAATTAGTACAACTTTTTCCTCCAGAACAACAAAATCCAACTAGTGCAGAAAACTAAGTATGTGCTTCCTTTTCCTAGGGGTATATTATTCAATTTAAGAGCAAGATGACTTTTCAGTACTACAATAACTAGAAAATTCTGTTGCTATCAACTGTTGAGTTGTTATTTGCTACAGTTCAAGTAAGTCTAGTCTTTATTCTGAGAAAAATGCTTGAAGCTACTTGGGAGGGTTTTTTGTTCAAATGAAGTAGACATTTGTCTTTTCTCTCTGTGATAAAGCTAGAATAAATTAATGTCCTCCTAACCAATGAATGTATTTCATTTTTTAATATCCGACTCATGTGTCAAGATTTTTCTTCAAAAGGCTGATATCTGTCTTTTTGTAACAAAGTGAATCTCAAAATGAGAAACAGAAGGAAGCTGAAAAGAAGAGGTGAAAGGGACAGTTACATTTTTGAATAAGGAGGTAGATCTTTAAAATATCAGTGGTATAAGTTCAAACAAAAGCATTGAGTGGGTAGAAGAGAGTTATATGGACTTTTTAGTGCAGTTTGACAGGAAATTAAGCACCTTTATATCTACTCATCTATCATCCATTCACCTTTATCTCATGGCATGTCCTTTGTAAATGGTGACATTTGCAAACGGTTCAATTAAAGTCACTATGTTAAGGGTAATACTGCAAACTTTGTGTATGAAATATAAATAACAATTAAATTACATTTTATGAATATAACTTCTCAACTGCAAGTAGTATAATAATGGGTATGTTTAACATGCCACTTATTTCAGAATTTTTCTATGGTCAAAGGTCATTGTAATCTTATAATTCAAGTCTCATAAAATTTATGTCTATGTTAGAAAGAAGACTGGAAAGATTAAAATTTTTTGTTAGCTGAAATGTGTTGAGAGCTAAAAGAGCAAAATTAATTTGTGCTGTTCTCATAGCTTAATCTCAGTCAAAGGCAGATTTTTTCTTTCTTTATTTTAGCGCTAATTTTTTTAAAGGTAAAGCCTGTACTAGGGAAAGTGTTTCATTCCCTTTTCCTCCTTTTTCCAAAACTGACCTCTGTGAAATATAATTAGATCAGTGTTGGGGGAGGAGGGAATTTTTAGGTATTAGTATGTACACTCTACTCCTCCACCAGATTTCCTTTAGTGTGATATAGGTAAAGTCTTGGCACCTGTTATACTCACAAAATAACATTATAGACAGTAGTCTGACTAAAGGAATGAAATAGAAATTAATACATGTGGCACATCAAACTAAACGCGGAGACACAGATCAAAGTATCGTTCAGTTCTTATAAAACACTTGGAAAGCTTTCCCTGGGAGTGGGGGTGGTTCGTGAGGGTGGTTTGTGTGTAGAAATAAAAGAGAGAAAGTTTCTTTAAGATATTAAAAAGTGGCAAGTAACATATTCGAACTGATTTGTACTTCAAGAGAGTATGCAAATATATTAACAAGACTATTTCCTTTTTAATGTTCTTCAAGGGGTGCACATCAAAACATTTTAGTAAAAGGGGAGTCCATACTATAAGATTGCTGATACATTTATAAGTTGCTCTGATGTGATTGAATTTTGAAGATGCTTCTGGCCAGATCAAGAACACTAAATTCACAGATTCACAGAACTGTAGGGGTTGGAAGGGACCTCCAGAGATCATAGAGTCAAACACCCCCTGCCAAAGCAGGTTCCTTAGGACAGGTCACACAGGTAGGCATCCAGACAGGTCTTGGATATCTCCAGAGGAGACTCCACAACCTCCGTGGGCAGCCTTTTCCAGTGCTCTGTCACCCTCACTGTGAAAAAGTTCTTCCGCATACTGGTGTGGAACTTCCTGTGCTCCAACTTGAAGCCATTACCTGTTGTTCTGTCTCTACAAACAACTGAAAAGTGGTTGGCTATTTCCCCTTGTGTCCCACACTTGAGATATTTACAAACATCAATAATATCCCCTCTCAGTCTTCTTTTCTCCAGGCTGAACAGCCCCAGCTCACTCAGCCTTTCCTTGTAGGGGAGATGCTCCAGGCCCTTAATCATCTTCGTAGCCCTTCTCTGGACTCTTTCCTGGAGATCCCTGTCTTTTTTATACCAGGGAACGCAGAACTGGATACAGTTAAGAGACTTAAGAGAATTAAGGGAGATTTTGAACTAAGATATGTATTCTGTGAGGAAATACTGAAAAAGTGATTTATTATCAGTCTGTAAAACTTCTTTTTAAGAAGTTCCAGTTTTACAAATATCACAGCTTTCTTATATTCAACTACAGTCAGCTGTTCTCCAATTATGCAGAAAATAGAAATCTAGGTTTTTGGATGTGAAGATGATATTGCAGATTAGTATATGGTGTATATATGGTTGGTCTTTTGGCTTTCCAGTCTTCCCAGAATTTTACAGATATGTGCAGTAACATTACAGGCATGCTAACTGTCACATATTAAAGACTCAAAACACTGGCTCATGACACACACTGCCTTTCACAACATGAAAACATTAAACTCATACCTGATTGGTATTAACAAATGAAAACCACATATCTCTGAAGAAAGCAAATAACCAGATACGTTGACTAAGATAAAATAAAGTAGCAAATCTTTGTTGATGAGTGAGAGAGTGAGCTGACAACTTTTCCCCTCCAAAAACAAGAGCTGTCCAGTGATGTATACTGACTACATGAATTCAGCAGCTGAGTGTGTTGAATGCTGAGTGTAAGGGATTACACTCGCAAAATCTTGCAGTTTTCTATGTCTTTGTAATAGATTTAATAAAAAGTCTGTGTCCTAGAATTTTTTGGACAGTTTTTGCTCTGGTAGTATAATGATGCCCATTATAACAGTTCTTATCATGCTGTAAATTATAGAATATTATTAAAAAGAAAAAGGAAAATTTAAATCTTTATGGTTTTGTGTATGTTTCCAGCATGGGTTTCTTATTAAGCTGTTTTTGCCACTTGCTAAGAAATTCAAACTAAGATAAACAGTAGGTATTTTTCCCTCTATGGCATGTTCCTTCCTTATTATGTCTGTATATACATGTCTCAGATTTTTTTTCAAGTGAACTGTTTTTGAGAAGATACATAAGTATAGACTAATAGGTTGTTGTTTTGGGTAACTGCCCAAAAGGGAGAGAAATGCAGTTTGTGATGCCACAAATTTATCGATGCAGATAACATAAAGGACACTTTTTTTAACCTTCAGCCTAGGGGAAAGTATATGGAAAACAAACTACAATAACTGAGCGGATTTCCTGCAGAACAATTACTAACCATGGTTCTTTTATTCCTTGATATTAGTGTAACGTTTTTCCTCTCTCACTTGTTCTCCCTTTATTCACTTCTCATAACTTACAGTGAGTTTAAAATTAGCCTATATCTTCTAAAGGCAGAGAAAGTGTCATTTCATTTGATCTACAAAGACTCCAGCATGATTCAGAGTGTTGTATAAATAACATGGAGGTCTAATTCTGTGCTCAACCTCTTGAGAAGTGTCAAAAGGAGCAGGAAGATGATTTTAAAGCTATTTTTATGCTGCTCAGATTTTGCTTTGACTGAGAACAGATGACATGTTTTAACTGTATTTTCTAATAAGCTGAATGTCTATAGGTTTGAAAGTTTATGGTAAATCTCTGCTATAATCTATATGAAGGAGTAATAGAGAAAGATCTGCTCTAGTATGGTATACTTTCTTTACTAGGTGAATCTTCTGCTGGGGAGTTTTAAGATCCTTAGTCCACTGGAATGATTTACATCATGAAGACTATAAGAGGCCAGGTAGTCCTTGAAAGACCCAGAAAGGCAGCTGGCCTTGCTTGCCAGAACAAATAGGTGCTGGAGATGGGAAACTGCATAGGTACCTGTTTTCCAGCTGGAACATTTTAAAGGCTTTGGGCTCAGAAGGAGGATTCATGCAGAGAGTAACTTATTAGCTAGAGGACTGAAGAGAGTAGCTGCACGATTTGAAAGATTCTAGAAATTGTTTTCTTTTTCCTTTCTCTAGAGAGGATGGAATTGCTCACTTTGTTAGCTTGATGGCTGATGAAAGTAATGTGTGAATTCTGTACCTGAATTGCTCTTGTACTCATATCAGGCTTTGACCAGTGAACAAGCGCTGCACCAGAATGTTTTGGATCAGTGTGTTTTAACTCAAAATCATAGAGGCTGGTTTTCTTGGTTTGCTATTCTCGATGACTTTTCTTTACAGCCAACAGAGAAGCAAAGCCTCTTTCAGGCAGGGCCTAGAATTATCAAAGTCAGGCTGGTGTAGCCCCCCCTTGAAGGAATTTATTTTGTTTTTAAAGGAAGTCATTAGATGTCACCTTCAGCAGAAGTATGTCCTTTTGGATACCTCCTTTGGATACCTGTTCTAAAAAAATGTGATGCTAAATATTATGTGAATATTAAAAGGGTCATTGAAGCAAAATTCTGTGTGTTATTAACTCACCCAATCTGCTCTGTGTCTTTATTTTCACATTCATATAAAATATTCAATTGTGTCCAAAGAAAAATAGAATTTAGACACTGGGTTATTAATATAGGAAGGGATACCTGCAGCCCATTTAAAAATTAATATTAATATTCATTATAATCCACAAAATAATTATTTTATGTTGGTTTTTTATTGGGTTTTTTGGATGTGGTACTGAAATTGTTGGTATTATTTCAGTGTCCTAGTGATAATAGAAAACATCAAAACACATGTTTTAAAAGAAACATATTTTGTTATATATAATATGTTAAATATGAAAATGAAAGATGAGATTTTTATCTTTTGGTTTACAAATAGTTGCTTTGACCCATTTTTTAGAAAACGTTCCAAATAAAATATATTATTACCTCTTGTTTTATGTGGAAATTGAATAAATCTATTACTTTCTTTAGTAAAAAGCTCTGTACAAGGAATATGGCTATTTGCCATGCTGGATTGGACTAGGAAGTAGCTCATTAGTCTACCATGTTTACCTCTAACAGTAGACAATATGTAAAGGATATGAAAAGTATAAACAAAGGAAAAAGACCTGGGGAGCCAGCAGCAGATTCTACATGACTTCTTTCAGTTTAACATAATTTCTTAGTTTAGAACTCTTCTCACCTATGAACAGCCAACCCTAGAGCCAGGTGCTATAGCATTTATATCCCTCTGTCTTTGTTTGCTTTCTGTCGATGGCACATGATATTTCTATCATATGAAACTAATCCACTGTGACTTCAGTAGACTTTTCCAGAAACCCATAAAAATAATTGATCATCACCATCTGAACTTCTGATTTTTATTTTTAATGTTTGTATAATTGTTTTCAGTGTAATTCACAGCACCTGACCACTAAAAATCTATGGTGTAGGCCTCTATGCACACTCCACTGTACAAAACGCCACTCAAGAACTGTACTTGAATACATGAACTTCACTCTTTTCACCCAATAGGAATCTGCCAGAGATGTTACGTTTGATGTGATGTCATTATCATTGTTTCATTGTTTTCTCAGATTTCAGCAAAACTTGAGTGAGGAAATACTGTCTGAAAGGTCACTACCAACATTGCCTGTGGATATCATCAACTTCCATTTCTAACAGAGATACCTTTGAAGAGGAAAGATATATATTTGAAAAACTGTCCTCTAACTCCCTGTTTTAAGTATTTTCACTTTTAACTATGGTAGAGAAAACACCACAAAATTAAGTTCAATGCAAATTAAATCATTGTACATATAAAAATATATGTATGTACTCATGCCTAAATATTTATACAAATGTAAGAGGACTTTGCTTCTCTCATGGTTTTCGGTCAGCTAAATTTTATAAACTTTAACTAACACTTGGGAGGCATTAAAACTAATCTCCTTAATGTAAAGCATAAAAAGAAATATTATACTGAATATATCACACTTACCGAGAATATTTAAACATTGGGTTTTGAGATACTATTATATTTTTCCTCTCTCAAAAACATCTATGTCTGGGATGTCATTCTTTTCAAAGGGAAGCAATAGACTAATTGGGTGATAAAATCAGCTATGTACAAAGGGCCAGTTCCCAAACCTGCCAAAATCAAAGTGTATCTTTCCATTGATCTTCCCCTTGCTGAAGTGTTACCAGGTATGCACAGTACAGGAAGAAATATAGCAGGATAGAAACAAAGAATGCTTTTTTTTTTTTTTTTTTTCCCCTGTTATTTAAGTGCAACATGTGACATTTACAGGTATAATGCTTTCCTGGGGAGGGAAAGATAATTCTTAAGTTGTCAGAGGCACTTTAATATCAGCTACTGCTCTCTTTTCCCTTACTATAGTTCTAAAAATATTAATAAAATCTGAGAAAAATGTCAAGAATTTATGAAAAGAAAATAGTTCTGAGTGAAGACTATTTTCAGTAAGAATATAGTTATATAGTTATGAGGGATTATACTCTGCAATAACTCTCAAAACATTGGAACTCAAACGTGACTTAGTTCAGGTAAGTTCTGCTTTTGAAAAACACATTTTGAAGCAAGTATCCTGTACATTACTAATGCAGTAAGTTCAGGTTCAATCAGTGGAGCAAGACTACTTCATATCTTGCAATTAATTTGGTTTTTAGCTTTTCATTCCCTTTTTTTATTCTGACGGAAAGTAAATAGAAACAGAAATCTGATTAACAGATTGTATATACAGAACTATATTTTACATTTGATCTGGTACCTGTGCAGACCTGTTAAGTTCAGAAGCATTATACAAGGCTGTAACTCACTTCAGGGATTTGATTCACACATTCTTTATTCATCAATATATGTCTTGCATGCTGTTTAGAAACAAGGTAGAAATGTTTGGAACTGAAGTCTTTTTGGCAATTAGAGGAATTCATTCTCAATAAATGTGCTTAGCAGAATCAGTAAGCAGCTTTCTGTAAGATGTCGATAGGGAAATGATTTCTTCACACTATAAGAATGTGTTAAGTGAGTAAGAAATCCTGTTTTAGACAGTTTTTTGCCAGTGCCACTGAACTCACACAAAGGGAGATTTCTTTAGACTTGAAAGGCTGCAATAGTTTTACCTCTCAAACACACACTCTTATCTCCTTTGTAATTACAGTGAGCTTGGCCTATTTATTTGGGAGCAAGAGTCTCTTAGCTCATGCTGAACTGAAAGAGGACTGACACCACAGGAAAGGAGATTCTGATGTTATAGAGAGATACAGTAGTCTCTGACAGTATGCCAGAGATCTGTGATAATCAAGTGCTAGTTCTCATCTGAGTTGTTAAATGGAGTTGTTAAAACTTAGAATCCAGAAAAAATAAAAAATCCCCAAATCAGTTAAATTATGAGAAATAACGGCACTTCATACTAAGATTCATCATGCCACTTTTCACAAACAGAATGTTTAAGGTTTTTATTTATCTGTGCAACTCCTGTGGGAGCATATTTTTCCAATATTTTTATATCCATTGGTTTGTTCTGTTCTAAGAGCATATTCATGCCAGTGCAGAAAAAAGTTGAGGACAAAAAAACATACAATAACACCAATTCAAATATTTTGGCTACAACCAGGTGGTTTAGTACCTGTAATAAACCCTGACAACTGAGTTTATTGAGCATGGAAATAGAGCAAAGATTTTTATTAGGGTTTTAAAGGCACATTGTCAATCAAAATCAACTGATTGTTCATTAACTATCCTAAACAAAGTCATCCTGTCATGGTTTAGTCCTGTCCAGAAGCTGCATACCAGGCAGCCACTCTCTCACCTCTTCCCTCTGCCTAGTCCCCCAAATTAGAATGGGGAGGAGACTCAGAAAAAAAGGTAAAACTTGTTGGTTAGGATAAGGACAGTTTACTGTAACAGCAAAGGAAGAGGAAAATAAAAACAACACTTATAAAAGAATATACAGAGTGGGTGATGCACAGTTAATGCAACTTGCTCACCCAATCCAATGCCCTTCCCATTCCTAAGCACTGGACCCTTCTCCCCAACCAGCTCTCTTTTTATGCAGCACATGATATCATATGGCATGGAATAACCCTTTGGTTAATTTGGGTCACCTGCCCTAGTTGTGTCCCCTCCCAGATTCTTGTGAAAATTAACTCTATCCCAACCAAAAACCTGAGCACATTCCAAAAAGTCAAAGCTCCAACTTTCTGCCTGATTTGGACCTAAAAATCCATCCATATTTTTACATGTCGATTGCTTAACACTTTTTCAAATGTTCTTTCTTCCATTGAGAGAGGTCAGAGCTGAAATGTTGAGATGGATTTGTTAAAACTTTCATGGAGGGAACCTTGGTTGTATGCAAGTTCAGAATCAGAAATTAATTTGTAAAATCCTAGTGAGCCTAGGCAAAACTGTGGGTTTTGAGGGGTGGTATTATTGTGGAGGTAAAACAGAACTTTAATCCTACCTAATTTGGACCGTGTGTTTATTGGCCTGATTAACTTTATAACCTATGAAATGGAAAAATTCCAATGGTGTAATCAAGGAAATTGCACAGTAGCCCTGCTAGCCTCACTATAGAAGCAAAGCAAGATATGCAAACTAACAAAAGATTAGTCTTAA
This sequence comes from Porphyrio hochstetteri, assembly GCA_020800305.1. Classification (NCBI taxonomy): domain Eukaryota; kingdom Metazoa; phylum Chordata; class Aves; order Gruiformes; family Rallidae; genus Porphyrio; species Porphyrio hochstetteri. Next base: position 39,034,676 of record CM036905.1, read on the forward strand.
CAGTGGAAACAGAATATTAAAATCTCAAACTGCACAGTAGATTTTTAAATATAACTTCAGAAAATGTCAATTCCTTATCATAGACTTCACTACAGGGCAAATCACATCTACATCTAAAGCTATGACATGCCTGAAAAAAATGTGCCTTCTCTGTGTATATAATTCCACGGGATTAACTATGATTAAGAAGCATACCAGTAAATCTGGTTCAATCTTCAGTCTAATGACATATTTAAATTTTTTACTAGAAGAAGCCCAGGAGAGAAAATCAGGAAAAAAGAAAAAAGTTTAAACTTTTTAAACTGAAATAGTTACTAAGCTAGAATCATAGAATCATAGAATGGTATGATTTGGAAGGGACCCCAAGGATCATAGAGCTCCAGAGTAGAGACGGACAATCACCTCCCTGTCCCTGATGGCCACCCCTCTTCTAATGGAGCCCAGGATACCATTAGCCTTGCGAGCTGCAAGAGCACACAAGCTAGTTTCCTATAGACCAGAGTACCATGAACCTGATTCTCCTAGGATACCTCAGTCAATTTAAAATTATTTTTAGCTGTATCATCTCACAGGAGCCATGATCCTCCTGTCAGCGTCTCATTTTCATATTGGTGTCTGTGAAAATAATGAATTCTTATTTTCTTAGTGAAGATTCCACACCACTCAATTGTGAGCTTTTACACTGTAGAGTAACTGTGTCTTAATTTCCCTAAATTCCTGTTAAAATTGGTAATCCTGCTGCAAAAGAGTATTCTGAGGTCATAAATTAGGTTCCTCTGGGAGATACTCATTTTGCTGTTACCTCTATAAAACCATAAACCTACTTGACATGCTGTACCTAGTAATAGTCAGTATAAATACCTCTCCTAACACTACTCATATGTAAAACCACAACTGCCTTAGGACCTCCTGGACTGTCAAATCAGATGCAACCATACCATGCAATGCTTTTGATACAGTGATCAGCTCCATTTAGTAACTAATTTGTATTTCAATTCTGATACTTACAGAATCTCACAACTAAAATGCTAAGAAGCCTTTTTTTCTTTCTTACTATGTAAGTTCCTCGTGGTGAAAATACGGGAAAAGGGACTGGTAGACAGTAAAATACACCTCGTAGATATTCATAGAAATGAGACATGTCAAAAGTAGAATACTAAAGTTCTAGGGAAAGTTTCTTTTTCATGTAATAAACTGTTGATAGGAGGTAATATTTATTGAGCAATCTGAGAGAGCATTCTCCTTACGGGGATAGGACATTTTTCAGCTAACCTAAACCACCTAAAAATGGGATGTTTAGTCTAAGCTAGTGTAAGCCGCCCAGTAGGGTCTCTAAGACTAGAAACCTATTTTCAAACAGTTGTAGGTAGACAAAATCTATCATCGTATACAGGGTGGCTTGCGGTGAGAGGAGAAGAAGCAAATATAACACACCTATCACTTGTAAAGAGATTTCTCAACATGTACCACAACTGCTATGTTCCATCACATAAGTTCCCAAAGCAAGCAGAAATTTTTTGCTAGCTTCTCATGGTGAATTAGTTACTTCACAAGAGATATTTTGAATTCATTCCAATGCTTTTGTAGATATAAAAATCACTAAAAGTTTATTATTAAATGTTGCTTTATATACTTGAGTATTGCTCCAGTTTACTAGAGCTGAAACTCCCTTCTTTAGATGTATATACTGGTAATATGTGACAGAAATGCTTTATATGCATTAAGGTGTGAGATGTTAGGGTCCTGGGACATCAAGAGGTCCCAGTGTCCCTGACCAACCTTTTCCAGAGACCCTCACCTGTATCCCTTCCCAGCAGGGACTGCTCACTTGCCCTGACAACCAGACCCTGTGCCCTACACCAGGATCCTAAAATACTGATTTTTGTTACATGTTTCATTGGAATATTTGAGTAAAACACTTTAAATGGATAAGTTCTGTTGCTAGGTGTATTTATTTATGTGACGCTCATTTTCTTAGTCTACAGTAAAACACCACATTCTTGTAGTCACCAAATCTGTGAGATTTAAAAACCCCACGAGGGTCACTCCAAAGGCTGTTCTGCACCTAAATCTCTTGGACATAACATGGTGTTTCATGGAAATATTTTATTTATTTGCTTCTTAATATAGAAGTACGTGGTAACGTAATGTACATCTAAATGCCTTTGTGGTGAAAAGTCACTAAAATGACCCTAGCTGGTTAATAATGACTACAGTTGAAAAAAGAGGGCAAGTTTGGGACAGTGTGGCAGGTGGCAAGCACCTCAGTATCTTCACCTTGCATCTGGCTATTATTTTCAGTCTGCAAGGACATGTGAGTGAGAGTGTGCACTCCAGCAACCCTCCATAATGAAATAATCCTCTAGAGAAATGAATGGACTCTAAGGAGGTTAGTGACTGGGGGCTAAAATACCAGTGGCTGGCTGAGAGTCTGTGAGTTTATTTGCCAACATCATTCACCAGTTTTGGAACTCCATGATGTCTAGAAAATGGTGTTATGGAAGAATTCCCTTCTGTATTGCATTTTCTTGCCTAAAGGCATTCCTGTCTCAGCATACACAGATCTTTCACTGCTTGTCAGTCCCTTCACTGAAGCCATGTAAAAACAGTACATAGAGAAGCAGCACCAGACATTGTATAAGCAGAAGTGAGTAAATGCTTCAGCTGGTGTCAGTCCATATGCACCTTGGTTTAAGACACATTAGAGATCACAAACAGTCCTGAAGGCTACATCTATGTTGCTGAGTAAAATATGACGATTCTTTGACACTAGAGCAAGGAGTAGTACATGGCCTATATATATATCATTAAAATATCATAACCCACAGCACAGAAGAGTCATGTACAAAATATCTTGATCAGTGGTAACTCCTGAACAGTGCTGAGGAACAGTTCAAAAGCATGTGAGCTGGCCTGAATCAAAGCTAAGTCTTTAAATATTTTCCTTGAATTATCTGACTTTTTAAACTCTCATTTTTTTTCTTTTTTAACTACCAGCAGCAAACCAGTAACTTTTCACCTTTTTCTTCAGTCAGGGTAAACAGCAGAGTAAATAACTACAACTGCTTTTCTATAATACACTATCCCTTGCAAATTCAGCATGTGTGTTACTTCTACCAAGCAACTGAGAAGAAAGTCTTCGAATTTATGGATGAAGTTAAAAATCCTAGAATTTGCATTTGAAAATTGTAAATGCTTCAAAAGAATCAGGATTAGCTTTCTTCTCCTTAAGAAAGTGTGGTGTGAACTATTTACTTGAATCCAGTCTTGTACATTCGTCCTCACTTATGTTATTTCCAATAAAAATATTAATCACTCTACTATATGTAATTTCCAGATACTGAGGAGTACTGAAATTTTAAACAAGAAAGAGTACACTATCTAGAAGCTTAGAAGAGAAAAAATGAACCAATTTGTCCTCCCTTTAATTTAAAGATTTTATATGTGACTTTGAGCAAGACTGTACAACTGCTTCTAATTTATTGCAAACATTACCTCTGAACTGGTTATAAACTAGTTAGTACAGAAATATGTTAGGTTTATTTGAATAAAAAAGTGAATTCTTTATGGAATTCGGCTCATTAAAGAAAAAACAAAGAACTTTTTTTGGCTGTCATTGAAGAAATTGTTCTCTTGTAGCAATATTTCATAGGTGGAATTTAGATTTAAGATGTTAATATGAGGTTTAGTCCCCACCTTGCTGAAATCAATTACAAAAACTCCTGGGGCTTATGCTTCAGGCCTAAGTCTCATGCAAGCATAGAATTGCTTTATCTTGTGGGATTTGGCTTGTGAATCTCTCCATTTTCTTTCAAAGCAACAAGGTAAGTTTTATCTAGCTATAACTTTCCTAAATCTTATCCATATTCTTTCTTTGAGATCAACTATAATCAAACAAGCATTGTGAACAGAGCTAAGGATGGGTTGAGTCACCTTTATCCTGTTCTGAAAACACTAACTAAATTTAAATCTGCTTTTTGTGTTTTTCATGAATGACTAGCTTGTCCTCCACTAGCTCCCTATGTAATACTCAGAGGAATGCACCAACTTGAGAAATAGGAAAGTAATTGGATTGTGCTTGAGAAAGAGACAATTGCAGCACTGTGGTATAAATAACAATTATGTTTTCTATTCTGTGATCTCAGTATAAATTAATTTAATAAACAGAACATGGATAATGTTTGAAATTCTTCCCTGTTCCACACTGTGCAAGGTGCTCTGAAACCTCAGATGCAGACACAATTCTTGATCTGGAGATCTTGTTTCTCTGAAAGAGACTTTTAAATTTATTTTTGTATAATGATGTAAATTCAATTATTGACTAAACAGGTTATTCCTCAACTGGCAGTACAGTTTTTGTGAAATACCAAATTGTCTTCCCTTTGCTGTTGTTTTTCCTGGATATTTTCATGTTTTGGTCAGCACAAAATGGGAAAACACCTTCTTTGTACAAAGTAGGCTACTCAAAACTATGCCTATTCACAGCTATACCCTCTGGAGCTTCAGAATTTAGTTGGAAAAAGTAAGAAATCATAAAATCTAGTTTAAAGCCGAGTAGAAATTTTATGACAGAAATCAAATTTTAAAAAAATACTAATTAACCCTAAAATGTATTGTTTAAAATATTGAGATTGTCAGAGGCCTGAAGGAACTACTCTAGACTCTGTCCTGGACTTACAGAACATAAATTGTGAAGAGAAGCCTTGGTTCAACAGTAAATCAGGTTGATACATGAAAGCCAAGAAGTATTCAGCCCCAGGAGAGACTGGGCTGGCTTTTCTTGCAGGACGTGGGGATCCTGTACATTGCAATCTGATAAGATCTAGAGACAGCCTCTCTGCAACCATCATTGACGTGGAAATTCACAGATAAAAACTCGATCAACAGGGTTGATCAAGTTTGGTTTAAGATCAACAACTGGAGGAAATTATTTCTTTCATGTATTTCTCTCCTGTTTCATTGTTATCTATACTTAATTTAACCTTACAACAAAAGGTCTGCTTGATGATAATACTTTAACTTGTATGATGATACACCCTACAAATGTGAACAGAACATTAGTTCCCACTGTGCTGTTTTGCACAAACACAGGACACAGCTCATGCTCTTCACAACAGACAGGCATACTGGTCAGGAGGAGAATACATACTGGGAAGTTATCTTACACTCAGACTTCAGTAAGTGTGTGGAGTTAAACTGACCTAATTTGCGCACAAGTCAACAATTGGCTTTTCACAATTCTTTTACCATGAACAGCAGCATGTGTGAGAGACTATTAGAATTTTCTTATACTTCAAGGTATAACTACACTGAATATCTAGTTACCAGTAGTTAAGTACTACCAAATGTGCTTGCAAAACTCTTGAGTTTTACTCTTGTAAAACATACAGGGTTTTACAAGATTAGTGTACTTCACAGGTTTTCAATTTGCCAATACCTTCACATCAACTTTTAGCAGGCATTTCTTGCTATGCAATAGTCACAAAACCAGCTACCAGGCATAATGTATGATGTTTAATTTGTAGTTAGGGAATACAAAATTATTACACAAGCATATTTTATAAAGCTGAATGGATAATTTCTATTGTGCATATTTCCACTTCTTAGTAGGCTAATAACTCTAATGAAGCACAAAAGCCTGTCAAAGACAAGATACTGTGTTCCTCCCATGAAAATTATTTCTAGTGATGGATTTTTGATGTCTTTGTCTTATAAATTTGTATACTTCTATCTGAAGAGTTTGGGTTTTGGTTTGTTTTTTGGTTTGGGGTTTTTTTTAATGATCTTGTTCCATGCAATCTCTTATTTAGTCAGAAATCTGAAACAGGAAATAGCAGAAAAAAACACAAAACCCCCAAAATATGAAAAGGTAAACGTGAACTATTTATTAATAAAGTGTATGTAATGGACTCTGTGATGTAACCTTTCAGTTCAATTTCAGTCTTGTGCTGTTATATTGCTGTTACTTATTTAAGACTATTAGGCTGCAGTATGTGATACACTTATACCAGTAAGAATATTTTGCAGGCCTACACTTCCTCAAAACTGCTGACTGAACAGTACATGTGGTTTCTTGTGAAAACAGCAGCAAAACACACAGTTTCACAGGTAGTAAAAACTGATGCAATTAAGTGAAGAAAAAAGTAGACCATACGGACAAGTCATTTATTCACCATCAGAGTTTTGCAAGTTTTGCTCAATACAAAAGCAAGCACAGAGATCAACTGGAACATGAGGGGAAAACTGGAAGTTCGAGAAGCTGCACAAAAAGAGAAACTAAGAAAAATGTGATCATTTGTTTTTGAAGTGTTTTCTGGTTTTATGCTCAAGAGCAGTTGTTTTTTTAGGTATGTGAATGTGTGTACGCACGTGTGTGTGTATGTGTGGGGATACTGGATCAGATCACCTGTCCTATTGTATTCATGTGTTAGGACAGAGTGAGAAAGAACATTTTCACAGTGGTTCTTCTTGGAGAGTCTAACAGAGTCAGGAGTTACATTCCTCTGAGTGAAAAACTGTGAAGGAAAAGCACTGGGGAGGTTGCTTTTTTTTGAACACACTGGTTCCTGATCCAAGCAGACTCTTGTTTTTATTGTTGTTATGTTTCTTAGGTCTTCCTGCACACTGTGGAATTTAAACATCTAATGCTGGGTGAACATCCCGTCCAGTAGATGGTCACCTAAACTTAGGTGTTGCAATACTAAATTTAAACAAGCCCAAGATTTATACTGGAGCATGTCCCATAGGATCATGTGATGTTTGAAAATAAAAATGTTTAAGAAATTAACATATACTAATTATTTTGTCTATAATGCACTTATAATAACCATTGTTTAACTGGTATAAATATGCAGATAAAATTATTATTAAATAAGGCAGTCATTTAGCATTTATAGTGCTATATGTAAATAAATCCCAAATAATACTGAAATTAGAAAATTGTTAGGAGGTTATTAATTTAAATATAACCCTTTTTAAAGGGTGCTTTCCTCTTTAAAATTCCCCCAAATTATTTTTGTTGGTTCAGTGTAGTTAGGAGAGGCATAATACAATTAAAATAAATATGCATAAAATTCATCTTTTTATACTATCAGCATACTTTGGATTGATGACTTAATGGAAGTTTAGGGAGATGGAGGAAAAAAAAATCTAACTGAATTAAGTTATTTATGCAGTCAATTATGATTTGGTCTTAAGTCTATACTTAGCTTCCATAGAATCACAGAATCACAGTTAGTTATCAGAAGGGACCTCAAAGATCATCTAGTCCAACCCCCTCCCAACACAGCAGGATCACCTAGATTAGGTCACACAAGAACATATCCAGTGGCGTTTTGAATGTCTCCAGAGGAGACTCCACAACCTCTCTGGGCAGCCTGTCCCAGTGCTCTGTTATCCTCACACTGGAAATGTTTTTCCTTCTGTTTGTATGGAATCTCCCATGTTCCAGCTTGCACCAACTGCCCCTTATCATTGGACATCACTGAGAAGACCCTGGCTCCATCCTCCGGAGTCTCAATCTTTACATATTTATAGGCATTAATGAAGTCACACCTCAGTCTCCTCCAAGCTAGAGACCCATCTCCCACAGCCTTTCTTATTAAGGAAGATGTTCCACTCCCTTAATCATCTTTGTGGCTCTGCACTGGACTCAACTTAACTTTCCATAGTCAGATTCTCAAATTCTGAGCTTTCCAAAAGAGACAGAAATTTTTTTTTCCAACTTCCATCACTGCAAAAATTAATTTGACTGCTACACTACTTTTATGCATAGCTAGACCAAATTATTGTCCTAAATTATATTCTATTATGACCTTTCTGCTTACCTGTCTTTGTGGTGTACTGACAAAAGTTTTGTCTTATACTGTCAGCTTTGTTGATAAATTATTCTCATAGACTTTAGCTCCAAGGGGAAAAATGAACTAAACCAGCTATCACCATGGTCACTGTGATAAAGAACACTCCAGAAATACCTTGAAACATAAAAAATATGTAATCAAAACTTTTTTTCCTAAAATAATAAAAAAATGTGGATACAGATGCTTTTATTTACTTTTTTAAAATAGCTGTATTTATAGCAATCTAGATATCACAGATTCACAGATTCACAGACTAATGGCAATTTGAAGGAACCTCTGGAGACCATCTAGTCTAACCAGCCTGCAAAATCAGGAACACCTAGAGCAGGTTGCACAACATCATGTCCAAGTGGGTTTTGAAAATCTCAAGAGGAGACCACAACCTCTTTGGGCAACATGTTCTAGTGGCCTGTCACCTTCAGAGTGAACAAGATTTTTCTTATGTTCCAGTGGAACTTCTGGTGTTCCAGCTCGTGCCCATTGATACTTGTGCAATCACTAACCACCACTGAGAAGAAGCTGACCCATCCTTTTGACATCCACCCTTTAGATATTTATAAGCATTGATGAGATCCAATCTCAGTCTTCTCCAGGCTAAACAAACCCACCTCTCAGCCTTTCCTCATACAAGAGATACTCCAGTCCCCTCATCATCCTCATAGCCCTCCACTGGACTCTCTCCAGTAGTTAGTTCCCTGCCTTTCTTGATCTGAGCCTAGAACTGGAAACAGTACTCCAGATGTAGCCTTACCAGGGCAGAATAGAGGGGGATAACCTTAATGCACCCAGGATACCATTGGCCTTTTTAGCCAACTGCTGACTCATGGAGAGCCTGTCATCCACCATGACTCTCAGGTCCTTCCCTGCATAGCTGTTTCCCAACTGGTCAATCCCTAACTGGTACTGATGCCCGGGGTTACTTCTGCCCAGGTGCAGGACCCTACACATGCCCCTGTTGAATTTCATTTCATTCCTCTCCACCCAACTCTTCAGTCTGTCCAGGTCTCACTGAATGACAGTGCAGCTTTCTGATGTGTTGTCCACTCCTCCCAGTTTTGTGTCATCAACAAACTTGCTGATGGTATCCCCTGTCCCCTCACTGATGAATATGTTGAATATGAATATATTAATCTTTCCATTAGTGGACGAATACTCTGAGAATTCAAAGGGCTACATTCTATGCACTTCATTACTCTATTAATGAGAAACTTACAAATAAATTCATTGTTCCAGTCACAATTATGCTAGAGTATTTAGACAGAATCATTACTTCTTTTTTTTTCCCTGCAAAATACTGCAACCACTTACAGAACTTAATATTGCATTATGGGTTTTATTGTGGTTCTTGACATTTTACAGTACAAATGGAAGTTTAATTTAATGTAACCTTAAATGCTACTGACAGGAACGATTTCCAGGTTTCTCTTTCTCACTGAAAATATGTTGTTGGGTTTTTTTTATTCTTGGGTCAGCTTTTGCTTTTCCTGGAGTCAGTCTTTCTTGTCTGATTTACAATAATGTTTTCAGTATCTTTTTTGCTCACTTTTTACACTCATCTGTCATTGTTAGATCTACTACTGCACTGTTGTTTAAGCTTATATGCTGTAGAGTATATACTGATTTGTTGATATATTGATATACCAAAATTTAGGAGAAAAAAAATGGTAAATTATACTGGGAAGATGTGGAGACACAGATTGGACCACACGTCCCATCTGGCATCTCTTTTTATTTCAACGCATGCATTAATTAGCAAGGTGCAGAGATTCTCCCTGTAATAGAGCCTATACCATGTCCTTTTGTGTTAGTCCATAGCTGACCATCTTTTGTGTCATTCTCTCTGTTGGTATAGTAAGATGTTCTACCTCATTTGCAAAAGGAAATACTATCTTTTAAACCACAGATCATCATAAACTGAGAAGTAGCTATTTTTGTTTAATGATTATCACTGAAGACCACAAAGAAGAAATTAAGGTCCTACCTGTGGAGACAGAATAGAAATATACATACAGTGCTCAGAGACTCTGAGAGTCACCTTAACCAAGATACTACAGTGCTCAAACACCCCACAGATCTTCTAAGTTCATATTTCTTCGCTGGCTGCTATGTAGATTTAGGTTTGAAGTAGACTTGTATTATACTTGAAAACTAAACTTTCCTACTAATTACATAAAAAGATATATCTGAACCAAGTTTACCATGTTGCATCCAACCTGCTCCTTTATGGTTATTTCTGCTCTGTGAGAGTCTACTTTAAATGTATGAAAGGTATGTGTGTATGAACATATTGTTTTTGCATGTCCAGTTTGTGACTTCATGTGGGTCAGCAGGAGTATAAAGATGTAGTCATAAATTTGTGAGCAACTATGTGTGAGTGGAAAGGGAAACTACCAGGGAAAAGTTGTCCACTTTGTTCTCCCACTCAAATTTCTATTTCTGTATCACTTATCATCTAATGTTAGGAACTATTTATATCTTTGAGTAAAAAGGACTTTCCTAAATGGAGAATAGAAAATAGATTCTTAAAAGTCCTGAAAAATTACAATTTAAAGAAAACTAAACCACCTCTCCAAAATCTGCCATTTCTTTTCTGCTGTAACAGGTGGTCCACATTTCTGTTTGGACTAGAAAGATGTCATGTTAAGGAGCATTTCCATGTAACTTACATTTATGCTATTTGGGAACAAGCCCCAGTTGACCTGATCATAAGATTTATATTGAAAAAACTTACCAATGTGCCGGTCTGGGAAGGAAAAATACATTGAAATATTTATTTGTGAAAAATGCATGTTCAAAAAAACATTCTAAAACCTCCCCTTACCCTAAATCTTGCTAATTTAAAACTTTTTTTTTTCCCAACAGCTGTGTCATCAAAGACCTTAACAATAGTGTAAATTTCTTTCTTTTAAGGAACACTTTCAAGACAAGTCAGCCTTTATCAGACACTGCATGCTGTGGGTCAGCTGAACGACGGTCGAAAAGCACACACAGTACTGCTGGTTTCTGTTGTATGCTGTACTGCAGACATCCGACAGGACAGCAAACTATGTTCAAATAAAACCAAAGGAATGTTTCAAACACAAGTATGCACATTAAACCAAAACAGCTGGCTGTCCAAATTATTTCTAATTAATTTTTCATAATCACTCTTCTTTTTTTTTTTCCCCAAGTGAAACATTCTTTATAATGTTTGTGTAAAACCACAGGAAATTCCATTACTGTACCTAGCCCAACTCTGTTCCCTCTAGGAAAATAATAAAATATTTTCCTGGTTTATAATTTTTTATTTTTCACAGTAAGAATGAGATACTTAGAGCAAGAAGTTTATTGTGTAAGTTTCATATTTTAAAAAAAGGAAAAGTCTAAATCCTAACAGTGACAAATACTCCGCTATTCTGGAGGAAGGAAAACAGTATGAAAGCATTATCACCCAGTCTTCTGATCACATTAATATCTTAGGTGATGCTTTTGTCATCTATAAACTATGTTCTAAAACCCACCAGTAAGTGAGCTGGTTAAATACAGGCAGATGACATCTGCCTGTCAGATAAAGATGAAAGATAAGCTTGGCTGCCTCAGGACATGATGGGTGCTTTGTTGCACACTGTTAAATGGCCTGTGAGTTAAAGAAAAGACCAGTGACAAGTGTCTGAGGCTAGCCTTCCCACCAAAGCCATGCTCAGGACTGTGTTTAGAGAGGGTATCATCACCAGTGTGATTGAAGACTGTTCTTCCAGCAAATTTCTTCCTTCTTTTCTTGCCTCCCCAGTTTTGTTAGCATAAATGGTTAGGATTGCATACCAAGCACTATGCCCTCTGTTTTCTAATGTACACTAATATTTCCATAGTCATGCTCTAGCCCTGGACCCACTCTGCTCATCTATGAAGAACACAGTGGAGAAGGTGAGTGATTTTGTCTTCTTTCCTGACTGTTTTGACCAAGTACCAATGCAATTCTCCATTACAGGGGTATGAAGAGATCATAAATAGCTGTTCCCATACTTCCTGAGCACTTCTGACCAACACAATGTGCCCCAAGTTGTTCAGGAGACACATTTTTTAGAAATGAGGGTATAGTTGGTTCACCTACTCTATGGCTACTAGAATAACCTTTCCTACTGCAGGTATCTCTGTATAACTCCTTATGTGTCTTGTAGGACTGAATGGGTTTCCAGCCTGTACCATGATGAGGCAGGCACAAATGTAATGTTTGGAATTATCCTTTTAGCATAAGTACCTCTTGGTCTTTGGACTTATGCCAAACAAGACACCTGGAAGCCCTCTATTCTTTGAGACATCACTCAAAAAGGAGAGCAGTACATAACAAGGAAGCATGTTCCAAACCAATTCAGACTTTTTTCTTCTTCCTTCTAGAAGTATTACTAGGTAGGTGTACTCTGGAATGCACTCTTTTTTAAAAAGATTCTTTCTCAGAAAAAAACAGAATAATGAAAGAACAGAATAGTGCAAGTGAAGAAAACAAAAACAACAAACAAAACCATCACTGGTAATGCCACTTCCAAACTAATAAAATACATAAGCATGTCTTTGATACCATCTCAGTTCAGAAATTTGCCCTCATATATATGTTTCCCCTGAAAGAAGTGTGGATCTGTTTAATCATTCATCTATGTCTTTTCCTAGTTAAGGATGAATCACTGAACTGGTGTTTCAGAGACAACAGTATAAAGGAAGATGATTATCTAGAGAAAAAACAAGGGCTCTAAAAAAGAGAAACTATTCAAACATCTCTTCATAATGTCAGTGCAGAACATTACTGGGAAAATTCCTTATGTTGGCCAAGACTCAATTCAGCATGACAAGCAATAAACCCTATATAATATCTGAGCTCTAACCTTCTGCTAAAGCCTCCCTCTAATTACCTAGATATGTCAGGTGGTAAGTCTTGCCACTCTGAATAAATCTGACATCAACAGATTTCTCCTCCTAATTTTTATTTTAATAAGTAAGCCATACAGCAGCTGTGAAGTTACTGATAATGAATGTTAGGAAATAGGATTACTCAAGCGAGTTAAATCCTTCTGCCTTTTCATTATATGCTATATAATACTCAATCCTCATGTCCTGAATACACAGAGAACAAGTAACTGGAACTTACATATTTGATCCCTATTCCTCTAGCTGAGTCAGTAAACAATTCTCAGGTAGTACATGCTTTCCAAGGGCCATATTCATAAGAAAAAATAGGTTGACAACAATATCTAAATGTCCTTATCTGCACTGCTGACTTCAGAAACTGTTAGTGTGCATGTTTGTGTGTAAGATTATTAGCAGAAGACTGATTTTTTTTTTTTTTTACTTGATGTAGTCTATTTTTTTGCATATAGTCACCAATACTTTGGCATCTAAAAATTCATGAGACATTTTTGGGTACAGTCTTGCAAAAATCACCTCAGAACCTACTTAGTATGACATTTCAGTCTCATACTGGAGCAAAATGTCTAACACTGTCCATGAATGCATAAAAGAAGACTGTCAAGTTAGAACAGGGAAGTGATTACGACTTAGTGTGCTAGAAACAGAAAGACCTCTGCAAGGATGTGTCTGTTTCCAGTGTCCACAGCCAGACAAATACGGAAATATTCAGAAAAGCTCAAAGAAGGGACACAAAAAACCACTCTGGGAGTCAGAACACCAGTCTTATTATTTGAGGCTTAAAGAGCTCCATCAACTCACCATATCTACAGAGAAGGTTAAAAGGTGATTTAATCAGAATATAGGTGCTCATTCAAGTAAAAGTTTTGATAGTGGAGCTGCTCAGTCTTGCGGACAAAGACATAAAAAGCTTCATCACTTAGAAACTGAACTTGGATGAGTTCAAGCTTGGAAAAGAAATGAATTTTAAGGCATTAAGAGTAATTCCAGGAGTTGGACTCAAGGATCTTTATGTGTCCTTTCCTACTCAGGATATTGTAGGATTCCATGATAATTAGTATAATTATGTGGTAAAGTCTAAAGGTTGGGCTTCAATCCATCCAGCTTGAAGAAAAACTAGGGAAGAAAACTGAGTCATGAGAGTGGTTTTTTCCTTTCTGGCTGTCAAACCTAAGATATTTCATTACTACTTAGGGAAAGGGAAGTAAGTTTGTCTTTTTTTAAGAGACGTAGGCAAAAAAAATAACCCAAAAAAACCACTTTGGAAACTAATTTCTTTAAAACATACCTAATTTAAAAAAAAAACAACCCACCAGCAAAAACTAGAAAAACAAACCGCATATTATTCTTTCCATTACTGATACTGAGTCAAGGGAAAGTACAGGGGTTTTGAAGTGAGTATATTGTCTTTGCACTTCAGCTGCAGATCTCAGGGGAGAAGAGGAAGTGGCTGTCCACTTTCTCCAGTGCATTTTATCAACATCTAGAAATGTCAAGCTTACATTTAACAATCTAGTTCACTGTTTCTTTTCAATTCCACATTCCAGCCCTGGGAATTGGGAAGGCAGCCTCCTAAACATGAAGTGAGTATGAACTGATGCTGTGTTCAGTCTGTTGAAAGCAACCAGGCAGCACTAAGAGATGAAAGACCATGCTGTGGTGTTAACTCTTGAAATTTTTTCACTGGAAGACAACTTAAATGTCACCTCTTTGCTTCAGAGGATGGTCTATGCATAATTGTTATCAACAGAGTCTTTCCCATGCAGAGTTTTTTGTAGGAGAAGCCAACAGATAATCACTCCAGCACAGTGATTTGTGATGCAATTGAGAGAAATATAGGTTAGAAGAATTTGTGTAACTTGAACATTGACCTATCTACCATAAGTACAAAACAGGTGAATTTATCTGGTTTAATTTCTTTTCATTACACCACAGTTTTTATTATATGGGACAAATGGGTTTTTTTGATTTTTCCACAATGTTTGGTAGTAGGCTTTTTCTATATTCCTACACGTCATTGTAGGAGAAGATGAACAGAAGACCAGCTCTAGTCTTTCCAGTTTCTCAGGCAGAAATCAGCTTGAAAAAAGTAATTGTTCCACTTTGTGGAACATCCTACCTCTGCAGGCATTTAAATAGGCCTTCTTTCTTGGAGAGTTTCTCAGGCATGTGAAATGCCATGTACTTAGCTGAACACTGCTATTTATTTAGTTCTCATCTGATAAATAACTACTACCACAGCAAAGTTGTATTGAAATTTTATTGTCAGATTGGCAAAAGAAGCTTTGAGAAAACCTACTATTGATTATCATCAATATCCAGAATGACTTATTTTGGTGAAGCATATTTGGAAACTTTGCTTATTCTTCCTGGACAGAAGCTAAGCCAGAATCTTTTACTCTTGTACACCATTTCTGTGGAACAAGCTATGTAATTCTTGGGTTGAGTTTTCTTTTAAGTTTGGGGTATAAAACAGAGTAACACATAACATAGCTAAAAATATTGCAAATTAAAGACCTCCTAATCTCCAAGTAGTTTGATTTCCAATGCTTCTGAGGCTTATGATGGAGTGGCACAGGCTGGTATTTAGGAAGATGGGGCCTTTTCTGATTGCTGAATAATTTATTTTCTCCATGGATTAAATCATGCTGAAGAGAGCACAAAATCTTTCTGCGACTTTTCTATTGGTCACACCTACTCTTCTCTAACACTCCATTCAGTTTAGTTGAAATTTGCAAGTTTTTAATCATTATTGCTGAAGTTTAGGGCACGTTAAAAGGGATAGAACATGAAAGAATTTGAACACAACAATGTTTTAATTTTTTTAAGAGATAATGTTGACAGAAATCTAGGAAAATTTATTCCTTCCCCAAAGCAATAGTATTACAAGCACTGTGAAGTGTATTAGCAACTTCACTGTTGATTTAATTTGTGAAATGTGAGAGTGATGGGAAGCACTCTAAAAACCTAAGATAAGTAATTGTTGCCTTTTGTTTTGTTCTTAAATATTTACATCTTCTCTGAGCAAACAAGCTTCCTTTAAAGGGAACTGTTTCTGCTTTCCAAATTTACAAAAGTCTTTGTTATCTCTTCATTTTATGGGTGCTTTACTCATGTAGCAAAATGACAGATTTGGAGGTTACAATAAAATTGTCCCCAGTTTTAGTGTTATGCTGACTGTGTATTTCAGCTATGTCATTTCACAGAATCACAGAATCACAGAATAACAAGGTTGGAAAAGACCTTTAAGATCATCAAGTCAAACCATTCGCATCCTAAACTAAACCATATCCCTAAGTACTTCATCTACCCTTTTTTTTTTTAAAGACATCCAGGGAAGGTGACTCGACCACCTTCCTGGGCAGCCTGTTCCAGGCCCTGACAACTCTTTCAGTAAAAATTTTTTTCCTAACATCCAATCTAAACCTGCCCTGGCACAGCTTCATGCCATTCCCCCTTGTCCTATCACCTGTCACCTGACTGAAGAGACCATCACCTACCTCTCTATAACCTCCCTTCAGGTAATTGTAGGCGGTGATAAGGTCTCCCCTCAGCCTCCTCTTCTCTAGGCTAAACAGCCCCAGCTCCCTCAGCCGCTCCTCATAGGATTTGCCCTCCAGCCCCTTCCCCAGCCTGGTTGCCCTTCTTTGGACTCGCTCCAGGACCTCCATGTCCTTCTTGTGGTGAGGAGCCCAGAACTGGACACAGTACTCGAGGTGTGGCCTCACCGATGCCGAGTACAGTGGCACAATCACCTCCCTAGACCTACTGGCCACACTGTTTTTGATACAAGCCAAGATGTCATTGGCCTTTCTGGCTGCCTGAGCACACTGCTGACTCATATTCAGTCTGCAGTCAACCAACACCCCCAGGTCCTTCTCTGCCTGACAGCTCTCCAGCCAGTCTCCCCCAAGCCTGTAGCGCTGCATGGGGTTGTTATGTTATTATGTAGCACTCTACACTTGGCCTTGTTAAACTTCGTCCCATTGGACTCAGCCCATTGGTCCAGTCTGTTCAGATCCCTCTGAAGAGCCTCCCTACCCTCAGGCAGATCAACACTTCCTCCTAGTTTAGTGTCATCTGCAAACTTAGTGAGAGAGCATTCAATCCCTGCGTCGAGATCATTGATAAAGATGTTGAACAAGACTGGACCCAGGACTGAGCCCTGGGGGACGCCACTCGTGACCGGCCTCCAGCTGGATTTTGTTCCATTCACCACCACCCTTTAGGCTCGGCCATCCAGCCAGTTTTTAACCCAGCTGAGGGTCTGCCTGTCCAGGCCAGTGGCAGGCAGTTTCTCAGTCAGAATGCTGTGAGAAACGGTGTCAAAGGCTTTACCAAAGTCCAGGTAGATCACATTCATAGCCTTACCCTCGTCCATTAAGCGGGTCACCTTGTCATAGAAGGTGATCAGGTTAGTTTGACAGGATCTACCTTTTGTAAACCCATGTTGACTAGGCCTGATCCCCTGGCCATTGTGCATGTGCTGCATGATAGTTCCCAAGATGACCCTCTCCATGATCTTCCCTGGGACTGAGGTCAGACTGACAGGCCTGTAGTTCCCTGGATCCTCCTTCCGACCCTTCTTGTATATGGGTGTAACATCTGCCAGCCTCCAGTTGACTGGAACTTCCCCAGTCTGCCAGGATTGCTGATAGATGATGGAAAGGCGTTTGGCAAGCACATCTGACAGCTCCCTCAGTACCCTTGGGTGAATCCCATCTGGCCCCATTGACTTGTGGGTATCTAACTGGCCAAGCAGGTGGCTAATCATTTCCTCCTGAACCATGGGAACTTTGTTATTCTTCCCCTCCCTGTCAGCCAGTTCCGGAGGATGAGTACTCAGGGAATATCCATCTTTACTATTAAAGACTGAGGCAAAGAAGGAATTAAGGACCTCAGCCTTGTCCTCATCCCTTGTCACTAATGTGCCATCAGCATCCAATAAGGGCTGGAGATTCTCCTTGACCCTCCTTTTACTATTAATATACCTATAGAAGGACTTTTTATTATCTTTTACAGAACTGGCCAGCCTGAGTTCCAGATCAGCTTTAGCCCTTCTGACTTTCTCCCTACACGATCTTACTAAATTCCTATAATCATCCCAAGACACCTGCCCCTTCTTCCAAAACACCTGCCCCTTTTTCCAGTAGGTTAAATAATTATTTAGGAACTACTGTCCTTATTTAGGTATGATAAGGTCTTTGTTGAATGTTTGCAACAGAGAAGATAATAGCAAGCAAAGTAAATTTACAGATACACTGTTTTGGAAACTTACTACTGTTCATCTGAAAATCAGTAGCAACTGCAGACTACCTAAATAATCTTGCTGTTAATATTTATTGATTTAAATTGAACCCAACATTAATAATCAGATAGAAATTAAAGTTGGCTTCTCCGTGCAACAGGAGACATCTCACCTATTGTATGCTTGAAGCATTACAATTGCAATTTTGGAATTCTTCCAAAAGATAATAAACATTTCTTCCATTTGTATAATGTTGCTTTCTGTCATGTTGCTTGCATACAGTACTCTGCTTTCACTGCAAAAACCTACTCTGTCTGAACAAATGCAGCTTCTGCCTTTTAGCATATGAGTTCTTGCCAAGTGTTTGTTTCATCCATTTACTGCTCATTTTTCATATGGTGTGGCTAGTCACATAAGTCACATGATATTTTTTCTGCTTGGTAATTAAATTAATTTTTCAGAAGAACATTGTATGATGGATTTTTAGTATAGGAATTTCATAAGAAAAGCTACTATATTTTCAAAATTAATAAATACTTTCAGAATCACCTGGCTAGGTATCCATGGAAATAGAGAGCATGCATAACAATTCCAGAAATATAATACATGCTAAGTTTTAATTCACAAACACATATGTATGATATGATTAACTTATTCATATATCTTAAGCTTAGGAAATTCAACAATTTATTTGTCAGTAAAAGATTAACCTGAAAAATTCATATAGTGCTAGGTAAAATCCTTTATGCTTTGTCTGGAAACAAGATTTGGGAAATGCCTAGGTGAGTTCCTCTTGTTTCTCGATTCAGGGGAAAGATGGTGTTAAAGACTGAACAACATTCTTCTTTTTGTAGTGCACTTGCAGTTCATTTATTTTCTCTTAACCATGAAAAGCAATTATGACTTCCAAGTATTAAAACTGTGCAGATCTACAGTAATCACTGTCAGTGGGTCTAAGTTCTTTAAAAAGATCAGAGTGACAATATGTAATTTCCTGATTAAAAAAAAAAAAACCTGCTTCCAGTGAAAATAAACATTCTGCTAGTGCCAACAGTATATTGAAATAATTATTCGTAAAGGAAGTATTTTGAAAGAGCTCAGACTCAGTGAAGAAACACAGCATTTTTCTTGAAAATTCAAAGCAAATCACACATAAAGGAGTGAGAAAGGATATAATACAATTTTAGCTTCTTTTTTTTACCTTGACACTGTGTATGCTAGAAATTATAATAGTGTGTTTTGAAATATGTGCATACTTCTCCCCTTAAAAACATTCATTTTACGCCAATGTACCTTCAAACAAATCTTTAGGAATTAAAATTGGCCCAGTAGACCACTGAGCCTTTCAAAAATCACTGCAAAGTAAATGTGTTTCAGCAAACGTTAACATGTTCTACTGTTATTCTCAAATATTCAAAGGGTTGATGAAAGCTATTGTTGGAAGACAAATATTTATATATATATGGATATCTTTTTTCAGCAAAGATAAGTCAAGGTAAAAATGCATCTCTGTCTGTGCAGCTATGTCATTGTGAAAAAATAGAGCAAAGATAGTTCACAGTATTCAGATTCTAGACTGCTAGCATTTTACATCAGTTTCATATAGGACCAAAATTTTATTTCATAGTCAAAGTATATTGGCCCAGATGCCAAATTTAGTTGTGCATCTTTTATGTAGGTATTCTGACAGAGTTAAATGTATTTGTAAATAAAACCAGATGCTGAGCAGCTAAATATATCCTCTAGAGAAGTGAAGAAAGGAAAACAAGTTTCCGTAGAGATATGAGTTGGTCCATTGTAGAAAAAGATTTTAAAAGGTTATTCACTGTTACATTTAACATATTTTGTTTTGTTAGTTATTTTTTTTAAATGTGACTTTGTAATGATTAATTTTAAAATCCTAAGAAAGTAAGACTTACACAGCCATAATATTGTGTATCTGAATATAAAGATGCTTCCTATCCATTTGCTCCCTTCTTTTTCTCACCTTCACATTTTGGAATGTTATTGGACATTTACCAAATTTGTCAGAGAAGCACGTCTGAAAATAAATTTCCACAGAAAGCCTGCACAGGGACAGAGTCATTGGCTTGACATACCAGCAGCTGAGAGGTGAAGTGTTTTGTGGCATTTACACAGAGGCTAAGAGCAGAGGTCAGACAGGCAATCAGCACTTCTTATTAACTGGCCAAATTAGTATGTGCAAAACTGTCTGAATCCCAGAAAGAAGTGCAGAAGAAAGCTTAATGCTCTGTAATGGGAGACCAGAGGAAACTTGACACAGGAAAATGTAACATAGCAGTTCAGTTATGAAATGCACAGCCAGATGAAGCCATGCTTTGTAATTGCTTCTATTGAAAAATCTTCTTGATCAGTTTACAATGCCCTTTTTCCCCCTTGAGTACAGAAAAGTTATGTAAGAGGAGGTTTTCTGTCAGATATCAGTGTTTATAAAAAGAGGTATCTTGCTGGATATTTCTTTCTGTATATTGTTTATTCTTAAAATTCCAATTACCCATTTAACAGTTGGCTGAGATTTAATATTTGTAAAGAAATTTTTATATGAGGCTTGTTTAAAGTGGAGTTTTAGCAATACAGAGAGATAGAAAAATATGAGGCAGCTAAAGCAGAAGAATATGCAGGCAACTTGCATAGATTCTGGTCAATGCTGCTGAAATACTTTTCAATAGCAGCCAGTTTTCCTTGGAACTACCTAATAGAACAGTAAGGTAATAATTGGAAAGAATAAGGTTTGAGAGGAAAGATAATACATAGATAAGAAAGTTCAGTGAGAACAGCTCTGCCTTAAGGAGTATTTCATGGCGATTAATCACCATAAATTTTACTTTTCCACTTAGTGTCCTATCATAAGAAAAACATTCCACAGAGGTGGAAGTGCAGTTCTCTGTTTGATGAATGTGTTGTTTGTAGAGTCATTTTTCTAATCAAGAGATTATTTGCTCTCTCCTTTCCTGCTTGCCCTTGCTCAAAAAAGTAGAAGAGCAATACGATTAATTAGGTTTTTAATGCTGTTTTGGGGGAAGGAAAAAAAAAGCAGGTTTTTTTTTCAGTGTTTGAACATGAAAAAGGCAAGGCAACACTGAATATAGTGACTTCTTTCTGTGTGAAAATAGATTTCAATTATTATATTTAAAAGAAAAACCTTTTTCCAAATCAACTCCTGGGTTTGTGTAGTCCTTGGTTTAGGATGAAGGTTCAGTAATCTGAGACTCCATATTCTATTTACTAATAGAATGGCATGAAAGATATAGATGACCATTGAAAGGAGAAAATTTCTTTCAGGCTTGATGAAAGAGAGCCTACATTTAATCACACAAGACAGCCACGCTGAATATGGGACTTCTAAGTTTGAAGAAAAGTTCATTAGCAAATAGAAAAAAATTACCTTTATTTCAGAAGGCTCTTATATATAGGGATTAAGAGATATGATGTGCTGAACCAGCTGTTTGAACATTATCCAATTGCATTCTGGATATTATTTTATTAAAGCAACATGATACAACCCCTTTTCAGGAAAACCTGAAGCTAACTCTACAAATCTGGGAAAGAACTAGACCATTAAACAGGGGCAATCCTTAGCTGCTACAGTCTATTGCTTTCATTAGTAATTTTGGTCCCAAAATATTTTGTGTGATGTTAGAGGATTTGTTCTCAAAATAAAACACATCCTGGACTCTAAGGAAAACAATCCTGAATTAACTGAAATCCAAACCAAAACAAATGTGACCTCAAGAAGGTGGAATTAATTCCTATGGGTTACATTAAATTTCAGTGTTTATCTGAGGACATTTGCATGTGTGCCCGATGTTCAAACTCTCTTTACTTTAGGTAGAGACCTAGGAATTTAATTTGCCTAAACATTGTTACCTAAAGTATGTGAAATGTCCCAGAGTATCTGAGATACTTGCACAGGACTAGTGGAAGAAGGACAGGACCTATGGAGGGCACACACATATTTGGAAAGACAGTCACAGGCTAGACCTATGCAGACGTAACTGATTTGCACCTACATCTCCAGGTAGGCTCCATCTTCAAGGGCTTTCCCTGTGGGGTGAGTCAAACTTCGGTAATTTAATCTGTGACTGAACCTCACTGTCTGTAGTAACAGGAGTTGTTTCATCTCAAAAGAGGTGTGTAGGTATGCAAATTTGTCTTCTCTTGAGCTAAGAAAAAAACAAAGGACATACGAACAGGTAAACACCAGCGAGATAAAGGTAAACTGAGTGCAGTTTAATTGATTGTCCTGATTTCAATGTGACAAAGGCAGCACTGGATTTTCATTAAAATTTACAAAAAACCAGCAAAGGTTACAAACAGTTCAGAGCACTAATACACCCTCATTACCAAATTCCTTTTATATGTTTAACCATATTCATTTAGCATTCAGTTAAAAAGAACAGCAGGGTTCTCTTGAACCTGTCACTAGTGATTTATTAAGTTCATTTTATATTCATTTGTTTATAGATCAAACATGGAGAAGAAAGGCTCAACAGTATTGAACACATTTAACAAAAAAAAAACCCCAAAACGAAAAAAAACCAACTGGGTATTTAATTTTACATCGTGCTAGGTTACATGTTTTTAGAAGGAAAACAATAATTAAATTTAAGCAACTGGCCTGATCAAGGATAAATGATCTCTCCCTCTTAAATGCCTCTGAAATCAATATGCCTATTTAGAGTGAGACAACAGTTCCTGAAAAAAACATGGCATCTTCTTGATGGAGGACTAAGACTTCACTATGTGTGTGGTTTGCAGTAGTGAAAAGTTGAAATCAGTTGTTGAAAACTGATTTCCTACATTCATGTAACACCCACTGGTGAATCAGACATTGGGCTTGCTGGAAATATGTCTAAAGCACAAATCAGTGCCTAGAAATGTTGTGTCTCACAGCTACTACAAAAGCATTTCTGTCTCTTACCAGAATTATTCCTCACTTCAGAGCAGCAGCTGGAAAAAAACGCTAAAGTACTATTTAAATACCAACAGCAAAATTTATGAAACGTCATAAAAAGATGCTCTTAATTTTATAAGGAAGAGCATGGTAATGAAGAATATAGTTGTCAAAGAATTTAAAATTTTCACTACTGTGAAAATATTTTCAGCTTGAAAAATATTTTCACCTTGAAAAAAATTATATTTTCTTATTTTAAATGTCTGAAAAAAAATGGACATTTTGTAAACTTTTCATAAGGAAAAATAGTTAAGAATTTTCATTTCCTCATATGGTCAGCTCCGCAACAAGGCATCTGACAGTGACTCCTGGAAGGAAAACAAGCTTGCACCTGCAAAGAACCAACCACTGCAGCAGGAAAAGTTGCTGAAGCTGATGCACTGTTGTAGAAACACATCTGGAAACTTTCCAATTTATTAATTAGATAATAGCATATAATATTTCTTTTGTTGTTCATGCATAGACTTCTATTTTTTGATTTGAACACTATTCCTCATTAAACTGGAACAATAGCAACAATAGGACAACAGAAAAGGTCTTGGCATTTTGAGATTATTTTGCCCATTTGAGCTACACGTACAGTTTTTGCATGATGTTTGCTCTGAGACATTATAGAAATGCAATTCTCTTAACAATGGCTGAACAAAACTTTAAAATAAATACTATTTAGCAGTTAAAGTATATTAACACATTGCCTTTATTATTGAACTGTCTTTACTACTGTATGGAATTAATCATGCATTCAATTAGAAAATAAGTAGGTATTCTGGTATAAATATATGGGTATATATTATAATAACAAATCATTACAGATATCCTTCATAATAGGCTGAATTAAAATCTGAGCATGTGGGAACCTTGTTGCAAACCCCATATATTTGGCTGTAGTCAAGATTTTACATGGGTGCAAAACAGCCACTTTCTGGATAGCAAAAGTGGTCTTAAGGCTATATGTAGGAAATGCAAAATATGATTACAAATTCATCCTATTAAGGAAAGAATATCTTTGAACTAACTGGAAAGAAAAACCTACATTAATTTTACAATGGATGCTGGTATATAACTAGACTTTTCCCCTTCCCCCTGTAATATAACAGAAAAAGAACAAAAATTACCTTGGAGTTAGTCTCTAATAAAATAAATTTCAGAATCACTCGTGCACAGTTGCCTAGTGTCTCCTTTTGGCACTTTGGATATGATTACTAACTCACCAACACACACCTCCTCTGCCCCTTCTGAAACCTCCCCTGCACATTATATCAATACTGGGACTAACGTTAAGTACCAAACTTTGCTATTTTTTCCTCTCTCAATCATCTCACATTTAAGAAAAACAAAACAAAAAAGAAAACATCAGCTTTGGCTTCCACAATTCTGGTCAACGATTTTTCACACCACATGCTTGCGAGTGTGGCTTTATTTTAAAGAATAACCTGAGTCACAATGTTGCTATCTCAAATACACTTTTAGTCATTTTTAGAATTATTCAGATATGTCCTTGTTTGAATGTATACCGGTGGCTTTTATCTCTGTATTTCAGTGGGATTCATCATTCACAGTACAGTCATATGTAGTGTAACGCTTTATTAGTGTCATCATTTTTTTCAAACAGGAAAAAACGCTTCAAAGAGCAACTGCTAAGAGCACAGAAGTATAAAAAAATGTTATGTGCTCTCACTGTTTATCTCAGTTTCAATAGCACTGTTACAGAAAACACTCTGACTAATTTGAAAAGAGCAAGACATCCTGGGGAAATTATATTTTTACTCAGCCAATGGAAAACATATCCAAAAAAAGTGAAAGTAAATACCAAAGCAAAATGCATGTTCTTCAAAACTAACAAAAACACAGGGTGTAACATTGTGAAAGCATAAAAGTATATTTTAAAAAGAGATCATAAGAATAAGTGTTTGTTTACTTCATGAAAAACAAACAAGGGATACATCATTTCATAACAGCACATTCAAATAAAGGATCAGGTTAAACACAGAGAAAGCAGAGAATATAACGTTATTACAGATGTTATGAAATTCAGTCATTAAAATAACATGAGCAACAAGAGATTATCAACTCAAACTCACCAGGGAGTAGTCACATAAGAACCTAGATAAGAATAGATTAAAATTTAAAATATGAAGAAATATGACATCCACATTTGGTATCTGAATGACATGAGGAGCATTGGTTACAAATTTTCAGACTGTCACATATAAAACATGTACAGCACTTGAAAGATTAGAAAATCTTTTGTCTTTTTTAAGGATGCTGCTAAAGTCAGTCAGATTCCTTCTGATAAGGAAGATTGCCTGAGGTTGGTGGCCCTGCCTGTGGCAGGGGTGTTGGAGCTCTATGATCCTTGGGGTCCCTTCCAACTCATACCATTCTATGATTCTATGATTCTATGAAAGTTTCAGGATTACAGTATTGCTCATTACAACTCGATGTTGTGCCAGTCGTGGAATAGACACCTTCCTGTTCAGTAAGTTTTGTTTGAGTTCTCACAGTACCTGTAGCAAAGTGCCTTTCCTTTCAGGAGTGAATAGTTGTGGATAATATTTCAGCAGCTTTTGACCACACAGTCATAAAAAATGACCTTTGAAATCTGACTTTTCTCCCATAACAGTATTTCCCACAGCATACACTTCCCTTCTGTATTTTCTAAATTGTCAATGGATAGTTAGAAAAAAATTGGGGTTACAGTAATTTGTCTCCTTTTCATAAACTAAGTGTCAATGATGGGATAATAATGAGAGGTATTTTAGCTGAAATCTGCAAGACTGTACTTGGTTTATATTAATTTCAATTTCCTTCACCCAGAGAATTCTCTGTGACTTTGTTACTGTGTATTTTGGGAAGTTGTGTCCATACAAGTTAAACTGTCATGTTAGAAGTAAAGTAAGGTTAAAAACAGAAAGCCGGAACTATGCTTGGTTTCAAGACTGCATTTACCCAGTGCAGTAGGAGTTTAAGCATCTGTTAACGATTTTTTGTTAATGATTTTATGTTATCTACACTTAAGTTCATTGCATAGGTAGTCTGGGTCATTGACACTCGAAATGCAGAATAGCTTAGCTCCTTATTAAGCATTCCTGAGACAAACCCTGTAATTAGGTTGTCAGTATTTACACAGTCTCAAAGTCCATTTTTTGCTTCTGATGAGGTGCTCTTCACTGCCATTGTCGTGTGAAAAAGTTTAGAGATCTGCCAGTTCTTAGGTGAAATTACTTTTTTCCTTACATTGAAAAAGTTAAATTCTAGCCCAAATTTAACACTGTATAGATGTGAAATTATGTACCCACTATGTTAAAATTACTTGAATTTTTTAACTTACTTGAAACCAAAAGGAGATTCAGGGACTTTAAAAAACAACTAACCAACCAACAAACAAAAAAACTCACCAAAATAGTTCGGGGTCTGTCCTCCCTGAAAGCTTAATTTAATTATACATTGAAAGGCAACCCCTGTTCAAAATATTCACTAATTGATGCTGTCCTAAAATCTTTAATGCAGTCTAAATGAGGTCTATCTCTCTGTCCTCACATCTCTGCACAAATGAAGGAATGAGATCCTGCAATTTTGGAGGGGCAGAAGAAAAATAGTTTTTTCCACCCAGAATGGATTTTATAACTGAAAAGCAGATTTGTACATCACCTAAAAATAACCCAAGAAATGGGTGACAGATTCCAAATGTAATTTAGAAAATCAGCAGATTAGGTTCCACGTAAGTCATCACCTATTCATCTATGTTCATGCTGAAACTTTCATAGAATCATAGAATCATAGAATCATAGAATGGTATGAGTTGGAAGGGACCCCAAGGATCATAGAGCTCCAACACCCCTGCCACAGGCAGGGCCACCAACCTCAGGCAATCTTCCTTATCAGAAGGAATCTGACTGACTTTTCTTCTCATTCCACCTTTTATTTTTTTTTTCTTTTCACCTCAGGAATGAAAATTCCAGAAACCCAGGAAAGACAAACTAAACTCCTTTGCCTTCTTAATTGGGGATAACTGAGGTAGGACAGCATATGGACTACAGTACATAAAAAATGAACAGTATTAAAATTACGTTGCCTGCTGCTAACCTGATGCCATTACTGGCCAAGCACTCTCTGCTTAATGAACACATATATTTAGAATTCATGCCTGTAGCATTAGGAAACCTTGATTCCTTTTTCCAAAGCATTAACCAAGATAACAAGGAAAGTAGTACAGAATCTCATTAAAAAGAAGCATGAACATAGATGAATAGGTGATGACTTACGTGGAACCTAATCTGCTGATTTTCTAAATTACATTTGGAATCTGTCACCCATTTCTTGGGTTATTTTTAGGTGATGTACAAATCTGCTTTTCAGTTATAAAATCCATTCTGGGTGGAAAGCAAAGTAGAAAGTGTCTAGTAGAACCTCCTGACCAAAACAGGATCAACATTGAGTTCGGACCACATTGCTTAGGACTTTATCTAGTCAAGTTTTGAAACCCACCAAGGACAAAAGCTCACAATGTCCCAGGGCACTGTGTCACAATGCTTTATTATCCTTAGAATGAATTTTTCCTTTTTTTTAATAGCCCGTTGGAACCTTTGCTGCTGTAATTTATGACCAGTGTCCTGAAGCTGAATCTTTCCATGCTGAACAATATAGTAATCTCAGCCTCTCTTCTCAGGAAAAGTGTTTTAGCTCCTGAACAGCTTGGGGACCTCCACTGAAATTGCTATAGCTTGTTGGTTTCTTTCTTGAATTGCAAGGTTCAGAATTGGATACAGTATTCCAGATGCAAGTGTCAAGTAAAATGACAAATAATTAGTGTCAAGCTCATCCTGCTTCCACCTCCTCTGTACTGCCTCTTTACATCAGACTTTGGTCACTTGATTTCCTGAGCATTGGAGAAGACAGTATCTGTGCTTGTATGACATTGCTCTTTAATATCTGTCTGTTGTGTTGGACTACTTTGTCCCTCAGAGCAGTTGCCACGTGATGACACCTGTCAGTTCCTTGAGAAAACAGGTCTGATGCCATCCTGGTGAGTAGAACTTGTTTCCCAATTCACCCAATCTACCATTTGGGAGATCTGTTAAATACATAAGTCAAAAAAGTAAGTCTATCCCTTTGTGAGAGCATTTTAAATATTTATAGGCTTTAAAGAAATTGTGAGTCATAAGGCATTTAAACCGTGAGGTTTATCCTTCTGATCATCTAAGCTACTCATAGCTGGATATGCAGGAATGTGTGTGCAACTGAGACTGATCTCCTCGGGCAACACAAGATAGTGTGGAATTCATGACTGGCACAGCAAGATCCTCCTCCCACCTCCAGTGTGAAAATCAAACTCCATTCATGGGTCATTTAATATCTGTGTGCAGAGATAAATATATTTTAAGCATCACTGAGCCAAAATCTTAAGTAACAAAATTTCCTTTCCATTTCAGACAGCCTCAATCTCTTGAAACTTGCATTATGCACATTTTATTCTGGTTAATAACTGCAGCTGCAGGTCACAAACGATTAAAATAAGCCTCAGTAACTTCCAGTTCATTAAGGCAACCAAAGTACCAGAAAAAATATTTGGCTTCTTCACAGGGCTTAGACACTCCTAAAATATTTTTTTGCCTTTGAACTTCAATTGATATTAATAAACAGTAAAGCAACCCTGCTCATTGTTTATTACTGTGTTTTAAATAATGAAATATTCATTTATGTTCTGATATATATATACACACGTATACAAAGCCACACACATTTATTTTGTTAACCCTCTATTTATGTGAACAGCTGGTCAGTTGGAAGACAGGTTTCCTTTTAAACTCATTTGAATTTGGCTTAAAGCTTGAATTAGTCTTTAAATTCTCTGGTGTTACTCATGCTATCATCAGGTACATAAACTCACTGAATATTCTATTGCAAAGGAGAGATAAGAGGAAAAGGGAAGTAGCACTACAAACCTGAAAACTGAAGTTGTTTGCCAAGATAACATATAGATATTGTAATGTTGGTTAAAATGTCCTCAAAAGCTGTCCCTGGCTACAGTTAAAAAGGTATGGGTTTGTAGAACCTTTCCATTCAGAGAGAGTAAAACACCTTTTTTTCGGAAGTGTGAGCTGTGCTTTGAAATACAAGTAACATGCAGGTAAGCACAGAGAAATCCTTATGCCTAACACTAACAAGCATTTTTGCAAGGAGAGTGATCCTTGCAAAGTTCTTTTCTAAACTCTAAAGCAATCTTGCTATCACATGAATACAATCTTTCCACTCTGTCACTCCTGATTTCCTCATTTAAATAGCTTTTTCTAAAAGAATATATAGTTGAAGATTCAAAAAAATATCAAACCCAAACCCAGACCTAATGCTGAAATGTAGCTTTTTATCTGCAGTTTGTAAATTCATGAAATTTCATTTGACACTAAATCATGTCATAAAGTTATTTTTTCTACATAAACATTTATATATTGAGAGAGGAACCCTGAGGAGAAGGACTTGGAGGTGTTGGCTGATGAAAAGTTCAACATGAGCCGGCAATATGTGCCTGCAGCCCAGAAAGGCAACTGTACCCTAGGCTGCATCAAAAACACTGTGATCAACAGGTCAAGGGAGGTGATTCTGCCCCTCTACTCTGCTCTCATAAGACTCCACTGGTAGTGCTGCATTCAGGTCGGCGTGCCCACAGAAGAGGGACATATTTGAGTCCAGAGGAGGGCCACAAAGATGATCAGAGGGCTGGAGTACCTCTTCTGTGAAGACAGGCTGAGAGAGTTGGGCTTGTTCAGTCTGGAGAAGGGAAGGGGGGACCTTATAGAAGCCTTCCGGTACCTGTAGGAGCCTGCAGGAAAACTGGGGAGGGACTCTTTATCAGGGAGTGTAGTGACAGGATGAGGGGTAATGGGTTTAAACTGAAAAGGAGGAGGTTTAGATTAGATTTTAGGAAGAAATTCTTTACTATGAGAGTGGTGAGTCACTGGAACACGTTGCCCAGAGAAGCTGTGTTCACCTTCTCCCTGGCAGTGTTCAAGGCATGATGTGACAGGGCTTTGGGCAACCTGGTCTAGAAAAGGGTGTCCCTGCCCATGGTAGGGGAGTTGGAGCTAGATGATCTTCAAGGTCCCTTCCAACCCAAACCGTTCTGTAATAAAATCAAGATTATATATTAGTGGTTTATAATTGATTACCTCCATACCTGAGAAGAATTGAAGATTGGCTATTCTACAGCAGGATGCTTCTAATGGTCTGTGTATTCCTATACAGTAGAACATGGTTAGTTTTATGAGAAAACACAATTAAGAAACACCTAGGATAACTATAGAGTGCTGTGGTAATTCCAATAAACATAACATTATCTAAATAGCTAATGGAAATAACAAGACATATTTTCAAATAATAATCTAATATGAGAGAAGAAACAATTAACCTTATTAGGGGCTACTAAATCACAAGATCTTTAGATATAAACCTTCAAATTGCTGTCAAACACTACATCGTCTGTTCTGCTTTGCAGAAGGATTCTCTTTTCAGCATTTAAATAATCAAACAGTACTGAAAAGAGGAAAAAAAGTAGTAACATGTTGTACACTTTATTTTGCGCTACTGCTAATTAATGCTAATTAGTATCCTTCATTAAGAAGTTTTCAATCTGTAATGGAAAGAACATAGAATGTTGTGAAATAGTCATAGTAGTGTTAGAACTTGCAGCACTATGACAATTAAGGTGACAGAATAAATGACACTTTCTTTTTATGTCCCATAAAAGACGAATTTTCAAACCTAGAAATGATCAGACTACCATCAAATGGTCGCAATACACAAGAAATCTGCTTCTTGGGGTTTGCACCATAGTGAAATATGGAACGCTGATTTCAAGTTATGTTTTTTACTGGACTTTTAAAATGCTAGAGAATTATTCAATTTGTTATTCTTTTAATACTTAAAATAAATATAGAAGTTGTTTTAGTTGCATGTTGTTCAGTAGTCCGTTCATTAAATACATGGCTGTGTGAGTAGCTAGGTGCATCCACACTCAAAGCCTCCTTTGATGTGTAACTTTAGGCTTCCTAGTATTTCCCTAGGATAGATGTTTGTGAATAAAACAAGGGGAATGATACTTTATTTTCCTCTTCAGCTTCCTTTTTCATATTGTCGATCTCATCACCTATTTTCTCCCTTTTTTATTTATGTTAAGGATGTTTCTTCATCCTAGGTTTCCCACAGCAGAGTCTCATGCTCTAAGTCCTACAAGATAATTTCTTTGAGTGGTAGAGCTGTCATAACATCTCTAGCTAGGTGCCTCTATTGAGGCACTCTGAGCAGAGACATCTCTGAGTAACTATACTCTCACATTCTAAGTTCCCATCCCCTTGTGCAGCAGCTGAGACCAATAGTAATGTTAGGGTCTGGGGGCTTCCCTTCTTCGATAGGTCCTTTCCTTGTCTATATGTAGGCTATTTCTTTTCTTACCTCTAAAGTTGCCACTTCTGCTGAAGGTTATGGCTTCCACGCCTTCTGGCTTGAACCAGCTCTGGAGCTTTCTTTTACTTAACAAAAATTCAACCTATTTGTGTGAAAGTTCGAGGTTTATGGCCTAAGGTTTCAGCAAATTTAGCCACTTACGCCAATCAGCAATTACCACCTATGCTAAGCTTGACAACTAATGTTTCCTAACATTTATTACCTTAAAAAATTTAAGAAGCTTACAAGCCAGGTCTATCTCCCTCTCTCTTTTTTAGAAACATTACGTAGCATTCGAAGCCTAAAAAAGCTATTTAATAGAGTGTTTCTGTACAATCAAATGACAAAGTACATCTCTTTCCACCAGACAGGATATTCAGCTTTGAGTGAATTTATTAAATTAAACGCAATTTCCAGGTCTACTAATATTTATCAAACCAGGCACGTTTATCAAATCCGGATCTCCTAAGTAACTGGACAGCTGCACTAAGTACTTTGTCTAAATCAGACCTGGATCTGGTGGTTGAGGAACGGGCTATGAGGGCTTTATCCTTCCCTATGCACCACCACTTACTGCTTCCCTGCCGTGGCACTGTGAACTCATTCATACTCCACATAGCCTGCAGCCACCAGCCAACCCCTTTGCACTGTCTGCTGTTGACAGGGTGCAAGAAAAGATGTGGCGCAGTGTAGCACACACACCACCCTGTTTGTAGCTCTGTCCAACAGTGGGATGGTTCAGCTCTTTCATTTTGCTAGATCCAGACAATTTTGTTATTGAATACTTGGCAACCGGAACACCTTGCTACCTTTTTTTCCTTAGTATCTTTTGCTATGTGATTAAAGCCCTCTTTTTTAGTAATGACTCTGCATTTTATGGAATAGTTCTTTCTACTATCAGAACTGTTTTCCTTTTTCCAACATTCCCTTTTTATCTCTAGATGAGAAATAATTCTTAAAATTTCCTGGCTTTAATTTCTCCATCAAGAAAATTAAGGAAGATTGCTAATAGCATTTAATAATAAATAAGAAAAAACTAATAATATGTGATTTTAAATAATAATACCATTTCTTCCAGTAACTTAAAACACCCACTTTAAACAATGTTTATTTTCTTTGGCTGCTGTATGGAGTAAGGTTTCTGATTTTCCTATCTACAATCCAGTTCCTTGTGAGCCACATGCACTGGTGTGTATAACCTTGTTTCCTAAATGATCACCAGCCTTTTGTCTTCCTATAAGCTGCAGTTCTCAGGTGTATCTTCTCTGTGGCCCACCACCTCTGCCCTTACTACTCATGGCAGTGATCATGGGGAAGGCAGTAGTAGCAGGCACTCACACACAGGCAGAATCTACTTTTTGTGAGACCCTCTCTTGGGGGACCCACTAAAAGCATGTGAAGAACTGGCAGAAACCCCTATCCCGTTCTCCCCCCTCCCCCATGACATCTGGGGTAGAAGAAGGGAGAAAAAATCATGAATAAAATTGAATCGGTGAAGGAGGGAGGGGGAGAGGGAGGTGTTTTAAGATCTAGTTTTACTTCTCATTATCCTTCTCTGGTTTCTGTGTGTATGCAGTGCAGTGTAACAAATTAGTTGGTTTTCTTTTTTATTCCATGTTGAGTCTATTTTGCCCGTGATCTGGAATGATCTCTCCCTGTCCTTATCTTGACTCCTAAGCCTCCAAATATATATTTTCTCCCCCATCCAGCTGAAAATTGAAATGATAGAGCAATGGTGCGCATCTGACTTCCAGCCAGGGTGAAACCATCACACTAGTTTGATCAGAAAAAAGTTACTCTGTCATTTTTTTCAAAAGTGTTTGATACTAAACTATTTATTTTAACTGTAAGAGTAAAAATGTGATCTCCCTTTCTTCCCTTAAATTTTGTCACACAATTAAACAGACATCCAAACTGCTCTAATTTGAATTTTCAATCTGCCAATAAAAATAGGATAAAAATAGGTCTCAGTAAAAAAACATTATTGTTTGTGGAATTAATGGTTCACCTGACAAAATATTCAAAGAAGAGGGTTACATTTCCAAGAAAAATCTAAATTGTCGTGAATGAAAAACATCTTAATGCAGGAAATAGGTATTCAGTTATGGATGTTTCAGTTTTGCAGGAATTTTAATACACCAGGAGGTTTGACAAAATAGTAAGATTAATAAAGGACCCTGCAATATCTCTCAAGATTTTTCTATTCTACCAGAGATTGCTGTGCAATGACAAGCATCAGTCTAGAGCACAGCTTGAAGGTTCACATTTTAATTTTTCTTAGAAATAAAGTGAAAAAAGAAAATTAAGGTTGCTTTTTGTCAGCAAAATATCTTTATGGTTTGAACTTTTTACAGTCATCATGGACATTAGCTTAATAAATTATTCTGGCTGTTCTCTCTCCAGGTAAAATAAGATTATAAAATCTTAAATCTGTCAGGTTTCACTTTCTAATAGGAATTTAGCTAAGGAAAACACTCCCAATTCCCCCCCCAACTCTAACCCCCTCGTTTTAATCTTCCCCACAAATTATAACAGCCCTGAGTTCAGTGTTCATTTCAGCTACACTGTAATTTCTTTTTATCTGCTGTGAAGTCTGAAAATATAAATAGTCTGTCTCTTACAGGAAAGAATCTGGGTAAACTAATTGCCCAATGTATCCTAGGACTGTAATCCATGCTTCATTTCTATGGTGACATTTATGATGCTGGTTTTCATCTCACTGCAGTACACCTCATGTTAAAAACAAGCAAACAAACAAAAAAATCAACCCAAACAAAACAATTAAAATTTGCTCCAATAAAACAAAGGAGCAAAACACTTATTGCATTAATTGAATTACATACAGAAGTAAGTTAAAAATACTTGAACATACTTCTTCAACAGGACCTGGAGCAGTGTACAAGTAAAGCACAAATAAGAGTAAATCTAACCTTACTTTAGAATTTTCTGCATTTTTGAGTCCTCATCTGGGGGTGGATCAGGCAGGTCTTCCCCATCCAACCACACCTAACACCTGGCTGAGAGGACCTGCCTTGTCCACCTCATGGGCAGTCCCCACACTTAGAATTTACTGATTATTTATGGAATATATTTAAATATTGAAGACATTGAATTCTCATTAAATAATTAACTTCCACAAAACAGAAGTATTCAGCATGTGTACTTCTGCCTGATATATCAATAAAAAATCAAAACTAGGGACTTCTGACAGAAGCCTGGTTGCAGGATTTACATTGTGAATCAGCAAGGAGATGAGAGCATGGAGCCCTCTTGTTAAAAGATTTGACTTTCTAATTGTACAATCTTTTCGTCCTAAAGGCTAGATTTGGAAGTGACCAAGGTTACCTAGGCAAGATTTCCAACATAAAATTCTGTAGGGGTAGAAAGAAAATATTGCAAAGTTACATGGTAAAACAAGCAACATGTTCCCTATGGCAAGCAGAATAGCAGGAGGGTTTTATGTACCACTTACTGCTACCGCATCCAGACTATTTTTTGTGGTAGGTTCTGAGGTTGTTTAGCCTGTAGTTGGGTGCTGGAGGTACCATTCTATCAAATTAAATATAGAAAGGAAGAAAAGCAGGATAAAAACACTGTTATCTGTGTCTAGACTTGCACAAAGCTAGATACAAGTCCTGAATTTTTTATCTTCTTTTTCTTTGTCTCTTTTCATTGCAAAGATGTTCTTAGATGCATGCGTTGGAATGACCATCAAGAAACATCAGTCAGGATTAGTGTGATAAACATGTACATACATGAGGCTTAACATCAGTATCCAGGGTATTCAAAAATTTCCCGATGAGGTAAATGAGATGGATAGGGAAGAATGCTTTCTGCCAATCTTCAGTCTGATTTACAGATGAAATAAATAAAAACAAAAATAGAAATATCACAACATGTTAGGAAGAGCTGTTTGGGCCCTCCCCAGATCCAAATCCACATATTTGAAATAGGTGAAGACCAGAAATATAGCATCTGATTTTCAAATGTATCCATACGTGAAAGGGAAGATAAGTATAAAAAAGGAAATGAATAAGCCCAAGGCTCATGAAAGAAGCAAACAGTTAAAAGCTGAAACCCTGAGCTACATTCAGAACTGGAAAAAAGTCTCCAGGTTTAATTAGTGATTAATTAAAGAAGAATCTGAACAAGTGCATGGCTGTTCAAAATCCAAGCCCAAATGACACAGTGAGTCCCAGCTG
This sequence comes from Porphyrio hochstetteri, assembly GCA_020800305.1. Classification (NCBI taxonomy): domain Eukaryota; kingdom Metazoa; phylum Chordata; class Aves; order Gruiformes; family Rallidae; genus Porphyrio; species Porphyrio hochstetteri. The sequence continues at coordinate 39,070,295 of CM036905.1, forward strand.
ATTATTATCTATGGTGGCTGGTCAACCCAGCTTCCTGCAAACTTTGAGCTAAAATATTGTCCAGGACCATAGCCATTGCCAACCCCATCACACGAAAATACCAAGAGCATAAATATCTTCATGGCCTTTTATTTGAAGCCGATAAAACAAACAAACAAACAAAAGCTTCATAACATAAATGAAAATCAATTGCACAATTACCTTTTTCCTGGGTAGATTAAAAAAAACCAAACAAAACCCAACAAACCAACAAAAAAAGATAAATTGACATCAACAAAACCCTTATGTCATTTGACTGGGTTTTTTTTTCTCTGTTTCTGTATCGCCTTTCTGCTTGCCTCATAGCCAAGTAGGACAAAACCAAAAGATTTAGCAAAACCATTTCTTTCCTATTCATGTTGCCAGCTGCCCCTTCTGAAGGTCACAGCTGAGATTTCTCAGCCAACCTTGATTTTCTTGTGACAAAATTTACCTGAAGTCTTCAGCAAATAATACTAGTCATAAAGGAATAAACACTCCAGTTTTATCTTTTAAAACTCATAAGGTTTAAAGGTTTATATTAACGGTGGTGGTTTGTTTCACCTTGACAAAGTCAGTATATCTGCAAAATTTCATTTTCTTTAGCTATCAAACACAAATAATAATAATAAAAACCTTATTTCAGTGATATTGTGTCAGTGAAAAGCAAGGGAAAGCTGTAAAGGAAATATGTAAATGGAAATATATAAAATATTATATTATATATATAGCATTGGTAGAGAAAGTGAACTTTAAATAAATATTAGGAAGAGTGATGTTAAAAGTATGCAAAATAACTTTATGTAGAAGAAAAAATCTTGATGTTCATCCCAGTTGCTTCAGAGAGAAACATGGTTAGAAAAATTACAAATGTGTATTGTAAAGCACTTCTTCACATAACAGATAACATCCATTTGTCTCATAGAGATGTTATACCATTTGAAATGGTTGAGTGAACCTCTGGCTCATTCTCCAGGGGAGTGTACCCCTTTTGTGAATCTCAGTCCCAAATGTTTGTCTTCAGTATACTAATGTGTTAGAAATGGCATTAAACACCTCAGACCCATGTGTCACAGGTAAGGGAAAGTGATTATCAGGTGAAAGTCTAAAAAGAAGTATTGAAATAATTGAAAATAATGAAAGAAAGCCAACTAAACTTCCTATTTAGTATTGAATACGTTTTCTTATTTTTCAATGCAAGGTTATCACACAGAATTGCAAGAAATTTTCACTTATAAAAATATATAAATTAAGTGCTTATAGATATACTTATAAAAGTGCTCCTTTTCTTTATACCTTCCCTTGAGGTGTTCAGTGGTTGTTTGCTTGTGTGTTGGAACACACAGCTAGATGGAGCTCAGATCAGATCCTGTGCAAACATTTCCATATTCGAGTCCTGTTTTCTGTTTCCACTCCCTGAGATGCATTTTCTAATTCCACAGGCTATGACTGCAAGCAGAAGATTTTATTTGCCATCAGGGAGGGAGTTAACAGAAGTAGTTCTTCATCCCTCTAGATGACATAAAAGACTGGAGAAAAAAATCTGTGCAGACTTGGAATTTGATACAGGCAGTATACCCCTATGCTGAGTATCCAGCTGAAGAGTGACATTAATCATGCACAGTCTTATCTAAACTCAGCAAAATCTCTGGAAAGTCTTTCATGGATGGATGTCAGTAGCTGAAACAAGATTTACTCCTGTGGGAACAAAAAGATGTATAGAATGACTTGGGGAAAAAAGAGGTTTTTTCCCAGCTTCTTTTTCTGTTACAATTGGTCACATGTTTTGAAATCACGTACCAGCATAAACTTTGTTATGTCTGTTGGGGAAAAGCAGAGGTTGATAAAGAATATAACCCATCATTTTAAAATGCCATATTATGTGCTCTAAGAATATCGTTTATTTTGAACTGTTGACAATTCCAAGCAGAAAATACCCTGAAATTTGCATCTAAATGGTGCTCTATTATATTTTCTGGTTTGCTGTCCTGCAATGTGGATAAATTGATGTCTTTAAGGCTAAATCATGAGACTTCTTAGGATATCCTACACCCTTATTTCTTTCAGCAACCTAGGGAGTGATAATGCTACTGCACCTTGAGTAGGCTTAAGTCCCACAGGTGTCATTCAATTATTTTTCTTTTATTCTATATTCAGACGTTGTGGAGTTTGTTTTACAAGAGGAAGGGTCTCAGATACCAACTGATTGGCTGCTTTCATATACAGAAATCATTTGACTACCAGTATGACATGTCTAAATGATCTACTGTAACGCCCTGCAGATAATGAGAATGTTAGGGGTTTGTGGGATTTTTTCTATATGTAACTCTTATTAGTTTCTTCCTATAAGTATGTTACATGAATAATGGAAAGGGATTAATATGTCCACACTTAACACATCTTCTATAGCTCTCAAGTATTTTTTAAATTATTTTTTAATTCTATACTGTTCCATGAATGGTAACTGTACTCCTAAGAAACTATATATATATTCTATCTTTAACGATCATACAAGAGAACACCCTTTATTGTACTGAAGTACAAGAAATTAGCAAACCCTTACTTTCAGATCATGTTTTAATAGTAACATGAAGCATGAAAACAAAATTTGATTTATGCGGTGTCCTATTTTTATATTGGCAACTTGATAAAATCAGTTACTATTTATTTCAGTTCTGTTTTACTGTTTTGGAGTTCACAATCTGTAGTGATGTTCTTACTCTAGATCTCTCACCATTTATAAACACTTTCTGTATTTGACTCTTTCAAGCTATGATTTATAGTCTATCTGCATTCCACTGAAACCTGGTATTCATTGGCTTTCCTTAAACTTAAGACTTTGTTCAAACATTATTATGAAAGAGAATACAGTGTCAAGATAAATTATGTCAACATAACTTAAAGTTTATTTATGTGAAACCTACATCTAGATGTGTAGATTCTGACATGAAATATTTTAGTTGCGATAGAGATATGAAATATTTTAACTATGATAGAGATATTGACTTTTACTTTGGGGTACTATCAAACAAGAATGGTATTGTTGCTGTATTTAACAAGTAATTGTTCAATAACAGAAACTGAAGTTGTCACATTAGTGTTACTAAATAGCCTGTATGGACTCGGATTGCCTTTTAGTCCCATTTATTATCTGCCAGCTAGATCTATCTGGAGGATTATACTCATGAAACCAACACAAATTCTAGATCTCTGCTGATCACAACGGGAATTTAGACACTACCTTATATGTTCACACCTACAACACAGGTTGAAGAAGCCAGATATAATGCCCTGAAAATTCTCAAGTGACATGAGATACTGATAACTAGGCAACTTAGTGATATTTTCTGATTTAGATGTCTTACATTTGTATCTCACTGTATCTGTATCTAACTGTATCTGTAGAGCAACTGTATTTCACCTGTCACTATGTTCCAGTATAGTCAGTCATTTTCATTGACCCCAGACAGGGTCAACCCACCACAATGTTCTTCCACTCCATTATGTGTTTGCAATAAAGCACACTAACCCAGAATATGTGATATGCTATAATATCTTGCTCTGTCCAAAAGCAGTGAAAGAAGCTTTCTGAAACTCAAGACCTTAACAGAGTCTGAGAAAATGCAAAGAAACAAGCTACATCTTTGAGCACCTAGAATTGCACCTCTCAGGGAGGAAAAAAAAAAAAAAAAAGAAGAGGTTGAAATTTGTCTTTTTCCCAATTTAGGATTCAGATTTCTGAAGTGAAACGGAAAACACCATAGCATCTTTCTTAGGTGTGTGTATATTTACGATCAAGCTAATATGTAGGTGGTTGCATTGCTCGTTTACTTTACTGCATTAAGAACTCAGCTGGTAAAATCCCACAAGGAATAGATCTCAGTGATAGCAAAAACTTCTTTGCAGGAAAATAACTTCTCAGTGAGATACCTTCATGTTTCAGTATAAATTGACTGCTTGGTTACTCATGTCCCTGGAAATTATAAAGTTAAACGAGAAATTGACACAGATGCAAAGAAAACAGTTGGTTGAGAAACAATATATTAGAAGACTAAAGTTGATTCTCTTTAGAATTCAAGCAGGATAATTTGAAGCTTTTGCAGAATACATTAGAGGCAGATTAGCTATTTGTAAATGCCTTTAAAGCAAAGGAGATTTAAAAAATAAAATTATTGATATATTGTATAAAAACTATGCCAAAAATTCTTGGTTATTCTGGCAATGAAGGGCTAACCTTTATCCCTAGAGTGGAAGTCATTGGCTCACAGAAAAAGAAAAGATTTTGTTCCAAAAAATCTTCAAGAATTTTTAGAGGAGAGATGAGGGAATAGAAACAAACAATAGCCAGATGCTAAGCCATATGCCAGACATACTTCTTCGAAGATCTCAATCCCATGTACACCTAATATGTGAAAAGTAGCTGATCTGGAAGATATAGAACTAACACTGTCAAAAAGAGGAAAAGTCATTCTTAAGTGATTCTCTTTAAATCAATTATCATAGAGGAAAAAATAGACTATGCTATTCCTGATATATTGATATAATTTATTTAGCAAGTGTGCTTCCTACTGTATTGGTTAATTGTTACATTCATCATATTCAATAATATTTAGAATACAATATCTGTTATTTGAGTCCGACAACCAGAAATTATTGACCTGTTCAGGTTTGTAACTCAAGAGCACTATACAGTACATTGTTCTAATGCTGATGACAATGAAGTTGATTTATCTGACAATTAAAACTATTCCTGATTTTTTAAAATAATCTCAAAATATTTTAGAAGAAAGTAGTACAGAGAAAGATAATACCCTTTTTACATTTTTAGGAATACAAATTTGAAAAGTATTATGGCTATTATACATTTGTAACTTCATACTAACCAATTCAAATCTACTCTAGGGAATATTCAGACTGATGTAAAATATTTAATTTGCATTTTTCTTGTTCCTGTCAGTGGAGCTCAGCTCCTCTCAGGTTTAAATGCATAAGCATTACAGTTCTAATGATGGAAAGTAATAATTTTTGTTGAATATTCTAGTTTGTGATTACTAGTCTTTTCAGGGAAATTGTAGTTTCAGGCAGTTCAAAATAGTTTGCAAATGTGGATGAAATCCAGAAAATATTTTAGCTAAATAAGATAAATAAGCAAATCAAATTTGTGTAATAAGTAGCTTGGGTTTTTTTTCCTTTTAAAAATTTTTGCTCCTTTTTGGTCTTTTTAAATTTTATTTTATTTCTTTCTTCTTCTCCACTTTTTCCCTAATCTAGCTTTAAGGAAAAATGAGAAAATGAGAAAAGATATTGCTTCCATATCATATAGGTTACAGCATAAACCACACTTAGCTAATATGTAAGAAAATAAAAGTCAAAACCCTTACGTTACTAGTGAATAACTAATAATAAGTAGTTATCTCACCTCCCAAGAGAATTTACTGTGCTTTAGGGTTGTATAGGTGGTTTCTTTCCTTTCAGTGTTGTTGCTTTTCATTTAAAAGAATTAAATACTATGTGGATAAGTGATGCAAAAGGAAGACAGTCGGGATGACACCTCACACCTGAAGACGGTCCCCCCTCACTGCCCGTGCCAGGTTAATGGGAGTGACCCAAACCCCGAGGAGGCCTGGAAGACAGTCCCGACTCGGCGTCGTAGGCACTCCCCCTGCCTACCTACCCCACCCCCTCAGGTGTCCCTGAGCAACAGGTTTGGGGCCCTGACAGTTGAGGAGGAGGTACCTGAGGAGATGAATTGAGCCCCTCTGCCTCAGAGAAAGCGGAGGCCTAGAGTGAGGCGGTCATCTGCACGCCTTGAGACTGCCTCTGTTAGGCAAGAGAGGAAGGTAGTCATAGTAGGAGATTCCCTTCTCAGAGGGACAGAAGGGCCTATATGTAGGCCAGACCCTACACGCAGGGAGGTGTGTTGCCTCCCTGGAGCCCGGGTCAGGGATATTACCAGAAGGCTACCAGGCCTGGTAAGATCCACTGACTATTATCCCTTACTGATAGTTCAAGCAGGCAGGGACGCAATCACAAAGTGTAGCCTGCAAGCTGTCAAAAGGGAATTCCGGGACCTGGGGTGCTCTGTTGAGGGGGGGGGAGCCCAAATAATATTCTGCTCTATCCCCACTTGTGGGAGGAGGGGCTCAGAGCAGGACAGGATAACCCACGAGTTGAATGTGTGGTTAAAAGGCTGGTGCCGGCGCAAGAACTTTGGATTCTTTAACCAAGGGATGGTGTACTCTGCTCCTGGCATGAGTACTGCTAATGGGGCTCACCTGTCCTATAAAGGAAAGCGGATCCTCGCCCAGGAGATAGCAGGGCTCATCGATCGTGCTTTAAACTAGTTAGGAAGGGGGAAGGGGATATTAAGGCGGCTGCCAGGGTTAGGCTTCGGGAGACACAACGGGAGTTGACGGTGGGAAGAGGTAAATACCAACAGCACAGTCGTGGACTTGGGGACGTTTTTCCACGTGAGAGTAGGGAAAATTCTGTGGACTGCCCTGAGTACTCCTCCGTGGAGCCACTTTTGCCAGTCCCCTGTCAGAAATCTCGCTGTGGGCCGTTGAGGATACCTACATCTGCTTCACCACTGAACTGTCTTTACACAAATGCACGTAGCATGGGGAACAAACAAGAAGAACTAGAGATCTTTGTGCGGTCGCAGGGCCATGATCTCATCACAATCACAGAGACGTGGTGGGACAACCTGGACGACTGGCACACTGTCATGGATGGCTATGTGCTTTTTAGGAAAGACAGGCTAGGGAAGCGAGGTGGAGGAGTTGCTCTTTATGTGAGAGAGCACATAGAATGTGTTGAGCTCCACCTGGGGAAGGATGAACCTTCTGTCGAGTGCTTGTGGGTTAAAATCAAGGGGCAAACCGGTATGGGGGACATTGTTGTGGGAGTGTGCTATAGGCCCCCTGATCAAGAGGAGCAGGTAGATAACGCATTCCATAAACAGTTAGAAGTAGCCTCAAGTTCCCGGGCACTGATCCTTATGGGGGACTTCAACTACCCAGATATTTGCTGGGCAAGCAATACGGCCAGTCGTATGCAGTCCAGACAATTTCTGCAGTGTGTTGAAGACAATTTCCTGCTACAGATGGTGCAGGAGCCCACAAGGGGAGGGCGGCTGCTGGACCTTGTTTTCACTAACAAGGATGGACTTGTTAGGGAAGTGAAGGTCGGGGGCAGCTTAGGGCAAAGCGACCATGAAATGGTTCAGTTCATGATCCTGGGTGGAAGAAGCAAGCCAAAAAGTAGGATAGCTACCCTGAATTTTGGTAGAGCTAACTTTGATCTCCTCCGCCACTTAATGGGGGCTATCCCATGGGCTACGCTGTTTGAAGGAATGGGAGCCTGCGAGAGCTGGCTAGCATTCAAACAGCACTTCTTCCAAGCACAGGAATGATGCATCCCTTTGAGGAGGAAATGGGGAAAGAGAGGCAGAAGACCTGCATGGATGAACAGGGAGCTATTGAGCAAACTCAAAGAGAAGCAGAAGATCTATGAATCGTGGAAAAAGGGTCTGAGCACCTGGGAAGAATACAGGAATGTGGTCAGGGCCTGTAGGGATGCAACTAGGAAGGCTAAAGCCCTCTTGGAAATTAAGCTGGCAAGGGACATAAAGGATAATAAAAAGGGGTTTTTTTAGACACGTGAACAGTAAGAGGATGTCCAGGGATAATGTAGGTCCCTTGCTGAATAAGGAGGGTGTCCTGGTTACGGGGGATGCTGAGAAAGTGGAGATATTGAATGCCGCCTTTGCTTCGGTCTTCACTTCAAAGGCCCCCCGGGACCCACAGACACTGGATGAGAGTAGGACTGATTGGGAAATGAAGAATTTCCCTCTGGTTCAAGTAGGGGAGGTCCAGGAGCGGCTCAAAGGGATTAATGCACACAAATCCATGGGCCCAGATGGGTTACATCCACGTGTGCTGAGGGAGCTGGCGGAGGTGATTGCTGAGCCGCTCTCTATCATCTTCGACAGGTCTTGGAGGACAGGAGAAGTGCCTGAAGACTGGAGGATAGCCAATGTCACTCCAGTCTTTAAAAAGGGCAAGAAGGAGGAACCTAGTAACTATAGGCCACTCAGCCTCACCTCTGCCCCTGGAAAGGTAATGGAACAGCTTGTTCTGGATGCCATCTCCAAGCAATTGGAAGAGAAGAAGGTCATGAGGAGTAGTCAGCATGGATTCACTAAGGGGAAATCGTGCTCGACCAACCTCATAGCCTTCTACGATCTCATGACAGGCTGGGTAGATGGAGGGAGAGCAGTGGATGTCATCTACCTTGACTTCAGCAAGGCCTTTGATACTGTCTCCCATGACATCCTGATAGCAAAGCTGAGAAAGCATGGGATAGATGAGTGGACAGTGAGGTGGGTTGAGAATTGGCTGTCGGACCGAACCCAGAGGGTTGTGATTCGTGGAGTAGAATCTGACTGGAGGCCTGTTACCAGCGGTGTTCCCCAGGGCTCAGTGTTGGGTCCAGTCCTGTTTAATATCTTCATTGACAATCTTGATGAGGGAATAACATCCACCCTCAGCAAGTACGCCGATGATACAAAGCTGGGAGGAGTGGCTGACACGCAGGAGCACTGCGCTGCCATCCAGAGAGACCTGGACAGGCTGGAGAGCTGGGCAGTGAGAAACCAGATGAAGTTCAACAAAAGCAAGTGTAAAGTCTTGCACCTGGGAAGGAACAACTGTTTGTATCAGTACAGGCTGGGGGATGACCTGCTGGAGAAGAGCTCAGTGGAGAAGGACCTGGGGGTCCTGGTAGATGACAGGTTGGCCATGAGCCAGCAGTGTGCCTCGGTGGCCAAGAGAGCCAATGGGATCCTGGGATGCATCAGGAGGAGTGTAGCCAGCAGGTCAAAGGAGGTGATCCTCCCTCTCTACTCTGCCCTGGTCAGGCCCCACCTGGAGTATTGTGTCCAGTTCTGGGCTCCTTGGTATAAAAAGGACAGGGATCTCCTGGAAAGAGTCCAAAGAAGGGCTACGAAGATGATTAAGGGCCTAGAGCATCTCCCCTATGAGGAAAGGCTGAGTAAGCTGGGACTGTTCAGCCTTGAGAAGAGAAGACTAAGGGGGGACCTAATCAAAGTTTATAATTATCTGAAGCAGGGGATGCAGGGGGAATCGGCCAGCCCCTTTTCAGTGGTCTGTGGGGATAGGACAAGGGGCAATGGCTGCAAGTTGGAGCATAGGAAGTTCCGCACCAACATGCGGAAGAACTTTTTCACAGTGAGGGTGACTGAGCACTGGAATAGGCTGCCCAGGGAGGTGGTGGAGTCTCCTTCACTGGAGATATTCAAGACCCGCCTGGACGCCTATCTGAGCAATATGAGCTAGGGAGCCTGCTTTGGCAGGGGGGTTGGACCCGATGATCTCTCGAGGTCCCTTCCAACCCCTACAATTCTGTGATTCTGTGATTCTGTGAAATCAAAATAAACCATTATCAGCAAATTACCGTAGCCACATGGCTATGAAAGAACTGCCTTTACTTCTTTCCTGCCTGGCAAAGAAGGAAGTATTCTGAATTATTTAGTAGCATTTATTTAGTATTTAGTTAGCAAGAATTTTCTTCCCTAGTATTTATTTAGCAAGCAAGTACCAAAATACTTCAACATCTCTGACTGGTAATTCTTATCCCAGCACATTAGTCTTTGGCTTGTATACTTTTGTGGCAAAAGACAATATAATTTTATGTCTGCTATAACTGATGGTAAATAGAGTGTCATGACCCTGAATTTTTAGAAGAGCTTGTTTCCATTCAGTTGTTCCCACTTCAAGGGAAACACCTTCGGTTTTCATTTGAGGAAGTTGGCAGGAAAAGTCAGTTCTCTGCGATAGTTCATTTCAAAAGAGAAGAAAGGGACAATCATTTACAACCTGCCCATCAATGTTAATTTCTATACAAGGCATTAGCATCTTGCAAATTTTATAGAACCTTTTACTAAATGCCTGACTGACAGATTAACCCATTGATAGTTGTCAGGATTCATGCTCCAATCCTCAATGCAACCACAATTGTAACAGCATCTTTAAAAGGAAAGACTGGGTCCACATAATAAAGATGAATTCCAAACAAGAGCTCAACACTTTATAAATTATTTTGAGGAAGTTAAATTCTCAGAGATACAAGCTAAAATGTTGCAATATCTTCTGATTTTCAATAAGTAATGAGACTTTTCTTCAACACTCCTCTGTTTGAGCATCAGAAATCTCAGATTGGGTCTTAGGTTTTTCAAATGCAGTACAGAAAAGACAAGTAAACTGATTATATTTTCAAATTACAGATGATACTACACTTTTCAAAAATTGCTACAAGGAACATAGAACCAGTCAGCATCTCCTGGAACAGCAAGTCTCTTGCACTTACATGGTTATATCATTTTATATCATCCTCTGCATCACATTGTCACCTCATGCTCTGAGAGCTGCCAGTTTTCTTCTGAAGATACTGGCTTTGCCACAGATAAATAGTAAAAAGCACTGCATGCTTAATACATACCTTAAAAAGCGCTGCATGCTTAAAACATACCTAACAGGTATGACAACTTCCAGCTTCTTTTACTTTTGAAAGTAAAAGAAGCCCTTCAAAAGACCTAGAAAACTTAATTAATTCTTACCATGAACATTTGCAAGAAAAAGAAGATAAATTGGGTAACAGGTATTACATAAAACTTATTGGGGTGTTTTGTTATTGCTCGTTTCAATAGTGTCTAACATTGCAATATCGGACTAAGAAAATGCACGATACTTTTAGAATCACAGAATTCTAGAATGGGTTGGGTTGTAAGGGATGTCAAAGATCAGCCAGTTCCAATCACCCTGCCATAGGCAGGGACACCCTCCACTAGACTAGGCTGCCCCAACCTGCATTCAACCTGGCCTTGGACACTCCCAAGGAGGGCGCAGCCACAACTTCTCTGGGCAATGTCTTAAGACAATGGAAAATATTTTAAATAAAAGACTTCTGTATTTTCTTGGTAGAAGGTTGTGAGGATTATTTTCTTGTTATTACTCTTGTATTTAGGTCTCCCTCCTCTACTTACAGGATAGTAAGATTCTTCCACGGTACTTGAGAAAACAAACACATAAAAAACCCCTTTATAGAAAGGTTCCCTTCCAACAAAGACAATTCTATTGTTCTATGATTCTATGGACCAAGAAAAAAATCCCTTAAAATTACTTGTTTGGAGTTAAAGATGGAGAACTATGGAAAAAACTTTTATAAATTACGCAAATTCAAGCTCAATTGTGTTAAGTCTGGGCAAAGGGAAAATTTATATGATATTAAAATTTTGAAAAAGACTTATCTTTTACTCTGACATCAGTGAAATGAGAAATTCACTAAGGCAAAAGAGAGTATATTCGTCAATTGTTGGTTTTACCAGGCAGAGTGACCCTGTTACTGCTTTTCTTCAAAGTGAGTTGCTTTGGCAGATGGCAGGCCAGTGAGACAGGGAAGATTACATCAGAGTAGATCATGCCGCAGGTTCTCAGGGCTGTTGTACTCAGATTTGGCTACTGAACCATAAAAGCATGAAAACACACCGTTGAAAGCAGCCTGTGACCAACAGTATTCCATCATTTACCAATTTTAAATGTTTTTAAATGTAAAAAACCTGTTGTATACTTTTATTTTTATGCCGTTGAAAACTTCAGATAAGTTTTGCTGTGTTATGAGCTTAAAAACTTACAGAAATAAAAAGGAAAAAATAAAAACAGTTTTAGCTTAGCTTTCAGAGCAGCTGTACCAGAGCTGGTGAGTTAACAAGGGACTGCCTATTCCAACATACACATAAGACACCATACATATTTATTGTGCTACAGTGATAATACAGTGTACTCATCCTGTATTTGTTAGGGCTGGAAAAGGTATATTATGTTGCTATTGTAGATGTTGTTTGAGGAGCTGCAAACAGAAAATATGCCTTTTAATTTCTATAATGGCAGTATAATATTGTCAGCATTGCTTTCTGTTCATTTCCCAATAAATCCTGTTATTGTCTTTCTTCTTTTTGACTGACGCTGTGCATTAAGCAGACATTTTCATTGTGCTAACTAAATGACACTCATTTCTTTCTCCTCAGAGCCTGCAATGCATTTATTCTATTTATATATGTTGAGAATTTTTCTGACGAAACCACTTATGATCAAATAATGCAAATTCATTCAGTCAAATTCTAGGCGCAAACGCTATGATTGAATTCCATGAGAATAAAGTGCTTAATAAAAAAAACCAAAAAAACTTTATATCTATGTTCGCTGTCAAAATAAGACTTATGTAATGCTTTTTCTTTATTATTCATATCCCATATTAATTATTTGGAAAATGGCAATGGATCATCAAATTAGAAGTTCCAATTAAATATTCAGTCAAAGAAGTAATATAATTTCTCTTAATTGTTTTTATCTTGCTTAGTTGTTGGGTTCTTTTCATACCTGAATCTTTCACATATGTGTCTGTGTCTCTGTGTGTTTAGGTCTGTATTGGTATATGTAATAGCTGTTCCCTGTTATGACACCTAAATTTATTAAATTTTATTAGGTCCAGTTGATCCACCTCCTACAGTCCTGAGCAGAAAAATCACAATTATGGCTTTGAAATTAGATTTATTCCTATATATACCTCTGTGTTTTCTTTATGTTTATGATTCATGTTCCTTTTTTACTTTTTTTTTCCCCCACAAAGTTGGGGGTTTTGTTTCATGAAAAATACTATTTTGAATTTTTGCACTACATAGACTACAAAGGAGCATGAGAAGAAGGAAGAAATTGTTGATAATCCAATCAAAATTCTTATTGATCCAATTCAACTGATGCTAATGTTGATAGTCAAAATCATAAATCATTACCATTATTTCACAGTAATAATACAATTAATTATTACACCCAAACTTTGATATTCAACCCTTTCCCTGATTTATTTTCATCCTTCCAGTGTGTTGATAAAGACATAAGCCCATGTCCCAAGTCCAAAAGTAATACGATGGTAACGATAGATTTGGATTCATCCGTGCTCTTGGTTCCACCTGTAACTATTATTTATGTGCTTGCCCAAACCATCAGCTTACTTGCTTTTGGATCACTAGTTCACAATTATACTATGCAATGATTTTTGGAATATATTGGATATTTCTTGTACTCGTTGATATCCTAAAGTTGCTAGTGACAGGTAGTTGGCTCCTTGTGATTCATGTTTACGGTCGGTGGCTCAAGCCTTCATTTCGAATCCCCTGCAGTCATTCCATGCCTCCAGACCTCTATGCTACAACCCTTCTCTATTGTCACAGACAGTTCTTTCTGTATTCTATAGCAGTTATTTTTAGCTATGTACTGGTTAGCTGGGACAGAGTATATTTTCTTTTCACAGTAACTTGTATGGGGCTATATTTCAAATTTGTGCTGAAAAAAGTGTTGACAACCCAGGGATCTTTTTGTTATTGTTGAGCAATGATTGCACAGAGCTAAGGCCTTTCCTGCTTCTCATACCACCCCACCAGTGAGGGGGCTGGTGCTGCACAAGGAGCTAGGAAGGGACACATATGGGACAGCTGACCCAAACTGACCAAAGGAATATCCCAGACTCTAGAGAACAGGCTCAACAATAAAGCTAGGGGAAGAAGGAGGAAGAAAGGAGGAAGAGAGAAGTTCAGAGAGATGGCTTTTGTCTTCCCAAGTAGCCATTATGAGTGATGGAGCCCTGCTTTTCTGGAGATGGCTGAACACCATGGTGGCTGATGGGAAGCAGTGAATGAATTCTTTGTTTTGCTCTGCTTGTGCCTATAGCATTTGCTTTATCTATTAAATAGTCTTTATCTCAAAGTGTGATTTTTTTCTCATTTTTACCTTTCTGATTGTCCTGGTTTCGGCTAGGGTAGAGTTAATTTCTTTCTAGCATTGGATGGAATGCTGAGTTTGGGAGTTAGGAGGAGAGAAGTGTGGATAACACACTGATGTTTCTAGTTATTGCCAAGCAATCAAGGACTTTTCAATTGTTCATATTTCCCTGCTAATGAGAAGGGAGGGGACACAGGCAGGACAGGTGACCAGAACTGGCCAAAGAGGGCATTCCATGCCAATTACGTCATGCTAAGCATAAAAGAAGGCTGGTGAGGGGAGTAGTGGGAAGCTCCCCTCCAGTTTTGGGGACAGTCTGGTTTCAGGACGGTTCTGAACTGTGCGGTTCAGTGAGACACTGCATAGTATATCACCAGTTTCATATATTTTGCTATAAAGTCCTGTTATTATTATTATATCTATCTTTCTGCTACCCCAGTAAATTTTCCTTGTCCCAGCCCATGAGGTTTTGGTTTCTTGGGTTTTCTTCTCCCTCCCTTTCCCCCTCACTCAATCCTCTCCTCCACCCCCTCCCCCGCCCACTCCCCCTTAAAGGACAAGCGGCTGCGTGGTGCCCGGCCCTCGGCTGGGGCAAAACCATGACACTGATTCTCTCCCCCCATTCCACCAGGGAAGTATGACCAAGCAGCTGTGTGGGGCTGAGCTGCCTGCCAAGGCATGGTTAAACCATGACAAGTCATTATTTGCATAAATATATCAACATTTTGTTAACCATAGGCATCACCTCACACCTTTGGGCAAAGGTGATCTAAAACTAAACTAAATACCTAAAGATAAGCTGGTCGATCTCCAACTAAATCAAGGATGTGGAGAGATAGCCTGATAGGTCCTGAGGCTTTCATTGCTCATACAAAGTCTTTGGCCAGTTACTAGCAGATGAAATGCTGTATTTATTGGGCTATGAGGTTACAAACGCTTCTACAGCTTTGTGAGGTTATTAATGATTTCAAAGTTTCTTTATCTTTGGAGCTGGGATGTCTTATGGGAATATGTTATGACATTTAGTTCTAATAATAATCTCCTGATTATATTAATTTTGATTTTAGGATATTATAAAATAATTCTCTCAGCTTTTTCTTCCAGTTTCAAGAACCTTCATGCATAATTGGCTATAGTCCCTGAGCAGCTAATGCGGTTCCCTATAAAATTCACATTTCATTTCTGTCTCAACTTGGATTTAATAGTAAACCCATTACCAGTTCTAAGGCTCCTAAATATTATGCTGATCGCCGCCAACTGTAGTCCTAGGGACATATTTACACAGCAGGTGGAAAGATGCCTGAGCTTATTTTGTGTCCTATGGCCAAAACCAAATTCAAGCTGACTCCTTAGGCTGTAAAAGCAATGCAAAGGTCTCCTGTCTGCCTTGGACATGATTACACAGTTGAAAGTTTTACAGAGATCTCAGATAAAAAAGGAATTTGAAATAGACCCAAGAGATGCATGGAATCATAATCAGTCTAGTACAATATGGAACTATAAAATGCATTGAGAAAAACTAAAGTGTAATTGGAGTATAGGAAACAATTTTGAAACAGGTTCCTGAAGAGGTGTCTAACTAAAAATGGATTTCAAAGAAGTCTATAAGACAGTAAATTTCACAAAAGTTTAAAAAACAGTGTTACCAGAAGTATATTGATTTATGAAAATATAAATGACACAGGTCTTTTTATTGTAGTATAGTTTGTGCCAGCATAGTTTCAAACACCAGAAACATCAGATTGTCTTAGCTGTCATTTACTAATATATCAACTCACACAATTTCATCTTTTGAATACACAAAAAATATGAACGCTGCCAAAGACAGGGTGTCCACAACTTCTGTGAGCAACCTGTGCCAGTGCCTCACCACCCTCACAGTAAATAATTTTTTACTTATCTCTAATCTAAATCTACCCTCTTTTAGTTTAAAGCCATGTTTGTATAAGTAATGATGATAATAACATAGTGTACCACCCTTCAAACAAAACAGTGCATGGTGACATGCAACTTTTGACCACCGTGTCATCTTGAACACATAAATGAAGTACTTAGCAGAACCTATTCATGTTAAACATAATATTTGGGTTATTTTGTTGAATTTACCATTAGTGTATGATGGATGGTTGGACTTGATGATCTTAAAGGTCTTTTCCAACCTTGTGATTCTGTGATTCTGTGATTCTGTAATCAACAACACATTAATATGGAGGATGGCAGGCATTACACACATTTGGCTGGCTGTACTAGATGATCAAAATTAATTAACATTGGAAGACATTTCCTTGGAGGATATGATGAAAAAGAATAAATTTAATACCATTGATCTTCAAAACCATCACAAATTCCTCAAAAGGGAAAAAGGATGGTAGATGCATTTGTTAAAGATCTGCTGTCTGAGCTCACGGGAACCTCTTCAATTCCAGGTTTGAATACTCTACATGGAGTTGGTTACTGTTCTAAGGAGAGAGAGACCTAAATGGGTAAGGATAGGTTGTGAGGCTTTAGAGGCCCTAAACGATTTAACAGAACTCTGAATAGTTCTTAGATCAATAATCATGCTCCAGAGATACATTGGGATCTTTTTTTGGTTTTTATTTTGATCTATAAGTCTATATTTTTTCTAGGAATAAAGAGTGTTAATTTATAAATTTACTTTCTTGCATGAAGCTTGGGTAGCCAAAAAAGTGGAATGATGGTGATACATGTTCTACAGCTCTTAATGGCACTTTTGAAAGTACAGTTCATGTTTTCATGCTGTTGGAACTCAGGATATTATTTCGTTAAAGGACTGGTATGCAAAAAGTATGATTTATTTTGCATAATTTCAGAGGTCCAAAATATAAAAGTTAATTACTCCAACTTCCTATACTAACCACTCAACAAAAGTAGATACCTCTAGAGAATGATTCATCAAAATTGGACAAATGTTTCAGAAGTGAAAGGAATCACATTTGTAGGTGTTTCTTTCTTTCTATTTAATAGGAAAATGAAGTCTTTCAAAATACTTTTATTTCTGAAAGGCCAAATTGTTTTACATTTCGGGTGCAGATGCAAACCTTCAATGTTTATCTCCAAACATAAGATGCTTTTCTGAGTCACTGCTAATGACTAGCCTGTTTCTGGTTTCACACAGGAACACAAAAGTATTTTTCTACTAGCATTTAGCTATACCAAAACTTAATGTTGCTGCAGCTCTTTGAATGACCTGGAAAATTTGGGGACTCTGAGGCGACAGCCAAGCATCTTAATTATCCCTCAAAAAAGGGTGGCCTACTCCAGGTTGCCTTTTCAAATTAACTGAGTCTCAAGTCACAGCTGTGAATTTTATGGGCGACGCATGTTTTTCCCAGTCAACCATGCCAGGAAGCTTCTGAGATAAAATATAAGGTAAAAACTTAAATGTACTATCTCTGATAGCTCATCCTGTGTAAGCATCTCAGTTTAAAAGAACGCAACATGCAGAAAATTCACTTTTCACAAGGCTTCTTTGGCTTCCAATGCATACACTTCAGTCTTTTCTACCCAAATGATGCTGAATCATTTTTAGAGGATGCACAAGCCCCTTATTCCCTTATGTCACTAGGCTTAGAAACTGAGCTTGCTGTTCTGCACCTGGGGGAGTTGTACAATACTCTCAAATAATGAAGGTCACTTTTAAATTGAGGGGGATTTTTTCTGATTGGTAAATCTCTATCATTAATGTTTTACTATGTTTAAAGTAAGTTTTATATATGTCTGGCGCCACAGGTTATGTTTCTAATTTTGGCTATGCCATTATTCAAATGAAAAGAAATAAAGAAAAAATAAGATAACAATTTTACATTATCTTCAGGGAGAGTTTTGTTAAAGCATTCTTATTGCAAGTGTGAGAGAGAAAAATGTGCAAGATTCTAACAGAGACAGCACAGGACATTTGAAAAACTCTTATCTAAAACATGCCTCTGTTTTCTGAAAAGTTCCTTACCTAAATAAAATAGTGTCACTATATGATTTGATTTAGCTATTGGCTTGTGTTCTGGTTTCTGAGAAAACTGAAGGCTTTGGGGGTTCTTTTTTTTGTTGTTTTCTGCTCTATTTGGATGCAAAATAATGTAGTGTATAAACTAATAGCAAATTATTTTTGCACTCGAAAGACATGCTGATATTGTGAATATAATATTATTAAGATTCATTATGAAATTACCGTGACAATTAAAGTCAGCTGTGAAACACCAGTTCAGGAGTAACTCTCTCATTTTAAAATAATATCATTAGTCCTTGTCATGCAGAGAAATGTAATTAATGTAAATTTAATTTGCATATTCCCTGCTTCATTTCTTTTCTTTCTTTAATCTTGTAATCACTGCAAGGAATTTTTCAAAAAGGTGACCTTAATAAGTGATTAACATTTTTCTTAAAATCAATCTAACAATTCTTAATTTATTACTAGTAGTGTTACTGCAAACAAACAAAAAGTCCTTTCTAAAAAGAGATGCTCAGAAGGCAGAGAACCTGCCTAATGGTAAAAGGTGCAATATTTCATTTTTAGAAGGCCTGAGATGATAAACACATTAAAATATACATATGCTAATACAGTCACACAGTTCACACCTACTGTGAATCTACTTAAATGGTTCTCATTGACCAACAATTACTATCATGCTGCTTTAGGTATTTTTTTCTAATCAGGCAGAAAATTCTTGAGTCTGGGATTAATTATTTGTAATAGGCATATAGGCTAATTTATCCTCCTTCTGTATGAATTATTCGCAGTCATATTTCTGAAATATAGTAATTATTGGAAGACTTTTCTTCAGACAATAGTGAATAACATGTTCATAAAACATTTATTGTGACTGTATTTTAAAGATAAAATCACAATTCTGTTCTAATTTCCATTGTTACAAAAACACAGAAATCAATCTTACATCAGCAAGTAGAAGATCGAAGCAACTGAAGCAACTGGGACACACTAGGAATTCCCTGAAGCTCAGAGATTTTCCAGGGCCAGACAATTTCAGAATTGAAAGTATAAATATTTAAGATGCTGATTTCATTATTAATTTTATTTTATTCTGTGATCGCTGTAGAAAATTGTTCACATTGGTACATCTGCCTTCTAACAACTCATTTGCTAGAATATTCACAGGAACATGAACATAAAGAAGTGAGTACAAGTGAAAGGATTGACTTTGGAATCCAGGCTACAGAGGAATCATAACTGTCACAATGACATTGGTTAACTACTATTTCTCATATTTATATAAAGATATGTCATACATAAAGGCTTCTACAGGCATTTGAGAAATACTGTTTCTGGTAAGTGCATTAGCATAAAAAGAGAGATCAATTATCTTAACCAAGATGAGTGCTAGAGGGATCTAAGCTACTGCATGCTATGCATGCTCACTACCTTAGTTGTCTGGCTGATGCAAAGCTGCCAACTATGGAAATGAAGTTTCCCTTGAAATTGGAAATACTATGACATGTTGCTACCCAAAATAAATTAGGTATAAGAAGCTATATGTGATGTTTCTCATGAAGGAGTGGAAATAACCCAGACAATTTCTAACTAAGAATGATAGAAATTTGCTATATCTTGGTGTGATTCCACACTATGGGGCTGGGCTTTAAAATTCTAATTCTA
The DNA here is from genome assembly GCA_020800305.1 of Porphyrio hochstetteri. Taxonomy (NCBI): domain Eukaryota; kingdom Metazoa; phylum Chordata; class Aves; order Gruiformes; family Rallidae; genus Porphyrio; species Porphyrio hochstetteri. The sequence continues at coordinate 39,089,798 of CM036905.1, forward strand.
TAATTATAATTAGGGGGGCATCGAGGATGGTGAAGGGTCTGGAGGGGAAGACTTATGAGGAGAGGCTGAAGTCCCTTGGTTTGTTCAGCTTGGAGAAGAGGAGACTGAGGGGAGACCTCATCATGACCTATGGTTTCCTGATGAGGGTGAGCAAAGGGGCAGGTGCCCATCTCCTCTCTTTGGTGACTGGTGATAGAGGGAATGGTATGAAGCTGAGGGAGGGGAGGTTTAGGTTGGGTATTAGTAAGAGGTTCTTTACTGACAGAGTGGTTGGGTGCTGGAACAGGCTCACCAGGGAAGTCGTCACAGTGCCAAGCTTGTCTGAGTTCAAGAAGTGTCTGGATGATGCACTCAGTCACATGCTCTGACTTGACTGGCCCTGTGTGGAGCCAGGAGTTGGACTTGATGATCCTTATGGGTCTCTTCCAGCTCAGGATATTCTATGATCTTATTTTGGTATCCTCCCACTCTTGTAAGTAAATGTCACAATGTCAGCTCGTGCTTTAAATGCAGAACCTGTCACAGAGGTTCAATCGCAGCTGATGAAGACGGGTAATAACATAAATTATTATTAACACATCAGGTACTCTACTGTTCCTACCCCGCAATTCACATAGGAATTATTTCTCTCTTGTTTAGCCAGCAACAGGATCAGTACTCAGCCTCTCTGAAGCATATTTGAGCAGTTACCAGACAACCTTACTGCTTATCTGAAGGTAGGATTCAGCCTCAAAGCATTTTTTTTAAAGAACTGTAGCTACAACTTATGAGAATTTACTTGGTATATATTTTAGTGATATGCATAATTAAAACATTCATTTCTAAATCCATTGAGCAAAATTCTTATTGCTTTGACTAAGCACTGGCCCTAGAGTGGACACACACGCATGGAAAACTGTAAAAATCTATTTTACTTCAAACAAATTCAGCATGGTTAACGATTAATGGTTGTGAACAAAATAAACTTTTCATTATGTTTAAGTACAGTAGCTCATTAAGTATTTCATAAAAATATTATTTACTTTTTTTAAAAAAAGTTCTTGACATTTTCATGTTACACTAAAAATATTATTTACTTTTTTTAAAAAAAAAGAAGTTCTTGACATTTTCATGTTACACTGTATAAGTTGTATTAAGAACTCTAGTTAAAAATGTTTCCTTCTGCAGTTATCAGATATCTCAGGTAAAGGTTCAGCCATATGTTTACTAATTAAAGAGTTAAATAATCACAACGTAACATCAATCTGATAAATCTGAGAAGTCCTGATCTGATTAAAAACAAATGTTCTGGGAGAGAAAAGCAAAACTGTTCAGGTCATCCTAAACGCCTTTCTAGGACAGATGAACTATTACGGCAAAAACTGCTCATATTCATTTTATTTAAATTTGTGACAGACGTAAATATCATTATTCTTCAAAACTGTAACACATTAAAAATATTGCAGAACTTTAAAATCAATAGGTTCTCAGAACAACCACAATACTGAAATATTCCAGACTTTCAGTGAAGTATTTTATATACTTGAATGAGTGCACATCGTCTTGAATTCCTGGTAGTTGAAGCCAAAGTGTCAAAATAACAACAAATCCAGTTCTTACACAATTGATAATCCAGTTTTGAAGCTTCAAGAAAACAGAGTAAGTTTTTGCATAGTTATCAGTCCTACTTCTTCTGGATGTAGACTAATGCTTTTAGGATTGAACTGTTGTTCTAGTAGCTTTTCAAATATTCTTTTGATATTCTGAAGATCAATTTGGCAGTTGGGATACCAGAATTGCATTTTACTTGTTTCCAGGCTTCCCCTCACTTTTAGCTCTCTGTTCACCATCCACTTACTCTTCTTGTATATTTTCGTGCTTTTAAAGGACTTAGCCCCTGCTGTGTGTAAAACCAAACTGAAGTCAGAGAGACACCACCATCATGCCATACAAATCATAGAATCATGTAAACAGAATCACAGAATGGTTTGGGTTATTTGACCTCCCTGCCATGGGCAGGGACACCCTCCATTACACCAGGTAGCCCAAAGCCTCATCCAACCTGGCCTTGAACACTGCTATGGAGGGGGCAGCCACAGCTGTTTTGGGCAACCTGTTGCAGTGCCTCACCACCCTTATAGTAAAGAATTTCTTCCTAATGTCTAACCTAAACCTACCCTCTTTCTGTTTAAAACCATTACCCTTTGTCCTATCACTAGACTCCCTGATAGAGTCTCTCTCCATCTTTCCTGTAGGCCCCTTCAGCTACTGTAAGGCTGCAATATGGTCTCCCAAGAGTCTTCTCTTCTCCAGCCTGAGCAAGGCCAGCTGTCGAAGCCTCTCTTCACAGGAGAGGTGCTCCACCTCACTGATCATCTTTGTGACCCTCCCCTAGACTCACTCCAACAGCTCAATATCTTTCTTATACTGACGACCCCAGAGTTGAATGCAGTACTCCAGGTGGAGTCTCACCAGAGCAGAGTAGAGAAGCAGAATCACCTCCCTTGACCTGCTAGTCATGGTGGTTTTGATGCAGCCCAGGATGTGGTTGGCTTTCTGGGCTGCAAACAAACATTGGTGGCTTGTGTTGAGCTTTACATCAATCAACACCACCAAGTCCTTCTCCTTAAGGCTGCTCTCAATCTATTGTCTGCCCAGCCTGTAGTTGTGCTTGGGATTGCACTGACCCACATGCAGGACCTTGCATTTGGCCTTGTTGAACTTCACATAATTTGCATGAGCCCACATCTCACATCTGTCAAGGACTTTCTGGATGTCATCCCTTCCCTCCAGCCTATCAACCACACCACACAGCTTAAGGCCATTGGCAAATTCACTGAGGGTGCACTCAATCTCACTGTTTGTGTCTCCAACAAAGATGTTAATCTGTGCCAGTCACAATACTGGCCCCTGAGGAATGCCACTTGTCACTAGTCTCCTCTGGGACATTGAGCTCTTTGAATATGACTGTTCAGTCAGTTCCTTATCCACTGAGTGGTCCATCTGTGAAATCTATGTCTCTCCAATTTATAGACAAGGTTATTGTGTAGGACAGTGTCAAATACTTTGCACAGGTCCAGATAGATGACACCTGTCACTCTTCCCTTATCCACTAGCACTGTAACCCCATTGTAGAATGGCATTGAATTTGTTAGGCAGGATTTGAACTTAGTTAAACCATGCTGGCTTACCTATTCTTCATGTGCCTGACCAGAGTTTCCAGAAGGATCTGCTCCATGACCTTGCCCAGCAAAAAGGTGAGACTGACAAGCCTGCAGTTCCCCAGGTCTTCCTTTTTTTCTCATTTTTAAAAATGGGGGTTCTCTTTCCCAAAAAATGCTACTTTGTCAGCTAATAACAATCACTCCTTAGGCTCTACCAGAATGAATTTTTCTTCAATAGTCCCAGATAATAATTTACATTGCACTACAATTTTCAACTGTATGTTGTCAGGGTTCATTCACGATTTAGGAAGGGTTGTCTGAGTTAGCAGGCAAGTCAGGAGTTTTTCCTCAGGCACATATTTACACCAGAAGTTACAAAGGAAACAGTGATAGCAATACAGTGCATAAAACCCCAAACCATTCCACTCATACAGGAAATATTGCCTTATTGACAAACTAAAAGAAAAACAAAACCAAAAAACCACAACAGAAAGAAACAGTATCAATTGGAAACTGAATAATTAATTTCTTGTCCATCACTTTGCTGATCAGATTTCTTCTGCAAGGCCATGGGGAGGTCTGTAGCTTACAAAGGAGTCTTGTTCTGAATTTGCCAGCCCTCCACCCATAACGTATCCATATTATGTTATCATTTAAATGAAATTTATTACCCAAGAAATATTAATCCTACATGCCTTTGCCTTGTTTTTCATAGATATTACTTATGCCTTTTCACTGTCTCACACCAATTAGTATATAGTATTGCATCCACAGTGATCGAGCATCTGTGCTTTATCTGAGCAAAACTTCACCACAATCTCTTTGCATGGCTACTGCAGAGGGAGGGAGGGAAGGAGGGAGGAAGGAAGGCAGGCAGGAAGGCTGGCAGGAAGTCAGGAAGTCAGGAAGGAAGGCAGGAAGGCAGGAAGGCAGGCAGGAAGGAAGGCAGGCAGGAAGGCAGGAATGCAGGAAGGCAGGAAGGAAGGCAGGAATGCAGGAAGGCAGGAAGGAAGGCAGGAAGGAAGGCAGGAAGGAAGGCAGGAAGGAAGGAAGGAAGGAAGGAAGGAAGGAAGGAAGGAAGGAACATGTCCTGGTCATTTAGGCAAAATACATTATTTCAGCCATAGTCTGGCTTGAAGAAATTACTGTTTCCTAACAGTTGTATAAACTAGGTTTATAGATATATGTTGTATCTCATATTCAATTTAAAATGCTAGTAAACAGTTCAAAGCTGAGGATTTTTTCACTGAAAACTCAGGGATTCCTTCATCACCAGTTATAGGGAGATTAATATTACTCCTTCTGTCCCTCCCTTGGAACAAGGTCTGCTGATGTAGATTCAGGCAAACTAGTTTGTCTCCTACATATTATGTATGCAGTGATTTGTCACTCCTGATAGTTCTTTTTATGGAAATTTTAGCTGATTAAGTATAAAAAATATTTCCAAGAAACTCAGACATGATATAGAAGAGCATCGTATAAAAACTAGAGGGAGCTGAGTCTACAAAATGTATATTAAGATATCATTTATCACTTCCCTTGTTCTTCATTTTACATTATATCTGCTATGCTACAACTATATTACTATTCCAGACCGTGGCCACGTTCCTGCACTCTTAATGGTATATCAACATTTGTTTGCATTTTCAGGCAGTTATTTCTGGGTGATTAATTTGGGTGTCAAAAACCAAACTGCTGTCTTCCAGATACTATTCTGATCAGATTAACTGTGTCTATATCCACAGGTATGAGATATTTCAATTCTAGCCCATTGCTCAGTCTAGATAATTAAGTTGTCACTCCTTTAAGCAATTTATTACAATACAGTATGCAATTGTTTTATTATACATGAAAACCTGTAAAGGGCAGGTTCCCATCAGTGGTTTGCAACTTGATTATGTGCATGACTGCCAAAAGAATAAAATAAAATCCATGTCACTAGGAAAAAAAATGGAAAGATAAAATTAGAAAACAATGATTTATAGCATTTCTAGTTATTTTTTGATGTTTTCTTGCAATTACAATGTCTTCAGATAATCCAATTTACAGAGATTATTTAATTTACTTCTAAGCAGGTAATTCTGCATGATAACTGAGTACTTAATAAGTTAACATGTATTTATTAAATAAGCAACGAATAATAGACTATGCAAATACAAATCTATCTATATTGAGATCTCCTTCCTTCATCTATCAATTCATGAAAGATGAGACAAAAAGAAGGAAAAACTTTTCATGACAGAGACCATTGTCTAAACATCCTTGAATTCAAGAATTTAAGATTGTCTATTTCAGCATGAATGTGAACAAAGAAAAATGGATCTTAATGCTGTTCCAAATGCACATTCAATTGCAGTTGAATGTTGCCTCAACTTATTTGGCCAGTGGTATTTTAGCATAATCATGACCTTTTTCTAGCTGCATTTCAGCATTTTCATTCAGAGTAGATGCATCTTGTAATTGTTACAGACAAAACATTAGCCACTTGAATAGTAACTTCTTTATTTTCCAAAGTGATGCTAAAATATTTTTATTAGGTGTGTGGATAAGTGGGTAGGTTACTTGCAAGAATGCAAGTCACTTTTTATTCCAAGAACCATGAAATGTTTTATTGTGCCTAAGAATTCAAAGAACATCAGAGTTTTATGAATTATAGCAAATTCTATTACAAAAGCATATTTGTGTAGTTTCTTCTGGTTTTTGGCATTATCAGCCACATAATAGGCTTTAAGAGGTTAATCCCTATCCTTCATAACAGTCTCCAAAACCTGTACAGATTTTCGGTAAGAGAGAACATCAAGGGTGAAGTACTTGAACTGTGCACTACTTCAGCAACCTAATTATTCCACTGCATCTACTGGGAACAGATATCTATGTTTTGAATAAATATTTGGTACAAAAATATAAAACTGTGTACATATGCCAGGGTATTAGTCATGGCACCCACCTAGAACTGTGCCCTTTGGATGGCCTCCAGAATCTCACAAGTCTTTTAAATCAGTAAGGAGTCACATAAAATTGGAAGGAAGTAGCAAATGCATTACAAAAAAGTACAGTCTGAAAAGACAGTATCAAAAGAGACTGGGAATGAAAACAAGTTAAAACTACAATCAGCGCAAACAAAGCAACAAAGTTAGTTTCACATCTATATTAAAACTAAGAGGAAGACTAAGGCAGCTTTGTCTTATTATTTGTTTGAGGGTAAAGTAAACATAATGGTACAGGGAAACCTGAAGAAGTCAATGCTATCTCACTTCAATCTTTCCAAAACAAAAAATAAAAATAAAAATAATTGTGACCAGATTCCAAGGAAAATTAATTTTAACATGGAGACAGGCATAGGCAGAATGTGTAAAAAACCCCTCTAAAAGTGTACATAGATCAGATTCATTCAAATCTACCAGCTTAGATAAAATTCTCCCCAAAGTACTTAAGGAACTAGCTAATACAATCTTGTAATCATTAGCCATTCTCTTTGAGAAATTACTGAGCATGGCTAAAGTCCCAGGGTATTGAAAAAGGCCAAACACAGTATTTATTCTTAAAAGGTGAATGAAAGAAAAACAAGAACATTATAGATATCTGATTTCAGTACATGTGTGTAAAGAGCCTGAATTTGTCTAAACCAAACATTTTGTAAGCTCCTAGGAGATAATAAGATCTGAAACAAACAGCCAGCATAGTAACATCAGTAACTATATGATTTCCTTCTTTATCAGAATGGCTGCTCTGGTGGAAAATGGAGTTAATGGAAAATAGTACATGTATGTCATGGGATATTCTCATAAGAAAATGAGGAAAATACTGTGCAAATGAACTATTTCTGGGGAAAAAAAAAAAAAGCAGGATTTTTCTCAATTCTTTAGCATGGGCATGAAAATTGTTAGTCACCCCAAAATAGGAGTAATTGAAACTACCCTTTGGGTGAAAATCAGATTTCAGTATGATCTTTTCAAATTGGAGCTAGAACAAAAACTAGCAAGAGGAAATTCAGTCAAGAAAAGTGTTAAGTACATTTGCAGGAAGAAAAAAAAATCAGTCACCAATGTAGTATAAAGATAAACAGGCTACGGGCAGTCTAATGACAAGCAAAGCATTTGTAGGATAAAGCTAACTGGATCCAAGGTTATAATACAAATTCAGAATGAGTCTCTGAGAAATATGCTGTGTAAAACTCCAGAAATTATATGCATCAGTGCTGGGAAAACTTCATCTGCAGACAGTTTTGGGGGCAGCACTGATGCACACAGACTGAAGACAGTATAAAGCAGAGAAAGAAGTGTAGCAGGTACAGTCTAAGATTTGCTTTGCAAAGATTTTTTAAATTATAAAATAGGAAACTGTGTGGAGAATTTGATGATTGCCTTTTGTTTTGTCATCAAGATTATGATCAGGGATTTTTCTGTCCATACTTGCGCAAGGGCAAAAGGATTATCTCTTCAATTAACAGTAAAAAGATACTGCTGCAAGCCACAGAAAACTTTCTAATGCTGTTACAAGCACTGAAATTGTCAAACTAGGGAAAATTTTGGACACTTTCTTCCTTGAGGGTTTTTAACAGCGGTTTAAGGGATATATGAATGGCTGAAACAGTTTACTCCACAGCTACAGATATCCAGGTCTTCAGCAGCAGAGCATGATCAGTTAGATGGTTTTCCTAGGGTGAGTGGGGCATTGTCCTGGAGGACATAGGAGAAGTGGTCCTGGAGGAGTGGGGAGAAGTGAATGTGTGGCAGTGAATATACATGTCTCCTCTAGCATAAACACTGAGCCTCCAGTAAACCTTTTACACATAATGATGACCTGTAAGATTCTTCCTATAGTTGAAATTTCATTCATGTTATATCTGCAATCCATATCTTAACTGGAATGTAAATAATGTGTTTACTGGGATGTAATTAAGAAAACTAGAGTGTTGCAGAGCAGTAAAACAGTGTAAATGGCAAAAAATGCCTATATTTTAAGTATAAAATATGAATGAAAAAATATTTTTAATAATCATCCAGTTTTCCATTCTTCAGAAAGTAAACTCAATTTAAGATACGATTTTATAACAAGTTGGCAAAAAATCAAATATTTCAACAAGAATTTTGATTTTTTTTCAACGGATATTAAACATTCCCCTTTCATTTTTCATCAATGTTTTGTTTAAAAAATATTTATCCTAAAAACCACTGAACTTCAAATAAAGCTTCTGTTCAATCAAGAAAAAAAGTTATAACCAAATTTCAAGTACTTTACATTGCCACCTACAAGCTGAATGAAGGTAGGTCGTTCGTTTCACATATAGAAAAATAAAGTATTGAGCCTGTATTTCCTGCATGTGAGTTTGCAATAGCTATTGTTATGCATCTAAGGTTGCATGTTCTTAATTACTTACCATGATATATGACAACAGAATTCTCTTTTTCTGCTTTTTCTATGTTCTTTTAGTGCTAAACTGCAGGTTTTACACATAGTTCACGTAATCAATTCTGACATATGTCATTATAATAACCGTTACTCAATTATATTAATGGATTTTGAACAGAATATTGACAATATTAGAGAGATCATACTGGGGGTTTTTTGTCTTAGGAAGTGCAGAACCTCTCCCCCCCCCCGCCCCCATTAAAGTACATCGCTGAGCAAGAAAATTCTATTAATAATTTATCCAGGAAAGAATTGATCTGAACTGGCATAATGAAGGTTTGACAATAACATTTAGAGTGTGCCACAGGTCTTAGAAAACCACAATACATAAAATTGGTTTTCTTTTTAAGAAAATAATGTCAATCATGGATCAGCCCCAAATATCTTTCCCATGCTCCATGAAACTTGTCATTCCAGAGAACACAATGTCATCTTGTTAGAGGCCTTTGTTTGACAGATATGGAGAGAGGTACAGAAGCAAAACCAGTTAGTGCTACATAATCAAAACCAGGCTGTAGGTTTTTTTCTTATGAACTTTGAAGCCTTATGAGTATCTATGGTCAAAATTGTACTTAAAGAGAACAATAAAGTGGCTTTATTATCGTAGATGACATTGGGAAGTTAAAAACAGCACTGCTGACCAGGCTGTTACTGCTTCCACACAAAACCAGAAAAAAATAAAGGAAAGTTCCCCAAATAAAAAGATTTTTGTCATTTTTTCTTTGTTTAAAAGAAATTAGTAGGATGCTTGAAGTGGAATCTGTAATCTAAGTATAAAGTTCTAAAAGGCATGTAGGATCCATAACAAATCTGTTTAATCCTTAAGCAGATCTTAAAGTAGTCATTACCTTCTTACAAAGCAAAGATTAATATCTGTAAAAAACAATCTTTAAATAGTTTTTAAATAATTTTACAGGTCTTTTACATCCCTAGAGGTACAACTTCTCTCGTGAACTCTTCAACAGGTCTAGAGCATCGCTACAATGATGTTGATGTGTCATTTATTTGTTAAATTAATGGCATATTTTATTGTGCATATATGAGAGACATCATGAGGCTTATATGTAGCAACCTGGTTGCTGATAGTCTGAATTGTATTTTTTTTACTAGACCTATCTTTTTAGACTTTTCCTTTAGTAGCATCTTGATACTGTTCTAACCAACAAGATATTGAAAAAAAATTTAAATTATTCATGGCTAAGCACCTGAGTCATTAGATTTTTAGTAACGCACCTATTTGCTAGCATAGGAAATGACAATAAAAGTTAATTTACATGAACCTGCAGTAAGAATTATTTGCAAAATCCTGTTAGGAAAATGAGTGCAATAATTTTAATTCTTTTCATTGCTTTCATTATTTAAATTACACATATAAATGTTTGGGTTTTATTGAAAAACTATATTCCTGCAAAATGTGAATTGATTTTACACACTTTTTCCCTCTCAGTATTTCTCTTTAAGAAATTCAGCCAGTTTGCCATTTACATTTTCATTTAAGAAATTCTGTTCTCATTTATTTTGTGCGAAAACCTCAGTTTTGAAACAATGTAAATGAGATCAGAATGTGACCCAGTGAAAATGGTTTGCCATCAAAGGATTCACACTTCAAGCTGTGTTATGTAGCTTTCCAAAAGTGACATCTGGCCTCTTGGCAGGTTCCTCAGGCAGCTGTGCTGGTGGCTCAGAAACTGCTGATGGGTCTGCCATATGCAGTACCTGCAGTTTGGCTGCTTCAGGCTTGCTCCAATTCATTGCCCTACTGAATAAAATTTGCTTTGAATTATCTTCTATCTGAAAGTATTGGCATACTACTCCTTTTTCTTTTTTATTTTTTTAATCAGAGATGTGTTCAAAAAAGAAGGAGGGTTCAGATTTCTGCTACATAGGCTTAGCTAGAGAAAAAAACTCTGATCTAAGATTACCTCCCATGCTGCTAACTTCTATTAAAGTCATCTCCTGAACCTGACCCACAGGTCTGTATAACTAACCTAGTGCTCTTCACAGATTAATCTATTTCTTGGAAAGGCCTAAACAACCTATATAGCTCTGGAGCGGCCTGCAATCAACTAGTTTTGTTTCTATGATAGAATGAGCTAGGGAGCCTGCTTTGGCAGGGGGGTTGGACCCGATGATCTCTCGAGGTCCCTTCCAACCCCTCCAATTCTGTGATTCTGTGATTTCACAAATTTTGAGTTTGTGAAATGTGAGGAAATGTCAATAACACTGACAGCATTTATAAATGTGGGTTGCATTCAGGGAATATCCATCTGTTTGGTGCGTTAAGATGAAAAATGGGACAAAAGTTCCAAAGACTGACAGGCATGAGATTACAGAAAAAGGTTGGTGTTCCTTAGCAGAAGCTTTAATTAAACTGTTTTTTTTCTTTGTCTGAGAATCTGTACACAGAAACATTATTTAAAACAGTATTGCTTTAGCACCTGGAGACCTATATTTATAACAAGGTATCAATTGTCCTAAGCTCTGTATGCTCACAGAGATGAATAATAACAGCAGTACCTGGGAGCAGTTTGCTGTATGTCAAGATCCTCTACCCTCCTGCTTCACTTTAAGAGCTAGATACCATGTCTAGATTAGCACAGCAGATGCAGGAAGCAATAAACAACTGCTTTGTAAGTGTTCTCAAAGTCAATAGTATAAACTCTGATATAATCTTTCTAAACATTAAGTTCTTGAAAGATTTTACTCATTATTATTATATATATATATAGCAGTAAATGTATTAAACACAAAATCACAGAGAGAGATTGCTTACAAATATTACTTTTAAGTCAGCATGTTTTTATAAATACCCCAAGCGCAGAGGATCTAACAACACATTAACCAGGAAACAGCAAATTTTAGATCATATATAAAATATAAGTTCTGTCACTCTGAATGAGGGTGACAGTAGAAGCCATTACATGTAAGCTATTCAACATAATGCTTTCTGTGCCTGTGTGATGGAGCATGGTGGGCTGACCCCGAGTAGTAGCTAAACCCCTGCTCAGTAACCTGCTCATTCTCAGTGGGATGGGAGGAGAATTAGAAAGACAAAAGCAAGAAAAACTCATGAGTTGAGATAGTGTTTTATAAGCAAAGGAGAAAAAAAGAAAACAAGAGATACCAAGACAGTTACTCAATACCTCCCACCAGCAGACTGGTGCACTCACAGTGTTTGACTAATGGCTACCTTGGAAACATTAGCACAAATTTGCAATGGGAAAATCATGTCTGACCACACCTCATTGTCTTAATTGCATTTGAGGATTGGGAAAGTAAGATGTTTGATTCCCTTGACTTTACCAAGGCTTTTGACATGATCTACTTATATCTTTGCATTCAAGTTGGAGTGTTAGATTATAGATGTGTGGACATGTAGCATGTTAAGTTCTTGAGCTCAGAAGTTATGATTAATGAAATCTATCCAGTGACAAGCAGCGTACCACAAGATTCTATCCTGGGACCTTCTTTGTTTAATGTCTTTGTCAATGATCTGGAGGAGGCAGCAGAGTGTATGCTCATCAGATCTGCAGATGACAACGAATTGTGGAGTGCAATTAACATACTTGAGGGCAGGACTGATATTCAGAGCTGGAGGAATTATCCAACAAAAACCTATTTTGAAAATCAGCAAAGACAAATTTCAAGTGCTACATCCAATATGCCCTGTCAGTGGGCAGCAAACTGAATGTGAGCCAGCAGTGTGCCCTGGCAGCAACGATGACCAACAGCCTCCTGGGCTGTATGGAGGGGAATACAGCCAGTACACTGGAGGACATGATTATCCCCTTTCCGCAACAGTTGTTAAACTGCATCTAGAGAACTATGCTGATTTTGTGTTCCCAGAACAAAAAAGACAGAGGGCCTCAAAGCTGGTAGGAGCACCTGCCCTTTGAGGAGATGCTGAGATAGGTGAGTTTGTTCAGCCTGGAAAAGAGGGAGCTTTGGGGAGTTACCTGGCAGCTGCCTCCCCAGTACCTGTGGGGAGGTTAGCAAGGAAATAGAGGTGTGGTGCATGGAGGGATAATGAGAGGTAAGGGACATATACTGAAAAAAGGGAGGTTCAGGATGGATGTAAGGAGAAAGAGTTTCTCCATGAGGATAGACACACAGTGGAACAGGCTGCCTAGACAGGTCACACAGTCACTATCCTCGGAGACTACCAAGACCTGACTGGATAAAACTCTGAGCAACCTGGTAACTAACCCTGTTCTGAGCAACAAGTTTGACTTGAGACCTCCTGAGGCCTTTTCCAGCCTGAATTATCTGGTGAACATGTTATTCTGTAGAGAATGTCACAACTCAAGGAGCAATTGGAAGTTGCTGTGTAGAATAGCAAAACAAACAGTAGAGGCTCTGTGGATTAAAAGGGAGACACCTCTTCCTCTAACTTCTCTTGCTTACCAAACCTGAGTTTCTTCTTTAAAAAATTATTTTTTAAAAATCTTTATTTTTTTCCTAGTTTATGTTATAGTGAAATTTATCATTAAAGCCTGAACTCCCTTTTCATGGTTCTGGTGCGATAATTTCAAGAAATCATAAACTGATCCATCTCAAGGAAGCAAATGTCACTGGGTTCTACAGCATCCTAACAGAGATACAATGATTTATAATTTTTTTTTCACTCCTGTATATTCATAAGGGTCAACTACAGGGGGCTTGAGTGCTTCTTTCTGCTCCTGCAATTGTGCAAGGGAATTATTGCCAATAAAATGTTCCTTTAGAAAACAGATATGAGATTCTCTATGCCTGAAGTATAGTTAGAGAGGAGAACATGCTGTTTTCCTGAAACTGAGAATGAAGGGCAGAAGTTTTCTTGTAGTTTCACCGCTTCACTACACACGCCCATTAGCTTACTAGTCTTGCCAGGAATGAAACTATGCATCAGAACTTGTTATTTTCCTTCCCATACCCAAGCAGACCATTTGTCTTACATTTTTCGTGTAAGGTCCTCTGAATATAAAAATTAACTTTTTCTATCTGCAGTGACATATTAAACATTTTGTTTTTACTAATAATTCAGCTGTCTTTCAGTATAATACAGGAGATGAAGAGGAGCTTAATACATGTATCAGTGGGACTATATAACCTGATTGCTTGTCATTATAGGGGAACTGGACCTAATGAATCTGACAGCCAGCCACTGACAGCATTATGCTCTGTGCTCTTGCTTCATCACCTCAGTGGCATATACACTGCTTGTATGCCTATAACATATTCTTCCTTCTTTAAGTCATAGGCAATGTATAGGACAAAGCTTTCTGCTGGATAATGTAATAATAGATTTTATTTATCTACAAAACTCACTATTATATTTAATGTTACTCTGAGTTAAAATACAACTTCTGTGTTGTCGGTAAAATATATCCATTTTAAAAACATGTAGGCAAAATGCACACTGTCAGTAAACTTTTTAAGGACCACCTTTTCTGTATGCTGTTTGCTCTGATCATGCAGTATTCATCATCTGAATATGTTATGCTTTTATCTAATGATCTGGAAAAATATGAGAGAACACATTATTTGAATTATTTATTAGTAATAGCAATTATGCAAAAAAAAATGAATCTAAACATATATACTTGTTGTTAATACATAGCACATGTAAGACATTTTCCCCCTGTGTTTAACTGACTTTTGTACTGTCCAATAGGCTTAGATTTTCCTGGAGTTATCTTACATATTCTCAGTCATATAATTAGGCATCTGGTCTAGTCAAAAAGGCCTAATCTACAATAACTGGACAGAAGGATCTAGAAAGACAATAAATTGCTAATTAATTTAATTATTTATCACTTTGCATAATGCATAAGACATATAACCAATAAAAATGCAACATGTTATGTTTTATATATTCTCTATTTGACATTGTACATAATATGTATATATATAGTTGCATATGTATGTCTGGATATGCAGCAATATGGACAGGAAGAGACAGTACGCCCTCTGAGAAACCCTCACCTCAACTCCCTATCTGCAGAGAAGATGGCTTGCCTCCTCAAAGGGACTGCCTCATCAACTACAGAGAAAGCTTGTAAGTCTAACTTGCATTACGTTCTGCTTATTCACATGCAACATTTGTTTTCTAGGACGCCTGTCTTAAAAGAGTGGAAATTCATAACTGTGATGTAAGTGATCGTTTGCTCTGCCCCTAACCTGGTACCACTGTAGAGGCAGAACTGATTGTCTCAGTGTGGAGTATAACCTATGATGGACATACAGAATTGTTCTTTCTTACAATGATAAATTTCTAGTTTGCAAGCATCATCTCAGAAGCAAACATGACAGATGGCAATAAATGTAAATAGCTGCTCTGAACCTGGATATCATTATTTTAAAACTGATTTACCAGTGGCGCATTGAGGAGCTGTTTTAAGGCAGGTTTTGCATACAAGGGAAAAAGTAGTTCTGAAGACAGAACAACTCCTTAACTAGGAGCCTTGCCTTTGTTACTGAGGCTTTTTAGATTTGTTTCCTATCTGGAGAAGTAAATTCCTCAATGAGGAACAACTGTCTGTCAACACAGTTCTGCTGATTTGAACCACCCAGTGATCCTTCTGGATGCTAGCTTCCATTGTTTCAGGAAGAGTTTTCAGTCACAGTAAACGTCTATCTCTCTGGCCCAGAAAGTTACTGCCACAATTAAATGGTTCTTGTGGATAATCATTTTAAGAAAAGCACAGTGGATGTTACTATTTTATTTGGTTCCATGGATCAATTGCCATTACCCTGACTACACAATAGCCTTTCCTTTCTCTCAATAACTTCCCAGAAGGAAATATTCATATCAAGTTTATATAACTTGTAAAACTGACAGCAAGTAAAAAGCTGTTTTGGGGGCATGTTTGATCAACCATGATCTAACCAACATATCCTGACCATAGCTACAGCCCCATCAGTAATACATGAAACTTTTCTGCTGGACAGTGTTATTAGCTGAGTACCCTAAGGATAAAAAAGGTAATGAATACATATATATATATATATATATATATATATATAAAATATGCTTTTTATAGAATACATCAAAGACACAATTGTGTAAATAATGATTATAGGTCCACAACCCTGCCCATGAATATCATGCCCTCTTTTAGGTTAAAACTATTACCCCATGTCCTATTGCTATAGTACCTGGTAAAAAGTCTGTCCCATCTTTCTTACAAGCTTCCTTTAGGTACTGGAAAAATGCTATAAGTTCTCCTGGAGCCTCCTTATCTCCAGGATAATTGACTCTAGTTCTTTCAGCCTTTTCTCACAGGAGAGGTGCTCCAGTCCTCTGAGCATTTTTGTGGTCCTCTGGGCCCACTCCAACTGGTCCATGTCTTCCTTGCACTAAAGACTCCAGACCTGGATGCAATACTACAGGTGAGTCTCACTAGAGCAGATTATCAGAATCACCTATCTTGACCTGCAGGTCCCATATTAGGCAATCATATGCATAATATAGACAGTCTTTACAAAATATTTAACTAGTATTCTATCTCTTTATAGATATCCTACCTGGGATGTCTGAAGTAGTGATGATGCTAGTAATTTTTTCTAAGCTTACTTTAAAAAGCTGGGTTTTAATTTAGTATGTATGTTGCCCATACAACAGAGAAGTTGCATTCTAGCTAAACAGTTCTGCAATACAACAATCCTACTCTAATCTAATGCAAGTGGACAGATAAATCCATGGCATTTATGTATGCCATTCATGAATAAATTTTACTACTGTTTATTGTCCTCAGTATCTCCTCATTTGCTCCTATTATTTTATATTCCCTCCCAGTACATTGGATTCACATTTTTCCCTGTTAGGAAAAAATGTAAAAATTTCAATCCAGCACAGTGTACTTGCACATTTAAACCATTTTATGCCTTTCTGATAAATACACTAGATTGAATCTTCAGCCAGTGTAATTCTGTAAAATGCTATAAGATTCAAGAGAGCTACAGGGACTGAGATATTTTCAGAATCTGGCCACTACTCACTTCAGACTTTTCTCTGAGCACATGAAATACTGAATGCTGATATTCTTTAGGCTATTAAGAATCTCAGGAATATTTCAGTTATATTTATATTTTAAATGTAAAATTATTATATAAGTTACTAGATATATTAAAATTTCTAATTCTAGTAGAAGTCTTTCCTAGGAAACAACAAAAATGAGAACAAGAGTTCTTTTTTTAGAAACATTTTCTACAGAGAGGTAGTTTTCTTAGTATAGCCTTATATGGATTGTTGTCAATTTTTCTATAGCTGCAGATTTAAAAATACAAGTTTGATAAAATTTATTCATTTGCCCTTTTCCTTCTTAGAAATATAATTGCAATGTTCTTTGTTTATACATGATTCACAGTATCACATAGAAATTTTATGATCTAGGTATCAGATAACATGGAATAACGAATAACTATTGGGAACAAAATAGAAAAAAGACTGGGATTAGCTAGTAGGAATGAGAAATCTAAGAACAAAGAAATAAACAAAACAAAGAAAAAAACAAACCAGAAAACCCTGCAGAGTTCTAGTATTATGAAGTGCTGCCTAGATGCTGCTGCCATCAGGACTGCAAGATGATAACATCAGGGTGCTCAAAGCATCAGTCCAGGATCCCTCAATCCTACTACTCCTGTCTTTTGGGTACAGAAGTTCATCTCATGTTCTATGATCAGAACACTAAGCTGTTTTCTTGCTCTGATTTAGGTTTCAGTGATCAAGGGCAGGACTGTCCAGCAGGTACCCCAAAGAGCACCAGTCATATGATTTAGATACCTTACTATCTCTTTTACAGTTTCTTGACTTGATTTTTCACTCTTCCTTTCTCTTCCCCATTGGTCCCCGTTTCTGTTTCTATTACCTTCTGTAATGTGAGACGATGTCACTGATACAGTTACCTGTGTCCTTGTTCTGGCCAGGCCAGAGGTAACCGCCCCAAGCAGCCAGTACAGGTGAGCTGAGTTAGCCCAGGTGAGCTGAGTTAGTCTGGGCTGTTTTCCACACCACCTGACATCACTCCCCCATAAAAGGGGCTAGTTGGGAAGGGGGTGCTTCTTGGTGCCTCCAGAATAGTCAGAATGCAGCTGGGGTGTCTGATTGGTCCTTGTGCTGGTGCAGTACTTTGTGTTATAAGGTACTCTGTTATCACTGTGTGTAAGTGAAATTTTCTGCAGGCAGTTATTGTTCTCCTTTCATGGTGATTTTGTCAATAACCAGTTCTTGTCCCACCCTGTTGAGGTTTTATCTGTTTCTTCTCCGGGAGTGAATGGTGTGTGATGCTCAGCCACTGCTTGGGGCTGAACCACTGCACTAGGTTGAGTTGATAGTGTAAGATTTTAGTCTTCAAAAAGCACCCAATATTCCCTTCCAATCATCCATTAAGTTCAGCCATTTGTTGTATAACTTCCTCTTAATTGCTCCAGTAGATTTTCACATCCTTAGTTAAGAAAGAAAAATCCTTAGTTAAGAAAAGTCAGCTTTTCTTTACCTCAGGTCAGGTCCTAGTTTGCACTGAACATCTTCTTGTGCCCCTAACAGTTATTTGAAGAACACAAAATAACTTTCAATAGTCCTTGGGGATGTTTAAATTCAGCTATGACTGTGCAATTAACTTCAAGTTACGATGTTTCACCCACATAGAGCATCATCCTGGAAAAAACTAACAGTGGGTAAATAACAATCATCAAGCCTGGATGTGGAAGAGATAGTATGAGTAGTACTCAATCTGAGTACTCAGAGCTGAAGAAATATTGATTCCTCAGATGAGGCCATGCCTTTCCTAGGACTAGCTTAAATGAGGAAAAGAGATTGTATGATCCAGAATCTGTAAAAAGTAAATTCTTGGAAAGAATGGATGTGGCAAGCCTGCTTTTCTAAATAGGCCCCATTCTTATCACTAACACACCCACTATCCAAAATAACATGCGCACATACTGACTTTAATTTCTATAGTAGCTGAGTGTGCATTTTCAGATGAAATTCAGGAAAAGAAAAAGACTTGAAAGTCTAGGCTCAGTGGAAAGGAGATAATAAAAACCTAATGACACATTAGATCACAAAAGATGTTTCTAATTTCTATGAATGCATATAGAGAGAAGCCCAAGGAGACAGTTGATACCATGAGAAAGATTAGATTCTGTAGCTTTCAATAACTTCTCAGAAATTAACATCCCTAAATATAGAAACTGGAACATTAGAGCAGAATCTTTCATGTTTTCAACTGTGACCACAAAAATATTAAAAATAGACATCTGAGTGCCAGGAAGAAATATTAAAAATCAAATACAGTGTATATATCCAACTCTGGTTTATATACAGGTGACTTCAGATAGGTGCAAAACTCTACTTTAAAGAAAGATGTTCATAACTGCATTAATTGGTAGATTTACTTTCCAAGAGTTGCAAAGCTGTTGACAACAATCTATAAGCTGAACTGTTTGAAAATATTGCTGTTGCAGCCACGTAGCCTGATTTAAAGATCTCTAATATAAGAGCAGTTTTATTAACTTCTATTAATCTGAACAAATATTCTCACATAAGTAGTCTGGATATTGAAAAACTTCAAATTGGTAATTCTACTAAGAACTAGAACACTCAATTTACCATTCTTATGATAAAAAAAGAAAAAAAGAATTATACACATGTGAACATCTGAAATCCTGATTGGCAGCCAAAAAGTACTCCTGCCAGTACACAGAAATATACAGCAGTATTGTATTGCCAGAACACTTATTTTGCTTACCCAATGAGTTCCAGTTGGTACAGCGAGGAGACAGAATGCTCAAGCTGTGGGGCAGGCATTTCTCTCTGAAGAACAGTAAATGGGATCTACCCCTCTAATCTTGCCCTCACAGCTGCATCACCAGAAAGCCTTCATCTCTAAAAGGATCTTCTGTTTTTCCCCCACCTCATGTTTTTTCCCTTCTTCTTTCTTTCTCACTTCCTCAATGGGAGGAAGATTTAGTCCCTGTGGTTTACTCTGTGCCTAAGGATGTCAAAAGGCAATGCTGACCTGGAGAAGAGGAGGGGCAGGAAGCACTCAAGAAAGATGTCAGAAACCACTGTCTTTCCCCTGATCCCGAAATACCCTGTGAACAAGCCAGCAGAGAAAACCCTCCATGGAGTTCAGTCTCTAGTCTGGAGAAGCACTTGAGTTAAATTTCATTTTCTAGGCAGGTGCACAAATCATGGCTTTTTTCTCTGAAAGGAGTAAGAGCAAAACCGCTTATTTTTCTTCTAGACAGTGGGACACTCTATACAACCCCTAAAGTGATTGAGTTCTTGCTGTTGCTATTCATAGACAGGTTTTCTACTGTGTAGCTCTGAATTAGACATGGCAGTCCCAGCGAAGGATGCTACTTTTCTGTCTCACTCATTCTCGAAGCACATCTCAGAAGATGAGTTTTCTCTGTATTGGTTTTCAGAAGAACCTTTCTGCATTGACTGCCATCAGATGTATTGAAAACATGTTTATAATTACAGCCTTTAGCAAGCTGTTCTCCAAATCTAGTTTTCCTGGACTTATACTTGCTTTATGATTACCTTGCTGGAATACCTCATCTATCGTATTTTCTTCTTCCATTTGACTCTATTAATCTCTTTGAGACATTTATTAATTCTGACTGTTTATTTGTCCATTTAGGAAGACATTTGATAACATAGTAAGAAAAGGGGTAAGGGCTTTAATCTGAAAGAGAGTAGATTTAGGTTAGATTTTAGGAAGCAGCTTTTCACTATGAGGGCAGTGAGGCCCTGGCACAGGTTGCCCAGAGAAGCTGTGGCTGCCCCCTCCATGGCAGTGTTCAAGGCCAGGTTGGATGGGGCGCCGCGCAACCTGGTCTAGTGGAGGGTGTCCCTGCCCATGGCAGGGGGGTTGGAACTAGGTTATCTTTAACCCATTTAAGCCATTCCATAATTCTATGATTCTGTGATTCCGTGATTCCTGTTTGATTCTATTACTGTTATTTTAAACAGTCTTCAGTGCACATATCTTGCCAATTCAACTTACCTTTTGTATTTCCTTTTAAGCAGCCTCCTCATTTTTGTATAGTTCCTGTTTTCTACAGTTCAAAGGTATAGTAAGTGTTGTGGCTTCCTATCAGGAGTTTGAGATTGAATGAATCTGCTTTTGGACTAACTCTATTGTTGATTCTCTTTTGGTTCTCTGAAATATTCAGTGTGGAAATATACCGTATTGGAGAAATGTATGTAAACCATTCAAAACCCTTTATCCCTTTATAATATAGGGCATTAGCAACAAGCCTTTTCATATTATTTTAGATTTAATTGTTCCACTCTATCTGTTTAAACATAGGCATTTGACTGTGCTGTCTAGAGTAGTACAATATCTTCTGCAAGCCAGAGTTTCTCTGTGGTCAATAGAAACCAAGTGCCATCTTCTGAGAAAATTAACACCTTAAGTGTGCTGAATAACTTTCTGAAGATGGTAAGCCTTTTTTGTTGACTATGTAAGAACACTAGAGACTGTATGTTCTTAATTTAGTTGCTATGATTATGTATGTAAGCTTATGTGGCATGAATCCAGGCCTACAACCACAGATTTTAGATAGAGAAAAAGCAAATATGGAAAGTTGCTTCAGCTGCCAAATATATTTTATTAATTTTAATCATTTCAAAGTATAGGCTTGAACATATAACCTACCCAAAATATATATAAACTAGAATTGTATGAAAATGAGATTTCTGTACCATTGATGTTAGTACTTTTGCAGTCAGATGATCAGTGTTTAGATGATGCATATGAAATTCACCTAGTTACATTTAATATCACTATCCTTTGTTGAATATATTTAAGGTATATCATGACACAGTTTAAGTTTCAAAATATTGCAAGAGTAACACCTCTATACAGCTTGACTATGCTCGTGGAACACTCTGCTCAGAAAAAAATATTAATCAGTATTGAACTAGTCAGATGTAAAAAATTACAAAAAAGTGTTGCAATATAATGGCAGAATGAACAAAGAACTTTTATACTTGATAAAAGTTGCTGAAGGACATAAGTACTATTGCACAAGCCCTACTTGTCTGTAATTATGTTTATTGCATCACTACTTGCAGTCCCTTTGAAATCAGTAACACAATGTTTCCAGATATTGGGTTTTCTTTGGATTTATTTTTCATACCTCTTTAGAGAAGCACAAGTAGGAAAAAGTTGCTAAAAATCTACTACGGAAAGTCTAGCTCACTAAACATTTTCACACAAAACAAAACACTTCAGGATGTTTAGATCCTATTTTCTAAAAAATAAAGGAGAAAGATTATGTTCGGTTTGCCTTGATGTTCCAAGACATAGATAAAGCAAGTTGGCTGAATTTTCACTAAAAGAAAAGCCAAATAGAAGACTGCAATCTGATTTAAACCATTTTGAATTTTTATGCGTCATTTATGGTTTGCCCTGATCAATCCAGAATGGAATAGCACTGCACATATAGGGTCTGCACTGGTTCTTTCAAAATACGTTCATTCCCAGCAGGTCCATGGTGGAAATGAAACACAGAAGGTACCAAGACAGCCCCAGACATGGCCCCTGTGTCAGGCTCTCAGCAGTTACCTCACAATGCATGTGCAGTCCATGCTTAGTGACAGATAAACATGTGAGCTTACTTGCCAGTAAATATGTCATGTACACCCATGGTCTTGGTAATATCTATAAAGAAGAATTTCCCCACAGGGACAGGATGTGTTTGGGTTAGTGCTCAGCCACTGTTGAGCTTAGGGCTGAATGTTCTACCTTGCTTTGCTAACAACTCTACCTGTGAAGAAGAGCTGAAGTACTGATAAGGAGCACACTTTGCTAAAATGTATCTTTGGAGAAGAGCTGAAAGGCTGATAAAGAGGAAACAGCTTCCCCAGAAGGAGCAAGAGCTGGGGGACAGCCAGAGAGGCCTGAAGTCAACAAAATCCACAGTAACACTGAAGCCTCGAAAAGCCGGAATAAAAACTCAATAGCCCTGGTAACTGTTATTGCAGTGCTGGGCACACAGGGGATCGCTCCTCCAAATGTGTGCCCTGTTTAAAGCAAAATTTTTCATATTTATACAGATTAACTATACATATTCATTATAATTCTAAGAAAAGTTAGGGTTATGCAAATTATTTACAGGAGGTCATTTACATTAACTCCTCCCAGATAAAGTATCCTCAGTGACACTCAGAGGGTCTTCTGGTCATCTTCAGGGATGATGGCTGGATGTCTTCCTCTCTCTCAGCGCATGCTCTGTACGGTTTTCTCCATAGTTTCTAAACCACATTCCTGTGCTCAAAAACACACTCATGCACAAACTAGTTAGTAACACTTTTTAGCTGAAAGTAAGATATACTCTGTCTCTTAATTGGTTGTTGGTCTCATTATTTCTGACTCCCCTATCTTCACTTCTTTATCTTCAAGGCTGTTCCACTGTTATGGTTAAATTTTGTAGCTTCTCTAATGAAACAGCTCACATGGTTATAGCCATATTCTACTAAAATCCAAAACAAATCTATTCTCAAAACATGCAAATACTGTCTATTCTCAAAACACACAAATTCTTCTTATATTAAAGTTAAATTAACTAATTGTCCCTTAAGCTACATCTCTATCAATCTACTCATTATTATTACGTTTCATTGAATCATTACCCCCCTTTTCATTATCCTTACAAATTCTTTTGTAATCTCAAATTATATTGTGCTGTTTTAATGATTTTGAAAAGTATTCACCTGTCTCTACTTGATGTCTTATTTTATTTCTCCTCCATCCTGATATGTTATAGTGGTCAACTAGGGGGAAAGTAAAGGTAGCACAGGAAGTTCATGACCACCCACCCAATTAAAGAACCATGTAAAACTGCCCCCACACACACACCTTCAGGGAGCATGTGTACTGATTTGAATATGCTTGACAACAGTAGATGATGCAGCAATTACCAACCAATTAGCGTAAATGTAGGTGGGTTGTTCTAATCCTGTAGCAAGAACAGATGCTGTGTGCAGTGTGCCAGCTTTGTGAAATTAGCACCTAACACCCATCTCTGCTTAGACAGGGAATAAAGCAACTGCCTCTGCTGCATGTGTATATTGGTGTACTGCACACCAGGTAATGACCCCACTTTTGAGACACTGGTACCACACAGGAGCGCAGAAATTAAACCCCTGATCTTTATTCTTTACAACCAGACTGATCACTAGCATGGATGTATGCACTGAGTCAAACACAAGACTTTCTTCTTGCTGTGCTGTCAAGAAGTATAAATGCTAATAGTCTCTGAATTTATTTTTAATTTTTCAGATAAAGTTATAGGCATAATTTAACATTATGGTCTTTGTCTCAATATTTAGAATTGGTTTATCTGTCTTTTAACATTTTTTTTTCTTTGGTTCGTGGAGAGTAGAGATCTCAAAAATGAAAAAGTTGATTTTGTTTTAGTCCTCAGTAGTTCACATTTCATTCTTCCAGAATAGTCATTTTATAATAGAGTAATCACAGTGTAAATGTCAACAGAGAGACTGTTTAAACATTTCAAGATGGAGGACACATTTCAAGTTGGAGGACAAGGACAAAGATGTACAATTACATAAAGTTTTGCAAAGGTTCAACAAAAAAAATCCATCACAGTTAAAAAAAAAAAATAGTAAAACATAGAAATACCAGTAAAAAAACCCAAATCACCTTTAAAAACCCTGTTCCCATTTAAACAAGAAAAATAGAAATTGCTGTGAAAACTAGGGAAATGAAATAATAAAATATGTCAAAAATTCTTTGAGAAGCAACTGAAAGCAAAAGGCTACCCAGTACATTTTAAAAATATAACACAGTTTTAAACCACAGTGATAAAGGGATAAAATGAGATCCTAAGGAAAAGGCATCTATGTCCTGTACTTCTTCTTTTCTTAACTGAAGAATTAATAAATGGTTATTCTTCTATGCAGAAAAATCAGGCTAAATGGACCTTTAGCCAGGCCTGTTGTGATATTTTTTGAATCTTAGAGCTGGATTAAATCAATATGTGGCAAAGTTCTTAACACAGTCTGAAAAAATCTGTACCAGAAAAAAAGCAAAAAAGCTAGGTCTCTATTTCTCATTTGAATCTAGAAAAACTGAGCAAGCAGACATCAACGTCAGAATAGAGTATCTCAATGTTAACAAGCTTTGTTAAAATAATAATAATTAAAAAATCCTAATCAGGATGAGAAACTGACAAATTGCAGGGCTGTGCATCCCAACATCAGCTTAAGCACCCAGCAAACCAAAGCAGCCTAATTCAAAGTGGTTCTGGCCTGGTAACATCTTAATAACATTACTGAGAGGACAAAAAGTCATATTAATAGATCAGCAGTTCCCGTAAAACATTTTCTGGAATCCTGAGTGAGGAACTAACGTTTATCATCATACAGTTTTTAGATCGATCTCCAAGTCAAAGAATGCATTTGCTTAAGAAATCAGTTTACGTGCATTACCATAAAAACAATGCCTCTGCTCCTAGAATATTCTCATTTTGACTGAGTAGTTGAATGGCTCAAAGGGGTTTGAATACTTAATTGAATGAATATTTCATACAAGCTCCCTGTGGTACAATAATTTTCCTTGGTAACTACCAGATCTCCAAAGTGAATGCTCAGTTTTTATAAATGTACAAGGCAGGTAAAATATGTTATTAACATGTTTTAAGAACTGTTTAACTAATGCCTCTTTCAGGACTTCTCTTAATTACTTTTCATGTAAAATGATTTGAAATAATCTAATTAAACATAACAATTTGCATACCAAGTATTATTTCCCACTAAAACACACATTTGTTTATATAACAATTCTGGCGTAGAATAATCATAAAAAATTTACACCTATTATAATTGTTCAGATATTCAATCTATTACACTCACCACAGTTGTTATGGTAATTATTTTTTAAAAGAAAAACTGAGTATAGTACTGTGTGGGAATTATGTACATTAAATTCATAAACAGCACTGCAATGAGTTTTTGTTGAAGAAAACATCATCTTCTATCCCTCTTTGTCCAGTTCTTATTGCAACTGTTAGCAGACTGTATGGCTGCCATTGCTCCTTTAAGTTAAAGTATATTTTAAAGTTTTATTTTAGGCCCTTCCTGCTCAAATATGTGCATGTATACACGTTTCTATCTTTCTTGAAGCTATGACCTCTTCTTTTACCAAATAGTGGCAATATAGAGCATATTCAATGAACCAATATTATTATCTTTATATTTTGTAACACTTCCTGCATTGTTTCAGATTGTTCTTGTGGCAAGTCGTCACATTTACATTTTATTCCTTAATCAGTTCTGGAAACAGCTAATAGCAGTACAATTCAAAGCTACAAATAATGTATTCACATTTATATTAATAGAGACAAAATTGCTGAGATTACTTTTGTCACATGAAGATATCAGTGTTCAGAAATGTTTTTCAAGTGATTGTTGTGCTTGCAAAAGCTCAGGTGTTAGAAAGGTGTAGGAGAAACTAACTTCATACAATCAGATACAAATTGGCTTCTACCTATTTATGCATATCTTATTTTCAGTGAATTTGGTTGGGTATGTGCAGCATTTCTAATGATAGCACTGGTTCTTAGAGTTGACATAGATATCGAATGTTGAATCACAACACGCGCCTGTAGAACAGTTAGTGCAGCCACCAGAACCACAGAGTGACACAGGAAAAGTGGTTTAGGAGACCAAGAGCAAGAACCTTCCAACACCAACTCCTTGACATCCTTGGCTCTCCTGTTTGAAGCAATTGAATGCTACATGCCAACTATTTTCTTCATCAGAATTTTCTTCATGGAGGTTTCTGTCCACTAGAGAGGGAAATGTGTCTAGGATTTAAGCAAATCTGTGTTCTAATGAATCAAATAAGATGTGCTAGCGTATTTCTCTGTCTTTTAAATACTGGTGAATTCAAGCCCTCACCCAAGTAATAGACTATGAATACACAAAAGTTTACATCTGCATTTGCACAGTATTTTCGACCATATGTAAGAAATCCTGGTAAAACTGGGGAAACAGATTAAGTTATGTGTGTGTTTTCATGTTTGTATATCTGCATATTATAAGTGCATTTGATTGTATAAGTAACTTGCTTATACAAACCAAAGTTATCTTTTTTCTCACTTAACATTAGCTTCATTTAAAGGGCATTCTATCCTTCAAACTTACAAATGTTCTTGCATTTTATTAAGACATCTGGGTTGTAAAAACAACAAACCCACAAACAAAAAAACCCCAGAAATTAAAGTAATTGTCATTTTCATACATCCCATTTCAGCTTTGATCCATTGGTTTAAGCTTAAAATTTAAAGGAAATACAAGATAAAACTTCTGATTGGGTCAGAGTGTTCTACAGGAAAAGCAATGTACTTAAACTGAGGTAAGTTAAAGCAAAATGTAAAACAACCGCTTTCAATTAGGAAGCTGAAGAAATGGAAGTGTATATAAAATGGTTAAACATCTGGAAAAGGAATCAAAATCTGCAGTCCAGACAAAAACTGAGTTCAAACTGTGATGACATTATGTAGAGGCTAAAAACAGTGTCAATGCTATAGAGCCTTCCTGAATTCTTGTCACAGAAGAATTGCCTGATAAGACTGGAGCAGGGAGATAAGCGCATAAAGCTGAATAAGACATGGTAGTGACAGAAAAGCAGAAAGTAGAAATTAATACTTAATGCCTGAGGGACAGTACAATGCTTATTTGGAACAGTAATTATCTGAGAAGAAAGACTGAATGAGTATGCAGACACACCAAAGCAGGCAGTAACCAAGAAAGTGAGAGAAGGCAGTGACACACTGGCCAGCTTGGTATAGGAGGGTTCACCATGTGACCAAGTTTCAAGACCATAAATACATTTAATGTGTATGAAATACTGCTGTGCACTTCCTTCCCCACCCCTCCCCACCCCCCTTCCCCGACTGCTTTACAGAATCACATTTAAGTTCCCATCAAATATTGTTTCATTGCATTCAGTGTGCAGCACCAAGCCACGCCTTGTGCGCTACTGAGTGGCAGTAGGTATCACCGCAAACCTCTAGCAGCTGGCCGTTAATGGCTGCATATCAGCAGCTGATCGGTTATGAGAGGTTCCCTAGAGTACTTGTTTCCCAGCACTGTAAATGCATCAATTTGCATGTTGCTCAATTAATATGTCATTCCTTATTTATGTTTGCAGTCTTTACGTATTTTACATCCATGACTGATGATGTAGATACACCAGTACAATAAACACATTAGATATACCAGATGGGTGGGTGGGTAAGATTAGATTATTGTTGCTGTCATCGCCATCACAGATCAACAAGACACAGTCTGATCAAACAAAAAATCCACTTCCACTTAATTAGCATATCCTCACTGTCTATAGTTTATTGGGAGGCATTGTCCCCTGGCACAATTTATTAAGATGAAATGCTATGATAAAATGCTATGAGTACATGCTTCATCTGCTTTTCTTTTAGTATGCTTCCTAGGACAGTCAGACATCATTAGGCATTTTTTTTTGTCCCCAGACAGTCTGTGTCTGAATCAAAATCCATCAAACTCCTGATCTGTCTCAGTGATGGCTTGAATAAATACAACCACATATCCCCAACAAAAAACCTAAAAAAACCCAACCCACCAATCCAAATACTAAATAGGCAAATGAACTCTAGCTTCATCTAAGACACTTAGAGATTTGAAAGACCTCTCTTGGTTCATTAGAAAAAAGAACTCAGCATAAATTAATGATCCACACATTGCACTATTATGTTAGGCAGCATGTTAAATATCTTTTGGGGTCCTACAAAGAAGCCAGTAATTTCAGTACCTATACTTCTGGCATAGTCTCCTTGTATAGTTTTCTGCTACCTTCTTGCTGGGTGACTAACAAAAATAAAGAACATGCTGTTGTTGTGCCACACGATTATATGCCATACTTGCTAATCTAAATCGTGGCAAGTGTTCTAAAAACTTGTCCATGATATGTAATTATTTTTTTAGGTCACATTGTAATATTTTTCCAGGAATCTTTTTATTTTTTTCCTTTTTTGCTAAGAACTCTATGGCTAGTGGTATGAGCTAAGCATAGAGTTTCCTTAATAGAGATTTATGTGCTTTCTCTAATGTGTTAATCTTTATTTCCATGTTTTCCCCTGCATCGCATCTTCCTGTTAGAAACCTGTCAACCTCTCTCATTCATTTAATTCTCACATTGCCTATGATGTGCTATGATCCTATGTGTGTTTAACAAATTGGATGTATGGGAGTGAGATATCTCCTCAGAAGGGGTTGAAGAGAGCTTTCATATCAGGCAGGTGATTATTTCTGTCTCTCTCTGCGGTTACAAACATATTCCCTCCATTTTCTACTAATACCTCTAGGTAATGTAGCTGGTTCATACTAAATGATGCAGTACATTTTTCTCAAATATTCTAGGAAACTTTCCAATTTTACCCCTTCCCCTTTCTGTCATAAACATTGATACATCAACTTGTCTGAACCACAGACCTACCTTGAGCTAAAATTGTCAAACCATGAGTCCATTTCTAAGGATTTCTGCATTAAATGGTATAATTTCTGCTTTGTACTCATTCTGTGGGTATCACAATGCATTTAATACTGTGTGTGTATTTGTGTAAATATGTTGTTTAGATTTACTTCAGAACTGTCTACCTCTTCACCAGACACCTATATATGACCCATTTTTTTCTGTTAGCAAATGCTGAGATGAGGATTTGATTCTTTGAATACTGAGCATGTGCCAAGCAAGCAATTTAATGCTAGATGCAGTGGACTCAATCAGAGCATCATCCGTATGCTATTCAACTGATTAAGCAGGAGTTGCACCCATCTCACAAAAAAATCAATAGAGAGAAAAATGTGTGGAGAAAGGCAGCAACATTATGTCCATAGCAATGTGAAACCCAGTGAAATGTACAGGAACCATCACCAGAAAAACGAATCATATTTTTAACATTCTGGGGAAAATACTTTCTGTTATAGCTCTAGAGTACTGAAAGTGTTGAGGCTTTAATAAAAGAGTAAAGCTTTTAGGCTTCCTAGGGAAGATGTAGTGCCAACACATCAATATTTACATCACCAAAACCAGCAAGAGAGCTCTACTGTAAAAGCACTACAGGTAACTTTTCCACTGTGCACACAACTGTTAATGGGCTTAAAGAGATAGATGTCTAACTACCATGTGTTTGGTAAGGCTGCTACAAGTGGGCACTAATAAAATAAATGTCAGCTTCTACAAAGAAAGGTAGGCTCCTGCTGTGGTTAAAAACCAAAAGGTTACTTATATGTACTGAGTAAAGGTACTTCTTCAGCAGTTCAGCATGATACCCCTTGGCTTTACTAAGAACAGAGATCTCCTAAGGCTACCAAGTGAAGTGATATAATGCTACGTGGTACTGCTGAAGGGGAACATATAGGGTAATCAGCAGTTCCACCTACACACTATGTTGATGACCCTTGCCTAACCAAGAACACATGTTTATTCCCCTAACTGGATGCTTAAATGTCAAAACCCAGATGTAATAAGAGCTGGTTTTTTCTTCCTATGAAATCTGTATACCTGATGGTTTGAAAAAAAGATAAGGATGAGAGCTAGAAAGCTCAATCTATTTCTCCCTAATGCATTTTCTGTCAAATTCAGTTATCCAGTCTTCATTCTACTCAAACATTTAGTAATTGTTATGATACTGCTCATATTTTAGTTAAGTTAGTAGGAGACCCTCAGGCTTTTTTAACAGAAATATTGATTAGAAACTGATATAACTACAGAAGTTTTGGAGCCCTTCTAGAACCTCTTCATTACTGAAAACAAAATTATAATACCAGCTATCATTCAAGGCAATAAATTAGAACTTTTCTGTGCCTTGGCCTTTCAAACTCAATTGTTCTGCTTTCATAGCATTTTTCAATCAGTAGTACAAATTCGTAGTTTTCATAGATTTTTCTATGATCTTTTTAATCATCAGAGATTCACAGAATCACAGACTAGTGGGGGTTGGAAGGACCTCTGGAGGTCAGCAAGTCAAATCTGCCTGCTAATGCAGGATCACCTCAAGCAGGTTGCACTAGATTGGGTCCAGGCGGAAATTGAATATCTCCATAGAAGGAGACTCCACAACCTCTCTGGGCAGCCTGTCCCAGTGCTCTGCTACCCTCAGAGTGAAGAAGTGTTTTGTCATGTTCGGGTGGAACTTCCTGTGTTCCATTTTGTGCCCATTGCTCCTTGTGCAATTACTAGACATCACTGAAAAGAGTCTGGCCCATCCTCTTGACACCCAGGCTTCAGATATTTATAAGCATTGATCAGAGAAATATGTGAAGCTACCACAATAAGCCCTCTTTCCTTCTTTTTTTTTCCACAGATAAGGGTTTTTTTACTCCACCAAAGCAGACTACAAATGGAGGAAAACTAATGCACTGGACATCTTGTCTCTTTGTATTCCAAAATGCAAAAAGTATGGAATAGCATTAAACTATGAATTCTCTTCCTTTTATGCTCTTTTTCTTTACAAATCTTCACATAAATCCCTTTCTCCATATCAAATATATGCATATCTATGAATTTTTAAACAGATTTTATAACAACTGCAATTTCAATAACATAAGTATCTTAATGTTAAGGCAGCAGATACTGCCCCAACACTTGCTAACTCAGCATAGGAAAATAGAATCATAGGTAAGAAAACAAACTATGTTACCCAAGCAGCACACTACACAAATACCCATTAAATAAATAAATACACACACACACCCTTTTTTTTAGCTATTAGAAAGTAATGTACAATGCGTAAACATAATGCACTTACCTCACTGTCTCCCCAAGCTCCTGCTTTTTATTAAATCCTTCAACTAGATGATACAAGCTTGGCTTCAATCAGGATACTCACAGGTTTTTCTGGGAATAAAATCTACTAATTTTGAACATAATATGATGAGAGCAATATGTCTAATTGCATTTACTTTGAATATTATAAATGGGCTGTTAGAACAGTACTGAAGTTTAAATTCAGCAATCTGTCATAAGGTTTAGTAAGAACGGTTACAGGCATTATATTGCTTTTTTATATATATAAACTGTCCTGAATTGAAGGGAGTACTAAATGAATTTCTTTAGTTTTCCTCTTCCATCCTCATTTCATACTGGATTTATATGCTTTCACTTTACAAAAAGGTGAGCAGCTAAAAGCTCCTGCCCTCATTTGTTAGTTGCAGTCCAGAAAGGTCCCAAACATTTTCAATTCTTGTAGTTTCTTTTGAAATAAATGCCTTTAAACCATCTTCAATATTTCAACAAAGGAATAATGTAAGGAAATACATCAGAGCACTTCTACTGCACTTTGTGCCCAGTTCCCAGTGGCAGTGCGCTAAGTCAGAAGGTGGAGAACAGGGGTGTTCAGCATGGGTAATGGCATGGGACTCAGGCTATGATTTTGCTATCCTGACCCCAGGCATAAGTAAGTGATCATGGAACACAATTAGAAGTGGCAGGATTAGGCTTTTAATGTCTGTAAAGCTCTTTGAAGATAAGTGTTCACATTGGCTGTGTTCTACTGATTGCAAGAGTGCTATTAAAGTACAACTAGAGATTGAAAACAGTTTGAATGTTATTGCCCCTGGTCAAATAGTGCCATAATGCCGAGAAGAGAAATGTCTAATGTCTTTCAAATATTGGCCTGGAAGTAATAGTACTTCTGTTAACTTTATTAATTTTTACTAGCTAAGTGTGGGCTGTCCCCAACTCCATACAACAGATTTTCTGTATAGTGTTGAAAATAAAGATCTGCCTGCCTCTGATCATGTAAAGAACTGATTTTTCAAACTGCAATTCTCCCCAGTATTCTTTGAGCATATTCCTCTCATCCACTTTCCCAGGTGCTTCATCTAGAAATCCGTGATTCCAGCAGCAGCAACTGGACAGCAAGCTAATTTAACTGTTGCCCTACCTAAAACAGGAGGTTTTATTCCTTCCTCTTTTTCTCTGTTCCACACCCTTGCTCTTATTTCTACTGAAAAGAGAGGGAAGGGAAGGGAAGGCAAGGCAAGGCAAGGCAAGGCAAGGCAAGGGGCCAGAGATAAATGAGGTCATGGAGGCTTCTAATACCTTTTAAAGTTGATTTCAGGGAGGTGTCAGTAAAGCATGAACATTGTTTGGGTGCAGAAAGGTAAGGCTTGTGAACGGAAAAGATGCAAAATCTTCCCTCTTGGTGACAGAGTCATTAGGTTGTTATGGCTCCTCATGAAAGCATAGATTTTGGTTTCCATGACCTATTTCTGTGACCTGCCTCAATCTTCTTCCTGTGAATGGGGAAATCTCTATCTCTATAACAGGCAAGTAATTCAGATATTGAACTACAGTAAAAGTATGCTCATTCCAACTTTCTAAACATGAGAGAATCATAATATGGTCTTTCATAGAAACATATAGATGTCTTGCTATATGATATTTTATGCCAAACCAAACATTTTGACAATCCACAACTCTGGCACTTAGGACCAAAAAGAGAAAAAAAAAATCTTTTACCATATAATTAGTTGTCTTTCAGAACCTACAAGTTGTTGAAGTCAATGATAAGACTGAATCCAACTAATCTCCTCAGTTTGGGAGTCTAGACATCAGATGCGTCACAACAGCCAAGTCATTCATTGTCCCTCTGTAAAATGGGAAGAAGTGTCTTCAGACAATGATTGTTCTTCATGCCTCTGGAAAAAATTCTCTGCGAAAAAAACCTCATCACACAATCAAACCAGAAGACTTCCACATGCTATGCTCAGGTAAGATGCCGTTTTCACAAAACTGAGGTTATATTATTCAGTTGACATCAATATCTTCCGCATTTTCATAATATTAAAAAGAATCTGTAAGTAGAAAACTGACATTTTCTCAAATTTCCACACCTGACTCCAATTCTCCAAACTTCACACACTCACTAACCTAGACTTTGGATCAGGCCAAGAAAATAGGACATTATTGGAGTAAGCATGAATGAGTCTCTAATGATAAAAGAGAAAAATCTTGAAAATGACCTTTACTAAAGGTTTGTATGCATGCCAATAACTTTAAGAAAATTTGGTTTTTAAAATTTAAATTATTTTCCATTCCTTGGTTTTGTTTTGTTTCAGAGACTATAAAAATCTCTTGCACCATCACTTCATTGTGTATGTCCTCATTTCTTCCAGTTTAAGAACTATATGACAGAGTGATTGTTCACATTAAAGAGTGTGTGTCATAAACCTCAAACACGGTTGTATATCAATTCCTACTAAACACAATCGTTCCAAAATAGTTTGAACAATAGGGTCAAAGATTTTAGCTGTGACATAAGCTACAGGACACATTTAAAGAATACAAGACACTGCCAAATACAGTGGAAACCTGGAATTTCCCAGTGATTACAGACTGAAACAAAGCTCTAGTGTGCACTTTAGGACAATTAACATTATGCAGCAGTAGAAACGAATATAACCGAAACATTAAAAGGAGTGTTTTATGCTTTAAGAGGCATTTGAAAGTCATCTACACATGGTTTCTCAACATACATTTCTGTAAAGATGATTAATTAATCGTGCTGGTAAACAAAAACAAAAGCTGACACTATTATGTAGTGGTTAGTAAGGTATGATTAAAACTCTAGATTCCAAGCTTCATTTCCTGGCTAGGTCACTGGCTTTATGTGAGGTGCTATTTGCTTTGGTTCAGCTTATTTAACCCCAAAGCAGAATAATAATAGATCCCATGGCATAGTGCTTCAAAACATAGTCTGGGGAATTAAGTAATTGACATGTGTGTGGCGTGTTACATTCCTTGAAAGTGTACAATATACTGTTAATGTGATATATTATTATTCTACTGAGGCATTCCATTGACTGATGGCAGGATGCACAGCCTCTTCAAATCAATGTCTCTCCTGAGCAATTTAGTAGCAGCAGTGATCCTAAATATCTTTTCTTTTTAATCTCCACTTGGCAAAATAATTATGCGTTTTCCTTTCACATGTAGATCAAAACATTACAATTGAGATCTTTATTATTTTGAGAGTGGATGGCTCCAAAGTCATTGTTTTAGGCTGACAAACAACGGTCATGATATAATAAGGCACCACAGAATAGGCAGAATTAGCACTGTGGTGTTCAGTGTGCAGGAGAGCAGAAACTGATTTTGAGAAGGTTCAACATTTCCCCTGGTCTACAGTCAAGAATATTAAGATCAAGTAAAAACTAGAACAGGTCAAAACTTTGGATGTACTGATTTCTTTTTGCTTGTAACAGTGGTAGATAAGTAGTGCAGCTTTTTATTCAGCAAATTCTGCCTGTTTCATGTTTAGTAGAAGAGGACTGTTGACATAAGCCTTTTTCAAAACCACATGCTGATCTTGTGGCCAATGAATGTTGTTACACTCCAAATAAACAAGAATACTCTAAAAAAGTCCCTTTGCAAATAGTATATTTGAAATGTACCTAAACTGTACAGAGCATGGGTGCGTTGTAACATCCCAGAGGTTACCATGTTCTTTGACTCTGGTATAGAATTATCTCCAAATTTGGAGGTAATTTTGAACAGCTACTTTTGATACTAAAATCCTATGAATAATCCACAGAATTATTTTGATACTTAAGTTTTCATTAAAGGAGTTCAAGTAGCAATATGCAGTGTTGACAGGCTTCTGGATGAAACCAATATTTCAGGCCTTGTATTCTGGATGTATATCAGGACGTATGATCTAGTAACACATATTTAGAAATTAAAATATCTACATATTGGGAGATGAAGTAGACTGAATTTTCACAGTGTCCCATATTGAAATTTTAGACATGTAGACAGTCTGGTACTTTAAAAAAAAACCATTTAATTCTGTGGTATAATGCCTGTTAATGCAATCCTAATATTACCATTCAATAGTGGTTTACTTATAATTTTCAACATTATGATGTTATGTTAAGTGTAGCCCTTTGTAATCTAATCAGGCAGACTGCCTCATTTTTCAGCACAGGCAACCTTTTATTAACTCATCTCTTATTTCACTTAAAAGGGAAAAATAAAAAAGGGGTCAGAATCTCCATTATTAATTCCTATGTAATCACAGCTTTGCACAGGCCAGTCTGAAGCCACATTGGCCAGAGCCAAAAGAAAATGTTTTGGGATAAAGGTGGGTCTCTTACGAAACCCAAATAACTCAATTCATGCTATGAGCCTGAGAACCTTCTGGCTGCTGCGTGCCTCTAGATTCTGTTGTATTACAACCTGAGGGACCTCAGTCATCATCTTCTCTTTATAGTCACTGCTCCACCTTCTGAGCTGTAGGCTGTTCTTTCTGTCCTTTCAATGCCATGTTTGAAAAATGTCCAAGCCTACCAGAGAGCAACAACATTTTTCTAAGGTAGCAAGTAATGGGGTCAGGTTTGCTACATGTACACATTTTCTCTGTTGTGCCCAACGGGATACAGATTACTTCCAGGACACCGACTAGAGCAGGAAGGACAAAGGCAGTCCCCTGCCTTGCCCAGAAAAGCCTAGGAAGAAAAGGCACAGCAGAACTAATGTGCAGATGCTCAGAAGTACGGATACTGGAAGGAGTCAGTACCTCAGCACTCCTCAGCAGGTGACTGTCTCACCAATGGGTCCACAATTAATCTAAGTAGTTATATGTTTATCTGTAACAATGGAGTGAAATATAATTAAAAGAATGCTTTGGACTGTAAAGAAAAACATAAAAATTAGCTTACCACTTATTCAACTACTTACTAAAAATATTAGAGAAGGGTTTTTAGACAATTCATCACTAGAAAATTGGCTGTCAGTGAATACAATAATCTCTTTCAACAAGAACAATGTACTTATTAAAAAGTGTAAATTGCTTCTACATGACACAATTTTATCCATGTTGGTTGGAAAATACTAATCCTTCATAAGCACTTTTCTAACAACTACAAAATTACCTTTACATACTATATTCAAGATGACAAGACTTTTAAAAGAAACATTTCAAAATTTTATTTTAATGAAAAAATATATATTGAACTTACAGAAGACACTGGTCTGTGGTCCCTGTCTCATGAATTGCAAGATCTTTATTTAATTATTTTAAAAATTATCTTTGTTTGTACAAAATTGCAATCCCTTCCAGTGTAAACTGAGTCCCAGGAGGAAAATAAGATTCTTTTTCAAAAGGCAGAAAGATGCAAAACAATAAAAATTCCACCATCACATTTTCCCCAACCACGTGCAGTAGGAGAGGCAGAAGTAACCACAGGTGATGCCGGCACTTAGAATCATAGAATATACTGAGTTAGAAGGGACCCATAAGGATCATCGAGTCCAACACCTATTAGGAGTGAGAGGTAGTAGCTGAACCTCGCAGGAACAGCAGGGATGATTCAGACTCATCTGGGATCCTGCTCTCCCTCCACAGCTGCCACCTACAAACAAAAGCAGTGGCTTGCTTTTGGCAACAGAATCTGCAAATTAGTTTCCTTCTGCCACTTTCTTCCATGTGCCACTTCCTCCTTCACTTCCTCATTTTGTCTTCTTTCCTTAGGAAGGTCTTTTTGTTGCTCCCTACTGCATGCACAGTTATTTTTGATTCACGTAACATTCATAAGATACTTCAAAATCACCCAAGAGATAAAGCCACTTCTGAACTAGAGTACAATCTTGCCATGTATCTCATTGCAAAGCAAAAAAACCACAAACCCAACGTTTAGTCACAGCTGTAGTTAAGACTTACTGTGTTTGTAGCCCTTAGACCACTTTGGGACTTTAATGCACAGATCTGGGATGATGTTGAGCTGCTCACTGCATGGTATCTCCTTTCTCTGGGGAAGTCTAATCTTTCCAGTAGTGTTACATCTAGCAAAACTACACTAATTATAGCTCTGCACAGTACCTGTTCCTAGGATAGATCTTCCTGAGCAGACTATGTATCCTTGCTACTTCTGCTCTTGTCAGTGAAACTCTTACGCACACAGCATAAGTTAAGGTTTGGTCACTATTTATTCATTGTGCTATCATGTCTTCCATCTTTTGGCTTTTATCTTATCATGCTAAATTTGTACTTTTAGTATTACTTTTTGTATGCTTAATAGCCAACACAATAGGTGAGGTTTCTAAGCACTACCAGGATAAAAATGAAAGTGAAAGGTATATTCTGCAATCCTGTACAGAGAACTTCAAGTTCTTTAAGATCCATGACCATTTGAAATAAGATGTCTGGTTCCCTTAGGCACATCTGGAAATCCTTGTCTTAAAGGATTTCTTAATCAAAGGACCTCGCCTGGCAAGCTACTAAATGTATACCCTGAGCAAGCTATTGATAAGAAACTGGTAATTAAACAGTACAGGTGAAACAAAATGATTATGTAAAACATTTAGCGGTTCATCAGACTTCAAACTAATGTGTATAATTTGCATTAAACCCCACACTTCTAATAGTTTTAGCTTTAAGTTCCAAGCTCATTTCACTTTAAAAGATTTGTTGGCAATATTCCCACTTTGGTTTTAAGTTAATGTGCTTGTGTCAAAGGAATTAAAATAAGAAAGAAAAAAAAAAAAAGAGGAGGCAATTTGACAGGGCTTTACAGACTAGTTTTACACAGGAACTAAGCAAATGACTGGATCATGGTGCTCCTTCCTCAGAATTGCTAAGTAACTTCCTCTTCTGGAACTTTTTTGTGTGATGGCTGAAACAATGTAATACTTTCAATGGAAAAGATGCTTGAACCTTTTGGTCCTTGTGTTGGCTCTTTCCCAGTAGGGTTCATTCAGACATTGTCGTAGTAATTTCTTGACGTCTGAAGGTTTTTATGACATATCTTAAAATAGGCATCTAAATTACAGCAGCATTTTAGACTGAAGAAATTTTCTATTGCTTTTTGCTGAATAGACCTATGTGATAATATAAAGAAAAAAGGCTGAAATGCCTTCTTTTGTTAAGATTATTTTTATACAAACCTTGGTGAATGGTATAGTAACATTAAATGAAAGAAGCAGATATAATCTATCTCAGGAAGAAGAACTTAACTGTGTCTAAAATACATAATTAGAGTAGAGAAAGTAAAGAAAAATATTGCTACTCTTTTTCAGGGTCCTGCCCAAAGCTGTGGAATGGCTGGAGTCATAATTTGGTTTTGTTTCAAAGGCTGGGAACAGTCAGCGTCACGACTCCAGGACAAAATGCAAAGTTGAGGCTTGTGCTTGTAGTACTATTTTTCTATAAGTTTGAACTTAAACCAGGTCCTGGTACTGCAAACACCAGGACAGGGAGGGCTGTTTGAGAATTTTTCCAAAAATTCTTTTCTAGCTCCATAAAAGAGATAGCACAGGGCCCATATTTCCATTTTGCTGCTTTGCACATCCAAATGGCCTAAAAGAAGGTGAGAAGTCGGACTGGACAGACTCATGAGATACACAGAGATCTAGTCTTGCAGATATTTTTTTCTCTCTGGCAGTACCAGAGGATTGAGAGGGGTAGTATTTAGAGGGAGTCCAGAGTCTCCATCTTTTTTAATTCCTTTCTGATGTCTGTTCTGTGATCCCACAGCTAGCCCTGTGTGTCAGTTAAGGGATATCTGCTGCCACAGTAAAAGCTATGTAAAATTCTGGTCAACCAGAAACAGAAAGTCAAACTGGAACAGACAGAATGTAGAGTTATTAGGATGATCAAGGGACCCAAAAGCCCTCTGAGGGAAGGCATAATAATGGGTTTGTTTAACTTAGCCAAATACGGAGAGACATAAAGCATGTTATGCGCATCAGAGTGTAATCACCATGTAAATTAAACAACAGTGCGGATGGAAGCTGGGAACAGTATGACCAAGGTTGTAAACCTCAGAGGAAAGAGGTTTTCTTCTGAAGCACCCTGACAGCAGTTGCAATGAGAACAAAGAACAACCATAAACAAACAAAAAAACTCACACCCAAAAAACCCTGATGGATTTTAAGGAGGAGTTTATGGCTAGGTCATTAAAACGCCTCTGATACTAGAAAACTACTTTTTCCAGTCCTGATCTCATGGTCCATTGATCCAAAGGAAAAGGTGTTTCATTGAGACTGAAGGAGGCCACAATGTGAGCAGCTGCTCTCACAGTAGTTAGTCTTCCTGGCACCGTCACTGCTATGGAGAAGAAAAGTACTGGTGGCATGGGGGGACAGCTCAGCCACCAGGTCAGGCGAGGTGAGCACATAGACTCAGATAATCAGTAATAATGGACACGGCAAAAGCACCTCTCCCCTTCCCTCTGCCAGTTAATCTGCCTGCCTGACAGATTATAAAATCCATGGGATTTTTGAGAAGCAACAACAGTTCCAGTTACTAATATTTCATCAAAGGAAGAAGGGCATTTTATTGAAGAGATGATATACCTTTAAAGCGCTGGCTGTGTATAATTGTGTATAAACAACAGTAGCAGATTGTTAGCACTGCCAATGTCAGAATAATCATTTTCTGATTGTAAGGAAAAGCAAAAGCCCTTAAAACAGATATTTCATGAGAAGAATTAATACAGCAATCAATAAAGACGGAGGAAAATATAGCAAATCAGACAATAACTTGTAAGTGTAAGTATATGCAAACTGCAAATCTTTTGCTCTGCCCTAAAACTCTCCCAGTAAATATACATTTCTACTGGCTAGGAGAGATGAGTCTTAAGTGATAATCAGGTTTATATGATAACCAGTAAAGTAGGAGATAGAGATTTCTGATTATTACAGAGCAAAAAGGTACAAGGGGAAGGTTTTTTCTTTAGAAAGCACGAATCTTACTCTCTCTTCATAGTTTTTCATTACAAATCACTCTCAGCATTAAGTAGTTAGACAAGGTGGAAGCAGTCTCACCCTATATAGATCAGTTACATGAATTATTAAATAAAAGGGTATATAATTAATACATTTTTTAAATTATTGAGAATTTTTCAGAGGCTTTCCTAAAGCATCCTAGGCATTCAAAAGTGTATTTTTCTATGCTCTAATTTCTTTTTTATTCTGAATACAAATGTTACAGATATTTTGTCCCAGGTAGAGGCAATTCCAGCTTCTAAATCAACATTTGACTAGATTTCCCAGTCTTTGCTAATTGTCCACTTATTGTTCTCTTTTATACTGATAATTATGTTTTGAAACTTATCTTTTTCTGCATGTAATGTGTCTACACTGCAGAGAGCGCTTATCACATTTATCATATGACTGGAATCAAAGATTATAAGAGTCAATGCCTGTGAGGGACATGCTAGAATTTAAATGTAGACTGTTTTGTTATTTCATGGCAGGTTTAGGAGCATTGTGTGCTGCCTCTCTTAGGTCCCTGAATGATCACTGTTCTAACAAAGTGAAACCACCCCCTAAATAGGCATAAAATGTTCCCACTTGGAGACTTCTCTTTACAATCCTTCAAATCAGTGCCACAGTCTCGTACATTCAGTGGAATACAAAAGCATCCTTGAATATTTATTTTGGTGAAGATTAAAACTGAAAATAAAAAATATTCAGCAGATGTAAACATGCATGAACTAAAACAATGTATTTGCAGTTCTCCGAAAGAGAACAGAAGCCTAGACTCAGTCTTGAATTAAGGGCTAGAGAAGGCTCCACAGCTGTAGACTGACATACGTCTGGGTGATACAAGCCTTCCTTTGACTAAGTCTAATGACTGATTCTTGTGGAATAATTTTTAATTAAGACTTTTCATCCTCACCCTAATAGGGCCACTTACCCTACTATGTTCTTTTACTGAAATATGAGAACAAATTTTTGGTTTGAAAAATTATGTGACCTTTTACAAATTTATTTTTTTCTGAATAGAAAAAGAGATTAATTCAAGGTTTCTAAAACATAACCAGACATGATATAATCAAAGAAAGCTATTCAGAGTAAGAGTGGGAGCTGCGATTAAAGGGTGGCCCATGACATACTGTATGGAAAATGAAAAACAAAACTTTTTCAAGTTTCAATTTTCCTCACAATGCAACATAATCAAGTCCTTCAAGAATTTCTAGGCTGTCGTCTACTGAGTGTTGCCATCTGCCACTTGCTGAAGTATTTCTATAGAAGTATTTCTGGAAAGCTTTTTCAATAAGTATTTCATTAAATTGTACCATGAGAGCACCTGGACATATTCTCATCAGCAAAAGATTTATTTAGTAAATTTAAAAAATATAGTGAGTTGCACACATAACAAATTTCAGAAATGCCTTTAATATTTCCTGTTATGGACTCTCATGCTTTCCTTTACTGAAAATAATGTGAAGTCTAGCTCCTGTCTGAGAGATGCAGCAGTAGCTGGAATCTAACATTCACAAGTCAGATCACCAGAAAACCACTGGGAAAATTGCTGATTTTTTTTTTTGCTAAAAAATACAAAGCAGGCCAAAATTAAATAATAAAAATGCATTACCAACCATTCTGTTTTGTTTTGGGGTTTTTTAAAATAGATTTCTTTCCTCTGTCTCAGATTTAAAATAAATAAGTAAATAGAAATGTTAGAGTGAAACTTTCTTCTTCTAAAAGTGAAAAAAATCTATCCGAAGTTTACAGGAAGGACACCTGAAGGAACACATGAAAAAGAAGCATTTTGCTGCTGAAAAATGGCATTCAGTAATGTCTTCTCACCATGCAATATTCACTGCACGTTTGATTTTTTTTCCCACACTGCCAGTGCATGCATTTGCACCTGCTTGAGAAGGATGTTAGACCATAACCTTGCACAGGAGAGGATCTCAGAGTATATATTTGGCAATAGCAGATAAATATCATCTTAGTCTTTCTCAAATTATGTAGAGCATTCTGTCTCCTTTTGGGTTCCAAACTGTGCCAGTCCTTTGGGAACTGCCCCTTGCTCCAGCAATCATGAATTTATTTCTGTTAACACCACCACTTCTGTTAGCAGATCGTCAGTTAGCAGAAATCCAGCAGATTTCCAGGCAGCTAGGAAACCCAGGCAAATGGCCAGGACACACATTCCTGCCAACACTGGCAGCTGTACATATCTTTTCCCTGGATTCCTCAGGGTCCCAAGGACTGGAGTCCTAAAGATTTTGCTGCTGTGAGAAAGCCAACCCTTCATTTTAGGCACAAGAGCACATATCTTATTTTTGTGGACTACTTTTTCTGTTCCCCTATGTCTTCCTGTTGCCACCTCCCCAGGCACACTGGGAATTAATAATGTGAACGGGAAGTGTTCCCATCTGCAGTTTTTACTCTCCTTTCAGTCTGAGCATAGCAGATCAGGGAGAAGAAATGCTGATGCAGCCTATGTTCACTTGGAAAGGGAGAAAGCAGCCAGGTGCTTCAGTCCATATTAGCTGCTAAGAGGCACGGGAACTACTCAGCAGCCAAACTTTGAGGGTACAACTAGCCACAAGGGGGGAAACAAATTAATCACCAAGCCCAACAAAAAAAAACAACCCAGAGAGGAAGAGAGAAAAGTCATCTCTAATGGCAAACTGGATATACTACACACTTTACTCCAAGCTCACACATTTCTTTAGCCATTCAGAATTACAAAACAGAAAATTTCTTCTTTTAATAAAAACAACTCATAAAAACCCTTACATTTATTCTCTTTATTATCCTGCAACTATATCTTTGTAGTCTGTTCCATTCTTCATTTGATTCCTCC
The DNA here is from genome assembly GCA_020800305.1 of Porphyrio hochstetteri. NCBI lineage: Eukaryota > Metazoa > Chordata > Aves > Gruiformes > Rallidae > Porphyrio > Porphyrio hochstetteri. The sequence goes on from CM036905.1 coordinate 39,132,958, forward strand.
AAGTCCTGAAAATTCCAAGTGTCCAAAGAGATGTAAGTACTGTAGAGCTCAGAATCCAGCCCCTAAGCTTTAGGCACCCAGTGTTACAGTGGATTTTACAATGTCCCTATGAGTTGTGTATCTCAGAATGGGGTAAAAAAAGACGTGTATCTTTGATACAGAGAGGCCTAAATTAACATATCACAATTGAGAACATTGGCATGGCTTAAATCCTATCCATCTCTAAAGCTTATGTAGTGAAGTCACTTAAAAGTTTATGGGAGAAAAGGTATTGTTTCAGAGGCTGGACAGCTTTTCTGCAGCTCAGCTACCAAAGTAAAATATCCATTGGAACATAACTATTTGTTTGTGGTTAAGACAGTTACTTTGGGGTAGATAAACATGTAATTAGTGTCAATTCAATGATTCAATAGTGCTGTCTGCATTTCATGTGAATTAGATAAAATGTAAGATCAAGCATCGAAGACATTAAAGGCAGAGGACAATATACATTACAAAATTCTTATGTCTTTTGGACAAAAATGCCATTTCTCTGCTTAGGTGGTTTTGACTAAACCAAATACATTTCTTCAGGTAAACAGCAAAAAATGGTTTTCTATGGATTTTCTTCAGGAAATATATGTCAGCTGTGCAGAATTTTAGAGAATCACATTTTCAAATTAGATACCTAATGCAGAAGTTAGATAGAGCCTAGCTTTATCTCCATGCATGGATGATCACTTTTCCCATCCTTTCTGTTTGGCACAGCTGTTTTTTCCTTTCTCCCATGACTATTTTACCACAGGAGCTGGTTTAGAATGAGAAGCCACTGACTAGGGATGCTGATTCTTATTTCTGATGCTTATGAAAGATCCTTGCTATCTGTATATGTCTTGGTATCCTGTCGAGAAACTATGAAACAAGGATTATTCAGCATGATATGAGCAATAAGGCTTTCTCCAACTGTATGACAGGAATCTCTATTCTAAACCTAGGTCTCTCACAACGTGTATGAGAAACCATAAGTTTCTCACTAAGCCAATCTTCCATTAAAAAAATACCCTAACCCACTCTATAGTAATAAATTACATTCCTGAAAAAAATTGGCTATCTGAAATGAAGCTGGACAAAAATAAATCTATTCATATATAGCGTGTGCAGGGAGGTGCATGAAATAAATGTTATATTGCTTCATTTGTGAAAGGCAAACAAAACTAAGGTTAAATCAAACTGCCAGGAATTAAAATTAATTCTCCTACAGGATGCTTGTATGCATCCTTTATACTGTCAACATCTAAGTGAGATTTCACCTTTTCTGTGTAAGAAGAAAAAGAGAGGAACAAAACCAGGAAACCACCAATTTAATGACTACTTTTATGTAAATATATCGGCATGTGCACTCATGCACAAGAACATACACACACTGAGTGATAACAGCACCTATTCCTGTCACATAGACAGAGATGATGTCATTATTATCCATCTGCACTTTAAGTACATTTTCTATCAATACATAGAAGCTTCCTCAGGACTGATAGTTACAGAACAGCCCTCCCAACAACACTAGTTGTTTCTAAAGGTTTATAAGAATCCAGGCCTTGGGGGGCCTGTGAGTTCACAAATTCTGATTTCGGAAAATTATTCCTATACTTAATGCTACCTTGTGAACTTTAAATTGGTAAAGATGTTTGTTAAAGTATTATTATTTATATAGTTGTGTAAATTTTATTTCTTTGTATCACCTTGTATATATGTGATAGAATTGTTTATTTTTTTCTTAAATTTGGCAGTGCTAGGGAGCTTAATGAGGATCCAAGAAAAGATTGCCCATGTCCCAATGAATTTGACAGTAGCAAGCTGTGACATCCTACTGCTTCTTGATATTCATCACTTTACCTTTCTATATTTCAAACCAACAATTGTAGCAGAAGAAAAAAATGTAAACCAAAGCCAGGAGAGTTATTGTAAACATAAATGTTATACCATATTATGTCAATTTGCATGGCAAAAAGGAATACAGGAACTATTACAAAGTCAGGAGCAGAGCTCTAAGTATTGCAAAATGTTATCTCTGAATATTAATTGATTTTTTAAATTAATCCATGTAGTTTCATATCCTTTTCAAGTATTCTTCCCATTAATATTCTAGTAATGAAGTTTGCTGCATGTTAGAAACTCTTTGTAGATCTATGTATGTTTCCTATTCAAGGTCTGAATAAATAAATTGTACTGGGTGAAATATTCATAGGAAGACTTTCAGGATTCTATTATAAAAATCAGGGTTTGTAATTCTGAACAGTCATAGAGGAAATCTAGTTCTCAATCTTTCATTGTTATGCCAATCACTCTGTACCATTCAACATATATAAATGTAGTGAACGAACAGTGCTGAATTGCAAAAGCACAACATCCAGGAAAGTCACTGGTGATTCATCCACCTACAGATTTATTTTTTTTTTTCCAGCTGAGGAACTGCAGTCATCATACAGGCTCTGAGTGAACCCCCATGACAGCACCCAAAAGCCTAACCACCTGGACAAAGGAGACTTCACTGCATGTCTCCAGCTGGAACTGACATAGAGCTAGATAATAAGGTACCATCTAATTCAGAAAGCAATAAATAGCCCCTCTCAAGAGGAACGTGGTACTTAGGCCTCCAACACCACAGAGAAGCTTCAGTCTGAAGAGATGCATTGTCACATGTAGGAGCTGAGCTGTTGGTCACAATGAACCTCTCATTCCCAGGGGACTAGATTGGCTGGTGGAAACTCTGTGATCTGGCCTGAGCTGTGATTCACATAAGGTCTGTGTTTGTAAGACAGGCATCACTGTCCACATGCTGCTTTTGTCCTGCCAAGCAAATCAACTTTAGGTTGTATGTCAGTGAGTACTGTGATTCCGCTTGGGCAACCTTCATGACAATTTCTCTAGGATATTCAGAAAAGTATTTCATGGCTGAATAGCAGGTAAAACACAAATGAGATCTGCAACTTCTGGAGTCAGTGACTCAGCCCACAATAGACTTAGGAGAGCTTTTTTCTCCTGAGTCAACAGCAACCCAAAGCCAAGACACTGGGAGAAAATCACAGTCTATTACTCACAGAAGACACAAAAAAAGACTAAAGTGTCATGGGAGGCCTTGTCACTGGAACAGGTTACCCAGAGAGGTAGTGGAGACCCCATCCCTGGAGCTTTCTGGGGCTCTGAGCAACCTGATCTAGTAAAGATGTCCCTGCTTACTGCTGGGAGGTGTGACTATAGGACCCTTAAAGATCCCTTCCAACCTTACACATTCTATAATTCTATGATTCTGTGATTGTCCCACACAATGGATTATGTGTTGCTTAACTAACACTGTCTCCCTTAATTTATGTAGAAAATATGTAGCCTCAAACTTGGTATTTAGCACAAGAACTTACGAAATCCATTCTTAAAATCTTGCTCATCTTCTTGTTCTGCAAAGCTTCAGGCATTTCAGCTGAGGTAAATGTGCAAAACAATGTGGCTGCCCAAACCCTGCCTATCTTCCCCTCTATACCCATCAGTTCAAACCTTGATATCTTTAACAGCCCAGCTTAAATGATGTGGACTTTGTCAGATTGCACCTAGGTATTGACACAGTAGTTGTCCACTTTTGACCTAGTAATTCCCAGGCCCCTTTACAATCCCTGGAGAGAAACAGAGTGAAGTAGAAATCTTTTGGGCCAGTAAAACAGGTTTTGGAAGTGTCTATTTCCCTCCAGTGACTACCATACCATGTCTAACTAACTAGCTCCAATAGACAACTAAGTTACAAGCACTAAAATCTTTTAATGCTTTTACTGGCCATTTTAAACTGTGCAACATGCATCTGTTGAAGGCATTATTCTTTAGTGTCAAGCTAATGCAAAGTCAGGCAACAAAGATGCTGAACAAAGGGCTGAGGACGACAAATTAACTTTGTAACATAAAGGCAGGTATTAAAATACTGCAGCTAAAATGCTTAGATTTTCCTCTTTGTCTCCGTACTCCTCAGTTCCCGATCTGTAAAATAGTGACAATGAACTTGTCTACCTTTCAGGAACCTTGTGAGTATAAATATTGTAAAGAGAGAAAAAAACCCCAGAAAAACACTACCGCCAAGTAGAGACAGGCGAGAGTAATAAGCCATTCTCTTCTGATGTTTTCCTGCTTCTCCTAAATTAAAATTAAAAGCCCTTTCAATCTTCAGTAATTAGAGTGGTCTCTAACAGAATGACAAAACAAATTATTTTCTTTTTTGCTGTATTTTCATTATAATAAAAGTTCCTGATTTAAAAACCTGACTAAAGGAAATTAAGGTGAAATGCTACCCAGAAACTGAGTAGCTGCATGGCACTGTGGACACAGGAAGGAAGAAGGCTCCAGGGTCACAGAGCTTAGCAAGTAGTTACTTCTGGAGAGAGAGAAGGGAAGCACCTAAGAGAAGGGCGAGACCACACTGCCACCAAAGAAGATGGTATCTCAGGCAGCAGGAGGATAAGACCTACATCTGTGTATGAGTCTAATCTGAATGTAAAGAATAGCAGTATACACTTCTCCCACCTTAAATTTTCACCATCCCTTTAGTAAGAGCATCTTAGATCTACAGGTTTTTTGAGATTATGTATTTTTCCCTATTCTCAATTACCCCGTCTCTCTGTTAATTTCAAGTTCTAGGGGCTGGCATTTGTTTCCTTTTCAGACTTCTGGAATATTTCCTCTCCTCTGGAGCTACCAGCCCAGCAGGCTTTAAGGGAAAAGGTGAGTGCCAGTGACCCTCTCCAGAATAAGATCAGAACCAGCTTGTCTTAAGAAAAAAAGGAAAGAGAAAGGTTCAAGAGAGAAAAAAGCAAGGCAAAATAAATTCATGGCAATTCATAAAATTATTTCCATATTTTACAAAACTTCAAGTATAATTCAGAAGTTTCTACAGTCAAAAGGACCTCTGATCCATCTGAAGCATTTTGGAAAGTTCTCTTAAATTTATGGGTTTTAATTTTGCACCAGTTTTCTCCAGGATTCTGGCAAATTTACTGCCTTACAAATTTAAAAAAACAAAAAGCTTTCTGTGCTTTTGAGGCCTTTCCCTCCTCTGTGTCTCAAAGAGAATCAGGAGTACCAATATTTTTCAACTTTTTCTCAGAGATTTCCTTGTCTTGACAGGGATAATGGATTGGCCTCACAGGTCAACTACATTCTCACCCAGAGTTTAGGAACCCTGAAGACTGAAGATAATAAGAAAAAGAAAAACAGCACTCTTTAATCCTGTGGTATCACAAAGAAATCACAGTTTCATGTTCAGACGTAACTAGGTCATTTTCTTTCAAAAGAAAGATAGGTTTGGCATACTGTACTTTCCAAAATAAGTCTTCTGCTTTATTCACTAGTAACTGCCCTTTTTGTTTTATTCTTGGCAGTCGAAAGGCCAAATTATTTCAAAAGCAACCAAGCACTGATGTGTTAGGAGAAAACACAGTATGGCCTCTTCATTTGGTCCAAATGCAAAGGTCTGCTTTGAAATGACATTACTTTTACAACTTCTCCAATAAAGGAAATCGAAGCCATTTTGTAATGTACCCATTACATTTACCAGCAATTCCTGTCCTAAATCACTTCCTTTCAATCTCAGTGAAGTCAGTTAAATTCTAACTCATAACACTGTCAGTTAAAATGCTAACCAAAGTCTTTTGCTTTCAATAGTACAACTGACTCTGCAAAGTATTGGAAACCTCTCCAAAAACTCCTATCTTCTGGCAGCTGTAACTACTGCAGCAACTGACTCTTGACCCTATTATATGTACAGTGTGTGTGTGAGAGATAAATGCCCCAATGATTTGTGGTGAGATACAAATCACAGTAATATTTATTGGAATATATTTTATTAGGCTGTTTATTAAGTGAATCAACCCTGTATTATGAAAACATGGTAATTATTTACAGAGTCATAGAATCCTTGAATGGTTTGTGTTGGGAAGGACCTCAAAGATAAGCCAGTTCCAAGTCCCGTGACATGGGCAGGGACACCCTCCACTACACCATGTTGCACAAAGCCCCATCCAACCTAGCCTTGAACATTGCCAGGGGACCAACTTCTCTGGGCAACCTGTTCCAGTGTTTCTCCACCCTCACAGTAAAGAATTTCTTCCTAAAATCTAGTCTAGAGAAACCTAGCTCTTTCGTCTTAAACTCATTTCTCCCTGTCCTATCACTATATGCCCTTGTAAACAGTCCCTCTCCAGCTTTTCCATAGGCCACTTCAGGTTCTGGAAGGCAGCTATAAGGTCTCCAAAGAGCCATCTTTTCTTCAGGCTGAACAATCCCAACTCTCTCAGCCTGTTTTCACAGGAGAGGTGCTCCAGATCTCTGACAATCTTTGTGGCCCTCCTCTGGACTCGCTCCAACAGCTCCATATCTTTTTTGCACTGAGGAACTCAGAGCTGGACACAGTACTACAGGTGGGCTATCACCAGAGTGCAGTAGAGAGGCAGAGTCAGCAACTTTGACCTGCTCATCACAGTACCTTTCCTAACTCCCTCCCAGCTCTCACACCCAGTGGTACACACTATGGTGCCATGCACACAAGTCACTCACAGCCACCAGGATGAGGCCAGATCAGCTGTTTGCTCACAGGGAGAGCTGCACTGATGTGACTGGCTTGGAGGCAGGTGTGCAGAGTCCCTCACAGGGTCCCTTGTTTCCCCAGCAGCACATGCAGCCCTGGTGCCTCTGACAGCACACAGCTGCCTCTGCCACCACCGATGTGGTTGCACAGCCCTTTTTCAGTGACACCATGACCTGGTGGCCTTACACGTGCTCAGCAGAGCCTGGGCTTCTTTCATCCCTTGAAAATGCAACAGGACCACAAGTCTCCAGAGCTTGCCAGCATTTTAGAGACTTTCACGCATTTCCTCTCAGCACATACTTTTGCTCTCTTCAGCTTGCTCTGTTCTCACCTATATGTAGGTAAGAAGATGGGTGCCAAAAAGTACTGTCATGGTTTAACCCAAACCAGCAGCTGAACACCACACAGTCACTCATTCACTTTCCCCCCCCAGTAGGATGGTGGATACAATTAGAAAAGTGAGAAAAATTGGTTGAAATAAAGACGGTTTAAGTAAAGCAGAAGCCACTCATACACACTCACAAAACAAGGAATTCATTCACCACTTCCCAAGGGCAGGCAGGTGTTCAGCCATCTCCAGGAAAGCAGGGCTCCATCACATGTACTTGTGAATACAAACACCATCAGTCTGAATGCTGCTGTCCGCCTTCCTTCCTCTTCTCCCAGGCCTTTATATGCTGAGCATGACATCATATGATATGAAATATCCTTTTGGTCAGTTTGGGTCAGCTATCCTAGCTGTGTCCCCTCCCAATTCCTTGTGTGCCCTGAGCCCTCTTGTTGGTGGGTTGGTGTGAGAAGCAGAAAAGGCCTTGGCTCTGTGTAAGAACTGCTCAGCAATAACAAAAATGGCTCTGTGTCGTTTCCAGCACAAATCCAAAACATAGCCCTATACTAGCTACTAGGAAGAAAATTAACACCATCTTAGCTGAAACCATGACAGGCTGAGTTCAATCTCTTCTCCTCCCTCTAGCAGGACAATCCCATAAAAAAAACTGTGTCTCTGGTGGACCCTGACAATATATTGAAACAGTTAGCACACCAACATGGATTAAATATACTTTGGGGGTTGGAGCGTGACAGGTCAGGACTGCCAGATTTCTTTATCCTTATTCACATCTGAGAGAAGTGTCAGTAAATAAACCCCAAAATGCTGGTGGAAGGTATTTTGACAGAGACACAAAATGTCTGTTGTGTTACACACAGCCAACCATGCTGTTTGTGATTAAGAAAAACTGAGCCCAAGCCCCAGCTGGTGTTTGATGCAGTTGCCAAAGTGGAGTATCTGGACCATTGGAAAATAAATATTGCTGATAGGTCCCCATGCAGTAATCTGAAATTATTGTCCTGAAAATTGTGGAGTTGATAATGTGAAATGAAAAAAAAATGCTTGGCTGAAACCAAAGCACAGTGGATTTTCTTGGGAGGCAATGTGAAAAAGGGGGCCATAGCTCCATTCATTAATTTGGCTTCCCCTAGCCACTTGGTACAGCCAGAGCCAAGCTGGGTGCTCCTTCTTTTCCTTCTCTCTCTCCTTCTCATCCATGTAAACTTGTAGAGTCTCATATCCAGAGAGGTAGATTGGAGAATGAGCAATGAAATGAGTAATGTAATTTGGTGCTTATTGTCACAAAAGAGACAGCATGGTGTTGGCTTCTTCCACATCGACAGCAAACAAAATTCAATTACTGTTTGGATATGATCAATTATTGCCAAACTACCTGCCAAGTCTATTTGCTCTGTTGGCATGAAAAAAGCAGCTCCTCCAGAAAGGATGTCAAGTATTCCCATGGTAGAGTGAAGGCAGGGCGAGGAGAAACAGAACATTAAGTGGTACTGAATGACAATAAGACCATTTTGGGCCATAGTTTTGTGTGTAAAGCCCCTAAAGTATGACAAGGAAAGCAGTGTCAGAACAGATCCCAGATGGAGCTGAAAAGGCTATCAGCTCTGCTTTGCAGGCGCTCCATGGTGCCTGGAGAAAAAAACCCAAACGCCTTGCAGCTGGTCAGTGGAAAAATCACTGCAATGCTCAGTGTAAAAATGTCACTGATATTCTATCACTACCACCACAATTTACTCACACAACCCTTTCTCTGAGCCTTTTCAATTAAATCAGAGAAGAAAAGCCATCTGCCTGTGGAAAAAGGCGTTCGAGTGTATTAAGCCTTTTACAGTCTGACTATTTCCACATTCAGCAGCAGAGGATTGCAAGCCTATTCTTTCTACCTGTGCAAATACCCTTAATTTTTATTTGTTAATTGACATAAAGTAGCAAATATCCAGTAGAGCTATGGTTATATGCAGCTATAATTTAGTTATAGTGCAAGTGGTGATTGCCATGTAGATTCTGAACTCTGGAAGTTTGAGGTAATGATATTGCTATGGGAATCAAGAAAATAGTGAGAATCCAGGCAAAGACGGCAAAATACAGGTGCTTGTCACTTTATTAGTTTGAGAACAGGGAAGGGATTGGATTGTAGATTATTTTAAAGAAGTAAAACCTGGAATACATAGGCAAATCTCTACTTAGTCACATCACTATATGCAAACCCATCTCTCCATTTTGAAAACTTTTTTTTGAGCTGTGTGGTTGATACTCACCAGTTCTCTGTGTGCATCCTGAAGATGGGCACATATGAAAATAGTAGGTATATGAGCATATTATTTATATGACTGCAACCTATGTGAAATCTGAATTTTAGAAAGTGACAAGGGTTATAACTTGAACCCCCCAAAAAATATTATTTACTGTAATGAAATTCTGCAGAGAGCAATGCTAGAAAAATGAGCTGAAGGCATCATTAAGCAAGTGGTAAATAAAAAAGCAATTTAGCATGATCATTTATTTAGCAAGTGGAAGAAGACCTACTGTTACCTCCACTTTCTACTTCCCACCAGCCACAGAGGTTTTTCCTGAATACCAATTATCCATTTACTTCTATTATACATTCATTGGGAAGATACCAATGCTGCCACATCTCAAACAGACATTGATGCAGTGTTATTAGATATCATGATCCACTAAGTCCAGGTTTTCTCCTGCAAACCAGCGACATCCTTCCCATCCTCCAGACTGCAGAAACTGGTTTGACACTCATGGTGTGGCGATAATAGCAGGTTGATTTATTTTCCTAATTTAGGTCATAGTGGTAAAATGCAGGGCTGCTCAGAAAGTACCTTCAAACAATACCAACTGTGCAAACATTATTCTCTGTTTTCCTGGGGGTTTTGCCATCCTTTTCACCACCTTTGTACTTCCTTTTTTCTGGCCCCAGTTCTGATGATGGTTAGTTTATCCCCACTGGTCCCAGTTTTCAGTATACCTGTTACCTAGGCAATCTCTGGTTTATGTGTTATTACAGATACCTTTACACTAGGTGCTACTGGCCTTTGATGATTTTAACCCCCAAAAGATCACTAGATGCCCACTATCTGCAAAGTTTGTCTATCCGTTGCATAACTCCATCCTAAACAGCTCTGGACACAAACAGCCTCATGGCATTATGTGTAATTTTTTCAGCTCTTTACCATGCTGCTACCATGGCCAGTGGTTTGTCATGTAGTGCTGAGTGATTTTCTACATCCTATACAGTTACCTCAACTATTAGGCCCAGCCAGTGGCCTAATCATTTATTTGCAGACCTAATGTCTTCAAGGAGTAGGTAGAAAATTACCTGTGAACAAGCTACATAGTCTATGTTTTGTAGTGTTTATGTACTGCACAATGAATTTCTGTCTGCAGAGTACTATCTCAAACTCCTCCACTATGTGGAGCAGTGAACTCCAGTTTGTGTTCCTGTTTTATTGCCATCAAACTTCTATCTTGGGCTTTACATCAGCTAAAAGAAAATATAGAATAAATCAGAATATAGGGGCTACTGAGAACTTAGTCAATTGTACTGAAGTCCATGCTTTTGCCAAGAAAGAGTGGAACAGATGATCCTTAAAGTACCTTTCAACCTGGTATTCTATGATATCTTTGTCCCCTGATGCTACTATTACTATGGTACACGAGTTAATTCTATTCATATAAGATAATAAAGAAAACAAGCTAATGTTCTAACAAAGCAATTGCTTTTAAGGAAACATTTCAGAGAACCAGACTCCACTGCAAATCTTGTAAGAGTGAAATAATTCCATTTCTACTGTCTTGCCTTGTGAAAGAAAATGACAGTATAAGACAAGGTAATGCACTTATCAGAATAACAAACAGCCATGCTGGGCCAAACCAAAAATCTGTTCAGCCCAGTTTTTTAATAATAGAGAAATGATGGCTGCCTCTGCAAAATAAGTATGAAAACAGCAGAAACAAATGAAAATTCTGGTGCACTGTCCTCATTTTCAGCAATTTAAAGCTTAGGGACTTCCTGGGTCCAAACTTGTATCTTTGCTGCAGCGTATGTTTGTATCAACAGGCATTGATGGATTTTTTCCCCCCATTAACTAGCTCTTTAGGGGGTTGAATCAAATACTGTTACCATTCCAGCATATGCATAATATAATAATATCATATTTCCAAACTTCTGCAGAGAGTAAAGTGATCCTGAAATGACAATACTTAGTAAATGAATCAGGAGAAAGAATTATAAGAATCTTTGGCACATAGGAAGTCATTTAAAAATAAAAGGCCTTGAAGCAATACCACCAGGAAAGGGGATTATTTGTTTTCAATTGCCTTTTTTAATTCCCAAACTTTTGTTTGCTTAATTTTTTGTTGTATAGTTGTGTAACTGACTACACACAATTTAATAATTTTACACTACTTAGATAATATAACATAACTCAACTCTCTTGATTTTCTTTATTAATACAATATATTGTGACAGGAGAAAAAAAACATGATTCATGTGAAGAAATTAAAAAAATTATTACAGTGATAGTAGTAATTTCCCCCACCCACCCATGAATGTTTGGAACATAATTAAAAAATAAATCTTATTCTAGAGATTTTAGATTCTATAATGAATACAAATAACATAGCACAGAAGAAGAAAACAGGAACAGAAAATAAGTGAACAGGAGAAACTGGACCCCATCTTGATGGCAGAGATATAAGGCCATGATTTACCGTTCAAAAGTCATTATACACACTCATCACTGCCACCCCCGATGCAGATGCAAAGATGCAAAGAGAGATGCTGAAATACTGTTATTAAGTTTACAAAGGCAAACACTCAGATAAGAAGATATTTAGAATACTGTGATGACTTTTACTTTACTTGCATGCTTTGTTTTTCTGAATAAATAATAGAAATCTTTGGAGATGAATCAAAGATGGACAGGGAGATAAATGTCCATGTGCTGGTTTAGCCCTGGCTGGAGGCCAGACACCCACCAAAGTCGGTCTATTACTTCCCTTTGTAGTTGGACAGGGGAGAAAATATATATTGAGAGGCTTAGGAATTAGTGTAAGGACAGGGAGAGATCATCCTGTCATCAACGACATGGGCAAAACAGACTCAACACAGAGTGAAGGAAAGACAACTATCTAATTTATTACACTACACTACAGAAACAGTGAAATCAGAATCAGATAATGAGAAGCGCAACCAGATCTTAAAACAATGCGACCATATCTTCAAGCATGTTCCCCCCACCGCTCCCTTCTTAGCAGACTTTGGTCAGAGTTTTGCTCCCTTCTTCCCTCCCGTTGTGGCGCAGGTCACTTCTTCATGAGCTGTTTTCCTTTTCCATATCTTAAAACACCTCTACCTCCCACCTCCGCTCCCTTCTTAGCAGACTTCACTTTAGTCATGATTTCACTCCCTTCTTCCCCTCCATCATGGCATGGGGGTGGGCAGGAAGTGGGAAAACAGGGGCTTTGGTCTGTTCCTTGCAAGTTGGTTTCCTTCTCGGCTGGGAGGGACATTTGTTCCACACCCTCCCCTTGCTGCACTATGGGGTCCCACCCATGGGAGACAGTCCTCCACGAACTTCACCAACATGAGTCTTTTCTCACAGGGTTTTATCTCTTCATCAGCTGCCCCGCCATGGATCACTACTATGGCAGGCAGTAATAACTCACAATGTCTCTCCAGTCCTCTGCGGGGTTACAAGCCTCCCCCCAGCAAACATGTTCCGGCACAAATCTCTCTTTCACTCATCTCTGTGTCTCTGCTTCTCTTCATGGGCTGCAAGTGCTGGCAGGGGCTTTCTCCAATGCAGCTCACGGCACCTTTCTATGTCTCCACCTGCTCCATCCAGTATGGAGCCTCTCCACAGGCTACAGGTGGGATCTTGGCCTTTTCCATGGACTGCGGGGGGGACCGACACACACCCACTTTACCATGGGTTTCTCCAGGGGCTGCAGGGGCATCTTTCTCTCCAACACCTGGGGCACGTCCTCCCCCACCCTCCCCAGCCTTGGTGTCTGCACAGCTCGCTGCATCTCCTCACTACCTTCTCCGGTGGCAAAATGCAGCTGCTTCTGTTTTTTTTTCTCCTGTATGTGATTCCCAGAGGTGCTGTGACCATCGCCAATTGGCTCGGCCCTGGTCAGCAGAAACTCTCGCTTGAATTGGCCGATGTTTACAGTCTGGGGCCTGCAGAGAATTCCAGCAGCTCCTCCCAGCAGCCATTTTCTGCAGCCCCCCTTCTCTCCCAGTACCCAGCTACGCAAAACTGTGACAGTCTATTTGGAGGATCCTTACCTGTTTATCACAAAATTATACCTGCAGTTAGAGAGGCAGGGGCCTGTAGTGTAGCAATAGGAAGGATCTCTCCACAATTAGAGCAGTTGAACAGTTCTTGCTAAACTTTTAACAGGTAGACAGTAATTATCAAACCTCTTTTCAGTAGGTTTGACTTGAAAATTGGATCCAAAGTGCTCAGCTCTCACAACTACTACAAAGTCAAAGGTAACCCTGCTTTGTGGGAAGAGCTCTGACAAGCCAGGTCCAATTTGATATCTAAGATGACTTGCTTAGAGTAGAGCTTGATGTTACTTTGTGCGCAATAGCAAAGCTGGCTAATTGAGGTCCCTGACCTACCCTCTCTCCGACTGTTTGAAACCTCCCCCATAACACATTTTGTTACCCACTCAGTTAAGCTGATTCAACTGCGTATGTGGATTCATGCTGTGAGCCAGACCAATGAAATTGTTAAGTATTAAAAAATAATAATAGCTTTTTGGCAGGTATTCAGCACTTTCTGTTTGTTTCTCAGCCTCCTAATTCCCATCAGCTGGCTTGTAGCACAGCTTCACAAGCAGCTGAGGGTGTGACAAATTCAGTCAGGGGCTAGGAACAACTGATTGCATCGGGAAGGAAGGCAAACTGGTGTAATAACTGTTTAGCCACAAGAGAAACTGTGCAGCACGGCAATGCCTCACAGCCTGGCTCTGGCAGAGCTGGTATGGGCACTGAAGCCAATTAGCCCTGCTGCGCTCCAAGCAGTCAGGTGTGGAGCAGGGTCAGTCACTTCTCTATTGCACCCACTGGTGCCCCACTTCCAAGGAAACAGCACTGAGACACCCACACTGACAGCGTGCATCACTAGTGTGCATACCGTAGGGTTCGCTCTTGTGGCTTTCCCTGTCTGCTAGAGCAGCTGTGCTGCTGAGCCTGAGCTAGCCTTGCAGTCAGCGCTGACTGTGGGGTGCTGTGCCTACTCCAAAGTCCAGCTGGATCCATGCTGGCTCTGCACAGCGTCAGCTTGCATCTCTGTACATCCGTGCCACATTTAATCTGCAAACCAGATAATCCATCTGCGGAGAACTGAGAGCTGACAGTTACTCAGTTCATTTTTTTGAAGCAGTTAGTAAGATTGTACAGATGGTTGCCATGAAAAACTCAAGAGGAAATTAATGGCTCTGTCTTCAGAGCATAATTTCTATGTTTCGTTGTAAAGATGTCCAAACATGTAGGCAAAAACACAATTGTGGATGCTTTTTCTTTTTTTTTAGGTAGTACTCTGTCCTGTATCCTGAATGAGGCATAGGTCCTGTAGAAAATAAAGCCCACAGAACCCGAAAACATATTAATTAAGAATATTTACTTTACTACAGCATGGGAACAAAACAAGGCAAGTGAATATTTGCAGGCAACGTTAATTGCAGCATCCTCTAACTTTTAAGGCATCACCATGGTAACTATGATGAAATTCTTTATATATGCTGCTTCCTGGTTTTATAAGTTTATATAGACAGCCTCAGATTCTGCCATAATCCTGCTATTATGTGTGTAGCTACCTGGCTGAGTGTATTACTGAGAAGAATTTTGAAGCATGGAAGATTGTGGTCAGCTACACTAGAAGCAAATTACTTAGGAAAGAGTTTCAAAAGCAATATGGAAGAGAGAAATCTTTACTTACAAGAGCGTGTTAGGGTAGTTTGTGCTGGTTGAACAGAGAACAAAGGAAGTATTTTAAAAAAATGTGTCTAAGCACAGAAGGTCAGAATTACATGTGGCCTTGAGTAAGCCATAAAATAGGTATGACACAAGTCTTAATGACAGATAAAAAAAGATATACACCCTGAAGGACACATATTCTGCTAATAAGAAGATAGCAGAAGTGAAGGATATGAGGACTTCATTAAAAATTTAAACTTACAGAGAAAACATGAGAGTAATGTGAAGGCCAAGACAGCAGGATTTGGCAATGGGCTACTTTTGAAGGCAACAAAGGTTTACAACTGTGAGACAGTGATACCAGCAATAGGAGAAAAAGACAGCAGGATTGGAGATGCTGGGAGTTTCTAAACTAGGTCACTAGAACTTAGCTACTATGCCTATAAATAGCCTCCTAAATTAAAACATCCTGATACTGGAAGGTAGTGAGCAGTTGGCATTCCTACTGATTCTGTATTGAATTAATGGGTATCTTCAGTTTCTGAGTGTCATGGCTAGGACAGGAACTCAGTAAAAAAAAAATGAGTTGATATAGTCTTCAATGCAGTAGTCTGAAAGTCAGACAGTGAGCTAGAAAAGGAAGCCAGAGTGCGGTTTGTAGGCTTGCATCCAATATACAGTAGAAGGAGAGGAATCAGTCTCCTCCATTGTGATTTCTGTGTCAGAATAAGTATACTATTCAAAAAATAAGAAGTACAAAATAGAGGGGCATGACATACAAAAAGCAAGAGAAAAGGTGGAAGGAGGGCTTCCAATACGACATAACAGCAAAAATCCATTAGGGTACAGCTAAGTACTTTTATGAAACCAGAATGTGAAGCTTCAGGCTCCATTTATATGAAGACAAAAATGATTAAATCTTTAAGTCTTACTTTATGGAGTGAGCTAGCTTCCAAAATAGTTCAAGTATTACAGTACCATTTCTTTTAATCAATGTTTATTGAAAGAAAAAATTTCTACCATCCTTGGGTAGAAGTTTGGGCTAGTGGCTTCATGATCTCAGCTCAGCCCTGTTAACAGTCAAACAATTATAAGATCAGCATCAGAGGTCCAGAAACAGCTAAGGCAAATGAATCCTGATCAAACTATTTTCTTCATGGTACTTCAAAGAAAGATCCCTGCTTTATCCTTAGCGTCCCTCTTCGTAATTTGCGTAGCTCCTTATTTTGACTACTGGCTTTTGCAGATGCTGCTCCTGGGTGCCATAGTTTACCTGGGACTGACCGGTTATTGTCAAGGATTTTGAAGCCTTCCTCAGGTATACACATATTTGTTCCTAAGGTTCAGTCACTTTTGCGTAGAGAAATTTATCTGGTTTATGACAGATTCTGTTATACAGCAGGCAGCCAGCCTTTCTCTTTCCAGTAACTATTTTCAGTACAGCATCTGTGTTTATGATTTCTTTCTATAGCTATGATAATACCAAGTTCATCTGCTGTTGTGCCACATGTTAAAAGTTATGGATTAGTTATCTTATTCTTGCACTTACAAATCCCATGAACTAAACAATGTAAAATACATATTTAGTGGCTAGCAATTGTGTATTCATGGCCAACACCATGCAACTCCATTTTTTAATACTCTTAGATATTTTTTCTCTGATATCTGTTTTAAATCTGCTTGAAGCTAATTTAGTATTTTGCTTTGAAAAAGATACAAGTCAGTGAACGTGAAAATAGGATTAAATGGTACTGTTGCCTGAAATAAAGAAGTATTGTACTAAGTACTTCAGAAAGGCCCCATGGTGTATTGTAGTCCCATGTGCATTCACCCTACCATCAGTGGAACAAAAAATCATCATATATGATGAGTCATTATAGCTCTGTGATCACAGAGGACATTTTTACAGATATTCAATAACCTTCCAAATTACATATTTCACAGAAGTAGGTCAAATTAAACAGTGATTGAAGACTAACATTTCTGCAAGTACCCAGCTATTCAGATTTTATCAAGATAATACTGAAGAGGAATGCTCTGCATATTAAGAATGGGTTATCTTTTTGTAATAGAGATCTAAAACTGCTGTGGGTAATGCAAAGGTCTTTTTTTTCCATGACCTCTTTTTAAGTTTATGCTCTTGCTCTTTTTAGATGCTATTAACTCATGTTGTACAAGATCAGGGTAAGATCTTCTGAGTCAGTGAAGATGTTCATCAGTTCTGCATTGAGCTGAGAGGAAATCACTGGGAGGACTGAACACAGAGATTCCTGTACACGTGGAATCCTCCGCATGTTACGGAAATTCAGTGACATTATTTAGTTAGGCCATATCAAAGGGTCTAGTAGCGCATGTTTTTGGATAGTAGATTGATATCTATTTCTTTATTTCTTAGTTCTCTAAAGGGACTTAATTTTTAGACCTTTGCTCACAGTGAATGAGATCACAGGAACATATACAGTAGATTTGTGTCTACCTTTAATATTGCCCTTTGTATAATTTCTTGGCTATTTCGTTTCCCATTTGAATTTTCTTCTAGAACTAAACCAGTCAATTGTTACCACCTGGACCACAGTCTTTATGCCAGTAGAAGTCAGTAGGGTAAATACTGTTAACAATAGACTTTGGCTGGATGCACACCTTAGGCAGATGATGCTCTTGCTCCAAACTGATGTCACTGACCAACAGTGACATCTCATGTCAGAAGAGGAATTTGGTATACCAAAAAAACACAGCTGAAGCTTCCATTACTTGACTCAGACACAGTAACTGGAGATGAAGATTACACACCCAAAAAACCAAACATACAGGCAAACAAAAAAATCCCCTGTGAATTTTCTGTAAGAATGCAATATGAGGAGAAAGGGTTTAAAATAGTACAGCAGAGTGATCACAAGGCAACAATATTGCACTGTTACTCAGCAAAAGAAATTGGAATTACAGAATACTAGCCATTGAACCATTACCAGATTTTTATTGTATACATATTAGAGGTGGTCAAAAAGACAATTCCCTTTCTATATTAAATTCTGACATTTTGGAATCTGTTCTTATTCTGATTAAAATGAAAAATCTAAATGTCAACATTTTCTAAGATTAAGTTCCAGGGAAATATTTATTTGGAAATGTCAGAATTTCAGTACAAGTTTCCTGTTAGCAATCTCATTAAAGTACAAGAGATTCTATGTATGTAGATATATCTGCTGTTACTTACGGTACATGAAATAGTAAAACATAATTCAGAACAGTCAAAATAAAACTGTGATTCATAGTATAAATGAGAGAAGGTGAAATTGTAATGAAATAATCATATTGATGTGAGAAGTCTTCTTGTGACAGTACATCATCTAGTTCCAGTAAGTATGTAGGAATAGCATTATGTTTAATTATATTGTCATATCAGTATAATGGTTAAAATTTGCAAGTCCATTTCATATGAACAAGGCCACAAGCACAGTGATTGCCTGATGTTATTTATTTACTGTTAACTCTAAGGTATTCAGATAGTTTAATAAGCAGTGTTTCAAAAGGCACCCGGATATGTTTTGCGTTTAATGAAAATAAGTTTTGATTCCAGTACAATAACCTTAGAACTTAAATGTAATTACTGTTAAAAGAATTACAAGTTTATTACAAAAGTGATTAAATTCTTGTTTCTCTATGTTCTTGCATTTATATTTTACCAGCAGTGCTTATGGGAATTTAGCTATACGACTCCCATAACTGCACTGAAAATTTATTCCTTGGTGTATTATTTTGTAGTCTTCAATAAATAACAACCTTGAGGTTTATGGGCTAAGTATACTATTTTTTTTGTCAGCTCTGTGTCTAGGTTTTTTGGCTGCTAGGAATCAATTTGTAAAAGAAACACTTCATAGACAATACTTCTTGTGCCCTGTAGCATGCTTAGATGTTGAAAGAGTCTTTTACTGTGGGTTTCATTGCTTCACTGGGTTTTAAAAATCATTTATTAAATCTAGTGTTTTGTTGAAGGAAAATCACAAGACACAAGAGACACAAATCTCATTCTCCTAAAAGCTTAAGTAGTTGTCATGTTTTAACCCCAGCCAGCAACTCAGCACCACGCAGCCACTCACTCACTCCCCTTCACCCGGATGGGGAGACGATCAGAAGGGTAAAAGTGAGAAAAATCTTGGGCTGAGATAAAGACATTTTAACAGGTAAAGCAAAATCCACCAGCAAAAAGAAACAAGGAATTAATTCACTACTTCCAACTGTAAGACAGGCTGTGACTCCAGATGTCCTTCACCACTTATTTTTTATTCCCCCAGCATCATATTGCTGAGCATGACATCATATGGTCGGGAAGATCCATTTTGTCATTTGGGGGCAGATTTCCAAGCTGTGTCCCCTCTCAACTTCTTGTGTATCCCTACTCACCGGTGGGGTGGGGTGAAGGGCAGAAAAGTCCTTGGCTCTGTGTAAGAAGTGCTCAGTAGTGATGAAAACATTCCTGTATTATCAACACTGTTTTCAGCAGAAATCCAAAACATAGCCTCATATTAGCATATGGGCCACAGTCCCTTCAGAAGTAAATCTTCTCCAAGATGACCTTTCTAATGGCTTCAGTCATTCCAGGGGTGTACCTGCTCTGTCATGGGCTTATCCATGGCCACATGCTTTGCAGTACACTGTCATTAAATCTTGCACAACCACTAATGCTTCAAGGTGTACCTCCTCCAGCATGGATTTACACTTGGGCCACAGTTGCTTCAGTGGTGTACTTGCTGTTGCACAGACCTAATGAAAGCCACAGATGTTTTGAGAAGTACGTGCTCTGGCGTGCATTTATTCATGACCACAGACTCTTTGGGGTGTCCTGCTCCCACATGAACTCATCCACAGGATTCAATTTCACACAGGGGATCCAGCCGGGTCAGTACAGCAGCACAGAAACAACCGTCATGCCTTGGCCATCTGCCAGCCTAGGTGCATTGTCATCGCCGTTATCAAAATGTTTCCTGCCACAGCAGAGTAAGATAATAAGCAGTGCAACAGTACAGTGAGCAGTTAAAGCAAAAATGAGCCACTAACAAACCCTAGACTCTAGAGGAAGACAAGCAAGCCTCATAGCAAACACAGGAGCCTCCCATTTAATAGCTAAACAGCTATCTATCATTTTCCAATCAAATCTGTCATTATCTTGTCATTAGAGTCTCACTTTGGGTGCCAAAAATGGCTGCTGTTGTTTAACCCAAGCCAAGAGCTGAGCACCTCACAGCCACCACCACCTGAGCTCCCCACCTGCA
Organism: Porphyrio hochstetteri; assembly: GCA_020800305.1. NCBI lineage: Eukaryota > Metazoa > Chordata > Aves > Gruiformes > Rallidae > Porphyrio > Porphyrio hochstetteri. The sequence continues at coordinate 39,153,120 of CM036905.1, forward strand.
GTAGGTTAGGAGAGAGAATCAGAAGAGTAAAAGTAAGAAAACTCATGGGCTGAGATAAAAGTTTACTAAGAAAAGCAGAAGCCACACACACACACACACACAAAGCAGAACAATTAATTCATCCACCACTTCCCAAGGACAAGCAGGGGTTCAGCCATCTTGAGGAAAGCAAGGCTCCATCACATACAAAAACCATCAATACAAATACCATGACTCTGCATGCTGTTGCTTACCTTCCTTTCTCTTCTCCCAGTCCCTTATATGCTGAGCATATGGTATGGAATATCCTTTTGGTCAGTTGGGATCAGCTGTCCTAGCTGTGTCCCTTCCCAACTCCTTGTGTACCCTGAGCCGCCTCGCTAGTGCAGTGGTGTGAAAAGCAGAAAAGGTCTTAGCTCTGTATAAGTACTGCTCAGCAGTGATGAAAACATCTTTGTATTGTCAACACTGTTTCCAGCACAAATCCCAAACACAGCCCCATACCATCTACTATGAAGAAAATTAACTCTACCCCGGCCAAAGCTTTAGAATTTGCTAAGGTTGCACAGTGCCTTTACTAGGCCTTATCCCTTACCTGATAAATTGGTGACTGTCAGACTCCCAGAGGAATTAGTTTAGAGCAGTCTCTATGTGTGTGTGTGTGTGTGTGTGTGTGTTTGTGTTTAGTTGTGAGGATATAATTTACTCTATTGCTGGGTACTGCACAGTGCCCTTCCTGGGCCTGTGTGTGGACAGCATCCCATAGGCTAGCTGCCACATGGTCTGGGAGACCTGGATGTAAGGTCTCAGGCAAAGTCCTTGGGTATTATGGACTCATGTTGACAGTCTGCAGTTTGTTCAGAAAAGGGAAAAATTATATTCAGGAATTCAGTCAAATTAGATATTTAAATGAGCAAAATCATCAACACAGCATCCTCTGCAATATTTGTTTTTTAATAAATTCCATTTATTTTATTATATTCCTTTCATTTTTAGTTATCATATAACACTGAATGCCATTTGTTAGGTCACACTTGTGACCTCACCTGTTTAATTTCCTGAATAAGCCACCAAATGAGATGCTTCGGGCAGCTCACCCCATCAGAGCTATTTTTATAGCCTGTCTGGAGATGCGTATGCACACACACACACTGGGCACTGCTCAAGTTACTTTCCAGTCGTAATTTCAGAAATTTTTTATGAACCATAAAGGCCACATGTAATTCAATTTTAAAAAGACTTCTGAACACCATTCTTACTACCAGCAGCTGGGATGCAGGGTACTCTCTATTATAACTACATCTTGAATCAGCTCTGCTTCCTTTGCACCTGTTTTACCTTCTTTTTGGTGGAGTACATCTTTGTATCTCTGAAGAGGGGAACTGCTGTAAATCTCTCACCAAATGCCATTCCTCCTCTCTGTGCAGAATGATGGGGAGGAGCAGCCAGGCTATGCCTGCATCTACTTGTGTACTTGTCTCCCCTGTCTCTGCTCTGACCTCTCAGCCACCTGCATGTACTCCACCACTGACAGTCTCATTTACATGCATGTTTCACAGCAGCTCAGTGTAACCCCTGTGTTTCCCCTGGTTCCATCACTCCAACGTGCACTTCAAGAGCAGAGCACAAACATTTACATCCAGGCTCTTGTCCTTTACGCAGGTTCAGGTATTCCTCGTTAGAAGCCGGCAGATAATAATACTTCCTGCAGTTCCCTGTCTCTAGCAAATGCACGTGTCCTTGATACTGTCATATGCCATTTGATGCAGTAAATTTTCTCCACAGTCCTCTTGAAAACATATTTTCACTGATTTATTTTAGCCAGTTATCTAACACATTTTTACAGATACTCTCTGTCTAGGCTTACTTGTGTGTGGAAATCTGTCCTAACTGTTTCTACGACTAGTCCTGACTGGTTTATGATAAATTAACAACATAGTACCAAATTAATCTTTCAGGACATTGTGTCCATTTTCCTTAAATCCTACTCAGTGCAGACTGGATAATAAAATCAGTTTATGCTGCTGCACAATTCAGAACCGTAACATTTAATAAGCCCAAATATTAATTTAACTATCATAATAATAGATATCAGCATCCTAAGTAATTACACCTGAATTTTTAAAGTATTATTTTTTCAGACAACATAATTATTTGCAGGTTATTACATAGCACAGAGGCTTTGTCTTTGTCAAACACATTTATTATTTGCTAGCTTTAGCCAGTCTCAATAGATCTGTTTGCTACTATGCAGAAAAGTAGAAAAAAGTAGATAAGTGAATGAATTTCCATGTCATCCTAAGCTCAAAAATTCTTCAGGCAAAGCTATTCAAACTACAGATAAATTAAAATGTAATTTACTCTTTTCTTCCACCTCAGAAATTAATGCCTGTGTTCTTTGTTTAGCCCCTATTATTCATATAATGCCAAGTTCTAAGTTACTGCATACAGGCAGCTGATATTTAGCAACTGATCTTAGTGGGATTTAATTGGTTTTCTTCTGAAAATTATATGTTTCCTAAATAAAGATCAAAATGCATTCCCTCTAACAAATCCTCGTTTTCCAGAAAAACAACTATGAGGCGGCACTTCAACAAACAAATGCAATGAATACTGTTATTGTTTCTCAGTTTAATTTTTCTTCAGACATAATCTAATTTTTATTAAAATTTATGGAAATGGTTGCCATGGACTTCAGGGATAAGTGCATAAAATCAATTCCTTTATTTGGAATTTATTTGTCAGAATTATTTTTACAGAGCTTAGGTCCTCTATTGTAAAATGATCATGTCCAGATTCCAGTCTAAAACTAGTATGACAAAAACAACGGCCAAAATTCTACACAAAGCATGAGGGTGATTTAATTGCAAAAATTCAGGATAAAAATCTTTAAACATTCACCTATGCCGACACCAGAATACTTCTGGGTAGTAGCTCCATAAGGTAGCCTTTTAGACAGGGAAGCAGAGGAGTATTATTTGTTCTCCACTTTCTCTTTTTTTTGTCCAAACCAAAATATTAGAGATTTCTCCAAGTTTATTTTAGAAATGTCTAATCATTACAGCTAAAATGACTTCTTTCATTTCTATTGAAAAACGTTTCTTGCTAGCTCTATCATTGAGAACTGCAGGTCAGGATCCTTACCCTGTATATCATCTTTGGATAAAAACCATTCTCTCATTCTATACAAAGGATTTTCTTAAGACCTGGAGCCTGAGTGACAGATCTAAGAGACAGCCTGTCCTGTTCATCCACAAAGATAAAACTCTCACTACCTTGTATCAATATCCAAAAGGATTTTTTTTTCCAGATTATAAGAGAGTCCTACATGTTAATAATGATAGAGATGCTGCTACAAAGATTTTCTTTCTACTCCATCAAATTTTAACCATTATCCCTCTCTTCCTCTATTTTTCCCTCTGTCTTCCACTTCTGTACTGTCTTAAATATATTTCCTTTTTCTATATCCAACCTGTATCCAGTCTTGCCAGTAACTTCCCTTGACTGGTCCCCAGTTATGTTCTCTGTAACCAACCTGGTGTTTAATTTTCCAGTTAACACCTCTGTGCTTGATGTTCACCTTAGCCACTTGGAAGGAGCTACTTGTACACAATCATTTTTGTCTTTATCCTGAAATTTATTAAATCGACTGGGAAAAAAGATTGGCAAAAGTCAAGCAAAAGACATGGTATCAGGACTGCCTGTCATATTGACATGCATGGTCTTTTTCTGGTGCTTGTACCTATCTGATGGTTCATCCTTTGTGTTTAGAATGCTAATTATTTGCAGGAGAGATCTTTTGTTAGTTTTGATATTAGTTTCTAATACAGTGGCATGCTAGCCCGTGAGCAGGACAGATGCTAATATAGATAATATCAGCAACATACCCTGGGAAATGATCATGTACAGAATGCTCTTATGACTGTAGAACTGCAGAAGTGAACTTTTTGCTCTCTTTTCCTTTACAGTGAATTCTGACCTGCCCTCAGTTTGTGACATATACACCACAAAATTAGTTAAGATTCTGGTCCAGTGTAAGGTATTATCATTGGTGACCAGTGATAGAACCTGAGGGAATGATACGAAGCTGTGACAGGTGGGGGGTTTTGGTTGGATGTTAGAAAGAGGTTAGGAAGAGGGTGGTTGGGCACTGGAACAGGCTGCCCAAGGAAGTGGTCACAGCACTGAGCTTGGCTGAGTTCAAGAAGCGTCTGGATGATGCATTCAGTAACATGCTCTGACTTCGCTGGCCCTGTGTGGAGCCAGGAGTTGGACTCAATGATCCTTATGGGTCCCTTCCAACTCAGGATATTCTGTGATTCTATGATTCTATTGCATGTTGTCTACAGTCACTTTATGAAAAATTTATCATTTAACTTTCTGCCATTTACAGTAATGCCAAGAAACCAGTATGAGTTATGTACAGTCTTCAGGCAGTCTCTTCTGAGTCACACTGACCTTGTGTATAGCAGCAAGTCTGCAACCAGTCACCTGTGCTGTGACTGAATGATGAGCTGGAGAGCTCTCTTTTTGGCACTACAAAGCAAACTGAAGCAAAGAATATGTAGCTCCAGTGGATCAGTGTGCCACAGGGAGCAGCCAATGAACTAATTTAGCCTATGCCTGGAATTACTTCAGATGACTCTGAAGTAATGTGAAATGTGTCAATTGTCACATAACAAGGTGCAAGCATTACAGTGAAGTGTTTCTTTACAATGTGTTACTACTTTTACTTAGTTCTTTGGCATCTGACTGTGAACAAAATAATAAGAATGAGGAAAATCTGAAGTCTTAGCTTGCTTTCTGGGATTGTTAAACCCAGGACATGATGAAGGCACTAGATTCACAAAACAGACTAAAGCCATACAAACCTGAGGAAAAGGTGGGAGTTTGGGCAGCAAGGTGCTTGAGGCAGATGAAGATTTAGATATATCTAGCTGTCATCTATCTTCTAGAAATACAATATGTGTTTTACCACCTAAAGACTCCTTTGAATATAGGCAAAATTCAAATTTTTAAAATGTTAATTTTAACCAGGAAAATGACCTTGAAGAAGCTACTCTTATTTCATGTTAAATTTATGTTGAAGAATGAAAACAGTGTGATAAACAGGCCATTTAAGGACTAGGTTTTTACTTTTTATGAGATTTGCAACCTATTTTTCTCCATGTTCAATTGAAAATAATTTAATTCCTTATTTCAGTATAATGAGGAAAGCAAAACTTAAATCAACGAACAGGTGGACTTCCAAAACCCATTTTCTCATGGTGTCACAGGTGTCCATATAAGGTATGTCAGGAGCAATTCCCCTACAGTCCTTAAAGTCAAGCTATAAAAAAGCACTCCAGTATGTACAGTATAGAATCTAAGTAGAATTTACAAACCTACATCCAAAAGAATGGTCTGTAAGAACACTGATTAACCTAAGAGCTGCTTAAATGTCCATGAGCCCATATGGAATTCATGGTCTAGATACCTAGATATCTGCAGTGTCCATAATGGTTTAATCTCACGTAGTTTGGATCTGCAGTGTCAGCATGTAAGTCTGAGCTAGTCATTTAAATCTCTTTATAATGAATGAAGAAAAAAATATAAGGTAGGATTCAGTTCCAATTTAGACATTTAATATTAGGATGAGATCTATTATGCCACAGAAGTACCCGCTTCACTGACCATAAGAAGACTGCTTTGTAGGCATACATATTTGCTCAGATAACTCAGACTTCAATAGGTCTACATTTTTATTAGCAAATTTAATTTGAAGTCTATTGCACGTGCCCATATTCACATCCATGGCATGGTTCAGCAGCTTTTGAGTGCCTCACATTAGGTGATTTCTAATTCAGCACTAGACCTGAATCTCCTGAGGAGAGGAATCTAGTAGGCACAGTCTGAAACCATCTATGCTAGAGTGATGATAAACTGCAGATTGCAGACAGAAATCTGTGCTGGATCATGCAAATTCCAAGACATGAATCAGAGAATCATAGAGTTGTTTTTGTTGGAAAAGACCTTTAAGATCATTGAGTCCAACTGTTAACCTAGCATTGCCAAGTCCACAACTAAACCATGTCTCTAAGCACCACATCTACATGTTTTAAATGCCTCCAGGGATGGTGACTCAACCACTTCCCTGGACAGCCTGTTCCAGTGCTTGACAACCCTTTCAGTGAAGAAATTTTTCTTAATATCCAAACTAAACCTCCTCTGGTGCAACTCGAGTCCATTCTCTCTTGTCCTATATGTTGTTACTTAGGAGAAGAGACTGACACCCTCCTGGCTACAACCTCCTCGCAGGTAGTTTTAGAGAGCAATACAGTTTCCCTTCAGCCACCTTTTCTCCAGACTAAAATGAGATACTTGAGAAAATAAAACCACTTTAGACTCTGAAGTTTTGTCAAATATTTCCTTCTTGATCTATGGATTGCTTCTTCAACGTGAGGACAGATGTAAAGACCTTCTGAACCACTGCATTTGTTCTGTATAATCATATATTTCATGTGGATTTGTGACTTCCATACCCAGAGCTTGACATGAAGAGATGGTAGTATGCAATACCTGCTGTGAATTTACTGCTTAGGTCTCAAGGCTTAATGTTTGGTAAAGGGAGGGTTCCTCTACTACAAACCAACCCACACCCACTCATGTTCAGGATTACAGAATAGATTACATTCTTCGAAAGAGGAGAAAGACCTTCGTGTGAAGCTGACGTCAGGCAGTACACTTTTGGAACCTATTAGAAAAAGAAAAATCTGTGGTGCCATGTGTCCATATGCCTATAAATATATGTTACATCTGTGTAGAGTTATCTTTATTTTGAAAGCATTTCAAAATGCTATTCCAGTACGTCCACCTTCTCTCTATGGAGTCCCATAGTTGTAGTACTTTTCTGACATCATGTTTTGAAACTACAGATGCTCTAATATAATAATTATATTCAATTAATTATATAAAAATATAATTCTGGGACACCACAAAGTTGATACAAAGCCAAACATGAAGGGATTAATTTAATTTTTAAAACTGAAATTCTCTCCTGTGAAAACTGCAAGAATGTAAATGTATTTGAAATTATTTTTTTCATAGCTCAACAATCAAGAAATGAGGACAGACACTACAACCATAAAGCTAACTATATGTATCTTATTTATACATATACATAAAGTGCCCCACACTTTCTGGGGCAGCTTTTGCCTGAAGGAGGCTCTCAATTATTCTAGCTGTATCAGCTAGAATAGGGAAAGCATGAAAAAGAAGTATTCACCATTTCTTCATGTGCCCAACAGTGGTAATACTGGTAGTATTGTTGAGTCTAAACACTTGGCACCACTAGCTGGTGACCAGGTAGTAGAAAAATGCATTTCCCTTTATCACCACATTTCATCAGCATAGAATAATATCAACAGATCATTCTGTCTAGGTAAATACTCCATCATCATCACTTAGTTTCTTGAATTTCTTTTTTACATTTAGAGGATTGAAAAGAAACTTGTTCATGCTCAGTTGTCCAAAACTGGGTCAAACATTTGGAGATCTACAGAGTATGTTGTTTGCAGAACTAATACACTATATCTCATCTGTTCTTTTAGGATCTGATCATTCCCCTAGTGAGTTAATCTTACTTTGCAGATTAGAATCTCAAAGATAATATTCAGCATTTTCCTGGGAAACTTCTACTCTATGAGTGACACTTTCTCCTGTGTAGTTGAAATAAAAAGTCCAGTGTGAAAAAGGCATCACAAAAGAAGCCTCTCCATTACTCATCTCAAATTGCTGTTAAGCTATAGGGAAAAAGAACCCTGGGGAAAACAAACAAACAAGCAAACAAAAAACCACCACCAACAACAAAAAAAACCCAACACACCCAAAAAACCCCACCAAAAAAACCAGAAACACTGACTTGGAATCAAAAGTAAAGAGTGGAGCCTAGGTACAAGGGCTGGTCAAATCATCTAAAACACATCTTCTTTCAACTGTGCTTTGCAGACACAAAGTGGTCCATGAAGTCCTGGTGTACTCATGAAGTTGCTCAGGAAATGTTTATGTTTGATAGTACCTCAAAATTTCTGAGGAGGATATTCCATGCAGTGGAGGTTTTGGATAATGCTAAAATAGAAAAAAAACCCCAACCCAAATATCAATTCCACAAAACAAATAAAGAAAAGAAAACAAAGATCAGTTGAGGAGAAATATAAAGTTGAGCAGATTGAATGTGGAGGTGTAATGATCTGAGAGAATGTGAAAATTAAAAAATTTCTTGATATTCCCCACTAAAGCAAACTTGCAAGTATCCTCTCTCTGCTACAAAATTCCCAAGAAAAACTTTTGTTATAGCATATACTCCACAATGTTGTAGCATTTCCCCTCCACACAGGACTATCAGACTAAACAAGACTGTCTTGGGACAGTGAACTGGCTGATGAAGGAAGACTTTCATTAATCACAATGGAAATCACAGAATCACAGAATTGTAGGGGTTGGAAGGGACCTCGAGAGATCATCGGGTCCAACCCCCCTGCCAAAGCAGCTTCCTAGCACATATTGCACAGATAGGCGTCCAGACGAGTCTGGAATATCTTCAGAGAAGGAGACTCCACCACCTCCCTGGGCAGCCTGTCCCAGGGCTCTGTCACCCTCACTGTGTAAAAGTTCTTCCCCATGTTGGTGCGGAACTTCCTGTGCTCCAGTTTACAGCCATTGCCCCTTGTTCTGTCTCCACAGACTACTGAAAAGGGGTTGGCCAATTCCCCCTGCATCCCATACTTAAGATATTTATAAACATTAATTAGGTCCCCCCTCAGTCTTCTTTTCTCCAGGCTGAACAGCCCCAGCTCACTCAGCCTTTCCTCATAGGGGAGATGTTCCAGGCCCTTAATCATCTTCGTATCCCTTCTCTGGACTCTCTCCAGGAGATCCCTGCCTTTTTTTATAGTGGGGAGCCCAGAACTGGACACAGTGCTTTCCACCAAAGTGATTTTCTAAAAAATTAATTTGTGTGAAAGTACTGAAAATGTTTGATTGAAAGTTGTCAAGCTGCAATCATGGTTTATCTGGGAACCTCACTAAAGGTGCCTACAAAAAGTAGGTGTGGGGGTATGAGGCAGTTAAGTGGATTTGTGCCACCTTTAACTTCTGCAGGATATTCAATATATCTTAATATTTATTAATTTTGTCACCTCAGAATGGTCTGCATTAAGGAATTTGGTGTCTGGTTTTGCTAGAGGAGATGTTGATTCTCACATCTCTGATCCTTGTCATTTGTTCTCACAGCCAGAACAGCTATTTTCTGACTGGATTTTTTCACATTTTGTTCAGATCACTTGGTACTTGCATATATATGGTCTCTGACATGGATGTGGGCTGGGTGGTCTCTGTCAGTAGTGTTCAAGTGAAAGAAACAAATGAACTAGAGAAATGAATTTTGTAATAGGCTCCCTGACAGCTATAATCTAATTTCAGCCTTTGCATTTTACTCACAAGGTCCTATTTGAATTTGCTAGAGAACAGTCATGCATTCAAGTATAATTTGTTGTCTAAGGCATATAATTTCTTCAAACTCCTGCTGAGATCATTTTCTATTCTTGTAGATCTCAGAGGGTATAACCTCTAGATGGGAAGCTTGCCTTGAGAATGACATTGTGCTTATGCCCACAGGAAAAAAGTATTGCAAGTTGTTCTCTGAAGTGAAATGCTAGGTTGCAGTCCTGGTTTTCACTACAAAATCTTGACCTTTAATGTTTAAAAATGTCTATTTTCTATGCAATTGTTCACTGTATGCAAAAATTCAGCCATAGAGTCATCCTTTTCTTCAACAGGCATTTTCAAAAAAAGCTCAGCAACAACAGGCAGGAAACATTCAAAAAACTTTATTCTGTTAAAAAGGCTGAATTTCGTTCCGACTAGGAAAACCTGTGATTCACAAGTTTCAAATGTTTAACATCATGAATCCTATAATAAATTTTGCATTTTGTATGTACCTGGAGTATATATGAATAAGAACTTCTTGGATCATTCAGTCCAGTAATTTACTGCTGCAGGCAATTATGTCATGCCATATACTATAGTTATCTAAACGCAACATGACATTTCTGCATCCATTAGGGATGCAAAATCCAGGGGTTATTTTAAATTTGCCCATTAGGAAGTTATCCTGGAATGGTAAATTGCAGCTCTGCTCAAAGGCCACTCAAAGCTGATCCACTGATGCCTTGCAGTAAATGAGAGGCAGCTAACCCTTCCTCCACTAAATGAAAAGCTGCTTCCCTTTGTCTTGATTCTGCCGTGAGAGTAAGCCTACATGTGGGCAGACACCATGAATGAGTGAATAAGTGAGTGGCACCTTGTATGTGTGGGGTGATAGAAGCCCTGTTACCTTTCGTGGAAGTAGAGCAAGTTAGATTACTTTTAGCACTGGAAAGAACAAGCTTCTTATCACAGTGAGAGTATCAATGCTTTTATATCTTATTAACTTGGGACAATTCAAAGTAGCTTATTCTGAACTTACTGAAAATACTTTTACTACCCTGACCTTGTGAACTTTAGATTCGAGTCCTTTTCAAGTGGGTTAAACACAATGATCTGACATCTACCTTCAAATAATGATTTGTGCTCATTTATAGGGAAGTCTTTTCAGAAACCAGCTCTCTGATGGTTAGACATTTGTCTTCTAGTTTTCACTTAAATTTATTCATGATGAGTTATCCTTGTTTGCTCTTGGGCTCACATTTCCTTCCAGTTTATGTAACATTTATTCCCCAGTGCACTTACAGGTAGCAATCTTGTCCTTCCATGGCTTCTCTTTCTCTAGACATGATGAAACTCATTTAGTCTCACTCTGAGTGTTAGATTCCCTTCTCTGACAAACTTAGTAGCCTTTATTCATATCTGCATTCCAAATTAATCTGCCTTGAACATGTTTGCAATGTCAACATTATTATCCGTGAAGTTTCATCAGGGACTTTTAAAAAAGAATCATTATGATCCTTATGTGTTTTAGAATATCATTCCTAAAGCAACTTCAGATAAATTAACTTTACCAATATCACAGTGTGCTAATTGTTCATAAGTAGCTTATGACTATGTAATATCCTTAGGTGATTGTCTCTGTGTTGGTTCTGTTTACAGATCTTAAAGCCATATGCAAAATTCATGGCTTTTAAATTTTCTTGTTGAACTTATGCTCAAGAACATCTAACTTTTCTCATGCAATATCCCAGTCATTCTATATTGACAGTGTCCTTGAACTTGTGTTGTTCTCAAATGTCAGTGATGCAAACCTGTTTTTGTGCCAACATCATGAGGTACATAATGCACTACTCACCTCTCCCCACTTTACATCCTCATTTGATCGCAACCCACTGCCTTGTCATGTTTAACTAATTTCATGCTTGTTCAGAAATTTTTCTGTCAACCAACATGTTTTCTAAGTATACATTTTTTTCCACAATACTGTACATTTCTTTTTTTATTTTTAATTCTCCAAGATCAGGTGCTTTGTCAAAGAAGTATAGAAGATTAGTTTGGCTCTCCTAGCCTGTGAATCTAATTTTTTTAATCCATTTTCCAGCCTTTTTCTCCTATTTGCAAATTATACCAAAGTGGAGTTTTGTCTCCCTTGGGTTTGCAATAATAATATATGAAATATCTTTAAAATGTTTAGGATCATTGTTTAGCTGAAGAGGCTCTATTGTTGACATTTTAACAAAGATTTTATGTCACATAAGGGTGTGTAGAGCACTAGAAATAAATAGATGTTAACTAAAATTCAAACAGTTTAGTCAATGTGATTTTCCCTTTCTCAGTCATGCAGGACCCTTCCGCCTTTCGATTAGATAGATAACTTCAAGACTTACACAATCTGAATATATCACAAGATAAGATCCAATAAAATTTACTATATTTGGGCTAAAGTACCATTTATAATACACCAGAAAACATAAATTGTTTCTTTTTCATATCACATGTAGAAATAAAATTCAACAATATATAATGAGATAATATTAGGTATCAACAAAAAAAATCCCTCGTAAATGCCCTAGCATCAGGCAACATTCCATCGAAATACTCTGAGATTCACTAGAAGATTTAAAGTTTGGAGGCTGTTTTATGTCTCGTGGGGATGGAGTTAATTTACTCCACAGCAGCCCCCCTAGCACTGTGCAGCCGGCAAGGTGTTGGTAACACACCAGGGGTTTGGCTGCTGCTGACTAAAGGGAAAGAAAGGAGAAGGATGTGGAGGGCATTTATCATTTATGTTTGTCTTCTGTAGCACCTGCTACGTGTGTGCAAGCCTTGTTTCCTGGGAAGTGACCGGATAACATCTGCCAATAGGAAATAGAGAATAAACCTTTTGGGTCTTGTATTTTGCTTCCATGTGCAGCCTCTTTTTCTCTACCAAAATGCCTTTATTTTGACCCATGGGATTTTTTGTTCTATTTTATTTTCCACACCTCCCTGTTCATGCTGAGGAAAGGAGCGATACAGCAGCTTGGTGAACACCTGGCATCCAGCCAAGGTCAACCCACCAAAGAGATGTATTTGGGTTAACAGATATATTTCAAATTAATGAAATGTGGTTTCAGTGAGATAAATAGTTGCAATGAGCTTGGATGGTCTGACTTGTTATCTAACAGAAAATGGATATTGTCAGTGGTCTAAATCCATTACGTTATACTTGGTTTCTACACTCACATGCAGAATCAAAATCAGACTCATGCAAGGCCACTCCATCAGTGCTGAATAGCCCAGCTGGTTTTAAGGATAAAACAAAATCAGAAGAGGTCAAGCAATCACTCAGTGAAAAGAAAAATGTAGAAGAGCCTGGAAAAAAACCAAAGATGAGAATATGTGTTTTATCTTTTTACTGATTTGATATACTAAACATGAACTTAGTGTCTATGATGAAAGCTGTGGTAATATCACTGGTAGACACAGAAGAGGCAATTTTAAAGAGTGTTTTGAAAGAATAGACTGAGTTTATACTGTGTAAAAATTCAAAGAAATGAAATCACTTTGCAACAAGTGTGGAAAAACCTCTAATGAGGTCAGTGCAACAAAACCATCATTTCTTTTGTCATATGAACCCCACAGAGTGTCACAAGAGACATTGGCCTCAATCATCCTCTTCATTTAACTTGGTTTACAACAGGTCAGTAAAGCAAAGAATTCTAGTGCTAACCTACTCGGCACAATCTATTCAGCCTGAAGTGGAGGCTGTTTATTGCCCGTATACAGCTACTTTGGTATTACTGACATGGAGAATATAAACAGGAAGGAAGATGTGCCAGGAAAGCTGCTGTACGCTTCAGTTGTCCCCAGAAAATGGAGCAAGGTTTCTCTATCTGTCAGAGATGCCCTATAAATTGCAGAGTAGCTACGATCTTCTTCAACCTACATTAGCAGGCTGATGTGCTGTCTTTGCTTCATCTTCCCATGTGGGGTGTCCTGGTTTCACTCTAAGCCCCTGGCTACACGATGTCAGATAAAATCTTTGGGGCAGATACATCAAGAAAAAGGATATTTATGAACTTCTGTTAGGTCATTTCCCTTTATAAGTAAATGTCCATGATGTTTTGTAGGCCAAATAGCATATTTGATATGGTTGTCAACAGCATTCCAGAAAAAGCTTTTGTTACTTAAAGGAGTCTATTGTCAAAGCACCCACTACAGATAAATATATGCTTCAATTTCTTGAAAGTTATATATGAGAAAGTATTTTCCAGAAGAATAAAAAAATATCATTCTCAAGCAGATAGAGAAAAAAGAAGATAATTTCCTTTCCATCAAATAATAGGAGTATAAAAATGCATCAAAGTATTTATGTCTGGAAAGACATTTCAATATAAAAAAAATTACCCATTTTGGAAAATCTATAGGCGTGGAATATATGAAACAGAAAAGAATTACACTGTCTTGAACATCAAATTTAACTTTCCATTAGCTTATGTTGATGATTAAATTATGCTGATGTGAGGGTTATTGTGCCCTTGAGCCAAAGTTTAACAGTCCACTTACAGTCTAGTAATAGAGATTTTAAGGAATGATGATTCTGTCATACTGCTGGTGTTATAATAGATATATTTAGATGGTTGTTCACACACAAATATATTGAAATGAAAGAACTATCATATCAATCACGATCTGCAACACATCTTGGATTTTTTTCTGCAATTTATCTATTTAAATTACATCTAAATTATAAATATTGTGAATATCAGCAGTTAAAGTAATATTAACCTAACAACAAAGGAGATAGATAGCAGAAATATTTTGTTACTTCAATGTGACTTACAACATCATTACATTTTGTGATATTATTGCCAGATCTTGCCTTACCATTTTCACTTTGTGGAGAGTTCTGCATCATCATTAAAATTCATTATACTGCAGATGCACAGTAGTGAGGTGACAGACATATCATATGCCTCAAAACACATACTTACTGACTGCATGGTATTTAAGGTCCTGAAAAAAGGTGCCCAGTGTTAATTATTACCATACAATAATTCAACTTTAACACTACAAAGTTTTTAAATGTAATTCTTTAACGTCATACATGTGAGGCATTTTATTCACTTCACACCTTACCTGATTGCATCCTACCTTAATGATGTTTAAACAAATTTATCTGAGGCAAACTGGCAATGAAAAAATTTCAAAACTATATCCAGTAGCAGGTATACCTTGAAATAAAATCTTCCTCTTTTCCTAAGGCCATTTTCTGCTTTTTCCTTTTTCCAAAATTATGAAGGTAAAATGTTCCATCACATCACAAATAGTTTATCAACAAAAGCTGTAGATAAGCAAAAATGATTAATTATCTGAGCTTCTGGAAAATCTGTCAGACTAAATATATGTCTTTCCATATAAGACAAATCACAGTCTTTGGAGTAAGCCAAGCTGTTCCTCTTATTAAATGTACCATAATCTATGCAACTCAGCAGGAAAAACCAAAAAAAGAGATAATTACATATGGCAAAGACAGGATATGCAGGTCTCACATGCACATCTGCCTGATATGAGAATAAATAATTGTACTGAAGAGTAGTTGTGGGTCCCAAAGCCCTGTAAAAACAACCATAGGAGCACAAAAGCAAAGCATCAGTCTGTCTCAATATTCTCACTCTGCCGGTGGCTAAAAGAGGATTCCTGCGGAAGAATACAGGAAGCATGACCTGTACAAAAAGAACATTTCTAGAAAAGAGTAATTTAGTACCTTGAGCCAGAGGTTGTGGTTGAACCATAATGTTAAATGTTCTCCAATGGAGCTCAACTTTATTAATTTCTTTCTGAACCGGTTTATAGTTTGACCTCCATGAGACCTGTGGCAATGAGTTCCACAGTTTAATAATGGAGAAATAATGACAAACTGTTCCAAATTTACCCTCTCCACACAATATACGCTTTTATGAACTTCCATGGTCTTTCCCTTCAGCTGTCTCTTCCCATTCTGAAGATTCATAATGTTTTGTCTGTCTTTACACTTCTGCTTTTACAGCACCCTGTGGCAATGAGTTCCACAGTTAAATAAATGATGAAACAAAATAATTTTTCTCCATGCTATTTACAATGGCTAAATACTTACATCATCTTTCTTAGAATTGCCTTTTCTAATATGAAGAGTTTCAGTCTATTTTATAGATAAGCTTCACTTTTTAAAAGGAGATGGCTTCAAACCTTTCATTATCTTTGCTACACTTCTCTGTGCCTTTCTTTGTATCTTTTTGATAAAGACTAGAACTTGTAGAAGTTTTTACGTTAAAAACATGTCATGGATTCTTAGTGGCATAATGATTACTCTATTTGCTTTTGATTCCTTTTCAAATAACACTAAATGGTTTATTTGCTTTTCTGACCATTGTGGAACATGTGATGAGCTTCTCAGAGAGCTATCTCATAGTATCTTTTTTTTCTGAGTGATTTAAAGTCATTTAAATTCTATCATTATGCATATATTTTTCCCCATGTGCATTGCTTCTCACTTACCCACACCAAATTTAATTTGTCATTTTTTCACTAAATCATTCGGTATTGTGAAATTGTCCCGTCTCTCTAGGCAACCAGCTGTAGCTTCTACTGTAATAGTTTTGTATCAGAGACAGATAACAAGGGTCAATTACAAGGGGACAGTAGAAAGTTATTGTCTTTTCTGACCTGTATTCAAGAACCAGTGATAAGAGACATACATTTATCTACTTTAGAACTTACTATGTATCTTTATAGCCAGACTAATATAAAATCCAGATCTATATAAAACATATGATGATATTCAAAAGACACTTTATAATGAAACATACAAAATAAGTTAACAAATCCAGGGTGGGGAAGGATGATTTATTTCTTGCTAAGGCAAGTTTTTTATTAGCTAAGTAGACAAAATGCTGATTTAATAAAGACATCAGATTTAATAAAGACATATTAGCATTTCCAAGGATGTGGATTAATCCACTTCTTTGGATTAAGAGACATGACAAGACGTCTGTCTCCTGCAGAAGGAAGACATTAAAAAAAGTTTTAGGGAAAAAGATTACATGTCTGGAACCTTGGAGGATTTCAAAGGAGAGATTGACTATAAAAGCTAACATGCATCACCAAGACAAGGTGCTCTCTAACAATGCAAAATGAGGAGCACCATAAGCAAAAATAGAAAATCCCTGGCAATCAGCTTGTCTGGAAATTTTATTGCAAATCACCTAAATATGAGAAAAAGGAAGAAAAAGGTAGCAATTTCTCACCTTAGCATTAAAGCTAGGAGGTTAAGCATGATTTTTCTTTCTCTCCCTCCCCCCTCTGTACTACTTTTGTAAACTTTTGTAGCTGTTTTTCCTCTTTTGCATTTTTTTAACAAATAATTTATTCTGCATTTTACTTACCGTGGTTTGAGTTAGGTGCATAGTGGAGTGAATGAAATACAATTGGTAATAATAAGACATTTCTCACCCAAAAGTGAAACAGTCTATTAAACTAGTTCCCAGAAACGTCCATGACAGAACTGCGAGTCCTGCAGTATTATTCTGAGTATCTAAACCATAAAAGGGTGCGCCTATTTGCATTTACTTAACACAGATAGAGAAGTGGCAACCAGGGATGGGGAGCATTGGTCAGGAGTGATTAGTGTTTCCTGTATCTATTGCGAATCAGGATTGTTTTCTGTACTGGGAACTCTGATTTGACCTAGTGAATGCACCATACATCTTCGTCCACCACCCTTTCTGATTTCACTTCATTATTCTTCACCCTTGTGACTTTACTTAATGAGGTACTGACCAGCGGAGATCTAAGCCCAAAGTGCTGGATGATAACTTTTCTACCACTGATGAAAATGTTCATGCACTCCCTCCATATGTTTCTTACTTTTCAGTCATTTTCTAATCCTTACAAGAGGACCTTCCATCCCTCTTAGGCTTTTTGAGGCTTCTTTAAACCCAAGTTAAGAATTAATTACCCTCACAATCAATAATTCCTTCTGATACATGTGCAATACTTCTTACTTGAAAGTAACTTATTCTACATATTTCCATGTACTTATTTATACTGCTCTTTATTATAGCTTTAACTGCCTGATATGGAAATATGGCCTATAATCCTAAATTAGTTCTCCAAGCACTTTTCAAGTTTGACAACCTGTTTTCCTCTCTCCGGTCCCTGAATCAGGTTTGATATAAGCTGTAGGTTATACCCCAACTAGAAATTTCTCAGCTTAATTGTTAGTGTCTCATAATGTCATTAATATATACATTCAGTAACCAGAATATTTCTGTGCTGAACTATAATATTTTACATTATATGCCACTTCATCTGAATAAAACAAAAGTCTTTTCAAGTGAAATTAAAATTTTATCTTAATATAAATTATAACCTCCTCTTCAAGCCAAGTGGAGAGTAAAAAGTAAACCTAGAATATCATGGTGAATTAACAGAAATAACTTAGAATCTTCACTACTTCCATATATGCATGATTCAAAGTTGTTGAATCAACCAACAGCTACCTCAGCAACTATCGTAGAGTGTTATTCTATTACATGTTCTAAAACATCACCAAATGATAAACAGTCAAAGATTTGAAGTCACAAGTATTCACAACCTTCATTTTGAAAGCCTAGCAGGTTCTATCTTTCTTTATAGAAAGATACTGAGGCTTCCATGCCATGAGTCAGTTTTTTCTTGCTGTAGTAGAACTATGTCCTATGAGAAGTGACTCAGTGTGATGTGGGTTTTTTAGGAATTTCATGGAAGTGGTTAATTTTATTTCAATCCTGAACCCTCAAGAATATTTTGTTTTCACCATGTCTTAATCTTCCTACACAACAGTCAGAATGATGGTGACCAAAAAATAATGTGATTTGGAGATGAGTATATAAAGGGGAGTTACTTCTCCTGAAATGGATGTCTCTGACAAATCAGACTTTGGAGGTGTCTAGAGAGAGTTTCATCTCTTCAAGAAGTCCTCAACTGGCTTTGTCTAGTCTTTGAACTTCTGACTGAAGTAAGATGAATGGAGTTCTGCCCACACAGTGTTGATGGACCACGTTTCCACTTTAACATGTCTAAAGTATGCAGGAAGAGCATTCTCTTCTGGCCGTATATCTTCTCTTAACATCTGAAAACTCATTTAAAGCTAGAGGAGGTGAACAGTAGATTGCATAGGACTGACTCAGAAAAAAACCCACAGCTTAACATATTCATAAAAATTTTATTACATTTTTACAAAATTATTCAAACAATAATCCTTTCACTGATTGTTAACCATGGATAGTGGCATAAACTGAAAGAGATTCCAGAATTAGTATAAAGAGAACATTTGTATATCAGCTCCTTGCCAGGTAAATGGGGAGAAATAAAATGGCACAACAAATTGGCAGAGAAACATCCAGATTAACTGTGAAAATTAAAGCTTTGTAGAACAGTGCTTAAAAGAGAAGTGATTTTCTCTTTTTTTTTAAATGAAAAATGTTAATGAATTTCTAAGCATTTGAGTAAAATACAAAAATAATGATTAAATATACAAAGCAACCCACAGATTAAAAGCGTTTTAGCAACCAGCTGAGACAGATATAAACAGAGGCATTATAACCAGTGATGTACTGAAGGAAAAAGTATTTACTTTCCACCTTTAAGAAGGATATATAATGACATACAAAACTGAGTGACATGGTACACAAGAAGTATATATCCTTCTAAGCAGAAGGAACTGTAAGCATGTTCATCTATTATTTTACAACACAATCCATTGTAATATTCAGTCCTATATTTTTATTGTAAGATCTTGTATAACTTTCTGGAAATTAAAGTTATCTAAATAAATTATTTGTAGCTGATCTTGCTGTCATCTCAAACTTCAGTGTGTGATTACTGTACAGGTAGAGTTTTTTTTCTTATGAGAAATAACTAAAATAGAACAAATAGGAACCAATATAGATATGGGATAGGATTCATTGCTCCAATGTCAGTATGTAAAGATGCAACTGGATCCAAGGTAGTAGCATATGGTCAAAAAGAGGAACAGGAATTATCAGGAAGGCATTGGCTGAGGTGGGTATCTGACAACAGGTAGCTCAATCTCATATTGTGGTATCCATTTCTCTTGAACAATTATACTGGTAGGCTAAGGAAATTACCTGCATCTAGCTTTTAGATATCTGAATTTAGGTGAGATGAAGCATGTCTTTATTGACTGTTACACAAAGACATTGTGGTTAAATGAGGCGATCAGATGAAAGTGGGTCAATGGGGACAGAGAAAGTAAGAGTCTCTAATTCTTTCTAAGGTCATTGTACAACTGAAAGAAAAACAAAATAAAACAAAACAAAACAAAACCTAAACAAACAAGCAAACAAAACCCCACAATGACTACACTCCTGTCATGATGTTACTAACCTTTATACGTTTTGCACTCATATGATGCCTGATCAGCTTTGGTTTTACTGGTGTTGTACTATTACAAAAGTGTGCTGTCCTTCCTTTTTCCCATCAGCAGGTGAACTGTATCTCTCTTCATGCAGATACTATGTTTTGAGTGTAATATACTGCTTATGCATTGTCAATGTGGGCCTATTGACTCCACTTCCAGGTCACAAGCAAGGAAGTAACAGTGCTTGCCTAAGGCAAAACACCTTCCCATGCTTTGCTACTTGGGGGAGAAAGTTATTTGTAATTGCATTCTCAGAAAAAAATTCTGCAATTTGAGGAATATTATAAAGAAAACTTTCCCGTTTTCTCATGCAATCGCCTACTTCACCTCTCTAAAGAATAATGTATATATATACATTCTACTGGTTTAGCAAGTGATGATTTTATTGAGCACTGTGCAAATTTCATTATTGTCCCAGATGCAAATTCACCCTTTTCTTTTTTCACTTATCTTCAGAACCTCATTTCTACTGCCTTGCGATGTTTTGCCAATCTCTTACCATTGCAGATAAAAAGATGGAAACTGCAGCTAGATAGGGTATAGGAACACAGATTTATACTAAACGTTCAGTACAACTGGTATTTAGACAAAGAATTTGCCTGCAGCCAGTCAGAGAATGAGGTAGATTAAATTGGTTTGATGTTGTAAAGAAGTGAGTGACATTTTTATATTTTAATTAAGACTAGCAACTAGGAGAGGACAGGAATGCAAGAGGAGAGAGGAGAGAAAAAGAAAGGAAATAAAACAGCAGCTTGCAGGAAAATACGAATAAGTTTAATTTTTAGGTTCTGTATTGTAAAGCAGGGGTTTATAACAGGATGAGTAAGAGAATTTCAAGCTAACAGGAAACATAAGCAACAGAAAATAATCTGTCAATCTACAAAGCTAATTTTAAAAGGACATTCTGAGTATTACTGTTATTTAATGTACCTTGTTTAATATCCTGTTTTTTTCATCCTAACAGATATATCATGGGTCAGTTTCCATTTCACTGCACATGCTGAGTAGTCATTCCTTATTCATTCAGTAGTCACACAAGGTGACAATTTAGCAAGTAACATGCTACTCAGTAAAACTCAGACTTGACCAAATACTTTTGTCTGTCCATATCATCAAGGTGCTAAATGTAATACAATAAAATATTTATGAATTATGCCTCCACAACTTCAGTTCTCTATTTGGCTGTTTTATAGAAAGAGACAAAGGTGTACTTTGAGGTTATGTCATGGAGATTGTGGACCAGATTATTTCTCTCTAAATTTAGACTTGTGCAGAAGACCATTAAGAAAAATACCTAACCAACCACAAGTCTGCATTACTCATGGACACATGAAGGTTTCAAAAGGCACAGTTCAGATCCAGTGTAGTTAGACCTCTAAATTTTTTCAGTGTGATAGTACAAGTTCCAAACTATGCAAAATGGTGTCTGCTAAATGGCTGCAAAAGTAGATTCTTTCTTTTTACTATATTAAGATTATGCATTGTTCTTAATATATACCTTTCTCAATTATCTTTGATAATTTTACTATCATCAGCTAATTCTAAACTTTATCCATTAAATATCCATAATATTAATGTTGTTATATTCTATTTACGTATATTTTTATAGATTTCACTATATTTAATTGATGTTATCAGAATATAATCCACCTAGAAAGTATCAAAGAAAAAATCAGCTTCTAGAGGTATGTATCACTCTCATTATCTGAAGAATAAATTTAGATAACTCATTCTAAATAAGAATCTATCCTGCTGAAGTTTATTTGTGGATTGAGTCTTGCATTATGAGGATTTTGAACCATCCAAATTTGACAACCACAGAGAAGAAACATCCACGTATAAGATTTAATAGTATCAGAAGTAATTTGTCAACAAACTTTCCTATGACACAGAAACATTGGAACATGTGTCATGTGGAATGCACTTTTCTGCAAGTGCAGATTCTTCTACTCTTCATTTTCATCACTGTCAATAAAAAGACAAATTCGTTCATCAGCACAGAGACCGAAGAGGTACTGAAAGTACCAACCCCACACTTTAATTGATTTGGCTTTTGTCACTCCTTCTTTTCTGAAATGTATTATGTAATGTTTATTGCAAGTCACTATCTCCAAATTATTTTTTGTGGTGGAAATCTTAAATTCAGACTTTCTGCTTTAATTGGAAAATGCATTAACTTTGAAAAAAGTTAAAGTGAAATTGTAATCATTGTTTTCATTGTTTTGATGCAAACACCACTTGCTAAACTACGAACACCACAAACTTTTCTTTGTACCTTTATTGCATATGTTAGTTGCACAGACAAAAGGCAATCTTTATTTTGCAATATGCAGATGTTTCAGGGACTTTCTATACAAGTAGTTTCTGCTGCCAGAATAAGCATTCTTATTAAGTAGTTTATCAGTCTTTCTTTTTCAAACAATCTTTAATATTCCTGTCTGTCTGGAGGTAGAAGGAACGGCAAATATGCAGGTGAAACTATTTATCATGCCCTACCACAATGTGTTTGAAGAGTTCTCAGCTAGCAAATCAGCACAGATTAAACTATCTAAAGCAAAGTGTATTTATGAAGAAGATTTGACTTTGGCACATTGATTCCCGAGTTTCCTAAGGCAGTGAAACATAATACTCTTTTAATGGACTTAAATAAAAACATATGGTGGAGGTTCATATGTAAAAGAGAATTTGTGAAAGCAGACTAATGGTGGTGATGTTTTTCAGACTAACATTATTTATTTCCCCAGCTGGTGTATTTTTATCCTTGTGATCTCCACAGTCACGCATTGTGTCTGTGTGCCTGGCTTGTCCTCACAAGAAGATTTCTGTAGAAATCAGACAGTGTGAAGTGCCTAGACTTGTTTGAAACTAACTTTTGAAGTAATACTGGAATCCAAATTTCTTCCACCTCTGTAATGTAGCATTAGTGTTTGCTGGGTCACAAGCATGTGATCCTCTCAATATTTTTCAGTTAATTTTGGCAAAAATGTCTCTTTTTTTTTTTTTTCATATCCTCACAAAGAAGCAAATCATCATAGACATCTTTTTCCCCACACTCCTTTCTAATTACAAAGTGACGGCAATTGGTTTTGACTTGATGAAACATATTAGTTCAAGTAGGAGCAATAACAAAGGTGTTAAAAGTACTCTTCTGTGTGCTGAAATGGGGGTGAGGTATAATGTTTTACTACTCTGTAGGGAGTTATAACAAGTGTTTTAAATGTAAAGCTGCAGTGAGCAGTTTAGCAACTATCTGAACTCTGGAGAACAATAAAGTGCTTGTAAACTCACTTGAATAAGTTCATAACCTAAAGGGAAATAGCGAAAATGAGAAAAAAAATTAAAACATCACTCCAATTACTACAATACCTAAATGCTCAGAGATGCTACTTGTGTTTAGGAAGTCAGGTCACCTTACCCATCTGTTCTGTCTGTGTGTGCACAATAGCATATATTCATCTTTTTGTTAAGTAGTTTCTCATGATTTTAAATCTAGTTTTGGAAGCCTGGACTATTATTTACACAATAGGATTAAAATTCAAACTTTTCCATTATATATCTCCATTAAGACAAGAAGGGGTTTGTAAACAAGCATCTTCCTAAAATCTTGTATTATCTTGGAGAACCTGATGTCTTGTAATTTACATTGCTTAGTGTAAGAAAGAAATGCACAGATGTGTCTTGGAAACATAGCCAATGAGCCAGCCAACATAGTCAGTGTGTAGCCATGGCTGAGCTGAATTCATGGAGCCTTAAATTTTGGCTTCTGAAAATTATTAAAAGTAGCCATAACCATGAAGCTCTAATTTTCTAGTGGAAACAGAAGCCCTTCAGTGGGTAAAAGTAACAGGAAAAAAATTGTTTGGCTCTGATAGAGAAGTCTCCTTCTAAAAAAATTATAAGACAGTGTTCTTCATTTTAACCAACATGCTGCCTGAAGTGAAGATTAAGAAAATCTGAATAAGGACACACTGGTGGTTTTGGTTATAATGAAAAATATTAACTATTATTACAATGAAAGGTGTGAAATAATATATATCTCTACTTAAACCACTGTTTGTATGGACATTTAAAAAATAATTATTTCATGTTGACATTTCTACATTTCCATATAAACCATGGTTTAACCTCAGCCAGTAACTAAGCACCATGCAGCTGATCACTCACCCTTCCCCCTCCAAGGGGATGGTGAGGAGAATGGAAAAAAAATTGGGAGTTGAGTTAAAGACGTTTTAATAGGATAACAAAGGAAGACAATATTAATAATAAAAGCAAACAACAATTATATCAATGATAACAACAACAATAATAACAATAATACAAGTGCACAAATGGAATTGCTTACAGCATATAAAATTAAAAAAAAAAATTCAATCCCCAGCCTGATTTTGGATCGTTTTTGTTAGCTTCCCCAGTTAGATCATGAGCATGACATTCTATGATAGGGAATATCCCCTCAGCCAGTCTGGGACAGCTGTCCTGGCTGTGCTCTCCCAGCTCCTTGTGCTCTTGGCAGGGAAGGAGAAGCTGAAAATTCCTTGGCTTAGTGTAGTGTAGACAATACCACTACCTAGAAACAAGTAAAAACATAAGTGTGTTTTTAAAATCATTCTTATCCTAAATTCATAACATAGCACTGTACCAGCTACTAGAAAGAAATTAACTCTATCTCATCTGAAATCAGGACAATTGAGGCAAAGACAGTTTAACAGGTAAAGCAGAAGCCACACACGCAAGCAAAGCAAAGGAAGGAATTAATTCACCACTTCCCATGGGCAAGCAGGTGTTCAGCCATCTCCAGGAAAGCAGGGCTCTGTCATATGTAACAGTTACTTGGGAATACATACACTATCACTTCAAACATCCTTTACCACTTCCTTCTTATTTCCCCAGCATTATATTGCTGAACATGATGCCATATGATATGGAACATCCATTTGGTCACTTGAGGTCAGCTTTCCAAGCTGTGTTCCCCTCTCAACTCCTTGTGTACCCCACACCTACTCACTGATGGGGTGGGATGAGAAGCAGAAAAGGCCTGGGCTCTGTGTAAGCACTGCTCAGCAGCGATGAAAACATCTCTGTATTGTGAAAGCTGTTTTCAGCAAAAATCCAAAACATAGCCCTGTATAAGCTACTATGAAGAAAATAAATTCTACCACAACTAAAACCAGCACAGCTATTTTGACACAAGCTGAAATAGACGGATGCCAACATTTCCTTGATAATTACCTCATCTTTAAACATGTAATGACTAGGTTTGCTTTGCAATAAAGAACATCTTTTCTGTTAACCAACTTCTAAATGGTAGAAAATTGTAAACAATGGTCAGCAGCCTTCGATGTTAATTTCCCATAACTTGTTTGACTATCTCAGCAGTGTTGTCTGATAACATGAATAATGTCACAGGCCACTATAACAGTTTTTCTCATATATATTTTATACAGAATACATTAAAAAAAATCTAAATATAAGTTATTTGAAACTTTGAAGGTGCAACAGTTTTTAAAGTATTTTCTTGATTGAAACTTTTGCCACTTCCTGAAAATTAGATTTTGGCAATAAATCAATGTAGAGTTCAAACATGTGCCCATTTACTATAGAATTGTAGATTTTTTTTCACAATAGATAAATTTACTGTTACTATTATTTTCTTGCTTCACATGAAAGTTAAATTCCTTTGCAGCTATACAGAATTCTGTATCTCTATATACAGGACAACTGTTCTTTGATTTAGAAGTTGATTTTCACCTCACAACTACTTCTTATTTAATATACTGAACTTTACAGAGCTCTTTAAAAATGCGTTTCCAACCCATATTATAAATTTTCCAGTGAAATTATTTTTTACCTACCAGCTATGTGAATTCATAAAAGAAAGAGAGCTTCCCAATGCCATAAATACATAAATACATGTACATGATTTAGCTGTTCAGATTGCTTGAAAGGAACAGGGAAAAGCTATTGTTTGCTGGAATAGGTTAAAGCACATTGTGTTTCACTGAGAAAGCAGATGTGCTTGAAAACACATTTACACTAATGATAGAACCAGATTTTGAGAATTTTTTTTATACACTTGAACTTTATGAGCTTGAGATTTCCTAAAGGAATTGAAGTACAGAGGCCTGAAATATATTCACAGCAATTTTCTTTTAACTCCTTTAACACCAGAAGATTAGGAGAGCAAGGGCAAAAAAAGGAAAACTTGTACATAGAGTAAATTTATGTTCTTACATATTTGTTCAAAATAATGTTATAGGTTTATATGGAACAAATGTTTATGAGGTGGATACTGGCAAAATCTTTTAAAAATTTCCTCCCTTTTCAGAATATTTTTTCTAATATTTCTGCCTCCAAATTTTGTAAACAATGTTAAAAGAGAAAATATGCATGCTCACTCTTTCTTCATAAATGCAGACACTCACTTGGAAATAGATAAGGAGGAAAAGTGTATTTATATGTATGCACATATGTGTGCAAAGAGATAATCATGGAGTCAAACAAAATTATAATACAAGTGAGATTAGTAAAAACACCTATTAGCAGAATTGCTCCTCTTTCTGCAGTATGATCTGAAACCACTGTACAGCTTTAAGCAGAGCCAAAATGTAACCCTTTAGGTGAATTTTTACAAAGTATCAAGGATTACTTTTTTATTTTGATCATGAAATTGGTGTCTCCAGAGAATCTAGGGAAAAGCTGCATTTTTATACTGTAAAAAAGCCTAATCTTGAGATTTTTTTACTTTAAACATTATTTTCTACCCAGTTTGGAGCAAAACTTTAAAGTGAAAAGATAGTTTTGTTATAAGGGACATCATGTATTTTGTTTATTCTATAAAAATATTCCCAAAAATGGTTAAACATTAAAACATTCTATGACCAGAAGTCCAGTTTGGAAAAGTAGGGTAGCTTTCCTTAAATTTAGTTTGTTAGAAAAAAAAAATCTAAACAATCTGATCACTAGTTTTTGCTCATCATAGCACAGATCCAACTGTCTCTGACTTTAAAGCATCCACATTATTAAAGAAAAGGCATGAAACATCCATGATTTTGTCGCCATCAGAAGGAATACCACAATATTTAAGATACCAAGTTAAATACCTCCCTAGATTTCTGACTAGTTATGTTCCAATAATTTTTATATTTAGCTCCAAAACACTTTAAATTTCTTCCCAGATGGCCAATTATCTGCTATGGGGAACTGTAAACTTTACCCTTTATACCTCCTTCTTAATAATACTAGTTCAGGAAAAAGTATTGAAAATAAATTTTTAAAAAGTTTAAATCAGTTTTGGACATAATAGTATCGCACATTGAGACACATAAACCACTTTAAAAAGTGTTATCCAGAAATCCATGTCAATAGATGTCAATAATTTTTCTTTATTAATTTTTTTTTTTAAAGATAATATTTTTGAAGCTTTCTGTTTCTACAAAAACATTATTTTTTAGCAGGTGGTTCCCAACAAAATGCACCTGAATTTTGGAGTCACCTGTATTTCTTACAATAAAATGACTAAGTAAGGAAAAAATTATTCCCCCAAGGCAAAGAAATTCAAAAGTCTACTGGCAAATGCTCATCTTGTTCCTCTTTCCCAGATGGACTCCCTAATTCCTTCCCTCCTTCTAGTAGCATATTTCCCTAAGCCATGGATTTAACTGTACTTTTATTTTTACATTTCTTTAAGAAATAGGATAGCTTAAAGACTTTTAATTTCCCACTGTGGTAAAAGAGTAGATTCAGAATGGGAGATCTGTGTTTAGATATCTGTGTTGAATGCCCTAAAGAGATAGCCGAGGTTTAAGATCCCATTATAATTAGTGATGATGTTGTCAATACATTTAGTAGAGTCTAGAGAGAGATTCAGTTCCTGCTATGGTGTGTCCAGTTGTGAAAAAAAAGCATGTAGTGTTGTCTGAGATGTCTTAACATAACTGAGGCACCCACATGATTCTACCAGTTATGGCAAAGGCTATACAAGATACCTACATCCTTCTGAAACAGCAGGTGACAGGCAGGCAGGGTGCCCTGAGCCATCACAAATGAACCCAATATCACTGGTTGATAGTATCTATCCATGTTCTAGGGTCTCTATTCAGTGGCCTAAATATAAACCCTAGTGTTATTTGAGTCACTGCTGACTATAGACAGATGCTGCTATATAGCAGAGCAGCTTTCACGGAATCACAGAACAATGGAGGTTGGGAGGAACCTTTGAGATCATCTAGTCCAGCCTTCTGCTCAAGCAGGGTAAGCTAAAGCATGTTTCCCAGGATCACATTTAAGTTTCTAATGTCATAACAGACAGAGTCCACAAGTTCTTCAGGATATCTCTTCAGTGTTTCACCATTCCCAAAAGAAAAAATAAAAAGTGTTTTACTGTCTTCAGATGGAATTTCATGTTTTTCAATTTCTTGTGCTGTTGGTGAATACTACTGAGGTGAGTCTGGCTTCATTCCCTCCCATCCCATATTTATAGACAGTTGTGGTGGTTCAGCCCCAGACAGAGCCTCTGTGGGTTGAGATAGGGACAGTTTACTGACAAAATCACCATGAAAGGGGAACAATAACAGCCAATTACACGCACACCTGGTGCTAACACAGAGTACCTTAATGACCTGAGGATAACAGAATGCTGCACTGCAGGACCAACCTGATGCCCCAGGTTTTGCCCATGATGACTATACCCCAGAAGATAACTCATCTCACCTACATTATTCTCCTACTCTGAATAGTCCCATGGCCAAGCACGGAACTTCAATTACTATATATGTCCTCCACTCATCACCGGAAGACATAAAGTTTTTTAGGTGGTTCTAACTAGAGGATACAGTGTGAATTCATCCTCAGTAAATGGAATGCATATTTTGGGTCAGCAACTATGTCATGCTAGAGCTCCACTCTAAGACACTGGTTTTCAGAATAATTGTTCAATGGCAAATGCATTTTTTCCAAGTTCCAAGTGTGCAAAAGATGATCAGAACATTGATATTGTGGGTTGATTTCTAAATAACCATCATCAAACATACATGAGAAGTAAACTGGAGGTATTAATTCCATCCTCACCACTGTCGGTTATCTACCATAATTTTGTCCGCCCCCATAATCAACAGCATCAAATAAGCTCAGAAAATCTAAAAGAATAGATCTTTTAAATTAACTAACAAATGTTTTTATCAGTCATGGATTTTCTCAGTCTTGCTACAATTGGAAAAATAGTATGAGGTTTACTTTATATGCAGTTACATGTTATTTGATATCTTGATTCATACAATAATCAATATATATATCAGTTATAGCTACTACAATATATTGTCGTCTGAATTTTTATTTCTATATTTTGTTTCTTCTTGCTATATTCCATCATTTACTTGTTGGGCTGATAGTGCTACTGATGCTTTGTTGCAAACCGCAATAATCCATAAAAAGATGTAAGCTGACAACTGAGACTTTGCCAAAGTCAGAAAATCTAGAGGGCAAAATAAGTATTATATGGGAAGGATAAATTCTTTGATGTGTCTATATATATACACATACTGGAGTTCTGTACATGAAAGATAACACTGCAAAGAAAATTGAAATTACACTAACAACATAGCTTTAAGGTAAGCTGCGAGTTGTTTGGGATAAAAAAAAAAAGAAGTCATAAAAATATTGATTGATTTTCTAAGCATATTTTGATATGGATCATCTTCAGTCTGCTTTATATTCAGTTACAGCACTTTAGAAACATGGGAAGGTATGTGATAAAATGTGATGTCATTGAAACAGAACATCAGCAGAGTAAGAACACTGATCACTGGGGACTTAAGTTATCATTTATTAGATTGATTGAGCCACTAATTGCAGTATCGTTAAGTGTAGGATATGCTTCTAGAAGTACCAGAAATCCTGCCATACTGGGTATTGAAGAGACTAAGAAATCTAGCAGTCATGCTCGGCAATGCAACCTAAGCATAAATTGTTTAATTTAAAGAAAAGTATCACTTTGAAACAATGAAATGCAACATACTACTAGATACAATGCACTAGCAGGCACATTTGTGTGAGTTTTGTGATGTGCCTGAGAAATAGACTAAAAATACATCTAAGTAATGTAATAAGTAGACAAAATATAAAAGGAACCTTACTTAAATTCTATTATGGGTCATACAGGGTATATGTTGAGATATTCAACCATTTTGAAGGCTTTTTTGAACCCAGATCTTTGATTATGTTATAAACACTTCTTCTACATTCAAAATTATGTTAGAAAAAAGAAAATCTACTGAAGAAATTTGTTTCTTCATTTAGAATATCCTTCCCAGAGGGTCTGAGATTAAAGACAAATTGTACGCTCTGTTGTCTCTATCAAACACTTTCTGCTTCATTTGTAGGGTGCTTATGTGTAATATATTATATTTCCAAATAATTCCTTAACATTTGAAAGGAGTAAGTGTTTTTCAAGTTCTTTGAGTTGCTGAATGTGTTTGAAGGGTGTTTGGGAAATAGTTCCTCCTTCTCATGCCATTCAGCAATAAAATTCGTTGGAGAAAAACAAAATCATTGATGTTATAATGAAATGAGAATGCTGTGTGATCCACATGAGGAAGCAGTCTTGAAAAACCATTCTGAATTATCCTAGGTAGCACTTGTACAGTTGCATAGTCCATCATCAGTTTTTATCTGGGAGAGACAGGAGCTGAAGATATTAAAATTTAAAAGGCACATTTGCAAAGAATATGTAATGAGTTCAAGAAAGATGATTGCAGTCAACTATTGCACAGAACATGTGTAATGAAAAAATCAGAACATATTTCAGGAACAGATAGAAAGAGTAAAATCTTTATTAATACTCGTAAAATCTAAGTGTCAGAAAGCAGCATAGAAATCAATGAGATTAAGCAAAAGTCAAAAGGCTGTTGTCAGGGATTTCAAATGCAGATGTGATAGCATAAATGGAAGAATTTGCAGATTTTTAAAGCAAGGAGAGCAGGTGAAGCAAAAAGGTATACATGGCTGTTGGAAATTCACAAGGGCAGGGAGAACAGACCCAAATACTGTTCTTCCCACACACAAACTAAGAACGAACTTCTCATATGGAATAACTTTGGGATAAGGGATAGGGAGAACATGGAGGTAATTAATAAAAATACATATTTCAAAATAAATAAAGAAGATGAGGACCAAATTTCTACTGCAGATAGAATTTAGTAAACTAGGCCTTTAGTATGTCTGTGTAGTTCCACTACCTACATCGGACCTAGACCCTGATCTGGAAAGAATGTAGCCAGAGAAAAACAGCAGCTCATTCCCTACCAAGTGATGTATACCAGCTGCCATCCTGACAGTACGTACAGAAAATGACAGCTCCCTTTGCCTCAATGTATCTGAAAAGATGCATTGACTACATCTATGGGTCTATTTTTTAAATAAAAAGCTGCATTTCTCTTGAAAATAAAGTGGTAGTGTTTAAAAGGGAGATAATTTGCTTTGCATATGTAAAAAGATTTAAAGCAGAGCATTAATAAACAAATCAATAAAAAATAATCAGAAGAATAATTTCAGGGAGGTGGTTGGTTCACCGTCCCTGGATGTATTTAAAAGATGGGTAGATGAGGTGCTTAGGGATGTGGTTTAGTAGAGGACAGGCATGGTTGGACTTGATGATATCAAAGGTCTTTTCTAACCTAGTGATTCAGGTAAATAACATTCTTCCAGAATTGGCAAATTGTGAACAAGACTAAATAACGTCATCTTTAAATTTCTTTACCTGATGTAAAACATAGAGAAACTCAGAATTTTCCCCCTAAGGAACAAAGATTTGACAAATAGCAGAATTTTAGAGGGCCAATGTAAAAATATGTAAATATAAACTTATTATAAAGAATAATATATTAAAAAAGAAAACAGCAAATTCATGGGAAGAATAAATAAAATGTTAAAAAGCAGTATCAGTGATTAATACTGCTTTTGACCAGGAAAATATCTCAAGGGCTCTGCCTGGTCATAAATACTTCAGCTACTTTCATTTTTGCATGATACTTGATATGGCAGAATGAGTGCATTGGCTGCATGCTGTTGAACAGTAACAACATAGGCAATCTATAATATCCATCCAGACCAGACACACAAGGGTAGATTTTAAATGTGGACAAGCAAGCTGGGCCCTCCATTCTACTATGGATATTTGTGCAAAGGATAGACTGGGTCAGAGCTTGCTCCAAATGAAACTGAAGGAAGAAAGTCCCTAGTGTTTACCAGACATGAGATCAGGTTTGCCGATGAGAAGAGTCACAAAGATCAGCATATGTGTCTTTTCTGAAGAAACTATTGATGGAGAGGTGACTTTTCCTGCACTGCTGGAAAATGATGCCACACAACATTCTCCAGTTTAGAGCTTCACCGCCAAAAATTGTTCGTCTATTTTGTATTGCAGATATGATGCCAAGGAATGAAGGCCATGATCCTCCCTTTTGAAAATCTATTTCCAAAAATATCAAGATAAATGGATAAATATGGCCTTCAGATATGTTTAGAAAGGTCACAGGAAGATGAAGATCAGTTTTAATTTAACCCAGTATTATATTAGCAGCATTACAGTGAATGCTACTCATTAGACAGTCATAAATGATATCTACTGTAGGATGTGTAAGTAGAAAATTCACGCTTGTAAATTGCTTCAGGATCTAACATTGTTAGACCTAGTGATAAAGTATAAATATTGAGTTTCACTAAGTTTAGAGTTGAAGAAGAGGGAAGTTAAAAAAGCTGTGCACTGACCCAAACAGTATTTTGATTTTAATATATTCTGAGTTTCTTGTTTCAGTGGGAGGTGAGCTTCCTAATATCATAAGAAATTGAGATCCCAGAAAACAAGTTGAACACATGGCTTGACTTGGTTTGACTGAAATACAATTCATATTGTCATTTTTAGAGAATAAAAGGTTTATTTCCAAAATCTTGGTCCATGGAGATAAGCTTTAATAGAACAGAATTCTATTAGCTCTAAAATGTCTGCTCACTTTAGTAACAGCCTGCCATCAGCTTTCTCTTAGAGATTAAAATCAATGGAAAACACTCAGACTTACGTGGGTAAAGATTTCTGGTCTACACGTTTTGTTTTGTTTTGTTTTGTTTTGTTTTGTTTTGTTTTGGTGCATCTAATTTGTAATTGGAAGATAAATTCACTAACATATTTTGATTCTTATACACTTCTGCAGTAACACAAAGCAACTTTGAAACCATCTGTATTGACCAACAGCCATTAACCTAAAGTGGCAAGTTGTGGCAGATTGCAGATATTTTTTGTACTGCTGGAGGACAGTAAATAACACAACCCTGTGTTTCTAGTCATTGTGGCAGCCCTAGGAATTGTATAACAAAGGCTGGAGAGTATATATTCAACTGCATCACAACCTACATGATTGTGGTACATCAGAAATAAGAGAATCTGGAAAAAAACCCCAACTATTTCCATAAAGCAAAACAAAATATTCTGTCCAGTTATTATGAAACATATATAGGCTTTCCTCCTTTCTTTTCTAGCTTCATCAGCACAACTACGTAATGAGTTTCTGTTTCTTCAGAACAATGCAAGCTAAGAGATACAAAAATAAGCCCCATGAAACTGGCAATGGAGCAGATTCTTATCCTGTCTTTTGGCAGGAAAACTTATCGAGAACTTTAGAAAATTTTCCCATGAATCAGCACTGCTTCATCAATAAATGGAGAAGGTGCTGCTCAATAGCAATTTGTAAAGTACCTTTTTCATTATGATTCCTTAAACTAAGATAACATTTATAATCATTGAATAATAATGATTTCTAGAAGTAGGCTTCTGAATAAATTATCTCTATTATAACATGTTGCACAGAAAATTATTCTGAAATACTCAATAAATTATTTAGTGGCAACCTTTAACAATGTGGTTGAAGCCATGACTTTTAAAGAGCTTTCAAGGAGGAAAATTTCCTTTGCAAGGAAATTGCTGTCTTTTGCAAAGATCCAGCCCTTGCTTACAGGTTTAGGAAGCATATTGTGGGTGTGCACAGCTAACATCTGCACACACTCAAAGTGGGAAAAAAAAAAGTGGTCTACCCAGGATAGCATGGCACCTTGCCTGCACCAGTTGAGATCAGATGCGGTGCTGCACTACTGCTGTATGAACAACTTTTTTCAACCCTAAATGCTGTCAAGTGGAACTAATATGTGTCTACTATATATAAAGTATGCTTTTATATATAAAGTATGATTTTTTTAGACAGAAACCATATCAGATATGCTACTACATATACCTACTACTTCTTATTCATTAATTTATTTATTTAGAAGCTGATTTAAAATCAGTTAAAAACTTGGGACCTTTTAAGAATTTTGGCATCTGTGTCAGTATTTCATCCCAAATGATCATAGAAGTGGAATATAACAGATGTTTAGACTTTCTGTCATTAACATTCATTGAAATTTTGTGCATAAACTGTATTTGAGGAAATTAGGTTGTAATTTAGCTTTTCTCTAATTGTTATGATTACATAAACTTTAGACAGGTCAGGCTAACAGCACCTTTGACTCATCACTGTGACTACTGTGACAACAGAGGTAGTAACTAGTCACCCTTGCCCTCTTTTAAAACGAATTTGCATGCAGTAATTCAATTAGCTTCAATGAATGACTGCTATTAATGTGCCAAGAATTCTGATTTGTAGCTTTTTCATGCAACTGTTGCTGCTTTTTAAAGGTTCTGTGGCCAATTGCTTTTTGGGCACTTTGGCATGAATACCATTTTACAGCACTGCTGCCTTGTCAATACTGCTTAAATTGCTCAACATCAGGGAAGGAACTGAACAAGGAGCGCAAGGGAAATCCTATGATGCAAGAGACAATAACCTTCTCTGCAGAGGCATTAGAACTGTCTTTGTCCTCCCTTTAGGCTACAGATTACCCTAAAAGCTTGGAGAAATTATATGAGGACAATAAAAATGAAAAATTAGATTAATCCTTTTTAAGACTACAAAGAGTAAAAATTGGTGGCTTTTTCTTGCTAGTGCCACAGGAATTAGTTCAATGAGCCCTTGCAGGTTAGGAAGTCATTAGGAAGTTCCTAAGTCATTAGGTTTGGCATAACCATAACAGGTCCTTATTAAATTAATGACTAGCATTTCCATTCTAAAGCAATTTTTTTTTAAAGTTTTGTTTTTTGAATGATGTATAGTATTACATTATGTTATATTAATCATGTTACATACTTTATTTTTTTCACTAAATACTTATTTTATATAGAGAGATTATGCATTTTATTTATAGCCATTTTTATTATGCGTGTGTGAATCTATGTACAATATTTATATTCTAGGTGAATCCAAGCTGTAATCAAAGAAATACTTTAAGATTTTTCTTCTCTTCAATATATATTTTTTCTTTGAGGAAATTTTAAAATTTAATTACATTGTGAAAACTTAGAGTTAATGAAATAGCTATCTGGGAGAATCAGATGAAAAGGCTGATGATTATATAGTTGTTACTGCTTGATAGTCCAGATGGTACTATTAATTATTATTAATCCTCTATATAGTGCTATAAACATAAGTGCCATTGTATGAAAGATAAACTCTCTGTGCTGTGGAGATCATAATAACAAGCCTTACAAAAGAAACAAAGGCAAAGCATGGGACACATGGGAAACTGTAGAGAGAGAATAGTAATGAGTAATATAGGGAAAACTGCCTGGGAAAATGAATTCTCCAAAAGGTTTTGAAGGAAGAGATGAAGGTATATGGTCTGTTCACAGGGCTGCCAGAGACCTCTTGGGTAAGCTCCCTGCAGACAAATCACTTTCATAAACTCTCCAAGTTCTATCTTTAAAGCATTTGGGGGTGAATTGCCCTCAGTACTTGTGCCTGGAAGACTGACCCAGAACTGTCCTCTGAGAGTTAGAACCCATCTTCTCATTCCATTTTCAACTTACTCATAGCCAATTGATAGCCACCTGTTCTCATGCCATCCTGATCTTTTATCTTAAGAAATAGTTCTCCCTCACATGCTTGCCCCCGTGACATACTCATATAAAGTAACAATATGTTCCCTCATGTTTCATTTTGCTGGATTAATCTCTTTTCCTGAGAGGTTTGGTCTTCATTCCCCTGAAAAACCCTACATTTCTTCTCTGCAGCTGTTGTGATTCCAGTTCATCTTTTCTTAATATGTTGACCAAAAGGGAACATGATATTAAACTTGAGATCTCACCAGGGCCTTTAAAATGACAGAGAGATTTCACCCTGTCAGCTCAGCTCCTGGGAGCACCTCTCCAGATGCGCCACAGAATCACCAGTGGATTTTCATGGTCATTTCTCAGTGATAGGAGATAGCCATTTTGTAACCCTGTCACCAGTTAGCACTACCAGCAGTTTCCCAGAGGAAGCATCTTCTAACAGAAATTTTTCTTGCTACTCTGTACATTAGGATGCTTCAGCCTACAAGAGTGCTGCCAGATGACAGTGATGCTATCATCACCAAAAAAAAGCTCAAAAACCTGGCTAAGCCCTCTACATACTGTACACAGCTCAAAGAAGACGGATGATTCTGTTACCTCAACCAAAAGCATAATCATCAAAGAGCAATAGGAACTCAGAACTAAATAGAAGAATCATCATATGCAAATTTCTATTAACACTATACCACACTGATCTAGTTTTCCTGACTTTTCGGTGTTGAGTTTTGATTGTTTTCTGGAGTCTAAGCATTGCTTTTACCTACCTGAATCCTTCCTTTCCATTGCAGGACTTTCTATTTCATCTCTTCATTCTTGAGGAAATGCTTACTTCCTCTATTGGGTCTGCATCCCTTCGTTACAAAGTTGTTTCTCCTATTCCTTAAAAAAACACGGTGTCTCACGTCCCTTTTCCAGTTCACTTCAATAACCATTTTCTTTCAGTGTATCTAATCATCTCTTTTTAATACTGAATCCTAGTTACTGGCATGCTCCTCTGAGTCTTTCAGTTGATTTGCACTCAAATCCACGTCTCATTGTAGGTGCTTTTAGCAGTCACAAATTTATCACAGTAAAACTTCTATTAGATTTTTACACTGGTACTTTCCACTGTTGGTTTTCTCAGATTTTAAGCCTGTTACCTAAATCAGCTCTGCTGCCCCACTTGAGCATAGCAATTAACTGCTTCCTGCACTCTCTCACACCGAAATACTTCTGTGCTACTCACAGCACAGGATCACTAGCAGTACCTGTAAGCCGTGAACTACAGTCACACCATCCTTACTAAACACAGCCGAGTCTTTGGGTCTCACCCTTGCAATGGAAGGCACAGGAAAAGATTAGACAGAGAGAGCAAAGGTGTGTGAAGTTCACCACAGTTCCACGTCCATCCATCAAGCTGTCAATGACATTATCACCTATAAGAAACAAAGACATGAAATAAGATTGGGAGGGGGTATTCTCTGTGGCTACAGAAGATATATCTAAGAGAACAGTTAGAGAAATAAAACCAGAAACATCTTGATGACCCCACACAGAATACGGTTCCTTCACGTAAAAGTAAAATTCAAATTGTCATAAGAAGTAAAATGTCTCTCTATGACTGTCAGTGATCTCTAGTTTACTTCCTTAATTAGGCTGTCATTACATGCATATCTAAGAATTGCTTACATGTGCAAATATGTAATTCCTCCATAAATAAATTAGTAACTCTCTAACGAGGTCTTCAGTTGGGCAGAACATTGCAGGAATTCATTTCAACTACCCTCAGAGTTGTAAGCCACATTTGCACTTATATATAGAGCTGCATCTCTTGTGCATCAAAGCACTTCTCAAACATTAATGACCTAAATTTTTGCTACTTCACTCTAAAGACTCTCAAGTCTCAGTCCAGTGTCTTAACCACAAAGCCTTCCATAAATCAGATTGGATTATTGTCACGATCCACAGCCTGGACAAGACTTAGTTTGGCAGAGGTTAA
Source organism: Porphyrio hochstetteri (assembly GCA_020800305.1). NCBI lineage: Eukaryota > Metazoa > Chordata > Aves > Gruiformes > Rallidae > Porphyrio > Porphyrio hochstetteri. The sequence goes on from CM036905.1 coordinate 39,190,956, forward strand.
ACCCCCTTGCGTTCCAACCGAACCTCAGATCGCTCTGGGTGGCTGGGGGCGGCTGGGCTTAACCCCTGAGTGACATCCAGTCATCAGGTGTTTTATTGTGATCTGTTCTTTGCAATTCTCGGAGAACAGAATTGAGACTCGAAACAGAGTCAAGGTTCAAGTGACTTTATTTGGCCCACAACAAACATGCAGGGGATGGGGGGAAGAAAGAGAAAAAAGGGGGGAAAAGAGAGAGATAGAGAGGGATATAAGAGAGGGAGATGAGAGGGAGGTTGCGATACTTACCACCACGATGCTACAGCGTTCGGTCAGATGGCAGGGTATCCTTCAGTGTCTCCCGAGGATACACTCCGAGAGGTGGGGAGAACGTTCCCTCGTTTGTCTCTCAGTGTGTTCATTCTCTGTTGCTTCCTTGTTGCTTCGTTCTCTGTTGCTTCATTGTTCGGTTGCTTCCTTTTCCGTTGCTTGGCTCCCTGTGGCTTGGGTTTTCTCCTTGCAGAATGCTCCCTTTTTGTAGTCAGCCTTGGCATAGCCACAAGCTTCTACCTGGCTTGTGGGAATGCTTCAGGGTGGATGACGGAATGTCTGATGTGTGAATGGCTCCTGATGTGTGAATGGCTCCTGATGTCTCTCCTGATATCTTTTGGGTGGAATGTGGAAGGAATGCTCTCCTGACGTCTTCAGGGTGGCTTGTTGAATAGTCATTAGGTCCTTGGCACAAGCCACTTTAAGCTTGACCCGGTGGTGGTGATGCGGTGTGCTAGGAATGAGGTTTGGTTAGATGAGAGGAAAAAAGAGGGGATACGGTTCTGTTGGCGATTGTTAAGGCATATTTCCAGTACCTTACAATTATGAAGACCTCATTCAAGTCTTTGATTACAATTCAAACTAAACGGGTTACTTAAAAAGTGTAAAAAATATAAGTAAATGTAATGTTTAATTCTTTGGTTTCTTGTTTCATTTGAGGTCAAAACAAGAAGCACCAAATCCCTGAACAAAAAATTGTGATATTCACCATTTGATTAAATAAGTTTCTGACATGCTGTGTACATAGTGTTCAGTGTTTCCTATTAGAAACAAGTTAATAGTATATTCACATACTGTTACTGATTTTAAGGGTTAGCATTTGTCATTAGATTTATCTGTGACTTCCCCTGTGCCATCCAAGGGCTATAACTATATCTTATATCCTTCAGAAATTTCTAATGACTGACTTTCAGCCCTGAACAGTAGGGTGTACTAAATTTCTGCTTTACAAACAGAACAGTATCAAAACTGGCTCCAAAAATTGGCTTTGTTTTAAAGGTGTGAAACTTATGCATACATGTATATATCTCAATAAACCTACATTCTTACCTAGATCAATCTGCCTCCACTCTAAACAGTGGAGAAATTCAATTAGGCATCCCTCTAAGGACCATTCGAGGGACACTTATAGGGAACTTGCTTCCTGAAGAATGCCTTAGTCTATCAGTTCTTGATTATATTTAAAGGAAGTGATTTATTCTTCTAGGGGATTTGTGAAGAACACAATCCGATGGTTTAGGCCACTGTATACAGGAGTTTGGTCTGCTTTTCATTTATTTGTTTTACTTTGCCATGGGTACTTCTTTAATAAGCAGCTTGTATTTGATCCTTACTAGGACAAGTAGTGGCTAAAATACAACCACTGCTATGAAGATTATGCTTTCATTCATTCATGAAAAACAACTTTGTTTAATTCTATATTCATAGTGCTTTGACAAACATAGAGATTATGTTGTCTCTGCTTCCTTCACAGAGTGAAATGTCAGGTATTAGGATGGATCACTGGCATAATATTAGTTGTTATGCAAAGTAGCCCCAGGAAGTACCAATACAACTGTATAAAGCAAATCAACATTTTATGTTTTATGGCCCAGAAATTGACAAAATTCTAAACATTTTGTGAGTTTAATATTTGTGAAAATGTTAGTGAAATTTTCCTGGGCAGTTTGCAGTAGAAGAGAAATACAGGTAGCGCACTTAACAGGTAACCAATAAGAGCTTGGTACAGCTTCGCCTTTATGTTTCAGGGCCTTCCTGACCTAGCAGCTAGTGATCTGTTTTCCACAGAAAGCAGAGGAAATTTTGCCACTGTGAATAACATGGTTGTGTATGAATTACAGTAAAATCTCTATCACACAGTTGGGGTTTAACCTCAGCCAGCAGCCAAGCACCACACATCCCCAGTGGGATGAGGGAAAGAATTGGGGGAGGAAAAAGAACCAAACTCATGGGTTGAGATAAAGACGGTTTAATAGGTAAAGAAAAAGACATGCACACAAGCAAAGCAAAACAAGGAATTTATTCACAGCTTCCCATTGGCAGACAGGCATCCAGCCACCTCCAGGAGCAGCAGGGCTCTATCACATGTAACAGTTATTTGTGAAGACAAATGCTATCGCTTCCAATGTCCCTCACCAACTTTCTTATTCTTTCCCCAGCTTTATATTTCTGAGCATGACGTCATATGGTGCAGAATATCCCCTTGGTCTGTTGTTGTCAGCTTTCCTGGTTGTGTTCCCTCTCAACTTCTTGTGCACCCTACACGTACTTGCTGATGGGGTGATGTGAGAGGCAGAAAAGGTCTTGACCCTGTGTAAGCACTGCTCAGCAATAATGAAAACATCTCTGTATTATCAACACTGTTTTCAGCAAAAATCCAAAACATAGCCTCATACTAGCTACTATGAAGAAAATTAACTCTACTCCAACCAAAACTAGAACATTCTCCACCCCTTATTCTATACCATTTAGACCATGTTCAAGTACCTCACTATCCAATACAACCTCATTTCCACCACCACCCTTCCCATCATCTGATATAATATACAAATATCATTTCTTTAGTCTAGGAACCACCCCTGTGAAATGTCTGTAAAATGTCCACAAACGTCCACAAAATGTCTGTTAAGCTCATTTAGCCCATGAGTTTGGGATCCATCTGTTATGGTGGTCACTCAGGAATGGAGAAGTGGTGTGTTGTGTGGAGTAACTGGGTACCAAACCCAGCTCAGGTAGGGTTGCTGATGCACTTGCACTGCTTCTTACAAGGCTTATCCTCTACTGGTTCAGGTAGTTCTTGCTACAGTAATTCCGATAACATCCAACTCAAATCATGGGATACAACAATTTAAAGGTATTTCCATTCAGCTCTCCACCCCGGTCCCTTTGGACTATACCACTGGGGTTGACATTGCTATGAACTCCTCTCCTTGACTATTCTCCAGCTTGGAAGTATCCACAGATTGCAGACACTTGAGGGTGTACCTGCTCCAAGTGGTGTCCTATCTATGAGGTACAGTCTCTTCAGGGGTATACCTGCTTTGCTATAGAGTTACCTACAGGCACAGTAACTTTAAGGTGCAACTGTTCCAGCATGACCGCAATGCCTTCAGAAATATACCAGTTCCAGCATGATTTTACCCACAACCACAGTCCCTTCAGAAGTAAATCTGCTCCAACATGATGTTACTCATGGCTATAATTGTCCCAGGGGTGTACCTGCTCTGTCATGGGCTTATCCATGGCCACATGCTTTGAGGTTTACCAGCATGACTTCATGCACAGCCACTAATGCTTCAAGGTGTACATTCTCCAGCATGGACTTACCCTTGGGACTTAATGCCTTTAGAGGTATACCTGTTGTGACATAGATGTAACTATGGTGTCTACCCATCAGGGAATCAACCCCCAGTCTCCTGCATGAACCAGCAGGGATACTCACCACTATATGGCCATGGCTTCTAATTTCTTTCTCTTTGTTTTGAAACAGATAAATACATTTGTGTGGGTGAATACAGTCATGCAATTTTAAAACCTTAGAAGAAATGTTTATACTCTCAATAAAAGCAAAAAGTGTGATATTAATTAAATTTCTTATTGCTACGTGACAAAATCAAGACTGACTATTTTTATCATGGTCCTAATATATAGTGTCACAGCATTACAATGGCTGGCATAGCTATCAGGCAGTTCCATCTGTGAAAAAAAATGTAGAAAAAAGCAGCGTATCATAACAGTCTGTTTTAATTTCTGCAGTACATCATTGTCACCAACTTCCAAGCTGAAGTAGAAGTACAGGAGGAATTTCCTGTGCCTCAAAAGGAAGTGATGACCTTGCTCTATTCAACATCAAGTTATTTGGTTTCAGCAATCCAGATGAACTGAGGATTTCAGTTTGGAAACATATTCAGGAGTAGTTATGCAAAACATATTGGTGTTACAAGAAACGAACATCTGTATGACTTCGTAACAAAAAAACGAATGCACAGTCCGTGAACTTCACAGCCAGGCAAGGTGTTATATGATCATAATAAAATGTAATTACTACTTCTAGAAATGGTGTGGTGCTCTACATTTTTATAGTGGGATTTTAAGTAAAAAAATACTGTATCTATTATACAGTACCACTCGGTATAACATTTACTCTCAAAATTTATAGTTATATTTTGTCAATAGTTAAATATGAAGCAAATTATTTTTTTTTCTCTGTAGAAATAGAACACACTCTTTTCCTTCATTTACTCTTTGTTCACCATCACTTTTCACATAAAAGCAGCCATTTTGAAATAAGGCTCTGTAATAGAATGGCTTTACAGTTAAAATAAAACTACTTTTCACTTATTTTAAACATTATTTTTTTAATAAAAGGACACGGAATGTTAAAGGTCAACTCTCATGAATTAGTTTTGTCATTGTAACTTAAACAAAAAATCTTCAGATATTACAAAAAAAAACCCCACCAGGTAAAATTTTGCATTCCAGTACTACATTCTTCATACATTCACAGGTATAATGAAAGGTTTTAGAGACATCTAGACTTTACCTTGAAGCCTGTGTTTGCCCAAACCACCATATTGTACAAGGATGTTCTCTAGTGTTTTCAGTAACTCCAGTCAAAGCAACTTTGTATGAAATGTCAAATTACTTTGTACATGTACAGATTAACAGTACATGTGTGATTCAAGTCTGTGTGTGCAGTAACTTTTCTTTGTGTTTTATGTTGAACAAGGACTCCATATTTAGTTATATAGGATGAGTAATACCATACAATTCAGGGTATTTAACAACTGTAATACCAGCTGGGGATACTGGGGATCTAGGACATAAAATTTGACCAATAAGTAGAAAGTATCATACTCAACACCATGAAATGTCATGCTGAAATTCACAGAATCATAGACTGGTAGGGATTGGGAGAGACCTCTGGAGATCAGCTAGTCCAACCCTCTGCAGGATCACCTAGATCACCTAGATCACATTGCATAGGATTGCATCCAGAGGGGTTTTGATTATCTATAGAGGAGACTCCACAGCCTCTCTGGGCAGCCTGTCCCAGTGCTCTGTCACCCTCACAGTAAAGAAGTTTTTCCAGTTTGTGCCCATTGCCCCTTATCCTCTGTCCTGGTTTCAGCTATGATGGAGTTAAACCTTTTTTTTAGCAGTGGATGGAATGCCATGTTTGGGTGTTAGCATGAGAATAGTGCTGATAGCACCCTGATGTTTTCCGATTTGTTGCCGGGCAATCAAGGACCTTTCTCAGCTCTGCATACTTCCTTACTAGTGAGAAAGGAGGGGACGCAGCCAGGACAGGTGATCCGAATTGGCCAAAGAGGATATTCCATACCAGTTACGTCATGTTCGGTATAAGGGGGGACTGGGGGGAAGAGGGGGAGACAACGCCAGGACGTGCAGTTTCTGGGGCGGTCGGGTTGTCCGGGACGGGCTCTAAGCTGTGCGGCCTGAGTTGTGTGGTTTGGTGAGAAATTGCATTGTGTATCACCAGTTTCATCTATTTTGTGCTTTAAACTTCTGTTATTGTTATATCTAGTTTGCTGTTATTGTTTAGTAAACTATCCTTATCCCAACCTGCGTGGTTCTGGTTTCTAGGTTGTGGTTTCTTTTCCTCCTTTCTTCCTTCCCTTTTCCCCCTTCCCCAACTTTCCCTCCCCCTTCCTTTTAAAAGTACAAGCGACTGTGTGGGGTGCGGCCCTTGGCTGGGGCAAAACCACGACACTTATTTTGGCGCCCAACGTGGGGCACGAACGGTTGGGATAACGGTAGATCTGACCCTAACTATCGCAATTAAGATAAGCACTGTTGTTTAAGCAATCTCTGGTCACGATGTTGTGGTATTTATTTACAAGGCTGTGGCAGCAAAACCACCGCATGCTGTATACAATCCTGGCAGGATTCTTTACTCTCTCAGGTCTGTGGCTCCCGTATTTGTTCCCATACTTCATTATAGTGTATTTTATGATATCGGTCTATGATACAATAATATCGATGATCATGAGCTTAAGCTGGTACTTGTATGAGGTTTTGCTGTCCTGTCCATTCTTTGGACAGGGAGGGGTTAATAACAGCAGCCGGTATGGTGGGGACACTGCTTTCTTTTCCTTTGGGCTAAATACAACAGCTCTTAGGGCAGTTTTTGAAAATCTTCAATATCTCTGGGATATTCAAACTAGCATTTTGCTATTGGTAGGTTTGGTGCAGATGGTTCAGTTTTTGTTATATATCAAGCATAGGTTTATGAATACCACTGAAGAGATTTCTCCGAGACAGAATAATCACGAGTGGCAGGGCATGTGGCAAAGTATGGGCGAGTACCTAGGTACTTTCTCACGCCCGATGGTTTGGAATTTCACTCCTGAACAGTTACAAGACCCCGATCAAGTGACTGCATACCTAAGGAAAAATTGCTGTAGGTTTCCCAGAGATGGACACCTTACTGCATTGTGCTGGGCTCTGGCCACTATTTATCAAACACTGCTTGATAGCAGGCAGCATTGTCAGCACTGTCAGCACTGTCAGGGAGAAGGGAAAGGAAACAGACTGGCAGATACTATAGCTGCTGCAACCACTGGGGCTGACACTGCAGCTACTGCAACCCCTGTGACCGACACTGCAGCTACTGTAATCTCTACAGCAGACACTGCAGATGATCTGAAAAACCAATCCACACCAGTGTCTGTTGCTCCCGTACAAAAGAGGAAAGGCACAAAGAAATCAGTTCGTATAGTGACGGATAAGGATGATGATCAACCGGGATCATCTCGAGGATATCAGGATGAGGCAGAACCAGAGATTGTTACCCGATCCCTGACTCTGAGTGAGCTGCGTGAGGTTCGAAAAGATTTCACTCGCCACCCAAGTGTGCACATTATCACTTGGTTGCTCCGATGTTGGGATCACGGGGCCAGTAGTTTGGAATTAGAAGGCAGAGAGGCCAAGCAGTTGGGATCCCTAGCTAGAGAAGGAGGAATTGACAAAGCAATTGGGAGGAGGCCGGAAATCCTCAGCCTCTGGAGGCGACTACTGTCAAGTGTGAAGGAAAGATATCCCATAAAGGAATATATTACATGCCAGACACCCAAGGGTAACAGCATAGAGACATCTGTCCAGCACCTGAGAGAATTAGCTGTACGGGAGATAATTTATTATGATCTGGACAATTCACGGCTTCCCTCTGATCCCGATGAAGTCCTATGCACTCCAGATATGTGGCGTAAGGTTGTACGAAGTGCACCAGCAGGGTATACCAATTCACTGGCAGCAATTGACTGGAATGATACGAATCCGCCAACCGTAAATGAGGTGGCCTGCCGACTCCGGAAATACCAAGACAATGTTTCCCTCTCCGTCATTGCAGCAGTAGAGAAACTGGTTCAACGACTTGACAACAATGTGTCCAACTCCCAACCCGTATGGAGCAATGTTGCAGCTACTGGGAGAAAGCGTCCATCGTTCCAAGAGGGAGAATACACACCACGACGTACATTGTGGTTTTACCTGCTTGATCATGGAGAGGACATGAGGAAATGGGATATGCAGCCCACCTCAGCCCTTCGAGCACGAGTAAATGAGCTGTGGGGTAAAACATTCGCACAACGAGATTCTGCCAGGAAGAAGGCTGCACCAGTTTCTACTGGGCAGTTCCCTAGACCAACTGGAAGGCCTACCTATATGTCTGATGTGCCTGATCCTTTTGAAGGGACCTCTAAGTCCTTTATGCAACCAGTGGAAAACAAATATGATCAGCAGCAATAGAGGGGCCCTGCCTCCAGCCAGGTGGAGGAGAGGGACAATCGGGTTTATTGGACTGTGTGGATCCGATGGCCTGGCACGTCAGACCCACAAGAGTACAAAGCTCTGGTGGATACTGGTGCCCAGTGTACTCTAATGCCATCGAATCATGAAGGGGTAGAACCTGTTTGTATTTCTGGAGTGACAGGGGGATCCCAACAACTAACTGTGCTAGAGGCTGAGGTGAGCCTAACTGGGAAGGACTGGGAAAAACACCCCATTGTGACTGGTCCAGAAGCTCCGTGCATTTTAGGTATAGATTATCTACGTAGAGGGTATTTTAAAGACCCAAAAGGGTACCGATGGGCTTTTGGAATAGCTGCTTTGGAAACAGAAGAAATTGAACAATTGTGTGCCTTGCCTGGACTCTCGGAGGATTCTGCTGTTGTGGGGTTGTTGAAGGGTGAAGAACAGCAAGTGCCAGTTGCTATGACGACGGTGCACAGACGACAATACCGTACTAACCGAGATTCCCTGATTCCCATCCATAAGCTGATTCGTCAACTGGAGGATCAGGGAGTGATCAGCCGAACCCACTCACCCTTTAATAGTCCCATATGGCCAGTGAGGAAGTCCAATGGAGAGTGGAGGCTGACAGTAGATTATCGTGGCCTAAATGAAGTCACTCCAGGTATGAGTGCTGCTGTGCCAGACATGTTAGAGCTCCAGTATGAATTGGAATCGAAGGCAGCCAAGTGGTACGCCACAATCGACATTGCGAATGCTTTCTTCTCGATCCCACTGGCGCCAGAGTGCAGGCCACAGTTTGCTTTCACTTGGAGAGGCATCCAATACACGTGGAATCGTCTGCCCCAGGGGTGGAAACATAGCCCCACCATCTGCCATGGACTAATCCAGAATACACTGGAAAAGGGTGAAGCACCAGAGCACCTGCAGTATATTGATGACATCATTGTATGGGGCAACACAGCAGAGGAAGTTTTTGAAAAAGGAAACAGGGTAATTAAAATCCTTTTAGAAGCCGGTTTTGCTATAAAACGAAGTAAAGTCAAGGGGCCTACGCGAGAAATCCAGTTTTTAGGAATAAAATGGCAGGATGGGCGTCGTCAGATCCCAATGGACATTATTAATAAAATAGCAGCTATGTCTCCACCAAGCAACAAAAAGGAAACACAAGCTTTCTTAGGTGTTATAGGTTTTTGGCGAATGCATGTCCCAAACTACAGTCTCATTGTGAGCCCACTCTACCATGTAACTCGAAAGAAGAATGATTTCCAATGGGGCCCTGAGCAACAGCAAGCCTTTGAGCAGATCAAACGCGAAATAGTCCATGCAGTGGCCCTTGGGCCTGTCCGGACAGGGACAGATATTAAAAATGTGCTCTACACTGCAGCTGGGGAGAACGGCCCGACCTGGAGTCTCTGGCAGAAAGCACAAGGGGAGACTCGAGGTCGACCGCTGGGGTTTTGGAGTCGGGCCTACAAAGGATCTGAGGCCAATTATACTCCAACAGAAAAGGAAATACTGGCCGCCTATGAAGGGGTTCGAGCCGCCTCAGAAGTGATTGGAACTGAAGCCCAGCTCCTCCTGGCACCCCGACTGCCAGTGCTGGGCTGGATGTTCAAAGGGAAGGTTCCTTCTACACACCATGCCACTGATGCTACGTGGAGCAAGTGGGTTGCACTAATTACACAGCGGGCTCGAATAGGAAACCCCAATCGCCCAGGAATTGTGGAGGTGATCACAGACTGGCCAGAAGGCAAAGATTTTGGGATGTCACCAGAGGATGAGGAGGTAACACGCGCTGAAGAAGCCCCACCCTACAACGAACTGCCAGAGAATGAGAAGCGATATGCCCTGTTCACTGATGGGTCTTGTCGCATTGTGGGTAAGCATCGGAGATGGAAAGCCGCTGTATGGAATCCTATAAGAAGAGTAGCAGAAGCCACTGAAGGAAAAGGTGAATCAAGCCAGTTCGCTGAGGTGAAGGCCATCCAGTTAGCCCTGGACATTGCTGAGAGAGAAAAGTGGCCAAGGCTCTACCTTTATACTGATTCATGGATGGTGGCGAATGCCCTGTGGGGGTGGTTGCAGCAGTGGAAAAAGAACAACTGGCAGCGTAGAGGCAAACCTATATGGGCTGATGACTTATGGCAAGATATCTCTGCTCGGTTAGAGAAACTTGTTGTAAAGGTACGTCATGTCGACGCCCATGTACCTAAGAGTCGGGCCATGGAGGAACATGAAAACAACCATCAGGTAGATAAGGCTGCTAGGATTAAAGTGGCTCAGGTAGATCTAGACTGGCAACGTAAGGGTGAATTATTCATGGCTCGATGGGCTCATGATACCTCGGGTCATCAAGGGAGAGATGCAACATATAGATGGGCTCGGGATCGAGGGGTGGACTTGACCATGGACGCCATCGCACAAGTTGTCCACGAATGTGAGACATGTGCTGCAATCAAGCAAGCTAAGCGGTTAAAGCCCCTTTGGTATGGAGGACGGTGGATGAAATATAAATATGGGGAGGCTTGGCAGATTGATTACATCACCCTCCCACAAACCCGCCATGGCAAACGTTATGTGCTTACAATGGTGGAGGCAACTACCGGCTGGCTAGAAACATATCCCGTACCCCATGCCACTGCTCGAAATACAATTCTGGGCCTTGAAAGGCAAGTCCTCTGGCGACATGGTACTCCAGAAAGAATCGAGTCAGACAATGGGACTCATTTCCGAAACACTCTTATAGACACCTGGGCCAAAGAGCATGGCATTGAGTGGGTGTACCACATTCCTTACCATGCACCGGCCTCTGGGAAAATTGAACGATATAATGGACTTTTAAAAACTACACTGAAAGCAATGTGTGGTGGGACATTCAAGCATTGGGATACACATTTGGCCCAAGCCACGTGGTTAGTTAACTCTAGGGGATCTACCAATCGGGCTGGCCCTGCCCAGTCAAAATTTCCACGTACTGTAGAGGGAGACAGAGTGCCAGTAGTGCATATGAAGAGTGTATTGGGAAAGAGAGTTTGGGTCATTCCTGCTTCAGGCAAAGGTAAACCCATGTCTGGAATTGTTTTTGCTCAAGGACCTGGCTGTACTTGGTGGGTAATGCAGAGGGATGGAGAAGTTCGATGTGTACCTCAAGGGGATTTGATTTTGGGTGAGAATAGCCAATATAATTAATAAAGTAGAAATTATAATAATTGCCAAATAATCCATTATTGTATATTCATTATTGTTATGATTGCTGTATGTTGTACCATAGCATTATAGCCGGAGTCATACAAGTTAATGAAGAATGAGTGCCATGATGATGGAACTAAAGCCTGGCCTCTCAAGAACTTTTTGCTCCCGTTGAAAATAAACTCTGACCCACAGACTATGAGCATGGACCATGCCAGGTGTATCAGTCAAGAGCCTGAGATGCAGCGTGCAACGAGCCAATGGAACATACAACTATCCTGAGAAACTGTTACGACAAATGGAGCCTGGAAATCATGGACTAAATGAACTCAACAACTTCAGAGGGATGATTCACAGACTGAGGGAATAAGATCTGTATGCACATATGTGTGCATACATGTGTACATACATATATGGGTGTGTGAAACACGAAACTGGTTGTACCCAAAGAAAATTGTTGGATCTGGTCATGACGTAAATGGTATGGAATAAGGGGTGGATAATGTCCTGGTTTCAGCTATGATGGAGTTAAACCTTTTTTTTAGCAGTGGATGGAATGCCATGTTTGGGTGTTAGCATGAGAATAGTGCTGATAGCACCCTGATGTTTTCCGATTTGTTGCCGGGCAATCAAGGACCTTTCTCAGCTCTGCATACTTCCTTACTAGTGAGAAAGGAGGGGACGCAGCCAGGACAGGTGATCCGAATTGGCCAAAGAGGATATTCCATACCAGTTACGTCATGTTCGGTATAAGGGGGGACTGGGGGGAAGAGGGGGAGACAACGCCAGGACGTGCAGTTTCTGGGGCGGTCGGGTTGTCCGGGACGGGCTCTAAGCTGTGCGGCCTGAGTTGTGTGGTTTGGTGAGAAATTGCATTGTGTATCACCAGTTTCATCTATTTTGTGCTTTAAACTTCTGTTATTGTTATATCTAGTTTGCTGTTATTGTTTAGTAAACTATCCTTATCCCAACCTGCGTGGTTCTGGTTTCTAGGTTGTGGTTTCTTTTCCTCCTTTCTTCCTTCCCTTTTCCCCCTCCCCCAACTTTCCCTCCCCCTTCCTTTTAAAAGTACAAGCGACTGTGTGGGGTGCGGCCCTTGGCTGGGGCAAAACCACGACATCCTCTTACTAGTCACCCTTGAGAATGGTCTAGCCCCTTCCTCTTGGCATCTATACTTTAGATATCCATAAGTGTTTATGAGATCCCCTCTCAGTATTCTCCAGACTAAACAGACCCAGCTGTCTCAGCCTTTTCTCATACAAGAGATGTTCCAGTCCCCTCATCATCCATGTACCCCTCCACTGAACTCTCTCCAATAGATCCCTGTCTTTCTTGATCTGGTGAGCCCAGAACTGGATATAGTACTCCCGATGTGGTCTCACCAGGGCAGAGTAGAGGCGGGGAGGACAACTTTCGTCCATCATCTGGCCACGCTCATCTTAACGCACCCCACGATACTATTGGCCTTCTTGGTCACAAGGGCACACTGCTGGCTCAGAAAGAGCTCGTGGTCCACCAGGACTCCCAGATCCTTTCTCAGGGTCAACCCCTAATCTGTATCTCACTAAATGACATTGCAGCCTTTCACTTGACTTAACCCATTTCCCTTTCTCAAATTTCTCCCTGCCTCAATACATTTTTCAAATTTTAATGTAAAAGAACTTTACTGGGAGTAAAAAAATGGAAAAGATGAAACTATGAGACAAATTAGCAGGTTCTATAATGCACAGACCTGAAAACAAATTTTATTTTTGATCACACACTTGCACTTCAGTGAAGTTCCTTGACATTTTGACCTAAATCTGAAAATTCAACATACATAAGTTTCCTGACAATGAAAAAGAATATCATTTTTGGTAACATATGTGTTGATATTTTTAATTAAAAATAAGATTTTAATATAATCTTGTGAGGAGTATTCATTTTTTTTCTTGTATCCCTGCAAGAGTTTGCACAACATTATGCATTTTTACCTCATTTCCACTGAGAAATATATTTAAGCCCTCAGAAACAAACTGTGGATCATTAACCATAAAACTGACACTTCAGCAAAACCATGTTCTTTTAAAGTCAACCTGCTAAAATATTTTATCAGACAGTTGGACTTCTGTCCAACTTGTCTGAGCATTAATTATACTAAGTACATTCCTGTCCTCCTCCACAAAGCTTCAAAGCCTCATTCCATGAACCCCATGGGGCAATGTGAACCTTTTTCTGGTGGGTACCAAACAATAAGTGCCTTTTGCCTAATTATTTGTGGGACAGCACCAGAACATTTTAATTCCTCAGTTCTTTAGACGTTGTCCTGGGTTCAGCTAGGAGAGAGTTCATTTTCACCAGCAGCTGAGACAGGACGTAGCCAGAACAAGTGACCCAAACTGATCAGAGGGCTCATTCCATACTATAAATTGTACCACAAAAGGATGCTAGTCAGAGAGGGGCAGCATGCACAGCTTGGGGACAATCCAGCTTCAGGATGGATCTGAGCATGTGGTTTGAGTTTTAGTCATTGGGTGAGTGTCGTGGTTTTGCCCCGGCCGAGGGCCGCACCCCACACAGTCGCTTGTACTTTTAAAAGGAAGGGGGAGGGAAAGTTGTGGGAGGGGAAAAAGGGAAGGAAGAAGGAGGAAAAGAAACCACAACCTATAAACCAGAACCACGCAGGTTGGGATAAGGATAGTTTACTAAACAATAACAGAAAACTAGATATAACAATAACAGAAGTTTAAAGTACAAAATAGATGAAACTGGTGATACACAATGCAGTTTCTCACCAAACCACAGAACCCAGGCCGCACAGCTTAGAGCCGTCCCCGAACCCGGAAACTGCCCGTCCTGGTGTTGTCTCCTCCTCTTCCCCCCATTCCCCCTTTATACTGAGCATGACGTAACTGGCATGGAATATTCTCTTTGGCCAGTTCGGGTCACCTGTCCTGGCTACGTCCCCTCCTTTCTCACTAGTAAGGAAGTATGCAGAGCTGAGAAAGGTCCTTGATTGCCCGGCAACAACTAGAAACATCAGGGTGCTATCAGCACTGTTCTCATCCTAACACCCAAACATGGCATTCCATCCACTGCTAAAAATAATTAACTCCATCATAGCTGAAACCAGGACATTATCCACCCCTTATTCCATACCATTTACGTCATGACCAGATCCAACAATTTTCTTTAGGTACAATCAGTTTCGTGTTTCACATACCCATATATGTATGTACACATGTATGCACACATACGTGCATACAGATCTTATTCCCTCAGTCTGTGAATCATCCCTCTGAAGTTGTTGAGTTCATTTAGTCCATGATTTTCAGGCTCCATTTGTCGTAACAGTTTCTCAGGATAATTGTATGTTCCATTGGCTCGTTGCATGCTGCATCTCAGGCTCTTGACTGATACACCTGGCATGGTCCATGCTCATAGTCTGTGGGTCAGAGTTTATTTTCAAAGGGAGAAAAAAAAGTTCTTAAGAGGCCAGGCTTCGGTTCCATCATCATGGCACTCATTCTTCATTAACTTGTATGACTCCGGCTATAATGCTATGGTACAACATACAGCAATCATAACAATAATGAATATACAATAATGGGTTATTTGGCAATTATTATAATTTCTACTCTATTAATTATATTGGCTATCATAACAATAATGAATATACAATAATGGGTTATTTGGCAATTATTATAATTTCTACTCTATCAGTTATATTGGCTATTCTCACCCAAAATCAAATCCCCTTGAGGTACACATCGAACTTCTCCATCCCTCTGCATTACCCACCAAGTACAGCCAGGTCCTTGAGCAAAAACAATTCCAGACATGGGTTTACCTTTGCCTGAAGCAGGGATGACCCAAACTCTCTTTCCCAATACACTCTTCATATGCACTACTGGGACTCCGTCTCCCTCTACAGTACGTGGAAATTTTGCCTGGGCAGGGCCAGCCCGATTGGTAGATCCCCTAGTGTTAACTAACCATGTGGCTTTGGCCAAATGTGTATCCCAATGCTTGAATGTCCCACCACACATTGCTTTCAGTGTAGTTTTTAAAAGTCCATTATATCGTTCAATTTTCCCAGAGGCCGGTGCATGATAAGGAATGTGGTACACCCACTCAATGCCATGCTCTTTGGCCCAGGTGTCTATAAGAGTGTTTCGGAAATGAGTCCCATTGTCTGATTCGATTCTTTCTGGAGTACCATGTCGCCAGAGGACTTGCCTTTCAAGGCCCAGAATTGTATTTCGAGCAGTGGCATGGGGTACGGGATATGTTTCTAGCCAGCCGGTAGTTGCCTCCACCATTGTAAGCACATAACGTTTGCCATGGCGGGTTTGTGGGAGGGTGATGTAATCAATCTGCCAAGCCTCCCCATATTTATATTTCATCCACCGTCCTCCATACCAAAGGGGCTTTAACCGCTTAGCTTGCTTGATTGCAGCACATGTCTCACATTCGTGGACAACTTGTGCGATGGCGTCCATGGTCAGGTCCACCCCTCGATCCCGAGCCCATCTATATGTTGCATCTCTCCCTTGATGACCCGAGGTATCATGAGCCCATCGAGCTAGGAATAATTCACCCTTATGTTGCCAGTCTAGATCTACCTGAGCCACTTTAATCCTAGCAGCCTTATCTACCTGATGGTTGTTTTCATGTTCCTCCATGGCCCGACTCTTAGGTACATGGGCGTCGACATGACGTACCTTTACAACAAGTTTCTCTAACCGAGCAGAGATATCTTGCCATAAGTCATCAGCCCATATAGGTTTGCCTCTACGCTGCCAGTTGTTCTTTTTCCACTGCTGCAACCACCCCCACAGGGCATTCGCCACCATCCATGAATCAGTATAAAGGTAGAGCCTTGGCCACTTTTCTCTCTCAGCAATGTCCAGGGCTAACTGGATGGCCTTCACCTCAGCGAACTGGCTTGATTCACCTTTTCCTTCAGTGGCTTCTGCTACTCTTCTTATAGGGCTCCATACAGCAGCTTTCCATCTCCGATGCTTACCCACAATGCGACAAGACCCATCAGTGAACAGGGCATATCGCTTCTCATTCTCTGGCAGTTCGTTGTAGGGTGGGGCTTCTTCAGCGCGTGTTACCTCCTCATCCTCTGGTGACATCCCAAAATCTTTGCCTTCTGGCCAGTCTGTGATCACCTCCACGATTCCTGGGCGATTGGGGTTTCCTATTCGAGCCCGCTGTGTAATTAGTGCAACCCACTTGCTCCACGTAGCATCAGTGGCATGGTGTGTAGAAGGAACCTTCCCTTTGAACATCCAGCCCAGCACCGGCAGTCGGGGTGCCAGGAGGAGCTGGGCTTCAGTTCCAATCACTTCTGAGGCGGCTCGAACCCCTTCATAGGCGGCCAGTATTTCCTTTTCTGTTGGAGTATAATTGGCCTCAGATCCTTTGTAGGCCCGACTCCAAAACCCCAACGGTCGACCTCGAGTCTCCCCTTGTGCTTTCTGCCAGAGACTCCAGGTCGGGCCGTTCTCCCCAGCTGCAGTGTAGAGCACATTTTTAATATCTGTCCCTGTCCGGACAGGCCCAAGGGCCACTGCATGGACTATCTCGCGTTTGATCTGCTCAAAGGCTTGCTGTTGCTCAGGGCCCCATTGGAAATCATTCTTCTTTCGAGTTACATGGTAGAGTGGGCTCACAATGAGACTGTAGTTTGGGACATGCAGTCGCCAAAAACCTATAACACCTAAGAAAGCTTGTGTTTCCTTTTTGTTGCTTGGTGGAGACATAGCTGCTATTTTATTAATAATGTCCATTGGGATCTGACGACGCCCATCCTGCCATTTTATTCCTAAAAACTGGATTTCTCGCGTAGGCCCCTTGACTTTACTTCGTTTTATAGCAAAACCGGCTTCTACAAGGATTTTAATTACCCTGTTTCCTTTTCAAAAACTTCCTCTGCTGTGTTGCCCCATACAATGATGTCATCAATATACTGCAGGTGCTCTGGTGCATCACCCTTTTCCAATGTATTCTGGATTAGTCCATGGCAGATGGTGGGGCTATGTTTCCACCCCTGGGGCAGACGATTCCACGTGTATTGGATGCCTCTCCAGGTGAAAGCAAACTGTGGCCTGCACTCTGGCGCCAGTGGGATCGAGAAGAAAGCATTCGCAATGTCGATTGTGGCGTACCACTTGGCTGCCTTCGATTCCAATTCATACTGGAGCTCTAACATGTCTGGCACAGCAGCACTCATACCTGGAGTGACTTCATTTAGGCCACGATAATCTACTGTCAGCCTCCACTCTCCATTGGACTTCCTCACTGGCCATATGGGACTATTAAAGGGTGAGTGGGTTCGGCTGATCACTCCCTGATCCTCCAGTTGACGAATCAGCTTATGGATGGGAATCAGGGAATCTCGGTTAGTACAGTATTGTCGTCTGTGCACCGTCGTCGTAGCAACTGGCACTTGCTGTTCTTCACCCTTCAACAACCCCACAACAGCAGAGTCCTCCGAGAGTCCAGGCAAGGCACACAGTTGTTCAATTCCTTCTGTTTCCAAAGCAGCTATTCCAAAAGCCCATCGGTACCCTTTTGGGTCTTTAAAATACCCTCTACGTAGATAATCTATACCTAAAATGCACGGAGCTTCTGGACCAGTCACAATGGGGTGTTTTTCCCAGTCCTTCCCAGTTAGGCTCACCTCAGCCTCTAGCACAGTTAGTTGTTGGGATCCCCCTGTCACTCCAGAAATACAAACGGGTTCTACCCCTTCATGATTCGATGGCATTAGAGTACACTGGGCACCAGTATCCACCAGAGCTTTGTACTCTTGTGGATCTGACGTGCCAGGCCATCGGATCCACACAGTCCAATAAACCCGATTATCCCTCTCCTCCACCTGGCTGGAGGCAGGGCCCCTCTATTGCTGCTGATCATATTTGTTTTCCACTGGTTGCATAAAGGACTTAGAGGTCCCTTCAAGAGGATCAGACACATCAGACATATAGGTAGGCCTTCCAGTTGGTCTAGGGAACTGCCCAGTAGAAACTGGTGCAGCCTTCTTCCTGGCAGAATCTCGTTGTGCGAATGTTTTACCCCGCAGCTCATTTACTCGTGCTCGAAGGGCTGAGGTGGGCTGCATATCCCATTTCCTCATGTCCTCTCCATGATCAAGCAGGTAAAACCACAATGTACGTCATGGTGTGTATTCTCCCTCTTGGAACGATGGACGCTTTCTCCCAGTAGCTGCAACATTGCTCCATACGGGTTGGGAGTTGGACACATTGTTGTCAAGTCGTTGAACCAGTTTTTCTACTGCTGCAATGACGGAGAGGGAAACACTGTCTTGGTATTTCCTGAGTCGGCAGGCCACCTCATTTACGGTTGGTGGATCCATATCAGTCCAGTCAATTACTGCCAGTGAATTGGTGTACCCTGCTGGTGCACTTCGTACAATCTTACGCCACATAGCTGGAGTGCATAGGACTTCATCGGGATCAGCGGGAAGCCGTGAATTGTCCAGATCATAATAAATTATCTCCCGTACAGCTAATTCTCTCAGGTGCTGGATAGCTGTCTCTATGCTGTTACCCTTGGGTGTCTGACATGTAATATATTCCTTTATGGGATATCTTTCCTGCACACTTGACAGTAGTCGCCTCCAGAGGCTGAGGATTTCCGGCCTCCTCCCAATTGCTTTGTCAATTCCTCCTTCTCTAGCTAGGGATCCCAACTGCTTGGCCTCTCTGCCTTCTAACTCCAAACTATTGGCCCCGTGATCCCAACATCGGAGCAACCAAGTGATAATGTGCTCACTTGGGTGGCGGGTGAAATCTTTTCGAACCTCACGCAGCTCACTCAAAGTCAGGGATCGGGTAACAATCTCTGGTTCTGCCTCCTCCTGATATCCTCGAGATGGCCCTGGTTGATCATCATCATCATCCGTCACTGTGCGAACTGATTTCTTTGTGCATTTCCTCTTTTGTACGGGAGCAACAGACACTGGTGTGGGTTGGTTTTTCTGATCATCTGCACTGTCTGCTGTAGAGATTACAGTAGCTGCAGTGTCAGCCCCAGTGGTTGCAGCAGCTATAGTATCTGCCAGTCTGTTTCCTTTCCCTTCTCCCTGACAGTGCTGACAGTGCTGACAATGCTGCCTGCTATCAAGCAGTGTTTGATAAATAGTGGCCAGAGCCCAGCACAGTGCAGTAAGGTGTCCATCTCTGGGAAACCTACAGCAATTTTTCTTTAGGTATGCAGTCACTTGATCGGGGTCTTGTAGCTGTTCAGGAGTGAAGTTCCAAACCATCGGGCGTGAGAAAGTACCTAGGTACTTGCCCATACTTTGCCACATGCCCTGCCACTCGTGATTATTCTGTCTCGGAGAAAGCTCTTCAGTGGTATTCATAAACCTATGCTTGATATATAACAAAAACTGAACCATCTGCCCCAAACCTACCAATAGCAAAATGCTAGTTTGGATATCCCAGAGATATTGAAGGTTTTCAAAAATTGTCATAAGAGCTGTTGTTTTTAGCCCAAAGGAAAAGAAAGCAGTGCTGTTATTAACCCCTCCCTGTCCAAAGAATGGACAGGACAGCAAAACCTCATACAAGTACCAGATTAAGCTCATGGTCATCGATATTATTGTATCATAGACCGATATCATAAAATACACTATAATGAAGTATGGGAACAAATATGGGAGCCGCAGACCTGAGAGAGTAAAGAATCCTGCCAGGATTGTATACAGCATGCGATGGTTTTGATACCACAGCCTTGTGAATAAATACCACAGCATCGTGACCAGAGATTGCTTAAACAACAGTGCTTATCTTAATTGCAATAGTTAGGGTCAGATCTACCGTTATCCCAACCGTTCGTGCCCCACGTTGGGCGCCAAAATGACTGTCGTGGTTTTGCCCCGGCCGAGGGCCGCACCCCACACAGTCGCTTGTACTTTTAAAAGGAAGGGGGAGGGAAAGTTGTGGGAGGGGAAAAAGGGAAGGAAGAAGGAGGAAAAGAAACCACAACCTATAAACCAGAACCACGCAGGTTGGGATAAGGATAGTTTACTAAACAATAACAGAAAACTAGATATAACAATAACAGAAGTTTAAAGTACAAAATAGATGAAACTGGTGATACACAATGCAGTTTCTCACCAAACCACAGAACCCAGGCCGCACAGCTTAGAGCCGTCCCCGAACCCGGAAACTGCCCGTCCTGGTGTTGTCTCCTCCTCTTCCCCCCATTCCCCCTTTATACTGAGCATGACGTAACTGGCATGGAATATTCTCTTTGGCCAGTTCGGGTCACCTGTCCTGGCTACGTCCCCTCCTTTCTCACTAGTAAGGAAGTATGCAGAGCTGAGAAAGGTCCTTGATTGCCCGGCAACAACTAGAAACATCAGGGTGCTATCAGCACTGTTCTCATCCTAACACCCAAACATGGCATTCCATCCACTGCTAAAAATAATTAACTCCATCATAGCTGAAACCAGGACAGTGAGAAACTGCACTATGTAGCACATGCTTTGTACATTATGTTGTAAGTACTGTTCTTATTTCCCTCTCCCTTTGCTGTCCCAGTAAACTGTCCTTTTCCCAACCCACAAGTTTTATCTTTGTCTCCTTATTTTCTTCCTCCTGCTGCCAGGAATGACTGGCCATGTGATGCTCAGCTGCTGGCTGGGGTTAAACTATGACAGACATAAATTTAAGGAACTGAATAAATCAAGGGACGCCACGTTATCTAAAAATCCAATGAATTTTAATGTGTTCAGGGCTTTTCCCCAAAATGCCCCAATCCTCCTAGAGCTCAATGATGGGTAGAGCCCACTTCCCTAAACACCATAAACTTTCAAACCCCACCATCTCTTGCAAATTAAAGCAGCTTCCAATACAACTGAAAGATGAAGCCTGTTACATAATATAGCAAAGCTGGACAAATTTATCAAATTGACACTATTTTACTTAGTTTCAGTACAACAGTCCTGCATCTGTTCATTGCTTGTGTGATGAAAAAATGAGTATGTTTTCTTGAATGCCTTTCTCTGAAGAGATCTATGATGCTCAGACCACACTTCTGTTTGGAGTATTTTCAGCAAATCAATTCCATCTTCATCGTTAGTGATTTTCTTGTTGCATCTTGAGATCCAATTAAACCAATCATGCCTTTTCAATTAACTACAATTACCTTAATTAGATGAGAATAACAACAAGAAAAAAAGGAAAACAACTTCCAAAGTTAATCAAGTCAGTATATCCTTATTTACAGACTGCAATCAAGCAGTTGCAGTCCAGTTTCCAACTTCAGCAAAAACCGACCTCAAAGAGCTTTAAGAAAACAGTAGCAATAAACTGTCAACTCAATTTGAAGAGGGAAATCGTGGCTTTTACTAAACTTAGAGGTGAAACAGTGTTCCTTGACAGGTAGATATAGAGCAAGTAACTTTCCCTAGCAAGCCAGGGGCAAGAACCCAACCCCATAGCTATGGTCTAGTCTCTAGAACCTGCTATTTAGCCCTTTGGCAAAGATGGATTGCATATCCAGAAGGATGCCTTGTACCATTTTAAGCTCAGGTTAGAGTTTAAATCCTTTACCACTATGAGAATAAAATTTATTTTAAATGAAAATCAATAAGTCAGTCATACTCAAACCCTTCCAAATCTTGGCTTTTTACTCCAAGATTATACTTTGCATCATACAACTCTTCTGTCAAATCCACTCTGTAATCCTTGTAATTCTACAGCATGCATGAATCTCTCATTCATATCTGAGTATTCTTTCATGTAAACTACTGCAGTCTTCTCAGCTGTCTTTTCTTTCTGCTTTCTAAACACCTAAAGCACTATTTTGCCTTCTCTTGACAGCATCTTCCCATGGAATATATAATGTCTTTTACTGAGTTGCCCAGATCAAGTTCTCTGGAGCAAAAATTATTATATAAACCTCTTCCAGAAATGTTATTGATGACTCTTGTGTTTTTGAAGCAATAAAAAAATTTACACAGAGAATATTTCCAACAGTAGAAGACTGATTTTTTTGTCTTGGGGACCAATTAAGATATGGTTGAATGTGGTCCAAAATGAACTAATGATCCAGAACTGTGTTCCTCTTCCCATGAAAGGTTTCTTTCTTAAAATCAGATCAAAATAAAACCAAGGAAATTTAAGGGAATAAAATACAAATGAAATTCTAATAAACAGTTTTTCCCTAAATAAAAGGAAAAAAGATACATGCTACCCAACAATAATTACCAGTGATAATTACAAAATACACTACGGTTGTATAGACAGCGCGTAAAATCATACAGATAAAAAATGCAGGATTTCCAGCCCTTTTATTAGTAGATCTATGTAGAAATTTCAAAATGTGAAGAAAAAAATACATATGTGAACTTTTACCACTAAGAAGACACTTCTCTGCAGTTTGAGATAGCAGTTACAAGTGTGTAAATTCATATGAAAATTAAAGTTCTTTGATGCTGATGAAAACAATTCAGAAGAAAGAAACTGTAGCAAAGATACCGAAGCATGAGTGCAGCTCCTATAAAGGAAAACATTCACTGTTCTTTAAAAGATAGGCAGTATATTTTAAATGAGAAATCTGGGTTCTCTGAACAAATCAAATATCTCTAACACTTGACCTAGCATTTAAAAAAAAAGAAAATTGCGTAAGCGTAAACTGATGGGTTTGTATAAAATTTGATATATTTGATATTTGATAAAATTTGATATATTTGTATGCTATAAATTGGTATTGTATGACTTTAATATTAATTTTAAATACAAAATGGACTTTCTTTTCCCTTGATAGGTTTCAAATTGTTGTAAACTCACTGAGACAACAGAAAATAATGGATACTCAGTAATTTTGGAAAAAAGGTCTTAATTTAATATATTTAGATAACTAGATGATGAAATGGAAATAATTTTTCATTAAGACATATTTTTAGGAGTAATTTACATAGAATGAAAATAATGTCATTTATAGTCGGTTCTGAAGCAAGTTGATTTCAGATTCTGCACCAAAAGTCATGTATGTTTGCTGTTTGCTATTCATATGTCAATTTACAGGTAAAGAAATCAGTTTGGATTTTCTTAAATGGCCACTGATTTCTATGGTATACTTTTAACACAACAGAAGTTAATAAAGTCTGAATCTTCATCAGTGCTGTGCTTTAACCCCAGATGGAAACTAAGTGCCATGTTGCTGCTTACTCACACACCACCTCCCCCACAGTGGGATGGAGAAGAAAATTGGGAAACTCGTGAGTTAACGACTGTGTAATAGGGCATCAAAGGATGAAATAATGATGATGAATATAATTAATAACAATAATAATGCCAACAATAGCAATAAGAGTAATAGTATGAAGAGAGCGATGTGCAGTGCAATTGCTCACCACCTGCTCTCTCATTCCCAGCCCATCACCAAGCCGTCATCACGACCCAGCCAAGTGTCTCTCCAGTTTATATGCTGGGCATGTGTCGTGGTTTCAGCAGGGATAGAGTTAATTTTCTTTCTAGTAGGTGGTGTAGTGCTGTGTTTGGAAATTAGGATGAGACCACTGTTGATAACACACTGATGTTCTTAGTTGATGCCAAGCAGTCAAGGACTTTTCAGCTTCTCATGCTGTCCTGCAAACAAGAAGGTGGGTGGCACCCGGGAAGCTTGGAAGGGACACAAACAGGACAGCTGTCCCAAACTGACCAAAGGCATATTCCGTACCATACAGGGTCACATTCTGTTTATAACTTGGTTGGGTTGGGAGCCTGGAGCAGCAACTAGGGGCCTGGACTGGCAGCTGAGGGTCTGGTGCAGTAGATGGGGCCTTGCACAGCATTGATTTCAGGGTGATGGTTGAACACCTGCCTGCCAATGCAAAGTGGTGAATGAATTTCTTGTTTTGCTTCGCTTGTGCATGTGGGCTGAGAGGTTGGGCAGTTTTTGGGACTTGTACAACTGTTGGGGGAGTCTCATGCAGCATCAGTTTCAGATGGAGGGAAATTGTGCTGCTCGTCAACATTATTTGATTTTGGGTTTGGTTTTGGTTTTGGTTTTTCTTCCTTTCTTGTGTGTCAGATAAACTGGTTTTATCTCAACCCACATGTTCTCCCACTTTCACTCTTCTGATTCTCTCCCCCATCATACTGGGTGGAAGTGAATGAGCAGCTGTGAGAGACAAAATTAACTGCTAGTATTAAGTCACAAGACAAGATGACAAAAAATATTACATACATGCAGTAGTGATGTGCGGTTCACGAGACCTATCTAAATGTAGGCTGGTGCACAACCCCCAAATAATGTATGAAGCAGATGTAAGAGATGGGTCTCAACACCAACAAATTCGATATACAAATACAGTGAACCACACTGAATGATTAGCTATTGGAGGCATAGCCCAAACTTTTGGAGAATTTGGATTGATGAATAGGATATGTGATTGTCTCTTTCCCACAGTAAGCTGAATAAAGAATGGGATGTGGAATGTAATCCGAACTAATACATTAAACCTTTAACTCATATTGCTGTGACAACGAGGCATACTTACTTTTGCACATATGCATCTTCTTTTAGGTTATCCGTTTCTTATGTGAGGCCTTTGTCTCCTTTCTTTTCTGTAGAACATAAGCAATTTCCTTTGCCAGTACTTACTAAAGCTGTCTGAAGTCAAACTGACAGTATTTCCCCACATCTTTTCACTCACAATCATATCCTTACAGCATGTTCCTTTAACCCGTATTGAGCAGATTTTATAGCACAGCTGGTAGAATAATAAAGCTGCAGAATTTTCAAAAAATTAAATAGTTACTGTTGAGAGTAAAACAATTAGCTTCATACTACCACCGGCCCAACCAGTATGTTGCAAGCATGCAATTTCCCGCCATTAAACATAATGCTTGACAAAATGCTGATGGAGGATTGATAATATATGGATGCCTTTATCAACACTAATAAATTGAGAGAAAGCCCATGAAAAATGCATTCTGTATTCCTGAAATACTTCCTTCATTCATGAGTGTAGAGCTGTTTTGCCTGCCTTTCATTTTAAACATTTATAACTCACTATCAATTTATAGGAATTTATAGCCCAATACCAAGCACCATTTTTTTTAATTACTCAAATTAAACACGGTTATGTTCAGGAATCTCTTCCATATTAGTGTATGCTTTACTCGTAGGCATTGCTTGTAGAATGGGAGGAGGAAGGTAAAAATCAGACACTAGCCTGATCTGAAGAAATTTGAAGTAATTTTAAGAAACCTGTTCTTCGTAACTTCCTTAGAGTTATCTTATTGGAATTACTTTTATGCACTTATAATTCATTGAAGAAAGACACTTTGTCAACTTTCAGCAACTTTTCTTTCTTTTCTGTGTAGCTACATTCTTTATGAGAATGGTTAGGGACCAATTTAACAACTCAGTATTCCCACAATGTAAATACAGGTAAAAAGATGATCTAGGGGAAAAAGATTGAAAAAATTAGACACCTCCATGCTAGTGAAAGGAAGGAAAGGATTTCTACATAGTTTCTGACCTACAAGGGTGGACACTAAAAACCATTTATTTTACAAGTTATTTTTCATTCATTTTTCCTCACCTCAGTTTGTTCTGTTAAACATAACAATGAAGAATTAATAGCAATAGCTAATGTCACTGTAAAATTTATGTCCAAATTTCTGCCACCAACATTCAACACTGAATTGTTCTTCATTTTTATTTTAGATTTTGGCTTCATCTGAACAAAGATGAGTAAAATCTGCCAAATTTTATGTTGATTTTGGATGGAAGACAGATGTTCCTGGGAAACTAAGTTGAGACTTCCAGATTTATTTCAATGGAGAATAAATTTCATTTTCATTTTTTCTCCAGAGTAATGGCGCACTGCAAGAGTTCAATCTATAATGTTTCCCTTTTTGTTTTATAAAATATAGCCCCTGATGGTGATACTTTAATATAGAAGTATAAAATGTATCTTAGTCATGACTTGCACCACCAAAACCTGTGTGAAGAAATTTGGACTATGATACATATTCAGCATGCATGCATATTTATATGACAACACAGCTTATCACAGAGCTGTAGAAGTCTACTTGCTTTTCCAGGTTTCTTGACAGCCTTTTAGAAAAGGGAATGTACAATGTTGGTTGGTTGGTTTATGGGTTGATTTTCTCTAAATACACTGGTTTCACAGATCTATTTTTTGATACTGGATGCCTTGCCCTGCATTACTGGAATCTATTTTAAATCTGCTTAAGGACCTCAGAATCAAAATTTCTCTTCTGCTACCCAACAAGGAACAGTATAAAATTTTCTGACCTATGAATGGTGTTTCCATAGCATCTGTCTAAATTCTTAGACTAGCAGGCACCATAAAACAAATGCTTGCTCTCCAATTGCTCAATCAGCCCAAGCAGATTCCAAAAGTAGAAGTCAAAAACCCTAATCATTTAGTTGTTTATCCAAGTAGAGGAATGCACATGGTGAAGCAAGCATCTGAGAAAAACAAACAAATAAAAATAATTCTAGAAACCTAAAGTAATGCAAAAGTGTGCAGTACAGGTTTGGGTATTTTAGCTATTATTACTGTATTAGCTATTATATAGCTATTTTCATTCTATACTTTGCATAGTACACATTTGTGAGCTACACAAAGACTAGCAGAACCAAGGAAAAATGTAATGCAGGATCAAATAATGCAGGAACACACTTAAATATTTTAATGTAAATTTATTTGGTTTCAAATATAATCCCTGATGAATTTTTATATTTCCATATCCATTTAAGCTGACTGTTGTCAGCAACTGGCCAGCCCCAGAACGCAACTAAGCACCAGGCAACCACTCACTCATCCTTCCCTGGAGGGATGTGGGACAGAACTGGAAGACTGAAAGTGAGAAAATTAGAGGGTTAATTTAAAGACATTTTAATAAGTAAAGCAGAAGAGCCATGCACACAAGCAAAGCAAGGAATTCATTTCCCACTTCCCACTGGAAGTTCAGCCATCCCCAGGTAAACAGGGCTCCAAACAAAGCAACAAAGCCTCTCAGGTGCTTAGAAGAATCTAGGGAGAAAAAAAAAAAATGGTACTGAAAGATTTGGTAGAATTACCACCTTGAATCTGTAAAGCAATGAGTTATTCATCACTCAAAATTAATACCCTCCTTTCGACTCCTCCCTAGTTATATCTGAAAAAAAGAAGTCCAGTAAGTAAATCAATGAAAGAAAAGGGCCAATGAGATCCCTAATTCTGGGTTTTGGCTGAGTGAGAATCTTCTCTAAAAAATGTCCCTGCCTCTAGGCAGAATTAATAATTCTAACATCTACATTTTTCTTTATATTCTTTCCCTCTGTAGATGAAATGCATGGACTGTTTTCCTCCAAGGACATGCATATCATAGTTTCCATGGTACTGTTTGTTTAAAGTATAAAATGCATTTGGCCACACTTCAAACAGCATGTCATGTATTTCATCTTTCAGCCATTCTGAAAAATGAAGTGCATGGGGTCCGGTAATGATGAGGATGTTTTTGTGTATCACTCATTCAGGTGAAAACTGAAAAGGTGAAATCAAGTGTATAGCGATTAGGAAATGCTGCAGTGAGTAGATGTAATCAGGCTGACAAAATGTCACACCTCAGACCTAGGTTTGGGTCATTTAGAGATCAAAGAATGGCCCAGTGCAAGACATGACAGATAATAAACTAAAGCACTTTGACTAGTTTTGACTGGTTTGCAATAGCTAAAGATTAGAAATCAATTTTTCATTGTATTCTCTTTTATTTTGATTCCATTTTTTTTTCTCAGTGTCTGCCGTTTAATGCAGGCTGTGTGCCAAAACCATCTTAGAAAGTCTGCTATGCCAGATGTCACCCTTTTGCCCTTTTGCACTGTCTGCAGATTTTCTTTTAACAGTGTTTGAAACTAACGTAGTGAGCATATATTTTCCAGCGAAAGAAGCATTATGAATAACACCTTTTGTGTTTCTGAATAACACCCACAAAGTGCAGAACACATTATACGTCAACTACATCAACTATTTCTTTAGAAAAGGGTTATTCTTAACTCTTAGCTATGTAGAGTGTGGAGTGTACCTTAATGGTGTCACTCTTATAAGTATATATCACATCTATAATAGAAGCTAATAAGAAGGGTTAATAAAACCCCCCAGAAATGGATTTTACAACAATAATTTGACCTGTGCAGGGTAAAGATGAGCCATTTCATTTTACATACCTCTTGGGTTTGAGTTTCTTGTATGCTAAAGGTCTATTCTATTATTTCCAAAGGAGAAAACTGTTCCTGTTTGAACTCCTTATGTAGGAATAGGACTGATTCTAAGATCTTGTTCCTTAAATTGTGAATTTCTAGAAAGTAGAAGTGCCCATTGCTTCTGAAGTTATAGGCGTGAATAAAAACATTTTATTTTTATGAAAAGAAAATGAGACATATATAAATTAATATTCTCATGCCTCTCCCATTCTTCAAGTAACAGGCACTAATCAAACAGTTAAAGAGTGTTTTAAAATGGAAGGGGTGTGGAAGAGGTAACTTTAAATTGTTTGAATTTCTAAAATATCTCTAAATATTACTGCGTATCTGGTTACACTGTAGACTCAGACTCATTTGGTCTGGTCACTGCAGCTGATCAACATTATATGTTGTCATGAAGAAATGTGTGAGGTGTTTTTGTTGTTTGGGTTTTGTTTTCAGAAAAGGTTTGGCAGAGGTTGACTGATGTGGGTCACTCCTTTAGGATTAACTGTGCACCAAGCCAAAATAAAATGCACAAAAAAAACCCCAGTCACCTATCATATCCACAGGCTGGTTCACTAAGACTAAGGGACCATAATTTGAGCAAAATATGCTGGTTATTTATACAAATTGTTGTTTAATGACAAGTTGAATATGAGTCAGCAGTGTGTCTTGGGGCACATCTAGTGTAGCTCACCAGTGGAGGAAGATGGTCATCCCACTCTACACTGCACTAGCGCAGCTCTGCCTCAAGTAGGTTTTGGGAGTTTTTGCAGTTTTGGGATCCTCAGTAGAAGAAGGACATAAAATTATTAGGCTGTGTCCAGAGGAGGGTGATTGATGTGATGAAAGTCCTTGAGGACTTTCTGAAGCAGCTGAGGTCACTTGGCTTGTTCAGCCTTCAGAAGAGAAGGCTGAGGGGAGACCACATCACACTACTCAACCTCCTCAAGGAGAGCAGTAGAGGGGGAGGTCATCATCTCATCTCT
Organism: Porphyrio hochstetteri; assembly: GCA_020800305.1. NCBI lineage: Eukaryota > Metazoa > Chordata > Aves > Gruiformes > Rallidae > Porphyrio > Porphyrio hochstetteri. Next base: position 39,220,451 of record CM036905.1, read on the forward strand.
CTGGTAACCAGCAATGGGACATGAGGAAATGGAATGAAGCTGCTTCAGGGCAAGATTGGACATTAGGAAAACGTTCTTCACTGAGAAGGTGGTTGGTCACTGGAAGAGGCTGCCCGGGGAAGTGATCACAACACCAAGCCTCTCAGAGTTCAAGGAGCATCTGGGCAATGTTCTTAGTCATATGACTTAGTGTTAGGTAGCCCTGCAAGGACCAAGGAGTTGGACTCAGTGATCCTTATGGGTCCCTTCTGACTCAAGGTATTCTATGATTTGATGAAAATATTTAAATACTCAAATAAAATAAAACCACTAAACTGTAACTGTGTTATAGTTGATGTAAGGTTGTGGAACACTGAACTACCTGTCCAGACTTCCTTTACACTCAGTGGGGAGAAATAGGCACTTTAAAGGCATGCTTTATCTTTGCTCAAAATCTTGTTACAAAACAGAGAAGTAAAATTATTCATACACCTGTTTATACTTGTTAACTAAAACAAAACCTACACTGGCTAGTTCAGATGTAGCCATCTACACAGAGAGGACCAAAAAGTTCATGTGAATACGTTAATTTCTGCCCTGGGAATCCAATAAGCAAAGGAGTACAAGTTAGCATAACCAGTGACATGTTCATCAATACCAGAATCAAAGTGCTAGGGAAACTGGACTATCATACATACATGTACCTGGGGAATTTAGGACACCAAAGGGTTAACTATTGTTTTGCATATGTAATTGCTGGGTAAGGGCTGAAAAAAACTATCTCTTCCTCTTTATGGAAACAATATCTGTTACCACTCATTGACATACAAAGGTGACTTTAAATTGACAAATGTCACAGAGAACATCTACATTGCAGGTGTCTGTAGATAAAATGAACACAATGAACTACCTCAGAAAATCTTTCTGTATTGATGAAAGCTGGAAGATTATTCTACTGAAGAGTAAAATGTGTGCTGTTCAACTTCTGTTAATGAAACAAGAACGAGTGCAGAATAATGTCCAACATAAGGCCATCCAGAGTGTACTTGTAAGAGTTCCATACAGTGTTGTGCACCTCTTGTCTTGTTATTTCTGTTTCTTTTATCATTCTTTTTAATATTCTGTTTTGGTGGATTTAAGAGAGCAGTGACATATAGAAGTGATAAAAATTTGTAATTTCCAATGTTTGAAGGTTGAACTTCAAATGTTTGAAGCTAACTTTAAGATCTAAAAAGGTAGAATGCCAATGTTTTAATGTAAAGTAAAAGGACTTGTTATTAACAAAATTATCTGTAAAACAGTCTCATTTCTAAAACTTGTATGATCAAAATTATCCTTAAATAAACATGTAGAAACACTGACTTATGTAAATTTGTATCTATCAGCGTTCTTTTCACAGCCACATGCACCCTTCCTCATCTTGAAACTGATTAAAAATATTTGTGAACAGCTATTGAAAGTTTTCGGTGAATTTTGCTTTGAAAATAAATGTGATATTTAGCTCTTGGAATTCATGTTTTGAATCACAAAAAGCAGTTTAATAGAGCAACAAGTAGTTGAAAATATTTTTTGAAAGGTCAGATCACTTCTGTGTCTGTTTCATCTTTCTTTTTGTAGGGATACTCTAAAAAATGAAAGACACTAGAACACTATTTACCTTGCTAAGAATAAATGTCAAAGTCATATCTAAAGGAAGAACACTAAACTTTTTACTGAAGGCCAGCTGACAAAATGCAAATTAACGCCTAGAAAGAAATATTGGACAATTCCCTTTAATATTAACAAGACAAATATGAACTTAAAGGTTGATGTCACATGGAATGTTCATTAATATAAGCTGATATATGTTACAGTGTAGGGCACAGAATTTTGATTTTGATCTTCATGAATGGGAAAGTTGTCCTTCTTTGACTTCTAGTGTAATTCATTTCTTTTAACTCTGTAGTAGGCTTTAACACTAATGCCTTGGTTTTTTGTTTTCAGTAAACCCATCATATTCTAGACATCTAATACTGGACAGTTGCCAGAATGCAAATTAACACCTGTCAAGAAATATTGGACAATTTCTCATTCCTTTGTAATTTTGCATTATCACTATTGAGAAATGCAGAATTTTCAACTGTCTGACCATTAAATTTCAGGTCATTATTCTAAAATAAGATTTTTTTTAACATAATTCTTCCCACACCATCTTCTCCTTCAGGATGTTTTTCTTCATCAGCCGTAAGTGAAAACATATTTTTCTGTCAGTGTAAGGATTATCAGACATGTATATATATCTTGTTCTATTACAAACTCAGTAACAGATTAATCACAGAATCACAAGGTTGGAAAAGACCTTTAAGATCATTGAGTCCAACTGTTCCTGTCCTATGTTAAACCATATCCCTAAGTACCTCATCTACCCATGTTTTAAACACATCCAGGGATGGTGACTCAGCCAACCTCCCTGGGCAGCCTGTTCCAGGTCCTGACAACTCTTTCAGTGATTTTTTTTTTTTTCTAATATCTAATTTGAACCTGCCCTGAGGCAGATTTGTGCCATTTCCCCTTTTCCTATCACCCATCACCTGGTTGAAGAGACCATCTCCCACCTCTCTACAACCTCCTTTCAGGTACTTGTAGGTGGTGATAAGGTCTCCCCTCAGCCTCCTCTTCTCCAGGCTAAATATTCCCAGCTCCCTCAGCCACTCCTCGTATGATTTTCCCTCCAGCCCCTTCACCAGCCTGGTTGCCCTTCTCGGGACACTACCCTTTGATTTTAAATAAAAATAATTCATTCTGAGCTAAAAAATCTGCTGGAAAATGTAGCAATTTCTGAAGTTCAGACTTTCTTCAGCAGGACAATTTAAAAAAATCTCTCTTTGGTTTCAAACACGGTAGTTTAATTTGTGGTTTCTTGTATGCAATACCAGGTAGTGAAGGAAGATATCTTTAAAATGTTATCAATGTCTTCATTCCAGTATGTGCTGGTGGGGCATGACGTACTACAGAATGAAAGATGCTTTTCTTTGATAACTAAATATCTTAATTCACCGTATTATTGCATTTGGTCAGGCATTGGAACAGGCTGCCCATAGTCACGGTCCCTGGAGGTGGTCAACAAATGTGTAGATACGGCACTCCAGGACATGCTGACATAGTCGACATGGGGGTATTCGACAGATGATTTGACTTGATGATCTTAGAGACCTTTTCCAACCTTAAAGATTCTATGATTTTATGATTATCAGAAGGCTAGAAACCAGAAGGCATGCAATCTTCTATTTTTGTCCTATAATAAGTAAATTTAGCATACTGGTTGTTTTTTTCATTGTGGTTTTAAGTACCTGTGATATGAAATTCCTGGTAATAGGGAAGATCACACTAAACTTCCAAATACAGACTAGCATCCTGATTAGGTCTGCTTTATATCTTTTGGTTTATCAGCTAAATGTAAAGTAGGTGCTTGAAAACTACACATATACACAGACACATATTCATACACCAGTTGAAATATACAAAAAATGTGCTTCTCCAAATAAAAATAACAGCTGAAATTAAGAAAGTTTCATCATACTTTCTTGGTTATTTGTTGGGTTTTTTTTGTTGTAGGTTTTTGTTTTTGGTTGGTTGATTGGTTGGTTTTGGGGTTTTTTTTTTGTCAAAGCTACAGATGCAGCATTTAGGCTGAAGCTTATCAGCGATCCACCTTCAGCGTATGAGCTTTTTAAGCTTAATCCATATGAGAAGTCATACAGTGTTGCAGAAGCAGCCTAAATTAGAACACAAGCCATCAGGACATCAATAGATTCTGATTGGCAGTCTACAAGTATGATAATCTTATTCCATAGGAAAGAGTTCTGAAGGTTCAGTACTGTTAGTAAAAAATTAGCACTGTAAAACAGCATTCAAATCCAACTGCATTTTTTTTTGCATTCAGAGACACATTTTATTCTGTACATCCTTTTGTTTTCCTTATGGCTTGCTTTTTCTCTTTTTTTCCTTTTTTCTTTTCTTTATAGTAAAAACTGGTAAAATGCCAGGCATTTAATTGGACAGTAAACACAAATAGTAAGAAGATATCTTGTCTAGAGTACCAATTAATATGTTGAAGCTAGGTTTGATCATATTTCCTAATTTTTTTTCAGATGCAATGACTAGCAAAATGCTAGAAATGAGATTAAATATTTAAGAACTCAGTGGGACGTTTTCTTTAACTTCAGGATACCTAGCAAACTCTTCATTTTCAACCTTTACTCCCATAATACATACATTTATTTGTATGAAATATTGCAAAGAAACAAAAGATACATCTAATAATACTCTTGCATTTGTTATTCATGTTGTTACTGATGAAATCATGGTTTAAAGAGTCACAATCACATCAGTGACTCTTGGCACCAGTGATATTCTCAAACTCCCTGCCTAATTTTGTAGATGCCTACTCTTCCATTTGAAAATTCCCACAGAATTTATGTCTCACAAATGAACTCTATACCATCATCCCAACAGCACTCACCTGCTCAGCATTTGTCTTCTGCCTAACCATGTATAGCACAATGAAAGGCTTCATTTGCTCATATCAGCTCCTGGCAGAAATCACTAGAAAATATTGCTGGAAAAGAGTTGGTGGTGGCGCTTATGATGCTCCAGCCTCACTTAATCCATGAATTTAAAGGTTATAAAATTCATTAGGAATGTGTCCAAATTACACCTGTCACAAGGAATTTGAACCCCCACTCAAGGAAACAGTTTCATCAGCAATCATCTGACCTGTCTGTCCTTCCTCTTGTGGGTGTTGCTCTTTTCAAGGAGGATGCATCAAAATGCAAAGAGAGATCATGAGAGAATGATTTCATAGCCCGGTTGTAATAGCTTTGCTGGGAAGAGCAAACCTAAGTCAAAGTCACTACGTTGATGAATATGGTATATGTAATTTCAAACAGCCAGCTGGCTGCATTTCCCTATGTGCTAAAAGTGTCTCAGCTTGAGTCACACCATTTTCCTTGTCACTTACAAACCAGTTAATTCCTCTCAACATAACAGTTGTTGAAAAATTTCTACACTTACTGTAAACCTGAAGAGCTAAAGACCTAAAGACCTAAATTGTCTACACTCTCTGAAAAGGAAACCCAAATTCTTAAGACCGATATTTTGGAAAGAGGCATAGCGACCATGTTCAGTATTATGAATATCAACATTGCTGACCTAATCTCCATTTGGTGAATCAGTCCTGAAGACCTTAGTGAGACAAAAATCAGGGCCAAGGTGGACTGTAACAGCCCCAGAGGGTGCTCCATCTCTACATCTTTGATAATGACCCTGGAGATGGAAAGCTGCACAGACTTCTAAGAGGAAATTGTTGGACACTTTAACGGACAAATGAGTCTGAACTTTAATAAATCAAATCATCAAATGTGTCTTGCTGTTAAGGTGAATGCCAGTTGTGGCTGTTGTTTTTCTCCTACTCTGAGTACCCATTCCATCTGAGAAAATACCTACTCTATATTTGTAATGCTTTTCTTCTCCATGAAAGTTTTATGGGGAAACTGGGGTAATCCTGCAATATGATTATGAGCCTTTTGAAAACCATTAGTCATCATGGACAAACCTCCATCACATGAGCAATGGTCCTCTCCTATTCTTGCACTGTAAGTATTATTTAGCCTCATGAAACTATTCAAGAGAAGAAGTTCCTTTTTTTTTTTTCAAAATGAGTTTGAAAACATATGGTGACACTGCGTAGCTGTTAGGTATTTAAATAGAGAAAATGACTGTTTCACATGTACCTGCAATGATGGGAAGGAGTCCCAGTTTGTCTGATTTACCATTGCATTCTGTGTCACTTGTCATCATGAACTTGAGTTAAACATTTGGTGACCAACTATTTTTGCAAAATTTGTTTTCTTTGTTTTTATGAAAGTGGTTTAAAGTCTCAGTGTGCCTTTATTGTAGTAAGACCAAGATTGTACACCCACTTCTTAGTTCCTTTCCTCACACAGAAAGGAAGGTTGGTTGGATGGTTTTGTTCAGAAAAGGTGTTGGATACTCCTACTCCCTCCTTCTTCATGATTTTTCTTCCTTTTGAAGAGAAGAGGAACCACAAGATTTCTTCATCCTTTTGCACAATCCAGGACTCCTGATTTTGTTACAAGTTACCCAGAATATTTACCTTTTAAAAAAATTGTCTTCTTGCTATATTTTAACAAACAACTTACTTGGTTTGGCACTTGGAATATTATAATATTTAAATGTAATAATTTGTTAGAGAACTTTCAAAATTATACTTGTATGGGATAAAAATGGTTAAACAAATTCAAAATATATTCATTCATAATTTTTTATATTGATTAGATATACCACACTAAATGAAATGAGATTTATCTATGTGATGTTTTGGCCCTGGCTGGAAGCCATACGCCCACCCAAGCCACTCTGTGGCTCTCCTTTCTCAGTGGACAGGTGGGAGAAAGTATAACAAAAGGCTCATGGGTTGAGATAAGGACAGGGAGAGATAACTCACCAATTACCTTCATGGAAAAAACAGATTTAGGTGAAAATTCATTTAAATTCAATTAAATCAGAGTTGGAAAATGAGAAATAAAGCCAAATCTTACAACACCTTCCCCCACCCATACCTTCTTCTCAGACTTCACTTCTGATTCTTTTCTCCTTAACTTCCCTCTTTCCCCACCCCATGGCATACGGGGATGAGGAGTGGGGGTTGTGGTCAGTCAGAGACATGTTGTCTTTGCTGTTCCTTCTTCCTCAGGGGGAAGAGTCCTCAAACTCTTCTGATTTAGCGTAGGGTCCCTCCCATGGGAGACATGAACTTCTGACTTGAGTCCTTCCCATGGGCTGCACTTCTTTATGAACTGCTCAAGCATGGGTCCCCTCCATGGGGTGCAGTCTTTCAGGACCAGACTTCTCCAGCATGGGTCCTCCGTGGGGTCACAGGTCCTGCCACCAAACCTGCTCCAGTTAAGTGGCTCTCTTCATGGGGCCACAGGTCCTTCCAGGAGCTTGTTGCAGCGTGGGCTTCCCACAGGGTCACAGCCTCTTTAGGTTGGCTCCACCTGCTCTTGTTGGGGGGTGGTCCTCTACAGACAGTAGGTGGATATCTGCTCCATCATCATCCTTCATGGGCTGAAGGGGAACAGCCTGCCACTTCATGAGCTTTTCCACAGGCTGCAAGAGAATCTCTAGTCCAGCACCTGGACCACTACCTCCCCCTCCTTCTTCACTGACCTTGGTGTCTGCAGAGATGTTCCTTACACATCTCATTTGCCTCTGTGGCTGCAATTGCTCCTGGCGCTTTTCTTCCCCCTTCTTTAATACATTATCACAGAATCACAGAATCACAGAATTGTAGGGGTTGGAAGGGACCTCGAGAGATCATCAGGTCCAACCCCCCTGCCAAAGCAGGCTCCCTAGCTCATATTGCTCAGATAGGCGTCCAGGCGGGTCTTGAATATCTCCAGTGAAGGAGACTCCACCACCTCCCTGGGCAGCCTATTCCAGTGCTCAGTCACCCTCACTGTGAAAAAGTTCTTCCGCATGTTGGTGCGGAACTTCCTATGCTCCAACTTGCAGCCATTGCCCCTTGTCCTATCCCCACAGACCACTGAAAAGGGGCTGGCTGATTCCCCCTGCATCCCCTGCTTCAGATAATTATAAACTTTGATTAGGTCCCCCCTTAGTCTTCTCTTCTCAAGGCTGAACAGTCCCAGCTTACTCAGCCTTTCCTCATAGGGGAGATGCTCTAGGCCCTTAATCATCTTCGTAGCCCTTCTTTGGACTCTTTCCAGGAGATCCCTGTCCTTTTTATACCAAGGAGCCCAGAACTGGACACAATACTCCAGGTGGGGCCTGACCAGGGCAGAGTAGAGAGGGAGGATCACCTCCTTTGACCTGCTGGCTACACTCCTCCTGATGCATCCCAGGATCCCATTGGCTCTCTTGGCCACCGAGGCACACTGCTGGCTCATGGCTAACCTGTCATCTACCAGGACCCCCAGGTCCTTCTCCACTGAGCTCTTCTCCAGCAGGTCATCCCCCAGCCTGTACTGATACAAACAGTTGTTCCTTCCCAGGTGCAAGACTTTACACTTGCTTTTGTTGAACTTCATCTGGTTTCTCACTGCCCAGCTCTCCAGCCTGTCCAGGTCTCTCTGGATGGCAGCGCAGTGCTCCTGCGTGTCAGCCACTCCTCCCAGCTTTGTATCATCGGCGTACTTGCTGAGGGTGGATGTTATTCCCTCATCAAGATCGTCAATGAAGATATTAAACAGGACTGGACCCAACACTGAGCCCTGGGGAACACCGCTGGTAACAGGCCTCCAGTCAGATTCTACTCCACGAATCACAACCCTCTGGGTTCGGTCCGACAGCCAATTCTCAACCCACCTCACTGTCCACTCATCTATCCCATGCTTTCTCAGCTTTGCTATCAGGATGTCATGGGAGACAGTATCAAAGGCCTTGCTGAAGTCAAGGTAGATGACATCCACTGCTCTCCCTCCATCTACCCAGCCTGTCATGAGATCGTAGAAGGCTATGAGGTTGGTCGAGCACGATTTCCCCTTAGTGAATCCATGCTGACTACTCCTCATGACCTTCTTCTCTTCCAATTGCTTGGAGATGGCATCCAGAACAAGCTGTTCCATTACCTTTCCAGGGGCAGAGGTGAGGCTGACTGGCCTATAGTTACTAGGTTCCTCCTTCTTGCCCTTTTTAAAGACTGGAGTGACATTGGCTATCCTCCAGTCTTCAGGCACTTCTCCTGTCCTCCAAGACCTGTCGAAGATGATAGAGAGCGGCTCAGCAATCACCTCCGCCAGCTCCCTCAGCACACGTGGATGTAACCCATCTGGGCCCATGGATTTGTGTGCATTAATCCCTTTGAGCCGCTCCTGGACCTCCCCTACTTGAACCAGAGGGAAATTCTTCATTTCCCAATCAGTCCTACTCTCATCCAGTGTCTGTGGGTCCCGGGGGGCCTTTGAAGTGAAGACCGAAGCAAAGGCGGCATTCAATATCTCCACTTTCTCAGCATCCCCCGTAACCAGGACACCCTCCTTATTCAGCAAGGGACCTACATTATCCCTGGACATCCTCTTACTGTTCACGTGTCTAAAAAACCCCTTTTTATTATCCTTTATGTCCCTTGCCAGCTTAATTTCCAAGAGGGCTTTAGCCTTCCTAGTTGCATCCCTACAGGCCCTGACCACATTCCTGTATTCTTCCCAGGTGCTCAGACCCTTTTTCCACGATTCATAGATCTTCTGCTTCTCTTTGAGTTTGCTCAATAGCTCCCTGTTCATCCATGCAGGTCTTCTGCCTCTCTTTCCCCATTTCCTCCTCAAAGGGATGCATCGTTCCTGTGCTTGGAAGAAGTGCTGTTTGAATGCTAGCCAGCTCTCGCAGGCTCCCATTCCTTCAAACAGCGTAGCCCACGGGATAGCCCCCATTAAGTGGCGGAGGAGATCAAAGTTATCCCAGAGCCACTACCACTGTGTCTGATGGTCTTGGCTTTTGCCATTGGTGTTTTCATCTTGGAGCTGGTTGTTACTGGCTCTTTCAGACCTAGGGGAAGCTTCTAGCAGCTTCTCACAACAGCTACATCTGTAGCCCCCTCTCTACCAAACCACTGCCACAGAAACCAAATACAATTTAGCAAAGTTTCTAAAGAAAACACTGGTGTTCCATTTATAGTACAATAATAAATATTTCTGTTACATTTAGACTTTAAAAAATATTTTAAGTTCTTGTCATGGTTTAGCCCCAGCAGGAAGCTAAGCACCACGCAACTGCTCATTCACTCCCCTCCCAACTGGATGAGGTAAAGAATTAGAGGAGTAACAGTGAGAAAACTCATGGGTTGAGATAAAAACAGTTTAATGGAAAAACAAAAAAAGGGGAAGATAATGATAATTATAAATACAAAACAAGTGATGAACAGCACAATTTCTCACCATCCAAAACCGAAGCTGCACAAGACCCCCAGCTGCTGTGCAAGGCCACCAGCTGCCCAGCATCTCAGCGCACACCCACAGTTACAAACAGAACATGATGACATATAGTATGGCATATCTCTTTGGCCAATTTGGGTCAGCTGCCCTGGCTGTGCCCCCTCCCAGATTCTTAGGTGATCCCCATCTTCTTGTTGGCAGGGCAGTATGAGAAGCTGACAAGTTCTTGACTGCTTGCAACAGCTAAAACGTCAATGTATTATCAACATTACTCCCATCCTAAATCCCAAACACAGCACTACACTGGGTACCAGAAAGAATATTAACCCTATCCCAGATGAAATCAGTGCACTTCAACATTTTATGTTCACTATCACTAATGTGATAGGGGCTTACTTATTTATTATGAGCATTCATATATTACTTTGGCAAATATCAACTATAGCTATGGGAGATATTAACAAAAATTTAAAGGGATACTACAATATTTATTGTCTGCCTACCAGTCAGTAAATCTGACTGTCCCACTCTGAGCTCTGGAAGGCTACCCTGCCATATATACAGGCATAGCCCTGCCAAGGTCACCAAGCTTTGTGATAGACCTGACAAATGGCTGGCAACTCCTTGAGAGGAGCACAAATTGCAAGAGGTTTCTTATTAAACTCAAGACATGAAAGTTCCCATCTTACAGACTAGTCAGGAGTTTGTGATGCATTATTGAAAAAAACCTAAAAAAGTCTATCCATAGAAAAATGTTTCCAACTAAGAAGGACTGCTAAAGTATCCAGTGGCAAGAACAAAGCAACCAATAGTGTACAGCGAACTTCAGCTCATCCTAGATCAAACCAAGGACCAGAATAAATGACACACAATACAGAATGACATCTCAGTGTAGGTACACTAGAAAACATCTTTGGCTATTTCTTCATAATAAACATTGATCTATACAATCACAATGTTGCTGTCAGTAATCTGAGGCCACATGGAGTTCACGCTGCCTGAAAGCCCTTTATAAAAACTAATGTCAGGACATTTTTAAGGAAGGAGATAATGAAGTTTGGAATCCTCTGAAAGAGTTAAAGCAGGCTTTTCTGCTTGGCTTTGACTTTGCCATTCATCTAAACAAGCTTCACAGAAGCAGCTAGACCAGGCTCAAAGTGATTGATACCATCTTCAAGTGAAGATTACATGTCGTGCCAGAAATTGCCTCTCCTCTCCTCTGGCATTACCAGTGAATTCATCTCCAAACCAACACTGAAGGTCTGCCAACATGGTGTGCAGGTGGATTAATTTATCACTGAAGATGGTCTGAAAGCAATTCTTGTGCTATCTTATAGCTAAAAGATTAAAAAGCAGCACTATCTGTCATCACTGAAGATGCAGAGGGTTTCAGAGAAGTGAATGTCATGAGTTAAGAAAATCCAAGATTTCCCATGAGATACAATGCAGAAGACTGCAAGATATTCAGCTATAACTGTAATATGAGATCAAAGGTGAATTGGCGTCAAGCTGCAATGTATTTTCAACTACTTACTAGCAATAACTAAGGAAATAAGACCAAATTTATTCAGATTTGATGCATTAATGACTTCAAATGCCAAGACTATGCTAAATGGCACTCAGGTAAGCCTGTGGCCAAAAATGGGACTGTTCTTACCAGACAGTAAGGATGTCACAGGAATTAAAAGTGCTGATGGAATTTTTCTTTTAATAGAAATAGAGGTCAAGGAAGAAGCAATCAAGAACCACAATAACAAACCAAAATGACTACTAAGCACTTTCTACTAATAGCCTGTATGCTGAAAAACTGAAACTGAGGACCACCTGAACTCTTCTGGTTTATACCTAGAGAAACTGGGGACAGACCTGAGACACATCATAATAAATAAATAAAATTCAATAGTGTTGGGGAGTGATAAATTATTTTCCCACATTCTCCTCATCAATCATATTAAAAAACCATCAGGAAAAAGCCACAGCTGAATTCTCTAACTCAACCTACAATGATACAAGGAAAATGTAAGTCAAAGAAAAGTTCTGTGTGCAGATGGCACATTGCAGACAAAAAAACAGCTGCTTTCCAGACAGCAGTTCTGTGGCACAGGAGACAAGCTTTAGCCATGTGGTACAGTTGCTGTGCATCTCTCCAGAAGTCCCCAAACAACCCAAAAAGACTTTGATGTGAGGCTGTTCAATCCACTAAAACAGTTCATACACCAGAATTTAGGATCCAATGCTAAAGGCAGTTATCACCTAATGCCAGCTTATTTGTAGATGAGCTGTAAATGCAAGATAGCCCTGACCAGTAATGTAGGAGCTGACACTGACACAAGCAACATTTCATACTTAATGTGAAACAATATGCACAGAGCAAGCCAAAAGTCATGACTACAGGCTATGAATTTGTTGAACATGTAAATTGAACAGCACGAAATGCACAATTGTTCAGACATCATAAAACTCTCCAACCCCATTAAATCACAACTTGGTGCTGGAAGAACTAAAACTGGCATCATTTTTACAGGCCATGGATGTTCCTCTCTGTGTTTAGTAAATACTTTCATTCCTGAAAGGTTCTCATGGACTCAGAGCTGGGAACTAATTGAGAAAATTCAGGCAAAGTTTGGCATAAATATCAACAAAAGAAAACAAAAATTTGTAGCCACTATGTGTGCTTTAAGATAGCTACACAAGCACACAAAGTAGTGATGAAAGATTAATCTTGGGCATATAATATAATTAGAACTCAGGGCAGTGGAAGTAATACTAGGTATGTCTGCAGAGCAAAGTCAGGTTGAAAGCCAGAGCAAAGCCAGTCATTTTAACTCAAAGAGTAAGTTTTAGGAAATAACAGTAAATTATTCAATTAATACAAAGAGTGGGTGGGCATGACAAAATGGATTGCTGATAAAGGCCATGCCCATGCCAAAATAGGCTCCTGATAAAGACCATGTCTATATGATACCATATTTACTAATCACTTCTTGCCCCATCAGGTCAGGAAACACTCACAGAAGACACGAGACAACTACAAACATTGTTAAAATATGGAGTAGCTGACTGAATATAAATTGGAAGAAGAAATCCCGGGTGAAAGGCAGCTCCAAGAAAACAGCTTTGTATGGATATAACCTGCATTCTAGCTACACTTTTCACCTCTCTCTAGAAGTTTTTTTTTCATAAAGAGCACATTCAATTCTAAAAGTAATGGAGAAATCTGAGACAGGACACAGACTAGTACTGGCTGTCTGGTAAAAAGTAAACAAACAAACAAACAAACAAAATCCCCAAACATTAATGGAATTCTGAATACATTAGTATGAACGATATGAACATAAACACAACTTGAAGCAAGCTTAACTCAGTTTGTAGGTAAGCTATTATTGCAGCATAATAATCATTGTTATTTATTATTATACCACAAAGATACTTACTGGTGCCTGTGTGTCCTGGTTTCAGCTATGATGGAGTTAATTATTTTTAGCAGTGGATGGAATGCCATGTTTGGGTGTTAGGATGAGAACAGTGCTGATAGCACCCTGATGTTTCTAGTTGTTGCCGGGCAATCAAGGACCTTTCTCAGCTCTGCATACTTCCTTACTAGTGAGAAAGGAGGGGACGTAGCCAGGACAGGTGACCCGAACTGGCCAAAGAGAATATTCCATGCCAGTTACGTCATGCTCAGTATAAAGGGGACTGGGGGGAAGAGGAGGAGACAACGCCAGGACGGGCGGTTTTCTGGGTACGGGGACGGGCTCTAAGCTGTGCGGCCTGGGTTCTGTGGTTTGGTGAGAAACTGCATTGTGTATCATCAGTTTCATCTATTTTGTACTTTAAACTTCTGTTATTGTTATATCTAGTTTTCGGTTATTGTTTAGTAAACTATCCTTATCCCAACCTGCGTGGTTCTGGTTTCTAGGTTGTGGTTTCTTTTCCTCCTTTCTTCCTTCCCTTTTCCCCCTCTCCCCCAACTTTCCCTCCCCCTTCCTTTTAAAAGTACAAGCGACTGTGTGGGGTGCGGCCCTCGGCCGGGGCAAAACCACGACAGTCATTTTGGCGCCCAACGTGGGGCACGAACGGTTGGGATAATGGTAGATCTGACCCTAACTATCGCAATTAAGATAAGCACTGTTGTTTAAGCAATCTCTGGTCACGATGTTGTGGTATTTATTCACAAGGCTGTGGCAGCAAAACCACCGCATGCTGTATACAATCCTGGCAGGATTCTTTACTCTCTCAGGTCTGCGGCTCCCGTATTTGTTCCCATACTTCATTATAGTGTATTTTATGATATCGGTCTATGATACAATAATATCGATGATCATGAGTTTAAGCTGGTACTTGTATGAGGTTTTGCTGTCCTGTCCATTCTTTGGACAGGGAGGGGTTAATAACAGCAGCCAGTATGGTGGGGGCACTGCTTTCTTTTCCTTTGGGCTAAATGCAACAGCTCTTAGGGCAGTTTTTGAAAATCTTCAATATCTCTGGGATATTCAAACTAGCATTGTGCTATTGGTAGGTTTGGGGCAGATGGTTCAGTTTTTGTTATATATCAAGCATAGGTTTATGAATACCACTGAAGAGCTTTCTCCGAGACAGAATAATCACGAGTGGCAGGGCATGTGGCAAAGTATGGGCAAGTACCTAGGTACTTTCTCACGCCCGATGGTTTGGAACTTCACTCCTGAACAGCTACAAGACCCCGATCAAGTGACTGCATACCTAAAGAAAAATTGCTGTAGGTTTCCCAGAGATGGACACCTTACTGCACTGTGCTGGGCTCTGGCCACTATTTATCAAACACTGCTTGATAGCAGGCAGCACTGTCAGCACTGCCAGCACTGTGAGGGAGAAGGGAAAGGAAACAGACTGGCAGATACTATAGCTGCTGCAACCACTGAGGCTGACACTGCAGCTACTGCAACCCCTGTGACTGACACTGCAGCTACTGTAATCTCTACAGCAGACACTGCAGATGATCAGAAAAACCAATCCACACCAGTGTCTGTTGCTCCCGTACAAAAGAGGAAATGCACAAAGAAATCAGTTCGCATAGTGACGGATGATGATGATGATCAACCAGGGCCATCTCGAGGATATCAGGAGGAGGCAGAACCAGAGATTGTTACCCGATCCCTGACTTTGAGTGAGCTGCGTGAGGTTCGAAAAGATTTCACCCGCCACCCAAGTGAGCACATTATCACTTGGTTGCTCCGATGTTGGGATCACGGGGCCAATAGTTTGGAGTTAGAAGGCAGAGAGGCCAAGCAGTTGGGATCCCTAGCTAGAGAAGGAGGAATTGACAAAGCAATTGGGAGGAGGCCGGAAATCCTCAGCCTCTGGAGGCGACTACTGTCAAGTGTGCAGGAAAGATATCCCATAAAGGAATATATTACATGTCAGACACCCAAGGGTAACAGCATAGAGACAGCTATCCAGCACCTGAGAGAATTAGCTGTACGGGAGATAATTTATTATGATCTGGACAATTCACGGCTTCCCGCTGATCCCGATGAAGTCCTATGCACTCCAGATATGTGGCGTAAGGTTGTACGAAGTGCACCAGCAGGGTACACCAATTCACTGGCAGTAATTGACTGGACTGATATGGATCCACCAACCGTAAATGAGGTGGCCTGCCGACTCCGGAAATACCAAGACAATGTTTCCCTCTCCGTCATTGCAGCAGTAGAGAAACTGGTTCAACGACTTGACAACAATGTGTCCAACTCCCAACCCGTATGGAGCAATGTTGCAGCTACTGGGAGAAAGCGTCCATCGTTCCAAGAGGGAGAATACACACCACGACGTACATTGTGGTTTTACCTGCTTGATCATGGAGAGGACATGAGGAAATGGGATATGCAGCCCACCTCAGCCCTTCGAGCACGAGTAAATGAGCTGCGGGGTAAAACATTCGCACAACGAGATTCTGCCAGGAAGAAGGCTGCACCAGTTTCTACTGGGCAGTTCCCTAGACCAACTGGAAGGCCTACCTATATGTCTGATGTGTCTGATCCTCTTGAAAGGACCTCTAAGTCCTTTATGCAACCAGTGGAAAACAAATATGATCAGCAGCAATAGAGGGGCCCTGCCTCCAGCCAAGTGGTACGCCACAATTGACATTGCGAATGCTTTCTTCTCGATCCCACTGGCGCCAGAGTGCAGGCCACAGTTTGCTATCACCTGGAGAGGCATCCAATACACGTGAAATCGTCTGCCCCAGGGGTGGAAACATAGCCCCACCATCTGCCACGGACTAATCCAGAATACACTGGAAAAGGGTGAAGCACCAGAGCACCTGCAGTACATTGATGACATCATTGTATGGGGCAACACAGCAGAGGAAGTTTTTGAAAAAGGAAACAGGGTAATTAAAATCCTTTTAGAAGCCGGTTTTGCTATAAAACGAAGTAAAGTCAAGGGGCCTACGTGAGAAATCCAGTTTTTAGGAATAAAATGGCAGGAATGCGTACCTCAAGGGGATTTGATTTTGGGTGAGAATAGCCAATATAATTAATAGAGTAGAAATTATAATAATTGCCAAATAACCCATTATTGTATATTCATTATTGTTATGATTGCTGTATGTTGTACCATAGCATTATAGCCGGAGTCATACAAGTTAATGAAGAATGAGTGCCATGATGATGGAACTAAAGCCTGGCCTCTCAAGAACTTTTTTTTTTTCCTTTTTTTTCCCTTTGAAAATAAACTCTGACCCACAGACTATGAGCATGGACCATGCCAGGTGTATCAGTCAAGAGCCTGAGATGCAGCATGCAACGAGCCAATGGAACATACAATTATTCTGAGAAACTGTTACGACAAATGGAGCCTGAAAATCATGGATAAATGAACTCAACAACTTCAGAGGGATGATTCACAGACTGAGGGAATAAGATCTGTATGCAAGTATGTGTGCATACATGTGTACATACATATATGGGTGTGTGAAACATGAAACTGGTTGTACCCAAAGAAAATTGTTGGATCTGGTCATGACGTAAATGGTATGGAATAAGGGGTGGATAATGTCCTGGTTTCAGCTATGATGGAGTTAATTATTTTTAGCAGTGGATGGAATGCCATGTTTGGGTGTTAGGATGAGAACAGTGCTGATAGCACCCTGATGTTTCTAGTTGTTGCCGGGCAATCAAGGACCTTTCTCAGCTCTGCATACTTCCTTACTAGTGAGAAAGGAGGGGACGTAGCCAGGACAGGTGACCCGAACTGGCCAAAGAGGATATTCCATGCCAGTTACGTCATGCTCAGTATAAAGGGGACTGGGGGGAAGAGGAGGAGACAACGCCAGGACGGGCGGTTTTCTGGGTACGGGGACGGGCTCTAAGCTGTGCGGCCTGGGTTCTGTGGTTTGGTGAGAAACTGCATTGTGTATCATCAGTTTCATCTATTTTGTACTTTAAACTTCTGTTATTGTTATATCTAGTTTTCGGTTATTGTTTAGTAAACTATCCTTATCCCAACCTGCGTGGTTCTGGTTTCTAGGTTGTGGTTTCTTTTCCTCCTTTCTTCCTTCCCTTTTCCCCCTCTCCCCCAACTTTCCCTCCCCCTTCCTTTTAAAAGTACAAGCGACTGTGTGGGGTGCGGCCCTCGGCCGGGGCAAAACCACGACACTGTGGAGATCAAAGAAAGGAACAGCATCATTCTCAGAATGTTGAAATTTACATGGACTCACAGCAAAGTATTTTAACATGCATTTTAGGTAAACCTAGCAACCAATGTCCCCTGCTATATTTCTGTACTAGAAACAATCATAGGAGAAAATGACATCACCTATGACCAAAACCATTACTGTAGTCAATGAGCATTTGGATATTCCCTGGCATCTGCACTGTGCAAGTCTCAAGACACTCCCATTTGTTTAAGATAATGTGTGTGAAATTACAGTGAGGGTATAGTCATGCTTAAATTTTCGTTTTTAAGCAAGGTTCATTAGGATTGGGTGGAAGAATGTGAAAGTATAAACTTGTGGGTGTTCAACAATAAAAACCATTTGCAGCCTCTCAGCAGCAGCTTGGAAATAACAATTTCTGCAATACCAAGTCATGTCAAATAATCTACCATCCATAATAGACACAGTACTGAATGCAAGCTAATGAGGAATGCTGAATCTGGGAACAATTAAACCTGTCAACTAAACCTCACACAGCAGACGTGAAAGGCACAATGCTTTCCAACACAGAGCAAGTGCTCTGTAGCTTTTAATGTTCTCCCTCCAGATGAATTAGGTCAATTAAGTAGAAGAAATGGACAAAGCCTTTTATAAATTTGGATGGTTCCTGTTTTGCAGCTTCCTCAGTGAAAAGATCAAATAGTCACTGTTTGCTACTTGTTCATCAGATAATCAAGCTCTGTAAAAGGTCTCCAGTGAATAAAATGCTTAAATCTGGCAGCAGGCCCTGGGTTCAGGAAATGGAGGTGAAGGAAAAAGCCAGTTCTGGATGACCATTTCTAGAAGTCATACCTCAGGATGTGGAGAGGATGATCTCCAAAATGATAGGAAAAGTTCACAAGGATTCATCAAGCCTTGGTTAAAACATTACATAAGTCTTGATGAATCTCCTATGGGTTTCTACAACTGCATATTTAAAAAAACCCCACCAAAGCCAGTTCTTTTTGATGAAGGTGTTATATTCACTATGTTATCAGGCTAAATCACAGAATGTACTGCTTATGAGCTCTAATCTGTGTTTAGACAATTAAAAATGTTTACAAAGGTCTAAACAACAAAGAAAGTATCTGCTGTGAAGAATCCTTCTAAAATACTGTACCTGTAGCTTATGAAAATAATATGTCACCTTCTCATTTATAATAGCAGGAACCTAGAAATGACAACCCAGAGGAAACATTCCAAGCCTAAAGTCTGATTTCATGCTTTGCCTGACCCTACGCATTGCTCATCACAGGAACAAATGCAATTGGAAGACACAGAGGCTGTCTGAGAGCTGGGAAAGAAGTTATCCTCTCTGGCTTTGTCTCTTTTCCAAAAGAATTCATTCCTAAAGAAAACTTGTATGAGGGAGTATCAAATCATGCCCTGCATTTTCTGAATAAGCCATAGTAAAGTTTAAAATTTAATGTATCAAACTGAAAACCACAGACATCTTAACCTACCTGAGAGCTGTTTCCTTCCTAAAAAAAAAAAATCCCACATGTATGAAAATTGAAGAGGGTTTTTTTTTTTGGGGGGGGGGTTGGTGGTTTTTTGTTTGTTTTATTTTGTTTTGTAATTGTCACTTGCTCCTCCTTTGCCTTGGCAAGACTAATGAGATGAATAAGCAAAACCTGTCCTTGTCTAAGTCTATGACTGTCATTGTGGATGGGTACAACTTGAGCCTTTCTAACTACATGAGGCAGAAGAGCAACCTGAGGCAAGACGATCTGGCTCTCCCAGCTTGTGCTGAACTACCTGAAGGGAGGTTGTAGAGAGGTGGGCGATGGTCTCTTCAGCCAGATGACAGGAGATAGGACAAGGGGGAATGGCATGAAGTTGTGCCAGGGCAGGTTTAGATTGGACATTAGCAAAAAATTTTTTACTGAAAGAGTTGTCAGGGCCTGGAACAGGCTGCCCAGGGAGGTGGTTGAGTCACCTTCCCTGGATGTGTTTAACAAAAGGGTAGATGAGGTACTTAGGGATATGGTTTAGTTTAGGATGAGAATGGTGGGACTTGATCATCTTCAAAGGTCTTTTCCAACCTTGTGATTCTGTGTGTGAAGCTGCAATACTGAAGAAGCCAGATATACTAGCAGAAAGATGTGACCTTATTGGAATGGCACTTAGTTGATTGTCCCTGTTAAGCCTGTTTAAAATAATTTCCAATTACAATATTTTAATCACTTTGTGTAATGAAGGAAGTAAAAAACATTTCTGACATTCCTGCCTAGTCCCTGAGTTGAATCAAGCCATTCTTCTGTGAGTCATTCAAATCTCCAGAAGTACTTAATCTCATACACAAGAATGTTATTAAAATCACTTTCACATAGCTGTCAAGTCAAGGGCCTGATGTGTGATTGAGGGAAACCCTCCCATAGACCCACCAGATTGAGATTGGGCCCTCTTGTTTTCTAAATTCCTTCTCAGAGAGGAGCCTAGCTGTGGCTAGCTCCAGTTGTGGTCCTAGTCTTGGTCAACAGTTTGTGTCTAAAGGTTTATATGTATAACCACATATCAGAGTCAACATCTGCCTGTCAGAACCCCCAAAGGACTTTCACTGAGACCGTTTCTTGAAGTTGAAACTAGTAGAAAGTTTAAGTGACAGATATAAAGCATTCACAATTGCAGCTGATAAATGCACTTACTGTAGTAAAGCTAATATATGACTATAATTATAATGCTAGCAAAATATTATGCAGGGTATTCACACCAAAAAAGGTGAAATCACAATTGCTTGCCAGGAAGACATCCCTGTCTTGGGTGGAGGAGAAGGAGCACAGACTGTTGCCTGCCTCTTCAGGGTCTTCAATTTCTTCTCTCCCCTGCTTGGGGGTAGCTTCCTCAAAATCCTTTATATCTCAATCGTAGCTGTTGCCTCCCAGGAATGATATTTAACATGATTTGGGCAGAGAGTCAAGTACTATACACATGTCTAGCTTGTACTCCTTTTAGCTCATTAGGATATCAAGGAATGTCAACTTTACTATTTATTTCACAGTTAATGAAGAAAAAAGTTTTACTCCAGGCAATGTGGGCTTCAAAATTCTGTGTAGAAACTGTCTACTTGTTTATTACACATTCTCTAGCCAAATACGGCTGTCTTACCACCGTAAGACTCCCTCCTTCAGCAGCTTCTCATACCAACCTTGCAGACTGCAGATCCATCCACAATGTTTGCGTAAGAGATAAGTCAACATTGGTGTTTTTAACTTGTTAGGTGCAATTCCCACAATTCCCTTTGCACTTCTGAGACTGGAGAACAGGATAAGAAAATACTATGAGTCATGTCTGTCTTTTTGATCTTACCAGAGGAAGGAAGTATTCAAAGACAAGCAAACCCAGACCTTCATTTGGTTTTCCTTGGTTTTTTGTATTGCCATTAAACTCAGATTATCACGTCCTGTGACACAAAAGACACAGAATTCAAAGAAATAAGCATGATAAGGTTTAACAAGTTTGAATCTCGTATGCACATACTGTGGTGACTTCTACATACTGAGCTTTCAAACTGAGGAGCAGTCAGCTGTCTGATGCCCTCAAGCAGGCTTGGCAACCACAGATCATACATTAGGCTATGTTATGTAGATGAGATGTAGATGAGAGTAGCAGGTTTCAAAGAAATGTCTCCATGCTTAACTGCTACTCAGAATAGCATGAAAAGCTTGCAATACAAATGAAGTCACTAAACTTTCTGGGTTCTTTAACAAAGGGCATGACCTGTAGAAAACTCATTTATTGTTTATAATTTTGGGTGAATTTAGAACAATTCATTTTCCTTCACTAACAATATTTCATATTTGTAATTTCACACCATTATGTTATGGACCTGTAGAGTACCTGATGGAAGTTGTCTTCCAAATTTTCTTCCATTTAAATAAGAGCACCTAAAGGTCATGAATTGATATAGGAGAATGTTAATACCGGTTAATAGCAATGCAAACCCTCAGGAGGCAAAACTGCTGACTGTCTCTCAGGTCAACACTTTGCTCAGCCTCAAATGAAGTTAACATCAGTCATGTTAAGACTTAGTCAGATTTACAAAATCCAAGCTTTCTTTATTCCGCATCAATATATTCCTTTTTCTTAACATTTTAAATACAGAATTATTGTACAAATTCTAAAACTTCATTTCTATTTAGGAGAACTGTGATAACATTAAACATGGCATGAAAATGTAAGTTATGGTAGACTAAAAGGTATTGGATTACAGATGGTTTCGTGCCAATGAAACAATATAATAGAGCTTGGCAAAATGAACACAGTCATAACACATCTTCCACAAAAATTTCCAGGTAGCAGAGAAAATAAATCTACTTTAGGGGCTTTACTAAAGGCTTATAATAAATAGTTAAATAAAAAAAAGCAAGAGTAAATTTTTTTCTTGAGGCAATTTCTCCTTGTATTTAAAGGGACACTGAATAGGATGCTACAGTGAAGAAAGAGAAATAAAACATCTGGGGAAGGAAGCCCTGAGAACCTCACATTATTAACATTTATGCCTAGTAAAAACATTTCTAAAAGACAGCTTTACTTAATCAGCTACCTGTGTATCTTTTCAAGCTGCGCTCTAATATTTCCATCAGAAAGATGCATCAGCAAAATTCAGGAAAACATCCTGAGAGTTCTCACAGATAACATATCCTGATCAGCTCTAATCTTTTTAGTTTCGCACAGAATGAGTTCTCAGCACCTGTAAAACCACTGCAAACCTTATGGTAGGTACAATGGAAAGAGGCAATATGCAAGGGATCTATTTCAATTACAGAACAACTATTACAGACTAAGTAGTCTCAAGAATAATTGTTTAAATGATTCTCTTACTTGCATCTGTCTGATGAAGTGGCCTCTATTGATGTAATTTCTTTTTCATACATTTGCTTTATCCAACACATCCATGACTATCCTGTGAAAAGAGGAACCCTGCAAACTGATCTTATTGATGCTCTATGTTTAATTTTGTTATTTCTACTACTCTAACTCTAACAGTCCTTCAGTTCCAACTGAGACTTAAGTCAACACTGCACTTATGTTCACCAGCCCACACTCTAATTGCTGTGTTTTAAATCAATTTTTCTATTTATTAGCTGTTTTTAATCAATAGGTATATTATGCAATTTTTAAGCATAATAGAAGATCAAAGGGATAAAGAACCTACCCTATGAAGAAACACTGAAGGAGTTAAGTCTGTTCTCCCTGGAGAAGAGAAAGCTCAAGAAGACCTCATCACAGTGTTCTAGCAATTAAAAGGGGGCTAGAAAGAGGACAGGCTCTTTCTTCACAAGATTTACATGGAGAAGTCCAGGGCTAATGGGTACAAGTGAGATGTTTCATCTCAGTATAAGGAAGAAATTTTTTAAAGTGAGAGCAATTAATTGAAATTCTCAGTTGGAGAAGGTTCCAGGGAGACCTTATAGCAATCTTCCAATACCTATAAGTGCCTATAAGAAAGCTGGGGAAAAACTGTTCATTAGGGCATGTAGCAATAGGACAAGGGGTAATGGTTTTAAACTTGAAAAGGGGAGGTTTAGGAAAACATTAGGAAAATGTTCTCCAATATAAGGGTGGTAGATCACTGGAACAGGTTGCCCACAGAGGCAGTGGAGGCCCCACCCCTGGAGGTATTCAAAGTCAGGCTTGATGGGGCTCTGAGCAACCTGATCTAATGAAGAAGTCCCTGTTTACTGCAGGGAGGTTGGACTAGATGACCTTTAAAGGTCCCTTCCAACCTTACCCATTCTATGATTCCCTCAAACAACCTCCCTATGGACATGGTAGAGTCCCCATCACTGGAGGTTTTCAAGATTTGACTGGACAGGGTGCTAGACAATCTCATTTAGGCTCTATTTCCCGCTAAAGTTTGGACCAAATGATAGTTTGAAGTCCCTTCCAACATGGGCTTTTCTATGATCTGGTGTCTTTATGATTTTCAGTACAGGTTTAAAATGGAGTGAGTTTTAGAAAACACAGCAACAGACACATTATGCTAATAACACAAAAAAATATTATTGCTTTTAGCCTTCTTAGGTTAAAAAAATACCCAAGTTTTTTGTTTTGTTTTTGTTTTTTTTTTTCGCATGGGAGGTCCCTTTTCTTGTATGAGTGTTTCAGCAATAGTTGATAGTATTAATCACTTCAGAAAAAACCTCACAAGTATGGTAATTCCTAAATGTAACAGAGATATCAGAATATTTTTTCAAAAAGTTCTGTAAGGATCAGAATTTCATCCATCATTTTAGATGACAATAAGTGGCAATTAATGCCATAATTTTTACCAATTAGTTTTAAACATATGCATA
Organism: Porphyrio hochstetteri; assembly: GCA_020800305.1. Taxonomy (NCBI): domain Eukaryota; kingdom Metazoa; phylum Chordata; class Aves; order Gruiformes; family Rallidae; genus Porphyrio; species Porphyrio hochstetteri. Next base: position 39,244,357 of record CM036905.1, read on the forward strand.
GACATTCAACTGCCAATTTTGAAAAAGCAACTTCACAGTTCACCCAAGATTTTCTGCATGCTCCTCAAGAAAATGAATGTCATTTTCTTACATTTTGTAACTTGTAAAATTCATGTGATGGCCTTCCAAAAGTTTCCATCTGTGACTAAGGGGAAGGTTTTTCATATGCATAAGAACATATATGCATTATATAGTAGAGCTCATTATATAATGAGCCTTCCCCTACCATGGGTAAGGATTCCTTTCCACCAACTTTTTCTCTTGCCACAACGGCTTGGGATTCCTGAAAAAAGTCACAGTAGTAAAGACTGAGTAGAAGCAAGTACTCAGTACCTCAGCCTTTTCCATCTTCTTTGTTACCAAATCCTGTTTATCACTGTGCTGCCATTTCCCCATGGCTTCATTTTCTACTTATACAACTGAAGAAGCCCTTTTTATTTCTCTTTATGTTCCTCATCAGGTTCAAATCTAAATCAGCTTTGGATTTCCTAACTGTACTTTTTCTCTCTTGGACAGTTTCTGTATACACCTGAGTTACCTTACCCTACTTCCATTTCTTGTATTCGGCTACTTGATAGTAGGAGATGTCAAGGAAAAAGTTGAGTCTAGGATTTCTAACACTAAGGCAAAAATTTAAATATTTGGATTCACAACTGAGTCAGGAATCAAATGGGATCCTTATTCTATGAAATAAAATATGGTGGCAAGACCCTTGAGCTAGTTCTAGTTAGGCTGGTGTAAATATATATTGGAGTGTAATGCCATGCAGAGGTATCAGCTTGAACAGCAGCAAATAAAAGCTTAAAACCCATTTCTAAATACAATTACATATCTTAGGTGCCACGTTGCCTTCATATGCATATATAGTTTCAACTTGGGGAGTTAGCTCCATTGGCACTAGCTTTGCAATTTTTTTCCCTTAAAGAGAAAAAAAACAGAAGAAAGACAAATTTTCATATATACATCTCAACTTACCCTGTGCTTAGAGAACTAATTTGGGAAAAAACTCAAGATCAAATATTCTTGCTTAAGTGATTTGGAATGAGAATTTGGTCTCACATCCTTTTAGAATGCACTTAATGCTAGATTAAAATAGACAACAGGGCTGGGTTTTTTTCAGGTATTGCTGTCAAAAAGTAGCTTGAGTCTAGTTTTAAGTCACTTCTAATACCATGTCAGATCTCTTTAACCAGCTTGAAATCTGGCTGCTGAAAGAGTAGTCCCATCCTAAAAATCCATGTTAAACTCTCTCTCCTGATGCCTCTGTTCTCTTGCCATTTGTTGACACACCTCTGTGTGAGTGCCTGACTAAGGAAAAAAGTATATTATTGCTTTTAGGAACAGCAAGTTTATTCATTAAGCTCAATGTATAGACATCGTTACATTCATTGTAATCTGAAATAAATGCAACCTTCTGACAAGTGCAGACATATCCACAATGGTCTAATGTAGCTGTTGCAGCCAAGACAAGGAGGACTTAATTGGTGCTATCTAGTGCTCGTGGACTGTAGTGCTCCCAGGGAGACACCACAGCGTCTGTATTTATTTATCTTCCATGGGATATTCAGAATTTCAGCAGACTATCAGAAGCATCCAGAAAGAGGACTACAGACTAGAAGATAGCCTGCATTATAGTGAATGGAAAAGAAAGCCATAGTTTCATGGGAAAGGAATGAGAACTCAAGGAAATCAACATGAGCAGCTACTCCTTAACTCACACCAAGTTAGATTTACACAGAAAACTCATAAGTCCAAGCATTTCTTTTTGTGCCTAAGACCAGGCACAGCACTCCAATAAAACATCCTTTGCATAAAATAATTTGACGGTTGCCCATATTCCTCTGTTGCATTGCCCCTAAATCATTTCTGCTGTTGCCCATTCACCTATGCATCATTAACCAGCTAGAAATCTAGCTTACTTGAAATGTCCATTCATGGGCTTGGATTTTTTTCTCCTTTCCTTTTTTTAAGTCTGGAGGGCCTGATCTGGTAGCTCCATAAATTACGTAGCAGGGGGAAGGAAACTCATTCATACACAAAGTAAACACCACTGAGGGATTCAACTGAAAGAGAAAGGCTTCCAACCTGCTTCAACAGATATTTAATGTTCACACGTGAAACAGAACTTCCACAGTCATATGAATATGTTTCATCAATACAATACTCATTAGTTAGATGGGAAAAAAAATCTTGCTACAAATCAGAACCTGGACTTGTACTGGGTCTTCTGCAGTTCATAGCATTCTAACTACAAGGAAGAAAATATCTTCTACAAATATGTGCAGCTGCTAGTACTGTATGTGAAAGATAAAATATAGCTTTTTAAAATAGTTTCGTAAGCACTTCTAATGCAAACACTGTCACTGGAATTTTTTACTGCTTTGCTCTCTGCGAACATTTGTTGGAGCACACATTTTACTCCCTAAATGACTGCAAATATAAGTGGTGCTGAACACCACCTCCAGCAAAGCAAATTACCAGCTTGCATGTTGAAGAATCACTCCACTGTTGCATTTCCCAGCCCTCTTCAACTACTGCTTTTAAAGACATCACTGTTCTCACTCTTCTAGTAATAAGAAGTTATTATAGACTGTATACCATCCTGCAGGAGGACTGATTGATTAGAACAGCTGGAGAGCAGAAGTTATGTACAGGCAGCTCTGACTGTGCTATTTACCTGTCCGCTTTTAAAGTCTGTTAATCTTTTCATGTAATGGAAAAAAATGTTAGCAAAGTAGTCCCAGTGCATATGCACAATTTTCTTCCCTTTCTCAGTCTCAACCAGTCACAGACACATGTACACGCCCATGTACACCCAACACAGAGCATTTCTTTATTTGTTCAACTTTGATTATGACAGTTCTCAGATTAAAACCTCCACAGTATTTTTCCAGTTAAAGGCTTTTCAGCAAGAATTTCATTTGTACAGGCAGACAACTGGCAGAAGCTGTTGCCAGTTGACATCCACAGAATTTCTCGATCTTACATTATTCATTTTTAAACTGTTATTGTGAAACCAGTTAGAGGGCTTTGAAATGGAAAATCCCAATCTTTACAGTTCTTCACTGCTTTTTATCTAGTCATTGGTCTCATTGGCATTTTCTACTTAGAAATAAATGCTTTCATTAAGAAGGAATAGAATTTTTTAGCTGACTAGAATCTTTCAGACAGTAATTTTAATGTACACCTTTATTCTAAGAAGTGGGTTTCTTAAATAACATCTATTTGCTCTCTGAAAGCATGCTAACGGTCTTATACAACACACTCCATTAGCATGGAAATGGATTTTTTGTGTGTAATTTACTTTTCTGCCACCGTACTACATTATAGCTGTAGTTATCAAAAAGAGACTGGAAAAGTCTTGTTGTACTTTAAAGTGTGTAAGATTCCAGCTGGTTTTTATTGTATATCTAATTTGTGTTCTGACTAACAACATACTTTGTAATAAATATAAGTGTATATGTATATCAATACACAAAGATATTAAAAATGTTCACATTTTAAAAATATATTAAGAAATAAAATGTTAAAATTTTACAAAAAGCATATGAATATATGACCACATCTGACATATTCATTAATATAATGTGTAAATATTTTAAAGTTAATATTCCAGGAATGATGATAGAGTAAAGCAAGAATTTAGGATCATAGAACAGAATAATAGAATCATTTAGGTTGGAAAAGATGTTTAAGATCATCAGGTCCAACCGTTAGCCTAGCACTGCCAAGTCCACCTCTAAATCATGTTCCTGAGCAACATATCTTTGTGTCTTTACATGTCTCCAGGGACTGTGACTTCCCTGGGCAGCTTGTTTCAATGCCTAATGACAGCGAAGAACTACTTCTAATACCCAATCTAAACCTTCCCCTTGAGGGCAATTCTTCTCATATTGCTTGTTACTTCAGGGATGCCCTCCTTCTGTCCAGGCCAAAGTTAACGTCCCCAAACAGCCAACCCAGGTGAGCGGAGTTAGCCCAGGTGAGCTGAGTTAGCCAGGTCTACAACACCTGACATCGCTTCCCCATAAAAGGGGCTGGTCAGACAGGGGTGCTTCTGGGTGCCTCCAGCCAGTCTGAGTGCTGCTGGGACATTGGGTTGGTCATTGGGTTGTGCAGTATTTCTGTTATTGTTGGGTTGGTAAGGTACTCTGTGTTATCACTGGTTGTGAATGGAAGTTGCCATTGGCTGTTATTCCCTTTTCATGGTGATTTTGTCAGTAAGATGTCATCCCAATTCACAGAGGCCTCCTTTTCTCCACAGTAAAGAACCCAGTTCTTTCTGCCACTCCTCTTAGCGCTTGTTCTCTAAACTCTTCACCAGCTTTGTTGCTCTTCTCTGGACACATTCCAGCCCCTCAATGTCTTTATTGTAATCAGGGTCCCAAAACTGAACACAGTATTTGAGGTATGGCCTTGACGGGGCTGAGTACAGGGGCATGATCATTTCCTTAGTCCTGCTGGCCACACTATTTTAGATAAAAGCCAGGAGGCTATTTGCCTTCTTGGGCACCTGGGCATGTGGTTGGGTCATGTTCAGCCTGCTGTCAGCCAGCACCCCCAGGTCCTTTTCTACTAGGCAACTCTGGCCACTCTCCCCCAAGCCTGTGACTTTGCACGAGGTGATTGTGACCCAGGTGCAGGACTCAGCACTGAGCCTTGTTGAATCTCATACAACTGGCTTTGGCCCATTGATCCAGCCTGTCCAGATTCCTCTGTAAAGCCTCTCTACCCTCAAGCAGATCAATACTCCTGCACAACTTGAGATTGTCTACAAACTTACTGTGGGTGCACTCGATTCCCTTGTCCAGATAATTGATAAAGATATTTAAAACAACTGGTCCCAATACTGAGACCCGGGGAACACCACCTGTGACTGGCCACCAACTGGATATAACTCCATTCACCACAACTCTTTGGGCCTGACCATCCAGCCAGAATAGTTAAGAATGAGAATATTATTGTGTTCTTCTGATGCTATTTATTCCTAACAGAAGTCTGTAAAAATATGCATCATGGGAAAAAATTGGCAGTAAATATATTGCTACATGGCCAAAGGAGGTTACTTCTTCAGTAAGACTGCTGAAAATAATTCCTACACAAAGGTAACTTCATGTGACACAATACATGGTTCTAATCCTAGCAAAGAATAGCAGTAAAGTGGAAAAATACAGATGTATTGAGGAAAAAAGTACTGAGCAACTGGGCTTTTCTAGCACTCATCCGTGATGCTATGATAAAATACTGAATAATGAAGTTAACTCAGAGGCAGTTTTGGACACTCCAGAGCTTTCAGAACACAGCAGTATGCCAATTCAGTCCTTCTTGTGGCTATTTTTCTGTGTCACAGACATCAGATAAGTCTACCAAAGCTTGATGACATCAAAGGCACTACTTTTTACCAAGTTACTCCACTTCAAAGGTAATACAATCAGCCTTTCTGGGATTTTACTGAGGCCCAGAAGTCACACAGATAAACTGCACATATTCAAAAAGGCAGCCAGATCATGAATTTGTACACGGGGCATTCACTATACCTCTAAACAAAGCAAAACATTTTTTCTACTGCTGTAAAAAAATAAAAATAATATATTTTTCCCCTTAATGCTGGCTGAATCGGCTTGATACTCTCTGCATATGAATTAGGCTAATTGCAGCAGGTCCTTAATAGACAAAATATGTGATTAAACCAGGGTTCGTGAGCAAAAAGCACCTGGGTGTTCAGCTCTCCCACGATGGCAGCACATCCAGGTGCTGGAAGTTGCAAATGAAGTTCAGTGACTTGCTTCCCAGTCTATAACACCATGTGGTGCAGGGTCTGCTCCAAGTGCTGCCTTCTGCATTTCACCCTGCTGACTTTCCTGGTGCTACTGTCAGCTGTCCTCGGGTTTAGAGACTCATTTCCAAACTGGAGCTAATTTATATGTTAATAACTCTCTCTAGTTTAGAAGCACCTACAAATTTGCAGATGTTGCACTCTGTCATCAACCTGGTCATCAATGAAAATGTTGAACAGTATGGGGCCCAGTTCTGACCTGAGCCCTTTTGAGCCTATATACAATTTTCAAGCCACTTCACCATTTATTCTTCTAGTCCAATAGGTATTTTCCAGTTCAGTCATTTTAGCCCAGTTTCCATGTCATCCTTATATTGCTCTGTTATGTTTAAGCATCTACATTGCACACCTACAAGTGTAATCACTACTTTAGATTTCACTACCTGAGTCAACTTGGTGGTTAGGACTTTAGAATTCCTATGTCACTTCTGTCTGACTCATAGTCATCTCTGACCTTTAAATTTCTGACAAAAAGCTGAGGTTATGGTATTTTCATATGAAACGCTGTTAAAACACTTGTAGAAAAAGATTTCATCTGTATTCTGAGAGATTACCCTCGCCAAAGAGCTACAGGTATAAAGAGCTCATGGCTTTAAACCATCTTGTACTGAGGGGGGCATACCTACCACACTTGGTACAGCAATTATGATAAGTGATGTTGCTTCTGAATTTCCCAGTATCTAAGGCATTAGTTAGACATGTAAGTATTAAAGTTCATGAGATACTGTAGTGAAATAATTAAATACCTAATACATGACTTCTGAATACATGGTCTAACTGTAAATAAACATTTTATTGTTGGGATTTCTTGCAGTAAGCAAAGCTTCAAGGATTTTCCCACTCTTCACCTTTAAGGAGGACAAGCATAATGTCTGCTGAGAGCTTTGCATAGGATTTAGTAAAAGCAGATTCAGGCTCTGCCTGTATGAAATGTTCAGCAGTGATAGGAAGAAAATGTTCTAGAATGGTCTGCTTTTGTTGACATTCTTGATATTTCTATTTCTGATACATATAAAGTTGCTGTGTATACGTCATATTCGTGCCACAAGCACTCATAGGAGATGTAGCCAGAAGCACAATCTCAAGCTTCATATGCCAAGATGAGAAAAATCAACTCAATTCCCAACACCTTGTAAAGCTGCCAAGGTCAGGAAGACCTCAAATTATATGCTGCTCTAAGTGACAGTTGCATATGTTAAAGGTGTTTGTTATGGCAATACATATTTTTCATTTTCTGTTCATAGAGAATAGATTGTTCATATAAACAGAAGGTGAAAAAAAATTACGTTAGCATTCCTACTGATCAGTATTTTTCTTTGCCTCTTCTGCAGCTTAAAAATTTAATTACCCTTGAGCTTGTTCACTTTCAACCATATGCAAATTAATAAGAAACAGCAGCAAACATAACAATTGTTTGTTGATCTCTAACCAGTGCAGAGTTCTGCACAAGCTGTGGCACACACCTTTTCAGTTCAATTCTCAGCTGCAGACTCTTCACTGCAATGTGTTTTGAGACATAGAAGCAGAATAAATATTAGCTTCAGTGGAGAATCCCCTTTAGCCACTTCAGAGGGTGGGAAATGTGTTACAAAGGAAAAAAAAATATAAAAATGACAGAATGTCTCAAACTTCTCTGGATGCAATTGCCTCAACCCTGTTTCTTCTCCTTCTAACTCCAAGATGACTAGATTTTTCCCTTTATGTCCCACTGCTGAGACAGCCTGTAAAGTGTCAGTAGCTTGGGTTCAGCTTTTCAAATGTGCTGCTTTCTCTCACCACATAGCTCATTGGGAAACCCTGCTCTAGGCACCAACAATTAATCTGCAGAGTTACCTACTGCTGACCCACCAGAACAATCCCAGTCAGGATCCAGAGCAGGCCCATCCCTGTGTCTCCTCACTTCTACTGAGTTAGAAGCTCAGTAGGAGCTCTGGGAAGAGCCATCCCTTGTCCACCACTTTTTTCTTCAGGCTAGAGAACGGAGTGAAGACCACCTGCATGAGGAATTAAAAAAAAACAGCAAACGAAAACCAACTTTTGATTACAGAATCAGAAAGCAGAATATTTTTAGTCTTTTGGCATACTCCCCACACCATGGAGCTGTGCTACCTGTTTAGAAAAGGGCTGCAAACAGTCCCATAAAGTTGACACTTCACAACCCACCCCAAAGATAAAGAGTCTTTTCTTGAATATAAATTTACAGGCTAACTAACTCTGCCTTAGGAAGTCTGTGATGATTAAAACACATTTAACTGCTTGTTAAGTGTATGGCACTGTAGCAGTCTCCAAATTCTAATATGGCTTCAAAGACTTTTCTTGCCATGTACTCCGTTAACTGACTCCTGTGCTATGCCTGACAAAGGCAAAAGACCTCACATTGCAGTTTGTGCCAGAACCTGGGTTTGTGTTTACAGCACAGTCTTGCCCAGGGACTGAGGAGCCAGACGGTGCTGATAGCAGCCCTCTGGCAATGGCAGAAAGTGTTCACAGGGAGCAGTGGAAGAAACCTCCAGCCTGGAAGTTGGTGACCTTAGGAGTGTTGTAGTGGTGAAAGTCAGAAAGGTATGGAGGCTCACACTTTGGAAGTGCTACCACTGAAAGACATATAGCAGCAAAGACAGAAAAACTGATTTTAACATAGGGACTTCATAAATAGATGAAGACAATATAAAGAAAAGAGCACATTTGTGAAAGGCTTGAGGGCCCAATGTCTCACTTCTTTACATCAGCACGTCTACATAGATTTCAATGAAACTACATTGATTTACCCCTGTTGGGTAGCTAGTTATTTCTACAGTAGAAGAAAGACTTAATAAATGTTATAGATTGTAGTCTCACCCTGTATAAATTGTTACAGTTCCCTTGATATCAGTGGAACCACCCTGGATTACAACAGACAAAGGTCAGGCTCAACTATACCAAAGAACATTCACTGAGTGCTTACTGAGCTTTTGTGGCTCAGCCTCCCTGCATAGGCGTTCTCACTGTGAAAGGTGCTTTGAGGAGCTGGACTTGCTATATGAGAAGAGTCTAAGGTAGTCTGAAAAAGGCATTTTAGGATCTTTATGGAAGTCTGGTGCATAATAGATGATGTTACCTACTCATGCAAATGCAAATGTATCTGTTCCAAGTAGAACACCCTGATGACTGGAAAAGATATTATTTGCATTTAGTTCATTGTGCCTAATGTAGAATTAAAGAAAAGAAAAAGTTAACAGGCAGTTTGTCAAAGTGAAATTTGGTTACAGCTGTCAAAGTTTGTAAGCTGCCTCAGCTGCTCAGATTGAAAAAGCAGCAAAAGGCTATTTGCAGATGTGCCTGGTTTCAAATGTTCATCCCTTGTGACCTTATGTGAGTCTGAACTGTACTGACACAATCGCATTTCTCCATCTCACTTCACAGATACATCTGCAAGAGTTCGGATCATTTCTGTAAACTTATGAAAACTGTGTGTTCCGTCTTGAGATATTACTTGAGGAAGTCACTCACATATCGATTCCTGATGTTGCTGGTTTTAGCAAGATAAGACTTCTAATCCATCTGCTGAATGTTACTCTGCCAAAGATTAAACAGCTTTCATGCCCACCCATCCCCCTAAATTAAAATAGAGAAAAAAAGAAAAAAAAGATTAGTGTGTTGATGGATTAAGGAAGGTCTATTTTCAGATATAAGCAAAAAGCAATAAGATGTGTTTTTTCTATGTCAATGCCAACTTTTGAAGCTTTAAAGGGCACTTCTGTCTACAAAGAACAGAATGGAAAAAATCCCAAGTGTGCATCATCACTACCTGTAAACCCAGCAAAAAATTTCACTCAAAGCAAATTAAGAGCTTCATGCATCCTGCTCAGAGGTGCATGCGGTTAACCTACTATCCTTCTCTTCTGCTTTGAAAACAAGAATGCTATGGTGCATTTGAAAGTCTAGTTTGCTCTAACAACTGTGAAAATCCAGAACATTCTCTGATAACAGTGAGGTTGGGTCAGTCTGAAACTAGTATAAATAAGCACAGTTGTCTTGTTCTTTCAAAAAGCATTAAAGAAAGGAAGGTATTTTAGAAGGGACAGTGGGATCTCAGGAGAGAGAAGGAAGAAAGGAAATTCTTGCTTTGGAGCTTTGTCAAGTATAAGAAAAAAACCTCAGCCAGGAATGTAAGAGATTTTAAGTATCCAAGGAAAGTAAGAATGCTCATTTCTCTGTCATATTTGTTAGTTTCCCCAATGATTATGGAACACAAAGTAATGTCATCAGATTTCTCTAATGAAGTAAGAAGCTGAAATGACCTGTATGATAAATTTGCAGGAACTTATATTTATATATAATACACTAATATGTGTTTTATGCACACATATTTCTTGTTTTCTGACACAAGTTTAGATAGAAATAACATGCATGATTGGTCAAAATAGGAATTATACACATGTATAAAATAAATAATTACAAAATTCGACTTCATTCTCATGAGACCCCATCTGTAATATTGCATCCAGCTCTGGGGTCTCCCATGCAAGAAATACATGGAAAAGGGAAAGGGTCCACAGGACCCTTTGGAAAAGGTCCACAGGACGAAAGGGTCCACAGGAGGGCCACAAAGATGACCAGAGGGCTGGAGTACCTCTGCTATGAAGACAGACTGAGAGAGTTGGGCTTGTTCAGCTTGGAGATGAGAAGGCTCTGGGCAGGCCTATTCTTACAGCAGGCTTCCAGTACCTAAAAAGGGGCCTACAAGAAATCTGCAGAGGAACCTTTTATCAGGAAGTGTTGTGATAGGACAAGGGGGAATGGCTTTAAACTGAAAATAGTAAATTTAGATTAGATTTTAGGAAAGCAATTCTTTACTGTGAGGATGGTAAGGCACTGGAACAGGTTTCCCAGAGAGGTTGCAGATGACCCCTCCCTGGCAATGTTCAAGGCCAGGTTGGATGGGGCTTTGGGAAACCTTGTCTAGAAGAGGGTGTCCCTGACCATTGCAAGGAGGTTGGAGCTAGATGATCTTTGATGTCACTTCCAACCCAAACCATTCTGTGATTCTTTGTAAATAGCTGGAGTTTCATGTCTGTTCTAAATATTATCCTCCCTCATCACAAGCATTTGTAACTACTATTGTGTAGAGATATAAACCTCTCCATTCAAATATAATTGTCATAATTTATAACATAAGTATATGTGCCCAGAAATATACACACACACACAAACAAGCACACTAACGAATTAAAAAAACCCCACAACTTATACACCTGAAAATATTAGCTTTAGTCACTGGTGAATGAAGGCTGTATACACAGGGAAAAAGGTGAATCAGCAGACAAGCTGATCAGACCAACACATATTAAATCGGTAGAAGAGTTTCTATTGATTGCAAAGGTGTGGGATAGATCCGTACTGCGTGCCCATGAGAAGCCTAATAAGGACTTCCATAACTTAAAATTGGGTATCACTGACCTGTTCTAGCCTTTTTCTGGGTTTGTTTTCTGACTTGTAAGAGATTTCTTTTTCAGTGTGTCCATGTCAAAACTCAGTATTTTTGAAAGAAACTGTTCTTTCCTTGATATGGGGTCATAGAAATTCTGATCTAAACAAAGGTACTACTGTGGATTCAGAGGAAGGACAAACAGTTCTGGTATTTCTGAGGACCTTTCAATTATTAAGGGGCTTTGATATCAATATTTTATCCTGGAGCAGAGCAGTAAGGTAATATTTTACAAAGATTTATACTGAGACAATAAACTGAGCAGCTTGCTCAAAAAAACCCATATTCTGAGCGAAACAAATGCAAGCATTCTGATTATATGCCCAGTGTCCAGTGCATTATATGGATACCACATTCTAGATTTCAGAACTAGATTTTGCTACTGAATCTGACCAAAATTTAAGGAATTTCAGACAGAGATGGAGTTTTGATTGTTTTTTTAAGACTGCAGTCCAACAAATAGCACATATATAGCCTCAAGGATCAGACACTGAAGAACAGAAAAGAAATGTATTTATTATATCTGTGCTCTATTTCAAAGATACATGTCCCATTTTCTACAAGTTTCTTCTGGGTAGAAATAGTAGTTAATAGGATATGTAAGCATAAGAAACTATGTGATTATATATTAATGCTTCTAAAAGACTCTATGTGAAATCATTGCATTAATAGCATCACTTAACCTGAACATGTTTCATTATTTGACTTTAACCTTCAGATCTGTAGATTTAATATACTCAACTTTTTCAACTATCTTGTAGGTCCCATTATAGGTTTCTTGTAGACACTGGGGAAATTGTTATGACCTCTTAAATCATAAGATAATTTTCTTCAGACCAGATTATGCTGAACAGATTATTCTCTGTTTTAACATGAATAAATTTAATAATTTTAGTCATGCTGCACTGAAATGAGAGTGTAGTTTTTATAATTTAAACTACAATTATCATTTATTTAACATAAACTGAGATAAAATTCCAAGGAAAGGTGAAATTTTTATGTCTTTTGATTTTTTTTTTTCCCCCATTGGTTCAAGCCTAGGGGAACACTTCAGACTGTAATTATTTTTTAGGACACTTGAACATTTCTATTGCTTGAAAAGACAGCAACTTATCTTTCCTAACTATAGAAAGCAATGCTGTAGTTTGCATTAATAAATGTCTGTAGTTATGCATGCTATAATTAGTCCTATTATGGTTCATAGCGCTTAAATTTCCATGTTATGTTCTGCATCCAAATATAAAAAGCTCTCAAATAACACAGTACTCTAGTAAATGCTCTTTAGATACTAACACCCGCTTGCTAAATTTTGCTAATACAAATTCTGCTTCAGGACTAAATATGGCCTTTCCAACATTCATATTCAAAGCAAGTAGAGAATAAACAAACCACAGATATTATACCCTCTGGAGTAAAGAATGATCCAGGAGGAACTTGTGGAAAACATCCTGTTTCGTACCCTTACAGGGGAAATAAACTTTCCCTTGTCATCAACATGTGAAAATCTGCACTGGTCTCCCAAAGTTCACTCATGGATTCTGAGACAAGAGTGAGTCCGGTTGGAAGGCACAGTAATAGCCTGTAGATTTGTCACAGACAAAACCTGTGACAGCCTGAAGGCATCTGTGAATTGTGTGCTTTGTGAACTTATTTTTTTATTGTGTTCTTATTTCCTTCTGCTTCACACTGAAGATTTTTCAGCTCAGAGTGTGAGCGGCAGTATGTATGTCCCTCAGGGTCATTAGAATTACAGAATTTGTTGCCAACAAAGTTTGTTTTGAGATATAAGTTTACACGTTTTAAGATTAGCTTTGAGATCATCATCCTAATGTTGCAGCCACCCAGCTCTGCACCTTTGTCATTCTATTAAAAATATGGGATGCTCCCCTCAGGGACATGAACTATATGTCTCATCTGAGATATGATAATTACAACATCAGTGTCAGTGCTTTTACAGACCCGCAAAGCTTCAGTACTAGTTATCATATTTTGCCACTTGACACTAAGTATTTGTTGAAAACAGCACAGGTGAAAATGAATGAGACATTTACATAGCAACCTTTCCAAATCTTGAAGCTATAAAACTATGAAAACAGCGGCATGATACTACCATTCAAAAACTAATTTTGAGTTCATTTAGTGGCTGGCACCATAATTTACCAAAGGATTGCTAGCCATGCTGATATACTTTGCGATATCATCAGCAATCACCTCATTTCATTACAAGATAACAAAACTTGTTGGCAGCCTGAGTCACACATTATCAGTGGACACTAAGGGGACTGTTACAAAGTCACCCTGTCCTGTGGGAAGCATAAATTCTGGACCTTGAGATTCTCTGATAGACTGAGAGATGACTGCAGTTTGTAGAATAGCAATGAGTGGTCAGTAGGGTATCTGTAGGATATGAGACATTGTTTTTCTCGCATCTACAGGTGTCAAGAACATGCTGATAGCTGCCCTTAAATGTGTCCATCAACACTGCATCACACACAGTGCCAAGATGAAGTCAATTTAACTTATTTGAAAAAGAAATAAAGTTTTCAGAAAACATTTTTCCCTAATAAGACGAACCTTTCATTCTCACATAACAGAGCTGGATACTGCTGATCTATTAATTAGGGTAGCCAAATGGACTGTCCACAAATCAGAACAGTTCATAGCATCAAAGGTTTCAGGATTATGAAAATCACTTAAACGTTTTGGTTTTCCTCAAGGCCCTTCATGTGACAGAGTCATGTAACAAAACCAGTCTGTCATTGCACAGATAGAATGGAATCCACACTGACTTCAACAAGTCATTTGACTTCTCTGCAAATTCACTGGGCAAACAATTTAGCAGAATTGGCATGCATCATTCCAGCAGCTGCTGAATTATATCACTCATCTGAGACTGATAATCTCTCTTTCATAAACCAACCAGCTGGATAGATCCTTTTTTGTAAAAGGTCAAGGAAGGGACAGAGTGGGCATCTGCTTATTCATACTAAACTAGCCCAGTTTAATTTCTGTCAAAACAGTGACTTTATTTCGCTACTAGTGTTCCAAAATGTGTCATGAGCTGGTGTATATATAGGACCTAGATCCTTTGTTTAGAGTCACACTGCTCTTAACCTTGAGTCATCTATCTGTACTGTGAGATATCATTAATCTATCATATTTGCATATGGCATAAAATAATACATTTGTAGATTAAAAGCTGCAAAATCAATATGTTAAGATGCCCTTTAAAGTAAGGGGATATTTGCAAAAGCTATTGTCTGCAAGTCTCCTATCTAAGTAATAGATCTGGGGTCAGAAAATTAAGTGTACACTAAGCCTACAGTGTCATCTGACCTGGTGAAAATCTTTCAAAGTTGAAGTGTCTTCTAGTGAATTGTAAGCAAGCCATGACTTTACCACCATTCTCAGGGCACTGGTTAGCAAGACTTCTGTGGGAAGCTGACTACATATATGCAGTATCGATGCTCAGAACGACTCTTTCTGCAGAATGGGGATGGGGACAAAACAAGGTCCCAGGTTGGGGTTTATAACAGCAAGAATACTTAGTGGGAAATACACAAGGATGCAAATAAAAATCCCAGATCTTTCATCCAGAACTTTGGTTCCAAGGATTTACTTCTGAGATACATAAAACTGGAGTAGACAGTCTGATACTCTCCTCATGGCTAAGGCATGGAAGGAAGCATGAGAGAAGAGCTTTGATTAATTGTTAAACAATTTTACATTAATTGATCACTGACTCTAAATCTGAAATAATGTACAGAGAACTTCACTAGGATTCCTGTTTTGGAACTGAGTCTTGTACACACAATTTGCAAAGTCTGTCTTCCTCTTCGTCCTGTCTAAAATTCTAATCCCATGAATAGTGTTCCTGGCTGAACAGTCATCCAAGGAAAAGGGTTGTGCTCTTCTAATGTCTTATACTCTAGTACCACTGCCACAATCTGATGTGGAAAAAAGTAATGTCAACCATTTCCATTTCCACTGAGCTTTCAGAGCTTTTCAGTTTTATGAGCCAGCAGTTATACTTGTTATAACAAGTAGCATAGTTTTAGGTACCTAGGGAAACCACTGCTTGTAATACTAAGCAGTGAATGTGTCTCAAACACCTAGGCATTTTAGGCATGGTTTTCCAGCACTGCTCTTTTGAATTCAGTTTCACAATTTCCTGAGCTGCCTATAAACATGTTTATAAAAGATATCAGCAGGCATCTTTAAAAGATAGTTAAGCTTATGGTGATTGTCTTTACTTAGAAACGAAGATATAAGTATATTAAAATTGAAAGTTGACCAATCGGTTCACTTGAAAACCAAGACTTATCTAAAAAGTCAGAGAAACCTCTTTTGAAAAGGTTGTAAATTCAATCACATTAACTTCTTAAGCTTGGTATGAAAAATAAACTTGAGAATGGCAGACATATTTAGCATACAGAAGAACAGGCTCCAGGGAGACCTTATTATGGCCTTTCAATACTTCAAAGGGGCTTATAAGAAAGCTAGAGACTTTTTATCAGAGTTTGTAGCCATAGGACAAAAGGTAGATTTAGATTAAATGTAAGGAAGATGCCCTTTACTATGGTGAGTCACTGGAACAGGTTGCTCAGAGAAGTTGTAGATTTCTGATCCTTGGAATTGTTCAAGGTCAGGTTGTATGATGCTTTGAGCATCCAGTTGAAGATGTCCATGGGCAAGGACATTCAACTAGATGATCTTTAAAGGTTCCTTCCAACCCAAACCATTGTATGATTCTATAATTCAGTTTTGTTCTGTGGGATTCAAGCACTAGAACTAAAGGAGTGATTTCCTGTTCTGCTGAAATAAGATAAAATAATGTTCAGAGGGAGATCATTATGCCTTAATGACATTCTGAACATGATAGGTTTTTTCCCCATGCATAAATGTCAGTGGGAGGGTGGGTTATATTTTCATGTGTGCTATGTAAAAATCTATGGGATAATTGATTGCTTTCCAAAAGTTACTTAATTAAAAAAATACCTTTCACTTTAAAGTAAATGTCATTAATAATTTTTTTTTTCCTTTTTAATATTACAGTAAGGAAAATATTTAAAAACAATTAATGAAGAAAAGTGGAAAGTTATAGTCTCAGTTCTGTTTCTAAAAGCATTGCCTTAGAGCAGTGACACTTCCATTTAAAGAGCCAGCTATAGTGACACACTGTAGGAGGAACCAGGAGCTCTAGCTGAGCAGGAGCTCTCGATGAGCAAAATTTATGTTTATGATTCTGCTTTTACCTGACTAATGATAGGCAAAGTGATCTAGGGCAAGAGAGGTTCAGTAAACTAAAAACAATAATATATAAGTGCTTTGCATATTTTTCTTAATCTTCCATACATTTTATATTTAGTTGTGCTTGTCTTTTCTTATATTAACTCACCATCCAACTCTGTAAATCCCAGATAAGCGCTAGTAGCAGATGTTCAACATCTTGCAGGTCAAATTCCCAGTACAGGAAGAAATATTGACAGGGCTTCAGTGTTTTTTCATGTGTAACCCTTTTAAACATGTCCTGGAATAGAGGTGGAAAGGAACAGCACTCTAGTAATCTTCTTTCACAAATCAAAGCAAAACACTTCTAGCTGACTTTGCTTCAGTGCAACTTGGGAACAGACTCTTACTAGCAATCAAAGTACAGTGCTAACTCTTACACTGATCAAAAGTTTTTCTTTATTCAGAAATTTGTATAATTCCACTCACAAGAACACAGTTCCTCTATAAAGGGCGAACAGTGGTTATACACCTACAAATATCAACTCAGACACCATCTTGCAGTATCTCCCAGACTGTCCATTTTCACACTGTTTCCTAAGAATGAATAGAATGAAGTGGAATTTCTTGGGAAAATAAATATTTATACACATTCTGAATACATCTGTTACACATTTTTAAGTTGTAATACAAGGGCACTGTCAAAATTTGAATATGGACATTTAGTTGGTAGTAGGAAAATGAGTTTTGGAATAAAAAGATTCACACGTTTGTAAATAGTTTGGTTATTTTGCCTAATTACTCTGTCCCTTTACTCATACTAATAATAGAATTATTGAAGCAAATATTGTTTAGTAGAGTACTGACAAAAGATTTATTTCCACATGCAGTTAATCAAGAGGTACATCCATTTGTTTATGCAGATATATTGCCTGTTCATTAACATCTATTTCCACTTTTCTGAACTTTAGCCAGCAGGGTCTCCATATAGAAATCATTCTTGACATTGTGTTTCTGAGAAGTTCCCATCTGTAGTGGCCTCTTGGGCATAACTCTGCTTATGCACTCTTTACCTGCAAATATTTGCACATCCCTGAGTTAGCTAGGCTTTTTTTTTTTTGTCTTGAGTGATTATTTCATAGACGTGATCATGAGTAATAAAATAATTATTTTTCATTAGAAGTCTTTACTCATAAAATAGTTATTCCCTATGTGTGGATTTCCTTCTTTTTCTTTTTTTTTTAAGTACACTAATATATACATGAAGGTCATTGTTCAATATACCAGATATCATTTCTTCATAGGGATATTTTTAAACTAAATACATGGGTTTTCAGTTATTCATTTTGACAATCCAGTGACATTTCAGTGACAAAGGAAGTTAACATCAGGAATATTTTTTTGTATGCCTCACAATATTATCTACCATTCGTAATAGAGCATTGAGCATTGATTTTGAGCACTTGTAGCCCAGGGATACATATTTTTCAAAGAAACTACTTGGTCATGTTGAATAATTTCCATTCTACCTACAGTATCTGATTTGCTTTAGAGGCACTTACAGCTCTGTCAGAAAAACTGAGATTGATTAGGAGCACAGCACAGGAATACATAAGGCAGGAAGCCATGTAATATACTAAGCTTTAACCCTTTTATCCTTTAGATTGTTTTCTTTCACTTAATTTGTTTTCATCTAGATAAAAATCAAACCAATCTATACAAGACCTCTCTTAACCCCAAAGCCTCATTCTGCCCTCCAATTAATTCCTTCTTTAACAATTTATCCAGCTGACTTGTTGGTTAATTTAAACTTCTTGTTAGACTTCAAATCTTTGACATGTTCCATATTTCAACAATGTTTATAGACTGATTTACAGGTCAATGTCCACATTCTATGACTTTTTGGTTCTGACCTCGTCACTGATTCAAACTCTACTTTTCTGACCAGTCTGGTTTTTACTCTCAGAATTTAATCTACTTTTTGATATGCCAATTAGACACTGTTTAATTCCAACCATTAATGCAAAATCTGTCAAACAATTAAAAAAACCCAAACGACAAAACTGTTGTAGTTTATGTACTTTTCTTGAAACATTTTGACAAGATGAGGGAAAAATGTTGTGGGGTTATTTTTGTTTGTTTCTTTGTTTGGTTGGGGTTTTTTTAAATATGAAATAGAAAAGGTAGGTACACTTAAACATACAGTCTACCTTTCCACATCAGGTATTCATCAATGGATTTCCCTCCCCCCATCATGTTCCAATTGTGCTCTGAATCTCAGCTTGCTTTGCTGCAACTTCCACATGGCTTATGATTTTTCAGCATTTGACTGTATTACACATTAATATTGAGATGAAAACGGTTAAGTCTATCGTGTAACTAGATAATTATCTTTTCTTACATGGATACACAAGAATTTTAATATGCAGTAATATCCGAAGGCACCAACAATGAGAGAAAGAAAAAAAATTAAAGAAAGAATGCTTTATATTTTTGTTTTGTTAATTATGGATATTGTTATTTTCAAAAAAAGTAAAATTGCATAATGACATTCTTGGGAAACTAAAAAACAAATTGTTTTGAAGGTTAAGAAAATAATGAGCATTTATGGAAAAGGAAATAATCTGAGTGACTAGCTATGTAACAGAGTGAAAACTAGAAAAAGTAAAAATAAAATTTTTTAAATGTGAGAGAGGATTTTTTCACCATTGCCAGTGAGAGGGAAACTTTATCATGATCAAACTGAGCAGTTGGGTGAAAATAAGAATTATGGACTGTGACTAACAAAGAAAAACTACCAGAAAGTTTACTAATATGAAAAAAGTAGAAGCTAAATATGGGAGATTAAAAGCTTTAAATTGTCCAAAAACATGTGCCAACTGAATTGCCTTATTGTTTTGTTTCCAAAGAGATGATTGAATTATTTAAAATATGTGTTCCAAATAACCATAGAGGAACCAGTAATAACAAAAGTCACTCTCATGACACTCATGCTTCTTGGTGTCTTTCCTTACCAATTTTTACAATACAAGCCTGTTATGTCTGAAGAAAAATAGTCCTCCCATCTGAGTTGAGAATCACTTCCACTCCGAACTACTCCCTCAACTCTGGTTTCCCAAGTTTAGTGAAGATGCCAGGTGCTATTATATTTGCATTTGTGGTTTTCTGCAGAGAACCACAGCTCTCTAATAACCCAAGTGTGCACCCAATTGAGCCAGAGTAGCTTAAGTCCAACTTGGCTAAAGAGTAAACTTCTCACTGAGCCAAAAGACAAAAAGAAATTAAGGATAATAGTGGGACAGTAGTGGGACTAGGGTATCCAGAAAAATAGAAATTCTTCCCTTTCTTCTTCCATGACTTTGGTGGGGTTTTTTTCCTTGTCTTACTTATTAATAGTATCAGTATTCAGTAACTGTGTTCTTCAGACATTTCCTCATTCCTGATTTATATGGGGGCTGCATAGTGCAACCTTCCTTTTTTCCTTTGCCTGGATAATATCATACACAAATGAGTATTCACAACAGTCTCTAAAAGACAATTCACAGACCTACCTCTGTAGCTCAGATCTGTCTGCTTCTGTCCATATTAAATTTCTGTTGCTTTCCTCTATTTTTCTTTAATGGGAGGCTAAAATTGGCTGTAATCAAAACACAATGTTTAGCTGTTTTCTCTCTAGGATAACCCTGTGATCTGCCTTCATATGGACAATCACAGCATCAGGGTATCTTTAAGGCTTAATTTTATATACACTTTTAATGTCAAATCACTCTCTCCTGGACCCTGAACTGGATCCTGTGTCTTACAGGTCTAGTTTAAATCAAATTTTGTTAAATGCAAGTAGATCATATGTTCATTTAAACACAATTTTTCACATGCTGTAATTTAACTCTCCTAATCATTGTTAACAAGAATTTTACTGAAGTTAGGAAAAGCTGTTTCCCTGTGAATTTTTAGCATGTTAATCTTTGGAAAATGAGAGAACAGACCAAAAATGTTATCACAAAACTACCAAATTTATTTAAATAAAATAATAAATATCAATTTATTAGGGGTTTTTGTTTTTTTAATGATCCAAATGTCAAGATGTTAAAACCCATGTTTTCCCTGAGGGGAAAACAAAAAGTCTAAAGTTCTCAATGGAAAAAATAACACCAGAACATTTTTTCTATCAACTGCTGTAGTGTCGGGCTTGGTTTGACCTGGGCAGAGGAAAGGTTTACATACTATTTTCTAAGCTTGGGTATTAAACTGTTCTTATTGATTCCATTTGCAAGAAAAGGCACCTTAGATTTGAAGGCCAAATACAAAAATCTTATGTATTAATTTAGTAGGTGTTCTGCACTGTGAGGTAACTTACATTTAGCATTACAGTTGTGAATGCTATTGATAAAACTTGTTCATGATATTTATCTACCTTCAGATTCTGTTTCAGTATCCAGAATTTGTTTTTCCTTTATAAGACAATCCTCTTCAAATGTCACATACCATAATGCAAAACTCAGCTTAAATTCAGACAAGATAAACTGAATATAAAGAATAATCTTAAAAACAACAGCAACATTGTCTAACACACTTAATCAAGATCAATACTCTAATACTGTGCTCGCTATTACAGATGAGTCTTCAGCTTTATGTAATCTACTCTCTATTCTTCCTTTTTTTTTTTTCTTCCCTAAGCTATTAGCATGGCAAAATTCCAGAAAGTCCATTTCTCATTTCAGATGCTTCACGTCACTTTCTCTTCATACTTGACTTACATTTACAGTATCATTTACTGTATCAGTACAGGCTGGGGGATGACCTGCTGGAGAAGAGCTCTGTGGAGAAGGACCCGGGGGTCCTAGTTGATGACAGGTTGGCTATGAGCCAGCAGTGTGCCTTGGTGGCTAAGAGGGCCAATGGGATCCTGGGGTGCATCAGGAAGAGTGTGGCCAGCAGGTCGAAGGAGGTGATCCTCCCTCTCTATTCTGACCTGGTCAGGCCCCACCTGGAGTATTGTGTCCAGTTCTGGGCTCCCTGGTATAAAAAAGACAGGGATCTCCTGGAGAGAGTCCAGAGAAGCGCTACGAAGATGATTAAGGGCCTGGAACATCTCCTGTATGAGGAAAGGCTGAGTGAGCTGGGGCTGTTCAGCCTGGAGAAAAGAAGACTGAGGGGGGACCTTATTAATGTTTATAAATATCTAAAGTATGGGATGCAGGGGGAATTGGCCAACCCCTTTTCAGTCATCTGTGGAGACAGGACAAGGGGCAATGGCTGTAAATTGGAGCACAGAAAGTTCTGCACCAACATGCGGAAGAACTTTTACACAGTGAGGGTGACAGAGCCCTGGGACAGGCTGCCCAGGGAGGTGGTGGGGTCTCCTTCTCTGGAGATATTCAAGACTCGTCTGGACGCCTATCTGTGCAATATGTGCTAGGGAGCTGCTTTGGCAGGGGGGTTGGACCCGATGATCTCTCGAGGTCCCTTCCAACCCCTACGATTCTGTGATTCTGTACAGTCATCTGCTGTACGTGTTTCTCTGTTACTGTCGTGAATTATTATACCCACTGCTATTTCTTTCTCTTACAACAGAGTTACCAACACAGAATTTTATATGAAATAAATTTTCCTTTCCAACATTCATCAGTAATTTTCTCTTGGCTAATCTACTGGTCTTTAGAATACATGGAATATTTGATCTCTTTCAAGATAATTTGTCCAGCCATCGACTTTTGTTAAGATTATAAAATTTTCAGAGGCCCACTGGAACAGGAGATACATTCACTCTTGTGCTGTTGTACAATATGTCCAAATGAAAAAGAGATAAGAAATCTGCATATCTCTTCATTAGTCTTTTTTTTAACCTGCTGATTTCTCATATAGTTCTTTTTTGCAGTTGTGGGGTTTAAAATCGTTTTTCTTTTATACATGAGAGATGCCTTTGCCTTGAAGAGTGATGAGAATATAAAAAATATGACAAATGATACGATGGACAAGGAGCCTAATACCAAACAATATATTTGATATGTTGATATACTTGATATACCACAGTCCACTATACAACAGAGACAGCATAGCAGAAAATTAATGAGCTAGCAAGTGCATCATGTATTTGCATCTCAAACAAGAGCATTAGTCTGGATCAAACTTATCTCCTAAATTTTTAAGCAAATAAAGTTTAAATGCAGCTTTCTGTGAGAATATTAGTTTTTCCAGAGTGACCTATTTTTTTCCTCAGGTTTCAACAAGATCTGGGATCTGGTCAAATAAATACTCACATAACTTATAAAAAGACCATTTGACATGTAATTAAAATTAACACTTACATATCGTTTCTTAAATGAGTTTCAGTGGGTTTGTATTAGATGGAACAGAATAGAAGAAAATAACATGTATATTGATACATTTGTTAGCCAAGGACTTGCCTGAACTTGAAAACCTGCTGACTTCAATGATATTCAATAGCATGCTTGTCAGTGGTGAAAACTGGCAGCACACAGCCAGTCTAAAAATACAGAAAACAGCTCAGTTGAAAAACCTGGTATGAAAAATCAGAAACAACAGCTATCAAATGTTGACTGAATGTTACAGATTCAGGCATTAGTGTTTCACAGTCTTCTGAGTTTTTCTTTCCCAAAAGGTGCCCTGCAGATCTAATTAAAGATGATCTCTTCATTTCTAATTTGTAATACTTCATCTCTATATTTTTAATTGGAATAAACCATTGCAATCTTTTGCAAAAAAAATAAACTTCAGGTATTTGTATAGGATTTCATTTATTTAGTAGAATTGTGCATCTACTCTGTTATCTGATTAAAAAAGATTTCATTGGATAAACAGAAACAGTACTTGTTAAATTACTCCCATCATTTTCTCATACACATACAAATTAGAGGGTTTTCTAATATTTCATATATTCAGACTCTCACAGTTCATTCTAAACAGAATTTTAGTAAATACATAGTTCTATATATTCCAGTACAAATCCTTTGGGAAAAATTAATTGCCCAAAATTATTAAGGATCTGAAAATCTAACTCAGTAATAATCTAGAAGAAAACGTAACAGAGGGCAAACTTTTCATAAGAAATACATGTCTATAATTATCAGAAAATTAATATTTAATGTGTAGTTTTCTGGGTAATATCTGAAAGCCATCCTGAGCAAAGGAACGTTTTATATATAGATCTTTTTATGTTAGATTCATGAGTTATGTGGCTACCAGCATGTTTACATAATTGATCACGCAAGCTGTGTTTGCAATCCCAGTGGCTATCTGCTAAGTCTTTTCCACTAAAAATGTGATGTGGAGAAAGGTAAAAATGACAGCAGACAACAAAATTCTTTTAGGGTGAAAGTTGGGCTTGTTCAGCTTGGAGAAGGCTCTGGGTAGAGCTTATAGCGATCTTCCAGTACCTGAAAGGTGCCTATAAGAAAGCTGGGGAAGAACTGTTCACGAGAGCATGTAGCAATAGGACAAGGGGTAATGGTTTTGAACTCGAAAAGGGGAGATTCAGGTTGGACATTAGGAAAAAATTCTTCAATATGAAGGTTGGGGATGACTGGAACAGGTTTCCCAGAGAGATAGTGGAGGCCCCGTCCCTGGAGATATTCAAGGTCAGGCTTGATGGGGCTCTTAGCAACCCGATCTAGTGGAGATGTGCCTGCTTAGTGCAGGGAGAGTTGGACTGCATGACCTCTAAAGGTCCCTTCCAACCTTACACATTTTATGATTCTATGAAAGATCTGACAAATAAAAGCATAAATATTTCTTGAAGTTAGACATGGTCATATATAATATTTTTTTTCTTATATTAACTTTGAACTATATAATATTCATTTCACTGATCACTTACAGAGAAACAGCAAAGTATATCAATAGAGTTAAAATTTTTATATTTGAGTTTGGAAAATGGCTTGCATTTTTCAAAATACACTTGAAAATATTTCATTGCAGTTGAAAAGCTACAATTCCAACCACTTATCAGATTTATGATGAGCAGATTGGGATAACATTTTTTAAACTGGTTTACGCTGGTTATTTCTTTGGCTGGAATGATGAGACCAGGACAATGGGAAATCTTATTGTCACCCCAATCTCAGAACACTTTCAGTTGCTATTGCACTGAAATTGGGACTGTCTGGCGAAAAAAGCTTCAATATCCAAATTTAAAATTACACCTAATGTAAATTTTTATGTTATTTTTGCAGACATTAAAATGTGTATTCAACAAAGATAAGTCAAAGATAAATATGTGATTTTTTCTGTCATTCACAAAGTGACATGGCAAAGTTTAAATCAGATTTAGCATTGATTTTAGGCTTTCTGTGCCCAGTGAACCCATGGAAGCATACAAATTTGGTAGTGAACACAGTAGCTAACACAAAATTTCCAAAACACTGTAAAATACAAAAAAGGATAGTTAAAAGCATAGAATTTTAACACTTTCTCCTCTAATTTCCATGCTAGATATAGCTAATTATTACCACAGGTTACAGACTGGTAAAATTACAAAAAAGATATGGTAAATGGAAAAGGCAAAATGAGAATCTGTATATTGTTAATGAAGAGAGCAGTATGTGAAGGCAAGAGATGAGGCATGAAACAAACCCCCTCCTAGACACAGTCTTCAACTACTCTGTGAGATATGTAATTTTTCTGACATATTACTATTTTTGCCTACAACTAAAATACATAAACTTTCTGTGTATATCAACAAGTGTATCATATTTACGTTTACATTACTGGGGCTGGGCAAGGAGGTGCTACTGGGCAAGGAGAGGGCCTTGGGGGCCATGTCAGCTGGGCAGTCACTCATCTGCTTTGGCCCATGAACATGCTTCAAGCAGAAGCAGTGATGATTTCTATTTATGCATGGGGTTTTTTTTCAAGCAGACCAAGCTCCACTTACAATTCCAGGATGTTTCAAAGCTTTTTACATTTTCAAGATTCTTTCAGACAAAGTGGACTATTCACCAGCTCAGGTTTCTAATACTGCCCTTATTCTCCTCTTAAACATTTCAACATAACGAGACAAGGCAGTCATCATAGCGAGTACTTTAATGATTTGCCTAAATATCACTATACTTATAGTACCATTACTGTCTGATAATGCTAAACATAAGCTAAAAATATGAAATTTGCATTTTGTATCTCTCTGGGAGACATAGACATACGAGTTTCTAAATGAAATTCAGAAAAAAACATGAATTCTTGCCTGTTTTATATTTTCTGACTATGAAATAATGATTTCTGGAATATGCATAACAGAACTACTTGCAATTTTGTAATATTGGAATGTTGTAAATTTAAGTACTGAAAGTCAGTCAGGAGACATGTCTATGACCTATCATAAAGACATTTTCCTTGTGTAGGAGAAAGCAAGCTTCTCTTTTCTATCATTTCAGTTTTTCTCTCTAAATAGAATACTATCTGCCTTAATTAAGGGAATTATTCTATTCCTGTTCAAGCACTGACAGCTCTTGTATATGCTAAACCTTCGACGAGGCCCATCAATTTTGATTGCAATGTTAACGGTGTAGATATTCCCCTTGGTAACTCATTAGTTTTATTCATATAGACACCTTTCATCCATGCAGATAGAAACAAGTAAAACTTGTGTTTGAACCCATTTGTAGACTTCAGGGCAGATTATTGTAAATAAACACTCCTCATCAGTTCAACTTTTTCAATTTCCTTAATTGGCCGATGTGTAAAGAGCTAGAGCAGCATCAGTGCTGAACATGTGCTTTCTTAATTAATTATCTGTAATTTTAAACTTTGCAGTCTATAATTAAAGTTTCAATCTATATGATAATTTAAATTACATATATTTTAATATTCTCATTCAGAAAGGATGTGTTTATGTTTCAGACATGAACTAGGCAGCACATGCTAAGTTGTAAAAAACATTATACAAAAAATCAGAAATTCCAAGACCCTGAGATTTCATATTGCATTTACTTCAGAGAGATGCCCGTAACCACCATGGCAAGCCCTCCACCACATAGGACTGAAGGGTAAAGAAGGGCCCTGATCTGTTGCTCAGGTACGGGCAATCTAACAATCTATGGAACAGTCATTTCTACCTTATATGAATGCACGATGTGATGAACAGTGTACCTTTCTCCAATATATTTACCGATATTTTTAAAGCAATATTGCAAAGGTTTCCAAGCCATTATAGCTTTTACTTCAAGGCTGTTGCTGACACTGCTGATATGGGAAACAGCAGAGACGCTCGCTGTTCATGGGAATGGACAATGGAGGTCAGAGGACCCGAGGTAGCAGTGAGCAGAGGCTACTTTTTATCAAAAACACTTGCATTCCTCCTCTCTGCAGATAAGTCCAGGCTAGAACTGTGTTTTGTTTTGTTTTGATTTGCTTCTGCAGAGATAGAAGTGTTTATTGGTTGATTTGGGTTTCTTTTGTTTTGTTTTCTTTGGGTTCTTTTCCAAAGGAAGAGAAAAGATAAAAATAACCCTAAAGGAGAGAGGGCAAGATTCTCTAAGCAAGTCAGCAACACCTGCAAACACATAGATCAGACAGAAGAAAGAACTCTGTCTTTGTAAGCATGAGGAAGGACTATTTGAAAGGAAGTTGTGAAGGAAAAAGTAAGGACAGCTTCATGGAATCTCTGAGGAAAAACTCTCAGAAAAATATTCCATACTGATTTATAAAAGTGCAAAGATTAAGAAAACTAGACAAAGAGTCTAACAAAGGATAACTGGAGTGGGAGTAGGAAGCATGGAAAATGGCTATGTTTAGCAACTAGTTCCAGGAGATTGTGCAAAGAACAGAGAGGTGTCTACGTTCCAGAAGAGTGATGACTACCAACTGCCTTATGTTATAACCAAGTAAGTAAATTAAACATATCTAGGATTCATTCTTTGTCACTGATACCAATAGCCTACTTTCACACTATTAATTAAGTTATTATTTAATGGTAGGCTCACTGCGTTCAAACTAAGAATGGTCACAGGAATGTAAACTCCTGAACTCTGGATGTTGCTTGAATAAGTACTAATTTTCCTGAAACAATACTATAACTGAGGTTGTCCCTAGGCAGTTTAATTTACTAGGATTGGTGCAAAGTTAGAGACTAACTTTTCTGCCTTTGGACAATTTGGGCATTTCCTTTTCAGTGCACTTCAGAAATCTCATTCTTCCATCATAATTGTTCTTTCCTTATTTCTTGTATAGGGACCCTGGCTATTCAGATTGAAGATGTTAATTCATTAAAGAAGTAGTATAGAATCATAGAATTATAGAATGCTTTGGGTTGGAAGGGATCTCAAAGATCATCTAGTTCCAACCCCCCTGTCATGGGCAGAGACACCCTCCACTAGACCAGGTTGCTCAAAGCCCCATACAACCTGACCTTAAACATTTCCAGGGATGGGGCTTCCACAACCTTTCTGGGCAACCTGTTCCAGTGCCTCACAACCCTCAGAACAAAGAATTTCTTCCTAATGTTCAACTTAAACCTCCCCTCTTTCAGCTTGAAGCCATTGCCCCTTGTCCTGTCACTACACTCCCTGGTGAACAGTCCCTCTCCCACTTTCCTCTAGGACCCCTTTAAGTATTGGTATGCTGCATTTAGGTCTCTCTGGAGCCTTCTCTTCTCCACACCTGAAACCTTTTGTGGATATATGTTTTCATACCTTAGCTACCTACAGGATTAGGTAACATGTCTGTGGTCTGTGTGCGTATGTATGTGTGTGTGAGAAAGAAAGACCAAAGAGAGAAACAAATATGCATCATAGAATAGACTCACTTTGCCTAAATTATAAAGAACTTGTGATGACTGCAAGATGGATAAATCACTCTTTGGATTTATACCAAAATGATTTAAGGTAAAAAGTTCCATTACATTTCAATCAAAGTAATGCACTTATTTGTGCATTTAAATATATATAGAAATTCCAATCAGAATGTGTCAGTGGTTTTTAAAAATTTTCATCTGCTGATCTCTGAGAAGGGTCTGTTTCAAATACAGCTTAATTATAGAGAAAAGTAGAGGAAATATTTTTTTCTTTTTTTTTAAATCCAGTTAGCAAAAGAATAAATATGTTCAAACTTAATGATACACTCAGTGATTTTCAGTAATGGCTAGTGATTTGGCAAGTCAAGCATTTCATTTCAGATGACTTAACAGGAAAAAGACCTGACTTTCAAAAAGCATCAAAAATCAAACCCTGAATAAGAGACACTTTCACACTTGGAACCCAGTCATTGAGGACTCAATGTCAGATTTTGAATCATGTCATAAAGCAATGCAAATATTTTTATCTAAATGTACAGAGAGAAGAGAAGCTCTTATGTTTTTAAAGATGCTAGGTGCTTTTGTGTTTAGCACAAATAAAGAAGACTTCACTTATACAATTAAATTTGGATTTAGCTGCTAAAATCTAGAACAAATATTTTTATTTTTTGTTCTGTGAACATTTAAGGAATAGAAGAGTACATATTGTTCCATTTGCTCACAGTAATCCACAAAAGAGCCAACACAAAGTGCAAGTTGCCTGGATTGTGAACTTTTTAATTCACCTGCAGAATGATGTTATTCAGAAATTTTCCTTGGGTAAACTATGGTGTAATCAACAGCATGCTGTATAATCTGGTTGTTTCATGAGTTTTAATGCAAAATGTCTAAACCTTCTTTTCAACATTTCTGTGAAAAATTAGAAATTAGATTTGGTGGAAATTTTTTTTTTTAATCTTAAAGTCATTGTCTCCAACTATGAACAATCTTTCAAGAAATCAGTACTGGGGAAACCTGCAGCTACATAATTTTTGTGGGATCAAAGGGAAGTTCAAGATTAATCTGTGTAATAAAGTTCAAGCAGAACTAGAACTGAACTTGTCAGAATCAATGCTCCATTTGGTCTTGATTTGAATTTATCCAGGCTTTTTGATAGCAATTTCCTGTGAAAAGTACTAAATCATATTTTAAAAAAATAAAAATAAAGGCTTAGATTCATGGAAGTTAACTGAGGCAACCAAAGTCCCTTTCAGTCACTAAAAAAGGACTAGTACCTCCAGTGTCCCAACCCACATGTCCTTCCTGTGGCATGCTCTGAAGGGACCTGTCTTTAAAATATATTAAGCAGGACCCTGAGTATGAGTACAACCCCAGTTAAATGGTTGAAGTTAGTTAAGTGAATTTGGACTTAGAAATTGCATGTAGGATTTGGTATTCCTTCTTCATGAAGTAACCCTAAAAACTCCTTTTATATTGTGGATCCTGTTGTAAAGCACTGCTGCAAGCAGTCTTCCACTTGTAGGAGAGAACCATCTCTGAGGAACAATTATTGTGATCTTTCAGGAGAGAAAACATATATTTTTATTGTCAGAGAGTGTTAGGCTGTTGTTTACACTTTACGTCAGCTAACACGATATGGAAGATTTAAAAAAAAGTAAAGAAAAAAATGAAAGATAAGTAATCATTTTTATCTCAACTGTTCTCCAAACAAGGCATAGAAAATATTTTTATTATTATTATCAAAATGTGAAAAGATAATACAAACTTTTCATTAAGAAGCTCTTGACAGAACATGGTATGGCTTTTCCATTTACCCTCTGCCATTCTAGACTTGTGACAGGAGGAGAAAACATCTTGCTAATTGCCGAAATAAAGTCCAAGGCATTTTGTTTAAAGCCTGAAAGTGGAGGTTTCCATCTTAGTCATAATTTTTGTCAGTACTTGTGAGGTTCTCTATTTCAAGCTTCACCTTGCTTCTATATTTAGACATAATTGTTCTTTCCCTTTGGGGACATAACAACCTTCTCTTGACTGAAAATAAAGCCTTAAAAATCATCTGACCCCACTACTGGGCATTAGGCAATGCTATTAGAGATTCTGCCAGGCATTTACAGAAATTTATTTCCCACTGTGGATATTCTTTAAAAAGGTTTATGTCTTATCTTGGTCACAAGTTAAAAGATTCTGTAGTTGAGAGCTCTGTGGCAAAAGATACTCCAGCTTTCCTGTAGCAATTTGTTCCTCACAGTTTTATGTATTTCCCTGAATATTATTTCTATGTACAGAATCCATGTCTCTCCTCTCACCTACGAACACAGTAATTTCTTTACAGAAGGTTATCCAGTTCATTTCAGTTTTTCAGGCTAAAGAAAGCATTGAGCCTGAATACTGCTTTGCTGTAGGTGAATATACAAGCCATTCAGCTATCATGTAGAAGATAGCAGCTTTCTCTCAAGAGAGGTTTTAAAATAAAACACACCCCTGGGACCAAACTATGATCTTGGGTGATGGATTGCAGTAAGCAGCTCTTCCTGTCACTGTGGCCTGGAGAAGCTTGCAGGTCTAGTTTCAGTTTTGTCTCCACTGGCTTAAGCATAATGATTAAATATTGCCTTAAATAATCCTTTCTTAGCCTGCTCTTGGTACCCCAAGGCATGAGACTTCCTGTGTACTTTTCAGGGTGTCTGGGTGACATAGAGGACAGAGTCTATTTCAGGACCCAAGCATCCTAAACATTAGGGCTTCATGTGTCTTGAGCAAAGTCACGAACTTTGCACACATATAGCAACCTTCTACCTGATGATTTGTAATCTTTAACAGGACACTCATAAAGTGTAAAATGTGAAGATAATAATCATTAACATTGATATCAGTCCTGGCAGGTACTTATCACAATGTTTTATGAGGCTAATGTTTTCTCCTTCTTAGAGAAGAACTCAAGGAACAACATTCCCATTTACCAGATTTTTCAGACAGATACTGTGGGCAAAACATGCCACAGACAGGAACAGCTAACAAAGCAATAATTGCTCCCAACTTAAAATAGGGGATAGCACAAGTAAACAAAAGTTAAGGCTAAAAAATTCAGACTTTAGTCATCTGTTTGCTCTTTGCGAACTGAGACATTTCAGATTTTGCTGCTGAAGTTAGCATTAAACAATCATATAAATAATGAGAATATTCAGTTACATTAGAAAGGGTGTCAGATAAGTAAGAAATTTAAACTTCCATGCCTCAGGGCATACGACTAACATTAACTGCCTAGGGTTGGAAAGTAATTTCCTTTATGGCAGGTTATTCCAAACTCTTCATTCTAGGAAGTACAGTTTGCTGATCCCTGTCAGGAACTGGACAAATAGACCCCTAAGATATTTCAAATCAGATTCAGAACCATCCATTTATAATGAGGGAAGAATGCAGGAGAATAAAGGAAATTAATTTCTTTAATTACAGACTCATCAAAAGCAGGTTAAAAAGTTAAGTACTGTAGCCCAGTCTTAGATCTTGAGGCATCACAGTTCTTCAGAAAACTCAGGACCATTTGTGTGATTAACTCTTGTAATCAAAAAGATAAAACTATAGGGAGTGCTAAAAAAAATGCTGTTATGTGTTTCATTTAATAATTGAAATGTGTATAAGAAAAAATACGAGGGTGGTACATTTTAGTTCCTAAAGGATGTAAAATTTAATTTTGACATTTAATAGGAGGATATGAGAAAAGGTTAGATGTTAAACAAAATGCCTAGACATTTGTGAGTGGGATGGGGAAGATAGTACGTGATGCGGTGGGTTAATATAGTTCCAACAAGTTATCACAAATTAAATATATTTTTTTAATTCAGTTTATTGTCAATGTATGATCAAGATCACCAGCTAGACAGATACAGCTGCTGCATTATTCAAATTCTGTACACTTTCAGGATTGTAGTTACAAATCACCCACAGGTAAGACATTCATCCAATAATACTCTTAACAGAATCCAATCAAGAAGATATTTGGATGGTCTGAGTATTGGCAATATTTTCTGTGTAATATTCTGCTTAAAACTCTCTTGGGGTGCAGTTACACAAAGCAGCTTCTGGCTTATCTTTTATTTCACAAATTAAAAAAAAAAAAACAAGCCCACAGCATTGAGGGGCATAACAGATAATGCTAGAACTTCCACAATAGGCTATACAGTATTTTTTAATGAAAAAACACTGGAAATTATTAGATTAAATTAGGTTTGTAGTTGTGGAACCAGATTTAATAATCTGTGCATTTACTTCCAACAGAGGAATTACTTAAAAGGAGTATAGATGGAGGGATGAGGACTGTAGCTCTGCTGTCTCTGGGGTTCCAGGTCTATCTATGCCACTGCCATGCAGTTTTCTTGCAGCCTTTGTTCTCCAGTTTTCTTCAAGAGCTTTAATTCATTTCTACACAAAAGACCATCTCCAATAGAATGTTTAGAAAGTGCTGCCACATCTTATTTACACAAATCCAGTCTCTGGGTGAAATTGGGTATTTACAGAAGAAGGACATTTTCTACAGTATTTGCCATTAGTATTGCCTCATTACATTTTATGTGAGACTATATTGCCACAGGAAACCTTAGCTGTAAAAAGACTCATATTTCCCTTTCACCGTACTGTGGTGGAGGGTTAAGGCATCTACTTGGAATTATGCTCTTCACTGATCCTTTTCTTTCATATAGATTCATATTTTATATTATGAATGGTACATTTGTGTGATAATCCTACAGGACAGTGCATGTCAGTGAATGACACAGGTTTGCTGTTAAGAAGGACGACTGTGATCTAAGAAATCCTGGGGGGTGTTTTCCAAACCTATCATGGTTATCATATAAGATTTTGTAAAGATACTTAATAGACCATGATAAGAAGAATAGACCATGTTAGTGTGGGGAGGAAGAAAGTAATCATTTTCTTGATCATAAGAAAAATTATAGTAAAATATTCCAAAGAGAGAGAATTATTCCATATTATAGCAAAATACCAAAGGATCACCAAAGTTGCACAAGAGCACACAAGTTTGTCAACTGTTAGAATCCTGTGCAATACACCTAGAGAATGATGCCTCTGACAGCTATTTTACTTGTAAAATGCTGGAAGGATTTAGAGCTCTCTCTGATTTTAATGTGACAAACAGACCTAAAAGAATGAAAAAGGTTTGTGAAAAATAAAATTCTGCATAGAAAGAGCTGATATCTGCCATCACTTGAATTTATTATGTTACATTGAGTTCAGATGTCTTAGATTCAATCTTTGATATCCAGTAAGTATCTTATTTCATTTGTGTTAATACTTGAGGAGCCAGACAGTGTAAACTGTTTACTAAAGCACACTTTATTGTCTTGGCTTTGCCTTCTTTCCCTTGGATAGTTCTGCACTGAATTATCCTTTTTGCAATTGTTTCAGTCCTGAGCAGCTAGTACTTTGTGTATACCATGGCAGATTGCTAGTCTTCATGTTGCATTATCTAGGTATGTTATCTTAAAGGATGAATAGATGGAAGAAACGGAACTTATCTCATCTTCTGCTACAGTGAGTGCTTCTTTGTCACAGGGAATCCTCAATAACTAATTGAGAAATCTAATATGCACTAGATATTCAGTCATTCCTTGCACCATCTTTTCACTTTCTTGATTGGCATTTTGGGTTTTTAGATGAAGCTGTAATGCTTAGACATTGCTGAGTTGCATAGCTTTGCTCTGTCACTCTTTCAATCACAGTTGCTCATGACCGCTACGAGTTCCTGATCAGCTTGCAATATTCCATAGAGCTGATGGAGTGAGTCCAGAGGAGAGACACAAAGATGATCGGGGGAGTGAAGACAGGCTGAGAGAGTTGAGCTTGTTCAGCCTGAAGAAGAGAAGGCTCCAGGGAGGCCTAATTACAGCCTACCAATATTTAAAGGGGTCCTACAGGAAAGTGGGAGAGGGATTGTTCACCAGGGCGTGTAGTGGTAGGACAAGGGATAATGGCTTCAAGCTAAGAGTAGGTTTAGATTAGACATTAAG
Source organism: Porphyrio hochstetteri (assembly GCA_020800305.1). Taxonomy (NCBI): domain Eukaryota; kingdom Metazoa; phylum Chordata; class Aves; order Gruiformes; family Rallidae; genus Porphyrio; species Porphyrio hochstetteri. Next base: position 39,278,658 of record CM036905.1, read on the forward strand.
GATAAATTCTTTACTATGAGGTTGTTGAGGCACTGGAACAGGTTGCTCAGAGAGGTTGTGGAAGCCCCCTTCCTGGATGACGCTTTGGACAACCTAGTGTAGTTGTCCCTGCCCATAGCAGAGGGGTTGGAAATAGATGATATTTGAGGTCCCTTTCAACCCAAAGCGTTGTATGATTCTATGATCTCTCCTTGCTGCACAAGAGCAATTGGGAATCAAGAGGCAGATGCTATTCTTTGTCTTGGACCATAGGTAGTATAGTTTTAAAACATTCTTAAAGTCCTAGTTCTCTCTTGTGCTTATTCTTACTTAACTCCTGTGAAACCAATTCCTTATTGCACTGCAGATGTGGGCCAGCACCAAAACACTAGAAGGCCTGTGGTTGAAGAGGAAGATGCTGCCTTAGAAAGCTAATCATGATGGCTTGAGTCCATGAGAATTTTGTCACTCATTTAATTTCCGGCAGAACAGGCTGCTCATTATGTTTCATATCTGAAGGCTGAAAATCAAATATATTATTATATCAATAAAATACTAACAGCTTTAAATATGTGGTTATCTGGTTTTGCTGCTGCTTAGTGTTTTCTGCTCTGGCAATATGGGTCTGCTCTTCATACTCTGGAAACTGATTGACCTATTATGTTATCTTACTCAAATGTTTATGATTTCATTGAGTTATTTCCATTCACTAAGCTATGTGATAGACTGTCATGCACATTGATCTCATGACAACAGGTAGCAAAATAACTTCTTTTACATGAGTCAAGTACCTTAGATGCTTATTACAAGAAACTGGTACATGAGGCTTCTGTAATACTGTTAGACTTGCATATGATGAACCTTATAAGTCTAAAAGAAGTAGATACTGATGTAATTGCCTGCATGTCGAGCATCAAAAGCACCACCATGTTTAGCTATCACAGAATACTTAATCAGGGAATGTATAAAATAGCTTATGTGGACCTTAAAATCTATTTAATTTGTCTTCCTCTGTCAAAGTATAAACAGTCCTGATAACAAATTTTAAAACCTTTCCATGAAAAATAACCTATTCCAATGTTTTATTATTTTTGAAATTGAAATGTTTCTTTCTCCATGTCTAACCTAAAAGTCTTATTGTTTCATTTTCAGACTGTTAATTCTCCTTCCGTATATGATGGATTTGGAAGACCAATGGTTCTCCTCCACTTCACTGCAGCCTTTCATGATTTTGAAGACTGTGTCTCATATTCTCCAGACTAAATGATAAACCCAAGTTCCTCCAACATTTCTCAGAGATCATGTTTTTCTGGTTTCTCTTAATTTTTGTTGTTTCTTTTAATTTTTGTTGTTCCTCTTTAAAGCCTCCAGTTTTCCCTCATTTTTTTCTCAACCTGTTGCCTAAGATTGTACTGTATATAAATGAAGCAGAAATACTGTTTCCTGAGTTTAGAGTCTGTACTGTTGTTAACAAGTATGGTATTTTTCTTATCCACAATACCCTGTTGTTGACTCATGCTCAACTGCCATCCACTATAATCTCCAAATTTTCATTTAATCCAGCAAGTTTATGGGTCATTATTCTACCAGACCTTCTGCTCATCATTATTGAACTAATATAGCTGTAATTAAATACCATTCTCCAAAATTTTGGCAGCCTTTGCAACCACTGTAGCATTGTCAAACTTAATAGGCATATTCTCTATTCCATCATTAATACCCTATATATACATAACATTCATTAAAATTCATAAATATATGTATGCAAATAAAGATGAATAAATATTTGTTAGGCATGTCACAGTTGAATACTTGGGACACTTAAACTTTTACTTGTATAAGGTTATGTGATAAAGAGTTGGTCTTCACACAGACAAGGAGCCCAAATGAGCAATGGTAGCTGGGGTAAACCAAATAATACTGTCACCTACCTCTTCTGTGTCTATTACAGAAGCCAGAAGGCTGTGAATCTCCTATCCTCACAGCCATGGAGCACAAAAGCATAATGGTGGAAGGAACCTCTATAACCTAGGTGGACAGCCAACTGACCATAAGTCATTTGGAAGGTCCTCTGGTGACAGTGACCATGGGTAACAGGAATTGCTGTGGGGTGCGTACCAGTGAATCACAACAACCAAACAAATTTCCCATCTTGTCAGTATATGCAAGAATATCTGCTCAGCTGATACAGAAGAGGAGGAGGGAGGGAGTGAACTAGTGGAAAGAAGGGAAATGAAGGCCTGAACAACTGAGAGAAATAAAACTGATCTACTGTGGTTTTGTTCGCCTTCTTTTTATGTTTATCTCTTTCTTTCTCCTTTCACGGTTTGTATCTTTGCTACAAAAATTAATTATGACTGCACTAAATTTCTTGAACTCATTTAGTTTTCTTAATTAATTTGAAGGAGAAAAAAAAAAAGATTGCAAACTACTGTTTTCAATCACCCTATGCCAATCAAAATAATTGTGAAATTGCTGCAATTAATACTCATACAAACTGCATTAGTTTTAACTAAGATGTGTTCAACAACCTAGGGAACAGCTTTTTTTGGAACAAAAAACCATCATGACACACAAAGACAGTACAGTGTTGAGAGAGTAGAGCACTGGAGCATTTAAGAAAAAGGTTAGACAGTAACAGAAAGTTTTCATAGTGATTAAACTGATTATCTAACTGATACACAGATGTGTGTCTTCAAAGAGGTAAGAATTTATTTTCATGTTGTCTGAAATTCTGATACTTGCATGATTTTAGTTCAAATGTGTAAAGATCTTTGATGTGATTTGTTAAAGTTTTAAAGTACTATCCTATCTAAAGTAAAATTCAATAAATACCAAAATAAGCTGGCTCATACTAATCTGCAGTTGAAAATGTGTCATTTTCCAAGTTCTTTTCATTTGAGTGCAGTAGCTTTACTGCATATTCACAGGGTGTATTTATAATAGTATTTATATTTTTATAGTAATAATTGTATAGTATTTATAATCTAAGTAGATAGTTTCAAAGAATTGCTGAAATTAATACAAATTATTTACTATACTTGAGAACTGAAGGAAACATTGCATTCAGATATCACAATATAATTTGTATATTTTGACTGAATACCTACTTCAGCAAGATATACGAACAATGTTTATATAAAACACTCCTGGAAAACAAATTAAAAATAAGTAATATGTACTCAGTTTAATAATAAACACAAGCTGCATTAAAAGAAAAAAAAATCTTATTAGCTTTCTAGAAAAAAAAATTACATATATGATAAACTTTTCAGCTACAGAAGCACAGATTCTTAAGTATTAGAAATTATAGGAGGATCCAAAGCATATTACAGCTTTGTTTGTTCATATGTGAACAGTGATAATAATAAAGGTTCTGTTCAGTTACTAAAGAGACAAACTGAAGGTAACAGATTAAAATATTTTATTGAAGATTTTAATAACCTCGTATCCAGAGAAGCGCAGTTACAACCATTTTACTACTCCCAGAGAAACTTAAGATTCAAACCTTCCACAACCATTTATTTCAAACCAAAATAACACATAACACACTATTGTTTGAGACTATTTAAAATACACCAAACACCATAACAAACAAAAAAACTTGCCCCAAAACCACTTTACACTTAAGGTGGCATTTTAACATGAATATGTCACATGTATTTGCTGGTATGGTACCTGATGTTAAATCACACTTGGCCAAGTTCTTACTGGTGATGATATAACCACTGCAACTCTTCCTGATTAAACTTCACTTCAGCGGTTTTCCATCTGAACATTTAGATCAGTCCTGCTCTCTCTGGAGTGGTTTGCGCTCTGGAGGTAACATTGGCTGTAACTTCTGCCAGCGTTGTGGAGGCCAGAGGATATGAGTAGCTCGACCATGTAGAAGACCAAGAGAAACCTGTAACCAAAATATAAACCAGAGAGATTGTTAAATACTGTAGATGAAATAATATGCAGAAAATACAAAGAATATGCTGCTTTGTTATAGCAATGAGAGAATATAAAGCAGAGAACTTTGCATGCATGAGGAGTGTATCATGCATGTAATGAGGAAAAGAAAAAATGCTTCAGTGACAATTTCTCTCTTTTTTTTTTTTTTGATAAAACATTTTTTGGAACTCAAAACAACTTGTTGAAATGCAGTGGCTGTAACAAACATGAACTAGGAATGGCTTTTCAGGTTCAGGAAAAACAGCTGGTCAAAACAGGTGAGGCATTCTATAATCCATTGAAGATTTTGGTTATTAGTGATTCTGGGTAAAGCAGAACAAAGTTCAAGTATCTATTCTGAGTAAGTTAAACAGAACCTGTGTCTCGATTTGAGCTATATATTCTAATCACACCAAGATAGCAGCTTTTCTAAATGTGCTGTGCTTCAAAATTCCATTTTGTCTCCAACAAAAAATGGAAAATACTGTGATTCGTAAATAATTCCCCAAGGATGAAAATGTATTTCTGATAGAATTATTTGAAACATACTATAGATCAAATATTTTTTTAAGTTTTAGGATCACTTACTCTTCATTCCTGTTTTGTAAATATGTTTTACCATCTTGTTACTCATTAATCCTTATTCTGGTGAAAAGGAGACTGAGGACTGAGGGGAAACCTCATCGCTCTCTACAACTACCTAAAAGGTGATTGTAGCAAGGTGGGGGTTGGTCTCTTCTCCCTGGTAGCTAGTGACAGGACAATGGGAAACAGTCTAAAGTTGCATCAGGGGAAGTTTAGGTTGGATATTAAGAAAAAATTCTTTACTGAGAGGGTTGTAAGATATTGGAACAGGCTGCCCAGGGAGGTGGTCAAGTCATCTTCCCTGGATCTGTTCAGAAAAAGGGTAGATGAAGTACTTAGGGATATGGTTTAGTTTAGGATGTGAATGGTTGGACTTGATGATCTTAAAGGTCTTTTCCAACCTTGTTATTTTGTGATTCTGATTCTGTGGTTGAGTCACCATCCCTGGAGGTGTTTAAAAGAAGAGTAGATGTTGTACTTGATGACATGTTCTAATGTTGGACCTAGTAGGGCTAGACAGATGGTTGGACTCGATGGTCTTGAAGGTCTTTTCCAACCAAAACCATTCTATGAGTCTATGGTTATTGTTTTACTTCAATAATTTCACTTGACTAATGTTTTACTTCAGTAAATCCAAATAAAAGTCAGTACTGATACTGCTTCTGAATTAATCACTTATAGGTGGCATAGTTTATAAAACTGAATTACTTAGAAAAACTTTTAAAAATTACAAAAAAAGTCATGGTATGAAATGGCTAGACTAACAGAATAGTCATCTTTTCAGATTGGGATAACAACATGGACCTTCAGTGTCTGTATTGAAGATTGAAATTAAGTAATTTGGCATGGAGTTAATCTCACTTAATTTGAAAAGCCTGCAGGATAGACTTCTGCAATCTAAATTATTTGTTTAGACTTCTGGAGACAATAGGGAGTAATAAGCTTCTCATCAACTATAAAGTATCCAGTGCCAATAGAAGAGTTATAAACAGGACAAAACCACAATTGGACATATTGGAAGATTTCCATATCCTAAAGGATGAAATAATTCAGACTCCTAAAGAGGCATCACGGTCAGAAATCTAGAAAATTATTAATGGCATGGATTATTTGTCTATGATGTCATTATTTCTCATAAGTAAGAGGAAACATCAGAAAACATTATTTTAAAAAAAATTTTAAAGTCAACAAAAAGGAAAGTATTCAGACTGTGCCAATTACATCATACTTGCACATATTGTAAAGGATAGTAAAGACACCAAAAAAGAATAACAAACTATTTCTGAAAATAATAATAGAAGTCCATCACACACAACCAAATATAAATAAAAGAAACTATGGTCTCTATATTCCACATTAGGAAACACAGAGGGAAACATTATATATTTGTTTTATTATGCTCTAATGATCTTGTATTGGCTGTCGTCAGAGCCAGGAGTTAAATGGATTTCTGGTTTGAACATGTACATTCCTGCTTAAATTTTTATGTAAACTCCATTCTTAGTTCCATTCCATTACTCATCACAAAGAAAAGTGATTCCAGTAAGCAGGTAATTCAGCATTTTATGCAAATGGACACCAAATAGGCCCCTAGGAATATCTTCAGCTAATTCTCTTGATTTAATTTTGTAGGATTAATGTATATTCACCAGTCTCTCTCTACTACATAATCAAATCAGTGAAGTTGAAGTGGTCTATATCTAATTCCATATTCTATAGCTTGATGAAGCAGGTGCTGAATTACTTGAGTATAATTTGGATACTCAATAACCCACAATATCCAAAAGAATCTGAAGGAGATCACTGAAATTGCAGTCTAGCATCATCTTTCCCCTGCTTGATCCCTTGCAGGGGTCACTTGCTTCCCTGATCCATTGCAGCTTTTATCCTACACTGAAGCAAAGGACAGAGAGCTAAGTAACACCTCTGTTTTGATAGGATTTAGCTACATCGACAGAGCTACAAGTCTTGACATACTTCTATGTTGTTTGTTGGATATGTATGGAATTCACAGTATCTTTTATCTTAATTATCCTATAAAGTGGTCTGCAAATGTAATATTGCCACTGGGATTTGTTCACAAAGTATACAGCATGATGGCACACACATTACAAGCTGGTGCCAAAACATAAAACCACAGCAAACCCCACCATCGCATATAAAATGTGACAGCATTAGTACAGAGAAAAATGTTAAAATACTCTTCTCAAACACAAATAACATCCCATTTTCAAAGCTCTGTGTTTTTCTCAGTGCATTGCTTGTTACTGATGTCTGTAGGAGGTCTGCATGCTGACTGAGAATAAAATAAATGAATCAAAACTTGTTTGAAGCTGAGGCTGGGAATAATTTTGCCCAAAGGATTACTTCTACTGGCCATCATCTGACTTGAAACTAATAAAGAAATATCCTTCCTATAAACCTGATTTACAGGACAACATGACTAGTGTTAAAAAGGAAAAACGGATATTGTTGGATGATGGAAGTCTTTACTAAATAACAGATGACACTGATGCTATAGGGCTTTTTTTATAAAAAGTTAAAGACTCACTTTAAAAGCACCTTGATGTTTGACTTCTGAAAACAACCTTAATAACTTTTATCCATTGCCTATTATTATTCTGTAGTTATCACAACAGCTATGAATTTCACTGAGGAAGAACAGAATTGTTCACAGAGAATAACCCGCCTTTGTTAATGGGTTTACCCTCATCAAGGTTAGATATGGACAAAAGGTGAAATGAGAGGGTATACATTCTGCTGCAACAGCAAAATGCTGAAATAATCTATTAAAATAGAGACTAATCAGTTCCCTTAAAGATGTTTTTACTCTATTTAAGAAAATAAGTTTATCCTCTGTCTCAACTGTAAGTAAAACCAGTACTTTACAGGCACAAATTCTCTGAGGAGCACATTTCATTTACAGACATGAGTAAGAGATGACAGCAATCTAACTAGTTTATTTTTATTTCTACATTATGATCTATTTCTTATTACTGCTGCAGCAAGAACAGGCACTATACTGAATTGGATTTTTCTCCCTAACCTATGCTGTTTAGGAACATTTTATCACAGAATCACAGAATCGTAGGGGTTGGAAGGGACCTCGAGAGATCATTGGGTCCAACCCCCCTGCCAAATATTCTTATATATATATAAAAATCTTTATATATATACTTGAATAGACTATTTAGTTGAACAACTGAGAAGACATTCTGTTAACATAGCAATTTATCTGCAAAATAAGTTTTGAATGAATAATACAGTTTTGACACTGTTACTGTGATAAAAGCATACTCTGTTAAAGTCTGCTCCTTGTTAGTATGTTAGTTGTATGGAGACTGATTAGTTTTGGCACCGCATTAGAGAAAGATAAGTCTAGCTGGATAGTGCTGTCTGCAGTGGTATTTACAACTATCTTGTTCATTCTGTTCTAACAGGGTGGGATAAAGGCATCTTTATTAGTATGGAGACTTATATTTCTATCACTTCTACCAGTCCCAAAATGCTCATTGATTAACAGACTATACTCTCTACCTTCTCTTGCCTGTTTGCCATTTGACATCTTCACTATGTCTTACCATGATGCCTTTTCTGATCTCAAATCCCACTGGTAAAAGCAGCATTCAGACTGTCCAAGAATCCTGCATAGATGGAGCACACAGTGATGCACATCGAAATTTCTATGGAAATCCAGGTCTTCGGTTTGAGTTTCAAGAAAAGGAAACGTCCAGATAAGGATGTGACCCTAAACAGGCTACTCTCATCTTTCTCAGTGTATAGAAAGTCTGTGCAATCTGCTAAATTCAGGACTACTGCTCCTAGTTGTCAGTTCACTTTATGTCAGGTGTACGCCCCAAAAATTTCTCTTTGCTTATTTTTTCCCTTGAACCTTTGGCGATTTTGCTCCAGCATAAATAGCCAAGACTTCAAATTCCATAACAACATTAGAACAAGAAAGTACAGAACCATTGAATATAACCTGAAAAACAGCAATGCAGAACCAAAAAACAAGGCTTTTACAACCTCTTCTAAAGCTAGACTTCTTAACTGATCAATTTGCTAATTAGAAGTAATAATAAGACAAAGAGATAGGAAATGATGCAAGAACGTTCTTTCAGTTGTTGTTGTAGTCCTGTAAGACAGTATTGTCATTGCTAGTAACAAGCTGTAGATTTTGCACCTGCTTTGCAACACCTCAAGGTTGATTTCTCAGGTCTTGTCTGAAATTTCCTTGCCTGCATGGAGTTTTGATTTAGCTTCTTTAGCTGCAACATTTTTTCTCTGATCAGGTGACTATGGCTTTATTTGTTGGGTTTTGGTACATCCCTTATATTTGTTTAGATTTGCATAAACCTGTGGTATAATCAAAGGCGTTATATATACAGTAAAAAATAATTATTCTGTGTAGAATTAAATATTTATGAATGTAACATAATAGCATATTGATGAATTTAACATAATAATAATAATAATTTCTACAACACTGTAGAAATTGGATAATAAGCAAATTAGCAATGGTCATTAAACCAAACCAAAACAAAACAAACTCCACAAAAATTGGCTTGGGAGTTGGATAAAAGATTTTAAGGGTAACTAAAAGAAAAAATGTTCAGAAGAAAATATAACATATGTAAACCAAAATATATAATAAATACAGGTAAAAAGTGATGTTCCAAATCATTGAAGAAAGAACAAGGAAAAAAGAAAATGTACAAAATTAGCCCAAAGTGGAACTGAGAGTAAGGAAGCAGAAAAGATCAACACCATAGTCCATAGTAGAAGAATTCAGGACCTCAAAAACTTACTAAACCACTCTTTTCCCTTCTTTTTGAGGAGGGGTGCTGCAACCTTAGGATGTAAAAGTGCAACATAAATACAAAGGAAGGAGTGGATACTTGAAAGTGTTTGTGTGACATTTTTACATTATACTTATACTGAGACTTTTGTATTGATTTGATATTTTGGACTGTGAATGGTAACTGGACTAACCATATGAACAGTCTAAATAAAAGTAAATTATTATTTTAAAATTAACTGCATTGGTGGCTTTCTGTATCAGGTAACATTAAGTAGCTGCTGGTTTTCTAATCATGTCTACATAAACTCTAAATAAGTGGTGCACACAGAAAGATCATCTTTTGTTTCTCATCCAATATTTGTTTTCTTTTTTTTTTCTCAACAATAGCAGTTTTTGATAAAATATTACTAAAAACATTTTTTTACCCCATTTCTTCTGCTTAAAAATTCCCAAAATATTCAAAATCAGGCAAAATAAAATTAAATAGAAAAACTATATTTTATTATTTTATTACATTGTGCTTTGATTTGGGAAGATTGTGACTGAAATTTAACTTAGTTATTTCAATAAAACCAGGAAATATACATAAAACTTTTATATCTTTGTGACAGAAGATCCTGAAATAATCATACTGCAAAGTAAAAAATAATGTAAGAAATATAGGAATATCTAAATTAGTTGCAGAAGATAATAATAATCAAAGGCAATAAGAAGATAATAATAAAGCACAGCAGTAACCTTAACACTGGATCAGCACAACAATCTGCTCAGATGCTGCACTTGAATAAGTACTTGAATACACTTTTTTTAAAGAAGAAATTCTAAAAATTGCTATCTAAAAATGATCTTGTTACATCATGTTTAAGCCTAGAAAAATTTCAACATTATTTTGTATATTGTCTCCTGTTCTCATTAATAAACGTTTAAATTGTGCAAATCCTCTAAAACACCACTGGGAACAGAACAATAACAGCTACCTAATAAACTGAAAACAGAACTAAATTACAAGATTATAACCTGTGTACTTGAAAAATTTCATTAACAGCCAGAAAATCACAATTTCAAAGGCATATATCAGCCTCTGGTTTTGAAGAGTCACTTCTGCTTTAGTATCTTACACTGAGTTATATTCTAGCAATATTGCACAGGCCTTCCAAATGCCATGGCCTGTGATAAACATGCAAAATACTCTCAAACCAAAGAGAGAGAATATGTACAATCACAGGTTTTCAAATTAAGCTTTCTATTCTTTGCAGTAATACATTCTCATGACATTTCTATTTCATATACAGCCTTTCACATGCTCAGCATGATGCCGCAGAATTTGTATTCAAAATTTTCTTATACTTCAACCCCCCCCAAATCTTAAGGAAACCTCAGGATGGAAACGTTTAGGCAACTACGCAGTGTTTCAGCTACAATGCTAACAAAAATGCGTAGCGTGGGATAGATATCTGTGTCAAATTAGATTGCTTGTCTTTAAGAAAGGTTTTTGCACTGGGCTTTGATATTAGATTGTAGGTGTAAAATGGTCTCACAGAGAATTCTCCCAGTAAATTAGACTCTTCAAAAAATCCATACTTTAATAGAAAGTAAACATGATTGCTATTACATTTCATTTTCTGTACATGGTTGAACTTTGAAACAACTACTATCAAGTGCAGTAGCAGGAAAAAAAAACTCAATAAAAATAAAATCCTGTGGATTACAGTAAAATCCCAGAGAAACCTCTTCCCCTAGTAGAAGTATCTGTGATAATGAACAATGGCAGAAAAAACAAATATCCTTGACCTCCTTCTTTTATGAATGCAAGAATAACAAAAAGATGAGAATCAATAGATTGTTTTGTAAATAAAGCCATCCCACAGATGTTTAACTTACATGATCTTGCTGAAGGTTGGCATAACAAGAAGGTAACTAGCTCATGAATACCAAAAAAAAAAAAAAAAAAAAAGTGCTAGGTTCCTTTCAGCTACATAGCAAAATACTACTGTCTCCATCATTCTTTCCTCTTGTCCCTGAACAAATCAGACCTAATGGAGCCATGAAGATCTAGTGACAAAGAGAAGAATGCAGCCCATTAATTTTGTTAGTAAGTGTTCCATTATGGTTCCATTAGTTTGATAGCTCAAGCAGCAGCTCCAGCTACAGATAAAACATCCCATATGTGTTTTCTTTCACAGAGCTACTGTGTAATTAGTAGTGGTCCTTATTAAAGTTACCAAATTCAGAAGTGTTCATTTAGATAGAAAGTATATTATTAAAAAATCTGAAAACACGTAAATGACAATTATTTTACTTTGTGAGGTTTAAACAGTGAAAATAGACACTCAAAAGAGATGCACGTATACCACACAGATATGCACAGACATAATCACAAAATAAGGTATAAAAGAGAAATGTACTTGAAATGCAATGTGTAATTCCCAGAATGAATAAAATGTGCATGTTAGCACAAAGTAACTATCTGAAATTATTATAACAATTGTGACTGCTCCAGTCCAACACGGGTTTGCAATTTAAGCTATTCATATCAGAAAAGGTGAGCACAGTCACTGCATTGTAATAAAAGCTCAGGTTATTTACTGAACTGAAAAAATGTAATGTACTAAGTGTCAAAATAACTGGGCTGCATTCACATTTGTTTGACATGCCTATGTCAAACTTGAAGCTACAGGAGTGCTAAAGGAAGGGAATGGTCACTGAAAACAGAATATACTTCACATGTGAGATTTTTCTACAGTTAGCTGTACAGAGAGAGACTAGTTAGTGTTGAACCATGACTTACATTCATAAAGCTAGTGGAGATTTAAAGGAACTCAGTATAAAGCAATGTCTTTTTTATTCAATTCTTGAAGAAATCAGCTGCCAATGTCATTTACTAAATTAAACAGTAACAGGCTTGGTACAAGTATTCTACGAGCTGAATTCTATCTCAAAGCATTTTATTGAAATTGTCAAGGATATATTATTGAAAGGGACACTATAGCTATTAACTTCTTCATTTATTCCCAGTTCCTCCTCTGTGTTTACTAAGGACATCTTTTTAAAATAGAGGTTAGCATATCACACAACACTACTCTTTTATCTTCAGTAAATATAGCATTCTTAGAAATTATTCTTTCTTGCTTATGATTAACAAAACCATTATGCTGAATAGGTCTACAAAAAGATTTACAAACCAATCTGATATTTATTTTAGATTTCTAGTAATAAAAATGGGTTGTGAATTTGGTTAGTGCACAGTATGATGTGCTTTGCATGATCCATACACATAAATATCATTTAATACTTAAAAGCTTTTTAATATTTCACTGGGTGATGCAAAAAATTCCTAGAATAAATAGGATTGTCACTAAGTCATGTAACTCAACAGAAGAACAAAATGTACTAATAGCTTTCATGAAAGAGTCGTACATTAAAAAGCAGTAATATATTTGCAATTCAATATTTTAAGAATTGATAAATCAAGTGACAGGACACAATTATTAAAACACATTCATTATCTTCACCCAGAGAACATTAGCTATATCCCAAATCTATGCACATTAATTATTCAGGAATACATAAAAGCTTTCAGTGTGACTTCCTGTTCAGCAACATATTGTGTCAGTGCCACGGAGTCAGAAGAATGTCAGGCTTCGTGACATTTCTCAGCTTCCTACACTGATACTGATTGTGTGCATTGTCTTTCCTGACAACAGTTAGGACACCACACAGAAATACTGTACATTATAAATTAAGTTGATTTCCAGTTTTCTTTCATTGCACATCATTTAGTTTCATTCTAGAGTGTTGGCAAATGCAGCAGTACAGTGCAACGAGCATGAGGGAAGGAGACACAGAGCAGCTCTGAGAGCTCACTCGCTGCCCAGGGGCTCCATTTGTCCTGTTACTGTGCCACTCCTCTGTGGACACAGAATCACAGAATCACAAGGTTGGAAAAGACCTTGAAGATTGAGTCCAACTGTTCCTGTGCTATGTTAAACCATATCCCTAAGTACCTCATCTACCCATCTTTTAAACACATCCAGGGATGATGACTTAACCACCTCCCTGAGCAGCCTGTTCCAGTTCCTGATAACTCTTTCAGTGATTTTTTTTCCCTAACATCTAATCTGAATCTACCCTGGCAGAGCTTTGTGCTATTTCCTCTTGTCCTATCACCTGTCACCTGGCTGAAGGAACCATCTCCTGCTTCTCTACAACCTCCCTTCAGGTAGTTGTAGGTGGTGATAAGGTCTCCCCTCAGCCTCCTCTTCTCAAAGCTAAATATCCCCAGCTCCCTCAGCCGGTCCTCATATGATTTGCCCTCCAGCCCCTTCACTAGCCTTGTTGCCCTTTTCTGAACACACTTGAGGACCTTGATGTCCTTCTTATGGTGAGAAGCCCAGAACTGGACACAATACTCGAGGTGTGGCCTCACCAATGCTGAGTACAGGGGCATTGACATGATTCATCCCCGCAGGCTGGTGCTTGAGCAGAAGGAACTGTGCCCTCTGCTCCATCAGTCCTTCTCTGTGGTGCTCTGTGCTTCCAGGAGAGCCTGACAGAGGTATCCCAGCACTGCTCTGGCCACGGAGATTTACTGTGAAGCTCTGTGCATTACGGGGGGTGAGCTGTCCATATTCCTGCTCTGCTTCCACTGCACACTCATGGATGAAGCAGGCCCTAATGATGAGCAGCTACTGTTGCAAAGCTGAGCAAAAAACTAAGATGACAGATCAAATTCCACCAAATTTCCAGAAGTATGACTGTGCCAGGGATCACATACACACAAGCTGGGAGAGATGACATGTCAGACTCCTTCAGTATAAACAAAAGGAAAGGAAGTACTCCTACTGTCAAAAGGAAACAGTAGGCTAGATACATCCGAATTCTTCTTCAACACAAGTGATATGAAAAAACCCACACAGTAGTTCCCTCTTGCATCTAATTTATATTCTTCATGTTCTTTCTAAAAGCTCACGGAAGTACCTGATCTCATAGTTCAAAAAAATCAGGGATATTATGAACTTAGAGATGTGTAAACACTAAGGTATGTCATGAAGAACATCCCATCCTGCTGCTGCCTTGTCTGCTCTGTAAGGAGCTGCTCCAGCCTGAGTGGCTACATCAGTTAGGATGGAACACTGGGACAGCACTGGGAGCAGCACACCCCAGGCGTTTGGGAAAGTTCATTACTTTAATTTTTACTTAGCAGATACCTGGCAGTCAGTCAAGATCACATGACAGTATTTTTCAAATGCTGAGGTTGGGGGCGCGGCGGGGGGGTGGGCAGGAGGAAGACAAAGTAAAGAAGGTCAGCAGTAGCCAGGACAGTTAATTCAAGGGTACTCTTAATTAAAACTAAATGTTACAACACCTTATGATACTACAATTGTTACCGGGCAAAGCAAGCCTTTTCCAAAGCTAGGAGAACTGTTTATAAATTTACAGTGACAATAGCTTTTATGCTCAGCAAATAGATCTGTCAGCCTACTCACAGCTTCTCTGTTTTTACCACACATTTCAATAGTTTTAGTCTGATAGAAATGAGATTGTCACAATACAGTTAATAATTTTTTTATTTTATTTTCTCTTACCTTAAAAACACAACTTTTCAATAGACTATTCCACTTAACGAAATATTTCAAAAAATCCTACTGTGAGACTTGCTTATATTTTCTTCTAAAATGGCATACAGAATCAGTTTGACTTACAGAAAACATGCTGTTGGCAATATGAGCTATGAAAAGCAATGGGGAGTAAATATTCAATGAGCAGCTAGGATATCAAAATGTCATTAAATAGCTGCATGATATGTTATTAAAATTATAAAAGACTTTTTAATAGAGGTCTTTGTGTGAGGTTGGCTAGAGCTCATCTAAAATGGTAAATTTCATCAAGATAATTGTGTATATGTAATCTCCCCAAGTTGATATACCGGGGAAAAAAATCAAAACAAACAGTACAAACCAACACATAAACACTTTAAATATATAAAAAAGATTTTTCTCATCCTAATAGCTATAATAATAACAACTGTGAATTTAAGAATGCTTAAATACTTCCCTTCTTGTCTTTATCTGATTTATTTTATACTTTTCTTAAAACTATGCAGAAGGGATTAAAGGTACTAAATCCAGATTTTATTTTATTTGAAAAAAATATCTCCAAAACATTCTTTTTTTTTCCCTAGTCAATCTAAGTATTATTTAGCATTCTCTGTTTTTATGATATTGTGACATTTGTCAAAATAGAAGGCTTCTTGATATAATTCAAATTATATAGCTATTCTTTCACTTCATAACAGAAATTGTGATTAAATAATTGACACTATATAGTTATGAATATAATTTCCACATCCTCCATACTAATACTCTTCATATTCACTTTTTTTTTCTTTAGTTTGCTCCTCATTAGCTTAAGATAATGGCACAACAGGTTTTTCCTGCGGAAAAAAAGCTTCACAAAAATAAATCAGAAATATAGTAAGATGCATATACTTAATCAGATATTGTTGCAGTTCTATATAATCTGGAGTCTGCAAGGATTGCACTTCTCATGTGAGAGACGAATGTTTAATTCTCCACAGGAAACTCCCTCAGTGACGAGGCATCTGTGCTTATGGAGAATCAAATTTTGTAGAGAAGTGACCATGATGGATCAAATCACCAGACCTGGCTCACACACCTGGCAGCCCAAGTACAGTGATCCAGAAGAGTATCAGAGGACCAACAGTGATGCAGTGACCAGTGATGCAACTCCCCTTTCTTATGAGAGCATCAGAAAAACTAGGCAGGACACGAGGAGCCCACATATGAGCTTCCTGACCATTGCATTAGAGATCCAGTTAGCTGGCCTAACCAGAGATACTTTCTGCCATTTGAAACATCCCAGGAAACCTCCGTGGCCCCTGTACCACACTCTTCTTCAAAGGCCTGTGCGATATCTTCCATAGGCACATAAATGTCTCAAATTCACTAGGTTTTGTCTTGCTCTCTCGTCTTCTTTAATGTATATTTACATAACGAAACAGGATACTATAAATCGCATAACTGAGTCACAGACTGCATCCTTTCAAAATAAAAGGTTACCTTCCTCATTAGCCAGATACAGTAACCAGATTTAATCCTCTACCATCAAAAGCTATATTTATCTCAATGAAATATAAAGACTTGCTCTTAAGCTATACAGCATGAGCAAGAAAGTAGTGGAAGACTAATGAATTCAGTTGCCTGCAGATTGAATAAAATATTCTCTCATAGTCATCATCAAGCCGTAGTTCAACAAAGCATGTGCTGAACTTTAAATATTCAAGCAAAACTCTTGAGCACATTATTAAAATTAAGTAAAATAAAATAAGATAAAATTAATGCAATTTCCATTGAGCTGATGATCCAGATTTATTAACTCTTTAAATTACTCATTTTTTCAGATTATATGTAGCTATTAGGCTATTTTAGCAAGGTATAACTGCTCAGGACTGCCAGGTCATCAGTACAGGAAAAGGATGAAGACATTTAGGATCTGAAAGATCTAAATGTTAAAACTTAACACTACTAAGACTAAGTCATTACACAGAGCTCCTTTCACTTCCAGTAAGAAAATCAATGTAATTAAAATTCTTTTTAAGTACTTACCTTTACCATCTCATTCAAAATATGCTGCAAATCCACAATTTATTTTGTACCTCAGTGTTTAAGGGAGGAGGGGAGACAGACAGAAATCACATTTTTGGTCAGCAGCAGACTGTATATCCATCACCATTGCTACAATGCCTGCAGATCCAAGTACTGTCTCTGAAATTAGCTGAGGAGACAGCAGCAGTGAAATGTGCAGACAGCAGTCTGATACATTTTTATCAGTCTGCTCTGGAAAAATACAGTTCTGTATGTTTACTGAGTTGTCTGATTCTGGATCTTAGCACTCAAAGCAGATGAAAAAAGAAAGATCCAAATTTTGAGACCATTACAAATAGTTCATCTTTTAGCTTGCTTTAGAATACTAAATTTCCATTCAGTTAAAGGCAAAGGTGATGAAAAGATGGCCATTGCAATTGCTTTGTGATGGAGTTCTGGAAACCTCCCTGTAGCATCTTTGTTCTCCCTCTACTGCACAGTTCAAACCACCCAGTCTGAGCTTGGTAACATTCTTTATTCAAAAATATTTTGTATATTTTCTTGTTCAATTATTCTAATGCTTGTCATTCTATAACAGTCAAAACCCACCCTTCAACCTGCAAAGAAAGGCTTCATTACAAATTTCCTTAAGTTTTCATGCTATCTGGAGTCACAGAATCACAGAATCGTAGGAGTTGGAAGGGACCTCCAGAGATCATCAAGTCCAACCCCCCTGCCAAAGCAAGTTGCCTAGAAAGGTCACACAGTCACACACAGGCAGACATGAATCTGAAGCTGCCTTGTCCTCAGAAGTCTCAGCATTTGGTGTTATGCATCATTAACCCATTTGAAGAGTAAATAAATCTCAAACTGGAGGTTGCCACACTGTAGACACAAGGATGTGATTTTAGCCATGAATCAAATACATATCATGAGTCAAACTCATATTATTCTAAACCCAGCAAGTAAGAAGATGAAGATTAGTTTCTAATGATAATGGAAAGCATGGTTCTTATGAAAACAGGATAAATGCATGAGATATGGGGAGGAGGGGAAAGGAAGATTTAGATAACACCGAAACTTTGGAAGGGAGTTTAGAATTGTTTGAACAAACTGATTTCTGAAGTTAGAAGAAAGATTTCCTCCCCAAACTTCAGTAACGATGTAAATTCAGTGAGCATTAGCAACAACTAGAAAACATTCCCAATTAGTACTTATACATTAAGTAAGAGAGCAAGAGCTTCAAACTTATACTGGACAAGAATAACCTTCAGCATCCATTGCAACAGCAGTATCCAATGTAGCACCTGCTATGTTCTACAGCAAGGCAGCGCTCTTTGCAATCTTGGAATATTTTGCATCACTTTTCTTCATAGTGTCTGACACACCTCTGCAGAAATTAATTCACAGTTATTGCAAAGCTTTCTAGTACACAATTGTGTAAGAAACTTTTCATGTATGTGTGTATCTCTAGATAAGAACCTGATGCTCTCCTTTATGAAAAGTCTGGTTACCATTCCTGAGTTACTTCTCCTCTTGATGCTATTCTGTCAGTCTGGTTACCCTTCCAAAGTGTGTGCCAAGAATGGAGGAACCTCCAGCTGAATTTAACTACTCATCTTCAAGGCTTCCTAACTGCTGACTGGTAGCAGAAAGTCCTACTAACATTCCTCCACTGCTGGGCAGAGCAGGACCCAGCTCTGGTTCCCAGACTCTTTGTTGCGTAGCTCCATTATACAATAGGAGAGGGATCCACTATAAATCCCACAGCCCTCTCTTATGATGAAGGTTGGAGAGCAAGATATAATCACAATCACAGTATGGATGACAAGGGATATATAAATAATTTCCAAGACAAATTTCCATGTTCAGCCAAATGGTGAATTCTCCAAGAAAAAAGCTAAATTCTGCGGCATCTGAACAAATATTTAATTCTCTGGCCACAAAACACCACCCCAGATCAGATCTTCATTTAGATTAATGGGACAATGCTATCTTCCCTGTTACTTTCTTAAACCTCATCTAGACTCAGGAAAGTCGTCTCACTGTCCGATTGCAATGCAAGCAAATTCCTGTGGGCGTCCTTTTTGGTGACCAGTGATAGAAGCCAAGGCAACAGTATGAAGCTCTGACAGGGCAGGTTTAGGTTGGATATTAGGAAGAGGTTCTTTACTGAGAGGGTGGCTGGGCACTGGAACAAGCTCCCAGGGGAAGTAGTCACACCACCAAGCTTGACTAAATTCAAGAAGCATCTGGAAGATGTGGTCATGCTCTGACTTGGCTGGCCCGCTGTGGAGCCTGGAGTTGGAGTTGATGATCCTTACGGGGGCCTTCCAACTTGTAGATTCTATGATTCTATGATTCAGTCATAAAGAGTAAGGATTTATAACCTGTTGCCCTGAGACATGTAGTAGGCACTGTGCCACAGGCTAAGTTTTGCAGAGACAAGCCAGAGACTCCTGATGTAATAGGAACAGACTCCATGGAACGCACTGGGGGAAAAAAGAGCTGTCCCTCTAAGGTGACACAACCGATGGCCCAACTGAAGTCCTTCTGCATGAATGCATGCAGATGGGCAATAAAACAGAGGAGCTGGAAGCCACCATGCTACTAGAAAACTACGACACAACGGCCATTATGGAAACTTGGTGGAATGAATCACATGACTATTGTGGGATTATGATGTAGCCATCATGTGGCTACTGATGGCTACAAACTGTACAGAAGGGACAGATGAGGGACCTGGTGGAGGTGTTGCCCTCTACATTAAGAAATTGATAATGTGGCTACTCTTTAAGGATGCCTTTCTGAGAGCTCAAGGGCTCTCTGTCCCTCTGAAGTGGGCAGGAGGGGCAGGAGGCCAGCATGGCTAAGCAAGGACCTGCTGGTCAAACTGAGGGAAAGGAAAGGCAAATACAAGCTCTGGAAGCAAGGGTGTGTAGCCTGGAATGAATACAGGGATGCTGTTCGGACTTGCAGAGACGGGATCAGGAAAGCCAAGGCGCAGATGGAACTGAACTTGGCGAGGGATGTTAAAAACAACAAGAAGGGATTTTACAGCTACATTGGCCAGAAGAGACAGGCCAAAGAGAACATACCCCCCTTGGTAAATGAGAAAGGAGAATTGGCTGCAACTGATGAGGAGAAGGCTGAGGTACTGAATGAGTTCTTTGCCTTGGTCTTCTCTGGCAGCCAGGATTCTCATAATTCTCAGATCCCAGAACCTTGTATCCCTAGAACTCCAGGTGGGAACTGGGGGAGCAAATCCCCCCCCCACTGTAAGAGCAGAGCAAGTCCGTGACCGCCTCATGAGACTGAATGTCTACAAGTCTATGGGGCCGGATGACATGCATCCCAGGGTCCTGAAGGAGCTGGCTGATGTGGTTGCTGAGCTGCTTTCCATCATATTTGAAAAGTCGTGGCTGTCAGGAACGGTCCCTGGGGACTGGAAAAAAAGGTCACATCACTCCCATTTATAAGAAAGGGAGCAAGGAAGACCCAGGGAATTACCTCTGTGCCTGGGAAGATCATGGAACAGATCCTCCTGGATGACATGTTGGAGCACATGAGGGAAGAGCATGTGATCTGGGACAGTCAGCACGGCTTCACCAAGGGAAGGTCGTGCCTTACCAATCTGGTGACCTTCTATGATGGAGTGACAGCATCAGTAGATAAAGGGAAGGCAACCGATGTCATCTACCTGGACTTGTGCAAGGCCTTTGACACAGTCCCCCATCACATCCTTATCTCTAAATTGGAAAGATGTGGATTTGATGGGTGGACCATCCAGTGGATAAGAAACTGTTTAACAGACCGTAGCCAAAGGGTGGTGGTCAATGGGTCTATGTCCAGGTGGAGGCTGGTGACAAGCGGTGTCCCCCAGGGGTCTGTCTTGGGACCGGTTCTCTTTAAAATCTTTATCAATGACATCGATGATGGAATTGAGTGCACCCTCAGCAAGTTTGCAGATGACACCAAGCTGAGTGGTGTGGTTGACACTCTAGAAGGAAAGGAAGCCATCCAGAGGGATCTTGACAGGCTGGAGAGATGGGCCCGGGTGAACCTAATGAGGTTCAACACTGCAAAGTGTCAGGTGTTGCACTTGGGCCGGAAGAATCCCAGACATAGATACAGACTGGGAGAAGAGCTTCTTGAGAGTAGCCCTCCTGAGAAGGACTTGGGGATTCTGGTGGATGAGAAACTTAACATGAGCCAGCAGTGTGCTCTTGCAGCTCGCAAGGCCAGTGGTATCCTGGGCTCCATTAGAAGAGGGGTGGCCAGCAGGGACAGGGAGGTGATTGTCCCTCTCTACTCTGCCCTCGTGAGGCCCCATCTGGAGTACTGTGTCCAGATCTGGGGCCCCCAATACAAGAAGGATGTGGAACTTATAAGCAGGAGGGGATTCAACTTTTTCAAAGGATAGACAATGACAGGACAAGGGGGAATGGATTAAAACTAAAGGAAGGAAGGTTTAGATTAGATATTAGGGGGAAGTTTTTTACAGAAAGAGTGGTGAGGTGCTGGAACAGGCTGCCCAGAGAGGTAGTGGATGCCCCATCCCTGGAAGTGTTGAAGGCCAGGTTGGATGGGGCCCTGGGCAACCTAGTGTAGATCCAGGCCTAAGGTTGGTGGCCCTGCCTGTGGCAGGGGGGTTGGAGCTCTGTGATCCTTGGGGTCCCTTTCAACTCATACCATTCTATGATTCTATGATATCCCTAGAGAATAGTCATGAGCAGGTTGAAAGCTTATGTGTAAGAATTAGGGATCACAACAACAAGGGGAGTCTTGTGGTGGGGGTCAACTACAGGCCACATGATCAAGGGGGACCTATTGATGAAGCCTTCCTGCTCCAGCTCCAGGAGGCATCAAGCTCCCAACCTCCCAATCTGCTGGGGGATTTCAACCACCCTGATATCTGTTGGAAAAGTAGCATGGCAAGCTGTAGGCGAAGAGGCTCCTGGAGTGCATAGAGGACAATTACTTCAGACAGGAAATAGACAGCCCTACTTGAACAGAAGTGATATTGGACCTGATTATCACCAATGTGAATGAGCTCATCTGGGATGTCAAGATCAGAGGCAGCCTGGACTGCAGTGATCATGCACGGGTGCAGTTCACTGTCCTCAGGTCTATGAACCAAATGAGAAGTGTAGTCAGGACCCTGAATTTCAGGAAAACTTACACCCAGCTCTTCAAGGAGCTAATCAATAGGACTACCTGGGAAATGGTCCTCAAACAAAAAGGGGTGGAACACAGCTGGTAGATCTTTAAGGACGCTTTCAAAAATGTGCAAGAGCTCTCGAACCCCATGTGTAAGATGTCAGGCACGGGATGCAAGAGACTGGCACGGCTGAGTTGAGACCTGCTGGCCAAACTAAAAGGCTGGATGGAACTACACAGGCAGTGGAAGCAGGGACAGATATCCTGGGAAAAGTACAGGGATGTTGCCCAATTTTGTAGGGACAGGTCAGGAAGGCCAAAGCGCAGTTGGAGCTGAACTTGGCAAGGGATGCCAAGATAAACAAGAAGGGCTTCTACAGGTACATGTACCAAAAAAAGGAAGGTTAAAGAAAGTATACACCCCCTGATGAGTGACAATGGAGAACTGGTGACAGGGTGTATATCAAAATATAAGTACACAGAAATTGAGATATTCTTTTAAAAGTCAACATCTTCTCAAAGCTATGATAATCCTTAAAAAGTTCAGTCTTCAGTTACCATACTTTAGTACATTCTAGATATTAATTTACATAAGTACAAAACACATGTAAGATTTTCCTTTTTTGGAGCGTCATAGACATGAAACTACCAAGAAAGAGATAGCAGAATGTCTATTATGTCAAATTGCATCTTACTTTAAATTTATTACTGCTACACAAACAAGATTGAGCTGATTTGATGATTATCATTTGAGATTTCATACTTAGAGCCATGTCAAAATTAATCCCCATTTAATGAGGTGGTTTTTTAAAAGGGTTTAAAATTTCAGAATTCTAAAACATGCTCATTATCTATTTGTAAGTAATTAAAAATGATAGCTTATAAATAAGTTGTGATTGGATCCTAAAGCCATGTCAGAAATAGTGCTCAGATGACAGCCTGTCAGATAATTTTATGCTTGACACATGCACTCTGTTGATCAATAAATAGTGACATTTTTATTATTCTTTTTAAATATGAAAGTTGAAATTTCTGCCATCACAAGTACTTTTCCTTTCCTTTTCCCTCCTAGTTCATGACACATTGACATCATTCACCTGAGCACTAGAAAATCATTAATTACTCAGTTTGAGTCCTCCAACTTCTCCATTATCAAATGCCACTGTTACAACGTGAGAGCCATAAATTGAACAGAAAAGTAACCAACATGCTCATGAAGCTTTAATTTTTCTCTCTTTGACAGAGGCACTAACATGATGAGCTATGGCATTTCTGTGTAAAATCCTTTTTGCATTTGGAGTGTGTCACATTATATCAGTCAGGAGTCAACAAGTTTCTCATGACATCTCTCCCACAGGGAAAACTCGGGTGTGAGTTTTTGTTCGGTTTTGCTTTTTTAAGAGCATGGCGAGGATTATAGTAAAGGTTCTGAAAACTCCTGAGCCTTCAAAGTGTAGTATAAAAACTGTATTTAAAATAGACATTCAGAAATACAAAGTGCCCTTTATCTTCAATAAATAAGCCATTGGAAGCACTTAGTGTTTAAAAATGTGCCTGCTAACAAACACATCAAAATTATTTTTTGTTAATAATGGTTTTTTGTTGCTCTGCAGAAAGTCAATTAAATAGCAATAAAACAAATTCATATTAAATGTCAAAATAAAAATATCTTTGTTAAAGAAACCAGGGACAGTCGTAGAAAAATAAAATTTAAAACCTGATTTTTTTTTCATAATTTCTTTATTAATTCTACAATGCTTAAGGCTTTTTAAGAGTATAATTCTTACAATTGGTGTTTCCTAGAGAAAACAAAGCTACGCAGAACCTATTACAAACATATGTCTGTTTTTTTAAAATATGGATACGTTACATGTAAAAAGCCACCCTGAGCTTTGAATTTCTTAATGTCTTAGTTTCAGATGTAATTGGAACATTGACTGGAGTCTGGAACCTTTCCTCAAACTGATTAGTAACTTATTTGAAAGCTAGTTGCATTAAATTTGAGAGGACTGTTCCTGTAAACCAGTGCTATTCTTCATGTATAAGGACATCAGAACCCGACCCTAAGCTGTATTTCATTTTCTCTGTAAAATGAGAGATTTAAAAATAAAACCACGTAAAAAAACCCCAACCCAAAACAACACAACAATAACAAAAATTCCAAACAAAAAGAAACCCAACCATATTTATGGAAGATAGTAAAATATGTATATATCAAATTTCACGTCTTGAATCTTACTGGTTTCAACTATCAATTTATAAAGCACTATGAGCAGCAAGGCTTAATAGTATTACTACTCTGACATAAATAGATGACAGTCTAGTATTGCACCGAATTTTGTTTTTGATGAGGACTATCGTTTCCAATAGGCATAATATGGAACAATACCACAGATTGTCATGATTTATCTGAGAAACAAGAAAGCTTGCAGAATATACAGGAGATTCATGAATGTCTTTACTACATGGGCACTGCTTTTCATGGTACTTACTGAACTGCTAGGTAAACATACTCCTATTCATAGGGAAAAAAAATAGGAAGAAAATATTTAATGGATTTCTAGGTTTTCCAAGAAAAAAAAAAATCCCCCTCACATATTCTGATTTCTATTACAGAAATGAGAATGCTACTAAAAATCTTTTCAGCATTAAAAGGTGTTGATGACCTGAAGGACTTGTTTAGAGAACTTGTTTATCTACCAGAACAAAGCCTTATGCAAACAAGGAAGAACACTTGTTCCCTCCAAAATTTCTGAATCTCCTGTCCCTTTGTATAAGACAAGATATGAGTAGCGAGCAGCCAATTGCCTCACAGGCTTTAGACTCAGACAGCTATTAGAATACAGTGCAGACTATTGTAAAATTTACAAGCCTGACACAGAGCTTATTAGATTAAAGGGATATAATTGCATTTATTTCAATGGACTCTGAATTTAACCCTACTGGTATGATCCAGTGTCTAC
This sequence comes from Porphyrio hochstetteri, assembly GCA_020800305.1. NCBI lineage: Eukaryota > Metazoa > Chordata > Aves > Gruiformes > Rallidae > Porphyrio > Porphyrio hochstetteri. The sequence continues at coordinate 39,303,686 of CM036905.1, forward strand.
TGAAGCATATGGAAAGATACTTACAAAAGGAATCATAGTAGCCCCTACTCAGAGCTCCTTGGGTGGATGAAGAGAGAGATTCAAAAATTTTTATTATCATTATCCTTGCTTTATACTTTTGTATTTTTCCTAATTCCAAAATACTTGTTTTTACCTAGGAAAAGTTCACTGGCAATCACCTGAGAACAATTTTAAGTATTTTCTCTATATTTTGAATATGTATTGCAATCTCACCTTCTTTAGAGACTGCCTACATGAACATATCTCTGAACCAAAAAGAGGTGCTTGCATGCTGGGTGAATAATAAATCAAATACCTTAGAGTTTTTATAGCCCCAAATTAACATAAATCCTGAAACGAGACATAAGAAAAAGACTGATTTAACTTGTCAAATAATACTTTGTGCTGAAGTGCTCTGATGTCCAGAACACAAATTTGAGAAAGCAGTGATTACTGGTCAAGGTATTAACATTATTTGGAGATAGTTAAAGTACATATAAAATTTAAGAAATTGAAGTTAGAAAAATGAGTTTGAGAAAGCATCTAAGTATAAGCCTTGAGGTTAAATGAAGACTGAATTGTTTGTTTACTAGACCCTCTCCACATACATACTCTTGAAATCCTGTGAGAAATTCAGCAAGCTGGATTCTCCCACCTAACTCATTAGCCTAAACTGAAAATCTTGCTAAAGTCTGCAGACAGTCAGTGCTAACGGAAGACCTCAACATAGTGATGCAGACCTCTAGTAAGCTGCATGAGTCTTCCCCATTTCTCTGCACTGACTGTAGAGGGAGGCTAGGCAACTGTGCTATTAATTTGGGTGTCTCTGTTCAAGGCTTACAATTAGATTAAAAGAATCTGGGCTTTTATATTGACTTAAAAATCATGTAATGTTCTCCATTAAAATCCATCTGTTCAAAAGATATGCTTGAAATAAATGCAAGACATCATCTGACATTAAATTAGCTTCCTAAATGACTTGATACTAAATTTAGAGAGGAAACGGCAAAGCTCCCTTTGGACTTCACTGGCCCAGGACCAGTATACAGTAACTGACACTGCTTTTCCCAGTTTCATAAATAATTTGTGGTGAGTTTTTTTTTCAGAAAATTCTCAGAAGTCCTTCCTTATATACTACAATGCTAAAGTTGCAGGTGGAATACTGAGCATAGGTTACAGGGTTTGAAATCTTAGTGACCTTGAGTAGAATCAGTTTCCAAATGCAATTCGTTAAATGCCATTATATTACATGACAGCTCTGGGAGTGAGGGAATATGAGAGTAGTAAAGCCAAAGTCCCTTGGGGTAGTCAGATAAAATGTAGCAGAACCTGTCTAAATAACACATTTGTTATATCTAGTTTTGTTGCTTTAAAATGCTTTGCTAGGAAGCTGCTAAGCTCAGTGGAAGAAATCACCTCATCTCAGCCACTACAAAGCCATTGTTGAATAGTGCCTCTGTTCTAACCATGGCAACATACTGCCACCAAAAAATAAATAAATAAAAAACTTAGATGCAAAGCTAGGTTAAAAAGACTCATTCCAGAATTAAAACAACACATTAAAAAACAAAAGCTTCTTGGTTGACATTAAATCACTGAATTTTTAAAACTGTCAATTTAACCTCAGTTCTCAGGTTTACTTTTTTTTAGATTCCAGTTCCACTGCAGTAGATATGCCATGTTTTCTCTGTGGGACCACATCTGAAATGAGTCAGTCACTCTATACTACTCACAGTCAAAAGAACTTCATCTAAAAGTACTTTAAGATTGGATCTTTTGTACAAAGCCCGAGCCATCTGCAGCCAGTGAAGAATAAAAATATATTGAGGATTCACTGCCAGAGATGCAGTCGTGAGATGCAGAAATAATTGCTGGAAAATATCAGAAGCTGGTGTGGCAGGGAAAGTTTGGGTCTTGTCTGCTTTTAGCGAATTCTGTGTGTCCAACCTACATACTAATTTTATATGCTAGAGTACATAGAAAGTAAAAAAGCATCATAATTAAGACTATAATTAAAATAAGATTATAATTAAACATCATAATAACTGTTCCAACATAAGAAATGGCTGATTTTCTAAAAGAAAAAACAAAAAAACAAACAAAAAAATCAAATCAAACCAAAACAAAACCCACAACCCAACCAAAAAAACCAACCATGGCTAATGAATATTTTTATTTTATTTTTAGATATATGATAGTTACTGTCAACTTCTAGGTCACAGTGAAGCCTAGTTTTACGCTATGTAATGCTTGTAGTTACTTAGTTATATTGTTGTGTATGGTTATATTAAGCTAATAGGGACTATAAGTTTTATTTTTTTATAAGTCTTAAGTAAACTAGATGTTTTTCTATTACAGTTTGAAATAGAAAAAAAAAAGAAATATTGAGAAAAAAAATTTAAAAGTGGTTATACTTAAAGCTTTATTCTGGAACTCTGTTTCTGCAGGTAGTGCATGAATATTTTCTCCAAAATGAGTGTCCCAGATATACTCTTCTTGCAATTTATACTGTTCTATGAATTATAGAAGAATCTACACTGGCTATGTATGTTATTTTGGAAAAGTCGCTACTCTCCTTAGAACCAGACTGAAGTGAGGAAAACTGAATCATCCAATCAGTAGTCACAACATGCCATCATAGACTTGCTCAAGGGAAAAATGGAAGTTCAACATGAAAATAATCTTGAGGAATCAGCCTTCAGAAAGGTATGTTAAGCTAGGTTAAAAAGGACCAGGACACTATTTCTATGAAAACAACAACACTGATCAAGAGGGCCAAAACCTGAAACTTACAGCTAACTGGAACAAATTGTGAAAATATGGTTTGAAGAATGGTGTAGCCTTTCCAACTAATGAAATTCTTGTCATAAAAGTAGTTTCAGATTTTCAGGTGGTTTACTATGTTTTTACTAAATCATCAACATACCCTAAATTTCACAGAAGCTCACAAAAGAAAAAGAAAATAAACAAATAAATCTGTGTAATAGATCTCTAAACTTGATGTTTACAGAAGTTGTAGCATTTCTAAAGAGTAGTAAGACATAGACTGTAGAAAGGCTGGAACTGTCCAGTGGATCCAGTGCAGATCCCCAGATTTCTTCAGCTGGGGAAGCCTCAACTCTTTGCAAGTAGACTGCACAACAAGGCTGCTATCACGTCGCATGCATCAGGGAGTTCTCTGTTTAACATTGCTACTCATCTCTTCAAGGAGGCACTAATTTTCAGTTAATTTGGAAATGCTATGCCATCTGCAAATTAAATTGCACTTCCTATTTCACAAATACCAAGACTTAAATAGAAGGCACCTTTACTTTTTCTATTTAATATTACCTTTGATGCAAGAGGCATGGAATCCACAGCTTTCTTATTGTGCCTGACCATTTTTATTTTTGATCCTTTTTAATAAACCATAATGATCAGTCTATAAAGACCAATTTCTTAGAGTAAAGATGACTGGCATCTCTAGAGTCAATAGACCTCAGACTAACAAATTGCATGACTTCAAACTCATAATTTCCTGTGTACTTCCATGTCACCCATATTCATATTGTCACAGCTTGTGTCTTCATTGGGAACAGAGCTTTGCTCTTACATAGCAATAAATTCAAAGGCATATGAATACATGCATCATTGTATCCACAGTAAAACAGAACTGGATGCAATATAAATCAATAGCAGATAATCAAAGTCAGCAAGACAATAAGAAACTGATATTGTCCCCATTTAGTGCTCCCTAATATGTGTCTTCAAACTTCTATAATAGAATAAAAAGAACATCTTTTTTTCTGCCTGAAACATTAAAAAATACCAACTAGACCAAGGGAAAAATAATAAAAGTGCATGAAATAAAGAGAATACAGAATACAAGAAAGAAGGTAATTTCTCAAGTAACAGTAAGTAATCTTATGCCTCTGACAACCAAAATTCAATTTGAACAATGAGTTATTTAAGGCCATGAAAGGGCAAACACTTTACTTCATTTATTTGTTTTATTCCGTGTAGGATACAGCAAATAAATACAATTACTTGTAAAAAAGCCATTTTCCATTGCTATCATTTAAACCTTGAGGGAAATATTCTTAAACTCCTTTCACTTATGAGCAAACCCACTTACTGTTGTACACTCCTCCCTTTTCTCATTCTTCATAATATTCAAGAATTTTTTTGTGATGTCACAGATGCTGTACAGAAAACGAGTAATAATAGGCTTATTGTGACACAGATCTAGACTTTTAAGATTCTTTTAATTCATTTAAGATGGGGCATTTGTACAGCAATACAATAATTATTAAATAGATATGGAAATTCTTTCTTGTCCTGTTCAATTTGGAAATAAGTCCTGTATATCCTGGAAGCAGGATCAATTCCAAAGCATCTTAAGAAAATCTTGAAAGTTACTAAAAATGTGAAAAATTAGGAAGTTGTATATAATTCAAATTATATGAGGTTAATCACCAGAATTCAAACGTAAAGCTAATTCCACTGTGACTCACTGCATATTAATTAAAAAGGTTGAATATTTGGTATTTTATTTAGCAGTATCACAGCAAAGTATAAGCAGTGCAACCTGGCACAACAGTCTAAATCCAATTAAAGCATTCAGGAATATACTGACAAAAATAAATATAAGAAAGAATCTGTGTGTTGTTGGTAACTCCAGGCATTAACTACTTGGTCTCGACTGCCTTTACTGTTAATAGTGGCAGAGGTTAGGACCCTGCTGAATCACTGTCTACAGAATCCCTTTATCCTTCTCTTTCTCCATTTAGCATAGAGCACCCTTTTAGGTTATTCTAATGTTAACCTTTGGGAATAGCCACCAATGCCTTTTTTAGCCAATTTTCCAAGCAGGTGATTACAGCCATAGATTCAGGTTTTCCTATACATTGCTATGTAAATGCAAAAAAGATAAAAATGTATATTGTTGAAAGATAAGGTAGGTAACTGCCTGAAAAATATACTATTTCTAAATATTGGCTGTGATCATAAGGGACTAGAGAAGCAGCAAGTAAAGTGAACCTGCTGGTTTGAGAACAAATTATATTACTGCTTGATGAATGAAGGTATTCAAGAATGAAATAGTTGACCTTCATCTACTTGTGGTTAATACACATCCCCATACTTTGTAGAGCTTCTGTTACATCCAGTACTTCTAGTTCAGTAGTTACTGGAAAAGGGGAAGCATAATGCCTATTACTAAGAAGGGAAAAAAGGAAGACCCAGGGAAATACAGGCTGGTTATTCTCAACTCTGTGCCTTCAAGATCATGGAAACTATTCCCAGGCAAATGGACAATAATTCGTGACAGCCAACATGGCTTTCCTAAGGACAAATTGTGCCTGACATATTTGGTGGACTTCTGTGATGAGGCTACAACACTAGTGGGGAAGAAAATGGCTACAGATACCATCTACCTTAACTTCTGTCATTCCTTAAGGGTTGGTATAGGAACTAGCACACTTTAACATCTTTTTCTGAGACATGGAGAGTGGGACTGAGTCCCACTTGCACCATCAGCAAGTTTGTTAACAACACCAACCTGCGTGGGGCAGTTGACATGCTGGAGGAAAGGGATGACATCCAGAGGGACCTTGACAGGCATGAGAAGTGGGCCCGTAGGAACTGACTGAAGTTCAACAAAGCCAAGTACAAGGTCCTGCACATAGGTCAGTGCAATCCCAAGCACAACAACAGGCTGGGCAGAGAATGTATTGAGAGCAGCCCTGAGGAGAAGAATGTGGTAGTGTTGATTGATGTAAAGTTCAACATAATTTGGCAATGTGTGCTTGCAGCCCAGGGAGCCAACTGTATCCTGGGCTGCATCAAAACCAGCATGACCAGCAGGTCAAGGGAGGAAAATCTTCCCCTCTACTCTGCTCTGGCATCCAGCTCTAGGGTTCCCAATACAAGAAAGACATGGACTTTTTGGAGAGAGTCCAGAGGAAGATGACAAGGATGATCAGAGGGCTGGAGCACTTCTATGACAAGAGGCTGAGAGAGTTGGGCTTGTTCAGCCTGGAGAAAAGAAGACTGCAGGGAGTACTGCAGAAAAGCTGGAGAGTGACTACTAATCAGGGAGTGCAGTGATAGGACAAGAGGTAATGTCTTTAAATAAAAGAGGGTAGGTTTGGATTAGATATTAGGAAAAATTATTTACTGTGTGAGTGGTGAGGAACTGGAACAGGTTGCCCAAAAGTTTTGTAGATGCCTCCTCCCTGGAAGCGTTCAAGGCCGGGTTTGATGGGGCTTTGAGAAACCTGGTCTCATGGAGAGTGTCACTGTACATGCAAGGGGAGTTGAAATTACATTATCTTTGAGGTCCCTTCCAAGCCAAACCATTCTATGATTCTGTGTCATTTTTCCCTACAGCTGATAATTTTCCAATTACTTTTCACCTAATCTTCTATATCAGGCTATTATTTTTTACCATGTGTAGGCCAGTTCTTGAAGACCATTTTGGAAGCTAAAACATGCAGAAACCATATATGATCCTTATAGATAGCAGTAGATTAATCAGAAGAAAGAGCATGCTATTTTCATTCTGTTTTATCCTTGGGATCCTGTTTATCTATCAGTGTAGTTAAAAGTGTGGGTTAGCATTTATAAACCTAGAAACAATCTTGGGATGCAGCAATTTTAGCTGTTGCCTCTCTCTGCACTTCTCACAACTGTTGTAATTCATTGATGATTTTACCATCTGTCTCAAATGCTAAAATACTTGGTTTAAATATATAAAAGCCAGACAGGCAACTCCGTTATTACATACAAAGGATTCTCTAGCACTGTAAACACAAGCTTAAAAATTCCCACTGCCTTTGCAGTTCTACCTGTGCTAACAATTGTGAGAATGAACAGCTTGGCACTGGAGTGGCTTAACCTAGGCTTTGTCGTACAGTGAAAATTCCTCCAAAATTCCTCCTGGATTATTTTAAGGTTCTTTCTAAAGGAACTACCTTACTAGTTGGTCCATGCCATGGAAACATTTCAAAGAAAATCTGGGAATTCAATCATCAGTTGCCATCCATCTTACGGCTGATTAATCTTTGGCTGAAATAAAAAAAAAATAATTCTGTATATGTGAAACCCTTTGCTGCTTTCCCATCTATGTAGGGGTTTTGCTTGTTAATACAGCCCTGTAGGTTTGTTAAGCTAAAGAGCTAAATAAACCCTCATAATTACATTCCTGTATGTTGTAGACAAGATTTGTAATATCTGACAATCTATATACTGAATTTTAATTTTATTATATTAGCACATTTTACTGTATTGCCTGGTCTGTGTTACTCTGATATATTTAATTCTTCCCTATTATCTAAAACGTGATCATCATGCTTTAAGTCTGGTAAGTATAATCAGAAAAGAAATCAAAAACTGCAAGACCCCTGAAGTGTTATTTCTCATAACAACCCTTTTTTGTGCCCATTTTTAGTGTAACATTGAGCATCAAAGCATACATACTTTGTACATCATATTACCACATGATGGGCAATTGTGATATAGTGTGCCAAGAAAGGAGGGATAACACTGCGTGGAAAATCTCTATAGCATTTTTAGTGATCTTGTTCTAGCAGCACAGAAATGCAATCTAAAGTCCTACATCACAACTCGACAAAAATACATTCAATTCAATTTTAGAATAAATTGTTTCTGGAATAAGATTATCTGCCACATTTCAGCTCAGAAACATTTCTTGATATCTAAATCCCATCTTTTCACAAACAGGCATTCTGAGTAAGTTTGGCAGGATTTTAATTACAGAAGCACAGATAGGCCTCTAAGATAAGTTTTCAGTATTCAAATTTTGAAGGGACCACTTCATTTAAGACTCTGAGGGTGATATAAAATCTGAAATGACAGTTATGATTTTCAGGCATACTTCCCTCTATAGCACATACATTCTTCACACTTTTTAAAAATGAAGGCACAGTTACAGCTGCTGCCTACTGATCTGTGTGCACTGAGCAGCACATCAACATATTCGGCTTATCAGAACCGTTTGCAAGAGCATGTTTGTCAAGCAAAACTATCTCAGAGCATTAGGGAACTGACGTCTCAGTTGGATTACTTCACTAACTCTTCTATAATAGCATAGAAGAGTTATTTTAACTGAGACTATGCAAACAAAACCAAAAAATTCTCACAGACTGTTAAGCGAGTCAGAAACCTCAACACTGTGAAGCCTGAAATCGTTGCAGATTTGAAGTTCAATATGCAAATAAAAACTAGAAACAGTCAGAATACAACAGCAGGAAGAAAATTATAAGCTTTTATACTGGCCTGTTTCCAAAGTACAGGCCATATCTCAAACTACAAATGGGTGTTTTAACGCAGAATAAATACAATAAATTACTATGTTTTTATAGTAATATTCTTCAGTGAGTCACAATAAACTTCATAAGACAATATCATTATGCTCACGTTGTAGGTGTGGCAATGGACACAACAGGGCTCTCATGAGCTTTAAGCAAATACATTGCTGATTGTCATGTAGAGATCAAGCCTGTTTGTTTGTCACACAAGCTTGCCTCCAGACAAAATTGTCTCCTCATATATGACTTTCAGCCTGAGGGCATTTGGAGAACAAACTCATTGCACCAATGATCTCTCTGTTGGTCAGCCTTTTAGACCTCTGATTCCTCAACCTAAAATCCACCGTGCTAAGAGTTCTGCTTGCCTAAGGAAAAGACAGCTTTTCCTGAATTGCTTTGAAATTTCATATAAGCACAGGTAAAAAACAATATAGACTGGTAACTTATATTTTTATTATGCATTGTCAAAAGAATTTACAGCATTCCCACAGTCTGCGCAAGAAAAGAACTGTTGACATATCTATGAAATGTTTTAGATTAGGCTTGACTACTCCATCCTGATTAAGCTCTGCCTAGCAAACCCAGTCCTTTCCTCAAATTCATTAGTCAAGCAAGATTAAGAGACCTTGAGGAAACAAGGTGAGACATCCCAAAAACTAAAAATAGATTATTGGAAGAAGAGAATACAATACTATGAGTCAACTTTATTGTTATAAAATTCATCTTTTTACATTAGAATATTCCTAACACATTGCAATGCACTATATTTGTATACTTTATAAATAAATATAAATGTAATATACAGTCAGATCTTTATCAAAGAGCAAACCAATGACAGAAGGCTTTTCAGTGTGCTTTATTAAAAGCACAAAAGTGCAAATCCTTTTTTCCAGTGGTGTCTGTGGAAAAACTGAACAATATCAGTAAGGCCAGAGTTTTGCCAAGGTTCAAAGGAGGCAATCGTTTTGACTGGACTGTGACAAAGTAAAGCTAACTTGTATGGCACCAGCCAATTTTACAAGGGGTAAAGCAATTGACATTACCCATTTAAGGAATATAAAATGTGAGGGCAAGGACCCATATGAGTTCACCTTTTTCCATGACTGTCAAGTTATTCCGATCAAAAAGTATCTCAGCAAAATGTTCTGCACTTTCTTAAGTATTTGAAGCCCCTCAGCTGTAGCTCTGGCTGGCCTTTACTTAGCCCAAATTACTCCAACTGTTGTACTGCCATGTAGAAAAGATTGGCTCCAAATTAGTCTCTTCTGATATAAGATACCAGAAAAATCAATTGCTCAGTGCATTCATAATGACCTTCCACTCCTTTGAGCTTTAAAATTCCAAAAGTGCCATGAATCCCTCAAGGGTTTTTACATGTGTAAGGAATGCATTCAACCATCCTACCACACACTTACATAATTCCCAGTTGAATTGGAGGACTGTATCAAGAAAATAATACCATGAATATTTCAAAGGGCCTGGTTCCCTTCTCAGAGTGGGCAGCAAATAAAGATAGGTAACAGAAAGTGCTAAGTCCAGGAGCCCCTGTACCCCTGTAGTCATAGAATCATAGAATCATAGAATGGTATGAGTTGGAAGGGACCCCAAGGATTACAGAGCTCCAACCCCCCTGCCACAGGCAGGGCCACCAACCTCAGGCCTAGGTTGCCCAGGGCCCCATCCAACCTGGCCTTGAACACTTCCAGTCCTTAGAGATCTATGTATATGGGGAGCAAGTCAGACAGTTGGTCATAAAATACAAATACCTAGAAAGAGATGAGGAGAGCAAACCAGATATGCCTTGTTCATAACTCTTATAAATGATGAGAGCACCAGCCTGGAAAGCAAGATGCCTTCACACAGACAGAGGAGTTGCAAGCTGCATCAAGCATTTCTGGAGTTATATCTTCTCCAAAGGGCTATGTCTGCGCTGTGCTAACCCACTGAAAGTGAGCATCACTGTAGGAAGATGTAAATATTCCCATGGCCACAGGAAGAAGGTCCTGTTAACCTGCTTCTGAAAAACAGACATGAAACTGAAAATTTGCTACACAAGGCAGAAATATTGCAGAGAGCAGGGATCAGCTGCCAGGATTATGCAGCAGACCTGTGGGAGTTCTGAGTCACCAAGGACTGTACAGACATGCAGATGGGAACATCCACATGCCCCACCACCAGAAGGTTTGGAAAGAAATCTACTACAGCTGTACTTGATGTGGAGTCTGACCCTGTGGAACATGCCTTTAAAGTCATATTCTTCATGCAATTTCTGGATTCCAAGAAGACTTTAACTAGGTGCTGGCACAGACCTTACTCAAGTACTCGTAACATGGTTTATATGTGGCACTGCAGGAAACCAGGGACTTACGGTGTCAGAAGGGGAGACTGTGAAAGCCTAGGGACTTTGAGAGTTAGGTTAGCACTAGCCAGTTGATTTTGTATTAATGTTTGAGTTTTGGATACCTGAAGGTCACTTAATTTCCACCTTAGGGATCCTTTCCAGGATCTGTACAACAATGAGTAAATATATTTTCTGCTTGTTATGACAGATTCATAGCAACATGCTGGTTTGGGCTGGGATCAAAATAATTTTTTTCCATAGTAGCTAGCATGAGACTAGGTTTGGGATTTTTGGAGAAAATAGTGTTGATAACACAGAGATGGTTTTGTTATTGCTGAGTGGTGCTTACACAGAGCCAAAGCCTTTTCTGCTCCTCACCCCACCCCCCAGCAAAGGGGCTGGGGGTGCACAAGGAGGTGGGAGAGGACATAGCTGGGACAGCTGACCCTAACTATATGACATCATGCTCAGCATACAAAGCTGAGGGAAGAAAGAAGGTGGGGGACACAACATATTTGTCTTTCCATTATGTATGATGGAGCCCTGCTTTCCTGGGGATGGCTGAACACTTGCCTGCCAGTGGGAAGTGGTGAATGAACAGCTTGTTTTGTTTTGTGTGTGTGTGTGGCTTCTGCTTTACTTATTAAACTGTCTTTATTTCAACCCAAATGTTTTCTCACTTTTACTCTTCTGATTCTGTTCCCCATCCTGCTCGGGGGGCAGTGAGTGAGCATCTGTGTGGTACTTAGTTGCTGGCTGGGGATGAACCACAACAATTTGACAAATGCACAGAAAATTTAATTTTCCCAATAAAATTATCAACTGAAAAAAAAATCATGATTTTTTCAAACTAAAATCAAGATACAACAGTGGGATTTGTGCAGATCCTCACCAATTTCATTAGGGCTTCCCATAGTAGCAGTTATCCTCCTCCTTAGACTAAATCACAGGGCCAAGATCTAACAGTCTAAACAACTTCACTGACTGCACACACTTTGCAAGCATAAGCACAAACAAAAAAAATGGTAGAATAGAAGCTACTTATTTTTCTTCCTACTAATCTTAAACACAGACTCAGACTAGCATTTTTAGGGAAAAAAAATATTTCCAGACTATAGTTAGCTATTAATGAAGTTTCCATAATTATTTTAGGCAGCTCTTCTCCAATACACATCATATTATAATGTGGACAATAAATGCTTTTATTAACAAGCAGATGAGTCTGTCATTCCTATGCCAAGTAAGGATTCTCTCATAATTAGGCATTGCACATTCCCTAGAAGCAAAACTCTTACTGAGTACACAGCTGCAGGGAGCCTCTCTGGCGGCTGCACCCTGCTTCCCTCAGAAGAGGTCCCTGTGGTGTGGAAATTATTTCCAGCAGTGTTATAGAAATAAATGCAGAGAAGATTTTAAGTATATTTCTAGCTTTTATTTTGAAACAGGTTATGTATTGAGAATGCAATTACAAACAGTGTCTACCTCATCCCTTTCTCTTTGGCTCTAAGCTAGCACCAGCATGTGCTACTGAAACTTAAGGGGGCAACTGACAATAAAAACCAACCCCACACTATAAAACAATGAAAACATGTTTGAATTAAAGTGGATGAAAAGCTATTTCTAGGATATGGATAAGTTTTGCAAAAGATATCTCAGAATCCAGCAATGGCATTATAACTAATGGAAGGACCTCAGTCAAAAGCAACTCTCCCTTCAAGAGGGTTCTCCTGAACCTTCTGTCCTCCCACTTAACAAACCCAGCAATAAATCTCTCATGATTAATCTTTATTACTTATGGGTGCTTAAGATAGAAAACTGCCCTGCTTGTATTCTAAAATTTCTGCTTAACCAAATTTCTTCATATCTATCTTATCTAACAAGAGCTAATACAGCTTTTTCTTTTCTCCCTTTTTACTAAAGATTTGCTCCCAAGCCGATAGTTTGGGCTTAACAGACCATAAACATTGCAACAAATTTTGGGGAAAATGGTGTACCTAAAGTCTTCTAGTACCCTTCAGGCCATACAGACCTGGCATTTAGCTAGAGTTTTCTGCTTATTGCACCCTATCATGTTTGCAGCTCTCTAACACCTTATTCAACTCCCACTCAGACACGTGGTAACAAAATGCTCAATGTTGAGACAATCTGGAGATTTTCCCTTGCTTGTCACAAAGTTTGTTGAATTATAAAGTGTAAATACTTCTTTTCAAACACTTGGGAAACTCATCTGATTTCCTACATACAACGTCTATTTATAGAATTTAATGTGAGCACATTCGCAAGGTAACACGTGAATCACACAGAATCTACAGCTATATTTTTCTATTCACAATGCTGTCAACTGATTTTTTTATCAAAGAATCATGCTGTGAATACGATCAAGAGAGTCATCTGAGGGATGTTCTACCATTTATTTTAAGGCTATCAAAATTTGGGGTAGTATGGAAAGAAAAAATATAGACTGACAAACTAGCAGCTTGAAACTGGTCATTTATTTACCTAAATATTTAGCACCCAAGTGCTTTTTTCAACATCCACAGCACTGATTCATAATCTGTGTTACAGTTACTTTGGTTTTCTGTATTACCTTCTCCAGAACACATCATTCTGGAGAGTACAGTAATCACTTTAGTATCAGCACACCAGGGTAGGCAAATAAAAAATTCTAAACTATCATTCTATGATTGTGTACTCAATATCACCTCAAAAATTGCTCCGCTTTTTACGTTCAAATCAGTTTTTCTGTAACACGTAACCTGGCCCAAACAGTAAGGTTATCCACTGCCTTCTGACTCAGTTATGGCAACAGCCACTTCGACCTGTACTGTCATCGGTGACTGCAAAAGAAAGTTTCTCATGCAAGTCCTCAGAAATGCTCCTTTAAAGTTACAGGAAGGATGTATTTTCTTCTGAAAATGCTAAGACACACAATCCTCAAATTTTTTGTCAGGCACAGATGGTCAGTGAATAGAAATATCTATGTAAGATGTTACTTTTTGTAAGATTATAGAAATCTTTTACTCCAATATTTAAAGTATAGGTGTAGTACTAAACATTAATATCTCTATTCTTTTCTGAATATTGTATGAATATCTCTGATCGAATCCTGTAAAGAAAGGTCATTAATACTATGTGTATTGATTTGGCTAAGATATCTGAATAAGATTATAAATTTGCATGAATTTATAATACAATTATAATAAATTTATAATAAATTTATAAAATATAAATAGGATATATTGGTCTTTTTCTCTAAAACTCTTTATAGAACCGATCAAACAAAAATCAGTTCACTCAAGGCATCCCATACTTTGAAAGATTCCAGTGGGTACATTTCCATTTTCAGTGCAGATATCTACATATTCAGGAATAAGAACAAAAATATAATAAATTATTGAAAATTGAAACCTCTCTTTCTCAGTAGTATTGGAAAAAAACCCTACCATCAAGGAAGGAAATTAGATTTACAGATAGAACACAACCAAACACATGGCAGTTGTAGCTTTTTACTCTATCCAAACAAAGGGCTGAAAAGCTGTCCATAACATAATTAATGGAGCTCAGTGGCAAGTGAGAATTCTGGCCTCCCTTTTGTGTTTATTGGTACTCTTTGTCAGCATGTTAGTTAGATATATACAGTTGTGTTGTGATATGCTGACAGATTTGGACTGTATATATTGCTCCCAGTGGTTGTGGGCTCAGTTTGCAGAACATGTGCCTTCACAAACTGGATTTCCTCTAAGGAATAAATGAAGGGCATCCAGTATACACTATTGCCATTATTTGATTACTTTTCCTATGGTCCTAGTACTCCTAAGAGTCACTCAAACATTATTATTGTAAATGCCTAAAACAAAAGATGGACAATTCCTGGTAAAAGGGATTCTTCTTTTTTTGATGGATTCAAGTAATAAGTACTCAATCAAGTGCAGTTTTAATTATAAGGACCCTCTATATATTCACAATCATTCTTGCAATCATATATCATGCGTTTCTTTTGGTTTCTATCACGGACAGCTATGTGTCCTTCCCCCAGTAACAGCCCTTTCTGACCTACTGCAGCATGGGCATGGAACTTTTTCTGACTGTATTCTTTTGAAGGGCTCACAGCAGCTGACCCACAGTCCTGATAACTCTAGGACATAACAACATTACGTAAAAGGTGAAAAGAATTCTAAGAAACTACTGGAAACATTCAAAAGCATTTCATCTTGATTTATATAGCAAGTTCATTTCAGTCCTTTCAAGACATTTTGTTTATCTCACCTGTCTTTTATACTGAGAGACAGTCAAAGCAAAGAATATTTTATGGCCTGATTCGACAAGGTATTTAAGAATATAAATTGTCACACTTGCATGAGGGGTTTTTTCTCATGCTTTAATACTTTCAAAATCACAGTATATTTAAGCATCTCCTACAGTGCTGGGAAAGCCATTGGAGTTTTTTTTGCAATAATAAAAGTAATAACGAATCAAAATGATAGAAGAACAGGACATAAATTTATAGCATAGTGTCCTTGCAAATACAGACTTAAGATCATTAGATAGTGCTAAAAAAAAATTTAATTAATAATGCTAAAATTACCAATTAAATTGCATGAAGCATTCTGAAAAATGTGCTTGAAAATACAGATTTTGAAAGTAAAATAATTCTGAAAAAGCTTTTTTTTTTTCCTCCTATCTCAAATATGAAGCAAAATCACTTTGAGTCTCACATTTTCAGGTCCATTTTCCATGGTGTTAGAAAATGGTAGTAGAAATATGCTCTTAAATGTAGTCTAGTAGTCGGAGTGCTATCAGTGCTGGATCATTATTAATTTAGCTACTCAATTAAGATTTTTTTTGTTGTAAATCGAAATAAAAAGTATGTCTTTGCTACAGTAAAGAACAATGCAAGAAAAGAATCTAAAGTAGAAAATTGAAACTATTACATGATCAAGTATTATTTCTTTTACTAGCTAAATCACATTTGAATTTTCTTCTATTTTTCCCTTTGAATTATTTGGTATGAAGATTTTTGCAACCATTTTAATCAACACTCTTATCCTACTTGATTGTATGCAATGGAGCAATCATTCTGTGCATATGGTAATATCTCCATGTGTCATGGTTCAACCAGACGAGCAGCTAAAACAACCACACAGCTGTTTGCTCCCTCCCTCCACCAAAGTGGGATGAGGGAGAGAATCGAGAAGAAAAAGATAAAACTCGTGGGTTGAGATAGAGACAATTTAATAGGACAGAAAAGGAAGAGACAATGAAAATTATAATAATGATAATAATATTAAGAATCATCATCATAATCATCCTGAAAAACACAGCCCTATACCAACTGCTAGTAAGAAAATTAACTCTATCTCAGCCCAAACTAGGAGACCATGGTAACAGATTATAAAATGCAAGCACAGGATTGTGATCACTATTTAGAAAATAAGGTAGTTGAACATGAGGAAATTACACTTTCAAGTCATTTCTTTTCCTTGGGATTTCAGCAACAACATTTAAGGACTGGAATGTGCTGTCAATCCTCAAGTTTGAATTTTAAATATATTCATTAGTCAATTTAAATTAATTTATACTATAGAAATAACCAGAAAATAATACCTTTTTTAATCATATTCGTTATTCTGAAGCTAAAGGAGGGAAGGTTTAGATTAGATAGTAGGGGGAAGTTCTTTACAGAAAGAGTGGTAAGGTGCTCAAACGGGCTGCCCAGAGAGGTGGTGGATGCCCCATTCCTGAAGGTATTCAAGACCAGGTTGGATTGGGCCCTGGGCAACCTTGTCTAGATCCAAGCCTGGAGGTTGGTGGCCCTGCCTGTGGCAGGGCGGTTGGAACTCTATGATTCTTGGGGTCCTTCCAACCCAGACCATTCTATGATTCTCTCTTTTCTAACAACCTTATTTATGTGAGAAAAATCATACGAATTATTTAATATTCCCACTGAAGTCAACTTGTCAGTGGGACCATTTATGCTTTTAAGGGGAAACGCTTATCTCACAGGATGTATGACTTTACTGTGCTGCATATTGCAGTTTTGATCTGAAGTGTAGTCACACAAAAGTAACCAGCAGAGGCACCTGAATCCATGAAGCTTTTTGAGAATGCATGAGCAGGGGGAAAGATCCGATCAGACATTCCCTTAGTTACAGTTATGGGCTATTAATAGGATGAGACCAAACACAGTATGACTTCAGCAGACTTTTAGGAAAATTGCCTTTATGATGTTACTTAGCTCTTGGGAGCATATTTAAGCAGAGGAAGGGAAGGTGTCAAAGCTTCCTCTTCAATTCATTGCCTCTCATTCTCCCCTGTGAGGAAACGAGCTACCATCTCTCCTTAACTATGCACTAAAAACTGCCTATGTTTTGATCAGTGATATATAGTCCCCTTGATCCTGCAGAGCAAAGATTACAAGAATTACAAAAGGAATTATTTAGACGAGTTTTCAGGAGAAACCCATGCATTATACCAATTCTGTTGACTTTTAGGAGAAAAAATATATTTAGAGATATTATCTACATTAAATGAAATATTCTGACTGAGAAGTTTAGACTAAATACCCAACTTGTAGATGCATGCAGGCAGTTGAGACTGCCTGTCATCAGAAGTCAATTCATATGCTTCTAGGACATGTAAGGAGGATGATTTACCTGCAGGAGGGACTACTTCTCTCCACTGGCAGTAGAGGGAGCTGACACAACCACCTCATTTTAAAAAGCTGTGTTTCATGATATAATTTCCAACCTCAGTTGCACTCCAATATTTTATTTATTTACAAATAAAAGGGACTAGCTTGCAGAAGATGCATTCCTCTCTTGGCGCTTTGTGACTGAACGAGTTTCTGTCTAAATATCTATTTTGTTCCTGCTCTGTCTGTTTCCCTACAGACCGAGAAGTATCTGATCATTGACCAAAGAGCAGACAGCCTACCTACATTACATTTTTCTTGCTGTAGCCTGCTTGAATTAGAAGCTGTTTGAAAGATGCACAGTTTCAAACAGTAGTTTATTTGCATTACTTGTAAAAGTCCTCCAGCTAAATTTCCACACAGAACGCTGATTATGTCCATGCAAGTGTGTCTGTGGAGCTTTTAAGCTTATTGAGACAAATAGTGAAAGTAACAGACAGGGAGAGCTTCCTGTACTGTGTATAACTAGATTTCCATTTTAGCTTATTCTGAGCTCCCTCAGTGAATGATCCTTTCAGCCATTTTCATATTATCCTAAAAACCATGCATCAAAGATTGGAGGGCATCAATGCACTGATGCAAAACCCCTAGTTATCAAAAATATATAAAATTTTAATTAAATTTCTTGCAAAATTGCAGGTATGTTAATAGTTGTAATCTTAGAATGAGAAATGTTTTGAGCTCAACAGTAGAAATGTTATCACAGACTGCATTGCGTACATGTTACATTTTTCCATATAATTAAATACATTTTCTCCTCTCTAAAAAGCATTTCTGATCTAAGAAATAGCCTGTCCGAAAGAAAAAAAAAGATCCTTGGGCAAAATTCTATGGACTTTATTATTCTAGAGATCAGACTAAAAAATTCAATGACACCTTCTAGTCTCCATGGCACTTAGAGAAACTACATGACCTTAATGACTGAAAGTGTACATATTTAATACTCTTTAATAGATTCAGAGTTTTTAACGATCATTATGATAATCTGCTATGACCTTCTACAGTAACCACTTACCAAAACATTCATGATCAAAATAATTTTCTATGAGTCATAGAAAAATTCCTAACAGACAATATTGATTTTAAGACTGCAAGTGATAAGAATACAGTAACATCAGGCAAGCTGTGTTGGAGGCTACTGCCCTTCACTGTTAATAATTTTATTTAGTTTTTCTTTTATTTTGCCCAAATTCAGCTTCCAATCACTTGATTTCATTAAGCCATGTTTGCTAAACACTCCCTTTTATCAAAAACCTGCAAATAAAAATCTTTTGTAGATAAATATCTACCATATTCATGCTGTTTGATGAGATCACCCACTAATATTTTGCTATTAGACAGCAATTCCTCAATCTCCTACAACAAAGGAAACCCAAATCGTGCCTAGAATTTTTCTGAAAAATTCCAAGTTAACTCCATTCTTCTTAAAAAGAAAGTTGCAAATTCAACTCACTCTTCACCAGGTAGTCCTCCTGTGTTCCTATTTGCAAGTTTGTTCATTTACATAGGTGGGTTTTCTTTTGCTTTGCAGTGTGAACATGCATACAGACAGACAGACAGATAGATAGATATGCATGCATACATACTTATATATGTATGTATTCTGTTTGCATGGTCTCTTTGCACCCATTTAAGCATGTGCAAAGAAAAAAAACACAAAAAGAGGTCACACAAATACTTTTAGATAAAACTAGACTGCAAGATATATCTAAAGTTTTCCAGCTGCAAATGTTCAGTGGAATAATTCCAAGATAAAGAACACTGCAGCATGTATCATCTGAGTAATAGACCACTTATGGCTTTCTGTATCACTGTTCAGATCAGTTTCCATTGGTCCACATTAGTTTCTAAAGTAAACATAGTCACTAATTGCACCATAATCATTATTATTCATAAACGTCTCAAAATCTACCTGAAGAACTTTGGTTTCCAGAATTATATGCATTGTTTTATCAGACATGCTAAGAGGCTTATGATCAGGTGTCTTATTAACTTGCCTGTCTGAACTCTCACATGTCTTGCAGAGGAAAAGAACTTGGAAATTATATTCATATCTTATGGATCTAACCTTAACATTTCCATTTATTATAAATTTTGTTAATATTCAACTTGGTCAATTAGCCCATATTGCAACTTCATCCAATCTTTTCATCCTTTGCTTTCACCACTAGATTTACACTTTCACAGGTAAAGTGACGAGAAGATAGAGAAGAAACACCTCAGCAACTCAACACAGTTCTTGTACTATGTAAAATTCCGAAGCTGTACCAAAAAGTCCTTTCACTTTCAGGTTTTGTACAGTGAGTACATAAAAGCATGTTTTTCCTGGAGGCTGTTGGTTGGTTTAAATATTTCAGAGATCTTTACTTTTGTATTTTATCATTCACAAGAGAAAACTATCTCACTTGTTTGACATATTATGTCACCACCTGTATCGTGTCTGGCTGAGACAGAGCTAATTTTCCCCTAGGCAGCCCTCCTAGTGCTGTGCTGTGTATTGGCAGCCAGCAAGGTGTTGGTAACACACCAGGGGTTTGGCTGCTGCTCAGCAGCGCCAGGACAGCATCAAGGCTGTGTCTCCAACATTCCCCCTCACCAGTGGGCTGGGGTTGGGACAGATCTTGGGAGGGGACATGGCCAGGACAGCTGACCCCAACTAACCAAGGTCATATTCCATACCATGTGACATCAATAAAAGAGAAGAGAAAGGAGGAAGAAGGAGGGAGGCATTTGTTTTTTACATTTGTCTTCTGGAGCAACTCTTAGCTGTACTCAAGCCCTGCATCTCAAGAAGTGGCAGGACATAGCCTTCTGATGGGATGTAAAGAATAAAGCTTTAAGTTATGCACGAGTTTGGGTTTTTTTCCACTTTATTTTTCTCCCCTCACTGTTTAAACCACCACACAACCAAAAGGTGAGTTATGGCTGAAATTTGGGAAAGAGCGTTACAAATGTGGAAAAGTCATCACATCACTGATCAGGAAGAAACCAAAACTGTTGTTTATCTAATAGGCTTTTGATGTCTGAAGTGACAGATGTTTAAAGTAAGAACTACCTGTAAGGAATCTTTATTTTAGTTTTCCTCCTTATTTCCCATTCTCTTCATAACGACTACTTCCCACCTTTATCTGCAAAACTGACTGCTATCTGTCTTGAAATTCAAACATCCATTTGGACTGAACAATGCACTGCAAAAAAATCTGGCACTTGTTCCTTACTTTTTTTTCTTCGTTTTTCAAATAAAAAGCTTGATAGAATTGAAGTTTTAAAAGATGGGTGATATACTTTTAAAGTAAAATCTTATGCTTCACTTTCAAAGCAAAAACTATGCAGACTCCTAATTGCAGAGGATCAAATCACTAAGAAGTCTCATTGTCCTCTCACCATCTGCAGACATACAAAAAAATAGGTAATGCATCCAGATGAGCAAGAGACAAAGAAGAGAAACAGAACAATAATGAAGAGAAAATAAGTGTTGATAAGATGAGAGCTTTTTAGTATCAGGAAAGTGAGAATCCTTAGTAGCCATATTCATTTTCAAAGACGATATGTGTAAGTGCAGATAAAGCTTCTGGCCACAGCTAATTAGCAAAGAGAAGAAACAAAATGTAATTTACATCTGTAAACACAGGAACCTAGAAAATGCCATGCTAAATCAGTCTTGAGGTCTGTTTAGGTTCAGCTGTCTATGAGGGTCTTTTAGATACTCAAAGGAGGAGGATGCTTATTGTGTACTGATCAGTAGCCGTACTGACTGCAGACCTCTGAGACCAGCTATAGATCAAGAAAAATCTATAATGAATTTCTTATTGTGTGCAGCTGCAATACAAGGAATCAAACACTTTATTATGTGGCCCCACTTCCTGGGAGAAGCATCGGATGCAGTAGTTAGCATGAGCTAAGCCTGGTTAGCATAGCTGTTTGCAGAACCCTATGAAATCTAGTTAGCTTCTAGTTTAAATAAAAATAGAAAGGTTTAGAAATGTTTTATGTAAGTAGAGGCAGACAAAATATGATCACATGCCCCAGACAATGGCCTGCATCTTGAATAGTGTTTGCACACTCAGGTAAGTAGATAGCCACGCTATGCCAACAGTCTGCTGAACATCAGGAAGAACAAAAGCTCTAAAGAGATGTCCAGACTTTGAGCACCACCAGCAAGTGACAGCAAATCAGAAAACAACAGCACGATTTGAACAGATTAATCACCAGCAAGTTTTCTCTATCCTATAACTAAAGTCACCTAGTTGGGGAACTTTGAGGTTAAAAAAGAGTGTCTCAGAAGACTCCAGGGAGGGAAACCTCATGACTTTGCACCAGCATCTGGGATCACCACGGAACACGGAACAGACACAGTCATGCTCCAGGACTGTGCACAGCCTGACTGGCACTCTCACTCACCCAACTTCTCTTCAAGACCTCAGCACATCTCCTGTGAACAGGGAATTTGTGCACAGAACAACTACAAAAACCTGGGAGACTTCTCTGTCTCACTGCACCATCTCTCTCTACATGTGTGCTCCGATATCACACTAATTTAAGACCTTGTTGTCATACACATGCATACACACACACACACACATTGGTGAGAACCAGTCTCTTCTTTTCTGATTGGCATAATCCTTCATGGGAGGGCACCTGCATTTATGCAAATTAATTACTGCATCAACACATTTCTCCACATGCAATACATCCCTCAAAGCAGTGGCACTTATCACTACATATGCAAATACTCCTATGAATGTTAATGTCATTGACAATAATTAGGGGGTTTCTTTTTGTAATTGAAAACAACAGTGATAAAATATTTAGCAGGTGAATTAAATGAATGATTTTTTCAAAAAGAATCTTCTGCTGTCCTAATACTCTGCTGCTTACACAATGGAGATAAAAAACATTACAAGTGAAGGACTTCCTTAAAAAAGGAAGAGAAAACTTCCTACCCAGTCTTGCCTAAAATTTGCCAGTAGCTGATATTTTATGCTAGATAGGAGATCAAATTTTTCCAACTTGCATAATCTTTTGAAAAATCAAGCTGTATCCAACTCTCAACCTTTCACATCAATAAAAACACTAATAAAATTGTCAGTAAAAGCTATTTCTCTGAATTTCAGATAAATAGGTATACATCTCTATATACCTCTGCCTATCTGGAAGAAGCATGATTTCCAAGTGAAATCAATGCTGCCTTGAAACAACCAAATAATTTTTAAGCAAGAAGATTTAGGCTATGCCTGTTACTGAACCTAAAGATGCATCCCAGTGTCTTTACAGGTCCAGCTGTCCACTTGGTCATCTCCTGAGTCCTTTGTAAGGTAAGATCTAACCAACCATCAATCTTGCCCCAGCCTAGAAGACCTTAGAAAGGTAATCTTTATGCAGCATATATATATACATACACTCATATTTGAGTATACTCCAATTTTAGCATCTTCCAAAACTAAAATGTTTCAGTACTATTGGGGGGTTGTTTTTCTTTTTTCCTGAAGATTTACTCCCAGCACAGTGGGCTGACATTTCTTCATTGATCGATCAGAATGGAAAAGAACTAGGACCCACGCTGCTGGAGAGCAACATCAGTGATGCAGAACATCTCACTGACTTCAGCCTACAAAAAGTTGTTTGGGAGGGCAGAATGACATAGGGTATTGTGAACGTGGGGAGAATCCACAGCACTGCAACACTTTATTAAAATTTGTGCTTGGGGGGGGGGGTTTGTATGTCCCAAATTAGAAGTTTAGTTTCCTATCAAATATTTAATGTTGTCCTGAAGTATATTTCAGTATTTTTAGATAATAAAACCAAATATAAAATATTAAATTAGATTCCCTTCATCTACATAATTTTTTGGTTCATTGGCTGAACTAAAAGTCAGTTATTCGTACAGTCTTCTTGCAAGCTCATTAAAAATGCTGGATTCCATAAAATCCATTATATTTTGTATAATCCCCAGCCAACTGGCATTATTCTAGGCAATCTAAAGTCTAAAGCTCTGAACAGCTATTCCATTATTTTGACTGGGATCAAAGTTAGGCTGATGGGACTAGGGTTAATGGAGGCAGGAAGGTACACTGAATAGTGCTGTATTTGGGTTTTTTTATCATGTTTATTTTGTACTTTGTTTGATGCTAAGATAAAATACATGAACATAGTATTTTTCATTGAAATCAACAATAAAATTGTAGCAAATAATAAGGGCAACATTTCTATGCAAGATTTGGTAGCCTACCATTGGGAACTTGGTAAAACTGTTAGCAAATATGAGGACTTTATCAAACTTAGTAGGAAGCTTAGAGTTATGCTTAATGATTCTATTCTTCCAACCTACCTCTTAGTGTTTAAAAGTTGGAGTTAAAAGACTAAGACATATATTCCTGGCTTCCTTTCATGTTAAAGAGCCAAATTTGTCATTTCACTCCCAACATGAATTTTCGCATTGGGTGCCTCTTCTTCCTCACTGATTGTACAGCCTTGAGTCACTGACTCAGACATACATATTTAATTTTTAGATCAGATGAAACCTAACCTGTTTGCCTTTTTTTACCCTTCTTTTTTTTTTCCCCTAAACTAATTTATAACTTTAATTATTCAGGTCTAAAGAAAAAAAGTCCATTCAGGCCAACATGCCTACAGTACCATTGATAATAATGATGATGGTGTTCAAAATTGTATCAGTTTACACATAAGACTACTTGTGAAATACTCGTTTTTAAAATACATATTCCAAATACAACATTTAGTTATTGTGTGCAGTTTTGCATATCTTTATGGACAGTTGCAGACAATTTTATGAAAATGTATAATTTGTAACATTAATAAGAATAAACCAGAAAATCTGTTTTTTCCACAGAAATATATTTTATTTGATACTCTTAAGCCATTAAAGGACTATGTTTACAAACTTGACAGTTAAAGAAATAGAATAATGCTGCTCTTTTTCTAAGAGCATAGAACTTCTCTATTTATGTGGAGTATCAATGTGGGTGAAAATTCCTTGCATATTCTCATATATATTTCTTCAGTGTTTAAGTATTATTAAACTGCAAATGTAAAATATGTTTCTTACCAGGCCTTTCAAAAATAAAAAAAGCTTACTCAATACATCACACTACAAACTCTGAGCATATTTATATTGATTTTTACCTTTGAGATATGTTTGAAAATAATGAAAAGAAATGCAAAACAAATTCAGTGAGAATATATGCATTAAATGTAATTTATAGGTAATACTGCTCTTTCAAAGGGAACTTATTGCAAACATCTTATTTATTTATTTAATGACTACAGCCTTCTTAAAGGAAAAGTGAAAAACGGAATTGGTAGAGCAGATTGATTTGCTACATCGGAAATCAGAGTTCAAACTAATTTGCCTCTATATAAGACTATTTTTATTCTTAATAACATCTGCTTAAAATAAAGTAAATGTGAGACTTCTAACAGCAGCTTTTACTTCAAGACTTCTGTGGTAGGTGTTACACAATCAGACCATGGGAGCAAGGGGGAGTGACACCACTCCTTACACAACTCAGAAGTTTATTGAACCTTGTATGTGGGCAGAGAGGGGTGTGTAACCAATATCCTTGGAGACTCATTTTCACAATAATGACAAGTAATAACAGGAAGTTTGTAGTTGTGTAATTGTAATCTCTGGAGGTAATGCTGACTGCTGCCAGTAAACACACCTCTCTGTGTGGTAGGTAAAAACCAGTTAACAGGATCTTATAATCCAGTTTCCATAAGAATAGTTCTTATACATTTATTTCAAATGCTGCTTTCAGTTTTTTCCATCTTTTTCATTCCTTGCCTCTTTTCCTCCTCCTGGCAATTTTTTCTTAGAATTGTTCTGCTTCTATGTTCTACCTTGCTTTCAGATGACCTCTGCTTCTTTGTGTCTTAAATAAACAACACAGAGGAAGATCAAAGAAATCAACAAAACTCTTGGTGAAGCTGGCAAATTAATTTATAAGAGAGAGATTCAGTACCTTCTATTTTTATATACCTTTGACATTTTGTCTTAGCTACTTTTCATAGCTACTGAATACGGTTACTTAGCTTTTCAATTCTTTTTCTTTTCGACTTTTTATCATGTTCTTTATTCTAGTCTAGCTGTTCCTCCCCTTCAATTTACAGTATATCACCACAGACTGTTTCAGCTCTTAACGGCGCTTGCTTCATGCTTCCATTCAGGCCAGACTGTGTGAGTCACAATTCTATCTTTCTGTGGGTTTACTATCAGTCGACAGCAGTTATCTCTCTGCCATCCCGTCCACCTAAGGCTGACTTCTTCTCACTCATAGTTAAAAGAATGAAGGAGGTAGCTCTGAGCAAAATTCTGGAAAGCTTTGACATCACACTCTTTTGTGTATATAATTCAAAAAGGATGGCATGTATAAGCAAAAAAATTGGGGCATAGTGATGGAAAATTCTTTATGACAGTGATAGGGTGTGATTTGAAAAGGTTTCAGAAAGAGATCATAGATGACTTTGAATCAAATTATTTCACAGGTTTCTTACTTGAAAAGAAAAGTGTCAAATCATTTTCAAAGTCTATAGCTTGAGTATCAATGAAAAGACAGAAGGAGTCAGACTAGATTCATAAACATGACAATGATTTTAGGTGCTTCAGTTCTGAACTGCTCAACAATGTACCCTAAAGGGAACTGCTTTCAAGTAAACACTAAACATCCAGCCACTGAACTGCAGTTCCTTTATATTCTGTTGGGTTTTCAAAAACAGAGATACCACAACTCAGTTACTTCCTGGAATGTAGTCTAAAGGTTATGTAAAACTATAGGATCTAATGTCCTATATACATGCATGAGCTTTACTTGTCAAAATTTATTATATTATTCCTACTATGTGTGAATATAACTCTTCTGAAAACAGCTGCTCAATAAATAAAGCATGTAATCAATTTTTCTTAAACTTTACTAGGCTATTTAGTGTATTTAACTATAAAGCTGATGAGTTATAATGAAATTTTAGGGCTGTTTTTAGTTCAAAATTAATTGTCTGATATGTATATTGTAAGTTAAATTAGATCTTAATATTGGCTGATAATGAAAAAATGGATCACAATAATAATAACAGGAAAGTCCTTATGATAACATTAATTATTATAATCATTGTGTCTGTCAGTATAAAATCATACAATGGCATTAAAGCACTATTATATAAAGGTCAGCTTTATTTTCTTGTAGAAGTCTTTGTTGCATGAAATTTAAAGCAGCAGAAAGTAAGTAACATGTTTTTCAACTAACAGGTAGCTGGAGATGAAGAAGTGACTGCTATGTATCTGCCAAGCATTTTAATACTTTGTTAATTATTTTATAAAAGAAAATGTAAGAAAGAAATTCTTCCAAGTTGCAGTTGTCCTGTCCAGAGTCTCTGAGCTGCTCAGACTAATTTAAATCTCATTATGCAACATATTTTTTTAGGAAATAAGAGTACTAAGGTGCTCTTTAAACTAATTGCTTTTACAGAACACAGAAATTTTATCTGAGTAACATCATGAATCTTCATGAGGTAAATCAGACTGAAACATCAACAGAAGAAAAAAAAATCTAGATACAAGAAATGTCAAAGGGAAGCGGCTGAGGTGGTAGGCTCTAAACTACTCCAAATGGAAATGTTGCAGCAGTACCTGAATGTCTAGAACAGGATAAGCAGAGGAGAGCAAATAACTTGACTCTCACTATGGCTGTTCAGCCTAACTACCTTCTGCTTGTTGTTGATGTTAGAGGTCTCTAGCAGGCCAATTTTATTTCTGGCAAATCTATAGAGAGCACAAAAACAAGTAGGCGTCCAACCTAAAATCTCTTCCCTTTTTGGATGCTGGGTGCCATCTCAGAGTCAGTATCCAAATTCTATCCAGTCCTGGGACCTTAATTTTGTAGGCAATGGAATCCATGCATTTCTCAGGTTTACTAGACCCATAGATTACAAAGATATAAGACTGGTCTTTTTCCCTTCAGTACTAACTGATGGAACTGGTGGGGTGCAAAGCAGAGAGCACAACACTACCCAGTAACCATTAGATACCCACAGTGCAATAGTGAATTCAAATTTTAGCATATAAATGTACCAATATTACCATTTCTGCAATATTATGGAAAAGAGCTACATAGTATATGAGTAAAGTATATACATTTTCACATAGGTTACCAGTACAGCAAATACAAATTGGTTGTAAAATAATGCTACAAATTAGCAAACTGCGAAGATCTCTCCTTTACATCTCAGCTTAAAGAAACAGAAGATACTGCTTTCTTATTTCAGTAAAAAAGGATGCAGTATTGCTGTCAGATTTTTTGGTCCTTTACTGCTTTTACTTAAACTCACTGTTAAGTGTAATTTAAATATATGATGTACTATTGTACTTGCATTACAGTATGCAAATATAAATAAAATTACCACAAATTGGTAAACAATTAATTAGATTCATTTCAGGGACATTTCATCACAAAACGCTGTTTTCCTGCCAACCTAGACATGAAGTATTTAATTCTAAACAACACCACCTGCTCCTACCTATAAGTGAAAAGAAAAGGCTGCCAAGGAGCATGTTGGGAATTAACTTGCAGCCTTCCCTTTAATCAGGCATTCCTCCATAATGTTGGAAGCCAGCAATCTCATGGAATGAAAAATACCATTGTAGTATATGTCTGGAATTCAATTTTGAACCCTCGTTGTGATGTCTGACAACACATTTTTTCTTTACTATTTTTCTTTAGCTGCCAGATGGGTCACCAAGTACTTGAAGACAGAGAATTGCCAACACCCCGTTCTGACAAGGACAGTACAGTTAACCAAACCTTTATAAATTTAGGCTTCTCTCATTTTAACTGGTTTTAATTTCAAGACCTATAATCAAAATTTCACTCTCACAAATATGAGACTGCACGGACACCAATGAAAGAAGAAAGACATTTTAAGAGTTAAAAAAAATCAAACACTTAAAAAAAAAAACTACACAGGGACTTGCTCATACAGCTGACTTCTGCTTTTCACAGCAAATATAGCTTTAGCAACAATATATAAGGATGGTTTACTGGGAGATACTTTTGTAATCTTTGGATGTTCCTTTTTTTCCCTAACAACCTGCTAATAAAAAGGTAAAATCCAATACAGTGTCAGATATTTTGTAAAATATCCTTAACGTCACATTTGATAGTCACACTAAGTTTGGCCATCACACACAGAACTGCCTTAGCAAAAGAAAAAAGTCATCAAACAAGCATTTTGCATGACAAAATATATCAAGGTAACAACCCTTTCACCTTATGATTACTGGCAAGAGAAGTCATACCAATGTTCTGCACAAGTCTTCAAAGCCTGGTTGTATCTGACACTCCTTGCTGAAGTGGCTATGCGTACTTCAACAGCCTCAGCAAAGTCATTTGCACTGCGAAAGTTCATCATCCAAACAACCACAACAAGTTTAGCAGGTGTGCCTTATGTTTAAACAGCACGTGTGCCAGGTTTTATGCCCAGCATTTATTCATGTACACAGTATGTGTTTCTGATAAACTCACAGCCATTTGTGTCATGAACATTGTGCTGCTCTGAACTGAACTGAAAGGGAAGAAGGGCAAAAAGTATCACTTGCTGAGGAATTAGAAGAATGGGAATGCAACCTCATGGTTTTCCTGAAACAAAACAGTCTCCACTGCGAATGTTGGGTTCGCTCCCTACACATGCTGTGTTTTCAAATTCCTGCCATTGAAAAGTGTAGCCTGCTAGCTCAGCACATTCTACTAATAAAATATTTGCTAAACTGCTGTTTTCCCCAAGAGAAATAGCACTGGGCAGAGAGACTTAAACCTCACCATTTAGATGAGGTGCAATATTACCCCATATGAATATTTCCATAGTTACCATATGATATATCAACGATCCTTTGTTTTACTGCTGCGTAACCATAAACTAATAAAAAACCAAATTCTGGATATCTCATTGCTCATTCAGAAAATGCTATTCATAATAAAGTAATAACAAAAGTGGTAAAACAATTTCACTAAGCAAGTCCATCATAGGGTTATTTTTTATAATGTATATGCAAGCATTCATAAATATTATTTGAATGCATAGGAGTCTAAGTACTGTGTCACTCATCTAAAGCCCCTCCTGAAGGTACAAAAGACATCTGCATTCCTCGCCTAGGATTCCCAAGGGTTGACATGCTGAGCACAGAAAGTATAAATCACACGGAGGAAAAGGAAAAGAAGGAATGGTGGGAGTTCTGCCTCCTGCATAAAATACTCTATCCATTCCCTGGTTGTACATTTAAGACTCCATGCCTGAATTCCTCAGTTTTCAAGCTCAATTTTAACCTGCTCCCCATACTTGAATGCTAAACTTAGCTTTTTTAGCTGTGTGGAGGCCCAGATTCAACAGGAGAGACAAGCAGTGGTCACTTTTTCTTGTAGCTCTGCAATTTAGACACTGACAAGATGTGGATGCAATGTCTTCCAATCTACTTGGGCTGAAGAGACTCTTGAAACTGTTGATAAGTGTATATCCTAAATTAGAGGTGCTTTGAGAATTTAGAATATCAGGAAAACCAGAAATTCCTGAAGCCCTAGATGAAGGGATCACCACTTTATGTATCCAAGGAAGCTTTTGCATGAAAAAACCCCAGGCATCCAAGTTTTATGAGGCATCCAAGTTTAATGAGGACTCTCTTAAATCTTCCTCCTCCACTCTTATGGCATCTAAACACTTCGAGTATCTGGTGGTGGCCAGAAAATACCCTCAGGAACAGTCTAATGTTCACCATTGTGTCACACAAATGGTAAATCCTTTTAGCATTCAACTTGTCAAGGGGACAGATGCTGCCATAAACAAATAAGCAGAGAAAAGCTACCAAACTTGTAGAACATTTGGGATTAGGAATAATTCAGGAATTCATACCAGTAAAGACATTTTATCATTAAACAGAAGTTGCATAGTCTCTTGAGGTGGTGCATATGCACTGACTATACCTCTCCCTTAACAATCACTGACAAAGCATTCCAGTGCTGGTATATTACACAGAGCTCATCTATACTAGCATGAGGCAAAAAAGCTCAGGGACGTCAGATACTGGAATCACAGAAAAAGTGGTATTAGCTTGGAAGAGGTGGGGGAGTTGAAACTGATAGCTCATAATTCAGGGTCAGACATCTCTTATTTTTAACCTACAGGCTGAAATTCTACTTTATGTCATGGAAAAGATTAATAGTTCCTTCAGGGGGTACCTAAAAATTGTTTACTGTTCTCATCACTTTGCCACAGTTAATACTCACAGCACATAATATATTACCTAGCCATCTAGAATTATTGCTTTGCAGCAATTTTGTAGTGCTTACTTCAAAAGAAAACATGATACATGCCACATAGAGGATGAATGATGACAACGACAAACAAAAGATGTATTAATGGTATTTCAAATTGCAAAAAGTTGCAGTCTACTCTCTTTTGTCCTGCAGTTGTCGATAATATATTAAGGCCTCTTTAATATTTGCTATTTCTAACTATAGAAAGCTTTTAAATGGACCTCTCACCATATTTTCAAATGTTTCCATATTTTAAATATACTTATGCTGCAGACATATAAACAATGGACGTACATATCCATTAACTCACCTCCTAAAGGTCAAATAGAAAATCTGTCACAGACCAGGACACTGAGTGCAGCTGTTCCCACTGCTGTTTTGGAGCTTTCTTTCAGCTGCTTCTTCTTTTTGTTATTTGTCTTATTTTCCCATTTCTTACCTTTCAGCTTAGAATACACTTTTCTCTGAATGCAATTATAAAAAGATGCAATTATATTAAATGACTGCAACCAGCTTCACAACTTTAAAAAATTCAAATACTGTAGCTGTTCTTCCAGTGAATTTCAAATATTGAGGTACCTCCAACACTTCAGAATAAAATTCTGTTTGAAAAAGCTAAAGTCTTTTAACCCTCTAAGCTCTTTTTTAAAAGAGCAGTCAATAAGCAGCCAAAATTCAATGTCTTACCTAATTTGAATCTTCATCAACATCAGATGGCAAGCTTTGTGCAAAATAACACTGCATGGAAAGAATTTCATGTTGATATTAAGAAAAGAAAAGCAATTAATCATCCCCTGCATGAAATGTTCAGCAGTCACTGCCATACACAATTTTATCAGCTGTACAGAAGCCAAAGTACATTCTGAATTTTACACTTCAGGGCAGGCAATGGAGAACCTATATGGCTGTGTGATAGCGATGAGCTCTATTCTGATCCTTTGTGTTCCAGTAAAGTTTTTAAAACTAATACATTAATATAATGTAATCATTCCTGATCATCAGTTTCATAGTTTACTGCAGTTTCAAACATGTGTTGGAATATCTGTGAGGGGATTTTCAGATGGCAGGTATAGTCAGATTTCCTACCTTTCTGATACCTCTGGTTTATCAGCTCAGTTTCCATTAGGAACAATGTCTAGAAACTGGAAATAAGGAGGCTAGTTTATTTTCAGACTTGATAGAAAAATCCATATAATGTCAGATAACCTACTGGCTGTGCTAGCCAGTATCTGCTCACACTGTTTACATATCTTCTGTCTCATGTGTGTTATATAAGAATGAGCTTAAATAGCATTTGAACAAGTAAAAACCACACAGAAAAGTATGGCTAAAGCACATGTTCAGATGTCCTGTTAAGACTCATTTTTTCAGTAGAACAGTCCATCGTATTGTCTCTTTTTCTATTTTTCTTTTTTTTTTCCCCCTCTAAAAGACATACAGACATATGGACAGAAATGGACAGCTTTTTAAAATGTCTCTTGATTCATGACCCTAAATGAAACATCAGCATCTAAAGGTAACTACATTGCTATAACTATATTAAGCTCATTAATTAACTCACATAGTAAACTCTAGTATAGAGCTGTATTTGAAAACAGGGGGTTTAGAATTGACAGAAAAAGTATGGATTTTTTTAGGAAATAAAGGCTTAATTTAGAGATACAATATTCAGGCAAATAAGGAGTCAAACCTTACCTTCATTGAAGTAATTTACACAAACTTCAAGTCCTAAACTGCCTGTCCTAAAGGAGTATTGAAAATATACTATCCAGCCTGAGAAGGCGGCAAAATACCCAAAATACCCCTAAACCAGAGGTCATGGAGCTGACAGTGAGAGGATATAGCGGTTTGACAGCACCAAAGGGAGATTTTGACTAGAGCTGCCATAAGACAGGCAGGCAGGCAGGAGAGACACCACAACTGGGACAGGTCTCCTAGGACTGCAATTACATCAAGGACCTCAAAGTAACTTGGGACTGGGAAATATGAAATGTCTTAGAACTTGTCATTTCCAAAAGCCTTGTATTCTATGTTGTGCCTTGCAGTTCTGCAGGATGTATTTCTACCTGCCTGTGTCATGCAGGCAATTATACTGTATATGAAGAAAGAAATTTTTCTCCAGAGATCCCCAATCCATATGCATGTATTTCACAGAGGCAACTTTAACCAAATACTTGATTATGAACTTAAACTCTTCTTGAAGTATGCTGGGAAGATATGCATATACAGACTGCATTCACAGTGAGAGGGTTTTTATCCTCAAATATTGTTGGTCCAATAGCGACATTGCTATTGCTTTCTTAGTGGCCACATTTAAACCACTGGTTCTCACAAAACATTAAAGAAACTTTACGAATGTGAACATTAAGGACACTTGAAAGTCCCAGGTTTTACAGTCACAGAGCAGATCAGGGGACAGGACTTGGAGAAGGCCATGACTTCTTTCTAGATGATTTGCCACAATTTTTGTCAACAGAAGACAGGGTAGGAGGGCTGAGGAAGATGTACATGCAGGTCTCATCCAAACATCCTGTTGGGATGTGGCTGGGCACATACCCAAACCTATGATCTGGAAATGGCTGGCATCCCATGTTCATTAAGTGACTGCCAGCATTCAGCCCTTCTGTTGTCTAAACCTGTCCAGATTCTATCTGTCTCACATGGTGCTTTAAATGCCAGTGGCATCAGGAGTGAAGTTATGCTGGTGATAATTCTAGTGAGCTGCTTCAGAACTATGGACAATTTGAAACTGATAATGACTCAGGAAAAAAAAAAAAAAGAGAAAAATCAGAGGAACCTAATAAAGGCAGGTGAACAAGAAGCATGGTGACAGACTAAATTCAATTTTGACACAGGCACAGCAGAAGGAACAATGTAAACTACTTAGATATAGTGCCTCGTTCTAGGAACTGTAATTACTCACAGAAAAGCCAACACAATCGTAATGTAATAAAAAAGTAGAAAAAAAAATGGCCTGCTGAACTCTTAGTACTGACAAGGACATAAAAGCAAACAAGCCTATATGTCCTCAGAGAATAGTCTGAGTCACTGTACTAAGAAATAAACTATGTTTATAATGTACTAGGTGAATGTATTTGATTTCAAAGTCAATATAGAGCAACAAGTACAAAAAGACACAACTTTACAGAGCTATATCTACACAAGAAAATCTCTCTCTATTAGCTCAAGTATTAACTAATCAGTATTGAAATGTTACTGGATGTGTTGGGTTTGCATGGCAAGGTTTTGGTAGGTGTAGGGTATAAAAAGAAATTCATTATGAAAGAGTGAATCCTGTCTTACTTTAAATGGTGTCATCTCCTGTTGTCTCCTTACTAAGTAGCCACCATTTCTGTTTCAGTGCAATGATGTTATGAAAAATTCAGAAAAGGCCTATTGATTTCCAGAAAATTTCGTAGTGATAATATTCTGGGAGATCTGTGGTTTTAATGGGTAATTCAAGTTAAAATTGAGATAGATACATAAAGACATACCTGCTGAGAATGCAAAATTCCTCATAGGATATGAAAACCCCCTATGAATTGCAAACAAGAAAAAGGCCCCAAAAAACAGGAAGACAGGAATCCAAATCTAGTTTTCATAATGCCTTCAAAATCTGTTTCTTTTGTTTCACAGCTACTTCTGACTACATTTTTTAAAGTATTTTTATGTCCTAAGCAAAACATTCTGAATACATATTACAGGTTTTGGACATACTTTTTACATACATCTAATCTAAGCACCTTTTCTCCTCTGGGCTAGGTCTGAAATAAAGAAATGTTAAAGAAACTTTTCTTCTACAGTGTTTTTAATTTGCTTTTTGTTTGTTTGTTTTTCTAATGGAGAACGTATTATCAGTAAATCCGTCCCAATTTCAACATGCTACACTCCCAAATCCTCAGTGAAATTATACAGTTTCTGGGGATTATAGAGCAAGACATGTCTTTCATCTAACAAATGCAAGCTTGCCAAACGTGCAGTCATAAAATTTGAAAATGTGCAGAGTTCCTGTGCACTACCATAGAGTACCTTTAAATTTAATAATTTTTTCCAATCCTAACCACACTTCTAGAATTGTGGCTCGGTTTATGCATTTTTTCAGACTTTATTTTACTTTTAATCTCTTTAATTGGCACAATATTTGATTATTTCAGTCTACCATAAAAGTTGCTAGTACTCATCCAGGCAAAAATACTTCTTTGACATATCTCCATGAGCTATTATAGCATCATAAA
Source organism: Porphyrio hochstetteri (assembly GCA_020800305.1). Taxonomy (NCBI): domain Eukaryota; kingdom Metazoa; phylum Chordata; class Aves; order Gruiformes; family Rallidae; genus Porphyrio; species Porphyrio hochstetteri. The sequence continues at coordinate 39,338,578 of CM036905.1, forward strand.
ATGCCATGTCACTGTAATTGCTATTGAAACATAAAGTTTGTTTTTCAGTTACCTGTCAATTAGAGTGCACTCTAATAGAAAACAATGCCAACAAGAACAACAGCAACAACAACCAAGGTTTATTAACTTAAGCACAACCTGTTGCTCAATATTGCAGGAGCATCTGTTTGTAGTGTTTTCCTGCAGCCATATGGATATAAGGAGAGAATCCTCTGTTGTGCCTGGACAATGTAACTATGGCAGAAAAATCTATTCCACTCTGTTCAGCAGGGTGTACTATAAGACAGAATTTGAGATAAGTAAATTTCCAGTTTTATAGGCTGGGATTGTCTTGAATATGTATACAAATTCAGTGCTTCCCTGAAACTTAACAAAATAAATGAGTCTATGGAATCTAATACTTGCAAAGATATGTACCTTCTCAAAGCTGTATGAGTTGGCTTCTTTCAGTAGAGCCATAATAGCTGAGAATAGCTTCTCAGGCAGAACTATTTTAGAACTTTTGGTACTAGTTAGAACTGAGACTGTGAATCAGAAACTAAGAAAAATAATGTTAATGAGTAGGAGGTTTTTTTGAAAAAGATTACTTACAATTTTATTTTGCATCTGTGGAAAGTTTCATGTAGTTCTTGTTATCACCGTATCGGTATATACTTACAGAACTAAATTTCAGTTTTGGAATAATTTCTGACAAGACATACTGTACCTTATTAATAGTGGTTAATAATTATTTTTTATTTATGCAACAGTTCAAAAACCGACTCTTTATATCTTGGTGATTTCTAACTGCCACGTACTGCAAAAAGAATTTGGTATTGATAAGAATATGAAAAGTCCTTGTTAAATTGAAATATTACTGCAAGTCCAGTCTGAGTATGACAGAATTGACATTATGTTCAAAATCCATGATTCAGCTCCTGAAAATAGTGAATTATATCACTTTTCTCTTGACAAATTTTATTACAATATGTGAATCTGCTCCTATTTGTCAATATCTATCTATATAAAATTAATAAAGAAAATAGTAGTACAGTAATAAAAATTAAATTCCATGTTGTTGCATATAGTATGTGTAGCCTCAAAATGACAATTAATCTGTCGTCATAAATTGGATACTATATTCAACCAAAACTACAGACCTATTTTGTTTATCACCTTCACTTCTAATTCTTTTCCTATACCTTCATTTTGACATATTTGTTACTAAGAATGCATATTTACTCAATGGTTATACATTTTTTCTTCTGCTTCCATTTTAAAACTGTGTTTAACTTTTTATTTTCTGACTATACTTCATCTACCTTTGCAGTCTGTCTTTGGTGATGCAAATTTGGGGAACCAGGTATAATCTGCAGTGTAACTGATACACTCTATAATTTCTCTCTCATACAATGAAAATAGAAAGAGTTGCAGGAGAGAAGTTCAAGTCTTCTTTTCTTCAAAGTTTTGTCCTTACAGAATGCAATAAAGAAACATGTGGCAACATCAAAAACTAAATGAAAATTTTGATAAAGTTATGCATTTTTTACTTCTCCTCTTGATATATATAATAAATATATACTATTTCCCTCCTTCTTAAGTGAATATGAACGTGAATCAGCATTAGTCTTAATCAAGATTTACCAAAACACTTCTTCACAGTGAACACTAAGAGAGTTGCATTTATGGGCAGGTAACACAACTTTGTACATAGTACAGTGCTATCAGTGATGCAGACAATTTCAATAAATCTTTCTAAATGCCCTGTAACTGTGGACTATTTCCAGTTTTAAATTGCAATGTCTGCTATTATATTCATGTGCAGGTCTCTTTAGCAACCACTTCAAAAGTCAGTTGTCATACCCATGGAAACAAATTAAATGAAAATGTTAAAATACATTAACATGTATTAATTTTAATGTGTGAACCAACTGTGTAAAAATCAGAATTATTACATTGCTTATACTTTTTGAAAGTTATTATCTGTGAATCATATTTTTAATGGAATTTACCTTTATGACATTGATACTTTTTTCCCACCTGTTGATATAATTCACTGTTTTCTGTCAGCTAATACTTCGAGGTAACTATCAAAAATTGGTGGGAATAAAATGTCTGGAAAATGAGAGGAGTGGGATTCGTTGACTCAGCAATGAAGTTTGGAAGAGAATGGGAGCACAGCATTCATAATAGCTGTTCTACATTTCTGAATTTCAGTCTTCCTAGATATTTACTTAGGAATTAACCTGCCCAAAGTTAGAAACACGTGAATGATCCATATGCTGATTCATATCTCATTTGAACAATGAAATCCAGGATCAGAACTAGTCAAATAATAAAGCTTATCTCATAGAATAGTAGGAAAGTTGTAGATTTTGCTCCCAGGTCTGAAGAAATGTTTACATTTATTGTAAAAATTATTTATAAGGAATGAAATAGAATAAATGTGCCCAGCAGTTCAAAGTCTGATGTTTGGATAGTTGTACAGCATGACACTATCCCTCTATCTTAGCCTGCTAATGCTACTCATACAGTTTAACATACAAATACATTGAATAGCTTGGCTTGCAGACAGCAAAAAGAAACACAAACTGTGCAGAAATGGATACCATCCCAGAGGGTGGAGAATAGATATGCAGAAAATGACTCATTAAAGGATGTCTGAACCAACCTATTTTTCGCATGTATATGGAAAAATAATAGTCAACCCTTGGTCTGTGCTATGGGAGGAGGAGGTAGCAGCAACTTCATGAATCACATGGCTACAAAAATTATAGCATAAATAATACTTGTGGATTAAATAGAATAGAATAGAATAGAATAGAATAGAATAAAGACATCACATCTCAGATAAAGCAAATAGTCCCAAATGCATTTACCTCACTCCAGTGGCATCTGATCTTAGGTGACTTGTCAAAAAACTGCAGAGAGGCTGTTTCTTAGCAGGCAGGTTCCTGCCATACCTCCAGTTAAGCACCTGCTATGCTGGGGGAACTATTTTATGTTGTTTGTGTACGCCCTTGCAATTCTCACTGATAAAATACAATGAAGCTATCTCAGTCTTCTTTCAAGACCTACATCTGATTCAGGTAGGTATAATTTCCTTCATTCATTGAAAGCTGTAACAAAACTTCCATACCACTATCCATAGGTATCCATCAGCTGGCTGATTCTGTAAGGTGGTGTGCTGGTTTTGGCTGGGATAGAGTTAATTTTCTTTGTAGTACCTGGTATGGGTCTCTCTTTGGGATTTGTGCTGAAAACAGTGTTGATAACACAGGGATTTTTTCATTATCGCTGACCAATGCTTACACAGAGGCAAGGTCTTTTCTGCTTCTCACACCACCCCACCAACGACTAAGTATTGGGTGCACAAGAAGTTGGAAGGGGATACAACCAGGACAGCTGATCCTAACTGACAAAAATGGTATTATATATGTATAACATCATGCTCAATATATAAAGGTGTGGGAAGAAGAAGGAAGGGGTAGGTGAACATTCTGAGTGATGGTGTTTGTCTTCCCAAGTAACTGTTACAAGTCACGGAGCCCTGCTTTCCTGGAGATGGCTGAACACCTGCCTGCCCACAGGAAGTAGTGAATTAATTCTTTGCTTTGCTTGCATAAGGAGTTTTCTTTTACTTATTAAACTGTCTTTATCCTAACCTGCAGGTTTTTTCTCAGTTTCACTCTTCTGAATTCTTTTTTACTCCCATCCCACTGAGGGGCAGGCAAGGGAGCAACTGTGTGGTGCTTCATTGCTGACTGAGGTTAAACCATGACAGCAGGCTGAATAACTTTAGGGTAGAATGCAAGTCCTATAACTCAGAGGCCATAAAACTCTAGAGAAGATTGTTGACATAAGCAATATTGAAGAAAATCGCCATTGTTTTGTATCCAAAACAGATGTTTTCTTAAGACTTTCAGGGGTCTCCTGTTTCTTAAGAAATTGCTGAGAATAAAGAAACCTCCTCCCCTGAAGTTTAATAAAATCTCTTCTATCAAACCTAAAGTAAAACCAACATTAATAGGCCTTCATGAAAACAAAGGTGATGGTAGATGTTGCGAGATAAAAGGTATAGCTGGGTTGCTACCATAAATAATTTTGGCTATTCCATCTAAGCAATGATTGAAATATACTCTGCTCTTTTGACCCCTATTTCATTTCCTCAGCAAAGCCTCTTAAGCTCTACTTTGCTCAAGCAAAGGTGTTATGAGCTTCAGTATGATGAAGGTCTGGAGGACCAACCGGTCTCTTGCTAGAAGGACAGAGCTTAAAACATGCAGAGCACAGCAGTTAAGATCCATTTTGAAAGGGGACTTTTAACTAAAAGCATTAATTTCAGAGAACTGGGACGTTGGATTGTGACATACAAAAAGCTGTGATTTTCTTTCTTTTATGTATTAAGACTAAGCTTGAATGAACATTCTCAACATGTACAAGGCAATTAGCATTACTCTGCTACATAAATAATTAAGAAACTAATGTTTACATTACTTTATTGATAAATGAATCTGATCTTAGAAGATCTTAACACCAGCTCTCAGACAAAGTTAAAACATTAATTTTCTTGAAATCAAAATAATTTTAATGAGACGTCTTTTGACGTTTTTACTTTTCAAGAAAATTTGAAGGATATGACCCTAAAATTACACTGCAATAAATGTTGAATTAAATTCATGGATAATCCAAAGAATAAATCCATTTGTCTAGATTTTCAGTATGCTGCACTGCCATGAAGTGGATTCAAAGGGTCTTCATAAATTCAGGTGAACATGGATGTTACACAAAGGGGTTATTGGAAAGGAAATCTGGAAAGGGAATTACTGGTTACTGGAAAGGGAATTACTCAGTGTGTCTGTCTTAAAAGAGTTAACTGCTTGCAATATTGAATACACACGGGAATTTCTTCCTTGGAAGAGGGAGCAAATAACATATATTGTTATTCTGAAATGTTTTGTGACATAGAGCTTGTTCAGACACCTTAGAAGGTCAGATGCATACTGGGAATGCTCTTCCTCTTCAAGAAACCAGTCACTCCAGTACAGTTCTTGTTACTCTCAAAAGAAATAAATGCATGTGGGTTTATATTAGTAAAGTTATACTGCGGTAAATGATGTCTTTCAAAATTGGCTTTTACGTTAAAGGTTATGTTCATCTGTTTGCTTGATATCTTTTATATGAATAGTTCCATGCAGTCAGCATAGGGTAGCTGAAATCCCAATAAACAAGGGTGGCGACCTTTCGTTACTTGCAAACATAAGGCAAACTCTATCAAAAATCCAGCAAATTCTCTTACAATAGCACCTGTGTTCTAAGCCCAAGAGGGAATTTGAGAGCAAGCAGATGGATGAAGTACTCATATCAAAATACAGTCCCAAGAAAGAGATCAGTGCAGAAATGCCAACTGAGATTTTATTTACTGTTCACTCAGTGAGATACACAGAGAATAGGAAATTGAAGATACAGATGTGATGAGAATTATACATGAAAGGACCCAATAAAATGCAATATGCACTGTACTTGATTCCACTTCTCTGTATGCTTATAATATACCGAGGTATCAGCAACCTCAGCTTTCTTAAGATACTCTGTCTATCAAGGATAGCTTATACATTAGTTTCATCATCAGACCTCCTCTTTGAAAAGGTCTCCTTTCCAGCAAAACAAGGTAGAATTGATACAGCTAAGTCTGCAAGAAATAGCATTGTCATTCTGTTTTGGTCTCCTGTCATTCTAAACCATTCTAAATTGAGAGAAGTAACAAACTTCTAAGGTTCCTTTTGAAGTTTCTGAATTTCGCTGGGAATCTCCAGAACTAAAATGAGTATGGTAGCTTTTGGTCAAATATTTATAGCAACTTATCAATAGTAGAATTAAGAAAAACCAAATTTAAAAAGATATATATATATAGTTTTAATAGAAAACCTTTCCTGTCATCATACTTCAAGTCTTGATCTAGGGATCCCTTACATGGTAAACATCTCAGGATTTTTTCAGACACTTATAAAACACCATGAATCCAGCAGCCAGTGGTGCTAAAAGCAGCCTCATCAAATTCAATATCAATCAGAGTTTGTGCATGCAAATAATAAAATTCAGGTTTTATCTTCAAATTTTAAATACATAAAAAAGAGGTACTTAAAGAAAAAAAAAAACAACAAAACTTTCCACCTAATGATTATGCTCCAGTCCATGTCTGTAAATCAATGTATTCAAAGAACAAGGGCAGACAAAAGAGGTTTTATAAGCCTCATTTGAGAAAAAAAAAATGCAAACATAAATTAAAAAAACATTAGCATGGCATCTTCAGTGTGTTTTAATTTTCTTATATGTATATTTTTATATATATATATATATATATAAAAAATAATTTCATGTCTTCTGGAGAATTATAGTCTAACTCACTTTTAGAACTTTAAACTCAAGAGATTACATGCTTTTCTGTCTTAACTCCAGTGATTAGGATGAAACTTTTAACCGGAAAAGTTTTTACATGAGTAAGTTTTGCTTTTGCATTTCTCTAGATACTCCTTAGAAAATATTTTGAACTAGGATGCTTCTCCTATCTGAACATAAAAGCCTTGCAGGAAAATGATCATAATAATTTATATAGTCTCTATAAATAGTTTCCTAAAATAGGATCAAGAAGATCATGCAATGCTCTATTTTGTTCACTTAATGTGATGAAGAGCATCTCTGAATTGGCAGTTCTTAATTAACAGCTCATTGCTGAATATTTTTTGTACTTTGAGAACCCTCACTAAGGACAACAGAAACACCTGAGGTAATTTCAATATTTCTCCCAGAGATTAATACTTGTGTGGGGAAAAAAATCACACTAAAACCCCAAAAATGTGCTTTCTCACAGCAATTCAAAATTTTCTGCTAAATCTTGCTTATAGTATTCCATTAGCATTAACATAGCAGAAAGCAAATTACATTTATAATATGTGAGACTGATAAACACTCTTCAGTACTTTTGTAATGTGCACCTGATCTTTCAGTTATTAGCAGAGACTCACTCAAGACAGAAGATTAAGAGATGAACAAAACCAGCACAGCACTTATGTTCTTGAGCTGTTTCATTTAAATAAAGTGCAAATTTTTTTCTTTTGTTAGTGCTCCTCAAACCCTAAACTATTAAAAAAAATAAAAATACAGATACATCGCATTTCCTGCTGAAGAGTAAATGTAAAGGTAGTGTCATTGCAGCTGCAGTAGAGACTTTTTTTCTTACAGTATCTCACTGAATACTAAACAGATAGTCAAAATGTTTGAAAGCATAGTAAACAAACAACTGAGTCTAAAAGCTCTCTGCATTTATCAAATAGACACATTCAGAATATCTGGATAACTACCAGATTTTAAAAGATGAAAAAAAAAAAATAAAGCTATATTCAGGAAAACACTGAAAATAATTATCTTGAAATTACACATAAATACAGATTTACATTCTTACTATGATTAATAAAAAGACAAGAGTGTGATGGAAACTATCGGGGAAGAAAAATGTTAAGAGTACAATCATGTGTGTGCTAGTAAAAGGATTTCCTAGAATTTAGAAAGAAATGAAACAGGGATCCTACCTGTGCAAAACTTTTATTTACTAATACCTCATAAATTAAAGAACTTACAACACAATTCACACTAGAATGAACAGATTTAACTTTTGTGAATAGTAATGATTAGCTAGCACTGCGGTATCTCCTTCCCCCTGTTAGTGTCAATGCTTCAAAAACAGAAGTTTGTAATCATTTAGACAACAGTTAGACATTGCATCAGACTTAGTTACAGACATTTAACATGGCACGGTACTGTGACACATGGAGGCAGCTGAAGGCGCAGTGGGGTGACACATATTCTTTTGGTTTATGTCCTTTTAAAAGCTTTTAAAGTACAAAGAGGTCAAGTTATAAGAATTCGTTTATAACTAAAACCTGATCCAATGTCCATTCAGCCTCATTCCTCAAAATTTCTCATTTGAACTCAGCACATGCAACATGGCAGAAACTCTTCAACAACACGTGTACCAACAAATGTGGCGCTATGCTTCTGGCATAATATCATCTACAACATTGCACACAGGAACTCAGGCATGACCATTAGTTGTCTTGCAATACTTTTCAACATTTGAAATTTAAGTCTTTCTTGAACTTTACATTTCAACGTTCAGAAGCAATCAAAATTATTTCCCTTGAAGGAAAGCATATTCTGTCTCTTACTAAATTAGTGGATCTCTAGTTATTACTGTAAATAGTTTTATTTTTTCCTTAATGCTACCTTAGCATTTAATTTAATTAATATTTGTACTTACTATATTTTTGAAAAACATTCTGATGTACGCTTTCTTCTTTTGCCATGGATTATTTTAACCTACTTAGAGTCTTTTAGACACTGAGGCAAGGAATTTTTAATTTCTTTTGGGATTCTAACTCTCCGAAGGAGTTACAACTCCAGAGTGGGTTGAATAGGGATACTTTCTTGTCAGGGGAAATAATGACCATCCCATTCTTGAACAGTGCTTGCATCTTGCTAGTACTTTGATAGAAGAAAGATTACTTTCCACTGCTCCTTGTTCTTAAAGGCTTTGCACGCCTAAAAGTCTCTCATCGCAGCTTTTGTTTGGGGCACAGGAAAAAAATCACATCCCTTGTCCATATTGCATAAATCACTGCTAGAAAATACACAGCACCTCTTCTTAAAAATACAGCTTTGAGAAATACAGAAATATGGAAATACAGAGCAGGGCAGAAGCTTTTTTCCATGTGTGTAAATTTACAAGGAAAAGAAAAATGTAAAATTTGTCAGATAAACTTGTAAATAATTTTCTGTTCAGGAAAATGTTTATTTTGAACCATATTGGTAAAACATGGAAGAATGTAAGGAAAAGGAGCCAGCCTAAGTAGAAATAAATAGCCTTGAGTAAATGGCAGTGTGCAGTCACTCTGTCCCAGAGCAGATTAGGAATCAAACACTGACAAAGGGAAACCCTTTAACGCCTCTTACCCTTCAGCATCAAGTCAGATTTAACCTACCTCAACCCTACACTAAACTGAATTTATTTCCCTCTCTGTTCTACTGCAGTTATAGTCATGGTTGCCCTGAACAAGGCTAAACTGGGCACACTCACACTGTAGACATCTCTGCAATAGCAGAGGGATTCCTGAACTACCATGGACAATGAATGAAGCATCCTGCACAGTAAAGTTAAAGGCCCTAATTAACACCAACTTTCCTGTGCAGGCAGAAAATGGCCTTCAAATGTACCCAAGTTGATGGGTGATGAAGCAGAGGCCTTTCTGTCTCAAACACCTCTCCAAAAGAAGGGGTCTGACAGATCTCAGGTGTGCTCATGATATAGATTCCATCTGATAATAATATACATGTAGCCCTTTCACTCCTATTAATTCATACTGTATAAATATTTAGGAAATATGCTTTGGGAAACAAATAACTGTGTAATAAAAAGGGAAAGAATATTTTCAGCTTTTCTTTTTCCAATCTCTAAATTGTTTTAAATTATAAAGACCTTTACATTCTATGTACAGGTTTTCCTTTCACATTCCTCTTCAAACAACATTCTTGAACACAGAGCATCCTTATATTCTGTTAATAACCAGGAACAGACTAAAAATGAGCTTCGCAGGATGACTTAATAACTAGAATTATACACTTCAGATACATGAATTGCACAGTATTTCTAAAATACAGAGGAAAATACTAAAGATTTTTCCTGGACTTTCTACAAGTGCAGTAAGGATCTATAAACAATAATTGTCATTTTGGAAACATTGGCATACTTTAATGACTAGTAAAGAGTATGTCATATAAAAAAAACCAAACATGAATCTGTAGGGTTTTCTTACAAAGTATTATTTTACTCATAGATTAAACTAAGAGGTAACAAATTATAAGAAATGGCTTTTTCTGATTTCAATAGAATCCTGGCATGAATATGAAGTTTTAAGAATATTTTTCACTTTTTACTGCAACACCTGAACTTTTTTGCTTACCTGTGCTTACCTGCAATATAGATAGTTTTTATTTACTGTGGTATTTTTACTTGTTCTTACTAGTTTTAAAAATTTGTAAGAATACAATTTACATATAAGCCACTTCAGCATTTGAATATGATTTGAGATTAGTCTTAGCATTGACATTATTTTTGAAGCCTTGTGAAGTGATTAAATACTGTAAATGGACCTTCACATAATTAGACTGAAAAGAGTTGAAGTATTTCTTTACATTGCCCTTTATTTAAAAAAAAAAGAAATTTTCAAACACAGAAGACTTTTATTTATCATTTCATAGAAGTGGTTATTTAAAGACACAAGGAAGGTACAAAAGTTATAGCATTAAAAACCAATGTGCATTTTTCATATAATTTCACTTTTTAGAATAACTAAGGAGACTTTAAGCAAAGCCCATATAATTATTCAATAAGATCCTGAAAAGGCCCTTTCTCTTTAAAATCCAAGAAAATATAAAGAAGCATAATATATAGTTTCCATCCTTGCTAGCTATTATGAGTTGCATTACACTAGACCTGGACTGAAGGCACCCACAATGAGCAATCATTTCCTCTCCATGCCCAAAGCACAAGTGAAACCTTCAACTCACACCTGAGGTTTTCAAATTCCAACCATGCACATAAAATTATTACTTTAAACTACTAATCAATGTTTTTCCTCCCTCTACTCAGCTTAATAAATCCCTTACCAGTTCTAACAGTATTTTAAAGAAATGAAAAATAAATATAAATAAATAAATAATGGGGAGACTTCCATGAAGTAAATTATTTCTAAAATTATCTCAATATTTCGCTTGTCCATGTTTTAGAGATAACTGCACTGTAAGAGAAATATGTAAGACCACCTGGGGTAGAGACACAATCAGGCAGAAGCTGAAGCACCTTCTGAAAAATGAGTCCCTGACAATGCAATCAGGACTGCCTACACTGCATTAGTAATTCACATGTCTATCTACCTGTGCAGGTAAACTGTAACCTGATTTGATACTCCACTCTCAGAATAACAGAATCGTAGTGGTTGCAACAAATCTCCAGAGATCATCAAGTCCAACCCTCCTGCCAAAGTAGGTTCCATAGGACAGATCACACAGATAGGCATCCAAGCGGGTCTCGAATATCTTCAGAGAAGGAGACTCCGCAACGCCACTCTGCAGCCTGTCCCAGGGCTCTGTCACCCTCACTGTGAAAAAAGTTCTTCCACATGTTGGTGCAGAACTTCCTATGCTCCAATGTGATGCCATTGCCCCTTGTCGTGTCCCCAGAGACAATTGAAAAGAGGATGGCTGTTTCCCCCTGTGTCCACTCTTATTCAGACCATGTAATTAACTCTTAGATAGCAACACATATCCTACTTTGTGTGTATGCTTTAAGTTTTTCTTTCTTTAGAAGACATGGGGGAAGGTCTTCCTAATGAGGTGGCATGAAGGGGCAGGCACCAATCTCCTCTCTTTGGCAACCAGCAATAGAACCTGAGGGAACAGTATGAAGCTGCAACAGGTTGGAGTGGTCAGGCACTGGAACAGGCTCCCCAGGGAAGTGGTCACAGCACTGAGCTTAACTGAGTTGAAGAAGCATCTGGACAATGCACTGTCACATGCTCTGACTTGGCTGGCCCTGTGTGGAGCCAGGATTTGGACTCAGTGATCCCCATGGGTCCCTTCCAACTGAGTGTATTCTACAATTCTATGATTCTAAGGAATCCAAACCTCACTTTAATATAATACTAAGGTACAGCCAAGGTATACTCTCTGACCTGGGAACTAGAAAGCAGTCCAGAGCTCCATCATTTACTGTGACTGAAATAAATAATTTTTATCTACTTTCAAACAATGGATAAAGGCTACAGCAATAACATTATCACCTTGTATAAAAACTCTGAAATCTCTTAGAAAATCAGTGTTGAATGCATTTGCAGTTGCCATTGTTTCTCATAAAAGCACTAGTAAAGGGAGTTTGTAGTTGTTTTGAAATAGCTTTTCTTGGACTCTATATCCACACACTTTTAAAGCCTGTCACATTTGCATATATTGCTAGGTAAGAAAAGGAAGGAAAATTTAATGCTCAGAAGTTATTTATTTTATATCATATCATTGTGAAAGAAGTACACCTGCAACATAAACATGAAATCCAGTATTGAACATGATACAGGAATAAGTTATCAGTTAGAATATTTGGTTCCCCTCTAACTAAAATTCAAGATGATGATATTTCTTGCTAATTCCTTCTAAAATATGGTTTTCTGTTTAAATGTGATACTGGATTTCCTAAAATTTATGTAGTAGTCAAAGAAAATCTATATGAGGTTAACAGCATCTCCAGGTTTCAATGTAAATGAGAGTAAGAAAGGTTTCCTGTTCCAAAACATGTCTGAGAACCTACATCGTTATTTAGAAAGTCATGGTAAAGAAGATAATGCCCTATGAGCATCTATAATAAACTATATTTTCCTTTGCAATTGAGGTTACTTTATAAATGCTTACATAAGAAGCCTAGTATTTCCTGGAATTTTAGAAAATTACAAATTTTACATTGTTTCTACAACTGGAAAAGATATTTAAAGAGCTCCAGTTAAAATGCAAGTGCAAATTTCTGTACTCTCCAATGACTGGAGAAACTTTTGTCATTTAAAAAAGGAAGACACTGAGTGTTTCTCTAAGTTTTGGCTTTATTTTTACACACAAAGAATAAATCTCGATCCTTCAAGATTTAAGAAAGATAAGCCAGATACTCTTATCACCTTGAACTAATTTGTCATTTAGCTAAAGCTTTTTTAATATATCTAGAGGGACAGTATTTTTTTTTTTTTAATTATGAGTTTCCTTGCTGTTTTGGCTGACGATAAAAGATCACCGCATCATACCTAGACTGCTGTGTATTTGCAACCTCCCCTCCAAAAAACATAATAAGAAGAGAAATAAAAAGGTTGTTTATTCACTCTAGTAGTAGTCACACAAAGGCAAGCCCATACATTTGTAGTGAATTTCATAAATGTCTGTAAATAGACCTTTTTTAACACATCTATTACTTCAAACAATCATGCTTTCTAATTTAGGAAGAGAGGGGCTCAGTGCATTCTCTTCCATAACATATCTTACAGATATTTTCTTTGCCTCTTGTATTATCTCTGCTCATTGGACAAGAGTATGAACGACCTAGTAAGGGAGAATAATATTTACAGTATTGTAGAAAAGGGCAAGCAGAACCTGGGGACACTCCACTTCAAGAATACAAGAAGATTCTGATGCAATCCAGCATTCTTCTAGTCACTGTAATAACTGATTGTTTCTCTTTGGCCACTAGATTAATTAATTTGTTCAAATATTGTCAATCTCTTTATGTCATTCTCTATTATTTATCTTTCCCTCCTGTATTCACCTATTTTGTCTTCTTGCCCGTGCCTTGCTTTTCAGGTACCCAGTAGGACTCAACACTCTTCTATGGTATCTATTTTCCTGCTTCTGACATCTGCTCACATTTCTTTTTTTCTGCCTCTGAATTTCCACTTCAAAAATGTACCCACACAGTACAAACAAAGGACCTGAAAACAGGATACAAGCTATAGGTTTGTAGGCAGACTTTAAACAAATAGAATTATTATAAAAGTTGAGATAGCCAAACCATGTAATTGCAAGGCAATATCATTGCATATTTCATTCTCCCATCCAGTCTACATGAGCTTACATTGTCACAAGTAAAATCAGACTGTCAGATTTTATTTTTTTTCCTGACAAGTTCCCAATGACTACATCTTGTGCAGTATAAATGCAAACAATTAAAAAGACAGGATTTCTGCCTTGAAGTTATACAGTGAGGAATAGAAAAGAATAGAAATGAAAGCAAGATGAGAGGAGAGAGTAGGCTAAACAAGCATTAAACACACAGGGAAAATATGAGACACATTTTAGTGGCAGCTGAATAGTATTGATAGTACTTTGAAATGAGAATAAATGGAAAGTAAATAAGACCAAGCTGGAAGTCTGCACTGGAAAGAGAGAGAAGGGAGTGGATTTTGCAGAAAGAGATTGTTGATGCTCTAAGTGTTTTACGGGTATGAACTATGAAGTTTAAAGAGGATTTTCTACAATAACATAACTCCCAGCTGGGCCAATTTTCTAAATTCATGAAGGACACTCCTGTCAGTTTGACTGTGTTGGTCTCGATGAAAGCTTTTTCCATCAAAGCATCCCCCACATTACTGACCCCCCTACCACAAACCACGACCACTGAAAAAAAGGCTATGAATATTTCAAAGAACTAAATGGCATGGATGGATTAATATTTTAATTCAAGTTATGCTTGCCTTTTATCAAGATGTAACTTTGAACATAATATATTCTGTTTAAAGAACCAAAGGCTTTCATAGTCTATATTCTGCATCCTTTTTAATTATTTAAGTTCTTTCTAAACACTGGAATGTTTACGGACATAGCCAATGGCATGCCAAAAGAAGAGAACAAAACTAAGATTGCATCCAGCCTACTCGTCTGATCAATTTTCAATCTAAAACAAAGAAGAAATCTGTTTTCCATTGCCTACTGTAAACATTTGTGCTATAACTTTCTTTACTTCAATTGACAGATCCATAAAAGAGCACTGTACAGTATTTACCAGACAAAATGTGAAGGAATATTTTTTGAGACTGGCTGCAGGCGACAGCTGAATTATAGCAGTCTGGCCAGTGAATGCTACTGGGAGTGTTCACAAGACTAGAATTTAACAGGACTGAGTGATTCACTCACCTCCTTCTGTGACATGATCACATTTATTTCAAGGAATTCACTGCTAATAAAGTGCAGGCATGTCATTATATAAAAACAAAACAAATTAAAAAGGCCAACACAGACTTTGCACTTCAAATCTGTTTGGACACACAGTTGAAATATCTTATATGTAACAAAGGCAAAATTAAACTAAAGGCACGTGAATTTTGCATTTCTATCATGGAAAATGAATATGTCTGATAACAACCTTCAGAGAATGTCTCAATCCCTATTTTGCTTAGTAGCTCTTAGTAACTCAGTTTAGTAGCTCATTTTTTATTGGGTTCCCTTTATTACATCGTATTGGGTTCAGTTCATTCACTGGTAACCTAGGCTGCATTAGACAAAGTGTTACCAGCATGTCAAGGGAGGCAATCCTTTCCTTCCACTCAGCACTGGTGAGATGTCTGGAGTCCTGGGCCCAGAGCTGGGCTCCTCAGTACAAGAGAGACATGACTTTGACATTACTGTGTCAGATTTACAATTAGGAAAATTTCAGAATACACAAAAGAAAAGCTATCAGCAGCCATGTTGGTTTTGTGTTTTGGTGGATTGTTGTGGCTTTTTTTTCATTTTCTTAACATCACATGCTAACAATATGAAATACCTATTGTCTCATGCTAATGAGAGCTACAGTGAAATTGTGGGCTTGATGATTATCAGTTGGAAAGGAGAGCAAAACAAAATAGTTCAGCTAACAATAGAAACTGTCCCAAACTCTTGGCCTATCTTTGAGGCTGAAACATTAATGTGCTTATAATAAAACATCAACATTCCTGTAGTATTCAAGATTGCTATTGAGAGACACAATATTCTAAAATGGCTATGGTAAATATTGCATCTCTGCCAGCCATTGATGGCCTAGCTTTCCCTTTGGAGATCATAGAATGATTGAGGTTGGGAGGGACCTCTGAAAGTTACCTGGTCCGACTTCTGGGCTCAAGCAAGGCCACCTAGAGCTAGCTGCTCAGAACTGTGTCGAGGTGGATTTTGGATATCTCCAGGGGTGGAGACTCTGCAACCTCCATAGGCAATGTCTTTTGAAGCACACCAGCAAAACTAGTAAATTCCAATACTTTTTTGCTTTTCTCCCATGTTATATACTTTCCTCCTTTTGTTAAGTTGCAATATTATATTAAAACCAGCTATTATTCTATCTTTAAACCCAAATTCTTACTTCAGATAGAGGTAATGATGAGATAAATGTGAAGCAGCACAGACTTCCAATAGGTCTGTGGATATTTGTTGGCAAAGAAGTTTCTGATTGTACTTTTGAGACCAAATATTATACTATCACTAAACTGTATTTCATCTTCTCAAACTTTTATAACTGTAAAGATACTACTTTTTGCAGTATTTTCAAGTTAATTCAATACATAAAACATTCTGCATTAAAGAACATATAGCACTTCTTCTTTGAAACAGTAAATAAAAGATATTCTTGCAGAAAAAGTACTTTTAGAATGAAAAGAGGAAAAAAAGATAACCTGTTTTATCTTTACAGTGGCAGATTTCTAAAGTCATATATCCCTGCACACACTTAAAAATCTTAATTGTAATTGACTTACAAATCCTTTCTCGTTTCATACTTCTTTGCACAGCAACACAAACTCACAGATATTCTGGGTTTGCTAGTTGCAACTGTTCTGTTACACAAAGTATAAAAAATTCCATTTAAGACACAACTGTGGTTTGGCAGTCTAGGAACTGAGTGTTACAACTCCCTACATGGTACAAATTACTGCAGTAAGGTGGGTTGCAATTCATCTGTGGTTTCTTCTATCTTGATTTTGTTTTGCCATGTCATCATACTCACTGAATAAGAAGTCCTGCATATATCAGTCCTTGATAGACATATCTCCACATCAGCATGTGCAGCAATATGCCCCAGTTATGCCAAACTGTATGAGAGAAGAGGTATTTGGAGAATACACTATCACAAAACATTCCCCAGCCTCAGGGTATCATTGCTGCCTTTTTTCAACTCTGATGTAATCCCCTGGTGAAATCTACAGAAAGGTCCTACATTGGGAGGAAAAAGTATGGACCTCATACCTCAGCTGGCTTTAGAAATCAGGAAGACCTAAAGATCCTTTGTCAGGTCTGGCTGAGATGGAGTTAACTTTTCCCTCAGCAACCCTCCTAGTGCTGTGCTGTGTATTGGCAGCCAGCATGGTGCTGGTAACACACCAGGGGTTTGGCTGCTGCTCAGCAGCGCTGGGACAGCATCAAGGCTGTCTCTCCACTATTTCTGACCCCTCCCAGCAGTAGGACAGCTGACCCCAACTGAACAAAGGGATATTCCATAGCATATGATGTCCATTCAGCAATAAGAACACGAGAGAAAGGGAGAGGAAGTGTGGGGCATTTGTTATTTACGACATTTGTCTTCCAGAGAAACTGTTACACATACTAAAGCCTTCTTCCTGGGAGGTGGCTTGACATTGCCCACTGATGGGAAAGTAGAGAATAAATCTTCTGGTTTTGCTTTGCTTCTGTGCATGGCCTTTAGCTTTTGCTTTATTAAACTGCCTTTATTTTGATCCACGAGTTTGTGGGGATTTTTCCATTTTATTTTTCTCCTCTCCCTGTCCTGCTGAATGAGGGAGCAATAGAGCAGCAGCTTGGTTGGCCCCTGGCATTCAGCCAACATTAAATCACCACAGATCCCTGTATTGCTTGGGTTTTTTTTCTGTTTAGAAGTAGCAGCAGTACTTTCTCCATTGGACTTTATGGAAGCTAATCGTAAATTCCAGTGTCATCGTTCTAAAAACAAAATTGCAATATAACCATTAATATCTGCTATTTGCCTGGATTACCTTGCCACTGGACTGTCCATGGAGTACAGTGCTGACTATCCCTTCTATTAGAGTTCTTAATCACAAACTATTGTCTGAAGGTCAGACTACAAAAAAGACATTTATGTTGTCATGGCTCCCCATTTTGTTATAGTTCTTCCTGCACTGATCAGATATTTACGTGGCTACCAAACACTGAAAGGTCATTTAGAATTAGTATTGTACTTTGAAGTGCTCCTCAACCACTTCAGCTTATGCAGAATTGGGCAAGGTCTCAGGCAGTCATGGCCAGACTTGTGCAAACCCTGTTTTTGCCCCCATCAAGAGCCCAGCTTAAAGGTCCTTTCCCCATCCTTCCATGTGGAATTACTGTGTGAGCAAATAGATGCCAAAAGAAAGAGAATAGATGGATCGGCTTAAATATTAATTGGTCACAGCTGTCTTCTGTTTATTGCAACAGTCTTAATTAAATAATTAAGACTGTTTACTACTTGTATACAAATCTTTCCCATCATACTTAAAACAAACACAGGGTGCATAAGCTTCTCCTACAGTCATTTGAAAACAGGTGAGCAACAACTGCACATGAAAGTGCCCAGTTTTAACAGCTCAAGTTTTAACACTAGATTATCTGGTTTATCTTCAATAAAAAGGTAAACTGTTTTTAAAATTAAATACAAAATGTACAAAGTATCTCAGTTTTTCTTGTGCTCTGCTAATTTAGAAATAAATTAATATAATTAGAGTGCAGCCCTCACATTTGTATTTCAGATATAGCTCATGAAATTATCAGGTAAAATGGGGAAACCCTGCATTTTCATCTACATCACACGTATTTCCTCCATATACATCAGACACCTTTCCTGCATGGGAACTTGAATGATAGACAAGTCTTTAATGTACATATTGCATGTACATTAACATTGACTATGCAAGAGAAAATCTCTAAAATTCCCCAGGAAAGGGTCTGAGGGTGGCAGTCAATGACAAGTTAACACTGTAACACTTGCAAAACAATAAATACCATTCTTGTCTGGTTTAAAAATGGAATTGTGTGTGGCACACAGAAGCCAGAAATTTCTTCTCTGTGCAGCCAGCACTCACGAGGCTTACTCTGGAGAAGCGTGCACAGTTACATATAGTGCTAAGAACATCAGTGGGGAAGTATAGAGCAGGTGACCACAAATGATGATTTTTTTTCAGGACTTATGAGAAAGCCTTGAAGGAATTGTGCTTGTTTAATCTAGAAAAAAATAAATTTGAGAGAAATACAGCAACTGTCTTTTAGTAAAATCACACACAAAAAGGTAATGATTAATTGTACTCCACTACAGAAATGGCTAGAAGACATCAGCTGACTAAATGACAAAGAAGAACATGGTTTGTGAGAAAGTCAAAAAATAGTTAAGAACTTGAAAAGACAAGGAAATTGTTAGATCTATCTCACAGAACAGGTTCGATAGACATTCAAGGAGGTCTGGGTATACTTGGTTGTGTCTCCTTGCAGGTAGTGTCCTAGGTTGTCACTGAGCTTTCAAACAGCCCCACATTTCTGTACTTCTTTGATATGACAAATTCACAGCAGAAATATGTATCTACATTTCAACTTTTTAAATAGAACTGTATATTGGTTATGAAGAAAAAAAAAGGAGGAACTTACCAGAAACAAGATATTATAAATGGTGACACAAACAGAAACTTTAGCTTAAAGAAGTAATGGACTTGACTCACAAATATAAATTCTGTTTTGCAGTATCCACTTTCAACTGTGGTATTTTCTAAAAGATCACATTATCCTTGTATAGTTTCATTGGAAAAGAAAGAAAAATGAAAATTTACAGAGCAACTACACACTTGTGCAGAGTATTTACTAAAATAATGAATGAACTGTTTTTCCTGGGAAACTCACTGTGTAACCTCACAACCAAAACTCAATGTCTACCACTAGAGGTCTATGTTAAAGTACTTCCTGTGAAATCCTCTGTAAATGAACCGTACCCAAGACATGAGTACTTGCCAATCTATAAACCCAAAAGGATTCTAATTCAGGACATATGGAGAAATCAGTTATGCTGTACGTGCTAAATGGTCTTTTCAATGCCTTTCAAACCATTCTTTATGCACATTGTCCTATATCTTTGAATCATTTGAATAGTTGCTGGAGAAAACTTTTCCACAATTAATTTTTTGTTTGTTTGGGTATAATAGCATGTCATGAAACACTCACTGAACATAATTAGCTCCTTTACATTACAAATCCAAACCTTTTTGGATGAAAATGCTGGCTTGCCAGATGGTAAGAAACAGCATGATATCTCACCAACTGGGAAATCTGTGTTCAGGGTCACAGGCCATGGGACAGCGATGGCTGTATATGATGGAAAGGATACAGGAAGCCCCAGAGGGTTGAGAGTGAAGACTGCCAGTTAGATGGCTTTTGCTAAACAAGACACACAGTTCTGGCCTCTCTCGCAGTAAAGAGTTACAACAACACAAGGAATGCAATCAACAAGAGACAAAAGCAAAGGCATCCAGTAAAAGATGAGAGTCAGGTTAAACTGAGAGGTAGTCATTAGAAGATTATCAAAGGTTGCTTATTCTTGTCTTTTCCTTCTCCCCTCTCTTGACTTCCTCCCCTCACTTCCTCCCCATCCTCCACCGTCTACCTTTCTGGTGCTATTATGGACAACCAAGGGAAGAGCTATGTATGAAGAACCATTCACCTACACGTGCAGAAAACAAAACATAAAAATAATGCAAAGACACACAAAATTTCTGCTGAACAGGCAGAGATCAACAGAAGATAATATATTGAACTGCAGAGATGTTAATTTACAGTTTTGAGCTATGTTTCTTAATCAAAGGAAAAACTGTAAGAGACATTTCATCCTCGTACAGCCTTGTAGTTGAGGTTCTGTGCCACACTTAAGGGAAGGCAGCTTTAATTGAAACAGCTGGGGGAACAAAGCTATAACCAAAAATCATTATGTTTGCCCTGCAAACTAAAACTCCTGGCCAAAGCATGACACTGAGTTTAAGATGTCTTAACTGGATTCTGCTGTCAGAATTTAGAAAATCTAAATCAGTCCAGCTGAGTCACATTGAAACTTGGTCTGAAAATCCTTCTACCAATATTCTGCCTTTCTGTAAGATACATGTTATTTTTAAAGCAAGTAGGAATAAAAGTGCTCCAGAAGGCAGCACCATGGGCAGGAGGGTCCTGGTGAGGGTGCTCTGGGCCAGCAAGCAAACTCAGGGAACTGGCAAACCTAGAAATACAAAATTCAGCAAAAGACCTACATATGCCACCTCATTTAAACATAACTTCAATCACAGATGGAAATCAGTAAAACATATTGTTCCAAGTCATTGTGAGTCCTTTAAGACAGCTAGAAAAAGAGATCTCAAAGGGCATCTTTTTATCAGTGTAATCTAAAGAAAAAAGTTCAAAAAAACATGCTGTGCAATGAGCTGCCAAAATTATGAACAGGAACTCAGCATGACCCTTGACTCAGGCTAATTCTGGTGTCCCCTATGAGCTGATGAAGTCCAGGTTCTGCACCTCAGTCAACACAGATGTACCTCTGCATCCTCACCTACAGGTCCCCTGCAACCACTATAATGGTGGGGCACCTGTCATAAACCTGGACCAAATCATGGCCTATGTCTGTCGTGAAGGGCTCATTAGATTTGTGGTACTATAAGAAACACAATAACAAAGCAAAACAAACAAACAAAAAAACACACAAAAGAAAAAAAAGGGTTTGGACAAGAAAAGTCTTAATTTTATCTATTATAAAACTCAAAAACTCTTGCAAGAGCATTACATTTTGCTAGTAGACAGCAGTATTTCATCTGTTTTCGACACAGTGACACCACTTAACTTACTTTCACATTTAATCCTTTAATTTTTCCTACTATTTTGTATTCTGTCACTGAAAATGTGTTGGTTTTTTTTTTTCTTCAGCAAACCTGTGGTGAAGAAGAATGTAAATTCTGCAGCAGCAGTAGCAGCAGCAAGTAAATTAAAACATGGAAAGTTTTATGAATTAAATATGAAACTGGCTAATGCAATCAGTTCTGTACTATGTACATTATTTATTTTATTAAATTAATTTGACTCTAGCTCACTTTCCAGGGTGCTAAGGTTTTCATATCAAAGACACAGTAGGGCACTGTAAGAGAAATGGAAGACAAGCTGATGGCTTTGGACCTGATTAGAGCGCATTTTGGGACCTGGCAAAGGAGACTTGGGATTTTGGGATACACATATATTGGAAATTCTGCTACTTTGATAAGCAGGACGATAGTTTGCAGCGTTGACATTTAATCTGTGAGCACTGGACTACAAAACTAATACCTCAGAGAAGAGGAGGAGCAATTCACACTTTCTCATGTCATGATTTCAGTCTTTCTGTGAACTAAGGTACCTCTGCAATGGTCATGTAGCATTTCCATTTTGAAATCTCTGTTTGATGTATTATCCCCAAGGGATACTGTAACAGATGGCTATTCAACAAACATGCAGTCTTCCAACCTGTATGGCTTTATCCCCAGCTATGCTTCAGAAAGAAATGTGTAAAAAATAACTGGCATTCCTACACCATCAAGGCTTGTAAAGTTCTGCTCCTAAGTTAATACAAATCACCTTCAAATTATTTTTAAAAGCAATGTACTCAGGATATACTCACCCGTTCATTATCTTGCAGCTGATATGTTTCTGTTCTTTGGAGAATTCTAAATAAGTACTTAGAAATGAATCTGCTAACTCTATATCCATCTTCCTCCCCCAAACACAAACTTTTCAAAAATGTATTATACAGAAAATATGAAAGTCCCATTTCTTGATAAATAATTGTTGCTAATATGTTGTCATATTTCTGATGAGGACTAATGGGACTATCATAGCATTTCTCCAACCAGAGTGGTCAGCTTCTTTCAGCAGTTGTCAAGGAATTGTAATCAGGATAATAGGTTTCCTAGCAGGAAGCAGACTGGCTCAGAAATACTTGAAAAAAAGTCTGCTGTGGGGAATAGAAGCTATAGATGGCCACAAGTTAGTACATTTTCAATGTGTAATACATATGAATGTACTTATTTCTGAAGAATACGGGTCATTTTCAGTGACCACAGCATGTAGAGTATTTGAACACTCTTCAGAGGAATGCATGAATGACATTACGTTGTCTGGGATTCTGGGTAGCTATTTTGGAGATTTAGATAAATTTAACCCAATCTATGATACAGAAGTGTATTTATTTTATGATTAATTAAATAGAAAGTTTCTTGAAAAGTACAATCATTTTCTTTATATTTTTACAGCACATAGAGCAATGACATAAACGTACATTGCTCAATCTGAGAGAATTAAAAGTAGACCGATAATGTGAAAGAGCTAGATGCAAGATGTTTGTAAAGCCTGACAACAGCATCACTCTGTAACTATTTCAGATTGTCTTGAAAACATGACTTGAAAGCTGTCTGAAAAATCACAGAAAAACTGTATTATTGGATGGCAACATGTCCCAGTAGGGGAAGGTGCTAATGGAGACAGGAGAGGCTTCTGTGGGATGGTCCTCTGGCTTCTGCTGCAGGGAACTTCAGTGAAATTCTTGTGGAGAACTGAGGACCTCTGCCTTGCACAAACACTGACTGCCATTCTATTAACACTAACAGAACTTTGTCTGTAATGACATCATCTGTAATTGCGTGTTTCTTTATGTCATGTACTGCTATAAGAATCCCTTAAAAAGCAAGAACAACTATTCAGCAAAAATAAATCATGTCCCAGATTAGAACATCCCTCTAAAATAACAACTAAGATTCTAACCAAGGAGGAGCCTCTCAGCTAACTGCTGAGAATATAGAAAATTATCAAACCTGAGATCAAAGTACATCTGATCTTTTAAAAGGTCTACCCTTCAAAGAGAAAAGGGGAAACTGTCAGCCACAGCTGGCAGGCACAGGCTGAGAAAAGCATCTGCATACACTGGAGAAATGGAGAGTACTTTAAAATTACTTAGAAATCCTAAGCAGAGTTAGAGCAGAATTCATTCATGTCTCCGTATTTTTATTGCTGTGGTGCTAATCGTAACAACTGACAAATTGTTACTAATAAATCCTAGTTAGTTAAGAAGCTGCTTCTGTGTCCCCACACTACTATCAATCTCAACTCACAGGGGTGAACTCAGGGGACTGAAAGATAATTTTGAGTCTGTGTCTCAGCGGGCAAATCCAGGCACTTTCCATCCTCCTATTTCAAGGCAAGTCTAAGATACATATTCTTTTGGCTATGTGTGTACAGACCTCAAGGAAACTACAACATTCCACGCTAGATGACCGGGAGATGAGGAGTACTGAGATGCCCCAAATTCCAGCTCCAGCCTCAGTTCACAGCACATCTGAAATCCTAAAGTCATGATTAAACTCAGCTCTCAAACTACCTTGTGCTTTATTGATTACAAAGAACTCCTAAGTGTGGTACGTGCTTATAAAAGATGTCAGTGGCCTTGAACCAAAGTTTTGTGATCCAAACTACACATTGGTATTAGAAATTATGCCTAATATCAGTTATTGTAAGTTTTATAAAGCATAAGACATGTGTAGAGTCTCTAAAAGATGCCATCATCTTGTTTTTTCTGTTATCTCTTTCTTTCTTTACCAGGTAATAAAGAAACAGATGCTGTTTTTATAAAGCTGAGCATAGAATAACATAATTTGACTAGAAGTTCAAATAGACAAGGAAAAGATTTTGCCAGAGTGAGAAGAGGTCCTAAGGCAGAAAGGAAAGCAGAGCAGCACAGAAGAAGGAATAAAATCAAATACTGGAGCTGCACAACTGTGAAAAGCAGAGATAGCTAAACCTCAGCAGCACACAGCAAGCGCAGAGGTAGTAAAGAATTTCACACTGAAAGATGAGGAGCTATATCTTCACAAAGGGAAAAAACACAGGCAAGTGGAGATCAAGAGTGTTCATTCCACACAATGCAGGCATCAGTTATTATTTTGTAATATTTGTTAAACCTCAGCAGTGGTTTAACCAGACTCAGGATAAGATATTTATTCCTGACCTTTGATGTTTGCAATTATAGAAAAGGTTAACTGTGACTGAGACTGCAAACAGTATTAACTGAATGAGATCAGTTGAGTTCTGCAAGGGCAAATGGATAGTTCAGAGCCCTGCATAATGTAGGAAAATGGGCCAAGTACAAGAAAATGTGAATCCAGTGCATCACATTTCCTCTGAAACAAAGAAATTCATACCTCTTGAGAATAACCAAGAAAGTAGTAAATAGGTACGCATCTAGAAATTGTTTCAGTTAGCAAATTATATTGAGTTTACCTGATATGCAACAACACATATACTATTTTGCAATTTTGTGTGTACATAAACACCCACCTTTGCGGCATTTTGCAGGGAGGAGACTTCTTGTCTACTTAAGAACTGCCAGAAAACTGGCTGCAGGTGTAAACAGCCTGCCCATGGAAAGGCTGACAGTGTCACAGAGACAGGACTCCTCTCATCTGACAGGAGCTGTCGCACCTATATTAGTCACTGAATGTCCTGTATTGTTCATGGCACTTCTGGAGGATGATTCACTAATCCATCTAAAATCCATGGGTTTTGATGGGATGAATCACCTTCTAGAAGTGTCAGAGGTGAAAAGGAGATCCTAGAGGACTAGTTGAACTTAGTGCTCAAAGTCTGCACAGCCAAAGTAATGCAATGTAGCCAAAGCAGAAGCCTGTGAGACCTATAAAATATAAAAAAATGTATCAGGATATAATTAATATCCTTTTCCTTCAACCCAAAAGTAATCCAATTAAACAGTGTAACCTGCAACAGTGTATGTTTTTTGTGACTCTGTGGATGCATAACCGGTCACAACATGGATGAATTTCACTTAAGTATGTGAGCAATATGACTACCAAAGGGGCAAACAGTGGACATAGGAGATACCCAAGTGATGCTAGACCGAAAACCATATAAGCAAATAGGACTGCAAATAGGCATCCTGCTGAGTACACAAGAAAGCTGATTGGCAAAATCAAAAATAAGACAAGCATGATGGAATCTCCCTTTTGGGAGCAAGACAAATACTTCATGCAGGGAGGAAAACAAAAAATTATTAGAAAAAGTGTTAATATTTACTTGGACTAATAGAATATTGCGTAACATCACATGAATTAAAATCAAGATTGTAGAGTAGAGTAAAACAAAACTATTTCTTTGGGAAGGGACCATCAATGATCATCTAGTACAACTGCCTAACCAACTCAGGGCTGACCAAAAGCTAAAGCATGTTGCTAAGGGGATTGTTCAAATGTCTCTTAAACACTGACAAGCTTGGGGCATTGACCACCTATCTAGCAAGCCTGTTCCAGTGTTTGACCACCCTCTTGGTAAAGAAATTCTTCCAAATATCTGGTCAAAAAATTCCCTGGAGCAGCTTTGAAACATTTGTGTCCTGGCACTGTTTATTAGTGAGAAGAGCTTAGCACCTCCCTCTCCACATACCCTCCTCAGGAAGCTGTAGAGAGCAATGAGGTTGCCCCTAATACTCCTTTTCTCCAAAGCAGACATCCTCAAAGTCCTCAGCCACTCTCCACAGGACAAGCCTTCCAGCCCTTTCACCAGCTTCCTTGCCCTCTCTGGAACCATTTGAATACTTTAACCACCTTCTTAAATGGTGGGGCCCAGACTGTGTGCATTACTCCAGGTGAGGCTGCACCAGCGCTGAATAAAGCAGGATTATCACATCTTTTCACCAACTGGTTATGTTGTGTTTGATGCACCCCAGGATGTGCTTTGCCCTCTTAGCTGCCAGGACACACTGCTGGCTCATATTGAGCTGCTGTCAGCTAGCATCCCCCAAATCCAGCACCCCCAGATCCTTTCCTGTAGGGTTGCTCTCCAGCCCATCCTCTCCCAATTTCTACTTGTGCCTTACATTAATCCATCTTAGGTGCAGAATCTATTATCTGGATTTGTTAAATTTCATGTCATTAATCATTACCTAATACTCCAATCTATCTAGATCCTTCTGCAAGGTATCTTGTTCCTCAAGAGAATCAACAGCACTTCCCAATTTGGTATCATCAGCAAAACTGCTAAGGGTGCATGCAACTTCTGTATCCAGATTACTGATAAATTTATTGAACAGAAATGGCCCCAGAATTGGTCACTGAGAAACACCACTGGTGATCAATTGCTAGCCAGAGGTATCCTCAAAAGCAGCATAAAAACATCAAGTATAAGGTCTAAAGATGGAGAAGAAGAGACCATTAAATAAGGGCAAGTATAAATACTGAGTTTTTGTATACTTAGTGCTGATGATTAATAATGTGTAAAAATCAACCATTAGCATGAGGTGTGCTGTTAATGAATGAGTTTAGTAAAGTTCTATTTTAAAATTTAAAATTGGCCTGATATGCCAGTCTTAAAAATATTCACAGCAATCTCCAGTTCCCTGAAAAATGCCTATATTTGAATCTGGACACAAACTAAGTTGCAGCAGTAATGTGCATTATGCTAGGTGACAAATTAAATGCTGAAATGCTTAACAGCGAAAGCTGCATACAGTCTTAAGCTACTGAAGGACTTGATTTATTTTTTTAATATCAAAATATCACTATAAGTATTCAAAACACTTTAAAATTCACACTCTAAGACAATATATCTTTGTTACCTTTGTATTTTTTATACAGTAGGAGTGGCAGCAGTCAGATCAGTGTACAGAATTTCACTCTATACTAAAAGTAACTGTAGAATCATAGAACATTCTCAGTTGGAACGAACCCATGAGGATCACTGAGTCCAACTTCTGACTCCACATGGGGAAACGTCAAAGTTAAAGAATATATATCTAAGAGCACTGCCCAAACACTTCTTGAACACCAACAGGCTTAAGGCCATGACCACTTTCTTTGGAAGAGTGCTCCAGTGCTTGGCTACCCTCCTAGTGAAGAAGTTTTTTTTTAATTCCCAACCTGAACTTCACCTGATACAGCTTTAACACACCCTGACTGACCACCAGGGCGCCTCCTTCCACTCCCCATCATGAGGAAGTTGTAGACAGCAGTAAGAACCTTCAGTCTCCTCCGGGCTAAACAAACCACATAGACCCAGCTACTCCTCATGAGCAGCTCCCTCTACTCCTTTCACAATCTTTGTTGCCCTCCTTTGGATGCATTCTAATATTTTCAAATCCTTTTTATATTGTGGAGTCCAAAACTATACACGGTACTTGGGGTGATGCCATATCAATGCTGTGTAAATTAGCATTGTGTGAATTTGCAAATATAAGAAAATGTTTGCATTAAGAAAACATGACCAAAAATTATTATTAAAAGGTGACAATTTTTACAAGACTGTATCTCCCGTAGCCAGTTTTTCCAGTGCATGCTATTGAATCTTTTTATTTGTGTCAGAGGAAGAATGTTTGGAAGCTTGCTAAACAGAATGGAGAAAATTACCATAGGATTTACCTCTGCTTTGAAACCTCAACTTACTCAAAGGTGTAAGCAAATCTGGACATAATTGGTTATCTGCAAACATCTCCAAACTTAATTAAGTTTGGAGAAATCTCAACAAACTGTCATAAGGGTTTCACACAGGCCAAGATAAAATGTCTTTTCTATCAAAACTTACTTATAGTTATATTTATATCTAAAATATAAGCAAATTATCAATATTGTAGTAAAATTTAAAACACTGTTATAAGATCTTCCTTTTAAAACTTTTAAAAGAAAAACAAAAAGGGAAAAGTTGGAAATTTAACATTTGATGTTTTCCTCAAATGTTACTACTATGTATCTCCAAATAACATAATTTTTGCAAAGCTTCTTAATATTTATATCAGGCAACATTGCCTGTCTTATGTTTTCATTCTGCTAGAAATGGCTAGGCTTTTTAATTCTAAACTGAATTTAAATAGGAAACGTCTCCCAATATATGCAAATCCAGCATTATCACACTGTGCATTGTTAAATAATGTTTCAGTAGATCTTGTAAAACTGCAGCAATGGCAGCATAAACCTCTTCTATACAACTGAGATAAATAAATCTCCAGAGAACGCAGAATATTCTTTTATATTGCTGTAAATATGGAAGTGTATTAAACTTCTGAACTGAGACTTGGTTTAGAAAAATGCTAAGTGCCTACTTTCACTATCAGCTAAGATAAAGGTTTAGTATGAATCATGTGCACTTTAAACAGTACTGACAAGAACAATGTATTATTAAGCACTGAACTCTGCCATGGCAAATAATATTTATCTGAAAAAATATAACTAGTGACTGACATTTTCTATATTAATGTCATGTTTCATCATTTTGGAAAATGTATTTTCTTAATTCCTACAGAGTGCCCAAGGTGTATGAAGCTTTAGTAGATGTGTGAACATACACTCTCTGTTCTGAATACCTCACAGACTGACTCACATCAGAGAGCAATGTAAGTGACGCAAAAAAGGGGAAATTGAAAAGTAGCATAAATATCTGTAAAGTCACAGTGTAAAGCCCCAAAAATGTCTGTTTAGTGGAACATAGGCAATGTCTGAAGGTTAGCTCACAAGCCCCTGAACTTCCAACAGTCCACACTGAATTCCTAATCTCAAGGCCTGAGAACTGCTACTTCCATTAGGAAGAATGACAAGTGTTCCTCAAGGGACAGTTAGACAACTGGGTTACCTTTCTTTCTCTGGTTCAAGAAATGTGACTGAAAACAGCAATTCAAAGCATGGAAGAAAAAAAAAGGAAAAAAAGGTAAAAAAAAGGAAAAAAAAGATAAAAAAAATGGCTGGAGGATTCAGAAAGCAGCTTACTAAGAAAAAAGCCAATTAATGTAATTCATGTCATTTAACAAAAAAACCAGATAGATCTCTGTTAAAAAAATAAATAAATACATGAACTTCATTGTAAAAAAAACCCAAACATATTTCAGTCTGTTCCTGGAAAAAAATGGAGGAAAAAATTAAGGGAAAGAGACAGAAGCACAGGAAAAAAAAAAAGTAAAAAGTGGGTTCATTTTTTTTTATGCAGGACTTAAGAGTACTAGACTTAGAGGTCACCAGACCAATAAATGTACTGATTTTCTTTGGAAAATTCATCAATGGAAAGAATCAGATATGCAGCATTACTGACAGTTAAGCCTCTTATTAATACCTGTTACTAATGCAGAACTAAGTGCATACCTTACCTTACCTCTTCATTATTTATAAATTTTTTTTGCACTTTTTTTTTTAATGGTATTTTTGAGCTTTTGGGTAAGCACTCTCAAGCATTTTAGTTTATCCAGATATCCATCCCTATTACAAAAATAGTACATATACATGCTGACCACAGCGATTGCCTTGGGACAGTCTATTAGCTTGCACTTGAAAGCAAACACTAGGAATTTGACAAATGTGTCAGAAAAACCAAGAGAGAAACCATTAAATATATCGATGTCCATATATTTAATGAAAGATTAATGCTGAGGAAAGGGGCTAATTTGACAGTTGTCAAGTGTCAGCTCCACAGAATGATAGGGAATTTAGCAATGCCAAATCTATACAGAAGTTTTGCTCTCCGGAGCATACAGAAATTGCCACATTCAGTAATGAAAAAATTCAGTTTCTGCAGTTCTTTACCTCTTTGCCTTCTCTGCTGAGATGGCTAAGAACACCACACAATGCTAGTAATATTTTCGGTGATCTTGAAAGTTTTATGTGAACGAAGTTGAGAGAGTGTGTTGTTTAAACATGAAAATATCTTCAGCATGAAACACCTTGCAATCATGTAATCTTTCACATCTTTTATCCATGAGGAAAATGTTTTATAACATGCTATGCCTCTCACATAGTTTTTGATGGTTTTGTCTGTTGGCTTGTTTTCCCACAGTGAAATCCCTTGCACACATTTTCACAATCCTTTCAACATACTGTCTATCATCATACCAGCCAAAATGTCTGTCTGTGCTGTTACTAAATAAGCAGTCCTGAAGGGCTGCTGCGACTGCCTACTCACACAGTGCATTGAACTCAGCTGGGATGTTTTTTTCAAGGGCTTTGAAATATCTTGAAATAGAGAAGATATTATAGAAAAGCAAACTCTTTTCTATTTCATCCATGTAAACAGAAATCTATAGTGTCTTCTGCTGTGAACTAACAAAGGCTGCTGTGTGGGACAGATGAAATGCCTTTCAGGAGACCTATCATGAGAGTGAAGCCTTTCAAATGTATCAAGGGTTGCTCAGATGCTCAGAAAAAAGTGGCCATGAGTATTCATACAGCTTATTTCAAAAAAAAGAAGAAAGTTAGGATGAATAAGACATCAAAATAGATGAGATTGCACATGGCCTGAAAGACACTTTTGTACTGAATATCAAACAATTCTGTAATCCTTACCTCAGTCTGTGAAAAAGCATATACTGATAGGACTGAGTGCAAATATACCAAAAAGTCAAAATCAAACTGCAAACAATTATAATGGATTTTTTAAAATAATGAAAATTTTTTAATTATTATTTTTATTTTAAAGCATTTATCCTAAGAGGCTTTCTGTGAGCTTTATTCAGTTAGCCTAATATAAGTTGTTCCTTAGCAAATATTTTTTCCCTTTATATAACAGGTTTAGCAATGCCACACTAAGTGTATCTCTAATTATCCAGAACCCTAAAGGGTTTTCAGTTTACTGCTTCATGCTTGTTGTTTTACCTATAATCAACTAAAACAACTACAAATGCATTTGCAATTTGCCAGCTGTTTTCACTTTTAGCTTGAGATGTACAGTGGCTGTGAATTATAATGGACAGTTCAGAAACTACAAGCATTTATGATGTCACAACTGAAAGGATGCTAGGGAATGTATTCCACCTGTAGTCTTAGTGTAACTAAAAAGTGCAATCAATTGTGAGTTTTAGAATTAGCCCTAAATTCTGGGAGAGGTTACTTGCTGGCAAAGTGCTACTTCTGACTATGGTAGTTTGAAGAACAAGTTCTTCTTATACAAACAGGAACATCAGTTCTTCATCTATGTATTTAGCATTCATGTGCCAGAAATAAACTCAAGAATAACAGATGAAACCTTTAAATATCAAGCAAGAACAAGATTCTTCTGGTGCGTGATTGTGTGACGAAAATGTGATCCCTTTCTCTGAAGACTCTGCCAAGCCTGGGCAGATGGAGCATGGCAGGGTGAGCTGTGTGCCATCCCTTGCTGGGGACAGTCTGTGGTGCTACAAGTTTGCAGAACAGCATCAGCAGGAAAAACCTGTAACCTGTTGAGGGTGAAGTCCTGACCTCACTGAACTCTGGCAAAACTCCCAGTTAGTCCCACAGAGATAAGATTTTTCCCAAGTTTTTACTACTTTAACATACTCTACAAACCAGACACAAGATCAACCCATCCTAGCTTATGGAAGAATTGTTTGGGGTTTTTTTTCCTGAGATAATAAAGCTATTTTAAATGTCCCAGATATCAACAGAGGTAATAAATTAATTTTAAAAGTGGAATATATATTTATGTCTATGAAGAGTAGCAAAATGCAATGCAAAATTCTCTTAAGAGTTTCCTCAATGCCATTAATAACTTTAGTCACTGAAAGCCCACTTAATGCTGGAGCTTGATTTTCACTTTTACTTACCCAGTTCCAAATTTAATGGCAAACAAAACCTGCGTTTTCCTTTCACTGCAAATAGGACATGAAATCTAAACCTACCAGTCATTAATGTTATGTAACAATTATTCTATGAAAAGTTTAAATTAGTCTCCAGGAAGCTGGCACGATTCCATTTTAAAGACTTTTTTTAAAAAATACATGTAAGCAGCATCTCAGTATTCTTTTTTTTTCATATGAAACTGATAGTTTTAGTCCCTTATGAGTCTCATTTTGAAATACATGCATTTAAATGCCGATTGGGACTTTCCTTAGAGAGCTAGGAAGAAAACCTTTAAAGTGGAATTCTGACAGAAGAATAAACTTAATTTTTTTATTCCCAAGATAACCAAACCTTTTCTAGATATCACCACTATCTGCTACTGTCTCTACTGGTAGACAGAACTGTTTCTCCTTAGATTATATAGATTGCAGAAAAAGCACCTAGCTATTCTGACAAAAATAACCTCTGAAGAATCATCAAAGCCCATTTTTATCAAACATATCAATGCTTTGTTTCACCTAAAGTTGCTATGCTATTGTTATTTATCTATCATTACCATTTGTTTCTGCAGCAAGACGCTATCAAGAGCACAAGATCATAATGATCAATAATGAAATATCATTTGCTACACAGGCAACATTAAGTTCTGTTGAAAAAAGACTATAATTTGAATTACATACAGATTCATAATGCAGATGTTTACCAAACTTACTTTACTTCAATATTTGTCATTGAGCTGGAAGAATTTGTTCACTTTTTATTTTAGATGGCAAGTGTACTTGTTCTTCAATTATGTATAATAAAGTCAAGTCAGATTTTCAACAGATCAGTCATTCCCTTTAAATCATGGATTATCTTAAGATCAGATCTCTGCTCTGACCTCATATATTATGACAAGTAAGGCAAAAATTCAGATTAGCAAAACTAGAAGAGACTGTACTTCTTTCTTTCTGAGCTTATTAACAAGAGATATTTTATACCTGGACCTACCTGGAACATTTGCAATTTGTTTAATAGTTAATTTATAATGTATCATTTGTCTGCCCTAGTTCAACTTTTCAGTCTCTGTAGAATTTACCACTGGAAAAGATTCAAAATTCCAATTATTTTCCGATTTTTTTAAATATTTTTTTTCATAATCTTTGTGCAAAACCTCATTGAATAGGGTAAGTGAACCTGCTCTTTTCCTATGTAACCCTGGGAATAAGTTAGATTTCTTCAGAATATCCTCTTAGGAAACACATATTATGCCAGAAGGATAAAAGCTAGCTGTAGAGGTTAAGTTTGGTTTCAAAGGATTTGTCTCTCAGGTTATATTTTCAAAGGCCCAGTGTCCTGTTTGGGCCAGAGCCCTTTTTGATTGAGAAAAACCTTAATAACTTGAGACATAGCAACAAAGGTAAAGCTAAGGTTACTGTGCTGTTCTAGTTCAGGTAGTGTGAGAAAAATCTGCAAGTCAGGAAGAATGTGAAGGCCCGGCTGGCAGTTAATATTTATTTTTTTTCCCCTCTGTGAAGTCTGTAGCTTTTTTCCTAGACATAAGCAATCTACTGCAATGTGATGAACTAAGATTTTGCACACTTAAAGACAAGAAGTGATAAATTGAAATGACATGGTTCTGTTAGTTTAATGCTGAAGGAATTCAAGTACCTTTCTAGTTTTCATTATTGTCAAATTAATTGTGTAAAATGTTCCAGGAGAGAACTCTGAAAGAAAAACAGGGAAGATAGATATCCTATTACATTTTTTGTTCTTTTTTTAGTGAATGACTTACTTTAGGCTGCTGCATTTCCTAAAACTTCAAACTAAAACACATAGGTGAAATAACTCCTTCCATGCAATCCACACTGCAGGTAAAGGCAAATAGAAATGATCAATTTTTAAAAGACTTGGTTCAAACATGAAAGAAATGCTACAACAGAAATGCAAGGTTTGCTTCTGTTATGTATGTGAACCATTATTCTGCTTTGTGAATTTACCTTAAAATTTATTTTTGATTTGGCATGCCTAGTTTTCTTAGCCACAGCAATCCTTTCCTCTAACATAAGTAAAACCTTTCTTTGGTACAAACAAGAAAGTAATTATAATTGCTTCTATGTTTATGAGTGAGAAATTCAGTTAATCAGTTTAGTACCACTCTGGATGACTTCTTTGTCCTAATTCCAACAGAAGAAAACATAGAACAACACTGTGATAAAGATAATGTGGATGGTCCAGGAAAGTGAACATGAACTCAAATACCTAGTAAAGATGTCTGGGATACCAAAGGAACATTTTCCAGGTGCTAGTTTTAGCACCGAACAACCAGCATTATAGGTCATAAAGCCCCACACAGAATTAAAGATATTCCCTAGAGGAGGATAAACAGAAATACCCTGATAGGTCAGTGGCATCAGCAGCTCTGAAAGCAAAAGGTGGCATAAAAGCATTCTGACACAGCACAGTCTGCTTCGGCCTACGTGCCGTGGATAGCAAAGTTTACTTTCAAACAAATTTTCAAGGGAAGACTGAATATTAGATAAGGGGATAAATATAATATCTATGGTACAAACTTTTCAAATTTGGTGAACTAAATGCTCTTAGATGGCATCTCTGGGCTGCAGTTATTCTTTTTAGTGCGTGATAGCCAGCAGGCTAACAATCAGTTTAGGAGTGGACTGATTTAGATGTTTGAAAAACACTGTCTTCAAAGCAAAGCACTATTCACATATCAGTGTATCGGTAGGAATCAAGTGCATTTCCATTCTGGTACTGTTCAGTCTGGAACAGTAATGAAGTATTTCTGGTTTCCTCCATTAGCAAGATTTTGAAGAACAGGTTTGAATTAGCGGCCCATGGTTGTGACAACACTACAAGAATCTTCTAAAAATAATTTAAAAATAATGAAAAGCATTCTGGAATGCCTCTATCTAATCAAGAAAATTGTAAGAGACATCCTCTCATGTGTTCTTTCTCCCGGGTAGTCTCTGAAACATGAAGGTAGCTATTAAAATAAGTGGAGCCATAACCTGCCAAGCAGAAATCATGAAGAATTTTGTAGACAGTTACTTCTTTTGATACCTCTCCCTTTTCAGTGTATTACACCTTGTTTTGGTCACAGGCTTCCCCTGGCTTTCATTAGACATAGAGCGTATATGGCCAAAATTCAATGTTGGACACCAGTTTCACATCTGTTACAGAGTAGTCCAAGAGTCTGTTGTTTTGGCATCTAAATTATACAAATCCTGATTTTTAATAAGTTGCAAATGAAACCTGAATTTTAATTTTTCTAATTAATAGGAAAATATATGAATATAACCAGGCATAATACAGAATTAAAAATATTGAACTGGTAGCAAGTTAGGATTTTTAGACATTCTGCTATTTCTTTTCTTCATTTTTATTGAGAGGAAGCTGAGCTTTTGGCTTTAAAACTTTGGACTGGCTTAACCACAAAAAAATCCCCTGTGACCCACTAAGGTGATCCAAAAGCAAAATTGGGAAGGAGTGTAGCTCTTCCGTTTCCTCTCTCAGCTGTGTACCAAGTCAACACTATATTCTACAGACAATAACTCTGGCTACACTGACGAAAGGTTTTTATAAGCTCTAACAATGTGCAATATTGTATAGGTGCCATTTAACATACATTAATTCAACAGCTGTAAAGCAGTGATTGCAGGGACCGTTTACTACACTCTTAAGAAACACAATGAAGCGACTCTTTAAAAAATACCTAATAACTCATCTTACCATCATAAAACACTAGAAGGTGGGGTGTTTTCCCTGTTTCTTTGACTGATGCTGCACAGATTGTCATTATTAAAATTGAATGCCTTCCACCAGAAGTGGAAGTGTTATTTTGTGGAACAGTAGATCTTTCTTTTTTCCTTTCTTCTTTTCTTCCTTCCTCTTTCTTTCTATCTATTGATCCATTATTGATCTAAGATACATGCTTGTAAAGTGCAAATTATTCATCATCTTCAGATTTCTAGTTTTGGTAGGAAAGAAATATCAGACCTTACTATCATGACATGCTAGCTACTACTTCTCTTCCCTTCCACCTTCATATCAGCAACTGATATCTCACAAATACTAGGCTTACAAGTATAACATTTACTAAAACTGGTAATCAGGTCTCCTGGTTTCAAGAAGACATATTTCAGAGGAAAAGGCACAGCATTGGTATAAGCTTTAATATATACATATTTTAGAAAAATATTCATTAACATCTTATTGAGACAGATGCACTGGGGGAAAACATAATTTTGCAATTAGAAAATGTGATATTGAGTTATGGATCAGGCATTGTTGAAAGCTTTGCACAGGACTTGTCCTCATAACCACAGAAAGCTGCTGGATACCTGATGAGAGATTTCTGTTCTGCATCAAATGCAGTTGAACATATTTCCAATAATTGCATGAGAACAAATATTATACTTACATGAATAGTACATAAGTGTAAGTGGAAGAGGAAGCACTATATGTTAACTACACAGGAAGCAAAATAGAGTTACTGCTATTTCATGCTGTTACTAAAATCAGGTTTTGTATTATATGTGAAACTTTCTAAATCTTAAGTTTTACAAGAAAAGAATTAAAACGATTCTGTTGGTTCCCATATATGACACTGAGTTGCAGTAGCTCTTAATTGAAATGAACATAAAATTCCAAACCCTAATAAAAGCTAATCTGCAGTGCCCAAATCCTCAGAGAAAGTAAATTAAAATAACTATACCCAACTTTAATTATACAACATTGTCTCAAATAACAATCAAGGGAAAAGAAATATATTCTAAAATTTATTTTGTAAACATATTTACTCCTCTGTTAGTTGGATTTATTCCTCTCATCAAATGTAACATTCTGTGGGATTTACCTCTCAAGAATTATTCTTATTTGTCTCTCCTGCAGTGAAATGGAGAACAAGCAAGTTTAAAATTCTGTTATCAATCTGAAAGTTGCTCAAGGCAACACCATGATTATGTTAATCAGAAAAGTACTGAAATAATTTTGTAATTTGATTTCTATAAAATAAATAAACAAATCTATCCATTCTGTACTATTTTATAAGAAAACATGCACTTTGGAAAATGCCTTGGTGGCTTTGATAACAATCAGGAATACAGTTAATGCCACAAAAAAGTTATGACTTTAAAAATTACAATATTACTGAAATAGCTGTTACTATATATACACAGACATTTGCAAAATCAGAAACCAAGAGATTTAACTCTAATTAAATATTTCTATTTGTTTCATAACAAATCTCTAGAATTTGAAATGCTGCTAAAAGAAATGTGTGTTGTTAAATTACTAATACAGTATTTGAGGAAAATCTTTCTTCTCTGTCCAGGCTGAACTTTCAACATGACCAAGTTGGGAATATTCATGCTACCTGTTACGCTTTCCAAACTCTTTCTGTTAGAACAGTGGGAATATAGATCGAGTTTTTAAAAAAACACGTTCACAAACTGAAATGAAACTTGATACACTCTGTAATGTTCTGAGAGAATTCAACAATAGAAAAGTCATACCATAGTAGATAAATTTACTACTTTTACACTCCTGATAAATGTAGCACTGTCAGTGTTAATATACAGAACAGTAAACTGACAAAAATGTTGCTGTCCTTTGTCCTAAATAGGAAAGTTTATGGACAAAATAAAAATTGTATTCATGGTTGCACAGAATCATATAGGAAAGAAGAGACAGCTGCAGGTCATTTTGTCTTACCTCCTACTCACAGCAAGTGCAACTCCACTTGCTCATGGCCTTGTCCAGTCAGATTTTTTGCTATCTCCAAATTCTGAGACCTTAAAAACTTTCTGGGTAATCAATGCATGACTTCCCCATAATAAAAAAAAAAAAAACCAGTTAAAAATATCCTAATATCTATTCAGAATTTCCCATGTTGTGACTTGCACCTGTTGTCTCTTGTCTGTGTAACTGAGAAGACCGACCCTGCCTTCCCTGTATGGAAGCTGTGAGCTCTCCTTGCAGCCTCCTCTGCTCAAGCCCCATTCTTGAAGCTTCATCTCTACATCATATACCACAGTTCCATTGCAGGTCTCATTTCCCTATGTCATAGCAACTTTTGAGTTGGTGTGGTGATTCAGCCCCAAACAATGGCTGAGCATCACATGCTCACTCACTCCCAGAGGAGAAACCAACAGAGCCTCCATGGGTTGGAATAAGGACAGTTTACTGTCAAAACCATTGTGAAAGTAGAACAGTAACAGCCCAAATTTCATTCACACTCCGTGATAACACAGAGTACTGCAGGACACAAGGACCAACCCCAGCCACACTCAGACTGCCCTGGAGGCACCCAGGAGTACCTCTCTCCCACCAGCCCCTTTT
This sequence comes from Porphyrio hochstetteri, assembly GCA_020800305.1. Lineage (NCBI taxonomy): Eukaryota > Metazoa > Chordata > Aves > Gruiformes > Rallidae > Porphyrio > Porphyrio hochstetteri. The sequence goes on from CM036905.1 coordinate 39,377,130, forward strand.
ATGGGGGAGTGATGTCAGGTGGTGTGGAAACAGCCTGGGCTAACTCAGCTTGGGGAGGTTAACTCTCGCCTGGCCAGAACCAGGACAACAGGAATCCTCAAAGTAATTCTAACTGCACATGCACAAAGTAGAAAGAAAAAAATCACTTTCCCCAAATAATTTGTAGAAATATTGGTATTTCTATTAATATTACTCATCATATTTCAATACTGTTTTACTCCTAAAATAAATAAGCAAACACCTGTTAATAAAGAAATATGCACTGGTTTGCACATTCACTGCCATATAAATATACATTTATAATGTCCCAATATGACGTGAAATCAGGTAAACAAGTAGCTACACTAGAATTGTCTTATCTTAGGACTGGGAGATTTAATGAGAGGAAGACCAACATTTATGTTATCCAAAAATTGAATCAGATAAGCTAATAATTTCCTATAATTTTACACACTAAAATTTAGAACTCTATTTTAGTTATCAATATCTGAACTTTTACAATGTTCCATATTCAAGGAAGTAAAAATTAAAAAATAAAAATTTTTAAAAAAACCCAAACAATGGGTTTTTAAATGATGTCCTGGCAAATCTTAATATGAATGCCAGCACATGAATCAAAATTCCCTATACAGTTAAACCATAGAAAAGATTCTTTTGTGCTTCATTTCTATTACAACAAGTAATTTATGAGATCCCATATAGAGACTGTAATGCTACAGATTCTGCAGAGTGGTTATTTCATATAAGGGTATTTGTGACTTGACAGAAAAAGAATTTTAAGGAAACTGAGAAAGAGGTATACAGGGTTCAGCAATTGATTATATTTGAATGCAGGGCTGTTCAAATTACTTAATTACAACTGATGGTTTGAAACTGACAGATCTTTCATCTCTTCTGATAATGCATTAAATCAATCTAAGATTGTTTCAGCATTAAGGCTTTTGATACTGTCTCCCATATCATCCTCACAGACAAAGCTAAGGAAGTGTGGGTTAGATGAGTGGACAGGGAGGTGGATGAAGAACTGGCTGAATGGCAGAGCTCAGTATAGTTGGAGGCTTGTAGCTAGCCATGTGCCTCAGAGGTCAGCATTCAACATCAGTGATCTGGAAGAGAGGACAGAATGTGCCCTCAGCAAGTTTGCTGACAATACTAAACTGGGAGGAGTGACCAATACACCAGAAAGCCACGCCGCCATTCAACCAGACCTGGACAGGCTGAAGAGTTGGGCAGAGAGGAACCAAATCAACAAGGGCAGTGCAGGGTCCTGCACCTAGTGAAGAATAACTCCAGGCACCAGTACAGGCTAAGGGTTGACCTGCTAGGAAGTTGATATAACTAAGACAAACCCCTCAAACTTTCTGGTACTTTACAAGTCCTCATGAGCATTCAATTGCTAAGAAATAGGCTAAACCGAATTGAGAGCTGTTAGTCATTTGATGATAGCCAGGCCACTTGAAACATGTGCTTTTTATGCATTGGTTTAGACTACAGTCAGGCTAAATATTTTACTTTCCAAGGGAATTAGGGCAACCATAGAGCACTTCTTATTCCCTATACTGCAAATTCAGTTAGTCATGATAATTTAATGGACAGTGAGGCCACACAATCTTATTACCAAGTCTCCCTTTCAGCAGCTCCTGGAGTGAATTGCCATTCTCAGTAGACAAGCCACCATCCCAATTTGCATCTCACATATAATATTCTTTCAAAAGGTACAAGCATATTTACCCTTCAAGGTTTATTTATCATCAGTCATAACACATAATGTCCTATCCGTTTTATTCATCATAGACTTTTACAAGTTCAAGCTGTGCCTGCATGATATTTACTACTGGTAACTTCATGCTCCATATGCAAAGTCTTTTTTCTGATTGTAAACAATTTTACCTATTTCATTTTTGCTAGTGGCCATGAATAAATAATATGGAATATCTTTGATTGCACATTTGCATTACACATCCTGTTTAAACACAGCTTAATTTCATTTCCAAAGTAGAAATGTCACTGATCCCATAAGAATCACACTATTCTCCAAGGCTGCATTTATACAGCAAAGCGAAGGTGCAAGTATTCATCATAGTGGGAGCAAAAAGAAAGGAGAAGAAGCTGCAACACCAGCTAGCAAACTGATGACTCCAAGTCTCCAGTAGGTCATTCCCAGGCTTCACTGACTACTTTGCCACCTCTGTTACCTTTATGAGTATAAGCACAGACAGGTGTTTTCTTGCTAGTCACACATTTGTTTTGCAGTGTTCGACCATCTCCTCTTGACTTTGGTCCAAACTAAGAAAAATAGGTTTGGGGACCCTGTTATTGAAACTATTTGTCTTAAGCCTCTCTGAATGACTGGTTGCAGTATGGAGACATAAATGGGGTCACCTGGTATTTCAAGACCTGGCAAAACTCTTTGTGTCAAGAGTGTGTCCTGCCTATATACATTCCTGTGCAATTTTCACATGGTGCTGTTCAGCACGCTACCTTGCGCTGTTCAACTCTTCCCACCTTTGCTTTAGAGGCTGCTCCATTTCAGGAGGATATGTGATTCTTGCACTAGTTTATAGCTCATAAAAAAAAGCTTTAGCAGATGGCAAGATCATCACCAAGTTGATGTGCACTTGTAGAACATGTGACATTCTCTGTTGCTGTTATGTAAGTAACCTGGAACTGCTACTTCCTTCAACTGTCCTCTGAACCTTTCTTTGAAGAAGACAGAGTGTATTAAGAGGGGCTATTCTCACCAGTTGCAGAACTCTTGCTTAAAATATTTTCTTTACCACCGGTCATGCAGTGCACTACACTAAAAGTGTCTTATTTCGGTTCACCTTATTGCCTAATGAACTTTCTATATTTTATGGTTTTGACTACTTGTATTCACTACCAGTAGTTACAGACAGAAATACTGGATCAGTTTAAGAAAATAATTGTTAATAGGCCACAGTCCATTACTGTTATTAATTGAATTTTCCCATTGAGATTTACCAGTTAAACTATTCCTGCCTTATATCTGAAAGTGATGATGATAGGCTTTGAAAACCAAATTAAAATAACTAACACAGCATATTCACCTATTTTTGAATGTCCTTCTAGTCTATAGAGTTTTCTAGTCACAGTCTACAGCTTTGGGCTGCTGAAAGAAAAAAAAAAACGTTAGACAGATAAGAATGTTTTTCAGATAATTTACTGCATGACCTACAGTCCAGAATTGCTTATATGAACAATAATAAATATGGCCTCTACAGTAATGCCAACTAAAAGCAATTTACTCATTTGAAGCTTATGAATGTAAAACTACTGTCAAACAAAAAGCCAGGCTTAAGCTATATGGGATTTAGTTTTGAGAGTAAACACATTAAAAGATAGACACATTTTTAGTAAAAGGGCTACAGTAGGGACCTGTCTGAGCCAAAAAGATGTTTTATGACAAGATACTCGATCTACCTGGGTCTTAGGTTTCTGAGAAGATAAAGAGAAGGAGGATAATAGCCTTTTTGCCCTTACACTGGATTGTGAAGCTTAACTCATAAAGAGTCTTATCCAAAGCCATTAAAGCCAATAGATACCTCTCATTGACTTTAATGAGCTTTTCTTCAGGTCCTTTACAAGACAGTTGAAAGACTGCCATTGAGTTCACACCCTAATTTTATGAAGCTCTTTCCTATCCTCATCTTGGAAGCATTTAGAAACATAGAAATATAGTAACAACAGCATTATATTTACCAAATACTCATAAGATAAAATTGAACTTTTCTTTTTTTTTTTACAAACCAAGAATATCTATATGTCAGCTATTGCATGCACTTATTAATAATTTTTCTTAGATACCCTTACATGTTGGTTGCATAATAATCTCTGTATTGCTAGATGTCAGCTCTACATATTTGATCTTGATGAAGTGCAATTCCTAATGACTTTTCCCTTGATTTAGCCAGAGTCAGATCCAGAATAGAAATTTCTACTTTGTTTTTAAGCTAATACTATCCTGGTTGTATAAACAAAGACAATAACATCTGGCACAAAGTTAATGAAAAAGTTAACACTTTAAAATCTTTAAGAAATTTGAAGCAACAGAGGGGCTTTTTACTCACTCAATCTTTTATTCATGACCTGCATTTCTGATCTAAGAAAGAGGCAGCATTGCCAGGAACAGTAATGTTATATTTCCTATGTTGTCAAACTATAACCATATAGCAAAAAGCCCCCCAAAACAGGAAAATTACCAGAAGTGAAACCAGAAAGGAATAACTTCATAAAGTGGTATAATAGTTATATAAGCTATTCATTATTACATTCCTGTAGTATGCCAATTAAGGAATGTTAAACTAACATCATAAAAGCTTAACTTCATTCTAATTTGAAAACGGTGACAGCTAATTGAGTAGAAATCTCTATTCTGGCCTGCATAATTGAAATAAATTTCCAGAGATATGCAACTTTTTATCCTCTCAAATAATAGTAAAAAGATGCATGTTCTCTGAAAATTTACTGGCTTCTATTGAAAACAACTATTTTCAGCATTATCAACGGCTGACATGACATATTTTTCAAACTTAAAACACAGCAGTATCAAAGCAATACTATTATATAACACCTGACATTCTGCATTACATAAAGCAATTTTTTTAAGACAAAATACTCTGGAAAGGTAATTAACATTTAAGTTTGTATCATATAGAGAGTTAACAGCATTTCTAACTAAGCACTACTCACAGATTTTTGTAATATCAGTTAAGATATTAATTTTACTCAAAGACACAACTAAGCAGAAAGGAAATACTAAGCCTTTATAAATTTTAGTTTAAAAAAATCATTTTACCTACACACTCCAGGAAATGAGAATCTCTCTATTCCTTAACATTCCAATTTTATTCCCATTAAAAACATGCATTAACAAGATAGGTTTTATTTTTTAATATTTTTATGAACTAAGAAAAGCTAATTTAATCTGACAAGGTTTTACATTTAATATTTCATAACTCTCCAAAGGTGCATCTAATTTAGAAGTTGATTGGTATCAGGGTTTTTGTTTTATCAACCTAACCCATTAGGCCATTACACATATTGTTATTCTCCAAGAGAAAAAATGATTCTAACATCTGTTCTCAATCTGTTTTTCCATAATTTCCTTTTATGCCCCATGTAACTCATTAAGCTCATCTACAAAAACATTACCATGTCTGACTGTCTATACTATATATGCCTTTCTATTACGAGATTATATGCAAGTTGAAAAAACAGTGGCCTACAACATAATCCACTTTAAAAATACATTTTTGCTAAATCTTCTGTTCCAAGAAAATATCTCTTGTTTTGCAAGCCACAATTGTGACGCATGCAACATTTAACTGAATCTCTTAAGTGCCATATATCCTAATAAAATGAGAAAAATGGGTTCATGTCTTACTCTTGTGCAGTCTTTTCCTTAGGACTGCTGCGGTCTTATGAGAGGAAAAGCCTTTGAATTAAGAAGAACATATCTTCTGAATGGTTTGAAGAGAGTGATTTAAGTATTTAATATTACTTGTCAAGTGATCTAAGAGTATAGCAGAACAGAGAGGTAGAAAGCATTCTAGTAACCTAGAATAGAAAAGAACCTGGAGTCCAGCATAGCCTTCTAAATACACTTTTCATCTGTAGATGAAAATTTTCAACATTATCCTCAAGCTAGTGTCCAGCCCTGTAACCTCTTCTGTCCCCTCTTGCCTGCATTCAGTGATTGCTGCTCTAATTTAATTTCAGAGGAAAATACCTAGGTATACCTAACCTGCCCGTAATGTATTCATCAACACAATACAGAGGTCACTCTCCCTCTAGAAGCTGAAGAATTCACTGTCAAAAACTGTCTTACTAGCTCTTGAAAGGTGCCATTTCAGTAAGAAAAGTGACATGGTATCCGATGCTAGGTAGCAGCTGATGACTAACACAAGTTCAAAGCTTAGTGAAGGTGATTTTCTAATATTTATAAACATCAGTTAAATAAGTAAAAAATTAAGGGTATTTAGATTTACTGTAACATTCTTTTTTTGTATGAAAGCTGCATGATACCTATCGTGAAGATTTTACCTTCTATTAATTCCTGCGTGAGCTTCTGTAGATCTGAAACCAATGCCCAACTGCTAAAGTTTCATTATGCTCTGAGTGTACACTAGCATTATATTTTTAAGGGAAAAGAAGATTAGTGGCTTTATGACTAAAATTTATCTTGGGAACAGAGAGCAAGACAGAAAAGGAAAAGCCTATTAAGGGAGGAAAGATACCTGCACAGGACAGACTGAATTAAATTTTGTTGGAAAGAACCTCTAAAACTAGATGTTAGGAATCTTAGACAATAGTAGCTGGAAAACAGCACTGAAAAATAGCAAGAAATACAAGCAAAAAAAAAAGTGAGACAAAGCATAAGAGTGGCGATAGCATCACATAATCTAAAACAGACAGTAGAACTTCTCTGCATTTGAAGTTAACTGTTGGGCTAAACTTCCAGAAGACAGACAAACTCATGAGACCATTGCTGTCTTTAATTCAGTAAGAATCAATGTGGTGACTTCTGTATGAAATAGGTATGAAATGAAGACGGGTGGAAAAATCTAACCTTGACAACTTCCCCGTGACAACCAGTGGGTTCTTTATAATATCAGAATAGTATTCTCTCTTAAAGATATATGTCAAAAAACCTGCATGTGGGTTTTTTGACATATATAGGGCAAAAAGTATTTTATTTCCATAGCAGGTTGCAATTATTACCTGCATGCTAGATTAAGTTAAAACAAGAACAGGAATCCACACAAAGTGTACCAAATCCAAAAAAACTAAAGCTGGAGTGCAGAGAAAGTGTTCACTGTTTTCCCAAGGCACCCCCTTACCAGTCAAGAAACGGATGTTTCAGGTTACATTTTGTCATTATTCACTATGAAAATGGCCTTATATAAGAAGAAGAAAAAAATTATTTTTTGGGAGGGGGAAGGAGTTTTGAAATATCTCCACTGTCACCCACAGACCAATTTAACACTTACTAAGCACTGTTTCAGTTTCCTAATTCTTTATCCCAACACTGACTCTAGAGCAGGACTGAGCTCCCAGGAGGGAACCATTCCAAATTATCTCAGCTGGCAACATGTCCTCAAGGAGCATCTGTCAGCTACAGGGAGCTGGCTCACCCTCTGGCTACTTCTCCAGTACACCCCTCCAAATTTAAAATACCGCTTCTCCTGCTTGTGTGGGGGAATTAAATGGGTTTTTTGGTTTTTTTTGTAATAGTTAAGAGGAAACTCAAGCTCTACTGACCAAGATATTTCATAAAGTCTAATAATTCTCACACACAAAAAAAACCCAAAAAAACCAATCACAATCAATTTATACTTGCTGTGTTGCACAAATGATGCACTGCTTTTCAGTTGCAAAGTATAAATGATATACAGACTTACCGGCCCAAAAGCATTGCTGTCAAAACTGTGTCCATGGTGATCACCTTCCACCCAAATATGCCCATGTGGAACTTTCACATACTTCTTTTTGTATCCAATGGTTCTAAAAGGAATTGCAAAAATGGCTAATTAGTTAACAAGAAAAAATTAAAATGTTTTGTTAGGAAAATTCACACCTTTATTGTTTTGGAATTTGACTTACATACCATCGAAAACTCTCTTAAAAGACCTGCGCTGGAGTCCTTTAGACTTCAAGAGTGCTACTCAACTGAAAATACTTAACAATTTTATATGAGCTAGTTGCACTATCAGGGCCTGTTTACTAAATTGTTTTGGCAGAAATCACATCACAACAGGGAACAAGAGACGTTTCAATTAAATATAATTAAGGGATTCTTATTTACATCTCTGTAGTAACAATTTGGGCCATCAGATTTTATCGCAGGTAAGTTCCAGCGGACGCATTTTGGAGTCTCATGATGATACTGCATTGAGAATGCTTTCCTTCTGGAGTAGTGTTATGTACTCATCAAAAATACAGTGGCATATCTGAACTGTGCTCAGATTTGGAGCTTGGATTACTGTAACGCTTCTGTCCTGGGGGTACGATGTCTTCAGCTGTTACAAGCTAAACAGTATAAACTTAAAAAACCTCGAAGAGAAGGCCAAGTACTGAGAAGAAAAGACATTGATGATTCAAGCCCTTCTCCACAGAAATTAATACTGAAGGAGTGCCTCAGCATGCCCTGATATTGCAAAATGACAAACTACAGATAAATCCTAAAGCTGAGGGGCAGAGCACGCAAAATTCCTGTAAATAGTTCCCAAGTAGCTGTCAGTTGCACAGTTCCAGCCTTCTACTACACACTTGTGCTTTAGTTCAAATGGGATCTGTTGTTCTATAATCATTCATGCAGAGTGGTGATTTTATCATGCAAAGCGCATTATTGCCATGATGAAGCATTTACAGATGGGACTACAGATAGTGATAGCTCTTATTTTGTTTTGGATTACCAAGTCTGTCCATAGACAGAAACAGACTTTTGATCTAGCTTATTGCCTCCAGCTGCTCATCACTTTTCACCGTCTGGAAGACATGCCCCCAAAGCAGAAGGCAGAAGAAGCACACTCTAAAATGAAAGAAAATCAACCAAAGAGAGAAAATCACCTTCAGCAGGAGATTCAAGTGAACTTTGCAACAGCACTGATCAGGGATGTTCACAAGTCAAAATGGGAAAACTGGTTTTGGTGAGGTTTGTTTTGCGTGGGGGTGGGGGTGCAGTTGAGGATGTTATAAGGATCAGCTAATTAATAACCTGGAGACAATAAAATATTAGATGAATGTTGAATCCTCCCAAGTGCATTTTATTAACTTTGACTTCATTAGTCAAATAAAATTAATAATTATTTACTTTACAAGTCACAAAATCCAAGCACTGCTTTTTCAAACAGCTTCAGAGATGGTTGAAAGCATGAGCATTGTACCTGTGCTTTCATTGGAAACTGAAAAAATAATAGCCTATTTAGAGAAAAAAAAATTAAAAATCCTGATTTTAATCTTTCTTTAGACCAATTTCATTTTACATAGTATTTAAGACTGAGTTCATAAACCATTCAAAACAAAACAATTTTTTCTATGCATTTCCGTCCTTTTTTTTAAATAAATATGGCAAAGTCTGGACAGTAAATTTATTTATTTTTTGAGATTCCATAATGCTTTGTCTCAGTGATAATGCCTTTTATAAAGTACCGCATGCGACTATATTTTACTAGAAACATGTTTTAAGATATAGATTCAGAGAAGTTGGCCAATAATTCTGTTCTGACTGATTAGACACTCTGAAAATTATTAAATTAATATCTTCCATCGGTGATAAAGGCAAACAATAGCTCAAAAAGCATTTAATTTTCTCTTCTATTCATCCGTCTGAATATAGAAGAATAGATAGTCATAAAGTTTTGTACCTTTACACACTTCATACACAAGACTGAATTTCACCCAGAAGGGTGAAAGGATTTGAAAGCTAATTCCACTGAAATGTTTACTTCATAAATGTCAGGAAAATAATATAGCAAATGCCAGTCAATGGCTTCTTCTTCAGAGCAGACACAATCTTCTACCCCCAAATAATCTCTTCATTTATTATGATTAGGAAATAAATAACAAGAAGGGAGGAAAGAAAAGGAAAAAAAATAAAAATAAAGGAAAAAAGACAACTTTTTCAATAAGTACTTGGAAACAACTATTGAAAGAATTTGGTCTGCAATGGAAATATTTTGCAGATGTTTTGCGGAGGATTGCAGAGACCTTGTGAAAAAGAAAGGTTTAACGCACCTGTACAGTGCGTTCATTAAGGCCTAAAGAAAAAAGAAAAATATTATAAAGTGCAGTAATGATCATTGGTTATTCTTATTATTTCTAAAACTTAGAAAAATACATATTTCTTTTCTACTCTTGAAACAACCTCATAAACCAGAAAAATGTGCTACAATTATGGAAAAAAAATTTCTTACAGTTATTAAAATAGAATTATGTACAAATTCTCATAATGAAAAAGCAGATGTTTGTACACTAGAACTTTTGAATTAGAGGAAACAGTTAAAATGAATGATATTAATAAATGTATTAAGGGAATAGGGGAGAGAAAAAGAAATGTAAACGAAACAAAGCAGAAGTTCTAATTTTCTATTTTAGTAGATAGGACGGATACTGCACGGATAAATCTCTTCCTAAGCTCAGCAGATGAATATAAAACCTTCTGCTATGTATGGGGTATCAGACTTTTCCCACATGAAAGTCCAATGGAAAAAAATCAAGTTGTATTGTAAACAATAATTACCTGGATACATATGAAAAAAAGAGGCAAGTAAACCCATTTTTCTAAGACAATTTCATCAAAATTTTAGTGTAGTATTTGCATAGGACAGTTATCTAGGGACTTTGCATCCACTTTAGTAACCCTCCAGCAAAAATTGTCCTGTTTCCACAGGTGAAATTTGAAAGCAGAGTTTGACTTGAGGTTTTCATTGCATGAATTAGTAATGAACTGTGGCAATAAGCTCGTGTTACAATAAATTGGATCATTCATTACTTAATATTGGGTTTAATTTCCAAGATAATTTTCTTGTTGAATTACTCCACGACAGATCAATAAACCATGCATGCAAGCAAACAAGGCTACAGGCTTCAGAAAGCCATATTCAATTAATAGCAATATGTTATTTTTAATTACTGTTGCCATGTTTACTTTTTTTGAGAAAAAAAAGCCCAAAACCCAATCTTCCAGTTTCCTCTCCTATGAAAAGAGAACAAATTGTTTCATAATCAATATTCTTTGATTAGTAGTACTGCCTCTCTATCACATGAATCTTGCAGAAATTCAACACCTCAATCTCTCGCCTAAATTGCAAGGAGGAGACCATTTGTGCCTGCAAAACACCTCTTGGTCTAAATGCACACACTACCATCCATTCATTTCACTAATGAATAGCTAGACATGCTCAAAGAAAACTATCGCCCATCTTTCTGTGCAAACCTGTAAGGCCAAATCACTAACGTAAATTGTACAACATTCTGAGAACTGCTGACTCGACCCCTTTTCTAAGGGATAGCTTTTCAGGCAACTGGCATCCACTTTTCAGATTCAGGACCATATAAGTAAACAATAATTATAATTATCAATATTTCTCTGAAAAATTAATAAAATATAAAGTGAAAAATTCCTTCTAAAAATGCTTCTAACATTTTTCAACAAGAGCAACAACACAACCTAAAATCCTTAAGCCAAATATCAATGAAAAGCACAATTATCCATTCAGGAATTTTGCGTTACCACCTTGTGGGAAGCTTTTGCTGCAAAAGAAATGCAGTCAACAATGTACTTTACATTTGAAAGTAAGGTAAAAACCTACTTTTCTTTCTTAGTTGAGTATTCTCAGTGTCATTTCTCTGACTTTTCCTGTAATCTTGACCTCTTTGTTAGCTTTCAGACATGAAGTATTTAATTAAATTTAGAAGTCTGAATGAATTCTTAGGAGAACAATTGGTGTTAGCAATAATTAACTTTGTATTTGTTAATTTCATATCCAGTTCATTAGCTTGATTTATAATTACTGAATAATCTCTTAAATTTCAGAAAGCCTCTGCTCATAAAAAGTAGTCTTTCACTTTGTGAAATCTACTGTCTTTGAAATAAAAATAAATAAAAACTGTTTAGCACCTCATAGGTGCCTTATTTTAAAGGCTTGTTTTAGGAATAGCACAGTCAAATACATTAAAATACCCACATTTTGACAGCTAGTGTTCAAGCATCTGTTAAAAACCGTACTGGTGTATGAAAAAAAAATTGTCTGGCTTTACCTAAGTGTCTGACAGGTTAGTGATATATAACGTGATATATACTACTTACACTACTGTTTCTCAAACTGTAAACTCTCACTGACTTAAGAAAAGAGTCTACAAGAGTAGTAGTAATTTTGTTGATCAGAATGTAATACAATCTTCTTAGTAATTTTTAAAGAATTTTTTCTGGAATTCTGATTTGTTTCTTACATCTGAGGTACATCTTGAACCTTTCCAAAGTTTTTTTTTTTCTCCATGGTTTAATAGTTAACAGATGTACTTATATCTATCCTTGGCTGAGAAATAATTTCAATCCTGACAGTCAAAAATGAGCTCTATGTGGTATCCTAACCACCTGCCCACAAGCAAGAAAAATCTGCTTTTTTAGGATGTGGTACCAATGCCAAAGCAAGCAACTTGGCTCAGATAAGTCGGATGAGGAATGATTGCCTTCAGTTTGATTTGACCATGCGAAATAAGAAGGTCTCAGCTCTCTGCATACCTTTGGGTGTCATCAGGGAACAGACACTAGATAATTTCCTCTGTTTGCACAGGAGATAATAAACAAATACAAACCCTTTGGTAAAATAGGTTGCATATATCATACTTTAGAGCAACTTCTTCCAGACAACAAAAACTGCTGTACATGGAAATTTGTCACATATATCCATCTTCATCAAATGAAGAGATCAAAATGAAAAGATAGTAAGATATTCAATTTCAGGTGACTCTCAGATCCAAAGAAACAAACCTTATTCTAATATATCTTGTAAATTGTATTAGTATCACTGCAGGAAATCTTGCACATGATGCTAATCACCTTTCAGCCCCTAAGAAATCTTTTCCTCTTCCAACCCATACTGCCATCTGTGTCTTTTCACTTTAACCCTTCTCTTACATGCATTATGTTCCTTTGACCATGAGATGCTACTTAAATCAGCTGCTTTTAGAACAGGTTACGTAGGTGAAGCAACTAACAATTTTTTTTTTTCTTAAAACCAGACTTAGGGTTATTAGATTATGAATGAGAGTATGTCAATAGATTAGGCAATATTCTCCATTGGATGAAGTTACTAACTTTTACCTCAGAGATGAAATGTGTTTTCCTTAAAAGTTACAGGTCAGTCATTTACTGAGAAGCCTGACTTCTGAAATGGGCATCTAAGCTGAGAACTGAAGGAGGTCACATGCTTTGGATACTGCTTCTGGAGCATTGCCAGGTCTGATATATTGAGAAGGGAACACCCCATGGGAAAACATGCCAGAGTGACAGAATAGACAAAATCTGAAATAAGAGACTCTGATTCAGTGAGATTTCCTTGGGCAAATTTTTGAGTGTCTAAACCCCACAGGTTTCACCTTTTGCAATGAAAGATTCTGAAGTTTCATGAAAAACGAAGGCTAATTTACTGATTTAGTCATTCAGAAGTGAAATAAGAAAAACACAACCTTTTGTAATAAGCTAAGTGGTTAAATCAAGAATAACATCAAACTGGAAACAGGGTCTCTTTTTTACCAGCTAAAGCATTCCTACCAAAGTTATGCAGCAGTGCAGGTTCCTATGACTCAGCAAGGATAAGAATAAGCAGAAATCTAATACAGAAAGCACCAGAGATGTTTGTAGCTCTCTTTTATTAATTAGATAATTTCTCATAAAGCATGTAATTCTAAACAAAATAACTATTAGCCATTACTTGCTTCACTAGCTTCCTAAAAATAGCATTTAATCACTTTTAAAAGACAAAATAGTCAGGAAAGTTACTGGATTTAATCTTAAATTGCAAAGCAGTCTAATCTGATTCTGGTATTTACATTTTTGGCCATTGCCTACTGTGTGAAAGTTACTTAAATTTTCAGAAATATTCATCATGTATTGTATCAGATAGCTTTTAAACTACTAGATGGCTACACCACTGTGAGTGAGGTATAGAAACATCGTTTTGCAGGACAGTGCAATGCAGCCAGTTACAGCCTAACATTTTGAAATCAGAAAAATTGTAGTGGTAAAAATTTTCTATTATTAATGCAGCTGTCCTTTATATGGGTTAATAGAATCTAGATCTTGTTTTCACTAGGGCTTTCTTTATACTACATTGGCAGAGCAATGAGAACTGGGAATATTAATTCTAAGGCCAGAAGATACCAATGTGATGACCCAGTTTGAAATATGGATAAGCACAACCCTCAGACTTTCATGCAGTATATTCATGAGGTGATTGTTGAATAATTCACTACTAATTGATAACTTAAGCATGCACTCCTAAGTGATTTTAAAATTTCCATTATTTTATGTCAAGATGTGCCGTATAAATGATACTTGCATTTCAGAACATTTGATATTTTTATTGCATCTTATAATTAGTACATATTGCTAGTTTCACAGACATATGACCAGATGAAAAGAACTACATCTGAGTAAACATATAAGCCTTAGTTAAGGGCTGTAAAATGCTGCCATCCAAAAAGCACTTTGCTTTTATAAAAATGGGTATGAAGGTAACTTTCCTGTACACGACAGTGATATTCTTAGTGCTACATTGCAAACACATACAGAAGCTACTCTTCAACACTTAGCATAATAAATTTATGTTGGAAAAGCTTTTCTATCCCCACCAAAGGAGAAAGTTAGGAAAATATGAAAATATATTCTGTACATCCACTTGTATATTAATTTTTTGTTGTTTTATATCTGACCTGACAAACCACTTAGTCTCTGGAAGCTTTATTCTGAACTATGTTTTTACCTATTTTATATCTGCAATTAACTAGGTATGTGAAAATACACATGATCCACATCACATATACATCAAAATAAAATCACTTTAACTTCTGACCCCATGCATTAAAAAATGTATACATGGGCAGGTTAGGTCTTCCTCAATGCACTCCTCTGCCACCTTTAAAATCTGCCCAATCATTCTGAACATTAGTTTGGTCATCTCACTTTTTCTTAAGGAATGCACAACTACCACCCAATTAAACTACAATATATTAAGCATGTTTTTCTGAATACCAACTAGTTATAGAAACAAACATTGAATTAGAAAAACTTTTAAATGCTTTCTACAGTATAGTTGATAGTTTGCATAGTAATATTTTTTAAGTCAACACTGTTTATAATCAAGTCCAGACAACATTATATTATTTATACTTGTTTAATTTCTCAGTATATGGCAGCATTTTTGTTACTGTATTTGGATTAAAGTACTGCAAATCATACAGAATAATATACAAGATTGTCTACAAAGCCTTCCACTTTAGAAAAGATATTAATCAGATTTTGTCATCAAGTCTTTCTGTAACAGGGTTTTTTCTTTTGCAAAATAACAAGTCTTTCTTTGTTCCTAAATATGCAAATTAAAGTATGTCAACAATGTTAAAGGCCATTCTACACAATTGTGCATATTTATCTGAAAGCAAAAAATGATTGAAAGCACAAAGAACAGGCCAGCTCATGTACTAGAGAAATCAGCATCATTTTAAGCCTGAATTTCACTTGATAACACCCCATTTTTTACCAGACAGAACACTGTAACAATGAGACTAGAATTAATTGTAAGAGAGAACAGAGTAGAGATCATTGCTTGTGAGAATCACAAAATTTATGGGATCCATGCTATGAGGAAAGGTATTCTTGACAGATGAGTTTCCCAGTAAAAGATGTTAATCATTCCTCGGAATCCAGATATATATGACAAAAGCATACCAAAGACAGATTGCAAAAAAGGAGGAATCATTGCCTCTGTCTTAGTATCACATAATAGTCACAAGATTTCACCTAATGGTTTGGGATTAATGACATACTTCAACAATATCTTCATTTTCCCTCTTCAGTAACAGATATAGAAATTTTCCTCTCAGTAAAATCCATGCCCTCCTAAGAAAAGAGATGGCACAACTTTTTTCAAGATTAAAACTCGAAGTTAAAAGTTGACTCAGTAGTTAATCATCTTCTTCCTTGAACTCACTTTTTCTCCTCACCCAACTCCTCTCCTTTAGCAGTTCTCCTGCCATTTCTTCTGCCACACAAACTGTACAGGGAGTGGCCAGAGCCTGGCTGGGTGTTACCTACCCAGCATGAGAGTGGAGGTCACTGGCCATACCAGCCTTCCAACAAATGTGCTCTGTTTGTGTCAATGTGAGAGAAGGAGAGAAAAGAGCTCAAAAATTTCCCAGAGAGGATAACCATGCCATATACCACCATGGACAACCCCGCTGGCCTACTCCTCTTCGGAGGAATTGTGGAAAGGAGAATAGCTCTCTTTTTCCCAAAAAGTGGTGATAGACTTACTGCATTAAAACACAGACACCTTCTGGGTGAACACAAATCAGGACTTTTCTCCTCCCAGGGAGTGTGCACTAACAACTGGACTAGAACCAGGCTCTGTTGCCTGGTCTCTTTCTGAATCTCTTCCAATTAAATTTCAACCAGCTCTTTCATCCCCAGCGCACCTCCCGGAGGAATGACAGGGCACAGAGTCACCATGAACATGCTTACAGTTTGGCAATTATGGCATTCTCCAGCAATAAGAAAGAGTAAAAGTGCCTTTTTTTTAAAGTTGTCTACTCTGAAAAGACTGTAAAACAACTTCTGACTGAGAAAAACTAAGATCCATGACTGCAGAGCTTATTTAATAAATAGTCAAGAAATATTCTGCAGAGTTTATGTCAGAATGGCATTTTCCACTGTTAAAAGTAGTTTTAACATATCACAAAGAACAATAGACCATTTGTTTGGGGGGTTTTGGGAACCTTGTAAGAAGATCAGCATTGTGAAGAGCTGTCCCAGTTAAAATCAGATTCTTGGAGACCTGTGACTGCTAAAAGAACCTGGCAATATCTTTGCCTAGCTTCAACTGTAAAAAATTATTACCCACCCACACACCTCTCATGCAAAAACTAATTGTTATACCTTCTTTATTGCTTAGCATTAACTAAAGGTATTAAAATTTCCTAATCTGCTTTAGGCAGCATACACAAAATGTGGAACATTAATAAGTGCCTTCAAGATGTATTTTTTTAAATTATTATTTATGGAAAGGGGAAAGTTCTTCTCTGTACCATGGAAGCCCAAAACTTTACACGTTTCCTTCCATTAATGTTTCTGTTAGGAAAATATATTAAAATATGCCTTTATTGCTTTTTCCTTTAAAAATATTAAATTCCATTATTAAATAAAGATCATTTTGAGGCAAGTTATGATTATGAGTTTTAAAACTCCCAAATGCTTTAATTATTTTATCTCAAATATGTAAGAAAACATTTAATAGTAATGAAAATGTGTTAGAAATCAGAATGATACTTTCCACTGATAAAAAGTCTGAAATACCTGATGCAAACTCAAGGAAAAAGAGTTCCGCAGAATAGGCTTTAGAAATGTAGTTTGACAGTGGTAATAATTTGGGAAATACAATGAAAGCTAAGAATAATATGAAATAACATTCATCACAATTTTTCCTGAAATTTCAAAAGTAGACAAAATGCAACAAAGAAGAGGGATTTTTTTGTCCTTTTTTTTTTAGTCTTTGTCTCCTGTAACAACAGCTGTGGTCATGAAAGTTTGGTTAGGCTTTAGACTTGCCCTTTTTTTAAACTGAGAAGCTTGCTCAAAAACATCTTTAAGAAAAAAGGATTTCACATGGCTTCTCTTAAAAGATAAGTAGATAAGACTGAAGAAAATGCCTACTTTTGAACTGGTGATTCTCTTTCAAACTGAACTGATTACAGTTTGCAAGACTATCATTTAAGGTTTCCCACTTCTTACATAGATACAATGAAATTCAACTTTGGTTTATAAATCACCTTATTTCAAAGGATATTTATATTAATGGGAAGTTAAAGTGACCTATAATACAATCTCCAATTGCCAACAAATATTTACCGAAAGAATTTTCCATGTGTGCTTTTTTTTCAGTATTATCAGTGTGTAGTATAGTATAAATTACTACTGCTGAAATACCTTAAACATAGTGAAAGTAGTCCAATCAATATGCAATTAAAAAAGAAAATATACTAAATCAGTTGTAATACAGACTTCTTTTAAGGAGAAGTTAAATAATTTCAAAACAAACTTTCAAGAGAAAAACTTTGTCATTTTTCAGGATCCAAATTGGATTTTGGTTTGCAAAGTATTTCAGTTATATATCCTGTCCAGAACTATAAAATTATGTGACTGGAGAGAGGTTTCATTTTTATTTTATTTTTATTGAGAAATATCCAGTGTAAATTATAGATTGATTTTATAAAATATGAAGATCAGTTAGTGTCTTTTCCATCACAACTATGTTAACTGAATTTAATTTTAAAAAATCCCGAACCACATGTTACCAGAAAATTTAAGCAACCAGGAACAGGTTACTGCCTGTCCTTAAAATGCACTGATAATGTGTAGTTGTTGGTGGACTAATAAAGCAATGTACTTTATCCTTATCCACTGGCTTCATGTATCCTGTCTTCAGTTCACCATGCAGTCTGACAAGGATCCCTATGTCCCTATGGACACCTGATGGCTTTCCAGGTTCTCACTGGAAACACCCACAGAGAACACTGCAGACTAGCCTTGACTGTCTGGGTATCTTACCTACCCTTAGGTAGGAAGCATCCAAATTTCCCACAAAGGATTCCACTACTACATGTCAATACTAATATTTAGATAATAACTACTACCTGGGTATCTAGTATGTCCGCCTTACTCACAGTCCATACAAGTGTGTGCCTGGATCCACCTGGGGAACAGTGAGTATTTTCTTTCCCTGTTGTCCTCCAAACCTCACTGCAGTGTGACACCCCAGGCAATTTTGATCTAGAATAAAAACCTATGTCCTTCTACAAATGGAACTGTTGAAGGATTCATGTATTCAAGAATTATCCAAGATGAATTCAAAGTGTGTCTACTCAAGACATTCTGTTCAAAAGTTCAAGTAATGCAAGGAAATTTGTCAATTTGTGTCTGATACACACTTCTCCAAAGCTACCCCTGAATTAATTTCATGTAACAAACATAAATTACTGAATAAAAAGACTGAAATAATGCCAGTAACTTCAGTTTTAAAATTTTAAGAAGAGGTATCTCTAAGCAATTTTTTATAACCAAAGTCACAGGTGCCTAATTCCACTATTTCCTCACAATTCTAATTAAACTCATTAAATAAATTATGTTGGTGCCTTCATGCCTGACAGTTAGTACAAGCAATGAATATAGAGATCACAGCACACAACAGCTGGTTTTAATTTCTAGCCAACTGTCTAAACATTAATACAAGATTCAGGTTTTTCCTGATTTTTAGCCTTAGTTGAAACAGAAAGATGAGAGAGAAAAATCTCTTTTTTCATATTTCAAGATATTATTACTTAGATACAGGTGGGTGAATGAACATATTAATATATTATTTGTTTATTCAAAGGGCTAGCACAGCAAACTTGAGCAATCTATGTGCTGAATTCTAATATTTCCTTTCATTGAAGAAAATTTTTGTCTTGTACTACAACCCTGTAAAAGCACTCAGCAAATGAGTAATCAGCCGGAGTGGTCATTTCTGTCCCTTGTTGCAACTGTATGTTTACTATGGCGGGGGTGGGGGGAGGAAGCATAAATGTAACAAATATTCAAGTATTTTTATTCTGAAAAGGAGTCATTTTCTAGGAGGTTTCTACAAAGAGCTATTATTACTGAAATAAACAATTCTAATTTGATAAAAGCATCATGCAAAATCTTTCCTTGATACTAGATACATATCTAAACTCATAGTTCTTGGTGTTTAAGATAACATTACAGTATATCCCAGAAGAGTACTCATAATTAATCTTTTATGAAGAGTTTAAGAAATGCCTCATTTCTGGGTCTGAGCAGCAGTCCATGTAGCCATATAGTCTGTCTCCAAACAATTACAGAAGCAGACAGTGTCCAGGAAAGGCATGTTAGCCTGACTACTCTACGTGATCATTGAGATTTACTGTATCAGAGATGTTTCATTGTACATCGTTATCTGCTTCTTTTAGCACACATTTATTGATCTGTTATCCATGAATTTGTCTAACCCATTTTTGAACCTGCTACTGCTGTCTGCTTCCACAGTCTCCTGGAGCAACAAATTCCAGAAGTTCACTATCTGCTGTGTACTTTCTTTTGTCTGTTACAGACCAATCTCACAGCAGTCTCATCAAGTGACCCCAGCATCTGTATTGTGGGATCTGGTGAACAATTCAGCTCAGCCACTGCCTTCATAATTCGGTAAACCTTAGGTATTTCTCCTCTCAGCCTCTGCAAATGGAAGATACTTTGTGTTTTCCATTGCCAATGTCATGCAACTGTTCCATCAACATTGTTCTTGTCGTTTGTCTCTTTAACCTCTTTACATCCATCTTTAAAATCACGTCTCAAGAAGTAAGAATTGACAGTTGCTTTAGGGGTTTCATATTCTCAGCCTGTTAAGGCAGACCTATATTTGCTGAATATTCTGTTAGTTTTTCAGATTTGGTATCAAAATCTAGATCAACAGGGGAAACAAACAGAAATGCTTACTTCAGGAATAGTCTAACACTTTTCAGAGCAGCCTGTTATTTGCCACATGCACCCGCCTTTAAACATTTTTTCTGAAAGAGCTCAATTACACACAGTCCAGTACTGGATAATAGTAAGGAAGTGCTTCATGGAGCCTAAAAAGATTTAGAAAGCTGATCTTTGCTCTTAGTAGTAGACATTAATAATAGCTTCCTTTTTTCTAACAACACTGGAATTTCATATTGCTTTGTTAGCAGGAAAACCCTGCAAAGCAGTAAAAATTTCGAACCAAAGATCCTCACAGAAATAATCTGAATTACCTACAAAAGGAAAGGGCATTGTCCTCATTAATACTTCCCCAGCACTTGGTAACCTCACAGCGTTGAGTCAATTGATGTCTCATTAAACTGGTGCATTTCTCCCATTCTCCTTCTCCCAAAGTATGTTTTTCTATTTAATGACACTAGACCTAGCAAATGTTCATTCAATATTAATTCTTGAAAAAGCCTCCAGAACAATTCTTTGACTTAATCCCGTGTCTGGTCATAGAAGCAACTTGCTTGTCATTGCCTTGTATGTTGGCACTGAACACTTCATTGAGCCTTCTATCATTAAGAAATACTTGGAAAGCAGGGGAATTTTCGTATTTCTTGTTGAGCCACAAAGTGTTACACAGAAAATATTTCTGATTTTGCTTTACATATTTCTGCAATATGAGAGAAGCAGGAAAAGATAGAGATATTTTTGTATAACAATGGAGAATCCCAGCATGCTGGCATTTCTGGAAAGAAAAGTGCTATCAGCATGATCAGATGGTTCTAAAGAAGTGAGAGTACAGTGACTGAAAGCCACAGAAAAAACTTCTAATCATAATATCCTAAGCCAGACACAAAACTCCAAATTCTTATTTACAAACCACAGAAAAGAAGAAAGAAAAATCAATCAAAATCAGAACTGTTTGTACTTATGATGGCCAGAAGAAATGTATAATTTAGGATCAAAACACAACAAAGTATATGTTTCTAAACAGATTTTCAAATGATGGATATCAGGCTCTGTCTGCTTCAGCAAAGTGTAAACAGTCATCACCAAAAGCTAAAACTGGTGTACATGAAAGAGGAAAAAAGGATCAACACGGAATGCATTACTCTTTGAGCATTACTTTGAACATTCACATTACCTTTTGTCAATATACATTTTAAAATTTAAATTTTCTAAGCAACATGCAAAGCAAAAGGATCAGGAATAAGACTTCCAGTATAATGACTTGTAGAATTAATCTATTTAAAGATTAAAAATTTCCATTTTACATTATTAACATCAGATTCCATAGGTCAGTGACCCAACTCAGTGGAAAATGTTTTCATATCCCCACAGAAAGTCTACTATTTCAGTTGCCTTCCCATTCTCACAAGGATAAAACAGATGTCTTTTACCACCCTGAGAGAGAATTTCAGCCATGAATAACATTGATAATTAAAATTTCCCCAAAACCAACATATATTTTTAACAGCAAATCATGTAGAAACTCTGTGTTTTCTGAGTACCCCCAGTGATTTCCTAGAGGTAAAAAATGGAAACCCATTAAGTCTGAATGGTCAGCACCTCAAATGGATCTTTGTTGAACAAAAAAACTGTCCATGACAAGAAAAACATATTGCCCCCTTGATAGGTTCCTAGGATCATTCAGGGAGAGAATTTGAATCCCTTATTTCAGGCTAGCACTATACAAGTCAACCATGATGGAGTAGAAAAAAGTGACAACACAAAAGGGACTCAGATAACCTGAACCAGTTCTTGGGTTCCGAGAAAATGTACATCAGCCACAAACACCTACCAGGTAAAAGTGACAGAGAAGAATAAGCATATTAGCTATAGCAGGAGACGGCTAAAACTAGTACTGATAAAGTGGTGAGTTCAGTAAATTGCAGCTGCCCATTATGCTATGGTATATAATTCCCCTGGCACATTTCTTGGAAAGCATTTGAAAAGTCCTTGATGTGAAATGGGAAAATCACTTGGAAGTTTGGGTTACTCATGCAGCTTGTTTTGCATGTGGTAAGAATGAGCACACTTGTTCACTTTACAGAGTAACGTGGTCCTAATCAAAATGAGGGTCCTCGTACACTTGTCATATTTTTCTGGAAATAATACAATTAACTATAATATAATTTCTGTGTAGGGATATTACTTTCCATATAGAGTAACTGGCAAAAGGTAGGGAAGAACAAGCAGAGTTATCCACAGCTAATAGACTGTTCTGAAATGAAGATTGATTGGTTTATACAAGGCTGTTCAACAAAACTCAGATTTCCTTAGTGCCAGAGAAGACCATATCTTACATATTTGACCACTCCTATGACTTTATTTATAGAGATAGTTTTCTCTTGAGTTTTTTTCTATCAGTAGCTGTTACTATAATATATTAGGAGAAAATAATATGTATACATTATTCTAATAACTGTACAGTATCCCATCTGTTCATGTTTGTTCAACACTGGAAAAATATATTTTTTTCAGAACCAGGGGCAATGGATCACAAACAGAAGAACAGAAATACTAATACTATTGTTGTTAACATATTTCCACAGGCTATTTTCTTTAAGGCCATAGATGAGTTGGATTTGCAGGGGATTCTCTCACAGGAACAAAGGTGTATCACAACAGAATAGGAAGTAAAAGAACAATGTAGTTTTGGTACCACATAAACCAAGCCAGTCACAAGTATCCAGAGCAAGAACCATAGAATCATAGAACAGTTAGGCATGGAAGAGACCTTAAAGATCATCAAGTTCCAACCCCCCTACCACGGGCAAGGACACCTCTCACTAGACGAGGCTGCTCAAGGCTCAATTCAACTCATCCTTGAACACTGTAAGGGAAGATCAGGTTCATGACCACCTGAACAACCTGAACATATATAAGTCTATGGGCCCTGATGAGATGCATCCCAGAGTCCTCAGGGAACTGGCTGATGTGGTTGCCAAGACACTCTCCATCATATATGAAAAGTCATGTTGGTCAGGGGAAATCCCTGGTGACTGCAAGAAGGGCAATGCTGTGTCTGTTTTTAAAAAGGGTAAAAAGGATGACCTGGAGAACTACCAACTGTCATCCTCACCTCTGTGCCTGGGAAGATCATGGAACAGACCCTCCTAGAAGCTATGCTAAGGAACATGGAAGACAGGGAGGCTATTTGAGACAGTTAGCATGGCTTTACCAGGGGCAGGACCTGCCTGAAACAGAACTTCTATCTCAGATGTTGGCCCTTGCTTTCCTCTTCATTGCTCAGACAGAGATGCATTATGGGCACTAGGAATGGATCTGTGTTAAGGACAAAGTACTGGCATATACCAGAGGAGCAATCAAGGATCTGTATACATTGCTGGAGAGTAGGGCTGGGATGGGGAGACTCCTATCCCAGTTGCCACTTAAAAAGCACATGCTCCAGCAGTGCAAGGGGAGCCAAGGGAGCCAACCTTCCTTGCTTTTCTTTCAGATCAGCTGCCCCAGCACAACTCCCCATCAGTCATAATCTGTCACGTCCCCTGAGTATTGACTGTAATTAATTCCTCATGCTTAGCTATGCAAGGAAGTGGCACTGTATAATCCCCAGTGGGTCGTTCTCCCTGTCATAGCAGAGAATCTTTACAAGAGAAAGAAAAATAATCTGACAGACACGTGACAGCTCAAAAATCCCTGTAAACATTTGCTTCAAAGCAGAAAAAAATGTACATGTGAATTTCTTTGGAGGACAGCTTTAGAGCTCTATTACATTGCACTGGCCTTTGTGAGACAGCAAGTAGGGAAGTGTTGCATAGGAAAGTGAAACAGAGTTGCTGCCAGGTAATTGCCAACACTTCCTCCTATTCAATGAATTAGTTAATATCTATTTTAGGACGGGGACAATCATACTTTGTTATGTCCTACTGGGAAAATTCCTAACATAAAAGCACATTATGTGCTTTTCTCCTGCAGTGCATATCCAGTTCATTCTTCAGCTTCTTACCTGATGAGTTGCAACAAGTGCTTCACCACAGAAAATCAGTAGAAAGCAATAAGCAGCAATATATCTGGTATGTCTGAAATAATCCTCATATCTAAAAAGCTACCTGCTATGTCGCTGTGGAAATACTGCAGCACTTGCTGTACAGAGAAAAGCAAAGTATTACCAACATCAAAAGTATCTAACAGAGGAGTTACTGAGGAGTAAGAACAAAGTAGAATTTCTACAACAGCCTTCCCAGTTATACCAGTAACATATTAAAAACAGATACTGGGAAACCTGGAAACAAACAGATTAAATTCCCAGCAGTCAAATCATTGAATTCTGCTTCAGAATTCTGTTGCTTCTTAGGAATGCTTTAGTTCTTTAGTGCTTTTTTTCTTTTATTTTATTTCATTTCCCTTTTTTCTTTTCTTCTTTTTTTTCTTGTCTTTTTTCTTCTATTTTTTCTTATTTTCTTGTCTTCCTTTATACTTCCTTTCATACACTTCTCCCATTAGTTTATAAGTTCTTAAGGGCAAGGCTCATAAATGTTAGACCTGTTCCATAATGGCTTTTAGGTTTCTCATCAACCCTAAGATACACGTTTAGAGACAGCATGCACATAATAAGGGTTGAGTAGTGTCAGTCCAATAAATTTTTAGTGCCCATTCAGAGCTAACATACCACAAAACCTTGACTACTGTTTTGCTGTGATACAGCCCTTCTGCAGAGCCATACTCTTAAGCTCCACATCATCTCTTCATAGAATGTCATCTACTCACAGCAACAGCAAAATTCTTCCATACCTCAGAGATGCAGCCATTGCATACTTTGGGTCGCAAAGATTTGATTTGTGAAAAGCACATTAAAGTGTGTTCTTTATCTGCAAAATCCTGTGTTAACACAGCTCTCTGCTGCTGTGCATACCTGCTTCTCTAGAATTACACCCTTGCCTATAATAAAGTGGCTCTGTGGGGAAAGAAGAGGCACCAACAGCTAAAAAGTAGATGAATTCATTGGCAAGAGTATTGGATTTTTCAGGCTAAAGATCTTACTAAAATTAGCAGCAAAGAAAGCCAAATACTTCAGAATTAACTTTCTAGCTCTAGATTTTAAGAGATATGATATTTTACAGACTGGTCAGTCATAGGAATGGACAAATAAATAATGTTCTGTTGTACTGAACATTTGTGTTTAATTGATACTCAGGTGATGCCTGAGTGAATTAAATAAGTTCTTAGTCTTCTGTATATTTCCTAAAGGTGAAGTTTTCTTAATACAGTGAATCACTTTAGTCTCATAATTCAATGTAAAGCATTTATGGCAGCTGTGAAACTCAATTCAATCTGTGAGTCTGTTGCTTGTTTTGAAGGTGGATCACACAAAAATCTTCAGTCCCTATTCAGGACATAGAGCATATGAAATGAAGTTATACATTGTTTTAGCTTTCAAAAAAATACAGAATTAAAAGAACAGGAAAATAATTGTCTCCATAACAACCAGTAGGGATCTGGGAACTACTAGCCTCCCTTCCACACAAGTCAGCAAGCAAACTATACTCTGATACATAAAACTGCTACAGGAGTCCCAGTAGATACATTCCTATAGAACCATGGTGTTAGTACAGCTATCTCTTTATGAATACATTTGGAGATGAAGAATACTTAATTCATGTGAGACATTACGCTCTCTTATCGAATGTCTAGCAAATTACATCATTCCTGTATATCTCTGAAAATCCAGAAAAGGGTTTCTCAGGACTTGGTTGGACCTATTAACCTGATAGAAGTAGGAGGTGGCAGAGCTGAAGAAGAATTTCTCATTAATCCTTGTGTGTTTTCTGCAGAGATAATACTTCACTAAAAAAAAATCAGACAAATATTTTATTAGTCTGATTATTAATAGCTAATACATATTCAGTGATAAAATGTAAAAAACCCTCTGATTTCAGCTCCATATTTTTATGCCTGTTTGATGCATATTATTAATCAAAGAGTTATAAGAGGGAAATGACAGAAAATGGTAAAAAGATAAACTGAAGAAACACCAGGAATATAAACAAGACACTCACTTGCTTAACTAGATATCATATTTATTTTCCGTGTTGTCAGCACACACTGAGCAATGTACAAATATGAAGACAGTATCTTTAAATCTTCTATAACAATATAACTTCCTTGCAAAGTTAGATTGCTCAGAATAGAATCATAGAATGGTTTGGGTCAGAAGGGACCTCAAAGATCACATTCGGTTCCAACCCCCCCTGCCATTGGCAGGGACACCTTCCAATAGACCAGGTTGCCCAAAGCTCCATCCAGCCTGGCCTTGAACACTGCCAGGGAGGGGGCAGTCATAGCTTCTCCAGGAACCTGTTCCAGTGCCTCACCACCCTCATAGAAAATAATTTCTTCCTAATATCAAATCTAAATCAACCCTCTTTCATTTTAAAACCACCAAACCTAGTCTTATCACTACATGGACTTGTAAACAGTCCCTCTCCAGCTTTATTTCTAAATCACTGATTCATATTCCTCCTGACTTTACAGAGTTAAATCTGGCCTACTCTCTGGTCAGAAAAAATTTTTGGATCATTTTTTTCTCCTACAAAAGTCTCTACCAAGAGATGCAGTCTTATCAAAAGTCTTATCAGCTACCAAAACCTGAATAAGCATAAAGCCTTAAACATTCTTTAGATTATTGTTTTATCTTCAAGGCGCTAATGGTCATGGGATATGGGATATAAAAAGCAAACAAGATAGTGTTTACTTAACCATATTAAAAATGCTTAAAACTAAGGATTTAAATACACAAAAATACAGAAATTCAGTTATAGACCCCATAGCTCTTCCTCCTCCTACATTACATACTAAATACTTTTTTATTACATTACATGGTTTTAAAGGGCTGGCACTTTATTAGAAATGTGCAATGTGGCACAGTTATTGTTGCTATGGGAACTATAATATTAAACTTTCTGATTTATGTGCACACATTCTCAGATATAATGCCACTTTCATGTAATATTTTGTAATAAATTTTCTCTTTCCCCACCAACCTTCTATGGACTACTTCCTCACAAGAAGTAGATTGCTCTCCCTGGGTGAACTTTTGCCCTTTTTCAAGTCTATGGGAGTTCTACTGTCAGTTTCAGTGGAGGCCATCATTTCATCCCAGACATAAACACCTAATACAATTGCTTAGGAATATGCCCTGAAGATCTGATTCTGATCTCACTTATGTTGAACAGAAAAGGAGAGAGAAAGAAACAGAAAAATCATGAATGAAACAAAACAAGAAAAAGCAAGAAAGCAAGAGAAAGCTAAAAAGCAAGAAATCAAGAAGCCAAGCAAGTCTTCTGTTTCATTTCCGATTTATATGCTTTATATGATTTCTTTGGTGATTTTCCCATCATTCATCTTAACAATATAAATCCAAAGTTAATATAATCAGGATAGTTCTTATGTCTCAAGAACTAACTGATCTGGTTTCTGTCAATGACCCCTTGTCGGTTCTTTTTAAAAATGAAGTCAGACATTTATTAAAGCTCTAAATGTAAGTTCAGATCTGATGTGATAGCTGGGCGCATCTAGAGGAAATAGTATCCAAAGAGAAAGCATTAATGGCAAGCATTTTGACATCATAATTTATGGGCCTGTCTGCTTCACTTTGCTGTTTACAGGCTCTGACATGGATTTTCTCTACTTTGGTTGAGCGTTTTAAAGGGCTTAGTCACCTTCCAATTATCTGTGAGTGCTGTGCAAATGGAGACGCACTCAACCTTCATGAAGGCCTGCTCAGGTCTGATAGGAATTCTCTGTCTAGTCCTATAAATACGTGCATGTGTGTATACATATATTCCTATATATGCACTCCTGTATCATGCACAAGAATTACGTATTCTTTAGTTATCCCAGACTCAAATAAGATCAACTAACAGACAGTTCCCTACACAATAAGTAAGGAGATAGAGGTCTCAGAATTTGGTAAGATTTTAAAAAACAGTGAGTTTTTTTAACATTCATATTAAATAAGAATAAAAATATTTGATTTTTAACTCCTGTGGGTGACTCTCAGAAGACTTGACTATGTACACTCATAATCAGCAAGAGTGCTAGATATTCATCAACTTTGGAAATGGAAGACTATGTCAATCTCCAAATGTCAGGCTTCTTTTTCATTTATTTGGGGTTTTTATACATCTTTAAAGAGGAGGAAGATGAGTGTTGGAGTTAAAGTAATGGATAAATAAGAATGATAAAAGTCTTACTCTCTCAGCCTTATCTGACATACATAAGAAACAGACTTTCAGTAAACACCCTTCTGGAAGACTGGTGTGGTGTGCCTGCAAAGCACACACTAGAGCAGAGCACCTTAGGGTGTAAATACTTCAGTGAACTCTCCAACATATAATGAAGTGGTATCTAGTGAAAGAGATGTATCTGTGAAATGCATATATTAAAGGAATAAGAATTACACTAGAACAATTTCAAGGAAATAAGTTTAAGCATGAAATTGTTTTTGTTCTCCAATAATGTTTACAATACTTAAAGCCTTTAGAAAACACAAAGGAGTTTAGAAATACGGAAAACTTAAAAATAAAAGTTAAAAATAAACCTTGTTGCAAAATCTACAATGAAAGCAAACTTTCCTTATTAACTTCGTACATCTTGACAATAATACAAATTTTTCAACCTTGAAACATCCACTCCTTTTACACATAACTCACTAACATTTAAACTGCTTGAAAAGAACAGATAAACACATCAAAGGTTCAAAAATCTGACAAGTCTACACTATCTAATGTATGTCATACTTTGCAATATTTTGAAATCTCAGTGCCTGTAGTTTTCTATTGTACACTAAATAAACTGGTCAAACACAGCTCTTAGCACAGTTCCAACTGACTTTTGTTAGATCAGACTTCTTGTCCTTTCTAGATAAAGCCATATGATTCTTTATTAAAATTCTTTAAAATTTACTTTAAAACCTTAAGTATTTTAATTGCCTCTTTTCATTGTTTTGATTTTGGGTGGGGTTTTGCTTTTGGTTTGGTTTTGGTTTTTGTTTGTTTTGGTTTGGGGTTTTTTTGTTATTCCCTTAAACATCTTCTCCCACTGTATGGTAATGGATTTTTCTTCTTTTACATGACCTCTCACACAAAGTAATTTTTGTTCCTGCTGTCTGAAATGAAATGTCCATATTATATGGTTTTCTTTTGATTATATGCATATGATATTTACTATATCTGTAGGTCAACATTCTCAGAACTAAGATATAGTGTATAATGCTAAGACATACTTACAGGTTTTGTGATTCTGTCATTCTGTAAGCAAATTACAGCATACCAGCACCTCACTGTCCTGATGTTATATCCTGATACATTAAATTCATTCTCACCATTACTCTTCATAACCATAAAATGTTATGATTTTCTTTTTTTTGTGGATGAGTTTGGGCCCCCACCTTATTTCATCACCAGTACAGACATACATACACTACTCCTTCAGACCCAAACTCTATTTCATTACACAATCTTGTCCTTGTGGTTTATACATCATCGAAGCAAATGCTGAGCTGCCTCACACCAACCATCATCACTGAGCCGGTGATGAACCTCTTTGCTGAACTTTGACCCTGCGTGGTGGTTTGACCCTGGCTGGAGGCCAGATGCCAATCAGCGCTACAAATTCTTCTGGACTCAAAGTCCTCCTGCCAGATAGCAAAAGGGAGCAGACAAAAGGTATTTTATGGTACTTCTTGGGTCACTTCAGCCACCCAGACCACACTCCAAGTGCTCCAAATCCCCCTAGAAGATAACTGGTCTTCTCTTCCAAGACTGAATTCTACAGCAGTGAGAACTGGGTTGGTTTTTGAACCCAGTTCATGAGCCACATGGTTGAAGCCCATAGCACAGCTGTCAGTAGAAATATATCTGTACATAATTTGTGTCTGAATTAGAAAGTTTTCACAATTGGAAAGTCAATGTTGAATTGTGTAACACTATTTCAGGATTTGTATAGAAGCCTTAGAAATTCTGCAGGTATCCAGACAATTATGTTCTGCATACACCTACAGTTTATTACAAGTGCACTGGTTATACCTGTCTCCATTCAAAGTTTTTCAAAATAATTTATATTTTGTCTTGGAAAACTGGGAGATGAGTGGTGTAGAGAGGCCGCAGATATATGTCTCCACTGATAAAATTACAGTACAACTCATCTTGTCACATTGCACCAATATCTCTGATTTTTGCAGCACATGCCTGGCTCTTGCTCAGACATTAGCCTACTTCATATGCCAGCAAATTTTGTAACAACTGACTGAAAGGTGAATAGTATATATTTGGCACATACAAAATATGTGTTAGCATATTTATTTTTTATTACATTATGTGGCTTTAGATGTATTTTATTTAATCATAATTCACAACTTATTTTTTTACAGCATTTTGTCCAGGTTATTTCTTTTGTTATGTTAATAGTATTACTAGTAGCATCAAATGCTAGTCAGCAGATCAAATACTAACCGAATCTTTTCTCATTACTGTCTATTTGATAAGGGATATAGCTTTATAATATATTTTTAAACTTTTAATATTTTTAAAGACTTATGTAAATATTCTCAAAAAAACCCCTTTATTATTGCAAAGATTATTATTAGGTAAGATCATACAGGAAGAGTCATCACCCTCACAATAATTAGATTCCACTCTGATTAGTTTAAACTTACTGTACTATGAAATTAAATAAGACTATATTTTAAAAGCTATATGAAAGAGTTTTCCTTCTAAGATTATAAACAGTGATCTTTTACCAATTATCTGCTCAGACCAACAGCTGATGACCCTTTAACCCAAGATTTTCTATCCACTGTATGTTAAAATAAAAATTATGCATTTTACAGTTCTTGTTCTTAAAGATGTTAAAAGTAGCAATCAAGATTGGAGTCCCATTGTTAGATACTGTATAAAGTCATTAACTAGGATTCCACTTAGCTAGGTTTAAAGGTTACAAACCTATTCTAAACTCATTAATATCAAAGGAGACACATTTAGATGAATTATCTTTCACTGTTTCTAACTTGGACACCTATTTTATGCAATATAATTTTACATATCAAAAGTAGGAGGTAGACTTCTGATTTTCAGAAGAAACTCTCAATAGGAAGAGTAATGGGAACCAGAAATTGTAACTCCTCCATGAATGGCGCAGAGCAGCTCACACACGTTCGATCAAAGTCTCAGAACATTGTTGCACAGAATGAAGTAGGAAGGCAGCACAACACTGTTCATTTAATTCTGCCTTGTAAGGAGAAATTCATGGAAGCATTGAAAATTAAATGTGTCTCTATGAAAGCAATCAACATCCAACAGAAATCATTTTAAAGACAGGGAAAGCATAACCTATTTCCAGAAAGTGGAAACAAAGGTGTAGAAAAAAGGACAATTATGAAGGAATAGCACAAATGTGTTGGCTTAAAATCAGTAAGGGTAAAGAATGAAATTAGTTGAAAGGAGCTTAAAAGGTAAATCCAAACAGCGCAACAAAAGATGGTAAAAGAAAGCAAAGGAAAATGTACTTCAGTTACTTAACAGCCATTATACTTTTATAGAAAAGAAAATTTATCATAGTGCAGAGAGAAGGCTGAAGGGCTAAGTATCTTCTTTGCATCACCCTTCACCGAAAACAATTGTGACCAAACATATAATAAAAGGAATTTTGATGATGGACTAGGATGGCAAACCAGAATATAAAGGGAACATGTTATACAAAATAGACTCAGGATGTATGCAAGAGGGTAATTTAGAATGAAATTCCCTAGAGTAAGGCCACGAAACAACAGTGATTATCTTTATGAATTCATGTAGAACAGATGATATATCTAAATCTAGGAAAAGTTAACACAACACCTATGTTTATATCATATTAAAAGCAGGATCCAGCAATTATTGAACTGTTGGGCTAATCTTTGTAGCCAAACAATGCCAGAGGAAATTATGATAGATTAAATTTGAAACCATCTATACAACGATGAAATGACAAAAATCCAGCCAGGATTTTAAAGAGTAAATTGTTTTAAATTGATCCAATTTAGTTATTTATTTGACAAAACACCAGACCTACCAGACATGGGAAAAGCAATAGAAGTGCTACATTTTAATTTTACTGAGGCTTTTGATGCACTCACAAAAACAGTCTCATAATACTCAACTAAGAAATACATTCTACATCAAAAATTCCTGACTGGCACCTCATAGCAATGTATCTGTTCATCAGCAGGGTGTCTAAGGAGATGTGACTTCTGTTTTTTATGGTGTTTTTTCTGCAGACATGGGAATAAATCTGTCACGTGTAGCAGGAATGCAGCCGAGCTGACTGTAAAGCACAAAGTTAAGAAGGGCAAGGATAGGTCACAGGTTATTGCAGCATGCTATATCATGCCATACCCTTTTCTAGATTCTGTGATGGGCAAGAAAAATGGGGCTGCATTGGGATTATTAACCCTTTCAGAGCACCAAAGAGCACATTTTATGTTCTCTGGGGTGGCTCTGCAGAAATTAGCCTCAACTGAAGAAGCTTAGTGCCAACTGGATGATCACTAAATTGTAGGTAGACCCAGAGATACTGTGCAGTTGAACAAAGCTCCCTAAAGTGTTCCATAGTATCTGGATTATATGTTTTTCCAGTATCCTTAATATTTCAGCTAATGAAAAGTATACATTAGAGTTATGCTCATCACACAGAAAAAAAAAATGGATGTGTAAAAAACTTTAAGTGCTGGCTTAGTTCTTCTTAGAGTTTTTACTATGGAAACAGGAGATGAAATAGAGACTACTCTAATGACATTCACTGAGGAAACAAAACTGTGATGGGTTGTAAACATTTTGAAGAGAAGCATCAGAATTTTAAATTATTGTATTACATTTCAAAGATGAGATTAATTGTGCATTTGATGATGAATAAAATAACTGTCTTTAGAAAGGAGTAACTGAATAACATTTTTGCAACCTTTTTGCAGTAGAGATTTTGGTCATTATAGCTGATCATAAACAAAATATGAGAAAATGTTGATTAAAAAGAAAGATAAGTGTATTTGAGAGACGTAATACAGGCATGTATTAAGATATGTTCAAGACTCGTCTGGACGCCTATCTGTGCAATATGTGCTAGGGAGCCTGCTTTGGCAGGGGGGTTGGATCCGATGATCTCTCGAGGTCCCTTCCAACCCCTGCAATTCTGTGATTCTGTGATTCTGTATATTAAACATGAGGGAAATGGACAATTCATTTATCCTTCTATCAGTTGCTGAGGTTCCAGCTGGAGTACCACATCAAACACAAAAAAAAGACAAAGAGAAAAGAGCAAACAAGTGATACTAGGTTTCAAGAACTGATGTAGATAGTCCATGTGAAGCAATGCTTCCAGGAGGGGACAAAAAAATCCTGACATAATTTTATGCACACAGGGATGGACACTGATCTTTTACCCCACAGTAAATGTATAATTGGGAAAATTATTGATCATTTGAACAAGGGTTAGCTGAATGTCTATTAGCAGTCAAATCCAATGTCACTAATAGTAAAGAAGAGAAGAAAAAAAAAACCCAGAAATATTCATTTTGTTGTTATATAAAACTGTGGTATATCTCCTCTTGAAGACTGTCTGCCATTTTA
The DNA here is from genome assembly GCA_020800305.1 of Porphyrio hochstetteri. Classification (NCBI taxonomy): domain Eukaryota; kingdom Metazoa; phylum Chordata; class Aves; order Gruiformes; family Rallidae; genus Porphyrio; species Porphyrio hochstetteri. Next base: position 39,411,054 of record CM036905.1, read on the forward strand.
ATATAGATTCCTAATACAACAGATCTTGATAGAGATTGAAAATGGTACAGTAAAATTGAAAAAGGTTTAGAGAAAAGCAGACTTAGATTATTCAATGTGGGAAAGAGATAATTGAGAAGAAAAGAGTGATGAAGATCTAAAAAAATTATGAATGGCAGAGAGAAGGCAAATAGGGAACAACTTTTCCATTAGATAGTGTAAGGAACATCAAAGAAAAAGTGATTGGTCAGTTTGAAACTAACTGGCTCTTTAAGCAGTGCACAAGAAAGCTTCAGAACAGCTTGCACACAGTGTTGTGGATGTTACAAGTTTCAAAAGGTTTGAAAAGTGCTAAAATTTATGGAAGAAAAGTCTAGTGAAAAGTCTATTCCTCAACACCATTAGACTCAAGACCTTGCTCAAAGTTTGAAGAATATTCTGGAGAAGCATCCCTATGCACCTGCCTGCAATTCAGATTTCCCTCTGATGTGGTGAGGTAATCCTGTGATAAATAAGATCTGTCAGGAAAAATGCAAGGCCTTTAGCTTCCTTAGTCTGGAAAAATTAGACTAAGTGAAAGAAGCTGCTCATAAAAATCTCAGCGCCCTATGAAGCTCCTTAGAAGGAACAATGATCAATTTTTCCAATAGCTTTAGAAGCAAAAGAAAATAATTGCTTAATTTTTCACTAACATAATTTACTATTATGAAAAAATATTCTGGCTGCATAAATAGCAAAGAACTGGAATAGTATTTCTAGGGAGCTTGTAGAATAGCTTTCAGCAGGATTTAGAAGAACAAGACAGACAAACATTTGTTAGAATATAGTGGATCTATCATCTTTGCAGGAAAACTGATTAGACCGTTCTGCCAGTTTCATTTCTATTTTATAACTACAATTTACACCAAAGTACATGAAAAAATTAAAGATGCATTTCAATAAAAGGTGCCCCCTTAACTAAAAAACACTTCAAAGTTAATTAAATTAATTAAGTCAGATTTGCAGACAACACATATGGTGCTTCATTCATTCAAAGGATGTGATGAACCGAATTGAAGGTTTTATAAGAAAAATGTTCTGGCAAGTTTTTTATATTTAAAATCTATTAGATAGGAAGAGAAAGGAAGCCTGAGTGATATAAAATTAAATATGAGCATAGATCTGAGCCTCTGTGGATGAGTATTAGCAGAAGGTCACCTCTGGAATAAAGAGAGAATGAGCCTGTATATAAACTCCTGTTATCTTGTACAAAGTCAGTTTTGTGGGTAAATATAGCATGCTTCAGATTCTAGGACTACCCAGACATTGCTTTTCAGTTGAAAAGAACTCCAAATGCCAACAAAAATTAAATAAGAAAGGATCTTTCAGCATTAATCAAATTTATTTTTTTTAATGAGAGAAAACAAATACCAGGTTTGTTCGTTCAAGATGCTAAGATTAAAACCATCCATTTTTTTAGAATAAAGCTTCAAAACTCAAGACAATATGACATCCCCTGAAAGCATTATTGTTCTCTTTTCCAAATGGGAATAGATGCACTTTCAAAAACTTCCTCCTCTCATCCAATTGTTATTGAAAGACTTATCCATTAACTGAATCCCTCTTTATCTTCCCTCTTTATCTCACTTTGTCTTCTCTGTATGGAGTGGGATGAGGGATAAGGATCTGACTTCTGGTGACTGCTGCTGTAGCAGGCTAGTGAAGCATGATGCCTGGGTATGTTAAACCACCACTTTTATACTGTTTATTCTTGGATTACTGTTTTCAAAAACGATGCAATGCAGAGGAAAAAAATGTAGAAAATTAACTTTTGCAAAGAGTCATTCTCATGATCACTGTGTTGGGCTAAGAGTTTCCAACTCACTAACTTATAAAGTAGAAATTGGTGAGAGGTAAGACACACATGACATACAAAAAGATAATTAAGTAGATTAACCTGCACACCACTGAAATCAAGGTCAGGCTTAGTAACCTTCAAACTGCAGCTGATACAATGAATGTTAAGCTAACGAACCATGAGAGATGCATTCATGAAGCCAAACATTCCATTTTTTCAGCAGAAAATTCATTACAACATCCTGATGTTTATGATTTTTCCCTGTACAAATGTGTTTTACCATTTCTAGTAAACGCATCACAGATGGTTAACAGTGGGTCTCTAGCAGAAATATTTGCAAATACTAAAATAGTCTGTCACAAAGGCCTAAATTAGGTATTTTTTCCAGCACAGATTTTTACCAAAAGGTGGGGAAAGGAGAAATGAAGGGAAAGAAGGTAATGTCTTTCCCTCTAAAATGTAATTGGAAGAAGACTTATAGTAAACTGGGAGTTAGAGAGAATTATCTTTTGAAAGTACTACTGAGTAAAACTTCCCACAGAAGCAGTAATAAAAATGTTGTGGTTAACCATCTTTCTAAATTCAATACATTTTAGTCATGTTTTATTTATCCTGTGAAGACTACATTTTCTAGGATATATATATATATTTCTATAGAATGTTCATTCAAAAGAAAAAAAAAAGGAAGGAACAAGTAAAATGTAGCACTAAGAAGCATTGAACTTGTGCTAGGAGGAGAACTGCATTGATCATCTGTGGTCTACACAGTTCAGTCACAACCATGATGTGAAATTTGTTGGAAAAGGACACAGAAAGAGGATGACTAGTCTTCTCTACACTGGCACCTTTTACATACAATAAATATTGAAAAAAATATAATACCTTATTGAAAGTTAACATTGCTTTGAACAGAAACTACTTAAACCCAGATACCTGAGCCTTATAGAGGGGCAGTGCCTCCCACAACAAACACATTCCACTCCAGTATTTCTACTTGGGATTTCATGCCCCAGCAAACTATGCTCAGTCCTTGCACCTGAAAATTGCTGTAGAGATTTCAGACAATTGTTCATTCTCACAGGATACGATAGCTGCTCCACAAATACTACGCTGCTTAAGGGGATGGGCAACCTGCCGTAGATGACCTTGCTTGGGCAGCGAAGCTGGAATAGATGGTGTCCAGAGGTCCCTTCCAAACTCACCCATCAATTTCATTTTGTGAGAATCCAATCTATGAGCTTATGAATGGGCTCAGAAGAGGTTTATTAAAAATACTCATATTTGAAAAATGTCCCAATCTCTGTTTCTCTTAAAGAGCAGACAGAAGACATGCTATTGTTCTAACCATACTCCCTCTTATCATCCCCTAGGAATTTTAGGAAAGGGAAATTATATTAAACAAAACAAAACCAAAAAACCTGTTCAAAATGGATTAAAGCCTCATTAAGCAGCAACCAGGACTGATGTTTTCAGTCAGTATGGTTTATGAATTGTGCTTGCTTTGTGCTGTACACCAGCAAACAAAAGAACAGCTCTGGAACCAATCCCTGAGGGATAAAATGTATGCAGAATGGTTCCATTTTAAGAGTCTCAGGTCTGCATTTAACAACAAAACTATCAAAAACTATTAGTTCATTTTCTTTCAATCTTAATTGGAATAATATGATGTAATTATACTTACTTACTGAACTGTGTATGTTCTGCTCAACATTATATTCACTAGTTTTTGATGTTTTGCCAGGCTGATAAATTTGAAAGCAAAGAATTTTCAGAAAGCTTGTTAACTAAGAAAGTAACTGCATAAAAAAGTCTGGGATTTAGATGCAGGAGTCTCCATCAGAACTATATAGTGTCTACTGTTCCAACACTGCCTGTGAATCAATAAAGGTAATGCTAGGTCTTAAATATTTTTATGCTTTTTGTATAGAAGGCGTTCTTATGTCATCTATAGACCAACGTTAAAATCCAAATATTGTCCTCATCTTCCCTCCTAAATGTCGCACTAAAAAAACCACAATGCTAATCAGGTACTTTTCTTCATTTTAAAACATTGAAAATACCACCTACTGTACAAGCAATCAATACTGGGTATGTTAATAGAAATAATTCACAGAAGTACATACGTGGTATCTTAAAACTATACTTTGACTTGAACACCACAAGTATTTTCTCTTAATGTGAACATAAGCAAGTAATATTCTCTTTTGGAAGACTGGAAAACACAATGGCTATAGAAAGATATTTGCTATTTAGAAACAAATTTATCTGGCCATTAATATACAAAAATTCTTCTAAAAAAAAAATCCCCAAAGCTACCTTTACTTCTGATTTTTCTTTCTACTCTGATATTCTTCACCAGAAATATGTTCTCATGTCTTATAAGTCAACAATTAAATATGAAAAGAATGGTATTGTTATCATCTCATGCAAAAGATATCTAGTCATTTGAAAAGGCTTGAGAAACTAGTGACATGATTCATATACACATACTGGTGACATGATTCATCTCTTTTTACCTTTTGCAATTAGGCTGGATCTACATTATTTCTGAAAGATAATTGTCTATCCTCTTTCTTAAAAACCTCTAAGTATTCCTATTATAGGGAGGTTACACTTCATTCTATGAACAATTACCTTGAAAGACTATATGAGATTTGAACCAGGCTTAAACAGGTATCTGAAAGGGTAGTTACAAAGAGACAAACTATATGTCTGCTAGACATTATACAAGGAAACACAGTTTGATTTCTACAGATGATAGTGAAGAAAACATTTTTATTTTCTTACGAAATGCTGGAATAATAAACAGATTTTCCACACAGTGTTTGATGGACATTTTTTCTCTTAAGTAGAAGAATGCACCTTAAATTAATACAAAGATTCAATATTTTGCTTATGCAAACATCACGATTATATGTCTAATTAAGCATGCTACCATACTGTTGAACTATAACAGGTGATACCTAACAGCAAGAGAATAGTTGCATACCTAAATACCAGCTTAGAGAGAACTAGGTGAGCCAGAGGCAACAGCATCTATTTAAATATGCTATGCCATTTTCAACATAATTAGTTATCTAATTGCAACCCCAAATTTAGTCAATGAATTCGCACATATAATTAATTACAGTTTGTTTAAAAGCACTTCATTTTTAGTGCTTTAGTCTTCATTTCCTGTAAATCATATTACCAAAGGATAGATTTGATTTTCAACAACAGAGAGAAATATATAAAACAAAGGTATTAAATAAAAGAAAGCACTATAGGGTTCCATTAGTGCTACCTAGGATTTCAGTAACACTCTTTTTTTTTTTTTTCTGAAACTGTTTTAGCTATTTCAGACTGCAATTTATCTAAATTCTAAGTTATGTGTTAAAAGACTCTTTGATCTTTCTATATTAACAGAGCATCGATTACATAGGTCAGATTCACATTGTAAACTACACGCAGGCAGGTAATTATGATCAAAAAAGACCTTATTTATTGGTATTTATTATTTTTTGTCATATTGGCATCTAGAATCTCTACCAGCAGATCTGGAATTACCATGAGGGCTTTTCTCTCATTATGTCCCAAGAGGTTTACTATCAAAGTATAAAAGTTGAACGGGATGCAAATCAGTATACAGGCATACAGAAAAAAAAAAAAAAAGGAGATCACCAAAAAGAGCAATGCAAAAGTGTCTTCTGTAAAGTTGAAAGTATTATAAAGATTGTCACAAACAGCTAAGCAGATGAATTTACAGAGGTGGGGAGGGCTGTAGGGTTTTGGTTTGGCAGGTTTTGGTGGTGGTTTTTGGTTTGTTTGGAGTTTCTTTGGTCTGGTTTTTGGGTTATTTTTTGTTGGTTTTTTTTTTGTGGGAAGATTCAAAGAAACTAGGCAGCATTTACTAGAATCATTAAATTAGTAGTCAGAGGAAGTTCTTCCTCAGGCTGAGAAGAGGCAAGAGCCAAGTTCTGTGTACTACAAGACAACGCAGAAAATAATAGAAGACCGAAAACAAAGAAAGAACTGACTCTTGAGAACGATGGTTTGCAACTTATTCACAACAAGATGATTTATGGGTGAACTCAAAGAAACAGACATGACAGATAAAACTATGAGCAAGAGGAGTTTGAAAGTCCCTCCTCTTACATGTCCACCCCTCCCCCCAAAACCCAGTGTATTTGCTTTTCTAAAGACCAGAGAAGTCAGAGGTATAGTAACCAAGTCTAATGATACTCAGCCTTTACTAGACTTTTACCTCAGAGGGGACACAGAACACACAGACACATTTTAGAACTATGAAAAGTTCTTTATGGTGAGTCTAGAAGGCATAATTGCAGCCTGATATACAAACTAACAAATTAATGCAGTAGATATTGGTGAGTGAGATGATCAATGACACACAGTGAGAAAGGAAACAGTAAGACCTGCCTGGATATAAGGCAAGTAAAAGCCGTGGAACAGACGTTGAATGGGAGCTGCTGGTTGCAAATCCACAAGCAGCTGTCAAGGAGGCAGAACAAGATCTTACATTGGACAGTTGGAAGCAGATCTGCTTGCAGTTTCAGTAATGACCTCACCTAAGGTAAATATAATGATGGTGACAGCACAATATATATATATAGAATCCTTGACATCGGTTCAAGAAAATAACTTACGCAGAGTATCTGGTCGCAACTTAAACCTGATGTGGTGATGGGGAAAAAAATAACAAATCAAAAACTCCCTTGGATTTTACACTAGACTCAAGCTTTGAATGCAAGGAAGAATATAAACTCTAGCTGATAGATTAAGGAAGATAAGAATAGAATAATGGTCTTGAAATTTGGCTAGGAAGACAGGTGAGAAAAGTTTCAGATGAATGGGCAAATCAAACTGGAGAGTGCCTATGACAGAAGAGTAAGCCAGGAGCACAAGACACTGATCATAAAAAAAACCCCAAAGATAAATGTTCAGTTATTTTATAGATGGAAAAAAAGATTAAGTCTAACAAGACACATATGAAAAAGACAATTGGGATCCAGTATGTTTCTTTAAGACAGACAAGAATAATGAGTCAGAGTGAGGGTAAAGAGCCAGATAAACAGGATTAAAAATTCAGAAGATTAAATAAAATAAGATGAAAAAATAAAAAAGCATGAAAGAGCAGAGAGGACAGATAAATGAAATCGATAAAAAATTGTGTCTGCGACTAGAGGAAGAAGGAAAGTTGTAGGAGAGGAACAGGAAGTAATAAGAAGGGAAAAGAGGGAACTAGGAATCACCTTTATCCCATGGAAATCATGGGTTCTACTTAAAAACTAATAGAGTTGAGAGAAGAATATCTATGTACAGAATTTATGAAATTTATTCTATTTTATTTGGTGAATTCTTTAACGAAAAAAGCCTTGAAATGTAGTTGTCTTCTAATGATTTTTATTGTCTCTTTTTAAAAAGAGACTGGGAGAGGTGTAGAGCTGCTAGAAGGTATTAACAGCACAAAAGAAGGGATGTTCCTAGATAAAGAGACACGATGCAATTCCATGCTCAATTAGGCCTTCTGTTCAATGAATTGCATGCCCTTTCCCATTAACACTATTACTTATTACAATTATTATTGTCCAGAAGGAATTTGCCCTGAGTTCCTCCACTAACAGCATCCAAGACCAAGGAAGAAAAGGGTCAGTGCCTCAGGAAACAACTGGCATGCAAAACCTCTAGGTAAACAGAGGGAAAGCAAGAGATAAGCAGGTTCAGAAAAATGTTCAAATAGCTTAAACTTTTCCTTTTTGCCTGGAGAAGTATTTTACGTGTATGCCATGTAAAAGCACTGAAACTCTTCTAAATCACTGTGCTCCCTCCTTCTCCTCCAAGGAGGAAGAGAAAATAAATTCTCTTCCTTCCAAGGTAGGAAGAGAAAATAAAAGATCTTGGCTACAGCAAACTTCCATTCTATCTCATCACTTTGACTGTAGTAGTTGCTGCAGCTTTGTCTCCAATGAGACTACTTTTAAATTCTCCTTAAAATGACAGTGATGGCAGCAAAGAGACCTGCTTTTCCAGCCATGGCTGCCACTAGGCAACTGTGAACAGAATTTTATGTGCATGTATATATATATACAAACACACATATATGAAATTATATATGTATACATGTGTAATTATAGACATATAAAGCATATATAATAAAAATATATGCTACATATTTTATACTTACCGAATATATATACACGTATATACTTTTATACAACAAAATCTCCATATGTTTTGAGGACAAAATAAATAAGGGGAATTGGAAGTTAGTAACTAGCTTCTCAAGATTATATCTAGACCAACTTCAAACAGCTACCTCTGCATTGCCAACTGCAATCACTGAAAACTGATGAAAATTACTTAAAAACCGTGACATTTTGAAAGGATGTGATTGTGGAAAGAAATTACCTTATACTTGAGCCTTCTGTTTTCACTTTACGACCTTAGTATGGGAGGTTATAACTGATTCAGCTCTATCTCTCCAAATTTTATTTTCCTCTGTAGGAGGAAGTAGTAGACTAGTCCATTAGTCTACTAAAATAAGGAGATTCAGCCTATTGCCAAACTGTTGGTCTCAGGATCACGACCTGGCTTCCAGATCCCCCATGGTGTATCCAAGTCCTATGTTGGTACAAACTCACAAATGCATCACCTTCCCAACTTCCCTTGGAAAGGAAAACCAAGTATCCAGAGGCTAGAAAGGAGGGACAGTATGAGCTATGCAGAAAAACAGACAAAGGGTGCATTATAGTACATACAACTATGTAGATTGGATGCCATCTCTTTTCTAACTCTATATATTCCAGACTTCTGATGACTTTAATGGAATTATGAGTTTCTTCCTAGAGAAGAAGTTTTATGTCAAGTCATCTTGAAAATACAGTCACAAGCAAAACATTCAAAATTTGTTCTCTCACCCATCACAGGATGGGACTAGTATCTCCACATTATAGACCTATGCTGTGGGCATTCACACTTAATTTAAAAAAAAAAAGTTAAATTAGATTTAAGCACTTCTTGTAGTTTTGCATGGCTGGGTTCTGGTGGAGGAGAGTGGCTGCAGGGGTGGCTTCTGCAAGAAGCAGCCAGAAGCTCTCTGCAGGCCCCAGAGAGCAAACACCAGCCAGTTCAAGGCCAGAGTCGTTGACCAAGACCGAGCCCATCAGTGATGGTCATACTGCCTCTGGGCATCACTTTCAGGAGAAAAAATACCACAAGCAGTTGCTTTTTGCCACCAGAGAAGGGAGTGAGAAGATGGAAGAATCTGTGCAGACACCAAGGTCAGTGAAGAAGGGGGGGAGGGAGGGGGATGAGGTGCTCCAGGTGTCGGAGCAAGAGATTCCCCTGCAGCCCATGGAGAAGACCATGGTGAAGCAGGCGGTCCCCCTGTAGTGCACGGATTATGATGGTGAGCAGAGATCCCATCTACAGCCTGTGGAGGACCCCATGCCAGAGTGGGTGGAGATGCCTAAAGGACTCAGTAACCCCATGAGAAGCCCGCATTGGAGCAAGCTCCTGGCAGTGAAACCTGAAGCCTATGGTGAGACCGACCCACACTGGAGCAGGTTTGCTGAGGGGATTTGTGACTCTGTGGAGGAGCAGTCTGTAGCAGCCTGGGACTGAAGGTCAGCATGCCATGGAAGGGAGCCACGCTGGGGCAGCTGGTGAAAAGCTGAAGCCCCAACAGAAAGGACTCAGGGAGAAAGTTGTGGAGGACTGTCTCCTGTGAGTGGGACCCCATAGTGCAGCAGGGGAAGGGTGTGAGAAATTACCATCACCCCCCCAATCCCCACTAAGAAGGAAAACAACCCCCATTCCCACAGTCTCTGCCCCTCCCTGTGCCACAATGCCGGGGAAGAAGGGAGCAAAATAATGAATAAAGTGAAGTCTGCTAAGAAGGGAGGGATAGGGGGAGGTGCTTTAAGCTGTGGTCACACTTCTCATTATCCAACTCTGTTTTCACTTAGTGTGTAGTGTAGTGTAATAAACTAGAGAGTTTTCTTTCCTTTGTTCTGTGTTGTGTGTTTTGCCCATGACACTGATTGTGGAATGATCTTTCACTGTCATTATCTTGACTCCTAAGCCTCTCAATACATATTTTCTCCCTTGTCCAGCTGAAAAGGGAAGTGATAGACTGACTTTGGTGGGTGTCTGGTCTCCAGCCAGAGCGAAACCACCACACCATTTCTTCAAGTTTGTTTAACCTGTTGTTACAATCTTCCAGTGGGAAAAATACCACAAAACGATAAAACAATATGCATAAAACAATATGTAGAACATAACAATCCTTTAGTTATCAAATTATTCCTAATATTTAATGCATAACATTTGAAAGTTTAATCCAATCACTTCTAATCTTGCACATCTTCTAAAGCTATGGGAGTAGTTAATCATCTCACTCATGTAGCAAACTTCTACACAAAAAAATGTTATCAAAACTCCTATATAAATCATATATTTCTAAATGTTCCTGTTCCTTCAGCCTTCCCTCAAAAAAACCCTGTTTTTTCTCAGGCTTCTCCATTTCTGTACTGAACAGAATAATTTTCAGTTATGTCCTCAAATGATGTTTCTGTTAAGTAATTATATTTTGTTTCTGTATAACTATCATATTTCTGTTTGATATTCACTTTATGTTGCATAAATTCCCTCCACTCCAAACCCTTTTCTTTTATAACAACTCCTAGCCAATTATCTTATATCTTGCAATTTTTATGACAAATGTAATGACAAGCATGATTCCTCTCTGTGAAGTAAAAAGCACATGACAAACTACCTTATCATCTCTGACAGGCTACCTATCTTGATGCATCAGTACAGGAAAGACATGGTCTACTCTGAATGTTTATTTCTTTATTTGTTTGTTTTAAGAGAAGCTGGATTCTTTGACTGGATATATTTTTATGGATATTCCTTGGAGAAAAGATTTGCCCTGTTCTGTGCTCTAGACTTGGAAAAAAAGTTATATCCCATCATTTTTCTATTCTTAGATAGTATTATATTTTTGTTTGTTTGTTTGTTTGTTTTGAATACTAATTCATTGGGATTATATACAATTTAGTATCTCCAATTCCAAGGGGGTTACTGAAAATATATATGCACTGCAAGGAAAAAAATGCTGTAGCTTATACAGATGTCAGTGCCACACAGTCAACAGCTTACTGACAAGAAGTCCCCTAGTTTGGCGGATCAAATCTATTTAGTGTTTCTAGTGTAAAAACTTGCTTCTGGATCTTTCATTTAGACAAACAATGCATGAAATCACATACAGATTGGTAGTTCCCTATTGATCTTACATCCAGGAAGACTGATTTACACTGATTATACCAACAAATATATGGAACATATCAGTTACATGATCTAAGACTGATTATCTAGTTATTAAGAGAATACAGGTGGTTGAGACCTGTGGATCTAAAAACTTCTCTAGTACATTTGGTCAAATATGTTCTTATTGTCATAGGCTATCGCATATTAGACATTAATAATGACATTAATTCACTTCTAGAACCCAGTAGATGCTGGCGGAAGATCAATCTCAGGCAGATATTACTACTAGCCTCTTAGACATACATTTTATCTCTGAGTACAATGCAGTATAAATCTTGGAAAAAAACATAGTTCTAAATTAAGTGAAATAAACATAAATTAACTACTTAATATGCACTCCTCCCAGGCTAGAAACTCCAGAAATCTCCTGTTTACTTTATTTTTATGCAGTTCCACTGTAATAAAATAGGCAAAACATGTAAAAAAATTACTTAACTTGAATATTATATCAGGGAAGAGTCACTGATGTATTTGTAGGTTTGCTACCATTGTTTTTAAGATTACTTCTCAACTTTTTTTAAAAGCAATGACAACAGGAAAAATGTATTAGAAGAACAGCTATGAATTATTTACAGCTATATTAACCATATATTATATGATGATATATTCACTAACATATCAAAATCCTGAAACTACTGTTTCATAATACCTATATAAATCAAAGTATGTTATCAAGACTCAAGAGAAAATTGTATTTGATACTGCTTCTGCTACAGGCATTGCCCAAAAGATGTAATAGAGTGGTTGTGGAGATGCTCCATACTGTGACAAATCTCCAGAGCCTCTTCCAAAGAAGAGCAGAGAAATGACATCTGCACCTATTATTTTTACTGAGTTCTAGAAATGTGTCAGTGTTTCAATCCCTCATACTGACATTGTTGTTGAGCTTCTCCATTTTCACAAGGACAAAATTACAAGTACTGTTCCTGGGAGCAGAGAAGAAACTGTGTTTGCAACAGGACTGAGACAAGAACAGCACAGTTTTTTTTCAGTTAGGTTTTACCAACTGGATGTAGTACTTTCTTAAATTTTTATGTCTCATAATTGCCTGATGTCAGTATAATGTGTGTCATCATTTCTAAGAAAACTGGGTCATAATTTTTAAAAAATAAAACTCTGAGATTTTTCAAACATGTACTGGCATGTCTTAATCAAATAACCTATAAAAGCTGGGCCAATGACACCTCTCATTCGTGTACCTGTCCAGTAAGTGCAATTCAGAAATTCCAGTGCTTACCGTAATGCAGAAATCTGATCCAAAATTCACTCAACACAATGGAAAGATTTCCACTGATTTGATTTCAGATAATTTTTTGGTTAATACTTACATCAACAGCACTAAGAGACATCCTTAAAATGTTATGCTCCTTGACTTCCCATGTGTAAGCAAATCTTTAGTTTTGTAGAGATACTTTTCTGAGAAGATATTGATAACAATAGCACCGAAGAGCTTAAAAGACTTCCATTATGTTTTTTTGTTTTCCAGAACTGGCAAATAAAAGGAAGACTTAATTATTGTTTGCTGAGATGGGAGGAAACTCTCTTCTAAGACTAGAGAACTTATTTGTTTTCATAACTTCATGGACAAGAGTACTTGACATAAAATATTTTGATTAAGTGCTAAGGTTATAAAATGTTTAAAAAAACCAAACACCTACATCATGAGTTTATTGAAAATCAGTGGGATTTTTACTCTTATAAAAGCTTGGAGAATATTACCAAAAAAAGGGTTATTAATTTGGGGACTTAATAAGAGCTTTCCTAATATTCTATCAGCCAATGTTCTCAAGAGTTCTCATTATCTTTAATGCACATCAAGTATTGCAACTTAACAATAAATTCCTGATATTTATGTCTATATACATATAGCTTTCTTTAATTTTTGGTGATGGGTCCCTTTCTTCCTTCTGAGTGTTTGGGTTACAGCACAGACAGACAGAGTTTCATGATAGTGCAATTCTTAACTGGCTTTTGTGAACCTGAAATCAGCTGGTTTTAAACTTACTCAGACACTTGATCTGCTGTAGCCAACAATGATATTAACAGGATTCTGATATTCTAATGTGAGTGACACCTTCATGTAGTCAAGACTTAAAGAAACTTTTAAAACAACATTAAAAGTAACTGATGGTGATTTGGTCAGAAATTTAGGCTAATGGTATTTTAAATATCTAAAGGTGAATATAATCAGAACATGGCTGAGATGGAGTGGAGAAACTGTAACTCCATTCTGTTTTGCAAATGTGATTTCTTTTTGTGAAGCCCCAGTTTTGGAATTCAAGATTCATGCTGTATTGCATCTTCCACTGGGGACTAAAGACGCTATTTGGTAATAAGACCTTTATACTTTAGTTAATTCCAGTATCTGAAAAGCTGACAGGGAATAAACATGACTAATGATTCCGATTTTCCCTTAATTACTGACCTATCCAACAATCTCTCTGCACAGAATCCTGCAAGGTGATCACAACTCATGTTATTTACATGTCTAACACTAGAAATAACTACTCTAGCAAATCATACTCATATCTGTATAAAACTTTAAAATTAGGTAAAAACTGAAAATAGAAAAACTATATTCAATTTAATGTGAATTTCAGGGACATTTTTTGGCAAATTTCTCATTTTCAATGTATGTAAAGCATTTAATTTTTTCTACAGATCTGCTAGGATGCAAATCCTGTTTTCAGAGATGTCCAGTTTGAGACAACATTTTTGTTGTGTAACTTTACCAAAAAAGCCCAAGAGGGAAAGCAAAGCATTTCAAGTTCTTCAACTTAATTTGTTTTCAAATTTCAATTTATAGGCAGCCTCTGTGATTGTCAAATGGAGAGTTTCAGGTACCTCAGAACATCAGCTTAGCAATTCTTCTGTGTTTTATGAGACATAAGGTTTATTCCCTCAAACTGGTTTTATTTAACTTAAGCAGAAGTTGTCTCTAGTGGGTAATGGATATTTTGGATTTCATGCAATTAAAGTTAGTGTGTTTAATTATATATTCTACACTTAATTTATATTTACACTGAAAGCTTCAGTTGCCTGTAAAGTGACAACCCAGAATACAGGTTTGAATAGCTGAATCATGATTCATTTCAATCCATTTTTCAGTTCTGTTCTCAGCAAATCTATCTTATACCTCTTGATTCTTGACAAATTTCGCAGGTTTTTTTCTCATTCATGTATACATTACTTATATATAAAAATATATTTATAAGCATAGATATATTTATATGTATGTATTCTATAACCAAAGTGAAAATCCATGTACACTATATGAAATATTTAGAAGAGTTTATAAATTTAGCAAAAGCAGGGCCTTTTCACTTTCAGTCCTTTAACTGCAGACTGTCACAGCCGGCGCTCTTTCCAAATTTCTTCTCCAGAACAAAGCAGCTCTCCAAGCATCATACGTTAAATAATGTCTATAAGACAATTGCATTGGAAGCTGGTCACACACCTTAACATCAGGAATGCTCTTCTACTATTGCACGTTTTTCAAATATCAACCAGTGAGGATACTTGGGAGAAGATTAGGAATGTTTCAAATACAAATAGTTTTCACTCACTGCTGTTAAAAGTACACATCTTACACTCCAAAGATGTACACCATCCCTAATGTAACTTCACATACATATAAGAAAATTCAGAGAACAATTTCTATACACTAAGTGACTCCAAGATGAGAGCCCCAAAAGATTTCTGGGTGTGTGCCAAAACTTCAGCATGATACTTTTAATTGCTTCTCATGAACCATCTAATTTGTTATGAAGAGTGACTCATGTGCCTACACATAAGTGACTGATGCTATTTTAGGTAGTCTACTGAGACAACCTCATGACAAGGGCAGCTATAACACAATGTTCAGGAGAATTGTGTCTTACTGAAACTGTAGCTTATGAGACCAGACAGGATAACTAGGACATCTAAAATGCCACTAGACAGGTTTGTTTAAGCAATCAAATCCCACCTAAAAAGTTTGTAAAACTTACAGTTTTCCTTTGGAAATTAAAGGTTGTACAGAAACAGTTTTCTAATTCATCACTCAACTTTCAATGGTTTATTATGAAAGACCTTGGATTCAAAAATTTCAACTAGAAATTACATTATTTCCTCTCAGCACTAAATATACAACATGGAAAGTGCTCATAGCAGGAAACACTTTATTTAAACTAAGAGACAAAGGAAAAAACTTCCTTCAGCAACATATGTTAATCTTTTGCCCTTATCCTGGTAACTAATCAGAATCTAACAGCTAAGCACACCAGAATAGAATTGAGCAGCTAAAAGATGAAACTTGCCAGAAGCTTCTTAAACTCTAGTAAAAGGCAACTGTGGGCCAAAGAGTAGATGACCAACATATCTTGGCATGTTCCAAATAATCTTCATATGTCTGGGAACTGTTCGACTTGATGATCTTAAAGGTCTTTTCCAACCTTGTGATTCTGTGTATGACAGCATAGTGCATATAGATCTATAAATACTTCTAAAAGACGCAATCAATATTTCTTATTACATCAAAGGATACACAGGAACAGAACACAATTACTCTTACAGACTGATTTTAGCACTGGTACAAAGATGTATGGATGATACATGAGCATGAGGGGTGAGTGCAGGGGTAGGGAGAACAGAAACATAGTTTCCTAAAAAGTTTCCTAAAAATATAAAGGAGTGCTATAGGATGAGTTACACTGATCTACACTAGATGATTAACTATTGGTGCAGGTATTTCTACTGGGAATAGTTAGTTCCGTTCATGAAGAATTTGTAAGACTTCACATTAAACAACGAGTCTTGAATTACCTATGAAATGATCTGGCTTTTCTTTTCCTTCATCATAGTAAAAATTCACATTATCCACAGAGAAATGAAAGGTACATGTGTTGCCCTGTGCTTTAAGGTTTGTTACATTAGGAGCTTTCCCTTTACAGCCCTGTAACCTTTCACTTGTAGCACTGAAGTCTGCTTTTGACCTTGTAGTCTTTCATTGACATACCCCAAGGCTTCTGTGGCAATACTTCTACCTTGTACTCTCGAATGCCTTTGTCCTCATGGCCTTGCATCATTGAATTGCAGTACTTTGATATGTCTCTGATGCTGGGTTTCTCCTAGGAACAGATTATGACTGATGTTTAAGTCAGCCTTTCTGCTCCCACCTCTTTACACCTCTCAATTCCTAGCTTTTGGTTTATAACTTTATGGTCAGGAATACGTAGAGCTTAGTAGATAGCATTAGTGGATAATTATTTATATATAAGTGTGTGTGTATATGAAAAGAAATATATATACATAATTATTGTAACCCAGACATACACATGCACAGAGCTTCACAGCCAGTTAAATGAGTTCAACATCTGCACGTGACCAATGTGCTGCGGTCAGCATCATCAGCACTAATGGGTAAGAGAAACCAGCAGGGAGACCAAACTGGTCCTGCTGTAACTGTAATGTCACTGTGGGAAGTATTCAGGGGAATATCTGTGACACTGGAGTTTGCCTAGGCATATCCCAGTCTCTTCCTTTCTAGCTGGCCACATTGGGGGTTGGACCCAATGATCTCTCGAGGTCCCTTCCAACTCCTATGATTCTGTGATTCTGTGATTTCTCTTCTCTTTCTTTGTCTCACTCTTTTTTTAAAAGGTTTTTTTTTGTAATTTTCAAATAAAGGTTTGTTTTGTTTTTTCATTAAGAGTATATGTATCATCAGCTATGAACCTCACAGCTAAACCTGTCTGATCAACCTTTGAACTACACAGAGAATACTCCAGATTTTAAGAAACCTTCTACACAAATCAGCAGACATGTATGTAGAATTCCTGATACAGCTAATATTTTTGCCAATATTTGGGTAATCTCAAGCATGAATGATGGAAAGAAGATTAAGGATTCTACTAATTATAACAGTGAAACATTTTAAGTCTTTCTGACACAGCTAGAAGGAAATTCATTATTAAAAATTCAGTGTTAATTATATTATCTGAAAAAAGTATATGAATTGACAGTGGGAAACAATTTGGTTACAAAGTCCTCAGATGTTTGTTATTACTTCAAAAATTGACCCAAATTTCCAGATTCTACGTAGTCAAGATCCCAAAAGAACATATCTAACACTGATCTAACAGAGTCTGTTCAAGAACCAGTATTTCCCAGCATAAGAAGACAGAATTAAGGTTCTCACAATAATGTGTCAGGATTATTTTCTTCAGAGAAATACAGAAACAAGATCCTAACAGGTTTATCACATCTTTAAAGTAATTCAAAATGTTCCAAGACTTTTTAGATAAAATATTGAGGAAACATAGAAGCACAAATACCAACAATGTAAAAACATGCAGTTGAATTTTGTCTTCATATGGAAGGAAATGTAGCAGTTCACTAATTCCCTTAATTGCCTTCCATACATATGGTAAAATTTGCCTTTTTTCTATCCCATGTGAGAGAGCTTTTGACAGAGACCAGTAAGTGCTCCATATTAACCTTTGTCTCCTTGCAAAGAAACTAGAATTAACATCAGCTGAATAAAACTTAGAGGAATTAAAAATATTCTGGTTCCTAAGAATTCCTATGTCATTTTTGCCCTTTTCATAAATTGGGCTCAAAGAGTTAATTGTCCTGAAATAAATATTAGCATAATGCCTAAGGATACAATTTTTTACCTGGCTATGGAGTGTTGGCAGCATAGATGCTGAACCTAAGCTGTAGAATAACTCATTAGGAAAAATGCAATAGCTATGGCAAGATTTACTACAAATATGCTTGAAGTGTTTTTAAAAATTAATATTATGCTGCTATGCTTGACTTAATTAGCTTTCTTCTTCATTTACAAAGCATATCTGTCTGGTTTATGAACTTAGTCTCTATTCCCCATTCTTGAAAACCCGTTTAATTAAAGTTTTAAGTACTGCATAAGCTTTAGAAACAGTAGAATGATTTTTATTACAAGAAATCTAAATCTTTCTTTTAAATATGATCATACCTACATATACTATATCAGAGATAAGACAAGACATGCTACATAATACTCCAGAATAGACACATGATAGTGCTACTTTTAATTACACATGCCATCCATTTCTACTATGTTGCATGTAGGCAATTCAGGGTTTTTTTTTTTGCAAAGAAAGCTGCACTAACAGTGGAACTGTGATTAATTTAGCCAATCACCAAGTCAGTCCCTTGAAATCCATTAGAGGTCACCTTTCTTTTTTCGGTACATACCTATTTCTAATCTGTTCATTGATTTCCTCATCCATTATTCTATTCTATCTCTTTTAGAGGTCCATCACTTATTAGACTCCCACCTCTACTAGTAGAGGACTATGCTTTGGTTTTCAATTACAGCAAATCCTATCACAGTCTTTTTCAGCACTTATCACTTGCTCCCCTTCATGCTATAATAAATTATTAAATACTAATTTATTTTTGCTACATACACAAAATAGAAAGCTAGTCATTTGAAATGCTACCTGGCATATACCTGAAGTCCAGAAATACATGACATACATTTTATCATAATATATTTTTGGCTGCATATTAAAAAGCTGGTGGCATAATGGTCAGTAAGCAGAAATTTTCTGTGCAATCACAGCCAACAGACAAGAGTAGAGCAGAAAAATCTTTTGTCTCCCCTATGCACAGATGCTGGAGACCCCGCTTAATGGCTTGTTACCCATTATACCAAAAATACACTACAGTTTCATCACACAATTTACTCCACAGAAGCAGAATGTCAACAATAGTCAGTTCTATAATAATGAAAAAAGATAATAGTCATTTTCCCTCCTATTCTCATTTGAATCTCATAACCACCGGGGTGATCAATTTCAAAACCTTATTAGTTCTGCTACTGTGAACTATTCAGGCCCTCATTTCAAGATCAGTCTGCAGCACAAAAACTACTGAGGCAATCTTTTTAAATGAAGAATTTACAATTAATATTTCTGCCCAAATATATTTGCAAGCTTTACATAATAGCAAACAGTAATCTCAAAATTTTCAAATTAAAACATGGGCAATTATTGCATATGCCTGACAAATGGTGCCACAAAATATTCACTGTCACTAAAAAACTTTTTAGGTTGTATATCTAATGAGGAAAGGAAGCACACAAATAGGAAACTTTAAACTATTTTTCTAAATTAAAAACAAAACAAAAAAGAAATAAAGCATCATCAGTTCATTCAGTGTAGAATTCTGTATTCTTGACTCCACTCAACAGAAAAATACAAAATCTATAAAATCAACTATATATTTTTGAAAAAGTAACTTTATGTTTTCTTTACATATGTTTTTATCCTAAAAATACTTTAACCATATTTTTCTTTAGACTAAATTGGCCTATTTCCCTTAACATTAACAGAGGTAATATGGTTTGTACCAGCTGAGACCCGGATCCTATGAGAGTATGTTCAGATGATCACAAATGGCAGTGTCGGTGCATTTTAAGAAGTTACTGCACTTGGAGTTGGTAAGCAGACATGTGGCTCCTGTCAGCTCATTGCAGTGCCAAGTACATGATGTTCACTTAAGCTGCCTTCAGCAGTTCAAAACAGGGAGCCCAGGTGAAAGCACTGGAAAGATGAACATGTAGGAAGAACACTTTGGAGGCAAGGTATGCTTTTTATTTTATATATATATGCACAGCATCAAAAGTGAAGCAACTGCTGATGCTTCCCTACCTATGAGTAGAGATGGAAATTAATCTTCTTCATTAGCCTGGAGTGGCATCATGCACATCATCAGCTTAAATGAATCACATGAGGGAGCAGTATGTCAGCTGGGGAGACTGAAGGAAGAAGGGAAGAGTATGTGTGTGGCACGTGTGCTTACATGTGTGCTCACAGAAACAGAAGAGGAGCAGAGAAAAGCAATAGCTTTTAAAAATCACCAACTTGGTCACTTACAGTTACATGACCATTACTTAATTTACAAAGAATAGAGAGTCCGCTTAATTCTTCCTTCAAAGGAGACAAAGGAATTCAGACAAAGAAAGACAAAAAGGAAACCAAAGGAAGAAAAAAAAAGAAGAAAAAAAAAACCAAACTCAAAACCAAAAACAAGTCATAATTTGGGACTTTGAAGCCAGGATAATGATGCAGATAAGGGAAGAACCTCCTACTGAGTCTAGTCCAGAAGATATTTTTCTCCTCATTATTGGTAGGTGGCTACAGCTCTTTCACTGTCGCTGGCTGAGTTCAGCACCCTAAATATATTCAAGTGAGATAGAGAGAGAACTTTTGCACTGCTATAAAATGAAATAGCCAGTAAGATTTATTTAGATTATTCAGAGTAGACTCCTCTGTTTCAGCATGTTTTCCTTCAATTTGCAAACATAACAATATCCCTGATCCTGGTACTGCTCAAGCTAATAAAAGTTGTCCTTTCAATTTACAGGAGGAAAGTGGATAGAATTACTGGGTTCTGAACCTTGTTTTCCTTCCAGTACATCTGGAAAAATCTGCTGCTGACAAAAAAATGAACGTATTGTTATTTTTCTGAGATGAGGAACCTAGGAAGTTCAGTTAATGGCTGTCTTACACACTGTTTATATGAACATAAGCCTACACCATCATCTTTCATCCTGACTTCCTTTTCTATACAATGGGTTTAATACAATTTCCTTCCTCCTACCCCCATCTTTGTTCCTGTCATACTGAGTTTTTAATGAAATACATATACATGAGCATCAGAGTTGACATGGAGCTTAACTTCTACCAGAAACTACGTAAGCAACCACCTAAATGTTGAGAAGACGAAGTTCTAAGTTGCTTAGGACAAAGACCTTTTTTCCTAAACACATCCTTTATTCTGATACCTAAGTATGGATTTCAGTGCCAAATTTCAGACCACCAATGACATTTGTATCAGTAGTTTAAAAAGCAGAAAGGAAATAATTTGTGAAGATTAAAATGCTCAAAAGTATTTTATTAACTATTGGATTTTTTAAATGTTAGTGCATTTTATTCACTTGCTGCTCACTTTTTAAAAAATCTTCATAAAGACAACCTATTGAGCTTCCCATTGAGATGATTATACTTGTATGCATGCCTTTTCTAACTGCCTGATGTCTTGGCAGCAAATCAACTTTCAGTGAAACAGAAATCAAATGTGTTTCTTTAAAGGAAAATGCTTACAAAAGACATTCTCCCTTAAATGACAAGAATACACTGAATTTTTTAGAGCTTTTAACAAAGACAACATTCCTCAATGTAGGATAATGCTCTTGAAATTCAGTATCATGTATCATAGAATTACAGGATAGTTGAGGTTGGAAGGGCCATCAAGAAGTCTCTAGTCCAATCTCCTTCTCAAACCAGGGTTAGCTACGCAATCAATCAGGTAATGTTGTTTAGGGCTTCATCTAGTAGGACCTTGAAGACCTGCACAGCTTCTCTGGCAACTGCCCCACAGTCAGACCATCCTCATGGAGAAAATTCTTCCTCTATCTGGTGTGGACCTCTCATTTTTCAAGTTATAACCACTGCACTGCTATGCCTGGCTCCACTTTCTTGCTAAGTTCCCCATAGGTACTGGGGCCGTGTTGTTAGATGACCTCAAAGCCTCCTCTTCTACAGGCTGAACAAGTCCCATTTCCCTAGCCTTTTCTGACAGGGTAAGTGCTGCAGCTGCTGACCAGCTTGAGGGCATGGGATCCTCTGCTGAGCTTGTTCCAGATTATTGATGTCTTTTCTGCCCATAAATCCAGGCAGAAGTCTATAACTCAATGGTATTTTTCTTCTCCTAAACAAGCATTTGTGTGCATCACAGCCTTGTTCACTATGTTTGTGTTTCAAACCTACCAAAAGGACTCAAAATCCTAGAAAGCAATTTTACAGAAAATAAATGCCTGCCTATTAGTTTTATTACCTATTCTTATATTGGTCTCTAGTCAGTGTCCAGCACATGGAAGCCAGTCAGACAAAAACTGGTAAGTGTAACTCTGATGGATATTCACACAACAGAGAACTTCACACCTGAACAACACCAAGAACTTAGCAAGAAAGTGGAGCCAGACATAGCGGTGCAGTGGTTATAACTTGAAAAATGAGAGGTCCACACCAGATAGAGGAAGAATTTTCTCCATGAGGATGGTCTGACTGTGGGGCAGTTGCCAGAGAAGCTGTGGGTGGAAACAGTAGAAGTTACACACTCTAAGTTGCTGGTGTAAGCACACCCCAGATGAGCCATCATACTTCAACAGTACTTTTCCCAATTCCTCTCCCAGATTTCTGTTTCCCATTCCTGTAGTTTTCACTGATAAAATGTCTGCCTCTTCTATCTTAATTCTATAATATATATTGGCACAAGATAGAATGGTACTTCAGACAGCTACAGCAACTGCTGGCAATAAGTGTCTGTACTTGCACCTCCTGCATATACTGGCATATACTTCACAATAACCACGGGCTGCATAACTACAGGGATTTATTGAACGCCATGAGAAATGTTACTCCAAGAGGCCTACAGAGCATTTAAAAAACTTCCCCACTGTTTATTACTCTGGCAGATTAAAATAGTCTTTGAACACCACTGAGACTCGTTATGCACAGTGTTCACAGATATGCCATCTTAAAAGAGATGCTGCTTTTTGCATTTTAGAGTTTTGCTTCTCTTATTTAAAAAAAAAAAAGGAAAAAAAAGAAAGAAAGAAAAAGAAGGAAATAAAAACCCCTTTCTCCCTCCTGTAGATGCAGCTGTCATTTGTATCTTGGTTCAGATGCACACTAATAGAGAGTAGCTGAGTTGATACTGCAATTGCATACTCAATTTTTAATACTTTGGGGTTTGGTCTGAACAGTAACTCTGTGAAAACTAGTAATATTGATGGTCTCTCTTTTATTGTCTCTTAATGTTGTCCAAACTGAACCTCCTCACTGCAGAGGTAACAGTTGTTTCTTTTTTCCATAGGCCAACACTGCAAATTGTGTATAACCTTAGAGAAGCATATTTACTACTGTCTTTTTTTTTCCTTTAATATTAAGAATCCCAGAGGTCACACTGGATCAACATTGTAACTCCATTGCTTTCCGTGTGTTTTGACATAGAAAACCAACTGAAATATAAGAGAAATCATAGTGATGATACACATGATATTTTAGCAATATTACTGCTGCTATCTGTACTTTTAAGAAAATATGCCTTTAAATTGTTTTGGATATTAAAGGAATGAAGACCTTTCTGCACAGAGCAATGAGTAAATACTATTATAATATTAACACTCACAATTTCCAATGTGGAAAAAAAAACAAAAAAAACTTTAGTCTGGAAAATTATGTCTTTTCATTTTTTTTTAAATATTTTTTGCTTTGGGAAAAATTATTTTACGTGTATTTTCTGAAAGCAAAAGATGGCAGGTGTAATATTTTTCCTGAAATTCAACTTTCTATTCTTAATCTTTCTGCCTCTTCATGCACCTTTCTCAAATATTATGCAACCAAAATCTAATGCAAAGCGAAAGCCTTCCTCCATATTTTATAATGAGCATGAAGAATGCCAAATTTTAGAAATTCAGCTTTGCAGACTTATGTGGATGTCAAGATCTATAGATAGGAGTGAGGATATGATTTAGGGATATGATTTAGGGATATGATTTAGTTTAGGATGAGAATGGTTGGACTTGATGATCTTAAAGATCTTTTCCAACCTTGTGATTCTGTGATTCTGTGAGAAAATACAGGAGGAACATCTCTGCAGGCACCAAGGTCAGTGAAGAAAGACAGGAAGGAGGTGCTCCAGAACCAGATTCACCTAAGTCTGTGGAGAAGAAAATGGTGATAAAAGCTGTCACCCCGCAACCTATGGAGGATGATGATGGAGTAGATATCCACCTGCAGCCCATGGAGGACACCATGCTAGAGCTGGTGAAAGCCTGAAGGAGACTGTGGGCTGTGACCCTGTGGGAAGCCTGTGCTCAAGAAGGCTTCTGGCAGAACCTGTGGCCATGTGGAGAGAGGAGCTCACACCCGAACAGGTTTGCTGGCAGGACTTGTGACCCTATGGGGAACCCATGCTGGAATGGTCTGGTCCTGAAGGTCTGCACCCCATGGAAGGGACTCACAATGGAGCAGTTCATGAAGCGATGCAGCCCATGAGAAGGACCCACACTGGAGAAGTTGGTGGAGGATGGTCTCACATAGGAGTAACCCCATGCTGGAGCAGGGGAAGAGCACGAGGAGTCCTCCCTGAGGAGGAAGAAACAGCAGAGACAAACATGTGATGAACTAACAATACCCCATTCCCCATCCCCCTGTGCTGAGGGTGAGAAATTGGGAGTGAAGCCTGGAAAGAAGAGGGGGGTGGGGAAAAGGTGTCATAAGATTTAGGTTTATTTGTCATTACCCAACTCTATTATTAATTGGAAATAATATTGATTTTCCCAAGTTGAGTCTGTTCTGCCCATGAAGGTGCATGATCTCTCCCTGTTCTTATCTTGACTCACAGCCTTTCCTTGTATCTTCTCTCCCCTGCCCAGCTTTAGGGGACACCTCACCTGGCCTCCAGATAGGGTCAACCCAACACAAAAGGAAAGATGCTCTAAAATTTATAATCTCTGAGGACTGCGCTGTACGTTTCCAGAGTACACCAATACTCTTGCCAGCATGAATCCCCACACTAACAGATCTAAACTCACAACTGAAAGAGACAATGGACATTGAGAAAGATGGAAATAGGATAGTCATAAACATAGCCTATGTATCACGATCAGCTGTGACTCCTCTTTTAATGACTTTTAATGATGTTCTATTTTGTTATTGTAACTTTGAGACGTTGCAAGCAGTACTGTAACACATCACCAAGACCTCACAATAGTAACTAGAGGTCTTTGTATATACGTTAGGGCTGGGGGTACGGGGGTAGTGGAGAGGGGACAGGACTCTTGCTACAGCATTAGTTAACATAGTTATTTCTGCAAGTTTAAAGGGCAAAGGTCCCAATGAAATTTCTGCCAGGTGGTTGCCCTGAAGATCTGACATACAGGCATTCTTGAGCCAAAACACTGGCAGAGTCTGAGTTTTGCTGAAGGGTATTATGCTTCCTAGAGCCAGGCAGTAGTTTTTTTGGTATAATGTAATTCAAGTTGCTATCAGGTAGCAGAGTCTTTGCATGAAGACAATTGTTATGTTGGACAACCATCTCTGATCCTCAGTGAAAACAATTAGCAGCCACAACTGAAGAAATTTGAGCTGGTTCAGTAAAAATAAAAAAACAGGTGAGAAAACTTGTTAGTCTTTTTCATACTGAAGGAATATTGCATGCCATCTACTCTCTAAGAAGAAAATAAAGCAAACACCTGCATGGAGCAGCGAACAGCTTGAAGCTGAAAGGGTTCTCCAACAAGTGGACAGAAAGACCAGATTTTGGTTATATCTTAAGGCAATATGGGAACTTTAGAAGTAATATAACAATCTGCATGAACTTGACAACAGGAGTAGATGAAGTTATACTGTGATTAGTGGGTTTAATAGCTGCTAATGGGCTTTATTTCTATTAATTTTTCAAACCCCTTTATATCTCTGTCCTTCCTAACAGACTGTGGGAATAGTTTCTGCAGTTTAATGATGGACCCTGTGAAAGGTTACAAAGTTACTGAACCTTGATTTAGACCTACAGCCTAATAATACAATGATCTATCTCTGTATTGACATGCTTTCAGAAACAAGTAGTATTTCCTTATTTGCATCTTCAGAGTAGTTTTACAAGATGCAGCACTTAAATGCAACATCATTTTGCTGAACTGCTTGGTCCTCAGATCCCAAACTCCTAAAGACCCCAACAATATCTCTGGACAAAACTTTTCAAAATTACTGTTCCTAGGGGCTCAGAAAAAATAGTTCTGAAATCAGGTATGTATTAAAAGACAAATAATTATATGGAAGAAACAGAATTGGCACACCAAGGTCCTGCAAATCTGTGTAACTCTGACAGTCAGAAGGAAAACAAACTAGGTTCCGATTAGATGTTAAGAAAAAAAATTTTACTGAAAGTCGTCAGGGCCTGAAACAGGCTGCCCAGGGAGGTGGTTGAGTCACCATCCCTGGGTATGTTTAAAAAAAGGGTAGATTGGGTATTTCGGGATATGGTTTAGCATAGGACAGGAATGGTTGGACTTGATTATCTCAAACATCTTTTCCAACCTTGTGATTCTGTGATTCTGTGATTCTATTTCAGCAAGTTACTGAAGAGTCTTACTTTTAAATGTTATGATTTTAATTCCAATTTTAATGTTCTTTTACTTCACATAAACCTTCATTTATTTATTACTGAAAACATACTATAACTCATCTGCAATAGATTGCTATAGATTTTTGAATTTCCACTTGTGCATTTAAGATAAATGAGATTTAATAAGTTTAATTTCAAGTTATTCAAAGTGGTTTATAATACCAACATTAATTTTTAACGAATCAGATTATATTGACTTTAAAAGAAGGTCTCCTTTGGAAGAATTATCGTTTAAACAGTCTTCAGGAACAATTGTAATGATTTCCTACTTAAAGTTAATTCTTCTGTGAATCCATGGATGTCAAAACAAAACCTGATCTATGGGAGCTACACTTTGCAATATTTTCTATACACAAGCTGACCTAAAGACTCATCTCTCATGGGCTAAATGGTGCTTTTTCCGTCTGTTCTTTGAATTCTTTTGAGGAAGAATTTCTACTTATCCAGATTAAATTATCTATTATAGGTTTGTGGCATGTACTACACGCTTCCAGGGATTTACAACACACTACCAAAATCGCTTTATCTGGAGTACCAACTAGACTGGAAACAAGATCAGAAAATTGAAATGACAGAACTTTTAATCAGTGCGTTTGTAGCATTTTTCAATATCTCAAAGCATATTTCAAAAGGTGAAGTACTATGTAGTCTGTAATGACTACCTGAAAAATACAAAGTGAAAGTTTGAAATGGACCCATTACAGATCTTTCACCTGCATTCCTTTTAAAAAACTACAAGTCAATCATTATTATTTTCAAACTGTCACTCACCATTTTTATGTTATTTAATTCTTTTAAAAATAACTGAAAAACAGGATTATTCTGCTGTAAAGTCAAAACACCTGAAGTCAAATCAAAACATAAGGAACTTTTCCTACAGTACTAATAGCTCTGTCTATTTAGTCTCCCATTACTTTCAGTAATTAACAAACAGTAAAATACTAGCTAATTATTTTAATTGATGACATGCGGAAAACACAGCATTCTTGTGACAAATTATCCCTAACCATGCACAAAATAGATTGAATCATGATAATTCACCAAAGGAAAGTCATGCCTGACCAATCTGATAGCCTTCGGTGACATCATGATTGGCTGGGTATATGAAGGGAGAGCAGTAGATGTTGTCTACCTTGACTTCAGCAAGGCTTTTGACACCGACTCTCCTAATCCTCATGAGAAAGCTTAGGAAGTATGGGTTGCATGAGCACA
This sequence comes from Porphyrio hochstetteri, assembly GCA_020800305.1. Lineage (NCBI taxonomy): Eukaryota > Metazoa > Chordata > Aves > Gruiformes > Rallidae > Porphyrio > Porphyrio hochstetteri. The sequence goes on from CM036905.1 coordinate 39,438,631, forward strand.
CTAAGGTGGATTAAGAACAGGTTGAATGGTAGAACCCAGAAGGTTGTGATAGGCAGCGCAGAATCCAGTGTGAGACCTGTATCTATGGGTGTGCCCCAAGGGTCAGTGTTCAGTCCATTCTTATTCTACTTATTCATCCATGACCAGGACAAGGGGCCAGAGTGTACCCTTACCAAAGTTGCTGATGTTACAAAACTGGGAGAAGTGGCAAATACACCGGAAGGCTGCACTGCCATTCAGTGAGCTCTTGACAAACTAGAGAATTGGGCAAAGAGGAACCAAATGAAATTCAGTAAGAGCAAGTGTAGGGCCCTGCACCTAGTAAAGAGTAACCCCATGCATCAGTGTAGATTAGAAGCTGACTTGACGGGAAGAAGCTCTGAATAACCTCAGAGTCCTGGTGGACACTCCATGAGCTAGCAGTGTGCCCTCGTGGCCAAGATGGTGAGTGGTATCCTGGGGTACGTTGAGAAGAGCATGGCCAGCAGATTGAGGGAGGTTGTCCTCCTCCTCCTCTTCTCCCCTGCTGAGGACACATCTGGAGTACTGTGTCCAGTTCTGGGCTCCTCAGTTCAAGAAGGACACGGAAGTACCAAACAGCCCCATAAATGACAGATTCCCACCATATCTAGTTGAAGATTCCCATTGCCCTGTACCCTGGAACTGAAATAACAGAGAAAACTGCTGTTTTCTCAGCAAGAAGGAATTCACATTGATCAACAGAACAGCGAAAGGCTTAAAGAAGTGGGTTTTTTTAGCAAAGAGACATACATACTCCATTTCAAAGACTTGATATTAGGAATGAGGACATTCAAAGTTCCTCTAAGGTTACTATATATTAGCTTTGCATCACACTTCACTTATACCACAAAAAGCCAATAAGGAAGAAGAATCAAAGAAAAGTCCCATATTTTCAGGGGACGTATTTTTGTACATGATCTGTGTTACTTTAGTTTCCTTTAGAGCATCATTTTATGCTGATTAGGAATAATTCAATATATACAAATACATCATCTTAAAATATCAAAAAGAATTCTTTTTTGTTTTGTAATAAAGGGCATCTTCAGATATGAAATAGGAGTCAAAATCTTCTGTTTATGTTTTCTGTACATGTGTTCATTGACCAGTTCTCTGTTTCAGTCACAATTATCCTAGTCACATACCTGCTTGCATTATCATTACAAAAATAATATGTATTTTAGAAAAATCTTGCCAGCTTTGCTGTTTTATCTTATTATCTAAGCTTTTGCTTTACTGTCGTGCTATGACAAGTGGCAAGTATTAGTTAGATTTCTGACATGCTCACAATTAAAGGACAATTATATGTAAAAAAACCCAAACAAGTTACATTAGTCATTTATCCCTTAGCCAAAACCTAGTTTCTTCAGTTTAAACAAAATCCACATTTGAATTACTGAGATTAAAATTTCTGTCAATAAATTAATCTAGCCTCTTTTACCAAAGACAAATGGGGATCGTCGTATAGTCTTCCATACCATGACTGATTCACTAACCTACAGGCTCATCAGTATTCTTCACACACTCTCACAGCTATTATGCCCCACACCTTTGTCCATTCAGCCAACAATACCCACAGAAGTTAATGAAAAGTTCAGTCTCTTTAAGCTTTTGAATGTACAGCATAATTAATTTCCTCCAGCTGGAATTTAAGCTATTAAATGTATTTTGCATTATCAAAAACTACATTCAGTTTAAAAAATTCAGACAAATATGTTAATAATATAGAACAGTGGAATGTAACACTAGAAGTTTCCTTATATTGCTATCTCTTTTTTGACATTGCTACAGAAATGAATGAGAAATATTGAAACACGAAGAACATCTTATCACTTAAATGAATTACAGCGCTAATAACAACTACATCAAGAAATAAATACCTTCTTAAAGACAGAGATCTATAAAAGGTATCACTCAGTAGCACACAGTGCTCCTGTCTTTTTAGTTCTCTAAAGTGATAGCTAGTTTTAGCTGTAGATATTCATAGGTTTCGGACATCAAATTATCTTCCCAGTGTCTGTTATTTCAGATACCTTGCTTTATGAAATGTCAGAATTTATTTTTATTTCTCAAACTGAGATGATTTCCAACTAAAACAGATATTATATCAATTTCAAGGAGTGGTCGGGTGGGGAAAGACACATATTCCTTAGTGTCCAAAAGCCCACCAGTGCTGCTATTAACTAGGGTTCATTGACACCACAATCAAATCCTTGATTTGAATTGCAGCTACCAACTACTTCTTAAGTATTCACTACACCAGAGCAAGAATCATTATCTAAATTAATTGAGTCTCAGTCTGCCATATTGTCTGAGAGCTCTGAGGGTCATTCATATCTTAGTGTAGGAAACTAGGGATTTGCCCTTCCAGCTCTATGCCAATTCTATTCTGTACCTGGGAAAAAGAAACCCTTTCAAACAACATTTTAATCAAAACAATACTGTTCCACAAAAACTTCTATTTACATCTACTAGCATTTATTTCCAACCAGCCCCAGTAGGAAGGTGCATCTGTCAGAGTAAACCAAGTCTTGAAGTACTCTAGAGTCTACTTGTGCTACATTTTTTTCTGATAGAATAATATATTCCCAGTCAGTTCCACAATATTCCCTACAGATTCCTACACACTTCAGTAAAGGCAGTCACCTATGAGGGTTCTTTGTCTCAAAATAAAATTAAATAAAATAATTTTAAAAAAACCACCAAAAAAACTGAGACAAACCATAAGAACCCACAAACAAAAAACCAAAGCCCTAAAACGTACCTAGTTTTATCTGCCAGCCACAGTATGAAACAGCAGATGGACTCTCTAAAAGAAAAATCACAGCCCTATAATCTTATTGAAAAAAATGTTGTGCAATTACTTTCATTGATGCGTGGAAGAGATATTCTAAGAAACAGGCATTATTTGCACCCATGTACCTTTCATGAGAGAATGAGCAGTTTTGTGTTGCATTTCTTCTCTCATTAAAAAGGAGACAGGTACAATGCTGACATCCCTGTTAAGAATAGATAGAAAGAAAATACTAGAAAGTTCTCGTTGTCTAGGATACTGATTTAAAATCCACTGAAAAGCTTCACTATTCCTTTAAAGACTGAGAGACTAAGGCTTAAAATACTTACTTGATAATGTCTCCTTCAAGAGCAATCACTCGTTTAATGATCTTCTGTTCAGGGTTTCTAGGAGACCTGAGACAGGGGATAAGGTTATACAATCAATAATGTTCCCGTTGTTTTAAGAAAATGAAAAGAAATTCCACAAAGAAATAGACACCATTAAAGTCATTAGGAGATTCCATGTTCTCCTTGATAAAGTATCAATCATTACATTCTACCCTGAAGTGAAGGTACTGTAATCATTCTCATTGAAAAGCAGATGCTGGAAAATGACCTGCTTACAAACAGTACAATAACCAACACACCTTCTATGAAAAGTACACTCCACAACATTAAAAGTAGAATGCCCCATTACCAGTGGAGAGTGAACCTTTGCAAATAGAGTATTGCATTAAAAACTGAATTCCCAATTATACTTCAACATTATATTGTGTTTAAACATTCATGCCATTCACTCACTTTGGGAAAAAAAACATCTATATGCTCTATTACTATCAATCACTAATTTAGGTAAACTAGGGGATTGTAAAAAAAAAGTAAAATTCTCTGAAATCTTCAGCTTTATCCAAAACTTCTTAATGCAATACCATGTTTTCCCTTCAAGTTATATTCCTATAAGCATATGTGTACCGTAAAATTTCTTTCTTTTCTATATACTTTTTTTTTTCCCATTCTACACTTTCAATTATTTAACTATGAAATCTTTGTAGGGAGCCTTCATGTTATTTAAAAACTATTTTTATTTTCTGCTTGTATATAGGAAAGTCAATGAAGGAATAAATGGGTTTGATTTTCTGCTGATGCTTGGGTTCTGTCTATTAGTCTCCAAGTACAGCCTGCTAGGCAAGCAATCGCAAGAGCTTCATGTCGAAAAACATTGGCCATGCCATCCTCACTACGGACCAGTACATTTGAGCTCATCTCTGGTCAAGTGGCAGCACATTAAGATTACGTATCCTTAAAAAGCAAAGCTGAATGAAAAACTTGCCTGCACTACTGCATGACTGAAGGCATCTGAAGTTCACTTCCAGTTCCCAAAGTTAAAAGTAAAATAATTTCAGGCTTTTTTTTTTTTTTAATAAAGCCAAAAATGTATTCTAAAGATTTTAAAAGTGGTTTCATTTGTTAGTTTTGGGGTGGGGTTCTTCTAATCAATATATTTTTAATGTATTTATATTTCAGTATAATGGAAAAAAATTCAAGAAGTATAATTATGAATTTTAAAATATCAAATATTTTCACTTTACAAAACCAAATTTTCACAAAGCAACATAAAGCAGTGAACATAAATAAAGGCCACACTTTCATTCCCCAGCCATCACTGGAATTTTCAAATCATGATATATAATTTATTTAGCATTAATTTTACCCAAACAGTTGTGTATTCCAATTCGGTCTTGTCTTTCATTCTTTAGAAGGCTGTGAATACAAACTTCTGTAATATTTTACATGTCAGTCTTGGGAAAAATTAAGCAAGTTTTAGATGTTCAGATGACTCAAATATCTGGCATATCCACACCTATTTCTGATGCTTCTCCCTAACAGGGTTCAATGTGCAGTCATTAGAGCACTGACCACCTCTCTTTCTCAATCAGAGTACAGTTTAAGAAAAAACAACACACATTTATTATTCCCAGCTATTGTAAATAAAAAATATTTGTAAAAATTACTGTGGTTTTGATTTTTGATTCGTTGAGACTCCAATTGTAATATTTTCATGTATATATTAGGAATATTTTTAATATTTGAATTCAGAATAGTTAAAAACAAACTTTGTACTAATGTTCTGATTATAACTCATGAAAATGTCAAAGGAGTTGTAAGAGAGGGGGCAGCAGGCTCAAACTGGCTGATAAAATGAGCGCTTTGAAAACAAGGATTTTCAAGAGGTCATCAGAATATTTCATTCAAGAGCCATAGTGATTGAACAGGAGGTAAGAGACTAGATGTGAAATGATGCCTGCCTGAAAGGTGTTTAGTGTAGCACTGGGTTTTCATTGATTATGGAAATCACAAAACCATGCAGATATAGGTAATTTCTGTCTGAAATTTCACAGCAGGTATAGACCAAATTAAACAACAAAAGAGAAAAAAAAAAAACCCAAAACAAAACATTGTAACCAATTTAGTACTTTTCTCTCTCCGATATAAGGGTGGTGCAACAAAGAATCACCTTTGGAAATGGTATTTGTTCAAAAGAGAAAGAAACAGAAAAAACAATGGAACAGTTGATTTATCTGTTTGCACCTCTCCTAAATTACATTGCATTTTTTCATTCTCCTTGTATGAAAGGTCATAGATAGACTTGTTATTTTTATGTGAAATTTTGGGGGAAAAGATGAGATTTCTTACACACAGTTAATGTATTTTTGTTTGTATCTCACAAAGATGGCATTCAGAAGATATAAATATCTTTAATATGAATTAATAACAACCATCCATACATTTACCAGCCAGATCTATATCTGCTGTTTCACAGAGCAGCCACCATTCCTTGACCATTTCCTAAATCAGCCTTTCAAAATGTTGAGTTTACATTTTCTACAGTAAAACTGTTTTCTCATCTGCATATAAACACTTTTCACTACGTATGGATTAGGGACAGCAATGAAAGTAGAAAAAGTCAGAATGACTATGAAAATCTCAAGCACATCACAAAATAGTAATACACAAGTTGAAGTTAGCAGCATATCAGGAGTGCAGTAGGAAGAACTCTGCAAAACAAATCCACTTCTTAAATGCAGATTGAATTCTACTCCACTCATCATCACTTTTCCCTTTTCTATGAAGAAACATGGAAAATAGCTAAGTCTAGAGTGTGTCCCTCAAGCTATCAAGTTTGAGGATAACTAGTTACCAATTTCTCCTTAAAAGCAGTATTCTTTGTTCAAGCACCTCAGGAGAGTAACCACTGTGTAATACAAAAAGAAAGCAATGGTCTGTATAGCATCCAAGACTAATATTTTTTTTATCTGTCAAAACAATTCTTTAAACTTCACCTACAGATCACCTGATGGCTGGCTGTAAATAATAGAACAAAAGAAGAACATCCTCTCTGTCTGAAATACCATTTGATAATGGGATATTTCACTTCACCTTAGCAACAATTTCTGATTCGTTCCCAACTTTAAGTTCATGCTTATGCACAGTGCAATGCAGAAATCCCAACCTCATGCACAAAGACATGAATCACGACATAGAAATCTAGATTCATAGTTTAAGGAAAAATTAGACATTTGGTATGTATATGTTTGTGCTTTTTCAGATGCAGTCTTAGCAACTCCCTGTAAAGTAACCTTCCACAATTAACTTCTGGTAATAATCCTAGGTCCATCTCCTAAACCTGCATGATTTTCTTATTCTGGGTTGTATAGTCCTCATCCACAGCTAGTTTTCGTTAGAAACTAACTAGTAATTCCGCAACAGTAATGAAAGTAAACAAATGCCCATGTCATCAGGACATCATTAACTTTGGATTAAAGCTTCTCACATCTGGTCATTTGTTTAAAAAGGAACCAAGAGAGAAAGGTTAAGTAGAGATGAAGGTAGGTCACCCCAGTGATTCAAATTCCTTATTCACCCACAGCAAGTACTTCAAGATACAATATTCTGACTTCCAGCCTGCACACCAGTCCGGGGCAGGTCTCCCTTTATCTATCCAATTGATACAGCTGAAAAAAGATGGAGAATACACAGGAAGACCCTCTCTCCCTATATATACAATTATTTCTAAAGCTAAAAGGTACACTTTAGCAGAAGAATTGTAGAGTAAAAAAAGGAAGTTTCTTTAAAGCTGCAGACACTGCATATCATCATGAAGAGAATATATTGATTAGGATGAAGACTAGTCATCTGGGTTTATGTGTCCTCAAAACCAGACTGAAATAAACTAATAGTTGACAAGTTGATAAGAAGAGGCACTTTCTTGACAAGGGATAGAATAATAGTTGAATCTCTATTAGAAAGTGACACTTTGTCCTATTTCAGGAAAGTACTGACAGCCTTTTCTGGTTATTACCTCAATATATCGCTTCAGCAATAAAAATGAAACCTTTATCATTTTATTTTTAATTCTATTCTCTTACAAAACCCATATATATATGTATACACACACATTTATGTACACATACATAAATGTATACAAGCATCCACTCTTCTATGTTCAACCCTGAATTGAACAGTATGGGATTGTAGTACTACAAAACATGTTTACCAGGAAAGACAGGAGGAATGATACAGCCATCAAGAAAATCCATTGTTTAGCAGATTTTATTCAGATAAAAATGCTGACAATTCTCTGCAGCCTTTCTCCTTTCCTGACTGAGCAGCTCAGTGCTTCAGTCACAATATTGCTCCTAAACATTTCCCTCCACATCATTTGAATTACTGATTTACGCTAGTAGATACTGCTTAGCACAATTTTAAATAACTGAGCTATAAGCTAATTAACATTTGATCAATCATGAAATTTTCATAACATTTTCATTTTTTGTATGTATTATTTGACCCTTCTTCCACTCTTTTAGTTGCCTAACTAATTCTTCTACAGAGCCGCCACAGTAAATCAAGCTTAAGAGCTTGAAATTGAAGTTTCCACAGGCTTTTCTAGAGAGCGATTTTTAGGCTATATCCTAAGATCCCATATAGGCTATATCCTATATCCCTAAGATAAGTGAAGGAACTACTCTCCAAAGAGATGTATTAACATGTATTCTCAAATGTCATGTGATATCATTCCTTGCTGAGCATTCAGTCTTTGTAAAAAAATTAAAAAACAACCTACCAATCCTAGATTAAATACGATGCAGACACATGAAAAGCAATTATTGTTTTCAACATATATTAGCACAATAGTTATCACAACAAGAAGAAAGAAAGTAGACCTGAATAACAGTAGAGTCCAGCTAAATAAATGCTACAACACATTCTATTTTCTCCCTTCCCTTCCCTTCCCTTCCCTTCCCTTCCCTTTCCTTTCCTTTCCTTTCCTTTCCTTTCCTTTCCTTTCCTTTCCTTTCCTTTCCTTTCCTGGCTTCAATGGCTACTCAATTTTTCTGGTCCCATGCATTAGAAAAAATTAGAAACAATTTCCTTACACTGGGAATTCATAATGTAAAAACAGCTAATATGTTTAAAAGAGCTGGAATTAGACAATTAGATGATCTACATATGTTTATTGTTACCCATCCACTATTCCAGTCAACCTGCATGGGTTCTATGCTCGCTTTTGAAAATTATTGTAATTCTGATAATGAGAATTTTCTAGACCAGGATAAATAACAGGTATTTAATGAAAAGTTACAGTGATTTAGGTATTTAATGAAAAGTGCCTGAAGTTTACACTGTTTATATGTAGGTATGTATGTAGCTATGTATATGCATACATATCTATATCACTGTTAGCACATAGCTTTGCTTTTATGAGACAGAAGCAAGATGTTTAGACAGTAGCTGGAAATTTCACAGAATCACAGAATCACTAGGTTGGAAAAGACCTTTGAGATCATCGAGTCCAACCATACCTGTCCTCCACTAAACCATATCCCCCTAAGCACCTCATCTACCTGTCTTTTAAATACACCCAGGGTCGGTGACTCAACCACCTCCCTGGTCAGCCTTCAGATTGTTCTGAGTTTACTTCAGATTGAGATCTATTTGATTCGAGCATCATTTCCATGAAGGTCTGAAACAACGGACACTGTGTTGTTAACATGAACAGACTGAAATCACGAAGGCCACCTTCTTCACAAACATTATTTCTGCTTTTATTTATGTTGTTAATGCCAGATACTGAAAAGGATTTAACTCCCTAAAACAAGTTAAAGGGGGTGGGATTGAGATCTTAGTCGGACTATGTGATCTAAAGCTATTCACTCAGTGACCTCTTCATTTCCCCAAACTAATTCCTATCTGATCAAAACTTCCAATGTAATTACAACTTAAACTTCTGGGGATTTCCAGAATTGCTGCAGGATAAAAAATTATTTGTAGATCTCCTTCTCGACCCTTTTGGGGATCCAGAAAATGGCCAGAGCAGTAACTAAAATGTAGATTGAGCCCAGAAAAAATGTCATTATTAGATAGAATAGGGAACCTCAAAGTAAGATTCAGTGGCTTTATTTTTAAAATGTGCTTGGAGGAAGAGGAAATAGAGAGGCAGTGGAGCTATTTCACCCTTATTTTCTGGTCTTGCTTAATAAGATAAACTGGGAGTTTTACGTGGCTGTATCATGCACTAGGTAAAGATGTTGACCCTCAAAAAAAGTTTTGTGCTCTTAGTCTATGATGAAGGAGCTTCTTGTTGCCAGCATAGCAGTTGATGCTCCAAGTCTGTACAGTAGGAATTACGTAGCAATACCTATTCTTTCTTCCCTCCCAATACTATAGCTATGATAAAACAGAGCCAACACAGCCAACCCTAAATGTTGTTTAAGAAAGCAAATTTACTTAATACTTGCATATATATTCTTAACCAAAACATTTTTTCCATTTTCTTCACTTCCTTCCCAGTCCATAACTTATCTAAATTCCATACTACTTTATGCAAATCTTGAATCTCATAATAAACACAATATTTAACTGATTACATCATAGATTTTGAGACAATTTCTATAGTGTGGAAAATAACACACAATACAATTGCAAAGGAAAACAACTACAACTCCTTATTCTTTTTTGTTGCCACTTGTAATCAATTCTGATTATATGGAGTTGTTGCATCAAATGTAACCAAAAACCAGGTCCAACATAGGTGCTCAGTTTGGACCCACCAGTACAAGAAAAATATTGCCAACTGGAAAAAGTACCAGACCACCAAATTAATAGTAGCAAAAGAGTAATTTAACAATGGTGGCTCTGTAGATCAGAGATGAGACAAAGGGGTTAATTGCTATTGTCATCTATCTAACTGGTGATTAGGAATTCATTCTTTTTGTAGAGGTTTACAGCAGAAGGAGGGGAGGAAACAGCTGGAGTTGCAGTGAGGGAAAATCCATCTGGATATCAGAAAAAATTTCACACTGTATGTGTTTAAGCAGTGGTGCCAGTTGCCCAAAGAGGCTGGGAATCACAGAGATACTCAAAGCTGGACTCAGAGTTTAACCTGCCTCAAGTGGTGGGCAGGACTAGATAATCAGGAGAGGTGCTTTACAGCATAAATTATTTTTCTTTTCTAACTATATACAGCCTTTATTCTTATTTAAATATACAAAGAATCATGATGTTGATACCTTAAAAAACAACATAGTTTGGGATGCAGGCTTTGATGCCAGAAGAGACTGTACTGATCACCATAATTAAATGCTGTGGCCATAGTGGGTTTTTATTTTTCATTTCTGTCTTTTTGTATAGTGCTTAATTCTACTATAAAGCATTTTTAGAGAAGGTTATGATATCTTGTCTCAAACATTCTGAGTGACAATGAGTCTAACATCCAAAGAAATTACTCCAAAGTTTAATTATCCTTGCTAGTAGGAAATTGCATCTGCATTCAAAATTGAATTTATCCAACTTCAATTTCAATTTCATGCCTTCTCCTCCAAGGCAGAAGAACCCTCAACATCTTATTTCTCTTCATGCAGAAAGATTTAGGCACAATAGTTCTTAAATTTCTCCTAGATTCATCAGCTAAAACTCCTTAAACTTCTTAGCATACAGTTAGTTTTCCAATTCCAGGATGAACTTTTGTGATCACACTTCAACCTTGCTCCAATATTTCCATTTTCTTCCTGGCACACAGACATAAGAAGCTAGTATTATTAATCTCAGATTGTTACTATACCTAATAACAAATTAAGTAGAGTAACATGGTTTTATTATGCTGTCCCACTTCAAAATATAAATCATATTTCTTAATATTCTATTTATTTTGCATATTCAGGCAAAAAGCTCATCCCTTTACACCTAGGAGCTGATGTCGAAAGGACAAAAAAGTAACATATAAACCCTTCTCTGAGTAAACTCCTTACTAAAATAGTTAACCAATAAAGTTTTGATTACTCCTGGCATTTCATATTCTGTAAAGGAGGTTTCTGGATAGGAACCATGTGATTCAGGTCACACTGTAATGACACGGCCATCTTATTTACTGCCCTGTCTATCTCTGTGTTGTTTGCAAGCTTAACCAATGATTATGAAGACAATTGACAAAAGTAGTACCTAGCTTTGGATCACAAGGCAATCTGCTGGAAATATTACCACTCACAGATATCTCTCCAACCATATCTATATCTTCACAGTCTAACTGAGTCTATTTATGATCTGTCTAATGTGGCCCACATTAATTCTATAAAAGGCAAGTTTCTAGATCAGGATATTATGTGATAGGAAAATGAATGCAGTGTACTATGGTCTTCATAAAAGTTATATTTATGTAGTTGTTTTTTAATTTTATTGATAAACTACACCAGGTTTACCTGACAAAACTATTTCAGAATTGATTGACATTAATCATATTTTAGCTTCTACTGATAGGTTAAGAAATAAACCATGTGATGATTTTCCTTAGATAAGATATTTCTAAGGCCCTTCTCTTTGTTTTAAATACTTGAAATTTATTACAAGTCTTAGAGACATTTGTCTTTCTTCACCTGCGTTGTTTCCAATTGCTAAACAGGCATTTTCCAACTGGTATTCCTCACCAGAAAGAAAGGCTTGATTCCATGCTCTCCTGTCATTAGCAATCATAGAACCACTGAACTACAGAACCACAGACCGGTGGGGGCTGTGACTAGACACAGCTAGTACAACCCCCTCTCCTAAAGCAGGATCATCTACAGCAGGTTGCGCAGAGAAGAGAAGCTATGTTTGAACCAGTTTTGACCTTAAACAGTGTTACAGGTTTAAAAGAATTTAAATAGAGTAGCAGTTTTTTTCAAACAGAAACATTATCTAGAAATCGTACATAATTTTGACAGTGTTAGTGGACAATGACAGCAGTGGAAAACGTTCTTCAATTGCTTCTGGATTCCCTCTGAGCTAAATTTGAGGAAGCAGGACCTAATCCTAATAAATACTGGTTTAGTGAACCATTTTGAACACTCACCATTTTTCACCTATAATTTACAAAATAAGTACTTCAAGACAGCAGTTGCACAAACTGGTTAGGCATAAGTTCCAGTGATGCTTGATTTGCTCAGCAGCTCCAGTGGAAAATATGTACAAAGATACAATTAAAAATATGAAGAAAATTGTACTTGTAATAACATCCTGTAATTCTTAATTTAACTCCATGTTAGGTTAGCATTTCTTAGTCAAACCTCTGTTAAAATGCAAAATCACTCACTGCCAAAAAACTATTTTGTTTTTGCTGAAAGTAGTGTTTTATAATAATTACAGATTGCAAGCACCCACTGTTCGAAAGGTAGTATTTTATTTTTATTAAATTTTAAACTGTTTGCACATAACCTAAAACAATGCTTCCTTGAAACTTCATGGGGAATTCCAAGCAAACTCTAAACAAAAGTAACAATCTGAATATATCACCCGCACAAAGCCTTGGTAAAGGAGTCGTACAATTTGCCATATAGCTGTGCAATAATTAGAACATGAAAACAATTCTCTCATGCTCTGCAATCCTTGGATTTTTCTCCTTTTCTCACATGCCCCTATTCCTTAGCTCCTCTCTACATCTGACTTAGCCTTGAATTTTCAAATAGAGCAGGAAAGTATCTCTCCACGGATAAAAGAATGAGGGAAAAAACTAGCTTCCGTGGTAAATATCCATCCATAATGTATCCCTTGGTACCAGACTCTATTTAGCAGAGATTTCCTACACTAAGATGAAGTTGGAGACAAAAAATAAAGATCTGCATACTTTCAAAGCAGCTGAGCTTGCCCAGGTATATGTGCAACATGGTATATAGCTCGAGCCTCATTGTTAGATGAGGTATCAGTAGCAGCATATTTTCAGTAATTTTCAGATTTGGAAAGTTTATGACAGATAATTTGGATCTTTGTCAGTGAAAAATGATGGACTCCCATGAGTGTAAATCAGATGTATAATTCTTATTTAACAAAATGAAGAAAGCTCTAAATCCATTGATCAAAAGTGTGTATCTGAAAAACTTTCAGAATTACAGACAAGACAAAGAAAAAAACAGAAAGAAAAAAATCAACACACCTCCATTAGAAATTATGTTTCAAAATTTCATCCAGTTTGCTAAAGTGAGGCAAAGAAAAAATGAAATTAAAAAAAAAATAGGGGAAAACTGAAAACTGTAATTAAATGTTTCACTGCAATAAAACTAATGAGTACTGCTAAACTATATGACAAGTCACTCTGAAAAACTTTAAAATACTAGATAGTTTCTGAAGCCTGGCTACTATTATATAGTAAAATCCCATTTAATTGGTTCTCAGTCTTCTCATCTAACCACTCTGAGGTTAAACAACTCAGCCGCTTGTAATGCAGACTGTGTAATCACAATAGTTATGTGCACTTGACCTTCCTCCTGCTAACAGAGAGACTCAATTAATTACTTGCTGTTTTAACCGGCCATTTCACCTTATCTTCACCTTTTCCAAAAGGGTTGAAAAACTCTACACCTTAACCTTTGACTTTGAAAGCATACATAGAAATATTTATCCATAAAATATATAGGAAGCTAGCATGAACTAGGAATAAGAATATCTAGGCTTCTATACTTAAGTCAACAACAATAATATATTCACTGTTTCATTATCATTATGCTGCAGTGTAGGAACCATATTTCATCTTTACTATAGCTGCCCAAATATTCTACTCTGTAACGGAAATAAAATATGATCGACTTCTGTTGCAACAGACACCAGAAGGAAAAGCACTGAAAACTGCAAACTGTAATCAAATGCTTGAGAATCATTCTCAGGTTGCTATATAGGATACTAGATAGAAGTAATCTATTTAATCTATACATACTCTATTAGTATGACTCTTAAAATTATGCTTATTTTTGAAGAATATTGCATGCTACAAGATGCACTCCTATGCTTTCTTTGATTCTGGAATTAAACCTGTATTCAGTGGCAACTCTTCTAAACATATAAAATTAAATGATCAGTTGTTCTCCTAAGATGATAATTGTGACTACATACTACAAATTGTGCAGCATTTTTCTGCACCATTTTCCTTTCTGCTGGGGTTCCAGAAAACTTTTCCAGTTATGTAACACCACCACAGTTATTGAAAAAGCACAAAATGCATATTTAGATCTTAAAAATAATAGCATTTTATCTCAAAAGAAATTTAGAAGCCTGGATCTGACATTATCTCTACTGCAGACTAAGTTTAGCATCTCAGATAGGAGATATGGAATATTTAGGAAAATATTTATGAAACAAAATTGTAATTCTGATGAATCCAAAGGTTTTGTCTATCTCTGAAATCACATAAACTCCATAAACACATTTAATTTTAAATTTTTCTAAATGTGTCATGGTTTTAGTCAGCTAGCTCACTTTCCCCCAGGGGGATGGAGTAGAGATTCAGAAGAGTGAAAGAACTCATTGGTTGAGATAAAAACAGTTTCATAGGGCAAAGAAAGAGGAAGAATATGATGTTGATAATGCTGGTGATGATAATGATGATGATGATAATAATAATAATCATGACCAGCACAATTGCTTACCACCCAAAGTCGATGCTGTGCAAAACCCCCACTGCTGCACAAGACCCCCAGCTGCTCAGCCTCTCAGCGATGGCCCCCCAGTTACAAATGGAACATGATGTCATATGGTATGGGGTACTGGTCAGTTTAGCTCAACTGCCCTGGCTTTATCCCCCTTCCAGCTTCCTAGGTGCTAACAACTAAAACCATCAGTGTGTTATCAACATTGTTCTCATCCTAAACCCCAAACACAGCACTACACCAGGTATCAGAAAGAAAATTAACTCTATCCCTGATGAGGACATTTTCCAGAAAAAAATATTACTTCAAGAACCTGTTGAGAAAATCTTTCTTGATATTTCTGAGTAGCTTGGTACTCAAATTTAACCTCTACTACAGTCAAGAAGCTAAACCTTCCAGACAAGTCAAGTCTGTTACAGTCAGTGCACAGAAGGTAACAGACAATTAAAGTGGGCTGCATCACCTTTTGGAGGAGAATCTCTCTCCTTATTAACTACAAAGAAAGCCAGACATCAGCTTAGACTGGCTATCTTAATAGTAAATAATTAAAGACAAACTGCTGAAAAAAATATTGTTTCATCTACCTTATTAAGTATCTGTAACAGATTTTTTTTTTTTTTTTTTACTAACACAGGAAAGCGGGTAAAGGACTAATGGTGAGGTAAAGGGAAAAGCTGTAATAATATAATGTATAGCTTAAAAATTGCTGTGTAAGACATGGTTTTGGTAAAGAATGGAGACATTATTTCAATGTAAATTCACAGAAAAATAAACAGACAAAACCACCAAAAATTTAAAAGGCCAGTGGAAGTCTTGACTTTGGAATTATTCACAATTATTTTGTAAAATAGTGCTGCATGCAATATAAATACTTCTTCTGTATTTATGACACAGGAAATGAAAATCAATTATTTTCCAACTAATAAAAAATAAAGAAAAAGGAGTAACTAAGAAACAATTTTTCATCTCTACTCACAGCTATTAAAAAAACTGTCCATAGGACATACTCCTAAAGATCTCTATGTCCTCAGTAAGCACAGAAAGAAATACATTATTCCCAGACGGTATAACATTAAATTCACTGGAACTTGTATACAGCTTTATGATAAAATAACATCCCAGAAATGCTGAGTGATGCTGATGCTGAGAATAACTAATTTATGTATTTGAAAACTTACTATTTGTTATACTAGAGTACAGGAAAAAACCTGAGAACTAATATTAGCAAAACAAAAAAACCAGGAAAGTTACGTATTTTAAACCATCAGTTACAAAATGCCATTTGCAAAATTTACGGGATGCTTATTTTAAAAAGAACAGTACTGAGACAATTGGACACAGATAAGAACACTCACAGTGAAAAGAAAACAACTTAAGTTGTTCTTTTTTTCTTCACAACTTTCTGCTTTTAGCTTTGATAGCATTTAGGGTAAAATGCCCACAATTAACTGCAGGCGTCCACCCTGCAGATGAAGTCAGGCTGAATTAACCATAGATTGGCTACTGTGACAGAAGCCCTTGTAATAGCAGGAGTTATGACCTGCTCTTGAGGATTTGGCAAAGAGTAACAATGGGAAATGTAATAGGGAGTATTTTCCCACATGATATTCTTTCTCAAAACCTGATCTTCTGTGTCAGCAGGTCATCAAGCATTGTACTCCATTTGATACTAATTGCATTATCCTCTACTTGTTTGCTTTCACAGATACCAGAAAGGATGTTGCACAATAACTGACCGTATTACTCCAAGAGATTTTAATCACTTGAGAAGGCATGAAAGAACTTTGAGGAGTTTGTCAAGAATAAAACAGTGTCCGTGTCAGGTTTTTCTATAAATTCTTTAGGATTCTAAGCTGCAAAACACTTTCTCTCTTGTATGATGACAAACATATTTACTTAAAAAATTAAAAAGGGAGGATGAAATAAACCAGAAGTGTCACTAACACTGAACAGCATGAATGAGCAAAATATCTATACTTACAGATTATTTTTCCTTCACACAAAGCAGTTTACAAGCTTTTGAGATAATGTTCCCCATCTCTATGAAGGACAATCTGCTCTCCCTCTCTTCTCCAACTGTACACACAGCCTCGAGGTTTGGTCTGCACACTTGCTTCTCAGCTCTTCCCACGCTACAGTCCGCTCTGGTTATTCCACCCAAAATGAATTCTTCGGTCTCAGCCAGCAGCAAAACCAGCCTGAACCCCATCCAGTCTGTCAAACCCAATCCTGTGTGACAGTTTCCTGCAGAAGGTCCCTGTCACCTTTTTCTCCAAGTAAATGATATGCTGCTCAGAATATTGCTAGAAAAGGGAGAGATTGGCAGAAAAGGCAAGAAGGGAGGGGAAAAGGGTGAATTAAACTTTACAGGCACTTTTTACACACTCTGAAGATGCATTCCTCACTCTCTTCCCTCTATCCATGAGGAAAAAGTTGAAACAAGTTACTTATCATTTCTATATCTTCATTATTTTTTCCAGAGGAGGTCCATGTTCAAGTGAATTCCAGTTTTACTAAATCTCAAAATGTTTGTGCCAATCTTGTGTTTCTTTTAACTCATCAATGCACTGCTCTATTTAGATCTGGTTGATGGTAGGGAGGCTCTGCAGAGGGACCTAGACAGGCCTGATCAATGGGATAAAGCCAATTATATTAGTTTCAACAAGGCCAAGTACCAGGTCCTGCACTTTGGCCACAACAACATACTACAGAGGCTTGGGGAGAAGTGGCTGGAGAGCTGCCCAGCAGAGAAGGACCTGGAGGTGTTGATTGACACCTGGCTGAACTTGAGCCAGCAGTGTGACCAGGTGGCCAAGGCGGCCAATGACATCCTGGCCTGTATCAGGAAGTGACCAGCAGAGGCCAGAGAGGTGATCTCACCCCTGTACTCAGGCCTGGTGAGGCCGCACCTCGAGTACTGTGTGCAGTTTTTGGCTCCACAGTATAGGAAGGACACTGAGGTGCTGGAGAGGGTGCAGAGAAGGGCAACTAGGCTGAGACGGCTGGAGAAGATGTCTTATGAGGAGAGTCTGAGGGAGCTGGGGCTGTTCAGCCTGGAGAACAGGAGGCTGAGGGGTGACATTGTTTTCTAGAGCTACCTGAAAGGAGGTTGTAGTGAGGCAGTTGTTGGCCTCTTCTCCTTAATAACTAGCAATAGGACAAGAGGGAATAGGTTCAAGTTATGCCAGGGGAGGTTCAGATTGGATATCAGGAAAAACTTCTTCACTGAAAGAGTGGAGAAGCATTGGAAAAGGCTGCCCAGGGAGGTGGTGGAATCACCATTTCTGAAGCTGTTCAATAAATGGGTAGATGTGGCACCTCGGGAGATGGTTTAAAGGTTACGGTGGGGTAGCATTGATGGTTGGACTTGATGATCTTGAAGGTCTTTTCCAACTATGATGATTCTGTGATTTTGAAAAAACTCTTTCTTGAAAAATTTCTAGGAAAAAAGAAGAATGTCCTCTCACAGAAAACAGTCAGAAAGATAGCAAAAAGAAAATACAAGCCAGAAGGATTGATGATACAGACTTGTGTCAGAAACTGATATGGAAGAAAGCAGTTCTTTATTTTTTAGTGGCTGGAAATGTTCGTAGTGTTAGCAGCATGAAAACCTGTGAGGATGCAATGCAAGATATGGTATGGGATTAATAAACTTTTTATAAATTCTGTTGGCTCTACTATTAAATCTTTTAAATATGTGATTCACGTATCATTCTGTATATTTTGGACAGTGCTGACAAATTCTGAAATGTGTTGACACTTGCTATATGCATTGGGCCTTGTTGACACAGAACATCAATTAGGAGCACAGAAAGATTAACTCAGCTAAATCCAACTTGGTATTATTGTCTTTCCCATTCTAAACTTAAGCCTTTATATTTTCATTAGAAATGCATATCTGAAACAGATTTAAAACATATATTTTAATGCAGATGGATTTGAGAGAAGCACTTTCAAGTCCTTACCTTAAGAAAGAAAGAACAACACTGCAAATAACTGTAGCTATAGAGAGCCAAATATCAAGACCAAGAATTGTGAGTAATCATACAGATCTTTGCAACACTGGTGCCCCCTGCATCACAAATCAATCCTTTAGAACAGTCTAACCTTTCCATTTTGATTCTCTTATTCATATTTTATTATCCATTCCTGACAGACATTTGTTGCAAGGGTCATAAAATATATGTTGGAATATATTTAAGCTATATGGCATAGGGTTTTGAGATACTAACTGCATACTTCTGGCCCAAAATCTAAAGATAGCTTTTATATATGTGCTCGAAATGATGCATCACTACAGAAACACTAACACAGTGCCTTAAAACTTATGCTGTTTAGTAAACGGTATAACACTAGAGCTGCTGGAGGCATGATGGTGATTATAACTTTACTTCTCCAAAAGAAACCATGCAAGAATATAAAAAGGTGTCTATGAGTTTTGGTTAAAGGATTGGGTAATTCAGAAACTTCAGGTTTCAGCTATGTTTCTTTTTAACTGAGAAATAGCAATACTAATACTGAGCACTTATGTAACTGTCCGTACATTCAAAGCACTAAGTGACAATACTACTAACAGTTGTGATTTATAGTGTTAGATAAAGCTTCCAGTGCACTCATCTCTGCTATTCAAGTCTGCTGTGCAGACAGTATGCAATGGGACTAGTCTTTACAAATGGATAATTGGAACATAATCAAAATGTTATTTAAAAAAAAAAATAGTTGTCACATTTGGAACAGAATATATTTCCGCGCTTTAAACTGTGATCAGTTCAAGTTGGCAAGATGAGTCACCAGCAGCAAAATAACTAGCAACAGGCAAGGAGTGCTCAGCAGGCAAGGATGTTTGTGATATGAATGTGTCGTATGGGAACAAACTGGGAATCCCTCAAATTCCTGCCTGTTTATCTGCTCCAAAGATGACAAAATGAAAGCTGTTCTTCCAGCTTTTTCAGAAGATTGTCTCTTCTAGGATTAGGCAGCATTAACTCTTTGAACGCAGTAAATAGCAAGTACCCCTGACCCCTAATCACAGAATCACAGAATCACAGAATTATCAAGGCTGGAAAAGACCTAGAAGATCATCCAGTCCAACCATTCACCTATTATTACTAGCTCCCACTAAACCATATCCCTCAATACAACATCCAGTCTTTCCTTGAACACCCCCAGGGTTGGTGACTCCACCACCTCCCTGGGCAGTGCATTCCAGTGCCTGACTACCCTTTCTGAGAAGTAGTGCTTCCTAATGTCGAGCCTGAATCTCCCCTGGCGCAGCTTGCTACCATTCCCTCTAGTTCTGTCACTGCCTACATGGGAGAAGAGGCCGACCCCCAGCTCACTACAACCTCCCTTCAGGAAGTTATAGAGAGCTATAAGGTCTCCCCTAAGCCTCCTCTTCTCCAGGCTGAACAATCCCAGCTTCCTCAAGAGGCATCCGACTTCATTCAAAGGGGAGAGGAAGGTCTGCATTGCTAGTACATTCACAGATGTCTCTCTACAAAGGGTATCCCCTGCTAACTCCACAGTTGGGTTAATCCAGTCAACACATTTACTATCTGAAATAATAAATACTTTTTTGAACTTTCTTTTTTATACTTTGATTTAATAAAGAAAGTATAGAGAATTATACATAAAGGGAACAGTTGAAAAAACTCCCTAAATCATTATATGTTGATGTCTCATACAGACCTCTAGCATATTGATAATTAGTTCATATATTAACTGAGACTGCAACAAAATCCCTGCTGCTTGAAAAACCTTGGAGAATCTCTGGCTAATTTGTGTCCTTTTTCAGCTCCTATGTTTTATAGAGATAACTCTGTGTCATTTCAGGAAGGATTTTCTTCATGTGGTCTCTAGCATGAAAAAAAATATAGCCCACATATTTGTCCTGAATTTGAAGGCAAGAATTTAGGGTAAATTCAAGGCTATGCATCTCAGAGAAACTTGACACAGTCTGAACTGAACTTCCAAGTTTTTAGTGGCTAAATTTCCATATTATGAAAATACATATGTCATTGTCTTGGAAGAACTGAGTGAATTCATATCTTATCCATCAAATTAAAAGGGAAAAAATTGGCAGTTGCCATGAAACAACTATGCTTGGTAATGTGCTTGTAGTCCTGAGAATTCAGGTTATAACATTTCACTCACTTAACTTGATATTGGGCCTAATAACTTGTGTTTGATTAAAACATAACTTCTCATCCTACTTTCATTTGAAGATTCTAATAAATGGTTGCTTTCTGTTGCATTTTTTTTTACACTGGTAAATCATTTTTATCCTTAAAGTGTGTATATTATTTTCACATTTGAAGTTTTCCAACTGCCTTTGAATTTTTCTCAAGACCAAGTTTCATGTACAGAACAGGGTCAAACGGCAAAACTTTTACTGTCTGTATTTACATATGAGAAATTGTGGATATAACTGTGGAAGAACTTCCCTCTCTCAAGACATGAATAACAAACAGTTTAATTCATTTAACTTCCTGAGAGTCATTAGCCAATCCAAAGACAGATGAAGAACTTTTTTTTTTTATAGACGTACATGTTGCCATCACCATGACAACTGAGCAATATAATGCTCCCTGTTCAGAAAAAAAAACCCTAAAAACAAAAAACCAAAACAAAACATAACCCACCAAGAAACCCTACAGGAGAAAAGAACCTTGTAGTCACCTCCCATCAACTCCAGTAGTAATTCTCCATTTCTTTAAACTTTCTCCCCTCTTTGGTTCCACTAGCTTACATATAATGTCCTAAACCTTGGGCAAACTGGAAGAAGTAGTTGCTTCAGCCAGAGGAAAACCTGACTTCATAAAAAGAAAAAAGATGTGTAAAAAAACTCCACAGTGTAACCTAAAGAAGTGGTGTATCTACTCTATGTTGGTGAGAGTGCAAAATATGGAAATTAATGACTGATTTCTTTCTTATTGTTACAATGCATTTAAATGGTTGACTTGTTTGAATTTATAACATAAAATTTTAGGTAGAAAATTTAAAAAAGGTCAGGTAAATTAGCAGGAAGCCTGTTTAACAGCACATGACCCAAATAATCAATAAAGCTCATAAAGTAAAAAAAGCATGAATCAAGAACTAGGAATTCATTTGAACAGTCACAAGAAAGGAAACATAAAAAAAAAGGTTTTGTATGCCTAATAGCTCAGTGCTGGTCCATCTAACTGACTGTTGGCTCAGTAGATAAATTTGTACAACAGCTTTGGTTGGCAGACCAAGATCACATTTGGTTTTTTAAATATATTCTCAACTTTGACAAGATAGTCTGTAGTCCAGTCTTTGTAAAAGTCAGTCAAGTTGTAACTATACTCATAAAAATAAAAAATATTCCACAGCTTTTGGAAAATCCCAACCTACCTTCATAAAATGTTAAATACAAATAAATAGAAAGTATATGGATTGCATTTAACAGTACCTGACACAGTGTTCACTCAAGAGCAATTTTGTAAACTACAGTAACAGTTCATAATCATATTATGAACATGAATGCTTTTTCCTTTCTTAAAATATTAATGACATGAAAAGATTGGGTTTGGATATAAGGTAGAAAGAGAGAAAAAAAATCTTGTATAAACTAGAGTTTTTACTGCCAAGTTCATTCCTGAATAAATGAGTTTTAGATTGCTGGCAGGGGTCCAGTGAGACATCATGTACCTTCCAGAAAAATTTCAGACTGTAAGTATCTTAATGAGACAGATGCAATCCTCTCCACAACTGCTGAATCACAATTTCATCATCCATGTAGTGAGGCGGAAAATATAAGAATGAAATTAGGAAGACCTTCTCCATTTCAATACAATAAGTCCTAAAACGTGTAATAAATTTGTGAAAGAAAATTAGCTACATAAACACTAGTGCACACTGTGTATTTAATGATTTTATTACATGTGGAAATGCAGCCCTGTACTCAACTGATCAGTTTATAATCATATATAATTTAGAAAGTATTATCATAGTTGAAATGAAATTTAATAAAATGAGCAGTGCTACTTGATGCCCAACTTAAGACACCTGAGGGTCTCATTATTTCCTTGGTTAAAAGCTCCTTTTCTACTTAGTTCAAAGTGGGTACAAAATTCTTATAGGTATATAGAAAAAAATTGAGCTTGTCAACTGATACCTAACTGAAGGGCCCTTAACAGCAAGCTATCCATAAGCTGGAGACTTTTCTGGTAAGCTGTACTCTCAGCTGCCTCAACCATGTCAGTGTTCCGGTCACTGATCACCCTCGCAGTGATGAACCTTCTAATGTCCAATCTGAAGTTTCCCTGGTGCAGCTTCATTCCATTTCTTTGTGTCCTATTGCTGTTCACCAGAGAGCAATCGGCGCCTCCTTCTCTGCTACTCACCTTGAGGAATTCGTAGACTGTGATAAGGTCATCCCTCATCCTTCTCTTCTCTAGGCTGAATAAGTCAGAGACCTCAGTTTTTTCTTGTAAGCCTTGCCCTTGAGGCCTTTCACCATCTCTGTTGCTTTCCACGGGGCATACCCGAACAGTTTTATGTCCTTCATATATTGAAGTACCCAAAACTGCATGGAGTACTGAAGGTGGACATTACAAGGAACTGAGTTAGAGCAAAGTACGAGAGCAATGTAGCATGGGACAATCACTTCTCTCAAGTGGCCACCTATGCTTTGCTTGATGCACCCCAGGTCACAGTTGACCCTTCTGGCTGTCAGGACAAACTATTGACTCATATTCAACCCAAAACCCCAGATCTCTTTCCACAGGGCTGCTCCCCAGCTTCTCATCCCCTGACTTGTACATACAACCAGGATTACCCCATCCTGGATGGATAATATGACACTTGTTAAATTTCAAATGGTAGGTGACTGCCCAGTTCTCTCATCTATTCAGATCTCTCTCTAAGGCCTCTCTACCCCCAAGGGAGTCCCCAGATCCTCCATGTAGCAGCACCACATATTTCCATACAAGAAATGCATGCTCTTGTTTGAGGGGACAAAGCAGCACCTCATATATTCTCTTAGAATTACTATTTATGACACAACATATTTTTGCCAGGTGCTGCAGGCCTGTCCCCCAGCGGGTGAGTGACTGCCCTGCCACGCTGCTGTCCCTGGCTCTCTGTGCTCCTGTTACTCCCGCAGGGTTTCTGTTGCAACTCTTAAGCAGTCAGGCCACCCGCTAAGCCAGAATGCCTTTGTCTTAATTCATATAGCAGTAAAGCACTACAAGGACCTGATTAGCATTGACAAAGTGGCTCCAACATAACTAAAATAAATTTTTAATTACTTTAATTAAACAAATGCAAATTCCCAAATGCAGATGAGTTTAAACCAGTTTAACAAAGCTCTAGTTCATTTCCATGCATGTTCTTGATTCTTCTCTTTGCCACAGAATCAGGTATCCCTTGAGGATGACAAATAAATGAAAGCTTCTGGGTGTTGAGTAAAACAATTGCATCTGCCAGCTGGTAAGATCATTCCAAAAACCAGATGAGCAGCTCAGGGCAAGAAACAAAATTGCCACTTTGAGCTGGAAAAAGGAAGCTTCACAGGTTTTGACACAAATATCGGACAACGAGCAACAACATGCTAAAAGCTGTACAGTCATGTCCGTCAGTGGGCAGGAGACTAACCTTCACTAAACTCTGGGAATCAACGGATGGATGAGCAGAAGGACTGAAAGGCAGGAATCAATGAATCTTGTAGAAACTGGCAATGGTGACCTGGCCAGAGAACTGCAACTGTGGATAAGAAGTTACCAAACCTCATAAAGAATCTATCAGCATTGGCTGAAAATCAGTAATTAACATCAGTCAGAAGACCGGTCACAAAAATGTCGGTGGTGTTTGTTTGTTTTGAGCAGGTTTGGGGTTTTTTTTAACTACCACTGACAGTAGCATCTTCTGTAGAGTGATAGTAGCTCTTTTAATTGCTGCAACTCAATTCCTTGTAACTTCCTGATTGCACTCAGAGAAACATAAGCCTTTGTTAAATCAGTTTGGCCTTGGTTAAAACAGTTTAATCAGATTTGAGGTTTGGTTTACTTTAGTTGGTGAGCAATGTTAAAAGTGAACAACTTTACTAAATAACAGCCTGTTCTCTACCATGTGTAGTTTCCTATTTGGCCATCATGAGGCATGATAATTATGGTAACAGCAGGGGAAGGAATAGGTCCTGATAGCCTCCTGCATCAATGCCTGTGTTCATCATCATTTGTGTAGAGCTTAACAACACTCTGTCTCAGATCAACAACCCACTCACTCACCCAGCTACATTCCTGCTATTTTCAAGTACTCTGCTTCATTAAACCTTAAAAGGACTCTGATTGCAGGCCACAGTTGGGAAGTGGTTAGGCACTTTTTTCTTCTCTGTAATTAATATAAGGAAGTCTTTAGAGTCTTACTCTTACAGTTCCTAAGTAGTTTCATTTCAGTTTACTTTTTTCCTAGGAGGAAGGGCAGCTCTTGCTTTCTCTACCCTGTGTAGAGATTGATACTGAGTACTCTCTCTGCCCTTAAATGTAGGAATGGAGATATTTTTACAGTATTTACTGTACCAATTAATGGCCAGTGTAGCCACAGGTGAGTTAACAGATTACACAAGGCAATGAGACAGTTCTAAATAATTTTCTCATTTTGAGTAATACTTGCAGAAGTCAAATCCTGTAGGAATAAACAGACTTGACAGATAACATATATGCAATATCCTAGTGCACAAACCTATTGTTTACACACATAACTGCATATTGGATTTTTGGACAGTTGAAAAATCGCATAAAGATATTTACTGTTTTCAAGTTTTTATAAAACAAAGAATATCAAGCTACATATAAATACTTAAAGAAACAAAGTAAATACATCATTAAAATTTTAAAATAAATATCTAGTAATAGTGAGGGTCAGCATAATAGTAGATTTCACTGAAATGAAAAGTTTCAGAGATCTCTGCAATTAACCACTATTTATATATAAGCTTACTTGTTAAAAAGTGACTTGCTAGGTATTACAGACCAAGTACACTTTTCACTAGGAATTCACCTGTGCAAGTGCTAATAACTCTGTCTCTCTTCCAGTAAAGGTACAATGACATAAATAGGTCCACTGAGATCTAGCGCTGAGGAATGACCTCTGTATTTAAGAACAATTTATCTGCCCAGCCCCATTCTCCTTGCTCAAAAGGCAGTAGAAATTATTCTATCCTGTCGGCTGTATTTCTGGGTATTTCCCATGTGACCCCCAGAGTAAACATAAAACTAGAGTTTGAGGATACCAAACCACTCCCCCTCCGGAGCAAGGGAAAGAGCCCAAATGCAATATATCCTCCTTCTCCTCAGGTAGAAGGCAATGCTACAGGCCTGTAGTAAACACATACTGTCTCCAAAGATGGGAAAGAATTAGGGAAGATGTAAGCAGGAGCTATATTTTCTCTTGAAGTAGAAGCTCATGAACATGGAATATGACCAAGCATTTTATTTCTTCTAAAATGAAAGCAGTTGAAGTTTTCTATTTTCTCTTGTTCTTATTTTATTCCTGACAAAAGATATTACTCAAACTCTACCTACTTATTTACTCACAGAACTTTCTGATGTTAATATCTGCCCAATACTGTCTCCCAGAAAACTCAATTGTGATTCCTCTCAGAAGCCTCTGTCTGCTACTTCCTGCCTCATGTTCTTCAGGACTCTAACCTATTTGGTAACATTTTATATTAAACATTTTAGCAAGAGCTCCACAAAAATTAATTGCAACAGAAAATGGACATGTGATTTCTAAACAAAATTATTATTAAACAATAACAGCTTGAATGCATTTAGTAAAAGGATTGAGCATGTGAAAGTACTGGATTCTAACCAACTCTATAAAGTGAAAGGGTGAAATCATCTCTCAAAAGAAGTCACACTAGCTAACCTTGCTTTCCTTTCTCACTGGGGTTTATTATAAGGCTTCTGATGAAAATATTTTGATGTGCAATGCAATTTCTGCTCCCTTAATTTCACTGTGCTATCTTTTTTCCACATACCAGCAACTGCCTGTATTTTTCCTTCTTCCAAAGATGCTACTTACTGAGAACTTGAATTCGAAACTGCTTATTTCTAATTTTGAGGTACAGTGGGACTCAGCTAGGTAGACTGTGAAACAATAGGACATGCTAAAAACTGACAGACAGAAAAACAACTATTTTTTAATACTGAAAATATTTTTGATTTTATTTGCAACTTGAAAAGGGTTTTCAACAGTATATGAGATCACCAGAAAGCACAAAAAAACCCCAACTAGTTAGCAATGATATAAAGAAAAATGAACAAGTCAAGCAATCAAGTTAATTATAGACATCACAGAAGACTGACAATAGGAAGGAAGCCTCTATTACTGAGAAATTAGCTGCTCTCTACGAAGCAAAAATCAAAAACCATATTACATAGTCCTATTACCCATGCCAATTTTTACTCCTCAACTCCAAATAAGATTTCTACTGCTAATGCTAAAAGTCAAGGTCAATTTGCTTGATTCTACAAAAAAACCTCAAGCCAGTATGGTATTCTTTTCTAGGATATATCAAGCTAGTACAAACTAAGCTAAAATACTGAGTTTAGGACCCATAGAAATAAATGGAAGACAAACTTTGCCTGATGAAGCTAATCCAAGATGAAGACTATAATACTATAATCCTAGTTTTAAAACATTTTATCTGGAACAAGGAAATCTGTAAATAACCATTGAACTATAACCTATAAGCATGTCTGTAACAGCAGAGTTGAAGTTTAACCAACCAATTCATGAATTTTAAAGAGTATGGTATAGTCTTTCTTT
The DNA here is from genome assembly GCA_020800305.1 of Porphyrio hochstetteri. Lineage (NCBI taxonomy): Eukaryota > Metazoa > Chordata > Aves > Gruiformes > Rallidae > Porphyrio > Porphyrio hochstetteri. The sequence goes on from CM036905.1 coordinate 39,466,167, forward strand.
TTTCCTAGGATGTTTACCTTTCCATTCAGAAACTGAAGGGCAATTTTCAAGACAAACTTTGACAAAAATAATTCATATGATTCTTGAAGCAGACTTCTTTGAAAGGAAATAAAGATACTTTTAAATGCTGTTTTTTCCAAAGAAGAGAATTTTAGACCTCCTGGGGATCTACCTGAACAATCCACAGACAAGCAAATGACACGATTAATTTTGGCAACAGAATGGAAATACAGCAATATGTTAAAGCATTTGAAACCACAGACTTGCTAGTCAGTAATAAGCAGGGGAATTATTCCTTCACTATTATTTTAAGTATGACACAGATATTTTATTCTCATCCAATAACATATCACAATACAGCATCTTTAAGGCAACCAGCCACCACCACTGAAATCTGAATAAAACAAATATACTATTTTTCTGTGAAAATAACTTCTGTCACTATACTTTTCTTTTAGTTAATTGCATTCTAAATGTCTTGGCAAGAATTTTATAGTAAGCAGAATTTTATAGCAGATTCATGAGGCAGCTTTAATAAGATCATTCAAGCATTTGTTCATATGAAAGTTCATCCAAAAGCATCAAAATTCTAAGCCAATATCAAGATACTTATGATTAAGGCATACATGCAGGCATACTACCACTTTTTATACTTACTCAGATTGCCAACTTCACAGTGCATATATTAGTGTTGTCCTTGTATGTCACTTGCATTCAGTCCCTAGAGTTAAACTAATTTGGCTAACATCCAGCTACAAATCACGTAGTTAAAATTATCATTCCCTTGGTGAATATTCATTGGATCAGAAAGGAAATATAAAATGAAAGATGATTATAAGCAACTTGTCACTACTTGAGCTTTAACCTAACTTTGTTGTTATGCACAAATGACTGGTTATTTTCCATTCATGGGCAATAATCTCTGCACTATTAGTAATTAATAGATAAACAAACTTTCTACATAAAACAAATGACTACTGAATGACACTTTCCAGGCTATGCCCCCTAAGAACTGTGAGTGAATGAATTATAAGAAACAATTATTTTTAAAAGCTGAAAACACTGTGACTAGCAAGAAGAAAGGAAGGAAGAAGTAACACTTTCTGATAAAACCCTCAAGGAAAACAACAAAAAAAATACATTTAATTGACAAAATATTTGCTAAAATCTATGCAATAGCAATTGAAGAAAAAAACAGTAAGTTCTGATAGCCTATTCCTTCCTTAATTCAAATTACTGAAGCATCATCATGTCTAAATATATTAAATCCTATATTCTCTTTTGCTTAAAAAGGACAAGTATTAATGACATTCAGACAAGGGCATGCCAGAATTTTAGCTTCATATTTATCCTTTTGATGCCACTGAGAGTGGCAGATGCAACATGCTCAAGCTCTCAATACAACAATGTCAAATACACTGTTTATTTCAGACAAAATTTCATTGATGGGTGGGATGGAATACCATAACTACCACCACTGGTTAGACATTTGATTCTTGCAAAATCATAGAATGGTCTGGTTTGGAAGGGACCCCAAGGATCACAGAGCTCTAACCCCCCTGCCACAGGCAGGGCCACCAACCTCCAGGCATGGTCTAGATAAGGTTGCCCAGGGCCTCATCTAACCTGGCCTTGGACACCTCCAGGGATGGGGCATCCACCACCTCTCTGGGCAGCCCATTTCAGCACCTAAGCATTCTCTCTGTAAAGAATTTCCCCCTAATATCTAATCTAAACCTTCCCTCCTTTAGCTTTAACCCATTCCCCCTTGTCCTGCCATTGTCTACCCTTTTAAAAAGTTGATTTCCCTCCTGTTTGTATGCTCCTTTCAGGTACTGGAAGGCTGCAATGAGGTCCCCCAGTAGCCTTCTCTTCTCTAGGCTGAACAAGCCCAGCTCCCTCAGCCTCTCTTTGTAGGAGAGGTGCTCCAGCCCTCTAATCATCTTTGTGGCCCTTCTCTGAACCCTCTCCAACAGTTCCACATCCTTCTTGTATTGGGGGCCCCAGATCTGGACACAGTACTCCAGATGGGGCCTCACGAGGGTAGAGTAGAGAGGGACAATCACCTCCCTGTCCCTGCTGGCCACCCCTCTTCTGATGGAGCCCAGGATACCATTAGCCTTCTGAGCTGCAAGTTTGCACAAGTTTCACCAGAACCCCCAGGTCCTTCTCAGCAGGGCTACACTCAAGGAGCTCTTCTCCCAGTCTGTGTATATATATATATCTGGGATTCCTCTGACCCTACACTTTGCTGTGTTGAACTCTAGTAGGTTCACCCAGGCCCACCTTTCAAGCTTGTCAAGATCAAATATTAATATAATATGTGAGGATTCTTCAGATCCAGGTCTAAAATCCTCTCCTAGACAATATATCCCAATGAAAAAGACTGTTATCAAGGGGTGGGTTTTTTTAAAAAATTTAGCTATATTGAAACTTCTTAGACAAAGGGATCAGAAACAACTTTTGTCCTGAAAGAAACCTGATTATTTTTCCATGCAGCACTATTCTGGTGAAAGGCATTTAAGTACATCTATGAATAATAGATATAACTAAGAAATAGTGCAGATGTCCATTTCATCAACTTGAAGAGATGATCTTTAGCACAATAAAACTCTACAGATATATTCCTTTATTGGTTATACTCACTATTTGTGCGTTATTGTTTGTGTTGGGTTCTAGGGCTTTTATACTTTTTTATTATTTTAATAACAGTCTATGTTCCTAAAGGTTGAGAAAAAATATATTACTTGTCTTCAGGTTGCATATCTAATTTCTGATAATTTAATATAGGTCTCTGTGCTGATCATACTGCTAATTTTGGATTACAGACATAAAGGTAATTGATTAATTAATAGTCTAAATCTTTCACCACAGGTTGAATAATATGACTGGATAAGTTTTCAAAGGCTTGTATTTAATATAGTGAAAATAAGATACTGAAATGGTGGTATGTACGCACAAATCCAACATCATCAAAACAAGCCAGTGATGACTCAAGGATTGACTCCCACAGAATTTAAATTAATTTAATCAAGCCATTACATCTAGGTACTATTCTGCCTCTTCCCTTCCTCAGAAATCCCAGTCCTGGCTCTACTCTTCAGGTTTATGGCATTTGATTATCTGGAGTGGGATCACATCACAGCTACGTCAGTACACAGCTATTTTATTGCATATTTACAGAGGTATAGGTGTTGGCCCCAACACATTAAGTCATTACCAGAGACGATTTGGCAGACCAAAGAAGGTAACTCACCAGTTCTTCCACCACAATACATACTCTTTGCCTGTTCAGGAGTGGCCACAACATGCACTTGTCCAGAAACCTGTCCATATGTAATGGGTCTTCCTCCTCCTTCTCCTCAAGGCTTCTGGAATTGTCATGCTTGCTGCTGCTTCCTAGCTCATGGGTCCTCTTCCAGAGACACCAGCACAGACAGAAGAGGAGGACCAGGCTTCCAGCAAAGGCCCAGAACTACCACTGATGCAAGAAAGTAAAGAACAGCACTCCCATGCCCACCCCACTCAGCTCTTGGGCACTCTGCTCTACCTTTTCAAGCAGCCAGCCAAGGTTAGCCTACCACATCAGCAGAGGTTTGTCATCTGCCTCCTGGTTCTCCACATAAGCTACGCACATTTGTCACATACCAAGAAAGTTAATGGCTGGAGCCTCCAGCCCCCCATTTGTTCTTCACTCACCACATTTACAGGCAGCTTTTAAAAAAGCTTCATTGACATCTTTGCCCAGCGTAAATGTCCCAGAGGGAATGGAGTCTCATGAACAGGGCAGGTGGTTACTGTCCAGGTGGTAACACAGTGTCTGTTGCAAGCCTCCTTGAAGCAAGTGGCCTGTTTGGCTGCCATGCTCTCTCCCTTAAGCTTGCACTTTGGCCTCCGCACACTGCTGGTAAAAGTGACCTCTTCCTACTCCAGGCTGATGAATGTGCCTGAGTTCTCTTGCTGCACCACCTGGGTCATCTCAATGTAGAGGTGTGTCTCAAGGGCGCTGTGCACCTTGAGCCCGTAGAAGCATGTGGAGAGCAGCACTGCTAGCTTGCATGTGGATGATTGAGGCACAGCAATACAGGCTGCTGTCATCAGCTTCTGGAGTCAGAAAGCGGTTTTTCTGCACATCGAGGTATGAGTCAGTGCAGAGGGTTTGTAGGAGGCTGGCCAGTCAGGCAAAGAGCTCCTGAGCAGAAAACTGTGATGGTAGTCCTTCCTTGAATGGCTAAAATGTGGCAAAAGAGCTCAAAAAGTTCAGGGAGAGAAAGGGTTTTCCAAGCCCCTGTCCCAGGCAGTCAAAAGGAGCCTCCCGATGACAGGCAGCTCTGACTCAGTGGGGGCAGAGATGAGAGGGAAGACAAACAGGATGTGGCACATCAGACCGGCATGGCGCAGCAGTTTGTGTGGGGAGGCCACAGGCAGCTCTTCTAATGGCCATCACTGTCCCAGAAGAACCACAACCAGCTATTGTCTCCACTTGGCATAAAGCTGTTGCCAGAAAGAATGCAGCAACCCAAGCAAAGTGTCCACTGAAAGATGGAGCAGTCTAAGTCTCTGTGCTTTCTCACAGATTTTTCACTGCTGTAAAGCTATTGCAGTTTCGACTTCTAAAGACTGACCCTACTTCTAGGAAATCTTAAATGCTCAGCTGTGTCTCAGCTTACTTATATACTCAGATGTGGAGGAAGACTACATGATGTAGTGCTTTCCTCTCACCCTTGCACCTCTTGGTTCTCTCAGCCAGTAATATAGCTTATAAAGCCTGAATGCATAGCAACACATTTCCTAAAGGGGTCATATTTGTCATGGATTTCCCAAGCCCAAATATGTGTATAACAGTGAGTCTAACACTTCCAGAATGCATCAAACACTCTTTCCATGCCCAAATCAGTTGCATATCAAATGTATAGCAGGTCCAATTTTTTTCAGAAAGAGCAGGTTCATCAGTCATGGGTGAAATATGTGTTGTAAGCAGGATATAGAATCATAGAATCATGGAATGTGTTAGGCTGGAAGGGCTGCTTTCAAGCACATCATCTCCTAACCTGTATGGATAATGGGGGATTGTTCTGGGAGCATCACCATAATGCAGCTGTGAAAGACACCCATGCATCCTATTTGCTTTCAAGAACAGAAAATACCACTGCAGTACTGCACACAGACCCAGCCATCCATTCTGAGGCAATTCAGAACACATGACAAGGAGAGGTAACAAAAGTCATACTCTGTTTCAGAAAAAAAATTAACAGGATTTGGTTTGTTTACAAAGACAGAAGACTGTATGATATATACTGGGGGGGGGATGAAATTGAAGCAAAATTCGGAAAGAAGTGTTTATTGCTCCTTGGAAATGCTGTGAGGATAGAAAAATCTAATACAGGACAAAAGATTATAAAGTTATCATTAACAAATTTAGCCTGGGATTAAATAAACTCTGTAATCATTCAGAAATAAGAGCTCTCAAATATGAAAAGGCAAAAAAGTCTAACCATTAACAAGATAAAACTTGAGACTTATTTTTTAAGTATACAATGTTGATGCAGGAGGTAGCCTGAGACAGAATTGTATGAAGCAAATGGTCTATTTTAGCCTCCTTTTCCCAAATGTATGGGGAGAGAACTTTCTAGTATTGCCCTAGAAATGCCAGTACATTACTGATCAACACACTTTGTGATAGTACCAAATTGCATTCATTCTCATCACTTCCTTGGAAATGCAGATACTATGTTATTTGATGAGCACAATTTCAGCTTCCCTAAATGCCCTATTCAGACAGGAACTTAAGGAAGAATATCCAGTTATTTCATCAAATAGTAGTTCTTCTGGTGGATTCTCAGATAAGTGAAAATCAGCTGAAATATTCTCCATTTTAAGAAGTGGAAGCAAGTTTTATACAGCTGGCATCTCACGTAGCAAACACACAAATAATGAACTAGATACAACTGTCACTCCTGAGTCACCACTGTACACTTCCCACATATTTTTAGACATCGTTGATTTACGATACGGTAGACTAACATGCTGCAAGTCACAGAGGTAGCTGTAGTATCTTCCTGTAATCTAATCACATTGGCAAACTGCAGAACTTTTATCAATGTTGCTGAGCAATTATACTTGTCTGCCCAGTGAAATCAATCTCTGCCACGAGTAGATTCACCAGTGGAAAAAGCGCTTTGCAGCTGAACACAATCCTGCAACTGCAGTACTAATCTGGCATATGCTTTTGAGCAAACAGCAATACAACTTAACTCTAATAATTTTCATCAAACTTTTAATATTCTTTCTTCCTCTTTTTTCTTTTTTTCCTAATTAATATGAACTAAAGAAAAAATGAAAAACATATAGTGTGTGACAACAATGGTGCTTTTATGGTCCTGACTTTGAACTTAGACTTTTGGGAAAAAATTACTATATAGTAATATATAGTGAAAACAGATTTTTAACCCACTACTTTCATTAGTGAACATTTTCTCTCCCAATGTGAGAGCATCCCTGGGAGTTTACCAATGGAAGTCATGATGCCTATATGTTTCTTGGCAAGTAAGCATTTATGATTATTATGGTCCTACTAAAGGAAACCAGTAACATTGTTTAAAACAATGTTTTTTAGGAGCCTAACAGTGGTAATTTCTATACAAAAATGAACTTGATGTTAACAGTTTTTACTGATACTATCTATCTTCATTGTGATAGGACTGGATATTGAAGCTGTTACTTTCCAATATTTGTCTGTATTTCATCATCTGACATTTCAGTTTTCAATCAGAAGGAAATGGACATGAATTATAAAAATGCAATATACGCAGGCATCACTCTCACAACACAGATTGTTTATTTTAATCAATGTCACCTAGTGATATGCCCGCACTTGTCAGCATGGTTCTTTTTTTACCAGCTTCAACCCTACTCCAGCCACCTCTTGATTGCATCCTTGCTCTTTTCCTACAGCATATACCCTGATTAACACCATTTATTTCCAGAATTAGGAACAAATAACATATGTTACATGGGGTCATGTATTAAAAATGACTGGTGCTACAGCTATTTTAATTCAGTCTATCACAAATTACTGCAGCGTGCAAGACAGCAATTTTGCTTCCCAGCCACAGTCAAACAAGTGTTACAAAGGCTTAACTCCCACAACGATAGTGGGATGACACAAAAACAGTGTCTGAGTGTCTGCTATTATGGTCACTTTGTCAAATTATTTACTAACTGAAAGATGTCTACTGATAGTGTAAGGGAGTAAAGATGGTATTTATGCATACAGTTCCTCTACGACAAGTTCATATAACAAGGCAGCATTTGGTGCTCTTTGCTCTATCACAGAGGCTACCAATAAACTACTTGCAAAAAACTAAACCACCCTCAAGGATGAGCCTAACTGATTAAGGCCACCGTACACATAATCCAGCATTACTGATGCTGTGAATAAAGAAATACACCTTCCAGTGACGTCAATATTCTTTTACAAATATTCCATCTACATACACAAATTATGAAAAAATGCATGCATAAATAGTCAAAGCGCACAATCTGATTTGCCCCTTTCAACTAGATTAACATAACAAGTTTAAAGGCTAGCCAACCTCAACATATAAAAGTGACTACAATTATTACAAAACTGCTTTGCATCAGAATATAAAATAACAGAGAACCTTTCCCGCTTACAGTTTTAATTTGTTTTTATGCTTGTCAGATCCGAGTTTGATCAAAATTGCTGCAAACAAAAGACTAGTAAATCTATGGTCCACTGGACAGTTATTAAAATGTCAATTTATTTCACTTGCTTAGTTTTATTAATTATATTCACAATACTAATGAGGAACACTAAGCTCTTTCCTTGGAATAACTCATTCTAAGTGAATGCTTATGTAACATAAAACAAAACCACCTCGTTTAAACTTTGGGCAATAAAAAAACTTGACACATCCAAACATTAACTACTGTTCCCAAATCTTTAGAAAATATGGATAAAGCATGATAATACTTCTATTATTACTATAGCATCATTATAGTACATCAATAATTTTAGTAGCTTGAGGTATTAAAGTAAAAACAACATATTCCTGTGGTGAGAGCATTTGAGCTGTTTCCAGAAAGATTCCTCTGTTCCTAAATATAGCTTGTAGATGACTTTCAGGACTTTTTATTTCACATGATAAACTCAATAGCTAACTACACTTAAATCAATGGTACTCTGTCACATTCCCCTTTTCTCTAAACATTCAGGAAGTCATGGATCAAACTAGCTGTCTGATATAAGAGGTCAACCTATCTGCTTTTATAACCTACAGAGATTTCTAAGTGGGCCTTTAGATGCCAATTAGTAAAAAAAGCAGCATGCTGGTGCTCTCTGGTCAGCTCTTAACAGATTTAATTTGTTAATAGGAAAGGAGAAATAATAGTGGTTTCATCTCTCTGAAAGATAGATCTGGTCCAAATGAATTCTGAAAGAAAAAAAAAAAAGAAAAGGAAAAAAATAATAAAGAGAAAAGGAAAAAAGGAGAAACGGAAAAAATGGAAAAGAAAAAAAATAAGAAGGAAAAAAAGAAAAGAAAAAAAGAAAAGAACAGAAATTTGATGTAGACATGTAAACACACTACCAGTTGAAAAGCTGATGATTCATGAAGACCAGCTCATGCAAGCGTTGAGCCAGACAAGAGATGACAGCTACTTCAAATCTCACAAGGCCAAATTTGGTGGGCTTTTTTCTTCTCATCTTCATTATGAATAAGACTTAAGTTTTAAAATACTAATAATAATTAATAAGAGCATACTAGTTGGTGACTGAATGTTTTGCTTAACTTTAATTGTAGTGTTCCCAAGACATATCAAAGACCTCATAGGACTAAAATAGAAGAAATTTTATTCATCAGAGGGCTGCAAAATAAATTATTGATCACTTCTGTGGTTTATCATATTTTTATCTTTAAAATACTTATATATTTTTACTTCTTTACTATTATTCCAAAGAGAAAATCATTACACTGTCTCTATTCTGATACACTGTTTCTATCTTTTCTCTATTTTGAGGACATACATCCAATTTAGCCAGTCCTGTATTGCCTATGTAAAATGAAATTAACCCAACAATCCATTTGTTTTGTATGATGTACAGTTAGTCTTTAATTGTAACTTTTGTCAATACTCTATAAACTGCTCAACACACAGGAAAAAGGCTTGTCCTTGGTTGAAGGGCTTGTGGTCTCAGAAGAAACTAGCATGATTTGACGATGAAGGCCACAAAAGGAAAACTGAACAATCAATACCACCACTGCCTCAACACAGAAACACACATACACACATTTCTTGTGGACATTGCAAAACCCAAATTTTTTAGTGCTGCTGAAGCAGAAAAAGGACAGACTGCCTTTTATTTAAAGATTCCACTGGGAAAATGCTTTCTGCCTCAGGCAGAGCAGATACGCCTACTCCAGTACAGGATTCCAGACAATGTTGGAAGAAGTAATCAAGGCCATCTTTGAGCATATGAATCTGCTTTCTTTTTTCCTGAAAGCAGGCAGGGAAACTATCTTCTCAGCCTACACTACAGATGTAGATCCATATGTATCTTTCTTCTCTTCGGTATTTGGAGACTTTATTATTATCTGGTTTATTATCAGAGACAGGCATATTTGGCATGCTCATTATGCCTTCTGGTATTCTGATCAAGACTGACAGGTCTTGACCACAAGATCTAGAGCAAGAGAGCTGCCCTCTGCAATGGTCCTGACGTTCTGGTCTCCTGATCATCTACAGCTGGTGACACGGTGTTTTTGCCCCTGGCACAGGCAAACAGGCTTCCTTTCCAGGGAAATTAGGACATGTCTAAAATAGATCAGGGATGTAGCTGGGATGTGCACCTCTTTCACAGTGGAGATAGTCCCCATGACTCTACTTTAAGAACAAGATTGGACTAAGCAGCACACCGTGTTGAAAGTAGAACAGATTGTGACTATGCAAATAGTAAGCTGTTGAGTCTTCAGCAAGAAATCAGTGTTGAAAAATGATTTTGGCCCTGAGAAAAATTGTGCTTATTGGCATTAAGACTGGCACAGGACAGAAACTGTGGCAAATGAAAGGGTAACAATATTTCACTAGGAAGAAGAAGAAAATATACCCATGTGGTGAAGGCTCCTAAAGATAGTTTTGTGGGTTTGCTTGCATTGTAACCTTCAAGGCACCAAATGCATTTATTTTAAAGCAGTAATGCAAACATTTATTTCAGCACACTGAAAGAGCAATCTCATACTATTACTATACTGTAGTAAAGTTTAATCCATACCATCCTCAGCTGTGGCAGTTCTGATAATACATAGAAGTATGTTATCAATGCCTGGAAAACAGCAGGGAAGCAGCTAGTCAAAATAAAGCATGTCAGTTCTGCAGTTTACATACAAATATGATTGAATTTCTTCTCCTATATTATTATAACTGCTCTGCTACAGCAAATGCTTGGGTCTCATAATGACAACATGGGCACAAAAATAAAAAAGAAAATTAAATAAAAGCAGGATGACCTAGTAACAAGAACAAAAAAAAATTCTCCTTCTCCCTGTTACTAAAAGATGGTATTTCATCAACAACTGCGTGCTTTGAATTTGAGTCAAACTACCTTGAAAGGCCCTTGACCAAAGGCAATTACAGTCAGTGACTGGCAGTTATTTTATGCAGTTTAGTATTTTCAAATTTGAATCATTCTTTTCTATTCATCCAGAGTCCAATAATTCTATATTAAAATAAAGTGCTAATAGCATCATGCTAAGTATGCTGGCTTACAGCCAAAGAAGTTCAAGAATAAAAGTGTTCCTGCTCCCTATTTACCTGGCACTTAAATGTAAAGTTCTGCATTCTGCATCTTATTCAGTTCAAAAAACATATTACAACTGCAAACTGAACTAACAGTTCTGTTCTGAGTTTCCATTAATATTCTTTTACTATGAAAGGGTTCAAAATTCACCCATGAAAATATATTCCTGGGAGGCATCAGGTATCATATGAACAATGGATATTTGTTGCAGAAAGTGCCTGAGGACATGTTTTTTAAAATCATCTCTGAAAACTAAGCATATATTTGAGGAAGGGCAGTCTGACAAAGGAGCCTTCAGTGGGGCGCAGAACCTTCACTCACTCCAAGCACTCGCTGGGAGGTGGCTGGAGTCCCTGACAGCAGCAGCAGCCTTGGCTTCTGCCCAGTGCAGTCACAGAGCCCCGATAACACGTCTGCACGGCAGTACAGATGGATCCCCTTCAAACATATGTCCCTAATGTGAAAGGCTGTAGTCCTCTTATACTCTAACATAAGCTTTCCACATCCTGTTCCGTTCTACAATGAGGAACCAGATTTATTTTGCTTCCTTCTGCCATATGCGCTTCTGTAGAGAAAAGAGGATTCGTCCTAGCAAATGAGCACATCATAGAAGAGGAAAAATATTAGTCTCATTTCTCTCTCTCTCTCTCTCTCTCTCTTATGCTCAGACCTGACAGAGAAAAAAAATCACATTAAATACCAAGTGTTCACTGTAGAAGTCTCTATGTGATTTTTTTTTTAAATGCATATTCATGCTTAAACTTTCCAACCATTTAATACAATCATTAGAATTTTATAATGGTCATTTGACATTTTCTAGCCATCTTAAGCAATGTGTTTAAGGAAAAGCAAAATATTTTTGATACGTGTTCCAAAACCATGTTCTTGCAGCTTTTTCTCCAAAGTACTATTTAAAGCCATGTTGTCATTTCTCCTTAAGTTTTATCAAGCTTTGCAAATCTCCCACTGGAACCTAAGCACTATCCTACTTATTGGAGGATAAGTAATTACAGAAAATGGTTCCAACTGCTGCTATAATGAACAAAAATTTCCTAGTCAAAGTTTTCAAGTTTCTTCTGGTGAATAGTTGCAAGTGAACTGTTGCAATAGCGAATCATCTTTGCAACAAGTGATTTGATAGATCCTTGCAACAATCCTACCACAATAATCTATACATAAACTCAGTAATTGCTTGTTTTCTTGTGGAAGGGTGTGTTACAGTGTCAGGAAACTGAAATGCACAAAATTATCTTTTAATTCTCTTCTTCTGCCCACGCTTGAAGGCAACTTTAATTTATTTTATATTACAAGAGTAACCAAAGTCAATTATTATGCCAAAGAGCACTTTCTAGTGTTCATTGCATTGTTTCCTCATTAAATCAAAAATAGTGACAATATCAGGACAACAGGTTGGCTTTACATCATAGCAAAATCACTTCTTGACCTAAAAGAAGTCTGCTTGGCCAGATTAAACCAGCTTTAAGGCCAGATTGTACAGGTGTTTGGCACAAAACCACTACTCCACAGGATCTAGCTAAGAAGGCTTCTGAGGGAGAAAGAACAGAAGGTAGTTACCAGATTGATGACAGAATAGAAAAATGTCTCCCATGGATAAAAGTCTAATGAAATTTTGGCTGTGCACTAATCAGAGAGGAGCATGCATGTTTCTGTGTTTGCAACGCCAAGCATCCAGAACTATCTTTTGTGCAGGCTCTCTGACTGCCAAATCTGACACAATTTGTTTCACGAGTACAGGAGTTGGAATGTGAAACACCAATTACCAGAACAGGAAGATACCCTTGGGAGTAGTTATTAAATATGCATGTATATTCATGAATACTTCACACTTCTCCACTGACCACACTACATGAACATCCAATAAAATATGTAAGAGTTCATGAAAACTGCATGAATGACAATGAACATCAAATGAGACATTTTGTATCACTTTTTGATACGGGACATCTAGACCTTCAGGGATACTCTCTCACTGTCAGAGTCCTCAATATCTGTCTTAGAAACTCTGAATTATCCTCTGTAGGAATCTGCATTGTACCTTAACAGGCTGTATAGACAATACGTAACAACCAAGTCACAAGATTACAGTAGGTTAACATAAACATGCATGAATACATCTGCAGCACAAGGTATCATCCTTGCAATCATTTCTCCAAAAATTTCCCACTCTCCCCCATGGTTTTTAATTAAAAAATGGTCTCAATATATTCGAGGCAAAATTCAACTACCCCACTTTTTCAAATGTAAATATAGCTCCTTTATTAGTAATAACATGGCACTTCCACCCTGTTATGACAAATACACCAAGTATTTATGAGTAAGTCAGCCTCATACTTGCTTCTGACTTTGCTGACTGCTCTCAACCCTGTGTTCTTTTCTTCGGACTCTGAAAGGTGCCAAATCCACTAAAAGTTCTAAAAGGGAGTTCTTAGACATGCCCAATAAATTTACTTAGAATGACTCAATAAAATGTCTTTTTGCATGGTACCATCTGGAAATACGGATCTCATTAATAGGTCTACTTTTATGTCTATTCTGAGATCTGAGACATTTTTCTTGTTACACTGATCTTTCCTTTGTCTACCCTCTCAAAATTATGTTTCAGGCTTTCCTAGAGGAATACAATTGACTTGTCCATAACTTCCCAATGCATGATCCTATAGATAAATCACACAAATTAGACAACTGACCACATTGTAAACTCATTTGTTATAGATCAGTTGCAATAAATTTAAATGCATGGAGAACCTTGCACTGACCTAACTAATTTGATTTAAATATCCATGTAATTTAGATCAGCATCATTTCTTTTTGAGGGTGGGCCTTAAATAGACATTTCTTTCCATTCAATGTAGGCATTCTCTGCATGAAACATGTAATTTCTCTGTTTGTAGCAGGACAAATATCCTTTATATAGATTTCATTTAACTCCTCTGAAGCAGGTGAAAACTCTCCATTGACTCTGAATAGCTTTGAATTAGTTCTTTGGTGGAATATATGCCTCCATGAGCTAAATACAAAAATAGTATATTTCAAACTTATTTATCTCTCTGATGTACAATATACTGTTCTTGGTCTCTCATCTCAAATAAATCCCAATTATCTTTCTTTCCTCTTCCTATGCCTGTTTAAAGCAAACAATTTTAAATCTTTTTTTTCTTTGCCTTTAAAAGCTTATTTTCTGCTCCCTACTCAGTTGTTGTGCCATTTCTAACACCGTGTGTTATTAAAAAATAGCTGCATTTAATCCTGAAAACAAAGTTTCTTTTCTTCTCTGTTATTACATATAAAGCAATGTTGACAGATGGATCAAACTGTTTGCCCTCAAATGCCATTATGAGTGGATAATGAAGAAAAAAATGTGCAACTTAGATTAGACTAGTGGGCTGAAAACAGGTTATTCTAGTAGCAATTACAGAAAACTTACTTATTTACATATAAATAGCTAAGAAATTTCAACACAAAATGTACCTTAAGACATAAAATCAGAAGTTCAGTAAAACAAGGCTTAGGCGCATCTCAGTGCTTGGTGAGGCGATTACAACAGCCATGCATCTAACAGAGGCTGGATAGAAAACCATTATAAAGTCTTTATTGAAAGAGAAAGAACCATGGAATTTATTTTTTTTTTTAGAAGTACTCCCACAACAATCAGGGTTCCAATATCATGAATGCCTGCCTTTCCATTCAACTCTTTTTGAAAGGTTCAGTTCTAATATTACCCAATTGTGCTTATACAGAGAACAATATTGAGACTGTAGTTTGAACACACTGTACCTCTACTTCTCCCTAGAAATACCTTAATTATAGCCCAGGGCTGTCTGCTAGATACCTATAAGTTAAGTCAGTGGTCCCTAACTTTTGGTAGATTCACTAGAGAAGGATGCCAATGATCTAAATGTGTCCAAGTTCAGCTTCTTTGCTCTGTCTTCAGACTGTTGCTGCCGCCTCAGTTCCTGTCCAGCCCACCCTGAGGGTGTAAAAAGCCTGGGTATTTATTCCATGCCATCAAGATTACATCATCAATTATGAGCTACTGAGCTAAGATGTATATTCTGTACCTAAATGCTAAACATATTTAACAACACTATGTGAAGGAGGGCAAGGAGACGGTATCTCACTCTACATATGTCAGATGCCTCAAAGATACTCATCTCAATCGGAAATAGAACACTAATTCTGCCGTTATGGTATTTCTGTTTGCCTATTTTCTTTAAATTTTATTAAAACTGGACTAAGTTTTCAAGATAGAAATTGTATTAAGCTTTTTGTTTTGCTTAGTAAGCCCTGAGATTTGTGGTTTAAGAAACAATGATTCCTTCCTTTAATAAATAGCCACGAAACAAGTGAAAAGCATTTTTGCCATATATTCTGTGAACATCTGGATTGAATATTTCTCCTCAAACCCAGGAAGAAAGATATATTTCAAGGTGAGTAAATCTGGAGAAAAATTATCTCAGGTTTCATACAGTTTGTCATTCTACTATGGCTTTTAATGGAATAACATCACTCCACAGTCTTCCTGAAGACACTGGGGTAGAAATAGGAAAGTAAAAGAAAATATTGAAGGGACCTATAATATCCCACTGTATCTGGATAGCTTTAACCCACTTCTGGAATGCATAAAACAACTCTAATGGACATGTTATTTTCAGCGACATTGTGCTGGCAAAGAAAGTAACTCCTCTTGGCAATAGTGAATAATGTCATCAAAAATGCTACCACTTAGCAGCAGAGGTTTGATCAACAGTTGTCTCTACTAAATCATTCCCTCACTGATCAAGACCACTCCATTCTCAAAGATATAGGTGGGCTTTGCAGACAATCCAGACTGCAGACATGACAAGATGCCAACTCATATCTGAGATGCCAACTCATATCTGTTGTTTAATCACTTTGAACAAGAGTCTCTAAAAGATGCTGAATTCTTTACTTGGGAGCAGGGTGACCTGTCTGTGGAAGGCATAAATACACTAATAGTGACTGGTATGACAACTTGAAAATTAATAACAACAGAAAAGGTCACAAGTATAATGGAGGGGAACATGTGGAAGAAAGCCCGAGTCTCTTGAAAGGAAAGATTTCTGCAACTAAACTGCCTAAAAAGAAAGTCAGAGGAGAAAAAGAAAAAAAAAAGATTTTCTATAAATGCAAGGGATTTTTATTCACTGTAACTAAACTCTGGGGAGATCTATCTAAATCTAGCTTTGCATAGTGTCAGGCTAGATATGCTATGCAAAACAACTCTTTTCCTCTAATCTTGCGCAGCTTCTGTGATGTTAATAAAGCCTGTGTTTAATTAGACCACTTGAGTCTCAGATTTTTATGAGGAAAATTTCAGGCAGGTTGTCGCTAGAGAGAGAAAACTTTCAATCACTAAAAGGTAGTGGGAGAAAGGTTGCCAAAAGGGATTACCAGTCAAAGAGGACGATTTTGCACTTCTTTTAGAGAGGTATATTACTACTGTGAGCCTAAGGTCTTAGGCATTCTTCTTCCACTGACCAAGAACAAGAAGTAAATTCAAAAGAAACAGTGAAGGACATAACATTTATGCCCTTTTTTTCCTTCCTCAAATTTTAAATACCTAGGCAGATAAAAAGGAATGGTAAGTACTTGCACTACTACCAAATGACAAAATCCCAAATACAAGATAGATTGTAATTTCAGAGACTAGTATTGCAAAGAATTTCAAATGCAACTTCTGATTTTATCAGCTTTATTTTTTTTTGTCCCAGTATGAAATGAATTAAAGGAATCAGATTTTTAGAAAGCATTGAGAATGCTTATTTAGATTACATTAAGATAAACAGTGTCAGTTCAAATAACAGGCCTACAACAAATAGGAAAAGTACAGAGAGTTCTGCAGTGAACAGAATGGTGAGACGTCTACTTCAATTGTTAATGAAATTTAAAATGAAAACATTTGAAAGGTTAGGAATTTAAAAACCTGGACAAAATGTGTGACAAGTAGCTAGAATGCCGATAAAAGAATTCTGTACAACCACTCTCTAATCTCCTATAATCTTTCCAGTAGAATTGTACAAACACTTTCCCAAAGGAAAAAAATGTTTAATATTGTTTGATAATAAATTACTAAACGTGACTCTTGAAGTACATCTTGTAAACATGAAAAAATTACTTTACCAGCTATAATACATGTTTTATTTCAACTATTATGATACTTCCTTTCTAGTCACTCCCTACTTTGCATACAGTTCTCAATAATAAACACTAGCAGCAAGTAATATTACAGCACGTAAACTGTCACAATGTTTTTAGGACAATTTGGTCTGCAAATTTCCCAAACTAGCTGTTGCAATCAGCATAAAGGCATTGCAGCTGTCACCACCTTTGAATCTGTTTAATAATGATCCTCTAAAAAATACACAAATAAACCAACACCAGTAATTAACCACAAAATCCCCATGCAAAGAGGGCATTTTAAAATGCATTTACAGTATTCTGAAAGCACTGCTGTAACTGACTGAATAGACGGTATCCCAAAAGGAAAAAAATGTTAAATACTTATCTCAAATTTCCCACAGGCACCTCATTCTTTTAGGAAATCTTCCTCTTCTTTTTTTTCCTGTTTGAAGATCATGAGATCATATGTATCACCACTATAATTCTTTCTTTTCCTCAATTTAGATTCTTTTTTCTTTACTCTTCGACTGCAGCTGTTATTTGACATGCTGCTGTGGCAAAAGCTGTGCAGACAAAGGTTGTAAAAGGCATGCCCAACATGAAAGACAAAAAATGGTCTAAAATGGGAAGTCAATGACAATAGTCTGACTCAGTAAAAAATAACTTGGGGTTGAGGTGGAGAAGGATGGAGGAAAATCAAAGCTTTCGATGTATTTTTCTCTTGACCTGAGACAGAACAGGTGGGATGCTTAAAGAATCTTATTATAGCTAATGAAGACTGAGCTTCAACTGAAACAGAAATCTGCTTGAAAATAAAAAGGCATTTGTTCACCTTTTTTCCCCATTCCATAAATACTCTGTGGATCTGAAGACTGTTTCTTCTATACCTGTTTAACTAGGAAAGAATTATATGTAAAATATATTTAGCAAGTGATAATGCAGAAACTAAAAACAAAAAGTAGGGTATGATGTTACAGATATATCACAACTTTAGATCAGGAAATGACTGAGGTTATGAACTAAAGTCATTGAAATGCCCATGATATATCGGCAAATTTCAGCATTTCAAAGGGCATTATGCAGACAAGTTTATCTTATTTGAGAGTTTCAGGGTCTAGCCAGAAAAATTTTGTCAATATTGAAATAATAATGCCTTCACTTACACAGGCAATATAACTCTAAAATAGAAGTGTTAATCATATCAGGAAAACACCTTCATTCACAGGTAAGACTAATAGTTCGAAGTTTTAATTTTTCACCCATATGAATATTACTTTTCATGGAAGTAAACCATATTTCAGTGTCTTTATTCTCCCTTTTGAACACCTATGATAGTTATGGGCTTTATATTTGATTTTTTTTATATACTATGATGTTTACCACACAATATGATCCCACTAAAGACTTGCACTGTGTTAAATCAGCTACTCCATTACTTTTAGAGACCAAACCCACCTAATTTTTCTATTTGTACTGCAACATCAATCATTTAAAGTATATTTTCAATTGTGTTTATGATATGAGATATACAAAGCACATGAGGAAATGCTTTGTAAATAAATTATTACATTACTAGATAGCAATAAGGTTTAAGGCAGGGAAGAAAAAAATCCACAAAGCACATTACTCTCTGATCATGAGACTGCAGCAAACAGCAAAACTGCTTAATCTATGGAGACAGGACAAATGTCACAGTAAATTCTTGAGCAGGACTATATAGCTCTAGGGAAAGATAATGACATACTGTGCTCTTCAACTTCTAGGTCACAGCCTGGCACCAGGCTCTGATCATTCCTGTTTTATGCAATGATCCACTGCTTGCATACACAGACGTCAGAGTTGTTGGTTAAAGTCACATGAAGAACACTGGCAGTAAAAATCACCACTTCCTTTGCTCATAGCATCATCAGTAGCTCACAGTGCAAGCCAAATGGTTTCTATCATGTTTAAAAAACAACCACTAGCTAACAGTACAGGCACAAACTATAAACGTTTGAGCAGGTATAAAAATACTACTGAAAAGGGAAATGTAGATTTGCCCAGGACATCTGATAGCTGTCTAGTGGCCCATGTGAAATGAGCACTTTACACACTTTTTTTCCTGGTTCCTGGTGGACAGATAAGTAGTACCCATGGAAATCACTAACCTTGGCAGTAAAGCCAAAAAGAATGAAATATTCTGTCTTTCTCATAGGACCTAAGAGTTGAGACATGCTCCTGGAATACAGAATAGAAACCTGCACTATCACCAAAGACAACACTATTGAGATATCTCAACTTTAGTGTCAATCACTGTACATGATTACAGGCGCACTACTGCCGCAGTCAAATTAGAGGGGGGAAGCAGCTCAATCTCGATGCTGCTAGAGTACAGCTCAGTATGGAGAAATTTCACAAATGTGTCTACTGATTTAAACACTAAAGCATGCTCCTGAGAGGCACTAGAAAAAAGTGCTTATCTGCTAGTGAGACCTTTCTAAAATATATTATATACGCCAAAGAAAATAACTTTTTTACAACTACCAAAATTGTTGAAAGACAGAATTTTTGGCAGTTTATAAACACAGTTATGCTGCTCAGAGTTTCATAAAACAGGATTCATGATCCAGCACACACCTGACAGCTGTTGTTACCACCACTGCTGCTAAGGCTGTTGACTGCTGTCATTTTCAATGGCAGTAAATCCCTAATTAGGAGAATACTTGATAGAAAACTGTATGGGCCTGCTCTCAGGATACAGCAGTACACTTTAAACAAGTCTTGAGAATAAAAACTGGAAAAAAAAGAACAAATATAAGCCCTGGTGTGATGAAGTCGATGAAGATCCAAGCAAAGCACAAGGTTTAGTGGAAAGGCCACATGCTAACCAACAGGGAAGACTTTGAGAAAGGAATACAGGAAAAGGCATAGTGGCCAGCAAATTCTTAAAAGAAAATTGGTGGGTTTATAATATAATATTATATGCATACTATATAATATTTAGAAATACATAATATTTTAGAAATATTATATATACATATATTTTATATCTGTAGTTGAATAAGACCTAGAAAAAGGAACTAGGAGAAGGGCACCTCCAGACTGGATGTTAACCCTAAAGAGAAAGCTGGCTGAAAATGTGAAAGTAGGTGAAAGGCCACTTGGGTGAGACTGATAATTAATCTGCAGAATTCACATACCTTTAAAAGGGAAGAGATATACAGCAAAATAAAACAATGAACTTCAAGAAGATAAACAAGTTTGGAGGAATCAGTGCAAGGATAGAAAAAGAAGATAGGAAGAGAGGGTCAAAAGATATTTTCTTCTAATGGAGAGAAAGGATGAAGTTCCACTGAATCAGAGCCTTCATTGATCTTAAGCAAGAATAAAGTAGGACAAACAGAAAAGAACAAACAGTGACAAAATAAGAAAGGCCAACACACATTATGGAATACAAATAAGAAAAAGAAACAAGATTAACACAAAAAAACACCCTGAAAATACACAAGCAGTGAGAGAAAGACAAAGAAAATATTGACCTGCCATTCAATAGAGAGGAAAGGTTATTGACAGAGAGAATGCTGAGAAAGGGCCAAATTATTTTATAACCTTTTCCACTAGTTGTCACTGAAACAGTCAGACACAAGCAAAGGGCCAACACCACTTCTACCAAAGACAAAAGACAGCTCAACTCTTAACACTGGTCAGTTTGATCTGAAGATGTGGCCTTTAATTGTGACTGATCTTTGCAATCATTCAGACTCCAAAGAAAGTAAGGATAAGGATATAAAGGTCACTGATAAATTTGAAAGTCAGAACCGAGAGAGAAGTGCAGTTGGGATTCAATTGTGAATATTTTTTTGTTTTGTTTGATTGGTTTTTTTCTTTATGTGGTAGGGTACAAACTATCCTTATCAATCACAGACCAGTGTCCAAATCAAGAATAAAGGAAATGAAGAAGAGCTGAGCCATTCTAGAGCTTCAGTTAGGAGCATCTGTTCACAAGGAGCATCTCTGATATTACAGAAGCTGTCAAAACTGAACTGAACATGATTATTTTAACCCATGATTTTTAAAAACATTTTTTAAATGGTTACATTTCTTCTCATCATTACCCAGTAGATGCTACAATGAAAGAAAGAAAAAAAAAATACTTATCTCCATCCAATCCATTGTGTAAGCAGAAAAAAAATCTTTATGGAGCAATAATTCAGATTCCCTATTCACTTTTTACTATCATTTCTCTTCCTTGTTCCTTCCTGGTACTTTATCGCAGGTTATCCATATATAAATTAGTGGTGATAACACAACTGATGTAGCCAAGACAAAATGTAATCAATCTTAAGCTACCTGGGATCCTGAATACTCCAAGAAGAGGTCTAAATCTTTACTGCTCTGAAGAGTAAAAATTGAAAAAATATTGCTGGGACAAGACACGAGACAAAGACTTTAGGGGTAAATACATAAACTAAACACAAGAGTTCAGATCTGCTTCTGAAATCTGACAGAACAATAAGGCTTGAGGACTAACTCCAGAGTAACAAGAGCTCTTACTCCTCAGGAAAGAACTACAAATATCAACACTGCACACATGAGATTTGCAGGAAATTCTTAAATATAAAATGCCTTTATGTTATAATGTCATAATCAGACATCTGTCGCATTGGCAGCTGGAAACTTTGTGTTTGTTTAGTTAATTAAATCACACTATAGCTATTGCCACACTATTTTCTTTTAAATTATTGAAAACAATTTTAAATCTGAAGCAACAGGACATTTTAATATAAATTTTATAAAGTATAAAAATAAAAAATAAACGTGATTAATTTTACATCTCTATAAATGAGCAATCTGAATTCTACATTACTTATAGCACCCTCAAATATGAAATAGGCTGCATGGTTTTTGCAGTTATGAAAAAAGCACCAATTTCTAAATTTTACTTGCATGTCACAGTGTTTTGCCGTAGAAAAAGTATGCACGTAGACTAAGTAAAAGGGATCATTAAGGAGTACTTACAGGTAGGGAGCAGATATTTAGCTTTCAGCTAATAACACTGTTGTCTAGGTTGAGTCAGACTGAAAATCTTTTTTTTTCCTAACATTGGAAAATTTAATTAACATTTTGCAGTCATTACACTGTTCTGCTGTAAGTTGATTTTCTTGATCAAGCTGTTAGTTGCTCTAAAAGACTAAGATATACTCAGCTACTACACACAGCAACAAACGTTAATCACATTCCTGACATTTTCAAATCTGGGCGGGTCTGCTTTGTTTTGTAAATATGTGCTGTATCAGATGCGTGCGCTTCAGATTCATTTAGAATATCACCAGAAGGATACAGAAAAATCACAGAAGAAAGAAAAGGAAAACCATATGAAATTGGAGAATCATAAGATGTAATTGAGGCCAAAAGCAGAAGCCATTAATTTCACAAGAGAGCCTTGGATGGTATAAAAACCCACTTCAGATGCATTAGTTGGATATCATTTTCCGTTTCACTAAGAGTAAGATCAAATCAAGGCAGCCTTATAGTAAAAGGAATCCTACAGTTACACTCTGCAAAGAGGGGTCATTTTAATTTCAGGGTCTTTTATTACACAGCAAGATAACTGATTGAACTGTGAAATAACATTTACAGCATAAATAAATTCTGATGTCCTCTGTTTAATGCATTTAGAAACTACAGAACTATTTTTGGGTGCTTGCAGAAATTATTATTCTTCTTCAATTACCTTTGCATAACTTCAAAATATTTATATGAAGACTGTATTAAATCTTCGACCATTGATAAATTTTGCACTAATTATCAAGTTAACTCTTTTAAGGGGTGTGATGATTTAATTCTTTCAGGAGTTCAAAGCTCTAGACAAAGAAAGAACTATTTTTGCTACAAACCCATTACTTTGTTCTTACCTCTCAAAGCCCTTTTCTAGAACAAAATATTGTTGTAATGCAAAGCAAGAAAGTGAAAAATGATGGGCATTTCTATTATAGTAAAAACTACACAAAACAGGAAAGTATACTTCTTACAGCCTTCAGAGGATCAACTGTCAACAGAAAAACAGTTTGATACCTACTGAAGGGTGTTTTCCAAAAGCCAGGCAAGTAGGTTTGACTTAATATGCAACTTGTACTAACACACCTACAGAGGTGGTTTCCCTAAACACGGATGGTTTAGTGTTTATAATGGGCGAAGATTCTGAAGAACTCAAAGGTAAAAAGCAGATCTGTTTTTCTTTAATGCATATTCCTTTAACAGAAGATGGGGCTGCTTTGGTTTAATTTTCAGACTTCCTTTCTGCCTAGGACATAAAATTTAACTAATAGACTGAAAATATTTCAAGGACAACAGGTACTTGTCCTATTTCTATTAAAAATACACACACAAAAAAGCATTTATTTTAAAATAACAACTTCAAGAGCCTGCTTAATCTGGTAAAGAAAGACAGTATCACATGGAAATTTACAGGCCTTAAATGAGACATAATTAGCATCATCTATGGTTTCTCCTCTTTACAGGCTGGTTGAAATCCTATTACCACCAGTTATAAACCCATTGGGTATTAGTGATCTGTCTGATTAGAAAAGGTCAAAGTTTGTGTAAAAAATATTTTCTCTAGATAGATGCCTTAAAAATAAAATGACAACTCGAGTTTCATGTAGCATAAATCTGAGCATCTCTGTGATGTAGCTGAATTACCAGGTCTGTATTAATCTACATCAGGGAAGATCTATCTTAAATACTATAATTTTACTAAAATATTTGGGGTTTTTTTTCCTAAAATAGTAACATTTTACTCAGCTATATAAAGTGTTAACAAAGTCAAAGATCAACTCATAACTTGTAAGTTAATTAAACTATAAATCAACACACAGCTTCGGTTCAACTAAACTAGCATTCATTCACAGAAAATCTGAAGTGTGTGTTGATGATACTCTCATTCAGGCTGAATTGTGTACTACATCCAGGTCTTTTTATGAAATTTTTGGGAAGATGAGACTGCATAGGTAAGTGATATTTATTCACACTCAAGGAAAATGAAACTGAATCACCTTTATCACAGGACTCATGAGTTCCTGCCAGTAAATTTATAACTCTCCTGAAGACAACACACATGGGCAGGGGGGCTGGAATGCAAAAAGCCCCAAGGTTTTCTGATGATGGTAGTGACAGAAATCAGTGTGTATTTTAATGGCTTAGCACCAGTGAACTACATGCTCTCCCAGCTAGAACCCTGCTAGTCTCTGCTAGGATACTGATCCAGGGTATTTTTGGCAGGTATTACACTTCTTAGAAACTTTGCTAAAAACCTCAATGCATAAAACATACTCTATTGTTTTTATTTTAAGGTCTTAGCCAAGTACATGGAACACCTCTCACAAAAGATTATCTATTAATGCATGAATATGTGCTGAGACACTACGCTGTATGCCAGCAGCTTAACAGTTCTGAATGTACTTAGCAAGAAACATCTTGACACTTTTATTTACATGCTACCAAAAATACCTTCAGGAAAATACATAAACATTAAATGAAATGCAAATTTGGCATCTGTCAGTTCAAACTTACCCACTGAAACTTTGAGTCACACAAGTTGGCTGAACTGAATATTCCGAATCCAAGTAACCTCATCTTTAGTCATAGACTTGTTCACACCTCACCCTCAGTGCCAAACCACCATTGACTAAGGGACAGATTTGTCTACCAGAAGAATATCAGATTGGAGGAATGAGGTTAAATACATTTTGCTGTTACTGTAAGTACGTACAACTTACAGAACATGGAATACATTTATTTTGTAGTTGAGAAGGAATAATTCTGGACTATAGCAGTCAGTTACTATGCAGGTGAGAGAAGTAAAAGAAAAATACTGCAAACACAAGACATAGTAGATATACTATTTTTAGCTTGGCAAAGACACAGAAAGAAGCACTTCAAAACTTTCAGTGCAGGTGTAATGCTGCAGTATGTAGATCAGCTATGGTGTTTCAATTACAAGACTAGCAATAATGGTAAATATGTTTGGATTTTAATTAAACTTTCCATAGACGTGAGCATGTATCACTAACAGTATTTAAATTTCTTAAATCCCATGATATTTATGTATCTTCATCACTCTTCCTTTAAGCCATAAAGAACTACACATAATCAGTGCTTTTTCCCCAAGGAAAGAACTATCTCTATTATAAACAACTTTGATTATATTACATATATAATTATCATCTACACTTTAAGATTATTGTGGCTAGTCTGAATCAAAATATTAGCACACTCGAGCTCGCCATTCTTTATTTTCTTCAAAAATACTGCCAAACCTTGAAATAAGAATTCTCGTTTCCTGCTTTAACAAAACTTGTTTTCTCCATGTCTGTAGTGATGCTTACATGTCTTCATTTGAAATACTCAAAGGGGAAAAAAACCACCAGGAGCAAATACAGCCAGAAAGAAGGGTGAGAATATGCGAGAGGAACAACTCTACAGACACCAAGGTCAATGAATAAGGATGAGGAGGTGCTCCAGACACCTGAGCAGATATTCCCCTGCAGCCCATGGAGAAGACCACAGTGAAGTGGGCTGTCCCCCTGCACCACGTGGAGGATGATGGTGGAGCAGATATCCACCTACAGCCTGTAAAGGACCGCAGGTCAGAGCAGGTGTAGATACCTGAAGGAGGATATGATCCCATGGGAAGCCCATGCAGGAGCAGGGATCTGGCAGGACTTATGGCCCTGTAGATTTTTAAGTGAAAATTCTACTCTACTCCATTTTTAATTTGCATGTAGAAATCATTACTACTTCAAAACCACTCACTCAAATATCAGTAGGAACTGTTTAAATTTTTTTAAATTATATTTTCAATTGGGGACTAGATCATCTCTCTTACAAAAAGAGGATGAGGGACTTGGGACTTTTTAGCCTAGAGAAAAGTGAGGAGGGTATCTTATCAATGCTTATAGATACTTGAGAGGTGGGTGTCAGGAGGATGGGGTCAGTCTTTTTTCACTGGTGCCCAGTGACAGGACAAGAGGCAATGGTCATAAACTTGAATATAAGAAGTTTCACCTAAGCGTGAGGAGAAACTTCTTAACTATGAAGGTGACAGAGCACTGGGACAGGCTGCCCAGAGAGGTTGCAGAGTCTCCATTTCTAGATACATTCAAAACCCACCTGGCTGCTGTCCTGTGCAGCCTTCTCTAGGTGATCCTGCTCTGGCAGGGGGTTGGACTAGATGATCGCCAGAAGTCCCTTCCAACCCCTATCATTCTGTGATTCTGTAATTCTGTAATTGAAGGCACCCATTATACTAAAAATCTCCCTCTTATCAGTATTACATTATTCTTTTTAATATTTTGATCTCAGGATCACCTAGCTCTTCATGCGCAGAAATTAATCTTCACTTATGTTCTGGAATTCGCAAAGTCATTCCACTTAGCTATAGGAAAACATATGACAATTCATAATAAAGTTTTCCCTACTTCCCTTTTAAGTCTTGGTGCAATGTGAAGGCAGCACTGGCAAGAAAAGCCACATGTGCTAATATAGAATTATTGCTAATCAAATAAATTCTTGAATCAAAATAGCTGCATTTACAAATCTTGACATTCAAGGGCTCAGATGCATTATCTGCTCATTAAACCACTTATGATTAAGAGTAACATAATTAAGCCCAAACTTAAAAAAAAAAAAAAAAACTCATCAGTGACAGAATATTCACTAATCAGAAGAGAATATAATTTCTTCTGCTATTCTATTTATGCAGAATAAAAAAGCACGAAACTCAGCAGTAACCTTTTATTTCTAGTTCCTAGTCTACTGTTAACTATTGCTTCTGTTAATTAAGCTTTAGTAAGCAAGCAGAATAAACTGGGTTTTTTTAAAAAACAAGTAAATTCTTAAACTTAGAGATCCAGGTTCAACAGTGTCTGTGATTTCTCAAAGAAGATTTGATTAAATATTATTGCTGAATTAAGGAGGATCACCTGCCAAGCAAATCTGATTTTTAGGAAGTGTTACTTCTAGATGAAACTCTGCAGTACACACAGAATCAACTCTGTTGACCAGCGTAGAGAAATACACTCTGAGCTTCAGAAGCTGAATCTAACACTGTTATTCATATGGAATTCTATTAGGAACACAAGACATCTAAAATTTCCCAATATGATTCCTCTTATTCCATTTTCTAAGGCAGCTACTCACTGACTGGCTATTCTAAAATACGTCATTAAGTCATTCTCTACATAGACTGAATTATTTGATCAAATGGCTAAACCAAATTATGTGGCAAATATAACTGGACTACACTTTTGTGTATACTCTGACTTGAAGCTTTATTTTTCCCTCTCACCTATAATGTATGAGCTAGTGCAGCTGGATACTTAAGATCTAAAAGGAAAAATAAGACAAAAGTTGAACTGATTTGTCAGGGTAAATGCAACAAAGAGAAATACTGCTCCTACTGCAAAAAACTATGAAGATGGTCTTCTGAAAAGGGAGAAGGGATTCCTGCTGTAGACGCATTTTTGCATCTATCCCAAATACAAAGAAGGTACCAGAACTGTATTACACTGTTAGGCAAACGTCTTATTAGATCTCAACAATAGCTAGTGGGCCCCAATGTACCCAAATACCTGCCTTACAGGAACAACTTATTGACCTACTGAAGTCAATTGAAATTCTCATGTGCTTAAGGGTAGATAAATTGGTTTAATCTCTTACTGAATCGTAACTTTAATTAAGATATTCTTTATACAATCTCTGTAGCATTTTTTATGTGCAGTTCCAGTGCCTTCTATTACCTCATATTAAAATATCTGTATAAAAGCCACATGAAAATTATTCCTAAGGATCTGACTCCATTTAAAGAAAAAAAATGCATTGTGTACATAAATCATTTTTTTCCTATTCCACATCTTATAATCTTTGTCTCTGTGTAGGTAGGTAACAGCGTTTCTCTCTGTTGGGAAAGCACTAGCATACTGGGTGCGTCTTTGATTAATGCACATGAAATGAATCCTATCTTTTTTCTACGTTACTTCTTTTTCCCAGTAGACCCTTTTACAATAGTGTCTATAGAACAGGACATTTTAAAAAGAGGTGCTTAAAATTTGAAGAGAAAAAAATAGAATCATCTGTATTGCAGATAAAATTGTCTGGCAGGCCAACTATTCTGTCTCTGCACTAGAGCAAGATTTTTCTCCATGGTCCATTTCCAGTATTTTACCAGTGAAGTTTTTAATGTGCTAAACAATAGGACTTTTACCTTTCCTCTTGGGAGTTTAATGCCACTAAATATATATTTCTGAATAAGCTTTTTCCAAGATTCTACTTATATTTTCTCTCTTCTACCATAGAATGTCTTACTGAACACCCTATATATTCCTTCCTGTCTTTGGCCTTTATATACGCAAATTATTTCACAGGTTAACCTATCTCAATCCTCTCCTAATCTCTTATCTGATACATAAACATTTACTTTATTTAACAAAAGAGAGAGAGATCACATATAAATATCATTTTAGCATAAGCATATTTGGAACATACATAATTTCAACATTATACATACATATATACATACATATAGAAACATAAAAACATAGAAACATCTTCCTCATTTCATCATACAATCACCCCCAACTACCTTTTGGGATATTGATTTATGTATGTTTGAAAGCCATTGCATCTACAGTCTGGTACAAAATGTCTTGATTTCTACAATTCAACAGTGAAAATTCGTGTCTAGTAGATCTACATAACAATCCAGCATCTGCAAAATACTAAACTGCCTCCATTATATAGTAGTCTGGAATCAACGGAATTTGCCAGAAAATACAACTTTTTTACTTTTTCATGATGGAATAACTGCAATCTCACTCTAAAACATTAATAACAATCATTTAAAACATACGACAACTTAATGAATTTAAACTTTTGGTACTGACTCTTGTGCTATCACATGAGTATATTCAGGCAATATAGTCTAGCTTAAATCACTCAGTCATTGAAAGATATTAAGAGTGTCTTAGGCAGAAAACTGTCAGATATAATTTAGATTAAGCTGATTCTACATTGATGAGAGGTAGCTATATTAGAAGTAACCTCAGGAGGTCAGGTAGTCCTGTTTTCTATGGTTCATTTAATGAAATTATAACAACAGTAGCAATTAATTCTAAATCATTAAAAAGTTGGTGACTTATATACTAATGTAAAGAGTAAGTACAGAATTACCAGACATTCAAAGAAAGAAATGGAGATCCTCATTTCCCATATACACATACAAAGTGATACCTGATATTACACAGGAATATTTGCTTTGGAAATAACCCAAGGACAAACATTTTATGCAGGTTCTATGTATTCTCATTACTTAGCCAAAACTGTGTAAATTCGCTGAAAATAAGTAGGTAAGATGCCTTAGAGACATCTCACAATTTTAACTATTTTTTTCCTCTTCAAGAAGTGTTGACTGTTGACAGCTACAATAGACTACAAAGTAACTGCTACAAAGCCAAGCCCAAATACTACAATCTTGAGCAGGCAGAAAGCACATGGTTTATTCATATATAAAAATTAACATATATTGATCCACTATATGACCAATCTTATGGATAGTTAAATATTTCTAGATTTCAGACAGTAAGGAATGTGAATAATTACATTATCAAAATCTATGGAGGCTTAAACCACTTAAAATCTACTTAATAATGTCACATTTGGTATCCAAAACTTTAAGTCTTTATAGCTTCTGGTGGAAAGTGGTCTAAAGGCATTTCAATTTTGGAGTGAAATGAGATGTCATCTATGGATCTTTAGTATCAGCAAGAATCAATGAAGTGGTAATTTGCAGTAATAGGCAAAACCTAAATATGGCACACCTGGGAAAGGAGCAGCTATGAGGACTACAGCACACTCAGCTCAACTGTCTTTATTCCAACAAAAGGTGCACTAAGTCAAGCTCTCTCACTCTGTTGAAGTTTTAACATGCAATAAAATTAACGTTCCTCTACATATTGATTTTTCACTTCATAAAAATGTAACACTCTGCAAAAGAAAATTTCATGTTATTGCAAGTTTTTTGCATTTCCTTCTTTCTTTGGCCTAATTTTAACTGGCAGCCAAAGTGCCCTCTTCCCAAGGCTGTCCCAATGACACTGATCCCTCTGTCATAATAAAGTAACACATTGCAACGGCCATGTTATTGGCATATGCAAAACACAAATGCAAAATTCCTACTTTTAATGAAGTTAAATCAGTCCCAATGCACATTTACCATATTACAAAGCATAGCTTCACTGGGGTACAGTAGAACAGCTTTATGCGTGGGATTCCCTGCTCCAGTTCAACACCAATTAAATATTACCTATTGAAAAAGAACAAATCATAACCTACCCAGACTTGAATTTTATCATATTTAGCCAAAACTATGTAGCAAATCTGACCCAGTGGAGGCATTAACAATTACTTTCTCTGTCCCAATCTTTTATATAATGTTTTGAATTGTATAAATATTTGTCTTAAGAAATTCATAATATAATTTCTATGACCATCTTCACAAAGTTTTAGGTTTTTTGAGAGTTTACGTGGATCCCACCATTTCTGTGGCCTATTTTTTCCATTTGAATCTTAGTGAAAGGTAAACCTTAGAACTAGATTCTTTACATTTCATATTTTCCTTCCTTTATATGAATTGTTTATGATAATTCATTTTTAACAAAAGCTAGATCAGTAAAAATGTAACTAGGAACACTTATAATTATTCACATCTTACACCAATTTTCAGAGAAATAAAACTGAAAGAAAGCATTATTTCTATGTTATAGATTAAAAAATTTAAAGGTCCAAATTGATTAACATTTACACAATGGCTCACACAGTTCATGATGTGCATAAGGACGTGTGACCAATGCTCTGAGTCTGCTGTGCATTGTAGGAATAATGTGAGTGGTCACTGCAGTCTCATTGCCAATGTCTCAGCCTTTGTTACTACCACTGCTGGAAATAAAGAATTTAAATACTAGGACACGGCCTTTAAACAAGCAGACAAGGCTTTTCACCACTTCCATAAAGCAAAGTATGCTTCTCAGTGGTACATCTGTATTTGCCAACGCTATCAACCTTAAGAATTTTTTTTTTAGTTATCATAGAATAAACTACTGTTTTGCAGTCGCGGTGGCACTATGCTTTGCAGTTCAATTACTTAGCACCATCTGACTGAAATCTTTCTTTGTTTAGTATAAAATTATTTTGTCAGAAGCCTCTTCTCATCAGCCTGTTGTTTAATTGCTTTTGTCTTCAGCAACCAGAGCATTCACAGTTTTTTAATTATTTGTTTGGGTAGGCCCTAAATCACTGCAACAGACGTGGACAGGACAACTATCATTTCCTTCCATGGTAAAGAAGAACTGACTGTGGCTAAACACTGTAATCTGTAGAATTTACATAAACACATTAATTAGCCTTCCTTTGTTTCTCTCCAAAACCATATTAAAACACCAGACACAGCTGCCTCTGTGAGGATTAAATTCATGTCCTTTCTAATTCATGATGTCACTCCAGTCACAAGCAATTTCCAGTAGTTTTACTTTCAAAAGAAAGACAACTAATGAAAACATCACTATAAAATTTTACATGTTTAAGTTGTGCAGACATTCCACAAAACTTTAGTATTCATTTGAGACCCCTTTCTCACACCACTGGGCAAAGATATACAGGCCAGCATTCCTGAAGCTAAATCAAACTTCACTTCCAATAAAATAGGCAGTTATTATGACACAGGCTGAGAGCTTCAGCTTTTATTTCTATTAGAATATTGCTTTCTCACATACACAGAACTCAATTATTTGACAGAGTGTAATGGTTAAGGATGAGCCAAATCACTGGGTTTTACTTTTTCTGATGCAGTGATCAGTATTAGTAGAATCCTTTATAGGAATGTATCACATGCAAAGTACGATATGAATCTATGGAATAAAGCAAATGGGGTAATGTGATGGCAAACAGGGTCTTTCTAGTGTATTACAGGAGTCTAAAAATGAAAAACCCTCAATCTCACAACTACTGTTGACATTAGAAGAGTAAAAACTTGTGAGAAATTAGAAGACCCCGTGCTAGGAAATACTGATACAAGGAAGGCCCAAGACTGTAGCAGCAAGATCACAGAAAACTCTGTTTGGGAGCAGAATGAAATCAGGAATGAGGAAAAGAGATTTATAGTAGCAAAGCTCTGAAGACTGCCATGTAATACACACAAATTGTGGCTCCTGCATGAGTGCCACATTTTGACTCTTGAAGATGTAGGTTTTGTGGACTGTTTCTGACAAATAAAGACACAATTCATTTTACAATTTCTAACATTTAACAGCCAACAAGCTTTCATCCACAGTGGTTCCACAGATAAGGAATAAGGAAAAAGGAAGGAGACCACGTATAGTCCATCATTAAGAGACTGAACCCACATGTCCTAGGCAAGTCCATATCTATTAGATTGTCTTGAACATAATTATCTTTATTCCTTACCTAATGTTAATGAGAACACTGCAAGTAGAATTATCTGTGACTTACAGCATTCTTGACGACAGTTAGAAAACACAAAAGGTATGAAAGTCATGCTATTGCGAAAACTCACTTTTTCACTTATTCTAGAATAGTACTATTTTTGAAGAGAAACATGCAAGAGAATGTTCATAAGTGTCAAAGAGAATTAAAAAAAAAATTATTAACAAACTACTCATTAGTCTGCATTTTTGGCACAACACAGCTTTAGCTTTTTATCTAATGAACCAAAATCTCTAACAATCAGTAGTGACAGGCCCACTACTGACAACACTTACAGAACAAAGGATGAACACTACACAAATATTAATCAGATTTATTTTTTTTTCCCTAAGACAAGACCTTAAGTCTCTGCCCATAGAGAGTCATATATGCACTTCTGTGCTCACAAAGAAACCCTTAAAATGTACACTAAGGGTTATTATACCGCACACAAACATAATAGTCAATATTATCTTTCATTCCCGCTATGGAATTGTGAGTCAGACCTCACTCAGGACTGGATCCACCTCTCTGTCTAACCTCCCCAGACACAATATTGGCCGGCATTGATGTCTAACTAAACAATTAGCTCAGAGGTTTTGAAAGCTTATCATAAACTAAGCCTCATCATAAACTAACTTCACTGTGCTGCCAAAATACATCTTAAATACAGAAAGACAGCTCTAATAAAATATTAATTTTACAAACTTAAATGTACTGTAGCAAGGGAAAAGATATTTAAAGAGCTTTGGTCAACCAGCCACATTATATCTACAAGCTTTAAAGATATTTTCAATTAGTGGCTAGATCATAGAATGATAGAATCATAGGGGTTGGAAGGGACCTCGAGAGATCATCGGGTCCAACCCCCCTGCCAAAGCAGGCTCCCTAACTCATATTGCACAGATAGGCATCCAGATGGCTCTTGAATATCTCCAGAGAAGGAGACTCCACCACCTCCCTGGGCAGCCTGTCCCAGGGCTCTGTCACCCTCACTGTGTAAAAGTTCTTCCGCATGTTGGTGCGGAACTTCCTGTGCTCCAATTTACAGCCATTGCCCCTTGTCCTGTCTCCACAGACCACTGAAAAGGGGCTGGCCATTTCCCCCTGCATCCCATACTTTAGATATTTATAAACATTAATAAGGTCCCCCCTTAGTCTTCTTTTCTCCAGATTGAACAGTCCCAGCTCACTCAGCCTTTCCCCATAGGGGAGATGTTCCAGGCCCTTAATCATCTTCATAGCCCTTCTCTGGACTCTCTCCAGGAGATCCTGTCTTTTTTATACCAGGGAGCCCAGAACTGGACACAATACTCCAGGTGGGGCCTGACCAGGGCAGAGTAGAGGGGGAGGATCACCTCCTTAGACCTGCTGGCCACACTCCTCCTAATGCACCCCAGGATCCCATTGGCTCTCTTAGCCACCAGTGCACACTGCTGGCTCATGGCCAACCTGTCATCAACCAGGACCCCCAGGTCCTTCTCCACAGAGCTCTTCTCCAGCAGGTCATCCCCCAGCCTGTACTGATACAGACGGTTATTCCTCCCCAGCTGCAAGACTTTACACTTGCTTTTATTAAACCTCATCTGGTTTCTCCCTGCCCAGCTTTCCAGCCTGTCCAGGTCTCGCTGGATGGCAGCGCAGTGTTCCTGCGTGTCAGCCACCCCTCCCAGCTTTGTATCATCGGCACTTGCTGAGGGTGGATGCTATTCCCTCATCAAGGTCGTCGATTAAACAGGACTGGACCCAACACTGAGCCCTGGGGAACATCGCTAGTCACAGGTCTTACTATAACTGTGCAAATAAAAAGGGCCAAATGAAGACTGGAGCCCCTGAACTAAACAGAGAAAGCATGCAGTGCTCTAACAGCTTATGAGTTAAAGGAGCTTCTTTGTAAAAGACTCCTAACTGCATACTAGATTTGTATCCGTAACTCCATTAAGCAAACCTATCAACTGCAGTGAAGGTAGAGGAATGTAACTAAGAGTAGACTATTGCTCATGACACGACGTGTTGGCAATCTGCTTTACCTGGCCATGCTTCAGCAAAGCATTTAAGCATGTACTAAAGGGCTCTCTTGGCTAAGAATACTTTCTTGAATTGAGCCTAAGAAATGTGTAGACTTAGAGCCAGATAAAAATAAGCATTACTCTCTTTTGTGCACAACAGTTTTCAAATGGGGAGTGCACAGAGAACTAATGCATTCAAATTTAAGAGAAAAAAGAACAGGATGTACTTAGCAACTGTAAGAATTAGTGATTTTCACATGCACTGACAATCACACCTGAAGCTGACTGTGAACCTACTTGCTACAGACTGTTCTCTTCCTGGCTGGACTGATGAAGAGGCAACGATGCATGTTGGAATGAATGTGCATTTATAAAAAAAGAACGTGAAAAGCACATTTTTATTATAAATAATACCTCAGAGTATGTATGGTTTGGTGGAAATGCAGAAAACCAGGCAAAGGCATTTTTTGTCTTTTTAAGAAACTTTTTACAGGAATGTATATGTTTCATAGATATGTTCTTAATGCTGGTCTCTTCTCTGAAAGCAACAGTCTACATACCTTCCTTAGAGAGAAAGCTATTCAGTGGTCACTACTATCTTATCTTTCTTCTAATGGAAAAATGCAACATCTCTATCATCAATGCAAAAATATTCTGTAATAAACCAAAGAAGAATACTTGGTTTTGTGCGTAGAGGTATAACCAACACAAAAAAGCAGAAGATATCAAAGGGAACATGCATTTCCATCTAGGTTTTTTTAGTGCAACTGTAATTATTTGAAAATAGGTATATTGCTTATCTTACCAGTTGTACAGATGCTATGAGGTACTGAAGAAATTTTTTTTTTTATTTGTTTACAGCCCTTAAAGACTACATTTCTCCTAATACATACCCTCATATAGCCTGACTTTCTGTGATTTTAAGGCTTAAGAAAGGAATTACTGCAATATACAACTTTCACAAAGAAAACCTGTATTTCATAACTTAGTAAATAAACCTCAGCCTCATGAACTATAATGATTACAAGAAGTATAACCAATTGATTTCTTCTAATGAAAAAGACATGTTCCTACTTCCTCACACTTTACCTCCAGTATTTCTGGTACTGGGGGAAAAAAGATTTGAAATTTTTAATTTAGATGGAAAGAGCATTTTGATTTCTAAGACTAGCATCCAGCTTTTAAAATTAAGTATTTTATATATTCCATGTGACAAAATCTTCAAGCTACTTCCTAGTACTAGGACAAAGAACCAACCCAGCACATTTACTGACTAATCTAGAATCTCACCCCCAGATGGCTATTGTC
This sequence comes from Porphyrio hochstetteri, assembly GCA_020800305.1. Lineage (NCBI taxonomy): Eukaryota > Metazoa > Chordata > Aves > Gruiformes > Rallidae > Porphyrio > Porphyrio hochstetteri. The sequence continues at coordinate 39,501,978 of CM036905.1, forward strand.
TCTCATTTCCACAAAATAAGTCATCACTGCCAGCATATACACATTTGTTCTCCTAACATTGTTCTACAGTTTAAACATTCTCATTCTGCTAGTGCTTTTCTCTTTGAGAAGAACAAAAAGGCAGTATAATTTCTTTATTCTGCAGGGATAAATAACGAGAATTTCTTTAAAACACCTATGTAAGTCTCTATTTCCCTAACTTTAACCACCCATCTCACACCTCTTTCTTTTAGAATTCATGTTTCGAACAAAAGTGACAAAAACTACAAACAGAATCCCAGATAAGACCACACTAGTACTGTGTACATTGCCTTTAATACTTCTTTTCACTCTTAAAAATGCTGTAATATGTTCTGATATAGCTTTACACTTGTCCTTTTTCATTGCCATGTCACATTTGTGGCTTTAGTCACCCTGAGACTAATAAAGTCAGATCTGTCTCTTCCTCTGACACTTTCAATTATAACTCCCAGCTTATAACAGAAAAATCTTATTAGTTCCTAATTAGACTTTGTACTACACAATATAGTTTCACTCACCCTTGCTTCTCTGACTTTCCTGGTATGATTTTCCCATCTTCTATCGGTCAGTTTTCCAGCCTTTATTTTTATAATCAGAAAAATACTTTCTGATGCCTCCAAGTTAAGCCCCAGTTCAATATGAATTTCTTCCAGCAGTAGCATGGATCTAAAGGGTGAAAAATGTTGGGGTTTTAGCCAGATTATCTCCCCTACTCAGTTTATCATACAAGTTCTTCTGCCAACAGTCAACATCAGGGTGAAAACGAGTCCAGGAAAGGAGGATGTGCTTATTTCAACAGCAGTGTAATCCATACACATCAGTCTGCTCTGGAGGCATAACCCCCTGGTTTTGCACTAGCCTCAACCTGTCTAACAGCTGATTGCCATGATCTTCTCTTGGCTATTAGCCTGTATCTTTTCCTAGTTGGATCCATCACTCATTGCACTGCTTCACAGATGTGAAGAAAGCAGGCCACCATTCAACTGTTGCCAGTATCAAATATTAGCATGCTGCCAGGGCTAAGCAAAAGGTCAGAGGAGAAGGAGAGCTGCCCATGGAGTGGTTGGAAAATGCAGTTGCTGATGGCAGAGGGCTGGAAAATCTGCAGCCAGCAAGAGGTGATTTTTACAGCCCAGTATCAGACTGGTAAGAGTTTGCTACTCTCATGGACCAGATCTTTTTCTCCCGATACCTTTTTTCACAATTACTGTTTGTCTTCCCTACTCCCAGCCATGAGCTCCTACTCTGGGCATTGTTCAGCCCATTTGTGAAATACCTTTCGTTGATTTAGAGTGCAGGCATACTTGTTGATATAGAAATATATCATTAAATAGGTGTCTTGTCCAAACAATTATGACTTAATTACTCATTTGTATAAAGACAACCTTCTGCTTTAAAAAAGTCATGAAACTTTAATGAGGACAGAAGGCAGCAGAGTGAGAAGACTTGTGAAATGAACTCTATGTCTATCTCCAGGGTAGCAGCTGAGAAAATGTCCCACAAGTTATTACATGACTTGAGAATGGAGAAATTGTTCTGACACAATTAACCTTTTGGCCATATAAAAAAGTTATAAAAAGTAAGTGGTGCTGACTTGAAGGCCAGAATTGGTATACCTTGCAAACTCCACTCCAATCAGCACGCCCTCAAAACTGATAAATACACAAAGAGTAGCTATAATTAACTTTGCTTTTCAAAATAAGTATTTGAAGTACCAAAACATACTCTTAGCTTGCAAATAGCAATCAAGGGAAGTTTTTCCAGTGGAAATATTGTTGTCGATCCATTGCAATTTAAAATATTTTCAGCAGTTTTGTTAATTTAAAACTCCAGTTAAGTACTGCAACTTTTCTGTTCTGTTTTGTTCTGAGGTCCTTTCTGTTCATGGTTACTTAATTGGTGTATGAAAACAAACAAAATCATTTTATTCACCTTAAAAAATAACTCATTATGTGGAGGAGATCAAGCAAGCAAAGTTTCAGGCCTGAAGTTTAAATGCTGACAATGTATAAGCACTAACTGAAAACAGAAGTCAATTAAAACATCCTAAAATTCTCAGCTAGGGTAACTTTATGTGGTTCAGCACATTTTTTCTTTTTAAATTCTAACTACTCACTTGCTTAAAGTATTCTCAGCAGTGCTATCCATTGTTCATCTTAGTTGTGAACTCCACGTAGGGTCAGAAAAAAATCTGGCTAACATTTATTTGTCCATTGTTCTAGGAAAGCAAACACAAGGCTCTTTTCTAATATAATAGCACATTTTGAACATTTGATTCTGTAAATTCCACATTATTTGTCTATACTGAATGTGTTCCTGGTTTGGAAATCAGATTCTTTTATATATGTATATATATATTTCTATCTTACCCAATTAGCATTCTCAGCTCATACTGTAGCTCCATCTTTAATTTATTTTTAAAAGAAATTTGATAAATTGCATGATAAGAATTCTGAAATAATCTCTAGCATCAGCTAGAAAATACATCACATAATTTTGTTGCCTTTCTCCCTCTTGCCTTTTTCACCGACATTTTCACATTTTTGTAGATAATTCAGACATTAGTATGCAATTTACCCATTGTCACACTTTATCACAACCTATTATTTCAATGTAAATCACATCTTTTTACAAAGCAAATTTTTACGGCATCAAAAATATAATAGTAAAACCAGTGCTGTATGTCACATGTTGACATGATAACCAAAAGATTCTTCTAGGATTAGCAATGAAAAAAATCAGAAAATAAATATCCAATATGCAGTAACTATGATATTATTCTAAAATATCGTAATTTTACACAAACAATTCACTTTATCTTCTAAAAGATTTTGTGAAATATCCATCAGTATACTCTACACAACAGTATATAACCTACCTGAATACACTGCCCTGTGTTCATATTTTTTATTTCTCGCTTTTAACTGCATTAGTGTCACAATACATTCATTAGACTTTCAGTAAATTTTTCACTCTGTATGTAACACTTACTTTCAGTGTACAAGATCCAAAGCAACAGGGAGGTAAGTTATATAAATTTCTGTAAAGCAAAGCACTGTGCATTGTAAGAAATCTAAGAAATCTTCAAAATAGTACTGAATCCTATTCACTACATGTGTTTGGACACATTTATTTAATTGCTTGGCCAAAATTTTGTCATGCATATTAAAATAAAAAAAAAAAAAAAGGCTATGTTTCAATTGGGTGAACAAAACCAAAAGACACAAAAAGGCTACTCTTATAATCCATCTCGTAATCTAGAGGATTTGAGAGTCAGATATAGGATAATATAAGTATCACATTTTACATAAGGAAATAAACCACAATAACAATCATAAGTAAAATCAGGGCAGTTTCAAAATTGTTTATATTAGGCAAAGGTAGATTTTTCTTCAATTCATTAAACATTACAGAAAGCTTTAACTGACCAGACTGGCAAAGAACGTTAACTTAAATCATCCATATTCAATAAATCTTCCAAGTCTGATGAATAGCCTTTTCACCACTCTGAATATAGTTTCTTAGTGTTCTGACATTAAAGTAAGGTTAGAAAAGACAAGGCAGCTGGAACGTATCTGCCCCAAAGAAATTCTTTCAAAAGGAATTTTGTATTTTGAAAGAAATTTCAGAAAACCAAAGAAAAAAACCCACTGTAATTGCTTGAAGAGATGTTATAAAAAGGCTGAATGCTATAAAAAAATACATTAAATTAACTAAACATGGATTTTAAATATATAAACAGGTTGATGCTAATGATCATAAGCCTGATAAGCTACTTGGTTTTGTCCAAAAAGGGGAGTATTTGTGCTCTGCTTGTAGCATAGTGTCTTTTGTTCTATAATACATTTAAAAACATATCTGAAAACATCATTATTATCCAACAATCAAAGCAGCACTACAGATGGACTGAAATCCAAAACTTAAAGCAAGGATTTAATCAGCCAATTTTTAAAATAAAAAAATCAGAATCAAGAGATATAAACATCCATCATGCAAAACAATATAATTTTCCTTCTTTTGACCATTAGGCCAATGGGTCTTTTCATAATCTGATAGGAGCTTACTTCAAGAGCACCATCCACAGTCTAGAAACCCATCACTGAATCTCAGAGCTGGACTGTAGGGTCAGTACACTCTTCCTTTCGAGCTAATTAGAATTGCGCCAATTAACTATTTTCAAAACTCATTTTTTGCTGTACCTTCACATGGTGTTGCACTGTGTTGTATGCATTTACCCCTGCTTGGAAACAGATTAGAAGCCTGCCTTTTAAGGAATGAAGACATGCTCTAATATACACATATCTACTATTTACTTATATTAATTTCTATATATAGATACAAGTATTATACTGTATAAAATTTGTTTACATATATATATATGAAGGGGTGAGGATGACTAAAAATGTCTAGTATCTCTCACACAAGTTCCCAAGTCACTGGAAACAAACTTGTGTGATAACAAGCTACACCAAGGAAGAAGAAACTAGTAAATAGCAGAATATCTTAGCTATAATGAACAAAATTCTTAAGGTGGACTACATGTAGATGGCAGAAGGATTTGAAACTAGAGGGAGGCCAAAGGTTCATCTAATGTCTTTTGTCCAACACAGACTAAAAGAAGATGGAAGATAGGATGATCCCATCTGTAGATACACTTGTATTATCTAAACCCAAACTGACTAGAAATGCATATGCACACACACACATGCATAAACACAGCCAAAAGCAGGACACAGTGGGATGTAAAAACAGTGTTATGGCAAATTCCATCCAGGAACATATACAGTAAATCACCTGTTAATGAGTTGCATATCTCAAAAATAACTTCTTTACTCTGGCCCTCTTTCTGGAATAGCTTTGTACTAATACTGCTAAAACTAAGATGTGAAATTCTCATCACAATGAAAACAGCAATTCACAAAACACTCTTCAGCAAAACAAACACTTTACCCAGGTTTTCAATTCTATACATTGCTCATTGTTACTCGTGTAGCCTATGGGTAATGTGCTTTCCAAGTGTATAAAAGGAGAGTTTACAACAGGCCTTGGAAAAGTGACCGTGGCATATGCAGTATTCACTACCATTTCACATTTTAAAGGGCTTCAAGAAAGCCAGTAGTAATCCTGAACCCCATAATGTAAAACATTTTATTACAACATATATCTCATTCCCTACAAGTATGTTTGGGAATGATTGGCTAATGAAAGTGAGAAAGATTCCATGCTTCCTTGAGATGTTATCAATAAATTACTGCAAATTAGCTACCTAATAAGCTCCATGTTGCTGTTTCTAAATGTTTCATTTCCATAAGCTCTTTAGAGAGCTAGTGCATTATCCTACTGAACCACTGAAATAGGGAACTATGTGTTATGAAAGGTGAGGTATGTGTTTTCAGAGCCTACTAAACGATTTCAAAAATAAAGACCTATAGCCTTTCATTGTTTAAAAGGAGTTTCTCTCTTTCTTTAAACACTATATAAAAGCCTATGAAGATTTTCATATTCACAGAATTTACATACAGGTAAAATAATAGAGGTATGGTTCTCAGAACAAAAAGATTTGCCGTGTATTATAGAGCTCTCTAGTAGTGGAGCTCTTCTGAAAGGGTTGATTAATCATGCTATTTAAAGGTTGCGACACATTTATGCTCAAACTAATACAGGCAAAGCTAGTAATTCACAGTTACAAACCTGTGCAAGAGACAGCTTGTGTGTTGGGACACTTGATTTTAAATTCTGGACCTTTCTGGACCCTGCCTGTTGCTTTGTGTTGAAGCCAGTTAATTAGAACATCTTAACTCATTAGTGACCTGTGTGTTAAAGGGAAAAAAAAAAAAAAAAAGCCTAATTTCTTGTTATTTGGATTTGCTTTGAAAAGCCTTTGTCATTTAGGTTGACTCAGAAGAACCATAAACACCGTAAAGACTAAGGATAATAATTCATATTGTACTTCTCCTTATCCAACATCATTAAATTTTAGACTCACTTTAAAAATAAAAGCAATCTGCAGAGCATTTATTTAAAACACAGAAATAGGTGTTGGCCATAAATATACTGAAGATGTCAGCCTAAATTATAAATAAATATTTAAATGTTTTTTTAGTAAATTCTGAACATAGATCTTCAAGGTTTATAGAGCCAAAAGTTTTTCAAGTTAAAACAGTATGAAAATTTGCAGAGAGAGACACAGGATATCTGGTACCATCAACACCTTGGGACCCTTGGAGTATAGTTGTGCTGACCGCAGGCAAGGAAAAGGTCATACTGGCATATGCCAAGTAAAAGCTTCTCTCACCAGTTCATCCAAGCCAGAAAACTGACCTTTCAATTTATTTGCCTTACAAGCTCTCAAAGCATCTACCCATGAAATATATGTCTTGCTGCAGCCCTTCTGCTCCTACCTTCCACCAAAAAGAAAAATTGCCTGCACCATGATTTCTCCTTCCTAAAGTTTAAACTGAGAAATGGGGTTGCAGCAGCTGAATCCAGGAGCATTGTGGTGGGGGAGGTTGGGGGGGGCAGATGCTGATTGGGCAGCAGTTAACCTATCCATAAATGTTCCTCCTGCCTGTCCCATGCACAGCCTGCACTGGAAAGAAGGGAAATCTGCATAAACAGTCTATGAACCAGGTCTTGAGCCGACAGCTGTGTCCTGGGGTCAAACTGTCCACGTGTTGAACACTACTAAAGCAGACCACTTCAGAGGGGTCTTTCAATCCAGAACAGCTGTCTTTCTGCGGGAGGCAGAGGAAGAATAGATCCTACACAAACAGTAAGGGCCAGCCCTCCCTCTGAGATCCCTGAAAGTGTCTGATGCAAAAGTGATGATGAAGAGGAACAGAGGACTGAAATCTTCATTCTGCTGGACAGAAGCTAGCAAGGACAAAGACCTGAGCACTCAGCAGGGAAGACTTCAGAGAAAAGAAAGGTGAAATGTTTGGGCTTTTCTTTTTCAAAACTAGGACCGAGATGGGAGAAAGCAATTGCATGGTCTCTGCACAAACAGAAAGAGGAAGGAAAGACTGGGCACAAGGAAGATGAATCAGTGGAAAGTGAGATTCAAAGCCGAAGGTAATTTATATTTAGCTCAGTTAGGAATATTCAATTAAAGGCTTTGAAATGCAGTGTAGGCAGCAATGAAGAGTTTGGCTTCTCTCCAAAAGTAGCTGCACTCACACCCAGGACCAGGATGGTCTCAGGAGGGGTTAGTGAAATTAATGGAATTACTGGAATCTCCTCTCCTGGTCAAAAGTTAGTGCTCCTGCCTGACATACCAAATTATTCACCATTTACGTTACTCTTGAGGCACATTTGTAAATGGCAATATTGAGTCTCCTTTATGTTCAGTTCAATATTCTCCATTTGACATAACAGCAGCCATGATAAAAATATGTGGCCTGAGAGTACAGTTAGGAAAATATGAGAATGAATCAGCAGTTTGATTTCTCCCTCTTCGACCCACGCATTTTAACTTGTTGCGTTTCCAGTTTGAATGTTATTACTATTTAATTAAGGCCATAACTATCTGTGTTCCGGTTCCTGAAAGCCTATTTGGCATAAGATTCGAATTAGCAGTAATGAGAAAAATACGCTCTTTCACCATCAAGTTTGTTACCTTGATGAATATCTCTCTGTAGAAAAATATGAAATGAGTTAATGTACGTGCCCATTAAAGCCACTTCAGGAGATGGCTGAACGTACAGGTGGCCTATTAGTTAAACAGAAATTCAACCTGAGGCCCAAGGAAGAAATATAGATGCATCTAAAAACTGGATTTATCACAGCTATTTCTCACAGCTACTCATAGAAAAAGTAGATGTCAGCAAAATTAAGGGTGCTAAAAGATCACACTAAAAATATTAGGCAATTTTGGGACACTTGGATTTTGGATCTAAGTTCGAGAAGCTTATATGCATTTTTTTTGTTGTTTATCCAAGGATTCTGGCAACTTCCTCTTAGCTGAACTTAAGATTATCTATCATAGTAACAAAAAAACCCCTAAATAAAACACCCCAGTGGAATATACTGAAAACATTACCTGGACAACACAAAAAGTCACAGCTGGGGAAAAAAGCTTTGGATGAAATCTAAGGCCTTTGATGACAATTTGTTGTAGAGAATTAATCGAGGGGATTATTGTTTCCAGAACTATCTAGAGAAGCAAAAATCAAAGACTATAATATGTATATTAGTTTCCTTTTTTCTTCTGAACTTTTGCAGTAACACTCAACTATTAGCACACAGAGATAGGTAAATCACTGTTTTATAATGCAAGTAAATATAAATTGCTAAACTTATATTTGCTTTAGTTATATTTTCTGGTGCAAACAATGAGAAAAGCTGTTTGACCACTGAAAAATGAGCATTCCCACCAGTTAAGGAGTTAGAAATCCCCATGCTCACAAATAGTCAAGAGTATCAAAACCAGTTTAATAGAATTTAGAACACAGAGATGGGGACTGGATTTATACAGAAACCTGCTAAGTAATGTTTATCTTCGATTAGGACAAAAGGGCTGGAAACATCTTCCTAAAATGTTAACCCCAGCTCCCTCTTCTGTAGGCATGAAGACAGCTCTTTGCAAATCTAACTCTTTTATAAAGATACCAACCAGTATCAACCAGTATCTTTAAAGAGGCTTGGGGTTTTTTTGTCAGCGACTGGTTTCATCTGTATTGCGGTTGTTTTGTTTTGCTCCTGGTTTTGTTTTTCTTTCTACTGGAAACTTGTCCCGGGATGTGATGACTCAAACACAAAGGAAAAAAAACAAACCACCTTTTCTAATTTCCAGGCTTAAATTTAATCACAGTGCCTTACATATTTTGTCCTTCTGCTAGCTTTACCTCTTTGTGTACCAGCAGGATGTATTTATCAGCAGGAATCTTATTTTCTCCTCAACTCTCCTACACTAGACAAGGCAAGATTTTATAAACCCCTCTGTAATGTGGACTCCGCTGTCATCTGAATAGTATTTAATTGCATATGTTCCAGTTGGGGTTCACTTTTTTTTTTTCCAAGTACAAAACCACAACAGAATGAATTATTCTAAATGAGGTGTCCAAAGTGCTACTAATTCCTTACTGCTACTGAAATAACTTTCCTGGTGCATCAGAGAACCATATTTGCTTTTTTTCACAGCTGTGGCACGCTGTCAGCTCATACTTCTTGATCGACCAGTAATACAGAGATATGTTCTCCTCAGTTATTTCTAAGTAATAAGCCCACAACTTACAGCCGAATTGCATGTTATTGGCTCCAAATGACCTTTCATCGTAGACTACTTAGAGTGTAATCCCATTTCTATTATTAAAGTTCAAACAGCCTTTCTGAATGATATTCCTATGTTCCTCTGAGCTGCTTATCGTGGAAAAAAAACTCTCTTCTGTTCTCCCTGTTCTTTGCCTCTTCCTCACAGTGATGTCATCATAAAACTTACTTGGCACTAAACTATTATTTAAATTATCTATTGCATTTTATATTATTTTTTTACCCAAATATTTAAGCTACGCTAATAAAAAAAAAAAAATCTCCTCTTCTCTGGAAATCAGAATTACAAATTCAATTATTAACTCTCAGTTGTCTCTCAGTGTCAAATGATCCTCGTCCTCACCACGTAAATTGACACTCTTGTATCAAAACAGATGTTCACTTTTTCTGAGAGTATCTATTCCAGTTATTTTATTTTAAAAATGTATATATATATATATATATTTAAACTCTTGTGATAATACCAATGAGAGTTGGAGGCTGAATGCACTCTTTTGGAAAGATACCCGTTACACCATAAAGGAAATTTTCAGTATTACCAACCACTAAAAATGTTATTTCTTGCTGAAAGCATACATTTAAGGATAATGAACAGCAATGCTTTTAGTGCACCTTCAGATACATTGTGAACCCTTGCAATAAGACAGTAGAAAGCAAACATAACTACTGTAGGATTGAAACAACAAAAATAGCCTGGAATATTAAAAATTGATATTTCTAAGATGAGACAAATGAGTTCTGGTATCTCTATGTAATCTACAGACGTTATTTTATTTTACTCAAAAGTATTCAACTAAGCCAAGCCAAGGACACGACAGTTTTACCACAGCTGTCATTCTTCCTCTCATTCAACAGTCAAGGAGTTAAAGAAAAAAAATCTACATGGGACTGGCTGTTCATTAATTGTGTACAAAAATACATGCCTAAATTCTTTCGAAGCACATTAGCTTAAAAAGTCATCTTGTCACCCAAATGGCACACGAACGATGCAACATATATTAAGAATAATTATTCTTCAGGCATATCAGATATCAACTGCTGATGACTTAAGGCTCTTCATTTCAAAAATAAATTTGCATTAACACACACTCAAAATATTGACTATACTTCTATTTTTAAAGGAAATGAGGAAAACTAAAAGAAATTTCTGTAGTACTGGTTTTGTTGCCACATGACCCTACAGAGTCATCGGGTTTGTGGCCTTGAAAATGGGCATTTCCATCTTGTCTTCAGGTTTGACAGAAAAAACAAGTGATAAACTACTTCATATATTGGACATGCTGAATAAAAACACTTATTGGCCACATACTAATTTCTCTACAACTTTTTCACAATCTGTTCGATTTCTACATCTCTCTGACACTTCCAACTTATTTGTGAACAGTTCCAATCTTTGAGGAATACTTTGGAGTCAGTTCCAAACTATTTAAATACTTAAGCTTTAAAAACATATCCTGCCAAACCAGATTCATCTGGCTGTACTAAGGCAACCTTGTAGTATATCAGTTGAGCATACACAATTGCTAATAGAGCAGGGTTTATTTTGATTGTTAATAGAAATGTTTGGTCAGCATGGAATATATGTGTTATTCATGTGGGGAAAATGTGCTGGTGCCAGTATAATGCAAGTATGTTTGGCTGTGCATTTGCAGTTGTGTCTTAAATTTGAGCGAGGAAATTTGCCAAATAGACGCACTTTCCAAGCAAAGGTTTGGTGAACTGTTAAGTGCACAGCCATCTTCACAGCCTTGTTTTAGCCATTATCATTGAATAGGCACTTTTTTCTACTTCAAACTAATACCATGTTTCGTTTCAGCAAATGAAAAGCAGAACTTATATTTGATACTACCTTAATGATAGACCAGATTTCTCAAGTGTCCTTACAATAGAGGCATGCAAAGTGCAAGACAAAACAACATTTGCTTTCCCTGTCTTATTTAATGCTTTCATTTTGGTTTCAGGAGGAACAAAACAATCAATCGCATATATATACATTCCTCAAATATAAACAGATGTGTACACTTTGATAAGCATGTAATAAAATACTCTTAGACTGTATTCCTTAAAGATGGAGTGGTTTTACGCCTCTTTTGTTTCCTTCGCCTCTTTTTCAATGCTATAATGCAATCCTCTGTGTTTGAGCACCAGACTTCAAATGAGAGATCTATTCAAAACATGCACAGACAAAATAAGTGGTTTCCTTAGTAATGGGAACTATGTGAAAGCTCTGAAACAGCTCCTCCTCCAGTAAGTCATTATGTACATGATCCTTTCTACCTCTAACTTATTAATGTAAAGATAACTCTACATTTAAAGAAAAATACCTAAAGCACACCCACTGGTTTTGGCAGTCAAATTACAGAGGAGAGGGGTAACTTTTACTGCATTCCTAATTAAATAGTTTGTTTTCTAATCAGTAAGGATGTTGTATGTTTCAATGACCTTTTAATTAATTTTCTAGATCTGCAAGTTGAAAAAAATGAAATTGTGTAACTGAACTACTGAGAACTTCTCTTTGGTACCCATTACACACCTATAATATAATGTATCATTAGGTAACCATATTCTGAACACACACTGCATATGTCAATGCTGTTCCTTTTCACCACCAAGATAAATTCATAACAATTGGCCATGACGACAGTTTGAGAATGCTATTGATAGCGTGGGAAAATTACTATGATACTTCTCTCAGTTCCAGAGGAAAAGTAACTAAAAGCAAAGTGATCTTCTAGATCTAATATTTAGCTCAGTGAATGTACAGATTTCTAAATTGGTGATATAGCTCCTTTGAAAATAGTTATGACCAGGAAATAACCTAGAATTGCTATTGTTGTCCATCCATTTTTAATATTAAACCACAATAAAATGTAACAAAAGTATTATTTGTGCACTTTAATGAAAAAAGGTTAAAAATTCAAGTCTAAAGTTCTGCCCTTGAGAAACACACAGACCTTGTCATACCTGCTTAAAGAAAATATATGTGACATTATATGTGAAAGTGGCTAAATCAAAAAAATTGATTAGTGGGAGAAGGAGCTTCCTTCTCTCTGATCATGTATTATTGGCCACACTACACAGTGTTAACAGAAGAAAGGGTAAACCTGTTTCAGATAAAAAATCAGTTGATTTTCCATAGAAAATAAAACAGTAATGAGGAAGAAATGGAGAAATCTCTACAAGGACAGAAAATTCAAGATTTCCTGCCACCCACAAGTCACAGTCAGTATGAAAATTCTAGGCCTTATATTCAAATCATTACCGCCACTATTTTCTTCAGCAATCTCAGATGAGATTAGAAGACACTGAAAGGTATATCCCATGCGCATGTCAGATCCCCTGAGGAACAAGAAGATCCTTATGAAATCAACAAGTGCATGATGTGCCATTGATAAGATCCCATTAAGTTACATCCGATTACTGTGGGTTACAAAAATGGAGATGTCACCACAAGTAAGACATACACATAGCGAAATGAAATGAGTTTTAAAATGGAATACATGCAATGAACTTGGAAACCTCCTTATAGTCCCCGTATTTCTTCTACCTAATCCAGCTGCACACAAGGATTCTCTCTAGCTGCTTTTCACTACTCCATCTTCATTAAGATTCCCAAGCGGCATAGCGAGGTTGTGGTTGCTATGTGTGACTCACTTCCAGCCTTCAGCAGATGCTGGTATGCCAGAGATTCTTGCCTATTAAAATAGAGCCCGGGATGAAAATTAGAAGAATTCAGATATCACTCTGAGTTGGACCCAATAGGCATATTAAGATTTTTCAGACCTCGCGCCATTCCTGAGGAAGGCTGACTATAGTTCTGGGACCTATAATGAGGAAAGAGACTGTAACTCTTGCATGGGACCTTGTATTTTCTGTCTCATAGAACAGTTGCTATCTGAATAGGCAAATTCCAGAATAAGCATAATCCCCTTGATCACCAAGAGAACCATCAGCTCTTCACCACTCCTTTCATTCATCCCCAGCACACACGGTTGAATTTGCCTGTACTATACGACTCCTTTTACTACATAGTTCCATGTTTTGCTAAGTCATATAGCACCTACTACCTACATAGCTTTTTGTAGATGCGAACTTTTCCCTAAGTGAAATTCTTTACAGGTTTGTGGCCTAGATTTGTTTCCATCTGTTTTATCTCTATCCTATCAACACTAACTCTGAGATCTGACAAAAGAAAGTTGGTAACAGGTTAAGTAATCTAAGCACTACACTTTCCATTATGAAGAACAACTGTATTTAGAAACTTGAACTCATTGTTGGCAACAAGCCTTTCATCTTCAAAAAAGACAAAGAACTAGAGCTAGAAATGTTGCTTTTGCTTATCATTGAGAAAATTATTCCATTTCAAAGGGATACACATTAATAAAAGTTACTTCTTGTCTGTATGGAAACATAACCCTTAGGAAAATGTCAATAGTTGCCACAATATCTAAAAATGTGCATGACAGTGTCAGGTTGACAACATTGCACTGAAAATGCTGGCAGAATGGGGTTATGTGAAGTGGTAGTGCTTTTTTCTCTCTTCTAGGCAAATCACACAATGACAGCTGCCTATAATTAATAAGTCAATTAATAAGTTAACCGATGAAGCCACAAGACAGATTTCCTGCAATCTTAGCAATTCTGGATCTTCATTCAGAAAGAACACCTCCCTACCCCTCACATGGAAGACACACTAAGGGTACGCTTTGCAGAGCTGGTGAGAATTAATCTGTCAAACACCAGCTCCTTTCTTTTTTACTCTAAGGGCTACAAGAAGAAAGTGCAAAGAGTCACGACTCAGCCCTCTTCCTTGCAGCTACGGTGCCTCAGAAACCAAGATAGGGGCACATGTAGTCATAAGCAATAAAGCTATTCAAAAACTGTCGTCTCTTGTACTCTTGGACATAATCTGTATGGCTATGCACTTAAAAAGATTTTTTTTTAATAAGCAATTTCTGAAAAAAAGTGTGTCATCCTACAATTTAAATCAAATACTTGATTTTTACTGGAACTGCCTACTTAACTATAGTGGCTGCGTTCTAAACACAGCTGTATCCTCAGAACCTAAAAATACTTGACATGGTCGCTGTTAATTCCCTGCACCACAACAAGCCTACAGGATATTAAAGCCCAAGGATGCTCCACCTTTCTATGTAATGAAAAAAGGACAATGTTTTGAAATCCTCTTCCAATTTTGAGAAAAATGCAGACATGGGAACACTATTTTAATAACTAGAGCTTTTATGTGTCATATTAATTGTCCATTACAAACAAATAATTACATAGTTTATTTTCATGTGCACTCAGTAATCAGATAAAATGTGTGCTAAATAAATACCTGGAGTTAGCCTACATTGCTTTCATCTCTCTGTCAGTCTGAGAGACTTTTGTTTCTATCCTGTAACCTAATAAGCTATATAACACTGGTGAAATAGATTACATCGCTATTTTAAAATCACAAAGCATCATAGTGAAATCAGCAGGAAAATAACTTAATGAACCTTAATCATCATAATTGTATTGGTTATAAAAGATACTTTTCTCCTGCAGATACTTTGAAAAAAAGATTCTTTAACATTAGCTAGATTTAAAAATTAAATTATTTCACCTTTTTATGAAACAGAACTTTATTATGCTATAATAACATTTTAACTAATATGTAAATCTATGCCTATCAAGGAGGTACTTTAATTGCATATATAGTCTATCATAAGAACTCACTTTCTTTATGCAAGTATACTTTAGCTGATTTAATTATTTAGCCCTCTAATTACACAGTCCATACCAATCAACCAAAACGAAGCACTTCTATGATCTTAATTTCACATGTCGAAACACTGAGTATGTTTTTGCATTATTCTCACGTTAACTAGAATCCCAGATTTTGAATGAAAAATAGTGACTACATGAGGTTAGGGGCAAAACTCAAGAAAGCTTTCCTGCAGGACAATGGTAGTCCCCACCTATTCATTTTTCCATAGATTTTCTGTTTCTCCATTGGTTGAGATAAGTGAAATAATGATATTTAATTGGTTTTAACAGAATGTTTTCCTATTTTTGATTTTATCCAATTGTTTTCAAGTTTTCATTTCTCTGACTCCACCCAGGATCCCACCCTGTAGCACAGGTTTACATCTTTTGTTTGGAAGAGGTGTAACTAACCACACTGCTGAGATCAGGAAGGATTTCCACTTTTCCTGTGGGTGTTGCATAGCAAGAACTGGCTTTGGGCTCAGCTTCCTTAATACACCATGGACACTGTCCCATCAAACAGGGGCAGTTATGTTGGGAAGCAGGAAAAACTCATAGGTTCTGTTTTGGGATGTTTGCAATGCATTAAGTACTATCAGAGGCTCCAAGAGCCACCTCGTGGGGGCAAAGGAGACACAAGGTTTCATCAATGAGCCCTGAGGCTACAGAAAGGTGACCTGACATTTCCCTGTCCCAACCCCACCCAAGAAGACCTGAAAGGTAACCAGAGATGGGTTGACCCCAACTGTTTTTGTTATACCTCTTTAACTCATACTAGAAAAAAATGCAATGCCATAATTGCAGACGTGGTGGGACAACCTGGACGACTGGCACACTGTCATGGATGGCTATGTGCTTTTTAGGAAAGACAGGCTAGGGAAGCGAGGTGGAGGAGTTGCTCTTTATGTGAGAGAGCACCTAGAATGTGTTGAGCTCCACCTGGGGAAGGATGAACCTTCTGTCGAGTGCTTGTGGGTTAAAATCAAGGGGCAAACTGGTATGGGGGACATTGTTGTGGGAGTGTGATATAGGCGCCCTGATCAAGAGGAGCAGGTAGATAACACATTCCATAAACAGTTAGAAGTAGCCTCAAGTTCCCGGGCACTGATCCTTATGGGGGACTTCAACTACCCAGATATTTGCTGGGCAAGCAATAACGGCCAGTCGTATGCAGTCCAGACAATTTCTGCACTGTGTTGAAGACAATTTCCTGCTACAGATGGTGCAGGAGCCCACAAGGGGAGGGCGGCTGCTGGACCTTGTTTTCACTAACAAGGATGGACTTGTTAGGGAAGTGAAGGTCGGGGGCAGCTTAGGGCAAAGCGACCATGAAATGGTTCAGTTCATGATCCTGGGTGGAAGAAGCAAGCCAAAAAGTAGGATAGCTACCCTGAATTTTGGTAGAGCTAACTTTGATCTCCTCCGCCACTTAATGGGGGCTATCCCGTGGGCTACGCTGTTTGAAGGAATGGGAGCCTGCGAGAGCTGGCTAGCATTCAAACAGCACTTCTTCCAAGCACAGGAACGATGCATCCCTTTGAGGAGGAAATGGGGAAAGAGAGGCAGAAGACCTGCATGGATGAACAGGGAGCTATTGAGCAAACTCAAAGAGAAGCAGAAGATCTATGAATCGTGGAAAAAGGGTCTGAGCACCTGGGAAGAATACAGGAATGTGGTCAGGGCCTGTAGGGATGCAACTAGGAAGGCTAAAGCCCTCTTGGAAATTAAGCTGGCAAGGGACATAAAGGATAATAAAAAGGGGTTTTTTAGACACGTGAACAGTAAGAGGATGTCCAGGGATAATGTAGGTCCCTTGCTGAATAAGGAGGGTGTCCTGGTTACGGGGGATGCTGAGAAAGTGGAGATATTGAATGCCGCCTTTGCTTCGGTCTTCACTTCAAAGGCCCCCCGGGACCCACAGACACTGGATGAGAGTAGGACTGATTGGGAAATGAAGAATTTCCCTCTGGTTCAAGTAGGGGAGGTCCAGGAGCGGCTCAAAGGGATTAATGCACACAAATCCATGGGCCCAGATGGGTTACATCCACGTGTGCTGAGGGAGCTGGCGGAGGTGATTGCTGAGCCGCTCTCTATCATCTTCGACAGGTCTTGGAGGACAGGAGAAGTGCCTGAAGACTGGAGGATAGCCAATGTCACTCCAGTCTTTAAAAAGGGCAAGAAGGAGGAACCTAGTAACTATAGGCCAGTCAGCCTCACCTCTGCCCCTGGAAAGGTAATGGAACAGCTTGTTCTGGATGCCATCTCCAAGCAATTGGAAGAGAAGAAGGTCATGAGGAGTAGTCAGCATGGATTCACTAAGGGGAAATCGTGCTCGACCAACCTCATAGCCTTCTACGATCTCATGACAGGCTGGGTAGATGGAGGGAGAGCAGTGGATGTCATCTACCTTGACTTCAGCAAGGCCTTTGATACTGTCTCCCATGACATCCTGATAGCAAAGCTGAGAAAGCATGGGATAGATGAGTGGACAGTGAGGTGGGTTGAGAATTGGCTGTCGGACCGAACCCAGAGGGTTGTGATTCGTGGAGTAGAATCTGACTGGAGGCCTGTTACCAGCGGTGTTCCCCAGGGCTCAGTGTTGGGTCCAGTCCTGTTTAATATCTTCATTGACGATCTTGATGAGGGAATAACATCCACCCTCAGCAAGTACGCCGATGATACAAAGCTGGGAGGAGTGGCTGACACGCAGGAGCACTGCGCTGCCATCCAGAGAGACCTGAACAGGCTGGAGAGCTGGGCAGTGAGAAACCAGATGAAGTTCAACAAAAGCAAGTGTAAAGTCTTGCACCTGGGAAGGAACAACTGTTTGTATCAGTACAGGCTGGGGGATGACCTGCTGGAGAAGAGCTCAGTGGAGAAGGACCTGGGGGTCCTGGTAGATGACAGGTTAGCCATGAGCCAGCAGTGTGCCTCAGTGGCAAAGAGAGCCAATGGGATCCTGGGATGCATCAGGAGGAGTGTAGCCAGCAGGTCAAAGGAGGTGATCCTCCCTCTCTACTCTGCCCTGGTCAGGCCCCACCTGGAGTATTGTGTCCAGTTCTGGGCTCCTTGGTATAAAAAGGACAGGGATCTCCTGGAAAGAGTCCAAAGAAGGGCTACAAAGATGATTAAGGGCCTAGAGCATCTCCCCTATGAGGAAAGGCTGAGTAAGCTGGGACTGTTCAGCCTTGAGAAGAGAAGACTAAGGGGGGACCTAATCAAAGTTTATAATTATCTGAAGCAGGGGATGCAGGGGGAATCAGCCAGCCCCTTTTCAGTGGTCTGTGGGGATAGGACAAGGGGCAATGGCTGCAAGTTGGAGCATAGGAAGTTCCGCACCAACATGCGGAAGAACTTTTTCACAGTGAGGGTGACTGAGCACTGGAATAGGCTGCCCAGGGAGGAGGTGGAGTCTCCTTCTCTGGAGATATTCAAGACCCGCCTGGACGCCTATCTGAGCAATATGAGCTAGGGAGCCTGCTTTGGCAGGGGGGTTGGACCCGATGATCTCTCGAGGTCCCTTCCAACCCCTACAATTCTGTGATTCTGTGATAATAAGGGAATGGGGGAAAAGGGAAGGGCCATGTGGCCTTCCTCCCACCCTGGAGTATCTCACAGACCTGCAGCATGTCACTTAGATGCCATTATTTCATTTAGAAGGCAGTCCTACTCAATTGTATGAAAACTGAAGAGTAGACATCTTTAAAACCTCTAAAAGGTTGCTCCCTCTATTTAATTTAAATGCAGTATTCCTTTTAAGGCATAAGGAAAAAAAAACCTGTATTATTACAGGCACAACAATGTAAGCACCAGTGAGTCCACCAGGACTGATTTTACAGAATGTGTCCTAACCAATTATAAGAAACTGAAATTTATTAAAGCAGTTGGCATTACTTTAATTCACTTTTCATAATAAGTGATTTTATGAAGTGTAAAATCATTTTTGTTCAGAACAAAACCAAAAATAATGCACTCCTCGATCTCAAGACTCGACGTGAATCGAAATGATATATAGTATTCATAAAACAGTAACCAGTTTATAATAAAATTCTGGTGCTACTGCTGTTGCAAAAAGTACATTAATTTACATTGTTTGCTAATCTTCATACTAATATTGGACAGGACTGTAAGCAGTTCCGCAAACAAAGCAGAGGAGCATGACGCAAGAGCCACATCCCACCTCAGCCCACTAGAGGGTGGTCTGCCCCAGGCAGGGCTGTGCATTCACCAGGAGAGAGAGACAACCTTTGCCTCGCTTTGACCTGTTGATAACCAACTCCTTGCATTTCGCTAGCGTTCATCTTCCATTACGAAGCAATTTTCTTTATATAAAACAGTATTTATGATATAAAAACAAACTTTTCCTAACATCTATCTCATTTTTTGTTGTATACGGAGAAGGGATGATACAGCTCAATGCATACTTCTCTTAAATAGAAGAAAAAAAAATGTGAATTATTTTACAATTTTAAAACCTTTATAGTTTGTATGCCCTTTGTTTAGAATAAATAGGAAAAAAACAATCTTCACCAAAGAGTATAGTACAAAGGGATAAGTGAGAAAGAAGGGAAGGAAAAAAATTGTGCAGCCTATCATTTATGTAGTTAGATGGCCATAAGAGATGAGACTCAGGTAGACAGATTGAAAAAAATCTGACTTTATCTAACCGACCTCTTCCTCAGTTCAGTCTGAATTTTTATTTCCCAGGTAGATGTACTATTACTCTGAATTTCTATGACAAACGTATATAATAAATTTTAACATTTTCTAAAATTTGGAAAAGGAGCATAAATAATCCTTTACTTTCTTAAGCTTAAAAAAAAAAAAAAAAAAGAAAGCGGGGGAGGGGGAGGGAAGCATTTTTCCTGAACGGTTTCAACGTGCAATATCCTCTGAACTACAGCAGCCTTTGCAGAACTTCGGTGATCTCTAATCAGTCGCTCTGAACACGGATAACAACAGCCTTACAATAGCCTTAAAAAAAGGGAAAAAAAAAAATCTTCCGAGAAATAAATAAATAAATGGAAGGAATTTCAACCTCCCGAGCTGTTCCATACAAACACAAAGCGTGACCTGCAAACTCCCACAAATCGGAAGAGATATCTGGCAGCGTGCAAAGGCTCGCTCCGTGTATCCGTACCCGAAGCAGCAGTGTCACGTAACAGACAGCTTCCCACGGCCAACCAGGCTGGCGCAGCCGCGCGTACTACGCGGCATCTGGGCACGCCGAAGCATTGGCTCCTCTCTGGGGAGTGGAAGGGGCTCAGTTATTAATGACCGCTGAGCAGGCAGCACCATGTCAGTGTGACAACCGAGCGGGAGAACGATGCACCACTAACCACCATGGAAACAAGGAGGAATAAGAAGAGCTAGCGAGCATCTCCCTCTCCCTCTCTCTCTTTCTCCCCCCACCTCCCCCTCACCCCCCCCTCCTTTCTCCCTCTCCACTGGATTGCGAGCCTCAGCCAGCCAGGCAGCAACAGCGCTCTGGCAAACGTAAGGGATCTCAGCTGGCAGCACAGAGAGTCTCTCATGCTGTAGGATATCGATAGATACATCTTTGTATTATAAACCATTAGACACACAGGCGCGCACCGACTCACACACGCAGACACGTATGCGCATCCATTCAGGCTCTGGTTTTAAATGCAAGTATGTGGCTACCTGAACTAAGGAATCAAAATTACCGAGATGCGAGAACTCCTCCAGCTCTGAAACTACTCTTATTGTAGGGTAAGTTCCTCCTTATTTTCAATTTTATCCTGGCTCTTATTTTAACATTTAAACTCCTTCCCCTGTCTTCTTTTCGTAAAGTTATTTTATTAGCGTATTTTTACATTTTACTTTCTGAACGGAAATGCAGTTTTCTTTTTGTGCCAGGGACAATCTAAATATGCCTGCAAGAGTATCAGATCTGTGCATTTCTTAGCCCCAAAGAACATCAAAGGGTAAAAAAAATTATAAAGGGAGAACGTTTCCCCTGATGTTTCAGGTTCAGAATCAAATTACACAGTTGCTCAGTGTTTTGAAGCCAATAAAACAAGACACAGGACAGCCTCCTTTCTTCTCTCCAGTGCCAGGATTAAGGGAAATACTGTTTATGTCAGGACCTAAAAACCACCGAGCAGCGAGGCTGAATGAGCATATCACAAACAGTTATTGAATTTCTGCCAGGCTACATCTTAAGGATTGTGGCAAATGACTTCGCTTAAAAACATCCCCTTTCCAGTCAGAAGGGACAGTGTGAATGTCTGATTACTGATGCAGCTGGAACGGACGCGTTAGGTAAAAAGGATCGCATTAAGCACAAGAGTTCTAATCTTCTTTGGTAATTAACAGGATCGCAGCAGGGTGCCTCTAAAGTATATTTTCATGTAAGGAGACTGTTCAAATCCATCACCAGATGAGCTTTGCCTGTTTCAGTATAGCAAGGCTTAGAACTGTTTGTCTCTGCTTTCCATGTCTTTGTTTTCACATGTCTAGTTGGAGTTTTTGCCCAGCACTGCTGTTCAGAGGGAGAAGGACCCAACGCAGGGGAAAGAAGGGGGCAGTAAATGCAAGGGGATAGAAAAAAAGAGAACAATTTTCTATTTAACCAATTTAATCCACATAAAATTCCATGCTAGCAGTACTGTTGCCTACTGTGTTTGTGTTTGTGCATGTTTATGTCATTTCTTTCATGCGGTATGGGAGTACCTCAGTATCCCTTCAGATGAAAACACATTCAGTAAAGTCCATCAGCATGGATCTATGATTCATGCATCAGTGAAAGCCAGGGTGAGATTTTACTTTACAACATGAAAAAGATGGATTAACTATGTGATGCATGCTCCAAAGTAGAAAGAAAAGCCCAAAACCAACCTGAATCTCCTTGCATGTTTTTGTTTGCTTCTTTAGAATACTATGTGTGTATTAAAAACAGCTCGGTATTTAGATCATCTCTCCTACCCTTTTTTCTCCCCCCACCCCCTCACTCCTGTGCACCTTGGAGAACGTAAAGAATCTGTTCCTTTGCAGCAATGCAATTATTTGGCTTGTAATTTTAGAGTTACTGTGTTTTGAGAAACAAAACATTGTGAAACAGCCATCAACAGATAGCCAATGGCTGTAAGCCTACCACCTTCCCATAAATGTTAGGAAACGGGTAGCTTAACAATACGTACGGTAAGAAGTCAATTAATTCAGGTGACCTTTGTAAATGGTGACAATAAAGCAGCTCAGACAATATGCCACAGCATTCGATATTCCCTCTGGAAAATGAATGAGCTTAAGAAGAGGTTTCCTTTTCAGAGTACAAAATGAAAGGTATTGAAGCATTAGCTCCTGCTATTGGCAAGCTTGCTTCCTCTATTTCAGATGGTCTATGAAATCTGTTTAAAGCAAACTGGTTTATTTTATTATGTGAACCACAGTCTCTCTTTCAATTAATCAAATATCCTGTTTTCACCCACATTCCATGTGCATTTTAGTTGTTAAAACAAGGATGTGAAGGTAGTGGTTTGGATTTTTACAGAATGTGCTATACAACAAGGGGAGAAAACCTCATTCTGATCTCTTCATGCTATATGCAAAGGACTACTCAGATGAAACTTTTTCTATTAGACACCACGGTACATGCTCAGCTTTTCTGAATTGTTATCCTTACTCAGTCTTAATGTAAAAATTAAGTAAATATGAGTAACTTTACACCACTGCATATTGGGTTTTGCCACATACAATCTAATGCACTACTTTAAAGTATTACATAGGTATGCCAAAGAGTTTCAGAAAAATGCGGCCATTCTAATCATACATGTACAGAGAAAACATGCTGCAGTTGTGTCGTCTGAGTACACAGCATGGACATTTTTAACCAGTAAACCAGTCAAAATGTATGGTGACTGTATTTTGGTTAATACTCCCTCAAAGCTCCTGCAATAATGTTGTAGTGTCAGACGATGACTGGCTGATGTTGTTATGGCAACCCAAAGTACCGCCTTTCAGGGTGGTAGGTCTGAGCATGACATCACAGCGTGCCTGTTTGGAGTACCCAGAAGTAAGTGAGTATTTCTCTTTTGCACAAGAATTAGACCATATCAAATAGGTAACTTAGCTACCTGTAATGCAGATCAAAAATATCATGTATAATCGTTGTTAAATGATCAAGAATAAGAGGCTTACGAAAATACTCATGTCCTGCACATCACTTGTGATCGCTTGTCCCTTTGTACTAGAAGACAAAACTGTTTGCAAGTGGGAGCAGTTCGACTCTTACCCCTAATCTTTATTACGTTAATAACGATTCTACAAGCAAACCAAAAGCTTTCCTGCTTGGCCACAACCATTCAAACTTTCAATGGCTGGTGTTTAATAGCCAAATTTTAGAGCATCTAAAGCAACAGAAGATAAGCAGTAGAAAACAAAGAGATTTTCAAGACAAGCTCTATCTTGCTTCTGAAAGAAAAGTTACCAAGGAAACAACTAAACCTTTTTTGAACTACAAGTTTAAGTTTTCAGTGAGTTACAGTACATCAGCTTTTTAGTTAATTCATCTATCCTTCCTTCAGATAGTACCATTATAACCTGAAGGAAAACAAAAGACTTGAGAGAGATATTGTCAAAAACTATCTTAGTAAACCCATCCACTTAAATTCCACAAACTCTACCTAATATCAACTAGCAAAAGATGACAATGAAAACCTAACTTCACACGAAGCGTTCAAGGAACTATTTTCTGAAGACCAAATATGGGACAGCTTCTAAGATTTTTGGTGGCCTTTTTTTGTTGCGGGGTTTTTGGGGTTTTTTTTAAACAGCATAAGTCTTCAAGTCCTCACAGTACTTTAAGAAGAATATTCATTCTCATTCTAACAGTACAAAAGGCAATTAATATTTTTACTGAAGGGAAAATGCCAGTAGAATTTGAGAAGAAACAGTAGTGACAGATGTCATTAGAAAGGTCATTAAACGCATTAGTATTAAGAGAAAAATCAATACATCTCATTACAACAGTAATGTAACTGCAAAAACGAATTACTTGGCTTTTCACCTATTTAAGTGACCAGTACATAAACTGTTAAACACCGTTACATTGAAACAACATTTTTCATTAAGAACTTTACTTAATAGCCTTGATGCCAAAAACTTTAGTTAAACAAACAGTACGACCTTCAGTGTTATACAGAAGATCTATAAATGATGTCATCAATGTTTCCACAATAAATTCATATCCTCAGCTGACCTGAACCAATAAAGTTTCATTAGCAGAGCACACGGAGCTATATTCCTCTGCACCAGAGAAATATCCAATATGGATGTCAATAAGATTATCCTGCTTTGGGTTCTTTGTGGAATAGCTCAGTGTGCCACCTGGTGAGAAAGACCATTTTCATGAGGGCAAAATACAAGCTACTTTCATAATTTTGCTTGATCCAATTACCCTCTCCCAACAGGATTTCCTATTCTTTGTGCATGGAAGATGGTGCTGTAAAATACACCTATCATAATAAAAGTAATATCAAAGAAAAAGTCAAGACGTGCATTTTTTTTTCTCAACTATTAAGACTATGTTCCAGTCATATGAACCAAAGGAAATATAATTTTATAAACAGTATTTATCATGCTCATTTCTGTTATGGCTTCTTAGCTATAATTTACAAACTACTTGGAACAACGAGCTGAAGAAATATGCTCTCACCCTTAGTATTCTCAAACCTGCTTACTGGTTTTCTGCAAAGCATAAACAACTGCAGAGACATTAAAATGAAGGGGAAGTTTAATTTCATAAATGAGTATTTCTATAGCATATCCTTGAAACAATAACCCTTCATTTAGAAATATACCTTCTTCACAAAAGATGTATCTCATTAAAAATCACTATCAGTTTGCTTATTCGCTGTAAGTGCTTGGCCACAAGCAGTAATGCTTTAATTCAAAGGAAATAAGAAATAAGGTACCTGTATTCCCATTATTTCTATGCAGCTGCTGTATTTCAGGAATTCATTAAAATATCTGTCCCAAATTTAATGGTAGCTTAACTCTACTGACCTCTGAATTAGAGCAGAAAAGAATCTTTGCCTCTTTTCTGCTCTCAACTCCCACAATCTCGGTTAAACTGGGAAATGCTTCTTGACAATATTGGCACAAAAGAAATCATTTAGTAGTTCCCTTCCCTACATAAGCATCTGTATTTAGAGGTAAATACTGCAAAGCTGAATAAAATGCTACAGGGAATTTTTTGTTTTTCAAGATATCTACTGATTATTAGCATTGCCCCAAGAGTCTTTTACTAGAGGGTTCTTGTCATGCAAATAACAACCACTCTGTCAGAAAGTACTTTGAAGTCTCTAAAACATTTTGTAAGGTAAAAACCTTAAGTTTAGCTGTACTCAAAGTTCCCTTGACATCCAGTTTACAATATTAAAAAAACCCCAAACACACCCACAACAAAAAAGCCAAAACAAACCCACAACCAAAAAAACCCCAACCATCACCAACAAAAAGACTGTTAGATCGTTTATACAATTCTCTGTCTAGGGATCAGACAATTTCAGATGTTACCTGTTGAATAAATTACAGGATAAAGAAAAAACAGAATAAACATCAGGTAATAGAACACATAATGAAGAGCAAAATTGTGCACTGAGACATTTTTAAAATCACCCTAGATGAGCCATCATCCTGAATGAGGGAAGATGACTTTCCTAATAGTCTTTACAAAGGCAGCGTGATGGTCAGACATTACTAGGGCTCTTCTTGTGTGGTCTTCAGAGGTTTGAGGAAACCGGGGCTGACAATCAGGTTGGGCAGCTTTCTTATCACGGTTATAAAACAAAAATACACCATTTTTCAAGACAAGACAAGAAATATATCCCTGACTTGGGAGGCATTTAAATAAGTGCAAATGTATAACTTGTTCCCTGAATAAGGATAAACACAATTGTCTTCTACTTCTGCTTTACAATAGTGGCACATCTCTGTTGAAAACAGAGATATCTATGTGTCACTATTTATGTCCTATTTATGTGATTTATTCTGTACCTAAAGTCCTAATAAAATTGTTCATCTTGACAGGAATTATTTTTATGTGGAAACAAAGACTTTTCTCAAAAATTTTAGCAAGTGTCATGGTAACTGTAAATCGAAGGACTAGAGACATTTGTTTCTTCAACCCAAGCTCATTTCTGTTGCTAAATTCTCTCAAGTCCCTGAACTTCCTCTCCCCTCTGGAAAGCAGCTTTCTCTAGAGGTCATGTCAAGCATCAGCAATTTTTGCAGTGACACTTAACTGTGAACTAATTCACGGCATTTTCTCCAAAGTGCAGAATTACCTGCTGAGTTTCCCACACCAGCTGGCTCCACGTTGCAGGACACAGAAGGAGCAGGGACACGGGAGAGCCCACTCCAGCAAAAGCTCACACTGGTGCTCAGCCTTCCAGAAAAACCTTCCTCCTATGACACAACAGCTCCAAACCCACTGCACAATACGAAACTGCTCTTTTTCATGTGTCCCAATAAGGCAGGGCTTTAAAAATTCTTCCTCCATCTCCACTGCAAAATTATATTTCAGAAACAATACAATGAATTTCTAAAGTACCATATTTTCTCTTATCAAATTCTAAACAAATAAAAAAAGCCTTTCAGTATGAAAAATAGAATTACAGTCAAGTGGTGCTTCATTTGCACTGCAGCTTGAGGGACATTATCTGCACAACTCCCATCTAATGCCAGTTTAGAACAAAGCAGCGTTACTTAGGTTATACTCTAAGCACAACACTACAAGTTTATCCTAGATATATTCAGTGTATTACACCTTTCTGAATACACATTTCTTTTTACACAAGACAAATCACATTAACTTTCAAAAAAGACAGCTGAGACTCTAGAGGAGCTCTTTCATGACTCTCCCAGAATACAGTAATTTTGGTACTTCATTTTAATTTGTTTGGCCAGTTACTTGCTGGTAAGCCCAAATACAAGGCTAATCTCCACAGCACTTGAGAGAAATGGAATGATTAATGACCATTATACCAATTTATAG
Organism: Porphyrio hochstetteri; assembly: GCA_020800305.1. Lineage (NCBI taxonomy): Eukaryota > Metazoa > Chordata > Aves > Gruiformes > Rallidae > Porphyrio > Porphyrio hochstetteri. The sequence continues at coordinate 39,529,036 of CM036905.1, forward strand.
AGGTATCCTTATGAGGTGAGAGACGACAAAATGAGGTAATTGCAAATATAATGATCTGTAAAGCTAGAAATGTTTGTCTGAATAGAATTTTCAGCCAGCGCATACAATTCAGGTAACATATTCTTCTGAATGTTGCTTTGATATAGATTATGCAGTCATCAATATTTTGTCAGACAAACACTTTTTCGGTCACTTCATTTTTATTGTGCGGTAAGAGACAGGATGGATAATCAGCATGTTACTCTAGGGTTAGGCTCAGAACTTTAAACCCCAAGAACACATAAGGAGAAGTACTTTGCCCTGCAAGCACAGCAGATGAGCTGCTGAACTCTTCTCTTTCCTGGGAAGAAAGAATTGCCAGTTGGTCCACGGAACTGCACAACAAGAGTTCTATATTTTTCACTTCCAGAGACCCAAGAATAATTTGCATGTTTGGGGACACATCATACAAATCCTATACCCACTCTCATAGGAAGCAATCCCCTTAGCTATTAGCACGTAGAATTATTTTAATGAAATGACCTAACCTCTATATTTCAGTGGTGTTATCTGTAAAATTGTTCATTTTCATACCTAAACTTGGTACCAAGAACCCAAGGTTCAGAGCAAGTCCTAGTAACCTGAACCATATCCTCACCGCTTCTCTATCTCAGCAGTCATCAGGAAAGACAAGGCATGTATGTTCACACTGATACATATGTTTCCATGCCTTTAAAGCATAACAAAAAACAAATACCAGTTTTTGTTCTCTAAGAGGCACATTTTCATTTTATAACATACATTTACTGCTAACCACCTTCCCTCAGCCCCCAAAAAAAGTGCAAGATGTAAATTAAAACAACTGCAAGATATAAATAATAATAAAAAAATCTGGTTAACTACAATTCAGACAATATTCATACTTTTGCCTCACTAGCCACAGATATAAAGCATAATTAATTGCCCTCTCTTCCACCTTTAAAGATGATGATACTGTGTGTTGCTGGTGATCTGTTCAAATAAGTCAGTTAAATCAGGCTGGATCAAAACTATTGTAGGAGCCTCAATAGAAATTGTTATCTTTTATTTCTTCTTGATTTTTTGCTAATTGTGGTTGTTTCCACTTTCCCATTAACACAAGTTTTAACAGAGTTTGGTGTAAAAGTAATTATAAGAGAAGTATCAGCTAAAAAAACCCGAATGAAACTATTACCATTAACATTTCCATGCCAGATAGAACAATCCAGAAACCTTTCACAGATGGTCCTCAGAATTACCATCTTTGAGTGTAATTTTACTTCCATTTGTGGTAAATGGCAATATTCCCATTGATGTCAACAGATGCAGAAGGGATTCGTGAATGCTATTTCTCTGTGCTTTTTGGTGTTTTCATCATTTTTCTATCTAGAAATACAAAATTCATCATGTTGCTTCATTTCCACTCATGCTGCAAAGTAAAAACAAAAATAACTCCTTGAAAACTTTTCTTCTTGTTTAGAATAATCCTCACTATGATACGTTACTGTACAGCTTCTTTATCTAAAACATCTAGATGGAGGCACCTTGATCCAAGCTTTCTAAAAACAAAGAGTTTGGATAAAAAGAATTCTACCTAGCCAGTTACCAAAAAAACCCTTGAAATCACACTCCACATTGCTGAGAAAAATTTGATTAGGTAGTTTTTTAAGTACTACACTCTGAGAGACACTGGAAGCAAACCTAGTCAAATCTGGTCAAATGGAATTTACTTCAGCAGAATTATAGCAAACATTTGGCAAGTATTGTGCATTCTGGTTTGCCTGTGTGAGGAAACAGTAATATTCAGAAACAATGAAGAGCATATCCTCAGTCTTGCTTAGGAGAAGCAAACCTCTTCAATATTTAACATGCACCTTACTTTATTTTGAAATATAACTCAGTGACAATAAATTGATGTTTTAAAATGGAAACACATGGTTCTCACTCTTACTTTTTACTCCTATTTATAGTTCACTTGTCTGTAGTAAACATTTTTTCCAAGAAGGACATCAGTGTTTACACTGCCATTTTATCACCTATGAGTAAATGGAATAAGATTTAGCATATTATGCTTTTAAGAACAGTCATAATTGATTTACTTAGTGAAAAAAACCCAAAACCCCACAAATGACAACTAAATTTATTTTTTATTTCTATGGTTACAAATGAATGAGAAAAGTAAAAAGCTTTATCCAAACAGCATGGGCATCAAGGATGTATTCCTATTCCTGCCATTAGTAACAGTAAGAGTTCAACTTAATTATCCCAAACATTCAGACAAATCCTAAAAATTGGCTTTTTACTCTTTAGTCCTAATGGCTAACTTGCAACTTAGACTTTTTCGCAAAGCTGTTCGTGATTTGTGTTGTATTTTCTCCATAGAATCATAGAATGGTATGAGTTGGAAGGGACCCCAAGGATCACAGAGCTCCAACCCCCCTGCCACAGGCAGGGCCACCAACCTCAGGCCTGGATCTACACTAGGTTGCCCAGGGCCCCATCCAACCTGGCCTTGAACACTTCCAGGGACGGGGCATTCACCACCTCTCTGGGCAGCCTGTTCCAGCACCTCACCACTCTTTCTGTAAAAAACTTCCCCCTAAGATCTAATCTAAACCTTCCTTCCTTTAGTTTTAATCCATTCCCCCTCGTCCTGTCATTGTCTATCCTTTTAAAAAGTTGAATCCCCTCCTGCTTATAAGCTCCCTTCAGGTACTGGAAGGCTGCAATGAGGTCCCCCCGCAGCCTTCTCTTCTCCAGACTGAACAAGCCCAGCTCCCTCAGCCTCGCTCTAGTCTAGACCCAGGTACCTTTCTATTGTCCATTAATGAGTTCTATCTCTTGGAAAAGAAAAAAAACATACTGTGATTCTCAGATACTCAGATCTTCATGTCTGCTGCATAAATCCATCCTCTCCAGCCCATCAGAAAGATGTCTAACATTGGAGTTTGGCTATTCTTAAAGAATGCTCCATTTACCCATACTTAGTGTGTTGGAATTCTATTCTGTTCATAATCATTACTGTCACACTGGGGAATAAAAAGGATTTAAATATTGCCTTCAGTAGGTATCATTTAAAAATAAACTATAACTAGAGAAGTGAAATTACATGCAATTTCAAATATTTAATTGCTGTACTGTTAAATTACCCATATATCATTGAAATTTTAAAGTACATTTAGGATCCTTGGTCATCTCAGTTGAAGTAATGTATACAGATACCTGGAGCTGGCATACTTAAAGTTATGCCAACTCAGGTCCTGGCCTTCTGTTTCAAACTGAAATACATTTTGCTCTTTCAGGGGCTGGAAAACCCACAAACCTTTTGGTTTACAATTGTTATTCTTCATCAGTGTTCTGTCAGTCTCTAAGGTATACTGAAGTCCACAAAACATTACCAAAAAATGAAAACAAAATCATGAAAGGTTTATATAAACACACACCATGCATGCTTGACACAAATATGGCAGGGAAATGATAATTGTTATGTTGAGATTATAGACTATTTATCCAGCAATGCTAAGCACATAAAAGTTGTGGTATAAATCTGTTATGTAGGCTCTCATGTAGATGTTAGCCAAACTTTCAAAAAATCTGAGTACGTTTTGTGGAAGTCATATACTCCATCACAAATGGAAATTTAGGTATTTTAATAGAAGTGATAAAGAGTAATCAATACTCATGTTTAATTCCATAACTGGAATTGCTGATTGCATTAGCATTGCCTAAAAATGAATTTTGCTTGGAACGTCAAAGTACAGTATTGAATCTACACAGACCAAAATCAACAATGATCTATGTGAAATAGAATGGTCAAAGGACAAGATTAAGAAACTCCATAAGCTAATTGACCTAACAGCTGACTGCTTCACACACGAGGTTGGACTACAGACTTCCTGAGGTCCCTTCCAACTTGACTATCCCACGATGCTATGATCCTCTCAGCAGAGGGGCTCACTCCTTTGCCAACATTGTCTTAGGTGACAATCTACAGCACCACTGTCCTCATTACAGCCTCCTTAGATGGATATCTTCCTGTGACTCCATCAAATGAGAGCAATTATAACTTTACCAAAGGTGAAAGGCATTGTACAATCTGTTTTGCTACCTGTTTTGAGTTTAGTCTCTGAGCTAGTGGTATGGAGTTGAAAATTTTGAGAAGGTAGAGTCTGATGGATTGCTAGCAGCTACAAAGGAAACAAAACTCCATTTAGTCACAAGGCAATATTGGCTCATCTGTTACCTACCAAGAGAAGGGTAAATTGACCACATCCCAGCAGGATACTAAAAATTGTTTAAAAGCCATCCTATCTTGTTTAAATTTTTTAAAATATCACACTATATTTGTTCAGATAACAGAAAACAACTATTTTCTAGTAGAAGAGGAAAACAATTCCCCGAGACATTACTACCCTAATTTGTAATCTGTGTATTTCTGCTCAGCCAGGTGTTCTGTGTATTCCACAGATCTGGGGCTGAATATTCTACAGGTTTATATACAGTCTTGAAAACAAAGCATTAGCAATCATGCATTAGAATTAGCATAATTACCACTTCATATTAACCTCAGAACTTTGACTTTCCCTTCTTAGAGCAGAATTTTACTTCGTGTAGTGAATATACTTAAACTGTTTCACTCTTCGCATGATAGAAACCTGCAACAGGTTTCATGTGGAGTGATTCTGCTGAGATATCTTGCCAGTTTGGAGCTATTATTTGTGCTGAGTTTCTCATAGTTATCTCCAATATCAAGATTCATCCAGTAATTACTTCTGCCAGAGTAATTTAAGAAACATGAACTGGTCAATTAGAGTCGCCTAAAATTTAGAGTACAGATGATTAAATGAACACCATTTTTAGTCCTAATCTTGGGAAAAAAAGACAGCAATGTGCAAAGGATGACAAACTAGAACCACGATATAATGCTATATGTAACTTCTCCGAAGCTGTGGAGCATAAATCAGGGCAGAAATAAGCTGCAGCACTAAATTCCAGCATTTGCTCTAATGTTATCAATGGATAACATAAGACAGCCCTTTCAGTTCTAAATTCTGAATGCGTATACAATTATTGTCATGAGATTTACTTAGTACTAAGTTTAGAGGGAGGGTTGAGAAGCCCTTGAAGTATTTTTCTCATATTAGAAACCATCTTGTGCAGACAGTTTGTATTTCTGTTCCTCAGCATGAGTAAAAGCTATAATTTTATACTGTTCAAAAAGAAAACTGCTTCTGAAAGAATCAATTATATTGCTGATATTAATCATGGGTATTATATAAATTCTCAATATTCCAACACAAGCATGCTCAAAACTCAAAAGTATGAAATACAAAGAAGTTTTAGAAGTGCCAAGCATTTCACCAAAATAATAACAACATAGTATTATAGACTATTTCTTAGCTATGATCTTTACATTTGCCTGACAAACTCTGCATGTTGCCATTCACTGGGGTTAAGTATTTGAATTTAATTCAAATCAAAATGTTAATGATATGTTATGAAATTATTTCCATAACAAGGATGCATTGCATATTAGGTAACAACTTGTAGAATTCATTTCCAAACATTTTCCAAAACAAGTGCAAAGAAGTTTTCCTTAGTAACAATTCCTGTTCAGGTCCCAGATCCAATTCTTGTATGAACAATAAAATTGCATCTTCCTAAATGCCTGCTGGCTTTTCACTCAGACACTGATCTACAAGACAGATGTTTAATGGAATTTAACCAATTACAGGAAGTCATATCTAAGTGCAAAGGATAATGTCTAAATTTTTATTTCATTTCTGCTTATGTGACCTGATAATCACACCCACCAAACATGATCAGCATTTAGAGCAACCACTGCTATATATTATTGACAGGAAATATAGATAGTTTGACAGGGCAAAAACTAGTTTAAGCTTAGTAGCTGAATGCTTAAATGAGTCCCTGAGACATGCAAAATAAAAGTGTATGGGAAATTCAATCTGAAGCAGATCTAATTCATTGTTATGTAAACACAATAGAGAAAAACCATAAAGGACAAATTGAGAATATGAGACTGTATATGATACTGTTTTCCACACTACCAATTTACATGTGTTTTATTCTTAGACTTTTTCAGTAAAATGCAAAAAATGGTTACCCTAGCAACTGCCACATGTTACTCAGTTTATTTCTGAGATACAGAACAGCCTATAAAAGAATAATACTGTGCACTTTTATCAGGATCTCTCAGCACCATAAAGAACTGGGAACTAAGTGTCACAACATGCACACATATTTTCTCAAAGTTTTAAGAAAGCATATTAAAGAAAGAGTAGTTGTGTGCATTTTGCATGTATCTTTTTCAAACTTGTTAGTTTATATTTAAATTAAAAACAAAGATGAGTTGCATGGAGAAAAATGTATACTCTGTACAACCTGACAGTTGTTTTTTGCATTCTATTTCTATTCAATTCTAGTAGACTTCTTTACCAAACAAGTAAAACTTTTGAAACTTCTTTAATGATGTAGGAGATACCATCTTCCACAGCATAATCATAAGGCGGTCTCCAATTCCCATCATCTGTCAAATGCTAAGGTTTAGTTCAAAGTAATAATTAAAGCATTTCACTGTTAGTCATTAATTATCTAACCTACCTCCCCAAATGAAGTGAACGCTTCCTTACATGACTAAGCCCCAAGTAATTTATGAGATGTCTTGCAATAGTAGTACAAAACAACCAGTATGTTAACAAGGGTGCCAGCTGAAGTTAGTTTGAAGTCCTGAAAAAGGGCCCTCTGTCCACCTGAAATCCTAGAGACACACTTTTTTCTTATTTTTTCTTTTTTTTTCTTTTTTTCCCCCAAGCAGTCAGCAGAGGAATTAAGCGAAAATTCATAATTTTTACTTTATACGTCAAGCTAGGAAGCTTTTCTCCCCATTTCCCAGTGCATTTTTTCTGGTTTATATATGAAAATTATTTTGGATAGAATAGAGGAAAAGAACTTGGTTAAATCCTGACTCCTCATTCCAAATACATGATTATGTCCATACACATAATAAAAACATTTCTAAATTTGTACCTTAAACAGAATAATCTAAAACTAAGAAGTGTTTGGATTTAAATAAGCATTTGTATGTTTGAGTATTCTTCCCACCAGCTATTTTCACAAGCTCTAACCAGTAAATGCTGCTCTGGCTATTTTACTTGTCTCTGATGATTTCTTCTATATCATCATGTATCTTAGGAAAGAATACCAAAGCTGCAGAACAGCTAACATAAAACAAGATGATTTTTTTTTTTTATGCAGTTATCAGGGATGGGTATTTTGTAAAACTTAGGAAGAATGGCATTTGGCTAAAGCTGGATTTATACTATTAGGTTGACAAGAAAATCAACAGCGGTTGTAGAAGTCCTGAACAGGTTAAAAGTTTTGAAAAGGTCTAGTAGCATAGCAACCTCTTGGATTTTGAGGTTGAACTAATAGAGGTTAGTTGTATGTTTAGGTTTTGTGAAGTATTCAAGCTAAAAGTGCCTCAGACGGTAATGAAAGCTTCTGAGATGTCTGTGAATTGCAGTAACATTAATTTCATATAAACCACATATACTTACAGTATATGTGGGGCAGTCCAAATGCCAAAAGCACATGCTTCTCTTTGGAAGCAGATATATTTCAAATAATGACTACAGATATATAACAACAAACACAACAAATTCAGGTCAATGTTATGCTAGTCCAGAACACACACACATGCAAAAATAAGTGATGAGATTCTTACAAGTTCAAATAATTTACCTTTAGTAATACATAAAATAAATTATTCTTTTCATGCTTAGTTTAATCAAACTACAGAAACAAAATAGCAGGGAACATATAAACAGACTTTTTTGCATTCCCTTGGGGCACAATATAGAGTAATCAATTGTAAATTAATTGGGGAAAATTTGTTTTGCATAGCATAGAGAGGCAAAACATTAATTCAGAATCATTTGCTTAATGGCATTTCTAATATGCTATGCATGTATTCAGCCTAGTTCTTCATAGTGAGATGCAAAACAATTACCAAGGATGTAAATACCAATAAACCGTAATCTACATCTCTATTAAACAAGTTAAACTAGAGTCAAAATACTAGATAATCTTTAATTCCAACCAAAACCAAGGAACATCCAGAGTAGCTATTTGAGTGTATCAAATCCTTCATCACTTAGTGAGAATTTATAACAATTTTATTACATTTAGGCACACTCAGTACAGATATGCAAAGGCACTTGACAGCACAGAGGTTGCATGTTGTACAATCTATCTGCGCTACCTCTTCATATGTTCTTATATAAACTTAATATCTTCTCTAAGTACACGTTCAATAGAAAACAATACTGATTTTTAATGGTATAAATATATTTGTCTAGAGATTGTCCTCTTTACTTTTAAAGAAAATCCTTCTTGTGGTTTTCCTTGTACTGGTATAGGTTTATAAACAGGTAAAATAAATATATGAAATATACAAAATAAAGAGACAAGAGAGAAAAAGAAAATTTTTAAAAGCCACTCTATGCTTAAAATCCCCAAACACATCTTCAAGTGTGTTTGAACACAAGCACATAAAGGAATAAAAGAAAAATCCATTTAAAAATAACAAGCGTTTTGCATTTTACTGGCCTTAAGAAAACTAATTTTCATTGGTGAGTTACCAAATATGAGATTCAATAAATGCCATTCTTTCTCTGATTAAATGTCAAGGCCATAGATGTGTTGTTTCAAAGTGAGTGAGCAATAATTTGGTGTGTATAATGAACCTTCCAGATGATTTATCTGCGCAATAATTTTCTATTCTTATCAATGAAACTTCACAATCTGGTGTCTTAAACTGTAGCTTCTTCATTATGCTATGTTTTGGTTTAATAAAATTTCAGTTTTATTTTTAACAGTAGAAGCAAAATGATGTAAACGTAACCTGATTGTGACTAGATCTCTGTCAGAAGGCAGAGAGGAAGGAGCAGTCAGAAATCTTGTTGCTTATATGGAAAAGAGTGGTTTGTGATGATTTTTGCTTTTCATATCGTAAATGAGATTTGAGAACACCATATTCAAGCTCCTGTTCTCAGATCCACCATTTCCACAGCCAGAGGCATCCTAGGTCAATGTGGTTATCTTAGAAAGATAAGGTTTTTGTGAGTCTGTACAAGTCTAAGCTCCAGAGGCACTCTAGGTCCATGTGGTTATCTTAGAAAATGAAGCTCTTAACCACACTGTTCTATAATCTATGCCTAACCAGACACAATTGAGCCCTTAGGAATTAACAGACTTTTCTAAGTGGCATAAAAAGCATCTCTCAGCAGAAAAAAACACTGTGCACTGAACCATTCTGTACAAGTTCCTTGCACATAAGTATTCAGGAAATAGTTTACAAGTATTTCAAGTATTTCTAGTATTTTTAGAACTTATGTCTATGACATAGTAAGATAATCCTCGCAAAAAAATGCCAAAAACAAATTGTAAAGGTTACTGGATTCAACAAAGTTCGTAAGCAATAATTTAGGAAAAGTGAGTCATTAACTCAAAAAGTAGCTCCAACAGAAAGTATTACACTGAGTATCAAACAATGAATATGAATTATTGTATTTATTCAAATTGCTTTAATGAAAAAAAAAGTGTTAAAAAGAACATGCAGTTAAATGCTGTAATCCAGAACTGGTAAGTGAAATCTAATGCACATGTATTGTGCTCAGAATTCTAGACATCAAGGATAAAGTTTAAAAAATTCCTTATAATTCCATAGCTACTTTACAAAGCTAAGCAGCAATTGAAATTACCAAATTAGAACCAAAAGAGCAAACAAACAACCAAACAAAAAAAAAATCATGGTCATTATGAAGAGTTTAATAACTTCCTTTACCAAATATTATTCTTTTAAACACTGAAGCTGACTGGTAGTAAAATTATGAATGCTATATATCAGCATCCCCCAAATCAGGACATACAAGCCTGGGAGATACATACGGTGCTACCTTGTTCTCCAATCAATAAGTATTCTGCATATTTTCCAGTCACAAAATTAAATGAGACCACAATTGATCTTAGCTGGATTCTAACACATGTCCAAGCTGCAGAATATTCTATCTGTATCCTCCTACCCTATGGCCAATTTCTGCAACTTTATGTTACCTCTACTGACAACATAAAGATATAGATGTGTCACTGCAGCGTAAGTGTGCCCATTAATACTGGCCATCAGACAAAAGTCACTGAGATCTGATTGTAGCAATTTTGACCATAAAACAGGATATATAATAAAGACTGTATTACAACAACCATTACTTTAAAAGTATATTGCCTGATGGAATCAAATAATTACCTGCATTTATCCAGTATCTATGTGTAAAATCCATCTAACCCTGCAAGTCTTTCTAGAACATGCAGAATGGAAGCCTAACAATTCTTAACATTAAAATATCAATCTAATGTGTAGGGCCTGGACTTATTTATTTTTTATTTTACAGTGAAACAAATTCTGTTTCATGCTTCTTAGCTGTTGTTATTTTTAAACAAGAAAGCAATTAAAGCCATGGTGAAAAAGTCTTCAAGAGTGACTTTTGTAACAAAAATATTATAGACCTACTAGTACTAAAATAGGACTGAGCCTATTCCAAAACAATCTGCCTAAACTAATTACCAAACTAATAAAGGCTCATCATTTCAAACCTTAATAAAAGCTTGAACAATATGCTATTTCACAATTAAGCAAATGAAGCAGACATATTTCTTTCTTTATAATATGCAGATTTATCTTTCCATTACATTTCAAGGATCACATTTGTATATAAGCTACTATTTTATCCATACAGTACAGAAAATTAATCAGAACATGCCTTCCCATTCACCAGAAATAGTGGGGTTCAGGTTCTTTTACATTCTTTACCAAATTCAGAGGAGATAAATGTTTCCTCTCTTGTCTTAACAGTTATAGAAATTGAGTCCACATATAGAAAAGAAGTATTTGGAGGCATCATAGAATCATAGAATGGTTACATGGGAAGGGACCTCAAAGGTTATCAAGTTCCAACCTCCCTGCCATGGTCAGGGACACTTCTCGCTAGACCAGGCTGCTCAAGGCCCCGTACAGCCAGGCCGTGAACACCTCCAGGTAGGGGTCATCCAGCACTTCCCTGGACAACCTGTTCCAGTGCCTCAGCACCCTCATAGTGAAGAATTTCTTCCAAATATCCAATTTAAATCTACCTCCTTCTAATTCAGAACCACTGAATAGGAGCTTTGCTGCTTTAACAGAATCGAATTTTTCCTTCTCTGACCAGAGTCACAAAGAGGAGCTCCTCTAGCAGTTCCTGAAAGAATTAAACCCCTGAATATAGCTTGGAAGACTGGGAAGAGGAACACCTTAACATTCCCTAGATTATTAAGTTTGGTAGGTACACAGTAAAAATGAGATTATTCAACTATGAATGCTTATCAGCTGACCATAGTAAACAGATAACATTTTGATCTGCAAACATTGTGACCATTGCCTATACTAAAACATTCTTGATACCATCTTATTTATTAGACCATCATTCCTAATAGCCATGATAAGGAAAAGGATGCACAATCCTGCTTGAGTTACAGTCAAAAATCAATGATTCATTTCACAGCAGGAATTCCCTTTATAAAAATTGGTTCAGTAATAGACCAAGTTACTAATAATATAGCCTGCTCAGCCTGCTGTATAACCCTCCCAGACTGGTGCAGATCACTACACAACAATTTTCAAAGGAATACTAAGCTTTGCTTTATCTTCATCATATGTAACTTGCAGTCATTTTACTTCTTTCAAGGTGATGGTAGGATTTTGTAATTAAATATCTATGTCTCCACCTGCAGTAGATTCATTAAAACATCAGACTAATGAATATCATGTTTCCATGTCCACATCACTATAAACTACAAGGACATTAAAACAGATTTAGACATCCTGACTGCGAAGAGAACTCATCTCAATAATAATTCTTTGGTATTTTGTTCCAAGGCTTTTAATAACTAACTAAAAATGGTTTAAATGTTTTAAAAGTTGACCCTTGAAGAACCATTATTCGTAGGAAAAAAACAACTAAACAGCAAGTATATTTGTAACTTATCAATTATCATTCAGTTCTAATGTTTAGCAGCAACATGGGAAATATAATGAAACTAAACACCACTTTTCAAGCCAAATATTTTTATGGCCTTTAGGGTATTTTCCTAACTGCTTGTAATGCAAGTCTTGATCAGTCCTAAAAGCCTGTTCCTGAAGGACTGCCAAACAAAGCTATTTCACCTCATAACTGCTCTAAGTTTCTACTCTTTACTCGTATAACTATCAAATGCTACTTCATCTTCCCTGGACGTGACTTACATTATCTGTCATGAATGACAGGAGATGGAAAAGAGCATTCTATCTCCAGAAAAACATTTTCAGGACTTTTAAAGTTCTCTGCCCTTCAGGTGTGCTGCTTTGCCTATTCATATAATTCCAAAATACTCTCAATCTTTAACCAGCTGAAAGCTACTGGCTGGCAATGGAGATTCAGAGTTGAATGATCATTGACCACAACCAGCAATGGAAACTGGACCTGATCAGCCGGGATTTGAAATTGCAGGACTTAGAATGCTCACACTGTTCTGCACTCCCTTTTTCAAATTATAAATGTTAAATCTGGATTTACTTTCAATATTTGCATTTCCCACATACAATAGGATACCACAAATAAGGACAGTTGGTATACTAACACAAGCTTAATAACTGGTATGGATTTTGAACTTAAAATGCTTTCCATGCTTTATTTTCTTTGTATTAACAATGTTAAAACAATTTCAGGTGACATTTCCATGCTCATTAACAGAGGACACAGAGTGATTTGCAAGAAGACAGACAGGTGGTTTATAACTTCCATCACTATAATATTGAACAAGGTGACAACTATTGCCTGAAGGAAGGATAATTATACAAGAGAATTCAAACTACATATTCAGTTCACATTTAAAAGAACTGGCAGGAAAAGCCACACACCAATGCTAAATTATTCTCGTTTACCTGTTTAAATTGTGGTTAACCAAAGTAATCCCCAATGCAAATTTATTGGTATTGGCTTGTGCATTGCATCAGCTAACTCTATCAAGTGAGTTGGCTACTGGTCTTCTAAAGTATCTCCACTACCTATTACACACTACTGCAAGAAAGTAGACCTACTTACATTTTTAAAGAATCACCTTGTCACTTGAATCTCTTTTTTTAGATGGTGGATCAAATGCTCTTGAGACACTGACTGTCTAGTTTTAACATACTAGCCAAAGAAGGCCCATTTAAGAGGTACATCAACCCTTCCAAATGTCAAAGTCGGTATCTGTCCTCTGCTTTAAACTCTTCCATGGTATATGTGTAGCTTTCTTCTCTGAACTACAGCAACACATATACCTTTAAATATTGCAAATTAAATGGATGACTTAAAAAAAATTCAGGCAACTTTTGTATCCCAAGTGTTTTTGTTTCTTGTGGAGAACAGTAGAAAATTCTAAGTACCAAAAGCAATTTCTGAAATTATTGAAATATCCATATCCCTCAAAAAGTGAAAACGAAAAAGAAAAAAGAAAAGAAGACATAATTATTCTACTTCTCTGATTCCACTTTCTTTTATTACTTTATGGGGTGTATTCTAGAACTTATGGTAGGTATCCAGAAATCTCTTTATTTTCTTTAAATGCTTCACTGGCATTATTTACATAAGACACACACAGACAAATAAAAGTGTTCTTCCATTTTGTTTGCCTGTAATGCTTTTTCCATACATAATCCTACTTATTTTCCATACATGCTAGTAAATATTTTCCATTACTGTAGTTAAGTGTCCATAAATACTCCCATTTTACTGGGGAAAACCATTTAAATAAAAGTCCGGCAGCAATATTTCTGAGATTTTTAAGAATTGGAATTACATTTTTGTAATTACATCTTCATATGGTCCTTTTCAGTTGACATATTTTCTTAGATTTATCATTTACATACACTGAGAGAAACAACTCCAGGTTTTTCAATATATATCACTCCTCATCCACCTGTGACCAATATATCACTGTACTTACTATTCGCACAACTTACAGCTATTTCCCCTCTGTTGTCAACAAATCTAAAATTGTTTTACAGAGGAAGCATTATTCTTTTTTCCTAGTTTCCTTTCACAAAGATTTATTATCGTTTTCCTCATACTAACTGATTCCACCCTAATTCTAATTTATTTTACTGAACCTGAGTAGCCAGAAACATATAAAGCATTTAATAAGAGTTCTCACCTGTAGCTGATAAACAAAACTAATGGGTTTTGGCATTCTAGTGCCAGTGGTCCTCCTATGAGTAGACAAGCATGCCATGTCTTTCTCCTTACTTCTGATATTCCCTCTGAGGTTTTCCAACTTTGAAGCAGAAATCACTACTAGACCCTAAAAGCATAATTTGTCATTTCACACTACTGAAATGTCACACTATTGAAATACCTATTTTTCTTTACTTATTCAAGTGATTTTATTGCTGGAAAAGAGAACCATGCTATTGTCTGAAAGCAGAAAGGCTGAAGTCAGACTTAAAAATAAACATCTTACAATAAAAAAGTAGGTTGCTTCAATTTAGCATTCTCATTAGTACAAAATTATGCCTAATCCGTCTTTGGAAGGACAATTAGAAATGGTTCATCTATCCCACTTCAAAGCCAATGATGAACAAAACTGTCCATTCTATCATTCCATAATCACCACTAATAAGTTCTTTTCGGTATCTTAATTCAAGCTTCTCTTTTGTTCAGTCCAAAGACCTATTTTTCCCGCAGCAAGATGCATGTCATTGCATACCAGTGCATCTCTTACATTCTTATCTTGAAATGGGAGGTAATGTTCCTACATGTCTACATATGCACCTACAGCAGATATGTCTATGCCTAGTCTTTGAATCATAAGTAGGAATCACAACAAAATGCAAGAGAAATCATTCTTCTCAAGGAAAATCTATCACAAGCTCTGAGTACAAGTGATCACAATCTGTTTGATTGACTTGAATACTTGAACAGTAAATACTGGTCAAAATTCTCTGGGAGATCAGAACATAAATTTTAACACTGCTGTCAGATTTGGCATCCGAAATGCAGAAAGGTGATGTAAAAGGATGATAGATGTTGGAGAGCCAAGAAAGAAATACAAAACCAAGATGTGGCTATATCACACAAGTTTCATAATCAAAATAATCCTGTTCAGCGACATGCCAATTAACCAAATCATCTAACACTTAAGGACTGCATGAATGTTTCATTTTAGACAAAATTTTAAAAAACCTTTTAAAATAATAGGAAACACTAAAAGGATTGTGCATTGGGAAAGAATGGAGTGGGGAAGGTGGCTACAAATTCATACATGCTGGAGAGGTACAACAGTTTAAATAAATTTGCAGTTTTTAAAGGAAGAGAAAAACACTTGAAAGAGGATTCAGTTACTGTTCCAGATACTATATGATTATTTAGCTGTAGTGTCATGCACAGTAGAAGGGATGGTTTACTTAACTATAAGAGTTGCTATTTATTTATCTCGTATATATCCTTTTTCTTCTGGTCTTATTTTAAAAAGCAAATCATAAAGAGAAAATAAGATCAACATTTTAATCCATTCACTTCTGGCAAAAAAAGAAATGAACCATGATAATCCTATAGTGTGGATTAGAGCTGACGAATGGGTCATAAAAGCACAAAAAGCAATAATTGCAGGTATAAACATAACATTAGTTTTGCAAATCATATTAAAAAAAAACCCTTAACATGTAATGTTATTAATGAGATGCTCAGCTGAGCAAAAACTGTAATTAAAACTAAATACAAATCAAAATACTTTCTGCAATCAGAAATGACAGTATCTCTATGAGCTGGTAATTTATGAGTATGCAAAAATCACTCCAACTGATATAAAACACAGCAGAAAACAGAACTTTGATTTCATAATCTTTTCAATAATATTCTGGTTTATGCATTGTCAGTTTTTGCATCCTGAAATTGTTTTTTCATCAATCCCTTCTCTACACTGCCTCAAGCATGATGAAAAAAAATAAAATAAAAAAAATCCACTTCTGTAGAACAATACATTGTGAACCAGGTGGCTCAGAATGAAAGTAATCACCCAATGTATTCACAATTATAAAGTTAAAGTAATTCAATTTAATTTGGTAGGAAAATTCACGACACAGAAAACTAGATCACGACACGATTTAATTTCCTACTGGCACCTCAAAAATAAATTATTTCTGGTTTTTACTAAGGAATCTCTGCTTACTGTAATGATAAGCAATATATTTTTCCCTACATGGATCTCAGAACATAATCGATGTAATATAAGCATACTTTAAGTACTGGCTGGGATTGTAGCATACTGTTCCTGATAGGACTACATTCATTAGACCCTTTTATACCTTTAGATTATTGAAGTTGATAATCAACACAATGCATACTGCAAATGGTATTTCCTTGACATGCCCATTTCCCAAAACAAATCATAAATATACCAAAAAGTAAAAGGTGAAGTCCATAAACATTTGGAGTCTGACACTGAAGTCTGATGAATCAAATTAATTTAGTTTTTTCAAGCCTAAATTTTTGGTATTGAAAAATTATAGAATGGAAACTATAACAGCTAAAATGACCATGTTTATTATTATGTGAGTTTTATTACAGTGACCTTTTTCCCCATGATAAATAACAAAATTAGTTAATTAATTAATTCCCAAGGAAAATACTATGTGCTGAGTACAGTCACTGTCTTTCTGTCTTTTTCTACAAATACCTGAACACACCTATTTCTGTGTTTTATGCATGTTTAATATTTAAATTTCAAGGACCACAAAGAAAAAAAAAAATCACAAAATGCAGATTTAGCCAATAGCTCTGCTGGATTTTGGCTAAGATTCTTTACTGGTCAAATGTACTATAGAGCCCCAGAACTGGTATGGTAGCTTTCTAGAAAATCAAGCCAAAACTGGTCTCACTCATCTTTAGTTCTGGCCATCTGCTTGAAGCATCTGGTAATTGGGTACATTCACCCACATCCAGAACGTGACTGCTCTCTTGCCAACTATGTGCCTAGGTAACTGCCAATATGTGCTTCTCCACTACTAACATGACAACTGTCAAAAAGTTGAACATGTACGAATAAATCTAAATTAAACTAACACATTACTTTCCCAAGTTACAGCAATAATTTTTGACATAATTGCTTGATAATGGCAATGATAAATAGTCACACAGTTAAACCTTTCTAAAGTGAAAATAACAGGGATACCAAAGATCTAAGTACTCTGAAAAGTTATTTTTAACATTTAATCCTTGCTGTTTTCTCTGACAACCACAAAACATATACACTCAGTTACTACTTAAGAAAAAAATCAAAATGATTAATACTAGCAATTAGTTTAATTTTTAGATAAAAACATCAAAATCATAAATTCAGTATCTGATTTAAGAAGGAAGAAATAAAATAAGAAATCGGTTCAGATTCTTTTAAAAATTTCTTTTACTATTAATCTAAATATATATCATTCTTAGATTTAGGCTAACTACCACACATTAGAAGTATTGCAAAAGCATTTGGAATGCCACATTATAATTTAGAACATAAATAACAGACTAGAACAGAGATGGCAAAAAATGTGCAACTTCCATTATAATTCATCATCTTGTCATGTTAAATTTAATTTTCTAATATTTCTGCTCACTCAAAAAGAATGCCTAAAACTTATTTTGTGCACTTCATATTAGGAGAAGGAAAAAGAATGATGTAACTGTAATTAATGAAATGACTAATTCCTTTATCAACTATCATCAAACAAACTTTTTGTCTTCTTTTGCTATGACATTTGTGAAAAGGTCAGATGTATTCAATGGCTAGGGAGTGTGCAAGTAAAAGTTAATAGCACATGAGAGAGAATAAACCCCAGGATATTTGGAGATTGTCATAGTGGCTTCTTTTTTTCTTGGCCTGAATCATCAGTTGTCCCTCTTGTATTTAAATTTTAAGCTCTATGGAGTAAATTCACAGTTTGGTTTTGTGTAGTACAAGACAGTGTGGTCTTTCGCCACTACTATGGCTCTCATACCCAGTAATGGTGCTGCTGTCACCAAATTAGCACCACGTCGTGGTTCAGCCCTAGCCAGCAGCTCAGCCCCACATGCCAGTCGCCCACTCCCCACTGGCAGGATGGGAGAGAGAATTGGCAGAGTAAAAGTGAGAAAACTTGTGAGTTTAGATAAAGACAGTTCAGTAGATAAAGCAAAAGCCACACATGCAAGGAAAACACACCAAGGACTTCATTCCGCACTTCCAATGGGCAGGCAGGTGTTCAGCCATCCCCAGGAAAGCAGGGCTCCATCACGTGTAATGGTGACTTGGGAAGGCAAACACCATCACTCTGAACACTGCTGCCCAACCTGGCCCATTCTTTCTCATCTCTCAGCCTCTTATAAGGTCAGCATGATGCAATATTGTATGGAATATCCTTTTGGTCAGTTGAGGTCAGCTGTCCTGGCTGTGTCCCCTCCTAACTCCTTGTGCACCCCCAGCCATCCCACTGGTGGAGTGGTGTGAGAAGCAGAGAAGACCTTGGCTCTGTGTAAGCACTGCTCAACAACATCTCTGTATGACAAAAATATCTCTGATTATCAACATTGTTTACAGTACAAATCAAAAATGTAGCTCCTATGAAGAAAATTAACTCTTTCTCAGCTGAAACAAGGGTGTAACAGTAACAAAATCCATATTACTCTGAATAAATATATTAGATACTATTTCCATGAAGTGCTGTGATTATGATTGACTTCTTTGTAGGTGGTCCCATAGTTATCTGGTATTCCATGGTCAGTCAGGGTAATCCATTTCAATATAGGTTAGGAAACAAGTGCTATAAATTTATTCTAAAATAGTATACATAAATTATCACACACCATACATAAATATTCCTTTGGTTTGCATTTTACTTTTTTTTCATCACATGTATTTTAAATACTGTATTTTCAAGTTTTATGATTTATTGTATTGCAATGTTTTCCATACTGCCATAATGTAATAGTTGACTGATACAAAGAATAGAACTACAGTAGTTTCTTAATGAATTTTACATGGTGATAATTGCTCTGATGTCTGTTAAATTGCATTAAGACAGAGCAAATGAGCACAAAGACAGTAGACCAGATTCAGTTACTGAAAGGATAAATCTCATGTAAATCTAGCTGATCATAACACTTTTCTGGATCTATCTTTATCTGTAAATTAAAGTAACCATAAAGAACATGGTGTTCATGGATATAAAGAATTTTTAAGGACGTATAAAACCTTATCATTCTTATGTTGAAATGGTCTCAGTTGTCAGAATTGTCCGGTTTTATAGTCATATTAAACATTTTAAACTTAAGGCTTTCCCTCAGGCAAATTTATTCCAAGTAAGGAAACAATTAAATGGCTATGTAACAAGTTCACAAAACAAATATAAACACATATGCTGAAATAACTATTCAGACACTGCAAATTACTTCTAATGTTAAATACAAGTAGCTTTGCCATTTCCTTTACATCCTGCACTTACTGGTATTCAGGGTCATCCTGCAGTTCTAAAAGTCAGTCGTTATGAAAAAAAAGTAAAGTAGATTTCCAGAATTAGTCAACATCCCAACAGGAATGCCTAGGCAAATTTTTCAAACATATGCAGAGATTTCAGATACTCACGTCTGAGGTTTTCCACCTAAGACTCTTAATACCCAACTGTCATCTGATACTGTCCAAGTTGAACACCTCAGAAGTCAGATTGTCAGAATCATGCTGATTTCCAAAAATCTTCATTCAGGCTTTAATGTGAGACTATGTTAGCTATGTAAGAATATAAAACTGTAAGAGTGTGTTATAGCAAGCTTAGTTTGTCTTTGTAAAGAGAAACAGGATTCTGTATTGAAACTCTTTGCTCCAGATACTGCAAAGAAAGCAAGATTATATGTGCCAGCAGAAATTCCTTCCATTTTTACAAAGCTTGTATCATTTCTAGCAACTGTATCAGATCAGCTAGTAAAGCTTACTTCTAGAAATATTTTATTTCAGGACTGATACTGTTATGAAAATCTACTATTATCTTCTTGTGCTTTAGCCTAAACTCCTGTCTCAGTCAAAAAATTCCTGTACATATTTCAACAAAAACATCCTCGTCACATTTCTATGGAGGTAAAAAACCCCATGTGTTTTTAAGCCCATTTTTAAATATGTCAAATACGTAAGTTGTTGCAACTTTTATCCATCATGCTGTAATAAAAAATTCCCAAAGAAGACTTTTTTTAAATTTTGATGATACAACAAACAAGAGTCAGAAAAATAAAATAGTCAGAAAGATAGTAAATGTTCAGAAAGTCTGTATATTTCCATAACTAACACTTAAAAAAACACAAACCCAAACCAAACAAAAAAACCCAAACCAAACAAAAAACCCAAACTAAATGCTGTAACTACAATCAGGTGAGGTATGAAATATCCCATTCCCAATTTTTGAGTAGTGCCATTTCCAGATTTCTGTCCCTAGAACTGCTCAAACTGGTTATAACCACAAGAATTGAGAAGTGGCTCTTTCAGTTGATGTGTTTGAAAGGTAGCTTTGTATGAACAGCTGTGTTTTCAAAATGCTTGCCACCTCTAAATTGGTCCTTGTGAAGTGAACTGTTTGCCTTATTGCCAGCAGGGCACATTGCAGGGTAGCTGATGCATTTTTAGTTTTTATCACTGTCTCTCTAACTGCTGAAGTGGAAAAGAAAGATTGCCAAAACCTGACGTGTTTCTTTCCCTTTCTGCCCACTCTGACTTGGTTCTTAGCTGTCTGTTGCTCCAGTGATGAGAAACGTTGCTCAGTTTATTAATTCACTGAATGTCTTTTTCCAGCTCAAATAATGGTGATACCCTCTTTTAAACCAAGGCTCCAGCTGTCAATAGCAGTAAATGAAACAAACCTAATTAAGACATACAAATCATTGTCTACACAAGAGATAATTAGGCTGCAAAAAGTCACACACAACAGGGTGCATTTTTCTAAAAGCAAGAGATAATACCTTAGAAGCAAGAAGCACACTATATTTAGTAAGACAGTAAGCATGGATTGCAATAGGGATGGACTTCCAGAAGAAATTAAACGATCTGTCCATAAAGCTTTAGGACAGAAGTTCTAGTACAGGATGAGAATACACTGAATGTAATTTCTAATAAGCAATATTCACTTTTAGATGTAGACTCTATGTAGTAATTTTTAATTGCAGACATTAGGAAGCAAACTGTACCATTTTACCTGGATGAGGAACTATATGTACAGAGTGAACATAAAGATTTATAAATGCAGCTGGGTAAAGAATTAGATCAAAGACTCCAAAACCCTGATGCACAGCTCCTACTGCTGCTTGTTTGAGAACATTTATCCCACAGCTCAGCTTACTGGTGATAACTTGCTCCTGAGCCTCATCTCTACAAGCTTTTCTGTTGTGCATGATAGTAAGTATAAGTTTTAAAAATCACTTGCATCACATGAAAAATTTTGAGGTCACCAAAACCAACTAGCAAAAAAGCTATATTTAAAACTGTATTTTTCATTAACAAATAATGTTGACTTAATTTCAGCTTCCTTTTTTTGCAACTTTTTTTTTCTTTTTTTAGAAATTATCTACTTTTGCACAGAAACCTCTGTGTATCTAAATATCAGATAGTTTAAGTACTGCTCAAAGGAACAGGATGAATGATCTTCAGGGTCTCTCTGTCCTGCCTGTTAGTACTTTGAAAACTGGACATCTGAAATGCAAAATTTTCACCAAAAAAGGTGGTATGAAGCATTTAGCTTTAAAGTACTGGAATCTATTAAGAAAAATTCTGAAAATTACTGTTAGCAAGAGAATTTCAATTTAATCTTTATTTATAGTGTTATCAGTATATATTTACTATTATCAGTACATTAATGAAGAAAGGGAATCAATGCGTTCCCAAATTTCAAAGTATCACAAAATTAAATGCTTATTTTCCAATAAAACATTTATCTCTGTGATGCTACATTCTTCAAGGAAATTGAACTTCAATTACAGTTCATAGTGTTGAGTGGAAGATATCAATTTACATGAGGTTTATTTTGTTTCAGTAAACTGCAGCTCACTTCTCAGTTCAAAACGTACGCTTCTCAAGGTTAGAAATTAATTACATACACACAGACACACACATAATCAATACGGCCACTTGGCATAAGCAAAGTCATTCTTCATAACTTGATTTGGGGTTTTCATCTCTTCAAGTGGGACCAGAAATCCTAACATCAATGATCCATATTTTCTCACCTTCTTTGTTAGCACTTTTTATCAGACTCAGGCAATAATAATACTACTACAAAGAAGACCAACAAAGATGTCTTGCCACACAAAAGATTCGACACAATTTCTGCTGTGCATTTCCGCGCTTCACTTCTGTGTATACTATGTCATATGATGTGTACTACAGTCATTTAGCTTTAGGTTGTTCTGCAAGGAGCAGGGAGTTGTACTCGATCCTAATGGGTCCCTTCCAACTTGAGGTATTCTGTTCTATGATCTCGGAACTCACTATGGATGTCCATACAACTCCAGAAACATGCCTTTATTCCACACCTTGAATGACAGTTAATCCCAAACCATTTCATGCAAATTAAGACATAGATATGACACTATTTAAACCAAAATTCATTCTAAAGTGAAACAAAGTATTTTGAAACAATGACTATGCAGGCTGGGAGACAGTGTGAAAATTATTCTACAATCTGTTATTCAAGGCACTCAACCCCAGTGAATATTTTATACAAGGCAGAAGCACTTTAACTGGAGAAATAAGAAAGATTTATGCTAGAACACCATATGAGCTGAGCTGGTGGCTTATTAGCTGAAGCATTCACCAGAAAGAGAAAAGACATCAGATTAAATCATAAAGAAGAAGAATTTCTACCTGGATCCCCAACCTTTTCTTCCTTACTGCCTTTTGCGGAAAGCCAACTAATATATATGACATGAAAATATCCACTGGTACCCTCAGTTTTGGTTTGAGAATACCATAAAAGCCGAAGTATAAATTCAGGAGGAACATAAACTCTAATCCACTAGTATGTTGGCTCTATGTACACAAAAATGTAGTAGTTTACCTGCTCTAACTGGTACAGCCTCTCAGGTACCTGGGACACATATGAAAATTCCATCTGCATCCACATCTTATTTTTCAAAGTGGTCACTAGCAAGTGTTCAGGGAGAAGAAGAAAACCAGGTCAGCTATGTAGTTATACTTCCCAAGAACACTCCCAGAACACATTCCTAGTACCTCTGCTGAGCAGAAGTCCCTAGGCATCATAGCAGGATGAAAATGCTGAGATTTGATTGCTGCAGTTGCAGTCTGTTGAATCTCAATTAATTTACTATTCAGGTAAGATTTACAATGACCTTTCAATTATTAGAAGCTTACATTTTGTATTTGCAATGCTTGCAGATACATTTTTAACACACATTCCAAATAAAATTCCAGAAGTCAATGGGACACGTGCCTTAGAAAGTCCACCAAGAATAAAATTCAATAAATTACCCCCCCATGGCTATCCTCTTTTCTCCCTACATAGTAAATTACATATGTTCATTTGGCATAGAAAGATTTTGACCGAGATCTTTAGTAAATTGGACAGTATCCCCTTTAAGCGTATCACCTTGAGTCCTGATGGCAAAATTAAGAGCAAACTATAGGCATCAACTGTCCAAAGCAAACCTTTATTTTTCCTGCAAGCCTCAAGTTCATCTCATTTCCCAGAACAAAGGAACAGATTACATTTTTACTGTTTCAGTCAGCATGTCTTTGCATCTCAATATAAACTGAGCCATTTGCATAAAAACATATTATTAATCCTCAAAACAGCAGAATGTTTTCTGTATGTTTATCTCACACATTGTCTGTTCACTTTATTAATACACTTACACTTTAAAATGAAATATTAAATGTCCTTAAATGCACGTAACACAAACCACAGCCTCAAACACTTTGCAAATGTACTATAAAATGGCCCAATTTTCATGTCACTCAAAATGGCCCAACACCTTTCCTCTGAGCTGATATGGAGTACCTACGTGGCCAAACTGCCAAATCCTTCTGGGCCTGGAAAGGAAACTGGAAATACAAACCCTCAACACCTGACTTCTGTAATTCTGTCTACCTGTACCAGCAACACCTCAAAAGTTATTTATCAATGTCAATTGATTTACTATTATAGTTTGTGAATAATGTCACTGTGAATTTTAACACTAGAGGGAAGGGGAGGAAGGGCATAAATGTGTATCACATGACAGTCTTCTAAGACAACATCCATTTAAAGCTAGTTCAAAGTCTATACTCTGAAGCAAATGACACAGTTAACGTGTACTATTTCATGTATGATACTTTTGAATTATATGGCTTGGAACACAATGTAGACTCATATTAGGATTGTTTGTTCACCCAGGAAAAAAACCCCACAGGTAAATACCCAAAATCTGGAGAGGACACATTTGATGGTTCAAGATGCTAAGGCTTCAGCCTTTACTATAATTTGGGACGTGAAGACAAGCTGCAACTTAATAGCAAAATTCAGATTCTTGCAGAGCTACAGACCAAAGGAGCAATTGCTAATGCCAAATTATTTTTTCTTATCACTCTAAAAACACTTTTCTCATTTTATTACTATTATTATTATTTGCAATTGAAGTTATTGAAGCCAAAATAAGCAAGCCAGTAACTAGCTTGGATTTATCATGACAGTGAGCTATTTATTATGAGGTATACTTTTGTTTACAATTATCGCTTTAAAGAAAAAAATCAAGTTTTCTTCCTAAACAGCATCTACAAAAAGAATTAGAAAATAATAAAACCTCTGGATTATGAATTCTGTGCATTTCTGTGTAAATATCTCACAGGCTTGCCTAAGAATGTCATCATTAGGAATGCGTATTAAACCAACAATTCCTTTTTCCTCTGATTACACATAAATTGTGTTCTTTATAAACTTCATATCCAAAAGTTAAATATTCATGCTCTGTAGGATTGTGCTTAGCATTTACATTTTCAAAGCCAACAGAACTCAGCCTGCTTCTAGCGATAACTAAAAGAAAAAAGAAAATATTTTAAAGGAGCATAAAATATGTAGAAAAATCTCACTGATTTTTTTTTTTTTTTATACTTTGTGGATCTTCATCTTTCTGCAGAGTAATGCTCCACTGGATGTATGACAAGTTACAAGTCTAAAGATATATTACTGTATTAACTTAATTTATACCACTACAATACTCTAGGTACCACAGTCATTTTCTTTTCTTACTTGCAATAATTAACATTAGAGAGCAAAAGATGGCTAAATTAATTTATAACTTTATAGTTTCTTATACTAATTATTTCCTCTTCTTATATTTTAGGTCATCCTGTCATTCCTGCAAACACTAATCAATTATGGGATTTGAAGTTAATACTACTAAATAAATGAATTGCTTAATCTCCTATGACCATCTATACATTCTTCATCTTCACAAAGCTTATCAATTTTATGTCATCAAGGACAGAGTGACCTTCATTTCCACAAAATGCCTCTTACTACTGGACCAGTTGGTTACAAATTTATCACTTATCCTCAGGAAGAAAGTCCTTCGCGATCATCATTTGACAAATGCAAGTGTGTGTATTATCAGTTGACCAGGTCATTCTGAATTCCAAAACCATAATTGTGGAATACTAAAGGGTCTGTTACCTTTCTGAACATTTGAGCTAAGATGAAGGACATGCAACTCAAAATTAATTTTCTACTTGGCCTCGTTATCACTGCATTAGCGCAAGCTGTAGGAAAAAAAGCAGACTGCCCAGAGTCATGTACATGTGAGATCAGACCATGGTTCACTCCCAAGTCTGTGTATATGGAGGCTCCAACAGTGGACTGTAATGATTTAGGCCTTTTTAATTTTCCAGCCAAACTGCCTGCCGACACGCAGATCCTACTTCTACAGACAAATAATATTGCAAAAATTGAACATTCAGTAGACTTCCCAGTGAATTTAACTGGTCTAGATTTATCTCAGAACAATTTATCCTCAGTGACCAGTATTAATATTAGAAAGATACCACAGCTGCTTTCAGTGTACCTTGAAGAAAACAAACTGACTGAACTCCCTGAAGAATGTCTCTCTGGACTTCACAACTTACAAGAGCTTTACATTAATCATAACCTGCTTTCTGTGATTGCACCTGGAGCTTTCATAGGCCTCAATAATCTTCTCAGACTTCATCTCAATTCAAATGGTTTGCAAATGATCAACAGGAAGTGGTTTGAAGCTACTCCTAATCTTGAAATTCTCATGATTGGAGAAAACCCAATAATTAGAATCGAAGATATGAACTTTAAGCCTCTTATCAACCTGCGCAGCCTAGTTTTAGCAGGCATAAATCTCACTGAAATACCAGATAATGCTTTGGTTGGCCTTGACAATTTAGAAAGCATCTCCTTTTATGACAACAGATTTGTCAGAGTGCCCCATATTGCTCTACAAAAGGCTACAAACCTTAAATTTCTGGATCTGAACAAGAATCCCATTAACAGAATACGACAAGGAGATTTTAGCAATATGCTGCACTTGAAAGAGTTAGGAATTAATAACATGCCTGAACTGATCTCTATAGATAGTCTTGCTGTTGATAATTTGCCAGATTTAAGAAAAATAGAAGCTACCAATAACCCAAGATTATCATACATTCATCCAAATGCATTCTACAGACTTCCCAAGCTGGAATCACTCATGCTCAACAGCAACGCACTGAGTGCCCTGTACCGCAGTACAATAGAGTCCTTGCCTAACCTCAAAGAAGTAAGCATTCACAGCAATCCCATTAGATGTGACTGTGTCATCCGCTGGATTAACATGAATAAAACAAACATTCGTTTCATGGAGCCAGAGTCCCTGTTTTGTGTAGATCCTCCTGAATTCCAAGGCCAGAATGTGAGACAGATACATTTCCGGGAAATGATGGAAATCTGTCTCCCGCTAATAGCTCCTGAAAGTTTTCCATCTACTCTGGATTTAAAAACTGGCAGCCATATTTCCTTACACTGCAGAGCAACAGCAGAACCTGAACCTGAAATCTACTGGATAACACCATCAGGACACAAACTTTTGCCTAATACTGTTTCCAATAAATACTACATTCATTCTGAAGGAACATTAGACATAAGTGATGTAACACAAAAAGAAAGTGGCTTATACACATGCATAGCAACAAATTTAGTTGGGGCAGACCTAAAGTCAGTCATGATTAAAGTGGACGGCTCTTTCCCTCAGGACAGCAATGGATCTTTGAATATTAAAATAAAAGACATAAAATCTAATTCTGTTTTGGTTTCATGGAAAGCAAGTTCAAAAATTATGAAGTCCAGCGTCAGATGGACCGCCTTTCTGAAAGCTGAAAACTCTCAGGCTGCACAGAGCGCTCGAATACCATCCGATATAAAGGTATATAACCTTACACATCTCAATCCATCAACTGAATACAAAATTTGTATAGATATTCCCACAATCTATTCACAGAATAAGAAACAATGTGTCAACGTAACCACAAAAGGACTGGACTTGGCAATGAAAAGCTATGAAAAGAACAACATAATAGGATTCCTTGCCTGCCTTGGTGCTCTTTTGGGAATCATCTCTGTGATGTATCTCTACAGCTGCATCTCACGAGAGATGAACTATGACGTTGGACAGAGCTATCTAAAGAATTACCTGAAGAAAGAAACCTTTTCACTCAATGAGCTTTATCCCCCTCTGATCAGTCTTTGGGACATGGGCAAAGAAAAAAGCACAGCAATGGATGTAAAAGCAACTGTAATAGGTGTACCAACCAATATGTCATAAATATGTTGGTATATCACTTAATTTCTGAAATTAAAAGCACAGGACTGCATTTGTGCTGAATACAAAGGCAACAAGGAAGTATTTCTTTTGGGAACTAGACGCCTGGACATCGCTGCTGCTGACAAATTGGAATATGTGCTGACTCAGTATAAGACAACAATTTTAACTAACTGGCTTCTAAGGGTATCCTACCAACCAAATACAATTAACTTCATTTTCCAGAACTTCATGGGACTTTTAAGTCTGGAATACAGTGCAAGTAGCCAAGAACATTTTCTGTATTTTTTTTAATTATTATATAAAAAGTAGTGGAACTGAGCAATACCTCCTCCTGTGCTGTATTACACACACTAGCCACGAGTTTTTGCAGTGAACAGATATACTAGGATTGACACATGGTGTAACGAAATGGACAAAATCTGTAGAGTAGACACAGTGAGTATGTGAATTTTTTTTATGAGGAAAATACATTTTTGATTAAAATCAAAATAGTTTTTGGCTTTTTTATTTCTAAAGAAAGATTCGGGGAGCTCTTGTCTGACAATAAAAAAACCCCTCATTCTAATGTCTGATAAAATATCTCTTTACATTCTCCTGTTTAAAATGCCGGTCTGAGCACATAGGATACTTTTGCTGGCCACACAATAAATATTTTTATAAAGTACTTACCTATAATAATAACAATCATCTTTTACATATTGCTTATTGTGGGAGGAGGAAGAGGGAAGGGTGGGAAGGACACGTAAGAAAATAGATTGTTAGCTACTGATAACAGCAAGTTTTGAGCTGCTTTGGTATTTTCCCTGAAGCCTGAAAACCGAATGCAATGTTTAGACTCAGATAATAAAATCCAATATTTTGTCTACAGTCAAAAGGGTAATTCAGTTATTAGCAATGTCTAAACTTTAGGCTGGCCATACAGGGAATTCAGATAGCTTGAACGGTTTAAATTATATTAAGGTTTTCTTTCTGGACTTGCACACTTCTGTTCAGCAATAACAACAAGTGACTAGTTTATAAACCTCCTCAGCTTTCACAGTGTAACAAGCAATAAATGACTGACAGAAACATTATTAGGAGAAATGAATTGAAATATAACAAAAAGAGAACAATAAACACCTGACTTCTCAAACTGAAGCGAAAGTTCTCACGGGAGTATGACTGGTCCATAAGCAGCAAATGTGCACAAGAAGCTGTTGATCAGAATGTTGATTACAAGCTAAACTCAATTCTGTTAGGATGGGAAAAAAGACTACTCCTAAGCCCAGTAGAGAAAGGTCATATGACTACTAAAATATCTGATGAAAAGACGTGGTACCTCCTGACAAAGAAAGTAACAGGAAAATTTTCATGTTATTTTGGTACATCTATATTAAAAAAAAAAATTAAAAAGAGTGAAGAAAAAATTGTTATCCCTTAATATTTTGCCTCAGTAAATACATATTCACAGAATGCATGGGTAGCTTGAATTACAAAGTAAAAATAGGAATAACAATCATTTCTTGTAAATATTTAGCAAAGTTTGGTTTTTAAAAACTCTGTAATACTATATATTTGTCCTGGTTCTGGCCAGACCAGCATTAACCTCCCCAAGCAGTCAGCACAGGTGAGCTGAGTTAGCCCAAGTCTTTCTAGACTTGGTTGAAGTAGAAATTTATGTGTAATTGCGGTCAGAATTTTTGTAGGTGGAGGAAGAAGAGGTGGTACTTGTATTTAGACATCAATGTTTCCACTTATTATAGTTTGCTGCATACTTTCAAAACATTAGGGGTCTATAAACACTTATAACATGGAAAAACAATTCCATTTTACCTAGTACTGATGAATAACTTGCTTTCACGTTAAAGATGTAATTTTCCCAGTTAAATTCCCTGATTTTTAAATTATGTAAAGGTCATTTTCAAAGTTGTTAAAGGCAGAAAGAAGAAACTGATATTCATTTTAAACAAACACAAATTATGATATTCATAGTGTCGTTATGCTTCAGTGCAGGAGGAATTTTACAAACCGGATGAATCACTACCACACGTACAGGCACACTGAAATGGCACAGAGAAATTCTGCGGTGGAGGGGTCGTGGGGAGGGAAGGGGGGTGCATATAGACCGGGTTCAGCACCATGGACAGATCACCCAGAGTGGAGAACCAGTACCTCAAATGGGACCCATCACCAAACAGATACTGTATTTGTCAGCAAGAACTTGTTGGTATCTCTTGAATGATTACCTCTGGAATGAAGCTACATTTAGAACTTAAAATTCTTAGAGCTTAGAAATGATAATCTACTTTTTTTTCAGGCAAAACTATCTCTGCACCATGTTGTAAAACAGCATACAAGTCTAACGGGGAGAACTGAAGACGACTTTTTCTCCTCGCAGAATACGTACAGGCATTATTCATTTTATTTAAATATCTCATTAAAAGTTTCTGTTGACAGATAAAATGGGTTTTTTTTGTATGGAAGTTTTCTCATACTAAACTTCTGAGAGCTGAAATGTAGCTAAATACAGCTTACAAATATTTGAATTGTTCTAAACTTTACACTGATATCAAATGAAAATATACCTTACATTTTAAGAAATGGATTATCCTGTTACTAATTGTAAGATTTAAATTAGTTACATTATATCCTGAAAATGAAAAATATAATTGCATAATTCTCCTCTCACATGACCTTGGATCAAGCCATTTTACAAATTTATACCTTCCTTTCTCTGAACGTAATGTTGAAAAAAATATGCCAAGTTTTTCTTTTCAGCGTACCAACAAGATGCATCTTCTGAAACTAATCTTGTGCAAGTCTTTACCTGTGCAAATATGCGTTCACTGCTATCACTCAAAAGTGAAACTTTAAGAAATACTGGGAAAATTTCTATAAGAATACGGCCAACAGTGTGTCTACAATATGTTATGAGATCACGGAATTTTTAGTGACTCATATAATAAAACATTTGATGTAGCAGAGGTGCTTAACTCATGGGGTACAAAGACAGAATGCAAGTAGTTCTCGCTCTTACTGAAGGATCTGCAGAAATAAATGCTTGCAGATTTAGAATAAAACTATAAAAATACATGCTTACTAGTACGTTCAAGTTAATATCAACTTCCATTTATTCATTACTTTGTCAACATCATCACAATTCTTCAGTATTCTATTAATATTTTAAATACATTTAAATTTAAAACTTTGTACGGTTATAAAAGAAATTAGTGATTTTTAAAAATCAAATTGTATTTACTGTAAGAATGGACTAAATATAAAAAGCATTGAGATGAGGCTGTTTAAGCCCACTTAAATTAGATTTTTATATATATATACATATATATATTGTTCAACGATTGGCTGTTAGATCCTCTCATTATATACACTTTAGTGTGTGTGAAGTACTTCTCTTAGTAACATGTTAGCCTATCCATAGACCTTTATTCCTATATTGCATTATTTTATCTACTACACAGAAGTCATATCTTGTAGAACACATGACAATTCTTTCAATGGCAGTGCTCTGAACCACCATATCCATACAGATGTAACATCTTTAACATCTACAAAAAAAATCTCCATTATATTATCCTGACAATCTCAAAAAAGATTCATTATTTCTCCATGAGAAAAGACATTCTTCATGTTAAAATCCCCACAGAAGCTACAGGTGAGCACTGGGATTCTTGTGCAGCTGTGTGTAAAAATGGATAGCAATTCTTTCCACAGATATACTACTCCATAAACCTGAGGGTCCTTAGGAGGTAATAAAAACACCTTCTAGCTTTAATAGCTTAGTGTATATTTCACTTACATCACTTCAAGACGTAACCCAAAAAATCAAACAGTTTTTGCAGCAAAATAGAATCTGTTAAAAAAAGTACAGGAAGAACTTCTTAATATCACAGAATCACAGAATAACAAGGTTGGAAAAGACCTCTGAAGATCATCAAGTCCAACCATTCGCATCCTAAACTAAACCATATCCCTAAGTACCTCATCTACCCTTTCTCTGAACACACCCAGGGAAGGTGACTCAACCACCTCCCTAGGCAGCCTGTTCCAGGCCCTGACAACTCTTTCAGTAAAAGATTTTTTTCTAATGTCCAATCTAAACCTGCCCTGGCTCAGCTTCATGCCATTCCCCCTTGTCCTATCTCCTGTCACCTGGCTGAAGAGACCATCACCCACCTCTCTACAACCTCCCTTCAGATAGTTGTAGGTGGTGATAAGGTCTCTCCTCAGCCTCCTCTTCTGTAAGCTAAACAGCCCCAGCTCCCTCAGCCGCTCCTCATAGGATTTGCCCTCCAGCCCCTTCCCCAGCCTGGTTGCCCTTCTCTGGACTCGCTCCAGGACCTCCATGTCCTTCTTCTTATGGTGAGGAGCCCAGAACTGGACACAGTACTCGAGGTGTGGCCTCACCAATGCCGAGTACAGTGGCACAATCACCTCCCTAGACCTACTGGCCACACTGTTTTTGATACAAGCCAAGATGCCATTGGCCTTCTTGGCCGCCTGAGCACACTGCTGACTCATATTCAGTCTGCAGTCAACCAACACCCCCAGGTCCTTCTCTGCCTGACAGCTCTCCAGCCAGTCTCCCCCAAGCCTGTAGCGCTGCATGGGGTTATTATGTCCCATGTGCAGCACTCTACACTTGGCCTTGTTAAACTTCATCCCATAATAGTGGCATAGTATACCAGTATTTGGGTTTTTTTCCAAACAAGGCAGAGGACAAAGATTTTTCTGTCTATTAATTGGGATGTTTACTTTTGTTAATGGAGGTAGGAACTGACAATGAGCTATATTTAATTTCCTCAAAACCAGAGAAATGCATTGTTATACATCCGTGCTTCCATTTATTTAATAGCTTTCTCTTAGGAATCCAATGCATTAAAAGCAGTACCTACTCATTATTCAAATCAGAAAATAGTAGCTGAGAAATAGATTAACTTCATCTTTGACAGCAAATCTCATTCTAAAACATGCTACTAATGACATAGAGAAGGCAGACATGAGAGTTTGAAATGTCTGGCTGGTCAGTATCCAAAACAGAAGAGTGAAAAGAATTTTTAATTCAGTTTGTTTTTTTTTTTTAATTCTGTTATCTTAGTACTAGAGTGAGAAATAGTGTTCTATTCAAAGCATTGCAATAAAGCATTTCCATCTTGGTAAAAAAAATCACAAAAATTGATTCCAGTATTCCATCAGCTAACACATGTATATTTATGCTCCTGTTCACAATGATGTGAAATCCTATCTGCAGATAGCGAAAAATGTTCAACAAATAAATGTTGATTTTCCTCTTAAAAGGAAATTGCCATTTCCAAAATTCACTAATAAAATTCATTCTGCTTGTGTAACCTTAAGTAAGCAGTGACCCCATGACAACATAAAAAAGAAACAGAGATTCTTCCCTCAGTCTTGTGTTGGCCGGTAATAGAAGAGATTAATTATTTGGCTAGCTATTTTAATAAACTGTGGTGATTTATGACATAAAGTTATAACAAGACACAAATATCCAGTTTCATTTGAAAGCTTTTCAGTGTATCCATTCTGACTTGCAGTTGTTGCTCCAAAGGACACATGTCTTATCAACACTGTATGTAAATCTCTGGTATTCCAGGATATTTAAAAAAAAAAAGCTTATGCTTAGGAATATAACTACAAAAGAACAATCACATACAAAAAGAAATTCCATTATATTCCAAAAAATGTTTGCTATTTGATGGGAACTGGATTTTATACAAAATGTTATTTTACAGTTAATGAAACTCATCCCTATTCAGAAAAAAAAAAAAAGGGGGGAGAGCAGGGGAAGGGGGAGAATGTTCCTGTGTGCTTGGAACATTAAAATGGTTTTATATGATTTCTTTAGACATTTAGGAAGACAACCTTCCATTTTCATTTGCCAAATTACTGTGACGGAACAAATAAAAATATTTACACAATATGAATTAATAAAAAATATGAAATGCTGATATGAAGTGTTGACATTCTCGTAGAACACTTTATATTCATTGAATCAACAAATTCAGATTAAAAAAGGTTCCATTTGAAAATAGTAAATTCTTTCTAAAGCTCATCCCACAAAAACATTCTAGTATAATGCTCATCCCACAAAGACATTCAAAACTATAAATCAACCGTCTTCAAAGCAACTGTATCCTTTATTAAGTCATTCCTCCCTTCAGACAAAGCTGAAAACTACAGATGAAGTTCATCTGGCAGCTAAAAAATACTATTTACAAATCTCTCTCTCTCTCTTTTTTTTTCTCTCAGCTTCAATTATTTTTAAACTTTTTTTCCCCAAAGTCCTTTTCCTTGCCTTGATGCAACGCTTTGTTCCTCTCCCTTACATGATTCCCTGTGGGTCCTTTGCTTATTTACTACTACTACTGTTGCCAGACTGTCACATCATTTCCAACACTGCCAGTAAGGACAGATGTTGTCTGACTTAATAAAAAAATTATAAAGCAAACATCATATTTGGAGGCAAAATATTTTAATAGCAAAATATAAATATTAAAGAAAGACCTGGAATTCTTAAAGAAATTGTTGGTGTAAAACTAATCAGGTAATAAGATGAAGTATCTCTCAAGGAAACAAAGCATAAAAACATAATGACATTCAGATGAAAATAGTAACTATAATATAGGAGCAAGATAAAGCTGAAAGGGCAGGCAATTTGGGCAGATGGCCTATTTTTGATCTTAAAATAGCTGATGTTCTTTTTAACATTACAGTTTAGAAGAGTGGAAAACAACTCCATCTGCCTTACCCATACATAGCTATTGTTCGTTATTTGTGTTGATGACAATTTCACGCTGTGCTTCAAAATAGCCATAATGCTTTGGGGAATCACAAAGCTACATGCTGCATGTATTCAGGTGTGGAAAGCAATTTAGAATAAATGAACAAAGGAAGAAAATATTAAATATCATAATAATTGTAGCTTCTCTTTGGGATCTCCTTCAAGTTGAGTACATGGATTCTCTTCCACTCAAAGTATAGAGTCATGTAACACCTGAATCACAGACAGAACAGTATTTCCTTTAGTAGAAATTCTCTACTAAAATAGTGAAAGGAAAACAAGGAAAGTACACGGAAAAATACTTTCATATTGAAATAACTTCTTAGAAGAATGTAAAAACCATGGTAAATAATTATATTCTTCCTTCCAAGAATTATCCATTAAAAAGACTACCGAGATCTGCACATTATTGACTTCTAAGCACTACTTGGCATACAGGACTGCTGTTCTCATTGTGTGTCCTGGCTAGAACTCAAGTGAAAAGAGAAGTGCTGAGGACAGCTGTATAGGAGTGTATTCTACAGCTCAGTGCTAAATTAAGATTTAAGAAAGACTATAGCTCCTGTCCTAGATATTGCTTTCTGCTTCAAAATGTCCACACGCGAGACAAAACTACTTTCCAAGCCATCATCATGAAATATAGAAATTGATTCCTTTTGACAGTCCAACTCAACTTCGCTCTTTATCTCCATATGTCATGCAGATTTACACTTTTTCCCAGGACCAATGCAAGGATAGGACGTCTCCATGACATTTGGCATCATATATTGCCCTGAGACTGCCTGTCAGTACTTGCACAGCGTGGATTTGATCAGACAACATTGTTGCTAGTCAGATAGACAGCTCTCAGGGTTCACACAGATAAGGAAGCAAACATGAAGAGTCCCATGCTAATAACAAGATATTCATAGGTGATCCCTTCAGTTCAGACTACTGCTGAAGATGAAAAGGCAAGTAAAAATCAGACTCAGACAGAAGCATGCACTTACTTCACTCTCCAGGACTTAAGATCATTTGAAACCTAGGTGCCAGAACAAGGACCAGTAAGGCAATAAAAGACTCTTTTATCAACAGAAGACACAAGACAAGGAAGGAATAAAGATGCAAAAAGTGAACCTTTTTATGTTTTTTTAAGAACTAAACTCACTAAATATGGTTTCTAGTGACATTACAACAGTGAAAGAATTTCCTCATTTGTCTTTTTAAGCCGAGAAATTACACCATCTGGATCACTAGACCTCAAAGGACAGATAAATAAATGGGAAGATTATCCTTGCAAGATGAAAAAAGGGAGGGGGAAAAAAAAAAAAAAAAGAAAGGAGTGGGGCAGACCTAACTGAGGTTAGCAACAGCATGGGCAACACGAAACTGAGTAGAAAATGAATGCTGCTTTTCAAGTTGAGCAATTAGGAAACACGAAAGCAAATCTCAAAGCTGATGTTTAATTAGCTGTGCTTTAGAACCTCAACAGAGAAGGAACTTGCTCCTTTTAAAACTAGAATAAATGTGGGCTTTGCAGTGGTCAAAGACAGACAAACCTCAAAGAGAAATATCTAATACTAATTTCAAAAAAGCAGTGATGATAGTATTCATCTATACACATTTCTTCCAGTCCAGACCTAGATTCTACAAAGAAAGCATTTTAGCATTCCTATACTACACTTTACAGGTCAAAGGGTTTACAGTTTTGTCATTTAGCATGTGAGCACAAGTCAGAACCGTTGAGATGACTGTTGGGAATAACATTTTAGGGCAGAATCTTGTCAGAAATTCTTATTTTTTTGTATGAAATTGTACTCTGTGCTGTTAACATTTATAATGTCTTTTTGTTTCTGTCTCTAGCATGAATTTCAGCTAAACTTAAAAACATACAGGGAATACTTTAAAGCACCAAAGAAACTGGGTTACTGTCTGAAGACTGCTGAAGAAAGTTAAAAGATATTGATTTGACATAATGGTGGAATTATTTTATAGGACACAAAACCATACGATGAAAAACACCTATTCCTATACATTCTAATATTTAAATAAAAGATGAAAGGGCTACAAAAAGAGTTAGAATTATTGCTTTTAAATTAAATGGAAAGTGTCCAATAACTATAAAAAATTAAAAATAACCATTTAAAGTTAGTCTCACTATAGTAAAGCCACTACCATCATTAAAATACAGGTAATCAGCTATGTCTTTCTTTACATCTCAGTAATAAAAGAATTAAATTAAGCCAAATTGTTACTAGCAATTATGCTCTCAGATTAATTTAATCTTACCTTAATATTCACTATAAAATGAGATAGGTAAATATATTTTACTTAGGTAGTTACTTTTTGTCTAGTTAGACTATTGTGTAAATAGCAATGCAATGATAGCTTCTGAGAAAAATTAAGTTATATAAATCCATTTTATATTACTTAGACTCAAAATGCTAAATGTAGTCATGTGTATTTTACCAACTCACTACTGATATCGTGCTTTACAAAAATTAAAGTGTTTTCCAGTCTTAAGTGTTAAAATCTTACATAATTCATTTCATAAATGCTCTGCAAGTATTTATGAGAAGTTCATGCCCATCCTAAGCAAACTAAGTGCTATATTGAATATTCATGTGCCACACAATGCCTTCTAAAATATGAAACAATGCTTTCTCCTAAAATTCCTCCTTGCACAAGTTTGCTTATTTATACATAAATTATATAACATATGCGTATCACATCTCAATTCCATTTCTTTTACAACCATGACAGAGGATTTCTGTACTCAAGCTAGGATGAATCATGAACCCCATGACTTCCAGACTCTTAGTATGACAAGTCCATAATAGTACTCTCCACTGCCATACTTACAAAAATATGTTTACATTATCACATCCAAATCGACCTGTTGCCTTTCAGGTTTTTAAGAGTCCAATTCAAAATTACTTCATTTTCTTCCTTCCAGGAACTTCAACCTCTCTCTCACCCTTCCTATTTCATCCATTCATTTAGCATTAATCTACTGTTTGGTCTTACACAAAATCATACCAGCATGAACATGCAGCCCTCCTTTCTAACTAGTTTCTACTCCATTAACTCTTCATCCTTGTCCCAGCATTCCAATGAAATTCATTTCCAGAGTACCCTTCCCTATGCTCTTCCTTATCATTTTATAATTTTCATTTACATGAAAAAAAGAACCAAAACAAGCTGAATTGTTCTCTGGGATTGAGAGCAAATTTCAGTTGTAGCCAGAGGAAAATTGCAACCTTGAAAACTCTATAGTCTGTTCTCCCTCCTACTTCAACAGTCAACACTCCTTAAATGATATTGTTAGCTAAAGCTCACCTTCTCTCCTTTGGTCTTCTAAAAGCTGATTAACATGGAAAACAACCACTACAGCTAGAGTAACTTTAAGTTTTTTCTAGCTTGTATAATGTCTGGACCATTAGAAAGAGAAAAGAGAAAGAGGATAATCTTATTGTTCATCCAGGCTTTCAAAAGCCTATTACAATTTATAAGCATACATCGATACACCTATTAGACCAAAGCACATGCACCAAAGAGAAAAGCCTCCTGTTGCCCTGAACACTGGTTAACTAAATAGTTTTAAATAAAAGAAACAAACAAACAAAAAAAAATAGTCAAAAAAAGTGTCAAAGTGGTGGTGGGTTTTTTCTATACCACATCAAAAGGTAAATAAGTGCTCACCAGTGCTTCCTCATATAGCAAAAGCATTTAGGTGCATAACTTCCACTGAATTTAACAGGTACTATACTCAGACCTCTTTGAGAGATTTGGAGCTTACTAAGCATGTCCCTGAATCATCAAAGGCCTGGCCTCATGAACCTAACTATCTGACTCTCTTCAGCCAGGTGACAGGAGATAGGACAAGGGGAAATGGCACAAAGCTGCACCAGGGCAGGTTCAGATTAGATGTTTGGAAAAAAAAATTTCTGAAAGAGTTGTCAGGGCCTGGAACAGGCTGCCCAGGGAGGTGGTCGAGTCACCATCCCTGGGTGTGTTCTGAAAAAGGGTAGATCAGGTACTTAGGGATATGGTTTAGAATAGGACGGGAACGGTTGGACTTGATTCTAAAGGACTTTTCCAACCTTGTGATTTTCATTTGCATGACTCTACTAAAGACAGTAAAAAAGCAATGTACATCATTCATTTAATTGAAAACTTTACATATATTTTTAATTATGACAAAATGGGAAAAGAACAATATTATTTATTTAAAATGCTTAGAATAGAATACTTTGTGGAGAGCATCTGTTTCATGATTAAATAATTCAATATCCATCAAAAAAATACTAGATACACCAGAATTTTAAGTACCAGCAAAGGAATGTTCTGTACGTTCAGATATTATATAATTAAAAACAAAAGCAGTATGCCATACAATCTATTCTAAACTATTTTAAGATAACAAAAATAATATAGGTTTCCCTCATATTCTTACTCCTCCTGACCTAAAAAGTTTGTGAGAGCCAGCTCCTGCTATTCATCTCTAACAATCAATTATCTTCCTACAGGATTTCTTAGGCTTCAGCTTGTCTTCCTCCCCCTTTTGTCTCCTTCATTCGAAAATTTCTTTCTGCTTCAATTATCTTACACATGAAAGTTCCATGTCTTTGTATGTCATGCAACATCACTCTCACATTGTCAGCATCTCTTCTTTTGTTTAATATTCTGGCACATAACTCTACATTTCCTTTGCAAAATTAATATCACACCGGATGTGTATAAAATAATCTAAATTCTTCTTGCTAGAACCCTTATATTAAATATGACAAACTGGATGTATAATGAAATGACTTTCTAGTAAGCAGGCATTTACTTTAATCAAAAGTATGGAAATTATCTCATAAATATTCAAAAAATAGAAAATCTAAGTAAGATAAAAAATATTTTAAACAAAACCTGGTAGATTACAAGTCTAATCATGTGTTGCTAACAAATCAAGTGCAGACTATTAAGGTATTACACATAAAAGTCAGAAAGTATAGGTACTCAATGGTACATGAGTCAATGGTAAAAAGCAATTGTTACATAGGATGACTGAAGTATTTTAGAACAAACCAGGAAAGAAGACCTGCAAAAATGTGGCCAAAGAGGACAAAATTGCTAAAAGATCAAATTTGCAACAACATCAAATCCACAATCATGAGGAAAAAAAACCCTTAATTAATAAGGAGGTGTAACAAGTAGTTTTAATGATGGTGAAGGAGAAAAGTAAAGGCAGAAAAAATGTATTGGAAAGAGTCTTGAAAAGGAATAAGGACACTGGATCTGACAGCCCATCCTGGTAACACAAGAATTAAAGGTAGCAACAGATGAGTCAGTAGTTGGAAGCAAATTTTGGACAAGAGGAAGTGACAGTATAATCAAAAACTGAGAAAAATAATGACAAAGAGATGAAGAAACATCTAGGGAGAACAAGTGAGATTGATGATACCAGAAATACCCATATCCAGACTTTTCAAATGAAGTCAAGACTTAACAAGAATGGGGAGAAGGACAAGACAGCAGGAACATGTGCTTTGATTTGGCCAAAACATTTAATGTAGAAGAAAAGCTGTAAGAAGTCTGACCTTGTGTTTTGAAATAAACAGGAAAAAATCGCGTTTAGGAGACAAATTATGATTTCTGCACTTTGAGTCATAATTCACCAAGCGTGAAGGAAAAAGTTACAATCATAACTGTAAGACAAGGAGTACAAAAATATTTATTGGAAAGTGGAAACAACTAAATGTTTAAGCAGTGAAGATGAGCATACTTGAAAATTCTGGCTAAAATGAGGAAGGCAAATACAAAAGGTAGTGTCATTTGGGAGGTGTCATCCAGAAAACAATTGAAAGCTGATAAACCCTGTGGTATTAAGCAAAATACTTTCATAAAGAAATCTCAGAGGGAAGGAGACAGTACTGTCTGTAATTAAAGACAGAGTTCAAGGTCCAGGAGCTGCTTAACAATATCAAATTAGTGCTGTTAATAACCAATTAAAGTTTGTGATTTTTCTAAAAATTACCAGAGCTACAGCGATTTTATTTTTGCTTTTAAGAAGCTTCAAAATTCCTTAAAAATAATTAATTCTAAAGGATTAACTCAAAAATCCATTTAAACGCAATAACAAAAGACACTGGAATGCATTCAAGTTTTTTCTAAATCATATCCAAACCAAGTGTATTCCACTAAAAAAGAAGCAAATCATTTTCACACAGAATAAAAACTTGAAGAAAATGGAAGAGCAGGAGGAAAGGGGAGAAAAAGGAAAACTAAACCAATAAGGTTAAGATGGAAGACAAGTAGTACTCCATTTAATATTGAGTTGTACAAGTTAAGCTAATATATCTAAGTTATACATGTAAATACTGATGGAAAAGAAGCCAACAGAATACTCAAACACAAACTTTTCTATAAAAAAATAAATTTCTAAACCCATTTTAAAACTGTTAGTAAACTAACTGAAAACTCCGTGAAAACTTGGAAGTCAGAGAGAATGAGTAGGCTATGTGTCTAAAAACAGAGCTGATCTGTTGAGTCTCTGAGGATATATCTAGACTTAAAAAAGACTCTCAGATGAAATTTGGAGAGATCTGAATTAGCAAGTCCATAAAGTCTACAAAGGTTTTACCAGCTTGGGGCCAAGTCCATTTAAAATTAGTCTAACAGAAAGGCACATGAACCAGTCACAGCTGGTGTTCTTCAGGGGTATGTTCTGGGATTTACACTGTTTAGCATCTTTATTAATGACCTGGAGGCAGAGACAAAAATCCTTATCAAATTGACAACACCAATGTGAAGGACGCTGTCAATATACTTGCAGTCAGGGCTGCCATTTAGAGGGACCTAGAAAGGCTGGAGAATTAAGCCAATAGACTAACACAAAATTCATGAAGGAGACACATAAAGTCCTGTACCTGGGATTGGTGATCCCTTTAATGAGTAAAAACCTGGAATTGTCTCACTGGGGAGCAGCTCTGCTGAAAAAGATGTGGGGCTCCTAAGGACAGATGGCTAAATATCCCTGCTAGGGATGGAGGCTAAGAGTATACTGGGCTGTACTAACATGAATGTAGTCATCACATTGAGGAAAACAGTCATTCCCTTTTATTCAGCATTTGTCAGAACACCTCTGTAAGACTGTGTCCAATTTTGGATCCCTACCTCTCTGTACAAGAAACGCATTGATCAACTGGAGCAAATTCAGCAGGAGGCTCCCAAAGCTGGATCACGTACCCTAAGAAAAGAGTCTGAAACAGCTGGGATTGTTCATCCAGGAAAAAAGACAGATTGAAACAAGTAGCAGCCTTTCAGTATCTTAGAGGTGGCTACTAAGAAGCTACTAAGCCAGCACCAGAAGAGACAGCACCTTACTTGGATGTACATCAGAAAAATGAGTGACAGCAATCATGAATTGAAATTGTGGGAGGGTTTTTTAACTAGATACAGGAAAAATATAATTAATTATAGGAAAATAATCTTGGGAACAAGTTGCAGAGGTGTGTTATGACATTTCCATTGGAGGTTTTCAAGACCCATCTAGAAAAAATCATAAGCAATATGATCTGGTTCATAGTTGACCCTCTTTTGAGCAGGAGGCTGAACTAGATGACTTATCTTCCAACCTGAATAATTATGCATAGGAACTATACCCCCAGAAATTGTACATGTAATGCAACCTCCCCAGAAAAACAGAAATATTTTATCTGAAATGACTCCAAAGTTTTGATCAGAAACATCCTCTTAACTCCTTTTTTAATGATTCAAAGAGTTCTTATTGCAGAGACACTATAGTTTGTGTAGGTTGTTAAGCCTTTTAAATTTCTCTATTTTAAAACTGTTCATAATAACAGATATTTTGATACTTTTTCACTATATGGCCATACTGTATTTCCAATATACTTAGTCTGCTTTTTTGGACTAAATTCTTAGGAAGTTCTTCCATGCCTTTTCTCATATTCTACCATTTTCAGTATGATCCTCCCAC
Organism: Porphyrio hochstetteri; assembly: GCA_020800305.1. Taxonomy (NCBI): domain Eukaryota; kingdom Metazoa; phylum Chordata; class Aves; order Gruiformes; family Rallidae; genus Porphyrio; species Porphyrio hochstetteri. The sequence goes on from CM036905.1 coordinate 39,571,739, forward strand.
AAAACTAAATGGCATGATTTTGCATAAACGCAGAGCAACAGACTGTGAAACTGAATATAAGAATGTTTCCTTCTGGTTTTTTTCTGATGCAGAAATGAGTAACTAGCTATAGCTAGCATTCATTTTTCTGGAATATAAAAAATTTAGAATAAATCCATCAACACGAAAAAAAGATTCAAATTACCTCCCTCCTTCCAAAAAAAGTATGAAATTTTGATGATTCAGAAAATCTTTGCTCTTGTACTGCTAATTATTTTGAAATTTCATTTCTTCAGGGCATGGTTTGTTCTGTACCTTCAGTCTTTCCCTCTCAACATTTCTTCAAGCTGGAAATTTCTATTTCAACAAGAAAAATTCTCTGATGAGTACTAAGGTAATGTCCCAGACAGTATGCCTAGAAATGCAGTTTCACCATTACACTGAGAGTGTCATGAACTCTAAGAACTCAGAACAGCACAGACTACAACATAAAAATATTTTTAAAGTGGTCCAGAGGAAAAATTTTTAAAAATACCTTACTTAGAGCTTTAGACAGTCCACTGGAAATGTTGTCTCTAATAACAGTAATGTGGACAAGGGGAAAGTGTAGTTGGAAAAAGAAAGAAAGAAAAAGAAAGGATACAAACAAGAACAAAAAATGGAGACAGAATTCACCTATTCCTTCAGGAAAATTGCCAAAAATATGCATGGAAAATGAAGCAGAGATCAAGACATTCAGTCACAAAGGAGAAAGCTAATAATAAGTAGAGCTTATAAATGGATATGAGATAATACCATTGGCTAGTGGGAATAAGGAATACATTAGAAAATAAATTTTCTGGTAAGTTAAGCTACAGGTATATTAAGGTCTGATTATTAGGCAATCAATTAACAATCAAGTATATACATAGTGACATAATGATAGTTATATTCAAACACAAGCTGGCCTAGCTTAATGTCCTCCATCTGAGAATGTTCAATAGAAGATGCCTAAGGAAGAGCACAGGACGAGGGTGGCTTTCCATGACCCTTTCACAAAATATACCCTACCTTCTCCTCAAATTTCCAGACCTCGGGCACTTCTTCACCCACTTGAAGAAAAAACCTTCTTGTTTAACAGCCTTTCATGGACTTCTCTCTAATGAATTCATCTGAGCGGTTTCTTAAGTGTTTAGCATTCAAACCATCCTCTTGATGTGCAAATGACCTCTAATGACCCAAGCAATTCTACAGTTCTAAGTAAGGAAACCATAAGAAAGAAAGGGGCCACTCTCATGCAAGCCAGTGGCTTGTCAATACATTTGTCTGGCCAGGTGTTGATCACCACAGTCTGTCCTGTCTCAATAAACTCTAGTCTGAACTATTTTCGATGTAAATATGCTTCCAGTCTGCCTGTGTATATGCATGATCTGCTAGAGAACATCAAGCTCAACTGGAACCTGGATGAGACGTCACTCAAGAGGGACTGCGGGGGGGTGGGGGTGGGGGGCATAGCTCTGGATGGTGATAACTGTAGGAACCTGGGGCCCGAGGCATAGGGGGTGGAACAAATGAATGTCTAAACCCCACATTTTGTGGATTGGCTTGGATGTGTGTAATAGCGAACTTCAATCCTGATCACTTGGGTGGGGAGAACAAGATCAGGCTATCCATGCTGTTCATGTTTGTGGCTTATGCTGGTGCTGGTAAAGAAACTGTCATCTGTCTGTGTGGCCAGCCAAATGTGTGTACTGCATTGTGTGTGCATATGCCTGTGTGGAACATAGACCAACTAGACCCCTAGGACATAGCAACCTCGCATTTATTGCGTCGGGAGAGGAGGGCCCCCTGGGACTTAAAATGCACCAAAGCTGTGTCTAGAAAAAAAAACCCTTCATCATAGGATCTAGTATTTCTATCACAACTTTAAGGTTACCCTATCAATAAAAGTATTTATCATACGTAATAATATCTGAGGGGATGACTGGTTTAATCTCACAATCACTATATATGCAAATAAGCGTGCTTTACCAGTTTAAAAAAAATAGCTTCTTGTTTAAAAATATTTCATTACAGAACTATTTTCTGATTTTCTTTCCTCTGCACAGCACAAGTCTCACTGCATCATCACCACCACAGGCAATAAGAATTGATCAGGGGTGGGATTATTGGTCCTGACGTATGCTGACAAATACTTTGACTAGTTTTCTCTAAAACTTCAAAGATACTACATAGCTGAAATAATTTGGGTTTTGTTCACAGGCAAAAGAACTGCCTGTTACAGGCATGGAGTGAGCAACCTTTGCTTCTACCTTTGAGATCCTAATAACCTAATTCAGGCTGGCAGCACCAAGCAGGGTCAAAACCTCAGTGCCTCCAGAGGAACACATTTAGGAAAGCAACACCTTAATTAGTCACGATATATTTGAAGAAAATCAACTGTATTAATTTTACCTTCTGATGTTACTGTGCTCTTTCATTTAAAATGATAATTAATTACATCAATTTGAGTTTAAGGTATTTCATCAAAAAAGCTAATTCAGTTTGTTTGACTTTTAACTCTTACTCCTGTTAGGCTGATGCCTGCAATCTTGATGCTCTCTCCCAAGCACTTGCCAAAATTTAAGCCAGTAAAAGACAATCTAAGCTATACCTTTATCCCTGTCCCTGATATTTTCTCAGTTTCTCTTAGAAAATACTAGATGCACAGACTTAAATTGTATTTAGAACATCTGTTTCCTAAAGTCTTCAGTCCTACAAGTCTCCGTTAATCCTTGTTCCTCACACTAACAAGTCAATTATGCTACACCAGCAATAATTCCTTTCTTCTGTCAAGTTGCTAATGATGGGAGAACTTGTAACATTTAAGTTTACACTTCTACCAAATTTTCTACTTGTGTATTCTCCTCCCTAGATTCTGCTTTGTAATCCAATATTAAAGCTGAATGTAGGCAAGTGAGAACGAAATCTCCATTCTCTTTGCAGCTTCAGGCTCTTCCCACTCCATGATAGTCAGACCAGCAAATGCAACTTATTTAATGTGATTTCATACTAATCATGCATTTAACTACATAATTACTTTGATGTTTTGTCTTTATTCAAATTTCACATTTCCAACTGCAAACAAGCCACCATTCCACCATTTCTTCTTTTTTTCTTTTTTAATACTGTGAAAGCTTGAGACTTTTATATCAAAAATAATTTCTGTAATACATTCTGGCTAAAATTTTCACTTTAGGAAATGTCAAAGCTGTGAAAGATGTTTCACAGTTCTTAACAAATTCTTTAAAAAAATAAGGAAAAATATTTATTACTTTCTAATATTTTATGCTATTTACTTAATCTTTATGGAGATTTCACACTTCAGATGATTTGTAGATACATGTAAAAAAATCCTCTTATGCAGTTAAAATGGTCAAGTTTCACTTTGAAAATATTTTTCTATTAAAACAGCCACTATAATGTGTACTTTATACATACATTTTAATAGCATACAGTGCAATGAATGTGCAAGTCTCCAACCTGGTCTACAATACTGTAAAATCAATTGTTCTCTGAATGACTGCTTATATCCACTCAGTGTGAATTACTGCTTTATAAAGCACAGGGATATTTTTCCCTCGTGTGCAACACAATACAAGGAATCTAGTTAGAAAAAGGAGGAAAAAAATATCTTATTTTCTACCACTTATTCAAATTTTGTGTACTAGAAATATCATACTGAGCAATTCTCCCAAATAATTTTATGAGCTATTACTTACCTCATACACCCCTGCTTTCTTCCTTTGGTTTAAAACCAAATGACTCGCAGTAATCTCACAGTAGAATGTCTCATTCCTAATCTTACATATTACATATTAAAAAAAAAAATTACAGATGCACGTAGATGTGCTCTCCTGGAGAAAGTGGCTGCTCATGGCTTGGATGGGCATATGCTCAACTAGGTAAAAAACTGTCTGGATAGCCAGGCCCAAAGAGTTGTGGTGAATGGAGTTAAAACCAGCTGGCAGCCAATCACAAGTGGTGCTCCAAAGGGCTCAGTACTGGGCACAGTTCTCTTTAATATTTTTATCAATGACCTGGGTGAGGGGATCAAGTGCACCCTCAGTAAGTTTGCAGACAACACCAAGTTGATCAGGAGTGTCGATCTGCTTGAGGATAGGAAGGCTGTACAGAACAGAAGGAACAGTCTTACAATGAGTTAAGGAACTCAGGTTATTCAACATGGAGAAAAGGAGGGTGAGGGGAGACCTTATCGCTCTCCACAACTACCTGCAAGGAGGTTGTAGCCAGGCAGGAGTTAGTCTCTTCTCCCAAGTAACAAGCAATAGGATGAGAGGAAATGGTCAAGGTGCGCCAGGGGTAGTTTAGATTGGATATTAGGAATAATTACTTTGCTGAAAGGGTTGTCAAGCACTGGAACAGTTGAGTCACCATCCCTGGAGGTATTTAAAGGATGTGTAGATGTGGTGATTAGGGACATGGTTTAGCGGCGGACTTGGCAGTGCTAGATTAACGGTGGGATTTGGTGATCTTAAAGGTCTTTACTAATCTAAATGACTCTATGATTCTATGTCCGGTATTTATAATAACCAGCAACTACTACAAGTAGGCAGAAACTACATGGTTGATTCCCACCTTAAAAAACAACAAAAAGCAGCATTTAGACTAAATTATATTGTTAATTCATACAAGGACACATTTGCAACTTTCTTGTCTTAGAACCAAATATGTATTTCCTGCAAATCAGGTATTTCCTGCTAATCAGTTTATCTTTTATTGTAAGTCACTTTGTTGAATAAAAGCATTCAAACACCTGCTAAGGACTTTATATTAATAAATAGCACGTGTATCACACAGCAGATGCACTGAGAAAACACCCTCATATTTACCACATCGTATACATTTAATTTATTCTTGCTTTCCTCTGATGATTGGCATTTATGCCATATCAAATGTATTCTTATTCTCTTTATGTACATTTTATTACACCTAGACTCAGATACAGTTTCAATTTGACAAGGCATAATGTGTCTGTTAAACACCCCTTGCTTTACAGTTGCCAAAATATCTATATTTAATGCAATTTGTCCTGGAAAAGAAGGCAGGAAGACTAAGAAAACAAAGATAGTATTTTATATGTGACTAAGCCTCCTCAGTATCAGTGATGCCCTGTGTTCCAGAAGTTAAGTATACCTACTGAAAAAAGAAAGACAAATATAATCCCTGCAGTGTTTATAATTGTGCGGCTTTTGAATTTCTTAAAGGTATCTTTGTTCTTGGGTTTCAAAAGTAGCAATCAGCACAAGTCAATTACCTTCCTTGTATCAATCATTATTTTTCACACTTCCCCAGAGAACATTTTAATTCATCTACTGACCAAATTAAATAGTTGCAGTTTTTAAACCCACTCTTTAAAAGAAAATTTCTCCCCACATTTATAGTTCTTCCTGACTCTATCATAATAGTAAATTGAATGAATTCACTTAGTAACTCTTAAGGTAACTCATTTTACTACTTCCGTTCATCTGTTACTAATGAGTTTTACATTCCATTAGACTGCCTATTCACCTTGGCTGTTTTTCTGTAGTTCCTCAGTCTTCCATGTTGCTGCTTCATTCAAATAATTTGATATTATGTATCAAATTTCTCTCCTGTTCAATAGCAGTCCAAACATTCGAACAAGATATTAATTTACTAAATTTACATATTAAAAAGTGCCATTCAAATTTACTCCTTCATTTATCTGATCTCTACAGTCTCATTTTGGAATTGCTACCAAAGTATCTGAGTACCATCTGCACTAAATCAATAGCAATAAGGTAATTTAAATGGAGTCCATCTCACATTTACTTGGGAACAATTAAAGTGTCACTTACTTTTGAGAAATCCTTACTGTAGGAATGAGTCTTTTATTTTTCTCAATGTCTGTTTTGGACATTAAAAATCTGCATTATTCCATCTTTCTAAATTTGTAGTAATCACATAATCTTTAAAACTTAATGATACTTTATTATTTGCAATGTGGGTGTTCATACAATTTGCAATGTTCTGCCAGCTGCATCCAGCAAAAAGCCAAATTTTGTTTTTCTGCTCCAGTCACAACTACAGTTATTTAAATATAATTTTTTTAACCAAGGAAGAATAGGTATTTAGAGTATAAAAATAAGAAACGTTTTTGATGAAGAAACAAGGAATTATGACAGAAGCTATTCTGCAATGGTAAGTAAAATGAAATTGGTACTCTGATCATAAACTACAGCCATCGCTATTGTTCTATTCTGTCACTGCTCCTCACAGAAATTTATAATACAAAATAAGATGCAGAATGTCATATACCAGTGTCATGATTAGAGCAATAAATTTTAGAACTGCAAATGATGTATATATCTCTTTTATTGTATAGAACAGCTAAATGAGAAAAAGCATCTGATGAAGGAAATAAATCATGTGTGAAATTCTTCTGAGAAAACAATCTACTTGCTTTCATAATGTATGCTATTACTAAGCATCCTAACCAATTACAGAAGCAAAAGGTGACCCCAGTTTACCACTGTCACATTTCGATTTTATGAGAAAAATCCTTTCTGGGAGGTATTAAATCTCAGCTGTAGTTGATATTTTCTAGCCTAATTTTCCGCAAGCTTTTCTTGAATCACTCATTTTTATTATGGGTTTAAATATGGTTAAATTAACCCCAATTTAAATGTTTTCATTAAATCACTAAAGGAATGTTGCCTCAGTGGAAAAAAAAAATTGTTCTTTTGATGTAAATTTACTGGAAATTAATCATGGAATAATTTTGATTGGTAGGAAACCATGGAGATTATTCCTCTCAAATCATTGTTAACTTTATTGTTTAATCAGGCTGCTTATGGCCTTCCCTAGACAAACTCTAAGAAATGCACTAATTTATCGTATCACATGTCGTCTTTGAAGCATTTATTCTCATTTTTTAATTCTTCAGGCTACCTTGGACCATTGGACTTCAGGCTACCAGTCACAGGACTTCCCTGTATCATACCAGTGTACAACTTCCCAGTTTTATACATTGTTCTGAAAAAATGATTTACTAAATGGTTAGTCACACTAATCTATTTTTCTATGCATGGGAAGAGAAAAGCCTCCTTCTGTTTGAAAGTACCAGAAAATTCAGAATTCATCTTATATTTTTCCAAAGTGTTTTTATAGAGAGCAAAAAAATTCTTCTTTGTTGTGATGAGAATATAAAAATATTGTAGAGCATTGTCTAGTTTTAAAAAAATAGCTGTAGATTTATTTATTTAGGTCACCAAGTGGCAAAAACAAATGTGGCTATTTTTATAACAAATATCACAATATCTCAGGGAAAGTTTGCTCTCAAAAAAGCCATTTTAACTAAGTAGATTCAGCTCCAATATGGGTATTTTTTGTTACTGAGTTAGGCAACCCTTCTCAGATAGTAATAATTAAAACTCTAAAGCCAACATAATGTTTATGTGCTCCACTTTTGCTTCATGAGTGAAGATAAGCCAGTAGTAACAAAGAAGCAAATGCTGGGGAGCAGGGGGTGAGAGGGCAATAAAACAAGGCATAACTTCCACATTTAAAATGACCAGGATCCAAAAATCCTGGGCATAACTCTTAAGAGACAAGACCTTCTCAAACATAGACAGTTCTCCAGTCATTCACTGAAAAAAAACCCAAAACCTTGGATAATCTATAACCTAACTTGGGTAATCTGCTGATGTTGCCCAATCATTTGTTCTGGTTTCCTCAGAAGGAAATGTAGGCATTGAAGAGGGAAGCGAACGTAACCTGCAGCAAGGACAGTGTAGGATGCACAAGGGACAGACATTTTGCCTTTTGATTCCATGCCAGATAAAAGCCTATTTTCAGACCTGTGCAGAACATTGAAGTAGTATGGACATGCTTTTGCAGCACTGCATATAAGATAATATTGCCCCATAGTCCCGAGTTGTTTGTGCATGAAATCAGCTTGGTGATTACCTTACAACAGTACTAATAGATTTTCAAAGTGACATTAAGTTACTGACATAATCTAGTCTAACCTCCTACAAATCACACAACTTCAGTCCCTGAGCTCAATTTCCTGTTGAAGTTGAGCATATAATTCAAACACTGTGTTGGTTTTCTTTTAATTAAAAAATCAAAAAATGGAGAACCTTCTGTTTCAGTGCTGTAAAGTAGTCAAAAGGTCACAATAAAATCGGGTTTGCTTTTTTAGTTTAACTGATTGATGCACATATTATGAAGAAAAAACTCATGCTAATGACCTCCAAACAATGTCTGCCACTATTTGTTACTTGAAACCCAGCAAAAAACTCACACTGAATAAATTTTTAAAAATAAAACAGCATATCTTTTGAAGTGAACAAATTGAGATTTGATCTAGGAGGGAGACTTGGAAAAATACTAACCAAACCTTAATTTAGATTTCAACTGTCTCAAAATATTACCTTGCCACATATAAATAATTAATTTGTGTTTTGATTTATATCTAAGACATCACCTAAGATACCACATAAAACGCTGAAAGACATTTTTCCTTTTTTTTTTTTTTTTTAAATGTGGTGGGAAAGCTCATAGCAAAACTTTGTTAGATAGCAGTTTTCAAGAAAGACTGACAAACAGACTCAAGGGCATCCATTATCAGGTGATATTCCCTTTCTGATAGGCACTTTTTTTTTTTTCTGTCTCATTTTTTTATTTTCACCCAAGACAACTTCATTAAACAAAAACTTGGTGGGGAGGAATATAAAGAAAACATGTAGGCTTTAAGATAATAAAATCCATAGAAGTTTACCTCCTTACCCCTATAGTAAAAACTTAAATATATATAAAAACAAGTGAAAGCAAAACTAGGAAGAAGCTATTTCTGTGCAAAAATCAAGCTGCTTCAGGATTCTGTCAGAGAAGATACTTTCTTTTTATTTTTCCTCTACTTGAACTGTTGGTCTTCCTCTTCAGCATTCTACACTCATTTAGCTGTAAGTCTAAATTCCCTACGGGTCCATTAAGTATGTTGCTAGGCAAACAGTCCAGTAGCAACTGTAAAACAGGAGGTTTGGATGGGAGCCAGTTTTATAGGTCACTACACTGTAATCCTTCACATCATTAGACAAGAAACTAGTCTAGCTAACTGCAACTATTAGGCTTGGTATACTTCAATTTCTCCAAAAAGGCTTAGAGTCGTTCACACTACACTAAATTTTCATTAATGGGTATTTCTAAATCAAAAGCATCAATAAGTATAGTATTTTTCTATATATTAGAAGAGTATAATTCTCCACTTATTGAATATTTTAATAGTATCTGTCAAGTGTTTAGAAATAATACAGGCTTAGTCATGTACAATCACCACATAACTGACTTCTAGCTTACTAAATTGAAGAGCAAATATAACATAAGAGAGGCCTTAACCCTAAGCAAGCTGTATGTATTGTGTTTTCTTTCTTTTCTTTATTTTAATGACAGTAAATCAAAGCAGGTCTATTCACACAAAATTAGCCAGCAACCACATTATCTGATTCAGGAATGTGCCTCCTCTTAGACTGAAGTATTGTTTCTTTGCTGTAGTGTATCATTATCTTGAAATAGAGCACATAAACTCTTTGGAGTGATCCTTATATTAATTCAAACACGGAACACTATCTGAGTTGCCTGGGATAAGAGGCAAACACCTAGCCTGTCTGAGGTGTGAGCAGGTCGATGACCTGCTTGCTTTGGTGGTACAACTAAAGGAAGAGGTTGAAAGACTGCGGGTGATCAGGGACTGCGAGCGAGAGATTGACTGGTGGAGTAGCTCCCTGGCGTCCCAAAAGGAAGACAGTCGGGATGACACCTCACACCTGAAGACGGTCCCCCCTCACTGCCCGTGCCAGGTTAATGGGAGTGACCCAAACCCCGAGGAGGCCTGGAAGACAGTCCCGACTCGGCGTCGTAGGCACTCCCCCTACCTACCTACCCCACCCCCTCAGGTGTCCCTGAGCAACAGGTTTGGGGCCCTGACAGTTGAGGAGGAGGTACCTGAGGAGATGAATGGAGCCCCTCTGCCTCAGAGAAAGTGGAGGCCTAGAGTGAGGCGGTCATCTGCACGCCTTGAGACTGCCTCTGTTAGGCAAGAGAGGAAGGTAGTCGTAGTAGGAGATTCCCTTCTCAGAGGGACAGAAGGGCCTATATGTAGGCCAGACCCTACATGCAGGGAGGTGTGTTGCCTCCCTGGAGCCCGGGTCAGGGATATTACCAGAAGGCTACCAGGCCTGGTAAGATCCACTGACTATTATCCCTTACTGATAGTTCAAGCAGGCAGGGACGCAATCACAAAGTGTAGCCTGCAAGCTGTCAAAAGGGAATTCCGGGACCTGGGGCGCACTGTTGAGGGGGGGGGAGCCGAAATAATATTCTGCTCTATCCCCACTTGTGGGAGGAGGGGCTCAGAGCAGGACAGGATAACCCATGAGTTGAATGTGTGGTTAAAAGGCTGGTGCCGGCGCAAGAACTTTGGATTCTTTAACTAAGGGATGGTGTACTCTGCTCCTGGCATGAGTACTGCTAATGGGGCTCACCTGTCCTATAAAGGAAAGCGGATCCTCGCCCAGGAGATAGCAGGGCTCATCGATCGTGCTTTAAACTAGTTAGGAAGGGGGAAGGGGATATTAAGGCGGCTGCCAGGGTTAGGCTTCGGGAGACACAACGGGAGTTGACAGTGGGAAGAGGTAAATACCAACAGCACAGTCGTGGACTTGGGGATGTTTTTCCACGTGAGAGTAGGGAAAATTCTGTGGACTGCCCTGAGTACTCCTCCGTGGAGCCACTTTTGCCAGTCCCCTGTCAGAAATCTCGCTGTGGGCCGTTGAGGATACCTACATCTGCTTCACCACTGAACTGTCTTTACACAAATGCACGTAGCATGGGGAACAAACAAGAAGAACTAGAGATCTTTGTGCGGTCGCAGGGCCATGATCTCATCGCAATCACAGAGACGTGGTGGGACAACCTGGACGACTGGCACACTGTCATGGATGGCTATGTGCTTTTTAGGAAAGACAGGCTAGGGAAGCGAGGTGGAGGAGTTGCTCTTTATGTGAGAGAGCACCTAGAATGTGTTGAGCTCCACCTGGGGAAGGATGAACCTTCTGTCGAGTGCTTGTGGGTTAAAATCAAGGGGCAAACCGGTATGGGGGACATTGTTGTGGGAGTGTGATATAGGCGCCCTGATCAAGAGGAGCAGGTAGATAACACATTCCATAAACAGTTAGAAGTAGCCTCAAGTTCCCGGGCACTGATCCTTATGGGGGACTTCAACTACCCAGATATTTGCTGGGCAAGCAATACGGCCAGTCGTATGCAGTCCAGACAATTTCTGCAGTGTGTTGAAGACAATTTCCTGCTACAGATGGTGCAGGAGCCCACAAGGGGAGGGCGGCTGCTGCACCTTGTTTTCACTAACAAGGATGGACTTGTTAGGGAAGTGAAGGTCGGGGGCAGCTTAGGGCAAAACGACCATGAAATGGTTCAGTTCATGATCCTGGGTGGAAGAAGCAAGCCAAAAAGTAGGATAGCTACCCTGAATTTTGGTAGAGCTAACTTTGATCTCCTCCGCCACTTAATGGGGGCTATCTCGTGGGCTACGCTGTTTGAAGGAATGGGAGCCTGCGAGAGCTGGCTAGCATTCAAACAGCACTTCTTCCAAGCACAGGAACGATGCATCCCTTTGAGGAGGAAATGGGGAAAGAGAGGCAGAAGACCTGCATGGATGAACAGGGAGCTATTGAGCAAACTCAAAGAGAAGCAGAAGATCTATGAATCGTGGAAAAAGGGTCTGAGCACCTGGGAAGAATACAGGAATGTGGTCAGGGCCTGTAGGGATGCAACTAGGAAGGCTAAAGCCCTCTTGGAAATTAAGCTGGCAAGGGACATAAAGGATAATAAAAAGGGGATTTTTAGACACGTGAACAGTAAGAGGATGTCCAGGGATAATGTAGGTCCCTTGCTGAATAAGGAGGGTGTCCTGGTTACGGGGGATGCTGAGAAAGTGGAGATATTGAATGCCGCCTTTGCTTCGGTCTTCACTTCAAAGGCCCCCCGGGACCCACAGACACTGGATGAGAGTAGGACTGATTGGGAAATGAAGAATTTCCCTCTGGTTCAAGTAGGGGAGGTCCAGGAGCGGCTCAAAGGGATTAATGCACACAAATCCATGGGCCCAGATGGGTTACATCCACGTGTGCTGAGGGAGCTGGCGGAGGTGATTGCTGAGCCGCTCTCTATCATCTTCGACAGGTCTTGGAGGACAGGAGAAGTGCCTGAAGACTGGAGGATAGCCAATGTCACTCCAGTCTTTAAAAGGGGCAAGAAGGAGGAACCTAGTAACTATAGGCCAGTCAGCCTCACCTCTGCCCCTGGAAAGGTAATGGAACAGCTTGTTCTGGATGCCATCTCCAAGCAATTGGAAGAGAAGAAGGTCATGAGGAGTAGTCAGCATGGATTCACTAAGGGGAAATCGTGCTCGACCAACCTCATAGCCTTCTACGATCTCATGACAGGCTGGGTAGATGGAGGGAGAGCAGTGGATGTCATCTACCTTGACTTCAGCAAGGCCTTTGATACTGTCTCCCATGACATCCTGATAGCAAAGCTGAGAAAGCATGGGATAGATGAGTGGACAGTGAGGTGGGTTGAGAATTGGCTGTCGGACCGAACCCAGAGGGTTGTGATTCGTGGAGTAGAATCTGACTGGAGGCCTGTTACCAGCGGTGTTCCCCAGGGCTCAGTGTTGGGTCCAGTCCTGTTTAATATCTTCATTGACGATCTTGATGAGGGAATAACATCCACCCTCAGCAAGTACGCCGATGATACAAAGCTGGGAGGAGTGGCTGACACGCAGGAGCACTGCGCTGCCATCCAGAGAGACCTGGACAGGCTGGAGAGCTGGGCAGTGAGAAACCAGATGAAGTTCAACAAAAGCAAGTGTAAAGTCTTGCACCTGGGAAGGAACAACTGTTTGTATCAGTACAGGCTGGGGGATGAGCTGCTGGAGAAGAGCTCAGTGGAGAAGGACCTGGGGGTCCTGGTAGATGACAGGTTGGCCATGAGCCAGAAGTGTGCCTCGGTGGCCAAGAGAGCCAATGGGATCCTGGGATGCATCAGGAGGAGTGTAGCCAGCAGGTCAAAGGAGGTGATCCTCCCTCTCTACTCTGCCCTGGTCAGGCCCCACCTGGAGTATTGTGTCCAGTTCTGGGCTCCTTGGTATAAAAAGGACAGGGATCTCCTGGAAAGAGTCCAAAGAAGGGCTACGAGGATGATTAAGGGCCTAGAGCATCTCCCCTATGAGGAAAGGCTGAGTAAGCTGGGACTGTTCAGCCTTGAGAAGAGAAGACTAAGGGGGGACCTAATCAAAGTTTATAATTATCTGAAGCAGGGGATGCAGGGGGAATCAGCCAGCCCCTTTTCAGTGGTCTGTGGGGATAGGACAAGGGGCAATGGCTGCAAGTTGGAGCATAGGAAGTTCCGCACCAACATGCGGAAGAACTTTTTCACAGTGAGGGTGACAGAGCCCTGGGACAGGCTGCCCAGGGAGGTGGTGGAGTCTCCTTCACTGGAGATATTCAAGACCCGCCTGGATGCCTATCTGAGCAATATGAGCTAGGGAGCCTGCTTTGGCAGGGGGGTTGGACCCGATGATCTCTCGAGGTCCCTTCCAACCCCTACAATTCTGTGATTCTGTGATTCTGTGAGAATAGCAATCTGCAGAGGCCTGCTGATGTGACTACACTGCATTACAATATGGAAGAACTGCTGCTTCAATTAGCAAGTTCATAAATAAATAAATATGGTCCCAGAAACAAGAAGATTTCAGTATCATTGTTCTTACAGGCTGGAAATGCAGCAGTGAATGAAAGAAGCATGAAAAACTGAAAAATCAAGGCAGATCCACAAGAAAAATGCATGGTTTGGACATGTATATTTTAGGGTTTCCTTAGTTATTAGTTTGACATTGGAGCACTTCTGAGCTGAAGAAACATTGTGAAGCAGCTTAAATTAAAAACATGTCCTCTGCGAGGTTTATACATTTAGGGGAAGAAGTATGTGCTAAAATATATATTATTGGAACTCTATCATCACAAAAGAAAAAGTCATTCAGAAAGCAAAGCACTCACAATACCAACCAGTTCTCCTAGTGAACAAACAAGAACAGATAAACTATCAGCGACATTTTAACTTTTAAGGTACTAGAACTGCATCAATAACCTCCAACCTTCATGTTTTCAGGTACAAAATAAAGGAGAAGTTATTTTGGGTATAAGAAATGGAAATGCAGAAGCTGAAAGATCACCACTGTCAAAGGTACAGAGATTTAAGCAATGACAGTAATGCCAGGGATTTCTCATCACTATCAAGTGCCACAAAAATAGTGGCAGCATTTTTCCCAATTAAGCCCTAGGTAATCTTCCCTACCCCATAATTTGTTGGTCCTTGTATGATTTTTTCAGTCTTAACATGATACTCTGTGTATACTTACTTCTTCAGAAGTGCAAAAAAATTCAAGCAAAGAAACTGATTTTTATAACATTACTATAATCTTGAAGGAAGGTTTAGAATTTGTCTACTTATCCTGTCAATTCTTGAGAAAAACATAATCAGAGCTATCAGCATAATTTAAAATCTCAGATGTTAGGGTTTGAACAGGCAAGATAGTAACTTATGCTTCTAGTTTTACAAACAACTTCCTTATGTTATTTCTGCCTTTTTTTTTTTTTAAACAAGGTTAGCAGAAATAACTCATGATTTTACTCAAGCAAATTCTTAAACCCACCTAATCTTTGTACATGAACAAAGTTGCCAGAAGAACTCATTAAAGAACCCTCTTTTACAAAACCCTGAGTGCTTAAAAAGCCTTCTGGTACTAGCATCATGTTTTTCCACTGCTCTTAAAAACTTGGCATTATAATTTGCATTCAAAATAGAAAGATCAGGTATCAGGCACTAATAAACCCTATATGGACATAAGCCTCAGAACTACTAGCAAATTGTTAAACTGAAGGTCAGTGCGTCCTACCTGACATTTGGTACTTTTATGTGAATTCCGTTAAGGAACTTGATTTACATATTGTGATGAAAAAGCAGTATAGCATTTGCCTCCTAATTTGCACCAAACACACACAAGCATCAGACTGTTAGTGGTTCGTTGCTTTTCTTTTTGGTAGACAAATGTCTACAAGAGGCATTAATGTCCCTACCTCACTCCTCTGAGTCTTCCCCTCACTTTGCCCATGTCCCATAAATCCCTCTTCACCTCAGTCTGGGACAGTAAGTCTCTGCCCCTGCCATGCTGGGGGGCAGGTGTCCCTCTCACACAGTTTGACTGTAGCCTGTCTCCAGCCCTGTCCCTGGTTCCATCAGCTTTTGCTGCTGACAGGACTCCTGCGATGGCCCCTGGCCCTGGCTCATCACTTGCCAGGTGTGGAGCTGTCAATAGACCCTGACACTAGAACCCAGCTCTGTTCCCATGTTTGCATCTCTGTAAGGGCACAGGGTTCCCTTGACCAGTCCCCGTCGCAGACCTGCCCTGCTCTGGCTGCTCCCTGACAGCAGATACAGGAACATGCTTGTGGTAATTCTTAATTTTAAATGAATGATGGCTCTGGTCTTAAGCCAGGGCATGGGGTAGATCTTCCCTAGTCACAGTGGATGCTGAGAAAGCCCACATGCAAACAACAAACACAAGTTTGTCTTGAACTGAACCAGATGCTATTTTCTTATTCATGCATTTAGGCACTGAAATATCTTAAACCTGATCATCAATTATTTACTAATTTATTTTTTTAATTGATTAAATAATATTAAACATTCTATTTGGCTGAGTTTTCCTAATAAAAGGAACTTAAGTTCACAGATACACTGTCTCGCTTCATCAGTATTCTTGTCTCCACTGTTCTGCATCAAGGAAAAAAAGCAAACAGAAAAATTCCATAAACAAGAATTCATGAACAGAAGTTAGAAGTTGCAATGAGGCAGTTCATTTTGTCAGAACTTGAATAGCCTGAGAAATCTGTGAAGTATGTCCTTATTGAAAATCATACCAATAAGTAAGGAATTAAACAACTCATTTCTGCAGATATGCAGACTACTTTTTTTGGTACACACTTAATACGCATAGACAACACCCATATAATGAATTTTTTGCAAGTGATTTTCTGCTGTCAGTGCATCACAGAGATGCCTAAAGTAGTTCTAAATGGCCTCAGTTGCTGAGATAGCATAGTTATGTTAGCACAGGCACTGCATAATGTATTCAGACCATTAGTTGTAACACATTTTTGAAGATAGTGGTATATTTAGAAATTATTTTTATAAGCTACATGAACCTAAAGAATCTCAGTTGCCTCAAAAAGGCAATCCCATTTTTGGAAGTCAACAAAACACAAAGGAATACAATTCGGGCTTGTGTAAAAGGTAACCGCATCTTCCAGTACCTGAAGGGAGCTTATAAGCAGGAGGGGATTCAACTTTTTAAAAGGATAGACAATGACAGGACAAGGGGGAATGGATTGAAGCTAAAGGAAGGAAGGTTTAGATTAGATATTAGGGGGAAGTTTTTTACAGAAAGAGTGGTGAGGTGCTGGAACAGGCTGCCCAGAGAGGGGGTGGATGCCCCATCCCTGGAAGTGTTCAAGGCCAGGTTGGATGGGGCCCTGGGCAACCTAGTGTAGATCCAGGCCTGAGGTTGGTGGCCCTGCCTGTGGCAGGGGGGTTGGAGCTCTGTGATCCTTGGGGTCCCTTCCAACTCATACCATTCTATGATTCTATGATCTTCTCTAGACAAAAAAGATAATAAGTAAAACATACTTTAATAAAACATAATAAATGAGAACCTTTGCATGCTGCAACAGTAAATGGAGCACACTGCTACTGCCTAGCGTATGCTGCCTTAAATCAATAGAATTTAGAGGAAAAACAGCTTTCTAACAAGAAACAGTCAAACACACTCACCTAATCAATATCAGAAGTAATGAATTTACTATGCACCTCATATTTCTAAAATGATCTTTATGAAAGTTTAGAATTATTATAGGCTTTAAGTCAAACCACAGCCTAGTATTTAAAAAAAAAAGATAATAGATGAGAAGACTGAAGATGCATTAAAACAAAAACAGTGCACTCAAAATGTTCAAACCAAACACAACAATCTATGCTACACAATTACATCAATGACACTACGATTTTAAAAAAAATCCATAAAGCTGCTAAACAGACATTTCATGGAAATTTTAAAAAACCCCACAACAATCCTGTACCACACACACTTTTGTTGGAAGTTAAGGGAAACATTAAAACTGTGCTTTATGTTTTACAGAATATAACAGTTTCGCTTTTTTAATTTCACTTTTAGATAATTCATGAATCACAATCCAATCAAGAAAAAACACAAATTTCTTTACTGTGTCTGCCCACAAAGAAAAACTTCCCTACATACACACTGCTAACTGCTGATAAACGAATTAAATTTTATTTCGCCCCTCTTCATAACAGGCCAAATTAAAAACTTCATCTCACAAATGTTGGCCATGTGGTAATTTGAGGGGATAAACCTATCACTAAATGCTTTTACTTACAGATGCAGCTCTGAAAAATCACAGAGATTCAGTTTTGGAGACTTGTCATGTTTTGTAAGTTTAAAATCTCGCCATAAATAAGATTTTTAAAGAATTATGTTTGCTACCTGAAATGATCAAACTTGCATACTAGACAGAAGTTATTTTTAATCTGTGGTTGTTTTCATTTTGGGGGATATTTGGTGTTTTATTTTTTTAAAGACAATTTTTATGTTTACCAATTTCCGTTATTTATTAAAAAGGAAACATAGCAAACATATTTATTTGTAAAGCCTTGAGGTCATCCTGACTTTGCCAGCTGCAAGAGAAACTTAATCCAAGCAAACACTGAAGTGCTTTTAAATGTAAAATGTGCTTGCTTTCACATGAGCAAGCAGCCCGCAGGTAAAAATCTCTGTCACGAACTGGAAATATAATGGTGGGATTTCAAGCTCTCTTTTCAGAATATTTGTTGATCAGAAGTCCACTGAATATCATAATGAACCGTATTATAATGTGATGGGCACAGATGTGAGATCTGTCTGACAACAGGATGCCATTTTCTTCCTCACATTTTTTTTTTAAATTAAAAAACTTAACCATTTCCTCTCAAGTTGATGTTATGTTGGATAATTTGTATTTTGCAAAAATGCAGGAAAAGGCAGGGGGGAGGGGGCAATGACAGAATAACACTATCACATTGCCTAAAGAATGCTTTTGGCCTGAAACCATTAAGATATTTTACAAGAGCTGCCACCCTGACTGTAAGCATTGCTCGCTTGGACTGAGCGTTTCTGAAACAGAAAGCTGTTACCACATAGATTTTAGCCTACATAAAATGAGGCTGAGTGGCACTGTCACAGTCAAGAGATGGTGTAGAAAAAAGCCTTCAAAACAGCCATTAAATACTGACAGGCATTCCTGGTTTTCTGTACCAAAGACCTTAACATTACATGATATGGCATTTCCAGTCCTGCATCACTTTAATCCATAAAGATATAATGTTCATTCCATTAAAAGTCCCTACAACCTGTCAGCATAGCAGATATTTTTAGTGTATGCATATACTAGGCTTCCCTGATTTGGACTGAGAGACGTGGAAGGTTTTTTTGAGCCTCAGCAAGACGAGATCACAGAATCACAGAACCACTAGTTCGGAAAAGACCTTTGAGATCATTGAGTCTAACTGTACCTGTCCACTACTAAACCATATCCCTGAGCACCGCATCTACTTGTCTTTTAAATACATCTAGGAATGGTGACTCAACTGCCTCCCTGGGCAGCCTGTTCCAGTGCCTGATAACTCTTTCAGTGAAAAAACTTTTTCCTAATGTCTAATCTGAACCTGCCCTGGCGCAGCTTGAGGCCATTCCCCCTTGTACTATCACCTGTCACTGGGCCAAAGAGACCAACACCCAACTCTCTACAACCTCCTTTCAGGTAGTTGTAGGCAGTGATAAGGCCCCACCCTCAGCCTCCTCTTTTCCAGGCTAAACAACCTCAGTTCCCTCAGCTGCTCCTCTTAAGATCTGTACTCCCACCCCCTCACCAATTTAGTTGTCCTTCTCTGGACGCACTCCAGGACCTTGATGTCTTTCTCATAGTGAGGGGCCCAAAACTGAACACATTATTCAAGGTGCAGCCTCACCAATGCTGAGCATATGAACATAATCTCTTCCCTGGACCTGCTGGCCAGGTTTTCTTAGGCATTTACTACACTTATCTGAACTTATGACTTATTTGTTTGTTTGCTTGTATTTTAACTATATAGATGGTTGCATAAAACAGGAGCCTTTGCTATTTCTGCTGCCATATTATTTTTGTTGACTGATACTGGGACAGCCAGCAGGAACTAGTAGATATTGTTGCAAATCAGAAATGTTCCAAGAATTAATTCATTTCATATGTCCTGCTAAATGCAATTGCTGGAATTATTTCACCCATAGTTCTTTGCCTTCTGTTATTTAGCAGATGTTAAAAAAATTCAAGAAACCTTAATCACTGACTTAAAACTTAATGAGTAGTAATTAATGATTACTAAATCCAAGAAATTTTATGGTTCCTTTAAAACTATCTGGATAAAGAATGAAAACACACATTCAAAAAAGTAGTCCATAGGTAAACTATTAAAAATATTTAAGAATGTTTTAAAATTAATTAACAGTTTGAAATATATGCCTTCATTTCTGGATACTGACCTTTTCCCTACTCATTTATTCCACCTAGTAAAACTGAATGCTGATAAACAAATCAGTAAGTAACGATTCACCCAGGTAGAAACATGTTACATGGGTGAGTGCGTGTTTCACTACATTAAATTCAGGGTTAGTTACGTATGACTGAGGCATGAATTCCACAAAAGATGACATTTTTCTCACCATTGATGAGAAGAAGGGTAGCACGTAATTTTATTCATTCATGCTATTCATATACACTACTCAAGCATTATATTTAATTCTTGCATGGCTGAGAAAGTCAGAAACACACAGATGGAAAACTAAGCAGCTAGACAGAATTGGTAAAATATCAAAGGTACACTCAGGTTAGATCACAGTCTTCTACAGAAGATCTTTACAATATGTAAGAATATGTAAGAAGAAAAATCTTTCCACTAGGTCAACATTTTCATTTACTTTAGTGGGATAGCATTTCACCCTGAAAAAATAATATTAGAGAACTATATGGTTCCCTGGTTAGGTAGCCCAAGTTCTATTCACAGATCAATTTCCCTTTGGCTACCATTCCCTGTTAGTCATGCCTCCTACATCAGTAAAAATATCAGAAACATTTCACTTACTCTGCCTAAATAATTCAGAACTGGATTTCTCTTCCATAACTTGTCTAATTCTTCACGCTCTCCCACCTCACTCTTCCCATCACCAACAGGCCCCAGCCTCCAAATGGAGCCAATGCACACTGATTTCACACAAACCTTAGTATCATATGAAAAATGAACATTTTTAACTTTGGTAGTAGATATTGGCAGCACAGTAAGAAAGGTTAGTGTTTGACATGTATTTACCATGACTTTACCAGAAATCAATTTTCAAGCACGACTTCAAAATACTGTTGCTACACAGACATACATAAGGGCAAATTGCTATCAGTTGGATAGTGTAGTCTTATTCTGTTCACTCCGGGTTTTTTTCTGTGATTACAATGAGGAAGAACCCTGCTGATTTTCTAGCCATCTGGGTATTCAGAAACTTCGTATGAAGACAGGTATGAATTCAGATTACAAAGTTCAATTTTTTTTTTCAAATTATTATTAAACATACTGAGTTTTCCTGTACTGCAGACCTCAAAATGGATTCCGATATAAATCCAGATATAGAAAAATTAAAATAGGAATATTGCTAATCAGAGTGAAAATTGTCTAAATTAATGCATCAAAAAATTATCCATCTAGCCATGACTATCATTGTCCTGGCATACTTAAAACTGTTTTCTTTTAATTAATTCCAGATATTCTACCAATAATGATCCACAGTTGCTATGTTTTCAATAAATTCCAAGGCTGAGTTGCAAACCAAACATTCCCCTAGTGTTTGCAAACCAGCCTGTGTAAGACAAGGAAAAAGGACTATGAAATTAAACTTTCATAGACAGTAAAAAGAAACTCCAATATTTTGTATTCCTTTTCCAATATGAAATAACTACAAATATGAAAAATCAATAAAACATTAATAAAGAACAAAACATAACATATCTTTGGCTTTTAAAACTACTTTATGTCCGATGATTTAATTTTCATCTTAAAACTAAAGAACAACAAAAATATTTTAATATTATCTTGTGTGATACTATGTACTGTATCAAGGTTCTGCAATACACCTGCTGACAGAAATGAGACTCCAGGGTCACCAGTAAAATTCGCAGTACATGCTATCTTTAAAAGTGTAATCAAAGAGAATATTGTATAAAGTCAGAAATAACTTCTTAGCATTTTGCACTCAAGCAAAACAGTCTAAGCCTCTATTTTCTAACTTTATAATGATTCTTGACCAGTAAAGGTAATTTCATGAACATATGTTAAAGCTACTCTTTTAAGTCACTTTAACAGAAGTCAGAAAGAACACAATCAGAGTTAACAACTAAGGGTAGAAAATGAAGCATATTTTTATTAGGTTACCTCTTCTTGTATTCTTTTATAGGGCACTATAACATTAGAATAAAATAGGAAACTGAGAGAGTCCCTGAAAGAAATTTTCTCATGATACCTCTCTACTACTGTCACTCAGTATTCTCCCCCAGAGAATTACCAGATTTGAGGTATTTTAATACTAACCCATATAAATGTTTTACGTAAATGATATGAACTATATTTACTCTTTTCTATACAGTACTTCAATATGATTCTCATAGTCTGACTAAAGGCAAATACTTGAAAAAAACTGAAACCATCACCTAAAAAAAATACTTAGTATTTGAGATGCAGCATATTTGGTAAAGCTGCCTATCCCACCTCTACATCAGTAAAGAACTTAAAGACTTCTTTCTTTCAAATGAGGCCTTCTAGTCAGAAGTGACTTCAAGAAAAAAATGGCACAAGTGAAGACCCCTAGAATAAACCACTTTCTTCAAATTGTTTAAAGACCTTTAATTATTTCTGTCCTAACTTAGTTATCATGCTACCAATATTAAAATGTATTTAAACTTTCAATGAAGGAATTTTTGAAGCAACTTTTATAATACAGCAAGATAGACTTTGGAAATTGCATACCATTAGGTACTCCAGAGCAGAAAACAGTTTTCAAGAAGCTCTCCATGTTTACAGTAAATTTCAGATGAACTTGAGTAGTTCTTTCAAGGTATATAGAAAGACAAATCCCAACAGTCCTGCCTGCCATAGATCAAGAATTAATACCATGAAAAATTAGCTAAATGAGATAGCAAAAGATTACTTTACTGGGTTTCAAATATATCTTGGGAACCATACTGGCACCATTTTTTCTAACTTGACTAAACTAGTTGGGTGTCAGATGACATCTATATGAATATCACTTATTTAATCTAAAGAAAGATGATGCCTTAAAACTTATTACTTCAACAATAGCACTAATTGACTTGCTAGCAAGGGAAAAAGGGTAAAATTAAATACTCAGTGATAATCACCGTCCCCAAATTTGTTTTCTAGCAACTGCCATTCTTTGGAAAAGGAGATCCCAAATATCAAAGCACTGTGCAGCAAACATACTAAATATAGTTAAGTCCACATAAAAAACTTTTCGGTTTTCAAAGATCTCCCTGGAAAAAAAAAATCAAAGAAAAATATTAACATATTTAAAGGCAAGTTATTGGAGAGAGGTTTATTCTGTCCAGAGCAGACAATTTTTCAACGTGTTTCACATTTGCAGAGTAGAGAGTACATATAAATAAATAAATAAATAAATAAAAATAAACATTTTAAATTTCCCTTGAGCTACCATATGTATTTGTTCCTTTTCACTGAAGAGTGTAGCTTTCCTTAGAAAAAAACCTGCTTTTGCTTAGAACACAACAAAAAGGGATTTTCCATCAAGATTGGGATCAGCACAATATGAATATCCATACCAATACTACTCATCAGCCTTCCAATACATCCCAATTTTGGTGGGTTAGTGAAAGAAACTATAGGATACATAGGTGCTTTTCAGATTAGCCAATATGTAGAACAGATAGCTGTCCGTTCAGGGTTAATACCTCTTTCTATAAACAGCATCAATAATTTAGTATTTATTTTAGTAAGTATAATCCAATTCTTAGAAGAGAAATTATTTAAACTAAATAATGGAATAAGAATTTCAACTTTAATTTAAAAAAAATCCATTCCTCCTCATTACAAAAACAAACAAACCAACAAATAAACAAAAACTCAAAGACTCAAAAACTCAAAAAAACCCCATTTTTTTGAGAAAAAAGACATCCTGTGTCCTTGAGAAAGCTAATTTCACAGTTCTCCAGGACCATTCTTATGATTTTTGAATGGTTGAGGCATACAGTATTTTCTCAGTCAGCAGAAAGGCACAACAGATTTTGATTTATGGCTTGCTATTACTGATTGTATGGACTCTTAACAAATAGAAAATGAAACAATCATCTGAATAAACACGATGTATAGTTATTTAACCTCTGTATGTTAGAGACATGCCGAAGAAAAAACACAGTCCAGTAACCCTAAAATCCTTCTAGAAAAGGGCAATTGATTATTGCTTATCATCCCATTACTGCTGTTTTAATTTTTTTAATTAAATCAGCATCCATATGATTTCCAGCTGGTATCTATCTGCTATGTGAATAAGTTGATAAAGTATCACACTTTAAAATCTAGATATAATCATGGTGTTGTATGAAAGGTAGAGAAGGTTAAAATGTCTCTTCCTGACTTGTGATGGAAAACAGGTGTGACCTAGAGCTGAAATACCACAGAACAACTTCTCCCCTCCTAGTATGCACACTAGTGTGTCTGCCCTGCAAATACAATTGTTTCAAGAAATACAAAGTGGACATTTGCAAATCTGAGAACACTGGTGATGTAATGAAGTAATTAAATATTTTTTGACTTTCCTTATATACAGATAGGCAAATTATTTCAGAGAATCCTTTAAAAAAATCCAACCAACCAAATAAATAAAATCATGCTACCATGGATGAACCATCTTTTGAAAAGCAGAGCTGAAAAAAAGGTTACTATTTTCCTGTCTTTATCTCCAAAGTAATGGTCTCTTTTGTCCATTAGGACTTAAATACATTTGCAACCTCTTGTGACAGAAATTCAGGGAAAAGGAACATATGAGTCAGTAAAAGAACTTGATAAGGTTAAGAAAATGGAAAAAACCAACTACACAAAAAATGCCAACTGATTTCATGCCAACTTAAGTATCCGAATGACTCAGTATTAGTTGAATATCACACTGCAATTTGCTCATCATTTATAGTTTTGGCTCCCAATATTATTAGTACTAAACTATAGGCAATCGTGCAGCAACAAACATGCACAAACCTATTTCTAGAGCAAACCAGCAATCCAGCTGTATGGTTTGTTTATTTCCACTTAGTGAATTTTATTTCTAAACCACCCACTTAATACTTGAACTGGATACTTAAACAGCCATACATTCACATATGTCTGACCAGAGTTATATTTAGCCATCATCAAAGGTGGCCATTACTTGGGCTGTCAGGCTAGTAAAAGCAACAAAATACAGGAGGAGAGGAGCAGATCTGAAGCATCACCCTCAGCTAAGGAGGGAGCAGTGCTGGCAGTAATGAAGCCAGCTGGTAGTTTATGGGGCACGTGATTGTGTAGACACTTTCATCTCGTCCTTCCATAGCCAAAGGAGAGAGGAGCCGAAGCAGGCTGTGACTTGCCCAGTGGTCACAGGGACAAAGTGAAGCACCTCTCATGTCCCCTTCTAACCAATGTCTCTACATCGTGCAAAGGCAAAGGGTAGAAACATCTGACACGTGCAGAGACTGGGATACAGGGAAGCACAGCTGGCTTGTTGCTGGGGCAGTGAGTTCACTTAAAAGAGGCCATCGTGCCAACGGGTAGGGGAGGGAGGACAGAGAACAGCAGCTGTTCTGCTCCAGCAAAATTTTACTATTCATTAGATGAAGGCGAAATAAAGCATTTTATCTTTGCTCTCAAGGGGGCAAAATTCAATTTTTCCAACACAGCTGAGTAGCGCTAAGATGTGACACACCTAAACTAATGAAGTCAAGAAAACTGTTGCATTTTTAAAACACACATTATCTACACTTGGCTAATAACCTACTCAGTGATACGTTGTATCCCTGTATAATTACAAACCTATAAAATCTCCATTAAATTCACAACAGTAAACATTTCCTTGAACTGACTGAAATGACTGAAATAAAGTGTTTTGATGCATTTATCATAGATATTAAAAATATATTCAGTAGACCAAATTACAAAAAAAGGTGATAATTCCATCAGAATTGAAATAACAGGGTGCTTAATTGCCTCAGACCAATAAAGGAAAAATGATGGCAGAATCAATTAAAAATAGATTAAACAAATGTATTTTAGGTGGCAGCACCCCACCTTTGTTTTAGTGTGTATTTCCTTGGGTTTTATGAGCTTGCTAGTTTCACATCAGAAACTGTGGGATATAAAGAGAAAAGCTACAGCTATTGGATTCCAATATACGGCAGAAGGTAAAACCAGCAAAAAACCCTCCCATGAAATCTACTATATACTTTTTGGAGGGGATTAGAATTTTTCTTCAGAATTACTTTCCACTTTTTCTCTACCAACAAAAATTTTGATTTAAAAAAAAAAAAATCTTCTCTAAATTAGAAAGACCAAAATGGCTGTTTCCTGAAGCAATGAATATTTAAAATGTTCCTGGAAAATCCTGAGAAATTATAGGGATCATTTGTGTATGTCACATCTTTCTCAGTCCCTTCTGCTTTAGAGACCTTAGAACCTGATCTTATAATCACTGTATGCCAAAAAAAGGCCCTTCAACAAGCTTAATGATCCACCCAGACTGCAGCTAGCTATAAATTAGTAAGAGCAAAGAGGAGTGGAGGATTTAGGAAACCTGCCTGAATCTTTATGTGATCTGGTTTGTACTTTACTTTTTTTGAACAGATGCAGGCAAATGTTCTAATTTCCCATAGGATGTCAAGTCCACGGACCCATCTTCATTGCACAACAGTCACAAGCTACTACATTTTAAAGGTTCTGGCAGATTTTTCTCTGATACGCCCTCTCCATTAAAATATTGAAGACATGCAAGATGGAACATGGAACATTTTGAGTTTATGCAGAGGGGACACCTGGAACCAAAAGGCTCCTTACATACACCTCCATGCTATCAATGACAGATGGCAATTTCTAGCTTTCAAACCCTGACTTACATTACAATTGAGGATTTTTTTTTTTTTTTTTTTTTTTAAGCCACATAAATTTATATTAAGAAATCCCACATTTAGGAGAGATGCAAGTATTCATGAACTAGTGATACAGGCAGCATTAAAACTTAAAACAGAAAATACCAACATGTAAACAAAAAAAAAGCATGAATAAGCCCAAAAACAGCAGGGAATCAGTGTCATCCAACCTGTTTAGGACCTTAGATTTAAGCTAAGAGGAGTCAACACAAGACTTTCCAGCTTTCTTGGGAAGAAATACAGCCATCTCCAAGCACACAGCAGTCTGCCCCCTCCCTTCTCTTCTCTCAACCCACGCCAAAAAAAAAAAAAATCCTACCCAAAAAGTCCAAATACTTTCTAGTAGTAAATGTTTTTAAAAGGTTAGATTATGTCTGAAAACAGCATATCACAGAATAACAAGGTTGGAAAAGACCTTTGAAGATCATCAAGTCCAACCATTCGCATCCTAAACTAAACCATATCCCTAAGTACCTCATCTACCCTTTCTCTGAACACACCCAGGGAAGGTGACTCAACCACCTCCCTGGGCAGCCTGTTCCAGGCCCTGACAACTCTTTCAGTAAAAGATTTTTTTCTAATGTCCAATCTAAACCTGCCCTGGCACAGCTTCATGCCATTCCCCCTTGTCCTATCACCTGTCACCTGACTGAAGAGACCATCACCTACCTCTCTATAACCTCCCTTCAGATAGTTGTAGGCGGTGATAAGGTCTCCCCTCAGCCTCCTCTTCTGTAAGCTAAACAGCCCCAGCTCCCTCAGCCGCTCCTCATAGGATTTGCCCTCCAGCCCCTTCCCCAGCCTGGTTGCCCTTCTCTGGACTCGCTCCAGGACCTCCATGTCCTTCTTGTGGTGAGGAGCCCAGAACTGCACACAGCACTCGAGGTGTGGCCTCACCAATGCCGAGTACAGTGGCACAATCACCTCCCTAGACCTACTGGCCACACTGTTTTTGATACAAGCCAAGATGCCATTGGCCTTCTTGGCCGCCTGAGCGCACTGCTGACTCATATTCAGTCTGCAGTCAACCAACACCCCCAGGTCCTTCTCTGCCTGACAGCTCTCCAGCCAGTCTCCCCCAAGCCTGTAGCGCTGCATGGGGTTATTGTGTCCCATGTGCAGCACTCTACACTTGGCCTTGTTAAACTTCATCCCATTGGACTCAGCCCATCGGTCCAGTCTGTTCAGATCCCTCTGAAGAGCCTCCCTACCCTCAGGCAGATCAACACTTCCTCCTAGTTTAGTGTCATCTGCAAACTTACCATTATACTGCAGAGGTTTTCAGCAATCTCTACAAAAAGTTTTGGCTGGTATAATGACCTGGCAGCTACAGGCTCAGCTGCCAGCTACAGCTTCCTAGTTCATGAGCAGATACATTGGGTGACGATCAGAAAAGACCGATGCCTTCAGGTAATGTATATCCAAATACTGCTGTACTGTTGATGACTATTTTATAGAGTGACAACGGTATCACTTTGAGCACAAGAAGGACATTTTGCTCTTCCAGTAGAACATCAAGTGATGCAATTGCAAGTCAGAAAAGGGCAGACACTGGCTGATAGCAATCCAAATGAAGGATATGGTTCCCTTGCCCTTTTCTCTATACATATTGAACCTCTGAGTCCCAGGGTATCTCCTGATTCTTTTTGATAGAAGAATGAAGGAGGTCCTTTTGAGTGTAAAAATATTTTTCCTTCTCATTCTAAAAAGAAATAATTTTAAACTAATTTAAGATACTTTACATTTACAAAATTACCCTCAAAAGTCAACAAGAAGTAGTAGCATTAGATTTGGATGAATACCTCCATAAGAGCATATATAATTCATGCTATTGCTGAAAAAATAATTCTGCTATAAAATATATATATTCATTGTACATATATAATTTAGTTTTCCAAGTGTAAATATTACAGCAAGACATTTTATCACTGATTGCTCCTCTAGTAATGCCAGCTTGGAAATGAAACATTCACAAGAATACAATTAAAATGAAACCCTCACATCCAAAATTTAAAAAAAAAAAAAATCTGTGATAAATAAATGAATCAAAGAACTATTCCTGCTGCCTTTGTCCAGTTCTTTTTTCCCATATGGTATCTTATTTGTCATATGGAGGCTGCAAAAATACCCTTTTTAGAGAATAAATTAGAAAAATGAAGCATAAACAATAAAGCCTGCTCAGCAGTCATGTTTTCCAGTGCTCTGTAGGGTAGCTGCAGGAATTTTTTCATGCTGTGAGTGTTAATGAGACCCTCCATAGGCACCATTAATACATAAAAGCAATCACCTATAACTCACCTTTTCAAATCTGTACTTCTTGAATTTAGCAACTGGAAGCAAAATAGGAAGCATCATGCAAATACCATCTTCATTTACCAATATGTAACCATGACCCAAAAAGGGTTTGACAACAGAAAAGTTACCACAGTACGTAAATGCTTCAATAATCAGGCACCAAGTCCAGAAGCACTTGGAAAACGTACAGTTTTAAAGAGTGCAAAACTGTCCCTAAACATATGGTTTTCCTGATGGAAGAAAACATACTTTAGGAATCACTAATTAGCTAAAATTGGCTGAATTCAAGATACTTAGGTACTTAGAACAGAATGGGTATCTGACCAAACTTTATAATGACAGTAATCTGGCATGAAGAAAACTCACACAAATTTTATAGAGTTTATTTCCAAGTTGTGGTTTATCTTTTATAACATTTATGTAACTGAAGCGGGGGGAGGAATTTCCACATGGATGCCATGGACGTCCTGGCTAACAGTTGCCAACACAAGGCAATTTTCACTAACCAGTACATCACACAAACAAGTTTCCAAGATAGGCACTGGACTTCAGCCAACGTTGGACTCCACCAACCTGTGAAGGACTTCAGGCTTTTGGATGGATGTCCCTCATCCCTAGTCCATTTCTGAACTGCCAACCCCTTGGGCAAAGACATGTGTGGGGTCCATCACTGCCTAATACTTGAAAAATTTTAAAGTGAAAGAATATAAGTTCTCTCTGCCAAAAATGAACAGCTTAGGATATTACTTGCTATATTTAGTGACAGAAACATGAAGCAATAACATGCCTGATAGCTATCTTGCACTCTGGTCTGGGTTCAAAGTGATTTCTCTGTTCCAGTTATTGGCAAGTTTCTACTTAATCTGAACAGATACCCAGAAATTAGATGCGTTTTTTTTAAACAAGACCTACCACTTCTACAAAATAGACACTGACTTGTGAAAAAAGCTTGCTTTAGGTCACCTTTCTCAGCTGCATTTCTGCTTTTGATGATGTAAATTAACACCTTGACTTTCCCACAGTTCTCATGAACAATAATTTATACAGGTTATAAAATCTTTATACATCATCCTGTATCAAAGCAGTCCTTTTTGGTGCAGTGTATTGCCAGGTAAAGATAATTTTTGGAATAGTTCTAGCCTCTGTATGAGTCCAAACATGTAATTTCAGCTGCAGTTCTAAGCTGGATGTACCAAGTACACATAAAAGATATCCCTCATAGCCAGATTTGCTAGAGGTTAGGTATGTCCTTTTCTACCTCTTTTGCTTGCTCTGATGTCCATCAGGCCCATTGCTGGGTAATTTCAGCATGCTAAATAACCAAAGACAGTTTTTTGGTGGCCAGATTAGCATCCTGATGCCCTAGTGCACTGCAAGAGCTCAGTCAGCATCTCATGTGCACTGAAGCATTTGAAAGAGGGTAGTGAAGAGGGTGAAAGATGACAGTGGTCCATAGTTTAAGGGGATTGGCGACTAACGTACTGATTTCCACAATGAAATGCATGTCCTGAGTGCATGTCACTTACACAGAAGTGATAAATCACTATGGTTCTCCATGAGATTTTCATCCTTAAATAAAATATGACTCATTATGCAAACACATAGGTGAAAATAAGAAATGCACCTCATTAATAGCTCTTCATAGAACTAAAATACGATGATGGACAGACTTGAGAATGGTAATTTATTTGAGATAAATGATAGATGTGACTTGTGAGAATGGGGGTCACCATGACAGCAGCCATTTTCATCTAAGAATATTTTTGTTTTTCCTTCCAGAACTGGAATGTCACCAGCAAGGAGTCACATACTGATATTTGGTATTTTCATTGAGTTGTTCACATAACTGAAATATCATTTCCTCTCATCTGGGTTCCGCCAAATAACTTAGGAAAAAAGTAAATTCTCTCACTGCTCGTGTTCCCAAACAGCAGTAGCTGAACTGCAGTTTTCAAAGGCAGAAGGCTTTATACAGTATCCTAGTGGCATGTTAAACCACTGTGTCAATTACTATTGTAATCTGCATCATCTACTACATCTCCTTCACTTTCTTTTTTATCTCTCTCTATTTTTAATGAAAATGTGAAATACTGCTAGTAGTGCCTGCCAGACAGGAAATTAACTCAACATTAAGGACAAGTAAAATTGCACTAACACTCCCTACAAAGAGCATAGCTATTTTCTGAGTTTTTCTTATTGCTTTTCTACTATGCTGCATAGACATTTGACT
This sequence comes from Porphyrio hochstetteri, assembly GCA_020800305.1. Taxonomy (NCBI): domain Eukaryota; kingdom Metazoa; phylum Chordata; class Aves; order Gruiformes; family Rallidae; genus Porphyrio; species Porphyrio hochstetteri. Next base: position 39,602,720 of record CM036905.1, read on the forward strand.
AAACCAATAAATAAGCAAAGTTCAAAATGGCCTGATCCAGAGCACAGCAAAGTCAAAGGAAACTGTCTCAACATATTTAAATTTAGGCATGACTGCTGCAAACTCCCATTTCAAAGCAACTCTGAATTAGTGTCACCATCAGTGGTACAACTGTTATTACCATGAGAAGCTCATTGCCACAGGATTTTTTGCAGACCAAAAGTCTGAAGAGGTACAAAAAGGGTCACCAGAATTAATGGAAGGTGGATATTAAATTAGATCAGAAGTATTAAAGAAAACCATGCAAATGCAACCTGTGGCTCATACAGTCCCTGAAATCCTATCTGTTGGAAGCCAGATTCACCAGTGGAAGAAACACATGATTCTTCTTCCATATGTTATAGTTTGGGCAGATTTATGGGAGTTTGTTTTGTTTTTAAATACTGTTTATGTCTTCATTCTGTCAAGAAAATTCCTTATTTCTTAAACCCACTTACTGCAGGGAAAAATAAAAGTAACAGAGGCTGACAAAAATAAACATGTGAACCCCATAAAATGCAACATTTGTGATGCCTTCTTTTTTAGTTATGTTGTTTTTTTCAATGATTGTTAGTGATATGGCAGAAATAAATGGGGCATTCTGCTAGCACTAGACTTTTTTTTCCCCTTTTACCGATTCAGTAAATAATGTTCCACATATTGTGACACCAAAAGTGCTGGTGCTCCTCATCTGTTCTAACATTGTTTCAAAGAATTATACTCAAACATCAAAGGCTGTTTTTCTCAACCCAAATTTTGCACAGATATAAACTGCTATGGTAGATTAAGCTCAACATGTCAGGTTATATACATGAATCATTAGGTTTTATTTAGTGGACATTTCTAAATATCAGCTTTCAGTGAGGTCTGTGTTGGTAATTTTTTTTCACTGTAATTACCCACTGAATTTATTTGAACTCATTTATTGCTAATTTGTCAAAATAAAGAATGACACTAGAATCAGTAACTTTATGCTAAATTGTACATCCATTTAACGTCTATGAATGCTGACCATGGAATTCTATTTCTTGTGTTCCAAGAAACTCTTTGAGTTTCTCAGGACTCCAGTCTTAAAAGGACCATTGATAACAATGTATGTTTAATCTCCTTCCATTCACAGGTATATATAATATAACATTTATACATCAGAGATTACTTTTCACTTAAATTATGGGTTCTGTGATGGGCATGACCTACTTGATTGTGTGTTCTCAATTGCCTGTTTTGTCTCTTTGAGTAGAATGAGTCATGTAAAACCATCTGGAGCCAGAAGAACATTGTGCCTTCATAGTAACCAACTGAGCACCAAGGGACAGACGGTCCCAAAGGCAGGAAGGGATGTCAGGGCAGGGAATACCAAGGGGACTAGGAAATATGCAATCAGAAATCAAAGGATAAAAAGAAATTGGTAAGGATTGGAGGGCATGATTCAGAATTTTCTTAATTCCAGAAAGCCATGTTGGAGTTGAAACCAAGCACTGGATGAAGTTCCTACTTGCAAGGACTCACTGAACATGAAAAGAGTAATACTGAAATTCTTTTTATTCTGCTTTGCCAAAACTACCCATATGTTGTTGGGATTTTTCTCTGTTTAAAAATACTTATCCAGTACAAACTGGCTTTATGAGCTTAAAAATCTTTTTCAGTAGCTCCCGATTAAGAGGAGGTCAAGACAGATTCTTTTCAAAGTTCTGGCCTTCTCAGGGAACCACAAGAGCTCATGAGAATTCTGCTATCATATCTCATTTCATTAACATTTCAAGATTATATTTTTATACATTTTGTAGATTTAAAATTTATATATGTACATAATTTATGAAAAAGGTATTTTATATAGTGATTTAGAAAATTCATAATGATAATTGTAGAGATCTGTAAAATTTACAGACAAATCTTCTTGAAGTAAATGAGAAAAGACTGTTTCTATTTATACCTAACCCTTATGCCAGCTAAATTTACCAGGGACATTGAATTCCAATTTATATTAAATTTTATCTTTTTTTTGCAGAATTTGCTCAGTAGGGATTATGTCTATACCTGACTAAATGGATCAATGCCTTACAAGAAAAGAAAATATATAGTCATCCAAATTGCTATATTCAAATGAGATACAAAAAAGTAATGATTAAGATTACAACTATTCTTTCTGGTCAAAGTATCACTCAGATGGAGAGCTAACATGAATGCTACCTGAAAACTAATCAGAGGGGCAACAATAGTCTATACATACCACTCAAAACCACATAGAAAACATGCAGTCTCAATTACAAACGCACCTAGAGTGTGCTATATCTGGTGTTCATTGAATAACCAGAACAAAGTATGAGTATAGGTCAACTTTCTAGCTCCAGAGGAAGAGTTTAGATACTCAAGGAATCTTCAAAGTGATTCTGAATCTACAAGGGCATAATGTGGGAAAATAGGTTAAGAACAGGCAGTATTACTATTTTTAGGCTCAAAGGACATCTAAGAATACGCATACATGTGAATCCCAACAGAGAGAGGGAGAGCAATGTCAAAAAAATAAAATAAAAAGACTGAACACACAGGTAGAATAAATGTTTTTGCCAATATGTGAAATGACTGAGAACTATAACCCCATAATTAAAAACTAGCCCACAAGTCAGAAGGACAAGTAATCTAACAGGGTTTTTTTCCATAGCTTCCATTAATGACAGAAAGTGCTAGAAAGGGAGCAGTGTACTTACCACACTAGGCTTTTGTGAACGGTGCTTCATGTTCATGAAGTGCTCCAAAGCCAAAACCAGCTGCTCAGACACTCATACTGTTATTAAAATGTTTTTAACAGACTGAAATAAAAAAAAGTAGTTTGAAGGCTCTCAAGTCAGATGCCCAGACCTCCTAGTTTTGGTGTCAGTTGTATCGTGTATTTAGAGTAGGTTTTAGTACCAGTTTATGTAGAGTCTTGCAGTCCTGTTCTGTTTTTATCCCTCTTTTCCTTGTACTTCCCTAATAGTTCTTTATTACTGCTGATTTTGGGCCCAGCTCTAATAGACCACAATTACAAAATTTTACCTATCTGTCCACCAGCCTCTTCTCCAATTTGCAAATATCTGATTTATCAAGCTCATTGTAATTTTGTTTAAGAAAGTAAGGATAGTCCACCTAAACCAATAACCTGTCTGACAATGTTCAAAAAAGTATGTTTAAGGAAAAGCATAATAATGGGGTAGCTGTGGACTCAAACTACCCTAGAAAATTTTTCTAGCTTGATTAATTTTCAGTCCAGAGAATCCTGAGCCAAAATTAATATCTTTATTTCTCAGATTTTCTTCATGAAGTCAAACAGGAATCAACTGTCATATAACTGCAGTGCCTATCTCCACAGATCCATCCCTCTGAAAATTTTCTTTTAATTTTTCAAACAATTTTCACCTAATTTATCAGAGGATTATGAAGTGTTGATGTATTAAGCTTCACAGTGTTAAGTTTTTTTAAAATGTAAGGAAAATCAACAGTGGGGCAAAGGAGACAAATTAATGACCCTTATAGGAAAAGACTATAGCATTACCATAATCATTCTCTGTCTCATGTGGCTCGTGCTATGGCCAGAGCAGTCATGGCATAGCTCTTCTCCTTCCATAATCCTAGGAAGGAATTCACAACACAGTGGTATCATACAGTGTGTCAGATGCAAACTACAAGTATTATGGGGAGACAAACCAGTGGCAACCTGGGGAAGATAGAAAGACCTGAGCGTCCTGCAGTGGGAAGGATAGCGTGGGGAAATGGGGAGGAAGCCTAGATGTCTAGAGGGATATATCCTAACTTTGCAGGAAAAGTGGCATCTACCTCTGTGTGACACCCAAACACAGCAAAGGTCTTCCACTCAGTCTACGCTGGAAACAGTAGAAGACATCAGCACTGAAAGGAGATGGGAAGGAAATTAAAAAAAAAGTAGCACTGGCATAATGGAGAGGGCACACGGCCTGTACAGTAGGACAGTTCCTCAGATACAATTCTGTACTATCCAGACAAAAAGCCTACAAATTCAGGCATATGGAAAATTACTTAAAAGCCAAATTCTTTACGTTAGGATTTTCTGTCTGTTGCTTTAGCCTTACTTTGTGACAATTTTTAGAATAACAACAAAAATACTAACTAAAATAACACACCTTCCTCACATTTTGTTGTTCACCAGCTGCCTGTACAAATGGCTTCCCCAGCGTAAAACACAACCATAGACCCATCGCACAAATGATCATAAAAGCAAAGATATCTCTAAGGATCAACTTCCAAATTGCTATCAGAATTTATTACAAAAAAGGAATTTCTAATAAAAAGACTAAAAATTCTGCCAGAATAGAAATGCTAAAAATATTTCTGTAAGAAATATAAAAACTGTAACCATTGTCAATTATTCTGATAAGAGAAATACAATTAGTCCAGAATGAGCTAGAATCAGCAAATTTATTCTAATCTGAAACTGCTATTTTTGATATAAATTAGATTTTTCATTTTTTTTAAACCTACTTGTACCTAGTTTTAGAAAATAACCTCAGCTCTCTAAGCCACATGGACTACACGTGGAGTTCTAAGAGTCTCTAGACACTCTACACCAATGAGCTTTTGATGAATAAATAACACTTTCATTGCACAGAGGTGTAAAGACCTTTTTAAAAAGAGCACAGTAAAAAAATTTATGTTGTTAGAAATCTTTAAAAAAACCCCAGTGCTTTCTTCTACACGGATGCTGCACCTGTCAAGATTCCATATTCCAGCTGTTTGCAAGTATGTCAGTAGTTTCCTGAACCACCCCTTGGCTTGAGTAAACTAAGTGTTTGGGGAGAGGAAGAGTCTTGAACTGCCAAGACAAGAGATAATTCAATCTTGTTGCCTAACTGGCTCCCCTGCCTGCTCTTGAAAACTCTGTATGGCTCCTACATATTGTCAGATCATGCTGAAACATATTTACTGCCAGTTTTCAGTACTACAGAGAACCTGGAAAGCACAAGGTTGAAATGGAGGCAAGAAATGTTGTACACTGCAAAAAGTAAAATTTGGATAGAAACTCCTTGATGGACATTGCCTGTCAAAATAATGAAAAATTTGCAGCTGGAAGAAAAGAGAGCACAGACCCTCTGCCTTGACAGACAAAAAGCTATGTATGTCACAGAGGTTGTTCTAGAGGACTTGGAAAAACAGGCTAAGAAATGGACAGCCAATTACTAGAAAAAGCAGCTTGGAGGAAAAGATATGCATCCTGTCTCTCAAGACACTGAGAATCACACTTTACTATGCTTATCATATGAGGCCTTGTCCTTTTAGCTGTGGATAGAATTCCTGACATCATGCAATACTTATTAGCTTTTTTAACTCCAACAGTACCTAAGTTACTCCTTCCTCCTCATATTGTTTTTCACAGCTGTAGATACTGCACGTAGCTCTGTCACTATTTTCATTTTAGTTCCTTAGCCAACAATTGATTTCAGACCTCATAGCCCAAACTGCTCAATAGGATTTTTAAACTTTAGCCACTGTTTTCAGCCTCCTATTTCACTTCATACCAATCTATTTTAACCTTTAGATCCTCAGGAGAAAAAAAAAATCAAGTCCTAAGCCATAAGTCACTGCATTGTTCTTTTTAACACAGAATGGTGTGCATCTCTTCAAATTATGCCTTCTTTCTGCCTTCAAAAGCACATATCCAAAAGCCAAGGAGGACAGAATTTTGAGAGTACAATCTGACTCACCTTAAAGATGATTAATTTTCAGAAAGGGCTACTTCAAAACCAAATCATCTCCAGAATCATTCATCTCTTGAAAACAATGTCACAAATTTCTCACTCCACAACACTCTTAAAATGATTTCCAACTTTTTGTCTCACTTATATGGGAACATTAAGACAATGTGATAAGGTTATATTTCTCATTTTCCTGAGTTTTTATGCTGCTTTATTTGACAATAATAATCTCCATATATAAAATAATATAGAAATAACAAACTAAAAGTGATACTTATTTTGCTTTTAGCTTGTAATAAACTATATTTTAACATATTCACAATGTCATACTCAATTTATTAAAGGAAGTTAGCTGTAGTCACAAAACTATGTGTTCCAGTAAGAAGTGTCTCAAATTTAGAATATCAGCTAATGAAAATAGTAGAAAATTTCACATGATAAAACTAAATATAATCACTGATTTCATGTTGAAGCAGCTAATGATCCACATTAGGAAAGGAAATCTAAGAAAACACTGTAGTTACACTTTTTTTTTTGAGGTTCAATAGACATCTTCCTTTTCTATTTAATAAACCACAAATATTTGTGTACTGAAATGATCTAAATATAAATTTTCCTTTTATCTGAAAGAGGGTAATTTCCTAGCCAGCACTTATTAAAATAAATCAGTATTTAATATTTGTCATATGTTAGAATATTTTTAAACTTACCTGGGTAAATAATTCATAGTTTTATTCTTTACACTTTCTACGATGTACATCTCAAAGGTGCTTTTGTTACAACTGTCATTTTGAGCCTACTTACTGTAATTTTAAGTAAAACAGACAGGAGGAACTGAAATCCTATTATTACCTATGGAATCTCTGATGCATTTGGGAACCCTGTCTATATTTCATCTGACAGCTGCTACTCCTCATCTTGCACAAACTGGGCTGACAGAAACCCAACTGATTCTGAAGACTAAATCTATGAAAACATCAAGTTTTTATAAACATTAAAAGACACAGCAGACAGTTTATAAGATGATGATAGAAAATGAGTACTATACTCGTTAATGGCGATAGATTCAACAATTGACCAGACTTTTGATCAAATTTTTCTTCACCTTTGCTCATGTGAAAATGTCCCTTTACATTATTTAATCCATTATTTGACTGGCTTTAAGTGATAGTTCTGTTTTAAGTTCACTGGTTTACATCACACTGAATTGAAAGAAAAGCAATTTTACTCAAAATCAGTAGGTAGAACATATTCAGTTACTTGCTAAATTTCATAATGAAGGGCAGAGCAATTTGATTAAAAGTCAAAGCTTACAGTTTCTGTGTAATTGCTGCACATTTGTGACACACAATTTTCTTTAGAATTTTGATGCTATTTTACTATGCGCAGGTAAAGGATGTGCTTGTTGTAAGCTTTACAGTCATAAATACCAAACCCAAAGAATAAGGTCATGACGCACCACAACTGGTGATGCAGTTCTGCTCACTGGAAAAAATGGACCCTTTCTGCTTTTCATGTTCTATGGTAACTGAGCAGATGAAAAAGAATTTTGCTTTTTTTTCTTAAAGGCCTTTTTTCTTTGGTCATTTTATAGTCACCAAAATATTTTTAAATGGGCATCATTCAATGACATTACTTGAATGTCTTAAAGGGAAGACTAATCTACTTAAGTGGTAGCTACCTGATCACAGACATGAGAAAGAACTTTTACTACCATTGGCTGATACGTACTTTTATTCTTAACTTTCTGTGTTTTTCTCTCAAACCAAGAAAAAAGGCTGCACTCTGGAGCTCATACTTGTTCCTTTCATACCAATGCAGCGCTGTGTGTATGCAGGGGTTGACTATTTTTCATTCTGTTCCACCTAAATCTGTCTCCTCCTCCACATTGCTGTGCTCTGTTTTCTTTCTTTCTTTGTCTGTCATTATAGCTCAGTCAAGATCTGTGGGTACTCAAGGGGTTAAAAATATTCGATGGATTAGTTCAGCTAGTCATATTAATGACTGGAGACACCACTGCTGTACCTACCAATTATTGTGATGATGTAATGGACTTAATTAAACATGGGCAAAATAATACCGGTGTGGATTTGATATATACAGAATATTTCCACATTTGCAACTGGTTTCACCTTTTTCAATTTGACCTGACATTTATCTGTCATATAGTCAATGGTTTCAGTAAAAACATATTTCAAAACTACAATTTTTATTACTATTAAAATCCCTTATCTTAAACTTGAACTAGTCTTGGTGGTAATTTTTGAAAGACTGATACTTTATAAACAAGGACATATCTAGCATGGATTACAAGCAACAGAGTGACCACGTATGAACTGTTTTATATGTGACCCAGACACTAGGTGAACAAAGTGCTAAAATATTTCTTCCAAAAAAGCTGCTTCTTTCTCATTCGTTAATCAAACAACAGAAATAATTCTGTGCCAGTCCAAACAGATACAGAATGACGTTATGAGAAGAAGGTACCCACGTTGAACTGGGAGTCACGATCTTACAACATGAAACCCTGCCCATTAGGATTCACATTAAAACCATCGATCTAATTTCAGGAGACCTCACCTTAGACATAAACTCCATTGCAAGACATAAAATGTCACTGGTTTATCCTCTAAATAATGCAACTCCATCAAGAAACTGGATAGTAGTTTTAATAAAATGAGACTCATAAGTTTTTATTACTTTTATAATGAATGCTTTTCAGTTTTATTGGCTCTTGGAAGGAGTAATTTAGCTTCTCTATTTAAACATGACTTTTTATCCTTCACAACTTTCAGGTTTCAATGTTATGTTTCTAATGTTATAAATATAAATGCAGATACTGAGATTTTAATAAAGGTGTGATGTTCTTTTAACCAATACATACAATGTAAGATTTTGAAAATCATAGGAAAAGGAAAAAAGATTTAATCACTTTTCCAGGCTGATACAGCTAACACCATTTTTGAGAATGTAAGAATATAAGCTTTACGAAGTTGTTATCGGTGATCACACTGAGCTAGGTAATATATACTGTTTTACATCAATTTCAATGCTTCTCTTGCTCTTTAAATTTTCTTGGAAAAAGCATTCCAATATATTTCCCAAATATTAATATCATAGCCCTTACTGACATCAGTGAGAGTTTTATCATCAATTTCTTAGATCACAAAATGGAAAGATGGGACATCAACATTTTTCTATAAAGTGAATCAGGAGACTGATTTCAAGGAGAAGAAAAAAAAATAAGAACTTCTGTTCTTATTTTATTTTACCATAGTTTAAATAGTTAAGCATGAGAAATTTAAAAATACTGCTCCTGAAGTGCTAATTTTTTTCTAGTTTTAGACTAGACAGGGATGACGTGCTCTGATATCATAAAAATGTATCTTGTTCTTCTCTGTTTTATTTGGTACAGAGGAAATGGGAAAAGAACAATGTATTTGTACAGTCTCCTTTTGAAATTGTGAAAAATCTTTAATAAATAGTGAAATTCTAGCATCACCAGACACATCTTCGTAAACAGTTGTCTGAAGTACACTGACAACCTGAAATTCTACTAATTAATTTATAGAAAGAAAAGCTGTCAAAGCTGTCAGGTATAGTCTCCTGGTATAAAAACCATAAAAAATATTTTCCCCTTATTCTTCCCTGTATATCTGAGTGACTTTATGCCAGTAAAATGTTTATAATGAGCTGAATATGCCTGTTTGCAAATGATTTTAGCTTTAAAGAAATAAACTACATATTCTTGATTTTAGTTTGTTGTAACTAAAGGGGACATGACACAAAGAAGCAGCAATTGCATGCATTCTGCTATTTTCACAATACTGAGGTGGCAAGAGTCTGGCGAGTTGAAGACATAAATTAGAGCAGCATTCACAACTGCACAAGTTGTAGCAGGAGCTGGCAATGGAAGCTGGTGCATCGATGCCTGCTACCTCTGAAATAATGGTGAGCAGCTGCATCTGCAACTTACACACACACATCAGAATACTCTGGCATTCGTGTATGACATGAGAGCAGGGAGTCATTCATAAAGCACTCATTAGCTGGTTAGGGCATTTCTAAGATTGCAGAGTGCAAAAATATGTAAGAAAGAAAATTATTAGAATCAAAATTTAATAGAGACCAACTCTGGTAAACTTCATGAGGAAATCCCGAAATTCATACTTGTTTGTTTTTTGGGTTTTTTTTAATTGTAGCTGGCTGTAACTGAAATTTGGAGCTTGCTAATATGTTATCATTACTCAAATAATTAAACCTTGGGAGCAATAGATTTTTTTTTTAATTAGCTATCTCAAAGCAAGTACAATTATAATCATCTAATTATCCTTTGAGGCAGCTTTATGCACAAATGCTTTAAACATTCATTGCCTTACTACTGGGGGCTATGCCTCAGTTTATATACTCCACAAGAAAATAAAATTAGTGTTATGCACTGAAGAACATGCATGAACAGAAAATGTCAGAATGACGAATGCTGCAATCTTAAGTCTTATGTTTTTCTTTCAAGACTTTCTAAGGCTCAAAGAAATAAACCTACTTGTCCATTTAAAATAAATATCTTTTTAAAACTTTGTTTTTCTGTTTGATTGATGTAATTTACACTGTCTACACCTGCTTCTTCCCCATAAGTTTGCAATAATGCCACTTCTCAAGTGATTGAGCTATGTAAATGCTAATGAATAGCCTGTAAGATCTTCATATATACATCTGTCCTCTATTTAATAAACTAGTCTTTCTGCAAAACTACAGAAAATGCCTCTCAGCTATTTTTGAGAATAGTTGGTGTTTCTCCTCAGCAAAAAAAGAATGTTGGACTGCGACACAGGGAAGCACGGGGGGTATCAGCAGTGAAAATGCAGCAGCACACGTTAGCAGCAAGCCTGCTGCGGACTCGGTACATGTTGGGCATCTCAGCCAATAAAAAAGCACGTGCCAGCATGTTTTTATTAATACTGTTACTTTCAGCAGATTCAGGAAAAGCTGGAAAGGAATCTATTCCTCAGCATGGCAATCAGACCTTCATGCTGCTACAGGCATGCCCAAGGAGGGCAAGTTTTACATACAGTCTCATTTCACTTGATGAAAGCTTAATGCCTTAGGTATGTTACACGAATTAACATGGATGAACATGCAAGTGCCACCTTTTTCAAATTAATGACACAAAAAAAATGAACCCTCATAAGTATCTCAGTACCCAGTTTGCTGTTTTAAAGACTGCATCCAATATTATCTTTATAAACCTATAATTTGACATAGCATGATCATTTCTCCACACTAAATATAATATTTATTTAATAGTATCTTTGTACTTCTTCCATACATTTTAAAAACTCCTAGAATTGACATACCAGTAGATGTTAGAATCATATAAATAGCTGTTTTAAGATCAATCATTAGATTCACTATCACTATTTTCTATTAAATCATCATCTAAATATGAGAATTAGCTTTGGTTTAAAACCAAACCAAACAAACAAAAAGAACCCAAACACTTTCTTTCTAACTGGTCAAAATCAAAACTAGATAAAAGTACTATTGGAAGCCCCTCCTGGGTCCAAAAGCTATATTCTGAATATCTCAACACTATCAGGATTGCAAAAAATAATGTCTATTAATGTCTTGTCTGCTATTGTCTGGAAATTTAACTCTGACATATAACAGCTCTAGAAATAAGAGACAGAATTGTCATTTGTAAACAGACAGCTTATAATAAAACTGATATTTAAAAAATCCATTAAAACATATTTTAACTATAAGTGCCTTTTCTGCCTAATACAATTTTATTTTATATATTCTACATAAATGAAGGTGAACACTTGACTGTAATCAAAAACATCTCAAATTCTTAAAAGTTCCTAAGAAAAGAGAACATTTAGCTTGAAACTGCGTAATTTAAATATCTGATCCCCAACCACTTAAGACATTTGAAAGTACATATGGAGTCCATCAGGTAAAGTAGTTTTCTGTTTTGTTATTTTTATAAAGTAAAATGTGGGGTTTTATTTAATAGAGACCAAGCTTCTACCGCTATTAGTCATATCAAGTCTGCATAATATTGACAAACAGATGTACAGAAATTGCACTTGAGAGGCAAGTACAGCAAGTCAAAGCTACAAAAGATAATTATTAAATGTGATTCTTGCATGATAATTATGTAGTTTCTGTATTGAGTTAGAGCAATAAGATGGATAAACGTGCACAGCATTTCAAAGTATTAGATCAATGAAAGCATTTCCTCACCAATTTACCATAGCACCAGAAAAAAACAGAACTGGATCTAATCCATGAACATACAAGTCTTCCTTGATTCAATTTGACAGTATCTTTAAAAAAAAGTAGTTTGGATGTAACAGGAACATGTTGTTGACATGTTTTCTCTCTGGATTTCAACAGAGAATCACAAAATAAAATCTTCTACAGCCCAGTTTGTAGGCAATAGTGCTAGGAAAAAAGGAAGAGAGAAATAATTCATACCCACTCCCACTTCATTCTAAAGATTTGTAAACCCAAAATAATTATCAGAATCATATACCAGCATCTGCAACTATAGCCAGGTGATACTTAAATCAGAGGTATAAACAAGCCCAGTTTTCTTACAGTTTTGGTCCCCATAGTTTTATTGTTTAATAAAATAAATGTCCAAAAGCAAACTTCTGTCCGTGTTCTGTCACTTTTCTATTTTAATAAAGAGTTTAAAAAAATACAATATTCTGTTCTATGCTTTAATTACCCATCAGAGAGAGAAAAGCTTATGTGCACATCCATTTACATTCAATCCATATAACTGTCAAAGTACTTCGTGAAAATAAATTTACTCCTCATGAGAGAAACGCAGATCTGTTCAGGATGTGTCTGTAAGGCTTACATGCTTTACTGTATTTCCTACACTTTGAGAAAAAACAGAGGGGTGATTCTTCCATCAACACAATTATCCATACCAGAACTTGAAATGTAACTCCTTTCTGAAAAAGAAAATTGAAATGTTTTTTCCATTTGCTGGAAAAACCGTCAAGTTTGGTTGGCCAAGGTGCATGGAACAGAAAAATAAACAGTTTTTTGGTTGTATGATGCAAGATTAGATGTGTCTATTTGAATTTAATTCTATAGATAGCTGTCGTGTATATATAGAGAGAATGTATTGAAGATAAATTAATCTTTTTTAATTGGCAGTTTTAAATAAGTATTCAAGATATATATGAATATAGAAAGTAATTTCCTGAATAATTTTTTTTTAACTAATTGTATGATGTCCATGTGATGTGTATTTAGGACATCATTTTGTTGCTAAAGGTCAAATACAGATAACAAACAGCTGAAGAGAACACAAATGCCGCAGTTTGTCATGGGGTTGCCTGGACTGAAGAGCTTCTTGTGACTGAAAGGTAGCTCTTTTTTTAGTTAAGCATGGCTTTCTTCTTGATTAATTGAACTGGGAAAGACAGTACATTGGAGGGAGTTTAAAATCTGCCTTACATATCCATTCCAGGATGGGATAAACTGACCTTTGTGTGAGTCCTTCCTATTTATAAAGCCAGATTAATTTCTTAAGACTACTTTGGTCACAAATATGTTCAACTAGATAAGGAATACATATATCAGAATTAATTTGTCACTAATAAATCCCACTATTTTTATTGAAATGCAAAAACAATCATTAAAGCCTTGAGCCAACCCACTGGCTCTGCCACCTCTTTTGCCTGATATGGGCTTGGCTGCCCAGAGACGCATCCATGGGCATAGCTGGCTCTGATGGAGTGTAGCTGTGCCACTATGAGTCCACAGCTGCAGGAAACCTTGTGGAGTCCCCCCTCGTTTGTTCTTGCCAGGGGACAGCTGCAGCTCTGCCTTGTGCCTCACAGCTACCAACTCGCCCAGCCCCATGGGACTCTGGACTGCTGAAGCAGCCTCCTTTGATCTTTTATCAACACAGTAATATTTGCTTTTAATGGGATTCCTCACATGCTTGCATTCATGTGTATGCTAAGAATTACACTGGATATGCATTTTCTGACCAAGTTCAAGCAAGGTTCGAGGTCACAGCATAATCTACAACTCATTATACTGCAAAACAAAAGGTTGGTTTGTGTTTTTTAATACTTTTATCAATTTTCCTCCTTTAGTCATTTTAGTGTTAAGATTTTCATACAAACCTGCTATTGAACTTCAGTGATTTGTTCCTTTCTTACTAAATCCATACGAATTATCCAATTACCCCACACTCTACTGTTAGTCGAAGTAGTCCCAACTAATTGATAGCTTTTTTCTGGCCTTTACATGCTTCTGGAAACTTTACATCTCAGGAAGCGGAGGCTGTTCTTATCTGCCTAAGCAAGATTATCTACAAGATGTAGGCTAGTTGTGTCACCAAAGCACCTCAGGTTAAGAATGACAACCACCACTAACACCCTCCTGATGGACTGTTCTGATAGATCATTTGGGATCTCTGAGAGAGCCAAGGGCAAGCTGGCAGATAAAAATCAGCAGCAATTGATTTCCAGCAGAATCTTGAAAAACGGAAACATACATCTCCCTTGTCTATTCAGACACACAGACTATGTTTCTCCTAGTATGCACTGCAAAAGAAGATACCCATGAAGGACTGGTGGATTCACTTAATACTTAAAGAACCACACACTGCTGTATTTTATCTTTGAAAACAATAGCATGCTGTGCTACCAGCTGTTTGAACCCACCAGTATGTACCCAAACTACTTTAATTAAAAGGGGTAGCTTATTAAAGGTTTGACCTTTGGAAACCAGTATTTCAAGTTTCTTGGGGATTATTCACACCAACTAGTTTACATGCTTCACTTGAGTATGTATCCCAGGCTTCCTATATAGCCATTGAAGCGCAGTTGCTTCTGTCTCTAAGCAGCATAATCACATTTATTATTAAGCTAAATGTATTTGACACTTACATGGGTGTAGAGGGAGAACAGGAAAAACTTTGAGAGTGAACACAATGACCAAATGGTATTGCCTTGAAGACAGTAATGTTGCAACAGAAGGCGGCAAACTTGAAGCAGCATCTCCCCACACAGTGACAAGCAGCCCAGCGAGACGGAAGCCACACACTTCATAAAGGAGTACTCAGCAAAAATGAATTTTTAGAAACCAAAAAGCTACAGAATGTTCCCAATAAGAAGATGTTGCCTTATACTACATTACTATCACATGTTCGTTGGCATAATTTAGACATTAAAAAAATCAGAGTGTTAATCCTATCAAAACCAGAAAGACTGCAGGCAATGAAATGTTAGGCCCTGCTTATACACTTTTAATTTTTTCTGAGTAATCCAGACCATTTTACAGCTTGTTTCATTGTAACTGTAGGAGTCTAACAAGCAATCACTGTTCTATGGCATTAAAACATTGTCTCTAGCAACTGCTGAGGCTGTTAAAATACTAATAACACCCACTCAGCAGAGAGGACTCAACCTATTTCTAAAGCCCAGAAAGAAGTTCAATCCTGTTGTTCAGAACTAAAAGTGATTTTAACACAGACAATGTGTTTTTCCTGTCTTGAAATGTACACTCTAATTCATGTTATGATTTCCAACACAAAAAAAGGAATTCACAGAATCACAGAATCACAGAACTGTAGGGGTTGGAAGGGACCTCGAGAGATCATCGGGTCCAACCCCCCTGCCAAAGCAGGCTCCCTAGCTCATATTGCTCAGATAGGCGTCCAGGCGGGTCTTGAATATCTCCAGTGAAGGAGACTCCACCACCTCCCTGGGCAGCCTATTCCAGTGCTCAGTCACCCTCACTGTGAAAAAGTTCTTCCGCATGTTGGTGCGGAACTTCCTATGCTCCAACTTGCAGCCATTGCCCCTTGTCCTATCCCCACAGACCACTGAAAAGGGGCTGGCTGATTCCCCCTGCATCCCCTGCTTCAGATAATTATAAACTTTGATTAGGTCCCCCCTTAGTCTTCTCTTCTCAAGGCTGAACAGTCCCAGCTTCCTCAACCTTTCCTCATAGGGGAGATGCTCTAGGCCCTTAATCATCCTCGTAGCCCTTCTTTGGACTCTTTCCAGGAGATCCCTGTCCTTTTTATACCAAGGAGCCCAGAACTGGACACAATACTCCAGGTGGGGCCTGACCAGGGCAGAGTAGAGAGGGAGGATCACCTCCTCAACTTGCTAAGAAAGATAATTGTCTATGAAAACTCAAGAGAAAAAGCTGGAACTGGAAGTCTTAAAGACATTTCTATATAAAAGTTCTTTTTTTCACAAATAATAATTTATAAAGTGAAAAAAATCTTCAAGATGTAGACATTTTTTTATCTTTGTATTCAAGTAGATAGTAATTATTCAATAACTGTTCCAGTCTGTGAAATCATTCTCTTATTTCAGTCTAGATCCTGAAGTTTATAAAGTAATGAGACAAACTAGTCATGGGGAGCAGAAATAAGCACTAATTGAAGTTACACAAGATGAGGACCCTTATATGTGGAGGCTCAGCCAGAAAGCTGAATACAGAGATTACATATACTATTGCTTCAGTCTTTAAGCTTTATAATTATGGGATCAAGGATGTTACTTTTGATAAATAGCATCAGGGGATTCAATGGATAAGAAATAGTCAACATGCTAGTACAAGGCCTCATAGATCAATTTCTGCTGTGCTTGTAGAAGTCTACAACCTGCATAAAGTTTCACAGTAACTAAGAAAATAAAGAGAAAGGCTCTTAATAACATTCAGCTTAGGTGCCTAATTCAGAAATAGGCATAAAAGGCTTTTAATGACCAAATGAGAGCATAAACTTTCAGACATATCCAAAGTTAAATCCCTGTACAAATACATATTTGCAGAAATGCTTGCCAGGCCCAGTAAAGGTAAGTCACAACTGTTATGACAGATCTGTATTATATACCAAAGCTGCCTCCAAAAAGCTGAACAGCTGAAGCCCTTTCAGTGCTGATGCTGAGTTCAACTGATGAGCAACAGATAGTGCATTGAGAAGTTTGGTTTCTAGGGCAATAGGTTACTCGCCTTCATAATGGTGATTTCTCAGTGTAAACTGTTCAAGACTGACTGTTTTTGTAACCAGGTTTAGGAAATTACATGGATTATGAGGTTTCCACAATTGTGGCCCCATTGTGGATATTAAACAATTTCAAAAATAGGAATTTAAATTTTACTATAGCAAAGGATGCAGATCACTATGCAAGAAACATTGTTTACACAACATAAACATGCCTAAATATAATGCAATACACTACATTACAGTTCAAGAATGTATTTATGCCAATAAATAAATATGGGAATGCTATTAATGTCAACATAAGCCTATTCACTAACACATATTCAGTGTGAGATATCAGCAAAATTACTGCAACTATTTCCGTATTTCTTAACTCAGCTGCATTGAGAAGAAAATTCCCACCATTAAAATAACATTATTGCTTAAAGGACCATAGGTCTCTACCCTTTGTATTTTTACAAAATTATTAGAATATTTAATCTCCATAATAAAATGCTTCTACACAATATGAAGTTTTCATCTATCAAGTTACTATTTATTTCAACACCCTATACGAGCCTAGGAGAAAACAGAAAAACTAAAATGATGGGAAAAGCACAGAGAATTTTGAAAAGATGATAAAAATTGCCTAATATAAAATGTCCAAGGAACTATATCACAGAAAGTTAGGGTGGCCAGCCACATACAGGCAATTTGAGGGAAAAAAGTCACATTCTCACAGCAATGGCATGATAAGCACCAAAAAAAGAATTAAAAATTCTTTAAATTAATTAAGTGAATAAATTAAATAACATATCTTATTGTTCAACTCATAAGGTGATCTTCTTTTCTCACTCATTGAATAGGTGAAACTGAAAGGAGTTATTCCAATTCCTAATTTTTTTCCAAAAAATAAGCTATTTATCTCTTTCCAAGAGAGAGACATATGAGAACAGAAAGCAATAACCACACCAGAGCCCCTTATCACAGTAGGAGAAATTACTATACCACTGTTCTTTTTTTAACCTCATAAAATCTGAATAAAATACAATATGAACCTATCTGAGAGAAGGCAGTGAGCTTTTCACATCAATTGACTCAAAGGCCTATTAAAATTATGTTGCTCTTAGTCAGCTATCTCTATCCATATTGTAAAGGTGAAGATATTGAAGCAAAATGTTACTCATTTATGGAGTTTCATAATGACATAAAGGATGAAAAAACAACACTTAGAACTTGATCACTTCAAGCCTTACTCCTTCAGAGCATTCTTCCCATGCCATCCTACCACAGGGAAGAGCCAAAGACCTTTACTATATATTAAAATGCATTTTTAAATTATGCACCTAAAAAGTTTGAAAACTAAATATCATGGATATTTAGTATCTATGATATTCAGTACAAAGGAAGTAACTGGCACTACCTTCAGTGAGCATCCTAAGAGTCATAGGCTATGCAAAGAAAGTAAGCATATATAAAGTTCAGAACAAATTTCTGGTTTCTTTTTGATATACAGAATAATTGGTCATAGCCACATATAACAATTTTGCAAGGTAGTAATACTAATAAAATTAAAGTAATGTCTGCAATGTATAATTGAAACAGAAAAAAATCCCTCTTTGTTTACCAGATGAATAACACAGCAATCCCTTTTAAAAAGATCACAGTGCATTTTTCAAAAAAACCATCCTGCTTCTTTTTTCACCATAATAGAAAATTTTTTCTCTATGTAACATATTTACCTAATTAATAATATGTCCTGTGGAACATTCTGTGATCCTAAGAAAAATTCACTAAGCAATTCCTCTGAAATCCTCTACCTTGGATTCTATATTTTACATTTAATTTTAACATCATACTGTGAGCAAAAAAGGACGGCTGCTTGCCAATTACACTAAAGCACCCTGACTGGAACCCATCATTAAGTCCACTTTTCAGGGAGGAATAATTCAATCATTTTATATTTTGTAGAGCTCTGGATCAATTCAAACATGTAATAAGAACAGTTTTAAAAGGCATCCTTCCTTCAATTATGAAGAAAAACTATTTACAACATTTCTTACGCTGCCACTGAAGAAATAGAACTAGTTGTGCGTGAACTTCAGCTACATAAAAAATAAATTCTCACCTGTTTCCTCTCATGCTTCAAACTAGAAGACACAAGCTTTAGTAAGAAAGCCATAAATACAGAAATGTTATTGGTACTCTGATACAAAAAATATTTTTTTTCTTCTGATAGGATGATGAAGATGGTACTATTAGAGCTTAGTCTTCAACCTCTGTTCTCACTTTGCAGTGACTATGAACGCTTCTCTCCTTTCACAGAGTTTATAAAGCTATCTGCTGATGACTCAAAAACCTACCTGCAGCACCAACTTACTTCCTGTGCCTGGCTAATAACTCTTCTTAGGTATGCCTCTGTCACTTTAAACAGATGATACTCCCATTTTCACTTTCAGACTCTTTCCGCCTCTTCTTCCATCACTATTACAACTATTATTCCCTTAATCTTTCAACACTATGGGCTATTTTTTTTTCTCTTGTTCCTTCTTCTCTATCCCATCATCAGTTATCGAAAATATCTCTCTAGTCCCTACTATTTTATTGCCATACACGTTTCAGCAAGCACTGCTATTCAGCAACTCATCACTTCTATTGATAGGGTCTTGTTCTGGCCCTGAGCTGTTCTCTCACCAATCCTTTCTGTCTCAGTAACAATTTTTGTGCAACAAACCACATGGCTTTGACTCTCTCTAGTGAGTCCTTCTCTGCTGCTATTTCAAGTGTTTTGCCCACTTTGCTGTGCCCAATTCCTCCCCATTCAATCCACCACAGAGTGGCCATATATCCTTCAAATCACTCCTGTTAAGCTCCTCCATCAAAGGCCTCTTCTTTGCCTTCAAGTTGCTCTTTTGTTAGTATCTACCCTCAGCCTACACACAGAACAGCCAGTTGACTCATTCTGACAAATATATGCACTTACTTTCAACTCAACCTAACTTATACCCATGTGCCACCTGACACAGATAGCGAGATGGTTTCTATCAGACATGCAACCTAAGCTATGCAAAGTGCAATGTGGCAGAAGAAAGAGACAATATATATGGCTTTTTTAGCTCATGTATAGTACATTCATACTGTTGTAGCGATAGGAGTATTTGTTCTGTCTTGCACCCATGTTCACATGTTCATATTTAGATGCTCACTCTGCCTGTCATATTGAATACTCATCCTCAGCCTACCAACTAGATTTATACTAATGGCTTGTTTGGTTATTTTTTCATAAACACTATCTTGCAATGAAAAGACTTATATTGTTACTGAAAAGCTCAAGCTTGTTGTTCTGGTTCTGGCCAGGCCAGAATTAACCTCCCCAGGCAGCCAGCACAGGTGAGCTGAGTTAGCCCTGGCCATTTTCCACACCACCTGACATCACTCCTCCATAAAAGGGGCTGTTTGGGGAGGAATGTTCATAGATGCCTGGAGGGAAGTCCAAGTGTGGCTGGGGCATAGGGTCAGTCCTTGTGTCTGTGCAGTACTCTGTGTCATCATTGGGTCAGTAAGGTATTCTGTTATCACCATGTGTTAGTGAAACTTGCTACGGGCTGTTATTGTTCTCCTTTCATGGCGGTTTCATCAGTAAACGGCCCTTATCCCAACCCACGGAGGCTCTCTGTCTGTTTCTTCTCCTGGAGTGAGCAAGCCATGCTTGCATCTCTTGAACAACATATTGCATATGTGATCAGCTTTGAGACAAACTGTGTCATCAGTTTTCTAAATGAGCCCCATATACATTGTATGCATCAAAAATTAGCTCATTTATCAACAAATGGTTCCACTATTCTGTTATTTTAGTATGTTACATAAGAATTAGTATACTATTCTCCACTATCCTGTATATTGATTGGGTTGGTTTTTTTTCAAATAAGAAATATATCAAGTGCAAAGGCATTCACAACATGCCATCTATCAAACATGCACAATCCACCATTGATACACAAAGATTTAAAGAATCTTGCTACATTGTGGGAATCTTTCAGTTGAATTTTTACCACTGGGACAGTTATGTAATCCCATCTAAATGAAGTATAATTCAGATGGCTCAGTGTGCTTGGCCATGTGCAGAAATGGCTATATGAGAGCTATCATACTTTTGCAGACATTGCTCAACCCATTACACAACCTGTAGAAGGTAGCTTGGGAAAAGGCAGAGATTACATTATCACACTGCCAGTGCCCCAGCCATCTCAGCCACAGAGCTAAAGAGTTTCAGTTCGCTTTTGAGAAAGAAAGGGAAAAGGGTACACTGAAATGGAGAGCAAATTCCTATAACAAAGCCAAAGAAATAACTGTAAAATTTATAAATGAAAATGTAAAGGACATTTCCTGCAGCTGATAAAGACATGCTGTTAAATTTCAAAGTGCCCTACTGCTGAACATGAAATATGAGTATTAGATGACCTGACCATGGAAAATGCCCTTAACCAATCTATGAAATGGCTTTTCTCTCCAGATCATGAAGAGATATGTGCCAAAAGAGCTGTGTGTCATGGAGCTGAATTAGAAAAAATTGGGACAAAGAATGAGAAGAAAAAAATAATCTCAGAAAATGGACTAGTCGTTTCTTTTACCATAAACCTTGCTGAATACGCTTTAGGGAAATAGAGGCAGCTACAACACAGGAGAACAAGGACAGGTGCATGCTGCTCCATGATCATTCAGCTGAGCTATAACTCAGGGCCCTTAAGAAGCTATGAGTTTAACATACAGCTGAAGTACATCAGCAAGGAGAGAAATCCAATCTCCTCAGAGATTATTTATGACAAAGTGCACCTAACTGAGGCCCAATTTGTTTGTGGAATTGCAGTCATTCCATTTCAACTAAACAACAAATGAATCTGCCTTGCAGAGGATTGGTTCGGGGTATAAAAGAAAACAAGGGAGAGAACAGATACAACACTTCATTTACACACCAATTTACAGGCTCACTTAGAGAAATGACTGATAAAGCAGTTTTTTGGAAGCAGAGAACTATCTGAAACAGAAGGACTCTGAATCACAGCTAGAATTTTTCCTCTAGAGTGAACACTTAGCTTTTCAGATTTATTAATGTATCCTCATTGGATTAAAATTCATAATTTCATTTTATTTTTTACCAATTTACATGGTTAAATGGCAAACTTTGTGAAACTAAGAAAACTAACACAATCCTTGTTTTGTATAAAGGTAAAGCATGCTTTAAAATTAAAAGTCTAAAAGGAAAAAAAAGGTCAGGCTGAAATGTGGGCTTGCAGCTCCCAGGGACACTGGAAGCAGAGGGGGTTCCCCAGAGCATGGCTTCATAGGCAGGGCTCTTCCCACTGCCCCCAGCAAGGCAGCAGGGCAGCCAGGAAAGTGCCAGGCATCAGACATCTCTGTGGGAAGGTGTTCCCCTAATTAATAATATTTTAATTTCATTATATATGCTATGTAAAAACATACTATTTGATAAAATTCACGTTTTACATTGGATTTGCTATGAAAACTCTGATATTGCATAACATCTGTGATCATATCAATCAATACTTTATCACTTGGCTTGATTTTCAGTATGTTCACTGAAAATTAAAAACTGAAAAAGAATGTTGGTCACCAATTAGAACTTTGAGGCAATTTCTGTTCCTTTTTCCACCCTTACTGTCCACAGCAAGACTTTTAATTTCTCCACAACAAAACTCATACAAGCATTCCCACAGTTCCTGAAAATGATCACACATCAAATAGTATACAAAAATATTCAGGGACAGACTGGGCAACATAACTGAGCAGCACTGCTGAAGTCTTGAAATAGGAGTAGAAAAAACCTGAAATTGTTCAGAAATTATAATCATTTGGTCCAGCAAAAAACCATAGGTACGCAGAAGAGAGGTAGAGAAATTAGTTGGTGTTCAGCAATTGAAAGCAAAGCTATAATTTTACACACACCTAAATTGAAATCTCAAACCCCACGTCTTAAAAAACAGCAAAAATGGGAAAGCAGCAGTGTGCAGGAGATCTGCTTCTCAACAGAAGAACTGGAAAAAATACTTCTTAAATTTTAAAAAAAGTACTGAAAATACAATTCAATATGTATTTCCAACCAGAATTGGCAACATTTATGGCAAACATTTAAATAGAAGTAAGGCAAAAAGTCAATAACAGAGAAACAGACAATTTACAGAATCTGTATTTGAAATGGGATAAATTAGCACCTACTGTAGAGTAGTGCAGAACTTTAAAAAAAAAAAATCAAAAAGGCTGGTAATCAGTCTCTGCTTGTCTAAAACTTAAACATGAAAAGATGAACCTCTACCAAGCATAAAAAATTATTTTACTCTCCTGCTGAATAAAAGTGAAATATAAAGGAGGGAGACGCATCTCTCAACTTCTCAAATGTGTTATGTAAGAGAAGAGGTTTATGGTATTTTTGAGAACCTCTAAACTTTAAAAGACATACAATGACAAATGAACTTTAGCAAAAGAGAAGGGAATCTTCTGTGCTTATGATACAACAATGAAAGTAGAAAACTGTATGAAAAGAATGCAAGGACTTAAATAAAGTCAGAGGAGAGACAGGACTACTAAGACTGACCTGAATATGAGAAAAGTGCACCTATGTTTGTACCTATCACACCAATATCTTATTTTTAATATTGTGATGCTTATCAAACTACCTGCTTTATATGCAATGCAAAGAAATACTGCTAACACAAAATTTAAGACAGTGCAAAAGTAACAATGGAGCAGCTTATGTCTGGAAAGGTAAAGGAGCAAAGAACCTGACCATCAATTTAAGTAATACTATGAAAGATGGTTTAACTTAATACTTCCTTGTTTCAGCAATTATGCAAAATCTTGACTGTGCGATTATGAAATACTGTGAGAAGTGATGTGTGAAATGGGATTTCCTAGACATGCCACAGACTGATAAGCAGTATGTTAACTGTAGGGAAAATATCGATAGAAGTGACAGGACAGTTTAAACTGAGGAACGTATTTGCCAAAGATGTGTGCAATTGCCTTTAGTTCAAATATATATGTCTACTTAATAACGTATACTGGAGGACTTTGGTTAAAGAATGAAAGTTAAGAGTTGTCATATAATCAAATTACGGTATATAAATTACATGAACATAGAAGAAATCAAAGATTACTAAATAAAAACTAGCAATAAAATAGAAACATTAGCAACTAGTGATAAACATAGCCCTAATATAATGCAGTTACCGAGGCATTAAGGGAGAAGACTTAACAATGGGTGATAAATTTGGAATATTTTGGATATGTCATAAATACTAAGGAAAAGTGTAAGTTTGAATACTGCATATGGTCCTGAGCAGGAGGTTTGATGATTCTGTATATAATCTTTACACGTATAAAGCCCTGTGAAGCTTGCTGTCTGTGAGCTTAAGTTGTGAAGCTATTTGTTTCTTTTGAACCTGACAGTCTTGTTCTGAGTAACATCTAATTTTAATGATGGGGTTGAAAAGTTCACTGTGGGGGTGAAGGCTTTCAGGACTTGATACTATCAAAAATTACTGTAGATATCTCAACCCATAAATGTAATTTCTTCGTGTTTATTTCTGAATATTACTGTAATCATAACTTTATAAAACTTATGCTAATAAAGGATTCATTCTTGTTCAGAAAAATCAAGGCAAATAGGTGTTCTTGGGGGTTATATTCCTAGTGTAGTTATGTAATTTGGGAAAAAACTTTGGATTTACAACTCCCTTAAAAAACTAAAAGCTGTTCATGAAGGAAAAGTAAGTTGGGTCACACCTATATCAATAACAGAAAGTGAGTTTAACAATTAACATCCTGGATGTTTTAAAATACAATTTTGTATATATTATTGCATTATCAACACATGTGCATGAACAGACCATGAACACATTAAAAAAATGAAACAAAGAATTACAAAGTTATATCCTGGTTTGCTGTTACTTAACTCTGTTTACAGATTTGTCCATTTCAGGACAAAGCTCTGTTTTGTAACATGTAGGAAGTTACTGTATTTTGTTCTGAAATTTCCTATTACACTCACTGATTTTAACACATACTATCACCAAGATCCTCTCAATGATTTAGTCTTAGGTGCACGCACATTCTTAAACTTTCCAAGATGAGAGCTTCCTAGTGCTTGATCTTGAAAAAGTCTTATAGAATATGACTGATTTAGCATATGCTTTCCTTCTGTTCTTAAGAAGTCATAGATTATTTGCCTCCCCTCCCCCCTCCTGATCAAATTTATCTTTCAAGTAATGAAAATTCCAGAACGGTTTCTGAGCTCTGCTACTAACTTGTCCTTTTGCCTGAGGTCTACATTAGAGATGTTGAAGGGCTTTCCAAATGCCCTTTTGTCAGAGTTCTGAATGTACCCTTCCCAGGAGTGTACATTTCTTCCAGTTATTTCCTTCCTCTACAGTCACTCTATTCTGCTTTTGATCCATGTTTATCTGACTCAGACAGCCTTTCACTCCACTTGTCACTTACTCTTCACCAGGATTCTTTGCTCTTTGGCTGCATTTATGACACACCTAATTCGTTGTCCTTTGCACTTGTTTTCTTCTTGCTGCCTCACATGTCAGTCCCTGGGTATTTCCCAGGAGATTTCATTTCAAGCCATTAACTGTGCAAACAGCAGTCAGTCTCTAGACTGCTAATCCCAAGATTCCTTTCAGTTTTGGTAGCACTCATAGAGCTGATATACAACAGAAGAACGTGAAGGATATCACAGATAAAATGTCTGTTAAATAAAAATTCACACTGAAAAACATCTTTCAGAGACACTGATTTAAAAAAAAAAAAAAAAAAAAGAAAAGACCAAACATGGAAGACCACAGCTTTAACAAAAAACCACAATTAGCCCCCATAAAGAGCTTTTTTTTCTTCAGTAGTTCTTCATATTCAAAGTACAGCAGTAATTAACAGGTTGGAATAATTTGCACAGATACAATCAAATAGACTTGCTTGACAGATATTTATCTCTTGCCTTGTCTACCTATCTTTACCTATAAAGCTATTTTTTCTTGTAGGGTTGTTATTTCAGATCAATAATAAATATTTTTAACCTGAAGTAATATTTAAGAAAGTGTGGGGTTCTTTAACATTTTATTCTAAATCTTCTCTCTTTAATTCATATCTGTATTCATTACTGCAGAGGCAAAGGCTTGTACAGATGAATTGTTCTGCAGGACAGCACTAAGCAGGATATTGCTGAGTACGTGTTTTGCTGAACTTTGTGATAGACAGCTTTTAATGTCTTTTCAGGTTACAGCATTTAAAGGGCTCATAACATTCAACTACAGGATATAAAATATTCTTTACAGGATATAAAATATTCTTTTTGGAAACCACAGCTTAAAAGACTTTTAATAATTTGATTTTCTTCTTGATACATATTCAGTTTTAACTACTCTTACTAATGATCTCTTCTATGCAGTTTGAGTAAGGAAATATACAGCAAAAACTACATGAAAAAGCTATTTCACAGATGACAAAATTCTTTGCAGCAACAGCAATAGAAACAACTTATTGTATGCAAAGTAAAACAAATCTGTCTTGATGGAGGACTGTCAGAATACACAATAACTTACTGATTAGATAACTGATGAGTCTAACATATTGACATTTTGTAGCAACCACGCAAATCACTTACTGCGCTCATCTAGAAATTGGCTAGTTTTCTATCAATGAAGGCTTCTCATCTCATCTGGTGTTTTCTAAATTGGTTGTGGATTCTTCAAATAAGAAGATACATCTTCCATTCAATGAAAAGTAAAAATAATCTAAGCAGCACTTTTTTCAACAGTTTTGTAAAAGAAATATGCTCCAATTATCTACAAACATATGAAAGTTTAAAATTATTCAATACATCTGCCTTTCCTAAGACTACCTCTTCCTACACAGTTCTTCCCTAGACGGCTCCTCTTGTGTACAAGAACTGACAAAAGCAGTTACAGCAGAAAAAAATGGCTTCATTATGGCCAAAACTGTAGCCCCACATTGTTATACAATGCTTCATGTAGACAGCAGAGGAGCTAAAAGGCCTCAGTGCATGAGGACAGTGATGAGAGATCTGAGTACTAAAACATCTCTATGGTTATGATTATGGGTCTTCTGACAAACTCAGGAATTACCTCAAATATATTCCTTCCAGCACTTATGGACAACACATAATACTGCTGCTGCTCAGATGACCAGAATATGATTAACCTGGTCTTCTTAACTCAGTGGGAGATAAAAGTTCTCTGGAATAAAAAGGAGATGGAGCAGAGAGATATAATCCTGCATTAAGCAAGCCCCTGACAGCTGTGGACAACGGTAGGAAGCATCCCTGGCAAGCATGTCTTGATGATTCTCTGAGATGATGCTGTACTACCATTTAAAAACTTACATTAGTCACTGCTTTTATGACTTGGAGGCAAAAAAATGCATCTTCTTAATTTAATTTTCTTCTATAGCCTCTGAATCAACAGAATTTGATACTTAAAGACTAATTAATGAAACAAACGCTAACATAACACTAATCTTCATCCTTCTAGCAAAGCTGTGAGAGATATTTTTCCTTTTCATTTTCTCACAAGGCATTAGGACAGCCAATTAGTGGTCAAACATACAAAGTTTATTTCAAAGGGTAAAATATGTGCTGCTGAACTGTAAGACAAGGTTGTTTAAAATATTAAAAAATATAAGCTGTTGATATTTACAATACTTTGTGTTTTCTTGGAACTTATTTGCAATTAACCTATGAACTCTCAAAATAAAAATCAAAGAGTTAATCTTTTTAGAATGAGAAATTGTTTGATACATTAATCGAGTCATTTAGGTGGGAAAAAATATTGTAAGATCGACAATTATTCCTCCAAGAATTTCAAAGTTCAAATCTTCAAAGAGAAAAAACAATCCTTACATTATACCTCATGATCATTATTACACTTTGAACTTACAGCAAATCTCTGTTTTCATTTGGAGAAATCTGGACTTCTTGTTCCTTCAAGAATAAGGCTGCATATAAACATTAATATTCTTATTCTGTCTTGAAGAATTTCCACCTTTTATTTTAAAATTCTGAGTCCAAATACAAGTACAAATGTTTTGATTCAAAATAATTTCTTCTCCTCAGCATCTTATAAAAATAATGAAAGGCCAGCATCATAAACGGGATACAGAGGTCACAGATCATTGAAGGATACCAAGGATGGGAACAAAAGATGGAGAATGTAAGGTACTGACACCTATGATGAGATCTAATGGAGATCCAAAGTCAGAAAGGCCTAAGAAAATGTAAACTGCCAGTCACAAAACTTAAGTGTTCAATAAAATAGGGACTAAACAAAGTGGTAAAAGTGGCAGAGTATGCTAGAATAGTGTACCATGTGTTGAAATATGGTTGAAAGTATCAAACATATTGAAATATGTTTGAAATATGGTTGAAAGTATCAAACATATTGTCAAATGTGTACATATGAGAATTGAAAGCAAAGGTTGGACCACACCACATTAAAAAAGAGCTCCAACATTTACAGAAGAGACAGTACAGTGGTCATGAAAGTCTTTTGGATTAAGGCGATTACTGGTTACACTATTTGGTTTTAATTCTAAACTAATTCTACCTAGTTGGCAGATCCATAGAATAATATCCCTTAACCCATTTGAACCAAGACATTTATTAACTAAATTGACATGTCTACCTCATTTCTACCTAAGTTTTCAGTGCTTGATCATTGCTCTAGCTTCTTTGCTATTAGTGGTTGTGCTTTTTTTCAGGCAATACACTCAGAAGTTAACTTAGTGGAAAACTTAACCTATTCATTCCAAAGTTATTAGAAAAGATTCCAGAGACTAAATAAGGTGTAAAAACTCCAGTCATGATTACATGACCATGCTATAACACACCAAACGAAAACCTACCGAACATTGAACAAAGTAAAAATAATTTGTTTGATATAATAACTAATAAATTATTTTAATTAAAAATAATAAACAAAATGGACTGATTTAGGTAATGTATAAATTACACACTGCCACTTTCACAGCATCTCACTACACATGAATAATGATAATCAAAATTTAAACAACCCAGTGCAACAGTCTCCTATTTTGTTATTGTTTATAGCATTCAGATTGGTACACAATAGTTCAGCCAGCACATATTTCAAATTGTCCAGAAACATTCAATTTTAATAAAATCACAGTCTTTTGTCCAACAAAAGCTTTTGGGATTTGACTGAAGCAGTTCTGAAGTTATTCTATGAGGCAAATTCTTCCAGGTTTGTATCTCTTTCTCACCCTACTGATTTACTTTTTCCTAAATTAAAACCTCATTATATCTTTTTTTTTATACCAGTTTATGTACTTCCGTAAAACACCGAATGAGTGCAGTAAGAAAAAAAGCATGCATACTGGTTTTTTTTTTTCAGATCATCTTCCTAATAATGAAACCAGACTTTTCCTCCATTTTTCTAACACTTTTAAACACTTGGTTTCCTTGTTGTTTCTTCTGCCAACTTAAACACTTTGAAATCTGCATGACATTTCATTGTCATCTCAAGACAGGATCCATGTCACATACTTGGAGATGTCTGTATCATATCTAGCCCTTTTATTCTCTATAGCAAATAGAGACAAAATGGTCACTTTTAGGACACAATTTGTACAACTTATTTTAGATGTCTATTTCAAAATGAGATGGTTTACTCACTTGGGAGAGAGCCCAAGTGACTGTAGTCACAGTCTCCAGTGACTGTAAGAGAAGTCTAAAAAATAAACTTAGATTTAGATACCCCCACTTGGCAACATGAATCTAATTATTCCAGTCCTTCCAGATGATATCTTTCATTTACATGCCCAGTGGACTTTTTAAATAACAGAATCACAGAATCACAAGGTTGGAAAAGACCTTTAAGATCATCAAGTCCAACCATTTTCATCCTAAACTAAACCATATCCCTAAGTACCTCATCTACCCTTTTTTTTAAACACATCCAGGGAAGGTGACTCAACCCCTTCCCTGGGCAGCCTGTTCCAGGCCCTGACAACTCTTTCAGTAAAAATTTTTTCCTAATGTCCAATCTAAACCTGCCCTGGCGCAGCTTCATGCCATTCCCCCTTGTCCTATCGCCTGTCACCTGACTGAAGAGACCATCACCTACCTCTCTATAACCTCCCTTCAGGTAATTGTAGGCGGTGATAAGGTCTCCCCTCAGCCTCCTCTTCTCTAGGCTAAACAGCCCCAGCTCCCTCAGCCGCTCCTCATAGGATTTGCCCTCCAGCCCCTTCCCCAGCCTGGTTGTCCTTCTCTGGACTCGCTCCAGGACCTCCATGTCCTTCTTGTGGTGAGGAGCCCAGAACTGGACACAGCACTCGAGGTGTGGCCTCACCAATGCCGAGTACAGGGGCACAATCACCTCCCTAGACCTACTGGCCACACTGTTTTTGATACAAGCCAAGATGCCATTGGCCTTCTTGGCCGCCTGAGCACACTGCTGACTCATATTCAGTCTGCAGTCAACCAACACCCCCAGGTCCTTCTCTGCCTGACAGCCCTCCAGCCAGTCCCCCCCAAGCCTGTAGAACTACATGTGGTTGTTATGTCCCATGTGCAGCACTCTACACTTGGCCTTGTTAAACTTCATCTCATTGGTCTCAGCCCATCGGTCCAGTCTGTTCAATCCTGTATAACAAAACCCAGTTTCCTGACAGAGTGAGTTTCCTGTGCTACTCACTGAGCAGGTCACTGTGATAATTTGCTTCTATATTCTGTAAGATACAATATTATTCCAACAGTGACATGGTTTGCTTTGACTTGTCTCTAGGTTTTCATTTCTGAAAGGAGCAGAAGCTATACAGCATCCTATAGCTTAACTTTCACCAAAATCTGGACAGACCTAGGACTAGGTCTTTCCACTCTCCCCTCCTTTTTTTTTGTTTCCAGTTTCTAGTATGAGTATGGAAGTTGCTGTACTATCGCTTTGGTGCCTTTTTTTGACACTCTTTAAACGGCAGGCTGCCTGGTTTTATTTCTCTTTTGAGAAGTTCCACACTCTGAGCTATACCCCATTTAGAGCAATTTTACTATCTTCAACTGTAGGAATGCCATCCTGAACTAGATTCTCTTCTGTACATCACAGCTTTCTTACAGCTTCTGAATGTAAAAACTTTCAGTCTTCTTGGTGCTAATTGCCAACAACTTGGTTTGCTTACAGTTTAGATAAGGTCACTATCTCTTACATAGGTGCCCTCTATTGGAACAGTCCTTTCCATAATGTTCCTTCCACAAAATGTTAAAAACTTTTCAGCATGAGCTGATGAATTTAAACATTGGGTTGATGAGCAGAGCTAACAGCCAAAAGCTACAGATTTATATTTCTTTGCAAATTTCTAACCTGTTTTGGTTTTTTGACTCATTTACACTAAAATAATTATTTAATTCCCAAAGTAGCAGTTGTTAATCCCTTTGCAGGACACAGAAGGCTATTTACTAACCCTCAAAGGACTGTCAGACTGTTACTAACAAGCATTTCAAATTAAAAATGCTGTTATTTTGCAACTAACAAACAGAAATAAATCACTGATATAGCTAATTCCCAGGAACCATTGAGGATGTTCAAGTACACCACAGTTCTTGTTTTCTTAACAATTCTTTGACAAGACTGGTCTGAAAAATCAGTTTGAAAGCAAACAAATATTTCCAAGGCTAGGAACAAAAGTATAATAGCTTTTCGTGCTTGATTCCCAATAGAAACACTACAGCTATTATTGTTTAAAGTACTAATGTTTCACAGACAATAGACACCAACTTCTCTACATCAATATGTAAAGCACTTGCACTCTGTCATCTGAAGCTTTGTCTGCTTGACATCTAGTTTCATATGCCAAAAGCACAAAACGAAGGGGCAAAATTGTTCTTCATTTGCACTGATGCTCTAAATTTGGGATGCATCAGAAATAAACCTGGCAGTCTTCCAGTTTATTTCAACCTGACCACAGTAGGGAAAATGTGCTTGGTTTTTAGCATCCTAATAATTCTCAGAAGAATCAGATACCTCTCAAAATGAACTGTTAGCAACTAAATCACTATGCAAAGTCAAAAACATTGTTGATTGCAGATGAAAGCTTCATTAAGGAAGCTCATGAGTAAAGACAGTACCCGTAATATTTTTCCTGCTCTAAGAAATTCCTTTAGGGTAATAAGACACTTAGTATTTAAAATTATATAATCTGCACACTAAGACATATACAGTAAACACACTGCAACGATTTCAGCCAAGTAGTATGGAGCAGATGATCTGATAGTTTCTTTTCAACACTTATGCCATTGTATTTCAAGCCTAATTTATCTACATTAATTCTAGGGTTTCACCTTTCTTGAATATAAAGTGACATTGAGTGATACAGAAGGGGCTGCATTAATGACTTCCTAAGTGCCTATCCTGAAGTTTCCTGGAGACAACCCCTAGATTCCCTGGAAAGAAAGCACAACTTCACTGTAGAGACACTCAACACTATAGACCCAGAACATACATAATCCTTGCGTGTGGATGTGAGCCTAATAGAATGAATGTTATGACCTATTCATGGTGCTATAGTTTCAGCAGCATTAACTCCCACTATTACCCATCTTTAATCCTTTGTTTTATACACAAAACTCTTGTGGTTTCTTCCAACCAGAGGTTAGATAGAACTTTGTCATTTATACAGTGATAGTTCCTGTCATATACAATTTTGAAGCAAGAAAATTAAAGCGCCTGAGTGAAGGTGCCAGTTATGCTGGAGTTCCATGTGAAGCTTGATAGCTATCTTTGTAATCTAGGAAAAGCCTTTTTTTCTTTTTCTTTTTTATTTTTTTTTCTGTGATACAGCACCACCTGTGCAAAAACAGTCAGTGCTTCATCATCTGAAAAAGTTGTTTGGAAAGCACAATTCACAAATTTTAGCGACTTTAATCTTACTTTTCTGTAATGGTGTTGGCTATATGTGCATTTAGGTAGAAAGCAAGATGAAACAGGTACATCCAAAATTGACCATGCTTACATAGATGACTATGAAAACAATGAGACAGAAAAAGAGGCTGTGGGCCCACTGAATCCGTTAGCCAAAACCACGGTAAATTGCAGGCATCAAAATAAAACTGGCCTTGGAAGCTGTAACTTCCCATTTATCCACTGGCAGCCACGGAAAAAAGTGTGTATACAATACTCCCTGTGGTCACCTCAAGGGCTGCAATCCCTCCTGGAGAAGATAATGGAAGTCACCTGTGATTTTGTTTTCAGAACTGCCAGAGACCATTCAGAAACTTGCAGCACATGCAAAAGTATACAAGGAGCATCATACTGTTCCTTTATTTTCCAAGGAACAGAGACTTCCCTATGGCCAAACAGTCCTGTTAAATATCCCCTGAAAAGGAAACTTCTGGACCAGCACTTTTGAGATGGCAGGATTTTGAGAAAGTAGCAAAAGCTCACCTTTATGTAAGCAATGCAACTGTCCAGTGAGCAAAATATCTAAAAGGCTGTTTCCAGAGAGCAATCTCTCTTCTAATTTAACACTGAAAAGGCCTTTGAAAGAATCTAAAGACTCTGAAGTGTATTATGTTACATTAACTGATGCCTCTTGATCTTAACAATAGCTCATGCCCTGTTGTCATGGCTGATTAAGATTTGGTCATGGTTTTTAGGTTTATCTTCTTTACTTAATTTAGATTCTGTGAGTTAATACATGATGTTCCATTCTCTAGTTCAATTTCTTTACACCCCTTCATAATTTAGTTGCTTCATATGCTGTGGAAATTTCACCAGGATGGGAAAACCATCATGAATATTTCTAGGCTACAGTGCCTAATGAGAAACTTAAATTTTAGTTTCTCAAAAACTAACATATGTAGTACTAAAAGTCCTTGTCACTGTGTAACTATAATTGTACTCTGCTCACTTATAGGACTCTCTAATTAGATATTAGTCACATTGACAGACTGCATCCCCTATCTCCCAGAATCAAATGTGACACAGCAAAATATTTTAGGCTGGTGTTGCTAACTATGTATTTCTGACATACTGAATATTCCAGGAACACAGCCATCAGAGACCCAGAGATTCTGGTCTAATTTGAAATTGTCTGGCAAGAAGGAAAACTTTAGAATGAATCTTTTTATTGTCTCACATCCAGATTAACAGATAAAAATCTACAGCAATGTTGAGCTCAGACTATTCATGATTAGAAATAGGATTTCTACTAGTTATTTCTTTTCTTTGGATAGTAAATAGCATAATGAAGAAATTAGCATGAATGCTTATGTCTGGCATCTAGCAAGGCTGAGTAATTTGGGGAGTGCAGGAAAGCGGAGACTGGCTGATGGGTTTAATTTGGACTTGTTTTTACACTAATTTAAAGTAAATTTAGCTAAATTGTTTTGACACAAAAATGTGAATGTTTCATTTTCAAAATGTTTGTTTTTTTGAGAACATCTAACTGTTTTGGTATAAACTGTTACACAAATAAAAATTCACACATAATATCATTTTCTTAAAAGATGCAATTCTAATGAGAAAACTATTTGTCTGTTGATAAACTTTGTATCGAAGCAATATGATTTACAGTCTAAGACTGTGAAGTTATGAATAATTTAGATATGTGACCAAAACCAAGTTTACAGTAAGAACTGGCCAAGAAACTCCTTGCCAAGCGATGTAAATCATACTGCCGTACTTAAAACTGTGTTACTAGGACTGTCAAATGTCACGTAATTTCAGTGTTCCATGTACATTCAGGCCTTTCATACAAAAGTATTAAGCACAAGAGAGGTAACAATCTTTGCAAAACGTGTAGTCTTTGTAGCTTTCGCAGAGAACAAAGACTGTCCTATTCCCAAAACTCTCCCTTAACTTCCAAAAGACTTCTAAAAACCTGTGGCAGGCATTTACAATAAGCTTTCATTCCCTTTAGATCACCTAATTGGTACAGTTTGCTAACAGCCTAAGCCTGAAGATTTCCTGGCAGATCTCACTCCCTTCACACAGCTTGACTAGCATAAAAAGATACCTCCAGCATCTATTTTCCCTAAACGCTTATGGAAAATTGTAAGAACAGGAGAAACATAATTCATGCCGATATGCTTTTGGCCACTGGTCTAACCCAACATGAGTATTATTTACATGTTTCACTATACCCTTTTGAAATACAGTACCTAGAACTGCAGGCAGTCATCAAGATGAAGGAAAAACATGGATTTATACAATCTTACATTCACTTGTTTGTTTCCTGTTCTTTTGCTGACAATTCATAGCACTTGCTTTGGTTTTTTGTCTGCTATGGAGCATGTAGTTTTCAAAGAATTACACATCACACTCTCAGTCTTTCATTAACATGTGATAATGGTCCCCCTAATTTTATATACAGAGCTAATATTCTTTTTTTCCCCACATGTATACCGCCTTACATTTACCTATACTGATTTAAATGTGCCATTTTTTTTGGCAGGCACTCAGTTAAATAAAGTCCCCTGGCAAATTTTCATTGTTGGTGCTACCTTAACTACCCTGAATAAGTAAGTCAACAGCAAATTGACTCATATCACTGCTTACCTTTTTTTTTTACGTATTATTTATGAATGTATTGCAAAGCCTATGTTCAATAAAGGTCTCACAAAGTTCACTGGAAACCACCATTAACGGATCAAAGCATCACACATTTTAATCAAGTACTTATCCCTGCAAACCTTTCCACTTAAAAAATAACTGTTTAGTTTCCTTTATAGCCTTTGGTAAAGGACCAGAGTGAACGCCTTTCAGAATCCCAGCCAAATGTATGCATTAACAGGATCCACATAACAACTGATTCTCTCAAAGCAACACCATATATCCAAAAGGCAAGATTTACTTTCACAAGAGCTATGCTTGCTCTTCCAAAAGCATACCATATTTATTCATTCATTCATTAATTCTATTATCCATTCAGTTGTCACTAATTTGGTCATGTTTGTGCTCCTGGCTGCCTCAGAAACTTTTATTTTTAAATTGCAGTATCATTTGCTACTTTCAGACATCAAATTCTACAGTTTTAAGCAAGAATAATCCTCACTGAAGGCCATCAGAAAAACAAGTCCAACACACCCTAATCCCAGCTTCAAATGAACTCATATGATAATAGGAAGATTTTTTGTTTTGTGATCAACTACACAAAATGACAGAGGAGATTGTGTTTTCCTTGGAATAAAAGAAACAGCACAGATATATCCAGAAAGTGTTTTCTTTTCACACTCAATTTCCTCAGTCTGTATTTCTGCATAAAGATTATGTCAGACATTTGTAACAACTGCATAAATGCTCTTTGCATTAATGAACAGACATTTCAGTCATTTATAGGATTGCTAGTATTTTAGCCTATGAAATCATTATGTAAATTAAACTAATTTCCACAGCAGCCATTCGACTTCAAACAGCTGCATGAACCAGGATTTTTCCTTTTCTAAAGAAATCTGCATACCATTGCATTTTGTGTCACAGTTACACAGCACCAGTATTGTCCTTTACTGGAACAAAACAGACCTTCAAGCCACGGTCCATATTTTAGGCGCTGCTGTGATGCTCACCTTACCATCTGTTCACATTAATCTCACAAACAAATGTGCTCAAAAGCATGCCAAACACAGTCATCTTTACAGTAACAAAAAAAAAATTTAAAAATTCTAATTAGGGGCAGAAAGAAGCACTTGATCACTAGAAATGGCATGGTCCTGCATACATCTAGAGACAGACACCTTTAAGCTTGTATTACCATAACTGAGAGTCTCTTCTTTTGAAAACACCCACTTGGACAAAGTGGATAAGATAATCATGCTACTCCATTAGCTCAGTGGCTATTATGACCAAGTGCCCTCTCTGTTTCCTTCTCCCTCCCATCACTATCCCCCACCTCGCAGCAGACTAGCAGAACAAGTTACATCTTTGGAAGGAATATAAAAATGCTTTTACTTAATGGATATGGTTGAAATAAACATAAGCAGTCTCATGGACTCATGTCAATGCAGAAAGACAATGGGATTTGAGCACCAAGACAGGAAGTGAGAAAAAAGAGGTCTTAGAACTGTATAGATGCCCTTTAGAAGCCATAGCTTCTCTTGCTCCCATAACACCCTTAAATTAACCTTCCTAGCTCCCTCTCTCTTGTCCAGAATGCACTCTGTAATCATTACGAAACTGAATTTTATCTGTCTCAAAAGCCTTGACTCACTTCTCATTATATGCATTCTGAGGTTACAAAAATTGTGGTTACAGATGAAAGAACGTGGAGAAATGGATAATCTGTTGAATATACAGAAGCTGAAAGATAAGCAGGAACCAAAAAGCTCAGCGAAAGATGGCTCATTCTTCAAATAACCACAGTTATTAGTCTATTATCTGCTAAAAAAACACAGTAATTTTTAATTGAAGAGGAAGACATATGGTAGAAAAAGTATGACTAAATAGAGACCTATATATGAGCATAAGCATGTGTTAAACATTGGTTATATTTGGCAGAAGCATAGATTTCAGCACCTCACACTTAGCCAGATGGATGAACACAAGCAGGTGCGGATTAGAAAGCAGGACAATATAATACCAAAGTCACATTTAGAGATAATACAAATCGGCATGATGGAATTCCTCTGGCTTTACATGAATAAACAGTTCCCACTGTTTACTAAAATTTCTGATATTTGACATTGCTTCTCATGAATTCTCAATCTTTGTACCACCTGAATTTTTTAATTAGAAAACAAAAAAATGATAGGCATATCTAACAGGAAACTTGCCTTCTAAAATAGAATGCATATATACAAAGGGACTAAATCTACATACAAAACCATGATCAGAATTGTTGCTTAAATTGTGATACATGCACAATTTCTCTTATTCTTTAGAACAGCAATTTCCCTTACCCTTGGTGCAAACAGTATGTCCAACTTGTAATTTTTGAAAGTATGTATTGATAATTGAATACAGATGCAGAGAATTCACCTGTTCTCTTAAAAAACATATGTATATATTGTATATATACTATATATATGTGTGTGTATATGTAACATTGAGGAAATACAGCTACTAAAATGGATTTAATCATCAGAAACTGGATTATTATTCTAAACTGGAGGATTAAGATAATGTTAACAGAATTAGGATCTTTCCTTAAATAGAAATTTACTATTTCAGTCATAGGATAAGATATTAGTGTGAGAGTTAATTTTCTCCATAGCAGCTAGTGTAGTGCTGTTTGGGATTTAGGCTGAGCACAATGTTGATAACACGCTGATTAGTTGTTGCCAATCAGTCAACTTTTCAGCTTCTCACACTGCCAACAAAAAGTCACGGGGATGCCCAAGAACCTGGAAGGGGACAGAGCCAGGGTAGCTGACCCAAACTAGCCAAAGGGATATTCCATACCCTATGACATCATGCTTAGAATATAATTAGGATAATTGGCCAGGAGGTGGCATAGCTCAGGAACTTGCTAAGCATCGTCCCCAGGTGGTGTGCTGTGCATCACTTGTTTTGTATATTTTTTTTATCATTATTGTCATTATCATTCTTTTCCTTTTCTATCCTATTAGACTGTCTCTACCTCAGTCCATGAGTTCTACTTTTTCCTTTCGATTCTCTCCCCCATCCCACCAGCGGAGGGAGAGAGTGAAAG
This sequence comes from Porphyrio hochstetteri, assembly GCA_020800305.1. NCBI lineage: Eukaryota > Metazoa > Chordata > Aves > Gruiformes > Rallidae > Porphyrio > Porphyrio hochstetteri. Next base: position 39,641,108 of record CM036905.1, read on the forward strand.
CCTGTGTGGTTGTTTTAGCTGCCTGTCTGGTTAAACCACCACATAGTGTTTCATACTATAATTCATGTGATGGAGACAAAAAGGGCAGGAACAATTTTTTTAAGAATGGAAAAAACCACTAAAGCACATCATAGAGCTTTTTTCCAACCTACACGTTAACCTTATCTACCTGTGGTGGCCTATACTCAGTTCTGATTTTTTATTTTAAATTCCATTGTTGCTGTGACAATATTTTCTGCCAGCATATTGCAGATACTTCTGACAACTGTCTTTCAAAATTCAGCTTGGTTTTGGGGCTTTATTAAGTGATAAAAACCTGACAATAAAAAATGTACAGAAAAGGTATGCATTAAAACCTTCAACCACACATTATTCTTCCTATTACATTCATACCAATTTGTTTCAAACCTCTGTTAATCAGTGTATTACCAAATGGCCAGTTTTAAATCCTCATTAAGGCACCACGAACTGTACAGATCTATGTATAGCTTACACAGTAGGATTCCTCTATTTGGCAGAAGCCCTACTACAGTCAGACCACTTCAATTAGATTTTATAGTACAATCTCCCATCTTGCCTTTAATGTTGAAGGCAAATGTGAGATTATTTTACATACCCACAAATGTGCAACAGATTATTCAATTAATAGTACACTATGAAGCTCACCAAGAAAATCAAGAGATGATAATGACTGGCAAGCAGACACTTTGGACTGCTAGCACCTAGGTTAATTCTAATTTTAGATAGTGAGGAAAATCTTTTCATTTTGGAAAAGACAGTATTATTTATAACTACTAATCAAGACACTCTACAACGGAAAAAAAAAGCCTTCAATAATTTACTTTTGGACTATGAAAAGTCATGAAGGAAGATGATAAAACCACAGTAAATTAAGCAAACTATTTGTAGTAAAAAGAAAATTTACTTGGCATGTGCTGTTGCTTTTCCTGAGATCTTGTGTAAAGAGACAAGATTTGAACTCCGATTGTTCAAAACAAGAAGTACCTGTCACCTTCATGTTTCATCCTGTTCTTGGAAAAGAACAAAGGAAGTCAAATGTAGTAAACAGGTGGAGTTTCTTACTGGACACCCCAACCCATTCTGACAGCAAACTGCACATTTACATTATGAACAGAGAGAACATTAAGACAAGAATAAACATAATGGTTATCACTTGGGAAAGGGTAAAAATGCTGACATCTTAAACTATTGCACTTGGACTTTCTCAATTAGCAGTACTAGCCTATACTACCATCAACACATTTTAAAAAATTATTTCTAAAATACCAAAGTCTTAGATTTCCTTGCACAGCTATACAGCCATGCCCAAAACAGGGATTTATTTGTGGCAGGTTGTCAAGGCACCGAACTGGCCTGAACAGGGTTCTCTAAGCCATATTCATGAAACAAATGCTGCATAACATATTTCTAAACTGGGTCTATACCTATTTCAGGGGCCTCAATAAGGTCAACAGACAAGGCCACAGTAAAACTACTTCCACATCATTTATCTTTATCCATTTGGCCAGAAGCTCAAGTGCAATTCAGAGGGATGATGACTCAAAATATTTCATTGAGAAATAGTACTCACTCCAAACCATTTTAGAATGTAATCTATATAACAAAATAAAGGTCAAGTGCCAATAAGTATTACATGCAGCTTATAATGTTATATTTTAAGAGAAGGGACTAAAATAGATTTATTTGTGATAGCTTTTCTCAATATGTCAAATTGTATGAATAGGAGGATAATTATAATGAGCAGGACCGGGGCCCAAAAGGGTCACTGTGTGAAGCCCTCTATAATGGCAGGTCTGTCTTTGCCTAGAGAGCTTACAATGCAAATGCTATCAAATGCTTTGCAAATGACATATACAGAAGAAGGGGGGAAAATGAAAGGAAAAAAAAAAGAAAGAAAGGATTTAGATTGCTAAGAAGCACTCTCAGCCAAAGATGCTTTAAACATCTTGTGGTAGCTTCAAATTGATTCAGTGTAGCACCTGTCAGTGCAGGTATTTCACTCCCAAGTGAGACTATAAAACAGACTACAATGATTCAAATGTTTGTTTGAACTGTGTCCCAAACTATGTCCACACATATGTGTGGTTGACAGCTTTTTATTCTTCAAGCCTGGCAAGCAGCATACAAGTGATTAATTGAAGTTATCAATTTAGGTTTGCCACTGTGTCTTTTTAATATCCTGCTCCAAGCCAACGAGAGAAGTTATCTGATGCGCTACTACAGTACCATTTGCTGCTGCAAAGGGACTATAATTAGCTTGTAAATTGTTTTAATTTGTTTGATTAGCCTCAACAAAAAGCAGGTCATCTGAAATATTTCTTCCTTGCTTTGATACCTAAATTACTTTCTCCTTAGGATCATTACAGACAGCATGTACAGTGACACCTATTGCCTAATTGTAAGATCCAGCTTTTATAGTCTCTGCTACTCAGACTAGATTTTTCCATGCTCAGTGTCTATTAAAAGCTGATTTTTTTTTTAATGTTTCCAATTAAAATTGCTCAACTATTATCGGAAACCAGGTAGAGGTAGAATGTATTATTCTGCCAATACTATGAAGTTCTTACAATGATTGCATTGACCGATTCTAATGACTCTTTCTTTTAAACCAGGATCTTCCAATCTGTCCAGAGATTAAATTTCTATGAGGTTATAGTGTTTTCTGAGCCCACAAAAACCTATCTAAATGCTGAAAAGGGACAAAACTTTGAAGACTACTTTTTGCTTGTACTCGGTTAAGGTCACCTACATTACCCTGCAAAAATCTTGTTTATATTGAGCATATTCAATCTCCCCCAATAAAATCAGAAGGGTTCACCTGTCCCCAGAGGAAAACTGGGCATTTTCACCAGCTTGACTCACTCTCCCAATTAAACTAATCATGCCAGAAATTTCTAGTCCTTGATTCAACATTTTCTTTAAATCCTACACTGAAGACTATGTGTGTCATGATACGCAATTAATGCCATGATCTGCTTCAGGGCTATCAAGCAAGCTTCTTTCTGCAATTGCTCCACATGCCTGGTATTAGATGAGGCAGAGACTCACCATGTGAACCAAAAGGAAGTCTCTCTTGTACTTTCAGTAGCTCTACCAAAGGACATCTAGAGAAGTCAGAGAAAATAACACTAGCTGGTCTTGCTGGGAGCTGAAAACAGTAGATGATTAGATAATAACCTAGAGCAAAAGAGGGAAGACAACAGAAAAACAGGGTAACACACACACACACAAATGTGACTTTGCAACTCTACATGTTCCTTTTCAGAATGGAATTTGTGTTTGCTGAGTATGAAAACTAGTTTTATGACACCAACTACCAGTGAAAGTCACTAGCAATTGTTGATGTCACATCCCTCTATCCTGTTTCCCATATAAAGCCTAACACTCGCTCACTATTACTAAATAGCTCAATATTCTTTCAACCCAATAAACATGGAATTTTCATGTACTTCCTATTTTTTCCCATAATCCTTTCATACACCATACCTTTTTTTTTTTTTTGTGAGGAAAGCCAGGTAGTTTCATTTCAACAGTTACTTTGCTCTCCTTGTCAATTGCAGTCTGTAATATATAACAGAGACATCACTGCATCTTCCTATTATTTCAAATGTTAATGTAGAGTTAAGTAACCTATTTGTTTAGACAATTATAGTGTTAAAATAATTCTTTTAAAGAACATATTTTTAATGTGTGTCCTAAATAATGGAAGTATTTTTATCCTGAGTTTCTTTCTTAACCACATTGTTTATTTTAATCTTAGATACCATCTGGTTTTGCTGAAATATCAGCAAAGATCAGACTTCATCTTTCTTTCTTCTTTCTTACATCTTTCCAAAATACCTTCTATCTTTCCATCATTTCCGAGGTTCTTGCTTACTGAAAAATGCCCTGCCTGAGTACTTTCATTCTGTTTTGTGGGAGATTTCCCACACATCTAACCATTTCCCTCAACAGTCATCCCGAGGTTATTCTTCAGACCAACATTTTCAGGTTATATCTGTGCAGGATGATGGCATGTCAAGATTAAACCAGAGGAGTAATATTAAGTACACATACCATCTTTATAGATTTTGTTATCTTTTGAAAAGATCACACTTTCTTGTTTGCAGGTTTGATTGATGGGATGTTGTTTCCTTTTGTAAGGAAAACAATAATCAGATCTCAGACTACAACCAACCACTGCTCATATCAGAGACACTTCATTTGGCAGTGTTTGAGAAACTTGAGATGAAATTTAATGTATATCGGCCAATACCGCAATGGTATGATCAAATCAGAGCGTTTCACTTCACTGTTCTATTAAGAAATTATTGAAATATACCTGCTTTTACTGATCCCATATCTTATTTTAATCATTAAGAAGAAAAATAAAACAGATTGCTTTTGGAGCTTACTGGGTTCTTCATGACTGGAAGTGCTAATTCTACCCAGACAAACATGAGAGGGACACCAGGGTGAGACACTAACATTGTAGGCAGAAAGTCTAAAGTCTAAATCATGCACCCAGAAGTATGTGACCCTAAAATAACACTGGGGGAGGGCAGTGGAGGGGGGGAATGCATTTATGCTTGGGTGCATGCATGTGCTTAATCCACATGCCTAAGTACAGAAACACCCAGAGAACAAGGAGTTCTGCTTTGCTGTGCCATGGTTTAGCCTCAATCAGCAACTGAGCACCACACAGATGTTATCTCTTGCTTCCACCCTGACAGCAGAGTTGAGGTGGGGAAGAAGGGAGAAAAAAAAGGGAAGACAATGGCAAACCTCGTGGGTTGAGATAAAGACAGTTTACTGGGACAGCAAAGAGAAAGAGAAATAACAATGACAGGACTTTATAGCAAAATACACAAAACTGGCGATACACAAATGCAGTTTCTCACCGTTCCCAAACCACACATCCTGGAGCCATGTGCTCCTCTCTCACCAGCTCCCCTCTATGCTGAGCACGACATCACCAGTATGGAATGACCCCTTTGATTAGTTTGGTTTACCTGCCCTAGCTGTGTCCTCTCCCAGCTTCCTGGGTGCCCCTGCCTTCACGTTAGCAGGGCAGCATGAAAAGCTGAAAAGTCCTTGACTGCTTGGCAGCAACTAAAGACATTGACATCGGTGTGTTATCAGCACTGCTCTCATCCTAACTCCCAAATGCAGCATTACAACCTCTGCTAGAAAGAAAATTAACTCTACCCTAGCAAAATCCAAATCCTGTTTATCCCACCAGACACAAATCTGTGGGCTGCTTGTTCTTCCTTCTGCAGGCAGGAATCTTGCATTGAGTACCCAGTGGCCAAGTTCCACAGGTTAGATGAAGGATTCTTCTCCCCAGAATGGTGGTTAGAGCAGCGGGGTGTACTACACAAAGCCACTTGGGTAAAAATAGAGCACCACTTTGGTGAAAATAAATGTGTTCCTGGGCAACTGTGCTAATTAATAAGCTACTATGTTGAAGCAGGTATTATCTAATCCTCCAGCTACATACTAGCACAGATTTCAGGATCATGGTAAGTAAAGTTTTATCATCAGTTATAATGATCTCCACATGAAGTAAACATGGTCAACATGTCAAATACTTTATAAGCCTTCTGTACTTTCATGTCATTCTCTCTAAAATCTCTGCCTTTCTTATGATGCTTTTGGGGTTTTTTTTAAGGGCTTTTAGAGTCACCTACCACTCATGCTACTGTTGTTGCTTGATTTTGGGGCAGGAGAAAACAAAACAAAACAAAAAAAGATCCTTACTGCCAGTCCTGTGTGATCCCAATTTTGATTTCTTTTAGTATTCCTCGTTCACCTTTTTCTTTTTTTTGAACAGGAGATTGGCTTACAGAGACATACAAGAAAAAACTGCAACAAGATGAATTCAGCTATACAATATAGTGTCATTAGCTAGCTAGTTTTATGTATTAGTACTCATCCCTGATGCTGGTCTGATTGCTCTTGTGATTCAACCATAGCTTGTTTGAGTGGTTGCAATTTTACTTAGGACTTAGAGAAATTTCTAATCATTATTTAGGATGTCTTGCCTTGCAGCTATCCAGATAAACTTCTATTGCCGTCATTCCACTCAACTCATTAAGTTAGCCTTGCTAGAGTACTTCACAACCTTCCCAATTTAAGTAACTGAAATGTTGTATCTTCTGTAAAATGTTCTACCTCTCCATTCATCCTTCATTTGCTGGCTAATAACAGCACACCGAGTAACATGAGTCTTAGCAAAGAATTACATTGCACCACTAATACAAAAAAAAGATACATTCTTACTGCCTACTATCTTTCTGTCAGAGTCTGCTCATTTGAGGAACCTTGCTTCTCCCCAAATGTCTTTGGTTCTGCCTAGGTTTATCTACTGAAAAGGTGGAAAAAAATTAAAGAAAATTAACAGGCATCTTTTGCATAAATTTCTTCATCTCCTTTCCAGTTTATTTTTGGATCAGATTGTTTTCTTTCTGATTTTTTTTTTCACCTTCTATAGCAGTAAATATGACAAATACAACTGACAGCTTAATTATTACAAAACAGCTTGATTTTTCTTGAAAGAACTGTTAAGACAAACCTTTCTCCTTATCACAGCCTTTCTCACCATCCAAGCCTGCTTCTGCTTAGTTAACACTACCCATTGTGAATATATTCTTTACACTTTTTAGTTCTCTAGGTAAAGTTTTACACTTTTACAGCTGAAAACAGAATCTGATAATGCACCACTGCCTTTACGGAGTGTACTCTGTAAACCAGATTAATGCCAGTAACACAAAAGCCATGGTGTGGTTATACCTGTGAGGATTTAAAGCTATAAGTCAGTCAGGGTTTGGACTGCTTGCATTTAAGATCTGAGTTTGTGTACCCAAAAGCTTACCTTTTTTTGTACTTCTGTTTTTTTTTTTCCCTCTGACAAAAATCACTACCCCTCTCTAAGTCTTGTCTTCCTCATGGGGTAAAAAAGATCAAAACAAGGCTTGGAGCATAGTTCTGAAGAAGAGCATAGTTTTGGAAAAGCCAACAAACTAATAGCACCCATCTCAATGCATTTCCTAGCCTTTGCTTAGAAGGAATAAAATAGTAGTTCCTTGTTAAATGAATATTGAAAATCAGGAAACAGTGTTCCCTTCCTTGTCTTTTTTACAAATCCTGGCGGATGTAGAAAATTTGTGAACACTTCACCATGTAAATTTACGAAATAATTATATTTTTAAATAGTATTGATATATAATAGCTGTTTTATAGGCTGAAAAAGACCTCAAGAATCAGCCAGTCGAATAACAGATAGTGTTCAGAATGGAAGAAAGGAGAATGCATGTTAACTCAGACGTGTAAATGGACTTAAAATTTATACCCACAGGTGAAAATTTAGTAAATTATTTATGTGCATTGAAAAATTTACAGTAGGGATCTGAAAGCACAGAAGAAAAATGCTTTGCAGATAGACTGGAAAAGGTATGTACAAGGGAGTAGGAGGGAAGATATGGAACATTAGGACTAATAAATGCTAACCTTGAGAATGAATGCCTAGAAAATGATGGCACTCAGAAGAGCTAGTACTGAGGGCTGCTTGCGTTTGCTAAAGTCAGCTACAACAGAAAATGGAGAACATGTAACTAAAATAAAGAACCTAATATGAAATATTTGTGCAGGCATGGAAGAAAAAAGAACAAAATCAGTTCAAAATTGTCTGAGGCAATGTGTTTTTCAGATACAATATACCCATGGCACTCAGTATAATTTACAGTTGCCAAAACTGCATTTTTAAAGCAATTATTTTGTAATTTCATATATTTTGAATCCCTGTGGGGTTTCTTATTTATTACTGGAAAGAGTGTACTTAACTATCAAAAACATTATTATGGGTGCTTAGCTCTAGTGCCAAGCAAATAGATGAGTAAAACCTGACAAAACTGTTTTAAGGATCTGATTTCTAGTGTTGTAAGCAGTCATGTCCCTTTATAGCATGTAGAGTAGGAATGGGCTCTAGTGACATACAAAAGAAACTCTTACTTTGATTATGCTGGTATTAATTATACAATAAAATAGCTCCTCTGAGATCAATAGAATCATTGCAGCTTGGTGAAATATTTGAATATCTTCTACTACTGAGAAGCATTGCAGAAGTGTAATAATTAGATTAACAAATTGGAAAGACTGCCAAGCACTTAGCATGATCTATGTTTATGAGTAAGTGAATGAAATAAGTTTAAAAAGTCATTTCCCTTTTTAATCTGAGACCTCCTGTCATATATGTTAACAAGCACCATATATGTTCAGAATTCTTTCTCCAATTCAGCAAGTCACAATGTTGCAGTTTTTCCTTTTGTAAAAAGGTAACAACAAGGTAATTACTAACTGCCAACTTTCCCTATTTCTTTACTATCTATATCTTATTATGGACACAGTTGTCTTCACACTGTTGTCAGAAGCTAAATCACATTTTCATAACTATAACTCTTTTATTTTTCGAAATAACGAGATCTGAAAAAATTGTACATTAATAGTGCTGAAAAGAAACTTGTTCTTGAAAATACTGTGTTTGCAACACTTCTATGCAACTGCATTTTGTAGCTGCATTTTTTGTATGTGTTTCTGATCTTGTTTTCTTCTCTCTCCTGTTTCTTCTTTGTTTCTTCTCCTGTTTTCATAAACTATTATGATGCAGTAGTGGTGAACCGTATTCAATAATTCATTTAAGCATTCAAATCATCAGGAAATTTAAACATTTATTCATGTGCTCTAGAATTACAAGATTAAAAAAATTAAAGTATTATGATTACATTTTTAATAGACAATCAAAATAAAGAAAATCCCTAAGAATTCATATATATAATATATGTATATATATATAATTGGGGTTTTTTTGCAATTTGTCTTACAAGCTTTCATATCTTTTCTACCAAGGTTTCTGGGACAGGCTTTCATTTTTAGTCTATGAATATAGACCAAGTATAGCACCCACATAGCGAGTAACATCTCGGTTTTGTAACATTTTAAATAAAAGCAAAAGTATGCACAGAAAGCTGAACATGCAGTGGAAATGCCTCAAGAAGCAAAATCTGAATCTACTCATCAGTGAATGGAAGGATGTGTGACAATTAGGCCCTTCTGAAAATAACTTGTTGATTCAGATCATAGAGAAATGCCTGAGATCACTTAAGAGCGTGCATGAGAAAAATGAGATTGATGAAACTAATTTGATGAAGAAAGAACATACTTACTGTTGCCTTTTAGAAGTGAAAAACCACTCACATAGTTGGAGCATGACTGACAGAGTCGTGGGAAATACATGTCATGTTGTTCATTCTCATGTTTCTCCTCTGAGCAAATTGTTTCCATCCTACCTGTGTTTTTGATGGATGAGCTACAAAGAGAGTACTGCCAATTAAGTTGTCAAGAAGTTGTGATCGCTAGTCACTTAAAAATTCTTGAAAAACTACACCCATAAGGGGCACTTCTCTCATTTGTCCCCTTTTTGTATGATGTAAGAACTCTAGTACTGTGTGCCTAATTCTGTCCTCAAAGATCTGTTCCTGACCCCTCACGTACAGGGCATGAATAATTTTCAGGGCCAGGGAATAATTTATGAAATATCTTTCCATGAATAAAGCAAATGGTAACTCTTTAGTTGCTTATCTCCTTCCCAGATATAATGAGAACATGAAGATCTCAGATTCCAAAACTCTACCCCTGGATCTGGTTCGCCAGCCTCTTCCCTAGTATCTCAACCTCGCATTGGACAAATCCTGTCTGCTCTGAAGTTGGGAAAAGCAGAATGTTTTCTTCCTTTTATTTCATGTATTTTCCAGTGTAGAATATTGTGATGAGTACAACAAGAATGATGGACAAGTCTCTGACAATCCTGTACCTCTATTTTTAATACTTTCTCAGTTAACAGGTCTAGTGTACATTATTCCTATTGTGATAGTTATATGTGGTGACAGTGCTTTAATTCTAATTTAATTTCACCAACTACCAAAGATCTTTGCAGAGAGAAAATGGTGACATCAGTCAGTTTTGTCAGGGTCTATTTAATAGATATTTCTTGCCAAAATAAAATTATTATATAAGCAAAAGAACTTACTTATTGAGTAGCTCTTCTTGAACAAGGAGTTCTACTCACCACAGAGCAAATAAGTGGACTTCTCCATTTTTTATTACAAATAGAGGAATTTAGTTCCTAGGTGTATTGCCTAATATGCTGTTTAATTGTTTATGATGTTCAATTGCTCAAAAATTAGTCTTTCAAGTAGAAGACCATTATTGCAATCAATTCTCCTAGAAAGAAGAAACAAAGCTGTAAAAGTGTAACTTCTGCAGGTCATGCTATAAAATTTCCTATTTGCTCCTGACTTTAAGAGACAGCACTTTATTTCACAAATGAAGAGAAAATAACTGCAGAACAAATACAGGCTTTTTCTTTTTAAGGCTGCAGAACACAGAAATACACTGGGAACAGCCACAGCTATTTCACTGAATCATGTTTTAAATCAAAAAGAAAAGTCTGAATGAAAGTATAGGTTATTTTTCTATCGGAAAATACTTCTCTCTTTCAAAAGTTACTAGTATTATTAGCTACCAAATACATGAGCATTAATAAAAGCAATAAACAAGGAAACATCCAGTCCTGTTTCTGAATAATCCTGAAATATCGACCTAACAGAAAAGTATGATGTTAAATCTGAGTACAGTGTTTGATGTCTTGAAACGGCCAAGATATTGTCATGTTGTTATCTACATATATGGAGATGAAGGATGTAAATATGCAGAGGCTATTCCAGTTTGCTACTCATTATAATTCTTGAAATGAGAATGTTATATTTCAGATAGCAAAAGGGAGCAAAGGGAAAAACTGCCCAGCACCCTGGAGGCATTTTCATACCTGCATTGCTCTTTTCTACCAACTTCAATGAATTTGGGCAGCAGTTACTGTAAATTATATCCTTCTTATCCAAACTACCAGAAAGACAGTTTATGGTGTTTCCCCTTTTACAAGGGCATTTGTTACTTTGATATCTACGTGATTAGCATGACCATTTCTGTATTTCAGTATCTCTGCAAAACACATGCTGCATACAAAAACTAATTTGGAATACTTGAAGATAAAAATCTCTAATATTTCAGTCTGAATTATTTTATGAAAACACCTCAGGTAGCAGCTACTATATTTTGATATCAGTATTATTTCAGAAATGTAGACTAAAAATATCTTTCTTTTTTTTTTTTTTTTTTGTAGAAAAGCCTAACAAAGTATTGAATGCAGTGGGACCAGATTAACATAGAAACTGTTCTTACCTTCTTCAGTCTTCCAAAAAATTAAAACATCCCACAGTTCATGTGGGTAAATGCAGATTTAGCTGTCCAGTAGAAATCTGGATAATGAGTGAACTCAAAACAAGAAGTGAAAAATAACTCTTCAGGAAAGTTTTCATCACAACTGATTCCTTTTCAGAAGTGAAAAAGCTGCAATTTCTGGTGATTAGATAGATGTATACTGTTAATTTTGTCCCCCTTATTTTTAAAAAGATTACAGACAAAGTCAACCTCTTCTTTATGAGCAGACAAAAGCATGTTATTTTTAGTTTTTACAGGCTTTAGCTAACTCTGAGATCTGGAAGAAACTGGGCAGATGTTTCTGGACTCCTAAGGACTGTTCACTGATTTAAGACTTTTATGTTATTCAGGTAAATGGAACTGTCAAAATGCATCACATAGTAGAATTAACATGTAAGGCTAACAAAGAGCTTTGTTTGGTTCACATAAAATGAAGACTGGAAAGAATATCGCTGTGTTTTCAAATGTATTAAGAAGGAGCATACTGAAAGACAGTAGTAACAACAGAAGAAATAATCAGAAACAATATAAACACACTCTATCTATGTATAATAATCAGTTGATTATCAATAAATTTTGGCTAAAATGATAATATCCTGCAAAAAGTGATTCTGGTACAATATCCCAATTAAAGCACAGGGAATCAAATGTTATAAAAAATACTATAAGGTGTGATAGCTTGTAATGGGAAGATACTGGCTGAAAACAATGCAGGAATTATTCTTTTCTTCTTTCCTCTCTTACTAACAATATATTCTGCAGCAGAAAACTAAAACCCCTTGAATCTTAAATCTCACCAGGATAAATCAAGAAAAAAACCTCTTTTGATTATTAAGACATAAAAAAGATTAGAACTAATTTCCAATAAATCCAGCATTCACCAAAAGAAAAAAGAAAATTTAAAAAATGCATGAAAAATTTTGACTATTCTCTAAATAAAAGTAACATCAAATAGAATTCCAAGTGAAATCAGAGACACAGCCTCCCTAGAGAAAGAATTTCTTTCCTGGAGGAAACAGGGCGTCAACAGAAAAAATGGCACCTTGCAGAAGAAGTGCATGTAGAAATACATTTATTTCACTGAGGAAGTCCATATCTATCCTTAGATGGGCTCCAAACATGAGATTCAAAATACAAAAAATATTTTAAAATGTTAGAACTAAGCTAAATAGCATAAATTCCTCCAGCTTGATACATCAAGGAAATAAATTGTCAATCTGAAATGTTTCTACTGGATTTGCAGAATAATATATTTCAGTATCAATACTTTAAAAATTTTAATTAAAAATGTTAAGTAATAGAAATTTCAAGATCCTGTGCCCAGAAAATTCTGGCTACTGACTACAAGAATATTTTTTGAAATTATCACAGCTGCTTAATCAGTAAATTGGGGTAGGGGAGCATGCAGACTTGACATCTGTTCACAGTCTAAACGGGATCACATTAAAAAATTTGCTTCTCATGGCAAGAACAATTTACACACATGTGAACTACTTAATATGATGTGGCACTGCTGCCATTTCAAAACCTTATCTACAAAAATTTCTAAAATATACCTCATAGAACAGTCAATTTCCTCTCCAGAGCCAGTTAAATGACTTACAGTCAGGTTCTAAATTCTTGACTGCTGTTTACATTCACCAGAATATTTTTCCAAATTTAGAGAAAAAGGAAAACAAATGGATTATAGGTCAAAACTTCTGCAAAGCTGTATTTAATGTCTTTTAGTATCCAATTACCAACTTTTCTATATTTATACTCTCTTGCCTTTTGAAGATATATTTTTCTAGAATTTAATTATGTTTTTGGCAGGAACATTGCCCAGAGCATTCTGGAGTTCTGCAGATTCTTAACACCAGAACTCCTGGCAGAATCTCTGTATAGCAGATAAAATTCTAGTAGAAAAGGCAAGACAGAAAATCCAGTAAAAATGAAAAATGTCTCCTCATCTCTTTCATAGGCAGTGTTCACTGAGCTTGCTTTGTCCCATTTGGCCAAAAGTGAAAGGCCACAACAGGGCTCAAAGGTATCATTTCAGATGGGTGCACCTTTCATTGGTAGTGATCTGAAATTTCAGCAGTCATTTGTTTCTTTGGTTTTTAGATATATACAATAAGGAGGATCCTTTGAGAGACAAAAAAAAGTTTAAAAAAATTAAAATCATTAAAAAGTTTTAGTATTTCATTACTCTTGTATATAAAATCTACAAGAAATAAACTTCAGTTATAACCCTCTTTTCCCCAAACTCAACTCCAACACATGGAAATCTAACAAGCGTTATAGCAAATTAAACACTAGAGGCAGGAACTAGAAAAGTTTATGTTAAACTGCAAAGAAATGCAAAGGATTTGTTAAAGAATATATGAAAAGAATTTGAAATATTCTCTCTCTTGCTATCATTTCTACTGTACAAAAGAAACCTACATTATGAATCACCAGCATACTTCTGATTTCTCCCAACTAATCTTCTTACAATATCATCCCACAAAAAGAGAAAATTACTTAGTATTCATGAGAAAAGAACATAATAAACACTGTATATCATCTTATAACTTCATAAAAGAACTCTACAAAACCAATGTAAGTTCTTCAATAATAAAACTATTCTTATGACCTATATTCTTCATTTCTGCAAATTGTTTTGTGGGGACTAAGGAACATCATTCCAGCGAAAATCTAATTCTTAAACAGAATCAGAGAGAATAAGGGACTTAGGTCTCCAAATTCATCCTTACGCTCCAAAGCAGCTGCATCTTTACCTGCAGCACCCATGACAGATGCTTTCTGGTTTCTTTATTCATTGCTCAAGACAAGATCTACAAACTCCTTAGTCAATACAAAACAATGCTGTTAAAAATGGTCATCTCGTATGATGGGTTTTTTCTCCCCAATATCCAACCAAAAAATCCTTCAGTCTTATCTAAAAACACAGTTTGAAAAGCAAGTCACCATTCCACAACTGGGATCATTACAATTGAGTTAACTGATTATAATTGGGTGCATTGTTAACAGCGGATTCTTGGAGTTTTATCAGCAAATTATCCTAGATGGTAACTCCAAATTTCTTTGTGAGATTTTCTTAAATTTCACATAGAAATATTAAAGGAAAATATCATAAATCATTTCCTAGTTATAATATTCACTGGGTACATATACACATCTAGCATGTGTACCACAATAGCTCAGTACATATCAAAGTTAGAACTAACACCTCCTTAAAAAAGTCATCAACATTAAACTTCTAATGAAAATATAGTTTAATGAAAGAACAGCTAATCTCTTGAAAAGCAAAAAAAAATAAAATCAGAACTTACTGTGTCTCAAGAACATATTTAAATATGCTTTTTTAAATTACAGTGAAAGTAATTTAATCCAGTTACTATAGAGAAAGTTGTATTAGGTGCAAGGAAGGCATTCATATGATGTAATTATTGCTAGAAACATTGTGGCCATTTCGTGCACCAGCACAGAAATTAATCCATAGCTTGTGGAGGGTACAGAAGCTCACGAGAAAGAACATAGTACAATCTCTTACAAGGGCAACGAACAGACTGAAAAGATGAAGTCCTGTTCAGATGTAAGTCTCTTTGATGCAAATAAGGAGTAAAGTGGAGATCCTACTAAAGACACACAATGAAAAAAAAAAAAGAGGTCTACATGTCAGGAGTAAATTTGCTGTTTATTGTTACTGTATTCAAAGAATGAAAACTTGGATTACAGAGTGTGCAAATAAACATAAGGCACACAAAACATACATAGTTACTTTGACTGATTCCTCTACCTTCTGAAAAGCCAAAAAGGCTTTGATTACCATCTCACATCTGCAGGAGAACAATATATTTAAATCATCTCAAACCATGCAAGAATACAAGTTTTCTCTCAAAAGCTTTCGAATAATCTTTAAATACCACAAAATACTTTTTAATGAATGGCCCTTCCTGCTGGATTCAGCTGGATGAGCATTTATTGAAGCACTAATTGTCACCACTGCTTTCAGATCTCCATCAGTTCTCATAAATGTCCATATGTTCCCTGGTTAAAAAGTGCAGCTTAATGACACAGGAAAGTGCAAGCCAATTTATCATCCTTCCTTAACCTTTTGAAAAATAAATTAGTTTTTATGAGAAACAATCACTGTAAATAAAGTAAAAAAGCATTTCAATTCCATCATAATATGGTGTCATTTTGATGCAAAGATTCAATTGCTTAACCTTAGAATTATTTAAATTTTTTTTTTTTCCCTGACCAAAATATCTAGTATCTATAGAAGGGGGAAGACACAGATCAACTTTGCAAATAGCTATATATGTTTAAGATGTGACTACCCATCAGGTGTTCATACATCCCTCTCAGCTGAGCCACATTTGTGCACTATTTGTACAGTACAGCCTCTACTTTCAATATATTTATTCTAATATAAAATCCTTTGTGCTACAGGGATTTATCGTCCCTTCAAACACCTGCACTAATGTAAAGGATTTTAACCATTATAACTAAATCCACACTAGAGGGTGCTACTATTTTAATTGTAAACATTTTTTACAGTTAACATTGCAGTTTCAGAGCTGTAAATTTTATAATGTTTCAGAAATGCTTTGTTGCTCTCTTGGATGGTAATTTTCATAACCCAATGAGAATTAGGCCTCTAATCACAGATATACTTTGGTGCCAAAGTTAAAGTTTTGTCATATGTTGCTTCAGCCAACTATACATAAAATAAATGAAACGTGCTACCAGCCTCACACAGTACACTGGAACCTGTATCATTGAATCACAAGATGGTTGGGGTTGGGAGGGACCTTAAAGATCATCTAGTTCAAACCCCCTGCCACGGGCAGGGACACCCTCCACTAGACCAGGTTGCCCAAAGCCTCAGGGTTGAATACTTCCGGTGAGGGGGCATCCACAACCTCCCTGGGTAACCTGCTCCAGTCCCTCACCACCCTCAGAGTAAAGAATTTCTTCCTAATATCTCATCTAAATCAACCCTCCTTCAGCTTAAGGCCATTACTCCTTATCCCATCACTACATGCCTTTGTAAAATGTCCCTCTCTATCTTTCCTGTAGGCCCCTCAGGTACTGGAGGCTGCTATGAGGTCTCCCTAGAGCCTTCTCTTCTCCACGCTGAACATGCCCAACTCTCTCAGCCTGTCTTCATATGAGAGGTGATCCAGCCCTCTGATCACTTTCATGGCCCTCCTCTGGACTTGCTCCAACAGCTCCATGTCTTTCCATCTCTGGGAATCCCAGAGATGGACTCAGTACTCCAGGTGAGGTCTCACCAGAGTGGAGTAGAAGGGAGAACTGGCCTTCCAACCACACTGTTTTTGATGCAGCCCAAGATACAGTTGGCTTTTGGGCTGCAAGCACACATTGCCTGATCATGTTAAGCTTCTCATCAATCAGCACCCCCAAGTCCTTATCCCCAGGGCTGCTCTCAATCCATTCTCTGCCCAGACTGTAGTTGTGCTTGCAATTGCACTGACCCATGTGCTGGACCTTGCACTTGGCTTTGCTGAACTTCATGAGGTTCACACAGGCCCACCTCTCAAGCCTGTCAAGGTCCCTCTAGCTGGTATCCCTTCCCTCCATCATGTCCACTGCATTGTACAGCTTGGTGTCATCAGCAAACGTGTTGAGGGTGCACTCAATCCCACTGTCCATGTTGCTGACAAAGATGGTAAACAATGCCTGTCCCAGTACCAACTCCTGAGGAATGTCACTTCTCACTGGTCTCCTCCTGAACATCGGCCTATTGACCACAACTCTTTGAGTGTGGCCATCCAGCTAATTCCTTATCCACTGAGTGATCCATGTGTCAAGTCCATCTCTCCAACTTAAAGACAAGAATATCATGCAGGAGTGTCAAAGGCTTTGCACAAGGCCAGGCAGATGATGCCTGTTGCTCTTCCCTTATCTACCAATGCTGTAATACCATGGTAGAAGGGCAACAAATCTGTTCAGGCATGATTTGCCTTTAGTGAAGCTATGTTGCACTTAATGCTTGAATCAAAATATTTTATCTTCAAAGCAACAAAGCCCAAAAAACAGGAGGCTTTTTTTTTTCCCCAATCCACCTCTCTACAAACCACCAGACACATCTCTGGTACATACCAAGTCTCACTCCAAATCTAGAAGTCTACTTTTTGCTATTGTAATTGCACATCAGTGCTTGTATTACAGATTTGAATCAAACAGTTAGAAAGAGGATGAAGAATTTTTAGTATCAGAAACCAAAAATGGTAAAATGAATACTGATAGACTCGAAAGTGCCCAAAACTGCACCAACTCTTCTAAAACAAGAATATGTACTTTTCTTGTGTTGTATTTTTAATGAAGGGGGAATAATTAGCTGCTTCTAAATAAAAATGTGAGGTTTGAATCTTCAATAGCCTCTGAGAAAGATTAATCAGTATCTTAAACACATCTGTCTACCGTATTATAAATAGAATATAGGTGTTATGGAGTGTCAAATATGGTTCTTCTCACAAGGAAAAAGAATTACCTAGATGAATATCATTTGCACCGATTAAAAAGCTCTTTTCTGAAAAAAACTTTTTTGCACTTTGCAGTTCCCCTTGCTATGTGACGGTCACTGTTATTCCAATAGAAGTGCTAAGCACACTCTCATAAGTCTCCTTCAATTCTGAGAGTTGTGTTGTGTTTAGTAGTAAATCACTGAAGGTCAAAGAAATGAAAATGAAAGAACAGAGAAAAGCAGAGGGGGAAAAGTATTTAAAAGGAAAACCTATTTTAGAAAATACACACAACTTGAAAGCTTCAAACAGAACTTTGCCTCTGTCTGCAGAATAGCCTTTGCAGGAGCTGGCTTCCATACCAATAATTCTCCATCTTCCTTGATCCATACGAAAGAACATTAAGTAATGTGGTGTGCCATATCTGATCTCCCTACCCACACTTTGAACTTTCTGTGAACAGAGCCATTACTGGAAGGTCTTAAGTGTATCCTTGCAGGGCCCATTTGTCCTGGTCCACATCTTTTGACTATAAAAAATTTTACTGTTGTCCATTTCCATCATTCATCCAACGCCAAAACCACTCCAGAAAGCATATTATAGATCAAAACAGAACTTGAAGGACTAGTATATTTTTTACTTAGCTTTTACTTCCTCAGAGATTTCTGTCTCTCTTACCTGCAGGTTCTACAAAAAGAATAAGAGGAGAGGAGAAGATATTACTCTACCTTCTCTTTTCTACCTTTTCCAAAGACAAAAGGAGAAGATTCATAAATGCAATAATGTGTAAAGAAAGATTTTGGTCTACAACATGACAAATAACAAGCATGATGCCACAGGACTCTAAGAAAATCTTGTGTGAGCTGGGGCTGTAAATCAAGGAGATCTGAGCTGGACTGAAAGAAAAAAAGATTTTGCTCTAGTTTCAGTTATGCTGAAGAAAACAAACACCAATCAAATTACAACATAGGAGAGTAGAGAGGAAAAACCATCTCAGCTGAATAAAATGCATAAATGAATAAACCTCAGAAAACTGTAATGAACACACACTGATTGGGGGCACTATGTACACCATACGGTGAAACACAGTACAGATTTTAAAAAATAAAGTTAAAAAACAAAAAGGAAAAAAAACCACACAAAAAACACCACACAAAAAAAACCCAAAATGAGTTTGAAACATTTCTAGGCCTGCTTGATCTCTGGTCTCTACCCTGGGTCCCTTTATCTCTTCTTTCCCCTGCTTCCCCTTTTCCCCTGCTCCTTGACTCCCTTTGTCTATTCTTCCAGAAAAAATGAGACATTAAAAGTGCCTTCTTAAGTTACCAGGATATAAGCACTATATAAATTTTTCAGGTGCATCTCCACTTTGAAAAGCTGAGTTTATTCATCCAAGGAAAAAGCCACTAGGTAAAACTTGCAAGAAAAAAAAAGTAAATTTTTATATCAGGATAGTTAGCAAATAATTTACACTAGAAACCACTCATCTGAAAGTGGTATTAAAGATTTTTAAAAAATAAATTCATACAAAAGCAATATGCTCTGTTTACTGCTAATTCTGTAAGTTTAATACAATCTTTTTACAAATATATATTGTGATTTTTTTTTTTCATAGCTACAGGAATATCTGTAATGGTTAAAACGTCTTTATTTTTTTCTAAGAACATTAAAAGAAAATAATTTTTTTATATTTCATATTAAGATCATCAGCATGACTTTGATAATGAAAACAACTAGCTACACACTTAACTGGTTTAGAGTACAAAGACTTCTAAATATCCTATTAAACAACCTATTTCTGGGCAACAGCATGCAAAGGAAGAAAGGGAAAGCCAATTAGTGATCCCCTAAGGACTAATTTCTTGCCCACTTTTGCTATTCAACAACACTGGTTGAATGAACATGGAAATGGACAGGTTGTGAAAATTGTTGTTTGAGGCAACTAAAACATTTATTTCAAAACAATTTTTAAGCTTATTTCAAAAATGAGGTAACCAAAGAAGTGCTTTCTTTTAAAGCTGTATTGTCTCTCATGGTAAGATTCTTGTTTATATTCCATGTACAAATTGAAACCCTGATTTTTAATGAAAATTATTACTTCATACAGATTTGTTATTTAACTATTTACAGGATAAGCAAGCACATTTTACCATTTCAGCGCAATTCAAATTATATTCCTAAGAAAGGTTTTAAAAACAACAGGTCACTTAGCAATTCTCTCCACCACTTAACCAAAAGCCCCATAATAACTCTGTAAAATGTTATCAATTAATATTAATTAACTATGCATGATATTGCTAACACACATAATCTGTACCACCCAAGGCATTCTCTCCTCCCTCCAAGAGTAATAAGAGCTATATAATACGTTTTTGCATGGAGAAATGCATAACAATTGCATGACTAAGGTGAGAATAGCCTTATAAATCTATGATTTCCTTATTGAAATCTTTTCCTCAGAATCTACTTTTAAAGTGGCAGGAAAAACTATGCCCTTCAAAACTCACTCCATTTGTGAAGAAAAACATTTGTGACTGCTATTTATTTTCTTTTAGTCTATTGTACTTAAATTTGCCCTTAACTTTTCCCCCAAACACTTGACAATTCTATGTGCACATACTTTTATCAAGGTTGATTAATTCAGACAGTCTTCTGTGGACAGGTAATCTTGGTCATTTTATTTGATCTGTTTGCCCAGCTTCATGTATACTGATGTCAGCTGGGACAAGGGGAAGTTTCCAAATGGCTGATAGAGAATCAACTAGTATGGATAAGTCAATCATTTTACAGCTGTAAATACAGATTTTAGCACAGTTTGTGTCTCACCACTGAAGTACATGATGTAATTTTTATAAAAGAAGAAAGATATTACCTGTCTATAACAGTGGAAAGAGCACAACATAAAAACTAGATAATGCTTCTGGGCAGGGGGTGCTGAGGTAAGCATACCTTGGCTTGAGCCAGCAATGTCACTTCGAAAAAATGTCATTTCCTCAGATACATGGAAAAATACAGTAATGATAAAGCAAGAAAGGATGCTTGAAAAGAAAGAGAAGATTTAAAAATGTGCAGTACAAAGGGAAAATAGAAGTATGAAGCCAGAATTTTATCTTCCTTTCACTAGTCATTATAGCCATTTCCAAAATAATTTCAAATAATCCTGTACATAATATTACTTAAATAAGTAACAATTTTTGACACAGGCTGTAATAATTCAAATACTATTATCAGATTACAGCTGTATTAGGATGCTACACCTGTCACTACACTGCAAATCTACCTTCTCCTGGAAAAGGGCATGCTCAAGGAAAACCATTTGTAGGTGTATTGTCACAAGATTTCCCTTTCTGTTCCCATTGCTACCGTTCTTAGCAGCAAATCATTCTTGGCATTCATAAGATATTTCTAAAAGCATTCCACTCCAGTAAAAATACCTTGAAATACATAAAATGTCTTTAGATTTGGTGAGCTTTTGATTCTTCATTTCCAGTGCCAAGAAAATGTAGCCATTACTACAAAGACATGAGGATTAGAGTTGTATAATCATACGCTGTGCTGAAGAGGATGCAGCAGTATTTGGAGACCTATTTTACATGCCACGAGACAGGTGTGAGGACCAATGAAGCACAAGGCTGGGTACAGGCTGAGCTAAGAAACCAAAACAGGAGTTTATTACAATGAAATCAAAGACATCAGAAAAACGTGGAAAAAAAAAAAACATTTCACTGTTTTATTTTATCCACATAGAAAGAAAAAGGAAACGCTTACTTACCAATTTTTTTTTTCTAATTTATATCTTAATGCATATGTGGCACTGAACCGTGGTTTTGTTTTGCTTGGAAATTGCTTAAAATGTTCAGAAATTTAGGCAATTATAGTTAGTGAAAGATGTATCAGCTAACAATCATGCCAGTCAAATACATAGTCTGGCACTGTAAACTGTTTCACAAAGCTGAGACCATGCATTCTGGCTAGCCAGGAATGGGTAATACCTGTAAAAAATTAGCAAAGGTAGGAGCTGGAGTAGACAGTAGATGCTCTTTGCTCCAAAACACACATTACATTGAACATCTTCATAAAAACACTTCGGTTTGTCTCACTATCACAGTACAATTAGTCACACTGAAGTTTGTCTAATATACTCCCTTGCCTGAAAACTTTCAAAAACATTTAGATTTTCTTTTATTTTCATTTCAACCTAGACATGAAAATCATCCAGCATTTTTTTTTTAAAGTTCAAAAGCCAAAGTCAATATTAAATATAGCACACAACAACACAGATTATATGTAGTAGAAAGAAATGAGAAATTAAGTCTTTGGAGATTCCAGGGAGATAAATTTATAGCCAGAATTAAAATGAAAGAAAAACACCCAAGCACGGCATGTTGTATACAAGTATACAGACAGACATTGCAGCTTCTTCCTAGAGACCATCGATGCTAAACACATTCTCATTATTCCTACCTACCCTGTCAACAGTAGACATTTAATGGAAAGTTTCCCCTATGATGGCTCACAAGTCTAAGCAAGCAGGACATTTATTATCTAGGACTACATGTCAGTAAGTATTTGGCCAATTATGTAATGCTAATGCTCCCATTAAGGAAAGAAAGAATTATTGATCTCGAGGTTATCTAATATTTAGGTACCATTAAAATTAAAAGCATGTATTAGTTTTTTGAGCTATTAGAAGTTTTTGAGAGTTTCTAGAGACCTTGTATGCAACTTTCCCTACCACTTTGCTACTGCAGTACTAGAGCTTCTGAAAACAGCATTTTCTCTACCCACACTCTATTCTGTTCTTCACTGCCACTCAGAAAGCTAAGACAACTAATATAAGAAAAAGTCTTCTGATAAGAGACTTTAGTCCTGGAGGAGGTTACTACAACTGCAGGGACACTGGCTATTTTCTGAAGGGAAGCAGCTTGCCAGCACACCCTACCACAGCATGTTCTCTGACCACATTTGTAGGACCCATTAAAAAAAAAAGAAAGGAAACATTAAATATCAAAGTAGGGACTACAGCAGAGAAGGAAAAGATACAAAATCCAGTGAAAATTATATTTATGTCCCTGTAACCGAAAGAAGCACATCTCACGCACACAGGAATGTGTGTCTGACATTAGTTACCAACTCCACAAAACTAGTTTTACTTTCTATTTATTGGTATTGTCATAATATGAAAAATAAATACCATTTGTTAGGAAAGCAGCCGTTACACAAAATTAACAGACATATTCTGCTTCAGGGCATGAATACAAGAAAATTGTCAGACATTAATAATGTAGACAGAGCATTTTCCTGGGAAAATGAGGATCCAATGGAACAACAGATAAATCACACCCAACTGCTCACTGTTTGTTGTTTCACAATCTGTTGTATTTTATCGAATATGACTAGTACAAGTCTGTTACAGCCATAAAAAAACATTAGCGGAAATTAATATGTAAATTACTGTAGAGCTTGTGTGGGATGCCATTTCATTAATTTGAATTCACTGACATGACTGTGTAATCTAAATTTATGAGTTTTTCAACTGCCTCTCCATAGAGAATTTCGCATTTATTGAATTTTGCTTTAGAAGTATTTTATGCATTAAATAATATTAGCATGGCAGTAATGTAAATGAATGACTTGGATTTTATATATATATAATGTATCTGAATATATATATAATGTATATTGAAATATATACATATACACACACCAGGCACTATGCCTGTGAGAAACATACAGTGAAAAAAAATGCATGTAGATATTTCCTTTTAAAAAGCAATGAAAACAAATTACTGGAACAGGGAACAGAAAGTAGTTTTTGAAGTTCTCAGTAAATATTGCTAAAAATTATTTGTTAAAACAAATTCAAATCTTCTTCTTGTTAGTGTAAGGTATTCAGGATGCATAAAACTTCTTGTGTCACCCATCAGATTTGAAGAAGAAAAAAACCAGTCTAAAAAACACCTAAATTTGAACAAGAAGCTTTATCAATGGATTGAGCAGCTTGAAGGTTAAAGCTCCAATATAAACTTTTGTAAAAAGACAAGAAGAAAATACATCAAAATTCTTTACCATTCAACACTTTTTTTAACTAACATCTGGACACAAAGGTTGTAAATGCTTTGCATAATCTTGGCTTTAATATCCTTTAGTTTCCTACATGTATCCAAATAACATACTATCAAAATGTTTCTGAACCAAAACCTGAAAATACAATGCTTCCTTACTGAAGAAAACACAGAAAATGCTACATAAAAGAAATAAAACTTATTTAAAAGACAACAAAAGATTTACTCAATTATGGAGATTTAATTTTTAAAGTGTGAAAACTTCAGGGTTAAAAAATATTTCTGCAGTTGAAAAGATTTATTTTTACTTATTTACAGCATTGTAAAGCCTTATTTTCCTACTGTGATTCTAGATGTTTTGACATCACCTATTTGCCAGTAGGACACACTACTGGGTTAATTATCTTGCAAATATGCAATTATCTTAACATTACTATGCCTCATGAAAGTACTTATCTAGGGGTGTCAATGGTGCAGTTTTACCCCTAGACACTCAGTGTGAAAAAAGACTGAAGACTTGTATCCATACACAAAATGGGGTTTGTGTATCATCTGGCCTTTGAATGTAGAAACCCACTTTGGAATGGGCCTTTTGGGGGTGAGGACAGGGAGGATTTGGTATCAGATTTATGTAATCAAGACACAGTGAGGAATATATTTCCAGCCAGCAGTTAATGTTTCGCACTTGTCAAGTCCCCCTGTCAGCATCCCCCACAGCTCTGCTGACTACCACGAACACCGGTCTGCTCCAAGGTCACTCTGATTCAATGTCACCTCGTAGTGAACATGCTCAGACACAATTAGCATTTCAAAATCATCTTGCAGGGAATTCTGATATCTGTGTCATTTTACTTATAATTGATTACCAGGTAATTATACTCTGGGAATTGGTATGATCTTATCAGTCATAAGCTTGAAACAGTTTGGATGGCAAAGAAGCATACACAGGCATGACACAAAGAAGCAGGCACAGATGCAAGTGTCTGTTACATGAAGTGGCTACAGTTCATTTCTTGCTATCAATTACACGGAGAGAGCATTTTCATATCTTTTATTCCACTGATTTGCTACTAAAGGATTTTTTTTTTCTTTTTTCATTTTTCTTTATACTCAAATTGAGGTAAAGATAGGGTTTATAGTTAAAATATTCTCTCTTTTTGCCTCCTAAACGGTTTCCACTTACTTGCCATTTAGGAAGCTAGCTATTTCATGGTCAAGGGTGCAAAAGCCTTAAAGCAAAATTCTGTATTTCCTCATATGGAACACACATATAAGTTAAACAGCCATTGCATGCCCACAAACCTGCACTAAGGTGTAATTTATAAGAATGGGTAAGAACTACAACAGAAGTCTCTGTTTTGACTTGACCTTGGCATTAAAACAGGTGTTCTGTTCCCCTGAGTAACTGAAGGATAGAGTCCCAGCCTCCAGTTGTTCTGAGACTGAAACCTCTTCATGTCTTTAACTACCATCCTCTATCCTAAGTTTTGCAAAACACAGCAAGCAATTGTCAGTAGACACACATTCCTCAGCAGCACTCAACCTTCTTACCAGACACCTCTTCCTACACTCAAGTCTTCCACAGAAATATTTCCTTTCTGCTATCTCATGTTAAACTGTTCTTTCCTCCTATCCACAAACAGAACAATAGATTTCACAGGTCAGAAGAGCAAAGGGGAAAGATACAGCTCTTCAAATGAACAGAGGAACATCAATGCTATTGCTGTACCTCATGGAAAAAAAATTGTTTGTCTCTGCAGAAATCAGTGCAGAAGTTTTAAAGACCCAATTGCCATGGATCTTGCAAAACCATCTTCTCTGAATTTTTGTAAGCATTGCCTGTTGTGGATATGCAAAGACAACTATTTTTCTACTGAAAAATGAAAAGGCTTTCTCCTGGAAAATAAACAAACACACACATCCTCATCTCAATCAAAACACAGCTAAAAAGATACCTCAAACATAAAAATCTGCTAAACCTTCCCAATGCACTGTTCAGGCTTTGGACATTTTTCATACCACTGGCTAGCAGTTCATTTCTAGGCTGTTTAACTGGTGATAGCCAATACCAATCAGAGTTATTAAGAGAGCAGATATCAAAAGTCATTGCTGAGGACCAATCATGGTGGGTACTGGCTGCTGTGACTCTAAGATGCTTTCCAAGTAAACCTCTGGAAAGTGGCATCTGAACTTTTGCTGCCATGGCTGCCTGTTTTGAGTCTCCAGCAGGGATACCTTGGTACAGGTCAATAACAGAATGGAGTTATTTCAGTAAAAAGTGATGAAGTAGAGGGACATTTAATTTCAGCTCTTTCTTGAGTACCTGTATCATCCTCATTCTGTAGTCAGCACCCAATTTTGCTCTTGGCAATCTGTATATACTTTCCATTTAAACTAAAAAAAAACCCATGTTAATGTTTCTATAATTGTCTGAAACACAGTTCAAAAGTTATTCTTGTTCCCAGAAAGCAAAGAGATGAGGAAATAAAATAAAATCAGTCCCAAGAATTACTTATTTTGCCCATGTCTCACTTTCCCTCTCAGTTGGAATCTTATAATGTGAAGAGCTAAAAAAGCTAATCTTTCAGATATAGAAGTCCATCTTCATATCTGATCCCTCTCCTCCTAAGCTCATTTTTTGCCTGCAGAGTTAAGAACCACAGCTAATGACTTTATAGATTTTCTTCAGAGGGAGAAAAAGTTGTGGTGATGGCTGGTTTTGCTCATGACTTCATCACTCATTCTTCTGCTGAAATCAACAAAAATATGTGATATTATGATTATAAACTGCAACAAGCAATTGATCCCACCTGCTATCAGGTCTTAACAGAGACTCTGCACCATGCTTCACATTGACAATGACATCAAATCCTATCCTTAACAACTCCTAGAAAAACTATACAATCTGTACTGTCACTCACAGACCCATCATATTTGAAAACCATGAGGAAGGAAACCCTACCACACTTGTATTGCATGAAAGAGAATACTCTCACTGAAAAAGTCATAGAATTCACAGAAACCATCATCGAGCCTCCAATTGCTCAACAGTTAAATTTTCTGGGAAATACAACAGATTTCTTACACCAAAGAAAAGTAAAACCATCACTTTGGCCAATCGTGCAACAGCACTTCACCGTCTACCTTCAGCAAGAACAAGGCCAATACTCAGATTTCCTGCCTAAACATAAATTCATTCCCTTCTCACCCATAACTACTTCACTTGCCAACACTGACTGATCCACAGCATGCCAAGTTACAGATGAGACACTAAATGTAGCACCATTTTATTATTCACACAAAATACGCAGAAAAAACTTGGTTTATGAACTCCCTCAAATTTCGTTGAGAAGATTCAATAACCATTACTTCTCCATCAAACTGAATTCAAATACACCTACAGCAGTATCAATTTCTTAGCCACTGTACTCAAGATAAAAAAGAAAACCTACAAGTTACTATCCATAAAAAATGTGCAAACTATCATATCCATCATTATAAAACCAGGTGCTTCTTGAAACACCCCAAGAAAGCTATAAAATACAGTAAGTACTCAGACAACACTAACATTCACCATGTATCGTACTCTCACAATGCCCAGCTCAGCAATCTCAAAACCTTAACGACATAAATGCACCACTCCAGAGAGTGGTCAAATCCTTCACTGAGTCTTCCAAACCTCTCAGTTCTGACTCTGAGGGAGAATCATCTGGGTTTTCTGAGTCTGAGAGCTAAAACATGAGCTCCTAAGGATGCTACAAAAACACAGCAGAGAATACTAGGATTCTGATGCTTTATAATTCTCACTCATCCCTATCGCAGTGCTTTGTATTCATCTCTATGTCCCTGCCTGAAAGGACTTAATTACTCTTGCTTCTTTCCTGGATAACATCCTTTCTCCCTCCTCCAGCCCTGCTCCACAGATACCCACTCTTTTTTTCTTTTAAACTAGGCAGGTCAGTAAACAGGTTAAACTTTTAACAACTTACAGTTGCACTTCAAGACCTCTCCTGCTATTTCAGACTTAAAGAGGCTCACGGGCTCAAAAGGAGGTCTATTTTCCAGTTATTGCAATTAGTCTGGGACATTACCACCGCCTTACAAAACCTGTAAAGCTTTTATTCTTAGAAAATCATAGTTACAATGCTATGAGTCCATTAAAGTATTTGTTGTTAGCATGAAGACTTTTAAGCGCTAATGTCTAGGGAGATAAATAAAATAAAACCATGCAGGGCTTCAAGAAGCCTGATTACAATGTCCTTTTGTCTACAGCAGAAAAAAGTATTTCTACACTGCACATAAAATTAAGATAATTATCTAGCAGTTTAATTTAAGGAAGAACATACAGGCCTCTTCCTGCAGCAACAGAAGCAATTATTTTTGTGGTAAGTTAAATATTAGATTTGGAATGTTTTCAAGCTAAGCATAATAATCTTTTAGCAGCAGTTTACACTAAAGATTCAAGCAGTGTCCTTTTATGCATCTGCAAATTTAAATTCTAATGTGCTAAAACTTCACAGGTATCACAGTATAGAATCGATGTTAACCAGCGTTTAACAGGTATAGTAAGTATACAAAGAGCTTTATTACCAGCAATGCAATTATTAGGTATAATATATATATGTATATACATATATAAAAACATGTAAATTACATGGTATAGAAGTACAGAAAGCACCCTATATACTGATTTTCAATTAGAGGGATATCGCTTTTCTGAAGTATGACCTGTTACTGGTTTCAGCACTTGCTTTCATTAATCCAGAGACACTGCCAGTAGGGTAACAAACTATTGAGATTAGCATGTTAATAATGTTTGTAGTTTTGTATAAGACTATTAAAGTCACATTGTATTTATTTTATTATGCAAGCAAACAATGTTTCTTATACTTTCATAATTTTCATTTGATTGTTTACAAGGGCAGAACCAATTAAGAAACAAGCTTACTAAACCATCCAGAGATCTCAACCATGCAAGAAATTCCAAAGCACACAAGCCATTCTACTTAAACTGAATACTACCATGAGATATCTCACCTACACACCCACCACATCCTTTGAAATAATCCTTCCCCCCTAAAAAAAACCAAGCACATTAATTCAGCCATATGATAGCTCTGTATGAAGTGTATGTGTGCTACACACAAAGTGTAGCACTATAAAGTGCTACAAACATTTCGTTTTAATATACAAAACCTACACAGAGTTTAGAAAACATAGCTTTATACATTTAATACTAAAAAGTATAAATGATTTAAAGTGGAGAAATTGAGAGATCTAATATTAGAATACCTCCTCACATAAATTGCTTAGTCCAGAATACATTTAATGAAATAAAAAAGCTTTAGTTACTTCAGATATTTTAGTCATCAGTTACTGGTCAGCATCATTTCCCATTTTACTTTCCATGTTTTGCACATAACAATTATCTCCAGGGTGATAACTTAGCATACTGTTCAAAACCTCAACCTTGGAAAGCAGATAAGTTTTAGCGGAGAGGCATCAGATTGATTTTTATGTTCATTTGATTTAAAAACAAAAATATCCTGAAGTTACTGTTTTCAAAGTCCTTGTTATGCCTTCCAGAATTCTTCACAGGCCATTAAATCCATAATGTGGATTATTGTCTTTGGGTATTAAAAGCAAACTATAAAACAATGCTATTTTATTTACCAAGGTAGAACCCACACTAATTTTCTTCAACAAATTTTCACAAGATTTTGGTATGTCATTTTAATATTTTTTAAATAGCTAGATTATCCTGACAAACCTAACAGCCCAGAGACAGCCATCACACTCCAGCACTTCAATAATAATCCATGAAATGAAACATATTGATTCAATGGAATACAACTCATTATGGTCTGTTAAATTCAAGAGAGGGAAAATATATACACAGAGAGAAATACAGCAGAAATGGCCTAAAAAGGAAGATAATGTTGGTACACAAATTTTCAAAGGAAAGGGTACAAAGAGATTATATCTAGAAATGAAGCTACTCTAGTAAATGAGGCTTTCCAAAGCGAAAGTAAACACATTGATCTGTTAAAATACTTGGAAAAACTATCATGGGGAGGGGTTTGAAACAGTGTAGCTTTGGAAAATCTAATTGTTCTCATACACGCTTTCATTCTGCTCAGTTTCACAGTGTCTTCTACCTGAGACAAGCCCACCTGGCAGATGGACAGTCTCAAACGTTACCAACCATGTAACTAAAAATCTCTTACACACCTCTGCACCTCTATCAAAGTGGACAGATTTGGCAACTTGCACCACAAGCTATTAAACCACAACTTACCTTATTCTTGGGAAATTAAAGGGATTTCATTGAAACAGTTTAGTAGGTAGACTTTTTGGAAGAAAGATGACTTCTAGATTTTCTCAGTTTATTATTTACAGAATAGATACAAGGTAACTTCCAATGATAACACCTGACTAAAGACTGGACCTAAGCCCATCAAAGTTGCCACAGCAGAAGTGGGCATTACAAACTGTTGCTTCTGAGAGCAAAAGAGACTCACAGCTGCTATTAAGACTCTATCATTCTCCAAAAATTCCCTACTTGCTCTCTTCCAATTACACACACGGTCTACCCAGCATCATACCCCACACAGCCTTCACATGGCCCTTCTCTTCCTTGTAAATAAGTAGCAGTTCTTTTGCATATCTCAAAATAGTTTCTTGGCAGAGATTATGACCCCAGGATCTATCCAAGGTGGTAGTAGCATGGATCCTGAAATTCTAAATGATTTCACAGGATATAAAATGTTGATCTGAAATTTAGCTTTTAACCATTAGATATATGCTGAATATTTGAATCCAGCAACATTCAGCTCTTAGACACAATATATTTACCAAGTTTAAAAAAAAAAAAAAAAAAAAAAAATTTCCAAGATGAATATTCTTCCAGCAGCATCATTTTAATATTGCCAGGGAAAAAGCTGATTTCTCTGAGAACTTCTATCTATTTTTACACATTACTCAAGACTAATTAACCTCATGCAACCATACACAATTTAATTAGATTACACATTTTTAAAAGCTTCTATCAGGGACCACATGCTTCTAATGTGGTTTGTTGGGTTTTTTTTTTTTAAGGTGGTCTACAAATAAAAGCGCGATTTCTATGGTTTTATTAATTATGGCAATACTGTATTACAAAACTTTATACATTTTCAAACAAAGGTCTACAATCCTTTACTAAGTATGTGAATTAAAAAGCATTTTTCTCAGTAAATAGAAAATTTAAATACAAAACTCAGGCAGTTTTCAATAGGAATAAAATTAAGACAATATACCATTCTTAAATGTATTTCCTCTATCATCCAAAAAGATACTTAGTTGACATTTTTCAAGTACTGATCAATACCCCAAAGACAAAAACTGTTGGATTTTCTCATTTCTCAGTCACTTTTTCCAAAGAATTTAACACGAGTGTATCAAAGCAAACTAAAGTTTAAATAAACCCCTTTATGTTATTTTAAAACATTGTATTTATGTCTAAAATATTCCAAAATGTTTTTAAACTTTATTTTCCCAACGTATTTCATTCTTTATTAAAATATTCTTATTTTTAATAGAGAAAGATAAAGTAACAAAAAAAAAAGTTGAGAGGAAACTACAGGACAATTTCTTTAACGATTAGGAATATTCAGATTTATTTTTTTTTCATAATATTTAACATGATCACTTGTTTCAGGCAGTTCCTGGCTAAAGCAAGAAAAAGAATTGCAGGAACTATTTTGAAAGGCTTTCCAGGCAGAACTTTTTTTTCAACAGAGAGGACAAAAGGATCTCTTTTCCTCTAATCAGAGGGAGCACTAACCCTTCTCCAGCTAGTGGGGATCTCAACAGCATGTATAACTTATAATATTGTACCTGTGACTTTCTGACTCTAAATGTAATTTAAAGAGAACATTCAGCAAAGTAAGAAGGACATACGTATTCAGAAATATAGTTCAAAGAGCACTACCTACTGCATCAGCAATTTAGACACGAAAGATTGAGCAGTTTTGGACATAGTTAACATCAGCCCCAATATATCCAGAAGCAAGAAACCTAATTCACAGCTTGTATGAACCAGTACAGCTCCATTAATGTCAGTGATAAGAGGCCAATTTGCATGACCTGAGAGCCTGGCACAAATCTGTCAGAGCTTTTCAAGCTTTAGTTTTTGACACACAACCAGCTCTCAGAAGAGATGAGTTGACTCAAACATTACAACTGTAATGGTAGATATCCCTTACGAGTATACAGATTTCAAAAATTAGTTCAAGTGCTAGGGTTCTATAATCTGTGGCTTAAAGATAATACACAAAGTACTTATAAAATACAACCTCATCAAAATGAAACAGTGTACAAAAAAAAAAACAAAGAGCTTTTTCTTTTTTAAACTAACAGCAGTTTGTACATACGCAACTTCCCATTTCCTTGGGTACTCACAGAGAGAAATTTAAAAAGTAAGACCAAGGGAGACAAGGCACCACATTGATTTTAAGTCCAGCATTTAAACATTTCTCATATTCAAGAAGCCCTGCAGGCACCTCACTTCACTCAGTGCCTAGGATTATGTTGCTAAAGCTTGCAGAAGGAAAGAAACCTTAATACCAGAATACCCTAGGGCTCTGTAGTCATGGCATACTCCTGGGTACCCAATCCCCTCTGTCAGAGAAACCATGAGCCACAGCCCACCCCAGACGCCCCAAGGCAGAGGGGACATTCATAAAAGAGGAAAGCAGTATTAAACACTCCCTCTTTACCCATCCTTCTATTTTCAAAAGGAGAACTTTTCTTTAAAAAAAAATGAAAAGTTTAAGGCAGAATCTTAGGATCTTGAGAAGACACAGATGCTGCTTTACTATTTAGACTAGATGCCCAAATTCCCAGGAGTTAAAGGCTTATGCGATTACTGACCAATTTAAATCCTTGCCTACCTGCTGTGCCAGAATTTCATATCTCAATGCTGGCCCTTCTTTACATACAGTGAATATAAAAATCGGGTATTTAATTTCACTTGGCAAAGGGTATCTAAAGATTGTAATTTAAATGCACATTATAATGCTTCAATCATTGTCTGAATCTAAGTTAGGTCTTGTAAAGATCTGAATATAGACTTGAACATTCTGGAATATATTCTTTTTTTCACTGACATGCTCCCCTGGCCTTTTTAAAAAACTGTATCTGAAATTTTCTATTGAAATGGAATTTAATCACAAGGCACATTTATATGCCTTACACTGGTGACCGGATTATTAACCTAAAATATTAATCAGAAAGCAATACCTCACAGTTCTTCTGACATGACAGAGCCCCAGATTGAGCCTCCTATCTCAAGCAGGAACTGGAAAATTGCTGAAGCGCTTACATGTCTCAAAAGTACTTCAAAATTCAAGGGCTCAAGGACAAGGAAAAGCCTTCCCAACACCCCAGCCCATCCCTGAAAGTCCTAAGCAACAAACACTCCAAAGATAACTACAAGCAGTATTGCACAGAATGATAGGATTGTAGAATCATTTTGGCTGGAAAAGACCTTTAAGATCGTCAAGTCCACCACTAAATCATGTCCCCAAGCACCATAACTGCACATCTCTTAAATACCTCCAGGGACAGTGACTCAACCTCTTACCTGGGCAACCTGTTCTAATGACTGACAACCCTTTCAGTGAAAAAGTTGTTCCTAATTTTCCTCTTGCCATATCACTTGTTACTTGGAAGAAGAGACCAACATGCACTTCTCTACAGCCTCCTTGGAGGTAGTTGTAGAGAGCAATAAGGCCTCCCCTCAGCCTCCTCTTCTCCAGAATACACCACCCCAGTTCCCTCAACTGCTCCTCATGAGACTTGCTCTTTAAACCCTTCACCAACTTTCTTTGGAGACACTCCAGCACTTCAGTGTCTTCTGTGTAATATCTATAACCTGTGTCTTGGACCAATACAGATAAATTAGAAGTATATTGGTTCTTGGATCAGATTAACAGCTGGATTTTGGGCAGAAATAATGTGTGTGGGTTCTATATAATATTGAAAGGCTAGAATAAGGCTTATAGCTTGGGAAGTGATGTGCATAACTGTTTATCATTAAACAACAGATAAATTACTGCAACGAATTCCCATATAACTGATTCATATGCAACATTAAGACGCCCTTCAATTGGCTTTACTTATATATTTTTCCTAGATAACTCTCCACAACAACAACAACAACAACAACAACAACAACAACAACAAATGGCTTGAAGAAACATAACTACTGATTCTACCTGACAGAATCAGAGGCATCCCAAGTGGTGGTGTATGCTATACTTAACTAGGCAGCAGAATGAAGTTTAGAAGTTACCCAGAGTTATGTGTTGTACAAACACGTAGAAATCAGAGATCATTATCAAAGGGAGCCAGCATTTTAAAGTTTCCTTAATTTCCTGTGGCAATAAGGTACATTACATTCTTAGTGCCTGCTTTAATCAACAGAATTTTTTCTAAAAATGTGATGTGCATAAATTGTTTTTCTATCCTGCTTACAAGGCAGCACAAATACAGTCAAAACCATAACTCCAAAACATACTGATTCACATTCTAATAAAGGTTTAGCTCTGACTTACTGCATTTTCTGTGATTTCCATATCATCAAACTCATAAGATAATGAAGACAGTGCATTTATAAAAGGACTAATGTGCTGATTCTATCTGAAATCTTTTATCCTCACACATTTCAGGATATGCAGTAAGCCCTTTAAAAAAAAATCAGCCTTCATTATCACTCCTTACTGGCAAGCAAAGCAGCAGCAGAAGATAAAAGATATCATCATACCAAGAGCAATAGTAAACAAGTATCACCTCCTGAGAAGTTCTCTTTCGTCCAAGTTCCTGTTTCTTTCCTTCTTCATTATATGTAAGAAGACCTCAGTAATGAGCAAGCACTGGCTGCAAAATAAGCCTGACTGAATATCTGAAATTTTCTTTTATTAAAATAATAGCTGTTTAGATTGTTAGAAGCATAGTTGAAAAACAGTTTACTTATGATTCATTGTCACTTCTTATTCACTAATTCAGCTAATATGAATTTAAAACATAAGATTTAATTGTGCCGTGTGAACTTTCTGAACAAATACTCAAAGCTCCCACAATCAGAATATTCCCTAAATATATGGAGAAGACACTGAAAATGTCCTTGAACTGGCACGCATAACATGGTATGTTCTTTAGTAGTTTACATTTTAATGTTATCAGTAAACAAAAATATTTAGTGAATCTGTTTACATGCGGCATTACCATATCCCTATAAATCCATAATCCTGCTTTTAAAGAAATTAATATAAACTTCATTCACAATAGAGATCTTTATACTATAGTTACTTTGGCTTCATGGATGTTTTGTAAACAATTTCTAAACCACACAGGGATTTACCTCAACTGACTTTAAGCATCTGAAGTCAACACATAGTTTACGCTAGAGATCTAAATCCCCTCTTCAGTCAGCAAAGGAAAAGAGATATACCTTTGAAATTATTCATGCAGCTTTACTTAGCAATCTTACAGGTGGTGATTTAACCCCTGAAGGTGTTGTTTCCCCTCTGTTAAGTATTGCAGGAGCCTAGACAACTACTTCTAGATGCCTAGATGGACCCATCTTTAATGATCAGAATGTCATTGCCTCTAATACATCAGCTAAGAAAAACTTCTAATTATTTGAATACTGATTGCCACTGGCTCTGAAAAGGCTCAGCAAATAAGATAACATAGAATGATTTATCTAGTGCCCCAGTAATGCCTGGAAACACAGAGATTATTACAAGAAATATGCTTATATCTTTTATTTCTTTTAGACCCTACTTTCAAGATCTTTGATACCTACATTCTCTTCTTCAGTATGCCATCGTGCAAACATTAATATATAAATTCTCTTCTACAAAGCAGTGGGTGCCTGTCATCTGAGATTGGAATTGCTGCCTTACATCTGAGTAGAGATACTGTGATGGGAAAAGCAAAGTATTTGGGGCAGAGAGTTTTACAGACAGAACATGAGTCAGCATTGTAATGTTGGTTTTAAAAATAAACATGTGAGAAACCTTAACAAGGATAATTTGGGACATACCGGGGGAACAAGAAGACCGTGGGATATAATTGCTTACATATTTGACAGACATAAATAAAAGGATAAACTATGTGAAACACAAAGGAAGACAGTGACAATGAAAGACAGAAGGGAAGAAAGCTCTCCAGAATGTACTACATTGCAACATCGTCATTAGACATCGTGTCATGATTGTGAGAATGAAGGTACCATCCATGCCTAAACTCGGGTAAGTAGTATATTACTAGCAAAAATAATCTAGGCCAAGTCCAGGCTGGGTGAGGCTTTGAACAACCTGGTCTAGTGTAAGATGTCCCTGCTAATTGCAGGTGGATAGAACCAGATGATCTTTAAGGTCCCTTTCCAACTCAAACCATTCTGTGATTCTGTAATGCATGGAGCAATTTTTCCACTGTATTCAGTACTGTAATTACTTAGGTGAAACATTCTGTTCTATTTCGATGTTACAATTCTGAAAAAAATTGGACAAACTGCAGAGAATCCAGAAGTCCAGAGAAAAGCAGTAAGAACAATCAGAGGTCTATAAATACATGGGGAAGATACAGAATTTGAGTTTGGCTAATATAACGAGATGATTGAAGAGAATGTCTTGAAGTCAAGACTCGAGGTTTTCAAATAATCACAAAGGTACTTTAAAGGATAGGGTAATAAACAGTTCTTCATTTCCATCCTGGATCAGATAAAAAGCAGTGGGCTGAAATGGCACCAGTGGACATTAAGACAAGAAACTAAGAAAAAAATACATTTGTGATACATTATGGTTAAGTGAGGTCTGAAACAGGATGCCTAGGGAGCTAAGGGGTTGTTAAAACTGAGTATTTTTGAAGTAATGTAAAGCAGTAGTTTACAAACCAGCATAAGCACTGGCCAGATGCCCTAGTTCAGCCCCAGGTGGAAGCTGAACACCCTAGGCTGTTCACTCCCCTCCGTCCCTGGAGGGACTGGGAGGAGAATGGACAAAGGCAAACTGCAGGCACGGGGAGGGGAAACAACAACAGGACTTGTGACAGAATACACAAATGGTGATAATATAAAGCACTTTGCACACCCTAAGACTGACTGGATGCTCAGCCAGCACTCAGACCATCCTGGAGCTGTGTGGACCTGTCTCTCCCTGACCAACTCCTTTTAGGGGGCATGACATCATGTGACAAGGAAATACCCTTGGACCAGCTCAGCTCACCTGTGCTGCCTTCTTGTGATAATTAACTCTGTCTTATTGGAACAAGGACACCAGGTCAGATCACTTTCAAAGAATCACAGAATGCTTTGGGTTGGAAGGAACCTGAAAGATCATCTAGTTCTAACCCCCCTGCCATGGGCAGGGACACCCTCTAATAGACCAGGTTGTCCAAAGCCCCATCCAACCTGGCCTTGAACACTGCCAGGGAGGGGTCAGCCACAGCTTCTCTGGGCAACCCGTGTCAGTGACTCAGCACCCTCAGAGGGAAAAATTTCTTCCTAGTATCTAAGCTTAAGAACCCCTTCCTCAACTTAAAGCCATTATCCCTTGTCCTATCACTACCTGGCCTTGTAAACAGTCTCTCTTCTTGTAGTACCTTTTAGATACTGGAAAGCTGCTTCCCAGAGCCTTCTCTTCTACAGGTTGAACAAGCCCAACTCTCTCAGCCTGTCTTCACAGGAGAGGTGCTCCAGCCCCCGATCATCTTTGTGGCTCTCCTCTGGACTCACTCCAACAGAAGTATGTCTTTCTTGTCCTGAGGCCCTAGAGCTGGATGCCGTACTCCAGGTGGTGTCTCTCAAGAGTTGAGAGTACACATCGCTGGGTTCTGTTTGGTTTGTTGTCCACCAACAGTCATTTTCCTCAGGCTGCTCTCAAATTTTATATCATCCCATCAGCTCACATCATCACCATAAGGCGTCAGGCATCACAGCTTCTAGAAACAACCCCGTCTTGTTAGTGTCTTGGGTTTTTTTCATGTCCTTTCTCTCATTCAAAAAAGAATTAGTGTCTGTTATGCCTCAGCAGTGTAGAAGCTTCAACGTATAAGGAGTCCTTTGGACTTAGTGAGGCACACCTCACAGGTTCAGTAATGTTTAATTATATGTTCTCTCAACATCTCCAGACACGTTTTGCTAAAAATCTATCAATGCATTCCCACTGATGGGATGACCTTTCTTTCCCAAGCCCCCTTGTGGCTGGAAATTGAAGAAAACAGGTTTTCCTCAGACGTGCATCAATATATTTGATTGATGGTAGCCTATCTACTGAATTTTATATGCAAAACTTCCATACAAAATCTGAAAGCATCTGTAATATGTCACACAAAATTGCAGGCCTCTTCAGGCCATCCGTATATAAAAGTCTGTTTAGATTTCCAAGCCTTTTAATAACTGCCAGAGCTTCCTATACTTCAGTTAATTAAATTAATTCTTTCATATTAAGATCAGGAAGCCTTCACAGCCATTCTTTATCTTCATTATGTGCTTGTCTTCACTGATGCATATCCTTAATTGTGAAGCAACTGATTATATGAAGCAAATACCTAACTTCAGAAACATCTAGGTAGCCACACTTATAGTTTTGTTTACTTTATCTTGAGATTATGTATTTGGGGAACTTGATTAGTCAACCAGTGGCAGGTGTAATTCATTCTGAGTAACACACAATGCTAGTAACAGATGCTCAGGTAAGAATCAGACAGTGTTTTAGGAAGACATTCTTCTAGGTATAATCAGAAACAACATAAAATGTTTTAACAGTCAAAAAAATAATCCTTCTTTGGAGAATACAGACCTAGGGATGTGAACAATGATTAGAATTAAGCTTGTCCTTTTTTCAGCAAGGAACAGAAGCTCTATGCATGAGTTAAATCATAGAAGTATCCTCCTGGTTTTGGCTATGGTCTCAAATAAAGGGACACTAATCTGTCATAAATATAAAAATATGTCTTTTCTGAATTACTGTGTGCTATATCTTCAC
This sequence comes from Porphyrio hochstetteri, assembly GCA_020800305.1. NCBI lineage: Eukaryota > Metazoa > Chordata > Aves > Gruiformes > Rallidae > Porphyrio > Porphyrio hochstetteri. Next base: position 39,680,018 of record CM036905.1, read on the forward strand.
AACATTGACTACTTAGTGCAGATTGAGCTTTACATAATGCTACTTATATGCTACACGTGGCTCAAATATGAAAGAAAATAAGACTCCTGCTTCAAAGAACCATTACAGAGGTTCCATCACCACATCTCATCTCTGTAGTGTAGTGGGATGATTTTAAGTAACTAATTCATTTTCTTGAAGATTCTTTGAAGTCAAGAAATGCTAACAGTTCATTGAGTAATCAGTCCTCAGATTCAAAACTTCCTGCAACCAGAATCACAAAGTCAAGAGTTTCCTGTATCTTCCTTTGAAGAGTCTTACGTTGTTCCCTTTCCATAATGATACAATCACTTTTATCCCCTGCACCAGTGCAACTGTCTGCAAGGCTATCAGTTTACCATGGGTAAAGCACTTACAGGTAGGTTAGCAAACAGAATCCAAGACCTCATAATGGGCAGCCACAGATTAGCTGCTAAACTACAAATTGAGATTTAAAACACAAACAAAAACGTTCCTCTTTGTGGATACAATTCAACTGGTGGATGGGAAAGGAGGGGGAAATGTCATCCCCCTGCTGAAGTCAAATCACAGAAGCCCACACTTTTTCATACAGACATTTCATCAGTGTGTTCAATCTAGCTGAAAACACAGATTTTTTTTCAAATTCTTATCTCAATTTAAAGTCAAGGAACACAGAGAGACAAATGTGATACAGTCAATATTAAAATAGATACAGTAAAGCACACAAATTTTATGTTTTCCATAACTAATAATTTCTGGTATCTTTTATAAAAAAGGATAGACTCTGATTCACTTAGTATCAAAATTACCAGCAACTGCTGTTCTGACTTGAAACCATTTTAGTTTTGCCTAAAAGATGAAAATGTAACTGAAAAGGCATCCCACTGGCTTCCACAGCCATGATATCTGTTAGGCTAAACTGTTCTGCACAGATTAAGCCTGTGCCTGCATTTGCATACCCAAAAAGAAAAGCTGGGGACCATAACTTCAGGTATAGAACTGCTGCCTTGACCTCTATCCTATCCCTTTGTTTCTGTATTCAGACAACACAGCCAACTACCAAAGATTACCATGAAACAATGCTTCAAAGCACAGCCATTCCTGCAGGTCCCATTCAATGTCCACTGAGAGAGAGGGAGACGGTTTTGAGATCTGTCCATGCTCCAGAAATCCCTGGATGTGCCTGCTGCCTCCTGGGGACATTAGCAACCAAACTAATTTTGTCTTTCCAATAGTCTTACTCACCCTTGTGGACCAGTTCCACACATTGCCAGAAACAGAGGGGGAAAAAAAAAAAGAAAAAAGATTCAGAGATTCAGTGTATTTTTTTATCCCAACACAGAACCAAAGCCTCATGATGGATTAAAAAGAAGTTCATTACAGTTAAAAAATAGGACAATTTTAGTAACCTTCTTAAATTGATGTGCTAATATATTACACACATTTTGGGGGAAATGGGGAATATTTTTCTGTTATCTTTTGTTCTTCATCATCCCATTGATTTTACAGGTACCAATGATCAAAAATATTTGCCTTGGATAAAATATCACATTGATTGACCCAGTATGGCAGCATTTCACTTATATTGACAGCTGAGACATTTACCACTAGCCGTAATGGCATCCTCTAAATTTTAGTATCATGGATGTTTTACGAGTACAGAGATATAAAGAAGTTAAAGTAGGCACACACTATGAGACACACACCGCCATAGAACTTTGTAAAAGAAATATTAATACTGATATGAACAGAGAATCAATGGGAATGCAGAGGATTGGAGGAGATAACAAAAAGGAATAACAAAAGAAGGCCTATATGAATGCATGCATTGGTGGAAATGACATTAATAGGCCTTAAAGAAACTCCATGCAACTTCATTGCACACAGCAATTAGAAAAACAAAGGTGAGGTTAAAAGGAAGGATAGTCTACTGCTGATTAAATCAAAGATCTACAGGGTCAAACCATTTTAAAATGATGGTGGAAGAAATGGGGATGGAGTCACCCAGGTAAAGAGAGAAGAGTGTGTACAGCCTAAGGACTCAGAGAAGTGGGGTATGATGGAGAGGCAAAAGATCACAACTGCTGTCAGCTCCTGAAGGGTACAAAAGAGTACAAAAGGCTAATCCAGTACACAGTCATCAACCTAAGAAACAGCAGCATGCATGATGAGGACTCAGGAGTTATGGTCAGCTTTAGTATAAATATGACTGTAGTACAGGTGTACCTAAACTAAACCGAAAAACATTAAAGAAAAATCAAATAATATTTATGGTTTAAAATATTCTTTCATGGCTACCAATGAGAGTAGCTGATGACTCATGAATCCACATTAACAATATTAATCTTTATTTGTTTCCTGTCTCTTTTTACTTGACCTTTTAAAACCACATGTAATGTATACTCCTTTCGAAGAGGTATACAGACATCGTATGCTGGTGGACAGACTGCACACAAATCATTTACTTGAAATGAAGCCTTCCGGTTGAATTTCAAAGTCCTGAACTCCTATGTTACTGCACCGTGCTAATTAAAATGACTTTTAAAATCCTTATGAGCACATCTTCGGCCAACTCTCTTATTAATTTTTAAACCTATAATGCTAAGGTATGCTTACAGCAAGATATTTTAAAAATTGTATTTCATCTAAAATTGGAATTTGAAGCTTGGTAGATGGGGGTAGAAGAAGGGAAAAGTCAGTCATGAGGTTTTCTTCGGAGTTGGTGGTACAGCTCCAAAGCAACCCATGCTCACAACATCTCCATTCAGTCCTTCCCTTGGAGGAAGTTAGCTCTATCCGTCCTTGCAGAAAGACTGAATACCCAGGTGGTAACACCCCATTCACTCAATGAACTCTTGGCAGATCCAACTGTATTTCACATCCTGCTAGAGGATTCCATTCCAGAGTACATCAATGCTTTCAAATGGCAGAGAACAGGTTGTGGATTAAAAAATCCCTACTTCTGCATTTTCTAACACAACAAAGAGGAAAAGTATTAAGATACCAGATGATACTTATCCTTGGCTTTTGCACTTCTTTACAAGTTTTGTAGATCCCTTTTCTCCTGGTTTCCCATGCCATAGAGTTCTAGCAAAGACAGACTGTGCTTTGGCTCTTACTTTCAACCAGCATTTTCAGTTTAAAAATTAGTCTCTCAAAAGACACTTTGTACTGTTACACCTGCCCTTATAAAGCTGTTTGATTCCTGTCTCCAGGAATGCCAGTGGTAGACTTTCAGCAGTACATTTACTGTCAAAACAGGAAGTGAACACATGCCATTTCCTGACCCTTTTTCATTTGTGTTTCCTCAGACAGGAATTACCCACCAGAAAGAATGAGGGCACCCCACTGAACCAGTTGTCTTGCCATTTTCCAACAGAGAGAGAAACAAAATACTGAACAGCGGCAACAAAACGTGTTTTGGGGTTTTCTTCACAATACCTGATTAGAAGTAGAAACTCAATTCCACAGACAAGTTGTGCAAAGATGCACTGCCTAAATACAAAAGCAGGTAAGAAATTTTCACATCTAGAACATAGCTGTTTCAGTGCATCAGTTATCCACAGTTCTTAAAAGACAGAAAAGGAAAACTTGTTTTTGCAACTAAACTAAATGAGGAGGGGATGACTCTTCAAACAAGTAATTTTCCAAACACTAATTTTCTCTTAAATACTTTAAAGAATAAGAATGGCCATACTGAACCTAATCAAAGATCTTACCTATCTCAGTATCCCACCTCCGAAGCAGTTAGAAAAAAAAGTGCTTTCACAAGATTTTAAGACAGGGAAAACCTCTATCATGCTTCCCTGCCCCTTAACCCCACAGTCTCCCAGCCTCCAACTATTTTTATCTCAATGAATTTCTGAGCCAGGTGTTGTTTTCCTAAAACTCCATTCAATCTGTAAAACATAAATCAAGTGTGGTGTTTCATCACACTGATGTCTTGTCATACTGATTTCATCCTCCATCTCAGAAGATGGAAAACTTTCACTGTCTTAAGCCAAAAAAACATCCAAAGGAAAAGTCATTTACTGGTGGGTTTTTGTGTACTCACAACAGCAATTTTCATGTAATGAGAAAGTATTTTAGGTCTCAGAATTAACAGCTTTATTCAGAATTAACTTCACAGAAAATTATCAGTTTCCATCTGGAAAAAAACCCTGGAGCAGTTATATGTTTCAATAGGTGATCAAAATAAATACAAAAATTAAGGATGAATACAAAACTTCAGGCTTTAATCATCTCCTTTGCAGATCTGACAGTAATCATAACCGTAACATAAATAATTTGTGTATATGGGGATATAAAAAAAGCACTGATGAGATCCACTATTAGAGTAAAGTATTTTGGTTGCACTTCATTTAAAGTCCAGGCTGAAGCACGTCTCAGCCTATACAGGATCATTTTATATCTGGACATCAGAAGCATATTCTGTGGTCCACTGCTCTGCAATAAACAGATGTTTGAATATACCCTATGCTACAGATAACATTAAATTTGCCTCTTGGGATTTACAGGACATTGGTTCCTAATGAGCAAATTTAATACTAGGGCAAAATACAGAATATGTGAGATAAGACACATAGAAAATAATGCTAAAGAGTATGATTATCCATGCATCTTTAACTATACTTAACATTTATTATGGACTAAAACCATACCAAGAAGCAAGAATTACACAGTGTGTCTCACTATTATGTGTTATAGAGCACCAGTTATGTATAAAGGAAAAAAAAATTGCCCACTCTGGTATTTTCTTTGGAGAAAAAAAACCCCCACATTTTAAATTATACATGAAATTAACTTCATGGTCATAAAGTTAAAATTAAATATATGTAAGAGGATCAGGAATAAAAAATACTCTAAGCTTTTCATCAGGAATAGAGAAAAACAGGGTCCTGTTAGACTACATATTGTAAGAAAGTAAGTGAATCCCTGAGCTTGGAGTAATGTTCGTAGTCCACCTGAGGCACCAGCAAGACACAGCAGAATTTAATTTGTCCTTCCTTGACATCCTGTTCAAGCAGCCCTTCAGCCTTTTTCCAGTCTGCAGAATCAAGGATATAACCCAAACTAGGGTTTTTTCTGTAGTTTTCCATGCATTTTAAAATAGCATTTGTAGTTTTATGGATTTTCTACAATAGTTGCATGCCAGTTTTAGTTTATCTAAGGTAGAAATATTGCAGGAATTCAATGTTATTGTTTAAGATGGATTTTTTTTTTCCCAGAGCCACACCAGTAAATACGTAACTTAGGAAGAGTTTCATATTATTTTAGACTGCAAGCAACAGGTGATTATGATTGAGAATAATACACAGATACAGACTGTACCACAGAATCAGAAAACACACCAAGCACCCAGTTTCATAACAAATAACACTTTTTCAACTTTGGGCTTCCAGAGAAAAAATATTGCTTACAGACCTTATAATTTCTTATTTGTTAGATGGGTTTATGAAATTCAAATATTAAAGCAAATTATTTCTATACATGGAGCATGAACGCATATTAAAGTCTAATACATAGTCATGTCAACAATATTTTAGCTATCTTTGATTAATTTAGTATTTTATTACATTTTTTGCTATATAGTCTAAGCAAGTGAAGAATGACAAGTCTACCTCGTATTTGTCAGAACTATCATACATCCATTATGCACCATTTCGTGCTTTGCAGGTTTATGTCTTTTGAGAAAGCTGCTACACAGCTCCTCAGCATATCCCACTTGATTTATTAATATAAAGCAGAATGTGATTAGACTACCACATCTCAGTGAAGTGATGTTCACGTACATTAGCAGTAGTTCCATTTCAATAAAATGGAAGTTGACATGACAGCATTCCTTCCGTCATGTCAAAAAGCGTCTTTCATATCTGCACATATTACTGTTTTACACTCTCACCTACTACATCTGTAAAGCACTCTCTGTGTCACTTTTCTGCAGGAATCCAAGCATTTTCAAGTGTGATTAATGTGAATGCAGCATGCAAGGCTGACTATAGTCATTTGTGTGCCAGCATCATTGCTGGTATATTGCTCTGTAGCCTGGATCTCCAAGGCTGCTGTGATTAGATTTGAGTTCAGAAAAATCTGGTTTATAATCTAAATTTATTTGGCATTTCTTCACCGAGGTAATACTCAGAAATCTTGCATTGTTCTTAATGATGACTACTGTAACACAAATATCCTCTGCTAGGAGCTTAGGGAACAACGCCATGCATTGATATAATGAAGTTGTAAACCAGAGTGCAGCATTTCAGTGGGGAACTAAAACTAAAAACAAGGACAACTTTTTAGTTATTTCTATTTAAGTACAATTTAAAACTCACGTTGAAGCCCCCCCTGCTGAGGAAAGAATATGCTGATTTTTGGTCTATTCTCAATAACCACCTGTAGGGAAAAAAGTTCTTTTGCCTTCAGATTGGCCATTATAGACTGCAGTCAATTAGATTCTGTGACTAGGTAGGAACACGAGACACATTTAGTCAGGAAATACTAGAGTGGCAAATGAATATTCATTGCTATCTGATTTCAAACCTTATTGTTCTGACCTCATAACCACAATTAGAAGACAAGCAAGCAAGAGGAAATATCTAGTACAGGTCACTGAAAGGGTCTTTGTGGACTGTGGCCAAACAGAATCAGTACAGGGCAGCCTCACCATTTGCCAGGGACTGATCCCACGTGCACTGGAAAAGGGTGAAGCTCCAGCACCTGCAATACACTGATGACATCATTGTGTGGGGCAACATAGTAGAAATTTTGGAGAAAGGGAAGAAAATAATCCAAATTCTTCTGAAAGCCAGTTTCACTTTGAAACAGAGTAAGGTCAAGGGACCTGCACAGGAGATCCAGTTTTTAGGAATAAAGTAATAAGATGGATTTTGTCAGATCCCAATGGATGTAATTAACAAAACAGCAGCTAGGTCTCCACCAACAAAGAGGAAACACAAGCTTTCTCATGCCTTGTGGGTTCCTGGAGGATGCATATCCCAAATTACAGTCTGATTGCAAGCCCTCTTTATCAAGTGACCTGGAAGAAGAATTTTAAATGGGGCCTTGAGCAATGACAAGCCTTTGAACAAATCAAACAGGAGACAGTTCACGCAGTAGCCCTTAGGCCAGTCCAGGCAGGACCAAATGTAAAAAAAATGCGCTCTACACCACAGCTAGAGGCCTACCTGGAGTCTCTGGCAGAAAGCACCAGGGGAGACTCAAGGTCAATCCCTAGGATTCCTAGGATTTTGGAGTCACGGATATAGGGGATTTGAGGCCAGCTGTACCCCAACTAAAAAAAAAAAAATATTGGTATTTATACAGTGGTGAAAGTAGTTAGATAAAATGCCGGTTTTGAGAGCTGTATACCTGCCCTCTTGTAATCTTCCAAGCCATAAAACTCAAGGTATTTTAGAACTGCAGAATGATACCAGTTGAAAGAGACATTAGGAGGTCTCTGCTCAAAGTAGACTCAGTCTTTCAGGACTTTATTCAGTGGGGAACTTCCAAGGATGGAAACTGCAAAGCTTCTCTGGGTATCCTGTCCCAGTGCTCAGCTCTCCTACTGCTAAAATATATTTCTTGTTTCTGTATTTTCAGGTCAGAATAGCTCATTTCACTTCTCCCAAGAAAAGCTACTTCTCTTAATTCTAACGAATCTCAGATGCCCTTAACAAATCCTTGGTTCCTGGAGCTCTCTCTCAGTCAAGTGTATAAATTAATCTCCCAAATTTGCAGCAGTTGATTATCTTGGCAGAGCCTCCTACTACACCTACCCTGGGGTAGAACATAATACAGCATCTGTGACCTCTGAGGTTTACCTAAGGATGCTATTAGCTCTTTGCATTTGCCATTGATTTATTTTGCAGATACCCCATATAGCTTTTTGAGAAAGAAACAATTAATAACTCAGCAGCATTAAGAAAAAGTAAATAAACCAAAGTTGTCAAAAAAAAAAAGCAAACAAAAAATTCACCTCAATTTACCCTCCTAGAAAATTCTCATGACAGTAATTGTGACTACTCCAAAAAGACTTTTGTTCTTAGTTACTTGAAGAGAGAGCCATCTTCACATAGTATTTCTATAAGTTCTAATGCCTTTCTATAATTAACAATGACAAGTCTAAAAGAGAAAGGACTGGAAGCATAATGCTTCAGTAAAGTCTGAAGCCTAAACTTTCAGTAAAGTCTGAAGTTTGAACTGCAAACTCATCTAATGTGTACGGATAAGGATACTAGTGTGAAGAAGGCTAAATTAACTGACTTTTGATATAAAACCTGAAGATAATATAATATGCACTTGAATAAACCCATTTTCAATTTCTCTGTATTAAAGTAAGGGATAAAATAGCAGCTCTTAATAAGGATAAGATGTCTACATAGCAAATAACAGAAAGGGAAAATATACTAAGTATAGCAATTCATATATTTGTTAAAATAATGCAAAAAGACACTAGGAAATTATTAAATACTGAGGCTTAGCATAGATTACCTAGGTGGAACATTGAAAATTATTAAACTGCTTAAAATTTGTGAAAAACTGATCTGTGATAAATAGATTTTACATATTTTTTAATTATCCTGCACAGCAACTACTTGGGACATTTTCCTTGAAGAAGCTCTGACACTGGTGTACAGTATTTTTTGTGAATTCTTTGATTTATTTCAGCAAAACTTACACAGCATGAAGTATCATTTCCTAGTAACCAACAATAGAGAACTATCTATGTATAATTGACAGGAAAATTCAGTCACCCATATCAAATTGTGATGACCGTAAGTGCCATTAAATACTTGCTAATTCACGTAGTTTCTAAACATGCTTAATTACAACATTAGAACAGCAAAATGCATTCAGTTTAGGTTGCAAAACACAGAAGACCCCAACTTGTTTGTTTAAGCCCAAAACATGTTTTTCAACTTCACTTATCTGTGCAAGAGATAAACTGTTTGGTACCAGAGGCTCATTTATATACTTGTACTACAAAATTTAAATCAATTGGCATAATCAAGTCCTACCAAGTGTTTGCCACCAAGATGAATTATGTCTTTTCTGTTAGTTTACCCTTCAGCTATTGCGATGAATAAACAAAACACAATAGTACTAGATAAAATTTAGAGTCCTGACAGAGAACCTTAAATTATTCCACTGAATTAGGAATGACCATAAAGACAACTTATAAAGCCATCATACTTCTGCACAGCAACTGTTTATCTTAAATGTATAAACACTTGCATACTTCAGGTCAAGAGTGTCTTATATGCAGCACTTAAGCAGTTGTGCCATCTCTAGCCCAGATCCTTTTTCAGTCTGTGACCAGTACCAGGCATTCAGGTAAAAAAAAGTGACAAATTTCAGATGAAAATACTTTAGAATGTTTTGAAAAAAAAAAATCATTTATTTTTATGCAAGAAAACACTAGCAATAATGAAAATTAAGGATGCTGAGTTTAATTATAGTGTAAATATATGACTTTTAAAAACAGTAGGAATCATCCATATTCTGAAGCAATATTCCTTCATTGATGTTGAGCTCAACAGATATAAATGAAAATTGTTTGACTAGGTAACTACAGATGTTCTCTTCAACTTGTTGACTGGGCATTTGGATTACAACTGCATAAACAGGAAGTGTTGTAGGAAACCAAACAATCACTCTTGAAACAAAGCTGTCAAAATACATTTTTAAGTCTGCTATTTCTAAAATACTCCAGTAAGAGTAGGAGGTTCAACAGCCTCTCAAACACAAATGCAATTACATATCTATAAGGCTCTTCAACAAAAGAATAATTATGTTTGTCATGGGCCCTTTTTGAGAGAAAGTCTAAGACACTTCATTTCTGAGTTCAGAAATGTGAATTCAGGTGTCTACATGTAAACATCCATTCCTTTCTAGCTATTACAGATGGTCTTAACTAGATCTCTGCTGTCCATCACAGATACCTACAATTAGGTACTTACATTTAGGCAACAATCTCCCAACAGAATTCAAACCTTTAACTACAAAACTAAGTTTTCCTTAAGCTACAAATGACTGCCAGCAAGGAGGTTTTTTAAAGGTGAAAAATACACAATGCAAACACTTACAGCAGTATTTTCTACTGTATTCTCACACCAGTGGTAACTCTGAGACAAAAGTCTGAGGCTCCAGAGTCTTAAGAAGGAAGATACTTGAAGATTTCTTTGAAGTTACCCTAGGAATTTCATAAGATGAACAAAATGGACTACCACCAGAAACGTCTGATTTGTCTAACCATATTTATTAGCTCTCTTGACCCTCATTGTCACTGTCACAGTAAAGGTCACTTCAGTGAGTTCATCTGAATGATTAAATCAACAGCATAGAAATTAAAAAGGCCTAGAGACCAGTTCCTGAAGCAACATGCATAACAATTTTATTTTAGCAGCAGATACAATTCACAATATGGCAAGAACTAGTAACAAGAATATAAAGAAATAAACTCATGCAATTATAAAAGCAGACAGTTGCCACATAGTGACAAAGATGACTATTAAAAAAAACACTTTCGAGGAAGGCTTTACATGAAAGCAGGTACTTCTACCTATTTTTGTACTCTGCCTAAATAGACTTGTAATTAGTCTTCTGAAAAAACACCTGTATTTCTTTCTTCTATTTCTGAATCCCATTCCTCCTTAATTCAATTATCACCTTAAATTTCTGTTACTTGAAAAGGATGTTGCAAATGAAAGTATAAAAGCACTGTAATGTATCTTGCCATATACACCAAGCTCAGAAAGCTCATGCATCACTTCTCTAACACCCATGCTTGATCTCATGAAGAATTTATGTTCTAAAAATATCCTTCAAGATATCTTCCCCTATTAATACATGCTTTCACTTCTATACACAAAAATAAGCAAACTGTTTTGGTAACTAGGACCTCTGTCTTAATTTCAGCCTGAGAAAATGGTGTTAATTATTTTTAGGTTTTTCACCCAGTAATCTTAGTTGCAGAAATATGAAAGCTTAATGCTGACAATATCCACACTTCTGGGTCAACTCCTGATAAGTTTCTCTTGATGTTAAAAGAAGGCAATAAAAAGTTTGAACAGCTGACAGATACTGTCAAAATTTACGTGGGATTTCTACCATTCTGACACAGACAAGCCAACAGCCAAACTATTTAGCTAATAAGGAAGGGGGAAAAAATTGTATTTTAATGTGTGTAGCTCATACAAACTTTCAGACAATAGATTGAATATATCCCTGCACTAGTCTCCCCCACACTAGCCCTTCTTGACCTCCATGATTCTTAGAATCACAGAATCATAGAATCTTTAAGATTGAAAAAGATCTGTAAAATCATCAAGTCCAACTGTCTGTTCAATACATGTCAACTAAATATATATTGCAAATATTCAGGAGCAACAATACACAGCATGACGGCTTGAACAACAGAAGGAAGGTGGCTGGGCTGTGGAGAATCTTTATTAATGATCTCAACGAAGGGATTGAATGCTCCCTCAGTAAGTTGGCAGATGACACTAAACTAGGAGGAAATGTTGATCTGCCTGAGGGTAGGGAGGCTCTTCAGAGGGATCTGAACAGACTGGACCGATGGGCTGAGTCCAATGGGATGAAGTTTAACAAGGCCAAGTGTAGAGTGCTGCACATGGGACACAATAACCCCATGCAGCGCTACAGGCTTGGGGGAGACTGGCTGGAGAGCTGTCAGGCAGAGAAGGACCTGGGGGTGTTGGTTGACTGCAGGCTGAATATGAGTCAGCAGTGTGCTCAGGCGGCCAAGAAGGCCAATGGCATCTTGGCTTGTATCAAAAACAGTGTGGCCAGTAGGTCTAGGGAGGTGATTGTGCCCCTGTACTCGGCATTGGCGAGGCCACACCTCAAGTACTGTGTGCAGTTCTGGGCTCCTCACCACAAGAAGGACATGGAGGTCCTGGAGCGAGTCCAGAGAAGGGCAACCAGGCTGGGGAAGGGGCTGGAGGGCAAATCCTATGAGGAGCGGCTGAGGGAGCTGGGGCTGTTTAGCCTAGAGAAGAGGAGGCTGAGGGGAGACCTTATCACCGCCTACAGTTACCTGAAGGGAGGTTATAGAGAGGTAGGTGATGGTCTCTTCAGCCAGGTGACAGGCGATAGGACAAGGGGGCATGGCATGAAGCTGTGCCAGGGCAGGTTTAGATTGGACATTAGGAAAAAAATTTTTACTGAAAGAGTTGTCAGGGCCTGGAACAGGCTGCCCAGGGAGGTGGTTGAGTCACCTTCCCTGGATGTATTCAAAAAAAGGGTAGATGAGGTACTTAGGGATATGGTTTAGTTTAGGATGTGAATGTTTGGACTCGATGATCTTAAAGGTCTTTTCCAACCTTATTATTCTGTGATTCTGTGATTCTGTGAATATCTTGAATATCATGGAGAGCCTGAAAACATGTTACGGTCATTAATTTTAGTGATTTTAATCCCACATAAATAGACAGTATCTTCTAAGAAACAAATATCATAGCATTATTAAAAATGGTCAACAACCTCCCTCATGCTTGATCTGGCAGATTGCATCATAATCCTCCAGCTTTCAACCTGCAAATGGTGGCAGAAGCCTAACAGACTTTCTGTTCATTATTTGGACCAACCACATAGTCCCTATCAAGCCCTTTTCCTTACAAAACAACTGACAGCAGTTCTCAAAGAAAGAAACAGCTAAAAAGTCTGCCATAGCAGATTCCTGTGAAAGGGATCTTGAAAAGAAAGATGGCAGCAACAGAAGATACCTTACGCTGAACACAGCAGCTCACCTAGAAGTTTGTTGTAACAGCTCAACATGGATAATTCCAATAAGGGAGAGAAGAGTTTGAAAGACTAACACTGGACACCACCTGCAGAGTATTCTGCTCTTTCACTGGTCTTTCTGAAACGGTCTGAAAACATGAAGCAGGAAACAGTGAAAGCATGCAGGATTTCTTGCCCTAAATACACACAATGGGACCAACATAAGAAGATATTAGTAAAACACTTAAGAAGACAGTACACTAAGTAAAATATATTGAAGGGAATGACAAATCTCATCTGCTCAAATTCCAGGCACTGGATAGATGTCCTACTTAAAAATGAGTGTAATGTATTTTCAAAGTGTGGGACATTGTAGAAAAAAATATTTAATATTCTATGAAATAATTTCAGGTGTCATATACCTGATGAGTAAAGGGCAAATTAAGAATTTCCTGGGCATAAACTTTTATTAGTCTACTTTAGTGTTCCTCATTCAAGTGAGCTTTCTGAAAAGAAAATCTAGACAGTCATATACTTTCTTTCCACCTGTTTAATATTCCTTCACATAAAGCCAAGTCACAGCCCTATTTACTAATTACCAAGTTTCTGGTATGTACAGTTTAAAGTAAGCAATGAAAACCTTAGCAGCAACTCAGCATTTGGTTTTCCTGCAGTGTATCACCAAGGAACAATCTTTGTGACAGAGGACTGTAGTCACTGTCTACCTCCTTCAATATGAATTCCATTCTCATACACCTTCACTACCCATTTTTTCCCCTCTTGATATTTTGCCTTCTCACCTTCTACTTTTAGTGCTCATCTGCTTCTCCTTTCCCTTGCACAATCTCTCCATCTTACTCCTTAGCAGCAACATTTGGGAAGAAACAGATCTTCGTAGGCCACTCTGAAGATATTAAGCCATTCTGGCACACAACAGCAATCAATACTGCTGTAGTAGCAGAATATTGCACGAAATACAAAGATTACTGAACACAGAAACATCAAAATGAGGAATCAGCGCAACAATGAACCTCCCACAGCCCTGTTTCATTTTGCCCATTTTAATTACTATATTATTTGGATTTATTTGGAATATAAAGTCTGCAGACACCAACGGACTGACTAATAATGCTGACAAATTATTAATGGATCAATTTTTATGGAAATTCATGCATTCTCTCATTCCTTGATCTTCCCAGCTGTTGCATAAGCAAGCAAAATATTGGCTCTCTGGAAGAGAAAAATGGCTGGGCGGGGAGGGGGGGTCATGTTTAAAAACATAACATAAGCTTGAAATAAAGCAAGAAAAAAACCCCCATCTAACTGCCTCTTTCCCTCTCTCCTCTGGCCCATGTTTCTATAGATTGAACAGACCTGAACCACTGCACAAACCTCAAACCAATGCATCAATAAAACCATCCAAACAAAGATCGTGCACTATCAAACAGAAAGGAGATTTTGCCAACCTGTTAACCCAAACACCCACTACTTAAATGGGCTAAATATTTAATCACTGAAGAAAATAACAGAAATAGATGATCTGTATACTATTACAGTTATTTGTAAACTGGAATTTAACTTGAGTCTGTGCAAATATAACCGACAATATTATTGATCACATGATTTCAAAGTTCTTTTGTAGCAATACTATCAGATTCGACTATTTCTGTGAGTCATTCACAACAAATTTTTGTCTTCAACACTAAATAAGACTGCAAACTGGCATGAGGTCACCTGCTTCTTTAAAATTCTCATACCTCCTCTTAAGAACTAAATGGGGGCTTAAAACATTTTTGATTCTATTCTCCATCTAATACTGCCTCATCAGTTTTAATTACTTACAACCTACATTGCAACATTATTCCTGCAAACAGTCTAACCTACTTAAATATACTGTTCCAGAAATGGCCTAAAGCATCTTATACTCTGCCCAATTTTCAGTATATAAAAAAATATTTCTTTTTATCATTTATTATTTCCATATATATTTGTGCTGAAAGTCTCCGGAAACAGAAGATTCAAATGTACTACTTCTGCAGTATTTGGATGTTATCACTGTGTTTGCCACAGTGGAATCTGCTCCTTTTCCAGGCTGAAAGGCTTTTGCTTTTTTCCCCTTTCAAGAGTCTCTACTGGATGTGAAGCTGCAGTCCAGACAAGATGTTCCTTTTCCTTTACCACACACCAGCAATTCAAATGTTTCTTCCTTATGTGCCTTGTTATGTGTAGAAATCAGTAAGTTATCCCTGGTGAGTCTTGGTGAAATCTTCTAAAATACCTAATCTATTGATTGGCATTGTGGGATTTGCATAAAACTGCCTACATACAGCTCACTCCTGTTTCCAGACTGAGAACAAAATTCATTATTTTGTTAACAGAAACTTAGAGCACAGTCAGTATCCCTCAGAATAACTCATTCATTGTAAGTATGTTTGCTTGTACGGTACCCTACATGTCAAATTAATCATGCTTAACTTCAGCTACCTAAAAGATAGTTTTGGCTAATCTAATCTAATCTAATCTAACCTAAATCATCCAGATCCTCCATCCAATTCACTGGGGCAGACATGCATGAAAAGAAAACAATTCATTCCATCTATATCAGATGTCTTTTAAAATGGGATAAATTGCACTTGGGGTACTGCTTGCCCTGGTAATTACAGAGGAAGTCTAGGTGACTCAGTTTTATTCAAAAACTAATTTTCAGACAGATCTATTGAAATAAAATGTAATCCAGCCATTACATGGCAACAAAAAGAGTACTTCTGATAGTGAGTTACGTTGCATCACCTCCCCAGAATGCCACAGCCTAAGCAGACAAAAGGTATTTCCTGTCAGCGGAGATGAGTCCAGACTGAGAGTTGTCTGCACAGCATCTTTAGCTGGTTTGCTGTTCTCCTACAACCAGCGATGCTGGCAAAACTCCATATGACAAGCTTGGCCTGGAATACAAGACAATAAATTAAACATATTAGTGGAATATTATAAAAGTTCACAGCTAAGTATGATTGCTGAGATGCAAAAGAATCCTGCTGGATATTAGTGCTTATTCTGCGCATTCATAATCTTCTTTAAATGAGAACGGGAAGTACACTTCCCAGCAAACATTAAAATGTGTTCCAGGATACTGAAATGCAGGGAGCAGCGTGTGCTGCAACAAACTAGGCTTTAGACTTGTATGCAACCATCATCCCCCAGGTCTGGGCAGTATGGTAGGATGGTAGGAAAAGCAGCACAAGTAAATTTTGTGACTTTAAACAACTCCTTTTGCAACGCCAGACATTTGATTCTGAAGTTGAAGCAAGGAAAACAGATTCTGGTACTGGCTTAACCACCTGTGCATGTTTTCACATTCAAAGTTTTGTTCTTACCAAAGGTTCTTAGAACAAAAATCATAACTTGTCTATTCAGGCCTCTTAAAAAGAAACTAATCTGTCCAAACCAAAATAGCACAAACAACAAAAGCTTTATTTAAAGCTGATACTTATCAGGCAACCATAGCATGAAAAGCAAGTAACAGACTTCTGCTTTGCTATGCCTACTGGACTCATAAATACTGCTTTTTCTTGCCTCCTCTCATGTCTGTGATCAAAAGACAGAACACTCTTGGCAATAATACATTTAAGATTAAAGAAGAAAAACAAAAGAAGCCTGGTACAAAAGAAAATTGTTGCTGCATTTTCAGTATCATCATTTTTATTAAAACTTTTCTTTTTAAGGAATATATGCTCCTGACTGGAAAGGAAAAGTCCAGAAGAAATTAAAGTATTTTGGAAAGGAAGTCAGACTGAAAATACAGCTATAACAACTATATGCAACACCCAACCTGTGCTAGTGTCACACTGTATCAAATCTTCAAGAAGCTTGGTTTGCTCACCTCACATTAAAATGACAAATTACTGAGTTTTTAAACTTTCCATGCCTTTTCTAATACTTTTTTTTTTTTCAGGAACACAATTTTGAATTGCTGGTTTTGAATTGCTTTTTTCTGCTGTTTACAGTTATAACTATTTGGAGTTAGAGGAATTAAAATCATTTCCAGCATGTACACAATTTCCAGAAAGTGTATGAACACCTGATTCGTGCCGCTGGTTCACACACAACATAAAATCACAGGGGTTGGAAGGGACCTCGAGAGATCATCGGGTCCAACCCCCCTGCCAAAGCAGCTCCCTAGCTCATATTGCACAGATAGGCATCCAGATGGGTCTTGAATTTCTCCAGAGATGGAGACTCCACCACCTCCCTGGGCAGCCTGTCCCAGGGCTCTGTCACCCTCACTGTGTAAAAGTTCTTCCGCGTGTTGGTGCGGAACTTCCTGTGCTCCAA
Source organism: Porphyrio hochstetteri (assembly GCA_020800305.1). NCBI lineage: Eukaryota > Metazoa > Chordata > Aves > Gruiformes > Rallidae > Porphyrio > Porphyrio hochstetteri. The sequence continues at coordinate 39,697,088 of CM036905.1, forward strand.
TTTGCAGCCATTGCCCCTTGTCCTGTCTCCACAGACCATTTGTTTTAGACAGAGGTTTCTCACATCTCTGTATTGGGTTTGTGGCACAGGGGTTTGGTAACAGGAGCTATAGTTATGGCTGCTGTGAGAAGCTGCTAGGAGCTTCCCTCGTGTCTGACAGAGCCAATGCAAACTGGCTCCAAGATGGAACTGCCCTTGGTCAAGGCCAAGCTCATCAGCCCCAGTAGTAGCGCCTCTGGCATATCATATTTAAGAAGGGTGGAAACCCATGCAACATCAGGCAATAGCAGCTGGACAGAGGAGTGAGAAGATGTGAGAACAACTCTGCAGACGAGGTCAGTGAAGAAGGAAGGGATGGAGGTGCCCCTGGAACTAGAGCAGATTTCCCTGCAGCCCTGGAGGATGATACAAAGTAGAGATTCCACCTACTGCCCATGGAGGACCCCACATCAGAGATGGAGACACCTGAATGAGGCTGTGACCCTGTGAGAAGCTTCTGCTCAGCAGCAACCTGGCAGGACCTGTTACCCATTGGAAAGAGCCCATGCCAGATCAGGTTTGCTGTTGGGACTTATGACCCTGTGGGGGGTGATCCATGCTCTAGAAGTCTGGTCCTGAAGGTCTGCACTCCATGGAAAGGACCCGTGCCTGGGCAGTTTGTCAAGAACTGAAGCCCATGGGAAGGCCTCACATTAGAGTTCACAGAGTCTACTGTGATAGGGACTACACCCTGGAGCAGGGGAAGAGTATGAGGAGCAGCAGAGACAACTGTGAGAAGAAATGACCACAACCCCCATTCCTGTCCCCCTGTGCCACCAGGGAGAGGAGGGAGAGAAATAAGTTGAGCCTAGGAAGAAGGGAGGGGTGGGGGAGATGTTTTAAGATTTGGTGTTATTTCTCAGTACTTGATTACAGATTTGATTGGTAACCAACTAAATTAAATTTTCCCAAGTTGAGTCTGTTTTGCTGGTGACAGCAATGGTGAGTGATCTCTCCCTGTCCTTATCTCAACCCATGGGACTTTTGTTATAGTTCCTCTCCCCTGTCCAGCTGAGGAGGGGAGTGATAGAGTGGCTTTGGGGGGCATCTGGCCTGGTTTGGGGGTCACACCACCACAACTACATAAATAAATCAAGCAAAGCTTTAAAGTATAAAATTCTAGAATGGATTACTAACCTTTGATTACTTTCTTAAATTGGGTCTAAAAATGTCCATACTGTTAAAAACTTAATTAAAATATGTATCCTGAAAATTCAGATTTTTCTCAGTAGTAATGATAACAGCTTGTTCTTTGTGTGGCCACAGAATTTATACAATTCCTGCTTTGGTAACAGTAGGAGTTATATACATGCCTCAAATATTAATGATGATGAAAAACTTTCCTTCTTTTTCTGTGAGCTACACTAATACATCTTAGATTTATGAATAACGTTAAGATGAAGTGAATGAAATATTTAAAAACTTTCCTCCATAACAGTGACAAAAGCTGTAGGTTGACTTGAGATTAAGATGCATCAAAACATGTAACACATTTGAACAAGGATTGGTATTAATATATAAATGTATTCTTCACATCCAATGTGAAATAACTTAAGCCAATTAAGCAAAGACCTGCCTAATATATGCAGTTATGGTTTGGGTTTTTGAAATTTCTATCCTATTTATATTAATTACTGCACGTTCCCACTATTATGTGGTTGAACATGACCAGTTTTGTACATCTACCACCTAAAACTTTTAGTTTTCACTACATTTTATTACACTGCTCCAGGCACGCAGATTTCCATTAAGCAACAAAGATTATGCGGTTTAAAAATTATTTCTAAAAGCAAAGAACATGAGATGACATCTGCCACGTCTTCTATTGGAAAATAATTTTAACCATGAATTCTGATACTGAAGATTCACCCTGCCCCATATATTGAGTAGTAACAGAAACCCATTGTGATGGTTTGACCCTGGCTGGAGGCCAGACGCCCACCAAAGCTGCTCTATCTCTCCCCTTTTCAACCTGACAGGGGAGAAAAATATATTTTGAGAGGCTTAGGAGTAAAGATAAGGACAGGGAGAGATCATTCTCTCTAATTTATTACACTGCACTGCACACCCAGTGACACCAGAGTCAGGTAATGAGAAGTGTGACCAGATCTTAAAGCACTTCCCCCCACCTCCTCCCTTCTTAGCACTTCACTTTAGTCCTGATTTCACTCCTTTCTTCACCCCCATTGTGGCACAGGAAGGAGCAGGGGCTGGGGGAACGGAGGTTTTGGTCAGTTCGTCATGAGTTCTGTTCCTTCTTAGCTGGGGGGCCATTCCTCACACCCCTCCCCTGCTGCACGTGGGATCCCACCCATGGGAGACAGTCCTCCACAAACTTCTCCAATGTCAGTCCTTTCCCACAGGGCTTTAGCTCTTCACCAGCTGCCCTGGTGTGGGTACAGTCCTAAATCATAGAATGTCTCTCAGGCCCAGACTGCTGCAGCCTGATCCTCCGTTGGGTCACAAGCCTCCCCTCACCAGCAAACCTGCTCCGGCATGTATCTCTCTCTCTCTTGCTCATCTCTGTGTCTTTATCTCTCTCCACGGGCTGCAAGTGCTGATAGAGGCTTGCTTCAATGTGTGTCACAGTGTCTTCTGTGTCTCCACATGCTCCAGCGTGGGGCCTCTCCATGGGCTGCAGGTGGGGTCTCAGCCTTTTCCATATACTGCAGGGGGGACACCTGCTCCACCATGGGTTTCTCCACAGACTGCAGGGGAATCGCTCTCTCCGGCACCTGGGCCACCTCCTGCCCTCTCCCTTCACTGACCTTGGTGTCTGCACAGTTTCTTACATCTTCTCACTCCCTTCTCTGGTGGTAAAATGCAGCTGCTTTTGGTTTTTTTCTTCCTAAATGTGATTCCCAGAGGCGCTGTGACCATCGCTGATGGGCTCGGCCTTGTTCAACAACGACTCTGGCCTTGAGCCGGCTGGTGTTTATTCTCTGGGGCCTGCAGAGAGCTTCTGGCTGCTTCTTGCAGAAGCCACCCATGCAGCCCCCCCTCCACTTCTCCACCAGAACCCAGACACACAGAACTACAACACCCATCAACCTGCAATAAACATGCACTTCTCTCTTGTTTCAGCTCTCCCAGTTAACTAAGGGGAACTACCATCATTGACAAGAGTAGGACTTAAGTCTCTATTGTCAAAAATAATTTTTCATCTTAGACAATGATGCTGTTTTTTGGATGGAAGAGCAAGGCAATGAGTTAAGATCAAAGAATATTAGGTCTGGAAAAGAGGGAGATGATCCAATTCAGCCTTCTTGCACTGAAGTGGAATAAATACTATTTGATTTATGCCTAGCAGAACTTTGTCCAATTTGCTACTTACATCAAGAATTGTTTGCTTTCTCCTCATCTTTCTTTTTTCTAGACTAATTGAACATTCTTTTTTCGTCCTTTGCAAAGTTTAAAAAATCCCAAAAAACAACTTTTTTGTTGTTGTTTCTTTAGACTCTCTCCAGTCCACCAATGTTATATAGAACAAGTTTCCTACATTCTCACTGGAACATATGGAGGGATAATAAAGTAAACCAATCCTCGATTCACTTACATAGTGATAGGAGGCCACTTGGTTTCTTCTAAATTTTATTTTCACAGAATCAGACTTATGGAATGGATGGAAGGGACCTCTACAGGTCATCTGGTCCAACCCCTCCACTTAAGCAGGGCCACCTACAGCCAGTTGCCTAGGACCATGTCCAGATGGCTTTCTGTAATTCAGAATTATCTTCTCCATTAATTCACCTATTTTTGCATTAACACATTTTTTCAACTTCAACATAAATAATAAATCAATTCTTTCTAAATCAGCACGATGACATCCTAAATCTGATTTTTATGACATTTATGTGCAAAACTACAGAATTGATTTCTTCACTGCTACAGCAAAGGTAAATTCAATATATTCAAGCTAGCAGGATGATAGATCTGAGATCTTAAAAAACACATCAATACAATGGTGTGGATTTGTACTTGTATTTTTTGGGTTTTGCTATTGATAGATTTATGTCCAAGCCCCACTATAGAAAGAATACAATCACATTACTGTGATGCTGCAGTAATATTATGGCTCAATTTCACTTTAATTTACACTATTGCTTAAGAAATGGCTAATAAAGCAATTTTCAATATGGAAACTAAACTAGTATAATATACATTACACAATAATGGATGGCAAATTACCACCGGGGGAAAATGTATTGCAAATGATACAATTTTAATTTATTAAATTTTCAAAACTGAAGCAGAATATTTTTATAGGGAGTTCTTCAGCTCAAGTAACATATCATATTGACCACAAGAAAGAGCTTTGGATTTTGAAGAAAAGCACATTTTAACTCTGTAACAAGGTATGTATCCCTCCTTCTTTGGGTCACTTTGTTCACGTACGATTACCCATAGGCAAAAATCACTGCAAGCAGAATACACTTTAAAATACCATTAAAATTCAACACTTACTTAAAAAAAACCCCAATATTTAAAATATTTATTGGACAATGCACACAAAATATGCCTAAAATTTCACGAGGTAACTAAGCATGAATTATCACCTCACAGGCAATACACACAGAGCCCTTCCCCTTAACTGCTGTCATTCATGCTGCTACCTGGAAATGATCCTTAATGGTGCTGACTTGGTATCTCTTGCTTACTTCATTTTTGCCTTTAGGTTCATATACCTTCCCATGCTGATGTTTTTCAACTCAAATTACTGCTGATTCCCATCTCAAAAATATAACCGACACCCCTTGTTTATCTTCCTTATCTTGCATTATTCTAATCTAATAGACATTTTCTCAGCTGCCCCAATTTAGCAGTCACCTCAGAAGCTGAAGCCATGGTTATACATGCTGTACCAGGGATGGGGCTTGGATCCTTGGTCATGGCTGAATAGAGAGGGAGAGAGGAAGAGGAAAGGAACAGAGAGTTTTGGTAAGTTGCTTTTTCCTCATGTAGAACATGCCTCTGTATCCACTCTTCTGTTTCTGCAAACAGGATGGGAGTAAATTTTGGACCTACTGCCAAGGAGTTCACTGCACGTGTCTAACACCCAGAAGAGAGGCTGTACCTAAAAACCTGAAACAGCAACACTGCAAAACTCCATCTGCTCCAAGGTAGGACTGAAGTCAGGTACCAACTCAGCTCAGCAAGCCCAGCTCTCCATCTTTCAGGCAGAACTGAAGGGATACAAGTGATTTAAGGACACAAATTGTGATGAAAATGAAGATGTTGAACATGTTCCCTACCCACAGACAAACATCCTATCATAACACATTCCAAACAGTAATTTCAGGCTAAAACATTTAAAGAGAAAAGAATTGAACAAATTAGAGAAAACATTAAAAACTTCTGAAAAGTCAGCTAAATTGCCTCTTCATGTAGAAAGCTAATTACAATTACTTTAAGCTATGAAACAGCTGTTGTTCACATAATGAAATATTTTAAAATTTATTACTTGACAAACATTAAAGTATATTTACTTGAAAAATGTTTATGTATGTCTAAAATATAGAGAAAGCACACCCTTCAGTTGAGCTGTGTCATAACATTTGCTCATATCAGCACTAAGAATCATCATCAGCTGCCTGATTGACATGGATGCTTAGTTTCAGTGAATGTCTTGGTATTTTTTTTAGCATTTGTTATATTATCAACAGTGTAATTATTTGTTTAATGCTTATCTAGCCTTACATTTTTTTATTCTTTCCCCAGTAAGTATTCTAACTTCACAATATTTGAAAAAACAGCATGTAAGTACCTAAGTCACAAAGTCTATTACATTTCAAAATAAAATGCACTTACGATGCTAATACTTCCATTTAAATCAGGGGAATATGAAGGAAACCTATTTGACAAAAACCTATGGGAGTGTAAATTAATTTGTGGTTGCTGGTAGAATTTATCAGGGACACACTCAAAATCCCAGAGAGAAGTGACAAAGGTAACTAGAATGCTTCAAAATAATATGTTTTTTCTTTCCTTGTTTGCAAGGTGTTGCACTTTTTAATAATTGTTCTTTCACTTGAGATAGAAAATTGAAATACTTAGAATGTTTTCTATTCATATTGCAAATTAAACATTACTGACTCACTTCATAAAAAAAAAATCAATACCTTTTCTTGTAATTTAGTGACTGAACTTAAATAGTCATTTTGCTGATAGATGTGACGTTTTATAATCAACCAACAGGGAGATAGCCATTTGTTAAATACTATCCTTCATAAATGTATTATAAGGAGGGTAAGTACGTAAAAATAACCTAATCTATCAGACAAGTTAGCCCCCCTGATTTCTGTTATATACACATTTGAAGCTAAGGAATGTTCGTGTGTCAGGCTACAACCTAGATATATTTGTGAACTCCTACCAAATGTCTCCACAGGTATGCCACAGTTCATCACCGCTACATTAAGAGACAAATTAAGTATACATGCCTGCAAACTGCTACAATAAAGTAAGTTTCTATATACAATGAGGTTTCCATAGACAGTAATTACAAAAAAAACCTCAAGGCAGTCTCTCACAGCACAAAGTAGTTTGAAGATAGTTACAAAAGCAACTGCACTGAAAAGGCTTTCTTTCAAGCATTTTTTTCATATCACTACAAAATGCACATAATTTGTTTCTTAAATAATAAAAGGAGGAAATTACAAGATATTCTAGTATGCAAAGCTGCAGTGGTATGTATAACTTTTTAAAAGCTGTCCCAAATTAAAAAAAAAAATACCCAAACCAACAAAACCAAACCAAACCAAGCAATTTTACACTATTTCACAATATTATGTGGCACTACTAATAGTTTTTACATGTATATACATATTTATATGTGCATATCACACAGGCTATGTTTTCTTGCTGTTGGGTGAAAAAGCTATGAAAAGTGAAGGAGAAATTAAGAAAATTATTGAGTTCCTTGAACTTATCTCAAGATCAAAAAAATAAAGAGATGAACACAGTGTAGTTGACTGAGTAAGCTTGATTTTTTTTTCCTGATGAATACTACACACAGACACAAAAGCCTTTAAATAGAAAAACTATTACTGTATTTGGAAGTTACACAACAGTTCTCAAAGCTATACAATATATACAATCAAGAATTACATCAAGACTCAAATCCTCAGCTTTTCTTCTAGGCCCATGATAGCATATGCTGACTACACTGTAAACGATTTAGTACTTCCATGTGTATTCTCTTGCCCAGAGCCTTCATTTTGCTCCTCTGATAACAGAACAGGAGGCAAAATGCACAAAGTGGCAACTTCTGCCATATTCTAAAACAGAGAGGAGCCCTTTGTTATCTTCACGATGCTGGGACCTAAAGTAAGAAAACAACACAGTTTTTTCCATAATACAAAGGTGAGATGGAGACTCCACACCCCCCCTGGGCAGCCTGTCCCAGGGCTCTGTCACCCTCACTGTGTAAAAGTTCTTCCGCATGGTGGTGCAGAACTTCCTGTGCTCCAACTTGCAGGCATTGTCCCTTGTCCTATCTCCACAGACCACTGAAAAGGGGCTGGCCATTTCCCCCTGCATCCCATACTTAAGATATTTATAAACATTAATAAGGTCCCCCCTTAGACTTCTTTTCTCCAGGCTGAACAGCCCCAGCTCACTCAGCCTTTCCTCATACGGGAGCTGTTTCAGGCCCTTAATCATCTTGAGATATTCAAGACTCGTCTGGACGCCTACCTGTGCAATATATGCTAGGGAGCCTGCTTATGCAGGGGGGTTGGACCTGATGATCTCTCGAGGTCCCTTCCAACCCCTATGATTCTATGATTATGTAATTTTCCACTACTTGCCACTACTACTTCCTACCCCGAGAACTCCAGGTCCCATGTGATAGTGCAAGAGCTACCTGATGCGCTGCTGCCTTGAAGTAACAGCCCTTTTTCAGTTACATTGGGAAATGAGGATTTTTTTTTTTGGTGCTGCAGTAGGTAATGCATAAAATCCAGACTACACCAAGCAGGATGGTTTTTCCTAGTTTTTTCTGATTGTGCTTACAGCTTAAAATGCCAGCTTTCAGATTTCACAACATTATACAAAATGAATTCTACACCTTCTTCTAATGTAGTCTTTAGCATTTTCTCCAAAGGGAACAGAATCAATCAAGCCATGAAATCATGCTACCCCTTACTGTAGTTCCACCCAAAGAGGAAAAGAAAAAGAGAAAAACACAACCCAAAACTACAACAAAAAACCTTCTAACAATCATGCAGACATGCATCCTAATGCAATCATTTGATTGTGTCACTAAGTTATAGAGGAGTCCAGTGTTCTACTCACATTAAAACCAGCAAAGATCCTTACAGGTACTGATTACTGGCTTTTAAGTAGAACAGACCACTGTTCTCAGTTTAGAAAAAACCAAAAAAAATTACACTAACCACAGTGTCCATACTGGTTACCAGTCTTAAGTCTTCTTTACTGATAAAAACTTCATTTTAAATGAACATATTTTTCAATTTGGCTTTTTTCTGGGTCATCTGCAGGCATGAAATTTGGAAAGCATTGGTCTTAAAAATCTTCTACTAAGACTTGAAAATATAAGAAAAAAAAATATGAAAAAAAAGTAATCTCAAGTATCTCCAAGTCAAAGCAATAATTATCCTCATCCTCTATTTGACTGTATTGCTTTTAGGTTAAAGACTTGTAACTGAGTCATCTACACAGAAGAGCTATTTCAATTGCACTACAAAATATATTAAGCTGCTGTATTATACTGACAGGTCTTACTATAATCATATTAACTGTATTTTTTTCTAACCCTGGAAAAGAACATGAAAGTCAATAATGCTCATGAATTATTTTTTTTTTTTGATTCTCACATGGAACACTGTGTGTCTTGCAATATTCTTGAATTCATGTCAGGAAGTTGCAGTATGGATAGGTGGAAAAATCAGAGATTAAAAAAAGGTTGGATGATCAGGCTTAAAGTATAATGGTTGATGGGTGGTACTCTCCCTGAGGGCCAAATGACAAATGAAGTACTGCAGGTCTCTATCCTATCCTTCTTTATCAGTGACCTGGAGGTGACAGAGTACACTTTCATCAATTTTGCAACAACATCAAAATGTGGGGATCAGTTTATACACTCACAGACAGGGAATCTAAAAATTCTGTCTCCAGTTTTGACCCTCCAAAACAAGGAAAGACTGATAAACTAGAGCATGTTCAGCCGAGGGCCACCAAGGTGGTCAGGGCCTGGTGCACTAGCCCTGCAAGGAGAAGCTAAGGGAATGGGCTTGGTCAGCCTAGAAAGAGATGTCTCCAAGTGGGCTTAGCAGCATGCCAATACCTACAACTTTAACAAGACGACACACTCTTCTGGTGAGTGGATAAGAGATGACAGGCATAAATTGAAACAAGACAGGGTCAGAGTGGATATAAGGAGAAACTTTTACCCAGTGAGGACAGGCAGGCAATGGAAGAGGCTACCCAGAGAACTACTACTAATTCAGAAGCATTCAAGACCCAGCTGCATAAAGACTAGCAGAACCTGGTCTGACATCATAGTCAGCCCTGTCTTGAGTAAGAGGTTGAACCTCCTGATAGTCCCTTTCAACCTGAATTACCCTATGATCTAGGATGTGACCATATGATATATGTCATCCAGTTTAGTCGAGATATAAAGACATGGCCTTAACAAAATGTCTAACTTTGTTAGCTTTTTATACATAGGCAGGCTTATGCTCAGAGTATGGAATGTATTGAGTGATTTCCACTAACTATAAAAAAAAGTATGGTCAAAAAAGTGGATTCTCTCCCAAATTCTTTGCCTTGACCTCACCCCCAGTGCAAACCAAAGCTGTCTGCAGAATTGCTGTTTACTTTCAACAACTGGACAGGCTGTCTGAAATATATGGCAAGTAAGTCTCAAGGCATCATTCTCTAGACATAAAAGGCAGATCCATCCTTTTAAGCCAGTATCTCAAAAGAAGAAAGATAAAGAAGCCAGTCCAAAAAATTTGCATCCGTGGGGAATTCATTCAAAGTAGGCATATCACCAAGAATGCTGATAAAATTCTCATGTAAATTCACTGTGCAGTCTGAACAATACAAAGCAAGCATTTCCCTCCCTCCCTCTTCTTCCTTCAACTGGTGTTAGCTTTTAACCCATCATTAACCACGTAGCACCAAAAGACATAAAAAACAGCTGTTACAGTTCACCTTAAAGTGGTTTATATCTTGACATGCTATGGTGCCATTAAAAGAGTCACATGCAGATTAAAGATACAAAATCAAATTCTAAAAAAACCCAAACAATTGCATGATCTCTGACAAAAAATCTAAAATTAAAGTGAAAGATGCAATATTAATACAACCTCTCGCTGGAGAATGCCAGAAAGAATTCTACTTATTTAAGGACACAGACACACAAATTAGAAATGTGAACTGGAAAATGACTCAATACACTATAAAATCTTCCTGCTGCCAAAAAAAACCCATTTGATGCCACATATCACACAGTATTTAATCCTAGACAGTTAAAAGTAGATTAACTATTTTCTTAGTGTATTTTCTGTCACTAAGGTGAGGATTTCCAATTCAAGAGTCATGACTCATCAGCATCAGAGACAAGTTTCAGAGGGTTATAATCATTCTGCTATCTTAAGTGAAGAAGTTCCTCCTGTAAGTGGAGAACATTACATACAAGGAAAAAAATCTTAATATTGAAAAGATGAAAAAGATGTGTTGGCATACAGTTGTGCTTGCAGAAACTCACAGCATTTTCACAATAAGTGATTTGTTAATTCTGGTAACTGCTGTATTAGTCCCAAAACAGATATTACTTTCCTAATAGACAAGAACATGTTAGAGGGTTTCTGAAATGGAGGATGGGCCAAAGACAGAAAGCCCGCTTTTAGATTAATAAACTGAATATCATGTTTCACAATTTTATGAAATAAAAATTACTATTTTGATAAACTTCAGCACATAGGGAATACCAAGCACTTGCTGACAAGTCATTAAATGAAGCACTGCTATTGGGCAGTGTTATTATCAAGTGAAAAGTCTATTTTATTGGTTAATTATCGTATTTTATTTATAGTGCTCTATTTTGGACTATTTGACAGAAACAGAATACATGCTCAGTGTCTCCAAGATCAAACAAATACCAGCACCATTCCATAGATCTTGCCAGTCAAAAAAAATCACTCAAACAAAAAAGTGTGGATAACTAATCTTTATTTCCTTCTCTTCCTGCATTTAGTGTCCCTCTGTCTGGACTGAGCTGAGCTGTATCCATTATCAGTACTTTAACTCCCATTTTTGGAATCATTCATACAGCCATCAAGTGCGGTTGTGAAGTTTGGTGGCAGAAGTAAGGATACCAATCCAAATTTTCTCCTGCAAGTTAAACATGCAATGACAGTGAAAAATCCCTTGAAAGTCTATCTATTTCCATCTATTAGAACTTAAATGCTAGAAAAGCATCACCTGATTCATGCTAAGCTGGTTTTGTACTACGAATGCTTTCCCTTCTAAAACACTGCATTTCCCATTTGAGCTGGAACATAATATAAGGCTGCAACTTACAACTCCCTAAGGGAATCATGTCAATTGGCATTTTAAAAATTAATTCAGTGACCTACAATAATACAAGTTTCTCATGCACAATATTTGTCAGTAGGCAACATGGGAAGTTCAGAATTCATTTAGAGAGCCCAAGCTTTACAAAGGCAAGCAGAAATATTCTTGAACCGCTTCCTGTAACTTGGTAAGTGTCTTATGGTGAATGCCTGTAATACAAGAACAAGGAAAAACTGAATATATGAAAGGGATCTGCTTGCAGTTTGCTTATTATTTAAAACAGGAAAGAAAAAGGAATAAAAATTCCTGGCAGTATATGCCCATCCAGTTACATTATTGGCCTGGTAAGACATTCAAAGCTTGTGAAATTTTGTAAATCTCTGGAAACTCTGGCATGGTATATCTCATATGTGCTTGCACAGCTCATTTTTAGGCATTATAAAGAAAATTTGCAACCATAAACAGGTCTTTGGGGACAGAAGGCTCCATCTAAAAAGGCTTAATATCTAATTATATCAGCACTCCCTCCTTCTGGTCTTACATTTCACTGAAATGTCAGAGCAGCACTTCACTGAATGACTTGTATAAATGAGCCAAGCACAAAGAGTTGCCTACCGTTTTCTGGGGTTTGCTGTAGTAAGTACAACTTATCTTTAGAAACAGCTTTTTTAAAGCGATTCCCACTGTTTCATGAAGCATGTTATACTGTGCATCTGAGTTTGTTTTATCGATAGATAACAGAGAATTAAATGGGATAGAGTTATCAAATTAGGGTTTACGTATGAATGTATACGAAGGCTGAACATGTTCTAAGCAAGGTTGAGAAATGATAATACATTCAAACATTGGAATATGTACTGATGAAACAGAAACATTATAGCCACATGGTGACAGAAGCAGAGTAGTCACTACTGAAACCTTAGTGAAAAAAGTTTCAACTTTTAACTTTAAAATCCTGCTTATAAAGCTACTATTGAACATTTAAATGACACAGGCAAGAATCAGTGATTTTTGTTACAGAAACATAATAACTTACATCTGAACTATCAATGTAAAATGAAGTACCTATAGAAGCAACCTGCAAGAAGTGATTATTATTCCATGAAAGAATAATACAGTACATATTGTCAGCTATCCTATTTTATCCCAGAGCCTGAGGCAGCAAACGGTTCAGAAAGTGTTTTGTATGCAATTGCCATCTGTTCTTCAAGGGCAGTCTTCGTTTCCAAACGGTACTAAAAATATTTGAAATGGTGTATAGGAATTATTCTCAACTCCTACACAACATTTATTAACTATCCATACTTATCACTGGGCAAATATAACATTTTCTTCCTCAAGGAAGTAAGTACAAAGCCTCCCTTTGCACATACTACTTTTTTTGGATTATACATACACTTTTAAATCAAGAAGCCTTTGCCATCCAATAACATACCTCTGTATAACACTAATATTCATTTGGTCAAATATATAATATCAGACTGATATTCTGAAAATTAATTTTCCAGAAACATCAAAATATTTTAATATATTATTTCAAATACAGCAAAATAGCCACTATTGAATAACAAAGAACTTAAAAGAAAAATGTAATAATACAGTAAGACAAAAAGAATACAAAGGGATGGATTTCTGACTAAAGGTTAGTTTGTTGGGTTTTTTTTTAATATGTTTTTCACATAATGGTCAGGCTGTCCACATAATGGCTGCCATTTCACTTATGGAGAGGTGGATTCTATCTAATGGTCCAATAGAATTAATGTCACTTTCTCTAGAGCCACATCAATGCAAGCATCTTCAGAAATATGTACTGATCATTCCTGAGCAACTAGTTAGGAAAATTAGGTTCTCCCTATGTCACAGAATCTCAAATAGGGAGCTTGGACTTAAGTAGCACTTGGTCTTTTAAGACTGCTTCTGTTCTCTTAAAAAAACCCAAAAAAAACCCCACAACCAAACATACATACACACACCATGCTGCTACATAATACCAAACTGGATCTCACACAAGACTACGGGAACTTCAGTACTGGAGATACTCAAAATCCCCAGTTAAGTCTCTGCACAACCTGATCTAGTATTAGTTCTGCTTTAAGAAGGTGTTTGGATCACAAAACTCCGAAGTCCATAACTCCACAGTTAGGAATTAAACTAGTTTATGATTATCAGAGAAATAAGGCAGGCAGACACCTAAGAATGAAGAGGGGAAAAATAGTAGTGCAGGAACTAAAGGCCACTAACAAGCAAAAACTAGTGCTAGGTTGATGACTCATAGGAAGAAAATCAGGTAAGTATCTGGCATCTGCATGGGAATCCACATGAAGTAAAAAATAAATTTCACTGATAACTACCTTTTTAATTTTTGCTGAACTGTACCTAGTGATGATGGGTTACCAGACCCAGACTGAAGGCGCAAGCTCTGAACCGAAACTGCAATAATAATGAAACCCCCAAAAGAGACACTTCTGAAAGATTGTAGATGAAACTGCAAAAAGTTAGAGAATTCCTTGAAGAATCTTTTACTCACTTTAAACTAATAAGTCAGACTTATAATTAAGGCACTTGGCAGATTTCATTATAATCGATCAGATGCTAATTCAGTTCAGATTTCCAAAGCTGCAGGGTGGAGGTTGAGGGGCAAAGAACTAATAAAAAATATGACTTCACACTTGGATAAGAGTGATATGGGATACGGCAGGCTGCAGAAATCACTCTGGGGAAAAAAAAAAAACCACCCAAAAGAAAACATACACAAGCAACAAATGTACTTACTTTGCCTACAGAAGAAAATTTTAAAAATGGAAGAATACAAAGGAAATACTGCTAGAAATAGAGTGAGACAAGAAGCATACGGGATGTAGGACCACGCATAACATTTGTAAAACAACGTACAACTCCAGGTGATGCAACCAAGAGCTGCCAACTCAGAGTAAACAGAAGAGTCATTTGCAGCAAGCATACATATGCACAATGCATCAAAAAACCCCAGCAGATACAGCACTGCAAACCCGCTTAGAGATCATGCCTGAAAGACTCAACTTAGAAACAGTTACTTCCTAGAAATAAAAAAACTCTTATGAATTTAAAGCTGAACTTAGACAATCTCAGGTAAATGTTAGTTCTGGAAAATGCTTTAAAACCATATCTGGGATAAAAGCATTGAAACAGAGGGCAACTAAAACTGAGAGCTCAAAGAATTAATGCCAAGGATTATATGACTACAAACTAAAATGGCTAAAACTGAACTGGGTAAGTTGTTTCTTTTTATTGTCATGATTTACAGAGGTAACAAAGCCTTAAGAAATTGTAAAGCTTTACATCTTGTTCAGTAAATACCACTACAGAAAAATACAAAAGTAAAAAACTGTCTCGATGCATCAAGATTTTAGTGACCCTTTTATTTTTAAAATGTTTTCTCAAAACTAGGATTATACCCTCTACTACTTCCACCTTTGGAAAAGAAGAGTAAATTAGGATGAAATAGATCAAGATCAGTTGAACGATATGGGAAGCTCTAGAAAAATTCTGTCTTTTCTTTCCAGGAGAGTGATGCAGTATTTCAAGCAATGTATAAAATGCAAGACTAGAAACTGCAACCTCTTCTTCATCTCATTAAACATCACCCGAGTTGTCCTGATGCATGCCCTTGCACTGGGAAACAGATAGCTGAGACAGGCCTGAGAAATGTGTCACAACAACTGCTCCAGATACTGTCCCTCCTTCTCCTTGCAAACGGGGCTCACAGGCTAGCACAAGGAGCCCCCAAGATACAAGGATCAAGGTTGGCATGAAAGGAGGAGGGAAGTGCTTCACGAGAGGAACCAGTAGAAACAAGAGGAAGGTTCTTCATTCTGCACCGTCAGTCACCAGAGACAAAACTATCTGCCCACAAAAACAAAGTGCTGGCTAGGAAAAAAGGGAGAAAGATAAGTGGGAGAATATCTCATTCATTGATCCGAGTAGGTTTAATTATGTGTGTGAGCACACAGGTTTCAGGTGATAGGAAGCTTTGGCCATGCTACCAAATGTGGACAGTTCTAAGGAAGTTTTACTGATAGAAATTAAATACCAAGAAAATGTATAAACCACCAGGATTAGACAGATTTTCAGACGATATACTGTAGACAGTGCTATAACAGTAATAATCAAATCCATCAGCAGCTCTATATACCTTTATGTTAATATGTCAACTCCAAAAGCACTGTGTAACTATTTCACACCGTACCGATTTCTCAACAAAGGACTTCGGTTTTTCACCTTCATTGATTCCACCAACTGACATCAACAGCAATGTGATTTTCACTTTTCATTCTTGTTTACTCTTTGCACTATATCATAGTGTATTATTCTGCAGGTTTTATTTCAAGAAATAAGGATACTGCCAAATAAAATGTAATATGCAAAATTTAAGAACTCTTGACAGCTTTGAGTTACGTCACCTCACATCTCACCAACTTGGATATTATTCTCTTCCAAGAGTGAGAGTTTATTTTTTATTCGATTTGGTGGTTCTCATAATTGATTTTTTTCCTTTAGAAATGAAAGACTATGAATATGTAAAGTTAATGCATGCAATGCTTGATACTACAAGTCTGAACTTGTACACTTGGAATTGCTGCCCAACTGAAATGCATTTCTTCCATGTTTATCAGACCTTTCAATGTAGGAAGTATGAAGTTCAATCTTCTGTCCTTTTCAAAGCTCAAATTCTTGGAAACATTGTAAACCCTAGTTCACATAATGGTAGGAGACATCTGAATCAAAGGATTCGACATCATTTCAGTGCCATCATAGAAGGTGTCACATGATGACAGAAATAATGGGGCTACATTTACAGGTAGGGTTCCTCTGAATGCTGTGTTTAGAAGCATATTTGAGCCACTGCATAATAGTGTCTGTCCTCCTTTATAAATCCTCCTAGCAACCACTGTTTGGGGGACCAGAGCCAACTTAGCTGTCATACATATCAAATTAGATGGCATGGCAAGAAAAATGCTTGAAAAAGCTTAAAATGTCAGCACAGCAGTAGGAAAGTATGGAGAGGACCAGATGAGTACATGAACAGTGCCCATTATCTAAAGCATTCAGCATACACTCCCGAATCTATGCATAGTTTTTAGCCTGGCTATTACCCAGACAGAATTCTTTGGTAAATTTGGTGATCACTCTGAGTCACAAACCTCATCTTCTGAATTTCTGACAAAAATACATTCCCCACAGTAAACTCAAAAAAAAGTGCCATTTTTTTCAAGAAGATGTTTCTTTCCTCAGCAGTTACTACTTCCAAAAAAATTCATTACACACACAAAAATGTGTTTCTTATGCCATCCTAAAAATCTTTTCAGTAGAGTTCTGCAGCTACAGGTAACTCGAATAATTTCTAAAGCTATCATGAAGGAGATTCTTCCCCAAGAACAAATAATCCAAATTGCGGCATATATTTTCTAGCACTTGCTAGACAAACAGTAGGCATGTAACTTTAAACAAGTAGCTAAAACGGTAACTACTTCCTTTTCTTCAGAGTAAATACACAAGTTCAGCTACACATGTATACAGTAACAACCTAATTAAATGAGAAATTCACATGGAAAATGAAAACTAGATGGATGTAGTGTTTCTTCTGGACAGAAACACAGTTTTGAAAGAAAATAAGACTACAATTGGGAAACCATATTTACAGAAAAATGTTTCCTTTGTACTCAAGAATGATACACATTATTTCACGTCAGCTGAAAAAGTTTATAGTAAATAGTTCCA
Organism: Porphyrio hochstetteri; assembly: GCA_020800305.1. NCBI lineage: Eukaryota > Metazoa > Chordata > Aves > Gruiformes > Rallidae > Porphyrio > Porphyrio hochstetteri. The sequence continues at coordinate 39,714,428 of CM036905.1, forward strand.
AAGAAAAAATGTGGCTTGAAAGCCTCCAGGATAAATCTCTCTCTCTGATGAGGAATGATCCAAGTTCATTAAACTTCACACAGCGCATTCTTCACTGCAAAAACACCACAGGAAAAAGAAAAAAAAGAAGAAAAGAGAATGCTTGGGGCAGGGGGAGGGAAGTGCAGAACAGAGGGGAGAAATGGAGACAGAGTTATTTTAATTCTGAACCGTGATGTGATTTCAAATATAAATTAAGACAAAATAACACAGCACAGTTTTCCTTATTCTGCCATCAGTGGTAGTTTCTTTCCTTCTTGTTATGTCAGTATTGTGAAAATACTAAAATAGCACATGCTTTTCACATTATGGAAGTGAAATTAAGATTTGCTTGGCAGCTTAACTGCTGATCAAAAAAAAACCTGCTTCAGTTCATATAAGATTTTGCTCTGCATCTTAGTGATTCAGGCTCCTTCCAAATTTCCCTAAGACCCTTGCTGGTACATAGCTGATAAGCAATCACCACTTTTTTTTTTTTACCATAAAGAGGGGGTTTTTTTATAGTATTTATGAGACCACTAAATCATCAAATATTCACTTCAATACTTAAAACAAGCTAAAAGTATATTTTCTTAGTGTACTATATTGTCAGAATAGAGATGTAGCCACAGCAGTCAAAAATACATTAGCAGAAGTGTTTCTGTCAATCGAAATTGAAATGGTAAAAAGATTATAGATCTTTTCATTCAGAAGGTATCTTTCCATACATATATGCACATCTATAATTATAAAAAGCCTTTTTTTGTATATGCAATATTTACAGCGTATATCTGTTTTCATATAGAGATTTCAGTTTCCATTTATTATACTTTAAACCGAAATGTGTCTTATTTAGCAGGAAATCAATTCTCACCCTTAATTCTATCAGAGTATGAGTTGTCTGCCTAGAAAGCAATACATCAACTGTAAATTTATGGCTCAGTACGGATACCAGCCCACAGCTAAAAATTTGCAGATCTATATAACCAAGCACATTAAGCAGTCCTCCTAGGTAACGTATAACCAGAAGTAACTCTCATAATTCAGCACACACTATGGGAAGAGCTATTACGACCACGTCTGTTCACCTTTTCTGGTCCAATCCATTTTCAAAAGAAGCTGTGCATATTGTCAACATAATGAATGAAATCACAAGACTCCTCATAAATTTTAAATGTCCTAAGGGGTTTCTTCACCTTCATGTGAAATCTGAGTACCGTATGCTTAAACTGGTGTGGTGGGGTTTTTTTAAAATTAAATTATGCATTTTGATGAATGTGCCCTTTTATTGACTACATCAGCATTCTGTAAAATGCCTGAAAGTGAAAACATTCAGCGATATTCTGGCTGTATTTTTTTAGATTAGTCCTGTTTCACTGTATAATCCCTTCAAACTGTTCTGGTTTTCATTACAGTAGAAGCTCTTCCCATATATTTTCCATCATGCCTTAGAGATTCTATTATTTATTTTAGTATGAAGAACACTATAAAAAGGAAGTATTTTTTAAACGTACCATGAAATTCCTTAAGGAAGGGGGTTTTATGTCATTCTAAGAAAATAATATCTGAAATCTAGTAATAGAGAAAGAGCATCACTTCATTGTAAATACAGGGTAAAAATATCACATGTCTTCGGTTCTGTCAAATGTAGTAACACAGAATATATTTTATTCTTTGTAAAGCAAATGTTCCCTAGAATAACCCTTTTGTAGAAGGAAGCTTTGCTGGGTTATTTTTGTAACTGAACTAGAAAGCAACCAAGTGAGTACGTCAGTGTTGGTCAGAGTTTGGTATATTTAGTAAAACAAAATCTTTCTTCCTATTGTACAGCAGCCTTCAACATTGTGATGACATTCTTTCATCAGTAAATATTTGAGAGGCTGTGAATTTCTAAAGTTAAACCAGCAACTGTAAAAAAGGAATCCACTGTGTGACAAGTACAAAACCAGATTTAGTAACATTTAAAGGCTAAAACTTTATTCAATACACATTGCTCCTCTTGTTGAACCATTAGTTTCCTCTAATTTTAACACACACAGCAGATGGGTATCACAGCAAGATTTTGTAAACAATAAATAAAAGTATTTTTCTTTAGTATGAGATATAAAAAAAAATTAAAAGCAGCATAGGTGTGCAGTTATTTTGAGGTTCTTTGTTCTGTCACTTGGGAAAAAGTTTTTTTTTTATGATTCACAATAAAGTTTCATAGCAGAAGCACCCCGACAGTGTTCAAGGTCAGGTTGGATGGGGCTTTGGGGAACCCAGTCTAGTGGGAGGTGTCCTGGCCCATGGCATGGGGGGATTGGAACAAGATGATCTCTAAGGTCCCTTCCAACACAAACCATTCCATGATTCTATGAATTTGAAACTACCATTAAAAACCCTACGTGAACCCAATATATCTGGCTATAGGCACATTTGTCATTATGATACAAGAGTGAAGTTTAATTTTGAAAGTACAGGAACTTTCTCCTGCTTTCTTATTTTGCATAGATTTTACAATGGTGGCCTCCACAGATGCAAGTTGGGAGTATTAAAAAATGGCAGAAGAAACTAAAAATCAAATTAAAAACCTCATACAAGAGCAGAATCACTCAACAATCATGAACATGAAGAAAAATTATCATAGCATTCATTTTACTCTTCCAGAACTAATTCTTCAAATACATCTTGACAACTTCCCCGGCGGGATGGAGCAGAGAATCAGATGAGTAAAAGTGAGAAAACTCATGGGCTGAGATAAAGACAGTTCAGTACGTAAAGCAAAACCCACACATGCAAGCAAAGCAAAACCAGGAATTCATTCCCCACTTCCCATGGGCAGGCAGGGGTTCAGCCATCCCCAGGAAAGCAGGGCTCCATCACCTGTAATGGTGACTTGGGAAGGCAGTTGTCATTACTCTGAACATCCCCCTCTTCTTTCTTCTTCCTCCAATTATATATGCTGAGCATGATGTCATATGGTATGGAATATCCCTTTGGTCAGTTGGTGTCAGCTTTCCCAGCTGTGTCCCCTCCCAACTCCTTGTGCACCCCCAGCACCCGCACTGGTGGGGTGGTTTGAGGAGCAGAAAAGCCCTTGGCTCTGCGTAAGCCCTGCTCAGCAGTGATGAAAACATCCCTGCGTTACCAACACTTTTCAGCACAAATCCCAAACACAGCCTCATACCAGCTACTATGAAGACAACTCTATCCCAGCCAAAACCAGTACACAATGTTAATGTCAGAACTTGATATCTGGTCTATGGATAGCTTCCTACAGTACAGAAACTGGAGATCACCTTTGAGTATTTCTCATTTTGCTGCAGGATCTATGCAAATGAAGGTGAAGTTTGAGCAAGACATACACAGTATTTACGTAACTGAAAACTTTTCATGTTTGAGAAAAGTGAATCTGGAGAGATTCTTCAATCCTAACTGACTCCCATGCATCCCAACCTGGATTCTACATAAATAGTTCCTGAGATACACAACAATGCCATCATTTCCAGCTAAATCTGAAATCCAAATTTAAAACCCAATACTCAGATGCATATATTTCTGATTAGGAAAATTATCATTTTTTGCAGTTTGTTGCCACAGGAAGTTGTAGGAGAAGCAACACTTAGCAAGGATCAGCTGTCCTCGAATTTTTTTTTAGTTTTAAAAAGATTCTGGGCAGATTATGGGACTATATCAACAGAAAAATGCATATCCAGTGGCTGTCAGTGCTGAGGAAGTACAAAGAGGAACAAATCACAGATTGGAAAACCACGTGACACTTGCAACCTCCTTAGGCCAGGTTTGGAAACAGATGCTGGAGCAAATGTTTTCTTCATCAGAGATTTCCAGTAATAGCCTTGCAGTTCATTGGACTTAAAACCTCCACATCCCAATTTCTAACTGTCCTTTTTAATGTGGCAATTGTTGTGCCAGAAAATTTATAAATCTGTGGTTTTAAAGATCTCCCAGATACCTTTCAACCAGAACCCTAACTGAAGGACTTCGTTTCAAGATTTATTTTGGCTCACAATAAGTTGGGGCTAGGCAAGTTTTCATCTATTTTTTCCTAGTTGAAGGTACTGCTCCTTTTAAACCTTCCACACTTAACAAGAATCAAAATGCTTTGGAAGTGATATGAATTTTGACTTGAATTTTATAATCTTATTCTAGTGCAGTATAAAATGGAACACACTTTTCTTCTACATGATGAACACTCTTTCCTGGTAACATGGAGGTTTTTTTCAAGTAAAAGCTCTGTCAGGTAGTTTTAAGATCCATACAACACAGTATCTTTAAAATTATTTACCATATTTGATGGAACACAAGCCTTAGGTAACACTGACATCTCCATAAATTCCTACCAGTAATTTCATTCAGTTTTTCAACTTTCTTGCATCAACTGGCATTGAATTTATCATTCCTTATGCTCACTTTACAGGCCTATACCACACTTTCCAATAGCTTACCCTAGTCGAATGTCCAAGAGCTTTAGCTTAAAAATCTCAGAGATTATTACTGTCTGTTATTTTTATTAAAGCTTATCAAAGAGGAAATTTTCATCATGAAGTGCTTAGCAGATTTACTACCAAGTTAGTTATTAATGTGGACAGGCAGCCGGAGAAAGGAAAGGAAGAGAAAAAAAAACACGAAAGAGGAAGTTAAAAGGCATTATCTGCTCTGACAGATTCATGGATAATTGATTACCCTAATAACCTCAATCACTTCTGAAACTGTGCCATGCACCATGTTAAATGTAGGTATCAATAAAAGAACAAAGACTCTGAAGTTCCCATTATAGTCAATACCATCAACAGAGCGTGTATTTTGATGTCTTACTTCTCATGTGCCTCCTTACGTAGAGCTGAGTGTCTCTCTGCTATACTAATACACCCAGTGCTAACACAGCGTGCTATTAGCAAAGATGGAGTAAGGGGTTGTACAGTGGCTGAAGCCCCAGTACAAAACACTGTACACTGTTTCAAAGTGCAAGAGCTGAAACAATTAAGTATTTAGTTAAATATATATACATATTTAAATGAAAATGTTTCTTTCCATTCATCACCTGTGTGACAACTTAGGAATTCTCTTTTAAACCCTTGTCATAAAACACTGCTTGAAAATCCTCTTAGATCAATGTGGTGAGAATCTAATTAAATCAAGTTACTGAACTTTATCCATAAACAGTGGTTTTAATTCTGTCAACTTAATATCACTAATGCCATCCATAAATTTTGTCATGTTTACAAAGAAACCATGAAAAAGTCACAGTTTCACTACACAGTAAGTTATGCTCTCTTGTGTTATTTTAATGGGCTCTGTTAGGATAACAGCAGCCAGCCAATTTAAAATTTTTCAGGCTTCATTTTGTCGGCATCTGTGATCCAAGAGGTCATTCATTAAATTATGACCTTTTTTCTTCTGTGTGGTTTAACAGACAGCAAGGAAATGACAAAAGAAAATATTGATGTAAATACAAGAACAGTAAGGAAGACCCCCAATATTATTTAATTACCTTCAAGTATAACTCATTAACAGATGCTTTATCACAACAGGATGAAAATCTGACTAACATTGAAGATCCCTGTTGGTCAGATATTATACTCCCACAAAAGGAGGCTCCAAGATACTGTGCAGCAAAAAGTAAGAGGCCACCCTGAAATTTAAACTATAAAGTATAAAATATTTTTTCTGAGCATTAGTAAATTGCATAAAGACTCCTTAAAATGGTATGGTGAAACAAATTCAAATAATTTCATTAGTATTTGGTCATCTAGTTTAGTGGGAAATTCACATAGAAATATGTTTTTAATCTAAATGAAAATTTATGGCATTTATTTTGTCCATCATATTACAAAATGTCTAAGGATAATTGATTTAAAAACATTTCTGGAAGTGCTTGAATTATGATATCTAACTATTAAAACAGAGATAATTGGAGTCAGTTTAATGCAGAAACCCCCCTTGAGGCAACAAAAAAAAAAACTATGTGGAAATTTTTCAACAACTTGCTCTTGTCCAAAATCAGCATCCTTAGGCATTAAAAAAAAAAAGCCTAGAGATTTCATCCTTAAAGCTCCAATGGAGACTCTTCAAATGAAAAAAATAGAAAGTCAAAAGATGTTATGAAAAGAGTTAATTTATTTGCTTGCTGGACAGACTTTAACTGATTAATTAGTCTGTTGCAAGCACTGAAAACATAAAAGTATTAATGTAATGGAAGTCTGCAATGATAAGATAAAATAAAATAAAACCAAATCAGAAGTAAATTGAGGATATCACAAGCCCTTCTCTAGAATCTGTATTAAATAGATATTCAACTAAAACGCAGCTACGATCAACAAAATCAGAATCATCTCATGAGGTGTCGATCCTATAAATTTGATCACAGGCCTGTTCCCAGCTTCCTTGTTTTCTGCCTGGTGTTTCTGTATCTATTTATTAGGACTGGTTGAATGTGGCCTGATGATCATCCCAAGATTTGCACACTCAGATGGGAATTGAAAAGCAGTTAATTGTCCAGTACCACACCTTCTTGGGTAGGACCTTGGATACAGATGCAGTATAAGCATCGAAAACCATTAACTGGAGACGAACGTAAATACATGTTTCTATATAAATCTCATAACCACATTGGCTGCAGTGTTACAAATTCCCTTCAGCTTATTAGTATCCTCCTGAATATAACAATCCAGAGACAGAAACAACTTTAGAAAAGAGATCTCATTTGCCTGTAAATACACAAGTCAGAATGATTTTTAATGGGTCCAGATTGAAAAAACCTTCACGTATATTTCCTGCTCATTACTAAGACAATGAATAATCCCCATATCTGAGTAGAAGCTTACTATTCTATGGGGAGGACCTTCAGCTGCTGCACACACACTCTACACTATCAGATAAAGAGGGATTTTATTTTCAAATACTATACTGTGATTCTAGTACCAAAAATTGTTATATAACATACAGATCATAAATATATCTATGTATTCACACATTAAAAGAGCGTAAATACCTTTTTTTTAAACTTGATTTTTTTCATAAACTGTAAAATAAATATATTTCGCATTTTTCCTTTTCTCCTATTTTCCACATCATCTGATTTTCTGAAGTGGTTTAAAATATATATTGGATTTGGACCCCAAGGAGAAAAAATTGAGACTAATCTTCTGGACTGCAAGTTGGAAGAGCAAGAAGGGGATTACAGTTTCTCTTCTTACAGGCAATATGAACCTCACATGCTCTAGGGAATTATGACAACAGGGATTCCAAATCTGCTCATAGTCTGGGTTCTCAGCAGCACCATCCATTGCTTTTGTTTGAAGTCAGAGAAAGGAGTGACTGTCTTTCATAAAGAGCATATACATTCAAGAACTTCTGCAATGGGTGTGAGTGATACGCTGCAGTTGTTCTGCTACTACATGATAAAATATAACCTCGTTGTGGCTCTAATTAATATTTCCCAAATGGATTATGAAATCAGAAATTCCTCTACAAATATTACATATGCATAATAAGCATTATTAAATTATTAATGCAAGCATCTTATTTGCCAGCTTGTGTAACATAGATTTTTTTTTTTTTAAATAACAACATCACCAATCTCCATCCATTAATAATTTTGATGTTGCAGTTCATTAGTTCCTAATATGGCTAATTTTGTAAGTTAAAGATAATTTTGCATACTAGTTTGCATCTGTTCATCTTTTTTACTCAGATCAAACTTCCATAGCAGTTTCCAAAATTGATTCATTCTTAGAAAACACAAAGGAGACCTATCAGGAATATATGCATACAGGAATCATAAACCCCTTACGTTCAACATGTGTGTTTAAAAAAAGAGGTTCTTCATGAGATAACAGTAAAAGTTGTAGGACTTTTATCTTCATGTAGATGAAGCTCATGAAAGAATTCATGTGTTTTATTTGTTCACTTTGTCACTGCAAGTATGAGATAAAAATAGTAGAATCTTTTCTGATCCCATTCCAGTATCAGTCACATTACTTTTAACATACCATAAAACACTAGTATAACTGGTAGGTTTGAGATACCAAAACGGATTATTTCTAGCCTGAAGTAATGCTTTGTGCTAATAAGACAAAATGCTCTGTACATGTTGTCTTAACACCAGGGGCTGACACAAGTTTGCTAGCCCTGCCACTACCATCTAGAGAATGTACTTGTTGCTGTGATATAATACCTCATGAGCTATAGCAAACCATAGAGAGCTGCACAGAGGAATTGAAACAAGCCACACAGAGCTAAATGTAGTTGCTAGCAGAAATTTCTAGAATAGCCCAGGAGGGCTTTTACAAATCAGGACATGAAGAGTCCCTTCAAATTTAAATTTCCCTTGGCGCTTAACGGTTGCTGCATTAGCAAATCTTGTGAACTGAAAAACCCTGCTGAGTCGCCTTGCATATAGTTATAGCACCACTGAAATCCTAAACACAACTGTGAAGAGTCTTTGCAAGCTCTAAGTATTTCCAAATATGTCAATTCATTCACATACAGGCTCCAGAGATGTGTTATACCTGTTCACCAACTAAAGGTAAAAGCTGATCAAATCCACATTTAAAAAGCCACACAAAAATCCTGTTAATTGTCATAAAGGAGAACAGTGGAAACTATTTAGAATTTGACAGTTGGAATTATGGTGCCAGAGGTGAGAGACAACAGCTACTAAGCTACAGAGCAGTTTTAAGGTAACGCAACACAGAATCAATCATCACACTGTCTAAATATTTAGATTAACCTTAACCCACTTTACACATTCACAAACTGTAATCTCTTTAACACCAGAAATGGCCACAGAGAACTGACCCAAAGAATAAAATTGGAAGGCCAGCTACTCAAAGCTTTCTCTAAGATGACCACTGAGATTAAGCCTCAAAAAGGATAGATGAAAAGGGAAATAAAGATGAGGAAATACTCAGTATGAACATGCTCAGATGTTTCAAGACATCTAGACATAATTAGGTATTAAGATGCACTTCTGCTAAATTTAGGATCAGGCATTCAGAGATTTGTTTTGCTAAATCAGTTTTCTCTTCATGTTAGTTAACACATTTTCACAACATCACAGATTTCTCCCAGTAAAGATTCATCCTAACATCACACCCTAACATCCCATCACCTGATGTCAGTTTTAAAACATGCAGAATTAGGTGCCCTCTCTCTCACTTATGAGGAGGTACTGCAGTCCAGGTGATGCACAAAAAGCACTGTCTGACCACAGGAAATCATAAGGTTTCACAAAATAAGGGTGAAAAGCGCTAAGTCAACTTATATTTAAATGTAGATAACATTCAATATTACAGTTCAGATATCATGGAATAATGCAAAGTTCAAACATTATCTTAGAAGGTCACAAAAGAGCCATGAAAGATTATTGTTCTCACAACTTCCTGACTTTGCAAGGTATTTTAAATATGCTACAATAAATGTATGTCAGCACTACCAACAGCCCACTTCAATTCTCAAAGGTGGCATGCTGCTCATAGGTAGCAGTGGTTACACTGACCTAGAACAATCTACATTCGTGACAAGTTTTACAAAGAAATCACAGCTCACAGTGACAAAAATGTAGTTCACAACAAAGTCAGCATTTCACGTTCTATGGAAGCTATTCCTATTAATCAGAATACTGAAATCACCTCATCGTAAGCTGTGTGGAACAATGAAGCTCTGTCTCATGGATCCAGCTAAGCTATTATTAATTAAGAATACGGACTATAATTTGTAATTAAGTTTTCCCCTTTAATGTTAAACAGATAAGCCTTTGAACTCAAGGAAAGTGCAAACTATTACAGATCTGCTGTAGAAAAAATACTACAGGCAGTGTCCTATAGGACTGAGGAACACACTGTGCATGATCATGCATTTGAATACCTTCCGACAGTATCTCTTTACTAAGGTCAAACTCAGCACCGGTTTAAAAATAGACTGTTCTGAGGGTGCAGAGGATCTTGTGCAGACACAAACATCACAGCAGGCCTTCTGGGTGTACAGGATGCTATTATCTTTTGCTTGCTGACAATATGCTTCCCTTTATATGGCAAGACCACACTTCTCTCATTACAGTTGCCCTAGTTCTTGAAACATCAAAGTTATTGTTCTGAGAATGCCACTAATTTGTCCCTTAAAGCAAACATATAAACCAATACATCACACAAGAAATGTGCTCACTAGGTATCTCATTTTTGCCCCAAGTTATACACTATTAATTACCAAAACCCTAAATGGCATTATTCTATGGATCAAGTGAACAGTAATTTTAAGCTTTTACCTCTACCTTTTTCCCTACCCCAAATTTTTGTTTATTTACTACTTTTTTACATTTCACAAAGGTAAGTATAAAAGATACCTACACTACCAGGGAAAATCTGCACTGAGTGGCTAGAGAGTAAGCAGCAGGCTAGATCATTCTGCTTTACATTGCCTGAGGAGACAGGTCAAGTTTTAATCAATTTAAGTTTATTTATGAAATAAATGAAAAAGATCCTTGTAGATTCTTCCTACATCAACTCATTTAATTACAGCAATGACACTGACATTTGTGGGTAACCCACTCTTTGCTTTCAGTTTCCTATCTTTTTTTTTGCCTTCAATTTATGTGTCTTTTATACTTTATTCCTGACACATTTCTCTCCAATTTACAGTCAAAATGTTGACCCTGTCCCTTGCGAATGAATCCAGTCAGACTTAATTGAAAATTTAACAAGTGAGCAAACAATTACTTGTGTACTTTTCCAGACTCCCTTTCTCACTTGAGAACTGTTCTCCACACACATTTGCAAAGCAGTTCCCTTTACTATACAGTATGTTAAACATGACCCAATGTTCTGCCATGTGCATGCAGACTGCCACCCACCCCACTGATTGTTTCACCATACACATCTGCCTGAATTTACTCACTGTTTCTGCTTTAGAGAATTTACAATCCCATTATAAAACCCAAATGCAATCTTACCATTCTCTGTACGTTCAGCTATTAACACAACAGGCTTCCAACGCATGACTGAGTCTTTTAGAAGCTGTTGTAAGACAAATATCACAACTGCATCTACAGAATAAGAGGTTTTTAGAAGCTCCACTTCTGTGCTATAAAACAAATTAAAAACAGCATCATGCATATTCTAAACACTAACTGGTAATGTTGACTTGTAACTTTGAAAGGGTATAGCAATTAAGATATGAGACATAACAGTTCCATTGCTGAAATTCCATTTCCTGTAGACAAACAGAATAATTCAGGAAGAGACCTCATGGAGTCATCTACTTCAATTGCTGGCCAAAGCTGATGCAACTGCAAAGCTAGAGCAGGGTGTCTGGGCTTTGTGGCTGGTTAAGTTTTGAATACCTCCAAGGATTTAGGTTTCATAGTCTCTCTGGATAATAACTACGCCATTCTAATCATGCATTCTTTTCCTTACATCTGGTCAGAATGACCCTTGCTGCAATTGCAACCACTGTCTCTCGTCCCTTTGCTGCACAGCTCTGAGAAGGGTTTGACTCCATTTCTACGTAGCTAATCAACAGAGAGACAGTTGACAACAGCAGTAAGGTCTCCTCTCAGCTGAACAATTATATATGCATGTATTTAAAGCTAAATTTTGTTCAATTACACTTTCCAGGAGCAGCTGATTGCACATAAAAAAACTAATGTTACATTCATGAATACAGCCTAATATAATTTCCCTAGAAAATACAGTGATGATAAGGTTAATTATAATTTTAAACCTGATAATTTGCCATTCCCTTGTTTTTGCCTTTGCTAACAGGCTGAAAAAAACAGAAAACAAGGCCAAGACTCTGCTTATTACATGCAAAAATATTCATGTCCGCAATATACTCAGCACAGGTCAAGACCCATGGTTTTTCTTCCAACTTCACCAATTAGATTGGAAATAAATATTTCTGATGTGTAAGCAGAATTCACTTTGTCAGTGTATGTATAGTTCATTGAAAGATTCCTAGAAGTAGCATTCTGCAGTTAATATTTATGGTTGCTCATAATACAACCGACTAAACTGGCTTAGGGAAAGTTATTACTGAAAGATATGAAGCCAGCTGTGGCAGTATTTAAACTGTAATTTGTCCAAGAACACACTGTATGAAATATCCCGTATAATAAAATATCGCCTCGGTATTTCCCAGATAGTACACAAAATAAAAGCAGCCTAACTGTACAAAAGGCTAAAATTTATTTAGGTATCTTTTTGCATGCACAAAAACTACAGAACCGATTTCATTTGTTTAATAACTTATGTCCAGGACTTTAGAAATATTTTTTTTTAAAATATCAAGTTTCATTGCTTAAAGAAAAATAGGTTTCAAGCACTGCTGAATCATATTACAACATCCTACCTACTTTTCTCTGTTAAAGCTTTCATAACATTGCAAGCAACAGAGCTTAGTATTGAAATATTCAAGTCTTGATATTAAGGAATTGTGCATCTTTGCTAGAGAATGGTTTCACATGGAGAAGAAAGGGTAAGCTCATCTCTGTAGTTGTTCTACAGAAAAGATTTTTTATTACTCCCTCTCTAAGTATAGAACAACTTCTTTATATTAGAAGCTGATATAGCATCTTTAGACCCAAAATATGTATTACTCTTGAATCATTCACAATTCAAGTAAACCAATATGAAAGGTAAGATTTTAATCTAGTAAGAAGTTTATCTTAAACGGAATCTACTATTTCATCAGTTCAGTGGAACCTAAGTTTAAGTACTTCGATTACACATCATCTTTAGGAATCATAGTTGGTGCATTGGCTTCCTCACAAGTCCTTTACCTTCAAGGGAAGGAAATTACTTTGAACAGTCAGTTTACTTTCAGTTTAAGCAACTTCTAAAACTTCTAGCTGTCTGTTCAGCAGATTGAGTTCACATTCAAAAATGACTCCATCTACATTTAGCATAAACAAAAAACATACAATATTTTTGTGGGTTTTTTTAGTATCATATACCATCATAGATGTTCAGTATAAGTTTACACTGTAGACATCTCTACCCTGTAGAGAATGAGCATTGGAATTCCCTGTTAGTTCCTGAAACAACCATATTTCCTGCCTCTTCCAGCAATGAGATTGTGTAGACTATTTCACTGACTTGTTAAACCTTTCCTAGCTCTAGGTACCTACAAGCAATGTGAGTCATAAATAACCAGTAATTACTTCTCAGCAGTTGGAACTGTACTGAGAAAAAATATATCAAATATTACCCTATCAGAGTTGTCAAATTTTCTTAAGGTTAAAGAAAAAAAAGTTTAGGAAAAATATACTGTGCCTTTCTGTACATACATTGCAGGAGGCATTTATATCACCAGGTTCTGCTGAAAGCAAAGCAAGTTCTAGCATCTAAATTATAAATCTTTCAAAATGTAAAAGTGACATTTTTCTAAACCAAGGCAGGTTTCAAGCTCCTTTTGCTCAACATGACCTTCGCAGGGCAGTCAGCCATCTCACTGTAAGGCAGAGTTACAGGATCAGAGGCAGGTTTCCAGCCAGTCAAATCATGGCTGTAATTTCTGCACTATTTTAAGGAGCAGTCCACTCAGACCCAGGATCTCCAGATTCTGACTGCGCATCATCAAGAACAGTAAAAAAAACCTATTGTGTGCTGCTCCCTTTGCCACTCAATAGAGGCAGGTGAAAGCTATTTCATTTGTTACAGTAGGGTTTTTCCCCCCTTCATTTGTTACAATAGGGGTTTTTCCCCCCTTCTCTTATTCATATGCCTGATCCCTATAAAGTGAAGTAAAAATACATGCATCAAATGAACAAATAAAGTAATTTTGTTTAGAGATTGAAAATTACTGTTAACAGTCCTCCTTCGGCAGAACATAGGTCCTCTCTATGGATTCATTAGCTGGCAACACCTTATCTGACCATTTTACAGTTTAAACATCACAACAGAACTGTTTTTTCTCTAATCTTTCTTAGTTTCCAGAAAAATCACACACATATATATATAGGTAGATAGATAGATATAGATATATGAAGTGTCATCCAAATATATATATATTTGGATTAAACATCAAATGTAACTTGTTTTTATTATTCACATCCTAATATGGCTGAGTTACAACATAACCATTATTCAGTTATTCCAGTATAAATACAGATGCGACAAGAAGCAAAATACTTCGTGTTTTTGTGTCTACTGATCAATAGATGATCCTTTATGAAACAGCTTTAATCTTGATACTATTGAATTGGTATTGAATTAGGAAGATCATAATTTCACACCATTTTCACTAGCACATTAGTGAAATTTTATGCTAGCTTTCTCGGCAGTAAGTTCAACCAAATACCACAGACTTTGCATCAGATTTTAATTATTTTTGTCAAGTCCCTTGAAAAGCAGAGATTGTAAGCAGCAAAAATTCCCAAACACAAAACAACCAGCAAAAGACACAGGAATAGTGATTCATAGTTTCTCCAATTTGTACCTTTCAGTCACTATAAAACAATACCCCAGATGAGACCTGATAGAATTATCTTATTAATAGTCATTATGATTAAAATACTTTCTAATTAATAGGAATTCATATTTTAAATAGACTTTCTAACAAGCACACAGATGTCCATAAATTTATTCAAGAGATGCTAACTAGAATAAAAAGACCAATTCAAGTAATGTTCTCCAGGTATTAAATCTCAACATTCGCTTTTAGAGTCAAAATTACAGATTTTACAGCAAGGTTCCAGATCCACTTATATCAAATCAACTACCTTATGTACTTTTAATAATTTTATCTGACATACATTATTGTGACAGAATGACAATTGGTTTTTTTTAAACACCAATTGGTCACATCCTAGTTTATATTAGCTTAATGTAGGTAGGCTTAATGTTCACTTTTGTCTGATCAGCATAACCCAGTAATAAATAGAGTGTTTTAGTAAACTTGCAATGCAATATTCTAATGGATCGTCTAATAAATATGCAACAAGCAACAATTAATTCAGTAGCAAGGTATTATCATCAGGCTGATACAATCAGTATCAATGAGAATATGAAGTTCTTGGTGGCACCCCTTACAATACAATAGACTTCTGGACCAACTAACACCTCTTTCACAAATGGCCCAGGCCATCTAATTGACTTCCACATCATTTCCTTTTTAGAAGAGGAAATATATTTATTTTTAATCCTTCAAGTTGCAAATTTGACTGCTAAATAATTTGTAAGCCATAATATGCATGTGTGTTCCAGCTTGGCCAAAAGAGTCTAGCCAGACTCCAGGAATGATTCTTGCAACTAAACCTTGTAAACTTTTCCAACAAATTCTTTCCTCCGCAACTGCTCAGTTCCTACAGTATAACAATAATTGCCTACTTAAACACATACTGAGCACTTCATAATAAAATAATGCACGGTACCTGAAAACTTCATTTAGAAAATTGATGTTACTTATTTTATAAATACAAGATGCAAGTCTTTCACCAACAGTATTAACACACTCCTATCTAGTATGATACCTACACTAAGAATAAACAGATTGTAACACAGATAAAGGTAGAACCACATATTTGATTTTTATCAGGAAAAGACATGAGGGGTTTTTTTCCCCAGCTGAAAGAACAGAATAGGAAAAGATTTTCTGAGGTCACTGAGGCATAGAAAGTAAAGTGATTATTTAGCTTCTATGTCAGCACAACCTCCTTTGCAGTGTCCTACCTGCCAGAAGACAGATGACTTGGTACAGGGACCCAAGTACAAACAAAAATAGAATAGAAATTGGAAGACTTACGAAGGTCAAGCAGCGGTATTCGTAAAAGGATGTTCGGTATTTTAGTCTGAAAGAAGCTTTCTTAAAAATAATGCAAGAATCATTAAATATCCATTCATGTTACATCTATCAAAATTTACTAGAAAGTCATTTCCTAATTACAACTACTGATTTAAATTCAAGGCAGTTCCTTCAATAAGTACCTTCTTACTGATTTTTATTTTACTAGGCTAGTCTTACTAATGAAATTCCAATTAGTGATGGTTTATGAATAGTATGTATTCACTTTGCACTATTTGAGAACCCTTTTGTTTCCATCAGCTGAACAGGAACATATTTCTTCAAAATTTGGAATATTCAGATTTGTTTGAATAGGATGAAACTTGTTGAACCATCACAGCAACTGTCTTTTCCACTTCTCATTTCATAACAGATGTCAGTGAGGGACACAGCTGCAGAGACAACCTCACGCACAGTACTTCGATTCTTCCTCCAGAATGTTGATTTGCACTGGATTTTTCAGAGCTCAAATACACATAACCTTACACATAAATACTTAGCAGTTAACAGAAGTAAGGGAATTTGCTGAAAGGCCTGAACATAATCCTATAGTCAGAGGAAGCTCTGACAGAAGCTGCTTAATATCTTTCATCAGGACGGGAGATGAGAAGTAAGCTTTTTATTTTTAATGTCATGGAATTCTTTGTAAAAAGTTGGGTTTGTACTTTAGGCAATTATGCTTCTACATAAGTACTCACAATAAGCTGACAAATTATACATTTACTGCCTTATTATTATAGCTGACCCTTAAAAACATGTTTTTAAACATACTGCCCATTTTCACTTTGCTATTATAGTTCAAAACTTTAGAAGCACGTTACCATTCAGAATGTACAGAACAAGCAGCACTGGTTTTCAATCTTTTTACTGATTGATTGCATTAGCATAGCTGGTTTTATTTAACACATAAGCACACATTCTTAATTAAAAATAGAGGAACACTGGGCAACCTACCCAGCAAGTATATTCCCACATTCAGTGACACCTCAAAGAAAGTGTTCTCTCCACTACAGAAGTACCGTAACCCTTAAAGGCTAAAATTATTATGTGAATATTTACAGCCTTGAAATTTCCTTATTCAAAATCTTACAGCCCTATTTTATGCAGTGTTAGCTCCTTTCTCAAACACCTATTAAAGAACAAGACAATGTCCAAACTTTTCCTTACAAAAAAAAAAAAGCAGTTTAGCTGCCTGAATTAATACTGTTATGCCTTCATTTCAAAACTTTACTTAAATTTTATCATATCAATAAAATACTCATTCTGCATACACACACTGACTCTGCAATCTTCTACACATTGCAACAATTTTTTTCTACATGAGGACAGGAATTCTGGAATAAAAAGATGGCAAGTTTAGGAGATAAGGTTTTCAGTAGAGACAAGCACAACGAATTCTAGAGGTATAAATCGCTCTTTGGCAACTTATTTTTCCAACAATACCTGCATTTGTACAAGTAGAAATCAAATTAGGTATAGGCAAGTCTATAAACATGTCCATTAATATGCAACAGAAGAGCACTACCTCCATTAGTACCAGGAAGGGCAGTGGCAGCATGTATTCCCAAAGACCTGCATGAGCTCCACATCCCACACTGTGATGCATATTACTACAGCTACATTGCTGGTGGCATTCCAACTTTACAAAGTAAAAACAGCTGGGAGAAGACTACTCATTGTATAACTCATCCTGCAGTATCCAATGAAGTTCCACGTAACTGTTGAGATCTACCTCAGCAAAGCTCTTACAAAACAGACAACCCGTTTCACCAAAAAAGTTATTGAAAGGTGGTCTGTCTAGCAAAAACATGTATCCATTTATCTTTTAAAGATGACCTAACAAGCCACATGACTATGTTCTCTCTCTGAAGATAAATGCATTTCCAAACTAAAGAAAAAAAGCACACTTTGGTTCATATCAGTTTAAGAGATGCAAAAGGTTGCATTCTGAAACATGTAATAATGGAATTTATTTAATTTACTGAAAAAGTATTCCTGTTTGATTTTTAATATAGCAGTATCTAATTTACGCACTCAACAAAGTGATAAGGATGATATTAATTTCCCTTAGTTTTGAACCAACTCAAAATTGTGAATTCAAAAGTTATAACATGTAACATTGAGCTCTCTTAACTATGAAACTAATAAGGATTAGTTCAAGCTAAAAAGGAAAAACATCAACTTAAATCATCTTCTAAAAAACTGAAGCAAGATTAAATATTTATAAAACACTAAACTATGAGTAAACTAATATTTATTTGCTACCAACTTATTCTCTGAATTTTTTTATCTGACTAGTTTTATATTTTTAAAGACTAACCCCATTCTAATATTATGTCTAAAACCAGGCACATGCAGGTGTGTGCGCACATAGTGCCTAATATCACAGCTGTGACATGATGCATAGCTACACCTACACCAGATGCAGAGATAGGGATGACAGAGACACGTGAATCATGTTCCCATAAACACACAGTCTTCGTTTAATACCTTAATCAGGCATAAACACTGCCAAGTGCTTGGGGACAGGGTGCTTATTTGTAATCAAAGCCATCAAATAACAAAAATACACGTATGTTTACCAAGATCTAGATTGGACAATAGGAAAAACTTTTGGATTTGTAAGCAGTATCACAAGCATAATCACAAGCTGATTGATACTCTCCTGGGGTGGCCACAGCCACCAAGGCTAACTCATCTCCTTGCTCCAAAGTTTGACTGTTAGCCACCTACTTACACTGGGCTTTGCCAGCTGGAATCCCAACTGCCTGTTTTTAGAGTTGCAATAGAAAACAGCACCCATCTAGAATGACATGGCATAAAGAAAGCAAAGAGCTTGGATGGTCCTTGGTCAAGCTGTCATGAAGGAATATTTGACCTCAGCTCCTGTTCTGCAAAAGGCCATCCTCCCACAACCTCATAGATATTTTCTACCATGACTTGGTAAAGAAGAGACAGTAGATGAATGTTAAGCAGCCAAGTAGGATACGGAAGAAGATTTACATATCCATCTGCCTATCTCAGTGACTCCAACACTTTCTCTCTGAACTTCTGACAGAAACAGAAAAAGAAGCAGCTGATGGGAGACTGGCCTTCCCTGTTGATGCCTTGCCTAACCAGATCTTCTGAGGACCACCAAGTAAAATTCATGCATGTACATAGGTCATCTATTCAATAGCGAGCTATAGAAATCACAGGTAAGCACTTGAAATTAAAGGGATTAAAGTATTAACCTGTTCACACAATAAAAGCCTCATATACCAAATGTTAAGTCTCAAACAACTCACATGGGTACAAAATTACATCCTTCAATTCTTTCACACCATAAAAAAACTTTACATTACAATAAGCTAGTAGGTCAAAGCTGCTTATAACAAACCCATATCACAAAGTACTTAACAGCTTAAACGTTGTTACCAATAAATAAAATATCCTTCAATATTTTCTTATGAAAACTATTCAATAGATTATTTTTACATTAACTTCCTTTGTATAGTTCTTAAAGTGCTTTTTGAACTCTCTAGTCTGATTATTCAGTGTATTTCCCCAAAGATTAAGAAAAACCTCAGTACAGCCCATAAATACAATGTGACATCTTCCATGTGGGTGTACATAAGCTCCACCAATAACAGGCAAAATTTTCAAATCATCAAAAAACCCACAGCATCTGAAATATTAGTTACCATGTCCAAACACAGAGAAAAGCAAAAGCAATCAATGCAGATGGCTCAGAGGGTACCACAAACCTTCAAAAAATATAATAAGAATGAAACTATTCAGTCTGTTTTCTGATCAGACAACTGTTCAGTCTATTAATTACTAATCAGCTACATTCACTGTTTCAAACAACCACCAGAGCATGACTTGGGCAGAGGAATGCACACATAGGCAGAATCAAATTTTACAAGCAATTGGAGTCCTTTTGCAGTATTAGGTGTTGCAAACACAAGTAAATTCATATTTGTAGCTAAACCATTTACAGAAAGTCTTACATGCCAAACAGTAAGACAGTAAATTTTAAGTGTCTAACAAAAGTAGACTACGTGAGAACATATGCTTCAAGACCTGGTAGTGAAAATTGTCATAGAAATTGCCACTAGAGTGAACAGGTAGGCAAAAAAGTGGAACAATTAGAAAAGATATATGACAAAAAGGAAGCCAGATAATATAGTTTCCAAAGACAGTTCTGTTATAATCTGCATATTGAGCATTTCACTTAAAAAACTAATACCTTAAGCTTAAATTACCCAAGCATGTAGTATAAGTATGTACTATATCATTGTGTCAGTTATGCACAATTTGACATTCCACTTCTATCTTGCGTTAAGGCTGAAATGGAGTTTCTGTCCTGTTAGTTTTCAATGTTTTCAACAGCAAAACACTGCCACCTTTTGGCTTCATACACAGACCTCCCCAATATAGCTAAAACTTTTTTTTTTTGGTGTTACATTTGTCCCTTGTGGAGATGGTTGAATTCCTATCATCTTATTTAAAATCTTAATCAGTTGCCAGATTTCTCTAAGCAAAAAGAAAAAAAAAATTGAATTAATTGGTAAAGAAACCCTATTTTTTTCCCAAATGAGTGCATAGCCAAACAACTTAAAAAGTATACTCCAGTTACACCACAATGTTTTACCTACTTTCTCTGTATCTCACAGCTCTTTTTTCTTGGCAGTTTTGGTACACATACATACTGTATCACGTATTACCTTACACCACATTCCTTTCAAGTAAAAACTTGTTAATGCATTCTTTGAACAACTAAGTTTTGAGAACTGGTTATGCATTATTAAAAATTTTATGTTCCTTGTACACAGATATACTTAAGAGTATTCTAGATTAAATATTAAATACAGCTGGTTCAAAATGTATTAAGCATGCATTGAAATGTATGCAAAATTACTTACACCAATGACACAATGTCCCCACGTTGTACATCATAATTTCGAATGCTCCAGTGGTTTAACAGCACTATATCAGAAGCTTGCCTTCCCCCAGGATTCAAAGAAGGCTGAAAGAGGAAGGGGGGGGGAGTTTTATATCCATGTTTTCTTTATGAATCTTCCACCTAACTCTCCTTCCATCAACAGCTGAAATCCATTAAAATCAGTAAAAACGTACCTACTTATAAGAGGACCAAGAATCTCCTGTAATGTGGGAAATTTATTGGGTTTTTTAAATGCCAAGTTAAATGCCGTTAAGTTACGACAAACTGTAGTTCACACCTTTCAATGCACTACTGCACACAAATAAAATTACACAGAATACATACTTACCGCAAGCCTGATGAAAAGAAGTGATTGCCTTTACTGTGTATCAGTTAACGCTAAAGACAAAGGAGATCCAGGAACACGAATTCCCAGAAAAGAACAAACTTTCTGTAACAATACTGATCTCAGCACCCTTTGCAAAGTTAAAAAAAAACTCCTACACCTATATATACTGATGCTGCCAGTAAACAAGACAATAAACGTAAGCCTTTTGTATCCATAGCAGGATACAAAAGAAGCATCAACTCTCACAGCACCATATAGTGAAATGAGGTTGTTCACTAACCTAAATATTAAAACAGTCCAATAATGAATTAGTACATAGCATTAGGAGGTACACAGAACCTTTTATAATTATTTTGCATGAGGTGGTAGAAAACCAGGGCACCTGATCAGTGCAGGCTCTGAGTTGACCCATCATGCATAGCAGCAGAGGAAGGAAGTAGCCCATCACAGTACTGTCTCCGTTGACTTTTCTGGGGTTATTTCAATACAAATACTCCTTTTATGAGACAGAAAGTACTTGGGAGTAATCCAGTCTAAAGTCTATTGACATCTTATTTCTTCATAAGCTTTTTCAGACTCTTCAAATACAATTACAGTATCTCCAAGTTGGCCAGAGGATGACCTCTAATTTGGGCTCTAGAGTTAGGTGACATAATAAAGCAGACTAATGTGACTAGGCAGACCCTCATTTATCAGTATGATGGCTCGATATTTACTAAAACCTGATTTTTTTTTTTTCCATAGAAGAGGTTTTTGGAGTTCATGTTACAATATAACTTGGCCTTCCACATGTACCACCAGACTCACTGCTGGGATTCCCCTCTCCTGACTGTACCTTTGATGAGCAAACCAAAGGGGGTATAGAACTGACATTAACTGTTCTCAACACAAGTAATTACACACCCTTACATTTCATCATACTTTCATTCAGTAAAACTATGTTACCAAACCAGAATTGATACTTAGTACTTATTTTTTTATTTCCAAAGCGATTTATAAGTGCTGACTTCTCTTTACTAGTTTTCTCATTCATCTTCAATTTGTTAATCAGAGCGTTTGGTAAAGTCCTATTTCAAACGGCACTAGTGAAAAACTAATTTATCATAGTGTAAGTAGTTGCAGTTTGCTGGGTCCTGAGTAGGAGTAAATTCACATGCACAGTAAGGAATGTGATAGGTCAAAAGAACTAATATGCCAGGGTGGGGAGAGGGACTGATACAATATATTCAAACAGCAAACAAGGCCAGTTACATTTTGAGCTGCAGACTATAGGGTTAATTTCTAGACAAAGAAGTCACCCTAAAGTCTACAGGGATATGGACCAAGTCTAAGCTATAAATATATTCAGATTCATTGCTATTTTATCTACTTGACCCTATGCATGACAAGAGCAAGATAAATAAGTAATTAGCATATATTTGATTATTATTTTTAAACAGGATTTTCAATAATAATTTCCCATCTTCAAAGCAGCTTCAAATGAAGTATTCTTTGCATATAAATTATTTACATACAAATTTGCAAACAATTCAGTCATACTTATTTTATCAAATACAGGCACATCGAGGTCAGAAGCTAAATATACTACTACTAAATATGATGCAAAGAGGCTGATCTTACAAAGCAGGAATAGTACACGTGGCATATTCTCACAAAGTAAACTGCTTTGTATTCAAAAGTATCTCTATTAAAAGGCTAAAAGAGAAGGTCAAAACAAATGGAAACCCATTGCTCCAAAAGATTATGTATTTCATAGCTGATTCTTAGAAAAGATTTACATCCATGCTCACAAACTTCTCCTCTCAACTGAAATTATTTCAACTTCATCTTACAGAGAAATACACCAGTTAATGCAATGAGTGCAATACTTTATACCAGTTGATTCCTACTGCTTTCTGCATTTAAAAAAAAACTTGAAGCATTCTAAATGTAATACCATATTGCTTGCTATTTTTAACAATACATTACTCATGTGGTTTTGACACACACAGTGGATATCCAACTCATTATGCATTAGAATGACGTTTGAAAGAAATATGACAGCGTACAATATTTTTTTTTCCTTCCCACAAAACAGCCTGACATATTCAAAACACACAGACAAAAAACACTATTTTGGTAGAAGAAAGGTAAAGAAAACTTGGAGACAACTTTCATTTTACATCAACAGTTACATTTTTCCATTAAAAAAAAAAAAAAAATCATCTAAATATTTCAGCAAGTCTTTCTCTAATGTAAGCAACATAAATTGGGATTCCAGAACAAAAAGTTCAGAGACAACTTATTCCCTGTGACATTTTTACTAGTAGCAAGGTCTCAAGTCTAGCAAAGCAAAATACAGCTTCTGAAAAAATAGTCAACAAATAGGCTCACAAGGATTCTTTATTTTTATAAGAAACAAAATAATACAGGGGCTTCTTCCTTCCTCTAGCTTGAAGCATTCTAACTTTTTTGCCAGAGTTCTTGGCATAATAGCCTGCTACAAACAAGACACACAGGTCTTAATTTAGAACTGTGGTGTAGAAGTCACAAAACATTCACTCTTTCCAATTACTGACTAATCTAATGCTAAAAGCATGTAAATTGAGATCCTCAGCCATATGATGAAGCCTCACAGGACAGGAGGTTCTGTAAGTAGGAGGGTAAAAGCATGCCCTTTTACTATAAATAATGATTAACTTGATAGTTGTTATGCTGCTAGTGAATACCAGAAGGTCACAGCTTATTTGCTTATAGCTTGGGGAACAGAAAGAATATTCACAAGAGCCCACAGGCTTAGGTACAGTAATCCTAATAATAAAGTTAGGAGAAACTGCCACAGAATAATTACAACTGCTATTATGCATAATGCAATAGAACATTCAATAATGTTTGCAGCTGAAACAAGTATGCTTTGTGAGAGATTGTTGATCAGGCTACTTGCTATAATAGTTCAATACCAAGGATTTGCAACAGATCTTGCTCACATATGATGTTGCACGTATGCTGTCATCTTCCATCTCACTTGAAAACAGTCTATTTGATTTAATGAATTTACAAATTTATACATCTGCGGGAGGTTCCCTTTCCCACATCATTATGTATGAAGACTTCATAATATCAGACAAGCAATGAAACTCAATAGAAAAACACAGATATCAAGATGTCCATATAATAACAAATATTTTTAAAGTATACATCCCACGTCACAAGAGAAGTCACAAAAAATCCACAACAGTCAATTAAGAAATCATATTACCAGTTATTTGTGTCACTTACATTCAACGTTGCAAACAGATTACAACTCACTTGAAACCCACTATTAACAAAATCCTTGATGAACACATCAATCTGTAAAATCCTAAGCAACAAAACCACCTCGTGTAAGGATTAAAAAACCCAGTAATTTTAGAAAGAAAAAAGAAGGCAATGAAGCAATTTAAAAATATTAAAATTATAAACTGCAACAGTTCACAGTTACTCCCTATAGGATACAGTTAATACTCCTATACGCTGAAGTCAGACCAAGTGCTAGAATTGTGACAGGTAGCTGAAAGCACTGTAGAAGCACAAAATCAGCTTGAGACAATGAAATACATTAATTCTGTCTTAATTAATTGGAAATAAATCAGAAAAAAATGTTTTTCCATTAGAACCTTTATTCAGCATGCTTGCCAGGGTGTCAAATGTATTACCACCATCAGTAACTATGAAGCTGCAGTAAGGCTGGTCCAAAACAAAAACAGGGAGGGGGAGGGGGAAAGGGGCAAAGACTGCACACAACAGAGAATGAGAGTTGGAGAGCGAGCGTGACAGAGAGATTTATTCCTTGGTCCTTGTCAGAACTTTTAATTTCAGGCTCAGCAGGAACCACAATGATGAGTACACAAAGCCAGCTAGACATTTTAGAGGTCTATTACAAGCACATTCTTGGGAATCATACCATGATATTTCCAAATTGAGACAATAAGGTATCATGGAAGCATGTGATTGATGTTTATATGACTACATGCTGACCAAACTTCACTCTCCCTCATACCCATAGCTTTCAGACACATTCAACATAGATCACTCTCCAGAAAACACAGTAAATAGATGGAATTGGAATGCAATGGCCAGTACACCTTCAAGCTACTCTGCAAGAGAGGGATATATTCCTTATAATTAGGTCCCTGTCAGACTTAGTTAGGTGTCTAATAAATCTTGGCAAGGAAATTAGTATCTTATTAAAAGCACTAGGAAGTTGTTTGTTTGTTTGGGGGGGTTGTAGTCCAAAAAACACCTAGACATTTAGAAACTTAAAACAAACTTCTATTTCAGTGCTCCAGTCCAGAATAAAACTTTACAGATACCGAGATGTCAGTAAAATTAGAAATGTCAGCTTTTAAGCAACACATTCTTCAATCAACAGAGGGAATGTTCAGTCAACAGATACACCAAGGGAAGAGCTTAGATTTTAATCACTCACTGAATATATATTGCTTTCCCTAGCCACTACAAAGAGTGCATATCCTTCTTTGTCAAGTTGAATAAATCTGAGCAAATAACTGTAGTGTTTTTCAAATCTTCTCTGGATAAACCACAGTTCAGTGGTTTACTTTCAAGTGAGTACAGAAGAAACACTCCAGAATTCCAGACCACTCCCTAACACTTGAGACATTGATTTCAAAGAAAACATAAAACTGAGGTCTTGACCAGAGGGCGTCAATAGACTTGTGAAGTAGGGAAACCTAGAAATTTTCTGTCCAGCTATTGAAGTAAAACTATCCAAACCAGAACAGATGTCCAACAGAACATAAGGTCAGAGAGAGAAAAGACCAAACAATGTGGTGTGGTAAAAAAAACAAACAAAAAAAACCCCAAACCCACAAATAGAACAGCAACCAAACAGCCAACACCTCAAAAATTAAATGCTCAGGTCATGCTCATCAGTAATAAAAAAACAAAGCAACAAAAAACCCACAAAAACCAAAACACACCAAAACCATAAAATCCAAGATGCATGTACATCTTGAATGCTGGATGTGGCTCTAGATCCCAAGAGAAGACAAAAAATGGGGAGGTGAAAAATGGGGGAGTTGTATTTGACTGGTTGATTTTGTAAATATCTAGATGCTGTGTTATGTATTTGAATTTCTCCTGTCCTAAGGTAGTAAAAATATAATTAAACTGTTTTCCCAGTTTCCAACATTTCTCCTCCTTTCTAGAGCAAATTTCTGGCTCTGGAACTGTAAGCCCTGAGATTCTCCTACTTTTTAATGATATTCACAAACGGACATGAAAAGGACAAAGAAAACTTATGTTACAGTTTCTTTCCGGTCTTGGACTGCAGAATTACTTAAGTAGTATGATTTTACTCCAGTCCCTTTTCTTGAGATGAGAACAGCCTTCTAGATCAGCTAAAGTTTCTTGACAGAGGATAAACATCAGATTACAGATTGCCACAAAGGGCACAATACCAGCTTGCCATTACCTCCTCTCTGCTGCAAGCTTTTTATAGCACTAAACACACATCAGCCAAGACCAGGTTGTAGCCCAAGTTTTGTGTGTGTGAATGCTGCACGCTTCAAACTCCAGCAGCTGGTCTTGATTGCTATGAAACCTCTCTTCAGGGTTCTGAGCTTACTTGGATAATCAGAAAATAGGGCTTGCCATCCAAGAATCCAATCCTTAGTCTCTGCTAATTGCAATGTTGCAACATTGGAACAGAATAAATTATAGTTATCAGTGGTGATGCACAGCAATACAGAGTGCATATGATTTAAAATGCAAGGTAACAACACAAAAATTGGCTAACTACATTACAACATGTATTTTTCAAGTCCAAATAACAGAGAAACCAAAGTAGCTGTTCACTATCATGAGTATTTACCTTCTAAATGTTACACAGCTGATTTAAAAGTATTTTCTTACACCGTATATTCAGTGTAACTAAAGTAATAACAGTGAAGTGATACTTCCCTCCCAATAAGCATAGGTTCAAGCGATTTTTAGTATTCTTCACTGAAATTGAGCCACACTTATTCATTACTAAGAGCAAGTATAGCATGAAGCATTTTTGCTTTACAATTACCATACAACCACTAAAAACTGATAGAAACTTTGTCAGTCATCAATTCAATCGCAAGAGACAAAAGGTAGTGGTCAAGACCCAAATCTTTCAATGACTAGGAAAATACTAAAAAAAAAAAAAAACTTTTTCACCAGTTATTTATGTATTTTCCTTTTACTGAGATGGAATTTTGGAAAGTTTTGTCCTCAAAAGCTTTTCTTTTTACATCATAAAAGTACTTGTTTAACAGAGTCAAAATTAAACTATTCAATAGTAAAGTGTGGCCATTTAATAAGACTTGAGAAAAAGATTTTTTCCACCTTGTTATTGTCAGTGGTCATTTCTTAATTTCCTGATGGACAAAAGAAATTCCAAGCATTACCTGCATTGATACTCCTTCCACCCTTGCTACGCAGGCAACTCTATCCAAGAAGGTCACGGTTACCGGAACAGCAACAAGGAAACCTTTAAGAAAGGCCTTCATGTATCTCCTCCCCAAACCTTGAGCCTGTGACATGATCTGAAAAAGATGAAGAAGAAAAAAAAAAAGTTGGTATAAAACAAATTTTAAGTAACAATGACATTGTAGGAATTCAATAAGGCGCTATTAAGAATAAATTAATTATATTATCTGTTAGGGTCTCCCAGTATTCACACTAAAAAGAAAAAATGTGCACATGAGAATGAAAAAGAGGAGCAATCTTCATCAGAATTGAAAAGTCTACTCCATAGAAGAGAGCTTGATACTTGACATTTAGCCTTTAGCTAATATGACCATTTCTTGTGATCCTGTGCTACCCGAAGTACTTGATAAAAACTACTCTATGGTAACAGTTCAGCTAAGCAAGAAGCAAACTGATATAAACAGACAAAGTCTAATTATGTATTTCTGAAAACAAAAACAAACCATCAACTAGAGTGAAATCACCAATTACAGAGCATTCAGTTGGAGCTTACAACCAAAATTCTGTAAATAATTTTACCTCCGTACACTGACAATTACTAATTTGTGACCCACAAAGATGGATTGTGTTATGCAAAGAAAAACTATTTGCAACACATTACCATTTCTTTATTACATATTTTCACACATAAAAATGCGTGAATGCATCATCTCCATACCTGCGTCGCAAATCAATTCAAAGTTTCACATATATCATAGGGACACACAGTAACACAATGACTCCTTGCTCAATACTATATCAGAAAGTTAAAAACATCGGCAGACCAGGCAGTTAAGTAATGACACATGGGACTATTCCACTCCAATTCACTATTATGCTATCTCCCATCTATTTATTTAGCCCTGAACCACTGATCATTCTTGAAAAACACCTACAGAAGCATACTGAAACACAAATTGTTTGATGGTATTAGTTATACTTCTGACAAGCAAGCTGAGTACCCAGGTACTGCTGCAAAGGTACAAGCCTATTTTACATAACAGCAGTCTCACTGCAAGAAATGCTGTGCTTCACCTATCAGAAAATCCAGTTTAAACTGTTGCTTCCACCTAACGAATCGCTGGTGGACTCCACATGAGATCAGTTAGCAGAGTCCTTGCTCCGTCTATCACAATCCTAACTCCAGCAGACAGTAATAGAAGGCGAAAAGAGATTGTGCCGAGTCTTTCAGCACGTTTGTGTCAAAAATACAGTATTATTTTTCAGCCAAAATAATGGAAAACATAAATACATGCTGTTTTGTTGAATCCTCTTATAAACAAAATATTTAGAACTTCGCTATTGTGAAATACTTGTTTTCTCTCTTGCATTTACAGAAATACCCAAGTGCTCAACTATTTGTGTGCCAAATGCAACTTAAAATCATTCGGACAACATAGTACTAACAGCAGTATTTCTGTCCCAGATACGGCTACTTAATTCCATAAAGGATGACACTTTAAAAGAGGAAACCCACTTCTACAAAGGAAGCCATTTGCATATCCCTCACTAAAATTCTTTATAGATATTAATAGCTTTGCATTGACAAGATTTGTCTTCTAAGAGAGGAATATCTTTAGTACGAGTTCTGACACGCATCCTAACAAGATTTTAGATATCTTTTTACTTTTATTTTTTAAGAGGAAATGTTTCACCGTCATCGATAACTCTTGTTCATAACACAAGTTTAACTAGTAAAAAGACTAAATGTACTTAATGCTTGTAATTTGATTCTTTTTTTCTGGAATAGATTTTCAATTTGCATCAACAGCTTTCTCAAAGAAACTGAAATAGGTTGTGAAACAAAAAAAAAACCCTCATCAATGCAGTTCAACACAAATGTTAAAATACTTGACTTTCAGCTGGAATTCTACTGCTTTGCTATGAGGTCTGGCCTATCTCAGATCTCCTCCACTCATAACAGCAGTATCTTCCACAAAACACGATTTTGAAACCTTGCCCACAAAGGTAACCACCATGTTCTCTACCGTCACTCATTCTGCTGAAAGACATTGCTTGACCAATGTATCACAGTATGACTGCTTAAAGAAATTTAAAAAACCAAACTTAATCAGCACTTACTTAATCTCTAAATTCCTCGTAATCCAACCTATTTTTCATTCATAATAAAGCATAAATGTTCACCCTATCCCTTCTACTAAATCCACTGACAGATCCCATTACAAACTTCTTGCAAAAGCCCCATGCTGGTATCTACAGAAAAATCTGGTATCTGAAGAAAAGTAATTGGTCAGACAATCCACAGGAGACCAACCATATGCTCCTGGAATTACAAACTAATTAATAGTGACACAGAATCTAGCAGCCAGGTTAAAACAGTTAAGACAAAATGCTACACTCTCAGTGCATCACTTGCAAGGCAACACAGGGAGTATTAATTGGCGGTGGACAAAGCCAGGAGTTCAGGTCCTACTTTTATGGTTTTGGACACATGCAGTATTAGAAGGCAAGGTATGAATAAAGATGAGGGAAAAAACACCAGCAGCACCCCTACAAGCAATTGATTTGCAAAGCTACCAAAGCGAGCAACAGCTGTTGTGCTGAAACACTTCTCTGCTTGTCCTGGATTAATCCATCCTTCCTTCCTTCGGCAACCGATCACACCACTGCTTTCATTTCCCATCCACACCAAGATGAATCCTTCATTTCCAGTCACAGGCTATATTCTGAAAGTTTCTGGTTCCCCACCTCCCACAGTTAGGGACAGCTCTTCCCCAGGAGGAACACTGAGCAGACCAGTAGATTACTGTAGAAGCCCTTCTTCCCAAAAAGACAGAATACATATGCATACATTTTTTAACAAGCTTGAGAAGTATGACTTAAAAACAACGCATCTTTAACCTTAAGTCCTTCAAGGTAACAAAGTAGTTTTAACACAAGGGCAACAAGATACTACATGTCAGCATCTTGTTGAACAGCATGAACATTTCTGCCAGATCTGTTTCATAAGCCTTCCTCTCCAAAAAACACAGGCAAGCATCTACTGTAGGGTAAGTATATGCACGCACAGAATTGCCATGCAGCTGCTGACACAATAGTTCATTGTCCAACTGGCAAGAGATGGAAGGTTACCCATCACTCCTTCAGCAAGAGGAGCTTCAAGTTTTCTTGCATTGCCAGAGGGGAGGAGCTTTAACATAGGCAGCAGAAAGACAATTTGCAACATCATCTTCTACCCGTAACCGTTCACCTGAATGGATAATCCTCAACTGATAAATACTTGATTATAGTGTTCAGTGATTTCTTATACTTAGGTGGTCTTCGGAGAAAAAAGGGGGGAAAAAGGAACGATAAGCATTTACAGTACTTGCAAGAAATTAGGGTAGTAAAGAATAGCCACAACAAAGTTCTTACCATTATTTTATTTTAACAAATAATTTTCTAGTTAGAGTATTTGTCTAAAAATAAAGAAAACATTAGATAGCTATCACTCCTGGAGATAATGTTCTGCTCTTAGACATTATATATTTATAACCATAATGTGCTCTAGTTAACTATTTTCTTGGAAAACATATTCAGTTTGAGAAGACTGGCAGAAACACTGTAATAAGTTTTTAATATTTTTATTTAATATTTTTTCTTTATATTATAGATAAAATTTATATCTATAATATAGGATTTTTCTAGTTTACTTTTATATTTATATTGTAGATCTATTATACCTATTATTTTATGGTTTATATATTAATGAATAGGTTCACAAAAAAAAAAATCACAAATATCACATATGTTTGCAATTTTTTTTCAAATGTCCAATGTTCATAATGAATTATAAATTTTCGCAAGGCTGAAATTAAGTATTTCCAGGTCTCTAATCCACTTCACTTATAGAATCCAAAGTTACAAAGTTACTTCTAATGCTTCTTTAAATTACATTTTCATTATTTTTTTAAAGAATATCCTCTAGAATGGATAGTGAACTTTATAACAGCTTTAACTCTAGTTATAAAGAATCTGAAGAAGTGTTGGACAGAAACAGCAAAAAGCTGATTATTTCACACATATTAAAGATATGCTAACAAGTTTGAACAACATACAGGATTTTCCAATATATAAAAGATAGTTATCATATATACTACTTAAAAATTGCAAATTCCTCCAAGTAATAAATCAGTAACAGTTGGTAGAAATGCTTTCTAAAAATAAGATCTCTGTGAAATATTGATGTTTAATGATACTGAGTAGAACTCTCCAGTATATAAAATTTGAAAGATTTCTAAAGTATCTGTACATTTTCAAGAGCATAACATTTCCAGAATAAAATTCTGAAATCCAGTGCCCTGTCTGTTTTATGCTGACAGCTAAATATGCAGTAGGTTTAAATGTATGTCAGTGGAGCAAGCAAAGGATTCTTTGCTAAAAAAAAATAATTTCATCACCACATATTTCTGGATCTCTGCCCAGTCAGTGACACCTTAAATCAACAAATCACAACAAAGATGGCACAACAAAATCAAAGATGTAAAACATAGTAAAAATAATTTAGAGATGCATACATTTAACAGTGTTAATAAATTACCCTCGGTTTAGGTTAAAAAAAAAAAAGCCCACAGAATTATTCAATAGAACTGACAAACTTCAAAGTAACAACCTTGAAACTTGTTTGAAATGACAACATAGGCAAGAAAAATCCAAGATCAAAAATGCTAGCATATAGCAGGTCAGTGCATTAAGAATTTCACATTGTGCAGCTCAGAGATTAAGGCAGATGGAGCACAGCATTATCTGGACTGAAGTATTTGGTGCACAAAAGGTCCAGGGATTATAATGAGCCTCTCGTGGGTACTACAACATATGGAGCAGAGATGCTATTTAGATAGCTCTCTATGTATAAAATGTTGTGGGTTTTTTTCCTTACACTTGCCTGCACATTAGAATACACTGTTTATCAAACAGCCTGCAGAAACTCATCAAGTAACATTCAGAAAGCCCCAGGTTACAATATATTTGCAAATCTAGGTACTTAAAAATTACCCACAGAAGTATGATAGGAAAAATAGCTGTAAAAACAAGGCATTAGCAGTCATCCACAAAGGAAATAAAATGGCCCCTGATGTGCTTCTACAAGAGGCGTGTGAGGGAACAGAAAAGAGGGAATTACAACTTATATGCATAACAACTATCCAGCCAAGACTGCTATCTTAGTTTGAAATGACCTACTCGATGTAGTCCAATAAGTAGATTATGGAACTGTATGTTGTATAGTTATTAAAATGACCAACTTCTCTATGAATCACAATCTACATTTTTCTGTAAGTCAATGGCATCACATCAGGCACATATGGTATGAAAACAAGGACAACCTTCACAAGTGAAAATACCAAAACACACAAATGAGTCCAATTCTGTCACATCCTATGAAATATAAAATTAAGCACAAAAGCTTCTGTTTTGAGTAAGACCTGGTACAACTTGAGAGAAAGGTTATACCTGGTCTAACAACCACGATGAACAGGATGCAGCTCACTATTGCTATTTGTGTCATCTTTGTACCGTGTGCCTTTTCTACACTTTTTCATGATACTACTGCCATGCAGCCTGACCCTCACTTCCCACTTCAGTTGGGCATTTCAATAACTTTTCCATTACAGTAAGTTTTGTAAGGGTACAAGTATGCAGACTTGTTAGTACATTAATTTAATTAATATACATTTATCCAAGTACAGACTGATGCATGCAGATATGGTGATGACTGCCATCAAAGCAGATTCATCCATGCAGGTTTTCAGTTAAAAATAATCAAAAGAGATCAGTCTGTTTTAAGTTTTCATTTTAAAATATTACTTAGTTCCCCAAGGAGCTCTCATTTATCCTTCAAAAAGTCAACTCCATCCTGGTATTATTCCACCATAGCACTGAAGTTTGTATTTCATTAATGCATTTATACTCTACACATGGGTTTTCTTCACAGTATTCCTTCATCACATTAATTCTCCCTGTATTCCCCAGTACACAGTCATTAAATACCACTCTATTGCAAGTTTGGAAATGGCTGTTGTGTTACTGAAGCAAATCCTGAACTGATCAGCATATGCGCTGTATGCTCTGTACTGCTCCGCTGTTCTCCTTCTCCTAGGTTAGTCTTCTTGTCCTGATACCAAGATGTTTTGCTTGTTCCAAATACAAAGCAGCACATTTTGTTAGCCCTGACTTCATTACATACCATTTTCTTATGCCTTAGTTTGAACTAAAGCAATTACAATTTCCATGTAATAGAAAAAAATTGTAGAATTTTTCCATTATATCACAACACAGAAAAGCAATAATAAAAATGCAGTTTTGTAGTCTTCTCAGAACTGTAACATACATAGAAGTTCCCAGAAGCAGACAAAAATAAATCAATGCAATGAACTTTCTGTTTACAAACCATATCAAAATGAAAAAGCATAAACCAGAACAATCAGCAACCTAATCTGTCACAGTATTTCTAAGGACAAAAAAAATAGTTTAATGTGAAGCTGATTCTTCTTTTAAGCCTATACTACTGTACCCCATCACTGGGATCTCTTTCATGTACTAAGGTAGGTTGTAACTGGAAAAAAGTAATTTTGTATCTCAAGGACATGAATTTTACCCTATGAACAATCTTGTATTTCCAAAAAAAAATATATTTCACTCTTCCAATAAATATAAAGTAAAAGCAGAAGAAAAAGCAAATGTAGATGAAGTTGTTCTCAGCAACTAAAGTAACAACTAGTTCAGAGTGAAGGACAATCAGCAACCCTGCAGTTCTGACAAGTTGTTCGGGATTCCATTTTACACACTGAAGTAATCAAGAAAAGGAACTGCAATGCGATCACTTACTGTGGGCACTGTGATATTTTTAAAAAGTAATAATTAAAAAATCAGTAATTGTTCTAAATGAAATCTTTCCAGAGCATTTGACTTTAGATGTAATGCAGTATTCAAGTACTATCCCACAGGTGACTGGTAGAGTACAAGTTGTTCTAATGTAAAAGATACAACTGTTTTTTACTCATGTTTCTGTATCCTCAAAGAAACTAATAATCATTCTCTTACATTGTACATAAAGTAGTAAATTACATCCATTTTGAACACACCTAAGTGAACAGCATAACACGTAGTTATGTTCTTGCAGTTCTGTGTTGCCTTTCAGCTTAATGACACAATGCATGCAAAAAGTTAAATTAATAGATTTATT
This sequence comes from Porphyrio hochstetteri, assembly GCA_020800305.1. Classification (NCBI taxonomy): domain Eukaryota; kingdom Metazoa; phylum Chordata; class Aves; order Gruiformes; family Rallidae; genus Porphyrio; species Porphyrio hochstetteri. The sequence goes on from CM036905.1 coordinate 39,749,159, forward strand.
TGAAGTGACCTTTGCAAACAACCACCAGCTGCTGTTCTGTTTCCATCTTGGGTAAACTACATAAATGAGGTGCTATTTCAAAACTCACTAGATTTCTAAATTATAATTACAGTAAACAATGGTATAACCTTTGCTTTTTAATTCATTTGCACATTTATCTACTACTCTCTATCTATCAACTCTCTGGAGTTCTTTCAAGCACCACGGAATAGCCATGTTAGTTGTGGCTATCCATGATCAAACTTACGGAAAAACAACCAAAAAAAGGAAATATTAATTTTTATCCAAAATATATAATGTCGAGTATTCATAGAACATTGAATAAGATGCCTAAGAGTAAAAGCATTCAACTAAAAAAGTATACACTCAGACACAAACTCTTCTAGAAGATTTTGCATTTGTATTAAGATCAATTAAGTTTAGTAGAGAACAGGGCAGGTTTTTTTCTAGCCTAATAGAAAAATCAAATGAGTAAATGTAAGAAACAGGCTTCTCCGATGTGAATCTTTCAAGTATGCATTGAGTATATAAGGACAGAATAATAACCGACATTAATATTTATTAAGGCATGAACAAGTAATTCCAAAATTAAAAACTAGAATGTATTTAATATTTGAAAGCTATTTTCCATTTTCCTTGTACTTTACAAAAAATAACTACGCCTACCACAACTACTGCAAAGGCGGCTTTGCACGCACTGGCTCAAAACAGGGGGAACTAGAACTGACTCCCCATGAAGCCCAGCAGTAAGACCTGATGAACTACCTCCTTTACTACCTACTGCCTGTGGCATACTAATGAACTAAAGGTACAAACCAATATGCAAAGTTGTGCTTTCCAAAAATAAGTTCTTAACAACTCGGGTTTTATCCTTGAACATTAGAGGTCACTGTGGGACTTCCTAAGAGCATGCCTACTGTACTCTGTAATAACCCTTCACCACCATATTGATTTTGACTCTGGCATTTGCAACAAGTCCAACAGCCATATAAATTTCCCAGGTCCGAGCAATCAATGAAACAACTAACCCCAAAGACTCTGAGGTATAGATAATTAAAAATTTCATTGAAAAAAAACAGCAAACAGTAAAAGCATCCATAGCTATATTAGAAAAGCAAGAAGTTATTATAGTATTTGCAGATTAGTTGATTTCTGGCATAGACTGCTAATGTTTTCCCAAAGCAAGGGACAGATCTAAGAGGCCACTCCCCCTTGTATCTAAGACTCCAAATGTAGATGAAGGAACACACCACTGAAAAGTATTAAATCCCTTTGACACAGAGAGCAGCATAGTATTTATACAACTCAGTACCTGGTTCCTCCAGTAGTTCAGGACTTGCACTGTACATTTCAGGCAATTACAATTCATATTTTTTCCTTCATTACATGAACAGAATCATATTTCTTACTTTTAAAGACTAAATAATTTCAGCTGAAAACAGCATAGGATCAGAACTTTATAAAACTACAAATGTCCGTTCTGCAATGAGTACTGGTTTTAGATTTGTAACTGGAATGTAACTGACATGCAAGACTCCCAGAAATCTCCCAAAACCAGTAGCTCGTTACATTTTTTACAAAAAGCATGAAGCATGTGGATTCAGTTCAAAGCTGCATATTGGAAAAAACAGGTCTAATTCTAAAGTAATTTTGAAGATATTATTTCATTTAACCTGAAAATCTATGGCAGGTCTTGCCTTCCAGTCTTATTCTGTTGACAATTAATTGCTATTTTCATCCTGACCAAACAACGAACAACATGCATGCATGTATGCTTTTCAGGGACATTCAGAAGTGTGTTGGTACAAGAAGTTCAATGGAAATCTAATGATCTGATATAAAGAAAAAAAAAATCACAATGGAATACTTGCTAATTAAAAGATATTACAAGGTTAGAGTCTACTTGGTGTTCAGCCACAGTGGTGCTCAGCCAAAGTTTTTTTCTACCTAAGTCTTTCACTGACTTCCCTCCCAAAAATAATTTTCCTTAAAAAAAACACCACAGAGACATCTCTGGGAACTGGCTGAACCTCTTCAGTGAAACAAGCACCGTAGCCTTTATACAGAGAAGCATTAACCAAAGAACAGACTGAAGGGCAAGTGTCAGAGACATAAGAGCAGCTACTTTAAGGTAAGTTATATCATTACAAACCAAAATAATAATTTATTGCTCAATTGTCCAGGATGTTTGCCACGCAAACAAAAAAACTCCCAACAAAAACCTAAAACCAGAGAACTACCATTAACTGTAATCCTTGTAGCACAAATACAAGAATCTGATTGTAATTTAATAAAGTAGAAAAATATGTTAAGAATTGATCCAGCCCAGGACCAAGAACACGTGTAAGAGCCCAAGCTCCAGTTGCAGACAAAATGCAAGCGAGCTGGGGAGTCATGTTCAAGCCCCTGTTGCCCCCTACATAAGCCAAGGGTCCTCACGCTGCTTCACTTGTACCTCGCAGCCTGGGCTCCACTCTCTCCCATCTACTAAAGGAATACACAAAGAACAGCGCCCCACGCTGCTAGCTTCGCCGCTTCCCTTGGATCCAGCCCCTTCCCACAGGGAATTAAGGCAGGGGGAACTCGAAGGAGGAAAGGGCAAGGGTCGCGCCACAGACGAAACGTGCGCCCGCGGGAGCGCAGCGCGGCTGAGGGGCACAAGGCTGCGGAGCCCAGCGGGAACGTACCGCGCCGCCGCACCCCTGTCGCTACACCACGCTTCCGCGGGCACCGCAGCCCGTGTTTCGTCATTCACTGGGCTGTTCCCAAGGCCACGCGGCCCGCCTCGCCGCTAACAGGGAAGCGGCTCTGCAACCTGCGGGCAGAAAACAGCCCCCTCCCCTCCCCTCCCCTCCCCTCCCCTCCGGCAGCGCCGCGCTGCCGCCCCGAGGAGGCGGCCCGCAGCTCCGCCCCGCAGGGCCCCTCCCCAGAAAGAAGCCGCGCAGCCCAACGGCCGCCAGCAGCTCGCGCAGGCGGTGGGAGGGGCGGGGCAAGAGGGGCGGCACCGGGCGCCAAGCGGGGGTGGGCTCCCGGCCGGGCCTGCCGCCCGGGACGCATGTGTCTCCCCCGGCCCCCTCTGTTCGTGCCCGTCCCCGCTCCCTCCTCCGCCACGAGGCTTCGCCCCCGCCGCGTCTCCGCCGACGCCCCGCGTTCCCCGCCCCGACTCTCCGCGCTCTGAGCCCGCCCGGCTTCCGTCGCTCCTCCCGCTCGCTCGCCCGCCCGCCGCTCCCGCTCGCTTACCCCTGTCCTCCCTCCAGCGAAGGGGGGGGAGCGGGCCGGCAGCGCGTCCGCAGCTCGCGGTCACGTGGGCTAACGGCTGCCGCGGGGCTGGGCGCGGCGTGAGGAGACTGCGGGCCCCGCCGCAACAGGGGAGCCCGGCCGGCCGGGACGGGCTCCGGCGCACGGCTGGGCTCTGACCGTGCGGCGGAGCTTCCGGCGCGGCGTGAAGGGTGCTGGGCTGCGGGGCCTTTAAACTGCGTTTAGCTGTGGCACGCTCGTTGTGGCGCGCTGCAGGCGGTATGGCCCGGCTGAGTTACCGTGTGTCAGCAGCATGGCAGGCGAGGCCCTTTACTCAAAACAGCGAGCTTGGTCTCAGCTTTTACCAGCGTCTGTACGAGTCCTGCTTTGTGTAAGAGACGCAGGAAACCTCGGGCTGTTTGGGTTGCAGCAGCTGTGAACTTCTGACGTGGTGATGGCCATCCACATAGAGAAGGGTGGCTGTTGTTGCAGCTGCTTTCTTGTGATTGGATACAAATAAACAGGGGTTTAATATTAATGTGTAATACCAGCAGTGTGTACGCAATATTTCAGTACAAACCGGTTGTGTAAGTTGCATGTACTGTAATCCACACAGAAAAATGAAGGGTTTTTGTGGAGCTGGTGAGTTCCCAAGTGTAAACCAAATTTCATGTGATCTCATGGCAACCACATCGGCTGCACATCAGAACTGGCAGCATTGTACTTTGGATTGTTCATTAAATGAGGTGGGTTTTTTTCCTGTTTACTGCACTGTATTATTTGCAGAGTGTTTGATTGTTTTTATCAGCTGCCATAAGGAGTGCAGCAGTCAGTATAGCATGGGGAAGGAGGTTTCTCCAGATAGTTCACGTACCTTAAAGAATCAACAGGCAGGTTGATGGCTGAGAAATCTTTTAAGGGTCATTCTGCACATCGAAACTACATTTGGGTCAGGGAATCCTTCACTGGATGCTGGGAGATAAGTCAGGCCACCGTCAGAAACAATCTGATGGCACTTCTGCCTGAGTCAGTACAGTCATTTGTAATTTATTATTAAAATGTTATTTTTAAGTTCAAATATGAAATTGTTTATAACTGAATTTTATCTTGTCTTTGAAGGTCAGCTGAAGGGACGAATGCGTAGTTGTCTAGTTGTGATTTTTATAAAGGTAAAATACTCTTTCCACAGTTTTTTGAGATAGGAACCAGACATCTTCGAAGACGGTACCATAGAATGGTACTTATCAATGAACTGAATGGGCAGACACACTCTTAAGATTATTTTTTAGTACAAGGCTCTTGAATAATGTGTCTATACCCAGCCTCTTGTCAAATCTGAACTTTTCAGCAGTGCTTACAGCTTTTAATGCTTAAATCGACAGTATCACAAAAAACAGAATTATCTTTTGTGTGATTTTACATGCTGAAATGATTGTGATGGCAGCATATTTATCTAGAGTAATCCCATGATTGTTACCCTATTTCAGTTTTTGTTTTCCCTTGACACATTTTTAAATAAATGTTACCTTTAAAATCACATAATTCTTACTAATGCTTTGTTGCTGATCAGCCTTAATATATTATTTCTTTAACACATTTGAGTTGTGCAGTCACTTTTAAGATTCTACAATAAGCCTTCCAGTGCATTGCACAGGAATAAATACATTTTTTGGCTGCTGGTATTCATTTTCATCACTCATAATGGAAAAACTTTAACTGGGAAATCATCACAAAACGTTCAACAATGTTGCTACAAAACACAATATTATGCTTTCATTTGTAACATCAGGGAAGCATTTTACAGGAACGTGCCTCAATGTTTCCATGCTTTTGGAGCCAGCAGTATGAAATCTTTTGCACTGAAACTCTTCCCTGATTAAAGACTTAACTCTGTAAATGTCTCAAGATCAAATGATGGGTTATCAGCAGTTTACTTCAGTTTGAAATTAGGCGTGTGCTAAACAACCAGCAGGAAATACCCATTCTTAGTCTTCATTTATTTATAGATAAAATTAGATTTATCAAAGCCTGTTGCCAGCTGCAAATGATGCATTACCAGTGTTTACACTTTTTTTAATAAGTATTCCTGCTGCAGATGGGTTGCTACCTAGAAGTAGAGAATAGTTTATTTTGCTTTCAACTCTGACAAATAGCTACTGAGAATGTTTTGCTGCTTCCACGCCTTGATGCGTGGGTGGCTGAAATAAAGAAAATAAAGAAAAAGCATGACCTTTTCACCCACCTCTTCAGTGGCCTTTCAGCTGAGAGTACCATTAAAGTGTTCTTGGCGATCCCTAAAATTTTTGTACCACACTATGCATTTAAAAGACTGAGCAGCCTGTGGCAATCTTTATGCTAAGAACATTGAATTCAGTTTCCCTATCTTAATTTCATTTTGCATTTTAAGAGTGTGGAGGATCTATAGGAGATACTTAATACTTGCTTGGAGTTATAATCAGGTATGTTTGCTAATGCAACTCTGTGTTAGGGCCTGTTTACCTTCCTCTGTGTAGTAGAGCAATGAATGTGATTGAGCGTACTGTTCTGAGGAGGTGTGTGTTGGCGGAGAGTATTGGGCTGGATCCAACAGCCTGCAAGTACAGAAAAGGTGCCATGACAAAAGGGCTCAGGGGGCACAGGACCAGGAGCTGGATTGCTTCAATGGATATTGAGATGAACCCTTCATATCATCTCCCCTGTGGCTTGAAGGTCCCATGGCCCAAGGGCAGCATTGAATGGTGTGGCGCAGAAGAGGGCCATAAAATCTTGTACTGGGAAAAAAGTGCTCATGGCATCAGCTTCTGGCCTCCAATAATGGCCTGTGATAAAGGACTACATGCTCGTTTTTGTGGGGTTTGGTGGGGTTTTTTTTCGAATTACTGTAGTTTTGCATGGCTGGGTTCTGGTGGAGAAGGGGGGCTGCAGGGGTGGCTTCTGCAAGAAGCAGCCAGAAGCTCTCTGCATGCCTGACAGAGCAAACATCAGCCCGCTCAAGGCTGGAGTCATTGTTGACCAAGGCCGAGCCTGTCAGCGATGTCACAGTGCCTCTGGGAATCACATTTAGAAGAAAAAAAAAAAATGCAAGCAGCTGCTTTTTGCCACCAGAGGAGGGAGTGAGAAGATGTAAGAAACTGTGCAGACACCAAGGCCAGGGAAGGGGAGGGAGGAGGTGCCCCAGGTGCCAGAGAGAGATATGCCCCTGGAGCCCGTGGAGAAATCCATGGTAGAGTCCCCCCCTGCAGCCCATGGGAGTGAAATCATGACTAAAGTGAAGTCTGTTAAGAAGGGAGGGGTGGGGAGAGGTGCTTTAAGATCTGGTCACACTTCTCATTATCCGACTCTGGTGTCACTGGGTGTGCAGTGCAGTGTAATAAATTAGAGTGTTTTCTTTCCTTTATTCTGTGTTGAGTCTGTTTTGCCCATGACGCTAATCATGGAATGATCTCTCCCTGTCCTTATCTGAACTCCTAAGCCTCTCAATATATATTTTCTCTCCTGTCCAGCTGAAAAGGTGAGTGATAGACCTACTTTGGTGGGCATCTGGCTTCCAGCCAGGGTCAGACCACCACCCAAAAGCAACTTACTTGCTGAAAGTCTGTATTCCATGGGAGTTATCTACCCACATGTATATAACATAGCTATCTATATAGGAGCTATTCGTTTCAATTTCCTTCAAGTCAAGGAGGTGACATGGAACCCTTCTAGTACAGGATTAATCTCATTCACAGGTGGATGTTGCAAAGAAATTAGATAAATCACATTTTAGAAGAGCCTGTTTCTCCTCAGTCATTACTGAGTGCGTCTGGATGACTCAGGCGTAGACAGGTACCGGATGCTTGCCGTGGGAGAAGCATCCCACCCTGCCTGTGCCAGAGTTCCCAGGGATCCAGCTGAAGGCTGGTACCAAATTGTGGCCTGACTGATGTTAATACCTGTGCACTCACCTGTGGTTCCGTGCTCTTTGCTTACACAGAGAAAGAAAAGAAAAGGAAAAAAAAAAAGCAAACAACTGTGTGGGTTGGTTATCACAATGTGTGGAAGTTACTGGGTAAAGATCTTGGGACAAACATTCTGTTCCTTGGAGCTGATACTCTTTTAGCCATTATATATTGCATACCTTGTGCCTCATACACACTGAAACACAAACCCTTCAGAATCAAGTAGCTTTTGCTTCCACTTGGTCAGGCAGGCAGCAGAGCATAAAATGCTGTGGTGTCCTCTCCACTGGGGGTAAAGAGAGGAACTGAGACACAAGAAGATTATTCCTGAACTGTGGTCAGTGAAACTGGCATATGCTTTGAAGGGCGGAAAATACATAACTAACTTAAAACAGTCAACTTCAATGTGTGGGTTTTCCTCAAGGAACAGTTATTACCCTCAAATTCCTGTCATAGGAAAAAAGGAAGAAAACATGATTTGCAAAGTCAAGAGCTTTTTGTCAGCGTAGGTAAAAGATTGACAGGCTAATAAAGGAATTATCAGTCCACATCTAATTATTACAGAAAAAGAAAACAGTACTATTACAGGAACAAAAAACTCAATAATAATGCAGCTGAAAGTCTTATACAAACTTCTTAACATCCACCACTGTCTCGGGCATCATGCTCACCCTCTGTGGCCTCCACAGGTGCTAAAGTAAGTTGGCTCAGTGTAGTGGGAGTTGGTTTTTAACCCCAGAACTGGCTTTCCCCAACTCCCAGGTCTGTGTAGTTTTAACTGACTGATGATGACCTCTCTGCAGGCCAGGAGTTTCCAGTGTCATCTTGTGCCCCCCACACACACACACTCCCTTATTACATGGCTGGAATCCCCCCATATCAAATTATTACAGCAAGGGAAAAAACATTTCATTCTAACAAGTAGCTTGTTATTACCACATATTGTGGTAATACCTTGAGTTGAAAGGGACTCATAAGGGTCATTGAGTCCAGCTCCCTGCCCCTCACCTGAACAACTTAAAACTAAACTCTATGATTAAGCATCATCCAAATGCTCCTTGAACTCTGCCAGGCTTGGTGCCATAACCACGTCCCTGGAGAGACTCTTCCAGTGACCAGCTACCCTCTCAATGAAGAACTTTTCCCATTGTCCAATCTGAACTTCCCCTGATGGATCTTCATTCTATTCACCTGTGTCCTGTGGCTGGTCACCAGAGAGAGATTAACATACTAGGCAGTTGCCATCTGATCATTAGAAAATTGTTGTTACAGGTAAACACGGTAGAACAGAGTGCAGGCACGCTGCAGCAAGCTCAGCAAAGCCTGACAAGTCTTCAGGATTTGCAGAGTCGCTGTGAAGCTCATGTGCTGCTACTAGCCATAGCAATACTAAGTAAATACATAGTATTTAGTGGGCTACATGAGTTCCAAATATTTGGAATTGTGAAAGTAAGTCAGCCTAACATTACTTATCACCTGATAGTCTTATATATATTTTATCAACAATAACTAACTTGTTAGTGTGAATCCTTGTCTTCCTTTTAAGTGAGGAGTAAAGGTTACAAAGGTTAGTAGCAATCAACAAATACAGAGCAATCATTGCAGAGTACTGGTTATTAAATGCTTTGCATTGAGCAGACAACAGTTACTTTAGTGTTAGGTACAGCACGTTCTTTCAGCTCTGTCAAATTTAAAGGGTAACATTTAGCTGCATGGAGTCAGTATTTCTGTGCTGTCCTTTCTCATTATGGCAGCTTCTTTCTGAATCATTTCTTCTGTACATGCATTTTAAAGGTGTGTAATTAGCTGGTTGCAAGTTGTTAGGCAGTTGATGAAGCGTGAACGGGGCACTGATTTGTTTTCTTTATTTACATGTCTCCCATAATACTCTGATGAGAGCAGGATGTTGAGGCATTTTTACCCTTTGTATTATTCCTTGCTTGTTTGATCAGATTAAGAAGTGATTTCTGAAGCCATTTGCAATTCTTCAAATTCCATTAAAAATTAGTGTCCAGGGAAGCCTTAATAAGAAACCCCAACAAGTGCTAAAAGAAGACAGGAACAGTGCTCCTGGCAGGAGCTCAAATAACCAGGTAAGGAGCAGTCTCTCCTTTTACCAGAACTGCAGCAGTACATCTGACCTATCTGAGCTTGTTGATTAAAAATATGCTGGTTTTGAAGACTAAGACAGTTTTAGAATTTCCTCTTGTTCATTATTTGGTCTTCCCTCATCTCTCTGCTTTTAGCCAGAGGGGATAATTGTGTGGGGAGCAAAAGACTAGCTTGGTGGGCATCCAGCAGCCAGCCAAGGTTGGCCCACCACAGTCCAACTGGTAGCCCCAGTGAGGGGTCCATGGGATCAAATGCTCTGTTTACACTCACATGGTAGGCTCCTGGTGGTGTCCCAAAAAGTGTTATCTTTACCCGGAATCCAGAGCCAATTGGCACACAGGATTGGGGCATTTGTTTATTCCATGCCTCCACAGAGGTGGGTGCTAGGTGGTAACCCCACAGAGCTAGAACAGGGCTCCCTACACTGTCTATTTATGCAGTTCAGGGTGTTAATTCCACATATTAGTCACTTCCCCTAAACTGCAGCTGGTTAACTCTTTGCTCCCTTCAATTTAAAGACACAGTTCCTTCTAAATTCACTACACAAGCTCTGTGAGTAGGGGTCTTAATCTGGGGAGAGGGTGTATTCAGCACCAGAGGTGAGGTTTATGTTTTGTAATGAGACAGTACACTCTAAGGACACCAGTTAGAGGAGTCTTGCTGACTTCTGACTCTCGGGGATGTACAACTCCTTGGTTTTAACAAATGTTCCTCTGCTCAAGGTTCCTTTGCTACATCTTGTCAAAGTATACCTCATTCTAAGGCAAACAATGTTCTTCATGCAATTAAATTAGCTATGTCAGGCATCAGTTACATTAATTATGTCCTTAAGCAGCTAGGCATCATTTAGGCCTCACTAAAACACCAAGGCATCAGCTAGGCTTCACGGGTGCACCACCCAACTGCCCACAACCACACTACATCACAGATGCAGTGCCCTCAGGTGTGAAATGTAGGCTACATACCCTTTGATACCCCGCAGCACAGCTCCCCTAGATGTCTTCTTATGCCTTGCTGCCTTCTTTATGTTCAGACCCCAGGTTGCCCATGTAGCCCTTCATAGGAGAGTGGCTTCATGGCTGAAGGCAGAAGTTGGGACCTGCATTAGTAGAGGAAAGACTGTAGAGACCTGCTGACTGGAAGGTGGCCATTCCAGGTTCATACAGATGTGCAGCATAGCTGCCTAAAAAAAACCCACACCATCTTCTGCAGTTTCTGTAACATTGATGTAAGACCACAAGCTAGCAAGTGCATGCTAAAAAGATCACTGGTCCAGATGACACAGCATGCTTAGGGGTGTAGTCAGAGCACAGGTTTTCTGAGGGGGCAGTAGAGCCTGTTGTAATCAGCACTCTGAGTCTTCCTGATCACTGTGGGTGATTCATGCTGGCTTAGAGGTCACATTAACCCTGGGAGTGCCAGCCATGGTTTCAGAGTACCCGTTTACTTTTTCTCAGCCTGCTAATATTTATGCCATGTGATAAGCAGGCATTCTCTTTACCCCACACAGCATTGGCCAGTCCTGAGTGAGGAGTGCCATGCTGTTAGCTCTGTGGTGCAGGAATGTGTCTTTTCAAGGAAAGAAATGGATGCAACACGATGTACACAGACAGAGTTTCTTTCTTCTCCCTCCCTCCTAGGTCAGTGACTGCTGACACATCTCTCCTGGAACCGATTTCTTTTCTTTCTCCCTCCCACCTGTCTCAGTCATTCAGACAAATTTCTCGACCCCTTCCTCCTGCAGCAGACATCTCCCTCTGTTGCTGTAACAACAGGAGCAGCTCAGTGGTGCAAGACAGCCAGGGACGGAGGTTTTCCCGCTCTCACTGTAAACAGTCCCTCACACTTTGCACCTATATTCTTTACCATCAGCTTAAAATGCTGGTGGCAGAGTGCATCAGTGTGAACTATGCCACATAGTCCTGTCCTGCCAGAAGGCCCATGCTCATAGAGGTGCTGCCTTCCTAGCCCAAACTAACATGTACACTGCCATTTCTGCTCAGTCTTTTTTCCAGTATTCAAACTACTATAGCAACAATGATGAAGAAAAGGACAGGAGAGCTGATACTATGCATAGTGTCAGTGGAAAGGAAAGGGGAACAGCTGTCCATTTAGTAAGCCTCTAAAGTTGCTCAATAGCAGCTATTCATGAATTTCTTAGCTTTCCTTCCCATGCAGCTCTCCTGACTTCACAGCTGAATTTTGGTGCACGCCCTGAATTCTTGCATCTTTTCTATGCATGTGACTTGAAGATGCCTTTTATCTTATGGGGGGTTATCAGCTTGCTACAAGTTGGACAGATGTCACTGGCCCATGTCTTCCTATCTAGAGATGTGACACGAGCAGGCAGTACCTGAACCTCTCAGGGTTTGCTAATAGGAAAGGGAATAACAGGACCAAGAATCCTCTGAAGACCATCAAGACGTTTTTTCTGGAGATAAGATGTATATTGCATTATATGTCTTGCAAGCTAAAGTCTTCAGAGCCACCAGCTAGAAAATATTTACAGATAGGCACCTTCACTGGTGCAAACACAGGTTAAGAGCAAGCACATATTCCTGACACACAGATGCTTTTTCTTAGCTTGGACATTTGCAATCCCACAGAGTTTATTCAGACTGCATGTGTCTAAACCTCCTGCAAAGAGCATGGGCAGCTGCAAAATACTGGGGGCCATAATCTGGGCTAGATTTCTAACAACAACATATGACCATAAAAAATACACATGGTGAAGAACTGCTGGGTCTAATTTCTTAAAATTTTTGGTCTAGAGTTCAGCCTTGAGCTATTGACCTCTGCCTTTGGTAAAATGCTTTATCACAGACTGAAAAAGAGCCTTCTGTAAAATTATAACTCAAAAAAAGAAAATGAAACCAAAAAGGCAGCCCTGCGTACCATCCTTATACAGAACCTTGCTTGTTGGCCACTTGATGCACATGTCTTTCCCTTCAGCACCCTCACTGAGTGCTGCGGAGTAGCTGCCTTTGACTGTGGCTACTGATAAGGGTATCACAGATGCTTCCGACAGACTAGACCAGCAAAGTTATCCTTCTGAGAAGGAAATTAAGGAGTCTGTTTAGGGAATCTGTATGTTGCAAGAGCCAGTACCTGTCTTATATATGTGAAGCCTACCCTGGAAGAGAGTTGGATCCAGTGACTAGTCATCCTGAACTGTTTTGATGAGCAGCGTGAGTAACTGTGGCTTGAAAGGGTTGACCTCCTTACTATTATGGAGTAGAATTCATGTAAATCACCCAAGACAGCGGATCAAACATCAGGAAGATATACGAGTCTTGTGGTTTGGGGTATGGAAGAAGGGGACAGGCATGAGCAAGCTGTCATTGTTCTTTGGGGTAGATGACCCAGTGAGGAAAACATGGGACAAAGCCAATGTAGCTTGTGTGCTCTGGTTGGATAGAGGGTCATGGCAGGCAGTTGCTGGGTATATCTGGAGTATTTGCAAGGTCCAGGCTTGCTAGTGCAGTGCTGAAGGCCACATTATGTTGCAGCTATTCTAGTCAGCCCATTAAGTTTAGTGAAGGTACTAAGATAAAGTCGGAAACATGGAGTATGCTTAATTTGCATTATGGAGTTAGTGGCCTCAAGGATGCAACAGAAATAATGGAGGGGCAGCCACTATCAAGAAGAGCATCAGTTGTATTATTTATATTGTTTGTATACAAATAGGGTTGTTTTTCTTTAAGTAATGGTACCAAGCAAGCCAAAACAAATTATTTCCTTCAGGAAAGTTTTCTGTGTCTGCAGCTTTTCCTTGTTTTGGTTTGGTTTTGGGTTTTTTTTTTTGACAAATTTGTAGGTTATACTTATGCTCAGGATGGTCCTCAAGCAAACACAAAAATGATCCATGCCAATCCAAAAAAACCCCAACCCCAAAACCCAGCAGAAGCCCCAAGTGAATGGATACTGTTTAACTCATCATAAAGCTCTTAAAGTCCATTCGCAAGATTCAGTATCATCCTGTCAAATTTTCCATTCTGGTTTATGAAAAGTGATATTTTTTCCCTCTGAAAAACCCTACCCTTAATTATACTGCATTAAGTAAAATCAGCATGAGTGGTTTTCAATGAGAGAGAGTGGGAGCTGAAATGGAAGTAGGGGAGCAGGCTGAGAGCTACCGAGGCAGAAACGCTGAACAGCAGAGGCATGAGGAAATTAAACCGAGGCGTGCGTGGCTAAACAAATTGAAACAGCAAATAGGAATCTGGAGGAATTGGTAGGGGACAAGCGGGGGACAAATGAAAAGAAATGTAATAGAGAGTGTGGGTGAATATGAAATACAAATGGCAGAAACAAAGAGCCATTTATAATAGGCAGGAACAATTAAGCTGTGTAATTACAAAATCCTGCTGCGACTCAACTCCTGTGCAACGACTGAATGGCCACGTGCCCCGAGCGCAGCACTTTGAGGAGGATGGCAACAGTTTTTCCTCTCTTTTGTTTTTGATTCACCTCCCCTACCTCAGTCAGCAGCGGCATCTGTGATATCATTGTTTCCTGTGCGAGTGGCAGCATTGCCGGCCGCGGACAGTCACAACAGCGCGACGTCGGTTAATCAAAACCTTCCTGCAAGCAAACACAAGGCTGCAGGGGCAGTTATAATTAGTTCCTAGTCGGCAGCGTGGCACTGGCAGTGGCAGCATCAAATCATTCTTAAAAGGTTTTCTTTACTAAAGCTACATGGAACTTTGCTTATTTTTTCCAATCACGGTTAATTTAGAAAAACAGAATACATTATTTACTAAGATATTTAAAATAAGTACGAGACGCGGTATGACGGGAGAACAGTGGGTGTCACTGTTAAGAGTAATTGCCATCTCCATTTACCTCTACATATTATGTATTTGTGGGGACCTTTTTACAGGTTGTCAGGCCACCGTGTTCTAAGCACATCTTGTTCACTGAATCAATTTTTACTTCTAATTGTGTAGCCTGGGCTGAGTTAAAATGTTTTTTAAATTAGATCGGCGCCTTCTGAATCCAAAAATCTTCAAACAGCTAGCTGCACTCTTTTAGAGCTGCATTTCTAAACCTCCCCTGGGAAAAATCCCTTCCAAACACATGAAGTTTGAGCCAATAAAGGACTAAGGCATCAGATGCGGAATTGAGACACTTAAATCCAGAGTTATGGTCCAAAGCCTACTGCTCAGCTGTTGTATAACCTTGGAGATAATTCCTCATTTGACCTGCAAGTTCTTTGTGAAATCCTGCTTTCCCGCAAGCATACAGCTACAGTTGTACGTATCTAAATTGAGGCATGGAACAGAGCAGTCTTTTTAAATCTGATGCGAATTATCAGAGCATGACTTACACATACCCTGAAGGATCAGGATTTTCAAAAGATCTCAGTATGGATACTTGTTTTTAAATAGCAGAGTTTAGTACACAAGCAGAATGTACTTAGATAAGTCTTTTGGGAAGCAGAAGAGCTTGATGCCAGTTTCCTGCTCACCTTTTGATTTCAGCTTTTGGAGCTCAGGAGTTCCTAGGGCTGATCTGTACATCCCCGATTGAATGTGCTGCCTGAACCTGTATAGAGGAGAGACGCTGGCTTCTGCTCCTGAGATGGAAAAGAAAATGATGACTTGTTTCTGCAATTTGTTGCAGCTCCTACTTCATTCAGAGTGCTCAGTGCATATTCTGAAATTGTCTGCTGGACCTCAAGGGCTGCAGATGAAATGAATTTTCCAAAACCCAATCAGGTCAGCATAGAGTGTAGGCATTGAACCTGCTGCTCCTGTAAAATTCATGCTGTGGTACTTTGTAGGAGGCGATTCTCAACTTTATAGCCTGAACTCACACCTCTGAGGCACAGCGTATTTTCTTTGGAACGAAATAGGACCATTTTTGTAAAATGGTCATTCTGAAGGTTCATGAGTGTAGGAGGGTGTACCTGAGATAAGAGTGGTTATATGGCTATTTGAGTGAGTTTTAGTCTCTTCTTACTATCTGCTCCCTCAGTATCTTTACACATACATGCACACGCATGCACACACACACACACATATATATATAAAAGTAAAATTTCTGGATTTAAATAGCCCAGCCATTCATCTGTCTGACCACCTTTGTCCACCCAATGCACCCATGTCCATCCATTCTGCATCCATTCTGCATCCATTCTGCAGGGAAACACACTCCTTTGCTAGCAGGCAAAGGAGACGTGATGGAGTTCAGACCTGGGATCACTTTTCACCCTCTGGCTGCTGGTCACACCTGCATACCAAACTTCATTCTATCGTAAACTCACCCATAATACACACCACCTGTGGTTACATAAACTAGTTAAATCTAACACAACCATCTTACTCCTATACCACATTTCAGTTTCCATCACTCAGCCTTGAAGCCTCTGAAGACACGATGCAAGATTTTTCTAGCAGTAGTGAGAAAGGGTCTCTGGTTTTTATTGCATACTTGGGATCATTTCTAAACATTTTCTAACTCATATTTTCAGGCTTTAATCCTTACGTTGCTGAATGAGCCACTGAAGATGAATCTCACCACAGCCTAGGCAGGAGCTAAAAATATGAAATTTAGTTGAAGAAGTGAGCGAAATCTGTGGAAATCATTCTAAAGCTTTTCCCAGACTTAATTACACAAATGCACCTATCCTCTTGCCTGGACAAATGAAGGCATTACACCATAGGTCTTGGGTCCGTCATTAAAAGAACCCTCAGTGATAGCATTCACTTAAAACCAGTAATTTTTAAATTTGCTTATATTTGTATGTCCACAGGTAGACTTACAGAGCTCATTTTCTTCCTCAAAGCTCTTCCCAGACTGGAGGTCTGGGAAAGCTTGTACACAGTGAAACTTTTGAAGCTTGGCAAAAAATAATTTGAAACTTCATGATCAAAAGATTATAATCTGAATATAATGTTTGCTGGTTAAGTGTCTTAGAAAATGGTGTGAAAATTTGTTCAGTTATGGCTAGGTGACTTCTTCAGCAAACTGGTGTGTAAGAGAGGATTTATATCGCTTGCAGGGAAACAAATGGTGCCTACTCTGGGCTTATATACTTAGGGCTAGCTCTGATGCAAACTATGAATTGCTAGCCATTGTGCTTCTGCCTTTCTCTGTCTCCTTCCCACCCCCAGGAATGCATTGGCCTTAGTGAAACATCCAGGGAGAGATGGTCCTCAGGGCGGCCAACCAAAGCTACCTTAGTCGATAATAAAACTCCAGGGACAGCCATAGGCAGAGCTCCAGCATTGCTGAGGCTTGTATACCTTGGTGTACTCCAGTGGAAGAGTCCCAAGTGCCGTCCCAAATCCTGCACTGAGGACAGGCATCTGTGTTAGCTCTGGTAGAGCTGTGTGTTGTGGTGCTCTGACACTGCTGGTGATATAGGCACTGTCTTATTCACCAAAATATTTACCCAGGGGAACTAAACAAGCTGTGTGAGCTGCTCTCTGATTCCGCTCCTGCGTGTGACTATTAAATGCAAAATCAAATTAGCTAGGTAAGTAATCACGGTTCCCTGCTCCCCACATAAATGTATGAACGGAGTCACACTGTGTTTGACAATACAGCAAATTGCTCATTATGTCACCCAAACTGGGAGAGCTTTGCCAAGAGAGCTTTACCCTGGGCCGGCAGCCTGTTAAAGAGAGCACATTTGTGTGCTGGGGAAGCTGTGGATGACAGAGTGCTCAGAGTATTTCCCAATGGAGAACAACTAACACACCACACATACAACAACAAACTGCTGGGACAGGACAGGACACGCAGCAAAATAGAACAAAAATCAGCTCTCCATTACAGTGGGCTTAATATTCATCTGTGTTGAATTTGGGAATCTCAGTCCCAGCCTCGACAACTGATATTTAATGTAATTACAGTATATTACATATAGCATTAATATACACATGCCAACTTTAAAATAATTAATTTTACGTAATATTTAATAAATGTGGGTAGGGACTACTAGTATACCTCATGTTTGCCTCAAGATGCAGGGTGGTCTCCACAGCTGCAACCACCTTGTTGTGCTGCCCACAGTGGATTTGGAAACCTCATTTGGATCTGCCACATACTGACAGAATGCTTTAACCATGGGACTGCGGTGTAAAAGAGGAGGTGGTGCCTATCCTTATCTTATTTAGTTAGTGCCTGCCTTTCTCGGAGGAAGGCCATGGGAAGTCTTTTCAGGTTGAGCACTGCAGCCTCACACACCAGCTGAATGCATAGCTGCTCGGTGTAGTTATGATACAGGCATGCCTTGTCACAGCTGCTTGTAAATTAAATGCAAAGATGTATGATCATATGGACTTATAAATGTCAGCAAAGGCGAGTGTGTGAGGTCAGGCCTTGGCCTTTTGGATCTCATATTTGAAGACTGCAGATACCAGGTGTCAGTTGGATACCTCTATCTCCTTGAATGTATTGTGCTTGATGCATTGTGTGTATTCAGTTAAATTCAATAGCCCTTTCCAGGTTAGAATTTGCTCCGTTCTCAGTTACATTGCTGTAAATCCAAACTGACTCCACTGAATCTAC
This sequence comes from Porphyrio hochstetteri, assembly GCA_020800305.1. Classification (NCBI taxonomy): domain Eukaryota; kingdom Metazoa; phylum Chordata; class Aves; order Gruiformes; family Rallidae; genus Porphyrio; species Porphyrio hochstetteri. The sequence goes on from CM036905.1 coordinate 39,766,966, forward strand.
TTATTAAACCTTTTTTTTTTTTTTTTAAATAAAATCTGATGACTGACTCTATATTCATTGTAATTTTTTTTGCAGGTGCCAGAGACCCAGTATTTAAAAACAAAGGGAAAAAGCAACTTCTGAAACATTGAACATGAGCCTTCAAGCTTTTAACATATAGCAAAATACTTATTCTTAATAAAGAATAGTGCATTTATTGGGACTTAGTTAAACTAATTTTCAAATACTGAGCAAGTCAAAAGCCTGGAAAAGCATGAGATAATGTCTCTTTTATGAATACTAGTCCAGTTTTGTCAAAGTGTCTTGAATATTTTATATAGTTAGTATAATGATGGCAAGCCTTTATACGTTGTGGTTGAAAAATGAGACAAGAACATGCTCTATATCAGTTACAACGCCCACTTTCCTATGATACACAGAGATCATAGCATGAACTAAGATCAAATATCTGGTAAAACCTCTGTATTTTTTGTGAGGGACTGTGAATCATACACACTATGCTCTGCTACAGTTTTTATTAGGGGACTTACTAGGACATAACCCATCAGTTCTACCACAGCAAATTCTCTGTATGTAAGGACAAAACATAAATTAAAAGTAATTATTCCAAAATGTTTTTCTCTATGGCTAGGGTTCAGAGTATATAGTTAGAGATTTGGGGATTTTGCATTGTTGTTTTGTTGAGGGTGTGCTTCTTCATTCCTTTCTACAGAGTTTGGTGTGAAATCAGCATAGGAAGGTGAGCAGTTTTCTGAAATCATGTCTGAAGAGGTAAAGGGAAGCTATTCTCCTTATTTGGCTCTTATTAATGGGAATAAGTATTCTGAAATCATGTAACAGTATCCGGATGACACTGTAATCCAAACTTTTGTGTTCAAAAAGTTACTCTGGTAATTATTTAATGGTTGAAATTCTCCCCCTCCCAGCAATATTGTATGTAATACTTCATTGGTATTTATTGAATCTGGAATGTTTAATACACTAGCTGTGCTTTTCTCAATTTACTTCAGGTTTTATATTTGAAAGATTTTGTCCAAAGACAACAAAAACCAAAAGGGAAGAAAGATTGTAACATGCTGTGTCGCTATCATTTATTTCTAGCAGCTTATAAATAATTAGAAGTATTTTATTTTTCATTTTTATTAATTGTATGCTGTATATCAAAAAGGATTTTTGAAGTTCTGACGTGTAGCCTCACTTGATTTCAGACGCCGTTACAGAAATAAAACACTGCTATGTAGTAATTGCAGTTTTATTGCTTCAATTCTTCACCACACCAGAGCATTTCAAGATTAGCGTGGTGAAGATGATTGCTTCTGAACTATCTGATTGCAGATGGTTTAAAGAGCTTCCACTTTCACCCTGAGTATGTACCAGGTTGTATAGACATTTTTCATGCTTCTATTAGATACAATGATCTTAGAAGAAGAAACTTAGAGAAAATTGTGTTGCAATGTGCCTAATGCAAAAAATATTTTAGTGAGCCAGTCTTGAATTTTAAATAGTTTTGTTCCAATTCTATGAAAAATTCCAACTCTGCACAGAAACGAGCAGCAAATCCCAACTGCATAATGCATACTACTACAAAAAAAAAACCCTCTTACTGATACACCACTAAATTTAAAACAGTCTTTAGTCTGAAGAGACAAACCAATGCAAAAATTGAGAATACAAACACTAGAGAACTTCTGTTGTCTAAATAATTTTACCATGTCATTAAAATAATAGCAAACTGTTTCTTCAACACACCCTTCTAGCAACTTCATTATCCGCCACCAGTCTCTGCTGTTTATTCCAAACACATTTACAGAAAAAAGAATCACAAAGCAGCATCCCATCACGACCTATTTCTGCAAAATCACAGCCAGTCTGAAGAACTCAAAAAATCTTTTTGACCTGACCATAACCTGCAACATTTTTCTTTGGGCACCGAGAACTTGCACAGCGGTGCACCAGCTTGTTACCTGAGGACCCAGGACCAGCTTTCCTTGTGGAGTCAGTATTTGAGTTGCTCTGACCTGTTGTTTGTTCACCTATTTTCTGGCTCTGCTACGCCATGATTTCCCACTGGAAAGCATGCTTAAGGATGGGGGCCCACCCTTCTGCCTGCACTGTGCTATTCTGATGGTGCTGTGCAGAAGCATAATTTAATGGGCACTTAAATGCAGGCAGAGCAGGTAAGGCAGATTGCTTGTTCTTCCCTTGGCTGCCGTTTGACCTTATCATGCATTGCTCTCCAGGCAGGGCACATGAAATGAGACACCTACAGAAGACCCAAGGAGGAGTCACAGCAGTTTGTCTGCTCCAGATAAAAATAACATTGGCTGTGGCAATACCCTGTGCCGCTGCCTGCGCCCCAGCCAGGCTGAGGATTCGGCAGAGGGATTAAAAACCCATCATTCTCTGTTCATTAATTAATTTAGCCTTAGTGCTGCTGAATATGCTGTAAAAGGGCAGCGTGGCACGATACTTCCTTGCCTGTGAGAAATTGCCTTGCCGCAAGCACATGCACATATTTCAGAGCACCAGTTTTAAACTGGCCCCTCAAAATAAAGATGGGGAGCCAGGCAAATTTGTAACATGGTTTAAAAGTATCTTTTTGGTTTGGTTTGGTTTGGTAAGTAGACTCATGGCTATCACTTTTCTCCTTGGAGAGCAAATAATCTTAAATCTGTGGTTTTCAGGTTAATCTCGCTGCAGTATATACTCATTTTATGTCTGATCAGTGTCTCTAGAAAAGAAGAAGAAGAAAATAAAGCACATTACAGCCCTGTGTTCCACAACATGCAAATTATCAGAGAAAGACCAAAACAGCAAACCAGCCAGATGTTTTGTCAGCCCAGCAAACCTTCACAAAACAGCTTTCTGTTATGCCAACAGCAGACACAGCTTCGGTTCCTTTCGTCACCCAACCAAAGCAACTCATCTCAGCAATTGTCATTTGCTAATTAGTTTGAGTTACATGATCATAGCTGAGATTTTGGCAGCCTGTTCTGGAACAGATTTATTAATGATGATCAATTATGACCAGGTGGAATTTCTGACAGATGATTTTTTTTTTATTGTTACCTGACAATATATGGGAAGTCTTCAATTAGATAAATGCAGTTAACGAGCTGACCCTGCCATCTGCTGTCATTTCTGGTTCTGCTTCCGCAGTTCAGTGCCTGCTCAGAGTCTCCCAGGTCACTCTCTTTCCTTCAGCTCAGTGTGGAATTCAAATCCTTCTAATGAGCCAACTCAGTATCGAGGACCTGTCATTCAAGCTGTGCCTGCTTTCACCTAGCACAGCTGCTGCAAGCTTCGCTTGCAAGACGGGCTGGCAAAGTCTTCAATAAAAAATGGCTTTAAACTGAACCACAAAAGGCACACTAAGACTATTTGCAAAATCCTGTTTCCCAGTTCTTGAGCAAAATAAGTGTGTAAGAGCTGGTGAAAATGATAAACAGCAATTTTGGATTACAATTTTAAATTTTAGCTGTTCCATGTTCTTTACAGCACTGCAGGTCTTCATTGCAGGCACGACAATTGTGTGTAATACTGTGACAGCTAGTCATGATACTCAGCACACCACCAGCACATCCCTGCTGCAGCAGTAAGGACACTAATTAAAAGTGGGCAACGTGCTGAGGTGCGTATCTGTGTCCATACCTCACCATATCCCAGACACATGCAGAAGTCCACTTACCACAGCAAGATGGAGCTTGCCCATTTTTTGTCCTTGCACATGGATGTGAGGGGCCAGCAGCAAGTGTTTGGGCTGTGGAGCATCTCCCAGCACCACCACTGTTCCGCCAGAGCTGTGCAGGAAGCTGCTTACTCCAGGTCTGTTGAACTGGCTCTGGAAGCCCTGCTTTCCCCACATGTCAGCAGCTCCTTCTCCTATTGACTCCTCTCTCCTCACCCATGCCAGCCACATAGCTTCTGGAGAGATCAGTGGGCATAGCTAGCACAGGTTTGCCATGGAATGCGCTCTGGAAAAGGAAAGAGTTGACAAGGTAGTAATTGTTCTGTCAAATCCATTTTGTGATTACAAGACACTTCATGGAGAAATCAGTGCAAGAGAGACATGAGAGACTTACTGGAGAAAGTTTGATGAAGGGCCATGAAGATGATTAAGGGACTGGAGCATCTCTCCTGTGAGGAAAGGTTGAGAGAGCTGGGACTGTTTCACCTGGAGAAGAGAAGGCTCGGGGGCAATCTCAACAATGTATATAAATACCTGAAGGCAGGGTGCAAAGAGGCTGACTCCCAGCAACAGGACCAGAGGCAATGGCCACAAAATAAAACACAGGATGTTCCTTCTGATCAAGAAATACTTTTTTTACTGTTAAAGTGACTGAGCATTGGCACAGGTTGCCTACAGAGGTGTGGAGTCTCCATCCCTGGAGATATTCAAAAGTGTGGAGATATTCAAAAGTAGGTTGCCTGGGCAACCTACTGTAGGTGGCCCTTCTTGAACGGGATTGAAGCAGATGACCACCAGATGTTCCTGCCAGCCTCAACCATTGTGTGATTCTTTGAAAGGATTTTTTGTGCCTTCAGCCAGGCTGATTTGGGCATGGGGGGAAGAGGAACAGGTAGTAAATTCATCTCTTAAAGAACAACGTGTGAACCTGTGTCTCTCAGTGGCTACCTTTTCTCACGTAGATACTTTTGGGGTGTCATAGCAAATGTTGGAGATGCTTATAGCCTTGGCTTAATTCATAAACCATACGTGCTCCCTGGAGCACCGTTGCCTTTTTTATAGGATTAGGAAGCTGGTTTTAGTCTACATTCAAACAAGTAGTAAATTCACTATTTAGAATTGATCTTTACCCCAGAGAACTTGTCTGAACATGACAGCCTCTGAGCCAAGGGATCACATAGCACCAACTGCAGTCTCTTCTGTCTTCTTTATTCTTCTCCCCTATCCTTTCTCTGCACAGGATTGAGGAAAAACAAAAAACAAAAAAACCCAACCCCCAAACACCACCCCCTTCTCTAGATACAAGAACATAATCTAACCTTCATGGACACCAGAGAAAACCACTTCCCAGTATTATCCGATGCAGAGGGGGAAAATCCAGCACTTCTCAAAAAGCAACATATATTCCAGAATTCAAAATAGATCTTTATGACCTGAGAAAACAATTTTCTCTCTTTTTCTCCCTGCTTGCTCCCCTATAGACCCTGTCTGCATGCTCAAAGTAGCAGGTTACGACTTGCTTTGATTTTGCTAGCTTATCATCATGCAGCTCAGGTTTTACAGCTATAAAAACTCCACTGAATTTTAGCTTTAGGGGTATTGACAGGATGTGCTTCAGTTCTGAGACAGAACTTGGAGGGGGGGGACTGCGGATGAAGGAAAGCTCTCCTTGGCAACATAAAAAGCCTCTATCCAGCATGCACAATCTTCCTTTGCTGCACCCAATGGCCTGAGAAGAGCGCAGCACAGAAATATGTGTTGCTTCAGCTCCTAATGCAGTAGCTGGAGAAAAAAAACCCAACAAAACAAAGCTGAGTTTATTGACGTGTTTTGTTCGCTGTCAAGTGTACTGTGGTCAGCATTAGGCTGTTTTATTTTCTTCGGGTGGGACTAAATTCATTAGCTACCAGCTGCTTCAACCCTACTCCTGTTGGACACCTGCCATTTTCTAAGAACACCAATGTGAACCTTTGCATTCGTTTTCCTGGGTGTTGTTTCTTGTTGGTGTCCTTGGATTTACTGCAGCACCGTGTTTACAAAGGTCAGTCAAGTGTCGCACAAACCAAGCAGAGTGGTTAGGCCGCAGCAGACTCTGCTCCAGACAGCACACCTGCAGCAAGCCTCCTCCTGCAACAGATGGCAAAAACGAGACTGGCATGGGAGCTTAAGGAATGTAGCAGCCAGCTCTGCAGGGCTCTCTGCTTCGGCTCTACCAGAGTATTCAGAGTGCTAAGGACAAGTCGTTGTACAAGACACATCCCTTGAACAGCAGCAGCTGGCCCAAAAACCCAGAGGGATTATCTCTCAAGTCATTTTAAGCTTAAAGTGTAGATTCAGCATTTCTTTGCTCCTTGTACAGGAGAAATTTGTCTCCCCTTATCCCATGCTCAGCAACCCTCTTAAAAGAAAAAAAAAAAAAAAAAAAGGGTACCTACCTAGCATCCTTTTTTCCCCATGAAATGAAGATTGGGAAACAAAACAAAGGATTTTGATTTGCAGAATGTGCTGGGACCGAGTTTCACCTTTTAGCAAAGCTCAGTCCCTGCAGGATGTTACCCACACTCCACCTCCTGGCTTATAGCAAATTAGTTTTGTCCCTGTCCTTGAGCTTTCTCACAAAGTCTTATAGGTAAACTTCCCCTCTCAGGTTTTGTTCCCAAAGCCCTTGTGATCCTCTCCCCTCTGGGAGAGGACGCCTGTTTGTGCTGTGTCCCCTTCGGGCTGCGCTTCTGAAATATTCCCCACGGGGAAGGTTGAAGCATCTCCTGGCTGACGGCCTTTCTTTTGAAAAGCAAGAGGAAGCACTTCAAGGGAAGTCAGGGAGGTCAAGGAAAACAGCAGCAATAGCAGCCTGACACAAATAAGCAAGTGTGTAACACAGAGAGATCCTCTGCAGAATAATTTCTCAGGAAATGGAACAAATTGAAATACACTAGCAGATCTAGTGCCAATAACAAATCAAAGGTGTAAAACATTTAACTAGATAACTGAAATTTCACCAGCTTAAGAGCTATTAGAGCAGTTATTTCCTATGAAATTTGGATATGAATTTGCTCCCTAAAATGCTGAGATGTTCACTGCAAAATACACTATCAAATTACATACTGTGAGGTAAGAAAAAAATCAAAACCAAACCCTTTTAGCAAAACCAGGGAAATATTTTAGTCCTTTACAGGGCTTTGCTATTTAGAAACTCTTTGCCCTCACAACTCATGGCAATCATTCTTCTCTTCTCTGTCCTCTGGCATCTTCCCTCTGGTAAGCCACAGTAAAAGAGGAAAAACCCCAACCCGAAGCCTTTATAAAAGTAAAAAAAGGCAGTATTTTGTCAGGACTTCCAGATTCCCTTCTGCCCCCTTCAGCTCAACCAGCAGTAGAGCTGGTATGAACTCATGCGATGGTAGCTTAAAGAAATGTCTTTGATGCTTCAATTTCAGCTAACATTTCAATTTCTCCCACTATTATTTTTCCTGCCTGGGTGAAAATATACCTGAATTCATTATCTAGCTGTCAAGGAGTTTGCCTAAGTTTTATTTGCCCTTTTTTTTAACAGCTCATCTTCATTTCCCTGCCCATGGCAGGGGGGCTAGAACTTGATGATCTTTAAGGTCCCTTCCAGCCCAATGGATTCTGTGATTTCCCTTCTAACAGAGTCTTCCAGAAATAAATACAGACCCAGCATCAATCAGTCAGAGAGAAGCTACAAAGTGTATCCTTAACACAAGTTCTAACCCAGGTAAATTTGCCCAGCTGTCCCTGGGAGACTCATGTCATAGGTTCTGTTCCCACTGAAGTACACAGAGCCACCAGCCTGGCATTACAAGCACACCGAGTTCCTCACTGAGCAATCCATTGCTGCTCCAAACCTTTCCTATTCCTAAGGCTTGTGTATTTTTGCCATTTAATCACAAGATTTTTTAGTTAATGTTATCCAAAGTAACTAATCATCCTAGTTTCTTACATGAACTGTATGTCAAAAGCTCACTTAAAACGACAAGGAGAAGATAAGGACAAATTAAATTAGTATGGAAAAAGGCTTTCTCCTACAGAATCTGGTTCAAGGTCAGAGATCTCAAGGGCTCCAGTGGTGAACATCCTTTCGTACTGTCCCAGTAGATAGGGCTTTGCCCTTCAGCACGCCTATGTCAGAGCTCTACCTGGATCATCAGAGCATTGTGGGAAGACCTGGCTACCAACAGAGCTCTGGAGCAAAGAGCTGTGTCTGTTGGCACCTGGGGCTGCTGATAAAGTGCTGCTACATGCCTCACTGACCACAGTTACACTGAAACCAAGATGCTTCTCATCCTTTATACCTCAGGCATTGACTCCTGCCTGTTGGTATCTTTTTGCTCAGTCACTGTGCTTCTTGCAGGCTCTGCTGGACAATCTGAGAATGAGAATGGTCAGGCAGCAGAGGAAGACACCACTTCCAGAGAGATTTACACACAGCTACACCCTGTTCCCTGTGAACAAGGCCACATCTGCAGTACCCAGAAACTTTTACTACCAAGGAGTAACTTCAGCTTTGTTCTTCTTCCAGGACACAGGCTATCAGTGATGAGCTGACTTGAGACATCATGAAAATTGAGTTGACTCACACTAAGAGGCATTAGCTCATCATGAGAACCCACCTGAAGTGCATCATTTCAATGCCAGCCAGCCCAGTTTCCAGTTGCTCCTGTAGCATCCCAGCAGTACCAGCATCTCCAAGACAGTGTTTGAAGACAAGACTGTCCTACCTATTACGCCTACAGCTGGCTAACATTGAGTAGTAACAGCAACTTGTTCTCCCAGGTCCTCTTACAGGAGCTTTCAAATTACTCACAGTCATCCAGAAAGCAATAAAACTACATATATGAGTAATACATAAAATTCAAATGAGACCTTTATTTACATTAGGTTTTCAAGCGCTGGGGTGTTGCAACATACATAACAAAATTCCATACTACATTTTTTTTGTTTTTAATAGGAAATCAGGTTGAAAAGCTGATCTACAGAATCAATTTGTCAAAACTGGCTAAGCAGAAAATGTGTCAGCTCAGTTTTAGAGTACTCAGTCAATTTTACACCGTCTGCTATCGTTCAGAGTATTCCTGATGTCACGGTTATAAAAACAGCGCTCATGCAGGTTAATTTACAGTGAACTCTCCTAGTAAATTTTACATTCTTCACTTGTTCAGAGAAGCAGGTCAATACTCTCCACACTGTCTCACAAAGCACTTACGGATCCAAATAGAGAAAAACCCAGATCCATCAGGAGATATTTTTAACAGAAAGAAAACCAGATTTAGCAAGACAAGGAGTCAGAACTCTAATTCTGTGACAAACTGATTTATAATCTCTCATTCTGTAGAAAAAAAAAAAAAAGTTGTACTGTCAAGATTAATCGAGTCATTTTATCCCATATTAACATTATGCAGCAACCAATATGAGTGCCTAGGTAAACAGAAACTTTGTGAAATGTTTTGCTGCAAAGCTGACTCGGTAATGCACGCAAATAATAAAGTCATCAACTCTGCTCACTGCCAGAAATAAAAAAAAGGGCTTCAGGAGCAAATGACACTGATTCATACTGTGCTCAAGCACTAGTCAACAAAATCTATTGAACTACATGGGGTGAAAAAAAAAAATTAAAAAAAAAAATAAAAGCAGCTTTGTTATCTTACTTGTGACACCTTATTTAAATCTCAGGCATTATCTCTTCATATCAGCATAAATATGTAGCCTTCTACACCTTCTATGATGGGGTTACAGACACAAAAATGTTATAGTAGAAAGCAAGAGCTAGTTCAAGGAATTCCAGACTTTGAAATCAGCAAGATACAAAGCTAAAATTCATATGTTCCTTTTCAAGTTATGAATACTTTCACTAAAACATAAATATTTTAACATATATTAATTTCTTCTGACATTCAAAATTGTAAAGTCAATATGGCAGAATTATTGTTAAAAGCACATATTTACAAATATTCTTTTTCCCATACATAAAGTATTTGGCATAATTATAACAATCTTACTGCATACACAACTGTTTGCTTCTTTTTCACATAATGGTACACTCCTTATTAAAATTTACCAATTATGTACAAAAATACTTGAACATTTATTATAGAAAACCTCTATAACTACCGTCAACAGCTTGTAACTGCTGAAGGTTTAATTGAGAGAATATAAAAAGTGGTCACTTTCTTCCAGTTAAACTATCAACAAATCAAACACAGCTAAAATCAACATGAGCTTCCCAACAAAAGAGGGAGAATATTTTTAACAGCATGATTTAAAATGCAGTTCACACATCTGTTCCCAAGCACATGTTAAACAGTCAGTAAAAGAAAGAGGATACAAAAAATACATACAGAAGGTGCTTTTTTTTTTTTTTCTTCTTTTTTCTTTTTTGTTTTTTTCTTTCCCTTCCCTCCCCTCCACATTCCTACGGCTTGGCATTAGCTTTCCAGAGCTCTTCAGATGCCAGTCACTAAAGTACAACCTGAGGCCAAACACCATTCTCCTTCAATAAAGATGATGGTGATGAACTCAAGCTATAAAAAGCAAATCCAAAACCTGACTCCACCGGTACGTGCCCATCCAAAGAGCTGATCTGAATTTTTGCTAGGTTTTTACAGAATTATTAGTGACCTTTGCAATTAGCGTTTGAAATTTATTGATTGACTGCCAGTAATTTGTATTTCAAAAAATTTGTTCATTTAGTGTATTGCCTTGGTACCAGTCAGTGCTGATTCTTGTACACAAGTTAAAAGAACAATGCATCTGTACCCATTTCATACACAGACTGTATTTTAGGGTCAACTTCAAAAACAGCAGAGAGCCTCTGCTAGCAAGCTGCTAGCTTTAAAAAAAAAAAAAACAAACCCCACAAAAAAATGAAAAAGAAAACCCAACAACAAAACATTAACTGGAAGAATAAAAGTAAACTGCACCTCAAACAAGAAAAGGACGCACGTCAGGTGCAGTGATACACTAACGGCACACAACCTTGTCAGGATCCACCAGAGCGGTGCTGTACACTGGAATGAAATGCAGGTATTTTTCCATCTCTAAAAATAACATCAACCAAATGTGTGTTTCAAGAATTCCCAAGCACATTCTTACAACAGTTCTCTGCAGTATAACTTGCATTATATCTCTGGTTTTCCGGACATTTGAAATGACTAACCTGTTCATCAGATAAGAGAAGCAACTTTCAGCCTACTAGCAGAAACATCCTAGTCTACAGACTACTTTGTTAGAAAGCGTGCATTTATCTCTAGTAGTAAAGATCCAGTCAGTATATTCTGCATTTTTGTAAGAAGCATTCGGCTAACTCAGATAAGAGTTGTAGGATTTTTAGATTTAGTCTTTGAAATAGAAATAAGGTACAAATAAAAGCATTTATCAGTATTCACCACCAGGAAATTAAAAAAAAAAAAATCCTCTCATTCATGCTTCCTATAGTATCTGGCAACCTAAATTAGTAATTTCATTTCAAATGTGCAACATAATATTAATAAGCATTTCGAATTTACTCAAAAGAAAAGGGGGGCAAAATATTAAAGTGCCTAACTAAACATGTTTTTACCATTTTTAAAAAATATTATTTCTTAAACGGTAAAGAACTGGTTGCAATTAAATATAAAAGTGACTTCTCATAGCTGGGAGACTTTGCGGGGCAGGGGCCTGGGCCGGGGAACCTGCTCAGTCCTCCTGCTGCTGTTTTCCAGATTGTTTGGCCGGACGAGCTGTGGCTTGGGTGGCAGCGCCGGCGGATCCGCGGCGGGCGGGATGGAGAGGCTGTGAGGTAGAGGAACGGGGCGTTTCAAAGTCCGCTCGTACACGCTGTAAGGCGGCGGGGTTTTACTTTCTTTTCTCACAGGCTCCTCGGAAACGCTGTAGCTTGGGACAGTCACTGTTGGTTCGCTGCCTTGGCTTTCAAAGCCCGACGTCTCCGACGTGCTACATCGGCTGAGCGAAGAGATGCCGCTGCTGTAGCTCCCCGACAGCACCGGGGAGTTGGATATGAGCCCTGAGGAATGATACTCCACCGGAGATGGTGTGAACGACTGCACAGACCCCTGCTTGAAAGGAAGGGCACAAGAAGAGTTTACCTGCAGTTAATGAAGGAGGGAGAATGTTTCTGTGCTCAGACTGAAAACATACAGACATATAAGGCACAGGTTCTGAAGCCTGGTAAACATAAGCGCTTGCGTCCCTGTTTAATTAAGATCCAGTAAGAAACCATTAGAAAGCTCAGCCTAGGTACACCTTAAACTGTACTCATGGGAGTTAGCTCGTCTAACTGGAAGTAAAACTGTATTTCAACGTTATCTTACTATCGCAATACCCTGGAAAAATCTGGAAGCCTTTGAAACGAACGCTGACATTCGGGGCTGTAGGTGGAAGGCAGAACGGCGGGCAGGGCATCCCTGGGGGTGTCCTGCCCCCTAACGCCAACGCGCCGGACGTGCATCCCGGTCCCTGCGCCTGCTTCAGCCTCTCATCTCCCGCCTTCATTTCCCAAAGCTTCTCAGAATTTTAGTGTATCGTTATGCAATGAAAAGCGCATTTACGTCGTGGCATCGTTTCTGAGCGCGTCATGCCAACGTCAGAGGTGAAGCGTGAAGCGGGCAGTCAAGCTAAAGAGCCGCTGCTGGGTGCCAGCCCTGCTCAGCCTCCGGCTCCTGCTGCTGTTCAGGGGCAGCAGCAGAAAGGCAGGTGAGGCGCTGCTGCTGCTGACGGCATTTTGAGCCACAGTCACTCTACCTTTCCTCTCGCCCATCTCCCAGGCATTCCTCGGGCACACCGTGCCACTTGGACGAAACGCAAACCACCCCTGCGGGCCCCAGGGACAGGGCTCCAGCAGCGGGCAGAAGTTGCAAACAGCTGCACCGGCAGCCTCGCATGTCGGTGGGGGAAACGTGAGGGATGAGGCGCTGAGAGCCCAACAGTGCTGATGAAGAATACAAGTCAGGGGCACTAAAGCCCCACCTAAAAACATTGAGCCTTCCTATTTTAGTGAAGCAACTGCAACTGAAAACTGTAAGAGGTTAGACCATACTGTACACGTTGAAAAGTTTTTGCAATGCATCTAATTTTGACTGGAGCCATCTGAAGCAATCTAGACTTAATGATCTCAAACACAGGCTAAAGAAGGGATGCAATAACCACATCAATGACCAATTTCTCACCCCAATTTTTGTTAAGACTGGTTTGCACTCAGCTCCTCAGCTTGAGGTGAGAGCATGAGCCATGCAACTAAGGATGGGGAAGGGAGAAAAGGAGAGGGGCAGGGGTGTATAGAGTGAACTGTACTGACTTTATGCTGTTGAGATAATTTTAGTTATCCATCTAGGACTGGATCCACAGTGCACTGAAAGCAATGGAAAAAGTATCTTCATTTACATCGGAGGGTTTTTTACTAAGATGGTCTTTGGCAGCTCGTAAAAGTTGGAACAAGTTAAAACTAAACCCTGTATATGGCTAGGGAAAAGCAGAGTAAGTTTTATTTAAAGCTCAGTCTGTCCACTGCATGTTGAAGACATTTCAGACACTGTGAGGAGCCTGTTTAACTGCTTTTTTCAGGTTCCATTCCCCTGCATGTGAGGAGGCTGCAGCCCTACCCCCACAAACACCCAGGGTCAAGGTTTGCAAATAAATGGTGTAATTGGTCGGAGTTCCAATAAGGCTTGACACTTGGATTAGGTGACTACAGATTACATTTCAGACCTCTGTCTTGTCATTCAGAACAAGAGCAATGATGTGTAAACCCTGCCTGCTTCAATTTAGGAGGTAAGCACTTGGTTCCTGGCAGCAGTGCAGACTGCTTCTACCAGGAGTGAGCAACAGTCTAGACAGCAAAAGAGTCTGGAAATTCATGGATGCTCAAAGTGAGATCCAGCAACTCCCCAAAGTATTCTGGGCCAGCATTCCTCTCCCAAGTGGAAATCCAGGTTTTGGCCGTAAAATGCTTAAATTCTGTCCAGGCCTTTAGAAGAAAACATTAGGACAAGCTTCAAACGTCCATAAGAATCATCAGTACTGATTCCATTCAGGAAAATAAAAAAAAAGAGCAGCTGCTCACCTTTAGTAATTCCAGTAAAAACCTGGGAACAGTGCTCACTTCAGCAGAAGGCACACAACAGGACTATGGGGCAGCATTGCTCCACACAGTGCTCTGTGTTGAGCCTGGACCAACTGTGCAGCCCCAAGCAGAAATATTCCAGGCTCATTGGATGAGAAATGGGAAAACAACTGTGTACTTGTGATTAGGGACCTCAAGGGCAAAGGACACATTTTGGGGTGCCACTTTCCTCCTCCTCAGGAGATGTGTACCTCTGCAGCATTAGGCAGTGGGTAGCTGAGGGACAGCTTTAGGAGGGCTGCTTCCATCTGCTCTCGCAATTGAGTGCCTGAAGCACCAGTCATGCTCCTTTGTATTTGGTCTCCCTTCCAGGTTGTTGACCCTCATATTTCTAATTGCAGAATTACCTCTGCTTTAATGGGGTGGTAGAGACTATCCCTGAGACTGATGTTTTACAGTCAGTCAGGCTTTGCCTGGAATACACTGGTTGCATGTTCACGCCCTCCAGTGCTGTGGAAGACAGAGAATTCCTGGTCAAATTTTCCAAAGAATAAGCTTGTTGCACAATAGCTGGTACCAACATAGTCACATATCTTGAAATAGAAATGAAATCTCCTCTGTTTAGCCTGGATCCCCGATTGCTATAGGTGTTTAGCTGCCAGTGTAAGAACCAATGCTTATTCACAGCCTGTGCTTAATATTTCCTGCTGGAAGACTTCAAACTACTTCCAGCTTCTTAGACAACATCTCTGGATCATTCTGCACAGGAAATGGATATTAAAATGACTGAGGCAGGGATTACTCTCTAACATACCCTCTAATCCCACAGCTCTGAATGCTGGAGGAGTAAGAGGAATAGGTTGCACAACAGGTTTGCCTCAGCTGCCATCTCCTCTTTTGCCACACTTTTCTGGACAAGGTGGACCATCAGGCACCACTTACATTTCTTTCTTACGCTCCTGTCTGTCCACTGACTGAGGTGAGCTTGATTACCTGCATAGGTGAGAAGCCCAACACTGAGAGGCTAAAAGATTGTGAAGGTAAGATTCCTTGCCTGCAGTTGAAAATCTTCAGAGCTGACATAACTGTTATGGCTACTTACTCTTGTAAATGGCTTTTGTATAGGCATATGATAATTAAAAGAAAGCATAATATAATCCTAAATAAAGTATATTAAATACACACTGTCTAACCCCACAACTCTCACAAAGGCAATTCACTGCAATAAGACAGTACCTTCATCGGTGATCTGCCAGCAGGTGAAGGGGAAACAGAGGCTATGTGTCTTGCTGGTGATGCTGTAAAGTCAAGAAAGATTTCATTCACTCTTGGCATTACAATTTTCACCAAGAAATCTTTTTAAGTGGATAAGAGATCTTTCTATACACAAGCATTATCTCTGGTTCCCTGTAGGTACATGGCTGATGGCTGCAAATAATTCTAGAGATTTTGTTTATTTTACTTTGTGCTCAGGTTTACCTTGCAGTACATAACCAAGAAAGTGTAAGAAATAACTGCATCCCTCTTTGACAAATTTTATATAACTGTAAATTGGTTTATATCCTACTAAACAATAACAGAATTCACAAGAGTCAGTAAAATAACTTTTCCCCTCCTATCTTAAGAAATGCATTATGTGTTTGTATGTCAAATAAGAAAAAAGAGAGATGATACATAATGTACTTATATCAAGCATTTACCAGTGAACACACTGTAATCATGCCTGGACGTAGTTTGAGGCATAATTCTAAAACACAAAAAGCAATTTCACTCCTTTGTGAACAATTATATTTGTAGTGTCACTTAAGCAGCCTTTCCTTTAAATGGAAATTAATTGCTTGAAAGGCAAATTGGTTACAGTTCCAGAAATCCTGTACTTCCATGATTATTGTGCATTTTCTGGCCAGTAAGATTCTTTGTGGTTAACGATCATTTCTGACTGCTAACCTCCAATTATCATAAGATCAAAAGATTAAATCCGATCATCCTCCATAGTACCGGCATGATCTGCCTGACACTACTTCTCCATTAAGTGAAGGGGCAGGGTACTGGAAACAGAATGCTACAGAGAACATTAACAAAATGAAAATACCTGTGGAGGCAGTTCTACAGCCTTCCATGAAAGTAATCAAATAATAAATTAACCTGCCCAAGAAGTTAAACATTAATCAGAGTGGAAAGAATCTAAGTCCTCAAGTAAATCACTTTTCCACTGGAGCTTAGCCCAAAACATCCATTAACTCACCAGTCTGTGCAGGTCTTGGTGGTACAGGAGGAGATATAAGCTTTCCACTTTCTGACGTGTTTCTGGCTTCTTTCCCACCGTCCAGGCTCCAGCTGCTGGGGGTGGCGTTTACAGCTGGAAGAGAATGAAAACGATGGCATAAGCTCAACACTTCCAGCTCTCTGAGTTGCCTTTATGCACGAGGGTAAAAATGCAGAGAGTGAAAACAAACAACTTAATAACTGTGCCTGAAAAGCTCTCATGATTGCATCAGCATTTGAAAAGCTCTAAAATAACGGCTGTCAATCTTCTGTTTGCCTGATGTATACATCTGGCCCTCAGGTCAGTTTGCGATTGTACAGCAGTCTGGATCATCAGCAACAGCAGCAGCTGAGATAACACTCTGGTGCACTGCAAATCCAGCCACGAAGGGAGATAAGCTTGAAGCCTGTTAATATAATCAGTTTATCTTTGCACCAGACTCCTATTTAGAGGTTTCTAGGCAGAGGGGAATGGACTATTCATAAACTGTTTCCATTAACTCATTTTATATACAGAAGGGACTAGAGAAGGGAAATTGCCAAATTCCAATCAGCCTCCCTCAGAAAGCTTTCCCTGCTAACAGTCTTTTGCACAGGCTACAAATTCAGTATGGAAAGAAGGGTGCAAAATGAAGGGAGCAGACATTGGAAGAAATTAAAGTGTCAGAGTGGGAGAAGAAGTCAAATGAAGAAATTTTTGTGGACTGAGAAAATTTATATACACTGTATCCATGCTCAAGGATCTCTGCTTGACCTTGTTAAACTGACTATCACTTTGACATGCATAAAATTGGCTGTTGTATTTGTCTGTGTTTCTTTTACCAAATTCCATTACTTTAATTGAATGATCCCATAAAGCCTCAAACAGCTTCCTTAATAGAGTTGGATTATCTCATGTTATCAAGAAGCCACCAATATTGGAAAGAAGTAAGATAGGATATTTAACATGGACAGGAAAAAAAGCTAACAAACTCCACAATTTTTCTTACCTGTTCTGTAAAATGCAGTAAATAACCTGCTTCAAACCTTCCCCCCAAAAAAAAACATCACCACCCCCACACACACCTTGAAAGCCTCCAACTTCTTGCCTTGCCATGGCAGTTTCCTTCTCGCATGCTTGTTTCACAGTTGTGAGTAGAAAACCACACGCAAGGATACTGCTCATTTCCAAAGATGAGGTGAAAGGCAAAGGGTTGTTGCTAACTGACGGTATTTGCTCAATAATTTGTCCATTATTGCTATTATAGCAACACAAAGGGCTTACAGAAGGACTGCAATCCCATTATACCAGTATATACCAGACAATACAAGTACAGTACAAATATTTGTTTCTTTACACTATAACTGCACATTAACTGGCCCTGAGAATGGTGCACATAATGTGTTTTCTAGAGGATCATTTTGCTATTTTTATTGCCAAAATATGCAATACATTGTTTGCTTTTTATTGTAACCTGTCACCTAGCAGGGTGCTTTTGCCCTCATCCTAAAAATGGTTTAGCACCAGACCCAAGTACTTCAGATGCCTGAACCTTTTGACAAGCTGATTTTTTTTCTTTTAATTCATCTGAGGAGTCAGGTCTTTGGACTGCTAAAATCTCCAGGAGAAAATATTTTAACAGTTCTGTGATGTACTTGGCTGCACAGGCAAGTGGAAAAGTTTTGCCATTGCCATATTAAATTATTTCATATGTTTTTTTCACACTTGAGCTTTCATAAAAACTTGGGACACAAAAATACTTACAAAAATCATCTTCTATTGATGAAAATCCGATTCATGGTACATTCCTGTTACAATAGGTTCTCAAAGTATTTATTTTCAATACACCTTTATTCAGGGTGCCATAAAGGGAAGTGTATAATGAAATGATGGAGCATATTGTGGATGTGGAGCACTTAATGAAATCATGGCACAATAACTGTACTAACAATACTGAATTCCCCCATGTGCAGAGTTATAAAAGGCAATATGTTGCCTATGGAAATTCATAGGTTTCTTACTTGCTCTAATTAAAACAAAAAACCAGCAAACCACAAAGAGATCTTTTCTCTCCCATCAAAGTGTTACCAAAACCACAGTGACTTATATTTGATAAGGAAGATGTGCGGATACCAAACTTCAGGACTTTATCCATCTCTTTAGCTTCTCTCTGCCCTGTCTCCAAAAGTTCATCTCCAGGGTTCATCTCTCTCTCTAGAGAAGCAGAAAGGACAGCTCTCACAGGTAGCCTGCTGCAAGCCAGTCGTCCACCACTCCTTCCTGTAAAGTTCTAGGCCCTTCTGAGCACAACGCTCAGTTCAAACAAACAGTGTATTCCCCCCTTTTTTGGCAGAGTAGGTAGTTAGAATGTTTGAAACTTGGAGATGACAGGATGGGATCAAAAGAATTAGCATTCTACAGGAACATGAGAGATTAATTATATTTTCATTGCTTCCAGGATTGGTCTGGTGCAGCATTTCCACTCACCTTTGTCAGGGCCGGGCAGATTGGAATCGCTTCGTGGCAAAGCGCTGTCTCCAATATGATTAAACAGCATTCTCTGTAAATGGAGAAGAGCATGGTTTCCTCATAGCTGCTACAATATTTCAGCAGCCTTTAAGAAAAAAAATTTCTTTTTACTATTATACCCACCACCCAGGTCTACTTTGGAGGTTCAGTGATAAACACCACATAAGAACATAAACAGTTTAATAAAAACATGTGTATACAAATAGGGAGTAGACTCGTTTTCTGAAAACTGTCCACATGAGGATCAGAGGGAGGATTATTATGTACCGAGTTCTGACAGTTTCCAGCTCCCCCCCAAAAAACCCAAAATAAGGCTCATTCCTCAAGTGGTATCTTGATAGATTGCTAAACAACTGCAGTGATAGATTTGCAATAATTTCGTTACAGAATCAGGATCTTAACAATGTGTAATGATGAACAATATTGAAGTTATGACTTATCTTAGAAGAGCACTGCATATTGTCTCCAAAAGAGACTTTTTGGTAGCAGTGTTCTTATTTCTCTTGTGGATAAACACACTATGGGTAAGCTCTTATCTTTACTTTTTGGAATCTTAATTAAAAAAAATAAATCAGAGGTGAAAATTTAAAATCCCACTAGTTATTTCTTTTGGCAGCATTCAGATAATCTGTGGGTCACTATCTTATCTTGATAACAGAGGTAAATAGCAGTCAGTCCTACAAGTAATTCAGATGTAGTTTCTAAAAGAAACGAGAATAGCCAAACTTCACTTGTTTTTCTTCCCCCTGCCCCTTTTCTTTTTAAGCAATATCAGACAAACAGTTAAATCCAAATCAAATCAAGTTCTATCGGCTCTCATTCCACCGGTCACATGCACTACACTGTGGTTCCACAAGATGGCAAACCCAGCTGCAAAGTAACCGTCACTGATGTGATGTGTTACAGCTCCATGTTACGAAGTGAAGAACAAATAATTGGCCAATTGAACTTGATTTAAAACATCTCAGAGAGTGTGCTCTGGTAGACTTAGAGCTATGCTAGGTTTGTCTATGCTGTACTAGAGACATACTGGATCAGGTAACATCTGTTTTCCTGGAGTTAATATTAAATCAAGGTGGTGTAACAACGTGAGTAATGTGACAGACAATGTGATCATATGTTCCTGCCCAGTCTGGGTCAAATATTCACTGTCTAGTGAGTCAGCTGTGCACTAGGATCTGGTGGGCAAGCATTGAAGTCTGGTTTCTGTTGTCAAGGTAAAGAGCAAAGGCTAAAAAAGCAACTGAAATTGGAGGAGATAGAGACATAATAAGCTGAATGAAATACAGAAAGACAAGGACATACTAAAATAATGAAATATAAAACTATATGGAAGAACAAGAGCAATTACAGGATGTTTAATGAGATGCAAAAAAAAATCCAAAAACTGTGAAACCCCAAAAGCACTGTTAGGAAGCATAGTGAAAGAACTCAAGAGGCTTGTTGACCAGTCAATGACAGCAGGCATTCCTCTTCAGAGTATGGGAAGAGCTGCAAAGACACGGTACAATCGCTCAGCCGAGGATCAGAAAGCAAGCACAAATGGATGTTGACTGAAAACAGCTGTACATAGATAACCTTGAACATCTATTTCAATGAGGGAAGTGGATGCAGTACTGCTGAGGTCTTGCTCTATGAAGTCCATCAAACTTCCTTAAGTGAGGTAGCTATGATCTGACGGAACTCAAAATGCAGGAATGTGCCTCTGCATTACATCTATCCCAGTTGAAAAACTATTGTTACAGCTTAATGAATGCAAATTTCACAAAGACGTTCACAAATGGGTGGTCCTTCCCTCATTAACTTAGTGTGAAGCTCCAGCCAAGACCACTGAAGTTAACTTGTGTTGGAATAAAACCAGAAAGGACAAGAAACGGTTTGTGCATCTAAATTCTAATGAGAATTGCAGGTGTTTCTAAGATACCTCCTTACAATTGTCCTTAGGGTTTCTTTTCTCCTTAATCACAAGGCAGAGAATCAGAGCTTTGTTTCTGATCACAGTCCATTTTTACTGCTCTGGAGCACCAGAGAAAGAAATTGCACCTTTCCCCAGAAAGAGATATCTTATTTATGGTTATAAGGGCAGAAGGAAATTGTCAGACCTTCTCACCTTTGAAACATACTTCATTGTACAAGCAAGTTAATTTTCTACTTACCCTCTCTTGGGACACTGAGGGTAGAGACAGGTTGGGAGATTTTCCTGCCAGGCGATTCTCAGAGAGAGTGGAGACTGGGCCTACGAGCTCCTCAGCCTCCCTTATCGAATCTCGGGTAGAGTGGGGGATAGAAGTCACATTCCACTTGGCAAAGCAAGAGTTTGCAGTCTGGGAGCAAAAATGGGATAATTTTTTCTTTGCAGCAAACTGTAAACCTGCTTTATTTCAAGAACATCTCCTGGCCTTTCCTGCGTGCTCTGGTTTGGCTCCACTACCACTGAGAAAGTGTCCAGTAGATGTATCAGCAAGTAGTTTCTGAGAACTGCTCTTAAGTCTAACTAAGGTACAATATTAGTTCTTAAGCCCTCAGGTAATGGTCTGAGGACTTAAACAGAAAAGAGGAAAAAATTTAATCAAGAGCCAATTCAATAACAGAAGAAGCAAGGGACAAGAATACAGCTAACAAGAAACCAACAAATCATTTCTAAAATAAAGGTTCCTGGACTACCAAGTTGTATTTTATCAGAGGCAAAATTTCTGGTGGAAATGAGTGTGTTGAAGAGAGACCCTTTCACACTGTACTTATGCTCTCATCTTTCGCAGCTCCAGCAAGAGATGCATTGTGTGATGGCACGGATTTAAAAAAGCAACTGTGTTAAAGGAAAGCACTTTGGGAAAGTATGTCAATTAAGAAGAATAGATGAAATAAGGATTCAAAATTGGCCAGCTCACCAAGCTCATTTTACATTTCAGATAAATCAAAAGATACAAATTTTATACAGTCCTATGTAACAGTAATTTTAAGGTACGAACACAAATAATTCTGTTCTCTGGAGTAACAAAATGTCTATCTTTCTTTTCTGAAATTACATTGAAAAAGCGGGAATTGCCACATGGAGTGGGTTATTATCTCAACAGTGGCTAGGATTAGCCATTTCAGAAGAAATAAAAGGGAGGTCAACATGGGCAACTGCTGCGCTAACAGTTTTTTCTTCTCTCTCTGGATTGAACAAATGCTGCTGTTTCAGACAAGCAGGCTGTGTCATCTGGTAAGTAAATAAGTGAGTAAATACTAAAACCAGATCTAAACCTAGACAGAACAAGCAGAAATGTGATCAAGCACTACGTATTCTATTCACACCTCTTTCACATTAAATATTTTAGAGTATTTGCTTATAGAACAAAGTGAAAAATAAAATAAAATGAACAAAAGAACCCTTGAAAATTAACAGTAGTGGGTAGACACTGAATCTGCTTGAAGTTCAACAAGTACCTTTATTATGTTCTTAGCTATTTGTGTTCAGAGGCCTCCCAACAAGGTTCCTACCTGTGAGGTTTCGGAAGCAGTAGGGTAGATGGCACTGCAGGGCCTCTCTCTGGGGGACAGGCAAGAATTTTCTCGGGAATGCTTATGCTTGTCAGACAACAGAGGAGAGGCTAGAACATAAGGGTGCCAAGTGATTAAACTCATGCAGTGAAACTCAGACAGTACAATTTTATGTCTATGACAAAGAAATCTGCCATCACCAGTAATTCACATTCCTCAAACAAGTCACTAAATTTGATGTCCGACTAGTGATATCATGCAGAAATTCAGCTGTAATGTATTGAGAATCATTTAATAATTCGGCTTACCACAGTAGACAACCACTGACCTCTGGCACTGGATGGAGCAGAACTGGTCACATTAGGTGAAGCAGAATGAGTAGAACTCAGGCTTGAGGTAGACGGACTAGGCTGTGTATAGAAGAGAAGTTGTTACTTTGCCACACTTCCTGGTTTGGAAACCAGAAATGTAAAAAATACCTTTTACTAAAAAAAAAAGAACTTCTAATTTCTTAGACTGTTTTTTCAGTATTTCAAAGTATCAAACCAGTATAAAGAGCATTAAGCAATAATTTAGTGAAAAAAAAATAAAGATAATTTTCATAATTACATCACAACTGTGAAAAACAGGAGTTTCAGTAAGATTGAATGACTTTGTACCACAGCACACTGCTTGCTAATACTTGTTGAAAATTCATGTTCTAAGTTTGGAAGAAACAGTTACATCAAAAATTGTTCTTTTTAAGTTAAGGAGGTAAATATTCCACTTAAATATTTGGTTTTGTTAAAAAGAAGTATCAGCGGTAACTTTTAGATTTCTGAAAGAAATAACAGAAGACTTAATTCAGTAAATAACCTTGCAAGAAAGGTTCTGTTTAGTTTGAAGAATGACAATAATTTGTACCTGCATGTTAAAAACTTCATCAGAGCTTTCTGATTGCCCAGTGATATTGCTGACTTCAGCAGAAGCTTGAGATGACAGTGATGAGGACGAATACCGATTGACAGCTGGGTAACTCAAGGGACTATTATGAGAATAATGGAATACAAAATTGTTAACTCTAGTTGCCAATCATAATTTTTCATCTGAAAACAGCACATTTGTTAATCTCTACTGTTGAATTTGGATTAGTTGAGGGAGACAGATTCTATATCAGCTATTCATGTCTGAAGATACTTCATGCTGACCATACAAGGAAGAATGCACACAATTCAAGTCACCAATAGGTCACCTTCTGCAAGTAACAAAAATCTATCTATTTCTGGTAATTTGACTTGCCTGCGTCGTGGTATTACCCTGGCACCATCAGGGCTCATGGAAACAGGCATGGAATTTCGGCATACACGGGGACTTCCATTTGGGAAATGAACAGGGCTAGCTTGTACACAGGCAGAAAATTCCTGGTGAGTTGTTAGAAGAAGATTAATTAAAATGGACATAGTATCATTAAACATCTTGTAAAATACAGATAGTCATTTGAATAGCAGTATCCGCATTTTAGATCAACTTCATGATGAATAAGTATTTTAACTGCTTGCCGATGATACTTTCCCTTTAGTAAAACACGCCTATTTTTCCCTGCCCTGCACAGAAAGTTTAACAACTTTCCCCTTGCTCTGTGGCACTGTTAAGAATGCTACGAGATGCAATGTGGACAAACCACCAAAAGATGTCACTGTTTGTTGCCTAGAAAAATTAAACAACCCTTACTGCTGCTAAACGCTCTCTCTCCTGGTTTTTCCCTGCACCTGCTCAAGTACCTGTATTCCCAGGCTTGACTTCATCACAAAGAACTGATCCACCAGCTTTTTGTGCAATGGCCTCATGTCCTGCGGCACCACCTTCTCATGAACCGCCAACCCAAATTCTAGAATCTGGGCCTGCAAGAAGAGACAGGAGGAAAGAGGGAACAAACATTTTAATCCGTTTCCTTTAAGCTTTCGTCATTATGATACTAATAAAAAAAGAATCAAGCAAAACACATGTTATACTAAAGTAATCTACCAAGACTCCTGACAGACATGCAATCAAACGAAGACTAGGATGAAACCCAAGTAGCACACAAGAGGATTTATGCCCCTTCCCAATTTGTTTTTCAGTGGTGAGGCACTGGAAGAGGTTGCCCAGAGAAGCTGTGGAGCCCCAATCCCTGTAAGTGTGTCCCGTCCAACCTAAGCCATTCTATAACTTTCCAAAAGATTTGATCTATGTAAATTCAATTCCAATATAAAAAATACCATGGGTAACAGTGAAAAATCTGGCTAAATGACAACTGTATGAAGGAACAGCTCCAAACCCTTAAAAAACCCACCAAAAAAACCCCAGCAGGACTTTTTTCTGCAAGAACAGTTATTAAAAAACCCGATGAAACCTAATGACCATATCCACCCGAGCCCCTGGAATGTATTTTCAAGGAAGTCCATGGTCACCCCATCTTATTCCAACTCCCCAGAGACCTCAGTAAGTGGTGCCTTTACATATATTCTTGATATAATGCCCAGCAGGCTGCAGAATAATGTTGCTAAAACTCTAATATTACTCAAATTCAGCCACAGGCTTTTAAAATACCCAATTGGTTAAATGAGGAGTTGGACAAACTCAAATTTGAAAACAAAATAGCTAAGCTATGCTGTAATATGTTTGGATGAGAACTACTTGCTGACATTTTCAGGCAGCCTGCGAGCGGGCATACAGCTGCGCAGCATCACTGACCCGAGGTCAGGACTCCATCACATCCACATGCAGCCACCCTGTCCCTTCTGCATGCTCCACAGTTTCTCTTGTGTCATCTGTGGGTGCCAGACAGGGTTTAAACTGTTATCTCTTGGAATTCATGTTTTTGACATTGGAAGTTTTAAATTGTAAGGGTTAGTGAACCCTTCCAGCTTGAAAAGCTGAAGTTGCAATGTAAATTACCATATGTTATCTAAACAAAATTAAAGTGAGCTCAGGGAACCTATTCTGACTTATACTGTCTGAGGATCTCTCCCCCTTTGGCTGATCTGACCAAAAGATACAGCAATGCTGATGAAAAATGGGATTTCCATCTTGCTAAATTCCAACGCTCTGACCTCTTCATTCCAAGCTGGCAATAAAGTGAAATTTCAACACGCTGCACAGAACAA
The DNA here is from genome assembly GCA_020800305.1 of Porphyrio hochstetteri. Taxonomy (NCBI): domain Eukaryota; kingdom Metazoa; phylum Chordata; class Aves; order Gruiformes; family Rallidae; genus Porphyrio; species Porphyrio hochstetteri. The sequence goes on from CM036905.1 coordinate 39,792,111, forward strand.
AGATAGGTACATTTCAATTAAACATCTGAAATACTTAGTAGGATTATTTGACCAAAATAATTTATTTCAGCATTTCCAAGTAGAGACACTTCATAATTGAGGCTGGTAGGTTGTTGTCTGATAAATAAATGAAGAAATAATTAAAAAGTAATATAGTGCACAGGATACTTACCTGTTTCATCACTTGGATGTTTATTTTACTACCTACCTGCTTTTCCTATTATCACTATTAGGTTTCTTCCACCATAAGATTTTTGAGGGGCTTTTGCACTTATGCTAAATCTTACAGTGAAAGTGGTTTTTTTCTGTAGCAGTAGTAAAGTATGTCATACAGATATTTGCTGAAGCCATCAAATCTTTCAATGAGATAATGTTTATTTTGTGGCAGTGGTAAAATATGTTGTGCAACTATTTTCATATGAGCATCAAAAGAAAAAAAAAAAACCCTTGCCTCTCATTCAACCTTTAATTTAAAATAGTTTGAAGTGATTAAGATGATGACTGAAAGGTCTAAAGGGGAAAAACACTAACGTGACCCAGAAACATGCTTGTATAGGAAGTTGCTTTCTACTTGGAATTTAATTCAGAAAACACTGAAGACCACTGGGCAATTAATCTCTGAAATTTCATACTCTATTTTGGAAACTTTCAGATAGAAGAGTTGAGTAGGCAACCTAATCGGTCTTTTCCCCACTTTACCTGCTCAAGCATCAGCTCTCTCAAGCGTGTGATCTTCTCTCCATCCTCTGGGTGGTTCAAGATGTATTCTTTAACAAAGAATGCCTAAACAGAATGAAATCACAAAGAAAAATAAAGTGAAAAAAAGCATACTTTAAAAAACCCCAAACCCACAAGTTTCTAGATAACATTTTTGAAACAAAGCCCCATTCTTGTACTGCAACAGAAGACAATAAATGCTAAATATTTAATTATTCACATATGCATTGGTGGAGACTAGGGGCAAATAAAATGTACATTCAATATCCAGTATAAATCCTGAATCAATTATGGAAACCTGCAAATCAAGAGTTGAAACCAAACACAAGTCACCTGAACCAAACATCTATTCCCCATTAATTGTGACATACGAGTTTCAAATAATTGCAATTATTCCTGTCTTTTCATACTAGGAACTTCATTTTACCCTAAGTATGAAACTATCTCTAATAACAGTGTGGGATTATGTACTATTACAGACATCGGAGCTTTCATGGTACCTTCTTATTCAGTGGTAATATAAATAATATTTTTAAAGAACTCACAGAGACACTGGTGTAAAAAAGCACCACACTTTTCCCTTCAGGAGCATCTGACCAACATCAAGGTTCATGAGCTTACACAACTTTCCACCTCACCTCCAGTGCTCAGACTGAATCGACTAGGATACCCTCAAGTCATTCTACCCACCAGCAGTGGCCTGACCACAGCAGTCCTCTCTTTGTTCCTGATTGTATCTTTTTTTAACATGGCACCTATTGGGCTGGGACAGAGTTCAGTTTCTTCACAGTAACTGGTGGGCTGTGCTTGGGGTTTGTGCTGAAAAGTGTTGGTAGCACAGGGATGTTTCATTCACTGCTGAGCAATGCTTGCACAGAGCCAAAGCCTCTTCTTCTCTGTACCCCACCATACCAGCGAGGGAGCCAGGGGTGCACAAGGAGTTGGGAGGGGACATGGCCGGGACATATAGGTTATTATAGGTTGGGGACTGGCCTGTTGAAAAGCAGCATAGGTGAGAGGGACTGGGGGTCCTGGTGGACAGCAGGATGACCATGAGCCAGCAATGTGCCTTTGTGGCTAAGAAGGCCAATGGCATCCTGGGGTGTATTAGGAGGGGTGTGGTTAAGAGGTCAAGAGAGGTCCTTCTCCCCCTCTATTCTGCCCTGGTGAGACCACACCTGGAATATTGTGTCCAGTTCTGGGCCCCTCAATTCAAGAAGGACATAGAACTCCTATGAGGAAAGGCTGAGGGAGCTGGGCCTCTTTAGCTTGGAGAAGAGGAGACTGAGGGGTGACCTTATTAATGTTTATAAATATGTAAAGGGTGAGAGTCAGGAGGATGGAGCCAGGCTCTTCTCAGTAATGGCCAGTGATAGATCAAGGGGCAAGAGGTGCGAGCTGGAGCATAGGAAGTTCCATGCGAACATAAGGAGAAACTTTCTCACTGTGAGGGTGACAGAGCACTGGAACAGGCTGCCCAGAGAGGCTGTGGAGTTGCCTTCTCTGGACACATTCAAAATCCATCTGGATGCATCCCTGTGTGATTTAGTCTAGGTGATCCTGCTCTGGCAGGGGGTTGGACTAGATGATCTTCTGATCCTAGCATTCCAACTCCTAGCATTCTGTGATTCTGTGGCAGCTGACCCCAACTGACCAAAGGGATATTCCATACCATATGACATCATGCTCAGCATATATAGTTGGAGGAGGAAAAGGGGGATGTTCAGAGTAATGGCATTTGTCTTCCCAAGTCACCATTACATGTGATGGAGCCCTGCTTTCCTGAGGATGGCTGAATCACTGCCTGCCCATGGGAAGTGGGGAATGAATTCCTTGTTTTGCTTTCCTAGTGTGCATGGCTTTCACTTTACCTACAGAACTGTTTTTATCTCAGCCCATGAGTTTTCTCTTTTCTGATTCTCTCCCCCATCCCACTGTGGGGGAGTGAGCGAGGGGCTTTGTGGGGCTTACTTGCCAGCTGAGGTTACACCACAATACCTATCCTACCTTACAAGGGGACTACATTCAATTTACAACATATTTCTTTATTCTGTCAAGAAAATTCCCAGTTGCTCAGTTGAGACATTTCCAGACTTTCTCAGAAATAAGTAAGTTTGTCACAAAAAGTCTCTGCACGCATACTTATATGTACACAAGGTTTTCTTTCCATAGAGTTGGGAGAAAGACAATGGCTGCTTTGTGCTGTGTTTTCCTTCTGCACCAGTCCTAGCATTTCCCTCATTTACTTCTTAGAAGGCTCGCAATCCAACTTGAGCTGTTAAAAATCTTTGCTATGCAGAATCATTTGTAAATACAGGGAGCAGTCAAGCTGGAGATAAATATATTCTTCCCTTAGATTCAGTTCCAAAAATTTCATGCTGCAACAACCTACTACAATGAAGTGCCGAGACTTGTCTTGAAAAAGCTGGTATTGCAATGAACATTTATTTCACATGGCCTATTCACTGCAGCTAAGTCAAATTTAAAGAATTCATGTTTAAATTGTTAAAAGGAGCCCTCTGATACTTGCTAGAATCCCAAATCCCAAACTTCTGCCAGCTAATTTTTTTCCTCCCTCAGCTACAAGCTTAACGTTCTTTCAGTATCAAGCAGGTGGCGTCCCAGTGGTTTTGGGCTGAGATTTATACATATCTGTAATACAAGCCAGAGATGTAATAATCTGACTTCAAACAAAATCACTAGTACTTTAAGAAAAAAAAAAAATCAGAATTTGACTACATCCAGTAACATTATTAGAACCAGTGGTTTCTAATAATTAATCATGAAAATGCCTCTACTCTAGCACAAGTAACGGAGCTAAAAGAAACGTAAGTTATAGTAAAAATTGCAGTTTGAGAGAGGTTAGTGACACAAAACACACTCTTCATAGCTTTCCAGCAGAGTTTTGAAAAAAATTAAGAATTCAGTGGTTCTGCAGCCATTTTTCAGCAGACATGAAGGTGCCGCATAATAGCTAATACTTCTGTAGATTTTCCTGGAATCTGTTCCTGTATTGAAACCAATAAAATCATAGCTTTAACATCTGCAATATTGGCCAGAGTCCTGAATAATTCGAGGTAGCTGCTTTGTATCTCATTAGGAGAGAAGAAGGGGCAAAAAAAGGGAAGGGGGTGGAGGGGTGGGGAGGGAAAGGGGACCAAAGAAAAGTAGCAGGGGTGGGGGGAGAATGGGGAAATAGGGTAGAGTCAAGAAGGCAGCAACTGGCCAAAGGACGTTATTTGCTGTGTCTTAATACTTGTTAAAGCTTGGAAAACAGAAGGAGGATATCTGTAAAGACATGGTCATGCTTACCTCAAGACCTCATGCTCCAAGACCGAGTGAGTTTTGAGCTTTGTACAGGGCAGAAGGCAAAAGCAAATGAACCAGACAGATAGAGAAAAGCATTTACAGAGGAGAGGGAAAGAAGGAAGGTAGAAGATAAGAAGTGGCAAGACAGCAGAAAGACACAAAAAACTGAAAAAAGGACATGCAAAGAGAATGAGGGTGAAATAGGAAAAAAACCCCAACCCCACAAATCTCAACTACTGCTATTGGTTTTGGTGTTTACAACACAAATCGAGGAATATTCTTATTTTGTGTACATAGCAAGAGATAGAGGGAGAGAATGGAAGGAAATCAAAACATGAAGACTGTCTAGGAGATCAAGAATTGCAGCTAAGAGCAATAAGAAAGGAGCAAGCTAGAACCTTTAATATACTCATAAAGAATAGAAAGCTATGCAGAGGCACTGAGCTAGCTCTGACACTGCTAATTCAAACCAGACATAGCTCCGACATGACTGTATTTCTCAAGGGACACCCTTCACAGCACTTCACCATGCTAAAAAGTTTTGTTGTTGTTGTTTAAAGGCAGCTGGGAAACATCAAATACAGTACTGATTTGCTTTAGTCTCACAATCCCTGTAACGTCGTAATTTTGATGACAGGTTCTGACACTATAGCACGCTCAATTTCTTGTAGTTTTAGATGCACTTTTATCAAATTTAATAATTTAACACTGCTGTATGAACACCAAGTCTTTCAGCCTTTCAGGCAAGTGGACAAAATGTTATTTAACTTGACATTTTCAACAGAAAAGGAACAACCAGCAGATTCGAGAATTTCATAAGACTATGAGGAGAAAGAGGAAGATCAAGCTGGGCTGGGAAAAAAAAAATAAAATTCCTTCCTCTTTTTTACCTGCTGTTTCAAAATTCCAATGAACTTTGTGGAAATATAGCATTGCAAACATTTAAAGCTCTCCTAAGGTGATTCAGAGATTAAAATAATGAGGCACAACTTTTAGGAACAAACCCAGTGCTGCACATGTCTTAATTATATGTATTACTCCTTACTAGGCCTTTCAAAAAAATAGCTTTCATGAAAAAACTTCCAGAAGGTGGTTCTAGAAAAATATGATTAATTATAATGATTTTCTTGCTAAGAATCTTTATTTTTATATATATAAACACACATCAACATGTGTGTGCATATATCTATCTTAAGATTACAATGTCAGCACACAGAAGTAAATTTGGTTGTCAGCTAGAAGTAGCTCCTGACCTAGAAGGGGAAGGAATATATTAAGAATAATATAGTCACAACTAACTGTTTCACTAAAAAAATCCCTAAACAAACCACTAAAGAACATAAGGTAATTATGAATTGACTCATCACTGGAGGAAGTTTACAGGACTATCTGCACCAAAATGGTTATTTCACCAAAGCTGTACATATCTAATATCGCCTCACTCAAAACTGCAGTATAATTACAACTGTAACTGTTATAGTACTTTCTGGCCTCAATTCATACAGAGGAGCCACACCTGTATAGAGCAAAAAATCTGTAAGAGACTGTCTTACAACAGATTTTTTTAATAAACAGAAAATAAATTGCTTACCTCTTGGTATCTAGCAACTCCACCATTGACTGCTGCATCAATGACCCCATTTAGACACATCGTGAGAGGGTTAATATTTTGCATCTGTCGAGTTTGACATTGACTAATCAGTGTTCTCAGCTGCTGGTTCTTATTTTCTAAGACTTCAATAGCATTCTCAAGGGGACTCATTTCCACCTGAAAGAGGAGGGAGGAAGATTGCAAACACACTTAATCTTTAGTTGAAAGATGAAATATATTAAAGGTAATTTTTTATTCCTTTTTTTAAAAAAAAAAATCCAGTGTTAGTCTGTGTCCTAGAGTATTGGGGCAGAAAAAGTTCTTCTCACCTGAACTATACTCTCTAAGTGTACACTCCAAGAACACACATAATCAAGGACCAAAATAAATAACCCTCCCTCTTGTAGATACGTTATCTGATCTTAAAAGATACTCAGCCCTTGCTGCAAAACACACATTTCAGCCTGCAGTGGAACTCTTGGTAACTTTACCTGAATTAGGCTTGAGGTCATGGAGAGCTTCACCATGCTTAATTGCACAGAGCAGAGCTTAAGTATGGGCAAATTATATCCCCCATCCAAAGTAAAATCAACCACTAGACATGATGGTTGAGGAGTCTGAATGTAAGCCTTGAGCTAAGATGATAATCAAGTTATACTCAAGGGCAGCCCTTAAGGGGGATGTGCCTGTTTCCTTGAGAGGATGAGGAAGCTTTCTCACAGGTAGCATGAACTGCTGGGAAAGCGTAAAGCTAAGGAATAGCAAAAGCACAGGCCCACAGCTGCCATAATTTACCAAAACATACAAGTAAAAATGTGAGTCATGATCTGATCTAGTCTATTGCCCAGGAAAAATTATCACAGTAAACTTTTGGAAACAGTAACTATAATGGTAAAACAAAAGTAAACTAAGGATCTTCATATTAGGGCTCATATTAACCTAGCGAGGACTCAGTAGGGGTCAACTAACCAAATTTCTCATGTCACGCACAATTTTTTGATATTTACGGAATTCCATTTTTGGTTTTCTCTGGGAGACTATCAGGATGGTGAACAAATGACATTTTATTGGTATTACAGAAGAAAACCACAATAGACTTCTAGAGAAAACCCACTGCACGATGGTATCCTTATACTTCATGGGACTATTGCAAGACCGGCTTTGACAGAAAGGAAAACAGTTACAGATAATTACTCCTGCCCTCAACAACTGACCAGTTATTTAGAGATCCTTACATAAGGAGCACTCCTCTAAATATATTTGAAAGGTATTTAAGGATTTTCTAAGAAATATAGCAACAAGGAAGGAGAAGAAATTACAATGTGTCAGTAACAGATTGCTACATTAGATCCTATTCCTACAGCTTCTGCGTAGGCAGGCTTCCCTGCCCATGCTGAGAACTGGGAACTTCAACAAAGCTCTAGGCAGACACAGAGATATGCCCACACGGTGTTTATTATAGTACAGGAACTTGGAGAATGTTTACTTTTCAAGAATACTGAAAAATATGTTAAGCTATAGATATTCTAAGTATTAAATGTTACATCATGCTGAGTTTTATGAAAGTAATTTGCTGAACTTAAATGTTACCTTTCGCTGCTCATTATTGTTCTCGACTTCTTTTTTCCTCAACTGTTTAAATGAATCATGAGGGTGGCTTTTAATAATAGTTCTCAAGATAAGAGAAACCAGACAACTCAAAATACTTTGGAAATAATTTTGTTGTAGCCAGCTTGAAAACTTGCTCAAAGAAGTTATAAAAAGAAATCAGATCTGGGTAATAAATTTTAAAGTAGTTCACCAAATAAACATACGATTAAGGAAGTAAACCAACCCACAATATGCATTGCAGTCAGTCTGATACTCACTACTTCACGTTTTTCCACTTCAAACCAACGAGATATTCCAGGTAAACTCTGCACCAAGATCAGCGTGGTTCTCTCCACCCACAGACTCTACAATAAACAAAACCAATTTATTTCCCTAATTTGCCTCTATGCTCCGCTTAATTATTCCCAGTTTTCTTGAGGAATACATTCCTTTAAGTAAGAATATACATTAAAAAAGAGTAGTAACATACAAATTTTACTGAAATGCCTGTCCCAGAAGCCTGTGACATTCATTTTTATTACTTTCTAGGACCTGCTACTAAGGAGTAATTTCTGCTGATTCTTCACTCTTAAATATGGTATTATTCTATACTCTATGCTGCCCCCTAATCTCCCGAAATCACAACTAAATTAGCATGTTAATATCTCCTTTCCAAGACAACATCTGAGAAGAGGTAGAGTTCAGAAGCAGAATAACTTGCAAACCACACATAAGGACCAGCTCTCCTCTGGGAAGTTCTATTTGCGGTTCTGCAATGCATGGCTGGTGGGATACTCGTACTGTTCAACTGTTGGTTGTAAAGCGACAAACCAACACATAGGATAGTGCTCAGACTAAATATATTAAAATAAAGTCCTAAGCTTTAGTTAGAAGAAATTTAGCTCATTTATCATCCTTAGAGTTCTTTCCTGTAACTTTATAGCAAAATTATTATGGGATAATTCTTTTTGTGTCTGAACACCAGAATGTATTCTGCATCAGGATTGAAGTTTTTCTAGTGGGTCAGAATTAAAATTACACCCAAGGAATGTAAGATGAGTTTTCAGTGTGACATTTTTATTAGGAGGAACAGAAGTCATTTACATATTAGGAAAGGAACTTTTGCTCGTCCCTGAGACAAATCTCTAAGTTCAGAGACAGTTTTTAGTCTTGATATCACAGGAACAGAACATTATATGCTGCAGTGTAGTCAAAACTGTCTCTCCCTTGCTCTAAGGAGAGGTAACTTTTGGCAGTAAGACCCATCCCCCAGATTATCTACTTAGCAACTTAGTTTGTCTTATAAATTTATCTGGAGGCTGTTTCGCTGTCTCCAGTTCTGCCTTCTGTGTATCACTAATACAAAACCAAATGGGTAATTTCTTTCTCTACTATTCCCATATATAAAAAGACCATATATTTTTCATATTATTTAAATTACAATGAAAAGTGAAACAGTCAAACCTGAGCTACTGTCTCCTCTAGAGAACTTTTTTTATACCATGCTCAGTTAAATAACACACCAGTAGATGATCTTTCAATACCACAACCTTTGTTGATGTTACAAATGTTACGATGACTTTACCTTGAATTCATTTTCCTTGTCCTTGGTCCCTTTGTGAAATGGCCTGTCATACCGGAATCGCCAGATGTGATTTACTTTGTAAAAGCTTTTGATGTTATCAGGAATGCCGTCCCTTTGCAGGACTTCCTGGTTTTCTGGAATTGGTGTCACTGCATAGATCTGCAAATCTGTATGTAAAGAGTTAAGGCTATCCCACTTCTTTCAAATTGGCATTGCATATTGCCTCCTGAAGCATGAAAGAAGAATTTTTTCAAAAGTGTGTATCATGAAATCACAGAATCACAGAATTGTAGGGGTTGGAAGGGACCTCGAGAGATCATCGGGTCCAACCCCCCTGCCAAAGCAGGCTCCCTAGCTCATATTGCTCAGATAGGCGTCCAGGCGGGTCTTGAATATCTCCAGTGAAGGAGACTCCACCACCTCCCTGGGCAGCCTATTCCAGGGCTCAGTCACCCTCACTGTGAAAAAGTTCTTCCGCATGTTGGTGCGGAACTTCCTATGCTCCAACTTGCAGCCATTGCCCCTTGTCCTATCCCCACAGACCACTGAAAAGGGGCTGGCTGATTCCCCCTGCATCCCCTGCTTCAGATAATTATAAACTTTGATTAGGTCCCCCCTTAGTCTTCTCTTCTCAAGGCTGAACAGTCCCAGCTTACTCAGCCTTTCCTCATAGCGGAGATGCTCTAGGCCCTTAATCATCTTCGTAGCCCTTCTTTGGACTCTTTCCAGGAGATCCCTGTCCTTTTTATACCAAGGAGCCCAGAACTGGACACAATACTCCAGGTGGGGCCTGACCAGGGCAGAGTAGAGAGGGAGGATCACCTCCTTTGACCTGCTGGCTACACTCCTCCTGATGCATCCCAGGATCCCATTGGCTCTCTTGGCCACCGAGGCACACTGCTGGCTCATGGCCAACCTGTCATCTACCAGGACCCCCAGGTCCTTCTCCACTGAGCTCTTCTCCAGCAGGTCATCCCCCAGCCTGTACTGATACAAACAGTTGTTCCTTCCCAGGTGCAAGACTTTACACTTGCTTTTGTTGAACTTCATCTGGTTTCTCACTGCCCAGCTCTCCAGCCTGTCCAGGTCTCTCTGGATGGCAGCGCAGTGCTCCTGCGTGTCAGCCACTCCTCCCAGCTTTGTATCATCGGCGTACTTGCTGAGGGTGGATGTTATTCCCTCATCAAGATCGTCAATGAAGATATTAAACAGGACTGGACCCAACACTGAGCCCTGGGGAACACCGCTGGTAACAGGCCTCCAGTCAGATTCTACTCCACGAATCACAACCCTCTGGGTTCGGTCCGACAGCCAATTCTCAACCCACCTCACTGTCCACTCATCTATCCCATGCTTTCTCAGCTTTGCTATCAGGATGTCATGGGAGACAGTATCAAAGGCCTTGCTGAAGTCAAGGTAGATGACATCCACTGCTCTCCCTCCATCTACCCAGCCTGTCATGAGATCGTAGAAGGCTATGAGGTTGGTCGAGCACGATTTCCCCTTAGTGAATCCATGCTGACTACTCCTCATGACCTTTTTCTCTTCCAATTGCTTGGAGATGGCATCCAGAACAAGCTGTTCCATTACCTTTCCAGGGGCAGAGGTGAGGCTGACTGGCCTATAGTTACTAGGTTCCTCCTTCTTGCCCTTTTTAAAGACTGGAGTGACATTGGCTATCCTCCAGTCTTCAGGCACTTCTCCTGTCCTCCAAGACCTGTCGAAGATGATAGAGAGCGGCTCAGCAATCACCTCCGCCAGCTCCCTCAGCACACGTGGATGTAACCCATCTGGGCCCATGGATTTGTGTGCATTAATCCCTTTGAGCCGCTCCTGGACCTCCCCTACTTGAACCAGAGGGAAATTCTTCATTTCCCAATCAGTCCTACTCTCATCCAGTGTCTGTGGGTCCCGGGGGGCCTTTGAAGTGAAGACCGAAGCAAAGGCGGCATTCAATATCTCCACTTTCTCAGCATCCCCCGTAACCAGGACACCCTCCTTATTCAGCAAGGGACCTACATTATCCCTGGACATCCTCTTACTGTTCACGTGTCTAAAAAACCCCTTTTTATTATCCTTTATGTCCCTTGCCAGCTTAATTTCCAAGAGGGCTTTAGCCTTCCTAGTTGCATCCCTACAGGCCCTGACCACATTCCTGTATTCTTCCCAGGTGCTCAGACCCTTTTTCCACGATTCATAGATCTTCTGCTTCTCTTTGAGTTTGCTCAATAGCTCCCTGTTCATCCATGCAGGTCTTCTGCCTCTCTTTCCCCATTTCCTCCTCAAAGGGATGCATCTAGATTATTAATGGCTTGGGAAAGGAACCTTGGAGATTTTTTTGATGGCTTGGGATTCCTTTATACTGTTTTATTGAAAATTTCTTATTTATTTTTGAAATAGAGCTGTGTACAGGGAATAGTACATGGAGTGAAGGGATTTAATTAAATATATTCTTACAAGCAATATGTCATGCCATGCTAACATTATGTTTCATTGTAAGAACTTGAATTACTGTAACTTGAACTGATACACCATTATCACAGCAGTGACAGTTCTACAAGTATTTTTGGCTAAAGTAAGAATCTTAATAACCTGCCAAAGAATTTTTAAATAAACCCAACAATTACACAAAAAAAAATTTCCAAAATAATAGAGTGGCTGGGACAAATTGCAGGGGAATTCTCACCTACCATTTATTTCAGTGGAGGCACATTGTGACTGAAATTTGCTATAGGAGTACCTACATTTCTTTAAAAGCATGAAAGACATAACTGCAGTGTAAGGGTTTGTGATTATGTGGATACACTGTGCTTCTGCCTGAAAGATGGTCTCATCTGGCTGATTAGCATGTTGCATAGCAATGGCATGTGGGAACTCATTCAACATTCGCTGCTGGAAGGCCTCCAGCCTTTCATAGTCATGTCCTCGGCAAACAAATTCCTTATTCTGAGCAGAATAAGAAAAAAACACAAAAAACAAACCACAAGAGCAAGTTATGTGAAAATAATTGTGTATCATTAGATAGGTCCAAACACACGATCCTAAAAATAGACTTTCTAGTCAATTTTTACATCATTTTAAGAAGGGGGGAAAAAAAGAAACAAAAGGCAAGAATGAAAATAAGAAATCTAGAAAGAACAGCTTACTTAGGAGGGGGAAATTTTACCATATAAAGTATAGTTTTACTTAGAAGTCTGGAAAAATATTATACTTAAAGTTTTAATAAAAATCTGAAGGGAGAAATTGTTCTTTTTTAGATTAAAGTATGCAGCTAGCATAACATATCAGATTGTATCAAATACAAACCAAAAATGTAATGCAATGGACAGTTAAGACAATGAAATAGGTTGAAAGTCCTTTCCAGGGGGAACCAGGAAAGTCTGCTTTGAAGTCATACAAATCTGAAGAAAAACATGGTGTTAGAAAATGGTAGAATGCATTTGGTTTGCCTTATTCTCTAAACGTTCATTCCTGGCTCCAACACAATTTATTTTACCTGAATGCCCACTATGAAGTCACACCATTATTTTCCTGAGATTGTGCAACATGAATACAGGCACAACCCCCAGCCTATATTAAAGTCAAGATGCCTGGATTTGGAGTAGCCATTGGAACTAGTCACTGATGGTGACGGTGCCAAGGGCTTCCTGTAGCTCTGGACAGCAGTGTTAGCTTGCTTCTGCTTGCACACATTTAAAATAAGGAAATATCTTAACCAATTTTCTAAAAGCACTGTTAAATGATTTTTATTTTTAAATCCATAGTAGAAATTTCTAAAGAGCCATTACTAATGTGTTCCTCTTGAGGCAACGTTTCAGATAGAAACAGTTCTTGTCCTTACAGTATCTTGACAACAGAGACAGGAAGCATTGAATTCTGACAGCCTGGACTTTTGCGGAAATTGCTACAAGAAATAACTACAAATTAAATTGTGAAAGCCTTTTACTGAAGCTTTATTCTCTATTCCTTCTACAGCAAACATAACCATACTTATAAACTGCTTTGTCATAAAAAAAAATTATAAAATGTAGTAAAGCCTTGAGATGTTCCTTGTTGATGCTGCAAGCATAAATCTGCACTACGTACATTTAACTTGGAAAATGCATAAATACTTCCTGATCAGATGCATAAGCAAAGACCTGCAGGTCTGAAAGAACTGCTCTATTGTGCAAATTCTTACAGCACTTTTACTTCATCGGTTGACAGTAAACTAAATGTCTTGCTAATTAACAATTTTTGAATTATTTTATACAGATGTTACAGATGACTGCTAGATAATATAAAAAAACTGTATGACCATCAGACTTTTTTGTGCATCACTTTCAGAGGGGACAGTTTCATGCTATATTTACAATTTGGAATTTGACATTTTCCCCACCAAAGAGGCGAAGAAAAATCAGATTTTTAGGCCTTTGCCATACAGAGGGAGGTTCCTTTATCACTTATGCGAATTATCACTGGAAGAGGAGCTTGGATTATGATTGCAGCAGCTCTGTGAATAAGATGGATTTTGCTGTCTTCCCAAGGTAACAGTCAATGCAGGTAAACCACTGCAGACTGTGGAAAAGGGGAACTGTAAACACGACTAACACTTTTAAGGGCACTTCATTAACTTCAGAATCCCAAAGTAGCGTTTAAGAGTAACTTCATGTATCTTGTCAGCTTTAGCACATTGAAAATCAAAGAAATTCAGCATGTTGAATTTTTCAGTCACATGAAAAAAAAAAAAAAGGAACCTGGGAATAGAAATGCAATTACTTAAATGCTAAATTACTGACCACCCCACTTCCAAGGGATTCCTCTTCTGACAGCCACCAGCAGAAATAGAACAGGATAAAGGGAACTAACATGAAAAGAAGGTGTTGGTCAATGGAATAGCATAGGTGCATGGTTTCCAACATAAATTTGAATATTAAGTTTATGTGGGACTCTGAAAGCTTATCATTTGTCTTTCCACTAGACAGGACCTTTTCTTAACCCTGAAAAGATGAGGATATTTCATTAATTACCACAAAGAACTCCTTGTTTCTCATAGAATAAGAACTTGTATATGGTATGATCCAATTCTCAAATAGAGAAAGCAATTAGGAATGACAGCATCAATTCCAGAATTGCTCCATTCTGTTTATTTTCAAATCACTTACTCTCAAGAAGAATGGGAACTTTTTCCCATAGAATCCAACTCTGAAAAATTCTGGCTCCAAACGCTGTTGATCCATAATTTTATCATACAAAGATGCTTCCATCATCTGGGTGAGATTGATAAAAAAATGCAATTAGTCTTTTTTTGCAAACATTTTTTTACTTTAAGCTATCACAAAAGGAAGGGTCTTTTAGCACACTGGTCTGGAGTACTGGAATTACAGCGCATCTCTGAGCAACAATAAGGACATCCAGAAGTCTCTGAATGGATCAGATTAAATTATACCTCTTAATGACCTGAAAGACTCCAAGAAGTTTAAAACAACCCCAAAACTTTTAAATATTTTAAGAGAGTGAAATATTAGATTAATGACAACATGCACAGATATTTAACGAAAAATGGAAGCAACAGAAACACAGTTTGAAACATATGACCCAGTAATTTGCTAATCATCCAAACACTTGGCAGTAACATGGTCAGTTTCATCAGCAAAGTCCAATTTCCATATTCAAGAGAGTTGAGCACACATCATACCAGACTCCAATGATTTATACCTGACTCCAATGATTTATACCTGACTCCAATGATTTAAGTGTCAAATGTGAGTTCCTTTAAAAATCTCAGAGTAGCAATTAACACTATTTCTGGTCAATACATCCTGCTTTTATTTCACTCAAAACACTGACACAAAGTGAACTTAAAAGACAAAGTCCCTTTTTTCCTGATTTTTCCACAAAGCATTCTCTGTTCTGAAGTTTTTAATACTGTGGGGGAAAATAAAACCCCAGTGTTAGCCCTATTTTATGTAACTCAGACAGCTATTTAGTATGTATATAGTATCAATAGCTGACTAATTATATTGCTATGAGAAATCCCCGCACCTCCATTTTTGAATTAACATAAGTGGCACAGATAGAGTAGAAGGATATTTCCCAATTCAAGCACAAAACACATTAAGTACAACAAATTAAACATGCATAAACTAATTATTTTATTCGCATGATGGTAGTTGGTTTGCTTTTGGCTTATAGGATTCTGCCACTGGGATATCGACGTATATTTGGGATAAGCAGATGAGAAGGACTAGTGCCACAACATAGCTCTGTGTTGAGAATATGGTATGATGCTGTTAAGAAGCTCTGGATTCAGTGTACTTCAGTCAAGTACATGTGCAGAAAATTTAAAGAGGAAGCTGTAGTATAAAATTGAATCCATCAGAAGCAGACAAGGAAAGGGAAGACTAAATAATATACGGTATCAGAACGAAGAAAGACACAATGCTCAGTGTTCTACGAAAAATGGGAGAGAAAGCAGGAAGACCATGCCAGGAAAGTTTTGTTTTGGCTAGATGATATCAAAGAGACCATATTTTTAAGCAGTAAATATAAAAAAAAAAAGCAAACGTCTACATTGCTTGTTGCAAGCCGTTTGCTCACAATTACAACTGCAAAGATACGCGGCTGCTGCTCCTAGCAAAAGCCTGCAAAGAGCACATTTCCCTGGATAGACACTAGGAAACCAATGAAGGTGAATTTGCAATATAATTCTTCCGCCTAAACATGCACACAAAAAGGGTGCTGCACAGACACAA
Organism: Porphyrio hochstetteri; assembly: GCA_020800305.1. NCBI lineage: Eukaryota > Metazoa > Chordata > Aves > Gruiformes > Rallidae > Porphyrio > Porphyrio hochstetteri. The sequence goes on from CM036905.1 coordinate 39,807,637, forward strand.
GCATTTCATGATCATTTATTTCCCATTTTTCTTCAAAAAGCTCATACTCCTTTCTTATAATCTTTTATCATAGAAAACATCCACAAAACTAAAAAATAAAGTTTGTGAACCAAACCTAAGGACCATTCTACAGCACATTTCATTTTCTAAGTAGATATTTTATAACCTAAATCAAAAAGCTTTTGAATCTCTTAATTGATGAAAAGTACTCAGGTACATTACCCTCATCTTGCTGAGGTTTCTGTAGTCATAGTAGCTCTCATACTGCTCTGCAATTTTCCTGCACAAGATAATGCCATTTTCCCAACACTGCAAGCAAGTAAAAGATTTTCAGTAATTTCAAAGCCACTTCTTGACAACTCATGATTTATTAGTGGTCTGTTCTTTCTATAGTAAGTCATACTTCAAGTAACTGAAAATACTTGAACATTTTGTCCACTAGACATATGGATAAACTGCTGAGTAGTACAGATAAATCCTCTGAAGAATCAAAAATGTATTTAGAGACTTAGACAAAAATTCTTACACGACTGTCACTGCACAAGACAGAAGTCACTGAAAGAGTGATATCTTTTGATACTGCACAGAGGATTCATTCAACACACTATGCTTTTTTAAATTTTAGAACTGTATTCCTAAATTTGTAGATTGGAAAATATTTTATTGCACCTTGCAAATTAAACTTTATAGGGTGATTACAGGATTTTTTGGAAAAAAACCCCCGATCGTCAACATCAGTTTGATTACATTTACTAGACTTCCATGGATATTACACTTGCTACACAAAATTGTGATGAATTGCTTGTTTACCAGCAAGACAAATCATCACACAAAACATATGTAAAGTTTCAGACTACAAGATAATTAATTCTTGCTTAATTCAGAATAAGCATTCTCAGTGATGACAATGAACTGTCATCCCCAAAACCCATTCCCCTTTTTACAGACTCTGCAATTACTATTCTAAAAGACAGAAAGTGATTTAGAAAGTATAAACATAGTCCTTATAATCCTGAAGCCTGATTTTTTTTCCCTCACTTGGTCACTAAATGAATTTCATCGGCTTTGTATGGCTGGTTTTCACCCCCTTTAAAATGGGGAGAATTGATACTGTCTTTTATGAAGCACTTTGACAGTTACAAAGTGAATTGCTACACAAGTGCAAGTTAATCTTACATGTAACTGTAGGATGTCTAGGATACAGACCCAGGATTTGAAGCAAACTACAGTGTCACTAAGTAACTGCATAATCAAGCAATGACAAACACTTCCCTTCTGTATGAGGAAAGACTGCAACTCTGGAAGGAAGGTCCTAAAAATGAATGAAACTACCCTTTCCAGACCCACACAGTAAAACAGGACTATTTTACCTTTCCCCTATCAAAGTTCTGAATGATGGTCAGATGGAGACACTCTTTACGTTGCCACTCCGTTTGCATGGGGTAGTTCAGAAATTCCCTCAGTGGCCGATCAGACCACTCCAACAGCTCATCATACAGCAGGAGTGTGTAGGCAGCCTCTACAAGACAAATTATAGCACGGTATTGATGAACACCAAACAAATAAAACAGTCAAAGTACACAGAAACATGAATGCTCTTGCTAAGATGCACCTTTTTAATGGGTAACTGATTTATTTCAAAAATAAGACAGATGGTAGTGCTGGGTTTGGCTAGAGTAACTATCTACAGCTATAATAAATTCAACTTACAATTTGTACACTCTATTTAATCTGGAGTCACTGGAACACTCTTCCTGGAGTCTGACAATGCAACGGGAGCAGAGAAATTAAGAAGCAATTTCCTGTTTATGCCTAGTCTCCCCTGCTGCTAAGGAGAAACTCTCAATGGCTCTGCTGTCTAAGCAAGGGAACAAGGACCAGAGGATAAGGAACTTCAGTGGACAAAGAGGAAAAAAGACAGACAGGACTGTTGACACAATCCAAAACAGATCAGGGCTGGGAGGGAAATGGAGAAGCACACGTGTACTTAACAGACTGCATTCCTTCCGTAGTAGAAATAAACGCCTCATACTTGAGCCTTAACACTCTACTGCAACAAATAATTTAGAAGTGCACCCACAAATCTCTATATTTATTTATAGGTTTATAAGGAATCAAACCTATTGTTGCTATCTGGTCAGAGAACTGTGTAGTACTCTTTAGATCACAGTTTGTAGAAGTTATCTGGGACTATCAGAATTATTAGTTTTACTTCTATTTAAATTAAACTCCGTGAAGCTCTTCACAACAAATCATTCAAAATTATAAGGAAGCAAAAGAAAACAGAGCATAAATACATGTCAGGATAGCTCATATGGAAGGTTTCTAAAATAAGATAGCCATACTGGACAAAAGGTCTGAAGGGTCCCTCCACCAGCATCTTGTGTCTGGCTGTGGCCAACATAACAAATAACATATTGATACCTCTGGCAGAGGTCTGTAACTATTGGCTCTGTGCCAGAACTGTAAGAGGAGATAAACAGGGTTGACTCATGATGGAGGAAATTCAATTTATACAGCAGAGAGTCAAAAAACTACACATTTCCAAGATGGATAGATACCAAGACAATCTCATTACGCTTCTCAGGTAGCTGAGGGGACACAAGAGAAATCAGTGTATTTATGTGCTTCAGCCACAAAAGAGTTATATTTATAGCTACAACAAAGGGTTTTGGTGGGGTTTTTATTGTTTGGTTTAGGGTTTTTTGTTTATTTTTACAAAGGATTATTGGGAATAATCATACTGTGAAAGGACAGAAAAAAATCTTTTAAGAGCAAGTTGGCTTCATCCCTCTATTTCATCCCATGAAAATATGCAGTGAGTGAACTAATGGTGCAACATGCAGGAATGCCACTGAAGTATGAAACTTCTTTTCCTACTTCCATGTACTGATCAGCTGATTTAGAAGAGGTCTGTGTGCTGGCACTGATTGAAAAAGCAAGACAATGGATTACATATGTCTGTTTTCTAGACTGTCTCTATCCCAGTGTCACGGGTGTGAGGCAATCCTTCCTTAAGGCTCTCAAAGCCAGGAAAAAAATCTGGAATCTAGGAATCTATCATGGCAAAGAATGCAAAAAGCACACGTTAATAATAGATACACAGCAAATATAGCAAAGTCCTGTAAATAAATATTGAGATAAATACTGTTTAAAATAAGAACAGATGTCTAAATAAAAATATATTAGGTTCCTGTAACTGCTGAAGGTAAACAGGACATATAGTAGCAGCCCATGAGTAAAGGGAACTCAACATGGCTTAAAGAGCTACTAAGATCTGTTATGTAAAACCAGGAAACAAGTAGTTTTGTACAAAAGCCAGCTGCAGCAAGGATACTTCTTGATAATCAAAACACTTGTGATTCACTACTGCCAAGTCACATGAGGAAATGAAAATCTCTCCTTAATGTATCCTGCTCTCTAGTCTACACTTTAAACCCATGAACTGCAAAGGGACTGTGACATTTCTAAGTGAAGGATCTTTTCTGTGGATAGCAGAAAAGTACCTGTAGCCTATGTACCAGTGACCCCCAGCAAACCAATCTGTTTTTAAGAAGGAAAATTTTGGAGATATTATGAACACATGGAGGTGCGATTGCAAACACTGGGGAAAAGATGGAGGTATTGGAAGGTGTAGTTTAGTATTTTGGCAACCAAAGATTGTTTAAAGACAGACTGATTTGATTTTGTGCAGTAATTATTGATGGCATGTAGCTACCCAAGTGAAGTGCACTTTATGTTGTATAAACAACAACCATGCATATTATTTCTTATCTCTATTTGAAGATATTGGCCAGCCCTGACACTAAATTTGCAGTGAGAAATCCTGGACAATAACACTGCAAATGTGATATGTGAAGATTCAGAGGGACAACAGCAAAATGCTGTGATTGTTAAAGGTTTTAGGGTCTCTGTCTCATAGTTTTTAAGTGATATGGGTCTTCCTTTCTTTTCCTTTTTTACCCTAAATATTGGTAACTGAAACATAACTGCGTAGAAACCACACCAAACAGCTAACCCAGCAGCATTACAAAAAAGTATATAGGCTCAGATACTACTAAATGAACTCATAAAAACTCCCTCTAAACTTTACTCTTCTTGGGTGAAGAATGACCATACCACATGTTTATTGCTAGTGCATATCAGTATTAGTCATTTATATTCAGTGTGGCACAGCAAGTAGAAGAGTTGTGGGACTGAAAAAAGGCCGTATCTTGAGAGAGATTAATTGGGCAAAAAAGCTCAGCTGTCACCTGGGTCAGTGTGTTCTGCACCAAGGGTACAACTTACAGATTTGCAAAAGATTGAAAATCACAGATGAGTCCTAAAAATCTTTTTTCTAGTTTCAACTTCATTACCTGTGAAATTTTGTGCTTTCAGATGTAGGTCATAGAGCTTATGAATATAGCGAATATACATCTCTTCCTTGTTCAGTTCAGTCTTGTAAAAGTTCTGCAATAAAATTGGATTTTGTAAGAAAATGCAGCAGTTAAAAAATATGAGAGTGGTTACAAACCAGACTTGGAACATAATGCTCTAGAAATAAATGCACAGATCCGAGTTTCACACGTATAAAGTCATTACACAGAACTGCAGTGATACAGTAGGAAAGAGGAAACAGAAAAGTAAATTTTCACAAGTCAACATTCCCCTGAACTTTTATTACAATTCTCATAGAACTTAAGAGGAAGATACTGAAAACTGATGGTTCTTTCTTTAAAAATACTATATATACTTACTTAGGCCATTTAACATCTTACTGAAAGCTGTATGTTGAATTAAAAATATTGACAGAAGTCTGACTTTTGTACCCATAATTTAACAAAGTACCTTCTGCCTGGTATGTTTATTCTTCTTCCTGTCATAGTGAAATGCCAGGACTTTGGTAGCTTTACAAAGAACTATTCAGTATTGTAAAGAGCATAATCCTGAATGAAAAATGTGATTTCTTTAGCACTAACTGATGCTGGGAACTGGTAACCAATGCGTAAGTACTGCTCTGCATGACTGAAATATAAAAAGTTGCACTCTAAAGTGATAACACAAAGTATGAAAAAGGGAGAGGAGCACAACCCTGTTCACAGGTATTGCCATACTCACTGTGGACATGAAGCCAGAGTCCCCCTGCTAGCCATACTTAACATTCTGCATAATCTGCTTTGGTTAATAACAATGTATAGGATAGAAGACTCTAGCATTGGTCTTCATTAGCAATTAACAATTGCTGTTCTATTGTTCAAATAATGTACTGTTTTGAACTCTTAAGCAAGTGGCCAAATATTTCCCCCCATTGTACAGTACTCTTTTTCTGTGCCACTGTTTCCTAAATTGAATGATTACCCAAGGGAAAATATAAAAATAAAAGGTATTTTTAAATTGACTTGAGAAAATGACTACATATCAATAGTTCTGTAACGACATGCCCCCTTTAGGAGAACCTCTGCCTTTTTAATATAAAGACTTCTCTTTTTCTCCTACAAGGCGTAGATCAGAAACAGAAGCTTCTCTAAAGAGGAAATACCATTCATATGTTTGTATTTACTTGTCTGGAAAAAGTGTAATCTATAATACAGAATTTTGAGCAATAAAGCATAAAGATTAAGACAAAATATGGCACCGAACTGCAGGACTAGATTTCTTGGCTCTTACCCCTAAGCACTAAAGGCCCCAGTAACTTGTCACAAGTCTGAACTACACAATTCAACTGGTTCTTCTCTGAAGATCAGCTCTGACGATGTCCAGTTGGTCTGTAAAGCAGACCACAGCAAGACAACCCAGTCACAGCTCAGGAAATACATCATGCTAATAAAGGTGTCTTGTGATTTTTCCACAAACTATTTCAAGACATAAAATATAACAGATGTAACTTCAAAAGGGGACATGGTGTAAGGAAGTAGACTTCCCTAATCAATAAAGATTTTTTTTCCCAAGGAAAAAACAGCTCGAAAACAACAGTCAAACAGGCAATGTGGACATTTTCAATTTAAATATCATGATGTCATATGCCAGTGTAAAGAACCACAGGAAGATCTCCTCTTTCTAAAACGGTGATGTAATTTAAAATCAATAGAACCTGAAATATCAAATAAATGTCAAAAAACAGTGAGGACCAGAGATGCTTGAGAAAAACTTCTCAGTGAGTTACAAGAAGTTATTCAATATACTTTCAATGCTTAGGTACAGCTCTGTGATGACAGAGCTCTTTCTTTAGAAATCCAGCTTCCCAACTGGAGTTGAGTGGTTCTTATGCACAAGGAACTAACTTGGTTAAACACCTCTTAAACCAGCTTTTCCAAACAAGCATTACTAATGCAAAACCTACTCCCAGTGATCCAGAGGGTGGGGAGAGTAGGAAAAAGGTTTCTACCTTCTCCTTCCATCTAAGTTATTGCTGCTGGTGCATACCCCTTTCTGCATATTTCATGATGTGGCATAATTCCAGATAATCTGATAACTTGGTGAACTTCAAAAAACATGTAGATGTGGCATTCCGAGACATAATTTAGTTGACATGGTGGTGATGGACTGACAGTTGGACTTGAGTATCTTAGAGATCTTTTCCAATCTTAAAGATTCTATTCTAAGGTAAATTTAGAGTAGATACAAATTCCTTATTCTGATGGTGATGAAGCACTGAAACAGGTTTCCCAGTGAAGCTGTGGATGGCCCCTCCCTTGCAGTGTCCAAGGCCAGGTTGGGTGGGGCTTTTGGCAACCTGGGCTAGTGGAGGATGTCCCTGCCCATGGCAGGGGGGTGGGAACTAGATGATCTTTGAGGTCCCTTCCAACCCAAAGCAATTCTATGATTCTATGTTCATTCTATTTCCTGGATGGACTGTACAGCAAAACAGTGTATAAAATGTCTTTTAATACAAACCACTTCTCATGTCTTTGGAAGTCAGAATATCTTCAAAGTATCTGTGGAAAAGGAAATACTCCTCTTCTGGAATTCAAATAATTTTAACACGACGTATTCTTCCAGTTACTCATTGCATGAAGCATTTTCTGAGATGACCAAGTTTATCCATGATATAGGCAAGAAAATGTCTTAAAATTTGTGTGCTATTTCTGTAATTGAAATTTCCTTTTCAAAATTTACCATTCCTTCTTTCTCTGGTGTGTAAATACTATTAAAATTTGTATGAAATCTGCCTTAGCCTGTAGAAGTCATTGAAAATTCAATTTTAAAGTATTCAGGGGGTTTAGGTTTTTTAAATATGTGAATTTTCTTTTTGTGCAAATCTTGGATGATTTGCTAATAATAGTTTAAAAACTCCTTAGTGATAGGATGAAAATAATCCAGGTGCTTTACAGAATTCAAATCATGGCAAAGATTCTGATAGAAAGCCATCTGCTCTAGAGCCACATAGTAAACACCATCCCTATTTACAGAGCACTATTTTCCTGCTGAAAAAAATCCTTTATTCTCTCATGTATAACTGCTACTTAGAAGTGATACCAAATTGTTTCACTGACGTCAAAAATGCAGAATTACAAGTCAGCTCATTCTGTTTTTCTTTTCCTTGGCTAAAAATAAAGCTTTCCAAAATATTGCCATGAAAACGGAAAATTTCCAAGGTTAACAGAAGTCAAGAAACTTGTCAGTGGAAACTGGTCTAGAAAAGAAATGCACTTTGTAAACAAAAATGAAATCTCTTTCATAGTACGAATTGACACAGTTGGTTTGTTGACATGACGTTAACGTGACAAAAAGAGGTCTTAAGGAGTATTTCTAGCTTTCCTAGGAAGAGAATACATAGCCTGCAGTCTTCAGAAGATATCCCATATTATATGTCATAAGACCCAACCTGTGTCAGTTATTGGGGAAGACAGAGAAACAAGAAAAATCATGTAAGTTTTCTTGGGTTTGGGAAGGAGGAAAGGCTACTTTGTTTCTATGAACTAAGAGACCAACTAAAATTGGAAAAATACTTTGGTGAAGTTTATCCAGTAGGAAGAAACTGAAAACTGAATAAAGCAGTATCAGAGATCTCAGAGCTCAATTGTAAAACACCAAGGAAGACTAACTACCTAATTCATCAATTTCACCCTGTAAAAAAAATTATAAAAAAATAATCAGCGACCGTAAGTGCAGTATTATTCTCTCAACTTCCCCTCAAACTGCATCGAGAAGCAAGGTACCTCCTCTTCAAATGTGTCTCTGTATACTAGAAAATGGTCAACTGAAATAAGAAAGGGAAAGAAAAAGTAGTATACAAACCAAAAGGCTAACAGTGCAGCCAATCTTTTTGCCATCCACTTCTCCCATTTTCATGCAGTCCCTAAAACAGAAAGTAATGAATGTCAAAAGGAGTGACATTTACCCTCCTATAGTGAAACACACCTCAGAAAACAGACGTATTTGGCATGGCAAACTGAGTCAAATGATGCAACCCAAAGGCATCTTGGTGAACAGCTGACCCAGGTGTGTAAGAGATGCCAAGCCTTCTTTTCTAGGACACGGAATACCTCACTTATCAAGAAAGTCAATGTTGCGGGGTTTTTTCTGGCCCTGTTCTTGGTTGCTAGATGACTGCTGGAGATCATTGGGTTTCTTCATAGCTTGTGCTTAAATCATGCCAGCAGAAGCCAGCATGGCTGTCAGAAGAGACTGCTTCCCTCCTGCTCTCGGGCACTTATTCCCAGTCCTGTGCTCATGCCTGCACAAACCTCAGGAAGCATCTTTTGCTGAGTTAGTTTTAGCCCATGTCAGTTAGATCACCAAAGTACAGCAAATCATTTGTGTGGGCACAAGGAAGAGGGCAAAGTGAAGGAGGGAATAAGCAGGGATGTGTCTGCTTTCTTCCTCTAAATTTGTTGTGGAATTATAGCATTAGTTCCTCCTTTAGGAAAAAGCATAATGATGCTGACCTCCCCTGCAAAGTTTTCCAAGATCCATCACATTTTCCTTAGTATAATTTATTTCCTTGGTATAATTTATCATTTGGGGAGGCAACAGACCTGACCCCCAAGTAAAAAGTTACATAGAACCACTCAGAGTTCAATTATCACAAAGGGAAAGATAGTGTCAGTATAACCATTTTGTAGTAAAAAAATAACAGGCAGACATCACCATGCAGTTACTAAAATAAACTTAACATAATCTAAAAATATTACTGCATATATGACCTAAACAATCACCCTGAATACTTCAGTAACCACCAGTATACAGAGTTGTTTTGAAAGATGTTGGATCGACAGCCCTGGAGGTTGTTATCCAACCAATCCCTGAAGAGGAATAGCACTGCCAGGGTTCTAGAAATTGTGTTCCATCTCTTTGTTGACAAAATAACTTTCCTTTCAAACTATCAGTGAGGATAGCAAAACCAGGTCTTACCACGTGTCCCCCATGGAACTGAAGATAAAAAAATAACACTTAAGGTCTACAAAGTGCTACAACTGATTGTGATAAAGAGGACTAAGCTGAAATCTGAGGTTTCTACAAGGACTTCCAAGTGACTGAGAAAATCCCTCTTAGTCTCCCACTCCTAAAAGGGAGTCTCTTATCCCTCTCCTTTGTTCATGTGGCACAGTCAGATTCGAGCTCCTCACTCAGAGATCTTGTCTTTGTATACATACTTACTGTACTGGCTGACACTACAACTAAGCATGATTGACATACTGATAAAAATTTTGCATACTCTGTAAAACAACTGTCAGGTGATTAGTATTGAGCTCTGTGTCTTCAGACATACTTGAGTCACTACCCTACTGCTGAAGTTCCTCTATTCCTGACAGGAAACTAATGCAAGACACTGAATTTTTATACCACGAGGAGGCTATGTGGTTGGTTTTCAGCCTGCTTGTCTCATTTTGCTGTTGAGTAGGTAGTTGCTGTCAGAGATCCTGAGGACATACAGTTGATGTGTCCACATGCAGTCACTACTTGCGCAAGATCAACCTGTTTGTCTCCTAATATTTGAAACGTGACAACCCTACTTATACATCGTGCTAATGGCTCACCTGTAGTCCAGTAACCTCTCCATGAGGCGAGTCACAGTGGCGATTAACGAAACGCCACTTTCTCTCCATGTTTCCCGCTCAATTTTCTTCAGTAGACTGAAAAAAAAGAGGAAGCCAGAACAATTTCACCGTTTATTTTTAACTGTCGCTATGACAACCACTCTGATTTACCAGTACCTTAATACCTTAGCAACATCTTCGATAGGTTTTCTTTTACAAACACCCTCCCAAGAAGCACAATTTGCAAACAGTGTCTTACCTAGGATAAGGACCAAAAAGTGGAATTCTAGTCCAGGAAGCATTGACAAAACAAATGATTTTTATATTAGCTGCATCAGGTTAAAATATATCAAATACCCAATTTTCAGAATATATTAATATCCTAAAGACTTAACAGAACTCTTACACAATATATATATATACTATCTTCATGCTGATACTTCAGAAAATAGGGAGTTTGAAGATGTACTTATAAAAGACTACCAACTCAATAAATCTTCTCAACGAGACCTCAATTTTAAATTTTTTTTACAAAGATTCTTCCCTCATCTACTCTTTAATATTTCAGTACACATGAAATTTAAGAATGGTGAAGGAATTTTAAGATGATTCCCCCTCTTTGCTTAGTATTTACCTTCTGAGAGCATACTATCAGGTACATTTAAAATCCCATTAGCTTAAATTGTCATAAGGTGTTTTCATAAAAAGTCTGTTGTGTTGAATTCTTACAGTAAACACAGATTACACATTGAAAATTACAGGCCTCTGATTCTCACCACTTAAGTTTATCAAAAAATCATTCGGGCATGAATTTCCAACATTCCCTCTCCAAGAATCAAGAAGGAAATATTTATCTACAGACTTGTGTTACTTTTATGCTTTGGCACCAGATCACAGACGGATAACATGTCCATGGAGGTATTTTAGCAGTCTCCCTGAAAATGTTCTCAGGTATGGTTTACTTAGAAGTCTCTGAAAATTGCCACATTCATACACTTGGAGCTTTTGAGAGAGTTGTTAATAGCATCTTCGAACCTTCTGTCTGCAGTGGGCAAGCTGTCAGCTCCACTGACCTTCATCTACACTGAGCATGTTCAGTCCCATGAAACTCCTACGTATAAATTTCACCAAACATATAACAGCGCCCAATAACTCCTACATGCCAACTGCACTAGCTATACACTCCAGCTCTGTTCAGTTCCTTACATACAGGGGGGATGTCTCAGATGCAATTCTCTAAACTGATTTGATCTAAATGGAGCTGTGCTCTGCTGGAAGCAAGGAGGAAACAGTGATCTCCATTCTGCATCCTTATATTGATTTTAGACTAATTCCTTCTCTTTAGGAGGCAGACAGATGATTTCCCCCTCATATTCAGAGACTGGCTACCTGTCTGAAGCACCACCTCTGCTTTCCATAGAAATTACGCAGGCTAACTTCAATCGCTTTTAAACCCCTCACGTTCCTTTCAATATTAAGTTTTTATGTTTAATGAGAAATAAGAGTAGACCTGGTTACATTATTAAGCACATTATTACTGCACTGACTTTTTCCTTTCTATTGCCTTTCAACCCTCTGTTAAACAGGAACCTAAATTTCAACCTAAATTCATCAAAATAATTATGTACAGTTGCTGTAGAAAAACTTGCCTTTTAAAACAGATGTTTTTCATCTGCATTTGACTTACACATGTTCTTTATATATGTATTGGTGTACTCCTTATAAATATACAATTTCAACAAATGGGTTGTGTAGGTACATTCAAATTACTTATCCAAACTGACATCAATGTCATCAGTTGAACAATTTTATGACTTGCCTTCTGCATGCCTCCCCCTTTCCACCAAACATCTTTCACAACAATGCACAGAAGAAAAACTTCCTCATGCCGGTATCTAGATAGAATTCAATTCCTGTTACTTACTGGACCCAAATAATAGCCAAGAATGCTATGTTCTACAAAGCACTAAGGGGGATAAAAAAGCACAGAAAAACAATGAAAATGCTTCTGCCTATCCATGCTACTATAGCTTAACATCTGGGCTCGCCTGAACAGATGTCAGTTTGTTTTTGTTGGGTTTTTTTCAGTCTTGGTCTCCCAAGAGTAAGAGAGTGCAGTGGGGACCCAGAGGATCAGAGCTCTCCAAGGATGAACACCAGGCTTAGAACCATGCTCAGCCTAGCTTGTTTAGTAATAAGTAGATTTTATATGCCTAAGCCACAGAGCAGTTCTGCCCACTAACTCAGGCATCTAATGCAAGAGGTGCCTTAAAACATCTAGATAACTGTTTTGGAGTACAAAGTCCTCCAGGTACCTCACTACAGCCAGAGGTTCCCTTAACTAGTCAGATGGGGAAAGTCTGAACTTTTGCTGCAGAAGTTCAGAGATCAGTGAGGAGCAACCCAAACTCCACAAAAATATTTTGAAGGGCTCTGAAAGAATTAGTCCAGACAGAATCTAATGGATTGGGCAGTTCTGAATTCAATCATGCAATTGGGGAAAAAAAAAAATCAAGACCGAAGACAGCAGGAGAGAGGTAGCAATCATCACTTTTTATATAATGGCTAGAGAAATCGCCCACTAACTGGTAGAGCTCAGTATTAAATGCCTGCTCAGATTGAATTTCATCTCCAATTTCTTCAAAGAGAAGCCTCATCATCAGACGCCGGTTTTGTGCTTTGATAACGTGGCCACCTAACCTCCAAGCCTGAAATGTGTTAGGCCAAACTGCTTGTGGTAGGCCGAACTGGAATACGGCTACAAAAGTAATAAACCAGCAGAATCCATCAGATTCAGAACAAAAGAGCTGCTTGAGTATATCCCTTGGCTTCCATGGATTTTATTCTAACCAACAACTGTTTGATGAAATGAAATCATTCTTGTCCCTGTGCTAATTAAGTCAGGAATTCAATTGCAGTGTGACAGTGAAAACAGATCAGCACACCTTTCATATCACGATTACACTGGGTAGCAATTACAACAACTAGTTTCTCATGACAGCAAAATGTAAAATGTTCACAGCTCCATGCTTTGCAGCTCTTCAAATGACATCAGGAGCTAATCAGAGCTGTCACATTCAAGTCCCAAGACAGACATTGATTCAAAACAAACAGAAGTCATCTTAACCCTAGTTTCACTATGTCTTTTCATTTGATAAAGATAATTCAGTTATAAGCAGGGAATTCTAAACACCTCATATTTTTAGATATGTCCAGAGATGGACACATAATCTGTCCTTGAAAATAGATGTTCAGAGGATTGTCTCTGGGAAAAAAAAAAGTTCTTCACATGGGACTCAAGAGGTTTGAATTAATTTTTCAATTCAGGCAAGATAAACAAAAAAGCATGACAAAACCTGAAAGTGTCACACCCACTGCAGTTACTAGACTGTATCCCAAATAGATGTGTACATTCCCTTGGCCCTCCATGGTACCTATCAACTGTGCTGAATCTTCAGAAAGCTCAGGTAATAGTGTAGCATTTGCTTTCATTGTAAACTACAAACCCACCATACTACTGTTTCACAGTCCTTGGGCACATATAACATCCCTGTCACTTCAGCCTGAACAAATCTGCTTTCTTGCACTGTCTAAAGATGCTCTAATATTGTTTAGTTTAAATTACTCATGAAAGAAATAAATAAAGAAAAAACTAACTGCTCCCCATATCACTTGAACTCAGCTCCCTAAACTGTCCATCTGATTTTAGTAATTTCCCTTCACACTACGTCATCCTCCATTTTAGATGAGTATATACTGCAAGCTCTCCTCTTGAGAGGTGTTGATGTATGGAGTCAAATGAAACTCAGATTAAAAAACCTTAGAGATAAATACTATCTTTTCTTAAACTGGAAATGAACTTGAGCAGTTACTCTGGTATTTCCTAAAGAGTTTACTTTTAACTTCTGTTATACCAGAACAGAAACAAGTATACTGATGCTGTGAGACATTTTGCAATTTAAATTACTATATCGTCAGCATTTAGGTTTATAAAAGGTTCTCACCATTTTTCACTGTATCTTAACAACTCCCAGTTTAAATCTAACTCAAAACAGTAAAAAAAAAATTAGAAACTACATTTCATACCAATATGCTTTCTTATAGAATTTAAAGTTGTTTCAGTGACAGACATCCTGATGAATTTTACACAAAACAATGCATTTGGACTTCATTTTATAATTAGAGTTTTTGCCTTAATGATTTAATTTTGAAGTTAGAATACTGGATTACTGAAATACTGGCATCATCCTACCCTTTATTATCTTTACACAGATTATGAAAAATGTCACAAATAATTACAAGAAAGTTCTGCTTTAGTACACTGTACTGTTGTTTATCATTATTCATACATTACCATAATATTCTGCCTAATTTCTCTTTCCACTTTTGCTTCTGTAAATGATAAATATTTAGGAACTCTATTCAAGTCAATATGATTACAAATTATTATATGTTTGCTATTTACAGACATTGAGACCTGAATGTTATTTAAAAAAGGACAACAGAGCCAAAACGAATGCTTAAAGAAGAAGGAATGGTAAGAAGCCACATAAACACAGAAAGATCATGTGTTTAATAGTATGGAAGAATACACAGATTGTACTCCTGAAGAGGAACAATACATCTCTACTAAACACACCAGAAATAAGTGAAATCTTTCACTTAGGTGGAATTGAGTTCTGAGGAATAACAGAGACAGAGTTCAGCTAGTTGTTTTGTACCCCTACTGTGACAGTCATTTCCTTCAGTCAATGAAATAACTTACAGGCAACCTTAGGGATTTCAGCATTATTATTAGCTTTTCCTATTATATTTCAGTGCTATGTCGTTCATTAAAAGATACTAAAAGCTTAACGAGTAATAAAAAATAAAATAATAAGAAGTAATGTTATCAGAATAAAATCACATACATCAATCCAGAAATCAACAAGTGACATTACACAGATGAGCATAAGTTTCTGGCAACAGAAAATCACTTACTGAACAGCTTTTTGTTGAATTCGCATGCCTTGTTTTCCAAACCCTCCGTTTGAGCTCTACCTGCACCCTATGCAATTATCAAGCATTTTTTGCTTTTCTGATTTTAAAATTAGTAGGTAAAGAGAATGTTCTGTGATATAACAGATTTAGCCTCTCCCGATAGCTGTATGCAAGAAGTACAGCCAGACTTTACAGATGCCATACACCACCATGAAATGTTTTATGCTCCAGATTTTCATTTAAAAGAAAAAAGGAAAAACAAGACTCACAACTGTTTTAAGCATTACATCTCTACAATGACTAAAGCATCTGATACAACCAACCAAACTCAAGGAATTAGCATAAGATAAACATATTACTCACATACTGTTGAAGAGCTCACGGTATGTTTCGTCACCTTTACCTTCCGACATTAGGCTGTCCAGTTTGTCAATCAGTTTTGCTTCTACCTGCAACATATAAGTGTGGTGTAAACAGCTTCCTTTTCCTTTAATGTGATTAGAGAAAACTGAGAGAAGATTTGTTTTTATGTAAGAGACTTTGCTAAATGCTATCTTAGAATTATTGGTCAATCATGTAAATCTGATGGTAAGTCCCTTCATCTCTTTGAAGCTGTTATCATTCCTGAGATTTGTGGGGCTTTCTTTTTTTGGTGGGTTTTTTTTTTTTTGGGGTGTTTTTTTTTTTTTTCCTTTGAGGGAGGGAGCTAATTTAAATTGAGCAACGTGACTTTAAAACTACAGGCTGAGTAGCATTCGCTGCTGCTAAGGCAGCTATCTATTTATGGAGTCAGACAAAAAGCACACAGCCCAAATAAATTGCCTGAATTCTCACTGCAGGGCTGTAAGCACAAGCCATTTTCTTAGACTTCAATAAAAATCTCATCTTTTCTGACCTGCACCCCACTCTTTACAAATTAATTTTTAGAAATGTCTTTGCTGTTCAGAACACCTGGGGGCTCAGACTCACTTTCCCAACCTTCCTCACCTGCCCTTGTATTTGGCTAGAAATCCAATCTGCTGGATTTTACTATTAGCTATCAAAGAAATTTACAGAACATATCTAGTGGCTAATGACTCCTTCAATGCATATTTTAAAGTGTATTAATTATAAAAAATATAGAGAGGTGAGGCTACAATGTGTGTTAGTATTTCAAGCCTCCTTTTTAGTAGTAATATATTATCAAACACAAATCTAGGGGAGAAACCAAGCTGCTGTCAAGATACTTTATTAGAAAATAAATCTACCACAATTTACATTTAAACCCAAGCTGAAAACACTGAGAAGCAGAATAAGAGGATTTTTTTCTCTTCTTACTCCTTCTTAATATTTCTATGGTGATATTTAACAGTAAGGTTATATATTGATAGTGAAAAGCTACCTACTTAGATCACATGTACTCCTCCGTTCTTAATAGTCTGTTTTGTGTTTCACATACAGCTCCCACCCTAAGCATTATGGTTGCCTGGGAGTAATTCAAATACTTCTGCTTTCCTTCATTTGAAGCAGCAGGAAGGAGGGCACTGAGAAATGGTTTGAGGCAGTCTGAAAGAACTGAGTGGGAGCTGTGGGAGCAGATGGCACGCTTGGTTGTTCCTTCCTAGCCCGTTAGGAAGGTGTTTGAGCAGCAAGAATACTTGGAACCTTACAGCAGAACATTCCTCAGAAGGACCATCTGATCTTTTTTCATACGAACCGGAAGGGAAGCTAGTTCAACCCTACCTAACCAGTAGTCTGTAATGCTGTAAAGCAGAGAAGAAAAACCACTGCAACAAAATCACCCTTGTTGAAGACAACTCAGGTTTTACCCTTTGCTTTGGCAGGCCACGGATTTTATCCTTTGTCTTATATTACTAACCTGACAGCATTAATTGGACAATCTTACTACCCCTGAAGAGAGTAAAAAGGGAAAACTGGTAACCCCTCTCCAACAGATATAATGCTCCTCCACCCTGAACCACCAGTGGTTGGGACCAGTGCTCTCCGAAGTCACCGAATTACAGTGCTGTTTTATAAACAGCTTCACGTATAGTACCTGCTTAAAGTTGCCACTTCGCCTTTGCTCCCAGTCCATCATGTCATGGAAGATGGGAATCATTACATTCCTCAGGTCTGGCTGAGGGATCAAGGTCACTTCCAGGAAAGGGCCAATCAATGCTGGAATAAAGTGAAGCTTGTGTTCCCCTAAAATGAAAACGAACACAAACTTGAATGTGAATTGGGTGTCCTGTGAGCTATCAAGGAAATCAAATACTATCTGAAGAATTAAAAAGATAGCACTCTGATTGTCTAGAGATATTGTTCTAATCTCACATCCATCACATCACGGCCTATTTCTTAAGCCCAAAAAGTGAAAACTGCAGACAATACAACAATATAAGAGCAACGTAATTTATCAGATTTTTATTATGCAATACTGAGTTCAGAAGTGATGATGGGTTATGTGTATCCAAAGTTAGTCTTCCAGAAGGAAAACAAAGAGAAACAAAGAACTCTCTGGGTATTTAACTTATTTTTACAGGAATGGTTTGATTTCTAAGCTCTACCATTCTATTGTCTACAGAATGGTTAACTGTCTGATATTACATGTTCATCAAAAAGAGGCAAGAATCTTGACTTTTACCAATCTTTAATTTTGGGAGTACAGAAATGGAAGTACATTTTGACTGCAGGAAAGGGAAGATGTGACTCAGCTGATCTCAAAACAACTCACTTGAAATTCAGTGCTAAAACATCTTCCATTAATTCACCATATTCTATTGAGCATAAACTACAAAAGTAAGGTCTTGATAGGAAAGCTAGAAATGGCATACAGTAAAGACTGAGCACTCAGTTTCAGTTTTCCACAAGTAAGAATTATGATATCTTCAAAGTAGGGGGGATTATGAATTATGATGCAATGATTTCCAAGCTGGGAATTAATTTCCATCCCAGCCTACCTCTGGATATTCCAGTGGGCAGTGACCCCAGCCTGCTGCTCTGGTTGGTATCTGTGCTTGTGCAAAGGAAAAGCAGAACTCCCTTCACTGGAAACATGCTGGGATGTTCATACCCATATGAAAGCAAGGTTACTGTACTAAGTTTATGATGACATACTGCTAAGAGAACTGTAAAATGCCAACTAGCATACCACCAATTATATGAAATAAACTACTACAGTATTTAATTGGACACGTTACCAGATTAACTCCATATTGTACCCCATAGAACTCTTCCCTGTTGAAAGGCATCACAATTCCTTCCTTGCCATTCAGCAGAAAACAATGTGAGCAGGGAGATGATGCACACTAAGGTCTTATCCCAGTGTGCAGGAAGGAGATGGGACCCAGGAGTGGATCCTTGATGTACCAGTTCAGAAATACCCATCATGTTTTCATGTAATTTAGAGGGATGCCTTAGAGTGAGTAGGCAATACTGAAAATAAGCAAAATATGCTACACAACAAATGTTAACATGATATTAATAAGCAAATATGTCTTTTTTGAACAATTCTCTTTCTAGTACAGGCTGATCAGAAAGATCAATTTTTTTACAACTACATATCTTGCTGGGGAAAAGATTTATAGAATCGAGATGACAGTATCTCAGTATCCACCAATGGTCTTTGTATCTTTAATGAGGCCTTTAAGGAAGCAAACTACTGAATAATTGAAATATAAAGATGACAAACACAGTGTCCAAATCTTCTACTCAGTTTTGATTTTCTTCCCAAACAACATTTAATTGCATTTCTCTGAGGCTCCTACTTTCAAATAGTTTGCAGTTATTGCTTATAAATATAAAAATGTTCCTAAGTTTATATCCAAGCATATATTTTTCTTCTGTTGTCCAATGTGTCATTTATACATCAGTCACTGATTTGTTTATGCCTTTATATTTTAGTGCAACTGGGACTTAAGGGAAGGTTTGATGCAAATCCAGCATCTCAAGAGAGTTTCAGAATCAAGATATATGCGTGTTCCTTAAACTGTTTGGCAACAGAACTGAAATTGTGAACATAAGTATATTTCCAGGCATAATAATTCTGCTCAACAAGAGTGGTACTTTCTTTTCTAATTGTCTCTGATGAGATTCTTCCAGTTATCTTCAAAGACATAGGGATAGGTCAGATAGACTATCAAGGCTTAGAAAGCTGAGTTTAGCTATAAAGAAGGGAACTAGAGATGACTAGGGTTTTCCAGAATTTCAATCAAGACTTCACGTGAACTCAATTATCATCAACTCCTCTATTACTGGCAAGTGTAATTAATAGTCAAAGAAATAATAAATGCTAGTCATTTTATGAGCTAATGATGACTTTTCAATTCCTTACCTAAATTTTGCCACATGCTGAAGATTTCACATCCCATTGTTACCCTCATGTCACCGTATCTGCAATGTATTAAAAAATAAAGCAAAACAGTGAAAGACGATTTGAGAAAATCAAGTTCATACATCATTCTGTGCCATTGTTAAATGAAACGTCTCATTTGTAGACCATAAAACCTACTTCAAAAGCAATGGCTCCTTCCAAGTTTTTGCTCTTTCCATTGCACCCCACTAAAACCAGATTCCTAAACCCAGGTATATTTGCCATATTGCCAAAACTATCAATTCTTTCTAAATGCTGTAAATCAGTAATACAGCTGTGACGTAAAAGGGGTTCTTTTTGCAGTAATATGCTGTACTTCTCTCTCTGAGTACAAATAGTTTTCCTCTAGCTTAAAAGATATACTACTAATTCATACAGATGACAGTGCAATGCCTGGCTTTAACACCTGAACCAGTTACGTGTGAACTGGAAATTAGTGTTGGCATTGAAATGTCTGAACTAATGCCAGCATTTCTACAAAGGCAGCCATCAGCCCTGAAAGCTGATGCAAAGGGCCAGAACCAACTCTCCTTCTAGTCAGTGGAAATCCTGTGATCATTATCTTCTGGTAGACCTTTTTCCAACCTTCCATGTCTTGCATTTTGAGAATTTTGTGATCTATTAGTGATCTAGAAACTGACAGCAGTACTTACTTTTCTAAAACCTTTTTCTTCTTGGAAGGTGTGAACATCTCCAGTTGCAGACATAACTGGTTTATAAAAATGACAGCAAGAAAAAAGTAGGAATCCCATATCTACAATAAGCATATGGCATTTGGTTATTTCACTTTCTCAGTACTACCATTTTATGACCACTCAATGCAAATTTTCAAATCACATCACTTGTTTCAGTCTCAACTAATAAATTATTCAATCTGGTTTTGTCTTAATTTCTTTGCATCCGAATATACTTCTCACCAACCCCAAAATGTTCAGAAGAAATACATCTATTTTACATATTCCACATCTCTTAGATTTAAAGGTTTCAGAGTTGCAGATTTTTTTTTTTCATTTCTTCAAACCAGAAAAATTATACCAAAAAAGGTTTCAAAATTTAGAAGGTAATTTAAACAGAAGACTACAAAAAGTTATGTCTTGAAGTCCAAACCCCCCAAATTTTGACACCACAAAAGCTATCACATAACAGAATTGCCATTTTCTGGCCCATCCTCCTTTATAATATTATCTGGAAGCCTCACTTGCTGCAGGCTTCACTAGACAAAACTGAAGCCAGGTTTTGTTAACATATTGCAAATATACAGATGCTTTGTGCACATGCTTTATGAATCAGATGTTGAATATTCTACTTAGAAGATTTACTTAAATATAAATTTAAAATACATTGAAATATTGATTATTATAAGCCAATTATAGATGCTGCATGGCAGGGGGAAGAGAAGTGTAAGGGGAGTCCTATTCCAGGCACTGTGTTCTGCAGGGTAGTAATTATGTTCTTAAGCACATTTAAGGAACATAGGGGCCTTGTCTACTGTTTCTTTTATCAGCTTTTAGCCTCTGAAATTGTGGAACTAAAGGATAGGCTTTCTCATGTCCAGTTACATCAGGTAGATAATTTTACCTTCCTGCCAATCTCTCCAATAGGAGTCTGGATTTTCCAAAAAGCTCCCACAACTCTGATGGAAGTCAACAGGAGCTTGCTGTCTTCTCTAGGAAGAAAATTCTGTGCTTTTTATGATGAGGCAATTGGACCAATGTCTTTTGGTTAGGCAGAATATTCATTCAGGTTTCCATGGGAATGGGCCTTTTCTGTTGCATTCCTAGGTCTACTCATCTGAATCCTAAAAGCCTCATTCTGTAATTCACAGTTCATCATAGGCGCCATATCTCACTATATGAGGTACTCACTAACATCTTTAACTATATTCACCATGCAGTGTTATAATTTTCTAATTTTAATTATGTAGCATGTTAATTGGTCTTGAGAGAAATTATAGAAATGCAAATCCATATTTTTTATAAATTTGCAATGATTTAAAAATGGGATAATTTTCCTCTCTCTGATAATTCCAACCTAACAGACAAATAATAATAAAATTACTTTCTATAATCCAAAAAATTGCTATGCAAAAGTCCTATGTAGTATAACATAGAAGCTGAAATAAAACAAAAAAGGAGAACAAGTTAAAAAAAAACCATAGCACGCCTGATTTTTAAGACAGTCATTATTTAGTATATATTCTAGCTGTTTGGATGTGGCAGCTAAGTTTAATAACAATCAACCAAGCCACAGGATGATGTAGCAGCTATCGTGTCTGATGTTAGGCACATTTACTCTACCTTGTAATCAAAGTTTTCGTTTAAGAAGTTTTTACGAAGGGCATCCGAAAGGTACAAGACTGTAGTAATGATCACACTGGGAAGAAAAGAATGAAAAAGACAGCAGGTTTCTTTAAGTGGAAATTCATATTGGACACTCAGAGCCAGACAATTTTCCAGTGAAGAAATAGATGTAGCATGTATGGTGCTGTTAAATACACTTTAAACATACGCAAATATCTAACAACACATATCGACAGAAAAATATCAAACAAAAAAGGTATCATGTAAGAATGTGTGCTTAAAATTGATGTTCTGTGTAGAAGAGTATAACAGATCAAGAGACATATAAATTATAAATATAAAATATCCATTAATTACCAATATACAACATTGAGAGCCCTATAGACAGTCTTTTAAATAACAACAGATATAGGCAAAACTGCAGGAGCTCTGTGAGAGACATCTACTTCCAAAGATCTCTATTCTGTATGTTCCAAACATCCTGTCATATATTGCCCTGCATTGACACCTGCCTGAATTATATTGATCTATCTTAGACAAATACATGCATCCAAAATCCTTTCACAGTGGTTGTCACCAGAGGTCAATAACAGCCTTGTTCATTGCAGCAACTAAGCCTGGTAACCTACAGAAACAGAACATCCTTAAAGATTATTTAAATAGAATTCATTCCAATGACTCAACCCTTAAGCTAACCTCTGCAGCACTTGTGACTATCAACGTGCTTAGTCAAACCAAAAATCCATATAAAACATTAAATCGTTTCTGAAAGTAGTTAGCAGCGGATGCTTATGGGGGAGGACAAAAGATAAACACAGAATGATCTTTTCACTATTACACTCATGTATTTTACAACAATCAACTGTTTAAAGACCTGCTGAGAAAAAGGTTATATCTACACATTTCATTTAATTACCATATATCTGCTATTAATACATCTAGTACTTCTTTGAACACAGTTCTTGACCACGGTGCTGTTACAATGCTAAAATTTGCTTCCCTTTCCATTCTAAGGACTCAATTTTTTACTATTTTTGTAATGCATTCATGACAAAATCTGTTTTATTAAATATATAATGGCAATATATATATGTGAAGGTAATAGTATTTTTCATCTTCACAACACTGAAGACTTACACGTTAGCCAACCCACCCAGATTATGTATTACTTCTGGAACTTTTGACAGATTTCAAGTTTATAAATACAAACCAATTATGTATCATTTAGCTATATTACTAGTTCAAACATTTGTTTCCATTTCTCTACTTTTAAAATGCCTGTCCCTGATAAACTTTACCTTCTGGACTGATGTATCTGAACTCGTGTAACACCCACATCTGAGACTGTTTTTAACACTGCTTGAGTCTCAGGTTTCATTCATTCCTACTTCCATTGCTCAAATGTCATTTTTATACATATTATTTTCTCAATAATGCTATTGTAGCTTTTCTACCCAATTAACATTCCATGTTTAGCACTAATCTGTGTAGTTTACCCCACTTTTCCACCAATGGGGAGCTACAGGATGTGCACAGCACTCCCTGCAGCAGCAGAGAAGACAAAGTGAAACCTTGACTGCAACATAAGAATCAAGGCATGGGTAAGAAAAAAGTCCTGTCATTCTTGTTAATTGTGCATGATTTAAATTACAGCCCATATGTTTCACAAAATGGAAACAGTTCACATATTTCAGGAAGATGTTCTGATAGAAAAGGTCAGTTCATCAGAACTACTGCTGTGCAGAATTTCAACCTAAGTCCAAAGTAATAAATCCCTGAGAAATAATATGGAAAATTCCACAAGACCTCAAGAACTTCAACCATACTGCCAGGTTTACATTATTTAGGTCTGAGGCAACTCCTTTCATGTCACATTTGCTCCACAGCAGGTGAAACCAAAGAGAAAGATATGTAGAAATCTCTCAACACAATTTTTAGAATATATTTTCCTGAGATAACAGAATGACTGCAACCAGGTATTTCTAGCTGTAAGTAACATAATTCAGGTTTGATTTATCTGGCAAGCCGAAGATACAATGTGGATTAGTTGATCAAATGTGGGTCTGTGGAGTGAGAGTGTAGATAAAAACATCTCAAAACACCAAACTGAGCAGAGAAAGATGAAGCCATTGGTTTTTGACCCACAAACTGTTATTCTGAATCCACAACGAACAAAGTCAGGACAGAAAATGTTGCTAAGGTTGGGGGATTCTCATTCCTTCTTTCCTACAAGTAATGTAGGTGCTATAAAATAAATAAATAGATAAATGCAGAAAGCAGAGACAGCAGCCAGAGGAAAGATGGACAGCTGCCTGATCTGGTACGATACTCGCATTCCAAGTTGCTTCCCAGCCAATGATTTCAAAACAACAACAACAACATTTATTTAAAATCCATTTCAGTATCAAACTAGAAAACATTGAGTTTGTGACAAGACTTGCTTTTCTTCCTCTTACCACCTGCCACAAATTTGCTCTCAATCACCAACTGTTTTACAGGAGAAAAACCGCTGCTTTTAGCTGCTAAATCACTCTGGGCTCCCACTCAGAATTCTAACCTAAGGTCCAGTCAGGCCATTTTTGACAGAATGGCTTTGCCATCAAATTTTCACAGCAAGCAAGCCTTTTTGCAATAACCTGTTTGAAAAATCCAAAGCAGCGCCCAGAAGTTCAACAACTGGTTTGCTGCCTGGATTATGCTCAGGTAACCTGGCTTTTGCCTAGGTAGCCAACAGTAGAAAATGAAAGCTTTCTTTTTTTCATTCTGATATGGGACAAATATATTACACTAGCTTCTCATTTCATCCTTTGTTATTTCAGAGTGAAATCCTTCCAAGTGCAGAGGTGTTTGAACAAAATAAAAAGTTTCTTTCATATTTCATAAATAAATGAAGTTAGCTGCTTATACATGCATCTATGTATTGTTGTATGTATATAAGGTTATTCATGCATGCATACCTATGTTTATATATGTGCTTTTTGTCACAGACTGTCAGGTTCAGTTGTTAGCAACATTTTGTATTACATAAAAGGAAGAATGTTGGTAGCAACACTGTGTATTACATAAAAGCAAGAATTTTGGTTCATTGTAGGAGTCTCAGACTCCTACACCATGGGAGCTAACAGGATTCTTCAGAGCAGTGATAACGATGAAACTAATGCTAATTTGATATCTTCCTTTACTGTGTATTCTGTTTGAGCTACTTTATAAAATAATCAGGTCTTCCAGTCATTATTGAATTAGAAAAACAAAAGGATTCTCTAAAGTCATTGTGCCCAACTGTCAGTAGATACATTTGGAATTTTAGTATAAGCAACACGCTATGGTAAATCTTACTCTACAGATCAACTACTTTACTATAAGTAATATTTATACATCCATTTCGTATGTTCATAAAAATTGAGAAATGGATAATCTAGTACCTTACCTTTCAGTAAAATGCTGCAAGGATATGTCCTAGTTAAACATACAGAGGTCTTTAAAACAAGCGTGTCTTGCATAGCCAGACCACTGGAAAATGTGTTCATTGTTCAATAACACATAAGCAGGGCTTGTTATAAATATCAAATCTTTGCTCAGCAAGTAATAAAAAATCACTTTGCTCTCCAACAACCTCCTCAGTTGTTAATGAAACATGGCATACCTGGAGTTCAGCTGAGTCTGCTAAGTGCTCTTGAAAGATGCCACTCAATTAAAGCTTTAGATAAGAGATTATTTTCCTAACCTCAGGGTTGCTTAAGCAAGTGACCATTACACACTGATTTCCAGTTGAGAGAGATACTATGAAGGTGTTATTAAGAAGCTTCAATTTTAGTCTGGCATATTTTATTATAGAATTTTAGATTCCTCTCTGGCGCTAGGCAACTGATGCAGACATCTCCCTATATTATGTGGTGTTCATTTGCATTTACAAATAGAAGCTTTGCTGAGAGGGCCAGCAAGCTGGCACACTACCTAGCTCATACAGAGAGAGTAAGTCTATCCCTATAATAAAAGAAATTAAAACTGTATTTTCCACAGGATATATAAACACATAATTTGTCACTCAGTAGTAACATCCATGTTAGAAATATTAGATAACCATAAGTAATTATTTTGCTTTGCTGAATGTTTGCTGATTAGCTCACTACAAATATGGTTCTGCAGTTTTAAACAGAGTTAATTTTCATCTCATTGCTCAACTGCTAGAAGCTAATAAACCTTAAGGATTCTTTGCATCCTCTCCTCTTTCCATACAGAAAGCAAATCAAAAGAGCAGTGTTTCTCTGCTTTAGTGCTAAAGCTGCCATTTTAAATGTTAACTTATTTCTCGAATTTTGGAAGTCACTTGGTAATTCTATAATGCTAGCCATTAATACATTTTCATGATGGGCATCAGAACATTCTGATTATAGATTATGCATGCGTCATTATGAAGTATCTTCAATTTCTAGATAGTTACAGATTTATCTTCTCAAGCTCACAGTATTTTCTGGGGTCTTTTTTATCCCAGACAGCATCCAAGTATCAGATGCTACGTAGTTACTGAAAATACTGCAAAGGAAAGGAAAAAACCCTAGAAGCCAGTGGGGCAGCAATCTTTTTTTATATATAAATATTATATATTGAGAGATTTATGGCATTTTGAGATCTAATAATCTTTCAGGTAATTTAAGTTCTGCATGTATAAATAAGAGAAAAAAATAAAACCTCTTTTTTTTTGCCCCTCAGGAAAAGCTTATTACCCGATTATATCTTTGCTAGGACTCATTTCTTCTCTAGGCTCAGACAAGCTAAATCTCTCTTCTTGTAAATACCAGTCAGTTTGAATTTTTATATCACTCTGGGGACAGGGGAGAGGAAAGGCAGTGGTGCTGGTGGTGTGACTGCAGTGATGGGTGAAGCTCCCAAGACACACACTGCCTTCAGATTAGTTATCATTTCTTGGGCTGAAGCCTGGGCAGCCGACAAGACAACCAACCAACACAGAAAACATGACAGTCATTTTATTCCTGGGAAGCAGGAGTTAGAGAAGATCCAGACTGTTAATGGATTACTTGACTATGCTCTTAAAGATAGGCTAGACTCTGTTTTTTTCCTTTTAGACAGGAATAGAGCAAGGACTGCAAGAAGTTTTCCCTTCAGTCCAGAAGAGTCTCAGATCATTCGAAGTGCTCTGGTTCATCAAGTGAAGCTCAGAGAATAGCTCACAGCTGCTTCTGTATGTGGTATAGGCAATGCCCTAATTTCTCAGCATGCCTCAAGGCATTTAAAGATTTTGGGGTGAAACAATTCTAGCTGTCCTGGTTTTCAAGCTGGGATAGAGGTAATTTGCACAAAAGCCTGACACTGCCAGGACAGCTGATCTAAACTAGCCAAAGGGATATTCCATACCATATGACACCATGCTCAGAGTGTAAGGAGGAAGCTGGCTGGGGAGGAGAGGTTGCTTTTCAGGGACCGGCTGAGCATCAGCTCTGGGGTTGAGCCTATTGCATTGTGTATCACCCACTTCATATGTTCCAAGTACTGCAGTTATTTCCCTTTCCCTCTGCTGTCCCATTAAAGTTTCCTTATCCCAATCCATAAGTTCTACTTTTTTCTTCTGATTCTCCTCCCCATCCCACTGGGGAAGAGGGGTGAGCGAGAAGCTACATGGTGCTCAGCTACTGGCTGGGGCTAAAACCAGGATGCTAGGAAAACTGTGCAGCTCTGTGCTTTTGCACACCCCAGGGAAGCTGAAGGATTGCAGCCACTGAAAGGGCAGGAGGGAATACAAGTAAAAAGAAGGAGCTCCTGCTCAGAAGTAGCTCCAGAAAAACTAGTGCTTTGCAGCTAAGAAGTGGGTTTTCCTTTCCACTACCTCAAAAAGGAACAAAAACTACAACATAGATACATAACACAAGAATGATGTCTTCAGTAGACATTTAGGGACACTGAGCTAACCCCTTGTTTTGTAACAAACCAGAATTTCCTCCACAAAGGAATGAATGTCTAGCAAAGCAATTATAGAATGCTGAACTGGTAAAGATGTGTTTAAATCCCACTTGCTAGCAGCAATGCTTATGCAGTTGTGTCCTATTGGGTTCAGATAGCCACTTGGCTTCTTGCGAAGAAAAACAGTAGTGCAAGTAACTATTCCTTTTGCAGAACTTGGTATCATCATCTTTAGCATATGTGAACACCACCAGCATGAGAAACACATGCCAAGGTCGTTCCTAAATCTTAGTTTTGTACATGTCAGCAGTTGTAAAGCTATCTGCCAAGCCAGCTGTTTCTAGAATATATAACAATTTCTTCGATTATATATTTAGTCTGAAAGTTCCTATATTTTTTCCTTGTGTTTCTTAATTTATTTCTTAAGCATGATTACCAGATGCAGGCTGGCATCAGCTGTATCTTCTTTAATATCATACACAGAAACAAATTATCCTATCTATTTTTTGATTATGGATATGGTCCAAATCTGGAGCCCTCAACACAAGAAGGACATGGACCTCTTGGAGTGGATTCAGAGGATGGCCACAAAGACTTGTAAAAAAAAAAAAAAAAAAACACAACAAAAAACCCAACCCCAAAACAAATTAAAAAGGAGGGCCACAAAAATGACCAGAGGGCTGGAGCACCTCTCCTATGAAGACAGGCTGAGAGAGCTGGGCTGCTTCAGCCTGGAGAAGAGAAGGCTATAGGAAAATCTTATAGTGGCCTTCCAGTACCTGAAGAGAAAGCTGGGGAGGGATTGTTCAGAAGAGCATGTAGGGATAGGACAAGGGGTAATGTCTTTAAAGAAGAGCAGGGTAGGTTTAGATTAGACATTAGGAAGAAGTTCTTCACTATGAGGGTGGTGAAATACTGGAACAGGTTGCCCAGAGAGGTTGTAGAGACCCCATCCCTGGGGACATTCATGGCCACACATGATGAAGCTCTGAGCAATCTGATCCAGTAAAAGGTGTCCCTGCAGTAAGTAAGGGTTGGACTAGATGACCTTTAAAGGCCCCTTCCATCCTAACACATTCTATGATTACGTGATGATTCTATGATTCTTTTTTTTTTTTTCCTGGAATTCAAACTTGGCAAGATAAGCAACACTAAATGAGGTAAGAAAAATCACAGAATCACAGAATCACAGAATTGTAGGGGTTGGAAGGGACCTCGAGAGATCATCGGGTCCAACCCCCCTGCCAAAGCAGGCTCCCTAGCTCATATTGCTCAGATAGGCGTCCAGGCGGGTCTTGAATATCTCCAGTGAAGGAGACTCCACCACCTCCCTGGGCAGCCTATTCCAGGGCTCAGTCACCCTCACTGTGAAAAAGTTCTTCTGCATGTTGGTGCGGAACTTCCTATGCTCCAACTTGCAGCCATTGCCCCTTGTCCTATCCCCACAGACCACTGAAAAGGGGCTGGCTGATTCCCCCTGCATCCCCTGCTTCAGATAATTATAAACTTTGATTAGGTCCCCCCTTAGTCTTCTCTTCTCAAGGCTGAACAGTCCCAGCTTACTCAGCCTTTCCTCATAGGGGAGATGCTCTAGGCCCTTAATCATCTTCGTAGCCCTTCTTTGGACTCTTTCCAGGAGATCCCTGTCCTTTTTATACCAAGGAGCCCAGAACTGGACACAATACTCCAGGTGGGGCCTGACCAGGGCAGAGTAGAGAGGGAGGATCACCTCCTTTGACCTGCTGGCTACACTCCTCCTGATGCATCCCAGGATCCCATTGGCTCTCTTGGCCACCGAGGCACACTGCTGGCTCATGGCCAACCTGTCATCTACCAGGACCCCCAGGTCCTTCTCCACTGAGCTCTTCTCCAGCAGGTCATCCCCCAGCCTGTACTGATATAAACAGTTGTTCCTTCCCAGGTGCAAGACTTTACACTTGCTTTTGTTGAACTTCATCTGGTTTCTCACTGCCCAGCTCTCCAGCCTGTCCAGGTCTCTCTGGATGGCAGCGCAGTGCTCCTGCGTGTCAGCCACTCCTCCCAGCTTTGTATCATCGGCGTACTTGCTGAGGGTGGATGTTATTCCCTCATCAAGATCGTCAATGAAGATATTAAACAGGACTGGACCCAACACTGAGCCCTGGGGAACACCGCTGGTAACAGGCCTCCAGTCAGATTCTACTCCACGAATCACAACCCTCTGGGTTCGAATGAGTAAGATTTTTTTTTTTTAAAAGCAATGACAAAGTTTGAACAAATACTAAGATGCTTCCATATCTACACACACACTGAACATATATATATATATATAAAAATCATGAAGACGAGTTTTGCCAAATTTAATTGCAACAATAATATTTTACTAGCAGTGTGCACAGCATCATGAATTTAAATTCTCCTTGGAGCTGGCAAGCACAATGCAGACTAAAAACCAAATTCCATCAGGCACTGCAATACATACATCAGTCTGAAATTCTGGATTCCTATGTCTGCCCAACACATCGCCCCTGTTCAACTGGCTTATCTGATCAAAAGAAACAATAGCTGGTGATATAGGTAAATAAAATTCAATAGCTTTAGACCCATTGTCATGACTTCTCAGGAACACTGGAAGCGTGTTTATAAATAAGGCCTGAGCAGAGAAAGAATAGCTCAAAGACAGGTTGCACCTCAAAGTATCACTAGGCAATGCTTGCAGCCCTGCATTGCTGTTGCCTATGCTACACCTCATTTCCTGATTTGTAATTTTTCTGGCAATCACTAAATTAACAAACATGCAAAAACATCGTTAATGGTATCACAGCAGATAATTTCTTCTTGAGAGCAAACAGATCTTTACCAACTCAGCATTTCAACAAACAGATTTGAAATGAAGTTCTGTTGAGATCTTTGCTACTTGGAAAACAAAGCTGTTGATGCTTAGCAGCTTCAGTCTGTAAAAAGTGTTGCTGAGTTTCCAGTTATATGTGCTTACTGATATTCAGAAGAGAAAGAGGGAGAGATATTATGAATTTGTCATATAACATAAATCCAGAGATTTTAAATTTTAAATTAAAAAATGAAAAACTGCAGCCAGCATTATAAAAGAGATTTTGCATTTTTATTGCATACATCATATAACTTTATTTATACCAGGATCTTCGTGTACTACCCCTATTTTTTATTAACATTAAAAATGCCTTACTTGTTTGCAACCAAACGCATCACTGTCCAGTCTTTTGGAAACATCTCAGGTCGTATTAGTATCCGAAACACAGTGAAAATCTGCAGCAGGAAATCCTTTGGGAGGAAAAGAAGCAGTCATATGTCTTTGCTACCTCAAAAAGAGCAATAAGCTTTAAAAATATTTTAATCAGACACAAAAAAATCAATATAGAAATAGGAGAAAGGCACTTATTTTCAACACAGATACACCTCTGAATATTTTTCCTTTTGTTTTGATTCCCCAAGAAAGCTTCAAATAGTGATTTAATTCCTTTTTTCATAAAAGGAGGAAAATAATTTAATGTGCTATTTGATTGACAGCAATGCATAAGAGAAATGTCAAAGATGCATTTGGTTTCCACCCATACACTTCCACAAATGCGATCCCAAGAACAATTTGCAAATCAGAAAAGCACTTTACAAACAGTACAGGCTTCTGAATATCTCCTTAATCATGTCAGGTTTCCATCACTTTCAAGATTTATTCTAAAAGTGGCATTATTTGGTGGGAAAGAGAATGTAAGGACAATTTTATCCTTGGGTTTGAAAAAACCAGTGGATTCAACAGCGATGCCCAGGCCCCTGAACTGCTGTCACAGCTGGCTGACTGTATGCAAGTCACTTAACCATTCTACCTCATTTGCTGAATCTAAAAAATAGTGAACACACATCAGCTTCTTTGAATGTAGAAAGCACTGCTTAAGGGCTTTTAACATTATCATATCCTGTGTCATTTAAATCACTAATAGATAACTAAACTATTCCTTTCAGCACGTGATTTTTCTTTTCACAAATAACAACTACCAACAAAAGTAATATTTCTAATGGCCCATTCTGATTCTGTATAGTACTGCCAGTATTTTTTTAGTAAGCAAGATGGAGCTTTTGACATCTTGAAGAACATGAGGCAAGTGATATAACACACCTAACAGAATCAGAGAGGCACCTGGCCTTGAAACTTTTGTATTGATTCCGCCCTCACCTCATCTAGAGAGTTAGCCTGAAACACAGAGGAGATGAATATACAACCAAAGGGTACCAAATAATTTTGAACACCAATATATATATTCTCATGTGCATTTACCACAGTGTACATGATGGGCATTGCACAACAGATGTCTTTCATTAGAGAATCACTGCAAAGGGGGACGAATGCTGGGAGAGGCAGATGAGATCCCTGCACCCACCCACCAGAGAAGATTACATAAAAGAGACAACCTGTTTTCTGAGTAAGATGCCAAAAAGTTCTCTGTTCTAAAGAGTATAAATGATACTCATTGCAGAAAACAGTGTTTGAATGCAGGTGTCTGGCTTTACAGATAAACAAGTAGCTCTATGACCAACACATTTATTCCAGACCAGTTTCCTGTATCTTTGTACCTTGCAGTTAAATTTCAACACTTCTACCTGTGCCTGCTCCTGCACCTTTTTTTCATTAGGGGGTTACCTCCCTTCCCTGTGCCACAATCCCTCCATCTCTATGCCATAATCCCAACAATATGGAAATGCCCTGAATACTGCCGTATGTCACCTCACAACAATGTCCCAAATTCTCGCATATCCCATTTTTATCCCATCTGTTGTCCAGACACAATACATGCTGCTGATGTTAGGGAATTAATAGACTGACTGCTGAACTGAAGAGACCAAGTGGCTCTTGTTGGGAAACCAAGCGATGGTTTAAGGACTTAAAACCCAAGGGCTGGCTTGAGGCTTAGTGCTTTTGAGACCCACAGGACAGTGCCAAAGCCTGCTGAAATTCATTTGCTTGTTCAAAAGTCACTAAGAAAGGAATGACAGAGAGGAAGATCATATATACTTCATTTCTTTAGTTAACTAGGCTAAAGCCAGAATAAATCTTTTATTCCAATAAAGCTTTAATGCAAAGCAAATGTAGACACTGGCATTAAATTTTGAATCATTAACACCAGGCTAATTATTTCTAATTTTAACAGAAAAAAACAGAAAATGTTGTCATCAATTTGGTGATAAGCAATATTAGATAAAAAAAATGTGGATTTCAAATGTTGGAGCAAGGTTGATGATCTCTTTGTTACAGTACATGTTAAAAACGTATAAACAAAATGAGGTATAATCAGGTCCTGCACTTGGGTCACAGCAATCCCATGCCATGCTACAGGCTTGGGGAGGAGCGGCTGGAAAGCTGCCTGGTGAAAAGCACCTGGGGGTGTTGGTTGATGGCCAGCTGAATGTGAGCCAGCAGTGTGCCCAGGTGGCCAGAGCAGCCAACAGGATGCTGGCTTATATCAGAAATAATGTCGCCAGCAGGACTAGGGAAGTAATTGTCCCACTGCACTCAGCTCTGGTGAGGCCATACCTTGAGTGCTGTGTGCAGTTTTGGGCCCCTCTCTACACGATTGAAGTGCTGGAGTGAGTCCAGAGAATATAGATAACGAAGCTGGTAAAGGGCCTAGAGCACAATCGGATGAGGAGCAGCTGAGGGAACTGGAGTGGCTTAGCCTGGAGAAAAGGAGGCTGAAGGGAGACCTTATTGCTCTCTACAGCTGCCTGCAAGGAGGTTGTAGTGAGGTGGGTGTTGGTCTCTTCTCCCAAGTAACAAGCAGCAGGACAAGAGGAAATGGCCTCAAGTTGCACTGGGCGAGGCCAGGTCGGGGGGGGGGTAGGCATGTAGATTGGATAATAGGTACAACTTCTTCACTGAAAGGATTGTCAAACTTTGGAACAGGCTGCTCAGGGAAGTGTTTGAGTCATTATCCGTGGAAGTGTTTAAAAGGCATGTAGATGTGGTGCTTGGGGACATGGTTTAGTGGTGGACTTGGCAGTGCTAGGTTAACAGTTGGACTTGATGGTCTTAAAGGTCTTTTGTTCACTCCTATAGGACCCACCTCCATGTAGCAATTCCATAAAATGTTTTGACCTGCCATTTTGCATGATGGAATTGCTCATTTTTGTGCCATGATCCAAACATTGTAGGACATTACTGTAAAGTACCATTCATGGAAGACCAACTTTGCAACTACATTTTGAACTGTTTTCTTTGCACCAAACTATTGTCTTTCATAGTTGTATCTGCTCTGCTGAACACATCATACTGATTAGTAACAGATTTTAACATTTAAAAAACATTTTTGCCGGCAGTATAAGTGAACTAACATTTGGTTGGTTGACTACAGATCTAATTAATGTCTCATATGCTTTCTATCTTAAGAGACAGGCAGGGAATAATTTTGTCCTTTTGCATACTCTAAATACCATCTCTTAATATTCCTACCAAAAGTACGTGAGTTCTAGTACTATCTTACACCACTTAATATCACAGTAACCGTTTGGTTTCCTCCAGCAGCAATATTTGCTTGATGGAATTATCAAACTGTGATATAATCAAGAAGCACAGCTTTCTGAAAGACTTAAGACCATCTACTTATTTAATCAAAAACTGCCTTGGAATTTCTTTCACATCACCCTGTATGAATGGAAAACACTCTCTAAAGCAGGTCAGATTCTTCTTCGCTGGATCTCTCAGGGTGGATCTGTATTAGCATTTTACTTTGGATCAACAGCCCACTTTAAAACTAATTGCTTGATCATCCATCACTTTGGTTCACACTGCCGAGTTATCAAACTACTTGTTATCAAGTCATTGTAGATCATCCTAGAGAGGTTTTTTGTAGGGTAACAAGATGCCCATAAAAATGAGGATGGTTTCACTGAGCTGTCTCTGCCTACACAAGTCATCCATCCTGTGGCCCGATGCTTTCCCAGATATTCTTTCCTTACCTCAATCTACATTAGAAGCCACCCAATTAGTTGTTTTAGAGCTATCCTTCTGCCCCTGCACTTATCCTTCCAGAAATCCCATAGCTGAGATGATGTTCCTGCAAGGCAGGGGGAAGATGGTGGCTAGAACTGAACTTCTCCACCAGACACACTTCCCATGTCTAAGCCTTGTCCAAGGGGTCATAAGAGAACAAAGGAATAAATTGCACTTGGTGGCAGGGTTTGGCACTCTGCTCTTTTGGCTGGAAGAGAAAGGTCAGAGAACTAGTAATGTTTACACACATCCCTGTATTATCATTGTATCTCTCCTGTATATCTGTTGTGCCACATTATGCAGGGTATACTGCCAATGGATAAAATCTAGGCCTTCTGGCAGGTTCTTATCTGTTTGTTTTGACTTCTTTTAATCTACTTATTAAAAACCTCACACATATCAACCAAAACCACCTTGCAGTGGTCAAAGCTGCATTGTGCTAACATATACTGTGTTCTCATTCACTTTCCCACTCCTCCTATTTATAACTTCCACTGTTGCCTTTTGTCATAAATTATATCTGAGCTTTTTTGCAGCAGCAAATATCCACCTACAAGGGTGCCTCTGTTCTATAAATTGCTATAAAATATATTTACTAGAAAAAGATGGTACTTTGTGGTAAGCAAAGGGAGCATATATTTAAAATAATACTGAAAGATAAAAGGAAGCATTTAAAATTACTGCCTTATTAAATTAAATGTTTCAAAAAGTGAGTGAAGTATGGTCTCTGGTGCTACCACTCAGCCATGAATCCCCTGTTGTTTCTTTCCTACATCATTTGCATGTTTTCAAATACAAAATGGGTTGGGTTTTTTTTCCTATCTTTTGCTTTGTGGGAACCTGACTCTCAAAGAACTGACTAAAAAAGTCATCAAATCAATTACATAAACTAAATTCATTTACAAATTAGAGGAAATATTTCCATGAACAACCACTTGTTTAAAGCATCACTCAGATGCATGTCATATAAAAACGTGTTCATGTCATTCCTTCAAAGTCTCCACTTTGCTGTACTATGATTAACAAGCTGGAAACAGTCTTTGATAATTTTGGTACAGATTGTTAAAAAAACCAAACCTACCAATAGTTTTCAACAGAATGAATTACAACTTTCATTCCCTTTTTTCAAGTACTTGGATGAGTGAGTTCTTGTTTGGAGAATTGGTTTGGTGGGGGTAGTTTTTTAATAATATCAACAAATGCTGTGCTAGCATGTAGCATGTATTCATGCAAGCACTTGACATAGTTGCCTTGCAAATTAGTCCAGAAAAAAGAATACCTTGTGATATCAGTGCCTAGCCTCATTGTTCAGTATAGATGGTTAATTATAAACAGAGGGAGTCAAAGCAAGAAGAACACAGCAGATAGCAATTCAAAAGTTTGGCTTACACTCAGACAAGCCCCTTGCAAACCTCATATAAGATTTGTAACTTAAAGTGTGGTTTAGGGAAGAGCCAAGCAACTCTGGCATCACTGGCGAGGGGGCAAAAAGAGGATTTAAAAATGCAGCAAGCTGATGGGAGCTACCACTGAAGCTTAAATCTAAAAGTACGTATTACCCACAAGATTAACAATGGCTACTAGTCCACCCTCTTAAAAAAAAAAAAGTCTTATCAGACATTTACACCTTCTGAATCTTCATTTACTCATACTGATGTCATTTCCTAAGAAACCTATCTTAACACAGTATAAAATACCAAGGAAGTTCCATGCTTGGTAAACAAATTAGAAAAATACAGAGGTAAGTGGCAATACGGTTTAGATAGCCTAAGTCATACACAATCACCTCGTGATTAACAGCAGTGTCAGCCTTACACACTAGCTCTCATCTTTCCCTCTTGCTCTCCATTATACACATTTCAGTGATATTTGATATTTCCAAGTGAGGGGAAAAAAACAATATATTATTTAAGATTCAGAAGAGAAGGAATGCTACATTAATTATGATCAACCTACTGCCATTGAATCACTGGTGGAGCTGACGCTGATTAGATGAGATCTGAATGGAAATAAACTCTGGACTCAAGTTCTTAAGACCTCTATTTTGATAGCTGATGGCACTGGCTACAGCTGCTTTCCATATGTCTCTGTATAATAGTAGGGTATGTGCGTGGGGGGAATATAAATGTGTCAAATCAAACACCATTCAAGCATTAATTCTAGAGATTTTTCACATTCTAGAAGAAAGGAAGTCTGAATAAACTCAACACTGTATTTCATAGATACATCAAACAGAAATAAAACTTGAAACCTCTAGGAAACCTAAAAATCTAAACCTAGAAATATAGAACTAACTCAGAATTCAAACAAAGAGAATATTTTCAGTTAAGAATGCCTAGATTGCCCAACATACACTAAAAATTGCCTAAGGATAACAACTAAGCAAGATGAAAACAGATGCTATAATATTTGTATTAAAATCGTCCACCCCACATAGCTCCTAGGGAGTACCCTTCATTCATGGTAGGGAACCTCTCAGCAGCAGTTTTTATTTTTCAAGCTCAATATGACCATCTCACTACAAAGCAAAGGCACTAATGTATGGTATGCTCTCTTCAAAACAGCTCCAAAGCCCTATCAGGAATGTAAGGAAATCTGAACTTGTACTGTAACTACACTGCCCTTTTCAGGCTAGTACTTCAGTTTATCAAATTAAGACAATTTAAGAGTAACAGCTAAAAATATACTAACACATGAGGGCATTATTACTCTCCCGTCTATACTGGCTGAATAATGGGCATAAGTGATCACTCAAGATTTCTTGTGAAAATAAAATTTGGTACTATATAAGTTTCTCATGGTCTAGCAAGGTGGAAGCCTTAATGTATATCTTTGTACAGGAAATCTTAGCTTTTAAAATGTTTTTTAAAAAATCCCCCACCCCTCCTCCAAAAAGGAATCACAAATACTTTATCTCCATAAACCTGGCAGCTCCATCAATGAAATTGGTAGAAACTGCACTGAAAGAGTTCTGCAGCTTTTCTCTTCCATGATCGAACTGGGCAGATCATAGAATCACAGAATGGTATGAGTTGGAAGGGACCCCAAGGATCACAGAGCTCCAACCCCCCTGCCACAGGCAGGGCCACCAACCTCAGGCCTGGATCTACACTAGGTTGCCCAGGGCCCCATCCAACCTGGCCTTGAACACTCCCAGGGATGGGGCATCCACCACCTGGGCAGCCTGTTCCAGTACCTCACCACTCTTTCTTTTTTTTAATGTCTTTAGACATTACGAATCTGACAGGTATTCCTGCCAATGGGCTTGCTGCACAGTTAAGGAAAACAGAGACTGAGTTTAACACATATTTCTCAAGCTGTGCATTTGCCATTGCTGAATATAATTTAATAAATGAATAAATAATACAGAATAAACAAAAAACTGCCTGGCAGGGAGAATCAGCCAGAACCATGTAACCTTTGACTGACATCATCTTTGAAACAGGCTATGTTGATGGCTTTAAATCTATTACACAGTTCTGCACCCATCCCTACTCTATCTGCTGTTATTGTAGAAGCAACAGAATCCTAACCCCACTTCAAGAGTGGGTCTAAGTACACATGAAAGCCTGTGCAAAAGTTAATGTGAAAAACAGACTGCATTTCAATACTGAAGTGTTTCATCAAAGCATAGGAATATCTGAAAGGGAGATAAATCAAAAAGAGAAAGAAAAAGAGACCCGAAGAAGGGGAAAGACAATTCTGTTTCTTACCCTCAGATCTTCCTTTGTGTTGAAGCTATCAAGAAGCTGTTGATAATGTCTATCAGTCATTTGTCGCAAGAGTGACAACAAACAGGAGACAAATTCCCCCTGTTCAGATAAGCCAAGAATAAGAAATATTACAGATTATGTCTTCCGTCTTTGAGTTTAAATTGTCATATTACAAGCACTTAAAAATAATTAACAAATGCAAGGAAAATTAATCTAAAAATTAGGAAACATTATTTCTTAGACTCTGTATGTTGTGAATACACACTAATTTAGCTATGAATTTCCAATTTAAAGAATGCATTTTACGTGCTTAACAAAACCTATTTCAGAAAGGTCCAGAAAGGATAAACAAGCTAAAGTTTGACTTGTTTCCCTTGGATCTGTTTTTTAAACAGATTATTTAGATTGCTAAAATTATAACCTCTTAAATCAGTCTTGAAACAAATATTTAAAAAATATTTTGCAACTTTTCTGGGAAAAAATGGTATTGTTTACCTTTATCGAAGAAATTAATTGAGTTAGCTGGGAATTTTTTCAACACATTTTTTCACTGCAAAAAACTCGTGTTTGTCAAAAACAAAACTCATTTATAGGACTGAAGAAACTGAAAATGGTTTGATCAGAAATTTCCTTGGGCCTACAGAGGAATTTCTCTAGGAGTTGAGCTTAATTACAGACCGCTCTCCACCGTGCTGATGATTCCTGGATACACACTGCAGAAAAGGGATGCTCCAGGCAGCAGGTGAAGGATTTAGTGGACTATCACGCAGATTCCTCGCTGCCTCTACTGATGCACATTCACCAGGCTGTTCTCTGAACAGCCTGGGATTCCAGAGCAAAAGAGCAGAACAGGACTGGATATTTCCAGCAAGTGATCAAACCACCTAAACATTCTCTTCCCTTCCTGTCTGCTTGCTCACTTTTTCACAGGGAAGAAACACTGAATGACATGGACCTGGTCCAACTGCACAGTGAAAGAGTGAAAGTTCTGGATTGCATCTCAGTGCTTAAAACAGAAGAATTCTGAAATCTTAAAAAAGTGTTTTTAAGTTTCCCACTTTTTGTTAAAAAGTGGGAAACACACTTCTGGCCTCTACCTACCAGGAATGGGGAATGAGACCAGGAGAACAGACAAATATGATGACAGTACTTTAACATGGTGTCTTTTATTAGTTTGTGAAGTCAAATTTTGGGAAGATATTCTCGTGTCTTTCATTAAAAACATAAATAGGAAAAAACAAGTAGTCTGTTTTCAAAGGAATGGCTATTCTGGATTTTACATCAGAAGGTTTAATTCACTTCATTGATTATGTCTTCTATAGTTAGTGGTGTGTGAAGTGATGGCTTTCACTGGCAACATAGTTATAAAATAATAATTGTCTTGCACATAATAAGATTCTACACCGAAATAATGATCCCAGATTAATTACATCCCTGCAAAACCATTGTGGTTTTTTTTTTTTTACAGTAAACACAGCAATCTCAAAACTATATCCTAAGGCTACAAAGGCTCTTTAATATTCACACTCTGGGCATAACCATCACTATCAGGTTCTCTTCAGAAAACAAAAATACTTTGATCTTTTATAATTATTTTTAAATATTTTCAATGTCATTGTATCTAGGCTTAACAGAATTTACCATGACACTTAGTATAACGTAGGTCCATCTAAATAGGCATGATCTTTGGAGGCTTTTATTCCAGTTACAAAAACTGAGACCACTCAGATTTGTTTAATTAGCCAAAATAAACACAGTAAATAAGGGTGTAAGTATACCTGATTGCTAGCTTGAGTGACAATATGTGAGTATGAACTTTTTAGACATCCTTTATAGTCACCTTCCATGTTCCCACATGTACTTGGACTTATAGTAGTATATTAAAAAATCCATCTATTATAGAGCACTGTACTATTATAGTTGACAGATTAGCTTCAAAAAGGTAACAGCTTTGACTAATTGTTAACTGACTTCTAAATTTGAGCTTTTATTTCAAATGTAGGTAGCTATACAGCCAGATCATTTTTAAAATAACAATGAACGTTCAACTGCATTTGTCGAACTCAACACAAAAATCCATGCTCTAAGATTTCTGCCAGTGTTATACCACCTGTCAGGGTATGTGCAAATCATGCACGAAAGCAAACTCCACACACATAACCTTGATAAAAAAAAAAAGCATTTAGGATCCAATTCTAGTGCTGTAAGTTGAGCCAAGCAGTATATCCAATTCACTCTAGGTGGAATCCTGAAGATTTTTTTTTGTGTCTTAAAGAGCACAATTATTAAAATATGTGGAGCTCACAATTAAATTGCAATTCATTTCGGTTCTGAGGGTCTGTATTTCCAACATCTGAAATCAAGAAAGGTTAGCTTTAATTGGATTCTTTTGTTACCTCATTATATGCAAATGTATTTTTCTTAAGGAAATCTAAAGGAGTGTCATTGACATACTAAAGCAGTTTTACTTTCACCATTGCATAAAATTCAATGTTAGTGCAATATCTCTAACACTGACACCCTGAAGACGCATCGTCCTTGTGCTCAGTTTAAAGCTCCACATCATCTTGCAGGTTACAAGATCCTTCATTGCAAATTGAAATGGTACCAAGGTACTTGAGATGAAAGAAACAGTGTGGTCATGGCAGCACACAGCCTGATGCTGCCTGATTTTATGCTGCTTCTTCGCATGGAAAAGCAGTGACACATGGGCCTAGAGGATCACACTGAGATGAGTTTGGAGTTACTTCCACAAAGACGACTGTATCTCATGAAAAAGTATGACAGAATTTTATCCAGTGTGCTGCTGTGATACATCTCACAAAACAGTATTTTGTGATACATGCAGCTTGAAATAATGGTAACATACTGGAACAGAGCTTACTGCTGTACTCACATCAAGTACTTCATCATACTTGCTCTACAAATAGTTCCAAGAATCTGGCTCTGAGTGTTGCCATAAGCCCATACTGCATGATGTTTCTACATAAATGTATATAATTGCCTTATGCTGTGCTGTGAGTCACTTCCACATTAAGAATTCTTTGAGGTGCCTGTGGTGACAATGACATGGCTTTTCTGATGCATAAAAAGAAAATTTTGCAACTTGAAAGCACTCTCAGAGTCTAATTTTTTGATGGTGTGAAAGAATTAGGCTGTCATAGTGTTTTATGAAAACCTAATCTGCAAGCAAGTGGATGTATCTCAGAAGAAACCAATCAACTCAGAGCTTTGCCACACTAACAGTCTAATGCTACAACCCTCACTTCATCTGAGATTTTCTTGTAATGGTCTAATATGCCACACAGTGTACATTTTCAATTTTCTTATTTAAAGGAAAAACCCCCAAAACTCTTAGATGTGTAGTCCTGCTGAATCACAGTGATTAAAGCATAGTATTATTTTATTACTAAGCATGGGCAGCTCCATAAAACACTCGTATAATATTTGTTCTCTATGGGATAAATTAAAACAAACAAAAACCCCAACAACACATTTCTTCCACAGCTATTAAATGCTTTTTGAAATGTTTGATCTCAGAGGAAATTCTGGTTTGAAAAGCAACCATCTATTCATTAGCAAAAACCATTACAGTGTAAAAATTGGGCAATTAATTAATTAAGTGTATAATGAGATGGTAAATCACACAGCATAGTGTGTTCTCTTCACAAAACGTCACCCCTTCACCTCAGATTGGAGTCATATCCCTTGCTATATTAGAACTGATTTGCCCTTCAAAAGCAAACCAGGAATATTGCTGAAAACAAAGCAAAAGAATACTTCATTTTGTTTTGGCAATGCTCATCTTAGGCTTTCCTGTAAATGCCTGCACTTCAAACTTCTAATTTGCATGAGTTGTTATAGGAGGTTGACCAAAATATTGTTTATTCTTCTAAATCCATCCTCTTTGCTCTACTTCACATGATAGAAATGAAGCACCAGTGCTCAGCCCAGAAAACAAGAAAATCCCTTGAATTAATAAATTTGGATTTTTAGGAGTTAGCATCACAGATTCTGCAGGAATTTTTTGCGTTGCTTCATCATGGAAAAATGTATGCATTTTTGGAAGTAAAACATTGTAGACTGCTTCCAGGAATTCAGATGTAAAGAGTTTCAGACAACTATTAAATTTGTCAACAAAAGAAGTGTAATGAAATAATTATTGAACTGGAACAGTCTCAAAAGATATTATCTTCTGGGGTTTTTTTTCTGATTCACAGTTTATAAATAAATCTAATGAAAAAATTACTCATTTTCACTGGAAGTAGCAAAGTGCAAAAAAAAGATTTGTTACCTTGTTTTACACACACAAAATCTTGATGGTGTGAATTTCAACATGAAAACAATGTTGTCACAAGTCTAGCTGTCCAACCAATGACAATTATGAGCTATTTCATTAGAAAAAACTTACAGTCACATCTTGAAACTGGAGGCGCATAGCAGAGCCTGCTGGCTGTGGTCGGCTGGTGATCTCTAGTATGGTCCTTAACAGAATATCTAGCAGGCTATTTACAATCACATCAATTTCTTCCAGAACAGATTTTTCCTTAAATGATAAATAAAACATTTAAGATTTTACAATAGGAAGATGATGACAGGCATATTTCTTTTGATGTAATTTTAGAAACAAAATATAGCTTTACTACGAATGTTACATCCAAGAAACAAGGACTATTCTCTAATCAAGATATTGTTTGATTTTACTGATTCTTTTTCTAACAGCTTTCAATCAATTACATTGTATGGAAATATAGAGGCCAGTTTTGGGCTGACCTTGAATATGCAAGCATTAGCAGAGCTCTATTTTCCATGTAACAGTGTTTAGAAGAAAGCCATATATAATACACAAGAACTTTTCAGGCAAGATTTTTTAGGTAACACCCATATATTTTCCAGGAAAATTGCCAAGAGGCTTAAATCCCAAAAAGTAGAGATCTGTTTTCACACTTTGAAACTATCACCAGAAACAAGCAGATGGTGCTCAACCTTCAAGACCTGCTTCAGCAGTAACGACCAGCTACATTGCTTCCCATCAACTCAGTAGCACAAACAAATTAGTCATTTATGTAAGCCTACAACTGCTTGTATGCCACATCAATGCAAGCGAACTGAAGTCTTCACCACCAAAAGAGACCATGAATACCTTAACATGTGTGAAAACACTTGATGAAGTAAAGTTGTAGTTACTTTTCCTTTTTAAAATCAGATGGAAAATTGTTTTCTCTGCTTCAGCAATGTTTTCTGTCTCCACTGCAGCAGACACCATCTTAATCTGAGTGAATTTATCCACATAAACATTTCTTCATGGAAAAATACACTTAGTAACCAAAAGCACACAACCAAACTAAAACTCAGC
The DNA here is from genome assembly GCA_020800305.1 of Porphyrio hochstetteri. NCBI lineage: Eukaryota > Metazoa > Chordata > Aves > Gruiformes > Rallidae > Porphyrio > Porphyrio hochstetteri. Next base: position 39,851,212 of record CM036905.1, read on the forward strand.
TGACAAACAGATCATTTAACTTTGTTGACATCAAGGTGTAGGAGTGATTTATTTTTTTTACCTTCCTACACAGCCAAAGCATATGATTTGGAACAAACGTCAAAATTTCTGTTTTGAGTCAAGATAAGCCTAGTGTCATGGCCATGTTCTCTGCCACTTTGTCTAGTATCAAACAACTGTTAACTGTGCTACTTATAAAGGCAGACAGAATACAGTGCATTTAGGAACTGTATCAGCCATGAGAACACTTAAAGGTCTTCTCTGACCTAAATGATTCTATGATTTATGACTCATGTACAAGCTACTGTTAGAACGGCCAATAACCCTAATTTTCAAACCTGATTGACTGCAAATTCACTTGTTCCCTCAACCCCTAAATTATCTTAATTACCACGGAAAGAACGAAGTTCTGAACTGATCCACAAAAATCATACCAAAGTCACCAAGTTGTTAATATTTTTCATGACTCAAAAGACTACTGAAAATAGCAGCTGCATATCCTGAACATTGGAGTGTTTTATATCGACGTCCAATTGTTATTGTCTACAGCTCTAGCTTGATGATTCCAAGTGAAAGATGTCCTGAAATTAAGACCAAACATGTAAGCCATTCTCTCCCAATTAAAAAACACAGCTATGCTTTATCATCTATCACTTTATCTTGTGATGAGGTATTACACTAATTCCAGAGCAGATGCAATGAAATGTTCTTATAATGCCAAAGTTGCAAGCTGCATCCATATGCAATCACCGTTGGAGCAACTTCAATTGCTGACAGTTTTATGAAGTGAGGAAACAGATAAAACATCTTGCTCATGCATTACAATGGAATGTATGCTGGCCTTGATATGTATGTAATGTACTAACTACAAGCAATGCTAATTTTTAATTGTCTTATATCCCTGTACTCATCAGCTCTTACCAGCATCTCCATATCTGCAGTGCATCTATCTAAGCCAGCTCTCACACGCAGCTTTTACAGATGGCATTTGCAAACACAACCATCAGAAACTGGCCACAAAGTTTAACAGCCAACAGCCAAGTGAAACACCCCTTGCAATACTCTTACCAATCTATAACAACTCTGTGTCCCCTACGGCTAAGAGATTCACAACAGAAAATACCTCTAAAAGAAAGTAGACCTTTCCTTCTATCCAAGAAAACACTCAAAAAGCATCAAAGCTTAGCAAGACACCATGCTACAATGAAAATATTCTTGTATGGGAAGAAAAGGCTCATGAGAAATCAAAATTACACGTTTGCATAGAATCATTACACAGAAAACTCTTTAAAACTGATTTGGTCAAGGTCCAGTTTGTGTCACTAAATGTCATCGAGCCATATAAAGAAGCTCAACACCTTGTGGATGTGACATGGTGTTTACTTACTGAGCTATTCTTTTTGATGAGGCAAAATATGTTGCTAAGGATACGTGCGCACATTATAAGGTCCTTCTGCTCTTGTAAATGCATGTGGAGATGATGTAAAACTACTGGAAGAAGAATATATCGAGAATCTGGAAAAAATGAAAAATTTTAATGAGTAGGAGCTTCTCATAGAATCATTTAATTTTAACACAGACATAAAATGTGCCTTCAGTTCAAAACAGGACTTCTGATAAGCAGAAGCTTTTACTTGCTTTAGCCAACACTTTTGATAAGCAGAAGGTTTTACTTCACAATCGTAATATCCTAAAGCAAATACCTGAAGAATAAACAATATGCTGGAAGTATCTCATATCATAGATGGAGAAAAACCGCAGTGTGGTATGTACTGTATATAACAGAAAATTCTATGTATTTAACTGTCATGCAAAAAAAAACTTAGCACAGTAATACTTCTATTAAAAAATAATGCGAAATTTTGCTGTAGTGTTCTCTGCCATATGACAGAATCCCTTTGCAAGCCAAAGTCACAACAGACTTCATATTGAACTTATGTTATTTTAGGAGTTTTACTTTACAGACAATCAGTCCTTTCAGATTTCTTCCATGATTTCTAGTTTTCCAGATTCCTCAGTTGTACTGACTACAAGCAATGTAGTCTGCTGGTATCTACATAAAATGATTTGCCTTTCCTCAATTTCATTTTAGAAACAGCTCTTTGGTGCTATTTTGAGTCCTGAGTTCTCTCAAAATTATGCAAGAACTTAATTAATATGCTACTTTTTTTGCTGCTTTTACTTTTAGTTAAAAATAATGTTAAATGGAAAAGCCCTAGTACTTACACTTGTGATAACACATTAAACACCTATTTACAACTTGATAAATGTAATAGGTGTTATCTGTTTTCATTTGTTGTTAGTTTTAGATCTTTCCCTGATTGAGAAACGATGTTCTCACAGAAAGGTACTTGAATAATTTCCTCTATTAAAATTTTAATGATGATTATATGCTACATTATCTAAATATATTAATCTACTCAGTTCATTCATTAATGTAATTTTTTCCAAAAAATTGAGTTTATCTAGCTGGAAAATTACTCCTTTAAAATAATTTTGCCAACTACATACTGTTCATGGATTAGTCTTTCTATAAATACTCTTTCTCCCTCAAATACTTCCTCTACTTTTTCCATGAGAGAGAACAAAATATGTATTCTGATATTTGATTTGCTGAATGTTTCTGTCATTCACTGAAATACAGCGCTAATCTTGTTTTTCTCTATTATTTCTCTATTATTTCCTTTGTTTCATTGTCCAGTTATCTCTATAACCAGAAAGTTCATAAGGACAAGGTAATTTGTGCACAGTATTTAAGGTTGGTTTTGGGTTTTGGTTGTGGGTTTGGGTTGTTGGGGGTTTTTTTTCCCCAAAAAAGCCTGCCTGATCTTCTTAAATGTGTGTATCATGCTCATTATCTACTCAGGTGTTCTGCTGTATCTTCCTATTGACAAAAAAACTAAGCAAAGACTGTATGGCAGTAGGTAAAAGGTCACCAGTGAATCTCAAAACGATGGTACCAAAACCAGGAAACAAAAAGCCTCAATCCAGTGACCACTTACTTCTTCAAGTGTCTTGGTAGGTTTTCATCAGGACTGGCCTCAGAGTTAACGTTTGCCTGTAGCACTGCAGATGGCCAGAATCATCTCAAGCAAACTAAGGAGGCATTTTCTTTTTTGTCTACCTAAAAACCAGAAGCTCAGCAAAATGTTGCTTCAGGCAGTCTGAGATGTCAAGTGTGCACAGCTGCCACTGACCCATCCACGGCAAGATCAATAGGGTCAAAAGGAAAGTCAGCAGGAAGAGGCTGAATGTGCAGACCCATGGTTAGGAAAGTGCCAGTTTCTGATCACCAACACTGAATCTGCTTATCAATTATGATAGATGAAAAACAGAACTAATGCCTTCAGCTGAAGCAAAAAAAATCAGGCCTCTCCATTCCTATAAAAAAGCCCTAACCTCTAGGTTACAGGGGAGGGCTCCTTTTCCCTTCGTTCTGCTAGGCTTTACATGTATCGAGTTCTTCACTGTCTGATAATCCATCTTCAAGAGAAGAGATAAAGGGTTTGCTGTGTAAAACAGCCTGTGGTTCTGTTGTACCCTCCTGGCAGACAGGAAGCTGAATCTAGGCTGACAGAGCACTGAATGTGGTCTTCTATTCCCAGGCAAATGCTCAAATCACTACCCCACAGCTGTCAGGGAGCAGTTTCCTGCAGGTGTGAGCCTTACTTATCCTTTGGGCCAGGGGTCCTCTAAGGAATGTAGGTTCTCTCTTGAAGCTACAACTCAAGTCCTTCAGCCCAGAAGGCGAGCAATAAACAGGAGCAGTCCTGTACCAATGTATTTCTTCTTGATTAACTTTAGGCAGCTTCCTGATGAGCACACGTGGGGTTTCGTACCTTTTCTGTGGTGCCCACAACTCTGTACACTGCTTACATGTAAGAGGAGCATTATGAACTCCATTTTGAAGACCAGAGAATATACGTGTAGCAACACTTGTAAACAGTCAACTTTTACATATAATACGGCCTGAAGCTCTCAGGCAAAACTAAGCATCCTCATTCAACTGTTTCAAGTGAACCATTTTTGCAAAAGCTCCATAAAATGATCAGGAAGCTTTGTTTTACCAAGACCAAGCAGATTAGCAAAAAGCACCTTACCACGCCTTGCAACTATGCACAGGAGGGAACAGTGGCACTTACTGAATTAACCACCACGTGTATCACAGCCTTAGGTATATTCCTCATAAATTTATAATCGAAACAAGTCTCTGTCTTGACCCCTTTTATGTGGAGAGATGTAGTGGTATAACAGGAGAGGAGAGCTGGCATATTCACATCTGAGCCACACCAAGGATTATGTGAGAAAGTTTGGAGAAATACATTTGTCTCGGATTATTCTTTTTCTTAAAAATTTTCAGCTGCAATGTCAGCCACTGTATGTAGAAAAATTAATGAGCACAAGAAATGGTGCAATAATCACAACGCAGAGCCATCAGTCACTGTCCTAATTTTTCTTCTATGCAGGAAGCCAAATTAGCTGACTGTTTAAAATGCTAACACTTGCCCTTTGCAAATATTATACAGAACGAGAGGGAAAAAAATCATGGCATAGAGCTTTTCAAGTACATGCTTGGCATAATCAGAAAGAGAGACTATGGGCAATCCTTGTGACTTTCCTATGGAAGCTATATTAATGTTTAATATTTAACCCATAGCTCAACTTTTCCCCTTGCTTTTCAGTTAGTGGTAGAGCACCTGCACAGACATAATTTTTTTTTTTCCTAGTGTATTTTAAAGATTAATTTCAGAAAGACAATATTCATTTCAATGACGATGTCTGAACAGATGGTCAAAACTTCAGCCTGCTTGGAAACACAATTAGCGTAATTGCACATTGTAAATAAACAAACCGCATTCTTGAACAGTAAGAAGCAAGGAAGTTTGCTTTTGGTTTTGATAGCTTTACATGGGCCTATTCAATTTACACCTCCTTGTTTGGAAGAACCTCTGGACTTGAGTGGGATAGGAGAAAAAAATGCTTAAGCCAAACTAACAGCTATCCCTGTAATTCCAAACACAAACATGTATGCCTGCTCTACAACTCTGTGGACATGTAACTCTTCAGAACAGTCAGTTTCAAAACTTTCATGAGGAGTTTCCAAGCAGGCTCAAGATAACAGAAAATGTTATCTAAGACATGCCCTTCCCATTTTTAAGACATTTGAATAAATATTTATTTCCTGTGTTCTGCCTAGGTCCACTGTGTTAGCTAGCACCACAGCTTTCAGCATTCATCATCTTCATCTGGGAGACATAAATCAATTATTTTCACAGCAGCAAGTCTCAGCTTCACATTAGGATGTACAGTATACTCTGCACATTAGTCTAGTGCAAGGTTTATTTTCCCAAAAGGATATGAAAAGGACTTCCTTCTAGGGATTGACTGAGGGAAATTACTTACATTTTTGTACTTTAAAGAGATAAAACATAGAGGGCAAAGAGACCAAGATGCTGATCTGCACGTGACCCTTTGAATTAATGATAACTGAAACGATACCGTACAAGTGTTTGCCTGAGCTTCCTATCATGGACATTGGTATCTTATATTACTGACTGATGTCTTTCACATCAGTTTCCCTGTGGTCTACGAAATTTATATTCTATAAATGTATAAGCCCCACTCCATGTAAAATTTAAGCCATAATTTTCACTGCTTTAGTAGCTAAATCAACTTGTATAACTTCTTACCAATGAAACTGGATTTGAATAAAATGCAAATGTAAAAAATATTTTTACAAAAGGAAGTAAATAAAAAAATTTGTCATATGCCTGAGAGTAGATATACAGTCCCAAGGAAATATCCAAGAGTCCCTTACATGGCATTAAAAAACTCTTTAATTGCATTCATTCATTTGGATCTTCTGGGTAGGCATAACCGAGGTAATGTCAGGAAAATAGAAATGATGCTACCTGGTCCCTAAGTATCTGGAAAATTAAAAGTATAAGTTTCAGCATCCTTCAGATTGCTCCACAAATCTCACCATTTACCCAGAATATCAAAGGTCTGATCAATCAGCTATAGGGAGAGCTAACTGCTCTAAAAGGGTCCACCATGGAGAATCACAAGGGAAAGGGTAAGCTGTTTTCATAACCAGAAAGAAGCCAAGTAGCCAGGATCCAGTGCTACTCAGTCATTTCTTCGAGCTCATGCTTTTAAAGGATAGTCACTGAGAGCTTTTAAAAAATGTTTTAAGATCTCTTCCTTTATTTTGCAGCATCTCAAAATATTTATGCATAACCTGGTGTTTTCACAAAGCCTTCATCACTGCACTGTGTTTATCTTGAATGCCTTAGATGGTAAAAGTTTCTACTGAACTCCATAAGCCAACACCCAAACAGGTCTCAAGAGGGCTTTTGGCGTGTAAATTAATACTTATTAGAATTCTTTAAAACTCTTATATTTTAATTCTTTTATTTCAAAATTAGTTCTCAAATTTAATATTTGGTCACTTCTATGCGTTTCACTTAGAATGCAAAGAAAGAATGTCAGGCTCACCATTGCAGAGCAGATTTTTCTTCCCCATAGAAAATAACTATGCAGATACACATTTTATGCATGGACTACCACTTGCATTTGTGAAGCCTTTTTATGCTACATTAAGAAATGGGGGATCAAAAGTGCTGAATTAGCAAGAGTTACACAAATAAGACTTAATGGGCAAGTGACAATGTTTGCTGAACTGCCCTCAAAGGAGACAAAAAGAAAAAAATCAATTCAGTAAAGCTTTCTCCTTTATAATGACTTAAAATGTATAAGGCAAACTTCTTTCACAGACGTATTGCCAGCAGTAGATCAAAGCAAAACTATATTTTAAGAGCCTTTGTCTCTAAAAAACCAAACTAAATTTAGCCAACTGTATTCTTGTAAATAAGCAGATTGTAGAGAGCAGTGTTTCCAGAATTTTTCCTTAGGAAGCACGCCTTGGAGCAGCACTATTCCCTTCAGCACCTGCTGGCTCCTGCACAGAATTCAAGTTCCTTATCTGCAGGCAGCCCAGGGTAACCTTACCTGGGTTAGCATACAGGTGAGACTCTACAGTTTTCCCAATACTCTGCAGTTTAACAGCTTGAAGGGACTCATCCCCATGCATGACTGTTGGCAAGCTGCCCAGAGCATCGTGAACCAAATTTGCCACTTCTCTCACATCAAAGAGCTTCAAAAGTTCAGAGTACACCGATGGGAATGAGCTGAGAAATACAGCCTAGAGGAAAAGGGCAAAAAATGGGCAGTCAGGTATTTCAGCATAGTTTTGACGTTTATAGAATTTAAATAACTATAGAAATTTAAGTAACTTTAGAAAAACGCTTGGTTTTATATTTCAAGGGTAGTTAGCAGCTTTAAAAATGGTCAAATTTTCAATAGAAATACCCTCATATTCATTAAAGGGGTTATACTTGTGACTATTTTCCTTTACGTGGTATCTAACAACGGTTCATTTCTCCCAAGGAAAAATAAAAGTAAAAAGCTCAACTTAGAACAAAAATATTTATTTTTCACAGATTCTTCATGATCTATGTGTGAGAGGAAATTTTTAAAAGAGCAACAGAAGCCAGCTGATATCAGAACAAAAAAGATTTGAGTGGAGTTGTTTTCATTTGCTTTGTTTCAAGGTAGGTAATAAGACAGTCTCCATATCTTCCATTTTTCAAATAATGAACATTTTTATATGGAGTGAGACAGCACTGGCAGTCTTGATTCACTTCAATAATCTTAAATAGAAATTAAATACAATAAGTATGGAAACAAAACACAGAGGAGAAAGGGCAATGCCAGAGAAAGCGTATTGGGTTTGTGTGGAAAGGTTTTGGTAGCGTGGGGGAAGAGGGCTATGGGATGGCTGCTGTGAGAAGGTGCCACAAGTTTCCCCCATGTCCTGTAGAGCCTGTGCCAGCTGGTTTCAAGATTGACCCGCTGCCAGCCAAGGCCAAACCCATCAACAATGGTGGTAGCACCTCTGGGACAAGGTATTAAAGAAGGAAAAAAACCCAACCTAGGAGCAGTTTTTCCAGCCAGAGAGGCACGTGAGAAGATGTGAGAGAACAACTGTGCAGACACCAACACCAGTGAAGGAGGAGGGTGAGGAGATGCTTCAGGTGTCCAAGCATAACTTCCCCTGCAGCCACTGGAGAAGACCACAGTGAGGCAAGCCCATGGTGGTCCATGGTGGGCAGATAACCACCTGCAGCAGGTGGAGGACACCATACAGAGGCAGGTGGATGCCCAAAGGAGGCTGTGACACCATGGGAAGCCCATGCTGAAGCAGGGTACTTGCACACCACAGTGGGTTTGCTGTCAGGACTCTTGACCCCATGAGGGACCCACACTGGTCCTGAAAGTCTGCGCCTCGTGCCCATGCTGGAGCAGTCAAACCACCACAGAAAAGAAGCTAGAACTGACATTCCCTTCTTCAAATCCAGCCAACTGAGAAAAATTACTCATACTTCAGACCTTCTTCACACTGGTGTCAGAACAGATGACATACAGGGTTAAAGACACCGAACAAGAATTACAAATGTGGTTGTTGATATAATTTTGCTATTATCTTTTCACTCCACTTGATTACATAACACCAGATGGAAGAACCATCTCTCTTCTCTGTTCTCTCTGATTTTCCATTTTCTTGAAAGAAAATTTTCTACACAGTTCTTTCAAGGATCTTAAAAACCTTTGGTTACAGAAACAGTGGAAGAGAACAGTATATCTTTGAGCTGTAGAAGCTGGTAAATCTATCGCTCTTAATGTAGAGAGCTGTCTCCTGTGTGTTTTGCCTCTGCTTTGGCACTACTCAGTGTCAGTCATCTCAATAGAAATAAAGATACTAGCTGAGTATTAAAATGTACAGTTCACAAAGATGTAAAAATCTTCTATACAGCATGAAAGATCTTAATAGTCTTTTGTATGACTACAATTCTTTCCTTCAATGTGGTTCTCCAAGCTATAAAGCATCCAAACCAGAGGAATTACTTGATTTGTATGCAGCAAAATATTATAATTATGATATAATTATAATTCAAAATTAAATATTAGATTTAGGATTATCTTTGCCAAACATATTTAGGAGCTGTTGGCATGAGAATTTCACACTACAGGACAAAAGGTGTGAAGATGAGCTGAAAATGCAATTTTACTCTAGCAAATATACTTTTTTCTTTCCTGGGAATATAGGTAACGACACACATACATTTTCTATATTGGACATGGAAAGTGGCAATATAAGCAAGGCATGCTTGAAAACTTACTTGCAGTTGGGATAAAGCACTAGTTCCTTTGCTCTCTTGGGAAAGGAAGAAGCGTACTGACATAAGAAGTTCTTGAATACAGCAGCGAAATTCCTCCTCATTTTGTCCACCAGTGGCAATAGAGAATAACCTTCGAGACTGAACTATATATTTAAAGATATATTCCTGTGCCTATAAATGTCAAAATCAGAGATAATTCATAAAACCAAACCAGCTCATCTTTAAATGGAACACAGGCAGTGATTATATCATTCACATGACAAAGGTCTGAAATAGGACAGCACGTTATTTTTGGCAAATATTTCTATTGAAACGCTAACAACATTTCAGAAGCATGTACTCAGAGATACTCTTCCCCTGCCTCTCCTAATCTCTGCAAACCCAGGAACACTTGTTTTTCTTTCCAAACGGAAAACTGCAAAATCTCAATGCTGCCCCTCCCCAGCCCCTGCATGCCTTTGGCTACAGAAGCATGTATTACATAAATACACGAGGCAAATATAAGAAATAGGCTCAAACTTTTGAGCTGTGCTTAGAATTTCTCTGCCTGTTAGAAGTTGTTTTCTTGTTAACTGTTAACCAGATAATCTAAAAAAAAAAAAAAATCTTAAATTAACTTGCAATGCTGAAATGCAAAAATTAACAATGCATCCCTTTCTTATTAGCAAGACACCTAACAGCAGCAAAGAAAAGCACAGCAGGGCACCACGTTGATATTTTATTTCCAGACTGCAGCACCTATCTCACTGGGATTACTGCATGGCAGAACTCAGTCTGGCTCTACACTGTGCACTCTTGATGGTACAAAAACAAGGCAGCAAGGGCAACCAAATCCACCATTTTCAGTAGAATTCTCCAGTGCCAGGACTGAACCATTAAATCAGCATGCATGTAACCATTAATACCACCAATGCAATCTGTATTTGATTTCTTAGATCTAACTCCTACTGCATATCCTCAATTCAGCAAGGAACACAGAGCTCGAGTCCTGTTGCAGTAAGCTCCATTGATCAACTTGCTGACAAAAGGGAAAGGTGAATCAACTGACTGCAACGAAGATGTCTGCAAGTCCCTAGAATTAGTACTTTAGTCCTATCACTTCTATGTACTGTGGCTCACTTCCTAAGTCAAATCCGTTGGTACTGTACGATCATAACACTCAAATGTATAATTGCCTTTAAAGATTTTTATTACCTTTAGAACTGCCTGTATGTGCTCGTGCAGCTCCACCTCAGTGACCCGGTCAATATGCCACTTTAGTACTTTTATAAGATCTCTAAAACACCATACCAGAAAGTATTATAACACAGAAGAGGAAGAAGGGTTAACTTTGCATTTAAAATGCAAATGGGTATCTGTCATATGAGAAACACAGACTAAATACATACATAAACGCCCAGATTTCATTAATCGCTACAGGCCAAATATTACAGTAAGTTTCGTGGTCTACACAGATAGTGAACACTTTAATTTTTTTAAGGCATTCAAATCAAAGAAAGAGATTGAAAAAATAAGCCAATGTTAGGGCCTTAGCAGCTAACCTTTTTCAATGGCTCAAACCTGAACACTTGTATAAGCACTGCATTTTATTTCTAATGATACAGTTTATTTTAACCTAATGATTTGATTCTGCCTAACAACTACTGCTTATAATAATTACTGTCAGTATTCAAATGAGATAGAAAAAGTACAGACTTCACCTGTATGCAAGTGCTCCGGCAAAGTGACTTTCAATGTAAGTGTCCATTACTGGCTTAAAGTGGTGAAACTTGCTGTCCTGCAGCAAATTTATTATGTGAACCTAAATATTAGGGGAGAAAATGGGGGGGGCGGGAAAAAAAAAAAGTTCTTTTTTGGTTTTGTTTGTTTGTTTTGTTGTTGTTGGTTTGGTTTTTTTTTTACTTAGCTCTTAAATAGTGTTAAGCATCATCACAAAATGAAACTTACCAAACAATCAAATACTTTTGATCCATATTTTTGAGAGTTTTCATCTAAAATCCCAAATAAAGTGTCTAGTGTATCTTGAAGAAACTGTTTGGAGAGAATAAGAAACAACAGGTTATTTTCTGACGTGCAAATATTTCTCTCATATTATCTAAACAGATATAATGGTATATACCTTCACTATTTCTGAACCATCAATTTCCTTTAATTTTGAGAGGCAACCTGCAATTTTGTCTGGGTGGGTTCTCCATTTCAGAAGGTCAAGCATATCTCCTGTTAAAACAAAATGCAAGATTAAAGTTGGAAGCGAAGCAGCATTTCAGATTTTTAAATTCTTCTGTTACAGTTCACTCAGCAAAACTTGACATTATGAAAACAAAAGAAAACAACTCAAGATTTACTATAATATGATCTGCCAAAGAATAAATTTTCATTCCATCCCATAATTGCTCCACCAATAGAAACATAAGAACTTGGTTCTGGGGTCACTGAAATCTGTCTCCTGTGGCAACTGCATTGTGCAGCCTTGTGCAGATATTTGTCAAGTGCCATCTGAAGAAAAGTAATTATTTTGCTGTCTCTCACCCCATTGAAGGTTACCTTCCTGAACCATCACCTGATGGCTAGAAATAGTCTCTTAATTATTAGTTTGAACATATTTAAAATACACAGCTTCCTACGTGTTTTTTAGAGAACAAACATGTTACTTCCAAGATGCTACTTTCTTAATAAGCTTCTATTATAACACAATCTCTTCTAGAAAATAAACTCTTCAGAGCTAAAACATTCTTGCACTTCTTGCAGTTTTTATCCCTTCTCCTTCAGCTTCCTTGACCAAAATGGCAACTACATTACAGTCTTGATTACACTCCTGTTTTCACTAGTAAGCTTGTACGTTTGCTGTAAACACATCTGACATACACGTTCCAGAATTTGGGGTTTTTTAAGATATATCATACTAATCACACAAACAGGTTTAATATCGTTCAGCTCCCTGGCTACAGCGGATTCCCCAAGAGACTTGATTGAAGTATGATCCTCCCTTTTGTACCATTAGATTTCATCTAATTTCTACTCTTTATTATTATTTGGATCACAGTTATCTCGCTTTGCCCTGTATCAGATTTAGATTTTCTCCCTCTCAACTGAGGAGCCCTTACTACTACCTATCAGCCACAAATTGCATTTACAGGCTCTCTAATGTCTCAGGTTTTAGCAAAATAACTCCCATCACCTCCCCCTCCCACCCCTTTAAACAAAAGATCAATCCCAGGCCTAATTCTTCAGATCTAATAGTATTTTCCTTCCACTCAGGAAGGCAATTACTACCACTACAGTACAACCCACTAACTCCTTTTAAGTCTTTATTTACCAGTTTTAGAATTCTTATTCTAATCTGTATCTTTTCTAATTTCCCATGTTGTGTGTTTTGAAGTCCAGATGGTTTAGATCTGCTATGTTTCCTCTGAAGAATATTAGTTAAAAAAAGATTACGAAGATTATTCTGTGATGCCTTTGATAAACACAGCTTACAGCACATCCCATTTAGTTACGTGTCCATTTTTTTCATCCATGATTTCTTGTAAATACTTGCATAAAATTAATCAGAGCATGATACCCGGTTAACCTATCTTCTTTTCCACCAGTCTTAAATGTAGTTACTATATTTATTACTCTTAGGTCATGTGTTATTGCTTTCAGTTTCAGAGAGGTACTAAAAAAACACATCTCACTATGAGAATGGTTTTCACTGGGAATTTCATGTCCCATACCATTTGATATGCTAAAATAAAGAATTGCAAGTTTGGCTTGGCTTTTCAGCAGTTTTCATAGACTCATAGAATCATCCTTGTTGGAAGGGACCCTTTAGATTCTCAAGTCCAACCATCACCCTAGCCTTCCATCCACTACTAAATCACGTCCCTCAGCACATCTAACAGTCTTTTAAATAACTCCTGGGATGGAGATTCCACCACTTGCCTGGACAGCCTGTTACAATGCCTAACAACTCTCTCTGTGAAAAAGTTTTTCTTAATGTCCAATCTAAACCTCCCCTGCCTTAATTTGATGCCATTTCCTCTTGCCTTATCACCCATCACTAGGAAAAAAAGGTCAGCCCCTGCCTCTCCACAACCTCCTTTCAGGTAGTTGTAGACAGCAATTAGATCTCCCTCCACCTCCTCTTCTCCAGACTGAACAACCCCAGATCCCTCAGACACTCCTCGTAACAATTACTCTCCAGTCTCCTCACTAGCACCTCAATGACTTTTCTGTAGCCAGGTGCCCAAAACTGAACACAGTACTCAAAGTAGGGCATCAACAGAGCTGAGCACAAGGGGACAATTACTTCCCTAGTCCTACTCAATACACTATTCTTAATACAGGCCAGGATGCTGTTGGCCTTCTTGGCAACCTGGGCACACTGCTGGGTCATATTCAGCTGGCTGTTAATCAACACCCTTGAGTTCTTCTCTGCCAAGCAACTTTCCAGCTGCTCCTCCCCAAACCTATAGCATGGCATGGGGTTATCATGACCCAAATGCAAGACCTGACACTTGGCTTTGTTGAACCTCATGCCACTGGCCTTGGCCCATCCTGTCTAGATTCCTCTGCAGGGTCTTCCTACCCTCAAGAAGATCAACACTCCTGCCTAACTTAGTGTCATTTGCAAACTTACTGAGGGTGCACTTGATCCCCTCTTCCAGGTCATTAGTAAAAATATTAAAGAGAACTGGGACCAGCACAGAGCCCTGAGGAACACCACCGGTGACTGGTTGCCAACTGGATTTAAACCCCATTCACTATCCCCACTGTGGGCCTGGCCTCCAGACAGTTTTTTACCCAGCAAAGTATACACCTGTCCAAGGCAAGAGCAGCCAGTTTCTCTAGGAGAATACTGTGGGAAATGGTGTCAAAATCTTTGCTAAAATAGAGAGACAACATTCATAGCTTTACCCTCATCCACTAAGTGGGTCATCTTATCATAGGAGATCAGGTTGGTCAAGAGGACCTGCCTTTCATGAACTCATGCTGACTGAGCCTGATAGAGTGTTATTCCTATGTGTGCCTCATAATGACAGTTAGGATGATTTGTTCCATAAACTTGATTCTGACCCTTGATGAATTCTTACATGTTGCTGTTATTTTTCTGTCTTCTGTTACAGGTTCTTGGGTTACTTCTCACATTTTCCACCCGTGACTCACTAGCTCAGGTCTGCAGAAGGATCCCATTCTTCTGAAATGTTCTCAGAACTTATAGAACTAAGAAGCTAACAGCAAGTTTTCCTGTTGGTTCAGTTATTTGGGTGCTATGCACTGCAGCCTGTTTTCACTCACAAGTAACATTTGAGCCACATCCACCTTTGTGTCATTTCTTTCCCAGTTTGCTCCATGAAAGCTCCTCTACCTCCCACAACAAGAAATAAAGTAGTATTTCAGTCTTTAATAACATTAAATAAATCTCCACCTATAGTCAAATCTTGCCAGAGGTGGTAATGGCAAACAGCCTACATGCTTTCCCACTAATATTTTTCTGCATTAAATAATTTTGGTGGGCACAAATTGGTTTTGTGTGTTTATACTTTTTTTTTTTGTTTTGCTTCACTCCATGCTCGTATGGAATGGTTTGGATTAAATGAGATCCCTGAGCTGCACTAAGAGCACTGAAGAGTCCCACATGTGCATCAGAGACACATCCCAAAGATCAAGGCCAAATGATAGGTCTTATTATTCCTCCTGTCAGGAATTTTCAAGAAACAAGCATTACAAATCCAATGAACTGCATTTGTCTTTTGGATAATTAAATGGACTTCTTCATTCTGTTAAAGCTTCAACTTGAGTAGCAAGACTAGTTCAAGCTGTCAGTTCATAGCAGGAAAAACACTTCTTTACAGGTTTGCAGGAGGTGGAAGATAGTTGAGACTCAATGTTAGGGATTTGTTGGAGGATTAATAAAGAAAGAGAAAGTAAATGTAAGACACTCACTTCAAAGCACTTATTTCAAGGGAAATGTTAAGGAGGAAAGACATTGCTGAGATAACATTAGCAAATAGCCCAAGCATAAATGACACAAATAGAAAATCTGACATGTGATTCACAAAGGAAAGGGATAGTGATGTGTCATGTATTAAGAGAAATGAGGATATAAAATTTCCCCCCAAAATAGGTCCACTAGGAAAACATTGTTTTGGAGAAGGAAAAAAGTCAATGCTGCTGATAAAATTTTGTTGAAGAAAAACATTTCAAATGCCTCCTCTTAATCACAATCAGATTTGTACATTTAAAATAGGCTACACTGGACCTACTATTCCTACCAAACAAAACGCTTTGCTTCTCAAAGTCTGTAATTTAAATCCAAAGTGCTAGGTTTAATGAAAAGTTTAGAATTACATGTACATGAAGTGGTTTAGGATGATCTTTCCATCTCTTTCCTATAAATCCCGAGACATCAGAGACTGGGCTGGTGTAGCACACTACTGCACTTCAAAAGGCAAAAGCCAAATTCCAGAACTGGCAGCCTACATCAGGCTGTTCCTGTGGTTTCCAACAGTCCCTCCAAACTGGGGTCACTCTGGAAAGCTGCTCCTTGTTACTTTTGCTTTCTCCCTGTTACTTTTGTTTTCTTAATCAGTTTGGTGTTTTTTAAATGCAGATGGATGGATTACACCTCTGCCTCACAACAGACATGAGGTATGTTGCTCTACTGATGAACAGCTGCTTACTGGGGATGTGCCAATCAGTGCTGAGAAACAAGTGGATGCCAACTTGCTAAAATATTCTGACTTGCTGGATAGATCCTGAGTCTCTGGCAGAGAGAGATACCTCCTATATGTCAAAAACTCAGTAAGAATGTACCGATAACTACTCAGCAGAAAAATTTTATGTTCCCTCTCACTCTTTGGGTTTGGTTTTTTTTTTTATGGATAATGAAATATAACTATCCAGCTAAAAATGTAATGTATAAAAGCTGGTATACTGTTTTGCTAACATTAAACAATTAATTATCCAGGATCAAAAGTGAAGCTAAGGAAAAGCAAACTAGTAGGTAGCTTAGATAAGCACGCGTTCTTATGAGATGTTGATGAACACACAGACTCCCCTCGTTAGAAGGTCTCTAAAACTTGTTTGGAAATAATCCTAAAAACCCCTCCAAGGTGCCCGGGGTAAGGAAGCTATGGATCTTAACAAGTGGGAGTCAGCTTCCTTTCCCCTGTCCCCATAATTTTAATATGCATGAGAGCTGATGGCATGTGGGACCAATCAATGAGAGAATGACAGCTGAGTAAAATTTCCCAGTAAAACAGTAAAGCTGTGGCCTAATTCAGTCACACCCTTTATAAGTCTGGGTCTGGGGTGCCCCTCACCCCATGGCCAGACCAATAGCATAATTTTCAGTTCATTTGCAGGCTGGATATTGTTGGTTGCAGACACAGGCAAATCTTTGAGAACTTCAGAAAAAAAAATCTCCAAATTTATAAACGGATTAAGAAATATAATCAGCAATTTTCAAAAATACTAATACAAATGTTTACAGGAAAAGTAAACACAGATCTTTTTAATCTTGTATTTTTAACAAAAATGCTCCATTCTCTCAGGGATAACTGAAGTAATGCTCACATGACCAAATATCCACATGCTTTGCTCTATGTTCATTTTCTGAGCATGCAATAGGTTTTGGCAAATTTTTGTTTAAAAGAATGGGGATTTGGAAACTCACCAAGATGAACTTCCCAAAGAAGATCCTTGGAGAAAATATGAGCCTGTCTATTGAAAATATTTCCACCCTCTGAAGTACTGCTGAAATAATTGTTAACTCTTTCAGAGCTGAAAAGGTGATCAATATTATTCAGATATTCTACACCCTCTTACTCAGAATATGGTTTTAAAAAAAAAAAAGAAGGTAATTTTATTCCCTATGTCACACATCTATTTACATTAAGTACAAAATAACTCCTCTACTGTGAATATAAGTTAGTATTATAACCCCAGACAATGCTGCAACTATTTATCAGTGAGACACTTAAGTTCTGTGCAGCACTTTCATGCATGTGCAAGTACCAGAAAATTCACGTGATTTCCTAAATCAAGACCTTTAACCAAAGAAAACTTAGTCTCTGCCTATTAGCCACCTTTGGGAAAATCTTTTATTGGCTAACTTTTATTACTTTGAAGCTAATTGCTAGGAGAATACAGTATGGATGTGCACAGTGAAACAGGCCACTTACTGTTTTCCCATAGTCCTTGGACCCTTGTGACTAAATGGTGAAAATTAAGGTGATTGTTTCAATTTTAAAAGCTGCCCTAGATGTTGTTAAACACCTATAGTTCATGTACATGCAATTAGCCATTTTATCATCATACATATTGGAAGGGTAAAGATAGTCATTCACACACAAGAGTATTAAGCAAGATCTTAAAATTATGAAAAGCAACACAGGAAAAAGTACTGTAAAACTCTGGGGATATCCAGGAACAGTCACAAACACATTACCAAACACACACTATTTAGAAATTTGTGGATAACTGTTTCAGTTACAAGCTGTAGCTAATATGGCAAATACACAAGAAAATGAAGAATTTTATACAGAGCAACGGTAGAGAGCACAAACACATGTATTTCTATCTGCTGCTCCTTATTTCCAGTGCATAAATTGTTTTAAGTAATATTACATGTTTGTTGGTTTTAAGGAAGAGAAGTGATACAACAGAAAAGCAACATGTGCCTAATTAAAACCAAACTGCTGCAGCCTAAAGCCTACAATAAGTATTTCATAAAAGCTCTACAACAAACAGATTAAGAGGGTTTTTTAAAAGCAGCTGGGTTTTGCTATTTGATTCCAAGAGTGCTGCATTTGAGTCCAATATCACGTTAATCTCAAAAGCATTCTTGAACTACTCAAAACCAGTGTTTTATCATGCTGTGTTGGTTTCCATCTGGATATAAAAAATTATGAAGAAAACCAGTTTGTAAAACGGATAGAACATAAGCTATTTTTGAGTACATCCATGCTCGCCTGGCACGGAAAAGGCTAGCTATCACACTCCTTTGAATTCATCATGTTTTAAATAATCAACATATCCTACCATTTTGTGTGAGTTTAGTGGAGCAGAGAAAGGACGTAATCCAGAAGGACTCTTTAGTGGTTTTTACTGCTTGGCTGTTGTTTCCTAGGAAAAGTCCCTTTGAAAAGGGGAGTTTGAGGTAGCGACCAGAATCCTGAAGGTTTGTGTTTTCTTCACACTGTGAAAAAAATAATTGGTTACAATAACCATACTGCATAAAATAAAGGACCAAATTCCTAAATTATCTGAGTTATTAGTCTCTGCCAATATTTGATGAATTTTCATTATTGCTGTTGCAACTTGGATCATAGCTTCGTCTCTGACACTGAATTCTAAGAAATTTGCACAGTTTATATCAAACAAATACCTAAAATCTAAAATTTTTCTGAGGGGCATATTAAATTCTCTGAACAAAGAGATACTTGTTAAATGTGGGAACAAAAATTCCAGGAAACAGAAATATCTCTAATAATGTGACACTGAGTAGATCTGCATAAGTGAGCTTGCTTGACTTCCCACCTTCAGTAATTCAGTTAAGAAGGTATCATGGGGTTCACTTTGTGTGTTTTAATTAAACTTAACTTTGTGAAATCCATTCTAAATACAATGTACTAGAATAGCAAGACTTTGTCAAATCAGTGCACCGGAACATATCCCTAGATTCATTTGCCATTTGTAACAAGAGATTAATATTAAACAATCAGCAATGGATATTTTAATTGTGACAAGACTGTAATTTATTTGGTAATGAATACGGACTTCCTCAAGCTAATGTTTCTGGGCATTTCAAGTATGTTGCAAAAAAATCACTGCAGCTAATGATTATTAATTCAAATTACCTTGTGTACAATGAGTTCATGGGTGCCATCTGGCAGAGTCCTCCCATTTTCCTGCATCAGGGGCACGAAAGAAAAGCCAAACAACTTCTTCTCACCCTTTTCTTTCGCTGAAATACATTTGTAAATAGCAGCACTTCAATTTAATATATATTTAGGCAAAATAAATGGATATAATACAACACAAGAAAGTACACTGGAAGCTATTTGCAGCTCATCAGACTAAGATTTTCTTAAATTTCTTTTCAGATTTGCCCATTGTCTCCTGTAATGATTTCTTTCATCTCACTGTAAATCAGAAACCAGCATTCTGGAATGAATTGGTATTTAGTAACAACAAATAATGGAAGCCACCAAATATGTAGTCTTTGCAATATATAGAATGCCAAGAAACTGAAATTAATTTGACCCAGCCAGCCCAACATGAAGAGAAAAGGGGTTTTATGACAACTATCCCGTATAATACTTACTGGTCTCCATTTTAGGTCAGCCTCGGGTTAGGCTACACTTTTGTTTTCAAATAAGGCATGTGCCTCAATAGATAAAAGTGAAGATGCCACTGTTCTTTACATGAATGTTGTACAGCAGATAAGCATCCAAGTTTGAACAGGTTAAGTTCAAATCCCAAAACTCATCTATCACCTAAACGTAAAGCAGACTACAAAACACTGAGATAACACAGATTTTGCCAAAGCCAATGAGTACAGATGCTGAACACTTTTGAAAACCAACCAAACATGTGTAGATATGACTTTTGAGTCTGGGTTTAGCACAGTTGGGGTGGTATAGGCAATCATAACAAAAATATCCCACTTGTACTGCATGGGAAAGATGGTGCAAAGATGCATCATCTGTTTGAAACATACCACTGCTGGGCTTCCTTTATTACTTCATAGCTTATAAAATAAATCTTAAAAAAGAAATCAATTTTCTTCCTATATTACCTGTTCCTTACATTTTGAAGTTTATAGACTATTTAGATTTTGGGTTCACAACTTACTGTGTGCCACTTTCCACATAGGCAGTCTAAATAATCAAATCTTGCCATATCTATATTACCAACAAGATCCAAACAAGTGTCAGTTTAATGTGCTAAGGAACAGGTGTCATTTTTGATAATTCATCGGGCAAATTCTAAATTTTCATTTTGAGTTTTCCTGAAATTCTCTTTATATTTGTAGCTGCAATGCTGTCTATTTATTGTATTTAATAAACCTAGACTGGTTTCTCCTGGTATTTAGGCTTTACCAAAGCAACTGAGTTCCACCAAGCAGAGCTACAAGCCTGAGAAGCCGTGTCATGAAAGCGTTACAGAGAAAGTCCATGCAGCTGTCTTTTTCCTGAGGTATTACAGAAACCCATGTGCCGAGACTGCAGCTGTAAGGGAACGGCCTAGCAGAAGTCATGAACAGCGCTTACTGGAACAGTGCCGGAATTCACAGCGGATGTGAGCTCCTCTGAATTTATCCACAGGAATGGGAAGTTTCAGCAGCTCAGCCCATCTGGGACCATTGTTATGATAAAGGACAAAGGAATGGTACTCGCTGGCTGGTGGCTCCCCGGAGCCGAATGAGATAAAATCCTGATGAAGAAAACAATATTGATTAACGAGATTGAGATTAAAGGCAGATTAGTCACTGGTCAAATGTCATCAAGGACTGTTCTTACAAAGGATACTGTTTCATATTTTCATTCATATTATAAATGCTACATGTGATGTAAGACTCGGCATCTTTAAGCCTACAAAAATAGTAGCATTTTGTTAATATTTGCTGATTAGGAAAAAAAAAAAAAGGCAAGAATCGCCTACACCAGTGAGAATCACAGTATTATAGAGGGGGGACCTGGGCGATCAGGAAGGCTCAGGCAACAAATGTGATAGAGTCCCATGACACAGCATGGTCCATCCAGTGTTATGCCTAAGCAACAAACAAGAATTTAACTGAGACAAGAAAGTTCAGGCTTAAGACCTTTAGTCCTCTGAAATAAGCCTGTAAACCTGCTGTTAGCAGTGATGTGTCAACAGCATGAAAAAAAGAAAAAGAAATCTAGATTCCCTAGTTAGGAAGCAGCAAAATATTGGTTGATTTTGCAACACCCATGATAGTGTCTCAATAGCAAAGTAGGCAAATGGATTTGTCTAAGTCCTGACATGGGCATACCTAGGGAAATGCAGAACATGCATTTCCTTTCAAATAAAAGGAAAATAAAAAGATGCTAAGTATGTATGGAAAACATTGAAGGTGAACAGAAAACATTTGGTACAGAAAAAACATCTGAGAAACTGTCATCTATTAATAGTTAATATATAAACCAGCATCTGTAAAATATCACTAGCAGCATGTAATCAAATCTGAAGAAGAAACATGCATCAAGGGCCTCGGATTTATTAAAATCAGACAGAAAATTGAAAGTGATCAAAATGTGTTTGGTTTCACATGAGGAAATTCCTACCTATTAAGAAGAATTATGATGAAATAAAATTCTCCAAAACTTGATCTTGCTTCAACATTTTCCAGCATCTTAATGGAATCATTAATTATTTGGTTGGCAATTATAGGTGTTTATCTGAATCACACAGTTTATCATAGAAATATAAACCAAAGATGTGCTCTATAGAGGTTTTAAGGAAACTAGAAATTCTTTGAATATCTAAAGACAGCAAAAGATAAACACAGACTTTCCAAAGAAATTTTGTAACCTTGAAACAATGCCAGTGATGATTTACATCTTAAAAAGTGTATAAAAATTAACTACAGCAAAGAAAAACATGCAGTGAAGATACCTTTAAAATTTGACCATTGCTGTCCACAACATGCATTGTCACTTCTACATTTCTGGCCACACTCTTCCCTCCTTTCTCAAATTCTCCTCTTTCTACAGTGATATATAAATCATTCCTCATTTCGCCTATTAAAAACAAAATGAAAAACCCACAAAGCATGTAAAAGTCAGCTCAACTTGATTACTTTTTGGTTTTAGTACTTTAGTAGACTTTCATCTTCTCTCCCAAATGAGGGGTAGTATCACACCCAAAATTTATCAGGATGTTCAGTTTAAATAAGGACAATTGTTTTCATAAACCAAGAAAACTGTCAAGGCTTCAATCTTTTTAAAAGCCCAAGAGATTATCTGTCATACTAAACCAACAACCTGGGCTTTCACTTATCTTATAGCTATTTTTGGTCTTTACAGTGGCATCTCCTGCTACACCTAAATTCGGGTCTGGATTTGTCCCATTTATTTCCTCTTTCAGACTAAGCAATATTAATGTTTTTTTGGGTGTTTTCATACATAATCTTTACATTTATCTGTTTAATGTCTACTTGAAGAACCAATTTCAACTTTTTTACATGTTCTCAAAAGAAAATGTATCACTTCGTAAAAGCAGAAAACAAGAGACTGGTGTTCCTTCCATTTGAAGGGCAGGCTTCTTACATTGCTAGCATTCAAATCTGTCTTTCTGATCTAAAAGATCTCAATGTATTTTACACTGACAGTGTGTTCCAAAGTTTTCTAGCAAAAGTTAGCCTAGTTAATTTATTTTTTGCCCGTTGGAAAGGCTTCTGACGAGTTAAAGTCTTCATCAACACATTCAAACTACAAATCCATGTTACATAGATGTACAAGTTATTAAATACTGCTAGCACGTTCAAATTCTTTGCATGTTCATACATTACCATGCTAGGTAGTCTGTCAGACCATAACCAGATCTTCTTGATGAGATCAATGGCAATTTTATTTTAGTTTCAGTTGACACAAATCACAAAGTTTATAGCTGATGAAAGGAATAAAGATTTTTTGGTAGTTGCAGGGGGAGCAGGGAGAGAAGCAGTACTGATGATGACTGGAGTAGCATTGTAAGGAAGTCCCTGTTTTATGGCAAGAAATCTTTCTAAAATGTGTAAACTAATCCAGCCCTGGACAAACATTATTAGAACTACTTGGAAGCAACTGAACTCCCCTTGTGAAATGGTAGAAAAAATAAAGGACAAATAGCATGATAATTAGGTACATCTTCTAAAATACTAATTTCTAGATTTTGTGGAAGAAGAAATTTAGAATATAAGCTTTCATCTATTGAAAAACTAATTTGGCATAATCGGAATATCCACTCTTAATAAAGTAGAATTTCACTGAGCACTGGTGAAACAAATTAGTATGACAGTCTTGTGTGTTTACTGGTGTACCACTTAGAAGTCAAACAAGATGGATATTTATACAGTGGGAAAAATTAACTATAAGATATATAACTGATAAATAATTAGTGCATCTTCCAATTTCTTGTTTCATTTTGATGCACAAGCACAATTTAACCTGCTTGAACCTTCCAGGATACTCTCATGTTTCATATCTCTATTTTTTTTTACTGAGTGCAACTCTCCAGTGATTTTTAAGTACCGGAAAGAATGATATTGCTACAAGTCTTCTAATATTTTTATAACATCATTCCATCACTTTATGCAAAATAATTGATTCCTCCAAACCACAATCTAAGCCACTGACAAATGAAAAATAAACCCACACACACACACACACAAAAAAGGTAAAATGCTACACCATCAAGCCCTCAAGAACCATGCCTATAAAAAGAGGGGGGAAAATCTGCAACTGCATTATTATTAATTATCTTTTGAAACAACCATGGACATAGACTGGAGTACAGCTACACAGAACAGAAACAAATACCAAGATTGTATTGACTTAGGAGTCCGTATGAAGCCAAGGATAAAAGAGCTGAAGTACTAATAAGCATATGAAATCATTGAATAAATCTCTGGTTCCCAGTGGGAACCAGGTTCAAAAATAAACAAAAGGTGGATTATTCAGGTAATGGATAGCAAGACTTGTAACCCTCCTCCCCACCCCCACCCCCCCCAAAAACAAACAAAACCCCATAAACAAACACAAAAATCCCACACAAAAACAAACAAACAAAAAAACCCGAAAAAGAAGGGCCACAAAAATGATCAAAGGGCTGGAGCACCTCTCCTATGAAGACAGACTGA
Source organism: Porphyrio hochstetteri (assembly GCA_020800305.1). Taxonomy (NCBI): domain Eukaryota; kingdom Metazoa; phylum Chordata; class Aves; order Gruiformes; family Rallidae; genus Porphyrio; species Porphyrio hochstetteri. The sequence continues at coordinate 39,875,305 of CM036905.1, forward strand.
GTTGTACTTGTTCAGCTCAGAGAAGAGAAGGCTCTGGGGGGATCTTATAGTGGCCTTCCAGTACCTGAAAGATGCCTATAAGAAAGCTGGGAAATGAGGGGATATACCAGTATGACATGGTAACAGTTTTAAACTAGAAAAGGGGAGATTTAGGTTGGACATTAGGAAAAAAATCTTCAATATGAGGGTGGTGGACCACTCTGCCGAGAGAGGTAGTGGGGGCCCCCTCCCCAAAGATATTCAAGGTCAGGCTTGATGGGGCTCTGAGCAACGTGATCTAGTGCAGATGTCCCTGCTTACTGCAGGGGGGTTGGACTAGATGACCTCTAAAGGTCCCTTCCAACCTTACACATTCTATGATTCTATGATTAAAAAAACCCACCAACAAACAAAAGCAACCCCAAAACAAACACTAAACTCAAGCCAAAACCTTTCCAAAGGATGCTGTTAATATAAGAAATGTGTAAGGGTTCAATGGGAGAAGGGAGAAGTCAGGAGAAAAATCCCCTAAAGGATATGAAACAGACCATCACAAGTACCTCGGGAAATCCCTTGAGCTGAAAATAGCTGGAGGCTGGGAGAGCATCAGGGGGTAATTACTATACATGCATATATGCATGCTCAGTTCTTAACTCTTCCTCCTTAAGTGTCCGTTTACCTCACTGTAGATAGACTCTTGGTCTGAATCAGTAATACTGTTCTTACAATTACTCAGATCCTAAAATTGCTCTTAAAACCACTAGATCCTGATTCTTTCCCCCTTGCAGCAATATTTTATCATAAAAGTTTTAGAAGCCAGTACAGCATAGCTACCAAAGAGCATGCGATATACTGGGTCCTTACTTAGCATATGTTTGTACTGGGATGGGCTCTAGTTGGTGCTGGCAGTTGGGCTCTTAAGAGAGTCATACGTTCCAGAAAAATGACAAACACACTGTAATCAAAGAGACAAGCTTTGCTATACAACTGATTTTAGCTAACAACTTGTTACAGCAATTTCTCTTTGAAGAGTAACTTGAATCCTATGTGCATTTGTGCTACATTCAGTCATTTTATTTATGAGCAAGGAATTATTTCCATTTTCCACAGGATCTTTACATAAACATAACCAAATAAGCATTTCCACCAAAAATTTCATGACCTAGACCAGGTGAAACTCAGTGAAAACCTTATTTTTTTCCCCCTTTTTAAACAGAGTAAAACATACAGGATTTAAATGAAAAGGACAGTGGAAGATGTTGCCCAGGGAAACTGTGGCTGCCCCCTCCCTGGCAGTGTTCAAGGCCAGGTTGGATGAGGTTTTGGGCAGCCTGGTCTAGCAGAGGGTGTCCCTGTCCATGGGGAGGGGCAGGGGTGATGATCTTTAAATATGATATTTAAAGGTACTTTTCAACCCAAACCATTCTACGCATCTATGAAGAAAAAAAAAAAGCATTTCTAAAGGAAGTAATTAAGCATTTCTTCTTAATGACAGTCACTTTCAAAAGCGATGTCTGCATTTTAAGGTTTTTTAAAAAATCCAAACATATTAAGTTTTACCCTTTTAATTGCCAGAAGAAATCAAATCAGAGACAGAAAAAGAGAGGAGTAGAAAATACTTTCACAAATACTGCCCTGTTCTCTTCTTACAGAACCTTGGCAGGGGTTTAATCAGTGTCATGAGAGGACAGTTCATATGAACTTTGTCCTGGTCTACATCCATTCAGGAAGATCTGCTCCGTTTTCAATGTCTCAAAGCAAATCAAGACATGTAGGTCACATTATTAAAAGAAATGCCAGATTTTCTCCATTATCATGCAAGGCAAATTAAATCCAAGAGGATACTAAGTCTCTCACGCTCTATAAAGAATAACGATGTTTTATATGGAAGGGAAATAACTGAAATAGACTGGAAAATTAATCAGAAAGAACGTAAAGTACAGTATATATCAGGCAGATATAACAGCAGGTTCCTTTTCTCAAAGTATGTGACCTACCTGACATTTTCTAATCTTTACAAAAATACCATGTTTGGTTTAAATTTGCCCTTGTGTCTGGATGTGCACTCAACACATACTTCACTCACATATTTCACTTATGGTTTCAAAAAAGATTACTACTGGCAGGCAAAACATAGGAAAACCAACTATATTTGACTTACACAGTTCAGATAAATACACTGGAGTGTTAAGAACTTAAATCCATGCTCCTAACAATTCTTTAGCACAGTATTTGTATGAACATATCACGAGTAAAGGCTCTTATGATCAAAAAGTTTACAACAGGGTTGTAAAAAATCAAGCAGAAAGCCTTATCAGAACATTGCTGGCTGGAAAAATGAAAATAAATTTGGAAAGCAAACTTCACTCTGGAAAGGATAAAGGAAAGAAAATTATAAAAGAGCTTAGACAAATATATTTGAATCCAAATTTAGAAAATTATTACACTCTCAATATATTGCTCTGGGGATATCTTAATCATTTTAACTTCCTCAATGTAGAAATCCCACTGCTTCAATCTTTAACAGAAATTCCCTAAAATCTGAGATTGCCTGTATGAAACTAAGGGCATTCTTTTGCCACCCCTCTCCCAGTAAAAACCAATTCCAACTTCCTCTATAAAGTATTTATCCTCCCTTTAGCTGAGCTTTTAATTTATGGCAATGGCTATTACACAATTGCCTGTAAGAATACGCACCAGTTTTCTGGGGGATCTTTGCCTTAACCAGTATATCAGAAAGACAATTCTGACAGATTAAATCATCTTGTTTTCACTTAAGACAGACAATTACAGCCATAAATAGCACTGAAAGGGAAAGTCCTGCTCAATATGTGAGTCTTGAGGTAGACTGTGATGAGTACAAATGGTATCTCAGCTAAAGTATCTGCACAACTCAAATCTCTCTGAAGTATATGTTTACTGAGTTTTTAAAGTCTCATATTTAATCAAATGTAAGGAATTTAGAGAAACAAGAGGCACATCTTAGTACAGTACATCAGTTCATAATTACTGGTTGAAGACATGCCTATAGGATTGAATCTCAATCAGATATGATGAGTCTTTAAACATGATAAAAAAAGCAACAGACTTATTCCAGCTTATATCCATATTGAGAAATACGAAGTTCTCCTCTCTAACTCTGTTTCAGTGAAAACATCCAATGGTTATTTTCAGCATGAAGCTTGGTACAGGAACAAGTAAAACCAATATCAAAAATAATGCTCAACTTTAAGGTGATAAATTTTCCTCTACCTGTAATGAAGTTGTGTGGCATAAAAGATCTAGAACATTTGAAAGTGTTATAAGGAAAAAAAAAAAAAAGAGGGAGTCTGTTCTTATGGAGCATCGCTATCCTCTGACTCCTGTTGTGACAGTTCCTTTAAGCTTTCTGAATTCACCAGGGCTTCTGGCCTGTGCAATGAACATGTGGATGTCAACATCCAGTTAGTAACACTGTTGGTCATTATAAGGTCAAACCCCATTATAAAAGTCAGCTTCGTCTAGGACTGACATACAGTTTTCCGGGTAAGAAAAGACTATAGAATGCTGAACCACACACACTGAGATTATTAAACACGTTTTGTAAAGCTAAATCACTTTGGTCTCCTTAGATGCAAAGGGCACTTCCAGATACATGGGTTATGGTCTGAGTGAACAAAAGCTGGAGAAAAGCAAATTAAAGCAGCGATGTGTTGTAGTTGGGTGCTACCTGAACCATTTCACTGCTTAAAAAGCTGCTTCTCTTGGCGCAGCTACTGTCTAGCCACTACCCCAATAAAATGAAGTTAGCATATTACAAGCAACCATAAGGCAGAAGGTTGTTGTAGGTGTGATGTGAGATGACAAAAAACAAAGAGGGAAAAAAACATTGATGTTGGTCCTCATGAGAGTAGGAAATAATAAGCTATCTCTTAGAAGAATGGAAGAACTGTGAAGATCAAAGAGTGTATCTAGGGAAGCTGTTCTTACTTCAGACAATAATGTAGTGAGTTGAAAAAGAGTGTCAATATATTCCGTCCTAATTACAGAAGTGACCCATTAACCCCAACACTTTGGCACTACTTAGTTAGCACGCTATTATTCAACGTATTTGGCTAATCAAAATCAGATTTTTAAATATTAAAAGCCAAAGACTGAATCGCTCCCGCTAAGCTTCTACTTTGAAGTGAGGGCTAGAGCTATGTGGAAACGGAAGTTCCATAGAATTTAACAAAAAAAAAAAAACCTGTAAAGCTGCAGTGATGTGGATCATTATGCAGCGTTAACTTCCCTGTGCATCACAACCGTTAAGTGCTTATTCCGCAGGGACATTTACTCCATAAGCCAATTTAACTGTATGTGAAAAGCGCTGAATTGAAATGTCTGGGCTGCTAAATCAAAATGTGTGTAGCACAGCATCGGCAGTACCTGCCTCTTCATACAGTCCTGACAATATGTTTCAGCTTTGACTGGGCAAAAATATCTTGAAAGCACTATTTATAGCCTAAGAGAAGAAAAACTCCAAACTCTTGTTGCCCCAGATGTAGGTGCTAACCAGGTACACTACAGCTCAAATGTCCAACCCAAGAGCTGAATAAGCTTCATGAGTTCAACTAGCAACAAACTGTCCAAGGGCTGAATGGGAGTGGAGGACAGAGACCTGATCAGCATCAATTACATGAAAGAAGCAATTACAAGGAGCAGGAGGAAAGGCCAATTAAAGTTGCAAAACAACCACAAGACAGATTGCTGGAGGACACACTTAGCTAATGGAGGTCAGTCTTCCTGAGCTTGCCAACTATAAACCACAAATTTTAAATAACCAGTAAAGAGAAAAGAGCCAGGAGTGATTTGCAGGTTGGAGATGACAACGGATGCTCAGGGGTCCTATTATCTCTGCCATGCAGTTCATTATCGGTTGGCTCTGCAGGCTTCTTTCCCTTCACAGGCAGGGGGCTGCATCATTCCTATTCAGGACCTACACACAAGTGCTGGTCTGCTGCTGCGCACAGGGTGTCCTCCCAGCTATAGGACCTGCATGCCAGCTGTCCCCACCTCACAGAGACTTGAATGCTCCCATTGAACCTCAGGGGACGGGGGCAACACAGGTAATCAGCAGCAAGGAGAAGGTCAGATCAGGACAAACGTCAGAACATTTGTGTTAATGTTTTGTTTGTTCTTTTATTTTTCTAGAAACATTTGTACCTAAGTGTCAAAGTAATGATCCTTCATCACAGAACTGTTTTTAAACTTACACCGAGGAAGCTGTGAGTTACAACTGCAACACAGATGATATAACAAGGCTTTTCTCATATTCCAACCACATTTAGAGCTGCAGAGTTTCTTGTAGCATATTAATATGGAACAAGGTTTTCAAGCTGAAGATAGCTGTCAAAGATCAAAGGTAGCTGTCTTTGTTAGAAAGAAAAGTGAATTTAGTTTGCCAGCTATGCTCAAAAAGCCTTCTAGTGAAATAAATTCCAAATTGATTATTTAGTACTGTAACAAAACACAGCGTGATTGTATTTGAACAAGACAGCATCTCTGATAGTTATAGCTTTCAGTGTGCAAATCTAAACTGTCCTGACAGCAGCCACTAATTTAAAAATAATTACACAGAACTCACTAGGAGCTTTTGTTAGGAACTGCTTTTTTGAAAGCTTTGCTCAGAATTATAGGTCCTTTAGAACCATGAATTGAAAAGGAGCAGAAAACATTATTTTGTTTAGAGAAAGTTCCTGTTCATTTACATGTCTGTAAAATACAAGCTAATGAGTTGCTTTGTTTTATACTCTAAACATGACTAGAACAGCTCTTAAAACAATTTCAGTTGTAGGGACTGAAAATCTCTGGATGTGGCACAGACAAAATAGTATTATCAGGGATGTAAATCCTGTAAACGCAAAATGGTTTAGAAAAAAAGCTCCTTAGAATACTTCATAGAACAGGGCAAGAGCTGTGTAAATACTGTCAGTGGGAGGATCTGAAAGAAACACATAGAAGACAATTTTAACTTGATGAGAGGGCTAATGACCCTTCATACACCTTGCCTCCTACCCTCCAAGTCAATCCTTTTAGTGGCTAGAATATTTTACAATGTAACTATCCATGCTGATATACTGAAAATAAGAAGAAAAGCTGGAAGATAAAAGACAAGGGCAGGTGTCCTAGTTTTGACTGGGATAGAGTTAATTTTCTTTCTAGTAGCTGGTGTAGTGCTGTGTTTTGGATCTGGAACAATGTTGATAATAGCAACAACTGAAAAAACCAGCGTAAGTAGCATTTACACTGTCAAGGACTTTTCAAGCTCATGCTCTGCTTGCAAGAAAGCTGGAATTGCACAAGAAAGAACCACACACTCAGCTTGATGTCATCTGCAAGTCTGCTGAGAATGCACCTGATCCCACTGTTTGTCATTGACAAAGATATTAAATAGTGCTGGTCCCAGTATGGATGCCTGAAGGGCATCACTCGTCACTGATCTCTATCCAGCTATCGACACTGAGCTGTTGGCCACTACACTCTGGATGTGATCATCCAACCAATTCCTTATCCACCAGACAGTCCATCCATCAAATCCATCTCTCCCATTTAAAATGAGGATGTTGTGAGGGGTGATGTCAAAGGCCTCACAGAACTCTGTACCTCTTTCCTTGCCCACTGATACAATCAATCCATCATAGAAGGCCACTATGGATTTGCCCTCGGTTAAGCCATGCCAGCTGTCTTGAATCATCTCCCTGTTTCACACGTGCCTTAGCATAGCTTCTAGAAGGATCTATTCCATAATCTTCCTGACACAGATGAGGTTGACAGGTGAGTAGTTCCAATGGTTTTCTTTTCTATTCTTTTTAAAAATAGATGTTTCCCTTACTTCCAGTCACCAGGGTTTTCACCTGACTGCCATGACTCTTCAAATATCACGGAGTGTGTCTTGGCTGTTGCACCAGCCAGTTCCCTCAAGCCTCTGGGATGCACCTTTTCATGTCCAAGACACTTATGCTCAGGTTCCTCAGGTGTTCTCAAACTTGAGTTTTTTCTTACAGAAGAAGAGAGACTTTGCTTCCCCATGTCCCAGCCTAGAGGTTCATCCACTCAAGAGGTGTCAAAGAGGGATTGCCAGTGAAGGCTGAGGCAAAAAAAGTTGTTGAGTAACTCAGCTGCCTTCTTATCTGTTGTTACCAGTTTGCCAGTTGCGTTCACCACGGGGGTATATACTTGCTTTGAAGTTCCTTTGCTGACTGACCTATCTATCGAAGCTCTTGTTCTTCTTTGCATCCCTTGCCAAGTTCATCTCCAGCTGTTCCTTGGCCTTCCTGACCCCATCTCTACACAACCAGGCAAGTATCTTTATAATCTTCCCAGGATATCTGTCCCTGTTTCTACTGCCTGTACATTTCCTTCTTGCCCTCTAGTATGACCAGAAGGTGTCAATTCAGGCATGCCAGTCTCTTGCCATTCCTTCCTGATTTCTTAGACATGATCCAGAGGTGTATTTGATTTTTAAAAAAGCCAACTAAGCAATCTGGCATCATTTGTGAAAAATCATAGTAACAGGAGGATGTTATACTTCTGGGATCATCCTTAAGGAGATCAGCTCAGGAAGATACAGGCACACTGCATTTCACAAAGAATTTCATCACTGTACGAAGTGAAATCCTGTTATTGCAATAATTTATTTTTTGTTTTGCATTGTAGAAGATACCAGAAGAGTGGCTGGCTGCTTATCAGTGAATGGATTCACCACTTTCAAGAAACAGGGTAAAACTCATTAACATGCTTGAAGCTGCCAGTAAACACATGTCAGATGTAAAGACTGTGACAACCACCAGTCAGCTGTCTGCTCAGTGCTTTCTCCCCCTATCACAATACCTCGACTTCATTACTGTGGCAAAGAACAATTCTGTTATTTGCAAGAAGCTTTTGAATAGACTCACAATAATTACATGACTCAAGTGGAGAAAATGCTCTCTGTGATTAAACAAACACATACGAAGAAAAGGTCTGAGATTGGGACCTTCTGGGTGATACTTAATGAAAAATGATTTGGGGCGGGGTGTGCATCTGCATTTAAGTATATGACAGGGGGGTGGCAGAAGGAAGTAAGCCCATTTCTATTATTTATATACTGCTAGCTAGTTTTTATATTGTTACTGATATTCTTGTTGATACGAGGCAAACATTAGAACAACTCTGCATGTGATAGAATTCCAAGAGCATTGGTGACTTTGGTAAAACTACTACCTTTTTACTATTGGATTAACTAAGCTTTGGCATTTAAATCAAAGGCAAAGACGAATAAATGGATTCCTTTTCTCAGTTACCCTACTGTCCTGTTTCAACAGAACATTATCCACATTTGCAGCTTTACTACAGAAACTCTCAACAAGCCCTAAGAAACATTCACCAGAAAACAGCTGATTAAGCAAGTGAAATGCCTCTGATGAGGGATTCTCAAACTGTAATACGTCAAGATTTCAAACAGATTGTAAATCTACAACGTAAGACCCTCATTGTGCTGTGAGGGTTTTTTTTTTTTTGTTCTTCCTTTTAGCAATGTGATGTAAAACAAGTTGCTTTGAACAAGTGGAGAATAAAAGATCTACACGCTTTTTCAACAGAAAACTTTGACCTGTTGGTTTTGTATCACTATGATATAAAGAAAATATTTCCAATAGACTTTGAAAGACCAATTATTTTTACAGAGCTAAAGCATTCGTTTGTTTGCTAGTGCTCCTTACCTGCTTTATTGAAGATAGACTTCCAAGCCATAGCTGTCCTTGTATACACTTCCCATATATACTTATTCTATGCTCAAAAGAAACCCAGCTGACTCTTCCAAATAACATAACCTGCAGAAGACCCTTTTCCTTGTTCTTCACTTACAGGGACTTTAAATCAAGTAAAGTCCAATTTAATTCTGGCTTTTCTTCCCTTTCCATAGTTCCAGTCTATCTTTCCTTCAGTTCCTAATGAACCAATAAGACAGAGGAGATGGGAAGGAGAAGGAAAACAGCATAGAAGTTCCTTACACTAGTCTAAGTATGTAGTCATGTATTAGTATCTTTTTATCCAGTGGCTTGTAGGAATAGTAAGTCTTTTGGTAGATAGGATCAAAGCTTTATAAAAGTATTAAAATAGGATTTGTAAAGCAGAGGATATTCCCCATAGAGTATTACAGTCTCATGAAAGGTCAAAATTCAGGGTGTCTTTACTCCCCAATATTGCTTAAACATATTTTGTGTAACTAACATATGCAGGCAATATTACTTTCAGTAATTAAAAATGCGTATTTATGGATTCCTGGAAATCAGAACAGCAAACAACAGCAGCTGTTAAATTTAGGCTGGCTGTACTCTGTACAGGATAAAGAAGATTGGAAAAATTCATATATCACTGCTCGTGGGAGAAAAATGCTTAAGTATGTCAGACAGATTTGTTTTCCTAGAATTAACAGCTCTTTACTAAGTCCAAGCTCACTGACAGATACAGACACTTACCATAATGAAGAGAACAGATTCCATAGCTTTCTTTACATTTTTGTTCTGCAGACTCTTATTCTAAGCTTTGAAAGAGGGAATATGCTTCTAGTCAAATCAAATCATTGAAAAATGCATGTTATCACAAGGACAGCATTTTGTGAGATCATTTGTATAAAAAGACAAAGATTCTAGTTCTAGTTTCCTTTTAAAAGCTTCTGAAAATAGAAAGTAAGGATGGAGAGCATGTACTTGCACATGAAAAGAATAAAAGAACTTTTAATAATCTAGGTGAAGGAGTGATGAGTACATTCAATAGCTTTCAAAGACAGGATTCTGACAAGATTTAGCTGGACAGCTAAAGGACATCTAATGAAGTTAAAAGATGAACAATGCAGATACAATGGCAAAAAGCCTAAGTTATTTTTCCTAAATAAAGCATATGAAATATTAATGTAGGAAACTTAAAAGCACTGCAACATCCTGGGCAGCTCCTTCTATCTGATGAATGAGCAGAAACTGAAGAAAAACCAAACAAAAAACAAAACAGAACAACATGCAATTTTTATTGGTCGACAAAGTAGTTTGAAAGTATGAAAATTTCCTTCCAGAAATTAATGCTGCAGCTTCATGTAGAGTCTTTACTCATGTTATTTGCAAAATTACATGGAAAGATTAGAAAAGGACCAAAAAATTCAGAGTGAAGCATCACAAACCAAGAACATTGCAGTCAGGACTGACTAGGTGAACTATAGAGGCCCTCTAAGCTTATGTACAAGGAAAACAATGGTCAATGTAAGACCACTGTACTGACTCAGCAATTACTTAACCTTTTCTAATATCATAAGAGTTTAATAATTTGGATAGGCAGAAAGAAATATAAACTCTGATCTTAACTCACAGCAAGCCGTGGTCAGATCTCAGCACTGGTAAAATGCCACCAGTTCAGATCTTAAGCTGACAAAGCCTGTCTATAGCTCTCTGATAACCACCTATGAAAATCTATCGAGATGTCAGCCAAAGGGTCAATCGTTTATCCATTGCAGTACATTTTATGGACCTTTGGAGGTGAACTGCTGTCCTCTATAAGACACAGGGCCTTTACATATTGTATCTATAGCAGTTTTAAATAAAAATAATCTTTGACATTATAAGCAAAGACACAGAGAGTAAGTTTGTAGGTAAAGTTCCAGGACATAAGGGTTGGATCTGAGTTGCTTAGTGAAAACAGGATTCTACGGAAAGATGTGAGGTTATTTGATGTGCTACCATCTTGTGCTGAATGGGTCTTTGCCTTGAATGTACCAGTCATGACTAACAGAATTAGCACTGTTAAGGACAGTATAGCTTAACTAAAGTAAAGCAAATGCAGTTCTGGTCTGATAAGCACAAGAAAAGACAACGTGCAACTATATGGATGCTTACAACACAACAATTTAGAGCCAGTACAACTGGCAGCCCTAGAGTCCTCCAGTAAGTGCCCATTTAGACAACCAGCTGTGCTAGGGTTTATTTCAATGATAAAACCCCCAGGCAACACACAGTAATGATCAGGCTTTTTTATGGAATTGGGTATCTTCCACAAAGAAGCAAAATAATACCTGTGTGTATACACGCCAGAACACACACGAGAATAAGCAGCACTCAGGTTGTGCAGATGCTCTAAGTCAAATTTGGAAACAGATTCCATGGGAAGTTCACGACATAAACCAGCAAAAACAGCAGGTAAAAATATGTAAAAAAATACAAAATGGCTTTCACATTCCCTCACCTATTATGTACGTTAATCTAACATAAAGCACTGCTCAAAAAGTATAGTATGGTTATAAATATCAAATGCCAAACTTTATATACTAATTAATGATCTGTTTGCCCTTTCAGGAAATGGTGAGCACAAATTCAGAGGGTAAACACAGCTGTCCTTCGATGCAGTACAAAGCTTTCCAAACATATTGGCTTGTGCATCTGCAGACTGCACCAGGATGCTGGAAATGACTTTACTAGCGGTTGCCCAGAGTCTGCCCTGAAATCCTGGTTAAACCTAGAAAATGCAGGTTGATTATACTCACAGGATCACACTTTCACTGCCTGTCCTTCTTCTGTCAGCTGGAATAAACTGAGTTATTTATTTCACAGTCTTTTTGAATCTATATATTTTATTTCTTAAAACTTAGGACATCTACTTAATTTCCTAAAACACTTGGAGTTCTTCATTAAGAAAAAAAAAAAGGAAAAAAAAACCCATTCTGTGGCTTCACCATCCCAGGCTCCAGTGACATAAAAAGTATTGCTTTATAAAAACATGCATTATTATTAGCAACAAAATTCTAGTTTGGCACGTCTGCTGATCCTAGTTACTTTTAATGGAAAAAACTTCCGAAGAGAAAAGGATTGATCTGATGAAAAATGAAGGTCAGAAAGAGTTTAAATACACCAGAATAGGAAAGAGACTTAAAATATGGCATTTATAAAAGAGACACTGTAGTTTAACAGCATGAAGTATTTCTTATTGAATAATTCAAGAGAGTCTGGTTCAGAACCCTAACCTAAGTTCTAATTAGTCCCAGCAACATACTTACTTTCAACAAAAATATAAAATAAGATCTAATTAATGACCATTTCCAGTGGCAAAAGATGAAGTTCTCTAATTTATCTCTGAAAATGAGGCACTAGAAGAGAAATAAAATGAAAGGGGAGCTTTAAAACAAAAAAAGTGTTTCAAAGGCTAGGTTCCTGTGGGCATTTCAGTGCCTGGGGCACACTGCTCTGGTTAGCCCTTGGAACTTGTCATTGCAAAAGAAAGGTGATTATTTCTCTTCAGGAGAAGTCTCTTCTATGCCAGTAAACACAGCTTACAAGTTGTATATTGCTAAATTGAGGTCTACATACATTTGGCCTGAGAAAGCAATGCACCACAACCCATTTTTTTTTTAAACTAAAAAAGGGGCAAACTGGCTGTGCCTAATTCTTTGAAACCAAGTCAAGAAACTCCTCCAGCAGCTCATCACACAGTACTCTAATATGTTTTCTGCAGTTTAGAACATCACACTATTTTGCAATTGTAAAGAGAGGGGATACAAGAGCTATTTATAGAATTTAGAAAATTTGATAGCATAGAGCAGAAGGTCACTAAATCATAGATAAATGGAGAAAGGTGTCTTAAGGGGAGCTATGCTGTGCTCAATGAAAATGCTTCCACTGTTACCAGCCATATAATCTACAATACTTATTTGATTCAATAATTAATTCCATTCAACATCCATATATAATTTACCTTCAAATTAAATGGCACCTAACTCATGGATTTTATTGTTTTGAACACTGCAGTCATACCAGCAGAGTATTTTTATAATAATGCTCAAACAGTTTTATCAACTTGTGTTCTGTGCATGTTTAAGTGATTAGCAGCACTGATCAAGGGTGCAGGACAGATGTTTAATTGGCAGTAAGAACACAACAGTGAATTCTGAGTTGTCAAGTTTCAGGCAGAGTTCAAGAGAAATACATGCCCACAGCTAAAGCTGAGTCTCATTACTGAGTATTAAATGCCTATTTAAGGCCTCCTTGATTAGTGAAGTATTGAAGCTTATTTATTCTTGCCTCAGAACCTTAGTTTACTTCTGATTTAGGTATACAAGAATGCAAAGACAGATTTTTATAAGGAGGAGGTAGCTTCTACTAAAAATCTGCAAGTCACGAGGATGAGTTATATTTGGGACCGTCAAGGCAGTGCGTGTAGACTCAGCTGAAACTAAGATGTGAGCTCTTGCCCACAACGTTTCTCAGCAACAGCACAACACCATAATCATGTCCAACTAGTCTGCTTGCAAGCATGCTTGTCCTCTAAAGAGACATTTGCCTTCTAATTTCCAGCAACCCATTATTTGATTGGGGTTTTTAAAATTAATTTCAAGGATGCAACTACAGATATAACTATCATCTTCTTTCTCCTTCACATCCATATTGGCACAATCTTTCTGTCTTTCCTAGCATCTGTTTAACCATTTGATATTTTGTCATACAATATAATCAAACTACAATTTCTACATCCCTATTACCACCCATTTCCAGTATCTTCATTTCCAGTATTTGAGATGCAAACCTGGTGAAACCAGCAGCTGTACAGTGTCAGTGAAATTCTGTGAATCCTTATTTAGAAAGCTACCAGATCCCAAGAACATAACGTTCTGCTGGTTTTCTCTGCATAGAGCTCAGTAGTCTTGCAGTCAGTCACCTTCACTTCTGTTCACTAAAGTGGGGTTCCATCTCTCAAAAAAGGCTGCTATTGCTGTATGCCCTTTTGACATTGAGATAGTAACTATACAATGTATATATAGTGCAGGGGGGCCACTGGGACAGATCTCTTCTACCTATCTGAAAAAAATAACACAAAAGGGTCTTTAAAAGTTTAAGAAGTTTTAGAATATAGTATTTATTTGGAAAGCTGCTGAAAACTAAGTAATTTCTCATTCATTCTTTCTTTTGCCACTTATTAAGAATTTTTTCTTTTTAACTTACCAGGCATTATAATATTGGAAAAACCTAGTTTCCTTGTAATGGATACTCCATGGGTGAACATGGATGTATACTCCCTCCTAATTTGTTCTATGTCTCCATGAAGCAACTGAAGAGAAACTGCCAGACCTGAAAATGAAGAAAAAAAAACCATGGAAAAATAAGACATTCAAACATTATGGTCACCTTTTTAAAAATACTGTACACTTGCAATTACATATGCATTGCTGACAAATCAGAAAATGCAGAGGAAGTCAAATACCACCAAGTCAGCCCACCTCAATTTATTTTATGTATTTGAGAGGGGTACCCACATCCAGAATTCAATAAATACCCAAAAACAACTGCCCATGAAAAAGCACCAGGAAATTATAACACACATGCAACAGAACTACAATGACATGTTGGATCAAAATTATCTCAGTAGGGATGGACTGAGGCCTTAACTGGGAAAAGAATTAGAAAAATGTATATTCAGAGTAACATCAATCAGTATTATTTTCTACCACTTCCTTCAACACAATGCTGCCATCATTGGCACGCAAGAAAAGGTGCAAAAACAGTGGTTCCTATTTATGGGAGAAACATGGAAATGTCACTACAGTGCATTATTTTACTTGAGACAAAGTTACACAATTTATTAATCCAAAATCCTAAAAAGCAAACTCTAATAAACAATATAGCATAAACAGTATCTTTTATTTAGGCACGGTAATTTAATACTGACTGGAATTACAGCTTTTTTCCTATATTCACCAGATTTAATCAATCACACTCTTTCCTATGTTTGCTATAAGACATCCAGAATACAAAGGTGAACCTCCTCTAGAACCATACAAAGAAAAATAACTTCACCTACTGTATCAGCAGGATACAAACAAATTGGAAAGACTATACTTCATATTACAGCTGAGTAACAAAAGCAACAGGCATGCCTTTTGGTTATTTCAAACATAATCACTGAGGTAGCTTTACAGCTTGTAAAGATTAATCTTTCCTGACCTTCAACATTACTACAGCGTATCACATGTCAACACACAGAGTGAGGAGAAGATAAGCGCAAACTCTTTGCATACACGGAGCAACTTGAGATAAACAGACAACTCCGAGTCATAACTAACTTTAGATTAAACTTAAGTAGATAACATGTGCACACAGACTGAACAACAAGGTCATCGGTCCTTTGGGCTTCGGAAGAAATTTCCCCTACAACCATGTTACTATTTGACTGAATAAATTTACTTGAAGTTTGACAGTTCTTAAATCAGAGCTTGAAAAATCTGTACTAAGTGCTGCCAGTCCAGGATACTACACTAAAGAGATCAGAGATCTAATTAGCATGACAACTTCCATCTTTTTTCCTCTTAACTACACTTACATTTTATTATTTTGGGATCTCAGGAGAATGTAATAGTCTGACCAGACTTTCATTCTCTCATGAAAAACAGATCACCTCCACTTCTGCAACTGACTACATAAATAAACTTTACAGGGAAAAACATTCAGTAAAGTTTGTTCTATTTTTAGGACTGTATCTAATGCCAAGAACGTTAATTATTTTGGTCATGGAAATTGGTTCTGCAGTTATCCAGTTAACTTTTAGGAGATAGTGAGAGTTAGTATTGGTTTAGATGAGAAAAGAAACCTCACTGTGGCTAGCTAATGGTACAAGAGGTTGGTGAGAAGTCATAGAGGCAACATTCAGACTGTTAGGGCAGGTGAGCAGATTTGCATTGCTAGATAGGAAGAACTAGGCTGGATATATAGATATTTAGCCCACTTCCAATCTTCCTTCTTTCTTTTATATTTTAAGAAACTGTTACACATACATATGCATATTCATAACCTCATATGCCCCTCTTGCACTGTTTCCTTGGAAACCTAAAAAAAAACCCCATTTGCCATTGTTCCAGATCACATCAATCACAACAGCATTAATCAGATATTGTACACCGCCTGGCGTTGAGCAAAGTTATTGTGCTTTATAAACAAAAGCTGAAGACCTCAAATACAATTAGTACTACAGCTTTCTTCGGTTACAAATTTCACAGATTTCCTTGCAGAATTTTATTTAGCTCAAAAATGAGATAAGTGTCAAAAAGACCTCATAATCACAGAATCACAGAATCACAGAATTGTAGGGGTTGGAAGGGACCTCGAGAGATCATCGGGTCCAACCCCCCTGCCAAAGCAGGCTCCCTAGCTCATATTGCTCAGATAGGCGTCCAGGCGGGTCTTGAATATCTCCAGTGAAGGAGACTCCACCACCTCCCTGGGCAGCCTATTCCAGTGCTCAGTCACCCTCACTGTGAAAAAGTTCTTCCGCATGTTGGTGCGGAACTTCCTATGCTCCAACTTGCAGCCATTGCCCCTTGTCCTATCCCCACAGACCACTGAAAAGGGGCTGGCTGATTCCCCCTGCATCCCCTGCTTCAGATAATTATAAACTTTGATTAGGTCCCCCCTTAGTCTTCTCTTCTCAAGGCTGAACAGTCCCAGCTTACTCAGCCTTTCCTCATAGGGGAGATGCTCTAGGCCCTTAATCATCCTCGTAGCCCTTCTTTGGACTCTTTCCAGGAGATCCCTGTCCTTTTTATACCAAGGAGCCCAGAACTGGACACAATACTCCAGGTGGGGCCTGACCAGGGCAGAGTAGAGAGGGAGGATCACCTCCTTTGACCTGCTGGCTACACTCCTCCTGATGCATCCCAGGATCCCATTGGCTCTCTTGGCCACCGAGGCACACTGCTGGCTCATGGCCAACCTGTCATCTACCAGGACCCCCAGGTCCTTCTCCACTGAGCTCTTCTCCAGCAGGTCATCCCCCAGCCTGTACTGATACAAACAGTTGTTCCCTCCCAGGTGCAAGACTTTACACTTGCTTTTGTTGAACTTCATCTGGTTTCTCACTGCCCAGCTCTCCAGCCTGTCCAGGTCTCTCTGGATGGCAGCGCAGTGCTCCTGCGTGTCAGCCACTCCTCCCAGCTTTGTATCATCGGCGTACTTGCTGAGGGTGGATGTTATTCCCTCATCAAGATCGTCAATGAAGATATTAAACAGGACTGGACCCAACACTGAGCCCTGGGGAACACCGCTGGTAACAGGCCTCCAGTCAGATTCTACTCCACGAATCACAACCCTCTGGGTTCGGTCCGACAGCCAATTCTCAACCCACCTCACTGTCCACTCATCTATCCCATGCTTTCTCAGCTTTGCTATCAGGATGTCATGGGAGACAGTATCAAAGGCCTTGCTGAAGTCAAGGTAGATGACATCCACTGCTCTCCCTCCATCTACCCAGCCTGTCATGAGATCGTAGAAGGCTATGAGGTTGGTCGAGCACGATTTCCCCTTAGTGAATCCATGCTGACTACTCCTCATGACCTTCTTCTCTTCCAATTGCTTGGAGATGGCATCCAGAACAAGCTGTTCCATTACCTTTCCAGGGGCAGAGGTGAGGCTGACTGGCCTATAGTTACTAGGTTCCTCCTTCTTGCCCTTTTTAAAGACTGGAGTGACATTGGCTATCCTCCAGTCTTCAGGCACTTCTCCTGTCCTCCAAGACCTGTCGAAGATGATAGAGAGCGGCTCAGCAATCACCTCCGCCAGCTCCCTCAGCACACGTGGATGTAACCCATCTGGGCCCATGGATTTGTGTGCATTAATCCCTTTGAGCCGCTCCTGGACCTCCCCTACTTGAACCAGAGGGAAATTCTTCATTTCCCAATCAGTCCTACTCTCATCCAGTGTCTGTGGGTCCCGGGGGGCCTTTGAAGTGAAGACCGAAGCAAAGGCGGCATTCAATATCTCCACTTTCTCAGCATCCCCCGTAACCAGGACACCCTCCTTATTCAGCAAGGGACCTACATTATCCCTGGACATCCTCTTACTGTTCACGTGTCTAAAAAACCCCTTTTTATTATCCTTTATGTCCCTTGCCAGCTTAATTTCCAAGAGGGCTTTAGCCTTCCTAGTTGCATCCCTACAGGCCCTGACCACATTCCAAAAAAGAGTTTCAACCTGAGAAATAAACTGCCTGTCAAGCACTTGAAATACTCGCTCATGCAAGGCAAGAGAGGCATTAGAGCTCTGTATTTCACAGTGTTCATTGTTAGAAAATGAAAAGTCACAGATTCCCAGGGTGGTAGGAGATGGATAGAACCCTTGGAGATCAGCTAGTCCAATGCCCCTGCTAAAGCAGGATCACCCAGAGCAGGTTGCACACCATCACATCCAGGAAGGTTTTGAATACACAGAGAGAGAGACTCCACAACCTCTCTGGGCAGCCTGTCCCAGTGCTCTGTCACCCTCAGAGTAAAGAAATTTCTCTTCATGTTGAGGGAGAACTTCCCATGTTCCAGTTTGTGCCTGCTACCCCTTGTCCTGACACTAGGTGCCGCTGAGAAGAGTCTACCCCAGTCTTGACATCCACCCTTTAGATATTTATAGACATTGATGAGGTCACCTCTCAGTCTTCTCCTGGATAAACAGACCCAGTTCTCTCAGCCTTTCCTCATAAGAGAGAAGTTCCAGTCCCCTAATCACCCTCATAGCCCTCCACTGGACACTCTCCAGTAGTTCCCTGTCCTTCCTGAACTGGAGAGACCAGAAGTCATACTTTTATACCCAAAAGCATCAAGAAAATCTCTCAAATCTCTCAGTGAACAGACTTAAAATATGGTTTTGTCATTTAAATAATAGTTTAAATATAGTTTTTGAATACAAAATGCTATGCATCCCCCAACTCTTCAGAATAATGAAGAATATTGGATTAAAGATAGAAAAGTTAATGTTACACAGTGTCAAATAAAAAGGGAACTGACAAGGCAAACTGCTATATTTAGGAACATATAGACTTTATGTAATCAATGAAATGAAGGCAATTCCCAGCAAAGTGTTCTGATTGCTCTCAAAGCTCCACTAATTTTGCAAGAAAACTCTAAGTCCTTAATGCAGGAAGGACTTAAAGTCAGAAGATGCATACTGTTACTGAGGTGTGATACCCAAGTTACTGAATAGGTTCTTTGAATTCCTACTGATTTTGTACATTCAGTAATGGGCAAAAGGAATCACTGTACATGAACAGCCAGGAATTTCTTTAGTCCTAATGAAAGTTTAATGGTTTAATAAAAGAGTTTAGTCCATTTCCAACAGTAATAATACACCCCAATGAAAGTACTGTTAAAATGACATATATATATATACACAAGATCTCTCCAGTATCTACTGCTTGCTTACCCTTCTATTGCTCCTCTGTAGTCTTAAGGTTAATAGTTTCAACCTGGGGAGGCAGGTTATGGTAACCAAGCAAATCCCAAGTGCTTTGCCACAAGGGGGAGGATGTTTCCCATTTTTTTTTTCTCTTGGCTCCCCTCAGAGTAATTTTTATGTATGTTAATGTGCTATACAACCTGTTAAATCTTCACTGGTCTGCAAGTCCACATTACATCTTCATTCATGATGCATAAGTTTTACATATGCTGCATATATGTTCTTTGTTGTGTTTCCCCTAAAACTGGTTTTATTCTGCTTTCAAGATCACACTATTTGATAACCAGTAATTGGCCACTTTTTCATAAGTTTGAGGACTCTAGTATCATTCCATTCCAGGCCTATGTTATGGATACATGTCTTTTCTATGTTCCAGTTTAGTCTAGGGTTATAGAGCACTAACTCTACACAGAGTAACTACAAGTTATATCTAGATATTAAATGCAAAGCATATAAACCAAAGTAGGTTAACACCACACAAGTGTACAAAGTTAAGCAAGGGTTAAATTAAAGTCAATATAATTTACTAGATTGTCATTAGATAAGTGCTTTTACAGGTTAGAACACGTCTCCAGGCAGGCTAAGACAAGCCCAGACAGCCAAAGCTAGATAGGTAACGGGGACTGTCTTGTCAGCTAAACACAAGCCATGGCCAGTTACAAGCCATGAAAATCCCATATTTATGGGTATATAAAAATACAATACACTTGCCAAAGAAACTAGACACCCATCATGACCGAGCAACCATGCACCTGAAATGAAAGTCAGGGGGAAGAGCTACTTTAAAAAGATGGAATAATCCACCTTTTACCAGGGACTAAAATTTGTATCCTTATAAATCAAGTTACCTGACTATCAGTTAAAGTTAACTAACGTCAATTAAAATATACTGACACATCACAGAGCAACTCAGATTTTCAGAAGGTTGCACACTCAATGGACGTGAAGACAAGCTCCTTCAGACACTGCAAAACAAAGTGGAACGAACAGGAACTGACTTGTTGAAAGATGTCACCTTCCTCACCACAATGAAACCAAAATTTTGCATACCATAATGGCCAGAAAGCCACTAAATTCAATTCGAAAATGATGAAAGTTATCTCTATAGAGAAGAAATGAAGAAGTGAAGCAGAAACATTACTGCTTCCAGAAAGGACGTTTTAATCACCAGACAGTAATGAGACAGGGTCAAGGTGGAGCAGGCTTCCCAAGAATTTGGTCAGCAGCTAATCTGGGAGACATTGAGAAGCACTCAAGGAAAAGGAATGCAATCAAAACAACGCAGGGACATTCTTTTTGTATACGGAGACAGAAAGTTAAATCTTTGACATCTGTACTATGGGAACATGAATACCTTTTGTGTCACATAACAAAGGTAATAGTCCTTAGTTTTAATTTATTCCGCTCTGATGATGTATGTCAACATCAGTTCTTTCCTATCTCATTTCATGCACTAGACAATAAAATTACTAGCTTTAGAAAAAAATTAGAGCATTCCCGATGGAACAGCTGTGCACAGACAAAGCAAAGCAGAAAACTGCAACATGCCACCATAACACACCACATCTGACTGTGGCTGATATGATCATTACACTATGAGACCTAGAATCAACCCAAAGCTTCGTAACTATAAACTCTCCATTTCTAGAACATTAGGAGCTAAAACATAACAATGAAAATTATTATCCTGTCTCTGAAGGACTGACACATTTTCTTTAATTAGGTACATAGTGTAGCTTTGTCCCCTCAGAAGAAATTTCAATTACCTCCCTAGTGGTAATTAAAATATCTTGTGTTAGCTATTATTCATTATTTACTCCAGTTTTGAAAATATTACTACAAAACCCTGTGTGGGAATGCAAACAGATCTGCCTTTATTTCTTTTGCAAGCACATGAAATTTCTCACAATTAACTTGCACCATAGTTCATCATGGATTATTTTTATCATCGAGATGAAAGAGAACACAGAAAATGGACAACTTGCTGAATGCTGAATAAGCATTCCAGATTTTTGTTAGATCTTTCATTTTATCTTAAAGGAGCTTTTATACTGCATTATTGATTTCTGCATTTAGTTATGACAAAAGGCAACTGTTTATTACGTTACAGACCACTTATTTGCATTTGGGCTGCTGGGGGGAGGGAAAATCATTTACATTCAGCTTCTATCTACTGGCAGCAGAGAAACCTAGATCATATTAAAAAGAAAATGCCTAGCAGCTGCTCAGGAAGCTGCTAGGAAAAAAACCCCAAACCTCAGACAGAATGCTATTCAGCACTGTTTGTATTTTAAGAAAGGTAATAAAATAAGGCATCTGTCCAAATAAAGCTGCCTGGGGGTATTAAAACTATTCTGAAAGCATACAGGTGTTCCCATTTCTGGTAGTGTTTAAAGTGTCTGAATTACCCTGCAAAGAGAAAACCAGTAGATTTCCACATTGTTATTGGCAAACAAATGATTTATTGATTTAATGTGATCTGGGAAAAGAATAACTGTATAAATCTTGTACAATTTGGCCACAGTAAAACATAAAAATCTATGTAGCAAAGCACATAAATCGCAGTCTAGGAACAGAGAGGGCGGGGGGAGCAACCACAAAATGAGAGGCAGAGTCAATCCTCACTGGCCTTGTTAAAACCTTGATTGTGATTACTTTGCATTCCAAACTCTTTCTCTTTTCCTCAGCTTTAAATTCTGCATTTTAGCTCAGTAAAAAAGAATTGAAGAAAAACAACCTTTGCAAAATCTTGACAACTTTCTTGAAGCTTATGAATGAAATGAACTCCTGTACCTAAGGCTTTTGTCAGAAATGCTCTCAAGTGTGGACAGTTGTGGGTTTTTTTTTTTTCTTCTTCACATGGAACAAATACTTAAATGCAAATAGCATTATATTATCACATGAAAAATGGCTGGGAATTTCTTTACAGGGGAGACTGGTAAAGCCTCAAGTATTTATTGCCAGAATCACTGCAGGAGGAAAGGACCTGAAGGCTAAAGGACTACCACAAGCATCTAGTCTAATCTACCTATACAGACAACAACGATCTCAGCAATCTTTTCTCCAATTCTTACCTTACTAAGCCCATTGATGCCCTTCTCTATCAATACTCTCGGCATGTCATTCCACATGACATTGTTATGTTACAAAGGTAAATAATCTTGCTCAAAAATGTTTAAAATACTGTTTTGTTAACGAAGAATATTAGGCAATTTACAAAATACACATTTTTCCAATTATAAGTCTTTTATATTGCTTCTAGTGAACATAACAGACAAAAGGTTCCAGGGAAACATCTGTTATTTTCTGCTTCATGAAGTGCGGCTCTGCAATGCTACCAGCTTTCACACCGTTGTATTAGAAATGCAGCTATTTCTATTCCAATTCTGTGTCTTATTTCAAGTAAAGAAACAGTCAAGGTTTAACTGGGACCCGAAGGCATTGTTAAAAACAAATCCCCACCAACATAAAAGCTCAGGTAGCATTTGTAATTACTTTGCAGATACAACTACTGAAGGAGTTAAAGTCATGCATATATATGTTCTATAATTTATCATTCCAAGCGGTCTTTTTATTCTTTCAGTAGATAAAGGAAGTCAACAACACTAATTAACAGGCAGAATGGATTTTTGGAAAAGGCTTATAAAAGCATAACCAAACTCCAAGGTGGAAATACGAGCCAGTTATTCTCATTATTTAGCCTTAGCTAGGAATTTCCAGGTTCAAATTCAGTGCCATTTCCATCACATGCAGCAATAGTGTTGCCAGCAGGACCGGGGAAGTGATTGTTCCCCTGTACCCATCACTGGTGAGGCCGCAACTCAAGCACTGTGTTCAGTTTTGGGCGTCTTGCTACAAGAAAGATGCTGAGGTGCTGGAGCAGGTCCAAGGGCAACAAAGCTGTTGAAGGGTCTAGAGCACAAGTCTTATGAGGGGCAGCTGAGGGAACTGGCGTTGTGTATTCTGGAGAAAAGGAGGCTGAGAGGAGACCTTATTGCTCTTTACAACTACCTGCAAGGAGGTTGCACCCAGGTGGGTGTTGGTCTCTTCTCCCAAGTAACAAGAAATAGGACAAGAGGAAATGGCCTCAAGTTGCAGAATGGGGGTGGTGGTAGAAGTGGTTGAGTCATCATTCCTGGAGGTATTTAAGAGACATACAGATGTGGTGCTTTGGGACATGGTTTAGCGGTGCACTTAGCAGTGCTAGGTTTACAGCTGGACTAAATCTTAAAGGTCTTTTCCAACCTAAATGATTCTGCGATTCTATTATCACAGTACTGAACAGCAAATCTTAGCTTCTACTGGACAGAAGATTTGTCACATTCTTCATTCTCTAAAAACAATTTTTTTAGCAACACCACAGAGCACAGTAGGAATTTAACTTTATTAGAGCCCTCATCTCTGGAACAGTCTACTAGTCATGCTGTACGAAGGGCACATACAGATAGCTGCACTAAAAATCTACCTTGAACTTGATTTTTAAAGTCCTTATAGTAAACCCACAACTTTCACAGACAATATCATAAGCTTGAACAGCTATAAAAATGTACAAAATTATACCTGGCTGGTCTGTAAGTCCACCATCTTTAAGAATTAATATCTTTTCAGGCTGGATATATCACATAAAATATTACATGCTAGATTAGGCTACAAGTTTTAAAGATTTGGTTACTTCTGAATTTGGGAAAAGGGCTTTACCACAGATTGCTAAGCAATATCATCCACCCTGGAAAAGGTGTTTTTTTGTATGGTCAAAGTTGTCATTCAGGGCCAAATGATCTTGAACAACAATTTCTTTGAGAAGTTCTCTATACATTTAATCTTTCAGCTTTAACATTTGTTGAAAACAAAAAGTAATGCCTCATGTACTTAGCAAAGCACAGATGAGCATTATTCTTACTTTAAATGTAATTCAAATAGCAGCCTTCACTGACAACTAATTCTTAAACACATCAAAATGGAATACATATAATCTCCTTGTCACAAAATGCAACAAAGATTAAAACTGACAGATCAGTAAATTGTCATACAACTAGAGTAATTAAAGAAATGCGCTTGATGTGTAAACGTTAGTGATGTATAGATACAAGATATATTTCAGAGAACCACTGACAACTGTGAACCCTTCTGAGAAAAGGCAAACACCAGAGAACTTCTCTGTGATTAATCATATGACCAGGAGTTACCCAAGTCAGGCAATTCATTCTCTTCTATCTGCTATGTTGAATGCATGTAAGCAGTCCTGCTTTTGATCCTCCTCATTTTCTACTTGCCCTTGCTGCACTTGATTCTCTGCTGTGAGCCTACACAGCCAGGAGAAATTTTGTGGTTAACAACTATAGCTGGTACTATATCAGCAGGGAATAGAGATTTTGTTTCCCATCTGACATTTCTCACACTAATTCACAGGAGGAAGCTGTCCTAGCAACAACTCTGAGTGGGGTAACCCTGTGAACTGCTGGGGTAGTGTCATGCAAACACAGTCACATTCCTCCTTGTACCTAGAAAACACAGTACATTACCACAGCTCTGTTCCATAAATACTGTGCTCTGCAAGCATAATACTGTTCCCTGCTGTATTTGATCTCTTGTAGCTTTTCATCATATGAGGTGAGAAAAAATGATGCTCCTCGGTTATCATGACTCTAACAGGCTTCCCCCTCCAAATCAAGGAATTTGTAAGCTAAAGCTTACAGTTGTGATGAAACAAAGCATACAGTTTTCCACCTGTTTTAGTGTTTGTTGTTTGGGTTTTTGGTTGGCTTTTTCTTTTTTTGGGAGGGAGAGGTGTTTTTTTTTTAATTTTGCAGTGTTTGACAGTAACCATGGAGAAAAGATATCAATTAGAGTACCAAGAGGCTGTTGAATGCAGGTAAATAGGCATGGGAAGACATACAGTGCCCCAAAGCACATACCAGTGTTCCTATCAAACTGCCTCCACTGCCACACTTGTCTTAGAACTTGCATCAGTTTGTGCATTGGGCTGGTCTACCTTGTGCCTTCTCTGACCGAGTCTTGCACAACCACTGAGCTAGACTGAGATTTAGGGCCAAATGACACAAATGCTGGAGAACAAATATGAGGTAACAACCATTCCCTACACCCAAGTATGTTTGCTTTATGAAATTTACTGGCTGAATTAAAATGACAGCAGTATAATAAAACTTGCTTTTGAATGAGCAACCTCACTTAAGTATAAAAAAGTTAGATACCACTTTGAAGTTGGTTCTCCTTTGAACTGGTGTTGGACAAACATAACCTGCTGAGGCCCCTTCCTACCTAATGTGCTGCATGACTTCATGAATAATATTCCCCCTAACATGCCAGTTTGTCCTTCCTCATGATGGGATTCTTGGCAAGCATCTTTCAACAATATCGGGCTTTGTCCCCCCCATGCTTCAGCCTGGACATTATGCAGTTGCCTGTTTACTGACCAGTCTCCTTTTTTTAGGCAGCATCACTTCGCAGATTTTTGCATAGGCACATGGAAACAAGTTTCAATGTATTACAGACAGTAATGTAACCATCTGAAAAACCTACTTGTGCACCTTTCTCCTTTAATGAAAAAAAAAACCAGTTTGTGCCTAGCATACTTTAAAAATTCTTTACCATAAATCAAAACACAACCTACCCTTCTTAAAAACATCCTCCCAACCCAGGTCTATTTATCCACCATATTTTAAAAAATCATGTTCCAAACAACTACTGATACAACATACAAACAACTACTATACAACATACTGATAGAATAATTTCTGATTTTATTATGACTTAAACTGTATGCAAGGGGATATGATTTATCTAGATTTTTCAAGAGCTGTATTTTGAACCCCATAAAACACTGTCACTATAGTAAAAAAAATAAGAGGCAAAAAGAAAAAAAAAAAAAGAGAAATCATGCTTGCTTGTGTGGCAAGAGAAATCCCACCACTTTGAATGTTTCTGGAAATCTTAAGGCCCTCCCATGAATTATAGTTAATGTATAATTAACAGTGTTTCCAGTGGAGTTGCAACGTAAGTTTGGGATTGCTACCACAGAATACACCACACTGCATTCAGTAAATGTACAATTAGGTTACATCACTGTTGTCTACATCATCAGAGCATTCCAAGATAATGGCACAGGAAAAGACCTTCCCACTGCATTTGCTGTATTTGTGGAATCCACAGAAGAGTCCAAAGCTACAAAGCAGCTAGATACACTTATAATCTTACCCCAGTAAATTAATCTTCACAGGATTTGAAAGGATTTTCACCTCCTTTGCTGTAACAACTGAAAATTGTGTGTATCCTTGCCTCAGCTCTCAAGAATTACTGCATCACACACATGCAGCTCTTCAAAACTTGGAACAAAGGACTCTAAATTGGCCTTTACACAGCAGTTTACACATGTGAATGTTAGTTACCTAAAGTGAAAAGTGGAGCAAAAAGGAATGTCTTGCATCCCCTTAAATTGAAGCAATCCAGTCTTCTCCAAGGAGAGTGAGGAAAAAGGCAGTTTCAGTGCATCAATTTTTTCATATGCTTTTTGTAAAGTAACTCATGGGGGAGAATATTCACATGTAACACAACACCAAGTTTTAAATCTCTCCTCTATAGGATTTGCTAAGAGGACATGAATACAGTTCACACTTAAGAAAATTATGCACTACTCAGCAGGCTTTAGGGGGGGCTTTCTCTTTCCCCATGGTATAATGCATAATTTCTAATTGTGTATGAAGTTGAATAGTTGCTGCAGGGAAGTCTGAGAAGCCAAGTGATTAGCATGCTCACCTGGGACATACGAGACAGACTGAAAATCCTTTTCCAAATCAGTCGGAACCAAGACTTTTTCGGTCTTTGAAGAATGTTTCAAACACTGGAGTAAATTTCTGTGGTAAGCCCAGTGAATATTTATGTATTTCCTGAAATAGCACGGGCACGAGAGTCACAGCAATCACCTCCAGCATTTTTTTTTCAGCCTAGTGCCCAAGCAGCTAAATCTAGCTCCCCATATTCTGACAGTGCCAGTGTTCCTTCCAGCTGTGCCCAGCTATCCACCTGGTTCTCAACTTTAAATAGTGGGGGAAACAAGATTACCTCAGCTTTAGGTACATACAGGAATATCTTGTGCCTAAGGAGGTAGCAAACTCACAACAGATACTTTGAAGATGCTGAAAGTGTAGGGGATTATAGTACGAACCATCACTGTTTAACTTGCTCACAGCCATAAATGGGCAATTTTTGTGGGCAAGAACCCTCTACATTGAAACTGCTCTAATCACTAGACATAAAGCACTGCTCCAGTTAACTAGACATTCCTTCCATCATAATGTGCTGTGCTAAAAAAACCCCAACATTTTAACTTTGAAAAACTAAAGAACTGGAGAGGAAAAAAAACACTATAAGCAATGATATCAAGTTGAGTGTGATAAATTCTTACCAAAAATCAGAAGAAAATAAGAAATCTGTAATGTTGCATAAGTATGTACAACTGGAGTAGCATTCTCTTATTCTTATTTATGTATTTTTCTATAGAGCCATGTTTAATGACAAACAGATGTGGCCTTGTTCTTTTAACCCTTGTCCTGGAATGCACTTTTAAAACACACGTTTTAAAAATCAACAGGTTCGCTTTTGGCACAGTAATTCTGTGGGCAAATTAAGCAGCTACTATATGATCAATAACAGATTACAAGGCACTTTGTGCATTAGTGACTGCTTTATTAAAGAGGAAAGCATCCCACATCCAATACTATCTGCTTACCCAAGAAATGTCCAGGGGATATTTTCACAGTCACACACAAAGAGTAAGATCTGCAACTATGACCCACATTGCCAACCCTACAAAGCGATTTTGACATTTGATAGAAGCCCAAGCTTTGATATGAAAGTAAAGGCTTTGGCTAGGCTTCACTGTCTAAAATATATCATAAGGGGATAAAGGAGGATTTTATACGATTTGAGAGAAGCTAGGAACTGCTTTCTGTATCTGCAGTATACATTTCACCAATCTCTGGTCATACAGATACAGAAATAGAAATGTGTTATTTTCCTTATAAGACCGATGTAATTAGGTGTGACTTCTATGGAGGAATATTCATTTTTTCCACAGAATTTTTGCATTTTGAACAAATGTGACTGGCTTCTAATTCCAAGGAAAATAAATAGGAAAAACAGTACTTTATAGTCAGCTCCGCTCCAGATATTACTGAAACCTTTTTTTTAAGACTACAAAAACATCTAGTAGCATTTACTCTAGAAATACTACAAACTCAGTGTAAGAAATAACAAGGCTATGCAGCAAATGCTGTAGGACCTGGCTTTGTATTAATGGTTTTGTCTCCTATACTGGACAACCAGGTATTTTCCAGTAAGTTAATACCTGACACCAGCTGCAAAGACTAGTAGAGAATAGTCATTTGATCCACTACCTGCTACTCTAGTCTCTGCCAGGCTAGAAAGATCTCACTCCAGCAAACGATGCTAAATTATCTGTGAGACTGAGTCCTTCCATTCTCGCATCTGATGAGAAGTGGAAAGGGGAATGAACAGCTCTTTCCCACTCCTTTCTGGGCTATATTAAGTGATGGTCATTTGCCTTTATTTGATCTTTTTGAGACACAACCCAAGAATAAGATACAAGAGGATTCTGTGCTTCAGAACTGTCATGCGTTTAAGTAGAAAAAGGACTTTTTTGGGGAGTGGGGATTTGAATGCAAAATACAAATACAATATGTGTTTTTTACGTGCAAGACACTGAAAATATGTTTTTAGTTTCCTTTCTAGTTTTCCTCAGAAAAATTTAAGATTTTTTTTTTCCTGCTGAACATTATGAAGTTCAGCAGTGGGAGATAACCATTTGTGAAAGCTAAAGACTCTGTGAAAATCTCCTGAGATAAAAGCAGCTGTATGGGACAGGATCTGGAAGGAACAAGCCTAGAGAACAAACAATAGTCTGAAGCATCTTTGCTGTTTGTTTATTGCATTTCCTTTCTTAAGTCTTTCTGAGGGCAAATGCAATATAAACCAAAAATTCAAGTTTCCTTTCATTTGGCTCATACCCACAACAGATCCTAAGAGAGAAAAGACCCATGTCTCCTGTAATGCAAGGTTTTATCCCTTTTTGACAACTATAAGGTGGCAGACAAGCCTAATGAGGCTCAGAAACAGCCACTGAAAACTATTACAGAAAAAGACAGCAAAAATAAAAAGCAGTGTAACAACAGAATTTTCCATGAGGTGTCAGCACAAGTATCTGAACGTATTGCTAAAGCCTTGCAAGTGCTTTTTCAGGCTGTGAAGCAGTCGCACGGGAACAAATTTCACATGTGTGAAGTAAATAACCTTTCATAGTTTCTCTATGAAGACTGAGCAACTAAAAGTGGCATTCCTGTTCACTTTGCCTTTCCCTCTCCAACCTTCATAAGCACTACTGGAATTCTGTGCTGCTCTTCTCTCTTTGCCTCCCTCTTCAACAGCCCTTTTCAAAATGTAACTGAGATTCAATTTGCAAGCTTTACTTTCCAGCTCTCTGTAGCCTGGAAAAAAACCCAACACATCCCACACGTCTTTTATGGTGAATATTCACATAATTAAGAGTATTCAAATTTATCCAATGTCTCCTAGGACAACTGGGTATTTAACTGTGAACTCTTATTTCACGAGACTGAAATAGGACAAGCAATGTATCACAGAGTAAGCAGGTAATGCATGGACAGTCAGAATGATCAAGACTAAGTTGTTCTTCATTAATATGGTTAACATATTTAAGTAGTCCAACATGATCTTAATATTTTTTGTCCAGTAAGACACATGATAGTCTAAACTAAATATATGTATGTACGTGGCTAGATTCTATATGAGAAAATAACAGGATTATAAATTGTTAAATACATAGCTTCAGTCTTGATAAATAACATGAGCTTCTCTGTGATTCTTGGTTACCCACTACAGATTGTTGAATACAAGTTTTCAAGATAATCATCATACTTGAAAAAGTTAAAGCAGCATGAAGTATATTACATGAAAGGGATTACAGTTACAGTACAACTTGAAAAATTAGTTCATGTGCAATTTTCCTATAGTCCTATTTCAGCTAATGAATGTTTCACAGAGACAAAAGAATATTTGAATACGAGGACAACAGACTCTTAAGCTTCCATTTCAAGTTTCATTTCAAGTTTGACTGCATCCCTGGATGACAGCATTCAGAAAAGTTAATAAGCTGGTGTTAAATAAAATCAACAAACCAACTACTCACAATAACAAAGGTCTCACACCTGAGTTAATTTTGATGACCATAGAGCTGACTATGAAGGACTAGTGCTACATTCTTAAATATCAGCTCTGCATCTTGCTCAGTTGGAATGCAGAGCTACCAGTAGCAATGCAGGTCACGCTGGTAGCTCCCTCAGATAATTTTTTTTTTCCTGAAGTTTAATATACAAAGTGAAATTTTATGTTCTTGATGAATATGGGAAGCAGAAATGTCAGACACGTGGATCAACAATGTGATCAGCCCACATGTGAACAGAAGTCCACAGCAACCTGCAGCTACTAAACACAGAACAAAACTTTATATTATTAAGTTCCCTGAGGAAAATTTGGCGACTTTTTTTTCTTAAATGTGCATATGAACAGCAATATCAGATGTTTTCATCTAATATGAGTAGTATTTTTCCTTTATGTGAAAAAAATATTCTTTCAGAGACATTACTCCTTGTAAAGCAGAGCCACTTCATCTGCAAAGAAGAAAACCTTAAGAGTGGAAACAGAACTAGGGCAACTTACCTGCATTGGAGCCTGTCAAGTTGTAACGTGCATTCAGTTTTTTAATGATATTTTCATGGATCTGATACCAGTCGCTCTCTGTGTTGCACCTAGAAAAACAGTAACTTTCTTAACTCTGAAATAAGAACACAAGTTTTCAGACTGGCCTCACTACATGTCTCTAAACAAATCCTAGTAGCACAACAGGAGCGAATAAAACCCCATGAAACTGTGTCAGTGTTAAGAGTAAGAGCACTCTTATCACTTGAGAAAGGCATCATGGAAATATCTGCTTCTTGTGGCAAAGGGTGGGAGAAAGATACGAGCAATTATGCTCAGGAACTCAGCCATGACCAAACTCATCATCTATATAGATCTATCCTTCAGTGAGAAACCACACAGAAATCTATCTTGTGATACTCAAGAGGAGACACAGGACTCAGAGCAGGTCTTAGCAGACAGAAAAATGTGAGATAGATACTTCAAAGTTATTTAAAACAGAATGGGGTCTTCAGGACATAGCCAGTGAAAGAACAATTAACATTTCAGTATACATTTAGAAAATAACTGCTTTTCTATAAGGAAAAACTGACCATGTTCTAAGGCTCACTTTTCATAATTTAGATTGGAGTTAGTCTTAGCATCAAATCTAGTTTTGAGCAGTTTCTTCTTCCGTCATTTTTGTTGTTTTACAGCAGCTCTAATCCAGCACAGAGGGATACAGAGGAGAGGAGAAAGGCTGCCTGAAGGACTTAAATCTTGAAGACATCGGAGTGCTAGCCCTGAGAGGGGCAGAACTTCCTTATGTGCGTGACAATGTGCATCCCAGGTTTATGTACTTAGAATAAACTGCTCCACAAAACAGTTCTTACTATAATGTCCATGATCAGCAGGAAATTACACACACTGTGTTGCTACAACTACAAAATTGAACTTTCTTCCAATTATTATCAACTCAAGTCCATTATTTAACCAACCATTCATTTGAAAAATCTACTTTTGATTTTTCATTCTCCAGCACTAACTGCCTTTTATACTTTTGTTATTCCCATTATATAATTGTTTCATTTCACAAAAAGCTGCCTGCTTTTTTCTGCAGTTATAAAGTGCTTCCTCTAGCTGGCTAGGCAGCACAAGGCGTTTAAACAAGTCCTAAAAGCACTTCATGTTGCCATAAATAGAGACCTCCACAAGCTCTTACAGGGAATTGGAAAACACTGAGACACATACAAAGATCTAAAAGGATGTAACCCTTTATCTTTAATATCACCCCGCATCTGTTGAACTAGCCAAAATTCCCAAACAGTGACAAAAAAAAAATAAAGAGAAATTAGCTACTACACTTTTTTTTTTAACAGCAAGCAGCTACAGCTTTTTATTCACACTGCATTTAACACGACTGCTTCTGATGCAAACTGACTCTAAGATACTTCTAAAAATGAAGCAAAGAGCATTCCTTACATGTATACTTTCAAGACGAGGTCATCCTTTGAATCTCCTGCCAGCAAATCTGCAATACTGAGGACTGCGCAGCCAAAGGGCCGTCTATATTGTACATTGCAGGAATTTTTCTTTTCACCAGCTCCCATTCGTCCTGCCAAACAAAATACATATTTGATAATCCATGGAACTGTCTCTCTTAAAACCACAGAAGGAAGACAGATCCAGCTCGGCATGGCGACAGGTCTGACAGACGATGCCAAGTGTATTCATTGCAAATCTGGCCCATCTTCATACTGCGTTAGGATAACAAACGGTACAGAAGTCCACTACATAAGTGATGATCTTGACAGGTCTCAGATCAGAGGTACTGCTCATTCTCTGGTGACCTCCATTCAACAAGCAGCACCTTCTGCTAACCAGTGATAGCATACTAATGGCATCACCAAATTAAATTCAGAGTTCAGGCATGGCAGTGTGTTCAACATCTGCTGTCCAGTAAGAATTTGAGGCCACACCTTGCATACTGTGTCCAGTTCTGGGCTCCTCACCACAAGAAGGACATGGAGGTCCTGGAGCGAGTCCAGAGAAGGGCAACCAGGCTGGTGAAGGGGCTGGAGGGCAAATCCTATGAGAAGCGGCTGAGGGAGCTGGGGCTGTTTATCTTAGAGAAGAGGAGGCTGAGGAGAGACCTTATCACCGCCTACAACTACCTGAAGGGAGGTTATAGAGAGGTAGGTGATGGTCTCTTCAGCCAGGTGACAGGCGATAGGACAAGGGGGAATGGCATGAAGCTGTGCCAGGGCAGGTTTAGATTGGATATTAGGAAAAATTTTTTTACTGAAAGAGTTGTCAGGGCCTGGAACAGGCTGCCCAGGGAGGGGGTTGAGTCACCTTCCCTGGATGTGTTCAAAAAAAGGGTAGATGAAGTACTTAGGGATATGGTTTAGTTTAGGATGAGAATGGTTAGACTTGATGATCTTAAAGGTCTTTTCCAACCTTGTTATTTTGTGATTCTGTGAATTATTTTAGTGTGGTTGTTGGTACCCGTGTTTTATAAGAGAGGTGTTGTGGTTGAGCCATTCCAATTTAGTAATCAAATGCTGCTTCCAAATAGCCAACTGGCTAGCAAGGAGATAATCAACCAGTTGTAGAAAATTCAAGTTGAGATGAGAGATGGGGAGGAAAGATGTCAAAGGGCAGAGGTACAATTTACGGTAAGGAAAGAACGCGAACAGCCAAGGAAAACAGATTTGATACAAAATACTTTTTCCTAGCCTTTTCTATTTGATTTAAATACAATTGATCTTCTCGCTGTGTTCCTGGCATTTGCAACAGCCCTCTTTCTAACCATTTTATTCAATTGTGCTCTGACAGCTATGCATCTTTCCCACCAAGTCTTAATTTCTGACGAGAAAAGCCTTTGGTTGCAGTCGCTGCAGGGCAATGTGTCCTCCAAATGTTCCTATGCATCACAGCAGCCAGAAGAGTAACTATTCATTTTCACACCATGCAGCATTATAAATCTCATTTTAACTTTTTAATATTTCAGTGGTTCATTTATAAATGTGACTGAGAATATATTTGAAAACTATGCAATAGGAAAAATTATGCTCCTTATTCTTCTTTAAAACATTTGCTCTTACCAAATATTCTTACATTCGTTACCATAAATTTTCCCAATACCTGTAAATAAAACCAATATTTTGATATTTGGATGAAGCACTAAAACAGCATGAAAATGCACAAAAAAATTATTCCTCAAAGCTGTAAAATAGGGTTTCCTTTTAACAAACCATTTCTGAACTCAACAAGTTACATTGACTATATTTCAAACCAAAATATATATCAAAAACAGAAAGAGAAGTTATATTTAGTACTGTACTGGTGCAAGTGTAGACAGTTTACAAAGAAAACAATATATCTAAGAAGTCAGAAGCAAACCCAAAGATTATTGTCCCATGACAGTACAGCCCAGAAGATAACTTCTTAAAATAAATACCTAGCACAAATGTGCACTTCTCTTCCACTCTGTTCAACTGAATTTGATTTTGGTCTATAGCATCAGCGATTAAAATTATTATGAGACTTTCTACATTCTTCTTTCCCCCTCTCCAATTTTAAAGGGATCAGGAAAAGACAAAAATTCAATTTCAAATATACATCAGACGTTATATTCTAATTAGGTACATTAAATTTCCAGGCAATTTTTTTTTCTATGAACAAAGAATGCTTGGAATTACACGCTTCGAAACAAGAATGGACCTCCAGTGACAACTCCATCATTTTAACACGGTTCATATCTGACGCTTTCATTATGCTTTGCGATAGTAACAAAATATCTAAACTCAGTTAGCAGTACACTTTAAAATAACGAAGCAACGGTGAGAAATCTAAAGCATGTTTGCCATCAAAAATTGGGCATTTTCTTTTCCAAAAATTCATTCAAAGGCCTAGCTAATCTAGCACATCCCAAAGCTGTCCCCAAGCCACTTTCTTTTACTTAGTGTCGTATGTCTATGAAATGTAAGAGTTCTACTCACAGGCGATTATACCTACCGATTCGGATAATGTGCACAGTGATATAGATGTCCTTCCTGAGTTCACTGCTACCCAAATCCTGCACAAGATCAGAACCTCATTATTTCTGATTCCTGATTAACAAGTGACATTTAGAGAGATCTTTACACACTGTTTTCACTGCCAGTGAAATTGATCAACGAACAGCGAGTTCGTTTATACCTCATCAACAAATTAACCATTTTACACTTTAAATTGGTGGTCATGCACTCAAAATGACTGTCCTAAAATATCAGGGGCTAGAACATGCTGCAACACAGCAAAACCAGTGGGCGGGCACAAGAGACTCACTGTGTGCGTTGAACAGCAGCGATGTTTGTGCGAAATTCCTAATCTTCTGAAAGCACAGCAAGTGCTGCACAATGAGGCCTTTGCGTGTGAAATGCACAAGGAGGAAACAGTCACTGCTCCTCGTTGCAGGGAGATAGACTGGTATTTATGCCCACGTGGAAGTTTAGGAGATCCACATATTGACAGAAAACATTCGAGTTGGGAGTTCAATTATACGCTTCAACCAGTCTTTGCAGCGCATCAGCCACAGAGTAAAGAGACAACCCAACTTCTATTTTCAACACCCAGAACAACAAAGACTGAGAATAGGAAGAACTCACCACAAAGAGAGAACAGTGTCTTTCAGGCTTTTCTGGACATTTTGGCAAACCATTTCTATTCAGTCTTAAAAAAAATCTTTCACTGCAAGAAAACAAATATGACAGATACATTGAACAACACTAGAGCAAAGTAGGTCTCATTTTGATCTTTCCAGATGCAACCTCCCTCAAAATAGAAAAGAATTAAATAATTTCTTTCTATAAGTCTCAGCTGTATCAACTTTAAAAGTACACACTAGTGAGGTGTGATGGATTTACTTAATTATCTAATAAAATTACTAAAAGCTCAAAATGAAAATAGAAGATGGATTTTTTCATTTGGAATAATGATATTACATATCCTAGTACACTGAGAAACACAAGCAATAAAATCCATTTATCCTGCAACTGAAATTAGATATATAGTATTTTGGTGTTGATTCATGCTAAACAAATGTCAACATCACCACACTTGTATTCAACCATTGTTATTTTTCATAGATAGAAAGATGATCATAGAGTTAAGTAGGTAAAATGTCCCCTATCAGAATCTTTCACTAGAGTACACTGATTTCAGCAGTCTTGTAAGAGTCTTGGAAGTTCCAGCAAGGCAAATTTCATTTTCAGAATTCCATTTGACAATCTACTGTAAGGTCCTAAATGTTGCAGCTGATCTAACTACTAATACCACTAGTAGGGAGATACAGAGACTTTTTATTTCAGAGTAAAGGAGGGCATAAGACTCCAGTGAAAGAGAAATTATTTTTTGAAAATTCCTTTTTTTAACAGAAGGTTCATTAGGGATAATCTCTGAACAAACTTGGCAATTCATGCATGGTAAGTTTATGAAAACCCAAACTTTCTATGCTTTGTGTTATTTTCTCCAAGATACAGCCTCTCAGGAGAGGTAACAATTGCATTTCTGCAATGAGAGATGTGGAAGCAATGAAGTCAGAAGTGTCATATACGTTTCCCTTCACCCTCTCACCCCCAACCCAGCGAGGCATTAGAGTGTGGATGCCCTGCAACACTCAAATCGAAAGCAAAATTTCTAAAGTGGAACTAGGTTTGTGGTTTGTTTTTTTTCCTCAGCTCTATCCACCTCTTCTGCTTATCCCGGAGGCTAAACATGGTTTACCACTTTCTATACTATCCACAGCTTTTCAAAATGCAGCTGGAAAATCACTAGAAATATGTTGGATAAGATCCAGCTCAACAGAGAGTAATTAAATCTTTATTTCACCAGTATTTGCCTCATAGAAAGCCTGCATCGATCATTCACAGAATCAGTCATTCACATTGAAAGGGACCTCAAAAAGCTTCTACGTCCAACCTCCTGCTCAAAGCAGGGTCAGCTATAAGGTCAGATTAGCTCACTCAGAGCTTTAGCTAGTCGGGTGTTGGAAACCTTCCACTATGGAGACCACACAGCCGCTCTGGAAAACCCATTCCAGTGTCTGACTGTTCTCATTTTCTTCTTTATATCCAGGTGGACCATCTCTTATTTCAACTTATACACCCTGTCTCTCATTATCCCACCACACATTACTGATGTTATTGATCTTCTTGTAGGTACAGGCAGGTGAATTAGCTCCCCTCAAAACCCATTTTCCAGCCTGAAGAAGACGCAACACCTCAGCCTGACCTTCCAGGGCAGGAGGGTCCTGCCCATAAACAATGTGAGGCCTTCTGCTGAACTTACTTCAGTTAATATTTATGTTTTACTGGAGGACCAAAAACTGGCATGGTTTGGCCAATGCTGAGCAGAAGATGATTGCTACCCTTAAGCAACTGCCTGCTTTCTTGTTGACACAGCACAGGATGTTGTTACACTCAAGAGCACATTTCTTAAGACTTATATCTGGAGAATGCTTTATTTTATGTGCCAGCTGTCCAGGCTGAACTTAAAAATACTTAGACTTTTTTTTTATTGTGATTATTTGAAAACATTTGTGCAATTCTCAGCTATGCAGTTTGTTGGGTTTTTGTTTTTTTGGTTTTTTTTTTATCAGAGAGCATAAAAGGCAGAACCCAAGACTAGTAGAGTTGAACTGAAATACTTCAAAGTGCATGAAAATGTGATTTTCTCAGAAGCATTCATGTTTTATGATACAGACCACTTCTGCAGCTTAGGTCTCCATGGAAACTTTAAAATTTAGTTTTAAAGACTGTTCATGTGAGTATATTTTTACAGAGAAACAAGTTGGTATTTTGCTGTTGATTTAGAAACAGTTTTCAAAATAATTCCTCCTTTCATTTAGGTTTAGCTCATTTGCAACATAGGAAAATACAGTAAAAAAGTAAAAGTGTGGAGCTTTGTTTATAGGTCTCACACAAAGCTACCGTACATTGAACAAGAGTTATTATTTATGTTACCAAAGCAGCTAAAGCTTTAGGACCCCATTATGTTGGTGCAAAACTGAATAAAAACAAAAAAGTCTTTGTTCCAGCAGTAATAATGCGCCTCCTGTGCACTGAAGCCTGCAGTGCATTGGTATGTGTTAATACAAATTTGGCCAATGCAAGGTGATTCTGGATTTCACCACCTTATCTTCAGTCTGCAGTACTATATAAAGGTAATGTATACGTACACACAGAATTTCACTACATTTTTTGTCTTTAAAGCAACCACTAGACATGTTGGTTCAAGGAAAAACACCAATCAACAAGAAAGACTTCCCACGGAAAAGCTATCTTCATAGTTTACCTATGAACTGGCAAGTACTGAATTTAACTGGGAGTATATTCTATATTTATTGAAGCTTACATTCTGCAGAAACAAAGGAACATTTTTTGAAAGCTTCCTACTCACATCCACTACAATATGAAATTTTCAAGCTCTGCTTGTACTCACAGACCATGAGATTATGATTCACAACACAATTAAAAGCCAAGGACTTTTGTCATGCCACAAAGAAATGCACTGATTGCAACAAACATGTAATGGTTATGCAGATCTAATTCCCTCATTTGAATTTGAGATTTTGTTTGACTGAAGCATAGGACCCAGTGGCAATGAAAAAAGCAAACTGAAAACAACAATAATAAAAAAATCTTAATCCTTGTTCAGTGCTTTGATACTTTTTTTTGTTTGAAACGTATCACAATACCAGTCATAGCTCAGATTAAAATTATTATCTTTGAACATTACCAGGGAGAAAATGCAGTTAGACTTGTAAGATTATGAGAAAAAAATGGCAGTGTTATATCTACGTACAGAGAGCGTGTGTGTTTATATACCGTTTCAAAGGATTTCTGTAGAGACAAGCAGGTTAGAGAACAGCTGAGGAAAGTAAATAGCTTTCCTAAAACAAAATAAAGATGCAGTTTCCCAAGATCTGAGAGCCTGGCTTCAAACAGCAGCAAAAACTCCAGAGGGTTAAATCTAGGGCTAGTATCTTATTGCACAGCAGCGTTCTCAGCAGTAAGCTACACGTACAGCAGACACACACAGCAGTACCCCAAAGCAGAAATACCTTCCCTTTGTATTAAGATGATTTGATTCTAGTTTAGACTGCAATGAATTTTTTATAAGCAACAATCGCGCCATTTAAACGTGCTGTACACATTTAAACTCTGCCATCTTCCCACTAAAAATAAGGAAATAACTAATGCCAAAGAGATTAATTTAAGAAGGTTAACAAGGGATTTTTGTGCTGTAACTTCCCTTGTATTAGCAAAGTAACAATGTGTTCCAAATCTACGTGCATTTAGAAGAAAAATGGCCACAAACTGTTCAATTTTCATAAGTGACCCCTACTTCCTTAGCATTAGCAGGAAAATGCTACCAGTCACACGATACCAGTCTAGACAGGTTGCTTGTTCAATGATTTATAAACACACTATCAAAAGAAGAACCAGCCAGATTTATACCAAGGCATATTCCTGTGGTAAAGCTATGTCATCAAATAGTCATAGTTCTCAGTAGAGCTTCACTTACAGACAACTTTACAGATGCACTCTACTTAAATATAGGTTACAGTGATTTCTAACCCAAACAATGACAATAAGAGAATACTGCCACATAATTCACCAGCTCAAATTATCACATTCCAGAACACAATTGATGGACATTCATTAAGAACTTTTATCTGAATTGACTTCATTTACAGCTAAAGGCTCGTTGACTTCATAAAACCACAATCAGATGCAAAATGTTACCCTCATACTTAAGTGGTGAAACGCAGGGGAGTGGTACAATTTGTCATAAGTTACTGAAGTAAAGGTAATAAACCCTAGAAGTATATTCTTAATCAAAGAATAACTGAATGATAAATGTGCCAGCTTTGACTTAGCGGTACAAGCTGTTCCACAGTAAGTCAGCCCCTGTATTTCATCTCTGTTATGCATTTATGAAAATCATATCCCAATCTAACTGTAAAATAAGTAGCAATGAGAGATAGAAAAGAAAAAATACTATAAAAATAAGATTTTGGCCATTTTCAGACAAAGATTAAATCAATAACAAAACAATATTATGATGCTGTATGAAAGGTAATCTTCACGTGTCCTAGTCATGCTGACAAAACAGGGAAGAAGAAGAATATGTTCAAATGCTAGCTTTAAGCTGTGGAGCCCACTTTCTCTTGGTTAGCTGTACAGTTAACAAGGAAAAAAGGAAAAGGAAAATGAGGAATGGAAATGGAAGGGAAAGAAAAACAGACATATGTGGCTACATCAAGCTCCCGCTCCCACCTCATACCTTGTCTCTCTCTATTAAACAGGAGACATTAGTTTTTATGAACACACGCTACATTGTTCTAGGTATTTGGGCCTGTATTTTAAGTGAAAGCTGGTACCACACATTTCTTGAGCCAGAGGAAGATGATGCTGTTTTTGAAGGCAGACAGCATACTGGAATCGATCAGCAGGAATTTATGACTACAGAAACAACGATCGCCAGAAGCTGGAGCTCTCACTAATAGTGAGCTTAGTCTGCCACCACGGATAAACATTTTGCAGCACGGCATTATCAGTGCACAGACCTACAGATCCTTTAAGCTGAATTACAGTCTTGATTATTATCCTAGTCACTGAGGTAACAGCATGGATACAAGCAGATTTGCTGCATTTTTCCTCAAAGATGAAAATTCTGGAAGATGAAAAAACTGGAAGAGAGCAGGAGGAACTGGTAAAAGTGATGGGAAACAAGAGCATTTAAGAAAATTCCTCTCCCTCCATTGACACCTGGGCAATGAATACATAGGAATTCATCACTGTTCAAGGGTTTACAAACAGCAAACCCATCTTTTTGCACTGGTCCTAACGTGCCTTTTGCTGGTAGCCAATGTGACTGCAATGCATTCTCAGCAAGACAATCTGTGAAACCACCAGAATACTGAATATATCTCGTCATTACCTAGAACTGTCACAAATTTATAGTGGCTGGTATAGATACTCCTATTCTAACCCTGCATTAATTTCTGAATGTAACTAATTGTTTGGACAGGGGACCTCTTGCAGTGCTTTCATCGCTGAAATTAAAACAATTAGTTCTGTTACTTTTTAGTTTTTACACTACAAACAGTAAGAGGGTTATTTGTTAATGAATATGAGAGACCTAATCGATACCACAGGTTGGTCGGTCTGCTTTAAAAAAAGCACTTATCTACACCAGATCAAAGAGCTATAAAGCTAGCACCCTTACTCCAACCACAGCAAGCCAAAGCTATTTGAGAACGAATCTTTAA
The DNA here is from genome assembly GCA_020800305.1 of Porphyrio hochstetteri. NCBI lineage: Eukaryota > Metazoa > Chordata > Aves > Gruiformes > Rallidae > Porphyrio > Porphyrio hochstetteri. Next base: position 39,916,579 of record CM036905.1, read on the forward strand.
ACAGTAGATAGGCAGGTACATTTGTTTTCCTGAATATGGGTATTCGTGAGAGGAACTGAGCTACATCATTAAATGCAACTAATTCTTAACACACCTTCACACCTGGAAATAGCACATCTGTACTTGTTAATTTGAGGGCACATAAAAGATATGATAGAAAATGGTCTCTATCTTCCCATAAAATACCAAACAAATCTTTTTCAAAATCATTTTCTTGCTAGACTACACTTGAGTCTTGTTTTAGAAACTCATCCCTACCGTATCTACCTCATTTTACTTAAATGTAGTTATTTTGCTGCAAGGTCACATGCAGCAGTTTCTGCACAACTGCTGAACAGGACAATCTGGGCAGTCAGGATGATGCAAATGGGCTTGCTGAAATGCCAAGATATCTGAAAAGTTAAGCCTGAAGGAAAATGTTACTCTCCTGCAATTCAAGAATGGTCAGTATTTAAAGAACAATTTATCAAAAACATATCATTAATAACAGCAAACCACACAGCACTGAACAAAGTCAGATTAAATGACTGATTTGTAAAAAGAATTATTTTTAAAACATTTAGAACCTCTTCAAGCCAGGGCAAACCCTTTTGAGCACCTGGCAACGAAGGTCAGCAGAAGACTGTAGAAAAGACATTTATTACAAACACTGCCATGTGGCCAAAATATTTGGCAGGAGGATGCAGCTGTGCCAAACATTCCTTTCATACACATTCTTCCCACTCCATAAGTCATATCTGCTTATACTATTGCTGTTGATGAATACATAAAACTAAGCTACCAAAAAATGACTGACTCGTCATTAGCAAACTATATTTTTGCTATGGATAAAAAATGCTATAGAGAAAAATGAGCAGGCACAACAGCAAAAGAGGACAGACCTATGGAAATCTTCGCAAGATACCAACATGCTGTTTCTTAAATTTCTTCACAGGAACATGCTATGACCAGTGAGAGTTTCTAAATCCAGAACAGTTCTCACATCAAAACCAGACACGAGGGAAAAAAAAAAATAATTAAATCCTCCTCATGGGGTACCTGAGAGGCTCAAGTTCCAAAGTTTGATTATTGTACGGTGAGTATTTTATAAGTCAGTCTATTTATTAGGTGGTGTTGAAGGGCAGGTTGGATGGGGCCCTGGGCAACCTTGTGTGAATCCAGGCCTGGAGGTTGGTGGCCCTGCCTGTGGCAGGGGGGTTGGAGCTCTGTGATCCTTGGGGTCCCTTCCAACTCATACCATTCTATGATTAGTTACAGTGAGTGTGTCCTTCACTCTACTTTCAGAACTGTTTGCTTCGTAAAACAACGAATTGAAAAATAATTAATTAATTACTGAGACAGCCTCTTAGTGTGTGAACTCCACAGCAGGCTGTTCCCAGTCAGTATTTTCAAGTGAAAAGAATTATTCACCTGAGGCACACCCTTCACATTTCCAGTTTGACTAGGACCAAGAAACAACTTTTTTGCTAATCTCCTCTCACGACTCCTGCTCCAGAATTTCTCCTTGCCTAGGATCCAGGCAGAGGAGCAGCTCTATCATTTTTACTGCTTCCCTATTCCTGCCAAGAAAAAGCTGACGGACTATATATGTCCCGACTATATTCCTGCACATAGGAATCTTTCTGCTCGCAATGAATAACTGGAAAAAATGAGGCACATTTTCTGATGGAAAGCTTTTGAAGTTTCTGGAATTTCAGACTACTCTTATAGTCTGCTTTTTATAACCCTATTATTTATGACCAATTACAATCACACCAAATACATTCCTGTCCACAACGGAAAATTACTACACATCTTAGAGGCAATAATGAAATAATTAAGCCTGCTGATATACTAAGTGTATGTATATATATCTATAGCAATATAAAGAATGACAAAAAAATTAAAAATAGCAACCACATTCACAAAAGTACATACCAAATTACCCATCTAAAGAGTTATTTCTATTCCAAATGCATAAAGGATTATCAATAGAGCAGTGGCTGCTCTCTTGCCAAAGTGACCTTTACATTTCTTTCAAGGTGTTTCAACCACCCTGCTAAAAATCAGGACTACCACCCGAATGTGCAGGAAGTTAATAAAACTGGATGGTTTTGGTTTATTTTGTTTCTGAGGAGGGACAAAATAGAGCAGTAGGTGAGCAAACTAGAATGAAGGACTTCTAAGAGTTTGCTAGCTAGAAAAAACAAGATGTTTCATCTTTCCTGCATCTATGAGGTACAGATATGTATGCATTGATTTTGTGTAAGTCGCTGTTGTACAGTTTTAATACTGTGGAAGTTGAGATATTTTTGTGCACACTGCACAGGAATCTGAAAATAACACTGAGCTACCCTATGCTGTGATCCAGGTAAAGTGCAGATTGTGCTTTTGTGGAAATAGTATAAAGGTAAAGTAACCCTGTACTACTTCATTGCTTCTGGTTCCCATAGGTTACTCCCTCTACCAGAAACCCCACTAGCTCCTTTAGCTTAAATACCTGCCCTGCAGAGAACACACATTTGCATGGAGAAAGCCAGATCCAAGACTGCTTCGGCAGTCAGACACAATACTACTGTGGAGGTATCAGAGTAACAATTTTCAAGGAACAATATTAATGAAGATTACACACATTAAAAAAGTACTTTAAGGGGAAATGGCTGAATGACCTATCACCTAACGATAGATTAAAAATTAGGAGGAGCATCAAGATTGAGTACAGTATATGATATGTCATTGTACTGAGCACACTTTCACATACATCCTTTTTTAGTCTTTACAAAAATAGTGTGTTGCTGAAAAACTAAAAAATCCAGTCTGAACTCTGCCTCTTTAGCTTGTTTTCACTTCCCTAGTAATTCCACGCTACTGGGAACAGGGTCTAAGACACAGCAAAAAGATATCTTTAAACAACTGGGGGGAAAACAGACACCTTTTCCCCCAGCACTGTATTAATTCTCCTAGATAATGGTAGAAACAAATCCTCTCTTTATGCAGGGTTATTTATTAATAAAGCCTCTGAATTTCCATGACATTCAAAACCACAAAATAAATATCAAACAATCAGATCCTGTACATACAGAAGTAGAAAATCTGAGTTTCAATTGTGTGTGCATTTATGCACATATATATATAAAAAAAATAATCTTTCTTCCCCTCTCTCCAGCTTTTGTATTTGAAATACATTACACCATCTAAAATGACTTAAAAATCAGGTTTTAAAATGCCCTCCCAATCATTTCCCAAGCCTAATTTGTTCTCTTCTCTATGTTAGAATAGAATAATCAAGGATTTGGAAAGAAGATGGGAACAGAAGACACACATACTGTACATGACAAACATCCAAAGTGACATTACTAGTATGAAACACATGATAAGTATGCCATGAAAAGAACCACAAAGAAGTTGAAATTAATTAGCAGGTCATTCTGAACTGAAACCTCTTGACCAACTTGATAAAATTCTATGATGAAATGATTGGCCGGGTAGATGAGGGGAGAGCAGTAGGTGGTGTCTACCCAGTAAGTCTTTTGATTCCATCTTCCATAAGATTCTCCAAAAGAAGCTAGACTGGATGAGCAGACAGTAAGGTGGCTTGAAACCTGGCTGAACAGACAGACCCAGAGGACAGTGATGAGCAGCACAAAGTCTAGCTGGAGGCAAATAGCTAGCAGGGGTATCAATACCAGGTCCAAGTCTTGTTTAACAACTACATTAATGATGTGGATGATAGAGCACAGCGTCTCAGTGAGTTTGTTGACAATGCAAAACTTGGAGGAGCACGTGGTATGCCAGAGGGTTGGGCTGCTAGCTCGAGGGATCTCAACAGGCTGGAGAAACAGGCTGACAGGGGCCTCACACAATTCAACAAGGAGAAAGCAAAGGCCTGCATCTGGGGAGGAACAACCCCAGGCACTGGTATATATGCTGGGAGTAGCCCAGCTGGAAAGCAGCTTGGCAGAAAAGGACAAGAGTGTCCTGGTGGACACCAAGTTGAACATGGAGCCACCAGTGTGCCCTTGTGGCAAAGGGTTGTGGCATCCTGGGGTGCATTAAACAAAGTATTGCCAGCAGGTTGAAGGAGATAACCGTTCTCCTCTCTACTCAATGCTGGTTACATATGCCACACCTGTAGTAGTGTGCATATGTAGACATACATATACTGGAGAGAATCCAAGGAGGGCCATAAAGATGATTAAGGAACTGATGAAAAGGCTGACAGAGCTGGGACTGTTTAGTCTGGAGAAGAGAAGGCTCAGAGGGGATCTTGTTAATATAAATAAATACCTGAAGGGACAGTGCAAAGAGGAGAGAGCCTGGCTCTTTTCAGTGGTGTCCAGTGACAGGACAAGGGACAATGGACACAAACTGAAACACAGGAGCTTCCCTCTGGGCATCAGGAAACAATTTCTTTACTGTAAGGATGTCTGAGCACTACAACAAGTTGTCCAAGGAGATTGTGGAGTCTCTATCCCTGGAGACATATAAAAGCCATCTGGAAATAGTCCTGGGCAACCAGCTTGAGGGGGTTTATATCAGATGACTCCTGGAGTTCCCTTCCAACCTCAACTATTCTGTGATTACATGTAAGTACCGCATAAAGGCAGCACAGATAGACAGCTGAGTTATTTGTGTCTTTACAAACAAATGGTTCTTTACATAGTCTTGCCCATCTTCCACCTCTGTGAGTTAACTACCATGCTACAGCACTTTACCATTTGCTTTTACGTGTGGTCAAGTTTCAAACGACTAAATAACAAATTGTTCCTCACAACAATATGTGACATTCTTCATCAGGCAGAGGGCTATCTTTAAGGCATTCTTACACACTTTTTTTTTTATAACTTCTGTAGCCTTGCACAGAGCATACACCCTACAGCTTCACAAATATATTCTCCATCTCCTTTGTGGTCTAGTGTTGAATGTTCTTGAGAAGCAACAAAGAAGTTAACTATTCAAGTGTCTTGCATTTAGAGTGCTGATGTCTGGAGCACCAATCCTAAGTAAACAAGATACTGAAACTCAAGCGTAACCCACTTACAACGCTTGAAGTAATACTGAATCTTTGAGATCATGCACAAGAGAGGCCACAGGGATATCTTGGAAGAAAGACATCTTGGATTCTCAGTAGTGAACCTTCTGGGTAATTGAAATGTATTATCAGCTTGATTCAAGAGGTATCCAAGCCCTTCCTGGCTCTTGTTCTGACTGTTAACAATTAACGATAGTCAGCTGTGTAAACTTTAGTTAGAAGGATGATTAAAAGTTGTATTTAGCTGTGTGAGAACAGAGCAGACAGCAGGTTTAAAGATGCTGAGAGAGGTTGAAAAAAAAAAGCCTTTAAACATTCTCTTATTGTATCAAAACCTTTTAAGGTTTTCATAGAACAATGTGGGAGGAAAGAATGTTTCTTAAAGCGAGAAAAACTGATATTATGGATTTTTTCTGAAAAGGAAAAAAATAAATTAGAACACAAAGTAGTAAATATTTTAACCACCAAAATTTGGATTTCAGGGTTTGGCAAGTGACTTAACCGATTTAAACTAATGGAACTGAAAGAAGAAAGGAAGAAAGAGATTGATGATGTATATGAATGTCACTGAAAAGGTGAGGTTGAAAGTACAACAAAGGAAGGGTAATCTTCTTATTCTTTGATATGGTCTGGAGTTTACACAATCAAGAAGCCTATAATCAGAAGTTCACAAAATAGAAAGAGTAGTTTGCTTTCATTGGCCTTGGATAAACAGCCTATTCCTCTTTGTGCTGCTTAAGAATCTGTCCTCATTTGAGGGCACTATGAGAGTTACAAACAAGGTTGTTCAAGGTGATAGGAAAAGGAGGATTAGCATGCCAACTTATCTCTGCTGCTCACACAGATGGGGCCAGAGGCATCAATCATTTGTGATAAGACGTTCATATCATATTGACACAGACACAAAGTGTATATCAATGGAAGAAAACCTCACTGCACTCCATCTTTCTGAAGTGCTGCCTTAAAATTGTCCTAATAATAGCTTTGCTATTTGGAAAAAAAAATATTGAGGAAATGGCTTAGAAAAGACACTGCTACATAAGAACTGTGTGTCACATTGCAGATTCAAGAAAAACAATTTCTAAAGCAGTATGCTGGCGTAACATAGAGGCATGAACTCTACATCAATGTAAAGGTCAGCAAAACAACTGGGACTTCGGGCAGGAGATGATGCAGCATTCTTATGAGCACTCATCAGTGCCAAGAACAGGGCCCACAGTCTAAGTAGAATAAATGTAGGCAGCAGGCATAATATAATACCCTCCATTACCCTTTTCTTAACACACTGCTCAGGGTTGTTGACATTTTCAAAATTCTCTTTAAAAAAAACCACAATAGGTAAAATCTCTGGATAGAATTGTGCCACAAATATGGACATAGTCTTGCAGTATTTACACTGGAAGGGTAGATATTTCAGCAGACAGATTTTTTTTTTTTTTTAACACAGTCATCCGGTATATAGTTTCATTTGAATTTGGGGTTTTTTTTGGCCATTGTTGTTGGGGTTTTTTTTTGTAACAGCAGAATATTCCTGTGGCAAGAAGTTAACAGAGTCTCAGTGAATAATGCACATTGTCTGGAAAACAACTAAGCTGTTACTTTGTCCCCTGCAACTTGTTAAACTGATTCTATTAAAAGCTGGTAAGTGAGATCTTTTCAGGATCTGATAAAAGAAAAAATCAATATATTTTTGATTAAAGGATTGGTGTTCCTAGAGCCTCAGTGTAAATGGGCCCTCTGGCTGCACTAAGGTCATCACTGCTGCAAGAAAATGCTGTATTGGTAAATGATATGAGTACACGTGGGGGAAATGCACAGATGTCTTTTATTTCTCTGAAAATCTGCCACTACAAAACTGGTAACTGTGTAATCTGTTGAAGTACATTGTAGGTTTTGTAAGTGTGATCTAATTGCAGGAAGCTCACTTCATTTACTATTTGGATGGTAAGAGACGAAGATATCCCCAAAGCAAACAATTATTACCGCACACTTCAGTACTGTAAATATTGGGAATCTAAGCATCTTCATATTCTGACTTTACAGAACAGAAGCTACTGATAATTTCTGAGGAATAGAAAAACCTCAGAAATGTCACAAATCTCATACGTGACCACACTTTGCAATAGATTTATAAAGCAGCTAATAGAGAGCATCAGAACATGAGATTGTTTCACTCTGCTGAAATGCTGACAACACACATTTCCAGTCTTCCCTTAGAGCTCTAACAATGTCCTATTACCTAAATTTTAGTTCTTTTCCTGGAAGGCCATCTCATATGAAATCTACTGCATTCAGGTGTCTATAATCCCTTTTAACTCAGAAATGTTTTTTGTAATGTGCTTGTAATGGCTAAAAAAAATTAATCTGTTAACTCCCACAAAAATTACATAAGTACAGCTGAGCTGCCCCATGTTTTACAGGTTTCTCTTCCATTCAAACTATGATCCCCTAATACCCATCACACACATACTATTTTACCATCTACATGCCTGGGTTATTCTGAAACGGTTGTTCACTTTTGAAGAAAATCATTTGCTCTCTCTCCACGTATCAATTCACAACCTAGAACAGTCTAACTGGATTTCTTCTGCATAAAACTAAATTGGAACATAATGGCTCTTGCCACTCAGCCCACACAACAGCAGAGTTAGTCCAAAGTCCTTAAAACATGTACGCATGTTCGCATCGGGCTTAGCATGAGCTGCTGCTCTGCAAACCTACTCCTACTGGCTGGCGCTACTCACTGAAGTAGGCAGCAGTCTCAGACCTTCAAACTGTTCAACTAGTTGTAACAGAACTAGATGATATAAAAACAAACCAAAGCTCAGTATTAGATTGGTAAGTCCTCCTGATTTTGCTTTTCTCAGACATTTGTTGAGCATGCCAGATTTAAGGAACAGATTTTCTAAAAGTATTTCTTAACAACACTAATTAACTATGGTCTGGACTCTCAATAAATCTAGATAGAGTGTATTTGAGGTCATACACTTTGGAAACAGACTAAGATGTTGCACAATTCTAAGTAGCCAGTAAAAGCTCAGCAGTGGCCCGGAAAACAGGACTGAACTGCAAGACAAAGGTCTGAGAGAAGATCTGATCATGGACCTCTCATTTTCCAAATACAGAAACAACACTACTCTAAACTGCCTATGAGAAAAATTTTGCCCCAGTTCTAATAGTGTAATTAGTTCTACAAGCATCATCAACATAGCTTTTTACCTTCTTAAAGAACAAAAACCTGAAGCATATACAGAGGGCTTGTGACCCTAAAACTGAAATAAAAGAGGAGGAGGAATGTAAGGTTAGAAGATGTCATAGTGCATAAACCAAAGAACTGTACTGCGACAAGCCATATGGCTGTACCATGTTAGAGCAGCGCCATTAACACACTGCCCTGTACCACTAAGGGGCTGCTACTCTTCTAAGTAAGCCAACTGCTGAGCAGGAAGGCAGGCAAATGTAACGAGATACACCAACACGCCAGGGAAAACTTGAGGAATGATCAGGAGCTGACTTCAGCTGTTTATTGTTAATTTAAGTGATAGCAAAATTTATTCCTACCAGCTACTTTGGCTAGAAAATATAGATCTATACATATGCATATACAGTCAAGTGAAATTAGTATGCACCAATTCAGTAGAAAATTAATGACTTGCAACTGTAGTCTTAATGCATCCAGTGCATAAACATGTCATCACTCAGATTTAAATACTTGACTTAAATACCGACAGTACTCTTGCTTCCATACATTAAGGAGAATATTCCTGTCCCAAAAGCAGCCTTTTGAAGTGCAAAGACACACACTGGATAGTAATAGTTATTATTACTGTTTGTTAACAACAATTATGAAGTAATAAATAAGCCTGTATTTCATCACAATCACAGAATAATAGGGGGTGGAAGGGACCTCTGGAGATCATCTAGTCCAACCCATTACATCTACCTTAACACAGAACAGAACTGATGTTATCGTGGATGCCAACATAATTATAAGCCCTTAACTTTAACAGTAATTTTCAGCAACAAAAAAGACTCAAGAAAAGTACAGTCCCATACTGTCCCATGCACATGGCAACTGAACACAAAAGAACAATTATCTCTATCTCCAAGTTGACAGAAAAAATCCCTTTTGCACAAAGTGGGTACTGATCACACGAAGTTAGGTGCAAGTGATACATCACAGCCACTACCAATCGAGAGAAATCTTTAGTAAGAAAGCCTGGAGGTCAAAAAGAACCCCAAACAACCTACCGACTCTTTTTGTCACTATCTGGCATCAGATTTCTTCTCTTAGCAAGTTCCTCATGCATTTAAACGTCACAGCTTCTCACATCTCACTTGAAAATCATATTATCTAATTCTTAGTAGACGTTGAAAAAATTTTGAGGATTTATCCATGCATTTAAGATGAAAAACTATTTAATTGAGAACCATCTAGTTGTAAATTTACATAACTGTCCTTTTATTCAAAGCACTAAGGAATACTAAGTCACATTATCAAAACCATAATAATGGCTTAATGGTCTTTAATTTCCATCTCCTACTTATTTTAAAAGGTGCTATCCTAAAAAGGCACTGGTGGGTCACGTGAAAGCACCAATTTATATGTTAAATTAGAAGAAAATTCCTTAAACATGTATATTGCCTACCACAACATAATAACAAGAGAGACACACAGACCATGCTTCCTTTAACATAAATATTTCAATATATACTGAGACAACGGTACATACATGTATCACCTATAAATCCTATAAATCTAAATCCTTTGCAAATATTTTAAGAACAAATTCAGAGTACTTTTCCTCATGGATTTCACTCTGAAAGGATGTTAAGAAGTCAGGTTACTAATATTGGTATCTCTTTCTGAACTTGAAGGCTCAAACTTAATATCAAGATCTAAAGTAGTGAAACAGAAAACAAAAAAGAAATAGGATGGATTCAGCTCAAAATTACTTCAAGGTGTGCTGAGCAGCTCTTAAATCAATAAAGTCTGTGGATTCTAAAGAGCTATCTGACAATCCCTAAAGAAGATGCAGACATTTCATCAGCTGAATTGCTTTCTAGCTTTCACTGGCTATATATCTCTGCAGAGTGTAATAGGAGCCTAGAGATGCAATTCATACAAAGATCTTCAGTTTAGATGTCTTTGGAGCTAGATTCCAATCCAAAAGTCTATTTATTCATCATGTAACCTTCTAAAATCAGGCAAAAAGGAAATACTAAGCACTGGCATACATCTTAATCTGTAGTCACAAGTATTAGGATGCCAAAAAAAGATACCTCCATCTACTCAGATTCCAGACCCTGATAGCATTCCCCCACCACCCTGAACATTCTTTCAGGACAGATTGTTTTCTAAGCACAACTATTTGGAAAAACAAACATGATGAAGAGGGACAAATGCTAAATTTAAACATGAAGCATGCAGTGGCCACTTTATTAAAAATAAATAAATAAATAGCAGAGTAACAAGAGCGTAGTGTAGGTGAGGAACAGCTGTATATTGATAGGTTGGGTTTTTCTTTAAGAAAACAAAGACCCATGCTCAGTTTCTTGCTCTGCATTTGAATATTCAAACTTATATTTCCCATCTTCCAGGGAGTCCAGACTGTCTATTTAACTAGACCACTGATCGTTAAGGTATTGTATAAAGTGTAAAAGGAATTACAAATTATTACTATTCTCCTTTTCCTCCTCTGGTTGTCTTTACAAACAGCAGCTAACATTGCATCATGTTATAATCCAGAGAATACTTACTGAATTTAGCTCCCAGGGTAAAACAGGAGTCACAAGAATGTTGTGTGCTGATGTTCAGGATCATAGTTTTCAATTTGGTATGTGACTTTTTTTCTACTTTATACACCTACATTCTTTTAATCTACTCTTACCATGAAATGGTGTTGTATTTTCTTATCAGACGCTCAATTTTATTCCCACTAACTCAAATGCAAGCACTGTGAACATATTGTTCTTTCTGCTTATAAACCTGGTTTGTCTCAGTTGCTATGGCATGCTTCTCCATTTTTTTCCAAGAGAATCTCTAGCAATAACAAAAACTTTCTTACCTTACATTGTTCTATGACTATATTCTAAGTTTGATCAGTTCGTAATGTTGCCTGAGAAAGTTGCAACCTTGCAACAGCCTAAGAACAGCCTTATTCTTACACTTAAATATAAAGCTGAAACCAAGAGAGTTTTCAGAATATAAAGCTCAGCTCTTAAACCATACCTTCCCTGTTACCAAGTACCTTCTTTTTCCCTTGTTTTTCCAAAAAACCGACTTTTTCACATGCTAACTTGCTACCCACATTATTAACTCCAATATTTTCAAAATAAAGGAAGGAAAAAATCAAAGTCTTCTGAAGTATTTAACACTACAGTTGATCAGAAAAACCAGTGACTGCAAATTTGCCAAGTCACTATCAAATTTTTATACATGCTTATACATAAAATCAAATTTTTATACGTTAGTAAAAACTACATCCTCTTATCAGCAACATATAAATACTCAAAATTTAATGAAAACGTTCTCTATAAAATCTGCAATGTACATATAGATTTATACCAATACATTAAATATAATCTCACTAAGATGCCACAAAATAACATTTACATGCTGTGGTTCCTTGCAAACCATGAAGAACCCAAATGAGCTGTGAGCTCAAACATGCCATATTTCTTTCTGAATATTGCTAACTCTTTTGGATCAGAGCATCCTACCCAGAGGCTGATTTTTCTTACACTAGTCTGGAGCTGGACTAAGGAGGGAGTTGCTATACTCAAACTTCCTAAAAGCCTTACTACTTCCTTTTTGCAGATATTTGCTTCACCTCAAGATCTACAATTGCAATTCAGTTTAATCATGATACTTAAACAAACATTTCTGTTCAAACAGCTGAATGTATTAAACATGCAACAAACAAACAAAAATAAAGAACAAACAGCTGTGGAAAAAGATATGTCATCAATAAAAAAAATTAACTAGATAATGTTTCTAGTCCTCCAACAGTCTTTTAAAGCTGCTACTTCAATTTTTACCTGAGGTTAAAAAAAATAAAAATATATATATATCACATATTGCAGGTTGTCCTGATATGAAGTTAATCTTAAGAAAAATTATCAGAACAGAAATTCTGTTGTTAGATCTCTGTTCTGCTGTTTTTACACTCTCCAAATGAACTCTTTAAGAAGCTTACAGCAATCACTTGCTTAATGTTAATTTACATCAGACAGACAATGAACACTATGTTAGAATACACATAAAGCCACATTTTGGAGCAGTTGTGCCTGGGAGCTTATACTTAACATTATGCATTCAAACAGTCTCATTAACACAAGCAGCCCCATCCACCTGAGGAAAGCTTAGTACATACACAGTGCTTGAAAAACTGAAGCTTGAGGTAAAAAGCAACAAAGTCCAAAGAAACAACCCCCCAAAATTCTTATGCTATAAGCACAAAGTGATAAAATAGAGTTTAAGTCACGTACATTCATATACTACTACTCTTAATAAAAGATCTTTCAGGAAATAAATTATCGTGTATTGTTCCTTAAATTTATTTATGCTATTTACTTATTATTTTCATTGCATTTTTCTAGTGGACAACAGGATGACGACTTAGGAAACCAACAGATAAAGTGACACAGCTGACACGTGACAGACCTCAAAGCTTTTGACCTGTCCTTTCAAAGAAATCAGTGGAAGAGTCTGAGCATCCAGGCTCCACAACCCTGTTACTGCCTGTAGACTTTGGCATCATTGCAGGGTGTGAACTGCAGTAGCTGGGGAACAGAGAAACTGTCTCCTCTCAGACATCATCTTTCTGAGGGAGGCTGTTCACTCCATGCATGCCTCAGTCAGGGCCTAAAGACCTCTGAAATACCCCAGCCATCTGTACTGAATAAAAATCACACATCATACCATACTGTTCTGCAGCAAGAGCAACTAGCTTTGGTTTAACTCTGTCACAGCCTGGTGATGCTGTTTCCAGGTCTAGCCCAGAAAGATCCATATAAATCTTCAGCTTGAACACCTCTGCATTCCAGAGTTTATTCTGTGATACAAATATACCTTGCATTTAATTTGTTCTGAAAACTCTCTTGGTTTCAGCTTTTTCAACATGTTGAGAGGTTTCTGTTTGCTTCTTGGGAAGGTTTCTTGCTGCTGTTTTGCTGTTGAGGGGGTGGGTGGTAGGTGGTGGGGGGGAGTGTGTATTTGTTTGTTTTACAGATAGTTGCAAGCTACCTTCACAAAATTCATCCTGTCATTCCCCCTGTGCCCTAGAAGGCAGTTTGGATTCATGGTAACACAATTCTTCAAGGTTTGCCAGTAACAGGATGAGGAAGTTCACACATAATAAAGCAGCTGCAAACAGACACTGGAGTCAAGAATCAATAACTAAAGGTCAGATCACAGCAAGCATGTGACAAACAGGCTCTAGAATTTGTGCTTTCATGTGAACGTGAAATCCAATCCATTTGCTTCATACCACCGCTACTGCCATAACCTTGTTTCAGCAATCCATAAAACCCAAATTGTTTTCTGTCAAGGTCTGAAGCTCTTTCCTAAATCTATCACCTGCTGTGGCACTCACTGAAGTCAACACAGAAGATGTGTCCTGATGCACATTTAATTCTCAGAAATGAGAGTAAACTCTGTTTTGGTGACAACAGTCCAAAGTGGAGAACAGATTGAAGTGTCAGTATTTGCAGCTAACACTAACACTATTTGCTTACACATGATTTCATTAACAATAAAAATCAGTGTACTCAGTATAATCTTCCTTCAAAGCACCTGCTAATTATCTTGCTCAACTACAAAGCACAAGCATAATCTTATCAAATTCAGCTCAAATTCTATATGTTCCCCAAAATCCTACCTCCATATGAAGGCAGTAACTAGTACATAGTCATGACCTGGTATGCACTTTGAGCAACCCTTTTTACCTTGTTAGCAGGCTTAGAGCAGTAGCTTATATTTCTTTTCATGTATTTGTGAGCTGTCTTATTTAAAGTGGTTTTTGTTTGAAGTTCTAGTCTTTCACTTCTCTAGTGGCCAGTCTTTAAGCAGAAGATGCGAACTACCTCCAGAACACGCTCTTTCTATGATGAGGAGAACAGACAAGACCATGGAGGGCAACAGCCAGCAGTAAATTATGAATGGGAAACTTCTGACTAGAGGGTGATTTCCCATTCTTTTGGGTTTGCATGGCAAAATTTTGGTACCAGGGGGTTGGGGGCTAAAGGGGTGGCTGGTGTGAGAAGCTGCTAGAAGCTAGGAACTTCTATCCAACAGAGCCAGTGCCAGCTGGCTCCAAGACAAACTCACCACAGGCCAAGGCCAAGCCTATCAACAATGGTGGTATTACCTCTGGGACAGTATGTTTAAGATGGGAGGAAATAAGACTCCAGGAGCAATTTCAGCCAGAGAAACCAGTAAGGACATGTAAGAAGAAAAACTCCATAGACATCAAAGTCAGCGAAGGGAGACGGTGCTCCAGGCATCCAAGCAGAGATCACCCTGCAGCCTCTGGAGAAGATCATGGTGAGGCAGGCTGCAGCTTGTGGAGTCCCATGAGACCCCACCTATAGTACGGCATCCAGTTCTGGAGGCCCCAGCATAAGTAGTAAATGTTGCTGTTGGAGTGGGTCCAGAGGAGGGCCACAAAGATGATTAGAGGCCTGGAGCATCTCCCCTGTGAGGACAGGTTGAGAGAGTTGGGGTTATTCAGCTTGGAGAATACCCCATGGGGACCTTATAGCAGCCTTCCAGTACCTGAAAGGAGCCTCTAGGAAAGATAGGAAGGGACATTTTACAAGGGCATGTAACGATAGGCTGAGAGGTAATGGCTATAAACTGGAAGAGGATATATTTAAACTGGATAGAGGGAAGAAATATTTTACTGTGAGAGTGATGAGGGACTGGAACAGGTTGCCCAGGGAGGCTGTGGATACCCCCTCCCTGACAGTGTTCAAGGCCAGGTTGTATGGGGCTTTGGGTAACCTAGTCTAGTCCTTGCCCACGGTAGTGCATTGGAACAAGATGATCTTTAGGGACCCTTCCAGCCCAAACCATTCCATGATTCTGTGGGGAGCAGATGTCTACCTGCAGCCCATATAGGACCCTACACCAGAGCACGTGGATGGCCTGCCTACAGAAGGATGTGACCATGTGGGAATTCCAAGCTGAAGCAAGCTCCTGTGGCTCCACGGAGAGAGGAACCCATGGCACTGGCAGGTTCCTGTGACCTTGTGGAGGACCCACACTGAAGCAGTCTGGTCTGGTCTGTACCCCATGGAAAGAACCCAATGCCGGAGCAGTTTGTGAAGAACTGCAGCCTGTGGGAATGGTTCACGTTGAGAAGCAGGTGGAGGACTGTCTCCTGTTGGAGGGACCCCACACTGGAGCAGAGGAAGAGCAGAGTCCTCCCCTGAGGAGGAAGGAGCAGCACAGACCACGTGTGATGAACTGACCACAACCCCCATTTTCCTGTCCCCCTGTGCTACTGGCAGAGAGGAAGGAAATAAATCAGGGGTGAAGTTGAGCCCAGGAAGAAAAGAGGGGTGACAGTAAGGGGTTTTAAGATTTGGTTTTATTTCTTGTTATCCTGTTCCCTTAGTAATTGGAAATAATATTAATTTTCCTGAGTCAAGACTGGTTTGCACGTGATGATAACTGGTGAGTGATCTCTCCCTGTCCTTACTTGACCCATGAGAATTTCATCATATTTCCTCCCCTGTTCTGCTGAGGAGGAGAGTGACAAGAGGGGCTTTTGGGAGGACCTGGCCTCCGGACAGGGTCCACCCATCACACCCATCATCAGTGCACAAACATTTAAAGATTCAATTTTCTTGGCATAGTCCTCAAACAGAACTTATGAGGCTCTTGCACTAACTCTGCTCTCCCCCTGTGCTTGTCTTTATTAAGTGCTTAGCAATTCTGCTACTGTTCACCCCCATGTTCTCCCTCTTGGCCAGAAATAAGCTGAGAGTAGAAATAGCTATGGAATATTTAAAAACTTAAAGGTTATTGGGGCTCTTAAAAAATTCAAGCTCTAGGACAAACAGAAAAAGAGTAGTTCCAGGATCAGCTCCCAGCTGAAGAAAGAGGCCAAGCAAACCCTAAGTGGATGCCAGACTGAGTTTGACTGTTTCACTGAAGAACAGGCACCTCCTCAGTACAGGCTCCATTTATAAAAAAAGCTCTTAATTCACTGTCTAAGGGCAGCCCTCCAGACTTATGTACCTAGGAGAATTCATCTCATAAATATTACAGAGAAAGCAACAGTTCTAAGTTTTAAACATGCACTGATTAGGAGGGAGGAAAATAGAGACAGTGAAAAATCACCTTTAGGTCAGAGAGCTAACCTTCACTCTCTATGTGTACATGTACATCTGTTTCTACTCAAACAAAACCAACAGAAAACTGTCATAGGTAAACAAGACAAATAAATATACATTATTTAAACATAAAATGGTATTATAAAGTATTAAGTACAGAAACGGATTTCAAAAGGAAGAAAAAAAATCCTCCTGAGTCAACACTATCTTCTGCTTGCATGTCAATGTGAAACGCGTTATGTGTGTACAGTGTATACTGACAACACTGTCCTGGTTTCAGCTATGATGGAGTTAAATTTTTTTTAGCAGTGAATGGAATGCCATGTTTGGGTGTTAGGATGAGAACAGTGCTAATAGCACCCTGATGGTTCTGATTATTGCCGGGCAATCAAGGACCTTTCTCAGCTCTGCATACTTCCTTACTAGTGAGAAAGGAGGGGACGTAGCCAGGACAGGTGACCCGAATTGGCCAAAGAGGACATTCCATGCCAGTTACGTCATGCTCAGTATAAAGGGGGACTGGGGGGAAGAGGAGGAGACAATGCCAGGACGTGCAGTTTCTGGGGACGGTCGGGTTCCGGGACGGCTCTAAGCTGTGTGGCCTGAGTTGTGTGGTTTAGTGAGAAATTGCATTGTGTATCACCAGTTTAATCTATTTTGTGCTTTAAACTTATGTTACTGTTATATCTAGTTTTCTGTTATTGTTTAGTAAACTATCCTTATCCCAACCTGCGTGGTTCTGGTTTCTAGGTTGTGGTTTCTTTTCCTCCTTTCTTCCCTCCCTTTTCCCCCTCCCCCAACTTTCCTTCCCCCTTCCTTTTAAAAGTACAAGCGACTGTGTGGGGTGCGGCCCTCGGCTGGGGCAAAACCACGACAAACACTTACATAAAATTAGTATTCCAGAGAAAAGTCATACAGTACCTGATGGGACGATTTTCTTTACTATCAAAGAGTGAGAAAATCACTTCCAGTTCCTCTCCCAGATTGGAGCACATTAGACTCTTCATCTGAACAAAGAGATGGTGGCTGCTAGCTGGTACTGGGGTGTCTTTTTTTCGATGACGGTGCTCCATCTAAAAATACCACAAACAGCACAGCAGTTTGAATTAATCATAAAAATCTGACAACAAAAAGAGTTAAAAGACATGATACTGAACTACTTAATCCCAATTTCAGATGTTTTAATTCAGTAGTAACTTGTGATAATTTATTATTTTTTTTAATATCTGAGGAGCACCTAAGGATGTGACCTTCCCAGTGTTGCCCTGCATCACAATTTTCTGTAGGAGGAAAAACAGTAACCTCTATAAGTTCAGCTCTTTCTCTACTCTAAAAACTCTAAACCACTTTAAAGCTTTGTGCTCTAACAATATAAAATTTTATAGCTGGTTTAAATAGTTACATTTAAACTATTAGATGGTTTAAATAGTTAATGATCTCTCTAGTACTCAAAGAAACAAAATATGCTTTTGCAGAAGACTAACCATCAGTATTTTAAACTGGAAAAGGGTTATGTCTGTATTTTATAATCTTTGGCACGCTGCTATATAGAAGCTACTGGATTCTCCTGATTTTACTTCACAGTTTATACCTGCACTGTTTTAATTACCCACTAAGAGTGGGACAGCATTAAGTCATACTACTTCTCTTACATGGTACCAAAATAGTTTTAAACAGTAATCTATGTTACTCAGCCTTCAAACTGAGGTTATCTTGGGCTTTTTTTTCCCCCCTCTATTTTTCAAAGCACACCCCATGAGTGCCATTATTAGCTTTCTGGGTTATTCTTCCTCTGTATGTTTCTTCTTATGATTAATGGTTTCTTGCTGTATTTTACCTAGTGCTTCAACGGGATTCCATAAGATTACATATGACTTTGAAGCTGTCCAAAGGTATTTTGATTCTAGCATGAAGAAATTATTAGGTTTGACATTACAAGTTATCAACATAAGTCGTTAAAAATAATCAAAGATACAATCTCAGCTCAACAGAAAATTGTAGCAATTTTTGGTTTGCTTTATTCTATGTTTAAATACAAAAGTTAACATAAAATTTAGTTTAAGTAAAAGCTTAGTCTTAAGCAAGTAAGGCTCAGAGTTGTATCTGTAACAGCTACAGGACCTAAATATGAGACAAAGCCCACCTAAATGAGCCGGCAAGTCTTCTTAGACCTTACTGGAGTTTAAATCACAATAAGAAGTATCAGTGCTGGATTTAATAAATTAAGATAGGCTTTCATACCCAAAGGAGAGCTTTTCTATGCAGTTTAACTGCTATTTACATTAATATTTTAGAAAAGACCAGTAGCCCCATATGATTAATTGTGACAATACTTGTACCATGAGTATATTACTACATTTCCACAAACCTCACTTAACAGGACTCATGGGCCAGGTAAAGGTCTAATGAAAAAGAGCTTCATAAGCTATTATTGATTATTAAATTCATGTTACCAGTCACAGTATTTTAACAAATAATGTTTAAAATGAGTGTTTGAGCACACAAAAATTTGATACCAAATCAAAGCATCTCATATAGATGCAGAGATTAGATAAGTGTTCAAAAGACGATGCAGATATGACATAACTGTTCAGCCTTCCAGTACCTGAAGAGGCCTACAGGAAAGGTGGAGAAGGTCTATTTACAGGGGCAGGTAGTGGCAGGACAAGGGGTAATGGCTCTAGGCAGAAGGAGGGTAGACTTAGATTAGATACTAGGAAGAAATTATTCCCTGTGAGGGTGCTGAGGCCCTGCAACAGGCTGCCTAGAGAAGCAAGGGATTGGAACCAGATGACCCCTTCCAATACAAAGCATTCTAGGATTCTATGAGTATTTCTTTTCTGCTAATAGAACTCATTACATCATGAAATGTCAGTTTGACAAAAAAAAGTACTTCTGGTTCAGTATAAGAAAGCTGCTATCAAAACATCAGTATGTATTTTGACAGCAAAGTATTGAGCATTACATACACATACCAGCCTGTAGAGCTCTGTAATGCTGATCTCTTCAGGATCCACCATAGCATATTCTTTTCTCGGAACCAAGTCAAGTCCCAGTTGTCTGTATGAGAAATGGAATAACAATAAGTAGTTTCTACATACAAAGAAAACAAATGAACACATTGCTTCTTACATTTAACAGAAACATCCCAAGAAACAATGTACGTGTTAACTGGCACGCTACAGTTGATTTTGGGTTTGTTCCAAACCATTCACAAATGATTCCTCCCTTTTCTTCATTTTAACACATTAATAGAATACATTTTTAATACATTTTTAAACCTGTTTCTCTTTGTGGACAATGTACAGTGGATATTGTGCTTTGTATTATTGTGGACATTGTATGGTGTAAGTCACACTAATATTATCAATCTGAGTGACAGCCACAGAAAAGATGATAAAAAGAAAATCCATCAAATGCCAAAACATCAGCTTATTTTTAATTCAGACTGGATGGTCTCAAAGCTGCTTGGCTGTATTCCCCAAACAAAATGAAATGGACTTGAATCAACAGGAATAAAAATTTCAGCACAGCAGCAAGCAATAAAGATTAAGAACACATATGGGACAGTCACACTGAATTTAGAAAAAACCTGAAAGATCAGAAAAAAACTTTTAAAATATGTTTTTAAACAGTAGGAGCTGACCACTGCAAAGCTATCCCAACTCCATTCAGTTATTCCACAAAATTGTAATCAGACATTTAATCATAAAGAGTTAATCCCAGTTTCTCCACTATGCTAGGTATTTGGGCATTCAAATAGCAGTTTCTACTATTGAATATTGCTGCATTTAGTCAGTTTACCTGAATATAGGCTAAAGAAAAGTCTTTGGAAACAACACCCAAATGCCAAAAAGTATTTTAATATTTTCTTGCATTAAAAAAACCCAAAAACCCACAACATTTTGTAGTAGCTCTTATCAATTATTCAGATAAAATAAAGATGCAGAGTATAGCAGCTCTATGTACATTTATGTACATAGGATTCATGTACAAGTGCCCAAGTAGGAACTGAACTGAGTGACACAAGTCAAAAAGGAAGTGATGTCAGCCAATAGAGGGTTTCAATCAAGACAAAAGAGCTATGCTAACTGTGTCACATAGGAATCTGCCCAGGTGTATTTTAAGACAAAGTAGAGGGATGCTGCAGATATTCCAGACAGTAGCACTGCTATGTAAAATAAACTGAGAGAAAAAAGCAAAAAAGAAACTGAGAGAAAAAAGAGCACTGGAATAGGCTGCCCAGGGAGATGGTGGAGTCTCCTTCTCTGTAGATATTCAAGACTCGTCTGGACGCCTATCTGTGCAATATGAGCTAGGGAGCTGCTTTGGCAGGGGGGTTGGACCCGATGATCTCTCGAGGTCCCTTCCAACCCCTACGATTCTGTGATTCTGTGAAAATGATAAGTCACTTTTCACTGGCAAAACATAGTGGACAGAAGAACAATAAAGAAGAAAGTCCATTAAAAAAGTAACACCTGTCAAAAAAATTTGTTCCTTATTTCACCATTCTACAATGAGCCTACAGCTGTGGCATTACAATTAGATAACGCTATTTTAATTTATATTTACTCACTCGTTGCCCCAGTCTAGACGAGCAGTGATGTGTCGCTTGACATCCTTCATTCGGTCATGGGTGAGATGGCCAACAAGGACCTGCCTTCGCAGGTCTAGGATTTCATTCATTATGTGCCACAGGCGGTGAAAGAGGTCCCCCTCATTCCTCTGTGAGAGAGAAATATAATTGCCTCTGCATCACCTGTATAAGCTGAGAAGCCCAACAAATGCAGCTATGGTGGGGAAATGAAGGAAAACTATCTTATTCCCGTGCTTAGTCTTTTTTCTCCCCATTGCATTTTACCTGCATGCATGAGGGGGTGTGTGTGTATAAAACCACTTCAGAGCTTACCACAGGCCCTGCCTTTGCACCACACTCATTCCAAAATTTTGCTCCAACCCCTTATGCCTCATGTTAACACAATCTAATTTGTGATAGATATGACAAAAATTCGACAAAAAAGTCTTTCATGACACAGCAGTTTTATTCCAAGAGCATGTTCACTCTGTGCTGCTGTCTCATCCAAACTGGGTATGTCATCATGTAATTCTGTACTATTTGAACTCCTACACCTAAGGGGAGGAAAAGCCAATCGCCCCCACCATGCAAGCTCCAAATCACAGAGGGATAATGCTGTTGTAACTTTTTCTTGCATGGACGTAGCTGTACACACTACAGTCTAACCATAAATAAATAGTGTCACACAGAGAGAAGCTTGCCCAGACAGCTCTTCATCTAACTGCAAAGTAGGAGAAATTATGTGCATATGATTGCTTTTTAAACTACATCCTCCTACTCCAGTTATAGACTAGTTAAGGACATAGACAATTTCCCATAACAGTTTACCCCCAAAAAGAAGTTCTCGTAACTCTTCTTTCACCAGTTTTAAGTTATTTTACCCAGTAGAGTTTTTCTGAGAAACTTTAGCTTGAGGAAATTATTGCAACCTCCATTTAAGTGATGCATCACTCCAAGTTGAAAAACCATTCCTATTCAGATTTGTTCTGCTAATTCTTGCCAAAAAAACCCAAGCCTATTTCCCTTTTCCTTCTTCCTATGAAGGAACAGCATAAAAAACAAGAGTTCAACTACTTCTGGTGGATAATTGCTATGAAAACCTAAAATTCACTTAGAAGCAACATTACTCTCTGTCAATAACTTTTCTATTCCAAGGGCTCTGACAAACTACCATTTGATAAATCTGCTCTTTTTATTTCACATTCATTCACTTCATAAGCTAAATAAAATGGGCATTAATTTATTGCTTGTCTTGGCTTTTGGTCTGGAAAAAAGCCAGTGTATTCTGAACATGTAATTACAGCAGTGAAGAAAAAAGTTGCCAAAAAAGAAATAATTTCAGCAAGAATAATAGGAATATATGAACTTTTAAAGTAAAAAAATAAAATTAAAAGGGTCATATAAATAGCCCTTAAATTAGGAGCAAGAGGCAAAAAAGACTTTATAGGAATGTTACAGAGATCTAGGCAGAAGTATGTTTTCACAGTTTCCCATGAGACAATAGTGCATGAAGATGTAATTTCTGAAGCTAAAAAAACCAAATTAAACAAACACTTCTTCAGGTGCATTGGCATTTTTAGTATCTGATAATAAGGTCTACTGAAGAACATTATTCATGGGAATACAATGCTAATGTTTAACAAAACTTTTCAGCTCAAATAAACATTTTCCAGTATCCTTTCTTTTCCAAAGCTTTAGAATTTTTCTGTAAACTGCTTGCATTTCATAGTGCTGAGTGGATCTGCAAGCAGCTGTCCTTGCTTTATAGATTTAGGTTTCTACGCTAAGTGATCATATTTTTGCTCCTTCTGTTCCAGGAAAAGTCAATTTACTAACTTAAGTGCTAATATACACAAAGCAAACACACTTAGATACGCTTCAGACATTTGACAAAAAAGATTTCCCACTATAACCTAGAGAAATTCCACACAAGCTTTGAAGAAACAGTTTCTTGTTTCTCAAGAAACAGTACATACTGCTTAATTACAATCTCACAATTGTATCATTTAATTATAAAGAGCTGCTTAAGTGACTGACAACTCAAAATGGGACTATAAATAGGAAACAAATAGGTGGCTGAGTTTAGCAGTTTTCTCTATGCAAGACAATAGTTTGTCCACCTTAATTAAAACAGAAAACCCACAAACATTTTTATTGATATAATCTTCATTTCAACTGAAGCTTTTAAGGGAGGTAATTACAAAAATGGAAAGGACACAGTTACAGAGTGAGCACAAGAGAGCAATAGAGTGATAAATGGAAATTACAGAAATAACACACACCAGGGGTGTTCTTTGAAAAGGAAAGAATAGTTACTTATTGCTACTTTGTGTTTGGTGTTCACAGTACTGGAATACTATATCCAGTTCTTAGTCCAGCAATGCAACAGAAAACACAACTGAGGAAACAGGAGCAGTGAAGGGTAAAAACCACGATTTATAGTGAAGTCTGAGAAGATGAATCTAAGATGGCTATGCAGAAAGCTAAGACTGTAAGTATCTATTAAACAGGAACAATTTCATAGAGGGGCATTCTGCAGGGAGTTGTAATTGAATTACAAAGACGGTTATGAATGAAATACGAAAACGTAGACATAAATACAAGAATAAGGAAAAGTAGGCACTAATAACCATAGAACACCATGAAGTGTGATTTCATTCAAACCAGGAGAAAAACCAGCTGACCTGAAGATGTCAGGGAGAGAGAGAAAAAGACCAGAGCCACAAAGTGTCCAGATAAAGAAAACAAGAGAACTGTGAAACATGGGACTTCTACTTAAAACTAATTCTTTAATGTATGGTAGGTAAATCCAAACATGAGTTTATTATTCCTAATGAAGAACCACATCCCACCTCCCTCAGCAACGAGGACTCAATAGTGGGCATCCCTTGATCTCTGTGTCACGTACCAGAGATACTGGTCAAAAAACATGGACACATCTTATCTTAGCATTTGAGAGCGTATAGATGTGACAGGAAATAAAAATATATGAGAAAATAAGTATAACACAAATCAACTAGCTGAGATATTTTCAATAATAGACTACATTTCTATATTTTAATAAAATATCAATATGGTTTGCTACACTTATTTCCCACCCTTCCATTTAGCAGACAAGGGAATCCTTCTATCCAATGGCTACACAATGAAGGTGGAGAAGACTTAATAAGTTGGCTAAATGTAGGAACAGTAGTAGTCAATGTGTGGAACCAATTAAGAGATGTATTTAGTCCACAATATGAACAGTTTAAAAAAAATCCAACATTTTTTTTTCCTGAAATGTATACTCAAACTAAGCTGGCGTATCTAAACAACAGCATGTCTTTTGAGTTGGCATTAAATCAATGAAAAGTTATTCAGGGTACTTGCCACATAAAGTTGTTTCCACATCGTTCCCCAGTCTCTTAAAGTTGATGTCATTTCTGTAATAACAGAATCTTCTGTTGGAATAACCATTTCAAATTGTCTGTAACATGCAGAAGAACATATGATATTACACAAACATTACAAATCCCATTACAGCTACTAATACAAAGACTTCCTCCTGCTAACACTAATGTCTGTCTGTCAACCGACACAGGTGCTCCTTCAGCCCATGACACCTTTTATTTGTGTATTTCACTTAATCCCCATGGAAATGTCTCAGGTAAAAATAATTAAATGCCCATAGAATGTCTTGGTCCTAGAGAAGTCAAGGTGAGGTTCTTTATTATGAGATAAGCATGTAAAAAGCTACTTTCACAGTAAAGTAATTCCCAGTTTCCAAATGGATCTTGCCATTTTAGCTTAGATTTCGAATGAGTGATTGTTTCCACTCTTTTTTGCTTCTTTTTCTATAGAAGTTAAGACAGAAAACGCCATTCCTTCAACTGAAAGAGGATATATAAACCTCAAAAGAATACTAGTACAGTGTGAGTGATTTTCTGTATATTTGATGCAGGCCAAGAAAAAGTTGGGTTGTCTTGGTGAAGACCAAACTCTTCACCACATCCTCACTCTATGTACCATCAGCACTACCGCTTCATTCTCACACACAGAACATTTCTAAGGTTTGGATTCATGCCTGGGTTACTTTTCTCATTATATCATTTCTCTCTTATCAAGTTAACATAACAATGTGACAGCCCCTGGCCATGGTGTGCTGTAGGGCACATGGCCTGAATGGAAAACACAGAGTAAGGAAGAAACGGGCAACAAAGACTGAACTCCCTTCAAGTACTGTCACAATGTCTGCTAACAAAAATTATCCCATCTTTACCCTTTGTTTACGGTGATTTTTTGTTTCACTGAACATTCAGTTTTATCTACAACTACTTTTAAAAGGAGAAACCTAGGACGTGCCAAACCACATGCGGCTTGAACTCCAAAGCAGAGTACTTAATAGTAATATGAACCCATTTTCACCTGTAGGAATGGGAGGGTTTTTTATTTATTATGACTATAGTCTTTGTGATTACCTCTGCCCATCATGAATCATGGACCTTCTACTCACCCATTTGTGCTCTCAAAATAAAGATCACCTACCCCTGATGTTTAGGCATCCATCTATTATGATGAATTGTCTTTACTTAAATGTGTTTCAAACTGCTACATATCAGTTCTCTATAAATAACTCTAAATAAATGATACAGTGTGAACACACTAAAATTAACTAAAATTTTGAAAAAACCTGTGTTGAATTAAGATCACAGACAAATTTTTTTAAAAGTCATATAGTCAAGGTAAGAATTACACCCAAAAATGAAAATTAGTGTTGCTTTTAGTCAGAATATTTGAGTTCCAAAACAGAATTTTTAAATTAATTTTAGCCAATTGTTCTGGTTTTTATTAACTTTTAGAAAAATGAAGAGATCAGTTGTTGTGGAAAATAAACATTGGCTCTTCATCACTTGAAGAAAAGTAGGCAAAACCGTCTCCTTTTACAGTTTTAGTGACATTTTTGTCACTGAACCTATACACTATTTTACCTTTTCTTTTGTAAAACACCAGCTGTCTGCCATGATACAGCTGCTGTCCTCAAACAAAACAAATAATCTTAAACAACAGGTTAATATCCAGCTTTTGTACTGAATAACTTTTGAACTAAGATAATGCATTTTTCAAGCCAAACTTAACATTTTCAAGCAAACTTCCTCTAGACAATACAGACTGATATTCCCAATTGTGCTCCATGTCTTTTCAGAATAGTTCACTCCAATTTCATGACCACATAGGAGCATCAGGTTAGCGAAGGACAACCATTTCGAGTCCCATGGCAGTAAGCTGAAGTTAAGATACTATAACATAACAAAATCACCACTTTATTGTATAAGGAAAAGATCTTTTGAACAAGCTTAAACCATGCATAAATATTTGAAACCAGAACATTTCACCTACCCTTTGTTCTTAACACAGGCATTTTTCAAGTGAATGTAGTTGGATGGAAATATGCCCTGAAAAATAAAATCGTTTAGGTAAAACAAAAAACCTCTTCCTGCATGAGTTTGGAGTCCAATTTAGTACCATTTAATATGCAAATGCGTGCTGAATTAGAAGTCCTCCAAAGAATTACAAAAAATATGTAAAAAAAAAAATGCAGTATGTACTCAGTAGAGACCTAACGGAAAATAAAATGTTATATTCATTAGAGTTTAAATGCTTCAATACTTCAGAAAATTAGAAGATAAGCACATGTAGAACATGAAGATTGCCTGAGTGCTCACTTATCATAGGCATTTATATTCATTATTCCCACATTGACAAGAAACAGACCAACTGTAGGGGTAATATTGTACTGACAGTCTTAAAAATGATAACTTCAGATATAAAGTAAAATAAAGTTAAAGTTCAATAAAGTTGAGTTTATTTAAGGGCTCTCTACCAGTCTTTTGAGTGGAGAGCACTGCTGCAACAGTCATACTGCTGTAACAGAGCACTAGCCTTCATAAATCAGAACAATAAGCAAAACAAAGCAACTTCCAAGTCTCTGGCTGGGAATGTTAATACTCTGCAGCTCGTGACATAATACAGTGCAGGAAAATACATGCATGTTCTCTTTACAAGCACAGCTGCACACAGCTTTCCTTTGACGATGGTGCCCCATTTTCTTTCAACACAGACATCAGGCCTTCAACAAAAAGGAATCTACTATGTAGAGGCAGCTGCCCTTGTAAAGGCTGCTACTCCTCTGCAATATAAAGTAGTTCAGGAGAGCATCTCCCAAGGACAGCAAGATGCACAGCCTTGCACTGTAACGATGCACCAGGAAACAGGATGGCTGCGTATGCATGCTTACCACAGACCAGCTGCCACAGGTAATTTCTTTTGAGTGTCAAAGCTGGCACAATAACAAGGGAAGAATCTTGACATAGCAATAGCAACAACAGGTGGAGGTACAAGGTGCTCTTATTATTTTTACTTTTGGAGAGACTCCCTCCAAAAAAATCTAATCCAGGAAACTGTTTGTATTCACACTAGGAAAGCAGAAAATAGATCCCTCATTTCTTCCCACATCAAGTCATGTTTAGAAAACCTATTCATAACTTCTAGCAACACATTTGACAGACCACAAAGCAAGGCTGACAGCAAGCATGTGGTGAGAATTGCAACAAAAAACATAGAAAATGCAATAATAAATCCCAACAGCTCCTGTCTTATAAATCAAATGGCAATATATATCAATGAGGCTAAAGTAGTAAACATCAGATTAGACTCTTTGGCTAAATTTATTGTTCACATTGACCTTCCATATAAAGCAACGGAAATTGATGTGAGCAGAGTCTGCAGGCCCAGGCACAAGAGGTCAATGACTTATGATATGAGCCCCTAGAAACTTTTAAAATTAAAAATAGTGTGTGTGTGCCCTATTTAGTAGCTGAAGAGGCTTGGAAATGAAGAGAGGAAAAAAAAGAGCAAACCTTACAATGAAGGTTGAAGGAGCAATAGATCTCTCTTCAATGCCTTTAATAAGACTAAAAATTCTAGCATTGTGCTGAGGGAAAAAAGCAATCTTGAAATGGTTTGCCATATGTAAAAACAAAATCTTTCAGTCCAAGGCAAGTGAACAAGAGGTATTAAGAAAATAGAAAGACAAACAGGTAAAGCTTAAACATATAAGCATATAAAAATATATAAACATGAACAATGGCTGAAATATTTATTTCAGAGAACTTCATGTCTGAACAAAGGAAGAAAAAAAAAGGAAAAAAATATCAGTCAGCAGAGTCTGATTTGGAATACTATCAGCTACACCACTATGGAAAACCATGGACTACACATCAAAGCAAAGTAAGATCAACCATATTTTTTACATGACAATACATATATTTTATTCAATTGATACTTTGCTTGTGGCTCTCGTAAACTAGCCATCTCCACTGACTGTTCTAAATTAATTCATAGCATCTAAGAAAAATAGGCAGAGTCTAACTAACTTTTCCAACACAACTACAATTTGTATTCTCAGTAGACTTTTCCCTTCAACTTAGCTTCCTCTGAGTTCACAATCTAAAAGTCAGAAATAAAAGAAAATTCACTAGAGTCTGAGATTTGTAGCATATCATCCTAACACATAGGAGCATTTTAGAACTGTAATCCATGTCCACATCTAGTTAAAGCAGTATCAATAATATATTTAACACTAACTTCTAGCTTTCTTTTAAGAGTAAATATCATATAGTTACATGGAGACTATAAAGTTTTTAAAAGTAAACATTCATTTTTGCCAAAGAATGCAAAACTGCAATTGACCTTTACCTTAACATTGGGATTTTTTAAGGCAAATCCTCTGTACCATCCTGTGAAGAAAGAACATTTTGCTTTTTAAAGTATGCAAATCATTTCCATATGTAAAACAGATTTCATCTTTCCCTTTTGGACAGATATGACAGTTACACTGAGCTGTCAGACTGCAGTCATTTAAAAGACTTTCCATACAATGAAAGGTATTTTGTTTAAAGCAGCTCATATTTGGATGACTTAACTCAGTTCCAGGAATTACTCTTTAACTCTGTATCACCAAATATTTCCAACATTGTAACCCAGGTATATTTTATACTAGATGCCACACCAGACAAAAGGGAAATTGTTTCATATTCACTGTAGGTATTTACAAATAATGTCTGGACTTCATGTTCTAAATTTATCAATCACATTATTATATAAATTTCATAATATACCTGATTCAAAAGAAACAGACATTTTCTGAAAGAAAATTTCTTACAAGGTTATCAGTATATAAACCTGATATGAAATAAAAACCCAACAATACACTCCTAAATTATTTTTAAAATCACATTGATTTGAGTTAGATAATGTATTAAGGAGGCAGATTACAAAAAAATGCAACTTTATTTCTATTGCACTAGTAATGGACATTTGCAAAAATCATATTAGTATTCTCTACCTCAGAACAGAGGCAGAAGAGAATGTTTACACTGCTTTAAGATTTAAACTTATGACTTTAAATTAATTTGGAAGGGTCTTGATGGCAGCCAGACATCCCTTGGAAATATCAAGAAAGTAAAAGAATCACAATGAAAACTCCTTGCTGTTTTAACTGCTATTCTCTATGAATGCTTATTAAATGGAGAGTTTGAATAAAGACTAAATAATAATAATTAAAGAATGTGTTGCAAATTAATTATAGCGATTAGAGCTCATTGGAGTTGTGAAAAAAAAAAAATCAAGAGGCCAGAATGTGTTTGTTATTGACTTTAAAAATGCATTAAGAAAATAAATTAATAGTAATAGAGTTCAAACCAACAGCATACAAAACTTCATTATCCCTGGAATTTCAACCCATGAACTCACCATCACATTTCTCTAATATTTGAACAGTGTCTCCAATCTCCAGTGAAAGGCCATGTGGGACCGTCCCTCGAAAACCAGCTATTACTGAAAAAAATGAATAAATTTCAATTATTTGCAACATTAAAATACAAATTATTTTTCCTCTTGTTAACAAAAATAGCACATTAATGGGGGAAGTGTCACCACAAACAGGGTTACTGAATTTTCGTAAGCTGCAGAAAGTATCAGAGGCTAAGCCACTTTTTGAGCCAAAAATTCAAAATACAGGACTTGGAAAAAAACCTGAAACACTTACAGACCTACTACACATGAATGGAAAGCTTGTACTGGAGAACACTGCTAGCTAGACCGCAGCTACCCTGAAGGACAGAAGCTGTTTTATTCCAAATGCTCACATTAACACATATCAGACCCCAGGATTCTGCAAGCTGAAAGTGCCAATATTTTTGTTGCCGCCTATACCACCCACACGCCACCAAAGGAAAAACCTTCTTTCACATTCGCCTAATGGATGCTATAGACCCAACACTCCCTGTAATCCCGAATGTGAGGAAATGGGGAGGGGGCGGAGAGGGCGGAGAGCAGTAATGCGTGCTCTTCACTGAAATACCTTAAGTGCACACAGAGTTTTCCCTGCAGCTTCCCCAGAGCCAGGGAAGCCCAGGTCATGAGCTCAGGCTGGGACAAGAGTTACGGAAATGGGTTTCCCTTGCTGGAGATAAAACCTCCCACAGAAACAAAACGTCCGCCAGAGCAGCGATTCTCCCAAATACAACTGTCAAATGTTGCCTGACACCATTAGCGCTAAAAAAAAAAATCGCCACTTCTTTTTTTCCCCCCACTCAGAACCAAAATACAACAATCAACAGCCGCTCACAGTACTCATTCCTACAAATTCATTAACAAGCTGGAGAGCAATTCACTCTTCAAACCCCATGCTTATTACATTTGAAACTCTGAATTAAAATATCGCTTAATTCAGGCCATGACAAACAACAATGATTTTGATTCTCTGTATTGCAGTATTCTTTTGGAGCTAAATTTTACAGTTGAAGAGGAAAACATCTTTCTACCAGTATCAGCGGGGTACAATGCACAAAGTTATCTAAGTGACCTTAAGAGCAACCTTGCTGCTTTCATATCTATCCACCTAGATAGAAAACGCCAAATCCCACAGCAAAGTTAAAAAAACCCCCCACCAAGTCAGAGGAGTGAGGACAAAAACATCTTCACATGTGAAAGGATATCCCATGGGTGCAGACATGCATATAAAGTAACTCCTCTTCCACCAAAGAATCCGCAAGATCTTGAGTCACAAAAATCCATTTTGGCGGCTCTCTCCTGTTGTCGGAGGTGTTCCCCCCACCCCACCACAGAGACAGGCAGAGACAACACTCAAACACAATATCACCTGTCATCTCACGCCTGTGCTTGTCACACTGTTCATCAAAGGCAGCAGGAGAGATTAGCTGTCAGCAACCACAAAAAATGAAAATTCATTTGTGAATCCTTGCCAGAAAGTTCCAGATTTTAAGAGTAAACTGTGAGGATATGGTTTATACTATAGGATCTATAGGATGGCATGTAAAAAAATGTACGAAAAGTACATTTTTTTTTGTCAAATCTTTCTTCAGAATCTGAAGGCTTTGAAACTCATTGAATTCAGTCATCTCTAAATCATTGCTGTAGGTAACCCTCTGAAAAAATCCTGTGAGATTATGTGTCCAAACCATCCCTAAGAGGCTGATATAATATTTGTAGCACCGAGCCTTTTTTCCTCCAAAGCACATGTATTTAATCAATCTCTGTTCATTTCAGTGCTCCTCCTACTCTCCAAGGTATTTCCATAGAAATAAAATATCCTGAAAGAAGCACACTGAATTAAGAAGGGCCACTTTGGTTTCCCCACTAAATACAATCCCCATCAAGTGCCCGTTTTTAACAAGGGTTAGTTGCACGACAACATTTTTTTCCATTGAAAAGGTTTGTCTATGAGTTGAAAAAGGAGAATTTTTCAATTTATTCTTATATAAAGATCTAAAAATTATAACTATGATGATATTAAAATAAAAACAAGCCCATCCCTTCTCCCCAAATATTAATACAACGTGTATCTAAATTCCTTTGTAGCACTGGAATGACAGATGTTGTTCCAGTCATCTTTCTAGCCTGCAAGAAATAGGGAATTTTGAAACCCGCCAGACCAGCACATACATACAGCCATTGGAGAAAAAAAAAAAATAAAGAATTAACAGAACTAGCATGCAAAACCAAGCCCCTGTGTGTTGTTACACTTGTGAGATGTCTTATTTTTAAACTCCATGCAATAAAGAGAAGGATGGTAATTTTCTCCTTAAGAGCCAATATATCCTGTCACATTGTTATGATCTGACTTTGCTGTGACATTCAGTTTTTATTACTTAGTTACTAGATCTGTTAAAGGTTGGGGTTTTTTAAGTTTTAAAAAAAACCACCCAACTTTAGGACAAAAAAAAGAGATTGAAATCTGACACAGTGTAGAAAATAGAATTCGTTTAAGAGCACATAGGAAAAAAATATATCTTGAAATATCTCCTAGAAGGATAGCCTACAGAGTAGCAGAAAAAGAAAGAAAGAAAGAAAGAAACGAGGGCATCACCTGTACCACTGAGTCAGGCAGCACATTCACCCAATCTATTCATAAAAATCTGGCTGGATTCTTGCTGAGGTCGTGCAGCGAGGTCAGGCTCAAAGCAGGCAGCCCATGGTCTTTAAGCAATGCCACTCAAAAGTGAAGAAAGCACAGTGCCACACAGCAGAGAATTTAAAGCAAAGCACAGAAATCCACTAACTCATGTTTTCTCGGTTAACTTTCTACTAATCATGTTACAGAGCTGGGACTGAGACAGAAGGTGGCTATTCATGTCTTTTTAGTTTATCTGTGGGGTATACATAAGTAGATTACAGTGAGGATAACGATGAAGCTGTGGAATAAGGTAGTTACAGTTCATCCAGAGAAGATCCCTGGGTTCAGCGAGGACACAGAGTTCTTAACCAAGTCATGATAGAAATTCGATGAACTGAATCTCTTGCCCTCTTTCCTTCAATGACTGCATTGTTCTGCAGCTTTTTGCAGATGCTCCTTAATTCTTCCTCCTATTAGTATGAAATACATAATCACTCTGCTCTAACTGTGGCTTAAGGTGTTGTCAACTTGAGAGCCACATACATTTATCATACTCACAGAACTGGACTTTATACACACACACACACACAGAGAGAGCATCCACCAAGCCATGTGCATCACACACATGCCATTTTCATTCTTGTAACAACAGTAGCTGCTGTGGTTATCACCTGCTCTCATTTCCACTGCAACTGGATAGCAGAGACCTTAGAATAGGAGGACAGACAGGAGAAGAGCAACACACTCTGAATACAGCTCACCTACAAATATCTGCAGCCTTTGCAGGTGAGATATCCACATGCACATCCCCAGGAAGCTAAGTATCACAAGCAGTTACATCTGGGTACATTTTTTTTTGTCATTGTAGTACCCGAAGGTCACACAAATGTCCTGTTTGTGTTTCAAGCACAGGTATAATAATTGATGCCTTTTTCAGTCACCTCTCAGCCACTGGACAGATGTGGAATGTCACAATAAAAGTTCATAGGAGGATATATTCTCATAAGTCTTTTAGATACTGAGTTCAAATACAGCTGCTGGCTGGCATTATTAAATATTTTCTTGCTGCC
This sequence comes from Porphyrio hochstetteri, assembly GCA_020800305.1. NCBI lineage: Eukaryota > Metazoa > Chordata > Aves > Gruiformes > Rallidae > Porphyrio > Porphyrio hochstetteri. Next base: position 39,950,034 of record CM036905.1, read on the forward strand.
AAAGAGTACTCAGAGGACAAACAAGCAAGACAACAACGGAGGACAAAATCTAGTCCACGCAGAAGATGAAATAATATGGTGAGAATATTAATATTAAAGCAGCTTAATGACAAGCTTCAAATTTTTAGAGTATCACAGGTGCACTGAAACCCAAGCTATGAAACAACCCACTTCTGTGAGAATGATAGAAAGATAATTAGGGGAAAAAAAAAAGGTGGTTTATGAGATTGCCAGTTAAATTACCTGCCTGTGATTAACCACTAAAATTAATAAAATATGCTAATATCTTCATTCTTCTACATTTCAAAAGAACTGAGTCAGTTCAATCAAGAATGTGACATAAGACCTTACAAGACTCCCTTTTTATGTGCTTCATAAAGTTTTTCACTACACAGACATATGTGAATAATCACACAGTGGTTTTTAATACTTACTTTCATATCAGACCACCACTGCAATCAGGAAAATAGAAAAGAGAAGACATAACCTGATGGAGCTCTTAACATTCAGTTTCTCAAAAGAAACTTCATCTTTCTGCTCTCATCCAAATCACTGCCTGTCCATGCTCACTGTGGGACAGATTTACATATATAAGAACCTGCTGTATAAAAAGATCAATCCAAACCCACAGTCTTCATTAAAACCTTTGTGTGTGTGTGTAGGAATTAACTTTCTGCTGATCTAGAGAATAGATACCATCGTTGTTCTAAAGAATACGCCAAGTCTTTTCCTGCTTGAAAGCAGTGCATTCAAATCTTCTATGAGAGTTAGCATTATAGATACATTTGAGACTCACCAAGAGCATGTTGGGTTCCATAGCTGCTTGACTTTTAAGGGTGCAGTGTGACATGGTGCTCCAGATGCACCCATCAAGTTAAAATTAAGCTCAACACTACAAAAGGAGACTTACAGTACACTGCAGTTGTTGGCTAAGCAGCAGGACATACACACCCACATGAAAAAATGAACCAATACCAGTACAAGCAACATCTACAGCAGTGACTAATACCTCAAAAATGAGCATCTTTACCACAATAGCATATTCGTGTTTCACATAATAAAAAACAGTCCTTCAACTGAAGAAAGAGGACAGGGAAAAGGATGTGGGGTAGAAAAATATAAATTACTTTAATAATTACATGGGCATGTTAAAATAGACTTCAATTTAATGCCCTAAGTCATGATGCCCCAACTGTCAGAGGTAGCATACAAACCCCACAGAAATGTGGTAAAAACACATTGGAAAAAAACACATTTGCAGGGTGAGTACACTGTGTCAGAGAGACTGGTTTTGATGGGAAGCAAGACAGAGCTTGACAAGCTTGAGGGGTGGGCCCATACAAACTGCATGAAGTTCAACAAGGCCAAGTTCAAGGTCCTGCCCATGGGTCAGTGCAATCCCAAGCACAACTACAGGCCGGGTGGAGCAGTCCTGAGGAGGAGGACTTGGGGTGCTGATCGATGTGGAGCTCAATGTGAGCCAGCACTGTGCACTAGCAGCTCAGAAAGCCAACTATGTCCTGGGCTGCATCAAAACCAGCGTGGCCAGCAGACTGAGAGGTGATTCTGCCCCTCTACTCTCCTGTCATGCGATCCCACCTGGTGTATTGTGTCCAGCTCTGGGATGCCAACATAAGGGACATATAGCTGTTGGAGCAAGTCTGAAGAAGGACCACAAAGTTGATGGGGGGAGGGCTGGGGCACTGCACTTCTCCTATGAAGACAGACTAAGTTAGGCTTGTTCAGCCTGGAGAAGACAAGGTTCCTGGGAGACTAACTGTAGCCGACCAGTAATTGAAGTGGCCTACAGGAAAGATGGAGAGGGACTGTTTTTCAGGGAATGTACTGACAGGAAAAGGGGTGATGGCTTTAAGCTGAAAAAGGGTAAAATTTAGATTAGATGTTAGGAAAAAATTCTTTACTGTGAGAGTGGTGAGGTACTGCAAAAGGGTGCCCAGAGAGGTTGTGGAAGCCCCCTCCTTCACAGTGTTCAAGGTCAGGTTGGATGGGGCTTTGGGCAACCTGGTCTAGTGGAGGGTGTTCCTGCTTACTGCACTGGGGTTGGACTAGATATCTTTGAGGTCCTTTCCAACACAAACCATTCTCTGATTCTGTGTTCTGATAGAAAAGGAATTGATTAGCTGGTAACAGGGGTGGGTGGCCCAGTTCAAAGTATTGCTTGGGGTTATATTCTTAAAATGTTTATGCCTGAAATAACTAGAGATCTGCACATAAGAACTAATGAAGCAGACGTTGTTCCTTTCCTCCTAACAGATGACCATAAGCTATTATTGATTCCAGATATTATCTGCTATAATTGAAATCAGGTCTTCTCAACAGCGAAAGCAACTTCTGAAGTTTTTCCTCTGGACTTAAGGTGCCTTTCTTTCACCAGATTCAGACTCTGAGGCACAATCATTTCAAGAGGTTTCTTCTCCTGTTCAACAGTTGAAAAATTAATCAAAAAGCTGTAATAAATGAAACCAGAGAGCTTCTAATGGTATAAAGTTATTATTACAGTTTAAAAATAATTTACTGCTGCATTTTTCCTTTATGATGGAAATTTGAGCACTTTTTAATGCCATTTTTTAGCAAATGAGTAATGAAGTGTATAAATTACTTTTATAGAAGGCTCTGATTCAGTGGTCTTTACTGCAGAAATGTAAAAACTATCCATTGATACGTACTCATGGATAGTAAATACAACAAACATCTGGCACTATAAGCGGCTGCAGAAAATGCTACATTAGAGAGAGCACATCATCAGGACAGCTGCTTAAAAAAAATAAAATCAAACTAATGACTCTACCCAGGATACTGTTTTTCAAGTCATGTCTAAGGCTACTGACCACTGGCAAGCAATGCAAACCTCCAGTGGTACAGCTGTCAGTATTTTGTGGCACAGGGATCTCCTGAGCCAGACATGGTATGTCTGTATTCAACAACCATTGATGGATTTTTTTTTTTTCCATGAATTTGCCTAGCCAGGCTTTACATGCATCATAATGTCATTGTCCCCATACTCACAGTATACTTTTCAGTTTAAATATGCTTCATAGAAAGACAGTCTTCCTTTTGTTTTACAGTGCCACTTAAAATTTAATTTCATATCTCCTTGTTCTAATGGAAAAGTTTGAACAAGACATCTCCTCTCGTCACCTTTCTCTACACATCAGCCATACCTTTTCCAGGATGAAGTTTTTCCTGCTCAAAAGAAGCTGAAGAACCTGTTCAGCTTTCTAAAACAGGCAGAATTTTTTGAAGCACAAACACAGAGACATACAGCTTTGCTAATGGAGAACCACCAAAGCTTACTGTAAAAGGCCATGACGTGCACTGAGCTTTGCCTAGATATGAATTGATCTGGATGAAGTGGCATGATAGCATAGCTACATGCTTAGGCTTCTAACACACGAGTTAATTCAGGCATCTGTTCAGTAATGCATTGTGCTGCCTACAGATACCCTAGGAGGCTTGCTGCAAACCAAAAACAAGCTAATGAAGACAGCGACAGAAAAGCAGAGAGGGGATGAGGGGGGAAATCAATCTAATCTCCTTTCAATAAACACAACATATATGAATGTTAGTTTCAATAACAGAAGCGATCCTTAAATCTGTTGCAGATTACTGAGGATAAACATTCTCAAATTTATATTGAAATGAAAGGATGTGAGTTCTCTTGTGTGTACATGCAAACCACAATTAAAAGGATCAAAAAGATAGCTCAGATGATGACAGTCCAGGACTCCTGAGCCACATGTGGCTTTTGAACATCTCAAGTGCTACTCACGCACAGTAGTCAATTGTTCTTAGAAGATGAGTGCTCACATGGAATTTTCCTAATAAGAACATTAGGATGAAAATACCTGAAGGCACATTAAAGAAAAAGTAATCAAAAAAGTCTGTATCAACATCCAAATTTTAAAATACCATATAAAGTAGAATAATGACATACAACTGTTCTTTTCACCTAAAAATCAAAACCCCTTCACAAAACCAAAATCATCTGGAATTCCTCCTGCTAACAGCACAAGCTACCACCTATACAGATAAGGCAGATGCCAAATCTGAAATACACAAAGGACAGAGCTGCAGCAGACTGTATTCCCTCCCGTGATGGGCTCAACATTTGAATTCAGCAAGGTAATCACTTTCAAATCCCTCATAACAATGCTGCCAAAAACTATAGGGCAATTCTAACGTAATCAGTTTAGTGTGACTGAACATTTGTCAAGCTCTCTTCATCCTGCATCTCAGCTACAGCAGGAACCTTATCATCTCTTTGATAATAGCCTGATTGGTTCTTCCAATACCTGCAAACATTTTTCTAAACCTTTCCTTTGGGAACCCCAGCTATTAGGCACTACACCTTGGAGAAGAACACTAAAAGTAACAAGTGATGGCACCTATTTTCCATTGAGAATGGCTGCCATTCTAGAACACCAGAATAATTCAGCATGTACCACCAGTGTCCCTGTCCTTGCAGGTATGAGATTTCATTATTTTCTTTTTCATAGAATCATCAAAGAATCATAGAATGCGTGAGGTCAGAAGGGCCCTATAAACGTCATCTAAGTCCTCCCCTCCTGCAATAAGCAGGGACACCTTTAACTAGATCAGATTGCTCAGAGCTTCATCACGCCTGACCTTAAATGCCTCCAGGGATGGGGCCTCCACTACCTCTCTCTGGGCAACCTTTTCCAGTGTCTCATCACCCTCAGAGTGAAAAGCTTCTTCCTAATATCTAATCTAAACCTACCCTGCATTGGTTTAAAAACATTGCCCCTTGTCCTGTAGCTACATGCCCTTACAAACAGTCCCTCACAAGCTTTCTCATAGGTCCCGTTTAGGTACTGGAAGGCCACTATAAGCTTTCCCCAAGCCTCGTCTTCTCCAAGCTGAGCAAGCCTGACTCGCTTGGCATGTCTTCATAGGAGAGGTGTTCCAGCCCTCTGATCATCCTTATGGCCTTCCTCTGGATCTGCTCCAAGAGGTCTATGCCCTTCTTGAGTTGAGGACTCCAGTGTTTGATGCAGTACTCCAGGTGGAGTCTCACCAAAGCGGCAAAGAGGGGGAGAACCACCTCTCTTGATCTGCTGAGCACACTTCTTTTGATGCAACCCAGGATGTGATTGGCCTTCTGGCCTTGTTGGCTCATCTCCAGCTTTCTATCTATCTATCAGTACCTCCAAGTCCTTTTCCGCAAGGCTGCTCTCTGTCAGATCATCCCCCAGGCTGTATTTGTAGGAAGGAGTGTCCCAACCCAAGTGCAGGACCTTGCACTTGTCTGTGTTTGCACAGGCCCACCTCTCTAGCTTGTCCAGGTCTCTTTGGCGTGTTGACCGCACCATTCAGCTTGGTGTCATCTTCAAACTTGCTGAAGGTGCACTTGATTCCACTGTCTATGTCACAGATGAAGGTATTAAACAACACTGGTCCCAGTACACATCCCCTGAAGGACATCACTTGTCACCCCTCTCTATCTGGACATTGACCTCTACCCTCTGGATACGACCATCTAGCCAGTTTCTTAACCAACAGACATTTGATTTTCTATCAAATACTTAGTTATGCCCTTTTGTATTTCTTGAACTCCTATTGCACCTTGCTATGTCTGCATCTTGTCCCTCCTAAGAGCAATGTCTTGAATTGCTTTAGTTCTGAAGCAGGAATTTAAAAGTAAAGATAAAATAACACAAACAGGCCTTTACAAGTCTAGAAGACCTGTTACACCTTAGAATCTATGAATAGATGATACAGCTCCTTCCTATGAATTTTCTCAGGATTTTCCTCCTCTACAGAGAAGGAATGTCGAAGTAAAACCTGCTAGATGCATTATGGGAGAAGGTGACTTGGAACCTATAGAGTCACATATAGATTTCATTAATTCAGTTAAATTATAATAAAGGAACCAGCTGGCCTCACAATTCTAATGTAGAGCTATAGATGTAGTATAGATACATTAAGACTGCCATGAACAGTTAAGTGTGGATTAAGTGTCATTTTCCTTCATTACTTGGAAATAGCAACAGCTTAAAAATCCAACTCATAGAAAGGAGTAAGTGGAAAAAAGTAGATTATGCTAAGATTACATTATCCTGAGAGAACAACTTTTTTAGTTAAAAATTATTACTATTCACTATGACTTTTATTAAGAGTAAGTATTTACTTCAGCATTTTGAAAGGCTTTACTAAGCATTTTGAAACTTCATTAAGTAATTATCTTAATTTTTACTAGTAATATTTCTTTTCTTTGATCAAGCTATTTAACTTGAAGAAGTCTTCATGTTTCTTCGTAGCCTTTGGGGAATCCAAGTTTCTGATTAAAATCAAAACACCAGGGTTTTTTTTTTTAACTTCCTCTAAGTCTCAGGTATGTAAAAAAGGGAGGTTAACATAGTCACAGCATAACTTCATCATCTGAGGTACATGGGAGCCCACAAAGTTCCATGATCACAGATACCAGACCTTATGATGGGTCTTCAGTGTATTTTGGACCTCATTAAAGCATGAGCAGGTGCTGACCAAATAGTTCCAAAAAGTTAAATTTAAGAGGCTTTTGCATAAGCTGGAAGGTTTAGGTGCTATCCCTATAAAGCCTGCAGAAATCGAATGGGAAAATTAAATGCCTTGTAGTTATAGACACAGGACATATCTCCCAAAAAAACCTTAATTTCTTTCAGAATAATACAAAGACAATTATTTTAACGTAGGCCTTGAATAGACGAGTACGTCCTTACAATATTATGCTGACTTAAAGCAAGCACACTGGGCATGGTCCAAAGCTAATGACCACAACATTTGTCCATTCTCTTTTCTCCCCAGAAGCATTATAACAAAACACGCTGCTCCAAACTTGGGGGCTGTAATTTCACAGCCTTTAGCAAATCACAAGTAGCACCATGCAAACCCAAGCTCAGAAGAGGTGTAGTCTTGTGAACTGCAAAGAAGACAAGACCGCTGTGCAAGAAACAGCGTTAGTCTTCAACTATCAGAGCCACTCAAGGGGAGCAGAGTCAGACTACAGTACAGTAGCTGAAAAACTCCATGTGTTTGGTATCAAGGAGTTTGGCAAATGAGACTGGTTTCCACTTAATATTTCACTGTTTACTCCTATTCAAGTAATACATAGCATTCAAGGAAGCCAAGAAAAACAGATCATAAGTTTTATTCACTAGTACAAGACAGAACACCCATCTTTCACAATAAAACTTTTATAACAGATTCATCAAATGATCTTATAGATGAAACACCATTTAGTGTTCCATCCGGTTCAGTTTATTTCCTCTGGAAGAGTGGGGTTTAACTCTATACTTGACCTGCCATTGGTATAGGACAATAAAGAAACATAACTGGAAAACAAATGGAGCTCACACCAAAAAAAAAAAAAAAAAAAAAAAAAAAAAAAAATCAACACACTCTGCAAATTTCAGTGCCATTACTTTTCAGCTTGTCTAGCACCATCTCTCAGAAGAGTTTTAGTCTCCTGGTAATCTATATTTCTCTGACATTATAAATTTAATTATAGATTTATTTTAAGCATTTGTATTTTACCACTAAAAGTTCTTTTTATGGTGCCTTTCACCTACCTGTAATGTTCTCTCTGGCATTTTATAACTCAAGAAATTATTCTACTTTTGGAAGCTATGAGCCTGAACCACATTGCGACTTATAATGCATATTCATTAAATTTCAAATTTTTTGCTGTACATGAAAAATTCCTGGGATATGGTTTTAATCATGAGAAGCCGTTTCTTCAGTAAGGAAACATAAACCCTGTCAACTTATGCCAATAGGCAAATCACACAATTTACCTAACATAAAAATAAACTGCTACAGAAGCTACAGAAAATAAACTGTCCTACAGGTCAGACAGTTCTCTGCAGACATGAACTCAGTATCAGGAAACCACTCAAAAGGCTGGACCACTTGTCAAGGTGTGGAATAAGTGCAACCCAGGAAGACAAGTATTATAAATCACTTACAAGTACCCCAACACATGTTTTTGATCTTAAATGAGGCAGAACTTTCTTGATCTAGTATAATTGAGAGACATTTCAAATACACTGGAATACAGCCATCAGGACTATTTGGAACACAGCTATCAGGACTATTAAAGCAAAACTACTTTCCTGTGAAAATCCTCAGAGACTGCTGAACACGAGTTTAAACATCCCACTCTGGTTTTAAGCTGGTTTATTAGGTTTAATGGATGGAAGTAACCACTGTACTTTTCAGCCTGATTTCAACACTTCAGCCACTACAATTCAATGTATTTAGCCATGCAGAATTTCATCACTAATCCTTAATCTCTGTAAAGTTAAAACTTTGGGGATATTTAGTGTAATCCCACAAGTATCTTAAAACATGTGACAAAACAGAAATAAAACAAATGCATACACTTTTTTTCCTAATCAAAGTTCTGAAAAATAAAAAGCCACCCCACCTGGATGTTTATTTTTAGCTGTATCCCTGTGGGGTTATGGTGCACTTTCCAAAGTGCAACTGTAGGGTTCTCATAAAAAATCAAAACCTTGGCAGTGTGCTCATGTTTAAGAACAGTACCTGTTACTCCAAAATCAGGGGTGAAGAGAGTTTAAGTTCTGTTTATAAAAGCACACAAGACCATAAGAAAAATGTAGGATCTGAAAAGTGTACAAAATTAATTAAGATATTGATTACTGCAGACAAGGCAATTGTTCTGTTTGATATGATGGGGGAATGAAATCTATGAGCAAACAGTCCCCTTGAAAGGTCTGTATTATGATTCATCAATGGACCTGAACATCTATCTTTTTAGGTACAAGTCCTTCAAAAGCGACAAGATTATTATCTTGGCTTTCAACATCTTGGGAGAGTCATTAAAAATAACTGCCACTCCTTACCCATCCCTCTAGATTTGGCACAGAAGTCTAAGAATATGTTTGGGATACCATGGGTGCAGAAAAGCCTGGAAAGCAGTGACGTATTTCTAAGAAAATAGTACTAAGAAAACATGGGAGACACGTTATGCCAAACCACAACGTATTTCCCGAGTATAACTAGTCACAGTCTTGACAAGCAACTGGGCAGTCCCAGGCAAACCAGACACAGGTACATCTTTTAGCATTGATGAGTTTTTTCATCATTTCCAGATGAATGGGGCCATGAAGATGAGAGGTCTGGAGCACCTCCCCTATGAGGACAGGCTGAGAGAGTTGGGCTTGTTCAGCCCATAGAAGAGAAGGCTCCACGGAGATGTTATAGCAGCCTTCCAGTACCTGACTTCTACCTTTCAGAAGCCTACAAGAAAGATGAAGAGGGACTGGTTGTCAGGGAGCATAGTGATAACACAAAGGGTGATGGGTTTAACGTGAAAGACAGTAGATTTGGATTAGATGTTAGGAAGTAATTCTTCACTGTGAGCATGGTGAGGTACTGGTACCGGCTGCCCAGAGAAGTTGTAGGTGCCCCCTCCCTAACAGCATTCAAGGCCAAGTTGTAAGGGCCTCTGGTCAACCTGATATAGCAGAGGGGGACGTGGAACTTGGTGATCTTTAAGACCTCCTCCAACCCAAACCATTCTGTGATTCTATGAAATAAACAATTGGACTCTTCCCTGAAACTGCTTAAAATATCCACAAGTAGTAAAATCTATTTTGTAAATAAGAAAAATGAGCAGAGACAGGTAGAAAGGCTTGTGTCAGCCCAGAGGTTACCAGCAAGTGAGGAACAAAGCTGAAATAAGGCAACTCAAATCAAGCCAGTTGGTAATCTATGCACTTGACCAATGGCCATGTCATTAAATCACAGTACGTACTTGTTTTGCACTGAATATAGATAAAAAACTCACAGCCCTAAAGTAAAAGATGCTGCCAAACTTTATTTGAAGGTGGCACAGACGAGGCAAGGGATGAAGGAAAATGAAAGTCAAGGCAAAACCAGTAGCACTAGTGCACTGCAGAACCTCCTCCCAGGAGGCTGGTGCCCTGGAAGAGATGGCTCCCAGGATGGACAGCAAACAAACAGCAATTCCATGGCTAGACTTGGCCATAGTACCACAGTTCATCAGAAGGACATCACATGACATGTAGCTGATATAATTATGCTAATTTTAAATAGTTTCTTTTCGTAAATACTGGGGGAGTTATCCCTACAATTAATAGCTTCCTGGGATTGAGTTGGGATAACAAAGGTGTCATGGGATTTACCCAACATCTGAGTTAAGGAGAGATCAAAGCTGTATTTTCCTCCCATGCTTGAAAAACCCTTCTGAAGCAAGAATATGAAACTCAAGCAGAAGACCCTTTCCAGAAAGAGATTCTACAAATAAGTAAATTTTCTGCAAATAAACATACTAAGTGAGAAACCACAGTGATAATACCTTGCGTTCTTATGCATGGGGTCAATATTTGGTCAGGCAGTGGAGTGTGAATGGATTTTTTTCCATTGCACAGCCATTAAAAGTTTTGATCCACACTAGAAACCTACTCACTAATTAAACTATTACAGGTGTGTAAATAATCCATAACACAGCCTGTAAAGTGTTTAGTATTCCCAACTGCAAATGGAAAAGACCAAATCACAGAAAAATTTCATTTTATGGTGTAGGAAAGTATTTGCAACCCAATATGCAGTTAAACTTGTGAACAAAGAGGAAAGTTAGACACTAAGGCTTGCAACATTGCTTCTAACTCTTTAAGCAATTTAAATATAGTGTATTCAAATCACTTATAAAAAAAAATCCCTTTTTTAACTCTAAAGTTACTATCACAATTAAAGGGAATCCCTTTTCCAATTCTCTAGGATTATCTGAAAAGGTCAGCCAACAATTACTGCTGAAATTCATTAGTTCCAGCCAGCAGCAATGCTAATGGATATGATAATTACACTCATTGGTGGTTTGGTTACTTGTTGTGCCAAGAAGAGATACCATTATGTGACCAACATAATCCTACCTAATCCTTGACGGCTTGCACATAAATCACTGAAGCGTTACAGAAAGGAAATTATATATGAGGAAAATCAGTGAAGTAAAATGTTATGACTCTTCATAGTTGTTTTCTAAAACGTATGGAAATTAGAAAATGTTATGCTTTCAGTCTCCAAAAGAACTCGAGATGTGAAGAGAGATGAAACAATATTCTTGCTCAAGTACATCTTGTGGAATTTGCAGCCTTTATGTTTCAGCTGGATTAGACACGAGAAGAAACAAACTATGAATTATATTTGGATATACCCCTACCAACCATTCACCTTTACTGAAAAATCAGCATACTACTTATGAAATTATTTTCATCTGCCCTATCATTTATATTTCGTTTGGATTCCTTTTAATTCCTTTTTTTTCCTCTTTTAAGAACTGAAATAGCCACCACCAGTGGCACATAGGAAGCGACAATGAATAAAAGGAGTGATCAGCCATGGATGAATCAGAATTAAAAGTTAAACTGAAATATCTTTAATTTGTGTCTTTGTAAAATCAGCACAGTAGTACCCCGGACACAAAAAGGGCCTGACAGTAAGTGTGGAAAATGGTCTCCATTACAATTACTAAACTGATTAATGGAATTATTGTAATGTAGGGCAAGCATGTGCCAAATCAAGACTAAAATATCATCTTAATGATTCAACCTTGCAACTTGCTTTGCCCAGGTAGGCTTTTGAGCTATGAGCATACTCCATCAGGACTAGGGATTTACATAAAATATTCATGGTTGACCTGGTTTCATCAATGTTAGCCCTATTTAAAACTTGCATGGCTAGGACAGCGAAGCAGAATTAGGTGACAGGACAATGGTCAGGATACGGGGTTGGTTTTAATTTGATAATTTTTAAAGTATTTTTAACTTATTCCAAAACTATTGAAAAAAAGGAAAGGTCTCTGGTTTTAGTAACATAAAAGTTGCCCATAGTATAGCAAAAACTGGGGCAGTTCGGATACATGTATTGTATCACGTGCCTCCAGAATTTATGTTACTACGGAATGAGAAAGATGTATTCCAGTTTTGACTCCTCCCTTATTAAAAAGCCTCTTTCCATATATCTCACAATTTAGAAATTCATACTTAATCCAATTTTTTCTACTATAAAATTAATGCACAGGAACTGATAATTTATGCTTTTATGCTTTTCAAAACCATGGATTATTCATAAACTACAACACAGGACCCCTGTAGAACTACAAACGCTGGTTTCTACTGCAGCAGAGTAGCAGCACAAGTGGCAAAAGAGACACTGCTAGGACCACAGTGTCACTCAAGGTAGAAAGAACTTAAGATCATCAAGTCAAACCATAAAATATACCAGTTTCTCAGCAGACCAATTAACTCATGCCTCCTCAGCACACAAGGGTATCCAACCTTAATTTTGGTATCCAAGAGAGGTCCCAGGACAAAGGGCAATGGCATCAAGTTAGAGCACAGAAAGTTAGCCACCAATATGTGGAAGAACTTTTTCACAGTGAGGGTGACAGAGCCCTGGGACAGGCTGCCCAGGGGGTTGCGGAGTCTCCTTCTCTGGAGATAGTCAAGACCCATTTGGATGCCTACCTGGCCGATATGCCCTAGGGAACCTGCTTTAGCAGGCGGGGTGGACTCGATCTTTGGAGCTCCCTTCTGACCCCTGCAATTCTGTGATTCTTTTTGGTATCTTTGCAAGACACTCCATTCTGCCATATATACCCATGAATACCCAAGTGTCAGAGCAGCTACGGTTCATGTACATGGGCTTTGCTTTTCCCATATTTCTAGTATAATTAAGATGGGAAAAGTAAAGCCACTACCAGATTTCATCGTAGCTGTGGTGACACATATTCTGGCAACAACTCATGAAATTCTGGCACAGGACAAATGTTTCCAGTTGAGTTAGCCCTGGAATTCATAACTTAAAGCTGACTGCCGGAACGGCCGGTGTAGTATTTTGCCTGATATAAATTAGGAACTTAAATCTATGAAAACAAGACAGCACTCTCTTATATAATAATAATAGGGAGAAAAAAAGTACAACAAAACAACAACCTCCCACAAACAAAAAGCCCAAAGTAAAAACAAGACTCCATAGAGGAAAATGAATCAAGGACTTAATCAAGGGCTTACAGGGAGAAACTATGGATTATTCCCAGTTAAACAAAGGGGGCAATGTAAACACAAGTGCCAAAAGTACTGTAGCCTGCAACACAGAATTAACTGGAATTCTTAACCTCCTCATAAGACTCTAAAGTAGGTCACAGCAAGCTTAAAATTTGACAGAAACCAAAGACTAAGGGGTAATAGTATGCAAATCACCTTCCTTGCAAAGTTGATACTTCTTCCTCACCACTTGTTTTTTGATGAAGCCTCAACTACAAAAGGATCTGTTGTCTCTGTCAACAAAGGAACACTTGTACACATACCATTAAAAATAGATAGTCATTACAAACCATCTACATTCAGATGGCTTCTAATTGATGTAGAATTCCTTCAGTATTTTTTCTATAATAGTGATTTTTAGCTGCTCAGTATTATCTTAAATGCTATTATTAGAAGGTATTAAAGAGACTGAATACATTATATAGAAATCCTAGCTCAAATTTTTTTTTTTTTTAAATGATACTCTCAGAACTTGGGCTTAATGAAGAATTTGATCTAACTTTTGCACAGAAGTATTTTAGAACAAATTTCAATTAAATTATGTGCTTGTAAAAGGCAAACATGAAAACACCACAACTATTTCTTTGTGAGAAGCATTTCTAAGTAATAATTTATGCAACCAGATTTATTTTAATGTTCAGCACATCCTGAAAATCGTGTTTATTGGTAAAACAAAGAAAAAAAACAAGAATGAAAAACTTACTCAAAGTAGCTGTCTTCCTTACATTACAAATTGTAATCATGACTTCTGGTATTTAATATGTTTAATACTTAATAAGTTAAAAAATTAAGTGAAATGCGTCTCTTCCTTACATTCAGTGAGTTTACTTGGACACTTGGGATATTAGAACTTCAAACCAGTCCTGTTTTGTCCAAGGGAAGGCCAACATTTAGAATAAAATCCTTCATTACAAGTAAAACTCTAGTAAACAGCTCCAAAAAATCACATTCTTAAATCTGAAAAGTACATTCTGATAAACAGGTACTATATGTAGAGTTTTTATTCCCAGCTCATTGTTTCAGTTTTCAGCCTGGGAAGAGAACTGCACTCATGATATAATCAGTTAGAAATGAGATGCTACTTCACCAACACTGCACTCAACATAGCATGTTAAATCATCTTCTAGATTATTATACCCAGGAAATAGACTAGCAAACTCCTGCCAAGCAGCTTTTTCATTAACATTGTATTTTTAAAAACATTTTCCCTACCTATGTACTGTACACTTGAGGGGCTTTGATACAAAAAACCCAAAATAGTAATGGGTAGGGAAAATTACATTTGATATAACACAGTGACTAAGTGAAGCTATGTGTCTCAAAGTTTGTGTTTTGCTCTCTACATTAAGTGCCACAGTACTAGACTCACCTTTATTGCCAATATAAAGCCATGTTTTCAGATGTCTGCTTTGTAATCAAGGTAGCTGTATGCAAGTGAATCTTCCAAATCTTTCTTACGCTGCCAGAACAGAACTTTCTAACACTGTTTAATGAGGCTATAAATATTTAGCAAACCAAGTGTAACAGTTTAGAGCATCTGTCTATCCTTGCCCAGGTTACATCATGAGTGCTTTCTCCATTGCTCCATTGGCTATGTCTGTTAGCCAGCTAGCCTTTGGGTGGGGAAGGGAATCAAGGATCATTAAGTTTTAATGACTTCTATGTGTGGAAATGAGTCCAAGTTTGTTGTAAAGGGAAAAAAAAAATAACCTAAGACGGAATAATTTTTGTCAATTTTGCAGTTTCTTGCAAATCTTGGTCTCAGGTGGGTGGAGATGGAGAGATCTAGAAGAAGCAGCAAAATGAAGCAGAAGAGCTGAGGAATCTGAGGAAGTCAAAAAGAAGTTCTGCAGGAGAAAGACAGGAGCTTATTTCCATACCAGGAAACTCCTAGGAGAAGGAAGGATGATCGAATTGTGTCAACAATTCAAAGTTGATGGAATGTGAGGTAGGGGCGATTATAAGAATTAACCTGTCAAAGACTACAATGTAAATCAGAACCAGAGGAGTTAGGAAACTGAGGGAGGAAGTGTAGAAACTTTATACATGAGAAATTACCCAATTAGGTGAATAAATATTTTGGAAACATTCATATTCTTAAATACTTTTAATACCCTTTTAATATATCAGTTACCTAGATAGATAACTGTAAACAAATGAGGTCAGAAGAGACTCTTTTCAGGATAGAGTTCTTTGAGATCATCAGAGGTCCTACAAAATTAGTGATGGCTCCAGGACCCCACATTCACACAGATAACCCTCACTAGGCAAGCACAGCTCACACACAAGATAAGTCCTCCATAACCTAAGAAACTCTACTGCACACTGTCACACTGAAGTGACATCCAGCAATGCTAACACAGGCCCAGCAGCTCTAACAGCTGGATTTTGGTATTTATCCAGAGAGAAAGCTAACTGCTGGCATAAAGGAAACTGCAAAGAACTTTATATCTTAAAGGAGAGATGCTGAATTCAGAGATGAAGAAAAAAGCATTTGGCTGGTGGCTTTTCAGACTTTTTTCTTCAAAGGGCATCAGCAAGTGTTAAGTTTTATTTTTTAATGATGCAGTCATTTGTCCTCAGAGAATGGGATTAAGACCAGAAGAGTCACTCCGTGCAAGCCACTCAACAAGTGGCAGACTGCTATGATTTCTGGACTGCAGTGACCATTTCAAAGTTGAATACTACCCTTTCTGACTAGATATCAGAATCCTTTCCTACTTTAAAGCATGATTTATGTCTCTTATTTAGTCACAGGCCAAAAAAAGACAGCCAGCATTTCATATTTGACAGTTAAGGGCTTCAGTATGAAGTGACTCAATATTAATTACTGTGTACGAAAGCCTGAGTGTTGTGATTTATCACAACAGAAGCACCTCAATAAACAACAAAACTGGTGATGGAGAGACACCACACGTTTCCCACTGCTGACAGTCAATGAACAGGCTAGTTTACAGTTGGACAAACCCAACATTTATTAGGAAACAACAGTAGCCCACAGGAACTGTATTTACACAAACAGATGAATTAGGAAGATTAATTAACATTCTGATGTGTCAGAGAAAGTAAAGTGTCAGGACAAGCACAGGGTATGGAAAAAAAAGATTAAAAGGTAAGAATTACTGTTTCTAGAAAAAACTAATTAGCAGCCAATTTATCACATTACAACTTGCAACCAAATTAACATCCCGAGGGGGGTTTCTGACAAGCTGGAAGGGGAAAACTAAAGAAATCCTCTGAAAGAGATCTAGGGCAGTATTCTAGGTCAGTATGCCGAGAGCAGCAGTACTGCGGCGGGCTGGGCAGCAGTGGCACTGCAATCCCACAGCTGCCAATGGGTGTTGCTGTGGGCACAAATCCCACAGAGGAAGCGAGATAGGAAACCAGCTCTTTCAGCAGACTGACCTCAGTGGCAGAACAGCCCATCCTGTCTTCTGGGAGTCACTCAAGCTGACCAAGAGGCATTAGATTCCCCCGGAGAGACTCATTTTCTCAACCACGGCTGTAAAAACAACTGTTATTTTGGAGGAAAACTTACATAATCACAGAGATACTGTGATAAACATGGACTTTTATTCTTCAACTTGAAGCTGTAGCTGAGATTCTCCTCCCTGCGAGCAGGAAAGTGCTTGTTAATTTCTGTGAAGTACTTCTGTGCTTTTTAGCGCATCAGTACCAACAGCGCTGAGGTGGGACAAGCTCCACTTTGACTACTTGAACCCACCACGATGAATGTTCTCGTACTCCTCAGTGATCAGGCTCCTCTGTCCTACAAACACGAGCAATGGGCCTTGACCATCTCCCTTCAGAACAGGCAGTTACAAAAACAAGGCAAATCAAGTATTCCAAAAAGACAGCTAAGGCAACTGTAGAGTAACTGGCTGTTAACGTAGTTTTAGGATACACAGAGGGAAGAAGAAAAAAAAACCCACAAAAAAAGAGGCCTGGAACCAACACAGCCCCTGCCAGATGCGCATTTGTATCTCAGTCCCAAAAGATGTCAATGTGTTTCTTCAATTACCTCCCCCATACCCTTTTCTAAGCACATATTAAATAAGTTTGTCATGTTACCCTGTATTTTAAACTCAAAGTGACTGAACCAATTATGCTGCCATAAATATAACTGTCAAAGTTAGCTAGGCAATCCCAAACTGTTTTTTTCCAAACTAAAAAAAATTGCAATTTACCCTAGGGATCAGGCTAGATATGCCAGAATAAATTACAAGTATCTCTAGCCCAGAATAAACATTCCAGGAACATCCAAGCTAGCAATTACAAAATAATTAACTACTTCATTTTAAGGGACAAACATCAACTTATATCTACAAAGGTATTTATTACTGCAACAAGCCTTCAGTTAAGACAAGCCCAAAGAAATGGTTAGAATGTCTAGAAGACATTAGTCAAGAACACAATATTCACAGCACAGGAGTCAAAAGAGTGTTTGGTTTGGTGTGTAGAAATATATCTGAACAGCTTTAAGAGTTCAGAAAGGAAAATAAGAGGAATCTGAATCAGTCTTAGAAGTGGTTGCTCATTCCCTTAAATGGAGCTTGAAATGTTTGCTTATCCAGATATTCAGCATTTGAACAGCTAGTGAATAAGGTGAGTCTCTATAATCACTTTTTTAAAATTCATCTGATGAGCCTGCAACAAAGTATCATTCTTAGCAAAGGTACTTCTGGGGGAATTCACATCCACAGTCAGAGCAGCCAGTGTGAGATCAAAATTTTTAAATTAG
The DNA here is from genome assembly GCA_020800305.1 of Porphyrio hochstetteri. Lineage (NCBI taxonomy): Eukaryota > Metazoa > Chordata > Aves > Gruiformes > Rallidae > Porphyrio > Porphyrio hochstetteri. The sequence continues at coordinate 39,967,884 of CM036905.1, forward strand.
TTTACCAGTATTTTTTGCTATAGCATCCATTGCTTATATATGCATCGCATTTGTGCCTACAGTTTTTCCTCCAGCTGTATTACTTTTGAACAAACCTCAAACATTCTGGGAGCTTGCCAACCAATTTAAAGTAATAGACAAACATGAGGATATTGACACAAGTCATTTTGCTTCCTCATTTCCAGGTTTTGCATATTTGTCAGTTCCTCCATTTAATTTTGGTACCACACCCAGGACCAATCTTCCAAGACTGGAGACCTAAGGGAAAGATGGAAAGTGAGCTTACACACAATAAAGAGAACTTTGAAAGTTACTTGCTTATATCTCTCAACAGAAACACGATCAACTAACATATTTTGTATTTCATAGTGCATAAACAATAGGCATTAAACATAAGAACACAGATGTACATCTCTTCACCCTTGTGCTTGAAGACCAGAGCCTGAATATACTACACCAGCCATTCCCTCTAAAGGCGCAACTGCATCATCCACTGGCTCTTTGCACGCTCAGCATCACAGCCACTGCTGCTCCCCTGCTGCAGAAGCAAAGCTCCTATAAAATACAACTAAAAAAGCTTCTTTTAATTCTCCCCTGCTAAACAGACCAGGGTATTCATGGTGAGTTCCTACTTTGCATGCTTTACACACCTTGTAGTTAGTAGTAAGTAGCTACCCAGCTACAATCCATTTAATGTTCTTGGGACCAATGACATGGGGAATTCCTTGCTTAGTAACTACCTTATTAGTCAAACACAAGGTTCCTCCCACTGCATAAAAAAGGTCCAAGTCAAAAATGGACAGAAAACTGAACTATTTAACTGTCTCGTTCTTCTCAGGTCTCAAAATCCCCCAAATTTCCTAAGAAAACAGAAATTTGAGGTCTGGAAAGAGAACATTAAAAGCCGCTAAGAAGCATCATAGTTGCTTAAAAATAGGCAACTATGATGTATGCTGTAAACCACACACTTCATTACACACACTATACATCTGTTACAGTGAGATCCACCCCTAGTGCAAACACCTATCAAACATACCATCAGCAAGAGTCAAGAGATGAAAACTGGGAGATACAAAGTAGAGTTCAACAAGTGGAAGACCTGTCTCTGTAATTAATGTTAACAATTACCAGAGGAACAAAAGCAGACATTGCCTATTCAGAACCAAAAGTACAAGGAAGTACAAAGGGACTTTCTTTACTTCTTAAAATTTATTAGACTTCCACAAAACAGATAAGCATATTATTAGCTCAAGCCTCAGAAATCACTGCAAATGCAGAATAATCTCTTACAAAACTAGAAATACAAATCAATAAAAGTATTGGCTTAGAACAAAAGATTTATTATTTAAACAGCTTGACCACGCCTCATGATCTGTTATTTTCTTAAGTACGCCTTGCCTTGATAAGCACAGGGTTGCATACATGTTTTCCACTTACCACTCCGGCTTTCTAATGGCAAACTTTCCCTGTTCTAGAGTTCAGTACCTTTTACTACTTCTATAGTCTACTGAACCTCATACCTTTCCATACGCATTTCTAATGCCGCAATGTTACCTCTGAGATGTTTTGAGCATACATTTTTGCTGTGAAAATTGAGAGAAAAGGCACACTATCTATTTCACATGCTAAGCATCAATAAAGCTGAAGATATCTACTTCATACTCTACTGAAAAGCTGCTCAGCTCACACAGCTGCTCAAATTAGAAATTTTCCAAGTTACTTCCAAAGTTGTCTTCAATATCAATGAAAATATTTTTCTGTTGGTTTGATTTTTTTCCGGTAGCAAACAAGACATCCAAACACACTGTTAACAAATGGCAGCATTTTTTACAGTTTACAATTGATAACATTTTTGTAAGTGTTTGAGCAATCACATGGTATGTTAAATTGACTGAATTAAGTACCCTGCTCTCCATGCAGAAAAACCAGCTAAATTTAACTTCCTGATCCATTCTTCGTAAGAAAGTTTTCCTCAACCATCCAGTGGTCCAGCAGCACATTACTGGTTGGTTTGTGTTTTAGATGCATAACAGTATTCATAAAAAACTTACTAGTTTCTTTTTCCTCAGCTAGAAAATTAAAGTTTCATTTTCAAGTTTGAGAACTTACGTAACTAAATTAACTGCCACAGTGCATTCAATTTGCATATTCCAGACAACAATAATAATGTGTGGTTACTGCAATCTTAATAAAGTTACACTTCCTCAGGAAGAAAGATTTTAATCTGTATTAAGTATTATAACTCCAAATAAAGCCTGGAGCTCTCATCCACTTTCTGTAGGTCACATCTTATCAAGAAAAGCAAATTCATTCCTAGAAATGACCTCTGCTCAGGATAAGAAGCTTGAAAGCAGTTATTTTTTATGCTGACAGATTTGCGGGAAAGAAAAGAAGTAGAAAAGAAAAATGCACATAGAACTTTATTCATCATTTACAACACCATGAGGACCCACCACAGGTTACTTACATTTGCCTTTTATAAAGCCAGATACAATTATTTTCTCAGTGAGTTAAATCTCCTGTGAGTTGATTTGTCATGAAAAACTAAGTGTTTTTAATTTATCAAACCCCTTACTACACAAAAATTCAAGCTATTTCTGGATGTGAATGAGATTGCATGAACTAGTTTCAATACTTTTTATTCCAATTTCTGGATAATCTCCAGATTTTCAAGTTAGACAGCCTGATAAGCAAGCATCTTCTCTAAAGCCCCATCTACACTTTTTGATAATTAAACTGTCTTTCAGTTCCAAATTAGTTCCTGGCTTCTCTGTCATTTCACATTGTCTCACTAATAAATCTGCAAGCAACCATCTTATCTTGATTTCTGACCCAGAACAGATTAGATTCACTAATCTAGCCTGCCTCAGTTTTAGCTGTGACATCAGAACTGAACAATGCTCTCTCTGAAGGTAAATCACCATTTCAATGGGTATATTTTCCATATTTTTCCTGTTTGCAAACAGATGAAGAACGTTATTTGGTTTAAATTCCTCCTTTGAATAGGACATGCTGTCACAAGACTGCCCAAAATCTCCTAATATCATTCTCCCAACTGCCAAATGAAGAATCTGTAACTCAGAAAAGTATGTAAATTGGGTTTTTTCTTAACATGACTAGTGCAAGTTCCTTTATGTGTTTTCTGAGTCTCCTGGTGTTTATTAATGTGGACTGCAGTGAGCCATCACCATGTTGGGCTGTATCACTTTACTTGTACAGCCTTCCGCTACCTCATGGATCAAAGCTTCTAGTAACACTGATTGCAGCATTGTTCCCTTGAGATACAAGCTTATTGACTTTACATCCAGAGGAACTCTGTATTTATACCATCCCATCAGTTTTTGAATTCATTAGACTTTAAACATAAAATCTATAGTCACTTTTTTTCAAGGCTGTTTTTAATCTTCTAATATTCGAATAACATGCAGAATTCCATGTAATCATCTTCTGAAACCCTTTTTTTAATTTAACACACACTTTTAGTATTTTTTCTGTTACATTTTACCAATATTGTTCTAACAAAAACTAGTAACTTTGCTGTTAATTTCATAAACATCCTTTATACTAAAAGCCGAGGTTCAGCTCTGGGATATTACATGGGGAAAAAATGTTTTAATCAAAACTCTAACCTGGAGAAACTGGGGGGGGAAGGGAAGGGGAGGACACAAGCCAGAAATAAGTGTTTAATAATAAAAATTAACATTTCTAGGAGAAAAAATTTCATTACAACATAGCTTCTGCAAAATAACCGTAGTATGTTCCCTCACTTACTATCTGCACCAGGATGCATGTCAAGGATGCAATAAGATTTTAAATATAATGCTACCAGTAAAGCATTATTTGCCATTTGTCATCACCTTTACAAACTTTCAGAGAGATGTGCTTGTGTGGCATTTAAAGGAGACGAATCTATCACATCAGTGACACCAGGAGAGGTAGTAGAGCTGAGGTTAAAATAGAAGCTGAAGAATAAGAGGGACAAAGTTATGAGAAGAATGGAGGCAGGAAATGAGACAGATTTTCTTCCTCTTCCTTCTGAAGCCCTAGACTTTTTATATCTGGTTTCAAGTGGATATAAGGAAAATCTTTGTCATCACGAGGCAGTCCAGCAGTGCCAAATGTTGCTCGGGAAGGTTGTGCAGTCTCCCTAATTGTTAAGTCATCCAGGCTACCAACTGGATAAAGCACCAAGTAACCTGGTCTCACCTCACAACTTATCCTGACTCAAGCAGAAAGTTTGATGAGAGACTTTCTGATGTCCCTTTCACCCTGAATACACTATGATTTATTCTGAGCTCTCAAGCTAAGTTTGTGACTAACAGTTCTGAACTATGCATAGAAAGAAAGGATAAAACAACACCAAAACTGTCAAATAAATTCTGAAGAAACCTTTTACTATGTTTACGGTCTTCCTGCCTGTTGTCATGTTCAGAAGCAATGTTACAGGTAATCTGTTTGATCTTCAAAAGGAGGAAGAAAAATTACTATTCAGTATTCCCCTGAAATTCTGTTACCTTTAAAAGCTATCTAACTGTACATTTTGTACCCAGCTCAGATGAGACTACAGTGAATATAACTTCATTTAAATTAAGACAGACTTGTCTAAATAAAGCCTGAAGCTCTTGTGTTCTTCAGAACAGAGTCCTTTACCTGAGCCCTATTCTCAGAGGGGATTTCTGATGAGCCACTAGAATTAACAGCACTTCCATGTCTTGCTCAAGTACAACTACCTGGGCTGCAGACCCTACTGTTGGTGGCAGTATTGGTATCCAAAACGTCCAAGATGTAACAGCCGTCGAACTACTGAATGTTTCCCTGGGAAATCAGAAAGATATGCCCCACAACACACACTCCCCACCCAAAGCCAAGTCAAAATATGAACAGTAGAAAGGTATATTCTGTTGAGAAAAAAAAAAAATCAAGGTTAAAACTGAGCTATTTGGGAAAGAATAAATGATGATGGCTACATCTGTCATCTGAAACACACTAGGACAGACTGCAGGTAAAAAGCAAATAATGAGTGCCTCCAGAAGACCTTTAAGTTGCATTTAAAGATAAAGATGATGTTGTGGTCCAGCCTCAGGTGGCATCTGAACACCCTGGGCTGCTTGCTTTCCCCTCAATCCCCCCAACTACATCCCTTGGCAGCATGGAAGGAGAATAGGCAGAAAAAAAAAAAGCAAACCATGGGGTGGGGGAAGGGCAGTTTGCTAGGACAGCATGGGGAGGGGAAGCAACAACAATAGGACTTAAGACAGAATACACACAAAGCACTTTACCAACCCAACAACTGACCAGACATCCAGCCTGCACTCAGACCATCCGGGAACTGTCCCTACCCAACCAGACCTCTTTTATGGGGGGCATGACAACATGTGGTATGGAAAACACCTTTGGCCAGCACAGGTCACCTGTGCTGGCTCCTTGGAAAAGGTAACTCTGTCCTAGCCCAAACTAGGAGAGATAAGTAGAATTAAAAGTTTCTAGAAAGTGCAAAACAAGCAAAAGCACAGCCTTAGTGTGGAAATGAATAGCCCCTAAACACCCAGAAAGTGGATATAATCATTGCTATATTTTAAGAATAAGACTGAGCAACAAACCCCAGCAAGCAGCATGCAACAGAGCTAAAACCAGACACCCAGCCTGGACAACCAAACAGAAGCACCTTCTTCCACCTCATTGCATTATACTTAAAAGTGTGCTCTCTCTCCTACAAGACTAAAAATTAAAACAGAAGTAACAAAAAGAAAGCTTTATAAATGCTTATAAATACTTGAGAGGTGGGTGTCAGAAGGGTGGGGTCAGTGTTTTTTCAGTGGTACTATGACAGGACAAGGGGCAATGGGCATAAACTGCAACATAGGAAATTCCACCTAAACATGAGGAGGAACTTCTTTACTGTGAGAGCAACAGAGCACTGGGACAGGCTGCCCAGAGAGGCTGTGGAGTCTCCATCTCTGGAGATACTCAAAACCTGCCTGGATGTTGTCCTGTGCAGCCTGCTCTGGGTGATCCTGCTCTGGCAGGGGGATAGGACTAGCTGTTTTCTGGAGGTCCTTTCCAACCCCTATCATTCTATGATTCTGTGAAATCACATGAAAAGAATGCCTATCATTTAAAAACTATCAATAAAAACAAAATATCCAACATATACAGAGAGTGGAAGGCAGAAGGTCCTTCACTTCTGCTTTATCAGAGACATGTAAATATTTGTAATACTAAATAACACAAAGTTTAACTTCCCTTTAAAAAAACCCCAACTTGCTAACAAAAAAAGCGACCCCAAACCCTAACAACCCTTCCCATCACACAAAGAGCAAGTTGGTTCTATGAAAAGGTAGGGATAAAAATCTTCACAAGATCTTGGAGCTGAACCTTTTTCTTAGCATACAAAGAACTGCACATTTGGAAATCCCTACTGATACAGCTCTACAGAGACTGAGATGTTACACAGCCCAGCAGTACAGGGAGGGTGCGGGAGATGCAAATCTCGCTTTCTCTTCTACCCAAATTACTCCTCCATGAAAAATTAGCATTCCACATCTACTTTTTTAGTTAACAATAGTTAGAAATGAATGCTATCTACCAGGTCATTAGTGAGCTCCTCTACCAAAGCAAAATTCCATCTTGCAATACACAACAATGTACTTAATCAGCCTAGTTAAGGTATCAGTCACTAGCACTTTCCAGGGATGGTTGTCACATATCCCACTAGAAAGAGCTGTGTTTAGTCCAAATATTCTGTAGTGGCAGGAAAAAAATTAAGTTTTGTTCTTTGTAGCACCTTAGATGTTTCTTCCTGCTTCATACTGCCACCATCTTCCAGCAACCTCCACAATCCCACAGGTGAAATTCTTCCCTGCCTATTTTTTCTCTCACATAATGTATTTTGAGGGAGGACTGATAAAAGCCGCACAGCTTGTGCAGCACTTTCCACTACAGCAGCTCTATCTATTGATTCAATACTGACCACCCAAAACAAGAGATGATTCTAGAGACCATTATTTCATGAGACTCGGAAGTCTTGGAGAAGCTGGTAACACTAATTATAAGCAAATACTGGGAGACAAATAGAATGAGAATTCGAAATAACTTACAGCTCAGGAGCCCTCAGAAACAAGAAATAGGGTGTAAAAATAAAATAGGGTTTACAGAGTTCATAACTCCTGAAAATGTTTGTGTAGAGTAAATATAGCTCAGCTAAATCCTACTTAGACCTTCTCCATACTTTCAACTCCAAGGCTTTCATTATCTGTGGATGAAAACTACACTGTGGCTGTGCTGGGTTTTCACCAGACTGCTCTTCACAATAAATGAAAGGTACCTATCCACCCACAAGCTCCAGACCTGTAGCACACTCTGCCTTCAACCCATTTGACAGGGAAGGTGAGCCCCACTTCACTTGCATTTTTAGTCCTATAATGTCACTTCTTTCAGCTGAACATTTGTCCCGGGCCCACACACACCAGTGTGCTGTGAGCAACAGTGTTTACTTCCACTAGATCTTGGTGGCACCTCCAGAGCAAATGGATTTCAGAGATGACTGATGCAGCACAAACTCCCTGCAGTGCCTTAGCAGAATCCTAAAATACAAACTAGACAGAGAAAACAAATTGTCAACTTGCTTAAAATGAGCCTATGCCCTTGGGATCAAGGCGAGGGGTAAGCATGGTAATAGAGATTTGTCCCATTCCTATCCTACATTGAAACAATAAACCTGATTTACTAAGATTAACCTTCAGAACAAAACCACACAGTTTAAACAAGATATGCAAACTACCTAGGAATATGCAAATCAAACCATTGTTGAATTTGCATAAATTGTGAAGGAGAAAAGCTATGAGACATTGCACACTTAATCCTCATGCTGTCTCCCCTGGCAGGCAGAGAGAAGGCCCTGTCCAAATCATCACTAAGCTCAGCATTATTAACAGCCACCCATCTTCAACACTTCTGTGGAGAGGGTTTCCATGGCTAACTAATATCTACGCAGCAAATCATTTTTATTTTGTTTTTCTAGTGCAGTAAACCCCAATGTCTCAATTACAAATGCTTCACGATGTTGTGAGCCTCACATTCCCAGACATTATCTCATAGAAAAGAAATAAAAAAGGAAAGACAAGAGAGTGTAGGAGAGGAAAGAGGTTACTTACTGCAGTTACATATTTCCATGTGCTGTTACAGCATTTAGCTGAGTGGAACCTACATCTTTAACTGCTAACATAACACCACTACTGAAAGTTATAAAAGCACTTCTGTTCCCCTTGGTCCTGTCTGAACAGCCACCACAACCAAAGTAAGTTTCTAGCATTAGAGACATTTATTTCTGAGCTGCCCAGCCTACCTGGCCCAAACTAAAGAGCCTTTTAACCTCTACTTCCTCAAGGGGACACACCTGATGGAAAAAGTATTCCCTGAGAAGAAATACAAAGTCTACAAAAAAAAAAAGCCTAATATGGTATGTCAAAGAAAAATAATTCAGTGTTTGTCTGAGCAGAGTTCATTTCTATCCCCGTAACATTAAAATTTAGTAACATGGCTTTCTTCAATGTGTAGGACTGCATCACTAAGAAATTCTGTTTCCAGCCATTAAGCATATGCAGCTCAAGTAAGATCTTTGCATTCCCAGGGAGCTTTCCCCTGTCAAACAAGCCTAGCACAAAGCCGTGTTTTACAGGGAGAGTATTTATTTGCCCTGTGCATAATGAAATAAAATTCTCAGTTATTTAAATGTCAGCCAATAGAAACTCACACAGTACCTATGAACACAACAGATAGATGCATAGATTTAAAATTTTAAAAGTTCATTCATTAGTGAAATCTGAATATGAAAATGTGTAGTTCATGCTAAGAAATTAAGTAGAAGCATTCAACTGAAGGATCAGAGAACCCACTTTTTCAAACTGAGACCCACATTGCTGAATGCCTACGCTTCTAATTTTGAAAATAAGGAAATGCAAATAGCATCCCTTCCAGGAAATATTAGATTGTTTCCTGCAGTTGAAGAACAAAAATCAAAATGAGTATGGTAAATCTAGCACTGAAATACAAAACTCCCATTTTATTTCTCACAGTATTGAGCCAAGCTTTAAGACCCCAGGTACGTTTCTGATTTTGTAAGTGGCCCTGGGACACTGCGCACACATTTGATTCTGCTGAACGTGAAATTTCTCAGGGAAGATGCAGTAAATGCAGTCAATAACTCACCAAAAGAAACAATCTGCACAACAGAACTCTGTCCCACTTTCCAGCTGAATTAGGTTAGCTCAGCTGCCAGCCAAGCAACAGGGAGACTGCCTGGCACAGAAAATGCTCCTCACCTGTCTTCAGCGTATAACAGTCAAGCCAAAATTCCATAACTTAAAGAAATTACATCTATAAAAATAACATTTTTAGCACTACAGCTGACAGTGCCACCATTTTACGAAATACCCAGAAAGCATTTTCAAGCATCCTCCTAAGTGACAGTAGTAACGCATAACTTCAGTGAGAGAGTTGTACTAGATGCATTTATTAATATATCATTGAAATAAATTGCAGATACAAATAGAGACATGGTTTATTTTAAAATCTATAAACCTGGTTGTATTAACAGAAAGCTTTTAACACAGTATAAAGCTGTAGACTTTTGGAATACCAGCGAAGGGTTACACACCACAAACAGTGCAGAACAGGTACAGCATTACCTGCAGATTGTGTCAGAACTACAGCACCATCATCAATCGATCGTGCAATCTCACCACCACTGAAACACAATTTACAATTCTGCTCACAAACCAACCAATCTGTGCCTGTTTATATCAATCACTGAAGGCAGGAATAAGACATGTCACGAAACATTTGAGTCCTCCTAATAAGAGAAATCAGTTTGCTAATCCTAGGAAAATGGAAACAGCTGCAGTATAGAAAACATGTCTCTGCCCTTTCCTACTATATAGTAGAGCTATATGAAAGATTTTATTCAATAGTTTGCAGTTTCAGTCCCTGAATAGCTGGAAAAAAGTCACCTAGGTTAAGCATAATTATTCACTTCAAACCCTGTCCTTCAACACAGAAACATATAAGCTTAAAAATAACTAATTAGTGCTAGGTTTGGCATGCTTTAGGCAGTCAGTTCCCTATTAATTATCTAAATAATTGCATATACTTTCTTTTCAACAATGCATGGCATAAGAAAGATAAGACTGACAAACTACCTGATCCAAGCAGAGAGTTAAAAATGCTTGCTATGCTAGTTTTTAATCAGATGCACACACTTACTATTTGCAATTATCTATTCCATATCACTACTAGAGTTTTAACTATGAGCATCGTATAGCACTGACGGAGTGTTTTCAAAGTGAAAGACAGTACATAAGCAATAAAGCTTGCCTGAGCATATCATCACAGTTCTCTGCTCTCGTGACAGCCCACCTGGAGTACTGTGCCCAGCTCTGGGGTCCCGAGTACGGGAAAGTCCATACGAGGACCAAGAAGCTGATCAGGGACTGAAGCACCTCTCCTATGAAGACAGGCAGAGAGAGAGTTGGGCTTGTTCAGAGAAACCTCTGGGGAGACCTAATTACGGCATACCAACACCTAAAGGGATCCTACAGGAAAGTGGGAGAGGGACCGTTCAGCAGGGAATGTAGTGATAGAACAAGGGGCAATGGCTTCAAGCTGAAAGAGGGTAGGTTTAGATTAGATGTTAGGAAGAAATTCTTTACTATGAGGGTGGTGAGGCACTGGAACAAAATGCCCAGAGAGGTTGTGGAAGCCCCATCCCTGGAAACATTTAAGGCAAAGTTGGATGAGGCTTAGGGCAACTTGGTGTCCCTACCCACAGCTGGGGGGTTGAAACTAAATGATCTTTGAGGTCACTTCCAACCCAAAGCTTTCTATGATTCTATGTCATATCTAATAATTTAATATATCAAGATTAAAAAAGTAGTTTATTTTCAAGTAACAAATTCAGAGAAATATTTGACAACAGTTCATAAGTGAGGCTTATGGAGCTCATGCACAGTAGCCATCTCTGTTTCACAGCCATCATTAACAAGCTGCATACCAGTGGTGGAACAGGAGGCCATAGATAGTGGTGCTCCCAAATCAGTGTCAAAAAAACATTTGAGTTTCTCACCCACAGTGGGAAACTGTGACAGCTGATAGTGGTTAGTCTCTTCTCAGTGGAGCTCAGTGACAGGCAACAGGGACAAACTGAAATATATATGGTAACACTTCACTTTGAGAATGGCTAAACACTAGAACAGGCTGCTCAGACAGGTTATGTAGTTCCCATGCTTGGCAAAACTCGAAACCCAACAGGCCACAGTCCTGAGCATCATGCTATTGCTGATGCTCCTTTCAGCTCAGAGATTTGACCAAATGATCTCCAGAAGTGTCTTCCAGTCTCTGCTTCCCTGTGATTCTGTGATCTTTGAAAAACAGTGAACAAAGCTTGTACTAAATTGTATATTAATTCAAAAACAGATTAAAAAATATAAATAAGCAGTTTCGCTATGAGGGGATCTTAGAGGACTTTACTCCATGTTGGAGCGAGTCCAGAGGAGGACCACAAAGATGATCAGAGAGCTGGAACACCTCTCCTACGAAGAAAGGCTGAAAGAGTTGGACTTTTTCATCCTGAAGACAAGGCTCCAGGGAGACCTTATTGCAGCCTTCCAGTAACTGAAGGGGCCTAAAGGAAAGATGAGAGGGAGTGATTATAAGGGTAAGTTGTGATAGGACAAGGGATAATGAGTTTAAACTAAAAAAGTATAGATTTAGATTAGATACTATGAAAAAATTCTTCACTGTATGAGGCAGTACTGGAACCAGTTGCTTAGAGAAGCCCAGAGATGCCCCCTCCCTGGCAGTGTTCAAGGCTGAGCTGGATGGAGCTTTAGGCAACCTGGTCTAGTGGAGGGTGTCCTTACCCATGGCAGGTGGAGTGGAACTAGATGGTCTTTGATGTCCCCTCCAACAAAAACCAGTCTAGGATTCTATGATGTGATGAATGAATAAAACATATTAAATAAAACTGTGGCCTGAGGTTTCCTCTCAATCACAGCATAAGAATCCAGGTTAAAGCTACAGCATTCCCAGCATCAGGTGAACTAAGAACACCATTCTTTGGATCTTAGCTAAGGAAAAATGATCTGTCTCACCACAACCTCCTTTCAGGTAGTTGTAGAGAACAATAAAGTCTCCCCTCCTCTTCTCCAGTCTAAATAGTCCCAGTTCCCTCAGCCGCTCCTAAGACTTGTGTTCCAGCCCCTTCACCAGCTTTGTTGCCCTTCCCTGGACATACTCCAGGGTCTCCATGTCTTTCTTGTAGGAAGGGGCCCAAAACTGAACACAGTATTCAAGGTGTGGCCTCACCAGAGCTGGGTGCAGGGGGATGATCACCTCCCCGGTCCTGCTGCCCACGCTATTCCTGACACAAGCCAGGATGCCATTTGCCTTCTTGTCCACACTGTTTTACTCCTCTGCTCTAAGTGTTTCAAAAGGACAGAAAGCCAAGTCAGAAATGTCATGGGAATATTCCTGCTGACTGTGGACAGGACATCATAGAGGCTTTCCCACACCTACTATGCTTTAAGCATCCAACCTATTGTTTCAAGAAGTTTTTCACAGAAAGCTGTGTTTTCTCTCTCTTACCACATTATTGCAGAGGAGAACAAAAGCAAGTAATCTGAATGAGTACCTGGAAGTTTCTGGGAGATTAATTTTCTTTTATTCAAGTCAACTTCAAACCCATTTATTAAACACATCTATTACTGCAGTGATGCACCTGTATTTTGAAATGGTCTTTCTAGCACCAGCCTCTACTGCCAACAGCATGAGTGACAGAAACTCTTATTCAACTTAAGACATTAGATGCTCCCTATACAGCTGATGACATTTCTGTAGTTTCCAGATTTCTTCATCTTCCAGTTGAAAGTTGCCTGTCTTAGATCAAGCTTAGTGATAAAAGAGTATAATTTAAAACAATAAGATTTGACAATGATTTCTGAGAAGAAAGCATATATGCTTTCAGACACTGTTAAAGACTACTACCATACCGAAAGTGAGCATACTTTAAGACCCCTGTACTCCCTCCACATACACATTTGACAAATATTAGAACAGCATCAGGTCTCTTACAAACATTTCTACACATTCATTATAATCTTTTATAAGATATACAAGAGCAAAACTTTCAATCATGGCCTAAATACTATGCATTCCTTCTGCTTTCTCAAACCAGTACCCATTTGATTTCCTTCGATATTGAAAGAAGAAACACAAAGTTTAAGAAAAATACATTTCTGCTGTAACACTGGTTAAAACTGTTGCGTTCTTCCACCTTCCTTTATCCAAATTCTTGTTGACCATTGAAGACGGTAAAGTTTACACATGAAGATAGTACCACTTAAAAGATTTTTTTTTTCTCATCTTAAACTGCCTGCATTTTATTGCTTCTTCATCAATACTAAAAGGCTGCTGGCACTCTGATTTGCAGACTCTGACCAGACAGGTACTTAGAAACCAGTCCCACCCCAGCTAGTACTACTACTACAGTAACCTTTCACAACAGCTCACCAAAAGATTTGGTGGAAGAGGCTAGTTGCTCCCTCCTAAAAATCAATTCCCGTTTATCAACTCTGTATTAGAAACCTCAGGAAATTCCTCAACTTCCTGTTTTGGAGTGCAAAGAGAAGGTAGCATTTTATCAGAAACAAAGACAAATGATTGTACACAAGAATTGGAACATATGTTCAAAATTGCATTAAGTATCACATATAACCTAGCTGATAATACATTAGAAAGTAATTGGAATTTTCAAATTCAAAACAATTGTGATCTTCTTATACAAGGAAGAAGTAGAAATATCAGCTACTCTTGGTAGCAGACATTAAATCCTGTACCTAAATCTTTCAAGAGTGTTTGCAGTCTTACTGCTGAAGGTTCATTTAAAAAAAAAAAAGTCTAAGATAGTTAGGGAGCTGACACTAAACCTGTTAACAGGATGCACAAATAACTGAGCTACAGTTAAGTGGATTTTTCAGCTAATTTCTTGTCCTTTGGGATTGAGTCGTGGGAAGATAGTTATGACAGATTTTTTTTCCCTATACAGGACAGGGGAGTTTGACCAAGGAGATGGCATACTTTCAAAACCTGCAAACAACATTTACTTTTGCTATCCCCTAGTGTCCTGGTTCTGGCCAGGCCAGAGGTAAACTCCCCAGGTAGCCAGCACAGGTGAGCTGAGTTAGCCCAGGCTGTTTCCACACCACCTGGCATCACTTCCCCATAAATGGGGCTTAGTTGGGGAACAGTACCCCGGGTGCCTCCAGAGCAGTCTGAGTGTGGATGAGGCATCTGGTCAGTCCTCACATTGTGCAGCACTCTTATCAGGTCAGGAAGGTACTCTGCATTATCACTGGGTATGAGTGTAATTTGCCACAGGCTGTTATTGTCCCCCTTTCACAGTGATTTTGTCAGTGAACTGTCCTTATCCCACCCCATGGAGGCTCTGTCTGTTTCTCCTGCAGGAGTGAGTGAGCAGCTCATAGTGCTCAGCCACTGCTTGGGGCTGAACCACTACACCTAGACTGTCAGAGATGAATTCACAGAAACCTGTGTGCTAGAGACATCACAGCAATAACTTAATTGAAGTATCAGAAAAGGGTAGAAAGGGTAAAAAGACTTGCACACTCTGCAAGGCTATTCACCCATTCATTTTTTCTGTATTGATCAATTGTTATCTTTTTCAACTGAGCACTACGCTCGTTCAAACATCCCATTCATTTAGTACTCAATAGGAATACCCCATAGTTCGCTACCATTGATCTGTTGTAGATTAAATTAACAGTCATCATGCAATTAATGGAAAAATTGATACATTAACACTGGAGCAGCGAGCGATGATAGTGTCCAGTTGGACCTTTGATATCATCCAACAATTCATTTGTTCTAGGGTGTACTGTGCCTTCACTGGCCTCAAGAGCCAGCAGTGCAGTTTTATACAAGAGATGCTTTACAAGCAGCAGAGAGCTTTGTTTATACAAATAATTTACTTTTACCATATTGCAGTGTGTGATGTTTTCATGTCATGCTCAAAACAAAGGGCGTCCAAGTTAGTCCTTCCAAGAACTAAACCAAGAACAGCAAGTTGCTTTTACATAAATCTGCACGGTTCTCATTTTGATTTATCTGTTCTGCATGGAGATATGTAAATCAGGATAGGCACTTCACATCTATGATCTTCCCAGTGTTAATTTCTCCCATGTGCTGGCAGTGAGTGGCTGCAGCTACTAAATGATCACACATTTCAGACAGGAGGTTGATTATGCCATTCTTACTGCTTTCTGTCCCCAGAGGATTACACACCAAGGACAGCTCCAGACCCTATCCTATAAAATTAAAAGCTCTACTGGGAAGGAAAACTGGCACTCTATCTCTGTGGATTGAGTCAACACACACAAACAAATGGAAGGGGAGGGAAGTGGAGCCAAATAATTTTTGGTCAATGTGGTTTGTTGTGTTGAGCAGAAGTACATTTCTTGAGGAGGGCTGTGTACTTTACAGAAGGTGTCCACCACACCTAGTTTTATAGCTTCAGGTATTAACTGAAGTACACCAGGGATAATGGAGCATCCTGTCTCCCCCCACTGACCATCAGACAGATTGGGGAGCAAAGGCATCCTGATTACATCCTGCCTTTACCTCAACTCCAGGAACCTTTCAATCCATAGTCCATCTTTTACCCACAAATGAATCTATTAAATTTAATAGCTCAAGTGAGAAACACCAAATTATTAAACATTTACACCTCAGGCAAAGGAAAGATGTAGACAAGATGTAATTCTAAAAATAGGAGACGTGAAGGCCATTGGAAAGTATGTCTGTTATGCTCAATTACAATCAATGGATGATTTACACAAACTAAATTTATGATGAGTATCTAAGCATTACTTGGATAATTACTGTATAGCAGATGTTACTTCAGTTTAAGCAATGAATTACTTCAGGTTTTGAGGAAGTTTGTTGGGGTGTTTTTTCAAAATTGGAGGGTGGGGGGAGGTGTTGCCTGGTTCTTTTAAAAAAGTGTGGCTTAGCTACAGGAAAGTTTTCAGTCTTTGCAGCTGCTCCACATGCCTGTAAGTGTACTATATATACATTACATAACGTCTTCTACCCCAGCAGGAAGTACCCCAGAGGAGGAGAGAAGCCTGCCCTGAGTCTGACTAGCAAGCATGAGGAACTGTAAGAGCTCAGCTGACTTCAGCTTAAATTACTTGGAATGCTTCACAAAGTTGTGTAACACAGCCAGTATCAGTTCTCTGCAACTGATCTCACTTCTGACCTCTATCTCAATTGCTTACCATCCAAAGACGGAATAATTAGTTTTTTTCTTCAAGGATTTTCAGCCTGATGCAGAAGGAATCCCATATCTACACTGCTCTCTAAATCCTTACTTAAATACTTACTCACTGAAAAGCCTCATAAGGCTGCAGCCTCTCTACTAGCTGTACACTAAGGACCACAACACTGAGCGTTTCTTCTGTAATAATACAGTAGGAAAGGCAAGCACACCTTCTACCATATTTCCATTGTGATTGTTACAGGCATATTGCAAAACATCTTGCTGGATACAGTAACTAGATTATATTTATGGGTATTTTGCACAGGCAAATTGCAAGACTATATCAGGATTCCCCCCCACCACTGACTGAGGACAAATACATCAAGAAAATTTTGCTTCCAGATAGTTAACTGCAAGCAGAACAAGTGAAAGTCACACCCAGTATGAGAAAGACTTTATACATGTATACAAACAAAGAATAAGGTGAAATTAAAGAAGCAATCACATTCAAATAGAGTTTGCACCTTACATGTTATTGCAGAACATTGAAGTGTGTGCAATGCTGAACTACCATTACTGGAATATTACTTCTGAAGTGATTATTCCCTGAACACTCTAGTTAGAAGGTAAAATAAATTTCAAGGATTTTGTTCTACACCTCTAGGCTCGTGACCAATAAAAAGTGGCTAAGCAGCTCATGTTAATGGATTCTTAATTAGTCTGGGATGCACAAAAGAAATTTAACATAAGAGTAACTTCTAATTCTAAACTTTAAAACACCAGAGAGCTTCTCAAACACAACTGCAGTAATGTCTGTTGTAGTGTCACAGTAAATGAAAGCTGGAGATTCAGAGTTGTACTTGTGGTGTTCTCTTCTGCAAGAAGGGAAAACTAACTCCAGAAGGCAGAATGCAGGCCCCATTTTATTAACCAAATGTAAAAATAAAGTTATTTTACCAGTATGTCAAGTAAATAAGAAGTCAGATCTATATATGTATTTATTGATGCTTAAAATAAGAATTTGTTGTTCATATTTCTGTAAGTTTGTCTAATAAAGGGAACCACCCATAGTAAATAGAGAGCAGTAGGTCCCATTATTGCCCCATAAGCCAGCCAAGCCCAAGCACTAAGTGTCTGAATACAACCTTGAATAGCTTAGGGTTGCATCTCCCTCTGCAATAGCACATTTAACACAAAAACCTGTAATTCTGGGCTTCAAATTAGTCTGGTAACCTACAGAAACAGTCCATTTACACGGAAGCCTTTTAAAAAAGGCTACAAACAATGCAACAAAGTTATTTTTACTACTTTATATTGCTTAGCAGGAATTATACTTTTCCCGTATGTGCATTTCTCTTCCTTTGTATCTACACACCAGAAACTGAGAGTTTAGCATGTTGAATCAGTTAAAATGGTCTTCAAAACAGGGGCAGAAGCTAAGTTACAAGCAGACATAATTAAATCTTAACTTTATGGCACTCAAACATAAATAAGCTCAGCGCTCCCCATAAGCTGGTAAGTTACATGGGTGCATGTTTGTGTTTAAGGCAGCCCGAAGTTAGCAAAGCCAGTTTCAAATCAAGGTTCTGCCGACTATTTAGATATGATTTGGTAGATGCTCAGGACACCTCAATCCTTATAATCCCAGCTAAACACAAGTTTACTTATTGCTGGCAACCAAGAAAACTTCAGTGAGCCATTACTTAGGCTGCTTATTATATCCAATGAAGCTGACGTGAAGCTATCCATTCATGCAAGATTCCTAGAAGAGCAGTGCAGCCACAAGTAAGTCTAAGGCTAAGGTTCTGCCTCTCAATTGTAGTTTTGCCAAACTGATTTTGTACTCAAGTTAGAAGCACCTTACTCAGTTTATAAGTCTAGAAGCATTATATCAAGCATTAGTGGAATTTGTAAGGGCAGGGTAGGCAGGGACATAGGAGAGAAAGGGAAGTATGCAGAATTTACAGGAATTGAACTTGAAGGATTTCTGGGGGTATAACAGGAAGGGACAACTCAGAAGAGGAAAACAATAAAAGCCCAAGGGGCAGAGCAAAACTGAAGAGAAACACAGAGAGCACAAAGTAGTAGTGACTAGTGGGTAAAAAAAACCCCTAAGTTGTTTATAAAGTGCTTTGATAAGTGTTATCACAAAAGCATAGACTGATATTATTTAGGGAAAACTGATCTTCTTCCTCAGTCTGGTATAACCGAAGTTGAAATTACTAGAGAGGAAACAATAGTCTCAATTCTCATTAATGCCAGCAGGCTTTGAAGAGCTGCAGAGCGATGCTGGAAACTGCTGGTGAAGTTCTAAAGACAATTTCAAGCAGAGGTGTATGTAGGTATGAAAAGCATTCAATGATAAAATTCAAAAGGCTGAAATGAAAAAAGGGACACAATTTCTCTTAAGTCTTTAATAACTCAGAAACCTATCCTTTACTGCAAGCTTGACTTCCTATAAACAATCATTATTTTAGCTTCAAAGTAATTGTATCAACATAGGGCCGTCAACATTACAGAACAAATACTAGTCCAAATCATGCTATTTAATCACTACCTACTTGATAAAACATGTGACATCCAGATCTTGACAGCAGCGTTAACAAGAACAAAGGACCCAACAATCTATTTTCTTATAAACTCTCACAAGAGTTTAGATTTTTTAGATTTTTAAAATTAAGCTAATCACATGCTTTCAAGGAGACAACTAAAAGCATATTTGTCATTAAAAACTATCATGGACATCTCTCCAAATAAGTAATTGCAGCTCAAAAGTCTTAGGTGCATAAGAAACAGAACTAGGCAAAAAAAAAATCACAACCTTATAGCAACAGCTTTTGAAACTGCTTTTATTATAAATATTTTTGTTACTGTTATTAAAGCTCCCTAAGACTGAATACTAAAGCAATAAAACCATTTAACAACACCCATATAATTCTAGGAAATGGCAAGATGTTAAATGATAATTAAAAAACATTTATTAACACTAATTATACAAGTAAACTAGTAATGAATGCTAAATAGAACAATGAATGTCTTCCTTTAACAGACAGCTTAACCTAGATCCTTGAATTTGGTTTGTGCTGTCAGACTTCCTAGAACTTCTCATAGACTTAAAACAGTAACTCAGTGTGCTGAATACACAAATAGAATTTTTTTTAATATATGGCATTTTTAGAGACCTTTCAGTCTTCAGACATTTCCAAGCTGCATCAAGTATAAATTCAGATACAAAAGACAATGGGATTGAAAGTACCTTCAGCAAGTTTGCTGATGACACCAAGCTGAGTGGTGGAGTCCAAATGCTGTAGAGAAGGGATATCATCCAGAAGGACCTTGACAGGCTTGAAAGGCATGAAGTTCAAAAAGGCCCTCAATACGTGCTGGTGCAATCCCAAACAACTACAGGCTGAGTGGAGAATGGATTGAGTGGAGGGTGTCCCCACACACGGCAAGGGGTTTGAACTAGATAGTCTTTGAGGTCACTTCCAACCTAACCATTCTAGGATCCTATGAAATCCTAAGCTTCTATTTACTTATGGAAACACTGAAATAATTTAACATGAGTTTCATGAACATGAAGCACACACCAAGTACATCAGCTAATTCAGGTAATACTGCCTTTCCTCTGCAGAGATAAAAAAAATCACAGCAGTGATTCTCCTAAGAGGAGCCAATACCAAGTTCAACAGGATTTTCACATCAGCATAAGCACACAAGGCAATGTTTTTAGTGTTCCTTCTAGACAACGTGCACTTTACTATTTTGCTTATCTTCACAGCAGTGAAGTTCACAGTAGGGACCGCAGACTAGAATAACAATTCCACAAGCAAATGAGATCCAGATGACTCTTTCAAAATGCTTAATAGTGGTTTATAATGTCCTGCAAGATTTGTGTTTATCTGCATCATCACACACAGGGGGAAAAACAGCTACAGCTGCAGTCATAGAAAACAAGGCCAATTCCTACAAGAATTAACATACTTTACATGGTATTTTTGTACTCCTTCCCTCATGTGCCCAATGGCAATAGTCATATTTTCTGCCAACAAGACAGTAGCATGTATTATCATAAAAACATTGGAATTACATCCAAGATACTGTATCAACTGCTTATTTCTAACAAGGAACTGATGGCAAGACCATAACCAGTCTCAGCAACTGAAAAGCCTTTTTACATTGACTTAGAACAGTAGCTAAGGACTAGAGAGTTTTCAAAAACATTTCTAGTAAAGAAGTGGCTTTACAGAGGCTGATTGCTCCCCAGCAGCTTCTGTGTGTCTAAAAGCTACTTTTTTAGTATCCAAGTGCACCTTTAAACAAGCAAAAATATCTGGTAAGTGGAAAAAGCTGACCATATCTAGTACAGCATCCTTGTGTACTTGAAGCTACACAACAGACATCTTGCAGAAAAGGCTTTTTGCAGGAAACAGAATCCCAGACTAGTAGTTTTCTATGTCATCTACCTGTTTGAAAGATTGGAATTGATGCTTTTCTCCCCCATTCACATACATTTGTGGCTTGTGTTTCATGTCAAAATTCAGCAAAGCCCTAAAGTGCTATTTAAGTATTGTGCTGAATCATCTCTAAAAAGCTGAAATTAGGGATGAAAGGACAGGGGTACAATCCACAGCTTGCATAACTAACCATAAAACCCAGCATCCTTAGATGTTGGGATCTGATGGAATACAATCTGTAGGGAAGTATAATTCAGTCAGGAAACATGAGTGTTTTTGCTGTTCTACAAAATTAGTTCCTTGTGACCCAAATAAAGAGTCAGCTAAGACAATGTGAGTAGAAGAGACTTGAAAAAAAAGCAGTGAACAAGGAGTTGCTAGAACATGTTAAAGAATCCTGAAAAGAGTTCTCTTACAATGGCAGCAATTGGGATGCATCAGGGATAAAAAGAGGTGGAACCAGTGACAAATGTCATTTTGCTTTTGTTTGAGTTGTTTTGTTTATTTTAAATACAAAACATGAAGGAAAGATTTTTCCGAGGCCTGACTTAAGTTTATTGCCTTAACTGTTTATTAGTTAACTGGCTATTTAATCACTAAGATTTTGCTTGCATAGTTCTACACTATTTCTATTGTATTTTCCCCCTTAATGTTTCTGTTGCTCTAATACTTGAAACCACCAAACAGAGGAGAGTCTTCCCATGCTGAGTACAGTACAAACAAGAATGCTGCTACCCACACACTTTTCAGCATAAACAGAGGGTAAAGAAAGAGAGAAGACACCACTCAGTAAGGTTCACACCAGTTGAACCAGAAGGATGTGGCTCTTCTGATTCTTGGCCATGTCTTACTGAAGTATAAACAGCTCCATTTCTCTCCATCAACACTAATATTCTTCCTGCAAAGCAGACACTTAAAACGTACCTGTTCTAGACATATATACAAGGGTACTATCCTCATCCTCCTAATATTGAGCTTTTTGTTAAGCAATGTGTCATAAGAGCTAGTCTGGATAACTCACAACACACATGCTGGTTATCAGTCAAACCAGCCATAATGCAAATCATGGAGAATGACAGGACACAAGTGTTGGGTTAAAGTTTTAAATTTTTATTTTGCTTTGAATTCATCACAGGAGACATTTCCCATTTTAACTTCCAGCTCAAATTCTACAGACATAGTGGGAAGCTCTAACAGGGTCTTCTGGCTGAACAGCAATTTACAAAGTTAGATACAACTCTAACCTCAAATTTTAAGAGAGCTATGAATAGTTCTTTTAAAGGAAAAAGATTAGTAAGCAAGTCAGAAAAAGTTAAGGCTAGATTAGCATGCAGCTAAAGCTGAGACATTTATGATTTCAACTTTTCTCCTCAAGTTTTGGAAGAAAACTGATGAAAAGGCTACAGAACATCAAAACCACTCAGTTTTCAAGCATCCATGGTAATTTTTCCTATTACAAAGCAGTAAGGACAAAGGAGGCAGAGAAAAGAATGATCACAGGCCTGGTTGAACAGCTGTTACTGCTTCTAGTACCAGCATGGATCTGAAAAAGTTACTCCCCACTCAGGTTATAAAGCTGAGGTAGTTTCTTGCAGAAGCAGCTCAGGTATATCAATACAGCAGTCCTCAAGCTGTGACAGCTGGGAGCCTATGAGCTGCACAATCCTCCAGTTCTCATGTTCCAGCCAAGCATAACTCAGGCCTGTAAACTCCAAGGCACCCTAGTTTCAATAGTGCTTTGTGCTGCATCCCCTGGCTCTGTGGAGTCTGGGAAGGTTTATTTGCAGGGCACTGTGCCAGGTCCCTACTGACCCCAAACACTTGTGGCACCCATGCAGAACCCAAACACTGCAACAATGCTTATTTGGTTTTAGAGTCATTTCAGGTCCTGCATGGCTAATGCTTAGCTGAGGTCTGTAACTCCTGCTAACAACCAGGCAACTACTGCAGTCAAAGTGTTCTTGTACTACAGTTCCTAAGTTCCTCCCTTCTTTGGGGTATAACATTTTCCTCACTCCGTTTAAAAATAAACCGTTACAGATATGTTTTTCAGTCTTTACTTATGGGAGAACAATGCTATTTCAATGCAAAATACAGGGTTGGTCTCCTGAAAGTATCATCTGTCAGCAGAAGTCACAGCTAATTAGACAAAGCTACTATACAGCCTGTCCTCATGTCTAACACTTACTGCTGTTCAGCAAACTCCTTGTACTTAAGAGCTGCAGAGCAGAAATCTTCACATGGCCACAGGCTACAACACGCTACACCTGCCTGAAAAATGAAGTGAAGCAAGAATATTTGAAAGCAGACTTTTGTATAGTAATCAATTGGGTTTAGGGGAGATTTATTATTTACAAAGGCTGTCAGTAACTTCATCTGACATTGAGGAAGTGTATATCTTCATTAAGACATGTCTCAGATTCATACTGGAGCTTCAGCTAGAAAGAGAAATTTAATACGGTTTAATTTTTCATACCCAATATATTAAAAGTGTAAGAACTTTTTCAAGCTTTTCCTATCAGCTGTAGACATGAGTACATAAAGGAATTAGTGTCCAAAGGGCCTAGGCAGAATTAGGTTCCATTAGTCTGTATCTATATAAGCATACTGTGACATCTGCTCCAGATTTACACATCAGCAAAGCAAGAAAAAGATTATGCAAATAATGAGAGTGTAATACATACAAACACACTGAGACAGCTGGAAGGGAAAATTTCTCCACTAAGTTTTGTTCTTCCATTAAAGCAGTCTACTTCAGGAATGTACTACTATGTAACAATAAAGCCATAAACCCAAGTAGTAATGATTGTAACACTACATATACAAGCAGCTCAACAGTAAAACCTCAAAGACTCAGTCTGGATTCTGAAAGCATAGAGAATCAGCTTTAAGGAAAAGTGGTTTTTCCACAATAACTTTCTGCTCCTTCCATAATTCCAAATTTTTGTATGAAGAGTCAATAGTATATATTTTCCAATGTATTCAAAGCACTGTAGAAAACACATCCAACAAGTCCCACATTAATATTTTAAAGAAGGGGAAGGCCACCATGTACCCAGATTGCTGTACAGCTACTTCAGACAAGTTTAAAATGCTGCAGTTACATGTTCCTCTTTGGAGGACCCTGCATTTTAAAATACCTACTCCAAATCTGTGCTTCAAAAGAAAAAAGGTCTATGTTACCTCAGTTTCTTCAATCTCCAGTCAGAAAGTTCTGCATAAGAATTCAGGCACTGAATGCCTGCAGTGAACACAGGGTAAAACCCCCCACCTGCATCCAGGCATCTACCTTTGGAAAAAAATCCAAATTGCTCCTTACAGTTCAAGTAAACTGGCTCACACACTCACCATCTTACACCAAAGCTTCTGCAAAAGCCCATAAGCTTTCATGGAAGCTCATCATGTTTGTTCTATACAGGCAGTTTCAAAAATCCATTCTATTATTGATCAGCCATTTACTACTATAGTACAGATGTTATGGTGTCCCACTCAAGCATTAACATAACTGAACATCATACATTTAATCAGGTTTCTAAATACACAGAGACCCTTAACAGTTTTTGCAAAAAATATTTCTCCAGGTTCCTATGGTTTATAGCTGTGTGTTGCCCAAACTGCTGAAACCTTTGCATGTTTTCAGCCCTAAAACCTGACTGGGACTTCAGGGACTAGAGAAAGTCTCCTCTCCCCTCCCAAAAGCTTAGCTGAGCAAGCACATTTACAATTTATAATTTCACTAATGAGACTGAAAAGTGTATGCGAAGCATGTACAACTTTCTGGCTCTGCTTGAGAGAGGATATTCTACTTTTACTCCCAAATATGACTACCAAAAAACGTAAGATCTTGGCATTCAGATAAAACCCTAAGACTTTCCTCCGCTGCCTCTGCAGAAGCACTCAGAGCTTCTCAAACTGAAGTGCTTGCTCACGAGTAGTTCACAGGCCTTTTTCTACAGAAAACCTGATCCTGAATTAATGTCTTTTTTGATCACATTTCACAAGAAAGACTCACAAAGCTGCATTTTGCTTGGGAAGGGCTGGGTAAGAGTTTGGGGGTATTTACATCTGAGATCAAGCACATATAGCCATAAATATTTGACTTTTTTCAAGCTCTAAACCTGTTCGTTATTAATCTATATTATGCAAGGTTTTTCCCATAAAAATTGGAAAAGCTAAGCACACTGAGATTCAAATATATACACACTGACAGTATACTCAGATTATAATAGCCCTTAATTCAGAGTTGCCCAGCTTGCCCTGCAAGGCACCCCAAAAAGCCCCATCAGAAAATCTACATTGTATGATCTCAGTGTTGTAACATACCAAGGAAAGAGGTTTCTTTTGGTTTGTATAAGTAATTTCAGAGCAGCTTTTCTGAGACAGCTGACACACACAATTGCTCTGGGTGTCCATAGCCAGGCACTGGCAGACCCATCACAGGGCACAGCTTAGCCCCTCAGGCATGATAACAGTATCTTGGGGAAAAGAAATTTGAGAAAGGGCAAAAAATGCCTGACAGAAAGGAACAAAAAGCAGTGAGAAACAGCCCTGCAGACACCCAGGTCAGTGATAAGCGGAAGGAGATGCTCCAGGCACTAGAGCAGAGATTCCCCTGCAACCCTGGGGGGACCCACAATGGAGCACTTGGAAAGATGAGACAGGAGCAGCACAGAAGAGCTGTTATGGACTGACCACAACCCAGCTGTTCTCTTCTACCAGCCCAAGGGAATTTCTTCATTTCTGACCCAAATCAAATTGAGCCTGGGAAGAACAGGTATGACCAGCAGCAGGTGTTTCAGATTGTCTGTTTCTCACCATCCTATTCTAATTGACAATAAGTCATTTTCTCCAAGACATTGCTTGTGACACCAATTGCCAAGTGATCTGTCTTTATCTCCATCCACAAGCTTTTTCATCTATACTCTCCCCTGTCCTGCTGAGGGGAGTCAGAGTAAGTAGGTGGGCATCTGGCAGCCACCCAAGGTCAATGCAGCCACCAATGTACATGCTTATCCTTAGTACCAGTTCTCTTGAAATCATAATTCCTCTGTATGACCTACCTGAACTTGTTATTAGCTGCTTCCATCTGCTACATACCTAGAACAATTAAGGGTTTTTTATTATCTTCCCACTGCAGAGAACAACAAAGAATAGCAATTTTGAATTGTAATGCGTATCTAATTTTAAATAATGCAATAGAAAGCATTATTCAGGGTTACAGGCAACATTTTTACCTCATGTAAATGGCTCAAAGCACCCATCATTTAAGTTTTTATAGAACTTGTTATATGCATACCTAACACACTTGGAAGAGCCACTTATTTCACATCTATCTTTTCTTGAATTCCTTCTGTTATGGAAATTACATTGAACAGTTGGGTTAGACACGTTAGCCATGCCTAAATAGGCATTTAACTCCTTTTAGCTCAAACTGGTTCAGAACTTCATGACAAGCAGTAAATCTTTTTTCACACACAAGTCTAGTCAGAGACCTGTTTCATCCCTGTAATTACCATTTTTAATGTCTCTGTAATCCTTTACATCAAGTGCTTTCTGGCTTTTACCCTGCAGTAATCTGGTTGCATTTTCCTCTGAGAATCCCTGTGCTTGTAGATGCACAAGGCAACTGTATTCCTAATCAAAGATAGGAGGGACAGGGAGGATATCCTAGACAGCTTCTAGGTGCATCAAGCACACACAGCAAGCCACAGAAAACACTTATGCAGAATGTTGCTGTCATTAGAAAAGCCAAACTGCAGAAAGGGAGTGAACTTATGTCTATATGTGTAGAATTTGCAGGAGAAAAACATGTGTGCCCACAGTGTTTCCATAACTTATTACATTTATGGTTTGAAGCCAAGTTTCCTTCCAATGCATTCCTCAATCCAGTAGGTATGGGAAGCTTGAAAAGCTTCCATTAAACAGATACCTGTTAAAAAATTTGTTTACAGTTAAATGTATGAATTTTTTTCATGTCAGTGAGACAGAAAATTAAGGAAGTACTTTTGGACAGCACTTATCAAGCATGTAATAGAATTTAGTTCAGAATTACAATAGTAGTTTTCTACAAATGACTGTTCACCTAAAAATTGGGTTTGAAGCACACAGTAAGTTTATGCAAAGAAACAGATTTGAAACAGTATATTGTGGTGGTTTGGCCCTGGCTGGATGCCAGACACCCACCAAAGCTGCTCTATCACTCCCCTTTTCAGCTGGACAGGAGAGAAAATATATTGAGAGGCTTAGGAGTTGAGATAAGGACAGGGAGAGATCATCCCGCAATTAGTGTCATGGGCAAAACAGACTCAACACAGAAGAAAGGAAAGAAAACTCTCTAATTTATGACACTGCACTGCACACCCAGTGACAGAGTAGGATAATGAGAAGTGCAACCAGATCTTAAAGCACTTCCCCCCCACCCCTCCCTTCTTAGACTTCACTTTAGTAAGGATTTTGCTCCCTTCTTCCCCCTATTGTGGCATGAGGAGGGGCAGGGACTGGTGGAATGGGGGTTTCAGTCAGTTCCTCACAAGTTGTTTTCCTTCTTAGCCAGGGGCAGCATTCCTCACCCCCTGCCGCACCATGGGGTCCCACCCACAGGAGACAGTCCTCCATGAACTCCTCTAATGCGAGTCCTTTCCCACAGGGCTTCAGCTCCTCACCAGCTGCCCCAGTGTGGGTCACTGCTATGGGGTACAGTCATAGAATGTCTCTCAGTGTCTCAAGCCCAGACTGCTCTAGCCTGGTCCTCCACGGGGTCACAAACTCTGGAGTAGGTCTCTCTCTCTCGCTCATCTCTGTCTCAATCTCTCTCCACAGGCTGCAAGTGCTGGCAGGGGCTTGCTCCAACCCAGGTCACAGCATCTCCTGTATGTCTACCGAAGCTCCATCATGGGGCCTCTCCACGTTCTGCAGGTGGGTCTTGGCCTTTTCCATGGGCTGCAGGGAGACACCTGCTCCACCATGGGTTTCTCTACAGGCTGCAGGGGCATCTTTCTCTGGCACCTGGGGCACCTCCTCCCCTCCACTTCCCTGGCCTTGGTGTCTGCACAGCTCCTTACATCTCACTCCCTTCTCTGGTGGCAAAAAGCAGCTGCTTGAATTTTTTCGTAAGTGTCATTCAGAGGCGCTGTGA
The DNA here is from genome assembly GCA_020800305.1 of Porphyrio hochstetteri. NCBI lineage: Eukaryota > Metazoa > Chordata > Aves > Gruiformes > Rallidae > Porphyrio > Porphyrio hochstetteri. The sequence goes on from CM036905.1 coordinate 39,995,806, forward strand.
CCATCGCTGATGGGCTCAGCCTTGGTCAGCAACAACTCCGGCCTTGAGCCGGCTGGTGTTTGCTCTGTTGGGCCTGCAGAGAGCTTCTGGCTGCTTCTTGCAGAAGCTACCCCTGCAGCTCCCCCTCCTCCACCAGAACCCAGCCATGCAAAACTACAACAGATGTATTAAAGCCATTCCTTAATAAACCTTTAGAAGTAGTTGTGCATATTTATGTACCTAATATATACAAACTCCTGCAAAGTGAGCAAAGAACAAAGGAGATCAGCATGAGATCCAGCAGCCTATTCCAAATCAAGATTCTAGAAGTATAATGAAAGCATCTGAAAAAATTCAATTGCAATAAGTATTCAGCATAGGAAGAGATGTTGCAAGGTTGCTTTTTTTGTTCCTCCTTTTCAACCATAATAGTCACTGTATGGAGTATCTTCCACTTAAGTTAGTTACATCAAGTGTGCCTGAGACCTGTGTCTCTGTTTTCTTTTTCAAATGAAACCTTAAGCCAAAGAATGCCTTCCTGGTGTCAATCAGCCTTAAGATGTCTCAATTTCTAAAGCATACATGATAACTAGTGACATTTCTTTAGGAAACGATGGCACAAATTCTTCATAGATCTTGATCAGCACTTTGGTAGCTGTAAATAACTGAAGAACCAGTAGCCTGTGATTTTTTTCTTTCCAGTAATGTTTATTCAATTCTCTTCCCACATCAGACAGTGTCCTTCCTTCACATTTTGATTTAGCTGAAGAGTTGGAAGAAACACTCAACTTCAAGCCAAAGTTCTGTCTATACTTCATCAATTCTTTGAATAAAATTTCTGTTTCTCTTTCAAGAGCCATTTATTAGTATGTTCATCTCCAACTACCTCCAGTTAGCCACATTAAAGATTAACTCAATTCACATCTGCCCATAATTAGTTTGGCCTTTTCCCCATTACTAAATTTGCAGAAACTATTGCATCCAAGAGGACTGTAACTTGTAAAATACTTACGATGCAATTACTACCCAAGGAGGAGAGATAAAATTCAATTTCCAAGGCTGAAATCAAGTATGTCAGAATATCCAACCAGATTTCTCAGATTCTTGCAATTTTTCCCTTGTGCAATGTTCAGAGCTGCTTTGAACTGCACATATTTGACTGCTCAGAAATTGGCACATCACCTGAGGCCACTGACACTCAGTTATGCTGGTGATGAGCTGTGTATCAAGACAGAAAACTCTTACAAGACTGGTACATTCTATACAGCCAGCAAGTGCACAGGCATTCAGTATTTTAAGTCTCACCATCAATTGTTTGGTGAGTACTAGAACCATTTTTTAACAAGGTTGCTCATGTTCATTATGCCTATGATACTTCCCTTCTGCCTCTTTAAATGTTCATTTTCTCACTTAATACAGAGCTAGCTATTTCCTGTGCTCCCAGGTTGACTCCACATGGAATAAGTAACTGTTATTCAGAGATTTCCTTCAGACTATTATCTAGACTAATCATCTTCTACAATTCTAACCACTGACTCAAGCTGCAGACTGGCTCTAAGTTGAGCAGTTTTGTGCTTATGAATATACTCTTTACATCTTCCCTTATTTCTTTCACATGCACAATTACTCTGAGTGTATACATTCATGGAAGCCTTATTGTAAAAGGCAACCCTGGTAGTGGTAGAATGAGTTTTGTCCAAACGGCTTCAGCTTTCACAGATTTCAGGAGTCTTCTGCAGAAAACAAAATTAAGACAGTAGAAAAGTAAACAAATAGTAGGAAGCAAGTGGGTATCTTACTTCCCCCTTTTAAGGTTATTTTCCACAGCTTTTTAAAAAACAAAGTACTCCAGTGCACATAAACATAAATACAGGTTCCGAAACAGGCTATGCTCAAATAATACAAAAGTGGTTTCTAAAAATATTTTCCCGGCTTCAAAATGATGGCATGATGGAAAAGAGAAGAACTAGCACTGTCAGTATCACTCCCTGTGATTGAGTAGGAAGACAGAAGAAGTATTTCACAACCATTAGAGAAGCTCATTACAGCTGAGGGTTGAACTGTATCTCCAACTTCTCCTTTGCTCTTTTCTATAGAACTATATTGAAGTGACAGCCCTATAGCTGCATTCTCTACAGCATGAAATTTGCATTTCACCTGATTTCAAAGGGGATCTCTGCACCATGACATCCCATTTCTGATCATTTGCTCTGTAATAGGGACAAGATGCTAGCTTGCACTGCCTCACAATCTCACAGCATGATAGGTTTCTATTCTTCTTCTCCTGAATTAAGCTGCTCACCTTCACCACTCAGCATAGGTCCAGGATAGCAAAAACACCTGACTAAACACATTAACACATAGCCTGATGCATGAACTAGTGCAAAGAACATGGCTGCTGCTCAGGGACTGCTAACAATTTCTGTTTGCAAAATACCCTTCTCCCAGGGCTGCAACCACTGTATTGCCGAAGCAACACCAACCAGCTGCTTACAGATCATTTTCCCCACATACTCACACAAGTGCAACACCAGCAGAAAGGAAGGGTCACATGAGACCTGTGGTATGTCTGCCTTTCTCCATAGCTATGGCTGTACTACTGGCCAGAGGAGCCCCAGCTAGGGAGCTAACACGAAGACAGGCAGATGTGCAGTGGACACTCTTCTACCTGCATGGTAGACATATCCTGCAAAGCCCCTGCTTTTATTGTACTGCACCATCTCATGCTCTGCTAACTCAGTACTGCAGCATCTGCAGTTTCTTTACACACATGTTGCAGTCTCAAAATACATCTCCCAGGCAGCAACTTTGAACAGCTTATTATTCAAGGTCCCAGGCTTTGGATTTGGGAAAATAAAATTACCTGATGACTGTCTAGAAGTCATTTCCCCACAAATAGCTTGCCCATAGTTTCCTAGAAGGCACTCTAAAACAGATGGTATTTTTGAAATATTTGTTTATTTTCTTGAGCATCTCTCTTTCATTTCACTCATACAGCCAGGCAGAATATAATTAAGGAGTTAAACTAGAGTAGACTCTCCCTCTCTTCTGTAAATATTCTGAGTATGGAAGCAATACCCATTTTGTCCCTGTTTATGAATTGCCTTTTGAAAAGAAGCTCACTTCTCTATGTAAGTTCCATTTGAGCACTTTCAACCCAATTTAAGATCTATACCTATATACATACCTTCTCAAAAATTCAAGATAAGAGAATAGCAGGTCCAATCCATTATCAGGCAAAGATTACTCATGATTAGCTTCATGTTTCCCAATAAACATGGAAACAAGCAGAGAAGTTCTCCTAACTCTAGCCATGTTTAATCCTACAAACAGAAGTAAGTTTTGTCCTGAACAATGAGTTTACAGAAGCCAGAAGAAATCCCACACTTCTCATTTTTTCCTCCAGTAAAGCCCTATTCCCCCCAACTAACCCTCAAAGTTACATGTGGCAAAGAATAACTACTGTCCACCACAAAGTACCAGCGGAAGGCAACCAAGTCATGAGGAGTGGAGATATCCAACAAGCATGCACTCAGTGACTTAGAGTGAGTCAGTGACTAATTAAGATTCATATATGCTTATCCATCTGCAGGAAAGAAAATGCAATTTTTCTACCAACCCTGCAGTTGCACAGCTTGGGCAGCCTGTCAAAAATAGTTATTGCAGAGAATTTAAGTAATAGCTGAAATGGTGTAATGCAAATTCAGTATTTGCCTAGGACCAATCTGAGGCCCCCTTTTCCTATTTGTGAACCACTGTTTGAAGAAGCAGAAAAGGGTTTGCACTTCCTTACTCCTACTGCAGTAAACTCAAACTAAGGAAAACAGTCATAAAGAGCATGCTGTGATTTTTAAGTATGACTGATCTTACCTTGAGGGCAGGAAGACAATTGCACACACATAATTTAGTATCTAAATACAGGAAAGCTCATTCCTCTGCCCTTGAAAAAAAACCCATCTTGCCAGAGGGTGAGAAAAACAGTGGTAAAGTATCTGGAAGAGAATCCACCTACAGCAAGGTACTCCATCTCATAACAGCAGTGAGTTTTGTTAGTGAATTATGAAAAAGGCAGAAGAGAAAATTTCCCTGGGGAAAATGGCTCCTTGCAAAAGCTCTCTTACCAATATCCAAAAAGGCAAAGAAAATGTTCTCTTTGAGGACTAACAATATAGAGACCAGATTCTTAATTTTGTCAAAGCAAATTTTAGATTAGAGGAGTAGAAATGCATGCTAATGAATGGACATTAGAAGGACTTCTTCCCAAAAAAAGTGAAGTCCCTGAAGGGCCAACATGGTAGAGATATACAGTATAATGAACAGCATAGCCAAAGTAGGTCAGAAACATCTACTCAACTTTTCCCAGGAAATTACAAGTAGACAGTGCAACTGAAAGGCTATTAGATTAAAATTTGTATCCAGGGAAAAAACTTTTCATATAGAAGTTCTTGTTTATACAGTAATTAATGTGTCTAATTACAACAAGAAACAGAAGGCAAGTGCTTAGTAAAACTGCTAGAAAAACCACCCAGATATTTGTAAGGGTACCCAACATTACAAGTAATAATTATTAACTATTTTGAAAGGGCACAAACCCACAGGTTGTAGGCAATATCCATTACCCTATAATCCAGAAGAGCCCTTCCCCATTGATAGGTTCTGTGGCTCCCAAGAAGCTCTTTTCACACCTCCTACTGAAACAGACCCCGGCCTCTTGGAAATGAATCACTCCTCCAATTAAGTGTGGTTTCCACATTCTTACAAGAAAGGCCACATGATCCATCTGTAAGAGATAATTTTCTATTTTACAGTTTAGTTGTGTGCAAAGAGAGAAAAAGCTGATTTGTTCTTAAGCACAGCTGAAATACTGGTAGTTCTATTCTAGCACAATTTAGAGTCAATATTATTGGTAACAGAACTTTGTCTCATGTATATTTTACCTCAATTCTTTGTCAACACACAGAATTTTTTTTTCTTTGTGGCTATTGTGCAAGAATTTCTAATGATTATGCAATTATAGATGATTAAATTGGGAGGGTGGGGTGTTAAGTGTCACAGTCAAAGCCAGTAACCAGCCTTTCCATATAGCTTCATTTAGAGCATGTACATTGATCAAATACATAGGCATGGCAATCTGGTTTGCAAGGTAATTTCATTAATAGTCTTCTGAACTTTGAGGGAAGCTAAGAAACAGGGCAAATGTAGTTATAAAAGTCAAGCCTCCTAATCTTTCAAGCCTGATACTCTTGATGTTTTGGAGACAACAGTAAGCATGTACTGCTTTCTATGTGTTTACATTTAGGATGGTCCATTAAACACTGACAGATTAATAGTTTCCTGAACTCTTGCTAAACTCTACTTTATCTTTCCCCATTTGGGTTGATTTAGAGCAATTTACTGCTGTTACAATACCCAAACCCTTAGCCCAGGAAGGCCACACAAAGGAGTTATGGCCAGTTTAAAAATTAGAGACAGCACTTTATTTACCAGTGGAAAGTTAAATAGGAAGGGATTGTTGCAAATAGCCAAGCTAAGCTCAAGTTAATCAGACAGAATAAACTGAGCAGCAGAAACATTGTAAAAATGTAAGTTTCTTTGGGACAGTTATGAGCATACATTACACTAAGTTTTAAACAGTTATTTTGATAAAACCCAGAATTATTTCAAGTGATACAACTCAGTGTTCACTGACAAAATTTGAAATAAACCCCCAGAAAACTAAGTCCTTAGTTCATTTTGCCATAGATTATACTGCAGCCGAGTTTGTATTAGCCACTGCTGTCACAGCTATCAGTCCCATCAGAATTCCTAAGCAAGTTTCTCATTCCCCATCTCCCCACACACCATAAATAATACCAGCTATCTATTCCACAGAGTTCATACCTTACATTTTTACTGCCTGCCTTGGTCTTTGTCACCTCGCAAAGCATTTGTGTGCTTGTTTTAAAACCATTAAACATGCCCAATGCCACGAGAAATAACACACACTAGAAGAGCTGCATTCAAAAATAGAAAAAACTGTAGAGGAAGTAAAAAGAAAATTCTGCTGTCACTCAAAAAAGTTTAGTCCTTGTAAATGCTGGCTCTGTAGTTTCTGCAGCATAAAAAGCCCTCGTAGCTCCCAGGTCAACTAATCATTCAGAGACTTTGCCATCTTGGGAAGTGTCAAGAAAATGTCTCATTGCAGAATTCAGAGTTGAGTTTCCTCGTTTTGCCATGGGGAGTCCATGCAGTTGCCAGAGATTTAGAACAGTAAGGCCTCTACAACAACTGACCACAGCTCTACAGGAGACCTGAAATCCTCTAGCTTGTTTGCAGGAGGAAAGAAATTTTTTTTTGATTTTGTTTTTGTTGAGAGAAGAGTTTGGTAATTCTGCATAGAGATCCTGGAATTGAGTCCTACTCAACAGTATAGTAGGGCCCTTAAACCTAAATCACATGAAAGACAACTGAAAGCAGTTCTATACACATGCTACTACCCACCTACTCCACATTCTGCCTATTCCATCATGTCCTATGCAAATCAGGAGCAGCAGGGATAGGGTACAACAAGAACTACATGCCAAGAAAGGCACAGCAGGATGTCATTGGTATGGCTGTAGACTGGATTTTGACATTTTACACTTATTCATGGAATTGAGTCTATCTTACCACCTCTAAGTCAGATTTCCTTTTAATCAAACAAAACCAGAAGCTTCTATAAAATGGTCTGCTTAATAACCAAGTAAATATCCTACCAGCACTTGTCCTTGGTAATGTATTTCTCAAGGTAGTCTGTGCATGCAAAGCCTTTAGATTATTATTCCTTAGTCTGTGCATTAAATCAGGACTTGAGTGGCCACACACTTCCTTCCTACCAAGCTTGGTCACAGCTCATACATGACAGAAAGAAGCTCAATGCCTCCAAGGAACTGAAAGCATCAGCTATAGTAACTGGGTAGAGTTAAACCACTCAACTGCCGAACCTCTGTGAATTGGTATCAGCAATTAAAGGCATTTAGCAACTCCCTTGCTGGAATAATATTTCCAACTTGAAGATGCAGGTTTTTTGTTGTGTTTTTTCTGAGCTAGAATAAAGTGATATTTGTATATTTGAGAATCAGTATTTGAGAGGCAACAAGCCTTAAGTAATCCATCTCCACTTTCTGCTACTGTTTATAATCTTTATTCTTCTTGTGTACAAATGCATGAACCCAGAAGCAAGCCTATATTAAAATAGTTGTATGCTAAGCAATTGCTTAATCATGGTACATTTAAGAGATGGTGAGCTTCAGCACAGTGCTACTTCAAAATGTTTTTAGAAGAAACAATTAGCATTGACTTTGTTATCAACATACAGCTGGGGTCTATTCATGGCAATAATTTCAGTGTTATAGACTCCCTAGGTAAACATTAATATTGTATATTTATATAGTAATCTGCACTCTCTGCAAGTACTTTTGACAGGTGACAGCTCCTCCCTGTTGGCCAGGCTCCATGGCATCACAAATTATCTCCTCCTGTTGTTCTGACCAAAATAATTCAACTTCTCCTGAGCAAATGTGAAACTAAAGATTTACACTGTAGCAACTGAAGTATACCAAAGCAAGTTTGTACTGAAAGTTATTCACTTTTTTACTCCTTCCATTATGCTGAAGTATCTTATACTCACTGAAAACAGAGAAAGCCTTCAACTTCACAGTTTATCACCAAAGAATCACAACCTATCTTGGAAACATAACATTTAACCAAGTCTAATTTGCTTTTTAACTACTTATGATGCTTTTGAGTTATCAAACTTAGTTTTTTCTAAGAGGCACGTTGTTTCCAGCTATTCCAAAAACAAGCAGAGTATGCCATGGATCTGAGTGCATACAGTTAAACTTAATATCAGGATAAACTTTACTTCTATATTTTAATAACAGAAAAAAGAACAGAACTAAGAAATACAAAACACTATTTACTACTTAGACAGTTTAGCAAGCACAGCTACATTATAAAACTGAGTGGAAATAAAGCAGAACAATCTCAACCACAATAACCTGCAACTCAAATTTGCTTTTACACAAAAATATAAAAGTTCAGAAAGTTTAATTTATTACTTTTCTCTAAGTTTCAATAGAAATAAAAATATTCAATTTTCAAGGAGTAGTTATAGATATACACACAAACTTCAGATGCTTGACATGTAGTGTAAGAAAATTTTTCTTCCTAGGCTTAACAGATGAGCCCACAAAGAGGTTCAGTGATTTGCTGAGGTCACAGAACAAGACTGAGGAACAAGAGAACACAGTTTCCTTATTCTCAGTCCAGGTCCTATATATTATTGCATAATTACTATGGCTAAAAATACTGAAACAAATTTGTGGCTGACAGCAGCCAGAAGATAAATAAAGGACATAAATGAACAATTCAAGTCTGTCAGTTGAAGTCCTTGAGATAATTTCTTCAGGGATTAAAAGAAGTTATTTGGGTTTTGTTAATGTTAAAAAGACAACTAGAGGTTTTGCCTACATTAAATATTGAAACAAGCAGCCTGTGATAAGGGCTTTAAGGTTTAAATATTAATCATACAGCATCTGATTCTGTACTTGGTCTACAGTTATCAGCAGCCCCAGAGCAACTATAAGCATCTCCCCCAAACCAGTCCTATATAAACATCAGAAAGATTTCAAACCATTCTAAAACCTGAGTGTTTAGTATTGTACGGATACTTACACAAACACACCCCAACCCCCTTCCTTCCGGGTCTTTGTTTCAACAACAATGATGCCTGACAGGATCCTGCCCAAGTCTTTTCCTCAGACAGCTCCAACCTGTTCATCAGGAGCTCTGGGAACAGATTGAGAGAAGGCATGCTCTTAGCCCATCACCCAGCACAGATGCAAGAGCTTTGGAAGCAGCAAGTTGGTCAGGGCATTCCTGAGAGACAGCTAACATCAGCTAAAGCATCTGTCCCATCACATCGTCTGTACAGTGACTCTGGGGCTGCAGCCTCTACCAAAGACCTTGTGGTTGAGAACATGGATTATTTTTTTAAATCATTCTTTAGGCATAGAAAAATTCTTGCTCCCTTTTGCATCTGGTGCTACAAAGGAGAGCTCCTTTACTGTATTAGCATTATATTATTTGCTGACTATACTACCAGAAAAAAAAATGCATTGAAGTTCTTCAGTGACTGGGAAAAAGTTTAGTCTATTTCATTCTACATAAGCAAGGATACTAGATGTTCAGCAATGCATGTGTCACCTGCCAGGGATGTGCTCAGAGCCTAAGGATAAGACTGTGGTGAGTAAACTTGGTACCCCCTTCAATGCCTGATCATCACCTCTCAGGATCGAGCTCAGACAAATTACTTGAGAGGTTCTGTATCTCTGCTTTGGAAAAAGTTACCATTTGTCACGTTTACAGTTTGGTAAACTCACCTACAATTGCAGGAGGAATTAATTTGTATATAATAGTGTGAATATGCCACAATTACCTTAATCTTTCAGTTGTGTCACGTCCTTCTACTTGGTTATAAATTCAGCTGCCCATTACTGTAGCAAAGTTAAGATACCTGGCCTGGAACACTTTAAAGGTTCCTGGTTTAGCAAATTCTCTTTAGTTCTGCTCCTACGAGTTCTACCAGGACACACAAAGCCCCTCAAATAAATAAAGCCCATAACATGAAATAACACAAGGAAATTCACTGAACACTACTGAATGTGGTAGAATCCCATCCAATGGAACTAGAACTTTTTTGTTCATTTCTAACTTCAGGAAAATCAGGTAGCCAGTGTCACCAGAGCAGTATCCCTTGTTCTATTTCACAACAGAAATTCAATGTGAAAACATCATTACACATGCTATGTCAAAGTTGCACAAAAATGCATAAGTGGTTTAAGGTTACCTTGTATTAGTTGCTGCAGTTGAACAGTTCAAGTGTATAACACATCCATTTCTGAAACAATACCATGGAAAATTAGTTTCCATGACAACCTGGCAATTGTGGGACACAGGGGGGGTTATTTGTTTTTAACAGATGGAAAAAATATCATAATGCTGTCACCAAGCTTAAGTTTCATTTCAGAGTTCCTTATATTAAGCCTGAAGGCAGAAATCTGTGGTAGAACCTTTTGTGTTTTTATCTTTGAACTGAATGGTGTAAGGCTTGTTACAAACAGATAAGCTTAATCACATAAGATCAGACTAAGCAGAGATAGCTACAGCAGATCATTCCTTAGTTACTCAAGGAAGTGTCTTTTAAGACTTATCTGGAAATAATCAAAGACACTCCAAAACGTGACAGTTCAGTTTGAAATGTATTAAGGCATTCCACAATTAATAAAATACATTTATTTTCAATTACCATAACATTAGACATTTATCTTAAACAGCAGAGTTCATAGCTTCACATGTGGAAGCCTGGGAAGAGCTTGATTGTTCAACAGTACAGATTCTGAAGCAAAGCTGGTCAGAAAGCTTCAAAACAACCACACATCTGTAAAACAACATACCCACACGATGCCCTTCACTGTAGAATCCGCTGGACCAGTAGACAAGGGGAGAACCCTGGGCAGTCTCTCCCCAGACTTTGCTAAGTGCTCTGACACTGTCTCCTGTAAGACTGTTCTAGAGAAACCAATAAAGTACAGGCAGAATGAAAAGATAGTGAGGTAATTAAAAATTGGCTAAAGGCCAGGCCCAGAAGACCGTGATCACTGACAAAATCTAGCTGGAGGGCAGTAACTAGTGGTGTGCCCCAGGGGTATCAGTACCACACTGAATCCTGTTTAACATGGTTAGAGTGTACTCTGTTTGCCAATGACAAAACTGGGAGGAGCACCTGGTATGCCAGAGGGTTGGGCTGTCATTCAGAGAGAATCTCAACAGGCTGGAGAGAAACAGGTTGTCAGGAGCTTCACATGGTTCAACAAGGGGAAGCAAAGTCCTGCATCTGTGGAGGACCAACTCTCAATATATGCGCTGGGAGTCACCCAACTGGAAAGCAGAAGAGGACAACAGGGTCCTGGTGGACACCAAGTGAAGATGAGCCACCAGTGTGCCCTTGTGGCAAAGGAAGCCAATGATATCCTGGGCTGCATTAGACAAAGTATTGCCAGCAGGTAAATAGAGGACAGGTACAGTTGGACTCCGTGATCTTAAAAGGTCTCTTCCAACCCAGTCATTTTGTGATTCTGTAAAGGGAGGTGATCCTTCCCCTCAGCACAGGGGGATACCTGTTCTGTGTTCCTGGTGGGGTATCCAGTTCCGGGCTCCCTAGTGCAAGAGACATGGACATAACCAAGACAGTCCTATAAAAGGTCAAAGACGATGTAGAGACTGCAAAGAGCTAAAGAAAACATGTAGCAAAAAAGCTGGCAAGGTATGTTAGCCACTTGTTTTAACATCCTTACATAATGAAATACTTGTCAATATTCACTGAGCACAAAGCTCTGACATGCAGTAAAGAAAATAAATCCATTGAAGTCTTACCTATGCTTTCACTTCACAGAAAGTAGCAAGAGAAAAAACATAAGTAGCAACAACATTTCTTAACAGGTATCCTACATATTTGCTGGGGTAAATTGTTACTTTTTCCTAGAGCCATAGTAGAACTCTAAACATCAAGTACGTATTACTTGTAGAGCAACTCAAAGATTTAGGACAGCTTCCATGTTTCATGACAAGAAGTTATAGATCATTACATTGAGCACTCTCTACTATAACAGAACAATTGTTCTCTGGAAATCATTTCTGAAAGATAGAGACTGGCATTTATTCCTCTGGAAGACAAAGGCTCCCTCATATCTTACAGAAATATTGGCACACATTAATAAACTCAGACAGGGAAGATCTCTAACAGGGCTCATCTCTCTCAGCAATCTTATTTCTAAAATACAAAGACTCTACTTCATTTTGTCAATCATTTGAATCATCATAGGCACAAACAAGTCCAGTAAAAGAAGAGCAACAGTACTATATGTACACTGACACAGCAAGAAATGTTAGACACATTGGAAAAAAATTCACTACAACTGGTTTTGAAAACACATGGCAGCTTATTCTCTGCATGGAGAAAAATGCAGGCACAGTTTAATTTCAAAAACAAGTATGAAAGCTCTTTTTCCAGGATTTTAGAAGCAATCATTAAAATTAAGAAGCAGTCATTAAAGTTAACTGAGAATCCACAGTATTTTCCTGAGTCTTTGTAGCTCCCAGCAATTACTTCTTTCCACTAGCCTGCTTTTATGAGTTAAAGTGGTTTTGATTAACATTACATTCATTAATATCAAAAAAGCAATGTATGCAGGAAGTAAACTGTCTGCTAATTACCAGAGAAGTTGCCAATCATAAGTTTGAATACTTATCAAATGACTTGTTAAATCAATATATCTCCTTGAAGTAACCCTAGTAAATTTCTTCTAGCAATCCAGTTCTATCAAACATTTCTAGGAATTATTAAAAACATCAACTTTTTAATTAAAACATTACATATGTTTGTTTTCACAGTAAAAAGCCACATTCTCTCTTCCTTCTCTGGTTTAGGCAAGATGAAGTATCTTCACTAGTATTACTTCAGATTCACAAATCATTAATAAAGTCCAAAATTCATTCCATTATATCCACTTCCAAACTCATTCAGACTAGCAAAACTACGATTTTCTGCATCATATGAAATATGCAAAGGTGACCACTTGCAGCTAGAGCAAGATGGCCCTTGGTAAGCCTTCAATCCTCACATGTCAGACTGCAGTAAGGCTTGACCAGAGACCTAGCCTACTAAATTCCCACCTACCCCAGTATAGCCACCTTCCAACACTTCCACTGCACACCACACACCTCAGGCTATATGTATATTCATTTGCTTGTAGAGTCAAGTGTGCAGTGGAGATTAATTCTGAATTAATGACACACTGCTTATACAAGTGCTTTGACATGATATTCAAAGCATTCTCAAGTCTTAGGTTCCCTTGTCATAACTCAGACTGTCTAAACTCTCAGCCATTAGCTGGTGCAGCCTGAGGCCAGGCCATCCACAATGACATCTGTCAATGGAGAGAGCTGAGGTATCTCTCAAAGTATGCTTTATACCAATCTGCTAATATTTTGTGACTGAAAGTGCAAGAAAACTTGTATTCATTAAGCTGACCACATGTCTTGCATACACACTGGGCAAGGATGAGGGTGGAGATCGCATAGAACCTAAAGGCCTTAGGACTCCAGCATGCTAGAGTCCAAGTATATTTAACTACAGCTTTAAGCCACATGTCCTCCAGGAACTCAAAATTATTATATGAAAAGAGTATGCAATATCCAAGTTAATAATTTTAAGCCCCATGCTTTTTGATCAAAAGGTATTTCAGGTGCTTGGCTTGGAACAAGCAAATATTAGGAAGATCTGCCTTTGCAGCTGCTCTCCGTCACCTTACCAGCCAGTACTGAGAGGACCTTGAGGGAAGGCAGGCACGTGCATACCTCAGCACTTGCCAGGGAGGATGTCTGCATCAGAACTGAGTTCCTGTACATGTAGAGTGGTGAGTGCATGAACAGAAAACCTAGCACAAACAGCCCTGGACGGGTATCTGCCTCAATCATCTGTCTGTTTTCACTTCCCCTCCTGTAAGTTCTTCCCAAGATGCTTCCACTTTCAGAAGTCCAAGTTTTGACTTCCTCAAATCAGTCCCATTGACTTCTTGTCATTAAGTCTCCCTGCAGTGCTGCAAGGCATGCATAAGAGCTTCAGCTAGAAATAAGGACATTAGCTGGGGACTGAGGCAGAGGTTACAAAAGGGCTGAGCACACCTGCAGTGGCAGCCCAGGACAGCAGCAGTACACAAAGTGCCTGCACAGAGAACAAGCCAGAGCGTCCACATGCCCAGTCAGTTAGTGCCAGCTGGACACACTAGATCTTACTTCCCGCTGAAAGAGGGAACATAGCATATCACCACTGTCCAATACTTCGACACAGCTAACAGAGGCTGCTGCTAAGCCACAGCCAACAGATGACACACTCAATTTATCTTCCCACATTTGTGGGCTTAAACAGACTTCCACAAACAAAAGTAGAAAGCTCCCCTATACCCCTTCACAAATCCTTCTTCCACTGCCTCCACATCTCATCTCTCAAATACTTCCCTTGACAGTTTGAAGCTCCAACTCCTAAGCATCTGCTCTCCAGCTTCATCTTACCAAATTCAATTTTTTTTCCACCTCTTTCCCTTCTACTCTCTTCCCACTTTGGATCTCCAAGCTATATGAAGATTAAAATTAAGTCGTCACAGGATGCAGCTAATGAGAAAGCTTCAAGGGAGGTAAACCACCTGAACTTGAATAGTGGGAGTCTTCAAGGTCTATTTTTATTTGATACATCAGTATCAGAGTAACGGTTAAGTACAAAGAACTGTCAAGCATTGCATAAAACCAACAGAACTTTACTTTTGCTGTAATTATAGTGATCTAATTTTCAACTCCACTGGGAGAGCTAACAGGTTGTCCATATAAACCCTGAGGGACACAGGGTATCCCAGTGCTACCTGGAGCACAGGATAGCATTGACACCTTACACATGACAAAAGTGAGCAGTTTAAAAAGAAATTTGAAGTAAAGCAATTAACCTTATAAAAAACAGGTGTTTCTATGGAAGGTATGTACATGCTAGAGTCCAAACAGTAAGTTTTCTAGACTTACTGTGCCCAAACTATTGTCAGAAAAAAATATGCTGGACTTGCTGAAAGCATTAACCCAAATCCAGCATTACAGGTACCACTGAAGTCTTTATATTGAGCAGACATGTCATTAGGAAATAAAAAGCATTTCTGGACATTTTTAAATAAACTCCCTTTTCCCTTCCCTTGCTCCTCTCCCAGCAGCTGACAAGCTTCTAGTCAGACAGAAACAGGTAATCAGAAATTGGTTTTGTTTAGATACTTCAGACCCATCGTGAAGTCTATTCTTGGTAACATCACCATTCTGGTTCCAAACTTGAAAGAAGATTAAATATTAACCCCAAAAAAATTATTTGACAGGACTGTGTCCTTTTCTGCAGCAAGCATTTTCAAGCACCTCTTTATCAGTCTCCACCTCCCCCCAAATTGTTTGCCATTCCCACTGAATAGAGATTGTCACAGCAAACTAATGCAGTGACATTCATTCACACACAGAATACTCTACCCAGCACATCTTGGGAACAGAAACCCCTCTCCAGACTACACAAAAATCATCACTAGCTCACGTATGGCACTCATGTGTAATATGGCATAACAAAGTCAACTGTCAAACCTTTAAGCCAGAAAAAGTCTAAATTATTCTACAGTGGCAATGTCCAGAGAACATCAGTGACTATTTATCCAGTTTCTTCTTTCAATAAACTAACAGAGTAGGGCAAATAAGCAGTTAGTTCTCTGTACCTGCATCAAACTGCTTTTGACATTGATAGCACCTTTTCCAACTGAAAAGGTTAAATGAAATAAAAAGTTATGGTTGCACCACAGAATTCCTAGATTTCCACATTCATTGAGAAATAAGGCCCTAAACTTCAGCCACCATACATACAACTGAGCTTTCTTTTCATTATTTACAGTTACAAAAGGGAAACAAAGTATTAGTCTTTCCTCACCACCTTTTTAATCTCCAAGACACATATCAAACTCTATTCAGGCTGAAGTCCAGATATCCTAAACACACAGTCAGCTAAAAAAAAATGAAGAAATAAATCTCTGGCAATCTTGGATGCTCCAACAACTCTTTAGGGTATATCAAGAAGAGCTGTTATCTTAATCCAGATACTGCTACTTGAAACTTGCAGTGGCACACTGCTGTCATACAGCAATCCACTACATGGTGACACAGGCCATATACTATTGAACAAAAATAATCTCCATTTGACACAAAAAAACAGCTGATAGCATGTGATTTATAGAAGAGACTCACAGCAAGCAGTTCAAAGAGGTAATGTTTTCTTCAACTGATCTTTATAATATACAGTCATTAAACAATGTTTTGCCATTTGGGAAGAAGCTTTATGAGCAGGACAACACCAGAAATTTTCCTGTCATCTGAAAAGGATGACATTAAGTCAGACTTCAGGTACACTCTGAATGTTAACAATCAACTAGTTTCAAAAAAATTGTTTCCATGTGCAGCATTTAATTCCATTGCCCAATATCCTGAAAACAGACTACTACACACTAATCTGTGAAAGTTGAACTGGTTTGTATTTTGTTCTGGGAATTTTTTGTGGGCTTTTTTAAACAAAGATTTATCATGTTTTAGGCTTGTTCTGTGGTAGATTTTTTTGCTGAAGTAGGGAAGGAAAAGAAATGAGTGAAGGAACACTGTGTTTAGAGTACATCTTCGGTACCCAATGGATGAAAATCAAAAGGGAACATAAATATTTACTGTAGAAAGCTTAGAGTGAGAGCTCAAGTATTCCACTTCTGTTAAATAAATTATCAAAACAATGTTATTCTTAAAGAATTCTTAATGCTTCTGTTGAAGCCTCTAAAGTATGACAGCATAGAGGAAGATAAGTTTCTTGACAATTTACACTGTCTCACCTTTAACTAGGAACCTTGTGACAATCCTCTAGGATGTCAGAGAGGAAACCTTGGGACCTCCAGACACTACAGGGGTAATACAGCAAGCTTCTGAACTCCACACCTACATGAATCCCCTACATCTCACAGTGGAGTCTGCACAATCATGCCCTGATGCTAGATCCCATCATCCTAACACAACAATTACTTTTTCAAATGCTGGAATTCAGCCCTCTTAATAGAGTCTGTGTCTCACAGGCAGGAGCTCCCACTTCAGCATTGCTGAGTGACTGTAATCTGCCTAACAAGTAAGAGCCAGCTAACAACATTGCACTTCTCCAGCCAATATTGTAAGTATGTGCATAGCTGATTATTTTTAGATCAAACCCATAGCCTGTGCCTGCTTAGCCAGCTTTCTTAGAGTCATGGAATATCCTGAGTTGGAAGGACCCATAAGAATCATCAAGTCCAGCTCCTGGCTCCACACAGGACCAGCCAAGTCAGAATATGTGTCTAAGCACATCATTCAGATGCTCCTTGAACGCAGCCAAGCTCAGTGCTGTGACCACTTCCCTGGGAAGCCTGTTCCAGTGCCCAGCCACCCTCTCAGTAAAGAGCTTCTTCCTAACATTCAAACTAAGCCTCCCCATCACAGGTTCATGGCATTGCCTTCAGTTCTATCACTGGTCATGTATAATTGCATGCATGTGACTGAGCACATGAATGTGTGCAACCCAGTCTTTATTTGTCATTATTTTCATATATATATAATGTATGTTTAATAAATCGAATATCTATAACTACAGATCATTCTTCCACCCAACAAACCAGTGGTCCAGACAGTCAAAACACCTTCTGAAAGGTGCCATTTCTTGTAGGTATTACAGAATGCAATGGAAGCAAATGCCACTATGAAAGGAACTGTTCAACTATCTGCACAGCTTCTGTAGTATTGCACCCTATTCCCTGAGGCAGATCAAGCCTGTGAGAACACCAAATGCATACATTAGTGTCTAGAGACAGACAGGTGGTAAAAGCTGAAAAGCCAAGACCCTCTTTTACTATGAGGGGATGGCAAGTTATGCTCACCAGTAGTTTTAGATATATATGGATGGCAGTGCTGGGTACAGGTGCATTCTGAGTAGCATGGTACCACTGGGCACTTGCAGAGATGCAGTGCAGCTTCACACAACTGATGCTATCAACACTCACTGCAACAAGAGTGCTGCCAGGATGGACCTAAAGCATGCCAGGGCCTCATGGACTCCAAATATTTCTGCTAGATATTACCTCTCCAGGGGAGTCTTCAGATGCAAAAGAAAAAAGCAGGAGGCATATCTTCGTCTGTATGGTCAATGCATATTTAAAAATACAAGATAAAACAATACATTGGCATCCATACTGATACCAGAAGTAATTTAAGGCATCCCGTTTTAAAAATTTAGTTCCTTAACATCCACATGCACCCAAATTGCTACATCACAGTTGTATCTGTTGACAAAAATAGGACAAACTGTAGAAACTTTTGACACACTGAAAAGTCACAGACCAGCCAACCCTTTTCTTTAGTCTTCATCAACCACAGATGTAATTCCCAAACTCTCTCAGCTATGTAGATAATACAAGTACACAAGCTTGCAGTCAGAAGCAACAGCCTGCTTTTCAGTGTGCTGCTTTACAAACCAGGCACTGAGGTCATGTAATTTGGACATAGTCAATGAGCAGACTGGTAGTAAATGTGGGAATGTAACTCATTACTGGAGACTCCCCAACCACCACTCCAACCACAGCAAGCTATTAGGGGATTCATGCTCAAGAGCATTTACCACTATGACTCCAAGTCAGATTTGTGTTCCCTTCCCCCCCACCCCAGTTTTTCCTGTTGAGGAGATACAAAGACAAAGAAGTTAAGCTCCATGTTCTGTCAGTTTAAGGAACACCATCACACCTCAATAGAATGTCAGTGCTACTGATAAGTCTCCCACTGGGAATAACCTCCAAGATCTCACACAGAACAGGAAAGCTGTACTCTGACTAGGCAGAACTACACAGCTGCCATTCTGTCTTACTATCTGAAGTGTATGAGCTGGCTTGGGGAAAGCAAGCATGGAGGTGCAGAAGCTGTCATCCTCTCTGTTCTTTTCCAACAACCCCATGCTTGAATTGCTAATGAAAATTCAAATGACTGCAAGAACAGCAAAGGCCCTCAAGCTGTCTACAGCATAGACCTTACCCACATGATTTAATTTCTTTTTTGACAAAAGGCAATGCTGAGATGCCAGAAAATGAACAAAACCTACATTTGTAAAGGGAATAGAAAAACAGAAGCAGGTGGTCAAGTAGCTAAGCTGGCAGAGCATTTGGACAGTAGCCGAATGGCCTGAATTTGCTCTTTAGTAAGGTCACCAGTGTCTCCCACAACACACACAGCTGTATTACTTTAAAATCATATTTGTGATAGGAAAACAGAAAGCACTTTCAAATACACATGTAAGATTATAGGAGTAAACTATAGAAGAGAATAGCCATTTAAAACATTAAGATTATCCATTGTGATTTGTCAATAAAGGCCACTTCACAAGTGGTATAAGCATTCATCGTACTTCTGCTGTGCAGAGTTCATGATAATACAGGTTCAACTGCTGTCACTCTGCAACAGCCCTTTGTGCTGGTACTTTGAGCAGTACTGGTGCACATGTACTCACACTCACCCTGTTTTCTAACTAGAAGAGCCTGCCAGCAGCCACAGAACACTTGCTCTAAGCGTCAGCCTAAAAAAGTCCTGCAGTGTGTGATCAACCTTAGTTCAACAAAATCACGCTCATTCATCACTTTCTACACTTCTGAACAAATATGCACACTTCATTTTGTTTAAGAAATGGTATTTTTGGTACACAAATTCTACTAGTCTCTGCATTTCACTGAGGTGAAATGAGGTGGCACAGACAATACAGGGAATGCTAATGTTTTGTACAGCGAACAAAGCATTTCTTTTAAAGCCAAGTGAACATGTCATTTAATCAAGATTGGTTTTGCCACTCAAAAGTTCACTTACAAATGAAATTCAAACTTGATTTCCTTAAGCAACATGACAGCGATGGAACCTAGTACCTTGGCAAAGCAGCATTAGCAATAACATCTTACAGGTAACATCTGTACCATCTACTCCTTTCAGAAATCAACCACTATCAGTCATGAATAGGTCATATAAGCAAAGGAATCCTTAAGTTGCAGCTAAATACTGCCTATTCCTAGTTTAACACATTACTGCCTCAATGGCTAGAGTCCTTAACACAGGAAATGGCATTACCCCATGAGCTCTCTCTCATAACCCTTCCTTGGTTTCAATTAGATGTTTTGTCAAAAGTTTCAGAACAGTCTTCTGGAAGTGACTATTTTGTGTTAGGGAGCAGCTCAGAGAGCAGCAAGCCCTTACTTAGCATCACAGAACAAGGACTTTTGATTAGCCCAAAGCTCATTAGCAACATTCAAGAATCTGAGTTATCTTGCAACCTAAAACTTGTATGACCTACAAACTAAGCTAAATACAACTGATTACAGAAAGATCCTTACTTAAAACCACAGAACTGAACCAGATAGTGACAATTCAAGCCAAAACAAGCACTTCAAAAATCTTGATACAATCTTGTTTCTAAAATATACTTTAATAAGATCCAATTAACACCACAAATAATATGATATATCCTTTCCAAACCACAATCCCTGACAGCACACTGTCCAGAAACAACTACCCAGATGACCTGCTCCCTCTGACAGTCTTTATTCTGCAAGTTCTGCATCAAGCTTTAATTGTAAGTTCCCTACTAGACAGACAGGCAAGTGGATGCCACAAAGAGGCCATCAGTGGAGTATAAAGAGAGCTTCCCACGCTTTCATGTATTTTCATCCCTTTCACTAGTCATATCCCTCCTTGCTCTGAGCCTGACAAGCAGCTTTCCCCTCTGTCAATTAACTACTCCTTTTGCAAGTCCCACTTCATGATCTGATCAAAGCACATTGCAATTGTGACCTCACTGCCCCAGTCTGTCACTTAATACAGGCTACATAATCCCTCATCCAGTCTCCTCAGTCTCAGTACTGACCACCCTGTGGTTAGGTTTGCGAAGTCTAACTTCCTAGGCACACCTCCACCCAAGTCGCCATTTCAACTGGAGCTGCTCCAACAACCTGCAATCTTCTATATTTAAAACACCCTCAAAAATAACTAATATCTTTCCAAGATGAACAAAGCAAACGATTTCTAGGTAAAAGCAGCTTCTAAGTAACCACAGAACAACTGGCATAAGATCTTGCATATCCTCACAAAACTATACAGATTAATTTCTTTCATACCAGAAAAACCAACTAATTTAGCCAGAAACTAATGTTGTACAGAAAGGATCATATTATTTGGGAATAGCAAATGGGTAATTAAAGTAGGGGGAAGGGTAGAAGTTCTGGTTCTAAACCATTATTGTAGGTGTTAGAAGAGCCAAGTGCCAGAAAAGCCTGCCAAGTGCTCATCACCCACACACACAAGTGTACAGTGCTGACTTGGAGAGCTCAGCATGAGAATACAAAGCAAATTATATGAACCCCTGCTCCATCTCTAAGCTCAGAGAATTCTAGGCATTTAAATCAGGTATGCTGCACTGTTTGTGTGCTGCAACATTTTACACCAGTGGTGGCAGTGTTTTAGTGGGACACTCAAAACCACAACATTCCTCCTGCCTCCCTGGGGCCTGCGCAACATACCGCAGCCTGCGGGAATGTCTCTGCACATTCATTAAGTCAACATCCATCCAGCACACAAATGGCTTTTTGACTAGTATGTAATAACTGAGAAAAAAGTCCAGTAACTTCATGGCTGAACTACACACCAATTAATTTAGAGCTGAAGGCCTCTACAGAGGAACCAAAAAAAAAGAAGCATGAATGAATTGCCTGGTATCCAACCTTTGGAAATAAATCAAAGCAAAGCCAGACCTGCCACAACAGCTTTCCTATTAAATATAGATCTGAGACCACCAAGCTATTCTTTTCCAAATCACTTACGTATCTCCTCATTAAGCTGTCTTCATATCTACCCATCTGTAGAAGGTAACACCCATAAAGCACTTCCTTTTGCAAACTGATATTTTAGATTTCTGAAAAAGTAGCATGTATACAGATGTGAAGGCCACAAGTTATCTATGCTATCTTTGTAAAAACAGAAAGACCAATGCCTGATAACAACTATCTGCGCCTTAAATCTTAAAGGTACTTCAAGAATCCAAAACTTCAGGGACAGAGTGAATATTGACATATTCAGACAGTTACATATTTTAAGATCACATTATGGAACTTTCCATAAACAAAATCCTGGATCTGAGCCATCCCAGTGATTATTAGACATATGATAGCTTTTTTCTCCCCTTCATCTCCCAGTTCATTGTGGTAGGGCTGAACAGCAGGGACACACAAATTGAAAGCCTTGTGTGAAGACTGGTTTAAAACATACTTAGAAATTGGAAGTGCCACAAGCAGGGTGACTGCCAGCTTGAAGGAACTTGAAAAAAAAAATACATAAACAGGTTAGGTATCACACCCCAGCTCCTGTTCTCATACAGTTTTGTACATCAAGCACACCCACCACACTCCCAGGGGTGCTTTAGATAAAAAATGCTTTGAACACAGTAAAAGTCAGTTTACAACTACTGTAGTAAGAGAGGGAGGAAGACACTTCATGAATACTATGTTTGATCCCCTAGTTTCACAGCTGCCATACCAGAGAAATCATAAGGATGCTGTTTCACACTTAACATTGAAAAGTTTGGTATCCCCACAAATCATAGCCAAATCAATAATTTCTCCTCTGCTAAAAGTGTTGTTATACATCCAAAACATTTTGGTACAATACACATTGCATAATTAACAAAAAAGTACTTTCTCTAATGTTGTGCCCTAGTTTTTTGGGCTAAAATAACAGACAGAAATCAAAGATGCTGGGTGATGGGGGACAAGAGCTAGAAGAAGGTAACATGACTGTGGCAGCACAGGGTGCCCCAGGCACTCCACTGGTGTTTCCAGGACTGTCAGACACCCACAACAAAGCAGAACAAGATTAGCAGAGATAGATGGAAGAAACAACTGCCAAGGCTTTTTCCTCAATTATCCCTAGAGCTCTCCTGTCCAAAGAAGCAAATGGCAATACTTAAAAGCCATCATTTTATGGGAAGTAGCAGTTCTCATTAATCTGAGGGTATTCAAGTTCCCATATCAAACCACATGAGATCTTATAACATGTTCTCTGATTATCAGGCAGAAATGTTTTCTCTCCCATATCACTACATTAAAAACAGGTAGACCAAGTCTTTCAAGTTCTAGACACAGCAATGAGATCCCTCAAAAGGGTAAACATTACATGTGTGCTCATTTGACTTTGTTACTTACTGAACTCCTGCTGTACATTTAGTTCTGTGTTCTGTCCTCGTTACACATTTTTCCAAAGTGTTTTGCTCCATGAAGTTAGCCAAGTTTTTCATCTATAGAAATAAAACACCACCTTTAGAGTTTTGAGTTTCTAGTCTTGTGACACTGAAATTATTTTAGCAGGCTGCTCAGAGTTGACAAGAATCAATCCTAACTTACTGTCCCAAAATAGGTGCTTGGAAAGTTCTGCTTGTTGTATATGGAGACGGTTTGAGATAACAAGGACAGGCAAGTGCTTTCCAAGCAGCCTCTGGAATAGGCAAGCACTTTCTGCCTGTCACGCTACTTAAAATGCTCAAATTAATACTTTATCTGAACAGCACTAGGAAGTAGGAGCAATTTGAAACTTGTAAAAGGAGTGTTAGACCTAACAGTGGGTTTATAGACAACACACTCATGAATCCATACCAAACAGCTGGATAAGACGACTTGGAATTAAAATATCTATTTCAGTCTTTTATTCATTCATACAGCTCTCTTCATGGGGCATATTCTTGACAGGCCAATTAAATTTCTCATGAGACTGTAGCTTTATCACAGCTTCCCTGATGTGCCTGTGCATTTGACCAAGAAAGGCAGCTTCCTTTGGCCCAGGGTTATCACCTGCACAGCAGCCAGACCTCCACACCAGCCTGGGAAGCCTTCAAAGATGAGTACCCAACAGGGTCTCCCCACAGCCAGGTGCCATTCAAAGCTGAAAAGCCCCAGCAAAGCACTTGGCAGCACCAGTACAACACAAGAAAGCACAGGTACACTGCAGCTGCAGGGGAAGACGCATGGAGAGATGAGGTCCTGCCATCCTTTGAACTCCCAGCTGCACACTCCTTTGCCTCCTCCACACTGGCACACACACTTTGGCAGAAAATTTGAGTCCATGTAGAGGTGTTGATCCGGTAAAAAAACCTCCCTGCCAGAAGAATGATTTGGTTTTAGCTAGATCACATCTTCAGCTAGAGAATGAGCACCCAAGCTGGCCCAGCCTGGACAGAGCTCTGCTGGTCCCCAGACAATTACATTCTCCAAAGTTTCCCCCCACACACAAGACAATATGCTATTCTAAGTTTCCTGAATTATTTTAACATATGGTACTGTCACCATGCATGTTTCTATTCTACACAAGCCTCCTAGCTTACACAAAGCCTGCCATTTGTAGTCTGCAGAATGCTTTTGAAGTTTTACATAAGGTGTGTAAAATGCCATTTCCGTTTCTACATAAGCCATTAAAGAGCCAAACTTAGGCAGTTCTGCAAACAATAAATCTACTTCTTAGATTAACCAAATCAATTTGAGCTTATTAGTTAACAGCCCACCTTATCAACTGATTAAGTTTATTCTGGATCTGCACTTTCCTAAAAGTGAATGCCTCCCATTCAGTCCAGTCACTTTCTGCTCAATCATTATTTTGCCAAGGAACCTAGAGTAGCAGAGCACAAGACCTTAAATGTCAACTGTTCATCCACATTTAAGCCACAATTAAGAGGCTGTTAACTAGCTGCTTAAAAGAACTGGAGGCAACATTTATCAATATAAATTCAAAGACATCTATGGAAGAATTATCATGGAAACTTAAGTGACTTCTCTAATGTCACAGTTGTACGTCTGTTCATAGGGGTTTTTTTCTGATTCCATTGGGAAGAGAGAACCACGTAATTTGTGCCTGCTTAATGACAACTAGCCTCTATACTTTCTCAGCCATCTTTAAAACTGATGCTAGTTAATATACATATTAAACATACATTTTTAGAGGCATTGCTATTCAAGTCCCAGCCTACTCCGTAGAATAGATGCTTTCCAGAAGTGAAACAGACATTTTCCATTGAATGTATTTGCATGCAATCCAACAATTTTCAGTTTAAAGGCTTCCCTATGATTTTTCTGAATGTAAACAAGTATGACCACACTTCAAGTTTGAAGATACAATGGATGTGGTCTAACACTGACCAACAGACAGGTAGCAGCACCAAGGCTAACACCACTCATCCTTTATGCTGTCAAGAAGCCAAAGCTTTTCATCAAGTGGAAACATTTTAAATAGTGTTTCTTAAAGAAACCTTTAATTGCTCAGGCTGAAATAAAGCTACTATTTATGCTTTCAAAATTTTAAAAAGTGTTTTCTAGAAGCAATCACTGACAGTAGCCTAAAAAAAAAAATAAACTGTAGGTGACCGAAGTTATTTCCATATTACCCTTTTCTGAGCCTGGAGAGCCCGTTACCTCAGATTCCTCTGAATCTTGTTTACCATCTCCAGAGAAGATTAAACTCTAAAACCAACAGTTGCCTCACAAGCAAGAATGCCACACACTGTCCTAGAAAACACCTATTCTGATATTTTACTTATTTTCAGTATCTTTTACTATGCTTTTTCAATTAATTTAAGTAGTAATTTGAAATCTTTGCAGAATTAAATCATCACAAGCAACCTAATATTTATGCAGAAGAGACAGACAAATACTATTATCCCTGACATATCTGCCTGAACATACTTTCCTAGGATGAATATAATAGCAAAATATCTCCACCCCTACTTCACCCCTATTTAACCTGGCAAGCAATAGGAATAAGGCCATTTGTTCAATGCAGCTAAGGATTCAGAATTAGATCTGGCCCAGTGAGAAGAATTTTAGCTTTCAGGTCTCATTATTCCAAGTGGCAGAAAGGATATCATGAAGTACTATCATTTGGCCTGAGTTAAAACTAGCTATTCAATATTTCTTGATATGGGTGGAGGAAGAGAAGTATACCTACAGTAGTGAACTCTGTACAGAACCAACACGTGCTCTCACACTGAAATAGAACAACAGGAATCTTCTCTTTTCCACCTTAGGTTTTCCTCTTTTTTTGTCTCAAGTTTTACAGACTTAAAGGAAGGAAGCTGGGGGCAGAAGGGGAAGGTAGAAGAATAGGGAAGAGAGATAAGTGAATAATGTTTAAGAAGTTTCCACTATTAACCATGAATAACAGCAGCTGTCTGCTGTTGTCCACTAAATAGCTTCAAAAATACATGTCAGATTTCTTTCTTTATCCTAGTATGTGGATAGGCAATGTTAACCCCAGAAAAATTCTGAATCCCATGCAAAGGCAGAAGGTGCAAGCCAAGCTCTGCATCCTCATTGCACTAAGATCTATTACAGCTGTTAGGAAAGGACCTACACAGCCTGGGAAAGAGGCATATTCCTCTCCAAGGTACAAAATATTATCCAACTTTGTTCCTTAAAGACTACCATTTTTCTAAGTTACAATGTGTGACCATCTGTATACCACTTAGTTTCAGGGACTGTACCTTACAGTTGTACCTATGGAGTAAGGGGTAACATTATGAACCACTGATGACATTTTTCTCAAAGAATAAAAAGGTAAACTTGAAATCTAATAGTCATCTTCATACAGGCCTTTTCCTCACAAAAATAATCTGCATTTTTACAACATCTAAAACATTAATGCTATTTCATAAGTACAACTATTTTATATTTATATAACCTATCACATACCTATAGCTTGAGGATCAAACTTACCTGTTGCTGTTTGTATAATACAATAATCAAATAATACACAAGTTAAATGCTAGTTAGCTGCAAAAAATTGTAACAAGTTAACAAAG
The DNA here is from genome assembly GCA_020800305.1 of Porphyrio hochstetteri. Taxonomy (NCBI): domain Eukaryota; kingdom Metazoa; phylum Chordata; class Aves; order Gruiformes; family Rallidae; genus Porphyrio; species Porphyrio hochstetteri. Next base: position 40,022,351 of record CM036905.1, read on the forward strand.
CATCAGAAGTATTGGTTCCCTCCCCTCCAATATCCCACACTTAGCTCACTGCACTACTTGGAGAGTTTAAAACAAGGCTTGACGAAATAATTGCCTTCTGCACTGCAACCTGTAATTCCAGTGTTTCAAGAAATGAAGTATTATCTTATTATACATGGTCAGTGATTTATGATAGTAAAAGGAAATGCTTTGTTTTAAAAATAACTAAACAGAATTAGATCAGATGACAACTTCCTTCTCCAAGTGATAAAGGAGCCAACAAGGAGTGTGCCATGCTGGACCTTGTTCTCACCAACATGGGTTGGTAGTGGATGTAAAGCTCAAGTGCAGCCTTGCCTGCAGTAAACATCAGTGGAGTTCAAGATCCTCAGGGCAGTGAGGGGGGCACACAGCAAGCTCATTACCCTGGATTTCAGAAGAGACACCCTTTGGCCTGTTCAGGGACCTGCTTGGTAGAGTACCATGGGACAGAGCTGTGGAGGGAAGAGAGGCACAAGATACCCTTAAATACCGACCAGCACACCTCAAAGCTCAATAAGCACTACATCCCAACAAAGACAGTTAGGCAAAAACCCCTGGAGGCCTGCATGGACGAACAAGGAGCTCCTGGACGAACTCAAACACAAAAAGGAAGCCTAAAGAGGGTAAAGGACAGGTAGCCTGGAAGGAATAAAAAAAAAAAAAATCTATCCAAGCAGCCAAGGATCATTAGAAAAGCTAAAGCCCTGACAGAATTAAATTTGGCCAGGAACACTAAAAAAAGTTTCTATAGGTATATCAGTGAAAGGAGGAAGACGAGAGATAATGTGAGCCCTTTTCAGAACAAAATAGAAGATCTGGTTAACCAGGATATGGAGAAGGCTGACATACTCAAAATTTTCACCTCAGTCTTCAACAGCAAGTGCTCTAGCCACACTGCTCCAGACACAGAAGGTAGAAGGGACTGAGAGAATGAAGAAGCAATCGCTGTAGGAAGAGACCGGGTTCAAGACCATCCAAGGAACCTGGAGGTGCACAAGTCTCTGGGGCCTCATGAGTTGCATCCATAGAGCCCGAGGGAACTAGTGGATGAAGTTGCTAAGCCACTGTCCATCATTATTGAGAAGTTGTGTCAGTCCAGTGACTGTGGTGCTGTCAACATGCAGGAGGAAAGATATGCCACCCAGATGGACCTTGACAAGGTTGAGATGGGCCTATGCAAACCAGATGAAGTTTAACAAGGCCAAGTGCCAGGTCCTGCACTAGGGTCAGGGCAGTCCCAAGTACATCTACAGGCTGAAGAGAATGGACTGAAAGCAGCCCTGAGGAGGGCAACTTGGGGATGTTGGTTGATGTAAGGCTCAACATGAGCCAGCAATGTGCACTCAATAGCCCAAATAGTCAACCACATCCTGCATTGCATCAAAAAACAGTATGACCAGCAGGTTGAGGGAGGTGATTCTGTCCTACTCTGCCCTTGTGAGACCCCATCTGGGGTACTGCATCCAGCTTTGGGGCTCCAGTACAAGACAGACATGGAGCTGTTGGAGCTAGTCCAGAGGTAGACCACAAAGATGACTAGAGGGCTGGAACAATTTTAAGACAAGCTGAGAGAAGGCTCCATGAAGACTTTATAGCAGCCTTCAAGTACCTGAAGGGGGCCTACAGGAAAGCTGGAGAGGAACTTTTTACAAGGTCATAAAGTGATAGGATAAGGGGTGATGGATTTGGGCAGAAGGAGGGTAGACTTAGATTATAGATATTAGGGAGAAATTCCTTACTATGAGGGTAGTGATCCACTAAAACTGGTTGCTCTGAGAAGCCCGGAGATACCCCCCTTGCTGGCAGTGTTCAAGGCCAGGTTGGATGGGGCTTTGGGCAACCTGTTCTAGTTGAGAGTGTCCTTGCCCATGGTGGGGGTTGGAACTAGATGATCTTAGATACCCTCCAATCCAAACCATCCTGTGTCCTATGATCTTCTATTACTGAAGAGCCCCTATTGTGCAGTTAGTACCCACATACACAGCATATAGATTCCCACACACTCAATGCAAATTATTAATGAAAATGTCAGTATAGACCTTTATAGCTAAGACTTCATTTTGTGTTTAAATAAAACTTATTATTCCTAAGTTCAGCACAAAAAAGTCAAATCAAGAAGTCCCAAGCAACGGGTTTGAAAGTGCATTCATTTTCTTCTCTGCTGCAGAAGGATCTGAACAAGCTCATCATGTATTCAATGTGCTCTTGAAACATGTAAGTTGACAAAGCATTTCTGACTAAAACTGACTCTTATTTTCTTATGCTAAATAACAGGAGGTTTAAACACAATACTGGTTCTTCTCTTCCTTGATGATCTAAAGGGTCCCTTCCAACCAAAACAATTCTATGATCATTTAGCTACCGAACGCTTCCAAAACCCCAAAAGGACACACACTTGACATCCATTAACATAGAAATCAGAAGTGAAATAAGTTCAAGGTATTCCTCAAACACTTTGAGTTCCACCAACTAACAACCCTATTTTGTTGTTTATTACCTTATTTACTATTGATTTATACACACAATCTATCAAGAAAGCAAAAGTCAGTGTACTAGAGACCTGAGTACACTGACTTTACACACTTCCAGTTGTAATAGTTTCAGCCATTACTGATAATGTAAATCATTGTGTATGAATCTGAAAAATAAGTTGACTTGGTTCCTTAACTGGAAAAATATGAAAGATGCAATTAGTATCAGCAGGGAGTTTTTCACCCTTATATTAGCTCTCCTTCAAGAGCAATATTTTTGTCTGGTCCCATAAAACTGTTATTTTCTCTAATACTGCACAAATTACTTGATTTTTTCCTTATTTTATTCAAAACAAACACCAGCAAGCACAGCACATTACAAATTGCATAGTCCAAGCTTCTTTCCTGGTGCCTATAAGCACTGGTGACTTTCAGAGCTGCACTGTTTGCAGGTCTCCTCTCCACCTTTGAGCACTTTATATCAGCATTATTTTCAACAAAACATTTCAGGTGCCCAAAAGTGCAAAGTTGACAAGTTATCACACCATCTTTAAACTATGTAGCTGGGAAGATGCATTCTGAAGAGAAACAGAAAACAGCTATCACCACAGTCTCTAGTCACTGTAGAGATCTGAAGAACACATTCCTTTAAAGGTACAAAGGCAAACCAATGGAAACTTTGTGGCATCCAAGTGTCTTCAGTTGTTAATCACCATTGCTTCTCTTAACAAGCTCCACTTCTGTTAGCAAGTACAGCCCCTAAATTGCATCTCACAACAAAGCTGTCACACCAGGTGCTTCCAACAAGTCTGAGACAGTCAGCTGTGCTAGCTTCCAAATTTCCTAACAGGAGAGATAGTATGGAAGAGAAGTGCTGTTCATTAAGGACACATAAGCAGAAATGATCAGCTGATGAATCAAGATGGGAGAATTACTGTCTAGACAACAGAACTCCAGAAAAGGCTCCAAGTGATTGATTAGCAGTTCCTGACTGAACATGCGTCAGTGAGATGCTGCTGCAGAAGGAGCAAACATCACACTGGGAATAACAGACATGTTGCCTAAAGCACATAGCAAGAGATTCTCCTGCTTCACCCAACAAATCTTTCTTGTCCAGTTTTAAATATATTGGTCAAATATAACATCATCTACAAGGAAAGGATGAAATAACTGAAGCTATTTCATAAGAAAAGGAAACAGTCTTGGCAAGTTTTCATATACCCATAAGGATAAGGTACATGCAAAAGGAAAACTGCTCCAGTGCTAAACTCTTTCTAGTAATAAAATGGCTAAACACAGACTACAGAAGTTGCAGATGCTTCATTATCAGCACTTCAAAGACCATACTGGCAAACATCCTTCAAAGTGACTGATAGAGTTTACTTGGCCTTGAGAAAGCAGCACAGATGAAATATCAAAGCCCTTTCTAGACATTTCTTATGTTTACAGTACTCATCACCAAAACAAAAATCAAACTATTATCTTGTATAACAGAGCCATCTACCACAAGTGAAATGTGTACAACTAAAAAAGTGATGTCTCCTTCCAGGTTAGTCTCTTAGCTTCCAAATTACTGGGAAGGGGACAGTGGTCACCTCAAAGGCATTCTGCCCAGCCCTACACAAATGGGCAAACAAGAAAATGAGGAAGAGCAAAACAAAGTTATTATCTACAGTTACCTGCAAAAAATAAAGTAACAAAATATATTCTAGAACTGTCAAAATGAAGCAAGCCCTGCACATTTCAACCCTCCTGTGCAAAACCAGCAAGACAGGCTTGAAAGGACTTTGAGGGGTTTGTTCCCCTGTACTTTCATAGTATCAACTATAAACCCAATAGCAAAACCACCTCACCAAAACTACAGAGTCTCTCAAATGTAAAGAGTCTAAGCAACACACCTCCCAGGGGTGTAAACTCTGCTGGAAGTGCCTTGTCTCAGTTGGTGAATACATTCAAGTGTCACAAATGATCCAAGCAGTCAAACTGCTTTCCTCAAGATTTTCCCTGATCCCAAGACTCAAATTATGGAGAACTTTATAGACCAAAACCTACACAGTGAATTGCACTCAGAAATGAACTGGAAACTATGGAAAGTGGTAGAAGTATTCACCTTGAACCAGGCTATAAACATGAAACTCTGTCAAAAGCAGACACTCTTGCAGCAGTGCAAAGTGTTCCTGATACCTGCATAATGGGAGTAAAATAACTAACTATAGCTTCCTTGACATGTAAGTTAGTGACTCCATCATGTGTTGTCCAAGCTCTGAAAAGGAATCAGATTACATCAGCCTATGCTAGATAAAACACATTCTCTTTCATCGGGGAGACAACATTCTTTACCCTCACTCCTTATGTTACTTAATTCACTGTTACTCCATCATCTTTTGGCTACTTCTGACCCAGCTAGTAGCCACACAAGTCCAATGCTGAGAATGGTGGCAAAAAAATTCAATAAAATTAAAGCAGAAGAAAAACAGTGTCATCAGTATACACCTATGTCATGCTTTGACCCTGGCTGGAGGCCAGATGTCCAAAGTCACTCTATCATTCCCCTTTTCAGCTGGACAGGAGAGAAAATATATATCAAGAGGCTTATGAGTCAAGATAAGGACAAGGAGAGATCATTCCACAATCAGCATCACAGGCAAAACAGACTCCACACAGAATAAAGGAAATGAAAGTCTAATTTATTACACTGCACACCCAGTGACACCAGAGTCGGATAATGAGAAGTGCAACCAGATCTTAAGGCATCTTCCCCCACAACCCCACCCCTCCCTTCTTCACAGACTTAACTTTAATAATGATTTCTTTCCCTTCTTCCCCCCTCCCCCAACAGCAGGGATGGGGGATAAGGGTTTTGGTCAGCTCCTCACAAGCTGTCTTCCTTCTGCTTCCTTCCCACGCTCTTCCCCTGCTCCACCATGGGGTCCCACCCACAACAGTCAGTCCTCCACAAACTTCTCCAACATGAGTCCTTCCCACAGGGCTTCAGCTCTTCAACTGCCCCAGCCTGGGTCACTTCTATGGGGTGCAGACCTTCAGGACTGGACTGCTCCAGCCTGGCACCCAGTGTCTCACAAGTCTCCCCAGCAATCCTGTTTCAGCATAGGCCTCTCTCCACAGGGCACAGGTCCAACACAAGTCACAGCATCTTCCAGGTTTCCAGCTGCTCCAGCATGGGGTCTCTATTCCCCATAATCTTCCATGGACTCCAAGGGGACATCTCCTCCACCATAGTCTTCTCCATGGGCTGCAGGGGCATCTTTCTCTCCAGCACCTGAAGCACCGCCTCCTCCTCCCCCCCTTCACTGACCTTGGTGTCTGCCCATTTTCTCACATCTTCTCACTCCCCTCTCTGGTGGCAAAAAGCAGCTGCTGGCATTTTTCTCCTAAATATGATTTCCAGAGGCGCCATGACCATCACTGATTGGCTTGGTCAGCAGCAAGTCCAGCTTTAAGCCCGCGTAGTATCTTCTGTTGGGCCTAGGGGACGCTTCTAGCTGCTTCTTGCAGAAGCCACCCCTGCAGCCCCCTCCCCCCCACCAGAACCTTGCCATGCAAAACCATAACCACCTAGCCATGAAATAACATCAGCCTTCAAACAACCTTACCTAGTAGCTCCAGATACGTAGTGCATAGGAAAGATCAGTTGTCTGAGTGACACTATGTAAGAAGGTGTTAATAAACCAGCCATCTCTGGGTTGTCTTTTAGAGATAAATATATTCTAAGCACCACATCTACACTAAAGACTGGATTTTTGGAGGCTGCTGTTAAATACTTTTTAAAGTCTTTATTTAACCTTATTTCAAGCAATGTCACTGTCTTATCAACTCATATTTAAGGCTAGTGACTGAAATTACTTCTCAACCTTCATATTCTGCGCTCCATCAGAATGCAGCTGTGATTTCCCCCCCTCCCCCCAAAGTGCTGCAGGTTGAAATCACTGTCTTTGAAAAATACTGAAAGTGAACGCCTGTACAGGCCAAAAAATAAAATCTTTCTCTGATAACCCATTGTCATGGAGGGTATTGGATTAGGGTATGTGTCAAAAATCTTTCTAGAACAAAGGCCCACATAATTTCTCTCTCAGCTAGAGCTTAAGGTATATTTCATAAAATGAGAATGGGCTCTGTGGTGGGTTGACATCAAGTACCCACCAACCTATTCTATCAGCCCCTTCCTCAGCAGAACAGGGAGGGAAAAAAAATCACAGGATGGAAAAAAACACTCGTGGGTCAAGATAAAGGAATCTTAATAAAGCAAAGGTTGTGTGTGAGAGCAGAGAAAAAACACCAAAATATCTGTTCTTTACCTCCCATCAGCAGGTGATGTGTTGGTCATTTCCCAGGAAGCAGGTCTTCAGTATATCTAACAGTTGCCTCAGAAGGCAAGCATCATATATAACAAATGCTCCGCTTCACTTTCATTGTGGAGCAGATGTCATATGGTATGGAATATCCTATGGTCAGCTGGGGTCAGCTGTCCTGGCCATGTCCCCTCCTGGCCCACCCCAGCCCACTAGTGAGGGGGGATATGGGAAACACAGTCTTGATGCTGCGCCAGTGCTGCTGAACAGCAGCCAAACCTCTGGTGTTACCAACACCTTGCTGGCTGCCAGTACACAGCATTAGGAGGGCTGCCAAGGGGAAAATTAACTCCATCTCAGCCAGACCCCAGACAGGTTCCCATCACCCCAGGGAAGCAAAGGGAACACTGGTATCTTGCTTACTCCAGTCTCAGTGCCCCACAGCACCTCACCTTCACCTACTTGCAGAAGACCAGCCCCAACAAACAGCCACAAGCTATGGCAAGAAAAAGATCCTACTCCAACTTGTCATTAGTCAAACAGGGTTCACGGGGTCTAAAATACATTGTGTTTTGCCCTGCATCACCCCTTAACAGTTATTTAAGGCAGCTTCGCAGAAGTTTTGGATATAGCTCATTATTAGTGGTCAAATTAGTGAATTCCACATACAAAGAAAGCCAAAAATAAGAGACTTGAAAACTGGAGGTTTCATTTGTAACTGTTTGGGGATGGATGCAGGAGAATCTGATGAAGCATTTGCGTAAAACCACATTATATTAGAAGTCTAACAGTTATTGGCAGAGAGATACAGTGTGACATTACCCACATCACTGTCCTGGTCTTTCTGGTGTTGAGCTAAACCAAGCTCATTTACAGTCAAAAAAGCAATTGCAGCATGCAAATAAAGATGTCTTAGGTATCTTCCAAGAGGATTGCTAGCAAGACTTGTCCGACTGCAACTTGGAACAGGGCACAAGCCAATTGATTTGGCTTATGCCTGCATGCTAGTCAATACTCCTCTGATCAACTAATACACCCCTGTCTGTCTTCCTATAAACCTCAGCTTACAGCACAAAGTCATTTGATCCTTCCATTTCTCAGTCTATAAAACAGGAGCTGGCCACACTTCAATACCCCCGTGGGAAGACAGATTTATGGCTTAACCACACTAAAAACATCAAGCACTATTTAAACGTGTCTAAGTCACACTAGTATATTTTCCTGTATGGAACAACTTCAGGATCTGGAATACCATTCTGCTTATAAATTAGATTATGCATTCAGCAACTGTTTTTAGTTATTCTCCTTAATTAATCCTCCCACCATAATCCAAAAAAATAATGCCTTCCTGAGAAGCTTTGTGCTCAGTAGAAAAAGGTAAATCACATTCCAGAAAGCATAACAGCATCCTTACAGATCCAGGTAAATGAAAGAAATCAGATAATATGGCACTACACAGCTCTGGTGAGACAAAGAAAAACTGATCTATATTCAAAGCTCTAACAGAACTTTTATCTTTACTCCAAACAGCAGCAACAGAAGAACTGTGATTTCTGTATTACAGCTAAAAGTTTCCCATTTGCACCAACAGGTCAGAATTACCTTTGAAAGATACACTCACTGTTTTGCTACCTGCAGAGTAGCCACAGCTACATAGTCTTAAATGACTAATTTTAGCAAAGGGTTTGGTTATTGTTCTAAGTCATATTGTTCTGTTAGGTTCCAAACACCCCTAGAACTGCACACAGCATTTATGAAAGCCAGCTCCATTTGGCATCTACCAGTTTTAGATACTATTAGCAGCAAAAAACTTACCTCTCCTACCCACACACTGTGTTAAATACTCCACATAACTGACCACTGGATCCTTTGTGTGAAGCCATCACCAGTTTGGCACAGCAACTGAAGGTGTGACTCAGAACATGCTTGTTTCGCTTTGAAATGCCTTAAGTTTAACACTCTGTTCTGAAAATAAAGCTATCAAAATCCAAACAATACAAACTCTCAAAACCAGAAATATTCCAGTGTTTATTTCACCTTTGGCATCCTGAGGGGTAATAGGTAACTGAAAATCTACAGCCTTAGAAATAAAACTACATAAGTGTAACATAAAGTGCATAACTTAAGTGTAATAATGTTCTACATTATGGCAATATGTATATCTACTAGGTAATGAACTGGCAGCATATCTGCCTACTAGTAAGTGAACTCACAGTGAAGCAGGCTGCTCAGTAAAAAACCCAATTAGATATTCTCAGTAGCTAGCAGACAAGTTTGAAAATTTGAAGATAAGTAGCTACCCCTCAAAGTGGGAATCAGTCAGGCTGTGCAAGTGATCAACAGCCACCTGGTAACCAGCAACCCTTCAGTGCAACCAGGTGGCTGTTGCCTGGTTATTCATCCATTTTGGCATGTCACAGTAGAAATGTGCAGCACACAGCATGTGCTGCAAAATTCAGATTGAAAATGCAGATGAGGTCTGATGTTGATGCAAGCCCTGAGCTCTTTATACAAAGGATACATATGTTTGGTACCACTAATCTGGATTCTCAAAAGGGTTTTATAATACAGGGACAGATAAATACATCAGTATTAAAAAACCCAAACAAAAACAACTGTTTGCAAACATGATACTCCCATCACTAAAAAGATATATAAGCAGGTCTGCAATGCAAGAATACAAGTTTGACCTATGAAACTCACTTTGTGAAGTTTAAAGAATTATACTGCAAGATACAACTCTCTCCTGCCTCTCTTACTGCTGTAGCTCATAGGATAATTGGGTGTGAAGACTTTACAGACAGCATTCATCATGCAGGTGAGTGAGCACATAGCATAACATGCAGTCCAATAAAAAAAAAAAAATCACTTTAGGCTAGTATTTCAACATTTTGCAGTGGTCCTGTGAACTCCAATATCAGCCCCATCCTAGGGGTGGGTATGGAGGACCCAAATTGGACAGTGGCTTTTTGTTACTATCTTGAATAGCTTTTGGATGGGAAATCACAGAAAGCCATAGAATTAATTTAAATAAGTATCTTCCAGTGACTATACAATATTTACAAAAATAAAAAGGATCTTTGTAATGAACCACTTTTCCTGGTTGATCCAGAGGAAGCCCACTACTGAGGAATCACAACTGATCTCTTTAGCAGGCATAACATTTCCATAAAACCAGCCTTCCTAAGTGAGGAAGAGCTGCACAGCAATCCATGTGCAAGTACCTGGAAAGGTTCATCAAACATAAAATACCTTACACGAGGGATATCACTTCATTGTTTAGTAACCAGGGGGTAAATCACTCGACTAAGGGGAACAGTGTTTGGCTGCTTGTTTTCAGTATTAGAAAAGATGCTGCATCGTGATTATTAGGTCATAAATCAGGAAAAATGCTTCAGTTGTGAAACAGCATTCTATGCTCAAAAATAAAACCAACAAGACCACCGAGAGGAGGGCTGTAACTTGAAATACTTGACTGCTAATATCCAGACATGTCATTCCAGGGAATCCCAGAGTGGTTTTTAAGCCCCTGCCCATCCTCGTAAAGAAAGGCGGGTGGCAAGATAATCAATACCTTGCAACACAGCTGTGACCTGGCAAATAGAGAAGTAGTCACGAAAATAAATCCCATCGATGATCTCTGTAATTTAACGTCTGGGGGACGGCAACATCTGGGACCAACTCCAAATGGGACGGAGCGGCACCGCGCCGGGCTGGGCTGGCTGCCGCGCTGTATCGCTCGCCAGCGCGCCGCTCCGCACACACAAGCGCACCGACACACAAAGGAGGGCTCCGCGCTCCTCCTTTTTCCTAGCATGCACAACTCCGCGTTCAAACGCGAAGTAAACACAACGGAAAGCTGCTTACTACGCCAGTAGGTTTGTGTAACAGTTCAGCCTCGCCTGTGTCGGAGGGGGCTATTGTCCGGGACGAGCTATCAGAGCTCACCGAGTACTGGCGGGTTTAATAGGTGGTGTCAATCGCCCCCAACCCAAAAATACATCACAGTGAGCCTGCCTGATCACTCCGCGGTCACACCAGCGGGCTTCAGAGCAGAGTTGAATAAATAGGCAAGGAAGCGCGGCTCCCACAAGCGACACTTTGTCTGGCTGCCACCGAAGCAGCGACAAAACCCCCGACGCGCGAACAATGCCCGCGGCCCCGCTCCTGCTCCCGCTCTTCCCCGGGGCGCCGCCGGAGACCGTCTCCCCGCCGGGCGATATCTTTTAAGGCAGCTTTGTTCCCCCTGAAACACCAGCCTTTCCACCCAGCGCCAGCGGGGAGAAGCCAAGCGCTCGTCTCGGCGGTGAAGGACCAGCCCCATCCCCGGGCAGCGGCTCGGGCATCCGTCGCCCTTTGTTGCTCCCCCCGGGGAAGTGACCGTCCTCTCCCGTGGCGGGACCTCCGACCCCCGCTGCACTGAGAGGGAGACACAGCCGCTCACAGAGGCTGGGCGCTCCCTCCGCTCCCGCGGGAGACGGCAGCAGCCCCACGGCGGCCCCGCGGAGCGAGTTCGCTCCGCCGCGGGATGCGCTCCCCGCCGGCAGCGCCGCTCCTCGCCCCCCGCGCTGCCCCGCTCACACTCACCCACGCCGTACTTCTCGTGCTCCGTGGGTATCCACATGCTCGCGGTGTGAGTACACCCGCCCACCCTTCTGCCCGGAGCAGCGGTGGCCGGCGAGCACGTCCGCTGCCCAGCTGCGACCGCCGCGCCTCAGCCGCGGCTGCCCGGCCCCGGCGGCAAAGCCATTGTTCAGCCGGGCGGGCAGACTGACTGATTGAAGCGCGCTCGCCGCCAGCCGCTTATATGCCCCGTCCCGCTGCACGACGGGGAACGTAGTGCCTCAGCGCGGCCGCGCCCCTCGTCGACCGCAGCCGGGGTAGAGACTACGAGCCCCGTCTGGCCCCGCGCTCCCCGGCGGGGCGGGGCGGGGCGGGGCGGAGCTCGGCTCCCGGAGGCCGCCTCTCGACAGGGCGGGAGGAGCGGCGCGGCGGCAGCATGGCAGAGTTTTCGGGGGTCGGCGATTCCCCGGCGCGGGGCGGTGAGTGCGCTGCGGGGAGGCGTCGGGGTTCCCCCCCCACTCCCCTCTTCCCGGCGGCTTTGCGGCCCTCGGATCGGCGCTGGCGGGGCGGCGATGCCGCCGTCCCGGGCGGTGGAACGAATCGGGCTCCGCGGGGCACCGGGGATGAGCAGCGGGCGATAGCGTGCGGGACAGTCGCCGGGAGCCGTCAGGGCCCGGCGTGGTGGTGGCCCCGGCTGTCACCCGTCACAGCGTGCTTCCGAGGAGAGCTGCGGGCAGCGCTGTCCCCGCCTCCGGGGCTGTGAGGCCTTCGGGTCCTGCCGGCGCCGTCCGTCCTAGCAAAGCCCCGAGTTTGGCATGTAAAGCTGAGGGGACCGGCAGAGTTTTCATCGGTGGGTTGTGCTGGAGAGGGGCTCGGTGCCGGCTGCGTGCCAGAGAGGTGGCACGCCGGGGTGGCTTTTTGACTTCTCGTGTAAATCGGTATCTCAGCTCGTACACGCACAGAGAGAAAAGCGGGTGGTGTACAGCGAGGAGCACGAGTCCGGGGTGACAGACAAGGCCAAGTCAGGCACCTGAAGCAGGAAGAACATCTCCATCCTTGTTCAGAGACCTGTATCTCAGTGCCCTTCTGGAAGCAACGTTAGCCAGAGCTCACCTTAGGTAAACTGCAAGAAGTCTTCAGGCTGAACTGATGCTTGTGAGGGAAACCTGGACACACCATGAGGCACCTTGTTACGTGTTCTGGTCCTGGGGGAAGGCATAGACAGAAAAAAAGGGGAAAAAACATCCAGTGATACGATGCCACTCCACAGGCCTCACCAGGTACAGGTTGTCTGTCTCTAAGATGAGTATGTCTGGGTTTTTAAAAAGTGTTCTGAATTGGCAACTAGAAGTTTTAAGGGAAGGTTCAGTTTGATCTGAACAAAAAAATAAGAGTTTAACGTTTTCAAATTTAAGAGAGGAAAGTGGCTTTTTTTTTTTTTCAGTTGAGGTTGGCTCTTAGCCTCTACCATCAAGTTACATTGAATTTTTAAGTTGCCAGTACTGTGAAAGACGCAACAGAAGGGAGTCATGTGCAAGCAGGCTGTTTCAAACCTAGAGTTAGAGCACACTTATTCCATGTCTGTCCTTCTAGTTGTCAAACTGGTTGTATCGAGTGATCTTTTAAGTGATCTTTGCATTGTTTCTCTAGTATGTACTCTGCTTCTGTTCATAAAATGCCACTTTACTTATGCTAGTAGTTAAAGCACTACTCTTACACTATTTGTGTGTTGCAGCATGTTGATGTGAGCCTCTCCTACATGAAAAGCCAGACCCTTGTAGAGCACTTCCACACTGGTGTAACTGCACCCAGAGGCAAAGCTGTGATGTTTTAACTGTAGGAAAGGACAGTCACTTTTGTCTGTGCAAGCCTTCTGTCTGAAACTCTACATAGGCCTGTGGAGTACTGGAGACGATGAGGTTACCCTGTAGTTTTTCCAGATAACTTTTGTAAAGACATTTGCACCAGTATTAAAAACAAAACAAAACAAAACCAAAAAAAACCCCAGCTTTGTAACACTGGAATGTGGAGAGCTGTTCTTTTCCTATGAGTGAGGTCAAAATGCTCACTGCAAGGATTTCTGAACTTTCGATGTCTTTGCTCCCAAACTTTCTTTGATTCCCCTGGCAGATCCTCTGGGGTCTCTAGGTGATGAAATGTGTCACTACTGAAAATCAGAATAATAGGTGCCAGGCTAAATTAACTCCCACCCCAGCCTATAGACTTCCACGTACATTCAAGCTATCCCCGTCTCCATAAGAGAGGACTGCCAGCTTGCTGGCTGAAAGTCATGAAATTCTGCCACAGCCTTTTAACTGCTGTCCATCATGTTAACCATGACTGACTTCAGCATGTTTATATTAGGCTCAGAGCCCATCTTTCTTCTTCCTTTGAACAAAGACAAAACTGCCCACCAGCTGAAACAACCTTTTCAGAATTACTTATCTAGAGCCCAGTGATTTAGGGTAAATAGAACTTAAGCTATAAATTGTGTTGTCTCTGGGCAAAGAAAATACTTTACCCTAATATTTATCATTTCCCCATTTCTGAGCAAAACCCCTATTCTTTCAGAGATTTCGTTTCTACGAGGCTGTTTATTCACTCTAGCAGCATCTCACACTTGCATGTGCACCTGAGAAGGTGCATCACTTCTTTGGAGATAGTATACAGGAAATTTACATACCTTTCCCTGTCTTGCTGCTTCCTATTTACAGGGAAGCCTGTGCTTGTGTATTCTAATCCAGGACTGTGTTGCTTTCTAGTTAGTTCCCTCCAGCAGCCTTCACCGAGTGTCTTGTAATAATCACATCACCGTCCACAGTACAATTTGTTCAGTCTACATTAATTATGCTAGATACCAACATTTCTTACAGCATCTGTCAGTGGATTTTAAAATGAGGTTTCTTCTGGAAGTGTGTCTTTCATAGCTTTGTTGGCAGCCTGACATTTACTGTTTCCTACTCAGGGTCTTAATGTGCTCAAATGCTTTTTAATACCATGCTGCTGGAACGTACCATGCCAGAGCACAGCATGCTATTCTTATTCCTTCCACGTCTATCTCTTGTGTCCCACTTTTAAGGGAATTCAGTTTACAGTGGAAAACTAAAATTTGAGTGGTCTTGCACAGTTTTACCTTTTTCATTGCCACCTAGAGGATACTTCAGTGAAAGTTGGTTTGTTTCTGATACTGTAAGCATCACTTCATTAAGTCAACTAAGTTCTCTTTCCTTAAGGCTGCTATGAGAGCCCCTCAACCCAGTGGACTCTGGGATCCAGGGGTTCCTCTTTTCTGGTCACTGAGAGCCAGTCCTGTGTACTCTTAGACCTGAGAGGTTTCTCTGTCCAGGATGATGGATGCAGCTCCTCCCTGCAGGTCTGGCCAGGAGCAGAACTGAGCGTGCATTCAAGAGAGGCATGCACAAACACAGAACTGAAGTGGTTGGCCACACAGAAATGCAGAGAGCAATGCCAGTTTATCATACCCTCATAAACACCGACAGCACTCTCATAAACAAGAATAGCCCAGTCTTATTCATCCCTTCTAGTTGATGCAGATTGATATTCAATAGGGAAGACACAGGTCCTTTTAGATTTGCAAGCTCCTCTGTGTTCACAGGCCACTTGGATATCAGTGTGTGGGTGCTAAGTCTGTAATACTCCTGGACCTTGGGCCCCTTACACAGCCACTGGCTCAGACACTGAGTCTTTCCAGGTGAGGGTCTCTTCCTGCTCATCAACTGTTCTAGCTTTATGAGCAGTGCCATGTAGATAACCAAATCTGGTATTTCTGATGCTCTTACCTGGGCCTCTCAGTGGCACACAGTATCACTGATACAGTTACCTCGGCCCTGTGTGCTTTGCAACATTTTACTCCCCAAAAGGTCCCAACACTGTATTCCCCCCGCCCTCCAAGCCTTTGTGAAGCCCTGCTGCCTCTCACACAAGCCACCAGCCCTCACACAAAGCCAGCCCTTCCTCATCATGCAACTACTTCCAGCTTCTCACTCTTTTGTTTATGTGCCCTGCCCAGTAGTTTCTCATGTTACCTAAGCCTCAAGCCAGGGCCGGGTCATCAGCCTGCATATCTTAGTCCCAGTTCTGCCCTGCTTTTAGTTTCAGCTGCCAGAAGATGGTCTTGCCACCTTTTTGCTGCACCTCTGCCAGCCTGAGGTGGGCATTACAGCTTCCAGTTAATTTTCGTCATAAACTTCATGATTCTCCCCATCTGCTTATGTATCAACAAAAAAAGGGCTTTATCCAGCTTGTCTCTTCAGTTCTGAAAGGCAGGTCCTGCTTGACCATCCTCAGTGGATGAGGGAAAGGCTGTGGATCTTGTCTACCTGGACTTCAGTAAAGCATTTGACACTGTTTCCCACAGCATTCTCCAGGAGAAGCTGGCTGCTCAGGACTTAGATGGACATACAGTTCGCTGGGTAAAAAACTGGCTGGACAGGTGAGAGTTGTGGTGAATGGAGTTAAATCCAGTTGGTGGCTGGTCACTAGGGGTGTCCCCCAGGGCTCAGTACTGGGGACAGTTCTCTTTAGTATCTTTACCAATGATCTGGACAAGGGCATTAAGTGCACCCTCAGTGAGTTTGCAGACACGAAGTTGTGCGGGAGTGTTGATCTGCTTGAGGGTAGGAAGCTCTGTAGGTTCCCTACAAAAGAGATCTGAAGAGGCTTGATCAGTGGGCCAAGGCCAACTGTGTGAGGTTCCCCAAGGCTCAGTGCTGGGTCCTGCACTTGGGTCACAACAGCCCCATGGAATGCTCCAGGCTTGGGGAATTGTGGCTGGAATGCTGCCAAGTGGAAAAGGACCTGGAGTGTTGGTTGACAGCCAGCTGAATGTGACAGTGTGCCCAAGAGGCCAAGAAGGCCAACAGGATCCAGGCTTGTACCAGAAATCCTGTGGCCAGCTGAGACAGGGAAGTGGTCATGCCCTTAAACTCAGCGCTGGCAAGGCCACACCTTGAATACTGTGTGCAGTTTTGGGCCCTTCACTGCAAGGAAGACATCGAGGTGCTGGAGCATGTCCAAAGAAGGGCAACAAAGCTGGTGAAGGGTCTACAGCACAAGTCTAATGAGGAGCAGCTGAGGGAACTGGGGTTGTTTAGCCTGGAGAAAAGGAGGCTGAGGGGAGACCTTGTCGCTGTCTACAACTACCTGCAAGGAGGTTGTACCCAGGTGGGTGTTGGTCTCTTCTCCCAAGTAACAAGCCATAGGACAAGGAGGAATTGTCATCCAGTTCTGCCTGGGGGAGAGGGGAGAATTAGATTGGATATTAAGAAAAATTTCTTCACTGAAAGTGTTGTCAAGCACTGGAACAGGCTGGCCAGGGAACTGATTGAGTCACCATCCCTGGAGGTACTGAAAGCGCAGGTAGATGTGGTGCTTGGGGACATGGTTTAGTGGTGGACTTGGCAGTGTTAGGTCAGCAGTTGGACTCGATGATCTTAAAGGTCTTTTCCAACCTAAGTGACTCTGTGATTCTGCACCAGCTACTTTTGTCCTTCATGGCTTTCCAGCCTTTCACACTGTCTTCTGATCTGTTTTGCACCTGCTTTACATTTCTCACTCATTGCCTTTGTTCTTCAGCTGTTGTTTTCCTCTTGGAGGCCCCTCTGATTCTTTAATGACAGTTCCTCAGCCTGTCACTCTCCAACATTAATTTGGTCACTCCTGCCCCAGCACCCTCCCATACACAGCTCAGTTACTCCTTCTGCCCTGCTCCTTTGCCTCCTGAACCACCAGCTCCCCCTGCCCACAGCTCTTTCTTTGGTTCCACTGCTCCTGTCCTGTTGCCATGCATCTCACCAGCTGTCATCCACAAACTGCTTCTGGATCCTGTTTTCACTCCTGCTGATCCATTCTTTTTTTTTTTTTATACATTCCTGTGTATCATCCCCTGTCACCTTACCACTCTGGGAGTGTGATCTCTCATCATAGTTCCTGCACCTTCTTCCCTGGGATTAAATTTCATTAGGCCTGATGGAGTCACAATGGCAGAAAAGGTTTTGAGGCAGAGGGTCTCAAAGCTTCACTGCCACATGAGGTACCTGGCTTTCAGCAGTATTGTAATCTGTGCCATTAAGCAGAGCAAATTAGTAGTCAGAAAGATTTAGTTTCTCTGTAGCTCTCCTGCCTAGTGAGCTTGGTAGCTAAAAAGCCACAGAAAGCAAGGGACTTCTTGGTTCCCATGAGCTAACACATAGGTGGGATTTGACCTGCATGTTGCTGCTTCACTTCTGTTTTGGAAGCCAGGAAGCACACAGGGGAGTGGATGTGTGTTTCCCATTTTCCACTCAAGTTATGTCCCCAGGTTATTGGTAACTTTTGACAACAGCATAGTAATGACTGCTTCCTTCAGGTTTGGTACTCCAAGCTGTGTTAGAGGGTACAGTGCTGCAGGCATCTCAGGTAAAAGCTCTGGCCCTGCTGAAGGAGTGATTAAAGGAATTCCCCAGCAGTGGCACCTGGCCACCTATGGCTCTTCTAGAAAGGGAAAGTGCTTTTTTTATTCCCTTTCTAATCTGCTTTCCCTGGGAGAGCCAGGCAGGGAGGGAAATGACAACAGTGGCAATATCTGTGGATGTGCTCTGCCCTAAAGCCCATTCTTAAGATGTGGAAGGTTAAGGAGGGTGGTACTTTTGATTCCCCAGTGGGACAGTGGAGGTTGATCAGGATTGAAGTGCAGTAGTGAAAACAGACACCTTCACTGTCAGATTCAGATGCACACCTGCATTCATGCATCCCTTGAGTATAACCATGACCTCTAAACCCGTCTGATATCTGTGCCTGGACCCTCTTACCCAGATTGCAGGTTTCCTCCTGTTTGCTGGCAAATCTGACTTGGTGTTGGCTATCAAAATGGATACACACACTCACACTTGTCTCACATGTACCCCACAGTCATGGATCCCTCAAATACTAGCAGGGTCTCTAAGTGCTTTGGCTGGACTGCCTTGCCAGGCATTGACTGCCCATGTCTGGATCACAGGCCCCTTTCCAGCCACTCAGACCTTGAGTCTGTCCAGATACAGGTCTCCTTCTACTCACTGACTAGTCCAGTTTGAACCCTGTTATCAAATTACACATACACACACAGTGTGTACAGGATTAAAGCCATTAGGAAAACCCCTAGACACACCATGGTGCCTCTAGTTGCTGGTTCCTGGAGCAGCAGACCTTTTGACCCTGGCTCTTAAGCCTTGCAGCAGTATCACATATAGGACAGAGGGTGAATTACACAGTAAAGTATTCAAGGAAAGGATTTAGTAAGAAGAAAAGATAGACCTTGGTGATCAGTTGCAGGGTTTGACCAGAGCAGCATACCCACCAGCAGTCTGTTTAAATGCAACTGGCCCTTTTTATTTCCCACCTTCATTTCCCAGTGTTTGGTTCCCCTCACCCCTTCACTTTCTTCCTTTGACCCCTTCTCCAAATTTCCCATAATAGGATAAACATAATCCCACAAGCCTCTTCTGATACCCTGTAGCAAGTTCCATGCAATTCCACAAACACCCCAAAATATACCATAATACATACGGTACAAACTCAGGACTAAAGCCCAAAAGCGTTGAAAATCTTTCTATGGACCTTTTAGATCAGCTTTAAATATTGCATCAGTAAAAGCCCCCACGCAATGTGGGAAAGATCTGAGAGGGAAAAAAATGGGGTTAGTTTTGTGCAACCTTAAAGCAGTCCTGTGCTTGCGAAGAGCCAGGCACATCATCCTGACTGGTGTCTCACTGAAGTCAGGGGGATGCCATATGTGAGAGTAGAGGTTCTTTGCAGAAGAATTAACTTAATTGTGGTAATTAACCAAGTCACTTGAGAGGAAGAAACTGGTGTCCAATGACCTGATAATTGGTTATTTAAGAAATGTATTGGTCAGCACCATGAAAACTGCATAACCAGACTGAAACTGCGCTGCTTAACGTGCAATACAATGCACAACTTTTTGAAACATGCCAAACCACTAAACAGCAGGGTTAGGTAATTTGGGGGTGCACAAGCAGCTTTCCTCAGTAGGAATACACCAGATACTGCATAACTATGCAAATTTAATGCATGAGGCTACTTATGCAATACAGTTCCATGTTAGGGAGCTTCTCTGCTTCACTTGGTAGGGCATTAGGCTTATGCTCTGCAGTGTTAGCAATGACACTTTTTTGCTGTACAAATGTGGAGTGCTCAAACTGCTTCGTACAGAAGTAGTACCTATATCTGACACTTCGATTATGGTATGGAGCCAGGAGTGCTGAACTGGACTCTTTATTGATTTTTCAAAACATGCTACATGTCATGGCAGTCAAATTGTAATTATGAACTAAATGGAAAGGGCATTGTGTTTAGCTTGAGTTTATTCTCTGATTACAAAGGATTTTAGATCATCGGTGTACAGGAGTAATTGTCAATTTGTAATGTTCTGGCACTGTAGGGATTGATATAGTTGCAAGTCTGAGGTCTGATCATTGACTTCAAGGCCTGGCTTCCCAGCAGGTAATTCCATGTTCACTGCTTATTTGCCATTTTATCCTAATATTTTGCTGTAATGAGAAATTGTACTACATGTTTTGTCGCTGGTTTCAGTGGTCTAAAACTCTCAGACGTGTATTTCAGTGGGGTTTCTTGAACTTTTTTTACCTCGTGTTTTCACTAGACCAGCTCTTCCAAATGGTCTTGTATTTCTCTCTGATTTTTATGACTGACAAACAGTGACCAATGTGAAATGACCCAGCTGCTTCTATTTGATTCTTGCTCATTGAGATGTCACCCTTCCATTTGTCATTGGTGGCTCCATCCCCAAGGAGTAGCTGCTCCTGTTTCTTGCCCTGCGTAGTAGTATCAGTTTAAAAGCTTTCTCTTTATCCCTCTGGTATAGAAAGTTTATAAGTGGATGTGCTGTCTGGTTCAGCTGCACAGGCTGGGATGGTATGACATGGCTCTATCCATACTGAGAAAAAGTAAGGCGAAGTAAAGACAACCAGTGCTGCAGTCCCTGCAACTACATTGCATGGTTTGGCATTTTTGCTTTGGATTACATGCCTTCCCCCAGCAAACAGCCTCCATGTGCAGGTGTTTCAGTGCTGTGTGAGGCAGTGGTTTAGACAGGGGTGTCTCTGCTAGGGGCTGGGATGCATTTTGTACGTATCTGGACTCCAGACAGCTCTGGTTCACGTGCACCAAACCCACTCTCTAAGCCCAGCCAAAGTGCAAAGCAGCTGGAGGATGATCAGGGACCACAGGACTCCAGTGTGGGTCAGAGCTGTGCTGAGAGATGCAGAAAGGGGGACAGGGCTGGTGGGTAACGCAGGGATACATGGCACAGCATCCTGCAATTCAGGACCACTGCCAAAGTTCATAGCGTGTGCCCCAGATCGGCCCTGGCAGTCCCACGGTGGGAGGGCACAAGATTTGCAGTATGAAAACAGGGATGTTTATGAAACAAATGGTTGCAGTAACAAGTGATATTGCTGTCACCGGAGCGCTTTGCTAGCATTTGTCTTGACCAGTGTGCCAGCACTGAATTTTATTACGACTCAGTAATGCACGAATAAATGAGATAGTGCTTTTTCTCTGAAGGTTGGTATGTAACAGAAAACATCCTGCTTGAGGTTTTAATTTGATTTTCTCTTATATGGGATGAAAACATGCAGCCTGTGTCATTACTGTACTAATTTAATGTTCAGGAGTCTGCATGTATTTATACAGTTAGCAAAATGTTGCCTGAAAAACATAAACAGCTTGTATCACTAACATTCTAATTCTGTTTCTTGAGAAAATTAGCTTCAATTATTTTTTCATCCATGTCCATGAGCTACATTATCAGTATCAGTTAGTAAGTGTATATCATATTATGAAGTTGAGATCTGTGTCATATATTCATTGAATGTGTGAAGGACAAGAGAAATAAGTCCAGTATTACAAAAATACTTATTTCAAACTCTGGGACGAAGTCAGAATATGCTCACAGAAATTTGATACAGCCTGCTGTGAGATGTCCCTTTGATCTGTAAGATGATAGTATTTGAGGTCTGACTTGAAAATATTTTATTCTGAAATTCGTTTTCAAAAATTTATTTATAAAGAGTATAAATAGTGGGCTATCTGAAATACAGTCAAGGCTTTGTTTTTCCTGAGCTAAGATATCAATTAGGCTTAACTGTGTTGATCCACATCACTGCACACTGTAATGAACTGTCTTTTTCAGCCATTGTTTTTCCCATTTTGAATACCAATTTATGGAGGTTTGATTCTAAAAGTAGAAACAACTTATTTTGCTACTCTTCATTTGGAAAAGCTCCAGTTCACTGTGAGAAAGCAGCAACAGAATATAGACCTTCTAACACCACAGGGCCTCTCCCTTGTACTGATTCTTCATTAAGTACAAAATTTGGTTAAGCAATTCAGCCTTCAAGGCTGAGTATCAGGAAGCTCAGTTGAAATACCGGGGAGAGATTTCAACCTTGTCTGTCAGTATGAAACCCACATACACCAGGATCCCAGAAATGGGATTTCTCAGGATGCACTTTGAGGCTATTTCTCATTTATGAGAGTCTGAAAAAAAAAAATTGAAGTGACATTTAAAATGAAAATTTCACACTGTTTTTATTTGTTTTCATCCTTTTTCAGGCATGTCTACCAGTGGAAAGGAGTTAGAGACCCTGTAATGCAAACATTTTAGTCAGGAGCATGGTTAAAATTTCTATCACAATGACACAGGGGTGTCTCAGAGGAATGGCTAAAACGGGCTTTAGGTTTTTAAAGAAAAATCACACAGCTTTTCCTTTAGCTATGAAATATAAAGCAGTAATTTTAAAAGACCACTAGGCAATCCTTCTAACATCAAAAGGATAAACGTGCTTGGGAATTTAATCCTGTTACAGGAAAAGGACAGGTGACAAGAGAAAAGATAAGGAAAATTCTTGTAATAAAGGATTATTGATCTCTACTAAGTAATGAGAACAAGTAGAGAGTAAACTAATTAACACGTTTTACGTAACAACGCTGCATAAAAAATGCTAGGCTTAGTACAGGAGTTGTTAAAGGCACCACAAAGATAAATTGTAGCAGTGAAGAAGTATTACTAACCTTATTAAACACAGAATCACAGTTTTACACACTGTTAAGGCTTAGTCATTGTGGAAGACCTCAGGTCACAAAGCCCAGTAAATGGGAACTAAGACATGCCTTCTTCCAGCTTGCTAATGTTGGCAGAGAAGTCAGGAGAGCAGTGGCAGTGGCAGCATACACAAGTACTAAACGTGCATACGCTGCTTTAACTTGTGACATCTTCCAGGACATATTTTTTAAAGTTTTTAAATTACAGTCTTGATCAGTGTGGCATGAAATTGTGCTCTTTTTTTAAAAGTGGTTTGTTTTTATGTGAAAATAGCAGAAATACAGTCTTTATTCCTCAACGTTAAAACAGCATTGTTTGTTATGATGCCTTTGATAAGTCATTGTATTAAATAGCAAGTTAAACAGAAAAAGAGCTACTATTTTTTATTATTTAGATTTGGGTGATAAATACAGAAGAAGAACATAAATGATCACTTTTGTCCTTTTATTTCATTATTCTTGGAATCATCAAATCACAGAATGGTTTGGGTTGGAAGGGACCTTAAACATCATCTAGTTTCAGCACCCCTGCCATGGGCAGGGACACCCGCCACAAGACCAGGTTTCCCAAAGTCCCATCCAAACTGGCCTTGAACACTGCCAGGGACGGGGCTTCTACAACCTCTCTGGGCAGCCTGTTCCTGTGCCTCACCACCCTCACAGTAAAGAATTACTTGCTTATATCTCATCCAAACCTACCCTCTTTTAGTTTAAAGCCATTACCCCATGCCCGATCACTATTATCCATGACAAACAATCTCTCTCCAGCTTTCCTGTAGGCTCCTTCAGGTACTGGAAGGCTGCTATAAGGTCTTCCTGGAGCCTTCTCTTCTCCAGGCTGAAGAAGCTCAACTCTCTCACCTGTCTTCGTGCATATCTTGTGTTGGATATTTTCTTCCTCCTCTTTGTAACTAAACATTCTGTGTTTCAGATTACATAATTACCTTGTTAATGATTACAGATAGTCTTAATCATTGCTTCTTCATCCCTGATTTTAATACATAACATGACTTTCATCTCTCCATGTCTACCATGTCATGTGATCACACTAAATGAAAAAAGGTCAGTATTGTTTACTTCAAAAATACCTTTTTTGTTGCAGTGCCCTATTATTCTTGAGATAATAGTATATTATTATTCATATAAGCCTAAGTGACAGTGTTTTGCTTGAGAAACAGGCTTCCACTGGCCTGGACAGGCATAGCCTCTGCTGGGTGAAAAAACTGGCTGAATGGCTGGGCCCAAAGAGTCATGGTAAATGGACCTAAATCCTGCTGGAGGCCGGTCATAAGTGGTGTTCCCCAGGGCTCAGTCCTGGGTCCAGTTCTGTTCAATACCTTTATCAATGACCTGGATGAAGGGATCGAATGTTCCTTTAGTAAGTTCGCAGACAACACCAACCTGAGAGGAACTGTCAATCTACCTGAGGGTAGGGAGGCTCTTCAAAGGGATCTGGCCAGGCTGGATTGATGGGCTGAGACCAGCACATGAGGTTTAACAAGGTTAAGTGCAGAGTCCTGTACTTGGGACATAACAACCCTGTGCAGCGCTACAGGCTTGGGGAAGAGTGGCTAGAAAGCTGTCAGGCAGAGAAGGACCATGGGGTGTTGGTTGACAGGAGACTGACCATGGGCAAGCAGTGTGCCCAGGTGGCCAAGAATGCCAGTGGCATCTTGGCTTGTATCAGAAACAGTGTGGCCAGCAGGTCCAGGGAAGTGATTGTGCTCCTGTATCAGCACTGGTGAGGCTGCACCTCAAGTACTGTGTCCAGTTTTGGGCTCCTCACTACAAGAAAGACATCGAGGCCCTGGACTACATCCAGAGAAGGGCAAACAAGTTGGTGAAGAGGCTGGAGAGCAAATTTTAGGAGGAGCAGTTGAGGGAAGTGAGGTTGTTTAGCCTGGAGTAGAGGAGGCTGAGGGGGAGATCTTATCACTGCCTACAACTACCTGAAAGGATGTTGTAGAGACATGGGTGTTGGTCTCTTCACCCAAGTGGCAGGTGATAGGATGACAGGGAACATCCTCAAGCTGTGTCAGCACAAGTTCAGATTAGACATTAGGAAAAAGTTCTTCACCAAAAGGGTCATCAGGCACTGCAACAGGCTGCCCAGGGAGTCACCATCCCTTTAAAAGATGGGTAGATGAGGTGCTCAGGGATATGGTTTAGTAGCAGACAGGTACGGTTGGACACGATGATCTCAAAGGTCTTTTTCAACCTAGTGATTCTATGATTTGTTAATATCAATTTTTTAAATTAAACATTTAAGTACAGAGAAAATTTCAGGGAAGACCACAGAGTATTGAGTACAACTTCAAAGTCATCTTGGTTACTGCTTTTCTATTAAAAAAAAGTGTAGACAGATGTAGTTCTACGTAGATGTTCTTTAGGACAGCCTCCATGTATTCTTGATGTTCAGTTCTCATCTTGCAACTACAGTGAGGGGACTAACAAGTCATGTTGCCCACTGAACTGAAGACTTTCTCATAAGTCTAATGTTTGCACAAATAGAGGTTTGTAGAGCTAATCTTGGAGACTGCAAGGAAAACTGCATTCAAAGCCAAGATTCAGTAAAGGAAAAGCTTTGGGAAGATTGTGTGACAAAGGTAAGCAAGTGTTCTTGGAATGAGACAGCTGGGGGATGAAGGGAAACTGATGGCTGGTGCTGTAAATCATACACGTCCTGCCTACGAACTGGAGAGGGGTTGGGTAGTAGGGAGGGGTAGAAGGAAAGGAGAATTTAGTTTTATGAAACATTGCATAGAGTAATTAAACTGAACTTGGTTTCCTGATTCCTGTCACACTCATGAGGAGATTCAAGTGCTGAAGGTGTTCAGAAGAGGAAGACTGGTAAGGGCATCCTGGAGGAGTGGGTAGAGCAAAGTTGGAAAGGAAGGCATAGCCACAGGGGCAGATCATAGGGAATGGGAACGATCTGTCCCGCGAGCCCAGAGCAGCACCCACCGGGGAGGGAAACAGCACAAGTAAATCCTAAGGCACCTCCAAAGGAATCAGTAAGAATTTATTGACTGGCAAAGTGGATGAGAGTGAATGTATCAACACTTGAGAAACACTTTGAAGACATTGCTAAAATCAAGGAAATACCTGGTGTAACTGGAGTCCAAGCTATAGTCTTCAGTTTAATGAAACAGCTGCTGTTAATCATCACGTGGGTTGTCACTTGTGGGAATTACTGTTGCTGCGCATTCTTTAATTCCAACTTTTAGACAGGGGAGGCTGGGAAAAATTGGATAAACATACATTAATTTAGTAATTAGGGTACAAATGTTTTCCTAGTTTGACTGTGAGTAGGAATTGGCTTTGTGTTTTGAGTACAACACAGATGTTCCTGCACTGCTACCATTCCACCCTTTAGGTGTTCTGTAAACAGAAATGCTTAACGAAAGTCATAAAGAATCAAAGTAGCTCCAAAGAGTGTAATAAAATTATTCAAAATTTCATTCTCAATTAGATAAATATTGTTTCGTGGTTGTGACCAAGGTATCAAACCCCACATTTAGTTCTGTTAATGTAAGGCCCTGCCATTTACCCAGGAACGAGGTGTTACATGGCTCTGAGCTTGCACAGAACCTCTCTGTAGTTTGTTAAATATTTATAAATTGCATATTAACATCAGCACTTAAATATTGTTATGAATACTTATTAGGGTCACTTTCATTAATGTGTATGGGCATGTGTGTCCCTCTCAATGTGAGAACAGCGGGTGTGCTCCAGACTGTATTTTTATTGATAGAGAGGTTGGTCTGGGCTCAAGCAGAAAAACGACAAGCACTGGCATATACCTGCTGGTGAACTGGGCAGTAGCATAATCTATTATTTAAACATGATCCTATTGGCAAGCACATTGGTTTTGTTTTATTAAAATTCCAACACTTCTCATTTTTATTAATCACTTTCCCACTCCTTCTATTCACTTGTATTCTGATGCCTGTGCTCCGGTACCCATAGCAACACTTGTTAATGCTAATGAAACTGCAACATCCTAAGCTCCCCGACAGAGCAGCCCTGTTAAATATGGCTATTAAGCACAGTTGTATTTCTGTTAGTTCCAGCTCCCAGCAGACACCTGCTCTGTAGAAACTCTGTCCTGAGATACTAGGATTTGGTAGCTCACAGCTTTTCTTGAAACTGTCATTTGACAGGACTAAAATTCTCCTATTCCCAGGCAGTGGATACTAGAGAATGTGTAACATTTCTGTAAAACTGACAAGGTTTAGCTGTAGGATTAAGTACTCTCTTGAAGTGCTCATTTGCATTCAATGAAAAACCAGGCAGGGTTGAGACTGACTGATCTTGGGGGGGATGGGGGGAGCTACAGGATGTGTTGGCTCCTAGAGTGCATGGACATTTTAACTAAATATCATTCATAGTGTGTTAACAAGCAGAAGTAATACCCAAATAATTCCTCATGGACTCAAACTCAATGATAATTCAACTTGATACAAGTACTTCAGTGCTTTAATATATAGAGCTAGGAAATTGTTATGTACATTGATTCTTCTTTCATTAAGGAACGTATTTGCATGTATTATTGGTGAAGATGATGACAGGGTGTTTTATTTCCATTATTCTGAGTTTTGTTTTTGAATACTGTTTATTTGGCAAGTCATTAGTCATCCATCTAGAAAACAAAGGAAGAACCCTGCAATCAGTATAAAATCTCTTCCAAGAATATGACCACAAATTAGGGAATGCTGCTGTGCCAACAAATAGCTGCTGCAGTGCCAAGGCTGCAAAACAGGAAAGCTGTCATGTGTGGATTTCAAGTGTCAAGCTGGTGCTTCTTCATACTCTTTTTCATTATAGCTCAAAAAAACTTGAATACTAGACAAAGCTTTGCAATTACTCATTTCCCGGAGAGTTTTAAGTGTACTGTTCTGTGCAGAATTACCTACAGGAATCCAGCTTGGTTCCCTAACGTACCATATCTGGGGGTTTAGTCATTTTGATAACTAAATGTTTTTGCCATGTAATCAGCGTGAGCTTGGGGGAGGCTGCTCAGCCCGTTTTCCAGTCAGCATCTGCTATGCCGTTAGTGTGGAATGCCAGGTTTGCTAGGTGGCTTTTGTTTTCTCCCCTTTGTTCTTTACATGTCTAAAAATCTCGGTCTTTTACTCCTTGTTTAGACCTATTTGCCTGTATACCTTTGTTGTGTTCGTTTTTGTTTTAGGATCATTTCAAGTTCTTGTGCTAATCTCCTCATAATATTAACCAGCTGTATTAATGAGATAATAAACCAGACTTGTTGGTAATGAATTGATTCATTCAACTACTGGATTTAATTAGAAAGACACTTAACATTCCATCAGATGTTCTTATTTTGTTTATTATCCTTGTGTTACCAACAGTGGACTTATAAATATATACTCTGCACGTCTATATTTACATAATATACTCTTCAACCTAAGGCCCTGTTGTTGTGCAATAAACTGCAAAAAATGACATGAAGTTTGCAAATATGTCTTAAGCCAATTTGTATGAATTCCTCTTTCATCATTTAATTTCTCATACCACATACAGTCTTGAATTTTCAGAGCATTCTTCATCTGATGATAAAATCACAGAATCACAGATTCACAGACTGGTCGGGGTTGGAAGGGACCTCTGGAGACCATCTAGTCTAGGATCACCCAGAGCAGGTTGCACAGGATTCTGTCCAGGCAGGTTTTGACTATCTCCAGAGAAGGACCCTCCACAACCTCTCTGGTCAGCCTGTCCCAGTGCTCTGTCACCCTCACTGTAAAGAAGTTTTTCTCACATTCAGATGGAACTGCCTATGTTGCAGTCTGTGCCTGCTGCTCCTTGTCCTGTCACTAAAAGTACTCTGTCTCGATCCTCTTGACATCCACCCTTCAGATATTTATAAGTATTGATGAGATGCCCTCTCAGTCCTCTCTTCCCCAGGCTAAACAGATCCAGATCTCTCAGCCTTTCCTCATAAGATAAATGCTCCATTCCTCTCATCACCCTCGTAGCCCTCACTGGACTCTCTGCAGTCATTCCCTGTCTTTCTTGAACTGGGGATCCCAGAACTGGACACTGCTTAATCTTTTCAAAATGCGTTGGATCTTCTCTTTTTTAGTTAAAAACCCTGGCCTTTGGACTTAGGTTATCTTCTTTCCTTCTGGTCTTGTGACTCTTGTTCCTATTTATCTGGTGGCAAAGCTTCAAAAAGAAGAGTAAGAGTGCCCCTCTCCACAGCATTCCCTGCAGACTCATTGAGAGAGAGCATCCCTCAGCTGCTGGTACCAGCCAGAGCACACAGTTCAGATGTGCAACCAAACAGAACTGAGCCTACTAGCTCTGTTTAGTGCTTCACGTGTGCCTGTGCTGACAGCCGGCTTCGCGAACTGAAGGCAGCGCTGGATGGCCTAGTTAAGAAGCACAGGGATAAAATCATTCTGTTTCCTTTTCCTTTGTGTCCAAAGCTTTTGAGGGAACTTTGCACACTTAATGAGGCATGCTTTTGGTAAAATTACACGAAAGAGCTGACACTGTGAAGCTGAGAAGACAGGAGGAAGCTGAGATGAGAAGAGGAAGGTCCTGTTTCATCTTGCTGCTCCTCGCCGTGCACTCTGTAGTTTGCCCTTGCACTTGGTGGACTCTTCTGTGAGCATTTTCAACATTATTGACTAAAAAGAAAGAATTGAGTAGTTCTGTCTGGTTAAAGAGCTGAAATAACATATCAAAGGATTTGGCAAGCATGGGAGCCGGCAGAAGGGAAACAGTAGTTGGGTAGGGGTGGTAGGATACCATGGAGAAAGACAGGATAACAAGACATTGCTTCGTGGTGGCAGCAAGCTGTTACACTGGCTTTACCATCTTTGAGGACTTTGCTTTTCACAACCCACCTTCAAATGCTGGATCTTTCTTTCCTTTTCTGATGCTCATATCCATTCTGTTGGCCATAAAATTACACGGCATACTGCTTTGAGGTAATTGCATGTGTGATTGTGCAGGTAGAGTACATTGCCTGTGCTGCTGTAGTCTGTATTGTAACTGTGGGCGTGTAGCATTTACCTAATGTGCAAACTAACATTGGTTTTGATTTTTGAACAATTGTGTTTGAAACTGAAAATGTTCCAGTAAGGAACATTAATCCATTTTGAGTCTGTTGCTTCATTTGGTGTGAAAATTAACTGGTCTGTATTATAAAAGCACTTAAAATAAAGCCATATAATTTCCATAATTATGGAAAGGGAGCCTTTTTTTTTTTTTTTAGATTTTCTTTGATCACTGCTTTAATGGTGTGGAGGGTGCCTGTGCAGGGATCAGGATTCCATTGCACTAGGTATCCTATCACTTCCTATAACCAAAATAGTACTTACTCTGGTTTTGAAAGTAATCTAAATAATTGTCTAGACCATCTCATTGTCGAATGTCTTCCAAGTATTCATCTTCTTTTCCCATGAAGAACTGGGTATACTTCTTAGTATCACAAAGAAAATATTACTCTAGTCTTTTCTACTAATCTACATTTTTAAGTTCTGAATTAGTCTTAAAAGATCACAATTGTATCTGCCCTGTAGAAAGTTGAACTCCATGGCATCAGCTGTCAATTCAGCAAACAAGAGAGGTCATTTCCTTAGTTCCTGAGTTCAGTCAGCTTTCTATGGAGCCCTGTTTTTCCATCAGGCAGAAGAGGAAAACTTAGTAGGGACAGGATGATTTGGCAGAAACTTAATAGGTGAGTTTTATAGGACTCTGTTCTCAAAGGGAGCTGGGTCCTGGGCTGTTCACTGCAGACACAAATACGAAGGGAGTTAGGTGGTAAATTTTGCTGTTCATACACAATTTATTCTCAAGTGGTGAGCAGGAGAGCCGACCAAAGCAGTGTAGAAGAATCTCATGGTACTTGAGTGAACTAGACAAAAGAAGTCCTATTCAGTGTTAACAAATGCAGAAGGAACACACATGGGAGCGGACACAAGGAACACGTCCACTGTCTTGTACCTTAACACCTGATTCACAACTTCTCTGAGACTTTGAAATCACCGAAGCTAATTATTGAGTGGCTAATTCAGTGATCCTAAAAGCAAGCAAAATGCTAGGAATAAAAAAGAAATAGCAAAGAGATTGAGTAAGAACTGAACTGATTTAGAAATCCATTTTCTTCAACACTTGGGGTGTTTTCAAATTACCTCGCACCTCAGCGCATGAGGAGGGGCAGAATAGACCTAGCCAAGAGCTGAGCAAGGGCAAGAAGGAATGGAAGACCATTACATGAATGTGAAATGTTGCTACAGGTTCTCAGAGGTATTAAAAACCAACAATTTCAGGCAGTGCTAAAACAAATCCATGGGAAAAGAAACCTGTAAAATACTGTTAAACAGAGGTACATATACAGCCTATGACATAAACCCTCCACCCTCAGATTTCTGTAAGACTGTTATTTGTGTGATTACTGCTTGTTTACCCTATTTTATACTCTTCCCTAGGTAGTTGCGTCTTGCCACTGTATGCCAGGGCACTTGGACTAGATGGATGTTTAATCGGACCCTGTGAAGTCATTCTTGTGGCAGTAGATTTTAAGATAAAAGCTCGCTGCTTTTCCCTCATTTTCAAGTGTCTCTGCATGTGGGAGTCCTGGTGGAGTCAGAGAGCTCAATCTGAGTGCTTTTATTTCCCTGCTAGCCCTTAGCTGTGCTTTAGTCAACAGCTTTACTTCAGTACCTGTGGCCACTCTGCTCCAAATATAGCATCAAAATTAGCTGCTTTAGGAGAGATTTCAAAAATTTGCTTAGCTTTATTTGTACTGTTTTGATGTTTGTGTTATGTGTTAGTCCATTAAGTACTATGCTAAAGGCTGTGCATCTTTGTGCATTAATTCTCCTGTCCAGTGTGTTTTTGCAGCAGATGAATACAAAGATGTTTTCACGGATTCTTTTTTCCCCTCACCTCCTCCTTTAAGTGCCTTTGAAACAAATTGCATAAGCTTCTGCAGTTGCCACACAGGTCCACTAGTCTATATTTAAGTTCTTTTTGTTCATTATTAGCTACTCTCTTTGGGCAGCAAGTAAAAATCTTCACCCTGGTTTATTCCTTTCTGCAACGTACGACTACAATTAAAGATTAACAATGCTGTTCTTCCAGCCCAGCCATTTTCTGTTCCTGAGCACTGATGCTAAATAGTTGAGTAGCAGTTCCCACCACTCACACCTGTTTCTGGAAGTTGGTTTGTTGAGGCAGACGGGCACTTGTTTATTTGGACTTTTTAAATGTTTAACTAGGTCATTGCAAGAGACCTAGGGTAAAAATGAACAAAAAGCAGCGTAGCTGCTTAGTGGGCACAGCTGAACTGGCTGACAGAGTATCTTCTTAGTTCTCTTGGCATCAGTGAGAGTCAGCAATTGCAAAGGAAATTAAGTTGCTCTACTTCTCTCAGTAAACATGTTTTAATCATTCTTCAGGCAACAAACTAATAGTGACTGAGAATGCATAAACCTAGTCTTGCAGGTAGCATCAGTTACCTGCCTGGGAGAGCTGCCCCTTTCGTGAAGATTGCTCTAGCACTTAGTGTAGCAGCTGCTGTTCTTAAAGTAGGAAAAAGCAGAACACTTTACACAGCGCCAGTGTAATAAAGAAATGTCTGGGGGAAGGGAATGGCCTGAAGTGTGGTAAAATTATGAGGGGGAAAAATGTCAGATTGTCAACAGCAGTTGTATTGCTTCAGGTAATTCCATGCTCTGTGTGTTGCCATCTCTCCGTGCTGCTTAGTTTTATGGGATAACCCAAAGTCAGGGTAACCTGACCATCAGTCTTCAGCCAAGTCACTGCCTTCCCAGCAAGTTGTTTTTCAAATGCTGTAAGGAGAAGCTTTAACAGTTGTGCAGCGCAGTTTGAGGAGCAGCATGGAACTGATAAAGCTGTATTTCCCATGGGCTCATACCCTTTACCACCTGTGCCTGCAAGTAGCTCCAGCTTACCATCAGTCCCCTGCAGTACCCTCAGGGTGCAGGCCATGGGCACACACCGTGCTGGCTCTGAAGCATTTCATGTCCACACTGGCTGGCCAGCTGCTGATTAACAATGAACAGCACGTGCGACGGCAGAGTCCCGTTCCTCTACCTGTGCGTCTTCCTTTACCTTTACTTGCAATTTGTCACAGTACTTTTAGGAACTTCCCATGTCCATCTCTGAAACTGCAGCCCTTTTTTTGGGTAATTCAAAGTCTTGGCAGAGAATGGGGGGAGCACTGTTCCATTTGATTATTTTCCTGGAGAAAAAAAAGCTAAATGGTTATGGGTTTTTAATTTATTTTTCTAATTTTCCATGTTGAAAAGTTATCAGATTTAGTGTGCTTGACAGTGTATAATTCATACATATTAATTTTGTAAGTAAAAAACTATCATACAGTTAGTCTTCTATTTGATAAATATTGTTAATTAAACTTCTTGTTTTTAAATTCCCATGTGACAAAATAAAAGGCTTGGGTGAATGCCTTTATTCTTTAGAAATCTTCAGAAACTGAAATCTGGGAGGTTCCCTCTGAACATCAGGAAGCATCTTTTTGCTGTGAGGTTGATCAAGCACTAGCACAGGTTGCCCCAGGAGGCTGTGGAGTCTCCATCCTTGCAGATAGGACAACTGAACGTGGTCCTGGGCAACCGGCTCTAGGTGGCCCTGCCTGAGCAGGGATTGGACCAGATGATCTCCGGGGCTCCCTTCCAACCTCAACCCTTCCATGATTCTGTGAAAGGTGAGACAGATGCATAGAGACTTTCAAGAGTCAGTCACAAAATAATAGAAGTGTTGTGCAATAAATAAAAGCAGTATTAGGAGAAATCAACATACAAAACAGTCTGCTGTACTGTCCATTGCCTTCCTGAGAGTATGAGGGATGTGTCAAAGACAGTACCTTCATTGATATCAGGTAGACTAGGTAGTAAGAGGATGAAAAGTGGGTTTCTCATTGTGAAACTTACTGTAGTAATAAGCAGAACACTTGTGCCGTCTGATCAACTTTGACTTGGTGCCATCTGTGAGTTTCAGTTGGAGCAGATGCTTGAGAATTGTCCTGTGATAACCTCCAATCATCCTTCTTGGAAATAACGCAGTCAACCTTCCGTGCACCTTGTTGCTGGAGTGGTCCATGCAACAAAGCTGGGATAAAACAAAACAGGCTTTACATGTACTGTCTAAAAGTTCTCCAAGTGATGGACATTTATTCACTTAGTCAAAAGTAATTATTCTTTTTATTTATTTTAGATACAGAGTGTATTTTGGAGCCTCTGTCTCTGCCAGAAAGTCCAGGTGGTGTTGCTGCTGTACAGAGTTCTCCCTATGTGCCTTGTATTTTCTGCACAGAACGCTATCTGTTAGCAGAACAAAACCAGCTCCTGAAGCACATGATTATTGAACACAAGCTCGTCATAGCAGATGTGAAACTGGTTGCAGATTTTAGCAGGTAAGGGTTATATTGTTTAAAATGAGGGTGCATGTGTGCAGATACTGTAGAAACCTTCAGAAAACTAGAGATCATCTTTTTTAACATATTTTAGAAAGCAGTGGAGTGCTGTGGGAGGATTTTTACTATATTTTGGATGAACTTTCTGTTGCTGGATTGTAAGGTTATTTTCCTGTTCCACTCCCACTCCACAGCCCCCAGATGTTGCTGGGACTAGGGGACTTGATATTAGAATACAGAGCAATTCTTATGTTATTCGTTACTTGATATATCTTAGGGACTTCTCAGGTCCTGTCACTAGTCAGCAAGTTGTGTACAAACTAGAAAACTGTTTTGTTCTGTAAAGCACGTTCTAGACAATCAGCTCTCCCAATCTGGGGTTTTATTCGTGCAGGACAAGACTATTTCTCCCACTGTACAATGTACCCTGTAATGTACACATAAACTGTTCAGTACAGGTTCTGTCACATTCTGGGATGAAATTAATTCGCCCTGTTTTAACGATGCCAGTATTTCCCCACAGAAATCCCATTTAATCCTTAACTATACAGTACTGTGATCTACATACGACAGTGACTCCTTCTACAGCTGTGTCATTGATCATCTCAGCAGGGTCACGTTTGGCTTTCCCTCTCTCAGCTTTGCCCAGTAGCTGGCGTGGCCCCAGCTGGCTTGTAGCTTCAGAGACCAGGAGCTTGCTTGGCATTTTGCTTTCACACGCAGCAATGTATGGGCCAGGTGGTAGGTTAGACAATACCTGCCGGTTTGTACACAGTTCTGTTGCAGTGTTTTAATGTTAGCTGGGTAATTTCTCAGCTAAAAGGAGTTTTCTGGTAGGTATTCTGTGATCAGCTACTCAGCCAAAGCCAATAACATGTCTATCGGGAGGCAAAAAATAAAATTAAATATTAAGATTAAATTTATGAGGAGAAGTGTAAGCCATGTAAATCCTTATTCAGATGTATGAGCTTAACGTTGCTTAAAACTGAAAAATTATACTTGTTTTTGTTTGGTTTTATGCTGAAAGGAGGCAGAACAAAAATGCAGTGTTCTTTGGAGATAATGCTAGTTTCCTCAGATATATAAAGGGATCAGAGCTGCTCAGTCATGGACCACCAGTTTAAGTGTGCTTCAGGGATTATTCTGTGTTAATAGAAAGGTATTTTAAAATCACCTTTTCCAGAAACCGTCTGTTTAGATTCTTTTTGCCACTAATGCAATTGGAAGGTAGCCAAATCTTAGAGAAAGTGGCCCCAGGATGTGAAATGATGGAGTTGTTACTCTGAAGCGTGCCTTCCTTTATTTGCTGTACTGAATATCAGTAAAATAATCTAGTGCTGTGCACAAAAAAGGAAGTATGATCCAAGGTGTTAGACTGAAGTGTGGAAAATACAGGGAAGCATCTATGAAAACACAGTACTTTTGTTATACTTAGCAGTGACTTACAGTCAGTCTTAGGAGCACGTTTCTTGACAGAACTACAAGAAGTGGAGAACTCAGAGAAGAGCAGTGCTCATGGAAAACTTTTTTTTTTTTTAACTCAGAAAAATAAAGTTAAGTTGGCATTAGGGCAAGGGGAAGAGATAAGGGGAATAAGCTGCTGCTTCATGACTGGACATGATCACTCGTGGACACTGATGACTCATTCTGTCCTCCTGGAATTATGACAAGGCATTGGCTTTATTTGATCACTGATTATTTGGTTTAAGTCTTATGATGTGAAATCCCTTAACAGTAAGCTTCATGGTGCAGGCACTTATGGCTAGGTGAGTTTGTCTGCTCGTTTATTTCAGTGCAGGGGATAGACTAAATGACATCTTGAAATCCCTTCATTTATACACTTACGTCCTGAATGCTGAAGGGTGAGTTACTCTGGAAGACTTGCTGTCCGATGTAGCACCAAGACTGTTCCATTGTGCATTATAAGCAGCGGAGTAGGCAAGGGGACAACAAAATGCTCACCACTCACTTACTGACATCTGACAGTGCCTCTGGATGCGCTTCAGCCGTATGCATGCTGGCTTTACTGTGCTTAGCTGTCTGCTGTGCTGGAGGTTAATCCTCTCTATGTCAGAGTGAGCAGAAACAAGTATGTGCCTATTCCTTGGCTGCTGCAGTTAGAGTCCTCACTCAGTAAGATAAATGGTAAGTAGAGGTGATGAAGCACCATGGGATGTGATAGCTGTGGCAAATAAACTTTCAGACTGCACTAGTATTAAAAGCTACAACGATTTAGAAGTATCCTCATAGTAATGATACCTGATTTCTTGATTCTTTTCCTATTTTGATGTCAATAGGAAGCTGACATTGAATAGTTAGTCTTCAACTTCCCAACTTTCACGTGATTTGTATCACATGCAGAAGTATAAATATAAGCATGCGCTTTTTCAGATTTTTTTTAATAGTAAGGTTCTGAATAATTAGCACAAGGCTTGCTTGGTTCCCTTCATCATACAATTGAAGGTGATGATTTCTTGTTGTTTAGGCAGTGGCTTCTAGTTCAGTAGGAGCTTAATCTCAGTTGGGGTCTGTTAATGCTTCTGTAATAAGATAGTTGTACAAGGATGTTTCTAGACAACTGTTGTTCACAGGTAAACTTTCAAGATGTGTTTAGAGCTTTCCTTATTCTGTCTCCTATCCCACCCCCAGGTGTTTGGGGACTTCATTTTTCTTTTTAGTTGTCTGCCAAGCTACAGCTTTTACTGTAACTCCACAGGAGACCTGCCAAAACCTCACTTTTGACAAGTTGGTGTTTTTATCAAGTTTCAGATTTCTGCCTGCATCTTGCAGAACACATAGCACAGCTATTTTGGGAATTTGAGAGTACTCTGTAGTATATCCTTTCAGTAAAGATGCATCTGACTGGCACTTCTGTCTGAAGATGTGAATAGGCCACAGTGTTTATGTAAAGCTTAATGCAAATCTATGGCATTGAGTTTTTTGTTTTGACAGAATGCTTAAAACCCAGTTTTAATGAAGCTGGAGGAATTTAATGAATTTGAAAACTAGATTAAAAGAAGAATAAACAGAGACAGGAATTAAAAAGCCCCACAAAACAGTCTTAAGAATTTAGAGGATGGAAAAAGTGAGAGCTGCTTAACTGTTTATTAAACTTTTTTTTGATGTTTCCCTTTTCACTAATCATCTCTCCCTTATTTTTAAAGATACATTTTATACTGGAAGAAGAGGTTTGCAGAACAGCCCATCACAGACTTTTGCAGTGTGATAAGAATAAATTCGGAAGCTCCATTAGGTAAGTGTGCTGCTTGCCTAATATCTGTTGGCCAGATCATGTGATAATTTGATGGAGGGCTGGAGCATCTCCTGTGAAGACCATGACAGGGAGAGGGGATTGGAACTAGATGATCTTTAAGGTCACTTCTAACCCAAACCATTCTGTAAAATTTTCTGTAATAATTTCTGGCATATAATGCTGCTTTGATCAGCCAAGTGTGAAGTAATCTGCCACTA
Organism: Porphyrio hochstetteri; assembly: GCA_020800305.1. Classification (NCBI taxonomy): domain Eukaryota; kingdom Metazoa; phylum Chordata; class Aves; order Gruiformes; family Rallidae; genus Porphyrio; species Porphyrio hochstetteri. Next base: position 40,059,739 of record CM036905.1, read on the forward strand.
GGTCAGAAAACCACAGAAGTAATGTTTAACTCTCAACCACATATCTGAACTTATCTTTCCCAAGGATTGCAACATGTGTTCCAGCACTGTGCTGAGTGAGGAAGAGTTCAATACTTGCTTAAATGTGATACCAGATTAGGGCCTAGAAGCTGCTTACATCATGGCTGTGGAAGCTTTGGTACCCATAAGTAATTGGTGACAGTCCTTAGAGAAATGTGGAGAGACATTCCTGGTGAGCTCTCTTCCAACCTCACCCTGTCCACTGCCCTTATTAACTCTTCCTGGACATAAGGGCCATAGTTGCTCTTCCTTTCCCCTGCCATAGCACTGACTGCCCCAAGAGTATTAGGAGACAGTATCTTCACAGTAGGGATACAAAGGCTGCCTTTTTCTGGGCTCCAACACCAGACCGAAGATGATACTTCCTGGTTCTGCTGCATTAACACAGCAGGACATCCCATCATAGGGACAGTGATGACTGTGTGAAGGAACTGTTTCTCTCAGAAGTACCTGATGCATTTTTTTTGGCTTCCTCTTTTTCTGTCAGAAAAATATAGTTTATCTAGAAGCAGGTAAGAGAAAATTATGTCTTTTCCACATTTTTTATTCTCTATGGGAAGCTTAAAAGAGAGAAAAATGTGTGCAGCCAGTGTCAGAGATGTGTGGAAGGTGAAAACTGTATAAAAAAATGGGTGAAAATAAATTGCTTCGATTACTCAAATTAATTTTAGGAAAAATAGTCCCAGAAAACTCCAAAGACTGTGATTGCATTCCTTTTGCATAGGTGTGGTTTTGCTTCTGAAATTTTAATACTTTACCACTAAGTTTGAACACTGCAGATGAAGCGCCTGAATGCCAGCCTGTCAGAATTATAAGCCATCAATGGCACCTCCAGAGGACAATGAGAATAATTTGGTTTTGTTTGTTAACAAAGTTGTCAATCTTAATTACTATCTCCTTCAAAACTGTTAGCTCAGAAATCAGGGGGTTTCTTTTCAGACAGGCTTCTGTATGAAAAGATGGGAAAGGCTGAAATCTAGCAAGTTTAAAAGACTTGGTAATCATCACTTCAGTTCACCAACCGCATAACCCTTTGATTAATAAGTTAGAAGCTTTCAAATGCAAAATGTTTTTATAAGTGTTTTTATATTTTCTTACATACTGAGTAATTTTAAGCTAATTCATTTGAATAAGATTTGGGTTGTTACTATTAAACTGGATATGGCCATAAATACTTTTACTAGCTAGTAAACATAAAATGTGGGTAAAATCAGGCAAGCCTCAATTTGTGTTACTAAACAGTTGTGTGTATCTTCAGATGGAACAAATGCTGATGGTAAAAGGTAACATGATCAGTCAGGGTAACAAGAGGGCATAGTGAATGATGATAACTACTGAAAACTGACAATTACTTTAGGAGATAACTGAAAATCCCACATGCAAGATAAAATTCAAGGTGATTTCATGTTTCTTTCATGCTGGCTTCATACTGTGACCAATATAAATGATTAAAATAGCTTTATGTCTCCAGAAAAACCATCATAAAAATGAATAAAACTCATTGTGGGGAAAAACCTGTGCAGGACTTTTGTCTTTGTGCTGCAATATAAATGCTGTAAAGGTCTTATAAATATCTATACACAAATATTTAACCATGTTTCATTAAATTATGAAAATGAAATAACTGACTTTTATAGATTATAAAACACATTCTCACATTCATAGCACATTCCAAAGGTTTAGCAAATTATGTGCCAGAAATATTCAAAGCAACTGCGACTTCCTATCCCTTACCCACAATTCCTAATCTCTTAACAGAACAGGACAATTATTTTCTTCTATGTGATGTTTTACCAGAAGACAGATTACTTAGAGAACAGCTTCAGCAAAAGAGACTGGTAAGAAATTGCCATTGTTTCATTTTTTGAGGTAAACCGTTCCGTAGTGGGAATTTGCAAGTGAAAGCATTTTTTGCTAGATGCCAAGTTTCTGATTTTTTTTTAAGCTCACTTCCTTAGCTGCTGCACAAATATACACAAACTCCTTGTTTACAGATTTTTTTCTTTGGAATAAATTCACAGGTTATATGTCAGTGCTCCACACCAGTAGAAAAAACACCCAGAGCACTAAAAAAGTCTTTATGTGGTGCATGGTTTTCTTCTTGCAAGAAGCTGCAATGCGTTGATACACTATCTTCTGTGTAATTATGTAGGTAAATTAGCGAAATAAAACGAAGTGTATGATCCTGTGAAAAGGGAAGAGGTGATACTTATTTACAAAAGCCTCAGCAAGTTGTTTTGGTGCATTCAGAGTCTCTTACCCAGATTTCATTAATCTGCACTCGCATACTCACAAGCACCACAGTGCCTGAGTGGAGGAAGTCTGGCCAGTGCTGTTTCTGTGAGATGAAAAGGACAAGAAATGCCAGCTGTTGAGTCCTCATGTTCCCCCTGGTTCTTCCTGCTTACTGATGGAAACTTTGCACAGACCTCTTTTACCTTTTCAGAGTTGTCAGTTCTGAATGGGTTACCCTTCATGTTAAGCTCTTGCTGACTTCAGCTTCCATGAGTCTTAGTCCATTTTGCTGACCACTAGGTTTTTTGTTTTGTTTTCTTTGGGCAGCCTGGTGTAGTGGAGGGTATTCCTGCCCATGACAGGGGTATTGGAACTACATGATCTGTAAGGCCCCTTCCAGCCCAAACCATTCTCTGATTCATGTTTGAAACACACATCTTCAGTCTTTTTCCTGTTGCACTAATTCTAAAATTAATGCTCTGGGATACAATCTCCTCATGTTAGAATGCAGGGTCTTCTGTGCTGGGAGGTGTTAGAGTTGACGCCTTTTAGTCTTCACATAAATATGTTCCTCAGTTTACTGTTGGCAGCCATGTCCTGGGAATTGTCAATACAGGCCTTTTAACCCTTTGTTATGCAGTGTTTTCTGGTTATCTTACCTGGTTGGCAAGGTACCGACCTTATGTTTGTATTACAAATCTGTACATACACAGCATACAACACCTTAAATCATAAGCATTCAGAATGCTTACAGAAACCTAATTCTAGTCCCCAGGAAAATTAGGATTCTCAGGCAAAATCCATTTAGTTCAACTACCCTGTGAATGGTGTTACAGTTTTCTGGTTAAAGTTACATCCTGCAGCTTGAGGCACATGACTAACAAATCCCCAGGACCTGTGGAATACATACAAGTCTTACACAGCTCTCAATGAGAATTGTGGAAGTTCTGCCACTGAGGATCTTCCATGGAGTTGGAGTTGCCTCATCTGAAATCTTCATTCCTGTGTAGTTCCACTGGATTGTCATGGACTGAGAAAAAAGAGCTGATGTTCTCATACCTAGCATGCTTCTCTTACAATTCATTGTAAGGAAACCCATCCTGGATCAGTAAAAAGGTTTTCCTGGATCAGTAACATATCCTTGTCAGCAGCAAAGTGTCTGTGGTATTTGCCCTCTTCTGATCTGATGTTGATTCTGTCTCAAAATATTCGCCTACGTCTCCAGCAATTGGCAGCTCAAGAATTTCTTAATTCAGCAATATTATATCTCTGTTTATTAACACAGTAGATTTTTCTTTCATGAACCTCCAACTCTGAACCCACACAAACTTCCAGTATCCACAGGCTTCTGCAGCAGAGTTCCACAGCTAAACTACACATATATTTGGCCCTTTTTAACTTGTTATCTCACATCTGGCTTTTTTTGTCTTAGAAGAGGTGGAGAACAATTCATCCTTTATCTAATCGAAACCATTCACGTTTTGTAGAGGTTGTAAAGTCTTTATCTGTGGAGATACTCAAAATCCAACTAAGCACAGACCTGGGTAACCAGCTGTAGGTGGCCCTGCATGGGCACAGGGGTTGAATTAATTGCTCACAAGAGGTTCTTTGCAACCTGATACAGAGATTTGAAGTTGAGGATGCTGTCTATTTGGTGGTTCTTTGCTGAGCAGCATTGTTGCACTTCCTGCACCTTTTCCAGTTTCCTGTAATCCCTTTGAGGTTATGAAGACATCTTGAATATTGCATGTGGGCATGCAGTGTCATAACAATGTTCATTTCCCTAGGATGTATCGTGTTGTTTGTAGCTTTGAGGAAGGAAAGAGGGTCATGATTGAGCATGCAGCTCATGTTTTCATAGAACTGTTTATTGTAATAGTAACTCCTGGCTGCTACACATTGGACTGCACTCTTTTTAAAGGGCATTTGTTTCTGGTTTGATGCTACGCAGTCCTGTTCCAACTAGGCCTTCTCTCCACTGCCAGTGTCAAGGGAATGCAGAGTCTGTTGGCAGGTGAGCCGCCTCATCTTCTCTGCAAATAGATGTTTCCTCAGATTCAGAAACGAGCGCAGGATTTAGCCAAATGCAAGTGGTGGTTTTCTTTACAGAGTAATTAAGTTAGAAAATAAAGAGGTATGCATTATTATTTTGGTGTGAAATAGCCTTTTCTATTAAGAGTTTTAAATATCGGAATTGTATCTTCAGTTTTTACAGAAGGATTTTGTGAAATGAAGCTGCAGCTGTAGTTGGAGCTGATGGAGTCACCGCTTTTGTTACAGCAATGAAGTCTGTTTAGTTTTTCATTTCCTTTTGCTGCAATCTGAGTGTTGACTTGCAAGTTAAATAGTTATTTGGCCTTGCAAAGTCTTTTACCTCCAGAGAAGTCCAGCAATTAAGAGTGAGCTGGCAAGTGGGCTCATGTGAGTTGCGCAGAATTAAAGACCAAAACTATACAACTTCGGGTGATTTTTCTGCAGGCTTTGAATCCTAACTGCTGTCTCCAACAGCAAGCCCAAACAAGGACAAATGTTGTCCTTAAAATGTGCTAGCTGAAGCATTTCATTTTGCAGTTTTGAAACTCCAGTTTAGGACTATTTCAGGCTGTATTGCAGCAGGGGAGCTAGCCAAGGTGGATGTCGTGCAGAGACATTATGGTGACTGTGATGTATTGAGAGAGGCCAAGGAATGAGCCTGAACTAAGTTAGAGAGCACAGCTTGCTGAAGTAGCTGACAAGGGTATGTAATACAAAACAGATACGGTCTTTTGGAAAAACCCAGTCTTCACAAAGAGCTTGTGAAGCAGTGGAACCAGGCAGGAAAGTCCTGGGGGCAAAACTCAAGATACTAGGAGAGGCAATGTCAGTATGAGCCACTTGGGCTTATGTTTATTCTAAAGAAAGGTAAAAAACCTCAAACCTGTTTTTTGAAAACACTTCCTACCACAGCACTGACCTTGACTTGCTGTCATGTTTACAGCTATTCTCCTGTCATTTGACTGGTGGTTTTAGGTGAAGAGGTTCCTACTGTTCCTCCCAGGAGATAGACCCTGAAAAAGAATCTTCTCCAAAATGGGAAAAGGGACACAGGGATGTTTAGAGTACTCAGCTATACTTGTTTCGTAGGATGAGCTGTTTCTGTGATCCCCAGTTTCTTGCAGGCTTAAGCTGCAACAAGGCTCAAGAGGTTGAAGCTGTGCACTGGAAGGGATTGAGATGCTAGCCGAATTTAACATAATGCAACATCTGAAGCGCTTATCGTATAGCTTATAATATTAGCATGGTAATACCTATATCTGAAATTCGATAGGTCCTTCTTTCCCTCTGTTCACTATTTGATTGCTTTTCTTGAGCACTCTGGAACCTTGCCCATCCTCCATGGGCTTTTGAAGAGTTGTCACATGAATGGTCAGAAATCATTTTTTCTAATGACGTAATGACTCTTGGGTAAATTCTGTCAGATTTTAATAACTTTTAGCCCTTTCTTACCTTTTTCTGCCTTCAATTATTTTCTGTGTTGTTTTAAATGCATTTAATTTCTGACATAATTAAACTTTCCTGCAAAGACTAAAGCCCTGAAGAGTCATTCCTCTTTTGTCTGTGTTTGGTCTCTTCCTACATTAAGTGATGCATCTCTTTTTCTTAACCATTTTTTTCTAATGTATGTGGGGATGGGGGAGGTTGAGTTTTGCTATTGCCTTTTAGTGTTTTAGCCTGTCCCTGTCTTCTCTGGGTTCTTCACCTATCTCCTGCTTCAGCTTGGAAGCCTGTGTACATGTCTACTGTAATTTCAACCCTTTTTCTTTCCATACAGTTTCACATAATTACTTAGTTTTCATCATACCATTAAATTCTTCCTCCATTTTTTAATAAATCAGCTTCCTGAATAAGCTGTAAAGACTGTCTTCTACATGAGTGTCACAGTACTTTTTGAAGCCTGAGTCATCTGACGTCTCATTGCTTATAGCCCAGTCAAGTGTAGGTTCTAGCCTATTGCTTCAGTGACTGAGTCAACTCAAGAAGAGGAGTTAATAAGGAAAGGAGGAAGAACCTGAAAGCAAGTGGGACAGACAGCTGGGGGAACAACCCATTATAGCCATCCCAGTTAGTCATTCCCACTGTTCACTTTGAAACTGAGCTCTGCAGACTAGGCTGGAATTAGGATAACATACAGAAAAACAAAAAAAATTCCCTATTCCTAAGAGGCAACTTGCCAGCCAGTACAAGAGTCAGGAGAATGTACCTCAGAGATTTCACAATAAATGTATAACACTTGTATTACAATCCTGACATTTTTGCCAGTTCGTTATAATGCCAGTTAAGTTATATTTTGATCTTTGTACTCATTTAGCCTGCCTTGGGTCTGTGGTTCAGAAGCTTGTTTTCTTCCTACATCCTTTGCCCCTCAGCACCACCATTTTCTTCCCAACTCCTTGTGTTTTCAATTGGTCATAACTCATTTCTCTTTGAGTTTGTCATTGCTGTCCTTTCAAATCTATTTAGAGACAAGCTGATGTCGTAAGATGCTCTTTCCCTTCTTTCTCAGGGGACTCATTGGTAGCCTTTGTTTCCTCAGCATGTGACAATATTCCTAAATGCACCCTATTTTGTCACTGTTTCCATAGTTATATATTCCTTTCCTCTGCAGAACATGTTGATCTATGCGTGTGCCTTGAACTCAACTAAAAACATTCAGGAAGATGCTACCCATTCCTTTTCCTACTTCACTCTTGTTCACAGAGTTTTACAGTAACAAAGGAACTGTTTGAAGTGGAAAAACTGAGTACAGCAATCATTAAGGAGAGAACCTGAATGTAGAAGTTAGGAGACAAGCTACTGATATATGGATAAGATCACAGGTCTTTACAGAGACACGAAGTTTCTGATACCTTGAATCTTTGTAAATATTTTCCGTATTTAGGAGCTACAAGCACAATCTAAAAGCTCATCAGGCAATCTTTGAGGAAACTGTAGACACAAAACAAAATGTAATTTTCTTATTCTAATAAGAGTAGTTTATCCTAATGGTGTACATAACTGACAAATAAATAAGGTGCTTGGCAAATGTTTAGAGTCTAGTGCATCTCAAGTGTCTCCAAGCCTGATCTTTGTCTTAGTGTACTGTGCTGGTTTGTTTTATTGCCAGTTAAGTGTAAAGGCAGCTTCTTGTTGTGATCTGTCAGCAGAATTTTTTGGTTTGGTTTTGTTTCATGTTTCACTTGCTTCCTTTGCCTACAGCAATAGCTAGCTTCTGCGAGCACTCAGCAGGGAAATGTAACTCTTATTTAAATTGGAAGAAACTACAACTAAAGATACATACAGTGTTTTTGAGGCATCACCCAGGAGACCTCGATAAAATATGCATTCTTATTGTGAAGTCTGTATCTGATATTATATAGATCCAAATTCAGACCCACATTGCTGTCTCTGGTAGCACCTTATTTTCCAGGTAGACACTCTGATTTCAGTAGCATTAGTGAGTCCATTATTGTAACAGAAGGAATGTGACCTGTAATTGCACACTCTTCACAACAGTGTGACTGAGAGCTCAGATGTTTGAGTCCTTCGCACTATAACAGTCATGAAGTTTCCTCTTCAAAGAAACATCTTTAAGCAAACTACCTCCCTGGAGGAAGTACCATTTATAAAAAGCTTTAATTGGAACTACTCTTAAGTGATCATCTGTATCACATACAATCTTTCTAGTCTCTTGCCTAGTCTCTCCCCCTCAGACCTTATCACTGTCTACAGGAGCTTATAGTGAGATGGGTGTTGGTCTCTTCTCCGAAGTAACAAGCAAAAAGGACAAAAGGAAATGGCCTCAAGATGTGCCAGGGGAGGTTTAGATTGTATATTAGGAACAACTTCTTCACCAAAAGACTTGTCAAGCTTTGGAACAGGCTGCCCAGGGTGGTTGAGTCACCATTACTGGAGGTACTGAAAACCCCTATAGAGGTGGTGCTTAGGGACACGGTTTAGTGGTGGACTTGGCAGTGCTAGGTTAACGGTTGGACCTGATGATCTTAACAATCTTTTCTGACCTAAACAATTCTATGATACTATGAGAGTGAAGGACCAGAACTGGCAAGACAGTTGCCAACAAGAACCCTAGTATGCGCTTGCCCCAGTCCAGCCCAGTACTGAAATACTTGAAGACGTAACTACTTACATGCTTAAGTCTTTGGACTAGAGACTTGGGACTTTGCCTTGTCAGGGCTTATGGCTGTAATTTTTAAAATTTTTTTTTTTAATGGTTCTGAACATCTTAAAAAAGAAGACAGATAACTGCTGTTAGCTCTGTGTTAGAGTCTGAAGTGCAGAATCCATCCTCCACTGCACAAATAGGCTCCTGAACTGAGAAATGATAAATTCAGGTCTCACTGCAGTCAAAGTCACTGTGTGATCTTGTCCCAAACTCCATATGTGATCTGCTTCTATCTTGGAGCTATAAAACTACTTTCTGCCTTAATTTCTAATTTACCAGAAATACTGTGATTATAAGGAGATGGGTTTTGGGAAAAGAGGTAATGTTTTTTTGTTGCACTAACTCATGTTGTTGGAAAAAAACAAGCAAACTTCTGACCACTCATTCTTTCTTCAGGTTGCAGCAAAAGCAGCAAAATTTGTGCTGAGTACTAATCGTGACTGGTGGTTCTATATCAGTTATCCAAGCCATGCATTTAAATAGCTATGTAAATAATTTATGAGGGCCTTGTTAGTAAAGGAGTTTATGATTTAAAAAGCAGTGGTCTGCGAGCAGTACGGAAAGGTAATTTAGCATCTGGCATGCAGTGTCTGTTGGAGGGAAGGGTAGAAGGAATTACAGTATGAGAAAAGTCTGTTGTGCCATAAAACCAACTATCCTGAGTCCATAGTTTTTGGCATTCAATGGAATTTAGCTTTTAGTATTTTTTGAAGGCATTTTGTATATCTTGAATGTCTCTTGAACTGTAGACCAGAGACAAAGTAATTGTTTAGGGAAAAGTGCTTACTAGCTGCAAGTATGCATTTTTTCATCTTTTACTGATTATCAGAGTGAATTCTTGCTGATGCATAGTGCTTATGTGCTTCTGGAAAAAAATGGGTCATTTCTTCCAAAATATTGCTTCCTAGGAGAGGAACAGGCATTTTTTTTTTTCAGGCACATTTTAAATTCCCACCTCCTAGGAGAAAGTCTGAACTCTTCACAACCCCAAAATCAGCATCATGAATGTGCAGAGGATTTTTCTAGATTTCAGATTATAAATGGGGATGAAAATTACCAAATATTTTTTGTATTAGCACTTTAGCATGCTGGTATATTTAAAGGTGGCCATCCTAGTGCAAACGCTTGCACATCCTTACCATTGTTTTTTCTTGTCTTAGTTAAAACACAGAGTAGATAGTGTTTTGTAATTTTGTTGGCTTTTTTTTTTAATGGTAAATCACTGTCCTGGTTTCAGCTATGATGGAGTTAATTTTTTTTAGCAGTGGATGGAATGCCATGTTTGGGTGTTAGGATGAGAACAGTGCTGATAGCACCCTGAAGTTTCTGGTTGTTGCCAGGCAATCAAGGACCTTTCTCAGTTCTTCATACTTCCTTACTAATCAGAAAGGAGGGGACGCAGCCAGGACAGGTGACCCGAACTGGCCAAAGAGGACATTCCATGCCAGTTACGTCATGCTCAGTATAAAGGGGGACTGGGGGGAAGAGGAGGAGACAACGCCAGGACGTGCAGTTTCTGGGGACGGTCGGGTTCGGGGACAGGCTCTAAGCTGTGCGGCCTGAGTTGTGTGGTTTGGTGAGAAACTGCATTGTGTATCACCAGTTTCATCTATTTTGTGCTTTAAATTCCTGTTATTGTTATATCTAGTTTTCTGTTATTGTTTAGTAAACTATCCTTATCCCAACCTGCGGGGTTCTGGTTTTGGTTTCTTTTCCTCCTTTCTTCCTTCCCTTTTCCCCCTCCCCCAACTTTCCCTCCCCCTTCCTTTTAAAAGTACAAGTGACTGTGTGGGGTGCGGCCCTCGGCTGGGGCAAAACCACGACAATCACCCATATAGTAGAAAGTGTATGACTAAGAGCTGTAGAAGAGGTTTTTCCCAGAGAGGAAAAAAGGGGAAATGGATTTAAAATCAATTTGATTTTATTGAATATATTAAGTACTCCTTTTTTATTGCATGTAAGTATGATCAGTAATATCCAGCTTCCATTTGTCACGCTTGAAGGTGATCGACCACTTATGTACCACAGAGTTTTCCTAAAGCTATTCCACAGGAGGCTGCCAACTGCCACATTCATATCTACTGCTTATTTGAGCTGGGCTCCATCTAAATATATGCTTCCCAGAACTTGTCATCGAGCAGTACTTATTTTTTGACAATTCTTGGTTGATCTCAACCTTCATGTGGCTTGTAAGGACAAAAAGGTCCTCCGGAATTTAAGTTCTACCTCATATCAGTGAGGATATCTGTTCTGACAAGGGTTGTTTCACAGCCAGTTTGACAGTCTTCAGTAGAGTAATGGAATTTTTTGTTAGCATATCATGGAATATGGCAGAAAAAGTGGAGGACAAATAGCTGACAGAACTTCTCACAAAGGATAAAAAGAGATGGGGGTCAAGGAATTATTCAACAATTATTTAACAGACTATATCAAGGTATGACATTTGTGCCAGTTTAATAGTGTTTACTTTTTCTGTCTGTGCTCTATTATTTTATTCTTTATGGAAAAAGATAACTAAAATCTGTGTATTTTGTGATGTTTGCTTTTTTCCTCAAGTGACTCATTCTCTGACACTTTGATATGACACAGTATCCCAAAAAAAGTTTTATAAAATATTCATGGCTGAAATGTTTTGGGGTTTATTATCAACCATGAGTTAACGTTAACAGCACCAGCAATTCAAAGGGGCTGCAAACTGGTGCAGATATGCGGTATGTAAATTACTCATTTCCTACCTCATAACTTCAGTTGAAGCTTGAATTTCATTATAAGCTGAAAGCCCCCACTCAGAAAAATCTCACAAGTTTTATGCAAGTTATTGTAATTGCTGTTCTCCTTCAGTGTCCCAGCAGTGGAGCAAAGGTGGAAGGGTGTCTATAGGGAAGAAGAGCTGACCTCTCACTTTCACTGTACTTGACTCGAGCCAGTGCTTTTAATTCCTCACCTGTGCAAGTACCCGATTTACTTGCTGGCTGAGAAAGACCCCTCTGGAGATGAATGATGCCAACATTTGATAAAAGGAGTGTCTACCTTAAAAAATACTTCTTAAACTGTGTTGAAGAAATTGATTAAACAGTGATGCTGGGTTACACAAAGCTTCCCAGCTGCCAAGGATGCTGATATAGAGGCAAATGGGAAGGATGGGAGAGCAGGGGAGCAGGAACATCCACCATCTGTCCGGAGGACACAGTATGGTTCTCCTTCCCCCTCAGGCACAACTGGGAGTAGCAGCTCACCAGGGCTCCAGTAAGCAATTTGTATGAGGTGGAAATCTGGAGTTAGGTAACCGAATATTGCAGAATATATTTTTCTCTCCTGGTAGAGTACAATTAGGAAGCTATGTTGGAATAACACTAATGGGAGGGTGAGGGTGTTTAAGCCTTCACCGTCTTAATGTCTGAACTGTACGTGGTTATCTTTTTATTTCCTTTCAGATTGTTTCTAGTGCACTTTACAAAGTATATAAACTATGTGCAGATGCCTTCAAATTGAAAGTTAGCCAAACCGTGTCAGGCATGCTGCTGAGCAGGGAGAGGTGACGCCTCGGCCTACCAGGCAGAGCTCCGGTTCTTACTGACGTGCTGTGGAATGTTCGCTGCCCGCGTGGAGCAGGCAGATAGCCTTACTTAATTGCATCTCTGCTGAAGGCTCTTGCAAGATGTGTTATGCTCCATTTATCCCTTTCAGGAGACAGCCCTGAAAAACAGGAATTTATATTTCTGTTACTTGACATTTTGCATAACGCAGCAGGACAGGAGCAGGTATGGCCTGGAATTCGAGTAGGCACTGCTAAGCATGACTCCAACATGAAATGTACAACTTAGAGTACAAAAAATAAGCTGGTGCACAATAGCTACAGCTCCCAGACACTGTGGTTGCAAATGGGCTCAGACACGGTGTGCTGGTCCCCACAGCAGCTACTGGCCCTGGGGCAAATATCGCCCAGGTGTGGCACACTCCTGCGGCCTCCAGCAGGCTTCCTTTTCATCCCATGGCCCCTCAGATGGATACTGCTGCTGCTCTGCAGGAAAACAAACCAGTAGCACATTTATTTGCCTGCTGTCAGTCTCCTGCCAGCTCCCAGTGCACAAGGGGATGCGGGATGGTGGGCCCACACCAGCATATCCATACTGCAGGACACATTTGGGCCTGTAATGACCACATCTCAAGCCTTCCTCTTATTTCTTTTGAGTCTTGGGGATTTTTTTTCTTTTTTTTTATTCTTTCTTTCCTTTCTTTTTTCTTTTCTGCCTTCTATAGAGCTTATACAACAGGTGTAGCTAAGTGTGTGAATTTAGATGTAGACTATGGGCAAATTTGAGCCTTAATCCACACAAAAGAGGCACTAAAGAGATAGGTGAGAAACACAGAGCTCCACTGTTGCAAGCTCTAAGGAGATAAAGAGATTGAGAAAATCCCCTAAGAAATTCCGTCAGGATCCTGACTGTCAGAAAGCAGACAGCAGCATCTCTGCATTGCACTGAAGATAAATCCTTTACCAGTTATCAGTACTTTAAACACAAGTACAGGGTAGTGTACTGCCAGGCTGAAAATATACTAAATTTTAATCCAACCACCGATTTTCCCATGTACCAGATGATTATGGCCTTTCCATCTGAAGAGTGTAGTAACTCCACAGTATAGCTATACTACTGCTGTTACAGCATGAGAAACCCACACCAGACCACTCTGTTCCTCTGAATTAAACAAGAGCAATGGTAAAGACAATCAGCTTTTCTTTTTCTATTAATTTATTATGTGTCATAGCTCCTTGCAGAAACTGCCAGGGTTCTTCTTATCAGTCTCATCACAGAATCACAGAATGGTTTGGGTTGGAAGGGACCTTAAAGACCATCTAGATCCAACCTCCCTGCCATGAGCAGGGACACCCTCCACAAGAGCAGGGTGCCCAAAGTTCCATCCAACCTGGCCTTGAACACTGCGAGGGAGGGGGCTTCCCCAGCCTCTCTGGGCAGCCTGTTCCTATGCCTCACCAGACTCACAGTGAAGCATTTCTCTCCAATATCTAATCCAAACCTACTCTTTTTGAGTTTAAAGCCATTACCCCTTGTCCTGTCAGTGTACTCCCTGATAAACAGTCCCTCTCCTTCTTTCCTGTAGGCCCCTTCAGTTACTGGAAGGCTGCAATAAGATCTCCTTGGAGCCTTCTCTTCTCCAGGCTGAAGCAGCCCAACTCTCTCAGCCTGTCTTCATAGGAGAGGTGCTCCAGCCCTCTGATCATCTTCATGGCCCTCCTCTGGACTTGCTGCAACAGCTCAATATCTTTCTTCTTCTGGAGACCCCAGAGCTGGATGCAGTACTACAGACGGGGTCTCACCAAAACAGAGTAGAGGGGTAGAATCACCTCCCTTGACCTGCTGGTTATGCTGATTTTGATGTAGCCCAGGGTATGATTGACTTTCTGGGCTGCAAGCACGCATTGACAGCTCATGTTGAGCTTTATATCAACCAATACCCCCAAGTCCTTCACCTCAGGGCTGCTCTCAATCCATGCTCTGCCCAGCGTGTAGTTGTGCTTGGCATCTCCCCAAACCATGTGCAGGATCTTGTATTTGGCCTTGTTGAAAACGCCTTCTAGATTGCTTGTAATTAGACATGTAAAATAAGTTTCTCATTTCACGGGGCGTTACATGATTACTTGTAAACTTGCTTACTGATACCAGAGGTAAATCTAACTAGAAACAATAAACTGATGCTACAAACAATAAACTGCTGTGTTATAAACAGGATTCCTTAAATAGCTGTGTAAAATCTGTCTGTGGATTGTCTTTCTTTCCATGCAGTTTGTATAAAACAAGTAGACTTTTAACAGAACTTGACTGGAACACATACTGCCTTTGGAAAAACTTGTCATTTTTGTGCTGGGTCAGCAGCACATTTTAATTTCGTATGTTAATTGTTACCAGAGATATAATAAACTTATGTGATGTAACAATTGGGGGTTTTTATCTAAATGACTGTATCTGTTTCTTTTAATAGAGAGAAATTCTAGAACAGCAGCAGCAGGAGAGATATGACACAAGTTTTCATAGTATGTGCATGTTCTGTGATCAAGAATTCACAGGAAACAGGTTTGCTTATTGACTTGTTTGCTTTTGGTTTATTTTTTCATATTTGCTCAGTCTTTGTTTATGGATTTAATGGTAGGACTCGGAAGACAAAATTAATTTTAAGGTATAGCTTAAGTATTTCTTTCATCTGAGTACCATTTTTAAATAGACCCCATCCCACCTCTCAATCCTTTACTTATTCCAGTACTATTTATATTATTCAGTAAGCTGGATTTGGGAGCTGTATCATTTTAAATAGAGATTGTTTTCCAGCAGTTGTTCTAGTGGCAATGAGAGCTGCTTAAGCCAGTATGGCTGTTAAAAAAAAAATCTACAGTTCTCCTGTTTAAACCTCACCAATGAGGATGAAAAAGAAAGCAGGAAAATTAAAGTGAAAATGGAGTGGAAAAAAAGTGAGTATCAGTCAAATGTGAGCATGAATTGAAGAGCCTTGTTCCAGTGAAAATTTGCTTAACGCAATATTATCCATTTCAGCTGGAGAGAGTGAATTATCCCTGAATGTCTCTTTGCATGAACAGTTCTGCTAGTCTGGAAAGGTAGAGGAACCTGGGGTCATGTCCCTGCAGGTCATCCCAATGTTATCAGAGTGTCCTATTTACTGCCTGATGTAATGAAGTTCACGTTGTTAAACTCCCAAAAACTTCAACCTCTGCTTACTCTTGGGTCTCACAGAATGCGTGATTTGGAAATTTTGCTTAGACTGTAGTAAAAGCAAGCTCAGCAGTGATAACACCTGGATGTGTTTTTAGTCCCCAAATGTAGAAATTAAGGCAGATAGAGTTGTTAGGCACCTAAGGAATTGACCAGTATACCTCCATTAGAAAAATAACTTATGTAAACACCCACTAGGTTAGTTGTTCATGTGTATTTTTGAGTGCTGTTTGTATTGCTACTGCAGCGTGAAGCAATATTGATACAAAAGCTTATCACACTCAAGAATTTCTGCTTTGTTAACTGGCACAGAGAAAACTGACAAATGGCTTTTCAGAATGTCCCTCAAGACGGTTGGTTGAAACATGTGACTTGCTTATTCAGGTTAACAAATGAGCCTCGCTAACAGTGAGGGTCAACATAAATTATGTTGTAGTTTTCATTCAAAGGATTATATTTCATGCATGTGGATTAAGCAGTTGAAATGTTGCTGAATGTTGAGCATTGAAAACTTCCTATTTCAGTAAAATTGCTTTTTTTCTTTTCTAGTGGTGGCAGCAACAGTATTATTTATTTAATGGTGTTTTTTATGCATTTTTAGAGCCATTCCAAGTCACTAATCGAATAATTCTCATTCGTATTCAAAAATATGTAATGTTCTTTTTGAATGTCTCTTGTAGATCTGACCTTCTCAATCATATGGCAAGAGAGCATGCTTTTAATATCGGGCTGCCGGATAACATTGTGAATTGCTATGAGTTTTTGGCTGTATTACAGGAGAAGCTCGACAAGTAAGTAGGTTTTTTGTTTGTTTGTTTTTAATGGACTCTAGGTCATACTTCTTTTAACCTTGGAAATAAGTTGGGTTAAAATTAATTCAGCATTCATGGTTAGTTAAGAAGAAACAAAGAGAGAATGTAAGTTTATTGTGAGTGGTCTTAGAAGGCTTTTTGTTGACTTACTGAAAGCTAATTCATAACAATTTGTAGTATGCATTTGCTGGAAAAATGGAGTCACACACAGTGCTTCAGTTGTTATGCATTGCACATTTTCTATTGACACCAATAGTAGCACGTCCCTTTTTCTCACAACAGTTAATGTTCTTGTTTCTCATCATAGCAATCTTTCTGCTAAACATCTCTTTAATCACTGAATAGAGAGTTTTTATGCCAATCTTCATTTGCTTCTCTGCGTATCGATAATGCAGTATGTTTGGTCTCTTCTTCTCTACTGCTTACAAGAGTACATCCCCGAGCAGAAGGGGACAGCCAGTGTATGTGCTGCCTCAGAAGCGTGTAAACCTGAGATGACTGAAGAAGTTAAAAATGAGAATTTGGGAGAAGAACTTGGGTAGCAAAGAGCAGCACTCTCTCAGCTAGTCTTTGGCCTGACAGTGAACGTGCAGTCACAATAGATCCAGGTTGACTTCTTCCAGAATTTAGGATGTATTAAGAACGCCATTTATGTTATCACTGGTGTTGCCTAATGCACTGAGTTACCTTGCTCACCAATAAATTGCAGCTTTACTGTTTGTTAGTAGGACCTGAGGGTTTTGTTTGGATGGATGTTTCTCAAACCCAGTCCTCTCTGTAGTTAATACTCATGCTGACATTCCTTCCAAAGTAGCGAAGTCCACTCTTCCTACTGCTGAGACCAGAGTTAATAGCTATGCTACTACAATGGTACCTCAAAATATTAAGAGAAAAATCTTGCTTCAGGCAAATGGCATGACTACATTGTGTATGCTGAGGAAAAGTATTAGAAACTCTTCCTGGCAATGCCTTTCATAAGTAGAGCAAATACTTTGCTGTTAGCATGTGGGGCAAAGCAGATATTAAAATTCATAGTTCTATTCTGCTCTGGGACCTACAATTCACTAACAAAGCAATATTTACATTTTGAAACTGCAAGCACAAGGAGAACTCAAAACTTCCTTACGAGTAAACCTAAGTGTTGCAACAGTTCTTGGAAGGCAAAAAGATATGGAGAATCCCGAATTACTGTGCCACACATGAGAGCTGAGGGGAATCTGGATGCTCCTTTGCTAAAGGAGTATGAGGATTTTCAGGGTGTATATTAATGGGTTTTGTGGGGGTAAATGCTTGAGTAAGAAAATAGTTGTCTTCATTCAATGTGCATATCTTAAACCCTGGGGAAATCACAGAAAGACCTGACCCAGACACTGTTAAAATTCCTTCTGACTGGACAATCAAGCATGCTTTCCTCTGTGAGTAAAGAAAGAAAAAAAAAAAAAAAAAGTGATAATTTAAATTCAAAGCCATTGCATTTTTTAAATACCCATTGTTTGTGTGTCTTAAATTGCTATTGTTTTCCTCTTCCATCATTTTTTTGCCTGCCAGCCAGCATCACCAATTAAAACATAATGCCACAGTTACAAAGTTTTTATTTCATGCAAAATTGTTTTTGAGGAGTTTCACCATCCTTCTGCAAAGATAATTCTTCAAACAGCCCAAGAAACCATCTCTATCTTGGTAGGATGTGTAAGCCTCTCATTTATAAGATAAATATTTTAGCACCCTGGCTAACTAGAGGCTCAAGACTTACAGCCATTAAACAGGGATGTTCCTCTAAGCTCGGGGCTCTGCTATGTCTGCCAAAAAAATGACTGTCATCTGTTTCAGGCAGAATTGCCCATTTAGACTGAAATTTAGATTACTGTCCTCATAATGCACTGTCTTAGTCAAGAGACTTGACTTAATGCTTTACCTTCAGGTGTCAACTGATACTACAGCATAGAGAACAATTATTTTATCACGTTTGTAATGAAGAATTTTAAATAGTGCATATACTTCTTTTGTTTGAATTGCTCTGGAAGACATAATGTGGTAAAATTCTCATTTGTTAATGCCTCTGTATGTTTGTGTATATATATATAAAACAAATCTGTATATTTGTACATATGTCTGTACATATATGTATGTACCTCTATATGTGTGTGTATATGCATGTGTACATGAAGTTAATTCCTAAGTTTGATTTCTCAGAATTTTCAAAACCCACTGATCACCCCAGTAAAATTTCATGTGAGTTAGAAGTATAAAACTTCCTGTTCAGCTAATTTAAATTGTTTTTAAAGATGAGTAGCACATTCCGAGTTCAGTTTTTTTCACATAAAATTACAAGAAAACAGCTAGTGATGGATTGGATGCTAGCACAGTGCATGCTGAGTTAGGACTTCACATGATGATGAATCAGCGGCCCTCTTGTGAACTTGGTAGGACAATTCTGAGTAATCAGACTTTTCTCCCACTTTGCATATGAGGCAAACAATAAATTTGCTTATTTCCATTTTCATTTTATGTCATTTTTGTTATCTCTGTGTTTGATTGACTACTTTGTTCTAAGATGGCCTTGCACTTATTTTCAAATAAACCTTAATTTAGCTTGCTCTCACATGCTTAGGATTAATCTCACTGTATATATTTCCAGCTAATTTAAGAATATTTTCTTGTACTATTTTCATTTTAACATGTTGGCCTGTTTACTTTTTTATCTTAGTTTGCAGTGTTTATACTGTGAAAAAGTCTTCAGAGACAAAAACACACTTAAAGATCACATGAGAAAGAAGCAGCATCGCAGAATCAATGCCAAAAACAAAGAATATGACAAATTCTATATCATCAATTATTTGGTAAGTGGCTCTATGAATAAGTAGTAATTTGACTGAAAAGATACAGACAATATCTTGTTAAAAGTGAGTAATTCCAAACCAGCAATTAGTAAAAAGGTCAGAAATCAAGTGAAGGACTCTTAAAAAAAATATGCTTATTTGTGTTATGGTATTCTGGATAATTGTTAAACTAAGAAACAGTAAACATTTGTTGCTGAGAATTGATTTTGAGAGATGCAAGAATGCAGCTTGAAAAGATGCTAGTCATCATGTCATTAGTGCTCAGTCTCTGCCTTAATAACCAAAAAGGAAAATGAGATAGAGTAACAAAGTAAATGGAAGTCTAACTTGAATGCAATTGGCTTTGAGCTTGTTTTCTACAAACCTTAAGTTTGAAGTGTTCTTCAGAGTATAAATTAAACACAAAGAGGAGGAAAATTTAAGATACATAGATTAAAAAAAAACCAAACCCAAGTGTTTATTTTTAGCCTACAGGTAGGTGTATGTTGCTAGGTATTAATATTTTTTAGCTCAGACCTTTGAGAGTGTGTATGCATGTGTCTGTAACAGATTTTTACTTGCTGTCTTCAACTCGTGAATACAGGAGCTGTTTCAAAAGCTGCTACATTCTCTGCCAGAAATAACTGCATTTCACCTGAACTAGTCTTTGTACCTTCTACATGTGTTAATATCCAGGTTATAAATAAGCATCCTTGACTGTTTTACCTCCTCTTTCCCTTTAATTTATCTCCCTGGGTTTTACTCTCATACAAAGAACTAAAAGTTGTATGTTTAACACTCTGCCAAGACCCTTCTACTCAAGATGGAGTGAATTCCCTCTGTGAGCCTCTATACTTTCCTCCCAAAGATCTGAGGGATAGATTTTCTTTTCTAGATAGTCAAATACCACTGCTTTTAAAACTTGCTGCACAGCAGGGGGAAAAGTTGTGAAGTTCTGCAGGGTAGATGTGCTCAGTTTCCCAACAAAATGGAATGTCCACTTCTTCCCTGCAAGACTTGAATTTAATGTTGTAATTGTTTTAAGTGATTTTACTAGTTCTGTTCTTCTCTGATAGTCCTGCAGGTAATCCTGTATTTTTGGAACTTGGCATCTTCTTTAAATTACGTTATCTTTCTCATTTGCCTTTGTTGTTCAGATTTGAATCTGTCCCACCTTTGATCAGGAAATTGAGCTGGGTCACAGAATCACAGACCGATAGGGGCTGGGAGGGACATCTTGGAGATCATCTAGTCCAACCCCTGGTAAACCCAGAGCAGGTTGCACAGCATCATGTCCAGGTGGTTTTAGAATATCTCCAAAGAAGGAGACTCCACACCCTCTCTGGGCAGCCTATTCCAGTGCTCTGTCACCCTCACAGTTAAGAAGTTTTACCTTATATTGAGATAGAACTTCCTGTGTTCCAGTCTGTGACCATTGCCCAATGTCCTGTCCCTGGGAACCACTGATGAGTGACTGGCCCCATCCTCTTGACACAGACCCTTTAGACAGTTACAAGTGCTGATGAGATCCCCTCTCAGTCTTCTCCCAGCTCAACAGACCCAGCTCTCTCAGCCTTTCCTCACACGAGAGATGGTCCAGTTCCCTCATCATCCTCATAGCCCTCTGAGGATGGTAAATATAATTCCAGTAAGATAAGTCAAACTGCCAAAATGTTTAAAACTGAGCAAGGGGGTCTACCTGTGCAAGGTTTTTACTGGTGTGCTGCCAGCACTTCTTCTGGGACATACTTTAAGTGATCACAGCTCTTTGGCTCTATATGCTCTGATACAGCCGTGTTTTCTTTCCACTCATTTTCAGTTGTCCTTCACTATGTTCTACCCAGTGGATTGTTTCTACTCAGTCTTTCTGATCCCTCAAGCTGTAGCCATATCAGAACATCTGACACTTCTTCTTTTGAAGAAATGATTTTTTTTTTTTTGCATAAAGGATTAAAACCAGATTAAAAACTCTGTCTTCAACACTTAAAAATACTTTGCTGTTAACTGTGTATTTGCACACTGATGTTGTGTGAGATTAAATGTTTCACTAACGTGAAATTTTTAGGGTAGCTCCTATGTAGGAGAAAGTGTTTGCTTTCAAAATAGCCTTTGGGAAAGCCTTAATTTTTGCACAGAGGAGAAGAAGATGAAAGTGAGACACTTTAACTTGTTCACTGGAAGTTCAGTAGATTGGCCTTTACATGTAAGGAGAAATAACATTATTCTCTGCTGTACATATATAACCCACAGAGATTATATTAATGTGATAGGATTTTTTTTGAGCTGAGTCTATATTGAGTGAATTCTGAATGTTATACAAGGTCTCCTTTCTGTAATGTCTTGATGTACTGATTTTGCTTCCTTTCCCTCACACTTCACAATTAATTAGAGGATTTTTATTTGGTTTTAATGTGTATTAGCAAGCTTTGCTGACTTCTCAGTGAGTGTTAAAGAGCTGTGCTTTGCATTGCTGTAAATGATATGGGGAATTACGCAATTTCCCGGGCACAGACATGGATTAGTTATCTTATCTGAAATGACAGATATATTGCTTCAAAATTTACTACTGAATTCATCCTGACCTAAAGATGCAGACATACAATTTACCTATTTTTTGTATGTTTTCACAGAAAAGTTTGAATTTTGAGAATGTAACAAAGATCTTTCTATATGCCAGCTGGATCAAGTTTGTTTTCGTCAAAGACTGTAAGACCAAGTAGGTCACTAATGATAGACATCAATATTATTAATGCTTTATCCACTTTACTGTTAGGATGTGCACAATAAAACTTTTCTATCAGCAACTTGATCTTAACCTATTTAAATGGATAGTTGTTTTGTACAGCCATCTTACAGTCATTACTGTCCTTCTTAAAATATTCCACTATATATTATCTTCACCAAGCACTGCGTAAGTCTTATTAAGCTGGAACTGGCAGTTTCCTTTATTTTGTAGCTTTTGTACTGGGAGATTTTAAGGGCTTTTTGTTCAGATGTCCTGAGAACGTCTGCTGAATTGCCTCATGATCTTCTGGCCAGTTCTTACTTGTGTTTTTATGCTGATGGCAGGGCTCCCATTGATTTCATTTAGAGCAATAGGCTTGCCTGCTGCCTTCTCTCCCCTCCATTCTGCTTTTGGCTTCACTTGTGTTTCAGTGCAGTTTTCAGAATCTGTTTTCATAAGTTACTTTTTATGTCTGTGTGTTGGTAATTCCCTTCTATAAATTTCCAATTTGGCACATCAGTGAGTAATAGAAGTGCAAATTCCTTTGTAAATATTTTAGTGTTCTGAGACTTTCTTTGCCTTGTCGTGACCTACAAGCTGCTTTGATTTGTCTACCCCCGTGTTAGTGCCATGTTCTGCTGTTTGCTGGTTAGTATTAAGGTAAGAGTATTACATGTGAGCTTTAGTAGGTGTGGGAGCTTTTTGTGTCAAATGTATGTAAAATAGATTTCTTTCACAAGCAAGTATCAAAAGTTTATTACTTGATAATTACATTAAATTAGAGTGGGAGTTTTGCAATTATGCAGATGACTTGAAAGGCAGTGGGGTCACTTCCCAGTGGATTTGGAAGATTTTGTCAGTATAGCGTAAGTATGGAAGATGATACCAATCCAATCTGGAAAGGCTTGAAGTGTAAATTGAAAAAAACCAACTGATAGTACAAGGTGAAGAACGGAACAACAATGCATCCAAGATACATATGTAGGTTACCTTATTTTTCCTTTCTCCAAAAAAACCCTTCCAATCTAGCTTTATTGTTTCTGTGCCTGTCTTAGCCTGTGGCCCCGTGACTCACCTTGCACAAGGAGACAAGTAAAAATGGAGAGGGAAGACCTTTTTAGTCTGTGGTGCCTGCTGAAGGCTGTGAAAGAGCAGAAGACGGTCTTAAAACTCTTACTCCCCACCCAAGGAACAGAGGCAGATCCAGACTGACAGGGCATTTCTGTGTTCACCTGGTTGTTACCAGCAGCGCTCTAAGTACAGAGTATGCTTTGCAGTAAGCACAGCTATTTATTTTCACATTGGCTAATGGCACGTATCTGTATTAATGTAACATTGCTATAATGAATGTGCTTATGACAGAGCTAGACAGCTGAAAATGGTACCTGTTTCTTCCTAGAAAAGTTGTTTCATACAGCCTTTACTTTTCCTTAAAAAAATGTTTTCTCCTTACTGCCAAGCCCTAAATTATGGTTATTATCTGTGGGTGGCCGGGGGGGATGTTTTGTTATGGGGGTTACTGTTTCTGTTTAGCCTGTTTTGATTTAAGCAGGTTATATTTTGTAAAATAGTGAAGGAAAAACCTTTATCAGCTGATGATAGTTAAAGACTTAATACAGTCCCCCAAAGTGGGGGAACACTTCATATTAAAATTCATCCAATGTCTGTTAACTAATGTTGAGGTAAGACTGTATCTTCTATGTGATAAAGCATCTCCAAGTTCACAGAATCACAGAATCGTAGGGGTTGGAAGGGACCTCAAGAGATCATCAGGTCCAACCCCCCTGCCAAAGCAGCTCCCTAGCACATATTGCACAGATAGGCATCCAGACGAGTCTTGAATATCTCCAGAGAAGGAGACTCCACCACCTCCCTGGGCAGCCTGTCCCAGGGCTCTGTCACCCTCACTGTGTAAAAGTTCTTCCGCATGTTGGTGCAGAACTTCCTGTGCTCCAACTTGAGGCCATTGCTCCTTGTCCTGTCTCCACAGACCACTGAAAAGGGGCTGGCCATTTCCTCCTGCATCCCATACTTAAGATATTTATAAACATTAATTAGGTCCTCCCTCAGTCTTCTTTTCTCCAGGCTGAACAGTCCCAGCTCACTCAGCCTTTCCTCATAGGGGAGATGCTCCAGGCCCTTAATCATCTTTGTAGCCCTTCTCTGGACTCTCTCCAGGAGATCCTGTCTTTTTTATACCAGGGAGCCCAGAACTGGACACAATACTCCAGGTGGGGCCTGACCAGGGCAGAGTAGAGGGGGAGGATACAATACAAAATAAGCAATACAAAACAAGTCAGGTAATCGCAGTAAGGCAGGTGAGAAGGGTGGGAGGAAATTTGCAGGGGAAAGCAGCATCTCTTTGGAGCTTCTGAGCTCCACAGACCTGGGAACTACATTTGCATGTAGTTCAGTAACTGCTCTTTTGGGAAAACTGCTTGAGATACCAGCTGCTGCTTCTAGTTTTTCCCATCTCAGCACTTCTCGAGTTGGGGTGTGTTGCTTCAGTGAAGCACGTAGACCTTCTCCCTGTAGAACCCTTAAAACTGCACTCAACTTGAGAAGATAAATTGTCTCTGAGTCAGTTAATCTCTGTGCATTTAGACTTCATTTTGGAAGAGAAAATCAAACCACACACATTGGCTTGCTCTCCTTACTTTTCTATAGGATTCCCCCTCTCTGTGAGGTACACAAGAAGTATTTTTTAAAAAATAGTTGGTTTTCCATGGATATAGAGCAAGACCTGCAGATTTTTTAATTATGTGTTTTCTACTGTTTGAACAATTAACAATGTCAAGTCTAGTTTTTCCTCTGATAAGAATTTCTTGGGAGTCTCTTGAGATGATTACTGGGAGCTTTTGCATCTTGGATGAAAGAGCAAGGGAAGGTGAATACTTAACTAAGGCACCCTTGGTCCCAGATGCCCATCAAGCTGTACAATTGAAAAACATGTTTTTAAAAAAAACCCATTTTTTATAAAATGGAAGACCTTAAGGAATGTTTCAACGAGCCCTTTCCCACCCAAGTGCTCAGCTTCTGTCTCTCAGCACTTTCACCAGTGTCCCTGCTTATCCATTCACAATGCAGTCTTCTAGTGGTGCAAGACCTGATAAGCTTTTTCCTTTTCCTTGTTTTTTTTCTCCTCTGAATATAAATAGATGAGGGAAACAGAGACCTCTTACAAGATCCTGCTCTGCCTTCTTTGCAGAAACACCATAAGGAAACAGCAACAATAACAAGCTTGTGCATGGTTTTCTACTCTCACCTTTAATTAAAAGGTGAAGCTTAAGGCTAGCTGCCCTTTTGAACATCCTTCTTCATGCACATACACTTCCAGCTCATAAGGGGAAAAATTGTGAGCATTCATTTTCATTTTGCAGTGGTTTTGAGCTGCTATCCTCTCATTAAGGTGTTAACATTAGCAGCCATAGGAAACTAGCGTGCAGCTGGGAGAACATGTGGTAAGAGGTGTTAATGGCTTCATGTTATCTCACAGTAATGGTGACATTAATGAGTCTCCCCTGTAACTCAGAGAGTTTACACACTACCAGGTAGCATCACTGAATTAATTACTGGATTTTCATTCTGTAATATATGATGACATTATGTTTAGAGCTGTCTAGAGACATTTGTTTATCATTTACCTGATAGACACTAACAGCTTTGAAAATTCTCATTAAATTGTTAAATGATGGATATCTTTTCCTTCTTTTTCCAAACAACCATAAAGGCAACAATAACACTTGTTACTAAGGATGTTATTAAATATATTTATCAGAAGGAATATTGGAAAGAAATAAACAAAAGGATGGTCTTTTTATTGGTTGCCTTTTTTAATGGAGACGAGATTGTCAACTGTGATCTTTGTGAATCCTTTACAACTGTCAGAAGTACGAGTTCAAAAATACTATTTTGATGACTGGCTAGTTTCCTGTGGCTTATTTTTAAAGTCAGGAGGAATCAGAGGAAAGAAAAACACTAGCTAAAGATCACTGCTGGTATTTCAGTAGAGGGCTTCAGCTTTTTATTGCCTGTTATTTATATCACAGCTGTGCTGAGAGCGCTTGCCTTTGTGCTGAACGCTGCACAAATACGTTGGGATATACTTTGAGCTGCAGGTCTTTAAGATATAAATAAACAACACAAAAGGTAAAAGGAGGAACAGAAGACCATGAATAGATGTGCTTACATTCATATCCAAGAAGAGAATGGAAGAGAAACTGGAGTGTAGCACAGAGATCTCTGCCCTGGCTCACGGTGCCAGTCTGGAGTACTCCAGCTGGGTTTACACCGTGTGTTTTTACTGACATAACCTTGCTCAAGGAACGAGCGCTGACGGGTGCAGCTCTGCCAACGACAGTCTCAGGTGTGTTAGCTGCGCTGTTGAAGCAGCATATGCTGCATGAAGAGCAAGGTAGGCAGATTGGATTGAGCAAGTGTGATGGCAAACTTGAGACAGTGATAATACACCCACCTCGGGGACTTCTCGGTAGTGTTGCAACACTCTGCTTTTACACGGAGCTCAGATGCGCTTCTCAAGGGCTCTGTGCCAAATCAACTTCTTCCCAGACATAGAGGGGACAAGGCCCCATTAAAAGAAAATCCAAAATTTTATATATTAAAATAAATTTTAAAAATTTAAAATATAAAATTTAAAACTTTATCTTTTAAAAATTATTACTAAAGCATTGTTGCATGACTGCCTTTAACTCAGAGCAGTACCAAAGGGATCCAAAATAAGATGCTGATTGTGACTTCCCAGATGGTCATTCAGTTAGTATATAAAAATATGATGTGAATAAGGAAATTTTTTCTTTTCTTTTTTCTCCCCAGGAATTTGGAAAATCTTGGGAAGAAGTGCAATCAGAGGATGACCGGGAATTGCTAGATAACCCAGAAGAGTAAGACTTACTTATGTGCCCATTGTAAAGACTTGCAAGACCATTATTGTTGAAAGTAGTTAAGGAAAAATGCTGTGCATAATTTGTACACAGTTAAAATTCATTTAAGCCAGTCAAATCAATTCCAAATTGTTCTCATCAAAGACCGTTCTCTACAGCAAGGGCTATAAATTTCATATTTCAACCACAAGCCAATTTTTGTCTGTGTGTAGCTCAAACAAAAGCCTTGTGGGTTTGTAATGATATAGGCAAAACAGTTTCTACTTTTGTAGTAAAAAATGTTTGAATTACTTTTGTTCTAATGTAAAAATCAAGAGTAAGCAGGGATTAATTTGTGGTCCCTGACCTTCCTGGTTCTGTCAGTGACTTGAGCTTTATTTTACTTGGCTATATCTGACTGCAATAATACTGCTATCTCTGGGCAGTATTATGGATGTAAATAGATGTGTTGGTAAAGTATTCATTCTCTGTGTGTAGGTCTAGGTGTAGCATGAGTGGTTTTTTCAGGAATAATAATATTTGATAAGTAAGTAACACTTAGAGTGAACTCTGCCTGATGATGATGTCTTTGGCTTTGTGCATTGAAAGACTGAAAAGTATAAAAGAGTGTAAAAGACCTTATAAAAATAAACACTGAATGCAGTATTTGATGACTTGCCAAACTGAATAGAAACTGAAGTTAAGATTCTGTTTGTTAATGCAGGCAAATTGAAGTAGGACCTACTGCCTGTCTGCACAGGAATTACTCAGCAGGAACTGCTCAGTTAATCTTGAATTTCTAATCTTTTAGACTGTAAACCAGATTCTAATGATATATCCAGCTATAAATCCACTGTCTCTTTCACCCCTTTAAAGTAAAGTATTCCATTTCTGGTTTGCTGTGAGTACAGCATCTGAAGTGCCCTTTCAACAAAATGTCTCTCTTCCACAATTAAATTAATCTTTCTGATTCTTAAACACAAGAGACTGGTCTGACTGGGAAGAGCATCCTGTGTGTGCAGTTTGCCTGTTCTGTGAACAACAAGCGGACACCACAGAAAAACTGTATCTTCACATGCAGGTGGGACTTGTTTTAAATCTCAGTTCTTTCATTCATTTGGAACTAAAAAAGTAGGAATCTTCGTTAAGATCAAGTCAGCTGCTGCATCAGAATGCCCTTTTTAGGACAGAACTAAAGCGCTGTGTGCATTTCCAGTATCTGTTCTCTAAAATACACAGTGGAGTCAAGTTTTACAATGAGAGTGTGGCTAGCTGCTACTTGGGAGTGTATGGAAAGTAGAGAGGTAGCATCTTTAATATTACAATCATTTGATGATTTCACACATTTGATGGTTAGCATCTGTGTTTCAGCTTTAATAAACTATTTAATGGGACAGAATGTGAAAGTTTCTGATGGAACAAAACTTTTGGGGCTTTGTTTCATGTATTAGTGTTTCCATCTCTATATGCATATATCTGTGTCAGTCGATGAAAACCTGAGCTGGTTTTAACTGTGAACAGTAGAAGTAGTGGAAATATTTAATTCTTTCCCTTTTTTTTTTTTCCTTCCTCTAGAAATCACATGGATTTGACTTTCCTAAAATAAAGTCAGAGCATGGTGAGTAAGAGATGCTGTAATTGTCAGCATTTGTCACTAGTGTGGAGAAAACCACATCATAAGAATGCTGAAATACAAGCATATCAATTTGATTTATGTTCAAACATTTAAATTTTCCATTATGGAAACTCTTTCTGCCAGCTTACAAAAGAACACCAAGAATGCGTTATTTTTCCAGAACTGTTGTTCATGCCAAAGACATGTGCTGTTTTCTTCAAAACCATTGGATTATTTTGTAGAGTAGCTTCTACAAATATCTACTTTAGAAGTCCCTGGTCTGAATAATAATAATAATAACAATAGCCACAATAACAATAATAACTATAATAATAATCATAATCATAATCATAATAGGTAAGGCTTGCAACATAGAAGGCTGTACTGTAAGCTGTGTTTGGCCAACATTTGCTTCCTGCTGTAGAAGGTGTGCAATTATTCCATTCCTGCAATGTGTGCAATTATTCCATTAAAAGAAGGTCTCGTTCCCCTGCAGCTGGGAAAAAGCATTTGTTTGGTTGATTTGTTAAGTTCAGGCAGTGCTGGTTTTCAGTAAGCCCTTGTCAATCTTGATGCTTAATCCAAGAAAGCATTTGTAAATTAAGTCTCATGTTCCTCAAGTGCTTGTACACTACTGTCTCTCTCAGGTCTGAACTTTTATCAGCAAGTAAAGCTAGTGAACTTCATAAGAAGAGAAATCCATCATTGTCGTTGTTACAACTGCCAGGAGAAATTTCAGTCTAAAGGAGGATTGATAAATCATATGGAAGAGACCAAACACATTACCTTCCTGCCATCTAAGCCTACATGGGATCAACCACAGTAAGGGCACACGTGTTTCTTCCAGCATTTGTACTTTTACTTGATAATATCTGTAAAGGGGTACGTTGAAATTTCTGGGTTTTACCAGTGCCAGAGTGCCCTGAGCTCCCCAGCCCTACTGTCCCAGATAAAATAATAGGTGGTCTGAAAACTAGTCAGAATATAAATCCCTGTACTGTCTGAAGCTAAGATGAACACGTGATGCTGCTCTTCTAGTGGCATCCAGAAGGCACTATGCCCACAAACTGTGTCTGCACTGTCAAGTTAGTATGCTAGAGAAATAATTTTTTGCAAAATTGCCCTTTGCCTGTATGTGCAGTTGTGCAGTGAACAGTGAAAGGCACATGAGGTGCGCTCAGGGCACTTTCCCTCCTGGTGGAGCCGACGTTGAATCCCTGCACCGGAGTGACATCTCCGATGCCCGGCTTGTAGGCACGAAATTTTCCCAGCACTTAGCTCTCTACTCAGGTGCAGATCATGGCTGAGATGGGCATCTGGCACGTACTTCATTGCTAGTAAAGATATGCTCTGGATATACAGTTCTAATATAAATACATCCATAACATCTGTCTAACTTCAGGCATCAAAAGAAGCTGGTTTACCCTTAGTTTCCTCCATAGCAAATAGAAAGTGTAACATAACACTGATTCAGCTTGTAAGTAGGCTGAACAGGTCTGGGGGTGATGCCATTGCTGGTAAAGCACATGGAGTGGTTGTACCTCAAACAGGTCAGCATTTGTTGTGAGGCAAATCTGGATCTGTGACCTCAGCTGTGACAGCACACAGGTGAAGAAATAGGGGGAAGGACTTGTCTGTTGCCAGCTCTTCTGTGTGACTCTTCTAAGATGCACATGCTGGTTGATCTCTTGGGTGTGCTGTTACTGTCATTCCAGACAACCAGACTTTCTCCTTTTTCCTTTTTTAAAATCTAATCTAATAAAATGTGCTCAACCTCTTTCAAAGAAAATGCATGACTATCTAGTAATTATGTCTCCTTGCTTTCAGGTATTATTTTCCTACCTATGAAAATGACACACTCCTGTGTACGCTGTCAGACAGTGAAGATCTGATAACTGAGGATCAAAGCGACGATGTCCCAGTTGTTAGTGAAGATATATCCAGTCTAAAAGCTCTCAAACAAAGCAGTGTTTTAAACCAGCTCCTCTGTGAAGAGAGCAAGAGTCGGGAGAAACTTTGACCTTGAATTACACTTACTGACCTTTTTTGAGTGTTTCTTGTGCAAGACAAATAACCCATGTTCTTTCACTAATATTGTAGTACAGTTTGACTCATTGAAGTTATCACTGGGCAATTATTATATTAAAGAAAAATCAAGATAAATAAACTTTAAGTGTAAACTTTTTTGCTTTACCTTCCTTTAAATTCTATCTTTATTTTAAAATTAAATGCTGGCTTTTCTGCTTGGCCCTCCAAATACTTTTAGTACTGTTTACAAATAGGATTCTTCTTCTTTTTTTATATATATTTCTTTTTTCTGAATAAATCAGAGTTCTATTTAAAGGCCATCTTGTGAAAGGCACAGAGTGTTTTGATATATGAGCCAATGAGTGAATCTTCTGTGTCTTATTGCTGTTAGAGAGCATAGAGAAAAGAGCTTGAATGTAATTCTTGGTCTGTTACATAAAGCAAATTTTGCTATTTTTAACCTTAGACCTTCTTCAGAGTGAAAACAGAACTGTATATCTCTATTATTTGTCATCAGTATATATGCTATGTGGTGCCTGTTTTGAAAACTGTCTCAGAGACATCAGTAAAACTCTGCCTGGCCCATGGGCATCCGACTATGTGGAAAGCTGCCAGTCCAAAGCCCAAACAAGTGTAAGAACAATTGTAATCTTGGTTGCATCAGAGATCCAAAGAATTTAAAGTAGATTTCTTATATGGTCATGAACTGAGCTGCAAAAGAAATTATTTAGGAGTTTGCAGACACATAAATCCAAATTAAATCATGAAAATCTCAACTCAGCTTCCCACTGAAGTCACCATATTTCCTTTAATGCTGAACTTTAACGTTCCCAAAGTAACAGAAGGTCTTCAGCGTGTCCAGAAAGCACCTCAGGCTTGATAGGGCAAAGCAGCTCAGAGCATGGGTCCTGCTAGGATGATCAAAACCAGGTATGCCTGCCTCTCTCGTCTGAAATCTTAAGAAGTAGTTCCAGAGTTCAGGTTTGGCTTTCCATAATATGCATAATCACTTTCAAAAGTCACAGCACGTTCTTTTTTCTTCCTGAGGCCGGTGTTCAAGTACTTGCTCAAAGCATGGGCGTCTCAGCTCAGTGCCCTTCCCTGCCCGAGAAGATTCAAAGCCATAGCATCCCCTTTGCACGGCCCTCCTTACCTGAAATAGATTGCTGTCAGTAAGAGTTGTTGTTTGTCATTACAGAGTGATTGAGAATTACATCGCAATCCCTGGGAGCAGGGGCTAAAGTTCAGACCTTTACCTGTGTTCTGCTAAGCTCCCATATCCACCCTAATTCACCCTGCCATGTATTTGCATCAGTTTCTTTTAATTTGCACTGAAGGTGTTTTCTCCTGGCCTTACCCACCACCGACTAGCACTGCTCTTTTCATCCCCTTTCTTATTTTCTCTTGGACCCGAGTGCTCTGGAGATAAGTTGGAACAAGAGAATGCTGAAGGTGTACTGAAGAAGACAGATCAGCCACTTAACCGCACGCTGAAGCAGAGACAGAAGCAATATCTGGCTCTGTCAGGAGGAAATGGGATAGAAGAAAGTGCTTCAGCAGGTGCTGAGGATGCAGACAAAAGAAGGCAGGTGTAGCCATACATCTGCATTGGCTTTGATGTATAACAATTTAGGAGGAATGACCCCGATACTTTTGAACTGGAACATCTGACCATCTTAACTAAGCCACGGTCTGTACTTGCATTTGTAAATTCCTTAATTTCACACAGTAATTGCAATGGTTGTTGTTGTTTAGGGTTTTTTTCCCTCTTAAGTATTTTTCTTCCCCAAGCAGTTATTTTCTTCCTAAATTAGAAATTGATTCCAGTCTGCTTTTCAGTCAGATTCTTAACTGAGGTGGGAGGAAGAGTTGATGGGGTTTGATTCCAGCCTTTGCTTTTCAGTCAGACTCTTAGCTGAGGTGGGAGAAGAGTTGATGGGGTTTACATTAATGGTAAGTGTCTCTAGCAATCAAAAAAATCAGCAAGAGAACTACAGCTAAATCAGTAGCACATGAATGTGTTTTATGGCAAGCTCATCTCAGAAGAGGACATTAAGGGAAAGATAAAATTTTATTGATATATCGTAAAGTGGAATTGCAAAACGGTTCCTAATCATGAGGGATGTGATGCTGAGTCACTCGGATCCCTGCAAAACCAAATCAAGAATGTTAATATCAGCAATAGGGAATGACTGCTGTTCCTGGTTCTAACAGAAATTTGAAATAGCAATTTATCAATGCAGAATTAAGAGACTATTTTAAGAGAAAATGTATAAATAGCATGGATACGCTTTTGTGAGTAAAGAGGAACAGGTACTTAGGAAAAATTTATCGGCAGTATATAACTTCACCGAAAATAGAAGGATCACGAGGAGTCAGGCTGGGGTTGACCTTACTACTTCAAATATGAGCAGCAAGCAACAAAGTAGGTTTAAAGTCTCGGTAGGTTCACAGAGAGAGTTGGCTAGAGTTTCTAGAGGAAAAATTGAGCATCTTCATCTAACACAACAATGTTTCTAGTCAGTGTTTTGCTGTAACATCCTGTATTTGCCTGATGGCCACAGTTTTCCCCTGACATTCCTGTCCTCTAAAACAAAGCAAACATCAGTGTCTGTTTTAAAACTGGAGTTATATTTTTGTCACTGGTAGGGGACACAGTTATGACTGCGTACAGGGTATAGACTTAGCTTATGTTCTTCTAACAGAAGAGCATTTTTTGAAACATTACAACAAAAATAAGTGTTTCCAAAGTCCTGGAATGGACAGAGTAGGGGTGACAAAATGGTCAGGAGAAGGAGTGCTGTTAATTGGTATGAAAAGAGCTGCACTAGTTTTAAGTCCAGCACACATTTTGTACCATAGTATTTCCTCTTAGCCTAGATCCTGACTCCTTATGCACACTCACTTTGCTTTACCTAAAGCTGTCCCCTTGTTAAGAAGCACCCGGGTAAAAGGAGGAAAAGGGCTCGTGTCCTTGTGACCAGTAATTCCTCCTGCCCTTTTTAGAAATACCTTAATTATGTCCTTGATACTCCTCCACACACAATTTATCCTGACAATTCTGTGCAGACTTAATCTGATTTAACGAGTTAATGGTCTTTGACTTTCATTTAAGATGCTTGCTGCTTTCAGTTTCTGTATTACATTTGTCTGGCATGCTGTGAGAGAGCTGTCAGTGGCTGCTCTCGGCTGGCTAAATGGTAACCGATGTGTGAAACGCCGCAGTAACTCTGCAAAGTCTCTCTCCTACCGTCATCTCCCAGTGCCATCGCTGCTTCTGAATTCTGGCTAGAGCTCTGCAAGTGAGTGGGATGTTTGGTACACTAGTTCTCTTTCTCTCATTTTACTGAGTGGTTGACCTAAGTCTGACACAAGAAACTGAACTGTGAACAGAAGTTGCAGTGGTTTGACCCTGTCTGGAGGCCAGATGCCCACCAAAGCCGCTCTTCACTCCCCTTTTCAGCTGAAAAAGGGAGTAAATATATATTGAGAGGCTTAGGAGTAGAGATAAGGACAGGGAGAGATCATTCCACAATTAGCGTCACAGGCAAAACAGACTCAACATAGAATAAAGGAAAGAAAACTCTCTAATTTATTACACTACACTGCACACCCAGTGACACCAGAATTGGGTAATGAGAAGTGCAACCAGATCTTAGAGCACCTCCCCCCTCCCCTCCCTTCTTAGCAGACTTTACTTTAGTCATGATTTCGCTCCCTTCTCCCCCCATTGTGGCACAGGGAGGGGCAGGGACGGAGGGAATGGGGTTTCAGTCAGTTCCTCACAAGATGTTTTCCTTCTTGGCGGGGGGAAGCATTCCTCACACCCTTCCCCTGCTGCACTGTGGGGTCCCACCTATGGGAGACAGTCCTCCACAAGCTTCTCCATGAGTCCTTTCTGTCAGGGCATCAGCTCCTCACCAACTGCCTCAGCGTGGCTCCCTTCCATGGGGTGCCAACCTCAGGCCCAGACTGCTCCAGCCTGGTTTCCCCCCAGAGTCACATATGCCCCCAGCAAACCTGCTCTGCCATGGGTCGGTCTCTCCACGGGCTGCAGGTTTCGCTGCCAGGATCCTGCTCCAATGTGGGCTTCCCACAGGGTCACGGCGTACTTCAGGTGTCTCCACCCACTCCGACACGGGGTCTTCCACAGGCCGTAGGTGGTCTCTGCTCCCCATCATTATCCATGGGCTGCAAGGGAACAGCCTGCTTCACCATGGTTTCTCCATGGGCTGCCGGGGAATCTCTCTCTCTAGCACCTGGAGCACCTCACTTCCCCCTCACTTGTTCACTGACTTTGGTGTCTGCACAGCTTCTTACATCTTCTTACTCCCTTCTCTGGTGGCAAAAAGCAGCTGCTTGTGGTTTCTTTCTCTTAAATGCAATTCACAGAGGTGCTATGACTGTCACCGATTGGCTCAACCTTGGTCAATGGTGAGTCCGGCCTTGAGCCTGGCTGGTATCTACTCTGTCAGGCCTAGGGGAAGCTTCTGGCTGCTTCTTGCAGAAGCCACCCCTGCAGCTCCCCTCCTCCACCAGAAGCTTGCAATGTAAAATGGTAACAGAAGTACAGTCCCTTTCTTCCAAGGTAACGCGTCTACATGCTCAAATTCAGGTCCAGAGTGGACACTGGATGTAGTTCTCAGCAACATCTACCATCCACTGTCATGAAGCAGCAGCAATTTCAAAGCACAGTTTATATACTTTGTGCTGTATTAAATGGTCTTGCATTATTTGCCCTTTACTTACACGTATACAAAGGTGAAAGCAAATCAAAGGCCCCTGGAGACACGCTGTATTTCACAGAGGCAACAAGAAAAATACCTTGTTTTCCCCAGGACTGTTTGTTAAGTCATAATGCTTCCTGGGCCTTAGTTGCAATAGAATGACTGAAGTGTCTGGTCAAATTGTGCCCTTGTCTATCTCTGCCAGGTACATCAAACCTGGTTAGGTAATAACTGTCACATGGACCAGGTAATTTGTAACCCTGGGATCAATTACTGCTTCCATGTAGTAGTCATTAGAATCAGCTGCTGCAGAAATACTACAGGCAATGGTGGTTGTGTGAAGAACCCAATTCAAGTAAAACTAATTCCCTTTCTCCATGAGCACTGAGTTTGCTGTTCTCCCCAGTGCTTGGCATGGGGCTTTTTGATTGCTTTGGAAGCTTTCTGATACTTAATTTGACTTCTTCCACCAGTGAAAATTTTAGTTGCTTCTTGAACTTGATTTCACAGCTTTTCCCAGACTATTGCTCATGAAGACACAGATAAGGCAGCTATTCTAGAAATTACCATGTAGCCCCTCCTTTGAACTCA
The DNA here is from genome assembly GCA_020800305.1 of Porphyrio hochstetteri. Taxonomy (NCBI): domain Eukaryota; kingdom Metazoa; phylum Chordata; class Aves; order Gruiformes; family Rallidae; genus Porphyrio; species Porphyrio hochstetteri. The sequence continues at coordinate 40,095,176 of CM036905.1, forward strand.
TATTCGCTATTTTACATACCTGATAAATTCCCTCTCTCCATAGGAAGAGCAGGGAAATTTAGGATATTTACAACTAAAAAGAAATCAGTTGTCTTTGCATAAATTCAAATAGAAATAAAAGCATTTTTCTTCCACAAATGTTCCTCAGAACAAAGTTCTCTCCATCTGGTTTACCACCCTGAGACTGAGAAGCTGCTTGTGTGTAGATGACATGTGAGCCTAATGTCTAAGCTTCCACTGTAATCAATAAATGTAGCCTATGGATTCAGCTCACCCTAAAGCAAACATCTAGAACTTTGTTCAGTTCCTTGCCCACAGACGTCTGGTGTCACCCAAGATGCTTGAAAATACTGTGGTCTCCACCTGCTGCTTCAGTCTCTTTCAGTCTGCAATAACTATAATGGAAACTTGGGCCCCCTGCATCACATCTGTTCACCTACATCTGGACTCCTAAATTCAGTTACATTAATCTAGAGATGAATTCTACCCTATTATTATGGAATTTGTTTAATCTGAAGGTAGATATCTACATTGATCACATGGTTTGCCCCCTGAAATGAGAACGACCCTTGGTAGATACATCAGAAATACCTAAAACTAGTCATTTAGCTTCTGCTGCTCTGTTCTCACAGCAGCTTTGAGGACTGGAAGGCAATTGGTTACCTTCTGACACATATGGTCATGGGTTAAATTATAATCATGGTAGCACAGAAACCACTAAAAAAGTTATATACATGATATAACATGCATTATATATATGCTTCCCTGATCCAAGGAATCTCAATTATAATTTGCTGCTGAGTAGATGTTACAGAATCACAGAGGGTGGTGGTTGGAAGGGACCGCTGGAAATCATCTAGTCCAATCCCCCTGCTAAAGCAGGATCACCCAGAGCAAGTAGCACAGAAATGCATCCAGGCAGCTTTTGAATATCTCCAGGGAAGGAGGCTCCACAACCTCTCTGGGCAGCCTGTCCCAGTGCACTGGCACCCTCACAGCAAAGATGTTCTTCCTCATGGTTAGGTGAAACTTCCTATGCATATGTTAAATGAGAGTAGTCAAGAAGCTGGACAAGTTCTGCAGACAGATTGTGATGTCTTTGTTCTTCTTGCCCTGTGTTGTGTTTGTATTTTTGTCTGGGGAAACCCTCCTGAGAATGAACACGTGTGAAAAAGATGGCAAGCAGCATCCACAGACCACATCGAGGTATACAGCTAAAGCTTGACTATCCCACTCCTACCTTTCTAACCACATCCCAGGTTTTTCATCCAGATCTCAAATTTTTTTTTGCTTATAAGTACTTAGGGTCAAGAACTATATATTTTCATTTTCTTTTTTTTTTAATTATATTTTGAGCATTTTGCATGCATGGCTTAACCAGGTTGAGACCAGGAGGCCCCATTTCAATGCAAAGTAATGACATTGCAACGATACCCCCCAAAAAAAAAGATCTGTGGTTCACAGTGATTAATTTAACCTGGCTCTGGACATAAGTTATAACAGTCTTTGTACAAACTCATCACAGAAGAAAGCACTAGATAGCATTTAAAATGGCACGTATCCCTTCAGGGTGCAAAGGAGAATTTGTAGCTCTGCACAGAGCCAGGGCTGAAAAGACCCTGACAAAATGTGTGGCTTCCTCTGGCAGCTCACACCTCCCAGTACCGGTGTAAACCAAGAAACCAGAACACCACAACGACTTTGGTGTGAATCCAAAGTCGAGGGGCTGCTGGTAGGTGTGAAACCTAGGCCAGGTATTAGTCATGGCTAATTATTATTTTAAAATCTGTGGGCTAGTGGCTGTTTCTACAAGCTGTGTATCCAATGACACTGCAGAGAAAGTACAGGGAGTACAAGCAGCCTCATCACATCTCAAGAAGGAAAAACACAGAATCACAGAATCACAGAATCGTAGGGGTTGGAAGGGACCTCCAGAGATCATTGGGTCCAACCCCCCTGCCAAAGCAGCTCCCTAGCTCATATTGCACAGACAGGCGTCCAGGCGGGTCTTGAATATCTCCAGAGAAGGAGACTCCACCACCTCCCTGGGCAGCCTGTCCCAGGGCTCTGTCACCCTCACTGGGTAAAAGTTCTTCCGCATGTTGGTGCGGAACTTCCTGTGCTCCAATTTACAGCCATTGCCCCTTGTCCTGTCCCCACAGACTACTGAAAAGGGGCTGGCCATTTCCTCCTGCATCCCATACTTAAGATATTTATAAACATTAATTAGGCCCCCCTTAGTCTTCTTTTCTGCAGGCTGAACAGAACACATTGCTCTTTATCTGCACTCCCTGCTCCAGGGTGCCCACGCACAGCCAGACTCATACCGCTCCCGCTGTGTGTTTTTGGGGGTTACCCAGCTGGTGTCATTACTCAGGTAAGAGTTGTTCCACAAATCCTGCTCTTCCCTCTTAGCACCACAAGGAGCCCGGGAGGTGCCAGCAGCAGCTCTCCAGTATTACTGCCAAGCACCTGAACACTGATAAGCTGCAAACAAACTCCTCAAAACTCCAGACTCTGAGGGGGTTGCACAATGAGGTGGAAAAGGAAATAAAAGTAGGATGTAGGATGGTAAATGGATCTCTACATCAAAGGGCAACTGTGATTACTGTACATAATGCCACATCTTGCCCAGAAGATGGTAAAATTATGACCCAATGTGTTTCTGAAACCTTAAATTGTTGCTGTAATTTTGCTCTGACACAACCTGTGTACGTAGTTTCCCTATGGATGGGGCTCGTGATCAATCAGCAGGACTGACATTTAAATTTAAGATAAACATTATCAAGCACAGCACCACTTGGCCCCCTAGTCTAACCCCTCTCATGGTACCCGACCCTGTGACAACTGGACCCTCTAGACTAACTCACATCGCATAGGGATGTAGCAAAACCCCTCAGAATAATTCCAGGCAGACATTTGGTGTCACCTCCAGCCACATCTTCAGTGAGTATTAGGAGACACATCTTCTCCTCCCATGCTCTCTGGTAGTACCAGAACAGTACAGACAGAAACAATGTGCAGTTTGCAGGTTGCTCATTGGAGAGTCTGTCTTTGTGAGCTGCTTGCCACAGCTCTGCAGAGCTGAGCACTGCTTTAATCTTTAGGTGGTTTCAGCTTTAAACTTCCAATTGTGATGTGGTCAGTTTGGTGCATTCTGATGTGTATCTGGCTTCACACTCTTTACAGAAATATTGCTGTGAATCTTCACAAATATTTGACCAATTTTAATAAACCACCTGATATTTTTGTTTGAATCTAGGTGAAATAAAGGGCAAATAAGCAAGGATAGAGCTTAGCATTTGTGAAGAAGGGTCATGAATGTGTGACAACGCTGGCCTCGTATTTTTACAGTCACTTACCATGCATCTTTTAACAATCATTGTTACTTCCCTGTGCCTCAGTTTCCTAAGCAGCAAGATTGTGATTATATGATAATAACTACCAGGGATAAAAGGACATATTAGATGGGATTCCAATGTATGCATGCAACTTTTCTGCATTAGTCAGGTTTTCATATTTAAAATACTTAGTTTAAAGGGTGACAATCAAAAGAGTTACTCATTCAAGAAGAAACTTAATTTTGGGGGTACGTTCCTGTTTGGAAATGAAAGTTAAACATTTTGAAAATGACATCTTTTCAAAAGAAGGGATAACTTCTGAATCAGATTTTCAGAATATGTCTGAATATGCCACCACTTATGGTTTTTACGTAGAAAATTAATAATATGTAAAAGATCCCGTGCTTTCAGCCACATTACAGACCTTGCAAGCATTCAGTTGCATACAGAGGAAGACCAGTTTTCTGTAAGAAAAAGAATGCTGCATAACGTAGGGTAGCCATGGTCCAAACAGATGAGAGATGTTTATGCCAGTCTCCTCTAGCTGTAAAAGCTGTAAACCCACGAGTTTCCTGAGATTAAACAAAATGTGAAAAAATGTTGTGCAACCTTTAAGTAATTTAATTCTTCCTTTGCTTTGTAAGCACTCTCTGTGTAAAATCCTAGCTCTCTAAGAACTTGTGAAGTGCAGGCTTGATATTTTCCTCATGCAGTACACACAACGAGGTAGGTAAGATTGCTCAGGATTCCCTTAAGCTTGTGTTATTGCAGGTACCTTGCCTTTACTTCAGCGTAGGAAAGATTCCAAGTAAGACATGCCTTTTTTTCTCTGTTATACCTGAAATTTGGATGAGATTCTCTTCTTAAAAGTTACTGCAATGTTCCCTTTGTTCATATTCTCATCTTAACCAGAAGCCTGAGTTTGCTAACTTGTGTTGAGCCACTCAGACAAACAGGCTACGTTTCAGGTTAGCAATTTGCAATGAGACTGATCACCTAGTAATGCTGAGACTGTTTTTGTAGCCACAAAGTATGGAAAAAAAATATTCAAAAATCTTAGTGTCACATATTTTGTTTATCTTTTTCTTTTTTGTGGGGAGGAGTAGGTTTTGTTGTTTCTTTGTTTGCTTGGTTTTTTTCCACAGAAAACAACGAGGATCCCATATTCTTTAATAAAAGAGCCCCTGCTACCCTCTGTATAACCCTGGTTATACTTGGACTGTAAAAAAATCTTTCAGAGTGTTTCACCAGCTAGCTGATAACTGCTGCAGCAGTCACAGCATATGCTCAGTGACCCTCCACCCACTAAGTGTGGTGGAGAGGCAGGTGAAAGCAGCACCTCCAGCTCTCAGCAGGACGCCGGGATCCATGATGCAATGGAGAGGCATGGACCATTTCTCCATTGATGCTGGACTGTCCCCAGTGAGTTTTAAAGATCAAGGAGATGGAGTTCCTGCTGTTTCCTAGTAGACTCTGGTGGCACTGGGAAAGTTGTCTAATTGCCCCTAATGACTGAAACCAGTTCAATAGGATACCAGTCGATATCTAAAATGAATGTAAGCATCCTGCCAAGCAAGGATTTTAAGGATTTTCTGCTGTTTAATTTTGTTTCTATCTGAAAAAAGAATTCTTGAATCAGTTTGACAGTGGTTATCCACTAATTTTGGGGGGCCTTTGTGCTGGTTAAAAACAGTGCAGTCATAGACTCTGCCTTCTCTTGTTCACTCTCTTTGATTCCTGTTGTGGTTTTGCATTGCAAGCTTCTGGTGGAGGAGGGGAGCTGCAGGGGTGGCTTCTGCAAGAAGCAGCCAGAAGCTTCCCCTACGTCCTACAGAGTAGATACCAGCTGACTCAAGGCTGGACCCACCACTGACCAAAGCTGAGCCAACCAGCAATAGTCACAGCACCTCTGGGAATCACATTTAAGAGGAAAAAATGCAAGCAGCTGCTTTTTGCCACCAGAGAAGGGAGTGAGAAAATGTAAGAAACTGTGCAGGCACCAAGGTCAGTGAAGAGGGGGAGGAAGAATACACTGCAGGTGGCAGAGAGAGAGATTCACAGCAGCCCATGGAGAAATCCATGGTGACGCAGGCTGTTCCCCTGCAGCCCATAGAAGATTATGGGGAGCAGAGAACCCACACTGGACTGGGTGGAGAGATATGAAAGATGTTGTGGCCCCACATTGGAGCAAGCTCCTGATAGGACCTGTAGCCTGCGGAGAGAGAAAGAGACTCACGCCAGAGCAGGTTTGCTGCAGGGGACTTGTGAGTCCATGGGGGACCAGGCTGGAGCAGTCTGGGCCTGTGAGACTGAGAGACATTCTATGATTTATGACTGCACCCCATAGCAGTGACCCACGCTGGGGCAGCTGGTGAAGAGCTGAAGCCCCGAGGGAAAGGACTCACATTGGAGAAGTTCATGGAGGACTGGAGCAGGGGAAGAGTGTGGGGAATGCCCCTGCCCCCCACCCCTCCACCCCTCCTGCTAAGAAGGAAAACAACTCATGAGGAATTGATTGAAACCCCCATTCCCTGCTCCTCCCCGTGCCACAATGAGGGGAACAAGGGCACGAAATCCTGACTAAAGTGAACTCTGCTAAGAAGGGAGGGGTGGAGGGAGGTGCATTAACATCTCACTTCTCATTACCCGACTCTGGTGTCACTGGGTGTGCAGTGCAGTGTCATAAATTAGAGAGTTGTCTTTCCTTTATTCTGTGATGAGTCTGTTCTGCCCATGACACTGATTGCGGGATGATCTCTCCCTGTCCTTATCTCGACACCTAAACCTCTCGATATATAATTTCTCCCTTTTCCAGCTGAAAAGGGGACTGATAGAGCGGCTTTGGTGGGTGTCTGGCCTCCAGCCAGGGTCAAACGACCACAATTCTTCCTCCTTTCCTCTGCCACCATCCCTTCCATTACCACCAGTCACCTCACACTCTTCAGTAAGTTCTACCTTGCAGGCTCTCAGGAGTCATCTGCAGAATGAGCTCAGCCTCTGGTTCCACTCCCATGGGATGAAAGTCCAATAAGACTGTAGCAGCAGCTGAACGCTGACCTGAAAAGAAATAAAGAGCTTTGGGGCTAAGAGAAGGGAATCTGTAAAAATTATGCCCCCAATACTACCTTAAAATGAACAAGAAAATTGGATAATAAGCTGTGTGGAAATCACAGGAGGGACGTCAGACTCCTTCAGAACATCAGGTAGGAACTGACACTGACTTCCAGAGTGACAGCGATGCCTGGGAGGAAAACAATTTAGAAAGATGACAAGACCAGTACCAAACGTTTTCTATTAGAGTAAAAATATTAAGCTCAAAATATCAGGGCAACATTGGCCAAAAGTATTGCTGAGAAAACCAAAGCATCAGACTCTCATCTAAGTGGAAGCGGCAGTTGCAGATGATGGCACATAACTGAGTGAGGTATTATCTGGAAGGTAGACTAAATATTATTTGATGTAGCTAAGGGTTTAATAGAGCTTAGTACACATGCAGGGTGTCTCCCATGCAGTCAGGGCTTTGCAGAGGCAGGGAAAACTAGTAATCCCTGTTAGAGCTTGTTGGTGGGCTCTGGTCATGAAGCAAAAGGCAAGAACACATTTTCTGCATGGACATGGGATGATCCACGTGAAAATCAGTATTGACGTGATCTCTTGCAAGATGGCTTTTATAAATCAATAATGTACTAATCTATTGGACATATCAATATTTGAGCATAATATAAACAGATGACTGGTGTCATCTGTTGTGCAGGCTGTGAATTAATGTTCTGGTGGGTACAAAATAGTAAAGTCTCATTTCAAAGAACCGATTAGTATTCTGCCCTTTTAGTCACAAAGTTTTTATGTCTGCCTGTGAAAAGGCTGCACCCATACAAAAGATTGGATCTTTTCCTCCAAGTGTTTAGAGTGGTCACTGTTTGCTCTTCTATTTTGTATCAACTTTAACTCTTTGCCCCTCCAAATTTAGATAGCAATTGAAATGGCCTTAGCTGAGACGCGTGGTGATAATGCAGCCATCTGTTTAACAAGTGGTCCAATAAATCTCACTTTCTGTCTGTGACTTAAAATACCCCTTAGCTCCTTTCACACTATTGATTTATTAATGATTTTTAACTTATTTTATCTTTCTCTTACATTACATGGAAAATAGGATGCTTAGAGTCTGTAAGCTGAAATTTTAAAAAAGGCAAGCTCCATGCAATGGTACAGCTTGAGATGCAGGATTTCTAAAATGTGAAAGCCATGCTAATATATGCTTCCCCCTCCCACCCCCAGGTTAATCAGAAATCTTGCAAAAATCTGAAATAGATTATGTTTTTACTGATTTTTCTGAAGTCACACATGGGTTTTTTTCAGGAAAGGGAGACATTGGGAATACTTAGCAAATGAAAGTGTCACAAGGCATATTTACAAAGTCAGTGTAACCTGTTTACACTTGAATATGGAGGAATAGACAGAACAGCAGAGGTAGAACTTCACTGCCCTAATGAATCTGGACAGCCAAAAGAGTGTGAAAGCCCCCTGGCTCCTTCTGCCAGGACTATATTGTTTACATTCAACCTTCTCCACTTTGCAGCAGTGTACAGATTTTTATCCCAGCCTCAGCAGGTCACTTAGGGGGCTGCAGGCAGATGGTTCACTGCTGGGTACCGATTTCCTTAATCCCTCCTTCCCCTTGAGGGCACCAGCTAATATGCCAGCTGAAAACACAGCTAGGGCACTATGCACTGAATTTCCTTTGCTCACAGCCTGCTGATATGGAAGTTCAGTTTTCAGTGAAATCTCTGAATTTCATGGCTCAATCCAAGTAAGGACTTGGGTGCTTTAAAACGGTCCCAACTCCCATGACTGGTTTCCCCCACTCAGTGACTGCTCATCTGTGAAGCAGAGGTTGTCCCTCCATGCTGATCTGCCTCAGCACGGTGCTGCAGACCTGTGCTTTTTCTGGAGCCATGTTCTTGCACTGCCCTTTCTCTCCTGTGGAAAAACACCCGTGAGACTGAAAAATGTTGAAGGTGAGGCTGCCGGTGCACCAGACACTTGAAATGGTTTTGGGCTGAGAAAGATACCAGACCAGATCCCCACTTGTGCACAGCTGTAATGGGCTGGCTGTTACCCAGCAATTCTGCCCACAGTGTGAAAGAAAGCAGCAAACACTTTCAGTAATTTAAAGCCAGATGAAAACAACCTCCAGAGGAGATGGTGAGCTCAGTGCCTTACCTTGAAAGAAATTTCTGCAGCCTTCATTCAGGCAGTTAGATGCTAATGAGCAAAGGGCTTTGGATCCAAACTTCTCCATCTTTTTATTTTTGCTGGCTCCCAGATTCCTGTGCTGACTGGCAGGGCTTTTGTTTTAGGATCCTTGTCCATACGGCCTAGAGAGCGACTGCAGGAACCAACTCTGTATTTCATGGCAAGGCCAGGTACCTGAAGGCTTTTACACAGTGTCTGAGCTACTCATAAAGGCCACTACAGCATCAGCAGTCCCTGTGCACGCCTAGAGCCGGGTCCTGAGCAGAAGGAGGGTACACCAGCGTGGAGACGTTGCAGCACCGAGCAGTGCTTCACAGCACTAGCTTGGACACGACACTACACTACTACAGCGCAACAATACTCAGCTCCGTGGCAAAGCCACCTGACATGGGCCTGGGGCTTGAGGCAGCTCTCTGGTGTCAGTGCTGCTTAACTTCCTGGAGCCTTGCAGGTGATTGCTATGAAAGTGTAAAGCACACCCACCGTAACAACTGCCACAGGTTTGCCATTATTCAATTAACGAACTGCAGAGGTCTCTCCTGTCCCTCCCCACGCAGCGTTTCAGTTCCTGTTTGAAATTGGTTTTGTCACCGCTGACAGGACTGCAAACTCCCTTACCTTTGGAAAGCTGAGCGCTTTAGGCTCTGCAGCCATTACTGTCATTTAACACGTTGGAAGAAACGTAGAAGCAACTGCTGCTTCCACACGACGTGCTACAGACTTCCTAAGGAAAAATCAGATGTGATGTTTTGACAGCAAACATTGCTTCGCATGCCAGGCTGCTGAAATTAGCCACTTAATATGCTGGAGCCGGTGGGCAAAGTACAAATAGCTGCCTGCTTCCTCAAAGCGTTGAATAAGTTAAGTTCACAAATTCACTAATCTTTAGAGAGAAATAAAACCTGTGTCCTTTGAGAGGAAAAAAACCCAGAAGTTCTACCTGAGATAGGCACACCAACCATCACTGAAGTAGAGAGAGTGAATTGTGGCAACTTCCTGGCATTACCCAGGAATAGCCCAGAGCAGGACTATTCAACCCTGTGTTTTTTTCAGGAGGCATGTGCAGAGTCAGGAGCTTGGTGCATGCAGAGTCACAATGCCCAGGATATGAGTTTGCTGCTTCTTGGTCACTTTCGAGGCAGCCCCTGGAGCGCCTGGTTGGAAACCACAGATTTGAGACTTCCAGAAGAAAGCAAGGGGCTGAGCCTGTCCCACTTTCTGGTTAGTGGAAGCAGTCGGGCTTCAGGAAAAAAATACATCATGTCGTGTAGAAGTTCTGTATAGACTGCAATAGGTGGATGTCTGACCTCAATATCTCAGCTGAAAGGACAGAAAGGGCTGTGGGGCTCAAAGCCCGTGTACCCAGCTGTGCAGTGCTGCATCTTATCATTCCTGCTTTGTTGTTTTTTTAATGAAGTAAATATTGATAGAGATACCAATCCAGGTCACTGAACTCAAATCATTCCTCGAGCAATTTAGTCCCGTAATATTAAGGAAGAGCTCAGGTGATTCTGAATCATTGATACCCCTAATGATCTTTTATTCATTATTTTCTGTCCGTTATCAACTATATCATCAGTTGCATTCAGGAGCCGAAAGTTTGTACCATCTGACAGCTGGTCTGGAGGCATCTCCTGGCCTCCAAGAGATTAATTTCAGAACCTTAATCAGTGTGCGTGCTTGCTGGTCTTCAGTAATCACCCAGCATCCAAAAAGGAAGACGTGGACTCTGAACTAGCCCCTACGCCACTCATCTCTTCAGGAAACAAGTGCAGAGGCAGCGTGTAGGTGCAGGCTTATTTGGGGGGGAGGAGGCTTTTAGAGCCTATGCCATCAGCTGAGCCACTTTTTAGTGTCAGGTATTTGTATAGTTTGCAGTACATTCTTGTCTCTCTGACCCTAGCAAAAAAAAAAAATGTTTTCTTAGAGAAATCAGTTGATTTAGGGGTTTGAGAGTGCTTTTAACAAATATTTGTATTTTTACTCAGATTACAAAGTCATTCCCATGTGTTATTATCCAATGGTGGTTCTTTTTCCTTCGGCAGCCTTGTAAAGCCCTCATCTCATTTTTGTGAGGACGCATCAGACAGTCTCTCTCCAACTTACTTGAGTGTAATGCAATTTCCTGCGGGTCATGCAATCTAAGAGGCACATACAAGGCCAAGTAGCTGCATTTTCTGTTCTGCCTAACGCTGACAAGGCCTCTTAAGATAAGGGAATAGAAAATTTCTTATGATACTTATCCCTCTTCATTAGAAAGGTAGTTTATTCCAGCCTCAGAAGCTTGCCACTCACAACTTCTGTGCTAGCATCAGGGTTTTGCAGCAAAAGGAGTGGAGGGAAGGGAAAGAAGGCATAAAGGCAGTTGCATTAGGAAAAACCACTGACAGAAGGGCAAAACCAGTATACCTCAATGCTATAGAGTAACACTGTTGTCTTTGCTGGCTGATTTACAGAAAAATGCTGAAATCGAGTTTCTGGTCAGTGTAGTGTCTTCATTTATCAGTAGGACTTTCCCTCCTGCATTGGGGCATTTTGGCAAACTTGTTTTCTTGCAGAGCAAATTCAGAGAGTTTGAGAAATACTGAATCTATTTATCAGTCTGATCTACTGAAACCTTTCTCAAGAGCCTTTTTGTATAAACGGTGTTCAGCCACCTCTTTTAATTTGAAGAGGCTTATCCTACCCTAATCAGGTTTTCTATATCTATAGCTTGGCAAGTATTTTATATTAAGGAATAAATTAACCAACAAACATAAAGAGAAAGTAATAAGTTCTCTTCCCTAGAGAGCTCACTGAATGTATCTCAAGTGTTGGAAAAGAAGATTAATGATTGCCTTTTTTTCCTACTCTTGGAGGTGAAAAAGCTGAAATTATTTATAGGATTCATTCATGAATATTGGGGGCAAGACTACATTAAAAAACAAAAGGAATAGGGTTTTTTTCTATTTGTTTCTGCATATCAACTTCCTTTTTTTTTTTTCTTTTGCAAGTGTCCTGTGACTCCGTGTCAGTGTTCATCCCACACTGATAAGCACCCTCATAGGCTGCAGAGTTCTGCTGTGGGTGCCATGTCTTTAAGGAAGAGACAGGATCTCTGGAGAACAGAGCCCAAAAGCGTCCTGTGTGTATGAGCAGTCACTGCCCAAATTCCCTGTTTCAGGTACAGAAAGGTGTAAGAAGTCAGACAGAGGTACCTAAAGCTAGATAGAAATTCTGTTTGTGTTTGATTCCTACATCCTTCTTTATAGGGGTTTTTTTTTTTGGAGTAGGCAGGCTGGCTGTTTAATGGTTCAGTAGGCTTGCTCTCAGTAATAAGTATTTGGAAGCCTTGATGTTACATGAGCCAATACAAACAACATTATTACATTCTTATTACTGCTTCCTTCTCCTTCTTCCCTGTTGCATCTTAATCCTATTTAGGATTTAGCCCAGGTCCTGGGCTCTGAGCACCAGGAATACATTCATAAGTATTTAAGGAGTGCCAAAATATCATGAGTATCTTTTCTGCTTTGACTTAAGTTCTGGCATAATATAAAAAATGAATGATAATATTAGCTCCTGGCTCCTTCTTTCAAGCATTGGGTGGGTGCATTCTCTCATCCTCCATGGGCTGTAATCATCAATTTATAATTAGGCTTAGATACTTTGCTGTATGATTCTGTGCACTTTTCCAGCTGGCATATAAACAATAGTTTCTTAATATTCTCAGAAGCTACATCTTTCCCTCCCTGAGGGACTTCCTTAATGTATTACCCTCATATTTTCTAGGTTAGCCCAATTCTACACATTTGTGTTTAAAGAAGTTGTTGGATTCACTTAGAGCAGGAACTTGAGGGAATGAGTAATTGTAATGTTAAGGTCTATCATGTTGTAGTCTTAAAATTGGTAAAAATTCTAGTGCAAACCTATGCCCTTGTAAGGAAAGGTGTTCTCTGGAATTCACTGGAGGTCACTAAGACACATGTTATGGTAGCCTGATACTCATACAGGGAGGCCAGTGCTATTCTCAGTTTCCATCACTCACCTGTGGTGGGACCTGACCGGTGAGCCAGCTGTGCTAGCTGTGATGATGGGAGGCATTTTTAAGCATTACACTGTATTTTTCACTGTCCTTGAATGCAATATGCTAGAATACTCAAATATCGTGGCACTAAAGCAATATATACCATAGGTATGTGGTAACCAGCTTTGGGCAACAGGGAAAGATACTGTGCACTAACCATCCAAGCATCTCTGGCGTACCTTACAGGATCACAGGGCACCTGCGTGACACTCTTGCTCCCTGTGTATCTGTTTGTAACAGTTGTTTTTAGGGTAGTACACTGAAAACCTTTTCCTATTTCTAACACAGATTGATTTGTGTTCACAGGGGACCATGGTCTGCCACTGCCACTAACTGCATGCTGAACAGGGCCTTCCTTTTCCAGATAGAGGTGTTGCTTGGCGGGAGCAAAGGAATTTGGATGCAAAGCCATAGTTACCCACTGGGGGATGAGGAATCATTTCTTATCATCTCTCCACAATTTCGACTTCAGTGAAAAGCACGGGGTCTTACATGTAACATCCATAACCTGCGTGGGGAGAGTCTTTGCTGCTTTCCCATAGTTATGTTATTCTGGTAGGAGAGCTGGGAGAGCATGGCTGTGTTTGTGGCTTTTTAAACAAACATTGCCCCGGGTATGCTTTGAGTTTAGTTTGGAAACCTCTCCAACTCAAAACTAATGAGGGTACGTGTCTCTGGCATGAAGCAATCCTGTAGAGAAACACGAAGCTACCTCCACATAAGAGCTACGGGGTATGGTGTTACACCTCTTAGACATTCCTCAGGCTGTGCCAATTTTTGCATAAGTACAAAGACTGTGAGTACTGTAAATGGGTTGGCCATGAAAAAGGTTTCTTTGTTGGTGAGAGGACAAGGTAAGGTCTGCTAGAAGCTTGTGCCAACGAAACATCCTCGCTTTAAATCTTCACTCACAGCGAGACAGCGTGCTAGGGCCACTCCAAAAATAACCCCTCTGCTCTTACAGCCGGCAGCCAGGGAGGCAGAGTTTAAACCTTAACTCACCAAGTTATTTTTAAACATCAGTCTTATACTAATCCCATTGAGCAGCTTGCTATGCTTGGAGATGTAGTCATTAACACACAGACATGAAAAAAATACCCTGACATCTGCCCTGGGCTCCACTCAACAGTTCATGTACCACAGCAGGGCTCAGTTAAATGCTCGATTACGGTGAATACCCTGAAAATCTGGCATTTCCAGCAATCAGACATGCAAGTTAGGGGCTCCACACAGCCCTGTGCAGACTGCTGTTCTGCAAATCAGGCTCTACAAGGCAAGAAGCAAGTCAGGAAAGCAAGTGTGGCAAGGGGCAGCCTGGATGACTGCTTGTGAAACCCTTCTGTTGGAAACAGGCTCTGTGCCAGATTTTCCTTTTCTGTGATGTTTTCCTTTCAGGTTTGGGTCCACTATCTACCTCTACCTCTTTTGAAGATATTTTTTTTTCCCCTTTGAACATTTTGTTCTTGTTTTACAGGGAAGCAGAGCCATGGGAGCACATGTAAAAGAAAAATATTCACAGCTCCAGCATCCAGAGTTCTGTCCTGTCATTTCACTTGCTTTGGGTTCCTTGTGCATATTCAGTACCCTTTACAAGCCCAGCCACTGCTGGCAGCAGTGGGTTTACCAGCTCCTGGTTTCTTTCTGCATTAGAGGTATTATTAGGGCATCACCTGCTTCTGCAAGAGAAAGAAATTACTTGGAAGCCTATGTAGTAATTGCAACCTAATTTTCTTAAAAAGATGGAGAAGCTTTCTTTCTTTTCCTTAAAAAAAAAATAAATCTCAGCTTGATGATGCCTAAGAAACCTCTGGAACACTTGCTGAGCTGGTTGAAATACATAAGCCCAAATTAGATTCTCAGCAGTCGGTTACAGAAACTTGTGTCTAGACTATTGATCAGTTAAGAAGGATGGCTGTTGAAAAATCATGGTGATGTATAGCCACGTTTCACAGGCTAACCTTGCCCATGCATGCTTCAGGTGACAGACCAGAGCTGTAAAGTGCCTGCATTAGTGTTAGAGGGAGGCACATTTTTTTTTCTTGAACATAATTCATCTTTTTCCTGCAACCCATGTGCCCCATTTGGAGGGCTATGTCGTGTCTTAGCCTGCACATCCACACTGGGAGAAGAAAAGGGAACAAAAACCTTTCCTAAACCACATCCCCTTCTGGAATGCATCAGACCGTTGCACTGGCTGTCCCCACTCCGTGCTGCTGCTCAGCCCAGCCAGGTCTGCCCGGAGCTGTTGCTCATCACCATCAACTTTCTGAGCCAGCTCTTGCCCCTTGCAGCACCAAAGGGTGGGCATTACCACATGGAGTGTACAAAGCCTTGCTGAGACCTGTCTCAAAGCCAAGCATAACTTTGAGGCTTTCCTTTGCTGCTTCTGGGGGAATGGAAGTCGGGTGCTTCAGGGGAAGATGCACCTCTGGGGCAGTGGCTGTGTGCTACACTACCTGTGTTTTCAGGCATCTAATGTTTAAGTAAGACTGCAGACCATTAGTAGACTACAGACCCCAAGAAGTGGACTGCTTTGGGGTGAGTACATATGTTGTAGCACATTTTTCAAAGTTGGAAGCTGCACAGAAGGCAGAAGATACTGCAGCTGCCACGAGTGGTGGGTGCAAAACCAGCATCTCCCAAGAGTCAGCAGTCTCATAAATGAGAGTCCCAGGGTGCCAGGGCTGCCAGAAGAGCCCAGCAAGTCTGTGCTTACTTCTCTGAAATTCCCAAGTACAGTGTAAACTCCCCATGAAACAGGGAATTGCTACTTTCAGAGAGGAATCAAAGCACAGGGAGCCCAAGGGAAGAATCACAAGGAGTGGCTGAGCATGCATCTGCCTTTTAGGTATTTAAACTCGTCACTGAACTCCTCAGTCTCACCTTTTGGGAACCACTCAATCCCAGAGACAGCTGTGTCACTGTGGCAAAATAATAACTCAGATCAGGTCCTGGCTAGAGGATTCAGCAGGCAAATGAAAGCATGTTGATTTTATTATATTTTATATAATAGTTTGTAGCCAATTATCATGGTATTCCCTTCATGTGTCTTCTCACCAACACAACACAAAGACTAGACACAAGCTGGTGATTCCAGTTTGTGGCAACTATGACATAATGGAAATTATTTTGCTGGCATCAGAGAAGATGAAAGATTTGAGAAAAAAATTCTGTTTGGCTCAGACAGATATATTTTGTTTTCATCTTTTCATTTTAAAGTTGGACTTGAATAAATGACAATAAAGATGGAAACTGGCAATTGGTTATTGAAAGCTTTGCATGCTGCCCATTAAAAGAATTATTAATGGCCCACCACGGGGCAAATTTGCATTCCAGTTGAGTATTGGAAACTCGTTTAATTACTGCAAAGCACTACTACTTAAAAAAGAAAGGTACTTCAGAAGAGAAAATGTTCTATGGCAAATTAAGATATCAAAATAAGATCTTCCTCTGGAGGAGTTTTTTGTCTAAGCTAGTCTGCTTCTTCAGCAGAGGAATATGGTGCTGGGAAGCTTTTGAAGAGCTCTTTTAAAATAGCGAAGGGGATGAGTCTAATGGAGCACGTGTCTGTCATGGGGTTTCTGATTAATACTGTAAGCTGGGAGGCAGACTGAGCAGCTGATTTCCACGCAGCCCAGGATCCCTCTGGGGAACAGGGGGGCTTTGTGGAGATGAAGAGGAGAACATCTCCACTAAGACATGGAGCAGAGACCACCAGCTCAGCAGCCTAGGCAGCAAGGGCCTCTTGGATCAGGGGCAATTAACAGCCCTGGTTTTGTCATACAGGATGTGTCTATAGAAACAACCACTGCCTTATTGCCCCAGTGAGTGGTCAGCAGAGACCAGTGCTGAAGTCTAGGACTCATGCTTTTAGTTTTGATTTTTTTTAAAAAAGGAGATTTTCTAATTCTTTAGTATCTACACTTCTACCCCCATTACTATCTGCATTTCCACACATAAAATCAAGTGCAGTTTCAGCCACGGTGCGTGGGGGTTTTGTTTAGAAGTTGACTCTCAAGGCTGAAGGCTGCACAAGTGAGGCAGTGTATGTAGCAACCTGCCCCAGGCGCCGAGACCAAAGCTGCTGCTAACTTCTCCATACAACAGAAACCTGTTTGGAAATTTGGAGGCAAAGTACACAGACAATGAAACCGATCGAATCCTAAAATGAGCACATCAGGGCTACAGAGGCTCAGAGACAGCAGTTCTGCTTTAGGTGCATTAAAGCAATGGGTTTTTTTTTCTCAGGCTGGAGCAGGGGAGAGGCAGATTCTCCTCTCGGCTCATTGGTACAAGATTCTGAAGGCAGGACAGTGATACTTTTTAAAACACGGCTTAAAAACATGGCTCTGTGCCTGCATGGGTGGCGTCAAACAATTTTCCTTTCTGGTGAACAAATACAAAAATGGTCTAATAATCCACTTCAGTATCTCTAATAATCTGGTTCCTGCCCTTCTGTGCAGTCTAATTTCCTTGTAAAATGTGATATTTTATCCTTTGTCATAGGCAGGGTCACACAGACAACTGACTGTAGTTTTCGTGTCTGTGACATCATTTCATTACCATAGGCACCACTAATTGAATAGATCATAATCATGTTTCTCTGCTGACGTGAATATCACAACGACCAGGACAGGCCATTTGAGAAATCATAAAATGAAAGAAAACATCTGATCCTCCATGCAAACCTCTGTCACTCGAACGATTTTGCCATACAAGCTGTGACGCTGATGGAAACCCAGAGCAGAATTCAAACCGGCTTTAAATATGTGCAGCTCATTCCTTCAGCTCCGCCAAGTCATCAAAAGAGGAACAGACACACGAAATGATTCATGCAAGAAACCCAGAACGCTGCAGAATTCATCCCACTGCTGTGACAAGCTCGTTTTAGTTTCATCCGGCTTATTTCCAATGCAAATCCCTTTCAAGAGAAGACACCACATCCGTGTCCTACCTAGGTTCCCTGGGATGTAGTGAGAGTGACATGCCTGGACCTGGGCAAGGATTAGCAAATACAGTGCAGCGTTTCATGAATTTGGGGATTCTGCATTACAGACCCTCAGCTGGGAGGCGTCAGCGCCGCGGGCACCATTTCTGCAGGAGTCAAGTTTAAGTCAATGAAGCATCTCCCTGAAGGGCTACTGGGCCAGAGTCAAAAGCTAAGCAGTGCAAAAGGAAGCATTTCTTATAGGCAATACAGTAAAGAGAAAAAAAAATTAAGAAGAAAAGAGGTTTTTGGCCTGCCCTGATTGCATTCTCCTGTAGTCACTCTCTGCTGTTGCTGGCCTGAAGGTCCCCTTTGCAGTTCTACACTTTTTGAGCAAAATCCTGGCAATATGGAAGGAGATCAGAGTGGTTTGTCACCAGCAATTGGACACGGCAGCGGCAGGGAGGACCTGCCAGGGCTTCCTGGGGGTACAGCACAAAGAAAACATAACTGTGTCTTAAAACTGCCGGTTGCCACCATCCACATCTCCTCCTGAAATTCTACACACCGTTACTGAACAGTGAGTAAGCTGCGAGGCACGGGGAGTCTTTCAGGAAACTAAAGCTGTGTGCAATGAAGTTCAAAGCCAAGGGGACAAGGGAAGCACTCGCTCACATGGGTACACAGCAACCCTTGGTGCCAGCTCCCAGCTGCTGGCCTTCACCCTTCCTCCTAGCAGAAGGGGAGCTCGACACCAACGTAGGCACAAACACTTCAGCATTACAGGAAAGGACACAGCAACGTGAACTCCCATGGCTCTAACACAAGTTTCATAAAATCCTGCTCATTTCCAAACGTTGTAGCTCTTTGTGATGAAAAAAAAACCCACCAGCAGCCTCCCTTTTTTTGTGAGAGTAACTTTATACTCAGCGTTGAGGCATAAAAGCATGAGCACGTAATCTGGGTGCAACTTAATAAGACAGAAATTAATCACAAATTAACAGAACACAGAATGGGTTTTAAGTAGCCCTTAAATCCATGTCTACTCCACAACTACATCTTTTAAAGGCTTGGTTTGACAGCCCTAAAGATAAAAGGCACAACACTTTTTAGAAACAGTACAAAGGCTTTTAAAAGGCTTTCAGAGCCTTGTAATCCTACTTGTGTGTTCTGAAAATCTTCCTCAATTAAATACTTCCCTCAGCATCAAAGATGCCCTTGGTGCTGACAGAAGCTTGCTGTGGCACTTCTCCTTCCCAGAACCACCGTAGATTTACTCACATCTCTGGGTGGGTTTCTCTGCTGGAGGTTTGCTCAGTAGGGAAGGGAGGTGTGAGCAAAGAGGCTTGGCCTTTGTTTGGTTTAGCTTTTTCAGGCATCAGAACACCCCATGGATATTTTTCCTGTAGATTTTGGCCTCCTAACTCCTTCTCCCCTTTAGTATCTGTTTGGCTGATGCTCATTGGTGTTTCTTACCATCACTGTTCCTTGCACCTGCGCATTTGATGAACTTCCTGATACTGCCAACACAGAAGTGACTAATAGTTAGGGATTTTTTTTTTCTAAAATTATTTTGTTTCCCTCTTTTAGTCCCACAAGAAGTCTTGCTGACTGTAGTCTATGTTGCATGGTAGGAGAAAATGGAAGGAAATGTCTATGACCCCAGTTGATACGGGGGGGAGACAACAGTAACTCTCCTACACAGCTTCATTCTGCTTCAGGCAGTGGACAATGACTGAGCGCAGGGACAGCTGAAGATAAGTTAGAGGAGAAAAGGAAGCCAGATGACAAAAATAAAGGCAGTTTCTCCTTGGGAATGATCTCATATCTGAAGAACTGAACTCTCACTTCCTTGTCCTTTGTCTTCTGCTTGTTGTTAGCAGTGTTGTCACACAGAAGTCAGGAAGGAAACCAGACAGAACCATTTTAGGGAGATAATGTTATTTGCCAGTATCTGAGACTGCTAGTAAGAATCGCTGTTCTCCTTCCCCGTTAAGAGGTTTTTAACAGATTCTTCTTAGCATAACCTAAAAATGAAGGAAATATCTGAGGAAGGCTGGGTTCCTTCTCGTTGTTTAACAGTAGCAATAGCTTACTCATCTCATAAAAGCCATTTAATTAGGGCTGACTTCACACAAGGGAGATGCATTTCAGTTTCTGCCATAAGCAGCCCTAAAGCCATTGACTTAGGACCAAATTCTGTTTGCTTCAGACTTGGTTCCTGCAGCTTGCTCTGACTATAGTGGTACCTGCAAGTCTTCACCCCACCCTTGCTGGCTGCTGGCTCCCCAAGCCCCGCTGCAGGTGTGAGCAGAGACAGAAATGGGCTGTTCTCAGGAAGGGCTGAACTTCAGCATTTGTGCACAAACCAGATGCACTAGCTGCTGGCAAAACAGTGGAGGAAGGTCTCCTCCTCCTCCAAATGTAGAAAACTTTGTAGCAAAGCACCATCTCACATCTGTGAGAGAAGATCCAGGTACATATTTATCTACAGCTCCTCATATGTCACGTCTGCCTGGCAAAATGGGGTACTTTATCACAGTTTCTACAGCCCTCTCCCTGCAGAGCACGAGGGGAACCCACAGGAGCATCATCCCCAGGCGTGCGGCAGCACTTCAGGGACCACCACAGAATCACAGACCAGTGGGGTTTGAAGGGACAGCTGGAGATCATCTAGTCCAACCCCTCTGCTAAAGCAGGATCACCCAGAGCAGGTGGCACAGTATCATGTCTAGGTGGGTTTTAATATCTCCAGTAGAAGGAGATAGAAGGAGACTCCACAGCCTCTCTGGGCAGCCTGTCCCAGGGCTCTGTCACCCTCAGAGTAAAGATGTTTTTCCTCCTATTGAGATGGAATTTCCTGTGTTCAAGTTTGTGCCCATTGCCCCTTGTCCTGTCACTGGGCCGCACTGAAAAGAGGCTGGCCCCATCCTCTTATCCACCCTTTACATATTTATAAACATTGATGAAATCCAACACCCCCTCTTCTCCAGGCTAAACAGACCCAGCTCTCTCAGACTTTCCTCATACAAGAGATATTCCCTCATCAGCTTTGTTGCCCTCCATTGAGACTCTCCAGTAGTTCCCTGTCTGTCTGGAACTGGGGAGCCCTGTCCAGACTTGGCTTCACCAGGGCAGAGGAGGTGGACAGCCTCCCCCACATACTGATGCTTGCAAGGGTTTCTGTAGCTGGGAGCTCTGGTCCAGGAGACAGCGGTGTGTGCAAGCCTTGATGACCTTCCTGCCTCAGTGGTCTCTGCATGCCTCAGAATTAGTGAGTGTTCCTCTTAAAAATACATACCCCAAATTTCTGGTACTTCTGCATATCCCTGCAGTGGATTGATAGACAGTTTTATCCTTCAGAGTTTGGGAGATGAATTTAAAATATTAAAACGAATGGGAGTTAGGCTCTAGCTAACTCACATACAGGCTCACTGGGCTGTTTGCTGTCAAGGGAAACTGAAATACCTTCCGACTGAAAACTAAAGACTTGGGCCACGCCAAGCAGGTTATAGCGTGACCATGAGCACACACCAGTGCCTTGGTTTACAAGACAGGCTTTCTTTGCTTGTCCAGGGACCCATGCCATTTCACAGCAATGCAAATTCCAACCGTGGGCTTGCAGCTCCGCTAATTTTCAGGCAGCTGTATTAGCCAAGCTGGAAGATTGGAATGGCAAACCATGAGTGAAATTAGTGTACTGTGTTAGAGGAAGAGCATTCAGGCTGACGGCATAAGTAAGACACTATTCTATCTATCCTGCTTAGCAATTCTTTCTCTTTGTACTCCCATTTACACTATATTAACTATTTATAAGAGATCGCTTTCAATCCCCTTTGCAGTCAGCATGCATACATCTCATCTCAAGACTTGCAGCTATTTGTTGAGGCTCCATAGCCATGCAAACACGCTGTGGGTAATTGTTACTGTGTGGGTTTCGACTGAACAGGTAGAAAGTGTTTGTTTTAAGCAGCTTTACAAAAAAGAAAAGAAAAGAGGGGGGAAAAAAAGCCATTTTCCCACCTCCCCTCTTTCATTTATGCACAATCCAAATTCATTTAGATAAGACTGCTAACATGTGCTTGAGGAATAGGTGTTAAGCTGGGGAGAACCAACTGAATTTCGTGTTTTGGAACTGGAAAATTACTTTTTGTCTATATAGGTGGTGCGTGTGCTGTGCCTGCAAGGAGCGGCATGCAGTCTGGTACTGCACCCTGTTGGTCTGCTGCGTTATGGAAGCCCAAGCACATTCTCAGTGTGAGGCAAGGCAATGTCTTTTTATATTAAACACTTCTTCTTGTCAAGCTGCAACCAAATGCCACACGGAGACAGGTGGGAAAAAAAGAGAAAGAAACTGATGTCCTGGCAGAGAGAGTGGGACCTACAAAGGTGAGAAGAAAAAAACTGGGTTAGAAAAGCAGTTGAGATGGAAGAGTTCTCCCTTGCTGGTTACTGGGTGGAAAGAACAGAAGAAAAAACAATGAGCAAGCAAGGAAAAGGGAAGTAGGTTTTCGTGCCACTCGTATGGAAGCAAGAGGAATGTTTTGAATCATTAGAAAAGGGTGATGACTCAAAAGAGTGACTCACGTGGTTCAGGCATCTACAGAAGAGCAAGTTCAGGAGAACCTGACCAACTCAAATTCCAGAGAACATGATGAAGAACATGTCTGACTCAGTCTTATTGCCCTGAGCATATGACCACTTCAACTCAGAAAGATGACATCAGAGCAGCCTCCCAGCACAGGGGGAAGAACAGGCTTCCTGCAAAGGGACCAAGGCAAAGGACGAGAGTGCCAAGGGGCTGGAAGCTGCAGAAGGAGGCACATATGGTCAGAGTCCCATCATGAAGTAGACAGCAGGATCAGAGAGATCGCACCTCTTGCAAAACAAATAAGGCAAAGAGGTTCTGAGGTTAGGGCACTTTTCTGCAGAGGAGTTTCACCAGCACAACCTGCTGATCCTTTGGTGATATGCTCTTATGCCATTAACACTGTTTTACAGCTGAGTCAGGAAACAGCACGTACTCATTGGGGAGTCTGCCCAAGCAGTCTGTAAAAAGAAACTCATCCTGTTGGAGCCATGGATGCAGTGATTGCACAAGACTGTAACTTCACACAGGGCTTTGGTCCTACCAGCTCTTTCCCGAACCAGTCCTAATGGTTATCTGTGTTGTGCCACTGCCTGCTCAGTGGGGACCTCACAGTCAGTACAGACATCAGCCAGTGGCTGTTACATCCTTACTTACTCCCACGCTGCCACCCACCATCCTCACCCAGAGACCTAGGAGAGATCCTGGTCCTGCCTGGTCTTTGCTTTAATCAGCCTTGGCCTGAATGACTTACCCTAAGGCTAAACAGGATAGAAACAAATGCCAAAGACAGGCAGCTGGCTCTAGTCGCTTCTGGACTAGGACCTTAAGGGAATGGCTTTTAGGGTGTTCATTGGTGAAACCACAGTATGTGGCAGTGGCGTTTTAAATCCGCTGTGTTGTAACAATGTCAGAAAGGACTTGGAGTTAGGATTGGATCTTTGTTCTCCTTAAGACACAAGTTTTGGTGACTGTCTCATGACTTACTTGGAATTTAAACTAGGACACGGTAGAAGCTATACATGCCTGAGCATCCAAGTGCCCACTTCTCAGGTAAGTGCCTGATTTGCAATGATCTGTTGTGACTTAGTTTATGCATCAGATTAAAACAACAATGAACTGCTACCAAAAAAATAACAGGAGAAACGGGGTGGAATGGGATGAATTGGGGTAGGAAAAGGGAATATCCACCACTCAAATGGCCTTGATATTGAGGCCTAAGGAGGTTTTTCAGGTACCATGTGGGAGCTTTTCCCACAGCTAACACTGCAAACCATCCAGGTACACATTTGGGGATCACTGAGGTTGTAACTGATGGAGTCAGGAGACCTTGTTAGTTTCTGTATTAATAACAGCCCTTTTCCTGAGATTTGCTTTGCTTACAGTTTCAAACCCATTTTTAACTAACTTACTTCCTTCCTTCCTTCCTTCCTTCCTTCCTTCCCTCCTTCCTTCCTTCCTTCCTTCCTTCCCTCCTTCCTTCCTTCCTTCCTTCCTTCCTTCCTGACTGCCTTCCTCCCTGACTGCCTTCCCTCCCTCCCCCACTTCATGGTGGTCCTTGCAACCACAATTGGTGCCCAGGGACCTGGGGCTCAGCTTTTCCTTGGGTGCTGCTTTTCAGGTAGGGCACCTCCTGGTACAATTCTTCTCCTGTAACAGACCCAGCTGCTTCTCTCCACACCTTTGAATGCAAAGCAGCTGCTGGACTGAGCAGCTTCACAGAGCTGAAGCCAGCCAGGAAGAGTGTTTAGTGTCAGCAGCTGGGCTCTGCCATTCTCCAAAGGCTGACAAAGCTCAGTGCACACATACAGGCAGGAGCCAGGCCTCAAAGACCATATGTTTAATTACCAACTTCTACGAGAAACCTCAGCATTTTCTTGCTCTCGTTTTCTCTGGTGCTTTCATGTAGCCCCTGGCAGGAGACAGCTTTATCCCAGCAGTCATTTGTCACACAGAGAAAAAGAGAGCTGCCACCGCCTCGGATAAGAGGAGAGGAGATGAGAGCCAAGCACCCACCCCAGCCCTGGCTCCACACACCTGGCGACAGCGACTCACTTGGGAACATTGCAAGCACTGCACAAAGGAAGCCAGCTGAAAACTACGGCCACGGAAGTCGGCGCAGCCTTCTGTAGCAACCCACCTGTATCTGCAGAGGCGGGGAAGCAAAATCAGAGGTAGAGTGACCCGCGACCAGGTGGGTGCCAGGCCAGGAGGGCAGCTGTGATAGCTGCTCAGGGAAGCGGGAAGGCACAGGTCAAGCTGCGGCCCCAGAAATAAAGCACCCCTTACAGCCCACCTGCCGAGGCAGAGCTGGCTGAAAGCTGCTGGATACCGTAGGGCTGGCCGTGTGCCACAAATGGAGACTGATAGACAGGAGAGAGCGGGTAGCAGGGTGGCTGCAGCACACCAATGCCTCTGGGCAGCACTGAGGGTGGCTGAGGTCTCACACCAGCCAGATACAAACCTACACATCTTCCTCTCCCAGAGGGCATGGTCTGTTGGATCATTAGATTTACAAAGGGACAGAAACATGGAGTCTTCCTCCCAGCTGATACCCCAAGGGGCCACTCCAGGACCCTCCTCCTCCTGGCTGCACCCAGCAGGCACCAGCTGGCCTCGCAGTTGGGTGCAGAAAGCAAAAGCAAATGCTGCTTCTAGGTCCCGCCCAGAGCAAGCATTCTCAAGCGTGCTTCCCTTTGCTTTCACAGCCCTCACCTTCGCATCCCTCTGCTGCAGGAGACCCTCCCCGCCGGGGCAGGCAGCCTGCCTGCGTGCAGCCCCTCTCAAAGCTGAGCACACCTAGAAAGGTGCTTGAGAAGTCTCTCTTCTCTGCAGCCAGCAAAACGTGAGAGGGCTCACCCCATGCCCTCATTAACAGCCAGGTATGGTTTTACACCCTCCAGCATCACCACCCTGCTGAGGTCACATGCAAGAGATGGGATTTTCCTCAGGGTGTTCCAGCAAACCCTGAGGCAGCTCTGGAGTTCAAAGTCTCTCTGTTTCAAGGCCTAACTTTACAAGGGCCAATGCTGACTAATGCCATGTGGGTACACAGCTGAGCCCTTGGCCCCTTTCTTGTCTGTTATCTATTTCTGTCCCCTGCCAGACGTCACGTTTATTTGATTCAAACAAGGGTAACAGCAGGTATCCAAACTGTGTAAAATCAGAAACAGAGTTTCTGGGAAACTCCCCAGCTCCAGTTGGCTTCTGCTTTAGTGGGCACTAAACCTCAGCAATGTTCTCCATTGCCTGGGGGCTGGGTTATGAAGTAAAATGACAGTTGTGTGAATCTGAGGAGTGGTTTAACCTGCAAGGAGCAAGACAGACTCTCAACACAGGAAAATATGAGTGAAAATGGTGATCTGGCATCACAGTTCTTGCCTACTCTTTTTGAGAAAGACAAGAGACATTTTAATTTTCATTTGACTAGCCACCTAAGGCAGGCAAATTTATGTGTGTCCTGCAGGACAGTGAGGATAAATATTGCCCTATTTCAAACCATCAAGAATAGGCTTGCTTCTATCTGTTTTCAGTGTTTTTCATTTATTCATCTTGGTTAGATCTTTAATATTGCCTTTCCTTCCAGTGTGAGCTAACTGCCATCTTTCTGCTGCCCTTGTGCTGTGCACGAATATCAATCACTTATCCTGCTGTTCCAACTAACAAGGAAGAAAATTTAACTGTATTAAGCTGATTCATTATTTTACAGTGTCTCTCACCCCCTGCCCTTGGCACTGAATCACCCCATCTCGCTTCAGACCACCCCAGAGATGTTATTTGCACGTGATGAACACAACCTCTTGCGCTTCATTATATCACTGTAACTCCTAATGCCACGGCAGCGTGGCCTGCCAGTGGGTGACCTCCTCTAATTAGTTTGCAGATTTGAAGGGGAATCTGGACAAACCCTGGTGTTTTGAGGAATTCAGAGTTTGTTTCCTCACGTTACACTCATTAGGTGATGCCCTGGCATGGCAGGCAGACTTTGCCAGGGACCGGGTTCCTTGGGGGCTCTGTTTTGCTCAGGAATTATCACTTGGATGGCTGACAGGCACGCTCTCTCCCCAGAGTGCTGGCCTGCATCTCCATGACAACAGATTTGGGATGGAGACCTGGCATACTGAGTGCCAGAAGGTCACAGTGGCAAAAAAATGTAGGGGGGGTAGGCGGAAAGAGCAGCTGGGGAAGAGGTCAAGGGGCAGCTTGCAGCACCTTCAATCATACTGAAGTTTGAGTTCACTGACTCCATGTGATGGGGCTTTTACAAACAATTTTGTGAGAGGTGATTGCCATGGAGAATGAAATCTAGTAAAATCCTGTGTATTTCTGTCTGCTATTACTTTTTTACTACTGTAATGGAGCATGCAGAGAGCAAAAATACATTTCTTGCCCCACAGACCTTGTAATCTCAATTCCAGATGAAAGACAAGAAGCAGCCTGGTAGACAGACAAAAAGTGACAGTACTGACTCCAGCTCTTTAAGATCTGTTTTCCAATATAATTAATTTTTAACCTGCTTTTCCTAGGAATCGGAGCTGTGCAACTGCAGCAGCTGCCTGCCCCGCATCCTCCCTCCCCCCCATTTGCCTCCCCACTCCACAAAGAGCCTTGAAGCTGCCAGAGAAGTAGAAATCTTGACATTTTTTAACACCTACAAGGACCATAAAATGAATGGGTAGAGCAGAGAGCACTGAAAGGGTGCCCCGAAGGAGGAAAGGGTGGCTCAGCCCTCCTCTGCTGCAAGAGGCATCACTCTGCTGCGCGAACAGCACGTGCACACTGGCAATCGGGCAGCACACATGTAGCTCTGAACCCAACGGAGCATATGCTGCCTCTTGAGCTGCCAAAAATATAGAGGGATGAGAGCGAGATGAAGCATCGCAGTGAGGAATTAGTGGAAACATGATGTACAGCTGAAGGAACCGGGGGAACAGAGTAAGGGAAATGGAGGACATCCAGACAGGAGGAGGTGACCAGGATAGCTGTGTATAGAAGGATGTGGGGGGACATGTGAAATGACCCAGGTTCTGTCCACAGAACAACCTCCTGGAAATGACTTGTGTGCCTGATGTAGCCATGCACGTGGGAAAGCCATTGGGCTGAAAACCTCAGCAAGGCAAGGCCCAGGTTTAGGTGAAGGAAAGGCATGATGGGGTCAAGAGCAAATCAACATCTGCCCCCACTGGTAAGAGATGCCTTCAAGGAAAGCTAGGCCTGTCATTCACCACGCCTCTCAATCTCCCATTCCCCTCCGGGGGTCAATGATAAAACTGCTGAAGAGCGTAAGTGCAGCAGAAGCATTTTGCAAAGCGCTCTGAGCCCCAGCTGCAACGCCACTACACCCGAAAATGTGTGCCTTCAGCGCTCCTCCGGCCCCACGTGCACTGAAGCGCTTCACTCAGGCTGCGATCTGCCTGCAAATGCTCCCGGGCATCTGCTGCTGCCAAAGATAAGGGCAGTTTTCCCACAGGTACCCCAGCCACACACAGCCGTTATGAAAAGACACAGAAACTGTAAATATTTGATATTGTCTCCTGTGCACCCCCACTCTCACCCGTTCGACAAGAAAGCAATAAGTCTGACCGTCATTGCCGCAGGCGGCCTGGATTCACAGCAGGCACCTGCCTGCCACCACGGCTGTCACCGAAGGGTCCCTGCTCACCCTGCCTTTCCCTGTGAATTCCTCGTTAGGCTGAGCTTGTCTCTAATGAGTGCTAATCCTTTGTCTTTCACTCACCTTCTCAACGTGACACGTGAACTAGGAAAGCAGTAAGAACAGCAAAGCGCATCTTTGGTTACCTGATCCTGAACAGCAGGGATGTCATAGAGGAAATGAGTCCAAATTCCGATCACGGTTGTTCTTGAGCAATTTCACAAGAGCCAGTTGTATTTCACACCAGTTACTGACAGCGAGATTAAAAAATAGAGAATGACAGGTAAAAAATTACTTAGCTCCCTGCATGGGGTAGGAGTTCATACAGAACATTTTATTCAGGACTATGGCTTTACGCCGCCACCTAAGAAAAACAGCTCTGCCTGAGGTTAGGTTTCACATTTCTGGGTTTTGTATTTATTTTTGTATGCAAAATATTTGTCAAGAGTAAGTGACTACGCTCCAGAGAGTGCTGTGCATTGCCAAATCATTTATTATCCCCCAAATAATTTAATCTGATTGTATGGAAACCATGCTGAACTCCAGAAACCTGGATACCGTACGGGCAGGCTGCCAGTCAGGGTAGACCAAAGACATTCTGTCCTTGGGGTGGGAAAGGTACATGGTTGGCACGAGGTCTTAAAAAAAAAACCCACAAACCAACCCAACAACACCAAACCTCAGCATCAGGAAGTATCTTGGCCAAGAGGAACTTGGCAGAGCAGCGTTTTAGCTTTGCTGAGGGACTGTGTATGCCCATTGAAATGGTAACATCTGTGGAGGAAGGGCAGAGCGCGCTGATACAATGCAGTTTTATGGCAGCGCTGCTTAGTCAGGGAAAGGCACTCCGAAGGGAGCCGATGCAGCCAGCTGGCTGGCTGATGAATGGGGTAACGGCTGTGGAAGAGATCAAAAAGCTAACGAGTGCCCCATCGTCCCCCCAAACAGCGGCAGTGTGAATTTCTGAGCATTAGTGATGCATGCGGTTGAAGCAGATAGATAGGTGGGATTTCAGGAAGACAGGTGGGATTTCAGGAAGATAGGTGGGATTTCAGGAAATATTGACCTCTTTTTCGGCTCCTTAAATCGCTGAAAGTTAAATTTGAGCTCAAGGACAAGCCAACACCACGGCAAAACCCCAAAGAATCTGAAATTCAGCACGAACAAATGGCATACAGGCAGAACACCATGCTGTTCTTCACAAAACGAGGGCAGAAATTCAACATATTTTGTACTGGTATGGCAGATTCTCACTGGATTCAGCTGTGCACCTCATGGAGTTGCTCTCCCTGCAGAGCAGAACAAAGGCTATGTTTTTCTCTGAACTGCAGCAAAAATAGCTCCTAAAGACATCTATTTATTTTTGCTCAAGCTACTGCAATATTTTTTATTTTGCCTTTACTGAATCTCCAGGAACTTTATCCATTTTTTTTTCTTTCATTTGCCCCAGTTACCGAAGCACAGGAATTGTAGGGACATTGTCAGTTCTAAAAAGTGAATTAAAGTAATTCCTAACCCTGCACCTGTCCTTGAACTTTCCTGGGGTAATGTTCATTGTTTCACATTTACCTGCTTAAACCCCAAAATGCTCTTCTCTTTTTTCCCCACTCTGTAAAAGCCATGCAAACAGCAGGGAAATGACTCCAGGAAAAACCATAAAATTAATTGCAGAGATGCTCTATTGAATGCCTTCTAAAACGCCAAGAAATACATTTTTTTCCCTTATGTTTTCTAATATCATCACGGGTGTTACATTGCCATTACAACAACGGGCAAGGCAGGGAGCGTTGCAATTTTCAGCTGGCAATGGTCCTTCTGGTGTGCATTACCTTTTAAGATGCTTTTCCTGGCATCTAACAGCTGCCTTCAGGAAGATTTATGTGCTGTTTTAGTTTGTTTAATTTCTCTGTGGCTGTTAATGTGCCTTTGTTAGGGAGTTGTGTGGAGTTTGATAGCTGCACCAGAAGATGGCAGCAATGGAAACCCCTTTCGTGGCCTCCATTCATAAATCACATTTCTGCTGAGCAGCGTTCAGTGATACGATGACACTAGTCGACGCCTTTAGAAGTCACTTTAAAAAGAAGAAGAGAAAGGAAAATCTCCTAAGAGCAGCCGTCTTCACAGCTGTAAACAACAAAAGATGTTAAAAAAAAAAAAGATGTGAAACGGGGAAGGAACTGTGTGCTCCCTTCCCAGTATTCAAAGGCCATTTTACCAATGCCTCGGATACAAAAGTCAGGGATAGAGAGAAAACAATCGAAAGGGATGACCTTCCCGGGCTACCAGGACCAAAGAATCTACAGTAGCCTTAATTAAGTTGATCTTCATAACACACCACAAAAAGTGGATGAGGCCTGGGGAGATTCTGCAGAGAAACCATAAAGATCAGAACAATGTTCAGAGGCTGCTGGACCCTGAGTGTGTCGCTGACTCGGTGAGAATGGGTGCTGGGAGAAAGCTGTTTGTTTAGCTGGTTTTATACAGTGTGTGAAGGAATACGCAGAGCCAGGCAGAGCATTTCCTTGAAAGGAATAAGTATTTACACCGGCAAATTAACATACATATTTCCCACAGGACACGAGCATTATTGGACCTGATATGAGCTTTGTCAGGAGGAAAAAAAAAATAAAAATAAAAATCTTATTTACCCTTTTAAATACAGCCCAATCTTCAGGGCAATAGAGCTGCTAAACCTATCAACACGGGCGCCTGTGGTACAGCCAGGATCTGTCACGCATGACAAATGCAAGACTCTAATTAAGGGCCATCAGTCACAAGCTTTTGCCTCTGGAATATTGTTTATTTTATTTATTTATTGCCCAGAATGATGAGCACATGGGGGAAATGAGCTTCCCCGCTGGCGGTACTGCTTGTGTTTGTGAGCCAAAGGAGCAGGGAAGCAGAGAGCCAAGGGGAAGGCCCCCATGCTGCTGGGCTGTGCTAGCTGTCAGGGCAACGATGGCAGCGGCAGCTCCAGCACCCGGGTGCTCCAGCTGCCACAGATGCTCTGATCATCCGTGGGTTTTAGCATAGCTGGAGCAACCCCATGCACATGTCCCCAACGAAGGTTAGGAGGCAAAGCTTGCTGGCTATGTGCTCACCCAAAATCAGATTTGAGTGGTAGGCAAAGACAATGCCCCTCATCGTGTTTCTTGCGGAATCTGGAGATGTAAGTGTGGTGGCTGGCAGAGCGCAACACTCAATTCGAGATGAATTTTAGGTGAAGCCATTTTATTAGGTGAAATCACACAGATTATATACCTTTTTACACTGCAAACATGGCAAGCTAAAAAACTGCCAATTGGTTACACACACTGTTCACACCGTATTGATTGGTTAGTGGTTATAACGAGTTCTGATAAACCTATCTTATAGCTAAATATCGTTAGTTTACTTTTAATGCCTAAAAGTATCCGCACACCTGCTGTTTTGATCCTCTTGTTATGGTTGGTTCCTAACATGTTCCGTTACTCCCAAATACCTTCCCATAACTGCTTCTTGGTTTAGAGCAGCCTGTATCCTTATCAACAAGGCAGCTGTGTTTTGAGAATATGATTATTAGGATCCTCTCAGCATGAGTAACTTTTCCTCTCTCATGGGTACAGAAGAATAGTCAGGGCCTAAATCATGGGAGAAGAGAGCAAGGCTGCTAGCAGGCCTGCTGTCTTCCCTGACATGTAAGTGTCATGATTCACAGCCTGGACAACGCTTAGTTTGGCAGAGGTTAAACCCCCTTGCGTTCCAACTGAACCTCAGATCGCTCTGGGTGGCTGGGGGCGGCTGGGCTTAACCCCTGAGTGACATCCAGTCATCAGGTGTTTTATTGTGATCAGTTCTTCCCAATTCTCAGAGAACAGAATTGAGACTCGAAACGGAGTCAAGGTTCAAGTGACTTTATTTGGCCCACAACAAACATGCAGGGAAAGGGGAGAAGAAGGGTGGAAAAGACAGAGATAAAGAGAGATATAGGAGAGGGAGGTTGTGATATCTACCACCACGGGGACATGGCG
This sequence comes from Porphyrio hochstetteri, assembly GCA_020800305.1. Lineage (NCBI taxonomy): Eukaryota > Metazoa > Chordata > Aves > Gruiformes > Rallidae > Porphyrio > Porphyrio hochstetteri. The sequence continues at coordinate 40,127,017 of CM036905.1, forward strand.
TTCCATCCGATGGCAGGGTATTCTTCAGTGTCTCTGAGTCCGATGGGGGTGGGGGAAGAACGTTCCCTAGTTTGTCTCTCGATGTGTTACTTGTTGTCTTGCTTCCTGGTTGCTTAGTTCTCTGTTGCTTCGTTTCCTGTTGCTTGGTTCCACGTTGCTTGGTCCCCCAATTCCTTGGCGGAATGCTCCCTTTTTGTAGTCATCCTTGGCATAGCCACAACCTTCCACCTGGCTGTGGGAATGCTTCAGGGTGGATGACAGAAGGCCCAATGTGTGAATGGCTCCTGATGTCTCTCCTGATATCTTTCGGGTGCAATGTGGAAGGAATGCTCTCCTGATGTCTTCAGGGTGGCTCATTGCATAGTCATTAGGTCCTTGGCACAAGCCACTTTAAGCCTGAGGGGTGGTGGTAGGTGAGAGGGAAAAAGAGTGGGTACAGTTCTGTTGGCGACTGTTACTTTACAGTAAGTTATCTTGTCACCTTTGGGAATTCCTGTCTTGGAGAAAGGGCTGCTTTCATCACCAATATACCCTCACAGAAAAGGCTGTAAGTTGTAAAGCTTTGGCAAATTGTTTGTTTTAATGAGATAACAAAGTAAATCATGTTTATGGAAATAAATCTGTCCTGCGTCACACTCTTCTCAGCAGTGACAAATTAGTCATGACTACTGGAAATAAATGATGCTATGAGGTTTTATGGGGCTTTCTTGAGTTACAAAGACTAATATTGCCAGAAGGAATACATGGAGGTTGTAGCTACAAGCCATTTCAATCATGGTAGATACTTCTGAGCAAATTTGCCTTCTGAAAACCGAAGATCCACAACCCACAAGGTATAATGAGCTCTACTGCAAGAAAATCTCCCTAATACCACTCGGAGACATCCCCTGCACAAACCAGGTCAGTGATTATTTTGATGTAAAGCAACTTGGTCTGAAAGAAGTGCAGATCAAAAGAAGCCTGCTTTTGTTACACAAAACCCTGTGATTATGAGGTTAGTTAATTTGCAGAACAGAAGATCACAACCTCTGGGTTTGTTCGTAGTTCAATATATTCTGTGTCTGTGAGCACAGAATGGACTTTTGCACCTCTAATTGTTCCTGTGGTTGGTCTGTATGAGAAGCTCCTTCCCTTGAACACCTCAAACGTAATTATGTCCTATTACTACCTGTGTCAAAAATGTTATTACAAGCTATGGTAAGTATTCATCCTACCTGAGTCTATAATAGTCTAATATGTAAATGTGTCTCTCTTCCTTGTTTCTGGCTACTCAACTGCATCAAAAGGCAGCCAGATTTACATTTTCAACTTGTTATTCTACCACTCCTGAGATGTTTTTGAGTGAAAAATGGAAGGGATGGTACATGCAGCACTAGTGCTATATTGCTGGTCTATAGGATATGCCTCATTCCTTCGGCCCCATTTATATAACATATAAATAGACCAGAGAGATTTAAAGAGATTCTAATAATCCTAGGTACAATTATGAACAGACAAATTCTGTGATGCAGGAAGGAGGAAACAGCACCTTAACTGTCTTCTAGGGATATTTTCCTAATGCTTGTACAAAAAAGGGCACGTGGATGTGTGGCATCACACAGAAGCATGGAGGTCCTGGGCAGCAGCAGCCAAGAGGGGCCTGCTCTGGGTGGGGTTTTTTTGCTCTGTAGGTTTCACACTGAAGGAAGAGGAAAGGGCACTTGAAGGCTCCTGAGCTCCATCCCTCTCCCTCCTGCAGTCTGGGGGCTGGCTGCCTTTTCAATGTGCAGCAGAAAGCTTTACTGTGAGCCTCCTTTAAAAATGAGATACCCTCTGAAATGCCTGAATTTAGATGCAGATGTATTATGCAGGCTGGAATAGCGATTTGCTCTCCCCAACGTCACCAGACAAAAGGGAGCTTTCTCTATATTTAGTACCTGAATCTTTAAAAAAACCCCACAACAACACAAAAAAAAAAACTCCCACCAAAACCCACAGAAATGGAAAACAACCCAAAAGAATTATCTTTCCATTTCCTTCTTGTTTGACTGACCTAGAGCTCTCATGACCACAGCAGTCATACTGTATTGTATTGTATCTTACAATCTCTGATCTTTTCCATCATTGTCTTGCTCATGCTGTTTTCTGTCCTGAGCTGCTTCACTCAGTGCAAGAATTCACAGGCAGACCAGAGGAGCAGAGCTGCCAGATGTTAGGAGACCCCTCACCAGGACAGATCCTCACTCCCACCCACCCATGGGCTGATGTCCCAAGATGGCCTTGGAGTGCCCCATCCCCATAGAGGAGCCTGATGGCTGTGGTTGACAAAAGGGTGGTAAAGGATTGAACAGGACTTTGGTGCTGACTTCTTGGAGATGAGGATTTGGCTTTTAAAGATGTTACTGGAAGGTGTGGCGAGGTGCTGCCATCAGTCTGACTGGTTTGGGATGCTGACCTCAAGGCAGAGGAATGCTACCTGCTCTGTGATTATCACCTCCAACCAGCCAGCTCATGAGGTACCATGGATATTTCCACTGCACCTCTGCTATAATATTCACAACAGCTTCCATCCAATGTGCATTTACGTGGCATTTTGAACCCCCTCAGGGATGTGGGGCAATCCTTCCCGTGCTGGTGCCTGCAGGGACAGCTGTCAGAGGTGACGGCGTGGAGGCCGCAGGGTAATCCCAGACACACCACCTGCTCAAAAGATGCCACATCCATGTTCCTCAGTGCATGGCAAGGGTCCAGCAGGCAGTATTTTCAATATTTTTTCTCCCTTCTCTGAGCAAGTGACTTGCTGCAGGCAAGACATCTCCCATACGGCGTCTTAGACATCCACTCAATATGAAACTGCTGCAGGGTCATTTATTCCCCCTGCCTTTATATATATACATTTTTTTTTAATAGTTTCTTCTTCCTCTTTCTTTCATAAGGTTCTTCCACTGCCAATACTCAAATATCAGGAAGACAGCATGTTTTTACCCACAGACCTCACCGACTGCGATTATGCATTGCCCGTGGCATGTGTAGGTATCTTTTCCAACAGTTTCTTTTGGGGATGGGCATTTACATAACAGTTCTCATGACAAAATTTGGCCTTTCATAAACAACCTGAAAAAACTGCTTGCAGGCCATAGGGAAACATTGAAAGGATGGGAAGGGCAGGTCCCCAACAAGACTTTTCAGCTGCATTTGAGAGCAGAAGGGAGTTGTGCTGCAGCTGAGTGGGTCAGTGCACTGGAGACAGGCAGACCCAGCCGAAGGTGACAGACTTGGGACAGGCAGCGTAGGCTACTGATGTGGCAAAACCATTCTGGCTTGTCACGTGTCACTGAGTAGCTGGTTGTGAAAGACACTGTTTAAACAAACTGTTGTGTACATTTCCATGCCAGTACCTGTCTGCCCGGATTCTTATTTTCAAAGTGCAGCTCTTCAGCATGTTCAAATGAGTCATTACTTTTGTCAGGAAGGACAGCAACTGGAAAATCTAAACATTGTTGCCCTACACATCCCCTGCACTCCATGGATAGCACAGGAGTCTTCTGTACGGGTTGCATCCTGTTTCTGCTCTGTTCAGACCCTCTTTTCTCTGCTTTCATTGGAGAACATTTGTGTTCTGCCAGGGAGGGCTCTTCGACACCTGCCAGGCATGTACATTTCTCCCCTTAGTGAAAAAGTACCTCGGTGTAGTGGCTTGTGGAGCAAATGGCGAGTACTTACTACTAGCAATTTGATTCTTTTAATTTTATTCATCAGTGGTTGAAGCAGTTTTTGCACCCAGGAGTGAGTCCTCACCTTTGGGAGCTGGAGCCAGAGCTCTGAAACCCTTCATATCCATGTCCACTTGTTCATGTTTGCCTGTAATAGGGTAACTTTACAACACTGCACTCAATTATTTCCACCATATGAGAGGGATGGTACAGATATCCTTAGGCAGAAACTGCCTGATATTGAGAGCTATCAACCAGAGAGTGGTGGTCAAACCTTCTAGTTAGCATGTCCAGCACTCCCAACAACAGTTTGCAGAAGGTATGTTGATAAACTCTTCCAGCATCACAAAGATGTCGGCTCTTCTCTCTGTAAGTCCAGTGTTTGACTGAGTCGGTGAAAGAGAAGTGGTGTGGGGGATGTGAGGGATCAGGGGCTGTGGTGAGGGAAATGAGGGACATTGAATCACTTGAGGGAGGACAAGTTTACCCAGATACAGGTGATGCAGAAGCTCAGGTACAAGGGAGGACTTGGAGATGGTGAGCACGGAGTCATCCTGTGTGGAAGAAGAAGGTGAGATTGCAGAAGTATCTGGGATATGCCAGGACTTTGACTTTGAGGCAGCACAAGGTGCACAGCCTGGTATGGCCCTGCTTTGACAGAGTTAGAAGAAAAAACATGTAGCTATTGATACCACAGAAAAAAGACCAACACCCTTTTCTTTGGAAATGACTTCTTGTCACTTCTCTTGCTCAACCAGCTTTCTGTAAGCCAGCAGCTGAAACAGACTTTCCCCTCCAAAAACGAGCCACTTTTTGTATTGCAAATTTTCAGTGTAAAGAGAAGTATGAAGTCTTGAATATTATTTATACTGCAGAGTACAGGCTTTGGCAGCTCCCAGCACCTCTGGTGTGACGTGCAGTGAGAAATCACCTTTCAAATAAGCAGCAATAAAGCAGCAATCAAATAATCATCTTTCAAATAAGCAGCAGTTTCCACTGACGGAATGGAAATAGGGCAGCAATTACATGATAGCTGATAACAGCTTTATTGTTACATTTCCTTCCATTTCAAGAACAAATTTATGATTAAGAAATGACACCTTTTGACATTCACTATTTGGGCAGCCTGGCAAATACATAAACCTCAAGTGGGTGAGTATTCAACACAAAATGTGGACTTCCGACAGGATTTTCTTGATCTTGGGTCCAAGCAGCCTAATGCTGCCACTAATGACCAGGGCAGCAGAAAGAAGGGGGTGTTAATGAATTTTAAAATTGGCATGTAAAGTGGGAGGTGACGTCTTTGTAAAGGAGGTTTTAAATATTGCCTAGGAAGAACTGACCACGAGGTCTACGCTGACAGAAATAAAGTAAAATTTAATAACCCATGGTGAAAGACTTCAGGACTAACATGAATTTCAGGTCTTGACTAAGGAGTTAATGAACTGTAAATCATGGGAAGGAAGGAAATACAGTACAGAATTCAGGCCTGTTTAAAGTAAACATGATGGCAAACTATTTCAGCCAGGGTATTTCCCATTGACAGAGAAGCAGGGAAGTCATTGATGTCGGTGGTGAGACTTCATCTGGAATACTGGTCATCTATGTTAAAGGAAGATAAATCCCCATGTAAACCAGTGCAGAGAAAGAGTTTGAGACTGTACAGGAGATAAAACCCAACAGTGTTAAAGCCCAGATTCATGCTGCCCAGGTACTTCAGGTACTTCACAAAGATGCATAAATTAGGAGCACAGTCATCAGGGACTCCTGCGGTCAAAAGAAAGAGGTGGGCATCTCCAGTCATTCAGCCTACCTAAGTGCTGACTTGGCTTCTAAATTAGATGTTTTATTTAAATACTTTGAGCTACATGGGAAGAATATTGCCCTAGGGAATTTGCATGGTGCCCTCAAAAACAAAGCCCGAGAAAGGAACCAGATGCTCCCAGAAGCGTAAACACCACAGAAGAGGTGAAGGTCAGATTTATCTGCAGGACAAACTGATAAATACTGGGCATTAATAAATTGCTCTGATAAACAGATGGTTGATGTTTGGAAACAGCCCTCCATATGCAGATAGGGGAATAAGAAACTCAGCTAGAATTAAATTGCAGCTGAATGAGTTCATTTAAGAGGTTATGGGATGAACATACCTGGACGAGCAGACATTTGGACTGGCAGATGCAAAAAGGTCCCTTCTGATCCTCTGTCCTCTGCTGGTTTGTTTGGATTTTTTTGTTACTGAATACAAACGGGATTAACCCTTTCTATCTGCATCAAAAGGGACATCTTGCACACTGGTGCGTGTCTTGGTGAAGAATTAAAGGAAGGTGCTGCTGCCTTATCATTGTTCATCTGCATCAACGGGAAGGACAGCAAAATCTGTTTCCTGGAAGCAGAATTTGTCATGAGGAAAACAACCAAGAACAGCTACAGTGCCGGGCATCTGAGCTACCCTTGTGTTGTCCGTCCCAGCAAATGGAGCAAAATGCTTGAGCCACCCAAGGCGAGGGAGGCCCACTCTCCTAAATCATGGGCAAAGGCACGGTAAGGAGCTACTCAAAAGGAACAGAAATGCTATGAGTGTGTTTCCAGTCGTCACTGGCATACGTGGTGTGTGCAGTAGGGTATACAACTGATGGCAAGTTAGGCCAAGTGGGCGTCCTTCCACTTCATAACTGTTCCAGGAATGGAAAATCATTGCCCACAGGCCAGCCCCACGTGCAAGCCTGAAGTGCTTGGGACACGCAGTTAAAAGTCTCCTAGCAAATACAAACAAAGACTATCAACTGCAGCTATCTGTTGCCAAATGAGGTGGCAGAGCACAGCCAAGTGCCTGGCAAACAGCTAGAAAAGGACACGGAAGTGTGAGCATGGATGGGGTTTGGCTAAAGCAACGGCAGAAATGAGATTTGGATTATTGTCTCCTGCTATTTAATCCTTCCTAATTTTCAGTGGAACAGGCCTCTATACACGTTGCCCAGAAATAATGAGGCAGAAACAGAGAAATGTCTGATTTGCCTACAGATTACACTGAATATTGGCTAACCAGTTGGGTCAACAGCGTTATAATGCAATAGAAACATGTTTGCTGAGGGGAACAAGATGCACACTCCTGATTATTTTATCACATGCTAGGGGAAAGGCTATGTCACAGTCCTCTAATTCTAGCCAACCTTAATATTTTAAAATTAATTAGGGGGGCAGGATGAAGTCAAGAAGAATTTTAAGCTTAAACTTGAACCTGGATCTAAAAAAAAACAACCACCCCAAACCACTAAAAATAATACATTATTTCAGAGCAGCAGAAAATCATTTTCCTCAGCAATACTTATCATCAACTTAGTGGTTGATGTTATGAAACCCAAAATTTTGCAAAACGGGCAGAGAACCAAGTGAAGCAAGGCCCAAACTAACAACATGCAAGGCCTTAAGAGGCACAGCATAGCTGCTTTTACAACAGCACTGACGTTCATTACTCAGAGTTGTTTGTTCACTGAAGCCCCACAGATATAATAAACTAAAGAAAAATCTAGACTCCCAAATGGTGTTTTTTGGTTAAAAATTTTATTCACCCATATTCTAGCAAAATCTTATTTTGTTTGCAAGGGCTTTACGTTTGACAAAGAGCCTTTCTTTTTCCATGGGGGCACAGTTGCTCAGTAATGCTGTTATTGTTAGGGGTAATGTTTGTGGTCAGTTGCTATTGACAGTGACAGTTGAAGTTCGGGCAGCCAAATTTAGACATGAAATTAATAATGGCATATGTACCAGAGAGCTTAAGTATGCATTGCTGCTTCATGACTTACTAGGAAAACTTCTTATTCAGGTCCAAGAAAGTTTGGCATGAAGAAGTCATAAATACGGAGTAAAGGATCTGCCTCACGAAAAAGAGGGAAGTATCAGCATAATATGGGAAAAAAATCAGCCAAAATATCTGGAGCAGGAAGGCAGCTGAACCTCCCTGCTGTGGAAAATCATGGTAGTATGTGACTGAGGATGTCTCAGCTGCATAAAATATATAGTGTTTGATAAAGTCCACATACAGCGTGCTGCTGTAATTGTTCACTTAAATGGGATTGTAAATTTGAAAGAGCACAAGGCATCTTTCTTTTTATGTGCTGAGTGCTGTATATGTCTCCAGCACTGTAAATATAATATAAACACCGTTGGGGCTGGGAGGGGATGGTATCTGAGACCATTAACTGCTTCATCAACCGCTTCACACGGCCATGCCTCTCTCTCAGCAGTTAGGCTTGCCGAATCCATCCGCTCACCATAAATAATTGGACTTCTTTCCTGATTGCTTTCTTTTCCCTTCAAAACCTCTGCTGCACATCCATACACACACAGCTGCTGAAATTAGGGGAAAAGGGTACGGGCTGCTTTTGCATCGCCTCCTTACAGCTCTGGACTTCAGCCCACTGTAGACGTCAGGCGCTTTTCTCGGTGTCTGATGTTACTCCTCTAGCTAAGGCCAGAACTCCCTCAGGCTCTAACAGTGACTTCTATAGTGAGCCTGCCAACACATTTCATTTTATTCTGGACTTGGCATTCTTGGATGTAGCTGGACCACAACTGGCCAGGCTTCCAAAATATAAATAAGAAGACGGGAGGTAAATGATGTAAGAAAACTGAAAGAACCTCCCACCTGGATGCTGTACAACTTTTGCTGCAATGTAATACCCCTGAAATACTATAGCAGGAACTGTTTAGCCCTCCAGTACGTGTTCCAGCATTCAAAGGGAAAAAAGGATGCAGCTCTTGGCTTTCCTTCTCTGTATTTTTATTTGGCACTCACATCTTAACTGTTGTCCATTAAAAATTGATGTCACTTGCAACTGCTATCTCAGAAATGTCAGTAATTGCTCTGTAAGAACCGATCAAATACATCTTGCATGTATGCCTGGAATTCCATGCATCTATCTGAGCACTCCTCAGTGAAGACCTGACATGAGCTTTCCCTTCCAACGCTTTCTTCCCAATTACAAGACCAGGTGCCCTACTTATGTGAAGGAAGTGAATGAGTTGCCTTTGCCTACAGAGTTGAGTAAGCCCGAACCAAGCATACCACTGTAGCAACTGCACACAGAATGGAGGAGGGCTGTGGCTGTAATTTGTTATGGGTAGATTTATTTTGGGCAGTGAGGCTATACATCGATGCTGACAGCATTTGGAGCATTAAGTGTTCCAGAGTGAGGAACATGACACAAACAGTTTCACACTGTGAATGCCTGTCAGTACTTGCAGGTCACTAGAAACACAGGCATTTTGCAGTATTCATTCAAAGACTGCCTTAGCACAGCCCATCTTCCAGCTTTAGACTCTCTTCTTGGTTCTGAGATCTTTTATGATTGTGAGAAAGTCAACTGTGCAGTACAAGGCAACCAGCAAAAGCTTGGGACTCTCTGCTGTGTCTGAAGAGAGTCATGTTCCACGGAACAGAAGAATGAAAAACACAAGAAAATCCAAAGGACTTTTTCTGCAAAGATAGCAGAAGCATTGGGGCAAAAGAGGAGGAAAACATACCTGTATGAATCAAGGATCCATGTATTCGGTGGCTGCTTGTGTGGTTTTCCCTCTCAAATACGACTCACAGAGGCACTATGACTGTCGCTGATGGGCTTGGCCTTGGTCAGTGGCAGGTCCGGCCATGAGCCCAGCTAGCATTTACTCAGGCCTACAGAGAGCTTCTGGCTGCTTCTTGCAGAAGCCACCCCTGCAACCCCCCCGCCTCTACCAGAACCTTGCTGCACAAAACCACAGCAGATTCCCTCATTTCTGACTTCTTTATGGCATTTAATGGTGTAAACAGAGTATGTCGGGCCATGCCTCCAATTATTCATAATAGGATGATGATTTACATGTCTTTAAATAAACTCTGGCATACCAATATTCACCAAGCCACATATACTGGCTCAGTCACATATCTTTCAGCCAGGCTGAAGTTCTTCATTAGACCTTTTTTGGGGGCCTTAGACAGCATTAAGCTGCCTTTACTGTAAGGCAGCTCTGCCGTGGTGCAGCCGGATGGCCTTGGATCAAACTGCTCTGTGATAAAGAGCTGTAGGGATTGAGGGCCACTTACTTGCGTGCAGGAGCTGCGATTACACTGAAGGACTCTGGTTGCTCCTGGCTGTTCAGATTAAGTGTTAGGAAAAAAATTTTCACTGAAAGAGTTGTCAGGGCCTGGAACAGGCTGCCAAGAGAGGTGGTTGAGTCACCATCCCTGGATGTGTTTAAAAAAAGGGTAGATGAGGTACTTAGGGATATGGTTTAGCATAGGACAGAAATGGTTTGACTTGATGATCTTAAATGTCTTTTCCAACCTTGTGATTCTGTGGTTTTGTGATCCTCCCTTGGTCCTTGCCTGAGCTACTTTACAGGTACACCTGTGCCTGACCATGTATGTGCCTTTCCAGACCCTGACACACCTGGACTGATTTCAGATCCTCCCTGTCACTGTAGGTTTGTCTAATGATGACCAGACTGGTTATTGTCACTGGACCAGATTCTGACCCTAACTTGCTAGCTTGACTATCCACCCTGACGTCAGACCTCTTCGTCACTATGGTCACTTGGATTGTCACTGACAATCCTTATTCTTAGCTGAAACTCCTAACAACCACTAGACCTGCTTTGCTGCTCCTCTTTGGGTGCTGTGGGGCTGCTCCTGCTTGGTAGTGAAGCCACTGCCATGCCACCTTCCCATCACCTTCTGCTCCCAGCTTAGCTTGCCGCTTGATGAAACACATTTCTCCAGAGAATGCCACCTCTCACCTACACTGGTATCACTAGTCCCTGCTATCAGTAGCTCCAGCACAAGCCAGACAACAGATAAACAGACTTCTGACACCACACAGCTCTCCTTTTAGCTGAAGATTTTTGTTAGAAAGTAGTCTTGAGCCAGCCTACTGGCGCCGTGTGTTCCTGCCAATGGGATAAATCAGGATAGTGGGCAAGAAGTCAGCAACTGAGACAAAGAGTCTGTTCTGTCACAGACAAACGGCAAAACTAAGCAGTGATATGCAACCCTTCTGTGAGATCTCGCTGAACTGTTGGTCAGATAACCAGGGAATGTCGGTACCCTGGACACAGTGTGTTGCAGAAGTAAAATTTGAAGCGGTCATATATCCAAAGAAGTCACAGGTTTTTGGGTTTTTCCACCTTTTGTAATTTATTTTGGCTGAGTCTGGTAACACCTTTGTGTACCTTAGCAGTTGCTTTTCCCACTTCAGCTGCAACGTCCTTTCGTCTTCTTCTCCAGCACTTTGCCTCTACCTGTCCTGGTGAGACCATCTTCAAACATACAAGGACTAAGACACTTCTCTTCATTCTTCCAATTCTACCATGAGTTAATACTGCTGCCACATTGCCCACTACAGGACAACCAGACCACCACATGTACACGCAGCTCTGCACGTTGTTCAAACTCTTGGTCACACCTACAAGGAGTTCACCATTAAACCTCACCCTCACCAGCAGCCTCACACAGCACTGTTGTGAGATGGGCCTGTCAGCACCACAGCCACTGTTTCAGGTAAGTCTAGGCCAGTCAGCCAGCGCTTCTTAATTTATATATTAAAAGGGCCAGCACACAGGAAATTGTTAGGATATGGCTGACCTCACTACAATGGTATTGGCATCAAATACTTCCACCATACAAGTTTGCTTGGCTGCTCTTAGGTGGTGTAGCTTATCCAGCATTTCTCTCTTGTTCTAATGAGTCTCATGTACCCAAGGGCATGGTTACGCCTTCCGTATTTAATTGTGACTCCTGTGCCTACTTACCTGGAAGGCTGTGCTTAGCTCATTCTCCAAGGGAGAAAAACTGGTGCCTCTGAGACACTCCTGTGCACACACAGTATATACTGGCTTTTGTTTGCCTTTTTTCCTCCTCTCTTTTTTAATAGGATGCGAAAAAACTGGCTGGACCTTTTCAGAAATGTGACTCTCCCGTGCCCAACAAAGGAGTGTTCACCGGGAGGCTGACACTGCCCAGCAATACAAAACATGGGGCTCTACCAGCGCCCACTTTCAGCTACCATTTTCTGGAAATGGCCACCACTGACATTCAACGTGCATGAACAGGCCACTAAACCCCATTGAACGGGCCACTAAACCCCATTGAACTGCACTTCTTGCAGCCTCTATGTAGAATTGTTAGGAAAGTTAAAACTCTTCTGCAAGTCGGTGTAAATACATTCTGTGTGCACAGGAATTGAAATTGTGTAATCGCTGTTATGCAACTTTTCAGCACCTTCCGCAAAACTGTGTTTCCCTCAAATACTGTAGCACTGTTAGGGCCCATCAGTGAGATTTCACAAACATTCGCGCTTCAGAAACATTCCCTCTTTAGAAACATTCCCTCTTTGTGGCAGGTAAGTACAATCTGGGTTTGGCGGAGAGGAACGCTCTCCTGTTCCTCTGGCAAGAAATAAAGTATCTCAGATTAAAAATAAAACCATACGAAGTACAGGGCTCCAAACTGGAAGGTGTAATTGATAAATCTGTGAGAATTACAGAATCGTAGGGGTTGGAAGGGACCTCGAGAGATCATCGGGTCCAACCCCCCTGCCAAAGCAGCTCCCTAGCTCATATTGCACAGATAGGCGTCCAGACGAGTCTTGAATATCTCCAGAGAAGGAGACTCCACAACACCCTGCGCAGCCTATATTAAAACCCGGGTTTGCGTGTGGAAGAGAACATTTACTGAAGCAGCAATCTGCCTGTCCCGCATCTGCCCGTTTCTAAATCACAGGCAGTCAAACCCTCCAGGCGCTTCCCCCGAGCCGCGCACGGCGACCAGGGCCTCAGGCGCCGCCGTACACCGGCAACACTTCGTACGACAACGCCGAGGGGCCATTTCCCGCTGCCAGCCACGAACACGGTGTTACGGCCCGCCTCTGGCCCGCACGGGCTGCCCGAGCTGTCTCCCCGCCCTTCCCGACCTCAGGCGCCCCCTGCTCGGCGCCGCCGAATCCGCTCCCACCGGCGGGAGCAGCGCCGGGCTCAGCTCTGTGGAGCCCGGGCACTGCGCCGCCCGGCCCGGCGGCAGCGCGGCGTTTCAGGCGCCCCGAGGAGGCCCCACCGGTGAGGAGAGGCAGGGCGGGAACGCGGCCAGCCCTCTGCCTTTCGCTCGCCCCCCGGCTCTCCAGGAGCGGCACCGCGCACCGCGCCAGGCCCCGCCGGCGGCCGAAGGCGGCGGCTCAGAGCCAGCGGGGCGGGTCAGCCCGGGCCACCGCCGCCGCCGCCCACCTCGTCTCCCCCTTCCCCGCCCCTTCCTACGTCCGGGGGCTGACGGCCAAGCCCGCCACTCCCAGCGTGCACCGCGGCGTGGCGCGCGAAGCGCCGATGACGTCCCAGCCCCACTGCTGGGTAGCTGCGCGGCCGCGTCACGGGCTCACGCGACTGAGTCACCCGCTCGCTGTCGCAACGCCCGATCATTGGTCGCGGCAACAGCTCATCGCTAGGCCCCGCCCCGCAGCCCGGCGGGCTATAAAAGCGGCGCCGGCGCCCGCTCCGCGCCTTTAGCCCCAGGTGTCTGAGAGGAGAAAGATGCATCGACTCCGCTCACGGGCCTCCACGGGGATTTCTGCCTTCGCCGCCGGTTCGCCCTCCGCTTGCTTTCGCCAATCACCTCCGCTGCCCCGGACCGGGAAGTCGGCCTCGCAGAGGCGTTGGAGTAAAAAGCGATCCTGCTCTTCCATCGGCTGATTGTCGCTGATTCCCGGGCGGGGGGGAGCAGAGAGACCGAGACCCGGAGAGGGGCCGCGGGAGCCGAGCCGAGCGCCGCTGCGACCATGCCCAAGCCTAAGAAGCGGGGGAGCAACCACCAGCGAGGAGCCGGTGAGCGCAGCCGAGCCAGCTGGCGGGGGTTCGGAGCTGGGGGGGGAGGGCGGGCGGCAGGGCGCGGAGTTCGCCCCGCGTTTCCAGTGGCCTCCTGCCGCCCTCCACACACACGCCCCGGGGCGGGGGCGGCGGCCTTTGCCGGCGAGTGAGGCCGCGGCCGGCCGGGCCGCTCTGCCCAGCTTGCGCCGCGGCTCCCTGCGGGGCTAGTGGGAAAGCGGCGGGATGGACAGAGGAGGCCGCGGAGTTCCCCGCTGGACGGGCCGGAGCTGGAGCCGGGAACGGGCCGGGCGGCGCCACTGCTGGGCTGACAGGAGCCGGCCCCGAAATCGCCACCTCACGCCGCTTGCGCGCATGCGCCCGGCGGCGCGGGCGGCCCCGGGGAGTGGCGGGCGGTGGCTGTGCCTGGCGCCGCCGGCGGCGGCGAGCAGCGCCCCGAGGGCAGCGGCCGGCCTGGGCCGGCGCCTGCCCCGCCGGGGGCCTCCTGCCCGCCGTGGCCTCGCGTTCCGCCCGGGGTGTGGGCGAGGACGCTCTCGGCGCGCACAGCCTCCGGTGTCCGCGCTGCTGTACCGCCGCCAGCGTCGGCCCTTCCGGGGCGGGGGGAGGGGAGGGAGGACACGAAAGTGGGGGGGGACACGGCACGACGACGGAAGGCGACGGCTGCCGCTGTCACTCCCGTAGCGGCTGGAGTGGCTGTATGGCAGCACGTTGTGCCTTTTAAACACCCCTTGGCCGAAAAGAGTACGTTACAAAATACAGTCGTTACGTAGATCCAGAACGTGTGTGGCCGAGGCGCTGACTCGGGCAGATGGGCGGTTTTGTGGGGTGGTGAGACGTTTCACTCCAGGCTACCGTAGCTGTGAGCAGAGTCCGTAGTATCGAGTATTTTAGGAAGTGAGCGATCCACGGGGTCTTCCTGCATCTGCTTTTATTTCAGGCTGCCAAGGGCTGGTAGTTATTCTTGCCACTTCTCCCCTTGAACTTCACTGCTTGACATCACTAGAAGCAACAATGTGGCCGTGCCAGACCTTGGAGTTTCCAAGTTTATTGGTCTGCGCGCTGGCTAGTTTGTTTGCTCTTTGTAGCTATAGGAAACATCAAGGTCAGTGATACAAGTAGATGATTTACAGCCAAGAGCTGCAGAACTTCTCAGATGGGAACTTAACTTTTTTAGAAAGCACTTGGACGATGGATGTTTTTGTCTAGATAAAACTGTTTTTTGGAAGGGGGGAGTTGGTAGTCAGGAAGCCTGCCTGAAGCTGGCAAGTGTGGTGTGCTGCCTGTTTAAATAGCTTATAATAAATTGTACAAAATAATGGTTTTTTTCAAAAGGGACAAAGTTACTGAACTAAGGCTGTCTTGATCCTGAGAGGGGAAGACTTTTCTTCCCCCCTGTTGAAGCATTTGATGTTCTTGCTTGTATTTCTAATTCCGTGTTAAAATAGGGTTAGACATTGCTGATGCTGCACGTACTACACTTAATCCTGCAAATCCAGCATTGAACTGGGTAACGTATGTTTGCTGAAATGTATAGCTTATCTTGGCTTGAAGTCTCAAAATTGGAAAATAAGGATTGTATGGCAATTTTTAGTAGCTCAGCCTAACAGTTAAATTACTACAGAGCATGGTTACGGGAAATAGAGTTAAGAGTTGTACCATTACTTTGAAAACTATGTGGGTTCTTCCCCACCATTCATAAACAGCCTTTGAGAACAGAGCCAAAAAAGTCTTCAGAACAGGAGGGAATAAAGGACCTAGCAGAGGAAGGCAATGTGCTTTCTCTGCCTGAATCAGGGAGAGTCAGTGTGTTGGGAGGGTTAAATTCTACTTCTGGAGTTCAGATCATCTTTTTCCATGTGAAGAGTGACCAAACTGTTGTATTCATCTTTCCTTAAGGTGGTCAGCCTAGAAACGTGCAGCCTTTTAGTGATGAAGATGCTTCAATTGAAACTATGAGCCACTGCAGTGGCTTCAGTGATCCTGCGAGCTTCACTGAGGATGGTATGTTCTCTCATATCCACATTTTTGAAAACATAAAGCCTGAGTTGACTTAAGAGTTTTAAGTACTAGATTGTAAGTAGTGGTAGCAAATTAAAGACATTCCATTAAAGACTGTTAATCCAGTGGCTATCCTTTTCTATGCTAAGATACTCCAGGTTTCATGAGCCTCTCATGAAACTATTTGAGCTCTTTATATCAGAGCTATACAATGCTAGCTTTTGGTGACTGAAGAATTTTAAGGTGCATTGTAAGACATTGACTTGCATATATCGTAGTTGAGGTGGTAAGTACTAGAAGAGTCTGAGCAAATTTATGTAATGTCATTCTTGGTAAGAAGCAAGTATAGAAAAAGCACATATTTATTAATAGATCAATTTTTATAAAAGTATTTTAAGGTACAGCGTGACGTAGTAGGCTTCACGCCACTCTGTTGCTGTAGTACTGAACAATTCTCTAGCTGTTGTTTATGTTAAACTGCTTTCTTACTAGTACTGAAAATATTAAGTGTTGGATATTACTGTGTCTGCTAATAAAATGTGTATCAGTAGGACTAAATTATTTCCTCTGGATTAGGGCCTGAGGTTGATGAAGAAGCCACTCAAGAAGACTTAGAATACAAATTGAAGGGATTTATTGATCTCACATTGGACAAGAGGTATAGTATGCTTTGAAGAATTGCATTCACACATAGTTTACTGGCTTCCTCAGATACCCTAAGAGAAATATGTATCAAACTTTATAATATGCTTGCTGAAACCACAATTGCTTAATGCTGGGGAGGGCTCGTTTTTCTTAGGAGTCTGAAAAGACCTTTCTCCCTCCCATCACGTTTTTGGATAAGTGGGAGTCAGGCTTTCCTTTCCTAGTAGCCTGAAGTAGCGTGACCTTATTTCTAGCTTGGGTGCACTATTGTGAACTCTATCTCCAGCCTCAGTTTCCCTGGCCTTGAGGAAGGAGGCAGTACATAGCATTTCTTACTTCACAGTACTTCGGTGGGTTACTCTTCTATTGAGTTCAAACAAATATAAACTATAAAGTGTAAAGAAAGGCTGAGCTCTAATGGGTGTGTGCGGATTTCAAGAAGTCTTCCTTCTCTCTTCTAACAGTGCAAAGACAAGACAAGCAGCTCTTGAAAGTCTGAAAAGTGCTTTTTCCTCTAAAATACTCTATGAATTTATCATGGAAAGGAGAATGACACTAACTGATAGCATTGAACGCTGCATAAAGAAAGGTAATTGACACACTTGGTGGTTGAAAGCAGCAATCCATATGAAACAGCTCATTGTTTAAAAGGAAGTAAGACTGAGGCTCCTTTAGTGCTTTATAGCATGCTTAAAAATTTAGTTAGGTTAACGGCATTCCTTGTTTGAATGTAGATGTCTTACTTTCATGGGCCTAGAAAATCAACTGAAATTATCTTGTCTGTTAGTTCATTAATTTCCACTTGCAAGTATTCAAACTTCTATCTTTAAAGGAAAGAAGCAATGCACAAGGTCATTACTCATCATAGTATGTTCATCTGTAGGTAAGAGTGACGAACAGTGTGCAGCTGCAGGACTGGCATGTCTTCTGTGTGTGCAGATGGGGTCTGGAATTGAAAGTGAAGAGATTTTTAAGACCCTTGGTCCAGTTCTGAAGAAAATTGTCTGTGATGGAACAGCCAGTATCCAGGCCAGACAGGCTGTAAGTATGAGATGTTTATTTGCCAGGCAGGGACAGAGGGCAGTTTTTTACCAGCTCTCTGTTGTGTAATCCAGAAGTAAAGGTTACTTCAGAGGCTACTGAGTGTAAACTCAGAACACTGAAATGTGCTCTAAATGATGCATAGCAGTTCTCACTGGCTTATGGAGTTCCACCTGAAGGCTGAAAGATACTCTTAGCCTAGAAACTCCCCTAAAGACCTATTTTGTCTAGTACTTAGTCAGGTGTCTTAACTCAGTGTGTTGCAGTCTCCTTAATGCAATTCTGAGGGCTGATGTTGAAGTCCTATAGAAAAAAAAAGAAGGTTTTCCTACTGACTGATGTATCCTTCCTGCATTCATTTTAACTTCTTTAACAGTAGAGGAATGTTACTTAGGCAAATACATTTATAGATGATAAAATTACATGTAGATTTGGATCTACATACCTGATAGGTTTGTGCTACCAAAAGATTTTCATCCAGTAGTCTAATCTATACAGCAGTGGTATACTTGAAATACTGACTGAAGACTCATCTAAAGCTCTTGCCAAGATTTTTTTTTTTTTTTCCTAAACTTCAGGGTTTCGACCTTTTAGTTAAAGTGTAGCTTTGGGTCCTGTGTGGGTAGTGCAAACATCACTTTCAAACGGTTTTTTCTTTGTAAGAGGAGACAGAGTAGAATAAGGGATAGGGAAGGGATGTGTAGGACCTTGCAGGAAAGTTGAAAAGTTCCAAAAAAGGCTTTTGAAGTCCAGAGTTTTCATGCAGTTTAATTGGGCAAAGGGGGAAAATACTACCCACAGCTGTGAATAAATGTCCTGTGTCCATTACTGTCTATCAGGGTAGTTTCTGCTAGTGAATCCTGGTGGGATTTAAAATAACTACATGTAGCTGTTTGGAAGTTGTTTGCAAGCTGTATTTAAACAATATAATTTGGAAAGTGAAGGCTTGTGAGCAATGTAGGAGACAGGAACAAAGTAACTGAGTTACTGTTGAAGACTTCTACTCTCCTACAGCTTTAAATTCAAGTTTCTGTTGATCTAGGTGTTAAATTTCAAAGGTCAACTGTGGAGGTTTTGTCAGCAGTAACATTGATGTCAAATACTGACACTTTTTTCTTTTGTCCAGTGTGCCACCTGCTTAGGGATTTGCTGTTTCATCGTCACCGATGACATTACGGTGAGGATAAACATTATTATTTTCTTCCTTTTAATAAATGGATAATAGGAAAATCTGTGAACCCTAAGCCACTTTCATGATCTTTTTCCCCTGTTCAGGAACTGTACTCTACTATGGAATGCCTGGAAAACATCTTTGCAAAGGCCTATCAGCGGGATAGAGACACCAATGGTGTGTCGAGTACCCATAATGCTGTGCTTCACATCAGCGCGCTCTTAGCGTGGACGCTGCTGTTGACCATTTGTCCAATGAATGAAGTGAAGAAGAAAATTGAAACGTGAGTATCTCTCTTGGAGAACAAAACTTGCAATGGCTTTTTTATACACCATGAGGCAGTGTCAACAATATTTACATCTTAATGAAATCTGACTTGCTCTTTAGGCACTTGCATAAACTTCCAAGTTTGCTGTCTTGTGATGATCTCAACATGAGAATAGCTGCTGGAGAAACACTAGCCCTTCTGTTTGAACTGGCACGCGAAACAGATGCTGTAAGTAGATGTCAGTGGATAAGTTTTCTTGCATTGGGCTGATGACAAGACAAATGATGTTAACCTGTGTTTTGTAGCACCCTGGATCTCAACAAGTGGCAGATAATTCATCTGGGTTGTGCTTGTTGTAGTGAGTCTGCCCCAATCTAATTGGGCACAGCAGTGATTCACAGCAATTTACCAGTCATTTTAACACAAATTTCCATATTGCAAAACAGAGCCAGTATAACAAAACACATCAAACAGTACTTAAGAGCAACTGGAAATGTAGTGAGCAAGGTTTAAAATCTACATCCAACACCAGCTTAAAAAAAAAGATTCCCTAGAGAGATTCCAGGATACACCAGTACTGTTTGCTGTAGTGGGAACGCTCATTAGATACTTTTCTGCAGACAAGTTCCAGTGATTCTCAACCTGCACAGTTGTGCTCTCGTGGCTAAAAATCTATCCTTCAGTAGAAGCTGTGTTGATTTGCAGTATTGTTTTTCATTATGAGCTCATTGCAATATGAGCTAGGGAGCCTGCTTTGGCAGAGGGGTTGGACCCAATGATCTCTCCTTCCAACCCCTATGATTCTGTGATTATCCTTAAGTTCCTTGAGAGGAATAGCTCATGCTGCATGATGAATTCACAGCATTTGTGACTATTTGGGTCAGATGGAGCCTATTCAGTCAATTTAGGGGAGGGTTTGAAAGGGTTTGCACAAATTGTGCAGATACCAGTATTGTTGCATTTGGAGAGATTCCTTGGGGTTTGGTTTTGAGTTGGATGAGGTGCACACTTCTTGGTACTACCTCATGCACAGCTAAACCTGCCTTTACATTCTCCAATGTGCCTTACTAGTTTCTGAACTGTTCTTGACAGCACTGAAGGAAACAGTCTGCAGTTATCCATGGCACAGTTCATGGGAGCTATCTGAATGGCTCCTAGTTTGATGAGGGCTGCTGTGCTTTGCTGGAACACTGTCCAAAGTGAAAAGCTAACTCCATTTGAGTTAGAAGATATTTCCTCTTAAACAGTTAAATGTTAAAAGTTTATTTAGAGTGGACCTTCTGTTAAGCATTTTCTTTAGAACAACTGCTGTCTAATTTTCCACCCCATAGAAGAGTTACACTTAAGTATTCCTTCCTGTCAATCTAATGGTGTCTCATGATCCATCTCCAGCAGCATGGATTCTGTGCTGATAACCTGAAAGTGCCCTCAGCTTGTCGTCCTGAGCAGCAGCCAGGTTCAACAGATCAGTTAGGCAGTCAGTCCCCTGGAAATGAGGAGCAGAACAGATTGGCAGGTATATACATGCACACTGAAGGAGCTGCACTGTTTCATGTGGCTCTGACTACCAGAATAGAGTTTGACAGTGTCCTGCTTGGTTAACCGGTTGCTGTGACTTCATTCTTACTGGTTTAAACACTGCAAGTGGAACGACAGGAATTTACTGCCATCTCTGTCTCATTTAAGTAACAAAATAACAGGTTGTAGAGCTCTAGATGCCCAAATATGGAGAGATCAGTTTTTAAGGAAAGACACAAAGGCCAGAAAATGAATTTTGTTTTGTCTTCCCAGGATTTCTTTTATGAAGATATGGAACTTCTAACAGAGAAACTAAGAGCTCTGGCTACAGATGGAAACAAGCACCGAGCCAAGGTAGACAAAAGAAAGCAGCGATCTGTCTTCAGAGACGTCCTCCGAGCTGTTGAGGTGATTCTTTTGGTTTACTCTGAATGCCAGGATCACAACTGTGTGGTGTACACTTTAATGAAAGTGAAGTTACAAAACTTCACAGAATATCCAAATTTGTGTCCTGAACAATGTGAAAAGGTTGCTTACTTGTCTTTTAAAATCTCTTGAACTGCTGTGCACAGTAAGCAAAAAAAAAAAAGCAACTTACTAGTAAGATACATTTTCAAACTACACCTTTTGTTGGCAGCCAAAAAAAGTGTTTGGGTGTGGCAGGGGGGAGTTGTTGCCCTGTTTGTTGTGTTGTCCAGACTAAGAGAACAGTACACAAAGCAGGACTCTAAACTATTGACCTAACTTCACTTTGAGACAAATGTCAAACTTCTGTCACTTTAATGAATTACCTTACAGCTCTCCAACTAGATTTTTTACTTGTCAGATAATTAACTTCTTTACATTGCTGTATGGGTATGGCCAACTAAATATTATTTGACATTCAGAATAGTTAAACATCTTGGAAGGTAAGGAGGAGGCTTTGAAGTGAAGTCACCTTTGAGATTCTGCCTGTAGAATAATCTGAGTCACTACCACTCTTACAGTCCATTGTCACAAATGTAGCTCACTGGGCTTGAAAGGTGGGGACTAAATGAGGGTTACAAACTGACTGAAGGTGACTCCTGCACTCAGAACTGTTTTTCTGGAGATAAATCCAATCCTTAAAGTAATTTTAAAGATGAAAGTTAAGTGTTCCTTTTCTAAAATGCTTTCTGACTTGAAGAATTTCAGCCTCAAGTGCTAGGTGAGATTTAACTTCAGGTGTGTGTCAGTTTATGAACAAATAACAATCTTTAGTATTTGCATATTGTATTATTTGAAGGTTGTGGTGTGCCAAATTTATTAATGAAAATAAATTCATTTATATTTAAACAATCTTTTGTACTGGGAATTTAATGGATTAAAATGACACGTTGTGTCCTTTAACTTTGGATAGGAGCGTGACTTCCCTACGGAGATGGTGAAGTTTGGACCCGAGCGCATGTACATCGACTGCTGGGTTAAAAAGCAAACGTATGACACCTTCAAGGAGATTCTGGGGTCAGGGATGCAGTATCATTTGCAGGTGAGCTGCTCTTGGATCACATGCTGGGACTGTTCCCTGCCTGGCTTCTTTGTACTAACTCAGTCTAAGTTACAAAATCACGTTGTTCTGACCTGGGGGAATGATGGGCTTTGCATTGGAGGTGTTAAAAGCCATTCCTTACAAAACGAGCTGCAGTGAGCTAGAACTATTCAGGTGAGCTGCTTCTGAGCTGTGGCTTGGGTGTGCTGGGTTAGCTATTAGAAGACTTCTCCAAGTGAAGAGGTTGAGGCTGAATATCTTTGCTTGGTATTTTTTCCTGAATCCTTATGCTCTCTTTCAGCAGAGTGGTGTTGTCATCTGGCTGCTATAAAGCTGCATGCCTCCACCCTTCCTGTTCAAGCCTGTAAAAAGCAATGCGAAGCTGTAGTCAAAAGTAATGACACAATTTGCAGCGCAATGATGACAGCCTTCCGGAAGGGAAGGGACCAGGTCCTTATCTCTGTTCTAGGAACTGCTTGTTTACTAGTCATCTGTTTAGATACGCAGCAGAGGCAGGAACTCTGGCTTAGGAGTACATGCTTCCAAATTGCTATGGTAATCACAGGCTTAAAATCTTCAGTCCGGTGTCAGTTGCATTTCCACATGACTGAGGGAGCCCAGACACGTAGCAGCTTCTCCAGGTTTTTCAAATACCACTTTTACAGCCAGATATTTTACATTTGGTGTGTTGTAAAACCATATGGATCTGTGTCCAGCTGCCTGATCTTGTGTAGTGGATGTAACACAAGTGTCTCATTTGCTGGGACAAAAAAAAAGTCAATGGTGGGGGGAGAGCTGTCTTCATCTTCTCAAGAGGGCTGTGTTAGTTGTTACTCTGGCGGAAGGAAGAAGTGTTCCCTGGCTTACTTGCAAAAGCTATTAAGATTTGTGTTAAATACTGCTGCTGCTACTCTTGCTGGAGTACTTGACATTAAACTGTAGGCACCTTTAGAGAACCTGCTCAGTTTCTCCCCTGAGGATCATTTGGTGTGTTTCTCGTTTAGTCAAACGACTTCCTCCGGAACGTGTTTGAGCTTGGGCCGCCAGTAATGCTAGACGCTGCGACTCTTAAGACAATGAAGATATCCCGTTTTGAAAGGGTAGGTTATTGCACATTAGTGTAGTTTCTTTACTTCATACACCAATATATTTCTCCTGAATTAAATGGTATTCCAAATATGCACTTTAGAAGCTGTCATTTTGAGCTTGTCACTTCGGTTCTAGCAGTCCCCCATATTGTCTGGAATGAAACCAAACCTTGCTTGCGTGTGGCTTTCAGCTGGGTTTTTCCCCTGGGTGTGTCTCTGCTACTGCTTTTCTACTCTCCTCGGGGGTCTGAAGGTTGCCTTGGTTGCAGATTCATGTTCCACAGGTGTGAAACTCGAGTTCTTAGGAGAACCCTTGGTTTTGGGGTGGAGATGTACAGGAAACCATATGAACTGGGTCTGTGTGACAACAGTATCCCAAACTCCAGAGTGAAACGAACGCACTCAGTGGATGTCTTTGTTCTGTTGATTGTGAATGCACTCATCCTGTGTGCAAACAGTCTGTGGAACGGGTGCTGCTGAATTTAAACTGGGGAGCAAATTTTAGCTATGTTGTGCCTGAGTGATGTTCAGGACTCTCCTTACAGTACTGCTCTGAGCTCAGCCTTCCTTACACAGACCAAGTTTCCATCAAATATATATGTGTGTGTATATTAAAGTGACTCTGCCTTTGGTGCTAAGATAGTATACAATACATTTCAGAAGGCCCATCAGTTTACTTCAAAGATCAATTAAAAAAAGTTTTCAACTGTTTCTTAATATTAAAAAAAAAATCTCTAAAGGAAAAAGCTTTTTGAACATCTGTGATTAATTTTCTTCTTTTGTTTTTTATTTTGTAGCACTTATGCAACTCTGCAGCATTCAAGGCTCGGACAAAGGCTAGAAGTAAATGTCGTGATAAAAGAGCAGACGTGGGGGAATTTTTTTAGATCTCCTTTTCCACGGGGTTCAATCTTAAATATTTCATATTTACAATCAATTTGTAACCTTTAAATGATTTTTTTTAAAATTCTGTAGTCACAGTTTGCACTTGTGCACAGGGATGTTGTATAAAATTGTAAATAGAATGCATGTTTCGTCGCTTAGTTGCATATATACTGTACATAGCTTGATGTAAGGTGGGGTGCAGGTGTACCTTGTAACACACTCGCATTCGTTGCAACTTGCTCCAAAGGGGAATATATTGTAACTGGACTGTTAAGTGGAGTGGGTAACTAGTCAAAGGCTGCGTGGCAGATCTGGTTCCTTACTTTTTAAAAAGGTAAATTAAATCATTGACCAACTGTTTTGGAAAGAATGTGCTAATATGAAAAGATGGACTCATTTGTGTTAAGTTATTTTAGTAACTTTGTAAACTTTTCAGTGGCTGGTGGACAAAGAAATTTGTACAGGGTATGACTTTGTCCTGAAGGGATCTGGAAAGTTCAGTTTCCTTCACTGTAAGTGAAGGTGTGAATGACAAATAATCACCTTGATGCAAAATGATAACAAGATTCTCCTGTTCAGAAATTTGATGTTTAAATTTTTGGAATAAAGATGTTTCTCACTGCTTGCTTTCTGAGTAAAAGTGATTATCAGTGAATGAACACCAAAAGCTGAAGGCTGAAGCACATGGGGTTGTTTATTTTGCCTATTCAGATGCGTGGTTGGGTTAGTCTCAGTGCTCTAGTAGATGCTACATGAAATTCTTGCCTTGAAGACGCAACATCTGTGCAGCAGTTAATTTGTTCAGTTTGGTAATGCTCAAATGCTTCCTATTTGTGTGACTGCAAAATTCTTTGTGCCTTATCTTAAGAGGAGCCAGTCCTGTGGCCCTGTGTTGGTCACACTTAAACTCCTCCCCTGACCTCAATTCCTGGCTCTCCAAGACTGAAACGCACCAGCAACCAGGAGCTGTGTCTTAAGGGTCGGGGGTCTGGAGTAAAGACACCAAAACTTACAGCTTCTGGACTTGAAGATATATGAATAAAAGTGCTTGCTAGCATAAACATTCTTAAAACTGTAGGTCATGTTACCAGTGGAGGGAGTAAACCTTACACCCAAAAAACCCCACCCTCTGAAACCTACTGCTTGCTCTGATAAGGGAAAGTTGGGGGTGTGTTTGGTTGTGGTTTGTTTTGGGATTGTGTCTTCTGGTTTCAGACCATAGCAGAGCCTATTCCAGAAAATCCATATGTGCTAATTAGTTGTACCTTCTAACTTACCCATTTCTCTCAAATAATATGTAAGAATTTGGTGCTTAAAACTGATTGCTTAGACTATGATGAGGCCTTCAGGTGAAACTGATGCTATTGATGTCAGTGAGTCACATATGATGAAAAAACTTCTGATCCTTAAGCCAGATGAAGCTGTCCACCTGTGTTTGCCCAGTCTGTGCCTGTGCTGCTCTTTGAGCTAGACTGTTCCCACAAGCCTATTGGTCTCCCATGGCTTCTGGGTGGTCACCTTTGGCATGCTGTGCTCTGTGAAGTGGCACTTCTGGTAGCTGCTTGTCCTGCCCAGTGCAGGAAGGACAGGGAGCTACTGGAGAGCATCCAGTGGAGGGTTATGAGGATGAAGAGGGGACTGGAGAATCATATGAAGAAAGGCTGAGAGAACTGGGTCCATTTAGCCTGGAAAAGAAGTCTGAGAGGATTGTACCATGTTTCTAAGTATTTGAAGGGTGGATGTCAAAAAGAGGACAATCTTTTCAGTAGTGACAAGTGACAGGACAAGGAGCAATGGGCACAAACTGGAACATAAGAACTTCCATCTGCATGTGAGGAAAAGCTGCTTCATTGTGAGGGTGACAGAGCACTGGGACAGGCTGCCCAGAGAGGTTGTGGAGGGTCCTTCTCCCGAGATACTCAAAACCTGCCTGGACGTGAACCTGTGCAACCTGCTCTGGGTGATCCTGCTTTAGCAGGGGGGTTGGACTTAAGATGGTCTCCAGAGGTCCCTTCCCACCCCCACTGGTCTGTGACTGAGAATTAGGAAGATGTCAGGAATATTTCAGGGGTGGAAATGAGGTGGTTTGTTTTATTCTGACTTGCACATCCTTGTTTAGAGGGAGGACTTCCAGGAGACCCCCACAGAAAGGAAGCATGTCTGCATTACCGGCCTGGCCACTCAGGCTGGGCAGCAACAGAGCTTGTCAGCTTGGGGTAGGAACCACCAGTCAGAAGATGTATCTCCTCTGTTGTTATCTCTTGTCACTTTAAAGGGGTTCAAAATTCTAGATGTCTAGAACAGCTTCAGAAAGGATTTGTTGTTTCGAGCGTGTCAGCTGCCTGTCATTCCAGCGTGCTGTTACATTGTGTTCTGTAACGTCAGCAAGAAAAGAACCAGTGATCAAAAGAACTGTCTGTGAAGGAGCAGTTACCAGTACTCACAGTTACCAGAATTTCTCTTTTTAACAACTAAGGATGCCACACAAATGAACCCATCCCATAACACTGTTCCACTGGAATGTGTAAAGTGTGGGGGAGGAGGGGGAAAATACCCTGCTCTTTCTAGCCTATGCCTTTAAAGTGCTCACAGCTGCAATACTGTAGATATGACTCCTCTGCATAGCAAACTGGTTACTCATAGCTACAGTGCTGTAGATACAACTTCTGCATAGCAAATGAGTTTTAAAAAAGCATCCAGACCCCAAAGGTTTGCGAAATACTGATCATCAGTAAGAAGCCTCGTTCTCCATGGCAGGAGCAATTCCAATGTAATAAAAAAGAGCTGTGTACACCCTGGATTCTTTTTTAAACAGATCAATATTGTGAAGTCAGTATACTTAGCCAAGATGAACTCTAAATATAGATTGAAAGGGACAGTCTGTTTCCATAGCTGCCTTCATGGGTCCCGCAGGAGCTGACAGGCTCCTATGGGTCTAAAAGTAGAGAAAGGAACAGCAGAACGAGTTTTCTTTGGGTGATTTTCACTGGCTGATTTCTTCCATACTGGCACATTACCTGAACACAGTTTATGTTGTAAGTAACATTTAATTCTCCTGGGTTTTAATTCCTTTTAGACTTGATTTCCCTTTTTTTTCTTCTTCTGTAAACAGCGTTTGGTGTGTTCTAAGTTCTAATTTTACCACAAGAGCTTAAGAAGAACTTTAAAGGTCACGTGGGGGAAAGAGTCTTTAAGCAAGGTTGAAGTACAAGATACAGTGGGTCCAAAACCCACAATTGTTTAGATTGGTTTGTTGGGAAAATAATCAATATTTCTGGCCTGTGGCATTGATGTCTGGATCCTCTCTCCTTTGTTTGGCATGTCAGTGGAGCAAACAGATTAACATGGACTTTGTTCAATTGAAAACATTTGTCTTCACTGCAGTTACAGTGAGGAAATTGGGTTTAAATAATTAACAGTGAATGCGCAAACATATCATTCATAACATTAATGAATCAAAGGTACTCACATTTATTACAGCTCAAGCTGTTAAGAAGAGTCTTCCCTGAAGTTGCAGGGAGGTACTAATCAAAATGCCCAAGGGAAACAGCTGCTCTTTGGAAGCTAAAAATAACCACAAGCCTCCACACACCGGGGTTGTATCTTTTAGCACGCTGTTGGAACACCGGGCTCCGTAGTGCCTGTGGTTGGAGGTGGGTGCTTGTGGGGAGATGGCAGAGCCAGCACCCATGGGGACCTCCCTCGCAGACCGTGCTGCCAGGCACCACATGACATTCTACGGGGAAGGTGGCGGACACAGCCATCTGTCCTGAAATTACTGCTGCACACCTAAAAATCATAGGCTAGGTGAGCCAGCTTTTCTGCCTGACCTTTGAGTTTTGTGGCAATAATTCTGAACAGAGAAAGAAATAAGCTGTAATCTTTTCTTACACCCTATTAAGCAGAAACATAGAATACATGAAGCCTGTCAATCTCCACTGTCAGGACAATGAGCCCCATTGTCAGGAGTGATTTAAGCCCTTATTCTTCTGACTTATTGAGGCTCAGTGAATGTTTACTCGTCTGAGGGAATTACAACAATCTTCTGCATTTGGTTGATAAGGGTCTTTTCTGTAAACACTCGAGGCTATATTCCTCAAACTTTCGGTTTTTAATTTAAGTGCTGTTAGGAATCTGGTCACTCTGTGTTCTCTGTTGCGTGGAGAGGGAGAGAGGGCTTAGACGCATGTCAAGAGGGCAGCTCAGCCCATCTAGGATTCAGAAATCACCTTAAGGTGCGTAACACCTTCCATCAACAGGAGGTTTGCATCCCATGAAGTGCTGAGTTATATTTGGCAGGTAAAATTGAACTTGAGAGCTCTGATAAAATCCAAATGGGTAAGAAGTATTCAGCTATAAGTCTACACTAATCTTTGTTAGCTCTGCCTTTATATTCACTAGCAAGGGAAAGGTACATTTAGTCTGTGGTTGTAGGGTCAAAAAGACAGATCTTAGAATAAGAGGAATATTACCTGGAGGTATGTGGTTTTATTCTATCATTACAGAGGAGTTCTCAGTGACCCTTGTAGTCCAAGATGCCTAGTTAGAGCACCTGCATCTCCTTATGGCTAGAATTCTGCTTTGTTTCTAGAAGACATTTTTGGTGTTAGTGTAGCCAAAATACTGTTAAAGAGTAGTGTACAATTCATAGAGGAGCCTGCTTAGGTATTGCTTCTTTTCTATATATAATCTTACTCCATGACTGTATTTATATCAACAACCATTCAATGAGTTCACGCACCCAGACTCTGCTAAGAAGCTGGTTTTGCTGATTGGGCCCCATCCAGCACTCTTTTCAAAGCAAGGACTATTACTCTGAAGAAAAGGCTTTGCCATCAGACTTTAATTTGCCCCAAACTAGCAACTATCTGGAGTAGAACCACATTAAAAGACTGGTTTTCTCCATTTTCACAAATAATAATTTCACAGTTATATTCTAAGGTATATAAAAGCCGTATTCTTACTGCTTATCTCCTACATCTGTACCTGCTTTCTCTGCCTTATGTCTGAATTACTCGCTGCTGAAAGCAG
Organism: Porphyrio hochstetteri; assembly: GCA_020800305.1. Lineage (NCBI taxonomy): Eukaryota > Metazoa > Chordata > Aves > Gruiformes > Rallidae > Porphyrio > Porphyrio hochstetteri. The sequence continues at coordinate 40,155,707 of CM036905.1, forward strand.
AGGACCAGCGTGACATCCTTCCTGGCAGTGTTAGTTCAGGTTTGGCTTTCACTGTGGTCACGATATCCCCCTGCATCTTACTGAATACACAGCAAACAAAAAGGGTTATGCAACTAAATAACTAATGTTCAAATCAATGCTGGAGCCAGACAAATAGATTTTTCTCTTTCTCTCTTTCTCCACTCACATGCTGTGGTGGTTTGATCCTGGCTGGAGGTCAGACGCCCACCAAAGCCACTCTATCACTCCCCTTTTCAGCTGGTAAAGGAAGAAAATATATATTGAGAGGCTTAGGAGTCGAGATAAAGACAGGGAGAGATCATCCTGCAATTAGTGTCATGGGCAAAACAGACTCAACACCAAGTAAAGGAAAGAAAACTCTCTAATTTATGACACTGCACTGCACACCCAGTCGGGTAATGAGAAGTGGGACCAGATCTTAAAGCACCTCCCCCCACCCCTCCTTTCTTAGCAGACTTCACTTTAGTCATGATTTTGCTCCCTTCTTCCTCACCCACCCCCTCACTGTGGCACAGGGAGGGGCAGGGACTGGGGGAATGGGGGTTTGGGGGTTTGGGTCAGTTCCTCACAAGTTGGTTTCCTTAGCAAGGGAGGTGGCATTCCTCACACCCTTCCCCTGCTGCACCATGGGGTCCCACCCATGGGAGACAGTCCTCCACAAACTTCTCCAATGTGAGTCGTTTCTCACAGGGCTTCAGCTCTTCACCAGCTGCCCCAGTGTGGATCACTTCTATAGGGTGCAGTCATAAATCATAGAATGTCAGTCTCTCAGGCCCAGACTCCTCCAGCCTGGTCCTCCACGGGGTCACAAGCCCCTGCCCCCCCCACCCCAACAAACCTGCTCCTGTGTGGATCTCTCTCTGTTGCTCATCTCTGTGTCTCCACCTCTTTCCACGGGCTGCAAGTGCTGGCAGGGGATTGCTTCAACGTGTGTCACAGTGTCTTCTGTTTCTCCACCTGCTCTAGCATGGGGCCTCTCCATGGGCTGCAGGTGGGGTCTTGGCCTTTTCCATGGGCTGCGGGGGCCACCCACTCCACCATGGGTTTCTCCATGGGCCTTGATGTCTACATGGCGTCTTACATCTTCTCACTCCCTTCTCTGTTGGCAAAAAGCGTCTGCTTCCTTTTTTTCTCTCCTAAATGTGATTCCCAGAGGCGCTGTGACCATTGCTGATGGGCTCGGCCTTGGTCAGCAGCAACTCAGGCCTGCAGAGAGCTTCTGGCTGCTTCTTGCAGAAGCCACCCCTGCAGCCCCCCTTCTCCACCAGAACCCACCCACACAAAGCTACAACACATGCATGTGTATAGGTAGGTTTAAGGATGTGCATAAACACAAGGCAGAAATGAAATGTTATACTTATCAAAGATCTCCAAGAATAAACAAGTGCTATGTACTGAGTTACCCTTGTCTTCATAATCTGGTAAATGTGCTGGTCCTTCAAATCCCATTATTTTAAGGGTAGTTGAGTCTGCTCAGCATTTCCTTACAACAGGACACCAGCTGCTACCGATTATTTCCCATATCCACGTTGTAATTTATCTTTTTAATTCCTCTTTTAGACACAATGGAGAGGTCTTCCTTGGAAATTAACCTGCCTGATGCTCATGAAGAAGGAAAACTTTATATAGTTGATTCCTTAAACAACCTAAACAAGCTAAATATTTGTCCAGAGGGATCCCAACATGCGCTAGGTACGTATGTATGATGGGTGATGCTCTGTGGTTTTCTATACATGTCAGAGGCCATCAAAAAAAAAGTTATGTATGACATTTGAAAAGGCTGGGCAAATATATGTATATCAAGATATATTCTGAAAAATAAGAGAAAGATTGAAAATGGCATCTTTTGGACAAATCAGATGAATGGTTTAGCTGAGTAATTAAATCATTAGGTTCTTGAAAATCCTTGAATTTGGCTAGGGATTCACCATCAAACCTGAACTCATCTTGCATTTCCACTGAGATTCAGGAGGTGATGCTCTGCAGGATAATGTCTAATGCTCAGTATACACCTCTGACAAACACTTCACAAGCACTAAGATTCACATGTGGCAATAGAAAAACCAGAGAATTCATTCTTTTAAGACACATCATCAAGGACTCAAACTAGTTATCTGAAATATCCCATAAGACCTGTAAGCATTTTAAGGACCTGAATGCCTTTCTGTTACTTCTGTTTCTAAGTCCTCTAACTTTTCCTAATGCAGCTAACTAGCGTGGTGATGGTTTCTATATTTAACACCGAGATGTTAGACACAAGTGAATTAAGTTTCCTCTTGATTATCTTGCTATTGTCACTTCTACAAGTACAACATGAGAAAATGGAATAGATTGGTTTTATGTCAAAAAACTCTTTGCAGTGTGTCTGTCTTGCTTTCTTTTGTAATTTTCATTGGACAATGTTGTTTACAGTCAAATATATAGCATTCTGTTGGATCATACATGGGTCTGTGGAAAAAACACACCTGTACTCCTCCCCACATTTTAGCAGTAAATAAAGGTAGCCTAGTATGTATTTTATGCATCAATTTGTAAAGTGCTTTACCTCCTTCTAGGATTATTCTTTTTAACATACTCTTTTTTAAAAACATTTGGGATTCCCTAGATACTTTATCCCATCAAATTTTCAGTCTTCAGCTGGCTTATTTAGCAGCATAAAAGTTTGGTTCTCTTTCCAGAAAATCGGTGGGATCTGTGGAGTATCTTTCAGTTTCTGATAAATCCAAAAATCTTGTGAATGGTCTATTAGTAGTACAGCAGATGCCAAATTTGATTTTAAAACGATGCTTCAAGAGTGCTGCAGTTCACAGCAATCCTTTTGTTCAGTAGCTTAATATGACCTGGCATAATCAAACAGACATCATGTTAAAAGTTATTGAAGAGGTATATACCTTTTGATTGCTTTGGTAGCAGCCATGCAGTAATTTCTTTATGTTTTAGATGATAAAATGGTCCCACTGTTTGACATTTGGCAAGAATTTGTATTCACTGATTCCTTACAACACTGCAGTCCAGTATGTTCAGCCAGCTGAAATAGTAAGAAGAGGCATTCATTAGGCAGAGCAAACACAAACCACTTTTGAGACCTCTGCTGACAGCTTAGTATGCTTGAGAGACAGCAGTAGCAGACCCTCCCCATCCTTATTATTCTGATTAGAAAGCAATATTGGTGCAGGCACTTAGTACATGATGCATTTGTTAGGAATGCTAAGGGAATAAAAATACCACACACACACACCCCCAACCCCAAATATTAAAAGGTTTCATTTTACCCTCAAGCAGGAGGGTGCTCAATGCAATAAAGAAAAGCAGAGATATTCCCAGAGATCTCCTACAACCTCGGTGAATTGCTCAGCCCCAGGTTGGTTCATTATTAACGTGCTGTAATGGCATGTACAGCCTTCCTTCAGCTTTATCACCACTCCAGGCTCAGTTGCAAAGACCTCAGAGATTTCTACCAGCTAAAACAAGAACATGATGTAGAAATATATTTTTTCACAGATGCACATGCTATTGTCCCTTTCAGAATGTCAAGGCAGCAATTACAGGAGGAGAAATTACAGTAATTTGCATATAACTTTAGCATGTGTGAGACTGGCACCAAAATTTAATTACCTTAGCTCTCTGTTCCCCCCAAAACTTAAAATAAAACCAAACCCTAATAAGTAGTTAAAGTAGTATGCAAACTTGGGATGAAGCATTGAGTGCACCCTCAGTAAGTTTGCAGATGACACTAAATCGGCTGGGAGTGTGGATCTGCCTGGGGGTAGCGAGGCCCTACAGAGGGATCTGGACAGGCTGGAGAGCTGGGCTGAAGCCAATGGCATGAGGTTCAACAAGAGCAAATGCCGAGTCCTGCACTTTGGCCACAACAACCCCAGGCAGCGCTATAGGCTTGGGGCGGAGTGGCTGGAGGACTGTGTGGAGGAAATGGACCTGGGGGTACTGATTGATGCACGGCTGAACATGAGCCGACAGTGTGCGCGGGTGGCCAAGAAGGCCAACGGCATCCTGGCTTGCATCAAAAATAGTGTTACTAGTAGGAGCAGGGAGGTAATTGTCCCCCTGTACTCAGCACTTGTGAGGCCGCATCTCGAGTACTGTGTTCAGTTTTGGGCCCCTCACTACAGGAAAGACATTGAGGCTCTGGAACGCGTTCAGAGGAGGGCTACTAAGCTGGTGAGGGGTCTGGAACACAGGCCTTACGAGGAGCGTCTGAGGAAGCTGGGATTGTTCAGCCTGGAGAAGAGGAGGCTTAGGGGAGACCTTATAGCTCTCTATAACTTCCTGAAGGGAGGTTGTAGTGAGCTGGGGGTCGGCCTCTTCTCCTGTGTAGGCAGTGACAGAACTAGAGGGAATGGTAGCAAGCTGCGCCAGGGGAGATTCAGGCTCGACATTAGGAAGCACTACTTCTCAGAAAGGGTAGTCAGGCACTGGAATGCACTGCCCAGGGAGGTGGTGGAGTCACCAACCCTGGGGGTGTTCAAGGAAAGACTGGATGTTGTATTGAGGGATATGGTTTAGTGGGAGCTAGTAGTAATAGGTGAATGGTTGGACTGGATGATCTTCTAGGTCTTTTCCAACCTTGATAATTCTGTGATTCTGTGATTCTCTCAAGTATGACTTTTTTTTATATTCACATGAATTTCCTCATGGTGTCCACTTAACTTCACCCATTATCTTTAGGGCTTATTGCCACCTCTCACTCTACTGCAGCTATTTCTATGAGAGAAACTGCTGACTTTCCCTATATGCAGCAAGTTCTTTAAAAAGCAATAAACTGTCCTGCCATGCTGATCTGAGGGCTGCAGAGAAACTGCTTGCCCTTTTTTCCCCTCATTCTTCATGAGCTTGAAGGACAGTACACATAGTCCGTGGGAGAGTCTATTCCATTTTTGAGGAGGTCTATTCCATTTGGGAGGTTACATACCTTACTTTATATTAGAACAAAACCAACAAAACTTAGAGAAGAAGAATAATCTTGAAAACATTTGTTTTGAGATAGAAAGTCAAGACCTACATTCATCCTATACAACAGGATGAGCTTAACTAAGGTGTTAAATTGGAAAATTACTAGTCCTGGGGACATTTCTCTTGTCAAACAGAAAAAAGAAGCAAATTTAGAGGATGAATATGTAGGATGAATCTGTACCTAGGTTTTCAATATGAATTTTTCTCTCTTCTCTTTTGAAAAGGTTGAGTCTGCTCAGGTCCTTAGAAAGCCTTCTGATGAAAATTTCATTGCAATCTTTAGACATGTAACACTGAGCTGTAAAACTCTGAACTGTAAAACACATGAACTTCAACAAAACAGTGTATTTCAACAACAAAAATATTTTTATTGAGCAAGTTCCTACTGATATAACAGGTGTATTAGTATTTATACTTCCAAATTCAAGCTAAGCTCATGAAGGTAGTTTCTTCTCCTCTCATGCAATGTTACAGGAAACAAAATCTCTCTATCATTTCATGAAGCCAGACACATTTTTTCGTATTTATCCTAACCAACCTTAACAAACTTTATCACCAAAAGATTTGTCATCTCATAACAGGTGAGGAAGAGAACATCGGTGATACTGGAGAAAACATGGCAGGAAGGAACATAAGAAACCAGCGTCTGTTCTTCGCCACCTTTATTCTTACTTTGATCATCAGTTTGGCACTTGTTTCATTCGTGATATTCTTAATCAGTAAGTAAACCTAAAAGGGGTTCTTAGCTGGAAGAACTCTGCTGCCGTGCATCGTGCTGCCTTAACCACACTTGTACCTGCTGTATTCTCATGGTCAAAGGCTTGGGCTGATTATGGGCAGTGGGTCTTGGTCCTGGGTGCAAAAGCACAGGCTTCTACTCTCTGATCTGAAAGGCCCAATTTTTTTCTTCATGCAAAGGTTTTGTGAGCTTCAACAGCTGTGAAGAATTTAGCTCAGCAGGGCTACACTCTGTTGCTAAAAATGCTGACTGAAAATGAAATGAAATGTTAAAGATGACTGTGTGGCAGTGAGATACTTGGGCAGTGTGCCTTCCCTGTGTGGCAGTGAGATACTTGGGCAGTGTGCCTTCCATTCCTTTCCAGATAAAACTCAGTGTCTGAGTTTCAGTGGAATGACACTGGAAAATTACAGAATACTTGGAATTGCACCCAAGCTAACACTTAAATCAGGCTAGATGAAGAAAGACCTGACAGTTGCCAGCTAGGTACTGGCTGGAAATCGGTTTGAAACTAAGAAAATCTCAAACAAAAGAAACAAAAAATTAGGTAAGATATATCAAAATCGGCATGTAGCATTGAGACTGGTTTAGCTAAACACATGGCTACAAATGACCTTGATTTACAGAGCCATTGCCATCTGGGGATTAGTGGCATTGAACAGAGTGCAGAGCACGTTATTTTACCTTACAGATCCATTTTGAATTGGGATCTGTATGAAATCAAGATTACTTTTGTCCTATAGTAGGGAATTTGCTGGGTGATAGTAAGAATAATTTTCCTTTTTGAATAGGAAATCCTAACCCTTGACTGAGTGTGCTCCCAAGCTTTCAAAGAACAGAATATCAGACAAATAAATAGCACAAAGGAAATTTTAAGTGTCATGATTGTAAAACCCTAAGTAAAGCATCTCCTACTTGAATTCCGGATTTATTTAATGAGGACCTGCTAAAAGTAGAGCCCTGGTACAGAAAAATGAATAATGTGACCCTCTAGTGGAAAAATTGTAAAGCAGAAGTGAAAAGACTACTTACAGGTATTAAAGGAGTTTGCCTGGGCTTAGGTTGGTGAAGGTTTGTTACTTTTTAAACTGATTTCCAGCAGTACTTCAGGTTACATTGAGAACATAGCCTCAGAGTATGTTTGCAATCCATAGACATAGATTCATTTAGCATTGATACTATTAGACTTAAGCTTCAAAACCCACAGGTGAATATTTTTAACTTCAGAAGGCTCCAGAAGAATACATGACAGATACTACATGCTGGTGTCCCAGAGGAAACTGGCCTCCAAATGCCATTATTTGTGAGACTATTTCTTTAATCTAAATGCTTGAGGAAATACAGTGATGTGGCTGTAGTCTGATGTGTGTTTTAGTAATTGTACTTTTAGAAAAAAATAACAGATGCATACTGCCCAGAAAGAGCATCCTGGAGCCCCTAAATAGACATTTTCCTGTGGACACTAAAGGAATAGGTATGTTCCTGAAGACTGCAAAATTTGTCTGAGCTGCATTTGATTTTATTAAACTGCACTAAACTAAATAAACCAGAAAACAAGAAATTAAAGAATGTAACGAACAGGTAACTCCATCAGATGCATCACTTCTTATCATTAGGTTCTGAAGATGTTTTCCTATTTAATATTTTTACTCATCATAATTCCATACAAACTCCCAGGGGAATGCAAGAGGGTAGTCATGGTCTGGACTTAAATGTTGCCAATTTAATGTGGTACATTTTCCTTTTCAAGTTCAAACTAGAAACAAGATGGACCAAATATCAAGCAGACTAATATCTGAGAAGAAGACCATAGAAGAGCTTAAGAAAATGAACAACATGATACTGAAACATCTAAATCAATCAGGAATTAAGGAAAAGGGGAGATACCTCTTCACACTGTCTCCTGATCTTCATGATTACCTCCTTCCCCATGCTGAGCTACAAGTCCCCAGAGAATAGGTGGTCTTTGGAATGAAATTCAGCAGATTCGTGTACTCAGATATTTTCACATATCTCTCACAGGCTACTTAAACATTCTGATATGGTCACAGGAGCATTGAAAAAGACAGCTGAATGAAAACTACTAGAAAATAGTCTTTTATCCTGGTTTATGCAAATATAGACTTTGAAAACTAAGCCCATATAATTTACAACTGTGGATTGTCAAACATTTTGGGCAAGAGTTCCAGATTCTCTGAGCATTGTAAATTGCAGGGCCAAGGACTTAGTTTTACTTTAAATGTAAGTGAATGATGACAGAAAATAGCGATTTCTATTCATGTGATTCCAGCACGACCTTGTTCACTTAGCCATTCTCCTGTTTCTTTGGAACAAGTTTTGTGTTTGCTTCTATATTATTTATATTAAAAGGTAACTTCAGATTCCATAACTTACAATAAATCCAGTTCTACCATGGACTTTGGTCGTTTTCCTTTCTGTGCATCTAGATTGACTTACCACTCCTTTTATGAAAAATAAAAAAACCCAACAAACCCAAACTTGAGTAAAACCAAACCCTTTCATTACATGCCATATTCAGCCCAAATTTGTACTGACTGAAGGTGGCTGTCAGATTGTTTTACATGGAAAATGGGATTAGAGGACTCAGTCTGGTAACACCCATCTCCAATCAGTGCTAATACACTGTACTCAGTGTTTGCTGGCAGTTTCTGCATGAGGGTCAAGTGTTTTTATAAAGTGACACAGGGAAAATACTCCATGTTCTTGTACTCTCCCCTTCAGTTGCTGTTGGCCACTATTGGAGGCAGTGGTCAGGTGAAGTTTGGTCTGAACCTTCATGTTTTTAAAATGGAGTAGTACCTGAGAGGGTAAAAGCAGGAGCCAGGGCTTTCTTACTCCGATTTTACACAGTGGTTTTCAGTTTATAGGGCAAGGTTTTGGTAGCAGGGGGGCTACAGCGGTGGCTGCTGTGAGAAGCTTCCAGAAACTTCCCCCATGTTTGACACAGTCAATGCCGGCATGCTCCAAGAGGGAAACACTGCTGCGCAAGGCCGACTCCATCAGCCACAGTGGTGGCAGCTCTGGGATATCATATTTAAGAAGAAAAATAAATAAAATTAGTGGCAGCTTTTGCAACCAGAGAGAGGAGTGAGAATATGTGAGAACAACTCTGCAGACACTAAGGTCAGTGAAGAAGGAGGGGGAGGAGGTGCTCCGGGAACCAGAGCAGACTTTCTCCCACAGCCTGTGGAGAAGACCACAGTGAAGCAGGCTGTCCCCCTGCAGTCCATGGAGGATGAAGAGGGTGCAGAGATTCCCCTGCAGCCTGTGGAGGACCTCACACTGGAGCAGGTGGAGACACCTGAAGGAGGCTGTGTCCCTATGGGAAGCCCACTGGCAGGACCTGTAGATCCATGAAGAGAGAAGCCCAGTCCAGAGTTTGTGGTTAGGACTTGTGGCTCCACGTTGGATCCATGCTGGAGCAGCCTGGTCCTGAAGGTCTGCACCCTATGGAAGGGACCAATGCTGGAGCAGTTAATGAAGAACTGCAGCCCACAGGAAGGACTTATGTTGGAGAAGTTGGTGGAGGATTGTCTCCCATGGGAGGTATCCCACATCAGAGCAGGGGAAGAGTGTGAGGAGTCCACCCCATGTGGAGGAAGGAGCAGCAGAGACGACGTGTGATGAACTGACCACAACCCCCATTCCCCATCCCCCTGTGCCACTGTGGGGGAGGAAGCAGAGAGAGAAATCGGGAGTGAACTTGAGCCCAGGAAGAAAGGAGAGATGGAGCGAAGTGTTTTAAGCTTTGGGTTTATTTCTCATTGCTCTACTCTTTTTTTTGCTTGGTACTAAATTAGATCAATCTTTCTAAGTTGAGTCTGTTTTGCCTGTGACACTGTAAGGTACTGGAAATATGTCTTAACAATCACCAACAGAACCATACCCCCTCTTTTTTCCTCTCACCTACCAACACCTACCAGACCTCATTCCTAGCACCACCCATCAGGCTTAAAGTGGCTTGTTGCCAACAATGAAACGAGCCACCCTGAAGACATCAGGAGAGCATTCCTTCCACATTGCACCCGAAAGATATCAGGAGAGACATCAGGAGCCATTCACACATCAGGAGCCATTCACACATTGGGCCTTCTGTCATCCACCCTGAAGCATTCCCACAGCCAGGTGGAAGGTTGTGGATATTCCAAGGATGACTACAAAAAGGGAGCATTCTGGCATGGGAGGAGAACCAAGCAACCGAGAACCAAGCAACCAGAGGAACCAAGCAATGGGGGAACAAGACAACCAAGGAACACATGGAGACATCAAGGAATGTGCCCCCCCCATCGGACCTGGAGACACTGAAGAATGCCGTCGGACGGGATGCCGTAGCTCCGTGGTGGTAGATATAGCCCCCCCCCCCTTCCTCTTTTCCACTCTCTCCCTCTCTCTCTATCTCTCTTTTCCACTCTTTTCTCTTTCTTCCCCCCTTCCCCTGCACGTTTGTTGTGGGCCAAATAAAGTCACTTGAACCTTGACTCCGTTTTGAGTCTCAATTCTGTTCTCTGAGAATTGGGAAGAACTGATCACAATAAAACACCTGATGACTGGACGTCACTTGGGGGTTAAGCCCAGCCGCCCCCAGCCACCCAGAGTGATCTGAGGTTTGATTGGAATGCAAGGGGGTTTAACCTCTGCCAAACTAAGCCTTGTCCAGGTTGTGGATCATGACAGACAGTAACTGGTGAGTGGCCTCTCCCTGATCTTAACCCACGAGCCTTTAGCTACATTTTCTCTCCCCTGCCCAGCTGAAGAGGGGAGTGATAAAGCAGCTTTGGGGACCCACCCCACATAGTTGTGGAGACTGACACCCAAATGTGTGATCACATAAGGGATTGGTGGGTAGCTTTGTAATTTCAGTATTCAGAACCTTCTACTGATACATACATTAAGAAGCCACCTCCATTATCAATAAATAAATTGTGCAATGACAGCTGACATTGTGGAGTATGTTCAACATCTTCTCTTTATGTCATTTTCTTCCTCATCCAATGCTTTCTTACATCCTCTGTACAATTTCACATAAAACTTCACCAAAGTCAACAACATTGCAGTCTCCTTTTCCAGAATGAATGACAGTCCTTTCTGTGATAACTACTTCATTGTCTACAACAGAGTGAAGGACTGGGTCCAGGAATCTTTCCTGGTATCCCTTTACCTGGATTTGCCCACCAATTTTGTTCCTGCTCTTTGGGGTCTTTTGCTTTACGCCTATGTTTTACATCACCTTCTTGATTTTTCTTTTCCTGTCAAGTCATTCACATCAAAACTGTGAGGTCTGGTCTTAAGGATTTATTATTTCTGTTGCCAATTCCCAGCTAGAGCCAAAACTATTTTTTTTTAATCCACTGTCTCCCACAGCATCTTGATGGCTAAACTGAGGAAGTGTGGTTTGGAAGGTAGTCAGGTGGATTGAGAGCTGGTTGAAGGGAAGAAGCCAGCGAGTTTTGATCAGTGGGACAGAGTCTAACTGGAGGCCTGTATCTAGTGGAGTCCCTCAGGAGTCAGTACTGGGACCTGTACTATTCAGTGTATTTATTGATGACCTGGATGAGGGAATAGAGTGTACAGTCAGCTAGTTTGCTGATGACACAAAACTGGGAGGGGTGGCTGACACACCAGAGGGCTGTGCTGCCATTCAACAAGACTTAGACAGGGTGGAGAGCTGGGCGGGGAGAAGTTTAATGAGATTTAACAAGGGCAAGTGTAGGGTCTCACATCTAGGGAAGAACAACCCCAGGTACCTATTGAGTGTTCCCCGCATCCTAATCCAGATCTTGGGAAACTTTTAGGTCCAGGGGCTTTGAAAGAGCAGGACGGCGCTGGGAATCAGACTGCACACCAATGTGGCTAAAAGCAGTCAGTTTGTTTATTCTACAGAGCAGCGTGATTATATACTCTCTAGCAAGCTTAACAAAGCATGGCTGGGAACCGCGGCGGGGGGGAGGGAAGTGAAAACTGTGATGGCGATAGAGCGGACACCTGTGCAAGGCCTATATCTTATCTTGCCTCAGAGGAATGTCTCAGAATTAGGAGCTTCTATTCACAGTCCATACTCCTTAACCCATTATCTGACTTTGCTGCTAGCTCCACATTCCTTTAGAGCGATGTTTCATTCTGGCTGTTTTGCTCGCAGGGGTAGAGAGTGAGGAATATGTGGCCCTTCTCACAGAGCCATTCCTGCACAAGGTACTAGTATAGGTTAGGGGATGGCCTGTTGGAAATCAGTGGAGGTGAGAGGGTCCTGGTGGACAGCAGGATGACCATGAGCCAGCAATGTGCCCTCATGGCTAAGAAGGCTAATGGCATCCTGGGGTGTATTAGAAGGGGTGTGGTGAGTAGGTCGAGAGATGTTCTCCTCCCCCTCTGCCCTTGTGAGGCCACATCTGGAATATTGTGTCCAATTCTGAGCCCCTCAGTTCCAGAAGAACACAGAACTCCTTGAAAGATTCCAGCCCAGGGCCACCAAGGGAGTGGAACACTTACCTTATGAGAAAAGGCTGAGGGAGCTGGGCCTGTTTAGCTTGGAAAAGAGGAGACTGGGGAGTGACCTTATTGATGTTTATAAATATGTAAAGGGCAAGAGTCAGGAGGAGGGAGCCAGGCTCTTCTCAGTGATGGCCAGCGATAGGACAAGGGGCAGTGGGTACAAACAGGAACATAGGAAGTTCCATGTGAATATAAGGAGGAACTTTTTCACTGTGAGGGTGACTGGGACAGGCTGCCCAGAGAGGTTGTGGAGTCTCCTTCTCTGGAGACATTCAAAACCCGCTTGGATGCATTCCTGTGTGATTTAGTCTAGGTGATCCTGCTCTGGCAGGGGGTTGGACTAGATGATCTTTTGAGGTCCCTTCCAAATCCTAATGTTCTATGATTCTGTGATTATTTGCTCTGGACAGCTGTAACAAAGATGACTTTAATATAGCCAAAAGAGAATTATAAAAGTGTAGAATAAGTTGTAAGGGAAGAAATCCTAAAAGCCCAAATCAAGTATTTTTCTGTAAATGCTGTTAAGCAAGAAAAGAAAAAGTGTTGTAAGACTAAAGACATGACACTTGCAGTGTTGTTTCTCTGTTCTTCTCTGAGCTGTCACCTGCTTTTTAATGACAGTATTAAGTTTTCATCTCTCCCACTCATCTTGTAGCTACTATAACTGCTTTTGGGCTCCTGTCTCACACTGACACACATCTGCACTTGTTAGCCAGGGAGGAACAACTCTAGTATTTGGTACTCTGTATATCCAAACACGTGGCTTTGCCATATCCCTTGTTGTCACTGCAGCTATCAAAGTGTTCTGTGGTCCCCTTGAAACTGACACCAATAGTCAATATTTTCTGGCAGGATGAATAAACTCTGTGCTACAGACAGCTTCCTCATCTCTCTGATCTAGTTATTAAATCATTACACATAATAAATCCACTTTTTCTGTCTCTATTATTGATTAGAAGTGTTAGATGGGGTTTTTTTCACTCCAGGGTTTGATCCTGCATGTTGCTGAGTGCCCTCAATTGCCACAGACTTAGAACCAGCTGGGGCATAACAAGATGAAGGCATTCTCATTATCACACAGGACCGAGGCCCTGAATCATCCTTTTCATATTTAATTGCTTCTTCACTTGCAGTGATTAAGATCAGTGACTGAAAAAGTGCAAAGGTCCAAGGACGTCTTCAGGCCCATCCTGTCAGCACTGCTGAAACACATCTGTTGTTGGAGCTACTTGCATAGAAAGGACACAGGGCTACTTATGGCTCCTCAGCTCAAGTGACCAATATCCATTTACAGTAGGGCAGCTTCCCTGTGGGACCAGAGTGGGCAGAGTGCCACAACCACAACCATTCCACCAACGCTTTCTGCAATACTCCCCCTAAAGAGAAGTAAGTAGTGACTCCTTCAGGGGAACATACCTGTCTAATGTACTGACAGCAAAGTAGTCTCAAATAAACCAATACTTGATTCAAAATCTCATCTCACCATCTTCATAGTGAAGAATTGCTTCCTAACACCTAATCTAAATCTACCCTCTTTTAGTTTAAAGCCATTACCCCTTGTCCTGTCACTGCACTCCCTGATGAACCATACCTCTGCATCTTTTCTGTAGGCTCCTTCAGGTACTGAAAGGCTGCTATAAGGTCTTCCTGGAGCCTTCTCTTCTCCAGGCTGAAGAAGCCCAACTCTCTCAGCCTGTCTTCATAGGAGAGGTGCTCCAGCCCCCTGATCATCTTCATGGCCCTCCTCTGGACTCGCTGCCATAGCTCAACAGCTGGACGCAGAATTCCAGGCGGGGTCTCATGAGAGCAGAGTAGAGGGGGAGAATCGCCTCCCTTGACTTTCTGGTCACAATGCTTTTGATGCAGCCCAGGTTACAGTTGGCTTTCTGGGCTGTGACCACACATTGATGGCTCATGTTGAGCTTTACATCAACCAACACCCCCAAATCCTTGTCCTCAAGGCTGCTGTCGATCCATCCTCTGCCCAGCCTGTAGTTGTGCTTGGGATTGTGCCAACCCATGTGCAGGACCTTGGACTTGGCCTTGTTGAACTTCATGTGGAAACAAGCATTCTGTATAGACACCTGACTATGAACCAGTCAGAGGTTATGTAAGTCCAGACAGTGGGCATCTTCAGTAGAAAGCAGTGGATTTTGCTTGACAGCAGCAGTAGATTTACACAAACCATTCCTGACAGAAGCTTGTCCATTCATATTGTAAAACATTTAAATGATGAAGCTTCCACAAGGCTCCTCTTCCAGTGCTTAACTAACTACATGGTTAACTTTTTTCCCTGAGGCCTACCTAAAATTTTCCCTGCTGAAATTTAAAACCATTATTATCTGATATTGCTCATGAATATGTAAAATAGCTTGTTACCTCCCAGTATTTCAGTTATTTTGTATTACACTAACTCTGCAAGGCAATTTTACTGCTAAGAAAGCTTTTTTACCCTCTGAGATCCTTGGAATTTTAATACAAAATTTATTCTTGAGCTGTAGTATGAATGCAGCTCACATGATTCAGTCACTGCTAACAGTGCAAAACTGAACATGTGTAGAAAACAACAGTGATGTGCATACTCTGAATCTGGAAAAAGAGAAGAGAAAGTTCCAGGAGTGGCAAAAGGATTGTCATAAGTAAAACCACATGGTCTCACAGGTGATGTGCTGTGTGTTGGTTACAATCCAAATTGTTCAGGAACTCTAAATGCAATGTCAAGGTATTTGCAAACTGAGCAGAATGGAAAAACGCTGAACAAAGCAGAAGGAACACTGTCAGAACTAGAATTATCTGAAGAACAAAATCCCATTTCATGTGGTTTGGAAGTCTTTGAAGATCCAATAATTGTTTTTGTTCTACCAAAGCATAATCTTTTAAATTTGTACATGAAATTGCTTGCAAATATGCATTTTCAGATGCAAAATCTCAAGTTTTCTTATTCGTTTCACCCTGTCTGATTGGAGATTCTGCTCTGAGATTCAGAATTTACCCCAGTGGAAATGGCAGCAAAGCACTGTGCCCCATGAAAGCTTTAGTGTTTCAAAAATGCTTATTTTTGACCCCAAAAATATTGTAATGAGTTCTAATCAGGACTCTGATTATGCAACACCTAGATAAAACAAATACCAAATAGCAGCTATAAATCAATTTTTTGTTTTGACTAGTAAGAAAATAATCTGTCCGAGAAGAGGCTGAATTTGATCTTCTAGTTGCTCTGGTTACTAGTGTAATTTAGCTTGGGAAATAACTGGTCAGTAATCTGAATCACAGCCACTCAGTGCTATTGGGATTAAAGGAACTCTTCTCTTTAATTGGCAAAAAAAGCTCATTTGGTCCATCACATGTTGGTGTCCTTATTTTTCTGCCAGATTTAACAAAAATAGTAAGATTTAAAGAGAGGGACAGAGAGGATGAATATGCTGTCACTTCCTCCAGGATACATAAGAAATACCATGGCCAAAGAGGTTAGTCTTATTCGAGAACCCAGTTGATAGTAGAATTCAAGAAAAGTTCTTTCTAGGCTGTTTCCTATCCTTTCTCTGCTTTCTGGGCCACACTTCAGCAATCAAAATGCTGACCACGACTCACTGATGAGCCAGCAAAACCCCTGAATGGTAATGAGAACCTTCCAGTGGAAACAGTCACAGCACAGTGCTGCTGCTAATTTATCACTGTGAGGCAAACTGCATTACACACAAGGGTGAAAGGACAATTTAAAAATCAATTGCCTGCCAATTTAAAAATCTATTAATAATTATGGGTTTGCTTTTCAAGTTCTGCACTGCTCATTTAATTCTAATATCCTCTTCGCCACATAACTGACTTTGGAAAACAGTGCTTGTCTACAAGGTGACATGAAATTTTGAAACTCTCAGACACCCTTTGCTCCTCAGCAAAAGGTCATGGCTAATTCATTAACTGCCAATAATGGTTTAGGGTTTTTTTTCTGAAAGGAACACTGAAGCATTTTCTTCAGAAGACCTCTCCCTGAGAACTCAAAGTCATATGGGCAGATACGTAGGTGGTAACAATAATTTTACTGATTTTTCAACAGAAGGTCTGTCATAGATTCTCGTTCTTTTTGTACATCATCACTGACTGACTTTGCATCTTGGAGCAAGCTTAAATAACCAAATAACAGAGGAAAAGTTTGCTACCTGTAAACCAATAACAAACACAGTTTAATGGTATTCTTTTTCATATAACTTTAGGTGTAGTGAGGATTTTTTAAGACAAACAATGTCAACCAACCTACTGTGGAGTGGAAAGAGTTTCAAGGAAATACTTCTTGCAGACAATCACCTGTAAGATTTTGTTCAAATTGGTTTGCCTGAGCTGCTGCTTTGATCCAAAGCAGCTCTTGGGGCTGCACTTCTTGCTTGACGTGGTTAGAAGTTCACGACTTTAAAAGAAAACTCCCTGAAGTTGGTCCTAGCATTTTGGGGCTGTTTTGAACTATATTCAGCTCCTATGAAAATCATCTGCAGGAGGATCCCTAGCTATTGACAGCAAGTGATTCAGCTCGCTGAAATACACTGGGAGTGAATGAAACCTAGTGAACTGATTCAGCACCTATAAATAAATACTGTCTGACTCATTCAGGGCTCCTCCTTGAGGAACGGTGCTCATGAACACATCAAGATGAACTCATGGAAGAGGAAACAGACCCTGAGTTTGAAAGCTTTATCTTAATTCACAGATTCACAGAACTGTAGGGGTTGGAAGGGACCTCCAGAGGTGATCGAGTCCAACCCCCCTGCCAAAGCAGGTTCCTTAGGACAGGTCACACAGATAGGTGTCCAGCCGGGTCTTGAATATCTCTAGAGAAGGAGACTCCACCACCTCCCTGGGCAGCCTGTCCCAGGGCTCTGTCACCCTCACTGTGTAAAAGTTCTTCCACCTATTGGTGCGGAACTTCCTGAGCTCCAACTTGAGGCCATTGCCCCTTGTCCTGTCTCCACAGATGCTCTTCACTTCTTTGTGTCCTCCCCAACTTCTTTGTGTCCTGCTCCGGCCTGAGCAGGCGCTTCAGGGTCTTTATTCAAGAACCTGGGCAGAGCGAAGCAGCAGCCACAGGTCAGTTCAGGTATTTCCTAGTGAAAAAAACCATTTCATCTTTGTGTTTCTATGCTTGCAGTGCCCAAGCAGGCCCCGAGAACGGTAGGTGGCTTTAGTCCTTAAGACTAGAAATACTAGAAATACCTTCCATTTATTAAAACTTCGTGGCCACCTCTAGTTACCCTAAACCTGCTGGCAGAGAAAAAACGGTCCGAAGGGAAGCAGACCGTGGCCGCTGTACAAAGTGCGGCTGTATATCCCGAGCAGACGCTGCGTGCTGGGCGCAGGGCAGCGCCCTTCCCGCTGGTGTCACGCCCTGCCGCCCAACCCTCCCCGGCCGGGGCCGCCCGGGCTCCCGCCCTCGCCCGGGCCCTTCAGGGCGAGGTCGCCCAACGGCTCCGCGGCGGCCGAGGGAGACCCCTGGCGGCCGTCCGCGCCGCCTGCAGCCGCGATAGGGGAGGAGGGGGAAGCCCGCCGGGGTGGGGGGGGCCGGCGGGGTGCGGGCGGTCTGGCCGCAGGCATGAGGGGCGGACGGAGGGGCACGGGCGCTGGTCCCTTGAGCCGGGGGTATCCCCGGCAGCGCAGTTGCTGCCAGGGGAACCCTGGGCACCACCTCGCCAAGTGTGGTGCGACCCGAAAGGCCGGGGAGGGGGATGTAGGGAGCGGGTGCTTTGCAGCAGAATAATCCGAATTTAGGTTTGGGGTGCTCGGCTGGTGGGGGAGGGGGCACAGCCGGGGGCCCTCCAGGCTGCAGGGCTGGGCACACAGAGCAGGGGTAGCAACGCAGTGTTGGGGCACCTCCATGTGCTTAAGCCAGAAGGGCCCTGCTGCCCAGCCTGCTCTCAGAAAAGCCAGATTTTCTTCAGTGGCTCTCTTTGTTTCCTTCCCTCTGCCAAGGGCAGCGGTAATGCCTTTTTAATGAGTTTTGAGATGCCTATTGCTATTTTGATGGAAATCATCCAGTCATGTCCTTGCCAGGCTTGCATATGGAGAAGGAGCAAGGAGGTTTGGCAAAAGTGCGGGTGATAAAAACACAAACAACGAAGAGATGGACATACTAATTTACTGGTGTAAATTTTTCTTCTAGTATTTGCAATCCAGGCACTGCCGGCTGCACTGCCTTAGGTCTGCGAAGCTACTCAGCTGTGCACTGCAACAGTATACCCAGGGGCTCATGAATACATCAGGTCTAAGCAGTTAAACATCCTAAGTGCCTTTGGAACTGTCCCTGATCGTTTCAGCATTCTCCTTCACAGTTAACACAGCAGCCTTTCAGGAGGCATGGGAAGGAAGACCAACCACTAGTGTGAAGTCTGCAGGAAGGAGCAGTAGGCAGGGAAGGCCTGCACTGGAGGATAAAGATGGATGAAGTGGTGATGTCTGGCAAGTCAGCCCCAGAAAAAGTGGACCTCTCAAATACTTGCTTTGCTGATGTACAGGGCAGAGTAGGGGTAGCGGACTGTGACAGGGTATTTTTTGGCCAGTAAAGCCCATTGTGTGTGTTCTTGCGTGGTGCCAATAGATGTGTGAGGTGCAGACCTGCCTGGGGACCAGTGAGGCAGCAGCCAGGGAGCCCCGTGTTCGGCATGTGGCCTTTGCCAGACCTGGGAGCTGCGATGCTGTTTTCTGAGAGGTGGTTACTTGGATCTCACTAGTCTGTTCAGCATCTGTTTTTCTTCCTTCAGTTCAGTGATAAAATGGTATTTGCCAGTGACTAGAATGGCCATTCACACGCTGATGGAGGACATGCTGCTAAGCCTATTAGACAATCATTGACACACACTTAAGCCATTACTTTGACAAGGGTTAGGCATATGGGTTGGTTTGGGGGCAGTGTAGGCCCTCTTGAAAATTATTATAATGTAAGCACCGATTTTATATCGGTGAACAATCCACTCACTTTGAGAGGGAGAATTTCTTATGGCACTTCAAGAACCCTTCGCAGTACTCTGCGGGGCCAGTACAGATGAAGCCACGCCTTTCACTGAACGTCCTCAGTTAAACTTTATAGACCAATATTTCCCTTTCCATAAGAACCTGGGATTTGCAGTTTGAATTTCTGTAGCCCTACTGAAGTAGCTACACTACCTGGCCCAGTGTGATGTTCTTATGCAATACCTGCCACCCCAAAGTATCCAGTAAACTGCCTCTTTTCTGCTCATTCCAGGAGCAGTTAAATACTCCATAGTAAGACGGGTCTATTCAAAATAGGTCAGACCTTTCATTACTGAGAGATTGCTGTCTCCTCAGTATTCATATTTTCTTCTGAGGCACCTCTGGTCTGAGTTTGGTCCTTGCAGGAAACCTGCCATTTTACAGATTTCTCTGTTGTGAGTGATTGTAGCCTGTTGCAGTCTAAGACACTTCAAGACAAACACTTGCTAGTCTCCTTAAAATGTCATTCTGGTATATAAGGAATTTTGACTGGTATTTATAGACAATTTAGCTACCCATCTTGATGGAAAGTGAAACTGCCTTACTCGTAACAGATACTGTTATGATTCTTAGGGCAGTCTAGTTTCCCTTTAAAGGACTGCAGGCCTCACATTTTTGCAACCACAAAAGTATTACACTGGCTAATTGGAAGGGAAACACACCCTTCCCAAGCAGTTCACACAGTCTCCTATCCTTCACTTTGGCATCACAAATGCTAATACCATTACTTGACATGCAATAAAGTATTTGGAAAATTTGCCCATCCAGGTTCTCACTCCAGGTGTCCTTGAGAAGTAAAAAGTCTTGATGGGAGTTTCCAACAATTTGAGTTGTATAGCATAGTTCTTGTTCTTCGTTAGGTATCTAAAAAAGCAGTGGGATTTCATATTTCTAATTAATTTACCTCTTTTGGGGATTCTTTTCTGAGCAACACAGACTACACTTCTCACTTGCTGTTAATTTCTTGCCAGCTACACATGCACTGTATTTTCTTGTTCCTCCTGTAAAAATATAAACTTCACAGGAAAGTCCTAACTACTGGTGTGTTCACTTGAAACCTTTCCTTTCTCTAGGATTTTGTATCTTTTGTATTTTTTTTTTTTGCCATGTAAATGCTACAACTTTAACAAGTGTCTCTGGGAGCTACATTTAAATAGGCTGTAATTTAAGAGCTGTAGCTCTCAGCTGGGAAATCCGAAGCAAGAGCTGAAATCTCATTAAGCCTGCCACATGATAGCTGAACAGCCTCTCACTGAGATACTGGACAAAGTGGGAGTGATTCGGCGAGTTAAACACTGTTAATGTAATCTAGTGTAGATCAGCAAATGCCTAGGCCTGGAATAGCCAAAGTAAGGAGATGGCCTTGAGCTGTATCCATAATGTGTGAGATCACATACCAAAGACAACGAGGAGACAAATACCAAGGACAAGGAGGAGTTACACACCCAAGATAAGCAGAGGTGTGAGGCAATCATTCAAGGAGAAACCAGTCTGGGAACTTTTTTGAATAGCCAACATTTTTTGGAATTCTTATGCATATTCATGAATTTGTGTAATAAATATCCGACTGCTTGTGAAACGGTGTGCAAGGTAGGAGGTGTCTGTCCCCTTGCACCCAGCGCTGCAATAAACAGACCGGCTTTATAACTCTCCCTGCGTTGTGAAGTTTGTTTCCCCGAGTCAGGAGGGGGACACCAACACTGCCGTTGCCTTTTTTCTATCCTGTGGAGACCGTGATTCATCAGATGTGCTCTAAAAAACCGAGCAGATTGGGTACTGCAGGAGAGAGAGAGAGAGGTGCAAACAGCTCATTTCTGAATCCTGGAAGACCTTAGCTGTGAACGAGATGCTAACTGATCGGCATTGCCAGGAGAGGGCATTTACTCAGGGAAATTTGCTGCTGCAAAGATGTGCTTGCATGCTTCCAGTGTTCCATAGCAAATTAGCTGGAGTTTTGAAGATCTCAGTTTTGAGCACAGAAGAATGAAGTGGCAGTTAGCTGGAAATAAGGTGCTGGAAAAAAAGCTGTGTCCTGAAACTCAGACAAAGGATTAGGAAAGATAACCAAAGAGGAGGAGGATCTCTGTGGCACTCAAATCCCAGTAATTCCTAAAGGTGTTATAAATCCTGTAACTCCTAAAGGTGACTAACTGTCATGATGACAGCCTTTTGTAAAGCTACACCTTAATCTCCCTGAGCTGTACATCTCCAGGTGTGAAGTGGCAGCATTTTCCTGTTTCAAAGAGGCATTTTGAGGATAAGCTAAATACGGTGAGTCATTTAGTGAGAAGGGCCATCTTCCCCCCCCACCCCCCATTCCCCCCAACCCCCATCCCCCCAGGGAAAACAATAGGAAAAATCCTACCGGGTTCAACAGGCACAGGATTTTTCAGTCATTATTCTACCTGGACAATATGAAAGGAAGAGACCTTAACTCTGTTGCTGTTACCTCTGACAATTCACATTCAAAGCTGGCTCTGAAAAGTATAGTTTTCTTCTGAGGCCACAGGATGCATCTTGCTCACTTTGGAACAGGTAGGAAAGGAGAGGATGCTCTGAAGGTGTGCAATGGTTAGAGACTTTCATAGCAGCTCTAGGAAGATGTGATAATAGCACCACTTGTGTTTGCCTTTTTTTTTAACCTTTTCTTTTCTTCAAGTTTTCCCCTGACTTGATTTGGCATTTCAATCTTGGTACCCAAAGTGCAGAGCATCCTGGCGCAAAACAGAGCCAGGATGACTGTGGTGGGTTTTGGTGTAGTTTGCATTGGAGTATGCACACAAGTGGGGACCAGGGCTCCCCGTGAAGCAGACGGGCTGCAGGGAAGCAATGACATTCATTGGCAGATCTCGCTCCATTTTGTTAAGCTTTCCAGGTTCTCATTACAAATCTCTGACTTGGAAAACACAGACATAACAGTCACCATATACTGAGACACACGGTTTGTGGAATATATAATGTCTGATACCTTCAAGGAGAGCTGAATACACCTGGGCACGTTCACCAGCGCATGGAAAAAAGGAAACGGCTTGGGTAGTGAGAGCTGGTAAAAGGGAGCTTGCAATGGGAGGGCTCAGGACAGGCACTGGAGAGAGATCCGAGCAAAGCTTTGCAGGAGACAATACGGACTATTTCCACTAGGTGGTGGAAATCTGCCACCATCCAGAGCTTTTAAAAAACAGGAAAAAACCCCACATAATTATGAAGGGCAGGCTGAATTAAGATAGAAAATAGCTGTAATAACAGCTTACGATGTATCGATTAAAATGAGTTCTCTGCCTGTCGAAGAGACAATCACAGAAAATTATTCTTAATGCTATCCCTGACACAAAGGCAAAAATGTCAGTTAGGGAGGTTTTCTGATGTTTTAGAAAAGGAAATTAAAGGATAATTTAATCTAAATGAATTCTCTCACCCTCTACAGAAGGACTGTCATCTGTAATTTCAGACCACAGGAACTCAGGAAACAAATCTCTCATGCATTTATTTATCATCAATTGCCAAAATATATTTTTTGAATTAGCAATTTTAATTAACGTGCTTCATAGATCTCCCCCAGCCTAAGGCTCGCTGCCATTGTTTCTAAAGGTGTCCTCGTGGTGGCAGCAAAACGATCAATTATTTAACAACAGATTTGAAAATGACACTATATTCCTGTTGTTCTTGGCATAATTCGTGGCTGGAACAAGGGAGACAAAGCACATGCGCTGGTGCTAACATCACAGAAGGAACAAGGATTTGCAAAATCTCTTGCTTCTTCTCATACAGCACCAACAGGCAACTGATGCCGACTTCATTCCCCCCTTCTTCCTTCAAAGCTACTCCCAAGCCATCCCCCACCTATGACTCATGTTCTAAGATGAAAGCAACTATCAGGGACACAGTTTTCAAGGATAATGAGGACCTAGTCTTTTCAGTGAAACGCGTGGCTGTTATCTCAGTAGTAATTCACACCCCACACAGAATAAAGTCATCAACACACTATTTAGGGGGGTGGGGGTGGGAGAGAGATGGTGAGGTAGCTGGTTTAAAGACCCTGTCATTTAGTGAGCTTACCCCTCATCTACTGAGCAGGATGCAATAAATCATGTTGTTGTTAATGTCATTCTGAGCATGTTGGGTTCACTTTCTGATCCATTTTATCAGACCCTATATTGCAAACATCCAGTCTCATAAATTGTAATCGTTCAATTCCTTGATTTCTTCTTGACATCTATCGTAAAAGAGGCTCAGAGTGGGGTTAAAAGGCTGAACTCTTCAGAGGACTGGGATGAGCCGTCGGTTAATGAGCTGCAGCTAATCTGTGCTCTTCTGTTCCTGTCAGTGAGGGTCACACCAACTCTACTCCTTCATGTCATTGCCAGGGAATATGATCTTGCCATCTGACCTCTCTCTGTGGCCTGTCTATCTGATCTCTGAGCAGCCTGCATGTTGCACAGGTACCCCACCGATCCGCACGACAGCTGTGATACTTGCTCTTTCTGCAGAAGAGATCTTGCCCTTGTAAGTATGATCAGCAAAGATTCCCCTGCCATCTTCAGCATCATCTGTCTCTGCGCTGTTCCCCTTATCTACCTCTCTCCTTTCCTCCCAGAGTCAAGATAGCGATTTCAGACTGCAATTATGCAGCAACGTCGCTGTGCAGAATTAGCCTGGCTTCACCCTCAGTAATCTTACAGGCAGAGAGTGCAGCCGTGCTGTCCAGGTGGGTATTTTTATTTCAGCACTATTCTGGGCTGGGTTCTGACTTAATTGTGGCAGTATCAATCTTCTTTCTGTTGCTACTGTTCTCCTACTTTGTCCTGTCAGGGACTGGATCAATCCTAGGTAAATATCTTGACTTGTATATAGTAATTAGGCCTTTTAGCAAAATTACAGCATCTGTTACATTTGTCATTTCCAAAACATCAAAGTGTTTCTCTTCCCTGCTCCTTAGTCTTCTGGACATGTATCACATCCAGTTAAAATTTACCTTCAGCATTGCTGTTGTTGGCATGAATGGCAACCAAAACCAGTCTAATGACAAGCTTGCCTTGGGAATGCTCTGTGTGACCCACTACTTCTAACACATCATTTTACCTCTGCTGTACCTCTGCTGTTAAACACGTGTGCATAGGAAAGAGCTATTAGCAAGTTCTGTCCTTCTTCATCCCATAAACTTCATGCTTGTTCTTTGCAGTTGAGAGAGATCTATGAAATTCTTAGCTGGCTAAATAATTAAAACTATAGATAATGAGTGCTAGAAAGAGCATGTTTTCTTTTGACTGATATATATGTATATATATAAGCCAAACCCAGATTTTTCTATATGAAAGCTATTTTGTTGCCTTTATGATGCTTAGTGGTTTATGAAATTAAGCTGTACTATGCAATTAATGTGGCCGGGTACTATCAGGAGAATGTTGATAAAGAAATTCACAGCCAAGTGGAAAACAAAACAGAAAGCATGTTAGCCCCTTTCTAGAGAATGGCCATGAACTCCAGCACTGGTAGTGGTAGCCAGAAAAGGGGTTGTTCAGTTCTGTTTCCTCTAAGAGTCCTTTTCATCATCTGCCATTTCCTGGATAAAGTGATCGTTCCAGGAAACCTGGTTACACTTCTCTCCAACCAGTAGTTATTCTCATACTAGTGTAAACTACTCTTCCATGAATTAACTATTCATGCACTTGGGTGACTACTGAAGTTGATAAACTTTTCCTGGGTTTTTTTGAAATGAAACTGAAATCTAACCAAACAGGTATGCTGGGTACATGTGCATTACAATGGGAAGTTGAGATCAGAACTGAAATGCAGTGCTGTAGCAATGAGCAACAGAATATCTCACGTTAGCTAGCAATACTTAGGCAGATAGAGCCATAACTAGATTACTCTTCTCCTATTAATTAAAAGTTCTTTTTCTTGGATGATTTTTATGGACTGCTGATAAACCACAGCAAAATAATATTGCAGTGCAAATGCTAATAAAGGAGGCAGTTATTCCTTTTTAATTTGATTTCTGGAGTCTCATTTGAAAATGGAAGTTGTTTGAAGAACTGAAAACGGCCTCTTTTTTTGTCCTGCCTAAATACAAGGAGAAGCAGCTCTGCATTCTGCAGATACTCTCTAATAATTTCCAGAAATCCATTATTCATTAACTGTTACACCTAATTTTAGGTCTCTCATTTTGCAATGTTATCTTTCACCCTCAAAAACGTACTATCACTTACATAAAGGTTATTTTAGAGGCTTCTATTACACAGAATCACATTAGCAATCCAAACCATTTCTTCTCTGTGCACAGACTTCCAGCTAGGACAATATTATTAAAACGCAGAAGTTACAGTACTTCTCTTCAACTTTATTTGCCTTTTAACAGTGGTGGTAAAGTGCTGCTTCATTTGCAAATGGTTCTCATCATGGAAATGGAATATATCAACACTAAACTGTCTTGACTCAGCTGACTTAGGTACACTTGCAGCAACATCTATCTCAGATTGTAAAACAGTAAGTAGCACAGGGGCAAGGCTGTGCTGAACGTTGTACCGTGGCAGCTACCTTTGCCTGAGGACCCACACTAGTTAGCTTCAGGGTAGGGTTCACACAGACTTACGCATCAGGCGTTTGGCCCAGAAGAAACAAACTTCAGAGTCTACGATGCTAATTGCCACACTGTGATTATAATCTCAGGGCTCCAAGTAGTGGCTGGCATTATACCTACACAGCTTACAGCTTCTTTTGTAGGTCAGTGAGCATGTGTGAAGACCTTTGCAACCCTTACGTAACTTCTCTGCAAAGTCTAATGTGGGCCTACTTGGCACTTGTTACACCACAGCTAGATACCAGCGTTGGGCCCCCCTCCAGTACAAGGACCCTTATGATGTAGTGTGAGTTCAGCAGGTCAGCAGGAGAAACAGTGGCTGGAGCACCAGCCCTGTGAAGAAATGCTGAGGGAAAGGGGCTCCTTCTGTTTGGAGGAGAGATGGCTTTGGGGGGCACCTAACAGCAGCCTGCCAGTACCTGTGGGAGGGTATCAAGAAGACAGAGACAGACTCTTCACAGCAGTGCATGACAGGTGGACAAGAGGCAAGGAACATAAACTAAAACAAGAGAGGTTCTGGATGGATATAAGGTACTTTTTTTTTACCCATAAGGACAGCCAGGCACTGGAATGGGCTGCTTAAAAAGGTGGTTCTATCTCGGCCTTGGAACTTGTCAAGAACTGACTGGATAAAACCTTGTGCAACCTGGTCTGAGCTCACACGTGACCCTGCTTTGAGCAGAAGGTTGCACTGTAGACCTTCTGAGGCCTCTTCCAGTCTGAGTTATCCTATGATCTTGTTTTTCACATTTCTTGCAATTATTCATTCCTGCATGTATCACAAGACAGGTTTTCAGTGACAGGTTTTTAGTTTGATCCATCAGAGAGGCAATAACCCAAGTGGCCCAAGGTCAGTTTGCCAAGATGGACGATTCCCAGGAGAATGTGGATCACAGTCATGGCATTAGGTGGGTTATTGGAAAGTCTTCTTAGGGATTCATCTGGCACACAGCTCTGGAACATTGGAGCTGCTTCACTGAAGAGAGAGAAGCACAGAAACACAGTCTGAAGAAACTGGTTATTATCCATTCTTGCTTGTATGATCCAATGAAAAGTAGTTGCTCACCTTATTCCCAGGTGGTACATACCTGTGTCGGTTTTTGGTGTAAGGTCTTTGCAGTAGTGGGTATTTGTTACCTTGTGTTTGTATTTTGTCTAGAACAAAGCAAATTCAAATTTACTTGTTCTTATGTCTCATAATAAACCAAATAAATGATATTCAAGTCAGGAGGATATACGACACACCCATGTGTTAGCAATAAGTGGATGCTGTTGCACTGCCCTTGGTGTAAGAAGGCAAAAGAGATCAGAGTAAGCAAGGTGCCTGGAGGAACAGAGCATTTCATATGTTAGAGTGCTATAAAGCAAATCACTCAGGCTGTCTGCTTCAGACCTGTGGTTTTTGTAATATATACCACTATGGCAAGTGAGGAGTTTCAGCTCTGAGCTGTCAGCTGGGGAGAGGATCCAAGGATAGGTAGAAAGTGAGAAGGAAACTTGATGGAGGAATAATTGTACTCAACTAATTTCCTATATTCTAATGGGCTATCCATGTTTGAAACAGAAAGTGGCAATGCCTATTCAAATAAGAGTATGAATGTGGAATGGGAGATGGAAGTATGAAATAAGTCAATATTAATATAATTGTATAATTTATGTGTGTTTTCTGAGAGGCTGACAATTAAGAGTTGGCGTAGGCATGAGTGGAATTACTAGATATGTGCCTGTGTAGAGCATTTTGATGCTTTGGGAGCTGCAGAAATTAAATTTTAAAAGTGAAAAACTTATCTGTGGGACTCTCATTTCTGCATAAGTGAGCCAGTGATGGTGCACTGGCAGTTTTCATTCTAGCATCTTTTAATTTCTGAACACCTGACATTTTCTTTTGCTGTAGGCTTTTGTATATTACACACAGATATTTGCATGCATACAGACATACCTAAATGCACACATGCAAATTATATTAAATTCACACACATCTAAACACATAGAATAATGATAATTTAAAAATATATATATTTCTCCTCCAAAATTACTCTGGTCCTACAGATACTGTTGCGATGTAACATTTAATCTTAGCACGTACTTTTTTAGGAAAAGTGATTACATTTCGTTTTTATTAAAAAATTCTTCTACCCAATGGGGGTGAATTTACACTAGTCTGAAAGACTGCTTGGTAAGCATGAGGCAAATTCCAAGTGTTAACTGTTAGGGCTGGCACTGAATTTAATACACGATAGGAAACTGGAGACTGAAGATGTTATAGGAACAATTTTCTTGTATTTGAAGGTTCAGAATCCCGTAAATCTCTTATCAGGCTTCCTAAATTAATGATTACAAGAAATGGTTTCACCTGCTCTTGCACTGAAAATAACTCCTCTTCCAATTTCTATCATTTTTATTGCCACCATGAAGCCAATTCCCCCACTCCCCCCTCCAATTTAATAGCCCTCCTGGTCTTAATCTCACCACACAAATGAAGAGAAACACTTGTAACCACAGACAGTGAGGCTGACTTTAAATTATTTCCAGGTAAGCCATTGGATCTTCTGGATTATTCTATCAATTTTCAACTAACATCAACAATAATTTGAAACTTTTAAAAATTTTAATAGATTGCTATCATGTGCAAGATCACAGTCACCAACCCTCATGCAAAGCTGGAACAGATGTGGCTACTGATACCAGTTGCTTAAATGCTGAGTGCAAGATTGCATCAGGCCTCTGTAGACGTGGTGGTGAGAAGTTGTCTTTTTCTGCTTCCTTACATCTGTGTAAATAAAACTTGTACTCATCTGAGCTCATTGCTTCCTTCAGGTAATATTTGTCTCCAATGGATACGATGAGAGTTTTGCCACTGACTTTGGAAATTTTATCCAGTTGTGTCTAGAGCTAGGTGCAGATATATCCATGGAAGATCTGGGAAACTTGCCCAGTGACTGAAGCTGGATCTATTCTCCCTGTGGCTCCTGGGAATGTTTGTTCTGACTGAAATACTGTATTCCCTGCACAGCACAGGAAAATGTCAGTTGAGGCAGTGTACATAAAACACCTTGATTAGGAGCATGGACTGAGAGCTGGATCTTCTGTTAGCAGGTTGCTTTTTTATATGTTCTTCTCAGTCTTATATTTTGATTTTGTGTTTCAGTCATGAAATATTCACTATTAGTGTGCAGTATCCAGCTCCATCAAAAAGGACAGAGAATGTGCAGGTTATGTGTAGTCCTGTGGAGACAGCACTCATGTGTGAGGGCTTCAGACCCCATACAGCCAAAGATCTTAATTTGGATTTGTCTGCCCTGGTCCTCGCTCCCTTGGTGAGTGCACACGTGGAGCAGGGACAGTCCTGCTGCCTTGGGGATGGGTGGTGGGGTAAGAGGTCTGCCCAGTGTCACGGCTCCCCTGGCACCTGCAGTAGCAGCACAGAGTAAAGTTTTTAGGCTGACCCTATACACCTCTAGCCCTAGAGCTGCTAGAGGGAAGTATGAACTGTATTCTGGATCACTGTCCTTGGACAACATTTAGAGTTTTTTAAGATGCCCTATGACATGAGTTCTGTGTCAAAAGAACAGTGTTTGAATGAAAGGGAGAAAGAAAATGAGTCCAACAGAAAAGGTGAAATGAAGAATATGACTGTAGTACTGGGACAGGCATGTGAATCAGAGGAACAGAGCAACTGCAGCACTGTCCAAATGATTTTATGCACTGTCAGCCCTCATCTGGGACATCAGCATCATTCACTCTTCAGAAGAAAACTGGGGTAAGCGGCAGGTTTCATCATGTGAACAGACTTAAAACAAACTTTGCAGTACTTTCTCAGTGCACCCGCTCATCTATTAAAAATATTTTGCAAAGGCTTGAAGTCCTGGAAGACCTCCAAGTCACTTTTGATGTGATTTTTTTTGGGAAAGTTTTGATAATAAAAAATATTTTGATTGTATAAATAAAAACGTTCTTCAGATCTGAAGTTTGAACCTTTGCCCTTTTTCTGCTGTTTTGAAATCCAGAGACTGTTAAAAATGTATTAAAATGTTCAGTGCTGTGGAGAATATTTTAGCATCCTAAAATCTCACTTGGGAGTGGAGTTTCAGGCTCTCATTTTATTGATATTTTGCCAGAAATTATTTCATAAAGATTTTTAAAGCTTTGGAATATCCAACTTTATATGTCAATGTGAATGAGTTTGTATATTGAAAGTCCTGGAAATTATATGAAGTACTGTTTGTCAAATTTTTAAAAAAAATTAAAAAAAAAACTAAAGCAGGCTGAGACTGATTCTATTTTTTTCAAAGCTACTTTTAAAAAATTGCTATTTTGGTATAATGGGATTTTTTACAGAAAACTGCATTATACTTTATTGGCTACAAATGATAAAGTGTATTTATGTTAGAATAGGACGTTGAGTCAGTCACAGTGTGTGAACTGTTGCAAAAGAGAGAAAATGAGTACTTTGAGGACAACTTAGCTGCAGGTTATTGCTTTACAGTGTTTTTCCATCTATGCCTTTTTATGTAGAAATAACTAAGCAGGCCAGTCACTGTAAGCCTAGGAATGCCTTTTGAATTTTAAACAACAAACAAATGAAAACAGCTGATTCAGGTTCCTATTCTTATTGTTTCTCCATGCCAACTCTTTCTGAACTGGCAGTTTGAAGGGTCTGTGAATGTCATGGGTATCCAGCATCCTGAGCAACCTCAGTTGGGGTGCAAATGGCACAGTGTGATGGAAATTCCATTTTTGATATCACTTCCTGCGTCCTAACAAATATTGTAAAGAAAAACCGACCTTTAATATCAGAGTTGCTTCCTTTTTGAAGTTTTCTCTGACTTCAGAGGCAATTAGATGGTAATTGTCCAGGCCAAAGTTATTCTTCCTCAAATGCTTCCACTGGGTACAGTTTGCACAGAATAGCCATGGAGATGCCTGCTGAGTTCCTGAAGATATTGCTGGATGAAAGATGTTACTTCCTTGGAAAGTCCCACTTTGGGAAGACAAACTAGACACCAACTACCAGTTATGCAGGGTTCCCTGATGATGTGTATCATCACAGGGACACAAACCAACTGGAACAATCTGCTGCATCGTATCAAATGTGAAATAACGGGCTCTACTCACTTTACACCAGCAACACCCACTGTAATCCCACTTTTATAGGCTGAACCACTGGAGTTGCAGTGAAAGGAAACGAGAGTAACAGAAGTGAACTGGGCATTGTACTTTTGGTGTCTGTGGAAAGACTGGATTTGAACAGAGGGGCTACAGCCGAAAGAGATCGCTGTCTATTAACAGGCATGTTGTGTGTGATTTCACTCTAGGAAAGCAGGCAAGGGCTTCGTTATGTATCATATAAAATGAGATGTGTTCCACACTGCCCTGTGTAAGCTGTAACCACTTGGCTAATACAAAATGGATGTTGCTTGTTACCATTTAGTGTTGTTACCATTTTATGCTCACAGCAGGCAGCTCACCTTGGGAAATTCTGAGGTGGAAAGGGCAATGTAAGTGAAGTAAAATATGCATGAGCTAGGCAGAATGGAAGGTCCTATAATAAAGGAAACACTGTCATATTACAATATATGTGATTGAGGTTAAGTTTTGCCATTCTTTCCCAGGAAAGTATTGACTCAATCCCATTTTTGTTAGCAAGAATCATACCATTTTCTTGGACTCTTAACCAGTAAACTTGTGAACTGATCCCTGGTTATTTCCCTTTATATCCATCTATTCAGAGGATAAGGATATTCCATTAAAAAAAAAAAAGAGAGAAATATAGTATTTTTCTGGTAGAGGTCTGCAGTGTTTAATCACATTAGGAAATCCATTAAAATCCATGGCCATCTAAGGAGGTGCATAGAAAACAGCTGCTGCCCCCCATACTCCTCAGATCTGTGCAAAAAACTCAAAGCCTATCTAGTAGCAAGTAATGTTTATTGTGCTGATGGTTTCTCTATTTGGAGTTAGGTTCTCTTTATGCCAAAATCTGCCTGAGGCTGCAGAACTGGAAATTCTTTTTCCTACTTGTATGTATTTAATACAATCTGTTAATTTTAATATTAAAAATGTAGGAATGCTTGAGAAATTACTACTCTTCTTAATTTTTTCTGTTGCTTATTTTCATACAGGAAAAATTATGGTGGCTTTGAACTGTATCTGGCTAAACTTCTCAACATTCCTGTATTTATAATTTGGTTTCATCAGGGATAGAGTTAATTTGCTCCCTAGTAGCTGGTACAGTGCTGTGTTTTGCATTTAGGATGACAATAATGTTGATAACACACTGGTATTTTGGTTATTACTGGACAATGTTTACACCAAGTCAAGGACTTTTCAGCTTCTCCTACTGCTCCACCAGTGAGGAGGTTGGGGGTGCACAAGAAGCTGGGAGGGAGGACAGACAGGACAGCGGACCTCAGCAGGCCAAAGGGATATTCCATACCATGTGATGTCATGCTCAGTATATAAATTGAGCTAGTTGGGGGCTGGGACCGTGGCTTGGGCATTGGTCAGAGGGTGGTGAGCAATTCTGCTGTGCATCAGTTGCTTTGTATATTATTATTATTTTTATTCCTATCCTTTTGTGTCCTATTAATCTGTCTTTGTCTTCATTCACATTTTTATCATTTTTTCCCCCCCAGTCCTCTTCCCCATCCCACTGAGGGGGTGGAGCAGAGTGAGTGAATGGCTGTGTGGTGGTTTTAGCTGCCTGCTGGGTTAAACCACAACAGTATTTAAATCTTTTTCTTTTTCTTTCTTTCATCTGAATGTCAGCCTACAGTGGTCAAGTTACACTTTTTGAATACTGCTCAGACAAGAATACGAGGAAGTACTAGTTACAGAGAATCAACATCGAGTGACGTCCAGGGCATGTTCCAAGAACAGTAGGTAAGTTGGTTCTCCTCATCTCCATGGCTTTGTGGGGGCCGTGCTAGAGCAGCTCAGGCTCGGCCAGATGCATACCTGAGCAGATGGAGCAGAGCAAAGTTGGATAGAAGAGCACTGGAGTCTTCTGAGTCACAACTGTAAGTTTAAGAGTCCAATGAGATGTATCTGGCATATAAACTGAACATAGAAAAAGAGAAGCTTCTGGCAACATCATATTAAAGCACAGCCTCAAGAATACTTCCTCTTTTTCTCTGCCAGTTATGCTATAAATGTCTACCACGTTGGAAAGGATGAAGTCCAGTTGTCTCAGCTCAGCTCCACAGGGCGGTGTAATGAACCACAGCTGCATCCCCACCTTGGCCAAATGCAGCAGTTTTGGAAGCTCCTTCCTGTGGTTGGCCTTTCTGGATACTGAATCAAGTTCACAAAGGGAAACAGTCTTGGTTTTCTTTACTCTTTTGTATGATCTGGCATCCAAGTTATTCAGAAATATCTTTTCAGTCCCCTGCTTAAGACAAACGTTGTATGTCTATCTGGACATTTACACTGACAAGAACCTGTAGGACAGCCTTTGCTAACTGAAGCTCTTTCTGAGTTTTATCTCTGCCAGGCTTTGTCCAAGTTGCTTGTGTCCTTCTGGACACTAATACAAGAAGGCAGGGAAGGACACCAGTGATGGCTTATGGTTAGAGTTTAGTGCAAAGCTTGATGCAAAGCTGGATGTTACTGGTCTTCAGCCAGAAGATGAGGATCCATAGTCACTTGGGCAGCGGAGTCAGGAAGCAGCATTTGTCCTCAAATATCAGGAGGAAGCTGCAGTCAGGAACTGCTATCAGAGGAGCAATCTGTTGAAGGAAGGTTTGTGAGACCAGGTGCTCCAGCACTGAAAACCAATCAATACCAGAATGAAAAGCTGCAGGTTATCTTAGCCTTTCTGTCCCATTTTGTGCGTGCTTGTTTTGGTTTATCTTCACAACAAAATTAGATTTCAATAGCAATAGCTGCAGCTGCAGCTGCGAGTCCCTGTAACTTTTCCTTTTTGCCCCTCAAATAGGACAACCACTGCTGTCTAAAAGGCAACTAAAAAGAAAGCATATAATTAATGCTTAATACTTTCAGTTGCTAGTGCTTTCATTTCACCCCTTCACTGTCTGTGCCTTTGATAAAGAGAACAAAAGGTTTTTAATGGTAGTCGACAGTAAGCAGGCTTCAGTAGCAGAACTGGCAGATTATATGCAGCTATTGAATTTCCTATTGTGACAAAGCGGTGTTAACACTTCTAATTCTCAAAGTCTGTGTGCTGCATCAAAATGAGCCCAACAGCTGTAAAGGACAAATATGTTCCCTTCCAGTACTGAAGGGAATTTTTGTTTGTGGATTTCAGTAATATTCTGACTGTATCTATCTATCTATCACCAAACCTTTTAAGTGCTTTGCCACCTAATGGGCTCTGCAGCCTTGTGATCCTGTGCTCCCGTGCTCCCCATATACCTCACCACAAGAGTAGCTCTGTTACAGCTGGGAAGCCTAAGTGCTTAAGGTAGGCAAGACTTGCAGGGAAAGATGACATCTTCTACCAAAAGAATGGACATGGGTGGAATAGCTGAAAGTGAAACTGAACCTAGGAAAGTCTGTGTGCTGGTATGGGGTAATTTTAACCAAGAGAGATGTTTTAACCTGTAAGGAAACCTGAATGCCCATGAACAGGCTTTAGAGAGATGACCTCCTACACTTTTAACCTACACAGAGAGAACTTAATCCTGGAGCTATGCAGTTAAGTTCTCTTCATGGTATGGAGAAGAAGTTCTAGGTAGGTCTCTCACATCCCAAGAGTGTATTCAACCCATTGAAACGTGGTAACTTCAACCTTGTGTTGACTTGTCAGTTGTGGTCAAGAATGTTGACCGAGTTATCCCATAAACAGCATAGAAGACATGCCTGGTCTCTGTGTGCCAGAAATGTGAGAGCTTCACAGCCCTATAAAAATTAAGACACATTTCAGCCTGCCCAGAAACTGGCATTAAAGTATCCAGGAGACGTTATAATAGAAAACCGTGTGCTTATAATCTTGTGGCTACTATGGCAACTTTGCAGCAATATTAAGAAAAGAAGCCATCACATGCCCTCCTGATCTTGAACCTTAACGATAAAGCAGTTTTTCTGGTTTTAAATATCTCTTTGCAAAATATTGAAATAAATAGTTAGAGAACAGTATTGTTCAAAGATTAATTTGCTGCTGAGATTGTTTATGCAAACTATATCTTCTGTTGAGTACTTTAATGTTTTAGTGAGTCATATTGCAATTACATTTTTCCCCTTAGTTAGATGACGGTAATTAGCTATGCTACAGGAAATTGCCTAAATGGAAAATTTTATGTAGGCTTCCTACAAACTTATAGAATATATCATGGAAATGGTTTTCCTATGCGGCTGAGAGATATAAGTCTTCTCCCTCACCCCAGTTTTACACTGCTTTAAATCTATTGACTTCAGCAGAGTTATGCATGATTTACCCCAAAATGGCTTTTATCTCCAAATGAGAACAGAATCAGGTTCCTGAGTCTGTATCAGAATCAGTAATGAGGCACCACATTGCTTTCTTTGCTCTTTTAAAGAAATGTTAACACAGTCGCTTGTGACTCGGTGGAATAAAAGCATTAGCAAACACGGAGTGTGATCTACCA
Organism: Porphyrio hochstetteri; assembly: GCA_020800305.1. Lineage (NCBI taxonomy): Eukaryota > Metazoa > Chordata > Aves > Gruiformes > Rallidae > Porphyrio > Porphyrio hochstetteri. Next base: position 40,191,087 of record CM036905.1, read on the forward strand.
CCTCTACCTGGGATCCTGGGATCTCATCTGTTTAGTCCATTGAGGATTATCTTGTGCATTTACTTGTCCTAGACTTTCAGATGTAGCTGTTGAAGTATTTTGATTACAGATTCGTTTTTATTTCTGATCACAAACATGCAAACAAAAATATATATAGATTTGCAAACACGCCCTTGAAAAGACAAGAGAAAACATAACAGTTCCATGCTGCCTTTGCTGCTCTTCAGGACCCACGTGTATATGTATTTAGTACACACATTTTAAAACTATTGCATTTTATATTTTATCTTAGGTCAAAATACTTACATTCTGCTAAAAATCGTAAAGAGTGAAGACCATAGACTTATGCTACTTACAATCACATTTCATCAAGGCAAATGTTTCATTGTCTGAAAGGTAGAATGGTGCCAAATGGTCAGGATAGTGGGTTCCACTGTATATGATCAGTTTAAGACATTTCACGGGATTTCATTTTATTTAAAGCTAAGTATTGTTGTTCTCATTCTAATAAAAGTCTTCTAATGCTCAGAATCTTCTAATGGAAAATCTAAATTTGCCTCTCCTAAAGCAAAGATATTTTCTGTATGATGTACCTCTCTTCCAACAAGGATAGCAGCCCTTGTAGCTTACTGTTTTCTCAGAAAGAAATAGCATATTGGTTATGGAGTGCCATATTTGAAGATTTTCAGCATTAACTTGCACATACCACTGAAAGTAATGCAAACAATAAAGTTAGCGTTTTTATGTTCAGTATATCTCACAACTAATTGCATTTCTCCTGCAGTCCATGTTATCTGTAAGTCTTTCTGTGTTCACTACAAGGCCATGGGTTTTGATAAGGCTAATCCTAGTGTGAGAGGGTGATTTCTTATTAGTCTTTATCACCTTGTCTTTTTACAAGTTTCCATGCAATTCATTCAAAAGTTGATGTTTTTTTCTTCTGGAATAATTAAACTTGTTTAGTGAGAGGTAGCTCTAAATTCTGCCTGGATAGAGGCACGAGAAATAGCCAGACACTCTTCATAAATACATGTACCAGACCCTATCTGCAAGGAGACACATAGTCTACCTAGCATGTCGATCATTTCTTACTTGGCTCCATAAATACATATATTTAAAGAAACTCTAGTTCTATGTGCTGGTTAAAATGATTTTCCGGGTTACTTTTGTTGACACACAATGTTATCTGTGGATCTGACTATATTTTAATTAATTTTGAGGGACTAACAATATTAAACTTTGTGCATTTAAAAGCAGAGAGCCTAAAAGGAGAAAAGCAACATTTTTTTTAAATGATGAAATTATGTTATTTGTAGACTACCCATGAAAGAGCATATAGAGCTCTAAATGTCTGGTTTGCTGGCTGCAAACCATCCATCTATTTTTATGTTGTGTAGCCCAAGTATGATACTGTAGCTTGGCAAGAGATTAAATGATTTATGAGAAGAAAATGATTCAATGAAAGCAGACCTATAAACATAACCCCGCTGCTGAAAACAATAGTGATACTGATCAGTGGATTGCAGCAGAAATCGTGAGTACACTGAAAAGATAAAGTGCTTTTTTCTCTTGGGAGAATAGGTTTCCTAAAACAACAGTGACTATTCCAACAGTGGATACTGGGTATAGAATTGCCTTGTTTAGAGGGTAGTTAGTCCTGAGAGATTATACGGGAGAAAGAAAGAAGCCTTTATGTGGCCTCTTTTTTGTTAGTAAGTGGCATCTGTTTGAACAAATTATGACTTTTGGAATACTATAATTAGCACTCATGGAAAGAGGCTGATGTGCCAAATTAAGCAGCACTGGTAGCAGTGCCAATGAGTGTGACTATATGGGACTTTCAAGGTTAAGATCCAAACTTCATTGGCTGTAGTTGTGCCAAACCTGAAAACTTTTCTTTAGAGTCAGCTGCTTCTGAGAATGGCACAACAGGAAAAGATGTTGTTCTGCTGAGTTAAAAAGAATTTTGGTAAATGTTTCTTCTGACCAGCTCTTGCATCCCTAAGCTTTGAGTTGGGTTTAGGATTTGACAGTATGCGATATCTGTGGCCAGAATGGCCTCACACAGTGCAATGCCACTCTGGATTGATCATGCTTCTGAAAGGGCTTAGTTTGTACTTGCTCAACAGAAGCTTGGAGAGACAAATTCTGTCTGATTGGAGACCATAAGTACCTATGTTTTCCTATAAATTTCTCTTGCTCCTGATTTTCTGCTACTGTATGATTTCTGCCTGGGACAACTGGGACCCACCTCCTGCCTAAGACCACACAAGATACATGGACTCAGCATCATCAGTCATAATTCCTATGGGAGACATGGACTTGCATGGTCCCATCTCTGCCCCAAAACCTCTTTGCACATTTTGACAGGCAACTTGCAGCACAAACATCCCCAGAGCCCTGCTCTTCCTTGCTGTGCTCCAGACTGGCTACTCACCAGGAAAGCACCCTAAAATTTTGGTGTAATGTTGCATTACTGCTTCATGTCCCTACAGTAATGATAGGCAGTGTAGAGGAGGAAGAGAACTCTATTCCTTCCCTTTCCCTCCTGCTGCTCAGTCCCCATGGCCCCGGTGCTGGGAGTGTGGAGGAGGGAATCAGCTCCATGAGACAAGAAGAGAGCAGTCAAGCAGTGTCCTGAGAGGCTGTGGTGGTGTACTGAAGCTAATGTGATGTCATCTGCTGGAATACAGAGTGACATAAAGCCTAGGAAGTCATTTCACAGATGTCACCTTGTGCCATGGTTGCTTCCTGCTCTGCCACCTTGCACATAGCCAGCCCCAAGTGCACACCAGTGCAAATGATCGTGCCTGTTGTGTGCTGAATGTATGTTGTTTCTCACCCACTGAAAGACAAATTTAAGAGCTTGATGGCTTCCTTGTACTGTTATAACTTTTAGGTTTCCAACATCCTGTATTCACAGACCTATGACTCCTTGATGCAGCTTCCCATGCCAAAGAAAAGGGGGACCTTCAGCATCCCAAAGCTTTCCAGCATTGACACGTTGGGAGTTTGAGTTTGGCATTTGAAACAGTTCGTCAAAGTTTCAGCTGAGACAGAACGCTATACATGAACATCTCTGAACAACTTCTGTTTTGAACACTTATGCTTAGGTCTATGTGAACTTGTAAGAAATAACTAAATCAAAACACCATTCCCTCCTCTAATAAAATAACAATAGGGGAAATTTCCTGAAAGTGTTAACTTGTTCTATTTAATGACAAGAAAACAGAAAGAAAGAAGACAGCCTGATTTCCATATGAAGAGTATTTAGTTCACTCAGGCACAATGAACTGGACTATCACATCTCACCAGGAACTAAACCAGACAAAGTCTGTTCCAAGATAAAACATGAGCACCTCGTGTCATTTACATGAGTTTTATCCAACTGTAACTGCTGTGCTGAGGAAAACAGCACTGCAAGTTTAGTTTCTGGGTTAACTTTAAAAAGTAAGTCAACCTGAGAACAGGACTCTACATTGCTGTGGTGTGAATTGATTGTTGCATCTTTCTTTTCCTGTGTTCAATTCCTTAATTCCTCTCTACCCACTTGCATATCAGGATACAGTTAGGGTAATGTAAGAAGCTAAGTTTATGTCATTTTTTCCAGCTTGGTGGTGTCTCTGTATTTTTGGTGAAGTCTGCATTTCTTTCTTTCACTTATACATTCACTTGTTTGTTCATTTTTCCACTGCAAGGAGAGATACACCTGAAACTTACAGACATGTGGTACTTACCATTTTTTATAATAAGTTGTAAGCCTATTGGCATTGACTTTTCTGTCCAGTGCTTCCTGGGACACTGGTGACCGATCCTTTCCTTGTTGCTTAGGCTGTGATAGGTCAGAGAGGGGAAACCTCTTTTGTACTTTGTGGTTTTCTGGAATTAACACTTTTTGTTGATAGTGTTCTTTCTGCTTTAACATCTATTACAAAATTGTGGCTGATTCCTTACAGTTTTCCAATCCTGAAATTCTTGTAGAGCAGCAATGAGTGTGTGTGTGCACGTGTGTGTGTGTGAGAGAGAGAGAGAGGCAGCATGGCACATTATGTATGTGCATAACAGAATTACTCAGCCCTGACATGACACTCTGGTTCCTTTATAGGAGGTGTGCTGTGAAAGGTAGAAGCCCACAGCTTAGTCTGCCCTCCAGCCCCCAAGGACACTCTTCACTCCACAGGTATGTATGTGCCTGACTTCAGTGGTACTAATGGCATTACTCTAGGAAAGCATGGACCAGTGTGAGAATGATCCCAGAATCAGGATTGCCATGTGCCTCTTAGTGAGGTATGAATTTGTTTGTAATTACAGACCAAATCATTCCACTTTAGTTCATCTAAACATACTGGCAAAACATGGGAATGGTCCTTTGGAAGCATCATGCAAGTACTGCATGGTGAGTATTTTTGCAGGGGTCCCCCCAAGCCCTTGGGTCATTTGCTTTTACTTTGGAGGTTATCTGGGAGCTGCTCCAAATCAGAAGAGTGCTAAAACAGAGATTAAACTGAGGTTTCCTGAAGGGAAAATAAAATGGAGGTGAATTAGCATAGAGAATTTGGGAACACTCCTGTTCAACATTTAAACATTTAGAAAATGGGTTTATGCACAGGAAAGGAAACAATTATTTATGTTAATGACAAAGACATAGTGCCAGGAGTAATAAATTATTTGTTCTTCTGGTGGTTCATCTTAAATTGAAAGTCAGTGATAAAAGTGGGGAACCTTGCTAAAACAGACTGTTGGTAAAAATATTGGTTGGTTCATAAAATGTTTAGCTATTAGATATTGGAATGCTGAATATTTATTGCTACTGCTCCTGATGGTTGAATGCTTATTTTTCTTTCTGTGTTCCAGAACAAAAAAAGACCCATCTTCAAAGAACACGTCTTCTCCTGTGATTTGTACCTCCAGGGATCAAAATTGCATGGAGATCATGGTGCCTTGGTGGACAGACTGATCTTCTGTAGTGGCCTGTGATTGACTTTCTACTCTTATCACAGTATTACTTCTGTAAGATCAGACTTGAACATTGATCTTTTCACCTACACAGATCTTTTCAAAATTAATGTATGGTATAAAAAAAGCAAAGGCATTCCAGGAGAGAAGAGGAAAGAAGAGGAGAGGAGAGGGGAGTAAAAGGGGCAATCAGAGTTCTAAAAGAAAATTCCCGTGCATCATTGCAGAATTTCCTTGGCACTAAAACTTTCTGAGAAAGTATTTAAAATATTAAAGATAAACTTCCTCAGGTAGACAAAACCTTCAAGAAGTTTTCTGACTACTTAGATTTTTGAGATGCAACGTTCAGTTTAAGGCTTGTGTCCTGGGTTAGGCAAACGACGACACCTTGTTAATCTACATGGCAATACAGGTGGCCAAAAATGACCAAGCAGGGGATCTGAAAATTTAGAGGTGTGGATTGATTTCAAAAGACAATCTTGGAATATGATGTCCTTGGGGAAATCGTAGTAAAGAAGTGTCATGAAGGAAGAGTGTTGCATATGGCTAGGTATTTGCTTACAGGTGGCACCTGGAAGCAAGGAAGAATCAGCATGTAGGACTATGAGTGTCTTCATGAGCTCAGGGACAAAGTTTGAGTTTTTTCTGTAGTGCACTGAGATGACTGCAGTCTGAAATGATAGATAACCAAGCTCATAAAAGATAGACAAGTGGATCATTACGCTTGATCTGAACTTCGAGTATTTAATGCTTTGAAATCTAATCTAGAAGTAATCTAAACTTCTCTGCATCTAATTAGATAACAGTGCTTTGGAAATATGAAAGCATTTTACAATTGAACATTATAAAATTCTATCAGTTTGAAATTCAGCATATGGCTTGCCCATCTCATACTCTTCAGGAAGTAAAAAATCTCCAATGCTAGAAACTGACCCGAAAGTCAGAGGCATAGCATTAATGCAATGGGACAGATCTGCTATCCTGATGTTTCTGAATGAATTTTTGACTGGAATAGAATGCCAACATGTATATTAGCTTCCTTAGCTGGTTAATCAATAGTTTTCCACATTTTCTCCTAGTTTCATCAGCTAATTGTGCTGAGCTACTTTCAGACTGTTTTGTGTCTGGCTGAGATGGAGTTAACTTTCCCCTCAGCAGCCCTCCTAATGCTGTGTATCGTCAGCCAGAAAGGTGTTGGTAACACACCAGGGGTTTGGCTGCTGCTGAGCAGCGCTGGGACAGCATCAAGGCTGTGTCTCCTACATCCCCCCTCACCAGTGGGCTGGGGTGGGCAAGATCTTGTAAGGGAACACGGCCAGGACAGCTGACCCCAGCTGTAACCAAAGGAATATTCCATACCATGTGATGTCTGCTCCACAATGAGAGTTAAAGGAATGGATGAGGAAGTGGCAGGTGTTTGTTATTTACAATATTTGTCTTCCAGAGCAACTGCTTTGTGTACACCAGCCGTGCTTCCTGGGGAGTGGGCAGGCATGTCCTGCTGATGAAAAGTAGAGAATAAATCTTTTGTTTTTCTTTTGCTTCTGCATGCAACCATTTGCTTTTGCTATATTAAAATGCCTTTATCTTGATCTACAGGTTTTTCTGTCTTATTTTTCTCCCCTCCCTGTACTGCTGAGGAGGGGACTGACAGAGGAGCTTAGTGGTCCCTTGGTGCCCAGCCAAGGCCAACCCACCACACAGACTCTAGTAACCACTGCAGTATGGGTAGCTGAAACAGTTGTTCTCCCATTTTTCAGTAGAGAAGACAATACCAAAAGTGGATGATTAATTTTTTCTTCATAAGGCATTATATAGTATTATCCTAATGTTGCTGTTCATCATTTTACCTATTATCTGGTTTTGATCAGGTCAGAGAAGCAGCTTGATGCAGTTCAATACTCTAGACTTATGCAATGGTATGAGGTTGAGGAAACCTGCTGGAAGGTGTGGAAAACAATACATCTGCACTCTAAAGATGTGTGACTGACAGCTGGGATTGAAGTTCACATTCATGGAGAATCACATATTGCTTGCTGCTCTGAGCTGAGCATGGCAGGATTTTGCTGTTCTGGCTGCCCAGTAAGATATGAGTATTTGTTCTGGAGGAGATCAGTGCCTAACTCTGACATTAGATACTGGCATGTGATGCACTGTTTACTGTGTTGTTTTGAAAAAGAAAGTGGTGCTGTGGAGAAATGAGCATCCTACTTTTCCCAAGAGCATACAACAAAAGTCCATTTATTTCCATGCACAGTTTGAGACGCTGGCTTTGATCTAAAAATTCCTGAAACAGCTTGGGTGCTTATGCAACTCCTAGGATGGCTGGGACAGTCAAGGCACCACAAGTGTAACTGTTGTTGTTGGAAAACACCAAGAGCTGCTGCCTGAGAGTTTTCTGCAAAGGGCTCTCAAATCTGCAACCTGGTTCTTTGCCTTGTTAATTTGGGTCCATTTAGGTGGAGCAGAATACCAACATCCAGTGACAATTATTAGTGGAGTGAAAGGTCTGTTGGTTCATCACTAGGCTTTTGCTGCTTGGTAATAGGATGAGGGATAAATGTTTTCCCTATCCTTTTATGTGATTCCTTTGTTACAAGGCAAAGGAGCCTAGAACCTACAACAGCACCTCTTATGTTCTCTGAGTAAAGGGAGTTCTGTGGAAACACAAGGTCCCTGGACAGGTGGCTGGTGCCTCTGGCAGCATTGCCAAGGTCAGTGTGGATAATGACAATCTAAAAACCCTTCTGTGATTTTTTGTTTGTTTGTTTGTTTGTTTTTCTCCCAAGGAAAGTGAAGGAATTAAAAGTTTATTGGGTATTGCTGGATGAGAGCTGTCAGAGCATTTTCCGTGCTCTTGCAGTTATAATTCCTACAGAAAATAGGCCAGACATCATGTTCACCACACCACACCCCAGACCAGCCTTCTATAAATCAGTGGTATGTGCTACACAAATCTCTTTTGAAAGCTGACAAAGAACCATACCAAATCACATCGTGTAGGGGTGGAAGGTGTTTATATTTTTTAAAGCAAAAGCATCTAATGCCTAATATTTGATTGTTCAGTACCACATCTCCCAAAATTATGTAGGTACTATTTTTCAATTTCTTAAATTAACTGTCTACTCTCCCTACTACGAATTGTAATTTTTTAATCTGTTTTATATGGCAGAACCAGTCTTTGATTGATTAAGATTTAATAGGAGAACATGCTGATCCACAGAAAGGAACACAAGACCCTATTATGCAGTATTTCAGGCAGAATATGAATTAGGTTTTTTTTATTTTCCTGGTAGATTCTGTGTTCTCTGAATTCTGTGTCTGAGGCCCAATGATCTTAATTCTTCTGGGGGAGGAAGACGGGGGGGATGCTGGACACAGCTCATCAGAGATGCTCAAATTTCATCTGAACTGTAGGATCCACTGTATGACTTAAAATATTTTATTTTGCACATAAAAGCATTCTGTAATTTTTAGAATGATTTTGTAACGTTAGAAGCCAACTTACATCACAACACATGGTTTCATAAACTTGCACTTGGGTTTGGTGATAATTTTTTTTATGACTCTGTAGCAGAAATTGCTAGATCTGACAGAGGACACAGGAGCTGGAAGGAAGGATCAGGAAGAAGTTAGACACCAAAGCACACGGCTGTGCTTCCAGAAGAGGATGCTCACACCTGGGACCACTGCACGTCTGCAGAGGTGGCCAGAAGCACCCAGATGTCGTGGCTCCACACTTGACTCCTGGCCTCAGCCCAAGGAGAACCCAGAAACTGAGGTCTTCTCCACCTCTGTTCCCAAGAGTGTGATGCCTCAGAAAGCCAGAGTCAAAACTCAATAGCCTTGATGACTATATTAAGCAGGTATCAAAGGCCACGAAGATGATTAGAGGGCTGGTGCACCTCCCCTATGAAAAGGGGCTGAAGGAGCTGGGCTTGTTCAGCCCAGAGAAGAGAAGGCTACGGGGGGACCTCATTGCAGCCTTCCAATACCTGAAGGGAGCTTATAAGCAGGAGGGGATTCAACTTTTTAAAAGGATAGACAATGGCAGGACAAGGGGGAATGGATTAAAACTAAAGGAAGGAAGGTTTAGATTAGATATTAGGGGGAAGTTTTTTACAGAAAGAGTGGTGAGGTGCTGGAACACACTGCCCAGAGAGGTGCTGGATGCCCCATCCCTGGAGGTGTTCAAGGCCAGGTTGGATGGGGCCCTGGGCAACCTTGTGTAGATCCAGGCCTGGAGGTTGGTGGCCCTGCCTGTGGCAGGGGGGTTGGAGCTTTGTGATCCCTGGGGTCCCTTCCAACTCATACCATTCTCTGATTCTGTGATTCTATGATCCTTTATTGCAGCACTGGGCACACAGGGGATTGCTCCTCTGTGTAATCAGCATGTTGACATTTCATTGAATCAAGGGGCTCATATCAGAAGGCTTTGTAGTAGAGCCCTTCATGCACATGAAGGTGAGAATTACTGTATTTTGAAGCACATGCAATGTGTGTTTCACAGTTGAGACCCATTCCATGTCTCCCTCCAAGCTGAGGTGTGAGAGATGTTACGACTTTATCTTCCATCTCCCAAAAATGTGCAGTCACCTGCAGGCTATCATGTGTGGCCCTCTTCCATTTTGTTCACAGAAACTGCTGGCATCGAGAGACTTCAGAACTCCCTGCATGGTCAAGCAAGTGCAGCTGTAGGAAAGGCTCTCAAGTTAAGGGATATCCTCCAGGTCCTGATATTCCAGATTCTTTGTCTCTGCACCCAGGGTGTTTGCATCTGTATAATTATTATGCAAAATAAAATACATCAGGGGTTTAGATGACAGACATGAGCTCTCCTTTCAGAAGGGCCTTGTTAACCATCAGTCAAGGAGTCTCACCCCATCTCCTCCAGTTCTGATCTGATGAATTTGCTGTGCAATTGCACTGGTTTGGGAGGAACAAGCAGCAAAAAGAGTGCCCCTGCCACTTCCAGATTGGCTTGCTGGGTATGTACATTTTAGTCCCTGCATTGTTTCTCTGGATTTACCTCAAGTCTCACTGGAGAATTTTAATTCAAAATATACTTACAGATCCATCAGCTCTCAGCAATTTAGCATTGGAACAATCAATCTTTCTCCTCATTTATAGAAAGCAACTGATTATTTCCCCTAAACTTCTGTTCTGGGGAGAAAAAAAAAAGTATTTAATACTCCCTCCTCTTACTTGGAAATGAGAGTTTTGAATACTCATCCCATTTAAGCCATGTCTTTCCTTAGGTACTGGGAGCACTGATCACAGAATATTGCAAAAAGCACAAAACATTTGGACTTGCCTGTTTCTTTTTGTTCTCTGTGGGAACAATATGAATGGAGCACAGAAAGGATAATTCAAAGAACAGAGCAATAGGGGTTTTTTTCAGTATCCTGAAGTATAGTTCAGGTCTCAGAGACTCTGGTTACTTTTTTTTTGATTTTTTTGATCTTTTTTTAAATCACCTCTTCAGTCATCAGGGCATAAAATGGACTGTCATTACCAGCTACCATTTTCGCTCCAAGGCAAACTGCCCCCATGTTTTACAGCAGCCTGTTTCTGCCCTCTCAAGATCTACATTGCTGTTTGGAGGAAGGCGACGCTCCTACAGATCCTGTCTTGGGTACAGGCAAAATTATTTTAATCTTTAAAGGTAGCTGCTGTACACAACTGCTCACTTTTTATATTAGCTCTATTTGAACTGCTTCTTTTGTGGGTAATTCTAGCACCTACGGTCAGGAAAATTATGGCTAAGATGAAGGTTATTTTTCATACAATGGCATTTTGTTACGAGTTAGACTTTCATGTATTCTCCAGCATGAGCTTGAAAAGACTCGTATTTTGCCAATTCAGTGGTATTATTCTGAACCTAGGTGGGCTAATAGTTTCGAACTGGCTTGTTGTGTATTATAGTTGCTTGTCTGGCCAAGTGAAGAAAATGTGATTTTTTTCATGGGGGTGTGATTAGGATCTGCAAGGTTAGGCACTGCAAATTGTAAGCTGTAGACAGCTGGTCTCCTATTCTGCTCTGAATAGGGCCTGATGGAGAGAGTACTATTTTAGAAAATGGAAGACGTGGTTTGAACCTCTTCGTGCTCAGAAGGGGTTTCCATATTGGTCTCCCACATACTACAGGCCTGCTTTCACTAATAAATATCTCTCACTGCCATTAAAAAAATAATAAAGTGATCCCTGCTGTGTTCTTCGTATAAGCATCTGTAAGTGTCAGTTCTTTGGAGAATGCCTTAGCCTCTGTTTCCTGTATGGATAAAAGCTAGTTCAGGAACATGAACTCTGCAGAGGCAATAGGATTTTGGATTTCCTAATCTGCATTCAGTCTTTCCTGTTAAGTGTTACATGCTCTGCTGCTTCCAGGGTGGTCTTAGAGCACTGCTATACGGAACCAGATGCTGCAAAACCCAGCAGTTCTGTTTCCCCACCTCTGCTCCTTTCTTTAATCCATGCACTCCAGTTGTCTCTCTAGTGTTGGCACTGGTGCTTATCTGGTCCTGCAAGGAAATGGTTTGGATATTCTGGCCAGCTGACTCCATGAAGTGCTTTGCCACAGTGTCAGATAAATGCCAGCTTTGGGAACAGTAAGAGGCTTGACTGCTCAGGCTGGGCAAGGCAGCAGGACTGCCCCTTTTGGCAGCAGAGGCATACATGCATTCAATGTATTCCCAAACTGCCCCCCTTCTGCATATGGCATTTTGAATTATGTTTCTGCTGTGCCAAACTCTTCTTTTTAACAATCCAGTTGCTAGAGACAACTGTAGAAGCCACACATTTAGTGAGAAAGTGCAAAACCCCTGAGAACTTGCAGTGCACAGTAGCTGTGAGCAGTCACTGACACACCTGGATGTGCCCCTGTCTCTGCAGCAGCTCTGCTGTGCCCAGCGTATAGCTCATTTACAGAGATTAAATATGTACAAGGGCAAGAGACCCCATGCATTCATAACTTGCCAAAGCTAATGGATGTGTGAACAGTGAATGAATAGCAATCAGCTCTCTGATATGACTTGTTTTGTTGTGGGGTTTTTTCAATGTGTCAGCTCTTTGTCATAGGAGTGTGCAGCTGCACTCAGGAAACCCACGGAGGCCTGATGCTTAAGAACACAACACTTACTGTGAAGCAGGAGAAAATAAGTTGGTCAGGGATAAACCCAGAAAAGCAGTATTTCTTTATATCTTTCTAAGCTTTTGGCATCCTCACTGTAGAAAAAAAAAATATTAGCTTTTCCCTTCTTTTTAAAACAAATAATTTAATAATGTTAACATCTATGATTAAGCAAATGTAATCCACTGCAACAATCTAAAATAAACTTTTAAATACAGCCTATGCCCTTTAAATTATCCAGACATTTAAATTATCTGCTATGTGTCTTCATGCTAAAATGCCCTTTTTAAAAAAAATGAAAGACATGCCAGGAATCACATAACTGCATGGCTAACCCCACACAGTGGTATTTTCCAAGGAGTGGGGCCATGCTCATAAATGGATTTAACTTTTAAAATTGGTTTGTGAAGAAATTCAAATCCCGCTATGAAAAGACTGAGTTAAATGTTTTAATTGTTTAATTCATGTGATTAGCCTGGTTTCTTACTAAGGAGCTAACATGGCAATATATAAGGGTGGTAGATCACTGGAACAGGCTGCCCAGACAGGCAGTGGAGGCTCCATCCCTGGAGGTATTCAAGGTCAGGCTGGATGGGGCTCTGAGCGACCTGGTCGAGTGAAGGTGTCCCTGTTTGCTGCAGGGGGTTGGACTAGGTGACCTTTAAAGGTCCTTTCCAACCTTACACATTCTATGATTCTGTGGCCAACAGATCAACACGTGCATGATGCTGACAGATGACAGCGATGCTTTTGGGCTGTATTCCCCAAATATCAGCACCTACCCACTGATACTCAGCAGATGGGCCACAGAGAAATTAATTTGTTTCCACCTTCAGCCCCATGCTGCTTTTGTGCTGCCCCCATTTGTCTCCTGCCTCAAGCCCAAGATTGCTCCCTCCATGGCCACTTCTATCGCTGTTTTCCAAAGGGCTCCCAGAAAACTGGCTGTGAGACCGGCTGTGTTGTATTTGCAAAGGCAGCATCGCAATAATGTCGTTGTACATCACAGACCATTTTTAGAGCTATTAAAGGGCAGTGGGTAAGTTTCAAAGCCTAGAACATTTTATTATATTTTATTACATGAGTGAATCATCAACATGTTTGTTCATTTACTGTCCAGAATGGATTCCCTTTATTTTAATAATGTCAGTATTAGAGTAATAATAAAATATTAATTCATTGACACACAAGTAGTAACATATAAGGGAATAACTGTAACAGGTAAAGAAGATAGTTTAAATTTTTGTGCTTCTGCTTCACATGACGAGGGCAAAACAGATCCAGAGCAGCTCACACAGCCTTTGTCTCCCTGTTCCTCACAGGCACGGGGCCCCCAGCCCGCCTCCACCCCACTCCCTTAGCCGCACAGCTCCTGCAGTCTACGAGAGGCATAGGAATGCCTCACAGCTGTGAGTGGGGATGGTGGGTACTCGCTGGTGTGACCCACAAGTGGTTTAATGGAGGACAAGCAGGACACCAGAGCGCCTTGTTCCAGCTTCCAGTACCACGTGCTTGTGAGAAACCAGTGGCCTTTGCCATACGAAATCTGGAAGCTCCTCTGTGCAATACTCCCCAAATGCTCACCTCCTCAGAAATAAAAAGAAAACCCAACCCAATAACTTTAAAGTGATCTCTGGGGGCTCCAAAAGCCAAGAGCTGGAAAAAAAAAAATAAACTGACTGCTTTGTGAAGTCTGTCAGTCCTAAATTATGTGTTGTTGGAGGAGGAAAGGTGGTGTTTGATTCTGGAGTCTGAATGGAAAAATACTGAGCAATTGTGTATTTCATAAAATTACGCCATCCTAGAGAGCTGCTAGGAAATTTGGAAGGACATGTGGTGGGGTCAGCAGGAGAAAAGGAGGGAACCTTCAGTCTGGTTGATGAATGTCAATTCGGGATGATACCTACAGCACCGCTGGCAATGTTACTGTGTTATTGTCCCCAGGGTTGGTATAAAAGGGCAGGACCTTCTTATGAAAGGACTAGCTATAAATGTAAAGAACACGAAGACTAATTTCCATGTTACATCTCAGGTTTCCTTCAAGTCCTCACCTTTCTTATTCCCTCTTCTTTTAAAATGTGTGAATATCTGATCACACTGCAGTCCGTAGCTGAGCTCCAGCTACCAGTCTTCCTGTTCATGAGGGATTATATTGATTATTTTTAACCATTGCTGTAAGTCTAAAACATGGAACATTCAGAGCTCCTGCCTCTGCTGCAGTTCCCACCAGCATCTTTTGCAATTGCTACGCTCTGTGCTTGCAGGGTGGTTTGGCTCCAGGACAGAATCTTCAGGTAAGCTGTCCTGCAGTATGTTATCTGGATTGTCCAGATTTTCTACTTCCAGAGTGGCAGCTTAAATTAAATACTTGGCACTGAACAACCTGATGTTTTCTGATTAAACTCTGTTTAAAAATTTTTTGGTATAATACAATTTCTGATCAGCTACACTTCTACCTAATTCCTCAGTGCCAAAACACCCTTGTTTACCTAAACAGTTCATTTTATGGCTTATGTGTGATTTGATGCTGGCATCTAAACAAAATTTTAAAACTATTTATTTACAAACTTGAAATAAATCTTGTGATAAATTCTCACTATTTAAAATTTGTCAGATTTCTGGAACATCTCCTTTCTTATTAGAGGGACTGAAGACTTTGTAATAGTACAGTTCTCACATCACCAAGTTCCACCCTTCTAGTTGATGACAGAAGGATTAGATCTTCAACTGCTGTGGTGCCGCCTATTTCCCTTTAATCTTGTCGAGCAGGCAGATTTACAGAGGCTGAAAGAGTCTGTCTTGAGATAGGTGCTACCTGAGAGTACCTTTCAGGGAGGGTTTGAAGTAAACAGGTGCTTAGATTATAACTGGTGTGCAGGAAAAAGAGAGTAAAAGGAATAAAAGTCATTTTCATGGGGGTAACTGCAAAAGCCAGTTTGCAATTCTGATCATTTATCTGTAGCCTCACAAAAAATGGAATTGCCATAAAGAGGCTTTGGATGGACTCACTGAAGCAATAGAAGTTTCATCTGTCCCTGAGGTACATTGGCAGCAGGATTTATGGTATGTACACTGCGTAACAGCCTGCCCTTTCGTGGGGAGGAGAGTATCCTAGGTTTAGTGAGCTGCCACGTTTCCAGTCAGGGAGTATATGAGAATAGTGGGTTTTAATATTTGTTGTCCTGTTTCGGTCTTGTAGTTTTTTTTATTACACTAAATTTACCCTAAAGTGATTGACAGGTGCATCTTAGAGTATAGCTACAGTCCAGCAAAATTAGATCAGTGAATATAATAAACAATGCTGCATTTAGAGGTGCAGAGCAGACTGAGCTACAAGTCATCCATCTTCTGATAGGTTATCTTATGCTTGTGCACTGAAATAAGCATATTAAAAATTGACTTGTGGGATTATCATTTTTTTTAAAAAATGAGATATTTTAGTAGGTAATGGAAAAAAGAGGCTCAAGTTCCCTGGTTTTGTGCCCACGTAACCCCTATCACTAGATTTTAAACTTTAATAATCAGCATTTCTGAAATCCTGGGTTACTTTTTGATGCCTGCAATATACTTGGGATCTTTAAAATGATGCAATTACGAAATTATGTCTGCCAGTAATGTTGGTGTTACAGGAGTCTGAGAACTCTTAAATACTGTGCATTTACAGTGTTTGGGTGCTCACCACTTTTGAGGAGTGAAATTGTTCCATGAATAATATTTTACCCATCTTTTGTGATTAGTCTGCTAATGTCAGTAACATAATACAACACATGTAGGAATGGATTCCTGCTTATGTTTTCATTTCCAGAATTTATCTGTGATGCATTTACAGTTATTGATGAAACACACTTAAAATGGTAGGACTGCATTGGCTTTGCAGTTCTGTAATCTTATTAACTTCTTTATTTTTTTCATTTTTTTCCCCCTTCCAGGGGAGTAAATTGATATATATGAGCATGCTGTTAATATTATAACTCCTTGTCTAGCCCCTTGGGTTCTAATGTTTTTTAAACACAGTACAATTATGGGAAACATTATATTGGAATGACAACATAAATCATCCCCATAGGAGTCTGAGCAGTTTGGGGAGTAATCGTATAGAGCCCTGCTGAGGTAAATAAGAACAGTAATTTGAAATAAATAAAAGACCAATGGTGCTAATGTGGATGTCTCAAGAATATCATTAAGTTTGTAATGACAGTGTTTACTTGGTGTAATGATATTGGATGTAGCATAATGCTGCTGCTTAAATCATAACTTTATAGTTCATGATCCCGTCTCTTTTTCTTCAGAGTATGTCAGGTTGGCTGTGTTTCCACATCCATCCTCCAAACACCAGCACTTTGTCAAAGAGCATATGCAGATGTGAAGCCTGGCAAGATCCTCTAAATTCAGCTCAACAAATATTGAAATTCCAGGTACAAAAATACGCTTCTGGGGATAATTTTGTTCTTTGCTTCCTGATTCTTACCACAGTCAGGAGTGTTAGAAAGATTAGGGAAATCAGTTAATAAAAATACTTTCCTTTGACATTCATCCACATACAGCAGCGTTGTTGTTTGGGCCTGGAAGGGGTCTTACACCACTTAGCACTTGAGCACAGTGTGAATTTGGCAGCTGGGCAGCCTAGAGGGCTTCCTTTCCTGCAGTAGCTTTGTCACCACTACTTAATTCTCACTGATACTCCCAAGCTGTTGTGCCTCCCTTGACCTGAGGGGAATTGGAAGTATGAGTTTTAGACAGAAAATGAAAACAATTTGAAAAGGGATTACTCTAGGGATTTTGGTGGATCTTGGTTTTTTTTGTTTTTTAATGTGTGCAAATTTTATAGATAAAAACATTTCAAAAATATGATCTTTTCCTAGAAAGTTTATTCCCCCAGAATAAATCCAGCAATATCATATGAATAAATAAAAGTATAATTTATTTTTTAAAATAAAATACATTTTTAAAGTAGAAATCGGTCTTCCATGAAGGGTTTTTTTTTGCAGATGCTGGGGAACATGTATGGAAAGCAACTTGTTTAATCCAAAGCATGCTGTGTTTATGCAAAAATGAATACAAAATGTACATTGTATAAATGCAGCCAAACTTCCAGAACACATTTTAAAAAATTTGTTAATGTTAAATTTTGAAATATTTTTTGGACAATCTTTGAACAAGTTTGGACTTTGTGCCATCTGTATCTCAGATTTATGTGCTGCAGCTATGGATATGACACTACTTTTCAGTGATACAAGAGCTATCAGCACAGGATCTAAAAGATTCTGTGAGAAATGCTTCTGACATCAGGGACTTCAGCACAGCACGGACAAGTCAAATCAGCAATTTTGCTTTTTATCTTTAAACAGCAATAAAATCTTAAAAATAGTTCATATGAGAAGCTTGTTGAACAGACCTTTTTACATGTTGTGTTTTAAAATGTTGCTAGTAGATTATATAGTGGCATTAAGGAAATAAAGGAAGTCTCCAGAAAAGGCACCCAAGCTCCAGGTTGGTCTCTGTCCTCATCCTTCATTACAGCTAGCTCCTACTGTATGTAAGCACAGCAGCTCTTTTGTGGCAGTCTTCACTGACTGATTGTGTGCAGCTTTTTCTCATTCATAAACACAATCCTTGCATTATCAACAATTGTTGGTGATCTGAGGGTATAGAGTCATGATTGTATATGTAGTGTAGTTATACAAGAGCAGCTCTTGCAAGTTAGCTAGGTAATCATGTAAGAACGGCTTGTGAAGGAGCAGGGGAGTTTTTCTTTCCATAGCAAAGGGATTACTCGTGAAAGCCTTGTACTATCTCAGGAGAAGAGAAAGAGCAAGAACTCGAGGATGGAATGATATCCATCCTAAATACGTCAGCTGTCTCTTTGTTAAAGAAAACAGGAGGCTGACAAAGGACATGATTAGAGGAAAACAGATAGTTAACAAGGCCATGAATTAGCTCAGAATGATAAGAACACTGCAAGCTTGCAAGACCAGCACATTCCAGGCGAAAGGTGCTAAGTACATCGAAAGGTGCTAAGTACATCGTGAGGAGGCCTCGGGGCCTTCCTCCCAAGGACCACCGAAGACCCATTGCCCACAGTTTTTGGAAGAAACTGCGCAATCGCAAAGGACTGATAAGCTGATTAGCATAAGAAGCCAGAGTAGGCGGGTTTAGGTAATGAACATGTATATGCGTCAATTGAATATTCATTGTTTCATTGTATAAATATGGGACGGTTTTGCTACTTCGGGTATGCACGTTTGTGGTGGAGCGATCCCCCGTGCATCTGCGCGCATTAAACATACCTACTTTATAACTTTCGAGTTATAGAGTCTATTTCCGTACGTCAGTTGGAAGTGGCAAAATTATTTCCTCAGGGCTTGCTTTGTGTTTTGAGCAAGTCCCGCTCGTCTCATCGAACACAAGTGTACAGCAAAGCAGTTTGATTTTCAGATGTTGAAGTACTGATTGGACAGCACCATAGATTTGATTTTGACACATAACTTTCTGCTTTTTCCAATGGGCTGGACCAGGCTGTAACAGATTTTAACGGTCTCAGGTTTAAATACTTGTATACTCAGGCAATACAGTAGTGCATGCATGTAGTCATCATGTCTACTTGTGTGCTCAGGACTCAGACCTAACGTTTGCAGGCATGGCTGATCTTGTTAAGTATATTCACTTGGCCGACTCCAGATAGGGATTTGCAACTCTGAGGGTTGATGCAAGTGAAGTATTTTGTGCTATTCACCAAGCCTTTGGTGCTACAGTGGTGGAGACTGTAAGTGTTCATGTGTCTCTACTTCCAGCAGATAATAATCTATTTCAGAAAGGCATTATGTAACTTTTTGACTAAATTCTACAGATAATTTCTTTAAAATGCCTGCATTTTATATATTTCTTCCATATTGTTTCTTAATCAAATATATGTATTATAGGTGTATTTGCCATGTATGATAACATATGCATAACATAACCAGTTTTAGATTTTATTCTCCTTAGTTTTTAATGATTTGATAACGTATACCAGTTTTAGAATTTATTCTCTTTGGTTTTTCATAATTTTATGTTCAGCATGTCCTTCTGATGTTTTTAATTCAATTAAAATACTGTATAAATCTATTTGAATTTTTATGAAATGTATCTTCAAAATCTAAACCAAATAATACCTGGTAAAGCCAGGTGAGGAAGCTGAAAGATGGGGTTTGTTGTATATTTTGGCCTTGTAAGTCATTGCAGATGTGTGGAGGGTGTAATGGGGAGAGAGAAGGGAATACTTGGCTTTTCAGGAAGGTATCAGTAGCTATATAGGTGGTCAGGTTCAACCATGTGTGGGTAAAAAAACCTTCCCTTGCAACATCAGCTTTCCTCCTTTCCAAAGACTTGGAACTCAGAGCTTGTAAATTCTGCACTCAACTCTCTCTCCATTTATTTTGTGACCATGAAGGTACAGCTGCATTTTTCTGCGTTTCTTGTTTTATTTCCAGCTGCCTGCTTTTTCTATTTAAAGTGTAAGCTTTAGTGGTAAGAACAATGTGCATTTTCACTATGTGTTTTCCCATATCCCTGGTGCCATAGACCAAATACTTAGCCACATCAGTGGCTAAAGGCAATTCATTCAAAAACTGCAGGCTGTAATTTTGACTCAAACATGCCTGATTTTTGACTTCTGGATTTTACTTTGCCATGGAAAAAAATCACTGTATCATCTAGGAATTATTTTTAAAATTTTGTGTTCAGTAAAAATCTCCTGCAAGTGTATATAATGCCACAGTATGCCTGGTATGGGTGACAGTGAAAATTAGGCCTCTTCTGTCCTAGTATGTACAAGAACAACTGCTGCTGTGCGCTGTCCTGTCAGTGTTGTGCATAAGCTGCTACCAGTATTGCAGAAGGCAGCATGAGTAATGTCTGTCACTTGTGGCACATTCATTTTCTGCCTTCTTCCAAGCATACCTCTAGCTGGTTTCTAAGAAGCAAAGTGGCTCATGCAATTCCACTCCAGTTTCTTGATGAAGGACTTTGATCCTGTCGGCCTATTTCAGCCACGTGTCAAAGTGTCAGAAACTCAGAGATACTCAGTTCCCACAAATTTCATGAAAACAATCTGGTAGAACTAGAAGGGCCCTAAGTTGGTAATATAAGCATAACCTTTGCTAGGCATGAAAGTGTTTGCATGAGAGGAAACCATAAGTAGCCAACTTCAACATAAATTGCATGTAGAGACTGGGTCTTGCACACCATAAAATCTATCTTTCACAGAACCTCATTTCTGTATGGATTTTCTGCTGTTGAACAAGGCACAAGCTCTGGTTACAGCACTTTCTACATTTATAATATCACTTCTGGGTCTGGGACTTTCTATTGTCTTACAAGGATTAAACTCACTTAGAAAACTTAGCATACTTTAGTTAAAAGGTCTTCCTGTTACAAGAGGCAAGTTCATTGGAAACTAGACATGGTAGTGGGGGGAACATGACAGGAATGTGTCCGGTTCTGGGCCTCCCAGGTCAAGAAAGACAGTGAACTACTGGAGAGAGTCCAGAGGAGGGCTATGAGGATGATTAGGGGTCTGGAGCATATCGTATGAAGAAAGGCTGAGAGAGATGCATTTGTTTAGTCAGGAGAAGGCTGAGAGGAGATGTGACTGGTGCTTATAAATATCTGAAAGGTGGATATCAAGAGAACAAGGCCAACCTCTTTTCAGAGGTGTCCAGTTACAGGACAAGGTGCAGTGGGCACAAACCAGAACACTTTGAGGGTGAAAGAACACTGGGACAGGCTGCCCAGAGATGTTATGGAGTCTCCTTCTCTGGACATATTGAAAACCCGCCTGGATGTGATGCTGTGCAACCTGCTCTGGGTGATCCTGCAGAGGGATTGGACTAGCTGATCTCCAGAGGTCACTTCTGTGACTCTGATTCTGTGCAGATGGGACCTTGCTTCTTGCCAGCAGCCAGGTGTTAAATCCTTCGGATTATATTGTACAACTTCCCGTTTTAGTGAGGAAGTGCTGTCTGAAAAGGACTGTGTTAGATGTGACCTGGGAGTGTCTCAGAGGAGGCATGTGGTGTAGACAGATATTGAGATAAAATAGCTGCATGAGAAAAAGAGGAAAAGTCATTTTCAGTAGGGTATAGCAAACTTGAGATTTTCAGAAGAGGACTTACAGATAGCACCAAGGAAATGTTGTAAAAAATGCCAGTGTTGTGTACCCATACTGTATCTAATGCTCTGGTTTCATTGTGAAAAGCATCTAAACATAAGAAAACTGTCCACAGTTTTATCTGTTGCTTTCTCTTACTTATTCTTCATTGTTAAAAAACATATGTTGAAAGAAGCAGGAGGTGATGCCAATAAGGCTGTCCAGATGGACCCTGCAAACCCTGTGAGTAATCTCAGTAGGAACTGTACATTCTAACATTTAATTTCTATTACTGCTTGAGTTTATTCATTTAGCTATTAGCATTTTCCCAGGAATTACTTATCCAGTCTGCTGTATTTGTTTTAAGAGAACACTACTTAGACTAGCTTTTAGATAGTGGCACTGTAAAGAAAATAAGCTTAGTCCTAATTATATTAATGTAAAATATTTTATTGTGTAAGATACTTTTAAGTGGGGAAAATGGTATTTTGATAGAGAAATAGTTGAAGATTTAAATGTTTATATCAAATATTCTGTATAAATTGAAGACGTTTCCTCCTACATATATCAACACAGTTATGTAGTGTAGATCTGTCAATGCCACTTTCAAACTGCTGAGCTTGGGTACTGGGAGAAGACAGGAAAATCCAGGGTTTATTATAGGCTCAGAGGATAAGTATATTTTTGCTTCAGCAGCCTATACTGAACTCTGACTTACACAGCTTAACTTATTCCAGTACTGGAGGTATCTGGAGGGATATGTGTACAAAGTCAGTCACTAGAGTTTGTGGTGCGGACATACTCTGAGCGACATGCCCCTATAAAAAATGGGCTTACTGATGTAGATTTGCAGTGGTGCAGAGACACACAAGCATAACTGCTGGAACAGCTTACAGTAAGAAAATAAGAAACTCTGGGATTGCATAAAACGCTAAAGCATCCAGAATTGGTTTGGGATATCACAGTTGAAGTAAAAGAGATGCAGCAGATACTCCTCTGGGTGTCAGGAACGCGAGACTATGCTTCTTGGTGCACACTGGCCAGGTGTATACTGTTTTTAACCAGGTGTTCTTTGAGGCTCCTGTCTGCTTCAGAGGCACCTTTACAGCTTCAGTCTGCACACAAGAAAAGTGCTGCAAAATATCCTTCCCTTCTGGATGGAGCAAACTGAGCCTGCTGCTATGCCTTGGTTTACAGGATACAAACTGTATCAGAGGTCTTGTGCAGAGTGCTGTAAAGCAGAAAAAGAGAGACGTTGATTTAGACAATAGCCTCAGGCTCAATCCTTCTCATGTCTGTGCTTTAATCATAAGGGAGGCTACCATAAATATGGCAAAAGGGAGCCTGCAGCCTTTGGAAAAAAATGAAGACCTTGAAAAGGTATAGAAATTATAGTTTGCTTCGCTTCTCATGCTGTGTTTGAAAAAAAGGAAATGTGAAGTAAAATTAGGCTTTAGTTTAAGCACTTGTGTGTCCTCATATGCTTTTGGTTCTTGAGTTTTGATTTGGTCTAATCTTCTCATACTGTGTTCAAGTAAAAGCTTTGTTTCTCCATCACCTTTTAGTTACAATTCCACATCCTTCCTGCAGTAACCAGCAGTGCTTGGTTAGAAAACCACAAGCCTTGCCAAAGCAGAATGCTCCTCAGCACATACAGTTCTCCCTGGGGAGAAGATAAGGGAACAAAGTGTGACAGATGCTAGTCACATTGCTACGTGTACTACTGGAAGACATTCAGATACTACTGTGATAAATGTGGTGTAAAAGCCTGCACAGAATAAAACAACAGTAGAAGAGCCGTATATAGCAACTGGACTGAATCAGTGGACTGTTGACTGAACTCCATTTCACTCACTGTAATCTGCCTGTTTAGTAAGTGTTTTCCCATCACCTCAGCCATCCTCTGAAAACAGTTGTCCTTTGGAGCAGGGATATCAGCAGAGATTTTACAGTGAATGTGGCCCTTAGGAGGGACCAAGGGAACTATTGTTATAGTTTGAAATCAGTGGGAAGCTTACAGTAATTTCACAGGCTGTACTGATGTGATGAGGCATTGAAACACAAGCTGATTATCCTCTGAAAACTTGAGATAATATTGGTGATGAAAGAATGCCAGTCCAAAACAGAACTGTCATTTTGACACTACCCTCCACTGTGGCACACAGTATTTTCTAAAGTTGAAATTGGTTTAGATTTTTTTAAAAAGTAGGATGGAAAGAAATTGAGACTGTGTCCTGGTTCTGGCCAGGCCAGAGGTAACCTCCCCAGGCAGCCAGTACAGGTGAGCTGAGTCAGCCCGGGCTGTTTCCACACCACCTGACATCACTCCCCCATAAAAGGGGCTGGTCGGGAGTTTGACTTTACCTGGGGTGTTGGGTTGGTTCTTGTGTTGGTAAAGTACTCTCTGTTATTGCTGGGTATGAGTGTAATTTGCCACGGGCTTGTATTGTTCCCCTTTCACGGTGATTTTGTCAGTAGAGAGGCTCTGTTTGTCCTCTGGGAGTGAGCAAGTGGTGGAGACTAATGCTTGGTGCTTCTGTGGATCCAATTGTCTGGTGTGTCAGATGCACAGAAGTATCAAGTTTTAGTAGACACCAGTGCCCAGTGTACCCTAACACCATTGAGCTGTGGAGGGTCAGAACCCATCCACATTTCTGGAGTGACAGGGGGATCCCAGCACTTGATTCTACTAGAAGCTGAAGTGAGTCTAACTGGGAATGACTGGAAAACACACCCCATTGTGATTGTCCCAGAGACTGTGCATCCTGGGCACAGACTTCCTCTGGAGAGGGTACTTCAAAGGCCCAAAAGGGTATTGATGGGCTCTTGGAGGGGAATCCAGTACACCTGCAACCAACTGCCCCATGGGAGGCAACACAGCTTCATCATCTGTCATGGACTGATCCAAACTATATAGCTGAATTCCAGAGAATTGTGAGTATCTTTTGTTTCTGGTAGCATGACTAAATACAGTGTTTTGGTTTTAAGAGGAAAATGAATTATGGGTGGATGGAACATTATCATTAAGGTTAAAATTAAAACTATAAAGAAATATGAAGGCATATGGTTACTGAGCAGTGTGTGTGCTAATAATACCAATATTGTAATACAATGTCAGTGGAACAGTTCTAGACAATTCACAGAGTAAATTGCTTGATCATTAAGTATCAAACCTGAGTGTTCATCACCTCCTGAGACATCTGGAAATTCCCAAATAAAATACATTTTGAAGGAAATAAGGATCAATCTTTATTGTGCCCTGCCCACACCCCCCCTCCCCCCTCCAGCTTTTGTGTTTTGAAAAGGGCCCCATAGGTCTTCTCAGTGCTATAGTGGATGCAAATTACTTGTCATGGGCCAATATTGTAACACTATAAACATTTCTGCAGGTGACAAATTCAAGTTGCACCTATATGAAACACACTAAATGAAAATTTGGAAATTCCCTCAGGAAAAGGTCAAGCTAGTTTACTGCAAGTTATACTTTTAATATATTTTACTACATGAATAGTTGATTTCTGGAATAATTCTTACAAGCAGACCTTAGAAGACAGATCATGGCATTCCAAGAGCAAGATAAACCTTTGCCACCTGAATTTATTGTTATGAGATGGTTATTCTCTGCAGTGGGCAGATAAAATATCTGTTTCTGTGTTGCCAACATAGCCAATGATGACAAAGTATTTGAAATGTAATTAATCACTCTTTAAAGCTAAAGGAATGAAGTCACCTTGCTGGCTGAGAATTGAAGATATGATTACAAAGAGTCTTGCCAAGCAAACTGGATGATTAGATTTAAAGCTGTGAAGGAGTAACACTGAAGAATATTCTTCATTTTAAACACAAAAGTAATTTTATAGAATTCAGTGTGACTTAAAATTAATTATATGCTCCCTGGAACAAATGTTTTAACTCCAGTCTTTAGCAATTGGACTTTAATGCATACATCTGGAGTGTTTCAAGTTCATTTCCTAGATAGCTTGCAATTTTCATATGCTGCTGATTACAGTATAGGATTGTGTTGGAAGTACTCTGGTAATTAATGAGCAATTAGTAAATAGACACTTTACTTCTAACGCTCTATGAAAGCACAGAAAATTGGTAGAGAATTCTCCTTTATTTCATGGAGCAGATTCAGTGTACTCAGCATGAATTCTGCCTTCCCAAAAATGCCTTTCTAATATGCTTTTTCCTTGGTCTGGAGGCAAAAGATGTTGAAATACAAAGTCCACCTAGCCCCCATAGGTAGTTTACCTGGTGGGACTGCTGAGACTCCAAGTGCCAGTACAGTGTGAGGACCCCTTGATTAAGGCTGTGAGATTTGCTCAGGAAGCTTGCTAGTTTTCACAGGTTTTGTGAGTGTTTCTTGATCACCATTTACATCATGTGTATTAAAACTGGCCAGCTGTACACCTGTTTCTTGTTACTGATCCCTCAGTGAATCAAGAGTGGTGGTTTTTGGAATGTGGTATCTGTAGCTTCTCCACACGCTCAAGCTTATTCAGTGAATCATTGCTATGCTACTGCAGATTTCATTCCATACTGCTGATAATCTGGCTAACATTTCCATTCTTTTCCCATTAACAGGCCTTTCAACTGTGCTAGAAAGGCCACTAGTTTGTTGGTGTGGAGGACTTCTCTTGTCTTAAAATGACATCTTTCTATGTTAAGTGAGAAGTCATTTGACTGGATAGAGAAGTAAGGAGCTTATCTGAAAGATAAAGTCAGAACAAGCTTTGATCTTTTATGTTTTTGCTTTTTGGCATTAAAAGCCCGTGGTTGTTCCAGTTTTTCTTCCAAGTGGCCACAGAACTGTCAGGACAGGATCACCCACTGGGTTTTTACCCCCCAGGGTCTATATGTAGATAACTCTTCCACATGGAAAACTTTATAGCACCACTTTTCTCCAATGCAGGACCTGCAGTGGATAATCAAAGGCTAAGAATATACCTGTGAGGAGACAGAGACATGGCTTAGGTGCTGTACTCTAGTCTCAAATGTTTTGGAAGAACATAATTCACCCTTTGCTTATACAGATCTTCCTTTATGACGGGAATTTCCCCTATAAAAACTGCTAAGAGACAGAGTGAGGAAAAACTGGTGTGTTGCTGGGTACAGGAGAAGGGATTATGCCAACTGATTAAACCCAAAGAATATGCAGACTCATGTGCCATATTGCTTTTTTTGGGGGTAAACATTACCTCTTATAAAAGCATGCAGCAATAATCCTGGGCAAGCTGACACAGAGGAAGAATAACCTACAGAATGAGGTGGGTACCTTGGTGATTGAAGACACAGAGAAGGTGGAGTTGCTGAATGCCTTCTTTGCTTCAGTCTTTACTGCTAAGGCTGGCCCTCAGGAAACCCAGACCCTGGAAGCAGGAAGGCCTGCAAAAGGTAGACCTTCCCTTGGTTGAGGAGGATTAGGTTAGAGAATATCTAGGCAAACTCAACATCCACAAATCCATGGACCCTGATGGGATGCACCGCTGAGTGCTAGGGGAGCTGGCACGTGTTATTGCTAGGCTGGTCTCAATCACCTTTGAAATGTCATGGAAAACAGGTGCCTGAGGGCTGAGGGTAAGCCAATGTCACTCTGGCCTTCAAAAAGGAGAGGAAGGAGGATCAAGGAAACTACAGGCCAGTCAGCCTCACCTCTATCCCAGGAAAGGTGATGGAAGAGCTTGTTCTGGGGACTATTAATAAGCATGTGAAGAAGAAGGTTATTGGAAGTGGTATCATCATAAACTAATTTTAAAAAACCCAAACTATCTTTGATGTCATTATAAAACTGATTGTTTTTAATTGAAAAGCTTTCATTTGAACTTGCCACCTGCGAGCTGATGTGATGAAATTTTCAAACACTGTGGTTAGATTAAGATGTGTGTTGGCTTGATCTTTTTGTTTGCTTCTTAAGGAATTCAGCCCATCACAGATGAGCACTGTGATTAGAAATGCACACAAAAAAAAGAAGGATGAGAAAACCCAAATTGCTGGTCTGCTGATAGCCTGTTCTGCTTTTCAGTGTGGCCCTGCAATTCAGTAATCCCAGTTAGACCCTTAGATAAGCAAATGTAGTGAATGGTGAAATGGGCTGTGAGCATCTTTGGTTCTTGTAACAGGTGAGAACTGGTCTTTCAGGTCTTGAGGTACAGACTCCTGATTCAGAGATGGGTTTTTGTATAGCTGGCTAGTTGAACAAATACACATTATTTCTTTGAAAAAAAGCATGCTGTTTGACTAAAAGCTGCTTACTTGGTAGCTTTAAATGAAAGTTCAGTAAGGGAGTGGTTGTTAATACTCCTGTAATGTCTCTGTTGTGTTAAAAGGCCATAACCAAGGCTGCAGAATGGAGCAATGAATAGTTCTGATCTCCCTTAGGAATAGAGTTATGAAATAAAAAAATCCAGGCCAGGTTGTTACACTCTGAAGGGCTTAAGAATCAGTCTTTTGCTTATGCCAGAGAGTGATAAAAAGTAATTTTATGAAACTAGGCAAAAATACTGTCCTTTTGTGGCTTTTTTGTGCCTTGGAAGCCGTTCTGTTTAAGCTGTTTTCATGCTTCCAAAGACTGAGTATTTCTGTTGCGAAAGCCGAATGTTTACAATAAAACTCTATTTACCACTATGCTGGCCTTAAATGTAGTCATAGCTCACCAAAATTGAAATTCTAGCACTTCTTTATTGAGAACAGAATTAGGTAAACCCAGGGGTTTTTTAATGCTCTTTTTAAAATATAAGGCCACTCTAAGGTTGAATTAGTATGTCTTATGTGTATGTGACAGTGCTTTTACATAGGTATTTGTAAAACAGTCAGTTGGTGGGGACAGACGCTTTTTTATCCTGAAAGGAAGCTCTGTACCTCAGCTATTACCCTTTGTTCTTGAGAGTTGTTTCAGGTCTGTATTTCAACCACCAGACTACCGTGTTGCAACAGTTCCTTATATGTAAAACATGAGCTGCTAAGGTGATGTATATGCATTTAGCTTATCAGTATGGCAAATTTGGTGCACAGATATTCCTCAGTTGTTTTCTCTTAGCTCTATCCTAATTTTTTTTTTTGTATGGTGGATGGAATTGATACTTATTTTTATCTGACACACGATACATAGTTGCTATGGCTACCTTTTTATCTAGAAACTATGAAAAGATTGTGAACAATCAAAATAAAGCTAAATTAGGAATTCTGTGGTTTTAACGTTGGTTCAAATAAGTACACTTGTTTCTCTCCCTATATTTGAGAAGAACTTATAAAGAATGCTCTTCTGAAAAAAAACCAGCAACATAAGTATTGCTTTTGGGGTAAATAAAACCATCATTAAAATACAGATCACATAGTATTTTGCAAAACAGCTTACAGTAAATATCAACCCCCAGAATTCTCCTCTTTCATAATTTAGCTATACCGGTATGTGAAACATCTCTGCTACTGAGGTATTGATCTCATGGATTACCAATGAGATTATTTCAGTAGTTACAGCACAAAGATGTTTAGCTCCATTCATAGATCGTGTGCTGCAGCTAGGAAATAAGAGGTCCAGACTACAGCTCGTTACTCTTGGATGGTGTCGTCATTCTTGGTGTCGTACTTCAGACAGCACTGTCCTCATTCTTCAGTTTGAACTTGCAGATAACACATGGTGTCTCAAGCGAGTGAGGGGTCTTCACATGCTTACAGAAGAATACCCTGGTCCCTCGGAATTCAAGGCTTTGAGACAGATTCACATTGCCTGAATTCCTTTCCCATGTTCCTTGTGCCTTACTGTTAGAAGGTCAAGTTTCAGACGGATTGACTGACTGTTCTCTGGCACCGACTCGCTTGTGGAGGCAAATGAAATGAAGCATTTTCATTCCTCTACTTTGGTTTACAAAGTTTCAGAGCCTCTGGGTGGCTGCTAGAGTAAGCCTAGAGGCATTCTCACCAGGGGAGTAGTTACATAGGTCCTCTCTAAGATCTCTTATGATTTAATAAAGGGCAGCAAAGCAACTGAATTCTGTCTAAATGGCTATTTGAGTCCAAATCCATTAGTCAGCTCACAGCTCAGACCACTTCTTGCTTAGCATGCTTTGACATCAGTGCACACCTCATCAGTCCTGGTGCTTTCAAAACCAAACTTCATTCTGTGCCCTTGAGGCAAAATTGCTCATACTGAGAGGGAGCATCTCTAAGGTGTTTTCCCTGTGTTTTCTAAAGAGGACATTCAAACACTTTTCCATTTAATAGCCAT
This sequence comes from Porphyrio hochstetteri, assembly GCA_020800305.1. Lineage (NCBI taxonomy): Eukaryota > Metazoa > Chordata > Aves > Gruiformes > Rallidae > Porphyrio > Porphyrio hochstetteri. The sequence continues at coordinate 40,220,526 of CM036905.1, forward strand.
GGGAATCAAGGACCAGATCCTGACCCTGAAACTCTCCCATCTTTTTCAGTTATAACAAAAAATTAATTTTACTCATTGGCCTCAACTGCTTCATTTTTACAAGTGCTGGATTAACAGAGACACCACCAGGAATAAAATGCAGTGCTACACTGAGTATCACATCAAAGGCATTTTCATTAACATTCAACTTCATGTTGTCAGACAAAACGTATTCTTTGTGATCTTCACAGTCACTTTGGTGCTAGTGTGGTATCTATTTCAGGTGAGTTTTTAGTTGCAGCTGGAGAAGCACCCAGCGATAGGCTATCCAGAATCTAGTGATTTACTTACTGAATTAGGTGTGGCAAAATATCTACAGGAGTTGTGAAGTCTGTTTTCACCCTTAATTTGAATCAGTTAATGATGTTCCATGTATCTTGATGTTTTTGACATACTGTGGAATTTATATTGAAAAAGGCTAACTGTAGTAATGTTGCTGTCAGTGAGGATAAGATTGAGGAAGGTTGGCTAGGAATAATTTTTACCTCCTTGCTACGTGGGAGTAAGAAACTGTGATTGTGCCATTAAACTTAAGCACTAATTAGATAGTTGCTAAATGTCACAAGTAGTGAAACAGTTAAAAATATTGGCATTGAAATTATCATCTCTGATGATAATTATGTCACTTAAGGCATTTGCAGATTTACAGTGATAACTACTGTGTGGATCCACAGTCTGTTCATACATGGCTTATGAAAGCTACCAATATTTTTTATTAAAAAAAGAAATTAAGGAAGCACAGTAAATAATCATAGAATTCTAGAATGGTTTGGGTTGGAAGGAACCTCAAAGATCATCTAGTTCCAACCCCCATGCCACGGGCAAGGACACCTTCATTAGACCAGGTTACCCAAAGCTCCATCCAATCTGGCCTTGAACAGTGCCAGGGCCAATGGGGCTTCCACAACCTCTCTGGGCAACCTGTTCCAGTCCCTCACCACTCTCATAGTAAAGAATTTATCCCTAATGTCTAATCTAAACCTACCCTCTTTCAGCTTCAACCCATTGCTCCTTGTCCTATCACTATTATTGGGAGGTGCTGTTGACTCTGAGGGTGGAGAAGCCTTGCAGGGAGACCTGGACAGATTAGAGACCTGGGCAATCACCAACAGCATGAAGTTTAACAAGGACAAGTGCTGGATTCTGCACCTGGGAAGGGGCAACCCTGGCTATGCATACAGATTGGGGGATCAGATGCTGGAGGCCAGCCATGCTGAGAGGCATTTGGGGGTCTTGGTGGACAGCAAGTTGAACATGAGCCAGAAGTGTGCCCAGGCAGCCTGGAGGGCCAACCATATCCTAGGGTGTATCAAGCATGGTGTTGCCAGCTGGTCCAGGGAGGTGATTGTCCTGCTCTACACTGTGCTGCTGCGGCCTCACCCTGAGAACTGTGTGCAGTTTTGGGTGCCACAGTACAAGAAAGACATAAAAATATTGGTAAGTGTCCAGAGTAGGACAATGAAGATGGTGAATGGTTTGGAGGGGAAGCTTATTAGGACAGGCTGAAGTTCCTTGGTTTGGTTTGGAGGAGAGGAGGCTCAGGGGAGACCTCAATGTGGTCTATGCCTTCCCAATTAGGGGGTGTGAAGGAGCAGGCACCATCTCTCTTTGATGACCAGTGATAGAACCTGAGGGAACAGTATGAAGCTGTGAGAGGTTGGATATTAGGAAGAGGTTCTTTACTGAGAGGGTGGTTGGGCACTGGAATAGGCTCCCCAAGGAAGTGGTCACAGCACTGAGCTTGACTGAGTTCAAGAAGTGTCTGGACAATGTGCTCAGTCCCATATTCTGACTTGGCTGGCCCTGTGTGGAGCCAGGAGTTGGACCTGATGATCCTTATGGGTCCCTTCCAACTCAGTGTATTCTAAGATTCCATACACTCCCTGGTGAACAGTCCTTCTCCCACTTTCCTGGAGAAGTCACCTCTATGGCAGGTTCCATGCCCATGGAATAGGGCCTTCTCTGTGCAGAAAACAGATTTCATAAAACTGGCAGTATAAACCTGATACTTACAATTAGGAAGTTATGATATTTGCCTGAAAACTGAGCTTGGTGATACAGTTTCAGGGCTGGTATAGGAAAGATATGTTATAAAGTCAGCTGCCAATTGCGTTGCTAACACAATTCCAATGCCCCTCTCCTTAAGCTGTGGAAGCATGGTGTCTTCCAGTTCAGGTTTCTACAGTCATTATCTTCTTTATGAAAAAACATTAAGCAAGATTGTGCTGTTGTAAAATTTGCTGTCCTGTTGCAGTAAATTTTCAGTAAAGAGCCCTTAAAGACAGAATTTCTGATCCAAAATTTGGAGTAACTTTAAAGAAAATACAAGAAGATGAGACAGGGGAGCAGTGCCAGGAAGCAGTGTAAAAACTGTGTGGGTTACTGCTGTTTGTGCATCTCCATACTTTGAACTCATTGGATGTCTATTTGGAACCTTAGTTTTGAATTACCTGATTTTGTCTTCGTTTATTTAACCACCAGGTTTCTCCTTTGTGATCTTTATACTACTGATTTTTCTGTTACTCTAGCTATAGGGTAATGGTTTAGATTTAGGACTTAAGAATAATTAATGACATCTAACATGGAGTGAGCCTCTGAGAGTTTCTGTGAGTCAGAGGATGCTGCCTGGGAATTAAATTTATGCCTGCACTCAGTTTATGCCTTCACCATAAGATACTCAGACTGTCATCCTGATTCCTCCCCTTTTTTAGCTCTCCCTGAAAGTCGTATACCTTTGTATGATGTTTTTCTTTTCCCCTTAAATTGCTAAGGATTCCTACCTCAGTAATCCTCTAATTGCAATTTTACCTTTCTTCTCTTGCCTGGCTTTACTCTACAGATCCTCTCATTGTTCTTTCTTGCCTTGCAATTTGCTTAGCCATCAGAGCTAAGGTTTCACAACTGATTGTGTCAGCGGCGGGTCTTTGGTCACAGGCAGCTCTGGTGGTGGGGGCAGACCTTCAGGAGTGCTTAGAGAGAGGTAGATTTTCAGCTACGCCGGTATAGAATACCATGGTATTTACAGTAATTAACATTTTCCATACGTATCAGTGTGTTTATGTTCTCAACTCTATTGTTAAAGTTATTTACGTACAGGCTGTTGTTCTGAACACATTGAAGTTTTTATTACAATTTTCCAGAAGCATGTTTCTGGTCCATAAAGCTTTCTCTACTAAAATATTGAAATGGTTTCATTTTTTGAGAAGGTCTGTTTTGTTTCAGTGCAGCATTTAGAGAAGTACATGCAACTGAATCACTCCCACATTAAAAAATGCAGCCTTTTAGGCGTGGTACTCCAGCTAGATTTCCAGAGAACACTACCTTTTTAAGGAGGATATCAGATGTGGAGACAATGAAGGAACTGGATGTAACATCAGAAGGTATCCGTTATTAACTGAAAATCTATCCCAAAGGCCTATTTCTCTTCCTCTAGAATGTTCTTTTTCTTATTGTTATTGTGAAGCATTTCTGTCGAAATACAAAAGTACGTAGTGCTTTTATGGAACATAAAGCAGAGTTCCACTTACTCCCTACACAAAGTGCAGGCTGGTTTTTGTCTGTTCTATTGGTTTTGGGTTTTGTTTCATTTTGTTGTTTGTTTTTTTTAAATTGACAATATGGAAAGAATGGAAAGGTATGAAGTTGTGGTGGTTTGACACAGGATGGAGGCCAGATGTCCACCAAAGTCACTCTATCACTCCCCTTTTTGGCTGGACAGGGGAGAAAATATATATTGAGAGGCTTAGGAGTCGAGATAAGGACAGGGAGAGATCATCCTGCAAATAGTGTCACAGGCAAAACAGACTCAGCACAGAAGAAAGGAAAGAAAACTCTCTATTTTATTACACTGCACTGCACACCCAGTGATACCAGAGTCGGATAATGAGAAGTGTGACCCGATCTTAAAGCACTTCCCCTCCACCCCTCCCTTCTTAGCAGACTTCAGTCATGATTTCTCTCCCTTCTTCCCCCAGCAGGGTAGCATGGTGCGGGGGGAACAGGGAATGAGGGTTTCTGTCAGTTCCTCACGAGTTGTTTTCCTTATTAGTGGGGGCGCATTCCTCACACCTGTCCCCTGCTGCACTGTGGGGTCCCACCCATGGGGACAGTCCCCCACTAACTTTTTCAAGGTGAGTCCTTTCCCATGGAGCTTCAGCTTTTCACCAACAGCCCCAGTGTGGGTCATTTCTATGGGGTGCAGTCATAAATCGGACTGCTCCAGCCTGGTCCCCCACAGAGTCACATGTCCCCTAGCAAACCTGCTCTGGCATGGGCCTTTCTTTTCACAGGCTGCAGGTCCTGCCAGGAGCTTGCTCCAATGCAGGTCACAGCATCTTCCCTATGTCTTCACCCACTCCAGTGCAGGGGTCTCTCCTCGAGCTGCAGGTGGGGTTTCTGCTCCCCATCCTTTTCCATGGGCTGTCAGGGGGACACCCTCTCTACGGGGTGCAGGGGAATCTGCAGTGCCTGCAGCACCTCCTTGCTCCCTCTTGGTGTCTGCACAGTTTCTTACATCTTCTCACTCTCTTCTCTGGTGGCAAAAAGCAGCTGCTTGAATATTTTTCCCTCTCAAATATGATTCAGAGAGGCGCCATAATCATCACTGACTTGGTCAGCAGCAGGTCCGACCTTGAGTCGTCCGGAATTTACTCTGTTGGGCCTGCAGAGAGCTTCTGGCTGCTTCTTGCAGAAGCCACCCCTGCAGCCCCCCCTTCTCCACCAGAACCCAGACACGCAAAACCTCAGCTGAAGTGAAAGGCTTAGAGTGACAGAGTTTGAAGACAGGTAGGGAGATTACATTTGCTGATTGATCTGTAAAATAGAATACGTGCAAACTTTGCAAATAAAATAACTGGAGGAAAATTACCAAGTTATGACTTTTTAAGTCTAGACATAGATTTTTACTTTCTTGTTAGAAACATCTAAATTAATGCTTTTCAGTGATACTTGCCAGCAATACTGGGTTGCTGACTGGAAGGGACAGAGGTTCTTACTAAGTTGAATTGATGAGAAAGGTTTTTTTTTTTTTCCTTGAAAGCATCAAATTGATCAAAATGAATAAAAGCAGTTAAAGAATAGTAATGTTTTTTAGCTGGAGGCACAAAAAATATTTTGAAAGGCAGGGAAGATTCAAACCAGTTTTATATAGAGTATATTTGCATGCATAAGGTCAGGCAGTGAAAAAACACGGGGAAACATTTTGAAACTAATTTAAGTGCAAATGTAAACTCACTTCTGGCTGTTGCTCCACTGTAATTTGTGTTGTTTGTTTATCTAAGCACTAATGTGGAGGTAAGATGAGATTTTTATTTTCATGAGGCTAAAATAGCCTCACAAAATTTGGTATTCTGAAGGGAGTATCAGCGCTGGCATAGGCAGTTTTACACAGTTCCTTTCCCGATGTTTCCTCCACATTTTACCATCATGAAATAGGAAAGTGAAACTATGGGCCATTCTAATCCATGCCAGTCTTTTAAGACCACAAGACAGCTATGCAGACATTGAGGATCATTGCTGAGAATCCAAGATTCAAGATAGTTGAGATGTACCTGTGTTGACATTGATTCTGTGCCGTCAGACCACAGTAAAGGGAAGGGACCTTCAGAGCTGTTGATCGTATCCTAGCACGCCCAGTGTCACTGTGCTTAGAGCTCAACTAGGCTAAGAGTAAAAAATGAAATACAAATGAGATTTAACACAAAACTATGTTTCAGAAAAACTAGAATATAGTGCAACACTGGAACAGACAGAATTATATCCAATAACGTACAACAGAAGCTTAAAGTGAATTTAATTCCTAAACTGTAGTCCATGTTCAAACATAAAATAACACAGCCATGTTTTCTTCAGAAGGTGTATTCTGTGAATCACCAGGACTGCTTTTGTTGCTTTATCACTAAGGAAAAAGCCCCATACCAATAAGGAAGAAGATTATAAAATTCATAAGCCAACCAAATGGTCCTCATGTCTCAGTCAACAGTGAGAGATTTTGGTTGTCACCAACAACTGTGAGCTATGTGCTTTTTAAAAATACTTTTGACACCAGAAACTGGAAAGGGCTTCTTGGTTTTAAGTTTATTATTCATCTTCCATACCTGTTCCAGCCATGGTATACACTTGAAGGGAAGGAAACCAAACCAGATGGCAACCTTTTAACACTAGTGAAAAAGTGGGCAGCTAATTAGAGGATCCTTTGTATGAAATGTATCCCGTGATTCTTCACTGTGTACTGTATTCCAATTATTACATTTTGTATTTGCAAAACAGATAAAAAACCCATTCTCTGTTGTGTCTTCAACCCATCTTTTTCAGCAGGGCTACTGTGGAGTGGAGAAGCTACAAATAGTGCCTGGTTGTGGCAGTCCTTAACCTCACCAGTTATTAAGAGCACAGGTGCCTAACAGGCAGCAGAGAAATTGAAAAACCTTAGAAGTCACTTAAAAGAAACTGCAAAGATGAGTCAAGAAATGCAGAGAGGAGAAGAGAAATAAGGCTTGAATTCTAGTTCTCAAAGGTGCTTGCCTCTGTTTGGGCTTCTTCAATCTCACTTTCCCCTCTGCTGAAGTAGCTTCATTTTAGTGTAGCTGAAAAAACTGAAAGGGAGCTCTAAAGATGGCACTGGTTTAATTAGAGCTTGCTGTATAATGCAAACAGCATCCATTTTCTCTAGTTTAAAAAAAAACAAAACCAAAAATACTTGTTATTTCTCCAGGGACAAGCACATTTAAGACTACATGCTGCTTCTCAGCTCTTCACATTGAATCATAGAAATATTGGTTGGAATAGATCTTTGTAAGTAATCTAGTCCAGTGTCCCACTTGTAGCAAGACTGTTGCTGAATTTAAGTCACGTCAGCTGTGCGTTTATCTAGCTGAGTCTTGAAAATCCCCAGAGATGGAGTTTGCATGGCTTGAGTAACCTGTTCCAAGGTTCAGTAGCTCCCTGGTGAGTAAGTTTTTCCTAATGCCCAGTACAAACTTCATCTTAGGGCCACTGTCTGAAAAGTTTGACACCATGATTTCTGTAACTCCATGCAGTCAGTGCTTGTAGGTTGCAGATAGTTCCTCTCAGCCTTCTTCTTCTCTTTCTCAAACTAAACAAGATGTTTTCCTTCAACCCCTGCCTTAAGAGCTCTCTCCTGTATTTTCTCTACTTACCTTAATTTTCTGCTCAAATTAGGTGCACAAAGCTAGATACACTGTTCCAAGTGTGCCTCACCAATGCCAAGTAGAAAGAGGTGTAGTCAGTTCCTGCAGTTTGCTGGTCATAATCTTCCCAAGCTGTGTGTTGTTTGTCTTACATAAGGGCACTCTCCTGGTTCATCTGCAACTTGAGATCCACCATGATGACCCCAGAAGATTTCCAGCAGGGTGCTCTTCAGCCAGTTGGTTCCCAGTCTGTCACGATACATCCAAGATTTGTTCCTCAGGTACAGAACTTTGCAGTTCTCACAGAACTTCATGAAGTTTCTGTTGGCTTGATGCCCAATATCTCATCAATTTTTTCAGAGCACAGTTTTTCATTCAATGTCTGTAATACTAGAATTACTCTGGTGGGGTACTTGAAAAGTTTGAAGTACTTTAATGACAAATAAATTTGTAGTAAGTGTTTCCAAGCAAAATCTTTGGCCAAAATTTGCCATTTTGTTGTAATTGTTTTATTGCTGTTGAAGTTAGTTAGGTTTTATTTGCAGAAATGGTCCGATGTAGGAATGAACAAGACTTAGGCCTTAACTGTAACCTTGTTTTCACTAATCTTTGAGCAACTAGGTCTGAATTAAACCATGGTCTAATTTTATAGCAGATACATTGGATCCTGAAAGAAATTTTTAAGAGAGCTGAATTCACTCCTATGCACTCTCCTGCCTTTTCATTGGCAGGCTAATATGAGAAGCTGAAAAGTCCTTGACTGCTTGGCAGCAACTAAAACATCAGTGTGTTACCAACTTTATTCTCATACTAAATCCAAAACACAGCACCGTAGCAGCTATTAGGAAGAAAATCAACCCTATCACAGCTGAAACCAGGACAGTGTCCCAGGGTGAGACCTAGGAGTGTTGATAGTGACAGAAGTTTGCAGATCTCTGAAGGGGTTCTATATAACATCTACATTCTGATTGGCAAATTAAGCTTCTGTTCATTTCATGGGGGTTCAACTGCTTGAGGAGGAGGTGGAGGGGAGAATAATGTTAACCTTACCCCTTTTTTAGGAATGTACCAATGTTGATTGAATTATGTCTTTGTTGCTGTCGAATGCTGGTTGGATAGTATGCCTAAGACTTTCCCTGTTGTTCTTTCACAGCATGGTGACAACTTTATAACAAAATCACAAACTCAGAGGCAAAACCACAGCTGTTTAAGCCCATAAAATATGTGGTTTACAAGAAAAAGCATAATCAGTAGTATCAAGTATTTTGTCAATTATATTAGCAACAGAAAAATAGAAAATGATGTCTATTTGACAAGCAACTGTTTTTTAAGATGTTCTATTTGCATAATGCTGTCTTTTCATACTATAGAAAGCAACAAGACATCATAAAAGAGATATATCCATTATTCATGAATGTAAATAATCTGACTTGCATATGGAAAATAAGACTGAACTAGATTTTATATTGTTACAGAGTGGGGTTTTTTTTTTAATTACAGGCAATTATTGTCTGTTGGTTTTTTAACTAATCCTGTTTCTTCGGAGCCTGATTCATTGTATGATCCTGCAGTTAGTAAATTAAATATTTTCTTATTAACTTCAGCATAATTGACACCTTACATGACTCAGAGTGCTGAGAGTAAACAACTCAGGCAGAATTATCCTGTCACATCTGTGGGGTTGATTAGATGTAAACATCAGTCATGACAATTTAGGTTTGCTCTAGTGCATGTGGCTTCCCCAGATGCCCCTGTACTATAAGCATGGATGTTGACTGAGACTGCTTACCAGAAGTAGGTTGGTTTCAAAAGTAATTTGGGAAAAGTGTAACATTTTTCCATTGCTCCAAAAACTGTTCATCTCAGCACAGAATTTGTGACTAGGTATAATCATCAGTGGAAGCAGCCTGGTCCCTATCTGTTTACCCAAATAACATATGGAACAACTGAAATTTGGTTAGCTCAAAACCCTTGGATCTTGGTGTTTTTTCAGCTCTTATGATCTTCCTTTCTGGAGAGGGACTTTGGGTGTCCCTGCCAGTGGCAGGGGAGTTGGAAGTAGATGATCTGTAAGGTCCCTTCCAACCCAAACCATACTATGATTCTATGACTGAGGCAGAAAAGTTGTTGAGTACCTCAGCTTTCTCCATAGCCCAGGTTAACCAGATCTCCTGTATCATTCTGGAGGGGGAGCTTGTGTTTGAGCTACTGTTTGAGCTTGTCCAGGAGCTCCTTGTTCATCCATGCAAGCCTCCTGGTGTCTTTGCCTACCTTCCTCTTTGTTGGGTTGCATTGCTCCTGAGCTTGGAGGAGGTGATCCTTGAATACTAACCTGCTATCTTGGGTCCCTCTTCACTCCAGGGCTTTGTCCCAGGGTACTCTACCACGCAGGTCCCTGAAGAGACCGATATTGGCTCTTCTGAAATCCAGTGTAGTGAGCTTGCTGTGTGACCTCCTCACTGCCCAAAGATCTTGAACTCTTCCATTTCATGGTCACTGCAGCCAGGGCTGCCCTTGATCCTCACATTCCTCACCAGGCCCTCCTTGTTGGTGTGAACAAGGTCCAGCATCATACCTCTCCTCATAAGATAGATACTCTATCACTTGGAGAAGGAAGTTACCATCAACACATTTCCAGGACCCTCCTGGATTGCTTATGCCCTACTGTGTTTTCTCTCCAACAGATACCAGGGTAGTTGAAGTCCCCCATGAGGACCAGGACTTGTGAACGTGAGGCTGCTCCTATCTGTCTATAGAGTGCCTCATCTGCTCTGTCTTCCTAGTCAGGTGGCCTATAGCAGATCCCCACGATGATGTCCCCTGTCCATGCCCAGTAAGTTCTAGGTCAGCTCTTCATATATCCCCAGCCAGAGCTCCATACACTCCAGCTGGTCATTGACACAGAGGGCAACACCCCCTCCTCATCTCACCTGCCTGTCCTTCCTGAAGAGCCTGTGTCCTTCCCTTCCAGCACTCCATTCATAGAAGCTATCCCACCATGTCTCCATGATGCCAGAAAGATCATAGCAGGTGTGCACACATATCTAACTCCTCTTGTTTGTTCCCCATGCTATGTGCATTTTCATAGAGACATTTCAGTTGGGTCCCCAGTGAAGCTGGAAGGTACTGGCTGGAGTGGTGGGAATTCCTTTTATGTACTTTATCAGTGCTTCCCTATTGGTTCCTATTACCTCAGGAACTCCTGGCTCATCTCTGTAAGACTTCAAGTGTACTGCAGTGTATCCAGCATGTCTCTGAGCAACAGGCTTAGCACCCATCCTGCTAATCCTGGCATCACATCATCCCACAGCTGATATTAACTATCATTATATTTTCCTTCCTTAACTATGTATTATTGAGTCTTGCATCAGTATCCCTCATTTTGCCTCAGATCAATGTCAGAGAAGTCTTTATTGCTGTACAGAATCTTTCAACTAATAAAATAATTAAAAAATGTTACTTACACCTATAAACTTTCACTATATGACATCCTCAGGCTATCACAGCTACAGTAACACCATTACTAGATTGTTACTAGTGTTTGGTTTACATTCCACTTTGGGTACCTACATCCTTCTATGAAACTGGAGTTCATGCTTCCTGTCCTACACAACAGCTGGAAAAGCATTTTAACCTCTAAATTTTGGACTTGGGTACTGCAGGCACATGGTGGAAGTGCCTAAATGCTGTGGTGCTTTGTCTTGCACATGTGGATGAACTTTTGGGCTATTTATAAGTTTAAATTGTTTGTCTGTTTAGCTCAAGTATGTGGTTTGATTTATCAGCATTAGACATTTTGATTCCCCAACCTAACTTCGAGTTAGAGAAAGCTATTGTGAGCTCACATCCTTTCAGCAAATGTACACGTGTTGCAGTCTTGCTGCCTTATTTCTGTTTAACTCATTGGCTGTAGGAATAGGAATGTTTACATGTCCTGTTTGAATGACAAAAACATTATTTCTTTAATGTTAAAGAAGTGTTAACTCCTTTAAATTGATTGGATTTTGGTAGCTTTCCAAGCTATTTTTCAAAGTACTTGTTTAAAGGTTAATAGCCTTAACTCTTGGGAAGTATTGTACTCTAACTGGAAGTCTTTGTTATCTTACCATGGAGTATGCTTCCTGCAGCTCAGGGTTAGTTAATATGCCATGAATCTCATCAGATCATTTCATTTACATCCATTTGATTGCACAGACAAAGAAGGGAATATGTTGACGTGTGTGGTAGCAGTAGTCAGCTAAAGTGAGATGATTACAGAGAGAGTGGTGAGGTGCTGGAACAGGCTGCCCAGAGAGGTGGTGGATGCCCTGTCCTTGGAAGTGTTCAAGGCCAGGTTGGATGGGGCCCTGGGCAACCTAGTGTAGATGCAGACCTGGAGGTTGGTGGCCCTGCCTGTGGCAGGGGGGTTGGAGCTCTGTGATCCTTGGGGTCCCTTCCAACTCAAGTCCATTCTACGATTATGTGGCTTTTTTAGAGAACCAGTTCCTGGGTTATTGGTACCATTAATATTTTTTTTTAATATTGTAGAATTGTAAATTATAAATGGTTGCACTTTACTGTTCAGTCTAGGTGTTGCTAGGAAAATAAAACAACTTTCCTGCAGTAATATGTATCAGATTTAGTTCTGGACTGAGATTATTTTACATTTAATCACATGTCAGTTTGAGATGCAGTTTAATGAGCCTAAATCCTTCTAAATTTGCAGATTTAACTTTTGGCACAGTCAGACTTTTGCAAAAGCAATGGTCTGAAATTTGTGCCTTGTTGTTACAGCCAGGACTGAAGTGATTTGGAGTATCAAAAGTTGCTCAGAAGTCTCTTGGTATCACGCAGAGTTGGAATTGCAAACATGTGCCCCTGCATCCAGGGGTCAGGCTTCCTGGGTTAAAATATAGTTGCTGTAGCTATTACCAAATAATTGAAGAAGGAATGCTGTCCTCTTGTCTTGCTTCTGTTGAGTTTAGCAGAGGTCTGGCTGTCTGGTGGAGCTGTTCACAGAACTATCTTGCAGCCATGTGAAAGTCCACAGCAATCCAGAGCAGCCTTGCGACAGAGAGGTGGCACTGCATACCTGAGGAGGGAACAGCCTAAGAAAGGGCAGCGTGCAGCTTCAGGAGGTATATTTATGGCTCTGATTAGTGCTCATTTTGGTGGTGTTTGCACAAGTTAGCCTTGACAAAGATTATCTTAAACTGTGTGGCAGTTGGTGTCAAGGCTTGTCTAATCATCAGAGCGTGTTGGTGCCAGTAGTTACCTGTTTTTGAGGAAGCCAAAACAACTTCAGTGAAAATTTATCCTCATAGTCTGTTTCTCTAAATACAGCATCATTTTTTTTTTCACTTAGGGTATCAAAAAAAGATTGTTTGTCTCAAATCACTTTGAAATATTTGACAAGAGGCTTTCTGCAGTGGATTGTCAAAACAGTGTTGTCCTATACTGCTTGCATACTTTTATCATAAATATGGTAGAGTGGAGGAATGCATAAAGCATCTTTTTCCTTTTGTTTTTTGTTTAACTCATTGATGCCTAAATTATATTTCTTCTCTGTGACCTAATACAATCTATTTGTTTAAAGACTGTATCAAAATGCTTCGATTTTTAAAAATATTCTCTGGTTTTGTTTCAATGACTTTATTTTCATTCTCTACATATATTGTTTTTAGCAATGACATTGCCTGTGTTTATTCAGGAAGCATGTTTTTTCTGGGCAGTTGGAATCTGTTCCTTCCCTTGACTTTTGTAGGACTGGAAATTTTCTATTAAACTCTCACTTACAAAAAGCTTGCTAATTCTGTTGGTGCTGCTTTTACTGTCTCTGTGGCAGTGGTGGCTCTGTAGACAAGAGAGGCCACATCTGGCTGCTCCTGAAGCCAGGATAGTCTTCATCTTTTGATCTGGATGGAGAGTGAATCATGTTTTGTGAGAATGGATGATAGCTTTTAGATCAAAGGTACCAGTGCGTTGCTGTGGGATGAAGATGTATCTCAGCACTCTCTTGTCTGTCCCTTGAATGGAGCACAGCGCTGTAGTGTATTATAAGCCAGTACTGCAGCCTCAGCCTGCAAAGCCAACACTACCACTAATTAAGCAGCCTAATCAAAACCAAGGGTATTTGAGGATGCTGAGTTTTCAAGAAGGTTGTGTTCCTGTTAAATAACCCCCCTTTATTTCTACAGTTCTTTCCCGTTTGAAAATGCTTTTAAAATGTTTTCCATTTGGAAAGTGAAACCGCCTTCTTTCACGTTGCTGATCCCCAACTGAGCTGCACGCCCCAGCCTTCTGTGAGTGGCTCTTGGGTCTGGTGCCCAGCACGGCCACATCTCCCTTTCCACAGAATCACAAGGTTGGAAAAGACCTTTAAGATCATCAAGCCCAACCATTCTCATCCTAAACTAAACCATATCCCTAAGTACTTCATCTACCCTTTTTTTGAACACACCCAGGGAAGGTGACTCAACCCCCTCCCTGGGCAGCCCGTTCCAGGCCCTGACAACTCTTTCAGTAAAAACTTTTTTGCCAGATTCTTCTCTGGCTGGGATGGAGGGCAGTGTGACTGCACCTTGTGCGAGGGCTCCAGCTGAAGACTTCCCCGTGGTATTCACAAGGTGCTTTTCACTCGCACCTGTAACCTCTGCACCCCTAACGCGAGACGGCTGGCTGGGAGAAAAGGCTTTTTTTGGGGTGCTACAGAGCTGATAAGCCGCCAGCAGCCTCTGGGAGGTGCTAGTGCCTTGCAGTACCGCATCCCAAGCCTGTGCCCTGCGGGGCCTGACTTCCCAACAAGGAGGCACCGAGCGATGCTCCTTGTTACTCGACCTGGGGAAGCTGGAGGAGCAGCCCTGAAAAAAACGGTCTCAGAAGCGTGGCAGTCAGTACATTCAAAGCATTAAGGCATTGTATTTACTCGGTTTGGATCAGTTCTATGTGTTTCAGTGTTTAGAATTACTGATTATTTGTTTTGTTTTTAATAACTTCTTCGCAGATTTCCTTTTCCAGTAGAGAACTGAAAGATTTTGAACCAGAAAAGCATGACATTATTTCTGCATTTAACAGTCCCTGTGACGGCCTGTCCATCTACAATGATACTGCACTAGAGAACCATTTCAGTCACTTATTTTTATATGTGCCTAGTTGCACAGACCTTGTTTTAACTGGCATGATTATGACCATAATGCAGCAAAATCTGGAGGTGTTCCTCAGTTCCTTCAGAGGACAAATAAGGTAAAGAAAACAGATTTTTAAAAGGCCATATCATTAAAGTAAGCATCCTCACATTTTTTCTTGTCAACCTTTCACATGCTTGGTGGTTATTTCAGCTTGCTAAAAGGAGCCGTTATTGTAGTGCCAGAGTATTTTATTTTAATTTTCATAGTGTAAATAATTTGGGTAGCTACCTCGGTACCTGCTTTGGGTCCTGTGGGGGGACCTTTGCAGGTCTCGAGGACCACTGACCTTTTTCTGTGCTCTCCCTGCTTTTTAAGCCAGCTCTCTCATGCTGCCTTTGCGCCAGGTGGAACAGCTGCTGCAGCTATGCTTACGTGTCTCTCACCTCTCCATTGAAAAAGTCCTGCTGTCTTTTATGCACAGATTAGAAACAAGTCTTGTTCATGTGGCAACCTTAGAGTTTAAAAGAAAGAAAGGTTAAATTGAATTTTGGCATAGTTCTCTTTGTCATGCTCTTGTGAGTACTTCAGAAAAAATAGCAGACCTGTGGCATCACCTCAGTCAATGTCAAGTGTTCAGCTTCTTTTTTAAAGATGCAGTAAAACTTTTTAGTAAAAAAACTGTGTCTTAGCATTGTTTTTAAGTTTCAGGCTTTAATTTAAATTGTAGCATCATAATACTGTATTTTTAAAACATTATCAAAAGGCATTTTTAGTTTACCTTGAAGTTCCTTTTATCTTTTAATGGTATGACATATTAATGCCTAGGCTTTTGGGGATTTTTTTTAAACTATGGCTATCTAATGAAAAGCCAATGAATATATGACCTGATTCTCACCACTGCTTGATAGCTGTAGTGCCCAGAAAACCCAGGATTGCAGAGTTTGGTTCAGAGCCTAAAGTTAATGGATCTATTAGCCTAAGAAGTTTCCAAAGCTCTCGAGGTGAAACTAAGCTCATTTGTTTAAAGAAAACAAAGCACATTCAACTCTGGGGCAAACCAGTGTCTGCATGCCAGCTTTCAGCCTGGGAATACATAAATAGCAGTGCAAGGAGGAAGAAGCATTTGCAGAGCTCTGTGTGATTGCATAACACACATTGCTGACCCTTCTCAGCAAAGCTAATCGCTTCAGACAGAGGCATTGCGCTAACGCCGCGGGTCCTTGTCCCGACGTCTGATGACAGGGCTTGTGCTGTCCCCTTGGCCAGCAGCTTCACTGCCCCGGGTCACCAGATCACTGGCTTCTGGTTCAGGTAGTATGGCATTTTACCTGTCAGGCCTGCCAAGCAGTCACAAGTCTCCGAGTTTAGCTACAGGACATCTACATCTTGTCAGCTTCTGTGATCCATCTGAAAGCATTTTAGCTGTGCCCTCCTGCAGCAAGCCCCATTGGACCTGGGATAAAATCCCTTCTGCTGGTTTGCTCAGTTTGAGATTTGTACACTAAGGATTTTCACTCTGCTCCCTCAATGTACAGAAAGGCCCATTTCTGCTGGGGTGTCCCCAAACCCAACAGTATTACGGGAAGAGCTCTTCTCTCTTTTTTGGGTCACATTTTTGTAACTCCAGACTACAGCCCTCGATTCTGAAAAGGATTGGTTTCCTGAATGGTAGGGCTGCCAGAACCAAACACATCTTGGTGTGAAAAGTGTATTTCAGACTACGTTAGTAAAACCATTGGGATCTGAATCTTCCCAAGAATATCAGGTAAAAATAAAGAGAATAAAGGCAGCACTTTGGTTTCAGGCACTACATAGCAGAATTCACAGCATGAAATCCTAACTCGCCTTAGGTCTGAGAAGGAATTTATGTGCCAGAAACCTGGTTGAGCCTGAAGTTTGTTGTCTTGTCCCCCCAATGCTTAATCCAGAACCTTGTAGCTCCAAGTCTTGGGTCCCCAGACCAGGTACAGGTGTGTTACTCAGACCTAGCCAACAAACCCTGGAAGTTCTTGTGATTCTGCAGGACTGCTGTCCTTCATTTTAGTCTCCCCACATTCACTCAGTTTTTGCAGTGTCTACTCTTGGATAGTCATGTACCTGGGAAGTAGCTACACTGTGGAGCTTGCTGCAGAAATTTTGAAGTCTTTCAGACAAGAAAAATGAGCTCTACGGAAAGTATTCTCTATTCTTACATAAGTCACAAAGGACATCCGGAGCTCTGTGAAATAGTAGAATCTCTGCACCTGATTTCCTCTTGAGTGTTTTTGGGGGTTTTATCTAGACCAGGACTTTTTTGTAAATCAGGATGGTTCTACTGGAGAAAGCAGGTTTTTTAAACTTCTAATCTGCAAGTTTTAAGCCCATCTCTGACACTTGTTTTCACTCCCTCAACTCTTTCATTTTCCTTCTTGCGTCTCTATGGACAATGTGAGGAGAAGCAATTTCCTAACCTAACTCCCTGCACAGCTTTTTCAGGTAGCGATTGTCTCATAAGGACACCTGGCTTCCAATTTCCTGTCATGAAGTATACCAGTTCTGATTTTTAAAAAACTCCAGAAAGCAAAATGGATGATCTTAGGATTGCATATGTAACAGAGAGCTCATTATATGCAGGTTCAGAGCTTTAACCATATGGGAAGAGCGCGGCTGAATTTTGCCAACCCAACTCTGTGCAGTACTGGGTGGATAAAACCACACCAGCAGATTAATTTCCATTTCAATCAATAGAATGAAGGGGTAGGCATGAAATCTTTCCTTTTTGTGCCTCGTAGCCTGATTTGGTGAGATCATAAGGAGGAAAGCCGAACTCTACTAGAGGTCATGGGTATCACAGTACAAAGTAAGCCTAGCTGCTGTTCTGCACGTGTTGGTTAGCACTTAAGTGTTATGTCCTGCTGGTACATGCATAACCTCCTACTCAGCCTCACCTGCTCCAGAGGGGTATCAGAGATACAACTGGGACATTGTAAACTACGTCACAGCAATTTTGGGCAGAATCCTGAGTCAGCCTGTTTTCAAAAAGCGCAGCCGGAGAAGGTGGCCTTAAGGCAGTAGGCCTGTGTTAGGCTGGTCTGGTATAAGAAGGTAACATTTCATGGCTAATTTAAGTTAAACCAATGGAATTTGCATTCTTAAGTTGAGTCAGCCAAACATGTGGCCTAGTTTGCAGAGATTCCACAGACCCAATCATATTTTCATTAAGAAAGCGCTGATTGCATCTGTGATGTAGAAGAGGCAGTTCAAGGAACCCTCATGACAGTACTTCCCCCTTCAATGGAAAAGCCATGTTTTAACTTAGATGCTCTGTATAGCCACAGCAGGAGACTTACCTGCCCTTCATGTCCATATGACTGAGTCCTGACAGGGAAGCTCTCTATTTAAAAGGTTGTGGGAGGTGTTGGTTTTGGGGTGGAGTATAAGCAGAAGAGGACAGCAAAATCCCATTCAGTCTAACATGGCAGGGAGAAATCAAAAGACCCTGGGTGTCTAATGAGCTCAGGAGCAGCTTTGACTCAGTGCAATTACTAAAAAGTCATTTTAATCCAGAGTATTGAAGAGCTAAGGGCAGTGCAGTTTACCATATCAGCTTTAACAGATACTGGTACATACTATGTAAGAGTCTGTGCGTGTTATTTACTTCTCTGTAGTGATTTGTTGTACCTTCAAACAAAAAGAAAATGCAGGCTGTGATGAGATCAAGCAGAATCTCAGAGTGCACCGTGCCAGCATTACAAGACCTCTTTGAAATGCCTGGATCCCCTTTGTCAGTATAACCACGTTTTTCATTGTATTGCAGGGGAATTGTCATGCTCCTGTTTTCTGCCCTGGTTCTTCCATTTTTCTTGCAGTTTCAGATACATGTGTCACAGCAACTGAACCACTGCAGTTTGTGAGTGATCTTCATAAATCTTCGACATTTTGGCAGCTGTTGCATGAAGAGCAGAGGCATACCTGAAGCAGGGGTAAGGACTTTCCAGGAGTTTGATGTCAGCACAACAGGGATTCCTGGGTAACCTATGTGCATTCATGAATTGCAGCCTTCAGTTTTATCTGGTGATCATAGTATAGTGCTGGCTTTGCCAGAGTGAAGTTGGTGTGTCCTTCAAATGTACAGATTGGTTCTTCTAAGTTACTCACATGTACTCAAGATTACCCTGAAATCTGGCATGTCTCGTGCTGACATGGAATAGCACTTGTGACTCAATTTCGGGCAGGAATTAATTTTCCATTTCATAAACCAGGCATTTTTTTAGTGCTAGTAAAACATTATTCTGTTTGTATCATTTCAAATGTTCTTAGTTACTTGACACTTACCCTACCCAGAGCAAAGCATCCTGTGCACCTCTGAGGGACATGTATGGAGAGCTTCATTCTCTCTTTAGGGAGACTGGGTGGGGGTCTCCTGGGCCAGTAACATGTGGCTTTGTGAAGTTGCCTTTTGAGAATGACTCTGGTGGGGACATACCGTGACCACTGAACTGCAACACCAGCCAGTCTATGTAAAGTTCATGTTTGTCATTGGCAGAAATCAGCATTGAATTTAGAAGTGACTGTTGGAGGAAACTCTTTTTCCTCTTTTTATTTAAAGGAAATAAGAAATTATTTGGTTTATATGTGTTACAGTTCAGCTAGTTCAGCAAATAAATAATGTGTGAATGTTTGTCGGGGCAGAGACTGCAGGCTGAAAAGCTGGAGAGGAAAAACCTCTGGATGTCAGTGAAGTGAAAGGCAGCTTATGGGAAAAGGCCAAGTCTTGGGGCAACTCAGGGGAGAATGGCTGGGGACGTGAAAGTGGAGAAGTAGGAGGAACTGGGTTAATAGGGGATAGAGGTCGGTTGCCTCTTACTGTGTACCAGGATCTTGGAAGATCTCTCATGAAGCCACCAGACTTGACATTAGGGCCTCTTACCTAGAGGCACAGAGAGCCACTTACCTGCTAATCCTCTCAGTCTTCTTGTCCAGGCTCCATTTCAGCAAGCTGAGGAGAGCATTAGCCACCACAAAGCAACCTTCAACTTTTGCCAGCCATGGTTTGTTTTGTCAGAGAAGAATAATGCTGGCAGGCTCCTGCTTCCTGCTTCCTTTGCAGGTGCTCGGCACAAAAAGGATGCAGCTAGCTGGGGGAGGGGGCAAAGGGCAGGGGGGTCCAGTGCTGAATAATTAGCGGGCTGTTCAGGGCTCTCCTGAGCTCGGACCATGATACTGCATTACCCACTCCGTGAAAATGCCCCATCTGAGGGCACCCATCTTGTTTTGGCTGAGTCGTTTCACTGGGTACCATTAGCTGCCCTACAAAAGATGACTTTACAAAATGGGTCAAGAAAGTGGTATAGAGAATGAATGTTTAAAAATAGCTATTTTCCTGTGACGCTGCAGCAGTTTGGATGAGATAAGTCCAAAACTGAAGCTGTGTCTTCACAGGGGTATTTATTTCACATTAGGCTTAGCTACTGCTCATGAAAGCAGCTGTAGCTAACAACTAACAATGCAAAGTAATTAGAGTGCACTGACTGCCAAGACAGTGTTTGTTCCTCAGCCTGTTTTGAAGGTGCTTCAAGTTCACTGCTGACTGATGTAGGCAGACAAAGACACGCTTTTAATGTACAGCAGTCCTTCTGTTGTGTTTCACACCAGGACCAAGAAGTCCTTTTAGCTTCAGACCTTATCCAGCTGTGGAGAAAATCATGGTCATTTTTACCTGCATATCCCTGTCATCATCATCATCAGGATATGGCTGTGGTAGTTCAGCACTGTGTCAGATCTCCACAGCTTTGGGGAAGAAGAAGAGGTTCAGGATGGGCTTGAGAAGTATCCCCTGCAGGGGTACCTGAGCCAGGTGGCATCTGGGCTACCCTGCTTTATTAACAGGGTGAGGTTAAAGCGAATTGTAGAGGACCCAAAGAACAAACTGCAGGTTTTGTGAGTAGCAAAGCCCAAAGGGAATTAATTGCCTGTGTATTTGAATTTCCTAGCTGGACTCTGGTGTTTAATGTAGCTGTGATTTATGGACACCTTCACAATGTGTTTGCTCCTCAGTGAGGTAATTAACACCTGAAGTGGGGTTCAGCCTCTCGTTCAAGAGGGACACTTATGGGAGGTCCCTCTCCATTTCCTCTGCATACAGTCATGAAACGTGTTGGGACCTAAAATCTCTAACCTCTCCACCCTGACAGGAAATGAGGTTTATATTGATCACTGCGTTTCAAAATCACCTGGTACAAATGCGTGCACACACAGGGTTATCATGTGTCATCTCCATAGGAAACCAGGAAAACCCCAGACCTCCAGCAGTATTTTTATCATGTTCTTGTTCTGACAAGCTGGATGGTGTTTCATCAGAGAGCCTCCTGCAGCGAGCCTCTCCTGGCTGCTGACAAAGCCGGGCCCGAGGTAAGGACAGCTTCTGCTTCACAGGGCTGAGGATTCACAGTTCACAGGGTCCAAGAGGATTCAGCAACCAACCTGTCCACCCAGACGGTGTTTTTATTGTGCCACATACTAGATTCAGGGTAATAAAATGTTACAGTGAGCTAAGTTTCTGGAGCAGTCTGAAAGCGAGGCATCACTTAAAGCGGTTTGATTCGGTTTTGTCGTTGGGTTGTTGAGATGACACTTATGACAGATGACTCACAGAATTATGTCATGGTGATAGAGCGTTTAATTGCCTAACAAGGCAATTCTACAAGGAAATCCTACAGGGGTTATTAAAACCAGTGAATGAACTTTGTACCTGTCTGCAGGATACACTGAAGGTACAGCTGTAACGCTGCCAGCCAGCGCTCCCTTCTCATCTGCTCCACTTCATCAAGCTGCACCCTTACATGCCAGCAGCATTTTGTGAGGGCATCAATCTGCCTCTGTCTTGCTGAGCTTCCATTTACCTTCTCAAAGAGCTACATCTGTGCCTTTTAATACTAGGCGCAGTCTGCCAGTGGAAACCACTGTGCAAGTTTTAGCTTACTTCCTGCTGGCATTTGAAGCATGATGTATCTTCCACAGCTTTCCCAAGTCTTCCTCTGCCAATGTCCTCTGAAAGCTCCTCTTCCCCTTCCTACTGCAGTGATGGGAACCACTGCTGCCGGCAGCCAGCTCTTCTTGATCTCCACAGCAAAAAATCACCTACCTCCCTACCCCCAGTGGCTACACATCACAGTCATACTTGATCGGAAAACAAAGTGGGGAAATCAGTTTCCCAGCCTAAGGAAGATACAAACATCTCTTAACTGAGGGGGGTGTGGGAGACTACATCTCTTAAGTCACCCAAGTAAGAACTTCATGTTAATCTACCTGCCTTCCACAGTAGTGGAACATGAAGCATCTATGCTGTCAAGGTCAATTTCTTCTTTCCTTGCAAATCTGAACAAGAAGGGGAGAAAAACTAAAGGAGGAAGTGCTTGAACACCAGCTAGTAGGTTAGGGCACCTGACAGCAAGTATTTTCAGGACTGTGCTCAGGATCTCTTAAGGTCAGAAAGAGAAAGATGATGGGTTTGCCATATTACAACTGAAGAGAATCTCACCATTAGCAACCAGAATTAAGGAAAGAGGGATGAGTGAGTATTACTCCTGCAAACAAAGACCAGGCAAAGGGCTTCATTGGAAAGCAGAGTGAAAGAAGGTACACTTTTTCCTTTTCCTTTTTTTTTTCTTTTTAAATTTTTCCTTCCCCCCCCCTTTTTTTTTTCCTCCTCCTTTCACAGCTTATATTCTGCAGAGGTCCATGGCATGGGGCATTGACATGAAGGTTTGTTTTGATGGCCACATGAAACAGGACGTCCAACTGAGGGCTCTCTCCCACACAACATCCTGGTTCTCAAGGTGCCTGAAACAACGTGGACAGCTAATTGTAAAGTTGGAAACTTGTGAGCTCTTGGACTTCGACAAATTCATGAAATAGTGTTTGTAAGCATCAAAATTTAAAAAGAGTAAGTTTACAAGCTTTCCTCTCTGGTGTAATTTATTACAGCAAAATTATTCTTTTATTTAAAATTAAGAAGTATTTTACATCTGTATAATTGAAAAAAGTTCTATGAAAGCGTAACTTTCTGCCAAAGTTCTGCTGTCAAATTCAGCAATTTTCATGAAATATCTAAAGTATTTTAAAAAGACTCCCTGATGTTTTCATGAAATATAGATGCCAGTGTATGAAGAAAATAATTAAGATCTTAGTAAAATCTACTGCAAGTTGGGCAGACTTCAAATCAACACACGCCCAGTTTTCATGAAATTGTATGTTGTGTTTCATGAATTGTTCAGACCCCATATTTTACAATATTCATTAAGTTTCATAGCAATATTCATGACATTTAATAGCAATGTTCATACAATATTAAACAAAGCATAAAAAAACCATCACAGCCACAAGCTTAATAAATCACAGGAGTATAAACTTCCTTCTGAGCTTTAAGAGAAGTCATCTGGCTTCATTTTTCTTAGATTTCATTACAGAAAGACAAGGAGCGTTTCATGGATGAGTCACAAAATAGGTCTTAAAATCCTCCCCAGCCGTCTGTAGGCTAGGCATTCAGAGTTACACAAAGCATGAAGGCAGCACAGCCACTGCTGCACTGGAATTTATTTTAAATTATTAATAATAAAAGATAGCCCCCACTCCCCCCTCCTGTCATAGCAGGAATGCTGCTCTGACAGCCTTCATCAGAGGCTGCGTGATGCTCTTTTTGGAGAGAGTGGCTTTCTAGTTGCTCATAATTTCTACCTCTGTGTCTTGAAGTTAATGCTGCTAAAAGGCTGTTAAATGGAAGTCTCCAGCCTTGCATCTAGCCTCCCAGTTTTCCAAATTCATAGCTCACCCTTATCTTGCTGCTAATTAGACATGAGCTCACCAGTCATTCAGGAAGAGGCTTTGTTGATCAGGGAAGCAGAGGATAAGGTGGGTCTCCAGAGGGAAGACCATCTTCTACCGATTACCATAGCTGTGGGAAGAAGTAGATGCTTTTAAAGCACGGTGTGTTAACGCTGACAAACACATCGCGGTGCTAAACCACACTTTGGAGTAAGGGACTGATGGCTGGTGAGCAAAGGCAGCACGTTACCAGGCAGTACTGGTGCCTGGCCTTTGCAGCCATTAGGAGTTCAGTACTGGGGTGCTGCTGCCCCAGCTTTTCTGGTCGTTTCTGGTATCTCTGGAGACATGGTCTGTCTAATGATGAGGTTCTTCAGTCAGGACAGGTCCAAATAGACACGGCTAAGGAAACAGTTTCTCCCTCTTTAAGCCCTGAAACCTTTTCATGCAGCACCAAGGGCATCCAGGCAAACTTGTTACTGGACACTGGTCCATGGCGCCTAACCCATGAGCTGCTGGAGCTGTTGGCAAAGCTGCCTCTTGCTGACAAGCAGAGCGGAGCCTCTAGGGAACTGTCAAGTTGTGGTTTTGTGTGGCTGGGTTCTGGTGGAGAAGGGGGACTGCAGGGGTGGCTTCTGCAAGAAGCAGCCAGAAGCTCTCTGCAGGCCTGACAGAGCAAACACCAACCGGCTCAAGGGCGGAGTCATTGTTGACCAAGGCCGAGCCCATCAGCGATGGTCACAGCACCTCTGGGAATCATATTTAGGAGGAAAAAATGGAAGCAGCTGCTTTTTGCCACCAGAGAAGAGAGTGAGAAGATGTAAGATGCCATGCAGACACCAAGGCCAGGGAAGGGGGGAAAAGAAGGTGCCCAGGTGCTGGAGAGAAAGATGCTTCTGCAGCCCATGGAGAAACCCATGGTGGAGTGGGTGGCCCCCGCAGCCCATGAAAAAGGCCAAGACCCACCTGCAGCCCGTGGAGAGGCCCCACGCTGGAGCAGGTGGAGACATACAGAAGACACTGTGACCTGTGTTGGAGCAAGGCCCTGCCAGCACTTGCAGCCCAAGGAGAGAGACAGCGACACAGTGCTGAATGAGAGACCCACACTGGAGCAGGTTTGCTGGGGGGGCGGGGGCAACATGGGACTTGTGGCTCCATAGGGGAGAAGGCTGGAGCGGTCTGGGCATGTGAGACTGAGAGGCATTCTATGATTTATGACTGCACCCCATAGCAGTGACCCACCCTGGGGCAGCTGGTGAGGAGCTGAAGCCCTGAGGCAAAGAACTCAAGTTGGAGAAGTTCATGGAGGACTGTCTCCTGTGGGTGGGACCCCACGGTGCAGCAGGGGAAGGGTGTGAGGAATGCCCCCCCATCCCCTGCTAAGGAGGAAAACAACTCAGGAGGAACTGACTGAAACCCCCATTCCCCCAGTCCCTGCCCCTCCCTGTGCAACAATGTGGGGGGGGAGTGGGGAAGAAGGGAGCGAAATCCTGATTGAAGTGAAGTCTGCTAAGAAGGGAGGGGTGGGGGGAAGTGCTTTAAGATCTGGTTGCACTTCTCATTATCCGACTCTGGTGTCACTGGGTGTGCAGTGCAGTGTAATAAATTAGAGAGTTTTCTTTCCTTTCTCCTGTGCTGAGTCTGTTTTGCACGGGATGCTGATTGTGGAATGATCTCTCCCTGTCCTTATCTCAACTCCTAAGCCTCTCAATATATATTTTCTTCCCCCTCCAGCCATAAAAGGGAGCGATAGACCGACTTTGGTGGGCATCTGGCCTCCAGCCAGGGTCAAACCACCACAAGAATGCATCTCTACAAAACCACGTGGGTGTTTGCAAGGCTTTGTGTCTGACACAGTGGTAATGACCAGGAGATGAGTGGCCACTTCAGGAGGAGACAGGTCATGGAGAGATGTTAGCAGCTTTCGAAAAATCACAGCTTGGTGCTAACTAGACCTTCATGGAAGCTCTCAGGTAAGAAGGGAAGCATTCTCTTCTGGGTTGCATCTCTTTTATTATGTTTTCTATTTAAATGTTTTGCTGTACTCAGCTACCACTGCCTGTGGATGGCAATACAGGACAAGATGTATCAATGTGTGTAACTACTCCTGAGTAACAAATACTCTACTTGTAATGTTAAAGCACTCAGGCAGTACAGCTCACTGCTGCAGGCACGCGTTGTGTGCTGGGCAATGGGGAGAGAGATTTCTTCTGGAGTTTATTCAGTTACTTCTTAGGAAAAGCTTCCTCTAATGGGAGCTTGTAAGGAACTAGCTTATAATGTAGCTAATCATGATTAAATTAATAGAAAGACGATAGTGCTTTGATCTAATTTTTTGGTTCCTCCTGAGAGGTACATGCTTATTTGTCAAGAGAGGCCTTAAAATATTCTTAAATCCTCAGCTCCCACTAGGCTGGTAAGTGGAACCTTCAGCTTTTCCACCAGCAAAGAGCGTTTGGGCTGAGCAAAGTCTTCAGGATCATTCGTGTAACCATATGAAGCAACTAAGGTCTGCTGTTGACATCTGTGATTCAGATTCCAAAACTGACCAGCCACAGAACTGCTTTGCTATATAAATATTTAATAGTAACGTTTAATATTTCTAGACATGTCAGAGCTGAAGTGCAACACAGTGAAGTGACCTGCTTTTTTAATGTCTGTGGTGGTTGAGAGAGGAAGTTCTCATGCTTACAGCTTGGAGAAGGGTAGAACAAACTGACAAACACATGGAGGGGGGTGGGGGAGGAGGGAAGAGTTGTCATAAGGTACTGGTAATGCCTGGAAAGCGCTGCTGACAGCAGGATGTTCCCGTGAAACCATTTGGTGCCAGCTCATTAGAGGGCTCTGGCAAGGATATTTGGCGTAAAATAGATTTTATTTAGAATTAGGGACTCTGCTGCTTTGCTCTTGGCACAGAACGAACTTGCAAATTAAGCTGTCTTGTAGTATAATGACATTACCTTGCATTATGTATCATTTTAGAATTGGAAACATTGATCTGAGTAAGGAGGGAAGGCTTCTTAAGAAGGGGAGAAGCACGTGCCGCTGACATTCAGGGCCCGCATGCGCCTGCATGGGAGGCACGCAGTGCCGCAGCAGCGCGCCGCTTCTAGCTAAGCCTGAGTTCAACTCCGGGGTCCTTTTTTGCTAAGGTCTGCAGTTACACCAGGGGTTGCTTCAATGGTTATCCTTCTCTCAGGTTCAATTCCTTTAAAGAAACTTTTCTTCTTCTTCACTGGACATCTCAGGTGGCTTAATATGAAAATTTTATACTCGCCAGGGGCTTACTTTTCAATTAGGACAAGTTTGAAAAGCCTAGGTTAGGTGGGAGAAAGCTTTAAATACAGGGAGATGGCAGCAGGGCATGTGATGCCTCTCTAAATGTTTGATGAAGCAGAGAGCTCAGTTCTGGCTGCCCATACTCAGCATGGGGCAAGAAACCCATGGGGACGCTTGTGCATTTTTGGAGCAACTCACTAAGTTTGGCTTGTTTCCTAAAGTGAATTCAATAGAAAAAAACCCCTCCAACCCTAAAATAATCTTCAGTCTTGTTGCCCTCCTTAGAAGAAGGCGATGATCAGTTCATTTGCCTCAACATACCTCAAACTCACAAAAGGTGAATTTCTCCTAGGTGGAGAGAGCTTCCTTGGAGTATTTCCTGGCAGGTATTTCTCTCACAGAGCAAAGAAGCCATCCAGCCCTCTGAAGAAAGCAAAGTTACAGAGCAGTACAGCCATCTTCCTCTTGCCTAGGCATACAGGAATAGAAGACACTTTCCCCCATGCGTTGTGATTTAGCATTCATGAGTATCCTTATGAAGGCAAGTTTTGAGTCACATGCTGTGTCACACTACAGGGAAGAAGAATATCAATTATATAGCATGCTTAATCATGAGAAGAAATGGATTTGACTAACTGAATATGCAAATGCCTATTCAAAATAAAATTACGAGCTCTTCCTGATGTGAAAAAGGCCACTGGTGAAAAACATTTTAATATATTAGTGCTCGAGATCAGGAGAGTGTGCTTTATGAAGGGAAGAAAGGAAAAATCCTAAGCAATTTAATTTCTTCTTGCATTGTGTTATTCTTGAAGCTGTTGGTGTTTCTCTAGCTCGGAAAAGCGTAGTCGACACGAAGCTTTTAAAGCGCTTTCTTGGCATCTAAAATGCAGCTTCCTGTGCCCGTGTTCACGCAGGGCTTCCTGAGCCAGAGGGTGGTAAGTAAATACTCACCACTGGCTTTCCTGCGCACGCCACGGGGCTGTACAGGATGGGATTTGTTGTGCACAAGGGCAAGCTGCTTCTGGAACCTTACACCCCCTCGCCCTGATAAATCAACAGCTGCTTGGCAAGGAGACAGGAATTTTCTTATTTACCCAAAACTTGGTATTTACAGCTCTTCCCCCCATGGCAGGGGTGGTCGCAGGTCACTTCCTGTGGCTGCTCAGAGAGAACAGCACCTCCCACCCGATGCTGAAGTAGTCTCCACTGCTTCCCTTCCAGTCCTCATTGCAGCAGTGCTTCACCCCACATGGCGCAGTGGGGTGGCACAGAGAAAGGTGACCTGCTGTGCTTCAAGAGTACCACACGCTCCTGAGTGGGGAAACTCCTCCCAGACAGCTTTAAATACTGTTCAACATGGCTGGAGCGTTGGCAGTTGAGGTCGTTTCTGATGTCCTCAGTCATCTGGTTAAATTGGAGTGTCTCTTTCTCCTCCTGCAGCTCTTGTTTAGAGCACGTTTGGAGGTCGTGTCTAGTCATACAAGGTCACACTCTGCAAGGAGATAACCAGGGGTGCTCGTAATCCTGAGCTGGGTGGTTTGCTACACACCATCTGCAAGGTGGGCTGCAGGCTTCCAGCCCGGTGCAGCAGCAGAGCTGAGGGGGCCATAGACACACCATTGACAAATGCAGGCACTAGGGCAGAGTTCACACCTTGGGGCTCTGGGAAGATGAAGTACAAGCACCAAAATCACCTTGGGGATCTGAGCCTTGCATCTGTTCACTGCAAACTCCTCTGTGGCCTCAGTGCCAACCAACTGCCTTATTGCCAGTAGTGCCAACTGGGCTTCTTGCCACCTTCTCCTTCTCTTTCCCCAAGTATGGGAGTGAAATACTGTCTTAACAGTGAACAAAACTCCAGGAACCACCTCGAACACTTAACACTAGAATGGATGTCACAGTTCCCGATCCCAAGCTGCTTATCCACCTGCAGCTGGGCATTCTGTTGATGTTATTGACAGTTCATCAGTCACATCCTGACTTGCCCGTGGCCCAGAAGGCCTGCTGGCACCCCTTGCCTTCTCCACATATCCGGGGCTTGAGAACCTGGGTGTGGGGGCAGCACCGCACCTTCACACCACACACTGATAGCAGGTGGAGGCTCTGGGACTGGCTCCTCACCCTTGCAGAGGGAGGGCAATGGTGAGCACGATTTCTCAGCAGGGTGGCCCTTCTCCAGCGTTGCCCACCCCAAAAAGATAGGCTTGCTGTACAGCATGTGAGACTGGTAAAAAGCTCAGGCGAGGGATGGAGCCATTTCTGTTTGCTGCCGAAACCGTAACAGGGCTAAAAGCTGGCTGGAATTTGCATAGGTGACAGGACAATGTCTGTGGAACAGTGCTAGCTGGGTCCTACTATACAGCTCCTAAAATCCCCAGGTTTTAAAGTAGGCTACATCTGCCCTTCGACATTCCCATAAATACTCCAAGGTTGATTAGAGCGTAGGACACAGGGACCGGCAGACACACCAGCATGGTGCCCAGAGTGGCGCTGGTACAGGATGAAGACGTGCCCCAAGGTGAGTGCTGGGATGTCTTCATTGTTGCCTGAGAGCTCGGTGGTTGTTCCCCAGCCCCCAGGTGGGACCTTTCTCATCATGGCTTCATCTGAGTGGGGTTTGGGGTAAAGCCGGTGTCTGTGTCTGAGCTCAACCCGGGGATTTCTGCTGTGGGAAAGAAAACCCATAAATAAATGAAAAGTGAAAGATGGATGAGCTGGAATGAGCTGTGAACTGACAGCTTTGTGACTGGTTTTGACTTATTTCCTTTTTGCAGCCCAAAGCTGAGTGCCTCATAAATTCTGAAGACATCAAAACTGTAACTAACACAACCGAAATTGTTGTAGGATCACTGGAAATATAAAGAGCAGCGACTGTAGCTAGAAGAGAAGAGACGGCGAGCAGGGAACGAGTTCCCCAAGTGGTATTTTTGGGCATTTACTTCAGCTTTGACATTACAGATCGAATCAGCACACTGACACCTGTGGGCACTCAGGGTGATGCAGTGACTGCCCTACAATCTGATACAGGCCTAGAGATGAAAACAGCTTCACAATTTATCCTTCTGGGGTATTTTTACCCACTGATTTTAAAGATCCTGGAATCCTCAGATAGATCCCTACTAACACTTTTGTGCTCTGTCAGCCATGAGGTGACTCCTGGTCGACACCATTCAGCAACCACCGACCGGTGTGCTGCTCTTGGGGCTGTTCTGTGCTTTGCTTGCTGGACAGACAGGAGGGGCTGTGGGCTTTTCGGGGGGAGGAGAACGTAAAATGAGAGCAGCCATGTCGGGTCTTGTCAGAGCCCCGTCCAGTGCAGTCCAGTGCCATGTTTCTGGCAGTGGCTGAAACCGGGATGAGTAAGAAGGGGTCAAACAGTTTGTAAATGAGAGGAGTCCTGAACTTGCTCAGTCCTAAACTTTGTGTCTCACAGCCCATGGGGCAGCTGCCTGCCCTGAGTCTGTCATAGATCTCTATCCTCTGCATCTGCGACACCCTCCAGCACCACTCGCAGCTGAACTCTCTGTTATTCAGTGAAAAGCTGTGGAAGGAATTCAAAAGCGAGCTCTGGTAACAGCACTCCAGCTGCAGCTTGGTATCTAGCACCAGGCAGTGCCCAACAGACCTCCTCTTCGGGGTACACGCAAGCAAGAGCTGCTAAATTCCCAGGAGCAACAGGTCCCTGTGCAATTGGGCACAGCAATTTCCCAGCTGCCATCAATTCCTTTTGTCATTTCCTCAGAAGAGCCACGGGGCAGATGATGCCCATCAGTGAATTCCAGACAAGTATTAGCTGTGCCAATGGTTTGGGTTCTGGGGGTGGAGGGGGGTGGGGTGGGGCAGGATTCCCCCTTTGCAGAAACTGTCTCTACATCATACAGTTTTGTAATACACATTAGAAGCTTTGGAGACGATTCCCAGGAGCCCCACACTTGCTAAGCCAAAGTCTGGCACCCACAGCAGGACAAACTGCTCACCCAGGCCTCGGTATGCCTCAAGACTCTGTACATCTATTACAAGCCTGCACCTGATTCTGGTGTCCATATACATGCTTTTGGGCATCAGGAGAAGCTGGTCCAAAGGCATATGTCCTCTTGTCTGTGGGTGGAACCAGTCTGTCCTGGCTTGTTCAGGTGGGGCCACCTACCACGTGCTGCCCCTTTACTGTATCTGTAGATGAGGGAGGCTGTAGGTTGGTCATCTGAATCTTCCCCCAGGGTTACCTTACCTGCACTGTGTTTATAAGCCAATGCCAAACAAGCAGGCTTCACAAAATATTTGACTTCCTGCCCTAAATCAAGCAGTCTTGTGGTATGCCTGGGTGCAAGACAGGCAGGATGTGGCTCCTTTATAGGGCCTTCTGCTCCCCTCTCAGCCCCCATTCCTATTCCACATACGCCAGCACTGTGTTCTGTCCCCATGCATCAGATCTCTTACCAGAAGATGCTCGATCTTGAAACACTCTATTCCCATGAGTAATTTTAGATACTAGAAACCTGCTTCAAATTCAGCAGGAAAGATAGGATGTTTTCTCATCTGGAGAAGCATCTGGAGCTGGAGTGGAGCTGGAGTGAAACAGAGGTAAGAGCCCTGGCTTAGGTGGTGTGAGCTTTCTCACCAGTGACAGCAGAAGACAGGGAACCTTCTGCAGTGCTGCAGAGACGTTCCATTGGCAAACGCCACTGTGGGAACATGCCTGAGGGTCTGTAACATCCGCTACTATAAAACCCCACTACTTGGCCAGCTGTAGCTATACAGCATTATCTGATCTCAGGAACTGTATTACAAATATAAGAGTTATAATAATGATGTTTTAGAAGCCATTGTGGGAGCCCAGGATGGAAACTTGCTGGTCTACCCCATCGGTTTGTTGGATGGGCCACGGCACCGTTCTGGCTGGGCTGGCAGCTCTCCCTCGCAGGGCCTGGGAGGTGTTTGGGAGGCACTTTGGATGTGGCTACCCTGGTTTGGAAGGTAAGGCAAGCTCCTCCGGCATAAAGGCCACCTCTGTGAAAAACAAAACTCACCAGTTCTGGAGCCTCCCTCTTCTTCTAGGTCTGCAAATCCCATTCTCCTGGCCACAGCACTGAACCTGACACATCCGATAGTGCTTCTTTCCCCCTTGGCTGCTTTTGTTTTTTAATCTTTCCTTTTCTTCTGCCCTTTCCTTCCTGGGTAAAGAAGTAACATTGCTCTAAGGATAGAAATTGTTAATACTCTTTTGCAAGGCAGAAGAAATCTTTAGGGCTTTTAGCTATATAAACCTAATTTGTCAGGTTTTTTCCCCCCTCCCCACCTTGCTTAATGGATCTCTTATGCATTTATAATGTCCTCAGTGCTGTGGTATCGAGGGACCTTATACACAATTTATAAAGCAAACATTTTTTTGCAAAAGGTTTCTGCTTCTCTTCTGGCTGCTGCCTATCTCTGAATCAAGCTGCTCTCTGATCTGCAAAGGAAGCCAAGGTGTCTGCCGACACAAACTGTGGCACCGTAGCCTGGCTTAGCATTTGTGGGATGGCAAAGTCAGGGTCATGCTGATTTATTTTAGTGGCTATTAGCTGCAGAGGTGTCTGTAATCACCAGAGCTGGCCACGCTTCTCTTAGCTTCAGCACTGGCAGAGGGACCTGGACAGGTTGGATTGATGGGCAGAGGCCAATGGGATGAAGTTCAACATAGAGAAGTGCTGGGTCCTGCACTTTGGTCATAACAACCCCACGCAACGGTACAGGCTTGGGGCAGGGTGGCTGGAAAGCTGCACAGAGGAAAAGGATCTGGGGGTGTTGTCTGACACTGAACATGAGCCAGCAGTGTGCCCAGGTGGCCAAGGCGGCCAATGGCATCCTGGCTTGTGTCAGGAATAGAGTAGTCTGCAGGACCAGGGAGGTGATCATGCCCCTGTACCCATGTCCCTAAGTAACTCATCCAACCTTTCCTTAAATGCTGCGAGGGTTGGTGACTCTACCGCCTCCCTGGGAAACCCATTCCAATGTCTAACCACATTTTCTGAGAGGAAATGTCTCCTTATTTCTAACCTGAACCTCCCCGGCACAATGTGCAGCCATTCCCTCCTGTTCTTGTTGCTAGTTTCCTGAGAACAAGCTGACCCCCAGCTCACCACAACCTCCTTTCAAGTAGTTGCAGAGAGCAGTAAGGTTATCCCTGAGCCTTCTCCAGACTAAACAGTCCCAGTTCCCTCAGCCACTCCTCCTAAGACTTGTGTTCCAGACCCCTCACCAGCTTTGTTGCCCTTCTCTGCACCCTCTCCAGCACCTCAGTGTCCTTCCTATACTGTGGAGGCCAAAACTGCACACAGTGCTCGAGGTGCGGCCTCACCAGAGCTGAGTACAGGGTTAAGATCCCCTCTCTGGCCCCCGCTGGTCACACTGTTTCTGATACAGGCTAGGATGCTGTTGGCTTTCTTGGCCACCTGGTCACACTGCTGGCTCAAGTTCAGCCAGGTGTCAATCACCACCCCTCCCAGCCCCTCACCTCCCCCAAGTGCAGGGCCCAGCACTTGGCTTTGTTGAAACTCATACAAGCGGCTTTGGCCCATTAATCAGGCCTGTCTAGGTCCCTCTGCAGAGCCTCCCTACCCTCAAGCGGATCTACACCTCCACCCAGCTTAGTGTCATCTCCAAACTTACTAAGGGTGCACTCTATCCCCTCACTTTGATACACCCTGAAGTGATGAACATTCATGAATGTTCATACAGCTGCTTACACTGACTAAATGTGATAGCTTTATTCCCTAGGTCACCAAAATAATTAAGGAATGCCCTCCCCTTCCTCCCAAAGCCATGGATGCAGATAAACCTTGGGTTACCAACTCCATTCAGAGAGGCTTTTATCAGTGCAGGGCAGCGCTGAGGGTGAGCTGTGCTGCTCTCTAGGGTCACCTCTGAATCTGAGACCCAAGGGAAAAGATCGACAGCAATTTAACAGAGCAGGAACACTTGTTAATGGGTTATGGAAGTAATGGATCCAATACAGAGGTAAGTCAAAACTGAATTCCTTCTGCTTCAAAAAGAGGAAAGCACCACTAACTCTTCATTGTTCTCAGCCAGGCCACGTGCTCAGAGCGCTGCTAACAGTGCAGCGCCCTTCTCTGCAGCTCTGCTGGCTGGATTGCCGCGGGTGTGCCCATCACCCCTCCTCACACTAAAAGCTCTGCCTCTCCCTTCTGTTTCCCACCAAAGTCCCTGCTGAGCGGTGCCCAGCTCAGCCCTGGGTTGTTACGAGTAATGCTGGGAGGGTTTCGTGAGGTGGGTGGGAGTTTCCGAAAGGAGCCCACGTGCAGATCTGACTCTCCGCAGTGTCGCAGGGTCCTTCTGCTTCGTCTCCCCGGCTGGGCCCACCTCAGACAGGGCCCCTCGTTGACTTGACCTTACTGGAGGTGACAAGTCTGACTCAATACAAATCCTCACGCCAATGATGTCTGCGCCTCCGTCTCTCCCACGTGCTGCCTCAAAGCAGAGCAAACATTTTTACTTCTTTGTTGACAAAGTGATACCAAAAACCCCAAGGTGAAAGGTGCTAATAATTTAAGCTAATATTCCTCATTTCTATTCAGCTGCTGAACTACAGATGATCCTTAGAGTATTTTCAGTAATCTCTGCTGCAATTTCTAGCTACACCCCCCCCAAACAACTCCCAAAGAAGCTGTACAACCTAACCCCGTGTAATTCAAAGGAGAACACAACATTCTGGAAGTGATCGAGGCATAAACAAAAACATGAAATGGAAATGAGCATCCAAACCAGCAAAATATATTTAAGCAGTATCACAAATACACACATACACACAAAAATAATCTATTTACAAATCTAAAATTGGCAAGTCCAGTAAAAAACCTCCCGCAAAAAGGTATTTATAAACAAGAAATTTAACCCAGTTACACCGTCTGCTGCTGGCAACGGAGGTGCTTTACAGAGAGCACAGCATTAATTATGCCTTTGCAAAATAAAGGGAGCACTTAATAAAGGTGAAGAAATTATTTCTGGGAAAAACTCTAACTGAAGGAAAAACTCTAACTGAAGGCTGGACAACAACAACCACAAGGCATACAAAGCATAAGGAACTGCAAACACCTAACTCTGGTAGTGCAAAAATGAAGAACAATGGCTTTTTTTCCCCCCTAATGCTTGTTCAGAGAACAATACTGCTGTGGTTTTTGCCTTCTGAATTCCTTTTAAAGATGTACATTTGCAGGACTTCGCCTGTTTCAGTAAGGCTGAGACTACAGGGGAGGTGGATGAACCAAAGTCACCATAAAATCACTGCTGTAACAACCTTTATAACAAAGTGCCTGAATATACTGCACAGAGACAAGCGCCTGCACAATGAGTTTAGGTTCCTCCACCCAGACAATCCGTAGGCACGTTACCCCTACAGAGAACCAACCTGGGGTAACCCAGCACATACAGAACATTCTTTGGAATTAGATTTCAATTTCTCTTTCAAGCACTGCCCCTGCATTTCGTCCAGGGAGCAGCAGAAGGGTAACTCCTCACTGCCATTAGGAGCTTCTGGTGAGTGGTCCCTGGCACAGCCCAGGATGGGCAGAGGCCAGTGGAGATGCACGAGCACCAGGAGTGCCAGGAGCCAGAGAAAAACTCCACCTGGGAACACGGTAGGATGGCTTGGGATTAGCCCGTGGGGAAACAGAGAGTTAATACTGTTGCATTCCTGAGACTCATCATCCCACCCCCTGGGCTTCAGTGCTTTGAAACCCACAAGACAGTGTCTTTGTCCAAAAAGGCCTCACAGTTTTGAATGGCTGTAAACTTTTTGTTTGTTTGTTTAAACCAGCCTTTGCTGTTTAAAGAACCCCAGTAGAACACCTTAGCTCATGTTAAAACTATTTCCAATCTGGAAAGCTAGGCTCCTTTGAGAAAACTGAGACAAATCTGCAAACACGCGATGACTTTTGCAAAGAATCTTTTCGCCAAATTTTTATCTGACTCTTCAACAAACTGCTCAAGGTTTGCCTAGCCTACCCCAGAGAAAATCCAACGGTTTGGTAAGCCAGCTGGGAACCTTTTCATAAACAGAGGCAGAAGATCAGTGCCCAGTGGTGCCGGTCCTGCCCAGAGCCAGGCCCAGCACTGCGCTGCAGAGTGGATACTGCTCACAGCCCCAGGACAGGTTTGGAGTCTCCCATCCTTCTCCTTTTCCCCTTCCCGTACAAAAAGGGAAGACACAGATGATGTTCATAAAATAGAATGGTGGCAGGTACAGAGTAAGATTTACCCGTTACAATTAGGGAGGAGTGTTATGGCTGATGTTTAAAGCTTTCCCAAAGCAAGGACGACTGAGGTCTTGGTTCACTATGAGGTATTAATTGCAGCATTGCTTTAAGGGGACTTCTAGTGCTCAAGTGGAAGATTTTATGATGCAATCAGATGAACCTTTACTGAAACAGCAGTCAAAGCAATGGTGATTTTACAAACCATATTACTGCCTTTAAGCAGTATTTTTTCTCTTCACTCAGGGGCTGATGGCCAGAAACGGCTGAAAATTACTTCTGCAGAGGAGGCCGCGCTGCTTTTCTGCAGCCTGACAGATGCTTGTTCAGCCTAACCTGAAGTACCCAATTTATGTGCTTGAACAAGGAGCTCGTGTACCCAGCTCAGGCTCCAGAGGGTATCGAGCACAGAAGTGCTCAGGCTATTCAACAGACATAAGGGATTTGTCTGCCTGACCTCTGGTGTACGAAAGCAAAGCCAAAACAAATCTAATGGGCACGATCACAGGAAAACTCATCCTAAAGCAGAGATGAAGCAAGTCTTCCTCTAGACTCGTAATTTAACCACATTTTATTTTCAGGAGTTACTAACAGGTCTCAGCTTTAGCAGATTCTGAAACTGATCTGGCTAAAACCTCAAATGGAATTAGAAAAAAACTTGATGGCAAAAACTTAAAGAGTTCCTAAAGTCTTTTCAGTTACTTAAATAAAAAAAAGTTATATATTTTAGGCAACTATCAGCTATTCCCTGCCATTTTAATTAAAATACTGATGGAAAAAGAGAAAAGCAAACTCCTGGTCTACTGGATTGCACACACATATGCAAAAACCCCACCACAAACGGTACTGGCTTGGCCGCTCAGTTGTTTTACTCCTTATTTTCTGCCCTTGAGAAAACGAGATCAGAAAGCAAGGCAGCTTTTCTGACTGATTAGGAAAGGCCAGGACAGGATTTCTAGAGCCCTGCCCAGCTCTCTAAGTGGGAGGATGAAGATTAGGACCTTGCAGCTGGGAGAACAGAGTTGAGGAATACTTGGGATTTACTCCTGTCCATTTTTTTCCTGACAAACTTCACCTGTGGTCTCAGTGGATAGCAAACTCATCGGCCCAGTGCTCTACTCAGTTTTACAGAACCAAGGCCTTAGACACAGCAAAGACTTCAGATAAACATGGAAGCAAGGCAACACTTAGTATTTCCATTTTTTATCTATGGA
This sequence comes from Porphyrio hochstetteri, assembly GCA_020800305.1. NCBI lineage: Eukaryota > Metazoa > Chordata > Aves > Gruiformes > Rallidae > Porphyrio > Porphyrio hochstetteri. Next base: position 40,257,365 of record CM036905.1, read on the forward strand.
TTATGTTGTTAAATTCCTTTTTTTTTGGTTTTGGGTTTTTTTATTCAGGGTAACTTTTCAAAATCCAAACTAGAAAGAGCCTGGAAAAGACAGAACAGGCGAGGAAAAAACTCTCAGTGCACTTTTTATTCCATATATGAACTAACTACTGGAAATATTTAAGAAAAATTAAATATTAGTGCCATCAAAATAATGAATTTTGAAACTAACACTGAAAGTTTTTAGAAGTGCACCCCAGACAACACTGTCCAAGCAGCGTCAGAATGTTCTGGGGTTTTCTGATTTGTTTTCCGTGGCAAATTTCCACTGATGGCAGTAGAGGACTGAGGCATGGGCTTAAGACCTAAAAGCAAATAAAGCTAAAGATTCTTGCTAGCTACTTACCTACAATGGCTATTCATTCTTCTATTTTTTTTTTTGGCTCAGTGCTGTTTTAGAATACCCTTGACCCCACCATATGATTTCAAGGACTTATATACCCATTGGAATATTAGCTCCGTTCCTTTCCTGAACCTTCCAGTGGATATAAACGACAAATGAGCATCCTAGAACCATCACAGGAGCTGCTCTCCATCCAACTGGTGACTCTAAACAAAGGCTGCCTGAAGTAACACGTATGAACATGCCAGCTGCCTGTGAAATGCATATTAAATAAGTCTCCTACATATGTACATACAAACCAGTAACAAAACTCAAATGTTATATATAGTCCTACCCTCTTCTGCTTAAGGTTGCAGTTTCTAGCTGTTGCATATACCATAGCTGCTCAAAGAGCGTAATAAAGTGAGCGCAGCAGACTTTTTCAGAGAAAAATGAGTCGTATAAAAAGCTGTGAGTACAGTAAAGTGAGAAAGTTCCCAGGGTTCTCACTTCATTTCCTCTTTGGTTCCCAATTAGGATTTGACGAGTTTAAAACCCTGTCCCGTGTCCAGCACTGTGGGAAGAAACCAACTCATCTTCAATCTTTTCAAGCACCTGAAGCAGGCTTTGCAGACCCAGAAGAGGTTGAGACCACAAAACCAGTTCGCTAGATGCACCAGGGGATAGGTGATGCGTGGGAAGTAGATCATCCAGTGCTTGGCAACATCGCTGCCGGTCGGCAAATGCAAAGTGTAGTCGCTCCAGCGCTTGGACACTCCGTACACCGCCTTCACCGTACGCCCCTTCTCCGACCAGCTGATGCTGCTGTCGGGGTTACAGTTGTACTCAACCCACTGCCTGGTGAAGTCACCCAGCTGTGGGGGGTCTGCTTCCTCGATGTCTACCACTCTGGCCATTTCAGCTCCTTGCACGGCAACGTACTGGTCGTTCACTTTTCTTACTTCTTTAACCCAAGGCTGAGGGTTCTCACAGTCCAAAACGATGATGAGTCGGGAACAAAAAGTGCCGTTCTTTTCTCTCCACCACTCCAGAAGTGTGTCAAGCCGTAAAGCATCACCCCCTGCCACAAGGAAAGATATATTTAAGATTGGCAGGAAGAAACAGAAACCTCTGTGGAATTTTATCCTCGGGTTCCAAGAATCCCTTATTTTAACAGACTGGACAGAGATAACAGAAGTTTTCAACTGATCCTCCCCCACTTGTAGATGTTGTGGATCTTCACAGAGATATTAACTCATTCCACCTTGTGCCAAGGCAACTCATACTCAATTAAAAAGAAAAAAAAAAGAAGGAAAAAAAAAAAAAGAAAGAAAATAAAAAGAGTCCCCCAAGGTGACAGAAATTACAGCCTGTTGAAGAAATCTGTAATAGCTAAATAAGGGAAGAAAGCCTGAAATAGAATTTATTTTCTATAATTTTAATGGGAAAGAAGGTCTGGTTTTAATATGGTTTTATTAGCATTATAAAGGACTTATCTTTTAAAGAAAAGAGAGATTTTGAACAAAACACATGCTGACAATACCCAAAAACTTTTAGAAGAAAGGTAGAAAAATGTGATTTAGAATAACTGCATTTTAATTCCGCATTGACTTTCATTGTGGAATCTAAGTACATTTAGCTGTATTTAAAATCTTGATAGTAGGAATTTAACTGCACAGATGAATCTCAAACAGAATAGCTGCATGTTTCAGCCCTTACATTTCTATCTGTAAGGGGTGACAAAAAAGCCCTTCAAATTAATAGCTCAGAGTTAAAGCTTTGAACATGCTATCACTGTTAAAGCAAAATTATAGGGGTACAACTTTCTCCAAAAAACCCTGCAAACCTGGAAAATGTAGTAATTTGATATACTGTCCCTGTTTTCAGCTAGGATGGAGTTAATTTCTAATAGCGGATGGAATGCGTGTTTGGGAGTTAGGATGGGAGCAGTGCTGATAGCACCCTGATGTTTCTAGTTGTTGCCAAGCAATCAAGGACTTTTCAGTTGTTCTTATTTCCCTACCAAAGAGAAGGGAGGGGACACAGCCAGGACAGGTGACCGGAACTGGCCATAGGGAGTATTCCAAGCCAGTTACATCATGCTCAGCATAAAGGGGGGCTGGTGGGAGGAGGAGCAGGCAGCTCCAGGATACGTGGTTTTGGGGATGGTCTGGTTTTGGGGATAGCTCTGAGCTGTAAGACCTGAGCTGTGCAGTTTGGTGAGGAACTGCATTGTGTATCACCAGTTTCATATATTTTGCTATAAAGTCCTGTTATCATGTTATATCTATCTTTCTGCTATTCTAGTAAACTATCCTTATCCCAACCCGCAAGGTTTTGGTTCCTTGGTTTTGTTGTTCTTTCCCTTTTCCTTCCTTCTTCCCCCTCCCTTCCTTCTTCCCCCCTCCCTTTTAAAGAATAAGCAGGTGCGTGGTCCTTGGCTCTCAGCTGGGGCAAAACCACGACATATACAAACCCACAGTAGTGCCTTGTTTTGGTACATGATCCCCAAATTGCTGTAGTTATTTACAGCAGAGTCTTGTATGAAAGCAGTTTCCCTTTTCTAGGTAAGCCTTCTGGATCAATTAGCAGTAAAAACGCCTCAATATGCTCACTTTTTGAAGGCTTACAAATTAACTTTATTTTAGTGTAACTATGCAGAGGTGAGTGTGATTTAGAAACAGTACTGGACAGAACTGCCCCAAGAAAACTGTCTCATCCTTCATGCACACACACACACACAAACACATGCTCGGCCTCTAATCCTACTGACCTCAAACCCACGGAGTCACTGGCCATTTAGGCACCAAGCTGTGTAAGAAACCTGTGTGCCTGGCTGCATCTGGCTCTGGCAGGTTTCACAGGCAGTTTAAGACAGCGGTTCCAGCAACAGCCCAGCGCTTGCCCTTGCCATTCCCTCAGAGAACATGACCTCCCAGGTCGCCTGACTGCTCATACTTTATGCATGAGGAGTTATCAGCTTCTTTTACACACCACTGTGCTACATCTCCGCTTCGGACAACAGAGAAACATCATTAGCGAACTAACAAAGGCAGCCAGCCTCCTTTGGAAGATGTCATTGCAAAGCAAAGCCTACACTGCCACAGCCATGCTGCAGCACGGCACAAGCTGGCAGAGACATGACTTTTCCTATTAGATCTGAATGTTGCATTTCCTTGTTGCCATCTCTCTTCATCCTCTCCAGAGGTCAGAGGATGTTAAACATTTCAGGAGCCGATACCACATATTCCATCTGTCGGGAAATGCCACTGCCCAATATGTGCATTACCACTGCACAAGCATCTTTCCAGCTCATACTTCAAATTACATTCACGGGCAGTGCTATCTGGAAGGAGTATCAGGTCCCACTCCGTGATTTATCTATAATCAATCACAAAAAAGGATGCAAGACACATCCCAGCTGCCTGTTCCTCTCCTTTATGTCAAGAGCATCCTGGCCTGTATCAGAAACAGTATGGCCAGCAGGTCCAGGGAAGTGACTGTGCCCCTGTACTCGGCATTGGTGAAGCTGCACCCCCAGTACTGCGTTCAGTTTTGGGCCCCTCACTACAAGAAAGACATTGAGGTCCTAGTACGTGTCCAGAGAAGGGCAACCAGGCTGGTGAAGGGGCTGGAGGCAAAACCTTAGTAGGAGTGGCTGAGAGAAATACACTTGGGAGCAACAATATTTAGACAATTTTGAGACCAACTAAGAGAACAGGTAGCTACAAAAGGATGTTTATAGAAGTGGTAGTTCATACAGGAACATACCTGACTGCCATACAGAGTATGGCAAGGGAAGAGCTGCTGCTTTAGATCGAGTTAACTGCACACCAGAGGAGCTTCTGCATTTCTCCATTCTCTCTGCTAGCAGAGGTGGTCACCCTGCAGCCTTGCCTATTTTGATGATTCCTCATAGTCCCCAAATCTCTCAACAGCCACGTTCTGTACCTTTTCCTTTATACCTTCCCTGACAGGAGCTCATATGAACCTGTTATCCAAAGACTGGTGGCTCTCTGCCATTCTGGACTCTCAGATAATACATTTGAGCAAAACCTCGAAGTTTTGCAATACAGTATGATTGTTTTAAGGAGAGAATGAATTGTTTTAGAAAGTTTATCGGTACTGAAACTATTAATACAAGGATTCTCCAAACCAGTTACCTGCTAGTGCCCATTCACCAGTGCCATGTGAGTGACCACTGTAGTATAAAATGTAGGTGTCATGTCTGGGTCCATCTGCTGTCCGAAGTTCAAGGAAAGACTTGATCTTGGAGTGAAGTGTATCAAAGGTCAGGCCGCTCGTAGAGTAATCACAACCATATGTCTCAATCATGTGATATGCAAAAAACCTCTGGATGGCATTCAGCATGCCTGTAGACCTCAGATTTAACTCTTGTACGTGCTCAGGTGGTAGGAGCGTTGGTTGGCCATCAGGACTAAAGAAAAGAAAACCAGCTATGATTAGGATTTGTAATTATTTCATGCTTAGTGGACATCTAGCAACTTGTGATTTTTTTTCCCCCTGTGCATAGTTTCTCTGCTATGAAGTAGCACTGTTTGAAATTCAAGTTTACTTGAAACATACAGTTTATAAGCAATACAAATTACTGTATATGAGTGAGGGACCACTATCTCCCCCTTCCTTCTGTCACATCTCACTTAAAAGCATTTCTTTCACAACCCCATGCTATTCTTGCAGCTGAGAGACGGGAGGGAAGAGAGGAGCTGTGATGCAAACACGCTGGCTTCAAGGATTTCAGTAAATTCCATGGAAAGGGCACTGCCTTCAGACAGGCATTTGCTCACACACAATTGGAAAGGAGCGCAGTGAGAATGAGTGTTAGCCTGCACAAAACATCATGCAAACTAGTTTCCAGTAAAAGAACAAACAGAAATCCAAGTACACATTCTACCTAGATATTTTGAATTAATTTCTCTCTGTTCCAAACTAGTCATTAATCAATACAGCACTCACACAGAAATACAGCAATTCTTACTTGTGGGTGCTGTTCAGTTGCTGATCTTTCAGCATAAGAAGTATGTTTCAGATGATGGTATTCACCACTTGGAAAATCAAAGTTCTAAGAAAATTACAAACTAGACCTGGAAAAAAACATGTATATACAGATATGTGTGTGTGTGTGTATGTGTGCATATCCAAATATGCATATATAACCAAAGTCCCTGGGTTCCCTGGGCAATGGACAGATTTTGTGGATGAAAACATGGAGAAGGTCTTACTCTGCTTGTACAAAATCTGACCTCTTTTAAAAAAAAAAATAAATTTATGTATATTTTTATATTCTTCATGTATCTTGTTTGCAAGTCAGTGTGTAAAGCTACCTGCTCTCTGTTTTGGTCTAGCTTATTCAATTTTGCACTTCCTCACCTGTCTAGTGCCTTCATGACAGCTACTGTTCCACTACTGCAATCCTATTGAATACATCATCATTTCCATTTGCCTTGGCAAGTGAAGACAGGGCCCATTACTGAAACAGCCAACCTTTGTTAATAAATATGTTTAGTTCTGTCAGGTCCTAAACAGGTGCTCAAGAGTATTTCATTCACTCAGAAATTAGAAGGAACTGCCAGAACCAGAATAATATAATACAGTGAACGAATTAAATTATTGCTATGGAAGCAAAAATAATTTATTTCTATTGTAATGTAAATGTTGAAAAATTCCCTTTTTTATCCCTAACAATAATTGAGTACATGGATCTTTGTAAAAGAATGCATAGCTGAAGACCATAGATTGAAGCTGAGAAAATGCTTTCACAGTATTTCACAGTATTTAAGACAGAGTGATCTAAGATCAGCACACTACGATTCTTTTCCCCTATGCACCAAATTCATTACCCATACTGCAAGCTGGGCAGTTTTCATAAACTGGGAAGTTCTATTTTTAAGCCTCTTGTTTTAATTTACCACTCTGTTTCTCTCTTAAGTCCAACAGGTAACTTACCTAGCTCTTGTTTATCATTTACCAAAAAAAAATGCATCCACACATTTTTAATTATAAGGCTAAAGTAGTATTCACAAGTTTAAGAAAAACACACAAATGGGCAATTCCTAATAGTACAATCCCTCCATTCTGAAGCTTTTCTCATAAGGAAACATTTATATTGGAACAAAAATCAGTGGTAAATTCACAATTCCAATAACTGACACATAGTCCACTCACAAATCTAGTAAGTATCACTCTCTTTTAAAAGTAGAGAACATTTCATTTAATAGAATTCAAGTTTTTTTATACTGAACTGTTTGGTTTGTTACATCTCCTGTTATAAAAGACAAGTACTCCATCAAATGTGCCAGTCCTCCTTTGGATGAGATATGGACAGTGGAATCTGCCTATGTGTGTAAAGCATGAATTGTCTTGATAAAGTAAATTAAACACATATAAGAGGGTGGAGCTGGAATGACTCATTCTTTCTGGAAGATGAGGAAAAGGAAAAATACAAAACCTGTCTATTATTTAAATTTGTATGTAATTACTGGAAAATACAAGCAACACCTCTGCATTGCCTCTACGAGCTAATAGCATGCTTACACGACTGTGAAGCTGACACACAGGCTCGCTGTACCTGCAGAAGTTGGTGGGAATCACGACAGCATAGCCAACACACGTTCCTCCCAAGCAGTTCCCCAGTTCATGGAAAAGCCCGTGAGCCATGGACTCCAAAGGCAGAACGATGAGAAATGCACTCATGAAGATCCCGTTGGTTGCCTATAAAGAAAACAGAGATTTAAGTCCTGCATTAAAGATCCTTCCTACCCATTGGGTGTGATTTTATGATTGATTATGATTTATTATGTGTTTCAAACATAATTGGGTCCTGAAACATGCAAGTTGTTATACATAATGTACACTTCTCCCATACTACATGGTGAAGACAAATGAAAGGCCAATTTGAGAGTCCGGGGAGAAGGGTGGCTGGTAAACAGGGATCACTCTTCCAAAAGGAATGCATCTGGAAACACCAACAGCACAGGACTTAGGTTTAAAAGCCTTGATAATAGTGTAGTGTCATGCATTTAAGCAGGAAAATCAAATGCCACAAAATTATTTATGTGCAAGAAACAAGTGTATTTGTAAATATCTGCAGGATTAGGCCTTAATCTGTAAAGTACAATACAGAATATTATATACTACTATATTACATCATTAAAATAGAGATTTAACTATTCCTGCTTTTTAATGCCAGAGTTTTTAAATATTCTCTGTCAAAAAAAGGTGACTTGTGAGAACATTTATGAAGATTTCTGCCATTAGAAAGACAATTAATTCTTTATCTGCTCCATAAATATCAGATGAGAGGGGACATCCACTACAGCACTTTGCAGCATTCACACAGCTTTGAGCATTGAGCTTTCCTGTTTTGTAGGCAAAAAGCAGTTTTACACTCACTGATACATGGATGATTTTTGGAAAAAAAAATAAAACTCAAAAGCTTCGTCTCACCCATCAGTACTGGGAAAATACAAATGGATTTCTGAAATGCCAGCTGTCAGCAAGAGGCAGAACAGATACAGGTTCCTTTTAATTATTTTAATATGATGTGACTGGGTTTAATGAGGCATTAAATGCTTTAGGAAAGGTAGAAACAGTATTTTAATATATAATTATGCAAGAACTTTAATATCCATGGTGCAGTTATTAAATATTAATGGTTTTACGTAGCAAAGGAAATTCATTCACAGCTAAGGATTTCTGCCTTGAGAAGAGTCCTGTGGCCTCTGACCCCATCGATGCCATATCCACCCTCTTTGCACAATCTACAATATTAATGTTTCTTAAAAGTCTGGGTATTGCCTTATTCTTTAACACTCAGAGAGGTGATGTGGACTGGTAGTTCAGCTTAACACAGACAAACGTATTAATAACCTGGAAAGAAAATCATACCTAATAAAATGACACCTAAACTAATCAGCTTTTGCTGGCACATGGCACTTGACTACACTCAGCTTTTAAACAGGTAAATATTACATGACTTAGCCTGAAAGAACAGCTTTACCCACCTAATGTGCTTCTTGCCTTAAGGAAGAATACCATTTGCTGTTCTGGTAGGAGAATTTCACCTATGTGTCCTTGAAATGGTGACAGCAGTACTTTAAAACCACAAATAAACACCAGATATTAACTGGTAATTGATAGCATTATTAACTGGTAGCACTATTCTCAAATAACTATTAACTGATAGCATTACCCTCAAATCCCAACCTCTGAAACCACTACGAAACTATATCCAGCTCCTAGTATGCTTTATACAATTCACGTCAAAGGAGAAGTTTATTTACTTAGTTTCTAGCTCCCAAGGACGTGAGGACATGGCATTGGGCAGACATCACGTCACCTCACAGAACAAGCACAGAGAGCTCCCTTTTACCCACAGCCCTGCGCCCCTTATCACAAAACCACAATTAAAGCACTCACTGGCTTGCTAACACTGGAGCTGCAATACTGGTGTGGATGGAACAAGTTCATCAGTAGGTGCCAGTGTTAACACTGCGATCCCATTTCATGTGGTATAATGGAATTTGATGGTTTGTGCTAATGAGTTGGAGCTACGAGGAGCAATGTGTGCCTACGAAGTGCACATCAATTATAGGAGACTCAGACCCACTTTTACCTACATCACTCTCTTAGCCAGCTCAAGAGGTACCTGGCATCATCGCAGACCTGCGACTCACCCAGACCCTGTCTTGCCTGCACTCAGAGCTCAGGATCGATGAGCCAGGAGGCAGATGGAGTGTGTTGAAGGCAAGTGCAGAGACACATTCACATTCAAATTTTGTGTCAGAGAACAAGGATTTTCAGAACTAATTTCCCCCAATTACCTGAAATCACTAGAAGACAGGAAAGCTTAAAAGCATGTAACAATTATGGTGCAACCTCAACCTGTTTTGCTGTCAATAAGAAGGGGAAAAAAATTCCTGTAATTAAGACAATTTATTTTTTGTTTAAATTGTATCAACAGAAAGTGTTCAGTTTTCCAGATGCACTGTGAAAATGAAAAAGACTCAGAGAAACAGCAGCAATAAAAACTGTACAAAGATTTGGCTACTTTCTATTCTATAGAAACCTTGTAAAATCTAAGACTGATGAAACAGGAGAGCTCTCCAGCTAAATTAGTTTTGCAAAAGGAAGACTTAGATCCTGCAGAAATACAAGGGCTTGGCTGGAAAAGCTTCCCATTTGCAGTTGGTTAGTTGGAGGATTTTCTAAACCTTGGAAAGGATGAACATAGGGACCAAGAAGCAGCATAATGCACTTTTATGACAAATTTAATCTTTACTACCATATATAAATATGACTTTCCTTGGATCTTGATGGAGCAAACTGGGATCTTGATGGAGCAAACTGCTCTTACATTGTGTTACTGTTTTGATAACTGTGAACACGTTACAAAAGAAAAACTACACTCACCCATAAAAACTACAGCTATCATATCATAAATAATACTACATTATTATTTTGGATAATTTTTTTGTAGAAGTTTTCTTATGACATGCCATGTTGCTCTAAACACTCCCTGCATTTCCTTAATCCTCTAAAACACAATCAAGTTATTAAGCCTACAGTGTTGTACAACAGCACTTGAGATCATCACGAAAATTAACAGTTTTCACCAAACTTCTGATTGAGCATGACATCTAAAAAAATATTTAACTCTTGAAAGTACTCCTACTAATAAAACACTGGCGAGAAATTCACAAGTACTTCTGAGATAAGGAAGATACAGAGAAACAGAAAGGATCACCTCAGTGATACACCTCGTATCCTGCTTTTTGGATGGGAAATATACTCTACAGTGTTATGACTTAACTCGGCGCCACCTGAAGGTTCAACTTCATCTTTGTTTAGTGGCCACCTTACACTATGAAGTAGGAATGTAATATTTGTATGAGTATTTACATGTACAGACATCTATCTAACAAAGATGCTGGCACTTGCTGTCAGTGTTTTTTTGGCAGTTGTGATTTAGAAAAAATATAAGACTTATCAATGACTTTTAGAGCAGCTCTTTAGTAAGAAAATAACGTATTTTAAGTCAGCACTGCAAAAAAAATGACTGGTGGCATTTTATAATATTTAAACTGTAAGAACTTCAAATAGTAAAATGCAATATCTAATCAAGTAATTACTGTAAATCTGAAGATAGGTTCCTCATTTAAGATAACAGCTAAAATGCCAGGTGGAGACTGTCAGTGCTTTACTAAATCCAAAAGATCTGATGACTGGTCCTTAATGGAGCAGATGGCCATGGGTGCATAGGCGGAGCCAGAAAGGGATTTTGTTCTTTCATCTGTTCAACCCATTTCCATTCTTTTTTCAACTGCACTGGCAATCTCAGCCTGCAATACATCCCTGTACTCTGAGTGCCCAGAGATTCCAGACAGAATGCTCAAAAAGCAAACAGAAGACAGGGACCATCTCAGCAATCCCACTGAAAACATGAGAAGCCATTCTATGTCTTGGTCTTTGAGGTTTTCTTGCCTGTGTCTTTCTTCTTCTAGATGAATATTTAGGAAATACACAGTGTGTTCTCATTTCAAATAATGTGGAAAAGGTAAAAAAAAAAGATACTTCTTATATTTCTTTCCTCTGGCTATTGAAATGATAGACAATAAAAGTTGGGTGAGATTTGCCAGTATTATTCTCTTTCCACTCTTTTCAGCTTTTCAAGCAACACTATTGTTAAATGTAACTTTGCAGAAACACCTGCAGAATTTAGAGGTATTTTAGAGGCATGATACGTAATTTTATATGAAGTCCCAAGTAGTAAACCACTGTTGGAACAATTCTGGAACTGTGTTTAACAATGGAGCACTACTGACATGTGATGGACAGAAAGAACAAGGAGGAAGAAAAAAAAACCCAAACCAAACCCAAGCATTAGTGTAAACTGAAAGACAGTTACAAAGGCCTACAGAAAAGCCCTGCTGATTAAAATAGATATAAATTCCTAAACAGATGCCAACTAAGATGATCACAGAATCATCAAATGGTTGAGGCTGGAAAGGACCTCTGAGGGTCATCTGTCCCAGGCCCCTGCTCACGCAGAGCCACCTAAAGCAGACTGTTTGGGATTATACATGATGGATAATGACTGAGTAGGCTTGCAAAGATGTCTTCATGTATTTATAAGCAAAAATTCTACCTGCCTTTCGATTATCCAGGCTGAATAATACTTGCCTATTTTTATATATCCATACAAACACACACATATATAAGGAAATAGAAAAGAAATAGTTCTGCTTAGCTCCTCTGCAGTGATTCTGCAAAACCAAAGAAGTATATGAAGGAGAAGGCTCAGGAGAAAAAGGAGAACATGGTAACTAACCTACAAGTACTTGATGGATAGCTTACTCCAGATGAAAACAAGGTATGTATGTTACAGGTAAATAAGATGCTTAAAGACAAAACTTGTGAAGTCATAATGTAGATCAAGTATGAGAGGAAACAGTCTTATAACAAAGTACTGAACAAAAGAACAGTCTCTGGAGAACAATCTGTAATCCATTACTTGTGACCATTCAAACAGCACTAGGAAAATCCAGAAAACAGTTTGCCAGAAAACCACCATCTCGTTCACTGGCAGACAGACTTCACATGTTACGTTCCCCATCTCTGACTCCTGCTCTAGCCTTGGCAAACTCTGTGCTTTAGTCTACATGCATTTATCTGACCCAGCAAAAACAGAAGCTGCTGTCAATCTGAAAGCAAACTGGATGGATCTCTGATATTTTTCTTTTTTTAATATAAAAACTTAATTCTGAAATTGAAGCTTTGACAGCAAAGCTTAATCGGATTCCTTAGACTAACAATGGCTTCCTTTTCTCTTGTCACCAGAGATCCTCTTCACAACCAGGGGTGTCTGGAAACGGTGGCAAGAGCAGCAAGGTGTGCTGCCACTGTGGATGTGAGCCGGCAAAGAGCCAGAGCTCTGGGACAGGGCTGCAGAGGCCAAGGAGGGCTGAGCACCTACTGCAGAGGGGAAGAGAGGCAGCACGAATAGCCAGGATAGCAGGTGAGTTTGAGAAGAAATGATGAGCAGCAGGCAAGAGGGGTTTAGGATCCAGCTTCAGAGATGACAAAAGAGTAGGGAAAGAGGTATAAAGGTTATTATAAAAGAGACTGAACAGACAAGTCTGTAAAGAAATAGTCAGACACAGTTATGCAAGTCAAATCATCAGGGAGGGGAAAACTAGTCAGCGAGGGGAAAAAAGGGGGGAACTAAAGATGACCAGTGAGAGAGGAAAATAACTAAGCATGGGTAGTGTGGCTATTTGAGAAAATATGGAGAGAAGCCAGAAGATGCAGCAGGGCGTCTGAGGAAAAAATAAAATAAAATAAAATTCAACTGGAGAAGTGAAACATGAGGAACACTGGATTAAAAATACAACTCAGGAAGAAAAGCTGGGGAAAATGAAGATGACTGGATAGGACCTGCATTCAAAAAAGTTATTTAATCTGTAATGATAACACAAGTATGTGCAAGTAAATATAGACATTACTGAAAATACTTACTAGAGAAACTAAAAAAACCTCACCATCTTCAATTTCAGCATTGTAAACTGAGCTTTCTTACACCAGGCAATCACACCACTATAAAGACTGCAAAATCACTAACTCTCTCCAAAACAAGAAAAATACTCGTACATACAGTAAACTACCTTTCCTGCCATTAATAAATCAGGTCAATAGTACTGTCCATTTCAGTACAAGTACCCAAGCATATCATGAATACGGTTACTTTATTAACCCATAAAATTCACTAAAACCAAGAATAATGTACTGACAAGTACTTCATTCCATTACTTTACCTGTCTCTGACATAGTTCATTTTTCTCTTGGCAATATTAAATATAGGTCTGCTGGGGATAATCATCTTTGGCCAGTAATTCAGAAAAAACATACTATCACCTTGGCATTGAGCACTTAACAAAATCTGATTTAAAATTTCTGAGAAAAAGATTCCTCCAAACCTTTCCAAGATCTTTGCTTGCAAATTCCGAGACCTCCATCTGCAAGTTCTTCATCACTTTATCTGCTTCTGAAAGCAGCAATGCCTGAGACTTCTGCTGGATCCTGACCCACCCAAGAGCCTAATTATGGACAGGCACATGAGTAATTGCTGAAATGAGTAGGATGGAGTTAAACAGTCTATTGATCTGACTGAAATTACTCACAGAAAAGTAATGGCAGGTGTAGAACACTTCCTGGAGATTTTGCAAGGAAAATTTCAACATATTCCTACCAACATGTCAAGGTGTCTTTCCATTCCAGCTAAAGCAGGGATTATTCTCAGAGACAGACCATGTCCCCACTGAAAAGCTGTCACTCCATCTTTGAGTGCATCCAGTTTTAATAAATTACTTTTATATTTCTCAGGCTTCCTAAGCTCATTCTCCAGTTTCAGACAGACCTGACGACTGTGGTCTTTGCATTTACAGCTTCACCTGTCAGACAAAGATTCTGCTTTCAGAAGCCACAACTCTTCCTAAGCACATACTGGAGCACCAGGAACAGAGACTTTCAACCCCATGTTTATTACAAGGGCTAAGCTCCCCTTAAAGAAAGGTCCCTGGCTAACAGGACTTTCAGCCTCAACAATTCTGCACGTGTCACAAAACTACCATGTGTGCAACAGAGAGTTACCTGACCTCACTTTAAAGGTCCTTCCACAAAAGGAAATTTGATATTTTTCTGGCAATTTTAATCACATAGGATACTTCTAGCCACCAATTAGCAGACAACTGTCTCTTTAGGTCTTGACCTTTCATACACTTACTGATTTATATGATGCACAGAAACTACAGTTATTAAAAACGTTAAAAGGGCATATGTAATGTGACTGTAACAAAGTTTTCCATGAAACTTTCCCTCCCTTTCACCACCCCATTCCTGGCTGTAACCTCACAGACTGAGCTGAGCTGGACTTTTTATACGCTAGAGCTAATTATTTATAGCTGACTGTCAGGAAGTACCTTCCCAGGGCTCAGGTTTTTAGCCAATTCTATTCATTACAGAGGAGGTCAAATGCCAGACAATGCAGCGATTTCAAGCCACCTCTCTTACCAAATGCAGCACCATTAAACAAGCTTTCAGTACATCTTCAGAGTGAGGAAAGGCATAAATAAAAAAATACTTCACCTTCCAAGTGACACTTAACAGATTTCAATATAATTAGCACTTACTAAAATGACTACATAAATCCCAAACTCAAGTTGCAAAGACTGAAAACTGCTATCTTACACCTAAGAAAAGTGTTTTCAACCATTTTAAAAAGAACAAACACATTTTCAGGAACTGGCAACCGAAGAATACTTAGCATTCCTAAGAATGTCAGGAAAAACAGGTTGAGAATTTAAGTTAAAAATATCCGTAATATAAGAATGTAGGAGTTGCTGTATTAGGCTGCACCAAAAGGTCCATCTAGAAAACTGTCTTGTCTCCAAGGTGGCCAAATGGATGCCTAGGAATGACTGGAAGGCGAGACCGAGCACGTGTTTCCTGAGTACTCCAACCACTGATGGCTCAAGGACTTCCTGAGCCTGCTGCGGATTCCATACAGCATATAAACCTCAGCAAACGTGTTTCCATGTGCTTGTCCAGCTTCCTCCTGAGCCTCTGCAACCACTCAGTATGTCCATGCTAGTAAGTAAGAATTGCAGTGCAAGTAAGAATTGCAGTGTTACTCAAAATACAGAAGCTCTGGATTTCTACCGTGGCATAATGATACCTGCAGTCCTGTCTCAATAATTCCCAGTATTTAATTTGGGTTTTTGGCCACTAATAAACATTAAAATTATTCTTTTCTTGGAAAGGCATCCAACACAGCCCAAGATGTCTTTCAACCATATGCTGATGTCACCAGCTTTTACCTGCTGCGAAGTTTTCTTAAAAACAAAACCAACCAAAACAAAACCCTAAAATCCCAATGCATGAAGTATTTAGCAATAACTATTATTTTTCAAAGAAAGGCAGCTTGTTCTCTAACACTCTGATTTGTCTCTGTTATATTACATATAAATCACCAATGGGAAAGTACACATTCACTGGAGCAGCTTATTTTCTGCATGACATTTGAGCTTATTAGACCTCCTGAAACAGTAGACTCAGAAATCCAGCAAAGGATTCTGAAGTTGAGTCTCAAGACTTTGAATTCCTCCTATGAAGAAGAAAGAGATGTTTCCTTAAACCTCTAGAAAAAAAACAAATGCCCTGCAAGCATGTAAACTGCACACTTATGCTTCAACAATTTCTTACCTCTAATTATTTTGAAACCTGACACTATCCAGAAAAACACAGAAAAGGCCACAGTATCCTGCAACTGGTATAATAAATGATACATCCATTAATTAAATTATGTTCTAGCCAGGTCTGATAAAAGTATTTCATTTTCTGGAACAGATGGAAGAGGCACAGTGATCTGCAAGGTAAACATCACAACACATTCCAAAGTAGAAACCATTTTAGTTGGAGACAACTGCATTCATAATCTCAATTGATTTCTATAAATATGTGATGTATGTAATTATCTACTAAAACTAAATGATCATAACAAAAAACCTGAATTTCGTGACAAGTATTTGGTCTGATGCCTTCCACTTTTGCCACTACAATTACTCTTTTTCCTACTGAATAGGCAAATACAGAACCCAGCAGACTGGAAATGAGCAAGAGCTTATCTTATTTACACACAGGACGCTAGAAACTGAAATTAGCCAGGAACAAATACTAAGATTTGAGAGACATTGCCAGTTTGCTTCTTGCAAACAGTCCTGCACAAGTCAGCCCATAGTGCACCCACACTTCTTCAGAATTAGAGGCCTGAAAATTATCAGACACATAACAGTTGCAGTTATTTTGGGGTAGTGAACAGCGATGGAAAAAAAAAAAGAAAACCCAAAAGACAATGATTTAACAATCAGTGTGAAGAGAAAAAAGTTACAAGATGGGTATGAACCCAATCCTCCTTGCTGGCACAGACAGCTTGCAGTAAGGAAGCAGCTCTCAAGGAAGTGCCTGTGTGTTTTAAACAGATGGCATGGGGAGAGGAGCTCTTCCGCTAAAGCACTACAGCAGGAGATCCTGTCCCAGCCTGGTGGTTAACTCCCTGCTGACAGGCTCTGCACATCCCCAAAAGCCACCTGAGAGAGAGAGAAGTTTCTGTCTGAACAGCTTCTGAGCTTCGTTTGTCCTGACTGCTTTGTTAAGTGTAACTAAGTGGGGTGTCTCCATTAAAGTAACCTTAAAACTATGTAATAACCAAGGTGTCTCAGTACATTAAAGGAGGATAGCAAGGACAGATAAATCAGTAAGACTGTCTGACAGAGATGGCAAAAAATTGCTCTTACCAAAAAACAGTCATCTAGCATATAAATATTAAAGATCTGCATTTTGGTAAAATCACCCAAGTCTCAGAAGGAAAAGCACGGAAGTTACCAGTATTAACATGCAGATATTCCACCTCTATTATTTCTGCCTCCCAAACCACTTTCCCATTTCTTTCAGTGCATTAGCACCTTCACTTTCTGTAAATACAGTTTGCGTGTTTCTCTTCTCTACTTCTTCTCGGTTCTACTTCTTCCTTTTGTCACTATAGCTCTGTGTGCTGACACTTTTCCAGAGAGCCAGCAAAAGTCCCCAGGCGTGCCTGTTAACCTCTAATGCCCTTCATGGAAAAAAAGAAAAAAAGAAAAAAACCCAAACCCACCCAACCAACCTTAAAAAAAACCCCAAACCAAAAACCCCAAAGCCAAATAAAACAAAAAACCTGTAACACAAAACCTTACAGAGTAAGTGTCAATTTCCTTTTCCACCAGAGTCTTTGAACACTGTTCACCCAGGAGGTTATTTGATCCAAGCAAATATGCAGGAATGAGCAGCGAATTGTTTTGGAAACACTATGGAGACATTTCTGTAAACTGGGTCTGCCACAAGTAATATGTAGTTTTTATATAATACGTATAAAATATATGTAATTAAATTTAAAAAATGCATGGGTATAACCATGATCGTTGTTGGGGTTTAGGTCAGCTTTTTTAGATGAACTGAAATGAAAATAGATGCCAAACTCCCTTTTCACCCTATTGCAATTGTGACACCACACAACGGGCACTGAACAAGCATTGAGAGAAACGTATGTTTTGTGCTAAAGAAAAGGCAACACCCTTAACTCAGAAATGGAAAGAAAAGTCCAAGAATGAATCCTCCATGATTTTAGGAGCTGGTCTTTCAGGGGCCATACCCCATAGTGCATAACCAGACTTGAAAATAAGGCATTCAGAACACATCTTACACTAAGAACTCAACAGTTTATCAGCTGATCTCTAACTCCACATCAATGGTTAAATGCAAAGCAAAATTACTGAAAAAAAAATCATTCTTAAAACATGCATTTGCCTTGATTCAATTAAAACAGCCCATAAGAAAGGCCCTTAATATAGTCAGCATTAATAGGGCTCAACACTGATTTACTCTGAAAATAAATTTTCATAGAATCACAGAATCACTTAGGTTGGAAAATACCTTTAAAATCACCCAGTCCAACTGCTAACCTAGCACTGCCAAGTCCACCACTAAACCATGTCCCCAAGCACCACATCTACAAGTCTTTTAAATACTTCCAGGGCTGGTGAATCAATCACTTCCCTGGGCACCCTGTTCCAATGTTTGACACCACTTCTGGTGAAGAAATTGTTCCTAATACCCAATGTAAACCTCCCCTGGTACATTCTAAGCCCAGTTCCCTCAGCTGCTGCTCATAAGACTTGTGCTCCAGGCCCTTTACCAGCTTTGCTGCCCTTCTTTGGACACACTCCAGCACCTCAGTGTCTTTCTTGTAGTGTGGGGCCCAAAACTGCACACAGAACTAGAGGTGCAGCCTCGCCAGAGCCCCCCCTGTCCCTGCTGGCCACATTATCCCTGACACAAGCCAGGATCCTGTTGGCCTTCATGGGCACCAGGGCACACTGTTGGCTCATGTTCAGCTGGCTTCCAGCTCACTTCCAGCAGCCCCCTCAAGTATCCTTGGGTGGATCCCATCTGGCTCCATAGACTTGTGTGTGTCTAAGTGGTGTAGCCGGGTTAGCAGGTCGCTAACCCTTTCCCCTTGGGTTATCAGAGCTTTATTCTGCTCCCCATCCCTGTCTTCCAGCTCACGGGGCTGGGTATGTGTACAGTACAAGGAATTCAAAGCCAAATTAACTTCATTAGTAATGAAAGTAATTTAAAATACTTAAAACACTTCTTTTGCCCCAGAAGCATTAACACTTTCCATTTTGCCCACATAAAGAAGCTAGTATGTTCCAGTTACCTTAACAGGCAAGCGTGGCAGCACAAGGAGTTAAATTTGAAGAGCATACTGGTGAAACCAAGGGTTCCAACTCTGAACTGCTGAGCCACAGCACACCATCAAATGTCACAGGAATTTTAAGGAGTCAACAAATCTCAGGACCGTTCTCCAGGGAGATCAAGGTACAGAGAGTATTATTTACCTGCCAAGAAACGGCCCCCAGAACGGCAGTGGCGATGAGGCTGAAGAATACCAGCTGTTCCGAAATTAAACAGAAGTGACGCATTCCTTTGGATGCCATAACTCTGGCCAGGCTGTTGTTTTCTGCACGGTGGGTGTAGTACACCTTGTGACAGTCATTCAGTTTTGTGTGAAACCCCCAAAGAGTTATAAAAAAAATCACATGACAGATCATCCAGAAAATTCCGAAAATAGAAAAGCCAGGTATCACAAAATACCAGAGATCCAAGTCACGTAGCTTAAAGGCTGCAAGAATGAAGAAGATGAGTTCAATGGCTCCAACTGAGATGACAGAAAGCCTTCTGCAGATCTTACCACGGTACAAGTAGGGCTTCCATCGCTCAGTAACTGAGAGTCCACTGAAGTAAACGTCGAGGAGGGGATCTGAAATGAGGCAGCTGAAGAAACATGCCAAGGCAAATGGGTTTGTGGGGATTTGCAGTGATGGAAAAAAGAGTAGGGATGCAATGGCTCCAAAAATTGCCAAATTTGGAATTGCCCAAAAAGACTTCATACGTAAGTCAATAATCAACATGGCCAAAGCCACGACCAAGAGAATAATACTCATTGATTTTTCTACCAGCATAGTTGTGCTGGCAATTGCAAACCCAACTAGCTCCAAAAATTCAACTGTTGTCAGCAGAGTTGGTCGATGATGGATGCAACCACAAATTCTCTCAACCAAAGCACATAATATCCTTAAAACAATGGCAGAAAGGAGTAAATACTTAGTAGCTTCTTCTTTCACATCTGTTTTGAAGGCAGAATTGTTAAGAAAGCAGAGAAGGCCAAGCAAAAATCCAAACCAGAGATTGGAGAGACTCAGACTTGCTGTTTCCATTGAAAAATAGTAGTATAGTATGCTGGCAATTCCAAGAACAAAAAGCCCCAGAATAAATATTACCAAAATCAGTGCATCCGCAGTCTTTTCCCATCGGACATAAAGGCCCATGCAAATGGCGACCAGTAAGTTGATTCTGGCAAGATAGCCAAGGTATCTGACCGATGAATGCATGTTCACTTCTCTGTTTGCTTCTTCTAGCCTTGTCATTGCTGCATAGAGACAATGACTAACACAGTAACGCAGTGACCTACACATGAAAACTGCAGTTATAGGGTTTTACCCACTCGATTGGAAGTAAATGTTGGGGTTTCATACAACAAACAGAATCCAACAGCTGCCTTCTGTAATATCATTTCAGTAACAGTGGCCCAGAATCACTGGAATCCTGGAAGAAGAAAGAAAAGAAGTGTTAGTGACAAATAATTCCTTTTAATCCTACATAACAATAACATGACACATCCCATCTCACCAAGGAGTTTAACATCTAAATTAAAAAATACATAATAAAGATCAAGTAAGTGTGTTGCTAAAGGTCATCCAAACTGGGGTCATTATTAAAACCAGTATAAAATACAGTTTGCATAAATCTTATTTCTTAACTTGAATGAGAGGAAAAGATAAACCAAACCTAGCCTGTGCAGTTTTTCCACAAAAAAACCTTCCCCTGGGTATCTATGCTGGATATCTATGCCTATCCAAAATATTCCTATGATATCTATTACCTTCCAAACTATTTCAGTATGATTTAAAAACATTGTTTTACTTCACCATTACATTTACTAAGTTCTCACTTTACACTAAACCTTTTCAGTATGCTTTCTTTGTAAGACTTCTTTTTAGTAGTCAGACAGCTACAAGATCTACAAAAAGAACTCCATTATCTGTTAACAAGCTTAAACGCACAGTAGGTTATGAAAAAAGGTATTATTAGTATCTCCATTTTACAGAAGGAGGGTGGACACACAGATGTATGAACTGATTAGGCAACATTTTCAGAGACGAAAGTAATACTTTTCTAAATGTACAATCAAAACCTTCATTTTCAGCCCTCAAGACCTGTCATTTTCCCCACAAAAGCAAACAGATCAGGATAAATACTGTATTTCAAACATAAGCTCCTCCTACACAGACCCATTTAACTGACAGAGTTTTCTTTTCAATATAGTACAGGAACAGATAGTAATGGTTTTAGGAGGAATTCTGTAAGCAAACCTGGCTAGGGAAGTCTCACTGGACACCATTAATACCTTAAAGGATAAATGTCTCCCTGGTCTGAGCTCAGTCTTGAAGCATGAAGACCACTGCAATCTGACTGGTGTTTAATCTTACTGAGTTTCCACATAAACAATACTATTAGTTGCTATAATTAGAAACAAAAAAAGTTATTGAGGAAAATCTGTTTCCATTAAAATCTCCATCTTGCTGTAAGGTATATACTTTTCTACCTATGACAAAGTTGTCAAAGGTGTAGTTCAGAGCTCTCCAATTACAGGCAAAAAAGGTTTTGTACTCTGAAATCACAACCCTGCTCTGTATGCAAAATGGGTTGTAAGTGATGACAAGAATGACTCAGAGAACAGGCTTTCTGTGAAACGATGTGAAGAGAACCGTGTGTACTACTGATTTTTGCTCCTTTTGTGACTAGAAATTCTAAGCCAGGAGTCATGAACAAATAAACCAGAGCCTACACCTCTGGAGAAAACAAGGCAGAAACCAACAGGTGGATCACAAGAAAATCAGCATCAGTATTTTTTCATCTCAAATTTCCTTAAGTATCAGAAATTACAAAGAGCCCCCAAACTACCGGTCCTCCAAATTCCTTTAGCTAAAACTTATTGAAATGCTATCTAGTATTTGTATTTATGTATAACCTTTTGTTTTAAAAACCAAAAGTGTATCTAAGACTAGGATTATAAAGGTGAGGGGCAGAGTCCTTTACAAGTAAGGAGACTCCTATGTAGCACCTATAATTTATTAAGTAATTACCTAATTGACCATCTTGAAGAGCCTTCTGAAGAGTTAAGGGTATAAGAGTGTTGCTGGTTTATAGCTTACCGCTTTCATTTATAATGCTGGGGGAGCAGGGTGGTGTAAGGACACCTTGACTAAAACTCAAAACTTTTGACTTTATTCTTGCTTCATTTTTAAATTTGTGTTTATTAAACCAGTGAATAACAAAGGAACAAGTGATTTGCTGAAGACTGACATCCAGTGTAAAAACCAGCTTGAGTATACTGGTGTAGAGATATACTAGGCCTAAGAAATCCTTTTGGTCAAATTACTGACATACATGTAACAACAAGAAACGTAGGATACATTCTCAAATTACACTAAACACCTAGAAATGGTGCAGATATTACTCATAATTATGTGTTAAAAATACGTTGAATTGAAACAGAATACACACCATATACTTAAAGCAAATGGTTATTACATGGTGACATTGCGAGTTCTTTGGATTTCAACTGCACATTTTCATAGTACTCATTCTCATTGTTTTATACATACAAACTTGATGCTTAAGATCTTGTAATGTTTCTCCTCTTGCTTGATAATATACTTAGTGTTCCTCTCAACCTTTCATTTGTTTTCTACTTCATACAGCTAACAGAGGCCAGAGTTAGCTATCCTATCACAGGTTACAATGTGTCAAGTATCCTAGCATTGTCCCCAGCCTCACCATTTCTTGTACTACAGTCAACACTCCCTTCATGGACAACTTGAGCCATTTATTCCAACTCCTACACGTGCCCCCACCTCCCAGTTATCTCTTGTTCAAACTGTGAACAGAATCATTTAGGTTGGAAAAGTCCTTTAAGATCATCAAGTGTAGACAAACTATGTCACATCTCCTTCTAACCCACAGCCTTACTGTGTGACTACTGCTACGCCAAAGCACACCTGCCACCCATCCTGTCATCTTGATTCCTGAGCCTCTCTGGAGCCCCTCCAAGTCAAGGGGCTAACACTGCACATATTTGTTTGGAGAGCAGCCTCATGGAAGTCAGCAGGCTGGCTCAAACACAGAGAGCGGAAGCTCTTGACTAACCTCTGGCTTAAAATTTTGCTAGTGTGGCTAAATTATCTTCTGGTGGGATTGCTACACTAGCAAACTCCCGGGCAGGCAAGCAGCCACTCTGGCAGAAAGCTCCTCTGGGTCAGCTTCTGCCAGGCAGACGAAGGTTTGCTGCCACTGCATCCTGAGGAACAGGGAAGAGAAGCTACTGATCTTGGTGGAAAGACACAAGGTCTGCTCGAGCACAAAGTGTTTGCAAAATGACAGCTCCGGCTGTGAATGCAACCTCCTCTTCCTGACCTTCTAGCCAACTAGCCAAAAGGTGTACTACTCAGACATATTATTAATCATTTGTCATCTTCTAACCAAAACGCATGGTCAATTTTTTGGTGAAAAGAGGAGGAGGCAGCATTTTCATGATTAACATATCCCATCAGACAGGTATTACCAAATAAATGTAATGCAGCAATTCAGTCCTTTTTAACTGGGAAACTTAAGTATCTGATTTTTTCATTAAAACACCACCATTAGTTACTCACTTCTGTTAAGACAACAACTGTTCCAAGTTGGGGGCAAGGTTGGGGTGGCTGTTCTGTTTCTTCTTTAAATAAATAGCCTTAAAGTTTCAGGTTGTAGCACCTGAGCTGTGTATCTGAGCAAACCACATCTGGATCCAAAGCAGAATGCGTAAAAACACTTTTAAATATTTGTCAACTTTGGCAAACACCCTCTTGAACAAAAACAGGAGTGTAAGTGGAATTTTTAAGACTAACCTATCCAAGAGCTTTCCTATACAGAAAGGAACACCATTCCTAAAGTAGTTTTCACCCTAATTTGTCTAACAATGTAAAAATAAAAAAAACAAACCCAAGAAACAAAACCCTGCGATGGTTCATTAATTTGACTACTTGATTTAAAGTCCAGGTGAGGCCTATCTAAAACACCAGAGCCACTTTCCTTCACTTTCAATCTATCGGTTTTAGCACTTTTTAAAGCAACTCTGTGCGGCTTTTTTTAGAACACGCAGCCGCACCGAGTTAGCACACTAACACAGTAGCCTGAAACTCCAGATGAACCACTCCGTTGCTGTTCAGCTGTTAATCCCGAGCCCAGAGCACGAATCACCGGTGTCCGCCAAAGGCTGAGCAACCGCCGAGGTACCAGCTCCTGGCCCAGCCCGGCCCGGGAAGTTTAACGAGGACACTTGGCTCTGCGGAGCGGGCGTGCCAGCCGCAGGGTTAACGGGGCAACACCGCTGACCACAACGTGTCGTCCCGGGAAGCCGTTCCGTGCGGCCGGCCGGCCAGGGCCCGGGCCTGCCCGGGGAGGCCGCGCTCCCCCGGGGCTGCCCGCCGGGCCGCCCGGGCGCCCGAGCCCCCGCCTCGACGCGGAGACGGGGCCCCGCTCCGCGCGTACGGCGCCGTGGCGCAAGCCCGTCCCGAGTCGGGGGAGGACGGGCAGCTGGTCCCTGTCGTGCCCCGGCCCCCTGGGAGCCGCCCCGGCCCCGGCGCCGTCCCGCACTCACCTCAACAGGCGTCCCGGAAACTTCCCGCCCCCCGCGCAGCGCCGCCGCCATGTCGAGGCAGAGCGAGGCATCCCGACTACGGGCCGCGCCAAGGCTCAAACGCCGCCGCGGCCGGAGGCGTTGCTGGAGCGCAGCTGGCTTTGGCCGTCGGGCCGTGCCCGGCCCGCGCCTTCCCCGGGCGACGAGGCGCTCAGTAGACGGTGCGTTCGCTCCCGGCGCGGGGGAGAAGGGAGCCAGCCCTCCAGGGCTAAGGCAGCCTCCGGTGGAAGGATACAGTTTCCTTAACGTACGCAGTGACGGCTGTATCGCACCCTGTACCACTGCTGAGGGGAGCGGTGTGTGACTACCTCGGCCAAGCAAGGCACACAGGAAGGGGTGTGAGGGGCTGTGCGGGCTGGCCGAGGGACAAGCAGCTGGCTGGGGTAGTAACATCCAGAGCAGCATGGCCTGACCCCAGCAGCTGAACCCAGCACCGAGTCATCCGGTTCACGGTGGGCAGGAGGAAGGAGAGAGGAGACCACCACTCACTCGTGCTGCCCCCGGCCAGGGCCAGTCCAGCACCGGCGCTGTGCTTGCTGCTTTGCTCCAACAGCCTGGAGGCCAGAGCAGCATTTTTCTTAGCAGAGCTGCCTACCTGTCCCCTGGCATCAGTGAGCCAGAGTGGGGGTGTAAGTGTTCCCATCAGCACCCTCCAGCCCCACAGCTGTCTTGCTTTTACAGAATCTAGTAGCACCTAGATGATAGGCAAGAGGGAAAGCACAAAACACGCAAAGTTAAGAGGGTGGAAGACACACACCCCCACACCTCCCCCAATCCCACATCTATAAACTTGGTGCTTAAGACCTAGAAGAGGGAAAGCTGTGTTTGAACCAGAGCTACAAGACAGACTGAACTCTCTTGAGCCTTCCCCATCACTCACTGGCAGAACCCTCAGGCCCCCAGCTGATCTGTGATTCTCAAACAGCAGCTTTCACCACCCTTCTGTACACAGAAGGCACATTTCTTGAGCAACCATGTTTTCACAACACTTTTGTGTTAGAAATGTGTATTTTGAATGGGTCCTCACAGGCAGGTGGGCAAGAGCAGGAAGTTTCTGGATCGTAGCAGCTCCACTGCTTAGACAGTCAAAACAAGAATAGCTTGGCTTTCAGTAAGTTTAGACAGCTGCTGCACAGGGGCTCTTTGAACTACAAGAGGGCTGGCCTGCTGCGGTTTCACATCCTTTGTTCCCATAATCCCTTCATCACAACCAGCCCTTCCACCCCCTTAGTCATGAAGCACCAGTGCTGATCCAGTGGCAGCTGCATGCTCCAGCATCTCAACTTTGCCAGTCTTTCCTGCCTCAATTACTCAGACAAGTGATTCCCAAAAACCACAGCCATCTCTCCAAAATCCATACTCCTCTTCAAATCTGAAATAAAACTGGCCAACAAGTCTAAAATTTACATAGGTTAGAAAAGAAAAACATGATGCTGCCCTCTAACAAGCAGAATAGTAGAAATCTCAGTTTCTTAGTAAGTCTCACCTTCTTCAGATGCTTTATGGCATCATGGGCAACACTTAGTTGGCACTGTATCTGTCCAACTGTGATTAAGGAATACTCTTGAAGCAACTATTTACTGAACTTCTTAGGAGAATATTTTACTGAAAAAGTTTAAAAAAACAACTAAGTTTCTGTCCAAACTTGTGACATAACTGTTCTAAAAAAATCCTCCTGCTATTCCACAGGTACAAACAACGAATTGAGGAAAATTGAGGAAATTAGGAAAAGGAGCAGAAAACCTGAATATATACATATCCCAACTGCAAGGAATCAGAGATGTACTGCTGATTCATGGAGCTACGATGAAGATGACTTAGAATGATCACAATTTTAAAGCCAGTCAGCAAGTCTCCCTGCAGCAGAAAAGGACAGAAAGACTCTGCAGGAAGCAACACTGAGAACAGCCGTGAAATCACTTTTTCTGATCTTCACGTCAAGTAAGAGCCCAGAATATACCAACTGGGCTCTGCAGTGTTAGGGACTGAAATCTAATTTTCTTACAATCTGCATCTGAGTAGGAGCTTTGTGTTTTCAGTTCTTTGGGCTTCTTTTCCTATTGTGACCTCTTCCCAACTCCAGTACTCTAGTAAAATAGAGCAATGTCCTCAAAGGGCCATTGCACCCTTGCACCTTGAGAGGTGCAAAGGTATTTCAAGGAGATAGAGGAGAAATTAAGAACATCTAGAGAGAAACTGCATTAAAAAGTGAATGCATCCTTAACAGGCAAAGAAATATGATGCAGGATCAAGTGATCAACTAGAAAAAGCCCCCAAGCCCTTCTATAACAGAAGAACCCCAGCTGAGATGCAGCAGCTGAAATTGAAGTACCAAGTTTAACTTCTTTACTATAAAACCATTTTCTTGACAATTAGGAAATTGACTAGACATTGGTTTCAGTGGATTAAGAATAAACCCATTCCACACAAAGAAAAAAAGGACAACATTTCCATCCCAAAGAAACAATTCTTTTTTAAAGATTTTCAGTTTGTTATTTTGTTGATTTTTTTAATAAATGTGCTTTGTTCACAAAAAGTAGTGACATAAAGACAACAGAAATGCAAACACACTTTTTTTTTTCCTCTCCAGCACCTTAACAACAACAAGAGATCTCTTGCACAGTCATAGTTTTCAAATATTTCATAACCTAGAAACATTCTTCTTGCACTAAAGCCGAATACCCAACAGCTCCTGATATCCCCACTTTATTGTTCAGGGAGGTGTAAGTTTTTGAGTAAACTTCCTCCTCCACCACAATCTACTGCCCCTTGTA
This sequence comes from Porphyrio hochstetteri, assembly GCA_020800305.1. NCBI lineage: Eukaryota > Metazoa > Chordata > Aves > Gruiformes > Rallidae > Porphyrio > Porphyrio hochstetteri. Next base: position 40,284,473 of record CM036905.1, read on the forward strand.
AAAAGAGCAAAACAAAACAAACCCAAACGACCCCCTCCCTGCAAATCAAACCTCCCCCTCCAGAACCCCTGAACAAACAAAACACCCACTTCACGTATTTAGAATGAGCAGCAAGAAAATCAAGTCTTTATGAATCTTGGGTCCCTAAACCACAAATACAATGGTGTCAGCAACATGCCAAGGTGGCTTCAAATTATAAATGTTAACATTTTAAACTATTTTGGGGGCATAAATCTTGGTCTGAATTGCTGTTTTGTACGACTCAAAAACCATTTTACATTAACCAGTGCCAACATACGTGTCAGCTGGTTAAGTACACTTTGCAGTACGCACAGATTAATCTTCCATGAACAGCTGAATTTCTAGCACCAATACTTCAGCTTTAACACGAGCTCTGCTGGAGTCAGTGGTTGGCTGGGAAGTTGAAAGGCTTCGACTGATGAACATTTTAGGGAGAGTGAAGTGGTAAAGCATGAGATGCAAATACCGACTTACAGCCAGTTTTGAAGCCACTGTGTATTTAATTAGAGACATATTCTCTGTAAAAAAAATTTAAAATTCAACCATGATACTTGTATGTCTAAACTTAACTTATCAGAGTATAATTGTTTGGCTTGTTATTCAATCTGGGTGATGCATACAATTTTGAATGGGGTATTGAGGGATACTTTACATTAATGAAGAGAAACACAAAAAGATTTTGTTAAAGAATAAAGCACTGCAGTCCAGATCATGTTTGAGTGCAAGCTGGACCAACGTGGGATAACTTTACGTAGAAAACAGTATGAAAGAAAAACAGGTAGGTCAAACCATGACACTTTCAGTGCAAAACTTCAATGGAAGGAGCAAGTTTCATTTTTGTAGCAACCACTGTATAATCCACACTGCAAGTTCAGTTTATCTGGTAACTTCTGTACTATAAATACAACGTGGTAGGTTAATATGGTGTAAGATGTATTTCACCACAACCACCTGTGAAACTATGTATTAGTCTTTGCTACCGTTTTGCTCAAGTCAGTCTTAAACCCATGATGTGGCACCTAGTTCAAATCACTTATCAGGCACTTACACATAGATTTAACTGCCTAACATTCAAATCTGAAAATTCTGGCCATTATTTTTAAATGGAGGGAAGTCTACACTAAGCTAATACTGAATGCTCTATTTTTACCAAATTTATTACACAAGTTAAACTGAGTAGATGTAAACCACTTCTGTTCCATCTCTTTACAGTGCAGACCACTTTTCAGACAGCTACTGAGTTTTTACTTGAATAAACAGAAGATTTTGTGGCCCAAATAAGCCTTGTGTGGTCTGAATACACTGCTTTGTGCAAATACATGTATCCTTGAGAAACTTGGATCATTATGTTCCTTTGCACAAATTCGGTCTGTAGTTACTGGGAGGTCTACAAATAAGGATGATTAAAGAGAGAAAGTTATTTGCTTTTAAAACTTAGAAATAATTTACTTTAAAATATGACAAAACACACCCTGTTCCCCAAAAAACACAGCTTAAAGAGAATACAGAACACTATAATTGGGGGAATACTGATAAATGTTAGCGCTTGTACAGTCAGAACATTGCGAAACCATGTTCCAGCTTTGAAGTGAAACGTACTTGTCTAGATGTACCGTACTCCTCAGGGCAGGGGGAGATAACCTCTTCAGAAACCTCATCTCTAACTACTGTTTATGCAAAGAAATTACACAGTATGTATGGGTATGGATGAAGTTATTCCAGTGTTTTGGTGTTATCTCAATTTGGCGTTATCTCAAGAGGGCTGCAATAAACTTAAAATCAAGTGTGCAATTATTTTAGTTTCTCCAGCCCAGGCCTAACCAGAGTGAAACAAATTTTGGAAAAAAAAAAAAGTTTTGTTCCATAATTGAGAAGGGACATGGGTAACCAAGTGTCTTAACCTATCTGCACATTTAATTAAAGTGCAAATTATTTCTTCCTACATATACTTCTCAGAAGCCCACCAACTCCAGTGTCTTAAGCTCAACCACATTGAGTTAAAATACTGAAACAACATTTAGCAAATTAAATAGAATTCACACTTCACAGCACTAAAGAAAAGAATGGTACCTTTCTGGAAAAAAAAAATTAGTGATACAAATCTAAGGAAAGTAACAGCAATTTATGCTATGACATGAGTCATTTGCATAAAACTTGGGTTTTTTCACTTTCATACAAGAATAAATTTTAAAATTCAAAAGTAGAAAAAAATAGCAAACTCTGTAAACCGTTGCATTTTCTTTATGCAAACCATTTGTCTGTGTTGAGCCCATGTTAGTATAGCAAAATTAGTTAAGCAAGAAGTTTGACTGAAAGGGCATCTCAACGACTACATTAACTTAGAAGCAATATAGGATCTTCTAGCTCATAGAAAGGAATTGAACTAGACTGGCTTTCTCCGGAGTCCGAGTCGTAAGGAGCATCGGGCAGCTCCATAAAACCATACGCTAGCTGTTCATCCTCTGTATCCGATCGGACGTAGCAGGAGGTGTTGGAATACTCCTCATCCTCTATACTGTTGAAATCCTGTGGGATGTACAACATTCCTGGGTAGTTCCTGCTAACTAAGTCACTCGTTGTTTGCAGGGAGGTTTTCCTAAACGCCATCAGGTGCATGTGAGAGAACTTGGAATACTTGAAGCGTTTAAACCCCAAGGATTCTATGGCAATTTTCCAGCTTTTCATCATCATAGCCCGTCGATTCTGATGAGATGAATCAGGAGTTATTACAAGCAATAAACCATTTAATACGAGAAGTTCGTGTGCCTTTTTGCAGCATATCCATCGCTGATAAGGTGATGGAAAGTAAGAAAGGAGGAGTGAGAAGACAACCACATGGAACAGTTCTCCAGGTAGAGAATCAATGGGATTTTTCAGTTGCTTAAGAAAGGCATCTATGGCATCCTGTGCCAGTTGGAGAGGTTGCTGAATTTGAAGATTCAGGAAGTCACATTTGTATACGCTCTGGTGGGAGTAAGAAAAACAGAAAACCAAACAAACATCAAGGTCAGTTGAAAGAGCGAATACAACCCAAGCCCACAGAAAATCAATGATAACCTCTCCAGAACAAAAAGTACTACTTTAAATGCCTACAGAACGTGCAGTGAATGACAGACACTAAACTGGAAATTGAACGTGAAAGCAGAGACAAAACATTCTGTGGAGCACATCTGAAAGGTGGAGTTACATCTGTTGCATTTTCAGGACAAGAAAATATTTACATATTTATATAAAGCAATATTCAGAAGAGACATCATGAGAACACTATTGTGAAGGCATTCATAAAGCAACTGATGTGCACAATTAGTTCCAAGTAGCAAAAAAAAATGTTATTTCTATTTATATAATACCCCATTCTCCTCCGAGAGTACGACGCAGTTGATTAGAAAAAGTAATAAATGATAAATAAAATCTGTGATTTATTTTTCAGTAGCTTTAATCTTGGCCTCCAATATTCAAAGAAAAAAAAATCAAGAAAGAAACTTGCATTATGTGGCTATAATCAAGAAATTTTAATCGCTGCTATTATACCTGCAGGGCTATATTCTGCTTCCTTGTAATGTTTAGAACAGGAAATTAACAGTAGCAATTTCATGATATTCTCAATTTTTAACAGAAAGAAGTGCTTTGAACAGTAATTATTTGGAGTAACAAACTAACTTAGAAACAAGACTTAAAAAGTTAGAGGTTATACATACACAGTTAAAAAACCAATTTAGACTGCAAGTATTTCTCAGTAGTAGAAAAATACTCATAAAACAGTTACACAGAAATCAAGTATTTCAGGACTAAAGTATGTTTTGAGTGGAATCAGAACTCTGCAGGCAATTTTAGGACAAAAGTGCTGCTAAACTGGAGATTGCTACTAAACTCTAGATACACAAGTCTTGAACTGCTGATAAAATCCTTCTAGGCACTGAATCAGCAAGCAGCCGTATTTCAGTGCATCCACTGACATTTAAAAATGCAATTCTACTTTTCATTCCAGAACCCTTCCAGCCTCTGTTTTTTTTTGATTCAGATGATACTTTTTCCAATACAACCCCTGCTGCATTTTTTTTTCTTTATTGTAGACAAAATTAAACTCCTCTATGAAAACACTGCTGCTACTTTTGCTCTGGAATATTTGTGTTATAAGCAGAATGACTGAAGGAATGGTGAACAAAAACCACTGGGTCAAGAAACCTGTTCTGCTTACCTCAGTCTCAGCTTCTCTCCTCCTAGTTTCTTACACTGCATGTTTCCCTCAGCATACCTTACACCAAGAGGCTGAAAATGATGAGTAAACAATGCCTAGCTAAAGAGAATACTAATCTTTTCTTGGTGCAGTTTACCCTGCCCCACCTCAAAACACAAAACATTTTAATGGAAACATATTTTCACATTCCTACCTCTACAGTTTACATTCTATGTGGAACATATTCTAAACAATTTGAAGACATTAATTTTATAACTAACAATCCACTTTCCTATTTTCTCCACAATTATGTCCTCCTTATTTGTCAAGTTAGCTGAAGTGTTTTACTCAACTACTTGGTCTATATCCAAAGCATTCCTGTACATAGAAAGTGGATTAATCAATTTTTATTAATTATTTAACCCTCTATTCAAAATTATTCAAGAAACCGACTTCCCCAGAAGCTTCTATATTTCAATGTGTTTTGAAAAGTAATTGGGTATCTTACCTGAAAGATCTGCTAAATCAGAAGATTTTACAAGTTTTTCTATTTTGAGCTTCTACCACTAAGTTACCAGATCAATTCTTCAGGTCAGAAGATGGCATTAACTACCATAAGAACCCTCTGGCTGTTGTTCTGAAATCTTAAATCAGTCCAGGCAACTGCTGGCCTAATGATAAATTTATTCAGGAGGTTATGGTGCTGATGCAGCACAATGTAGAGTCATCATGAATACATCAGGGCTTATTAGTTCTGTTTTGGAGGTGGGCTGGAGCTTATTCCAGCAGACACGTTTGAGTGCAAAAGCTGTACTCCAGGTCACTCCAAGAATGCTCACTACCTAGGTTTCAAGGTGCCCTGAACACACCAAAGTATCCGAAAGAATGGAAGAGAAGCTGGTGAGCCTGAGACAGGCCTCACTAACTATGCTGGTCTGTACAGCAGCACTCTGGGGATTTCCTATCATCAAGCTATAGTGCTATGTCAGATGACAAGAAATCAATTATCTTATCATTCCTTTGTACTGGGAGTGAACCTGAAGAACTGGTTAGTACACAGAAATTGCAGCTATCTGACTACTCCCTCTCATGTTGTCTGGTCTGGATTACTCACATTCCTCCATTACATCCACAGAACATTTATGGCACTCTTCCAATAATGGCTTTTAAAAAGTGTTTCTCAGACTCAAGATTTTTTCAGTAATCTCTTTCATCATCTCTAAGCACAATCACAAAAATAGAAGTTATGTGTTAGGGGATTAAATTAGAGGACATTACTTTCAAATTAACTGTATTATTGTCCTCATACACTACTCACTTCTCCACTTCTAGAGAAAGTTGCCTTAGGCCACTGATTTTAATAGAGCTTAATTTTATACTGCAAGGTGTCAATGTGTGTGTGGTCAAAGGTTTTTCTGTTTTCTGTCAGAAATGCATTTCTTTCTCAATCTTATAATTTTCATTCTACTTCACATTTATCAACCAAGCAAAATGACAATTAGGGCTGACAGAAGTTGGGTCAAAAGCAAAAGACAGAAAGAATATATAATTACACAGAATTAATGCATTTGAGAATCTTACTACCTAGAGAAGATGAAGCAATATATCCCAAAAGTGCTGATAAATTTGTTCTCAGGATTGCTGATGATATTTGGTAACATTTGTAGCAATAAACCAAAGAGGCCCCTTACAGTGGGCTTATGGCTCATAAAACTCCCCAGAAAAACTCCCCAAATACTGTCACTGATCATTTCCTTCTGATAGCAAATTTTCCAACTTAATGATTCACAGTCGAATAATAAAGGTATAACTCTTCAAAAAACCCCAGATTTCTAAACCAAAACACAACTACAGTTTAAAGCCTGTTCATAGCAAAGGATGTAGTAAGGAGGTACAGGTATTTCGGATACATACTTAAGTATTAAAAACATTTTTATAGGCATTTTTAAGCATTTAAAATATCTAAGAATCAAATTTATATTAATTTTAGCAAACATTACCTACCTCAACAGCTGGAACAATATCTATGCCAACTGTCAGAAATTCTTCAAACTTCAGAAATGGATTAAAGCAGCTACCAACGTCAAGTAATCTGATCTTCCCCAAGGAGTGGAGCAATCTAAGAAACAGCAAGGACTCAGTTTTATCAAATGTTATTTTTAAAGCTATATTCTGAATTATGATTTCAGATAACGATTGTAATAAAATTTCTCACAGAACGCCACAGTAGCAACTCATAGAAGTGAATGCCTTGAGCTACTGAGACACCTAAAGAACCAAACTCCATCAGTGAAAGAGATGGTCCTTAAGTGGAAGAGTTTATGTTCAGAGCAGCTGTACTACTATTAACTTAACTATTAATTCATTAATAGAAGCTAAAAAAGGCAAAATTGCAGCTTTCACAGGGAATTCACAACGAGGAGAATGATACAACTTTCCAGCATGCAAATGTTGCCTTTTGCTTCCAGTTTCTGTAGTCAATTCCAACTGGCATCTCCAAAATACTGTAATTTTTATGGGAAAGACTGAGCCCTACAGAGACAGATAACCACAAAAACTTTCAGAAACAGATCTGCAGGGCCAACAGAGTCCAACAAAGCCATGGTTGTACTCATAGCAACAGCAAAGCACTAAGAAATGCTGCAGAAAAAAAAATATATTTAAACAGTAATAAAGACATCTGTGATCCTCCTAAAATCTCAGTGATTACCACAGAAAGAATGTTGGAGAAGCAAGAAAAGATTCTTGTTGCATACAGCAGAATAATGATAATAATAATGCTATGTTTAAGGACTTGTCTTCTACGTGTTATAGAAGATATCCAGGGAATACTTCTGTCAAAATGCCAGCACAACCAAGGCAAATAGCACAACAGTTATCTTTAAGTTAAAACCACACACATTAAAAGGCCACCACACTGTAAGTCAATACTGAGATTTCCAAATGAAGATGATAGCAACAATTTTCCCCAGCCAGTCACAGTATAATCTGTCCAACAGGAATTTGAATACTGCAGAGGGACCATTCAGATCCTAGAAGCCATAAATTATGAACATGGTATGAAGTCAAGTAGGGTCTTTTTCCCTAGTATAAGATTTCTCAGGTGAGCACATCTCCTTGTCTAGCAAATGGAGACACTAACAGCAGGTTCTCAAACACAAAAACGTATGTCTGTATGTACACTCACATTCTACAGCAGAGTCCAGTGGTAACAACAAAGGAATAGAAGACATACGGGACCACAGGAAACACAAGAGGGAATGTGACTTTATGGTACAGAGAAAACTTCCCATAAGGAAGGGTGAAAGCCTCTAAATAGATGTTAAGATCTCTAGTGTTCAATTAAATACTTGTACAGATTAAAATTAAGCAGCACAATCCAGAACCCTTTAAGAGCTCAATTCACCTATGGTAGAGTGAAAAGTCACTGTGATATATTCTGCCTGCCTCTTAGAAAACCTGCATTCTTGGCTGCAGCATTATTTTGATTGGGTGAAGGGTGACACAACTTCAGATTACTACAGCATTAGGGCACACTTCTGGAAAGCTACAATGTCAAAGTCAATGCAAATGTACTTTGAAACACTGAAGTAGCAGAGATTCACTTGTGTCTTGATTTCTTGTTGCTTGTCAGGTTTTGCTGCCTCTCAGAACACAGTGCAATGCATTACTGTGTGGCAGTTCTCACGCTGCCAGTTATAGGTAGGAACAGGACCCTAGTTAGGTGCTTGAAACCATTTTAAAGTTCTTGAGAAGCACTTAGATTCAGTCACTGAACATAGAGAAAGCACAGACCTCAGATTCCGATGGTCTGAATACCACTGGTTTGGATACCTACATTTTCAGCACTGTAACTCTTAAATCAGATTCCTCAGCAAGAATGTAACTGTAATTTTGGTGTCAATCACTGATCCAGTGAGCCAATGACTCTGTTAGAACTGCAGTCTTGCTGAATTCATTGATAATCACCCTTCAACGCTGTTTCCTAATGATTTTCAGTCAAGGCAACATTAAAACCAAGGGAATTACTTTGTCACTGTATGTAATCTTCAAGCACATCTTCAATCCAGAGTTCTCCAATGCATCAGTGTACAGGTAGAAAACCAAAACGAATAAAGATGAGGAAGTAGTAAAGTGTACATAACCAGGGGAAGGAGTGCATTTTAAATAGATCCTATGCTTATACATCAAGAACTTTATTAAATGCACTGCAGCTTTTCATTATCAGCCCCCTTAAAATTGCACCTATTATTCAACTAGGTGTTATACGGGTAAGTGACATTTTCTCTTGGAAGTAGACAGAAATAAAGTACGGTTATATGACCCTAAGGGAAAGTCACTTTATCTCTGAAATTAATCACTTCAAGTGCCCATCTTCCAGTTTACAGTTTTCAATTACTGTATTATTTATCAAGGATGGGAGTGGAACAGAATTCAGAAGCCTTATGCTGCTGTCAGAAGAGCAGAACAAAGCTATACATCTGTTTGAGTGGCAACGCTGGCATGCCTCAAATCTTTTGTAACATTCACACATAAAGATATCCAATGGGAAGATCTAGCCTGCTGAGTTATACATGAAAGAAGGAATCATTAAGTTGTACCTTAAGAGACAGTTGAACTAACACCTGAGAGGAATCCATACCAAAAAGGTTTTGATTTTTAACATTAAGAATGAAAAGCAGTACTGCTTAATTTGCCAGAAAAAGAAGTATTCCAAAAGAGAACAAAGAGGGGAATTAAGTTATTCAAGGGAAGAGTTGTTGAACAGTAGATAACAGCCGCTTTTATCTTTCAAGACTTTGATGCCCAGCTTCACAACAGGCACAGCTGTAAAGGCGAAAACATAAGAACTCAATCTGGAATGCTGTGGACAATACATTACTTATATATGGGAAGAACAAAATCATTGCCTTTACACTTACAAGAGTAGATAAAAAGTTCACAGGCTTAGCCACACCTACAGACAACCCCACAACTCTTATTTGTAGCATTACATAACCATAATAGAATGTCAGTATTTGAACAACTGTGTGTGTATACAGGGAGGCTCCCTCACACCCCTTGTACCAAGACCTCACCAAGATTCCAAGACATAAATAAATGATTAGTGTAGACATGGTAGAGACACAATGCAGGAGGAAAGTACGCTTTGTGTAATACACAATCCATTCTAATTCTGATAAACTCTGTGATTTCTTCTATAAGACTCAGAGCAAGAAACTGAATTTTGATTTCTCTAGGCAGTAATGTAGAACAGCTATGTCTTGTTGCTTTAAGGTCTGTATAGCTACTAAAAACCTTATCCTCATTTGTTGCTTACTCAGGTAAATATTAGGAATCTTGTGTTTTCTAGGTCTGTCTTTACAGATGTATGTATTTTTAATGTTTTGAGAATGAAGGTAAAAATAATCATCACTCACTATGTTAACAAATCCTTCTATGCACAATAGTCAGAACAAAAGGTAAGGCTACAGACTACTGGCAGCAAGAAGAAACTCATGTGAAGTTAGCTCTGCAATGGCCATTATAAACTATGTACAAAGTATGAAGATAGAGCACATGCAAAGACAGAGCTAATGCTTTACCATGAAAAGGCCTTCCACCAGAATAAAAATTGACTTTAAGTACTGTATGATCATCAAATTATTGATTTGAACAAGCAAGTACCAACAACCCACTATTTATAGTAAAGTTCCAATTATGTGTTTTAACTAACAGCATTATCAAGATGATATAAGGTACTAATATCGCATCAGCCTTTTGGTCAGAGTGCCTCACAGTTCTCATTAAGAGCAGGTATTAATTTTGAGGTGGATTTAACAAAATGAGCTATAAAGAGGAGACCGTGACGGAAGCCAGCTTATGAGAAGGCCCTACCTTCATTTTGGTAGCATCTGTTTTGTCTTGTCATAATAGAACAACAGTAGGGAAAGTGTTTTCATTTTGCATGTAACTATTCAAATACATACAAATTTGCAAGTTACTCTAAAAACATGAGAAACTATAGAAGATACTAGATCATAAGGACAGATGCATCTGATAATAGTATTAGTAACATGCTGCTGTAGCTTTGTGTGGCTGGGTTCTGGTGGAGAAGGGGGAGCTGCAGGAAGCAGGTAGAACCTCTCTGCAGACCCGACAGAGCAAACACCAGCCGGCTCAAGGCCGGAGTTGTTGCTGACCAAGGCCGAGCCCATCAGCAACGGTCACAGCGCCTCTGAGAATCACATTTAGGAGAAAAAAACCTGCAAGCAGCTGCTTTTTGCCACCAGAGAAAGGAGTGAGAAGATGTAATAAACTGTGCAGACACCAAGGTCAGTGAAGAAGGGGGGTGGGAGGGTGAGGCGCTCCAGGTGCCAGAGGGAGAGATTCCCCTCCAGCCTGTAGAGAAGACCATGGTGGAGCAGGCTGTCCCCCTGCAGCCCATGGATAATGATGGCCATCAGAGATCCCATCTACAGGCCATGAAAGCAGAGACACCTAAAGGACACTGTGACCCTGTGGGAAGCCCATGTTGGAGCAACCTCCTGGCAGTGAAACCTGCAGCCCATGGAGAGACTGACCCACGCTGGAGCAGGTTTGCTGGGGGACTTCTGACTCTGTGGGGGACTCTGGTTTCACTGTGTGTGTAGTGTAATGAAACAGAGTTTTCTTTCCTTTTTTCTGTGTTGAGTCTGTTTTGCCCATGACGCTGATTGTGGAATGATCTCTCCCTATCCTTATCTTGACTCCTAAGCCTCTCAATATATATTTTCTCCCTTGTCCAGCTGAAAAGGGGAGTGATGGAGCAGCTTTGGTGGACATCTGGTCTCCAGCCAGGGCCAAACCACCACACATGCTCATTCCTTTCCTAACTAATACTATATCTAATTTCAAGTGCTACAGCACAGAGAAAAATCTCTTCATAGGACAGGACAAAATACTTACTGCAGACAGTTGTAAGAATTGGTCTACAAAGAATATGAAACAAGTTGGAAGTGTAAGATTTAATAATAACATGCTTATGCATTCATTATTCCACTATACTTGCAAAATATTAAATTTTTTCCAACATACATGGAATAGCCACAAGTGTGACCAATGTTATTTAGGAAAAAAGGAGGATTGGACTGTAACTGAAATAAAGCTAATTCTGAATGCCAGAAACACAATTCTTACTTGAGTGAAGGTCAAAAACAAAATTAAAACTGTTATTAAGAAAATACCTTAAGGATACTACAACTTCTGTAGAGCCAGTCATCAGAACGCTACCACATTTAAAATTGTTACAATTCAAAATTGCTTTTGAAGTGTATAATTGGAATGAAGAGTTTCTCTGCAATTATTTATGAAAAGAAAATTTTAAGTACTCTGATATTTACATTTGGCACTTAGTACTTACATAAGCAATTGACTTTTCAACAATGCTGAACAGCCATTAGATTCTAACTTAATTAACATCTCCCTTATTTCACCTCAAGGTTTAATATAAATTGCATCGCACGCCAATGACATACAAAAGTGAAATTGCTCTAATACTTAAATGAAGATGACTCAGTTGTCATTCTCAAGCAATTTTTGTATGGCATACACCAAAATATAATACAATGTAAATATTTCTTGAAAGATTAATATATATTCACACGAAAATGCCCCTTCTTAACTATTAAAAAATACATCAGACTGATCTCATATGTCATGGGGAGAAAATGTCCAGGTTACATCTTATCACATGCAGAAGGGAAAAAAAGGTCTGAAAAACAAGTAAAACTTACTCTTCTGTTATAGCTTCATGATTTGTCAAGCCAAAGTTTGGCAAGGGATCTTCAATCTTGGGAGCATGGGGAACATTTAAAGCTGGAGTGGTCTTGGAAGCAAGAAGTGCTCTTTTCTCATCTTTTTCAAGTGCTTTTCTTTTCCCACCGTTCTGAAAATATTCTCGGCAGACACTGAAAAGACAGAAAGAAAAATTCCCCAGAAAAACAGAATGCATTTTTTGGTCACTACTATAGATTAGACAGAGGTTTAAGAGATACAAGAGCTGTGAGCTTTTAAACAAATCTGGGTTTTACCGCAACTTCAGCACATCAGCTTTAGGAGAGATGGGATACACCCAAAGACAAAAATTAGGCCCTATGTCACAGCTGAGTAAACAGATTCAAAACAGTTTAATCTGGATAGACTTCTAAGAGCAAGACAACTGAAGTCTTGTCAGAAGATCACCAGAGAGTAAACCTGAGATGTGACCTGAACATCTCAGTTCTTCACTGTGGTGCAAAGAGTTATTAACCATTTCCCCATAAATGCAGAGGCTTTTGAAACATCTGTGTCTTGAAAGACACATAACATGGGGAAAAAGAAACATAATCCAGGTTTATGGGTTAATTTACACACACCAGTTGATAATTTTAAGTGAGTTTGCCTGGGGTGTTTTTTGTTTTTAAGTAACCTATCTGCAGTAACTGGATTATTGTGGAAGACTTATTTTAGCTTTCAATTTTTCCAATACTTAATTATTTTGCTAACAGGAACCAGAAAAAAAAAAGTCTAGTCATACCTGAACAGGAATGTTAAACAGTTTAAAGGAATGAATATTATCAAAAAGTTAAATTGCACCTGCATACTTCAACCAGTAGTCAGCATTAGTGTATGAGAAGCAAGCATTATGTTCAAGACTAAGTGAATTTTGTCCACAAAACAGAACTAGAATTGGAAACAATTTGTTGCTGTGAAATTAAAAAGCCTGACTCACCCTGCACAAAGCAGTATTTTTAATTAGATGCGCCAGCCAAGTATTTGCATGGAAAGTTTAACAAAAATAGTACTTGTTTGAATGATGTTTTCATAACAACCCATTTTTATGGTGCTTTCTTGAAACTCACTCAATTTTCCTCTAACAAAGCTGCAGAGGTTTGAAAGAAACATTCCAGAAAACATAAATTTAAGTTTAGTTTAATAACACCTTACACAAACCAGGATCAAGACAACAAACCACCACAGTATTTCACATCAGAGATCCAGGAAAGGATGTGTTTGTATAATGATGCATTTAAATCACAAATAGAGACAAGGGACTGGAATACATGGGCCTTATCTAATGGCTGGTAATATTATAGGCACCACATATATCTGGCCTCTCCACCATATAAGATGTGAAGGGAAAAAACGTAGTCACTGGAGTTTCTTAAAGGGAAACACAGACAATTAAACAGGTGAGGACAGGAGTTGCTTTACTCCAAGCTGGTAGAAACTTATCACCTTGAATCAGTAAATGCATTTACTGTAAGACACTGTATCCAGGTTACTAATTCTTGCTGTGAGGGAGGAAAAGAAAAAGTAGGTTTCCTGGACACATTTCTGTGCTGACATACTTACCGGACCTCAGGATCAAAACTGACTTGTGTCTAACAAACTCAAAGAATGGGCAAGTCTTGTTTACTCAAGCAGGCCCATGGCACTCTTGCACTAAACATAGAAAGTCTAAACTGCAGGCTGTAACCCGAGAGCAAGAAAAACGGCTATATGAGAGAGAGACTTGGTAAATGTATTTATAATCAAGAAGGTAGAATTCCTCAATAACCAATGCTATTTTCAGAACAAAGAAAAGCTAGGTGGGATAAAGAAATAAAATCCATGCCCTAACAGTGTGGGGTCAGATCGCAGACAGAAGCACAAATAACAGTCCAGGCTGCAACACTCCCAGACAGAACAATGCATACTCGGCATTGGTGAGGCCGCACCTCGAGTGCTGTGTCCAGTTCTGGGCTCCTCACCGTAAGAAGGACATGGAGGTCCTGGAGCGAGTCCAGAGAAGGGCAACCAGGCTGGTGAAGGGGCTGGAGGGCAAATCCTATGAGGAGCGGCTGAGGGAGCTGGGGCTGTTTAGCCCGGAGAAGAGGAGGCTGAGGGGAGACCTTATCACCGCCTACAATTACCTGAAGGGAGGTTATAGAGAGATAGGTGATGGTCTCTTCAGCCAGGTGACAGGTGATAGGACAAGGGGGAATGGCATGAAGCTGTGCCAGGGCAGGTTTAGATTGGATGTTAGGAAAAAAATTTTTATTGAAACATTTGTTGAGGCCTGGAACAGGCTGCCCAGGGAGGTGGTTGAGTCACCTTCCCTGGATATCTTTAAAAAAAAAAAAAAGGTAGATGAGGTACTTAAGGATATAGTTTAGCTTAGGACAGGAACCGTTGGATTTAAAGGTTGGATCTTAAAGGTCTTTTCCAACCTTGTGATTCTGTGAACAGAGTGTGAAACCATACCAACTCCATCCCTTAGAGACTGGAAAGACAACACTTCTAAAATCGACAAAGCAGAAGGAGCCAGTCATTTCACTTATGAGAGAGATTAAGAACATGAGCAAACAAAAGAGAAGCCTAGAAACACACTGGAGTTACTTCTGGTATGCCAATAAAAGTTGTATTTTCACTATATTGTATTATTTGTTTATAAGCATATGGTTGACTTAGAGCTATTTAGTTCTGTCATCCAGTCAAAGAAATGAAACTCAGAAAAAAATAAAGATCTTTTTCCTCACCACTTACCAGCTACCTTACTACTTTGTTAACATCTTGCAGTCTTTTTTATTTGTAGGTCTTTTTTTTTCCTCCAGAATCAATGACAGTTGAAATAGTGCTGCACTGTCATTGATGCTGACATCACAGTCAGAATACAGCAAAAAGTTCACAACCTTGGGAGAACATATTGCTTTTTTCAACTAATGATGTTATGAACCTTTTTTAACTCATCAGAAGCTGGTTGATGCCCAGCATGACACTGAGCTGTTGCACAGGTGAACCACATATAGGTAAAGGGCAGTATATAAGCTCCTCTCATCCCTGAGAAGCCTTTTCTTCCTCATTCTTGGTATTGGTGCAAATCAGCATTTTTTTACTCCATCCTCCTACCTGTCTATCATGTCAACTGAGTTCCTCATAAGCCTATATTCCTCTTAACTGACCTTCCATGTCAGCACATAAGCCACTACCAACGTAAATCATGAGGAGAAGCATCTTCTACTCCTGGGTTTATCACCCAGGGGCCAGAGCCAAGAGAAGGCACAAGATGGGGTAAAATTCTCCATGTTCAGATCCCAGCCTCCATACCTGTGCAGTACCATAAGGAAGCCAACACTCACTCCACACCCCACCCCCAAATACAGCCATCCAAACAGAAAACAACCCAGGCAACACTGCACTTCATAAGCACTGAGGGTTATCACCATTTTACACCTTTCTGAAGTTACAATAATCCTAGCAGGACTATGCTGCCCTTTTGGCTCCTGTGGCCTCAGAAGAGCTGTCTACCTACTCCTCTCACAGGACCGGACCTCATACCTACCATGGGGTAAGGGCACGTGGGCAGTCACTGCGCAGTAGCTAACCACAGGTAACACACTCAGTAGTTTATTCCATGGTAACCTGGTAATGCAGCCGTATGCTTAACTTCACAGCCATTAAAAGCCATTATGGATCATACTGTTGTTCTGAATATGCAGCAATACATAGGATTCTACATTTAACAACTCTCTCAAGTAAAAAGCAGTACATCCCTTAATTATCTACAGAGAAAAATAAAATTAAGGAATCTATTTTATAATTCTGAGAACTGACATGGCTCCATTTTTAACTGACATTGAAGCTTTCAGTCTTTGATGGTACAACATTAGCTCTACAATTAACATATTTGCTGGTGAAGAGTTGTGCAATGTAAATGCTATGTGAGCTGACACTTGCTACAGCTTACACAAACTGCAAAATAAACATTTTTAGCCCAAATAGTTTGTTTGCTTGCAGAGAGACAGGTGAACTGTTTAGTGCATGTCTTTAACTTTTAAAAATTTAAAATAACAACAACATAAAAAATCATCTAGGTGAAACTTGTTTTCCGTACTTCAAATCTCAAATGGTAACCAACCTGTTCAAGTTGATCCCCCTGCTCTATTATTTGGGCTGGACACATACAGGAAGTTTCAGTAAAAGCCAGTATGAATACACATTAATTTGTGAAGACTATCCAGCAATGAAAGAGAAGCTTTTTTTTCAAATACAGTGACCAAAACCAATGGGTTCAATAATTTATTTTTTTAAAAATAAGGAAGGGGGGATTTGCCAAAGAACTGCCTACGAAATTTAAAAGCCATGAACAACCAGCAGTTAGTTCTCAGTAAGTAATAACAACTAACTAAATGAAAGCTGGTATGATCAGGTTTTATCGTGGCAAAAAAGCAGTTTCTGATAGCTATTATCAATACTCAATTGTTTCAAGTACCCAGATTTACAGGCTAAGAACTGACACAGTCCCATCTCTTTCCTTCGGCTTTATAATGAGGAAAAGGTGAGCTTGACTTACGTTCCTTACAATATTTACTAACCAAAACCAAATATTGAAGATGACATTCAGTGAGGGTACAGAAGAATAACATACTTCCCTTCAGAGGTGCAAACATTTCCCCTCTCCTCCTACTCACTGCAGAATAAGTTTATTAATGTCAACTGACAGAACTGCTAGCCTGAAAAAAAGTGTGAGCTCTTCTACAGGTTTAACCTACCCACCTTCAAACATCCAGAGAGAAACAATCAAGGAAGGGAGAATTCCCAACTTCCATTTTACACTTTAATCATACCTAGAAGAGCAGAAAAGCTTTCTCTGGGCCAGAAAATATTTTGCTGTTGTCATGTGCACCCAGTTTTAGGTTACAGAAATTCAGCCTCAGTCAGAGTATTAGGTTTCTTAATCTAAAGTATTAGATTTATTAGTGTAACTGTATTTTGTTAAACTTCAATTTGAGAAACTTGTAGACAATACATTTTTCCATTTTATTTTTCATACTTGGTCTCAGTTCTAGTGTTTTGAGACATCTTCCTTTTAAGAAACACAATTAAGTCAGATGCTTCTCTGGTGTCTCCTCCACCCTTCACCCCAAGCCAGCTTCTGGAGGCAATATCCTTCACTATGGGAAGATTCCAAGAACTTGAAGAAAGCCAGCAGTTATCATATGATCTCTGCTCCAACTAGCTCCAGTGTTCAAACAGCTATAAGTTTTGTCAAAACATATTATCATACAAACATGAACAATGAACATTAAGTCTTTTTTCTATTTTAAATGGCTTCTCTCCTCTTGTTTACACCACCTCCCTCTTAACTGCATTCTCCTGAAAGTGAGTGGCTCAAGTAACTGCAGAATAACTGCATTCATCAAGAAAAGCTACTACAAAACAGTGTTGAAAGGACTTCAAACATTCATTCAACCTTCCAGACGCAAAGAGCATCAGCTTTCCAGTTCTAGCAGAGACCTGTTATTCTCAAAGATCCTGTAAGAGACCCCTTACCCTTTGACTAGACAGCTCCAGCCAGTTTCTAGAGAAAAAACCCAAACCCACAAGGCTTTTGTTGGAGGGGAAAAAACCAAAAATTAAAAAAAAAATAATTTCTTTATCTTTCTTGGAGTTGAGCTGCTGTTTGTTATTTTTATAAATGCAGTGACCAAGGTGATGGTTTGGCTAAGAGCAATGCTAAATAAAGTCAGAGGAATACTTTACATATCTGGTGCACAATCAGATTAACGCACTGCAGTATAATATTTGCCTTTATTGCAAAAGCATCCCATGACTGTTTCATATTCAGCTTGTGGCCTGCTACAGAATCCAAATGCTTTTCTAAAAGACTGACAGAACCAATTACTCCCTGGCCTGTTATTTGTATAGTTGATAATATTTGGTCTAGTTAACAACACTGTTAATTTTAATCCTGCTTTCAGAGTGACAATTCTTTTCTGGCTTATCTCATTTGAAAATTTAATAAATAGATTTTATTCTAGCAGATTGCTAATGAAAATATTGATTAGTAATGAATTCAGGGACAGACACTGATAGAGTCCTTCTCAGTAAATCACATTTTTTAAGATAAGCTTTTAATCTGTTCTCTGCAAGTTTTTCCAAACAGTTCTGAGCTCACCTGACAGTAAGTTCATCAAGTCCATATTTCTTTAGCTTGCTCATGAAAGTCAGAAGACTTTAAAAAAATAAAAACCAAACAAAAAAACACATGCATGGCTAAATAGTGCTTTGTCATAATAGCTATTTTTAGTTAGAAGTGCAGATTTTGGTTTTAGTTATTTAAAAAATAGCCAAGTCAACACAAGTCTTAACACTGATGCAAAAGCAACAGAAAAAAGCAAAGCTGCTGGTCTAGCTTGCTTTGTTCTAACTAGAACCAGAACAGGCTGGTATTCATTGTCCCTACAAAGGTTCACCAGCCTACCTATGCCAGCAAAAATTAAGTTAGGAAAATTAATCAGGGTAAACATGACCTTAACCCATTTTGGTTTAAGTTTCGTGTTCTAATATAAATGAAAGAAAACCAGAAATATTAGTTCCAAATACCATTTGCTACTTAATTCAGTTTTCTAAAAAGAACATAAGGGAAAGACAGTTGAGTGTTGCAGGCTTTTTACAAAACCACTCTGGATCATTAACCTGCAACTGGCAAGGATGAAGGTTTAATTCCTCTTTCCTTCCTCAGCTAACGTTGCCTAATGTTGCACTGAAACAATAAAGAAGATTGGGCCAATATGATGCAGCATAGTCTATCAGGTACTGCTTTCCATCTTTGACAGTTTCTAAAGTCTGAACATGTGCTTGTTTAAATCAAGAACTAATGAAGTAAAATAGTAAGAGTTAGGTCATCTGGTTTAAGAATTATCATCAGAATAAGCAGGTAGGAAGACTTTCAAAAGGGGAACCTGGAAGAAAATTTTTATTCTCAATCCTGAGATACACTCATGACTTCTCTAGTGGTTATTCTGCATTCTCTGGTTTCCTTTATCTGGTGCCTGTTTATAAGAGAATACAAGAAAAAAATGAAGAAAAAGATTAACAACTTTTTTTTTTTTTAACTAGTGGCAAAAACACTTCTCAGTTTCAGATCTGGGAAAATATATTTCTTCAAAGAAAAACAAAATAGCTAAGGCTACCCTTTCCTCAGCAGGAATACACTAGTGGTATTTTCAGCATTCCATTCTCAAATTAAACTTTATCTCATACCTCAGCTACGTTCCTGCTGTCATGGTGACAGAGTTAAAGCCTTGACCAAAAGCTTTCAGTGAAGTCTCATGCAAGTCAAGGTCTTTGACATGCAATTATGCACCCAGACACAGGGAGGAGTAGCAACAATGGGATCTACCATCTGTCTAGCCTACCTCTTGACCTTTTGAGAAGGAACACAAAATTGCAGAAGACAGAGTCAATCTGATATGTTCTGATAGCTAGCCATTCAGGCCTCAGTTTAATCTGAGACACACAAAAGTGAAAAGTATCCCTCTTTATCTACTGATGTAAGGCTCCCAACCCCTTGGCTTTGCTAACTGAAAAGGTACGGGCTTTAATTAAAGCTTTGGACTGAGTGTCTCTCTTACCAGGTGGATTCTCTTCTTAACATGACGCCATGCTGCAAGGCCCAAACTGGACACTTACTTAAATGTTTACTTTGAAAATTTGTAGGAAGTACAAACAGAGCAAGTGATACACACATCAACACAGCTTCAATACACAGGTCATCAACAGTCCACAAGGAACATTATCCTGTCCTACAGGGTAACAAACAAACTTGCCACAAGCTAAGGGAGTACGGAATTACTTTAAAGTACTAAGTGCACACAGGTCTATCGAAAATGCTTTCAGATAGAAGTTGACAATCAAATTGTAATTAAAAAAAACCCCAAGCAGTGTTCCTGGATCCAGTACAGTTAGTATTTTCACAGATGACCTGAACATTGGGAACAGTCCTCCTCTTAACTGCTCTGCAAACTATGCCAAGCTGGGGTGGGGGGAATATACTGCAAGAAATCATAGCACCAGTTAGTTTGGAAAAGAGCTTTAAGATCATCAAGTCCAAACGATAACCTAGTACTGCCAAGCCCACCAATCAGAATTCTGTATGATTCAAGAGAATATAATTTAATAAAAAGTACAAATTTCACTGCTTATGTAGAAGTAACAAATGGTAAAAATACAAGTAAACAACTAGCAACTAAGGAAGCCTGTTTAAAAACGAAAAAAAAAAAAAAAAAAAAAGGGCAGCTTAGGATCACAAGTGAGCATAAATCAATGCCACATCAATAAAAAAGCTCCACTAACAATACCCCCAGAAAACCCACCAAACAAGGTCAACAGCATAACAAGAGTTTACTACAATCTCAATAACATTTCTTCATTTTATTTAGCCCTGACAAGGCCAGGGAAATACTTTGTCTGGTTTTTGGGCTTTGTTCCATCCAACTGATTCACCTCTCTTATAAGTGGGATAAGGATATGTGAAACATGTCCTGAAAAGGGTCTGCAGAGAAACACTAGCTAGCTTTTGGGCTTTCAACCTTTTATGATAAAAAACTGATACATAAAAGAAATTGTTTTAAAATATTTAACTCTGTTGTAGGGAAAAAGGAAATCAGTTTGTTACTACTCACTCCAATTTCCAGAAGCCACAGAAGAGCTTGAGCTGCCCCCAAGATGTACACTAGATCACAGAATCGTAGGGGTTGGAAGGGACCTCAAGAGATCATCGGGTCCAACCCCCCTGCCAAAGCAGGCTCCCTAACTCATATTGCACAAAGAGGTGTCCAGATGAGTCTTGAATATCTCCAGAGAAGGAGACTCCACAAGCTCCCTGGGCAGCCTGTCCCAGGGCTCTGTCACCCTCACTGTGAAAAAGTTCTTCCACATATTGGTGCAGAACTTCCTGTGCTCCAACTTGTGGCCGTTACCCCTTGTCCTGTCTCCACAGTCCATTGAAAAGGGGCTGGCCATTTCCCCTTGTGTCCCACATTGAGATATTTATAAACATTAATAAGGACGCCTCTTAACCGTCTTTTCTCAAGGGTGAACAGACTACCTGTTTCATAGCTGTTACCCATTCTTTTTTTAGTTTCTTTTGTTTGTTTGTTGGCTCAAAGGACCCATGTCCTAAATTTAAATTTAGCGAAACTGAACCTGCTTTTCCTTGCTGCCTTTTCCTCACCACACTGCAACACTCACCCACGGGACCTACAGACTGGTACATGACATTACTTTTCACCTGTCTGAAGTCATTCCCAAAGGACAAACCATCGCTCATTTCTCTTCCCACTTATATTCTAACTGTATTCTGTTTTATTCTGATGCCTTGGATGCCAACTGTATGCCAAAACCCTGAGTGACCAATGTTTTTCCTCTTTTAGGAGTTTGTTTTCCTCAAGGATTGAAATATTTTAGCTGAACTCACTTTATGACTTCACTGTCAAGACAGCCCAATAAAAAATAGATGACACAGGAATTCCTTATGACACAGGAATTTTAAAGTTTAAAATCCATTTAAAACAAGTTTCACAGCAGTTAAAGTCAAGATTAAGACTTGAAAATTAAGCATCAGAGATCAAACACTGTTATACACACAAATCAAAGCCCTGAAAATTAAACTTGAGCTACACTCACTGTATTTGTTCCGTTTAGGCTCAAACATATAGAAAATTACTTAACATATTTACTTGCAAGCAGCTTCAGTATTTGAGGAAAAAAAAAGATGTTTATTGAACATATTTTAAAACAAGGGCCACCTTCTAACAAAACACTTTGTAAGCTGTATTTCCTTAGTAAACTGGAACAGTAAGAAGGTACTTGTTTTAGGAAGCAATAAATCATTAGCACATTATAGAAGAAATCTTAACAAATGGAAATAAAAAGGACAAAAAACCCTTAAGCCTTGTATTACAAATAACTGTGAGCTGAAGTATGCAACTGCATCTTTCAAATACATTAAAATTTACCTGCAACACCATTCAATTCGGCCTTCCCCTTCACAAGTTTTTGCCCAGTGATTATCTGCAAGGTTTTTCATTGCCACAGCATATTCACAGAGAGTTTCCTCATCCTCACAGTGCTCACGCCAGATCTTATCAAAGTCTCCCACTAAACAAAACAACAACAAAAAAATTGCACATTAGATACAAAGCGTCTCATTATCTCCATGGCAAAATCCCCATCTTCCAATTAAAAGAAGTTACATAACGCACCATGGTATCACTTTACCTGCACATAACAAAAACAAGGTTCCCTTTCTCTAGTCAAACACAGAATTCCAGGTCTTGGAGTAGGAAGGGGCTATCAGGTAATTGAGAAGCTAGTAATATTCTCAGTATACTGATTTTATTTGGTTTGTTCTGTGAAATTCACATCCCTGGGAAGTTTTGGTTTCAGGTTTTTATGCATGAGCATTAACAGGACAAACATTGTAGAAATGCAAGAGACTGAAAGGTCTCCTAGTAGCATTCATGTTCATGGCAAATACTGTAGGTGATAATACATGCAAAAATGCCAAAATGGAAGTTTTACCCAGACTACTAGTACAAACTACTTCTTTGTATACATTGGAAAAGGGATTCAGCCCTTCACTGATGCCTGCCTAATCTAGCCAGACTCAGTGAGTTTGCTCCTAGGGGACCGTAATGAAGAATCAAACCAATTATGGTCAGAAAAAAATCACAGGTGAATTTATCCGTTGCTCCCCAGGGACAGATTTGTTTTCATGCTCTTCACCTTGCTAAAAAGAAGTCTTGCAGGTTAAATTCTGGTACTTCAAAGTAATTAAACATGATAATTTTCCCTCTTTTGCAGCTAAGCATCCACTTCTCCAAGCATGCTTTACATAATGTACTGCTAAACACAAACAAGATAAATGCTAGTGGTGGCTAGTCACAATTTCTGTTGTGGTTTCCACAGCACGCAAACCCTTGGTATAGCTCACTAAAAGGATGTTTCTGCCCTAAGAAATAAAAAGACATGCTCTCTGGCATGACCTTCACTAATTCCTTTTATGCTCCTTAATCACAAATGTGTATACACACATCTCGTATAAATATACATAAATCTGTAGAATAAAAATTATCTACAGATGTTGCACCTACAAGCTGATACATCTGACAACAAGTTTTCAAGAGCAGAGCTATACTTTAAGCTTTGACTCGGACAACACTGCTCCAGAGCCAGCTTTTGTAGCACCTCTGTATTACAAAGGAATACTTTAAAGGCATACCAAGCTTAAGTTAACTATTAATGTCTGTTAAAAAAGTAGGTTACAGTATGACCTGACTTGTTCTTCTCGTATCAGTAAGAGATTTCAGTTTCTAACCTGATAATGGCAATTTCTTTGATATACTTTCTTTTAGTTAGTAGTAGTAACAGAATTCTTCCAGTGGCAACCTTTCCTCCCACTGCCTTTTGCACAAAGCATTACCAATCCCTCGCCTCACAGCAAGCCTGGGTTTGATGGACAAGTATAGACAGTTGTATACTTAGAAGATTTAAACCAACCATCCAGGTTACTCCCTACTTAAGTTTGGTTTAGGGATGTCACGGCAATTTTCTCTTCAAAAACAATCATCTAACACACTTGTACAATCAAAATGAGTCACATTTAAAGTTA
This sequence comes from Porphyrio hochstetteri, assembly GCA_020800305.1. NCBI lineage: Eukaryota > Metazoa > Chordata > Aves > Gruiformes > Rallidae > Porphyrio > Porphyrio hochstetteri. Next base: position 40,308,109 of record CM036905.1, read on the forward strand.
GGTGTTTATGCTCTCTTGTGAGAGATGGAAGTGGAGATGTCCACTCCCTTCCACAATTTAGTTTTAACAAAATAGGGAAGCTGTGCAAGCCATCACGTATTCTGCTTTACTGTTCAACAAGGATGTATGAGAAAGTTATTAGACTGGACAAAAGAAATTATAGCATTATATTTGAGTAGTATCCTTCATTATGATCCAAGCTGAGAGAGATATGCTTTATAAGAAGAGGCACTAGCGTGGTTAGTACCTGACCACTACAACAGAGAAACACCCAAGTTGCAGGCAGGCCCTCACAGGGCTTTCTGCTAAAACCTGCAGGTCACTTTTCCAGAAGAGCCTTATGTAGAAGCAATCAGGCAGGACAGAATATACTCTACTGACAAAAAAAAGAGCAAGAAAGGGCATAGACAGTGTCCTACCAGCAAAGGGGGCAAACCAAGCATCACTCTTAGCAATCTTTCTCTTGTCAAAGTGCAGTACCCACAGAGCACCCCAGAAAGCACTAGCTAAACTCAATTAGTGTTTTCATAGCAAATTGATTCTTGTGCAATTTAGGTAAAGTTTCATAGTTTTTCTGCCATGATACTCTGAACTTTACTGCATGCTCCAGACAACTGTGCAATGCTTGACTGAAATGCAAGTTGCTAAAGCTTTGTTTGAAGAATACACTGCTAACTAGAAAGGAAAAAAGTGAACACTTACTGAGGGGAAACATCACAAATACAAAATCCCAAGTTTAATACTGTTGGTCTGTTGTTCTTTCAGTCCATTACTTCATTTAGTCTATTCTTAAGCAATTATTCTATTTCCAAATAGCATTTTTTCTTAAAACTTGAGAAACAAGACAGTTGAGGAAGAAGAAATATGCAAATACCAGATGTTCTTAACTAGTCCTTTCTTACCGCAACGTAGCAATGTCTCTGAACACTGACTCGTGCTCTCATAGCAACTCTTCTTACTTTGTTCTGAACAAGGCAAAGATTTATACTTCTCAAAGTCAGAGGAGGGCCAAAAGATTCCACAGATAAGGGATCTTCAATTTAGATATATAGCAACATACCCAGAGCTGACTACCAGCCCTCCAAGACATGAGCTTTGGGTTACAACAGAGCTGCCTATGACAGGAACTGCTTCTAGGCACTGAGCTGACAAAATAAAATGGAATGATGCAATTCGGAGAGACACAGAGAATGAACAAAAGTGAAAAATTCACCTCAAAATAATTCTATCACACATCCTATACCAAATCCTATCCTATACCTGTGTGCACTTCTAGTTTGTTTCCATCTACCGATATAGCAGGTCTAGAGATACAAAAGATGGCAATGTGGGACAGAGAGAGCACAGCTTCTGTATGAGGAACACCTAAACAGAGGCAAAAAAGAGATGGATGGATGAAAACGTAAGAGGACACACCTCCACAAGACCACAAGTGACACAGAAACGGTAAATACAGAACAGCTTCTGGTTGTTCTAAGAGTAGGAGGCATTCAGGAAAAGCATAAAAGGGCACCCTGAACAAAAGAAAAAACAAAGGTATTTCTTTACAAAATATATAAGTAAAGTTCATGTAGCTGGGCAAGCTAAGGAAAGAAAATCCACGACATACTCCATAGCTGGAGATGCAGTTTCAAACACAGGATGTCCTAGGCCATGAAATCACTGAAGGAGAGAACGGTAAATAAGCATACAGGGATACTCCAGCATGACTTCTCATGTATTCTTGTATATATCTGCTGTTAATCCACTGTCAATCCTAGGTTTGATACGATGCCCATTTGTCTGTTCTTTCACTAATGTAAACTCCAAGATGGCTGCAGACAAAGGGTTTTCTTAAGACACCAGCACCATTGTGCAGGGACTTCAGAAGAAGCATCTGAGAACCAATTTCCCTTGAGCAAGTACCATGTTAGTGAGTTGTTTTGGGGTTTTTCCCCCACATTCTTCTCCAGGGTGTGCTTTGAGAAGGCACAAACAGCCACATTAGATTTACAGGATCTCTGTTCTAATACTGAGTTGAAAACGCAAATAATGCTTCCTCTCTGTTGAGATTTTGAAGTAGCAACTACAACAGGTCTTGCAGCACTCAATTTCAAACTGATACCCAGAACACAGTAGAGCTATGTATTAATTTTTTCAAACACCACATTATAATCCACTGTTTATTAATTTTTCAAACACTGCATTATAATCTCTGTGCCAATACTGTATTAACTCTAGTGGAGTTAAACATTTATTTATGAATAATTGCTTGTGTAACCAAAAAGGCAGTAAAATATGCAGGAAGGTTTCACTGCAAAACTAATGGTTACTAAAGAAATAAGATAAATAAAATCTTCTGTTAAGCAATCAATAGTGCTGTAAATGAAATACAAGTTTGTGGTAGGCTAATCTAAAGGAATAATAATAATGGTCTTGGATCTCTGATTACATCTGAAAGTGAATATTCAATTTTGTGCATTAAACTTTTCATCTCACATACTCATGACTATACTACAGGATAAAGTCTACGGCTACTGAACACTCTTACTATGTACTTGGAAACCACCTTTCACATTATTTTAAATCAGTTTCACAAAACCACAATCGATGTTCCTACACCTCAGATCCATACATCTCAGATATCCATCAAGGAACCAGCAATGCCAACATCCAGCAGAAAAATGTGATTGGCAAGACTGGCTGATAACAGCAGTTTTCACACACCTCTCACTATATCAACATTATTTTAAAATCATTTAGCCTTTGCTCTCCTCTCTATCCACAATTGCCTAGAAAATAAACTGTTTTTCACCTTGAAGATTAACTATTCCTTTAAAAAACAAAAGCCCAAACCCCACCTATTTCTAGCAATTTTGTCAGTAAACTAATGACTGACCAACTTGTAGATTCATCAAAACACAGACTTTTCTAATGCAGCAGCAAAAATCCAATACTGTTTACCTAGAACAGATGAATCCTTCTAAGTAATTTACACCCACGTCAATATTGCCCAAGAATAGCCATATCACACCCCCAAACTCAACCACAGAGTAATCAGCAGTTACTGAATCCTGTCACAGACAGAACAGGGCAGGCATGTAAAAGCTATTTTTAAATGATCCTAATTACAAGATCATTTTAATTGTGGGTAACAGCAATAGAGATCTAACATTGACTCTACATTTCAACAACTGAAAACATTTTTAATAAAGAAAGAATCAATCATATAAGCTCAGGACAAACTCCCTTCACTCTACATTTATTTACAATATCTCAGTAAAGGTCCCCAGCACAGCATGAGAAGACCAGATTTGCTGTTCTTGGTGGGACAATCCCAACACCGTAACTCCTCTCTTCAGGCAGACTATTTTTAAAAAAAAAATCTGGCTTATTTTCCATCCTAAATTTTTTTTAAACTTATTTTAAAGACATTTCTTTATAGAGCATTAAACAGAACTGTCATTTAAGGTATGTTTATGCATTAAACAGAAAAATTAGTCAGTTCTTCAACAAATCGTACCAACTGGTATTTCAAAGAAAACCTAACCCTCTGCATATAAAAGAAACAGCTCAGTTTTGCTAAATGCAGAATTTTTCATTTTAGAATGGGATAAAACCCTAAAATACTGATTTGAATCACTGTTCTATCACAGAATAAAATAGTCAAATCAGAGTTAAACATGCTATCTGCACCCACAAACCAAATTTTGCAACTACTATTTTCCTTTATTTCCTCAGTGTCCTTCAGAAAAAACAGTGCAGGCATCTCTGACAATCTCAAAACCAAGTACAATGTACTTCATCCATCACTAAACAACATCTTGCATCCCAAAGTTTAACTGACACCAATGCAGTTCTGGTAGATGCAATGAGATTTTAGATCTTAAGCAACAGCTCCCCAAAAAAGAGTTTAAGACTTAAGGAAAACTGGAATCAGAACAGCCACTATTTCATTTTGGAAAAGTATAATTTTCTGAATTCAAAGCAATTGTATTAAAAGGAAAAAGAAATTCCAAAAATAACCCAAACAAGAGTTTGAAGTCCTGGCTACCTACACACTAATAAAAACTGATAACGTGTAAAACCAGCTTCAATCTACCTCCCCCTTTTCAACTCCTTCTATTTAAGAGCACATTGACTTCCTATATACAGCTTTGATGGCTCTGGCAGAGGAGAAAATAAGCTCAATAAATTGACTAACACTGAAAGAAGTTAAAGTGACATGTTCATATTTATACAATAGGATTAATAAAACTCTTTGAATTGCTCATTGCACAAAGCAAACCTATCCCTACAATTAACAAGTGTCAGTGACAATGCTAGGTAATGCTAGATGACAGAGCGCTGCAGGCCACGGCAATGCCTAGCAAGATCTCTGAGCTTTCTTTTTTTGTTGTTGATGGAAATGCACTACGGAATGAAAAAAAATCTATCTCATTTTTAGCCTAAGACCGCCTCTCACTTACTTGCTGGAAACAGTAAACTAGTTTCTACAACACAGTAAACAGTAAATAGGAAAAGCAGCCCTACACTGTCCACCACTCTAAAGCTGAAATCAAATTCCTATGAATATTCAACAAAATTTCCTCATTAACAGCGACTTGTCAGCTGAAATTTAGCTGTACCAAGTGTCTGGATACTGTGGTAATGATTAATAAAATTAATTACGTGAGGAATATCAGCTAATACAATGCTACCTACAACTTCCAGAGTATACAAGATCAATTAGAAGCTTACTGAACATCTGTCTTACTAAAAGAGCATGTTCAGTATTTTTGTGAAAGACAGTAGGTATCTTTGGCCTTCTTGTTTTCCAGTTTTACATGTCTAAATACAGAGCATGAACTTCAACTCGGACAAAGTTCAAGCAATTAGAGCTAATATTTTTCTTGTCTTGTCTGACCAGTATTTGCTTTACATTTCTTAGGATTTACCTGAAATATTTCACAATATTTCAAAGAAATAGTGCAAGAGTCTCTATTCCCTATCTAGCTCCAGCGTTCCTCCTTTCTACCCACATAGAAAGGATTCATTTGATCAGATGTGGATTTCTACATCTGAGCTATCAGGTAAACTTCCTACCTACCTGTTTACATGGAACAGATTCCTAGGGTACAGTCTGCCTGCTGCTTACAGCGTCTATTGTGGGTCAGCTTGTATCACCCTGATCTGTGCCTCTGATTCATGAATCTCCGATGGCTGTCATACAGTGAGGAGCCTATTTGTGATCGCTTAAGCAATTACTGCCCCCAGGTGTTGGTTCGACTCTACTGGAAGCTGCCAGCCCTTCTCTCCCCCAAAACCCGACTGTGTGGGACAGGCGATGCGCTGCGCCTTACCGCCACCAACGCAGAGATGAACACGCTGGAGAAGGGGCTGGTTTTGGTAGGCTTGTGCAAACTCAGGAGCAGAAATCAGAAGCAGCTGAGGCACAGTTTGATTTCATTATGCTAACCCTGCAAGAGGAACATGCTCTTCCCCGTCAAGGCAATAAAGTTACACGTAGCTGTTTGTTCAGTGGATGCAAGTCTGTGCTGTAGCAAAGGAAAAAAGGATCCTTTCCAGAATTTGTGGGCTAACTAAGGGATACAATCCTCCAAACTGTAAAATATTATGGCATTTCTAATGGAAGTTGCAGTACAAAACTGTGGTGTGCAAACAGTAAGGACAATAATATCTTATTGCCCATGTCATAAAATAGCAGCAATTCTAATTTTAATGAATTTACCTTTAGTTTCTATTGCTTGAAAACATAATGGTATTATAAAATGTCTCCCTCTTCCAAGAAGTTAATGCAAGTGTGGAAAGACAAATGGAGATCTTGAACGTATTTCCACAGTAAACCAGTTATATTTAACAAAAAGGAGTAAGAACTGTTAACTTCTCGTGTAGACTTCGGTGACAAAGTTTTCCTGTCCTGTGAAAAATGCCACTGTTTCCTGTTTCATATCAGGAAGAACTTAAGCTCTCTCTCAAGGTTTTTCATGAAAAAACATGAGAGAGGAAGAGACCATAAAGCAACTGATTCCAGAACGACACTTCTCACATGAACGTCTAAACCACTCACCTACTCAGGCTGCTTATTACTGTCCGGCTGGGTCCTGTAAATTCTTCCTAATTTTCTGGATTTAAAAACCTCTTAATAAAGTTACTATCCATTTCTTTGAATTTTCAACAAATCCTTCCTTCAAGGAATCAAACTGCCACCTAGAAATATTTCTATCAGCTTCTGTGATCCTGGCATCAGGACAAATACCAGTCCTGTGGGATTCTAAGCTTGAACAGCCTTAACAGGTGTATGGAAGGAGAAATGGAAGATTTTAGTAAGAGCCCAGCACAATATTACATTCAATACCTTTACAGCTACCTCAGTATTTTTTTTCCACTTGTACTCAATACAGGAATTCCCGGGAGAAGGAGAGGGTCCTGTAAAATCATCTTTCCAGACTACATACACAACCATCTATAACTGAGGGTCACCCAGCACAGAAAATGTTTACATAATACAGCCTTGTATGACTACAACAGTAATAAACAATAAAAAAGGGTGCCTTTGTATCAGGAGCAGGGATTTTTTATCACAGTCAAAATTAAACCTACTTGGCTGCTACCAGCAACTGGAAACTAAAACCCCAAATATCACGTAGCAAGTGTTCACTAGAACATATTTAGTTCCCTATGAACCACTAAATCTGCTTTCACAAGCCTGTCAGGCTTGACAGATACCAGCGTACATGCAATATATGCAACTAATACAATGTGCTCTAGTCCATGCAGGTGCCTCAAAGATGCATAGAGGAAAATACAGTAAAATTTGGGGTCACCTATGGTACCAAGGCAACAGGAGTAAGAGACTCAAACAAAAATTGCTTTCCCCGCCCCCCCCATGATGTAAAAGGCTAGCAGGGGAAATTCTAGTCTCATTAAAACCCCTAATTTCTGTACTTTGTAAGTGCTTGTGTCAAGCATGGAAAACCCTGAAGTTTCTCTAAAATGAGTATCTGAGCAATTGAGAGCTGTTGCAGCTTTTGGATTTTACCCTGGTGTGCAAGGTAATTAAGGTTAAATTAATCCATTTGGATAGGAAACAGAAGAAAAACTGCAGAAAAACATGAGTCTTACGCTAATGAGATACACTCCTAAGTGAACAGATCACACCTCAGTGTGTTGTCTCACTAAAGAAAGTTCTTTTCATGCAAAGTTTATAGCCTAACCTGAGGAACTATGTGTATTTTTAGGAACCACTAGACTCTATCATTGCCTTAAAGTAGTTTGAAACAACTTATTAATGATTAGCTATTTTAGTTGAAACATTCACTCAGTGTGGACAAGACCAACTGCCTTAATTAAAAAAAAAATTATAAAAAAATAACACTTTTTCCCCACACACATACTAAAAAACCCTTTAACTTCATTAAACCATATAAAAATGTGATATACAATACTACCACAGGACCCACAGTGGAAAAAGATAATCCTACCATCACAAACTACCAAATATGCCACGGCATTTGTGACTACATGTTTCATGTTTCCCTTCTTTATTTATTAATTAACAACAGAGGAGGTGTAAGGGCAAAGGAAGGAAATTAAAAAGGACTGAAAGGAAATTAAAAAAGAGAAAAAATAGAAATATTCCTGCTATAAATCATACTAGATTAGTAATATCCCCAAAATGGGAAAAAATAACTAATCATACAGTAAAAAACTTAAAATTTTTGAGAAAAAAACCAACCAACACTTCAATGCAAACTCCAAAGAAATTGAGCTGAACTGTTTTGAACATGGCATGCTTGTCACAAATACACGAGCCACAGTACAGAGGTACATAAAAAATCCATCCACCATACTCACAAGTAGAAGTGGTTCCACAAATACAGAAATTAAAAAAATGGTCAAGATTCAGCTTTGATGAATCTCAAGAGTTACAGTTTTTCACCAGGAAAAGAACAAACCACTTAGATGACACGATGCTGACTAAACTTTACTCTAGTAATTCCTTAGAAACAGCAAATAATTTGTTGCACTGTACCCTTCATTAAGAAATACTGCTTTTGCACTTTTACAAGCATGCAACTTCTTCAGAAACATGTCAGCTTGCAGTTTTGAAGCATACTGTCACTTTTCCACTGGCTCATCTCCAAAAAAAAAAAAAAAAAAAAAAAAAAGAGAGGGGAACCATTGTGGGAAATAAAACAAAATTATAAAAACTGTGTCGGTTATAAGCACGTCAGATAATACACTGACTTGCCTTTTGCAATTGCTCGCTGAAACCCCAGGCTTGCTAACATCAGCAAGGCAAATGAATTCTCCAAGAAACTGGCTTATTAAAATCAAGCCTGTATAACTTCCATCAACAAACATCTCTGTGTCTCAAGGAAGCATCTATTTCCCTTCAACACTTCTACCAGAAGACAGTAACTTAAGATCATATTCCAACACCAAGGGGTTTCTTAGACTTCTCCACCCTGTGCAACATAACCATACAGCTTTCGGGATACCCAACAATGCTTTTTCCTCTACCAGCAAAATTAATAGGAGATTCTATTTCAGTATCTATATACAAAGCACTGAAGTCCATGCAACAGCAATTCCAGTACTGTTTGTTTAGACAAAATGGAAACTGGCTTCACAGAACTCTAGTAAACGTGAGAAGAGACAGAGAAAAAAAAAGAAAAACAGACCAAACAGAAAAAAAAAAAGAAAGGACAATACAATATTCTGGAATAATACAGATAGCTCTGGTTTTGCTTCATATGGAGGTGGATGCACTGTGCTGTGGAGACAAGAGGCTTTTCCTGCGCAGTAAGTTGTAAGCATATAGCCAAGGGTGCATTTTTGTACCTTTGCTTTTTCATATCTAAGTCTTAATTCAATTTGTACTGAGAAATTACATGATTTGTTGCTAAAGAGAAGTAAAAAAGCAAACTGTTTGATTTTGTCAGGGTAATGTACTTGCCAGTCAGTCTATTGGAAAACAAATCAAACAAAAAACCCCTAGAAAAGATCCTTCAGAGGTCAAGCACATACTAGTATTACAATTTCAGAATAACATTAAAAGGTATTTAGCGTGGAGATTCTCAAGTCTGCTTTCAGAAGCACAGAGAAACATCGTGAGGAAAAAAAAGACTCCCAAAATAAAAGTCAGTAGTTGAAACGACCGAACACATTAAGTACTTCAACTACTACTAACTTGTAGAGATCACTATTGGATGAGTAATGGGTTGAACTCTCTTTGTTGAGCAGATGTGGATGATGAAGTGTTCGAGATTTAACTCTCTCCATGAAGATACATACAATGTTGCTAATTTAGAGTGACTAGATGGCTCTAAAGTTTTCACTACGGCATCTTTATACGACACACAAAGTAAGAGTACTGTTCCAAATACACTGAAGATAAAACACAACTTACCTTCGCATACTAAACTCACTTCACTGAAAAGTAGGCTGACATAGACTTCCATGCAATTTAGGCTCTCATCTAAAAAAAGCCAGCTGTTACAGAGATTGCTCACTTTTTTTTTTTAAAGTTAAGAGTGGCAATGTTTGTCCATCTTAATCTGCAGGCACTCTGACTTAACAGAGAAATATGAACTGCTCAAAGCTGGGCTCTTTTGCCAGGATTTGACTGTTAAAACACGCTACGTTCCTTTAAATGTCAGGACAACACAGGAGATCCTCCCTTCAGTTTTGGCTTACCAAGGCCAAAATAAACAGCATCTTAATCAGCATCTAGGAAGGTAGGTATCTGTGCCCAAACCCCATCCACAGACTCTCAAGGAGATGTCTGGAAAAAGCAGAACGACCCTGCTAGTTTAACAGAAGTGTCAGAGGACGACATGGAGGAGAGGGAATAATAATTAGTGCCTATAACAGAAGAGTTCTCATTTCATAAATGTCCTTCTTGAGGTAGGTATGGACCAGGTTAGCAGAGCTGTGCTCTCACTGAAGGAATGAATGGATGATTTCCTGTAGCCTGTTTCAGAAAGATTAGGCAGATCATTACCATCAGCCCAAGGAGACTACCAATTTCAGCAAACCTCAACTCTGACACTCATCTGAAAGCACTTCTGGGAGGTTTTAAGCATTCCAAAACCACCCGTAAGAACCTTGCATAAGAGCATTAATACTGATGACAAAGTAGATTTTTCAAGGGCTCAGAGTAATTTATTTTGTAAGAGCTTTTCCCCAACTCCTTCCCTTCACGCTGCAGCCTGAACTAGCCCTCCACGTCTGAAAGGCAGAAGGCGCAGGCAATTCACAAGGACCAGGGTGCCTCTCCAGATTACCCTCCGGTCCCTCCTGGCATTCACGACCTCCGGTCCCCCCCCATTCCCGCAGATCCCCAGTTCGGAAAACATTGCAGCGAGGCCTTTCACCACAGGCAGCTTCCACGTCGTACGGCAGCTACGAGCCGCTGAACGTCACACGGAGCGGTAACGCACAGGGGCCACCGGGACCCACGTCCGCACAGCGGTGCAGCACACCTTCAGCCGAAGGCACGAAATCACCTCGCAGCATTATCCCCGCACACCAGTCCTCTTCAGCTGCATCCCACGAGCAAGGGTGCTGGAGACGCGCCGTGAGACCCCCCAACCCCTGAGCCGCGCAGGGGTCTCCGCTGCCAGGAGCCCACGGGAACAGGTAAAAACCTCGGCAAGACCCGACCGGGGCTCCTCGGCGGGGCTGCGGACAGCCGACGGCAGCGGCGCCCCGGTCGCCCGGGGAGGAGCAGGAAGCAAACCCAGAGCTGCTTCCAGCCACCACCCCCCCACACACCGACACACCCCCTTCGGCAGCGGTCCGCGGCCCAGCCGGCCCACAGCGCTCCGGCGGCGGCTGGGGGGCCCGGGCAGCCCTACCGCCCCGCGCCCCGCCCGCTGGGGGCGAGGGGGGACACCCCGGGCTGAGCGGAGCCCCCCGTGGGGGAGGCTCCTTTCCTCCCGCCGCGGCACAGCGGCTGCCCGCCGGACAGCCCCCACTCCCGCTTCCGGCTCGGCTCCTGCGGTGAGGGGAGCGGGACGACCCGGCCCGGGTAGCACAGACAGGGCAGCCCCCTCCCCCGCGGTTACCTTCCCGGTACTTCTTGCGCAGCCGCCGGTGGACGCTCTTCACCACCCCCGACAGCTTCTCCTGCTCCAGCTTCCGCTCCTGCTCCGGGGGTGGCGGCGGCGGTGGGGGGGGAGCGGCAGCGGCAGCTGCGGGGGTGGCGGCGGTCGCCCCACCGGGCCGGGGCCGTGTCTGCGGAACGGCCTCCATGGTGTTACCGCTGCTCCGCCGCGCGTAGCCCGGCTGAGGGGGAGGCGTGAGCGCCGGGCGCTACGGCAGGACGGACATGCGCGGCCGCCCGCTCGGCCTGCCGGGAGATGGAGTCTGCTGCGGCCTCCGCCGCCCCAGGGCCGCGCCTCAGCCTGGTGGCGGTGGGCCTCGCCGCCGGGATCTTGCGAGGCGCCAGGCGGCTGGTGGCCTCTCTCGGTCTTCGAGGGCGCGGGGTTGGCAGCACGGCACCCCGGAGGTGTGGGCTTGGTTGTTTCCAGAAAAAAAACTTTCCACACCCCACATCTGGAGCAGGTCACCCGGTGGCACTTAATAAACTACTCGGAGAAGGGGTGAAAGCAGGTTAAGGGCACAGGGGCAGCATGTCTCCCAGGGCAGCTCCTCTCTCCTCCCAGTTCATACACTGCCCCAGAGGCCCCTGTAAAAGATCTGGGTGTGAATCTTCCCGAAGCAGGGTGGTAAAACCCATTCCCCACCAACGAAAGACCTTGTGGAAACAAAATTCAAAATAAGGTAAAGCAAACCTTGGTAGGTTGGTGTCTGTGGTGTGGATGCAGGCACTGGAAGAGCGCAGGCCGTCTTCATGGAGCTGCTGGGTATTTTTTTTATGTTATTTGGGTGTAAATACACTGCTGGAGCAGGAGCAGCACCTGCAGCCAGCCAAAATGCCCCTTTCAGGAGAAGACCTTCCTCTGTAGATCTCTACGCAGCTTCAACCTTTCACCAAACCCAAAGTACTTCAATTCTCTCTTGCAGCCAGCATTGGAAATAGGATAGACTGAACTATGTCTCACGAGATCACCGCAGGGAAGTATGCCATGAAGTTGCTCGCTTGTTTGGCTTGGCCAGCAGCAGCTTATTGTCTTCTCTGAAGATGTTCAAAAGCATTAAGGAGGTAATTGCAACTGCAGTTAAATCAGTGACAAATCTGACTTGGGTAGGGTCAAGATTTCATGCTAATGAGAAGCAGTGACACATGGGGCTTCATGCAGTGGGGTGTCCTTATCAGCACCCTGTCAGTCCTGCCAAAATGATTTTAGAGCTCCTCACAGAGCATGGTGGTGGTCTGCTTTTCTGATAAACTTATTTTTGAAGGTGTGGTTATCGAAGCAAAACAGCTATGTCAGAACAAAAGCTTTTCATCAGTATCGACTGCAAAGGCATCCCTTTTTCATATCACTGAGCTACGCATGCAAATACTGCACCGCACCCATCACTCTCAAAGTGGGTTGCACATTATGACTAAAGGTCCAGCTTTTTTAGTAGTGCTGTTTTTCAGTAAGTGCTTAAAAAACTTCTAGTTTAGATCTTCCATCATTATATGTTTACACACCATTACATATTTTATTGTCAGAGGATTTCAGGGTGTTTTGGGTTTTTTTTCTCAAACTGCAGGAGAATGATTGAAGGAGAATTTAAATTTTTGCCACCAACATAGAATCATAGAATGGGTAAGGTTGGAAGGACCTTTAGAGGTCATCTAGTCCAGCCCCCCTGCAGTAAGCAGGGACATCTTCAGTAGATCACGTTGCTCAGAGCCCCATCCAGCCTGACCTTGAATATCTCCAGGGACATCAGCACTAAGAAAGGAAAGAGAATTGTAGTGATCTATTATTTTAGTTACATTTTTCTTTAAATTTTGAAATTGAAAAAAGAGTGTGTTTTAATTAAAAGAATACCAGTATATATCAATTTTTTTTTGACTTGGAAAACATCAGAAAAATCAGCTTCTCATATGATTTTGAATACTTCAGATTCACCAAACTGATCCAGGAAGTTAAATCTGAATTAGAAGGAAGACTTGGTGCTGGCAGTAGTGATAGCTTTGAGAAATATTTCTAGTTCTAGTTTTATATGCAAGTCCACATGAGAAGAATTAAGAAAGTGTACTAAGAGATTATGTTGATAACTACTAGGAACCTCTTGGTGAAGGTGCAGCCTACGCAGTGGCTAATGTGCCTTCCAGTTTTACATTGAGTAGGATTTAGGGAAGAACAGAAGACGAAAAGCATGAGCCAGTCTTCTGTGTGTGGCATGATACTAGGAGAGCAGTGAGGGAGCGTTCTCAGAAGGCTGTGTGTACCAGGGTGATAGAAAAGAGTTGGAGGCATTTGGAGGATCCCTAACAGTACCTAACAGGTACTGCTGTGACATCAACCCTGGCAGTCACTAGCCTCCAAACTCAGAAGCATAGTGTACAAACTTAAAATATGAGTGTATCTGTGGCTTGGAAAATTGGAAATGTAATTGTAAAATTGGAAAATCAGGGGAAAATTGCACTTGTGTGAAATATGCTCTCTCAGAATAATAATAAAAAGTTACTGTTTGAATGGTGTTTTCACTTGTTTTTCAGTTCTCAGGAATTCTTTCTAAAACAAAGTTGTTTTAAATACAAAATTAATTGATTACAAACATTAAAAAACGTACATTATTAATAGTAGGCACACTTTGTTACTATGACTACGCAGTTTAGTTTTTACATGACTCTTTTTTTTAATAAAAGCTAATGAAGTTTATTTATATTTTCAATATTTTGATTATTTTCTGATAGTTTAGAAACATGTCAACAAGATAAAAAAAATTCAACTCAGTACTTCAGTGCACAGACTGCTTTCACGTCTGGGTGTACCAGCTATTATTAAAAAAATAGGAAATAGAGAAGTACTGAATTTTTAACATAAGTTGTTCTATATGAAAATAGACCAGGATATAAAATGCATTCTTCCTTCTTAAAGAAGTAACTTGCAATAAGCAAGTAAATGGCATTTGCTGGATACCACGTTTTTCCAGGAACAAAACCTAAATACTTGAGGAATCACAGAATTGTAGGGGTTGGAAGGGACCTTGAGAGATCATGGAGTATGTTTGCAAGGACACACAGATGCTCACCTCAGAGTATGTGGTGAGAGTTGGCTCCCAGCAATGGACTGCAAAGCGGTGGAAGGAGGTGCTGCCCTAGAGTGCTGCATGGAGGCACCAGGTGGTGATGGAGCAGGAGATTAAAGCAGCACCAGTTCTGGCAGGCCTGGAACTGATGACCAAGTGCTCCTTCCAAGGCCAAGAAAAACATCTGTGCTCAATACATTTCTTGAACACAGTACAGGAAGAGTCAAGGAACAAATGAAGATGAACATAAATCTTGTGGTTGTCCCCGATGCATGAGAGCAGGACGAGTGATAAGGATGTGTGCACTTACTCCAGGGGGATAAGACAATAAACTACCTGTGTCCTAATGAGGACAATGGATTATGACCATCTGGGAAAGAACTGTTTCGAGGAGCTGGGTTTACTACCTTGAATGCAGAAAATGGCCAAATAATCTTCTATGTATTAGTGACTGAAAATAACCCCAACCAACAAACCAACAACAGATTTAAGGCAGATTGGAAGAGTTTCTTTTGACATTTCTGCAATACTTCAGTGTGTATCAGTTTTCACAAAGAGCTTCAGAAACAAAAGTCTTGATTCACAGGCTGGGAGGAGGGATAACCCCAACACTTTCACTGGCTGGGAGGAGGAATAACCCCAACACTTTCACTGGCTGGGAGGAGGGATAACCCCAACACTTTCACGGGCTGGGAGGAGGGATAACCCCAACACTTTCACAGGCTGGGAGGAGGGATAACCCCAACACTTTCACTGGCTGGGAGGAGGGATAACCCCAACACTTTCACAGGCTGGGAGGAGGGATAACCCCAACACTTTCACAGGCTGGGAGGAGGGATAACCCCAACACTTTCACTGGCTGGGAGGAGGGATAACCCCAACACTTTCACGGGCTGGGAGGAGGGATAACCCCAACACTTTCACGGGCTGGGAGGAGGGATAACCCCAACACTTTCACAGGCTGGGAGGAGGGATAACCCCAACACTTTCACGGGCTGGGAGGAGGGATAACCCCAACACTTTCACAGGCTGGGAGGAGGAATAACCCCAACTCTTTCATGGGCTGGGAGGAGGAATAACCCCAACACTTTCATGGGCTGGGAGGAGGAATAACCCCAATGCTTTCCAGTACTCTGATGGTTGGAATGTTCACTGAGGATGTGGGAAAACCAGTTCACATCCCTGCTCTGCTGGAGGGGATCTGAACCCACGTCTTCACTATGAGATTATACCGAAGTGGAAGTGCTCTTCCTTCCTGAGGGAAGGGTGACAGCAGCCTGTATTTTCAGTCTTTTTCTCCAGGGAAACCATAGAAGAAAAATAACATAAGAACTTCCTAAACTGCAAAAATCAACAGCATTCTGCTTCCATCTCTATTTCAGTGGCATTTTTGACAATCTTCATTGCTTCTGTTTTACAGATGCTGGTGGTTTGAAAAGCAACCAAAAAAATAAAGACACAGCATCAAAGAGAATAAACCTTTCCAGACAACACTCTCTCTCCAGTGTGATGACATCATAAGAGTCTCTAATGCAATGTAATCTGCAAAAATATTACCATGTAATGATTTTAATGGAATACTGAAACACTGAGATAATTTAAAAGGAATAAAAGGTTCTCTGTTAGATGCAGAACTGTTTTTACTATGAGTATCCAAAGGGAAGAGAAACAGGCAGCAATGGCATATTTGGCATGAATTTAAGATTTTTCTCCTTTGTTAATCGTGGAATTCTAGAAGCCACAAAAATAAGGTAATCTGCTTTAAAAAGTGGGAGTCACATCTCTGAATTTGCACTGAGGCAATTAGTAAGAGCTGGTCCATCATTACATTTCTCCAGACTACACACTTTAGTAATTTAGTAATTAAAATTACATAGTAATTAAAACTGCTACCCCATAACAATAATTTTATAGCTACAGATCCTGGATTCCATCCCTGGAGGTTGACACCTCTAAAAGTAAGTTTACATTAGCAGTCGCATTATTTAGTCCCCTGTGTATTCTAGTGGAAAAAATAGGCTTGATGTTTACTTCAGTTTGCAGCTGAAGTCCCAGTATTTACAGAAATAAACATTTTCCTTCTGGAAAACAGGATTCTTCTATTGAAGGATTAAAGTCACTCCTCAAGGAGGCAGAGACATGCAACTTGGAGGCTGAAAAATCCTTCACACATGGAGGCTTATTGTGGAGTCTAATTATGTATCCTCAAGACCATGAGAAGTAGACACTGCTAGGTGATTTTATTTCCCAAAATCGTGTCTTTTGCTTGTCAGCTTGTATTGCATTAAGGCAGGAATAATTTTTAACAGTAACCAGCAGTTCTAATAAACAATACGTTCACCACCTCCATTGTGGCCAGCAGATACTAGCTGTGTCTGGCCATGGAAAGGAGCTGTTTCTTTTACAGCAAGGAAAGGCTTTGTAAATCACTTTAATAGTAAAGTGGGAATTAAATTCCATGGAACTACCAAGATCTTTACTGAACAGCAGTGAAGTACTTAACACCTGAGTTATTCTGAATGTTATGTGTATGTGTAGAAAGTAAACCAGTCCATTAATGCTGAGAACAGATAATGTGGGGTTTTTTTGAATAAATATTGTACTTCATTGTACAACTTCTGTGCAACAGAATGATCGCAACCATACTTAATACTTTATTAACAAAGATCATTAAATAAAAATGTACATCATTGAAAAGTAATCTCAAATTCCCTTAAAAATCTGTTTTACATTGATTTTTAGTCTGAGCACATTCCTCTGTTATTTGGAATGCATGAATTATTAAATGAAGAGAGTCAATATAATGATTGCTTTAAGAAAGAGTATATCTACTCTTTCTAGATTGAGGTTTTTCTTAGCTGATTTCTTGCTGCCATAAAAGATTAACTCATAAAATCACTCTGATTTAGCAAGAGATGTCAAAACATCCAGCAGGTCTAACTGGTTTTCTTCCAATGTCAGTCAAAATAATATGTGGTTTTAGCACTGATTCATGTTTCTGTCAGCTGCTATGCATAAACTTGCTGAGTAATCAATTCAGACACAGTAATTTTAAGGTGCTAATAGGAAAGCTTTTACTTTTGATTATTTGTGCATCTGTGGAACCCAATAGATGTAAAGGTGTTCTCAGTTCTTGGGATTCAAATTCCAGTCTTCCTGTATGGGTCAGGTATGTAAAATTCCAGTTCAGCTCCTCAGCAATGTAGCTGTACATGAGGTCATTTTCAGCTTGGGAAATACTGCAGTATCCCTGTAATCTTCTATTACAGGTATAATAGCCTGACTCATAAACTAAGATGACCTCACAGTCTGATTGGAGTTGTGGGTGCTGAAAAGCACCCTGAGAAAGACTAAGCTGCATATGAAATTTTGAGACAGGAACAAAAAAATCTATGGAGAATGATTTGTTTCTGTGATGCCATGGATAGATCAGGGTATGCCACGTCATGTCACTTTTCCTTTCCCCTCCTAAGTCCTGAAGAGGTGTGGGAGATATTTTGGGTCTCATTAGATACGACCTGTAAAGGACTATATCTGTAGTGTGCATAAACTATTCTTGTCTACTCCGAAGATTGCCCAACCCTTCTTAATCTGCCCTGCCTCTTGAATACTGTTGTGTGGTTTATTTGGGACTCTACTGAATTTCAGCTTGAGAAGATGGGAGAACAAGAACAAAGTCTATTCATACCACATCAAATGAAGCTCTATCTTTGGGACAATGTCTTGCATGCAGTATGATATACTTCAGGAAGAGCAGGGAACACTGTAGCTCTTACCCTAGGCACGTGGTATTCGGTGCACAGTTCATGTTTAAGGTTTGGGTAAGTCTGGCCTCAGTGACGCTAATGCTTAAGATATTATCAGTAAAATTAAAAGGACTAGTGTTCTCTTAATCGGTTTGAAGGATCAGGATTTGGGAGCCTAAGGAATGGTGGTAGGACAAATAAAACCATGAATATTAATGCTGTTTCAGAATTTTTGACAGTAAGTACACAAAAGCATGCAATAGTTTTCCCATATGAGCATCACAGATAAAGATTATCTACTGTTAGAAGAATGCTTTTTCTTTTCTTCTCCCAAACATCTAATAAAACAACTGTGGCACAAATACCATGAAGTGAGCATTCTCCACACTGGATTTTTTTTTTTATTTTATCTCCTATTACTATGGATTAGGAATGATCTGATAGTAGCTGCCCTAAGATATGAATGAGACTTGAGTCTGCAGAGGAAGAGAGCAATTCTGAAATGCTTGTTTAAAGATAGGTAGAGTCGTGATAAAATTAAATAACCATTTCAATTTGTCGAGGATACACTTGAATTGTTATGTTCAAAAAACTAGGAAATAGAGCAGAAAGGTACTGTAGCAGTTAATGGAGACATAGATTTCATGCTGGTGTTCAGATTTTCATTAAGACTTGAGGTCTTTCAGATTTCTGGCTGGTAAAAATGTCAATAACCTCTCTGGAAGTGTAAGAGTGTTCTTGTACATTAGCCATCTTGTTAACTTCTAGAAAAACTTTAGACTGATTGGCTTCCCTTATTGAGTGCTATAATTATGGTTGGAGTCCTAAGTCTTGTTAAAATAATGAATTCTTGCCCTCTGAAAATATTTAAATAATAATTTATTATACGTGTTTGAGCTACACCTAATATAAATTGTGATATTAAATGCTGGTTAAAAAAATAAATTTCTCATACATGAAGGTAATACCCCTCTTCTTCCAAATGCCCCTTCTTTCAGGACCTGTCAGACGTTTCCTGTGCAGGGGACCACAGCAGCTCCTTGCCCCTGTCCCAGGCGAGATCAGGGGCTGTTGTGCTGAGTCCTGCATGTCCTGCATGTCTCCCACCATCTTCTCTGCCTGAGCCCCGTGACAACAATGCTGTGTCAGCCACCCATCCTCCCCATGGCTCAGCCTCCTCAGATCCCTCCAAGCCCCCTGCCTGGCTTCTGGCACCCACTCCTGTCTCGTTTTCCCGCTCTCTTGTAGGATTTGCACAACTCACATCCCTTTGTCACTGGGAACAACTTCAGTCTCACTAAAAGCAGTGGAGGGCAGCGCCTGTGCTGAAGCCCGGCCTTGCAGCCACACAGAGAAACATGGAGATGAAATAGCTGCTGCAAACCCGTGTATCCAAAATGGCAGGTGGCAGCCATATTGAGAAAGGAAGAAACACGTGAAGAAAGGCTGCCATCTGCCTCGTGGCAAGGTTCAAACTGCTGCCATCAGGAGAGCTGGCATCACTGAAAACAAGAACGGCTCATTTATCCAGGAAGGATGGGGGGGATGTGGAAATGCAGGCTGAGGGACACATCCAGCAAACCATGGGGGAGACACATGCGCGTGTAAACACACACAAAAAGTTAGGGTAGCCACCACAAAGCATCAACCTGTAGAGTCTGAGACCTGCAGCACTTCTGTGCTTTCTGCCCGAGAAGCTTTGAAAGGTTTCAAAGCACAACCGTAATCTCACTGGCATCCTAACAGGAGGGGGAAGATGCACCTCCAAGCCACATGGCAGCATGCACCTTCATCTGGCTTTGGCAGGATCCCAGCTACATGATCTGAATGGCTCCATAATTAGAACCACAACATATTTTTCAGCCCCTACAGGTGCCATGTCTTTTTCATTAATTAAAAAAGAGAAGGGGAGGGGAAGAGCTAACTGCAAATACATAATTTCTTCAGAGTTGCAGTTGTCAAGTGGAACCCATGTCTTTACAGAAAATGTAGTTTTGCTTTTTAAACAGCAGCTAAATTTTGCTGGGGATCCAGCATTGAAGTGCTCACATTTGCCCTTTTGACTTGTTCCTTGAAACGCATCACATGTAGATACTCCGTGTCAGAAAAGTTTCCAAACCAGTGCAGACGCTTACAAATGTTGATGGTTTCACTGCAGACATTAAGTGACATTAAGAATGCTTTTATAATAAAAATATCTACGTAGGCTACTTGCCTTTCTGCAGTAGTCACCAAGGAAAAGACATCATTTGGAAGTCATGATGACAACATACTGCAACATAGGGACAATGATTCACCAGCACGCTGTAACGTAAGGAGGGCAGAAGAGCCAGAGGGAGAACTCCTGCTTGCTGGACTGTGAAAGGTGGATTTTTGCTGAACGACTCCTTTAAATGCAAGTGAAATGGTTGTCAGCTTCCTGGTCATATGCACAGAAGGAACATGATTTGATATTATAATGTTACAGTATTTGCCTCTTTTGGAGCCTGACGTGATCAGTAAAATGAGGCATGAGCCTTATCACGCAGCCTAACAGGTACTTGAAGCATTGCTGTCCTTGTCTGTTCAGAAGCTAGAATGGTTTCCTGGAGGCTTTTCCACATAAATAGAAACAGCCTTTTCTTAAAAGACATGGGAATAATTCTGCAGCATCAAAAAAAGTAATTGTGGCAAATTTTCTTACATACCTCATGACCTTTCAAGGTCTATTTGCACTCATAGCGGTGAATTTTATCCATCATTACTTAAAGGTCCCTGAACCAGAACTAAAAGCACAACCAAAAGTGTATTTTAAAAATTATTTTGAAGCCTGCCATTTCTTTTTTTTATTATTAGTATTATTGCTATGCTAGCTAAAACCTGTGTGAAAAGGTAAGAAATATTTGGTTTAAAAGTATTTCAGGTTTTCCTTCCCTTTCATGAAAGGCTACCTCCATTTTTTGTACCATTCTGAAGTCTGAGGACCCATAAATATATAGAAAGATCTAGATGGCCTTACAGTTTTTGGGGGGTGTCCATGTGTGTGTAGCTAATTTTACACAATTTGGTAATTCAGAAGTTGCCTGTCAACCCAAGTGGGTGGGACAAGCAGTATTCTGTTGTCTGTGAAGGCTCATTTATGAGAGGAGCAGCTCCAATTAGACAGTGTGAAAGATGTTGGTTTTGGTATGGACACCAGTTGTATTTAAATCGTGCCTGGCAAGGACTCCTGGGCGCACTTGGAATTTCACCCTGTTCCCAGATTCAACAATTCATCCCAGAAGGCATCCTACAAATCCTCGATGACAGATTTTTTTTTTCAGGCTATATAAAAATCTCATTTATTCTGCAGCCTTGTCACAGATGTCTAGGATTACCTAGGATGTGGATGCATTCTTGGTCATGTTTTATGCCTGATGGTTTTCCTTAATTTTAGCAGCCCAGCAACTGCTTTGTGAACTAGATTTTAATGGAGACAGAAACCTCTGGACAAGGGGCATGTGTCCCGCTGTGAACAGCAGCTTCTGTAGCCACCCCGGTGTAACCTGAGGGAGCCAGAGTGCTAAGAGAAACAAGGCAAATGGCTATAGTACTTTAAATTCACACCTGGCTTGTTTGTTTTGCAATAGCTTCTTCATGAATGGGACCCTGGCCAGTTTTCTTTTGCTGGAGGAGTCTTTTGCTCCCAGGGATTGAATGGGTCTGCCTACATTAGCGGTTAAGAGCACTACATAAATGTTTCTGTGATGTGAATCACCCTTGCCCGTGCATCTCCTACACTTGATGTTCTACCAGTTGCATCACTAAAGGCCTTTGGAGGACAAGAACGGGATTTCTTCCTGAAGAAGCTTCTCTGGAAATTGCATGCCAGGGATTTTTCTAACACACCTCAAAGGTAATGGGAACACGTAATCTCTGGGCTGTTGAGAAAGAATACAGAGGTTGATCCTGTTATTATTTCGAATTGTACTATAGCATCATTTCCTCTTTTATCCTGAATAAGAGAAATACCAATGCAAAGGTGAGCTTTTAAAGCTCTCCATTGCTGAGACTTCTACAGAAGTGTTAATGTCTCCTTTATTCTGAGCAACTTGATGAGATTTTTGAAACTGTAAAGAGGGAAGCCTTCCAAAATGTCTGTGTTACTGCTGTGGTGTAAGAGACTTCCAAAAGAGTTACCTAATCCACAGTGAGTCACGTTTTTAATGGAATTTTATTTTAAATGAATTATCTTCTACATTCTCTCCACTCTGGGGTATATATGCTCAGTGACTGTAATACTTACTGCTCTGATATTTCAAGTTACCAGGTCATCTGTGAACATTTCTGAGACTCCTTTTCCTATAGAACCTAGTACCTAAATGAAGGTGACAAGCAAATGGGTATAGTCTGAAGTCTTCTTTTGCTGCTGGGGATTGTTGAATTCACATGTGCTTGCTGGGTCTCAGAGATGACTGACATAAGCAGCTACCACTTCTGACAGCAGTTGCTTATCAGGTCTAAATTTGAATCTCTTAAACTCAGTGGCAAGGCTGGGGTCAACATGCTTAGTAAGTGATTTGTGATCACTATTACTCTGCACACACACACACACACACACACATATATATTTGCAGTAGTTTTATAAACAGTTGGCTCCAGACTAATGTAATCTACCTTTTTTTTCTAACACAAAACCAAAAATGGCCATTGGATCACATGTTGGCATCTTTTGTGTAAGCATGCAAATCTTGATTGATAAATAGGCAAAGCAGCTGCATAGTTTTGGAACAGGATGTAATTCTGACTTCAGGAATAGTAGTCACTGTGCTCAGAGGAGATATTTTCTCACTTCAGTCTTTCATTGTTTCTTGTGTGATTTTAATAATTTCACATAAGTAGAAGTCTGATATAAACTACTTTATAAACATACTTGTGGAGTTGAGTCCTTAAATAACAAGACCAGACAAGATTGCAGCCAGAAAAGACTTGTAAACTGAATAAAGCCAAAAATGAAGAATGAATTTTTCGATCTTATATATAAATTAATTGGCACATTACACCATTTTTTACCATTCATGTACTTGTGTTGAACCTGTTCATGAGTACCACAGGAGCAACTCGCAAGCCTCAAAATGAGCGTCTCAGCCAATGTGCAAGACCTCATAGTCAGGCTCATACAGTGGGGAGAGTTCCTGGTATGCAGGAAGTATTCTCTGGTTTTGGCCTTACTGAAGGATGATCCCCTGCCATCCTACTGTGGTCCCTCCCTGGCTCCACCACCTCTTATGGCAGCACAGCAAGCACAGCTTGCCTAGCTCTGCCTGGCATGGAGGTTTACAAGCATGGAAAAGAGGCATTTTGCTGTAAATTAATGAAATTTGGACACCAGTGCAAGGAAGCACAAGGCAAAGACCCATTAAGTGAAGGCCACACACCCCCTAGAAAATCTGATAGGTCTGTGTAAACTGAGGTTTACAGCTGGAGCAGGATAAGGGCAAACTGGCTGTAGGTATGCTACAGCCCTAGAGCAAGTGCTGTTACCTTCTTCAGTACTGTTCTTTGGGATTATTTCTGGCAAAAAATAAGGCCATTAATTGTATCTGGTTCAGCCTTCAAATTCTTAAGAAAGGGCAAGACTATGTTTTCAATTATATATTCTCAAAGAACATAAAATGTTCATGCAAATGCATCACCTTGCAAGCCATAGGTAAATTGGCCCATAGCATTTATGCCTCAAGATAGTGCTGATCAGAATATCACTTTTTAAAAAAGGACATTTCTTTAACAGTAACCAGGGGAAATTGAGTCCAGCTCCATCACTTTTTAGAACTCAAGAGAACCGACTCTTCTGTTTCTTGCCAAGTCACATCCTAGGGAAAAAACTCAACCCTTTGCATTATATAAGTTTTTAGACCTACTATCTCAGAGGACTGTTTAAGTCCTCAGTTTTCTACTGCCATCTGGTTTCAATGTGGAGATGAAGCAAAGACACTCATACTTCAGCCATCTTGGCACAGATCCTGTAGCTTCTGCTACAGTGCCACATAGATCCAGTAATTCCCAGGACTCCCTCCAAAATTAACCAAGGGGCCGAACCTGAGCTGCAAGTTTTGAGCCAGCTCTCCCTTGTCATCTTTGAATCCTTGAGACAGAAGTTGCTGCCTGTTGGTTGGCCCTTAAGGCAGAGCAAGTTAATGAAGAACTAGGCCATAAATCAGGTTTTTGTTCTTGATTCTGTGTGGTTCCTGGCTCCCAATTTGATATTCTAATTGCAAAATAATACTTCATAATTGAATACTGCATGCTTTGAAATGGTAAATTTTGCCAAGTATTGATTTTTTTTTTTTTTTTTTAAATGTAGCAGCATACATGGTGGGAGGTCACCTAATGAAACACAGGAGACAAGCCAAAATTAAAACTTGTATTGAATATATCTCTTTCTAGATTTCACCAAACTGATTTTAAGTCTGTGGGCTAAGTGAAGATAGTATCTATGAGATTGCAGTTTCATAAAGATTTGTTTGATTTATACTAGTTGAAGCTGACTTGCTGTACTTGCAGATTTCCTGTAAGTAAAAAGTATAGATTTCTTACAGGAACCAATTACTAGTACATGGGAAGTGACCAAGTAAATACAGCACTTAGAGACAGAAAACATAACAGAGGAATATTAAATTGTTCTAAAGCTCACAATTTGTTTAAAATAACAGGAGATAGTATAAGTGTCGTCTGGAACCAGAAAAAGAATTGTAAACTGATTTTTAATATGCTGTAAAAATTTAAGAAATAGAAACTAAGAGGAAGGAAGGGCACATACCAGGAACACATTTTAATCCAATCAGCCAGTTAGGTGATCAATTAGACAACACAGCAAGGGCAAACAGATCGATGGTTCTCTCTTCAAATGAAAACAAGCATGTTTACCTACCAAAATTTGCATCTTTAAGATAAGCACATCCTCCTTTCACATCAGGTAAAATTCCATGTCTCATTGATGTTGCCTCTTTTTTCCCCTAAATAATTACTTTTGCCTTCGCTTGCTCTGCCCTTACCTGACTGCGAGCAGAGACTGGCTGTCAGAAAGGAGTCAACTGCTGACACAACACAGCTCTCCTCAGAACATCCTGCAGTAGGAGATTTGGTCACAGAACTCATTCTCCTTCATCATGAAGTCGCAGAGTCAGATCTATCCTAATAGGAATTAAATAGAATTAATTTCTCACGAATGCTTTTCAGTAGCTTCTTACCTACAGGGACAGTTGCTAAGGGACAAGTGCCTGTGTGGCAGCTAGATCATGAATGGCATCTGCAGGTTATTTTAGGAGTGGAGGAAGGAGCCACCACATTCCCTAGGACTAATCCACCATGGTCACAGGAGGACCTGTGATATGTATGTACTTCACAAGCATCCAGAAATCATCCTACTATATATGCAGCTGTGAGTTTGCTGTGCGTTAAACTGAACTGAACTAGACTTGAAGGTCAGAAAGCAGAAGGAAGAGACTCCTTAGGAAGGACATATAAACAGAAGGGGATTCAACTTTTTAAAAGGGTAGACAATGGCAGGACAAGGGGGAATGGATTAAAACTAAAGGAAGGAAGGTTTAGATTAGATGTTAGGGGGAAGTTTTTTACAGAAAGAGTGGTGAGGTGCTGGAACAGGCTGCCCAGAGAGGTGGTGGATGCCCTGTCCCTGGAAGTGTTCAAGGCCAGGTTGGATGGGGCTCTGGGCAACCCTGTGTAAGATCCAGGCCTGAGGTTGGTGGCCCTGCCTGTGGCAGGGGGGTTGGAACTCTATGATCCCGCTCCGAGCCCTTCTCCTCAGAGGAAAGGCTGAGTGAGCTGGGGCTGTTCAGCCTGGAGAAAAGAAGACTGAGGGGGGACCTAATTAATGTTTATAAATATCTTAAGTATGGGATGCAGGGGGAATTGGCCAACCCCTTTTCAGTCATCTGTGGAGATAGGACAAGGGGCAATGGCTGTAAACTGGAGCACAGGAAGTTCTGCACCAACATGCGGAAGAACTTCCACAGTGAGGGTGACAGAGCCCTGGGACAGGCTGCCCAGGGAGGTGGTGGAGTCTCCTTCTCTGGAGATATTCAAGACTCGTCTGGACGCCTATCTGTGCAATATGTGCTAGGGAGCTGCTTTGGCAGGGGGGTTGGACCCGATGATCTCTCGAGGTCCCTTCCAACCCCTACGATTCTGTGATTCTGTGATCCTTGGGGGCCCTTCCAACCCAGACCATTCTATGATTCTGTGATTCTATGACTGTTTCAGCATGGAATAAAAGTACCTCTTGGAGTACCAAAGGGCTATAAGATAAAGGAGGAAGATCTCAGGAATGTGCACTGCCACTTCCTGAGCCATTTCTAGAACATGGCCAAGAAGGATCCATTCCCAGGGTGTGAACATGAAAGCTTCCAGGTTCATACCGGCTTTCCATGAAAGCTTCCAACATTTAATATTAACAATCACTTTGGTCCTTGTGCTGGTGAATTCAGCAGGAAAAAATCCTTCCAGTCATAAATCCTGTTCAGTGTGGATATGGTTCCTTTTAGCCTCAAGCTGTGCAAAGCTGGCGTAAGATGTTCTTGTTCTGCCCCGTGTACAAGTGAGCAGTAACACACTGTAAACTGTAAGGACAAGAAAAAACAGATTTGTCATTCTCAGGCTTGAGAAATCTTGGGAATGCTTCTTAAATCATACTTCTTGTGAAACAGCTTGTTTGAAAAACAATAACTGATATGATTGGTGATTATGATTATATTGTCTACAATAAATTAAAACCCCCTCAGAATCTAACTATTGTGCTGTTCATTTACCCCAGGGAAGAAAAGCAGCTGGAGCCACAGCTGTACTGGCAGCAGATTTCACAGCCTTTAGGTGTAAGATATATGAAAAAACCACCCTATTTCCACAGAGAAACGAGACACTAGTATAGTCCTGTCTGAGCTATGGAGACCAAAAGCTCATGATCAGTTGAAATACAGTTCGACATTCTGGGTCTACAAAATGTAATAGTTTAGCTGATACACAAATCCATCCATTTTGCAAATCACATGTGAAAGTTTAAAAACAAATCTTCTTTGGCTTCCTATTACTCTGGAAGAGCATGAACAGCCTTCTCTAGGTATATAAGCCCTGTGAAAATGTATGGCACTCTAAGTGAAGTATGTCATCAGTGCCTCAGTGCTTGCATGCAATTACAATGTATAGTAACTGGACAAAAATAAGTTAATTGCAAAATCGTCCTCAAATTATGTTTCCTGCTCCCCATGTGGAAAAGCTGCCTTTGTTTGATCTTTGGGCTTGTTTTCTGAGTTAGAAGTCACAAGGAAACCTACAATTTTTGGTGGGGAATTTAGCTGATACATGGATCATACATTTTCTGGCTGGCAGCAGGTAGGTGTAAAGGTTAATGTGATCCTAAGGCACTCTGAGTTCTGGGAAGAAAAGACTGGGGAGAGACTCATCTTACTGCAATTCAGAGCAGCTGTGGGATGTGAGAGCGCTGGGATTTTCTCAACCTGCTTTCCTGTCGCTTGGTTTTTAGCTGCTTTGCAAAGTCTACGTTTCGGTGACTGCTGTCCTCAGCTGTCCTTAGCATTATGTCTTACTGACAAAACGGCTAGGAAGAGGCCAAGCTCCCTGCTTCTGTCCGCAGCCGTGTGGCCTGGTCAGGGCTCAGAAGGCGAATTCACTCTGCGCTGACAGAAGCAGTATGCAGGGAGTTCATTACTTGCTGTGAGTCACCCACCCAGGCTGCCAGAGAGAAAAAGATCTTTTGTATTTTCTGCCTGCTCCTGGCTCTTGTTGCTGTTGTGAGACAGGAAAAACAAGGCATCCTTTGACTTTGTTTTTATTTTTAGATGCATTTTCTCCTCTTCCCTTATGCAGTGTTTGACATCTAAAAAGCGGCGACTTTCCCTCTGCTTTCACAGGCCAGGTTCCCAGAAGTGCTGTTCGGAAGGAACCTGTGGATGTCATCTGCTCTATCTTCTGCTTGAAGCAGAACTTGTCCTGGAACTAAATCAGATCAGCCATGGCTTTGTCTAGCCGAGGCTGGAAAACTTCCAGGGATGAAGGTCCCTCAGTCTCTCTCAGTAAGTGCACTGCAACATGAGTGGCAACAGAAGCTGACCATAGGCTTTCCTTCTCCACAGGTTTGCTGCTCGGTAGGAATGCAATCGGCAGAGACTGAGTAACTTGTCTTTCAAGTCAGGAAGCTAACTTTGCAGCTGTTATTGCTGTTGATGCAAAGTAAAGCTATGGGTTTTATTTTATTTTGGTGATTTTCATGAAGCATCAACTTTTAGAATAACATCAACTAAGAATGTCAGCTTACCGTGCTTTTTGTGGGAGTTTTCTTTTGGTATTGATTGCAGAAATATAATGTAAAATGTAACTTCATCATCCCCCCCCACAGAAATAGCTTAGAGCCCCTTTGCCATCCAGAAGAAAATGCCCACTTGCCACCAAGCAGTTTTCCAACTGTGTGGAGCTTTGAGGGAAACAAGAGATAGCAGAGAAATGCTTCAGAGAGGTGTTGGTAATGAAAAGATTCCAGAGCAAAGGTGATTGTAACAAAGCAGCAATTCTTGTTTCCACCCTCAGGTATAAAGAGCAGGTGCTGGAAGGAGCTCTTACCTTTCCCTGATAGGACTGGAGCCTCTGGCATGGTTTGTTATTTTCTTCTCCATTTCCTCTCAACCCACAGGAAAGGTTTTCTGAGAAGTAATTATAATAGGATTAGTGTGTGGTGGGAGTAAATGTGCTTATTTGCAGTGTGACTAGGGAAGATAGAGTTAGGGGAGTAGACGAATATTCTGTCGGATCGTCTGAATTCTCAAAATTCTGGGTAAGGGCTGATTGAGTTGGTTATTTTTACTTAAGGCCAGTTCCCTAATCATGAGTTTTAAAATGCAGTAATGCAGAGGAGGACCTGAGGGTGATGGAGAGCAAATGAGACAGGAGTTCACAATGTGATGAAGTTGCAAAAAATGAGTACTGCACCAGATATATAAATAGGGTATGACTTTTGAGGGCAGGAAAATAATTCTATTTCATGCAGCTTTGCTTACATTTGGGAATACTGAGACCAGGTTTAAAAAGATTGGAGTTGGACTTGATGATCCTTACGGGTCCCTTCCAACTCAGTATATTCTATGATTCTATAAGATTTTGAAAACTTGATGGTACCCTGGACAGCTGACAGTAATCCTACGGTTTGGAGTAATCATTCCTATGGAAAAAACAAAAGAATTTCAGTCTAGAAAGAAAAAGCTGAGCCTATGAGCCATTCCACAACCTGGAATAAACCATGTTATTTCAGTTATGTGAGACGATTGTTGGTATAAACCAAAGGGAATATCCTGAAATCAAAATAACTGCCCGGTATTTAATTCTAATGAGCTTTCTGCAATTGACCCTGTTTAAAGAGTAGCTTTATGTAGCTGTGTAGGCCCCTGAGGTATTTCCTGCATCACAGGAAATTGTCAGATCCATCAAAACTAGGATGGTGGTCAGCACTAGACACCCTAAATCAGCTTGTCTGCCTGTATGTCTTAAAAATACAACTTATTCTGTCTTTTCCAGAATTTTACAGCATGCGATTTACTACTTCTGTGCAAACATAAATGAGAATGCATGTTCCTTACAATGCATAACTGTGCACAGAGGTATCAGCAGATCAACCAGGAAATGTGCTTTAGGCCACAAGACCTAAAGTCTTCTCCCTCTTGAAAATTAAACCACAGGTCTAAAATAAGTATCAGGAGACCGGTAGGTCACTGTGGCCCCATACCTTTAGGTAGCTCAAGGTATCTGGTCATTTGTTTACTGACTTAGTAAGATGTGAACACACTGGATTGAAAACAGGCAAACAGCTGATGATGAAATGAGGCATTGGCAGAGTGGAGGCATCTACTAACTCCAACCAGCTTCTAAGATTTCACAGGTTGCTTGTTTACAATGTTTTTAGTCTGTACTGCATAAAAATTCTGTATTTGCCCCCCCTTCCCAACATAATTTTTAATGTAAGCTATATTTGTCCAACCACTTTACAACTACATTGTGAAAAGCAGACCCTTGCCTAGCCTGATCTCTGTTCTTGGATATTACTTCTGGAACTCATCTCCTGTAGACAGTGACATCATAGATGTCAAATAACAACAGGACGTCAGGAGGATTTTAATATTGTTTTAGTGTACAAGTGGAGGCTGTGTGGCTAATGCTAAGAGAACTACGCAGTCCTTTAAGCTTTGCTCCAAACCTGGAGGAGACTAAGTAGCTAAAAGAGTTGATAACTGGCAGTAAAACATTTGTGCTTCTGTGCGTAGGTAGGTAGTAAATAAATGTTTCCTTTTAAATATCCAATCAGAGAATTAAGAGACAGTTTTGTGGGTTTGCACATGAGAAAAGCAGCATGTTTCAGCAAAGTTGAAACAGAATTCAAATGGTGAGCAAAGTTGCAATTACCAACTGCTCCTTTTGAGGAGGATTTTTTTCATAGGAAACAAACATTTAAATAATAAATTGTAAGCTTGCTTTTGTGGTATTTATATAGAGAAACAACATTAAGTGAGGTGAAATGCATTCAAGCTCTACTGCCATCCTTTTCCCAGCATTTTGTCTGTTACACACAGCTACAAGAAAGCCAGGGATGATGTTGTGAAAGATCTGTTTCTAGTGATGTGAGTGGGAGTGTTGCTGCTCTTCAGCGTTTTGTGCCCTTGAGGTGCCTTTCCGTCCCTGCTGATGCCTGAATCCGAGGCAGGGAGGGGCTTTTATAATGCAGGTTGGATTGTTCTCCTGACTTCTTCAGTGCTGTCACAAATACATCTCATCAAGAGAAGAAATTTCCATGAGCACATGACCTGTCCTACCTTCACAGTCTTAACTTCTCTCAGCAAAATAAATGCATTGTGTTCAAGATCACCTTCCTCTTCTGTGAGGCCTTTAAAGGCATGCTATGGTATGCATCTGGGTTAAGACAGCAGCTGCCAGCTCAGGTACGGTGAATCTGACTATCACAGCAGAGAAGTCAGGAGATGAGACAGGGCTTTGCTGGAGACTGATTCAGGATCACTTCTGATCTCATTACTCTCTGTGCCAGGTAGCAGAGGAACTCGAGGCCTGCCTTCATGTATAAACGCTCAAGGACTTGATGATGAACGAACGCATATGCAACTTTTATCAGGGGAAATAGGATGGGTTCTGTACATGACAGATGCTGTGTTTTGTTTTATTTTTCTTTTCTTTCTGTGCTATGATCTGAACACATGGCACGGAAAACGGCACAGAAACCTGAACAGCGCTGCATAGCTAGGGCTACTGTTAATGCAGATTATCTCCTGATGAAGGCCTGGTCCAAGACAGCATTAAGGTGTTTATACACATATATGTATAAATATCGTCTCTATATGTAGGTGTATCTTTCCCTCCCTTCAATATTAATTTTCAAGAGGGAGAAGACTTTAGGAGGGTCTTGTGGCCTGGAGGCCAATTCAGATCAGGACTGGTTCTGAATTGGGTTCTGTTTCATTGGGTTTGCGCCTTTTTGTATTTATTTTTAGTGATTTGCTGTCCTTTGGCACAAATGGTTTGCCAGTATTTGGAGGCTCTTCTGGCTTCTCTGTATCAATAGCAGAATTTGATTATCCTTCATATTTATTCATTTGTTTGCTCAGTTACCCTAACACAGTGTGCAGATAGACTTCCATGACCACCTTTTTTAGCTTATGGTAGCCAAGTCTGAGTTTTCAGCTGGCCCAGCATTTGCTCCTGACTGATACAGTTTCTGCTGTCTGCTGGGTTGCTTTTAGCCCTTTGGTTTCCCTCAGCTTCTAATAACGGGAGAGGTAAAAAACATTTATGCCTCAACCCATTGCCTTGCAATCACATGAGAAATCAGAGAAGCCTATTGACTCAACTGGCTTAACTGCTTCCCGTATGGGCCTTAACCTTGGCCGGGAGTTTCTGTTTCAGGTGTCATCACACATGGGAATATTTAATTACTCCATCCTTTAGTCTGACTGAAAGGTACTTACCAGACCTGTGTGAGTAATGGATTCTGTTGTGGGGCAAGCATAAAAATCAGATGTAACCTTGTTTGGATTTACTCCGCTTTAAATGTATAATTCTGACTGGAAATGAAAATGTGATTTTGGAATGAAACTTGTTTTAATTAAAAATGCATTAAAATTACCCACTTAATTCAACCCAGTTGTAATTCTTTCCAGATTTGCCTTTCCTCAGCATAATTTCTGATCTCTGAAAATGTCTTCTACCTCTAGTGTTGTGTTCTGAATATCCATTTACTTTAACCGTGCGGGTAAATTAGTGGCAGCAATTTTTTATGAATACTAAAAATAGATCTTTTGGGGATCACAGCCTGAAAATGTGTTTTTCCATTTGATACTAATTTTCAAAACCACTTTTATATTTGGGGTTTATTTTCTGGTTCCTTCTTTCAGTGATTGCTCTCCCCAAATACCGAGCAGTGCAGAAAGCTGTCTAACGCTCTTTTCCCAGCCCTTTCTCCAAATGTGAAGGTCCTGGTGTTTCCCTTTACATGCATTTATCTACTTACATTAGTGGCTCATCTTCTGTTGCCACATCCTCCGGCTTCCAGGCTGTATTCAGTATTGTAGTCATTTTTGAATCATTGTTAATTTCTGCCTCAATCCTAGACCTACTTTTTCACATATGTACTTGGTAAAGCTCTTCATAATCCTCTTACCCATTTGCCCAGCACTGCTAACATGGATTCCTTTTTTTCTTTTCTTTTTTTTTTTTTTTTTTTGATGTTCTTGCTCTTTCTGAAGTCCTTGAAATTGGCTTTTTGGAATACAGCTGTTTACATTCTGGAAAAGATCTTTTCATATTATGCCAAGAAAACTGTGATCAGTTTCTTTAATTGGGATTTTAGTTCTTCAGAAAGGCCGATTCTCCTCTGTTTGAAATCTTTGATTTCAGGATCATAAAATTGCAGCCTGTGTGATTTAGTCTTCTCAAAGATTTATGCTAGCTTTGACTCATGACCAGAAAAAAACATGCTGTTGGAGAACCCACATCTAACACCACCTTTCACAGATTCCCAGGGAAAGATGGGAGTTTTTAGATGTTTTAATAGACTAGGCTAGATAGTGCTGACTCATGTGCTTAAGGCCCATGATGACATGGTTATGTTTACTGGTTTCTGTTGGTGGTCTGTCAGTGGAGCCACGGACAGGTGAACTGCTTGTATTTTGCTTTTTGAAGCCTGGCATTGTTTCTCTTTTTGTAAATGGCGTAGCTATGTTCTCTTCAGATGCGATCTGGTACTCAGCATGACAGGCTTTGGGTCACTTGGCATGCTAAATTCTGTATAATCTCAGTGTGCTCTACAAACAACTCATAATCTAAAAAGAATTGAGACATATAACAGTGATGTATAATTCATACATTCATTTATAGAGGGTGCAATATGCACATGCTAGCAGTTTCCTCTGGGGCCTGCAAACTGAACTGAAAATTGTTTTGACTTATGTTCAGTGTAGTGTATAGAATAGTAATTCTCCAAGATATATCTTAATTGTCAGAGGGAGAAGTGAATTACTATCCAAAGCAGAAAGTAGGACAAGAAAATCTATGTCATGTCACATTTATTAGTCCAATCAGAATATGAACAGAGAGGAGGGACCATGGAAGTGCTGACCTTGTCAGTCATAAAGGAGAACAGACTCAGAATTGAGATTAATCTCATAGCGATTATTTAAATGTTATTAATACCTTCTTTTATCAAGTGTTGTCAACTCTTTAGAGTGGCGTCTTGCAAAATATATTAGAGATTCTAATGGGTGAGTGGTTGGGAATAAGAAGAAATAAAATCATTATAAACTGAAATCATTAATTTAGTCTATAAGTCCATGGGGCTAATGGGAAAAGCAGATGCCAGTCCTATCCTAGATCTTAGCTGGTATTTTTCCTGGGCTTTTTAGCAAGGAGGAAATGCTTATTAAAACCATATTTGATTAATCAGGTCTTGTGATTTTAAAAGTACATCAGGAATGCAGAAAAAGTGTTAACGGGAAGAATCAAGAGTAGTGTTGTGGGAAATACCTCCTGTAAATGTTTGGGGAGCTTTTAATTTTTGAGGGTTTTTTTCCTTTTTTTAATGTCTGGGGTATTTTTTTCCTTTTTTTAAAATTTATTTGATTGTGTTGACTCGCTTCAATGTTTATAAAACAATAAAATATTTGCTATTTCCCTTCTGAGAAGGCTTTCCTTTTCTTGGCCTTTTTTTTTTTCTTTCTTAGGTAATTTTTCATAGGTAGCTTTTTTTTTCTTGCCCCTTACTGGTTTTGTCTTTCCACTGTAGCTACATTACCTTGAAAGGCCCTTGTCTCTGTAGTGTCATCTCTTTGAGGTCAGGCATGACCTTTCTTTAAAATGCTCAATATTTGTAACAATTTAGAAATACTTAACTAATTTCCACTATGATTCACCCACCTTATCCATCAATCCGAAAGTCAGTGACGAGGGCGTGCCAGGGGTTTGCATGATTTGTGCTGTGCTGTATCCCATTAGCCTGGTGCAGGTGGATCTCTATTTGGTAACTGAAGACCCCAGGGTGGGAATTTCCTTACTGGAGAAGCCCGGTTGGAGCTGAGCTTGTCATGCAGCTCTCCCTCTCTGAAGTGTTAGTCCTTATTCCTTTAGACTGAGCCATGTCTCACACTCTTGTGGTCACAAGAGAGGCCATGTACGATTGCAGGCAGCTCCTGGCAGCGTTAGCAGGGAGCGTGTGGTGGCAGTAACAGCCCTGGAAACTTCAGAATAGCTTTCAAGCTGCCTCCAAGAAGCAGAGGAGTTGTATCCATAAACTGCCCTGCTGTTCCAGCCCTGCCTGGCTACGTGGAAGAAAACTAAACTTAGTTTTACAGAGATGTCTTTGTCTATTAAGTACAGACGTTTCTCATTGTGAGAAAACCTGTGAACATGCTTGGAGTGATTTTGGCATTTCTAGCAACTCCAAAGCAGACGATCAACTGGATGCCAAAGGTCGGCTCTGAAACAAGAAGCCTGGCTTGGGGAGGCTTTGAGACACCGACCTCCTTTTCTGTGTGCTCAGGTGAGCCAGCACTAATGCCACGGGCATCAGCCAGGTTTCCTACACAGCAGTGGAGTGCAAAAGAATATAACTCAGCCCTTTGGAGCTGTATCTCTGGGGAAGTTTTGTCCCAGTTCTGCTTCTGCTGCCATTATGGGGCATGTGAGTGCAACAACCAAAAAGGTGGTGACGTTTAAGAAATAAGATCCCCTTTGTACATTGTTCTAAAGGGTTCCTTTCGACCACAGGCTTTCTTCCGCACGCCCATGACAGCGCTGGCAGCATGACACTACCGGTATTAGATAAATATGTTAGTGTGGTGCATTAATTTTAACGAGATGGTGGATTTGGGGCAGCATGTGACTACTGTAATGTGGATGAATTCGTCGATCTCAGCCTCTTTGTTGGAGCCCTGTCTGAGCCTGCCGCTGCGCCCGTGTTAGTCAAGCGCATCTCAACTAAAGCCAGAGCTGTTCTGGCTCACGTCCAGCTACGCCGGCTCTTCCAGCGCTGCCTCCTACGTGCTTCTGGCACCAGGGTGAGCATGAGTGAATGCAGATCTCCTTGTACCTGTTAAAGCCAGCGCAGTCTAAGCGAGGTCTCATTTGGACTAACTGTCCTTTTCAGGCATATCTTGAGACTGGTCCACAGACACTGTTCTCCTCCGCAGGGGAGCATGTGAGCATGCTGCCTTTTGCATAAGGAAACGGTGGATGGTAAAGCTCGGGTATTTCATAGCTGTAGATCCCTTAAATCTCTATGATTCAAACAACATAAATTCAGCTGTCCCATGAAGTAAACAGTTTCTGTGTCAGATGTAGCACAGCACAGAAATAAAATCCAAAGGAGTAGGGAGCACAAGCTGGCAATGAGAAAATACTAATTTTGCGTGATAGACAATGGTGTGACTGCCAGCCAAACCTGCTGCCTGTCCAGGTTCTGTGGGCATCACCGTGGAGAAGTTTTAGGAGTTTTTAGAAGACTTGTCAGACTTTTAGTTTGAAATCTACTTACATGTGAAGGAGGCATGGGAAAAAGAAAAGCTACACAAACTTAAGACAGAGCTGCCCAAGAACTGCCTACAAAGTTAAGAAAGGGGGGAAAGTAAACTTCAGGTGCAGTAATAGAACAGAGAGGTTCAAGAATTTAGCATAAAAAGAATGTTGAACAGGATAAGAGCTGGTATTAGATAATCACTTGCTGCCTGCCTCTGGCAACGGGATGCCAGCCCTGCCAGAGCTGTCCTGCAGCTATCCTGGGGATATCTTGTGCCCTAGGCACAGCGGCAGAGGAGAGTGCTGGTGTCAGAAGGCCGTGTTTCTTCCCTCTCCTCCTCTTCCATGCTTTCCACAGCAAGGGCTCAACCACCTCTAAACTTGTTCCCGCCTTGACTTTGCTTTTGTCACCCTACGAAGCCAGTATGACGGCCGCACCACCTAGGAGGGCTTTGGCAAGGTATTTTTCCACTCTTTGCAGCTCTGCCTCCGCCAGCAGTTGTCAGATGCTCCCTTGCCCCTTTCGTGATCCCTCACACATCCCTGCAGGGTGGTGTGAAACACTGTCAGGCAGAATAGCACTTTATGCCCGCGTTGCCCAGATGTAGTGACTGTGCAGAAGTCACTAAAGTCCACAGAAGCAGAGAACAAGTACACAGTGTTCTGAAAAGTAATTAGTCACTGTATGCGAAATATCAGTGAAGCCTTTGAGGGAGAAATGGCTAAATGAATCAGTCTTGAAAAAGTACACCCATTTTAATCAAGTGGATTTAAAAATCAATCTGGTTCATCTGGTGCAAATCTCTAATGTAGATTTCTGTTAATCCTTTTAACCCTTCTGTATATCAATTTTGCTTGTGTCAGAAAGTTGCTGATGGAGAGATGCTACAATAAAGGGTTTAGTACCCATGAATTAAGTGCTCCAGTGTCTGAATTCTAAGTGTTTGTACTAAAGTGCGATCATACAGCAAAGCATACAAGCTCCCTGTACAGACAACGGGAAGAATTAAGTGCCTGAGACAGGGCTCAGACCAGCTCTTGTGAAACAGGAATCTCCTCTGAGTTAGTGATGGGGGATGTTGAGCGTAGGGGTATGTCTGAACATTTGACTTTTTTTTGACTTTTAATGTCTGGCCTGAAAAAAGGGGTTGTGAACCCATGTCAAGAGCTCTTACCCATTTTTGGATGTCTACAAACACGCATAATTTTAGAAGCCTTGCCTTCTGTCTGGTTGTGCCTCCCACCTTCTGCGTAACAGCTGAGCAGATGGAGCAGGTGCCCAGGGCAGGGGAGTAAGCCCAGGCCATCAGCTTTGCTCAGCCTGGAAAGCCGCTACTGATACCTGTCTGTATCACCAGGGAGGCACCTCCCGCCCCTTCTGCAGATGTAGGGTACCAGGGAGCAAGGGCTAAACTCATGGGTGAAAGTCTAGGGTGATAGCTGAGGGGTGGGCTGTTTCCCCAGAGCAAGGACATTCTCATTCCATAGCAAAGTCACAGGGTTTTAGCCAGTGAATGGAAAACAACACACAGTGCATCAAGTGTTCAGAGAACAGGATGGCGGAGCGGTGCTTTGGGGGACACCTGCCTCTCCCCATGTACTGCACTGATGCTTCCATGCCTTGTCCTGGGATCCTTTTAGAGGCAAGAAGCTAAGGATCTGTTTTAACGTGGCCCCAGGTTTATTTGGACTGAGGTCCAAGGCCTTGTTTGTGCAGTTTTTTGGAGCTGCCCTTTCTTGCACCTCCTCTGTGTTTATGTTGCGCTTTTATATGTGAAGTAAAGCTCTGTTTCTGCTCCCAAGCAGCAAAGGAGCCTGCAGAAGAGGAAATGCAGGGCAGATTGCTGAAGCACACAGCTCAGGAATGCTGCCACCTGATCCCTTGTGCTTCACGTATGTGTCTGAAGCACGTCGGGGGAAAAAGCAGGGCTGAAGGGAAACAGGACAAGAACAAGGTCAATCTCATACTACACCGAGCAGGTCAGCAAAATTTCTGGGTCAGAATGGATGAGGCATCCAAGTGCCAAGTGTGGAGGTTTATAGCATAAACAATGAGGCAGCGCTTGGCCTTCGAGGAGAAGGCTTAACTTTTGATTATTGTAGGCATACACTATCTGACCTCAATAAAGCAATCCTAATGCTGTTTTCATCAAGCTCATGGAGAGTTTTGCTTAGAGACCTGCTTGGAGAGTGCTGGGTTAGGCTGATGTCTAATTGAGTTACGTGAGTCTAATTCTGTTGTCAGAATTGCCTGGGGGAAGCAAAAAGGGCTGGTTACCAATTAAGATTTTAACGTTATTAATTTAAGAGAGTTTGAGGGGTGTATGTAGTCTAAGGAATCTATCTAATTGATAGGAAAACAAGTTAAATATCCTCTTGCCTAAAATTCTAGCCTCATTCTTCATCCAGGGAGTTTTCTATTTTTGCATTTGAAAGGTCAGGTTTGTGCAGCCTGCGGGCAGGCTGGTGTAGCCCTGTCTCAAGAAGCTGAAACCCAAGCTGCATCTCTGCCTCCTGCGACGAGGGGCTGAGTGGTGAGTGGGGAAACACTCTTCTCTGCAGAACAGCTCTAACTCCGGCTTCAGCTTGGTGTGGCCTGCAGTGGTTGGGTCATCCAAAATCTAGCCGCTGTCTTCCAGCGTGAAGAGTAACAGGACAAGAAAACAACCTGCCACAAAGGAACAGCAAGCAAGGACTGAAAGATTGCTTTTTGCTTCACAGCTCTTCATTGAGCAGCAATGGACCCTCTTCTACTGATCATATGAGACATGTTAATACAAAGGGCTTGCTGCAAGACTCCGTCCAGTTCACCTTTGTCAACTTCAGCTCACAACTGACCTAAAGAGCACAGTACTACACAGTTACGAGGAGTAAAGGGTTACAAGGACTGAATGGTTGCTCTAGATATTTGTGATAATGCAAAAAAAAAGGATTTAAATATTAATCAGGCTCCAAT
Source organism: Porphyrio hochstetteri (assembly GCA_020800305.1). Lineage (NCBI taxonomy): Eukaryota > Metazoa > Chordata > Aves > Gruiformes > Rallidae > Porphyrio > Porphyrio hochstetteri. Next base: position 40,347,007 of record CM036905.1, read on the forward strand.
GACTTTTTTTTTCTCCTAAACTTTTTAAATAAGAGAGAAGGAACATTGTGTTTTCAATGACTGCTGGAGCATGTAAACTGTTATCTCTTAAGTTACATAAAGTGCAGCCAAAAATTAATCCTGCTGTATGTTTTGGGGTTGTGCCTGCCAGCCCTGTAAACAGCTCCCCTATGGCCAGTGCACTCACTGAACCTTCTAAGTCTTTTGCTGTCTGGGGTGGCTTTTCAGATGCTGAGGCTCGTTCCAGTAAGGTAGCAGTGAATTTCAAAGGAGCAAAATGGAAAATTATAATAGAAGCTGCAGAGCTCAATTTCCCAGAGTTTGACATAGGGCAGGTCTGTCTCTGTGGTCCAAAGGGACTCTGCTTGCCTGACCCGGAGGGCAGAACCCGTCTTCAAGAATGAGGCAATGGTATCAAAGCAGAGCTCTGTGTCCTTAATAGGCTCTTTGAAGCCACAGTAGCAGAGAAGGAGGAGTACTGCAGTTCCATCCCTCCTTCTGAAGAAAAGCCAGCACAGTGTGGCTCCCTAGAAGTTGCGTGTAGTAAGGCAGAGAAACTAAATACGATTTTATGGAGTACGCTGCTCTTGGGGAGTTCCTGTTTCTGTTGAGTTACCTTATTTTTCACTGAAGCTTTAATTGTAAAGCTGCACCCTGCTTTTGCTAACGGTTCCCTGGTCTGTGAGTGGAGAAATCTTGTGCCGCCATCTCTACTGCTGCAGTTCCTGTGTAGTAACTTGGACAAACAGAAAGTGGAACCGCTGGTACGTCCATGGCATCCACGTAAATATGAAAAAAAGGTAATTAATTTCACTCTGCAGTGAATAAGTGAATAAAGATTGGGTGAGGCTTTAGCTACTCTGCTTGTTAAGAAGGTCATTTAGTCTAGTTTCATATTGTTCTGGTTGTCACGTCCTCAAGAACAACCAGTATAGGTTAGCTAGCAGGAGTGATTGCCAAAATGGAGATTAACTAAATATTGCAAAATACTGGTGAAACATAGTACTGAATTCTTCTCTTCACATGGGTGAATTTATTGTCTCATTTACATCAGTGCAATCAAATTAAAAAAAAAAAAAAGCCCAACAAAGCAACATGACTAATCTATTGAAACACTTCATTTTTAATACTAACTATTGACCACAAACTACTTACTAATGAGGTTCAGGATGTGAATTATTGTTGAAAGGAATCCTTGAATGGTTTTGTATGATGTGTTGAAGAAAATCACAGTCTGTTTGCAACATACTTCAAAGCAGAAAGAGATTAAATTAATTTCATATGTTATATTCCTTATGAAAAAGCCCCTGGCCCTAATAAGCATTTCCGACTGGCCTTTTTGTTTTTCCCCTGTTAAGGGAAGACCTACCTAAAACAGAAACCAGTGAATATTCTACTTCAGTACTGCAACATTAATAGGGCTTCTTTCCCTTGAGAAATGGGAACTAAAACATTAACATTAAGGACTTCAGTTCTTTGGTGTAAGTCTGCTCTAATGTATACTCAAAGATAAACCAGCAGCTGATAATCCTGTCACAAATCATATTTTTCTGTGTATTTTCAGTATCATCTTTACTCATTTATAATAATTTATTATCTAATAGTTAAATCATTAGAACTTGTTTTCATAAGTCTGAAAGGAAAAAAAAAAACCCAACAGTATTCAGTTTTCTCTCTGGTCATGTTTCAACCTGCTACAACTTCCTGATTTAATATAGAAATACCTTGTGAGTTCAAAGGAACTCTTTGGGTTGTATTTATGCCTGCAGACTTTATGCTGGATGAGATAACGTTTGCCTGTGCTATGGTGGTGCAAGTTGTATAAAGGTCTGGAGAATAGCTCCTAGCTTGACTTGCAACCAGCCTTTTAAAGTTATCCTTTCAATTAGCAGTCGAGGCACTGAAGTGCCTTTGGGAATTCCAGTAGCTGCCCCCGGCATCACCGAGTGCTCAAAGTTTCCTTTGAATATTGTGGAACGTGTATGCCAACAAAATATCTAATATCACTGTGCTTTTTGTAGCTTTGTGCAGCAGGAGACTGACGAGCTGGGATACTGTGTTTCAGAATGGAGCTGCTAACCTTAATAGTGATGGATCTCATCATTACGTTAATGAAACCCTTAAATGCTCTGCTGGTGAGAGCTGTGGCAGGTAACTGCCTTTGTAGAAGTCACCTCCATTTTAGTGACTGTGTTTCGTCCCCACGGACAAGTTGCCTCAGAAAAGACACACAAGAGCCAGCACGTTAGAGTGTGGATTTGCCTAAACCTTCCAGTTAAAATTTCACTTTTTTTTGCTTTCATCTTTGCCTTGGAGGAATTGATACCAGTTATTTCTCTTATGGCCAGAGTTCCTGTATTTCCAAGCTGTGTGGCAGGGGAAAAGGAAGCTTTGCTCTGCTCAGGCAGCATGAACCTGCCTCAGTCATCACTTTGGGTTATTACTCGTCTTCATTTTTTGTTTCTCAAGGAGCTGTGGGTGACATCTGTGCCACCCTCATGGTTGTGCTCTGGGCAAGGGCTGCAGCATGGATGCTTGGCACCCAGCACCCCAGCAGCTCAGCAGTTTCATCCCCCTGGCAGCACAGGGTGATGCCCAGCGATGTGCAGGGGTGACTGGGCTCTGGCAGGACTCCACTAGTTCTTGCTACTGGAGGGAGTGGGCCTGTGCAAACATTCCTTGTTGGAAGACCCTTGTATGACAACTGTTAAAGTGAAGGACAGACCTGATGGTTAAGAGAAGGTGAAGTAACCCAGCATCCCTAAGCCCCTTGTGGGGCATGAGAAGCATGGTGAGATGTGCAGGCATTTACTTGGACAGGAGAGTTGCTGGCACAAACCCTGTAAGCCCTTTTGGCTGATGGGTCATTTTTTGGGTCATTTCATGCATTTCTATTTGGCATTAGAAATCTGTAAGCCAGTGTGACCAGTAAACTGCAGCCAAGCTTTGCCCAGAGCACCTGAGCACCAGCTGCAGGGCCATTCACAGAGCAAGAAGCCCAGCTCCTGACCCAGCACCTACAAAACAAGTGTTATGCTATCTGTCTTTTTGTGGATTCAGTACCCCAGGGCCCTAGATTTCCCCTCTTTAACAAAACCCAGCTGGCTTTATGCAGAAACCCATTCAAATTGGTAATACTATTTTCTGTCCTTCACTGCTGAAGACTGAATGTGAAGTAACCCCACTCTAATTATTTGGCAGTGTTATGTTCGGGGTTTTTTTCTTTCAGTACTTCTAATTGTGCACCAAAAACAAAACCTGCTTGTAATTTTCTCTGGCTTTTGTAATTTGTTATTGGCTCTTATAGATTATTCAGTAAACTCAAATTGCTTTTTGTCTTAATTGGGTCTTGTCTGTGTTCTGCCCAGGCCAATTTTCAGCCTATCACCTAAATTGCTTTGTGACCTAATAAGATTGACTAGTTGATATAAGGTAGTGTAATATTTATTTTACACCTCATATTCCCCTCAGCTTGTGTAAAAAAATAATTTTGGAATTAACATATTTTGCAGCTGATTCTAGAGGCTGCTGGTTTTCCAGAATGTCTTGCTAGCTAAAAATAACTGGAATAAGACTGTTCAGTCAGACCCTTCAAACATTTAATTTTTTTTTCAGGCATCACTCATCTTACAGTACACTTTCCTGAAATCAGTTTTTGGAATTTTAATACTTTTCTCAAGCTTGAACCGAACGTGTCTGGTTTACAGACTGGCTGAGTTTTGTTGGCACAGAAATCAGAGGTTGCTGGAGTTTAACTGTTCTGTTTACAAGGTAGTTAATAAACAAGTGTACAAATACATCTTCAGCCCAAACCTCTCTTTCTCCTGGTTTCTTTTTTTTTTTTGGGGTTGGTTTTTTTATTGCAGCTAAGTAACCTCATATATTTTATTCAAATTAAATGTTATATCATGGGGAATAGGCACTTTGGATAGTCCTTTTCAATGATAACAAATGTGCTGATCCTTGTTCTAAAAAGGACATAACCTCTTTTCTAACATCTCCTGGTTTATAAGCCACAGTAATGTGAAACTCAAAAGGGATACATCAAAGTTTTTGTGTATGAATATTCCTGGTTTCATTTAGCTTCCATAACAATTATCCAGGTATTAGAATAATAAAATTTTTTATATTTTTGTTCTTGTCATCCAAGAAATGTTGTGAAAGCCTGGGGTCTTTTTTTTTGCAAAAGAAGTAAAACTATCAGTTTAACTCACAAATGAAAATTAAAAATTACGTATTTATAGGAACAGAGGGAGTGTACAGTGGGTTACACCTTCCTGGCTCTGGAGAGGTGGCTCAGCAGTTCTGCTGGGCTACCTCCAGCCCAGCTGGGTTATCTCCGTACGCACTGTGGGTGTAAGGGACCAGTTTTAGACAGGCAATAGCTTTCAGGGCACTATGACACCAGCCAGCTGAACTACAGAACAGCTGAAGCCTCCTCGACAAGGGAAAATCCTGCTACCCAAACCCTCTCCTGTTCTGTGCATGAAGAGCCCTGCACAGCAGCATCTCACTGTCCCCCATATCCAGCTGTGCTGCACAAAACAGCAGCTGGCTCTTCAGAGCCAGCGCGCTGCCTATGTGTACACGGTACATGGGGGCTTGGGGGGCCATACTGACATTTTCTGTCGTTTCCTGCTTAGCAGCAAGTCCTCTCTAATGGGGAAGATAATCAATGTCACATATGGTTTCTACCTCCTGACAGATCCCATTAGCTGGGTTTGAGCTGAGCCGTTGCTGGGTCTTTCAACTCAATAGAAATCTGCATGTGAAATCTGCTGCTTCTTTGTGCAGCCGTGATTACACGGTAATGATGCCTTCCCTTATATTACCTTCCCTTGCTTACTTGTAGGTGTCATGTTCTCCTTCCTCACTTTTGTTTCAGCTATTAAACTGTCAGGAAAAGCTAGTGCTTTCTCACAGCGCTGAACCTGCATCCGGGGTTTTGTTGTGAGCGTCTTTGTGTAGCTTTCTTTTTTGGTTTGGTTTTTTTTAATGTTAAAATTTGTGACATGTACCTTTTGATTTCCATTGCAGTATCTTTTACTACAAGTTAATAGGTAGCTGCGTGGCTGCATTCTTGTACAACCTTGTTAGGAAACATGAAAAAAAGAGAAAATTTTACAGGAATTACTTGTTCATTAAAACTAAGCTCTAATAGAAGAGCAAGAAATCTATATATAATTTGCTTAGAAGTATTATCAATGCTGTATAATCATAACTAAAAAGATATACCTCTTTAAATTGGTGTGCCCAATGTACTTAAGTACATTTTTTTTTCCTGTTTCTATATCCCTACAGTAACAAAATGCAAAACCAGAAAGCATCATTATTAATGACCTGTAAGGAAGTATAAAGCTTATATTTGTATGGCCCAGAAATAGGATTAAAAAGCAGACCTAATTTTATAGTGCTGATACAGAAGAAACTCATACCCATTTTTCTTTGGCCATGCACCATCTCCGTGCAGATTCATTATGAAGTTATTAAAACAGCACTGCTTTACCAAACAACCTTAAAGCTGAGGCTTTATCTAGGCTTTATTATTGCTACCAGGTGCTTTAATAGAAAATAAATATCATGTAGGATATCACCACTGTACACAAAGCCAGCCATCCTATAAACCAATGGAACGCACCAGGGTGTTACATCTGTATATTTTATAGGTGTTTTCATATGCAAGTTTAAATTAAAGTAGCTCATCTTTCTATAATTAGTATGTCAAAATATGTGAGAAACCGAAGTGCAACTGTGAGAGTAGAATTCCAAATATTATTTAAATTTCTATTACTGTACAGAGAAAAAAATCTTTCATTTAAATATTCCCTTCCAGTCCCATCCCACCACCCCACCGCCCGAACCTTTTCTGTTTTTTCTTCTGGACCTGGGATGAAAAGCTATTTCTTTATTTTATTTCTTGGATTATTGTGTGATTTTTTGCAAATATAGGTTCTTCTTCCACACTGTAGGAAATCTCCACTAGTGGTGTATGGAGAATTTTGAAGGTTATCATTTTTTTCTGCTGGTGTCTTCCTCACCCTTTTATGCCAGTACTAGGCAAATACATTATCATTTTTGTGCCCTGAACTGGAAGAATCACTGATTAGACGAGGAGAAACAACAGGCTGTATTTCTCCTCCCAGTTCAAACTAATTACAAAACTTCATGTTATAACATACTGAAAATGTGATTCCCCCTTTGAGGGAGGAGAGATTAGATGCAGAGTTGAAGAGGTTCTTACATGACCTCGAGCTTACAGGAAGCTTTAGGATCCATGGGGAAAAGGTCTAGCCTAGTCTGCACTGGAGCTGCAGGAGGGTTTTTTCCTAGCCTGTGCTTCTGAATTCCCTTTTCAGACAGTTGTGTTAAGGAGTTAAAGATGGTGTCGTCATGTAGGACCTCCCTGTTGAGAATAAGCTATGGAATGGCACGCATCGGAAGATGGAACAGTTTCAATAGCTCAGGTTTCAGTTATTTCTTGCCATTCAGAGTTTGCAGAGAAGCCACTTGCTGGGACCAGACCTGTATTTCTGCTCCACGTGTTGGAAAGGTCCTGCCTGCACTGGGGCTTCCCCTGTTTCTACTTTCCAGCTTTAACTGGAGCAGTTACAACGCTGCCTTGTTTCATACCTGGGACACGACACAGGGTCCATGTAACTCTCTGGTATTTTAATCCCAGGCTTGGCTGTGTGGAGCTTAGTGAAGCCGCCCAGATCCAGCGAGCGACTGGAGGCAGGGGTGTAGCTTGCTCTGCCCCTGCCCTCTCTGCACCCAGGCACCTGCCTACACCCTGTTTGGGTTTTGAGGGCCCCTGTTGATCTGCAGCTTCTCCAAGTGTGTGTGTCTCTCCTGTTGCTTTGCTTGTCTTTTCCTTCTGCTGCAGTTGACCCTGTGGTCTTTTAAGGAAGACTATTTCTGGGCTATTTACTTAATTGTTGATCATTAATGGTAAGATTAATTTCTTTCTAACTGGGATGTAAACTGATAAGTTTGACTAATTATTATCTCTCACTCAATGTTCCCTAATTTTTAAGTGTGAAACTAGGTGCTTTTTTTGTTATTGTTTTATTGACAAAATCAGCTTTTTTTTTAATATAAATGAGAAGCAGAAATTGTTACTGTAAGTATCAGTTATCAGTGGCTTACTGTGGGATTCATCATTACATATAAGTAGAACACTTACTCCCTCCTGACCCCTCTTAGAAAATTTCAGCTCTGTCGCCCATCTCTCTTGAGTGTGTAATACATGCTTGGTGCAGAATCAGTGTGGCTTTACTACCAATGCAATGAAAAAAAGGTCTGCTTATTTAATAGGGGGTCTTTTCCAACTGAAACCATTCCATGCTTCTATGACTCTATAGCTGTTCTGTGGATATTAATTTTTCTGTACCCTGAATGAGGAGGCACTCCCCTGCTGCTTATTCACATCGTTCTTTATTTCTGACTGGATTGCTTCTGTCCACTGAGCCTCATAAAGGACTGAACGAAATTTAAATGTCAATTGCATCCAAAGTGTATATAAAGTGTTTGAATGAAAGCAAAAGCCATTACAAAATATTAATGTGTAGGAATAGGTACAAGCTACAAGGTTTCTGGAGGGAAGTTTTGTAAAGGATCTATTTTTCTATTGAAGATCACAGTGCAGTTTTAGTGAATTATCCTCAAACATCTTTACTATCTCCTCTATTTAATGACAGCAGGTGTGGCTGTGTGTAGCAGTGTTAATTCTCCCTTTCTTCCTGCCAATCTCAAGCCTACAGAATTTCTTTGGCTTTCATCCATTTTTCGTTATTCTGGAACTTCTTCAGTGAGAGTTCTCAAATGAAAGGTTCTGCTTCGGCCCCTGAGGGCTGCAGCACAATATCCGAAGTGGAGGCAGCGGAGGCCTGGCAGAGTGTGGTCTTTGATCACCTGGAACTCGTATTGACTTCTCATCCTTCCCCTGCCTGACAAACTATTGGGGGTAGAGAGGAGCCACTGAGACAGAGGCATGAAAGCGGGGATGTGTAGTGCTCTACCTCCAAATGTGTGGAAGTGCAGGGATTCACCCGTTATGAATGGTCATGGTTGTGGTAAATAAATAAATAAATATTGTTTAAAAAAAAAAAAGAACTTTCAGCAAAATAAAAGGAAAGGGTAAATAATTGATCAAGGAACAAACCTGTTAAACTGCAGCCCGTGTTGCTGCAAACAGCAGAGGTCTTTGAAAATAGCCGCAGAACGGCTTGCTTGTCTGGCTGGAGGTCTTGTGCTCGTACACCTTGTTGTAGCATGTGAACTCCAATAAAATTGTTTTGTTCAATTGATTTTTTTACACTGTTATGTCTTGCTTTGCAAATAAATTAAACAGAAAATAGCTGGGATTTTAAGAAGTGCACATCTCTCTGCAAGCAACTGGAGCAGAAAATCTTTGTAGTAATTGACCTGCTGAGACTAATTCAAATATTCAGTGGCTCTAATGTCTTCTGCCTTACCTCACCGAAACCCGAATACAACAGTCTTCAGGAGTAACTACAGGAACTGCTCGTTTGTCCAGGCAATTATTTTTGGGTAAAGGTAGGGAGGTAGGAGGGGGAGAGGCAGGAAAGATGCTGTATTTGAGTAGTACTTGAGTTCAGCCCAAGAACCTGTTTTCAAGCTTGTTTTCTTTACAAAGCTTTGGGAGGAATCTGTTTTGTGTTTGAGAGCTGCTGTTACATTTGTTTCACCTTCATAAAAGAAAAAACCACGCAGGAGTCCTTTATCTGGGATGGCATGCTGCTGGTGGCTGCTGTACCTTGCTTCTGTACCCACTTTTATGACTTTTTGCGAACCTGTGAGTAGAACATTTTTTAAAAACTGCTTCTTCAGGCCTAAACCCAGTGGTATTTTTTTCTATGGCCAACTTTTCTTTCTAAGGAAATTACAATTAAACGTATTCACTGTCACCTCCATGGGCACGGTCAATGGTTAAATTGGAGATGTCAAGCCCACTGGGTGTTAATTTCCCAGGACCTGTTCTTTAGGAAGTTGCTACCTCCAAAAGCACAGATGAAACATAGGGGCAAGCGAGTGTAGGACAAGTGCAGCTGATGAGACTTGCTCTAGCTCCTGGCAGGAGCCTTGTTACTCTGAGTTTACTGAGCATTGGGCCTCCCCCTGGTCACAAAGCCCTGTCCTGTCTACCTCCAGGGGCTGCTGCTTACCAAACCATGCGTACCTCCAACGAGAGGTGTTTCATCTGATGAAAGGACCATGTAATGAATGGACGAAGGGACAGAGATGATGTAGAAGTGACAGGAGATGTGGAAGAGCCAGCTGATTCTGTATTGACCCAGCTGTATTTGTCATCAACTTCTCTTTTCTGTATGTAGTTTTAATCTGTTTGTTTCTGTATTTTTATCCCAGTTTCACGTGGTGCTTTCTGCTTACCTCAGCTCCCTTCAACCAGCTTTTTGTCTGTTGGACCAGCACCAGCCACGCCTGGCAATGCCGTGAGTATAATGGCATTTAAAGGTGTTGAGCTCCTGTGAGGGGCCAGCACATGCCATGTTTTGCTCACAAAGCCTTTTCCTCCCTGGGATGAGCAAAGCAGTTCTCCTCAGCTCATGTGGGCATGCGGGGGCAGAAGGTCCTCCGTCTGTCAGTACCCATCCCCACCCCAGCCCCCCTCCCCCTATCGAAGTGTGACAGGTGAGAGATTTAAGAAGCCATAGAAGGAAGGTGAGACTAACACAATTCAGTGGTGAGGGGGAAAAAAAATAAATATCAAAGGCAGCCATTCATTCTGCTGCTCATAAATGGTTTCTTTTCATTTGCCTTATAAAAAATGTCTCACTTCAGGTTTTATTGTCTTCCCCAGCTCCCCGTGAAATGCACAGACACAGTAATCATTCCTCATTTCCTCCCATCAAACAGGAGGTGACATACTGAACAATTAAGGTTTTTTGTTCGTAACGTCTAAAAGAAGAGAAAAAGACTCAATTTTAACATAGTCTGGAGAGTGAGAGGACAGTCTGCTGTCTCATTGAAGCCAGGTCTTAATTTGTACTTAAGCAGCAGCCTTTTCTTCTTGAGGACTATAAAATGAATTTTACCTCTCCCTGCTTTTGATTTTCGGCATTAACACTTGCTGGGGGAGTTAATCTACTTTCTATTGTTCCAACCTGAGATGATTAGTGGAATATCATTAGCCAAGACTCATTTTTTCCTATTAGAAATCCTGTCCTTGATGCATGCAATACAGCCCGTTCTCAGTGAAGCCAAGCTCAGTAGCTCTCCGGTTCAGACCGCCTGCGCCGTGTGTCACTCCGAAACCGATTACAAAGCTGTCATTGGGAGGCAGGCTGCAAAACAAAACCACACATGTACCTGGCAATTCTCTGCACCTCAGTACACGTTGTAGGGCTGGCTGCTCCAAAAACACCTCACTCATAACCTGAAAGGACAATTTTACTGATCGTGCACTTACGTGAAGCCTTAAACAGGTGAACACAGCGGTGACACTTTAAATGACGCTGTAGTGTAAGTGTGTGGAAAATAGGAAATGATATTCCAGTGAACAGACTAGTCCATAATATGTTTTTCGACTCTGTTATAAACGTTTGGAGACACATCCTGGGCTGGAGCACCTTCCCTATGAAGAGAGGCTGAGGGAGCTGGGCTTGTTCAGTCTGGAGAAGAGAAGGCTGTGGGGGGACCTCATTGCAGCCTTCCAGTACATGAAGGGAGCTTATAAGCAGGAGGGGATTCAACTGTTTAAAAGGATAGACAATGACAGGACAAGGGGGAATGGATTAAAACTAAAGAAGGGAAGGTTTAGATTAGATATTAGGGGGAAGTTCTTTACAGAGAAAGTGGTGGGGTGCTGGAACAGGCTGCCCAGAGAGGTGGTGGATGCCCTGTCCCTGGAGGTGTTCAAGGCCAGGTTGGATGGGGCCCTGGGCAACCTAGTGTAGATCCAGGCCTGAGGTTGGTGGCCCTGCCTGTGGCAGGGGGGTTGGAACTCTATGATCCCTGGGGTCCCTTCCAACCCAGACCATTCTATGATTCTGTGATTCTATGTCTTCCTCTCGATTTCAGCATGAAGAGGGGAAAACTTACTAAACTTGAAGTAACCTTGCATGAACGGCAGATGAGATGCAAGTGAAACATGTTGCAATAAATAAATATACGGTTTGTGTTCTATAATTTTCCAATGCATTAATTTGTCTGAATATATTTAGATCAGTAATTTAGACTGGAAATTAAGGCTGTTTATGGCAACTGCTGTATGTTGATGGAAATATCGTTTGATGTGCTAAATTTTAAAACCATGTCATTGACTTTTTAAAACTTCTTCAAAGTTAAATGCACAAAATTACTTTAACAAAATAATGTTTTACCATAAAATTAAAACATAAAAGATGTAAAGTTAAAAGTCTTGCATATTTTATGCATAAGATTTAATTTTTCTAAGAGTAATTTAACTGATCGAGAATTATTTTCATTGAAAGGTTCTGTCTGATGCAGTCGGAATGTCTTAGCTAAACCTTGCTTTCTCACCATTGTCTCTTTAGTTTTTAATTCTGCTTTTATTAATATATGCACTTACTTAATGTTTGGCATTTTAATTTCTCAGAGCCTAATTGAACCATCCTGTGGTAACAGAATAAAAGCAGAAGTCTCAGAAAACTCTGTGGGAGACCTGAATTAATGTTCCTTTCCCAGAAGGACATACTGAAATGACAGATTTCCCTCTGAGGCGCCCATGGACCGCTTCTGAATGAGAGCATTCTTTCTTTGTCCACCTGCCTCTGGGTTCACCGTTCTCCCAACTAGCTGCCCGTTTTGTCATGAGCAACCCCAAAACCATCAGAAAATCTTTACTTCTTGCCAGGGGGGAGGGGAGGCAGTGTCCCAGTTTCATCCACATCGAGGAAGGATAGCACAGGAGTCAAGCTTTCCCAATGTCCTGGGTGTCCAGAGCAACCAATGGAATCAAATGGTTCCTTCCGGGAAATCCTATCCTCAAGAACTGTTGCTCTGCCTCAGGAGAAGACAGACATGTTTCTCTGGCTCCAAGAGATGAATCGTAGTGAGAAAGGAGTAGGGAGGCAGGTAGCAGGGATACTCGTTCCTGCAGTTTTTGATGCTGGAATACAACAGGCTCCAAACATTGCCCATGGTGGCAAAGGGATGATTCTGGCAGGGAGGCTGGGACTGTCTTCAAAGGGAAGAGCAAGAGGATGGGTATTTGAGGGTTGAGAGGGAAACTTAGCACTGGAAGCCATTAATAGGAGTCATAAAAAAATCAGAATGAAACTTCAATAGTTGTAAAATTGAATGCTGTTTTCAAACTAGTAAGTAAGGTTTTGGAGTGCTTAAAAAATTCATTTCACAAGGAGAGAAAACTAGAATGGAGAAAGTAAATTTTCATTAAATAGAGAGCTCTCATCCTGTGTTTTCAATTGTTGACTCTGAAGGGGTGCTCAGAAGAAAATGAAAACCATGAATGCTTCCTGAATCCACATCTCCTCTTTCTAATTGAAAATCCTGTATGGCAAAGCACCTGGCTGACAGGCAACACTTGGAGAAGTAGCAACTGATTTTGAGCGTCCCTGCTCTTGATTGTCTCTTCTGATCTGACTTACATAGTGTGATAAAAATAAAGACATAAATAGGCAGGACTGCTAACTGGCTTGTAGAGCCACGACCTGCAATTGCATGACCATTGCACTGTTTGTAAAGTAGTAAAGTATAATGAGTCCTACAGTATTTATAAAGAGGAAAATGCAGGCATTTAACAGATGTGTCACTTGCAATATTTTCATCCAACTGAAGTTTAACAGAAATGTTACTTCTCAGACTAAAGATTTGGGTTTGTTTGGTTTGGTTTTGTTTTTTTTTTTTTACAGTGAGAAATCATCAGTCTATCTTCCCTTACCTTTTTACTCTTAAAAGCACTTAAGAATGACTTGAACCTGTTTAAAATATGGTTTGATTATAACTGTATGGAGAACTCACATCAGTGCTCTGAAAATCCTTAGAAATGAAACATTGCTTCCTAACAGACTAAGCTGTCAGTTTCAGCCCCCTATACTTAAAAACAGTCACATGATACAATTCCCTCCACGAGGCCCATTTGAAAAGCATTTGCTGTTCCCTTATTCCAGTTGAAAGGTTGTTCCAAAAGTTCAGTTTGGTTTAGATCTTCCTTCTAATCCTTAGATCCATGTTTAGATCTGTCTTCTAATTTCTCGGATATGAGCAATTAATACTCACTTGTTTTTGTGTCAGTTTGCTTTGTGACTCGGTAGCTCTTCTCCCTTCCTGTTGTTTATCACTGACTCACATCCTCCTTAAGCTTTTGGTCCAGTTAATTGCCAAACCAGTTTGGGGTTTTTTTCTGGTATGATAAACTGGGCTTCCCTAGTCATCTGAGCAGTCTCCTCTGCACCCAGCTAGTTTAGAGGTGGTGGTGCTGAGGAGCCAGTGCCCACACCTTTAGGACGTTTCTGTTTTGGACTTCATCTAGTCTCTTTCTATGAGCTACTTGTTTCTACAAGTCGCAGGCAGTGAGTGCATTTTAAATGCACCTCTGGAGTCTATCTTCCAGCTCTGTTTCTCCTGACCCAATCTGGTGCGTGTGTTCTAGGAGCGCTCCATGGTGTGAACCAAGGCGTCGTCAGCAGTGACTCACTTAAAAACCACCCTCCTGGCCCAGGCTGAAATGCTGCTGTAGAAAAATCCCCTAAAACACCGTGGCACTTCCTTGAGGAACTGGGATTGACGCCGATGTCCTTTTCCAAAACTCCTTCTTTTCGTTCCGCGCACCGAGGGTCACGCGTAATAATTGGTTGTCACCCTCCACTGCTATCCATTATAACCAGCCCTACGCTGAGGGCTTTTTATGGAGAGGAAACGGCAGAGATCACTGCTGGCAATTAACAAATACGCTGCTTCTCTCTACCTCAAATGTCTTGACATTAATTTTTTCTCATAAGTCAATTAAAAGAAAATCCATTTTTAGGAGGAAACAATTTTAACATGGGAGTGCTAAAAGGACCGGTCATTTATACACTTCAAATAAACGTGCCTCTGAGTTTTTGTTTTAACAGTTTCTATGTACTTTTTGGCTATTCCAAAATGGCTTGATATTGCTAGGATCTGAATGTGTTGAAAGGCACATTAACCAAGAGAGGGGAAAAAAAAAGGAGCTATATATAGTTTTACTGTCCCTTTAGGGAACCATTGCTTGAGCTTCATTAATATGCATTTTAGCACAATCTAATTTACTCATATGGCTGGCCCCAGGTGTTTGGAAAGGCAACCAGAGGAAAATCAGATCATACTAAAATTAGAGACAAGAAATATTGAATGCCTTCCCTTTTAGGTCCTTGAAAGGCACATATTAATTATAACTGGATGAATTTATGAAAACTAATACTATGAACAGCTCCAATAGTAATTATTTTTGAAAAATGATCTTTACCCATAAGTGCATCCTGATGAAGTGCACGGAAAACATTATGTTAAAGAACAAAAAATAAAATATATGTATGTATATGCTGCTCCTTCAAAACATTCTGTATACAGTGCAGTGCCCCCGTGACACCTTACTGATGTATATTTATTCACTGTAAACCACAATACAGCACCTCATTTCTTGTGTGCTGCTTCTTGAATGGATTCGAATAGGGCAGAGCGTTAGGTTTGGAGGGATTTGCCCTCTCCTCCTAAGGAGAGTGTGCCTCTGCTGGGTTACAGTAAGCCAAGGCCAGCCACACTGGGAAGGGAAAAGTGAGAAGGGGTGTGTGTGTGAGTGGGGGGGTATGTTAAAAAGCTGTCTCTGTACGGTCCGATTAAGCGTTGTGTGCTTTCACCGAGTCAATGGGAGGCTTTGGCAAGCAAGTGCTCACAGCTGGTCTCTGAACTGCTAACGGGATGTAGCCGTGCAGTAAAGGGGCTTTATATATTAATTCCCTAAGTGTCATCTTGATTTGCAGCAGGAAGTGTAAGCAAAACATTGTCAAACAAATTAGCCCTGAAGGTGCCTTTGGAGCTGCGCTCAGCAGCCCTGCCCTTGCCTGGGTGCTCTGAACTCTTCAACCGGGGAGGTGCTTGCCTGGGGAAGAGACTATTTTGAAATAAGTCTTTAGGGCTGAAACATCCCAAATTGCAGCGGTAGCCGGCTACCGAGGGATGCATAAGTTATGGAAACGCTTAGTCATCTCCAGTGAGATTCTAATCTGGAATATCTGACCTTCCTATGATTCAAAACCAGCAAGATGCCAGCAGAGAGGAGGGTAACCACATGAGTAGTAGCACAGGGGCCCGTGCTTGGAGAAGCAATGCCGACTAACATGGCTGCTCTACCCAGCCGTTCCCACCCAGGAGCTGATCTAGGAGGTTTTGGAGGGGCTCAGCTCTCTCCAGGCTTTGTGAAGACTGGAGGAACCAGGAGGGTATTTCCCTATGGGATACTGGGAAGAGTTTTAATCCTCTTGTGAGAAACTTGGTAAGAGATCCTGTTATTTCAGCTTCGAGCCAATTAGTGAAGTTAGTTCTGTTTCAGTCAGGAGAGGCCACGCTGAAGTGTACTCCCATGCAAACCATTGGGTGCTTGTCAGATACACCGTTCATTACATCTCAGTGAAGCACTGTGGACAAACATTACTTTGATGTGATAAGCAGGGTGACATTAAAGGTGAATACTAGAGTGCGCTCTTAAGATGGAGTTTAAAATGTACTTACAGAAAGAAATAAGAGTCTCCACAGAGTGAGCCATTTAAGAACAGTCCATCTAAAGAATATTTTCCTAAAGCAAAACATCAAAGAGGGGATATGAAATATGTTTTAGGCCAGGATTCTGGAAGGAAATCAAAGATATATGAATTTCATTAAATCACCAAGAAGTTTAAGAAGTAGATTCAAAATGTACATGAAAAATATTGCTGTGAGTGAAGAGGGAAAACAAAATATCCAGAGACTGGAGAAAAATAGAGACAAAAAGACGAGGGAAAAAGGATAATTGGATAATTTAGAAGTACCTTAGAGAAAGAAGTTACACTGGTAGATGGAAAAACATACATATCGGAGGCAGATTTTGACCTCATCTGACCACAAAAACAAGCAAAGACCATTCCCTGAAACAACCCGTACATAAATATGGTCCTGCAAACTTGACAAACTAATTGTGGGACCTTTTATAAAGGAAAAAAAAACCATGGCTAAATCCTTCTCCCCTCTGTACTAGTTGTTTCTCTTAGCCTGAGCCCATGAGCAAATTTACAGGAATGAAAATGTTGCCTTTAATTGTTTAACTGCCTATTAACAAAAGCATGTGCTTTCGCAACATGTCAGTCAGTCACCCTCCTTTGAGTGTCTCAATAGCATTGCTACATTAGTAGGAATGACCACGGACCTTAATGAGAAGAAATTTGCTCTGCTCTAGCACTCCACCAGCCACCCACTCGTGACTGCGACCCATGGCCGTGTGTGTGGGCGAGCAGCGGCTCTTGGAGCCAAAAACCCAGGAGTGAAGAGGACCCAGGGGAGGGAAACCAGCATCCTGGTGCCATCCTGAATTGTTCCCAAGGACCAGGCTCTCAGCAAAAGGCACTGCTCAAAGCCAGAGCCTTGATGAGTACCCACCACCCACAAGCCTACGGCAAGACCCTTCCCCTCAGCCAGCTGCTGTCATGCCTCTGTACCTCTCCCTGCCGGGCAGCAGCTCACAGCTGAGGGAGCAGCAAGGAAGGGGAAGGTGAAGGAGTGATGTGGGAGTGAGGAGAGATGTCCTTGGAGCTAGAAATAGTGTCTGGGGTGTACTGTGATGAGGTTAGGACTTAAGTCTCAGGGAGAAATGAACATTTTTTTCAATGTACAGGCTTCCAGCACACAGCAAGTGGAACGGCTGCCGTGTAACACCACCTCTGTTTTATTTCCTGCTCATTTAAATTACTTGCTTTACAGGTTTGATCAAGATCATTCTCAGGTTTGAATGCTTATTTGTCCATTCTTTGAGCCACTGCTTTGTTTCACACCAGTTGAAAGCGAGGAGCGTTTCGTCCTGCACGTGCTCTTAGCTGGTGCTGCTGCAAGACTCCTTGGAGGTGGTGAGCAGAACCTCTTGCATGGAGAAGGGCCAGACTCCTTCCTGGCTGCACTGTTCAGTTGGAGGCTGCAGGCCTTTTTTAGTGGCTCTTGGTTCAACACCATCAGCCAAAATGCTATGAATGCTGTAAGAAAATATATGAGCAATGTCAATATCTGTTCCACCTGAGTTTTTGATGAATAAAATCACAGAAGAACAAGGGTATCATCCAGATGATTTGCTATGTGTCTTCATTACAGTTGGTTCTATGGTGTGGATGTGTGTGTTTCTGTACCAAAAATTAGATCCACTGTTAAGGACTTTTACCAAAGCCTGTGTCAGCAGGTAATGGCTCATGGAGTTGGGTACAGAAAAGGCCAGGTGCATCAGACCATGAATCTATGCTTGCACTATCCCTTCATGGCTGGTTAAATGTATGTAATCCCAGATACTGTAGTTTTAGCTAAGAGGGCACCATCAATGAATACTGTACTTCAAACTAGGGATATTTATGAAGGTTGTGATACAGACAGTAACCAGTTACCCTTCCTGTTCATTCAGACCATTGAACTTGGAGAGAATTTAAGAGAGAAACTGCTTCTGAAATGCTCAGGGTAAATGTTGGACTGCTTATGACAGAATCACAGAATTGTAGGGGTTGGAAGGGACCTCAAGAGATCATCAAGTCCAACCCCCGATCATCGAGTTCAACCCTCTGGAATTACTGGAGAAGCAGAGCAGGAAGAAAAGGTGGAACAGATAGGATATGGATAGTTTGTATTACTTGGATATGGAAAAGAGTTTGTGCCTGAATTGCACCTGATTTAAACCTCAACTGTCTATGTTTATTGTTTTGGTAAGACATTGTCTGTCCAGAGTTAAGTGTGTTTCTTGGCATATGTAACTGCATGATTTTGCCACAAAGCTGGGAAGAAGAAAATTTGTTGGGTTCTTGACCTCACCAGCCCTGAGGAACCTATGCAAATTTACATCCATAAATAACCTATGCAGTTGTTATTATTAGCTAGTCATGCTTCATTGAAGTCTAAAATTCCCCGCTTGTCACATGCCAATATGCTGTGAATGGATATTACCATGCTCAGCTATAAACTTTGTGTCAAATACATCTTTGCAGAGGGCATCTCTGCCCTTGCACTATCCTGGAGATGGTTGCAAGGTCAGTCTGAAAGTTCCTCTGGCACCTAAATGCAAGCAATTTCACTTGGGCATGCACAGAGCCTATTTCCTGATGAACACCTACTGTGATCCAGACTTTGGATCCCTTTCCACCTCAAAGATTCACTTACACATGCTCTGAGAGTACTAACACCTAGAAAAGCAGCACTAAAAATGAGGTCTGGAGATCATCTAACCCTCTGCTAGCCCCAGGCTGGTTGAGCTTTTATCTCTATCCAACCTGTTGCCCAAGATTTCTGGTGATGGAGAATCTACTGTCTATGCAGGTGAGCTGTTCTAGTGCCTTTATATCCGGTCTAACCATTCTTTTCTTAAAGGCCACTATTTTTTTGCCTTACCACCACAGATATGGATAACAGATCCGGCTTACTGAGAAGCAGTCAGTCATTGAGGTACCCAAGTTTCTGATCATGACCTCCAACAACAACCCTAACTCCTCCATAACCTTCCTTGTAAGTTCTGGATTTTAGCCCTTGTTTCATTCTCATTGCTGTTGTGTTTTCTCTGGGTCACAACACCCACAGAGTGTGCTGCTGCTAACTCAACGCTGCGCCGAGCGGTTCAGTTTAGGGCTCCCCAGAATTGAATGCTTGAGGCAAAATCCAGAGGCTTTGAACATAATAGTGGTGTTTAATCATTAGTTGACATGGTCATACTTACACCTGACATTTGAGAGCACTTACCCAGGGACAGGAATCTCTGATGTCTACCTTGTCCTGAGCCCCTGGGTGTTTGGATCAGCACTGTCCCTGTTTGCAGGAGAATGAGCTGGGTTTTAGCTGGTTTAGGTGGCTCTGCCACCAGCTGTACTGAAAGAGAGGATTCACTTGGGCAGAGAAAAGAAACTCAGGGAGAAGAAGTGCAACCAAACGGTTATGGCATGTGTGGCCTCTGGTGTTGAGGAGTTTTTATAGCTAGCAGGCCCCACTCCCCTGTATTATCATTGCCAGTCTGCTCTAAGAAGTTACAGTGCAGGGTAAACCTCAAACCTGAACCCAGCAAAAAGTGTCGCAAGGGTTTACTCTGCTCTGCCAGACAGGGACAGGACCCATGTGGTCTGGTTCCAACTGCACCGTGCACTGATTTGGTGTCACCAGGGGCAGGGATGTCTCCGTTTCGTGGGAGCTGCAATAGCTATGATTCATCTAGGGAAAAAAAAAGAAATCAAGCATAAAAAGCTGATGCACAGGTACTTACAGGATAAAGACCAGAGCCTTAGTCATAATGAATTCCCTACGATCGTGTAGCTGGAACCACCTTTCTTCAGAAGAACAGCCTTGGAATGAGAAACCACTGCATAAAAATTTCCATTTGAGGCAACGGAAAATTATGTCACATACATTGTGTACATATATATAGGCAGGAAGGCGTGTGTGTCTGAAAGAGAGACCTGAATTCTAACCTGAATTAAGACGTTAAAAATAGTAGGATCCTGTTTAGCAGAGGTGACATAAGAGACCTCCTTAGCCTCCCAGCCTCCCAGTAACGCAGTCTGTCTTACATGGCAGACCACTCTATCTAGATCAGCAGTACATCACCGTGCATTCCAATGCCTCATATCCCATTCTTCTTTCGTTCCTCACACATACCATGATATCCTTCCACCTGGTGGGCCAGTGGTGCTGCTTTTGCTCAGCATCCTTACATTCTCAGCTTAAGATGATTTATTCAGGAGAAGAGAAGGAATCACATGCTCGGTGTGGGTATGGAGTGTGGCTTACCAACACGGTGCTCTTGTGAAAACCCGTGTTACTACTCCGTGTGATGCAACAAATAAAACACAGTTGATTTGACAGCAGGATAAACAGAATTATTTTTGTCTTCCTTTCAAATAGTGAGTTTGAAGATGATCACTTTTTCTTCAAACTCTGTAATTTCTCTTGATGTTTTTGCCACGATGGCATTGCTTGTTGAGACTGAGGTCAGCTGTGCACAGGAAAGGACAAGTGGTAAGTGGAAAAAAAGTTGCAATGTGGTGTTTATAAAGGGGTTATCGTTAAAGTACCTTAATTATGCAACATAATTTTAGTAACAATAAAGTTGGGTGATCAGACCATAAGTGGTCTTCTGTCATCCTACTGCATTTGCTAGGATTTTGGTCACAGGGAGACTGCCAAGTGTCACTGCTATGGGTCTGGGCAGCAGGCAGTGGGGTGAGGATGGCAGCAGAGAGGTGATGCTGTCTCCAGCAGTGGGAAAAGAAAACCCTTGGAAGTAGAAGTGAATTAGCAGGCACTAAGGTTGTGCCTTTAAATAACCAGGTGGTGCAAATCACCCCAGGTAAGAAGAAAACCCAGGTTTAATTTTCTCAACATGCTATAGATCCCTATTTTTGCATTTGTGATGCTACTCTTTGCCTCAGCAGCCTGTCCTGGTATGACCCAGGAGCATTTATAAGGTGTTTATATAACGGTGGGCAACATGTAAGGGAACTACGTAAACCAGAAATAACATTTTTTTAACAAAGCATTTATTTAAATGAAGTTTTGGGGTTTTTTTTTCCACCTGTGGTCTTTTAATCATGCAGATTTAGCAGCAGTTTGTTTATTCAGTTGGATAGATAGATACGTAAGAGTGTTGTAAGAGACCTTACAACTCCATGGGAAACTTTAACAGCGCCTGGGCGAGCTGAAAATCCACCAGCGTACCCCTGACCCCATGGGGTCACCACCCTAAAAGAGAGGGGAGATGCTCTCTGATGGAGACGTTTGCCACCAGAGGGAGTCGTGTGAATGCGGTACGAGGGGCTGTGTCGTCACTGAAAGGTCACTCCTGGAGGTAAGGCTCAAGGGACGAGGTTTTCCCTCTGGAAGTTCTGTGACAACCCAACATGCAAAGGCAGATCAGCTTAAAGGCTCGGCTTTTGGGCTAAACGCGCCTGGCTGCACACTTTACTTGGTGCAGCCGCCGCCGTGGTGCTTCCTAGCAGAACATCCGTAGTCTGGCTGAAGTACAAGCTTGGCCAGTAAAATAAAACTGCCAAGGAAGCCACCTGAATCTTATGCTTTAAAATACAGCTCTGGGACTGGAAATCAAAATATGCTTTGAATGCTGCGGACATTTTCACTGAATTAGATTAAAAATAGCGGTAACCTGGGATTTTCCCACTGAATTAATACAAAAATCATGATAATCTGAATTTTTTCCTGGCGGGCACTTTGCTGGCGATGAAGCAGATTACACCTGGGTGCTGTAATGGCTCTGCATTGCTGACAGAGGAATGGGCTGGAGAGCAGCTCACAGCAAATGCTTTGGCTCCAGGGATGAGTCCAGGGTGGAAGGAGTACAGCGGTGTCGTTACAGAATTACTCTTTTTGACTAGATCCAATGCTTAAAGAGGTATGGGATCTATTCCAAGTAATGCCAAAGTCCTTTACACTGCAAATATTGTTTAAAAGTGCCTTACAACAAGCAAGAACAGAAGCTGATATAGGATCTGATGCTTCAGCAAGAAAGAAAAATGTCCTTTGGAGAAGTCCATCCATTCGGTGCCTACTGTGGTCTCACTTCCTGCACTCCAACTCACAGCACTTCTCATATGTCTTTTAACGTGGAAATATATGTATGTTCCTCCCTGAAGGAACAAACCTATTGAAATTTTAGCAACTTATTTAATCACCTGTGGAAAAACAGGTTCCCATAGCTGCAAGTTGAAACTTGCAGCTGAAAAGGTATTTCCATGATAATTTTACTTGGAAACTGAGCAGAAAGGGTTTTGGTGACACAACGTCCGATTGTAGTTTTAAGAATTTTTAAGTGTTAGTAAAACGTTTCTCCATTTTTTAACAGAGAATTTGTTTAAATTGGTTAAATTTTTATGTACAAGTGGAGAAAAATGTCTTGGTTTTATGACATAAAATTCTTAATTCAGCTATCATTTTTATACAATCTAGGCATTAATGCTAGAGTATCAGATGGCATATGATAGAGTATTTTTTGATATATAGGATTTTATAATGTCCTCATATAAATTATTAAATGTTCCAATATTTAAAAAATCATAGTGTTTCAGAATAAATGCAACTCTGACTTTACATTTTTATTCCAGTTTGGAGCGAAGAACTGTGAAATACTGCTTTTCCCCCAAAAAATTAACATTGAGTTTTCTTACAGGTTGTATTTCACTTGTTTGAAAAATGCCACTAAAACCAGCTCAAGCCCAAAAGGTGTCCCCTATCAGGAACAAGAAGTTCATAATGACAGGCTTGGTGCCTTGTTAGCTTGAAGATGGTGAATCAGATTCTGTGAAATGCTTAGTTTTCTAAGTAGTCCTTGAAAACATGACCAGGCCAAACCTTTTATCTTTAGTCAGGTTTAGGCAACAGAAGAATCTCTGCAATTAAAATGTTGTTCCCAAAGCTAGTTATTTCCCACAGACAACTGAGAAATATACAGATTAGGGATTTCTCTGTGTGTGTGTGTGTGTGCATTTCCTTCTAATTTAGCAGCAAAACAATGTGAAGGATGGGGCCATCTTCAGAGCTGATTAAAAAACCCTCAGATGTCAGGGAATACAGGGCTCTTTTAAGAAAAGAAGAATATTAAGTAGCCCTTGAGCAGTCCTGCGATGTGACATTTTTACAAGGAACTCATTTGGAGAAAAAGGGAAGAGCTGATACGCAGAAGAGATGGAGAAAAGTGCAGCTATTATGCTTCCCTATCGTCTGGAAAAGGCAATGCCTTGTTACTCTTATCCACAAGAAAGTGCTCCTCGGTTGAACCAAATCCTAGCAAAATAGACATTGTCTGCTGGGCCTGTCTTCTTAATTCTCCCCTTTTATTTTCAGCAGCATTTAGCATTCCTAACGCCTTGCTTCTAATCTCTTTGGAAAATTAACCAAGATGTTAACAGCTGAGGAAAGATATGGAATGCTCATGGGAGGAGATGGGAACACAGTCATAGATCTGCTCAGGAACAGCTCTTGGATACTAAAGAGCAATTCTCATGGGCAATGAGGTGGATACCAATACATCTAACATTTTATGCAAGAAAAATCTCTGAGGTATTTCAGAAGTATCTCTATTTCAGAAGTGCTCCTACCAAAAAGATTAACTGAAAAAACAAAATCTTCATAAGATGTTTTTGTGGCATTCACTGTTGGTGTTTCCTCTGGAAGGTGGATGTTGTTCAGCTCTGAGCATCCACAGGAGTCACTCCCAATTCTGGCAGGCCTGTTGGGGCATGCAGACACCCATGGTGACTTCCCCCAGACCCTGAGCTGTTGTGTTGAAATGCTGCTGTCACCCCTGAGAGAGGCTCATCTGGATCCCACCTCCTATGAGAAGGACCTAAGAGAAGGATGGACCTGCACTTGCATCCCTGTGTAATCTCCAGCCTGGCAGGGGAGCGGGAGATGTGCTTGCATACACCAGTCACATCTCTTGCAAGCACCACAAATGTGTATTCCCTTAATGCTGAGTGAAGTCAGGTGGCTGTATAACACATATATACATGGCAGCTGCATAGGATGCCCTGAAAAAGCGTTTTCATCACTGTTGAAAGCCAGGCTGGCCTGCTTGGATTCATCGCTGCTATGTGTAGCCGTGGGTTTTGATTCTCAGGTGGGGTGCTGTGAGGAGAAATCCCACTAGAATTCCTCTGAAAACTGGGTAAATGCAAGAAGAATCAGGCTTGTTTTCTGCAGTTCTTGCCTGAATGTGGACAAATGCAGATCACCTCGTGCTCTTTGAAAATTGCATTATTCAGCTAATGCACAACTCCCCCGTGGAAAGCCACAGCCTGCTGAGTTGAGCCTAGGTACAGGCTCAGCTATTTTAATGTGCCTTGCATCTGTTTACTCAGAAAGATATTAAAAGACAACGTTCTACAAACCTAAACCTATTTGTGATGGCTTAAGGAAGAAAACAGTCCTTGGGTCTATATCTGACTGAAGAGGGAACATCTTCTGTCTGTACGCCTTGAGAGCTTTAGAGCAGGGAAACTGCCATCCCTACTTGGAATGCAAACCCTTCTCTGGTTAGGTACCACCAGGGTTACTAATAGCTACCTTTCTTCCCTTTGTTTGCTTGTTCTTTCTTCCCTTTGTTTGCTTGTTTTGTGTCCTCTGCACCGTGCACTGTCTGAGCAATGAGCTGTAAAACTGCATTTGTTCACAAAATGAAACGCTGGTGATTTGGTCCCCACGCAGCAGAAATTCAGACATTTGCCTTTACCTGTAAAAGAAGCTTCGTCCTGAGATTTACAAAGCTGTACTGGCTTTGCTGTCAGGGAGGGCTACAGGAATGGCTGCTGTAAGAAGCTGCTAGAAGCTTCCCCCATGTCTGACACATCCCATGCCAGCAGGCTCCACGATGGACCTATTGCTGACCAAGGCCGAGCCCTTAGTTGACAGTGGTTATGCCTCTGGGACAACATAGGGGAAAAAAGCACCAGGAGTGATTGTAGCCACGGGGAGGAGTGAGAAGATGTGAGAGGAACAACTCTGCAGACACCAAGGTCAAATGAAGAAGGAAGGGGAGGAGGTGCTCCAGGAACCAGAGCAGAGAACCCCTTGCAGCCCATGGGAAAATCCATGGTGAGGCAGGCTGTCTTCCTACAGCCCATGGAGGTCCATGGTGGAGCAGACATCCACCTACAGCCCATGGAGGACCCCACGCTGGAATGCAGGGATACACCCCAAGGAGGCTGTGACCCTGTGGAAAGCCCATGCTGAATCAGGCTCCTGTCAGGACTCACGGCCCTGTGGGGAGCCATGATGGAGCAGTCCATTCCTGAAGGCCTGCACCCCACAGAAGGGACCCACGCTGGGGAATTTGTGAAGAACTGCAGCCTGTGGGAAGGATTCACATTGGATAAGTTAGTTGAGGACTGTCTCCCATGGGAGGGACCCCATGCTGGGATGTGTGTGAGGAATTTTATTGCTCATTACTCAACTCTGATTCGATTTGTAATAAATAAATTTTCCCAAGTTGAATCTGTTTTGCCCATGGCTGGTGAGCAATCTCTGCCTGTCCTTACCTTGACCCAGGAGTCTTTTGTTATATTTTCTCCCCTCTTTCCAGCTGAGGAGGGGAGTGATAGAGCAGCTTTGGTGGGCATCTGGCCAGGGTCAACTCACCACAAAAGCAAGACAAAACCAAACAGCAAACAAACAGCAAGTGACAAATATCTGGAATCCCTGTGTGGTCTGCAGTGTGAATTTCTAAAACTTTATTAGTTCCAAAAAAACAACAAGCAAACAAAAAAAGAGAAGATAGTCCCTGAATTTTATGCTGTACCTCCAGGTGCAAATAACAAAATGCTTTTCATAGGATTGTCTCATAACAATGACCAGGAATCCAGAAATGGCTTGTGATCTGCAATAGGATAACAGAGTATGACAGAACCCCAACTAACAGAGCCTGGAAAAAGAATTGGTCAATATTTTCTTTGAGGTGAGCACACCAACACATCTGAAGGCTCTCAGCCTTGCCATAATGCAGGCTAATAAACTACAACCAGCTGACACTCTAAAAAGCCAACTGGAGGAGGCATAAAATAGCCAGATTTGAAAACAGATCTCAGAGCATCTTTGCAGGACAAGCGTCTTTTTCCAGCCTCACTTTCCAACCCAGTGACTTCCAGGGGTTCCCTTTGGAGTCGTTTCTCTGGGTTCACTGGGAAGCTTCCTGCTTTCCACGTCACCTCCTACCTTCCCCATCCTGCACAACCAAAGCTTCCTCCAACTGAGCAAGCACAGCCCTGCTCAAAGAAAGCACAGTTCCTTTCCATCCTTCTCTCCCTTCCTCTGGTTCCACCTCACCGTCTGTGGTTCCTTCCCATCTGCCACACAGCCACTGGATTATTTGATATAAAACATAGGCTATGCAATACTCTTTGCTGTAAACAAATACAGATCAAACATCACAGAGGGCAGAAAACAGCACAGGGAAGCCCTATGTGTAGTTGTGAGCAGCCATGTATTCTGCTCCTATGGGGAAAGGGAGCATGGAGGCACTCAAAATGAACTGGCATTTGAAGGAAAACCTTTCTTTTCCTCCTGCAGAACTCCCCTTTGCCCTGCCACATTCTTCAGCTGGATGCACAATATATTTTAGCCCAAGGGAGACAGAAAAAGAAAAATAAAAGGAGAAAGATTATGGAGACACCATGCTGACGGAATATAAAGGTTAAGACTGAAATAGCTTCCTAATCCAAACATTTAGTCCTTTTAATTTCCTGAGAAAATTTTGCATTTTAGCCTGACTGTGTTTCAGGGTAAACCTTAACAAGTTTGCTGTTTCATCTATGAAGACAAAGGCTGTACCATGTAAAAGCCTCTTGAGCCATCTGGGATATCCACCAAGTGCTGTGCTCTTCCTGGATCACCAAGCAAAAACACACAGTAGTTTGTGGCAATCTGGTCCTGTGCACGATGCTCCTGCATCATTCTTGCTTGGAGAGCAGACATCATTTGGGACTGTGACCCCCTGCAGAAGGTTTCCTGGTTCGTGGCAGAGCTGTGTCTTGGCGTAAGGCTCGTTGGAAGCCTACCCTTCACTCACGTTTTGTGAATGAAGGCAGGAACAAGGCTGTGTTTGCTAAGTTAGGTGCTAAAAAGCCAGGACATCTGAGTATAAATTATGCAAACAACCTAGTTTTCCTAATCACCAGGAACCTACAGCTCTGATTGCCTCCGGTGTGTTATCTAGTAAACAATCCATGGGAAAAGCACTTGACTGGAGCCTTAATTAGACCACTGGTATTTTTAGGTGAGTGTTGGCAGGCACTCAGCTTGAATAATTTTTTTAGAAAAGTTCTAGGCTTGCCAAGGTGTCATTTAGTTAGGAACCTTTCATTGGCTCTAACACTTTTTTAAACTCTCAGAGAGGTTTCTACCTTATTTTGATGGAAGCTGCCTTGGGTAGAGTGGAACAGAGGATAAGAGGTTTCTGCAGTTAGCTTGAGACCCAGGAGAAGCAAGTTCAATTTTCAGCTCCACCATAATGTTCCCATATGACAGCTCATTGTTTATGCTTTACTTCATAATTTTTATTACTTCTGAAACAGAGCTGAATATCTTTCTAGATTTCTTGCCAGACCATGAGCTGTTCAGCTCAGTCTAGGAGTCACTAAATGAAACTGAATGGTCTAAAAATATGGGAGGCTAGAATGGGAAGGTTTTGTGGCTCTGGGAAATAGGCACGACACTGTTTCCCTTCTTAGAGCTTTAAAACATACTCAGATACCATCAGCTTGGCCATTAAGGTACGATACCTAAAAATAAGAGTGTTTAAACAACCAATACAACAAAACCAACAACAAATTCTTTTAAACTGGAAATCTTTAGTATTTGTTATGGAAGGAAATATTTGGGAAATACTGTGTCAATGGCAATAGAGTTGATAAGACATGGGGGTATGTGCTTATGTAAAAATACAAACAAATAGTGACTAATTGCAGAAGCTTGGTCCAAATTTTATTTTACCAAAATTCTCATTTTTAATACACTGGTGTGGACTGTACATGAATTTTCCAGCACAGCCTGGTAACTAAGAAAACAGCCACTGAAACAGAAAAAAAAAATAAAATCCAAAGAATTTAGGATCTTAGTGAATGAATGACAAATCATCTGTTGGCTCAGTGGGGTCAGAATTTCACTCACAATGTTTTAATTCTTCTCTGGTCTCTGAAGTTCTAAGTGAGAGGGGAAGCATAGCAGGCCTGGATAATGTATTAGAAGGGTTTTCATTTGCTTTAATCAATGGTCATATAAAATGGACTAAGAGTCTGAAGATAAAGTCTCTGGGTTTTGGGGGCTTTTTTTGGAAGGGTATACCAGTTTCAAAGCCTTTAACACCATTCCCTGGGTTAGTAGGTCCTTAGATGAATTTGACAATCCATTTCACACATTTATTTTCCCTTACATTAAGAGAAGAGATGCCAGGGTGTTTAACAAACATTAAAAGTTATGTCTGAAATGCAGTCACTCAAAAAAGAAATCAATGAGAATTTATCTTGCTAAGGCCTGAGAAAGGGCTGTGAAACTGAGTTTACAATGCAATTCACAACAACCATATTGCTTTGGATTAGAACTGAGATCTGGTGATTGGAGATCCAATTCTAATAGTTTTCTTGGAAGAACACTTGAAATGAGGGTTCTTGTGACCTATCTGCTGGAGAGAAATTTATTTCTTAGTTTTGAGATGAAGGAAAATAATGCACTTTGGATGTGTAGTATTTCCTGGGGCAAATCTTTAATAACAGTCTTTTTGCCTTATTGCCAACAGCTGAATGGATAAAGGAGAGCATGAGTCAGCCTCCTTCCCCTCTCTACTTTCCCTTGGTCAGTAGAGTTGTTTGAACTCTTGCTTGGAGAGGTTTCAATGATGACAACTGTGCGGTACTGCTCTCTCTGTGTCACTGAAAGACACCTGTCATTAGCAGAGTGTCTTCCAGAAAGGATTACACCTTTTCAGGGATCAGCCCCCAACTTTATGGCCAATTCCTGATGTTTTCCATGATGGTACTACTTTGACATTTTTGAAAAAAGGTTCTGTAGAACTAAGTGAAACTGTACATCTGTCATCCATCCATCCATCCATCCATCCATCCACCCATCCAGGCATCCATCTCCTAATTTAAAAATAAGGCTGACATTTCATATGGAATAATTATGGACCACAAATTAATCTTAAAGATGACATCTTTGTGTAGTAAAATGGAGGTCTAGATACATTGTGAGACATAGTGTTTGGTTGTTCACATAATTATCATGACTTTACATGAATCTATGAATTTGTATGTGAGTGTAATACAAATGACAAATCTGTAGTAAGCATCAACTGTTCAGTTTGGGAGTTAATTTGTGAATTAATCCACAGTTTTGACCTGTCCAATTACAGTGTAATGGAGGAGCATTATGTAATCATAAATAACAACAGAAACCAAATTCTGGGATAAATCAACTTTTCCATATTTGAGTATGATTGAAGTTTTCTGTCTTACCTTGCATCATCAACAACATAACTCTTCCAGGAACCATCTCAGGAGGAAATTGAGTGAAAGTTCTTGATTAACACTTCTTTGACTTTGGATGAAATGAAAACCTATTCCATCCCTTTTTTAGGCTTAGATTACTTCTGAAAAGACTCTGTACTCCCTCTTCGTCTGCATATGTATCCTTCTAAGCTTCCTCTCACAAGTTAAGTTCTCACTGGGGAATAGAAATTAATACATCATATTTATGTTCCAGTATTTCCAGTTGTGTCCTAGGAACCAGTCAAATGATCTGGAGCACTTGGGAGAACCAAACTGAACCAAGCAAACCATACAACATTATTTGGTTAAACAAATTTAACTCACTAAAACATGAGGTACTTGAGGGTGGAGAAAATTGTTAGAATAAGTTTCATAGGTGTAACTCTGTCCATAAAATAGGTTAATAATAATATACAGTCATGTAGATGAGAGACAGAAAAAATATTGACTACTCTGCTGAGTCAAAATAACAGGGCTACCTTGCTTCATCAATATTCTATTGATGTTAATAGAATTTAAATCGTTCCACAGACACAACACGATCCACACCTAATGGAGAAGAATTTAATTTGAAGCATATTTACAGACCTGTATTTTAACCAAACATATGGAACTTTTAACGATTTATCATAGTCCATTTACCTTCCAAAAGCTTTTAGAATCACTTCAGTTGGATCATATTGATTATCAATGGTTCTCTTGGTCTGTAATTATATGGTTGACAGCCCTTATCAATGACAAAATAATCCCAAAACCCAACCCAAAACCCAGGCTCACTGACACTGAAAATGGGACAGACTTTATGAAATAACATGGTCTCGTTAGTGTTTCCAGAACAGCACCCAGACACTGTCCTTAGTCATGACTGACTTTTAGAGTGAAATGAAGAAACATGTATGGTGCAAAGACAAACAGTAAAATTCATCTTCTTTTTGGCAAACCTGTGATTTTACTTACAGCTTTCATCACAATATACTTACAATTGAACTTCAGCTCACCAACTTAGCTCCAGGCTTTTGCAGAGTCCCACCAAGCACAGGTGTTATGACCCTACACAGGTATTTCTACAGCAGGTAGCAGTATACAGTGTAAGACAAAGCAAGACATTTAGCTATCAAAACGATGCAATTATCCCTGAACTCTTAAATAACAGTTCTTCTTAAGTTCTTTTAAAAAAATATAATAAGGTACATAAATGCATCGCTTTTTAGGTCAACATTTTTACATATGCTTTAATTTCAGCTTGTGTTTGAATCCTGTTGAGTCCAATAGAATTTATCAAGCTGATGCTTTCCTGGGCAGAAGCCTGCAAGAAGTGTGAGGGAAGATGTGAGCCAAGCTACAGGAATGTGCTGCTGTCAGAAAGCAACTTTAATTTTCATGGCAAAATAGTACCAAGCAAATAAAGCAAGTAGACAGCTGTGATGCCTTGCTGCCTACCCTGCATGGCCAATACAATGTACTACTTTTCTCTTCCTGCCCAAACCAAAAATGAATGTATATTGTTAACGGAAGCAGCAACGCATACATGCAGAACTTTGACTCTTTGATATAGTTTCATGAGCATGAATTAAACTAAAGAGAAATGTGCTCTTTGAACATATCATGACACAGAGCCTTTACCTTTTCTGACAGATTTCATAACTTCATACTGTCACACCTGGTGGAGGTAGGTAAATTGTTGGCATGAGCAGCTTGACAAAGTACTTTATAGAAATTCAATTGACCTTGGAAAAGGGGGAAAAAGAGAACTGGATTTTCAGTTCAGGATTTTACAGAGAGAGTGGTGAGGTGCTGGAACAGGCTGCCCAGAGAGGTGGTGGATGCCCCGTCCCTGGAGGTGTTCAAGGCCAGGTTGGATGGGGCCCTGGGCAACCTAGTGTAGATCCAGGCCTGGGGTTGGTGGCCCTGCCTGTGGCAGGGGGGTTGGAGCTCTATGATCCTTGGGGTCCCTTCCAACCCATGCCATTCTATGATTCTATGATTCCTGAGATTTTGCAAGCTGTATCCTACCTTACAATACAGGAGTTTTGCATCTGAAAATTTTAGTGAAAATTAAGAAAAATGATATGGCAAATACAAGCATATATATATATATATAGTCACTGCAGTTGCAATTTCTGGAGGCCATGCTAATATTTTTCTTCTGTGATTTCTAAGGTAGCTTGACTTTCAACCACCCAGACAATTTTACAGATCTCAAGCATCACTTAATAGGAGTTTTATTGAGTGAAATTAAGGTTGGTCCTCTTACCTCGACATTTATGAGGAATTAATGGTTAAAATCATCATATTTAAACCCCAGTTATTTTCTTTCAACTCTGGGCAGATACAGATATTAAGCAGCGAGGGAAATAGGTGGGGTCTGGTGCCTGGGACCTCCAAGTCTTGAGGCCGTGCTTTCCATTTCATAAATGCCAGAAAACACATGGGTGAAGGACTTGAAGCATGGGGAGTGGCCTGGGGAACAAACCAGCCTTCATGAGTCCAAGCTGGGCAACCACAACATGACATACTCAGAATTATCATCTTTTTCTGAAAATGTTGACTCATTTTCAAAAGTGTGTGTTTTCCTTCTCCATACAGAGCACGCTGTAAGATGATCCTATTTTGAGACAAACAGATGCCAGTTAACTTAATTTATTCTTCTTAGATTTCACATCTTCTACTGTGTTTGTGAAAGTTGTGCCCAGTTCTCCGTGCTGTTTTTGCTACTGCTGTAGATACTCTAAAAATAACATATGTGAGGGTGATATTTTTAGCGATCATTTTAAATTACCTTGTCATTGGTTGCAATCACATTAATCATATTGAATGGGTTTGGGTGCTCAAATAAATGTTATGTTCCTTCATAGGAGCACCGTTATAATTTAATACCACCATCCCTTCAATACAGGCCTTAGTTTTAATAAGGTTGGGTGTGAGACTGAGGTGAATTTTTGGAAGAGATGAACTGGTATTTTTTTTCTCAAGCGACAGTGATGGAATAAAATGTAATATGAAACTGGAGCAGTCTAGAGAAAGACAAAAAAAAAAAAGTCTGCTGTGGGCTGAAGCACTGGTAAGAGTAAAAAATCTTGGACCCTGAGATCATTGTCTGTAATTTGTCCCTTCTCTATTGGGAACTAACTGTTTTAGAAGGGACAGAGGCTGGGAGATGTTCTGAGTTATTGGCAGCGCTCCTACAAAACCTGAATAGAATACAGCTTTTGTCCCTGAGTGGAAGCCCACAGAGAACAGTGACACAGCTGCTGCCTGCCATCACTGGCAGAATTAGTCATAGAATCATAGAATGGTTTGGGTTGGAAAAGACTTTGAAAGATCATCCAGTTCTAGCGCCTTGCTTTGGACAGGGACATCTTCCACTAGGCCAGGATGGTCTGACAACCTGAGCTTGAACACTTCCAGGGATGGGCCATCCACAACTTCTCTGGGCAACCTGTGCCTGTGCCTCATTACCCTCATCATAAAAAAAATAAATTTCTTCCTCATGTCAAACCTAAACCACCGTTTTTAATTTAAAATCATTGTCCCTCTTCCTATCCTTACAGGCCCTTGTAAACATTTCCTCCACAGCTTTCTGAAAGACTGCAATGAGGTTTCCCCAGAAGCTGCTATTTTCCCAGCTGAATAACCCCAACCCTCTCAGTCTTTCTTCATAGAAGTGTTCCCTCGACCATTTTTGTGCTCTTCCTCTGGCTCCAAGTCCATGCCTTTCTTGTGCTGGGGACCCCAGAACTGGATGCAGTACTCCAGGTGAGTTCTCAAGAGAGCAGAGAGAGAATCACCTCCCTTGACCCGCACCAGGGAGAGCTTCTCACACAGTGATGTGTTTTGCATATAAGTACTGCTCCCATGTATAAACTGTCCTTACGTAAAATAGACCTTAACAAAGGTCTCCCTTGTGTCGTTCTCCTACACAAGCACAATGTGTGTTAAATAAAACCTCTCTAGTTAACCCCAGGACCTGTCTGTAGCCCAGCGCTTTACTAAGTGGTCGTATGCGGATTCCCAAGTTAACAGCGTTTTCTTATCTAAGGAAAAGGTGGTCATTTTCTCTCTTGAAAATGTCTTTTACTAAATTCCTTTCCCATCAGTTCAGAGATACTTTTTGACATCTTTAAGCTACTGATATAATAATTTCTGACAGCGTCAGTGTGCTTTAGCCATGGCGTCCTGGAATGCTACTACTTCTGAAAATGTAAGGGAAAACGACCATGATTTTTAAAAGTAGGCTGGAACTAAATAAGCACATTGCATTTATTTTAAAGGCATTTTAGAGGAGTTTAGAAAATGCTGGTTGTACTTCAACATCTTTTGTTGTGAGAGAGCGAGCTGTTATTTCCGGCACTTGCTGAGAACTGCTATCTTAACGATACAGGCCCGTGCTTTGTGTGCAGAGTCCTGAGCCTCACAAACATTAGGCTGAAAACATTCACATCCTTTTTGGAATTTGGGAAGCCTGACTACCTTCAAATTATGGTAACTTCTGCTATTAAAAACTACCACAGCAAAAAGTTTGCATGCTGCTCTGCTTGTTCTATTTAGCACAACCTTAAGGCTGTCCTTAAATATGCTTTACAAAAGCTTGCACAGGGATAGGATTTTTTTTCTTGTTGCCAGTAAGAGTGTGGTGAGGTGCTGGAACAGGCTGCCCAGAGAGGTGGTGGATGCCCTGTCCCTGGAAGTGTTCAAGGCCAGGTTGGATGGGGCCCTGGGCAACCCTGAGTAGATCCAGGCCTGGAGGTTGGTGGCCCTGCCTCTGGCAGGGGGTTTGAACTCTATGATCCTTGGGGTCCCTTCCAACCCAGACCATTCTATGATTCTATAATATCTTGTCTAAATAGGAGCCCTCCAACCAGGTATTTTTTGTTGGTTTGCATAGAATTTATTTTTTTACTGCTTGGCACTGATTTTTAACTCCTTTTTCATAAGATATCAAGTAAGTAAATATGGCTCATGAGACCTAGTCTGAAAACTAGGGGAAACAAAATCTGTGCATCAAGGAAAATCTAGGCATTTATTAGGAGCTGGTAATCACCATGGCTCCTCTTTCATACAGGAGCTCTATGAATTTTTGATCTATCAATATACAATCACAAATCAAAACTTTCCGTGTTTTGTATCACAGTGCAAAATCCCTTGTATAAAAGTAAATACCAAATTTACACTCTGTTTACTACTACCTTAGACATCAGAAAAGGCTTTAGTTAATTTCATCATTCCTATAAGACACATTATAGCGAATGACCTTCCTCTTTGAAATGCACTACATTTTGGTGCAATGATATGATTTTTTCCCCCACGTTATTCATCTCATCCAACGCACTTCCCCATCCTACTCTCTGTAAAATATCTTTTAAATCAAATCACAGTTCCCAGAAATGTATTTGCAAAGTCTCCTAAAACACTTCTTCCCGGAGTGAAAACTATATCTATCTCACCAAATTTTATCAGCACAGCACTGCTTGGAATTCTACAAGCCTAAATAATTAAATGAACCCTTGAAAGAAAATTGTAGCCTATTTACTGTGACAACCTGAAAGTCTGAGTGTTAAAAGGTACTTCTCACTATGCACCAACCACGAAAATTATTGGAAATTAAACTGTTTTGCACACAAGCTCTGTAACAACGTTCAAAGGGAAACTGGGACATTAATTCCTGTGATGACACAATGGAGTTCATGAGTATGGCCTGCAGGCTATCTGAAGTGAAGGAGTATGATTCAGCAGCATGCGAGGTGATTTTATGTATACAATAAAAGGTGAAGTTTGTCCCAGACCCTTTCTCCCTGGAAAACCCTTTGGACAGGGCTCCAGTGATCACCCTCTCTCCCAACAGCCACCGTGTTGCTGATCCTCTTGAACTCTGCTTGCTATTTTGTGAAGGTTAGCCAAGGATCTGGATTACAAACGTTGTTAATTGTTTTCTATGCCTTTTAAAAAGAAAGCTACCTTTATTTTCAGCTCTTCAAAATATGTAGTTTTAACAGAACACCTAGACATTTCTCTTGTATGGTTCTAGCTAATCTGGAATCCATCACCATGCCTCTGTGTTCAAATATTCAGCTAAAAGTGTCTTGAACTTTCAAAAACCGCCTCACGCTCCCAGAGTCAATAGTCCAAAACCATGGTAAAACTAGTAAGCAAGTAAATATCAACAATCTCTCCTTCTATGTAATACATAAGCAAAATAATTGTAATAGAATTCAGAGGCATGATCTTGTTTATTTATGGTTCTTGTTATGGGTTATTTTTTGTTTTGCTTTGCTTTGTTTTGTTTTGGCATTTTTTTTAATGATGGGGCTGTGTTGTCACTGCGATAGTGGAGTTATTTTTTGTTTGCTTTTCTTTATTTCTTGTGTTTAGAATGACCTTCAATTGGATTAACTCTTATTGATCTATAATTCCTGGGTTCACCTTTGAGCGCCTTCCTAAAAAGACAGTAAAACACTTGCTCTACTCTAATCCTCCAATACATTTTCGCAACGAGATTACATACCCCTGCTTGCACCTCTTCTTAAACATTTACGTTGATTTTTATCAATAAAATCAGATCTCAAAAGTAGTTAACAAGTGAGGCGATTTTTGTCAGAACTCTGGAGCTGGGGAAGTAGAAACATGGGGTGGTGGAGTGACTGTCTCAAAATCAGCCAGGGGATCAGCATGAGGGTTGAGAACTCAGATTTCCATGCCCCAGTGCAGAAATAAGACCATCTATCTTAACTTTCTTCTGAGTTTCACTGCAGATTCCTTCTGGATTGTGTGACTGGTTTCCCCTTAATTTATTAATTTATTTTAGTGCTGTTTTGGACACTTTAATATTGAGTACTTTAATAGAACAAGGAGGTGCTTCCGTAGTCTCTCTGATGACCTGCAACATCTGTAGGCTCCTTAACTGCCTGCTTTAAAACTCTTCTGTAGTTTCAGCTCAGTTGTACCCAACGTATGACCAGTCAGATGGATCCAGCCCGCCCATCAGTTTTCCTACCCCACAACACATTCCTGCAGCCTCTTTTCCAAGCACCCACAAGCACGAGTAAGGAGTGGGATGGTGGTTGAATTCGTGGTTTTGCCAGCCTGTGATGTGTTCCCTGCCTCCTTCGTTCCCTCTCTCCACAGTTCCTTCATCAACACATGACTAGAGAGATGTGCCTCTAGCACATGGCAAAAAATCATAGCATGTCCCCTTAAAATAGGGGTCCTAGGAGTGCACTGGGAAATGTGGCTGGATGCTGCTTGTGTGCTCTGGCATCTGATGTTTGTTTATTCATTGTCCGTTGCCTTAATGTCCTTTTGCTGTGATACCAGTGCCTGCTGATGTTAGTAGGTGTGGTGCCTCCTCTACCTTTTAGATGTAGGGCACAGTACTCACTGTTCCACGGTTGGCAAGGTGCCTCGCATGAGGAATGTGTCTTACCAGATTCGTGAGGTAAATCTGCAATGAAAATGTTTGATTGGCTGACTTTATAGAAAATAATAAATAAAAGTATGAAGTCATATCTCTCATTTAGATGAATATTCCTGTCTGGTTCAGAGCACATGTCTTGTCCTTGCGTTCTTCCAGCAAAGTCCTACTGCCCGCAAATGCAACACCCCCATCATCCGTATCAGGCGTTGATTCTGCTGGTCCTTTTAGTCAGTACCTCACTTAGGCATGCTCATAAAGTTTAAAACTTGCTTAAATATCTTCCTTTTGATGTGTTTATTTCAGTCTGAATGTAGGAAAATGCACATTTTTATTAGATGGCCTACTTCAAATGACGGCTTATTTTAAAAGAAGCCCTGACGCACTTTTCAGATAATCCTTACTCCTTTCCTAAATCTTCCTGATTCTTGATAAGATTCTCATTCCCTTCATTCCGCTCACCTCTTTGCTTGCCAGTTTCTGAGACAGAGGAGAATCCTGTACTGAACCATGAAACCCAAAAGGCTCATTTTTGCAAATCGCTTCTGTAAACAAGGATGGGTTGAGATGTGCACTCAAGTACTTTCCTGAGTTTCATTTCACTGTGAATTTCGTTTCAAAAGAGAGTACAAGATCTTTCCTTTGCTGTTTCTTTGTTTACCCTTAGAAGTTAAATACACAAATTTCTGTTGTAATTTACTGTAGCTGTTCCCATTCCATCAATAAAAGTCAAATGACAATTTTAAGGTTAAAACAGAATTGATATTCAGTATATCTGGATTTTTTTTTCTCATTCTGAGAAGGATTTTTTTTTTCTGGGACTTTGATATAAATCACCTGTCAAGTATGTCTGTATCCAACACCACAGGCAACTATTGCCAGGAGTAAGAAATACCTTATTAAACAGCAGAATTTCTTCTTATGGACTCATTTTACCCAGATGTAAAAGGGAGCTAATGTATTTTCTGGAGTACTGATGTGTTTAATTTGCCATTCTTTGGGGAGAATTTTTGGAGCCTCCTGAAAATATTATAGAAATGTAAAATTATTATTTTTCAGAATAATCATCCTTGCTTATAAAAGTAGATGTGAAGTGACAAATGTTCCACATAAATTGTGTGTTAGAAAACATATTTCAGAACTTAGGACCTAATGTAATAGTATTGCTAGTATGTATTTTGTAGTGTTTTCAAAGAAAAATTATAATTGATCTATTTGTTAGAATGTTTGAACAAGCCTAAGAAACAATTTTAACTTTCTCTTAAATTCTGTATCGCTTCTCCTATGAGAATGATGGAACCATGTTGAGATTTCTGAGCCCATAAGGCCTTTTTGGGAACAATTGTGATGAAGATTTCTCATAGAGAAATACACAGATGGAAAGGTTTGTTATGATCACAGTTGGATGAAAACCATCCTAGGGATTTGTAAATGGCAGTTGGAAGAGCATATGCAAATTCTTATTCTGATGTAATATATCCATAAATAAATTTGTTATGAGTTATTAATTTTTATAGAGACTTCTTTATTACTGTTTGTTTGGTTTCAGTCGCTTTTTTGGAAGTCATGAAATGACAAAAGAACCTTGCTATAGGGGCTGAAATTGCTGTCATCTTGAATGGAGATGGGACTCTGTACCTTCTCCTATATCTCTGAGCTAACTGAAAAGGAAAATGGAAGTAGAAGTATTTCATCATGGAAATAACTACTACTTTAATAGTGTGGAATGGAACAATGTCAAAGATCACTTAATGATGAATTGTCACTTCAGACACTTGAAATCAGTAGAAAACATTGGCAAGCTACATTGAAATCTGCCATCTTGAGAGATTATTACCAACTGTGAAAAAACCCACTTTTTTTTTCTTTCTATCCCTACAACATAACAAAAAATATGCAGTACGTGATGACAAGAGATCCCAGGATGAAAACAGCCTCTCTGAAAGAAAAAGATGACAGTGATAATGGAGGTTAAATCTATAGGAGGGAGCATTTAGGAACTTTAAGATGTGACCATCTGTTAAATCCACAAAATGTGAGGAAACCAAGCAAACTGACATTTCTAACACCAGACATCATTAAAGAAGCACATCGCAGCATGGGAAGCTAATGAATCTCTGTCTATAATCCCCAAATGTTTGTCACAGTTCTATAAATAAATGACTTGAGGAAAAATTTTTATTTGGCCTTTTGGCTGAGGTCTATACAGGTATGGACAGCGTAGGCTTTGCTAGGAGGCTGGACACATGAGCCTGAACTTCCCACTGCTTCTGGGACTGCCTCAGTCAAGCCGGTAAGAAGTGCAACATTGTCAGCATTACAGTCACTGGGTAAAATACCCAGTCTTTGCAGAAGTCATTACACCTGTGTCCTCTTGACTATCTTTGACCATAATAATGGAGTTCTGGTTCACAGAACCACAGAATGGTTGAGGCTGGGAAACACTTCTGGACATCATCTTGTCCAGCCTTTGTGGCTGAAGCTGGGCCACATAGAGCAGGTTGCCCAGGACCATATCCAGACAGCTTTTGAATATGGAGACTCCAGAACATCCCTGAGCAACCTGTGCTGGACCTCAGACACTTTCAGATATGGTGATGTTCAGCCTGCAGCTCCTGTGTTTCGGTTTGTGCCCCTTGAGTCTGGTTCTGTCACTGGGCACCACTAAATAAGCCTGGCTTTCTTGTCTTTATATTCTCCCTGCATACATTTATATACATTGATGAGATCCCTGGAGACATCTCTTCCGTTCCAGTTCTCTCAGCCTTTCCTCATAGGAGGGATGCTTCAGTCCCTTAATCATCCCTGTGTCCCTTTGGACTCTCTCCAGTATGACCACGTCTGTCTTGTACTGAGGAGCCCCAAAATGGACATAGTATTCAAGAGGTGGCCCTACCAGTGCTAAGTAGAGGGGAAGGGTTACCTCCCTCAACCTATTGTCAACATTCCTCCTAATGCAGCCCACAATACCACTAGCCTTTGCCGCCATAGCTCATTGTTGGCTCATGGTTGACCTGGTGTCCACTAGAACCCTGAGGTCCTTTTCTGCTTTCCAGTTTGTTGGCCCCCAGCACGTACTTGTTCCTGGGCTTGTTCCACCCCAGGTGCAGGACCTTGCCCTTGCCCTTGTTGAATTTCACGCTGTCAGCCCATTTCTCCAACCTGTCAAGGTCCCTCTGGATGGCAACATAACCTTCTCTATCAGCCACTCCTCCCAGTTTTGTATCATCAGAAAACTCTCTGAGAGTACCCCAACATCCAGATCATATTGAATAAGATTGTACACAATATTAACCCATGGGGTACACTGCTAACTACTGGTCTCCAACTGGACTTCATAGTATGAACCTCCACCTTCTGGACCTAGCTATACAGACAGTTTTAAAGCCATCAGATTGTCTGCTCATGCAGCCCACCAGCTTCTCTATGAATATACATGGGAGACAGCCTCACTGAAGTCAAGGTAGACAGTATTGACTGCTCTCCTCTCATCTACCAAGCCTGTTATTTTGCCATAGAAGGATATCATGTTGGTCAAGCATGATGTCCCCTTGGTGAATCCATGCTTGGTCTTGCCTGTGGGCTCATCCTTCGCTCCCACCAGTCTTGCAGTCCTTCCTGCTTTGTTATGACAGGGAATTTTAATAATTCCTTTATTCCAAAAAAACACTTATGGCTAATAGCTCAGGCATTTTCCTAAGAGACATGTTGTACCCTGAAGAGAATCAAAGAATTAGTAAACAAGTTTGATAATTACTGTTAACATTTCTGTAATTAAACAGATTTTGAGATTTCAATAAACAATTAGCAAGGCATTATACTTCCATCCATACATGTAAATACTGTATATTCTGTTTAATACAGTATGCTCTTTTTACATATAATTTTTTGCTAAAGCTATGTAACTTGAAATTCCCACACCTGAGACCCCTGGCTGAAGAATATGTACAAAGCTATCTTGAAACACATGTGGAAAACATATGCAGGCCATTAAAAGCAATCTTTCAACTTTCTATTTAATAGTGTGCATTGGGCATCAGTTGAAAGCCCCTTGTTTCCAAAAAACCCCAAATGTTCTGCAAAAAATGCTGACTTTTGGACCAGTGGTCAAAGTTCTTGCAGTCAATTTGCCATTTTATTCCATCTCCCAGTTAAACCTCCATTAGAATATTCAGTGTGAGTTACTGTGATGGTTTACGTTGCTTTCAGAAAGGACAGCACAGTATTTCTAGGACTGTGACTTGAGATTATGGGATGCCAGTCGTTCAGATTTCATTTAGACAGACTGCACTACCTTCTATGTAATCATTGTTTTAGAACCTAAAATTCCATTGTCATAGGATCTGCTGTCATTTCCACACCAACAAGATCTCAGTGTGACTGGCTGCATGATATGCAGCACAATATATTATTATAATTAACGTATTATTAATGCTGGGTCCTGTGAGGTATAATGACAATGTGCAATTTGTCCAGGTCAGTGCCAGACCACATGCACAGAACGCTGGTGATTCCTGCTTCGGGTCACTCTCACCTATAAACTCTACTAGGCTGGCTCCAGGGTTTACAGGGTTTTTGCATAAAACAATGATAACTTGAAGTAGATGTGTTAGTTATCAGCAACGGTGGCATATTCTATATGCTTCTTGTTGAATGAACCCAGAACCTGTAATGTTTTGCTGGAGAAAAATGTGAACTCTATGTAGGCCAAACAGGATTATCTTCTTAATGACAGCAATTTGCATTACTTTTAATAGGATTTATTCTTAGTGGCTTGTAGCAGAGAATGAAAGAAACATCTCAGCTCTTTCAACAAGATGTTCCCTCAATGAGTTCACAGGGTTACGTGTAATACCAGTATTGTATAGGCACCACTGTGAAACAAGGCTAAATTCAATGGCACAACTGGAAGAACTGGGGAGGAATTGTTTCAGACCTTTTGAATATAACCAAACGTTTTGTTTGTGAAAAGAAATCCTCATATAGTTTTTGCCTGAGACAAAGGCAAGGAGAAATACAGGCTATTAAATGTGTTCTCTGAAAGGGTTTTGGGTTTTTTTTGTGAAGAGCAGAGTGCAGCATCTATAGTGGGTGCAGAGAGGAATGGTTCTGCCTCAACAGCAGAGCCAGGCTGCCAGTCTCCTGATGATGGTCTTTCCTTCTCCACAGAGAAAAAAAGTGGGACTGGATAACACAAGACAAAAAATATTTTACTCTAACTGGTTAAATTAATGATACCTAAGATTTGCTCTCTGAATACCAGATAAGTCTGCATTTCTACAGAGCTTGCTGGGTAGGCGCTCTGGTGGAAATTTACATGATCAGGGGATGTCTTGGCACAAGAGCCATGCGTCACTGCAGGGTGTCTCAGAAGATGCTCTGTTAACCTACGCAGCGAAGGTGAGGTTGATGAAGCAAAGAGCCTCCACTATCAGCATACAAAGCGCAATGTAGAAAATGTGCAACTTAATAGTAACAGTTTTTTCAGATGTCATTTCATGCTTGCTACGTACCCACACATAGGCTGAAGTCTTTGCATAACTTAGGCCAACGTCTTGAAGTTGTGTCAAAAAGCAGATGCTACTTATGAGCTTCGCACTGGGGATGTGTAGGCTGCATAGTTAAACAGCTAACCAGATAGCCTTAACTATAAAACCTTGCTAATTTGTGAACTATCATCCCCTTTTACCCTTTTCTTATGTTTTATATGCTTTATACTTATGCATTTGTAAAGATAAAGGAGATCAAGCCCAACATTTAACACAGTATCATATGGTGTAATGTTATTACTGGCTAAAATAGATTGAAATTATGCCACTGAAGAAAATATACCAGAGAACTAAAGCTATCTGAAGGCATTTTGCAATAAGCTCCTCCAGCTGTCTCTATGATCTGTCCACAAAATACTGCAAATATTGAACTGTGTTAATTTGAATAGAAACACGACCTGCATCACACTTACTTCTCAACAGCTGAATAACTGACAAGTATTC
This sequence comes from Porphyrio hochstetteri, assembly GCA_020800305.1. Classification (NCBI taxonomy): domain Eukaryota; kingdom Metazoa; phylum Chordata; class Aves; order Gruiformes; family Rallidae; genus Porphyrio; species Porphyrio hochstetteri. The sequence continues at coordinate 40,389,642 of CM036905.1, forward strand.
ATTTCTAACGGATACATTTAATTGAAAGAGACACCAGTATGAAATACAAGCCTTTAAGAGGAACCAACTCGCTGGCTTAAGTTACAGGAAGATGTGACTGGCAGCTGATTGACTCTGAATTCCCCAGAGGAATTTTTACTTCTGAAGCAGTCTTAACGACTGCATCACTCAAGTGTAGCAATAATCAAGGATGATGTTTTCATAGATTATCTCCTGTTGTTTGATAACCAGGCAAAGTGTCAAACAATTTCATGCCTTAATAAGGAGCTACTGAAGAAGTACAGGACTATTCAGAAATATTCAGAAATGGTACATAAATGCTCTGTGGTCCCTGATTATCCCTTTTCGGTTTTATTCACTGTAAAAAATGTTTAAGAGGATAGTCTTGAGTCACTTTCAGAAAAGGTAAAAGAGAATACTATGGGAGGGCAGGCTACTGACCAGAGTTAATCTGTCAGACATTTGGGATATGGGCAGGATGTCATAGACCATGATGGCACGAACTACTTTGCACAAAGAAACAATGTTTTCAAAGTTAGAAAAAGAAACAGTGTTGACATTTCTTTTTCTTATCAAATGATTCAGTAATTCAAAATTATTGCTTGGATTAGGGAAAGTGTCCCTTGCTTAGTTGAAACAAAAGCCCAGTTGATAAACAGGGCCCTTCAGCATCATGTTTTAGTTTACCAAAACAGAACGAGGCAAAACTATGAAAGAGAATAGGAACACTGTTCCAGGAATGTAGATGACTTACCTGATCGAACTCTGACAAATTAATCAGTGCAACTCAAAAAATGAGCTGATAAATTCCACCTTTGCATCAGTTCCAGCTAGTAAGCTAGAAATCCTCAGTTTTTGCATGTAACGTTTACCTCAATAATGACTTGTGTAAGTCCTCCTCAAAAGGGTATGTATCTGAGTTAAAGGTGCTCCAAATGACTAAAACGCATGATCTGTACTTGTCTTTCACTAAACAGAGAGCCCAGCAGTTATGCCAGTCAAATTATACTAATCAAATCAGATTACTGAAGGCTGAGAACTTCGTCACGCTAAGAAACTGTGCTCCTGTACAGCAGGTATTATTGTAAAGGAGCCTGAGCGGACTAAAGCCATGAATCACTTGTACTTGATGGTGAAGAGCATGAACAGCCTCTTAGAATCTGAGTAAGACTCTCGGAGTTGGCCTGAAAACGAAAAATATTACCTGTATCTCAACCTTTAGATAGAGTGCCAAAAGAGCTCAGGGTACCGACTGACTTCCAAGGAAAGGGGATTTGCTTTAAAATTGTCAAGGGAATGTTGTAGGCTTTTATGAAAGAAAGTCTTTGCATATATAAATAAAAAAATGGGGCTGTGAGAATTATCTGCTGTTAGTTGGCAGAGGTGGAGGCTGTGGTAGGGAGTGTTACAGAGCAATAAACCCAGCCCTGTTGCACAGCACAAAACACATGCCACACACAGCTACAGTATGTAATGTTGGCGTGGGACCCCACTTAGGAGATAAGGTCATTTTGAACTGATCTGATACCTTTGGAGGAGTAAGTATTTTGTACACCTTCCTAATATACCTGCAGCAGCACAGACACTCCTGTAATTCCAATGGCGCAGAAGCTTGACTGACGTGAAGCAAGGACCTGCATCAGAAATTATGATTCCATTTTAGGAGCAAAATCCTTTGCATGGAGTCAGCAGAAACAAAGAGGAAAGTTTGAGTTTGCAACAGAATTGTGATAAGACCGAGCTGAGTCATTACCTCTTGAAAATATTAATGTCAAGCTCTAGCTCAGTCTTCAGTGTGCTTTAATTTCTGGTCTCCTTCAAGAACTATTTTAGCTAATGCAGTTCTCCATTGTGCACTTGAGCTAAAACAAAGTTCCCAGGAATGATGAGGAAACACAGAGAGGTAAGCCAGCAGCCAAATGGTCCCAACAGTGGGGTTTAAAACTGCAGCTCCTGGGTGCACTCGCACTGTCTCCCCATTACCGCCGCTGCAAGTGTGCTCACAGTCCAGCACTGGGAATCCCCTCTAATCACAGCGTTTGCCTTTGTGGGCAGGTCAGGGAAGAATATTTTGGTTTGACAGGAATTCTTGTCCTTGAGCTTCTGCTCCAGGTCATGTTTATTGCTCCTCGAAAATTTTTTACCCCAGTTCAAAGGCAGGCAGCCACGTAAGACCATACCAATGACAGAGCCACTGAGAGGAACACCAAATCTGCTCACCACAACCTCTGGGAGCTGGATTGGTTTATATGAGGCTGAATCGGGCACGTAGACACTCTGTCCTTGGGCAGGATCAAGCAGCAGTGTAAATCTCGTATCGTAGTAGTGCTGCCTTACAAAATACAGGACAGGAGAAGCATCGGTGGAACCCGGGAGCTCCTTTGGTTTTAACCACAGAAGAGAGTGGGGACTGGATATGGCACAAAAAAGAAGGATCTGAAAGGAAGGTATGATAAGGTCTAATGTCTTTTAGCATGACAGTGGCATAAAAAATGTAGGACAGAAGACACCTGTGATATCTTCTTTTGTGTATATTACTAAGGACACTGCTCAAAAGCATGCCAGTAAACAGATATTCACGTTTGCCAGAGTTGTAAGGGTGCCTGTAAAAAAATTACCTGTTCCATCTTATCTGTGGAAACGGTTCATTTTTAATGGTAATATTTTAAATAATGAATCATTTTCAGATCTGTGAATAAGCAAAGGCATTTTCCATTTGGTTATTCATTCTCTTTATTTGCAGGGGCTATGTAAGAATTCAAATTAAATTAATCTAAAGCGGCTGTCTTTTAAAATAGAAAAATTGTAAAGAATACATATAAAATCATTCTTGTCATGGTTTAAGAAGACATATTCCATATCAGAATAATACCAATTCCATATTTCTGCAGCTATCTTCTTTTTTTCCCTTTGGAGTGTAGCCTGAGAAAAAATCAGCTTTGTTTTCCTAGCGTGGTTTGAAACAAAATATTAAGTAGTTGATTTATCAGGAATTTCAAGGTGTTGTTTCCAAACAGTCTCTTTTTGCTTGTAACAAATTTATTGCAGGGATGGAAAAATGCGTATTAGTCATCAAAAGCTGTTTATAGATGAATTTAAAGTGCTATCAACTAAATGATTCTCATCATGTAGACCAAATTCCAGACCAATAATGCAGAGGAGAATTAGTGGAGGATGTATTAAATAGCCAGAGGTAACCGAAAATGATGAGTAATAATTTGTATTTGGCTTACGCTATAAATCCAAAATAAAGGTTTATGTTTTCTAACTTAGTTTGATCCAAAGCTTACTTTTGATACTGAGGCCAAAATTTAAAAGAAAACTGCTTATTTTAGACATGTATTTCACGGGAGCCAAGTCAAATCTTTAATACATCAGGTTTTTAAACTTGGAAATAATCCTGACTTCAGTTGTTATGGATCAGTGCAGCCTCCTAGTTTGAAGAGGCTGATTTTGTTGTGTTAATGGGTGAGACATGAAAGCTATGCCTGGGCTGGGGGGGGTGTCCTCTGCACTGTCCCACCTTGAGGGATCTGCTAGGTTGCTGAGCAGTTTCCTTCCAGTCTCCACTTCTGGATTTCCAGCCCTTTGGCACAGATAGCCAAGAGTCCTTTTCTGGGGCAATCTCACAGTTTCCTTTTAGACCATCTGCTGTATGCTGTAAAACCAGCGTTTAACAGTTTCCATGTCTGCTCAGGAAGGAGGTTCAAGTTTTAGGCTCCTTTCAGCCCCAGTGAGACTAGTCCCTACACTGACCAAAGGCAAAGCTGGAGGAAATTCCTCATCCTTCTTCCTCTTTATCTATTTCACACTCAAGCAGGACTGGACGGGAAGCAAAAACCTCTCTCCCCTCACCCACCTGTCACCCACTGCCAAGACACTACCAAGACACACAAAATGAGAACCAAGATTTTTCTGCTTCAGTTCAGTGCTGTATTTAGGACTGAATTAAACTCTGCTGCCACTCTGCGTTAAGCTTGGCCTAAACATACATAATGGAGCGGACCTGCGAATGACATGGACACTTCATCTGTGAGTCTTGACTGGGTAAAGGCATGAGATAAACACCAAACTTTTCATTCTGGGCAGTATGGTTGAAGTTTGAATATTGAGCATGGATATGCACAATACTGGCATCAGTGGGGGTTTATTTTTATCATCACAAAATGCAGGTGTTGACTGATCTACTGTTGCCTGAGGAGCCAGCACCGGTTTGAGGGCTACACTGTTGATATGAAGTGCTTCAGTTCCACAGAAGTCCCATGTCAGCTTCTCACTTGTTCTGTAGGTCTGGGCATTAGCACCTTCCTGAGCCACACAGGACGCCCAAGTCAGATTTGTTAGTGTGGGGACCTGACCCTAGCACTATGCTCCAGACTAACACTCCCTCAAATGCACATCCCTCTGCTTTAATTCTGTGTTCAGCGGTTGCTTGTTGAAACATCAGGATTCTCGGGTTTTGGCTACTGCCTTTTGTACTGAGCAAGAAACTGCATCACTTGTACAGTGCTGCTGGAAATTTATAGCTTGCGGAGCTGGTTGAAATCTTTTGGGATAAAAGGTCCTCTGTAAATGCAGGTGTTTTATTAGTACGCAAGGGAAAATATATTGAAGTACTAAGTAAATATCTGCAGGGTGCTGAGCAAAAGTTAACTGTCACTGCCAGTGAAACTAGGACAGTGACAAATGGCCTGAAAGAGATACTTTAAGGGCAACAGCAGATGCTTTAAAGCTGGATGAAGCACTGAAAACAGACACTCCAACCTTTTTGCTTTATAGAGTCTTCCTCACATAGGAGAGCGAAGCCACCAAGAGGGTGATATGCTTGTTTCTCCCTCAGAATCCTCATGGCAAAGGAGCATCAAACATTTACCACAAAACAGTTTGCACCAATGGCTGGGGAAGCAGAGCCAAAGGCCTATACGCACAAGACAACCCGTTAAAGACATTTGGGGTTGTGGGAATGTTTGCCAGCAGAGGTAAAACTGGTGGCTGAGAACTGGGATGGTTTTGTAGAGTGTAAATTATAAATTGTCCTTTGTGGTTTTGCCATCTAATGTCTCAATTCAAAAATGTATTTGCTATAAGTAAATTAGGTAAGGCTACAGCATCTAGAACTGTGACAACGTTTTCTTGTGGAGGCCAAACCTCTCTCATCAACTGAAGGCTTTGCCAGAATTGCTATTATATTTAATGAACCAGAAAATAATATACAGCCAGGTTAATACTCTTCCAAAAACTTCTATTACAGACCACAGCTCGGGGAAAGAACACTGTATTAGTGACATGTGGCAGGAGGTCAATTACTGTGCAAAGTCATCTCACCAGGTAATATTTAGTGTTCAGAACTTCATCTGGCTTGCACTGATTGGAAGGCAGCCTGCATGTGAAATGCCCTGGAAAATGCAGAGCTGTGTGCAGTGGGTTACTGCATCCCAAATGTTACCTTTTGCATTTTTGTTCTTTCCAAGCTAACAAATGGGGATAGCTTTGCCCTTTTAGATACAGTACTGTGTTATCCAAACCTCAACAACACCCTCCCCAGGGACTAAGTTATTTAATGGAGAAATTTAATTATGACTTTCCCCCTTCCTCATTTTTGCAAGGTGGTGCACTTCTAGGCTTAGTGCTGAAGTATTATGGAAAAAACCAGCTTCCCCAGGAATGGTGGCTTGACTAGACATGTGAAATATTAAATGATTTGGGACATTTTGTTCTAATGAGATTAAAAAATAATTCTGCTGATACAAATATTAAAGTAAGGTATGATAAACATATGGTTCAGATAAGCACCAAGACTCTATGATAATCATCTAATGTGACCTTCTCTGTTTCTTTTGTTCACCTGGCACTGCATAGCAGGGATAGCCACGAGGAGGCTGAGCCATGGGATCCTTTCTTTAATTTAGACTGTCCTTACAAGCTTTTGCTACTGCAGGACCACTCATGCCAACTGGACCCCAGCATGATGACACTACATTCCAATCCCTCCCAGTAAACACATCAACCCAACAAGGGATTTTGGTAGGGTTCCCATTTCATTGCCCCTTTTGCTGACCTATACCAGTGGCTGATCTTTCAGCTAAATAAATTCTTTTTTTCCCTGGACTGGATTAAGCGATAGCCTCTAAATTCTTTTAAGTGCTGCTACGGGCTCCTCTCAATCTTAATCAATTTTTCAAAACTTACCCAGCCAGAAATTGGTCTTAGTATACTGGTGCCAGTCACATCCATATAAAATGTGCAAGTGAGATGGCCTCCTTATTCGTCTTTCACGTGGCTTCATTTGGCCCCTTCAGCCACACTTGTGCCCTGGGAACTGCTATCTGACTGATTACCAGGACAGTAAGTGATCATTGGAGTGATTGCTCATTAGTGTGGAGCTCCTAATCTTTAGGTATGATCAAAGAAACTGAACAGAAATAAGTGTTATTTGCTTGTCCCTGCTCAAAAACACAACCCAAATTTTAACAGTGACCTGTCAGCCTCATTGTTTACTGCTCCCTCAATCCCTGTAAACTTTCTCAATCATGATTTCTCTCTTTCTTCCAGGTCACTGATAAAAAAATGAAACCTTCTGAGGCCCAGAACAAATCCTTGAAGGCCACAGTAAAATATTTTCTATTTGATTAATATTCAGTCTACGGTTTCACACTGCCAGTTACTTAGATTTTAATAGCTTTCATCGGTTATTTTTGTATCCTGTTTCTGAAGCAGAAAGTTACACAAGCCTAGGTCAAATGATATACCAAAGTAAGTATGTTACATCTCCAATATTGCTTTTAACACTGCTTTACATTTGTAATCTAGTCAGAAGTGTAGGTCAATTAAAACTTTTCTTCATTGGTAATAATAATTCATGCATCCTATCATGAATCCCATCATTGGGAGTAATTATTGTCTACATTTGTCCTGCTGCTTCTTTATCTATCTTGATATTATACCAGGCTGATCAGTTTGTAAATTGAGTAAAGCCTCAGAAGTATTCACCCAGCATAGACTCTTTTTGCAGACAGTGGTCCAAGATTATCAGCAATGATCTTGGAGTTTATCAGGCAGGCTATAAACTAGGGCACACATCTCTTAGCAATGAGCTATAATCATGAAGCTGTAACGCCAAATTCTTGCATGCTTCCTTTCCTTTTGGTTTCATCAGTCTCACAGCACTGTTTAAACAAGGACTTAAACAGCTTATTCCACAGTCTCATCTTGGGGCACAGGATGAAGGAGCTGAAGGTTCGAATTTGCTCAAACTGAGGAGGAGGGATTGAATTATCAGATTTCTAATCATTCTCTGAGCCCTGTTTGAAAAGAATTGGCTTTCCTCAGGAGAGGATTTTGTGTTCTGGAACTTGGCAGGACCGGAGACCCTCCCGGGACAGGAGGTCGGAAGTGTTTCAGTGCCATTTGTCACTTACCAGTGAGCTCTTACTTTGCTCAGTTTGTAGGCTTTCTTAGTTTCCCTTTGGGTAGGCACCTTCTTCCCATTAACTTGATATACTCTCCGAGGATATACTGCCACTCCTCTGAATCAACAAGTATGAAATAGTTGCCTTCTGTTTAGGCATTCCAGTGCCTAAATTATGGTCATCTCAATAGCCACTGTGGTTCTCTACTTGATATTACTGAAGTCAAGGGTAAAGAGCCGTTTACTTTGCTGGCAGTGTGCCTAGGTGATAGTCCACATCCTCAGCTGTATATTGATTCTACTAACATGAGAGGGCCGATGAAAAACAAGGACTTGCTCTTAGCCTGTATTGGGTAAATATTAAAATAATTGTGGGTTTTTTTTTTCAAAATAATGCCATTTTATTTCTAAAGAAAAGTTGTAAACTGTTCTAAATTGAGTTGAGATATTATTAATCTTTCATCTCATGTGTCGTTAAAGTGTTGCGTGCCCATATTTCCTAGTAAAATGAAAGTATAATTTAATAACTATACTTGAAATTGTACTTAATTTTGGTGTGTTGGGATCTCAAGATTAAATTCAGTGGGGCCAATTCAATTAGATATACTGTAGACCTCAGTGAAGATGCCAGCTTCTGAAGAACATAGTTATTAATCACTATGAGCCACATCATGTCCTCTGAGTTAGCTAAATACACACACAGAGCTGGCCGAGGACAAGACCTTCCACTCCTTTAATGATTAGGCAATGATAACAATGCTATCAGTGAGACTCAGGGCAAACTCGACAATCCAAACATAGACAGGAACACTTTAAAAGATTTCGTATCTGAAGGTATTTAAACTAGAAACAATTCTGAAGAACTCAAATAAAAGATCTGGCATCCACCAAAATGTGGCTGGATAATACAGATAATTGTACAAACAATGGGAAGAAACAAAGTAAGTCCTGCAGTGACTTCTGATCACGGGTTTCTATTTTGATAATTTTATCTGGAAGGACACTCAGAAATAAGTTTAAACTTTTGTCAGTGTATCTGTACACCGAATATAAAATGCTGTGCACAGTGAGCATGGGAGGTGAAGAGCTCTTCACCTTGGAAAGAGAAGAGCTCCCATCTAGAGGTTTAAGATTCATTATTAATGAAAGAGTGAAATAAGTAAACTTTTGAATGCTGTATAGGAAATTTAGATTTTCTAATAAAACATTGACGCAAAAACAAACACCTCAGATCTCTCTGATCTATTTCTGTTTTAGGACAGGAATAAAGGGACCGATCTGCTTCCTAAGTTACCTTCCAAAAGCAGCCCTAATGCGTGGTCCTAAATTCAAATCCTATCTACCTAACCAGAACATGAGCTCCACAAACTTTGTGTTCCAACTTCATTCCAACTTGAATTCCAACTCTTCTGTGAAGAAGACGAGTTATTTGAATTCCTGTTTCTGTGCCATTTTACAAAATGAAGTATTGGGGAAATCCAGTTTGTTAAGGGAAAAGCAGCTTTTAAGAGTCTTTGATGCGCACGCACACAGATCAGCCAAGGTGACCCATGCTATCCATTTAGATCTGATGTGAAATTAAAACATGTTATTAAACTTGTTCATCTGCACTAAGGATGGAACCTGCTAATTATTATCAGCTCTATTATATATTGCAATGTTGGCATCAGTATTTCATAACTAGCCTCATAGGGTAAAATGTATAATCATTTCTCTTTCTTCACTACTCACACAGCAGTCAACCGCCTCAGACATTTACATGAATTTAAATCTTGTAGTGCCAAGCTAGTTTTTATTCCCTGAGCAATGGAGAGAGGACAGTAGAATTTCTGTGCTATTACTTGCTTTGGATATCCTTTCCCATATATATGTATCGGTCCTGCAAGCATTTACGTACATAATGAAATGTTTGCAGCTAAACAATTGCCTGTCTGACTGAGGCTAAGATTACTAATGCCCTTACTTGACATCTTGATTTTTTTTTTGTACTCGAAATTGAGTTTATGAAAACTCTTCAGAATTTCCCATTAGCTCTAGAAGGTTACTTTGCTGCATGCTTTTTAGTAGCAGGATAGGAAAAAAAAATGTTATGTAACAATTCTTCCTTTCTTCATGGTACATTTTGGCTTCATTCAGTCCATGATTGGGGGGAAATCATGGAAAAGCTCTCACTGGCTTAAATAGGTACTAGATCAAGCCCTGAGTGAATCATTCAGGAGTTCTGTTTTGATGATCAGACACTCACTTGCCAGGGGACCGTTGCTTCCCTTTTCTTGCCATTTCTGTTTGTTGCAATCCATTCCCCTTAGTCTACTGGTATTCAAATAACCTTTCTTTCAACTACAGTACCACAAGTCATTTATTCCCAAGTCATTATTTCAGTTCTTTTCAAGCACTGGCAGCTACTATCCTGATAATACTGAATTGCACATCCTCTCAGGAGGAAGAGCCCCAGGCACCAGTACAAGCTGAGGACTGAGTGGCTGGAAAGCTGCTTTGCAGAAAAGGCCTTTGGGATCCTGCTGGACCCCAAACTGAACACAGGCCAGCAGCAGTAAGCCCCTGTGGCAAAGAAGACTGACAGCATCCAGGGCTGCTCTAGGACAAGCATTGCCAGCAGGTTGACAGAAATGATCCTTCCTTTCTCAGCACTGGTGAGACACATCTGGAGTGCTGTGTCTGGCACTGTGCTCCCCACTAACAGAGGGACATGGGCATAACGGAGGGAGTCCACCAAAAGGCTGCAAAGATAATTAAGGGCTTGGATCACCAGGCATATGGGGAGAGGTTGAGAGCTGGGACTGCTCAAGGAGGGATCTTACCAGTGTGTATAAATGCCTGACTAGAGGACTAAAAAAGACAGAATCAGACTCTTCTCAGTGACGTGAGAGGCAATGGGCACAAACTGAAAACCAGGAAATACCACTTAATAAAAAAACCACAAGAAAACTTCTTTTTTATGGAGGCAGAACAGGTTGCCCAAACAGGCTGAAAACTTGACCAGATGTGGCTCTGAAGAACCGCCTCTATCTGACCCTCCTCTGGGCAGGTGTTCGGACTAGGTGGTCTCCAGAGGTCCCTTCCAACCTCAGCTTTACTTTAAAAGAAAAATACTGGGTGGAGGAGGTATGGGAATGTGGTTCTTACATCATTCAATCCGTATCTGTGCACATGCTTTACCGAGAATAGTATCTGCTATCAGAAATACCAGCAATGATGAGTTGTTATGGGTTATAGGCTGTATTTGCAAGATTAGGCCTTTTGTAAATTCAAGAAATTCACTTCTAACAAACCCATGCTTTCATTTAAGGGTTGCGCCTTGTTCTTTAACAGAGCTTAGTACAGGACTGCATTCTACATACACTTCACTGGTTAGACAGGTTTGATGGAAGGAGGGAATCAATAATTTAAGTTCTTTTAAAAATATGCATAAGTACATCACAGAGAATATCAAAACTTCAGGGGAAAGGTGATATTATTATTTAATGCCTTGTTGATGAGGTTTATTTTGGTAAGCTCTTGACAGCACAAGGTAACATATCATCTTTGCGTTGACACAAACACTATCAAAATGTGAAAGGATGCACAGCAGAAAAAGATCTGCATCTAAAATAGATTTTTGAGAGAGCAAATTATTTCTCTCCTTCCCAATAGCTCGTTGATTTCCCTTTGTTACAACACTGCCAACACCTTTAAGCAAAACTGAAAAGCATTTTTGTTATTGTATGTCATTCCTTCCGGGTTCGTTTAAAAATGCTCAATTTATTTCCCTCCTTCCGTTACAGCACTGAGGAATATTTGTAGGTATTCGTGAGGGGGATGAATGTCTTTATATTTCCATTGCTTCTGCAGCGTGGCTGCTTTCATTGCTCGCTGCACCGTGTGCGGTGCTATTCATTTTTACATCGGAGACCAAGGCCCTTTCCTATTTTTCTCCTTTATGTCCTTTGTCTGGCTTTCGCGATGAGAGCTGTTTGGAAAGCTCCAGAGGGCAGTGTTGTGCTGGAAGCTTCGCTTCTCGGGGCTCTGCCCGGATCCTTTTTGGGCTGAAATATTATTTACTCATATGCAGGCTTGCTTAAACGGCTTAGGTCTTAATTCCTCAATGGCCTTGGATATATACACATTTTATGACTGAGGCCCTTGCAACAAACAAATTAACTGCGCTTGTGCACATAATGTGATCTTCAAGGTTTTTCAGATGATGAGTTGGACGGAATCAATTAAGAAAAAAATTTTAAAAATATATTAAATCTCAGTCATCTTAAATAATGCTGTGCCAGATTCACCAAGCAGGCTCAACGGGTTGCAATATTAATTTCCCTGCTTGTGTCGCATGGGGGAAAAGGAGGAAAGAAATAATCCCAACGAGGGCACATGGCAATGCTGTTCCCCTTCTCCCTCAGGAGTTCTGTGAAGAAGTAGCAGTTTTCAGTTCCAATTAAGGCCTCGCAGGAGCACACCGAGAGAGGCTGCAGGGGAAGCATCAAATCACACACCTCTTTCAAATACGGGGTGCACACCAGAATTGGTAACTGGCCTGGAAAAAACAGGATCACCAGGTCCGATTGCCACTGACCCCCATACTCAAGAACTTTCTGGCTGCATTTGTCTCATTTTTAAAGAACATTTCACAGTTTCCTCTAAACCAAAGGTACCTCAGCTGTGTCTAAACTGACCCCTCAATGCACAGAATGGCTGCTAATGAATGGTTACATTCCAGCAGCCTTCAAACCACCATACTTTCCCACCCAGACCCACACTCCTACCTAACCATGCATTTCTTCTTGTCCCAAGACTTCTGTGTCTCTTGTAGTCTGTCCATATCACCTCTGTTCCCTGAAGATCTACACTGCTCCCAGGTAGCCTGCCTCCTGGCACTATGATTTCTGTCATCTATTTGTCCTTCTCTTTCACACTGAAATCCAATGTCCGTCTCCCTCCCATTGCAGTTCCTCCCTTTACCCACATTGCAGAACCCATGGTTTACTCTTTCCTTGGTCCTCAGAGACAACTCTTGCTGCTCAGTATGCTGCTTGAGTTAGAGGCATGAGCAATGACAACGAAGGTATGGGTATCCTGACTAGTCGACCAGTTGGCTAAGGGTATGCACATGCCCATGCCCATGAGTATAGGAGCACTTGCTCATCCCCTCAGACTGTAGAAATCATCTTGTGAGCTGTGTGTGACTTACAACCTGTTGTAGTTTTGTGTGGCTGGGTCCTGGTGGAGGAGGGGGAGCTGCAGGGGTGGCTTCTGCAAGAAGCAGCCAGAAGCTCTCTGCAGGCCTGACAGAGCAAACACCAGCCGGCTCAAGGCCGGAGTCGTTGCTAACCAAGGCCGAGCCCATCAGCGATGGTCACAGCACCTCTGGGAATCACATTTAGGAGAAAAAAAACTGCAAGCAGCTGCTTTTTGCCACCAGAGAAAGGAGTGAGAAGATGTAAGAAACTGTGCAGACACCAAGGTCAATGAAGAAGGAGGGGGGTGGGTGGATGAGGTGCTGCAGGTACCGGAAAGAAAGATTCCCTTGCAGCCCACAGAGAGACCGACCCACGCTGGAGCAGGTTTGCTGGGGGACTTGTGACTCTGGGGGGCACCAGGCTGGAGCAGTCTGGGCCTGAAGGTTGGCACCCCATGGAAGGGAGCCGCGCTGAGGCAGTTGGTGAGGAGCTGACGCCCTGAGGGAAAGGACTCATGGAGAAATTCATGGAGGACTCTCACATGGGTCGGACCCCATGGTGTAGCAGGGGAAGGGTGTAAGGAATGCCCTCCTGCCTAGCTAAGAAGGAAAACAATTCATGAGGAACTGACTGAAACCCCCATTCCCCCAGTCCCTGCCTCTTCCCATGCCACAATGCGGGGAGAAGAAGGGAGTGAAATCATGACTGAAGTCTGCTAAGAAGGGAAGGGTTGGGGAAGGTGCTTTAAGATCTGGTCACACTTCTCATTATCCTACTCTGGTGTCACTGGGTGTGCAGTGCAGTGTCATAAAATAGAGAGTTTTCTTTCCTTTCTCCTGTGCTGAGTCTGTTTTGCCTGTGATGCTGATTGCAGGATGATCTCTCCCTGTCCTTACCTCGACCCATGAGCCTTTCATTATATTTTCTCTCTCTTGTCCAGCTGGAAAGGGGAGAGATAGAGTGACTTTGGTGGGCGTCTGGCCTCCAGCCAGGGTCAAACCACCACACAAGCATAGCTTGAACTGTTTGGATTCAAGCTTGCATCCAAAAATGCAAGGTTTTCAAGAGCTAGCATGCTACCTCTTTCAAAGATGCCCTTGAAGCTGTAGCAATGGGATAAGCATAACCATAGCATGGCCTGAACCCACCAGAGTTCCCAGAATGCCAGTTCAGTCTGGGTTCTTTGCTAGATGATACGTGTAGGAAGGTACTGTGGGGTGGTCATTGTGAGCTGAAGCAAGGACCTATGATGGACAGAGCAACGGTCAAGCAGCATTTTGCATTTTAGGTTGCTCTTGAGCCTTCATAGCACTGAACAATAAAGATGAACTGAAGACCAGATGCTGCAAATGTTTATAGATTTAAGCAGTCCTGACAGGGTAAACCTAAGTTTTCACCTGGAAATGAACTCTGCCCTCCTACAATGCAACGCCTGGAAGCAAGCACAAGGGTATCATACAGAGCTTAGCTCAGGGCATGAATTTGTACAGGCTGAATTTTTGTTGAATTAGGGATAGGTTCTATGGTTGTTGCTCTCCAAGAACTCAATGTTTCAAGGCTGTAGCAACTGGAAAACGAGCAGGAAAACACTGACAAGGAGTGAGGTAATACTTGTTCAGAGGATGTGGTGATGAGACAACTGCCATAGAAAAATTGAATACCTATACCTCTGGTACGAAAACATTACAAGTTGGCATTTACATTCTTCATGTAAGTGCTGGCAGAAGTCTCTGCCCTGCAGAACCATTAAATTCCATGTGGATTTTGAAGACCTACTAGAAGGTAGGGTCACTTGCACCCATGCCGGTGACATGGGTGTCCCATGGGTATCCAGAAGAGCCTCACTGTGAGGAACAGTTATTGACAGGCTGCTCAGCAGTGCCGACAAGTGAAGCAAGTTTTCAACATGCTCATGAAACTGTGAGAAATACATCACTCTCTAAACTGCTCATACACCAGAAGGAGGCTTTGCTATTAGCTCTCTTGATAAACATATCCCCAGATTCGTGACTTGAAGACAGTGATGCGCTCCACGCTGAGAAAAGGGAGTGGAAAAGAAAATATTGCCATCTGCTTGTGTAGAAGTTTAACTTCATGCACCAGCTCTCCTGCACAGATGAAGAATGAGTCTTCCCTTTTCAGTACATTCAGTCTTGAGAGTCAGGCAGTCTTCTCACAGAGACACCTGAAGAAAGACTGAAAGGTTGTTCACCATCAAGCCTGAGGCTCTGATTTAGGTGCCTACATTGAAAGTCTCCACAATTCGGAGAACCTCTCTCCAAACCTATCAATCAAACCATCAATCTGTTTGCCGAAGCTCCGCTGACAGCCAAGGGAACCTAGGTGGTTCATGCAGACCCCAAGGGATACACCTAGCCTCCATGGTGCTACTATTGCCATAGGGTCATTATGTATCACCCAGGTTTTGCAGGTTTGGGTTCTAACATTGTATTGGTGTGATCAGGTGCCAAATATTAAGGTGTTAAAATGACATTGCTAAAATCTACCTAACTGATGACAGCATTGCTGCCTGACAGAAGTAATTATAAAAAAATCAGGTATCAATACTTGTTTTTATTTATAATATTTTGTGGTAACCCAGATACAGAATTGCCCAGACAACTGTGACTTAATCATGTGTAACTGCCAGCTTGCATTTTTGCAGGCACATCTACCCTGACAAAAGCTTTTAATATTTAAAATCATGCAGATTATCTATTCAGCCCTCAGAAAACTCATTGTGATGAATTCAGTATCTCAGTTTCAGGCACTTCAACTGCTGACACCTTTCTTCAGGCTACAGAGAGACTTTATTAATTGTACTAAAAATCCTGTGCAAACATTTAAAAAATATTATTTAGTACTCAGTAAAATATTTTTTTATTTGAGTGTGTTACCATCTATCAATGTTGTCACGAGTCTCTAGATCTCAGAAGTGTTTTTTTAACTCTCCCTTTAAAATGCATTTTTATTCTAAGAGCCTCTGTTTATGCAAATTTATCAGTCATGTCTACTCAGAAATGCTTATATCATATCTGAGGTCAGGAATTCAGCTGTATTTAAATTATATGCCAGATGGATGGGCAATGCATACATTTCACTTCTTTGACAACTTAATGAACATATCTCTTGGCAAGATGAGGTTATCTGAACATCCCAAATCATCTGTCACAGTCGTCTCCAAACTTTTGGGCTGTTGCCTACTGTCAGCACTGAAAGCTGACCACCACACCGCCTCATCAACCTGTAACTGAAAAAAATTCTAACAATTATTTGCTTGCCTAGGGCAGCTGTGGGCATCTTACCATGGCTATGCCAATTACAGGGGGTAAATCCCGATTTAGAAGAAGTTTCAGAAATCTAGAAACATTACATAATTAAATCTCTCATCCTTCAAGTAAGTTATATTGTTAGCCATTTTATTCGACTGGCAAGCTATGCAGAAAACGTTTCCAACCCACATTTTCAAGCTGACCACAAACATGGTTACCTTATTTTTTGAAGACTATCTGGAAATACTGGTGGCCCTAATCTTAGAGAGTGGTCAGGAAATAGGATTTTTCTTCACTGAATATTTTCAGTTTCTCAGGAAGGAAAAGTGCAGAAGGCCAGGGCTTGGCAAAGAAAAAAAAAAGTTAAATCAAACATTTTGGAACCGTTTTACCATCTATACACCTACCGTATTAACATAATCAATACTTACAGGTGCTGCAATCCCTTGGAAATTGAACCACTAGTGTCTTAAACTGGGAATCCAAAATGTACCTGGATTGCTTAAAATCAGTGGATAGCTGAAAAGTTGGCCTATACCAATCACCCAAGGTCACCCATTCAGTAGTGTTAGTGGCAAAGCTGGAAGTTACTGGCTTTCATTCTAATGGTCACTTCACCAGACCAGGATAGCACCATTATGGGAGATAATGATAATAAAATACTGCAGTGCTCTCAAATTTCACAGAAACTGCACTTTCACTGTTCGGAAAAGCTATCATTCAGCCTGAAAGTTATCAAAATTGCTGGGCCAACATATGCTAAATACATAGTGTCACTTACGAAGAACATGTAGTTTTTCTCAATAGAGTAACATTACAAAAAGAGCAAGAGAAAGAATATGAAAGTAGAGCGGAAAATCCTGTTAAAATGTTAAAAAGGAAAGGATGGTAAATAATAGATGCTATTCATACTTTCTTCAAGCTCCTACTGAACTCGTATGTAATACTGGCTACAACACACTGAGAACCACAATTGTCTAGACCTCACTACTCTTGGAATCCCTTGACATTGCTTCCTTCTGCCATGAGTTAGCACAGTGTCATTGATGAGCAGAACCTCTACTAGACAACAGCAACCTGCTCCTGTCTGGGCAATCCTCACTGCTGGCTCCTGATATCCTCCTGCAACACAGCTGCTCTCCCCTTCTTTGTCCCTCCCCTTATCTGACTGATGTCATTCCCCTTTTTTGTTATCATCATCCTTTCCATCTTTACTGGAATCCTCCATCTCTTGGAATCTCAAATACACATCTCCCCATTTTATTCCAAGGAGATTAATCCAGATACGTTGTTTTGCCAACCTTCCCTACAGCTATCCTTACCTCCCATCACCCTTTCCAATATCCAGCCCTGTCTCTCAAACACTCCTTTGCTGGTTTCATCACCTTCTTCTGTCCTCTGTCTCCTCCCATAACAATTCAGGCATTTAATTTTTAATTAAAAAAAGAGTGGTGGTGTCTGTACCCCACTTATTTTGGCAATTATTCTGCCATCTTATTCGACCTCTCCTTTTTCAGCTCACTGACTGCAATCACTACCTGGAGTCAATCTTGTTGGCTTTCACCAGCTGCTTTCACTGAACCTTACTTTCAACATGACCTCTAATGACCTCTTTCTCCCTACTGCTGGGATTCGGTAGTTATTTTCTGTTCCTCCTTCAGCTTCGAAGTGACTCCATTCTGCTCTTCCTGGCCTATCATCTTTCCTTCTTTATCAAGAAGTTCCAATCTGCTCATGTTGACAAGCTATCACTGGCAATTATCACTGACAATTAGATTTTCAGGAACAGCCTTTGTACTTTCTCCCAAGCTGCTCCTCTCTCCTGAGAATCCATCCCCTTGTTATTTTCCCATTCTTTTAAAACTTCCCTCTTCAATCATCTCTCTCCCCTAAAAAAACTCCTTGCCCCCCCCAAAAAAAAAAAAAAAGAGAAAAACCCCACCCAACCCCTGAATCTGCTGGGATGTCCTTGCCCATCATGCTTGCTGTCTCCTAATTTCCTTGGAATCCCACTTGTCTGTACCCATCTTGCGTTATCTTTTAACTGTTTGCTTTTAGACAGAGGCTGCTTTTTCACAGAACCTAATACAAAGGGGTACTTGTCTACAGAGAAGCTATTAAGCAACATGATTATAAAAATACAAATTAAAAGAGGAGTTCAGGTGTCATTGCTGTAAGCATAATATGAAGACCTTGACATAAAGAAATCAGAATTTAAAAGCTTAAGAATGTGAACTGGCCCTTAAAAACTCATTTCTTAGACATGCTGGGTATACATGAGCGTAATGTATACTTCCATTGTATAGAATACAACCACTGTCTTTAGAAATTAAGGCCAATACATAGAATCCTGCCTTCCCTAAGAACAATAGGCATCTTATTATTAATTTCAGTATGGTCAAGGCTTTTCCATCTGAGTCCCATCATTGCAATTTTTCAATATTTGCAAAGAAATGGAGTATCTGTAACAATAACATCTCATAGCTATATTCAGTGACTAGAAAATATCTTGACAGCTTGGTTTCTAATTCTGTATTAGCTTTGAATGCTACGTCTGACAATACCCAGGTACCAAAGCCAAGTTTAATGGATCATATACATGCTTTGAGAAAACATTGCTTGGTTTTGTTTTGGGTCTTTTTTTTTTTGGTGGTAGCTAGTTTTACAGAGTCTCTTCTGAACTTTAAATAAATGAATTATTTAGCAGCCAGCACTTGTCCTTAGATGGCATAACTTAGATGTCGATACCACCCAAAGCATCCACATTTGCCAAACCTGTCTTGCATGAAATGAAATGAGGATATTTGCATAAGGAAAATGTCAAAGCAGGAAATTAACCCCTTCAGGGATTTCATATAATCAAGTACTGCAATAATTACTGTATCAGCATTTATGTAACTGATGCCAAGGGATCATACTATTTCCAGAAGTACTGTGTTTACCAGTTAGACTCGTAGTCTTCCTGGTTGGGAGGGGGAAATAGGCTTTTCCATGATACTGCCTTTAAATTAGCACGCTAAGCAAATTTAACATGAAATTTTAATACAAAAGATACAAAAATGAATTGCTTTCCCAATACAAAAGGATACAACAAATCTTGGCTTTTGTGACAATGTGTCTCTTAAAGGAAGATCAGCTACACAGCAGAGTCTCCACAAACACTGGTGTCTGTCTTTCTGGAGATGTAGGTTGGAAAGAGACTGAATGCTGACTGGGGCAGACTATGTGAGCCCCTTGTGTGCGTATGTGCTAATTGAACTGAAATGCAAAAGTGCCTGAGAGGTGCAGTAGAACTGTGAGGGGTTTCCACACCTATCTCCATCCTTATGAAACTCCTCACACCAAATTTGGTTTGAAAAGGATTTGCTCAACCCTTTACATGTTCTGTTAAGAACAGAAACTACTCACAGAAAACACTGAAACAGAAGTTTCAAAAAATTGACTGTGACCAAGTAATTCATCTGGAGTAAATCCTCACACTGCTGAGTTTAGTAAATATTATGACCACACAAAGTGCATGGGGCTGGAACCACCCTATAATGTGTACTGCTTCCAGTCTGCTCCTCTATAAAGAAATGGGGATAAGGACTCAGCTGCAGCACTGCACCTCATCTTACTGCAGATGCCCTTGCCACCACTTAGGAACTTAGGAGGAGGTTTACAAAGGAGGCCAAAGCCATTATCTACAACTCTTAGCATAGGAAGCTATTACTGAATGCCGCTTACCTTCCCTTCACCTGATTTTATAACTCACTTACTGTACTCTAGTGTGATACTTCTTTCCTTCTGCCAGGGCTTGAGCTGTCCCTACTTGGTATCAAC
Source organism: Porphyrio hochstetteri (assembly GCA_020800305.1). NCBI lineage: Eukaryota > Metazoa > Chordata > Aves > Gruiformes > Rallidae > Porphyrio > Porphyrio hochstetteri. The sequence continues at coordinate 40,409,327 of CM036905.1, forward strand.
TACACTACAGTATTTTTGAGGGCCTAAGAAATGTCTTTCTATATGTGTGTACAGACTCTCTCTTGAAACCAATCGAAAGATTGCATTTGCACATAGACATTAACAGAGATCACATTTAAAGTCCTGCTATGCCATGCTCTCACTAAGAACAAGTCAAGTAAAAAACATGAACACTTACATAAATTATCAAGATCTTATATGCTTTATTGAGATGAGTTTCCACAAAAGAGAGGGATTTTTTTCCTTGAGTAGGGATTGCAGGAATCGAGCCAAAATTACAAGGATTACATATCAATGGTATGCTACTTTCTCTTTTTCCTTTTTGCTTTATGCCCATCTTGCTATAGCTGTGACTGAATACGTTAATCAAAATCCTATAGAACTGTACTCATTTGTGTGTGTGTTTACTTTCCATTTGCATAATCATCTTACAAAAGGAGCATTTCTCCTTTGTGCTAGATGTCTTACGATGTAATTTAAAGTTGCAGTTACTGAAATATCCTATTCTAGCAGTCCAACCACTATGGATTCTAGTGCCCAGTCATTACCATAAATTATTATATGGGAGCTAAATATACATTTCCAGTCTTCATGATGTCCAAACAGTCCTAGAGTCAGAGAAATCAAATGTTCCCTGTGGTGTGCCCTAATAATCTGCACTGGCAATGAGTGTTTTGGATCAAACAGGAGAAATTTCCAAGGCTTCAAGGCCTTCACAGAGAATCCAGGAAACACGTAATTGTAGAGTGCCTTATTTTCAAAAATAGGATTTATGGGTCTGAGGCACAGGAAATGCTTATGGAAATGAGCAAGCATATACACTGATATATATCTCCATAATCAGTGCAAAGCTACAAATCTGTTTTACTATTAAATATGTATTCTAAAGAATACACAAACTTGATTAAGCATAAAATCAAATGTTCAACTGGTAATGGGTGGGATGCAATGGTCTAGCTGTGATGGAATGCATTTTCCAAAAAAAAACCAAATGCAAGAATAAAATCAAATCTCAGTCACTTCTGAGGGGCCAAGAGGACACATAATACCGACCACCTCACAAAAAACATTTACTTCTGGGTCCTCTGCTCCTTCTGTTACTTCTTCTGTTTTGAGAAGACAAGCATGTATTACCTGTCCATAGCCTACAAACAGTGCCTAGTCACTTCTTACCTCCCCTCGCTGCTGAGCTTCACCTGTTAGTACTCGGGGTATTCACAACCGAAGTCCTGCTTAGACTCAACATGAAGTGGGTGACAGGCCTATGGTGGGCCAGTTCCACAGGAGGTGGTTTTATTGTGGGACTTCAGTAGAATGTTAACTGGCTCATAAACAGCGGAGAAAACTTTGTTGTATCCTCCAACCTGCTCCCTAGCGTAGTCATCAAGTATCTGTGCCACCCTCTTAAACTATCTTGAGGACCCGATCCGCCAAGATTACTACACTGCAAATCTTTCTATTTTTAGCAATTTCTTCAATTTGCATTTCTTCAATTTGCATGCCCGAGCTTGATGGTTATAGAAGGAAAATAAAAGGGCTCTGGAAATGCTGTAGCTACTGATGGCATGAGAATTCTATCTATGCTGTATACACACACTGGCAAAAATAGGCAAGCTGACAGATTATAACCGTGCCGAAAATGCAATACGTATATGATAACATTCTTCATTGGACAGATAAACTTAACAGGTGTGTTTCTGGCTATTCTTTCTTTCCCCTCCAACATACTTGCTTTTCAGAGTCTGCATTCCTAAAATTGAAACTTTAACATCCCAGGGAAAGAACAGAAAGAATGAACTAGGAGTATGTGTCTGGTTTTTGCATCATAAATGATCGTCTACATTCTTCCACCATAAGTTCTGTGAGTTTATTTAAAATATGACTACAACCATGTCACACATAGGCAGCAAAATAATTTAAATTTAAATGAATAATTTCTTACTTGGGATTTTTAATTCCACATTACAGCAGAATTTGTCTTAGCCAGCCAATGACCCTTCATGAAAAAAACCCCAACCCATCTTTAACTAGATGGTTCTTTAATGAGGTGAAGTAGACTTTTCATGAATTAGCAGAAGGATAATTTCGAATAATCTCAGGAGATGGTAATTTCCCCAACACTGGGAAGTTTTGTTGTAGCTAATGCAGAGTTGTTGAAGATTATATCAGATGAATTCTGTTTTTCTCTCTCGTGTGCTTATTAAATACAAAACATGGTACAAAAATGCCATGCGAAGAATAAAGTCTCTAACTGGGCTGCATCAGCCAACTCACTGTCTAAAGACATTCTTTTAGTGCATCAGGTACATAAAATCACTGCACTGAACATGGCAAGAATTGGCTTGCTATCTAAGTTTTATGAAATGTACAGACAACTACCTGCAACTATTTTATTTCAAATAGCTCAAGTTTTTTGCTACCTCTTTCCTTTTTAGACTACTAAAAAACCCTAGCTTATTTACCATGCCACTCCTTTGACCACCATATACTTATGTAATTACACAGTTCAGCTGAACAAAAACCACCACAAAACCTCCTGACTATTTATAATGAGCAGTCTTTAAAATTCATCCTTCTTTTTTCACGCTGGCTAGTTGAAGACTTTATCCATTTAAATGGACAGCTTCATCATATTATTTTTTTCTAAATATAAACATGAGCTATTTTCAGGCCACTCAAGGAAAGTCATGGTGTGTAATATCAAACTCTTTGATTTGTTGCTGGCATATGCATTGCAAAATGTCATCTTGTCCTGTTTTTAATGGTCGTGGCCAGAGAAAGCTTATGATCATTACTGATTTAGATCACTGATTTATTCACACTCAAAATCACTTCAGTAAACAAAAGCAGAGAACATATATTGGATTTTAGTTTTGAAGAACAGCGTCCTCTTTTCTCTGGAAAGTCAATCAGATTAGTAGTGTGCACTCATACAGCTCTCAATGAATATAGGAGGAAGTTGACTATGTGGTGTGCAGAATTGTACAGTCAACTCTCGGTTGTCTGTGGGTGTGTAACCCAGGTTGCAGATTAGCTGTGCTATGCTAAAACAAAGCAGAAAAAAAGGAAAAACACCCACTATTTTTCTTTGAATTTCTGATCTCACTTTTTACTTCAGCTTAACTACATTCCTCGATAAATGTAAGAAACACAGGAAGTTCTTATCAAATGTGGATATGCTTTGTATTACCTATGGTTTAGCTTTACACAGGTTAGTCTACTCCATTTCTGTTTTTCAGAGCTGACTGGGTAATTATGAAGGAGCCCAGCAACCTACAGTTTTATTCGAAATTTGTTTTAAAAAAAAAAAAAATTGTTTGTCAAAATACTTCTCTAACTCACCTCGAACAGAGGTGAACACCTCATCAGAGTTCCCTTTTATATTTTAAACCCACGAGTAATAGCAGCTTGCTGCAATACAGGCCTCCTATTAATATAAGTAAAATGCTCACATGCTTGAAAGACAAAGGCATGACAATACAAGTGAACAAACTCAATGCACTTAAAAGGAGAGAGATACATACAGTGGACTCCTCCAGCCCCAAGGGCTAGAGACTGAAGGAAAGCCATTTCGTAATAATATTTTGTAGCTGTACCAAAACCAGCATTAGCCAACTAATTAGCATTAATTGTCTAACTGTACATTTTATTCATTTAGAGGGTCATTAGCACCGAATATGCTTTAAAAAAATCATACGCTCTTGGGCAACGCAACAATAGCAGCAGTTTCTAGATGAAGTAGCTGAGAGAGGGGAAGTCATTCCCTGCTGCCCCTCCCCATTCCCATTTTTGTCTGCGTAACCTAGAACAGCATCTACTTCATGACCAAAGCCAAAAGCCAGCAGTGCACTAGCCACGCATCACAGAATGACAAGTCCATGAACTGCAAAGGCAGCTGGAAGGAAGTGGAAGTCTCTTGTCTGTCTTCAGGGAGGAGACCCGGACACTGACAAACCTTGGGAAGCTGTTGCAGGAGCTTATCTGGTGGGGAGGAGGGATGGCTGAGACACTTCTTAAGGAGCAAGAGAAATGTAAAACTCAGTAAATGAAACATTTAATCTTGAAGAAGGATTGATGGAGAGGCTGCCAAAGGGCCAAGTGGGGCAACAAAGGGCAGGAAAGCAACAGGTGCAGACAGCCTTTTCTCCAGGGAATCTGTTCTTCTGCTTTTTTTGTGTGCCACCAGGAAAATTAAAACTACTAACTTCACATTACCCATAAGCATCAAAGATCAAGACAAATATAAAATAGTGTGATATTCTATGCTACTCTCAGAACAGTAATCTACCAGCCCCATATCCTGGCTTTGGCAACACCTTAACTCCTGCACTAAAATGAAAGCAAAAGGCTTTCCAGACTGTGACATGAGAGTGTACTGCATTGAAATAAACCCTCTTGCTCCTTTGAATTTTACACACTGGGTTTGACATGCTGACTTGGATCACAATGACACTGATGACAAAACCTGCAAGCACTGCTTTAATTCATGTATACATCTAATTCTTGTAGGGATCTCTCTAAACTACTTGGCATCCTGTGTCAGTGAGTTCCACTGAGAAATATCTTTGCATAAAATGTTACTTCGTATGTTGCCCTTTAATTCACTGAATATCCCCTTGTTCTTTTAACACTGGAGAAAATAAAAGGAAATACTTTGGTCACAAGACTTCTTACTGGAACAGTTATAAAAATTCACTTTAAAAAAAAGTACCTCTCCCCTGCCAGGTTGTAATATAGTTGTGTATTTTTCAGTTAGCCAAAGGAATTATATTCATATCAAAGAAAAACATTTAGCAAAATATTTGCTTTCAGATTTGTTTACTGTTTATTATTTTAATTTACATCAGTTACTGCTTGCAAAACTTCCAGGGAAATAATTTTAAATTGGTTTGGTTTTGTGTTTTTTTCCCACTGCATAGTAAATACAGCCTTCTTAGTATTTCAGAAGCATAGTACTATAGAAATGTAAGGGCCTGCTTCTGCTCCAAATGAAGTTAATGGGAAAACACCAACTGACTTTATTAGGAGTTAGGTCAGGCCCCAGATTTGCAGCTTTTGAAGTTTCATAGTTGAAAATTTTCTGGCTAATCTTCAGAACCAACTACTTCTACAACTATAACACTATTTACAACTTTATTTATATGTACTTCTTTATTACAATATGTAATATCAATGTTCCTTGTAAAGGTTACTATGTTATAGAAATTAGACTGAAGTTATTGCCAATCAACCTTTTAATAAACTTAAGTGGGATTAACTTTCAGAATTTTTCTCCACATACGATTCAGTTTTTATTCACTCTTGCTATCTTTGACAACTGCTTAACTACCTCAATTTCAAAGCCTTTTTCGGTGTAATAAAAAAGTCCTTTTGGTAGAAGTTTATTGGTCCCGTTTCAAATTGCGTTCTGAAACATTCTTGTACTGATGAGGACTCATTATTTTAGCAATTTTTTTCTGTTTCAACACAGTATATAAAGCCATGCCTCTCAACCAATCAACCTCAGTATAAAAGTGTAAGTGAGGTCAAACAGATTGCTCACTAAATCTTTGATCAAGTTGTCTGATCACATATAGACACAACTCTCTGAATTGTTGCATATGTTGTATAATGTTATCATACAAATTTAAGCATTTCCATTATTGACTGCTGCTTGTGTATGTATAGATTAACTTGCTGGTCATAAAACTACAACAAAGGACAAGAGATACCAATACTGATTTAAGACCTCTAGTCTTGTCTCCAAAAAATTAAGAAAAATCCATGTTTTTTATGATCGACCAACTCATGATGTTGTGCTTCAAATATACACATTTTCCAAAATTAAACGGTGGAGTTAATGTCAAATACTGTGTTGTAACTTTAAATATAACTGACATATTAGAACAGATAGATGGGTAATTATGATAAACTACACAATAGTGCTACTGTAGATAATATCATTTATCAATCCTGTGGTCCCCATCATTCATGCATTTACAGTTTGGGAATACAGTGACTGCAAAGGATAATAATTCATAATGGCTACATTCTCAGTACTTCATGCTAGCTCACTAGACAAAATAAAAAAGGTTAATTGTATAACTGGAAAAATGTAAAATTTTATTCCAAGAAAATTAACAAGCTACACAGGTAAATTTTGGCAAATGCAACTTTATATTGAAATCCACACATCTGTATCTTAAAGAAGGAAAGACTCACAGACTCTAATGTATTTCTAAAATACTAAGAAATCATATTATATGCTTTCACAAGTTAAAACTTAAATAATTTAAAACAACCAATACACCAAAATGTGCAGAAAATATAAACAAGACTGTGCCTTCAGTAGAATAAATGCTTCACAAATTGTGCAAGATATCATACTAAGGCTGCGGTCTCCCCATGACAGCTGTCTTAAAATATAAACATACATCAACTGCCTGTGTTTCTCAGAACAAACTAGAAAGGGCGGCACACCTAGAAAAAAAATCGTATCATCCCAGTGATGTGCATACTGATTTTGGGAACCATTGGAGTAAAAAGGAAAAAAGAGGACTAAGTGATCTTTCATGCACTCCCAAATGACTGACCAGAGTTATTGATTCAATTTTCCTTGCTTATTTGCTTCAATGCTAAACAAAATGGAAGATACTAGATAACCCTTTAAGGCAACATGTGTTTATTCTGTATAATTATAACTGTTCAATTATGATTGGATATTATCATTAACGTTGCCTAACAGACTGATATCTAGCTTTTTAAAAAATATAAATAAGAGTCTATTAAACTTTATACCAAATCAGCAAAAAACACAGAATACAGTTAAATGTTAGTAATTTCACTGTTAAGGAAAATGGTATTTAGAAAGAGTAACATATTTGGAAAAAAAAGTAAAGTCTAAATCTGAACAAAAATACTGCTTTGGAATGCTCCCCAAAACTTACTCACAAGGCAAACAGATTTGTAAGTGTGATAATCCAATAATGCATGGCACATCTTTAATCAGTTACAGTACTTGAGTCCCCAGTTTTCAGTCTTTGCAAAACAATAATTGTATGAAATGTTTTAAAGGTCTTCAAATGTCTAAAATTAGTTTTATCAACACATTAACCTCATATCAACTTAATTTATTAAGATGTCCAATGCTAATCTTTTTGATGGTCTTATTTTATGTAGTGATATACACAGCATTTAGCACTGATACTTAGCACCTGCTACTTTCATAATCTAGATTTCAACCACATAAAGGAATTCAGGGCAGTAGTTCAGTCCTTTGTTCTTAATTACAAACCTTCAGCAGTGGTCAGCAGGAACATGTTTAGGTTTAAAATAGGATTAGAGGTGAGCTATTGCAAAGACTGCAGAATGTTGCCCAAATCCTTACAACTGCTGACATCCCATTCTTGATTTTCTTCTCAAGACATGGCTACAGGCCACAATTGCTTAGCAGAGAATGGTAGTGTTTCACAAGGCTAAAGATTTACAGATGCTCCCTCATATAACACAGTAAGGTTCCCTTGGTAACCTGGATTTTCTGCAGTAAAGAAGGGTTGTGCTGAAACAGCGCCTCAGCTCCCTGTTGGAGAAAATGCAGACAAAAGGATTGATTCCAGCTTGGGCAAAACTCATCCAGACAGCGGCCGTTAGAAATCCCCCTGGTACTACAGGCCCTCTTGCAAAAACTCTCCAGTAACAGGCTACCAAATAGGGACCCCACAAGGTCAGAAAGAGGAATGTCATGATGTAGAACATTCTGCTGATTCTCTTCTCCATTTTGAACTCATCTAAAACCAGTAGCCTTCTCCTGCCTGTGGTGTTCGCGTTTTGCCTGATTCCCAACAAGGTTGGAGGTGTGGGACCCCTTCCAAATCCGGCCAGCCAATTAGCAGCTGCTTGACCACTTGCTCCAGGACCATGAAAAGTCCAGTTCTGGCTCACTGCTGCAACAAACTGGACTGGCTTCATTTTCCTGCGGTCGTGAACAAAAAATATCAGCTTGAGGTAGACAAGCTGTGTAGCTAGGAGGATAAGGGCAAGAAGAAGCATAAATCCCAAGGAATCGTTAGCCCTGAAGGAACGATGCTGGAAAGTGCATTGGTCTTCCTCCCTAATGAACGAGTAGGTGCCCACATCTAAAACTGGGGGGAAAGCCATGGCTACAGAGAGGGTCCACACCATACAGATAACGGCCAAACAAGTCCAGAAGGTCAGCCTTTTTGTATAAAAACGGTGGTGGGCAATAGCTAAGTATCTGGTGACGCTTATGCAGAATAACATGAAAGCAGTGTGAAAGCAGGACAAAACCCCCAAAAAGGCAATCACTTTGCAAGTAAGAGTCCCATACGTCCAGGTAGAGCCATTTTTTACAGAGGTGAAAACAAATGGGAAACAAATTGCAGATCTGAGGATATCTGAGCAGCAAAGATCCAACAGGAAGTAGTAAGGAGCTCTATGCAAGGTCTTATCTTTGACTAGCAAAATGGAGATCAGAAGGTTACCCACCACACTGACTCCTATTATGAAACCCAGTGAAGTCAGTTTCAGAAAAGCTGTTAAAGGAGAGAGATTTTGTAAAATGTTGTCAGCTGCATGGCTGTAGTTCGCCATAGATGGATGGATGATATGTATATTGCCTCAGTCAAGTCTCATGATCTATATATAAGAACAAGGAAAAAATAGATCCATACATCTTACTGAAAATGTAATCCACAAACAGAACTGATCCTGTGTCTAGTCATACAGTACATCCTCTTCGTTCTGATTTGTCATGCCATCAAAATATCTGAAAAAAAATCGAGCTATCAGTTCTTAAGTTAACAAGAAATGATGTGAGAAAGTGCTAACAAAGATGTTAATTTATGGAGAACCAAATGAAGTTGTAAATTTGAGTACTATTGTTTGTTTTTAAAAATCATGAGGCTTTTTTTTTTTTAATACTAACTGTTTAGCATGATTGATTATTGGCATTTCACAGATTTGGCTCGTTACAGTTTCAGAACTGACCGGTGCCCCTTATATTTGGTAACATATATAATTTTACAGTTAAAGCCTCAGAGATTTTATGAATCAAAAGATTCCCAGTCTGCAAGCCCAAGAGTTAATCACTGACATCTTTTTAAAAAATCCCCAAAGACTGCTGATATTTTGACATCACCTACATTTATTTTATGGCTACAGTATTTGTCAATGTTTTAAAGGCAGCTGCTGTGTTGATACGGATCACACCCAAAGAAACCCTGCAGAATTTATGTTTTTTAACCCAAGTCACCAAAGCACATTAATCACACTGTGTTAGTTCATGCACATCGTAAGAGAAACAGTATTCATTATCCCCCTCCCTTCCTCCTATAAACCATAATTTTATCATTTAGGCTTTCAAATAAACAGGTATGCCAGACAGCCGATAGCACTATGCTCGAGGGTCTCCCCCCGTCCCCCCTGCTTTAATGCAAATCTTTAAAGCCTCAACATAATTAATAATAAGCAACGGCCAGTGTAAATACTGTGCAAAAATAGGCAACACACCCAAGACACAATACCCACCCTTTCGGGAGGGCTGGTTTTGGTTATGCCTAAATAAACATATAATAAATTGATTTTTTCAGCTAATTAGGGCTCACCGATTCCCACTAATCCTCCCAGTGAATCATACCGGAACACATTTCATGCAATAAAATAAAATAAATTAAAGAACTGTCTGCTGCTGCTGGGATTGGTTTGGGGTTGGTTGGGGTTTTTTTTTATTTTTGTTTTTTTTTTCCTCTCCCTCCAGAGCCAGGGACAGGAGCCACAGCAGGCATGATCAGGCTCCTTCATTATTCGCACCAAGTGTTTCCTATGCCACCTCGGGTGTACAAAAGGATATTCCCATTGAATCCCAGCAAAATCCTTCCATTCTTACCGTCCACAAAAGAGCCTGATTGCTGCTGTGTAAACAGAGGCTGATCAGATCATGGCATCGTTTTAAAACCATGAAATCAGGCTCCCCCTCCCCCCCTCCCGCCAGCCCCGCCGCTTCCCCTCCTCTGTGGAGCTGTCCCCGCCGAGCGGCCGGCCCTACCTCCGCACACACACACACTCACTCGCTCACACTCACACTGACACACACGCTCACGAAGACAGCCGCTCCCCCCCACGCACGGCCATGCAGGGCTGGACTGCGCCGCGCTGCAAGGGAGCCCGGGTGCCGCTGCCTGGCAGACGCATCTGCCGGAGCCATGCGAGAGCCTCCCGCGGCGGGGAGCTCGGGAGAGCGGAAAAGGCATTGTCTGTGAACACTTCCATCATGCCGCTTCTTTAGAAATCACCCCCCTCCCCGGACCCGCTCCCCGAGGCGGGGAGCCCTCCCCACACGCACCTGCAGCTGCGGCAGCCCTCGGCACCCCCAGACTCCCCAGCCCCTCTCCTCCTACCTGTTGGTGCCGGAGATCCCCACATGCCAGAGCTGCTCCTTCCCGCCGACCGCGAGCTGGTTTATCCCGGCGGTCTCTTTTAGAGCCGTTTTTGTTTTCCTCTGCCGCCTTTCATTCTTCTTTCTCTCGATCCTTTTCCTTTATTTTTTTCTTTCTTTTTTTTTTTATTCTCCCCCCTCGGTTCCCTGACTGAGAAGCCAGTCAGTGGCTCGGGCGGCGCATGCTCACTGCGCTCCTCCCTGCGCGCCGAGCCCCGTCCTCCCCTGTCGCAGCGGCACAATCTCTCCCAGTAACGCAGCGGCGGCTGCCGCCTCAATGAGGGCAAGGCAGCCTCAGCGGCGACGGCAGCTGCTGCTGTCTCAGTGAGGGCAAGGCAACCTCCGCGGCAGCAGCAGTCTCCTCAGTGATGGGTAGGCAGCCTCAGCGGCAGCAGCTCCCCCAGTGAGGGAAAGGCATCCTCGGCGACAGCGTCGGCAGCAGCCTCCTCAGTGAGGGGAAGGCAGCCTCCGGGCGGCACGTTCCCATTGCGATGCATAGCCGAGCTGGATTTATTGGCGAGCCTGGGCAAGGAAGCTTGAGGAAAGGGAGGGGGAGGAATTCGGTCCTGCGCTCCTTGTTTATGCCTTTGAACTCCCCCTCCCGCCCATTTTCGCTTAAAATGGGGGTTAGGAAGCGGCTGCCGCGGTGCACGTCGCAGCCTGTCAGGCGAGGGACCGGGCGGTTTCTTCAGGGGCCGCTGCTCGGATCCTCCTGCTCGAGGCTCGTTTTCGATCCCGCCGATTCCCAACCGATGAATTCCTTCTTTCTAGCCCCTGGGCCAGGAAGGGCTCCTTAAAATGTACCGTGGTTCGGGGAAGGCGAATTTGCCGCGGGGCCGTTAGGACACCGCACCTTCCCCCTGGCTTCGCTGCCTCCCGCCTCGCAGCCACTGAAGGCGGCTTCCCGGCGTTCAGCCCAAAGCCGGCGCAGAGCTGTCAGTGCGCTGCACGGCGACAGTGATGAATTTTAACGTGAGCCGGTTCCGTCCGTGGCAGGGCCAGCATTTCCCCTCAGCGCGTAGGGCGGCAGCGGTGACAGCGGCAGTCGGCGCGGAGCAGCAGCGCCCGAGCCGTTAACCGGTGGGGATCGATACCGAGCCGCCCCGATGATGTCATGGGGGCCGGTGGGCCGAGGCGGCGACGCCGTGAGGCGGCCCGTGGCCTGGGCCGCCGCAGGGGCCTGTCGCCGGCCTCCGCGCCCGCTGGCCCCGGCCCTTGCTGGGTGCCACCGCGGTTAAGAAAAAAAAGAAAATCCTGGAGGCAACGGGAAGGGTTCGGGTGGAACTCGAAAGGGCGCGTCCCTCCGCCCTCCCGCCTCTCCAGGTTTTGTGGAAGTTTATTCGGGAGAAGCGAGAGCGTAAGGGAAGGCTTTCCCCAAAGGTAATTCGTCCTGACTGCGAGGCAGTTGAGGAACAGGTTTTTTTGGGTTGGGCGGTTTGGATTCTGAGAAACTTCTTCATTGTGAGCTTCCGCTGAAGTCAGAATAAATCCTTCTGGGGAATAGATTTATGGGGTTGATTCATAATGCGTGTCACATCTTTGAGGCCGTTAGTAGGCTACAGGCATTTTTTTAAGGCTGTTGTCAAAAGTTTGGGTTCATCTTCTTTTTTCAGCACTTTCTAAAAGGCATTGGGATTGGTGGCGAAACAACAAAATTAGCTTTGGTAACAGTCTGATGAGGCCCAAAGGTCTGAAGCTGACAGAAAATTAATTTACTTAAGTATCACACTGTTTCAAGCATGGAACTTGCTTCGGATAAAATTTATTCTTGAGCAGAAAACTTCCTCGGAGCTCAGGTACCACACATTTTTTGAAACTTTTTTTTTTTCCTGTGAATGTACTTAGGATGATTTTTGTGTTGGTGCTCATCTCTGGGGTTAGTTTCACTTTTACAAGTGCCATTTTGCGCAGCTATTGAACTTACTTCTTCAAGCTGCACCGTTCATGTCACAGCTAGCTAGGCTCCAAGCCTCTCCAACTATCCCTTCGCTGTGGTTAAGTATATGTACCCAACATTACGTACACAATGACTTCTAAAGTTATTCTTAATGTTAAAATAGAAGAACAAGGAATTGGCTACTGAGCCAGTAAGAGCAAGCACTTTAGTTGTCTAATATAGCAAAGAATTTTCCAAATGCCATTAAATTTCAGCACTTAAAATACCAGTTTAGGAACGTATGGTACAGTATAGTATGTTCATGGTCAGGGTCTATTCTTAGACTCTGATTCATGATTTGTACTTAAGAGTAAACAATATGACATTATCATCATCATCATTGTAAAAAAGATCCAGTGCAGTAGCTTTGAACCTTTTCTGTCTGTGCTTTTTCTTAGAGGTGTTGCAGAAATATATTCCTATATCTCATTTCAGAACTTGCTTTTCTTTTATACCTGCCACAGTCTTTTTAGAAGTAATCTGTTGGCTTCAGAATTCAGTGTGCAACCACTGGTTCAGGATAAATCCATTTGTCATCATATGTGTAATCTGAGAACCAGTGCTGTAATTTTGTTCAGTGAAACATAAGCATCTATACTGAAATAAATATAACTAAGGTAGTTTCCCATTGTAGTCAATGGTGAAAGAAAGGTGCTTTAGGGAGCAGATCATCTCATTCTGAGCTCAAGTCTAAAATATATTGGATGGATTGCACTCTATTCTAATTATTACATTAATTATTGTTATTATCACAAGGGTAGAGTTAGGCAAGAGAAACCCTAGTTAGAAGGGAAGAGACTTCTGGTGGAGCTCTGTTAAGTTGTTGTGCTGGAAGCAGGTCACATTCACCATGGAGGGAATTCAAATCCAGAAGTCATGGGATTGGGAATCTGGGAAGCAAAGGCAGATGTCAACCAAGATAACTCCAGGAAGCATGAACCAGGAATGAATGTGCTATTGGAAGGGGATGAGGAGAATAACTGTGGAAAGACAAGTGAAGAGATGTGTGCTAACCAGTTCTTCAGCATAGTTGGACTAGAGAGATGAAAGGTTCAGAACGATACTGTGATGCAGCCATTGTTGCAGGGTGAACGTATTAGGGGTAGCCAAGCAGAATCTCTTTGGGCTTTGACACAAGGAGGGATCCTGAACCCTGAATAAATTGCAACTTCACATTGTAAGATGGGCAACAGGCAGGAGGTTCAAAAACCCCAGAGAACCTGCGTGCTATATAAACATCTCAGAGGAAATGATTACTGCCAAGAAGGCAAATTTCTTGTCCTGCTTTTTTTTTTTTCCTTAAGTACTTAAGTCTGTTTTTCCCCAGGAAGGAAGAATAAAGGGAGAGAGTGCAACTGAAGTGTAAGTGCAAGAGCATTCATGTACCCTCTTAGAGCTAGCAGCAAGCTCATTAGAGTTTACCTACATAATGAGAGAGCCAAGATAATTTCCCTGTTTTTCTGATTTAGATCAAAGACATGAACCATCTTTGGGTTTGGGCAATGCTACTGCAAAGTTGTTGACAGTTATGGTACAGAGCTGTTTTATTTTCTTCTGTTGCAGTTATTTTATAATTATGTCCTAGAAAGTAGCTAGTGAAGTACTGTGCTTTGGTGGTGGTGACTGAGGATCCTATATTCCTATTGTAATTTTTTTCAATTTAAATACAGTTTAAGAATGACAAAGGGACTGGGTCCAGTGAATTGTATCAACTAAGTCCATTCCCAGATCAGGATCAGCTTATTGGAGAATCCTGCTTTGATATTTTTGGTCTTTGGCATCATCTACATATCTGGGCAGCTTATTCCTGTGAGGTGGTGGTGATGCTTGGGTGCATGTGGCCAAGGTACCAGGAATGTGGGCACTGAGTTGGAGGCTCAGCTGAGCCCAGTGGCAGAGGAACTTTGTTCGGTTGTAGTATCATTTGTAAGTAACTTTGTAAGTAGCATTTTGGGTTCTTGGCACCTAATTTATTTTGAGGATATATGCCCTGGAATCCTGTACCACAGTTGTGAGCCAGATGAGGAGGCTGGGTAGGTGATTCTTACTGTTTTGAGCTTTTTTTTTGTAATACGGGAGAGGTTTTTGAGAGAAGTCTGATGCTGAGAAGTCTCACTAATAATGTCTGAGGTAGAGATTGGCTAGAAGACAGACCAGAGGTGACAAGTAACTGTCAGTTGAAAAGATTGGGTGAGATACTGGCATCACCAAAGATAGCAGTAACAATTTTAGCAGAATGAGGATTTCAGTTTAGGGACGGAAGTTGTGAATATGTAAAATATTTATGACCCTATTAGTAATTAAGGTGTTTACAGGCTGTCTTGAAATGTGTCTATATGCAGTGTCTACCCAGTCTGTATAATGCAAACTCTGAAGCACTGTAGGATTTCGCAACATTTCTGCAAAACAGGAGAGATACTCTGCAAGGTGTACCCACCTCTGTGCAGAGGCCAGCACAGGATTTATGTATTGCTTAAGAGACTGTGATAGATGCTATCAAAGTACATCCTTTTCAAAGGGCTCAAGGAAGCCTTCCAAGGGAAATTTCTTGCCTGTGCAGTAGATTTGTGCAACTTTAAAATAGTATTTAAGCAGGACTTATGTAATACAGAGACCTGTGTAAGACCCCTGCACAATGGAGAATTTCACCTGCAATATATTTGGTTCCTGTGCTTTGTAAAGTATTTGCAGAGTAAAGACATTTGTTAGTAGTGTCGGGCTCCTGGGTTGGCTCTCAGCACAGGCATAAATTTCACCCCACACTGAAAATGTCTCTGGTGGTCTCTGTATCACTGATGCATGTTGTCACCTGTAACAAAATTGCAATCATGTGACTACAACAATTCCTACGGATAATAGTTAATGATTATTTTTTATTTAGCCAGATCCACAAATGTTTATAAATATTTCTCCAAGATATTTAATTAGGTATTTTTAAAAATGCTTCATAACTATCCTCTGAAACTTAATTTTTGTTCTTAAAAGTTTATCTGTGTGGCACGTTTACACAGTGATAAATGAAGGTTTAAGGGCAAATACACATAAGGTTATCTGCTAGGCATGTGAAAAAGGCTTTGTACTGCAGAGGAAAACCTCTACTCTGTGTGACTCATGGGAATGAGGCACCCATATGCTTCTGAAAATCCCTACAGATGCTTACCTGCTGTATCCTCAGGCTTCTGAACATGTTTTCCAGTTCATTCATTAAGACTACATTGGAAAAACTGGAGAGGACTTTTGCTTCTGGCTTTTGCAGATTCACTGTTAAATCAGTGTTGCAGTGTTAGTTTGGTTATTTTTTGTGCAATTTGAGTGGTGTGGACAAGTAATTTCTCGACTTCACTTGCATATCAGGTAGTTAGAAATGCAAATGAACTTAACTATGGCCATGAATAATTACCATTGTTAAATTGCACTTCTAATTACTTGTGCCTGCGAAAAGATAAGCTACATTTTTAAATCGCTGGACTTCACAAATGGCCTTTAAAGAGAGTTGAAGGGCCAAAGAAAGGTCCATATGTGGTCTTTGTTTTTTGTGTGCCATGTGTATGTTGTCCTCTACTGAAGAATTACCAAATTGCTTGTTTTCACAGCCAAGGTGGAGTGATAACACATAACTTAAAAATAGAGCCAGTCACAATGACAGTGATGCAGATTGATGAATGAGCTCCACAGAAGGAAAAAAAATAATAAAAGGAACATCATAGTATCTGAAGAAGTAGTTCCAAGTAGATAGGTTTGTTGAGATAATATTTTTGAGTGGTTGAGAATATTTCTCTAACATTGCCATGTTGTTTTTTCTTTCTCCATTACAAAATATAAAATACCATTCCTTATGATCCTTGTAGATGGGATTTGTTGAAGCATGTGCACAGACACTGGGAATAGTTTTACAGAAGTAGTGATTCATTTATTTAATATATTTTCATCTGCAATTTAATTAATCCAATTAATTGTACATATATTAGTAGAAAGCTACATTCCAATATGTTTTTCAACCACTGTAAATACATTCCACTCACCAGTTTTTCAATCCATCATACTGGTACAGTTCAGCATCCGAAATAGCTGAAAGGAGTGATGTTGAGCACAGTAAGGAATTCATAACTAAACCACCATAGGTGAAAGGCACAAGGCTTGTCTAACCAATAATATGAAAACAATCTGGTGCAAAACAGGTAGAGAGTCTTCCAGAATTCAGGAGCCAAACTGGGGGAGCACTGACCCAGGGCCCTGCTAATGACTTTCTGACTCTGATGCATGTTTAAGCAGGGTTGGCTTCTTCTCTGAGTGTTGTTCTCATATCTGGCCTTCTGACACTTTACCAGCCACGTTTGGGTAAAAGTGGAGCACCCCCAAATGAGAGAAGATTTCCAAGGACTGCAAGTCAGCACCCCGGGACCACTAACATGGAAAGCTATGTCAGTTTACTCCAGTGGGGGAATCTGTTACTGTGATTTTGGAAGTGCCATCTATTAGCTTTAGAAACCAGTGACAGGCAAAAGCTTGTAGATTTTCTTTTTTAAGTAAACTGTTGGGTTTGTGTTGTTGGCACACCTCACCCCTTCTCAGATACTGTGTTTGATAGTCCTTTTGTCTGTGTTAGTTTAACACTTGAGTTTTCCATAAAACGCTTTCTCAGAGGCTATGTAATGCTCCTGGTTTACCTTACTAAATGGAAATTCAGGACTTGAAATCAGCTAACCACTGCTGAAGCAGACAGCAGCTCTGCAGTGTCATGGTCATTAACAGTGCCAATCACAGCATTCAAGAACACTTTTTTCCTGTTGCCATTGCAGGCGCCAGTGGAACACTGTGGAGCAAAATGAATAGGGTTAGTGACATGACAGAACAGAATGCTCGCCTTGAGAGAGGAACTTGAAAACGCCTGAGAGACAGGAGAAGGATGACATCTCCCAGCTGAGCTGTGTCCAACATTTTTATGCACCCAGTATTACATGTAGACAGCATCATGTCTGAGATGCACATAAGTATAACAGTTAGGTAAACCTACTTTATCCCAAGCGTGTATGGGTATGTGTGGAATTCTGTTCAATTCACTGGGGGGATTGCCAGGATTGTGCTGTTGGCTCACCAGAGATTATTCGGACATAGGAGTGATTATGGTTCATTATTTTTCACATATTTTCTGTCATGAAGTTTTATAATGACTAAGCAAATTTATGCACATTTCCTCCCACTGTGGTTTTGCATGTCTGGGTTCTGGTGGAGGCAGGGGGCGGGGGGGGAAGCTGCAGGGGTGGCTGCTGCAAGAAGCAGCCAGTAGCTTCCCCTAGGCCTGGCAGAGTAAATACCAGCTGACTCAAGGCTGGACCTGCTGCTGACCAAGGCTGAGCCCATTGGCGATGGTCATAGCGCCTCTGTGAATTATATTTAAGAGAAAAAAACCCACAAGCAGCTGCTTTATGCCACCAGAGAAGGGAGTGAGATGTAAGAAGCTGTGCAGACACCAAGGTCAGTGAAGGAGGAGGCGCTCAACGGGGAGGAGGTGCTCTAGGTGCCGGAGAGAGAGATTCCCCTGCAGCCCATGGAAAAGACCATGGTGGAGCAGGTTGTCCCCTGCAGCCCAGGGAAGATGACAGAGAACAGAGACCCCACTTGGAGCCTGTGGAGAGATCTCACGCTGGAGCAGGTGGACACATACGGAAGACACTGTGACTCACGTTGGAGCAAGCTCCTGGCAGGATCTACAGCACATGGGGACAGAGAGTCCCATGCCGGAGCAGGTTGGCTGGTGGGACTTGTGACTCTGTGGGGCACCAGGCTGGAACATTCTGGGCTTGAGAGACTGAGAGACATTCTGTGATTTGATGACTGCACCCCATATAAGTGACCCACACTGGGGCAGTTGGTGAAAAGCTGAAGTCCCATGAGAAAGGAGTCACATTGGAAAAGTTCATGTAGGACTGTCTCCCATGGGTGGGACTCCATGCTGGAGCAGGGGAAGGGTGTGAGTAGCGTCCCCGCCCCGAGGCTAAGAAGGGAAACAACAAGGAACTGAAACCCCCATTCCACACCCTCACACACGCCCACCGTGCCACAGCTGGGGGAAGAAGGCAGAGAAATAATGAATAAAGTGAAGTCTGTGAAGAAGGGAGGGGTGGGAGAAGGTGTTTTAAGATCTGGTTTTACTTGTCATTATCTGACTTGTGTCACTGGGTATGTAGTGTAGTGTAATAAATTAGATAGGTTTTTTTATTCCATGTTGAGTCTGTTTTGCCCATGACACTAATTGCAGGATGATCTCTCCCTGTCCTTATCTTGACTCCTAAGCCTCTCAATATATATCTTCTCCCCTGTTCAGCTGAAAAGGGGAGTTACAGAGTGACCTCGGTGGGCATCTGGCCTCCAGCCAGGTCAAACCACCTCACCTCCCTTTCACCGAGTCTTAAACCTGGAGGCTGATTTTAGTGGTCAGATACATGAGCAGAGAGGTCACAGAGGCAGGTGAGTTTCTTATAAATTTTATGTTGGCAGCTTGGCCTAGAGTTACCTTTTTCCCTTACTGTTTTTTCTGGCTGGCTCCCACTCCTTTGGGTCCAAGGCTTCTGCATACAGATTCATGAACTGGTCAAAATTGGCCCTGAAGTTTTAATCCTTTCACAGTTCAACCTCTTGTGACCAGGCTTGTCTGTGCTCAGCTGTGCACCTGGACACTAGATACGTCACCGTGGTTTCAGTATCCAGGGGCAGAATGGCAAGCAGTGAGCATAGCACTGTGTTGGACTCAAAGACCATGCTGGTTCTGTGATAGACCACACACATCCTATTCATAGTTCAGTATAAAACAGATCAAGAGTCACATTGCTGAACTCCTCCTTGATTCTGTTGCAGTCACTGCGCTGTTTCTTCTAGTGCTCAGAAAAATATTTGCATGACTGTTATTAGTGGGTAGGGATATATGTCAAATCAGTCACTTTTGTAGAGCTGAGATACATAAATACTTTCATTTTCTGCCATCCTTAAGGTTAGGTTAGAGGTGAACCATGAATGGACAGTATGTTGTAGGATTAGAGAGAGTATTTGGCAATAGCTATTTCTAGCAATATACTGAGAGGGGGATTTAAAAATAATAGGATAAAATAGGATAACTGTCACTGACAGCTTTCAGAGAACTTTGAGGCTGTGCTCTGGGACAAACATGAACAGTGTCAATGTTAGAAATACTTATTTTTGATGATATGAGTGGTTCACATCTGGGCATTAGACTTCCTACTAATGTATTGCTTAAATTTTAATTTAGGAAAATACAGACATATACACTGTAATGACTCTGGATGGATTTAAAACTGCAAAGAAAATACAAATGTGTTAGGAAAAGTATACTCCTGAATGATAATTACTTTGAATGCATAAGGTTGAGACAATGGAGAGTCAAGTCCATAATGTGTGAGATGGAGAGTGAACACTGGGTTTGCATGTAGGTAGCGTGAATATATGTTCTACTAGTGAGCTTGAGGTCTTATGATCTAGAAAGTAGAAATACTCTTGGATGTTCCCATTTCAACTCAGCTGTTACCTGTTCACTGCAACTAACTGGGTATATAGAACCTAATGCCATGGTCCCATTTTGTCAGTTTCTTGGGTATTAAGCATGAAATGTTCTCATTTATGTGTAGAAGGAGAAGCAATTTTAAGTTTTACAGTTGCGAGGATGCAGAGAACAGTCCATCTCTGGATAAAGGTAGGTCACTTGCTAAGAAGCACGACAGTTTGAATTCTGCAGGTAGTATCAGAACAGCACTGTGACGGCACAGCAGGAGGAGCTGCATGAATGCAGCTCTATGATGCAACTGTAAATATAAGTCTATTACTGCATTGCCTACTTCATGGAGGTTTGAAAAAATGAATGTTTTATTGAAATGTCACCTCCAAAACTAGTCAAGCCTAAGCTTAGCAAATGTCAGTATCTTTTTCTTAATTGGACTAGTATTTGCATACAGTTAGGTAATGTTTGAGTACGGATTTTAAAGGAAAAGGTGAAAAGTATAGCAGGAACAGGATGTAGTAGATACGATGCTTTGCTGACAGGACAACATCTGGTCCTTGATACCTAGATTGTTTAGTGCTGGTTTTGCTTTGTTTTCTGATTGGCTACATAATGTCCAGTCATAGAGCTGGGACCAGGACCTGAGTCATGCCATAAGAGGCATGTATCATCAGTTGTGGACATAGGAGTCAGTCTCTCTTGTGACACACATGCTACTCCCCCCACCCCATTGCTCTTGCATTTTTACACATAGGGGTCCAGTATATGCAGGAGAGCATGCCTTCCAGGATTGTACCTCTTGGTACTCCACAAAACCTTTTTGTAGGTGGGAGACTGGTGTTGAATTCCAGATCTTCCGTTGTGTGTGATTAAAACGACTAGATGGTCATGGAAAAGGTGGTCTTCCTGCAGCATTTGTGTGTTCACCGGGCTCAGCACTGCTGCTGGTGTACCTTAGCTGAACACTCCAGTCAGATCAGACTCTTCTAGGGGCGTTGCTGGGAGTGAGACATTGAAGTTAGGCTCTGTCTCATGTCTGCATCACAGAGATTGGGTGCTGTATGCTGTCAGGCAGTTCTACACATGAACGGAAAGTTTGCAACCTCAGGTCCCAAGTGTAAATGCCAACTGAAAACTGAGCACAGGTGAGTTTTACTGTTGCTGCAGTGGGGTTTTCTGCGTCCCGTTTTGGAGAGTGTATGCCCTAAATTCTGTTCAGTTCACATTTTAGATATTTAAATCACTTTTTAAATTCTTGCAGTTCCTCACTAGCTAATTTTATTAAACCTCAGTGAACTTATTCGCGCTCCATTATTAAAATAAAATGTGGGAATGAGAGATCTGAATGCTAGTAATCTGTTTTGCCTAATCTGGGGTATGTATCTGGACATAAAAGCACTCTTCTGGTGAGTGAATACTCCGGTTCCTCACAGTACAGGACTGGCAGGAGCCAAGTAAAATGTACCTGTTGTGTAATTCGGTGCTGCATTGTAAATTTCTTATTAATGTAACGCTTCAAAAGCTAACAGAATATTTAGTTGATATACTGTATCTCTCCATTATGTATAATATCTCCTCATAAATATGCATGCATAACAAAACTGTGGCAATTTGAGGAATTTATGTAAAACTTAGGAATTCTCTTTGATATCGTGGGTCCTCAAGATATATCTGTTTCAACCTGCACACTCCATATTGAAAAGAGAACAGTTTTTTTTCTTTCTTCCTTTTTCCTGGCCTTTTTAGTGCATTGAATTTTCAAAGGACATTGCCACAAGGCCAACCGTGGAACATAATGAAATGCGGACAACTTGAAATCAAATGGCAGACCTTCAGACAAAAGGAGCTGGCAATTGCTCAGGATGATTTATTTGCCCAAGTGGGTCAGTTACCAAAATACGGATCATATCTTAGGGAAACTTGGTAAAGCTGAAAAAGAAGTAAAAGTTAAAAAAAGGGAGGGTAACAAAATGGCAATTCTAGAGTAAGAAGAAATCAAAAGAAAAAACTTGTTGCAGGAATGGAAGAAAGTATTTTCTGCTGTTACAGGCAGCCAGAGCCAATTGAGAACATAGATTTAGTGCAGTTGCAAGGCTAAGCTTAAATGCACTTTTGACTGATTAGGCTAAACCTAGTTATATAATGAATGGAGCTGGGATAACCTTTGGTAGATACAGTGTGAAGTTGAGGAGATCTAAAGTTACAGTCTTAATTAGAAAACTTTCAAATTTCTGTTTCACTTGGCAGTCTTAGAATCCAGTTATGAACCTGCTTAAACCAAAACTATTTTAAGGTGAGATAAGTTTTCAACCCTTAAGACCTTTAACCATTACTTAAAATCTGCTAAAGTGGGGATACAGTTGGCCTCCTAACCAACAGACACAGTAAGATACCTTTCAAAACATAAAATAATGCTAAATGCTTCTTTTTAATGTAAAAAGCCTACATGTTACATCATACCTGGAAGTTTCTGAAACAGGAGTAAGAGAGTTAATAATTTTTAGTACTAAGAATATATTGAGATTCTAACATTGGGCTTCCAGGTGATAAAATGAAGAAAGACATGCAAGTCTATTAAACTCAGTGTTACGGTTTAAGGCTTAGGTACACCATAATGCGGGAGTTAACCTGCATTGTAGGGCAGTTTTAGGAATGGGTTTCAGAAGTGTCTCTACCAGGGAATGGCAAAAGATTTGTTCTGGCCTGCTTAATGCAAGCATCCTAGCAGAATTTTTTTGAACCAGTGTGTTTTATGGGCTTTTATTATTTCTGAGTAAGTGTAGAGAAGCACACATACTTACAAAATTCTTTACAAGCATCCCATAAGCTGCACATGTCTCAGTTATGGTAATAAGTAATAATAGTTACTATAAGCAGACAGCAGGGTTCAACTGCTTCACAAATACAAAATAATAATAATAATTTAAAAAAATAAATCTTTCACTCATGAAGTTTGCTTCCTTAGTATTTATTTCTTGAGAAACCAGACTGCAGCTGTATCTGCAGAACAAAAGGAAAGTGGTTTTTCAACCCCAGATAATGGAAAAAACAAAAACCCAGTCTGGGAAGAGGAAATGGAAATCTTACTGAGCAAATGGCTGAGCTACTACTGCATGAAAGAGAGTGCATTTAAGGTATGTCTGTCAGTGCCTCTTCACCCTGTTTCTATGACATTTGCTGCCTAAGGCTTGTAATTTGCAGTAAATCAGGCAATTTTCATTGTCCAGAGTTAAGACAGTTGGCATTATGATATATTAAGGCAGCAGTCTGATGACTGTGTACAGCCAATTTCAGATTATTTTGGTAGCATGCATAAAGTGATCACATGCTCTACATTCGCTGGTGGAAGGTTAGTATTCCTTTGGAAGTAAAAGGGATTTTAATTCTTAATTCCTATTAAGTCTGTTGGGAGTTAAGCAGAGAAACCTCTGAGAAAAATCATGGAAGTTTCTATCTACAGCTATAATAATTTCTTTGCTGGTCCTTCTGAAATTGAGAGCATGTAATCCTTTTTACTGGGACTTCATTGTTACTTCTGGATAGGAAAAGAAAATTTACAAAGTGCTTCGCATTTAATACAGAGAACCTCACGTAGGCTGGGTGGAGGGAGTTCTTGAGAAACAGTTTGACACAGACACAGATTGCTTTTATTACTGAAATGATAAGAACAAGGCAGAAAGGTAAGCTGATCTACATCAGACGTGTACAGCACATGTGTACACACACAGAAGTGTGTGAAGAGGCACTGATTATATGAGTATGGTTTCCCTGTGGGCTGTCTTGTGGACTTCCCTTTGCCTTGGTTGATAAACCTTGTGGAGGAGAAACAATGGAGTCTAAGTTGAATATAGAAGTTCTGAAGCGGATTTGTGGAATCAGAGTGGGGAGGATATTTTTTTTCCTAATATTTATTAAGATGTAGGTCAAATAATTTACTGTAGCGGGCTGAGAGGAAAAAAAAAAGTCAGCATCTATTTTAAGAACCAATTTAGATTTCCACATAAATGGAAATCAAGAATAATTCTACTGCATTACACAGAAGTGTAAGGGCTGGTGCAAGGTCAGAATGAAGCCTCTTGCGATTCAGTTCAAAATGAATTTAAATCAGGATGACTGCACTGATTTCAGCAACTTCAGGCTGTTTTTTAGCCAGATGAAAATTTGGCATTCAGTTATCACAGTAAATAATTCAGCTAATATTTTCCTAAGGAAAGAGATAGGGACAGAGCCTAATGTGGCTGCAGTTCCCCAGGAGCACCATCTGGTGTAAGGTGCACTATTGGGCAAGTGACAGGGACTCCTCCATCCTATCGATGTAGCTACTGCATCCAAACCTGTATCGTGTCTTTGACTTTGTCCTGAGCTCCCACTGATGCCAATGGGAATGCCACGTGCAACACAGTCTTTTATTCAGGCTGCTGAATCTTAGTATTTTAAAAACGTTGACTTGGGCAGGAGTTGAGATAATTCACGTTTGGGGCTTTGCACTGAAGCACTTGAATTCCATTTGGAGGGCAGTACGAGCCCCATAAAGCCATCTCTAAAAATCCCACCCTGAAAAGAGGATTACTGTACATATGCTGTATTTGCTCCCTGTTTTCCATAACCTTTTAATGCCTCGGGGATTGAGTTTCACTAGACACAGTGGGAGAATCCTGGTACATCTGGTTTCCCTGTGGTCTTACATGATGACTGAACAGCCTCACAGCTTTTGCGGTCAGGTTCCCTATGGGTTCACACTGTGATTAGATTTGTTCACCACAAATATATCCTTGTTTGCCATAAAGATGCGAGTGAATTGAGCTGCTGTGTATGCATCCCATTTGCAGCTAGGATTTCATAGAATCATACAGTAAATTAGGTTGGAAAGGACCTCTGGAGGTCACCTTGTACATTTCCTGGCTCAGTCTCTTCCCAAAGATGAATTCTTTTTTCCCCTTTTGTCGATGGATGATTTAGAAATATCCTTTCAGCTGACAGAATGACCTCTGCTTTCTTACTTCTCCCAAATACAAGTGCTTACTGCAGCCCACATACATTCTGTATTTTAAAATATTGCATACAGGGTTTTTAAAAATAAAGTGTAACCTACAATATTCAAATTTGAAATGTGAAATTTGGCGTGGAAGAAGGTTAAACAGCCATTTAGCCACGCAGCTATTCCTGAATGTCTAAACAAATACCTGATCACATATCTGGCTTTCATCGCAGCAGCAGATGACTCCATGGAGAGAGATGATAGGAGGTGCCTGGGCATGTGTTAGGCACCTGGGGAGACCCAGCTGACTGCCACTTCCCAGGCAGGACCTGAGGTTATCCGGCATCCCAGGCATTGGGGCAGCCTGTTGCCATAACCCTGGTGTGGGAGGTGGTCAAGGCAAAGTTGTATGGGGTTCTAAAGTCACAGTTAGGTCACCCCTTCAGAAGAGCTTGATTTAATTTTCAGACAATAATATTTTTTCAGCTGACTTCACCAAGATTTTCAGCAGGGCCATAATTATTGCTAGATAACACTGACTTGTTCTTGGAAAAGCACTTTTTTTGTCTATTTTTAATGTATAATAGTTTCTGGGATTTATGTTTTCTTTCTGCAAACACAACAGAATGAAAAACATATCTGTGTGACATTTATTGCTGAATACTGATTTCTTATTGGCATGTACTCCAGATATACAATCAACATCTTTAATTTTTATGAAGAGATGAAAAGTGACTTAGGTAAGGCCCATTGGGATACTGCTTTTTATGAAAAAGGACCTTTTTTTTTTTTTTAAACTAGATATAGTCTGTAGACTCTGGATGATATATTCTCTCCAAATCTCAGATAGACTTTTGGAAGCTGACCAGAAATGGCCTTTCTGAAAAGATAAAACTTTAAAAAGGCATAATTGTTCCTTGCTATTCATGCTGACACTGAAATAAATATGTGCTTTCAAAGAAAAATGACTCCACGTGACTTCTGCTAATCCTCCAGATCATTTCAATAGATTCACATAAAGTTTGAAACTGGTACCTTGTGCCTTATCAACATGTTAGGCTAAAGTCTGAGAAATAAGTGCAGGTATGAACTATGTAATTCGCATAGCCATCTGAGGTCAGTAAAAGGTTGGCAGAAAATGTCATTGAACAGTTTTAGAAATCGTAGAAGACATTCCGGTTTCAAAGGTAATTAATAAAATGGAAAGTGAAATGTATTTTGATAGAAGTGACAATTTTCCTTCATTTTAGTTGTGCCAGGGTTAAGCTTTATGATTTTCTGTGAGAGGGTAGGGAAGGGACATGCCCTGGTATTACTTATTTTGTGTATCACCTCAGTGTGTGTGAACAGCTGCACAAACAGAAGAGAAGACAGACCCTTCTCCAGTAGGTTGTATGGAATCATGTTGCTTTGCAGCCTTTTGACTCCACTGCAGAAGAGAAGGTAATTTTCACGCTTCCATACTTGCAAAGTGGAGAGTGATGACGAGTTCAAGCGTTTTAGTGCCTTGAATGGCAGCTGAGAAAGATGATCCTGTTTGGTTCCAGTTAAAATTTCCAAGACAAGGACAAGTGATGCCGAATGCAGCCAGTGCAGTAAGGCTCAAGCAGTACCACCAACTTTAACCCAGCATGGCTGCAGGCTTTGTTTTCTGCAGCAGCATGGCCAGGGGCATGGTGCCTTCCTCCCTGCCTAAGGGTTGCAACCCCTAGGTCTGCTGGAGGCCTTCACTGACACTGGGAGCTTATACGGGTCTCTGTGCTGAGCTCTCTAAAGGGCTGTTTTGTTACGGTTTTCTCATGAAAATCTCAGTTGTGGTCCTAGCAGATGAATGATCTGGAAACAAAGGCAATGCTGGCTGCCTAAGGTGTGCCTGCAGTTTATGGGGATAGAGCCTCCCATGTATTTTCAGATTTCATTATGGAGGCATTGAGCTGAGGAGACCAGTACACCACCTGGAAATGTTTTGAATATCTCTGTTATTTTATTGCTCTTTTATTTTTAGTTCAAAATAGAAGAGTTTTTATGGTATTGACTGTACCACAGCTTGGTATCTAAGTTCCAGTTTGCTTGCTGGAGGGCTTGCTTTCTGAATATTGGAAATGTAATATTGAGGTGCTACTGTGTATTCACAAAAACTGAGAATCACAGAATCACAGAACGTTAGGAGTTGGAAGGGACATTGAAAGATCATCTAGGCTGACACCCCTGCCAGAGCAGGATCACCCAGACTAAATCACACAGGAACACATACCGTTGGGTTTTGAATGTTTCCAGAGAAAGAGACTCCACAGCCTCTCTGGGCAGCCTGTTCCAGTGCTCCGTCACCCTCACAGTGGAAAAGTTTCTCCTTATATTCACATAGAACTTCCTATGCTTCAGCTTGCACCCATTGCCCCTTGTCCTTTCACTGGCCATCACTGAGAAGAGCCTGGCTCTGTCTTCCTTTCACCCTTTACATATTTTTAAACATTAAAAAGGTCACCCCTCAGTCTCCTCCAAGCTGAAGAGGCCCAGCTCCCTCAGCCTCTCCTCATAAAATCACCTGTTACATTCTTTAACAACATAATACTTACCGGCATGAGTTTTGTCAGCCAGTGTCTAATGTATTAAAAACTCATCCAATAAAAGTGTTGAAGATTGATTTTAGTGGGAATTCAGTAGTTTGGGTTCTGTGCATCTTTTGTAACACCGAATCTTGTCCAATATGTTTTGCTGCATTAGGTTCTGAATTTGTGGTTTTAGCTAATCTGGTGAACAACCTGCTCTTTCTGTTGTCTTCACATCACTTCCTAGCAATTTGTTTGAGCATGAACTGGGAGGACAAGCAGATCCAAGCCCTTCTTTCCACCACTCCTAACAATCTCTTGTCATTACATCAGCTTAGGTCTGCCAAACCTTTCATCAGATGTAAAAATGAACGGAAAGGTTACCTTTCTAGTATAATAATTAGAACATTTACCATGGTAACAGACCTATTATGGTTCATCCATTTAGTCATGTTTTATCTTATTATAAATGGTGAATTCAACTCCCTTCCCACAAAGCTTATATAAACAGCTTTGTGCAAAGAGGAACCAGAGCTTCAAGACTGGGTCTGGTCCATACCTATGTTCTCTGGGCTAGTCCAAGGACAATTCCTAAGTCAGAGACACAGTGGCTGAGAACCACAAGCACATACTCCAGAAATCCAGTGAGCATCCTGGAGATAACCACCTACTTCCTGTGACACCACGGCGAGTCACTGACTCTCATTCCACTTGTCCCACTCATCAAAGGATATGATAGGGACGCAAACATGAGTATGTTCACCATGTGAGGGTTCTCAGATGGAAGATGCCATACATTTGCCAAACCTCATGATTGTATTAAAGCAGCATCACCATCACCAGCAGCAGCAGCAGCAGCAGGACTTACCGTGGGAGAAACGGTTCACTTTATCAGTTTTAACACACCCAGAGAGGCAAGTGCGTTAGTAAATTGAGTGAAGTGTTTGCACCCCAGCCCCACGTACCGCCGTACCCAGCAGAATGGCAATGCCAAGTGAGTCTGCAGCACCTGACTGCTAAATGTTCGTAGGGTGGCTGGTTTTGAGCTGTGCTATTCTTAAAGCTGATGGAAATCACAGTAGTCAAAAGCTACTTGTTCCTGACTTGTGGTTTTCTGCCACTAATTAGAGGGTAGGTTGTATTTGTTAAGAGGTGGGCATTGTCAGGCTGGTTTTGCTTTCTGCTGTTTAGATTGTACACTAAACCAATACCATTAGTGGTTAAGTGAACTGCCTTCTTGCACTAGCTGAAGTCCCAAAAGAGCTAGAACCCCGCTTTCATAAAATGCTGGGATAAAAAAAATCTCTTTGGAAATTTAAAAAAAGAAAAGTATCATTCAAACAGCTACAAAGCATTAGAAAATGATTTTTCCTTAGAAAAAAAAAACCCAGTTCTTTAAATCCTTGGGTCTCCAGCTAGAAAACTGCCAAAGTTGTATAAAGGCAACTGCGCAATAGTAATGTTAAAAATTCTTAGTCAAAAGGAAAAATAAATGCCTTGTTTCCCTTGCACCAAAGCAACAGACTCCTTTGCAGCTGCCAGCTTCCAGTTTCAGAGGGAGAGGACCAGCCCCCCTGAAGTCCTCTAAAAAACTGATCCTGAAACTAGTGAATTTTTTACACACACCAGTAACACCAAGAGTACACTCAATGTAAAAGAGCTCAAGTGAAAACATACCTTACGCCAGGTTAAGCTTGTAAAGTCACCTAACATAAGCAAAAGGATCTAAGAAAATAAAATTTATCGTAAGGAATTTCACCTGTTTCAGTTATTTCTGTCATTCCTGTTTTCCTTAAGAACTACTTCATCAAACTGGTAACAAATCGTACACCAGAGTTTATTAAGACAGAAGAAAACCAGAGTATCCAATTTTACACTTGAGTCATCAACAAATGCAAGCCTTTAACAATAAAGCTCCTGCCAGAACCCAGGAAACACCACCATTACGCTCTGCAAACACCGTTCCATGAAGTACACCCTTGTGGAGGGCAAAGAACGCAGTTCCTCCTACAGGTATCACCTGAAGTTTTGTTCTCCTGCAGTGGAACTGTTGCACAATTCTGTGAAAGTATTGCCAGGGATCTTTCCCAAAATGAAGATAAAGGAGTCTGTGAAAAGCAGCTTGTGATAAAATGTATCTAGTGAGTAGTATTTAATTACTGAAAACAATACTTTGTCTACTGAAAACTTGGCAAGATTCCCTAATTTTGGGAAACATAAAGTGAATTGAGCGGTGGTATTATGGGGTTTTGTTTGTGGGTTTGGGGTTTTTGCTTGTTTTTTCTTTTTAAATGCTAATGGTTTAGCCAAGCTGGAACATACAAGATCCCACTTATGTTTGCTTGCATCTACCCCATTGCATAATCACATACAGCATCAACTACTGCTGCTAGGCAGCTTTCAGAGGTGACACTACTGACTGAAGCTCCTCTTAGGGCGGTAAAACTCATCTGTACATAGTAATTGTGCACCATGTCCCCTTCTGATTTTTAGAAGCCACAGAAAGGGTTGCATCTCATCAGAGTAACCTTGTGACCATTAATACTCCTATAGCTTGAGATCAGAAACCTACATCCTTGTGGCTTGCTGGCTTGAGTCCTACAGTTTCAACACAAAGCTTTCATTTTACCTTCCTCCCTCTTATCAACCATGAGAGAGGGACATACATTGCAGGACTGCAATAACCAGGGCTCTGCCTCCTCAGAGGCTGGAGACAGAAGTCAAACCAGCCACAACTGGCACACAGAATACAGAAATCTTGTGAGTTTGGAGAACAAGATAATCTGCCTACCAATTACTTACATAAAACCTGCCTGACAACTTTTCTAGCCATCGCTTTATGCTCTACTGAACAGAGACACTTGCAGAGGAAGGGGAGGAATAATATCAAAATACACAGCTCTGCATCACATTTAACCTTTTTCCCCAGCTCTAAAAGATAAAAGCCCAGATCTCTAGCAGGAGTGTCAGTGTCCACAGCACAAGAAGAGAAGGAAATTCTGTGAACTGTGGTGAGCTCAGCTTCCAAGGCTCCTTATTCTGCATCTGTAACAAACTCTGCTCCTTGTCTCAAGCAGGCAGATGGAACATCCTAACAAGCCAGAGGGACTTGAGATAAGCATTCTTGGCTGTGCCATTTCACCTTTGATACTTAACAGGTCCTGGATACCCTACTGAGTGGAGTCTTTCAACTGTATACCGTAGGGTCTGACTGAGCACGGATAGAACAATACTATTTACATCTCCCATTGTGCATCAGGATTTTTTTACTTTGGTTTTGGAACCAAATTGATTATGCATCAATTAGGTAAGAAGTTTAACTAACAACATAGGTTTGTCATGAGGAAGACACTCAAGAACAATGGACCTGTTGACTAAAACCAGGATTTAAACAGAACGCATCGTTCCCATGTTGCAAAGGAAACATGTGCACAACTGTCTTGTTATAATTGTAACCCCCGCCCCCCAGTGCAGAAATACTACTCAATAGTTCTTCATTGAAATAGGTAAGCCTTCAGTTCTGGGGAAAAAAGTACAAAATGAAATAAGCCTTAAACCTGTTGTGGCTAAAGGAAAGCTGAGTACAAAAAATATACACAAAATAGATCCCTCATTTGATCAACGTAGCCTTACATGTACTTTTCTGTGAGATACACATTAAAAAAACCCAACCAGTCCCATTTTTAAGTGTACCTACTTGGTAACAAGGTCACAGGTTACAGGAGAGGCACATTCTAAAATAAGACTATGTAAGAAAAGAAGTTGTCCATGTTTTCTTGGTTCCCCAAAGTCTCATCCCTGTAATGGCAGAGGTGAGCTGTTTGGTGTTCATTGTCATTACAAAGAATGTGAGTACATGCACAGAAGTCAAAGTCATCTGCTCCCTAGATCTCTAGTTAGGAGTACTTCCAAAGCTCTGTCAGCCTGGGAAGATTAATAGCTACTTCCTCCTCATTCACCCCTGAAACCAAAATTGTGGAACTTGCTGACGGTCTCCTTCATATGTTCCATTTATTTACTGTGCTTTTCCTTCCCCATTCAAAAAGTTCCTACCCTTCTCTACACAATGTTTAATCACAAGCAATATAAAATCTTCTTACTGCCCATGAGGGCAGACCCTACAAATCCCTTTTACTGGGCACAGCCTTGATTCTGTTGCACTGCCCAGTAAGAGAGGTCTGCAGAATTCTCTATTACATCTTTTTTGAAAGACATCCAGAACCAAAGCTCGGTTTTACACCCCAGTTCTCAACCCCAGGCTGTGTTTAGAAATTCACTTCATCTGAGCATCTTCCCTGAAATCACTGCTGCCCGTTCCTTTTCCTTGCATACAAACCGAGGCAGGCACACAATCCAACTATGCTGATGGAAAGGCCTAGCAAGAAGGCAATGGTATCTCCTGCGTCCAGGGCTTCGACTACTGGCAGCACCAGCAGCAGTGGAATGAGGACGAGGAAAAGTTTTGAGGTGTTCTCAGTAGAAGGCATACTGCCGGCCAGCTGACCCCAAAGGGCAGTTAAACGAGGGAGGCGCTGGAAAAGGGGCACTTCAGTGGTACCTGCAAGGAAAACAAAAGGAATGTGTCAGGATTTCCCTTCCTTCTCCCCTGAACTGCCTTTCCAAAAGCCGACCGATGCGTTCAGCGTATTACAAGTACGTGGGACTCAGAAAATCAGTGTCTTCACAGATACAGAAGTAAATGACGTAACTACAGCGGGCTTGGCGTTACGCAACTCCGTGGAAACTCATCTTCTGGAGCCTGACTGTGAGGCGAAGCCAGCGCAGTCTCTCCTGCCGGCAGCCTGCTCGCTTCGTGCCGTTCCTCTCGGCGCTGCGCTCGGGGCCGGCGGCGGATGCACAGCACCGCCCCACGCCTGCCAAGGGGCAGCCGCGGCACCCGCCAGCGGGGCGGGAGTCCGCCGCACCCTGCCCGGGATGGGAGCCGAAGCGCCGGCCCCTCCTCGGGCGGGCGGGCGGCTCCGCGCACACGCGTACTGCGGGGCAAACACCGCCTCTCTTCTCCTCCAAGTTCGAGAGCGTCCCTCTGAGCTCCGCGGCGGGGCCAACGCGGACGGGCGGCCTCGCAGCAGCTCTTCCCGCAGGAACGGCTCACGCCCCGGGGTACACACACCGCGCCGACACACTCCGCGGTGGCCGAGGCCGCCTCGGCCACTCGGAACAAGCGGATTTCCCGCCAGCCCCCCACCCCCGGCGGACGGAGCTCCGTCCCGCACCCCGGCCGGCCCCCGCCTTCCCCGGAGCAGGCGCGACGAGGGACGGCGTCGGGGAGCTCGCCCTCGTCCCGTCCTGTCCCACGGATGATCGCTCCCCGGGGCAGCCCCCGCGCAGGCCCTGCCCGCACGGCGCCCCTCAGTCACCTCCTGCCGCCGGCTCTGGGCTGGGGGACGTCCCCGCTCCGCTCCGCACCGCCCGGCGGGGCCCTCAGCTCCTCTGGGCGCCAGCCCGCGCCGCCTCGCCGTGCACCCGCAGCCCGGCAGCGGCCATGACAGGAAGGGGCGGTGGCGCGGCCGGGGGCGGGCGTGACCCGGCCGAGCCGCCTCCCGCTCCCGGCACCCACCGCCGCCGAGCCGTCTCCGTTCTTCGGCTGCGCCCGGTGCGGTTCCCGTGGGCCGCTCGGGGGCTCCGGCGCTGCCAGCGGCCGGGACGGCACCGGGCTCCCTGCCGGGACCGGCGGGCCGGCTTGCGCCCGCGGGGATGGAGCCGTCCGCTTTGGGCAGGGCGGCGGGGTCGGGTATCCCCGCCCGTGGGGCGCCAGGCTCCTCCCGAGCAGCAGTGATGATGAGCGCTCAGCAGTGCCATCATAGCCCGTTCCTGCCCCGCGCCTTCAGGCGGCTTTACAGGGCGGGGAGCAGCGCGGTGCCGTGTAGGGCAAAGCAAACTCAGAGAAGTGCTGCTCGCTGATTATCTGGGGTCACCCCCAGACCTGAATCTGACCCGTTCTGATCTTTGTCTTCTGCTTTGGACAAAACCTGCTCGTGGCGGTACAGTGTTAGGCTGTTCTGTTCGGGTCATAGTGCCCGTCTGGTAACGCCTCAGTGGCACAGCGGCTAGGTCCTAGTCGGAGCACAGGTTTTATTTCTCAGTGGGAGACATGAGTGCTTAAGTTTGGATAAAAGACCTGTAGGAGACTGTTAGAGATTCAAGGTATGTGTGTCTTTGGAATGTTCACATAGAAAGAGACCAGAAGAAACTCTGCTAATCTAATGTCAAAATGAACCTACAATTTGTAACCCGTGACTTCAAGCATTAATTCACCATCACCCATGTTCTCACAATGTTTCCCTAGGCTTGTGCAAGAAACAAACAGCTTTTGTAAGCATTTCTCTTTACATAAACAATTTTTGATGGCTGCTTAAAAAGTGGATTGTACATATCACTTGTCTCTGCTTTCTATTGCCCTTGAGCAACTATGCTTCACGCTTACAGGAACTTTTTACGTCTGAGGTGGGATGTTACTATTGTGCTGATCATTCCTTTATTACTCCCCCTCTTTTCCCTATCTGCCTGGATGCAGCAGCTGTCAAACATGTTAGACAATGAACCCCCAAGGATAGGGAAGAGTCTTTTCACTCCTTTATACCAAGTAGTGTGAAAGCACCTCCTGGATAACCATCAGTGCCTAGACTCTGATAATACAATGATAGGAAATATCAGTGTAACAGATAAGCATCCCTTTTATTAATGGAACACCTTTTTCCCTGATCTGAAATACTTGATGCCTCATGGTCAGTTCTGAAGGCATTGTCTCAGGGAGCTGATGCCAGATACACTCACGGGAGAAAAATCCTGAAATTTCTGAGAGTTGTTATGCCATGGAGGAGAATACTGCTGCAATGCCTGGCCCGTTCCTTAATGAATCACGGATAAATCGTAACCCCTACAGAATCTGAAAGTGGGCAATTTGACGTGCAGGACATCATCTCAATCACTGCTGTCATCTCAAAGAGTGGGCTTTGGAGTCCTGGCTCTCTTAGCATCTTGTTTGGCTTATTTACTGTGTCCTGCACTGCTGAGAGGTAAATGTTACACTCTTCTGCAATGTCAAAATACGTTTCAGTTTTCCCAGTAGATTTCAGTGCTGTATTTGCTGTTGCCACCACTTACCAACATAAATTTTCAGTTGTTGTCATTTAGTCCCACAAAACAGATGCGAGGGGGTTGAACAATGGCTTCCAAGCCTGTCTTTTATAACTAGAAATGTCAGTACCAAAGTGCTGTGGCATCTTTGGACTTGGCGTATTTTGCAAGTGAGGAATGTGAAATCCATGGGCAAGACTGGACTTAACATACTCGTCTTACCATCTCTCCCCTCTTCACAATGACCATAGTCATTTACAGGCAGTTGGGATGACATGGAGAAGCACAGTAGGGATGTGGAAAAATATTAATGTAAGATAAATAATTTATTCATAATATCAGGGAAGTGCCATTGAGAGGTAGAAAGCAATGCCATTTGGGGATATTTCTCTGGCTTATTAGCTCTTTCAGTGCCATTGCATTTTGTAGCTTTGGCTTCAGAAACAGTACTGCTTTGAGAAAAAGCCAACAAAATCTAAACAGTGAAGGAGGCTCTAGTGGTTTTTGTGCTGTCTGAATAGCAGAGAAATGTGTATTCAGCTTCAAGCTCTGCCATCAACTTCCTGCATCACCTCAGGCAAATCTTCCTTTTGACCTATCACCGCTTTGATTGCTTAGCTCAAGCAATTATGTAACTAATATTCAGAGAAAAGACTGAGAATTCCCAGAGCTGACAAGCTAAAGCTTTGTAAATTTTGAGCACAAGGCTAAGAAGGTATACAGGAGACTGGAAATTGAAAATAAAGTGCACTTTCTGGAGAGGAAAAAGTTATGAGATAATCAGCAGAGCAAGGCTGCTACACCCGGAGGGGGAGTGTTTGGGTGGGATTTTTTGGTCCTATTGGTTCATCTTCTTTTGAGAGCCATTTGTTAAGTGCACAATCACACTGATCTGAGAAGCTTTCTGATCCGTTTTTGGCCTTCTGTTGTAGTGCTGTAATGAGGAATGCTAACTCCGATTACCGATAAGACATTGACTACAGGGCAATGATAATCACTTCTACAACAACATGTTCACCCTTGAGCTACTTTTCCCTGGTGATACTTAATCTGACGTTTTAGCCATCCATCACTGTGTCCTCATCGCTTCACTCACAGATCTGCACCCCGTTTCTCTCCACAAAAAACATGACTTGCTTTATTTGAACTGCCCTGTGTGTTTCTGTTTGAGCTAACCTCAGCAAGTAGACTCTACCACAACCACCTCATTTGCCTCTGCAGAAAAAATGAAGTTAAAATACAGCACAAATTACTTCTATCATAAACCTTTTCCACATTTGCTTCTCATCCTGCAGTCACAGAAATGTTGACTTCATCCTTTCTCTTCCTTCCTCTCTCATTATCCCCTCCCTTCCTATCATGGGTGTCTACTTCATCCTGCCTTCTTTTTTTTCCCCGTCTATTTCTCAAAGTCCTTAAGTTTCCTCTCAAATAAGTGTAGGTAGTCACAGACCTTCCCTGTCATGAAAACACCAGTTGGAGTCCCTTCCTGTACTATCGCTTCATCTGTTTTATTCCTGTCGCCTCTAACCTCTCCAAACATGCTGTCCAAAGCTGCTCTAATTATACCCTACGTCTCCTTCAGTAAGGCTCATTCCTTCCTCCATCAGTGAGAGCTGCTCATGTGGACATCTCAAAGATAAAGGCCTGTTTCACCATCATCTTTTTTGACTGGTGGACCACTTTTGAAACTCATTCCCCTTCCCAAGTCCAGTAAATGCTTGCTTTTTTTTTTTATTTAAAAAAAACAACTTCCTTTCCTGATTCCTCATTTCCCCTTCTTGAATCCTTAGCACTGAGTCCTCCTTTCCTCCTTCTGGGCATGTGTCAGGCTTCCATCTGTGTTTTTAACTCTTGACCCTCTATACATTGTCCCTGGCTGCCCTTATCAACAAATGTAGCTTTGAATTCCACCGGTAACTCATGTTTTTCTTTGTCTTTCCCTCTCTTTTTCTTCCCACTTGATGGTGTTGAAGTCTTACCGCAGCTCCTAGGCCTAATAGTTCTCTTCTGACTGCGACCCAGAGTCATGTCCTGACAATTATTCTTGTCTCCCGCTGTGACCCCTGCAGCTTTGTTTATTCAGAATGCTGCTGTGAAGGGACCTCTCTGGGGTTTGTCATTTTCACTGTGTTCTCTCACTTCTTAATCCTCTGGTGCTACATTTCCTCTTTTGCTGAACCAAAGACAATTTTCTTCTCAGTCCTGGAAGGTCTTTGCAGTCTAATCTTCCTTCATACTGGCTTATCCTATTGCCATGTCAGGAGGTTAACTTCTACCTTTCTTTTGTCACCCCAGCAGACTCCTTTTGATCCCTCTGAGAAGCAAAAGTTCCTTCTCTCTGAGCGTGCAGAAAGGCTTACAGAAAGAATCGCGCCCTTTCCTGACAGAAAAGCCTTTCCTTTGGTGCCACATGCATCCTGCTGTCCTTTATAGAGACATGAAAATAAAGGATTAAATAGCCCAGCGATTCCTTTTCCCTCAGTCCTTTGCTCCTTTAGCCTGGCAGGGGATCTCCTCTGCCCACTGGAATCTCTTTGAGTTCTCTTGCCAGCGCTTCAGAGCTGTCTCTGTGCAGGCTGGCTGGAGCGGAGCGGCGTGGAGGCAGCTGCCAGCCCTGCAGAAAAAGAAAGCTCTGGAGTTGGTGCTGGCAGGAGGCGGGAGCGGGCGAAACCGCAGGAGGGAGCGCAGAGGGTGCCAGCCAGAGTTAAACACCCACTGATTGACTTCCCCTCCGCGCTGAAGGCTGCGGGGGTTGGGGAATGTGAGCGCTGCCCATCAATAATGGCAAATCCGGGGATTCCCTGCCATTATTGCCAGCGCTGCCATGCCTCTTCTGGATTATGAGGAGCAGACTCCCAGGGTTTTCGTAGGAGCGTGATAGTGTAGATGTAGATATCAACTGGAATGATCCGTCCAAACTGCCTCCAGCTTTGAGGAAGTGAGATCTGAATCCAGCCTTCTGGGTTTCAGTCTTTGTACTGATGATGCAAGCTGTTGAGATGTTCTCACATTATCCATGGGTGTTTCCACGGGTGGTTGGATATTGTGGATTGTTTGTCTGGTTCTTTTCTGAGAAAAAGAAATTGTTGTACTCTATTTGCAAGGAAAACGTGTATAGCACAAGCAGTTCATCTTCACAGGGCACTTGGTGATGCCACCTTCGTCAGTATTGAATGGTGAGCAAAAGAAGATAGTATTTAACACAGGAATGACAGAATGAGATTTAAAGGGGGAGTAACAGCTGTCATCCACACATTGTTTTGTACAGTAGGTAGGGTTTTTTTTCTCAACCTATGCTGTCAGATGTTTTCTTGACTCCTGTGCATATGGTTGTAATAAGAAGGAGAAATTTTAGGAAAATAAAAATTGATTTAATAATAATAAACTTGTATAATCATATGTTGTTTCAGATATATTTGGATGCCTGTTTATCTTTAGGAACATGTCAATAGCTTTTTTTTTTTTTTTTTTCTAGCCTTAGGTGTTATTAGAAATAAAGCTTGCTTACTTATTTAGGGAGTTCTAGCCATCTAAATCTGAGTGTGTTAGTCATAAATGAGAAAACTGGTATTATAAAAACTATCCGTTACATTTGCCTGACTAAAATATACTGTTTTCAGGATTGGTGCCCAAAAAGGAAGGTTGCTGGGAAAATAAGAAGTTAGTGTCAGGCTCAAGGTGGTATATTTTTGACAGAGGAAGGAGTAGAATTCATAAAGAGGAGCTGTGCTACACACCAAAACTCACTGTCTGGGGAGCAGCTGAGGCTGGGAGGCACCCCTGAAGATCACCTAGTCCAACCACCTGCTCAAAGCAGGGTCAGCTACAGCAGGTTTCTCTGAGCTGTGTCCCATCAGGTTTTGAATAGCTCCAAGGATGGAAACTCCACATTGTGTCTGGGTAACCTCTGTCAGTGTGCAATCAACCTCACAGAAAAACGTTTTTTCATATGCTTAAAATTAAATTAAATGCTTTATTCCAGTTTGAACTCATTGCCTCTTATACTATCACTGGATGTCACTGAAAAGAGCCTGTCTCTGTCTTCTTCACCTTCCCATCAGGTAGGGAAGCCTGATGCCTGAGCCTTCTCTCCTCCAAACTAATCCATCCCAGTTATCTCAGTCTCTTCTCACATGCCAGATGCCACCCACAGACCCTTAGTCACCTTGATATCCCTTTCCTGGACTCGTTCCAGTAATGTCCATGTCACTCTTGTAACAGGGAACAAAGGACTGGACCCAGCACTCCAGACCTGTCTCACCAGTGCTGAGTAGAAGCGAAGGATCACCGAGCTCAACCTCCTGACAGTGCTTTTCCCAGTGCAGCCCAGGATGCTGCTGGCAAACAGTAAGACAGTGCTGCTTTGCTCTCCAAATTTTACACAGGGATTTTAGAGTAATTTATACACCCTTCTCCAGCTGTTTAAGTTATCACACTCTCATTACATGCTCTGTTGTTCTGGAGGCTTCAGGGCCACTAATTAAAACATGCTTTCATGTGCTTCTTGTCATGGGGCCTTAAAAAGCCACCTTAGTACTTCTGCTCTTCAGCTCAGCACATGCTCTTGAGGAACTTTTTGGACTGACTCATAACTTTCAGAATCCTTTTGTCAGGGTCTGGTGTCCATCTCCTGGGCAGAGACCAGGCTGCTCAGCTGTTACTCACCAAGAGTGAACAGTCTTGCTGCAAGACGATCAAGAGGCTGAGATGAATATAGGTTTTTATGGAAATATATCAAAGGCAAGAAGCAATTAAATTTATACAAAGAATTAAAAATTAACAAAGCCTGGAGAAGGAAAACAGGAAAGAGTAAAAAGATCTGAGCCACATAGAATGAAACTCAGGGTGAGAGTTGCTGAAGACAAAGAGAATAAAACTGAACTCTGCAAAGGAAAGGGAAGTGTCATAGTGGCAGCTGACTCTATTGAGAAATAATTAAAATGTTTCAATTCATCTTGGACTTTTTTTGAAATTATTTTTAAAAATTTTTCAGTGTTTCTGAGCTTGAATTCCCTAC
Source organism: Porphyrio hochstetteri (assembly GCA_020800305.1). Taxonomy (NCBI): domain Eukaryota; kingdom Metazoa; phylum Chordata; class Aves; order Gruiformes; family Rallidae; genus Porphyrio; species Porphyrio hochstetteri. The sequence goes on from CM036905.1 coordinate 40,448,850, forward strand.
CTACAATGCTGTCTCCTTGACATGTATTGGAATTTTCCCACTGGCTTCAGTGAGGCTGTGATTCCACCTGTATCTGAAAAATAGGGCCAATTATTCTTCCCAATATTGCCAAAATTTCATAAATTTTCTGGTGTATGTCTAGCAGTCCAATGGTAGCAGTAAGCCCACAGGAAATCCTATAAGTAATTACACTGAAAGTCACCCTAAAAGCTACATGCATTTGTTGGTAAGTGCTGAAGTTTTGCTATTGCAAGCTAGCAAATTGTATTTCATTTGTGGAATGTATTTCCTGTATCTTAACTTATCTTGATCATAGGCTCTAAAAATACTTTGTAGAATACAAAGTAAATCTGGATTATTTCAGTGCCAGTCTAAAGGGAAGGGACATCATTCATGAGGGGCACATTTAATGAGCCAACTGTCCATTTTCAATAGCCTGCAATTCATTCCAGCCCTTGGTTATTTGGCTCCCTTTTCATTAGCAAAACAGTTTGAGTTTCACTGTTGAACTAAATACACAGCTGTCGTTACAAAAGACATGGTGATTCAGAAAAATATAACTGCTTAATGCCTTTGTTTTTCACAGATTACACAAACTTTTAAAGGAAAAGGCATTTTGCTTCTGTTACCAGTCTGAAAATTCATGCGGTGAGAAACACCGCTCCTCATGTGTAAACTGAGAAATATAGTTGTAAATACAAAGCTAAAGCTGACATATCTCACCTTAACGGCTCCAGTGACCATGGGGATAAAAATAGGAGACAGAGGAAGCATGGAAGCTATATACATGTTTTATGTTCATATTTAGTAATTATATACATATCAACAACAAAACCAAAACCACCACCAACAAAAATATAATAATAACAACAATAACAACAATAATGATAACAATAATAGCAATAATAATAATAATAGCTGGATTAGTATTAGAGCACTCAAGGCAAAACTCCCCCACCAAAGTTATGGGGTTTTTTGTTCATAGATTTAGGGGGTTTGGGGTAATGTTTAAGTATTAGCTTTCACGCCTGGACTTCATGGCATGTTATGAAGGACAGTGGGGATGGTCGTCCCCATTTTACAGCTGGAATAATCAAGGCATGGAAAGATAGAAACAAATTCCTGAAATTCTTGTGGAAGATCAAGAGCAGAGTCAGGAAACATTCCTGTGCCACTTCTGTTCCTGTTGTAGCTGATGTTAAGTTCCACAGATTTCTGTGGGAACAGAAAAGGAAAATCCTTTTGTGAAAATGTCTCTGTCAAGAGGTATGGAATTTACCATCAAAACCACAAAGCTGATGACTGTCTTAGGAGGTATTTTTTGCCATGAAAATGATCAACCTTTTCCATGCTGATTGGCCTTATGTTCCAGCTGAGATACCAAGATGACTCTGATGGAAGCTGTAAAGATATGGACAACACAGATATATACCTTGTGTCACTGTTTTAAAAAATCATTGATAGCATCTTAATCACAAAACATGTTATTCTACTGATGCTCAAATTCAAATGGGATAGAGGCTGCTTCACTTAGAGGGCTGTTTGCTGTTTTGTGTCATCACTGGTAAAAACGAATAGGGGAAATTACTCATTTTACGTGTTAGAGAGGTACTACTTCTCTTCAGAAGTGTCTAGAAATCATAGAGTGTTTTGGGGTGGAAGGGACCCCAAGGATCATAGAGTTCCAATCCCCTGCCACAGACAGGGCCACCAACCTCCAGGCCTGGATCTAGACAAGGTTGCCCAGGGCCCCATCCAACCTGGCCTTGAACACCTCCAGGGATGAGGCATCCACCACCTCTCTGGGCAGCCTGTTCCAGCACCTCACCACTCTGTGGTCTGCAACCCCTTCATCCGTGGCTGCAACCTCAAACTTTGTCACTTCTTAGATAAAATACCCAGTACCCATGGGAATATAGATGTGTAAAACACAGGCACACTCAAACACGTGTTCACATATATGTAACTGTCTGCACGTATATACATATGGGTAAGAACAGATACAGCTTTGAGTGTTTTGGATGTTTCACTTCCCCCTTAGCCCGAGCAGTGTGACAGTCTGCACATTTGGCTGACATCCCGTGATGCACTTCATCATGTGCTACCCTGGACGTGCTGACGTGGTACCCAGACAGCCAGGGAGGTGAGGCAGCTGTGCACATGCCTGAGCGCCTCATGCTGTCAGGAACAGCACGTTCAGGGCCCTGCCAGATAAAGCCCTGAACAGGTATCCTGGCAAAGAGGGAAGGCAACGAGCTCCTGCAACAGGCGCCCCACCTTTTGATAAGACATTAAGCCTTATCTTTTTGATAAGACATGAGTATTAAGGTTGGATTCTTAGAGTATAGAAGGCGGGTTTTATGCCTCAGTGTTACCTGCTGCTGCACACCTCTGCACACAAGTTCAGCCAAGCTGTGTAATTACATGCAAACATGTAGGAAAGGCATCTATGTTAAGGGCTGTTTGAAAATTGATTCTAATGTGTAATGCTTCCAAGAGTGGGGAGATTAGACTCCTGAAAAAAGGGGTGACAGGAGATTACTATGTTTCAAACCAATTTTGTCTGAGCATCTGCATTCTAATACTTTTGACCAAATTATAAACACATTATCTGTCTGTTCCCATTGCAGAATATCCTGAAAATATTTAATAGGTGTTGCTAATAGCTAATATTGATAGTTTCTGGGGGACTCCTTTTCCTAGTACGTGTCATCTTCTGTAAGTGTCAAGCACTGAGGGATTCAAAATTTATTCTGACTCTTATGACTTGCAGTCCAAATAGAGAGAAGTCACACTTTCTCTTCACCAGCCTGTAGTGACGTAGCTTCTTATTTATCCACTATTGCAGGGGATTAGGAAGCACATAGCCATTAAGCTGCGTATTTTGGAACATCAGAACAATATGCAGAGTAGTGCAGACATTGCTTTCCTTACAAATATTGTCCTTCTGTTTCATGCCTTTTTATTACTTCCGATGCATCAGAAAAAATTCATGCAGGTCGTGGGGAGGCCATAAAGGAGAAGGTTATATGGGTCAAAGAGAGTGATGACAGGAGCACAGACTGGTATTTTAACAGTAGGTATAGAGTGAAAAGGTTGGATTTTGATTTAAAGAGAAAGCTATGTCAAGGTCTATTGACATTTAGGTGCCTGGCGCAAAGTATGTGTAGAAGATTACACTGCAGGCTGCAGAGAGCAGTTGGAGTCTTTGTAGTATGGGAAAGAAAACAGAAGATTGCATTTGATGAGTTTTAAGATGTGAAGCCAGATGGAGAATGTCTAAATTTACTGCTGTAAAGCAATAATTTCTGATCAGTTCTCTAACTTGCATGGCCACTGGGCTAGGTGCACTAAGATGCTGAGAGTGTCTTGGGAAGTCCCACAGAACTGGGATTATATTGGATAACACAAAAGAAGGCTAAGAGTTACCATTTTTTAACACACCCGAGCTAATAGCAGTAATTTAACTTTAGCAGGGTAACTGTCAGCTGAGTATGGCGGTAAGAAGAATGCTGGTCCAGGCAGGATTTGAATCAGTACACAGATGAAAGGCTGCATAACCCCTTAGCAGCCATGGAGAAGTCCTCATTCCTAGTTTCACTGCTCTAACAGTTTTCTGTAGTGAAAGGTCAGCAACTATTACTGAAAGTTCTTCACACCGTAGCCCTTTGTTTTGCACAGGATCACTTTTTTCTTTGTGCTTGGACAAAAAATCCCAACAAGAAGTCATTGTGACAGTAAAATGATTGTAAAAAGTTATAGTGTGCAAAAACCGGTCCTAGGAAGATGAGGAGAGTTTCCTAGATATTTAATAATCCTATAGTGTTTGGCTTTATCCATAATGTCTCTGTGGAGTGTCACTTGTCCTGCTGTCTACATGAAGGACGAATGATAAGCCCTTGATGTAGTTTGAGGTAGGAAAAGTGTTACTACCTGTTAGCATTACAAACCCTAGTGAATGACTAATACAGAGATCAGTGCTTTGGGCTGTATCTGGATTTAATGTGTTGAAGTTCAATGCAAAGTCTCCTCCCCCACTTAGGTGACACTAGAACTGTAGCTTAGTCCTGGAAATGGCATGTGTTTATTATTATTTTTTTTCTTTTTAACAGTTTTCTAAGTTTAGGATAATTCTGAAGGTAGAATAAACCTTATTGACTTGTTTGGTTCACTTCCTCCAATTGACATTTCCAAGCTGATAAGGTGCATCAGTCATACTTCCCTGAAGATCTCGGTATTACAGAAAAGCATATTACTTAGCCTTTAGATGCAGTTGACCTTATGATGAGATGAGTAATGAGGGAATTAATGTTCTTTAATCCTCCCTGTGATCATCTAAGGAAATTGGGCATAACACTTTTTTTTCTTTACGTTTACTCTTTCTATGAATTACTGGAGTGAGCGTTGTTTTCAGTGTTTCAGTTGTGACATCTGTGAGGAACTGAATCTGAACTACCAATTGCAATTTATTGATGGAAAAGCACTAGGCAATTCAGAATATCAAACCTTGAAAGCCCTGCAGCCATGACCTTGGCAAATAGAGGTCAAATTCATCAAGCAAGCATAAGTCCTATACGTATCTCCATGTAATACAGCTGTTACCAGTACTACTGTCTCTTAATGCATAAATTTCTGTAATCTTTCCACCAGGCATGTACAGAACAGTGAGCTGACACTGGTCCATGGTTAATGAGCTGCCCAATAATAATTCGAGAGAGAGAGAATCATAAAATCATAGAATTGACTTGGTTGGAAAGAACCTTTTGGATCATCAAGTCCAACCGTCAACCTAACCTAGATGCCTGGTAAGCAGCTTCCAGTCATGACCAAGAACACCCCAGAGCTGGGTACTATCTAAGAAACATGTCGTATCCTCCACTTGTGCCTGAGCAGTGCTGGGGATCCTGCCAGGGTCAGGCTTAGTCTGTGTTTGGCTCTTGTTGGCAGGATGGAGCTTCAGAGGCTCTGCTGTGCTGCTCAGTCTTTGAGAGCACTATTGGCTAGTGTTATCTTTTACGTTTTCTGCTGATGATTAATAATAATATTTAAAATATCAGTAATATGTTGTGGCATTATAAGCACATTAAGAAACAGCCAAAGGAATACTATGATAAACGTGTCCGTTTTCTCTTGGATGAATGAGTCTTGGGTGAATGAGTCTCTGGTCCCTTAGCATGGCTGCTTTGGGGGTGGCAGGTCCAGGTACCTGTTTGTGTCATGGTCAATTTGCTGTGCTTGGTGCTTGTCTGTGGCTTTCTCTGGCACATTTCCCAGTCCTTGCCCCTCCCCAGTGCCCTAAACACCTTTGACATCTCTGATACTTGTCTGCTGAGAACTCCCTCATGAGCCATGGGGCAACCTCCTGAGAAACAGTCCTTGGTGGCTGTAGCTTCTCATTGCAGAGATGAAGAGTGTAATTTTCAGGAAGTGATGGCAGCTCCTAGAATACTGATTGGCCTTTTTTTAACACGAAAGTTGTCTTTTTCTCACCCTGCAGCTCTTCAGTGACTCTGACATTGTTTTCTAACTGTGCAGGTGCTTTGGTTTTGTTTAGCAAAGTGTCAGGAGCTGTCAGCACATGATTCATTGATATAATTTTGTGATTATATTACATGTGCAAGGAATTATAACAAACCACGAAGACTGATATGAGTGGAGAGTGAATGGAAATGCAGAAACACCAGAAGAAAGAGCAGGAAAGTGGCATGTGTTGGTGGTACCTGTATGAGCAAGTCTTCAGGATCTCCATGTGTCCATGTACTGATTCTCAGGACACCCAGATCAGAAGTCAACAGACACTGAGTAGATCTTAATAACCCATTGAGTAAGGACAGGAATTACACTTCATTCATCAAGAATACAGAAAAGGATGTCCATTTCATCATCAACCTAAGAAGAGCCTAGGAGACATGATAAGGACTCTGTAGCTGGCATCTCTCACCTTCTGTGTCACTCAAGACAGACAGACAGACTGACCATTTGGCTACTGGTTCATTGTTTTAACATCTTTTACTCTGCATTGGGAGTTAAGATGGACTCACTATCATGTATATAGGCACATATATAATTTTAAATTTCTTAATGTCCTTCAAACTATAAGCCTATTGTCAGACTGCTGTCAGGTATAGCATGTCTGGCAAAAGCAGATTTGACAGGAAAAATTTCTTGCTAGCTGTAGCTGTAGCTATCTTGGGGTGACGTAGTAGGAATACCTCATTTTTGCCAATCAGTGTAAAAAATTCTAAAAATCTGAATGAGTTAGATATCATGGCATTAATACTGGCCTTTCATTTTGATCATTTTATGGTAACAGGTCTTCTTCAGTACTCCCTCTGGATATATTAATGGAATACTTAATTGTATATTTATTGTCATTGTACTTCAGGGCTGATGACTTTTTCAGGTAACTTCTTGTGTAACTTCTTATACTTCTTATTAATGCCACTGTGTCATTTCCACTCTGTGTCTTCCCATAGTTGTGATTCCAGCTTACCAGTACAGGCAGCTAGAAGAGGAACATTGATGACTCCTACAATAAATCTTTGTGATTCTCCTTGTCTGTTGAAGCAGGCACAATGGTAAAGCCTCGGATCACTACGAAATACCCTTGAATTTTGCATTATTCACTTCTTTTCATTCCAAAACACAGAATGAAAATTACATGTTGCATTTGTTTAGCAGTTTAAATTGTTTTTACAATTCCTCAGATGAAAATGTCATTTCTGTGGGCCTTGTTATAAAAAATACATTACACTTTCTGATGAAAAGCCTTGGCAGCAAACTCCAACCCAACGTCTTCCCAAGATGTTTAACACTTGTGCAACAGGATTCAATATTTCTCAGGGCATCTGTCACATTCTTGCAGATGTGAAAGCCTTAGAGAAAATATTTAATAAATATGCTTGATAAATTTGATAAAGTATCAGTCCTATTCCCTGATATTATAATGTGTAGGCAGTGGTGATGCCAAATCCTGTGGTGTGGTTTTGTCACAGCTGTTAGTCAGAAGGCTCATGCTGTCTGTGTACTTCTTGAGCAAAAAGCAGCCAGAGTGATGGGTGACTGCTTGCTCCCTCCCTCCCTCCCGCTTGCTCCCTCCCTAGGAGTGAAGTGCTTAGGTGCTCCCTTTGTTTCAGACCCCATTTTCAGCACAGTACACAAGCCTGGAAAATGCAGCTTTATTACAAACATTGTAAGTCTTCATGTGCACCTGAAATAATGTGGAACTCGTCAATTAACGTGTGGCCTCTTCTCTCCTGGTCAGGCATGAAAAAATGAAGCTCCCATGACTGCTGATGAGAGCGTGTCGTTGGTCACACCTGCCAAGACCTCTGGACTGTATAAATCTCTGGTAGGACAGAGAGAAAACCAACCACCGAGGTCCTACCTGTCCTGCAGAAGGCAGCAGCATCTGGCCAGTGACATGTTCTGCCACAGCTGATCAAGCAAGTGACTGTATTAAACACCAGCTGTGAAGCATCGTACTGCTAAAAGCTTGCCATGTTTCCTCTATCGTGTTAGCTCTGTGGCTGCACTTTGATCCCTTCATACAATGGGCTGTGAGCAAGGGGAAAAAAAAAAAAAAAGAAAAAGCTTTGAATCTCACATCAAAGCTCCCTGGCTAAAAATCCGGGCCTTAAAAGCACAATCCCAGCCCCAGAGCTAGCAGTAGATATCACTTTGTTCTTGGAAAGAAACAACTTTTCCGTTTCTAAAAATTCCCAGTCTGTTAGGACTTTGACATCTTAGATGATCGACCCTGAGCTGGACCTGGTAATGGGCAGGGAGCTGCACTTTGTTCCAGTCTGCCTGAGGTTATGACATTGGCTCAGGGAGAGATGGAGAGAGTCTTTCCCTAGGAACGCCTATTAAGCAAATGGGAATCCAGAAGTAGGCAAAGAATAGCAAGGACTATACAGCCTGTGGACTCAGATGAACCCAGGGATCCTGCATCTGTCTGCAGGGCTTCGAGTGCCAGCTCTCGTTCAGCCCTGCCACATAACCTTGGCTGGGACAGAGCTGTGAGAGATTCTGCAGAAAGGTCAGAAAGGTAAAATTTTAGATAGAAGCAAGAGTGTGGAGACAGGATTATTAGCTGTTGGAGCATTTGAGAGGAAAACACAGCGTGGAAAGGTGTAAAACCTTAAAGAAAAATCTCAAGGGTTAGTCAGGGTCATGGAACTGAATCACCATAGGTATCGGTGCCAGTGGAGCTGATGGGGGACAGCAGCTCAGCTACACTTCGGGTCCCTTCTGGACAGCTGCAGAGGAGGAGCCCTCCCAGCCTGCAAAGACTCTTTAGGGTTGGTAAGCATATGAAAACCCAGTAACTAGGCGTTATAATATAGCTGGGTTTGACTTCTAAGCATGTGCATCCTGTTTGAAAAGACTGTGCCCAGCTGAAGATGTCCAGGTGAACTGACCCTCAAAAGAGCCAAGAGGACAAAACATGGAGGTCAGGTATTGGTAGAAAAATGGTGACTTCCTGCTGTAATTTAGCTCGGCTCCAGGCTGTGGAGAAGCAGGAAGCCCTAGTGAGAGGTTTAGCTTGGAGGAGAACTGAAGAGGAGGAGACACTAGCGGATTTTTGCCATAGTCAGGAAAGAAGGTAGTGAGGAGTCATACCAAAAGTCCTTCTGTGTTACAATGGCGTGTTGAGGATGGCACACTCCTGGCACGCTCAAATTGTGCACTTGAAAGATCCCTCCTTGTTCTTACAGTTTCACTGTACCTCTTATCGCTAAGAGCGTATTTCTCCTGAATACTAATAATCCATAATAAGATAAGGATCTTATTATGGATTATTAGTCTTGATTGCACAGCAGAAGAAAACCAGAGGAAGGTGCTTCCATGACACCCTGACCCATTCTGTTGGAGGCTACCCGATGGGAGGGTCTCTAGAGGGTACAGAAAAGGTAGGTATTTAAATAGTTTCTGAAGTCCTATTCAAAGCAAATATGCATCATGTCTTAACTCAGTGTCCTGCTCACCAAGCAAGGCTGACAGAATTTTACTGTATTTGCCACAGACGTTTTCCCTGAGGCTTTCCACACTTTCTTATTAAATCTTTTTCTTAATCTTACTTTCTTACTGACCCCAAAATTCATTCCGATGCTTATTTGGTTACTTCTTGTAAAGGTTAATATCTTACATCTGGAGGATCACAGAATCACAGAATCACAGAATCACAGAATTATCAAGGTTGGAAAAGACCTAGAAGATCATCGAGTCCAACCGTTCACCTATTACTACTAGCTCCCACTAAACCATATCCCTCAATACAACATCCAGTCTTTCCTTGAACACCCCCAGGGTTGGTGACTCCACCACCTCCCTGGGCAGTGCATTCCAGTGCCTGACTACCCTTTCTGAGAAGTAGTGCTTCCTAATGTCGAGCCTGAATCTCCCCTGGCGCAGCTTGCTACCATTCCCTCTAGTTCTGTCACTGCCTACACGGGAGAAGAGGCCGACCCCCAGCTCACTACAACCTCCCTTCAGGAAGTTATAGAGAGCTATAAGGTCTCCCCTTAGCCTCCTCTTCTCCAGGCTGAACAATCCCAGCTTCCTCAGACGCTCCTCGTAAGGCCTGTGTTCCAGACCCCTCACCAGCTTAGTAGCCCTCCTCTGAAAGCGTTCCAGAGACTCAATGTCTTTCCTGTAGTGAGGGGCCCAAAACTGAACACAGTACTCGAGATGCGGCCTCACAAGTGCTGAGTACAGGGGGACAATTACCTCCCTGCTCCTACTAGTAACACTATTTTTGATGCAAGCCAGGATGCCGTTGGCCTTCTTGGCCACCCGCGCACACTGTCGGCTCATGTTCAGCCGTGCATCAATCAGTACCCCCAGGTCCATTTCCTCCACACAGTCCTCCAGCCACTCCGCCCCAAGCCTATAGCGCTGCCTGGGGTTGTTGTGGCCAAAGTGCAGGACTCGGCATTTGCTCTTGTTGAACCTGCAGGATGTCCTGCAGATTTGCACAGCAGTCTTAAAATTGGATCTTTTTAGTGGCTGTTTGAATTAAACAGTACCTGAGAGGACAAAAATGAAATTCTCATGTCTTAACACATATCCAGTAGCTACTAATAATGTTGCTGGGTATTTAAGATGCTTGCATTGATATCCCTGGTTATTGACCCTTAGATAAACTTCTCCAAGTTATTCTTGTCAGTTTAGGAGCACAAGTTGGTTTTTATCTTCATTGATCTGCAGTCTTGTTGTTGTTGCCACTTCTTTTCAAGTCTCTTGTCATTTTCTCAGGGTTAAGGAGGAATTGTAAACTCATCTTTTAACTTTTTGTGGTGAATGCAAAGGTGAGTCTTTAAATCAGTCTCAGTTTCTTTTTTATGCTCTTTCATTTTTGAAAATCTTAAGTATTTCACTTTCCTGTTTTAAAATCAGATATTCAATTTAATTCGTTCATATTGTCCTTAATTTTTGTATTTCCAAGAACTGCTGTTGTCATGTATTACCTACACATCTGGTACATAAAATTTCTTGAAATGTCATGAGAAGTTACCATGGCAGAAAGAGTTCTGCCAATGTTTCAACCAATTTTGGAAAAGGACTCCTTCTGCATTTGCTCATGATAAATTTGAGGAAGAGAACTGCAAACTTATAGCCATGATTTCTTTCTCTATTTTGTCAGGCCATCTGACCCATGTTTCCATAATTTATGATCTCTGAGAATAACTATGTTTTCCCTGTCCACAAGATCTAACATCTTTTGCAACTGCCATGGACTTTCACCATACTGTTCCGTTTTCTTTCTGAATACTGATAGATTTATACTTCCTTTATTTTTGTTATTGAGTGCATAATTAGAAAAAGACCTTGACTGTGGTACTATAATAATATCACTCTATTATTAATATGAAAATCATTTACTTGCTTTCTGGGGATAATGGAGATCTTATTTGATTTTTAAATTATTAAAGCTTACCCACAATGCAGATACATGGCTAACAGACTTCATTATTAGTTTCCCAGATAACATGAACTTTTAACTGCTACAAGACTCTGCTAAGGCTTGTAGTCGATTGCTTCTTGTCAACCAGAGGAGTTTTTGGTGTATATCCACAAGAGTACATTTCAGACCACTAATGAGTGAATTTATTATCATCTTCCTAAACTCAGATTCTGGATTAGTTTAGTGCCAGGAAGGGATTTCTTTTTTTTAAACTAAATTCAATAACAGTAACTTCTTTTTATCAAAAACAATGTGTTGGGGGGATGCCAGATATATCCTTATGCTTATTTAGTAAGATTGAAAGAAAAGGGTCATTCTGATTTTCAAACATGGTTTATCTGGCCAAAGTGAAATGGTAAGATAGCACATTCATGCTGCACTGTATTACCTTAAAATCAGGGAATACATTTCTTTTACTGTAAACTCATCAATATGAGTTTATTAACACAATAACTAGAATGAATTTATTAGTTATTCTCTCATTTATGAGAACAAGAGAATGAATAAACTTTATTAATACCTAACAGTCCTTGGAAACAAAGTGTGGTATTATCAGCAGAGTACAGGGGCAAGACTGATGTATGGATTTACCAGGAGAGGGAAATGGGCTATAGCATCCCTCCCAGTATCACCCAACAGATAGGATTTCTCTATCTCATGATGAGATTCACAGCCCCTCAATTCATACTGCTACTAACCTGAATTTGAATTCATATACAGTTAAGCGCAGTTACTGGTAGTTTATAAAGTGTCAGGCTTCTTTAGTTGAACTTTGTGAAGTAAGAAATATTTTTGAGAACTGATTAAAATATCAGGTGCTTTTGGATGTCCTCCACCAATATCACAAAAATAATCTTCACATCAACTTCAGTCATTAAATTATATTGCTTTTCAGAGGAGGGCCATGAAGATGATAAGGGGCATTGAGCACCTCTCCTCTGAGGACAGGCTGAGACAGTTGGGATTGTTCAGCCTGGAGAAGAGGAGGCTCCAGGGAGACCTTACAGCAGCCTCCCGGTACCTAAAGGGGACCCACAGGAAAGATGGGGATACACTTTCTAATAGGGCCTGTAGCAATAGGTAATGGTTTTAAACTGAAAGAGGGTAGATTTAGAACAGATATAAGGAAGGAATTTTTTGTGATGAGGGTGGTGAGACACTGGTGGTTGCCCAGAGAGATGTCAGATGCCCCGTCCCTGGAAACATTCAAGGTCAGGTTGGACGGAGTTCTGAGCAATCTGAACTAGTCCCATCAGAAGAAGATGCAACATGAACTTGGCTATGGTAACTGCTATTGAGTATACTCATAGTCTGCAGGCATACAGCATAATTTTATTTACATTTATCCCTGGGTAAAGACATGTGGACAGTTTCCATAGCGTACTTGGCTCAAAGCTCATCTTAAACTCACTTGCAAAAGGTTTTTTCAGTTGTTTTTCCTGTAATATCATTGCTCTGTATATATATGTGTGTATGTGTGTGTATATATAGTAATGGGTATATATATATATGTATGTAAAAATATTTACTTACATATTTGAAGAGAGAAAGAGCATTATAATATTTATTAAATGTTACTGTCATAAACAGCTGTTTGGTGGGGTTTTTTTTTCTCTACCTTGGTACAAAAATGTTATGTACTGAGAAAATGTCAATTTATGCACCTGTATTTCATTCTGTCTTAAAATAAGACATGACCAAAATGATTTAGTGTAACATATACTGCATATTTAGCAGCAATGTGTCCCTCTTTGGCTCCCAGACAAGGACTTGCAGAGTTCAGATTTCCTAATATCTGTGCCTCATTGTGCCAAAATGGGGTATCATGTCTAATTGCAGTCTTATTTCACAGTGGTCCACATCACAGTAGCAGATGTCAATGTTTAATGCTGTCTATAGCTTTAACTGATGACAATGCTCAATGTAGAAGTACATTTTAGGGCACCGAAGATGGACCAAGGATTCATATTCTTCAGGGAACTGATTAATTTTAAACTTATTTCTTTCCTTGTGTCTATATTTAGTGTAAGAACAAATCATTTTCATATAATTTTCTGATCTGGTTACAATCTTAAGGGTGTCAAGGGAATGGATAAATGGATAAATGTTCTGCTATTTTCTCTTTATTATTATAATTTTTCTCACAAGATTGAGAAAAAAGAGAGAATATAATGAGAATAAAAATGCACGGTATTGAAGCATTAAAATTTGGTGATAATTCATTCTTGTGACAGACTACAGCAAGTACAGAATGCAGTGTAAGATATATTCATTCTCCTGACAAAACCTGTGGAAGGAGTAGGAAATGGTATAAAAGTAATTTACTCTTATGACAGTTGTCCTAAGGCAGCAGTCTTATGTCCCCTTAGAAATGTCCCTTGTGCCGACATAGCTGCGAATATTTTATTTAAAGGTACTCATCAGTTCAGATTTATCTCTAATGTACAGAAACAATACCAGGGTTTGTGCAAAGGTCATTAATTCTGCTTTAAGAATATGAATATCATTTTTTCTGTCAAACTATTTAAAAGGAAAAGATGTCTCCGCTCTGAATTTCTAGATGTTGACATCGATATAGGAATTTTTTATGATGTGATCTAGCAGAACTAAAAACAATCAGGTTTTGGCTTTTTTTTTTTTTTTTCCCCTGCGTGGGTTTAGTTCTAAAGCACTGTATTATTTACATCAGTGAGAATAGTAATGGTTCAATTTAGAACTCTGCTCCTCGATTTAATCCCACTGCCGCTACCGAGATGTGGAATAATAGGGCACTTTTTTTCCTAGCAATGTTGGCATGAGATTTGTGGGCTTGAAATCAGTCACTTGAAATTACACGTCGACACAATATTTAGCAATAGTAAACACTCAAAAAAAGAAACTATTAGAGCACAGACCATTATCTGGTTCCCTGAATTGTTTCAATTGACTTTAATATAGTTTTACTGAGAAATTGTCCCGAGAACTTTACTGTTCGGTGATTAACCAATAAATAGCATGCAATATTTTTTAGGTTTAGACAGTATTTTCCCTGTGTTAGAAACCTCAAAGTGCTCTGCCACAAAGGTTTAGACACTAGGAATGCTGCAATTTCCCAGGTGGATAATGATGTCGCTATGTGCTCAGCAACAGTTAGCACACTGTCGGCAATGAGAAGTGGCTTTTTGTGGGCAGACAGAGGCTTTCACAGACCCTGGATGAAGAACGAAGGGGTAGCTGAGCTTTTCTCTGGGCAGGGTACAGAGGAGCTGGAACAAAGGTGCCTCTAGTGTGTATTGAACTAAGCCTACCCCAGAACTGCTGAGAAATAGAGATTGCATTATCTCACAAATAGTTGTCATGCGACTAACTTGAAAGAAATCTAAATCTAGTCATCTGTCACCCTGAAGAATCCATGTAGTAAGGTATTTAAAGTAGCTAAGATTAGAGTAGCTTCATTTGCAATTTAAATTTGCTACAGACTGTTTTTTGAAAGCATATAGGAAAGTCCTAGGGTGTGAAGTGTAGTTCAGTGGGGGGCTGTATTTGAGTTGTATTAAGGTAGTATTCCTCAAACTACCTTTTGCCCATATCTGGCTTTCCCCCTCGTCTAGTTTTCAAAGGAAGGGTGAAACGTGTACAGAACCATCACCACACCCCATGCCCTGCTTTCTGCTTACGCTGCACAGCTCACTGTAGGGGAAGGCCAGAGGATCAGTTCAGGAGTTTGAGTTCCAAGAGGTTAAAAAATGCTGCAGTGCTCTGGGCTGCAGAACCTAAAGATTTTTTGGGCTTTTTTTTTTTTGATCTGACTCCAAAGTTCCACTGGTCCCATGAACATGCCAGGAGGCATTTACAAGCTAAGAAACTGCAATTTAGAATCACAACTAATTTCCTTTCTCTCCACTGCTTTGTCAGTGGAAGGTTTATGAGAGTGCAGGGCATGAACAAAGATTAATAAGCATTTTCTCTCCCGATTACCAAATGAACATACCCTCATCTGTGTTCTGCCACAGGCTCTTCTGCTCTTGTTCTGGGGCATGGCAAACCCATCCTGGGTTCTTTAAGTGGTGTGAAGTATAACAAGGCCTAGCAGCTCTAGCTGGCAGTATAAGGTAAACATAACATTTCTCCTCAGTATGCATAGTTCTAAAAATAAAGATTATCTTGGTACATAATCTCTCAAAAGTACCACAGGTTTCAGTCCTGCTGGAATTATCAGCCTGCATGGTAAGATCAGCACCAAGTATAAAACATTTTTGATGGGAAGGATTTGCACCCCGTTATCTGAACAAATGGGAATTTTTTTTAATGTAAGAAAAAAAGCTATCTGGGTGCTACCAACTTAACAGGGTTATTTCTATGAGTCACATCTTACCCCACTACGTTGAGACCTTTGAGTGGTCCAATACTGCGCAGTCACTGCAAATATACACCTCGTTCTTGCCTTGCAGGCTGCCCCTGGGGCTGTTCTGGTCCTGGCACCACCATGGAGCTTTTAGATATGCTGGGGCAAATCCCTGTATCCTCAGTGCTGTTCTTGACTCTCCACTGTAAAGTGATGATAATTATGCCCAGCTACTATCCAAAATATTTATCTATAAGCCCTTCCCATTGCTTTAGATAATGAATTAGTAATGTTTGTGCATTGTTCTTAATGTGATCCATGTATTAGCATTATTCTTTATAACCAATATGTTCTTTCAGCTACAACCCCCAAGAGTCAGACTTGTTCAGAAACCAGAGTGCAGGCAGCATAGTCAAGCGTGGAGTGAATACTGTTAGAGATCACACCAAGGATAACTCAGGACAAACAACTGGCTCAGGAACCAGAGAAAAACATCATGAAAAACAACAAAATGAGGAAAGGGCGTGCAGCAGGGCAGAATATTTATCCCCCAATTACAGCCACATGCTGTTTGGTTTGGTGACTATAAAACCCATGCTGAACTTGGATGCATTTCTTTTCCAAAAGAGAATATGTTTGTAGTAATGATAAATGAACATTTGCTTTTTAACAGTGCAGTAATTCTGATCAGATGCTGGAATGAAGACAAAGGAGGTTGAACTTATTTAATCAGTCTAAGGCGAACAAGGGGTCATACAATGCAACATGCTAGCCTTCAGATTTCAAATGGCAGTGTCTCCTACAGGGTAGGCGTCAAAACTCCTTTCAAGTCAACTTCTGGCAGAGAGGAAGGAACTAATGATTGTGAGAAAATGTTGGTCTTTACAGCTTGGAATTGATGGCCTTAATTTCTCAGTAGAGATTAGATACTAGCAAAACAATATTTTTAATCTCAAAGCTTCTCTAAAAACCTAATAACAAGAAAATGCTATAATGAAAATCCATATCATGCTGATTATATTGTCAATAATAATGAAAATGTTTCTGTTGGTTTTGTGAGAGTGGATCAGATATTACAGTGTCTCTGCATAGAAGTTGCCAGCTAAGTGCATTTTTTTTTTCAGAAGACCTGTCAAAACCTAACACAGCAGTATGTTCCTTCTGCGTGAGATGAAACAGCTACACTGCCAGTAAGGATATGTCAACAGGGTAAATTTTTGCCTCTCTGGAAGTGGGCAGCTTGATGATTGCAGCCTGACTGTGACACCGAGGAACATTACTGTCTACTCTGCTACCTCAGATCAGAGAGGAGACCCAAAGGTATGTCAGCCCACATAATCTTTTAAACTGTTTTAAAATGCAGATGGTGGTTTCCCCCTCTTGAAAGACAAATTGCATGTCAAAGGTATCATGATGCACTAAATAGCCAGGTGGTGGTGGGATGCGTTTGCCTCTGTTCTAATTAGGTTCTGAAAAAACAAATGCACAAACTGAATAATATGGATTTGCCTTTTCTGAGTATTTCATTGTGAGAAGGTTTGCACGTAGGTCTCTTGCATCAGCAACTGCAGAGACATCTCCTGAAGCTAATCTGTCATGGCTATCTCCCTGCAAAGGCAACATCCCTTCTTTTGTATGTCCATTAGCAGGTCTGTCACAGGGGAAATGCTCTGAGCATGTTTTCATTCTGCTGTTCTTATTTTTAAGCTACCTTAAAAGCTACTTCATCTTTCTAAGAAGTAAGGCCTTTGGAGGATATAAGAAATGACATTTTCCATGTTACATTTCAAAGAATACAATAATAATGATACAATAATAATTTTTACTTCTGTAGAAATTTGCATTTGCTACCCTCAAATGCCATAAAATCATTTTCTAATGAATATCTTTAGACAAGTAGATCAGCACAAATCTTGGGCCTGATTCTCTTCCCTCTTGTGTTGGCTTTGCCGTTGAAAACACGTTAATTTGACTTTATTTTTCTGCCTGTTGGAGGGGCTGGTTTCCTGCTTCCGTCCATTCCATCATGCCAGGGAGGGCTGGAGGGAGAAGTATGCGTTGTATGGCTGGAGACATTGGTGACAGAAAGTGTTAGGGCATAAGCCCCCACATGAGGGAAGGGGAGGTGTAAAGCTTTCCCTGGGATTCCCAGGCAGTCATAGTCTTCATGTCAGTGCCTCGCTGAGCGTGAATGAAGACATAATGCAGAGAGCCAAGCTGTGCAGGCACATTTTCCTTCAGTCACAGTAAATACTCTATGGTGGAGGTATGGCCAAGTAAGAGCAATCTGAAGACAGTCTTCATGATCTCCAACATGAAGGCAGTTGTGTGTAAGCAGCCCTCATCAAACTCAGTGCTGTTATTTTCCAGATACTACCCCTGGGAACATTTACTACAGTTGTGGCTGTACCTAACTGTAGGGACAGGGAATGGAGTACAGAAGTATTGAAGATGTGTTAGGAAAGTTTCTTGCTTTAAAAATGAACCAAAGGCAAGATTGTCTCCCTCCTGATCTGACATGGTTTAAGATATCATGCTATCCTTTATCTCCCTGTGTGATGCAGTAAGACCATATAACCCCTCTGCTAGGTAAATATTGTATTTCCTTCTGAAATTTCTTTTATGAGAGGCAAAAGTTTTCCTCTTAGTTCACAGGGGTCAGTGAATCTTTGAGAAATTCAGGCACAGGTGTTTGCAGCTGTAGGCAGCACGGGCTTTGCTAAGGAGTTCTGTGCAAAACGGTATGGCTTCATATCCTATGTCACATTAGGGCCAGTGGGTGTCAGAGGGACTGCTGCTTGACTTGAATTTGATGCTAGGACTAGCAATTACAGCAGCAAGGCACATGAAGAACGTCTCACTGTCAGGTGTGGACATGCCCATGGGCATCCACATGTTGAAGGCCCCACTGAAAAAGTCATGACCTGCAGATGTTTCAGGAAAAGCCCATACATCAACACTTGTCAGTCAGGGACTCACACACACACTGTAGCTGCAGATTATCAGAATGGCAATTTTCTCCTAGAAATATGTTTTGGCAGCAGAAGTTCAAGCTCATCATGGCCGGGAGCCGCCTCACCCGGTAATAGGAGTCATTGTACCCACTGAGGGATCCCAGAGCTTCAATACCAATTTTCTCAATGGAACAGCTTGATTTCCTCCCACTGTGCTTGTAATAGCTTAAGACTAAGTATAAGAAATAGGTTTTATTTCAATAATCACAACATTACCGAGATCTTATTTCAGTCGTGTTCATTGTTGCTGTTAAATTCGAAACACATAAAGAGGCAGTAATAGGGCTACTTTTCCAGAATAATTTACAGCTGCCGAAGGTGTGGGCCTCAGATGTGCTATCCTGACATAGAAGACACTGTTGGTGTGATCTGTTACAGACTCAAAGGGTTTTAAAGGTTGTTTATTTTCTTCTCCTGCCTTGAGTCTTTTGGGGGCACTGTGTCCATTTCAATCTGGCTTGGGATAACTCCTGAACTTTCTGGGACTTTCTGCACTTCCTTTCCTGTTCTCCTTCATTCCCTGAAATTTGTATACATATGCTTTTGAATACTCTATGGTGCTTACCCTATTATTTAGGGTTTGAGAACTTCTCCATTGTACTCCGTGCGTTGCATGTTGCCAAGTAAATTGAGCAGAAACTACCTTGTTCTTGCTTAATTTAAGTTTTGCTTATTAAGCTCAGCCAGTTCTGAATACTAGCAAGCTGTCACTTCTCTGCATAACCTAGAAACCATCCACACATTTAAATAAGCTCCTATAGAAGTTACGTCAGCCTTTCCAAATTTCCTAGTGGTGGTTCATTAGCTGGCAATAAACCCATAACACACACCCCCTTCCTTCTAGCCTACGTTTATTTCTCATATTTATTTTTTTCCCCAGGATCAACAATGTTGATATACCAACATTGAATTGGTGGGGTTTATATATTTGTGTATCATTGGGAAGAAATTTCCACTATCCATAATGAAATCTCAAATTCTTATCCTTCATAAATGCTCAAGGAACAGAATGCACTGGCATTTTGCATCGAGGTTATAAATATCTTAGTCGAGGCTCCTGACTGTAGGATCTCCATTTGAAACTACATTCCTCAACGTTCAGCTCAGTGCTCTTTTGTCCAATAATTAATTTTGAAGTCAGTGACCTCCTTTTTTGCAGCTTCTTCCTCAGCGTTTTCTCTCTAAGCCAGACCTTTTACCTTTGGTAAGACCAAATCTCTGTAGCCTTAAGGAGGTCATTGTTCAGCTGGCAACATTTCTTTCATTGCCTGGAAAGCATTTGCTGATTTTCACCCTTGTTTTTACCTTCTTACTGTGAGGGGATTGATTTAAAAGCCTTAATTGCCTGCTTACCACCTATTAAACTTTAAAATATCTTTTTTTGCTAAATGCAGAATTCAAAGCAGTATTTTTACCATTATCCTGTTTACTGAGATCACAACAGGGAAAAGAATCGCTCTGTCATAGCTATGAAAACAGTCTCCATGCCATTTTCCTCACAAGTCGTTTTCTACTCTGTGGCATATCTTGGACGTTTCTGTGGAACAAACTTGAACTACTGTTGAGAAAGTGTTGATTGATTACTGCAAGAACAGGGCTTTTGGCACAAATTAAACTTAACTTTGGCAAGTTGCTTGATAATTATTAGAGTGTGAAAACCAACAAAAATGCATGCGTTAGGCAGGGAGCTCAGTCTCAAGCTGCATTTACAGTTACCTGTTCCTCTTGGGAATGGTTGTAGAAGCCAGAGCTGCACTATTTAATGTGAAAAATAGAATTAGAATTGGTAATATTTACTGGAGAAATACCTGAAAGTGTTAAAATTAATTTCAAAATAAGGTAACCAGTATGTGAAGGTCTCCATCAGCTACATTTGTTGATAAAGTGCTCCCTATTCCTTTCTTTTCTCTTTGCAATTCTGCTATGACATTTCTTGGAAGAATTTCCTTTTGTTTTTGTCTTCAGTGATTTAGTTGTAATTCTGCCCAGGAATTTCAGTGAAATCAACCATTTACAATTTGGTGTTTTTTTATTAACAAAAATGAAATGAAATGCATTTACAGAGTAAAAGTGGAAGCATTTCATCTTGAAATAGAAGGAAAATTTCCTTGGTAAAATCCCAAGGAAAATGCCATGAAAATAAAATTAAATAATTTAAGCATAAAATAGTATCTACTGTCATGCTGGTATTTGTAAAAACCAGGATGTGACACTGGTATCCAGGACAAGTTCTAATCTTGAAGTGCTTTTCTACTCAGAATGGCACCTGGGGAGGGAAATCAACTGGTGCATACCAATTCTTTAAGGAAGGAGCCTCCAGAAGTATTGTATCTGCATCTCACTTGACAACACTTCAGTTTTGTCCATCTGGGTATAACTTTTACCTAAGGTTTGGGCCTACTTCAGGTTTTCTCCACCTTCAGCTGTCCTGTGTCCCCTTCTTTCTTCTGCCCCCTGCAGGGCCTCAATCATGCGTCAGCTTGACTCTGTAGTCAATTACTCACAAGTGAGGAAATGAGCATCTCTAGAAGTTTTTTAACCTCTTTCAGACACTTTTCTTGGGATACTAGAAAACACCTTTTTTTAGATGCCTTTTTCTCTCCACTTGCCATTGGGCAACTCAAGCTTTGATTTCCAAAGTTTTAAATATCTTAAATTAGGGCAAATGAATCTTACCCATCATCTCTTAAATCAAAAAGTTTACTCTTGGGAGAAATTTACTGCTGTAGAGACCAGATGGAAAATAACATGCTCCTATTAAACAGGCTTTTGGGGATCCAGACTCAAAGGACATGACAGGTATTCTGTGATTAATGCCCGTTAATAGGAATCATACTGCTCTAACATCACCAGCCTACCTTGAAGTCAGACATCTGCTTGTGCAAAACTCTTATTTATCAGGTATACCTGGAGTTTGTAGATATTCAGATTTTCATGGTGAAAAAATATATAAAGATTGTCTTCCCCCAACACCTCAACATACCAGTTTGAGAACTATTAGAGCCATTGTGTCTTGAGGTATGGAGGAAAAAAAAAAGGAATGTGGTTCTTTCGTTTGTTTGGGTTTGACTTTTTTTTTTTTCCCCCTTTAGTGCAACATTTGTCTACATTGTGCCTTGCTCAGACATTCTTGTCTGAATGTCTCAAGGTCTGGAGATTTTCAAGACGATCTAGGTCAGCATATGGATTTTAGAGCACTTGGAAAATTTGATGATAAACATAAGGTCATCTTGACATTGAGCGTGAAGGCGCTATGAAAAAGTGAAAGCTCCTGTATTCATTCATGGAATATATATATATATATATATATATATATATATGTCATATTTTGAAAATTCAGTGGGTACTTCTGCACCTGAGGATTTAGATTTGCATTTTCAACTTCATTTAAATTACTCAGGAGTTAATTTTCTCTTCAGAAATCCCTGTGTTCTCTGCAGAAAATGACAGTTTTGGCTTCTCCTTCTTTAAAAGGAGACAAAGTAATTGTAGAAAAGTGCATCAGCTAGTAAAGTTGCTATAAAAAAAGAAAAGATTAGGTGGGAGTGGGTGTTTTGGGATTATCCAGTTTTGGGATTATCCATAAACCATATGGTTTATGTGGAGAGAGGTGATTTTGTTGATCATGGATTCCCATCTAACTGAGCTGGCAGAGTTGAACAGTCAAGTATTGAATGACATGGAGAAAAATATAACTATTTATTTAACCACATCACACCTTCAGAAACTACTGTACCACACATATAGCTCAAAAAAAATGTTTTGAGGTAGGAAAGATGCTTCTGTGGATAGACAAGACAGTGGGGCCAAGACCATAAAAAGAGGTATGTATAGGTGCATAGATTCTTGTGGTTTTCCTTTGGATTTCCATGTTTTACCATGGGGTGCTGCCTTCACATACTACATGCAATGACATTATGTATTCCATACATTTTCTACCAGTTCACCAGGTACACAATTACAACATAACATAATACATAACAAAAGAGAATGATAGAATAATTATAGTAAGATTGTATATTGAGATTTGCATCAGTCTCAATATTTATCATGTTTTAAGTTTCAGACCTCACATAAGTTAATTTACATAGATTGACCATGTAGTTCTAAAGAGTGGGACATTCGACCTGCATGCAAGGTAAGGGCACTGCTGATACCAGGAAAAGAAGTGTGCAGACATGGCTTATGAAAACAACATTTGAATCCAGACTGGTAACATAAAGCAGGCTTCTAGACTTGTATTTATAATTAAATATGGGAGTCATTTCATAGTCAGATGACAAAGTGCTGAAATGTGGAGAGCTGCAAAAAAAAAAAAAAATAATTCTTACATAAGTGGAAATTGGGAAAGGGTTAAGATCATCTGGAGACTCTATATATGTCCAAACTGAAGACAGAAATTCACGTTCACTTAGAGATGTGTTCAGCTTTTGCGCTTGTCACCCTGAAATCTGAGATGTTTCTGATTGAGAATATTTTGTCACCAATTTTATGAAGTCTTGCAGAAAGTTACATTGCCCATTATATAACAAAAGCAGTTTATCAGCTAAGTGTGGTTAGAAATTCTGTAAGCAAAACTGACAAAGGCCCAATTCTCTTTCAGCTTTACAGAGAGACTCCTTTGACTTAATAGATTTGTTCCCATGTAATTGAGGGCAGGACTGGGGCAGAAGGGCATACTGGGAAATTCATTCTCCTGCCTTCATAAATAAGGAGTTAGTTCTGACATAATGTGATTCTCTTATAATAGATGATTGTCACATATGTTGCAAAACCCACTATTGTGCCCTCCTCTATATAAGGCTAGAATTGAGCCCAGTGTTTCTATTTTAAGCACTGAAATACAGAGTCTAATTAGTGATGTACTTATGTATTATTCCTACACCAAAGAAATAACTCTTACAGAAGGCTTGCACTTGTGTAACATATGTTTATTTAGCCTTTCGTAGATGTATTATCTAACTATTGCTTTTATGGTTCAGGCCATGGATTATTAATTGAAACTGTAAAATAAGCAATCATCTTTGGTTGCCATAGCAAAGCTACCCAAAATACAGTTGCTGAGGAAACCATACTGAGAATATACACAATATATAACCTAATAATGTTGATATACAGCTTTAAGACTACTAGAATATAAAATATACTTGTGGTCTTGTTGGGAGATAAAATATTGAATCTGATACATGCTTACTCATTTCTTTTTTTAAAACCTTCCTGTTGCATGTGAAGATATAGCTTACTTAGCTATCAGATATATTATCTGTATGATAATGTTCAGACTACATAGCATTTAAAAAAAATCCTGCTTCATTACAGGAAGAAACAGACTTTGGAAAAAAAATCATAAATGGATGAAAATTTAACAAACATCACAAAGACTAATTCTGCTTTTCTAATCCCAATAAAGAGCCACAACAATGAGAAAAACTGTAATTAAACTATAATTTTTCCCTGCAGCATTGTGGTACTTTCTAATCATAGGAAAAGGCTAGAATGACCCACCACTTCCAAGATGGGTTCCATAAACATATCTTGTATTTTTTCCAACAGTATATATAACCCTGTTTGATATGCTTCCAGTATGGAGGATTTCAGAACATCCTCTTGCAGCCTCTTCAAGGGCTTTTCTCCTCCACTGTTAGTAAGACTTTCCCAGTGTCTACCATGAATATTTATCGCTGCAGCTTATGCCATTTACTTCTTGTTGTGTGCATCATGAACAGAGAAAAGAGTATTTCATTCCTTTCTGCAGCATCCCTCAATACACGTGAAGACTGTTACCATGTTTCCAAATTAGTTGTATCGTATTTGATTAAATAACCACAGTTTTCCATTTTTCTTGATACCTCATGTTTTATGCTTAGATTGCTATAGCTTTCTTTAAATTTTGTGCCCAGAAATGGGTCCCATATTCCAGCTGAAACCTAACCCATGCTAGACAGAGCAAGGGGACTGTTTCACTTGCCTTCACGTATTCCTAATTATAAATCCTATCATGGCTGGTTGCCTTTTTCTTAGGAGCAGGACATTATTCACTCATGTTCAGTTTGTGATCCACTGTAATCCTTAAGATCAATTTCGGAAGAACTGCTACATAAATCAGCTGTTGTACATCCTGCATTGGTGAAGTCAATTACTGCTAAGAATAGAAACCTGTGTTTATTTGTGGTGAATTGTTTCCTGTTCTTCAGTAGATCATTTCTTGTTTGTTAATATTTGAACTCTAATGATGCTTAGCCAAGATATTTGCAGCCTCTTTTAGTTTTGTCTTTCACAAATATAATAATGATGATAATGCAATAAAAAGAGCATAAGAAGCCTTTCTATTTAATCTTCAGAGTCTTAATGAAAATGTTGGTTAGTACCATGACATACTACGGTGGACCTTCAATGCATCTGTCTATTTTTGACAGCCACCTACTGTCAGCTTCTAGCCTCTGGTTGTCCAACTAGTTTTGCATCATGCAGTAGGAGATCAAGCAAGACCATATTTCCCTAACTTGTATAGAAGTCTGTCCTGCTAGATGGCTTTCCCATGATGTTCAGCAGGCTGAGATTTCCCATTACCTAAAAGTCCCATACTTATGGCTACCTCCTGCAGATAAAAGGCTCCCTAAGTGTAATCTTTCTTGTCTGTAATCAACTGCTCCCCATGACTGTACCACCTTTATATTTTCTTAACCTTAAATAAACCTTCCTTCAATTGGCTCAACTTTCTCCATATCTGGGTCTCCAAGCTGGTACCTTGGTGCTGAGCATACAGGGTGACACCTCTTTATTTGCCTGCTCTTAGTGAAAAAACTACATCCTTTAATATTGACAAGTGAGTCATGTGAGATCTTCCACAAAATATATGCTATGACTATTTAGTCACGTCCTTAATCGTGTAGTAAGATTTCCAGCTCTTCTTCTTTAGCTTCACAATTCTGGCAAACACATGCAGACATTTAGGGTATTTAGCAAATCGACTCACCATCCTCTCTCTCTGTGCTATACCCTGTTATGGATAGGATTAGCTTTTTCATCTGCATTTAGACCTTTCCCAAGGCTCTTGCATTTTGTCACAACCTCTTCACAGCAGATTAGCATGTGACATGAGGAAGGTGCTGCCTTTCCCTGGCATCACAGGGAAAATGACTGTGGAAGGGGTCTTGTCCCTCCTGACAATGCTCCCACCTAACCCCAACCCTTCAGATTTTCCCCAGGACCTTGCAAATATTCCCATTCAAAATTGTGCCAGGGATAGGCAGAAATGGGGCCGGACTGGGGATGTGATTGGGGTAGCCCAGTGATCCATGGAGCTGTAGCCATAAGGCAGGCCTGAGGCCCCATCAGGAAGCCCAGGAGACAGGATGGAGACCACCAGGGCACAAGGCTGGACACAGGTAGAGCTGCAAGGTGCCTCCAGCAAGCATGAAAGGAGATCAGTGCAGGTCACACTTTGGGAGGAAAGCCCCAGAGAAGGCTTTTCATGGCCCTTTTTCACAACTTGGCTGTTTTCTGTGAAGTCAGATCCCAGGTTACATGGCTGCAGCAGATCAGGCCAGACCTTGTGCATGGGCAGTTAAACCCTGGAGAAGGACTACTGTCACAGCCCCCATGTCCAAATTTGCAAGACAAAGTACTCTGTGAAGTCAACTTTATTTTATGAGCTCGTTAGGAGAGAAGACAAACAAACACAACAAACAAAAGCTCAGTCTCTTTTGTCTGGCCTAGTCTAGCACATGAATTCAGTAATTCTTCACTTAATTAAGGAAGTTTGTAACCCACATGTTCTCTAATTCATAACTCACGACTTACAACTTCTAACTTCAACCACAGAACCATAAAATCACAGAATAGCAGGTTGGAGGGGGCCTCAAGGTTCATCTGGTCCTACCTTTCTTTGCAAAATCACCATACAGGGTTTGCATGGCAAGGTTTTGTTAGCAGAGGAGACTAGAGGGGTGGCTGCTGTGAGAAGCTGTTAGAAGCTTCCCCCATGTCTGATAGAGCCAGTGCCATCTGGCTCCAAGACGGACCCACTGCTGGCCAAGGCCGAGCCGATCAGTGACAATGGTAGCACCTCTGGGAAAATATATTTAAGAAGGGGGACCCTCCCCTCCCCCCAACAGGACTTCAAGCCAGAGAGAGGAGTGAGAAGATGTGAGAAGAACAACTTTGCAGACACCAAGGTTAGCAGAGAAGGAAGGGCAGAGGTGCTCCAGGTGCCAGACAAGAGATTCCCCTGCAGCCTGTGGAGAAGACCATGGTGAGTCAGGCTGCTGCCCTGCCATCCATGGAGGTCCATGGTGGAGCAGGTATTCACCTGCAGCCCATGAAGGACCCTATGCTGGAGCAAGTGGATGCCTGAAGGAGGTTGTGACTCTGTGGGAAGTCCATGCTAGAGCAGGCTCCTGGCAGGACTTGTGGCCCTGTGGAGAGAGGAGTCCATGCCTGAGCAGGTTTGCTGGCAGAACTTGAGACCCCCATGGGGGAATCCATGCTAGAGCAGTCTGGTCATGAAGGTCCAGCCAGGGTCAACCCACCACAAAAACTGTCTAGACAAGATGGTCCAGCACCCTGTCTAGCTGAACCTTAAAAGTGTCCAATGTTGGGGGCTTTCCTCAGGATATTGGGAATGGTCAACATGGTTTCACCAAGGACAAATCATGCCTGACTATTCTGATAGTCTTCTATGATGGCATGACTAGTTAAGTGGAAGAAGTGGTCTCCTTTGACTTCAGCAAGGCTTTTAACACCTTCTCTCATAACATACTTGTAAACAACCTTAGGAAGTGTGCGTTGAATCACTGAACAGTGAGGTAGCTTGAGAACTGGCTGAGTGGCCAGAAGATACCGATAAGCAGTGCAGACTCCAGTTGGAGACCTGTATCTAGTGGTGTGCCCCAAGGGTCAGTGCTTGGTCTGGTCTTATTCAACATATTCATCAATGACCTGGGTGAGGGGACAGAGTGTGCCCTCAGCAAGTTTGCTCACAAAACTGGGAGGAGTGGCCAACACACCAGAAGGCTGCGCTGCCATTCAGTGAGACATGGACAGGCTGCCACAGGGCAAGTGTGGGGTCCTGCACCTGGGGAGAAATAACCCCAGGCACCAATACAGGTTAGGGGTTGACCTGCTAAGAAGCAGCTCCACAGAGAAGGACCTGGAGTCCTGGTGGATAACAGGCTCTCCTGAGCCAGCAGTGTGCCTTTGTGGCCAAGAAGTCCAGTGGTATCCTGGGGTACATTAAGAAGAGTGTGGCCCACAAGTCAATGGAGGTTGTCCTCCCACTCTGCTCTGCTGTAGTGAGGCCACATCTATAGTAGTGTTTCCAGTTCTGGGCTCCTCAGTTCAAGAAACACAGGGAACTACTGGAGAGAGTCCAGCAGAGGGCTACATGGATGATAAGGGGACCAGAGCATCTTTCTTATGAGGAAAGGCTGAGACAGCTGGGTTTGTTTTGTCTGGAGAAGACTGAGAGGGGATCTGATCAGTACTTATATATCTATAAAGGGTGGCTGTCTAGAGGACAGGACAGACCCAGTTCTCTCAGCCTTTCCTCCTATGGCAGGCTTTCTAGTCCTTTGATCATCTTGTGGCCTTTCTTTGGACCCTCTCCAGCCTGTCCACACCTTTTTTGTTTTGTGGAGACCAGAACTGATCACAGTATTCCAGGTGTGGCCTGACAAGTGCTGAGTAGAGTGGGATGATGACTTATTTATCTCTCCTGGTGATGTTCTTGTTGATGTAACCCAGGATCCTGTTGACTCACCTTGCCACAGCAGCACACTCTTCACTTGTATTGAGCTTGTTGTATGCCAGAACCCCTAGGTCCCTTTCCATGGAGCTGCTGTCCAGCCAGGTGGATCCCAGCCTGTGCTGCACTCCAGGATTATGTTTTCCCAGGTACAAGACCTTATACTTGTCCTTGTTGAATTTCATAAGGTTCTTGTTAGCCCACTCTTCCAGCCTATCCAGGTCTTCCTGCAGGGTGGCTTTCCCTTCCAAAGCGTCCACTTCCCTGCTCAAGTTGGTATTGTCAGCAAACTTAATCAGGGTGCACTTGATCCTATCATCCAGATCCCTTATGAAGATGTTAAACGGCTTGAGGCCCAAAGGTGGGCAAGTCCAAAGGCCCAAACTTGTTCACCTATGAGGAAAAAAGTTACCTAGTCAATACTGAGAGTAATCATCCTTCATCCATCACGGTGTGGGCATCCTCTGTATCACACTGGGAAGCATGAAAGGATCAGAAGTCCAGCTGGTGTTGGATCTGCTTCAAAACCTTTTTTGGGTAAGCTGATGTATTTATACCTTCCAGCTGGGAAGTTTGGTCTATCCTATGTGTGAGTGTGCAGATTCTGAAGAAACTCAGTATGCAAGGCTTATGGCTGCATAAGACAGCAAGCTGTAGGTGTATGTGGCTGCAGGATGACTGTTAGCCCTTCCTGGACACTGTCCCCTGCCTATGTGTTGCCCTTGCTCTGACCTAAAGGCACTGCTCATAGCATACATCAGGCCTTACCATGGGATGTGCATTAACCAAAATCTGTGGAGGAGTTGAATGAAAGTTGCAACTATGGAGGAAGATGTTAGAAGCCGGTCAGGTCAATGGCAGCCTGTAGGTGAGGTCAGGGATAACCTGTTGGTTCTCCTGAGCTTTGGCAGGTTATTTATGGCAGTATCCTTAGTGGTCTTGTGGGGGCAAATAAGGGACACAAAATCCTTCAACGTCTTTTAGTTACTCCTGGAAGGTGAGACAGTTCTTGGTCTCCAGGTGGTGCCAGAGTGGTGTACAGGTTTATATTGTGGCATGTGCATGCTTTAAAACAAGAAGTTACTTCACACAGAAAACCAGTCATCCACAGACTCATCGGTAATTTTATCCAGAAATTTCAATAAGTGTTTTTAAGAGGCTGAGCTTAGGAGGCTGTACAGATTTATTGCCTTAATGGTCCCTAAGCAAAGCCTGAGTAGACTGGAATGGTTCTGAATTGTGTCAATGAGTGATGGATTAAAGATTCCCCAGGTGCTGTGTACAAAGAGACACAGCTGACCCAAATGGTTCCTTGAAAGCTATTCTAGTTTATTGTGTCAGTGATCCACAGATAATAGGTCTCAGGGGGACTTTTGAACCAGGTTTTTCAATTCATGAAGCAGTAAGGATGCTCTGACTTGCCAAGTCTAGGCAAACTTTGGCACATCTCGAAGCATATTTGAAGGGCTTGAAGCAATGTCTCACAGACTTTTATTGAACTTATAACAGATTTAAAGGAGGAACAGTCAGGAAATGCAGTGATTCTGAACTGGGGAAAGGCATGAGTGGGAGGGAAGTCATGCAATGCTCAGCCAAAATCTTAACTGTAGAAGCAATTTTCAGGCAGAGAGGTAAAGGAAAAGATTTCATGTATTTTCAAGCCTTGCAATAGCTGCACAATGTTGTGTCAAAGTTTCTGACTCGCTGCAGACTCACAGTAGAATATATTTACATTCTTCTGCTAGAGTGAAAAGTAATCACACAGTAATTTAACAAGCAAACTTAAAGACATTAATAGTTCTAATTATCGAGTGATAGGTAGCATATTGATAGCTTTGTTTCATGTAATTAAAAAACACCAGAAGGAAAATTTCAAAATTAATTGCTACAGTTTCATGCAATAATGTGATATGGAAGTAAGAAACTTAGCTTTGGAAACTAAATAAAATCTGTCAGGAAGGGAACTCTAGTACTGAAAAAGGCTTATCTCAGATAAAACATTCCTGCTTATTCAATCCAGTTAGCATGACCTCATGAAAACTGATCTATCACACAGTCATGTCTTGTTTCATGTTTGCATGCTCCCATATAGAATTCCTACATTTAAAACAGTTATGAAATAAAAAGTAAGAAGTGTATATATTACTTAGAATATTCTCACTGCTTTTTAAAGATAACTCTATGAGTAAATCATGGAATTTGAAAGACTTTTTCCTTTAAAAAAACGCAATTTAAATGTAAACTCCAGTGGATCACTAAATGTTTTTGCCAAATTCATTATTTTCAGAAACATAAATTGCAATTTAGAGATCTAGCTACATTTTATCAACTTGTGGATGAATGATGAATTAATACTGTTTATGAATTACCATTATTCATGAATTCTTGTTATTCGTGTCTGGATCCTTGTTTATTCAACTGAAACAAGGTTACTTGGAAATGTGGACTGAGCTCACTAGCTTTAGTTTGCATGGAGCGTTTTCCCAAATAAATTCCTTATTTTTAAAGCATGCTTGTTTGTGGTGAATTATTATGAATCCCAACATGCTATCTGTGCAATATGAGCTAGGGAGCCTGCTGTGGCAGGGGGGTTGGACCCGATGATCTCTCGACGTCCCTTCCAACCCCTACGATTCTGTGATTCTGTGATTCTATGCTGCTCAGGCTTTACTTACACATCATTAGGCTCCCCTTTGCATGTTTTAACAAGAACTGCAATGACTTTTGTGCCCTTAAATAACAAATGACAGTTGAGCAGCACACCCTTTCCTAGTGATACACACCGAGTATCAGAACATTGAATCGCTGTCTTCTGTCAAGTCGATGATATGAATGACAAGCGTCACTCTTCCTCTGCATCCAAACTGGTACATGATACTCGTGTCTAGTCACACGAGGCATTTAGTTAACAGGTGGTCTGCAATAATTGAAATAGACATGTGGGAAAGGTTGCATTGAAATGCATGTTGCGTGCCTCTTTTTCTCATCTTCTCCCATTGCACGAGCCGTTTCTGTTCTATTAAATTCTGTATTAAATGAACATTGTGTCCTATAAGAATTGGAGCAAGAGGAAATTATTTTCACTTATCACATTACAGAAATGCAAAGCTTCAAACAATAATGTCAAATTATTTTTCATGATAAGTTTCTTCATGTGAGGCTGCACTTACTGTTTTGAATTCATAGTTATAAAGTTGTGCCTCCATTACATTACGAATTGCAGGTGGCCTAATTAAAACCAAGACTTATTAAGAGTCGAGTGGGAAGATCAAATCATAATGAAGGAAATATTATGAATAATATATAGTCATTTATATGCAGCAGAAGCTAAAATAGGTAGGCAAATGTTGAATTAGTTATTTCAAATTTATAGAGAGAACATTCCTCATTCTCCCATTTGAACCTGCAGAGGACCCAGCCTGTCAGACACCATTCATGCCTACTGTAGTGTCTCTACCTCTTTGTTTCCTGTGTATTCCTGCTACACTTCAGTTTCTTTATTTAGTTATTTAAAGGAACATATAGGCTTTAAGCAGTTCACACTCACACTCGTCCAAAACACTTAAATGCTACTGGAGCCTGTGGACCTGTCCCAGGAAGGATGCTAAAAGATGAGATAGTTTGGCAAAAATAGAGTGCTTAAGAAGAGTGACCTTAGGCAAAGCACAAAGCTGGCATATGCCACATGCACCTGTCAGTTATGATGGTGACGGACATAAGCTGAGAAAGGAATACAGTTCAAAATGGAAACAAAAATAAATGCTTCAGTGATGAAAACCCCAAAACTGTGCAGAAGTTGTTTGTTTGTTGGATTGCCACACAGCCTGCACATGTGTTGGAAATGCATCTGACTCGTGGCGTTGTGAAAAGGATGGGAAACAAAAGAGAAGCATCCTTGTTATATGGCATCCTGCATCCTGTATCATCAGTGTTTCAGTGTGATGGCAGTTGTGTTAGAGCCTGTAGCAGTGACAGGAAATACAAATATAAAATGTCCTTGATAAACCTCTCTTTTCCTTTCCTTATTAAAAAAAGAGAGAGAGAGAGAAAAAAAGAGGTAAATGGTTTTAAATACACAGAATAAGCAGACGGAACCATATCAAGAAAATTATCATCAGTTGCTGTTCAGTGCAGAGTTTTAATGCTGCAATATGTTTTGCAATGAGCTGTTTTCCACAGTTTTCCTCTCTTCAAGGTTTGCTGGATACAATCCTGCAAGGACACATTCAGGTAACAACTCATGTAACTGATCCTCATGTAACTATAACGGTGACAACATCTGTAAGCACAGGCATATATGGCTTCAGGATAAGTCAAGCTTATACGTGACTTAGAAAACACTATGTGCCACCAAAAAAATACCCCAAAACCAAAAAAAACCAGCTTTTCTTATTTTTTTATTTGATTGCCCAAAATATGCAGGTGTTAGCTTCTCAAATCAAATGAGAATTTACACTGCCAGACATTATACATCCCATTTGTACTACACAGAATCTGAAGAGATTTGGTGTAGGGGGGCACAGAGAAAAGTAATTTTAAGCCTGTTGGGAATTTCTTGTTCCCATACCTTATTCACAGCCATATCTTTCTTTGAAGGGCTTTTCCTCAGGACCAAAACGATTGGAAACAATGCATATACGAGGGTTTAAAAGAACATCATAAAGATGAAAAACATAGTTAAAACACTTCCCCTGTGTGGCAACCAAAGTCATGTGGTGCCTAGTGATATCTTCTGACAATAGAAGTTTTGCAAATTAAATTTACTTTTATATATACTTCCTATTTCTTGCAGCTCCAAGAGTGAAGCAAGCATGGTTCCTTCAGATAGTTCAGTGTTCATATGCCCTACTGCAATGGTCTCTAAGCCAGCTGGTGTTTTTAGGCACAGCCCAGAGCAAGACGAGCAGCACAGGGTGAAGCATCGCAAAAGCAGCCTTTGGAGGCATGATGCATCAAGGACACTCCTCTACCCATGTGCTGGGGGAAAGAGAAAACAAAAGGCAGGAAGGAAATTTCCAGCATGTCTTCAAAAATAATAACTCACTGCTTTGCTCCCAATGGCCAGGTATTCTGACTGCAGAGGAAGTGGGTAAAGACAGAGCACTTTTGGATGGAATTCACTTTTTCCATGAGTTTCATTTCACCTCTCCCAGCTTGTTTACTAGCCCAGGCCTGCTTTTGGGATCCCAGGGGACTTGCTCTCATTTTTGCCGATGAAATGAAAGGAACAAGCTACCTCTCCACATGGCGAGTGTTTGAGGTGTGATAAAACTGGCTTTTTCAGCCTCAACTCCCATTTCTAAACCCGATGTAGGAAACATAAAAATGACTTAAAGGGCAGTAAGTAAACTCTGAAACTTTCGCTGTGATCTCTCCTGATTTCTTTAAGGTCCTACTAGCCCCCAAAAGAGTGGAGATCTTTAACTCTGATGGGAGGAGTAAGTTGTAACAGTTAGAAAACAAGTGCTAATTAGAGTATATGTGTAACTCTGCTGGATGTCTTTGAGACATTAAAATCCCATGGGATCAGCAGGTTGGATCCCTTTCATTTAGACCCCGCTTTATGAATTCTGTGAGAGTTTGCAGGACCATTAAGGCCAGTTCCAATTTTGCACTTTTGTGACATCTGTCAAGTCACCATAGAAAAGACTTTCACAAGAGTTGTGGAAGAGGTCTCATACTGCAGTATGAATTACACACATTTCTGCAGTAAGAAAGCTTGGCAGCTGCTAACCAGCTTCCAGAGAGGGCTGTCTCCCCAGAAAGGAAATAGAGGGCTTCCAGAGAGGGCTATTTCCCCCTATTTTGTTGACTTGAAGGCTCAGGATACAACTGTGCAGCAGAAAAGGACGCTTTGTGGGGCCATCTGCGCTAGCCTGGAAAGCAGAAGTATGTAGCTATGCTACCCTGGTTCTTCTCCAGAGCAGACATATCCTGTCATTAATGAGCATTAAGTGTACAGTATTGAGCCCTTGCACAGTGCTGTGAAAATTAATGTTTAATCATGTCTCCTGTGTGTCAGCTAGCTTGTCTGTCTCCTCATGGCATATAGAGCTCTGTCTTATAGATATGTCCAAAGAATTTAAGGACTAGCCTGAGGGAGACTGGGCAGGGTGAAGACCCAGCTCCCTACTGGCTTTACTAATATTTGGAGACAGCAATTAATCATTTCAGTGTCAATAAAAATACAGCGTGTTCCTATTTGTAATCTTGCTTTCTCATTTCAGAAGGAAGAAAAGTACTTTCTTAGAGAAGGCATGATGAGTTAGCTAAGGGGTGCAGATAGCTTCTTGGCTCAAATGTGGAGGAGGAAGCACTATGATGACAGTTACATATTTTAACAGATTTCCAAGGAAGCCTTAGTGGTAAGATTATTATTTACTCACCCTAGCATAAAAGACGGTTACATTCTTTTTAAAGTAACTTTCAAAATTGTCCTTTCAACGTGGTTTGGTTGCATGGTTGAGTTCTTCTTAAGAAAATGATTCCACTAATCTGACATAATACATGTATAACAGGTATAGAAAATAATTTTAAAAATAATATTAATCCCTGGTATAGAGAGAAGATTTTATGCCAGGAATCAAATGGAGAAAACTGCTGCCTCTTTCATCTTTAATAACCGAAGTGTGGCCCCTGGAGACTGAAGGTCACTGCATGCAATGTTTCATAATATGATATGCACTCCCAGCATATAATGCTCCAGTGTGATCTCAGGGACAGATGGCAGGAGTCACAGGTACAAATATACAAACTTACAACTTCATGCTGTTTAGATCACGATGAAATGCTATGTGATGACACCTGTAGTCTCTGAAGTCTTTGCAGATTTTTCCTCTGCATTGAAGAGGAAAAGTCTTATAGCTCAATAGACTGTTAGCCTTCTTTCCTAATTTTGTAGTCATGCTGTCTCTGTTGATCATATCCCCCACCACAAGTACATTTTGAAGCCACTGGCAAATTTCCCAAAATTTTTACTTAAGTCTTGAAGACATTAAGCTCTTAAAAATGTCATAAAAAGCAGTAGCTGAGTAGAGGAAAGACACCAGAGTAAAAGTCCTCACTGGCCAACACCCATTTAAATGTCAGCACTCGCTGATACATGATGTGGCTAGCTAGGAACCCTCTCCACGGGTCTGCCTGGCTATAATGCAGAATAGCTGGGGAAGAAGTGCTAATCTAGGATAGGAAAGGGAGCTGGGAGCTGGAGGACATGAGAAAAAGTGGGGCAGAGGAACCAAAGGGACTGTGAGTACAGTGTCTGGGGACCAAAGACAGCTCAAGGGCACTACTGGGCCAGCAGCATAGTGAGGGTAAAACTAGAGATGATGAACATACATCAAACAGGGCAGCCTATGGAACAGGCATGGAACTAGTTCTACTACATACAGAATTGTTTTTAACAACTATGAATAGGCACAGACTTGCAGCTGCACTATTGAGCATGCTTTAAACAAACCAGTGCTGAGATCAAATTCCTAGATGGAATCAGTGTAACTACCACCACTCATTATAAATGTGGGCTGGGCTGACCTTGTCTGTCTGCCAGGTTCCCACCCAGCAGCTCTCTCACTCCCCGTCCTCTCCAGGCTAGGGGAGAAAATAAGAAGAAAAACTTCTGTGTTGAGATGAGGGCAGGGAGATCACTCCAGTTACCATCCCAGACAAAACCGATTCAACTTGGAGAAGATTAATTTAATTTACAGCAAACTAATAACAGAATAGGATGATAGAAAAGGCAAAAAAACTTCCCACCACCCTCATTCTTCCTAGGCTCAGCTTCACTCCTTCATTCCCAAGTCCTGTCCCTTCCGCCGTGAGCAGCAGAGCTATGTATGGAATGGAAGGCTGTGGTCAGTTCATAACAGCTACTCTCTACTGCTCCTTCCTCCTCAAGCTGTTCCCCTGCTCCAGCCTGGGTTCCCTCCCGTGGGATGCAGGGAGCTTCCCCAACATGGATTTCTGACCCGGATGTCTGCAAGGCTGTTTCTCACTCTTTTCTCTTGCCTTCTCCTCTCTGCCAGGAATTTTTGCCCTTTCTTAAATCTGTTTTCCCCAAGGCACCGCTATCCTGGCTGAGGCACAACCATGCCCTGGGCAGGGTGGGGTGGGTCCTGCTGGAACTGCCTGTGTCCGGCACCAGGCAGCCCCGGCCTCTCCTCACAGAGGAGCCCCCACTGGCAGCACTGTGCCACAGACACCCAGTGCAACAGGGGGCTTGAGTACTTAAATATGCCTAAAAATGAGGCCTTAACAGCACGCTTCAAACCTCCATGGATTCTTTAACAGTTCAAAGAACATCAATATTCACAGAATTGTAGGGGTTGGAAGGGACCTCCAGAGATCATTGAGTCCAACCCCCAAACTACTGCATAGAAATGAAGTAAACACTTTTGCTGGTAACTATAAGACAAAGATACAGGATATTCACAGCTGCTGGACCATGAAGTGATTGAGCACAGACTTTGTGGGTTATTTCAGAGTCCAAAAATTTTGGACAGTTACCTGACACCAGAGACCAGAGTGCCTTCTATGAGCTTTGTCAATTGCCTTGCAGAAGCACTTAAGTGTGTGTTGCTCCAGCATGAAATCAAAGGCCAGCTGTTGATTCTGTTTGCTTCAGTCTCACTCTTTACAAAATGGAGGTGATGATACCTCCTTATTTCCTTAATACTGTAAGGTTCCAGTCCTTAAAACAGGAGAGAGGAAGAGTTTGTCAGTAAAATAGGCATGGTTTTACAGTTAGTAGGTGTCATACCTATGTGATCTCACTCCCTTTTCAAACTGTGATTTAGATGTCAATCTCAGATTGACTCTCCTAAGTGAAAGACCTCATTCAGCTACTGAAACACATTTATCTATGGCCACTTAAGATCCCTTTCATTCCCAAGACATCTGCGGGGGGCTTTTTCCTCACACAGCCCTCATGTGTTCGTTGATGTGAGATGCCACCTTGCAACCCATCTCTAATGGTGGCCAGGTCTGGCATTCAGGGAACTGAATCAGGCCTGAGGCATCTGATGTCTTCTTTGCTACAAAAAGGGAAGAGGACACCACGTCACTCTACAGCCAACATACTGCTGTGGATGCTTCATGCACATTGCAGATTAGAAAATGGTTTGACAATGAGAGTTTGAATCTTGATGCAAAGTGGTGTTTAAATCGTAAAGGAAAACAAGTTCTGGGGCATATCCTACTTTTTGTATTTCACTGGCTGTACAAGGTGCTTTGTCCATCCCACATGTAAAGCAAGAAGATGCAATGACCTCTGTGGTGGATTTAAGAGATGAGAAAGATTACACTGAAGAAAGGAGGGCAAACGCTGCTGCACGTGGTGAAAATATCCCTGTCCTAGTTGATGCAAGACAAACTGGTCATGCTGAGGGAGGGAGGAAGGATTCAGGGCCACCATGGAGATGCAGAGGCTCTCCTGCCTTTGGTCCTGCCACTGCTCAGGCATCCATTTTGCTTTATTTAATGATCTGACTAATAAACTTGGTTTCCATTTTTATTCTGGTTTTACAGTAAATTACCAACAAGAATGGCTTGCTCATCCTTGAATCTGCCTATGCTTCTGCTGCAAAGCCTGGGTAAGCATTCAATTATTTTTCATCTTTGAATGAAAGTCTTTGAAAACAAAAATTCAACATGAATGTCAAAAAGCTCCACAGTGTGTGAGGTTTGCTGTTTATGCACCGTTTTTGGTAGAAGACAACCACATACATTTTACATTCCTTTTCAAAGATAAGTATGTTACAGGCCTCACATCACTGAAGAAGTTATTTGGTTCTTGAACTGACTTATAAATAACAATTTCATTCAAGGGAGGAAAGAAAGGAAGACTCTACAGAACTTTCTTTAAGGCACATGGTGGTTGTTTGTTAAAGTGAAAAGTGATGAAATTATTGCATTTCTGTTATATGAAATAATTGCATTTCTTATCAGAAAGCAGTTACTACTTGCATCAGACCTGACACTGCAGAAAGCTAAATCCTTTACTAGCCAAATGGAATTGGTGACAGCAAACATAAAAGCATTGTCAAGGGATTTCAAACACTGTTCACATCACATAAACCACAAATATTAGTGAAAGCAAAGCCTAAGAAAAATTACGAAGTTGCAAAATACACAAAGCAAACTTATCTCGCTGCTGTGAACCTACCCAGTGTACTATACATTGAACTAGAAATTCTGTAGAAAACATGGTAAGCAAGCATGTAGAAAGGCTGGACATTCTGTGAAGGTTCTCACTCTAACCAGCAAACAAATGAAATTGCTCTGCCAGGTACTAATGTTCTGGATGTGGACAGAAACTGTCTGAAATACCTTGCATGTGCAATACTGTGCATTGCTAATGTTTCTTCTACATCAGGAAACCAGCCTCAGGCTATTGATTTAATGTTGGATATTGGATCAGAATTTTCTGTACTACTTCTGGATTGCACCAGCTAGTTCAAGAGTTATTGGCCACTCAACATGTTCAGCTCCTCCTATGAGGGTACCAAAGCCAGTACAGCACCCATACACACCCACCCACCCATACACACACTTTGCTTTGCAAAAGGGTTTCTCTGCTAAAATAAAAGCCAAAGAAGTATCAAATTTGAATGACAAACACCATGAGATGCTGTTCTCCATTAAAATAGTGAGTTTTTGCTGTGAGAGGTTGCAGCAGCCCAGTAGAGCACCAGTGGAGAAGTATTTTCTGATGAGATCTTTTAGTGCTTGATGACAACTTTCATCCAAAACAGATAAAGGACTAGGACTACTAGTCTAGTTTTGTGGATATAAACCTAGTGTGACTGAGAATCACACATATGAAATAAATCTTTCTAGAGCGCTGTGGAACAAATGTTTTCATTTCACTTCTAAGCTATAGCATGTGAACCATTGTGGTATTAGGGCAGTATACATCTGACAGCATTTGTTGCACCAAACTTCTTGGTTTTATACCTGCTGGAGAGATTTGCACACCATGTACTTAAAAATGTCAGTAATTGTTTAGTTTGAATCCAGTATCTTGGTGGTGTATAAGATTTTAAAAACCTTACTGTAACACATAAATGGACTGTGTGATAAACTATTCTGCATTACTCCTTTGTAACTTTGTTAAATGTCCTGCCAGAGAGCACTTGTCTTTTTTTTTTTTTTGTGAAACATTAACTTCTTTTGATTGCACTGAAACCTTACTGGTCAATGTCTTGCTGTTATAAAAAATGCCACTAAAAGTCAAGCACTATTTTTTTTGTCTTCGCTCCTTTAATCACAGGATGCAAAGCTGATTGAAAATTATGCATCAACTGCTTAACTCCACCTTTAACTAACTAACTTTACAAATCACCAATTTGTAAAAATTCAGGCTAGTCCTGCATCGCTGTTGTGGAAACTCTGTTAAAAGGGTGAAGCTCAGTCAACAGCAAGTCTAGTACTATTTGTATTGGTGGCACCCACGGTCGAGACAAATTGCTTCTCTGGTTATGGACTTCGTGTTCAGTGGTGGCAGAACCATTGAAATTAGAGGAAATAGAAAATGTAAAAGTTCCTATGCTCACAAATCAAAGGCATGGAAGGAACTTTTACATTTGTTATTTGTATGTATAAACCAGTACAATTTAGATTTGTTTGACATACTCATTTAGGAGTAACTATAGAAATGCCCATCAACCCGTTGGCTAAAAGTTCTCAAATGGCTTGTTGATCTTTAGTACAGTCCTTCATATGAAGGAACAAGTTTCCCTTACAAGATGGATGTGTGATATCAGATGTTCTTTATCTCACTGTCTTAGAAATGCTACAGTCGAAGTGTGCAGTTGTACTGTTGGTCTGCACTGGATATTGAAGTTAAAGATGGTCTAAAATTTTTCTGCATGAAGGTCGCATTGTGGGACGGTAGTCATGTGTTGCAATGTCATTCCAATTTGTCCTTTTCCCTAATTCATTGTATGAAGAACTTGTGAGTGATACCACAGTGCCATTTGACCTTGCAGATCATCTCTCTGATAGATTGCTCCAGGAAGTAATCAGACCACTCACTTTTGGCAACCATAAGTGAATTTTCCTTTAGGTGTCCTGTGGAGCTGAAAGACACAGCATCTGACACCAAATTGTAATATATATCACAGAATCACAGAATCACAGAATCACAGAATTGTAGGGGTTGGAAGGGACCTCGAGAGATCATCGGGTCCAACCCCCCTGCCAAAGCAGCTCCCTAGCTCATATTGCTCAGATAGGCGTCCAGGCGGGTCTTGAATATCTCCAGAGAAGGAGACTCCACCACCTCCCTGGGCAGCCTATTCCAGTGCTCAGTCACCCTCACTGTGAAAAAGTTCTTCCGCATGTTGGTGCGGAACTTCCTATGCTCCAACTTGCAGCCATTGCCCCTTGTCCTATCCCCACAGACCACT
Source organism: Porphyrio hochstetteri (assembly GCA_020800305.1). Classification (NCBI taxonomy): domain Eukaryota; kingdom Metazoa; phylum Chordata; class Aves; order Gruiformes; family Rallidae; genus Porphyrio; species Porphyrio hochstetteri. Next base: position 40,489,309 of record CM036905.1, read on the forward strand.
GAAAAGGGGCTGGCTGATTCCCCCTGCATCCCCTGCTTCAGATAATTATAAACTTTGATTAGGTCCCCCCTTAGTCTTCTCTTCTCAAGGCTGAACAGTCCCAGCTTACTCAGCCTTTCCTCATAGGGGAGATGCTCTAGGCCCTTAATCATCTTCGTAGCCCTTCTTTGGACTCTTTCCAGGAGATCCCTGTCCTTTTTATACCAAGGAGCCCAGAACTGGACACAATACTCCAGGTGGGGCCTGACCAGGGCAGAGTAGAGAGGGAGGATCACCTCCTTTGACCTGCTGGCTACACTCCTCCTGATGCATCCCAGGATCCCATTGGCTCTCTTGGCCACCGAGGCACACTGCTGGCTCATGGCCAGCCTGTCATCTACCAGGACCCCCAGGTCCTTCTCCACTGAGCTCTTCTCCAGCAGGTCATCCCCCAGCCTGTACTGATACAAACAGTTGTTCCTTCCCAGGTGCAAGACTTTACACTTGCTTTTGTTGAACTTCATCTGGTTTCTCACTGCCCAGCTCTCCAGCCTGTCCAGGTCTCTCTGGATGGCAGCGCAGTGCTCCTGCGTGTCAGCCACTCCTCCCAGCTTTGTATCATCGGCGTACTTGCTGAGGGTGGATGTTATTCCCTCATCAAGATCGTCAATGAAGATATTAAACAGGACTGGACCCAACACTGAGCCCTGGGGAACACCGCTGGTAACAGGCCTCCAGTCAGATTCTACTCCACGAATCACAACCCTCTGGGTTCGGTCCAACAGCCAATTCTCAACCCACCTCAAATCCTCAGGATTTGAAATTTTGCTCAGAGAAAAATATTGTAGAAGATGGTCAGTATGATGTTTTTTAAGATGATGAAGGAATTGAACGCTTCAGCATATGTTTGGAGGAGGTTATACTGAAACCTTGGAGAAGGCTTACTGAAGCCAAGGAGAGCCTTGAAAACCTTTGTTGCTGATTTGCTCTCTTCTAAGAGAGGTAATTCAAAAGGAAGGATGGAAACTTCAATGCTCTGAATTCTGGATTATGCCAGTTTTTTCATCTGGCATCGTTGTCAGCTGCACAACTTCTTCTGGGAGTAGGGATCAAGACCTACCGTGTCTTAAAGTGAGCACCCTGATCCGAAGGTCATAGTGCTGGAATCTTCCTCATTTGCTCCGCTTTTGATCCTGTGACTCTTGCTGCCTTGGTTTGATACTGGCTGTGCTTTGGCAGGAGGGGTGAATAGCACCTTTAACCTATTGTTGTGTTTGTCTTTCGGGAAGTTTGAAACCTGTCAGCTGGAAGAGAGCCCAAAATGTATTTTCCATTTTCTAGGCGAGTGCCCTAACCACAGTGCTATTCTGATGAATGCAGAGCAGCACCAGTGCCATTACCTCTCCAGTCCTGGTTTCAAAAGCAGATGTGACCAATCAAACACCCACTACTACAAGAGGACTCAGGCTCCTTAGAGGGGTGGGCGAATAAAGTAAGCTGCTTCCTGAAGCTTTGTTTTGGCAGTGACTTTTTGGCAGTACCTGGGCATGGGATCTTACTTTGTAAGTGGCGTTTGAGGTGTCAGACTCCTATAGTTTCCATTCCACTTTGCTCAGTACAGGAGTCCTAAGGTTTGAAGGTACATAAGAGTCATGGAATATATTAGAAATGAAAGTTTTTAATTATGCTGGACATTCCCTAGCCTATTGCCATCAGTGGTAGAGAAGTGACAGCGGTATGCTTGGGGATGCCAAATGTAATTAAAAATGTTGGTTTCCAGTAGAATCTGTGATTTTTCTGACACCTGCAATGTCACAGTCTTTAAATGGATCTCATCCCACTTGAAGGCTGACAACCTACCTGAGCCTTGGGAGAAGAGAATCAACTGAGATGAAATGAGAACTGTGCCAAATCTTTGCTCTTTGAAATTTGCACTGTACTTTCTCTGAAGTCTGAAAATGTTCCATTCACACATTCTACAACTGGCAGTAAGCTGGGACTATGTGTTTTGCTGTGGCACACAGGCAGTGCTGGCTGGCCATGGCATAAGCAAGAAAAAAACTGAAGCAGTCCTTGTTCTCCAAGTGGAAATGCAAACGGAAACCATTATGCATATTCACCTCCGATTATCCATTGATAGAGGTGTCAAGCTTTTGAATGGATGCAGTGGGTGTCCCAGAGGTGTTCCATGGATACCAGGATGGGTTCATCACACCTGGATTTAGAGATCAGCAATGCAGACAACTGTACCCAATGCAGTCAGCCTCCTGTGACAGCAGAGAGAAGTAAATGCATTTGCAAGGCTCAAGTTGTCTGGTCTACTTTATGTGCATACTTTAGGACGGGAGGAGTCACACTGCAGAGGAGCCTATTTCCTCTCTATAAACAGCACAATTTACAAATCCAACACAATTGCAGATGTCTACTTTGTAAACATTTACAGCAGTGAATCAGGTGGGTCTAACACTATGTCTATATACATGTGTTATCTTCAACCAAAGTGGTGGTGACTTGCCTGAAATCTCTGTGTTCAAGCTGTATTAATCTACTCTAAAGGCCCTGCTTACACTGGGACCCCTCCCCATCTGAAGTTACACCTAGTGTGTGGATTTGAACCGTTTGATACCAGGAACAGGTTGTCCAGGGAGGTCGTTGAGTCACCATCCCTGCATGAGTTTAAAAACAGGGTAGATGAAGTGCTTAGAGATATGGTTTAGCTTAGGACAGAAACAGTTGGACTCAATGATCTTAAAGGTCTTTTCCAACCTTGTGATTCTGTGATTTAAATTCTTCTATATCTCATGTAGTTACTTACAGTTTGTAAAAACAGTAAGAGTTTGGGATGACTTTGTCTTCTTCCTTTCTTTTGAGAAATGTTAAGGCTCAATTAAGGTATTGCCAAGCTGGCATTGGATGGACTTAGCAGGAGTGAAAACAGGGAATGATGACCCACAACGACATAACATTGTTGTCTGGACTTACGAGCAGATAAATTTGGATGCAATTAATGCAGCTACCCTTGCAGCTTGAATGCTGGCAGGAAGGAGACCTCATGCTTCTTGGTGACTTGTATGCTGGTGTAGGAAGGGTAACTGCATCTTTTCAAAGTGTTAGCTCTGCAAAGTGTTGTTCCAAGGTTGCTCTAGAACAATGAAGCCTTACAAAGACATTATATTGCCTCCCACAGCAAAAGTTGTGTTTATGCTAGTGCTCCAGATACCTCAATGGCAGTAATAGGGCTCCTGTTTAGTATTGTTCAAAACCAGACTAAACTGTAAACCTTTGTCAGTATTTCTGGCTTTATAGGCACATTTTAACCATTTAAATATTGCTGCAGGAGCTTGACTTGATTTTAATTATCAGACAACTGTTTATAGCCATAATTTTTTTATTATTATTATTTTCAGGGGGTAAAATAAGCCCTTTGGCTGTTACTTGAGTTGCATAACTTCTGCACCATCCAACTTGCTAACGAGCTTGTTACCTACATACATTAATTCCAAAGATCTGATGTCAAGGACACATACCATGTTGGTACAGGCTGTGCAGTCCAGAAGTTGATATGCTCACTCTCTGGGGTAGGCATCTGTCTAGCCAGTGTAAGCAGCATGCCCTGCTGTCATTCCAGAGGGGAAAAATGCTAAGTGACAGCTTAACAAGAACTGAAACAGTGAGTGAGGCGTAACAGAGAACAGTGGAAGAGAGAAAAACATAAAATATTGTTCTTCTGGAAAACCTCCGCTGGTTTCAAGAGAACACAAATTTAAATGAGAGTATTTCTTCCTGCTTACTTGCCAAAGAAAATTAAACTCTTGTCTTAGAAAAGAGGTTTATTTTTGCAGAGAAAACAGTGCTATTATTAATTAGTTTCCTTCTTAGGAGAAAGTGCCATGCAGAGATTTTCACTAAACAAAGTTACATTTACTATTTCCAAAATATTTTCATCATTCTATCCAACTAGTTAAAGAGGTCAGCAGGCTGTAACCTACGGGACCTGAGAAGAGACTAAATGGAAACATGGGAATTTGACAAAGTGATGCCAGAGAAGGCTCGCTAGTCAAACAGGAACAAGGAAGCAGTGCTGGATCCCAGCTTTGGCTCAAAAGTCTTTGGAGAAAGGTCTTTGCATTAAGCCAGACCCAGGTATACAGATGGACGTGAAGGAAGTGTGGCTAAGCATTGTGCACAATCAATCTAATTAGCTTAATGATGAAGGAAAAATGTGGCAGTTATTAAAAATGAAGTAGGGGATGTCGGTTTTTGGTTTCGTCTTTTATGGAGATCACACTGTCTGGGCCAGTTTCAGCTAACCTGGCTTCAAGAGTCATTTTAGCTCTTCTCTTACTTCCATTTGTTCTTCATCTTACTGCATAGTTCCTCTTAGTACTAAGATTTGCTGATCATTATTGTTTTCCTCTTGACATCATGATCCTATGAAGCCTTTTGCTTCAGGCAACAATCCAAGACTTACTCTGGCTTAATACTGCCCCTTAGAAAAGTTTCTGAAAGAGTGTAAGAGCCTGGCTTCTTCTTCTGCCACAGCTTTAGGCCAGGAAGTAGTGTCTGGGTCTTTCTACCACTGTGACGCTCACTGTTTGAGGTCATTTTCTGCAGCACTCCATCAGTCTGTCTGAAAAACCTGTCCTGTAGGCAACCTTCTGTTGATCAGCAGAATTTTCCTGCATTCAGTGCTTTAATTTAAGTGACTCTTTTTAGTGATCTTTGTCCTGCTCTAAGCAAAATGGTTTATCTGCAGTGTAGACACAGCGATGCAGGCTTTAGTCAAACATTGGCAAAAGCCTGGCTGCAGTATCATGGTGCCCAGCGTATGGAAACAGGAAAAGAATTTGCTTTTGCTGGAAAAAAAAAACTCTTTTCTGCTCTGGTTAGACTGCAACTAATATTCAGGTTAGTTAGTAAAGTGTGAGCTACAATGATGTCAGTCTGCAACCACAGCGCAGATAAAGCTGATGTCAGGTTAATGATTCATGTATGTGGAAAGCTGGAATGCAGTGTTGATTTTATAATTTTATGTTATTGGTGCTCATTGGAAGTACTCCTTCTGATGGGGCATGCTTATTTTAATATAAATATGTATTGCAGAGCACTTGCACAGCAGGGAGTCACAACTATCTCTTGGTAGCTTTTGCTAAATAGGCTGTGGGCATGCATCCATTTCTTATCCAGGGTCATTTTTTATTTACTTTGTTTTCAGTTGTGCCTATTCCTTATCCTAAGTTTTCTTTTATTGCTCATTTTCTTTGTGTCATTTGCAATTTTCCAGGTCACTTTGTTCAGGCACATTTTACCATACGCAAAGAGATTCTGCAAATAGGACATACACAACAAGTATAAAATCACTATCTAGTGGCTAAAATGAATACAAGGCAGCAATGATTACTGTACTACTCATCTAAGTGTCAGTGAGCTCACCACAGAGCCTTTACTGGTTAACAATCTTCAGCCATGTGGGACAGGGCTGGACTTCTCTGCTCAACGGAGTGCATCCTCAATAGTTGTGAGTTGCTGTTTTCCAAATCTCTGGCTTTCCTTTTAAGATTTTATACCTTCTAAGGTTCTTGTTTTGAGCTTTCCTCTTTGAGTTTCTAACACCTCATCTCCACATCCCTGTGTCTACAATGGTACCTTCCTTACCTTACCTGCTTCTGCTCTACATACTGAAAAGTGCTCTTTCTTATAGGTTCACAGCTTCCTCAGCAGCCTGAACCAAGGTAACATGGTTGGGCTGTATCAGAGCTGGGCCTCAGACCGCAGAGTGCTGTATCCCTCAGAGTGGTGGGATTCACACTTCACCACATCACTCTTTGTGTTGTAGTATCTGGCCATATCTAGGACCAGTTCATGAAGAGCTTTGGAGATTTTCCTGGGCAGGTGTAGGCTTATTAGAAGGTATGTGTTGACTTCCAACGGGTTCTTTTCTGAATCTGTAGTCCTTTCTGGTTTGTTATTCACTACTAATACCCTCCCTTGGGCCCTTTTGCCTAGTCATTAAAATTATTTCAAATCCAAAGTAAGCACAAGCGTTCCTTCCCCAAGCAAAACAGTTTCTTGGCTTATGTTGATTTATCACTGATAAAAGAGTACATAGGGCTACCCAAACCTTCACCCAATCTTTGCATTTTATGAGCCTACCATTTCCTTTACTTGTTAGAAAGCAGAAATCTGTGGACTAAGGGCTGCTGTGGTAAGGCCACAGCTTTTTCAGGTCTGTATGTGAGATCTGTGTGAAAGAACTATCTTGTATCAGTGTATTTAGAATGTGCATCTTATGTTGTGTCTCTCTGTAAAATGTCATTCAACACATTGGACCAATTAGCCTTGGAGGCTTCCTTCCAGAAGAAAGCATCTTATAGATTTGCTTTTATAAATTCAGCTTCCAAGAATCTCTAGCTCTGATTCCCTAGAAACACAGCTTTCAAGACAGAGGAACATGCATTTTCTTGATTTCTGCTTGAAAGACACAATGGAAAACTAAATTGTATTTACAGTATATTTAACTGAAATGGCACTTTCCTGACATATATAGTAATGTATAACCTGTCTGAATTTAGGACGTGATCCATGTATTTCTTTTCATGTTTTCCTACTTTCCCAGTAATGGATTTACTCCAAGGGACTCCATCAATTTTGCAAGCCAAAGTAAGGAAGCACTAACTCCTTTTTCAGCACATGCTATAAAAATGGAAGAAATCAGGTTTTGATAATAAATGTTTGCACTATAAATGGGCCAAAGTGCCAGTACTGGTTAATGCTTGACAATCACATTAATCACTGTGAGAGAGTAGGCTTATGCAAGCAGACACCGTGCTCTGGAAGTGCTTGGGCACGCATTCCCTTCCGAGCTGGATTGGTAGTTTGAAGAACGGCTGGTTGCTACTAGTCATTAGTGTACACTGTCCATTCTGAGCAGTGAATTCAGAGCTATTCAGCCTCAATAAATCCTGACAAGCAGAAATGGAGCCATATTCTATTTTCTGAAATGTCTTCTCTCATTACACATTGGTGCTCCTTTGACAGCTTCTCTTCCTGCTGTCATAACTTCTTCTGTCACCCAGCTTTCAATGGGCTCAAAACAACACTCTGAATGTTTTATTAACTAATGACTGCTGATATTCAAGGGATCCTGTACTCATTTTATCAGCACAGAGCTCTTTTAATTCCTGTTTTATATCATATGATGTCACAGACACAACTTTTGCGCTAGTGCATCTCTTTGGCTTTCCACAGGGCTTATTGTAAATTGCAACGGTGTCCAGAGTTCACATTTATCAGGTGAACATTACTGTCAATAGAAGGCCAGGCGCTGCAGCAGGAGATATTTGAGGTGCTACACACAATCTGAGAGTGACTGGCATCAATCACATCTCTGTCTTCAAGTAAATAGCACCCGAAAGTTCAGTTCATTAGAAAAGAAGTGGGAGTGTGTGTTTCATACACATCTCCTTAGGCATTGTAATATTTTGCTCTAAATTTGATGAAAAGATTGTAAGGTGTGTTTGACAAGGACCTTTTGTCCGCATGCTATCCTGACGGCCATATGATACATCAAGATATGAAGTTAGAATAACAAATTTCCAGTAAGATATAAAAAATACTATTAAGCTGAGTTATTCTACCATTTCCCAAGTGAGATCATGAGAAAATTCCAGAAGCATCAGAGTTTTCCTTACACTTTCCAGCTTTGCCTTTATAAATAATCAGAGAGTATTCAGTCATGGGGTGAAACTTTCTTGGTGGAAAAATGTTCTGTACCTAACACATGTAAATTCTTTAAATTATTTAACAATTTTTCCTATACTTATGAACCACTTGGGTTAAACTGCTTTTTATGGATGCCAAACATTGCCACATATTTCTATTACTCGTCACCCCTGTACTGCTGTTTCAGATCTAGTCAGTGGTTGACACATGACCTGAGGAAATACTGTGATCAGGGAGCTAATCACCAGAAAATCTACAGAGTCTGTTTAAATATATTGTTATACCCTGTATGCAATAAAGAAGCAAGCAAGTATAGGAAGGAAAAGAGAATACGCCATGCTTAGAGGTGGCCTAATTTTTCAAGGATTTGAACATTTGAAGCTCCATTTGGCTTCAGTAGGAACCAGGGTTATTCAAGTCAGTGAAAGTCAATCCAGCAGAAAGTAGACTGTGACAGTCAGTATCCATTTATGGCCAATTACTTCCCAAATCTTGTTACAGAATAAAACAATATTTTGAAATGAGTCATTGTCCATATTCAAGGAAATACTGCATGTATTTTTTTTGGAAAAATTGGGACTTTTCAGTCTCCCTAAAATAAAAAGCTATACAAAAGCTCCTTCTGAAAATGATTAATAGACACAAAATTTGGTCATATAAAAATTCTGCTTACTTCTGGCTATTGAATTACATAAAACAATGGAGTATCTCATAATGTTTAGACTATAACATCTGGAAAGAAAAGCTAATGTTTGGAACTAGTAAGAGATATTTCCTGGAAAAAAAGACATTGAACCAGTAGCTTAGAATTTTTTTGAAGTTTGGGGTCACAGTGTTCTGCACTGGTTGTGGTGCAGGAGCTGTGGCACTGGCTGTGTAGGATCCTTTCTGCATCCAGATAAAAAAAGCTTGAAAAGTGGCTAAAGAGTGTAACTGCTTCAATAAAACAGAATCACAGTGTCACAGAATCGTAGGGGTTCAAATGGACCTCCACAGATCGTCGGGTCCAACCCCCCTGCCAGAGCAGGCGCCCGAGGACAGGTCACACAGGTAGGCATCCGGACGGGTCTTGAATATCTCCAGAGAAGGAGACTCCACAACCCCCCTGGGCAGCCTGTCCCAGGGCTCTGTCACCCTTACTGTGAAAAAGTTATTAATAAGATCCCCTCTTAGTCTTCTTTTCTCCAGACTGAACAGCCCCAGTTCATTCAGCCTTTCCTCATAGGGAAGATGCTCCAGGCCTCTAATCATCTTCGTAGCCCTCTGCTGGACTTTCTCCAGGAGATCCCTGTCTTTTTTATACCTGGGAGTCCAGAACTGGATACAATACTCCAGGTAGGGCCTGACCAGGGCGAAGTAGTGGAGGACAATTACCTCCTTTGACCTAATTCTTTGAGAATGTGAAGAGATTGATAGTGACTAAATCTTAGGGCCCTTCAGATACTGGGCACCCTGTATTTGTGCAGCATTGGACAGAGCCTGGATGTATTTTCCCACAGTGCACAGATCCTGTCTGTGGAGAGGAGATCTCCCTTTTATCCATTCAAGCTGTGATATAATTCCCTGAGAAGGAACCAACTCTTTTGTCCAGTATGTGCTAGTGAAAACTTCTTGCTGTGCTTTCAGGTAAAGGCAAGGCCACATGGGTGGCCTTGTGGCCTTGCTGCAGTGAGCTGAGCTGATTGTGTGGCCAAGGCTTTGTGCAGCATAAGGAGGCCTGAATCTGTTCAGGGTAACCACCGTGTGCATCACGAGCTCCCAAATATGTACCACTCTCCCAGTCAGGATCAATACATGGGGTTAGAGTTAGGGCTTTTTTGGTCAAGGAAGGGGATCCAACTTTTATCATGCCTTCTCACTATTTTCTTAGACTCACTAAGGCTGGAAATTGATCAAAAGAACATATAGATTTGAATAAATGCATGTTTAAAATATAATCTAAGAATTTTAACTGCTAAACAAATTGAGTTCAATCATAGTGTTGAATTGTTCAGTTCTTAGAGCAGAAAGAAACAGACAATGCTATAGCCAATGCAATTTTGTGTAGAGTTAAGTAGTATGATCAACTGCATCTGGGAAACAAAGTAGACTAAAGCTATTTAAAAGAGATATGGATGGAGAAAAAGTCTTTAACTATCTGGATAAAAAGCTAATTATTTGTAAATAATTGGAAGAGAAAAATTAAGTGTGTATTTGCAGGTACCTTTTGTATATCAAAGAAGATGACCAAGGGTTTGTACTGTCTGAGAATACAAATGCAGAACAGATGTAGTTACTTTGTTGGAGGATTGAAAGTAGTGAGGGAGCTGGAAAATGGGAGTGTTAGAGGACTGCAAATACACTGGAATTGCAGAGATGGCTAGTGAAAGCAGCACCTTTGACAGAGGTAAGGTGCCTTGGTAGCCAGGCATGCCAAGGTCATGCTGTGAACATGTGGACTGTAAAAGAGTTAGAAAGCCCTTGGTCTGCAAAGGTGAACAAGTCCTTGCAAATATACCAGGGGTGTTTTGATGCTGCCCCAGTAATGCTCTCAAATCCACAGAGGTCACAGGAGTGGAACAGATAATGAGCACAGCCTACCACACACCCCTGCTGATGGTGATGTCTGGAGGATCTTCAAGACATTTCCCCTTTGTGCCTCTCCTATGAGTTTTGCTAGCATTCTGGCCTGAGGTACCTAGAGGAAATAACACAATGCCATTGTAAATGCTTCTTGCACACTAGCACTGCAATAACTGAGCTATCCATTTATTGATAGGATAGAAATAAGCAGGAGCTACTAGGATGTGGTTTAAAAGGGTGACATAAGCCCCTAACTGGCTATTTTTGATTTCTGCAGAATTCCAATTTAAAATGATTTACAGGAACTGAGAATGTTCCACTGTTGATGTGACATTTTGAGCTTCTCTTCTCCATGTCTGTTCTGTGTAATGATTGTTGTGTTAGTCCGCTTGTGTATGGTGAGAAAAACCACATTTTTTACCCTGGCTCTAAGCTGTGCTGCAGGCAGATGGGAGTATTTTCTTGAAATAGAAAATGGCTGTAATAAACAAGGAAATATAGATGAGGCTAATCATGATGGCTTCCATCAGATCTGTCAGTCCTACACTTACTGCCTGATTTATCAGAACAGCATCGATGTTTCCTTTTCCTTAAGACATCTGGCTTTCAAAACAGTTGGTAAGCAATAATTGATTTTGAATGTTTTAGTTAATTTTAAAACAGGAGAATTCAAGCCAGAAACATTTTGGAAAAATAAATTATTTTCCTGAATACCACTGAGGTGGTTTATCCGTATCATAAATATGTCTAAACATTGATTGTTCTTTGATATAGATTCCAGTACTGAAATGATTACTATTTAGGAGTCTTTTACCCTGAATAGTTATTGATCATAATGTTTTTAAACGTCCGCTGCTCCCTCTTCATCCAGGAAGTCTTGAGTATTTAAATTAACTAGTGATGGGCCCAAACCACAGATGTGAGACTCATATCTCTTTTCTCCAATTCACTGTGAGAGCTTTTTTCCATAAGGCTTTAGTTCTGCTACATCCCACTAGCCACAAACAAGCATCATTTTGACTAATGCAAAGGAAAGTAGGAGATGTGATATAGAAGGTTTGTGTTACAGGCAGTTGCAGAGACAGCTTTTCTGGTAGGGCACGGGATATGGATAGATCTGGATGGAGTGCTAATAAGAAGTCACAGGATCACAGAGTCACAGACCAGTAGGGATTGGAAGGGACCTCTGGAGATCATCTAGTCCAACCCCCTGCTAAAGCAGGATCACCTACAGCAGCTTGCACAGCATCATGCCCAAGCAAGATTTTTAGTATCTCCAGAGAAGGAGACTCCACAGCCTCTCTGGGCACCCTCTTCCAGTGCTTTCTTCCAGTGCTCTGTCATCCTCAGAGTGAAGGATTTTTTTCTCATGTTCAGACAGAACTTTCTGTGTTGTAGTTTGTGCCCAATGCCCCTTGTCCTGTCGCTGGGCACCACTGAAAAAAGACTGTCCTGTCCTCTAGACATGCATCCTTTAGATATTTATAAGCATTAATCAGATCCCTTCTCAGTCTTCTCCAGACAAAACAAATTCTCTTAGCCTTTCCTTATACTAGAGATGCTCCAGTTCCCTTATCATCCATGTAGCCCTCTGCTGGACTCTCTCCAGTAGTTCCCTGTGTTTCTTGAACTGGGGAGCCCAGAACTGGAAACACTACTTCAGATGTGGCCTCACCAGAGCAGAGTGGGAGGACAACCTCCATCGACCTGCAGGCCACACTCTTCTTATTGTACCCCAGGATACCACTGGCCTTCTTGTCCGCAAAGGCACACTGCTGGCTCATGGATAACTTTTGTCCACCAGGACTGCTGGTCCTTCTCTGCAGAGCCTCTTCCTGGCAGGTCAACCCCTAACCTGTACTGGTGCCTGGAGTTATTCCTCCCCAGGTGCAGGACCCCACACTTGCCCTTGTCGAATTTCATTAGGTTCCTCCCTGCCCAACTCTCCAGCCTGTTCATGTCTCACTGAATGGCAGCACAGCTTCTTTGGTGTGTCGGCCACTCCTCCCAGTTTTGTATCATTGGCAAACATGCAGAGGGTACACTCTGTTCCCTTGTTCAAGTCATTGATCCAGTGAATGTTCCATGTTCATTCCACACTTCTTTTTGTAGCTGGTGAACAGACAGGCATGGATGAAAAGACCTGTCAATAAAGGAATGGGCTATCAAGACTTGTTTCTTGGCCCAAGTAACAGTCTTTTCCAAATGTTTCAAAGGAATTCTCAGGAAACCTTGAAGAAGAAAATCACAGGATAACTCATGCAAAGGAAAATTTCTTCACAAAACCAACTAATTTAAGGATGGCTTACAGGGAACAAAGGAACTTAGAGTAATTTTATTTGTAAAGTAGAATTTGAATTCTAAGTTGCAACATTAATTTTAGGATTTTTTTCTCTCTAAAATCTCTTCAAAATAGATAGCAAAGTTACATATTTAATAATGGAAAAAACCTTTAATCAATGTCCAGAATAAATCTTACATAATTTTATTTTAAAATGTTCAGTTCACGACAGATATTAATTTCCTCTGTTTAAGGGCTTTAAGTTTTATTTAAACTTCATCATGCAATTGATCCCTCAGTTTAATTTTATATTTATCCCTCAAGTAATATCTTTTTGTAACTTCATATTGCATTACATAATCACATTGTTCTTTAGTTTCTAATATACACATTTCATTAATAACAAAGTCCTGTGTTTGTAAATGCATTATTATTCTTCAGCATTCCAGATCAAAGCATCCCTCACTTAATAAATCTTAATGATATTCTGACAAAGGCTTTCTTAATACACCTTATTGTATTTGTTATTTTTAATACAGAAACCAACATTTGATTCTTTGCTGAGGGAAGACTGAGAATGGGAGGAAGGAGTAAGCGTTATCCATCCTGGGTTGTGTGCTGTGCTTATCAACATTGTGTCTGTAGCTTTGGCTGTGGATAAAAGCAGTTGCATTTTGATTTATATCAGCGTTTAAAATAACTGAAATGGCCATTGATTGATTTAAATAAAGTCTCAGATACATATGCAATTTATCACAGCTGTAAACCTTATATTGCTGGGGGAACATGGAAGCAATTTTGCTGTTTTTCCAAAATCAGACTTTTCTCGTGGCCAATGTACTGTAGCATAATGAGTTGCTGTGCATTAGCATGCAACAAGTATACTTTAAACTCAGTGAGAATAGGTAATGCCAAGTCCATGTATCTCTCACCTGCAGTGTGAAGGATTCTCTTGCTATATTCTTCTACCACTGCATTCTGAAGCCTCTCCTATGAAAGGAGATGACCTGGGACTATGTTATCCTCAAAGTGAGTAGAGACACACTAAAACTATCAGCATGTCTCTTCTGCCCTGCTTGCCACGGTTTAGAAAATGAAGAAGATTATCACAGGAAGGCATAGATAACAGCACCAGTATTTTGGGATGTTTCTTCATTCTTCCTTTTTTTCTCCTTTAATATAGTTTTTGATTCTGAGCAAGATATTGGGTTGAAGTACCCGATAGGAGAGAAGCCATAACCACCTCAATAAAGACCACGAAATGTGAAAATCTCTTTAGAAAATCCATTGCTATATCATTTTGAAATAGGTTTTTACTGCATGTGTTGGAGAGTTTACATAAACAGAACCTCAAATGTGCCCATTTCTATATAATATTTTTGACAAATACTTTGAAATTACACAAATTCAGATGAATCCCAGTCCTGGCTTTTCTTCACAGGCGGTATACTTATTCTGGATGCCCAAGGGGTTAAATTATATTTTTAAAGTGCCTCTGCGCTATTGCAATTACCTGAATTTCCCATATACTGTATTTTATTTCTACTGAGTATAGGAAGAGCACTCCCTTTTTTCTGTCAATGGCTTTCGGAGGAGGACACTTAACAGTGGCATTAATGGCTTGCAGCTTGGAGAAATTTTCTCATCCCAGGGGCACTGGATATTACAACAATTGACATAGAGGTGCTAGCATCAGCAACATTGTGCTTCTCACTTTCACTGCTAGTGGCATTGATGGCTAGCTTAGAGGGGGCTGGAGAATATCAAGTGAGGAGCCTGGGGACCGAAGTGGCAGCTTTTCTTCTTTTTTATTTTAGATTTATGCATTTTAAGTCACTCCTCATTGATGTCTGGGTAAGACTCCTAGCAGAAAAATACATAAGAGAAAAAGTAAAATTGTGGAATGCACCAAAAAACAGTTCCTGGTAGTGACAAGGTCAACCCAAGAAAATAATTAATTAAATAATGCAAGTGCCATTTTTGATTCCCATTCCAAGCTGGTGTTTTAGCAATGAATTTATTATGCTCACAAATGCATTCTTGCAGAACAAGAAAATTAGTCTTTCTCATTTGTTTCTCTTTATTCTTTATAGAAACCAGGAAGAGTTGGTAAAGAAGTTATTCTTGATTCCCCAGTAAGGAAAGATCAACCAGAATTTGCTTATGTCTGGTTTTCTCCCTCTTCCTATATATACCACACGACTTTAAAAGAAATGCCACAAATGACAGATGGCAGTGATAGATTCACCTATAGGCCGGATGTACTAGAGGCCTCAGGCAACATAAACTAGGGCAGCATAGAGCAGTCAAGAAAGGGAAAAGTGATTGCCTCAAAATTAAAGCCAGCTTTGCCAAATTTGACTCCCCCAGTCATCTGGGGTGAGTGATTTTTTTTTTCCTTTAATGAGTAGTAGATTATCTTCAAAGGCTCTGCTTTTTGCCACAGTAGCTAAAAGCAGGGATAGTGTGACACATTTTCCATCACAGGAGTATGTGGTGCAGGTTTTCAGTTAAGGAAAAGCGGGTTCTGTTCCTCTCTGTTCGTGATTTCTTTGCCAGCTAATTATATGCATAATGTCCTGTGGTGCAGGAGAGTATAACAAATTAGTATTTGTTATGCTCTCCTGCACTAAAGTATTACTTAACCTTATGATAAAAGAAGAAAAAGATGAACACCTACCAGTAATGGGCTCCAGTTCCTTGCTTGATGGTTGTGTGTGTTTGCCACAAACCAGAATATGATCTTGGTCAGGTTCCTGAGTTTGGCAGTATCAAGTTGAGCTGCCATGTTGGCTATCAGACTATGGTAGGAATGATGGACATCTGTGGCTGCAACCTTATTGCAGTGTCAGCTGGGCAGGAGTACTGCAGCCAGGGGGTCAGAGTAGGGCAGAGGATTTGTGGCAAGATATAGAGCTAGAGCTAAAGGAAGGGCCCGTCAACGGCTTGAGGAAAAGCATGAAGAATTGGATATGTTGTGATGCAGATAGTCACTGCTGGGTTACAAAAATGCCTAGATAATTAAGGGCAAATATTTTCAAGCTTTCAATAGATGGAGTAGAGATTAAAACAGTTTTTATTTCTCCTCTGGGTGTCAGAAAGTGTTATTTGATCAGCATGCTGTTTTCTTCATAGTGATTTAATTTAAAATAATACAGAAGAAAATAACTCTCTTTAAATTAACTCTGGTTATTAATTAATATCCAGTACCAGATATTGCTTAGAGTTTTTTGGTATATCAGCTTTTCTGATGTGAGGTATAAGATGGGTATACAGTAAGGGTTTTTTGGTGCTTTTTGGTTTTGTTTTGTGGGTTTTTTTTTCTGTTTACCATAAAAATTCATACAGGAGCCAAAAGTTTTATGTGGCTGACACTTTGGAAGAGAAATGCGTTGTGCATATTGACTGGTGGATCAGCAGCCATTAATGCCACTAGCAATAAACTGCCACGAGAGGAAGCTCACTTAAACTGTCAGCATGCTGGCGATGGAGAGCCTTTATTTTGTAAGTAAAGGTTTTCCAAACTTGCTTTTTAGATCAGCAGTTCTTTAAAATGTTGTGAAAGCCTTTTTTTTAGCATTCAAGAGCTTTTACGTCTGTGCTATTCAGATCAAATAATGCAGTTGGTGTCATTTCCTTTCTTTGGGCAATTTGCCTGGGAAATTATGTTGAGTTGCAGTTGCGTTAACCTGCTTGGAGACAGGTGTTTCTAAGGTTAGCTACATAATGACACAGCATTGCTCACCCAGGAGCGTGGCAAGTCTACAAAGCAGGACCCTGGAACATCCTACCAAGTGTCCAGCTCCCCTCTATGTCCTCTCTGTAGCCAGAAGGGAGTGGGGGGAGCTGTGCAGGCAGCATTCAGAAGTGGTGCCACACGGGCCAAAGGAAGCAGAAATATCCTCCAGGGACCATAGGTGGCACAGAAGGGTCTCAGACATGCTATGACTCACATAAGTGTTTCAGGTATGTTAACTGATGTAAGACAAAGTCTGAAGACTTTACAGAAGTTCACAGCGCAGTGCAAGGGTCCAGTTCAACCACATTCTGAATCAGTGTAAAGCAGAGCAATTGAAGAGCAGGCAGCGTCATTACTGGTGTCAGCTACACTGCTTTTATGTTCTTAAAACCCTCTGTAATCGCAGTCCTGATTTACACAGCAGCATGCACTGCAAATATTGTCCAGTACATTTTATGTCACTTTCCTTTTCTTATTCTGTACTGGTTGATATGGGAGTATACTGTGACAAACTATATGGCAACCAGTATAACAAACACTTTGACCACAGAGCAATGTCTGTTGTGGTTGGGGTAGTCTACAAGTTCTGAATCATATTCAATGAGAAAGGAGTTGTAGTGGTTCAGGACATGATGATTCTGTGGAGCAGAATAAACTTCTGCTGAAGGTTGTCACCGCAGCTGCACTGGCTGCCAGGAAGCAGCCAGCTTGCCTTAGCTGGTCTAGTTTGCAAACCAGTATTTCAGTATCTTTTCAGAGGCAGTTTAGGCTGTTAGAAGCCCTGTGCATTGGAGGGGCTGGTGTAGGAACAGGCTGCTTTGTAATGCCTTTGCTATGGGAGTGGTAGTCTTCAATATAGGCAAGGAAAAAAAATGGCTGAGGTGACTCATTGATAATGCTTTAGACCACCAGTGAGTTACCAGCAGTCATCTGTGGGAGGCCAAGACCCCTATAGACCACAGTAGATTATATTACAGACAGAAAAGGCTCTTCCGTGGGCAGTAGCATTAAAAAAGCCTGACTTTCTACAGATCTCTTGTGCTGTTTCCATTAAACACTCCTCCACTAGCACTTTCTTAGCTACTTCACATGCTCCAATGCTTGTCTCTCAGCCCTTAGTATCCCCCCACATTGGTCCTTCTGATCACGTTACAACCGCTATTGCAAATTCTTTCAGGTATAACCTGGAAAAAGAACCCAAACACATGAGCAAGAAAAAACGTTTTATATCCTGATTCCTCATCTGATTTGATAGCTTGATACCAGTGTTAGATTAAAAATAATGGTTGAAGTGGCTTTTTCTATAGGAATAGTGTTTTTAATGAAGTGTCAGCAAGCTATCAAGTTCTGAGCAATTTGGCTGAAGGAGGCATTCTGTAATCATCTTAAAGTCTATCTTCATGAAACAGCAGAGGCTTCTAGTTTAGTCTTAAAAATACCACAGGTAAAAAATAGTGGTTTTAGTCTTTGACAGAAAAAAAAAAGTACTTCTTTTTTTTTTCCAGAGGGAAAAAAAATTTCTAACTAGCTTTACTCAGTTTGCATCTACTGAAATAAATAAAATTAGGCTGAAAAATCCCTAAGAAAATAGATGGGGAAGGATGGACTTTCATGAAGTATCCTACATCTGCCTAAACACATACTCAAAAAAAACCCCAAACAGAGCCGCACTTTTTGTAATACCATGATAACTCACTTCACACCTGCAAAAAGAAATACACTTGAAGCAATTGGTGCCCTCTCTCAGAAGTCTGTTTTACAGTGTTCTTACTGGCATGCAATCCTTTCTACTTCTCCATACTTGACTCTTTGGAGACCAAAAGCTGCAGGATGAGACAGCCTGCATTTTGATCAGGTGAGACTGATGCAGAAACTGGGCTCCAGTAGTTGTACTGCAGACCACTTAGTGAAACAGGCATTGCAAAAATACCTTATTTATTTCTGAATGTCCACCTTTGCATTAAGGTCAAGAATAGCTTCAATTTATTTCCATTCATGCAGATATAGCTGTTGAATCATCCAAAAGAATTGGAAAAGGAAGATAAGAGGGAGAGGCATAGAAGGGAGAGTAAGAAGAAGGTACGTAAATATAATAGAGACATAAATTAAGCCTGGTCTGAGACAAGGAAGGAAACAAGTACAAAGCAATAGTGATGGAAGAGACAGAAGAAGAGAATTTCCTAAATGGAAGTAGACAAAAATATGAAAAAGAAAATCTATGGAGAGAAGTTACCAAAAGGAGACACATGAAAAAGGATTATGAAAATAAAGCTTTCTATTATAAGTAAGTTTCAGATTTAGAACGTGTTGCATGCAGCAACCAACATGATCAGATAGCAATAATTTTTACTTCTATTTTTTTAGCTCACAGTCATGGATAGAATGGTAATGTCTGAAGAGGTGGGTGTCTGTGCTAGAGAATTTGTGATCTGAAGTTAAAACAAAAGACATGTCACACAAACAAATTCAGAAAACATGGAAATGTTTTGACAGCTGTAACTTAAGGTGTTAAACAGGCCAAACATGTTCCTAAATGTCACAGGAGGATTTAAGTGGGAATTTGATGTACAACAATGAAGATGATTTGAAGATATTTATTGGAAAGTCTTCTCAAGCATGAAGAGCAATAAGGAAGAAAGACCCTGGGTGTAAATGTTAAGAGACAATCATGACTGGGTACCTAGTGGGTCACAAGTCACCAGGAAACCAGCAAACGCATTTTGATAGTGTCAAGAGAGCGAGGTGGACAATGACCTTGAAAATGGAGATGAATAAATTGTGTTTGAGTCTGAAGAGAAGAACATGCTAGTGGAAAAAAAAGGGGTGAGAGAGCAGAGGGATTAGGTTGACATTTGGTTTTTGCAGTGCTAATCTTGATCGACAGGAGAAGAACAAAACTGCATTCCTTGAGACTTAAGAAACATGCTACAATAACAAATATGGAATGATGGGAGATTGAGCAAAACTTTCGAGTAGGTTGTTCAATGAGAGCTGTATTGAATGTATTTATGTAGAAAGAAGTATTTAGATGCAGCCTTGGGGCCAAAGATGTGAGTCAAGGATGATGTTATGGCCCTGTATAGGAGATGAAAAGGTGGGACTAATGGAAATGATTTATGAGGAACACAGTAAAGAGAGATCAATGTTGAATGCATATCCAGTGCTTGTACTGTTTGATTAGGTCTGAGGCCTTGTCCAGAGATGGCTGATGTACAGAAGGATCTTTGCATTGTCTTCACAGAATGGGACACAGAAAACACAGGTTATTTGCTCAACAGATGTGCTGCTTTCTAGCGGAGTCATTTAGGAGCATACATCATATTCCTATGACAGATTATTATTTTTAAGAATTGCTGATTTGAACAGCCTTTCCTAACTTTCAGCGTGCATTTGAATCTTAGCACAAGATGGATGAATTGCAAAAGCCTTCAACAAAGTGACCAGAAGAAAACATGTTCCCAATTATGCTGGCATTTCGACACCAAGATAGTAAGAGGGAGTAAGAGCTGAAGTTGTGTTATCTGAGGACTGTATAGGGAATTGCTGGAGCAGATCTTGAAATTCAGATCCTTTCTTCATGGAAACAACTGTAGACAAAGATACTTAGGCCCAGGAAGCCTGTTCCACTCTTTCATCATCAGAAGAGTGATGTTACTAAAACTTTATAAAAGCAACCACAGATTTTTCCCAGCAAGAGAGGCTCAGAACCACAGACATTAAATGATTTTAAGAACTGGGCTGAA
Organism: Porphyrio hochstetteri; assembly: GCA_020800305.1. Classification (NCBI taxonomy): domain Eukaryota; kingdom Metazoa; phylum Chordata; class Aves; order Gruiformes; family Rallidae; genus Porphyrio; species Porphyrio hochstetteri. The sequence goes on from CM036905.1 coordinate 40,509,335, forward strand.
ATATGCTCTGGTGAATATTTCTGACAGGCCTAAAAGGCATGAAAACATCTCTCTGCAGTGTACAGTAAAGTCTCCTGGAATTTCACCAGCAATTTGATTATCAGGGTATGTCAGGAGTTCCAAGGCAGAGAAACTTGTTAGGCTATTTTGGCAAATAGTTTGAAAGATGGTATTTAGGGGTTTTATGTGGGCATTCCTGCCACCAACAGGATTGAAATTAAAATTTATATGTAGAAATTGTGTAGAAATGTGCCATACATATGAGGCAACACTGGGAAAGTACAGAGGAAAATGTAGTATCTGGTGGGAGTAGAAGAATGAAAAAACTTGTGCTGGTTTTTAGGAACTTAAAATTATTTTACTATTTCTTGGCTGGCATTCTAAATACCAAAGTAAATTTTAAATTGTGAAGTTCTGTGTACTAAAAAAAAATAAATAATCCACTGAACAAGGCTGGAAATTAGGCATAGTTTAAAGGCTTTTTTAATAAAGTTTTGTAAACAGTTTTACTAAAAAAAATCAAATATACTTGACCAGCTTCTGTGAAGAATATTGAAGATATTTTGTTCTGAAAACTTGTAGCTGGCCTTTTTCCTTCTTTAAGAAGATATTCCCATGTATTGTGTGTATGTGAACTAAATATAAAAAGAGTGACTGCTATTTCACTTGAACATAATGTTCTCTTAAAGTGGATAATTATCAACATTGTTTTCTAGATGCTACTACAGGTTTTATTTTGCACTGTCACAATAATTTTCTTTGCCTGTTTCTTACTGCTTGTTTTCTGAAAACATTTATTCAGAAGTGACATTTTTATGCCTCATGCAACTATTGCACATCATCATGTGGTTGGAAAACAGAGGCCAATAGGTATGAATTGATCATCTTGAACAATTCAGGTGTTCGGTATGAAACATAGATATTACATATGCATAAATTCTGCATATCAAAAAAATATATGGCTACACTGTTATGCCTCAGATCTTAAAAGAAACACTTTTGGTTCTGCCTGTCTTGGCTTTTAAAATTTTTTTTCAATAGACTTTCAAATAGTTGAATTTCTGTGGATGGAATGGTCCAGGATGGATACATCACATGCATGTGTATTCACAAGTGGACAGGTACATATTTATAGAGTAAGACTGCCAAGATAGTGGGAGAACAGGTTCCTCAGGACAAGTTAAGTCCAATCACTGGGACTGCTAAACTAGCTGGATGAATTTCCTTCAGGCATTTGAATGACAGAAGTATTTTTTTAAAAGAAGTCACCGGGTGAGTGTCGCATCTTTCCACTCACTGCACTTTTCCTTGCCTTAGTTCTGGTTATACATGTGTTCTCAATAATGTGCACATGAACAGAAATGCAATCCTACACCCATTCTTCTGATTTTTTTGCAGGTGCACAGCTGTGGGCTGAGCAAAGCCTAGAGCAAAGGAATTCAGAGGTGCAGTTAATGCAGCGCCCTAGAAAAAATGTCTGTCTGGTAACCATACAGGCCCCAGCTCTTGTGTACAGATGTTGATCAATGCTAATCTTTGCTTCCAGTCTCAAGATTCTGAGGTCAATTCTTCCAGACCCCGTTGGTTTGCATAGGAACAACAAAATGTGTGACCCAAATCCCAGTCTCCTGCTTTGTTGCGTGGATAAATGGACCCCCAAGGAATCAGGTAATGCTTCTGTTTTCCTTCGCCGATAAAGCCGTATCATTGTGCTGCATGGAGAATAAAATGAAGTAACCGCATTATCTGTCATTATTACTTGTTACCTGATTTACTGCTTATAATTTACATGATTATGTCTAGATAAATTAAATTTGATAAAATGAGTGATTAAAACAGCAAGTTAAATGAACCAGCTGAAGCGGAGCAATCACTGGTAATGAAAGAAGATAACGGAATGCACTGGAATAATTACTTTTTATTTTCTAAGGAAGTGTTACTCTTTTCCTTTCTTTCCTCTTACTTTTCTTTCAGTGGTGGGCAAGTACATTACTTAAATATTCCTGAAGATCATTGTTTGGTTTTAAATTGAATAAGGAAACAGAAGTTTTAGGCATTTCTGTGATTAATCATTTGTACTTTTATGTGAAATCTTGGTGAGCAAAATGGCAACATGAAGTCATATATCATGTCTCAAGTAAACAAAATAATGGCTGTACTAAAATCAACAAACAAACTGTGTCATACTGAGGTCAATAGCATTTAGGAACTGAAATATTTGCAAAGCTTCATCAATTTTATCTTTATTTCCCCAGCATTAACTGATATATGACCTGTTCTCTTTGGCTATTGTGATGATCATTTTGGAACCTCAGGTTCATACTCCCTTGAAAGAGGCTGTGGGGAGCGCAGTCTTATTTCTTCTTTGGTTCAGAATTCCCTTCTGTTCTATTTAAAGAGGGCAACTCATGCAGGCTCTGTCCACTCCCATTCCAAAGTCCACTATTCCACACTTGGCACTACAAAACCGATATATTTGTCACAGAGGAGAGTAAAGTAAGTCTTTTTCATCACTGGTCTTTGCAGCAAATCTCAAGATTTCATGCCATTTGGCTTCCTGGCATACACGCTTCTCTTTCTTAAAGGGCTTCCTCTTGCTAATTTTAAACACTTTCTGATATTTTAAGTGCATCTGCAAAGCTCTAATGTCACTGGAATTTAAAACTCCTTTGAAGACTGCTGCTCATTCTTCTGTGGGCCAGGAGATATTTATGTATGTATATTCTTAGCCATGGAAACTTATTACAGAATTTATAAGCAGATACACTAAGGTCTGACTCTGAGTGGCTTCTTCTGAAAGCACAGCACAGAAAATACCAGGTTAAAGGTAATCAAATATGCTTTTAAGCACTGTAAGTACCAGGTCAGACTGTAGGCTACTTCATACCATAATATGAAATAATATTTCGAATATATGCACTATCCACGGGGCTTATGGAAAGGAGTGTACTGAACAACCTATCTATTGTTTTGCACAGCTACTCAAAGACAGAGCATTTTTAAAAAATCCTAATTTATGAAGATCTTTTACATAAAGGCATGTTTATCCCTATAATCAGGTTTATTGAGTGGGTTGATCAGTCATTGTCTGTAAGGTGCTGAGAGTCTTTGTTACAAACATCCCTTGCAGTGAGCTACAGGAATAACTTCAGTTATATCACACGAGCTTATTTGAGCTGTTCCAGTGAGTTCTTGTAATTCAGCTGGGCCATGGTCCTATGCAACTGCTGCAGTATATGCATGAACCATTACTATTGATTGTCTTGAATTCTGTGTAAAAAATGTCCCATCTTAACTAAATACAAAATAATCTCCTGGGTGACCATTTCTGCATCTTCAGAGAGAGTTGCTACTGTCTACTTAAAATAATCTATATAGAATGGTTCAATCCTGTGGCAGAAATTGCCTGGGAGAGTCCCTGGGACTGCCAGTTTCCTCACCCAGGGAGTTAATCAGCACATCTTAAGCACAAAAATAGTGTCTAGTAATTGGACTAAGCACAGCAGGAGCTGCCCGGGGAAAGTGGCTGTCCAAAATTCCCACCTGGAGAGTTCCAGTAAGGCTTTGTTGTGAAGTGCAGTCAATCACCATCCTTCAAGTCAGTATTTGTATCAAATAAGCCGAATGAGCCATTTGTCTCCTCTGTGCAGGGACTAGCTGAGGAGTTCCTGGGCCACCCAGGTAAATGATGGCTGTGCACAGGCACAGCCTTCACAACCAGCTACACTGCAACTGGAAATGGATTTTTCTCCGTATATCACAATTTTAACTTAAATTCCATGGATTTGATGCAATATACAGAATTTCAGAGAAAAAGTAGAGTCCCTCATTGTGATTATGGCATTTTGACTCTTCCAAAAACCTCAGATTGTGACTGGTAAACTTATAGGTGTTCAGTCTGACAAGGTCTATACACCTGTCATTGAAAACTTAAAGGTACTTTAATGTTTTTCCTGAAACACAGGCAAAATCTTGGGACACTCTATGTTAACATATGTAACAGTAATGACTGTTTAATAGTTAACATTGTATTTCAAGGTATTTCCTAGCCATGTTCACCCTTCACTGAAGATATCATTATGAATGACATTTAATGCAAAGGCCAAGTACTGCTCCACTGTCTGCCAGTCCAGTGAAAGGTTGTATCCAGACATACCCAAATGTAGCTGCATACGTCCTACTTCCAAAGGTATTTCCTTTCCTCATGACTGTGCAACTAGAATTGGCACATCCAGGTTTTTATAGCCCTATTTCTGATTAGGTGGGCACTTAAAACCTTTACTTGATACACCCATGTTCACTTTCAAACCCCAGGGAAAACTCATAGTACCTTAAGGTTAAGAAGATTTAAGGATGGCTAATTGTTTATGAGAGATTCCGACTGCATTTCTGTCAAAAGACATTTTATGGAAAGAATTTGAAATAGTTTGTGTTTAAATATTGATAAGTATTCTGTGAGGTGTTATGAAAATAAATGCATGTTTGATGTTTCAAAGTTCTAGGGATTACAGTTGTTCATTGCTTGATATTTAATTGCCCCAACAGGCTCATTTTAATTGTTTCCGCAGCAGCAGCCAATGAGTATAAAATTCAAAAATAGTATGGCAATTCAGTTGTCCTCTGCAGAATTAATTTGTTAAATTTGGACATGAAATCCAGTCCTTAAGGTGTGAAATGGTGACATTTTAACCCTGCATATCTCAAGCCATTTAACTATGAAGTAGCTATTGATATCTTCACATCAGACAGTCTCATGCATTATGCTGTCTGTTTTAAAGACATAGATCCAAAGTTACCTAGTAACAAGTTCAATGAAGTTCATGATAGGGTTGGAGGTACAACAAAAATAAGTTATTATACCTGTTAGGCAGAAATACAATGTTATTTGGACGTTGAATTTGTGCCATATTAAAGAAAGACAAAATATTTGTTTTGAAGTATGAATTAAAACACTTTCAGCTGTCTTTCAGATGGTCCATAGCTTTGCTGTACTGCAGGCATCCCCAAGAGAGATACGCTGGCATGCGCATAGGTTAGGCAGTCAAAGGGCAAGTGATTTATTTCTTCTCTGCCATTGTTCTACCTTCACACAGATTAAATATTGCTCTCTTTGAAGTCAATAACAAAATCCTTTTAAAGGATGCGTGTGTGTGTAGGCTTTTGTGCACATGCCTGTATATATGTGTGTACTTACATATATATGTGTGCTCTGTTCACCAGGGAGTTTAGTGATAGGACAAAGGGTTAATGGCCTTAAGATGAAGGTGGCTAGATTTAGATTAGATGTTAGGAAGAAATTCTTTACCATGAGGGTGGTGAGGCACTGGAACAGGTTGCCCAGAGAAGCTGTGGCTGCCCCTTCCCTGGCACTGTTCAAGGCCAGGTTGGATGGGGCTTTGGGCAACCTGGTCTAGTGAAGGTGTCCCTGCCCATGGCAGGGGGGTTATAACTAGATGATCTTTGAGCTCCCTTCCAACCTAAAACATTCTATGATTCTATGTGTGTATATACCGATGTTTGTATATGTGTGTATATCCCTACATTGGTAGGGAAAGTCCTGATCAAATAATTCTGCCTGTTTCAACAAATAGGAGGTATGATGTCATGATTTCTCTCCATGTAGTCAGTCTTAACTGAATGAGTATATGGCTGCATTTCAAGTCTTGTGGGCAAGCACAAAGCATGCGTGCAGCTTATATGTAGGGTAGATTTTATATAAGTGAATAGTGCAATTACAAGTCAAATGTGTTATATATACATGTGTGTGTAAGACTAGCATGTTATATCACAGTGTGCTGACCTAAGCAAGCTGAAGGGGACCTACAGGAAAGCTGGGGAAGGATTGTTTGTAAGGGCAGTCAGTGACAGGATGAGGGGCAATGGTTTTAAACTTGAGCAGGGTGGGTTTAGATTAGACATTAGGAAGAAGTTCTTCACTATGAGGGTGGTGAGACACTGGCACAGGTTGCCCAGAGATGTGGTGGAGGCCACACCCCTGGAGACATTCAAGGTCAGGTTTGATGAACCTCTGAGCGACCTGACTTAGTGAAGATGTCCCTGCTTACTGCAGGAGGGTTGGACTAGATGACCTTTAAAAGTCCCTTCCAACCTAACGCATTCTGTGATGATTCTATGAAACACAAATGGTCAGCATGCTGCCAAGTGTCACTTCAGTTCTAAGTGCTTCATCTTTAAAAGCAAAGTCTTGTACCTTTTTACAACTGATAGTGATCACACTATTGCTTCCCAATACTGATAGCAAAAGTAAAGCAATGGAAAACTATATCTGATATTTCAAAACCTGCCCTTATTTAGACACTTAATTCCTGCTAACTTTTATAAGTAAGCACTGTGCCCAGGGGTATTAAAGCTGCCTCGTGTAGAATTTATACTGCAGTGGGTCTGTTGGAAGCTTTTATCAATATATAGAGATAATAATGTCTGAGGTCTGATTCTCATTTCAGATATATACCGATGCACAGAGTTGACTCACTGCTGCAGTGGGATTATTACAATTTATGTCAGTGTGAACACGAGAGAATCACCCTGGTTGCAACCAAAGGTTGCTGTCTGCTGGCTCTTGGGTGACATGTTTTTCTTGAAAGCATGCAGCATAATCAATCCATAGACAAAGAGAGTCAGTGGTAATTTGAAGCATCCTTCAATCCTTTTTTGGGAGAACTGGCAAGGCAAAAGAGAAAAAGATTATGAAGATCCTGATGGCAAAGGAAGGAGGTCTGCCACAAGAAGGAGATTTAGAAGGATTCTCAAGCAAAAGCCATTAAACTCAGACAAGCGTCTTTAGAAATAATTCTCCATCTTCCCAACTTTGCAGTTTAACTCAACAAAGTTTCTACAACATTAGTGAAGGAGTGATATTTGATGAAAAGAGGTCAAAGAGAACAAAGGAAATGGTCTAAGAAAAGTAAACAAGAAAAGGCAACAACAAGAGAAAAGAAAAAAAGAAGGAAAGGGATAAAAGGAGAGGTTAAGGAAGGAGAGATTTTGTCTTTTCTGCCTAAATCAACAGATCTTCTCAGGGCTGGGAGTGCTGTCTAGAGAGCAGCTCGGTAAAGATGACAGGAGGTCTCCAGTGTTGTGTTTCAGACAAACATTTCTTGCATTTATATCTAATGTAAAATTCTTCTGCTTTAAAAAGTGGGCACTGCAGCTGACTTCTACAGGTGTATTTATAGTCAAACACATTACCAATTATTTAATTTGCATTTCCATAGTAACTATTAGCGGAATCCAGGCAAAGAAAATACGTGCAGTCATTGTTTAACAATTACCCTGCCACATACCCAGCATTGTTCAGTTGCATGCACTAGTTTAAAAATACACACCCGTGGGGCTTTTTCCTACTGTTATTTCATTCTGCCACGGTAGTACCTGGAGTTTCTGGCTGTAAAATGTATAAAACCACAGGAAAGGGCTATTCTTCAGTCCAGAGAACCAGCAGTCTGGATTTACAGTAAGGTGCAAAAGTCACGCAGGTGCATAAAGGACGAGGACCTAAGGAGGGGGTTAAGGTGACAATAACCATGGATTTCCTCACGTCAGATGAAGTGGTCACAGAAGCCACAGTTGACAATCAGCGTCCCCCAAGCCACATGCTGGTGACCTGGCAGCATTGTGATAGGAAAAGGTGGGATAGAGGGATTGAGAGCATAAAAATTTGAGACCATAAGAAATACTGATGTAGATTGATTTTTTTTCTCATAAACTTACATTCATGTGGAAGTTGAGTGAAAGAAAGGACCACTACCAGAGACAAAACAAAATAACTAAGTCCTTTTTCAACGTTAGGAAAAGATCTCATTGGTCTTGTTTTCACAGGAAGCACACACCAAATGGACAGGGCATCTACTGGGATTGAAGAAGGGTGGCATGGGTACTTGAACCGTACTTTCAATAGGCTGTAGGCAAGGTTTTACAACGGGTCTTTGGAGCTCACTTGCTGCTACCCACTGAGGTGAAAAGACCATCCAGACCCTGTTGAAGTCAAGGGTGAAGAGTGGTGAGTTTTTTATGCTGGAAAGTGTCTCTGCAACCACACTTTCTCTTTTTGCCATCAGCTATCATTTTCCCCCCGCTGATTATGAAAAGAAGTGGTTGCCTCGGGTAATTATGTGTACAGGAAAAAATTCTCACTGCTTTCTGAATATCACCAATAACACGTTTAAGTGATTTACTGTACCTTGTAATTGGTTTTCTGAAAATATGAATATTTTACTGCCACTGTGGCAACTCTCCACAGCATCTATAATAGTGACATTCTGCAGGACATGATTAATGAGTTTTATTTTTTGCTCTGTCTAGAAGTAAGAAGGTTAGAAGTTTTAAAATGATTTTCTTTTGGAGAACATGTAAAAAGATCATAAAGCTGCAGCTGATCAATGTGTGAGAGCATTTCTGAAGGGCCAGGAAACCGAAATAACTCAGCAAATATTAGAAACAAGCTAGAGGAAGTCCATCATGCATAAAGTAAAGACATCTTAGTATCATATACTTCTTCACAGCTAATTTTGGTAGAAGGAATTAGCCCATCTCTGGGTATATTATGTGATAACAGGGAAGCAAAGAATGTCTGTGAACTTTGAAGCCTACTTTACTGTAGTGGCTGCCTTTAAAATCCCTTAAAATATATACGTGGGATAAAATACTATAAGGGTGAAGTGAGCCTTTTAGTATTCTGTGGCAAAGCAAAAGAGAATCAGCTTTGTAACATGTATTGGAACTGAGATAATGCCAAACACTGAGTTTGACACTTGCCCTAGAAGGTTTGCAACCTTAAGAATGTATTTTGCTATCCATTTCTCCTTGCTTGCTAGTAGGAAAAAATAGATGCTGATAAAATAAGGCCTTTCTATTGAACATTCTATGTTGTTTTAAAGAATCCGGTTTCTAGATCACATTGGGAAGGGTACTTAAGTGAAACAATTATAATATTTGTAATTGCAGCTTCTTTGGCACCTAATATAATTCACAATCCTAAGTGAGGCACCCATGTTTTCTCATAGGTTGCAAGGAGAAAGCTATAAGCCTGGAAAAAAGGTTTCATTAAAGCAGAAATAAAAAGGAGAGTAGAAGTGCCTGCATCCTGCCTACGACAGGCCATTAACCTCTCTGAGCCAGAGATGGGCACCTCTTTCATAACAAGGAACCAGACTTACTTATTTTCAGCATTCAAAGTGAAACTGTTCATTCCAAGAGATGACTGGAGAGGCAAATTGTGATGTCCTCTTAACCACTAGACTGGTAGCTAGGGTACTTATAAAGATGTGAAAGACTTAGACCCTGACCTTAGGGTTGGTTTTAATAACAACAGGAGGTGGTTCTGAGGGGGCTTTACCACTATGCCCCATGCAAATTTGCATTTGCAAATTATTTACAAACTAGTTCACAGTCACATATGCTTGTTCTACTATATGCCAGGTAGTCTGATTAGAACAGCCTGTAAAGCTTTAAAATATCTGAAGAAAAAACAAGAGAGAGGGGGAGATGGAAAATAGGGGGGTGAAAAAGCAATGGAGGATAATATATGACAGTTAATGCCAGAAGAACTTGATCTCTGTCTTTGTTAGCATAGCAGGCATTAAGGAAAGAGAGCAAAACCTTAAAGGATAAACTCACCTGCCCCTAAATACAGTTTTCAGGGAATGATAGAGCACAAGACAGAAGCTGTAAAGCAGGAAAAGTACTTAGCTAACAGGAAGACTGCTAAAAAGAGAACAGTGTTGCTCGAAGAAAGTAGCTAGTGTAATTCCTCAAGGATAGGTCTTGAGGGCAATTATATGTAATGTTTTTATTGGTGACCTTGGCACAAAGAGTAGTTATGTGCTGATGAAATCTGCTGATGACACAAAGCTGGGAGCAGCAATCAATACAGAGGAGCATCAGAATATCATACAGGAAGAGTGGGATGACCTTGAAGGCTGGATTAATAGAAAGAGGAGGATAACATGTAGTAGTACCAAGTGCAAGGTTGAGCACTCAGGGACTAAGAAGAATGGCTGTCATAAACTGGAAATGCAACAGGTGCAGATGAGAAAGGAGGGCAAGTCTGGGAGTGTAAGTCAAATACAGAATGCCTGTAAGCCACTTAAAGGACATGACTGTCAAAGAAGTTCCTGAATAATGTTTCCAGTGGTGCCAGAAATGGACAAAACTATCAGACAAAGGGTCAGAAAGACACTTTTTAGAGTATATTCAAGTATATACATGAAAATCACCCTAAAAACCCCCAACCTGGATAGGTTCTGTAATGAAAGGGGAGTCTCCACTCTGGAGCAGGTGGCTAGATCCAAAGGAGGCTGCTACTCCATGCGGGAGTTTGTGAAGAACTGCGACTCATGGGAAGGACTCATGTTGGAGAAGTTCATGGAGGACTGTTTCCCATGAGAGAGATCCCATGCCAGAGCAGGGGAAGAGTGTGAGGAGTCCTCCTCCTGGGGAGGAAGGAGCAGTGGAGACAATGCCACTCTGGGGGAGGAGGGAGAGAAATTGGGAGTAAAGCTGATCCCATGAAGAAGGAAGGCAGGGGTGGGGGGGATTGGTTGTTTTTTAAGATTTGGTTTTATTTCTCATTACTTTAATCTGAATTCACAGAATCACAGAATCACAGAATTGTAGGGGTTGGAAGGGACCTCGAGAGATCATCGGGTCCAACCCCCCTGCCAAAGCAGGCTCCCTAGCTCATATTGCTCAGATAGGCGTCCAGGCGGGTCTTGAATATCTCCAGAGAAGGAGACTCCACCACCTCCCTGGGCAGCCTATTCCAGTGCTCAGTCACCCTCACTGTGAAAAAGTTCTTCCGCATGTTGGTGCGGAACTTCCTATGCTCCAACTTGCAGCCATTGCCCCTTGTCCTATCCCCACAGACCACTGAAAAGGGGCTGGCTGATTCCCCCTGCATCCCCTGCTTCAGATAATTATAAACTTTGATTAGGTCCCCCCTTAGTCTTCTCTTCTCAAGGCTGAACAGTCCCAGCTTACTCAGCCTTTCCTCATAGGGGAGATGCTCTAGGCCCTTAATCATCTTCGTAGCCCTTCTTTGGACTCTTTCCAGGAGATCCCTGTCCTTTTTATACCAAGGAGCCCAGAACTGGACACAATACTCCAGGTGGGGCCTGACCAGGGCAGAGTAGAGAGGGAGGATCACCTCCTTTGACCTGCTGGCTACACTCCTCCTGATGCATCCCAGGATCCCATTGGCTCTCTTGGCCACCGAGGCACACTGCTGGCTCATGGCCAACCTGTCATCTACCAGGACCCCCAGGTCCTTCTCCACTGAGCTCTTCTCCAGCAGGTCATCCCCCAGCCTGTACTGATACAAACAGTTGTTCCTTCCCAGGTGCATGACTTTACACTTGCTTTTGTTGAACTTCATCTGGTTTCTCACTGCCCAGCTCTCCAGCCTGTCCAGGTCTCTCTGGATGGCAGTGCAGTGCTCCTGCGTGTCAGCCACTCCTCCCAGCTTTGTATCATCGGCGTACTTGCTGAGGGTGGATGTTATTCCCTCATCAAGATCGTCAATGAAGATATTAAACAGGACTGGACCCAACACTGAGCCCTGGGGAACACCGCTGGTAACAGGCCTCCAGTCAGATTCTACTCCACGAATCACAACCCTCTGGGTTCGGTCCGACAGCCAATTCTCAACCCACCTCACTGTCCACTCATCTATCCCATGCTTTCTCAGCTTTGCTATCAGGATGTCATGGGAGACAGTATCAAAGGCCTTGCTGAAGTCAAGGTAGATGACATCCACTGCTCTCCCTCCATCTACCCAGCCTGTCATGAGATCGTAGAAGGCTATGAGGTTGGTCGAGCACGATTTCCCCTTAGTGAATCCATGCTGACTACTCCTCATGACCTTCTTCTCTTCCAATTGCTTGGAGATGGCATCCAGAACAAGCTGTTCCATTACCTTTCCAGGGGCAGAGGTGAGGCTGACTGGCCTATAGTTACTAGGTTCCTCCTTCTTGCCCTTTTTAAAGACTGGAGTGACATTGGCTATCCTCCAGTCTTCAGGCACTTCTCCTGTCCTCCAAGACCTGTCGAAGATGATAGAGAGCGGCTCAGCAATCACCTCCGCCAGCTCCCTCAGCACACGTGGATGTAACCCATCTGGGCCCATGGATTTGTGTGCATTAATCCCTTTGAGCCACTCCTGGACCTCCCCTACTTGAACCAGAGGGAAATTCTTCATTTCCCAATCAGTCCTACTCTCATCCAGTGTCTGTGGGTCCCGGGGGGCCTTTGAAGTGAAGACCGAAGCAAAGGCGGCATTCAATATCTCCACTTTCTCAGCATCCCCCGTAACCAGGACACCCTCCTTATTCAGCAAGGGACCTACATTATCCCTGGACATCCTCTTACTGTTCACGTGTCTAAAAAATCCCTTTTTATTATCCTTTATGTCCCTTGCCAGCTTAATTTCCAAGAGGGCTTTAGCCTTCCTAGTTGCATCCCTACAGGCCCTGACCACATTCCTGTATTCTTCCCAGGTGCTCAGACCCTTTTTCCACGATTCATAGATCTTCTGCTTCTCTTTGAGTTTGCTCAATAGCTCCCTGTTCATCCATGCAGGTCTTCTGCCTCTCTTTCCCCATTTCCTCCTCAAAGGGATGCATCGTTCCTGTGCTTGGAAGAAGTGCTGTTTGAATGCTAGCCAGCTCTCGCAGGCTCCCATTCCTTCAAACAGCGTAGCCCACGGGATAGCCCCCATTAAGTGGCGGAGGAGATCAAAGTTAGCTCTACCAAAATTCAGGGTAGCTATCCTACTTTTTGGCTTGCTTCTTCCACCCAGGATCATGAACTGAACCATTTCATGGTCGCTTTGCCCTAAGCTGCCCCCGACCTTCACTTCCCTAACAAGTCCATCCTTGTTAGTGAAAACAAGGTCCAGCAGCCGCCCTCCCCTTGTGGGCTCCTGCAGGAAATTGTCTTCAACACACTGCAGAAATTGTCTGGACTGCATACGACTGGCCGTATTGCTTGCCCAGCAAATATCTGGGTAGTTGAAGTCCCCCATAAGGATCAGTGCCCGGGAACTTGAGGCTACTTCTAACTGTTTATGGAATGCGTTATCTACCTGCTCCTCTTGATCAGGGGGCCTATAGCACACTCCCACAACAATGTCCCCCATACCGGTTTGCCCCTTGATTTTAACCCACAAGCACTCGACAGAAGGTTCATCCTTCCCCAGGTGGAGCTCAACACATTCTAGGTGCTCTCTCACATAAAGAGCAACTCCTCCACCTCGCTTCCCTAGCCTGTCTTTCCTAAAAAGCACATAGCCATCCATGACAGTGTGCCAGTCGTCCAGGTTGTCCCACCACGTCTCTGTGATTGCGATGAGATCATGGCCCTGCGACCGCACAAAGATCTCTAGTTCTTCTTGTTTGTTCCCCATGCTACGTGCATTTGTGTAAAGACAGTTCAGTGGTGAAGCAGATGTAGGTATCCTCAACGGCCCACAGCGAGATTTCTGACAGGGGACTGGCAAAAGTGGCTCCACGGAGGAGTACTCAGGGCAGTCCACAGAATTTTCCCTACTCTCACGTGGAAAAACGTCCCCAAGTCCACGACTGTGCTGTTGGTATTTACCTCTTCCCACCGTCAACTCCCGTTGTGTCTCCCGAAGCCTAACCCTGGCAGCCGCCTTAATATCCCCTTCCCCCTTCCTAACTAGTTTAAAGCACGATCGATGAGCCCTGCTATCTCCTGGGCGAGGATCCGCTTTCCTTTATAGGACAGGTGAGCCCCATTAGCAGTACTCATGCCAGGAGCAGAGTACACCATCCCTTGGTTAAAGAATCCAAAGTTCTTGCGCCGGCACCAGCCTTTTAACCACACATTCAACTCGTGGGTTATCCTGTCCTGCTCTGAGCCCCTCCTCCCACAAGTGGGGATAGAGCAGAATATTATTTGGGCTCCCCCCCCCTCAACAGAGCGCCCCAGGTCCCGGAATTCCCTTTTGACAGCTTGCAGGCTACACTTTGTGATTGCGTCCCTGCCTGCTTGAACTATCAGTAAGGGATAATTGATGTGCAATATATTAATATTCCCATGACAGTAACTGGTGAGTGATCTGTCCCAGAATCACTAGGTTGGAAAAGACCTTTGAGATCACGGAGTCCAACCGTACCTGTTCTCTACTAAACCATATCCCTGAGCACTTCATCTACCCATCTCTTAAATACATCCAGGGATGATGACAGCTGCCTCCCTGGGCAGCCTGTTCCAGTGCCCAATAACCCTTTTGGTGAAGAATTTTTTCCTAATGTCTAATCTGAACCTGCCCTGGTGCAGCTTGAGGCCATTCCTCCTCATCCTATCACATGTCACTTGGGTGAAGAGACCAACACCCATCTCTCTACATCCTCCTTTCAAGTAATTGTAAGTCGTGATAAGCTCTCCCCTCAGCCTCCTCTTCTCACTGTTCTTATCTCAACCCACAAGACTTTTGTTATATTTTCTCTCCCCTGTCCAGCCAAGGAGGGGAGTGTTAGAGCAGCCTGGGTCAGCCCACCACAACTAGTTGTCATGAAGTAGTTTCTGCTAACTGTTTGCCTGCTTGCATTTATCTTGTGGTAAATTAAAGGTCGGTTTTTTAATTTTCCCTGAAACACAATCTGTCTTGAGTTTACCAAAGAGAAATATTATGGCAGCTTCCATGAGGTGGCTAATGAGATATATAAAGGCATGAGTTCTTGTTTGAGTAATCTTACTCTAAAACAAATTACTTTTCCCAATCTAGCCAATCAAAAGAAGAAAAGTGACAGGAATGTGTTTGTAAATATGCAAAGGATGTAGGCACCAGAGGTGTAGAAAAGTTCTTTGAGTTAAACAGCAAAGTAGGCTCAGGACTGAATTGTATTTAATTTGCTATAGTTGAGTGGAAATTATCAAATAGTTTGGGATCACGAAGAAGTGTGAGTAGTCACAATGGTTTTCCAGTAAAGTGTATTGAGGGCAATAAGCCTAACTGTGTTGGGAGTTATAACTCCAAAATGTTTTCTCAGTGACTGCCAACTCTGTGTTTGCAGTTCTTGTTATCAAAGTTTTTCATCTGTAGAGAAGGTGTGGGACAGATATTTAGGTTGTAAGATTGTCTCGGGCCAGGAGACGGTTCTCTGGAAACCATTCCTTCCCTTTTCTGCTTTTCTTACACTTGATTATGGCAAATAAAGACTCAGTGCAGTGCGATTCTGTGTTGTTTTTCTATTATTCTAATCCTGTTCCTGAATGTCTTATAGTGCTCCTGAGCATTGTAATGAAAAGAATCTATAACTAGAGCCTCCTATTTAACAAAAATAGAACCTCTGCCTATTAATAACACTGTGTGTAAATGAGCAGCGAGTGTATGACTCTGAGCACAGATGAATTTCAGTGTTCCCTTACATGCTAGTGTGCTTTTCTCATTTATATTTTCATCTGACTTAAAAATAATTAAAACTATGTATCCTCTTTTTCCTGCCATATTGAAATGAGGGAAACTTAAGATGGTGAATGTTTAGGCTAATATTTATGCAAATGTTGTTATAAAAATTATTACTACCCTGAAAGGTAGATTGATTAGAGAACTTGGCAAAGACAACCAAAACTGATACATTTCTAGCAAGCATGTGTGTTAATACATCTGGGGAAAGGGTTCTCTACTGGAACTACCTCCACCCATCGTGTTTCCATGGATACACTAAGACTATAAATATTCTTAAGGCATATACTTTTGGCTGTTTTTAATTGAGACCTCAGTTTGGGAAATAATTCCCCTATCTGCTTAACGTTAAGCACATAGCTAAACTATTAAAGGGACCAAATGGAGGTGGACAATAGATAATCCACATGACTTCAAAGACACCTAAAGAGGTGTTCTCACCAAATGAACAGAAGCTACAGGCAGGAAAACTCCCGAGCTGTCTCACTTTAAACAAATTTGCCTGCTTAAATGCAGAGAAAGCCTCAATCACCTCAGTGAAATGTGTGGACCAAGAACCAAGAAGAAATGTCTAATATTTATCAGTGGCAGTCTTGACAGAATAAAAGCAAGATGCAGGAGGCTCAGCATAACTGTTTCATTTCTCCTGGCTGCTTTGCCTATGAACAGCAGAAACATAAGTTACCTCATGCTTCATTTTCCAGTGTTCACTGGCTGACTGACAAAGTAAATAGCATTCTGTCCTTTTTCTCCATGTTGGCTGCACTTACCTGGGAGAAGAGCTGGTCATATCTCTGAACTGATGACTTGTGAGCCGCTTTGATATTTTGAAGTTTGTTTTTGTGAAACATCAAAAATATTTTTCAGTGTTTCCCATGGTGTGGAATTTCAAAAAAACCTTAGCTTTCACATTTGAATTACTTTAACGAAAATATCTGAAAAGTAATTTGCATTTCTACATGTTTTTATTACCTTTTCATAGAGTTATATAATATTAAGGAACATGCTGATTAGCAGAGATTTAAAACCTCTTGCATGGCCTTCAAGTTTAAGCTGTTCCTCTCCTATTTGTTTTGTAACTAAATAGTTTTATAGCACAGTTTTCATCAAATCCATTTTGATAAACATTTTTGACCTGCTCCAGGTAGTAATAACAGTTTGGAGCAAAATGATGACAGATAACCCGTTGATGAGCAATTTAGCTTACCTGCTTTAGAAATGAATTTTCAGGAGCACAGCTGATGGGTTTCCATCTGATTAAATCAGGAGCAGTCAACATCAGAAACCAGGAAAAAGAAAAAAAAGAGAAAGAAATTGCATAGTTTACTTTTTTCCCCCCTAAATTTTGTGTCTTTTTATTTGTCTAATCCTTTTAGTCTAAAACTTAATACTTACACTGATGGGAATATTACCAAAATAGGGTCAATACCACACAGTTTGGGCCCAGTATATTTTTATATGGCAAATGTTAATCTGACAAATCATTACTGCAAACAACCTGATTATTAAAAAATGCTGTGTGACCAAAGTTCTTGGCAATGCTGAAAATCATGTAACGTGGTTCTATACTTGGTGCTAAATGTTTCTGTCTCTATAAAGTAGATGCTGGGCAGGTGGCAAGTATGATGGGTTTTGCTCTCAAAGTACAATTCTTACTCCTGTATCTTTGTGTTACGTAAACCTACAGAACTAATAGGTGAAATATGTTTTCCTAGAATACTTTTCTGTTACTGAGTTTTATTAGATAATTCTAGTGGTTTTTTTAAACCAAAACTTGCCTTCTTTGTAAAGTTGTTTTCCCAATAAAATGATGATGCCTTGGAAAGCCAGAGTCAAAACTCATAGCCTTGGTGACTATTAAGCAGGTATCCTTTATTGCACACAGGGGATTGCTCCTCCAAATGTGTGCGCCCATTAAGCCAAATTTCTCATATTTATACAGATTAACTATACATATTCATTATAATTTCTAAGAAAAGGCAGGGTTATGCAAATTATTTCCAGGAAGTCATTTATATTAACTCCTCACAGATAGAGCAAGCTACATCAGGTGTACTCAAGCTACATCCACATCAATCCATTCAGCATTATTACATTTCACTGAATCAATGAAGTCACAAAATAAGCTATAAATCAGCTGGGCCTAAACAAAATTGGACACTGTTTAAATTTAGTTGATTCCTAAGCCATGGAATAATTAACAAGAAAAGAAAAGAAGATATTTAAAATCTATTAGATACTGAGCTATTTACTTTCCAACATTTGTGAAATTCTGAAGTTATCTTATCTTGATAATTAAAAGAAGGGTATTTTTTAACTCCAAGAAAATATTTGGGACAGGGTAAAAAGTAGGGCCTGTAGCAATAGGACAAGGGGTAATGGTTTGAAATTAAAAGCGGGTACATTTAGACTAGATATAAGGAAGGAATTTTTTATGATGAGGGTGGTGAAACACTGGAACAGGTTGCCCAGAAAGCTGTGTAATGCCCCATCCCTGGACACATTCAAGGTCAGGTTGTATGGGACTCTGAGGAACCTGCTCAGTGGAAGATGTCACTACTTGTTGCAGGGGGGTTGGGCTAGATGACCTCTAAAGGTCCCTCCCAACGTAAATTATTCCACGGTTCTGTGCTTCTATGATTTACTTATTTGCAGAAGCCCATGAGGTAATCTATAGCTTTTAATTATGCTAATTATCATGACAGAATAGGAAAGGACTTGCTAGGATTTTTTTTTTCTTTTTCTAAAATTGCAACATTTTTACCCTGAGCAAGCAGGCTGATGATACAAAGCTGTGAGGGGTGGCTGACATGCAGGAACACTGCTCTGCCATCCAGCGAGACCTGGACAGGTTGGAAAGCTGGGCAGGGAGAAACCAGATGAGGTTTAATAAAAGCAAGTGTAAAGTCTTGCACCTGGGGAGGAATAACCGTCAGTATCAGTACAGGCTGGGGGATGACCTGCTGGAGAAGAGCTCTGTGGAGAAGGACCTGGGGGTCCTGGTTGATGACAGGTTGGCTATGAGCCAGCAGTGTGCCCTGGTGGCTAAGAGGGCCAATGGGATCCTGGGATGCATCAGGAAGAGTGTGGCCAGCAGGTCGAAGGAGGTGATCCTCCCCCTCTACTCTGCCCTGGTCAGGCCCCACCTGGAGTATTGTGTCCAGTTCTGGGCTCCCTGGTATAAAAAGGACAGGGATCTCCTGGAGAGAGTCCAGAGAAGGGCTACGAAGATGATTAAGGGCCTAGAGCATCTCCCCTATGAGGAAAGGCTGAGTGAGCTGGGGCTGTTCAGCCTGGAGAAAAGAAGACTGAGGGGGGACCTAATTAATGTTTATAAATATCTTAAGTATGGGATGCAGGGGGAAATGGCCAACCCCTTTTCAGTGGTCTCTGGAGACAGGACAAGGGGCAATGGCTGTAAACTGGAGCACAGGAAGTTCTGCACCAACATGCGGAAGAACTTTTCCACAGTGAGGGTGACAGAGCCCTGGGACAGGCTGCCCAGGGAGGTGGTGGAGTCTCCTTCTCTGGAGATATTCAAGACTCGTCTGGACGCCTATCTGTGCAATATGAGCTAGGGAGCTGCTTTGGCAGGGGGGTTGGACCCGATGATCTCTCGAGGTCCCTTCCAACCCCTACAATTCTGTGATTCTGTGATTCTGTGATTCATAGGCCTATCAGTGGCCAATATTTAAATAGTATTTAATTTCTAAATTACTGATCTTCTATGTGCAGTATGTGTGCTGTGGTCAGTCCCTGGCATGCTGGGATTCCTGCCAGGGACTGTCCGGGAGGGTGTGGGCTGGTGGAGGTGCAGCCATTCCTAAACCGTTCTGCCGGTTCCGTGGTGTGGACACTGGTGCCATTCAGTGCAGTTCCATTGGTGTAACCTCAGTTCCCAATCTGCCACTGAACTGAATTACAGAGCTACAGTTGGTCCTGCACTGTGAAGAGGATAAATGGTCCCTTAAAATTCCATTTTGGCTCCTTAGTGACATGCAAGAACCTTAATGTGATATAATACTAAAACCTACTAAATTTACTAAGGTCTTTATTAAGACAAATCGAAATAACTCGTTCTGACTCTCCAAATTTCAAGCATTTGAGTCCTGGAGAACATTTCCTTGAATCATCCATTCGTGATGATTTAATGTCTTATCATTGCATGTAAGATTTTGGAGCAGGGACGGTCTGAACCTATAAGAAATGACCCAGGCTTCCTACTCACCACAACTTTCTCCTCATTTTTCCTCTTGAAAATTACTCATTCCATACCTTGAGAATCACAAAACTAGGACAATCAAAGAAGTATTTGCATGAAATGCACACAATCACACAGGATTTCAAGTTTCCACTGTAAGTCAGCAGGGGATAATTTTGTTTTGGGGGACTGAGGACTATTCTAGAATTCAAAACTGGTAATTAGAGGATTTCAGGAAAAAAAAGCGGAGACTCTTCCCAGTAGGCTGATGTCACAGGCAGGAAGAGTGCTGAGCTGTGGATCCCAGGGAGGGAAAGAGCAGGTCCCCCAGGATGTTTTAGCATTCCAGTCACAAGCTTATTTCAATGTGCTTTGCATACTCCAAGATCTCCTATGCAGAGTCAGGCTCTAGCCAGCCGGGGGGACCTCAGCTTTTACATTGGTGGCAGCTGTACCAAAAATGTCCTTCCCTGCATTTTAAGAAATGCTCAGCAGCTTTGTGCTCCTGCTTCTGAGGTTAAGAAGTGTTTCAATTTCATTCTAAAATTGAGAGAAAAGCGAAGACCAGCAGTATCTGATCCGTCAGGGCTCTGTTGGCTGCTGTTTCTCTCAAATTGGAGGACTTGTTTTTGCATCTGAAGGCCAACCTAAACGATAGAGTCAGGAAAGAGGAAGTTTCCTCAGTGAGGACACAAATTGCCACTCATAATGATTCTAAAAGGTGAAAATATTTTTTTTCCCTAAAATTATTTTGAAAACATTAACGTAAATGCCAAATATTTATGTCAGGTAAAAGAATATTTTCAGTAAATCACAGAATCACAGAATCACAGAATTGTAGGGGTTGGAAGGGACCTCGAGAGATCATCGGGTCCAACCCCCCTGCCAAAGCAGGCTCCCTAGCTCATATTGCTCAGATAGGCGTCCAGGCGGGTCTTGAATATCTCCAGTGAAGGAGACTCCACCACCTCCCTGGGCAGCCTATTCCAGTGCTCAGTCATCCTCACTGTGAAAAAGTTCTTCCGCATGTTGGTGCGGAACTTCCTATGCTCCAACTTGCAGCCATTGCCCCTTGTCCTATCCCCACAGACCACTGAAAAGGGGCTGGCTGATTCCCCCTGCATCCCCTGCTTCAGATAATTATAAACTTTGATTAGGTCCCCCCTTAGTCTTCTCTTCTCAAGGCTGAACAGTCCCAGCTTACTCAGCCTTTCCTCATAGGGGAGATGCTCTAGGCCCTTAATCATCTTCGTAGCCCTTCTTTGGACTCTTTCCAGGAGATCCCTGTCCTTTTTATACCAAGGAGCCCAGAACTGGACACAATACTCCAGGTGGGGCCTGACCAGGGCAGAGTAGAGAGGGAGGATCACCTCCTTTGACCTGCTGGCTACACTCCTCCTGATGCATCCCAGGATCCCATTGGCTCTCTTGGCCACCGAGGCACACTGCTGGCTCATGGCCAACCTGTCATCTACCAGGACCCCCAGGTCCTTCTCCACTGAGCTCTTCTCCAGCAGGTCATCCCCCAGCCTGTACTGATACAAACAGTTGTTCCTTCCCAGGTGCAAGACTTTACACTTGCTTTTGTTGAACTTCATCTGGTTTCTCACTGCCCAGCTTTCCAGCCTGTCCAGGTCTCTCTGGATGGCAGCGCAGTGCTCCTGCATGTCAGCCACTCCTCCCAGCTTTGTATCATCGGCGTACTTGCTGAGGGTGGATGTTATTCCCTCATCAAGATCGTCAATGAAGATATTAAACAGGACTGGACCCAACACTGAGCCCTGGGGAACACCGCTGGTAACAGGCCTCCAGTCAGATTCTGCTTTTGCACTATTTAAGTTCTGAAGCCATCATTCTAGTTTTTTCTTTAATATGACTTTTAAGCAAGCAGCTTTAATGAGGTTTAACCAACAGACCAGAAGATCTTCCTAATTCTAATTGGCAAGTCAGATTGCAAGGGACCTGAACACCCTCCACTCCCAGGAGTTTACCTGGCTGCACCCTGGCCAGAGGCAAACCTGCATCCCAGTCTCCAGACCTCATCCTGACCTCACTTGCTGACTTGAGGCTGTGGCTGCCAGCTGAGATACTGCCCTGCCTGTCCTGCCGTGGTGCTCAACCCTGGCTGCTGCAGGGAGCCTGGCCCTGGGGCTGCATGAAGCCTTGTCTCCATGACTCCCCACAGCTCCAGTTTGACCTCCAAACCCTGCAGGAAACCATAGTTGACATGTAAGTGCAGATCCTAACACTTGGTCTTATTAAAAAATTGGTGGAATACATGCTCATTCAGATGGTTTCAGAATATATGCTGCTTGATGGAAGAAATTGTTTCTCAAATGTGGTCAGATCCAATAGACTGGAACTGTTGAAAAGGAAATTTTCTTATCCCTCATAAATTATGTACAGTTTAAAATTCTTGTGTAGATTAAATTATAATGCTTTCATGCAGGAAAATTTTCAAGACAAATAAAAAAGGTAAAAAGGTTACATCTGAGTTTACTCCATAGGTGCTGCTTCCATCCATGTTTCAGTTTTGTGAGCTCATGTCAGTTTTCTGATTCAAGTTGAGCACAGTAGGGTTTATATTTAATTTATGTTTATGTGGAATGTGGTCATTAAAACACCAAGCAACAGCTTGTACTGCAGACCTGCAATGAGTAACTGCATCTTGAGCCAGCTTTGATGGAAATTCACCTGTCTGCAGGTGCTTGCAAATGTATCTAAAACCATACAAAACACCAACAGATAGATGTGGCATGAACAGTTCACAGCCTTTACTTCATATCTCTGCTAAAATAAGAATTTTGCCTCCCAAGTACAGAATTCCCATGGAAATCAATCTATGGATCCAGTAAAAATAACCTCGCTCTGCTGAATACCACACCGTTTAGTTATATGGCTAAAAGTGTGTCAGGCCTGATTCCCTGCTATTTTAAGGCTCCTCTAAGTAGAATCTCTTGGAGACTTACCAGGACAGTGAGAAGAACTGAATTTTGCCGTCTAAAAGATGATGAGCCAACCTTTAGTCAGGTTTGGTTTCCCTCTCTTACTGGAAGGGGGAAGCTGGACGTGATGGGGCAAGTGCTGGAGGAAAGACACCAGAAAACCAGAGCTTCTGATCAGGTTGCTTTAGAGAAGGACACCTCATGGATCATCACTGCTGTGCCACACACACTGACTACTTTAACAACCAAGGACTTAACAGGGCACTTCCACAGACAAAGGAGGCAACAGGGCCCTCTGCAAAGGCTGTTACTCTAAGTCCTTGTGAAAAATAATCCAGTACAATAAATACATGGAGCTGTTGGAATGAGACCAGGGATTAACCACAAGGGCTGGAGCACCTCTCCTATAAAAACAGGCTGAGATAGATAGGCTTGTTCTGCCTGGAGAATACAAGGCTCCGGGTAGACATTATTCCAGCCTTCCAGTACCTGGAGGGGCCTACAGGAAAGCTGGAGAGGGACTGTTTATCAGGGATAATAGTGATAAGACAAAGGGTAGTAGCCTTAAACTGAAGGTGGCTAGATTTAGATTAGATTTTAGTAAGAAATTATGAGCTGTGAGGGTGGTGAGGCCCTGGCACAGGTTGCTCAGAGAAGCTGTGGCTGCCCCCTCCCTGGCAGTGTTTAAGGCCAGGTTGGATGGGGCTTTGGGCAACCTGGTCTAGTGGAGGGTGTCCCTGCCCATGGCAGTGGGTTGGAACTAGATGATCTTTAAGACCCCTTCCACCCCACAACCATTCTGTGATTCTGTGATAACACCACTCCTAAATATTTAATGGTGATGTGATTAAGAAAACTTAGCTTTACCCCTGTTTTTAGATATGGGCTAATTCTAACAATGTTCTCATTATGCCAAGTATCAGTAAGCCTGGAAGGGCCGATGCTTCCAGGGGCTGCATTTTCCTCCTGGCAGATGAAGAGCCAGCTGATGTCATAACATACCTCTTTTCACTTTAGAAATATCTAGTTCATTCCCACCAGTCCTCAAAGTACTATAAATCACGGCACTTGTGTGCTCGAGCTTATACCCGACTCCATCACAGCATTCTTTAAGCATTTGCCCCTAAATTTTCAAAGTGAGGAATCTAATACAGACTTCAACACATTTCATAGCTATCTAGTCCCGTGGGAGGATTTATGGGGACTTTATGTGGCGATGGCATTAAACACAAGCAATTCAAGCCAGGCTGTGAGCTAGGGAGCTGAGAGGAATTACCGAGATCCACCATGAAAAAGAGCGAAGAACGAAGATTAACACTGGATCCAATACAAAGGATGTCCCTCTCTCTTCTATTCACTGAAAGATCATACAGGAACGTGGATTTAGCCCCTCAGTTATTATGAAGCTTAATAAGCATTGCATGCTGTAATGTCTATGCATTTCTTGAAAATCTAGGTTTGGATACTTTATGACTTGGACTTGTAGCATATTCCAGATGTAGTAGTACTAGTGGTGTACCTATATGTCTGAAAATAAGGGCTGTTTGAGACATGTCAAGATAGATAATTATTCATTGGGGGGGGAAAAAAAAGCAAAAATCTGCAATGGTTGTTATTCATATGATATTGTTTAGCCATTTATAGAGCTGGCTTAATAAAGGACTGTGAATAAGTGATGCAAAAATTGCCAAAATTTACAATGACTTCTTTATAAAAGATATTTTCTCTAGCTCTAAATAGAATTTGGATCTAAATCATTACCACAGAATGCACAATGAATACTGAGAATGAAGGGCTCATTTATATCCACTGCCCTGATTTTATCTCTTGAGTACTCTAGATAAAGGACTGAACATGCCAAAGGAGCAGGTGATAGGTATCTAAGGAGGAGTTTAAGTTAGGCTTTATATGTTTATGCTTTTGACTGCAGTCCTTGCTCCACTACAGTCACCTCTCCGCCTCCACAGGCACTATAATTTTATTTTTATTGTGTCCCAGGAACTATAGTTAAGTTTCTGAACAGTCCCCAAACTGCCCTTATCTTCTTTAAACAAAACCTTTCTTTGCCTGGGAAAGGAATAGAAAATGAGGTCTTCACCAGACTCCCAAATGGTCAGCCATTCTCTGTATAATTAACAGGTTAACATAGGTGTTGGTCCAGTCAAGTGCAAAAAGAAAGAGAGTTATGGTGCTGGATATGTTTTATGTAATTTGTTCAGGGGACTAAATAAGAAAATTTCAGGCTTCAGGGTCCTTTTGGGTCCCAGGACCTTTGATGCTTTTTGGTTAAAGAACTGTGTTTCTGACACCTGCAGAACTATTGCTGTGCTGCCTTCCTCTGTTGTGCTGGAACCTTGTTTGTGGGCAGGCACATCAATGCTAAGAGAGAGGCTTCTCCACACTGACTAGTCCTGACTGTGCCTCAATCCCTCAGAGGAACAGTGAAAGTGCCTAGTTGAGAAGAAAAAGCAATGGATACCTGGGAGTCACAGCATGGTGTTTCACATCCTTAATCATCTTAATTTTGCTCTAAGATCTTTAGCTTTTCTACTTCGAGAGGATGCATAATAATTAATCCATTAGTTATTCCAGGATGGCACTTTCTCATCTTTTATTGTAGCTCTTCCACTTTAGTAATATTAATCAGTGAGGAACCTGAATTCAGTTATCCTACAGCCCTGGGGGGACCATAACCTTATCGTTACCCTGGGATTCAGCTATCTGTGACCAAGAATCAAAGGTCCAGCTCTTATAGGTCCATATGCATAACCTTGGCTAAGACTTCTGAGGGAATTTTGAAGTGAGAAAGAGGCATAAGAAAGGTCATGTAGTCATCCTATGTAAGACAAAAAGGCAAAACTGCAGATGTGAGATTGTTGAGACTGGGCTCATTAGCAGCTCAAGGGTGCAGGAGGAGAAACCCCAACTCAGAAAGACAGATAATTCTGAAGGAAAAAAACCAACCCACTGGATTTCGAAGATAACAAGTCAGCAGCATGGAGGAGCTGCTCTTGGGACCTGTGGAAGTCAGGTATTTCCCATCTGTCATCAAAGACATGTTACTGGGGTGATGAGCCCATTAATCCAAGAAATTTTTGTGCATATTGATCAATAAATAATTGTTTCGTACTTGACCCTGGTGCCTAATGTTCTTGTGAGGTCTCTTTGTATGTGAAAAAAGGCACTTGAACAAAGCAATATAAGGAGATTTTGTTATGGTGCTCTAATTCTTACCCATGAAAATCAATGAGTGTCTCTAACTTCTGCTCTATATTTAGCCCCATGAACACGTTGCCATTGCATGAAGGGCAGCAGTGCTAGATAGAACGATTTGAGCTTGCATCTCTCTTATGATTCAGGAAGAATATTTGAAACCCACTCCCAAGAAAATGTACAAGCTGGTTTACCACTCACCACTCAAAGGTCTCTGTCTTGCTGTCTTTTGTGGACACATTTGCAAGACGAGAATCAGTTGCACAAGATCCCAGAGGGATGAGGATGTGGAGGGAGTCAGTCAGCTACAGTACCCAAGCATCTCACTCCCTAAGCATAAATAGCTCCTTATTCATATGGCTTTAAGGGTCTTTTTCTCATCCATGCTACCTGCACTCCAAAATGCCTTTGAGGTTCTTTCTCTGATTCAGTAAATTGTTTATATGTATGACTTGCCTCAGGCACACAAGGAATCTTCGCACATTTAAGTTTCCTGAATGATTAGGATTTTTACTAAATGAGACCTACATAAAATGTATTTGGTATTAAATTAGGGCATAACTTGACCCCAGGGTCCTATAAACCTATCTGAGTTTAAGTGTTTGCTCTGTAGTTAACCTTTGCTTTAGAAACATTTAGTCTGCATCTCTTAACCTAAATACTGTTAAACACAAGATTTCTTTTCTTATCTTGTATGAAGGCACATTCACTGGTCTGAGTCACTGCATTTCTTATTTCAGTGATGAACTGGATTTGACAGCCAACTTGCATTAAACCTCTAAAAATAAGACTGCAAAATGAAAGTGCTGACAGACCCTTATCTCTAGTAACATTAGTGGGCACCACTTTAACCAGGAAAATGGCTTTCAACTTATTTACTGAAAATGAGATCAGGTGACCATTTTTAATTCCAGTGAGAACATGCAGTCATGCATGGGTATGAGGCTCAGATGGCCTTTTAATAAGTTTGTAATTTGGTTATCTCTCTGAGCAGACATAAGAATTTATCTGAAACACAAAATTTATATTAATTTTTTTTAATGTTGAAGAAGCTACTTGGAAGGACTTTTTTATTAGAATTATAACTATTTGGTTTATCTTGAACATTTCTCAAGTTTTCATTATTGGATTTTAACTTACTATATAGCTAGGCTTGATCTAAATTGTAACCTTCCATTATCATGGTTATATTGATTTCTACAAGCCTTCAAGGCATAATTGACCTTTGTACATGGAGGAGGCATTTTTTTTATCCATATTAAAAAGGTGATCCCTATGTGTTATTAAATCACTAAAAGACAACATTCGTTGCACTTCTATTCATAAAGCAAGAAAATAGATCACCAAGATGGAACTATAAACTTGTCTCTACCTTTTTATTACGATTTGTTCTATACAGATGTTATATGTATGTCGTCATTGTATGCTCTTGTACAGAACATGGACCAAATCCTTATCTGGGGTTTGGAGAAAAACAGCAGAGAAGTTGCTCTATATCCTCTTATATCATGACAGGACCTTAATAAAGATTTAGAGAAAGAAAGTCTGAATTTTCACTCTTTATTTGATGCAAAAGAATTTTTTTTTTTCCATTTCAAAACTGTGGGTGTATTAACAAACCAGAATCAGGATTGCATATGAAACATTTTTCTAAAATGTTTTTTAATTATATAATTATTATAAATTACCAAGGCTCCTCACCATAAGAAGGACATCGAGGTCCTTGAATTAGTCCAAAGAAGGGCAACCAGGCTGGTGAAGGGGCTGGAGGGCAAATCATATGAGGAGCGACTGAGGGAGCGAGGGAGGTTGTAGAGAGGTGGATGATGGTCTCTTCAGCCGGGTGACAGGAGATAGGACAAGGGGGAATGGCATGAAGCTGTGCCAGGGCAGGTTTAGATTGGATGTTAGAAAAAAAATTTTTACTGAAAGTGTTGTCAGGGCCTGGAACAGGCTGCCCAGGGAGGTGGTTGAGTCACCTTCCCTGGGTGTGTTTAAAAAAAGGGTAGATGAAGTACTTAGGGATATGGTTTAGTTTAGAACAGGAATGGTTGGACTTGATGATCTTAAAGGTCTTTTCCAACCTTGTGATTCTGTGATGTTCTGTGAAAACATATTGTTTTAAATCTGTAAATGTCTTTATTCTATGTACCTTTTCATGCTTTTTATATTAATTTCTGGTCAGTGACCAATTTTTCCGTATTGAGGAACACTGTTTTGTTTGGTTACATCACAAAACACCTGATAACTGGAAAATGGTTGGCAAGAATTTGTTTGTAGAAATCTTATTCATGAAAGCTTGAGAGAGCATGTGATGATAGGGTCATTAGTTATGTGATAAGCCAACACATGGGAAAATTACATTTTATCTTTTCTGTTTCTGTATTGCCCTTCCCCTTTTTGTGACATGTCTGGATTGTAATTTAGCTCCTTCAACCCCATCAGATTTTATAAGGAAATGAAAATTAAATATTCCTTTCTTCTTATTTTTTGTTCATTTATTCTCTGTGGGACCTCAGATGAACACTCAAAGCATATGGGATTGCTTTTCAGAAATCAAGAGTGCATCAAGATCACTTTCTAAGGATAACCTCAGTGTCCTGGCCAAGGCTTGGGTGCATGCCAAGGAAGGAGTACCACATGCTTAGCCTTTTCTGATACCTCTAAAGCCACTGGTCACTGTCAGAGACAGGAAATTGAGCAAAAAAGTCCTTGGACTGGAGGTTTTCCAGAGATTTATCGCCTGACTGAATCCAAGTGAGTTTTCACAGGTTTGATAAAATTTAATGTGAGGAGTATGAATTAACTCTTCTGACTGATGTCAGCTGCCACCTCAGAAGCATGAGGTCAGGAGAGGTTTACAGTAAGACTGCCAGGCTTCACGTAGGTAAAGCTGTATATTGCATCTGCTCTCACTATTAGAAATGACTGCATCATTTCCCAGAAAAACTAATTGGATGCAGGCATCACCCAACATGAAAAATTTCCTAAGATGAGATCTTTCTGTGCTCTTCCTTTCTCTGTGGTGCAAAGTGAGCACAACAGTGCTAGCAGGACCAGGGGATGCTGCAGTCTCAGGGTGCTCACTGATTAGTCACACTTGTCAATAGTGGGACTGTTCTCCTTTCATGGTATCTTCATCACAGATGACAGCATAGATAACACAAAATCTTTCTTAGATTAAATTTGAGAGTTTATGTGGCTGTCTCAGACCAATTTTCTGCAGCCATAGGGTCAGGTTGCATGTTTTGACATCTCCCTGGCCCTTTGTGGGCTGCATTAATTCAGCATCCACAGCTCCTGGGATGGATGAATTCAGAGGAAGTGCTATGCACTGCACCTTTCCTTAAATGCACAATTGCTCAGGACTAAGTAGTGGACCATTTGAATGTTGGACCCTGATACAATGCCATATCAACTATTCCCTGTCTCCTTGAAAGAAAAGAAAGCAGCTGTATGGAGGCATCCCATTGCCTGAGGCTCATGTGGCTCCAGTTTGTCTCGTCTTGGATTTGGGGAAAGTATGATATTTTTCTACAAATAGGCTTGTAAAAAGGAAAATATAGTCATTCAAACTACACAAGCCTGTTATTTAATAAAAAACTTGTTATGACTCATGGAGAATGATCACCATAGATTCTCTTTTGCATTTAGCTTCAAACTGTGTTTCTATTAAATATATTTATTAGCAACATCTGACTCATATATGAGCTACTCAATTAAGAAAGGATTTCCCCCCCTCCCTCCCTTAGGTTAATTGTGTTTTCCACTGCTTTTAAAATATCATGTTTTTATTATAATGAAGTGATGTTAATGTTCTGAAATTCAGATCAGTTCGTCCAGATCAAAAAGCTAATATAAATGAAGCATAGAAGCTTCTATTTTCAAGCAAAGTATCAATCAATTTGAGTAATCATCAATAACCTGTAGTCTAGAAAGCATTTCTGTTTGACAATTCAGAATTTTCTGGATAGGTTAAGGGATTCATATGGTACATACGTGTACAAGAGAGAAAG
Source organism: Porphyrio hochstetteri (assembly GCA_020800305.1). Lineage (NCBI taxonomy): Eukaryota > Metazoa > Chordata > Aves > Gruiformes > Rallidae > Porphyrio > Porphyrio hochstetteri. The sequence goes on from CM036905.1 coordinate 40,539,158, forward strand.
AGAGAGAGCACACACACTCTTTTCCCACTCACATATTAATTCTGGTTCTAATTGTTTAGTTTTGCAGATGAAAGCTGAGAACCTTTGAACTTCTCATCCTGTGCACAAGATTATTAAAAAATGAACCATCAAGAGGTCATATTACAGAGAATAAAGGTCAAAAAAAACAGTGCTAGAATGTTCCACACAGTTTTATTTCATTTTGGGGTAAATTTAGATGTTTCATGTTGAATCTAGAACATATAATTTTTGCAGCATTTTAAATCCTGCTAATTTCTCACTATATGCTAATAGTGTTGAAACAAGGCTAGAATAACCAGCTCATCATCTATGTTGTGCATGATGCCAAATTTTACATACTACCCACATATAAAAAAAAAAAAAAATATATGTATATGTATATAAATATAGGCATAGACATATAAATAGCTGCTTATCATTCTAGTCAGTTCAATTTTCTGTCAAAATCAAGCTTGGCATAGATTATTCTGGGTCACCATCACTAGAGAAAATAATTAGAAGATGCTTAAAGCATTAAAAAATCAATGGGAAAGTTGCCAAATAATGAGATTAGTTTTCAAGTCATGACAGTTAAAATTCTAAAGCTTTTCTCTGACCTCCTGAGAACCGTAAGTTTATGTTTTTCTAATGAAATCAGAGACTCTCAGGTAATAACATAGCTCTGGGAACTGATGTTTTGGGAAAGTGCTGAACATCTCAAGACCTACACAAAAAATGCTTGAAGAGCTGAACAGTGCCATCTATCTCTCTTTTTCTGGCTTCTCAGTCTCTGTACTGGAGGTACTCTAGGCAGGCAGTTCAGCTGTCCATTGATTTAGCTCTGCAGTCCAAACCAGTGTGTGGGAGACGATGTGACAAGGTCTGCCTAAATTTCCAAACTGAACTACTGTTCCAACCTAGAATATTAATCTAGAAATGCTTCTGCTCTGCTCTTCATGTTAACCTAGATGTATCCTATGAGGCAGTGACTGTTTTCTCTAATCTTCCCTTGATATTACTCTAATGTACAAAACCACACCACAAGCAGAATGGGGATAATGCTGCTGATTAACAAAGCCACATAGTGCATGACTCTGGAAGTTTTGTATTTCTCTAAATTCTGGTCTTTAGACATCCACATCATGATACTTAGATGTACAACTATGTAATTACTTATATTTAAAAAGAACCCATTAGAATTGAGCATGTGTCAGTATTGTCTAGTGATGTAAGGTTAAAAAAATATCTAGTTATTACAGGTGAGGAGTTAGGAGATTACAAAGCATTTCCTGACAGTCAAGCCCACTAAAGGCATCTCAGTCTCTGCCCTTGGATTGAGTTAATCCTTCCTTAGGAGGAATGTCACTCTCTATGACGTGTACTGATTCCACTCTTCTTTCTCTCCACATTTAGTAAAGCAAAGACTGAGATACCAAGTTTCCCGTTGTAGACAAAGCAGACTTTAGTTCACAGAATTTTGTCACAGACAGAAATGTCATTGCCAACAACCTCTTATTTCTTCACAGATAGACTTCCTTTAAGAATACATACCTGTGTATTACACTAACAGGTTTATTTGCTATGCCCAGGGTAGTGCAGTGGCAGCACAGGTGAATAGCAGAGCAGAAGCATTTCTAGACAGGTGTAATAAGAAAGTAAGAAAACAAATGTAATTGGAAGGGAAAGATGCCATTTAAATTACAAAACTGTATTAATAAAATAAAATAAAAAATGCTATCCTGGTGCAGCTTATGTCTGTGCCTTGCAGTTATGTGACACGAGAAGCACACAGTGCAATCAATGGCCTTGTGTCCACATCCAATTGCTCCTCCTGGGAAAAAAGCAGGGCAGTGCATGAAGTTTGGAGAAGAGGACCATCAGGGAGCATAAATATTGTAACCTGAGGAGGTACATATCCTGAGGAGGTACGTTTGCATTTTAAAAGCCTGGAAGTACAGCTGCCCCAAGGCTGTGTAGAAACCACAGGTCATGAGAATGAGACCAAGGGGTCCACGTCCAGTTGTTGGTATTCATATTTATGTTGGTACTTTTATTTGACTTCCAATACAGAATAAGGGAATAATCAGAATGTTTGTGTTCTCACAGGGAAAGACCTAAAGTGGGTTTCTTTTTTTTTTTAGGAAAGAAAGAAGAAAAGGGAGTTGTGAATGGACAGGCTGAAGTGGCAGTGCAGGCAGTGTTGGCTGCCTAGGAAAGCAGAGTGCCTCACCACCCAGGCTGAGGGGGAACCGGGTGTTGTTTGTTGCTGCTCATCACTATGTGACTTTGTCTCGTTCTTGTACTGAACTACAAAGTGACTGAATATGCAGCTCAGCACTAGAAATCCTGTGGAATTCACTCTCCTGACTGTCAGAAGACGAGCCAGTCTGTGATATTTCTGGCAGATCCAATATTACACTACGGCATGATTACAGCATGCCAGTAGTATCCCACTGGTGTTATTTTCATGCAGCCACCCCATAAGTATGTACAGACAGGAATGACTTCCCAGAGCTGAAATGCCGAGAAAGGAGCTGCCATTTCTCCATCTGTCTGCCCCTATCATGTTACTTGAATTCCATCACTGGAGTTCAGGCTGACATGATCTAACACCGTGTCATGATTACACTGCTGTAAATGTCATTGCACTAGTTCATGGCAAGATTCATTAGAGACATGTCTAGAGATAAGTACTTAACTTTTCTTTGTGCCTTTGAAAAAACTTCCTCCGATATTTAATCTTCTGAGCCTGTTTGCACTCACTTACCTTCAAAAGGATCTTAAACCTTTTTATGTAAAGAGATATGGATGAGGCAGTAAGCTTGCAGGCAATAACGAGCTATCTACAGACATTGTAAAATACCTGTCGTGTGCAGGCTAGTCACCAAGTTGTTCAAAACCTGATTGCCTGAGGAAAGGCATTTGCCTTTGCAGAGCTCTTCAGGATGTGAACTGAGCTGCTTTAGATTTGCCAAACCTTCCTGCTCTGAGTTCTTAATAATGTATGTAAATCGGCCAAACTAATTTTTCTGGTAGCTGAGCCAGGTTCAAATAGGGGGTCAGAAATGCTTCTGAAACAATGCTATCCTACTGATGTCAATCACAAAACTCCTGTCAAAAGCATGTGCTATTATTATCTAGTTTGGAGATTCATGAAAAAAGAATGAGTTAGTTAAGAATTTGGGCAATACTGAGCATAGAAGGATTTAATTCAGTACTGCAGAAGGCAGCAGTGCAATATGTAACTTAAACTTAAGATAATTCTACGGAGTAAAATTATAGGAGATTAAATTATAGGAGATTAAAACATGGGTTTTCCCTCCCAGTACATCTGCACTCTGTATGAAGATACAATTGAGACAAAGATTTCAGATGTGGAGCTCTTAATCTTTTCTCTTTTTTAATACATTGAAGTACTCTGAAAGGACACAGGCAGCTGAATGGGTAAGAAAGAAACCTAGCATGTGGGCTTGTGTGCTTCCAAATCTTAACCAAGAGAAAGGCTTGCAGCACTATAAATTTGCCCATTAATTTAAACTTAACTCGAAGATTTGATTCTCTAACTCTGGGTTCAGTAATAACAAGTGATAGCAGCTGAGCTGATGAAGCTGAGGTCTTTCTGTTAGGTTATGACTTCTCTAGAAGCTTTCTGGCTTACCTCAGAAAACATAAAGAAAAGTAGAGGGTTACATCACTGACTTCACTCTGCATGTTATGGGTCATGAGAGAGCAAGAATCCTTGCTGCTGGATGAAGTAATTTTGACACCTCTTTCTGCCAACTATCACAGTGTGTAACCAAAGCAGAGGACGGGTGAGGTGGAGAAAGGACAGGCTATTTTTTTTCTACTGGTACATGTGTAAATGTAAGAGAAATTGTCTGTAAAGCTTTCCTGACTGCCTGGCTTCTGTTATAGACAGGTTGGGAAGAAAAATCTCAGTCTAGCTCATAATAATTGAGGATCAAGTGCTTCTCTACCTGTAAAGAATGGGTTGTTTTGCTGTTATGCAGATGTGCCCTGACTGGATGAACTTCTTGTCTGGTCTGGCTTCCTTTGAAATTTATCTTTAAATAGAATTTTGATAAAATGGCTCATATCATCCTGCCCTTTTGGAATTTCATACAAAAAAAATAAAAGTTTCTGTAGACTTTAAGTAAGTTTATAAGGTTTATATTTTTGACTTGTCAGTTTCATGTCCTAAGGAACCTGTTTGGGCAGCAGGGTTGGACCTGATGATCTCTCAAGGTCCCTTCCAACCCCTATGATTCTGTGATTCATTATCAATGTATATATTCACACACACAATGCATTTGTATTTGGTCTATAAACCATCAGTTTGTTGTAACATGAAGGTTAATTCATGAAATACGTTATGTGTGCTTTGCACCCAGACATACCATAGACCTTCTTGAGGTAAAGTGACATATTTTGTAGTATCTGCTTGATTAGGCATATAAATGCAATAAAACTAAGGTTAACCGTGCTGCTCTGCAACTGCTTAAAGGAATCAAATGTCTGTCATCCTCTATGCAAGCAGGTAACACACATTTGAAGAGACTTGAATGAACTAGCCTCTGGCTCACCTGCATAAGTTAGAGCATACTAGTTCTGTCTCATGGAATGAGGAAGCAGACATAATCAGACACAGAATCATAGAATACCAGGTTGGAAGGGACCTCAAGGATCATCTTGTCCAAACTTTCTTGGCAAAAACTCCTTCTAGACAAAAGCACTGTTTAGACAAGATGGCCCAGAACTCATTCCAGCTTGAATCTTAAGTGTCCAATCTTGAGGAATCCAACACTTTGCTGGGGAGTTTTTTCCAATGGTTGATCATACTAATTTTGAAAAACTTTCATCTTGTGTCAGTTTGTAATCTCCAAATTTCCATGTTATTCATTGTAAAAGGGGAGTCTCCATCTTGTTTGTAGTGCCCTTTAAAAACTGGGACATCATGATGTGGTCTCCCTGCCTCAAGGCTGAATGAACCCAATTGTCTCAGCCTTTCCTCTTATGGCAGGATTCCCAGTCCTTTGATCATCCTGGTGGCCTTTCTCTAGACCTTCTCCAGCCTGTCTACATTGTTGTTTTTTTTTCTGTGGGGACCAAAACTGAACACAATATTGCAGCTGTGGCCTGAAAAGCACTGAGTAGAGTGGGATGATGACTTCTTTATCTCTGCCAGTGATGTTCTTGATGATGTAACACAGAATCCTGTTGGCTCACCTTGCCACAGCAGCACTCTGTTCACTTGTATTGAGCTTCTTGTCCACCAGAACCCCTAGATTCTTTTCCACAGAGCTGCTGTCCAGCCAGGTGTATCCCAGCCTGTGCTGCACTCCAGGATTATGTTTTCCCAGGTACAAGACCTTATACTTGTCCTTGTTGAATTTCATAAGGTTCTTGCTAGCCAGCTCTTCCATCCTGTCCAGGTCTTCCTGCAGGGTGGCTCTCCCAGTGTGTCCACTTCCCTGATCAGTGTGGTATTGTCAGCAAAGTTAATCAGGGTGCACCTGATCCCATCAACCACATCATTTATGAAGATATTAAACAGTGTGAAGCCTAATACCAATCCCCAGTGGATCCCACTTGTGACGGGTTGTCAGTTCAGAAAACAGCTATTTGCCCCCACCCACTTGGTGTGGCCTGTCAGCCAGCTCCCCACCCACCACAATGACCTTTTGTCTAGACAATAGTGCATCAGTTTCTCTAGGAGGAGGCTGTAGGGAACTGTATTGAAAGCCTTGAAGAAATCCAGATAGATAACGTCCACTGGTCACCCAACAGAAACCAGCTAGGTTAATTCATTGTAGAAGGTGATCAGGTTTGTCAAACACCATTTACCCTTGGTGAATCTGTGCTGGCTTTTCCCAATCTTGTGCTTCATTTCACTTGTGATATGCCTCAGGAGGATAATTTTCATATGTTCCCCAGGGACTGAAGTAAGACTGATGGATCTATAATTTACTGGATCCTTCTTTAAGCCCTTCTCATAGATGGGGGTGACATTAGCCTTCTTCCAGTTTTCTGGGATGTTCCCCAAATCTCCACAACTTCTCAAAGATTATGGAAAGCAGCTTTGCAAGGACATCAGCCAGCTCCTAAGCTGGATGTTGTCAGGGCCCACCGATTTGTAAGGGTCAAGCTCCTGTAATAGTCTGCATACCAACTCTTCCTTAACTAATGGTGGGTCTGTGGTTCCATCAAAATTGATTTTTTTTTTCCCCAAGTCCTGGGGCCCAACAGTGCTGGTAATGACAGAGGTGAATAAAATATTGAGAACCTCTGCCTTTTCAACACTGTTGGTGACTAACTCTCTTGAACCACAGGAAATGTATATAGAAATGCCAGTGATTTACAATAGAGCTTAAGGAAGACACAAGCCACCTGCTTCTGTTCTGGCTCCCCTTATCAAATATCTTGATCTTAGAGACTAAGAAAGATCAAACTCTGCAGCACCACATCCAAATACAAGGCACCAGCCTTGACTAATATGTTTGATTAATGCATCACTCTGTTGTTAACAGATAAATGACCTATTAGGAGCACATAAATAAATTAGTGTTTGATGTTGGTGTCTGTCTCAGAATACTCCCATCATGACTGTACCTAGTTACCTAACAATTACAGATACAACACTGTCTTAGCATCATATCTGGCAGTTAAAATGTAATGATTTCACAAAAAAACCCCAAAGGAACCCCCCCAAAAAACCCCAACATAATCAAGAGTCTTAGAACTTCCTTGAATTTTTGTAGGTAGTCTTTGCTTTATGTTTTTTCAACTTATGGTTTGACTTGGGCTGGTTAAAGAGAGGTACTAATAGAAGCCTTTCCCTGGCTGTCATCACAACAGGCACAAGAACGTTGACATAACTAATACGCTGCTAAAAATCTATCAGCAAGTGTAACCTTTAATTATGTCACAGATGAATAAAATATTAACATACTTTGCATGTGTATCTATCTAGGTATATGATGCTCATTTATGATATTTCTCTTCTAAGAAAACATAAGAACTCTGTTGTGAAAGCAAGTGAGGCCATCTACCAGATATTTGTTATATCTTAAATTATTTATTCACCATTTAACCTTTTGCAAGCTTTATAAGTAGGATTTGCACACTGGTCTGCAAAGAAACAACTGCTTTCATGAAAATTGTTTATGAATGGTATGCAGGATGAATGTGCATGTCTCACACCAGGAAGGGGTTCCAATCTTCCAAGAGAACTATGCTAATGTGTAACACCTTATAATTAGATACTATGCATGCTTGTAAGGTTTGGTGTAAAATTTCAATATTTGTCACCACCAAAAGAAAAGACATATAGGTGATCTGAATAACAAACTCTGTTAGTACTAGTATGGTATTTTTTCTCCTCAGCTCTTCAGTAAGAGTACCTCAGAGTAAGTTTATGCAAAACTGATTTGTGAATACATCATTTGAAAGCTGCTGGAATCGGTGATGGCAGAGTTTATCTAAGGAGCTCTTCTTCTGTATTTCAGTCACAATAGCAACACATCTGAATTGACTTGTTTCCAGAGTGGAAAGCAAGGCATCCAGTTGTGACTAGATCCAAAGGGGGCTCTCATCAACAGATTTCACCTACAGATTTCTATGGTCTTTTACTGAAGCTAACCCAGCCACTTCCAGAATTTCCCGAGGCAGAGTTAATTTGGTAGGTAGCATTTCAATGTTAATATCTGAATAGGCTAATCTTGCTACAGAGTCATTCCTAAGCAGCTTTACACCTACATCTGCCAAACATTAGTTTCTTGTTTTCTTCTGGTTAGTATCAGTGCCTTCCTGTAGCCAGTACAGCACAGCACTAAAATTACAAACAACAACAAAAAAATAATTCTACAAATAGTTTACGTCTTTCTCACCACTGAAGTTACATATTTCAGTGTAAAAGTAATAGTGAAATGGTAAATACGAAACATCAGCCTTGGCAGGGCTTTTACAACTGTATTTCTTATACATTTTTTTGGATAAAGAATTTTACAATTCAAACATTTTGGCACAGGTAGTAATGGAATTATGACTCGATTGAGACATATGGCAGTGAGGGAAAGAAGAATAAATAATGTCTTGAATGACTAGTGCTTGAATAAATCTTACATACATATTTGCTAATATGTAGCAGTTGTAGTTGTGTCGACTCTCAGTTTATTTGCTTTGTACACATACCCCTAGCATGTCTGCCTAGAAATTTTTTAATTGATATTTGGATTGGAAATCTTTGTGAAAGTTCTCCATGTAGGCAGGTTAGTGTCTCAATAGCAGGTCAAATGTGTTCAGCACAGGTGAGATTCTTCTGTTCTGTGGAAGGATACTGCACACAAGTAAGGAAACTGAGTGTTTCCTTGCTGTGCCGTCGCTGCCGGAGGCACAAGGACTGCTCTCTGCTGCAGGCTGGAGGATCCAAGGTAGGGTAGGGACAGGGAATCTACTGCATCATCCAGGGTTGCTCTCTAGAGCCACTGAAATTATTTTTAATAAAGGGAGTTACTAAAGCTACTTTACTAAAAATAGCCTTTTTCTCTCAAAATTGATTTATATTTGTGTGAAAACTGGGTCATGACTTCTTGTGTACTATTTGCCAGAAAGAAGTCCCCTTGTCTTTCCCCTCTTCACAAGCATTAAACTGTCTAGGAAAAATATCCAAGACAAATAGCCATTTTCAGAATATATTTTTTTCCCCCAAGTAAAAGTACTCCCAGTTAAAAGAGACTGTAAATTCTTCAAGGAAATGTAATTCTCATTGTGCCTTTAATCCACTGGGATGGCACCATGGAAGAGCTCATGCAGAGTTTGTGGGCTGTGAAAGGGAAGAGATAACTACAGTTGCTAACGGCAGCCAGGGTAGCCATGCCCATTTTGTGTGGCTACATAAACCTGTAGCATGCCTGGACTATTTCCTTTGAGAAAATATTGTGCCTGGGGGGAAGAAAAATACCCCCATTTTTGGCCGAAGTAAGGCTCTTCTAGTCATTGCGTTACTGAAGGCCTGTACATTAAAGCTGCAGTTTTTCCCTAAAAGTAGTTTAACATCAAGGAGCTTAATCCATAACCTAAAGAGAAAACCTGAGGTCTTGATCCCATGCTCATTAAAGCCAGAAGGAGTTTTTAAAACATTTTGAGTAGGAGCAGGTTCAGGTTGCTAAGTGAGTCTACCTTCCCAATGACTCCTCCGAATCAAACATCTGTCCCCTTTTTTATTCAGCTAGGAGTTTTCTGTGAAGACTGCTTTTGAACACTGTCTTTCTTGTAGAACCTTAAAGGACTCACCCAGCTGGGTCCAACTACAGTGAAGAGCTTTACAAATTATCAAATTTAAAAAAAAATACAACAACCAATCAATGAAAACAACCCCACTAGCTAATTTTAAAATGGTTTAGTAACCTGCAATGAACTAAATTAAACTACAATGTGAGTGGCTTTGTGAACGATAGGTGTATTCTGAAAGTCACTTCAGTGCAATGAAAGCTTTTCTTCCTCCATACCATACCTATTGTAATCCGAATTGTTTAAAAGAATGTATTGTTCTGTACAACTGCTGTATTAGATAACTTTACACTTCTATTCTTCTAACTGGAGCATCCAACTTGGGGTGAGACTCAACAGTTTTGAGCCAAGCCTATGTCTTTGCTTATTTAGACATCAGCAGTTCTGTGCTGCGCTGCTCCCATCGCTCTAAGGTTAAAGCCTGTTTTGTGAAGGTGGCTTTTCCATGCTCTTTTGTTATCGTTCTTTTCTTGGTTGTTATGGAGATAAAGCTTATGCAGTCCCTTTTCTGCTTACTTTATCAGGCTCCAGGTCCAATAGCACAGTAAACAAGCTATTAGGCAACTTGTTTATCTATGTCAGTGCCGCAAGTTCAGACCTCTGTTATTTAAGGTATGAATCTTTTTTCAGGTACGTTTGTCTGGAATCAATTAATTTATTTCCTTTTTTTTTTTTTTTTCCAAATTGCCATAGCTTTTGTGGGATTTTAAAAAAAGATTAGAAAAACTGCTTTGGTTAATATGTGTTTTCCCCAAAATGACAGTGTAAACTATCAGCTGGGATTGTGTTTCAACTACTAAGCACATTGCAATCTAATATTTTGCATAGTTGATAAAACAAGGTATTTCAGATTATTTTCTCTTGAACCTCAGGGAATTAGAGTGTTTCAATTCTTCTTTTCTGCAGCTCTTTATATTTAATATTTATTTGAAAGCCTGTCTATTTAAAAATAAAAGAGTTAAATGCTAAGTTACCTTCCTTCTCTACATTTCCCTCTGAAAAATTAGATGTGGGTTTCTGACCAGCTAATTACTCAGATTTGCTATATTCCATTGAAGAATCAATTGTGAATAGGTCAAAGTTCTTATTTGTAAAGATTTTTTTTTTTTAACTTAGGTGACATTAGCCCTGAAAATACCTCTGGAAGTGACATTAATTAGCTGGAGTCCATCTATGCTTCCCACCTTCCAGAGAAACCTCCCGAGTCAGAAAGTACTTGGTTCTTGAACGTTGCCTCATGAAACGTGCAGTAGAGTGGTCGTCTTTCCTGTGAGCTAGTCTGACTCACTGGGGTTCATCCCCCAGCCCAAAACTCCCTTTGCCAAGAGGATCTTCCAAACTGGGGGAGGCAGCTGGACACTGTGTGGGGACTGCACCCGAGCGTCAGTATTAAACCGTTTTGGGGGTGTGTTTGGGATGAAATCCTACCTCTCTGCAGGGGAGAAATCAGATCTCAAACACGGCTTTGGAGGCAGGTTTCAGTTTAAAACCCAAAGTGGGTGAATTCCCTATACCCTCAGTCACACAGGTAAAACCTGTGCTGCAGTGAAATGTCTGAGCATTTAACTGCATTCATAAACTGAATGGAAGAGTCTTTGTTCCAGGAAAAAAAAAAACCCCAAAATTTCCAGCAGCTATAAAATAAGATACATAAAATATCTTCATGGCAGTATTCTCCTCTTCAGGGACTACATTAAGCATAAAACATCAATCTCCTCACTTCCTGAAATTTGTTAAATATAAAAAGAAATGATCCTGGGAAATACTTTGGGAAAGAACTCTGCCTATGGAAACATAGCATTAGATCATCTTATTATAACTCTTGGGAGGGGAAAAAAAATAAATAAAGGCCAAGCACAACCGTTTTAGCTCTCTCTTTTGCTCCATTCCTGTAACTTCCATCACGGATTATTCTATTGTGAGACTTAATCCTGTAGATAAAATGACTCCTCTCACTGCTGTGCTGACTTGGGTGTATTGCATTATGCAGTAATTTTCTTTTAATCCTTATCAAATAAAAGACATGCTAGGACAGTTTTGTTAAACCAACGATCTATTATAGCTTTATTTTTCTTCCAGTCAGTATCAGCAGTGATGATTTTAGAAAACTTTTCTGTGACACCACAACAATGAACGTGCAATATGTTGTCTACTGCTTATAAGATTTATTTTTTCTTTTTCCTCTAGAGAAATTTAATATAATTTATAGATACTAGTCAGACTTTGAGGGCAACTATCTTTATTTTTAGCATCAATTTTTCAATCTCCACAATGTCAAGGGAGGGAATTCATCCTCAGTGTGGGATTCAGTGGAGTTGTGTTTGAGTAAATCAAGGCTGAGTCTAGTGTAATAATGTTTGGTGTTATATTACAGACTTGTAGTTTTGGGGTGGGGGACTGTGTTTAGAATTATATTAAAGTCTTACGAGTGTTCACAGAGAATGCAGTGCAGCCAGTCCTGCTTTGTCACCACTGCATCATGAGATGGCATAATGGGCCAAAAAGGCAGAGAGAGATGCGCTGTCCCATCTCCCTTCTTATAAATCAATGTCTCTATACAACATACATGTCTGTATGCAAATATGTACTGACATATGTACTCTTTCATGCTCTCTTTTTAACACCCGAGATAAGAAAACCCAAGCTTTTTTTATTTATTTCCAAAATTTGAGCCATAGTTAAGCCCTCAACCCTTGTTCAGGATTGACCTTGTCAGGGTCACTTAAATCCAATACAGGTTTAAAATGAAATGCATTTCTTTAACATTTTTGAAGTGGGCATAGTACTCACACAATTGCCAGTCTTCGATTTCTAAAAATTAGTGCCTACTTATTCTCCACTTATGCTGTCCCCAAAAGCACACTTCAGCCTTAACTGGGTGGAACTACCTTCGAGAGAGGTGGCAGCAGGTCTTTCCACTTGTATGCAAGCCTAGGTGCCTCTGCAGAGAGTGGCACCAGCAGAGCTGATGCTGGAATTGCATCAATTGTGGTGTTAATGAACAAAGTCAGTACGTTACGCCTGTGCTTTCCTGTGAGCAGGGTGTATGGCTCCACTTTAACCTCTAGGGACTCGGCAGCTCTAATAAATATTAGGCAGTAATAAGGCATTATCAGTCAGGGCTCACCATTGACTGGCGTTGAACCAGAGGAATAAATGCAAGTCGAAGCTGATTGATAATGACTAATCTCAGCACCATCTGCCAGTGGTACATCTGTCCAAACCCTGTGGTTCAGCATCTTGTCTAGCACTGCTTTGGATGGGGCCGAGCTGCCAACTTTGTTGCATCTTGGCTTAAGAAAAGAACCCTTTAAGAGTGAACTCCTGTACTACTAAAAGGTTTCTGCTGTTGAGGTGCTGGTGCATACCATATACAACTGTTTCAGCAAATCCCAACTTTGTTCTTTATCAACAGTTACGTAGAAATATTTCATGGAAATGAATAGCTGTACAATATATCAGCCTTGTCGTATCTCCTAGACTTCCTGACTGCACAGATTAATCTTGGAGGGAGAAACATATTTCCCAAGCATTTACAGTTTGTGGAATCTTATGGAGAGAGAATGCATCATGGTAAGGTATACAGTTTAGTCATCTCAGTTGGAGGGGTGCATATTTCTCAGGGGTGATGAAGCAATGAATAAATTAGTCTATATCAAGTGAATACTAATAAACATTACCACCCCACCACATATGCAGCATAAGCAGTGTCTTACAGAAAGTATTTAAGAAATACTTCAGAATTCTACAAAATGTTCTACTTTAATTCAAGTTACAAGCCCAGGTTACCTTAACACAGCCGAGGAAAGAGAAAAATAACTATGCTTAAAATGCCTCTGACAGCTTTCTCATACACTAGAGTGTCACAAGCTTAAATCTGAATTGCAAAATCTATCAGAAGAAACAAATGTTGTAATGCCATCTCTTGTCAGAGCTGATTTTTAAAGCCTACTGATAGACTCATCTATCCAGGCTTTTATTCTGCGGAGGAAGAGCACCTTTTAGCCCTCTTGTTCACATACCTCAGCCATCTTCTTTTCCTACCCTTTTCCACAGGCCAGCAGTGTGGTGTGTCCCTTTTCCAGTAGATCAGCTGATGGGGCATCAGTGATCTTCAGGCAGGAAGTGTGCCAGGGGGTGGAGCTCCTCTGAAGACCCCACCAGGGAACAATCCCTGCCTGCAGAGCTGTACCCCAGTCTTGCTCCTGCTTGGTGACAGCTGCAGCGTGGTCTCTGCAGCCCGCTGACCAGCTAGCTGTACGTGGTGTAGAGTCAAAAAGCAGAAGAAAGGAGCAGGGTTATGCCATGTGAGCATCCAAAGGCATTTTACTCACTGAGGGAGAAGTCTGGAGGAGTCAGCTGCCTGAGTCTGAAGTTTGGTGTGAATTTGGTGGTCTTTATACATGGTAGACAAAACCTACGTGTGCACCAGACTAATGGAAAGAAAAGGAAACACATATGCATTTCTAGACATCTGGAGCTGACAATTTTTACCTTCAGTTGTAACAAGTATCATTATCATAAAGCTACGTGCAGCCTTGATGTGAGATTTGACTTAGCCACTTTCATAGGACCCAACTCTCAGAGAGTTGGCGCTTTTGAATAGATTTCAGTGTTTCACGGTAACCACTTAAAACCCAAGCCACCTGAGTGCACTTGCCTTTCTCTGAGAAGCCTAGATTAATGAGGGAGAAAGAGCCCCTTTTTACATAGCTTGGTTCTGGTAAGTGCAAATATTCTGAGTGAGCACAGGCACAGGAGACCCATATGCACATTTATGGGGATTGTGAGATCTTCCACAATTTAACGAAGTTATCAGCCAGACTGCTGCAGAAAAGGTTATTTTTATGGAAAAAAATATTTTTCGCTGTTTCAGCACTCCTGTCAGTGATCCATGAACTTTTTTAGCAGGAAAATGTAGCGTTATAATTGATCCTTATGCTGAGAGTTTAGGGCTGAAACATGAAAATAATAAGACATAATGAGGCAGTCCTGAGTGAAAATATTCAGGTAAACAAATGTGATGTTAAACAGCTCTCCATTAATTCTAGATTTCCACAGAACCAGCATGCAAACACTTAATTGCTTCTGAGCCATAAAGATCTTCATAGCAAGCAGAAGTCAGAACTTTTTCATTTCATTGTAACTTTTTTTCTCCTGAAGGCTTTTTGTAACGGCTCGCTTTCTTTCCAAGAAAAGAAAATATGACTCCAGTTATAGTTCAGTTTAAATGAAAAACAGCTCATTGCATCCCTTCTGACAAAGTTGGTTGTCTCCATGTGAATTAGTTTTTTAGAAACTGGTCTGTAGGTGCTCCAGGCACCAGAGAAGGGATTCCCCTGCAGCCCGTGGATTAGACCATGGTGAAGCAAACTGTGTCCTTCCAGCCCATGGAGCTCCATGGTCGTGCAGATATCCACCTGCAGCTTGTGGAGGATCCCATGATGGCTCAGGTGGAGGCACCTGAAGGAGGCTATGACCCCATGGGAAGCCCATGCTGGAGCAGGCTCCTGGCAGGACTTATGACCCTGTGGAGAGCGGAGCCCATGCTGGAGCAGGTTTGCTGGCAAGCCTTGTGACCCCCATGGGGGAATCCATGCTAGAGCAGTCTGGTCCTGATGGTCTGCACCCCATGGAAGGGGCCCATGCTGGAGCAGTTTGTGAACTGTGGCCCCTGGGGAGGACCCACACTGGAGAAGTTGCTGGAGGACTGTCTCCCATGGGAGAGACCCCACACCAGAGCAGGGTAAGGAGCACCAGAAATAACGTGTGATAAACTGACTGCAACCACCATTCCTCATCCCACTGTGCTGGGGGAAGGAGGGAAAGCAATTGGGAGTGACGTTAAGCCTGTGAGGAAGGATGTCTAGGGGAAAATTTGTTTTAAGATTTGGTTTTATTTCTCATTATCCTACTCTTATTTGATTAGCAATAAATTAAACTTCCCACAATGATCGTAACTGGTGAGTGATCTCTTGCTGTCTCTATCTTGACCCATGAGTCTTTTGTTATATTTTCTCTCCCCTGCCCAGCTGAGGAGGGCAGTGACAGAGCGGCTTTGGTGGTCACCTGTCATCCAGCCAGGATCAACTCACCACAATCTGTCTCTGGAGGGCAGAGGCCAAGATGACCATTTCTAATAGCACAAACAACATTGGTGTGGACAACTGAATGGAGTCCAAGGTGTCAACTCTGGAGAAACTTTTTAGCCCCTCTCCTCCCACTCCCCACCCATGCCATTGCCTCAACATAGGTACCTAGTTTCATTTAAGATGTCCTAGGATATCCTACTTGCCCCTGGTACTGCAGACAGGTACAGGTCTGCAATAGGTTCTCAGGTCTCATTTGCCCACTTCATATTGATATGCACCTCTTAATGGCATGAGATATCTGTGGTCAGGCAAATTAATAGGGCTCTTGATCTCCTTTTTCTATAGTGGGCACTTACATATTTGGCCATCTACCACACATATAGATACCCATACAGAGACATCTATATTTGTGTGTTTTAATCACAAACTGAATCCATTTCTTGGGCTTGGTTCATTTGTCCACACATGGCTGTCTAGTGCCACTTCAGACTGCCCATGCTCTTCCACCTGGATCCCAGGAGCTGTTCCATAAGGACATGAGTCTCCTTAAGTCTTCTATCTTATCCACCACTTCTGTGTGCTTCTTGGATACCCCGAGGCATCTCAGATGTCACTAGGTACCTATGTGAGGCAATTGAATCGAGCTCTGCTGCAAACCTCAGGCAAGAGGAGTTTCAGACTTTTTTGTAATCCTCTTTTCAAAATTATAGAGACTATATCTATACATGTACTCAACAAATCACCAAATTCCTGAGTGATTTTGCAACAAGCAAGTTCATATTAGAGGGTCAATTGTAGTCTTCACCCCATCTGATGCTATGTATTTATGATAGTATGCATAGCTTCAGACTTTGATCACTCTGTGTCTAGCAACTTCACATTCTTTGCATTAATACACACAGGGGCCATCTGCATCAGTGGAACATTGCTGCTCCAGCTAATGGGAGAAAAAATTAATTCTTGCTTCAGAAAGCATGATTGGATCAGGGAATTTAATCCAGAACATGGATTACTGCTATGGATATTACATGTGCCATCTCTCTCCTTTCCTCAGTAGAGTGAGTAAAAATCTGCATTTGAAGCGGATTGGATGGAGCACAATTAAGCTCTCTCTTCATTTGCTTCCCTTGAATTCCTGAAATATCAAAACCAGTTAAATCATTTTGGGAACACATGCAAATTCAGAGCATTATATATATCAAATGTGATTGGTTGACACGTTTAAGAGTGCACTTTCTATCGTAAACATAAACACTTCCTTCTCCTGACTCTGAAACCTTGCAAGACACTTTTCCTAGAATATATATGACTTGAGTTTTTTCTTGTGATGTTCCTGGGTGTGTCATTTGGACTGAAAAATCAAACACCTTCTGGCTAAATATCTTCTTTCATGCAGCAATGGGCTCCAATTCACAATTCATTGTTGCTCTACTACTTGGTCATCTTCAGTTTGTCATTGGATATAACTAGATGCTGCTTAACATCAAAAAACCAAAAAAAAAACCCCACCAGGACATGCTGCAGAATACAATTCCCAAACACAAGTATGGCTGTGCTTGAGCTAAAAGCCCTTGAACTCCCATGGTGGGGACTGCACTAATCCAAAGGCCTCCTTTTAAGCAAAATGACTTTCTTATTGCTTTCCCCTTCTTCACCTTGACCTTCCCTCTTCCCCTTCTTCCTTTTCCTCCTCCTTTTTCTCCTTCCCCTGTCCTTTCCTTTTGACTTCCCTTCTTTCAGACTGAACAAAAATTGATACCCAAACCCCAGGAGTTTTAGAGCAATGCAATTCCCTTAATTCACCTTCAGTGAAATATTACAGTAATCTTCACCTTGGTGTTTAATTAAGAGGTTGGCTACATTAATACTTAATGCTTGTTCAAAGCTATAGAAGTGCATACCTTTGAGTTGCTTCACAGTTAAAGTTACATGGTAATACTGATGTGGGCAGGAGTTGGATGTTCAAGTCCCTTAGAGCTTCTTAGAGCTTAGCTATGTAAACTACTGAGAGGTTAAAAAATAAAGAAGCTATGAAAATACCAGAGATGGGTTTTTTAACCTTTGTACAAATAGGCTGAAGTAATACTGGACACGTTTTGGTTGTTTGGTTTGGTTTTTTGGGGTTTTCTGGTGGGTTTTGGTTTGGGTTTTTTAATATATTTGACAGTATGGGAAAAAAAAGGAAATAGGTGAATAAAACTTCAAAGAGATTGACCTATTCAGTTAATCTTTATCACCCTGTAGTTTGTCCTATGTGGGTTATGCTGGCAAATGCTTTCAGTAAGGGCTCAGACAAAGCATTTATGTTACTCTATCATCAACGAGTTCAGTTCACTTGGAGGCAGCTATGCTCAGATCCCACTCATCTGTACCGAATCTTCACCGGGTGAACAAGTGATAGAGGAAGATTTGTTATGAGCTGCTGTTAAAACAAAATTTTGCAATTCAGCTTCTTTCAGCTGCCAGAATTCATAATGAACAGAATGAATGCTCTGTCCATGATTGCAAAGATGCCCACTGCTTGTCTGGGCTTTGACTTCCTGGGATTTTCCTCTGAGCTTCCCGAGCCAGAGCAGCATATCCATACATATACACTGCATTTAGACACAATTTTGAAAGTCCTAATGAGTCCCTGGGGAGTCCCTGCTACTGACCGTGACCCTGCTGTGCTAAGTGCTCAGATACAAATAGATGGCTCAGCTCCAAAAATAGGCATTTCTTTCAATGTAAGAGCAGAGGTGATGAGTAGATCAAGGGGAACAGATCGAAAGGTGTAGACTACACGCTTTGGTACTTCAAGCATTTAAATTTGTGCCACAGGACAAAAGAAAAACAGTTAAAAAGAAAGGTGTATCTTAGCTGCAATATTTTGTATCCCTCTCCACATGTAGAGGGCATGGCCATTCAACTACGAGACCCAGAAAAATCAGGAAAAGAAGCATGGGAGTCACAAGCCATGCTTAGTAGCTTTTTCTGGCACTATCTGAGGAGAACTGTAGTTGATTATTCCCTCAAGCCAGACATACTCACCCTCTAAGAGCTTTTCTAATCAGACTGCAGAAAAAAACGATTATAAGAAAAAATAAAAAGAGACTTGTACGGTGTAGAACCTAAACGAATTAGCTGTGAATTCTGTCTTCTACCCTCATACCCACCATACATATAGTGGCCTCATTTCTCTGCCATGGGTGAGTTTGATCTTCCACAGGGTGTTTTATGGACCAGGCAGAGTGCACAGTGAGCTGGTTGACACCTCCATAGATTACACATTGCATTTTGCTATTCCCTCCTTTTAAGTTGGGATTCTGCCTCTCTTGAGAGTATGCTGACAGGTACACCTGAGGTGACAGTATGCTGGTGTAGATATTAGTATTTTATTTAGTTGGGTTTACAGGAAAAGGATAATGTCTTGTAACCCTGCAAACCCATGCACAGGCAACTGAAACAGGTTCTCAACTGAAGCCCTGTAGATACAAGAAAGAAATCTTGTGTTTGAGGAATCCAACAGCTGTTCTAGCTCCATGTTAACTGTTAGCTGAAGGGCCATTGGTGGTTAACCTATAAGCCAGAACCTGGAGAATTAAGAGTTTGTTGACATGAGTCCCAAGGACGTTGACAGGGCTGAGACTCTGCTGTTCCTTCTCAACTGTGGAGCCCAAGTGGCAGAGTATCAGGGAAATTCTGGAGACATTGTGAAACCACCTCTTAAAAAAAACTTGTGAAGGAATGCGTTTGTATGGACACTGAATTAATTTAGTGTTAATGCAATATAAATGCTATGTAAATTAATACTGCAGCTGAAATCCTATTAATAGAGGTAGAAGAAAAGAGCCATATCTGTGTAGGAAGCACAGCAGTATCTCTATTAGCCAATTCCATCTTATTTTTAGTTGTGCAAAGCATTCCAGATAATATTTAATATTTTAAGTTATTTATAATATTTTCTCTGTGTATTTGAAGTTCCCTTTCCTAAGAGCCCTTCCTTCGAATCCTGGCTGGCAACAATTAGCATCTGCTTATCAGTGTTTTAGTTAAGTTTCTCTGAAGCCTGACGCTGCGTAATTCTTTTTGAGACAACAGAGAGCTCTGGCTTGCATGCCAGCAGAGAGTTAAGCTGAGGGGCAGGGAAGAGAGAGAGCTGCAGAGGAGGTTGCTCAGCAGCCCCCTTCCACATCACGTGGGCACAAAGAAACAGAACAGACTGGGCAGTGCAATCCGTGGCTGACACAGGGTGCCAACAGTCTGGCTGCTGTCAGGCTCCTGTGACAGGAGAGGAGGGGTGTTATCCTTTGACTGTGTTAACACTGTCAGAAAGCATCCGTCACAGTGCGGTGAGTGTCACTCAAAATGTATTGCACACTCCCCACCTTTATTATTCTGCAGGTGCAGTCTTCAATTAGGCAGGAGATTGATTTGCCAGACTATAGTGGCAAAGAGCAGAGAGGACCCCAGATCTTTTTCTGGCTTCAGACCAAGTTGGTTTTATCCCTGTGAGGAACTAATATTGAAAACTAACCCCAAATGCTCTTGAATTTAGGGATGTGGGTGTTGAATTTTGAATTTAAATTCCAGCTTTCTTCACTTTAGGGCATTCAGATTCAGCACATTAGTTCAAAAGAGGCTTGAACTGTCAGAACTCATCCTTTGAATGTTGCACCAAGCTGGTAGGGCACATCTGCAACACTCACAGGGACATCTATGTTCTACTCTTTGTAGTCAGTTCTCAACTGACACAAAGTCCAGAAAACCATAACACATTTAGGAAAAAGACCTCACACTTGACTAAATCAAACACATTAAGAAACATTAGGTCTGATTGTGGCTTTGAAATTCCAGAACACACAGGGACAATGGAGTCATGGAGGAGCTCTGGTCTACTTAGCCTGAATTGTCCACCTGCATGACAGTACATGCTGCTGTGGCAGCTCCTGCCACTCTAAAATGAATATAATTTATGCTTCCATCTGTACACAAAGCAACCTAATTCCCTGGGGCCAGAAGCAGTGAGCAGTCCTGCCTGCACCTATTGCAAAGCAAGTGTTGCTGCTGGCACTAACTTGTAGCAGGGCTAAGATGTCTTTCTTACCTGCATTGGTGTTGGCTACTGCAGACAGTTCCCTCACTGTAGATGCAAGACATGCCTGAATGAGCTCAAAAGTGCTTGCTACTTGATGCTTTCTGAGGCCTGTGTCAGTGCAAATAGAAGAAATAAAAATCTAGGGAAAATTATGTCCATTCAAGGTAAGTGAACTTAGGTTACATGGAACTTTGGTAATCTGAAAGGATGTCATGATACATTCTGAGTAAATCTGAATGCAAGAGGGCCAAATTACAATGATGATAATAGAATGAGCCCCAAATCTCTCATGGCCAGTAAGACTTTGCCACTGCAGCCATTTGACTACTGAATGAGAGTGAGACTACTGAATCCTGAGTACAAGGGCTCAGGATAATCACAGCACATGAAGATAAAAGTGGCTTGTTCAGAAAGTATATAAAGAATATGCAGGTGGTAGTGGAACATCAATAAAACTATCAGGGTACTCTTCACCTCTTGTCAACCTATGTCCTGAACAGAATGTCCAGAAGTTACAGTAAGGTTGTATGTAATGCAAGTACTGAAAAGTTAGAAAATGCCTGAATTAAGCTTTCTGTGTATCTATCTGCATTTCTCTTTATACAGCCCTGGGCTGTCCCCTTGCTGTCTATGAATTGTGGCAGTTTGGCTTGAGGATCACACACTGTTTTTTCTGCAAGACTGTCTCATTCAGTGCCCTGGGTGGACAGCACTCAGTGATTGAGTGACTCCTCAATATCCTTTTTTTACCCTCATATTTCAGTGCATGGCCCATGGACACATTTACTTTGTGCTACTCAGCCCCTTCTGTGTGACAGAATCACAAATATCCCCAAGGGATTTCCTGTGGTGTTACTCATTGCAAGCTCTATTCGTGCAGTATTTTTGTGGTATGAGGGGTGGGTAATATCTGTGTTTTATATGTGAAGAAAGGCAGAAAAATTAAGATTAAAATTATCCTATCCTTTAATTTAGGCAGCTAGTTTGAGGCACCAAAGACCATATTTTTTTGTAGAGTATTTGGTGCAATGACTAATCTAGCTTTAGGTGGGAATTTTCTGGCAGGAACAGGGACAGGATTATTGTTGGACTGTCTTAATCACAGGCACCACTTTTTCTCTTACAGAAATCCTGTCTTACACAACTCAGACCTTTCAGCCTCTGTTACAGATGCCTTGAGAGACCATACACCAGAAAACAGAGTCATCCCAGAAAATGGTCCACCTCATGCAACTTTTATTCAGAGTGTTTGAGCTAATGGAGAAGCTGGGGGATGATGGTGAGTTGGCATCTTTCATGTAGTCTAGACAGTGTTAGAAGTGAATTATGAACTTTACACGAAGCTTGACATTGGCAAATCCAACCTTTGGACAGCTTTGGAAGTTCACCTTAATTCTAGCTGTTTTGCAGTGCTGGTCACTGAAGACCAGAGCAGTTTGGGCTGCAGCAGCATAAGGGAAATGGTGCACAGGTCATGGATGCAACAGAGCTACCCCAGTCTCCCTGATGGGAACAGCTGGAGGGAAGTAGATGGCACCAGGTGTCCAGCATAATGCCTTGACACGATCAGGAGGAAAAGTAACGAACAATTATTGTCACTCACCCGTACTCCTACATCTTCCTACATCCTCTTGGCATTTCTTAGAATAACTGTGGATGCCTCATGGCAGCTGTCACATTAGCCCTTCACCAGACAAGGAGATAGGAAACTAACTGTTATGGCTTTAACTGGTTGCAGGGTTACATTTCTCCTAGCAACTTTTAACCTCGAAGCAGAGAGTTGCTTTAGATCTTGTCAATATATGTTCCCCTTAAGATAAAGATAATTATAGTTTATATCAAGTCAACAGTTTTGTTTAATCTGTTTCTTTCCATGCCTTCATCCTCTCTAAACACTTGGTCCCCCACTACATACCTAAAGCCTTGGACTCCTCCCACAGTCTTTTCAGCACTGGTGCTCACTGCCCAAGCTTGCCGTCCCCTATGTCTCTGCTTCCTTACCCATGCACTGCCCCACAGCTGGGCTCTTTCACACACAGGGTCTGGTTACTTGGCCTAGTCTTTCCACTTCCTCTTTCCATCCCAGAGACTTGTTTAATCTCCATCCCTCTCTGGCAGCAGCCAGCATCTGCCAGCTCTGCCAGCATCCCCTCTTCCAAGCCTCTTCACAGAATTGTAGGGGGGCAATTCTTTGAAGTGCCTTTTGCTACCCCCCTATTGCTCATCCTACTTTAATTTCCTATTCATTGTCTCCATCCATGCTTCTTTTAGTCCTCTATCTTGCCTTGTGTCCTTGCTGTTCCCAGCTGGGCAGGAGAGACAGCCTCTCTGCATGCAGCTCCTGAGCCCAGCACTGCACAGCTGGGGCCTGTGGTTACAGGGACAGCCCTCCTCTGTCCTCCAGCCAAAGTTCAGCAAAGTTATGAGCACCTGAAAACAGGGGCTTATAATTCAACGTGCCAGATGAGTTTAACTCAGCATCACTACTCACTCTGCCAGTGATGGTGCTGTCTGCAGCATTCAGCAGAGATCAGAAGACAGCTGATGGGTGTCACTTGAATTACCTGTCCTTATACAATGAAACCATTTGCTAAAAATTTATTTTTATCTGCCCAAGAGCTGGCTAAATTACACAGTACCTTCTGCTTATCTCCCTGTCTCTGACGTGCAGCTCATATAAAGCTGGTAAAGATAGAAACAATGGGCAAGCTCCTGAACGAGTGTTCAAATAAGATACAAAATACCATTGTCCCCACCCAGCAGTCCACAATTCTCCATTAACAAAGCTAATAAAATTAAGACTGTTAACAAACAGATATGTTGAAATTCAAGGAGCTAGCTGCCTACCTGGACGTGTCTAAATAAATACCAGTGTATTTATATGCTGGCCTCATGAAATGTCTAATCTTCAAAGCATTCACACTGCAAGTGGGCTGTTCTGTTTCATGAACAGATCTTCCAATGATGTAGGAGTTGTGTACTGTATTTTCTTTTTGTTGTTATTGATTCAAAATCAATCAAATGGAAAACCAAGTCGGCGAATGGAATTAGCCACATGAGCTAAGACACTGCTCAGTGTTCAGCTAAATGGGAGCATCATGTGTAAGTGAAGAAATGGGGAGCTGGCCTACAAGCATTACATTCTTTGAATGAGTACTTGCATCTTTTAGATCTGCCTTTCAAAAAAAAAACAAAACATAAAGAACTTCAGGAGGAAAACTGTGAGGAGCAAATAGATAAAGAAAATGAACTGGCTGGGTACAAGTTTCTAATCTATTAACTGTTACGCTATTCAGACATTTCAATTGCAATCCTTGCACTATTAAGAAAGCTTGGAAAATTTTGAAGTACAAAGCTGTAACACAAAACCAGAACAGGTTTGAACCATTAAGACAACGATCCATCTAGTGCCACAGCCACATCTCCGCCAAGGTGTGATTCTTTAGAAGAATGTACTGATATCACTGTAATCAAAAATTGCGGAGTCATCGGGGAATTATTTTACCCAAGTCTCACAGTTAGCAGGTGATTTATAGATGTTCTCCTTCTCTAACTGCTTATCCTTCTTAATAACCTGATAAACTCTCAGATACAGTGATGCCAGTGGGAATGTAAATATGATATATTAAAAATAAACAATAATTGAGAACTTAAAATTTCCTTCCATCAGTTCCAACAGGTTGTTTATTTCACTGAATAGATTAGCTATACTTAGTTCTTTGTGGTTCATTGCACTCGTAGTGCCAAATGAAATAACTTCTAAATAAAACCGAGGGGTGAAAACTCGAGGCTGGAAATGTTCATGATGATACGTGTTCTGATTTTTTACACAGCGCAAATCAGATAATCTGAACCAATAGTCCCCACAAAGGAGCTGTTTTAGAGTAGCACTGTCAATACTGAGAGTTATGAACTTGCTTCAGAGACTAAAGGTTATTATTGTCTCCCCACCATCAGGTCTCTCAGTGGTTAATTACCGCAATGATTACATATTGGCCCACTGCTTCCATTCTGAATGCTTTTAGTTTAAATTTCCAGCCATTTGATATTGGATTTGCCTTTCTTTTTTCAGGTTAAAGATCATGAACATTTTGATGAAGTTAATTTATTTTTGACTATTTAATGGAAAACTATTTTGGATACCCTCTATAAATTTTTTCTTATTCTGACAGCTTTTCTAAAGTTGAATAGTACAAAAGATCATTTTACTGAAGGCACAGCTGACATGAGGCAAAATCCTTTAAAAAAGAAATCCGGGATTCTAGGACAGCCAATGATGCACTGGGATAGAAACCATCTGCCTGTAGCAATGCCACAGGATGTGTACGCAAGAATCTGTTCCTCAGTGGACACCAGGGTGCAAAATACTGAGAATAAAAAGAAATGCAAATGCAATTGACAACATCCAGGAGGACAAAACAGCCTGAAGAGCCTAAGCATGAGATCTGCCATGAATCTTCAGCACTACTGCAGAGCAGTCCCCAAAGGGACAGATGGTAGGAAATTCTGCAGTCATATCTGGTTAACCTGAACCCATGTCTAAAATCAATATTACATATCCTTTTAAACCAGTTATCACCTTTTCAGTGGCTATCATCTTTGGGAGACTATGCTCAGATAAATTGAGAAATCAGACCTGTACTGCCTTTATCTGATTCTTTCCCAGGCAGAGAAACTGTGTAAATTGCCCATTTAATCCCCCTCCACAGACATCATAATTTACCGTTTTCGTTACTGGAAGAAGTAAATGAGAGACAGGAAGGATACATTTCTGGAATACATATTTTAAATTTTATTCTAAATTTCTTTTATTTGAAAAGGTGTTTTCTTCATTGGAGATTTTGGGTTCAATTTTGCATGATGTAAGAAGGTAAAACCCAAATGTTTTTAAGGGTAGAATAATTTGTTGTGTGTCTACAACAGCTGGATGAATGACTGATACTTCCACCTCATGGAATTTAAGGAAGAATCACTTTGGCCAGGCTCCCGCCTCTCATCTGGTGTCCTGTCTCCCCCCAGTCCCCCTTTCTTTTCTTTTTTTGTGGAGGTTGCTGTGTATTACTCTCCTAGAAACTAAGATCGGGAATTGTAACCACACTTACAATATCACTTTTCTCTTTTTAATAGATGCTGAGATTTTTGCTCAATTCATCAGGAGAGTGGTTTTCCAGACAACTATGTGAGTTAGTTGGGACTTACAGATCTGCAGCAGGGGAGTACAGGGATCAAAATGAAGTTGAGACTCGACACCCATCACAATAAATCTTACAGCAGGCTATGATTTTGGGAATGAGGGCTCGTTTGTGCAGTCCAGGAAAGACAAGCTTTACCTGCTCTACCTGGTTTTGATACCTGTACTGCTACAGTCTGAGAGTTTTCCTCTGCCTGGTGAGTCATGGTCATGTATGCAGAAAACTGTATCAGTGCTGTGGCCTTACTCACTAGTCACAGATACTGAATGGATATAATTGTTTATCCATGTTTCCTGTGCAGAGTATTAAAAAAATCCCAAAAAAACAAGTAAAATATAATTCAAATACCAAAATTTAATTAAAATAGCACTCTTCCCAGGACCTGTGGTTTCCTCACAGAAGGATGATCCAGTTCATTACATCAGTTACTTTATTCAGTCCTAGATCTACAAAAGGTCTCTGATGCTATAGCACTGAGACCTGCAATACCTTGGGATTTCCAGCATGCACCTTGTGGTGCTGTGGGCACTCCTTCAGCAGGGGCCAACCAGGGTTTTGCCCTTGTTCAGACAGTATTTATTTGTGTTCAGCAGTCTTAATATGACAGTATTTTGAAAGAGCCCTGGAGGCAGAAACCAGAGCCTGATCCTCCTTTTCTGACTTCACCTGAAAGTCCTGATCCTCACGCTGGTCACACCTCAGTAAGGTGAGGGAAACCACTTCAATGGGAGGGACAAAACAGCTGTGTCCATGGTGAAAACCTGAACGCAAGAAAAATGCCTGGGAAGGTGGAATTGGGCTCCTTCAGCCCCATGCTCTATGGATGAGTGCTGTGCCTGAGCCCACTGGTCAGCCCTCCCAGCCTGGACCAGTACCTCGAGTGTTTCCAGCTCACCCATGCACCCTGAGCCCCACCTGGGCAGGGTGAAAGGAAGGGTGCTAGGTGTCGAGGCTCTGAGGGAGTTAGTGTTCCTGTCTCAGTAAGAATTAAGGAACTTTATTCATTAAAATATCAGGTGTCTACAGATTTCAGTCATTGACAGAGTCAGCCAGCCATCGAGCAGAGTTTTCACGGATCTATATTTGGACTGGAGTCCAGAGAGGCAGTTTGGTAGGATGTCAGTGTGACAAAAGTGACAGGCTTGTATGAATCTTCACCTTCTCTTCAGAAAGATAGTTAATAGGGCTTGGAGTTACAGAGAGTGCAGATGCGAGACCCATTTCATGCCATGACTTCGGTCGTCTGACTCTCACAGTGCTCCAGGAGGGGAATCCAGTTGCTCTGTGCTTCACCAAATTTTTCTTGATGCCATCCTTTCCTTGACACTTCCAGCAAAGCTCTTTCCTCTTCCTATTCCCCTCCCCAAGCCAACAGACACTTTAAATATACAAAAAGTACAGCTGAAACTTTCATTTAGATTCCTGACGACTGGCACCACAGTTATTATATCCCCAGACTGACAGTTCCTGCTGATTGGTGCCACTCAATTCAGAAAGCAATATCACTTTGATATATCAACCTGGCAACTGCCTGCAGGAAGCTATTCTAGTCCTTCTCTCTGAATTTCACTCTAAGAAATATACTCCTTTCAACAGGATTTTCTCAGGGAAAGAAAGGCAGAACATATAAGAGATGGGATGGGAAGCTCAGGATGCCCCCCACAGCCTTAAACAAGAGCACCTTGTCTCTTATTGAGGAGGTAGTAACTCTACAGGGGACAAAGGCCCTAGGAAGAGCCTTTACTCCAGGATTTTACACACTTCAAAAATCCAGGTCTTGTTCATGGAAAAAGGAAAGAGTTTTTAAAAATTTACTACTGACCTCTACACCCTGTATGAAGAATTTGACAAGTTGGTGTTTTAAGAATATATTGTTTGATGTTTCAGTTCAGGCTTTGTTGTGGAACTCAAGGGTCAAATAGTCAAGATGTTATGGAGCAAAAACTGCTGGAAGAGTTGTGCTCAGCAGCACTCACTTCAGCTCGGAGGATTAGGAGAGAGTTCCCTGGGATACTTAGAGTACTCAGCTGCTGCCAAGTTAGGGGACAGTCCATTTGTGAAGTGTGGGAATCTGCCTGTGCTAATATTTATAGCTGAAAAGTAAAGACAAAAGCATAGCTCTGAAAGAGGTTCTTGCAAAGGTGGAAACCAGCACAGATGGACTATAAGAAGTAAATGAATTTTATTTATACATTTTAGAAGGAAGAGAATCTGACATCAAGGAGTTGTAGAACCAGAGTACAATTTGATCAAAGTCAATCTACATTCCCTATATATTCTAACTAATGATCTGGTACAAAGCTAATCACGTTCTCTTGCTTCTAACTGCTAAAGTGCTTTTTATTTTTTCTGGAAGACAATATCAATCCACCTCAGTCATGACTACCTCTTCCCAATCTTATTCAATCAGTGGTCTCAGTACAGAATTTTTCCTTCTGTCCCATGGCACAAGCAAAATCTGAACTTGAGCTCCCTATGCAAGCATCTAGGGCTGGCCTCCTGGGGTTCCCTGATGTGCTCTGAAGACAGTCTTGGAGATTCATAGTTTAACTCTCCTGCAGTTCCTCTGCTTTGTTTTTTTAATGCTTAAGAAAGTTACGCTTCAGTTCTTAGGGAAGAATTGCCTGGCTACTACTTATTTCTAATAGTCTTTCCTATTCCTAGGTAACCACTTTTATAGAGGTAGGTTGCTCTCACAATAGGAATGCAAGCCAGAGCCTGTGGTTCAACCTGAAAGCTTCTGGAGCAGACATGGGTGTATGCTGTGAAGTGTTTTGCTAGAATTGCCAGTAGCAAGAGCCCAAGGACTTTCCAGAGATGCAGGTGGCTACTTATGATTTCTTCATCTTCTCTGAATGTGATTGCATTCCCTCTAGCTATTGTGTGTAGCATCCTTCCATTTAGAGTTATTTTCTTAAGTGTGTCTGGAGGGCAGTGGAAGGCTTTTAGTGAAGTTGTATTGCATGCTTCAGTAGTCCTGTATGAGAATATTCATTCAATGATTTAAAAAGGAAGCAGATGTTTTTGACATGTCAGAAATGTAAGAACACTTTATCTTGGTGAACTGTTTCTATCGGTTCCTACAGATATTATTCACCTGTGTGGGTCTCCAAAGAAAGAAAGAAAGAAAGAAAGAAAGAAAGAAAGAAAGAAAGAAAGAAAGAGCATTTACAAGCAGCAGAAAACTCCTCTTGAATTCTCCAACATGCTGCTGCAGACAGAGGTCACAGCATCCCTGTGCACTTTGTTATGAATACAATTGTAGGTGGAGCAGGTGGCAACACCTATTTTATTGAATCCTATTAATGGAACACATGGCCAAAAATACCCTTTTTGTTTAGATTGCTGTATAGCTACTAGCTATGGTGATGTAAAGACCAGCTATTCAGCACATTTTCCCAAAGATTCTTACTGATTTATTTTGTAACAACAAAACCAGTTTCTTTATCTTCTTACCCTTCCTCTTCCTGCTATCACCCCTTGGTTCCCTTGCTAGGGTGGAACATTTTATACTTTATCTGTCTGTTTGCATACAGTCAGTGAAGTAATTAGGTCTCCTTCTTCAGCCCACCTATGAAGGAGATGCCATCATGTAAAACAGGCTTTCTTTATATGTCTTTCAAAGCTACTGCTACCTGCAGGAAACTATTTCTGAATGACATTATTGCCAAGAAGTTAGAATATGAGGTATCTGACAGCTCTCTGTATCTGCAAACCCTCACATCCTCATTTACATGCATGAAAGTGAGTGAGAAAAAGAAAGAAAATCCTACATTGCCATGTGACTCTTAAGGCAGCTGCATATAATATTAAAAAATCGAGACTTCTGGTGTTTGTACAGGAGCTGGAAGAACATGTGAATCATTTCTTTCTGGTAAGTTGATTAATGGACTACTAAGTGGAGCACTGGAGGATCAATGGGTTGTGTTCAGAACTCTTAGCATCGTAGTGCAGTCATCACAGTTTGCCAGGCTGTGCACATACACCGCCTCTGAGAGGAGCAGTACTGCCTGTCTTTCCTCATACACCATGATATGCCTTGGCCTGTCTCATCCCCCACACTATGAAACATTAAAGGGAATATTGCAATGAACCTACTACCTCCTTCCTTGGAATTTGGTTAAGTAAAATTTGAATTTAAAATTGTGCTCAGAAATGTATAAACCTCCCCCACCCCACCCCCATAGGGCAATATTTTGGATAGCACAACAATTAATTTAAAGAGTCCTTTGTGGGAGGAAGAGAAAATTCAGGACTATTCTTGTAGCTGGATTAACTTTCTTACATAGACAACAAATAATGCAGCCAAGGAAAACAAAAAGATGACAAGGGAAAATGTTCCTGCAAAATGTTTCTGTTTCTGGTGCTGACTCTCTTTTTCACCCTCTCTGTCACAGAAATGCAGCACCTGGTCAGACCGGCTGCTCGTGCAGCTAGCAAGTCCTTCCTGGTGTCTGGCTGTCAAAGGCATTGATTTGTCTCACTGTGTCAGTCATGGCTCACAACAAAAGGGCGAGACTTGCAAACTACAGACTGTTTTTAGATGTACAATGAGAAGGAGATTTATAAAAAAAAAAAAAAAAAGAAAGAAAGAAAAGAAAAAAGCTGAAGATGGACATGACCCCTTGGGAGTGATAGTAGGATCTATGTGCTTCTCTCCAATGCATTCCTGGAGATTTCAAAGGAGCAGGCTGAGATGGTTAGGCTGCTAATTTCTCTCCCTCCAGCTGGTTATCACCCAGCTGCCTCCCAAGCATGAGTAAGGCTCAACAGCACTAGGAGGAGGACACTGTTGTACTGGGTCTTATGAGAAAGCCATGAGGGTTTAACATTTTAACTTGCTTCCAGCATCATGTGCACCCCTGAACTTGCCATTAATGACCTCCCCACTTGGAAGGACTGTCAGTTTTCTAAAACTAACAAACAAAAGCATATATGTATAAAAAGCGTCCATTTCTTTTACCACTCCCATGCCTCACAGTCTATTCAGTGAGATAGTCTCAACATGTTGAGCTAAACAGGGAATATGTACAAAATTTTTCTGTGGGAAAAGGAAAATGTTACAACATCACAGGGAATTCTCAGAAAATGTGAAACACAGGTGAATCAACAATCTGATTTATAGTCTGTGTAAGGTCAGCCACATCTGGATGTGTATGATGCCATTGTAGATGTGAGTGAAAGAGGAGAACAATGAATTGACAAGATAAATGTGGGTGGGGAGGTGGGGAGGAAGGCTGCAGAATGAAGTCCAAGCCTTTTGTAAATGGACATTAATCCACTGATTTCACATAAATTATAATATTCTTCTGAGGACAAAATGGATATAAGGTTTTGACTGACTGGTTTCATGCAACCTGGAACCGATCACTTCACTTGTGATATGTCATAGAATCATCAAATAATAGAACCATAGAATGATGTTTGGGCTGGAAAAGGCTTTAAAGTTTCAACCCTGCTGCCATGGGCAGGGACACCCTTCACTAGACCAGGTTGCCCAAAGCCCCCTCCAACCTGGCCTTGAACACTGCCAGGGAGGGGGCAGCCACAGCTTCTCTGGGTAACCTGTTACAGTGCCTCACCACCCTCATGGTAAAGAATTTCTTCCTGAAGTCTAATCTAAAGCTATCTTCCTTCATCTTAAGGCCATTACTCCCTGTTCTATCACTTATTATCCCTGATAAACAGTCCCTCTCCTTCCTTCCTGTAGGCCCCTTTAGGAACTGGTACCACAAGGCCCACTGCATAAATGTACTGCCTATGTTTCTCCCACAGCAACAAAGAGAGGTGAGAGTGTTATCAACAATAAGTCAGACTACTGAATTCTCTGTAACTGTTCTCAGGACAGCTTAGCAAATTTATAAATCCTCCACATTTTTTCTGCTAATGGTCTTACAGCAAGAGTACCTTCACAGATTCCACTCAGAGCTATTTGCAAACTTCATTGTTAACAGGAAATATTATTTTGGTTTTGTCAGTTGCATTTGTAGAAGGGCCGCATTGCTGACAAGGTTTCCTGAGTTTGCTGTTGTTTTCCTAGAGCTACTCTGTACATTTTCAAATGAAGTATTTCTTCATAATAAGATATGTCAAACTTCATTTCGCAGTGAATCAAAGAGATTCTGCATTGAAGTGCCTGGGGAGAACTTTAGAAACTGAAGCGTGCCTAGAATTAAAACTTGAGGTTAGGCAGTTTGTCCTAAAACTCAGGTTAAACATCAAAGATTCCCAGAAGATGATAGAAGATAGCCTCTGTAGAAGATAGACCACAATAATTAATCACATACGATTGCTTTCTTGTTTTACCATATTTCAGTATTCTGACTTGATAAAGTTCCCCTGACACATTGGTCACATGCATATCCTTACTTGAGAATAAATACTGCTGGAACCCATCAGAGGCACTACCGGAGCCTGAGATCTGACCTTATTTCCTATCCTTAACAGGCTCAAGGCCTGATTTATAGTTGCTTGGAAGAGTCGAAAAGATCCAGATTCTAGAGGCAATGATGTCTGTGCTTCAGCAGGTAGCAGTCTGCCTCTGAATCATGAGGTGGTGAACAGTACATAAATCTCAATACTGTGAGGTACTAAATCCTCTGGTACTGTTCCAGTAATGTATTTAGGCAAGTGACTGGTCCCCTCCTGAAAATGAATCCATGCAAACATGTTGGGCTAGGTTGAGTCAAAGTCTTTGATACTTTGGAAAGCTGGAATCATGCCTCTTTCCATGATATAGGATATATAGCTGGGTTGTTTTCATCAGTTCTAGTTATCATTTACATAACTGAGTTTTCCCCTAATATCCTCCATCAGATGCTTCAAGATGTGTACTGATAAATAAAGGCATTCAAAATTAGCACTCGCTTTGAACAATATAACTTCCCTAAGTTTAGTACAAGCTCAAATTATGTCTGTCCATATAGTCGTCTTGATAGTTATATGTGTATATGGGTTCTGTTTTCATGTTCATGAAAGGAGAACTTTTGTCAGATATTATATGTATGATTCTGATATTCAACACCAATTCCTCTGTTAAAATTCTGAAAAGACAGATTACGAGAAAAAAATCTGTGAGTATATTCCAAAATTTTTGCCAAAGCTATAAAAATTGTGATGTCCCAGGAAAAGACAATCTGTTCACTTATTTTTTTAGTCTGTTAAGAGATGAAGGTTAAATGCATTTAATGGTTTTCTCTTCTATAGACATGAATAAGAAGGCTTCTATCCAGTTTATTTTTTGATATAACACTCAAATCTTGTTTGAAATATCATTTCTATGATCATGATTAGCCAGTCACAGTTTCAAAACCTTTTCCTTTCCCTTCTATTCCCTTCCTTTCCTTAAATGACTACTAAAAGTTAATTGTATTGAAATATTTTAATCTTTGCCTTTTCTGTCCCTCTTCTGCACTAGAACCCATCACTTTTAGGTTACCCATCTCACAAAATAGCAGATAGGAAAAAGTAATAAGTTGCATTCAAGACAGGGTGAGCTCCCCACCTGCATTCTGTTCACAGCAAGTGGCTTCCTTTTTTGAATGTTTATAAAACCTATGTCTTTGTAGCAAAGATTTCCCTCACCTCAGCTTTTCATCTGCATTGCATCTCAGGTATGTTGACATCCTTTAAAACAATACAGATTTTACAATTAATTCTGAACATTTCAGTGTCCCATGTGGTTTTATAAAACTTTTACTTTTTTCTTTAATATAGAAATATTATACTAATACAAGAACAAATATTGCTGCCCTGGTTTCAGCTAGGATAGAGAGTTGCTTATGTGGAGAAAACAACCATAAAGAAATAAGTTTTCTTTGGACAATACTACTACATTAAACTGTCATTGCATAAATAGAACAGCTTCATATAAACATTAATCTTGTAGTGCAATAAAATGTGATTAAATGCCATAGCAAAATGGAATTATCAGCACCTGACCACATCTGTGAAATATTTCAAATATAGAGGATGGTTGTAATGTGTTTGTTTTGTTAAACTTAGAGCATAGAATAAAAACATTCACTTTTGCATTTTCCTGATTGAATTTTTTTATTTCTTTACAAAGGGAGCATCAGTGTGAACAAAGCAGTTCCACTCAGTAGGGCACACAGCTCAGAGCATTCTGTCCCATTTTCAGTGACCTGGAAAGCACAAAGACTGTTGTGTTGAAAAAAAGGGAAAAAAATTAAGAAAAAAGGAAAAAGAAAAAAAAAACACCAAAAAACATACGAAAGACTTACCAGGATAGCTGTAGACAAATAGTACATTCATTATCAACATAAATTTGAAACCTATCAGTTTCCTTGGAGAAAGTGATTATCAGGGAAATGGAAGCATGGTGCTCTATCTCACCATGGTTTCATTTGGGAAATGATGAGAAACAACAGTAATAATGAATTTGAAAAGCAACATCTCTCTTACTGTCATAACAAAATAGTAATAAATGAAAGACAAAAAAAGCCAGACACTGAAGAAAATGATGGACAATGCCTCTTGTAGGAGAAGTCTTATCATGCAGGACACCACTGACTAAAGCACTATTTTATTGCATGGTCTTTCTTTGTGGAGCATTACACAACATAATGAGACATTACACAAAATCAATTGGAATAAATTCCAGAATTATCACACAGTGATTACAATTCAACATAGCCACATTGAAATAACGAAGAAAATAGGGTTTCTTTCTACTGCTGTATACATGACCTTTTCCAGAGCCACCCTGCAGCTAAAGGATGCATGTCAGTGCTTCTTCTTCTTCTCTCCTATAAAATGACCATGTCAGTCACCTGGAAAGCGTTTAGCCTCCAGATCAAGACACAGGCACATGAGGGTGTCTGTATGGTGGGTATTCATGGAAATAATGGAAAGGCAATTTTGGCAGCAACAGTATCAGGTAAGGTAGAGATAACACTCTGGAAGGTGAGAAAGATCTCTGAGCCAGAACTGTATGGACATGATAAAAGCTCTTCTTACTGTGGTAGAGATTCACATTGAGTTTCCACATGCCACAGAAGGAAGCAGGCAGAATTTAATGGAGCTCTCACATTGGGTATGAGACAGGTGTGTGAGTGGGACAGAAGAACATGCAAATGTTGTTAGCCAGACAGAAGAGAAAAAAATACTTCAGTAAAGGGTCTCCCTGACTTATGGCCATTGTTGTAGCTTTGCATGGGTGGCTTCTGGTGGAGAAGGGGGGCTGCAGGGGTGGCTTCTGCAAGAAGCAGCCAGAAGCTCTCTGCAGGCCTGACAGAGTAAACACCAGCCGGCTCAAGGCTGGAGTTGTGGCTGACCAAGGCTGAGCCCATCAGCGATGGTCACAGCGCCTCTGGGAATCACATTTCAGAGGAAAAACTGCAAGCAGCTGCATTTTGCCACCAGAGAAGGGAGTGAGAAGATGTAAGAAATTGTGCAGGCAGCAAGGCCAGTGAAGGGGGAAAAGGAGGTGCCCCAGCTGCCAGAGAGAAAGATGCTCCTGCAGCCCATGGAGAAACCCGCAGCTCATGAAAAAGGCCAAGACCTCACCTGCAGCCCGTGGAGTGGCTCCACACGGGAGAAGGTGGAGTCATGCAGAAGATGCTGTGACCCGTGTTGGAGCAAGGCCCTGCCAGCACTTGCAGCCCGTGGCGAAAGATAGAGACACAGAGATGAGCAAGAGAGAGACACATGCTTGAGCAAGTTTGCTGGGGGAGGGACTTGTGATCATGTGGAGGACCAGGCTGGAGCAGTCTGGGCCTGAAAGACTGAGAGACATTCTATGATTTATGACTGCACCCCATAGCAGTGACCCACCCTGGGGCAGCTGGTGAGGAGCTGAAGCCCTGAGGGAAAGAACTCACGTTGGAGAAGTTCATGGAGGACTGCCTCCCGTGGGTGGGACCCCACGGTGCAGCAGGGAAAGGGTATGAGGAATGCTGCCCCTGGCTAAGAAGGAAAACAACTCGTGAGGAACTGACCAAAACCCCCATTTCCCCCAGACCCTGCCCCTTCCCGTGCCACAATGTGGAGAGAAGGGAGCAAAATCCTGACTAAAGTGAAGTCTGCTAAGAAGGGAGTGGTGGTGGAAGGTGCTTTAAGATCTGTCCTCACTTATTATCTGACTCTGGTGTCACTGGGTGTGCAGTGCAGTATAATAAATTAGAGAGTTTTCTTTCCTTTCTTCTGTGTTGAGTCTGTTTTGCCCATGACGCTGATCGTGGGATGATCTCTCCCTGTCCCCATCTCGACTCCTAAGCCTCTCAATATATATTTTCTCCCCTGTCCAGCTGAAAAGGGGAGTGATAGAGCGGCTTTGGTAGGCATCTGGCTTCCAGCCACAGTCAAACCACCACAGCCATGATGATTATTTGTTAATGTCTGGTTTTAATGAGACAATTTGTTGGTGGCCAATGGATAATTCTCAAACACTGACAGCACAAGCTTGACTCAGGATGTTACATAGTGGAACAAGGGCAAAGAGTTAAATTACCAAAAGGGTGCAACTCACTTTTGTGGATATATTTTGTCTGCAAAAATTTGCATGTGTAGTTCAATTATGCATAGAAATTTAAATAGCCCTACTGCTAGCTACAAGATGGCTAAAAGGTTAAATCATTTACCTGGAGAGAGATAAGCAAACTGAGCACACATTTCAAAACATAAAGCACATTTTTTCTTGCAAATTGGGAAAGACAGCCTTGATCTGGCTAAAAATATCCATTGGTTACTACCACCTTTGCTGTGCCAAATCCAAATACCTGTACAAATCCATATCCACTTCTCATATTATAGTCAATCTTTAGGTATTATCGTGCAGGAAAAAAATACTGGGTTGACACTGGCATCCTGTATCTTCCATTTTTGTCCTAGTCTTACATATAGCTGGGAGCTGGTCAGTCTTGCTAAAATAACTGGCATTAGACATAGGTAAAAGAAATACAGTAAGATGGAAGCATTGGATTAAATCAGTCATACGAGGGAGTTTACAAGAACTATGCTATGTTGTTGTGTATAAACCTGCAGTTAACCATCTTTGTTTTTAAAACTGATGAGATGTATAACAGCATGATGCATACTTTCTTTATAATTTCTCCTTTGAAGACTATTTAGAAATAGGTTCTACTTTATAGTTAAAATTATTATCAAATATTCCTTCTTTTTAACTGTGGCAGATCTATAAAAATAACATATTGAAATAAAATTAGCTTTAAATATGAAAAAAACTCACAATTATACTACCAAAGAATAAATGTCATAGATATGAGAGACACTGTCATACAGAAATCTAAGACACAGTCTCGTCCACTGTCTCCTTAATAAAGTGAAAAGCATTAGTGACACTGTAGTGACATCTAATATGTAAAAAGGCTATCCAAAACAATACCAATCAGTAATTAGGATTATTTTACTGATATACTATGATGTGCTTGTGGGAAAAAATAAAATGAAGAAGCAAAATAAAACCTAGTTTAAGATGACGATTTGTTGAATGAAGAAGTGGGTTCATAGAATCTAATATGCTAATATGTTATCTCTGATTAGCATATTATGTAAAAACATTGAACCTATGAAAAAGAGTTTTGCAAAGTGTCCGGTCTCTTTACATGTCGTGATAGTAGCAAAGCTGAAGCCAGACACATAAACCTCAACACTAATACCCACGTTTGAAATTTTAAAATAGAATAACACACTTCTGTTATATTGCCACATAGATTTGTAATCTCAACACAGGCAAGACTGCAAAAGTGAAATGTATCACAGTTAAATGTAAGATGAACATATGTGGCAAATTCTGTTAATAGAATGTGTATTGATCAACAAATTTCCAAAGATTGCTGACTGGTTTTACACTTGATACAGTCCAAATTGTGTTGTCTGTGTCATAAAATTCCAAATGAGTTGTATGGATAGTGGCCCACACTGCACTCAGCTCTGCAAAACTACTGGATGTGAATTTATTTGCACAGTAAGATCAGTCAAATGCATTACCAGAAATGCTAGAATACACAGGGAAGCAGTAATTCAAAAATAATGTTAGAAAAGCAACATCTGAACAGATTCAAAAGATAAAGTGTTAGCTGATATCAAAACATTCCATTATCAGTGTCCATCAGAAGCTCCAAATTACAGATTCTTCTCCAGTTTAAGTCACTTTAGAAAAAGCCATTTGAAGAACAAAACTTGTCTTCTGGATAATAATGATTCTGTCTGGAATCATTATTGATTTAGTTTAGGATGAGAATGGTTAGACTTGATGATCTTAAAGGTCTTTTCCAATCTTGTGATTCTGTGATTCTGTGATTCTGTGATCATTGTGTAGGGGTAGGACCTTATACCTAAAAAATTCAATTTTCTCTCAACTTTCATTTTCTGCTCCCCTCACTTTTTCTATTCCTGTTATATCTTTTACATTACTTTTTTCTTCACATTCACTCATTCATTAAGCTTCTCTTCCTGTTTCTTCATCTTTCACATGCCAGTTTTTATCATCTCCCTTTGCCCTTTCTTTTATCTTCCATGATTTTCCTTTTTTTCCCTTCTCTTTGTAACTAATTCTTTTATAACTTCATTCCCATTAAGTCTCTGCTTCTGGAGAGTACAATACCCCCAGGTCTCAGCAGTCTGATACTATCAAGTCTGTGGTAGTTTTGGAGACAGCAATATCCCTTGGAAAATGCACCAAGACTAGATAGGCTCCAGTCATGTGCTCAGACCTGCTACTACTCAGCTTTGTGGTTTTAGGTAAATTTTTGAGCTTTGCTGTCTTGCTAATTTTGATTTGCTTTCATAAAGACACATGTAATTTCTTCCATTTTAATTTGCTTTTTTTAAAAAAAAATCATTTTGGCTGACCAGATATAGACAAGAAATATGATGCTCACTGGCGAGCTGTGTCATACCTGGCCACTGCTGTCTCGCATTCACCAGTGTTTGGTTGCTCGGTGGGTTGTGGGTTGGTTGCAGGACTGAATAGTGGCAGCTGAAACCCCTTGGCTGCTGTCATGGAAAGTGCTGGTTCTTCTTGTAGTTACCCACACCTATGTTTTAGCTACTCATCCTGGGAATCACGTAGGTCCTAGTAAGCATCATGATGATGCCACCGGGCTGTTACAGAAAGTTACACACAGTAATATCAGGGTCCTGCAATGAGTTTTGAAGGCAGCCTTGCTGTATGTGCTTACACAGACTCAGGGTGTTGTCAGAGGGATCCCTTGTGCACGCTGTCCAGACTGCGTTGGCAGAGGGAGAGACACACTGGGGGCGGTTATGAAGATGACTATTCTTTGGAGTATGTTTCCCTGTCATGCCAACTGGGTAGCTCTCAACATAGCCCACATTCTGAGCAAGGCAGGATGAATAGTGAAGCAGTTTGGCCTCAAGGATCCTGCCAAGGATGATCTAGAAACCCATGGAATACCATGAAGTTTGCTGTGAATGTGTAAATAGTTCCTTAAAGTATACATGTTGCCAAGACTGTGTGAACACTCAGGAAATGCAGTGCTGTGAATAAATACCTGAAGTCAGCTAAACATCTCGTGGTGCTTCAGTAAGAACATTACTGTGCAAGTTGATCTGAACTATATTTTACAGTCACTGCAATAGGTGCGTGAATTTTCAACTTCAGAAGTATGTTGGTATTTGCTGTATAAAGGGCACCATGAATATATATATATATATATATGTATAGTCTTTGCATCCTTTTCTTTTTCTAGAGTTTCCTCTCCTTAGCTTTTGTCTTTTTTTCAATTTTCTTGTACGTTTTCTTCAGTTTTTCTCATCTTCCTTTCTCTCCATCTGTTCTTTGCAAGATGTGGAAACAAATCTTAACATGTGCTAATGACTATTCCTAAGTACATTTAAAATTTACATAAGGAGGAGCAGAAAGAGTGAGCTGAGGAGAAGAAAGAGCATAGCTCAGTGTTGCTTCCAGGTTTAGCTCATTTCCATAGTCAGCTGCAGTAAGTCCTGTGGCATTTGTTGTGTCAGGAAGGAAAGAAGACAGAAATGTAGAGTTTGGTTTTCGTTTTGTTTTTTACATAAATTAGTGTTGAAATTGCACAGAACCTCTTTCAGGTTCCCAGCAGAGCTGCTTAGTCACTGATATTTTCCAAAACACCATCGTTACCTGTACGTAAAGATTCGTTTCCAAATTAAGAAAAAAACCCCAGCTGTACTATTTTCCTTTTTTATATCTTTTTCTTTTTTGTGAATGAAACAGAGCAGAGCATTAACAGTCATGTTTATCAAATGTAGCTCTACTGCTTTTGACTCCCCCAAAATTCACAACAAGCCCTAGTACCAGGGAATGAATCCTCATGAGGATGAGGCTCTGCTGCAGCAGATGCTGGAAGATGAAGCAGCTGAGGAGAGCAAGAGATGCCTGCTCTCCAGCAGCGTGTTGCAGTGTTTGTGCGTCATGGGTCTTAAGATATTTTCTACGAGTTGCATATGGACCTGTTGGGCAAAACAGGAGGAGCCACCCTTGGAGCCTGTGCTGGAGGAAACAGGCTAGACTTGGCAAGAGGTTGAGCTCCCAGATGTGTCTAACAAGTGTCCATCCCTGGTGAGCCCTGTCACTGCTCACAGGTGGATATCTTCAAACTGCAGCACCTGCTGAGCAGGATTCCCAGCATGCTGGCTGGAACTCGCACAGGTTTTGGATAGAAACCTGCCCGATGGTCCAAGTTCCTTCAAATGACTGCCTGTATCTTGGCTGATGCTTGCTGGATTAGAACCCTCCTAACCAAACAGTTTGGTCTCAAAAATTCAGCACTTGGATGGAAAAGCAGCTTTAGCCAAAGAGGTGTCAGTCACTGAAATCCATATTCAGAAGTATTTGGCTCTGTGGGCAGGATAGGAGTCCTGGTAACTCCTGTACCCACAGGCTGTCCTAAGAAGAAACAGATAGAG
This sequence comes from Porphyrio hochstetteri, assembly GCA_020800305.1. Taxonomy (NCBI): domain Eukaryota; kingdom Metazoa; phylum Chordata; class Aves; order Gruiformes; family Rallidae; genus Porphyrio; species Porphyrio hochstetteri. Next base: position 40,579,699 of record CM036905.1, read on the forward strand.
GGTGTGCCACAGTGTGAGAAGGGGTTTAACCTCCTCTCACTCTTCTCACTGGGATCATTGGTATTTCTACACATGTATAAGGATTTGGATCTGCATTTATACTTAGTTATTTAGATTATTGTAACTGTATACTGTCTGAGCTCTAAGTAATTTATGTAGTGGTTTTTTTTTATCACAGCACTCCTGAACCTGCTACCTGCTTCACCAAGACTAAAGAGGAAAGCACAGATCCTTTGACAGGAATAGGTGTGGAACAGAACACAAATCTCAACACACTGCCTGTTATTGAACCATCATTTTCATATTCCTGTTTTCACAGCTTCTCTCAGCATGTTTTCTACTTGCAGTCTGTTTCCTACCCTGAGAGATCAAATGAAGAATTGCCAAGACTGGAGTCTTGTGAAGATTTCCTTCCTCAAAGCTGTTTCCACTTATTTTACCATGCAATGGAAAGAAAAGACGGGGTCAATCCAACCCTTGTCTTGAATTTTGGAAGGACTGAGTACCAGTACATACTCACTGAAGTACTTTCCTTCAGGAAGCTGTGTTTTATTGTTTGTTTGGGTTCAATTATATGATTTTTGTTTTTAGTTTTTTAATGATAGGCTCTGTATATGAATAATTCCAGGTTGCTTCAAGTATTTCCAACAGAGTACAATATGTTATTCAGAGTATAATGGATCCTTGAATTACTGAAAATATTACATCATTATCATTGATAGATACCATATAAACCTTAGAAGAACTTTTCATAACAACTTATTTAATCTTTCACTTTTTGTTAGAAAAAAAAGTCCATGTATTTTGCTTCTGTGCTATTGGGGGTGTGGGGGTGGTCTCATATAGCATTTTTTGCTAATGCAGCCATTTTAATAGAACAGGCTTTGACAAGTAGGCGGTGCACAGAAAAGCTGGGAAAATGTTTTCAAATAGCCAATGTGTACAAAGAATATTGCTTCAACCATAGCTTTGATAGATTTTCACACTATACTTTAAGATGTTTCTCAGATAGTTCCGGTTATCTACTCTGCTTCATGCATGTCCAAAGGATCTCACACGTAGCTTCTTGATTAAGAAGTTGGTGAAGGTTTCTGTATTAACCTAACAGAATTACCAAACCAGTCATTTCCAGGTTGCTTTACATTCACACTACAGAATGGAGTAACTGAATCTAGGCAGCTCAGACTTTCCCTTTGATTAGTGTTAGATGTTTAAAGGAGACATGGTCTTTTAATAAAGAAATCTTATACACTTACCATGTTCTAGCACGTATCTGTGTGCATATTTCTGTAGTTAGAGTCTTGTCAATGAAGAAAGAATGAAGCTTCTAAGCAAGCTGAAATTGAGAACACCTGAACAACTGATGCTCTCAGGTCATCCAAACATAACAAGGTTCTACATATGTTCAAACATAACTTTGGGTTTCGGCCCCTTTTTGATGAATAGGAGCCCTATGCCTTTCATGGAAACAAGTCTTCCATCCAGTCAGACACCTCCTAACTTCTAATAACCCATTAAGTTGGCTGAAACTGCCATCCAGTTACCCAGCTTCTTATCTAACTGTTTCATTTTCCTCACCAGCACCTTTCTGGTCTTGTGTAGCTTCCCTGCTCAGTTTATTTCCTGAAGGCTTTCTTGCAGTCCAGAAGGATAGTGGTTGCATTTGTTGAGAATAGGAAAAATATCTGACTGTCAGGATCATATGTTTGGCAGCTGAGTGAAGCATATGTCACTTTCAACGGATTCACGTAGATTTTGAAGAGCACTACAAATAGTACCAGGCCTTTGAGACCTCGGAGAGAAGGAACAGTTACACATCACTTCCCTTTCCATTTCTCCATTGGCTCCCCCATATTTGTTAAATTGAACACCAGCATCCTGTCTTCACTTTTAAAGTTCATCTCAGCTTACCTCCCCTGTTAATTCTTCCTGAAAATTCACTCTCAAACTGATAATTACAACAAAATACATTTTAAACTTTTTAAAAAAGAAATATTGTTGCTCATGCTGCCCCCTGAGGCAATCCTAATAAATATCTCAAAGTAGATCTATTAATTCCTTCATAACTTCTCCCAACATTTGTTTGCCAACACACCGACAGTAAACTATGTTTTCTCCTCCTTGGCGGTCCCGTTTAGAATTGCTTTTGTAAAGAACCTAACACAGTGGGGTCATAGTCAGTGAGTGTACATGATACTAGTTCAGGCACCATGGTTGCTATACTGTGAAGGTAGAAGAACATGAGCATGAAAGTTCAGTTGCCTAAATAATTTAGTGACATGTGATGATCCAAGGATGGAGATCCCACAGCTCTCTGGGTGACTTGTTCCAGTGTTTGAACATTTTAATAGTAAAAATTTTGCTCCTTGTATCAAATTCAAATAAGAATTACCCACATTGCAGCTTGTGACTGTTGCCTACCATCCTTTTGATGTGTACCTCTTGTAGAGATTTTAGCTCCTCCTTCTCTGCACTGTCACATTGAATGGGTTTAGATAAGATCCCCTCAAATATTCTTTTTTCCAGTCTGAACAAACAGAGTTTTCTCAGCCTCTCCTCGTCTATTATGTGCTTCAGTCCCTTACCATCTCAGAACCCTGCCCTGGCCATTCTCCAACATGTCAATGTCATTGTTGTCATGTGGGGAGAAATGACATGGGCTCCAGGTATTGTCTCAGAAGAGTCAGACAGAGAGATGGGAAGAATCACTTTGCCTGACCTGATGGCTACACTTCCGTTAGCCACAGCACGGTTGCCGTGGAGATACACCACTGGCAGTTCACTGTTGACTGAATGCCCCCAGAAGATTTATTTTTTTTCCTTTGGAAAGGCTGCTTTCAGGCCTGTCAAGCCCCAGTCTGTACTGGAGATTACTCTGTCCTACGTGCAGCACTGCATTTGCTGTGAGATACCAGATTTTACCGATATCAACCTTTTTTTTTTCCTTCTTTGGAACTGCATTTCATGTGGTGAGGGAACCCTTATTTACTCTTCAGTCTGAAATGCAAGAAATATCTGATTACAGCAATATTATCACTGAAAACAAGCAAATACATTTACCAGACTAGTCAGTTGATGGATGGGCTTACCTGAAAATAAATGTTTTCATTAGCTAACCAATCAGAATAAATGCTTATATAGAATCATAGAATTGTTAAGGTTGTTAAAGACCTTAAGGTTGGAAAAGACCTCCAAGATCATCTAGACTAACCATCCCCTTCCCACCTATATTAATTACTATGATTCTATGAGTCTATGATTTTAAGGCATGAAGGCAGAATTAATATTTTTTGTAAAAATAGAAAAGCTAGACATCCTTGAGGCACACAAGCCATTCTCTGTGTCTGTGCTCCCATGAATGATTGTGGTTTGCATAGATCCTCAGTTTTGGTACTAAATCATAGAATCACAGAATCACAGAACTGTAGGGGTTGGAAGGGACCTCGAGAGATAATCGGGTCCAACCCCCCTGCCAAAGCAGCTCCCTAGCACATATTGCACAGATAGGCATCCAGACGAGTCTTGAATATCTCCAGAGAAGGAGACTCCACCACCTCCCTGGGCAGCCTGTCCCAGGGCTCTGTCACCCTCACTGTGTAAAAGTTCTTCCGCATGTTGGTGCGGGACTTCCTGTGCTCCAATTTGCAGCCATTGCCCCTTGTCCTGTCTCCACAGATGACTGAAAAGGGGCTGGCCAATTCCCCCTGCATCCCATACTTAAGATATTTATAAACATTAATTAGGTCCCCCCTTAGTCTTCTTTTCTCCAGGCTGAACAGTCCCAGTTCATTCAGCCTTTCCTCACAGGGGGGATGCTCCAGGCCTTTAATCATCTTCGTAGCCCTTCTCTGGACTCTCTCAAGGACATCTATGTCTTTTTTATTCCAGGCAGCCCAGAACTGGACACAATACTCCAGGTGGGGCCTGACCAGGGCAGAGTAGAGGGGTAGGATCCCCTCCTTCAACCTGCTGTCCACCTTTCTGGTCACCTTGGCCACTGGGACATGAGTCTCTCCTTTTCTCCTTTCTCTGACTCACATGAGAGTGAAATGTTATTTTCTGGTCTTATCACTGTCTAAAGATTCCTTTTTAGCATGGCCATGGGTTGTAACTTACAGCCCAAGCAGTGGAACTTGGCTCCCAAACCTTTTGCAAACCTTGAGCATTCTTGTCATTCCTGGCTCGGAATTTTGTCCAAGCCTTTTTTAATGGAAATGCATAAAGTATAAATTTATCTGGGTTTTGAAGAGCTCGGATACGGAGTTTGGTTCTTGCAAACTCTGGAGGGCTTGTCATTTATCATTGCTATTTGACAGAAAACTAGAATGGTGAATGTCTTGGATTGATATTGTATGAAGCTCTATTCCTTGCTTTTATGGAGATCTACAATTAAGACAAATATTTTTAGGGTGGCCTAAGGGCTATACTTGCTTCTAATCTCACACTCTTTCACCCTACTCTATTCCAGGTTTTTAGCTGCAAAGTAAAGCAGTCAGGAAATAAAAGCTAATCATAACAGACACCTAATAAAAAAAGCATAAGCATACAGAAAGAAGAAAGAAAAGAAGCTGCAGAGTTCCTTCACAGGCATTTGTACACAGAATTTGGAGCAAATTTGGTAACATATGCTACCAAATTTAACTGCACTCCACATCACAAATCCTACTGTTATTTGTGGTTATAGAATCATAGAATCATCGTCATGATTGGAAAAGTCCTTGAAGAACACTAAGTCCAACTGCAAGCACCACACCACCATAACCGCTAACCCATCTCCCGAAGCACCACATCGGCCATTTATTGAACAGCTCCAGGGACGGTGATTCCACCACTTCCAAGGGTAGCCTGTTCCAATTCTTCACCACTCTTTCTGGTGAAGAAAGTTTTCCTAATATCCAACATGAACCTACCCTGACACACCTTGAACTCATTCCCTCTTGTCTTGTCGCTAGTTATTAGAGAGAAGAGGCCAACACCTGCCTCACTACAACCCCCTTTCAGGAAGCTGTAGAGTGCAAGAAGGTCTCCCCTCAGCCTCTCCAGGCTGAACAGCCCCAGCTCCCTCCACCTCTCCTTGTAAGACCTGTTCTCCAGACCCCTAATCAGCCTAGTTGCCCTTCTCTGCACCCTCTCCAGCACCTCAGTGTCCTTCCTATACTGTGAAGCCCAAAACTGCACACAGTACTCGAGGTGTGGCCTCACCAGGGCTGAGAGCAGGGGTAAGATCACCTCTCAGGTCCTCCTGGTCACACTGTTCCTCATACAAGCTAGGATGTCATTAGCTAAAGGTCTTGCTAAAGTCAAGGTAGACAACATCCACAGACTTTCTTCATCCCTCAATAAGCAGGTCACCCTGTCATAGAAGTAGATTAGGTTAGTCAAACAGGACCTGCCCTTCATGAACCCATGCTGACTGGGCCTGATCCCGTGGTTGTCCTGCATGTACTGCATAATTGTACTCTGGATTATCTGCTCCCATCAGCTTCCCCGGTACTGAAGTCAAACATGCCTGTAATTTCTTGGATCATCCTTCCATCCCTTCCTATACATAGGTAATATTGGCTGATTTCCAATCTGCTGATACCTCTCCAGTCAACCGGACAGCCAATAAACATAGAAAGTGGCTTGGTGAGCATCCCCGACAGCTCTTTCAGCCACTTTGGATGAATCCCATCCGGCCCCATAGATTTGTGCACATCTGTATGGTGCACCAGGTCACTAACCATCTCCTCCTGGATTGTAGTGGGGAGTCATTGTGCTCCTAGTCCCTGTCTCCTGTCTTAGGTATTTGGATTCCCTCTATAAAATTGGTCCTATTACTAAAAACTGAGGCAAAGAAGTTATTAAACATCTCAGCCTTTTCCTCATCCTTCATCACTGTTTCCTCCTGCATCTAATAGGGAATGGAGAGGCATTAGGCACGTGATCAGAGCCAGGCTATGTGTACTCCAACTTCTTATAGGAGAAAGCTGTAGTGTCTGGTGGATCTGCTTTAGAAAGGAATCTGTGAGCATAAAGTTTGCATGCCATGCCTCCACCTGATGCATTACTCATAATAAGGAACAAAAATTCTCCAGGGTGTTACTACAAAGACACAATCCACATTTTACTCAAGTCAACAGGTGGTTTGCTCTGTAGTGCTAAGGGACCAACATGTAGGGATAGAAGGTGCCAAGGTAGCATTAGAAGATACTAGGCATCGATACACTTGCACTGAAAGCCATTAATAAATCTAGTAAGAAAACCTTCCAATTTTCCATGTTGTTTATCTGTATTATGATTATTTATTTGCAATTAATTCTTGAAGATTTATGATTGCAATTTCTTTAGTGGATGTTTTGGATTTTAGCCAAAGTCAAAACCTGTAAACAGGATAGGCCCTGAAATGCAGTTGTGAGTCATTGCTTGTATGATAGAACTTCAGGCTGAAGAGGATTGTATAAATCGTTTCACAGTGCTCTTCTTAAAAAAAAAAAAGAAATTGTAAATACACAAGAGAGTCCTGTCTAACAATTCTAGACACGAATGCAGACAATTATGTCAATGTAAGTTGAGTTCAGTAAAAGGAATTTTCTTTGTTGAAGCATCATATAATGCCACTCAAAATCTGCTGCTCTTCTTATTCTTCGAATAATTAATACTGTGGATCAGCTTCCTCTCTCCGGTGTAACTGCAGTTATGCTTTTTTCCAAAATATTTAACTCAGTATAAGCACAGTAAAAGTATATTTTTTTAAAGCCCACAATTTAGTTTTAAACTCTCAGGCATGGGTAAAAGTTCTGATTGAAAGGAGAGGAATGGGACCAGGTTTTGAACAGATGTTGGCAATTTTTTGTTTTAATTGAAGGAAAAGATTCTGAAGTTCAGATGGCATGAATCAAAACACTCATTCTGGGGAAAAATGACATGATTTAGATACCAACACAGAAAAATAGGCAGAAACATTTTGACAGCCTGTTTAAACTTTTATCTACTACAGGAGTGATGATGAATGGGAAAGAGGTGAAGGGGAGGAAGAAGAAGGGAAGAGATTCTGGCAGACTTGATAGTTTGCATTTAAGTGGACTGAATTTTAAAGCATTTAGAACTGAGTTACTGTTGCTTTAAAAATCAAGGCCTTCTTTTCAGTAGAACTACTGCTTGGATTAGAGAAGGTTTACTCAGCCACAGTATTCCCCTGATGCAACAAATTGAAAACTATTTCTACCACCCAATCTCCAGGGAAAGGTAAGAAATACAGAAGCAAGAATCTTCAGACCTGGCACTTTCAAAAAAATTCTCTTCTAATTGAGTTTGAAACTGTACTCAGAGTCTTGGAGAGTTAGAATGAAAGCACCTGAGAGCTACTTATATTTCACTAATCTTGTGGACTACATTAAGCTGGCCCAGCAAGTCACAGATTACTGTAGCTTTTGTCCTGATGTCTAGCAACAGCAAACAAAATCTGTAAATCCTTCTTCAGGTTGAAAAATTATGTAAAGCCTTCCCTTAGAATGATATTCTTTCAGCACCAAGAACCCTATCCAGCACAGAAAATGAGAGAGCAAACCACATTGAAAGGACTCTACCACTTCAGTTTCCTAAGTTCATGATCAAGAAATGCTAACTGTGTTCTTATGCCTCGTTTTTTTGTTTTGAGCAGCCTCTACAAAATGATGCAGCATTTTCAAACACATGCACATATTTGACATGCCACCCAGCGGAAAATACGCTGTGCTCACATACAAATTGCTGACATTGATTCAGACACCTAAATGTGTCAAGAGGTTGAGTCCCTAAGACAGGATGAAGAGGTGTGTGTCTAAAGCGCTCTCTGTCTTTTAGACATGCATATTGTCTGTGCATGGCTGAAAAACATACCTCTGCAGAGCTGGAAAGCACTTCAAGCACACAGGCAACTATCATTACTTTGGGTAGAAAAAAATGGAAAAATGGACAGAAGAGGAGGCAGTATTATCTTCCATCACTTATGACTCACTCTTCAGAAATGTGAGACATTTTTTAGGATGACTTTAGGCTACAGAATAATAAGCAGAAGTAGCTATTTTGAAGCCAGAGAATGAAATCAGTGGTTACAATGGCTCCACCGGTCATTATCTGTACTACAATTTTTTTTTTCCCTCCCCACCCTCCTCCCCCCCACACCTTCCCAGTATGAGCAAGAGCATCCCCCTAATTCACAGATTTTTTTAGGTTTGAAAGGACCTTTTGAGATCATACTCATGATCCTCTTGAACGGAACCTGCATATCAAGTCCTTGGGTCTGCAGTGCACAGTAATGTGCTGGAGGCCATCATTTACCAACTGGTTTTGACATTTAGAATAACTATGGAATCTGTCCCAAACAGGCCTGAAAACAAAAGCAATAAACTTAATGAAGCAGATACTTCCATGAGAAACTTGAAAAGCTGCCGACCTCTGCTGACCAAGTGTTTCAGGTAATTTTCATACATGCATTTCGCTGTAGCTTTGTTCTGATGATTGGTGGCTCATAATGGACTGTAATTGGATTCATGACCATTACAGATTTTCCATTACCACCATTCAATCAATCTTTTCAGAAATATCTGAAAGGGATATTTAAAAGGGAAGCTGCAGACATTTTATTAATTGTTAACAATAGATATTTTCATTTTAGAATATGTCAACTCCTGACGTTTCTTTGGTTAACAATAATAAAAACTGGGACTTAGATAATAACACCTGTCTGGGAATATTCATACCCTTTATTAAAAGCAGTTCATTTGTAACTGCTATAACCCCTGAATATTTTTCTCTGGTTTATGAATAAGGAAAATGAGTCACAGCTAAAGGACCGAAACAATAACAAAAGGTCTAGTCACTTCAGCAGGAGCAAATTTACCCTCGGTAACATAGAAGATGAGGGTGAAGATAGCAGTTCCACTCAAAGAACAGGATTAAGTTCCAGATTTAGACTGAAATTTAGAGCCTTGATTAATTTCCGAAGCGCAGGCATCTGGCGCCATTTGATCTGGCAGTATGATACAGGAGCTACAGGTTACATGTGCCTTCTTGGACTGGCTGGAAGCCAGGCCAGATACCATCTGCCATCTAAGTTGCCTATGTCTAGGCAAATGAATCAAGCTCTGAGTGTCTACATCTAGTGTCTTTATGTGAAAGTAGGTGTTTCCACAGTAGCCATTGGTAATCTAGTAAACATAGTCAGGGGAGCCTGGAGAGCAATTCTGACCACCCTGCAATGGGCATCTAGTGAGTGAATAATTCTCTGGACTTCTCTGTCTGTACAGGCACAATTGTACTGCCTAAATATAAGTGTTAATAACATGCTTCAGTTGAATCGTACACCAAGACACCACAAAGCAGGTGTCTAGATATAAATACTTACGTGTGTCCAGGGGCTAGGCCCAATAGCTAACTACGTATGTTATACATTTTCAGGCCAGATGATCCTGACAAACAGCATCATTAGCTAATTAAAGCCCAGATGATTATATTTTAGTGCCATTAAGAGTAATATTAGACACTGTGTGAAAGAAATGTTTTAACAAAAGACCAGGGAATGGAAAATCTTCCATTAAATAAGATAAAAAGGAGGACCCAAGTACTACCAGGTATCTGAGTTATCCGGTTCTTTCTATACAGTCAGACATCATACTGGCTCTTCATAAGCACCTGCAAGGCAACAAGGAAATGAACATCAGCCAACATTGATTTGCCAACAATAAATCCCGTCTAGCTAATCTAATTTCCTTCCACAGCAGGATGGCAGGTTTTGTGGACAGAGGAGAAACAATAGATGTCATCATATATCTCTCCTTTAGAAAGACATTCTCTGTTGTGAAATTCTCAGAGGCCAGTAAAGAAATGTCAGTCCAAATGATAATACTATAGAATAGAAAACTGTACACAGACCATAAATATTAATAGTTCACTGTCAAGATAGAAGAATGCATAGACAGAATTTTTCAGAAGTCTATTCTATTGTTCTATTAAATATTTCCATTAAAGAATTGGATGATAGAGCAACGAGTTTGCTCATTAAGTTTGCTGATGATACCCTAATGGAGGGACAACCAGCATGCTAAAGAATAGAAACTACATTCAAAAGGGACCTGTTAAATTTAAGACATGGAATGGGAAAAAGGATGAAATACAGAGCAGAACCATGGGAATACTAGAGCTGGGCAGGAATATTCAAATGCATAAATAGCATACAGAGAAGAAATGTCTGGAAATCACAAAACTGAACAAGAGAGCTATGTCATGCTATTGTGAAATGGTAAACAGCATGAATAGATGTCCAAATGGGCATATGGCCTCTAAAATATGTGAAATCATCTCTCTGCTTAGATGTGCATTGGATATTGAAAAGATCTCAGATGAAGTTCCATATTCAATGTGGAACAAGACCATCAAGAAAAATATGGACCAGCTGCTTAGTCTGGAGAAAAAAGAAGTCAATTTTCAGAGAACTAATGAACATTTGCTATCAAGAAGAGTTCATTAGTCTGGAGAAGAAAAGGTGGAGGGGATGTGTGTCATCATTCTTAGCACGTGTGTCACTCTGCTGGCTGCAAGGAGACTACAAACTGCAAGTTTTCTAAGTCTGTGGTAACTGCGATAATCTGCAGACTTAAACTCAAGCATGGGAGGTTTAGAAAAACTTTCTAATGGTCAAAATAGAAGAATGGGAACTAACTGCCTGGGAAAGCTGGGGAGTTTCCAGTGTGAAAGGCCTTTAATAATATATCTCAAGAAGTGCCAAGTTAAGTTGGTTGTGCTTTAAAGGATCTTCAGGAACCTTCCACTAATAACATGGAAAATGGACAAATTCCAGTAGTTTCAAGATAGAGTAAGGTAGATATTATTTTAATATAATTTGTCCATGGAAATGCAACAAATAGAATAACTAAGATGCATAAAAGGAAAAATTCTATGCCTAACTGAAGATCATATGATTCTATGATTATAGCAGAAGAAATTGAACAGTACCTAATGAGCATCTTCCAATGCTCATTCAAGGATTCAAATGTGCCTCTTTAGTTACTATACTGCATCTAAAAGATAAATGGAGACACCTAAAGCAAGCAGATCTTAGATTTATTTATAATAAAAGAATTCTTACATTATTATTTAGAATTTCCATTTAGGTTTTTTTTAGAATATAGTTACTTTATAGTTGATTAGCTTTAGTGTTTCTTACAGTATGTCTTGTTTTCAGCAGGGATAGAGTTTATTTTCTTTCTAGCAGCTGGTACAGTGCTGTGTTTTGGATTTAGAATGAGAATAGTGTTGATAACACACTAATACTTAGGGTTTTGCCAAGCAATCAAGGACTTTCCAGCTTTTTACACTGCCCTGCCAACAAGAAGGAGGCGGGCCATCCAAGAAGTTGGGAAGGAACACAGCAAGGACAGCTGACCCAAACTGACCAAAGGGGTATTCCATACCATATGATCTTATGCTCTTCATATAACCAGCGCTGGTCAGGAGGCGACACAGCTTGGGAAGTAGCTGAGTATCAGTTCTGAGTGCTGTACATCACTTGTTTTGTATATTCTATTATTGTTGTTATTACTGCTACTATTGTTATCATCCTCTTCCTTTTCTGAGTTCCCTACATAATTTGTTGTGTATATTCTATTATTCTTCTTTTTGTTATTACTACTACTATTATCATCCTCTTCCTTTTCTGTTCTATTAAACTGTCTTTATCTCAATCCCTGAGTTTTCCCTTTTTCTTTTCAATTCTCTCCCTCAACCCACTAGGAGGGAGGGAGTAAGCGAATGGCTGTGTGATTGTGTAAGCTGCCAGACGGGTTAAACCATGACACAGTAATTGAAGGTAACTTGGATTTCTGTTCTAAAGGTTTGATCCAAAGCTTTTCCTAGCAGATGGAAGCATTTCCTCCTAGCTAGCTTTTGAAAAATCTGAACTCTAGTTACTGATCCGTGTATTATTATTGTTTGTCACATTACAATAGGAATCAGATGTTCTGACCAAAACAGAATAAATGTAGAAATATCTACCATGACAATAAAAAGAAGGAAGTAAAACAGAATTCCTACACGGAGTTTATTGTTCTTTTATCATTATATCAGTCATCTACTTTATCTAAACTACTAACCAATATCAATTAAAGCAAATTGGATGTTCACAGACCAAAGATGACCATACCACAAAGTATATTAGGTAAAAAGTTCTGAAAAAATCATTGAAATGCTATAAACTCTCAAAGATTGAAGTATTTGAAACCAAAACAGTTCTTTTCTCTCTGTTCTAATGTATAGTTTAAGCATTACTGAGCGCAATCCATACAAACTGTGCACTACATACAGTTAATCGCAAGACTGAAGATTAGCAAATTAAAGCATAATAAAATAATGTCAACCAGCAGCAGCAGCAAATAAACCCATCTCCACAGCAGGATACTGCAAATGTTTCAGAGAATAAAGAACATTTCAATTATAGGCCATATGCGTAATATTATCGTGCTGTGCTAGCCAGGTTGAAATTAGCTTCCAATTTTTCATCTCTTTCTTCACAACCTACACAAAATTATCTAATCCACTAGGATTTCTAGAGGCTAATGTAGAAGTCTGTGAACTTCCCATCCAAATAAGTTGGATTTAAATCAGAAGTACAATTTATACAATGCAATCTGCACTGTTCAAAGAGATAAAGTTTGGCCATGACCATAGCTTCCCATGTATTGAAGTAACAAACTGCAGAACCCTACAGTCTCACAAAAAATTAAGGATTAGTTTCTGTTAAGCCTTTTTATCACACTAAGAAACAATTTTCAGAGAACATACCTTGCCATTCTAATTATATTTTTTCATATATATATATGTGTATATATATATATATATATACATAGGGTTTGTTGGGTTTTTGTTGGTTTTTAAAATTTTTAATTTGATTTCTCATTTTAATAGCCCGGTGTCCAACCTGCAGGTTTGCTTTGTTTGTTTTGCTGAAGAAAGCTCTCCAAATGTCTAGAGAAAAATAAGGAAACACTCCTTATGAGTAATACTACTAAGGATATAAGAGGAAGCTGGATCATATTTTAGAGGCAGGGATAATTGTAGTGCATCATTCACAGTTTGAGGAAAGCAGCTTTAGCGCTCACTCAGCCTTGTTTGCTGAGTAGCTGCTTTGTTTGTAGAAAGAGGGAGGAGGGGAAATGGCAAACTCTCACTTTGTGGTTAGGTTTTCTACTGGCTACCTTGCAATACCAACCTTGTGTATACTTGTTAATTTTGAAGACCAACTTTTTCTTCCCATGATTCTCTAGTATGATCCAGTTTGAAAATTTGGAGTCGGATCAGTTAAAATGTGCCATTTGATGAAAGTTAAGCGATTAAGCTATTCTATATTCCATCACACTCAGAAGCATCCCTTGAAAGACTTCCCTAAAATTATCACCAATATACCCAAAACTATTAATGTAACTAACTTTGTATAATATTTGCTGATGCCACAAAATTTTCTGGCAAAAGCCTTTTGCAGAAATTCTGTTTTAACACTTTTTTTTTTTTTACTAGATTCCCATTCTTACTTAAATTAATCCCTATCTCTAGTATCACTGGCTAAAATGCACGAGTAGTTCAAATTTATAAGCGTCAATTAATAGCAGCATCTTTTTGCTACCAACACACTTGCTGCAAGTGATTTCCTGGCATTGATATGCCGCACATATGCTTCTTCTAAGAATAACTAAGAAACAATCTGCCTAGAAATTTTCTACCCCTGGCTCTATAAAGCACTGATCATCTATACTACCAAAAATGACAGCTGGTTCTAGCCTATTTACAAAAAAATCCCCAAGCCCACTATTTTCATTACTGTTGCTGTCATCATGCAGACACTTAAAAGAATGCTAATGCTATCAAAGAACCGGCTTAGCATAACCATTCCTGTAATGAAATGTTATAATCTTATATAATTTTATGTAAACTACATGATGAAACTGTGTAACAAAACCAGTACTTATATCCATTGCTGACTTTATAAATAAGTACCTTGTACTCATCTCTCGCATGCATGCTTTACAACAAAAAAGCCATCTGCCACCTATCGCAAAGCACTGTCATATATTTTTGGATCCACAGTGACACACAGGTGTCTACCCGCCATTAAATTGGCTTCCACATTTTGGGCCCACACTATGGGCCTTGTTAAATATTTGCTGCCTTATCTAAAGCACCCAATTTTCCACCAGTTAACTCCTCTAACAAGTAAATTTCTGACTCCGGAGCTGCACACACATCAGTCATACGATTGTATGAGCCTGTTTCCAGCCAGCAAGTCACAAAAATAGTTAGATAAGGCATAAAACAAACCAGCCTGCTGAGACCCCAGCCCATTTTTCTTGTCTAAAATATAAGAAAACCCACCTGCATTCCAGTTTTGTACTTTGAAAGAAATGAGACTGAGAATCTAGTCTATTACTTTCTCCCATTCATACCTCAAATAAAGAAGCATTCATTAGAGCAGGGAGACAAATAGAAAACTTGAGATAATAGAGTTCCCATGTCAGAGACAGGCATCTTAGATTTGAGTCCCTACTCCAGTGATAATTAGTAATACAAAAGGAAACCACTTCTATAGGAACAACAGAGAGACATTTACGTTCTACATACTCAATTGCTCAGGAGATTTTCTGAAAAGGCAAATTCTAATCTGCTCTCCAAAGCAGGCAAATGAAAGTGTGAGCATATGTTTCTGCCTCCCTATATAAACACGCAGAGAAGGAGACAAAAAGGCAAAAGAAAGGAGCAGGTAAACCCTTCTGTCTGTGATTGACATGAAATGGAGCTGACATGGCTTAGAAGAGAGACTTGTTCCTCTTCACTGTCTATAGTTAAGGAAAGCATGGACTTGGCTAGTCTAGAAGGCAACTCAGACCACCTTACAGAGGCACCTGCTTCAAATCCCCCCTCTCCCCTCTTGCTATATAACCCTAAATTAAGCAATTAAAATAATACTACTGCCCTTATGTGGGCAGTATTTGACAGTACAACAACCTTGTAGAGCAAAGCAGCAAAACCACGGGCAATGTTAAAAGAGAATAGTTTTACTCCTCTCTCACCTTTTTTTCTAAATCTTATATAGATATTGGAGAAGTCTCATGAACAACTATATTTAGCCCCTCCTCCCCTCAAATTAATCTCTGCTGTGGTACATCTTGTTTTGGAAAGACACCTGAGGAAATTACTTTTGCAGATTCTCTTGATACGAATTATCTCGAAACCAACAATGTGATGGCAAATATAAAGCAGAGGGGATCTGTTTCTTCATATGTGTGAAGAATTATGTGGATTATTAGTAGGAAGGATGTTAGCATAAAAGGTGGGACCCAATTTAAATATCTAAAAGCTGTAAATAGGCATTTAAGTCATCATCCTAGGCTCCCTTTATAGCTCGGAGCATGGAACAGAGCTCTCCAGGGTAACTCCTACATTGGATGCTCAGGGAAAGCTTCACTTGTCATAACACAGGTGTCTACTGTCACTTTTGGCACTTCAGGTTACCAAGCTGCATATCACAGGGGCAGTGGTGTCCTACCTATCCTGCATCCCATCTGCCAAGCTCACACATATATTTTGATCTGAACAAGCCCAAGATACCTCTTTTATGGAAACTGATTCTTGATTTTTGCCACCAATGAGATGAACTGCCTGATCAAGAGGCTTATTTCTCTCCATTGATTAAAAATAAAGGTATGGTAATCTGTTTTGAGCTAGATGCCAAACTTTCAGATGCCTAAGTGAGGGCATAAGAATCTCAGCTTCTCAAACCTTTCACATGAAATAATGAAGTCAAATGAGCATTAAAAAATGCTATGCTGTGTTTTAAAAGGCACTACTAGAATAAAATATTATGATCAATATTGCAGCTTTGTTATTTCATTGAAGATGTGTCTTGCTGCATTTCAAAAGGTCATAACCATCTCTTTTCCCAATAACTTCCACTGTCATTTTCAAAATGCTAGTATTGGTGCTTTGTAATGCATTTTGACATGACCCAGTGACAGATGTAAATGAAGCTGGGTTTTTTTTCCCTTATCCCTAGTTAAAAAATAGAAAACAAGGGTATTGTCATACTTCTTCTATTTGAAAGTCACAGAATAATACAATAATTTATTCAATAACAATTGTAAGCAACAACCTTAGATTTATGAATTTTTCAATTTATTTCACTAGGTGACAGAAAATACTTTTCTGTGTTAAGTTTGCTTTTTTTCAGTCTCAGCTTACATATTTCTTAACCTTGGATTGTATCTCAGCAGTATTGACTGCTTTAGTGAATATTTCATTGCCACTTGCATAGATATTCTGTTCATTATAGCACAGTCTCACACTACAGTCAGGTCAAAAACCCATATATTATATATGCACAGATATTGAGAAATGAAGTTGTCAGCATCATTCAGTATGTCACACAAATATTTCTCTTATGAATTATCTTCTGCTTGGTGGAGTTTTTTTATTTGTATTCATAAGTATGTCTCCCTTCTGATAAAAAACAAGATTATATGAATTCTGTTTTTCCCCCAGTGTCTGCAAAACATTCTAATACTGTGGTGCTCTCTGCAGTTTGTCTATCATGTACTTCCTTTACTATTTTCTGATTCTCACCTACGTTTATTCCCTATTTTAAATTACTTTTTACCACTCTGATGCACAAACCTATGTTCACTAGATACATTCTGTGGTCTGCATCTGTTCTTTCAACCTCTGCAGAATTGCAACTTTAATTAAAGTGTATATAAAAAAGTCAATATTTACAAGAATGGTCTGGGTTCTGGATGTGTTGTTTTCAGGATTTATACGACATTAATTTTATTTGAGAAAACTAACGTTTTAGTGCCTGTTCTGACTACATATTTCTAAGTATTTAATTTATAGTAACTGCTATAAAATTATCTGAAGTTTGTCCATATACAGTGTGGTTAAACTAGAGAGCAAGGATATCACTCCAATCATATAATGAATCCTGCCCCAAACACCTTTAGATGTACAGAGGGATGGGAAATAAAGTGTTCTGGGAGTTCCTTACCTGGTAAGAACAAAGTTCCCGGTGGTAATCTGTGGTGTCCTCTCTTATCTCAGAAGAATGAGGACAATTTGAATCAATTTATCAAAATACTCCTGTATTTTTATCATTTTCAGAGAAGTAAGGTACAGTAAAACCAATTGGTCAACCCCCATCCAGACCTCATAGAAAGAAATCCACCCAAAAATTAAAGCAAACAAGTATGTCTACTAGGTAGCATCTGTCTTCTACCATTCTTGGAAATCTTTAATATATTCTCCCCCCCCCATTATTTTGATAAAATGAGTGTGTCTCAGCATATTTGGATTTGCTTAATTGCAGCCCACGTTGCTTAAAACAGGAAATGTGAATCCCTAACAACAATCTCCCCATTTTCCCTGGTGTATTTTGTAAAGAATAAAATTTTCAGGAACAAAATTATGGCCACATTAGTCACAAACACCTTGTTTTCAAATACAGTGTGTTTTGGATAAGGAGAGGGAATAACAATTTCCTAGTGTAAATTCTAGCCTCTTCATGCCAGTTAATTTTTGACCACTTCAGTAGATGCCTCTATTGGTAAAAATAAATATATTGTTCCCTGTTCTGTATGACTCCTTTCTTGTTTGCTTGCTTTCTTGCAGGAATTATATCTCCCAGCCTTTCAGGAACATGGAAAATCATGCTGTTGAGACCCCTTTTTAATGCAAGGCTTCTCTTCTTTCCTGATTTTGAAGCCTGCCATTTCGGGCAAGACAAATTTCTGCAGGTGGCTGTGCCACATTGCTAGTCCATATCTTTTAGTAATAGAAAAAGAACTGGGCAGTCCCTTCATGAGGAATATTAATGCAGAACTGAAGTTTAAATTAAGCCTGGTTACAGTGCTGTAGCAACAGGGCTTGAGCCTTGGAGGGCTAAACAGTTCTCAGGATGTTCTGCAGCAGGATAAATCCCACCTGTGAATGAGGATGCTTTAAAATGGAATAATCCCCAGCTCCAAGGGAAAGAAAAAAAAGTCTGACTGGGAAAAGATGGCAAAGCAACTGTAGGAAGCTGGGTCGCGTTAGTGGTACTTACCTGATTCAAGGACCCAGTGTCACACAGTGAGACCACACACAAGTGTATGAACAGGAATGCCTCAACTCACCCAAAATGCACTATTATGTTAAAATGATTCAATATTTTAATTTTATTATTAATATTGACAATTTAACATTGATATCTTCTTCTCTGGAGACATTCAAGAAGACCCATCTGCCTACCTGTGCAATATGTCCTAGGGAACCTGCTCTGGCAGTGGGGGTGGGACCCGATGATCTCTCAAGATCCCTTCCAACCCCTACAATTCTGTGATTCTGTGACTCTATTTTATTATCTTTGCAATACGCTTGAGATTATGGTGACCAAGCTGATGCCCACAAAAACTGATGCCACCGGCTGTTTCAGAGCGCTCCCATCACACAAGGCTGCCTTACAAGGGATATGCAAGGGGCATGGCTGAAGGTCTACCAGCTACTGACTGAATATTAATTACTGTTACTTAGCAAAAGACTGCTAGATAATCTGGGCAGCACAAAGGGCAATGTTGGAACAGTTCCAGCATGGGAGACAAATAGATTTTCTCTTGGCTACTACTGTGTTTTCTTCGAATGGTTGTTGCTTGGAGCATAGATATATGTTTCCTCTGAGAACAACGAGTTGTACCTCTAATAGGTAAATCTGGCAGTATAATTTTTAGACCCTCAGAGTGAAATACTCTACTTGTGTGCTGAGGCACTTGGCTTTCTGTACACAAAGAGAATCAGGCACCTCAGAAAAAGATGTAAACAGCAGGGAGCCCCTAAAGCATTGGATGGTATTTGCAGCAGTGTGTTTGAAAGCCCATTTCTCTCCAGAGCCTCGGTTCTCTGGAGAGAACCAGTGGTGAAGGAAGCTGGATTTGGGACTTAGAAGAAAAAACATGTTATTTTTCAACAGCATATTTGTAGCATTTTCTTTCAAAAAGCCTAAGTAGGCTGCTTCTTTTGTTGAAGAGGGCGGCATCCACCATTTATGATAACCTTGTGGTTGGACCCAGGAAAGCTGAGTCTGATTTCCTCCCCCTTTCTTCTGAAAGACTGCCTTAGTCACCAGGGGTTCTCGGATGTTCAAAGAAAAAGAGGCGTGCAATTCTGGCGTTAGAAAGATTAATGCATAAATGGCCCCACATGCATTGCTCTAGTTAGAAACAACTCTTGGAGTGCCAGGACATCACTGTGTTTGGGACTGTATCCCCCAATATCAGATAACCTGAGCTCGTCTACTTAAAAAATCCTGATCAATCTTAATTTTGTCATGTGGCTTTTATATTGTGAAGTGAAAATTGTACCAAAAACCCCTCAGATTTACCCCGATAGCGCAATGCATGTGATAACTGTCATGGGGCAGAAAAGAGCTGAGCAAAACCTCTTTGCTCAGTCATGATTGTGCTGTACCTCCTCCCACTCTGTTTTGATGATAGGCTTCGTAAGTAGAGATCTTTTCTTTAGTTTTTAGCTGTGAAGCAGCTAGCATGCTGCTGGTGTCATAAGATAAATGATTAATAATCATCATCATGAGAGAGAGCAAAAGGGCAAAAGACAGCCCCACATCAGTACAGAATCCTGTTTTTGGCTGACAAAAGCAAGTTACAAGTCTGACAGTTTTAATAAACTGGTACTGATATTTACTACTTCCCCCCCCCCAAGTTAGTTTCAGCTGGATACAGGATATGCATTTTATCAAAAAATATGCAGCAATAGCTGAAAGATCTTAGTGCCAGGAGGCATTATTGGAATCCACATATTTTGAAAGAATCAAAGTAGGATTAGACATTAAAACTGGTAGTGATAACAGACAATACTTTGCTAGAAAAAATGGGTCATAAGACTCCATGTTTCACAACAGTTTTGAAGCATATGTGTTTTCAGAAATAGCAGCTAACAAGAAGGTGTAGATCCCTGAACTTTATTCTTCCTTTCTGTCTGAATATAGGTAGGGCCTTTCTCAACCCCCACACTTTTTCTTTCCCTTAAAACCATAATCTCTGGATACTGTGTCTTATTAATAGCTCCACTGTGATGTCTAGAAGTTCACACTGCATAAACAGTACAAGAAGATATAAAGCCACAGAAGGAAAAGACTAAATGGTCAAAAGCCCAAAGAAATGCTGCCCACATCTTGGCATGCTGGTCCCTAAAAATCATCACAGTCAGAGACCCCAGATTAGAGTGTCTCACTGAATCAGCAGTGCAGACTTGGAGGACATTCTGGGGTGCTCCTCTTGAGTCCTCACAACACATCATGTTGCATTGGTTAGATTTTAATCACAATACCTGCCAGGGCCAAAGGAACACATTCTGTGAAGACGCAAGATTTAACTGATAACCTGATTAACATTAATAAGCAAATATTAGTGAACAACTTTTCATACACAGATTAGTACTCTAAACAAACTACATCTACCCAAGACATCATGTTAATGTCTCTGTGATAGTATAAATTAACTGTATGGAGTTCCAGGTATGTGACTGTGTGTTCCTTACCAATAGCATCTGTCCAAACTTCTAGAAGTACAGACTTAAGAAAATACAAGAATGAAAAACAGAATAGTGGTTGGAAGTCAATAAAAAATTGAGAAAACCTCAACTATTTAAATCAATACTTTTTGTTCTTACATAATCTACATTATTGAATATCAATATGAACTTGCAGAAAAGAACCCAATGTACTTCTTAATTATAAATGAGGATTTAGGGTTTTTTCCTAGATGACTACAATATTCTTAAGTGGCTTCTCAGAAGACTCAAAATGCTTTGAAAACTCATGCTAAGGCACTTATATTTTAATCTAAATCACTCACTTTCAAGGACATGACCATTTAAATCACAATATGTGGCAGAATATCTATCAATACATATATGAAGGTATGCAAAGGAATCCTCCGTTTGCACAGAGTCAACCGAGCCTCTACTGTAATATCCCCATCCTTGATGCTGATGGAGAAGAGACCAGTCAGAAAAAAAGATGATGGGTCAGGAAATTTTCAGAAGAGCACAAGGGGCCAGACAATGGGCTAAAGTTAGAGCACCCTTCATACCACTTTGTATAATATTTTATATCGGTCCAATGATAGAAACTTTCACTGATTACAGGATCTTTTGGCTTTTTATTCTTCTCTCTTTTGGAAATGAACATTTATGTAAGTCTCAGAATGGTGATGAATATATTCCCTTCTGTTATCAGAACTGGCTGAAAAAAAAGCATCTTTGATTAGCCTGCTGGGTTGGACAATGAAATCTTTGTGAAGATCATTAGTGGACAGGTAAGTGAAGGCTTTTTCTGAGCTCTCTGCCAAGCAAAGAGAGTAAGCATTTTACTCTTCCAAATTGGAACCTTTTTCATTAAAATTGATAAAACTAAGAATCTGGTATTTTTTTCTGACTGTAGCCTCTAAAGCAGAATGTGCTTTTCAGCCATGCTTTTAATGTATGGCACAGTTCAGAGATGGATTTGAATCAAAGCGAAGGACAGGCTGTAGCTGGTTTTAGACAGGTGAACAAAGGGAAGAGGAAGCCTCTGGGACTTGTGTGCCTTCATATCATGTATAACACACTGTACTATGGCTTATAATTATTAACATGATTGCAGAGTTCATCCAGCCAGAGCATTCCCTGGGACTTCCGCTGGGACTTGGCCCTTTTCATGTCATTCATATTTTTGCCTTCAGAGCAGTTTTCTGGCTTGTAAGGGGTGGTGTGAGCTTGCCCCTATGGCCTGTATGCATTTCTGTGGCTCCCACATGGAGAATGAAAGACTTAAGTAACAAGCAAAACAGAATGGCTGAATAATTTCAGTGCTTAACACTCCAAACCATTTTGTTGCCTAAGAATTTCCCTCTGATCTAAATATTTTTACACCTTCCCAAATCTAAAGAAATTCTGCAGGTGTTGCTAGCTGATAACTGTTTATAGAAATCTAACTAAAGGTGATACTTCATGCCAACAAAATCCAGTTTAGCTTAGCATAGGCCAGATATAGAAAGAAAATGTTCCCATAAGAAGAGTATGTGGGCTGACCAAGAGATGATCTTTATTTATGGACTCTCCCTTTCTCATCTGAGTCATAGAGAAAGAGACTATAGTACAGCTACAAGAATTTGGAGTAGAGTAGCATAGTAAACTATGCTTAGCCTTTGAATACATGACTGTGAGATTGATACATGCAGTGTTATATCAAGTTGTGAACACTGATGATTAATAATGTTTAATCAAAAGGGGATCACTGATGTGAAGTTTGTGTTTTGTAGTGCACACTAAAAGCACGCGTCTCTTGCAGTGAGAACTTTGAACCCACCACCATTTAGCATTTCAATTAACAAAGGTATAAATAACAATGTTTTAATGAATTTCTAGGAGCACAATTGCATCAGTAATCCAAATAGTTAGCTAAAATACATCCTTTCTGATTGTACTAACAACAATCGGTTGACTTCAGAATGATAATCAATTCTGGTATTTGAATATTTTCCAGTGTCATCCTGCACTCCCTTTTTCTTTGTTTGTTTTTGCATTTTGTTACATTCTGACATTACCCTTGAAAATCCCATTCTGCAAAAATATTTCTTTTTCTTTAGACAGAGCCAGTCAGAAGAAAACGTGGGTTCCCTGGCGTGGTGCTGGAACTAGACTGAAGCTAGGTCGTGTTTTAATAGCTGCGCGAGTGCATGTGTGACTGGATGTGTGGGTGGGTATGCCATTCCCTGCCTACACCGTTGAAGGTCATTTCTTACTGCGTGTAAAAAGACTAACTTTGATATTAGCCATTGTATAGGGCAAATGCTTCATTTAGACAGTTAAAATCAATGAATCAGAGGCAATTTACTACAGAAAAGAATAAAGAATAATATACTATGAAATTAAGATGATTTACCTAGTAATTTCCCTTCCCCCATCCCTCTTCCTTTTTTCCTCCTTTTCTCCTTTCCTTTCCTCTCCTTTCCTCTCCTTTCCGAATCATATTGGAAATAAAATATATAAACAATTTCTTTTAACTGAACCTCCCACTGGTAATCCAGACAAGGAGTATTTCCCAGTATTAGAATTCAATTTCTTAATTTTCCAGCTTATTTCTTGGGAAATGTGCATCTATTTCAAGCACTTCAGTCTCTTGTATCAATATTACTTACATCAATAAATATGGAAGTTTATCTAGAACAAAAACCTGAAGAGATGAAGCAGCAACTTAGATAGATCTGCAAAGACACGCTTTCTTGTAGCAGAGATGCTGGGGAGATCTATTTTTGATTTTCACAGTAAAGAGGATTTCTGATTCTGATTCCTTTTTGGGAAAAAATGCTTCTTTTAGCCACAGACATCAAAAGAATTTTTTTGGCGTGTGCATGGAGCCAAAGCTGCTACCAGATGTGAACAAAGTGACAATATTGCAGTGATGAGACTGAAGTTGGAGCAAAGAATTGCACAATACCACAAAATTACTGTCAGGAAGGAAAAAAAAAACCCCACAAAACCTTGCTAAGAGCTGGAAGTAGTTATATCCTCACCCTGTTCTGACCGATTAGCCTCCCGTTTGCCCAGGTGATGTATTTGTCCTGTCAGCCTTGGTCTGTTCAGAGTTTCTCAACCAGTAAGATTGAGGTCTGAATAAAGACTTCTTGATGGAGACTTCCTTTACTGTGTAGTATCTGATATATTTGTACTGTTTCCACGGCATTATATGAAGTGCAACATATGAATTCAAATTGAAAACAGAGAGATGATTGTATTCTGTCTTTGCACCTTCCATCTCACCTTTGACATAGGTTTATCATCCAGACACTATCCACTATGAAACATTTCCTTGATAAGGTCTTCACATGCTCTTGTCCTCTCTTTCCCTTGTAGTATTGATTTTTTGTTCCTCTCCTGGAAGCACAGCTCGACAGGTCATTCTTCCAAATCCCAGTGCTGCAGCACTGAGGCTATTTTTTTTATCAGTGGTCAGGCAACGTGAGTTACAGCTCCTCACTGGACAGAGCTCTGTTAAACGGTCTTTGAAAGCACCATACCAACCTTGCAAAATACAGTAGTTCCCTTGCATTGATTTCTAAAAAAAACACTTGCAGCAAATTAGTCACAAATTCCTTAGCCCAGACAGAGTTTTTCAGGTAAACTTCCTCACACCTGGCTGGAAAGTTTGGATACCTAATATTTATTAGCATCTAATTAATAGTTTTCACTTACTTGGTGAAGGTGTTCAACATCAGTAGGCTACAGTAGTTTCAGTGAAAAAGCAATAGTCCTGAATATCAGCCCTTTTGTCTTCATTCACCTTGAAATATAATGAAGTGCCTATGGATTAGTTCTCAATGATCTCTTCAGGTCCTAATTAATAATTTTTAAAATTTACAATGTATAACATAAAATATATTTATTTATAATACATTATATCTTTTTAAAGTACCATATGCCATTATATAATCATTATTAGAATATATTTTACATATATTAATATATTATTTTAATATAGAGTATCATGTCATAATATAGAGTCTGAGGTGACATGGGTCTCCCATCTCTGCTACTTTTGGAGAATCTTGGGTTCAAATTTTCAAACAAAAAGGCTGTGAATTTCATCATCCTGCCGTCACGTAACTCACCTGCTCTAGGTATGCCCTTTAGTAATTTCCTAAAAATAAAAGTCCTCCTCTTATTTTTTTAAGAACCCCCTATCAAAAACAGCGGTAGTCTTACCAGAAGCGAGATTAACATCTACCTGTCTTCTATGGTTTTCAGTTTCCAGAAAAACAGCATTTAAAATGTGAAGTACTCCATCATACTTCCCTCTAGTTGAGGTACAGGTGGTCCAGGAGTGGCTCAAAGGGATTAATGCAAACGAATCCATGGGCCCGGATGGGATACATCCACGTGTGCTGAGGGAGCTGGCGGAAGTGATTGTGGAGCCGCTTGCTATCATCTTCAACAGCTCTCGGAGAACAGGAGAAGTACCTGAGGCAAGCAGCTGCATTTTGCCACTGGAGAAGGGAGTGAGGAGATGTAATGATCTGTGCAGACACCAAGGCCAGGGAGGGTGGGGGAGGCGGTGCCCCAGGTGCCAGAGAGAAAGATGCTCCTCCAGCCCATGGAGAAACCCATGGTAGAGTGGGTGTGTGTGTCCCCCCACAGTCCATGGAAAAGGCCAAGATCCCACCTGTAGCCCGTGGAGAGGCTCCATGCTGGATGGAGCAGGTGGAGACATACAGGAGATGCTGTGACCTGCATTGGAACAAGCCCCTGCCAGCACTTGCAGCCCATGGAGAGAAGCAGAGACACAGAGATGAGTGACAGAGAGATTTGAGCCGGAACAGGTTTGCTGGGGGGAGGCTGGTGACCCCATGGAGGACTGGGACTGACAGACATTGTGATTTATTACTGCCTGCCATAGCAGTGATCCACGGTGGGGCAGCTGATGAACAGCTGAAGCCCTGTGGGAAAAGATTAACGTTGGAGAAGTTTGTGGAGGACTGTCTCCTGTGTGTGGGACCCCATGGTGCAGAAGGCTGAGAAGGAAACCAACTTGCAAGGAACAGAATGAAGCTCCCGTTTTCCCAGTCCCTGCACACCCCCCCACCATGCCACGATGGGGGACGACAAAGGGAGTGAAATCATGACTAGAGTGAAGTCTGCTAAGAAGGGAGCGAGGGGGTAGGTAGAGGTGTTTTAAGATCTGGAAACGGAAAGCAGCTCATGAAGAAGTGACCGAGAACCCCATGTTCCCAGTCCCTGCCCGCCCTGTGCCACAACAGGAGGGAAGAAGGGAGCAAAACTCTGACTAAAGTCTGCTAAGAAGGGAGTGGTGGGGGGGAACATGCTTTAAGATCTGGTCACATTGTTTTAAAATCTGGTTGTGCTTCTCATTATCCGACTCTGATTTCACTGTTTCTGTAGTATAGTGTAATCAATTATATAGTTTTCTTTCTTTTACTCTGTGTTGACTCTGTTTTGCCCATGTCATTGATGACAGGATGATCTCTCCCTGTCCTTACCTCAACTCCTAAGCCTCTCAATATATATATTTTCTCCCCTGTCCAACTACAAAGGGGAGTAATAGACCAACTTTGGTGGGCATCTGGCCTCCAGCCAGGGCTAAACCACCACACCAACCTTTCCAGAAGTCAGCTTAATATTTGCTGATTCTGCATGCTTGATTGCAATTCAGTTCCTATGGCTTTCACAGGCTTATGCAGACCCCAGCATTACACAGAAGTCAGAAGAATAATACCTGAAAGAAAGCGTAGAGAATAAGCTCCAGAATGCAGTAATGGGGATGCAGAGATGCAAACTTTATTAATCTTAAACTTGTCAAGAAATTTAGCTGCACATAGCAATAAATGATATAGTCTTGTTAAGTAGTGTGATTCATTGGATTATGAAGATCAGAGATTCAGAAAGAAATCAATCTATTTTAGAGCCATCAAACCAATTACAGCTGCAACTGCAATATTTTAAGGGAGCCCAAAGCTTGATTTATTTTACCATTTTTATACCTTGAATGGGATTGCTTGTATAGTCACATGCTGTGCTGCCGCAATATATATTTCACAAGCAAAAAGAAAGTCTTTGCTTTCTATGCCTGATGACATTAAAATGATTGCTCCTTTGTGAGAGATTACTGACTGATTTTCTACCACTTCTTTCTATTCTAAACAAGGCAATTACTTTTCCTTAAGAAGAAATAAAAGTTTATTTATGGTCTTTAGAGCCATGATATTCTCCTTAGTGGCAGACTGAGTGATAGCTTGAAAGATTTTGACACAGCCATAGCAAGATTTCATTCTTTGGACTATTTGTGAAAAAGGCGATCTTGAAGCAGATCTCTAAATGTATCTCTGAGGATTTGAAGGTATAACATCTCTGAGGCTGCATAAACAAGGATTTGGAGTATTTAATACAAACAAATTCTTGGCAAGACCTTACAGAACACAAGTAGAATATGTAAATCCATTGAAGGATGAAATAGAACTAGTTAAATGCAAGTCAAAGCACTTGGCTAAGTCACAGCTAATTAAATATAAATAAACATAGGTGCTGAATTTTTAAGGAAGATTCAATTGATTAGATTGGGATCATTCCATATTATTCAGGAGCAACAATTTTATGCAAGATGAGCAAACAGCAGGCCCATTCATCATTATTTGTTTTTTAAAAAAGTTTACCTGTGCATGGGTTCAAATTTGTCTCTTATTATTGCTGAATTAAGGCAATAAAATATTACAAACAATTACACTAAAATAGATTTAAAATATAGCATTGAATATAAAAATGATGACATTTTATGAAATACCAGGCTGGAGTCAGTCATTAAGTAAATGGAAAGACACTACAGAACAGAGTTCAGCCATTATTGCCTTGTGATTGGGTTATCATTAAGTTTCACCATCCTTCTTGCTAAATCCTCTATTTGACATCCCTCTTTTAGCAGAAGACAAAAGCAAGAACAATGTGCTATATAGACGTTAACCTGATTTTCAGACTGCTCTTCAGTCTCAAGGCTTTGAAGGCTCTGCTCACAGCAGGAGCTCTCCAGCACACTCTCCAGGACACAAAACGGTTCAGTCCAAGCCTGTAAAGTCTCTGCACAGGATAGAAAATTTCAGTTTAAATAGTCTACACATTCTTTGGAAGCAAAGCTGTTTCTTCCTGTATTTGCCTAATGCCAAACACATTAGAAGCCAGTCATTTGCCTTGGTCATTGCACATGTGGACTGTGCAGTTACCAGAACTTGATAAAATGTCTTGCAATCCAGGTGAAACACAGTTTACGTATCAAAAAGAACCCTTGCTCCCATTTGTAAGTACTTTATAATCCTGCTTGATAAAATAAAGCTGTCAGAAAATAAATGCCAAAAATGCCAGTGAGGAATGAGAATTACTCCTAGACTGTACAACCAGTTGGGACATATGGTTCAGTAGGCCCTAGCAGACCTGGGTTATCTTCCTGTTCCTTTTACTTCCACAACTCATGCTACTTCACTTATGCTGACCTGTTTGACTCTTGTTCAGAGAAGTCTAACCCGTGTCTGGGTTTTGTCTCCATCAAAGCTGAGATGACAGAGAAGGCTGGCTTGTGAGTGCAAATGGAGAGCACTCTTGGACCTGGCTCCTCAGGGGTAATCCTGGCTGTTGCATGTTGTATATAGTCTTTAAACCAAGGATAAAGTGACACTGTCTAAATGCTTAGTGATGTGGATCTTCCCTCATGAATCAGAACCTAAAAGACACATCTCAGTTGAAAGAGAAAATGTTCTTTTCTTTAGAGAGGTGGCTTTTGGGTAACTGTCATTATTATCCATGATGTGCTCACCGGAACGGAGGCTACAGTAATGCTTAGAACTGGGCATCTTAAAGCATGTTGATATGAGACAGAAATACAACCAAGTCTCCAAGCCCTATTTGGTGAGGTTGAGAAAAGCATAGAGAAAGGTTGAGCTTGGTCTTTTGGCCTGACTGGTCACGAGACAAGGGTCAGCAGTGAACAAAAGGCACTGGAGAATCCTGGGACCTCTGAACATTTCAGACACCAACTGTAAATGTAATTGTAAACTTTACCATTATGGAGGTGTCATACACCACTGATATCAGATACCGAATTTTTCACCTCTTCCTCTTACTGCTACTTACCAGCCATTACCATTCCAAGGGTACCTAAATGAGATGGTACCTTTTGTATTCTGGAGAGTTGATAAATATCTTGGGCATAAGAAGTGTTTGATCATTATGAATTCACATGCCATTAATTGTAATATACTGATAAAAGTAATTAATTTTATATTCATGCAGCTGTCACGTGTACTGCCAGGGGTGTTATACTACAATTTAGTGCTAGTCAACTGGCATAATAAAGGTGTTACTCATCGAATCTTGAGCATGCTATATTTGTGTATCCTTCACTACAACCAAAGCACAGGGTAGATGTAAATAATTTCACACTGACATTAATATGCTATAATTTTATGGCGTCTTTAATGCCTATGCATCATGAAGATGAAATGGTAGAACAGAATAATTAATTAAATTGCATTTTATTTTATAACAGAAAGTGAACTTGGTATTACATTTTCACCTAAATTGAATCCAACCTGATTAGTATTATAGAATTAAAGCTGCTCTAAGAGGAATTGGTTTCATATCTTTAGATGCTTCGTGCTTCTAATATCTGTGAATTGCATCGTACTGCTCATATATCCTGCCATCTTTTCAAGCTGAAATACATATAAAAAAAGATTGCTTAACTTTTCTTTAATAAAATAACTAATCAAGTAAGAGCATAATAAATTTAAAATATGTTACACAATCCTCAAAATCCTATGTTTTATCCATACCACAAAAGATGGGCTTTGTGACATGCCCTTCACTAACTAAATTATTTTATATCCAGGAAAATAAAAAAAAAAATTTAAAAAATCGGTGGTCAGGCAATCCCTGAAGCATGCTGCCTCTCTTCTAAACCTCTGGTTCAGCTATATCATCAGGTTGTGACTGATCATGAGCACATGGCAGAAGAGCCATTCAAGGGCTGACAGCCCATATGTGACTTGTAAAATGGAGGTGTGGTGGAGCTCAAGAAATTAAAATTACTTAAAACATGGGCTGAATTAATGGTTAATGCTGACTCATCAGCTCCAAAGTGAATACCAGATAATCTTCAGCTTGGTTTATACATATTATGTGCATTATATTCTGAGTAAACTCGATGAATGTACTATTAGTATTATCCATGAAAAATACAGTGTTTGTTGTCATGAACTGTGACTCCTGAAGAGAAACCAGTTATAGATCACTAGTCTGAGATGTAAAAGTTGTTCATGCTAAAAATGTAGGACATTTCTGACATAGAAAAATAAAATATCCTGAATAAATTACTTGTATTTTTTAATTTTGATGGAATAAACCCCTGAGGGAAAGACATTAACACAGCTATGCCATTGGGCAGCATTAAATATTTTAATGTAGCTTGATATGCAGGGATATAGAGTGTGTCCCCTGAGCATCCCATAGGCAATAGTTCCTAGCTCAGTCCAAAAGCAAAATGCACTAGAAAATTAATACCAACATTTGAAAAGAATTCTTTAGAGCCCACAGCTCAAAAAGGATCAAAAAGCAAAATGTGCAGTATTTAAAAATCAGACGAGTATTTACAAATCTTGATCAAACCCTACCCCAATGCATCGGGTAGAGGGAGTATTATGTAAACCCAAACAAACCCATGAAGAATTCAAGCCCCTCCATTCATGACACCAATCAAATTAGCTTTTTCTCCAGCACTGTCCAACCAGTAAAGTACCTGTTGCAACTCATCAAATGCCTCCTTACCCAACATAAAGGTTTCTGGTAAGAAGCAGTGGACAAATTGCCCATTCTGGACACCCCGTCAGCAGCCACAGGCTGCTGTGATACCTGCCAGCCCAGGAGAACCTTCTCCAGGCCAACTTCTGGCTAACTCACACCAGGAACACCACAATGCACTGTACTCAAGGTCTCTTTTCACTGAAAGCCTAGCTGAGGATCAAGGTCTGGGCTCCTCTTGTGATAAATCCTGCCAGAGGTATAAGCTGAAGAGCTGGGGTTTGTTTCCATCTCAGCCTGCAGATGAAGTTAGAGAGGAGAGTTTTCCAAAACTGTTCACAGATTACTGCCTGAACAATTGGGCTGTTGGCTAACTCACATGGTGAGCTCTCTCAAATCTGTGCTACTATGCAGCTAAAAATGCAAGTATCCTTGAGCCAAATACAAGCAAGCAAATTGCTGTGGCATGCTACGACAATATTTTGCTGTGTGAGATCCTGACCTTGTACCTGTCATTGTTTGCCTAGCTGTTTGGTACACATGACCTCAGATAGAGAGTAGCTCTGCCATTATCTCCAGTTCAATTTGCTTTTCTGGTTGTGAGGTTTGTTTTGAAAATATAATGCCAATGCACAAGAGACATTTGTGGGGGATTGCTGAGACCAGGATCCTTTGGGCTTAGGAAATTCTGAACCCTCCCCTAGCATAAGTATGTCATACTCATAACATCAGACACTTACAGACTTCTTCCCTGAAAGTGCTTATTTTCAGTGGTTTGCTCCTCAGACAGCAGAGGTGGTTTTGGATTGTGCAGTATGAATGCAAAACAAAAGGCCACTGCCCTCTGACCAGTGAAGATGGGGAAAAAGCCATCCTAATTAATGTTGTTACTCGTTTGCCTAAAAGCAGCTGGGAATTTAATTAGTTCTGTAACTTGTTAGTTTTGATGGATATCTGCCCTCTGCCACGGAGCAGCTGTTATCTCACCTCCAGCTGCTTCTTGCAGATCAGCAGCTCCCAATCTTTTCAGAGCCAGCCTCACTGCTGCCGGCCTCACCTTGCCCCTCTGACGAAGCACTGCTTCCCTGACGGCTTTCACCACCATTGGATGCTGGTCCCTTCATTTCTGCAGCCTCCTACTTCTCCCAAAGCTGAAACCCAGCTGCAGCCTTGCCTTGACATGCTCCAGACGTCTGCTGGAGCTCTGGTCTCCCCCCAGCTGGCCCTTCCTCCCTCCATCCCTCTCTCCTCTTTGATATTTGAGGCGGTGATGTTAACACAGAGATCTGTACCATCCAGCCCAGCAGAACTTATGAGACTGGGGTCAATCCTTTTTTTTAGGCATGACTTGTCTCTGCTGTAACCCCCTGCCTCACAGATCAACAGCCCTAAGCCTGCTGCTACAAGTGCAGACAC
Organism: Porphyrio hochstetteri; assembly: GCA_020800305.1. Classification (NCBI taxonomy): domain Eukaryota; kingdom Metazoa; phylum Chordata; class Aves; order Gruiformes; family Rallidae; genus Porphyrio; species Porphyrio hochstetteri. The sequence continues at coordinate 40,611,499 of CM036905.1, forward strand.
AGAAACAATGGGGGGAAAAGAGTCTATGTGTGCATATATATGTGTGTGTGTGTGTATGTGAACTAAAATAATTTGAGAAAATTATTTTTTGGTCAATATGAAACAGAAAATGTTTGCTTTATCTCACTGGAATTAAAATAAAGGGGGGGTTCATTTAAATGTTCAATTCACTCAAAAAAAAAGTTTTAATTTCTTTTTGCTATGTAATACTTTTAAATTTATTTGGCTCTTAATTGTATTTTAAAACAGAATTTATTTCAATAGTTCTCTTTTTTATCTTTTCAAAAGTTTTTAATCTTTCTTTTCTGTATCTATCAAAGCTCTTCGTACACTAATCATTTTGGTACCCTCAAAAACACAGTTTTCAGAAAATATAGCAACTTTGCCCAAGTCTGGGATAAGCCATTTTCCCTCCTTCCTTTTCCCTTAGCAGATCTGTAAAATAGATGGTCTTGGAAATAAACCTTATTGTGTTCCAACTGAATGCCCCTCTAAACTAGGATGCTGCTTGGAGTTTGCATAAGAAATACCTTTTCTCTATGTCTGTGTAAGAAAGGGAAATAAATCTATAACAAAATGGCTGTGCTAATTTTATATTTCTGTAAAATAAAATTTTAAAAGGCAAATTATTTAACCTGCTGTCAAACAAGCCTGTGACTTCCCATCTAGCTAGGTATATTTTATTTATTGTGTTTATTTGTTATCATGACTAGCATTAAATTTGGTGTTAATTTGGCTAGCTGTTCAGTATACATTTTTATACAACACTGTTGGGCATAATAAAACTTTCTTAAGAACAAAAGAGAATCTTCTATTAGGAGTATTTCTGTTACAAACACTATATTACTCCCTTTTGTTCAGCTGTTTTCTTTCTTTAAGATATTTAATGATCCAAAATTTGCCCTTGTCATCCCCAGCACAGAAAAAAAAACATTTTAAGATGTTTTACTGGAGTGACTCTGCTCACAAAGTCATTTTTCACAGATTATATCAGACCACATACTAATAACATATGCATACTCACTACTAGCTTGTCTGGGACAAATGATAATATTGACACTCTCTAATGCATCACTTTCACCGTGTTTAAGGATTTATGATCCAGGAAACGTTCATGGGCACTGCAGGGGAATCAGATCTTAGTCTTTCCGTAATTTTCTGAAATCTCTTCCTCCATCAACATTTCTGTTCTTTAGCTGTTAAAGGGATCCTCAAAGTTAAAGTAATGCCAACCTGTTATATCTGGACTTTCTCCTTCATATTTCTGCTGAATCTCTTTTTAGGCTTGAGTGCATTTTCATCTCTCACAAATGTTGCTATTAAGGCCACCTGTGACCCAAATATAAGACCTTTTTGTGTAATGAGATACTGACTTCAGGTGACAAAGATGTTGCTATCAGCCATTTGACCATCTCACATTTAGCCTCAGCAAATTTTCATAGTGCTCCAACTGAACTACCTGCTACATGAAGTGATTTCTTAGTCTTAAGTCTCATGTTGGTGAAATCTTAAAGTTGTAAATTACATTGCTAGAATTTTTTTTCTCCCTGTATTTTTTGATGCTTTTGTTAAAATGTACAATTTAGGAGATAATCACAGAATCACAAGGTTGGAAAAGACCTTTGAAGATCATCAAGTCCAAACATTCTCATCCTAAACTAAACCATATCTACAGAATCACAGAATCACAAGGCTGGAAAAGTTTGAGGCTGGATCAAACCTCTCTGAGAGTAGTAGGTTGGCGTGGTTTTTACACAATATAAAGGTCTTCAGAGCTTTTGGGGAAAAAAGGCTCAATGTGGGCATTGTTTGAGATGGGACATACACAGTGGGACATATGCAGGGATGGAAAATGTTGGACAATAACAAAAGCCTACGTCCAAAGAGAACAACACAATGCCTCGTAGTGGGACTGCTGCTCTTCAGCAAAGTACCCATGCCAAACTGCTTTGAGTGCCTTGCTCTTCTCTAGTTACCTGTGTTTTGTTATCAAGCACAGAATTATGCAGTGATGATCTACTATAAATGACCAGGAGACCTCGACACAGTCTGACCAAGCACTAACATATGATTCATGAGGGAAATAATCTAGGCAAAGGGCTCTCAGCTGGAGTGCTCATTGAAAACATTTGTGTTGTGAATAGAGAAACTACCTCTCTGATTACCCTGAAGCTCGAGAACATAAAAAGAGAGATATTTTCCCCCACTCATAATACATAGAATTGTGTCAGAGGTACCTGAATGTTTGGGGTTGTTTTCAAAATTTACAAACACTGAATTCACCTTCAGAGCCCTAAATTTAAACTTTTTATTAGTCTGAAATGGACCAGCAATATTTCTTTTTATAGGTTTCAAAATCAGGTTTTCTGGACACTGAAAATGTTGGTCTTGGACTGGAATTTATTCTCAGACAAAAAGTCAAGCAGAGTCAAGGATCAGAAATCTGTCATTAAGCCTTAAAACTGTAAAAGCTTCTGAGCAGGCTTAATTTGTTTCACCAAAGTAGTTACACTGAAGTCAAGCTTGCAAGTGTCAGAATCTCATAACTGAGTGCTATGGCTCAAGTAAGTGGTAAGTCAGTTCTGTGAAACCTGACATAAACCAGTGGAACAAAGTACGGATGTAGTTACATATGTGAGCAACGATTTCAGAGCTAAAATCTGAAATGCACCAGTCTAAAACATTTCCAGAATAATTCTACACCTGCAAAATACCTTTTCTTGCTCTCAATTAGTTCTCTCTGTCTCTTCTGGTACTTGGCCCTGATCTTGGATGTAAGCAGCAATAAAAGAAAAGTAACTTTCTGCTTATGCAGAGAGTGAAAAAATACGGGGTGGCATTTTTCCTTGTCCCATTTAAGGAGAAACCTTTGGTTCATCTTTCACACTCTCCACACTTCAATGAAAAATGACAGGAAAGAATTGGCAAGCTCTATATCTGTAATTGAAAACTGAAGTTTTCCCATATTTAGATTCCTTTAGGCACTCCATGGCTACCTCCGCCACATTAAACCAGCTCACAATTTTATGTATTAAATCTTCCTTTTTTTCCTTCTGGACTTCAAATGTGACAAATACAAAGCTCAGATACTTTAAGAATTTATAAAATAAGGAGATTAATAACAGGATTTTTTCTGGGGGAGGGTGGTGTAAAATTCTTTCTGTATTTCCCTTGCAAACAGTTTTTTCTTTTAAAAAGTAGACTCATTGCTAACAAAAATAGGTTTCAGATAACAAATATTCCACTTAAAATAAAAGCCAATCCTTTCAAATTACTGAAACCTGAAAATGGAATAAAAGAAAATTATAGTTCTACAAAGAAAAAGAAGATGAAGGTTTGGTCCCATAACGGTGATAATTTTTCAGAATTAATTTCAGTGTGTGTGTGCACGCATGTGCGTGTTTATGTTTGCATATTCTGTTCGCACATCCTATACATCTAATTAAAGAAGCTTTAGCAAACCCACAAAATTACTTGTTAATCAAATTAAAACTCCATTAAAATGGTGTATCCTTTTTTCTTTATTTTTCCTGTCATTGTTGCTTTATTAATATGGTCCTAATTCAAGAATAACTGTAGAAGAGAAGCACATACTTCAATGTTTGTCTGACATGATACAACAGGAGACTTGTATATGCCATAGTAAAGCAACACTTTCCAGGCTACTGGCTGCATTTAGACTGTAAGGGGTTTCCATGCAGCTACTTACCTTTTCTCAAGAAAAAAAAAAAGAGGAAAAGTTAGTCAAGCAGAAAAATCAGATCGACCAGAAATGCCTTCTTGTGCTGTTGTTCAGAGATCAACAAAAGAGCCTGCTCTTCCCTCAAGAGTTAGTAAGAGATTGTTCTCAGCAAGTGCTTTGCTTCCCCTTTCATGACGGGCAGCTGTAACTGCAGCACAACCTGTTCTTCCTTTCCATGCCTCCACAAATCCCCGTTCAGCAAAAGTTGTAGTTCTCTGCCAAGCACAGAGGTTGCTCCTGAGACAGAAGGGAAAAACAGGCCATGGAGTGTCTTCAGAATGGTATCTGGCCTCTACAGATGTCGGGGTTGGACTATGGAGAATTACTACAGCAGTAATATAACACAGGTATAATGTTTTATCCAGTGGCCTCCAAAGAAATCTAGAGAATTGCAAACCTGAGAAACAATGCTGCAAAACTTCAACAGTTTCTAGCCCTAGAATCCTAGAATTGTAGAATCATAAATTCATAGAATGGTCTGGGTTGGAAGGGACCCCAAGGATCACAGAGTTCCAACCCCCTGCCACAATCATTCCCTGTATCTCATCCTTTCCTACACGAAGTACAATAATGAACATGACCAAAAGAAAGAAGTCAGATACAACCAACCCTGGAAAACTGAGTACTTGTAGTGTAATTTTGGCAACATTTATTAACAGTAAGTTAATCTTCTCTTGGGTTGTGAAGATGAATCAGATGACTCTCACCATTTCTTCTGTATTTTCTATTATTATCTTCTTTAATATTCTGGAATCTGCCTCCATGTTAATATTATTTATGTTTTTTTGAACATAGCTGGATTTTTGTAACTGGACCTCTTGCATGCTTAAAATTATACATGTGCATGTCCATCATAAAACTAGATTGCCCAAAATATTTGATGCTTCTTAGGGAGCCAACAGAGAAAACAGTTGTCTTAACCAATGGTAAAGCTTCAGTGTAATGCCAGCAACTTTCCCACGTGTATCCCTCATTTTGTTGGGAACACCAGCACAGTCAGTTTCAATAAGAATACAGAAATGGTTCTTGTAGAGAACAGCACCTACCTGCAAAAGGATAAGCAGTGTTCTCAATATCATCATTCTGAGAAGCTGGAACAGTTTAGAAGAGTTATTTTTTTCCCTACATTAGTGCATTAGCCTCAAATAAATTAGACAGAGACAATTAGGTAATAAAAAGGGCATTGGAGCCTTTAGGAAAGGAGCAATCGATTAATGTCTGAAAATTTGAATACTGAGTTCCTAGTAAAGCTGAAAGAGCATGTGAGATTTCTTGCTTTTTCCTTAAACTTCTCTGATCTCAAATCCTAACACAGACTATTCCATGTATGACTGCAAATTCGCGTGCCATGCCCATTACTTTAATTATAGTGGGACATTAATCCTTTCTTCCTTTTAATAAATAAGTTGGATCAAGGAATGAATCCCTCCAGAAATATCTATTTTTCTATCTGATTGCATGATATATGTGTCTTGTTTGACATATGCACGCTGACTTTTTGTTTCACATTTAAGGTTACAAATGAAATTAAAAGCAAACATTAACAGTGATTGCTTTATGATTTTTTATTTGTGACAATCACAGCTGAGCTTTAGAAAGGCATGTGGATTTGACAGGGTAGTTTTGACTATAAGATATAAGCCAGCTCTGCTATGGAAATGTAAAAGACACTTTACGCAGTGCAGCTTGACTTCTATATTATTTAACACGTCAAAAGGCTAAAAGAAGAATGTCAAGTTTGACACTGAAATGTGTTCTTTGCCTGACACAAAGAATGCCCTCCCTGTAAAGACAGAAACAGATTCATAATCAAACTTCAGGGAAATAACTGATGTACTGGGCCTTTGTGGAGCTTTAATTTCTAAAGCAACCAGCTGAAGAAAAGAAAGCCTTTCACTGAAGCAAAATGCACAGGAGAAGTATCTATTTGTTAATTCCTTTATATATCAAGCATTCTGATACCTGATATTAAAAGCACTGCTGGGATTTATAAAGCAGTTCTGAAAAGTTTAGATTTAGATGAGGCATTTATATTCAAGTAACCTGAGATATGTATTGAATTTAATAAAATGTTTGACAATCAGCATTCATCATTATCTGACTGATACACAGACTGAGATGTAGCATTAGTTCATACAGAGTGAATACAGACTGCACTGTGTTAAACTTACATATCAGTCTGAAAAACTGTGATGTCAGAAACTAGAAGTCTATAACTTTTGCAATTATGAAAGATACTCTAGCAAAAACTTGACATGAATGTTGCAGTTTTGCATGGCTGGGTCCTGGTGGAGAAGGGGAGCTGCATGGGTGGCTTCTACAAGCAGCAGCCAGAAGCTCTCTGCAGACCCCAGAGAGTAACATATGCCAATTCAAGGCCTGAGTCGTTGCTGCCCAAGGCCCAGCCCATCAGCGATGGTCACAGCACCTCTGGGAATCACATTTAGGGAAAAAAAAACCAAACCAAGCAGCTGCTGGGGAGGGGAGTCAGGGGTGGTGGGAGGTGCTTTAAAAGCTGGCCGCACTTCTCATTACCTGACCCTGGTTTCACTGGGTGTGGGGTGTAGTGTATTAATCTTCTTCCCACCTGCCCCCGCCCCCACCCGCCCATAGCAGGGCAGGGAGGGGCAGGGGATGGAGGAATGGGGGTGTCAGTCAGTTCCTCCTGAGCTGTTTTCCTTCTTAGCTGGGGGAGGCATTCTGCACACCCATGGGAGACAGTCCTCCACGAACTTGTCCAACGTGAGTCCTTCCTGTCGGGGCGTCATCTCCTCACTTATTGCCTCAGCATGGCTCCCTTCCATGGGGTGCTGACCTTTGGGCCCAGACTGCTCCAGCCTGGTCCCCCACAGAATCACAAGTCCCCCAGCAAACCTGCTGTGACAGTCTCAGAAATCATTTAATTGGCATGATGGTATTGTCACTGAGGCAAATTTAGACCCCTTGCAGTTCTATAGAAATACAGAGGCTTGCATGCTATGACATTGTGGACACTGGCTGATGTCATATTTATCTCTAATTGCTGACAAAGCTTTCGGTTTTCTAAGCAACACATGAAAGAAAAAAGTGTTATTGCCATCTCCTAACCCTAATGACAATATTTACACTCAGAGCAAGAGACAACTTTCGCCAAAACTGGGATTCTGCCCTGAATTGGTATCCATAAAAGCCTTTCTCTCTGCACTGAATGGATGAAGACTCTGGGAAGATAAGCTTTTATTTTTGGTATCTTAAATATCTAACATAAGATGTGCACTGTAATTACATCCTTAGAAACTTGTCTTGTTATTACTACAGTCTACATGACAGCAATGTATTCAGCACATGAAGACATGCTCAGAAGATGGAAGTTGAACTCCACGGGAAATCCCAGGAAGCAGTGAAGCACAGTAGCTTTCAGCTGAACAGTGGATTGCCACCCAGCAGCATCATGTGGACTGTCAGACAGAAACGGGCACAATTCAGGTTGTCATGAAACTGTGGGAACAGACATGTGGGGGGAAGGAGGACTTGAGTTAACTCTATGTGCACGTGTTTCATCAGTTTGGAGGCTGCCCCAATGTTTTCTGATGATAAATGTTACTATATCAAATGTTAATCGTATAAACCCTCAAGGAATTTTTGCACTGATCAGTAGCTAGAGGTGGCCCAAGCCAGGCTACAGACTAGCTCTAAAAATTCACAGGGTTTGTAGATTGGCTACTCAAAGCAGCCAGTGATACCACCAGAGCTCAACATGCTCAGATCTGGCACCATCCCCAATAGCCATGGCAGGTGGTGTTCCAAAAAGGAAGACTAATGGTTAACTGAGGGACGTAAAAAAATGGTTCTCAATGAGAAAGAACTAGTGTCAAATTTTAAAACATTGTAAATCCAAGAATTATTTTCTGACTAGCATCACTCATATGTGAAGATTTGAAAGAAAGCAACACCCTTCATCAAGCAGAAACTGCAGAATTAATTTCAAATGGGCTCACTGTAGTGACTAAAGCTGGAATTTGGCAACATATTTGTTTCCCCTAAATCTAGTTATATTTAAATTTATTTTCAGCAGCTAGAGACAGCAAACTTAAACACTTATGCTAGTCTAAAGCATTATCAATTCATATGCAGCTTTCTGTAGGTTTTCTGTATTCTGACTGTTTACAGTGTGGTTAGTTACCATGGTGTATCACATGGACTATCTTTATGTTTACTGAAATACAGCAAGAACTGTTTCCATGTCAAGTCTCTCTCCTGTCCTGTTTTAGTGGAGATTCTCACTGCCTTCCCCCAGTCCACTTCCCTAATAATAATTGCCAAGGAACCTGCTGTACTATCCATTAACACAGAATATTCCGACACATTTGAGAATCCTAGACTCAGGACAGATGGACATCTGATTTAGATGGAAACTCTGTCTGGAGGTCTTTAGAAGTGCCTACTTCTCTCTTAATTTATTTCAGTTTGTCTTACAAGCAACCAAAGTTAGTATTGAAGTGGATGGCATCACTGCATTGGATGCTGGTAATATCGGTAGTACAGTGACAACCTTGGTGCATTAGCTTGGTTTAGGAATCCTTCTACCCCTTCCTCAAAGATAGGAAACTACCTAAAACCTACTTGGAAAACATATTCCCAGTGAGTTTGGTGTTGGTGTTTGAGCTCCTTGTCTAACATGCATTGGTGCTGTCCTGGGTTGCCTGTCTGACAGCAGCCTGAATCCTGCCCTCTGCCAGACGAATGCAGGAACAGGTGGAAAAGGACAGGGGCAGAGGTGCTCTTAACCAACTCGTCCTCCAGCAACAGCAACAAAACTAATCATTTTGAGAAAAACCTCTCCAGTGTTCGGCAGCCTGTATGGAAAACCAAAAGCCACTTTTAACAGTGCTTAATTGCATGAAAAAAAAAAAAAAGAATAATATCTTAATACACATAAATCAAACTGCCTCCATCCTTCAATAAAAGGCATTTAAAAGTAGGCGATGGATTTGACCCACTGTGGCCCACAGTATGTGATGGAACACACCTACACTCCTCTTTATTTTATTCCAGACTCCAGTACAAGCCACTTCTGCAAAAGAAAATTGTTCTGTAACCTCAAGGACTAAGCTAAATGGATTTTTAAAACCAAACTATGAATAGTTCACATGTGTACCATTTAAGAAATTATATTATTATATTAATTCTGAGCAACTATGCTTATTTTAGCTGTCACCTTTCTTTTAAGACTTTCATTTAATGAATACAGAATTTGAAAAAGAAAAAAATTATCATTAAAATAATACATACTCAGGGAGAGTCCTTAAGTGAGTTGTAATGGTTCATTTTAATACTTAAAATTACTTACTAAATACAGTAATCTAGAATACAAATATTACACAATTTTAACCCTAGAAAATATACTAAAAAAAACCAACCCAAAAACTGACCTGAAGATAGTGAAATAATTAAATTGTCAAAAAAGATGACTTGTGAATATGGACATTTTCCTTGTAGCAGCAGCAGAAAATAATTGTTCAGTAAGAATTTTCAAAAATCAAGAATAAATTCATGGGTTACAGGTGGTTAATTGTAAATTCACTGACAGTTTAAGAACTTTTTATAGTGTTAAGGTTTGAATCTCAGGTATGCTTTCTTAAAGAATACCAGAAATAAAGCCAGTCAGGCAAACCAACCCATCCCTTCACAGAATCACAGAATCACAGAATCGTAAGGGTTGGAATGGACCTCGAGAGATCATCGGGTCCAACCCCCCTGCCAAAGCAGCTCCCTAGCTCATATTGCACAGATAGGCGTCCAGACGAGTCTTGAATATCTCCAGAGAAGGAGACTCCACACCCCCCTGGGCAGCCTGTCCCAGGGCTCTGTCACCCTCACTGTGGAAAAGTTCTTCCGCATGTTGGTGCGGAACTTCCTGTGCTCCAGTTTACAGCCATTGCCCCTTGTCCTGTCTCCACAGACCACCGAAAAAAGGCTGGCCAATTCCCCCTGCATCCCATACTTAAGATATTTATAAACATTAATAAGGTCCCCCCCTTAGTCTTCTTTTCTCCAGGCTGAACAGCCCCAGCTCACTCAGCCTTTCCTCATAGGGGAGATGTTCCAGGCCCTTAATCATCTTCGTAGCCCTTCTTTGGACTCTCTCCAGGAGATCCCTGTCCTTTTTATACCAGGGAGCCCAGAACTGGACACAATAGTCCAGGTGGGGCCTGACCAGGGCAGAGTAGAGGGGGAGGATCACCTCCTTCGACCTGCTGGCCACACTCTTCCTGATGCATCCCAGGATCCCATTGGCCCTCTTAGCCACCAGGGCACACTGCTGGCTCATAGCCAACCTGTCATCAACCAGGACCCCCAGGTCCTTCTCCACAGAGCTCTTCTCCAGCAGGTCATCCCCCAGCCTGTACTGATACATGTGGTTATTCCTCCCCAGGTGCAAGACTTTACACTTGCTTTTATTAAACCTCATCTGGTTTCTCCCTGCCCAGCTTTCCAGCCTGTCCAGGTCTCGCTGGATGGCAGCGCAGTGCTCCTGCGTGTCAGCCACCCCTCCCAGCTTTGTATCATCAGCGTACTTGCTGAGGGTGGATGCTATTCCCAACAAGCCCTTCAACAGTGGCTTCCTTCAGATAGTTTTGTTATCCAGATATTACCATTGTTTCCCTTATAACAAAACGAGTCTCTGTGTGTTGGGGCATAGAAGTGGGTAAAAGTGGGTAAAAGCAAGGCATCGGCTGCCTTTGAGATGAGAAAAACAGAGTATCCACTCGAGTGTGTGTATTGTCCCCTCATCCACGAGGCATACATCCAGCAGTTCCACTGCTGAATGGTAGGTTAGTCTCTTGAAATCCGTAGCAGATCTAAAACTTTTTAGCAGGCTGGGACCTTAGGACAAAATTCTGCAGGGTGGTCTGTGTGCACACACAGGCAGATTCAGAGAACAATTTAAGTGCAAATATAAAAACTGTAGATTGTTCATTATCAAAATAACATTGACAGGAAAGGAACATTTATTTCTTGTATGCTGGAAAGCAAAATAGTTCATTACTTGTAAGTGACTTTGTCACTTTTATCAGTGTTCACTCCTCCATCCCCGGTTCCCCCATGTCCATCTCAGCAAACTAGGGGGTAGCCAGAGAAACCCCCACCAAGAGCTTCTGAACAAGTCCAGATTCATGAGAACTTTGCTGCACATTTAAATATTAAAATATATATTTTTAAAAGCTATAGAAACTTGTTACAAGTTGTGACAGGTATTCGGAGACAAATGCCTGCTTCGAAGAAATCCACTGGTCATTTTGTTGCCTTGACAGAAAGCTTCTCCTTGGTCCATCCCTTTGAAGGTGCCACTGACTCACAATTTCTCTTTGAATCCTCTTACTCTCTCCAGAAAGCATTCCTTAATGACAACAACAAAAATAACTTTTGCAAAGTTGCTTACAAGGTACAAGTTGCTAAATTCCCTTCCAAAAGTAATGCCTTCAAGTCCCCAACAAAATACCACAAACTGAAGGAAGTAAGAATGCATGACATTTTGGAAAAGGAGACATCTCTGACTTCCTCTCTTCAGTCTGTTAGACTTTTCTTTTATTACTCTTGGTCAATATTTCTGCTTTATCTGCGTAGATGTGCCAGTTAGTAGGAGATATAGATGAAGTATGAGCAACAGTCCTAAGTATAGGCTTAATTTACAGAAGACTCATATTTTGATTAATATCATTAATACCTGGCAATCTAGAGTGATGTGATTAGTTCTGAATAAAATAGCAAGACAATCATGCTATTATTTCGTGGATTATACCACCTTAGCAGATCAAAGATGTTCAATTTTGCTTGCTAGTGCAAAAGCCTTACATTTAAAACAGTGTGTGTGTTGGACTTCAGCTCTGAAATTGTTTTCCCTTGGCTTGTTTATGCTCAGGTATAAATCTGTAAGAGGTAAAACTGAGATCCACATCTCGGTGTAAAAGTCAAATCATCTGCATGGTTTGTCTGAACATTCACTGTCAGCAATACTCTATAGCCAAAAAATATCACTCATTGGGCTTCAGATCTTTTACTTATGGGAAGGTAACTTGTTTGTACAGAAATAGTGTAATACAAGAGTCCAGATAATCAAACACAATCAATTCTTCCACTACTCAAGTGACAACATCATGTAGAACTGTTTACAAATATATTGTTTTTCCTTCTAGGTCTTTTGACCCCTTATCCCCACTGAAAAATACTCAGTCATCTCACTATTTTAACATCTTGGAAAGTTTTTGTTAACTTGTAAAAACACATGTTGTTGTGGCAACACTGTCCATTAGCTTTTTCTCATGGAAAAAGCTCTTTTCTTTCCTTATTCTTGTTTGTGAGATATCTATACAAAGTAATAATTTTCCCTCCTAGCTCTCATTTTATACTTAGCTATTGTGCATAAAGAAAACTAAGGTATTATTTGGTAGATGGCAACAGCATCAGCTAAAAATGCACTTGTCACTTAAAGTTGCATTTCCTTTTCATCTCTGACTGGATAAATTTATCATACATCTCCTATCCCTTGACCTAAACAATAAACAACTGCAAGGAAGGAGTCTTAAATTGGCCAGAGTCTGGAAAAATATATATATATTGGCATGTTACTGTAATTGATTGTGCTACTGAGATTAGAATTGTTGAAATCAGAATTTAAGCCTTCATTTATCAGACAAAAAGCTAGCGAGATGGAAAGGAACTAAGTAATTACCTCAGCAACTCATCTGTCAAACCTTTCACAATTCTTCAACAAGGGTTTACTGAATGGAGACTCCGGTGCACAGCAAAGAGTAATTGCAACATGGAAAAGTGATGCTCATTTTGGTCAACCTGCAGTCAATGGGACTGTGGTTTTTTTAAGCTGTCATTCCATATTTAGTTGTCTCCTTTATCCTGTATTATCCTAAAGCATCTAATCAAAACAGACTCAGGTACTCCATGAATTAGAAGTCACTCTAAAACCAGTGAGAATATCACCAGCAATCACTGCTGCAATATAACAACAGCTTAGCAAATTTCTGACCAGCATTCATTTTCTACTTCTGAAACTGGGAAGCAAAAATCAAAGGAAACTGGGGTAAAAAGATACAGGAGTATTTCAAAACTAATTCTTCAAAGGAGTCTCAAATTTAAATAAGGTATTTTAAAATTTTTTAATATTTGATCAGAGTACATGCTAATCACAAATTCACTTCTGAACTAGAAAGACTACTTGAGAATATGTTCAAAAGTTCATTTTACAGATTACAGGCGAAGGAATCAGTAAGAAGTCAGATGGTATCAAAGCACCCAAGTCCCAAGTTGTGACCCATAAATCCAATCACTGTTATTAAACTTCCTTCTACCTTGCTTACCACCCCCAGGCCCCCACCCCCAATTTTTGACACCAGAATTCTTACCAGTATTACTGGAACATGCTTGTAACACACCAATGAGATCAGGCTTATCACTGAACGAACATTTGGTTACATTCTTTTAAAAAGACTTTGAGGCTCTGCTAAAGAAGATGGTAATGCCTCCTGCTCCAAAATGACAAGAGCCAGAATTTCCTTTAATCTATGACTAGTGACCCCAATTTCAGAAAAAGGATGCTAAAGGCTCATATACGGACCGGGGTCATCAGATGCCAGAAAAAGGACAGGTGTAGCTGTTCTCCCAGCCCTTTGTGTCTCGTGCTAGAGAGATCCTAGACATACATGGCCTTGGATTTACTGTCTATGTTCCCACAGGAGGGAACCTAACTCAGGTTTAAATAGTAGAGGCTGAAGTGCCTAGTGTGTTGGCTTCAAAGGCCTTTGCAGGATTAAGCTACAGGCAACTAAGGATTAAGGTGTAACTATTTGGATATTACCATAAAAATATTACAACTGAAGCAAGTAAGCTAATGTGCTGCATGCATTGGCCTTTTGAACCTATCATCATCTTGAGAACTGCTATAAAAAATTCTTCTCAGTGATACCCTAATTTATAGCAACATTTAAATGTGAAGTTACCGTGCATGAATGCTTTGTCATTCTCCTGAATTAGTATCAGGCAGGTCAAAGCACGTGCTAGCAGGTAGATTCAAATATTGGTGCTTTTGAAACTAAAAATTTTGAAATGACAGCGACTTGTTGACGTCCTGAAGCAATGCAATGCACTGAAGAGACAGGGTAAAAATTTAGCCAGAACTGATTTTTGCCAATCAGCAATTAAAGTATAGCTCACTGCCTCAAAACCTGGGCACTCCTTTTGTCTCATTAGTATAAAATGCCTCACCAGTTGGTCATTGCTTACTATCAACTAGCTTTTCAACTATGGAAAATAAAGCAGAATTTTAATACCCATCTTTATAGTGATACTTGAAAAATTCAGGGCGCTCTGAAATATTTTTTTATATGAAGCAATGAAAGTGGTAGATATAAGGCCCCCAGCAGATGGCCTGGATCTTGGCTATTCAGCCTAGGATCAGAAGAGCATTTATGCTCCTGTACTTTCCAACATTTTTATTTTAACATAGCACAGAGGTCAGACTTTGGGCAAACCAATGTGTCTGCCTCTGAAGTCTTAGACAGATTGCCTTTTGAAAATAAACCTTATCCCTTCCTTCTTTTGCTGATTCCCAAACCATATGCTGACTACCATCACATTTCTCTCCATAACGATGTGAGCAATGAAAAGCTATTGCTTGAGTCTACCTTTCTGGAGCTGAAAAAGACAGAGATTTTATGACCTCTGTGCAGATCTAATTAAATGCCCAAAAGTGAATCTTGGACAGACTGAAATGAAGTATCAATGTCTAGTGTGTTTTCTCCCCTTTCCCTGTAGCGTTGCAGGGATGTACTTCAGAGGGCTTTCCCTGTGGTGTCTGAGGGTTAGCTTGACTGTTGGAATAGCAGAGCAATATTGTTACAGGTTTATGGCTTTGGAGATAAGACATGCAGGAACACAGAATAGGATACTTCCCTTTGCTACTGTGTTTCTGATGGGCAGAGAACAATTAAGAGAGTTATATGCTACATACTTAAATCATACATTTAGATGACTTCGCATGTTTAATCATAGACATGGTCTTAAGATATAGAATCATAGAATCATAGAATCATAGAATGGTCTGGGTTGGAAGGGACCCCAAGGATCATAGAGTTCCAACCCCCCTGCCACAGGCAGGGCCACCAACCTCCAGGCCTGGATCTACACAAGGTTGCCCAGGGCCCGCCCTTTCTTTCTATTGTATCAACCACACCACTCAGCTTGGTGTCATCCACAAACTTGCTGAGGGTGCACTCAATTCCATCATCGATGTCATTGATAAAGATTTTAAAGAGAACCGGTCCCAAGACAGACCCCTGGGGGACACCGCTTGTCACTCGCCTCCACCTGGACATAGACCCATTGACCACCAACATAGACCCATTGACCACCAATATATGGAATATGTACAGTTTGTTCTGGACAAAGCACTGAATCCCCACAAATGACTGCCTTTACTAGGAGTTTTATTTCTCTATGTGACGAAAGGGCATGCAGGTTTCTGTAGCTGAGCTGTAATCCTCTCCCATGTCAGCGATTATCTATTAACTCCACCAGTTTCTCTTTCCAAAAGAGGTTTTTTTCCAATAGTCTTATTATTATTCCTGGCTCTAGTGAGCTCAAGACTGAGAGCTCATCACATGTTCCCCAGGGAAGTTCTTCTGCTCTAAGAATAGTTATTTGTGTCTTTCCCATCATCCAGTGAGTATTTTTCTAAACATTTCCTTACCAATATTGCTAAGATGTGATCAGATAATCATAATAAGCAAACCTCTAATATAAGAGCATTATTCTCACTGTGTCTGGTCTGTCAAAGTTCCAGAAATATGTAGGATAAAAAAATAGCACAGGGTCATTTTCCATCAGGAAAAAGAAAAGAGGATTTCAGTATGCTCAAGGATTGACAGTCCTTCTGGCAGCTCTTTTGGAGGAAAAAAAAAAATGTCATTGAGAAAAGCATTCACATACGTACTTTATATAAAGTACTTACATCAAGAGAGTTTTCTTTGAAAATGGAAAAGATTAATCCTCGAGGAAATTTAATTGTATTACAGAGAAAACATTTTATTTACTTCTTAATTTTGGAAATAATGATAGAGGTAATTAAGATAACAATTCCATGCAATTTATTTCCAAGTAAAATTAAGATGTTTACTCTCCAAGCTAATTTGTCTTTGAGAGAGAAACAGTGTTGAGTGCTTCTTCCTACTGAACAACAATTTAATATGAGTTGGATCTGATAGAAGACCTGGGCAAATAGAGCTTCCAGCATCAAAAAGACTACAGAGAAAAGTATTTTTTATAAAGAATGCAGCAAATTCTGATGCTGCTGAGTTATTCAGAGCCCTAGCTCACACTTAGTCTGTGTTGGGATTCAGAGACAACGTATTTCCCACCAGACATACCCACAGGGCTCTCGAGTTGTTTTCCAAGTATTCAAAATGTGAATACAGTGGAAGGACAAAGCTTTAGGATCTACTCCCCAAGGCAAGTTACTGCAACAACAACCACGTAGGAAACATACATTCAAGACATTGCTCCAAATCCAACTGTGCACATCAGAACAATTTTCTTCTGGTCCGGATGACCACCCATACAGGCTACTGGGCTTTTTTACCTTAAGGGATTTATTTGGTATCTTAAAGGTATACCTTAATGTATTTATTGGTATTTATTATTTATGGGTATTTATTTATTTATTACCTAAAGGAAATACATTAAGGTATTTATTGGGACTTTATTCCTCTACCTTTACCTCCCTATCAGCTACTGGAACAGGGACTATGCTCAGCAACATTTTATGAAACTTCTTGTTAGGAACCTAACTTGTTCCTTGTGTTTTGTGGGGAACTTGTGTCCCTCACTTGGACTTGAGGATACTTTACAAAAGGGGAACATGTACAGTTTAAGGAAAAAGTCTTGGGTCTCTATGAAATGAATGGGTACACTCTCAAAAAACCTGAATGCTATTCTATTTTTAAAAATGTTTACCCTCTTTCATACAACAATTTCTCTATGTTTTATCAGAGTAGTGAGGGGCAAGCAGAAGTTTGATAAAACGTGAATTGTGGTAAATTGGTCTTTTTGTCCTCAAGACCTACAGTAAACAACATATAATTGAAACTGATGGAGGTACTGAAGTTTAGCAGTGGTGTGATTAAGAGCAAAACATGGGTCATCACATCTAAGAAAGTTTCACTGTTTCCCTAAAGTATCTGCAGACAAACACTGGCATCAGTTCTGTGCAGACTGAACTGAAATGTGAGGAATTAACACTATAGCTTTATGATGTCATGGTTTCTGTTCTTGGGCTTGTTTTTCTCTTATATTAGGGGTTATTCCTTGGATTTATCAGTAAGATCAATGGCAGGGATGCCTTTATGTATCAAATATCTTCCATATACTATCATTTCTTGTATGAACAGAAAGACAGTAATTTTTATAACGCTCCATTTAATTAATTGAAATTAGTGAAACTTAAAGCATATTTATAACATACATTTTTGTATTTAAAAATAAGTACTGATGGATAGTTATTTCTTAGGGACAATTAGTTGCCCACAGATGGTTACTGTGTGAAATTTGTGCCTAGCTACAGCAAATAAAAATATTTAGAAATTGATGTAAGTTTTTTTTAGATATTAGAACCCTCTTCATGTTTCTTCCATTCAAATCCAGCTCTTTTTCTACCAACTTTGACTTTCAGCCATGTGCCTTTCTAACAACTTCTAAAGAATCTTTTATCTTCAGAGTCCAAAGATTTCAATGGAGAACAGAATTTCCCCACCTGGAGCATGTCTTTGGAGAAATACTAGATGAAAAAAACT
This sequence comes from Porphyrio hochstetteri, assembly GCA_020800305.1. Taxonomy (NCBI): domain Eukaryota; kingdom Metazoa; phylum Chordata; class Aves; order Gruiformes; family Rallidae; genus Porphyrio; species Porphyrio hochstetteri. The sequence goes on from CM036905.1 coordinate 40,629,082, forward strand.
CTGTAGGCAATGACAGAAGATGATAATTGCAGAAAGAGGCAAGGCATCTTTCAGACAAGTAAGAAAATGGAGTTGCATAATCCCTATTAGACCTCTGTAGTGATGTACAATCTCCATCTTCAGAGAACTGATAAAACTGACCTCACTTGGGTCAGATTACCCAGTGTTTGACTATATAAATTAGAGGATTAACAGGACATGAGATATAGCAAACTAGAAGGTAATATTGGTCTGAAACTTCAGAAGCTGTGGAGGAGACATTTGTTTACAAATAAACATAAACTCATCAATTATCTAGTGAAAGTAGATGCTTATGCTGAAGATAATTTTTGCATAGTGTGTTAAGCCAGGGACCCAAGAATGAATTAGCCTAGTGTGGTAGCACAGGGATGAAAGTGGAGTCCATGCTGGCCCCACAGCCTCCTTCCACACGGCCGTGACATGTGGCCATGGATGGAAGGGAGTCTTTGGTGGAGATGAAGGTAGGCTGCAATTGGGTGTGCAAGGAGTAGGGGTGAGCTTCAGCTGGGGCAGAAGCAACAAACTCAGGCAAAAACAGCGTAACCCACCCTCACTGGGTGCTTCTATCAGACACTCTTTTCAAATAGAATATAGCTGATTTAAGAGTACAGTGCAATTATTTATTGGCTAATATATCTAGGATTAATGAGTTATTGAGCTAGGTATTAATATTCTCACCAACCTTAATGAGACATTCAATGTGTCTTCGTTGTCCTGACAGTCACGAGTCATGTCAGATAAGGCTGGCCTGCGTTGCTCCTTCAAATGGGCTGGTCATCACAGTTGCTGGGTTTTCACCTAATTTCACCTAATTTTCTGCTTTGTTCCTGGGATTTTATACACTTTAAGGCAGTATTTTCCTCATCAAATCCCTTCCTGATAACTACTGTAGCTCTGCTGCACCAGCCTAGGCCTTGCAACGCGGATAACCTAATCCCTCCACTCAGAAATGATCCTAATTTTTCCAGGTTATCCCTACATTTTGTCCTCTACGTTTTAACTAGTTAATGCTCCTAGTAGGCTAGCAGGCTTTGCTTCTCATCCTATATACAAACCCTGTTGTCTCAAATACAAAGCTTGCTAGCAGTGAGCGAGGGGAGGAGAAAGAAAACAGTGTCTTTGAAAGGTCACAGCTGGTGAGGTTCCTCCTTGTTTTGCACACAGGTTGTGAAGTTTGCATCCCAGGGCCCAGATAATGAATCTGATTCCCTTAAAATCAGTGGTTTCAGCATATTCTGAAGTAGGCCAGGAAGAAAAATTGCTCGGTCAAGTGACCTGGACAGTTTTGTCCTACTTCAACATGAGGAGAACTACTTCTATTCAAAGTGGTTTAGCTTTTTTTTGTTGTTTTCCCTAATCAAAGGGGGTTCTGCCTCCCTTGCAGTGCTTGCAAGCCCTTTCAGGAGCAACCTGGGGCAGCCAGCCCCTGTCAGGGTAACCTTGAGACTCTCTCAGAGAAATGAGAAAGCATCTTGAACAAAAAGTGGTGCAGAATAAAGAAAGGGAGTAAAGAAAAATGAGAAGGTCATCTTTCAGATTCTATCACTCTTTCACTCAACCATGCAGTACAACAGCAATTTTATAAATTAGTCCCTCTGAGAACTAAGTCAACTCTGTCAGATCAACAAAAAATTAATCTTCCTTAAAATACTTAACTTAGGTCTATACTTATTTCAAAACTTCTTCAAGAAATTCAACATTCAGATTCTCATTTCAATCCTCAAAATGGGCCTTCAGTGATGTAAAAAGAAACAGAAACTAAGAGCTTTTATATCCTTTGTCAATTTTACCTCATTAATTTTTTTTCTTTCTTACACAGTAGGGGTGTTTGTGTTTCTTTTCCAGGCTGACAAGTTTTTAATAACATAAAGGAAGAGTGTGAAGTATTTTATAAGGTCTCTCTGGTACATAATGCACTCTTTATTCACTAAGAAAAACCAATATTGAAAACTGCCTTTTGCCTCTAGTGTAGTTTTAACATTGATCAGTTTAAAGAAACAAAAATTTCCTTCCCAAAATCTCATAGAAATCCTTTCATTTGGAAGGACCTGCAGCACTTACATGTGTAAAGCAGCAATATTCTGTTTTCAATTAATGTGTGGTTTTCCTTGAGTTCTTAAAGGATATATGTGATATTCCAAAATGCACGTATGGATGGGAAAAATGGAAAAAAAAAAGAATTGTGCAGCTTCAAGGCTTAAAATATGCATTTTCTAACATGTTTGGCATAGATTATTAAAGAAATACAATATTTAGCACAACCTATTTTTCCAATGACTTCTACCAGGATAGTTTCTGCAATATAAAGTGGGAATAATTTCAGTTATTCTCTTAAAATATTGTTCCTGAATATATGAAATATTGTTCCTGAATATCTATCTTTCAATAAGAGAGAAATTGGATTATGTTTAATCTTCAAGAGATGTTATGATAATTCAGAATCTGTCACTATGTGGTTTGTGCGTGCCAGATTGAGCTCAAGTGCTGTTCCTTTAATCATATAACTCTCTTTTCCTGTTTTCTGCCTCATTCATCTTGCACTAGGAAGGCAAGGCAGTACTACCACACGTTGATATTAAAGACTATTAACTGCTGAAAAGATCGGACCGTAAGGTGAGCATCTTTACACTGAGATAAAGCCCATTTTCACCCTGCAAGCAGCTGAAGGTTGAAGAAGAGAATGGGTTCTTTAGAAAATGCAGCATCTGGAAAACATAGTAAGGCTGGCTTAACTTTAAAGCAACGGCAGCTCACACGGGCACATGCAAGCTGGTGGCAAGAGAGCCAGTAGCGTAAGCGTAGTGGAAACCAGCTCACCCTGGGTCAGCCACTCACAAATGTGCCCAGTTCTTTGAGATGCACCAATGTTACATCTATATAGCTTGTGGCATCCATGCTAGCTAGCCTGAAATTGCATCATGAGTATCTCTGTGTGCTGAAGTCACAAAAGGAAAAATAGATCAGATAAAGCAGGCCTACAGATTTTTGAAGTGAAAGGCTCTTTCTAACTGAGGAACAATAGAAAGCTGGGTGGTTTCAAAGTAAGTCTATTCCAAAGTCCCCTACAGCAACTAAGATGCTTAGAGAAATGCATCAGATGACAGCAGCCATGTGATGGTGATGTTTTCCCAGCTTGAACCATCTGTGGCTTGTGGACTTTCTGAAGAAAAAAGCAAACTGATAGTACAGGAAAGGGAATTAGAAAAAGGCACAGGAAAGCCTGGACTTCTGTAAAAGGGGCAGCTCTCAGCTGAGGCTTCAGGCAAGAAAAGTGGCATGTCATGGAGCAAGCTTGATCCTTTGCTGTTCTAAAGCAAGGACTGTCATCCATTTTTAGTGTGTTTGGGCCAATGGATTTGGTTTACATGGCAAATTTTTGGTAGCAGGTGTGGCTTCTGTAAAAAGAGACTAGGAGCTTCCCCCATGTCAGACACAGAGAGTTGCAACTGGTCCCAAGAGATGCCTGCCACTGGCCAAAGCTGTGCCAGTTGGTAATGTTGGTAACACCTTTGAGAGTTTAATATATTTAAGAGAGAGTAAAAATGCTTTGCAGAGGGGAATAAGAAAAATGGGAAAAAGCCTGCAGCCCCTAAAGACCATGGTGAAGCTGGTTGTCTCTCTGCAGCCCATGGAGCATGACGGTGGAGCAGATATCCACACTGCAGACTATGAAGGACTGCATGCTGGAGCAGGTGGAGGTGCACTGAAGGAAGCTGCAGCCTGTGGAGAGGAGCCCATGCCAGAGCATGGTCCTGGCAGGAGTCTGTGGGTGACCAATGCTGGAGCAGTCTGTTCCTGAATTACCCCATGGAGAAGACCTATACTGGAACAGTTCTTGAAGAATTGAAGCCTGTGGGAAGGGCCTGTGCTGGAGCAGTTTATGAAGGACTATATCCCATGAGAGAAAGCCCACAATGGAGTGAAAGAACAGTGTGAGGAGGAAGGAGCAGCAGAGATGAAGTGTTATGAACTGACCACAGTGCCCATTCTCATTCTCCCTGAGCCTCTCAGGTGGGGAGGAAAAGGAACAAGAGGTGGGAGTGAAGTTGAGCCCAGGAAGAAAGGGATAGTGTGAAGGTATCTTTAGGTGCTTTTTTTTTTCTTTCTCTTTATCCTAGTCTGTTATTATTTTGTAATAAACTAATTTAACCTTCCTCAAGTTGAGCTTTTTTTGCCCAATATGGTAATTGTTGAGTAATCTTTCCTCATCCTTACCTCAACCCACAAGCTTTCCATCTTACTTTGTCCCACATCTTGCTGAGGAGAAGTGAGAGAGTGGCTCGGTGGGTGTCTGGCAGCTGTCCAAGCTTAACCCACCACAACTATTCCCTCTCCAAATCAGACATTCATCATCCCAGGTGCATGTTTTGGGGCCAAAGATAAGCCAATTTTTCTTTGTGGCATTAGGGTTCTTAATGAAAGGGCCCAAACTGCCTGTCACAAAAGCAGCTGGAATGCAAGAAGACTGGATTGGATAACCTTTGTGGAGGCTCCTGTGGCAGGTACATCCCGCTGGTGACTTTGTGCTGCACGGGCCACTGAACACACTGGGCTTTAGATATTAGCATAGAGTTCCACTACAACTCTCCATAGTCTTCTCTTCTGAGAGACTACTGAAAAATAAGAAATAGTTACATGCAAGATTATGTCACAGGGAACAGGCAGCCTCCTACCATCTGCTGTCACCTATGGGGTTCTTCTGTCAGAAAATCTTATTTTCAGTTTCTTTCTCTGATTGAGGGCTTTCATATCTATATCTCCAAGGAATGACTCTTTCCCATCTGTTTATAGAGGCATCTAAGGGCATAGGAAAGTGTTGCCAGATCTACCTCTCAGCATTTGTTTCACAGTGCATGAAAGCAAACTGAGGCCCCAGACCTCGAGCCTTTTGTCCAGTGCTGGGAACACAGAATGTAAGAGTTTCAAATAACCTAAGTCACCAGGCAAGAGAATTTTTTTTTTTTTCTGAATCCTCTTCTGCCTGACAGCAAGATCTCAGCTGGAAGCATGGAAATTATCTTCTCCCTCAACAAAACACACAAAAAACTGGCAGCTGATGCACACTCCAGAGTACTGGGAGTCAAATCCCTTCAGCAAGGGAGGAAACAGCACAAAACACATCTGATGGGAGCTGCTATTATTCTTGGAAATGAAAGGATTCCTCCAAGTCCAGCCACGTGATAAAAAAGAAAACGGCTGCTGCTGTAATTTCCAGTTTGGTAAAACTCCAGTGGGAACTGCACAACACATCCACAGGTACCCAGAATAAAACCTCCTAACATCAGAGGCAGGTGCAAGCCTCTCACTGCTCTATGCCATGGGAGCCAAGTTTTCATACCAAAGTCCTGGTTTGTGTGTTGGTGGCCAATGAGGAAGAAACTGGGAGCTGAGGTAGCGTCCACAGAATCACAAGGCAGTAGTACCTCAGGAGCACAGCAATCATACGATGGCACCTCTCAGAGTTGCTACTTGAAAGGAAGTACATTACTAGTCTAGAAAAATAGCTTGTTAAATAAATAAAGGTAAGTAAATTCATTGAATGGATTCAGAGAAATCTGAGATGATTCTGAAAATTTGTAGTGATGTACCAACTTTCTTTCTTCAAATCATGTCTGCACTGGTGACATTACGTATTACAACATAGATTTAGTATTGATAGTGTAGGGTGAAATGCATGATCGTGTGCACATGTGGGAATTTCCTCTCACGTTCTGCCATCCCTGTAATGTGTTTCAAAATTTCTGAAGTCACATTGAACATATAGAAACCTAAAAACATACAAATGAAATTTACACTTCTTTCATTAAACATTAGGGGTCCCCATCTCACTAAACCCAAACATTTCCCTACCTTGATTTTTTTCACAAGAACTAACACCTGACTTTCTTATGAATCACCATTGCATCATATTTTTTAAGACAGACCTATTTGGAAGCATAATGGCAGTTACTGAATGGTTTGAATTCCAAATGATGCTTAATATGAGACCTTTACACAGGTGAGTACAGTCACTAAATCTATTCTAAATTAGAGCGCAGCAGCAGTAGAGGAAGACTGTAGCTGTTTGCAAACAGCATGAAGTGCTCTGCCCATAGCAATGTCCTCAGCCTTCAGGAGGCTCAGGGGAGACCTTATTGCTCTCTACAGCTACCTGCAAGGAGGCTGTGGTGAGCTGGGGGTCAGCTTCTTCTCACAGATAACTAGCAGATAGGTCGAGAGGGAAGTTGTGTCAGGGGAGGTTCATGTTAGAAATCAGAAATTCCATCTCAGCAAGTGTGGTTAGGCGTTGGAACGGGTTGCCCAGGGAAGTGGTGGAGTCACCAACCCTCAGGGTGATTAGGGAAATGTTGGACGAGGTACTTAGAGGACTGGTTTATTAAGTAATATAGGTGGTGGGGGGACAGTTGGATTAGATGATCTTGGAGGTCTTTTTCAACCTTAAAGTTTCTATGATTCTATGATTCTAATTCCAGGGCACAAAGACAGGAACATGCTGCAGTGACAGGATTACAATCTAGGAATCATTTTACATACTACTTTTCTGTCATTCTGTAGTATCATGCCTGCAATATAACTCAAATTCCCTTTTATAATTTTTTTTTCTTTTTCTGGCAAGTTATGAAATGATACATGAGCTGCCAAACGCTATGCACCAATATCCTTCAACAATGTGCATAATTTTACCAGGTGAAGTTGTTGGCCCATTAATAGTTTTCTCCTACATTTCAATTGAGAGGCATCTAGATGATGAGAGAGAGACTTTATGTGGTCTCCATGCACAGATAGTAGAGTTGTTGGTGGCTAGAATTTTAACGCAGTGATTTAGCATTGTTCAGCTGGTTGGCATTCCATGGTTAGTCCTGTAATAAACCCAGACTGACAAAGGGTTTGAAGGAAAGCTAATTTTCCTCTGATGTCTTTTTCACAAAATAATTTACTTTCATGCTTATATTTGTTGTTACTGTAAGCCTCAGAAACCTGTGGATGGCCACATCCCTATGAGGTCAGTCACTTGAGATCAGAAGATAATTTTCTAGGATGCCAAGCTTATGTTTTCTCCAGGGGTGATTTCATTAGTGATGTCATGACATAAAGCATTTAAGACTGCTGCAACTGGTTAAATGTGTCACTGGTGGATGCTCTGAGATAAACACAGAGACTGACCCAAAGCAGCAGAGCTCACACATATATCTTCTACAGACGTCTGTTAGATTTCTAGCAGCCAGGCAGGAAGAGAGAAAGTCCTGTCATTTATTAAATTAAAAGGATAATGTAATTTTCACTAAATGTCAGACATACCTCAGGAAATAATCCTCTTATGGTGTCTATCCTTTTTTTTGATATGTTTATTCACCTTTCCAGTTACTAATCTGATTTGGGTTTTCATTAGATCTTCTCAATCTAACCTTGTTAATTGATATTGCAGTGATTTAAGAAATTAAAAAGTGAGAATGAATATAAGAAATTAAAAATGTTCAAGGAAACTGCACCACATTTTGTGATTTGTTACTTTTGACAAATGACAAACCCACTCACAAATCAAACAATAGTTTGATTACATTATATCAAGTTTTATAGATCCAGAATAATTCTTTATCACATAACAGAAAATGACCAACATGGACATTGGACAAAATTATTAATTACAACATATGGCTTCCATGGAAGGCCTCATAGTAACAAAAGATCTCAGTTTGCTTGCTATTTCTACTGAGACCAAATTCTAACCCCAGGCAAACTGAAACTAACCACTACGGAGGGACTGTTTTGCCAGCAGAAACAAACCCTGCCCATGTTCCTGAACATGGCAAAGGAATTTGGCCCATTTTGGTAAGAGCAACAGAAAATCAGGAAGGTGGAAGGAAGGTGGATCCATCTCATGCCGTACATTGCTATTTCCATCCTCTAGTACCCCAGGCTTCCCTCCATATATATTTCCCTATTTCCCTGTCTGCAACTGAAAGAGGTTTGAGCAGCTGGGTGCTTAAGCAGCTGGGTGTCTTTTCATACCTGTTGACAGCTCCTCAGCAATATTTAAGAGTAAGTAGTGACATCAAAACCCCCAGAGCTTGCCTTGACTTTAAATGTAGCTGACTCTAGCTTCTTTATCTGAAACCAGTCCCTGAAAGCATGCTGCAACTCTTAATAATGAGGTCTATTGCTAATCACTAATGACCACTGTAATTTTTTTAAAAAATCGAGTTTAAGTCCAATTATTTTGACTATTATTCCTTTCTTCAGCAAGAAACCTAAAGAATATTTGAAATCGAGATAGGTTTTTAATCATACATCATTTTAAAATATTTTTTCTAGCTGTCTTTATTGACATGTTATTTTACCAATTTTTCCCCTCTCACAAATGTCACTGTAGCAAATGAATTGTCAGCTTGTCACAGTGAATCAGAAAGTTCCTTCCTGTGTCCCTCACCTTGGACACAGCATCATGATAGCAACGCAGAGTCTGAATATTTTGTGGCCATTTCTAAAATGGGAATTAACCACCATGATGAACGCAAACTCACGGGCTACATCCCCCAAATTAACTCACTCTTCACAATATTTTTTTTTTTGGGGAGGTGGGGGCAGTGTTTCAACCCATTAGTTTTATTTCTGCTCGTTTTCAGAACTATTCCCTGTCCCTACCTTCTGCCACAGGGGAAGGCCCATTGATACCTAATTGACGGCACCAGGAAACTCTGATTTCTTCTGTTGTTGGACTTCATGTCAGCCACGGCTGGAGGTGGCTTTCTGACCCTGGTCTGCCCAACCATCCTTCCTGCTGGCAGGGTGCAGGCAGGGCTGCAGGGAGGCCAGTGGGGAAGCCTCCTGACGCACCAGTGCCCATCATGCACCTGCATGGTTGCACTGCTCCGTGCTGGTTGCAGCTCTGCATGGGACATGGCCAACAGTGCCTGGTCCTGGCTGTCAGTCCCACCACCCTCCCAAGCGACGCAGCAGGCAAAGCACCGGGCTGTTCCCTGAGTGCAGCAGAAGGCTCTGTTAATGCGGTGCCAATGGGATGAGTTGGGTGAGTGGGTAGAGGCTGCCATGATTCTGTGACAGACTGAGGCCCCGAGGATTGAGATCAAAGGTTAAATGGCTTTTTGCTGCCATCTCTTGATAAAGCAGAGGAAAAGGCAGCAGGAGCTGATACAGTATCTGGGCAACACCCACTAGGCCAGGGCAGGCATTTAGCACTTGATGATGGGGATGAATTTACCTTCTGGGTGGACAGAGCACTAATGAGTTGTCACCAGTGTTTGATGGATGAGCATCAGAGCTGTACAGGGAGAGAGGTTCATTATAAATAAACCTCATCCTCACTCCCCTGACTCAGGGCTGAGGGAGGCTCGGAGGGAAACATCGTTTCTGCCTTTGAGGGAATGAGTAATATCCTAATGGCACAGCCTCTGTGTACTATGGGGAGAGCTTTCCGCTGTAAAAACAAGCTGGAAACACAGGGGCTGTCACCACAAGAGACTCTAGGTGTGGACTCTGACATGGCCCAGGAGCTGTGGCAGCAGAGCTACATAGGGACCCCGAGTCATTGACAAAACTCAGCGATGGGGATACTTCAGTCTGTCCAGTCAGTGCCTCACAATTTCACATGTCCCACATCTTTCACTGGTATCTATGCAGCTCCCATTTTGTTGGCTACTGAAATTTTCTGTGTTCACATGTATTGATCATCCGTGGTAGAAAATACTCACCACTGCAGATCAAGCAGGTCTGTAGATCAGGCCTCAGAAGCAATAAAATCCCAATAACTACATTTGCCTTTCCTTTTTCTTTTTGAATTTTATTGTGAAAATAGAAATGAAAAATTAATTATTATATTTTTAAAAAATTATTATATTTTAAAAAATATAATAATTAATTTAAATTTTAAAAAGTTAATTCTCAATTAAAGACTCGTGAAAACTGTTTTCATGAGCTCCAATGCTACCATAATTTCTGCTTAGCCAATGCTAACCCCCTGCTTACCCAGGATGGGGAAAATAATGAAAACAGAAGAAACTGAAATCAGAAGAGGACTTACTGAAAAATTCCTTTAAACAGGCATTTCATACAAGCTGAGAGCCCTGCAATTCCAAATCACATTCTTTTCTCTATGCCTCTGCCACCATCTGAATTAAGATATTGCCAGATGCTTTGGTATGCTCTGGAGTAAAATCACAGAATCACAGAATTGTAGGGGTTGGAAGGGACCTCAAGAGATCATCGATTCCAATCCTCCTTGCCAAAGCAAGTTCCCTAGGATAGAAAAATGGGATTGAGTAGGCAATTGAATGAATTCTCATTAACCACTGAGTTCTGACATGTGTAAGGACTGGCAGGTTTTCCAGTAGTGAGACCTTGAGTGAGACAGTGGGAGCTGAGTAAAGGGAGGTTTTAGATTGAAACTTTTTTTTGGTCTAAGATACCTTCATCCTATCTAAATCCTTCTTTAGAGGTGCAAGGCTTTTTTATTGGCTCTGACCCTGAGAGAGAAGAAGAGTGACGTGGCTGGAGAGATTAGAAATAAATTAGCAGAACACCAAAGGGATTAAGATTGTGAAAATCTAAACGAGTAAAAAAATCAATAGAGGAGTTTTTGCTTTTATACTTCAATTGCTTGTCCTTAACTTTTCTCTAGAAATAATTTTCCACTATTGAAGACTGCTTGGAAAGTTTAGAATATCATCTTTATTGAGGTAGCCATCATTAGAATTAAAGATAAACTATAGTAACAATAATCAGTATTTTCCACTAAAACGTTGGTTACATTGCTGCTGGTAGCCTAGGCATATTCCTGACTGATAATGAACAACCTTTATAATTAAATGTCGAATAAACCTATGAGTGTCCTTGAGGATCTCCTTTTTAACAAAATTTTGTACCCTATCCAGGATAAGTGTTGTTTATTTGAATAAGTAGGAGAAAGTTTCGGTCCTCTTCTTTCAAAAAATGGCCAATGTGAATATTGTAGAATAGTGCACACTTCCCAAAGCAGAAGGCTGAAAAAGCCAAGTGGCTTCTCTCCTTCCCCTTAGTCACATGTCTTGTTTTAATCGTGTTTCAAAATTATCTCTCTTTCCCAGTTTTAACTTGTGTATGTTATATCCACAACATTTTAATGTTGTGGTCTCAACTGTAGTAACTTTGAGTTGTCCTAGACTGTCTAGTAAGGCTCCTGGTTCCACAGGGGAGAGTTAGACCAATGGCTTTCCAGTATGAATTGCTTAATCCCTGCAGGACACTTGGAGAAATGGATCCTTTTGACCAGGAACATGATTCCTGCACATGTATTTAGAGCCATATTCCAACGCCCCACTGCATCCATAGGAAATTCTAAATGTGTTTAGCTGTCCTCTTACCTTCTTATGTGATTTAATGATATGGGATAAGAAGATTATTCTGATAGGATATTAAGGGGAAATATCAATTTGATTTAATCCCATGTTTCTGCATCAGCATCCTCAAATGACCTGTGCTGTTGAGCCACTGTACTTCCTAACAAGAACTAAGCTTCCCATCATTTTTCCTGTAAAAATTCCAACTGGAAACACTGTTCCAAGAGCTGTATTTTGACTTACTCAAGTGTGGCCTGAGACAGACAGGCAGATAAATGCACAAATGCAAGTTTTCATTAAGAAAGAGACGAAAATCACACTGAGAGATTAAAGATAAAAATGGTTTTGACAGTCTACTGTCCAACCTCATGACACACAAGTAATCATAACTGAAGTTCTCATATTGATGACCAGAAAGCACATGAATTAAATATGAATTATGTTGTCTCCATAAGGCATCATGCACTACAAAATGTTGTTAAAGTACTGCTCCCCATTTTCTTCTACAGCCAACTAGAAAATGAGAGTCCTGTTGCTTCTTGGGAAGTTATACAAGGATAAAAAGGAATCTAATAATGGAAGAGCAAAGTAGAACTCCTACATTCTGCTCTTGATTGTCTAGATGGCCTCAGACAATTTATTTTATTGTAGGCCAAAACAATTTGTGTGTCAAAAATGAAAACTCTCCTTTTCTTTACTTCCTTTAATGTCATGCTATTCAATGACCCAATATAATTTCATAGGTTTACAAACACATTTACTGCATCAGATTAAAGCACAGGCCAGTGTTTGGTCTCTGTCAGCAGTTTGCCTTCCTTCCCCTTGCTCAGTCCCAAACAACAGCTTCAGTTTAGGATAGACTATAAAAAGGAGGCGGTGAAATTTCCTTCAAGCTATGTCTAGACTCCTGCAAATCTATGGGTTAAAGAGGCAAGTAGGTGTGAAGATAAAAATACCCTATCAGGCTCCATTGAGATAAATATGTGGTGGTAGCAGGTTTAGATGCAAATTCATGCACAGGGTGGTTTATTTTTAGCTCTTTTGTACTAGATTATTCCAGTGTTGCCATATTGCATGACAACATGCTACAATGCAAAATGGACATAAAACTTTGTCAAAAAAGCTTGTATCAGAAATAGTGTGGCCAGCAAGACCAGGGAAGTGATTGTCCCTCCGTACTTGTCACTGGTGAGGCCGCACCCTAGAGTACTGTGTTCAGTTTTGGGCCCCTCACTACAAGAAAGACATTGAGGTACTGGAGCAGGTCCAGAGAAAGGCAACAAAACTGGTGAAGGATTTGGAGCACAGGTCTTATGAGGGGCAGCTGAAAGAACTGGGGTTGTTTATCCTGAAGAAAAGGAGGTTGAGGGGAGACCTTATTGCTCTCTCAAACTACCTTAAAAGAAGTTATAGCAAGGCGGGGATTGATCTAATCTCCCAAGTAACTAGTAATAAGATGAGAGGTAATGGTTTCAAGTTGCATCAGGGGAGGTTTAGATTGGATATTGGGAAAAATTTCTTCACTGAAATAGTGATCAGGCACTGGCTGCCCAGAGAGGTAGTGGAGACACCATTCCTGGAGGTGTTCAAAAAACATGTAGATATGGCACTCCAGGACATGGTTTAGTTGACATGGTGGTATTGGACAGATGGTTGGACTTGGTGATCTTAGTCTTTTCCAACCTTAAAGATTCTATTATTCTATGCAACCTAATCTTATGGCAACTAAAATTACAAGGGCAATGATTGGATTTTTATTCAGAACAGATAAAATGGCTCACCAAACACTTCACAGCCATCTAAACACCACATAACTTCAGTAAATGGAAGCGCACTTTCTTGTTTCAATGCCTTGAGATTAGTTATTCCTCTTTTTCTTCTCAAGTAACAGATGGTCTTCAGTATAGAAATGGAAAAGAAATTCATGAACCCTGTAAAAATGTGGATGAGAGAGATGGACTTTTGTTCCAGGGTGCATCCAACACAGACTGGATTTTCTGCTGCAGTAATTGCCAAATAAGATGGAGCTATTCTGATGAATTTTACATTAAATACTGATAATATAAAATCTGAAGACATGATGGAGAACACTAATATAGCCATTACTTTGCTATAGTGAAGAAATTTAAAAGATGTTTTCCTCTGTTGAGTGTGATTAGAGTGGGAACTATGAAGTCACTGGGACACAAAGAGGCCTCTGCCGAATGTCATTGTCCATTGGGAGTTATGGAACTCACAGAGACAAGGGCTAACTTTTCATGTATCCAAATTATAAAAAAGTAAAGAGTCTGTAACCTTTAAGACACTAACTCCATGGAGTAAAATAAATAATCTTTTATAAAAATAAAATACACTTTTCAGTATGTGGAAAAAATTATTGTCTGATAAACCCATGAAATTTTAGATCTTTGGATTTAACACCATCAAAAGTTTTGCAGGTACATGTTTTAGAAGAGGAGACAATTACATAATGGTGAAAAATCCATTAACATTTAAAAAGCATTTAAAGTAAGCATGTCGTGGTTTTGCCCCGGCCGAGGGCCGCACCCCACACAGTCGCTTGTACTTTTAAAAGGAAGGGGGAAGGAGAGTTGGGGGAGGGGGAAAAGGGAAGGAAGAAAGGAGGAAAAGAAACCACAACCTAGAAACCAGAACCACGCAGGTTGGGATAAGGATAGTTTACTAAACAATAACAGCAAACTAGATATAACAATAACAGAAGTTTAAAGCACAAAATATATGAAACTGGTGATACACAATGCAATTTCTCACCAAACCACACAACTCAGGCCGCACAGCTTAGAGCCCGTCCCGGACAACCCGACCGCCCCAGAAACCGCACGTCCTGGCGTTGTCTCCCCCTCTTCCCCCCAGTCCCCCCTTATACCGAACATGACGTAACTGGTATGGAATATCCTCTTTGGCCAATTCGGATCACCTGTCCTGGCTGCGTCCCCTCCTTTCTCACTAGTAAGGAAGTATGCAGAGCTGAGAAAGGTCCTTGATTGCCCGGCAACAAATCGGAAAACATCAGGGTGCTATCAGCACTATTCTCATGCTAACACCCAAACGTGGCATTCCATCCACTGCTAAAAAAAAGTTTAACTCCATCATAGCTGAAACCAGGACATTATCCACCCCTTATTCCATACCATTTACGTCATGACCAGATCCAACAATTTTCTTTGGGTACAACCAGTTTCGTGTTTCACACACCCATATATGTATGTACACATGTATGCACACATATGTGCATACAGATCTTATTCCCTCAGTCTGTGAATCATCCCTCTGAAGTTGTTGAGTTCATTTAGTCCATGATATCCAGGCTCCATTTGTCGTAACAGTTTCTCAGGATAGTTGTATGTTCCATTGGCTCGTTGCACGCTGCATCTCAGGCTCTTGACTGATACACCTGGCATGGTCCATGCTCATAGTCTGTGGGTCAGAGTTTATTTTCAACGGGAGCAAAAAGTTCTTGAGAGGCCAGGCTTTAGTTCCATCATCATGGCACTCATTCTTCATTAACTTGTATGACTCCGGCTATAATGCTATGGTACAACATACAGCAATCATAACAATAATGAATATACAATAATGGGTTATTTGGCAATTATTATAATTTCTACTTTATTAATTATATTGGCTATTCTCACCCAAAATCAAATCCCCTTGAGGTACACATCGAACTTCTCCATCCCTCTGCATTACCCACCAAGTACAGCCAGGTCCTTGAGCAAAAACAATTCCAGACATGGGTTTACCTTTGCCTGAAGCAGGAATGACCCAAACTCTCTTTCCCAATACACTCTTCATATGCACTACTGGCACTCTGTCTCCCTCTACAGTACGTGGAAATTTTGACTGGGCAGGGCCAGCCCGATTGGTAGATCCCCTAGAGTTAACTAACCACGTGGCTTGGGCCAAATGTGTATCCCAATGCTTGAATGTCCCACCACACATTGCTTTCAGTGTAGTTTTTAAAAGTCCATTATATCGTTCAATTTTCCCAGAGGCCGGTGCATGGTAAGGAATGTGGTACACCCACTCAATGCCATGCTTTTTGGCCCAGGTGTCTATAAGAGTGTTTCGGAAATGAGTCCCATTGTCTGACTCGATTCTTTCTGGAGTACCATGTCGCCAGAGGACTTGCCTTTCAAGGCCCAGAATTGTATTTCGAGCAGTGGCATGGGGTACGGGATATGTTTCTAGCCAGCCGGTAGTTGCCTCCACCATTGTAAGCACATAACGTTTGCCATGGCGGGTTTGTGGGAGGGTGATGTAATCAATCTGCCAAGCCTCCCCATATTTATATTTCATCCACCGTCCTCCATACCAAAGGGGCTTTAACCGCTTAGCTTGCTTGATTGCAGCACATGTCTCACATTCGTGGACAACTTGTGCGATGGCGTCCATGGTCAAGTCCACCCCTCGATCCCGAGCCCATCTATATGTTGCATCTCTCCCTTGATGACCCGAGGTATCATGGGCCCATCGAGCCATGAATAATTCACCCTTACGTTGCCAGTCTAGATCTACCTGAGCCACTTTAATCCTAGCAGCCTTATCTACCTGATGGTTGTTTTCATGTTCCTCCATGGCCCGACTCTTAGGTACATGGGCGTCGACATGACGTACCTTTACAACAAGTTTCTCTAACCGAGCAGAGATATCTTGCCATAAGTCACCAGCCCATATAGGTTTGCCTCTACGCTGCCAGCTGTTCTTTTTCCACTGCTGCAACCACCCCCACAGGGCATTCGCCACCATCCATGAATCAGTATAAAGGTAGAGCCTTGGCCACTTTTCTCTCTCAGCAATGTCCAGGGCTAACTGGATGGCCTTCACCTCAGCGAACTGGCTTGATTCACCTTTTCCTTCAGTGGCTTCTGCTACTCTTCTTATAGGATTCCATACAGCGGCTTTCCATCTCCGATGCTTACCCACAATGCGACAAGACCCATCAGTGAACAGGGCATATCGCTTCTCATTCTCTGGCAGTTCGTTGTAGGGTGGGGCTTCTTCAGCGCGTGTTACCTCCTCATCCTCTGATGACATCCCAAAATCTTTGCCTTCTGGCCAGTCTGTGATCACCTCCAAGATTCCTGGGCGATTGGGGTTTCCTATTCGAGCCCGCTGTGTAATTAGTGCAACCCACTTGCTCCACGTAGCATCAGTGGCATGGTGTGTAGAAGGAACCTTCCCTTTGAACATCCAGCCCAGCACCGGCAGTCGGGGTGCCAGGAGGAGCTGGGCTTCAGTTCCAATCACTTCTGAGGCGGCTCGAACCCCTTCATAGGCGGCCAGTATTTCCTTTTCTGTTGGAGTATAATTGGCCTCAGATCCTTTGTAGGCCCGACTCCAAAACCCCAGCGGTCGACCTCGAGTCTCCCCTTGTGCTTTCTGCCAGAGACTCCAGGTCGGGCCGTTCTCCCCAGCTGCAGTGTAGAGCACATTTTTAATATCTGTCCCTGTCCGGACAGGCCCAAGGGCCACTGCATGGACTATCTCGCGTTTGATCTGCTCAAAGGCTTGCTGTTGCTCAGGGCCCCATTGGAAATCATTCTTCTTTCGAGTTACATGGTAGAGTGGGCTCACAATGAGACTGTAGTTTGGGACATGCATTCGCCAAAAACCTATAACACCTAAGAAAGCTTGTGTTTCCTTTTTGTTGCTTGGTGGAGACATAGCTGCTATTTTATTAATAATGTCCATTGGGATCTGACGACGCCCATCCTGCCATTTTATTCCTAAAAACTGGATTTCTCGCGTAGGCCCCTTGACTTTACTTCGTTTTATAGCAAAACCGGCTTCTAAAAGGATTTTAATTACCCTGTTTCCTTTTTCAAAAACTTCCTCTGCTGTGTTGCCCCATACAATGATGTCATCGATATACTGCAAGTGCTCTGGTGCTTCACCCTTTTCCAGTGTATTCTGGATTAGTCCATGGCAGATGGTGGGGCTATGTTTCCACCCCTGGGGCAGACGATTCCACGTGTATTGGATGCCTCTCCAAGTGAAAGCAAACTGTGGCCTGCACTCTGGCGCCAGTGGGATCGAGAAGAAAGCATTCGCAATGTCGATTGTGGCGTACCACTTGGCTGCCTTCGATTCCAATTCATACTGGAGCTCTAACATGTCTGGCACAGCAGCACTCATACCTGGAGTGACTTCATTTAGGCCACGATAATCTACTGTCAGCCTCCACTCTCCATTGGACTTCCTCACTGGCCATATGGGACTATTAAAGGGTGAGTGGGTTCGGCTGATCACTCCCTGATCCTCCAGTTGACGAATCAGCTTATGGATGGGAATCAGGGAATCTCGGTTAGTACGGTATTGTCGTCTGTGCACCGTCATCGTAGCAACTGGCACTTGCTGTTCTTCACCCTTCAACAACCCCACAACAGCAGAATCCTCCGAGAGTCCAGGCAAGGCACACAATTGTTCAATTTCTTCTGTTTCCAAAGCAGCTATTCCAAAAGCCCATCGGTACCCTTTTGGGTCTTTAAAATACCCTCTACGTAGATAATCTATACCTAAAATGCACGGAGCTTCTGGACCAGTCACAATGGGGTGTTTTTCCCAGTCCTTCCCAGTTAGGCTCACCTCAGCCTCTAGCACAGTTAGTTGTTGGGATCCCCCTGTCACTCCAGAAATACAAACAGGTTCTACCCCTTCATGATTCGATGGCATTAGAGTACACTGGGCACCAGTATCCACCAGAGCTTTGTACTCTTGTGGGTCTGATGTGCCAGGCCATCGGATCCACACAGTCCAATAAACCCGATTATCCCTCTCCTCCACCTGGCTGGAGGCAGGGCGCCTCTATTGCTGCTGATCATATTTGTTTTCCACTGGTTGCATAAAGGACTTAGAGGTCCCTTCAAAAGGATCAGGCACATCAGACATATAGGTAGGCCTTCCAGTTGGTCTAGGGAACTGCCCAGTAGAAACTGGTGCAGCCTTCTTCCTGGCAAAATCTCGTTGTGGGAATGTTTTACCCCGCAGCTCATTTACTCGTGCTCGAAGGGCTGAGGTGGGCTGCATATCCCATTTCCTCATGTCCTCTCCATGATCAAGCAGGTAAAACCACAATGTACGTCGTGGTGTGTATTCTCCCTCTTGGAACGATGGACGCTTTCTCTCAGTAGCTGCAACATTGCTCCATACGGGTTGGGAGTTGGACACATTGTTGTCAAGTCGTTGAACCAGTTTCTCTACTGCTGCAATGACGGAGAGGGAAACATTGTCTTGGTATTTCCGGAGTCGGCAGACCACCTCATTTACGGTTGGCAGATTCGTATCATCCCAGTCAATTGCTGCCAGTGAATTGGTATACCCTGCTGGTGCACTTCGTACAACCTTACGCCACATATCTGGAGTGCATAGGACTTCATCGGGATCAGCGGGAAGCCGTGAATTGTCCAGATCATAATAAATTATCTCCCGTACAGCTAATTCTCTCAGGTGCTGGACAGATGTCTCTATGCTGTTACACTTAGGTGTCTGGCATGTAATATATTCCTTTATGGGATATCTTTCCTTCACACTTGACAGTAGTCGCCTCCAGAGGCTGAGGATTTCCGGCCTCCTCCCAATTGCTTTGTCAATTCCTCCTTCTCTAGCTAGGGATCCCAACTGCTTGGCCTCTCTGCCTTCTAATTCCAAACTACTGGCCCCGTGATCCCAACATCGGAGCAACCAAGTGATAATGTGCTCACTTGGGTGGCGAGTGAAATCTTTTCGAACCTCACGCAGCTCACTCAGAGTCAGGGATCGGGTAACAATCTCTGGTTCTGCCTCATCCTGATATCCTCGAGATGATCCCGGTTGATCATCATCCTTATCCGTCACTATGCGAACTGATTTCTTTGTGCCTTTCCTCTTTTGTACGGGAGCAACAGACACTGGTGTGGGTTGGTTTTTCTGATCATCTGCAGTGTCTGCTGTAGAGATTACAGTAGCTGCAGTGTCGGTCACAGGGGTTGCAGTAGCTGCAGTGTCAGCCCCAGTGGTTGCAGCAGCTATAGTATCTGCCAGTCTGTTTCCTTTCCCTTCTCCCTGACAGTGCTGACAGTGCTGACAGTGCTGCCTGCTATCAAGCAGTGTTTGATAAATAGTGGCCAGAGCCCAGCACAGTGCAGTAAGGTGTCCATCTCTGGGAAACCTACAGCAATTTTTCCTTAGGTATGCAGTCACTTGATCGGGGTCTTGTAGCTGTTCAGGAGTGAAATTCCAAACCATCGGGCGTGAGAAAGTACCTAGGTACTCGCCCATACTTTGCCACATGCCCTGCCACTCGTGATTATTCTGTCTCGGAGAAAGCTCTTCAGTGGTATTCATAAACCTATGCTTGATATATAACAAAAACTGAACCATCTGCACCAAACCTACCAATAGCAAAATGCTAGTTTGAATATCCCAGAGATATTGAAGATTTTCAAAAACTGCCCTAAGAGCTGTTGTATTTAGCCCAAAGAAAAAGAAAGCAGTGCCCCCACCATACCGGCTGCTGTTATTAACCCCTCCCTGTCCAAAGAATGGACAGGACAGCAAAACCTCATACAGGTACCAGCTTAAGCTCATGATCATCGATATTATTGTATCATAGACCGATATCATAAAATACACTATAATGAAGTATGGGAACAAATACGGGAGCCACAGACCTGAGAGAGTAAAGAATCCTGCCAGGATTGTATACAGCATGCGGTGGTTTTGCTGCCACAGCCTTGTAAATAAATACCACAACATCGTGACCAGAGATTGCTTAAACAACAGTGCTTATCTTAATTGCGATAGTTAGGGTCAGATCTACCGTTATCCCAACCGTTCGTGGCCCCACGTTGGGCGCCAAAATAACTGTCGTGGTTTTGCCCCGGCCGAGGGCCGCACCCCACACAGTCGCTTGTACTTTTAAAAGGAAGGGGGAAGGAGAGTTGGGGGAGGGGGAAAAGGGAAGGAAGAAAGGAGGAAAAGAAACCACAACCTAGAAACCAGAACCACGCAGGTTGGGATAAGGATAGTTTACTAAACAATAACAGCAAACTAGATATAACAATAACAGAAGTTTAAAGCACAAAATATATGAAACTGGTGATACACAATGCAATTTCTCACCAAACCACACAACTCAGGCCGCACAGCTTAGAGCCCGTCCCGGACAACCCGACCGCCCCAGAAACCGCACGTCCTGGCGTTGTCTCCCCCTCTTCCCCCCAGTCCCCCCTTATACCGAACATGACGTAACTGGTATGGAATATCCTCTTTGGCCAATTCGGATCACCTGTCCTGGCTGCGTCCCCTCCTTTCTCACTAGTAAGGAAGTATGCAGAGCTGAGAAAGGTCCTTGATTGCCCGGCAACAAATCGGAAAACATCAGGGTGCTATCAGCACTATTCTCATGCTAACACCCAAACGTGGCATTCCATCCACTGCTAAAAAAAAAAGTTTAACTCCATCATAGCTGAAACCAGGACAAAGCACTATTCAATAAATACAGGTGTGACTGAAATTTTTCTACTACCCTAAAAAAATCTCCCTATGAAGAGTTTACCAAGGAGCAAAACTATGAGGAATATGCAAATATACCGAACTGTGGAATTCATTAGTCAGAAAACAATTCTTCCTTTCCAGTTTTGCCAATTTTAAGAACTTTTCATTGTATCTTTATTTATCTTGTAACAATCAATGTATCCTACTGAAGATTAGCCTAATGTATGAACCACCATAACATTAGTATTGGCTACTGACAGTGCATGTTGACATGACTTCATCGCTGTTCCGCTGGTCCTCGTATAGCCCCTTACAAATCCTCTGCTAATTCCAGTGAAACATTCCCACCCCATCCCAGGACAGATCCCAGTATAACACAATAGCCAAAGCAAAGAAACCTGCATATGGATGTGCATGTTTAATGCCTTAAAAACAACATAAGGCCTACAATTAAGATTTGATTCAGTGTGATGTTAAATTGGAACCTGAAAGTGACTGCACAGAAAATTCACAAAATTTCATCCTTTCAATTACAAAAAAAAAACCCCAAACCAACTAACAACATATCAGAATTTTGTAAATTAATGCCTAGAGATGCAAGGTAATGCACAATTAAGTAGTGTAATCTAACATATGTCTTACATACTTAGGTACAGTGGGGGGCAGCCATAGTATTAGAGCACCAATCTACGCACTGTAGACCATATGTCACATTTGTAGACCACTTGGAAGCTGCAGCTGGTGCAAAATGAAGTTCCTATTTGCTTAGCAGATCTGGCAGTAGGAGAATACCTTATGCCAGTGTTATTTTTACTATATGTTCCCACAGTACAAATCCATGCTGTTGATGCTGATTGCTAAACCGATGTATGTTCTTGATGCTTGTTACCTGAAATGGTCCTTTTTCCCTCTTCGGGGAGAATCTCTTTCAATACATCAAATGTCTGCAGTACTGTCTCTGCTTTTCTTTATATCTTTCCTTTCTTAGGACAATTATGATACTAAAAACTTCACCTTGTTGCTATTCACTTTCACTCCTCAAAGCAGGTTTTCATGTCTCCGTCCTCATCTCAATGAATTTTTAATCTTAAAAAGTCACGACATTTTTCCATGAAACGTTTCTCCAAGACCTGCTTTCCAGAATGCCATTAATTACTGGAATATTAGGAAATACTGATGATTTATGCTTCTGAGCTGTTACCAACTAGGTCTGAAAAAGTGTGGCTCCTTATTTAAACTAATTGCTATATTCTACACCACTCTCCAGATCCAAGAAAAAAGTCTAATTTTTTATCTTGATCATCTCTATAATTGTTTATATATTTATATGCTTATATATTATTTGTTTATATATATACTTTTTTTTCTATGGGACCATTTTTTCCCCATTTTTCACATGTGATGTGTGACAGGTTTCCCCAATATACCAACAAACACAGTACACCAGAACTTCCCAATACGTCCAGGTCACTAACTCATTTCTTCTACCAGTCTCCATCGGAGTACGCCCTGTGATCGATCAATCTTATTATGATACAGTATCAGAGCTATACAGGCTTGATTAATTACCCAGGTTTTCAAGGATGTCATTTGCTACTAGCGATAAAGAAATGTTTCTTCCTCAGCAAATCCCTCTAGCATACACAAAGCATTAAGTTATTTCAATTTTAGAGGAAGAATGATGGGCTAGGGCGGTGACCGTGGTACACCTAGCAGTACTTGTCCATCTTTCCTGGAGATGCCAAGCTCCATCCTTAGCTAGTGCAACTCCACTGAATGTTTTTATCTGTGTAGTTCATATCTGTTGACCTGCATCTAATGAATGTCTGGTTCATTCTCTAGTTCTCCTCCCCTGATTCTGCTGCAGATCTTTTAAAACAGTGATTCTTTTTCTTCTTTCAGAAAAAATGGGAAGATGCTGAAAACCTGTCAGAATTGCATCTTACAACAGTTTTTCATAGAAAAATCATTTCAGAAAGCTGTCAGGTTTTCGCCCTGCTTCTACAATAATCAGCCTACGTAACCTCATAATGATAAAGAACAACACCAAAACATATTAAAGACACATTTTGATGCTCTGGGAAGAAGTAGGGTATCTCAACTTCTTCTAGTGCCTTTTTTTTTTCTCATATTCAAAACTGTCCCATTAACATTTTGAATAAGCAGGATGAAAACTTTTATTTCACTTGTGGTATTACTCTCATACCCCTGACAAGAAGCCTGCAGAATGTGCATTTGTGAAAGGCTGCAGTATTCCTGTCAGATCTGGTCTGGAAAGTACCAAACTCAGTTGGTAATACTTTCAGGACCAAAACCTTCTTGTCAAGATGGAGGTGGAAGCCCAGGGCTGACTTTTCTGTGCATATGTGGTCTCGAATGCAGGAAAGCCCTTAAGGACATATTTAACTTTAAGCATTTGTTCCTTGTGTTTCTGGAAAGCACTGAAGCTTTCACTTTAACACTTTGCTGAATTAGGCTGCTGGTTAGGTGCCAGCTGTTGGCCGCGATGTTAAATTGAAAACCCTTTCTGCCTGGTTTCTTTGACCAGCAGATGGGAAAGAAGAACAGTCCATGTCATTTAAAAAAAAAAAAAAAAAAAAAAGGAAAGAAAAGATTTGAGCCACAGTGGCTTTTCCCTTTGTTGATGTTTTATTTAGTTTTGACATGGAAGTATATGCAGGGGTCATTGCTGAGTGCATATCTAGTTACTGTTCTGCCTGTGCCATTGTAGCAAGTAATTCCTTTTGAAGGTTTTCAGAAGCTTAAAGTAAAAGATTGATTAAAAAAAAAGAAAAAAATCACATGATGTTCTGTTACCTCATTTTACAAGTGCATCACTCTTTTGTTTCCTTTAAGATGTGGCTTTCAACTTTGAAGAAAAGCACTCCCGGTGAGTGACACCACAATTGTGTGCCTGCCTTTCCAGCGAGAGAAGGGCTCAGCTGCCTGCAGGATGACTTCCACCACCCAGGTAACGCGTTCTTACGCTTTCCTTTATTATTATTTCCATGCCTCGAGAGCAGCAGAGGAGGCCGCATCTTAGTTCTCACCGGAATTTCACCCGAACTGCTGCTACCTCAGACCCCGGTAAGTTGCATCATCCTGTCAATGCCGCGCAGCATCCCGGGCGGTGGGGAGATGCCGGGGATGAGTAAGGGTGAAGCGGGGAGCTGGCGAGAAGCTGGGAGCTGCCGGGGGAGGGGGGGGGGTGGGGGCGCGGCTCCCGGGAAGGGGGCAGCGGCCGGGGAGGGGGCAGCCGCCGAGGGAGGCTCCGGGCGGCAGGCGCTGCGCGGCGCGGCCGGCTGTGCGGCTGTCTTCCGGCGCCCTCTGCAGGCGGCGGCCTGGAGGCGCACCCACGGCGCCGGCCGGCCCGCTGGTTCCCCCGCTAAGCCCGGCCCGGCTGAAGTACCTCGGGCACCCGGTAACGCGCAGTAGCTCCCCGCTCTCTGGCAGCGACAGGTGCAGTGTAAGCGTACCGGGGTTTTGTGGTTTCGTTGGGGTTTTTCCTTCCCTTTATTTTTTTCTTCACGGATTGAAAAAACAAAAAACCCAAACCAACAACTTACAGGATGCTCTGAAAGTTTGTAAGTGTTTCCTGAGGTGCCCATTGCTAAATGCTTTTAGCAATTCAACTATTTAAAGCTTTCCCTCCACGTTACATCTCTCTCTGTGGGCAGGATGCGTTTCCTTATTGCTGGACAGGCCCTGTCTCTCTGCTTGCTTAGAAAGAATCAAGCACACATCTTACACAAAGCATTTATAAGGAACAGACCTCATGTCTCTACAGCTGCTGAGTGTTACTCAAAACAAAAATGTAGGTTTTGTACTGCAAAGCTGGCTTTTTCCCTGTTTTTCTATTAAATGACAGGCAGTATACTGTTGTTACAGCATTGCTGCAGCTGAAAATGACAGTGATACTGACAAAACTGAAATTAAAGGTGCCAATAGCCAATGGCTGTCCCAAATTCCCAACACTGTTTCCTGCTCTGGCTCCCTTCACGTGACACGTTCATGCTCCTACATCTTCTGCTCTCTATTCCTCATCATAGAGTAAGGTGGTGGTATCTACAGGGTGTCTCTAATAACAGGAAAAGGGAAGGGGGCGAAGAAAGGTTAAGTCCCCTTCCTGGTGAAACTTTTCTTTAGTAAATGCTGGATCAGACATGGGGTAAAGGGTCATCATGGGGTCCCCACAGCAAAAAAAATGAGGCAGGAAGGTGGGAAGCAGATCTCCCATGGGTGTGAAGAGGCAAATCTCCCATGAGTGGATTGCTAGAGAGATCCTGACATTCTGCTTTGTAGAGAAGTTAGTAAGAAGAGAGATCCCTACATTAGCCCCCTTGACATCCCTTTGACCCCTGTGCAAAAACATTATGTTCCTGGAGAGTGACAATTGCACAGCAGTAGTATGCAACTGGTATTACCTGACACTAGCTAGGATGACTTCTGGCAGGGGAGGTCCTTGGCCCATGGTTGGAGTCAGTAGGCACTAATGTAATGTCAGCGGAGCTTCTTGCTGTGACTTCTCCATCTGTACATCTGCAGAACTACTTTATCAGAGTTACTGATAGCCTGCCTTCACAGCTATCACTCCCCTCCAGTTAGTGTAAAGAACTGCGCCAACCCAGAGCACAGTACATAATGCACACCTCTTTAGGACAGGTGGAAGACTGAATCCAGACAATTCTACTTTTGTGAGCACTAGAGAGACTGCCCCCTAGTAGACAGCAAGTTCCCACTTGCTTAGAGCATCTATCAAGTAGATGTACAAGACAAAATCTTATTTTGGTTATGAAGTTTTGCCTTAGAGGAGTATTATTTTGCTCAATGTACCCCATTGGTTAGGCCAGTTGTGTTTATTGAATGAATTTCAACTGCACTGGTTTGCTCTGGCACACTCACTGTGTAGTGCTTGAACAGGCAGGAGAGAAGGCTTTGAGGGTGAAAAGGAGAAGCTAAAGACACTGAGGCAGCAACCTGACCTTCCTGTACACTTGTTTCTTCTGCTTTCCTGAGCTCCACTGACAGCCAGAACCACATGATGCATGGTGATTGCTGAAGCCTGCTACCTGCTGTGTGAGTCTGCTGCTTTCCAAAGGCTGATTGTAGCTGAGGAATGGATGACCCTTGCTCTCGCACATCCACACACAATACGAGTAATATTTCTTGGGCAGGAACAAGATGGGGCTTTTTTTCCCCCCCTCTTCTTCACTCCACCTGGGGAAGCCACTACCTATTATCGACTACCCTCAGTTGTGGACTCTGGGCTACTTTGATACCACGTGCAGTGGCGTTTTTTTGCCTGTCACATCTGTTGTTATCCTGCTTGTTTTTAACCCTGGTGTGGCCGCCCGACGTGGAAACGCCTGCGAACGGGACGCACGCAGACAGTTCTTTGCTCGTAGCAGCACTGGCTTCGTGTGTAGCTCCTGCAACATGATTCATTTTGTTGGCAGTTGGAACGGTCCCTGCTGTGAAGCTCGTGTGCTCTTTCTCCAGCACTCATGTTGCCTTTCTGTTACACGCCCTCAACAGATGTGGGAAAGAATGAGGAGACACATGATGCAAATGTCTTACAGAGGGCACGAACTCAGCATGTTTCACAGGCTGCCCAGGTAAAATATGAGCTGTCACTAGGTGTTACTAATCATGTTGCGGGGCAAGATACTTAATAACTTATGAAAGACAAACATTTATGAAGTGCAAATAGACTAGGACTAATGAATGTGAGTCTACTTTCAGCAACACATGTGATTTAAGAGTTTTCCCCCTCTCACCTTTGAGGTGCTCATTCCTCATCTCATGCAAGAGATCGCTGGTCCTTGGTTGTGCCCCTTCAACGGTGTGGCTGCACAATCCACCAGATCTATACATTCTTCTTTCTCAAAAATAATAAGAGGTTGTATTTTTTGGAAAACCACATATTTTCCCAGATCACATATACAGTGTGAATTGGCCCAAATAAAGGGTGTGTGTGTGTGATAACCTCTTGGAGAAGAACCAGAAATATTGTCAGTGAGTGGGAAATTTGCAAAGACACATCTTAAATCAGATGAGCTGCAGCCAGAAAAGTAATATGGAAACATATTCTCATCCTGTGGCAATGCCTGAAAAATATTGTGTGCTAACAAAGCATAACCCTGTAAAAGACGTGCACAATCCCACCCAGAACACACAGTCTAAGGAGAAAAGTAGATGATGGGTAAAGAGATACTGTTTGCAATTAATCAAGCCATCAATGAAATCTTAAGCCTTATTAGATGCAAAATTATTTTAACGCTATCTTAAATATGTTTAAAGGATACATTACATATCATCATCTCAGCCACTGTCTTTTCTTCAGCATCAGTCACAGAAATTCTTAACGAATATTCTACAAGTGGAAAAGATTGAGTTTTCCTTTCAATTTAAAAGTATCTAAGATTAAGGGAATGTCATAACATTATCAACACTGGGTTGGGAAAATAAATTACATAATTGTTCCATGTTCCTCAGTTCTTAGTAAGTTTTGATTACATGGTTGAGTGGAGAAGAAATCTATCAAAATGTTGTACCAGTTTAAAATCTGGGAGTTAGGATTGCTATTTTCAGGGGCATCAACTTTTGGATTTATAAAACTAGGAATGTTTCAAGAAGAAAGCATCTATTTGCATAAAGCAAATAACTTACAAATAAGAAGTTCATAAAATGTGACTTGTAATGTTTCAAAACACACAAGGAGCAAACCACTGCTCTCTGATCTTGGCATTAGCCGTGGTATTTTCACAAATCATAAATCAAGTTATTTTTGCCTTGCAGTAAGAGAAGGAGCCATCTAATTCAGGCCACAGGAGGCCCCCACAGAGCAGGCAAAAAAGCAAACTTCCACAGCCTCCCTGGATTTCACATTAATAGATGTGCAGAACGCCTGCTCTGTGGTCTTAGCATGCGGAGGAGACTCACAGCTGACAAGATGAATTGAGCATTAGCAGTTCTATCAAGGAGTAGGCACGTCAAGGAGTAGACACAGAGTCTGCACTTTGGATTCTGATAAACAACAAAGCTGGGTAAAATAGAGATAGTCACTTTAGATTAGTTATTAGAACACGAAGTACAGTACCTTTCACACTTTGAAATAATTTCTATACTAATAAAAGTCACCGCGACAATATAGCACCATTATTGCAAATTTCATCTATTTCTCTCTTGTTTATAAGCTCTGCTGTAATAATACTTTGCCCATCAGAATTCATTGAAATGCATTTCATTATTCCAATCAGCCCCCTGAGTCACTGCTTTATTGTATTACATTTCCTTCCTACTGTATTTGAACTTTCTTCTAATACGAAAGCTGATTCCAAGCCCATTACAACCAGTTGCAAATTAGCTTTTATTCTGCTCTGACTGCTGAAGTGTGTTTTAATAAATTCATGCCAATAATTTTATAACCTAATATTCATGCACGTTATCTTTTAATTACTCTCACCCTAAATTAATCCAGCTATATTTCTGATTTATTTCATGCTTTTTCTTGGTCCCAGGGTGGGCTAGCATCTTTCCTGTTCTCATGAGCATAGGCAGATGTAGATTATGTTCTCCCTGATTTTAGGGTTAGAAATTAGCATGATATATCGTTATTTTATAAGGGGGAAGGAATACACCATATTTTATGGGCATGTTTCCTTGGGAACAGACTTTTGGAACAACCCAGAAAAGCTCTACAAGTACAAGATATATATATACACACACACACAAACAAGTAGAAAAAATGAACAATTTGTTGAGAGCAAAAAGGAAGTAAGAAGAAAGGTCTTGCTTGCTGATCATCACCAACTACTGCGCTATGTGCTCTTGGAAAAGTTGACTGCATGGTCCTTCCTCAAGATTCAGGTCTTCCAGTTGATACTAGCATAGAGGTACTCACTGAATCTCCACAGCTCAGGATTGTGTTTACTGTATCTATATGCATTTCACAGATTCGAAGTACACTCATTAGAGAACTGTGGCAGGTCCAGAGAATATAGGACTGCTTCAGCAAAGCAGTATAAAGTAATTTAAATTCTGATTTTTGTTCCAGAAAAATTCATTCATGTTATGATATTCTTTGTTGATTAAAGCCCTGTCTTGGTTCAGAAGGCTAAGAAGAGTTGTTCTGCAAATGTCTGTTTGGTGCTAGTGTATGAAGTCTTTATCTAAACAGAGAAGGGATCCATTAAGAAACAAGAAGAGGGGAGGCACCAAGTCCTGTCCTTCAACTCACTGATACTTTCCACTGTGAAAGATTTTGGGGAATATTTTCTTGGAGAAGTTCACACACATCTGAGGCTGTCAGTGATGCTGAGACTTGACAGGGTGTGGTGGGTTGACCTCGTCTGGACACCAGGTGCCCACCAAACTGCTCTATTAGTCCATTCCTCAGCAGGATGGGGGGGAAGAAAAAACATGTGGATCAAGAAAGAGGCATTTTGATAAAGCAAAAGCAAAGGCCACATGTGCAAGCAAAGTAAACCAAAAGATGTACATGGGTGTTAGAAGTGGGGACAGTGTCAGGGCCCACATTTCGTTTCTTGATCCTTTTATTTCTGTTTTTTCCTCTGAGTCATTCAAATGGCTTGAGATTGTTTAGTAGGAGGGGAAAAATATATATCATTTACGGGTTAATTCCACTGTCTCCACAAATACATTCCTTGTATCTAAGATTCAAGCATGCAAGGGCATAGAGAATATGCTGAACTTTGACTCACTGGTATCTTGCCTGAAGTTTTATTTGTGGGGGATCTTAGTTCACTCTGCTTTATGTAGCAACATTTTTGTGCCTGCCTGGTCTCAGCATAAAAGCTTCAGCTGGAGGTCAAACTTTCCTCCCAGCATGTGATGCTAAGGGCACTGCTGCCATGTCCTGGCTTCATGGAGAAGACCTGCCTGACTTGCCTGTACTTACTAGTATCCCACATATTTCCAGTTCCTCTGCTGCTATGACTTAAGTATTGAGAGAAAGCAGATTCAGAAATGTGTCTCTGAATTCTGTGGGAATTACTTGGTAGGCAATACAGCTGTCACAGTCTTACTTTAAATTATAAAACAGTGAGACTAAGACAGGAAGAGCAGATCAGGAAGAATACCTGTGAACAACTCCAGAAGAAAGAATGAAGAAAGAAAGAAGATGTAGGAGATGTATTCTACAACAATGAGAAATAAGAAAGAAAATACGTCTGCAGAGCAGATTGGTTGGAGAGAGACAACAACGTGGAAGAAAAAAGAAAACCATGAAATCCAATGAAATATACATGTGAAATAAACGTTAGCATAATTTTCTATATTTATATTTCACTGCTTGCTTCTTCAATAGGAAAACTGACATCTAAGAATTGCTTTTACTACTTCCTTTAAGATCACCCAAATTCTGAGTTCCACCAATACTTTTCTAATGTTGCCTTTTATCCTTGCATCCTTGTCCTTCTCCAGATTACCTTTGTGGGATCAAGACTAATCACTAGAATCAGAATAACAAGTTCTACTGTCCCTCAGACAGTATTGCTCTCTATGCAGTTAAAGATTCAAGGGTGTTTATTTATACTGGAAATAATTTTCCTATTAATTCCAAATTGTTGAATATTATCCTTCTCCACTTATTTATCACTTATCTGCACTTGGTAATGTGATGCTCTTCAGATAAAAAGATTCCTTTTTCCTCAGTAATTTTTTCTCCTTCTTTTTCACAGTAAACCCTCCTAGCTCAGGTTGACAGTATCTCTTAAGGTTGACCTTTTCCACTAGATGGCACATGGGGCCACGTGAGTGGCAGGCGATGAGCAGGCTGCTGGGCCATGATTTAAAATGCACATAATGCTTAAAAAATAAATATTCAATTTAAGATAAATATATTCCTTAATTACTGCTAACTGGAGTAGCTCCATTGGCTTCTCTGGTATATGCTGATATATAACTGCCAAAACTTACTGGGTACTGCATGTAAAATTGTTTTCTAATTGGTGCTATTTCCCATCTTGGAAGTGGAGAATGTCTGTGTTTAATTTGAAGGATGTCCCAGATATTATATCCTAATACCTCATTCTTCATAGGTCCTGAGAGGCCATTGGTAAGATTTCAGCACTGGAGAAAGTTGTACCTGGTCCCCATATCAAAATGCTAGTGAAGGAGTGTGCAGGCAGAGTGCATTGGATAAAAATATGCAGATTACTTCAGTAAAAAGGAATAAAAATGAAACACGTCTTTGATTCTTTGAAGAGCTAACTCTTTAAATTGGCCTGAATTGTAGTCCTTGCTTTTATTTCCTCCAATCTCTTCAGTGATAATTAGTGAAGCCTATACTTTATCTAAGAGTTTCAGAGCCAGAATTTGTATATCCTGCTTTACTGCCAGAGGACAGGTTGCCCAACTGCCTTTGACTGCCCATCTGCTGTTGGAATAGGCAAATATCCAAACCTATCTGTTAGATCTATTCAAAACAGTTTCGCTGACCTGGAGGGTGAGGACCTCACAGGTAAAGCTTCTGTGTGAGCCTCAAGCCTGTTATGTCTCTGGGAGCCACAGAAATCGCCCCTGTAAAGAACCCCTTGTTGATCTAATGGCTCGGATTACATTTGGCTTATACCAAATATAGAGACTTCTGTCTTTCATTTCTTGTCTCAGACCACAGTGGAATTGCTGATAGCTGGGAAGCCATCCAGCTCACCAAAAGAAGTCCATGACTACATTCCACAGGATCCATGACACTAATCCAGGTCCTCCTGACTGACATTTTCCCTGTGTGGAAAGTCTTTAAAGAGATTTGCACTTAAAAGCTTTTATGCAATTGGTGCAATCACATAACATTTGTAGCTGTAGGGTGATTTCCAGATCTTCTTTGTCCTGAAGTGAACTCCAAGCAGTGTCTAAAAATAGGTTTTCAATTTTGGTTTTTTATTACCACACTGACCATTGCACCATTTTATCAAGACTCTAGAATAACCACTATCAAAAACTGGCACAGACCGAGCCATCCTAGTGCTATCTTTCTTCATTGGCTGTTTGCCCAGGCTAAGGAAAACCTAGAGTAAGTAAATGTGACTTTTATCTAAGCTACATATCTGAGTTACAGAAGAGGTGACAATTCCCATGGCAAGGACTTTCCATGAGAAATGTTCAGTTATTTCTTCCCCAAAAGAAAAGAGCTGACAGAAGTGGTCAATAAGATATTTGATTTTAGTAACCACACAGAAACAAAGATGCATAGCACAGACCCTGCGTGTTCATTCCTGCATGAAAAGCAAGAATTGCTTTAGGTGAGTTGGATCTTGTAAGTCACCTCTTACAAGAACAAACTGTTGCCAATGCCCACCTTTGTGATATGAAGGCAGAGTTACTAGTTCTGCCCTAGGAATACAGGAACATGGTATGGTCATCTCCCGAGGAAAGTGCATGCAGATGCCCACCAGCACGCTCTACTATGCCACCAGTGCCTGTGGTGCCTCATCTGACCCTCAATTTTATGTTCCTAAACTTGGCCATGCCAATTATTGCTTAGCTTTTCTGCCTAAAGATTCCAGATGGGGATCCAGTACTGAATGGGGTGGGCCTGAAGAACATCAACATTGGCAGTGCTCTTCTTCATCATGAAGAAAAGGTCGACATGGAAGCTGCCTGAGCAGGGGTGAAAATATTTGCTAGGTAGCAGAGATGAAATGCCTTGTGCTGTAGTTTTCACCACCAGCCATTTTTGTGTTCGACAGCTGTGTGACATTGGTTTACCTGTTCTGAAAAACAATTTAAATTGTGAGATATTATGTAAGACAAAGCTGTGAAAGTTGTGAATAATAAGAAAAAACACTGATAGAAATTAAATTGTTGACATGCTAGCAATTAGTAAGTCAAGGAGTCAACAGAAAAATACCATAATGGTTTAGAGTGTGATCTGGGCTAGAAATCAGTGGAAATCCTGGAGAGCTCAGAAAGATAAGGAACAACCTATTCCAACTTCTCTTGCCTCACTGGTAACTGCCTGGTCAAGAAGCAGTCTGATTTTCTGGGTGTCTGCATTGGGATGGTGAGCCTGTTAATGCTTAGGCTGGTAGGATGTGAATCCCATCTATCTGCACTTCCTCTGGGTAGTACCCAGGAAAAAAATGCTAACTACTCATGAATTTATTTACCCTACATACTTAAGAGTTTCAAGCCAGCTAACCTTTCAGTCCATGCTGTTACTGGGTGTTATGGATGCAAAACCTCAACTCTCTCTGCTCAGGAGGTGCCTGTCTGAAAAGGCAGTCTAGAGGAGATGGTCTGAAAAGAGGGAACAGAAGTAATCAAACACAGAGGCTCTATGGATTTAACACACATCATAGGGGGAGAATGTCAAACCCACCTTCCATAGCTCTGGACACTAACCCCTGCGCCACTGGCTTAATCAGAGCTGGAGTATCCATATTCATTTGCTTAGACACATACCACTTTATCATTGCTAACACAGAAACTCAAATGCTAGGCTGATAGTATGGCTATATGTAGTGATCACCAACTCACTATGTTCCTGAATTTTCCCTGCAGGTCCAAGATGTCAAGGAGACAATAGCAAAACGTAACCCTAAAGGACCTGATAGGACATCCTTGAACTGCACGAACAACAGTGTTTTCTGTCCCTCCAGCAGGAGTAAAATAAGCCCCTAAAAATCAGTCCTTGCCACTGCTTCTAGACCCTGCAAATGAATTAGCTGCAGTTTATTATCATCTGCATAAATGACTGCCAAAAAAGCTAATGAAACTGGCATGAGCATCTGATTGCTGTCCAGCAGCAAAGTACATCAACAAAATAAACACACTTGGTCCTTACTCTAGGTATAATAGAACAGCTTCTTAAAAATGATCCTAGGAATCCGATAAAATTGTCTATTTCTGGAACTGGGACAGTTTTTCCTGTTACCTAGAGATCAAAAGGAACAAAAAACTTCATAGGCACAAAACAGAAATAACTTGGGAATATTAGCTTAGACATAAATAGCTGCAGCTTCTAACATTCATTCAGTAGTCATAATAATTATCAGTGAAGTAGTTAATAAAAAATAACACAAAAGAGCTGCATTAATTGGTCAAGCACTGCTTAGTCAGCATATCCTGAATCTTGCTCTGTAAACATGAATGAAATGTGAACCAGGGGGTTATTTTTATCCTTGACTGCTCAGTCATTGTTTCAGTGGAGTTCAACTAACTGCAGTGTCATGTCATAGGACTGAAGGGAGCTGGTTGGTACTTTAAGGATTTTCCTTCTCCTAAAAAATTGCTTTTACACTAAAATGGTTAGGTGGAAGCATATATGTTTGGGTAAACCTCTTCTGAAATAGAGGCAGTTTCCATCTAAAGCCTTGTTTCCTAGAAATTTGTTTTGAAGGTTGCTGAGAGAAAGCTAGCGAGCCTTTTGTCATAGGAGACGAAGGGTTGCAAAGGCTCCATAGACAGCAATGACGTTCCTCCATATCCAAGGAGCTTTGTTTGCCATCTCCACAACTGGATCCCAGAGCTTCTCAAGCCCTTAATGTGCTGCAAGAGCCCAAAGGCCCAGAAAGACACAGAAGTAGCTCAAATGCTCAGAAATTTGAGACAGCCCTTTTGTAACAGTTTTCTTTCTCTCCTTATTTCCAATGTATGTAAGAGCTGGGCAGCCAGTCACTGTATTTTCTTTAAGGGGAAGGGTGGGAAACCAATGTCACTAAAGACACGAGGTTTGTTACTACTTCTTTCTTCTTTTTCAGGTAGGACAGATACAGAGCAAAGCAAGAAAGCTTTCACAATTTCAATATTTCTTTCAAAACAGACATGAAAACTCTTTACCACCAGGATTTTAAAATTCTGACAGATTTTTTTTTAATATCTTTTGAAGCTGATGGAAAATTTACTATGAAATGCCATGCATTCCATTTTTAATGGGTAAAAATTTGATCTTACTAGTTTCATAACCCTGTTAAAACTGTAATAGCATTGTTCCACAGCTTAAAGTTCCTTGTTATACAATCAGTATATTATAAATATTGCAAGTGTGTTACAATTTGTACCAAAAGTCCTTTACAAAACCATGAAGACCAAAATATTCCTGGACTAAAGTTTTCATTTCTTAAGCTTTTTGTGCAGTGAGTATTTGCCTATAATTTTCTTAGTCTAAGGAGTTGTGATGGGTCTTGAGATGTTCCCCTGGAAATCCTATGCTCAGGTGCTTAGGGTGTGAATTCTCCCCTCAGTTTCCTGTCATAGATGGAGGTGCAAATTTATGTTGCTTGCTCCATAATCTCCTATTAGCAAGTGCAGCAATCAAAACCCACGGGAAATGTAAACAGCAGCAGGGCAAATGCAAAGCCATATTCTCCTATCTGGCTCTTCATAAATATGAAGTCACTTTTACTTGATTACTTGTTAGGTTTCCTGAATACTTTTTCATGTTGGTGACCTTGAGAGTTTGCAATGACTTTACTTGACACATTTCCTCCACATTTCGTTGATTTCCATTTCTCTCTCTCTCCATCTCCCCCTGTATATTTCTTTTCTTCAGTGAATTGGTCACGAATCATGAAGAGAGAACTACAATGGTGAATATTTATGCATTTTGCTAGAAATTTTGTCTCAAACTACACTGCAAATGAGCATGAATTTTATTTTTATTGATACCAGTGTAGCAGAGAGGACCAATTAAGCTCTGTCCCTGAGTTCCCAACTGAGTTTCTGGAAAGAGATTGAGAGCAGGAGCCTACTTTAACTGCTTTCCATGCCCCCTGAAGGAAACTGTTTCTCTCCACTGCAAAGGAGTTAAAGATTGACTTTGTGAATGCCTCTGTCTTACACTATCCGTTGCAGCTTCAGAGTGCTGGAACTAGTCCAGCCCAGTGGGCACCCCGTGGCCTCCTCCAAATATCACCCACTTTCAAGCAGAAGAGCAAAGAACGGAGCAACCCTTCCACCTGTTAAAACATATGGACAGTATAGCAGGGATTCCCAGCTGGCCAAATCTGACCCTTTCTAAGCTCCTTTGTACCGACAGACCGATCTGGTGGGCTCAGAGCATACCAGAAAATGACAGTCATTCTTTTATCCTTTCCTACATTTTCCATGACTCCTGGAATTTCAAAACCTAGTATCTAGGATTCCTAATAGCGTTTTTCAAGCTTATTTTAAAGAAAATTAAAGCTTCTGATAGTAAGTGATGTTATGATAAATTGGTTTTGTGATGTTCTAAATTGTTCACATTTTTAAATGTGAAAAATTTAAAAAATGTATTTCCTTATATTTTAAAACATACTGCTACATCATAGAAGAAAGTTCAGTGGCCCTGATGAGCAGCTCATCACATGGGTTTCAAAACCTACCTTGAAAATAGTACAGAAACATTTCAAGATCTGTTTTCAGGGCTTTCAGCAAGCAATTGTTTATGGTATTACAGAACTTGCAACACAGTAGCAGAGGTTGCCAGGTAAACAGTTGGATGGCTGCATCCAAAGGAGCAGTAGCAGCTCTATGGCAATAACAGTATGGGTGGTAACAGTAAATCTGTTATAATTCCACATCGTGGATGTTTTATGGCTTATCTGCAATAGCCCTGTCAGTAAGCCTATGTACCCAGGAGCACAGAGTCTTGGGATGTGCAGACAGTGCAGTTTTTCTCACATGGTCAGTAACAAAGTGCCTTGAGATAGAACTTCCACCTAAGAGAAGTGCCACTGCCAGAACCCTCAATGTAGTAACTCTGAGATGTTGCAATTTGTATTCTCATCTCCAGCAAGAAGACCATAACTGTCTCTACTCCCAAAATCATTTATTTAATTACTTGCAAATTCCAAGTGGAGAATTAAACTTACAAATAACTGCACAACCCTCTCTGTATTTATTAATAGTATCCTATCTGTGTTTATTTTTTAGTATTATGTTTGTACATATAATAAGATGGAATTTATACCTCAGGACTAAGGAAAGGGACCCACAAAGGGGAAGCAACTGGTGAGTCACCATTCTGAGTCTCACCTTCTATGAGGTGAAGTGATCCTGCAGAACAATCAGGGCAGCTCTCAGATCTGGGACAAAATTCTTGACAGACACAATTTTAGATTTTTAGCAGGGCACATCACCCTGTGTATCTACTGTGCCACTGGTGGAGGATGGGTCCTAACCTCTAATTTCAATCTATATCTGCCAGAAGTCTAATACTTCAGACTTCTTGCTCAGCTTTGTCAAAGATATCCTGTCACTTCCTTTGTCGTATAAATCTAACTGAGGTCTCCAGTGTTTACATACTGCTAAGCAAGCAAAGAAATCTGAACATACATCTTCAAACAATCTGATAATATGAAATCTGATGGATTATGGAAAATAGTACTTGTGAAACACACGGGAAGATAAGGAAGATTTCTCTGGAATAAAGAAAGACAAGAACAGTGAGTAATATCTTTGTCAATAGCTACCGGGCACATAACAAATTAAGTGAGTCTGCTTGCAGTATAAGATCAGCCCTGAGAATTTAAATGAGTTTTGCTCACAAAATGTGAACTCGCCTTGAAAATGTTTTCAGCTTTCAAATTCACAGATCAAAAATTTGCACTGCACAGAGTGCTTGCCCACCCTGGAGTTAAAGGCATCTGGGTCTCTACGTGTTAGTTGCTTCCAAGGTCTGGGATACAGTTACAACTACTTCAGAAAAATAGGAAGGGCAGAGCGTTTATGAACCTCCCTCGTGTATCTTTTCAAATGTACATACTGCATACCCAGTTGTCATCCAGTCAACCCTTTCTTGAAGTGAAGAGCTGACGGGATCAGCGAGCAAGTTCAAGGGGAACTCAAGGGGAGAGAGAAACAAAAGCTGAGCAGAGCATGATGTCAAACACTGTGAAAGTTCTGCCTCCTGCTCCATACCAACGGGGTGGTGGTGGTGACCGAGGTACTGGCTCTGCGCTGCCTCAGCAGGGGTCCCGCTGCCCTCCCACTACACCCCTGCTCTCCCCACACACACCATGGGCTGAAGCCCAGCTGTGGTCTCCCACCAGCTGGAGCCAAAGCTCAGTGGGTAGCACAGCAGGCCAATTTAATTCATTAAAACTGCAGAAAACAAATCTGGCAAGAAAAAAAAAAAAGAAAGAAAGAGAAAGAAGCATTTTTTGGCAGGTTAACAGAGTGACCCAGCTTACCGTGTGACCAGATGAGTATCAGAATGACGCAAAGGAGGAAAAGATCAAGCAGCTGGGAGCAGAGGCAGGGTGAGGAAGGAATAGAGTAGGCGGGAGGGGGACTGACACCTCCTGCTTTCACTGGAAGCAAGCCTTTAGTTTAGTTTAGATGTAACATGAAACCATACCCTGGGTATATATACTCTGACCAAGTGTCACTGCTACGTGAAGACAGTGCTCAAGGCACCTCTTGAGGTGAATGAAAAACATACAAAGCATAAAACCAGTTTTTTAGGCCCTCTGCTAATTCAAACAGGCAACACCACCCCAAATTCTGTTTAGAGGTGATTTATAGACATGTTTTTAAACTCATAGCCAGCAAAGTAAGAACTGAACAGGACTCGCAGAAAGGAAGGTACAGAAGAAGACCAGCGTCATTCTCTGCACACCTAGACAGGAGACAAGGCCCTGAGTCTGAGAAACCCCATTCTAGAAAAAAAATGTTATTTGGGGAAAATATTTTTGCTGATAAATATACTGTGGAAAACCCTTGTTGTATATCCTATTGGAGTTCAACAGAAATTGCCAAAATCTGAATGCACACTGTGCCTAAGGATAACGATGTCAAATCATGATGCTCCTTTCTGTTACTCCTTTTCAAATCAGGAGACAAAGTAAAGGCTGGAGCCCGCAAACAATGAAGTGAATGTGAAGTCTGTCCTTGCCAGGTTTATAGGACCAGCCTCAAAGTCTCACAGGATGGGAAACGGTCACGTCCCGATGATGCCACAGGTGAGAAATATGAAGTGTAAATTTGGTAGCATAGGGTGGATTTGACACAAACCACAGGATCCCTGCAGTGGGTGATGCTAAATATATTTCCTCGTTTTCTTTCAGAAGAGAAAGAAAGAATGCATAGGGATGAGGGAAGGGCCAGGCTGCATGACTGTAGTATGCTTGTTTAAAAAATGAAGGCTTTTAAACGCTTTAATATAGCTATGAGACCAAGAAAAGTTAACAGTTACACCAGTAAGTTCTTCTTGCACAACATATTTATTAAAACCTGCCAACATACCAAATGTTTCTGAATACAAAACCAATATGGCACTTGTTTTCAGGCTCATACCTAACCTGACAAACCTTTACATACACTGATTGAAAACCCGGATACCTGTACTAATAACTAACCCCCCTCTGGTTTGTCCATTTCTTTATATGATGCACAGGTGTTGTGGAGGGAGGGGTAAGTAGATCCTCAAAAGGGCCATAGCACCAAGTGTTGCAAAGTCCAGCCTCTATGCACTCTGCTCTGTAGGAATCTATTAGGCTCCAGGTTTGTATGGCACGTGGGAGAGGTAAGCCGGTATAAATGGAATAAGCCACTGCCAGCAAGCAGGGTAGGAGCTGTGTAAACTGCCCAGCAGCAAATGACAATTGATTCTAATCAATATTCATTGACCCATAGGAAATGACAGTAACTTGGTAATGCAGTGTCTGGGAACTCAGCAGAAGTATGTGTGCTAATTAACATCTATTTTAGATGGACATTTGTGACACAGATAGATGCTGACGGTCTGCTCCAGGATACCAAGCACAGCCTGGGAGCCCTGAAAAGCAGGTGAGTAGCCTGCAGTCTGTCCCAGGTGGGATGAAGGAGGGGCTCAACACTGACTGACACAGACCCTCAACAAATTATTTTATATCTCTTATTATTTACTTTGGAAACATTGGGTCATCTATTTTTTTTTTATTTGTGTTAGTCTGGTTTTCTATATGAAGATTAATCACAACTTTTCAGTGTAACCTGGAGGAACTCAAAGGCAGCATTTTCCAAACTCATCTGTCATGACTCCATGTTAACAATGACACAGGACCATCCCAGCTATTTCCCTGTCTGCTTTACCACTTTGGTGCTAATACCCACCTTCTATATCTTACCTAACAACTTCTGTGTGACACGGTGCTTAATGTATGACCCTTTCTCTGATGAGATCCACCACGTTTCCTTTGTTTATAAAATCTATTATCTGATACCAAGCTTTTCTACTGTGACAATCCTGGAAAAAACATATTAAAATTTCTGTTAACTTACATCTTTAATTATTAGCACCAGTCTGTTTATTCTAGTAGTCTTGCCTAACCTTCAGATCAGGCTATAATTTCTTCAGGTATTCAATAGAATTTATTTTTTTTCTGAAATATTGTATGTGCAGCTCTCTAACCAGGCAGTAACCATGTAGGTTCATTTAGAAGATTTGCTGTTTCTCAACACAAGAAGGACATGGACCTGTTGGAGCACATCCAGAGAAGGGCCACAAAAATGACCAAAGGGCTGGAGCACCTCTCCTATGTAGACAGGCTGAGAGAGCTGGGCTTGTTCAGCTTGGAGAAGAGAAGGCTCTGGGGGGCAGAAATCTTATAGCGTCCTTCCAGTACCTGAAAGGTGCCAATGAGAAAGCTGTGAAAGAAATGTTCATGAGGGCATGTAGCAGTAGGACAAGGGGTAATGGTTTTAAACTCGAAAAGGGGAGATTTTGGTTGGATATTAGGAAAAAGTTCTTCAATATGGGGGAGGCAGATCACTGGAACAGGTTGCCCAGACATGTAGTAGAGGCCCCATCTCTGGAGATATTCAAGGTCAGGCTCAATGGGGCTCTGAGCAACCTGATCTAGCAAAGGTGTCCCTGCTTATTGCAGGGGGGATTAGACTAGATGACCTTTAAAGGTCCTGTCCAACCTTACACATTCTATGATTCTATGATTTATCAGTTCTGCAGAACTGTAAGATAGAAATTACAGGTTCTCTTCATCAAAAGAGTGTTAACTATTTGAGTAAATGCTTTCATCATGTTTTGGGTGATCTGTTCTCCAAATCCTCACCTTTATTTCCAGTCTTGTCTTTACCCCACTTACCACACTATTGCTTCTATTAAAATGTGCTGGCTGGCATTGAATCCCTATTAGGATTTTTAATCCATTCAGTACCTGGGAATTCCAGAGGGCCACATAGTGACATGGAGCTTCTCATAGGGATTCTGGTGGTATTATCCTGTAACAATATTCAAAATATCTCTACCCATATTCAAACTCAGCTGTGGATAGTTACCACAGAACCTGATTCACATTGCTATGGAGGAGAGGGGTTTTTATAATTTTTAACTTTTCTTCATTTTCTCCTAGGAATATTTAGACTCAATAAATTTCTATATTATACTTCATCTCTCTTTCTTTCTTTACAAACTTTTATGCAATTACTTTAACCAAAAGTCCCGAAATACATTATATTAGCAAATAAAAACTTAACTATCACAGGTACAAACTATCACTACACACAGTATTTACTACAACTTAACTGAAATAGTTCCGTAAATAGTGTGCTAGTTCTTCTCTGGTGTCTCCAAGAGTTTTTCACTGAAAGCCAGAAAGATGGGTACTCCTCTTAAAATCAGGGTACTCCTCTTAACATCAGGCTTCAGATCTCCTGGTTTCTCCACTGCTGAATCATTGTTCCGTTAACACCCAGCCTTGAGCCAAATTCTGGTCAGTGCCATCATAAACTCATTTTGATTCACAAATTAGCTGGTAAATGAGTTCTTTCAGGGAATACTTGTGCAGGGCCTTCCCTTTGTCTCTGAACTGCAAAAATGACTATGCCATCACATTATCCCACAATGAGAACAGACTTGGAGAAGCCTGGTTGGGGCTGTTCAGCTTTGGAATGTATGCACTGTTTCTGGGGAGAAAATCAGCAACAAATCCAGATTGGTCATTCTCAACCATTCATCCAGCATTAAAACCATGCTCCTAGCCATGCCTAAATGTCAGAGGCAGGAACTAATGAACGCATGAATAAATTGCAAAACCACACACTTTTATTTCATGCTCTCCTACATCACCATTTTGAATTAGAACCAGACTTTAAACCATTAACCTCTTTCATTTTGTAAAGATAGTTCTCTAACACACAGAAAACATTAAGGAGATATTTCTTAAATTTTTAAAACTGGTTTCCAAGATAATATGAAAGTTATTACTTGAAGCTTAATATTATCATATGCACCTGTAAAGGTTGGTCAATTACAAGTTACCCATAAACCCTTTTTTGTTATTTTAACATCATAAATAGTAATCTGGCATTAAATATTTGTGATCTGGGCCAGTAACCTTTTTCAGTCTCACAGGACTTTTTTTAATTAAACTATATCTTTGTCCCATGTCTATAATCCTCTCTTTGACATTTTATATACAAGACACCTTGCTGCAAAAAGGTCAAGCAGTACAGTTATAAATGGAAAAGAGATTAAAAGTATTCTCAAGCCACAGTGATCTAAAAGAGAGTTAAATATGGAGTGTTCTTCACAGGCTTCCTTAGATGAGTTAAGAGGAAACCCTGTTGGCAGATTTTTATTATAAAGGCAGAAAAGCAAATGAAAATTATTTGACAAAAAAATGAATAATGCACAATTTTAATTTGCATATTGGAATAATTATCTCTAAAAGAACCCTATAGGGTTTCGTCTCCATAAAACTTTTATGTAGACCATTGCCAAATGAGGCTTATGTGTTTATATAATTTTTCCTTCTAACATAGTTTCATTATAAAAATAAAACCCCAAAACAACTACAGTAACATCTTGCTACAGTTAATTACATCTTTTTTTTCTTCTTCTTCTTCTTTTTTTTTTTTCCCCAGGAAAAGAAACATGATGGAAACAAAGCACTCCTTCCTGAAAAGTCTGTGAGAAAATCAAGAATGGGAAATGGCAAGTGATATTGCAGGAGCTGGTGTAAGTCAGAGAAGGGTAGTTATAAAGCAATGTGTAAGTAAACATATCCACAGTACAAGTGAGCAGCGGCTTTATTTTCATCAGAACATTAAGCAGAAATTGAAGGAACATTTTTCCCTAATATTCTCCAGCTGGCGTATTATGACCTCAACTTGCTCACTCTATGCCACACTGGAATAGTTTTAATGGTGTACATGGGTACAACTAAACAATACATTACTTG
Source organism: Porphyrio hochstetteri (assembly GCA_020800305.1). Lineage (NCBI taxonomy): Eukaryota > Metazoa > Chordata > Aves > Gruiformes > Rallidae > Porphyrio > Porphyrio hochstetteri. Next base: position 40,672,058 of record CM036905.1, read on the forward strand.
TAATGTCTTAAGTAACCTAGCAAAGCATGGTACCCAATTGCTGAAATGCTGTAGTGTATCTTTCAGAGTCTCCTTTGTTAGCCCCAAGAGGCCAAACCCTGATCTGGAAACTCTTTACTGCTAATTTCTTTCTATCAATTTTATGTAGTCCAGTGAAAGCAGTGTATTTCTTCTAATTCTATGTCATCAGAGTGCCTGTTGTTTAGATGCAAATGCTGGAGACAGCACGGTTTGCAATGACCCCTAGTTCTCCATTTCGCTTTCGCATGATCTGGTAGTATGTGTGTTTTCAAATGGCCCATTGACTGACTTAGATACAAAAGAGAGGTTTTGCACCATCTGCTTAAGACTAAGACATCAAACTGAGGGGTGGTAGTTTAGGAGCTGGGTTCCCTGCGGTGTCTTCACAGACACCTATTCAATGTACCTGAATAAACCGAGTTAGTGGAGATACCCCAAATATCCTAGTGCAGCCACAGTATTTGTGGGGGCAGCAAAACCAGACTCAGTATCCTTCTATTACAGACCTAAATTTATATCACAGTGCTGCTATTCAAAATCTTTAACATAATACAAGCTTCACTCCTGTTGTTTCTTTCTTTCTTCCCTCCTTCCTGCCACTTTAATCTTTGTCCTAAATAAAAGGTTACTGACTGTTTCCAATTTCTTTGAGATTGCATAAACCAAGCAAACTGTTGGTATCCAACAAACCCAGCTCCTGCCCAATGAAACTAGACACGCTGTTTGTGTAACGTCATATCTGACAGGGCTGGATTAGCAGCTCTGAGCCTGTTGGCTCAGTCTTATTAGATCTGTGTGCTAATGAAATAAACATTCGAAAGAGAATCCACAGCAATTTATAGGGTAAAAACCTGCCAGTAGCGCAAGGGCAAAATATAACTCAGCTACACTCTAGCGTAAAGAAGAAGAGTAATAGGTCTGGGACCCTCCCTCTCTCCCCCCAACTTCGTTACATGTGTGAATACATATCTGCTTACTTGTCTACAGAGTTTTCTGTTGTTTTCTCAGCTGTTCAGAATAAAAGCAAGCTTGCAATGGTCACACTCCACATACCTCCAAGGCAGCTCTTACTAGACAAGGGAGCTCCATTACAAAGGGTGCAGTGCAGAGCTAGGGCTTTGGGCTTGGCATGCTGTGAGACTCCCCATCTCATCTCGGTATCACTTACATGTTCTGGTGCTCCTATGGGCTCAGGATTTCCAGCAGCTCTCATAAAGCACCATACATTAGAAATCTGTAAGAGGAAAACAAATGCTATTCATTATTTTTGTATTACTCAAAGCCTGTTTCTGCTGGAAGAAGACAGCTCTTAACTGTATTTTAAGCATATTGTCAAAATTGCAATGGGCCAGAATTGTTTTAAAGCCAACGGATCCATCCACCTGAGAACAGGGTTATATAGAACATTTTAGTCAACCTAAAAGCAAGCTGCCACAAAAAGTGTCTCATTTTTACTGTTCTTTCAGCCCTCTCTCCTTGTGCTAGCTTTGGCAATTACCCACCTCCAGAGTGAACTGGTTCAGCTTACTAAACTGATGAAAAATGTTTGGTTACTTAGTTATCATTATTCATCTCTTTGCAAATGTTAGTTTTCTGCTGATTTAGCTCCCTAAATCTGGTTTCCATGGGATCAGATAAGTCCTGGCAACAGTGTCAGCAAGCAGCAGAAGCATATGGCTCGGACCAGGAAGGAAGGGGACATGGACTGCTACTGTTGTGGCTCAGTAGTAACACAAAACTTTCCCCTCTGGCTCTCTACTCCTCTGATTCTCACAGGATATATGGTTTGCCTTGGCGCTTCTAGGTTGCATTCTTTCTTGATGACCTTGCAGATGCTATAGTTAAAGAACAAAGAACATAATCATGGTTTGATGTCTTTCTGGTTGTCTGGGGGTTCGTGGGATCAGTGAGCCTGAAATTTGCCCCAAGCAACTATGGCATTGTGCTTCTGCTTCAATTTCTGTAGCTGTGCGGAATAGGTCTGGGTTTCTTTCTGAATGTATCTTTGGCAATACTGTGAGTAGCAACTCTATAAGAAGTGAGGGAACTTCAAACATCAAAATAATGTAAGGTCTCAGTTGCTAGTTTCTGTGAAAAGGCTGAAATGATTTTTTAGGAAAACTGCATTATTTCAGTATTCACTGAATACTGAATAGCGGTCACTATGCAATTGACTAGACAAAGTTTGGTGTTGGCATTTCCAATGCATAAAGTCCCCACCTGGCCTCCAGCTTTCACTTCTAAAGGTTTTAGGACTGAGTCCTAATTGCCAGCCCCATATGGATATCTCGGATAACCCCAACAGTATCTTGAACCATACTGTCTTTTGGCAACAAGTTGGAGCACAGGAAGTTCCGCACCAACATGCGGAAGAACTTTTACACAGTGAGGGTGACAGAGCCCTGGGACAGGCTGCCCAGGGAGGTGGTGGAGTCTCCTTCTCTGGAGATATTCAAGACCCATCTGGACGCCTATCTGTGCAATATGAGCTAGGGAGCTGCTTTGGCAGGGGGGTTGGACCTGATGATCTCTTGAGGTCCCTTCCAACCCCTATGATTCTATGATTCTATGATTCTAACTGATTTGTATTCCATGTTGTTTTTACTAGGATTTGGGTACTTAGGTCATGTGTCAACAGCTAAATGTAGATATCTACATCCAGGTGTCTTAATCTCAAACTGAATCCTATCTTATTTCTTAAACATAGATGTCTCATGCCATTTCAGAGGTTCCAAAGTATCTTAGATATCTATGTGGGGGTGCCAGATATAATGCAGAACATATGAAAGACACCTGTGCCCTCTTGCGACGTCAGTTGGAGTCCAAGGAACTTTGAGATAGCCCTACATCTTATGTTTAGACAAGTGAAATTAGTCATGAGCAGTCCAGAGACACAAGTAGACTCTCTGAAAGGAATTAGCCCTAAAAATAACAGCCTAAACATTTTTCACAATGGTGGGTGGGTTTGTTTTCAGTTTGTTTTATTTGTTTGTTTGTGGGGGGATTTTTTTTTTGGGGGGGGAGGAGGGAAGAAAGGGGTTTGGTTTTTTTTGTTTTTTAATCTAGTCCTCTTTGCTTCAATTAAATACTTTGGGCATTTCTTTCTCCTAGCTCCATGCCAAGAAATGGGTGAATGCCCACACTTTTCCCATCTGCTTCAAATTTCTGCAGCCCTGGCCTGCAGGTCTTCATTTTCCCTGGGAGATGTATGCTGCTGATGGCATATGTATCTCTTGATGGGCTGTGGCCAGGGAGCTGGCAGGAAAACATCCTCCCACCTCAAGCTTTGACAAATCTGTCCGCAGCCTTCCTTGCTTCTGGACCTTCAGAAGAAATGCTGTTTTCACATGGCTTTAACAGAAGACATGGAGAAGATGGGAGGGAAAATGAGAGACATAGGCCAACTGGTATATTTATAGAGGCTTCAATGATACACACTGCACACCCCTCTGAGGTTGTCCACCTTCACAGCTGAGAATCAGCAATTTAGAACTAGAAATATAGAAACACTGCAGGAAGCACAATAGGGAAACAAAGATTATATTAGTTTCTTAATCACTGCTGTCTCTTATTTGAAATTAAGGAATGTATGAAAGCGCATATATGTTTTTCCCTCCATGGAATTCAAACTATATTGCGTATGTGATAAAAATGACTTTCCCATAATAATTTACTTTCCTATTCACATCAATATTCATACCCTAGTGTATGGCTTTAAACAGATTTTTCCATTGCATCTGTCCACAGAGCAAACAAATCTTTATGCATGTTCTTCAATTAACTTTACTTGGAGCAGACTCCATTAACATGTAAATGAAAAAGTCACTCTGGCCTGGTCTACAATGCCCTAGAAAGTTTCACTGGCATATTTGGTTACAATTATGAAGAGATCATACCTTTAACAAACACAACTCAACTGCCAAAAGCCCTAATATGGTGTGGTCAAATTAAGAACTAAATTAATTTACTATTCTCTCCCCTCTTGGAAAGTAGCAGCATCTCATTAGTTATATAACTATGACAAAACTTTAAAGCATAGTTATCTACACTTTGCTAGCTCAGCAACAAAAAGAATAGTCCATAAATGCAACGAAGCCACAATTCTTCTTTTTAAAGCAAAAGCTATAAAGGTTTACTTTAAACTGGCATTGAGGTGGTTATGATGTCAAAAGCTATATTGTTCTACCCCCACTGTTGTCAATAATCAGTGGGAGCCATAGTTACTGTTTTGCTAAATACTATTCCAGATCTTAACTGTGATTACAGTAAGCAAGCAAGCACCTGCCAAAACTTATTTATAGTTCTGCTAATGAAAAAAATCACGCAAAGTGCTGGATTTAGCTGCAAACCAATTTTTTACATCAATCTGCTTCTTTCACAGGTGATCATAGGTTATGAGACTGCTTCGGATGAAAAATTATTTGTGAAATATTTTCCATCTAGTCATTCATTGTGTATAGCTTTGCATATTATCCCTAATGATTTAATGTGCCACAGAAATAGCCTATCTCCATTATTCATCATGATTTTCACAATCCTTTCTTTCTGCAACAGTCTCCAACAATTTAATACCACTGGCAAAATAAATATCCTCCCAAAATAGCTATTTCTTTCACGAGAGAAACGCTGGAGTCAAAGAGCCTTTAGCTAACTGCAGTGGCAAGGTAAAAACATAAGAATTTCTTGCATGTTTGTTTGGAAGACGTTCACTGGCATTTTTGCCATCTTTTTTTCGGACAATCCTGTTTCAACATACCAAAAGGTAGCCTATGCTCTCCTTCAGTGGTTTTGTTCCTGAAGGTTTTCAACAGCAGAGCCCATAGCTCTGCATCCACTGTGCTGCCCTCCTGTGCAGCACATCCCACTCAAGTGCTGAGGAGGCTCTCCCAGGGATTGTTGCACATATTTGTGGTAGAGTTCAGTTGTTTTTTTTTTTTTTTTAAATGATGGTAAAGCAGCCCTCCTGGTCTCTAAAAAATGAGAATGTGCCTGGAAAAATTGTCCATCCCTTCTGCAGAGCATTTGTGAATTGACAGGATGTTAAATCTTGAGTCTCTCAGACAGGCTAACCAACCATATCCCATCCACCAAACGGTTTTTGATATGTGACAGAATTTTTTGGTCTCAGTCTGCTGGCATTTGTATTTGGCAACAGTCTTTAGCAACAGACATTGTCAGAAGCTTTTTTGAAGTCGAGGTACTTGTATTCCTACCTAAACCTCTGTGGCTCCTTTCCCAGATTTCTGTAAGGTTGGAGAAATAAAAATTACACCCAGAGCAGTTATGAAATTTAGAAACATATCATATATTTACAGCAACAATAGCTAGGTAGATTTTAAAAAGTCTTTTAATGACTGGTTATGGAAATGGTTTGGGACAATTTCAGTGGTACTAAAGCACTGTTCCCTTTTCTGTAATTCCCAAGGTCATCCTTTGTTCTTTCTTTCTTTAGATAAAAATCAGTCCTTAGGAATGGCTCCTGCTATTATATATTACATATTTTAGTTAGTAGTTTGGCTACTTTTTGTTTTTCCCATTTAAAACTCTCAAATGAATACTATCCAGCCCCAGGGATTTTCTACCATTAACTTTATCTAGTTGCTCTAATGCCTCATCTTCAGAGGCCGCTCTCTCTGACAATGCCCCATCTGTAAAAATTAACCTTGAGTTAGAAATGTCTGCCTCATCCTCATTAGTGAAGACTGATTACAAAGAATTCATGTAATTTCTCCACAATCTCTTCATCCTTTTTAATTACAATTTTAGTGGTCCAGTTGACCTAGACACTTATTTAGTGCGTTCTCCTGATAGAGTTAAAGAATTTCTTACCATCAAGTTTTAATGCATTTTGACTATTAGGCTTTTTAGAAAACTTTCAATTGAAAATTATCATCAGATCTATAAGAAAATTATTTTTTCCTAATGAGAAGTCTAACTGCTTGTTACAAGATTGAAAACTGGTTTTCATTTTGCACAACGCAAACTTTCTGCAGAGAAATGTTAAGCAGGCAACCCAGCGGATGGTAAGGGATGTTGCCCACTGTGATGTCTGTTATTTAGGTCACTGTTAGCAAAAATATTGGGTAGTGCCATCACTATCACGACTTGGAGGAAAGGGGTTACTTCTGTCCACACATTCCAGCAAGGTGCATCAACATTTAGGTAGCACATGCTGGAGCCAGGTAGCACCTGCAGGGTTTTCTGCCAAAGCTGGTTTTGTCTAAGTGCAAGAGGCATGCCTCCATTTGGTTAACCTCCCTGTCTTCCCTTTCTTGATTAAATTTTGGGCACAACTTAAGAAACAACCCATTTATCTTGAGTTTGATTGAAGATAAAAACTTTTACTGCTTTTGGTCATTGTCCCAGATAACTTTTAAATCCTTTATAGAAAGAGATGGTCTGAGTGGTACCTGTAGAGAGCCAGTCACATTTTCATCTCTGATAGGACTTTTGAGAGAAATTCTGTATTGTTAATAGAAGTTGCATAAAAGGAGCAAAAACCATCTTGCATCTACACCTAACTATCACAAGGAACCCCGAATAAAGGCATCTATTTTTTGCATGAAATTGTATCTTACCCAGCATTTCTGAGAAATTCACTTTCCCAAACCATTCTTACCTTGTGACAATTGCCCACCATTGAATAAAGTTTCATAATAGTTTATAATCCCTCTTAACTGAGTGATATAATTACATAGTTTCAGGTATTCCAATACTTTCCATTTTAGAAAGTTGAATGCTGAAACATTTATCTTTACTCATATTTCCAGAAGTAACTGCTTGTCATGTCTCTAAAGACAGACAAAAAATACACATAGAAAAAATGTAGGTATTAATACTTACCTTAGCCATTCAAGAAAATTTCATCCCTACATTTCTTCAAGGGCTTTTGTTATTTAAAAGTAGTTGCTCATAGCTACATTATATTTTTTTTTTCTTTGAATTTGTAATACAGTTGTCATCCATGTGTTTTTAATATTAAAATTTACTTTTCCCAGGAATCCAGATTTTTACATTTCTGATTTATTCTAAAAAATTAAATGTCCAGAAACTAAACTGAGTTTTCCTATTCAGAAATCTGCTTTTCAGAAGAAAACTTGGTTTTGAAGAAAATACAGCACATCTATTGCAGAGAAAACTTTAGCATTTTCTGACTTTGATCTGTCTCAACTATTAGTCTTTCATATTATTTATTTATTCTCTGTATATCTGTCTTTTAACTCATTAATCACACTGTAGCTCTGTTCCTTAATATTTAGTAAAGTGTTGTTTGTAACAGAACTCACTGGGGAAAAAAAAGAGCTCAATTTCTAACACAAAATTAAATTTTTAAATTCCTCATTCTGCAATAGAATGAAAACCAGTTTGGAATTATTTTTTGTGTGCAGAAAACAGCATAATGCAGGACCCGGAGTAGTCTCAAATAATTTTGAGAGTGGTTCATATTTGACATTTGAATTTGATCCTTCTGACACCCAAGGAAGTACCATGGAAATCACACTACTGGATCGGCCTGTTGCTCTCTTTCTCTGGACTTCAGGTACTTGTCTGCTTTATATTTAGCCATCTAAATATTCATTGGGGTTTTGCCCAGGAGAGGGTGTTTCTGTGTTGTCTGTGCCCTAACTCAGTTGGGTATGGAAACCAAGGAGGAGTCCTCTTGCTCTTTCCTTTCCCCAGACTAGAAATTTCATCCTTAACATAAAAACATGTTTCTGGGAATATGATGCACACATACTAACAAAGCAGTGTCTTTAGCTGGAGAAAAAGAATAATAAATCATGTCTGGTTCAGGTAGCCCTTAGGTTTTCTTTGACACTGTCCTTTTCATTGCTCGTTGCTGGATTTGCAGGCTAGTAAAATGTCACTCAACCATAAGCAAATGGACTCAGCTGAGGCAGCACAGTTACTGATGCCATCGAGCTGCATTTAGCAGGGCTGTATTGACAATAGCCAAACCAGCTGATTGAGAGATGGCAGGAGCACTGTTGGTTATGATACCACATTTTGCCCTGCAGCTCTTGATGTGGGGATTTTTCTTTATACAACACATATAACTTCCTTATGATGAAGTTTTAGCTGTGTTTCAAGGTTGGGGGCAGCTTTGAGAATAAAGTTTTGACATAATTAGGTTCCATTCTTTTAATCTAATTCAGGCAATTTGGTCTCTATTGTGCCACAACAGAAGACATCGCTGTGTTTGGGATTCAAGTATTTGTGCACTCCTATGTGTGAGGGGGATCTACCTGTTAAAAAGTCACAGTTAATGAAATTCTTTATTTAAAAATTGGAGTCTTTTTGGTAGCTGCTGAGATGCCTAGGAACAAGAGGCTAGACTGAAGCCACAGAGATCTACAAAGGGACTTGACCTGAGCGAATACCTGGGTGACTGCTGACAGATTCTGTTGATGATAAACAGCACAGTAGCCCACTACAAGACCTATTCTTAATATTCAAAACAGTCTTCTATAATGTGGGAAAATGGCTTATGCTTCCCCTAAGGATGAGGAGAGTATTGAATCTGGGTCTTCTGCAGCCTCAACCAGGCTGTTGCTTAAAGCAAAAATCAGTAATTTTAAAGAGAAGAGTCTGGCTCAGCTGCTGGAAGGAAAGCATTTGGAACCCACGCTTCAGCAGGGGGTTAAAGACTGCAGCAGCTGAGCTGTCTTTCCATGTCCCCGGGTGCAAGGACAGACACTGAGCATTTGAACTATCCTCAGAGACACCTAAGGCCTTCATGGGGCTAGAGCTTTTCTTGGTTGGCTTCTGACCAAGAAGATGAAAATGTGAATTGATACCTTAGCCATCCTTTTAGACCATCAGTCCCAAATCTGTTACTAGTTGGGGTCCAATTCCGCCACCCCCTTTTTGAGCAGCACCTTAATGCACACATAGAACTGCTGAATTCGATGTGACTAATTGTGCGGCAAAGTACTAATCAGGTTGAATAATGGCAGCAGAATAGGGCCCTCGGTAATAAGAATTAATCATACCAGATCTTTGAAACTGATTTTTCCATTGTACAGCTGAGCTGACAAAACAGATGAAAGCAAAAGAGACAATACTCAGGAGCATAGTTACTGATAAATAATTACAACAAGGACATTATAATTATTTAATTAAAATTTGTGCATGGGGAGAGATTATGAGTCTTTCAGCTTGCTGCCTCATTTAGATGATACTAGTCATTAACCAATTTTGCTGTAGTCAGCTACTAAATGTCCACACAGCCTGCCTTATTTTTTAAACCTCTTCAATCAGCAAAACTGGCTGCATGCTCTGTGTAATGCTACTGGAGAACAAAGTGCCGCACTTAGTAATATAATTAAAGGCAGTCTCGAGTTTTTAAAGGAAACTTGTACTTTAATTAATCAAGACCATCAAATAAACAGGAACAGTAGAATGTTTATCTCTGCTTCTGATGCTATTAATTACTGAACCACACAGAGATCACTGTAGAGCTGACAATGCCCCTGTACATTTTTCCTACTGAAGTTATTTTGTTCCTTCCCTTAATATCACTTTCTACTGGCTTTTTTCTGGGCATATAAACATCACAGCCATATAACATGTCAAAACAGTGGTATCTACACCACAACGAAAAAAACCCACCATGTTTTCAAGAGCACCTTCCCCAGCAATTTCTTCCCATCTACAAATTTTCTAGTTCAAAGCTGTCTTTAGGAACTTTTTCCCAGCATGTCTTTCTGCAGCTTGCCATTTGAATTTGCACCCTTAAAGCAGGCATTTTGCAACCAGCTGTATCTTTCTGTTTTCCAACTGGCAGATATTTTATTTCTTCTTATGTTTTCCCTCAGTTTCCAGCTGGTAGGTATTCTAACACCTCTAATGTTTTCCCTCAGTTTTCAGCTTCCCATTGCCAAACAGATGGCATGTTCTCACATTTACACAACAAATCCTAATGTTCTTTCGGTTATACCAATACACAATAGGAGTGACACTTCTGCATCTGAGAGAGTTCAGGCTATGTAAAACAGATATTTGAAATGGAAAAAGTGAGGCCCACAAACATAAGGAGATATGAGTATACAAAACACATGGGATTTAATGTGACTCACAGAATTTAACTTGACTAAAAGAAAACAAGCACCTCAGAAATTACTGTATAACTGTCGTAGAATAGCACAATCTTTTTGTGGGCTTTTTAAAACACTCTGTAACATTTTGTAGTATTACTTCCACACTTTCTGTTTTTCTTCTGTTCTAAGACTTACACCCCCTGAAAGTCCAACAACACTGGAACAGAACCATTTAATTGTCCAGTGCGAGAGAGAGTGTTCAGGGTCGATGTGTGCAATTGTTCTGGATCTTCAAGGGGAACAGCACATCCGGACCAAAACCAACAGATGCCTTTAGCCACCTGACTGAGAAATGTTAGATGGGATCATCCCATGTGGGCAGCTTCAGCTTCCTGGGCTGAAAGCCTAAGATGCTAGTCTAAAAAGTAACAACAAAAAAAAGAGAAATTTAACAACAAAAAACCCAACATTTAAATCCCACAGATCAGGGTCATCTTAAAAATGCTTGACTAATAGGCATGAAATATAGCATTTTGACTCTAAAAGGAGCAGGGTGAGAAAGCAAAAATATTACAGTAACTATGAGCTCCCACAAACTTCAGTGTCTGGGTATTCAGCATGAAAATAGAGTAAAACTGACTTTCAAATTCATTCTCACATCTGCATTCCAGTAACAATTGCTCTGTGATAACCAACTACAGAAAGACTTGATGGATAGTAATCAAGCATAATTGTATTTGTTCAATTGATACTAAAGTGAAAAACTTCTTCATTCTTTTGCTGTGTTCTCCAAGTATTTGTTGGTTAGGTTGCATGCAATGCTTACTCATCACCTGAAGCCCTGTTTCCCCTCTGCAGTCATGAAGAAATTAGGCTACCTATAAAAAACATTGATTAGAACAGATAGCAATGCCCAAACTTTTTCTTACCCTCCCTGCAGGGACAAAATTAGATTTTTATGGTACTCAGCAGTTCTCTAGAATAATGCATGAACCATATCCTTTAACAGTTCCAGTATTAAACACAAGTGTCAAAGACAGCCCTCATTTACTCCGAGCTCACTTCTTCTGAAGAACTAACTACACTTTATACCTTATGAACCAAGTAAAAAAAGTCATGTTGGATTTCCCCTGAAACATTTTTTTTAATTAATTATTAATTGTTTTAAACCAGTGCTTATCAGTTTCCATTTCTATTTTAATTTCCAGAACAAATGATTGAACTTGAGGATTCACTCTATAAATAAGACAGGTTCTATTCTGAGGATCAGGCTGCTAATGGAGGAGGGAGTTCTGTGGACATACATTCTAGCACTTCTAAGCTCAAGTTTGTTCCATGACAACTTTACTCAAACTCTTGAACATTTTGTTACATAACAGTACTGTGTGCCAATAAATTACACTGATTTTTTTTCCCCCCCTGTCAAATTTTACCAGTTCTTTCATATGTAAAGTTTCCCCATATAGCGTTCATTATAAGATGCATCCTAAATGCAGATTAGTGATTTATCCTGTCTGGATAGTTGTCAGCTATTTATACAGGGAATTTATATATACTTCAGAGCTTGGTGTTTGATACCTGAACTAAATGCACTCTGTTTCAGTGATGTTATCTCACTCCATCCAGTCTTCTCATGAGTGATTTTGCATGCAGCTAGAACTCTTATGAGAGCAGAGGATGCATTAATTTATGAACATGCACGCACAAATTTTGTCCATGTAATCTAGCACTTTCCTTGGACATGGATGTGTTTTGGACAATACCATAGGCCAATTGCAAAAGCTGTGTTTAAGGTCCCCAACAAGGGAATGCTGAAGAACAATAACAGTGTTTCAGACTACAGATTTATCCTGTACCAGACACTAATGATGGAAGATGCCATTTCCCTTCAAAATGCACTTTTCTGAACCTTTTTCTAGATATATAGGACCTCAGAAATAGAGATACATCCCTCTTCCAAAACACCATAAGAAACAATAGTGACACAAGCCTCCTTTTTTTTTTTTTTAACCCAGGCATTCATAATTTAAATTCACATCATGTCCTAAGGAAACACATATTAATCAAGCTGTGACAGAGGGCAGAGGGACATTTTGATTCTGTCTGTGTAGACTAGTCATATATTCTTGGAGCCAGAGAGAGTGTGACTTCATGTATGTGTGACTTAGTGGTTAGGACACTAAGTGCCCAAGGACATTAGAAGCTGACATTAAGGAAGGAGAAGACTGTTCTGATGAGTATTTCAGCTAAAGATATCTGACAATCCAGTGGTTTTGAAAGTATCTTGGGAAATGTAGGTTCACATCCCCTTGGACAAAACTGAGTGCACATTTTCTACATGGCAAATGACTACAGAAACCACTGAGCTTTTGGGAGGACCACTTCAAGCAGGATTTTTATTTGGAGTCAGATTCATTAGATTTGATTTAACAATGCCTAATAAATCATGCTCTGAAGACAAGGTAAATGGAGAATCATTCATGGGCCAGGCACGACAGCGATGCCAGGCTGCACTGTACCAAGCTGCAGCTGGCCATGGTCAGCAGCAGAACAGCACACAAACAGGAAATTCGCCTGAAGAAGATGCTGATGCTTATGATTTTGATACCTCTCAGGTTACTGAGCAGGCTAGAGGATAAAAAGAAAGGGGACCTAGTAATTTTTTAAACACTTGCCACAATCCTCTTTATGATCTGTCCATTAAAAATTTTGCCTTAAAGAGATGAATGTATGTAGTAACATTGGTGAGTAACTTGATCAGAAAACAAACACTCTGAAACCTTTAGTAGGAAAATTGTCTTTCTTCTGTGAGAAGCTGACAGTCACAGAAGTAATCTGCCAGTGCTGCTGCCAGTGGGTTAATTGTAAGGAAGTTTATTTTTATTCAGCAATATATCACATTTAATTCAGGCTCACAAAGGCCATGAGTTATTTCTTTTTATAATAGACTAGCAGTGCCAATGACAGTGACAATAGACTGGCATATGGCTGCTGATGACACACTGATGACATGCCTCATCTGCCAGTTTCCTAGCTATTCCAAACATTTAAGACTTTCATGTCCAGAAGTCCTCTCCATTTTACTGCAGTGAAATTGCTCTTGCAAAGTCCAGCTTTCTCAATGTGTTTTTTTTTAGTTCTCATAATTTCAAGTGCTTCTTGCATGTAGATGAGGTAAAAATTTCTTCTCCAGTTTTCTCTGAGGACATTGTGCTTCAGAGCCATTTCCTGCTCGTCATGTGAAGCATCTATTGGAATGCCTGAGAAATATTCTAAGATAAATAAAAATTATATTTTTAGCTTCAGATGCTTATTCAGAGGTCTGTCTCCTTTGAGGTGAACTCCTAACTTATTTCCCGTTTCCCCAGCTGGCAGTCTAGACAGCATGCCCATCCAAGCCAGTCGCATGCCAACAATCCATTGCTGCTGTATGGACTCCTTGTAAGTTCATCTCCTTTGTAACAGGAGCCATACAGCTGGTTAGAGACATAGATGGCAGAGAGAGGAGTGCCTTCTTATATCCAACATCCCATGGCACAGGGCAGTGAAGCGCTGAGTAACTGAAAATTGGACTGTGTAACATCACAGACATGGGAAGCTATGGCTGAGCAGAACCAGGTCATGAACCACACCAAATATGGCCAAATTCATCTAAGCTACCTTCATCACATACAGCATAGACAAAGCTTTTGCACCCTGTGTGAGAAAAGCATGGGGCACCCTTCCCCTCCAGTTTATTGCATTCCTCAGATGGGTTTGCTTCATGATATTGCTGATGTTCCGTTGTCGTATTTGAAAATACACCAGTGGCCAATGAGAGTGCAGCCCTTTTGGGCACCAATCCAAAGCAATATCAAGCTTTCCGTTTGCTTCCCAGCTGGGAATGCCACAGTAATTAAAATTAGTCACACATACAAGATGAATGGATAAGCGTGAGAGAAAAGCTAAAGAAAATGAATTAATGGGAAGTGTAAAAGTGCAGCTAGATAGTGAAAATTAAATACAGAGAAAAATGATTGTCGTTATGGAGCTTGGCAGAAAGACAGTGACCAGAAAACACACAAATTATGGGAATGGCATTCAAGCACTACCACTAGAGGCTGGCAGTGCTAGTGATGAACTGAATGTACTTGACCAGCTGGCTTCAAGGACCTCCAGACACCAGGCAGACAACGCTTTGAGGGCTATGTAAATTGAGAGAAACATTACTGAAAGTATGTTCTCCAATACCATTGCCTCTGCCTTAATAGCTGCGCGGTCAAACTTCAAGAAAAATGGTGGGTGCTTAAGACAGGAATCTTCTGCTACTCATTATCCATATTAGACTTAAAAGCACGGTCTTTATCCACTATGCTGTAGTATATTACAGTTTACTTCTAACTTTATCAGTCCTTCTCTTCTTAACAATTCATGAAGAGGACAAATAAATGGGAGACAGTAGACATCAGGGAATATTTCTTCTTGGCAGTCTGGGATAAGACTGAAGTTTTGCAAGTAGGGTTTTTGCAGATATGGGAAGAAGTCCATGATGTAGGAGTGCTCATTATGTTCATGATGGGAACTGGATAGACTAATTTTCAAAAAATTTAATGTCCTATTTCCAGTGGAGGGCTGGATTTAAGCTGAAACGGACCACTTCCTTGCTATCTTATTTTTTTGTAATGGTTCTTTTTATGGCTACTATTTAATTTGTGGTTTGCTTTTGACCTCTTGTCACATTAAACAGGTAGGAAATGAATCTCCTCACATTCCAGCTTGTCCTCGGATATGAGAAGGGGCTGCGGGTGGCCAGGAGTCTGAGTGAGAGCCAATTCTGCACGTAGCAGTCAATATACTGAACTACCATGATTATGGATTCACAAATAGTGCAAAGCACCATTCAGTCTAGTCGTGTTCAATGAGCTATCACAGCCAGGCTCACACTCTTCAGTCACATTCAATTAGGAACTGCTGTGGCTAGATTAATGAATGGTGCTGTTTATTGGGATTACAGAGTGCAGATTTTTTGGCTTGCTGGTGATGATCCACTGTCTACAAAAGCAGGTGCAACCAACATAGCAACATAAGACAACATAAAGTTACACATAAAGCAACATAAAACTACTGGAGCAATATAGCAATATAAATAACTCTATATAGAGATTTCTAAGTTTCCTGAGATAGCTAAGTGTTCAAATCTCACCCAGTGCATCACTGGGTGGGGAGGTGGAGAGAGGCTCAGTCTGTCGACTGGTCCCAGAAGTCAATGGTGGGATCTTGACTTCTTGCGATAGTATCTTCCCTAACATGCCTCTGATTTGGAGCTACTTTTATCCTATTTGGGCTACTGGTTTTGGGCTACTTTTATACTATTTTTTTACCTATCAGGTGGAGCTTGAGTGACTCTAGTCATGCATATCTTTGTTGTGTTTGGTGCAAATTTTCCTCGCTTCGTGTTTAAAGAAACAGAAATTCAGAGTGCTCTCTGCCTTGGAGGCAGGTAGCTTTTAGGATGGAGGTGTGTTTTTGTATTATAATGATAAAAGTTGACCTGAAGAACATGATCTGTTCAGGAACATGATGAATTGCTAGCTCAGTTCTGGTTCAGTTCTCAGGGCAGAAACAATTCAGCGTCTTGGTACCATTGTACACCAGGTGCCTGTAGAGGACAGAGGCTAGCTGTAGCATCTCCACTCTACCCTTTATTTAGTGTTCTCTCTAGTAGTAGCACATCAAGCTTTCATGATGTTGCCACCATCCAAGATCACCTAGGGAACTTTCTTTGAAAAGGACTTTTGGCATATCAGCTGCTCTTCACCCTGGAAGTTTCTTGGATGCTGAACCTTTTCTTAAAATGTGAACATAACTTTTAAGTCACATCCAGTAATTATTCCCCACCTCTTCATATTCTCTGGCCCTCTTCCTCTTTAGTGAATAATCCATGCTGATGACCAAATTTGAAAATTTCCTGGGTATTTCTAATGTGCTTGCTCTATGTTACACTGCAGATGCCCACTTGCACTTGTGTACCTGAAGGAAAGGAAGAACCTGACTGCTTCATTGATGTTAGAGAAAAGCCTTTCAACTGCTTCTACTGCTTCTGTAAAGAGCTTACCCAAAAACGCACATGGAAGAAAGCTGCCAGGTACTGCCCAATGGTGTGTAGAGGAATATACATTTACAAAGCAAATATTCATATTATGTCAGTAAATCCTCTAGTCAGAAGTCCTAACTTGCTTTTTTACAAAAGATCCCAAGCTGTGCACAAGGCTTGAATTAGTCAGTTGATGGGACTGAACTTCACGCACGGCAGCTTCTTCACCATAACAATCTGTACACAGGCACTTTGAGCATCAGCTGCCAGGTACATGGCATCAGTTAACTGCCAGTAACTTCCCACTCAATAATTGCTCCCCTTCTCATAAAATTCTGTTGGTGCACAGTGGCAGGCCTGAAAAGAACAAGCTACAGCCTCATAAAGACAAAGAGCACTTGTGATTCTGGAAATGCTTTTTCTCTTTTTTTTTTTCCCCTACCTCACTGGATGTGTTAATTTTATAAAGGAGCCATATTTATTTGGACCTTGAGTTTTGATTCTGGCTTTTCGAGGCTTCAGTTTCCTGGAGGTCAGCTGTGACAATATAGGAGACCCTGGGAAACATGGCAGCAACCATGAAAGCAAAGCAGCAAAGCAATTGCTGTGACCAGTTGGGTAGCCCGGGGATGAAGTGAGCACCGCTGGGAAGGGAGAGTGGCAGGGACCTTCACCTGAGTCATCTCCAGCATGAAGTTCTCATCATTCAGACAGCTCACAGACCAGCAAAACAGTTGTTTAGGATTCTTAATTCAAGTTAGCTTTCTAGGTGACTGCTGTATCACATATTATACTTGGAGCCTCGATTTATACAGTCTTTGAGCATGCACAGAAGCTTATTAAAATTAATTTTTTCCCCAAGGACTTCTTCATTCTGTTTTTTTCACACACACTCCTCACAAGTGAAATGGCTCTTCAAAAACTCATGCTTTTTGTCATAATAATTGCTTAACACCTCTTGGCAACTTTTCACACCATGTGTAAAGTACTGTTTCATTAAGGTTCATTAAGACATGATATTTTCATTACAGAAAAATTCACATAAATGACTGTATATTGTTTTCAATGGTAATAATTTATAGAGAAACACAAATGTATATACAAACATATACACAGACACAGAAACAACTTTTGCAAAGCACTCGGATCTTAAGTGATAGGATAACAATGATTATTAAATGAGATATTTAATTCTAACTGACAATAGGGCATGAAAAATAACTTACATTGCATGGTTGGAAAAAATAAGGAAACCTTAAATTGCTATAAGAACTTCATGCTAAAGTAGAGGCAAATTGTACATTGCAATTTATTAGAACTGCCCGTTCCTTCATTGTTTTTAATGATACAATACTAATTTCTGTTCATTTCTTCTTTTATGGGAAAAGAGAACTCAAGGGTTAAATTACTAATGTAAAACTCTGGTATTGATCACACAGGATGTATTTTTAGACTACTAAATAGAACAATCATAGAAATATCTGTTGGCAGTTCCTGATTTTTTTCAGGCAGGGGAGCTTGAGCTGCAATCAGGTTTCACCTAAGAGTGAGATACTTCTAGATCTTTGCCTCCAGAACAGCCTGGTCACCAACTCACCTCCAAATTTTTCCATTTCATTGTGACAGAGAAAATTTTTTTCACAGGTATCACCCTCAGGAGAGTGCTCAGCAAAGGAGGTGTGGTGTATGGTTGCTTACATCGTAGTTAAGAGAGGACAAGCCAAGTAATGATGCTCAAAACTAGATAGTATTGTTCACCAATGAAAGTCATACACTGCAAATGGCTTCCCATATGCAGCTCTTTATGTGTGACCGTTATCCCCAAGAGCTGTTACCTAGGAAACAAAATGCGCTTACATACTATGTATGAGTTTCTTTAGAGTTAGCTTTTCCACTAATACTCAAAGACATTTTAAAGCTTTGGTCTGTCCAATACTTCCACCCTTTTCCGAATACCACCAGAACTACAGTTGTGAAATGGCCAGACTGGCTACTGTGGTCTTATTCAGACCAAAAAAAAAAAGATTTTTTTTAAGATAAACCATCTTTCATCTATTAAGTTGTGTTTATTTCTTGAGACGCTCAGCGTGCTGCTTGTATACTTGTGGGAAGTAATTAGCAGTAAAAAAATGACACAGAAAGGATTAAAATGTGTAGCCATTATGTAACCAAACTGACACCTTAAACTCAACTTGCTTTTGCCAAACACTGATATAAAAATCTGAAGTGAGTATTATAAATTAAAAAAATAAAGAATATCGAATCACAGAACTGATTTTCTTATTCCAGTCCTGAGATTATGGACTGTTTGGACAAGTATTTTAGCTGTCATGATAACCTTCTTGCTTTTGCATACATATATAATTCAATTCCAATTTTCTGTGGAGATAGTGGTCCTTAGGTGCTTGATTTCCCTTGCACATTGCACCTTTGTGGCAACACAACAATGAGTTTTCAAAAGTTTTGACTCTGGAAAGGCAAATATTGCGGAATACTTTTATATATATAAAAAACCCTATATATATATAAGTTTATATATAAAGTATATATATAATATTGAGGAATACTTTTATATATATTAAAAAGTATATATATAAGTTTATATATAAAGTTATATATATTACTTTATATATAAAGTAATCCAAGATGATTTCTTGGAAATGGAGAAGGTTGGTTAATTTGCAATTTGGGATATATACAGATACAAAACATTCTGTAAATATGTAAAGACGCTTATGAAGCAAAGTTGCTAAAAAGTGCTGAATCTCAGGGTCATTAACTGAAGCTAGTTGCATTGGCCTCTGAAAAGTAAATTTTGAGGGTTCCAGAATATATTTTACCTGATGGGTGCTATGTTATTAACAGGCTGTGTTAAGAGGCTGTGACCAAAGGGTTCTGGATCCAGACCTGATCCTTCTCTGTGCTGAGCCTTTCATAAATCTATTGCAGTGAAGTGGCATTTTTAAACACAATATAACTTTTGTGGGAGGAAAGAAGTTATTAGGGGTCTATCGTTACACCAGAAGAACAAAGGATGATCTGAAACAGGATGAAGCTGAGAGCATACGACAGTGATGAATGTATATGTCGATAACCTAAGGTTTAGAAATCCTCACAAGAACTCTTTGTAGTAAAAATAGGAAAAATGCTAGAAAATGTAGCTCTAAATGAAAAGAAAATCATGGTGATGCCCAGAATGAGGCATTCTTGACAAAGTTTTATATTATTAGCTATAGCAAACAGCTCTTCAGAGTATATTTGTTGTGCAAATTGGCTTATTTTTCTTGGTGGTCATTCCATACAAGAAAGAAGACCACATTTTTTCAGCTCTTGTTTAGTCAGTTAAGGACTCTCTCTCTCTCTCCTTTCATCATTAATGAACCAATTCTGCAACAAAGCATTATGATTCTGTAAAAAATCAACCACATAGTTGTCGTTAGACAAGTCTCGTATACACGTCTTCGAACCTGACTCGTGTTGGTTACATGAAAAGGGGCTGGACAAGTGGGCAGGAAGACACATTTTTTATAAGGCTCTGTACAGGGAGGCACTGTAAAAGCAACCTTCTGCAGTGTACATTTTGTGAGAAAAGAGAGGAGGCAAAGATCTGCAGGCAGCAGGGTTGGGGAAGTCTAGATAACATAAGCCATCAAACCAGTGGTCAGAGGCTTACAATTAACCTATCGATTGAAATGTTTGGGGCTTTAATGCTTAGAAATTTTACTAACTGTTGTGATTTTGCAAGAAATGTTCAGCTATTAACTTATACTGACTTTAACTTTGCATTAAATAAGCAAAGATTATTTTTGTTGTTGTTGGGGAGCAGCGCACAGAAATTGATCCCAGGACTTTCAGAGCATCGAAGTGATCCAGACTGTGGAGGTTATGATCCCCGCAGCAGAAGGACCTTTTGTTTTGCTTTGTCTTGTTTTGTTTTAACTGCTCACCTCTGGCAGAATCAGAAGTATTCATTTTCTCTCTCCACACTGTGAGTTCAGCGGGAGCTTAATTACCAGCCAGCATATTGTGACTGGCCAAGGAGTATCAGAAATGAGCAAATGTATCAAGGTTTGTACCACAGCTCAGGAGTAACAGCTACAGTCACTCACCAGCCTCAACTGTCAGCTCCATCTTCCTCCTGCATAAAAATAAACATTTCCCCCACAATAAAGTCTTTTTATAAAAGCAATAAAACAACTCAAGGGAGCATTGTTATCATGAGCTAATCACCCCCTTAGGGAATTAGAGGCACTTAGCTGCATCTAGAGCTTCAACACCTGAGGGGCTGTGATTATTTCATGATAACCAACAAGGCATGACAGACTGGGAGGTTAATTAGATAATATTCAAACTTCGTAATATTGAGTTTGAAGATTTCTTTTGAAGCTGAACAAGCAAAGCTCTGCTTATAAAATAGCAGTGGGATATCAGCACAGAAAGGATAATTAACATTTCCTACAAACAAACCAAGGTTTTGAATAGCTAAAGGAAAAAATAATAAAGTCAAAGTACTAAACCCTGAGGCACTCCTTTAACAATGAATAATCCTGATGAGTTCACTCCCTGGAATCTTGGGCAGAAATTGACTCAAATTATATAATGCCGTTTAGTTGCTAACCCCTAAATGGTGGAGGCACTTCAGTCAGCCTCATACTACTTAACGGTCCATTGTCTCAAAGAATTTAGTGGGATAGTAAACGCAGTATTAATAATAAATAATCATCCCAGCTGCAATCACTGCCATTGGTTTGAGAAACTGTAAGAAACAGTGCCACTGCACTTGGAGAGATTAAAGACAAAGGGAGCTGCACACAAGCAGTCATTTTTCTGGACGAGCGTTTTATTTTTGTGGACAATGCCAGTCAGGTTTCAGAAGTATCTGCATGTGTACACAGGGATGGAGCCGTGCTGCAGGCATGAATCAGTGGCTAGTTGCTCTGCAAGGGCCTGGCCTGATAGCCCGTGTGATGCTCCCATTTCCTTCACTCCTGGTCCAGCAGCCAGGGTCATGAGTTGAAATGGGGTGAAGTGGCCCAGCTGATCTGGCTGAAATTACGCTACCAAACCAAACTGGCCTTTGCATCATCCTGCTGACCTGAGTCACACTGTGGCAACGTGAGCCATGTGTCCCACGCAAGGTGAGTTGAGGAGCTGCAGCTACAGAGAAGAGCTGGATGTTTGCTCCCTCTTGGTGGACAGCTGGTTGCAACATCAGCTTATAAATCTCAGCTGTAAGGCAGCTTCTAGAAACAACTGGTAGCATTTGAAGGTAATTATTTCTATCGACCATCAGTTAAAAAACTAAACAAACCTGGCTATACGGTTAGACTCGATGATCTTAAAGGTCTTTTCAAACTAGTCATTCTGTGATTATGTGATCTCTGATTTGTTTACTTATTAAATGGAAAGTGAAGATGACTGTGTCTCAAATGATCTGTTTTGTGTGGCTTTTTCTTTAACTTTTGTTGAGTAACCAGAACTGGTGTTGAATTAAAGAATGTAGTCAAGCACTTCTGGTCCTAAACTGTATTATATTCTGCAGAACACATCCCTACAATGGAGATGAAACTGCCAGTCAGTCAGAAATTTGCCAGAAAAATGGGTAAATTCTGATTCAATAGAATCAAAACATTTCACTGAAACCTGTCAATTCCATCAAAACCTTCGACTGGGAATGAAGTAATTTTTTGTGTTTTCTCACCAGTCTTCCAGCCAGGTCAGGGCTGGCATCCTGCCTGGCTCTGCAGGCTGGCTCCTTCCCTGGCTCCCTGCTGCCCATGCCACAGGCTGCCAGGCTGCCGACCTCCCCACACTCGCAGGCACTCTGGGCCACACATGCTGCGGCTCCTTCAACATCCCCCGTGTCACTGCCCTGGCATGCCTGGTGTGTGACTAATCAAGAGTTCCCCCCTTATTAAAAAAAAAAAAACAAAAATTTAAAAGGATGAAAAAGAGCCCTACGTGTTAGTTGCCAGGAAGAACAGATTTTTTTACAAGCTCTTTCAACAAAATCATTCATAAATTTTCACTTTTCACAAAAAGAATAAATAAAGAGTGGAACTTTGGAATCCTGCACAAAACTTAAAATTAAATAGAAAAGGAAAAAAAAATAATAGATTTCAGATAGGAAGGAAGAATTGCATATTTAGATGTCAGTCAGACAAGGGTAGACAGGTACTAGGAAAAAAAAAAAGAACATAGAGGAAGGACTCACATAATTTTTTCTCAGAAGCTCAAATATTTGTAAGTAATTTCTTTTTGGAAATGGAACAATGGGCAATTACAAGGGTGCCCAAAAATGTCTCCAGTGCCTCTGAGAAGTGTAAGAGAGTGGGATGAGCCAACTTCTGTTGCAGTGGCTGAAGAGGACAGTCGGATGGCTACTTTGCACTAGATTTCTAAGAATAGGTCACTGGAGTTGGCTGAGAATTATTCCATGCAGAAAGTTGAGAAATGGAAATGTAGAGCAAAGGATAAAAGCTACATGAAAATACTTAAACTACATCTTCGTGGAGTAGAATCTGACTGGAGGCCTGTTACCAGCGGTGTTCCCCAGGGCTCAGTGTTGGGTCCAGTCCTGTTTAATATCTTCATTGACGATCTTGATGAGGGAATAACATCCACCCTCAGCAAGTACGCCGATGATACAAAGCTGGGAGGAGTGGCTGACACGCAGGAGCACTGCGCTGCCATCCAGAGAGACCTGGACAGGCTGGAGAGCTGGGCAGTGAGAAACCAGATGAAGTTCAACAAAAGCAAGTGTAAAGTCTTGCACCTGGGAAGGAACAACTGTTTGTATCAGTACAGGCTGGGGGATGACCTGCTGGAGAAGAGCTCAGTGGAGAAGGACCTGGGGGTCCTGGTAGATGACAGGTTGGCCATGAGCCAGCAGTGTGCCTCGGTGGCCAAGAGAGCCAATGGGATCCTGGGATGCATCAGGAGGAGTGTAGCCAGCAGGTCAAAGGAGGTGATCCTCCCTCTCTACTCTGCCCTGGTCAGGCCCCACCTGGAGTATTGTGTCCAGTTCTGGGCTCCTTGGTATAAAAAGGACAGGGATCTCCTGGAAAGAGTCCAAAGAAGGGCTACGAAGATGATTAAGGGCCTAGAGCATCTCCCCTATGAGGAAAGGCTGAGTAAGCTGGGACTGTTCAGCCTTGAGAAGAGAAGACTAAGGGGGGACCTAATCAAAGTTTATAATTATCTGAAGCAGGGGATGCAGGGGGAATCAGCCAGCCCCTTTTCAGTGGTCTGTGGGGATAGGACAAGGGGCAATGGCTGCAAGTTGGAGCATAGGAAGTTCCGCACCAACATGCGGAAGAACTTTTTCACAGTGAGGGTGACAGAGCCCTGGGACAGGCTGCCCAGGGAGGTGGTGGAGTCTCCTTCTCTGGAGATATTCAAGACCCGCCTGGACGCCTATCTGAGCAATATGAGCCAGGGAGCCTGCTTTGGCAGGGGGGTTGGACCCGATGATCTCTCGAGGTCCCTTCCAACCCCTACAATTCTGTGATTCTGTGATTCTGTGATTCCTCAGTGACACGTGCACTCATCATTATCTAGAGAGCAGACTGCTCTTTTCAAAGTGCTCTTCCCCATATCATTTGCCTCCTTCACCAACATCCTCGTTAAGTGCTTTCTTTTATACTTGCTTAATTATTTATTCCTTTATGTGTTTGTATGTTTTTATCACTAAGACATCAGATATTTAAAGTCACTAGGAACACATCCTACTCTTAGACTATTTCAGATCATTTGTCCTTTATATCAGACTTACAAAATGCCTAGTGACACTTGTGGAATAAAGAACATGAATGTTTAATTAAATGAATACAATTAAAGTGCCAGTGCAATTGCATTTTAGAAAAAAATAGAAGGGAAACTTCTCACAGTGGGTATAATCCAGCACCCTCTAAAATCACAGGAAAGACAGTCACTGGAGTCATTGGAGTGCTTCAGACTTCTCTGAGAAAATAGATCTTCAAGACTAAAGCCCTGGAAAAAGATACACCAGGGTGTTATGTGGGCTCATTAGTGATCCCTGTGGCTGCTGCCCCGTTTCTGCTGTTGTTATTAGATATGTCTTTGAGTTCAGTAAGTAAGTGTCAAGATCTCAAGAATCTCAATGCCTGGAAGAGGTCTTAGCAGAAGGCTCATTTGAAAGAGTGATCACAGACTCAGTTCTGTGGCAAAGATTTGGTCAGATCTACCGCACACAAGCATGGCTCTAACACACTTTGACCTGCAATCATCAGAGCAAGAGCTAAACTCCAATCTGCCCATGGCAAGGTGTTGTGATTTTATCCCAGCAGGGAGCTGAGCACCACACAGCTTCTTACTATTCTGCTCCCCCCCTTCAAGAGGATGGGGAGGAGAATGGAAAAAGTCCAGATGTAAATGACATAAAGTCAGTTTAATAAGATAACAAAGGAAAACAATAATAATAATAACAACTGTAATAACAAAAACAACAACATGATAATAAATTGCACAAATGCAATTGCTCACCACATGTAAAAGGGAAACAAAATGAAATGTCCTGATGCCCAATCTGTTTCTGAGCAGCCATTCCACCTCTCATCTCACTTCCCCAGTTATATACAGAGTTCTCCCAGCTCCCTGTGCACCTGGCAGGGTGTGAGAAGCTGAAAGGTCCATGACTTAGTGTAGACTCTACAACTGCCTAGCAACAACTAGAAGCATCAGTCTGTTATTAACATCGTTCTCATCCTAAAGCCAAACCACATCACTATGCCAGCTACTAGAGAAAAGATTAACTCTGACTCAGCCAAAACCAGGACACAAGGTGAATGGCTTCAACCCCAGAAACCTTCTGTTGGAGCACTTGCTCATCTCCATGTTTCCACTTTCATTTATACCATGTTAATCCCATATTTGCATTTGCCCAAGTCTTTGATTTATGGCCACCAGTCGCAGATGTTTTCATTTCAACATTCTCTTTTTTCATCCTGTGCCTATCACAACTTTTGTTTCCTCCACCCTGATAAGGCTAGTAGATAAGATGCTGGCACCTAAGCATCTTCATTGTACATGCAGTTTTACAACTTCTTGTTTGGCAACGATTTCACATATCAGGTTTCCCAGGTACACTTTTTAAGTCTTTTTATGAACAATTTACACGGACGTTGGTATAAAAAAGACAGGATCTCCTGGAGAGAGTCCAGTGGAGGGCTATGATGATGATTAAGGGCCTGGAGCATCTCCCCTACAAGGAAAGGCTGAATGAACTGGGGCTGTTCAGCCTTGAGAAAAGAAGACTGAGAGGGGATCTTATTAATGTTTATAAATATCTCAAGTGTGGGACACAGGGGGAAATGGCCAGCCTCTTTTCAGTGGTCTGTGGGGACAGGACAAGGGGCAATGGCTTCAAGTTGGAGCATAGGAAGTTCCACACCAAGATGTGGAAAAACTTTTCCACAGTGAGGGTGACAGAGCCCTGGGACAGGCTGCCCAGGGAGGTGGTGGAGTCTCCTTCTCTGGAGATATTCAAGACCCGCCTGGACGCCTATCTGTGCAATATGTGCTAGGGAGCTGCTTTGGCAGGGGGGTTGGACCCGATGATCTCTCGAGGTCCCTTCCAACCCCTACAATTCTGTGATTCTGTGATGACAATTCCATGAGGCTGAAAGAGTATACCTGTGCATGTGGGTAGGCTAGTAAAAAATCCTTCTGTCAGCAGGTGCACCAGCAAAAAGTAGACCTTAACAGTGTCTTGCTTTTCCTGGTATGAAGCTAATTTGGCATTCGTGAAAGCCATGAGGATGTTAAACTTGTAATGGTATAAACACTTAGCTACAGTTTTTCTTAACATTGACTCCCGTGGGGTTGCTAGAAGGGAAAACAATATATGTGAGTATATACAATAACTTATTTATATCCTTGCCTATAGCTTTCAGTTTCATCTGTACTGTATACATGATCTTTCTTGTTTGAATAGTGAATCAGGATCTATGCATGAACATGGATATCAGCATACATTGCATGTTGCCTTCTGTACTGAGATGTAGTAAAATTCTGCTACTTCTACTCACAATGCATAGCAATTTACTCCAAAGAGGAACCCTCTGTTCCTTCATGTGCTTGTAGTATATGTCCCTGAGAATCTCATTTTCTGTTGTGAAAGTTCAGAAAAGGAAATAATTTTCTTGTTTTTAATACTTCATTTGGCATCTTATTTTTTCCTAGCTGAACATTTTTTTGGAAAAAAAAATCAGGCACAAAGTATGCTGTTTAAAAATAAGAAGCAGATTCAGACATTGACCCTTCATCATCCAACAAATGGGTGTTTTAGGGCTGTTTCTGATCTTCTCTGTGAAACTGCTGCCAAAGGTAAACCCATCAGAAATACTGTCTCAACACTGACAGTAGGTGGGAGGGACAAAAGCAAAACAAGTTAAGTGAGAGTTGTTCCATGGAAGTCAAGGACTTTTTATGTGAGTAAAGTTACTCACATAAGCAAGTGTTTGCAGTCGTCCTTTTATAATGTAATTCAATCTAACTTCAGGAAAAGAGTTTAATACTGATTCTGCTCTTCTTTGTTCGTGTATGCTTTAGGTAAAACTTTCACTTCCTTCACCATTTCTTTCTCAGGTAATTACAGCACGTACCAAACTCCATAGGTGAGAAATCTTCAAATGCTTTCATAGGGGAGACCACAACTTAACAGTTGCTCCTTCACAAGCTGCTTTGCTCCCCACTTGACATTTTGTGGGCAAGCTCCCTTCCCATTAGCAAGGGAGCAACATCCCTCTGGTAATTGCAGCAGCGGCTCACATGGAAAAGTAATACAAGGAAAATATTTAACGTATGTGCAGCTGTCTGTGGTGTCACTCTAGCTGGTGGAAACAAACTGAAGAGTGGTGTTTGAGCAGTGTTACTGGTCGATTTGCCACAGCTAGTGATAACGCAGTTATCTATGTGTTTGTGCAGCTTCTTACCAAGAACTTAAAAGTCAGAAAGCAATCTGTTGAAAGGGTCCTCCCAGCTCCCAGAGACACATCCTCACCCACAAATATCCCATATATTCAGTTCATGTTTTGATTTAAGGGTGTTTCAACTAGATTTTGGCCACAATTCCTGTCAAACACTTGTGAAAATTTGTTGATTCTTTTGTTTATTCTTATAAGACTCTGCATTTCCTCTTTCCTACTAGGAAAAGAATTGGAAGTGGAGGTCTATATGGTTCATAAAAAGGCTAAAAATATCTGTGATGAAACTTCCAATCGAACTGATAAAACAGATTATAGTACAAAGGAAAATGGGCAAAATACAAATCAGAAGCTAAGAAGTTAAGTGAAGAGGAACTCTAAACGTACAGGCAAAAATAATAAGGCCAAACTATTAAGACCAGTATAGAGGAATAATATAGAATGTGGAACACTAAAGAATCATTAGAACATACTTCTCTGTTTTGAAAGAAGGAGGTTAATGAATTCATATTTTATTTCATTTTAAACCCCATGCATCTCATTCCCTCAGTCACTGGGGAGGATGTTAAACAACACAATGTCTCCGTATCTTCAGGGCCAGAAAGCTGCACTCAGGAATGTTAAAATAAATGGTTTTAGAAAGAAATGTAAACCTAAGTCTTTACTGCTCAATGCAGAGAGGTGCTGGGATGCTGAACTTACCTGAGGTATCAAAACCCCTGCAACAGCCTTCTGGTAGACTTGTTAACTTAGCTGAGAAACAGCTGAATACTGTGCCACAGATAATCAACATCAACATTGCACAGATGAAATCCCAGAAGACTCAAGACATTAATGACAAACTGATACTTTAAGAACTGGATGATCCAAGTAGCTATACAGTTAGCACAGGTAAGATCGTACATAGAGTCTGGATGCAGCTGGGGATTACTTAAGTACAGTATCAAAATCCTCATTTGTTTGTAACAGAGAAATCTGTTCTTTTATTACTCTTTTATGACATTACCCATCTGATTGGTAAAGATGCCTATGAAATTCTTCATGCACATCCACCTATAGCATACACTTAGGGAAGAGCATCCTCAGCAGTGGTGTTTCTCTGCTTTAGGCATGGGAGGGAACTGGTCAAAAAGTGCAGGTCGCAACAACAGTCATGACCATGGTAACAAGCCATGGACTCACCAATGCAGTTTATTCCCTGCATTTTATTCAGTGTTACAGAAAATGTTACCAAAATGTTGAAATTTACCAAACCCAAATCTTAACATGTTTTTAATTTATTAGTTTATTTATTTATTATTAGTTTTATTATTATTATTATTATTTATTATTAGTATTAGTATTATTAGTTTAGTTTATTTATTAGTTTATTTATTAGTTTATTTATTTATCAGTATACTTGTGAAACAAATAATGTTCTTAGTCAAGTTACACTTCAACAAGGTTAGGCAGGCATCTTCATCAGAACCAGAATACGAGTATTTTTTACTACCAAAACTCTCTGTTTGTTAGTTTGTCTGTGCCCTCCTGCCTAACTAGAATTTGTAAAAGCAGCTTTTTACATGTTTGAGAACACACGCTTGTATTCACCCCCAAAATGTGCTATTTTTTTTCCCCAGAAGTGCTTGATAAGCCCTTAAAAACCTTTCCTTGCAAAGAGAAAAATACCGCTCATTGGCACGAGGTCTGAGTCTCCCAAACTTCTATTTATGTCATGTTTTTTTCCTAGTGTTCGGTCTGTAGGAAGGCGCTACTGACCAAAGGCCAGTGCAGGAATGTTTCTCATCTCACAAAAGAAGCTCGGGCTCTCAACACATCCCTTGCCCAGGGGGTTGCCACCCACGGAAGTCCGTGGGCTCTGTCCCACAGCCAGCTGTCTGTCAGAGCAAAGGTGCCAGGGACAGCTGGAGCATTCGGATGGATTTCTGGACCTAGGGAAAGGTCCTGTGAAAAGTGCCTGGCAACTACTATCAGTCTGCTGGCTTCTCTTTCGCAGGGCTAGAGCTTAGCAAGGTCCAGCATGGCATTTTCCATCAGAAAGGTTCATCAGGAGCCTGTCTTAGCTCACGGCCTCTCAAGACAATGAACTCTCAACCAGCAGTAACAAACTGGCGCAGTTTGGGTCTGTTAATGCAGGTGCTGGACCCCAACTCACCCCCGGCCTGTGCGGGGGGCTGGGGCAGCTCACATCAAAGGGTCCCGGGGGCGGCCCCGGCGCCCGGCTCGGCCCCGGCTTTCACCGCGGAGACATGTCGCGATCTCAGCGACTTATTTGCAGAGGAAATTTTCCTCCGTGTCCCGGAACAGGCAGCGACAGTTTATCCATTACCCACTAGATGGCACCTGGTATTTGGCAACCATGTCCCTTTTTAGGGTGGTTTTATTATTCCTTTTTCCCTCGAGTTGAAGCTATTAAAGGAATGGGAAGATCCTACAGAGCAGAAATAGTAATAACTTTTTTTTTTTTTCCAAAAAAGGCCCCTCCTTCATGAGATTTCCAGTGCCACAGCTCTGCAGTTAAAATTAGTGACCATCCCTTTTGCAAAATATTCTGCAAAACTGCCTTACCCTGTGGTGCCCCAGCTGCCGGCCCTTGCTTTGCTTTGCCTTGCTCTGCCTTGCTTTGCTTTGCTTTGCTTTGTTCTGCCTTGCTTTGCCTTGGTCTGCCTTGTTCTGCCTTGCCCTGCCTTGCCCTGCTGCGTGTCTCCCCAGAGCAGTGCTTCTATGGGACTGGGAACATTGTATTGTGAGTTACATGGAGGGAAAGTTTAGTTAGGCACACACATGCAGCACAGCAATGCTTGCTTCAGATGCTCAGATACATCAAGCTCCTGTCCAGGGAAATTCCCACCAGTGCTGATGTGAAGGATGCAGGATATGTGTGTATGTGTGTAGGTATACATGTGAATTCTTAACTTTCTGAATTCTTAACTTTGGGGCCACTTGGAGTATGATTTTTTTAATCTTAAAAATTTTGTTCCAAACACTATTTCCACAAGTTGTAGTGGCTCACTGTCTTTTTACAGCGGTACCTTAGTTGTCTGTAACACTGAATCTATACTCATTTTTGTGGATGAGTTGCTGGGTCCATTGGGAGACTTTTCCTTACATTCCATGGAGATACACTAGGATAATATGCAGGTTTCTTGATTGCAAAGGGTCACAGTGTTGGAATTTACCTCTCCTCTGCTTTTGGCAACAACAACCTCTGTGTAAATCTGATAATATGGCTGGCAAATACATGTTAGGTTAGAAAATGGTACAGCAGCTGCTGTGCTACTGGTAGTAACTTAGTCAAATAGATTCAGTAAGGTCCAATATTTAGACATGTACTCTTGCAAACACAGTGGGCCTTTGGGGTTCAGGAAACCTGATAAAGCAGCTCCCTGATTTTGGACACTAAATGTGATAAGGCTAATCATAATAATCCTTTTCAAAAGGAAATTCCCAGCCCTTCCTGCTATATTAGACCCTAGGAAAAGAAATAGGCTAAAAGCTTATCAAAGCTTTTTTGTTTTGTGGGTTGTTGTCTTGTTTTTGTTTGGTTTGGTTTGGTGGTTTTTTTTCCCCTGGGCTTTTTCCTTGAAAATTAAACTTCTGTAGTATTTTCCTTCCCTTCAAAGGGCAGTTTTCTCCTTTGAAACATCTGGGACGTTTCCAGCTGCTTCAATGATGGAGAACATTGAGGTTCCTTTGCAATATCATTAGGAAAACAATGCTCTGAACTAGGTACCATGTTGGAATGAGAATCAAACCTAAGTGCAGGGATACATCTGTTGCAGTCTGATTCTGATTCCTGCTCTGATTAAATCACTTAGCCTTGCTGCTGCTAATGTTTGCTACAGTAATGTATATAAACTAAATATTGCAAAAGACCCCATTGTGTTAGACACCATGAAAGCAGAGAGCAGACAGCATCCTCTCAGCTGTTGTTTCCCCATCTGTCAAGTGAGGACAATGTGCTTGCTTTCTACAAGTACATGAGGACTAATTAATTAATATTTGTAAAAGGATATGTAAATGCTAAGTATTATTTATGAATTATATTATAAATGAAAATTAGTGGAGAGGCCATGGAGAGAATACACAGATGGCTTTTTGAGGGCTGAGAGAGCAGTGCAGGGTGCAAAGATCAGCCTGGAAACAGAAGAAAGGAAGTAAAACAAAGTAAATGGTTAGCAAAAGAAGGGATGGTTTTGCTTAGGAAAAATGAAGTGAGAGTGCAAGGGATGTGAGCAATAAACAGATGAGTTTAAAAAAACCCCAATACAACAGTGGTCTGGAACTGGATGGACCATTTTGGAAATGGAAATGGTAATTAAAAAGTTGAAAGAAATAAGAAAAAGACTCCTGGTATTGTACATAATTCTGCATTTTATATATGCTCTTTATTTTTAAGTTGGTCCTGTACTCTGAAAGCATTAAAGCCTTGTTCACTGTAACAGAGCATAGATACTGCAGTGAAGTGATCAGAACTGTTGCACTACCCGGGTGAGTGAGCATGTAAGTGTTCATGAGATTGATGCCTCAGCATGGACTGCAAAGCTAGTGATAAACAGGTTACAGACACATAATACTGTATAATACTGTGCTGCATGAGCATTCTGAACGTCATGAATAGCTCCATTGGGGTACATTCAGAAAATCAGGGAAATTGGTTCTGGACAGAACAACCATCTCTTCTTTCAATCATGTCCAATGTCCATGTAAGCATCTGCAGGTATTTCAGTTTTCTTCTATATTGTATAGGTCAAGCACTTACTTAACCCTTCTAGCTAGAAAAGTGCATTTTGGCAACACAGCAGAACACGGTGATAGCACATTTTTTTCCCAAATACCAGGAAAAATATTTATAGATATTCAAATTCAAGTTCTAAACTGAATTTTATTTTTACTTCATGGTCACCAATCTGCTAATTCCTTTCCAGGAATGTTCAAGCACACAGCTTTTACTACGTGAAGTGCAGGCTTTGGAGGTGAAGTGCTCAACTAAGTCAACAAACTCAGCTTTTGAAATTGCACTGTGAGTTGTAACTCTTGCAGTTTTCTATTTGAGTTGTAGCTGAAAACTTAAACAGTACAATGTCACCTACACAGAAGACCAAAACAATGTTGGTGCTTATTTCAAGTATGTGCCATAAACTGTGAATGGTCTTACACTGAGATTTACTCAGTGA
Organism: Porphyrio hochstetteri; assembly: GCA_020800305.1. Lineage (NCBI taxonomy): Eukaryota > Metazoa > Chordata > Aves > Gruiformes > Rallidae > Porphyrio > Porphyrio hochstetteri. Next base: position 40,704,315 of record CM036905.1, read on the forward strand.
CTAAATAACCAAATATTGAAAAGGAATAGAAAAATCCAAGGATTGTATGATCTGCTCAGACAATTCACAAACAGACCCAACAGGCAACATTTTCCCAAGAGATTGTTCATGGAAATTATTTGCTTCATTTCAGTTGTTAACAAGCATGAGCAGCTGAGCTCCACCTCCTCTGCAGCAGAGGAGTGATCTCCAAGGTTTTTCCTACCAGCATTACTAGAAAATGAATGAATTAGGTTTGGACAGATCTCCCTCAGTTATTTCACTGACCCTCAAATCCAGAAGACTGCTTTGAGTACATGTGGAGAAAAACATGAAAAATTATATATCCTGGGTTGACTTTGATCTCTAAAAATGAGGAGAATTTTATTTAGGTATGTAATAGTATTCCTAACCTCTGTTCGCTAGGCAATCCTTCCTTTTCCCTCAGCTCTCAGTTTGACACATCTCCAGCATGAAATGGACTAAGATTGCCATGAAACTGAAAGCTGTGGGTGTGAAAATTGGGGAATGCATAGACAAATTCTTCTTTCCTTTTTAAACATATGCCAGTGAATAGGTCCTCTTTTTTCCTCATCAGTTTTCTGTATTTCTTGGTAAATATTACTATATACCTAGACTAGAAAGCCCAAAGGAAATTCCTTTAGAGGAATTCCATTAAAGCCACAGAATATCAGAGGCCAAAAAACCAGGGATGGACTCAGCCCTGAAATGGTACACAGGCTCAAAACTGCCAGAAAGATTGTATCACTTTTCTGCCCAAGTTTTGCCAATAAAAAATGGGAGATCACTGAAGAGTACTGTGACATGAATTTTGGCCGCCTTGGAATGTTTAAAGAAGCAATGATGTGGGACTAAATTTCACGAAGGACGGTCATGTTAAACTATAGCTGTTAGGTGCATTGTCTGGTCAAATCAACATGAAAGCTTCCTTTCCTGTTCTTCAGAAAATGAAAAAATCTAAATACTGAATATAAAGTATGAACAAGAAACCCCGTGATTCACAGTATGTTGAACTCACAGCATACTGTGTGAGTCTGTTCCTTTAGCACACAATAAACTTCTGTATAATTACTACCTGAGACTTAAGTGGTGTATTCTCGGCAGTATATATGGCACATCGGTTGTACCAATTCACTGCATGTGATGTCTGGACACAGAGACATTTCAGATGGGTAATCTTGCTCCATCCCTGGAAATGTTGCCCCCTCCCTGGAACTGTTCAAGGCCAGGTTGGATGGGGCTTTGGACAACCTGGTTTAGTAGAGGGTGTCCCTGCCCATGACAGGGGAATTGGAAATAGGTGATCGAAACTATACTGTAATTATGATTCTAAGAACTTCTGGATACTTGTGTAGAGCAAAACCCTTCCTTACTTGAGCAAGGAATCCCAAGCAAGATGGGCATATTTTAAGAAGAAGGCAAGGAGCATTTAGATATCAGAATTCACAGGCCTGGTGGGGTAGGACACATCTAAAACTTCTGTGAGGCAATGACACAACCTTCCTCTGTAAGGCACAACTAGCCATTAAATAAATCATACTAATGACATTTCCAGAAAACAGGAACTGTGAATCACTGAGAACCTACTGCTCCATTGTGACACACTCAGGTACCGAGGTCTTGACATGCATGGTTTCAGGATTCCTGAGAATATCTGGGATATATTTACTTTAATTTGTAAGTGGAAAGAAGAAACTCTTTCAGACATGTCTGTATGCATGGAGGAGGTAGTCAGAAGCAAAATTAGTGTTGAGGGTTATCATGTCTTTTTGCAGCCAAGGTCAGGCCTAGTGATTGCCAAGCCAAAGGTTCGGCACCCAACTGTTGGCTGACTCGGCTAAATGTCTTTTAATGTCTAGGGCTTTTCAACCACCTTAAGAGTGTCTGAAAAAATTATCCATAAAGCGGGGTTATTTGCATGTATGTGTTTAAATGTTATTGATATTATGGGGAAAAAAAGTCTTTCAGACTGCCAGTTATGTTCGGGTCAACTGCCAGGGATTTTACAAAGGTTTTGATACCAATGACAGAGAAATCTCTTGTTTAATGCAATTAAGTTGGTTACAAACAGGAATAGGGGAACTTAGACACCTCTAAAAAGAGTGATATACAGAAAACCAAACAGAAAAGGAATGCTTTGGCTCTGCTCCTTCCACCATGCTTAACTTAAATGAAAGTCAGCCCACCTGACTATCTATGCTTTAATGAAATTTTCTGTCAAAGTAATTGCACATTACCTACTAATTAAATTCCAAAAATACTTATGGAACACATATTTTCATGAAAGATATGTTTTCATTAGTTGTAGTTGTTTTGCTACGTGTCAGCATTTTAAAATATTCCTCACTTATAAATATCTCAAATATTTCACATTAATTTATGAATGTTGTAATTTGGAAATAAGAATGTGACAAGCACATCTGTAGCTCAAGTAAAACATTTTAATAAAGGACTAATATTTAGTAGATAAAGAATAAGTGCATCAGTATATCACTGACATGCTGGTGAATAGTAGCTGTTCTTACACTTAATTCTCTACTATTTTCTCCATAACTCATCTACTTATCATCCTTGTAATATCTCCTTTTCAAAAGTCTTTCTTCACTTTGGCAGTTTGTGAAGACAAACCTAAGGTAAGAAAGATATTTACATGTAAAATTTGTAGAAAATTATTACTCTGTTTTGCAACTGAGAATGTCAAACCAGAGGACTTCTCTGCATTTTCCACTTTGCAATCTCTTTTTATGAGTTCTGTGCAAGATATGTGACCATGATTTGGCACCTTGTTTGTTCATTTAATTTGCATCCAAGAGCCACAGAGCCAACTACATATCTGATGTTATTTGTGCTGGTAGGGATATTAGAGAAGAATGACAAGTTCCTTGCTGTGATGTATGCTTTCCAGGCAGGTTCAGTTGAATCCCTTAATGCTAGATCAACAGAGACATCCAAACCCAGATCCAACCTACTCAATTTTACATTTGAATATAAAATGAAGTGAGTGTCCCTTGAAGGGGCTTTGATAATCTGGTAATCAGCATTTGCCTAAAAGATAGGAAAATGATATCTGGTTTCCTTGAGGTAAAAAGGAACTGAGCCCTGCTCTTCCTCATTAGATTACTACACTAAAGGATAGGTCCCACTTTTTTATTTTCTTTCTTTTTTTAAAAAGGTGGATATATATCACAAGTTAGGGGTGCTTTTTTGAAAAGCTCGGTCCTCTCTGTGTATTTTAGAGATGCCCTGAGCAGGTTGGATTGAACTGCTCACTATAGATGAGGAAATACCTGATCTGAGGATTTCAACAGCACTTAGAGGTAGAAACCAATCTCTTCAGGACTTTCAAGACATTCAAGGCACTCCTTTATATAGTGCTTTTATGTAAGGACTTCAAAGCACTTCATAAAATAAAATAAGTATAATTTCCTCATTTCACTGTATGAGAACCCACAGAGACATCATATTTACACAGGGCACTTCACCTGTCTTCACAGCGCCATGAAGCAATCTTACTCCTAGTCCTGCCTTCCCAGCATACTCCAGGTTGTACTAATCTTACTGTGTTCAGCTAACTCAAACACCTCAACTCACAGGAACTGTTAAAATCAACTAAGATAACGTTTAAATTAAGCATGGCCAAACCCTTTGAAATCCTAAGATTTCTCTTCTACATATATTTCCTGAAGTGAAAACAGAGGTGTTTTTCTTTATAGGCTTGGTTGAAGGTTTTAGACACTGCTTGCTTTAAAACTCCTCTTCTGAGAAATAGCAGGAAATCTTCCCCTTCCTTTGTAGCAGCAGTTAGCAGGTATTGCATCCAAACCTGAAACACGAGCTATATATGTATATCTGACTCTACAAAGAGGTGAAGAGATGCTGCTGGGTAGTGCCGTAATGAGAAATGGCTGAGACGGGAAAACCTTGAGAGAACCAGAAATCAGTATCAGCAGTCAGACCTTTGGGAGCATTATGGCTAGAGCAGACAGATGACTCAGGATGTTTGGCCAGTTTTGGAGCTGAAAGCAGAGACAGGTTCTCTGGTTGCCTGGGTTTTCATGTATTTGAAGCAGAACAAAACAAAACAGAACACAAAACCCCAAACAATCCAACCAAACCTGGGGATTGCATACGTTACAGTAAATGAGGAGTACTGCAACAGTGAGGCCTGTTGCTGATTTCTCAGGATTGCTAAATAACCTGTAAGGACCCAAGTCTGAATTAAGAAATAGCCAGTTTACCAGGTAAACAGAAAATTGATCAGGAGTGTTTTAATGCAAGTGTAGTGGAAATTATTTTGTTTTGCCAGCCTGAGCACAAACACGACCTTTGCCAGAGCAACCCTGCCAGGGAAGCTCTAAGCTCCCATGTTTATGGCAAATCCTAGCTCAAGCAACGAAGACCCCAAGCACCCAGCATTTTCCCATTCCATAAAATTATTCATCCATGTTTTTGTTCTAATATTGCAGAGTCCACAGAAACCCTGGGAACAGTTCTCTCTAAAGGGCTCTCTAATCGTGTCTGGACTCTGAACTCCTGGCAGGAGGACAAGGAAACTTGAATATTTGCAACCCACCCTCTGGAGTCTGTGTTTACTGACTCCCTGCTTGTCCCACCCCAGAGCTGTGGAGCAGCCCTGGCTCCAGCCCCTGTTCAGCTGTTGCATTCACTGCTTGGTCCAAAAGCCAAGGCTGAGCCAGAAGCTAAGGAGCAAAGTGCTTTTAGGTTTCTTTGGAAATGTCTGATTTTCATACCCAGAAGAATAATGTTGATAGACTTCTATTCATAATTCTAAAATTCTTTGAATAATGCTTTTTCTGACTTCTGGTCATTCTGATTCATGGTGAAATCTGTCTTCAACATCCAAAAGCAGTCTGAAAAATGAGATAGAGCAGAACCCCCAGAGCAGGACCTTGAAGGATTTTAAGGATCTTTGTATAGATCATGACAGCCAAGATGAGATAAACAAGCGTGAACCTGGAGAAATACCTGCTTTCATTAATTTTATTGCCAGTCACAAGGCACAATCAAAATCAGATTCTACCAAGCCTAACTTCTTCTCCCATTCATAGGGAGGCAGCTGCAAAGTTTTGGGCTCTCCTCTCTCTCTGCCCCGCCATTTCCCCAGCACTGGGAGTGCAGCAGGAGTGAGGAGTGCCAGCCCAGCAGCCTCCGAGCCAGCATCAACCTTACCCCACACACATGGTCTACACCATGGAGATGGCACAGCACTGCCCTTTGGGGAACATCTTCTGTCCCTGGCAGCACTGCTGCCATGGGACAGAATGGTCAGAGTGTTCCCTCCTGTTTCTGCCACCCCATTATTTTTATTCAGTTTGGTCCATTTCTGTACCTTCCCCTGCATGCATGTGTGCACATCCACAGAGATGGTTTGGGATAGTCCATAGCACAAAAACAACAGCTGGAAGAGATGGTCACACATGGCATGGTCAACCAGCCATATAAAAGGGAAGGAATAATATGAAGGGGTGGGAGAAGCTGGAGATGATGTCTCTGAAAGTTGTGTATTGATGATTATTTACTGATATTGCAGGGTTTCTTTAGTTAGACTCACATGCTTGCTGTCTTCACTCTATCCTACTTCCAGTCTGCTCAGGTTTGGTTTGGGATGATCTCAATTTTTTTGTCTTCAGGTTTATACCTAGGGATTTGTTGAAAACCAGGCTGAGAAAATTGTGTAGTAAGGTTTCATAGGCACTGGCACATGTAGAGACAGGGAGGTGAGACCACCAGAGCACACAACTGGAGTGTGGTTTGAGCTAAGGCTGAAGGCACCAGCCACTGGGCATAGAGGAGGTCTGGAACTTCCCTGGGGTGGCTGCAAGAGAGAGTCTTTATAGACCTAAGGCCTGTCTTGTACATCCCATCTGCATTACATCTGGTAAAGTGAGATTTGCAAGACATTAAAGAGAAAAGAATAATTAATGTGGTTTGTTAGTTACAATGATTTATTACTCTTCATTGGACCTGATGGAATGTTTAGGACATGAATGAATGAATGAATAAGATAATTTAATAAAAGAGTGGCATGCTCCTGGTGACTGTCATCTGCTCTGGATTGCCCTGATTAAAATGAGTAAAAGTGTAAGTGCAGGAGGAGACAGACACGTGGTAAGAGATAAGATAGCAAAGGCTGCCTTGCATTACCTTGTCATGCCATACAAATGAAAATAGGAGGAAAATATTTTTTGGGGAAAAAAAGAATAAAATACCCTTCTGCTGCGTTTATAACAACACTGAATGTCTACACCTGACTGATGGAGGTGGAGAAAGCACCGTTTTGGAAAGGTCCTTAACAGACAACAGCTTTAAATACCAGCAGAGAAGGGACTTTCAGAAAACCACCAGTGCTTGCTGCTTGAAGAAGGCACAGTGCACAGTGAAATCTTCTCCCTTCTTTGGAGAGAAGCAGTCCAGTGTCAGAAACTGAGTACCACACTTCCTACAACAGTGGATTGGGTCTGCAGCTCCTTTGTTGCTTTTTAATAACAAAATAATTATATTCCCATATTGAAGTGTCACAGCAAAAAGAAACTTGAAGCACAAATTTAAATATGATTAGCTTGTTAGTGGTGGTTTTTAGGAGTTTTATTTTTTTCCCTCAGCTCCCATCCTATTTTTTTTTAAATTTCTCCAGGGCATGTCATATATAGTGAAAAATCTCAATGGAGGCCCACAGGTATCATTGCTGTTTAGTCAGACTTCAAATTGGGCTCTAATGGTTTTAGATAGAAGAGCAGATGGAGAGGGTTTGTTCACTAGTCGGTGCCCTTGCCTCAGAGTTCACCTCAAGTTGTTTTCAGAAATTCTCACTTCGCGCACATTACTTATTTATATCATCACTTTCTTTTCCCACTTCATAGATAATTGCTACTTAATTGATACTGCCTTTATACAAGCCTCCACAATAGCAAGCAACAAGACACGCTGCTAAATAGAGGAATCATTAATCTGTGTATATATTCTGGATTTCCTTTAAAGATGGGCTGGAAATAAGCAAAGTCATTAGTAGTTTGTTTGCAACAGTGTATTTATGAAAGCTCTATGGAGAATGTGTCAACAGTCAGTATGTAACAGAGCAATTAACACAGTACTTTTGTACTTTTGACTGTTAGCATGGGAGTAAACAGAAGCAGATGTGAAGTGTTTGTGCCGTTAGTATTCACAGACTGTTCTGACATATGCAAATACAACTAATGCTTACAGAGCTTGCAACTCTTATTGTACCATGACCTTACTTACCAAACCCTGGGACAGGACTGCTGCATTTGCACACTTTCCTAATAATTATTAACAATACATGGATACAACCTTTTTGTTCTTAAAGCATCACCGACTGCGATGGGAAAGCTTCACGGATAAATGGGTGGTTAATGTTATGCATACATGGCATGGTTCAGGCACAGTTTTTCTCAATGTAAATAGAGAGCAAATAATAAAGAAGTAATGAAAATATATATATATAGCAAGACAGAACAAGAATCACCTCTGAAACACTGGTTCAGATCTAATTACAATTAAGCCCACTGAAGTTCAATAGTTAATACATGCATCGGATTTTGTGTATTTAGGACGGAGTTCAGAACGAGACCTTTCATTGACATAGTCTTAAAATATACATCTTGCTCAAGCAACTCCAGTCAGGCTGTTAAAATAGGATGCCAACACTGAAATTATTTTCTGCCCTGTATAAAAAAATAAAAATCACGTACTTGACCTAATAAAATCACCTGCATTCTGGAAAAAAAAAAAAAGAGAGAGAGAGGAAAAGAAAAAAAGAAGGCTTCTTGTGTTCAGTTATTTTTCATGTGAACTATATATATCTGATATACCTGGAGTTACTGCAGTGATTTTCATCTTCAAATGCTGTCTTAAACCTAGCTATGTTACACAAGCGAAGGTCAGATGAGATTTTATTTTCCAATTTTCTCTTATGGGTATGTCTTTCCAGAATAGGAATTAAACAAAGCTAAATGAAAGTACAGAATTTACAGTCATGTTTGGCATTATATATTTTGTGGAAATGTTTTGCTTAGAAAGAAAATAATTTGTAGAAAATATCACCAAAAAGAATATTGACCGGCCATTTCTTCAACCGTGTTTCCCTGTCTGAAAGCAGAAACAATGTGCCCTAACCACACTGCCTTTGTGTTATCTTTAAGATCATGGTGGCTCATGAAACTAAAATCCTCCTTTGGAAGTGAATATATGCTTGTTTCCATTTTGTTTTCCCCGTTGCACATCCATTTCAGCAGGTGTCACCACACAATATTGCATTTCTCAACCGGACCTGCATTCTTCTTTGTCCAATTTTCATTTCGTCTCTACCGAGGACTTGATGATCTTTAAAGGTCTTTTCCAACCCCGTCATTCTGTAATTCTGTGAAAGACCCGTGGTAGCATTACTGGGGATTAGAGGCTGGGTCATCAGTGCTCCCCAGCATGCAGAGACAGGAGGGCACAGGGCTGGGAGCTCAGAGGAGCAGCCCCGGAGCTATCCTCTTTGGGATGCTGCACAGGACCCTGGGAAGATGTTCCTGCAGCTGACATCTGGGATGCTGTCAGTCTCATGTTCTTAGTTTCAAATAAACAAACTATCTTTCTGTCTTCATTGTTGTAAAGAACATGTTCAGCTGTGTTACTGCCACTAATGGAGATACTTTCCTTAAAATACTTTATTTGTGTATTTGGGATTTTTTGACTTGTCAAGATTGTAGGGACAGGCTGAGTTTTTGAAGGCTTTCAGCTACTGGGATGCTTGGTAAAGCAGTGAGGGCATTAAAGATGTTTAGGGCTTTTCCTTAGCAGGAGTTTTAGTTTGGTATTACGGAAGTCTGGGGGTTTTTTTCCATTTTTTTCTTATATTTCAAGTTGCTGATAACATTTGAGGTACCTGGAAAGGTCAGTTTTTTGGGAGGCTGAAGCTGTTTTCTCAGATTTCTTTTGATTTGGAGGGGTTTTTTTCATGGTTTCAACACCTGAAAAGCACAGGTGCTACAATTAATCACAGACATTTAACTTCTCATTCAGAAAGCCATGTGAAATAATCATTATTATAGTTTTCCATTTTTCTTGGCTGCCTTTTTTATTAATTTGAAAGGTACCACTTGCTAAATAAACAGCGAGCTCTGAAGAAATGAAGACCGGGGGTGTGATGGTTAGTAAAGTTGGTTAAAATAAATGTCATTTGGTATTACTTTGCTTTTCACTGCCTTACCCTTAAAATTGGACCACTGTCTAAATCGCAGAAGCATTTTGAAGTAAATATTTATACTGTAAGCAGTCAAGGATATTGTATACTGTTGTGAGCTAATGCCAAAGCAAATACAGTAGATGAGTTTATCTGGGCCCTTTAGTCCCAGTGCGTCCCCGGGGTTCGAGCTGTTCTACCAAGCACCGAGCCTGAGAGTGACTTTCCTCCAGGTTTCTGGTTCATCTCATCAATTCACTTGCGTATCTAAATAATCATTTGTCCACAGCTGCAGGCAATCAGCATTTTGTGCATACAATGTAGACTCCCAAGCCAAATTATGAGATAATGAAAATACATGTAATTACATGTTGGTGTGCTAGTCTAAATATAATTTACACTTGGGAGAAAGGAAAGATGAAAAGATAGTAACAGGTGAATAAGAAAACAAAGAAATGCATTTTAGGAATCTTTCCTGAACTTGTTTTTCAGTAAAATAGGTATATTCTTTTATGGTATGTTTACTTAAATGGCTATTTGTGAATTAATGAGTTCAGCTCCGTTTCAGGAAGTACTCAACAGCCCATGATTTCCACTGTGTTTAGCTGAACATTTCGGGGGAAAAAGTCAAATTTGTGCATTGTGATTGCCAGTATGTTTTCATAGCAGTACAGAATTCAGAAGACTTGCCATGGAATTTTAATATAAAAAGCCACAGAGAAATACTTCCTTCAGCAGCTTTCTGTGTCCTGCTATTTATTCCCTTGAAAAGATTTGGATCGCTTTTGCTTTGCAGGTGTGAAGTACCTGACAATTATTTTATTTTTATTTAAAATGCATGATCCACCACCTTCCAGGCAGCCATGGCCAAGTCACCATGAAAAATTGTCCTCAGAAAATCCCATGTGCCTAATTGCAGGGTGCTCTGACATCCTTTTTAAGTGGGTCTTACTTTAAAGACCCCTGATTTTCATTGAAGCGCAGTTTATAATCCCATCTTCTTCCACACCTTGTTTAGGCGTACCTGTGCAGTGCTCTCCAGGGCAGACAAGCCCAAATTCTTGTCTGGGAAAATGACTTAGTCTGGATACTCAAGGGACTCATGCTGTGAAACACCCCTATCAAACCATGCATCCGCCATTTGGCCTCCTGGCAGCCATGGCTTACCATGGTGATGTTGTGTACCTGTCTCAGATCCAGTGACCCTACCTGCAGGTTTGGGATGAGAAGGAATTTGGTAGGTTCAAAGAAGCTGCTGTGTCTCTGAATGTTATTTGATATTATTATTGCTGATGAACCCATGGCATTCTCTGGAAGAAGTGTTTTAGACAGAGGTGCATACTCATTCCCAATGCCTTGATATTTCAACCCTTGTCTGACTAACCTCAAATTATTCTGGTTTATAATTTCTCTTGTTAAAAGTTGAAATTCAGCATTTGGAATGCTTGACCCAGAAAAATGTATCTGCTACTATAAAGAGTTGATAGTGAAATGTTTTCTCAAAGAACTGCTTTTTATGTCATAGGACAGATAACTTTTGCGATCAAATGCATAGGCACAGTTAATATATACACACCTAACAGTGTCATAATGAAAAAGAACACAGTCAGTGGTCATAATGAAACGTTATTGGTTTGGTTTTAGTGTTGAGTATAGGAGTTCACTTAATGTTTTCTTTTATTTTACCTTTTTTATGTAGTTTTTGGAAAGAAATTTGAGAAATTCAATTTCACAGAATCACAGAATCATAGGGGTTGGAAGGAACCTCAAGAGATCATTGGGTCCAACCCCCCTACCAAAGCAGGTTCCTTAGGACAGAAAGGAATTTACAGTCATGTTACCGACATAAAAATCTATATTTGTTATATTTTTCCTTAATAATTGCTTTTTGATTTTTATTAAAATTCCACCATTAAATTAAATATAATTTATTTCATTGTGGGTTTTTTTTAATTAAATCTGTAACTTGAAGAATTCAGATGCACTGAACTCCATTTTACAAATATTTGATATTTGAAATGGTAGTTCTATAAACTTTAGGATAACACTTGGCATTTCTTGCAGACTTTCCCATTTTCATCACTAAATAAATTTTCAGTGACAAATACTTTTCTCTGACACCAAACTTAGTATAATTCATTACTTCAAATTGTGTGAATACAGGACAAGATTCTGTTCCTGCCTTTATTTACTACATAAAATACCTGGAGCAGCATTAAAAGCCTTCATTATACTGCAAGTTTCCCTGCAGCATACAGCCAGCCACAAAACAGATGTCTAGAGGCATCTCTGCAAGGATGAAGGTGGGGAAACAGATGAGACCACAGGGTAGGATACCATGGGGAGAATGCTACAGAGTTTAGGACTTCCATAAGAGGTTAATATCATATAGATATTTTCTGTTTATTGCCAGGAACCAGGAGCACATCAGGAACAGTGGGCATAAAAGTATCTGCCTTTCCCCTTAGCTCCCGTGTGCTGAGTAAGAGCTTACCAAGCTCTTGTAAAATCTCTATCACTTAATATTTTCAGCAGGACTGGATATTCCCGAGTGATTAGCTGAAGCTCCACCGCAGCTGCTAGACTTGCAAGAGGAATTAGTTCCTCATTAAGCAATGATGTTAGATGATCCTGTAGCCTCTTCCGAGCACAGAGAAAATAAGAGAGGAAAAGAGTTTCTTTGTGGAAGCTCCTCCAACTGGTCAGAGCCTGTTCAGTGTTGTCCTCAAGCTGACTCTGAAAAACCATTAAAATGCACAAAAGGACATGGAGCTAATGAAAAAACATGGGCTTCATGGAGGAATTTTGGGATATGTTAAGACCAGACTTTAGTTATTAGCTTGACTACTCAGCATGGTCCCTTTGGTCCTCTTTGGTCCTCAGAGACTTTTTTTTTTAATTGGGTCATCAGTATGCACATAGCTGTGTTGAGCACTGGAGACATCCCCGGTGCACACACCCACTGGGGACAAAGCTGGCCAGGAGACCAGGCTATGTGCAATGGCCCGAAGATAAGAGCATCACCTTTGCTCAACTTGTGTGGACGTGCTCCTGGGCCTGCTGTGGCTGGGCTTCAGCAGGGAGCCGTGCGATCACCAGAGATCCTTCTCTCATGTGTCTGATGAGTACTTAATTATTCCATATAAAGCATAACTCTTTCTACTGTTAGGAGGATGAAAGGACCGCAGTTATCTTTTTTACTCTGTTCCCACACTTGACAGATACAAAGTTCAGTGGCACCAAATGTTCAAGGAGGGGGGCTCTTTCAGGAATGAAATCTTTTTCTTTTCATTCTAAATTTTAAAAAATTTTTTTTTTCCTTCAGATGTCTGATTTTTCTTCTTAGTTCATTTATGGTCAACTAAAAATTTTCAGACTAGCATAGGTACATGCTATGCCCAACAAACTGTGACAGCATCACGGGTGCAAGGTATGGAGAGTTATATTTTGGAAAAACAGGTTTATGATATAAATTTATTTAAATTTCTTTCTTCTTGTAAAGAAAGGCAAAGCTCGGGACTGCTGAACATTAAACCAAGATAATAATAAATAAAATCACAGAGATTGGTTGTCTCAAGACATGACACAAGATACAGATCCAACAGAACAGCAAAATAAGCTCCCAGCCAAATACTCTACACAGACTTGTCTTATACGATAATCTGTGCCTGTACATTTTAGACACATTAAAAGGAGGCAAAGTATCAGTACCTTCAATTTGCAGATGGGGACCTAAGGTTCAAAAGGGCAATGAAACAATGAGACTTGCCCTTTTCACAGCAGAGACTCCAAGTCTCCTGAATGTGGATTTCCTCTTTCAAGCACCGCTTTTCAGCCGCAGGCAGGTCTGGGGCAGAGCCGGGGGCAGGTCCACAACCACCTCAGCCTCTGTAATTTTGCTGACTAATCAACACAAGTATGCTTGCAAAGACTCCAAATACCATAATGCAGGATAAATAGCATGGGAAAAAAGTTCTTATTCTTGCTGCATCCCATGTAGGGAAAACTCCTTCTGCTGATGCAAGTTCATCTTCCCCAGGGCTCTGGTGTTGGTACGTGGTATATATGGCTGGCCCACAGATCACCCAGCCGCATGGATACTTGGATCCTGCAATGTAGCTTTGTTGGATTCTGCCCCATGCATCTGTGCAAAGAGCTGGATCAGCTACATTTCTGTCTTCCTCAAAGTGCCTGCCTGCTCTTTCACCAAAAATTACCACCCCACACTAGTGAAGAAAGTCAGATGTGGAGACTTAAACACAGCTGCTGCAGTTCACATCCAGAAAAAACAGCACAGGTTTATCCTCATTTATGGTTTAAACTAATACACTGGACCATGTGCAGGACTGTCTGAAGTGCAATCATTCCCTTTTGACATCCCTTTTAGAAGGACAGTAAATGCCCTAAGCCGGGCAAAACTGCAAGCTAAGGCAGTATTGCATTTACCTCTGCAATAGGTGAAGTCAGTGAATATGTGGATAAATTTGATAATTTTCAACCAGCTGAGCCAAATAAAATTCAAGCATTTGAGAAAAAGAGATGAAGCAATAGCAGAGCTGTTATTTCCAGAAACTTTTGGAGCCCAAGGGAAGTCCCAGAAGGCTACAAGAGTACCACTGTAGCGATGTCATGGCCATCTTTAAAAAGAGGGGGAAAGAAGCTGTAAAAATAAGAAAATTAGTTACAAATAGGCAATTTTACTTCAGGGACAAAATAACCTTTTGGCACAAATAAGCAAGCAAATTATGAGTAAATAGCTTGAAATTACTTAGGATCAATAACAACCAGTATGGAGTTGTCAAAAGTGAAACAAATCGAACTGTTCTAATCACTCTGTATGACAACATAAAACAGCAGAGTATAGCAGAGGAGAGGGGATGTCATACATCTTAACCTTAGGAGGGCTTTTTGAAACTTAACTTCACATAATAATCTCAAAAGCAAGATAGGAAAACATTACATTTCATGAATGTGCTATGTGATGAGTGAATGACTATACTCAGAGAGTACTTATTAGTGGTTGGTTGTCAGGACTGGAAGGATGTGCGGAGTGTACTCACACAGGGGTTTGTCTTGTTCTGTTGCTTTTTGGTATTTTCCTTAATGACTTAGGTGAGAGAAAAGAGAGGTTGCTTATTAAACCTGCAGACCACACCATGCAGGAAGCACCATAAGGTTGCTGGAGAACAGAAGCGTGAATTCAAGAGTATTTTTGACAAATTGGAAAAATTGCAGTAATGCCATGTTTTTTGTGGAGTTCAGTGTCCACTTTCCAATCTGTTAAAGATCATTATCAGTATTAAAGTAACAATTTTATTTCTACCCAGTTCATTTATTGGAGCTGTGGCTGCTTCCAGCACAAAATAGACACACGCACTGTTCCTGTACCCTGAAATGACTCTGGAGTTGTAGACAAAAGTCATGAGTATTTATAAATCTAGACTTCAGATAATTTTCTTAATCTTTTATAATTTCACATTCCAAGTCAAAATAAGACTGTAGACTATATCTGTAGGAGTATGTGAAGCTAAATGGCATAAATTCAGCCTCATGCCTCAGTGCCTCAGTGCATACCTTAGGTATAAATGCTCTTCATAAAGGCCTACTGTACAGCATCACTAAATTATATAAACTTGATTAATGTGGAATCAAGGTGGGTTCAATTTAGCAACTTGACAAACCTTGGCACCATGCTACATACATTATTTGTATCACACCATTCTAAGAAACATGCTTTTTAAAAAATAATTTTCCTAAGTAATGTGAATTACTAGCCTGAAAATAAATACAGAGATCCTCAGTGGGTCCTTGATGCCTCCATTTTCATTAGGAACCTTAACATTTATCTCTTTGTTTTATGCCTGTTATTATAGTCACCCTGGAGACATTAGATTAGGGATTATAAAATCAATGTGGTGTAAAACCATTGTTCCAGCACTTTCAAGCCATCCCCTCAGAATGAGAAAAGGGCAGCTGGACCCCGACCCACTGTGTGCGACAACATTGCCCAGATGAACGATCTCTTCAGGAACTGCTAACTTGACAGCCTGGGTAAAGTTAGATAAGGGGTGATATTACTGTTCACTGAGATATAAATAATTATTCAGCTCACCAAGCAAGGTAGCACTGCACCCTGCAGGACCTAAGCCAGACAGCTCAATATGAGCCAAAAAGCACTGGATTCACTGCCAATTTATTCAGCTTAATTAAGAATTCAGACTTGGTCAGGTGTAGTTGACTTTCCTTAAAACAAATAATTAGAACTGGCAGCATCTTGAATGATTACATTCTTACAAGGTCTCATATTCCTATGTACATAAATGCACTCTTTTTCTGGGATATAAATATTCATTTTAAATCCAGTGACTATTTCTGATGTATTGTGTTTAAGAGATGGCTGAAAAGACTGACTTGAAATAACTCCTCACCCATGAAACAAGTGTAGGCTGAAATCTTTATTAGGTTAAATAACATTGTTGCTTTTTAACCCACCAGATCACATGGCATGAGATATCTTTTCTACTCACCTCTGAAAACAGGAAAAAGTGGTTGACCTGTTTTCCTCTTCCAGATCTTAAAACACCTCTACCTCCCCCTCGGCTCTGTTCTTAGCAGACTTCACTCTAGTCATGATCTCACTCCCCTCTTCCCCCCCATCGTGGCACAGGGAGGGGCAGGGATTGGGAGATGGGGGCTTCAGTCAGTTCCTTGCAAGTTGGTTTCCTTCTTGGCCGGGGGGCATTCATTCCACACCCTCCCCCTGCTGTACCGTGGGGTCCCACCCACGAGAGACAGTCCTCCATGAACTTCTCCAGCGTGAGTCCTTTCCCACAGGGCTTCAGCTGTTCATCACCTGCCCCGCCATGGATCACTGCTATGGTGGGCAGCAATAACTCACAGTGTCTCCCCAGTTCTCTGTGGGGTCACAAGCCTCCCCACAACAATCCTGTTCTGGCGCAAATCTCTGTCTTGCTCATTTCTGTGTCTCTGTTTCTCTCCATGGGCTGCAAGGGCTGGCAGGGGCTTGTTCCAACGCAGATCACAGCATCTTCTCTATGTCTCCACCTGCTCCATCCAGCGTGGAGCCTCTCCACAGGGTATAGGTGGGGTCTCAGCCTTTTCCATGGGCTGCCGGGGGGCACCCACTCTACCATGGGTTTCTCCAGGGGCTGCAGGGGCATCTTTCTCTCCGGCACCTGGGGCACCTCCTCCCCCACCCTCCCTGGCCTTGGTGTCTGCACAGCTCGCTGCATCTCCTGACTCCCTTCTCCGGTGGCAAAATGCAGCTGCTTCTGGTTTTTTTTCTCCTGTATGTGATTCCCAGAGGTGCTGTGACCATCGCTGATTGGCTCGGTCCTGGTCAGCAGAAACTCTGGCCTTGAATTGGCCGATGTTTACAGTCTGGGGCCTGCAGAGAATTCCAGCGGCTCCTTACAAGCAGCCATTTTCTGCAGCCCCGGTTCTCTCCCAGCACCCAGCTATGCAAAACTGCGACACACCCCATGGAAAACCATACTTTTATAGTCTCTGTCCTACAGCAAGGTTTTGGATAATCTATATATTTTATATAAATATATACTTATCAAAAACAGTAAAAAAAAGAGTCCCAGTTGCTCTGAGAGCTATTCAAGACTTCTGTGAATCTTTATTGGCATACACATAAATATAATGAGCTGATTCAAATAACCTGATTTATTTCTGGTACCAATAGCTAAAAACATCATGAACCCAAGAGCAAAGCTAAGACTAGTTCCATAGAATCATAGAACCATTCACATTGGAAAAGACCCCCAAGATCATCGAGTCCAACTGTAAATCTAGCTCTGCCAACTACACCAGTTGACCATGTCCCTAAATGCCACATTTACATGTCTTGACAGTTGCCAGATAACTTCAAACTCTGCCATGCACATGGCTCAGGAAGAAAACTAGTGTAACACGTGCCCTGATGTTGCCACCACTGCATGTGTTGTATCAAGAGTGAGAGACAAAAAATACAGCACATACAGTTTCAATATCAGAATAATTGCTTTGTAAAGATGGCTTCATGTTGTTTACATAATGAATTTGGTTTAATTACCACAACTCAAAATGTTTTAAAACTTAATTTCAAACATCCATCTGCATATTTAATTGCTTAGATGTCATTGTACTAACCAACAGAGTGCTTAGGAAAACAGACATCAAAGTTATTGTCTAGGGTAACGTTACGTTCAAGATGTGTTGCAGGGAGTCTAAACATTGCCTGGGTTCCTTGGTGACAATCTTTTCTTCAGTGAGAGCAAGAGGAGAGTGGCATCAGCATGATACCACTCCTACAAGTAGCTGCTAATTTCTCTCTAGTCTAGTTTCAAATGAAAGGAAAACACTCCAAAGGTAACATTTTTATTTTATTTTATTATTTTATGCTGGCAAATTTTTGATTCAAAAAGGTGTAGGTTCAGAACAGATATAAAAAACCCCCACATTCTTTCTATAAGCTTTGCACCAGGGAAGCCGAGCAGGACAGCAGAGTGTCAAGGAACCTGTTAGTGCCCAGCCAAAGCCTGCTCACTGCTTGTGACAGCTTTCTCATTCGGACAGTTTCACTTGAAAAATGTTTGCATTAAAAATAAAGAAGTTAGGCAGCTGGGATGAGAAGTGATTCATCTTGTTCTGCCTCTCCCACCCTCTGCCCAAACCCCAGGCATGTGGTCCCACCACACTCATTAGAGCAGAGGGAGACCCAGTCCTTTGGCTGTCCTGCAGGCAACTGCTCATCACAAGGGAAGAACTTTAAAGTCACAAGTGACAGCTGAGTATCAAGCTTCTGACTGTACCTTTGAAAATCCTCTGAACATTTTTATTTCACAAAATGGTAATGCGTGCATTTTCTTACTTCCCAAAGTTCTTTACAGTGACTTTCAAGTCCAAAGTATATTCTTTTAACTCAACATATTTTAAAATCTATTAATCAGAAATATGTTTTGTTTATCAAAATAAATACCTTTTCTCTATTAACCAAATATACAGATAAGTTTCTGTAAGACCTTTATGCCTGAGTGTAATATATTAGAGTAATTTCAGCTTGTTATTACCATAAAATGATACGGGTGTCCATTAGATTGAACTCAAATTTTTATACCCTAAATTCAAACTCACATCCTCAAAAGTCCAACTCTGTTAATACTTAATTTTATAGGCATGTAAGAATCCTGTACTAGATTTATATTGTATGTTAGTGACCAGACTGGGAAGGATAAAGTCACAGGTAGGGTAACATTTCTATAGATTGCAGGAATATAGGATAATTGCATATAAAAGTCATCATAAGATTTACACCCCAAACTACCCGATTCTGTTAAAACTCATGCCTAAGAAGGGTAGCTAGTTGGGATGCAGGGGCTGGGGATTATGTTTCAGAATTATCATGGATACCCTTCACTTTCACCAGAAAGGTTTCTCAGGCACCAAATATGCAGAGCTTCTCCAGTCAATGAAGGAATTTGAACTCACACTTTCCAGGAGGATACTTGAAGCACCAAGATTCAGGGTAATTTACAGAGAAACTTCACTTTTTCTCCTGGAGTGACCCAATTCCAGGAGAACATAGAACAAAAAATGTATGCACACGAATTATCCTGGTTGCAGGTGGGATAGAGTTATCTTTCTTCTTAGCAGCGGGTATAGTGCTGTGTTTTGGAGTTTGGATGAGAATAATGTTGATAACACACTGATGTTTTAGTTGTTGATGAGCAGGGCTTACACTACGTCAAAGATTTTTCAGATTCTCAAACTGCCCCCACCAGTGAGGAGACTGGGGGTGCACAAGAAGCTGGGAGGGGGCACAGCCAGGGAAGTTTGCCTAAACTGGACAAAGGGATATTCCATGCCATTTGATGTCATTCTGAAAAATAAAACTAGGGGGAAGTTTAAAGGGGGGTGGAGGGGAGAGGCAGCGCCCACTGCTGAGGGACTGACTGAGCATTGGTCAGCAGGTAGCATGAAATTGCATAGTGCATCGCTTATTTTATATATCCTTTTATTATTTTACCTCCTTATCTGTCCTATTAAACTTCATCTCAACCCATGAGTTTTAACTTTGTTTTCCCCCACCAAGTCTCCCACTGTGGGTGGTGAGCAAGCAAATGGCTGTGGTGTTCAGCTGTCTGACAGGTTAAAACACACCACAGAGATAACTTCTCTTTCAGCATATTAGCATGGAGACAGTGTCACTTCTGCACAGCTGTACAGCTTCCAGACCAAATCTGGCCCCATTCCAGCAGCTTGGAGCAGGGACAGGAGCTTAGTCTGGTCTCACCTTTTGCATGGATGTGCTCTGTGTTCCACAAAGACCACTTATTTGCTGAATTCCTTAGATTTTTAGTTTGAAAAATAACACTTGTATCTCATAATTTTTTTACATCATGAGCTGAAGGCGAGGTGGAAAAGAACCACTAAGCTAAGGACACTTAAATGAGGCTGTCCCTCCTGCTAAGCATCTTTCTGTGTTCAAGTTTGCCTGTGAATCTGGTGGATGCTGAAATCCTTTTTATAAGTCCTTAATATTTTAGAGAAAGGAAAAAATGTTGAAGGAGTTTTAGTCAAATAGCATCAATGTGTTTTGAATGGAGATTTATTTTGTCTGATACATTGACTTGCCGTATGAATAGAGTCTTACAGAGCACCTACTTTCCACATGGCAGGACAAGAGGGAATGGATTAAAGCTAAAGAAGGGAAAGTTTAGATTGCCTATTAGGGGGAAGTTCTTTACAGAGAGAGTGGTAAGGTGCTGGAACGGGCTGCCCAGAGAGGCAGTAGATGCTCCATCCCTGGAGGTGTTCAAGGCCAGGTTGGATGGGGCCCTGGGCAACCTTGTGTAGATCCAGGCCTGGAGGTTGGTGGCCCTGCCTATGGCAGGGGGGTTGGAACTCTATGATCCTTGGGGTCCCTTCCAACCTGTGCCATTCTATGATTCTATGATTGAAATCCAAATTTTTAATTTAGGGTGCCAGAAGCTAAGTGTGTTCTGAGTTAAACTATTTTCTCTTCTGCAATCCTCATTTCATTATAGTCTACACTGTTGAAGTTTCTAATGCACAATAAAATGCATGTGCATTCCAGTGTGTCCCCTGGCTGACATTGTAAATCAATGCAATGGATAATGTGAATTTCCCTTTTGCTACTATTTAAAAAGAATAAGGGAACAAATAATACTGGGGATTCCTACTCACACAATATTTTATAGCTTTATTAACATTATCTCCACAATGTGTTGAAAAGGAGACTGAACAGTGGGTTCAGAATGACAAATTTTCTTATCCAAAACACTCAGTTCTGAGGTTCCAAGAAAAATAAATATTTGGTAACACATTGAGTCTGTGCTACAGTCTACCCTCTAAAAGGGAAGACAAACAGCTGCTGAGAAAGATAAACCAAAACGGTGTTTAACAAGCAGAGGGACATCAACATGAAATGCTGCTAACAAAAATTATTCTTGGCTACTGAAAGTCACACACAGGCTGCAAAGTGTCAAGATGTACATGATTTTGTTAAGACCCTTACCAGTTTTATAGAAAAAGAGAGATGAAAGTCAGAAATTCAGTCTTCAAAAAAGGAAATGTGTCAATGAAAGATGCATGGAGCTTCTGCCCCTGAAACTTCTTATCACTGCCCTGAAACTGAGCGGCAAGAATTTACATCATGTGCAACAAGCCAAAGTTTAAAGAGGAAAAAGAGGAGCATAGACAAATTCAGGAAACCCAGCAAAGTTGCAACAAAAGGAACTCTTTTAAGCTGAATAGCCAGGCACACCTATAAAAAAACCCACTGTATCTTCTGGAGAAGAGAAGGCTGCGGGGGGACCTCATTGCAGCCTTCCAGTGCATGAAGGGAGCTTGTAAGCAGGAGGGGATTCAACTTTTTAAAAGGATAGACAATGACAGGACAAGGGGGAATGGATTGAAGCTAAAGGAAGGAAGGTTTAGATTAGATATTAGGGGGAAGTTTTTTACAGAAAGAGTGGTGAGGTGCTGGAACAGACTGCCCAGAGAGGTAGTGGATGCCCTGTCCCTGAAAGTGTTAAAGGCCAGGTTGGATGGGGCCCTGGGCAACCTTGTGTAGATCCAGACCTGAGGTTGGTGGCCCTGCCTGTGGCAGGGGGGTTGGAGCTCTGTGATCCTTGGGGTCCCTTCCAACTCATACCATTCTATGATTCTATGATTCTATGATTCTACGCAAAGTGAAACCTCTGACTCCCACCAGCATCAGCTTTGTATTAGTGACACCAACCCTGCTCTTCACCAAAGGGCTGCATCGGTCTGCAGTTGCTGAGAGTGTGGACGCTGAAATAACCTCAGAAACTACCGGCCAGAAAGTTCCAGTGACCTGGAGATGAGCATGGAGTCATGGTCTGGCCAGAAGGCCCGTTACCTTTCTCAGACCCCAATCCATAGCAGTCAGGTTGCCTTCTTGCCCCAGACTTTTTGTTTTCCGCTGCTGCTGCTGCTCTATTCTATACGTTTTTGATCTCTGGGAAGAAGAAGAGGGGAATGCAAATGTTCATCACTTGTTTCTGCAATAAACCAGGGAATTGTTGCAGAGAGTATTCCTTTCCATTTGACATCTTCTAGAAAAAAAGAATGATTCTGAAGCTCAGTGAGGGATGTTTGTGTGAGGCAGCCAACAGTCAATCACTAACACCATGAGAAGATTTTCCTATGGCAACCAATGCAGACAACAGTCATGATGACAGGCACATGGTAGACGATCCCATGGAAGGGTCAAACTATGTCATTCCCCTCCTGTGGAACCCTCTGGAGTGCCTTCAATTGTATTCCCCAGGCTGGAATCCCATCTGATGGGAAGAAATCCTGAACAAATGGAAATGTCTACATTCTTGGCATTGTGGTGATGAAGGTGATGGTCAAGGAGACCATACCTTTGTCTGAGAGGGAAAGGCAAAGATGGCCTCAGCAGCCTACCTTTGAATGTTAGATGGCAGGATGAACACATCCCTGCACTTCAAGATTGCTTTTACCAGTAATATGATTATTCCCAGCAGGGGACAGTATGTGCTAAAATACAGCAGTATGTGCCTAATTATACAATTACACCCACACATCCTCGTCACCCTCTCTTTGCAATTTTCATCTGAGAAGACAAGCAGAGCTTGAATACAGCATGTCTTGGTGCTGGGTGCAAAAACTCATGCACGGTCCATCTCCTCAGAATCTGAGTTTTTACTTGTGCAAATGCAGCCTAAAACCTCAGATGAACCCCAGTATACACTAAAATTTTCAACACACACATTTTTTAAAAGTGTATCTTTTATTGCATCAATACGACTCACAGTGATTGTATTAATTTCTAAGGCTACAAGAGCTGGAATATCAAAACTGCATCAGGTTTTGTTAACGAAGGATGCACCATTTATAAGTGGATCAAAGGAAGAGGTGAGCTGTATAAGTAACCTGAAAAAAGTAAGTGCTAGAATGTAATTGCAATAAATCAGAAAAAGGAAATGCAAAGGAAAAGAAAGAATGTATGACTAATACAAGATGTAAATATATATAACTGGCAAGATAAAACTATAATTCTTTTATATTCAGCATTCCACTATGGAAATATTTTTATTAATTTGAACAGAATTAAATATTTTATTAAAATTGGAAGATTATATATATTTACATTGCTTTAGTCATATCAATATACTAACTTCCTAGCATATGTGTTCTAGGATATATTTTGTATTTTAATATAATCTGCATATTCTGGACAGTCAGATGCATGCTCTCCAGGGCCTATTTGGATCATGCATGTTTCTGAATTAATGTGAACCACAGCTCCACTGAACTTGTTGAAAATATTCAGTTATACAAAGCTACACAGTGAAGTTGCACACAGGCAAATATACCAGGTTTAGACCCAAGACTGGATCCAAGACCATCTCAACTGTGAAAATATGAAAGTATAATTTACTGAGTATGTAAAACTAGCATTTTAAGTGTTATGGAAGATGTAGTTGGTGAAGCTGTCATGGTATCATGCTTTTCTTTATGGGGCCGACATAGGGGTTGCTGGTGCTGCTTCTAGACAAGGAAAGATTCTGCACCTCTTCCTTCCTGGCCCAAGACTGCTAGGTTGTGAAAGAGCAGTCAGGCTATTTCATTTCTCTCCCACATGTAATTTAATAGTGAATACTGGTAGCTCTCACTTAATGAGTGAGAAAGTGTGCTAGTGCATGTTAATATTTGTGTTTCAGAACTCAAGACTGCTCTGCATGAAACAGACCCGTCTACCAAAACGGCTCATTCAAGGACATTCAATATAGATTGTCTACTTCACAGGTAAAGCAGCAAAAGCATTTTGACATTAGGCTCAAACGCCAGCAACACCAAGCTTCAGATTTCAAATTTGTGTTATGATTTATAAGGAGCAACAGATAGGATGAAACAAAATCCTCTCCAATGAAAAGTAAAAATGAAGAGACTTCTATATCCCAGTCCACAAGTTGAATCCCCCTTTCTCTCTGATCCAATGTATGCTACTTATTTCTTCATAGCTGAACAGAGTAAGGGCAATTGGGTCCTTGCACTCACCAGAATATGTAAGATCCATGATCAGGATCCTGCTAATACACATATAAAAAGAAAGATAAAAATAGTCCAGTATATTTCCATACTTGCTAAGCGTGATACTCGTTTGAAATGCAGTGGCTTGTCTGAAATGGGGTAGCTGACTCCGTATGTGTGTTCCTGGAGGTGTGCAAAGTAAAATGAATTTCCTTAAAACATGTTTTCTTAAACCTGTATGAAAAGGTTACTCTGAAGAATAAATGCTTTTGTCACCAGGGAAACTTAGCAGGCTTGTTCCTGAGCCTTGCCCGCTGGTGTGTTTGGGTTTTACTGTGAAAATGATGTGCCTTGTAGACACTCTAGGCCTAGATATAAGCCAGAGGCCAAGGAAAAGGACAATTGTATCAGTTTGCCCTGAGCAAATGGAGCTAAAAAGTGTTCAAGCAAATACATGGATTCATACTCCAAAGTCCAATAAATGCTTAATGGAGAAACTTTGCAAACCCATGCCAGCCTGTTAATCACTAAAGGTTCATCACCACAGAGAATTTTGTGATTACTCTGTTGGGTTTATTTCTGCAGCAACCAGTATTTTTCAAAAAATGCAACAGGTTCTTGCTACCTAATTCTAAGTTCAAAAGATCCAAGCTGAATACAGACATATCATGTTTTTTCTAGCTTTTCTAGAGGCACATACACCTTGGCATTCTAGAAAGCTCATAGGTTGCAGACACAATGATCTAATGACACTTTCCCCAAACACCATAAATTTCCTGTAAGTATCCTGATTCTATACAGTTAAAATCAGTGGGAACTTTTGCACAAGCTCAGATGAATGGTGGATCATCCTACTGCCCACAAGACTTAGAATTACCTTGGCATTTTGTATCTGAAAGGTGACAGGAATATCAACTTGACATTCTACATCAAAGTTGTGTTAGCTGCAAATCTTTTTGAAGCTGAAGTAATGTAAAAGAGCACGGTAAATACAAGCCTCCTTTCTTCCTACGCCCCCGCCACATGCACACAGTTGCTTAGGGATGAAACTCTGGCAAATAATCTGACAACACAAACATGAACCCTTTAAATGTTTAAAATATCCTGATTACAACAGTATTAAATGTGTCCCTTTACTTGGGAACTCTGGTCTTGACAGGGACTAAAATGACTTTAAACCTCTTCTGTTTTTCAGACAGAATTTCCTAGCTCCTGCTGTGTGGCATCTACCACTAATCTGACATGCCAGAACAGTGGCAGAACAAAGAGGAAACCATTGTAAATGTATTTATTTTCTAAATCTGCATGAAATGAGTATTTCAGGGATGCACTATTCAACTTCTGACTGCAAAGTTTTGTCACCCAAACCAGTCTTCAGTGTAGAATTTTATCAGCAAATGCAGAAAGAAACAGTAGCCTTTCATTATTCCATCTGGAGGTAATAAAGTGTTCATCGGTCTTTATGGGGAAGTTACCACAAAATATGTCAGGGCATGGATTTCAAGCACAATAATAACTGCTGTGCTCTAAGTCTCGATGTAGATGCTCTTCAACCCTAAGACTAGGGTGGGTTTTTTTCCAGTTTAACTTAATCCATTTTTCACAGTGGACTCCTACAGAGGAATTAGCGTCCACACAGAAAACTACTTCTTAAAGGTATTCTAAGTTATTTTACACCTAGACAAGCACTAACTGTTAATATATTTTAAAATATATATTTCCCCATAGTAATAAAATAACAAACCTGACTACTTTTTCAGAGGAAATTAGAGTTCCTCAGAGACTAAATCACCCCCATCTGCTGTTTTGCAACCCATGTTGTATGGCAGCCTCTCCTACTTAGACATGCTAAAACAGTGCATGAACAAAGAGCAACTCTGGCACATGCATACATTTCCTAAATTTACATAAAATTAGAATTTCCAGAATGCATAATGTGCCAGCCATCTCAAAGTATTGTTAGCCTGACTCGTCTTTGAACCGAGTTGGTACAGTATCGATTATATATATGAAAAAGGCTGTTACTTTCCCTGTAGTACATGCTGTATTGCAGAAAATGTCACTAAAATTTAAAAAATGTGCCAGACAGTTCATATAAAGTGGCATGCAGGAAGCAGGCACTTTTTTGGTTGGGTTTTTTTTCCACTTAGGAATTAATTTCTTCATCAATTTTTTGGCTTTCCATGCCTGGAAAACATGAAATGTAAGCAGACAGACACAATCCTTGAAGCAAGTTGCTGTTACCTGTTTCACTGACCACAAAGGCTTCCGTGTTGTCCATTCAGGATTGGGATGAGTTGGTGAATCACATCACTTCTTCTGGTTGGGTCATTTTGGATACAAATATTATGATGCTACTGTGGTGTTTCTTAGTGTCAGAATTTTAGAATAATTTTCAATATCTAGAAATTTAATCCCCAGCATGAATCTCTTCAGGTCTGGGCCTAATGAGTTTTACTGGCATATCACATCTTTATTGCTGTTATTTTTAAGACAGATATGTGAGAAGAGGGACTACAAAGAGACAGCATTTCCCTCCATTAGGAGCAGAGCAAGCCAGCCCAAACTGTATCCTGTCTGCTGAGAGTATAATTTGAGATCTATCATGAAAGGTTTCTTTGTATTTCAGGTTTAAACATCATTATCAAAACACTGTAGATTTTGTTAGGACTCACACTAAGGGAAAACAAAATATTAATGCTGAGCACCTTGTTTGAAAAATACTCATTTTACTAATATTATTAATAAAAGGAAAACTGCATTTGGAGAAAAATTGCCCCAGCATAGATTAAAAAGGTACCCCAACATTTTTTAGAAATTCTTAGAACAATGAAACACGGAATATCACCAATGTTCAAAACTGTGTGCTTCCAAAAAGAATCTCCCTGTTTCTTGAAAATTTTTTTTTAACTAGTCCCAACCTAAGTGGGGACAAAACTTTTCCTAAACATCTCCTATGAACAAATAGGGTATGTGATGACCAACCATTACACATGACTTCCTCACTCTTGTTGAAAGCCCCATAACTGACTAATGAAATCACTGCTTCTCAGTCTTTCTTCTGATCTGGATTAACCATATTTTATGGCGACTTTTATGTCCCTTCTATTCATGGATATTACTGTTCATCTGTACATACCATATTTATATTTTATGGTCTAGTTTCTTATTTTGTTGCATTATGGCTTTAAATATTCTGAAGGCCTTTTATATAAAGAAAATATGTCATGATAAAGCTTCTACTAGCCTAATTAAGACAAAGATGCTTAAAGATTACCGAAAAAATAGGAAGAATAATTTTTGGGTTTTTCACTTTTACTTCCAAATGTTTCAATCAGTAAAGGAGAAGAACGATATCAAATAGAAAAAGAAGAAAAAAGACAACCAAACTGACACAACCCCATATATTTTATTTTCCTTTTCTAAAATCTCTTAGACATATAATGCAAACTCCAGCTTGGTTGGTGTTTTCCACAATGTGTCGTTCTGTGACATGACAACTATGCAAACTGTGCTGGAATAACACACTTTATAGTAGTAAACTGGTTTCAGACAAGACATTTTTTGTAGCACACAGTTCTATTTAATTTTTTGGTACACTGTTCTTCAGTAGGTACTAGTTAGAATGAGCAAGAAATTCAGTAAGGGATATTTTCAGTGGTTTTGTTCAGTGTATCACAACACAATTTTCATGCAAACCCATCATAATAATGTAACATTATATCATGAACTTTAGGTGGTGTTTCCACACAGAAGATAGCAGTCACAAGGGAACTGTGACTTACCCACTTCAAGTGAATTTACCTGTCTTTTGACCCACTGATATTTCACAGGCAGAAAATAAGCCTGAGTAGAAATACTGCACGTGAAACTGTACTTCTCCTTATCTTGGGAACACTGATATACTTTTCCACCCTATCTGAATTTGTTTTACACGGTGCCATATTAGGGTTCCCTTATAGAGTGCAATACAGTGCTAAACTAAACATCTGACTTGATAAAAACTGGAATTACCTTCAAAGCCACACCCCATGAGCTGTATTTCCAATTTAAAGCAGACATCTGAAGTATGTGGATGCCCGGGTGAAACGTTCCTGAATACGTGCAAAACCTGTGTTACAGAATCCAGGACACAGCGTGAGCCCAGCGTTACAAACGTACCTTTAGAGGCCTACGAATTCTAGCACTGCTGTCTGGCCACAACAAGGAGCACTTACTGAAGGACCTAAAGGCCATAGGAGGTAAATAAAGGCAAATCTCTGGCAGCCAAAGACATATGATAGCAAGAGTTTTTAAAGGTTACAGAAACTCACCTTCCTGAAGAGGAAGCACCTACATTAACTCAAGTGAAGGCCTAAGCAGACATTCAATTATTTTCTGTCCCACAGATACGCTGCATGAAAACTAGCAAATGCTAGACCGAAACAGGCCATGCAGTCACACTTCAGGCATATCAGAACAGGAAAGATGAAAGACAACTTAGTAAGTTAACCTTGTGTATAAATTATTTGAGATATTTGTATCCATGATGATACGGTTTCATCTGTGGATTGACCATGCCCCAGATGCAGATGACAGTTCAGGTCAGGCAGGTGTATGAGAGCATCCCTTTCCAGCCCTGGCTTGCAGGGAAGGGTTTGACTCCTCTCCATATGGCTCAGAGATGGAGTGAAGAAACCTAGCTGGCTCCATAGAGAATGAGCTCATGCAACACTGCATGGCACTTTTGGAGCTGGAAGCACTTAGAATTGTCACAGCAACACCCAGCCAATCTCCCTGGAATCAAGCTGGCTCCTACCCATTCTTATTTGCTCTGGCCAGGTAGGACCTGAACTGATTCTGTGTTGCTCCACTAACTTCTCTCGTGCTCTGCAGCACTTTCTACTTACCCTGCAGGACATTTTTCATTTGGGTCCAGTACAGGACCATGGACATGGGAGCCATCTCAGGACCAGCCTTTTGCACAGCCTGGAGGGTTTTGTTGAATGCTCAATGACAGCTCAGGTCTCCTTCTTCGCTCTATGGGAACCTGAGAAGGTCCATAAACACAAAGAAAACCAGTACACCCAGATGGACCCACCTGCCTTCTTGCATAGACAGCAGGGTGCTTGTAGTCTCTTCAGCTATTTTATCTGTGCTTTAATATCACTACAAGTGCTGGCTGCCCATTAACTCAGATATGGAAAGCTGCTACTTCTCCAATATGCCTTTGTGTTGAGTTAATGCTACTGTGCTTTGAAGGGGCTGGCAGGTGACTGAACTGCCCCATAGTGGCTTCAAGGAGAGATGGATTCAAGTGCAGAAATACATTCTCACTTGCCAAGATGACTGCGGTGAGTTGGTGCCAGAAGTATTGGCCTGGAGGAAGAGAATTTATGGGGTTCCACAAAATCAAAAGGCCAGTTGAAGCTTGAGGTGCAAATAAATGAGGCACTGCAGTCGTGACTGAACCTCTGTGTGTCTATGGTTTCCAAAGAAAATCCTGGGCTTTCTGAGTAGGGCGAGAACCACAGAATCAGACATCAGACACATTCTCAGCCAGCAGCCACCATCTGCCTGGAGCAGTAGTGTTGGATCATCGTTACCCTGTGATACTTTGTGACTGCAAAATTAGTGAGTCTGTAAAGAGCTGAAAATATGAGTAGGATCTGTGTCAAAGAAAAGAAGTCCCAGAATAACTCTCAGGATGTCAAAACCATCAAAGTACCTGAGATCTGCTCCTGTCAACCACCCCAAATGACCCTTTCTTCCTATTTCAGTGCCCATGGGACTTCAGCTTTAAAAGACCATATTTTTCTGGTTAAAACCAAAATGTTGGATTGTGCAATGCCTCCTAAATCTCCAGTCTGGGTGCAAATCTCTTCTTTTGTCTCAACTGGGACAAGAGCTGGGTGCATGGCATACGTCTTGGTCTCCTGTGTGGGCAGGGAAGCTGAGCATGGGTGGGTCACATCCCAGATGAGGACAGTTGGGGTACAGAGGCCCCAGGCCTGCTATTTGTGGTTGATTTTTAGACACTGATGGAGTAATTCTTTCAAAATACACTGGATTAAGCCAGTTTATTGCTGTTACGTGTGTAAACATTATTTACTCTCACTCTACAATAAATGTTGGAAGGGTGGTTGTAACATTGACTTGAAATAAGGAACCATCATTCTGAAAAGACTGAGGAACACTGGCCTAGAACACAAAGAGGTTATTAATGCTTTTGAAAAATATGCCACCTGAGCTTCAGTCAATAGTCAGCAAGGCAATTAATAAAGAGCAAGCCTAACAATATATTTGTATTCTCTTTGTGTACAAAATGTAACCGAATAGACATAAAATCCATCCTGCCATTGTCTTTCTCTTCCTGTGGTTGTGATGGAAAGGAGATGAATGGATTTAAGAGTGGTTTCCTATACAGTGGTAGTCTTGTACAGTATCCCATTAACATTATGGAATAGGATTGGTACTGCAATGAATTATCTAGACAAGAAGCTCTATACGTACTTCTCTATCACTCATGCAGAGTATGTGACTAGACTTCCATACAAATTCACCAACTTTTCATGGAAATAAAACATGGCTACTCCAGTAAATTCTTTTGCTAGGAAAACTAGAATCCTGAACATTTAAAAAACACACATCTTCAGAAAAAAGTAAAATAATTTCTCATTAAGACCTTTTATGCATTTATTTTGAAATGTTTGATTTATAGAGTCACATGGCACTAAACCTCTCACCTTTTATTAAATTCTTGGGCTGCTTGCTGGCAGCTGACTTTAGAGAAAACTGCTGCTGGAAAGGCAGGTTGTCCTCTCCCACAGCCCCAGCTATGTCCTTCCTTCCCCTCTTCACACTGAGCATCGTTTCATGCAGTGAGGCGGGTTCAGTTAGCAACATATCTATTTTTCTGCCGTTCTAGGTGAACTCTGGACTGAGTGACAATTTATGTCACATCTGAGTAGATGGGTGCAAACCCAATCTAGTTTGCTTTATTCATATTCCAAGGGATGTTCTTAGCTCAGGAACATGTCTTTACCCTGTTTCCAAGCTAGAGTTGTATTCCAGCACGGATAGGTATCTGTTTGTACATACCTTGAATTTTTCACTCCCAAGCAAGTTTTAAAATTGTTTCAGAGTAACAAACATTAACTCTAAGGGTTTTGCCAAAACAAACACAAAATCAAACAGCAGCAGACCTTCCTGATAGCCGCCTTGTACAGCACTGTTCAAACATCTGGAGAACCTGCTGCTGCAAGTCCCCGCGCTGGAAGTCTGGATGGGAAAGCATAAATGGATTGCAATATGCATCACAAAGTAAAGCATTTTGGTCACAGGTGACAAAAGGCTTGCAGCTGTGGTTCCATACCTTGGTGTTTCAAAGACCTTAGAGCCTAACATGAGTGGCAGAGATTCCTTCTTTACTCAAAAGACAGCTTAAAGATAAAAATTACAGGGTGAAAAAATGTTAGGGTGCAAAGGATAAGCAAAGCCATTCTGAGCTGTTCAAGAGTTCTGAGCAGCTTCAATTGAATTTGGCCTGATGCATCGACAATTCCTTTGTTTACATTCCAAGTTTATTACTTTAAAAATGTTGTGAAATGCTATTTACATTTAAGGACATGCTTTTTTGTCTGTGAAGCAACACAAATTTTTTGGAGGAAAAAAAAAAACCCAAACCAAAACCAACCAACCAAAAACAAAACAAAAAAAAAGCACAGAGAAAAATCAGGTCCCAGACAAAGAAATTGCCAAGAAAATAAGTGCTACATGTGGCTCAATCACAGATTACAAGAGGACCCATTCAATGAATGCTGAGTTCTCCCCATACCAGTACTTGCTTAATCTTCTATCAAGTTCTTTTCTATATTATTCCCACTTTCCATAAACTGCATTTTGCATGATTTAAAGGTGACAAGAAAGAAAAGAAAATCATATTTTAGAATCTCTGGGAGGCAGGATTAATGAGTGGCTTAACCTCAGTTCCTTTGAATGGGCATTTATTGATCCTCACAATAACATAAAGAAGTGAATGATGGAAAATTCACTTACTCACTTTATCTAGCTTACTTCTCTGGTGTGCTGGACTAAATAGGATTGAGGCTAATGGTAGTGAGACTGTGAGAGTAATATATGAGACCTAAGACACTTGTGTCATTTAACATACTGGGTATTCTTAGTTTCCTTTTGCATTCTTATTTTTACAGTTTGCAGCTATAGGTCACATATGTTATTTTAAATGCAGAGTTTCAAGACATTCACTTAGGAAAATTATGTGCTTGCTTTACATGGTCAAAAGCAATAGTGGTTTTTTTTCACTGTCATCTCAGCTTGACCATGTTAGACATGTAAAATTCAATTTGTGTTCTTTCTGCCAAATCCAGTATGTAAGCACCAGCAACAGTGATTAGGAAGCCACAAATCTGTGCAGTTTGAGCTGTTTTTCCTAATGTGACCATAGCATCTAGGTGAAGTACCGATGTCCTTGTGAAAGATTCACACAGCTGTTTTACAGCTCCCTCAGTGCTGCTGGGCTGACTAATACACATTGTTTTTCTCACTGTGATGAGACTCGCAAACACATCTCACAGTAACAGGACAATGCTTACATTAAAAAGTTTCTGAGCACTGATGGGTGCAAAGATAATTTCTGAGATTAAAATAGCAATAAATGAAAAATTAAAACATTAACTCACCACCTGTAAATCTCATTCTCATTTAGCTTGGCTTACCGTGGCATTTGTGGCAATTAAAATTGCTAAGATCAGACTGCTTTGAAAACAGTGATGCAAACTTCAGCTTACAGTGTCATGTCTTAGTGTAAACTGTAATAATTCAAGAATTTTACAACTGCTATTCAGAAAACAATTTTATTTTTCCTAATTGTAGGCAAGTCAACATCCTAACTCTTGAAAAGGATCTTGATTTACACACGTGTGAGAAGAGCAGAAGGCCCTTCTGTGTGAACACTGTAGCTGCAAATCCTGTGCTGTGCCATGACCCACAGTGCTCTGTTGACTATGGCGTGACTACATCATGTGTGAGACATTACAGCTAATATTTCCAAAAGCAGCTCCTGTGCCCATCGAAGATGCCTGGCCCATATTCTATTTCAGCAGGGCACCCAAAATCACAAGGCGTCCTGACAAACGTGCCAAATGCTATGCCTCTTTCATGACATTTCACTTACAAGTTCCCATATCATTTTTTCTCACTGGCCAGCCTGAAGTTGCATCTCAACCTGGCTGTTTTCCAGAAAAGTTTGTGCTGTCATATATCTGGTCAGCCATGGAAGCTTTAGAAACTAAAGAAATATGTCTAGCCAAGTAGATTTTTGTGTCCCATTCTGCTGGTTGTTTCTCTGCTACCTCTTGAGCAACTGCCAGGAAAGAGGTAAGCAGCACAAACCCTGTTTGGAGCAAAATATGTGTCCTATGTAGTAAGAACTGGTTTTAATCCTGAGAGGAAGGTTTTCCTACATTTGCAGAGTTCTCTTCTGCTCTGAGATGGTGCAAGCTCTCATTGATAATAATGCTTGTGAAGATCAAAGGAAACACACAGACCTTTTATACAAGGTATGCTAGGACATACACTTGAGGGCATAAGGCTGGGCTTTGGTGAGAGAAGCCATGATAAAAAACTGACAAGAAACAGCACGTCACACCAGCATCTCCCCAGCCACAACCTGCAGAAGGCAGAGGCCAATGCCATGCCATGCATTTCCCATCACATGGACTCACATTACCCCAGATTTGTGCAGTCTCTAGTTTGAACCACTATCACCACCACCATCACTGATCTCCACACCTTCTTCTGACCCACAAGAATCATCCCTCAGAACTGTTGCTTTCCCTAGAGCAGGATGCAGACACGTGTGGTGCCCCAGGCTCTGTGTGGCATGTGCTGGGTAGGCAGCAGTGTCACTGCAAGAGCTCGCAGAGCACGCACTCAGATGGCCAGAGATGTGCTGTAGGATCATGGATGTGAGGAAAGGGTATCGCGTGCTATAAAGAGGTGGGTTGAACATGTCCTATGACTCTGTGCTTGATGCAACAACAGCCACATGGGTCTCTTAACTTGTTTTAACTTAATTTTTCCCCCATTTTATTCCTTGAGAAGTGAGGCCCTGAGACTAGTTTTCTTTTGGGGGCTGGCTCAGAATAGTGTATATCCCACTTAGTGCAGTCCAATTTTGATTGGCAAAAGTTGTGGCCTTATAACAGTAAAGCTGGTAATAAACTACTAACTTAAAGTGTTTTTTCCCCAATTAAAATAAAATCTACATTTGTTTTATAGAAATAAAAATGTCTTACATCTTTATTTCCTAATTATAGCTTTAAAGTGACAAATTCTTTCAAAAATCTTTACAAGCCAGCTAAAAGGAGAGGTGAAAAACAGTTTTATCATAATTATACAATTGTGAAGTTTTATAATAAAGAAGTATTTCAGAATTTCCATTTGTCTAAAGTGCCTTGTAGATTTCTCCAGAGTTTTTTAATTGCACAATCAGAACCAAAAACCTGTTTGAAATTAGCATACATCCAAACAAGAAAAAAAAGACGTGCATTTTTGACAGTGAGAATAATTAACCACTGGAACAGACTATCAAAGGATACAATACATTCTCATTCACCCTCTTTAAATCAAGAGTAGGTCCGTTTTTAAAAGACAACGTCTCTTATCCCGCGATAGTCATTTGAAGTTCCACGAGCTGTGCTACGCAGGAGATCATAATAATGATGGTCATTTTTTGCTGGAAATGTCAAAGAACATTTTGGCTCCTGGGACACTCACATACCACATCCCTGAGCTCTGGCTCCTGTCAGCTGCCATCAGCCTGCAATCCCTCTTTCCTGCAGATGAAACAGCCAGCAAGGTTTAGAGGTATTTGTCTCCACTTGGTCTGCACCTCTCTCATTGCCCTTATTACACCTCTTTGCCTGGCCTTGAAATATCTTTACTGGTTAGAATAAAAATAATACTGTAATTGCTCTTATAACGTTTTACAAAAGAAAAAGTTATCCTACGCCTTTTATTAAGATGTGGAGCCCAATTAAGAGCTGTTTTAACCATCATTCCTTGATTTCACTACCCTAATACTCTTAAAAACGCAGCTGTTACTTCTTAGACTTAAATATTTGGACCTTGTTGTGCCAAGAGGTGTTCAAACATTGAATTAAATGCTGTCCCAGGCATGAGTGGCTCACATACCTGCTGCAGAGCAGTGAGCCAAATTGCACTCCAACACAGAGTTTTCCCCAATTCTACTCTCTGTATTTCCCACCCCTGCTGCTCTAATACTGCTTTCCACTAATACTTTGAGTGAATTAATTAAGCATCAATGTGAAATTTTCATCAGTTTCTTGAAATTGCAATTGTGGAATTCATTGGAAAATGGCGCAATGAAACTTACAATTTAGACCTTTTATTTATGATAAAAAAAAGATTTGCGGAGCAAAGCTCAGTGAATGGTTTGTCTAAAGTTCATATATTTCAGATTGGGATCTGTGAAATTGCTTCCTTGGGATGACTTTGAGGTTCTCCAGCCATATTCCACCTCAGCAACTTGGACACTGTTCAGCCCATATATGAGCTATTTCTTCCTTTCCTCCGACAAGATGTGGATTCATTATTTCATACTTTGTGCCATTCTAAGGTTTTTATTTGCATATGAGTAAAGTATCTGATATATCTTTATATATCTATGTCTTTGTACTAAGCAGATGTATGAAAAGCCAACTGGGTTCCCTGTAATGTTGAATGAAATGGAAGTGCTTGTAGAATATGAACGTTTTCAAGGACATAAGTATTAAAGAACTGGGC
This sequence comes from Porphyrio hochstetteri, assembly GCA_020800305.1. Classification (NCBI taxonomy): domain Eukaryota; kingdom Metazoa; phylum Chordata; class Aves; order Gruiformes; family Rallidae; genus Porphyrio; species Porphyrio hochstetteri. The sequence goes on from CM036905.1 coordinate 40,739,884, forward strand.
ACCTGAAAAGGAAGTTCACTTAATTGTAGCTATGATGCCAGACAGGAGGTAAAATATTGTCAGGAAAGAAACAAGGTAGGTATTGAAGGAGAAACTGCTAGGTTTATTAATTTAATTAAGACTAACATTAAATTCTATTCCAAAATATTCCAAAATACTGTCTCTTCTGCAGCAAAAAGGCTGGATAATGTTGGCCTATAATCCATAAAATCTTGGGTGCTTAAAACAGGAATTAGGTGGATTTGAATTGTGTAAAGCCAAAACTGTAATCCAGTGTCTTTTCTTTGTAAGGCAGGGCCCACAGTGTGCACCAAGGTATGGTGTCCTGGTCATCCCCACTTGGATACCTGACATATACCTGATGTCTTTCCTCTCAGTGACCCCAGAGAAGGAAACACAGATATGCAGAGGGCTAGTGGGGCTACCTGGGGTTCAGAGCAGGAGCTCCTGAAGGTAAGACTCTCCAAATTGTTGGCACCTCTTCCCCCCCGGGCACACTCAGCTGTGGCTTCTATGTAATTCTGGATTTATTTAGCCTCACCAGGTACCCTTCTGTTCAAAAGAGAGATGAGACCATATTCGGTGGTTTTCTGAGATGTTCTGAAACAGCTAATTTTGCATTGCATTGGATAGCAAGCATGGAGGCCTTACTTGGGGCTCTGGGTTACACTCCCAGCTGGTGAGCACCTGAGCCCTCCTCTGGGACCAGCCCTGTGGGCTGCTCAGAAAACATGCCCACAACAGCACAACTGGCTTAAATATCCCACAGATCAAGTAAACATGAAAATTGTGCTGCCTAGTGCATGGCAAAAATATGTTAGCTTTGTATCCACACAACAGAACATGGCTTAGCACTAGTTTATTAAAAATACAATTAATGAGATCACAGTTGTCATTAATCAAATTTATAATTGATGTTTATTGAATTTGTAAGTTCTTGACTTTTATAGAACTAAAAGGAAAGTACATGGCAAGTCATGCTATTGCCCTATGAACTACTAGACAACACACTTTTGAAAAATCATAATGTTTGCTTCTCACTTGGTATGTCTACGCTGAAAGATGATGTACAGCTACAGGTGTAAGTCTGTCCAGATCAGCTAGTCTGAAAGGTCGCAGCCACAGTTGCTAGTGTTGAGTTTCTTGCACTTTATGTCTTGCAATGTTTGATAATTTAAAGATAATGAACAGCTTATATAAACATTTCTTTATACCAATTTACACATCATGTAATGAATAAAACAGTGCATTACTGTACATGCAGTTTACCACACAAGTTATCACAAGATCCAAGGCACGTGTCCGTACTCTGAGACAAAGTTGGCTTAAATGATTGATAATGGTCACATGAGCGGGTGTACGTGAAGCGTGGAAGCAGAGTCCCAGCAAAGTGGGCTGTTACAATGTGCCACCCACACCATCCAAACACTCTGCATTTACAGCAACCTGCCCACCTCCCCTGCAAGGCTCACAGAGGCATTGCTTCTGCCCCCAGGGACACAACCTTCACTGATCAGCTTGCTATTGCTGATGCTGTGGTTACTGCTGACATACAACAGGGGGAACTGAAAAGGCCTGTCTGGGTTTGCACCTTTTGCTGGAGTGCAGTGTGTCTTAGAGAACAGTGATGTGTTGATCACAAGCTCAGCCTAGACTGAGAAGAATAAAATTCTCCTATTTCTGAATCTCTTGGCTGCTGTGGAACAATGCAGACACATGCTTGCTTGCTTTCACTCTCTCTTTTCCAGCTCTCTCTCTCTCTCCTCCTTTCCTCCCTCTGGTTTTTAAAGGTTTATTAATAATTCTGCCAGAATTCTACAAAAATACTGCATTATATAAAAGGATTATACAGCAAAATGACATCACAAAATAGTCTAAAAGACTTCTAGTTAGTACTTAGAAGGTTCTTTGATTAGGTGAATACTTTGCTATGTATAAACCAGTAATTTATCAACCAGAATTTCTCTTTCATACATTATCTCTTATAAAAGCCTGGATTCTCTCCCCCATAATATGAAATTGTTATGGGTACAAGCCAAATGCCCCTCTGACTGCTGGCTCATTTCCCATAGTTTTGCCTAGTTCCGAGGATGGTCAAAGGACCACTTAGTGTTTTTATCCGCCCCAAGCCATCCAACAGCCTAGACTATTCAAGAAGGTAAGAAACCTGTGTGAGAAAAGCCTCCTACCCTTGTCATCTGTCAGTCACTGATCTTGGCTCATTCATAACACAGAGGAGCAGACAGGCCTGCAGCTTATATGAAGAAATAAGTTTCTGAGGAGCTTTGTCAGGGTTCAGGCTGCCCTGGGACTAGAAGGCATTGACCCCCCAGTAAAGGGGCCTTAATTAGTAAGCTAGCTCTTTCACTGTCTATCCCTTGGCAGTTCTCATCCCCCCTTCAGAGACACCCGGAAAGTATGGCAGTATGGAGCTGTCTTCTGTCTTCCCCTGGAGAAGGCAGTGCCAGGAGCAGTTGGCACGCTCAGCCCCACAAAGATCCCCTGGTGGAGAGGAGAAGAAATTTCCATATAAATACAGTCAGGATGGTGGCTCTAACGAGTCTATATGTTCTATAATCTCCCTTGCCATCACACATACACGAGGCATGCCATGCCCTGTAGTCCGTGGGAATCTGAATGTCCTCCTGCAGTCATGTATACTAAAAAAAAAAAAATATTAAAGAAGCTCCTTGGTGGCTCTGAACCACACTAAGCCACGAGTGGACTGCAGGACTAACTTGTTGTTAGGGTTTTTTCCAGCTAGTTTTATCCAGCTGGTTTTATATTTCTGTGCTAATACCCATGGGCTGACAGGTACTCTTGTTTTCTCCTGATGCACATGGCTCCGTGTCATTGGGTCTGACCTGAGTGAATGGCCCCGAGGCAGGTTTGTGGCTCCATCTGGAGGCAGTCCCTCCCAGGAGGGCTACAGCATCCCTGGAAGGAGCCTGTGTTGCTAGTCCTCAGAGCCATGCTCTAATCTTGAATCACTGACTATTTAGGCCAAGGGCAAGATATTCTCCACTATAATTCCATTATTAAGGGGAAATTTGTAAGTTACAAAAACGAAGTTAGCATATATTTTAATTGTTGCTACTTTATATAGCTAACATCGTATTTGTGTTATCTGTCCAACCTACTCTGAATTTATTAAACTTTCACGTCTCTAGAGAAGGCTTTTCAGAAACTTTCTAATTAACCATTCTGTTTATTATTTCTTTTCCATTCATCCATGAAATCTAGTTCTCACCTTTCCATCCACTTTTCCTAGTGTCACTCACATACCTATGCACACACACAGATCTCGTATGCACCACCAAGCCATACATACCTCACATTAACTGACCCAGCTCACCTAGTTCATGCCTGCTCAGAAAGCAGAAATTATCAGTTCCCTTCAACCTACCCTGTTTCACCAGTATTGTCCTCACTCAGGCATATGTGGCTTTGATCAAAAAAATCTCCCCTGATACCCAAAGAATACCAGACTTCTGCATTACCATCTCAGCTCTGAAGCTTCAGTAGCATCAAGATCTCCTAGATCAGAAAAGCATCATGATTCTCATCACTATCCGTGTGCCTCTATGGTCTCCTTTGCAGACAGTGCTCTCAGAAGAGCTGGAAGTCTCAGAAAACTCAGCTGAGACCCACAAAATAAAATGCCTGCCTGAAGAAGTACAGTGTTGGGATTTAAGCACATATGTAGATCTAAGAGAGAAATCCACAAATCCCACCTACCTTTTACCATTTATACATTTTACCAGTCCAGTTCCTTGGCTCAGTCTATGTACCTGGGCAGAGCAATCCTGACTGTGCTTCCTCCAGAAGGACCTCACCTTAAAGTACAGTTTATAAGATCAAAATCTTCAAAAAGCACAGTGGAATCAGCCATTGGAGAGATGTTACCCCATTTTCCTATGATGCCTTCATGGCTACAACAATTCTCCAGTTCTGATTCATGAGGCACCAGTGTAGGCCTGGAAGAGTGACTCTGTAAACTAAGGAAGAAGTTCCCCTTACTGAGGAGACATGAGGGTCTTGGTGTCAGTTTTGGATTTCATCTAGCTAGGGCTTCACATAAAATGCACAAGGTGTTCTTAGATTATATTCAAATATCCCCTCTTACATGTCTCAATCCATGTTTTAATACATAAAGTTTTCTCTTCCTCTAGTCCCAAAATTCTGGGATCGTTTCCCACACAGTGTTCTGTTTCTGAAAAGCAGCAGCTTAGGTACCTCAGCCCACAAGAGGGCTGCAGGGTATGAAATCTGATCTAATAGAAATGTGTCCCTGCGACCCAGCATTAAGTAACTAATCCTTCTGACAGGGAAAGGGTGTAAGAACCAACTCTGAATTTACAATGTCCTGTTAGATAACTTTGGCACCTCCCTATTCAACAGATATAATCTATTTTGATTCTCATTCATTGATTCAATGGCTAGAGAGCTTTGGGTGTTTTACTCAGGGGTGAAGATACCAGTACACACCTAAACTTTACTGTAGTGACTCCAAATATTACCATTTAAATCTTTCTTTAGGAATCTAGTTCACTCTGTCCTCCTTATTTTTCATTTCCAATATTAAATAGACCTTTAACGCCTGTAGCTTGCATCTGTAGCCTGTCTACTGTCAAGCCAAAAGTCACTGATGGATAAAAAGCAGCAAGCAACAACAAATACTCAGGTCATTAATGATGTGGCTTGTTCTCACAGTCTCCTCGCAAGGTGTCTGGGTACAGAACTTCCTCCCATCCCTCTCCTTGCTGCCTTGAATTTAGACTTAAGTAAAACCAACAGATTATTGATTCCACACTAAGGAAATAAATGTATTTGTTACATTCACTGTTCAGATAATAGCCATGGGACAAACCTCCCATGGTACGGGATGTCTCTACTTCATGTAGAGTAGTGCAAGAAAGATGTTCTCCACTACAATATTTTTAGTTTCTGTGTCTGTTGAGCCTTTCGTGACCGTGGGCATGCCACATAGGATCATTCCTCCTTTCTGTTGCACGGCCTAAAGAAATAACTAGAAACTACTAGAAATTAAAGTATTAGCTAGAAATATGTTACTGATGCCTAGGAGGCAAGCTAAATACAAACCACTGCAAAAACAGAACACATCACTTATTCCCTGAAGCAAGTAAAAGCCAAATATTTTGCCAATGTTTTAAAGGTGTTGTTTTCATACTACAAACAAAAATAAGAGGATTTGGAAAAGATAACTTATCAAATGATAAATAATAAAGATAAAATTACTTCCTTTGTTGTTTTAAGTACGAGTACTTAAAAGTTCGGGCACCTGTGTTCACAGATCAGTCTAGAGTCCAGTTTTGCAATCAAAAAGTACAATATGTTGACTAAATATCTTAAATATAGAACATAAAACCCCATTCCAAATCTGAGAAATGCTAACAATATTCCACTTGTATGCAGACGAAATATGCTTATTTTAACATTCAAATATTTACCCTTAATTCCAACTCTGAACGATTGTACATGTTAAAATGGTAGCCCCAGATGTTTAACCTGTTAGACACAGGAATACAGATGGTTGAAGCTAGATTTCTGTAGAAATTAAAGTAATTTAGCTAAATTATAGCTGATATTTAGCAACTGGTTTAAATATACAATGACACACTAAAAGTCCCGCTATTTTTTTATGAATATCTGTATTAACAGATCCTCTCTATGTATCCCCTACATTCTTTTTGCAGGACATATTGACTCTCCTGAGGTGTCAGTAATATTTTTCTGCCACTCTACAGAGACTGATCCAATACAACTACTTTCTTCTGCCCATAGTCCTGGGCCCATCGAGTATCCCCGACCCCTTTTCTTGCAGTCCAAAAGGCTGAGTTGGATTTTTGACAACCAACCGAATATTTTGGGTTGAAATAAATAAGAGAAACCACTTTCAGCTTGCACATTACATAGAGAGGACCACCATGCAAGAGGTTCCCATGTCTCCAGGATGTCATGGCTCCCAGGTAAAGCAGCAACAATTTCCCAAAGTGTGCTCTCCTTGGAGTCCCCAACATTCAATAATAAAACACAACCAGACTTTCCCACTTCCATGGTGGCTGAACTGCTCAGATTTGGTTGCAATTAGGCTCCTGTCAAAGATAGTAAAGCTATATAGCTACCTCAGATGTTTAAGCATTTGGACTACATCTGATTTAAATTTCTCCAGGAAATAGATATTACGTGTGTCTTTTAGGACCAAATCTCTGGAAGAAAACTGCCCTAGTTTGTGAGCGGCAAATTAAATTCTCCATCCCTAAATGGAAAAGCAAAGTAGCTATGATTTTGAGCAGGGAAACACTTTCAGCTTTACCCAGTGGAGAAAGTAGGAAACCACTTATGCACCAGGGTATGTCCAAACCCTGGGGACCAGAATCCTTCTGACAACAGTAGTCCAAGGGTTAAAGTACATCCTACTGGATGGAAGGCCTAGGTTTTGTAAAGCTGAAGACATTCAAACATCGGTTTGAATCCTGTGATTTAGGGAATAGAACATTTGCCTAACAGGACAGGACCTTGGTTTTGGTCCTTACTCTGAATTTCATGAAATTTGCTTTAAACAGTTACAGGGTAAATTATATTGAGGAAGACTTTGAGCTGGGAACTGAATCTATAGATTCTTCTTTTTGGCATGGTAGTTCTTACTATTAGACTAAAATATGTCCTATGTGTTGGTTCCCTCTGGACCCTGGACTCTGGTACTTGATTGAATGGTGACAGTTTCCGCAGGACAGATGCAGGGTCCTTCCTCCACCTTTTTAGCCCTCTAAGTGAGGACATTGATCCTGTCAGAATATACTAGACATTACTTGAGAGCTCACACTGTACTGGGAAAGGAAGCAATTCCTGATGTCTCTGTCCAAGTGAGGCTGAAATTCTGAACCACTTAGACCAGGGACCTTTCGTGCTCAGAGGGTGCAAACCACCAAAAGCAGGGGAATGTCATGTTTTCTTAAAAGGGCCTATAAACATCATGAAAAAGCTAGGGACTTTCAGCATTTGTGGTCTCCAGGTAAAGAAGGGTTTGTGGTCATTATTTTGGACTTACACAAATTCAACCTCAACCCTGCTTTAAGTCTAAGCCTAAGCTTTTTATTGGCTCGAGCTCCTAATGCCTGTTGAATTAATTTATCTCAATGAACATTTAACTCTATATACCTTTGAACATCTGTACCAGTACTACAGCCTTCTGTGTCTCTCCCTGATGCCTCTAGGGCGTTGATGGGTTGCTGTTAAAAGTTGTCAAGGTGTCCAGCTGTCAGCACACACATCAGCATGCTCACCCCTGAATGCACTGTTCCCACAATGCTCCAATGTATTGCCCCCTGGAGAAGAAGAATGCCACGGTGCTTTATGTAGCATAGTCTTATAACATCCTGAAACGTGAGTAAACTTTAAATTGACTTAAAAAGATTTATTTCAGAGCTAACCTACCAACTAAATAAGTTCATTGTTGTGTTGCTTCAGCCATATATTTCAACCAAGCCTTTCACAGCTGATGTGGTATTTCACAGTGGCAGTGGAAACAAACACAGCTTAAAAACAACAATTTTTCCTTCTGAAATTCTAGGGCTCCAGTAACATTATGTAGCATTGGTGCTTCTTCTAACCTGTGATGGCATTTCTGACCATCATCTGGAAATGAATTGAAATGCATCATGATCTGTCCATCCTTTTCCTTCCATACAAACTTTAGGCACCCTACATGGAATTTCCATGATGTTGGAGCACCAGAGTCAGGAGCATGCCTGCCCTGTGGGGCTCCTGCTGTGCAGGATCAATCTGGGCTCTCCTCAGGGTAGATACCTGGCTTTCCCATCTCATCCAAACCACACAAAGCAGCCACACTGAATGCCAAGGCTATGCCCTGCGTTTTCTCTTGCTGTTTGATTACCTCTAGGTAATAAGCCACAGAAAAAAGCAGTAAACCTAATTCAGACATGCTCAACACAGTCATAACACTCCTTTGTAAAATTTATTTGATGCTTTATAGATATGCTCAAGCAACACGGGTGGAAAAAAGGTTGTTCAGAGGCTTTGTCTGGAATAAGACTTCATTCAGTGAAATTCTCAGTCATGTTATGCAGTCCTCATTTACAAAACCCCAAAACATTCATTCATGTGAGTGAATGGTAAGAGGCCCGTGGCTGTGGCCTTCAATCTCTTATGGGTATGAACAACACATCTATTCTGCTATGCAGTTACATCCAGAAAGTTCTGTGATGTTACTGATGTCAAAGCCTTACATTTTTCTAGCAAGGGTAGCACTGGAGCTCTAAGTCAAAAAAATTAAATACAAATTTGGAAAAAATATTAACCTACCAATGGATGTAATCTTTCTTATAGCATTGGCTAATTACACTAGCAGATTATCAATGTCAGTACCAAAATACTGTTAGTTGTTATACTGTTCCTTGTGTTGTTAAGTATTACACAAATGTTTAGAAAAAACTCACAGAAAAATATGAAGCTTTGCTGCAAAAGAAATTAATGCAAGGAAATGGTGTTTTTAAGTACTACAGAGATACGAAGCATTGTTTCTTCATATCCTGCTAAGGAGCAGCAGCTATACTTCATTTTAACTTGACGTGCTTCAGAACTCATATTCATATAGGCATTTAATGATCCAAACATAATGGTCCTATATAGTATAATTACATATATGAAGGCTCAACTTCATATGTAATCTTTTAAAAAAGATGCTTCAGAGGAAAGCTTGCTTTGGTTCTAACAACGAATAACCTCTTTAACAGTGAAAACACTTTGGTGGGGTTGGAGGCTATTGACCATGATCTGGAGCACAGTTGACAAACAATGTTATTCTTTCTTGACAGCCTCCTTGTTTCTTCCTCCTTCGCAGTAGAGCCAATACAAGGAGAACAGGTATAGTGCAAGACAAACCATCAAATCATAGTGGTAGAGTGTTGCAGCAAATAAAAGAAAGAAGAAGAAATAAAAGATTTTGCTAGAAATATTTTTTAAACCTGGAGACTCACCAGGTGACTTAAGTGCTTCACTCTTCTGGTTAGAAATATCTGCAAAATCAGAAGTGTGCTGACTTTTCTTCTGTGCCTCATCAAGCCAGTTTAGGTTTTTCCCCTCAGTTATTAAATGGTCAAACTGAGACCCTGTCCCTCCAACTTCTTCAGCAGGCTTACTATTTAAAACCTCTGGCCTCAATGACTTGTCTTCTTTGAACTCTGCTTGATGGAAACTTTGGCCTATATTCCTTCCTCTTCCTTCTCTAGAAAACAATATGTCTGAAGTGGCAGATACTTCTATTTTTTCAGCTTCATGAGAGAGGTTTTTATTACTACATGTAATTTCATTTGGTAGGCTTAAATTGTACCCTGACTCAGCAGCAACCTTGTCAATGACTTTGAATTCAAAGTGTCCATACAGATGTTCCAGATCTCCTGCCACAGAAGATGCCACTGAAGAGCTTTTAGAATGGTAACTGGGCACAGCATTTGTACCAGAAAGTGGCATTTTTATTTCAGTTTCAGCACATAAATAGGAAAGTGCACCAACATGGCTTTCTTCCCTACGGCGCACTTCTGCTTCCTCACTGTATAGGTGCTTCTGGGCGCTTGGGGGAAATTTAGATACTTCTGAATACAAATGCTGCTGCAAATCTTGTTTCTTTCCTGTAGCAGAAGCTTTTACTGCTTCTCCTACAGGTAGAATATCGCCGATGTCTGGTTGTGCTTTGGCACGTTTTTCCCTGCTATTGCATACAGACATCGTTTCTCCTTGCAGTGTTTCATGTACGCGTGCATTATAAATATCTAAAACTGATTCCTTTTCAAATTCAGTGTCATATAATACACCCACTGTGTTGAGTTGACAAAGAGCATAATGTGAACCATCATTTCTCCCTTCATGTGTATCAAACGCTGTTTCCTTTTCCTCTGTGGGCCTGTCACTTAGTGCAGTCTCTTGAGGTAGCTTAGCAATTACTGCTTTTTCACTGGCAGACATTTTTTCTGGAGCACTTTCTGATGTTGTTTTAATTATATAAGCTGTACCTGCCTCTGCTTCCTCTGTAATACCCTGCTCAGAGATAGAAGACTTTTCACAACTCTCTGCCTCCTGGCAGGTCAACAGCTCGTTGGTGGAAGCCACACTCCCAGGCCCTGTGCTCCCCCTTGCTCCCCACCGAACCTCGCTACCCAATTCCTGCCACCTCGGCTCTGCAGGGCTTGCTTTGCTTTCCTTTCCTACCAGTAGTCCTTCATTTGTGTTGCCTGACTTTCCCCTGTCTTTTAACCTTGTGAATCTTCTGTGTTCCCGAGTGTCTTCAGCTCTCCTTTCATCCCCCAGAGAGGATGCCAGAGGATCTGCCTGTGTAGGCCCGGGTGCCTGTTTGTTGTCTTCGGCTGACAGAGGTGTTGTGTTCAATGCTTTGGCGGTGTGTTTTCGATGTGACTTGAAAGGCCTGGGTGCTTCCTCCTCGCCGATTAGTGCTAAGTCTGCTACCTCGATGACTTTCTTCTCCTTCCCTGAATTAGTGTTATAGTTCTTTCCTGACATTTCACAGACTCCCTTTTTTTGTGTATATTGGCTTTTTGTGGAATCTATTGAGACATCAGCGTGTGCAAAAGTGTTGGAGTATAAATCTCCTCTTAAATGTACCCGAACTTTGCTTTCAATCATCTTGATTTTTCCTTCATTTTTGTCAGCATCTGACAACAATGAATCCAGAGTTTGGTGAGACATTTGCGGTGCCTGGTGCTCCGGAGCTGGATTAGCATTGCCATCCAGTGTTCCTGCTATGCGCACATTTAATTGCATGGATTCATCATGCTCTGGAGAAATGGTTTCTGGTCTCATTTCACGGGCCCCTTTCGAGGTATCAGCAGCATCCTCACTGATGAATAACCTCTCCATCATCTTACTTCCTGAGGCACTATCTGTTTCTCCTTTTGAAATATCTGTGTGGCTCCCTCCTTGTCGGCTTGAGACAGTAGCCGTAATATCGATAGCCTCATTCTGCTTTGTCCCAGGAAAATATTTTGCCGATAAAAGGCTTTCACTGGTACCAGTATGTTCCAAAGACCACTCATGGCTGTTTACTGAGCCAGCCTCGACTTTCTTCCCTGATGGCTGACTATTGTAATCTCTTAGAGAATACTTAACTTTATCTTTTAATTCTCCTATCTCTGGTGAAGTGTTTTCAGATGAGGAACTGATAGGCACAGGGTGCCTTAGCCAGTCACTGCTTCTTTCTATACAGGTTAGCTTTTTCTCCAATCTTTCAGTTTCACTTGGAAAATTAACTGGTTCTGTTGTGTATAAATTCCTTTCATCTCTGGAAGAGGTACCTCTAGCTCCTGTGAAGTGCTGATTTAGCTGAAACAATAGAATAGAAAAGAATGATCAAAAAGCGCTTTGCAAAAATATTCCGAATAAAGGAGTCAGGATTTCGTGATGGAAAGTTTTGTTTTCAGTAACAAAGCTTTTATGGAAACATGTTCCAAACCATTTGCAAAATTTGCATTGTATGTATTTTTTAACATAGGTAATGAGCTTTATGGTGGTGCTGAAAGGAGCAGGAAATAAAATAGCATTCAGAACCCTCTCTCTTTATTCATGAGTTCAGTAAGCTGCTAGTGCATTTTATACAAATTAAATCTGAAGAGAATATTCCCTTAAAGGGAGGCTAATTCATTCTCTATACATTTGGTTCTAGGTTCAGAGAGAGGGAGGCATGGGGCGAGTGGGGGGAGGATTGGCGCTTAAATGAGGGCATTGATACAGTACATCAAAGCCTGGTAATGTACAGTATTGTCCAGTAAAACAAAGACACTTTTCACACTGACAAATACTGTAAGGATTATCTGTGCTTCATTTCTCTCAGGGACCATTTTACAGGCTTCAAACCAGACTGTTTTTAGACAATCTGGTAAGACATGAGTTGGAAATGAGATTAGTGAAGTAAAAGGCCAGAAACTAATCACTCTTCCTCCTAGCTCCCAAATATCATATTGTATTATTCAGCTATGCCTGCTTGTCATTGCACTCTCTTCTCACTTTAGCATAGTCACAGTGATAGCACCAGCTAATCAATTAGAGGCTACCTTCTTGGGCAACCCTTTATGCGTTTGCACTTGCTGTAGATACCCCCATTACAGTTTCTCTTATTAATATGTTTTCTGCAAAGCCTCTGCAAACTATTAATAGTAAAACGTCACTCAAAGAAAAGTGAGGGAGCTAATGTCTCTGCAAATTCTGTTTTAATGACCCTCTGCCAACCAGTGCTCAAGTGTATTTGAGTTCTTCGGTGATGCCAACTGTCAGGATTTAACAGTGAGATGCCTGTGTTTTTTTCCCCTCCTCATAACTGACATTTGCATGATCTCAATAATTATATGCAAATCTTACGATTTCCCCTTCTTCTCACATAAGGCTCATGTTACTTGTCAACTGCACAGCTGTCTTGTGAGCCAATGCCTGTGCGTTTCAAAGATTTGGTTGTATTTCCATCTATTATAAGCCTTCATTGTTTAATTCATTAAAGAGCGCATAGTGCAAATTAACATCTAAATTATAGCTCCCCCTTCATTTATTGTATGGACAATCCTGGCAATTGATAAACAAACGGTTATATTTGATCCTGCTTTTTGTAACAGGGTGGACTGAGAACAACAAGGGATTTTAGAGGTCCTCCTTTTTATGTTTCACAAGAAAAATAATAAAAATAATTAAAAAAAAGACACCGACTTTCAGGCTGTGGAAGGTCCCACAATAGGTAGCAATTTTCCAGTCTTTTTTTTTTGCAGAAGACAAGAAAAAATTGTATTCAAATAAGAGGAATTTATTCTCTCTCTATCAATAAGGGAAAAAAAATGGTTCTCATCTTCCTCTCCTGTCTGATTCAGCATTCACATTTTCACAGGTAATAGCTATTATAATCTATGATTATGAATCTATGCACCCAAATGATATGAGCTGAGAACAGACACTGAGAATAATAGATTGTTGTACGTGTCTCATTTATTGCCATTTTTTCTTTCATACTGAAAAATGCAAACCAAGCCACACACGCACATGCACACACACAAATCCAAATAGATTGAATGTTCACTGAGTGTGAAATTTATTATAACAAATTTAATGTCAAACACTGATACAGAAAAATCTGCTAATATAAATATATATATATTTATTTTGCTCATAGAGCATGTTACATAGTTATCCTTTGAAAACCCCCAAACGCAAACAGTACCATAAATATAAGAATTTTACCAAATATAGAGCATTTATTTAAGAATATTGCCATCCTAGAGACTAGGAGGAGAGATTTTTGAAATGCTACTCTTCTAATTCCTTCAAACTGTCATTTAGAGCCTCTGGTAAAGCAGTAAAAAAGGAGAAGTCATTAATTTAAGACCAGAAAAAGTTGATGCAGTGTACTGAAATCAAAGCACCTTCTATTGTTGAATCAGTTAGAGATTCAATGAAAGTACAGACCAAGGCTTTACATTTGTAAATTAGTACATCAGTCAGCTCTGTTAAAAGGGGGCATTTCACCAGCTTTGAAGCGTAAATGGATTCATATCATTTAATACTGTAGATATAATTGTATAACACTTACCAGCCATTCTAATTCTTTTTCATCATCTTCGTGATCACCCTGGTTGTATTCTGCATTTTTATCTTTTATATTTTCATCAGCTGGTTTGGTGTCTTTGTCTTCTGCTTGTGAATAAACAATCTCTGGGATGTTTATGTCTGAAGAGTTAACAAAAACATACTTGAATAATTTCAACGAGGTTGTTTGGTACACTATCTTTTTTTTAATTAACATGTGCAGTAAGGAAGAACTAATTAAAATGCTTGTTGTACCTGAAGTCCTTGAATTATTCCATGTGTCATCGTCAGACGTTGCCAATATTTCTTCTTTGCTGTAAACAAAAAGAAACTTCCTGTGTTATTCTGCAGAAAATATTGTTCTAATTCCTCTTAGACTCAGCTATGAAGACTGCTAGTTAATCACACACAATTTTGAATTCTGTTTGAAATTCTGAAAATAACGGCTGTAGAAAATGTAGCTTTTTTTGACTGACCTGATATTAAGTCTTGGTCAAAGAAAGAATTGGCCGAGAAAATTAAAATGTGTTGACCTTCAGATTACATTGCAAAGCTGATGGGTTTTCCCAGGCCTTTTCTGAGAAAGCAGCACAAAGGTTATTAGATGGGCCAGTGACAGGAGAGCGCAACTTTGGGGTCAGACAAGGGTCTGGGAGGATATATGTGTCCAGGAGACCGGGCCTCTCTCTTGCTTGTATTTTTCAAATTTTTGTATGTATACAGGGTTTGCTGGAAAAAGACATCTTTGTTACCTGAAATAAATCAAAAGATTCTCCCTGCATGTATACTGTATAAATCCTGTTGCTAAGCTATGCCTGGCCGGCAGGAACGAATTCTGCTTCCCAGCAGCCGGTGCAATTCTTTCTGCTGCTTTGCTGGCTGTGAAAACAAAGGCCAGGTCCAACACAGCAAACACCTACAGAGAGACACTGAGTGCCTGCAGTCCTCATCAATATCAATGCAAAGTGAGAGCAGTTTGAATTGTGTGCTTATAGGGATGTAACCTTTAGTGGAAAAGGTGGAGGGGGGGGGGCAATCTAAAAAGAATGTCACTTATGTAAAATGTAAATTATTATATCATTCCTAATGACTTCTCTATGAAAAGCAATTTTTTTTCTGTAGGTCTTAATTTATGCGTTTTTCAACCAGCCGTCCACCTCTGTTACTGAAAATTACTTTCTAATTTTTAAATATTAATCTTTTCCCCTTCTATTTTCTCCTAGCGTCCTTCATTTGAATTGATATAACATTAACTCTGCCACCTAAATGCTTAATTCAGAAGGAGGATGCTAAATTTATACTCTCTTAAAAGAACCTAGACATCGACTGTCACCAACTTCTTAAAATCCAGCCTTTGCAGGGATTGCCAGACTAAAGCAGACAGAAGATCCTGCCAGTCTAGCATCTGATCTCTGACACTGGCCACCATCAGATATTTTAGAGAAAGATGTAAAGTTCTTCTAGAAAAATAGGTAATTTGCACTGCCCTAATAAATTTCCTCTCGGCCTTTTGTTGTTAAAAGCTGTCCTTGAAGCACAAGATTTAGTGCTCTCTCAACAGTTCTTTTCCACCATTAATTGCAATAATGCTGAATATTCTTGCTATCCATGTGAATGTCATGTCAGTCTTGAATTCTGGTACACGCATAGCCTCCATATGTTTCTCACTCTCCTACACTCAGAGTTGTACTTTCCCCTGCCAAGAGTTGCTATAATCTGCATTTCAGCCTGAAAAGGCTGGCAGAGCCAGGCCCTGATTTTTTCAGTAGGTTTGTGGGGGTTTTAAAGTAAACCATTACTGCTTATTATTTATAAATCACTATTCTTTTACTTTTTCCTGTTCAAATACTTGATTTAATGTTACATCGAGTTCCCGGTATTCTTCTGCCCTTTTGCATCTATTTCACCCACCTGCTTCCACTGTGTAGGTTGGGTCTTAACCACGAGACATTAAAGTCTTTAGGTACTAATAGGGTGCTTGCAAAAACCCCAAATTGGGAGCCAAGGCATGTATAACGCATGAACTGAGTCAGTCACCCCAAAATAATGATCCTGAGACCACATGGGCACAGCAGGGAACCTTCTACTGTTATCCAGTGTGGAAAAAAAGGAAAAAACAGAGTGCCTCAAAGCTTTTCTTTGAATGTAGCTGGCTACCTGCAGCATTCAGCCACGTGGACACAACTTTCGGAAAGCGAGGATGGCATCCTTTGCTGCTAGAAGCAGCCCTCATCTATTTCTTAAAGGAATGGAGTTTGACACATTATTTTTTTCTTTCAAGAAGCATTCCCAGAAGAAGGAGAGATGTTCATACCCACACTTAACACAATAGTCTACTGGCAGCTGGAGCTCATATCCAAGACGCGGTGGCACTTTCAGCTTCTATCACAGCCTGATGAGATTAAAATCCCCACAGCACACACATCCAAAAATACCCATATTATCAGGACGCTGTGCATTAGGGAAGAAACTGGGTGGTGGATTTGCCTACTGCTCTTGAAGTTGGATATCCAAGTAAGATCATTACTCCTTCCAGGAGTAATCAGTCCAAGTTCAGATTAGATGTTAGGAAAAAATTTTTCACTGAAAGAGTTGTCAGGGCCTGGAACAGGCTGCCCAGGGAGGTGGTTGAGTCACCTTCCCTGGATGTGTTCAAAAAAAGGGTAGATGAGGTACTTGGTGATATGGTTTAGCACAGGACATGAACAGTTGGACTCAATGATCTTAAAGGTGTTTTCCAACCTTGTGATTCTGTGATTCTGTGATTCTTTAGTTTCCTTCATTCCTTGGAGAAAAGAGAAACTGGATTCTGCCTCTCATTCCCTATGTTCTCTATCTAATGATTCTTTTTGGGTTGATTAACAACTTAGTGTAAAACATAGACACAGTCTTTCAATAAAGATGCTAAGGGGGACTACCTATTATCCGAACCTTTAAATGAACAACGATAAATCTGCTTGAAGCTGGATGCTTATGGGCATGTGCCAGGATTACATTTACCTTATCTAGCTTTAGTTTTCTAAGTACCTATGCTCAGGCACTCGTGTACAACATCTCTACCATCAGCAGTGAGAGATGAATGCTTCTGAAGGACCATTCTGTCCCTTTGTCATGGACATCACGAGTGAGATGGAGTGACATACTTTTCAAAGAAGCTCCTCTGCCTCTGAAAGAGACTGACCATAAAGGGAATCTACAGTCACTGCCTTAGGCTGGAACCATAAGTTTTAGATAACTGAAATTAGCTGAGTGAACCCCACCTTGTAACTCTAAATTCAAACTGGAACGTAGCTATTGAGTTTTAGTGTCTGGGGCTGTTACACATGATGTGTGACCTGAGCCCCTTAAGTTTTGCTTTTGTTGTGCTTAGAACTGAATTTGCCCTTAACTCTTGTTCTAGAAGCATCTGGAGCCCACAAGTTTCTTTTCCCAACTGCAGCACAGAAAATAAATAGCAATGCTAATACAGCCTCACAGCCTGGATCCACACTGCAGGGCTCATAACATAACTTCTTGCACGTTGCACTGAATTTTATGAAGATTGGTGGTTTATAGCCCGTTATTTGTGCACACCTGTCCTGCAAATACTTGAGTACAGGGGAAGCCAGCATAACAGCTATTTTCCTTATGTTACTTATACATCAGAAATGTCTGTCCTCATATAATTGTTCTACTGGGAATTCTAAAATTAGCCGAAATTGAGGATATTGATACTGCAGTCTTTGAGGATCACTAGGAACGTAACACAATATTCATTTAACACTGCTACTTCAATCTAAGAAGTGATATGAAGATGCTGAGACTCTGAGTGCATACAACTACAGAATGCTCTCAATCATATATGTACATCCCAAAGACTGAAATACTTCCCAAAAGCCAATAAAAATTAGCCCCTTATCGAACAGTGGAAATTAGAAGGTTCTTGTCTATTTAGTATGTTTTTTTCACTGACTGTTTTTTCTCCATATTTCTCTGAAAGATTCCTAGCTTACTACCAGAATTCCATAAGCGGATTTTTAATTATAATATTAATTAGGATTTTGTTTTATAAATTAATTATCTCACTGTGTTGTGGAGGGTGGTCTACATGGGCCTACGCTATATAGTGAGAGATGCAAAATTTTTATTCTGTTTAAAAACATTTATTTTTAAGTGAGCCCTGCATTCTGACAACAATGCAAGATAGAAAAAAATCCATGGTATCAGCTGATGCAGTTCCCATTCAGCAGAAGTACCTGTATACCTGCAGAAGCTCAGTTGCTTTTTCTCCTTCAGCTGAATGGGGCACATCTTCATAAAGTACATCAGGAGCTTAAGAATTTCTACCAGCTTCAAAAAAAAAAAAACTTATGTTCATGTGATTCATTCTTGATGGAATTATCATTCACTTGGACTGAGTGATAAAAAGAAAGCAGGAAGGAAAACAGGTTATCACTATAATTTTGCATTTAGAAAGAGCAAATGGGAAGTTCAGGGACTAGTTAGTAGGACTGAGAGGACTGAAAATTTGATGGGCATTACACAAAGGAGTTCAGAAGTCCCAAAGTTATGTGGAAATGGCACCCCAAGCAGAGAAACAAATGTTAAACTTGAACCCTAAAGATGTGAGGAGTAGATAGACAATGTATAAGTGATGAGAAAAAAGAATTAATTAGCCAATAAATAGTATTTCTTTGACTTTAGAAAGGGTTGGGATAAGGTAAGACATGTCAAGGCTTTCAAATTAGTCTTTTTAATTTAAATAAGGTGGCTTTTTAGAAGTGAGGTTTGATCAAGATTTATAGTCCCCCAATCAGAAGACTTCTAAACTTTTCTACCACAGTGTTAGCAGTAGGGCAGAAGCTTATAGGGGCAGAGCTCTTACAGGGTATCACTGACAAAAACTGAGATTTAGAAAATTACAGTATTTCATCCATTCTAGAACCAGAACTTGCTGTTTTAATATGTTCTAATTAAGAGGATCAGATAGTCTCCAACCCAAAATACTGAGAGACCCAACAGAGGAAATCATACATTGGTTTAATCCTTGCTATTCAAATTAACCAGATTAGTCCTGAAACTGCTGTAACAGTATCAGAAGAGTAGGAAAAGTAGTAGCCATATTCAGGAGAAAGAAGAGTAGTGTCAGGGCAACTACAGGCCCAGGTGTCTTAAAAAAATTTTCACAGTAGATTTAGAACAAAACTTAAATGAGAGAATGAATACAGAAAAATGGAATAAAAATGCCAAAGTCACCTGATAATATCTGTCTTTGGTAAGATTGCTATATTTCCCTTGTCTAAAAATCAGTTATCTAATCTATCTGGGCTTCATTAAAGCATTTGTTGTGCAGCCACATGGGAAATTTATTAATTAAACTGGAGAAAAGGGAGATGAGTACAAGAGCTGGGCGGTGGGAGAGGGGCTTGGTGCCGAGCGGGGCCCCGCGAGTTGGGCTGCATGGAGCTGGCAGACGTTGCCGGGGAATTGGAGAGGACCGGTCGTGTGATCAGACTTACTCAGTCATGTTATTACAGACCAAGACACAAAAAGTCAAAGTTAAATTAAATCCATGGCACATAGGAAGTTGGGAGACGTTGCCAACACAGAGGAGGATTGAAAGAAATGGGTGGCCTGGAGGATCAGAGTAATAGGTAAGGGATAGGATTCAAAATTATACAGTGCCAGGTTACACATTTAGGGAATAGAAAGAGTTTCTGCCACAAAATGAGCACTCAGAATTTGGAAGGAATGTGCAAACAAGAAAATTCTGTGTTTGTTTCTGGCAGAAAAACATTTCCACACCACTGGTGTGGAAACAAGGTGCCTGTGGCAACAAGGCAGAGTTCTGCCGTAGTGTGCCAGAGAAGGCATTCCCAGTAATGAAAGATTTCCAAGAAATATTCGTGTCATGTCATCAGGCACTAGTCAGGGCTCCTCTGGAACATAAGTGTATGATGTTTAAGAAAGATTAATTCAAACTGGAACAGGTACAGAAAAAGACTACAAGAAGACTGGCAGGATGAAAAATCTATATTAAACAAGGAGACAAACTGAGTATTTCTATTTTCAGACTAGCAAAATAAAGTCTGAGAGGAGAAATAAATGCCTTCTTTTAATACAGCAAAGAGGTAAATACTGAGAAGGAAGAAATTATATTAAGCAGCAAGACTCTTGAGTTCACAAAAACATTTGTTGTGGAAACTTAAAAGAAGATCTGTTAGCATACAGAAAAGTATATCCTGTAATATTTCAGTGCAAGTACTGGGCATAAGAAACTGAGAAGGTCTCGTTATGGAAACACGGATATATTTTTGTGAACGGGGTTATGCAAGACATTTCCCATGGAGTAAGACTTCATGGTTCTGTAGCCCCAGTCCAGCCCTATTTCCATTGCACCTAAGCAGCTATATGTCCTCAGAGCTATGCTTTCAGGAGCACACATTTCACTGTGGAACAGCCGGTGCTCAGGTTTGGTCTGTAACAGGTTTGGGGCTATTGCCAAGAGCTACTAATCTCTTCATAATGGGTGAGGTTGTTATAAGTTGTCATGATTTTAATTCACGTAGACTTCGGCAGAAGTTGTGTCTGTATGTTTGTATAACCCAAAGCACCAATCACACTGTTCTGTGTTGTATCCAGTTCTGTAGATCTTAATACCTGAATCACAAGTTATTTATTTTACACAACGTCAAAAGAAGTTAAAATTGTGGAAGTGCAGAGTGTGGAAAGATTAAAATACACCTGTAAAACTCTTGAAATTAATGCAACCTTGACAATGTTATACTATTTCATATTTAAAACAAAATGTGGGAATATGTTATTTAGTCTGAAATTAGAAGAGGCATGGGGACGGTAAAATATTTAAAGAATAGATTTCTCAAACATTTAGTTAAAAATATGTAAGAGGGGAAAAAAAGCTCCATGCAATTTTATTTAAAAATCCAGGTAGGCTTAGGCTCTCACAAAATCTTTCATGCTTCCAGTTTTTATTTCAAGGTAGACTGAAAACCAAAACAATCCTGTTCTGCCCTGAAGATGAGATGAAGCTAAAATGTCCTCATGAAAAGAGCTGGCGAGATTGAAGCTGCTAACCAAACAGTAACTCTATTTTAATTTCAGGTCATATTTCTAAACCTAAGAGGAGCCTAATGCAGGCAGCAACTGTCAATACAACTAGTGCTTTTGGATCTAGTGCCTAAAATAGCCAGCCTTGCTGGAGAATAATGCCGCTGGGATGTAAACAACACATGAGATCCTTGAAAAGAAGTAGTTAAATGTGTCAGCAACGTTTTAATGAGAAGAAGAAGAGCAAAAGTAAATTAGGCCAGGTAAGTGTTTAGGTTTGAGATGGTACTGGAGCCAAGAGGCACCCTGCACAGACCCGTAACCCAATGAAGCTGGGGAGAGCAGGGTCACATGGGGAGGGAAGGGCTGGTAGTTCGTTTTGGTTATTTTTGTATCATTAACAGCAGATGTCATGTCAGAAGGAAGTAAAAAAGGAAATAATTACATTCATTAAAAAAAGAAAAACAAAACACAACAACAATAAACAATATTTTTAAAACTTTACATGCACATTGGAAGCAGAAAGCCTGTAAAAGGTTTGAGGGATTTGGGTTAAAAGAACATTTATGAGAAACTAAATAAAGGAGTTTCCATGTGGATTTCTGAACTTCAGTGGTATTGTATATACTGTGACTCAAAACCCATGAGGGCACAACAACAACAAAAAGTAAGGAAGAAGGAGTTTTGGAAAGCAGTAGGTAAGGCTATGGATGTGTAAAGTTCTAAACAAAGCTTTAAAGTCCTCTTAAATTCTTCATAAGGCACAGCAAAGTAAGAATTCAGCCGATTTCTTTACTAACATAACATATGCCCCCAACAGTTGGCTTACTGGAAAATGACATATAAAATATTGCTCTATTTACACTGGTCTTAAAATACCAGTGTGACAGAGGAAAAAACAAGCAAAAATGGTTCTTGGAGAGAAGAAAATGCAAGGGGGGAAAAGCTGGTACTATAAAAAAAAAAGTTAAAAGCATAAGCTTGATTCTGGTTTCATTATCATGGTGAAGAGTCATCCCACCTACTCTCTGGTGTCTAGATCCAAATCGTGTCCTGAACTCTTTGTCTTTGTACAACAACGCACGGAAGGGATTGGGGAGCAACCAAGGATCTTGGTGAAGATCTCTGAAGTGCAGATTTTGACTTCTCTTGTGAATGGTCATCCCTAGCTAATTCTATACTATCTCCCTCACTGAACTAAATATTTAACAAGTAAAGATAAACTAACTTCTTGCCTCCATAAGGCTCAGTCCAAAACTCACTATAGGGACAACTCTCCTACTGATTCAAATTGATGACCATGTTATCAAGTGTTGAGGTTATAGTCTTATGATACAACCACTCCATAATTTCTTATCGCGCATGGTTCCAGCACTCTATAAATATTAGTCTCAGGCCCTGATACTGCCAGAAAATTGACTGCCTATCCTAAGAATGGGAGGTACAACCTTGGTCCGAAGCCACCTGGGGGCTTCCTTCACTGTGCCTCAGCATAAGTCAGGGCTGTCAGGTGGTGTGGAGATGAAGGGAGGCTGAGGATTACCTGCTTGCACACCAGTATAACCACAGAACAGTCGGACATCTAGTTCCAACACCCCTGCCATGGCAGGGACAGCCTCCACTAGACCAGGTTGCCCAAACACCCATCCAGCCTGGCCTTGAACACTGCCAGGGAGGGGGCAGCTACAGCTTTTCTGGGAAACTTGTTCCATTGTCTTATCACGCTCATTGTATAAGATTTCTTCTTAATATCTAATCTAAATCTACGCCCTTGCAGTTTAAAGTCATTATCCCTTGTCCTATTATTGAGACTCTCTCCAGCTATCCCCATAGGCCCCTTCAGGTACTGGAAGGCTGCTCTAAGGTCCCTGGAGCAGAATAGAGGGGCAGAGTCACCTCCCCCAACCTGCTGATTATGCTATTTTTCTTGTAGCCCAAGATACATTTGACTTTCTGAGCTGAAAGTGCACATTGCTGGGTTGCGTTGAGCTTCTTGTCCACCAACTGCCCCAAGTCCATCTTTTCAGGGGTGCTACAAATCCATGCCCTGCCCAGCCTGTAGTTATGCTTAGGACTTCCCTGACCCATGTGCAGGACCTTGAACTTGGCCTTGTTGAACTTCATGCAGTTTGCATGGGTCCATGTCTCAAGCTGGTCAAGGTCTCCCCAGCATGTCAACACCACACAACTTGGTGTTGCTGGCAAACTTGCTGGTGGTGCACTCAACCCCCACTGTCCATGTTGTCAACAAAGGTGTTAAGCAGAGCAAGTTCCAACCCCTGAGGAACACCACTTGTCATTGGTCTCCATTTTCACATTGAGCCATTAACGCCAACTCTTTGTGTGCGATCATCCAGCCAATTCCTTATCCACTGAGTGGTCTATCCATCAAATCCATGTGTCTCCAAGTTAGCAACAAGGATGTTGTGCAGGACAGTGTCAAATGCTTTGTACAAGTGCAGGTAGATGACATCAATCGCTGAGGGGGCATATACCTTATTTCTCCTATGCAGAATCTCTAACATGGGAGACTGCCCACTGGAGGTGCATCAAGCAGCCCATGAAGCAACACTTGACTTGACATTTCTGGGTGCTTAAAGTCTGAGAGGACACAAAATGTCTGCAGCAGAGCCACATGTGGTTGGGCACCTTTATATGCAGCCATCTATGGAATGTGAAGTCATTAAATAAGTGCTCAGCTCCCCAGGACCAGACCAGTACTATGCACAGAGGCTCCAGTGCCCAGTGGCACCCGACAGTGTGGGCATACTGGAGTCAGCTAGACTTGTGGGCAACAGGATCCGAGTTCATCCAGTGGTCTGCCTGCAAATTATACCCACTCAGAATGTGAGTACCCTCCAGCAAGAGAAGAGAATGAGCCTTGATAATTCTAAGGAGCAAAATCATTGTTACTGCAGGAGCTGGTGCTTATTTCTGATTTGTTTACCTGCCCATTTTGTCTAAACGAAGGCAGAATATTATTTTTATGAACGGTATGCTCTCATTTGGAATTGACACTAATGAATGCAAGGCCCTTTCCCCCTCTTGTTTGTACCATCAAATTAATTAGCTCTATTGTGACATCAGTATTTTTCTCAAGCAGTTCAAGGCTTGAACATTTTCCTTTCTTTTTCTAAAGGGCATCTTCAGTGCCCTTATCTACCATAAGAATCATGCATCACTTGTATTTTTCACAACTAATGCTGTTTATTATAAAAACTGATTGTGATGTGAAGATTGTTATACTGTGTGGCAAATTGCCCAAACAATTACTGTAAATGCATGAGCCATAAACTGTACTGCCAAGGACACTGGTAGGTTAGCTCCTATAAAAGAAACAATTAGAGTCTGAGGTGAAAATAATAGAGATGAGATGACAGTTATTGAAAAGGCAGAACATCCAGTTTAATGTTGTAAATATAGGTTTGTGGATTACACTGATGGTTTTAAAGTGTTCATGGCTTATTGAATGGAATAGAATATTACATACTTTAGAATGGGGCCATAATTATTATTCCTTTTTAATTGTGATGTCTGATGCATTTGTGAGCAGTTGTTGAGAACATCCTCACATTATACTGATTCTAGGTCTAAATTATCATCCTGCTCCAAGGGGTTTTTTTTATTTTATTATTCTTTTACTTTTTTTGGCATTTTGTTGTTCAGGGTCTGTTCTGAACAAAGTATTTTCTCTTGAGGAACTTAGAGTGCTTAGAGGGTTACAGCAATAATTATTTCAGTTTCAGCCTACACACTTCACTGCTTTAAATCATCATTAGAAGTTTCATCCCTCAGCAACTCCTGCTGAGACAGTCTTAAACTCCTAGAAACCATTAGATAAGAATAGCTTATCTTTATAACAATTTGTATATAAGGGTATTGATAAGAATTCACTAGAAATTAAGGGAATACATTTTTTTCTTAGGAATCATCTAAATACAGAATAAGGTATTTTATGATTGCTAAAGAATTTCAATTATTCAAACCAGCATATGAAGATTAGGGTGCATTAAAAAAAAGACACGAACCTTACAAGAAGATGTGTTGAGATAGACTGGCAGATATGATGAAAATACAAGAAAAGTTACATGACTGCACAAGCAAATGAAACAGTCCTTTTAAGATAATACGTAGGGATAAAACACAATGGAATACAATTCAGATATTAGACCCTAGGGAGAGCACTAAATAACTGGGCAGAGAATTATGACTGGCTGAGAAGGCAGAGGTTCTGGGCACATAAAATCAGAACCGGAGGGAGTCTGCCCAGGGTTTTGTGAGGAGAGGACAAAGTGAGCAGCAGAGCAAAGGCAGCAACCAGCAAAAGGCAGTCGGCACCAACACTGCAGCACGTGTGAGCTTTGAAGTACCAAACCCATTAGTGTAGGGGGGATGGAGGGGGGCAGGAAGCAGTAAAGTGGCTTTGAAAGAAAGTTGCAAGGAAACTAAGTACTCAGCTGTACCACCTTTCAGGGAAATGCTCTAAGTCATTTTCAGGCTTTTACATACTGTTAAGGGAAGCTGATCTTAATGCTAGGTAGGGGCGTCAATGCTGTGTTGGAAATGGATGGCGCCGGACCGAAGTTCAGGGAGGTGTTGGGGAGCAGAGCCCAGGAGGCGGCTGGGCTGTGGGCCTGGGCAGCTGGCTGCATCCTCGGGCTGAAATAACTGCCTCCTACGCAAGCTCAGGCAGGTTCCAGGGAGCTAGACCTTAGGCAGAGCAGAAACCAACAGCTGCACACATTACAGACAGACCAAGAGTGCAGAGAGCGGTGTGAGCACAGCGTGGAACACTGCTGCCCATGCGACAACAAAGCAGAGACTGACTGAAGCTCAGCGAACCCTATTCCTCAGTTCTGGGCTCCTAATGCACACACCCAAATTTCTACTCGCCAGAGAGCTTTACTTGAAGATACAGCCAAATCCTACCTAAGAACATTTCAGCTTCAAACAATCCTTCCTTGGGAAATGTCATGTTATGTGTGCCTGAACCATGACATTGCTATTGCATGTCACATGTGTCACTAGCGTTGCTTTCTGTTTATATGTTTAATTTTTTCAGGAGGTATTTAAAAAATAGAAACATGACAGAAAAATAATTTGATTCAAATAATGCAGAAAACAATTACTTAAATTGCAATGTTAGATTCCAAACCAAATGAGAACACAGAGGAGAAGATTCAGAAATTAAAGCCAAAACTGCAAAGAAAAATCAACAGCCTTAAATGAATAGCTGTGTGAACATTAAGTAGAAATTACGAGATAATATTTTAAAATACCATGCTGTTACAAGTGATCCTATTAGAATGAAGCTGTACATAAAATCAGAGGCCTTATTACAAATCTAGACAAGATTGATTTTCTTCTATGACCTTCAACTAGCAGTGGTGTTAGAGAAGGCTCAACCTAGTTCTTAGTAAATAAGTGTCACCAAACAAACAGGACTGACACTAATTAGCTCCCTTGTTGATAGTCAGGACACAGAGGATAGAGACAGGGAGCAGGAGTGACCCACTCATCATTAGAGAGGTAGGTGAGGATATTTGCACAGTGGCATGGCAATGGAGGCTTGCACAGCAGCTGCCATTTTGAAACGACGCTGCGAATGGAAGACTGCATTATCAGCAGAGACAGAGCAGCAACCTTGACAAGCCTTGTGCAGAAAAACAGACCCAAAAAGAACCTCTACTGAAATATTTGATACCTGAGGAAAAGAATATTAATCTGTGGTATTTCCCCACCTTGAGGAAATAGCCCTTAGTTTTGGTCATCCCATCTAAAAAAAGGGGCTGACACCAGAAAAGGAGAAAAGGGTTAAAGGTGGGCCTGCAAGAGGACAATGAAAGACTGTCAGTGGCTTCTAAATAAGGAGAGATTGGAAAGGAAGTTTGGTAAGGAAGTTTGGAAAAAGATGCCTAGAATAAGCAGTACATAGTATGATGATTAATAGTATCAAGGGGGACAATCGATCAAGAGAGTAGCTGTAAGGGAATTTAAGTGTTTTTTCTGAAAGGAGAATTCCCAGTAGGGTTCCGGCAATGTTTGTAATAAACCTATTTTTATTAAGATTATTGGATTGGTGCTATCCAGGGGATTATATTTTCCAATTACTAATATTTTCATTTTTCAGTCTTAGTTTATGATTGAAGCAGGGACATAGGTGGCACAGAACAAAATGCATTGGCCTGGTTTGGGATGAGAATAATCATAGCCTCAAAGCAAACAGAGTCCCAAGAAATTAGTCTTTATTTTCTAGCTCATTAAAAAAGACCTTGACTTTTAATAGCAAAACATTTTAACATTTTTTTAAAAATACAGATGTATACCTGTCCATTTGAAGATTTTAGTTCTATACAGTCTGGACTAGGAGCTCATCGCCAATTTGGCACCAGGCCTAAATTTTTAATATAGCCCTGTCTATCCCCAATTCTCATGACTATGCATACAGAGACTGCAGAAAACCCCATGCATAAGAAGTCAGATACATCTCAAATTAAGCTACAGAAAATAATAACAGGAAGATTGTAACTTTCATCAGACCTTTTTATAGGTCTTCCATGATTGTTGTACCTTATGCTGTGCACGTGACAATGTTGTAAATAAACATAACAACGTTGAAATTAAGCTAGTTCAGAAGTCTTTTTACACTGCTGGTTTATATGCAGATTGGTCAGAAAATCACATAAATCCCTCAGTAGAACTGGCTATTTGAGAAAGAAGGAAATTCTTTAAGAAAGACCTCCCTGGACATGGACAGAAAATCTTTTGCCATCTACATTGTGAATTAGCAATACAGCACCTTACTATTGGGATGCCTATTTCCAGGGCCAGGCTACTGAAAAAGAGGAAAAGATGAGTTAGGATCCAAGCTTCCTAAGGGCTAAGCTTGGCCTGAGGTCAGATGAGACTTCATATGTTACTATTTTGTCTGAAAGGCCCATATTCAAGTATCAAAATGATGTTGTAGAATGGAGTTGGGGATAGAGCCCCTCTGATCTTCTTTTGCTTCTTTTTCCCACTATTTTGAAAGATGGAAAGCGAGTAAACCAAGTACCACCACCAAGTCTTGTACTTCTCCCAAGTTGTATCTATTTTGGATACATCTGAGAGGAAAAAGACCTTGGCTGATGTGGCACCTGGTATTTCCCTGGATCTCACAAAGAAAAAAAGAGAAGGAGCAGTCCCCTGCTGCACGTCAGAAGGGAGTCCTTTCCTAGAGGCTGACTGCAGTGTGGTGAGGCACGTATGCAAGAAAGTGACAGATGCCTTAGAGAGACTGTAGACAGATAGATGGCAGTCAGGTGAGATGAAGACACAGATACCACCCCTGGAGAGGAGCACAGAATGGGTGGCCACAAAAGGCCTTAGGCAGTCGTTCTTGAGAGAGACAGCTATGATACAAATCTTGGAAAGCAATTGTAAATTTAATAAATATCTCAAAAGGATAAAGTTCCCGGGTGTTAGTATGACAAGAAGAGACTTCTATTACCAATTTTTTTAATTTTATTTTTTTCTTTTTTACATGCTGTCTTATTACTACACAGCAAGAAGGCAGCTGTGTGATACATATCAATATCTCTATCAAGAAGACCTGGAATATAACTCAGGAGACACTGGTGCAGATTTACTAGGGTAGATTGGGAGACAGAAAGACTGACAAAACCCCACAGCCTTCTACCAAACACAAAGTTTTCCAGGCTTGAACCTCTTATGCTTATCATCCAGCAGCCATAGACATTACTGCAGGGGCAATTATGCATCAAAGCAAAAGGTAAATGCAAATCTACTTGGAGCACTTAAGTGCAAGGTAAGAAAAACTGCCAACTTTACCTCGTTCACATTTGATTGTGTAGCCTAATGCTCCTCAGTGCTCTTTAGGACTAGCATTACTAACCAGCAGTAATAAATCTTTGGGTTTAGTGCCAGAGTATCAGCTGGTTCCACAGATCAAGAGGAAAGTGGAGGGACAGTCAGAAACACCAAGCCCCCCATTATGCTTTGGCATATCAACTAATAGTTTCTTGTGTGTCACTGAAGGACTAGGGATCAAATATCCATTTCTAACACTGTCCCAAAGTGTTTAAAAGTTATCTCTTCCTTTGCACTAAAGGCAAGGACTGCATTTAACTGGGAAGATAATACACATTTTATCTTAAAAATCTGATGGGCAATTGGTTCTCTGGACTCACACTATGCCTGAATCAATTGCTTCAATTTCAGAGCTGCAGCACTGTGTCTGGATCATGGCTTAAAGTTCATAATAGAATAAACAGCTCAAATGACACTGGTAGTGAATGCATTGATTAAATATGACTCCAGTGCTCTCAGTTAATGTTTCACTGACTTTAAACATCTTTTCAGGACTAACATTTAGCCAAGTCAAGGTGAATGTAATGGAACAATATTTTCCAACTGAACATTTATGAACTGTGATACCTGAACAGCGGACAGCAGACAGAGTACTGAAATGGTCATTACCAGCCCGGTTCAGTTTGCAAAACAGATATCTCACTAAAAGAGTCATTGGACAATGACATGCAGGACTTTCTTAAGCAATATATATCTATTAGTCCAAAAATCCTTAAACACTGATCTGAAAAAGCATAGAAATAAGTTCTGGGTCCTGTAAATATTAACATTCAAGGATAGTTTTACACATGTAGAGTTCTACAAAGTTCAGCGAAACTCCTGATGTTCATTAAATTATTTATTCTGCCTATTGCAGGATCAAGCCAGTTGCTGCACTAAAGAGCTCTGAGTCAGTTGTAATAGTGTTGCAGTATTGGCATATTTAAATAAACTGATGAAATTTTAGCAACTGCAAAAAAAAGTCTTACAAATGTAAAGCCAAGCAGCGCATGTATAGTTGCAAGTATTTACTTATCATATGGCTGAGAAATGATACTCAGATTACAAAGCATCAGTTCTATTCAGTTTTATGCAAACAAGCAGAAATAAAGCTTTATGACAACCAATATTCCCATACATTAGGGCACAAATTTGTGTTCTGTAATGTTGGTGAGAGCAGTTTCTAAGGTAGATTATGGAAACAAGTGAGAAACCACTGATACTTGTAAGATCCAGAGTAAATACTACACTAAGACTGCCAGCAAAGCAAGGTGTTATTTTCATATGTTGTTACTTAAAAATTTAGAAACTTATTTTAATATCTCCAGTGCAATAAATAGCTGGTGCATGAGTAGCACAGTTCAAAATCACCAGAAGCAAAAACGAGCCAGTTTTTCAGTCTGCAGGTCCTCTCCATTTAGGATACTACAAATATCTATCTGCTGTGTATATGCCATTCTCATCTGTAACTTCCACTTGTTTCTTCAGCATTTCTGTGACAGCATTCAAAGCCTTATGCAATTAGATATCTATGTTTAGGGTCTTTAATGTATTTCATAATTCAAAGAGTTACGTATGCCAGGATTTTGAAATATTATGATTATACAGATAGAAAAAAGACCATTGAGCATAGTTCCTGGCCAAGTAGGAACGTTCCCTGTAGAACACTTTTCAAGTAGTTTATCTTAACTTACTTTAAATTACCTTCAGTAAGGCTGCAGCGATTTCCTTAAAGGATAACTTGAGTCACTACTGAGAAGCATGTCCTAATACTCAGGCTCAGCTTGCTTTTACCTTATGTGGCTGAATAATACACTTCAGACAACCTTAAATAATTATCCCATGTCCCTGACAATCCCAGTCTTCAAATACCTGGAAAAGTCTTATTTTGGTGCCGGTGCTACCTATTTCTACAACTTTCAAAGACCTGCAATGACCAGGAGACAAGGGAAGGGCTGGGAATACTCAGTCAGATTGAGCAGCAGAGGGGTGCTGCTTTTAGGTGGCTCCCTGTGAATGGATAGCTTCTCTCACAGCTGCTCTCCCGGTAAAAACAGTGACTGCAGTCACTTCCTAATAATAGTAATAAACTTTAGTCAAATCCCATATCTGTATGCTGATCAAGGTGTAACTTGTGACTTCAGATGCCAGAAACAACCTTGAGATTAAATAGCAGTACACAAAGACGACGTGTGTTTTAACACCTCTCCCACTCTCCTTTTCCCTTTCCGATTATGATGTGCAATAATCAAAAGAACAAGGATTAAAAGGGAGCATAATTTGAATGCCATATTTTAAATGGACCAGCTGGGAATAATACAGTTGTTCCTCATAGCAAAGTATATGCGAAGCTATTTCCAAACATCCCCCTCAGAAGCCTTTGATTTTTTTAATCACGTCGTGGGGTTGTGCGAAAGACCGAGAGGAGCTGATGCAGAACTACATTTCTCAAGGCAAACTAGGCACTGGTCTGCTCAGGGAAGACTGAGTACAGCACAGTCCTGCCAGGCTGGATCTTCAGCAACTTATTTCCTTTGCTTTCCATCAGAAAGGGGATGAGACTGCAGCTGAAGACAGGAGAATACTCATGCACAGAAGAAATTTTCCCAGTGGCAATTGCTTTAAGACCATTCGGTATTTATGCTGCTGAAGTTGGCATTGCGCTTCGCACGTACATAGGGCAGCTCTGCTAGGAGACTTCGCTCTAATTTGTGTTCTGTTTTAAGGTGGCAACATGGACAGAAGTGAATTCGTGTGGTACTGTTCAAAGAAAGGGACAGCCTGGCAATTAAAAAGTGCACAGGACCAACATCAGTTCAGAGTGTGGGCTCAGAGAGGTAAGGGGGGAATAACTCTGATGCTTACAATAAAAATACTACCCTCCCAGAGGACAGGAGTCTAAATACACACTTTTACCCTACTGTTAAATGATTCTCATGCTTATTGGCCATTTTCCTTGTGCTCTTGCTCCCGCTGCTCTCTTCACACATGGCAAACCAGGACCAAGCACAGAATGGATTGCAGTTTGTTATCACTATGCCGTGCAGCATGATCTATGCGAGTTTGCCTCATGCAACACACAACCAGACCCTGTCTGATCAGACAGATGCAGGATCCTGGGGTCTACAAGAAAATCGTGTGGTCCAAACCCAAGGACTAGGAAAGATTTGTGTTCAGAATCATTATCCGTGTCCCAGAAGCAGGAGAGTGAAACAAAAAGAGAAAAAACAGAGGTGACACAATTAATTTACATTTTCTGAATGTTTATATATGTATACATGATAGAAATCAGGGTGGTTTACTGACAGAAGCCATCTCTTTTCCAGTGACAGCCTTCAACTTCTAGGAGTCAATTTTTTTTTCTCAAAATATATTTATAAGTTAGATGCCGACTTCCAGATAGACTAATACAGAAACTAATGCATTCAAAAGGTCTTTCCAAACTATATTTTGTACCTGTGAATCCTTTTGCCATTTTTTTAAAAAAACACAAAAGTTGTTAAAACTTATGTTTGAAATAATTTTAGCTTGGAAAAATACAGTTAGAAGCAAATATTTTATGAAACATTAAGAAAAGACTATTTGTCCATGCCTAGACACAGAAGCAAAAGCAAACAAAACATGTAATGAGCAGGCAGGATTGTAAGTCCTGTGGTTCTAAATATCCAAACCTGTTTGCAGCAGTAATTATTCCACACAGCGTTGCTTCTCACAACCATTTTGTTTTTCAGGTGGAACTTTTGAGGGTTAAGTCCATTTTTATTTTATTTCTTGATAATGGTGTCAGAAGCCACCCTGTTGCCCTCAGTCACACAACTTTGTCTTGGCTCATATTCTTAAGGGTAACATGATAAAGTCTTATTGTGTTTCCTCAGTAACTTCCTCTGAAAGTGCATATTATTCCTTTCACTTAATTAATGCAACTAATCCTCACTAATGACATTTAATGAGCCACACAAGTATGCCCTAGAGTGGATCAGACTCTCTGCTTAAAAAACAATTCTTTAACAGTCCTATTTTTTAACCAAAAGGTAAATTGCACATTTTAAGAGAAAGTATAAATATCTCAGAGGCAAGGTCTGGGGGAAAAAAAAAAAAGAGAAAAGTTATAGCAGGTTCCTAAATTTGAAATAAGGGCCTAAATGAGCATCCTGTTAAAATATCCTTCTATTCAGATTGCTATAAATAAATCTTTAATTCAAGATATCCGGCTCATGGGCATGGATAGTAATATTCCTTACCTTAATTGTTGTGTGAACCATAGGTAAAACTGTCATTACTTCAGTGTGTGCCTGTTTGCATTGCTGCAGCTCCTGAGACCAGCTAGTTATGGTCCAGGACCCCCGGCTTTACTGCATGTTCTACATACTTCCAGCATAGCGTCTACCAGTGCTGCAGAGTTTATCATCTGAACATAAAACGAGGTGAGAGAGAAGTGGGCTGGTGGAGGAGAGCAGGGAAACAGGCAGCACTGTTCAATGTGATGTGAAGGAGTCATAACACATCAGCAGCCTCACTTTGCCAATTTTGGGGGGTTTGTTTTTCTTGCGCTTTTTTTCTAGACATCAAAGCAAAGGAGTTTTAATGAGGGTCTGAAGGAGAATAATGAGGTACTTTTGCAGATGTCTGCAGGGTGTTCCTCCTCACTCAAAGGGGCAACATGTACAAAGACACTTTGAAAAACAAGTGAGCAATGGAGGTTGGCATCCTAGTTCTTTTGAAACGGAGGGCCCTGATGCTGACCTCATTTACACTGGTGAAAGCTGTAACTCCTGTGAAGTCGATGAAGTCCCTGTAGCATAAAATTGGGCCTGGATTACAACCTGACAGAACTGTCTTTCAGAAACCTTGGCGACCACTGAAACCATATTCCAAAAATACTTTCAGCTCTTTTTTTGCATTTACTATAAAGTCTCTAACTCCTCCTGCTGCTAAAGAGGGTCTTGAAAGTGCACGTTAGTTAACTGTTTGCCAAAAATGTGTAACAGCTCTTAATGCAAAAAAGAATCTGAACACCTCGGTTTTAATATCACAAATATACATGTGTGCATGTGTATATATGAACAAATATGCACATATATATACCCATACATACACACACACACATATATATACAACTATATATGTATGTATAAACACAGACACACACATATATACATATATATATGTTCCTCTGCATCCTGATATGGAGGGAGACAACTTTACACCCCTATTAGAAACAAGGTAATTTTGTGCTAAGTAAACATGTTCCCTTCTATCCCATTTTTTAAAATACCTCTATGTCTGACTTGCATATAATACATTTAACATATACATTTAAAAGGGGATCCCCCAGAAGAAAAGCTACTTATACTAGCACTAGGTATGTCACAGGAGACTTCAGGGAATTAAACACTTAGGATTCATTCGAGCTCAGTTGCTTAATTGCATCAAAATTTGCAGGACAGTCCTGGAAGCCCAGGGCTCACTAAATTAAGACTTGCCTCTCTCTGTCCCTCCTCTGCTCCGAGTAGGCTACCTGAACTCAGGCTGAAGTCACACTGCCTGCATAAGCCTGTGGTATTTGATACCACAGCTCTTCTGCGGGGGACCTCGGGCTATCTTATTTACCCAGAATGGGTCCCGTGACACTTCTTGAAGGACAGATACGACATACAGAACCTGGCACAAATGTCAGCATCTGACCACATGGCAGGTAAAGGCATCTCTCCCTTTGCTCTGATGAATCAGGATGTCCCCCCATCAGAGCATCACTTCGGTTCCCAGAGCTGGCCCCAGGGACACTTATCAGGAGAGCTTTGGGGACTGGCTATGAATCAGGCCTCGGGTTAGCCCTGGGGCTGCTCTTACACCACGGTGTTGATGCAGGCACTGAGCCATACTTCGCACGTTTCCTCACAGGGCTGATGTGCCATTAGGGCTGGCAGAAGCTCTCAGCAGGGCAAGACTGGACTTTGGAAATGGAGGTTCTGCAGAGGGAAAGCCCTGGCTGTCTCCTTTCTCTGTAAGCTCCCACTGCTACTGCAGTTTTTTTTCCCCTTACCCACCAGTCCAGTCCAGTATAAGAGCACCAGGAAATGAAGTTGTACTGCCTTACTTGGAAAGAGTACAGGAATGAAAACTCAACATGAATTTAGGTATGGGATCTAAGTTTTGCAAAAGAAAAAATACAGATTTGATTATCAAATTTGGTGAGTAAAAAATTAGAATGAGATTTTCATGGACAACATTGTTTTGTTTATGGAATTAAATTAAAACAGCAGGAAGCCAAAAGTTACTATTACTGAGTATCTCTCTTTACGTGGTGTTAAGTTATATGTTAACCACTGCCACTTTAACATAGTACTTGCCTACACATAATTAGAATAACAAGCATGAGATAAATTCTATGTATCTTTTTTCTGTAATATATCATCACTTCTGCCTTACAAATCATTATTCATTTCACCATTTGCTAAGCCAAAACACCAACAGGTGCAATATATAACTTGCAGAATAACCAAGCCACTGGCAGAAAAGTTCATACCAACAAGTCTAATCACAATAGGATCCTTCCCTGAGTTACTGGCTTCCTGAACCACCAGTAGTATTTCTGTTTTAATAGCTGCATGTAGAGAACGAACCATGAAATAAATCCTGTGAAAACCCAGGATTTGTTTTGCTTCTAAATTTTTGTTGACTTACCAAGAAAGTGGATGTGAAGTGTTTTAACTGTGCAACTACCTCAGCCTGGAGCAAAACTCTCACTGATACCAGCTCAATTTATATCCTACAGAGATCAAAATCAGTACACAGCCCATAATTTACAGACCCTCACACTACTTTTCAAACAAGTGGTATGTATTCTATACATTAAAACTATGATCCAAACCAATCTGTCTGCAGATTACTACTTGCTGATAGGTAGAAGAGCTTTACTGAAAGCAAGTCTTGGTCTAATTTATTGTTAAAAAAAACCCTAAAAAACAATAGAAGAGAACAGCATGGACAGTCTTAGCTCCCAGAAGCACACTTAGAAAGTTACAATTAGGCAGCTATATTGTAAATTACCAAAAGTGACAGTGTAACCTCACCTGTTCTGTGTTGTCTTTAGGCAGCCTTTAAGATGTCTATCAGTAACCTCTTTGTGCTGTTTATTATCCACCTTGGGGGCAGCTTCTTTCTTGTGACAAATCAGCGTGTAATTTCTATCATCGTTGTTTGCCCAGAAGGTACCAACAGATGTCTCGTAGCGTATACAGAACTCCACCTTAGCTCCATCTCTCTGGTAAGGGGGCACCAAAGAAATCTTAAAGCAGAACTGATCGCTCTCACTACCGCAAGAATTAGGCATGAACTCCGCAAGGATGTCGTAATAACTGTCCCAGTTATTCAGTGTCATTCGAACATACACCAGTTTTTCAAAGGATACATTGAGGACTCGTATGATGCCATTCATACAGGTAATCCCAGGCAGGAACACGACTGACTCCAACAGTACTTTCTGCTCTCGCAATTTCTGCAGAAGTTCTTCCTGAGAAGCAGGCAGCGTAAACAGCTGAGAGAAAAAATATTCCTCCTGAGGGAAAACTTCATCTTCTGTGTCATTGCTTTGTCCCATATTTGGAACTTCCCAGGTATCGAACTCTTTGACGGACACAAGATCAAACCCAAATGCATCGGCAAATGAAACTTTTCTTGCAATGGTGGTGGGGGTTTCTGCCTCCTCTTCCTCTGAGGAAGCAGAATTCCGCCTTCGGGGACATGGAGAGAAGCGATGTTTAATGTCAGATTTAACATCTTCGTCCTCTGAAGAGAAATCATTTACAGTGGGGACTTCTAAGAAGTTCGCCCTGCTAACCCGACTAGGTCCTTCAAAAGACTCCATTGGGCTCTCTGATATAAACTGAAAGAGAACTGTACAACTAGTAGCAACTGATATTTGAGACACTGTGATTTAAAACAAGGATTAATGTTACAGCTGACATTGCAAAAGGGACTCAGGCCTATTAATAGATGCCATGGTGCGTGAGCTATGTTGGCCTGTTGTCCATCTGACAGTATTAGGTGCTATAATTTCAATTATACATTTCAATATCGCATAACTATTTTTGTGTGGCTCTATGTGCTAAGAAGAAAAGTAGCATTTAAAAACTAAGTTCTTTCCTTTGTTAAATTGCACAAATGGAGCTACTTTTAGATGACCAATGTATGTGGCACAATAAATTTATTACGTTGTACAAATGAGGAGCTATTAATCTCTTATTGGGAAGTACATTTCATCAGGTGAACAGTTTCTATATTGTAAACAATTGCTGTGTGAACTTTCAAGGCCACTTTTTCACAATGTTTTCAGATGTAAAAGCACAGTGTCACATTCTGCCCTGGCTTTAGACCATGCTAACTCAGTAGGCCAGACAGACCCTAGAACTATGCCAGCTTTTTCCAGGTAAGGATTAGCCATCACACCTTAAATGAGCCAGGAATTCTGTAAAACATTGAAGTGAGTACACTGCAGATGAACTTGTAATGCACCATTGTAAATATGACTGAATTCACCACTAATTAGATTATGGAATCATCTAGTGCTACACTGCATGTCGTCCAGCCAAATGGAGAGAGAAGCAACTTGCAGAATTAACTTGTGCAGCCAACACTGAAACACAAGCCTTGTGCCACACAGCTATCTACAAGAGGAAGAAACGCTGATTAAAGGGTTTTCAACCTTTGTGCAGGGCATCCTTCCATGGTACAAAATGAAACTGTGGCTTCTCAATCAACTTAATCACTTACCATTTGTTGACTTTTATGACATTCCACGTGTGGAAAGAAGTAATATTTTGACGGATGAAGATCATGAACTCAAAATTTCACGTTTTACTTAACCTCTCCTATTTTTCACTTCTGTCTCAAAGGATAACCCTACATTATAATCTAATGGTGCAGTATAGACTAAGAAATACAACAGCACTTGCTTGGAATAGCCATATCAGAGATGGACAGCCTTAGTGGCATCATCACAGACCTCAGCACAAGCTAGAAATGTAATTCTTCACTTATATTTTCAAATGGGTCAGGTCTTGCAGGGCACTTTGAATCCTTCTCCTTGTTGTTACAGTGCCACTAGTAAATTTAAAGCTGACTTGGGTATGTCTGTTATCAGCAAGGTAAATCGTATCTTTCCACAAATGTTCTTTTCTGGGGTGTCATCCTCCATTCCATGTGAGCATATCCAGGTCTTCCCAACACACTGCCCTCTTAACTTCTCCATAGCCATCCCACCTGCTATTGTAAAAATAGTCATATTTCCCTAGCACCATCATAATTTGATACAATGGCATATAAGGACAGATTTATAAAATAGCTTTCTCCCAGTATTGTACAATGCTGTATTTTTCTACAAGGACCAAGAGCAAAAGCCTTCAAGATTTCTACTTTAAAGCTAGATGTTAGTGCTACTCAGTCATGTCATCATAAGGGTCTAAGAAAGGAGAAATCCAGAGCTCCCTCCACAGAAGAGTCCAGAGTTTTTCTCAGTGGGATCCCAGAAGCATCACTTCTGCCTGCTCCTGCTTACTCCCAGATGCAGAGCTGATTTGCTACATGCACATTTTGGCTTTGTATCATGTGAATTAGGTACAGTTTGTGAAATGAGGCTTCTTGCTCTAATGGCAACTCAATTTCTTCTGTCAACATCAGAAAATATTGCTGTAGTAATTATGCAAACAAGGAGAACTTATTTGTGACACTGTTACTCTAATGGTTACATCTGTTTCTGTGAAAAGCCTTTTCCCTTTTTCACTCTGTATGTTTCTTTACAAAGAGCTGCATAGACAAATGCAAAAAGGAAGGAAGGTAACTTCCCTGGTGGGCTCTAGTGGGTCATGGAGGTAGCAGTGCCAGAAGGAGGAGGGATGCCCACTGACTGCATTCAGGGGAAGGAAGGACGTATCTCAGACCAAAACATACTTTGAGAATGGGTTAATTTCTAGTTGAAAATGGAAGGAAAAAAAGCAGCAGAAGAAAAACTATGGAACACAGTATTGCTGCTAAACTGTGTGAAAATAGAGTTCAGTTAAAGAGGGTTTTGATCTGTTAATTTTTTTTGTTGTAATTTTAGTTTTCTTAATAATGGCTGATACCAGACAGTGCTTCGTCTTGGCCCAATCCAGCACCACTTTAGTCAAGGAGACCCATTACTTTGGTTTCAGCAGGTACTAGGTTCAACATTCTGCCAATGTCACCAAAAAAATCACTACACGCCATGACAAGGGCTGCAGGATGTTCTGAACCCTAACATGTATTCAAATATATTTTTTTTAAACCAAGTAATATCAGTGGCTTTTATTGACTCATATTATTTTGTGCACCTGTAACTGTCTCACCATTCACTGTGTTAAAATCCTTTGCTTGTCTACTGAATGTAAAGAAACATGGGAGCTGGGAATCAAAGAGTTATTTAGAAGTCTAGCCTAAGTGCTACCACTGAGTGAGAAAGTCTTCAGTTTCATGCCATTACCTAGAGAGAAGGAGCAGGTACTTAGTAAGGTCAGTTAAAATAAGAAACAGAGGCAAAAGCAACAGGTAATTAGAACATTTTAATGGGATAACTTCTCTAATCACTTCTTCTCTAAAGCCTCATCTTTGCTGTTTTTGAACACATCATATCAAAATATTGAGTCAAGACAAATGCTTTCCAGGTGTTCTTAAACACTGTTTAAGCAACAGTGGTAACAACAGGTAGAAATGAGGAAGAGTGTAGAAAATAAGACAGCTGTATATGGGATAGCCTCTCACAAACAGCACAGTAAACATTACAGGGAAGCATGTCACAGAGTTAGCAGGCTTAGAACTTAATTAAGCACACAACAGAGCACCAAAAGCAATAGTCAAATAGACATTTAATTTAAAAAATGCTTGCACCTGCCTGGTTTTGGCATATTCATTACCAGCACTGGCCAGATGATCTTTCTTGGCCTTCACTGGAAGGAGAAAGAATAAACCTTTCTGTATTAACTGAAAAACAATTATGTTTAAAGCATGGACTAAAGATGAACATTGTAAAACCTGGTTCCACTTGGCTTCCTAACAGTATATTATCTAATGCCTGAGAAAACTGCACTTTTTCAACTGAGAGTATGACTAACTTCACTGCTATTAAATAAATCTATTAGGATAAGGCATAAAAACATTTTCTCCTCTCAGAGAACACTATTCTAGTTGACTGTTGAATGGTCAAAAGTGCTGAACAAGAGGCAGAATAAAGATTTTATAGGTTATATCCTTTGGAAAAAAACATTGCCAGCATATTGCAAGAGGTATTTTGAAACATCAGTTCATTTGTAAAGTGTGTAGAGCTAAGGAAGAAACCACACCATTTCCCTTAATGAAGGTATTCTTTCCAACTTACATGATTGAAGTTAAATATCAGTAATAAAACCCACCTTCATTTTTTTTTTCTGCTTCTGGTTGCAGACAGTATGAACTCTCAGAATTTTTTTACAAAACTCTGTCCTCTGACTGCAACTGGTCTGTTCTGTGACCCAGAATAGAAACCAGCTCACTCTTTAAAATTTGTGCTGTTTTCACTGTGTCAAGTGGAAAAAATTGTGGCCTGTCAATATAATCAATTGAAGTTTGACTATTATTGTAAGGGGACAGCCTGCATTCATACGACTATAGCAAAGTCACTGACAAAACTCTCTTTAACCTAACTTGATGACAGAGAGCCAAACATTGACAGAGGAAAAGGCAGTCTTTGCACAGTGAAAATTCAGACCAGGTTAGATTACTGTAACAGATTTTCCAAATGCTCTGGTTTCCCCATTCAACTTTTCAGGAGTATTTCATTTATTGACAAATCCAAATGAAGAACAGTGTAACTTGTCTGGCTGATAAAGCCAGCCCCTTCTTTGTTGGGATGTGTCGTGGGAAATCTCAGCTTTCCAACCAGCACTGTAGAAAATGCAGTAACAAAGATGCTGCTTTAATAAGGTATGTGTGGATATTAGAAGAAGATTCTGCTTCCCTAGGATTGAAAAAGCCTGCATAGTAAAAGGAGATGGTATCTTTCCCCTGCCTCTGATTTTTCTTTTCAGAAAAAACTGGACATTGGACCAGCGAAGGTGGTTCTCATATCTGCTTTAAATGCTTTAGAGGGATTCTTGATTTGGGAAAAGAAGGATATTTTCACCTTTCCACTTTTAAAGATAGGACTCAGAGGTAAACATAGTTAATTAAAAAAATAATGTGGAGAAAGGAGGAGCAAGCAAGATGCCCAGGGATGAAATAAACTTCCTTTGTTTACTGAAAGGATTGTTCATCCTGTGCATGGAGCCCTTTCCTAGACATTTTTGCTTCTTGCTTAAAGATGTGAGTTCAAGTTTTGTGCTTTTGTCCTTTGAGCCTTTACTACATTTAAATTTCTGAACTCTTCATTCTGATTCCCCAGTTACCTCAGTCTGAAAATCTGCCCTTAAAACTGAAAACCTCAATAAGATGGGTTTCACAGAATCACAGAATTGTAGGGGTTGGAAGGGACCTTGAAAGATCATCGGGTCCAACCCCCCTGCCAAAGCAGCTCCCTAGCTCATATTGCACAGATAGGCGTCCAGACGAGTCTTGAATATCTCCAGTGAAGGAGACTCCACCACCTCCCTGGGCAGCCTGTGCCAGGGCTCTGTCACCCTCACTGTGTTGATGTGGAACTTCCTGTGCTCCAGTTGACAGCCATTGCCCCTTGTCCTATCTCCACAGACTACTGAAAAGGGATTGGCCAATTCCCCATGCATCCCATACTTAAGATATTTATGAACATTAATTAGGTCCCCCCTCAGTCTTCTTTTCTCCAGGCTGAACAGTCCCAGCTCACTCAGCCTTTCCTCATACGGGAGCTGTTCCAGGCCCTTAATCATCTTCGTAGCCCTTCTCTGGACTCTCTCAAGGAGATCCCTGTCCTTTTTATACCAGGGAGCCCAGAACTGGACACAATACTCCAGGTGGGGCCTGACCAGGGCAGAGTAGAGGGGGAGGATCACCTCCTTCGACCTGCTGGCCACACTCTTCCTGATGCATCCCAGGATCCCATTGGCCCTCTTAGCCACCAGGGCACACTGCTGGCTCATAGCCAA
The DNA here is from genome assembly GCA_020800305.1 of Porphyrio hochstetteri. Lineage (NCBI taxonomy): Eukaryota > Metazoa > Chordata > Aves > Gruiformes > Rallidae > Porphyrio > Porphyrio hochstetteri. The sequence continues at coordinate 40,781,505 of CM036905.1, forward strand.
CCTGTCATCAACCAGGACCCCCAGGTCCTTCTCCACAGAGCTCTTCTCCAGCAGGTCATCCCCCAGCCTGTACTGATAGAGACGGTTATTCCTCCCCAGGTGCAAGACTTTACACTTGCTTTTATTAAACCTCATCTGGTTTCTCCCTGCCCAGCTCTCCAGCCTGTCCAGGTCTCGCTGGATGGCAGCGCAGTGTTCCTGCGTGTCAGCCACTCCTCCCAGCTTTGTATCATCGGCACTTGCTGAGGGTGGATGCTATTCCCTCATCAAGATCGTCGATGAAGATATTAAACAGGACTGGACCCAACACCGAGCCCTGGGGAACACCGCTAGTCACAGGCCTCCATTCAGATCTTGTTCCACTGATCACGACCCTCTGAGCCCGGTCCGACAGCCAGTTCTCAACCCACCTCACTGTCCACTCATCTATCCCATGATCTCTTAGCTTTTCTATCAGGATGTCATGGGAGACAGTATCGAAAGCTTTGCTGAAGTCAAGGTAGATGACATCCACTGCTCTCCCTCCATCCACCCAGCCGGTGATGAGATCGTAGAAGGCTATGAGGTTGGTCGAGCACGATCTCCCCTTGGTGAATCCATGCTGACTACTCCTCATGACCTTCTTCTCTTCCAGTTTGCTTAATCTTGATTTAATTTGGGTATTTGTAGGCAATGCACAGTCTCTGTGCCTAGTCCTTTAAAATCCTCTCCATTTACAAAGCTGATAGTAAAATAGCAAAACGTGGCTGATTCTGTGTTTCTCTGTTGGAGACACGGGAGGAGTATGTCACAGTAAGCAGCATTTGTTCTCCAGTCTGCAACTGCATAGTCCCACAAAAACACAAAGCTTAGTAACTTGGCTGTTAACCTACAGCAAATTCTTTTTTTTTTAATTGAAATCAAAGTTTTAATGTTATTGATGCCCCTTAGGCATGACCTGCTTACAGTTGCAGCAACAGAAATGGGATGATTTTTAATAAATAATCTAAAGTGCCCTTCAGTGCTAATCCTAACAGTTTCTGCTATGATCTGGCATCTGTTCACCTGCAACTAAGAAAGGAGGAAACCAAACTGGGTAAACTAGTCACTAGAAGGTTATGAAAAGACACCAGCGCTGAAAAGATGATGGTAACTTTGGGACATGCCAGGCAGAGAATTTCTGTTAGGGATAGAGCAGGTCAGATGAATGCCTTCAAAAGAAGTCATTGCCAAGACTTCAGACCCAGGAAAACTACCAGGAGTTCATCATGTGATCACTAGGACATTTTAACAGACAAGGCTCTTACAATACCAGGTACATCCGATTCACAATGGTTAGTGGAAAAGTTCTCTATTAAATCTTGCAAGCATGTAGGTGGCAATTCTGCTCTGATGCAGAACTATTGGATAATCTACAACCTACCCATGTGAAATCTAGTTTTACATTACAAGTCTTGTTTCTTGATCTAAAAACATTTTGACTACCAACTGAAATGTAGGCTGGTGGATTTGAAAGCCTGAGAAAAGGTTTGCAAGTGTCTAATCAAGATGACCACCTGGAACACGAACATCAGGCTCAGAGGGCAAGGGATCAGTTTAATGGGTACCCTAATCCCTCCCTCTCTCTCTCTCTCTCTTTGCCAGAATTAGCATCTGAGAGAAGCAACCAAGAGTTATTTTCAGAATCCATCAGAGCCTGAAGAAGAACATCGACTTCAGCCTCATCAGACTGAATTCTCAAGGCTGTTGTTGATACCTTGAAACATGGATCTCATTTGGGAACAGATATTTTGAACATCAAAAGTGACCCAAAAGAAGACACTATGTCTTCTTTCAAAGCTTCTACCATTTCATTGTGGATTGCTTTAGAACACTTTTAAACATATTTCATTACTTTCATTGACTAATCACGTGAGCTGAGTATCTTGCCGTGAACAGTGTCAGACCTCAGGGGGCCAAGGGCAACGTGAAAGTTTGTTCAAGCAACAGCTCACACTTTGAGGGTCCCAGTGCACAGCGCTCACCGGCTCTGAGTGGTACTTGCTCCCTCAAGTGGCTTCCCAGGTCAGCAGGACCGGTCACATGCATACTCCCCATGAAAACTAGTTGCACAATTGGGATCAGAAGTTAATAAGAAAAATGGGGAGCTATTTGTGGGGCTTTTGTGCTTTGGTTCAATTTCACCAAGAATAGATACCCTGCCATTACAAAAATTGATAGCAAGTTTCATTTCACACACCACTTTCGTGTAGCGTGTAAAATAAATGTTTATTGTACTAAATACAACATGTTTGACTAAGTGTAGGACACAGGAACCAACATGTAGGTTTCAATTTGTTCTGCATATCACAGGAGTGTCTAATCCTTTCACAATTCTATCTAGCCACCATAAATTTTTCATTAATCATTATGTTTCAACGGGGAACACTGAAGGGTGTTTTCTCAGATTGTAATGAAGTGAGAGGCCAACGTCACGGACTGTTTATCTTCATACTTAACATGGTGTAATTATTTTATATTTTTTTTCATTCAGCTAAGACTTGCACCTTGACTTTTGTAAATATAGGCAGTTCAGTTTCCATTGTTAAGGATGTTGACTTAACAGAGTATAAAATAGGAATCTAGGTATGTGAGAGCAGCACACTTAAAGTCCAACTTTCATTTCTGCTGCTGGTTATATTCAGTGAACCAATTATTCAACTGACTACTTGCAGTAGAATATCAGGACACTTAAATGCTAGACTACATGCTGCTATAATGAGTGAAGACTTTTCTGAAAACAACGAAGGAAGTCCAGACATCGGTACTGTAGGAGAAGAAGGAGGAAATCTGCTTCACAGGATTCCACCCCAAATCCCCAACTCTCACATACACACCAGAAATGGTCTTTCTGTGAGTGTGGATGAAGCAAGATTTCTGGAGAAACCACCCCTATCTTACATAGCCTTAATTGCTAAGGCAATCCTTTCTTCCCCGACAAATAAACTGAATTTAGCTGCTATCTACAAATATATTGAAGATAATTTTCCTTTCTACAGGAACAAAAGTAGAGGCTGGAGAAACAGTGTGAGGCACAACCTTTCACTAAATGATTGTTTCATCAAGGTGGGAAGATGTGAGGACGGCAAAGGAAACTACTGGAGTATCCACCCATCAAACTTAAATGACTTTGTTCATGGGGACTTCAGGCAACATCGAAGGGCACGAAAGCGGGGCCGTCAAAAGGAGCTAGATCATTGCCTTGCTGTGAATTATTTCATGCCATGGGGACACTATCCTTCCTACTCAGCACCAAACTGGCTTTACCAAACACATTATTTTCTGGATCCTCTGTGGAAAATGCTGTACACTGACAGACTGCAGTTTGTGCAGGAATATCAAAACCGGAATGTAAACAGTGATTTATTCATGGGGATGTTTTCACCTTCACTGCAGAGTGACAAACCACAGGGCATTTCTGTGGACTGGTTTCATGGATCTCCTGCTACTTCAGTTATGCAGCAAAATATTTTCCTAAATATTCAACAGGCATTCCCTAATTCCCTTTTTTCGTCTTCTCAGAAGCAGCAGCAAAGTGAAGCATTCAGACACGTCTGTAAGTACTAGGAAGTACTTTAAGTGCAGTAACTGCAGGCAGCTCTGTCTGGGACTCTGTTGAGATAGAAAATGTTAATACATCTTGCACGGTTTTGAGTGGGTTTATACGTTTAAAGACAGCTTCCTTGTGTAAGCCAGTGACTCCCAGTGACTATTGCCCAAGTGTATTAGCTTTGAAATGATAACAATGGATACTGGTTTGAATAATGCTACTGGTCAGTGGCAGAGCATATATTATTTAGGAGAAGAGTAAATCCATTAGCACTAATTGCCCAATGAAATTATTTTTAAATTTTCCTGTATTAATCATAATCATAATCATTACTGTATTCTACTGCTCTATTAGATTCAAATTAATACACATGTATGTGTATTTATTACCATATAGTCAAACATGTACACCCACATATTTAATTCTCTATGATATGGAGTAGGAAGTAATAATGCATTTTTCCTTTGTCAGTTGTGCATGTCTTTGAAATGTTACTTTTCACCTCCCCTACTGTTGGAAGCACCTAGCGAGTTATTCTCCTAATCATTTAATTTTACACATCGGTTAGGACTCACTTGGCACTATTAATTTTGATGCATTGTATTGATCCAAAAATCACTGTACATTCATGTATCTTTAGGAGTTAAGTGGATACTTGCTTCTATTTGAATAAATTTATGATGAATAAATATTTCAAGCAAAATAGACTACAATATTATCTTTAATATGTTTTAAAAGTTCAAATCTGGTTCTTAAATACATGGACACATATCATTTAACCTACTTAAATGATTAGCTAATGACAGCATGACTAATTACAAGTTTACCCATTAGTTGCATGTAATCCATTTAAGAAATTTTAATTTATCAGATAATGTCACCTGTGCAAAATTGCTTAAGCTCGTATCTATACCTTTAGTTTACATAGTCATAGGTATGTACACAGTTACTTACATAGTTAAAGAGTATACAACGATATAAAGTACTAACTTAAATATACTTGTTAAATATGTGTATCTATTCAGCAACCTCATTGTAACAGGAACTTTTAATCAGAAATGTGTAGCAAACATTCCAGTGAAAACATCCAGCTTTTGCTAAGTTATAAACTTTCAGAAAAACTTGCTTTGAGGTATTTGCTCACTGAAAACATAGGTTTGAGTAGTGAAGCCCTAAGGCCTCTGTAGTGCCTTAGTCTCAAAGAACCCTAGCATGAGGACAAAACTTGAGACTTGGGCAAAGATGGGGGCAGGTGGGCTTCAGAGGCCAGATCAATGGAGAGAATGGGCTGAGGAAACCATGGAGATAATTGGGGTTGGGACAAGGAGCCTGGACATGCTGTGCAAGGAGCAATGAGAAACCTGAGGAATACAAACTGTGAATGCCTTTATAATCAGATAAGAATGAAAGCTAGGGATAAGAGTCAGGGCAGGTTTATGAAGTAGCAGGTGGGAAAAGTCTCTACCTGCTATAGTTTAGGTACTAGAATGCCTGGGATGGATTCACAGTTCTTTAGCTGTCCGCAAATTACTTTAAAATTCCACGAGGCGAGTGACTTGTGTTCTCACTGGCTCCATTAGCTTACTTGGCAAAAGCCTGTGAAGTGCACCTGAGGATATTCTTAGAAGGACACAATGCCACTTGACTTAGTCTTCTACACTAAATAATTGGAGGACAGGAGTAAGTATATAACATGACATTTCACTTGAGGTAATGTTACCTATCACTAAGCAGGACAGCCTTTAAGCCTTGAGTAACCAGTTTAGTTTGCTCTGGAAAAAAAAAAACAACAGCTGTATTTTATCAGATTAGTAATGGTGGTGGAAATGTGGCATGTATCAAGCGATATTCATTCTTCCAGATCTTCACCCCAGTTTCCTGTGGGAATGTGATAAGAGGAACTCACATGCCAGAGGAGACATTCTTCTGCTCAGATGCTCAGATTTTATTTGAAAACCACTTTGAAATAGTTTTCATACCACTAGTGGTACACATACCATAGCCTGAGAACTCCCATCTTAGATATTTCCAGTCTGATTATGTAGCTGTCAGTATACTTTCTTATGGGGTTTTTTTCCACAGAATCACGGAATGTTAGATGTTGGAAGGGACCTCAAAAGATCACCTAGTCCAACCCTCCTGCCTTTTTATTTGTTTGTATCGCACCTGTATGGCACAGTGGAGAATGATCCCTTTTGTGTTTTGTCCTCATCATTCATTGGGCATCTGTAGTTCAAACACTGCTCTGAAGGCAAAATTACCAAACCACTATTTGATTATTATTATTACTGAAAACAATAAGATAGTTTATCTCAAAATATCCTGAGAGAAGAGGAACTCCTTGAAACATAGGCTTAAAACAACTGAAGTCAAATCTACAAGTTCAGTTTGGACAACACATCTGTGAAATTATTGTGGAGCATTTTCTGTGCTCAGAGCCAAGCTCCCACTGCCCTGGCTTTCAGCTCTGAGTGTTCAGGACACTCGCAATGATCCCAAGCAACAAGGAAACCAGTGCCCATCTATCTGTGAAAAGTTTGATTTCAGTCACTCATACAGAAATATTGCAACAGGTGAGAGACGAATCCATCTCTTTAAGGCAAACTTCATGATATAAAACAAACCTTTTTCTTCCTGCAATCCCCAGCTGAGTTTGCTAAATACCTTCCAACTTCTGCAACAAGCCCCAGCATTTCTTCGTTATGCTACTTTAATCTACAAACCAATTCCACTTTGGATATTCAATAAGGCAAGGGAAAAATAGGCTTTTTCATAAGATTACAGTCAATATTGTAATGCCTTCAGCTGACGTAAGGGCCAAGTCAGCAATGCACAATTTAGACAAGATGCCATTTCTTTTCACCCCAGCTCCTGAAAGCTTGACATTGCAATCTTAATAATGTTTTTCATCACAGCTGAAGGGGTAGGGTTAGTATGTCATTTTGTGATGAAAATGTCAAAGTACTAATTTGCAAACAACCTGAAGTAAAAATTGAAAAGCAATAAGGAAAAAAAAAATCAACTTATATATTTTACCTGAATTCTAAACCCTCAAATGCATTTAGCATATGATTTTTTTTTCCTAATCTTGAAATATCATCCTACAATTAGAGAGGACATTAAATTTCTGAAACAGGAAATTACCATTTAATGAGAAGACAGAAAGGTTCTTGAAAATTAAACAGATGAATTACAGGAATGTCTGAGGAAATACATGTGCTGTAAGAGATTCCCTTAGAAGTAAAAACAACAGTTACAAGTGCTACGCCTCAGAAAATCTGACATGAACACGGTATCCAAAAACTGCATGTTGACAACTTCAGCATTTTCCAGCTGAAATGCATTACCAGGGTTGCTAAAAATGTCAGGAAGTCAGAATCTCAGCATTTTGACCATTGTCACCTCTGTTCTGCCCATAAATAAGACAGAGGTCATCTTTTTACAGCAGATCTACTTTGGGAGTACACAGATGAAATGCCAGTGTATGACATAAATAGCTGGAATGGAGGTCACATATGGTCTCATAAATAAACACTGCCAATCGCTCTCCACTTTTTTTTTCGGTGAAGAAAATGACTTCTGCCTAATGAAATTATGTTTCAAACCATACAGTTACCAGCACTTTCAATAAACTGTATCTTAATGATGAGCAGCAAGAGAACTAGGCTGGAACATGAGAACCTTTTATTAACAACATTTTGCAGGTAACCATTTTGAGCCTGATAGTAACATTGCCTTCACCAGTTTACACAAATATTTATTCTAAAGGTTTAATAAAATGTGTCAGCCTGTAAAGCCCAGAAAGTTAGCATGCAATTTAATTTCTGATACCCAGCACAACTTCGAGCTTTGAGACTTGACCTCTTTTACAATGAACATAACCACTGTCCATGGGCACGAATGAAAACTCCAGTTAGCATAACCACTCAAACCTATGCATACAGAGCCCTTGCAGTTTTAACCAGGGCCTTCCCAGTGACACTGAGGACAATGGGATTGAGTGCACCATCAGCATGTTTGCCAACAACACCAAGCCATGTTGGTGAGGTTGACACCCTGGAGGGAAGGGGTGACATCCAGAGGGACCTTGACTGGCTGGAGAAGTGTGTCTGTGCAAAATGCATGAAGTTCAACAAGGCCAAGTGCAAAGTCATGCACATGGGTAGGGACAATCCAAAATAATGGATTGAAAGCAGCCCTGAGGAGAAAGACTTAGGGTTGTTGGTGAATGAAAAGGTAAAAACAAACCAGCAGTGTGCACTTGCAGCCCAGAAAGCCAACCATATCCTGGGCTGCAAAAAAAAGTGACCTGCAGGTCAAGGCAGGGGCTCTGCTCTCATGAGACCCCACCCAGTGCTCTGCTGTGACATCCTCAACATAAGAAGGACATGGAGCTGTTGTGAAGCGAGTCCAGAGATGAGCACAGGGGTCTACCACCTCTCCTATGAAGACAGGTTGAGATTGTTGGGCTTGTTCAGCCTGGAGAAGAGAAAGCTCCAGAGAGGCCTTATAGCAGCCTTTCAGTACGTGAAGGGGCTTTGGGCAACCTGGTCTAGTGTCCCTGCCCATGGCAGGGAGTCGGAACTAGATGATCTTTGAGGTCCCTTCCAAGCCAAACCGTTCTCCGATTCCCAGGTTTGTATGATCTGGCCTGTGTATGTTAAAACTATTCAACAATCGTAACATCCCTAAGATAGATTCTATTCCATTCCATTTAGTCTATGTTCACACTATGTTTAGGTAGGAAACTGGATATAATATCCATGAATGGCTCCTCTGTACCTTACCTGTTCCCAGTACATCTAAGGACCTGGCTAGCTGTGCTCATTATTTCACACTCTTTTCCTCCTCCTCTAGTGTTTAGTCTGTCCTCCTTTGCTTGCATTCACTTCCAATTTGAAATTCCCACTTCAAGTCTTTCTGTGGCCCTACTCTGTTACTTTCTTCTTCATGGCTCAGCCAACACTGTCAAAGCAGAACCCTGGATCCCAATATTCCCAGTTCGCCAGAGACAAAACAAAACTTCCATCAACATACTGTAATAAGACTTTAACAGCTCCCGTAAGAACAATGTAGAAAGATGATAGAGAGCCTGATTCTGATCCTACCAACAACCATGGAAACAAGAACTAATTTCACTGGAGGCAACAGAGCATAAAGTTAGTGAAACTCAGGCTTGTGGACTTTATTTCTAACGTACGGCCGTACTTTACTAATTCCCCTATGCACCTGAAAGCTTTCTCAGCACAATCTGCAATAGGCTTGACTCAACCTGATAACTCAGCAAGCCAAGTCTCAGCTAAAGGGCTTGCTTCTGGGAGGTTAGAGCTGTCAACTCTCCAAAAAAAAACCTTTGGAGCTTTCGACACTTAGTATTTTTATTTAACTGTTTTAATATTCATTTTAGTACTGTCTTTTCACCACATAGAACTTGTGTCCTGTGAGTTCCTACTTGTGTCCTATGAGAACAGCACAGGCTTTACACTACACTTGTGAAGCATTAGTGCATTCTAAGGTCTGGTGTGTCTGGAGCTGCAAATGAACATCTGATCAGGTAGCAAGAAGGCAAAGTGCTATGCCTGCTGGATTTTTAAATGGCTGCCTCTCTCCAAGTGAAGGAGTAGAAAAACCATGGGGGAAACTGCAGCAGCAGGAAAAAACATCAGATAAATTTGAACTTGTTGTGAAAAATAGCCTGAGAATAGTCTTCTTCTAGAGAATATTGGCTTTCTTTTGGAGGAGACCTTTGCCTTTTTAAGCAATGAGTTGCAACAGAACAGCTTCCCCACTTCCATTAGTTAGAAAAAAAGACATTAATCTGCCTATTTTAAAAGTGTTTTCAAAGTGTTTTCATGCTTCCATGCTGTCCAGATGGGTGCAGGAGAAAGCTTTAGTAGAGATATGACATTTAACAAAGCCATAATAATAATTAAAAAAACCAAAAAGTACATGCTTGATTTTCCAACTTGTGACAGAGAAGGGAATAGAGGGCCACCTAACTTGTAACAGAAGCTGCAGGTCTTGAATGTCGTACAGAGGTATGAAATCAAAGACTCTTTACCCTCACTGTTCTCCCCTGTGCTGGCCTTCCCTAGGTGAGCCCAGCTCTCCATGCCCAGGAGAACACAGTTCCAAGCAGTTAGACACCACCAGAACTCTGGATTTGAGAAGCAGCAATGTGATACTAAGTGAGTTTTGCCCTAAATAAGCTAATTTAACAGGTAATTCAAGATTTTTGCTGCTGTAGAAGTCAATTCCACAGCAAGTCTAAAAGGAAATAACTGGTGTTGCGGCGTTCTACTCCAAGCAGGTCAGATACTCCACTCTTCCAGTGCTGATGTTGAGAGAGGTGTGTATTTCTGTCCTGTAAACAGATCAGACTTAACCATATGTGCTCAGACCAAAAGTTTTAATAGCAGAATATGTAATTCAATTTTTAAAATAAGAATATAAAAAATCAAAATATATTACTAGGATGCTGCACTCTTTCAAAGCCCAAGATATTATAAAAAGGTTAAATACCAATTAAAAAAAAAAAAGCAATATGTGTAGCCCAGGACATACAGCATCACTATAGGAGAAATTTTTACTGTCTTTCTCTACTCCTCTTCCATAAGTATTCAAAAGCTGTGGATTGCAATCCAGTCTGTTCAAGGGTTTCAGAACTGTTTGTCATTCTAATACACAAGCTAAATATTATGGTTCCTGATATGAAAGCAATACATATAAATACTAAGGACAATAAAGTTATTCAAATAAGCAAGTAAAGCAGACATTAAATGCAACTGAAACAGCATATATTCTACTCTTCCCAACCTACATATGGATTCCATATATTAAATTAATTTTCTTTTTAATATTAAACAATCTATTAGTATTTTCATGGCTACCATTATGTGTAAAGCCAGTAAGTAAAATTACTGCAATAAGAAGTTGTAAAGGAAAAACCATTGTAATCAGAGATTGTTCTAAACCTGGAGACTAGAGAGGGAGTTTGAGAAAAAACTGCAGGCAGTTTGAAATGGATTTTGTCTGATAATAGCTTCTAAAAAAGGTCATGAAAATACTTTACAGAGAACATACATGAACTGAATTTCATAATCCAGATTTTGCAGTGTTAGGAGGCAACGTTGTACATAAACTGAACTGTTAGTATATTTGGTGTACAAGGCACTATTTTAACAGATCGGTAGCAAGCTGTTGAAATTGTTTATCTAATACAGAAATGTTCAAAGGCACTTGCAGTGTGTGTGCACCAGTGTGCACATAAACACATGTGCATATTTATGAATGCTCAAAGCCTAATGTTTAAATGGTTTATAATGTCTGCAGCAAGTTCAACAACTTCATATATGAAGTACATCTGGTGTAAAAAGCAAATCAGTGATGCTCCAGCACTAATAGCTGGTACGTTTGCTGCCTTTACCGCTCCTCATATGACAGAGAAGCTAGACATGTGGAGATAATTATCCCATTATATTAGTAGTACCATCTCAAAGATGAGATTAAAAACTGTAATTCTGTTTAATCCCTATAGCCTGTGACACAATCAAAGAAAAAAAACCAAGGTAATGAGAATACAACTTGCAAATCAGAAGTAAAAATAATGTCATAAAGGATGCTCCATCAGCTAAAACCTCTAGATGTACATCTGACTGCTGCAGACGAAGAAATCATTGTGTAAAACATCAAGCACTGAGTTCACAGAACAATTCTGAAATGCAAAGCAACAAATTAGGCAGCACGCAGTAAGAGTCAGAATCAATCAGGACAAAATTTATGTCATGCTTGAAAGCCTTACTAGAATTCATGCAGCAATGCTTCAGTTAGTAGATCTTTTGTTAATTGAGATACAACAATACATACCAAAATTTAGTAAGAAATGGCAGATGTGCTACTAGCTGATAATTACTTTGCAAATCTGAATCAAATAATAGCTTTCTAACAATTAGAGTAATCATAGTAATTTTAAGGGTGGAGAGAACAAGGATGATATCAAGTTTGCGATATAAAAAACTGGAATTAATACTTGAATAATCTCCATCATTAATCAAGAAATAAATCCATCTTGCAAGTGGATTTCTTGAGAGCAGTTAATAACTGCCATCACACTTTCCTGAGCCTGCAATCCAAATATAGATAGAAGAATGACTGATATTAGTTGTCTGAAAGTGACAATTCCCTTCTGAATATCACCAGAACATGTGACCTGTATAATATGAAGTTTTGAAGTTAAATGATCTTATAGGGAAATAATTCAGCAGCCAGCTTGATGACTACTATGCATCACAAGCATAGAGACTTAGGTAAACCTGCTGTATATTAAAGCCCAGAATAATGTTATTTTTGGTGTGTGTGTGTTTAAATTAAAAATAAAAGTTTGGTTTCTACCAACTTCAAAGCATTTAACTGCATTCCTAGTATCTCCAGAAGATTTGAACCTCAGTTGAGAGGAACATACACCGCCTAGCAGGTCATGAGGTATTTCCCAGACACACTGATCTTCCCGCTGGAATTGTTCTTCTCTGCATTGCAGAATGACAAAACACACAACCAGTCAGATCTCGGCTAGATACTGTATGCTCTGTCAGCCCAGAGGCGAGGGGCAGCTTCCTGCAAGGAAGGAAGTCTGAGATGCAGTCCCTGCTGTAGCACATCCTTCGCTAGTACTCCAAACACACAGTACATGAGGATCTGGAGATGAGATCTTCCTCTGCCTTTCAAAGGATTTTCATAAACATACTCATAAAGCAGATTCTTACTTTTCTGGTGGATTTTTTCTTGTCCTTCCTCCTATTCTCTTTCCTCTTTGACTGGTTCAAACAAAAATGGACCACATTCAAGACAATCTCCTGTTCTTCTGACCTGACTTGTGAATGTTTGAGATTGCTGGTAGCACTGTAGCTTGTTAAGAAAAGAATCCAAGCAACAGAATATTAAACATTTTGGTCAAGATAATTATTATATTATAGCCTGGGATTCCATTTGTCAAATATATAGTCTATGATTTAGGTTTTTTCCTTAAAAGCCTGATTCTTAACTCATGGAATTCAGCTCTGATTTTTGTGCTGATGTGAATGCCTGTGAAGGACAGTAGAGAACAGGCCAAATATATTGCAGAGAATCCACTGTTTTACAGATTCAAAACATGTCTAAGTGCATTTTTAAAATACATCGCTGATGTGCAGCCTGACAAACTCCACAGAGAACAGAGAGTGTACATCTGGGGTATCAAACATTTCAAACAATTAGCCAGAGGAAAATAATGTATAAATGTGAAAATCCTGTCTCTCAGTGGCCAGAAGACATCCATTCATATAGAACAGCAATTGATGAATGAAACTCTACTGGAAAAAAAACCAAACCGAAACAAAACAAGGTGCTTGCTAAACCTTTAGAATTAACAAAGTAATCTGTTAGCAAACAAAACCAAGACAAGTTTCCAAGATCCCACAGGCCAGGGCAAGGAATTGTTTCCTAGAACGGCAGTTTGATGTATACATGCAAAAAAAACCCAACTAGAAAGGGTAATTTTTCTAATTGTACTTCAATAGAATTCTCACTTTAAAGATCGATGAAGAAATATGGCCCAGCATGGCTGGAGGATGTTGCTGTGAATTTATGCTGTGATTTAAATAGGACTTTACAAGGAACAAATACTAAAAGAAAAAACAAAATGTTAATTCTAATTGAAAACACAACTTTGTTTTTTAAAAATACTTTTTTTTTCCTGAAAACTATTACAGCATCTCCTGTGAAAAAGAAAAATACCCCTTTGTCTACAGGATAGCAAACTTAGCTATTTTATCTTAACAAAATACCAGACTTGCCTACATTAGGGATTGACTCTTCCAGGCAAAGGACATAAGCAAACCTATTGTAAAATGATGATGTCCAAGATTTTACTGCAGGGTGTATGCCAGTGATGGCACAAGATCTGTCCCTCTGTGGCTGAGACCTTTGTTTCAAATACACTTACAGGAATTTTATATTCTGTGACTTTTAAGAGGAGACAAATCAAGTGAAGACTTTGCTGTACCTACTACGCAGAACTGTGTAGTTCCTTATCTATATGGCAGAATATCCAACAGGGTCAATATATCTGGATTTCTGACAAACATATGATCTGATACTTGAAACAAATGATCTCCATTTTCTTAAGAGTTCCAACACCATCATTTTGAATGAAAGAAGGATTCAAAATGCTTTAGCCTTGGTTCAGTGTAGATCATCTCACAGATGTTTATTGTTCCAGCTTCTTGGGGATATTTCAGATCTGGCCAGAATCTTGAAATGGCACCAGATGACACTGACTGATTTGAGAAGAAATGCTCCCAAGTTTGAAGAATGGGAGACAGTGATGGTTGAGGTTGATGTGACTTGATGATCTTGGAGGTCTTTTCCAACCTCTGTGATTCTGTGACTTTCCAGGGATCCTGAAGAGGAGAGGCAGAGAACAACTGCAGCATATGGGTGCATGTTCCTCAGTAAGGTTTCCCTGTATTTTACCTCATCAGCTGCTTTAGCATCTTTCTGGCCATGCCATGGCAGGACTCCAGTCTTGGTTGCAATGGGTCCTTTCCCTGAAAGCTACTTGCCCACAAAAAGTCCCTGGCAAGGGGAAGAGCCCTTCCTCCTTCCTCTACATCATTCAAATCTTTTTCCTTGAGAATTTCACTTCACTTTGGACTTGGATTCAGAAGGCTCCACAAGCTTCTATTGTTTTGCCTTTTTTTAATGTTCTGCAGTTATCAGCATGGTCAGTATAAGGGGAATTGAGGGAACCAAGAACAGGACTTGTGACAGACAAGCTTTTATACAGATGGAGTCACCACACTGAGTCTGTGGCAGGGATGGGGACATTTACTGAGTGGGGAGAAGACAAAAAATGAGGTGAAGAGGGATAGGACGCTAGCAAAAAGTCTGTCCCTGAACCAGCGAGCTTGTTCACTCTGACTTATCATGGACTCCAAATGCTTCTCAAAAACCTTGTTCAGTTGGGAGGACAGGAAAAAAAAGACGCATGGCAGTGACCTGGCACAAGCAGGAGCTGAGCTACTGCATTCTCACAAAGTTTCATCACTACTTTGGGTCCATCATGTCACTGGTGTGAGTCAGGGATCTGAGGACAATGCTCAGAAAAAGTACTGGCTCACAAAACAGTGATCTGCAGCTCTAAAGGAAAAGCTATATATTAGATAACGTCACAGCCTGTCAGACCTGTGACCTTTAATTAAAGCATGTGCAATCATGCTCTTCAGTCCTCTCAGCAGTGATATTCAGCTCAAGATGAGGTATTTTCGGAGGCAGAAGACTGGTTGGCAATGGGTCTGAAGGGAGGGTGCTAGGTCAATCTTTCTGAGGTCCCAGTTGGGTCTGGGTGAATCAATAGCATTCTGGTATCTAAAGTTGTGCCTGATATCAGTCTTCTTCATGGAGGCAAGTGACACGAAACTGACACGAGAGACTGAGACAGGAGACACAATCCTTTAGTGCATTGACCGTGTCTGAAACAAGATACTGGCTGATGCTGGCAGCCTGTGTCAACAACAGTCTAACTGCTCAATCTTGAGTCCTTGGTTTTCTCTGAGAACATCTTCATACCGCTTGTTTCAGCAGAGCTCTGTATGACGTTGCAGTGAAGACTTTGTACTACCATTTTTCTTAGTGACTTCCTCCAAAATGTTTGAGTGAATTCCTCTGAATTCCATTAATTCCTTGTCTCTGCTTTTACAAAGGACCTTCAAGATGCTCACAGAGCTCTCAGTGGAAGCGCAAATATAGATATGACTTGCAGATATGAGCCAGCACTTAGCGAGATGTAACTTCTAACCACCATGATGATGGGGTAGTAAAGACGTACACACACCTCCTGGTTAAGACAGGACAAGAGTTTACCAGCCTCAGAAATCATCAGTACTAGACAACTTAATGTAAGATGAAATCTCTGATGACTCCAATGTAGTAAATAAATCAGCCAGAGTGATCTGCTAGTTACATCCCTGCTATACCGCATGTATTCAAGTCTGTTTAAACAGATGCAGTTCGTAATGCATGGGTGAACTACACATATAGATAACCTTCTCCTTTCCTCCAGACTCGTGTAGTGTCATTCCTTCCAGTGTTGGTCACTTGCTTATATCTGTCAGCAAGGGTTATCATCATCGCAAGCTGCAGTGGTGGGTGTCTTGGGTGACATGGCTATTCAGCTTTGGAAACAAATGAAACTCCCACGTCATTGGAAGTTCACTGATGGGGTACCAAGGTGTGATTCTAACCTACTGATGAGAAGCTCTGTGTATCATCACCATGAAACACGCAGCCCCTGGCTTTAGCCTTTTTCATATATTTACTGTAAGAATTAACTTGTCAAAAAAAGTGCTTATTGGTCTTGCATTAAAGGTTAGCACCATAGTGAGAGAATTTCAGAAGAGGATTACCAAACACCTTTACCAAAAGCTACGTGTCTTCCTGTAAAATGCTGTATGTCCTAAATTGCTCTCCTGATACTCCTGTTTGTCAATGAGTTAAGTATATGCTGATTTAGGGATACATTTTCTACACACTTACCTCCCATTTTTGTCATTTGCATGACTAATCTATGTGCAATGCACTGTTAATTTACCCCGTAGTGTTCCCGTGGAATATAATTTGTATGCACATAAAATATCAATGTAATATCTAGAGATGAAAACCAATGGAAACAGTTTACTGTGAAATCCAGTCTTTGTTCCCTCATTTTTCCACTTCACTGACTATTGCTTTTGCAAAGTACTCCTAGAGCTCTCCTGCACAACCCTTCATTATGCTGCATTATTTCTGTATTTGGGAAATAAAACTAAAAAGTATTTTTATACAACCTAATTTCCCATAATTGTTAGGACGATGTTAAAACAGTTTTTCAGGAGAGAAAATGCTAATCAATTTTATTTCAAAAACACATTGAAATTCCACATAAATTGGTGCCAGAGTGCAAATGCTACTCAGCTGGGAATGGAGAGGGAGGGAAGAGCAATGTATGCCAACTCTTACTTTAATACAAAGGATGTGAGATACGTTTTATTTGAATCAAATGCTATTTAGCAACTTAAGCATCTGGAGCACATCAGATAACTTGGGTAAAATGTATTGATTTCTCTATTGATTTTTCTAATATACCTTCTCGATGAGGGAGCTATAACTGAAAGTAGTGAGTGACTCAGCTAATGCCAACTCTAAGTAGTGTGCAGACGTTCAGATACACAAGATGGATCATCGCTGAATCCCAGAATACAACAGGTCCGTGCCTTCCACTCAGAGGCAATACTTGGCATTGGTATTCTTCCCTTAGCTTGCAATGTTTGATCTTAATTTGTTTGGGTTTTTTTTCCAGTATGAATATTTTTATGCATTTTCCCATTGCTATGAACAAGTGGCTTTGTTCATAACCTGGATGTACACATGGATTGAGAGAGTACAGCCCCTTACATTAGCTTTAGCCTCAGGATCAGGCATATAGAGCCTTTTCCTCCAGTCCCCAAACAGATTCATATGTTGAAATAATGCAGGAGCATACATAACACCTGTGGATTTCTGGCTAATTTATTTCCAGGAATAACTCTGAAACTGTGCAACATTCCTCACTCTCTCTGGGCAGCTTTTTATGAAGAAAGGGTAGCAGGAAATTCTTGCACTCTTGAAAACACTAGAACTTCTGCCATTGCCTTCAAAGGGACCAGAATTCCCTGGGGACAAACAAAATTCGCCACTGAACTCCCAGCAAATTTTACTTTGCACTGTTGGATTTAGCCTTAGAGTCTGATTTCTTAAATTTAGATCATGGATAAAAAATATGGCTCAGAAACAAAGGAATTTTTGCAAAGGATTAAAAAAAAAAAAAAAGCAGCCTAAAAAAGCCTAAAAAACCCAGGAAAGGCAGCCTTGAGTGACACTTAACATGCTAAATATTTGCACACAGCAAGTAACACTTGAAATACACTTTCAGCGGCAGGAAACCAGATTTTAAGTTTCAACTCAAAAGGTCCAAGAATGCAGTCAGTAATAAAGAGCGTTCAGTCCTCTCACCAGTTGCCCACGGGACTTTCTGCATGCCCCACCTGAGAAGAGAAGGTTGATTCTGCTCCTCAGACTCTCATTGCCAGGAAGGAAGGGGAAGAGCTGAGCCAAACAGGCAAATGGCTGCACTATGAGGAGCTTTTGCTGCTCCTTATACCAATGCATGATAAAATTAGGAGTCACTCTTCTTTCCCCAGTAAGCATCATGTTTATTCCTGGCTTCTCTGTCGGACTTTATTCAGACATTGTTTATTGCAGTACATGAAGTGGAAAGACCCCAAATTGCACGACCTCCACAGTCTCTGAATTAGGGTCTGGGCCTCCGAATGAAAGCCTTACAAGGTGGCACACACCTGAGGCAGCTTGAAACTCCTCCAATTCCACAAATCAAAATTTACCCTGAGATTTCTCCTGGGCTCTCTAGTTTTATAACTTTTTAGAACTAATTCCTGACCTCTGTCACAACGTTAAAACAGCCGTGGCACACAATGATTCTAGAAGACACACACTAAGAATAAACAGCTTGCAAAAAAATGGGAATATGTATTTTGCAAAGAAAAGGAGGAAAAAGAAGGCAGCTTCAGCCTGGCATCATGGATGGCCCCGAGCCTCCTCTCAAAGCTGGAACCGTGGGTAGTGGATCATCTGGTGCATTATCATGAGGCTGCATGGTGACCCAATCTCACTCAGGTGGCTGGAGCATCTCTCCTATGAAGACAGGCTGGGAGAATTGGGCCTGTTCAGCCTGGAGAAGGCTCTGGGGAGACCTAATTATGGCGTACCAATACTGAAAGGGGTCCTACAGAGAAGTGGGAGAGGAACTGTTCACCAGGGAGTGTAGTGACAGGACAAGGGGCAATGGCTTCAAAGCTGAAAGAAGGTGGGTTTAGATTAGACATTAGGAAGAAATTATTTACTGGTGAGGGCGGTGAGTCACTGGCACAGGTTGCCCAGAGAGGTCGTGGAAGGCCCTCCCTGGCAGTGTGCAAGGCCAGATTGAATGGGGCTTTGGGCAATCTGGTCTAGTGGGCAACCTGGTGTCCTTGCCCATGGCAGGGGGTTGGAACTAGAGGATCTTTGAGGTTCCTTCCAACCCAAACCAGCCTGTTCTATAACCTGCGCTTGCCCTGCAGCTGAAGTGAAGCTGCAATGCAATTACTGGCAGCCAGCACATCTCCTCCTCTGGCATTAGCAGCCTCGCTCTCTGCAGGTTTATGTAATTCTACACGAAAGAAAACCCAAACCCCAACAAACCCAACGAATTTTCCTACGAGCTACTGAATCCTGGGACCGTTCGGCCTGGAAACAACACGTCCTCGCTCCGCTGCGTTAATTCAGCAAGGAGTAATTAAACACCGGGAATGATTGGGGGCGGGGGCGGGGAGGCTCCCGCCGCCCTGCGCCTCCGCGAGCCACGCGGTGGCACCAAAGCGCCGCTCTTCCCCCGCCGCGCTCCGCGCTCGGCTCCGCGCACGGCTCCGCGCATCGCTCCCCGCTCCTCGCCCCGGGCGGAACCGCGGGCTGCAGCCCAGGAGAGCTGGGTGTGCGTGCTACAAGGGCGCGGATCGGGCCGGAGGCAACGCGGCCGCGGATCTTTTTCCCTTCGCTGTGTCGCGGGTGCGGTACTCAGCTGCGCGGGGAAGAAGCAGCCTCTGCCCGTCCCTGGTGTGGTCCCGGGGGCCCAGCCGCGGTACGGGAGGACAAGCAATGACCCGGCAGGTCTGGGAATGAAGCAAAGAGCCATCACAGCCCAGGTGTGGTCGCTGCCCCTTGGGTCAGGAGTGGATGGGGTATTGACCAGAGCCATAGTTCGAGTGCCAGGGGCGTGAGGGGTTTCTCTCACACCTTCTCAAGTCTTTCTTTGCCCTTGTAATGCTTGTTATTCCTGGCACATGGAAACAGGACAACAAATCATCAGGAGTCACCAGACCACTCCTCCATTGAGTGCTGCTCTCCTTTCCATGTCAGTGCTCATGCCACCAACCCTCTTGTGAAAATAAGAACACGTACTTTTAAGGACTGCCTTTAAACTGCCTTTTCATCTGCCCTAGTTTTTTACACTACATTCACCAATTACAGTGGTGTCTGAGACCCCAAAGTTCTGTCTTGCTGTATGTGGGTGCAACTTCGTGGCCCCACGGAGTCCCAATGTAAGAAAAAACCACTCAAGCACAGCCACATCTCAGTGACTCTATGTGATATTCTGCTGGTATTTTTTATATATATACATGTATCTTCCAGGGGCTAGATGGGGCTCTGGCAGCCTGGTTTAGTGAAGGTGTCCCTGCCCATGGCAGGGGGTTGGAACTTGATGATCTATGAGGTCCCTTCCAACCCAAAGCATTTTATGATTCTATGATTCTGTGAAATCTTATTCAAGCCCTGACTCCTCTGAGCCAAACGGTGGACAAACAAAGCCTCACCCAGTGCTCACTGAAAGCAGTGGAAGTTGGACAGCCCATGGGGAGTGTTCCTAGCCGGAAGAGTTTACAAGTCCAAAAAGACAAAACAAACAATGACAGACATAACAGGCATGCTGGCAGCTGCCTTGGCCCTGACCCAGCAAATTTTTTCTGCTCTGGCTTAACCCTGTCTGAGAAAGTGCATGGTCTCAACTCTTATTTTCAATGTACACCTTGCCTGCTCACTGACCCAAGGAAACTGAATATACTTTCTTAATGTGTTCTGTGTTGAGTCTTTGCAAGCTGCATCAGTATTAAATATGTTTTTATGTATTTAAATCATCAACAGAAAATAATGGAATATAATTTTTTTCTGCATTTAATTTGCTTCTGTCTTGTAAAAATGACGTTTGCCTTTCTCTTTTCTCTACTTTTTTTTCCTCTTCCATATTAATTATTCCATGTTTTATGCACCATTTCCTACTTCAGGTTTCTATTTTGTGTGTTTATCTTTGCTCATGTATTCCCACTGGGTATCAATGAAACTATTCACATGCTTAATTAAACGTGGACGGAATCTTGTAAGATTATTATTTTGCTTTTTATGCAACTATTAATCCCTGGGTATTCCTTTCCTTAGCTCTTTCCATCTCACCTATGTTTTGACTTAGGCTCTGAGGCAGTGGCTCCAGGGCTGCTCCAGTTCAGCCCTTTTACCTTTCCTGTGGGATTTTAAGTCCCCAACATCCACCCACATGGACCATCTCCAGAGTACAAGAGTCTATTTCTCCTTCTTGAAACTTCATTTCAAGCTCTAACTAACCTGCCCCAATCCACCTTTCCCACCTTGCCCTCTCCCAGGTCCTATTCATGACCCTCCAGCAAAGTCCCCTCATTGCTTTGCCCACCATGTCAGCTTTGGATATCTCGCCTTGCCCTTGCAGCCAGAGCTTCACAACACCCCCCAAAGACTGATCTTACCCCTGTAAAACCAACCACCCTCTGGGTAGAGAGGTATCTCCTGTCTGAACAGCCATTTGCTACACAAGTTCCATGCAAACGCTGCTTGCCTCCCTGTCCTCACTGATTTACACTAATTGTTATAGACTTAGAGGAAGAGGTGTCCTCCAGAACGAAAGAGAAGCAAATCAGGAGAGGTAAGGAAAAAGAAATAGACTTGACAGGAGGGGAGTTGGATGGAAAATTCCTGAGGGTTTTGAACCTTCCTTAGATACCCTTCATGTGCTAGCATCCCCTCCTACCTTGAGATCTAAGATGATCTGAATTTATTTGACTGTAAAGATACACACCATAGAAGTGCCACAACTTCCTCCTTTTTATTTACTCAAATCCTCAATGTCAATAAATTTGCTGAGCCTGATTTCAGACAATTGTTCAGGTTACTCTCCATCCATCTTCAACACATCTACCTGCACTTCTTCTCTGTCCTCAGAGCAATGAGACTGTCACGGGGAAAGAAACCTTTGAGTTACTCTTCACATTTTGAATACCTGAGGTCTTATTTTTCCCTTCTTGTTTGGACTGTCTCTGAGAAGAGCTCTAGCTGCTGTTTTTTTCTTGGAAGTAGCCTTTTGTGGATCATCCGTAAGCGTTGTATACATCTCAGCTGAGAAAAATAACTCCTTCTTTACGTGTCATACTTTAAGGAAAAGTAAGGCAGCCAATGAGACTCCTTTTGTGGTTATGTATTTGCGTAATTTTTTAGTATTTTGCTAAACTGAGAGTGTCAGTATGCTTTGGAATAGATATTTGGTCCTTCTTATTAAAGATCTACCAGCTAATCAGGAAGGCTTCACATGAACACGTTGCTGCTTACAATGAATCACAGAATCACGGAATCACAGAATCACAAGGTTGGAAAAGACCTTTAAGATCATCAAGTCCAACCATTCACATACTAAACTAAACCATATCCCTAAGTACTTCATCTACCCTTTTTTTGAACACATCCAGGGAAGGTGACTCGACCACCTCCCTGGGCAGCCTGTTCCAGGCCCTGACAACTCTTTCAGTAAAAAATTTTTTCCTAACATCCAATCTAAACCTGCCCTGGCACAGCTTCATGCCATTCCCCCTTGTCCTATCACCTGTCACCTGGCTGAAGAGACCATCGCCTACCTCTCTATAACCTCCCTTCAGATAGTTGTAGGCGGTGATAAGGTCTCCCCTCAGCCTCCTCTTCTCCAGGCTAAACAGCCCCAGCTCCCTCAGCCGCCCCTCATATGATTTGCCCTCCAGCCCCTTCACCAGCCTGGTTGCCCTTCTCTGGACTCGCTCCAGGACCTCCATGTCCTTCTTGTGGTGAGGAGCCCAGAACTGAAGCCGCCTTTCTCTGGACCTTAAGAATTCCTTTGCAGAGGGTGTGACAGTAGGACTTATTATCTCTCCCTACTCCCTCTCCTCAAGCACATTCTTTGCTATACAGAGCACCAGGTTGTTTTTCTCAAATGTTCCTTGGGAGGTATTCAGGATCCCCACCTTCAAACTTCAACTTCAAAGTCGACCAGTATGTCTAGTGCCCATCTTCTCAGCATATTTCTCAAGAACAAATTATAAACATTTCAAGCAAAGTGCACTTATTACAAGTTTGTTTGCCAAGTATTGCTGCCTCCCTTCCAAGTTCCAGCTATGTCAAAGCATCTGGTTTACAAACAGGTTCCTCCCCTCGGCTGGTACATGGATGCCAGGGCACACAGGCTTATCAGTAGCCAAGGAGTTTCCTGGATGAAAGTGGAAAATGCCGTGGGAGTCACTTGACAGGCTCTCAGTTGTCACAGAATGTGTAGGTATGTTGTAGTTGCTGAGCAGATGAATGAAGTGATGCACAGGAAGAGAGATTTCCCCAAATTCTTCCAGAGCCTGGTCTAAAATTCCCTAGTGTCAATAGATTCCTGTTGATTTCTATGGACCTTACATTGGGCTTTCAGGTAATTACTTATTCTAATCATGAAACACTGACTACCCGAGCTTTATCTTCTTTAGAGGAGTCTGAAGTCATTTGAAATCCCTGAAAATTTGCAACATGGCTTACCAAAAAGTGTTTATTGAGGAGATAGATACAGATCAGTCTAAAATACTTTCTTCAGAAAGCAGTGCTGCCCTTAGTCTCATTTTTACTTATAGCCAGACCAAATACAACTTATATAAAGGATAAGTTATTTTAACTTGATGTTTGGGTCAACCCCAATTTCAAGAGAACATAAATCTTGCATAAAGCCATGTGATTCTTCTGTATCACACGCCACAATGAGACCTACCATTACACAGACTCAAATACAGACTGCCTACACATTTCTTTTTCTTATATTTTTTCCCCTATCCTCGGTTGTGCAGCAGAATTAAGAACTTTCAAATACCCCTCCGTAGGTTTGTGGGAACTCCAAAATATTAGCCTAATCAGAACATTTAATACACATGACAGAATTGCTATTGCTACATTCTCCCATGGCTCTACTCCTAAATCATCTTTTCCTGTCTTTTACAGCAGATTTTAAGAATCTCTCTCCTGTTTTCAGGAGATTTCACCCTATTTTATAGTGACATGTCAAATGCAGGCTTAGCTCAAAAGCGAGTCTTGTCTAGGCAACAGTGCTGGTAGAACTTTTCAGAAATCTTTATTTTTTCCATTCCTGCTAAAGAATTTCACTCTTTCTGTAGGTCCGTTGAAGTGCTGGTTGTAATAACCTATGTAATGTTGCATAATTTGCATAGCTTGTCTTTATATAATCTCATTCTATAATAAAATACACTCAACTATGTAATTTCATTGACAGTTTCATAGCTCTAGATGAAATGGATGCCTGATCCTATACCACATTGTACCTTGTCTTTCCCTCCCTCTGTTACGAGGAAGGAACACTGAGTTGTAAAGTAGCGATGACCATCCCAATGTCAGAATCATCCATGTAAATCAGTGGAGCTAAGCTTTCAATATCATGGGAGATCTCCAAACTTTCCACTGCCTCAGTAACCAAAACAGTGAACTGTGCTGGTGTACATCTTTATTGCACATACACTGGACAAGTGATCAGATTTATTATTCACACTCAATGCCTTGTAGCCAAGATGATTTGTGAACCAGACAGGTCTGTCCCTGTCTTTTGCACATGTATGCAGGACAAAAGGGCAATAGGAGCCTTCCCCAGATCTTGGGAAGTGCTTGCAAAGCCCAGGGAATGATGAATCAACTTAAGGGGAATCAACTTCTTAAAAGGATAGACAATGGCAGGACAAGGGGGAACGGATTAAAGCTAAAGGAAGGAAGGTTTAAATTGGATATTAGGGGGAAGTTTTTTACAGAGAGAGTGGTGAGGTGCTGGAACAGGCTGCCCAGAGAGGTGGTTGGATGCCCCGTCCCTGGAGGTGTTCAAGGCCAGGTTGGATGGGGCCCTGGGCAACCTTGTGTAGATCCAGGCCTGAGGTTGGTGGCCCTGCCTGTGGCAGGGGGGTTGGAGCTCTATGGCCCTTGGGGTCCCTTCCAACCCAGCCCAGTCTATGATTCTATGATTCTATGATTCTACGATTTTATGAATCAAGCATTTGCAGCGAAGAGAAGGGCTGTCCCAGTGTGAGCCTGGCTGCAGAGCACCTCAGCTCCTGGTTACACCTGTTCTGCCATGCTAGCTCAGGGTTTCAGTCCATGCAGGAGCTCACCCTGCACCCAACCGCATGCACACCACCTTGAGCTCTGGGTCTAGTTTGTAGCACCCAGCTGGACCCAAGCCTGTGGAGCTGATTCTTTTCACAGTGGGAGTATCTAATACAGTACCTGTACATAATTCTGGCCAAGTACTCAGAAATTCAAACAGCCATCTTTTATTGTAAGTCCAAAACTTTAAAAAGCAGAGGAATAATAATGCTGCATCATTAAAGCATAGCAAAAAGCAGGGCAAAAAGCAGCGTGGACTAAAAAAAGGAACAAGTAATGTCACCTTTCATAAAGACAGTGATGGGAGTGAAAGTGGTGTGCTACTAGAAAAGCCATTTGATTCTCAAATTTGTGTTTATTGTTAGCTTTTTGTTTCAGCAGTGGGAAAACCAGTGCAAGGGCTGCCTGAAAACAAGACCAGCCATCTGGCTGGGCAGAGGCAGTGAGGATCTGTTTTTCAAGCACAGAGCATTCTATGGGCTACCTAATCCGGTGCCCTTCCTGTGAGGATGTGCACAAAGTTCGACCCATCTGCCTTTCGGCTGCCTTTCAGCTCCAAGCATTGCCAGTAAAAGAATCTTCTCTGTTTATTCTGTTATGTTTTTCATTCCAAAGCTTATGTATTGTCTTCTTTTCTTGTTCTTGTACCCGAAATGCTGGATTATTGGTCATGGTTCTCTGTGACCTGGTTCTGATGTTATTAGTTACTATATTTTTGTTATACAGTGTTTCAGGTATATCACTCTTTTGGAAAAGTACATTTCTTTTGTGAAAGAACTTCTATTGTGTGCCTGTTTTTCACAGTATATATGTATGGTGCCTGCTGCAAATGGTTGTCTGCTGTATACATAAAAATAAGGTGTTCTAATCATCTAGTGCCCATCATTCCTGCTGGCCAATTTACAGTAACGATTTTTAATTTTTTATTTCTTTCTTACTTTTTTTTTTAAAAAAAAAGCAGCACTGGTATTCCTGGAAATTTTCTATTCAAGGAGGTAAAAAAAAAAAAAAAACAAGCCCAGTCTTATTCAATACTGCCTATTGGAAAAAAAAAAAGAAAATCCAAGTGTGTACTATTCTGTGCTGTGTTTTCTGAAGCTCGTCAGATGTAGGCTGTTTCATATCAATGGCAGGAATGAAATGTCAGAATTAAAGGCCTTCCAAATTTTCCTGGATCTCAGCAGCCAAAACACAGAGGTATCTTGAGCTGACCTCCACTGATGAAGAAGAGGAAAAGGAAGGAGGAAGTCTGCAATTAAAAGAAGCCACAACCCAAGTCATGACGTGATTTACAAATAGTAACCACAGCTTCCAGAAACCAACAGGAAACGCCTGTGACCCAATGAATTGCAGTATATTTTCCACCTCTAAAACGCTAAAAAGTTTTCAAAAGTCCAGATGAGACTAAAATGGGAGGAAAGGAATTTGTTTCCCTCAGTAAATGTACTTATTTCACACCAGCAGATTTTTCACTTGCGATGAGGACTCTGATTGCCTTAGGAATGTAAGCGGTTAATTCAAGCTGTCTTGATATCAGATAATAATTGTGTGATTTATGACCTCTGTCATAAAGCATCCAAGAGATCAAAGACCAAAATAATGTTGGTTCATTTTATGTTGATTTTGTTCAATGCTCATAACAGATGGGACTTGGGTCTTTTCTTGCTAGAAGTAATTTTTTGTTGTTGTTGCTGTAGTACAGTAAGCTGAGTGTTGCTTAATACGTGTGATTTTTCACCATTTTTCCTTGAATTTACATCATGTCTTCAAAGAATCACAGAATGTTAGGGGTTGGAAGGGACCTCTGGATATCATCTATTCTAACCCCCCTGCCAGAGCAGGAGACAAGTCACACAGGAACGCATCCAGGAAGGTTTTGAACTTCACTGGAGAAGCAGACTCCACAATGTCTCTGCACAGCCTGTCCCAGTGCTCTGTTCCAGTCTGTTCCCGTGTTTCCACCCATAACACACCCATAAGAATGGACATTTGGTATCATGAAGGCAATTCCTACATTTTCTAAAAACAGGGATAAAAGAATCCCCAATATATATATATATTAGATTTGGGGCATGGGAAATTCTTGCATTGAATTTGAATTTTAGGATATATTTTTAAATAGACCCTTTCAAAATCAGTGGTGCACCACTAATTGGTTTCCCTGCAGAGTCCTTTGCAAAAAAATTCATAAAATGGCAGGCATGTTATGTAATATTCTTTGGTTTAGTTCATTCAACACTGGAAACTTTTCTGCTGCAATTGTACAGGTACTCTTTCCTGCAGGGAGGCGTATGAAAAACATCATCAACAGGGAAATTCAAGGAGTTTAGGTAAGAACAAACTAATTACTCAAGTTGGAGTTTTGACAAGACACCAAAATCAATATCACCTCTTCTTTATACGAGTGCAATGAGAATAAGTCACAGGGTAAGTGCTCAGGATTTTACTTTCTATGTGTCATTGCAAAGAGACAGCACTTTCAGCATCAGAGTGTCTTTTGGCACTGGACATAGGTTTGGATCAATACCAACACAAGAACAGGAATGTCACCTGCCAGGATCTTTTATTTTACAAATAAAAAAATTGTTAAAGCACAGGAACAGCTCTCAGAAGGCTTTTCTTTCATTTCCAGACAACTTCCAGAATTTCTTTTTGATTTTGGGCACTCTTTCATTTGTCCTCTGCATAACGCAAATAATAATACTTACCAAGTTCACAGTATTTCTGAGTGACTCCAATAATTAATTGTTATCTATGAGACTTTTCTGCTGGAAAGCAATATGAAAGTGCCAAGCTTTTCTTGTGCAGTTATTAGTACTTTATACACTAGTATGAATTTAACAAATGAGTTTAATGTTTGTAAAACTACTTCTAGTGGTATACTTACAGTTTCTCTGGAGGTGGGTTTTTTAAAATTATTTTTAAATTTTTTTTTTTCTTCCTTAAATACTGTAGCATCTCCTGAAAGCCTTGTTCTGCAAAAGAGACAATACCAGGAAGGGCTCTTTTCATTCCTCAGGCTCATAGGGTTTTGTACTGATACATTTGGAGGCCTCTGTTTTCTCTGTTTTGATGGCTGCAACGTCCCAAAGCTCAGTATTTCAGCCTGGTCTCTTCATACCTTTGTAGATGATAAAACCAGAATTACTATTGTATAGCACAAGCTGTTAGAGCTGCCTACATTAATTCTTGTTTGAGCCACAATCTATGTCTTGGAAAAATATTTTCAAATTGTTATTGAGAAGGCATCTGCCACAGATTTTAGGAAGTTGCTCCCTACAGTTGGCAAAACTATGTATCCTTCTTTCTAGCATCAACTTGTCCAGATTTTGCCTCCTTATATTATTGCTAAATTAATGTATTTGCTAGGTTTAAGAGTCCATAATCAAATCTGTATAGTTCCCCATGGTAACAGCTTAGAGGTTAGGTCCAAATCAATCTTTAGCATTCTCAACTGATAAACTAAGCAGATTGAGCTCTTTGAGTCTCTTACCCTGAAGCATGATTAACAGTCCCCAAGTCATGCTTGTGACTCTTCTCTGAACTTTTTCAACAATATTCCTGAACCATGGACCCCAGAACCGGACAAAATATTCCAGTAATGATTTCATCAGTGCTAAATACAACAACAGTGTAATAACTCTCGACACCTATCTTCATTCATTACTCCTCTGATGCCTATTTGTTAAGCTCATATTAGACATTTTGTGCACTGTGTCACATTGGGAAATTATACCCAGATGACTATGAACTCTGACCCCCCAACTCCTTTTGAGAAGCATTGCTTCCCAGAACTGAAGATCCTCTCTCTAAGTACAGGCTGAAACGCTAGTTCTTAGACTTTCAGTTACAGAAAAAGTATTTGCCATTGCAGTCTCAGTACTGTTTGCAAGTGGTTTGATTCCTTGGTGTTGGTGATGACCCTCTGCACTGACTGCTCCTCCAGTCACTGTTTTGTTTTCAAATGTGTGCACTGGCAGCCCAGCTCTGGTGGCAATGGTCAGTGCCTCAAGGTTCAGCTGGTGGAGGAAGGCTCTTTCAAAGCACATTCCCATGAGAACGGTGTAACTCTCAGCCACAACTTGGTAAGTTGCACTGCTGAATCCCAGAGGTGAGGTGAGTAAGGAAGGTGATCACCTTCCTTCCAATATGTTATAAATCTGGAAGTTGATATTGATCTGAAACTATCCAGATCTTTCAGAATAAAGGTACTTAATACTGTCTTTTGGTATTGAATGCCACAGTTCAAGAAGTTGTTCCATGAAGATGAATTCTCTTTCCTTTGTTCTATATGAACCTGTCACTTATCCTGGATTAATACATGTATTATGAAAGCAAATACAACGATTGGGTTAAAGCATTCTAAATTATCTTGGCAATCCTAAAAGTTACGATTCAATCTCCCCAAACTATTTTTTCTTTTTTTTTTCAAAATAGGCTACATAACATCAATATCAGAGCAAACACCAGTCCTCCTGAATCCCAGCTGTTGGATAGACCATCATTTCTCACCTCTTAGCCACAGAAATTCATAATATGATGAGCTTTAATTGAAAAGTAACTTTAAAATTTACAGTCCTGTTAATAAAAAAAAAAACCAAAAAAACCTTAACAACTAACTCCTCAGCTACAAGGTTTGATTGAAAGAAGATTATTGATTACTTAGCCAAAGATGTTATTTAAGCGAGTCCTACAAAGAATGGCAGATTTTACAGATATACTGAGTAGGTACACCCAGTCCCATCTTTAAAGTAAGAAGACTGTAGGTAATCTCAAGATATCACTGAGTCACTATCCCTCCGACTACTCTCAAATAACAGTTTGTTAGTGAAAAGCATTAAGTAATGAGAAGAGACAGAAATATTCAGTGGGTAGAAAAGGTTAAGTGAATTGTATTTCTTAGTAGGAATGCTGCATGCATGATATGTGCTTCTTTAATTCTATCTTGTAATCCTCATTTTCCTCGGTGTTACTCAGATTTATTATTTAGTAGATATATGTATTATTGTATATACCTGTATTTCTATATTGCATATATATACACATATTGCAGATATGCAAATATATTTATTATGGTAGGGTTTTGTGGCAATCAATACTGGTTTTTCAAAAAGCCTTACAGAAGGACATATTTGCTCCTCTTCAAAAACTCGCTCAGTGGAAATGTTGGAGGGTCTGTCAGAACCAGTTACAGCTTCTTCTTTCTCAGCCTGCCCTGTCCTGTCTTGCTTTGCTCCTCAGCTGAAGTTACAGCATAAAATAAGTTTGTGAACTCTATATGGTTCTAATTTATGAAGCTGGCTGTGGTCCCTAAGGGACCATATGCCGGCCAGAAATCATCACAATAAAGATACAGTTCATCTTCCCTCTGAATTTCCCAACCTTTCTTTCGCTTAACATGCTTTTTTGGACAAGACAGAAAGCAGTGGGAACCAGCTCCTCTGGTTTTACACCGTTTGACAGTTCCCTTCAGCCAGGGGAATTTTTACACTGG
This sequence comes from Porphyrio hochstetteri, assembly GCA_020800305.1. Lineage (NCBI taxonomy): Eukaryota > Metazoa > Chordata > Aves > Gruiformes > Rallidae > Porphyrio > Porphyrio hochstetteri. The sequence goes on from CM036905.1 coordinate 40,811,693, forward strand.
CATCCGCGACTGGATTCCAAGTTTCTTTACTGTTCAAAGACTGCAAAACAGCTGGGTCAAGGGGCAGAGAGTCTATCCGAATTTATTTTGCTTAAGCTTGAGGTCTGGTCTTGCTTAGCTAACAAGATCTCATTACATCATAGCCCATGCAGCTATGCCTTGCAAAGTGTTCCTTGGACAAGATGGTGAAAAGCAATTAAGAAAACGAGGATCACAGAGATTGCTCTGGCTAGTTCAAACGGAGATTTTTGTACCCAGGACCCAAGTTTTTACTCCACATTGATAAGAGAGGGGGAAAAAAAAGAAAACAAATAAATCCACTTTTATTTAATACTCATCGGTTTAGTTTGTGAGGAACATCCCTTGCTTTACCAGAGAGGCTGGATCCTTTGTTTCACTGCAAAATTGTCTTCTTGTGTGCAATGTTACAGAGAAGTCGTACATGAAAACCACAGTACTACTGCTACACAGATATTCTGTGTAGGTAATATTAGAGAAGGAGCAAATATGTCCTTCTGTACTATTACCAAACACAGTGAATTTTACATCTTATGCGATTGTTTAACAAAACAAACTACAAAATATTTGCAAATGCACTGTCACTACTTTCACTCCTGAGTTTTCAAGCTTGCTTCAGCACATCAATAAAAAAATCAAGAATAATTACAAGGCAGAATCCAACTAAGCTTTGACCCCAGATCTTTTCCCGTGCTGTAATAAAGTGATGCAAGCCACATGAATTAGTGGAACGGTGTTTTGGAGTAACAGGTTGCATACCCTCAACAGCAATGGCTATGTCTGTTCCCTGACTAGATTTTGTCTTCAAATTGTGCAGCAAGATCCACTGCAAACTAACCAAAATAGACTTTTTTCAGTGTATGGTACAACAGAGTCTTCAAATTGCAAGTGTTAACTGCTATTGAAATGGAAATCTTAAATATTAATAATTATAACACATTTCCTTTGGTAATATTTCCTTTCTGTTTATGAATACATCTTCCCACGTGCAACCCAATCCAGCGGTGTTCCTGAATTTTTAAACTGCCTGAACGAGCAGCTGTGAGGAATGGTATGGATGGTCCCATTTATCTTCATGCGGTGTTCAGTACCTGGTGATGACAATTCAAACGTCAGCACTGCCTCTAGGTTAGAAAGTCAGACCTGGCTATTGAGATCATGGGGCCTTAACACCTACACCACCCAGACTATGAAATTTTCCTGAATTAATTTTTATTTTAGTAATAGTATATTCACAGGAAAATATCCACACTTGCTTTAAAAATTAATTGTTGTGGGGAAGCCCTGACAGTGGCTATTCTAGAACAGTCCTACTGTCCAGAACAGACAATGTTCCTCTATGCTCCAGTCTGAATTTGCCTCGTGGCAGATGCAATCCTCTGGAATCTCTTACAGGTTGTCTGCTACAGTTAATGCCCCTCTATTATCAAAACATACTGTTTTGCAGATACCACAATACATCTTTCTAAATTTGTTTGAATTCCAGTTACTCTCCCATTAGCCTTTTCTTTTCCAGGTCTTTACCATCTCTCTACAATCGTGGTCATATACATTCCTTCTGATCACAGTCTTGCACGGAGGGTTGAGGATGGATTTTGTTCGGTTGTTTATCTGTCGTTATCCTGGTAGGTCTTTAGAAGTGCTGGATTTTTTCCAACCCAGGCCCTTTGTCTCACCCTCAGCCCCTCCCAGCAAATATCCTCTGCACACTTTGCATTCTTTTTTCCCCATGTATCATTTTTGCATGCATTTCATCACTGTTTCAGACTCATAGCAGATTGACAAGCCTATCCATGCTGTCCTGTTTACCACTTAGAAATAGAGTTACAGCTTTTGCATTCTTCCATTCTTTTGGAACTTCCTTTGTTTTCCCAGGTTTATTGGAAATCTATATTAATGCTAAAGCAAGAACCTCATCCTGCTCTTTTAAGACTCTTGACTGTCAATTATCTACCCTTATTTATTTTAAAATCTCTAGCCTTTTTAACTCCTCATTATTGTCCTCTTTTGTTGCTCTAAAATTGAAGACTGTTTATTCAACATATACCGTGATCAAATCATTCTGTTTTATCTTTGTAATTTTTAATTCTGTGATCATCTGTTCCTTATATGACACTGTCCCCTATTTACATTTTATTGTGGATGCAACTTTCCAAATTAGGAAATTATTACTGGTAAGAGTAACCTTCCTGTTAAATTCTGTGGCATTTTTTTAGAGATGGCAATGTTAAATTTAATTTTATTAAGCTTGAGATGAGCTTCTTCATTTTAACACAGCCTTTCTCCCTCCACTGCTCTCTTTGGTGGTACCAATGGTAGGTACGTAAAGTACTGCCAAAAGCTATGGGTCAGTATTCTGCAACGGACACCCCGTTACTCAACTCAGAAGTTCATGCATTCATGTGTTTGGTTTTTTGTGATTTGTCATGACTTGGAATCAGAAGACACCATCCTTATACTCAGTGGGATAGTTACAGCACACGTTAGCCAAATTAAGTGTTCAGTTTAGAAGGCTGATTTGTCTCATTCGCTACACCCAATTGAAAGACACTACCGGCATTCATCGACATGAATCTCCTATCTCATCTACCAATTTAAGAAACCTGAATGACCACGTCATTCATAAAATAAGTATTTAAGGATGTGCCTAAAATTCAGGTGTTTGATCACCTTCTTTCTTCTGCTTCCCTGCTCTTCATTTTTCCTAAGGAGGTCACAATGTTCATTTAAATAATCCGGTCACATACAGAGATTCCCATCGGGTCTTAAGCCAACTAAGATGGGCTCATTTCATAAATGAACAGTACCAGTTTCTCTTGTTTAGCTTTCAGGCTCCTGACACAGATGTATGGGACTGAATTTTGTCCAAAATGAGTATTTCTGTTGTGATATGCGTGTTAATGCCAAAATATCATAGGATAGTTACTTACATACCCAGTGCTGTCGGTGTGGGTAGAGGGGTTTGTTAGCTAAGGACAGTGCAGGAACTGTTCAAGGATGTTTTGATGGTTAACCTCTGTCTTAAAGTTTCTCCGCAATATTCAAAGTTCTTTCAAACCTGTCTGCCCAAAAAGAGGCCAAAGTTGAATTCTGAACGAAAAAACAATAAAAACCTTGTGGATTATATATATATTTTTAAAATGCTAAAACTATTTCCCTATTTCTAGATTAGAGTTATGCATTTTAAAAAGTTTTGTCGTGAACAAACACCAACTACTATAACATTAATTGAATTTCCTATCAGTATAAAGACTGCTAGTGCTACTTTGCTTATTTATTGTTCTTATTTATTAAGGACCCTTTTTTTTGGAGGGGAGGGGATTGTCTCCATATACTTAGTAGCTTACAGGTCACAGTTGCAGTGAAACCAGCAATCGTTCTGTAGATTTTCAGTGACGCTTACATCAGGTAAGCCTTCAGGTAATGCTTGGATTAGGCCCAGACCAACCCCCATTAAAATCCATGAATAAACTAGCAGATGTCTCCTAGAAATAATCCCTCTTAAACCTTTATTACAGCAAGTTGCACCTGTTCACCTGTTATATTAAATTCAATAAATTACTGTAAGAAGTATGCAGACGTATGTGCAGTACAGGTAATTCTTCAAGTGGGCGCTTACTGCTCTTCCCTTCATCCCCATGGATTTGGAGTAGGTCCAAAATAAAGGTGTCCTGTGCATCTGCGTAGTGCAGCACGGTGCTGCAGCCTTAGTTTTCAATAAAGAAGAATGCCAGAATTTTATGTGTATAGCACCTCTGACTGGAAGAGATTTTTAAGAAGTCAGCATCCACTTCAATACTGCTAAAGACCAGATTTTCCAAGATTCAGTGGTACCCCTGGATAACCTGATTTCTTTAAAAGGTGCTGTCGTCTTTAGCCTACACTGGTCACTTGTTTTGGTTCCTAAGGCAGTGACTTCTTTCGAAAGTCTGACACATAAAGGACACTCGTGGATGGGAGAATCCTTCCCTTGATGAGAAAATGTCAATCTCTCTCCTAAGACTAAGATGCTCGCTGACAAGTTTTAGGAACAAAGCACTGTTACAAGTGCAAATCCACAAAACTGCTGGATGTTTGGACTGAGATAGGAAGGTGCATATGGCTCAAGCAAGATGACTCTGGAATACGCTTCCTAAATATTAGATTAAACTTCAGTTGGAGCCTCATCCTTGGGAATACAGACCACAGGAGCTAGCACGGTTCCAGGCTTCACCTGCCATCAGGATCTGTGAACTACGACAAGGAACTGGGTGTAGTTGCAGTTCACTACCATGAAAAGGAATGATGTCTAGCACCAAAGAATTAGGCTGTATCAATATTTTATTTAAAAATTCCTTTTGTTTTTTAATGACTGGGTATAAAATTGTTAAACCGCTTGCCTTCATACAAATGTCCAAGACTACAGATACAACTTCTTTTCTTTACAAATCATTTGTTCTAAAAAGTACTGTTTTTCTGAGTCATTTATCCTTGCCTACTGCTTTGCTTCTTACACAATGAGTAAAATAACTGACAGACTAAAGTGTAGTGCTGTGATATCTATTTGTGTTGACGGTGTGTGATCCTAAATTTCTCTGATTCTCCTCCTAGCTCTATGGGCTGCTTAGCTGTGGCAATAATGGGAAAAAAATAAAAGAAGCAGGTTTTGCTGTTGGAGGAAAATGACAAGTGGTATGTTGAGGAAGTAGTATTTTGTCATTTATTTGATTACAGCTTTGTACAAATTTGGAAAACAAGTTACTTTGCTGCTGTGGTATCACAGAACTCTGTAATTTACATCTACAAGGCTGTATCCCTATTGCCTTAAAAATACATACTCTGAGGTTGCATCCCTGCAGTCCTCTTAAATAAGCCTAAAAAAGGGGGTTGTTTATTTAATGTTTGACCAGCGTAAAGCTCCTGTATCTAACCATATTGTTAACATCCAGGATCTGCTTTCAATTTGCTTCCCAAACCCATGAATTCTATGCAAGTGCTTGTGGGCGGAAAGATGACTACTTAATACATGTTAATTTGTGTGTATGACATAGAAATGGTTTCTAAAAAGACAGCTCCATCCCCTAACCCTAAATACTGACAAAATGCCTGGAATGTTGTTACAGATGTGTAAACGTTATGAAACTGAATGCAATTTCGCATCTTTAATGTGGTCCTTCTGTCTGTGGTACCGAAGGGAAAGCATTGTCCAGATACAGTTGTCATCGTCGTTTGGTTACTAAATATATTTCCCTAAATGTCAGCATTTTTAAGAAGTAAGAAAATAGCTTCGTGTTCCTTTGGTGCTACAAAGTCACGGTTTTATATTGGAGTAGGGAAGCGCATTTGGAGCTGGAAGAGAACAGATTTGATCCTATTTTCTTCTGTGAAGCAGAACCCTGTTTGCACCCTCTGCAAAATTCAGGTTCTGGCAGATGAATTTCTGCTCTGGGAGGGTAAAGAGTAACTCAGGGGAAACTCTTGTGTGCCCCAGGGCAAGTCCATCAGAGGCCTCGTGCAGTCTTGCCACAAGAAGCCAACTTATTTACTACTCCTCCACAAACGCACACACCTTGTTTGTTCTGAGTGAGAACAGAACTTGGCTGGAACAATTCATCTGGAGGTGATGCTTCCCACAGCTTGTGGCAGCAGTGCTTCTACATGACCTTCTACTGAGGGGTGAGAAAGTACTAGAGCTGGAAGAGGAGAGTAGAAGCAATAGGACAAATAAAGAAGAAAAACCTGCCTGTCAGGTACATTTCTGTAAGCCTTAATGAAAAATTTCTGCAAGTACCTATGCCTTGGGCTTTGCTCTGTGGAAATCAAGAGGGGAAAAAAATGCAAATCAGTGAGCATAAGATAGAAAAAGAAAGATTGGATTTCAGACCTTGGTGAAACTTGTGAAGAATCGTTGTTTTATATGTCAGGACTACATTTTCACTGGTGACCCTGCTTTTTGACTCACCTGTCTCCTACATATGACCCCATCTAGACCATAACCTCAAGATGGGCCTCTGGGCTGTGGGAACATCAGAGCAGTCAGTGCTCCGAGCTTCTTAAGGCAAGTGCAGGAAAGGCTGAAGACATGACATTGTCGTAACTGCTGCCATGCCCTGGGCTTGCCATGCCCCCGCTATATTGCCATTCGAAGCCCTCAGCCCTACCTTCATAGACTCAATAGAATCATCATGGTTGGGAAAGACCTTCAAGATCATCAAGTCCAACTGTCAGTGCTACACCAGCATAACCTTGGAGATGGTGGTCTCTTCCATGAAAGCAGCAGGTGTTCTCACAGATGGTTTTGAACATGACAGCATCTATCTTTTTTATATGTATATGCAATTACTAAATTATTATCCTATTCTAATTGGCTTTTAGACCTTCCTTGGGCCTAAGCTATCAGTCACCTCCTAGGATCATGACATAAGCACTTGGTTTCAGTTGCCGTGACATGGGGCTGCAGCATCACTTGTCAGAACAGGGGTCAAAGACTGGCTGGAACAGTAGAAGAAGTGTGGGTATGCAGCCCAGTGGGTAGGATGGATATTGACTAAAGGGAAGGCTTGGGTTACTTGCTGCTGTAAGGACTGGTTACTAATTTTACCTAATTACAATGTAATGCTCAGCTGCACACAGGATGCCTAGTTGTAGCAGGTTGGTTAGGTTGAGGAAACTCATCAAGCTTTTCAGACGAGCTGTGACAGTTTTTATTTTGAGCATTTTCACAGGTGGTATCTTAGGAACATAAGGAATTTTACTGGCACCTTATCGATTTTAACTCTTCAGGAGCCGAACAAGGATCTGGAAGACTGCAGTCTTAGCTTCAGGAGCCTAAACTTCAGCATCACCTCACAGGCCAAACTTCCCAGAAGTTATGAGCTGTTCATGGGACTCATGCAGCTACTTGTTTACGTATGTTTGTGATACTGCTCCCCGGGTTATACTTTGGAAACTCACCAAAAGGTTTAGTGGTCTTAAAACTTTCCTCACCTTTGGCTGAGAAAGGCTTTCATGTATGCAACTAACAGCTGGGGACCAAGACCCAAAATATCAGCGTGGCGTATTTCTAAAAACCTGGCCACACAAAATAGGAAAAGAATCCAGAAAGATGTATAGGTCACCCTTATGCCAAAAATAATGTAAAAAATCTATTGTGTTTTTCCTATACAGAAACTGAGTTGAAGATCTGCACAGTTTGGGTTTGGTTTTTTTTTTTCCCCCTATATCAAAGAAACTGGACCGGTACACTGCAATTCCTTTGTTTTGGTCAGTACTGTTTGGGGCAGAATTCATTCCAACTCTATCTTTGAGCACTGTGCTTTGCTTTGTTTTCTCCAGCAACTCTTAATTACTCTTTTTTAAAAAAAATATTTCTTTATTTTAGTTTGATTGCTGCTATAATGTCTATTGAGTGTCTTAAAAACAAAATTACACTCCAACATGTATAAAACTGTGGGCAGTGCAAACTCTGAAGCGATCAGCAAATTATTTTGGACACGAGTTTTTTACCAAATGTTCCTACATTAGTAATTGGTTGCAATGGCCTAGCATTCTTCTCGGAGAATTCTCTTCAGATTCCCTCAGAGCAGAGAAAGCATCACAGGATTTATCTCAATCAGATGAATGTTAAACACCTTTCTCACCAATTCAGAAACCTTAGCTTTTAATGTTGATTCAAAGAGCTTAGTTGGTTATGAAAGCTTAGTTGACTATAGGGAAGGTGGAATTTTTATTTTGATTTTTTTTTTTCCCAGGGTAACGTGAAAATAACAAGTTAGGCAAAGGAATACTGAAAGTGTTTATTGCCTGCAGGATAATCCCATATTTTATGAGACAGCCTGGAAAGTTGATGTATAGCTTCGGAGGAAATGAGTTTCTTTTGACATGTCAACAAGCTAAAAGTGGAAACTTCCTTCTGAATATCAACAGCTATGGGTAGGATAGAGGATATAGGAGTTTCTCTGGGACTGGCAAACAGATTGGGACACAGGATTCGTATGAGCATGTTAAACTGCCATCTTCACCTCGTAGTGGCACTGAGAAATGCCTAGTGCTAATTACAGCGAGCACTTGCAAAATGTCAGGCTGAACACAGGAAAAAAAAGCTGTGAATTTCCACAGTGGAAGAGAAACAACCTGAAAGTTGACTTTTAATGATGAGCCCTCGGTACAGCAACTGGCTGGGATCAATACTTACTAAACCACACCTGCCCTAAAATAGTAACTGTTATAAAATAATGATAAACTTGATGGTTTTCATGGTGGGGTTCTGTGAGGATCCCTGCTTGCAGGTTCCTCACTCTGAGTAGCAACTGGTCTCTGAAACATAGGGAACAGGCCAGCACCCAGAAAAATCCCAAAGGAAGCATGTCTTCCTCTTTGATTCTTTGGTAATTGTGGCAGACAGGCATCTCCAAGCCCTTTAACAGAAGAATTTAGAAAGAGCTGATGTCTGGTGGCAGCTCTTACGTGGACAGTCTCAGAGGAGCAGGTACCACATCTGCATTGGGCAGTATGAAATCACTGAATGATTCCACTAAGGATTTGTTTACACCGTTTGAAATTTTAAGTGGAATCAGGTGTCATTAGGCCATTACAGCTTTCCCCCAGATATTATTCCAAGGCGTATTATCTGGGTATTTCTTTTTAGGGTGCAGCACTGCAGAAGGATGGATATATGAACTGGAGTAAATTGAATCCTACAGCTGGAGAGGTGAGAGCTCAGTTTTGTTTTGGGTTGGGTTTTGGGGTTTTTTTTGCATGGTTTGGTTGTGAGGTGGTTTTTTGTTAGCTTGTTTTTGTGTTGTGTGTGTCCCACTATATAAACTTTTGGCTGTGTGTTTGCGTTTGATGAATGCACCCACCTGAGGCCAAGGTGCACCGTGAAGTGAGGGTGCCAGTGAGTTTTGAAACGCAACTGCTTGGGGCCATCAGGTGCCAGAAGAAACCCTCTGGCCTCACAGGGCGCAGCGAGGCGAGTGGCAGAGGACCGACACGTCTGTGAAGGGCACCAGCAATCCACCGGTCCCGTCACTCGGGACGTTCAAACCGCGCAGGGAAACCCACTCTGCCACAGGGGCTGAGATTTCCAGGAGAACGAGGAAAAAAGAAAGTTGCCAGCTCTCATTAAGATTTATTATACGTCTGAACTTTTGTAGTCCCGAAGCTTAACGACAGATGGTGGTGTAACTCCACCAATTTTGTAACGTCTCCGTTCGCTTTGATGTTGCAATACAGATTCTCCTCGAGTTGACTTCGGCTAAAACCAGCATTTTCTGCTCTTTCCAAAGTGTCTCGGGAGCCGTGCGCGGGGAGGAAGGGAAACGAACCTATTTAGAGGAGGAATCCGTTTGTTTTCCTGTTCGGTTTCTAAACAATCCTAATGGAAAATGGCAATCTGATAGACACCTCACGCTGCCAGCTGCGCGGGGAAAAATACATTAAATTAATTAAAGGAAGACGGTTTCAAAGCGGTTTATTTGAACCGAGAAATACAATACAATTGTGCAGATGAAATCTCGAACCGTAAACAGGAACAAATAAAACGCATCAGCCTCTTTCATTAGGAAGCCCGGTTATAGTTTACGTTGAGAGAAAAAAAATAAGAAAAAAAAAAAAAGAAAAAGGGAAAAAAAAAGGCCCGGGAAAGTGTTTCTTTAGCTCCAATTTTACATGGGACCGGCGAGCCGCGCAGAGCCGAGCAACGCCGAATAATTTAAGCAGCCAAGCGCCGTATTGTTCCCCGCGCGTTGCTACCCACCAGACAGAGCGGCTGTCAGCGGGGGCCGTTTGATCGAGGGGGGAATTTTACATCTCCTCGAAACAAAGCGCAGCCCAGGCGGGGGGACTGGGCTGGGAGCCCTGCGGGGACTCGCGGGAGCGGAGGGCGCCCGGCCCGACGGCGGCCCGACGCAAGGCGGGGGGGTGTCCAAGGGGCAGACTCCGGGGTCGCCGTGTACCGCCGTTCCCGTCCGTCCGTACGGGGACGCCGCGGTCGCCCGGCGGCCAACGAAGTTGGCGTTGCCCGTGTGCCGGGCCGCGCCGCCCAGCCGCTTCGGTGCGGTGGGATGTCCCCCCAACAAGTGCGCGGAACGGCGTCTTCCGCCGACACCGGCGTTTGGCTGCCCGCCGCTGTCGGCTCCCGAGGGAGAGAGCCGCCTCTCCCCCCCGGGGCGCGCCTTCCCGCCCGCCCGCCTTCGTACGGGGTGGGGGACGACGGCCTCCGGGCCGCGCAGCCTGCGCCCCCGCGACGCCCCGCGCCCTTGCCCGAGGAGCCGGCCGGCGGCCGGTGCCCGCAGGGCCCGATTTCGTTTGCAGGCCGGCGGGGAGCGGGGCGGCGGGCCCCGCACGGTTTCCCTCCCCGCCCGGCCGGTCCGCGGGACGCGGAGCCGCTGAGGGTGGCTGCCCGCCGAAACTTTGTTCCGCGCCGCCGCGGCCCCGCGGGGTGCGCGGCGAGCGTCACCCGCAACCGTTGCGGTCGCAAACCGCGGCGGAAGCGAGCAGTTCCCGGTAACCCGGGCAGTGACGGGGCAGGGCGTGGGGGAGATGGTGGGGGGAGGCGTGCAACAAAAGAGTCGCGAGTAGCAAATAAATATATTTTACGACCACCCATCGGCAGCGCCGCGCCCCCGCGGCAGCCGCGAGCCTGCCCCGGCGGTGAACTTTCACCTCGTGAACCCGTCCGCGCCCCATTGGCTGCCCGCCACCCCGCCGCCGCCCCGCACGGGCCCCGCCGCCGCCCCGGCCCCCGGCCAGGCCCCGGCCCCGCCGCCGCGGGCGGGCGGGAGGGTGCACGGCGGGGCGAAGTGGGGGGGTGGGGGGTGGTGGCGGCCCGGGGCCGGGGGCCGCCGCGGGGGGCCCCGCCGAGTTGCCGGAGTTGCGGCGGCTCAGCCCCACCCCCGGTAGCTGCTCCCCCCTCCCGCCCCGCCCCGGCCCGGCCCGGCCCGGCCCGGTACCGGCGGGGCCGAGCAGTGCCTGCCGCCAGGGCTGGCCGGCGTGCCCGGCAGCGAGCGGCGCGGGCCGCGGCGGCGAGCGGGCAGTCTTCCACTTCGGTGGAAGAGCGAGGAGCAAAGTTTGTGGGGTTTTAAGTGTCGCTGAATAAATGCGGCGCCTGTTAATTCTGAGTGACAGTCATTTTTGATTCCGGTCCTCGGCGAGTTAGGGAAAGCCTTTCTAATGCAAAGCCGCACGGAGAGCGTGGGGTCAGGGTTACCGCACCGTGACACAACGCACCCCACGCTCCGCTCGGCCGGCGTTGCGCGCTGCCTTCCGCGCTCACGCGAATCCTTCCACCGAACTAACGGGGAGGACGAAGAGCAGATTCTTCCCTCTCTGGCCACGGTACCAACTTTCCCCTCCCCGCCCCCAGCTCTCCCACTCGCGACTCACGTAGAAGTGGGTTTCTTTTACCCGGGGGAGCGGCTGCCCCCGGAGCCTGGCGACCCCGCTCGCTCCCCGCCGCGCTGCCGCCCGACGGGCGGAGAGCGGCCGGTTCCGGCTGCGGGCAGCCGGGGTGGGGGGAGGGATGTCCTGCACCTTGCTCCGCAATGTCGGGAGCGGAGGGGGGAAAAGAGGGAAGAAGAAAAGTTTGGGGGCCCACGCGTGCCTGCTCGGCCAGGCTGCGGGCGGCGGCCAGGCCTGCCCCGCCACGCCGTCCCCCCTCCCACGCGGGTCCCCCGGGCCTGCCTCCGCGCGAGGGCTGCGGCACCTCGAGGGTTGCCAGCAAAGCTGCAGACAGCCGGCACTGCCAGTACAACACCCGGCTTTGTTTTCCGCCCGTCTGCTAAACTCGTTGTGTCTAACGGAGCCGGAGGAGAGGAGCGGCGGGAGGGGAGAGAGGGGGCGGGGAGGGGGCAGCCGCCGAGAGCAAACAACTTCCCCGACGGTTTGTTTACATAGCAGGTGGACCTGCCGCCCGCCGCGGACCGCGGCAGCCCGCTCCGGCGGGGAACGGCCGGGGGAGGCGCGGAGCCGGGTACGGCCCAGCGCGTCCCGCCGCACTTTTTTTTTCTTTTTTTTTTTTTTTGTTGCCATCCCCCCTCCGCTGCTCCCCCCCCTCCATCCTCACCCCCCCACCTCCCCCCCCGCGCATTATTAGCACTTCTGTGCAGGCCACTTCGCGATCATGTGAGGGCTCCCTCCTCACTCCCCTTTCTCCAAAGCAGCCGGTGTGTGTGTGTGTGTGTGTGTGTGTGTGTGCAGCGGCGGCGGGGTTTGTCTTTTCTTTTTTTTCTTTTCTTTTTTTTCCCCTCTTTTTTTTTTTTTTTTTCCCTTTCGCATTCCCAACAAAACACATACACACAGGCGGCACACTCCGCACACAGGCGGACCCGCACGCCGGGGGAGGGAGCGCGGCACCGCCAAGCGCCAGGCAGCGCCAGCCGGCGGGAGGGCGCGAGGCACCGCCGCCGCCGCCGCTCCGCGGGCGCGGAGGGCCCCGCGCCGCTCCCTCCCTCCCACCCCCCCCCACCCTTCCCCGCCGCCCTCGCTCCCCCGGCCCGCGCGCGTCCCGGCGGCGGCTCCGCCCGCAGGGACTTTGCATGTGCGCGCGGCTGCGCGCGGCTCCGCTCGCCCTTTCTCTCGGTGTCAGCTCGCCGGGACGCCCCGCACGGTGTCTCCTCCCGGTAAGTGCTACCCCCCCCCCCCCCCCCCCAACCCCCACTCCCGCCCCGCACACCCGTCCCCTCCTCCCTCCGCTCCCCGGTGTGACTTGCTACTTCCACCCGCTCCCCCCTCCTCGCCGACCTCCCCCCGCCGCCGCCGCTCACTGACTTGCCGCCGCCGCGGGAAAGTTTGGCCGCGGCCGGCGCGGCCGCGCGAGTGACATGTGTCAGGTCTCCCCGCACCCGGGGGCACCGTTCCCAAAACTGCACCGCGGGCAGGGCGCGGGGGGGGGGCCGCGCTCGGCGGCAGGAGGCTGCTTGTGCCCCGGACGGAGTTTAGGCTACTCCTGCCTAACCCGGTGGACCGGACCGGTCGCAGGAGCGGGGCGGCGGCTCTCCCCCTAAATCTCCCGCGGCTGGCAGCGCGGGCACGGGTCGGCGGGCCACCCTCCCTCCGCGCAGCGCCGCGGAACCCGCGGATCCCTTCTCCCCCCGCCCCCCCTCCGCGCAATTAAAACCAAACAACCTGTAGCCTCCCCGTACGGGGACAGAAGTGCGAGGCGGGGAGGGCTCGGGGCCGGGCTTCCCAGGGAACGTGTGCCGGGGAGGCTCGGCCGCCCTCGGCTCGCCTCCCCGTTTGTATTTTTTTTCTCTTTTCCCTCTTTTTATGTGGGTTTTTTTTTCTTTTCCTCCTTTTTCTTTTCCCCGAGACCTCCCCAGCAGACAGCCCGGGTGAAGAAACGTGTCACGTTTCTCCTTTGTGTGCTGCCTGCCTGCCTGCCGGAGGGAGAGGCGCACCCCCCCTCACCCCAGCCCCCGCCTCTCCGCCAGCGCGGAGGGGCCGCCGCTCCCGCTGCCGGCCGCCCCCTCGGGGCTGCCCCGGGGCGCCCCCGCTGGCGTGGGCGGGGAACCGCAGGCCCGCGGGGGTGCCCTCGGGGCCTCCCGGCGCTGTTTGAGCTGCGCGGGGAACAGCGTCCCGTCCCCCCTTTCGCTTGTACAACACCACAACACCCTCACTTCCCCCCCTTCCCGCCCCCCAAATAAGATACCCAAACCAAAAGAAGCCTAAACCCAAGGATTAATAAGTAATGATGTTGGAGCTGCGGAGTTCCCGAGGCGGCCTCCGTGGCTGGTGCGTGGGGGCCTTGCCTTGAAATTGGCTCTTGAAATTCAAGAGGGCTGCGGGACCTGGAAAGTTTTGAAAGTTTAATTTTGAGGAGCGGGGCGAGGTAGCGAGCCCGCGGCTGTGAGGCACGCTGGGCTTTGCTTTTCGTGCCGGGGCAGGGAGAGGAGGGAGGGAAGGGCGGACGCGGGCGCCTTCTCGCTCGCCGTCTGCCGCGCACCGCGGCGTAGCGAGCGCGGGATGCGCAGGCTGCACGGCTCTCGGCCTGCCTTAACCTGCCGGAAAGCCGCTTGCCGCCCATCTCAGCCTGCCTGGCGAAGGTAAAGGCGGTCCGTGGCGCGGTTTTGCTCTCTTCCCCGCTCCTTGGCTCGCGTCAGGTTGAGGAGGCTGCGGGCCCGTTTCCCAGCGCAGCCCCCGGCCCGGGCGCGCTGGTGAGCGCTGGTGGGGTCCCAGTATGGGGGTTCTGTGGCGGAGGGGCAGAGCCCGGGCTGAGGGCAAGCAGGCAAGCGTTCATTTAAAACTTGGGAGAGCAGCCTGTGCGTGAAGCGGTCTGCTGGTGTATTCTCAGGGGAAAAAAACCCAATCTCAGAAGTAACCACCCTAAATTCATCCTATCACCATCGGTACGCAAGGAGTGCAGAGCTGCCGATGGAAGAAGGCGCAGAAACCTCTACCTGGGAATCACTTCCATTTCTAAGAAGCCGTGCCTGTGCTCCTTCCTTACTGAGAGAAGCACAAAAGTTCCCCTTCCAAAGAGGATTTCCCCGTGTCTTTGCCCCACGTAAAAACCCCTACCCGAAACTCACTCGGGTCAGTGGGAATCTTCCTGTCGATAGCAGCAGGGATCGCTCCGTTGGCTTGGATCAGGCCCTTGGAAATTCTCTTACAAATGTGGGACTGGGAAGTTGCAGGCGGTGTCTGTAAACTCGCCTTAATTTCTCCGTGTGCGTGTGGGGGTAAAGAAGTCAGAGACAAAGTTTTAAGAGATTTTGACAGGTTTAATTTTTTTTTTCTTCTCCCCCTCCCCCCGTTAGGTAATTCAAAACCATTAAGGAAAAGCATTACTGCTAGTAATATTACTCTAAAGAAAATATGATTAATTATTAAATTGGTTTCTCTAATGCTACACCAAACCCTTTTGAGTGAGATATAGATTTTAGTGTTCAAATTAGTATTTATTTTTAATTTAAGGTTTTTCCTGACCATAATAATTTGTTCATATTAAATATAGATATTGAAAATATCCCTTTTTTTCTACTGTAATTTGCTGGTTTAATGTAGTTCTTACAAAATGGTAGTGTTCTGTAGCATTTTTGTATACTTAAATCATTCATTTAACTACTCAAAATAGTCGATTACTAAACGGTTCAGGGAAAGGAAAGAGTTTTTCAGATGCAGCATTACCAAAACACATATAGTAACCTTCATGCCTATTGACAGGTCACTTAGTGACATAGAAAGGGTATGTAATTAGACATTCTAATTTATTTCGTTAATAAATAGCACCTGAAATACACTGCTTCACGTGAGGCCTTGTTGGTTGTAGGCTTTAAGATTTAACAGTACCCTCACCAGGAAGCTTAAGCAGAATCGATTGCATAAATATTTGGGTATTTCTTTGTTTTTAGCTTAACCTCAGTGATTCTTACCTTTTGTCACGAGATCTTTGATACAGCGAAGCATTTATAACGCTTGAGAGAGGAAAAAACCCCTAAATGTTTTGTAGCTTTCTCTTTAGTGAACATTTGTTTAAAATTACCGAAGAGAGTCTATTGGGAACAACCAAATTAGAGTTTTCCAAGTGTGAGGAAGGGAAAAAGAAGTATATCCAAGTTCAGGATATTTTAATTAGTGAATACATGGTAGCATTTTAAAGCTGTGCTAGGGTTTGTACAATAGTCAGGTGTTGAGTTTCATAGGTTTTTGAAGGGACTGATTAGTTGTGGGGGTTTTTTTTGTAATCATCTGTTGCTTATACATTTTTAAAATGCTTTCTGTAATAAATCGCGTCAGAAGTAACATTTCGAGATTAAAGGTGTATTTGCTTAGAAATGTTCTTGTCAGACTACAATATATTTTTAGAAAAGTTCTTGTTGGACTTGAATCTGTTTTAAAAATATTACTGAAACGTAAGCTTTTCTTTCTTTTTTTTTTTTCCCCCCTTTTTTTCTGGACTGATTTACGTGAGCTAGAATAAGCTTTTTATATTCGGTGGAATATACCTGATTCAGCATTGCATGCACAGGAGTTATTCAAGGCTAGTGGGCTGAAAACAATAGAAAACTTCTGAGATGTGATCTGTGTTGTGGCAGTGTTTTGCTGTGTGTCATTGAAAATGTCACTTAACCTCTTTGTTTCTCATCATCAAAATGTGAGGGCTGGTATTTATCTATCTTTCTGATAGGGTGATTAATTAATATTTCTTGAACATTGAGTACTCTTTTGTTCCATTTCTATTTTTACCAGGTTTATTTTGGAGAAATTAAATTCTGATGGTGGTTGAAAAAGAATGGTTCATGGGAGTCATCATGTTTTTTCTTTGTGAGTCAGATCGTGAAGAGGTCACTTGCTTGTAGGAATTGAAAATGATTTAGGACATAGGTCACTGAGAAGTACCCAAGGAATGATTTTGACTGGAGAAAATTGCAAATCACGGTCAAACTGAAAAATGCTATCAACTTTGTTGCAAAATAATAATTTTTGCTACACTTGAACTGATTACTCTTTTTAAATTTTGTGACAGCTAGTGGGTTTAGAAGTAATGCAAATTATCTGATTTTTTTTTTCACAGCCACTGTAGCATACCTCTCAACTAATCCTTGTTAGAAGAAACACTTGTCATTTAGATTCCTGTTCCCTGTCCTGTTTTGACTTGAGATCTTTCTTGATTGTATGTGTAAATTAGTGGCACCAGAAAAGCTGAATAAAAAAAGATGAAATTGTGGAGAAGGTTAGCTGTAATAAATTAACCTCTTAAATTAAAGTTAATCTTAAAATTCCAGTTATTTAGTTCATTGTTAGTTGCTTGGAGGCTTTTTTTCCACGTTTGCTCCTTCACAGAACTAGCATACTTCCCTTATTGTAATGATTTCCAAGGGTAGCTTTAAACTTAAATTTCAAAACTTCTAGATTGGCATAAAAACAAGGAGCAGTCCCGCAAGTATCATTTAACACTGAGCACCTTTTTTTTCTCCTTTCTGAAGGCTCTCAGTAGTTTAATCACACTTAGTACTTTTTAAAATCTTCCAAGATGTTTACTGAAAATTACAAGAGGCATCTATCCTTCGATTTGCATCTGTTTTGACTTTTCTGCTTCCCACCCCCCCATTTCTGCTAGGTTTGCGTTTTAAAGGCGAGACCGTGTTTTATGTCAGAAAGATGGATTTGAAAGTGCCAGCAATAGCTTGCCTATGCTGTCATCACTGAAGTAGCTGAAAATAATCTCTTTAATGAACAGTTGCTGTGATGTTTATTAGTTCACCAAAGTGTAGTTTGGGATGGTGTTAGAAAGTAAAGTTTGAACTCTGAAGAGTGAGTTATGTGTGGAATTGTGTTTAATTGCACAAGTTCAGTTCCTTTTCTAAGGAAAATGAAATTAAAACGTTAAGCACATTGTATTAGACTATTAACTGTCTGAAGTCTTCTTAGTAAATGGCAGAGGTTGCTCAGGAGGGGAATAAGAACGTTGTAGGCTTAACTTTTTACCCATTTAGTTAGTTAGTTATTCTTCCTGCAAATAGCAATCGCACGTCTGTAGCTGGAAAGGGTTTTGCTGCAGTTTGTTCCTTATTTAAAGATGTGTGTTAGGCTGGCTGCTGAGGGCAGAGCCAATGCCCTTGGGTACCACCAGCTGTACCCTTGATGTGCTCCAAGCATGGATGTCTTCTGCTTGGTGGCAGAGGGCTTTACTCTGGCTGTAGGTATTGCGGGTGACTTTCTAATTGATCAGGATGTGCGAGGGAACAACAGGCAGGTAGGTTTAAGAGACAGGCAGCACTTTTCATTCAAGGTGCAGAAGGGACATTTTCTGCCCTGTCCCCCTTCCTTACCCCCACTGCTGCTGCATGATGGGAAGGAGTGACCACAGATCTCCATCATAAAACCCAACCAGTCCTTGGGGTTCACAGGGATGGCTTGGGGCCCACGGGGGTTGCTTGGGTTGACTTGTGGAGCTTATGTGCTTACTAAGAGACTTTGATCTTCTCCTTCCTTCCTGTGGGCAGTAGGTACTAAAAGGGGGTACTGGGATGTCTCTGGTTTGAGAAGTTTCCAGCACGTTGGTGGTTGCAGGTCTACAGAGATGCTGCAGATCCTTTGCTCAGTGAGTGGGTGCTTCGCACCTCTGCTGTGCCTCAGACCACGGCTGTAAATTGCATCAAGTTAAGTATTTCTATAAATTGCTGATCTCAGTCCCCTTTCATCTGATTTGCCTCCAGGATGTTGTGAGAATGACCGAGATTCCTGTGGGCCCGTGCCAACCTTGTCCCTGTGGGAGATACTCTTTACTGTTGGGCCCAGAAATGGAAATTAATTTGAAGAGTGGCATTTTGAAGCTAGATGGTATATTGTTAAATATAACTAGAAAGTTGTTGGTTTTTTCTAAGCACATTATTTCTTTGGATAAGTATTTACAATTTAATGAAAAAATTCCTACACCTTTTAAGATGTTTTGTTGAAAGAAGATGCATGGTCCAATTAATGTAATTTTTCCCTTGCAATATGATGTGTATTTTGCAACTTTCGTCAGAATTTGTCTCCTAAGTAAATTTTAAGTACCAAGATATTCAATTAACCATTTTCCTTGTCTCAACCTAAACCAACATGATACATATTTTAAAGATATTAATTATGTATACGATGTAATTTGAATGTATGTATTTGACATAATTTTACAAATTACATTTTTGACACATGTATATGTTAAACCAGTGTGATCTTGGTAGATATTACCACTGTGATTTGGGTGATCTGTCCTTTGAGGGAAGGAAGGAGAATGGCTGCACAAGTATAACATTACTGCGTTTCTTCTCAAACAAGACCAAATTGGATAATTCAGTCTGCAAAGTAAGGAAGTTGTGATCAGAGAAACAATCTCAAAAGCTCCAAAGTTATTTCAGGCATTACACTGTGCTAAGGATCTCCCAGATGTTGGTATTGAATTTGCCCAGGAATGGTGAAGAAAATTTGGAAGAGGTGAATATATCCCAAAACACTATTTAAACTTTACTATTTGGTCCGTGCTAAGTCTCCCGGTAAAAACATAGCCTGGATTATACTGCTGATTTCTCCTTTTTGCAACTCTCACTGTTATTGTTCAGGAGGCGCGTTGTTCTCCTGGCATTGTAACCCACCTAGTAAAACAAGCGGTGGGTAATGCCTGTGTAATAAAACCTGTAGTTGACATCTAACCGCTTGGAAATCAGATCAGAAACCGCTGAGTTTTTCCACATACAAATAACGTAGAGGAAATTTCAAGGGTTAGCGGCGGGAAGCCACGAAGAGCTTTGGAAAGGAGAGGGACAACACGCAAACAATGGACAGTTGGGGAGTGCTGTGGAAAGAGGCCAGAGAAAACAGCATGGTTGGGCAGGAGCGGGCCAAGGCGCAGGCCGCGCTGCCAGGGGGTGGGCAGCCGCTCGGGTAACGAGGGCTCGCAGAAGTGGCCGTATGATTTTTATCTGTTGCTCAACACATGAAGCACATTTCTCATTTCATCTGTGGGAAGACATAATTAACTGTTTACAGGCCGGTGGCCGGCATGGATCGGGCAGGCGCGGGAGTTAATGCCAGGTTACGCTGGCTACGTTTGAGGCCGTAGAGTGCTCTTCAGACATGTTTTGAAGTATTAGATCTTGTTAACTCCAGTGCGCATCTTCAGAAACTTATTTTTATTAGTTGTTGCATTGAAAGTTGATTTTTAATTACTGCAAATCAGAGTATCGCTTTCGTAGTGTGGCAGAGGAGGAACAGAGCTCTTTTGAAGATAAAGGAGAAGAAAAGTGTGTAGAAAAGAGAGGCTAGTATCTTTTAGAGTCTAAAACACAGTAATTGAAATATTTATGATTCAAGGCACTTCTCTGTGAGAGAACACAGACAGGATTGTGGTTTTATTACAGTACTTACAGTATTCTCATGACCTAAAAATGAAAACACAAAAACCTAATGCAGTCAGGTGTGCACAGGCTGCAGAGATAACGCATAGCTGGCGAACTGTTGTGCTTCTCACTTGTGTCAACATGTTTTCATCTTTGTAGAAGAACATATTTAATTCAGTAAGGAATAAATGATTACCATATGTACGGCGCGGTGAACATGAGAGGAAGGGTGCTGAGGAGCCCTTGATATGTGGTAAAAAATCATTCTTCACTGAAAATCAATTAGTGGAATATATGGGTGCTAAAACTGTAAAAATATTAGGATGGTACTTTGCTAAAGATCATGAAATGCCTTCATGCAGAAATTCATTCAGACACATTTGTTACCAGTCTTGAATGCATTTAAATTACTTTTAATGTTGTGATGATGCCTGTAAATTGTTCTTGGTACACAATAACTGTCAGTGTACATTGAAGAATACGAATGGTCAGATAACTGTATTGAATATATGGAAGAAGTTTCACGCGGTGTCATAAATCCTTGCACATTCTTTTGCTTAAGAAAAGGAATTAAGTGTATTATGACAGAAACTTTAACATACTTGGTATTTAATTTTATTTTAAGTGACTGATATCTTGTAAAAGAGTTAAAAGATGTGTATAGCATTTGATGTGGTGACCAGTCTCTTCTTGGGTCTCTGTTGACCAGGAAAGGGCATATATACTGAGGTATATCTGAACAACCAGAAATTTATGTCTTGTGAACTGCGATATGGTAGGCTTTTAAATGTGTTAGTTGTGGTGCTTTTTCTGTTAGGTCGGGGTTTTTTTGGGGTTGGGTTTTTGTTTTTCTTTTCGGTTTTGTATCTGGGAGCCAGATCATGCTTTTAAGTCACAGGGAAGCCAGGAGAATAGTAAAACTGCGAAAATATTTGTGCATAGCTGCAGGAGACTGCTGAGCAGGGAGGTTGCTGGTTGCTCAAAGGTTTCTGCTCGAGAGCTGTGCAGGTTTTGGAGTGGCCTGTGCCAGTGCCTGCGCCCACGCGCGTTGCTGTGTGGTGTAGGACTCCTGTGTCCATCCACACCTTTCTGTGAAGGAGGCTATGGCCTTGAGAAGGAAAATGCATGTATCGTGGATATACTGCATCTCAGGTTATGGGAAAGAAATCATCCTACAGAAAAGTGCAATCAGAAAAGAGAAAAGCATTCATTTCTTTGCTAAAACAGTGAATGTGCTTGAAGAAGTGGGATTCTCCTGGGTAGGAGCTGACCCTCCTGGAGGGTACAAAAGGTATTTTAAGGGTTGTGATGGGAAAACATGCCTTTCCAAAATCTTCCTTGAAAAAATGAGGGGAGAATGCTTCCAGACAGGTTTTGATTTCATTTACAGATTGAACGTGGCTTGCGGCATTGGTGTCTTGCCATACCACTGGGGTGGCTGTGGGGCTCAGCGGGGCTTGGACTGGCAGCAGGGGCTGGAGTGGGAGGTGATGGAGCATCTCGATCTACTGGCAACAGCCTGGCAGGACCTCAGCTCAGGCTGAACTTCCCAGCTCCTCTGGTGGGCAGGTG
Organism: Porphyrio hochstetteri; assembly: GCA_020800305.1. Classification (NCBI taxonomy): domain Eukaryota; kingdom Metazoa; phylum Chordata; class Aves; order Gruiformes; family Rallidae; genus Porphyrio; species Porphyrio hochstetteri. Next base: position 40,833,079 of record CM036905.1, read on the forward strand.
CCCTTGTAGCTTGATGTGTCTCATGCTTCAGGAGGGGATGGACTTGAGTGGAGGGCCCCATACTTACATGTGTTGAAAAATCTCACCTAAGACCTTCAGCCCTGATCCCAAATTTTCTGAAGTTGATGTGAGGATATATACCTTGTTATGGCTTAGCCACTGAGTTTTGTTGATTCATTGGATATGTTTGTATGTTCATGTACAAAACCATTTTCTGTAGATAAGAAGTCACTGGCTACTTAGCTGCTCTTCAGAGCTACCTAGACTGGGGTTGGTGGTGGAGTGGTTGTGTGTATTTAAACCATTTTGGTTTTTCTTTCAATACAGCTTCTTATACCAGCTGTTGATAGGCTCTGAGTAAGTTACCACTAAGATGATTGGTGAGGATCTAAAGACATAAAAGAAAGACATTCCTTAAAAGATAGACATACATGTTTTAAATCAGCAATGTCCAGCCTAATCAGCCAAGCATGGCAGCCAAGCACGATGTCCCTTGTGCTGTGGCCATAGGGTGTTGGGTGCCCCATGATCATTGGTGCTACTGCTGCAAGCCTGGCACTTCCCAGGAGCTTCAGGCTTGCAACCTAGTGGAGGAACACCAGTTATTCTCCACATATGCCTCAAGATAGGGTATGACTACAGGTTGGACCTTGCTCTGATTTTTTGAGACTTCCTCCCCCTTATTGTTTGGTTGTTGAATGAGAGGACAGTTACTGTAAGGTCTGAGAAAGGTGGTGGATGGAGCAAACTGCATGATAACTTGACTGGTTCTCCTGCTTTGCAGGTTGGACACTTGCACTTTAAGTCTTTGCCTGACTCAGTAGAGGAAGAGATTTCTATTATTCGGTTATGTGTAAAACTGGAATTTACTGTCCTGGCCTTAGCTAGAGTGCTAGTTTAAACTCTGTTTCAGTATATAGCTTCTGTAACTAGAATGAAATTTTAAACTTAAACTATTAGTGTTTTTTGTACGTAGGTACCTGTACATTTTGTGAGTCAGTAGTGCTTATATCAAAACCTCTAATTATGTATCATTTAAATATGGTTTTATACAGACTCATCTGTACCCAGTGACTGCTGTTTGCGTCTCAGTTGTTACCCTTAAATTGCTACCAGAATGGGGAAGACCCCTTTTTTTCAAGTCACAACCAGGCGTGCAACTTTGCACCAAATTCAGTAACCAGCAAAATTTCCTTTAGCTGAATTTCTCTTCGGATAAGACAGGTGAGCAGGAGCAGAATGTGACCAATGACTCTTAAAAATGCCTCTCTCATTGTCACCTGCAGTATTACCATAGTTGGAACTGAGGAGCCTGCGGTTGCACAGTATTTATGTTGCAATCCAAACTGACACAGCCTGGAATGCTTCGGTAGCAAAACAAGACACAGACCCGAGCCTCGTGCCACATGCTCTGGAGGGAGCAAGCTGCTTCTCTTGAGAGACCTCCTCCAGAGGGTAATTCCCTGGTTCCCCCCCTGCTTTTTAGACGGTTGGGGGGGTTCTTCCCATAGGCTGAGTGAGAGGCAGCAAGATGAGTGGTCATAGTCTGGCCGCTGAGAGCGGTGGCTTCTGGTGTTTTGTAGGTGATGCTTTGGGTCAGGCTGCAAGGATGGCTGCTTTGCTAGGCTGCAGGGCTGTGGTAAGAGATTGCTCCTTCTTTGGGGCCTTCAGATTGGGATGGGCTCTTCTTTTTTTTCTTTTTTTTTTGTTTCTTTTTACTCCTGACACTTAGGGGGCTTCTTTGTCAGGAGGTGTTGTTCGGAAGAAACATTTCACTTTCCTCTGACGGATGGAAATAATGAGTCACCATCCAGTGTCACCTTTACTGCTCAGATTGCTGTAGGCACAGTGAAACTAATGTTTCGCCCTGCTGCTGCTCTGGTAGGCTCCTCAACAGCTGATGAACTTGATCTATTACTCCTGGCCTTCACTGGTGAACGCAGTACGGTATATTTGCTTAGATCTATAGCCACAAGATACCTGGTCAACTCTTCAAGCTTTTACCTTTAGCATTAGCTTTAACCCCTCAGGGCTCAGCTGCTTGCGGCATTTAAAACATGGCAAGGGGTTTTATAGCAGAGATTTGACTCAGCAAGACTTGTGCTAACTCTTGCTGAAGATATGAAATACAATTTGTAGCTTATAATTGCTGCCTAATATGATCTTGGACCCTTACTTAAAATCCATTTAACTGATACTGTACTTTCTTTATAAGGTTATTATTGGGAGCTAACCTTTTCTTGTGTTGTGGTTAAATGTACAATGTAATAAGGGTGTTTTTAAATGTGTTTGAGAGTTGGAAGATGTGTTAGAGGTAACCTTTATGCAGAGAGTTTTATATAGTTGTAGTAAGGAGAGCGATATTAAAATCCTGAACATTAGTACTGTCTGAATGTAATTTGTTCTCATTGTGTTTTGTGTGTGCCTGCTAGCAGAAGATGGTACAGTATATTGAGAGAATCTGTTTTGTTCTCCAGTATCCTTCTTACCAGTAATTATTAACCTGGTGCAAATTACTGTCTCCAGAAAGTTTTTGTACCTCTGATGCATACAAAAATACAAAAAAGCGTATTTGATACAATAGATAAATCACAATTCTTTCTCTTTTTCTCTACATTTCAAGTAGAGCAACCTAAACCCAAGATTTTTAGGCACAAAATTAGAATCTCCCCAGAAATCTTTACTTTATAGTTTAATTCTTGATAAATAGGCAAGGGCCATGTCTGTTGGAGGTCTGCAGGGATCATTAGAGGATATAATAGATTTAAAGATTAATTTTTTATGAATAAAAAATATTGATACTTTTACTCACATCTGTGGATATCAGTTTGTCTGCCTTTGATTGCTTTGTAGAAATGTGTGTTTGCAAATTAAAATTTTCTCCTTTTTTTTGTTCTTTTTTCTTAACCAGTTGCCCAAGTGTATATGTAAAATTTGGTGACCATGGAAAGGATTTCAGAATTTGTCTCCCTGCACCCTTCTCGAAACTGCTCTAAACAGTGGTGAAGGCAATGAAATTTCATATCAGAGGTTAGAAAAAACCCCAACCCAGGATACTGCTTAAGCAGAGAAAGATAAGATGTGGACAGCTTTTGTTGGGATTTGTATTTTCTTTTCCCCTGTTAGTGTAGAAAGCTCCTTTCCCACTGTTTCTTTTTTGGTTTTTTTTTTCCCTTTGTTTTTTTCCTTTTTCACCCCGCTTTTTATTTTCCCTTCCCTTTTGCCTCAAGAGGGCGATGTGGGTTGGAGAGGGGGAGTTTTGGACACGTCAAACTATCAGTCTGTAGCTGAAAAATACTTGTTTTTCTGATGCCCAGTAAGCTGTTGTCAGGGGTGAGTGCAGCAGTAGGGATGTAGTGGGTAAGAACTAAGAATGGCCTGAAGAGAAACAAACATTTTTTGTCTTAAACAGGTGGGAAAGAGGGCAGAAGTCATGGCTCTTGAGGGTGAAATTAACTGCTTTTAACATTGTGAAGAATTATGATGATGATGCAGACAAAGCGGCATCCTAAAATATAGAAATCTTGGCTCAGATGTAGACTTCTTGTGGAACTTTATGATAGAGTTGCTTAATCTCAGTGCAGTAAAGATAAATTCATTAATGGTTATGAGGTGTTGATATAATTATATAGAGAATGCCAGTAAATTGCTTTATGAAGCTCAATGACTGTAAACTCTGATCTTCTAATTCAATCTATCTACCGCTTCCCATTCACTTGCTGAAAGGCTTTGGAGGCTGAGAAATGAGCCCTACTCCAGGCACAGTAACTGTGAGAATGGAGTTGGCTTCTCTGAAGGGAGGTCTTGGGATGAGGACTGGAAGTGTTTCCTCAGGAGAAGCTAAGACTCTGTGGACAAAGGAGAGCAGAAACAGGTTTTTCCATTGCCTATCATGTTCAGATATTACTATAATTCTCACTGACCTCCTGGATTCTGCACCGGTTTGAGACAGCCCTGACACTTGTTCAGAAGAAAAATTAAGACGTTAATGACCTGATGAAAGAAGTGCTGTCCAAATGAGAAAAATCAGCTAAAGCTATTTCTTTTGGTGGTGTTGCAGTATTGCTCACATCTGGCTTTTTGGTTGATCTAAACAAATGTTATCATCCTCTCAGTAGACAGTGCATTTTCCTTGTGAATTATTTAGATGTGTGCAGAAATTATTTCTGAGAGAAATTGGCTATCTCTGAAATTAGCCTTTCGCATGAAGAATGGTTTATCTGTGTGAGGGAAGTGTTCACTTTACACTTTGAACCTGCGCTCTCAAGAACAGAAATGTATGTTCTTTAAGAGAGCAATGGTGTTTTTTCTTGGTAGGCTGTTTCTTTGTGCAGGGTTATTTCTCATCTAACACTGTTCTCTGTTGATTTGCTTCATACTTTATCAAGGTGTAACTGGTAGCGTAACCTTTGAGCTCTAAAGCAGACTTGAGTCATGGAGGTGGACAAGAAATACAACAGCACCACTGGACAAGGCAGAGGTGTTGGATTCAGTCTCTACCTGGTGTTCTTTCACACACTTGATTTGGGGACTTGAGAGTGCTGTGCCAGAGATGTCCTGAGGAAGGACCAGAGTCTCACTCTGTCCTGGGTACCAGTACATCATTACCAGTGAGCAACATACTGACCTCCTGATGGACCTTTCATGCACTTCCCTCACCATGGTGCACTCTTACCAGAGGAGCAGCTGAAACCTTCTTCCCTGGTCTGTCCAGCAGGCCTGTCCTTAGGTGTTGCTTCTGTGGTAAGTGTTTGGAGGTTTTCCCTCGTCTAAGACTCAGGTTCTCCCCAGCTCAGACTGGATTACTTCGCAACGTGACGAAGAAGAACCTATGTTGCAGCATTGACCACTGCTTGCAGCCTGGGGTTGGAGAGAGTCTGGTTTATTCCTTAAATTGAGAGTACAAGACTGCAGGTGGCTGCAGGCTGCGAGGTTGGATGAGGGTTTCTGTGCCTGCGTGTGAGACTGACTGCTGGTGCCTCATCTGCAGCAGCGTTTGCAACGCATTTTTTCACCTCAACCCGGACACCGCAGATCAGTAACCAGTGAGGAGAGTGGGTGGAAAAGGCAGGTGAAAAGCTAGTGGAGAATCATCCTACGATGGCAGACTTCAGTGTTTCTTTGGCCAATCCGTTTGAAGTAGATTTCAAAACTAGTAGGTGAGCTGAGGGGACACAAGCCATCAGGATAGAACAGCTTCTCTGGGCTTTGCTGCAGATTAGCTCTTGGTCTTCCTTCTTGTGCTGTGTCCAAGTCAGGTACTGAGTAAACCTCCTTCTCCTCTCTTGTCGCTGTTTTGGATTGTATTTCAAATTGAAAGTGCCATGCGTATCCAGTAAAAGGAAACTGAATAAAAAAAATGAGTGATGATGTTGATTTGGAAAACAATTCTTATTGAATTAGCCCTCAGATCCTGTTTGCTTCAATTACAGAAAGAATGGGAACGGTTTCCTTGTAAACCTTCTTTAAGAGACCTGTCTTTTTGATACCTCCTACCGTATATCTACAGGCTTAATGTGGGTGGTATATTCGGAAGGTGAAGTCCTCTATTACTGCTGAAGCGTGTCAATTAGATGTCATTGTTGCAAAGCTTTCTATGCATTTTTAGTAGTAGTTGTACTGTTCAGTTTGTCACAGAAGATTTGAGAGAAGGGGAATTAGCTAGTACACGGGAGTTCATAGTTTTCTAATGCTTTAATCAAAATTCAAGTTAAATTTACTTCATGTATGTGCATCTTATAATAAGGTCTGTATAAAACAGTTAATGATTGTATCCAGACTGCTTCCAGCTCTACCATGTGTTTTGCGTAAATGAGAATTGTCCTTTTTGAATTCTGCATGGCAAATTTGAAGCAATTACAGCAAATCCAGTTTCAGTAAACTTCACAAAAGTAAAAAAAGAAAAAGCTCAAACAACCTCCAACTCTTAACTATACCGGAAATCAGCATGTTCTAAACTGTACTTGGACTTGATGAGTTTGATTATTGCAGTATAACATCAGAGGCGTTGCTTCTTCCATAACTCTGAGCTTCATTTACGGCCTGCAGTTTAGTTGTTACTGGAAAGAAGTTTAAAAAAATAGCAACATGTACAATATATATTACCTATACAAGCAGTCTTTCTGTCTTTGGCTTGTAATTTTAACAGTTTCAAGTCTCTCAAAATTCAGTATACTTGTAATAACGAAAAATAATTATGTGACCATTTGCAAAGTTTTAATTTGTTCTAAGCCCTGTTGTTGATCTAGAGCTTTTGCTTGTTTAAGGTTGATTAATTGCTTTTGCCACTTTTGTTTGCAGTTCAGTATAATCTCATGCAGACTATTGTATTAAATTTTTTTTTTAGTTAATTTTCTGTTGATGGTTGAATGTTTGTATGTGATGTTAAATTTGACCACTAATAACCACAGTATTTAAATAAATAAATAAGATTCAAAACAATAACAAACGACTGCAAACTGAAACAAACATTAAGCAGTGCAAATTTGTTTCATGAACCATCGTTTCTGCACCTGCTGTAGACTCCATTGTGGAGGCCCTTTCTTTTATGCAATTTTATTTATTTAGAAAGAGAAAAAGATCATCCTGTTTTCATTCAAGTATCTTTTTATTTAAGGCAGATTTAATAGAAACAAGAATAATAGGCCTATCTCTTACATTGAATATTGTTAAAATGCGTATGCCTTCCCTGGTAATTACTATTCATTAAGGCTTAGTACTCTTTCTTTAAAGGAAATAACTCTCTGTTATCTTACCTGTAAAATGGATGGATGAATGTTGGGCACTAAAGTCACTTCATACAAAATGTAAAATACGATTCAGATACGTAGTGTAGGAGACCCGTGGCCCATCTGCTTCACCGCATTGCCTTTCAGAAAACACACCAGGCTGAAGGCATGGGTAAATCACATTGATTCAGTGTGACCCTTGCTACAAGGGATTGGTCTCCTAATGGTAATTGACTTGGTTAACTTGGCCCAAGTAGAAGCCCATGGTTTCCACTTCCAGGGCGGAGCCCAGTCATAGCTGATGATGCAAAGGGAGATGCTGTCACCATTCATCTTTGGAAGTGTTTGACTGTGTGCTGCTCTTGGAAAGCAGAAGCTAGGAATCCTGGTGCCTCACGTTACTCTGCTGTCTCACAAGTAGTTTGTGTGGTTGACAGAGAAGCTGTGCTGTCGCTCTGTATAGGTGTCTCTGTGTAAAGGAGAAGATGTAGTTTACCTCCTGGGTTTGGCAGTATTATGCATTTCATATACAGACATATTGGGCAGACAGGAGAGTTCTGAAATTTTCAGACAGGCCAGATGGAAAGATATGTTCAAATTTAAAAAAAAAACCAAAACCAAAAACAGGAAAAAAGAAATATAATCCTTCTGATAATGAAAGGATGAGGAGGGGAGGATGACTTCCATTCTCTGTTTTTAAAGGAGACCAGTTAACAGTTTTTTAACTTCTGGGATTACGATGCATTTTCTTTGCTGTAGAACTGTCAGAAAATACAAAGGTTATATCTATGCAGACAGCTTAACTTGCTTCTAGCTCTCCAAAGTGCTTTAACTCATTTCATATTCAGCTGTAAAAAATACAGGTCTTGGAAAAACTAGAGCATTAGAGCTGTAGCTGTAGCCCCCCCTCAGCCCCCCAGGACAGGGCTTTTGGACAAGAGCTGTGGCAAGACATGTGATGCTCTGCACAGTGGCGATGACTTGTCAGGGCTGAGGTGCTAAGCAAGCGTGCCCATGTAATCATACTGTGAGATACTTTCTGGAAGCCAGAATATGGGTCAAAGAAACCTTCCTCTGCTGTAAATCCTTTCTGATCTTTGCTTTTGCAAGTTTTCAAGAGCAGTGCTAATTCTGAGGAGCACAGCTCTGAGATTTTCCTGTTTGCTTTTGCTTGCTTGTACCTTTTCAGTTTCCTTTCCTCTCATATTTAAAGTGGATCCTCTCATATTTAAAGTAGATCCTAACAGTGTAGGGGGATGATTCTAGGAAAGCAGTGTTTCATCAAAGAAGGAAGGTCCTAAAACTTCTGCCTAACTGGATGTATACCACAAAGTGAAGAAGCTGCATAAAATTCAGTGGTAGTACAAGAAACCATCACGTTTTACCGAAGTCACTGTACAATGGAAAGTGCTTCGTATCAGCTGAAATGTCAGATGTATCAGAGAGAAGTTAAAGTGGAACCTGATTTCTGTAAGGCTAAAGATTCAAGTAATTTGCTTAGGGATGCAGTAGAAAATCAATCTTATGCTTGAAAGAGGGAATAGTAGCCTTCAAGTCTCATCTCATGTTTTGTAGCTGATTGCCTGTTTTTATTATCTCCCCCCACCCCTACCCCTTTTCCTTCAGTAGTTACTAATGCCCTTTGGTTAACTCCATTATACCTTTGAAAAACTTCTTGCAGAGCTCAGCTGCTTTGGCTTGTTTGCTGGGTAAGCCTCACTGATATTATTATAATTAATAGGATGTGTAAAAACTTCCTGAACCGAGTGTTACAGAATCAGGCTGTTAAAACTTGGTACCCCATGTGTTCTGCAGTGTGTGAGATTTCCATCCTCTGCAGCTGGTGCTCATCAAAGAAGACACTAGACCTGCATTGATCTTGCATGTTGTGTGGGAAGTTGGTTTGGTAGGAACACCATTCAGCTCATAAAAGAGTAAGAGGGATGGAAAATAAAGTACAGTTTACAGTTTGGAGGTGTGTCTCTGCTTTTTTGATTTCTATACCGCTGGGATGAAAAAGTGAGAGAAGGATGTGCTAGATTTTTAGACACTGAAAATCTCTGAAGGTCTGATGTATGAAGGAGAGTTGAAACTGTTTCTCATAATTGTGTGTTACACAATAGCAGTTTTCTTGCTTTGGCTCTTGCTTCAGGAGTTGGAGTTGATTGTGAAGGATCCCTTCCAACTCAGGATATTTTATGATTCTGTGATTCTCTTGTGTGGCACTGCTTCATTTCCTCCAACAACTTTGATTTCAGGAAAAAAGTTTTAAAATTATAAGAAAGTAATACACAATAACAAAGGAGAAAAGAATAGTCTGATATTTTTGAGGGGTTTCTTTTTTTTTGGATTACTTGGGGGCACCATGAATGTTTATAACTTGCTAGTTCTGTGAAAGTAAAATATGAAGCTGATCAAAAATTAAAAAAAACCCAGAAAGGAAATATGTCAATTTATAAAACATAAAACAGGTACATAATCAAGAAAGCAGGAAATGATACTGAGCAATTGGAGTAATATATAAGCCCCGACCAAATAAAGTGTTCAAATGCAAGCAAATACAGGCACATACATCTGGAGACATTATTGCAGGTTTTGCTTTCAATATTGAGATCTGTATCCAAAGATAAGAAGGTATTGATGCTGCCTCATCAGATGAATATGGTCATTTTACATTTAAATTTGGAACTTATACCCTTGGATTTATGAAGATATATCTTAAATAAGAAAAACAAGGTTCGAAGTGTCTAAATTCCACCCTTTTCTTTTTATTTTCATGTTGATAGTTCAATAAAAAAAACCCACAACTATATAGAAATGAGACTATGTGGAGAAACTTGGTAGTAGAGGATTGTCAGTCCACCTTGTAAGGGCACAACGAAGTCCATTAGGAGAATGGTTTTTAATGCTGAGAATAGTTATTTGCAAGATGACATCATTAAGGACTTAAAAGTAGGTTACACTGGGAAACTTTAGGTTGTGATTTAAGGGCTTTTCTGACACACACTCAAATTTGGTGAAGGAATTAATACCACCAGTTCATTACAAGCTGAAAATGTATTAATGTTCATGTTGGTTTGACCGTTCTTTCTCTCTTTTTGAAAGAAGCAGCAGAGCACTTAGTGCACTTTTTGGCATCCTGGTACTCATTAATTCCATGTCTGTCCTTTGACTGTTTTATAGCACTGCACATGGACTGGAAGGCCACCATGTGGTGCTGTGCTCAGAACCACTGTGAGTTCCAACTCATAAGTAGGATAATACAAACATATGGGTAGAGGCAACAGGTAGAAGCAGACAAGGGAAGACAGGGAAACCAGGAGTTACCATAGCGTGTCAGCAAATAATCCATTCTAAAATTTTCCGTAGGTCTCCTGCCAACGCAGTTTGAAAGAGGTTAATCAGTTAGTCTTGTGGATGTTCACAGATGTGTGAGATGTCAGCCTGGATAAAAAGCCTGAAGACACTTAATTGAAAAAATAACACATAGATGATGGAAGCTGGCAGCCTGGACCTAAAGGAGAAGGGAGTTTACCTCTAGATATGGAATGAGAGATGATAGGTAGGCTTTGACATGGAAGATAGGTGATTAATATATAATGGGATACTGGATTTATGTCAGTGGAACGAGATTGCATTTGTCAAGATTAGAACAAAAGATAGGAACACGATCTGAAATAACAAGGATGGGTGTATAATAGCTGTATGGTCTGAGAGGAGAGACACACTTTAAAGGTAGTATTTGTAAAGTTCCTACAATATTTACATGTAAATTGTCAGTAAAATTGTGGATCTGTAGGGTCTAGGTGCTTGTGTCCAAAGATGGAAAGAGATGTCAAAGATGATGCTGCAGTACTTAGCCAAAATGAATAATGTTGCCCAAGAAAGGTGAGAAGCGAACTTAGTACTGTAGAGGAGACTATACACTTTCTATCTTCTAACTGTACAAAATTGCTGTCCAGCTCACAGCAGTGATGTGCTGTTAGTGATGCAGGGAAAATAACCTGCTCCGTGTCAGTAGTGAGCTGGTGGGGTCCAGAATTACGATGTCCTTCTCTGTCAGTTCTCTTGTGGAAGAGGATCTTCAAAATCTTCAAATATTACTGTTGTTTGCTGTCTCTGTCTTGCTCTTTAGTGGCAGTGTTTGCACCCTAAGGTTATACTTGAAGTATGTCTCACCATCGTTGATTAAGCACTGCAGAATATACATATTAATACACATAGTGTATTAATTTAATACACATAGTGTATTATTATAGTAACATGCTTAAGTATTCAGATTGACTTGACTGCATTGCTCTCCAGTGGTGAGAGCAGGGGTTTGAAGACCATCCAGGTTGGGTACCGGTAAAATCTCTGTCATGTATACTGTTTATTTTACATGCATAGGGGATATTTCCACCTACTGGAAAAACTATTTGGGAAATGCTTAGGCAAATCATCTGTGTCTGTATATAGTGTCAAGGTACTTAATTTGCTTATTTATAGAGGGATCGAGGACATGACATTGCTGTGAAGTTCTTAGTTTTGACCTCCACCCATCTGTCTGTGGACATCCTAGAGCGGCCAGTTCTGGTGCCTGGGGGCCTCAGGGTTTTCATGTTGCTGTGGCCATCTTTTTTCTCAAGTGCAAAACAGTGGAGTAGTGTAATGTGAGGTAGGTTTGAGACACTGTGAGGTTTCATTTTATTTTATTGAGACTTTGCTGCTAGAATAGAGCAAGTATTTTTCTGAAATTTCAAAGTGATGTTATTTCTTTTTAAGTTGGTCTGTATATTTTAAAAAAAAAAGTGTATTTTTCTGTTTAAGAATTTCCCTTCAATGTATTTCTATCTGAACTGTATTGGAAGAATCTGAAAAGTTGAGCTCTTTTCCTTTACTTGCAGACTTCTTACTACTTCTGCCCTCTGAGACCCCAGAAGAGATAGCTAGGTGCATATCTTTGGGATTCCTGACAGAGGATTCCTGCTACCCCAAGCAGGAGTGTTGCTGTGCCGCTGGTTCAGTTGCTGGGGAGTGCTTGATTACCCCCTCCCCTTGCTCGTTGTCCATCTTTCAAATTCTAAAAATTGTTCATCAGATTTATCATTGCTTTTTAAGAAAGTCTTCATGAGTATGACCTGAGGTTTTACAGGAAATCTTGAAATAAAAGTAATAATATTGTTATACATTCTCTCACATTCAGCCACACATGCTATCACAAAAGTAGCCTTGAAGCTGTTTTAGTTTTACAGCAAAGAGTGTTTCTTTTCATATCAGGTAATCCGATCTGCTGGTTTCTTTTCCCCCCTTGGCTTTGAAAACATGCCTTTATATTAATAATCCTGGATTCTGTGTGGAAAGTTGATTGCTCTAATTGCTGATTGGTATTCAGTAACACTAAATAAAGGCTCAAAATTTTCTCTTACTCCTTTTTTTTTGTTCGTTTTTTTTTAAACTCTGAAATCTATCAATGTGTATTTTTAGAGTTCACCATTAGTGGATGTATAATCTTTGTGTCTGCTTTTATTCTTGGCCACTGGGAGTTTTGCTACCAGCAATAAAAGACAACCTCCATGTTGTACTGCACAGTATAGATATTGTAAATTTTGGTCTTGCTTTCCATTGATCTGGTTTGCCATATGGGAATCATATTCAGCTGATCTTTATTTCCTGAGTCAGAAATTCTGTTTTACCCATCTTTGGGGCTTTCAGCATTTATTCTCAGTGGGCTGTCAGGTATTGCACATGAAAGCAAAGGTTCAAAGGCATATAAAGAAGGTTGAGGTCTGAAATGTTTACTTAACACCATGGCTTTTTTCTTTTTACAAACATTTGCCAGACTGGAGGATCAGCATGAAACCTTAATAAATTTTAGACTTTTTATACTCTATTATGAACCTTTTACACATACATAATTTTGGTGTAGCCTGAAACACATCAGTTGTAAACTTGCTAGGGTATGTTTGCCAGTGACAGTATTAACACCACTGCCGTTAGGTTTTATATCAATTATTTTTCTTAGAGTTTTATTTCCTTTCACTTCTGTTTTTGTTTCTGGAACTGCCTCTACCAGGCTGCCAGCACGCTGCAAAGAAAACTGAAATGAATTAATACAACAAGCATAATTTTTAAAATAAAGACACCATCCTCCTTATGATGTCGTTCCACTGAGAGAGAGAACGAATTTGAGCGAAAGTGAGGATGAGGTTGTTGTTGCTTACCTGTGAGGATGCAGCCACCAATGAGGTAAACAGTCATAATCTTAACAGCTTTAGTGCTGTAAGTATTTAATCTCTTGGGAAACAAATGCCTAAAATTTGAGGGATTTGAATCACTTGGAGGCAGTGGTATAGAGGCTGATACAGATCCCGTTAGTGTAGTTGAATTTTTTTTCTTTATTATTTGTATTGAAGTGTATTTTAAGACTTCACATACTGGAGTGTGTCTGATGTTCCACTTCCAGCTTCAGTGTATCTCATTTTGCTTTTTGTTATCAAGGAAGGAAATAATGAGTGATCTTGATGATCAGTAATGGGATTTGTTCTCTCTTCTGGCCCCTTTCTTCTGGCCAAGAGGATGTGTAGAGCACCTAGGATTGGTTCAAAGTGGATGGAAAAGCTGTGGTTTAGGTGTGCCTAGGGTCATAGTTTAGTTGTTGAGGAACTGGAAACTGATGAGAAAAAGGCAATCAAAGACTGAAAGGGAGGTGGGATTTCCCCTGTAGCTCCTTCACCTTTCATGCAGGGACCACCAAGAATAAAGCTGTTGGGGAACTCTGCACTCTCAAAAAGAGTCCTGGACTCCCAGTCCTGCTCTTCCTGACCCGCATGGCCTTTTCATCAAGAAGTTATGCTTCAGGTTTAGCTCACAGCTTAGTGTTCAATTGTATCTGCCTCCTTTTCCCTCACCTTCTCCAAAACAAAACGGAGAAAAGCAGCTGGGGAAACTGGCCTCATGGCCAGCCTGTTTCAAGTAGGTGGGTTATTGAAGACTGCAGTGGGTCTTCTTTTTCCTGTCTTCTTTTTGTTGTGTTTGTTGGTTTCTCAGTTTCCTTCAGCACTGAAACATTGCACTCCCCTGCTGCTGGTTCAACTTCCCTCACTTGAGTAATCAAAGATGATTGCGGCTCCTCTGCTGTCCTGGCTTTCCCCTCACACTGGCTGATGCAATGAGTCAGTTCCCCACATGGCTGCTTTGATTTCCCAGGTTTCTTCTGCTCCGCTACTTGTCTTATTTTGAATTGGGAAGAAAACCTCAAGGAAATGAAGAAAGTAGCCAGGAGCAGCCAGATGTAGGACCTTCAGTAGAAGAAACTGGTAGGTGAGCCAGAGGCATGGTCAAGCAGCACAAAGCAGTTATGTGGTGTGGTACTGATGCTCATCACTGCAAGACCTGCCACCAGCAGCACAAGCCTGCATTGGGATGTGTCTGAGACTAAATAGCATTGTGATCTCCCACTGCCTGCTTGTGGTGGGAGATCCTTCCCAGGTCCAGGTGGAGCTAAAAGCATGTGGCATTTGTTTAATCTTTTCTGAATGGGCTTCCACTAAGAAAACTGAATGAGAAGGTGTCTTGGGTATCTCACTGCTGAAGCTGGGGTCAAAATGATAATAGATTTTTATAACCTGTCAAGCGCGTCCTAGACAACACATTCAGAGAGTTCACTGAAGTATTCCTTGGAGTAAATTCTCATAAATCTCATTGTGAAGTGTTGTGGGCAGTTGTGACTCACCTGTTCAACAGATGCATAAAACCCCCTGATGTATATTTTAATGGGGAATTACCTGGACTTAAGGCTTCCTGTAAGCTAGGACACACTAGCATCTTGTCAGGTGGCAATGGAATTTTCAGTATCCATACCTTATGCCAGCTATGTATGTGTTCAGTACTACTGGTGTGGCACAACCAGATATGAAGACGTAGCAGTTGAAAATACTGAAGTAGACAGGACGTGCTGTCATCAGTTCAATGTACCTGTCTTCTGATTTCTCTGTCATCTCCTCGCAGGACTTTGGAAGATGCTCAGTGCCTTGGTATTTATTTTCAGAGCTCTTGTCTGGGTTCCCTGTGAGCTCGGGAGTAGAGCCTGTGTTGCATCGCTGGGCTTCTCCAGAAAAAGGAAGCTACGTGTGCTGGAAAGGCTGAAGATCCTTTGTGCAGAGTAGGGACCTTGCTCAGGTGGGCTGTCCATGCCTTGGAGAAAGAAGAACTGAAGACCATCAGGACTTCTAATCCAAAGTGTTCTAAAATGAGTATTTTTTCTTCTTTAATAGGAGTACATAGGAGTTTATTTGTATTCTCTGAACAAACCAACTTTCCGAAAGCCCCTAGAGGAAAGTAACTCAGGGAAGTAGAAGAGAAAAGGGCTTTAACAAAACAGGATGCTCATTTGCATATTTCTTCCTCGTGGGGAGAGGACCAGAAGACAAATACATCACAGTGACAGAACCGGGTACATTCAGATTCCGCAGTAATGACCATGGTAGTACTGCAGAATAGCGTATCAGAGTTAAAGAAAGGGCTGTAATTTTCACAGAAATAATGTTCATATAGATCAGAAGCATATTATTAATTAACAGGAAGTAGCATCTTGGAAGCTGAATTACGTAGTAGGAGCTGAAATACAGCTGGGTAGTAAAAGTAGCATCAAAGAAATTATTCTCTACATGGTGGATGCGAGCCTACTTGGAAAAAATATTTGTGGTATTTTTCAAATTGCTCCAGATCTAAGCTTTCATTTCAAATCCATATATTCATGTTGGGATAATAATTGTAATCTTGAGAATGTAAACTTGTTACCATGTTATTTTCCTGAGTCTGCTTGTAATCTGAAACACTAACTCTATCCTTATCCCATTTTCTTTATTAATCCTTTGTAAGGTACTCATTCTAAACCTAATGATGGTCTTTAAAATTCAGCATTAACACTTTCATTTATGATAACTTTTGTGCCTGGGAAGGGGAGAATGATGATTGTCAGGAACATCAGCAAGAAGAAAAGTGAAGAATGAATAAATGCAGGAGGGGCAAATGGGAAAAGAAAGAATCAGAATTAAGAGGCATAAATATGGTGATTGTAAAGATTAATGTATTTTTACTCGGATATTAGACATAACAGGCAGGTAGTGGAAAATTATTAAAAATACAGTTATTTCATTACAACTCATTCTCCTTTCCATACCTTTGTTCAAAACATATCACTCATGTGAATGAAAAATTGATGGCAGGTTATGGGCAATAGATTGCATTCCTATACTTCTGTGCCAGAGTCAGCCACCAGGACTTTCGATGATGCCTGTAAAGTAAACGTGACGCATCCTACTTGATTTCTTTTTCCCGCTGCCCATCCGCCTTGAGCCTGCGCTGGCAGCACCACGGCCGAACCCACCTTCTGTCCTCATGCCTCACGCTCTGGAGTACACTGACTGGTTCCGGTCCCTCTTCCAAAACCCCGGCCTCTGTTCAGCTTCTCAGTGCTGCAGGCTGCCAGCTGAGTTGAGTAAACTTCTGCTAATGAAAACAGATAAAAAGTCACTGGGATTTATTGGAGCTTTTGCATTAAGTTAAATAATGCTTTGAGAACAAAGGCAGTGTTGTTAAAGAATGAAACAGGTTTGTAATGAAAGCAACCTGCAGATTTTAGTTAGGAACTTTCGTGCTTCTCTATAAATTTTGTTTAATTCTAACAAAATAAAAGTGAATCCCTATTAACTTTAATGAAATACAATTAAGCTCTCCCTGACTTAGACTCATGTAGTCAGTCAGCACTATTATTTGAAATCTCACTGGGCTCAATTTGTCTGCAAGGACAAGAGAATTGTCATTTGTGGTGGGGGAGCTGTGTTGGTAAGAAAACAGCAGGACTCTGTTCTGCCTGGAAAGAAGCGGTGCCTGTACGTGGGATTCACACGATGGGCACTACGGAAGCTAATGTGACGCTACAGTTCTTTTTAAGAATCTGTTTTGAACCTGTATAATAAATACTTAAATATCTGGTAGTTCAAATACATACAGCTTTGTTTGAAGACATCTTGTTTCTTTAGTATCTTCACATGTCATTATGTAAATATAGTTACATTAAAACCATCACGGACAAGTCATGTTCTAGCTGAAAGTTTGGTTAATATTTTTTGCAAAAGAGATAATTAATTTCTGGGCTTTGTTTTTTTTAGCCTAACAGAAAAGTCTTCTTATTTGGCTTTATTTTCCTTTTCTTTCTATTTTTTTTTTTTAAATCCGTTGGCTTTGTTATGCCAGATCATTACTAGCTTTACTTTGTACTGCATTTTATCATAATGCTCTTTGAGTATAAATAAACTGTGGTATGCTAAACCTAATAGCAATTAAACTGGAAGTGTTTGTGTTTCATCACTGTGAACTTCGCAGAAATGTTTCCATGACAACCTCCATGCTAGTTAAGGCAACCAGAGGTGATCAACAGTTTATATATTTTTTTTCTCTTGTAAGAATGGAATTTGTGTTGACAGTTCTGGCCTTTAATGGCACTTTTGTACTGTGTGAAAGTGTTTGTTTACTAGATCATATGCTGTTAACTGTCAGGCCGAGATAGAGTGACTGCTTTTGATAAAAGGGCTGCATTACATCTCTGAGGCTGTGAAGCTCTTGTACTTTAATTACTCACATCAGTACAAAAGTATCCATTTGCTTCAATGCACTTAAAAATTAGACTTATTAGTTCCAAAGCATTAATGGTGAGTTAATTTTGTCCTTTACATTTTTTGGAAAACAATAATCTAAAAGCTGCTTTGTTGTTTTTAATTTAAACTGTTGTATTTACAGTGATAAAAATCACATTCTGTGGTATGGGGTGAATCATGAGTGCTCTAATTATTTGCACTATGAATTAGAATTTCTGGGCCCTGTTTTCATATTTAGCTGATGAAGGCTGACATGCTGGATGCTGAAATATGCTAGTTAGGGACTCTGTTAAGAAGAACATAATTTAAGTAGAGGTGATTTGTGTCTCAGAAGTTTTAAAAAACCCAAGTATGCCTAAGATGCGACTGTACTACTATTATGTTACACTCCATACACTCTTTCTGGAGTGTAACATAATAGTAGTACAGATAGACTGTTGTGTATGGTACATGTACATCAGACAGAAAGTTTTCAGCATGAAACAGTTAAGTTTTTTTTTTTTGTGAGATACTTCTCTTTGTGGAGCACTTTTAGGTAGAAAACAAATGGATGAGTTAGTTATTATCTGATCCGTTAATCAGCTACAAAGTGCTCCTACAAGAAGTTCACGCGCTAGTACTGAGTTTGAAGGTATTACATCCACTGAATTGAAGAACTTGCTTTTACTTCATGTCTGTTCATTGTCAGGCTGATGGACCTGGTGTCTTCTTGACTCTTCAGTGTGGGTGTAGCAGAGGATTTATTTATTTATGTGTTTATTTATAAATAAATGTAAATATTTGGAAGGTACAATATTGTCTTCTAAAAGTCTGTTTCAGAGCAAAGACTTAAACATTTTTCCATAATAAATACCTTGGTTTTGGGATAGAGTAATGTCTAGTAATACTCATATATTCAACTATGATATGTGATACTTGTTGAGTGTCTCGCCTGTGAAGACATCATTTATATCAGGACTTGAGTTGTTTGGACAAGTAATTCATTTTAGTAATTACTTACAGAATGTTTATTATTTTATGTAATGTTACTATCACTTTTTTAAGCAACTGTAACTCTTGAGTGATCAATTAAATGCAATACGTGTTGAAACCATGCAAATTAAGGTTTTGTGCTGGTTTGTATGTGGATGCCATTTATGGTTTTTTTGCAATCTGTGTGTGTCTGTGGAGCCAGGAGTTACTGATATGGTTGTTGGTAGTTGGTGATACTAGGAAGGGAAATTAGATGCCTAAGTTCCTCAAGCTTCAGACTGTAGATGGAGTACTTCTGTCTTGCTGTCAGAGTAAGGTGCTGTCAGTACTGTAAATGTAAAACCTTTGCCTCATCTTTGGTGGTTTGCTGTGCCTTCCCTCATGTAGGAAAGCTGGGATATTACGGAGAAACTTCCCAGAGAAGGGCATGAACAAAGCTCCCTGTACGTATAATCTGCAATCCCTGACCTGCTTTAGCAGGAGAGCTCAGTCTTCTGTGGGGTATGTGCCATGAACATGGCTCCTGTCCACCAACAGCCTTCACACTTTTTCTTTGCTCATAAAAAGTAATTAGATATAAATGAAGTTGATAGGAGTTTCAGTACAGATCAGGTTATTTCATACCCACTTTGGTATTCTAAATCTGTTTCTCTGAATACAAAGGTATATACAAAGTCCAAAAATTCAGTTTACAACATCCTTGCAGATAAAAACATGTGGGTTATTAGATGAATAATATGTTTTATTATACTACCAAGAAGGAGGCACTGTTTTCTTGGTGGTCACTTGGTTGTGGAAGGTTGTGTAGTACTTAGGTTTATGATACAAATAAGCACTGTGCGCTTGTTTCCCTGAAGTCAGTGTTTATAATAAACAGTAGTTTGTTATTGTGTCTGAAATAATAATAATATATAATCTGCAATTGTTGGGCTTTTGTACCCATGGTGTAAAGCAGACACGACCTTAATCTGAACTATAACTCTGGGGACATTACACAAAGGAGTGTTGAGGATTGTCATAAATTGGGAGGGACAAACAGACTATTAGCCCTAACATTTCCCCCCGCCCCCAGGAAAAAATGCATTCAGATTGGAACAAGAACAGAGATGGGCTGCAGGGGTAATCAGGAAATGGAAAGCTTATCTTGCAAGATGAGACTAAGAAAGTGTCACATGTTTAGCTTAATGAAACAAAACCTGAGAGAGGATATGATTTCTCTGTTATATTTCTAAGTGTGTTAGGGAAAGGCAGAGAAGGAGTCAGGTTGGGAGAAGAGCTGTTTAAGCTAAGGGGCGGCGTTGGTACCAGTGAGTGTAAACTAACCCTGGATAAATTTGAGCTGTAAGAGTGACCATTCAAGACAGAACCAAGCATTCAGTTCGTGTGGAGGAGTGTTGGATAGAAGATTTCGAAGAGAGGTCCTAAAGAGTCTCCTAGCAAAATTGGCATGATACGGGTACTTTAAAACAGCAACAGATCACACACGGTGACTCAGCTTGTTCCTTCGAGTCCCGTGCCCATCTTTTGTCTAACTGGATCTGTAAAACCCCAGTGATTGCTTGTTGCACAGTACTGTGGAAACTTGTAGATGGAATCTAAGAAAGGCTTCTTGAAATTACTTTGCTTGTTGCAGTTCCAGTATATGTTTAATTCTTGGATACAGTCACCAGTCTGTTTTCAGATAAAGTGCCTTCTTCAGTGTGACTGACAGTAATATCCTGGAACTTCTAAAACTCTTTTTTTTCTTGGTTGTTTTCTATATATGGGAGAACTGTCTTTGAGTTCCTCCTTTGATTCATCTTGCTGTAGTTAATTACAAGCTTTAAGCAACCTAAATAGCTTCTTTTCTCCCCCCTTGGTATTCTCCATGCAACTGGAAAGATAAGATGATTATCCACATATTCTTGACAATTTGTTGCATAACCAATCTGTATCTTTATTTAACTCATTCAAACATGCATTTCCAGAGCCTTATTTTATAACTTAACTTCCTGACTTTGAGGTACTTAAAACTGAAGACAAAAGAAGTTATTCAGAGTAATTTCTGTGGAAACACTACATCAGGGATAGGAGCACTTTTGAATAAGTTTTCCTAATATCAGTATCCAAAAAAGTTTGGTAGGAAAAGGATATCAGCTCCTCATCAGAGGCCACCCCACCACTGTGGTCTCATACTTAGAAGAAACCTCTTCTTGATGTGAGGAGATCTGAGAGACTTAAGATTTGTTTTCTTGTCATCTCTGTTTTTGGAATATATATATATATATAATACATATATAATCCCAAAACCTGTCAGTCTACCACCCAGTACTGATAAGCCACCTTCTGTGCCAGATATCCAGATGGCCTGGTTGTGCTTCCTTCTTTAAAACATACTTGTTTGTACTCCTTCAGTGAAGTTTCAGGAAAAAATGACAGATAACTTTTCCATGCTATTCTCTCTCAACCTCCTAGAGCTGAAAGGCTCTCAGACCTCATCCCCAAAGGTTTTCCAGAGATTGTTTTATACCTAGGGATTGCTTTCATGTTTCCTGTTTATGACACTCTCATAAAATGGACTTCAGAATCTTCTAGAATCTGCTTCAGAAACTGAATTCATGCGAAGCATATTGAATATTCTTAGCACCCGACAGTTGTAGAGGTTGCACTTGTAGTCATGCAGGGCTCAGCTGCTGGGCTGTATTTTCCCTTGTAACAAGCTGGGCATGCATATGAGACTGGGCTGTTACCTAGCAAGATACTCTGTTAGTTTAAGGGCATTAAGTATTACTACATAATTAAGTAGTACTACAGATCAAATATTACTAATCACATGCAGTGCCTTTTTTAAAGTGCCCTCTTATGTCCCATTTAGGTTTCCTTATTTCTAAGTAAACGAATTTTCTTCCTCTCCACTTGGACAGTCAGTGTTTCAGGGATCATGGTCTGGAGATGTGTGCACGAGGAGCTCGGAGCTCAAGTCAGTGTGATGCTGAGAATTGTATTCCCATTTCCTATGGTCATCACGTTCGTGTGCAAGTGAGAAACTGTCAGATATATGATAACACCTGGCAAGTTAGTGTGAATTCTAATTCTCTTTTCTGGGATGTAGTTAAGTCCTGCAAATGGTACAGTGATATGCAGGGTGTTGGAACAAGGTGTTCGTACCATCTGTAGGGTGTCCGGATCATATTGCCAAATGAACTGAGCCACTTCACCCTGAGGCATCATGAATGGGAGACTTCTAAGTCTTCAGCATACCTAGGAGAAGCTTTTCAGTGGCTTTCA
This sequence comes from Porphyrio hochstetteri, assembly GCA_020800305.1. NCBI lineage: Eukaryota > Metazoa > Chordata > Aves > Gruiformes > Rallidae > Porphyrio > Porphyrio hochstetteri. The sequence goes on from CM036905.1 coordinate 40,854,686, forward strand.
GAGATTTAATTTAGACATTATCAAAAGGTTTGGACCTTTCATCCCTTCTGTGGATGATGTTAGTCTCTTTTTCATTTATTATTACTCCTTTGACAAGGTAGAATGATACATACCTATTCCCTGTTCCCATAAGTGCTTTCTTCAAGGTACAAACAAAAGGGCGATACTTACAGAGTCACTTGGGAAAGACAGAAGTTGGGCTAGACCATCTTGGTACCAAGATGAATCACCTTACATGCAGTATTTGGAGGTTGCTGCCTCTTCTTCAAGATCTGCTCATGCAGAATTCTGCGAATGTGCCAAAGGTTAGTGTGGGTCTTACCACTGTGAATTTTGAAAACTGCATGACTCTCCTTACTAGAGGGAATGTCAGTGGCAGAAAACTCTCCAGGTGAGATTTGTAGACTGTAATCCCAGTCTGCTGTTCTCATCTGTTCCCATGACCCAGACTTCTGTCCCACAGAGTCTTGAGTGTCTTCATTGAATCACTCAAGATTTCTCCCTCTCCCAAGTTTCATCCTGGTCTGTTTACCAGTAATGCTAACTCACATTTCAATTCTGTAGCTTCCTTGAAGACCTGGTTAAGATACCAAGGAGTCAAATCCAGAAGTGGATGTAAGTCTGGTACTTAAGACACTCATCTTAAAGCTTTTAATGGCTATTCACTTTTATACTCTTCCATGAAGAAGAAAATAGTTGAGGGTGGAAGGCAACCCTGGAGATTGCCTAGTTCAACCCCCCTTCTCAAGCAATTTAGAACAGGCTGTGATGGACCTTGGGGAGTTGGATTTTGGATATATCCAGGGATGAAGAGTGTACAACCTGTCTGGGAAGCCTATTCCACTGTTCAGACCCTTACAGTAAATTCAAATAGTTACATTCATCTGTTGCTATTCTGTACCACAAGAATGCTCTTGTAAGAGACTGGCAGATACATGTATATTTTCACCAAACTTTCAGGATTTTAAAATCTTTGTTTCTAATACTTCATTTAATCTGGAAATTAGATTAAGTCTTTCCCTCCTCCAAAGTCACCTATTTCTGGGATAGAGGGTCCTTTATTCCCTCAACAGCAAAAGAGGTCTTGCTTTTGTATGGATGAAATCAACTCTCTCTGGATGGTTCCCAAGACTGTTTGTCCTAGCAGCTGGCAGATAGGAAGGTGTAGCTGCCTTCATGAAGAGTGGTAAAGCTGCAAATTGAGCCAGCACCATGTGGTAGCCACTAATCAATTCTCATCAGAGTTCTGGCTCAAGTTGTATCAGTGGCTGTCAAGTGTCTGTAGTACTGCCATTTGATCAAGGATTGCATGGAATCCTCTCCAGACTTCACTAAATTTCACATTGTTGGAAAGGTATCCAGAGTCGATGTGTTTCTTACTCTAACAAGGATGGAACCTTGTTTAGGTGAAGGACATCTCACACCTACCTCAGAATAAATAGTTGCACATTAATGCTAAACATCACTGATGGCGTGAAAAATGTAGTTAGGCTTTTTTTCCCCAAAAGAGGTTTATTCAGATGACTTATTACTCAAAAGATGAAAAGCTGGGATTACAGATTTTCTGCATATAAAGCCCACATATACGTTAGTTTGGCACCTTCCTCTATCTTCCTCAGTCCCTCAAGATACCCATCTTAAGACTTCTGAAAAGTGAAATGAACTAAACGTTCTTGGCTGTATATACATACATGCCAAATGTGAGGAATGATCTGAGCACATTCCATACAAAAAGTGCAGGTAAAAGCTCCCACTAGAGTGTATTTCTACCTGTGAGGCAAATATATATATTGACTAAGAGTAATCAAAACTCAGATATGGATGTGGAAGAGCACTGCAAAGGTTGGCCAAGTTTACCAACTGTAATTGTGTTAGTTTTTACATCTGTGCCAGTGAAAATGCAAAAGAAACTTTTAAAAAAGTAGTTTAAGACAATGTCTGTTTTGACCTGTAGAAGACACTTCAGAATCCTGATGGATTATCCTTGCATTATGATACCCTGTGTTAGCAGATTTATATTCCCAGGAGCATGGAGATTTTTATGCAAATGCAGTAATAGGGCACTTTCCATTGTCTCTTTAACTATTTGACCAAGGCTTTACTTTCCTCTTATGTTTTTACCTTGCACGTTATTCATTCCTTAATGTGTTGTTTATCGGAATGAATGCTTTTAAAGTTAGTTAAACCACTCCAGAAAACATCTGTTATATAAAACAGATCTTAAAGACTTTTTTTACTCAACAGTCTTTTTTTTAACTGCAGGTATAACGTAGATGCCAACCATAGCTGATTAACTCAGAATTTTGCTGTTGGAAGAGTAATTTGGAAAGATAGGCACTGTAACGCTCAAAGCCATATTGTTTAAGTAATTTTGGAATTTATCCAGCCATATGAGCTTCCTCTTAAATGGACCCTGTGTGCCATTGCATGTATAGTGGTTTCTGAAAAGGAGTTTTCTGTCTAAAACCTTTCCTACGTGGCAGTTTTAGGAGGCTCACCAAAACAGTTTTTTAGAACACCTAAATCAGTAGATGATAAACACATTTGTTTATGTTATAAGCCTTTTTGCTTGTATGCTTAACTTGGTTAGTGTGGTCATTCTATCAGGGATGTCAAGTCCTCGTTCCCTAATGTGAGTATGAAATTCTTGACTCCTTGTGAGACCTGAGTAACCTGATCTGACCTCACAGCAGAGCCTGCTAATGAGCAGGGTTGGACTAGTCTCCTACTGAGGTCCCTGCCTACCTCAGCCATTCTGTGACTGCCCAAAGCTCCTTGACTTGGGAGCTTGAGAACTTGACTAATGTTTTAACTCAGACAAATCAGGAGATCTTTCTTTGTGCCTCCTCCTGTTAGACACACATGTTATTTTAACTTGCTAGCAGATGGTCTCCATCAGTTTTCTCAATGGACCATTTGCCAATTTCTTCCTTCTCTGGCATTTTAAACTTTGATAATCTTGTGCTTCATTTTATTTTTCTCAATCAAAGTAAGTTGTGTGGCATGAATGTGGTATTACCAGTTTTTTCTTGTAATAGTTTTATGGTCCTCATTGGGGAACTTGACAATTAATTCAACTGTGTAAGTGACCCAGTTGTATGGTAGGCATGTGGGCTTACTGAAGTCCACTTCTCTGTATGTTTACTTATTTCACAGCAGACAAAAAAATCCCGCAAAAGTCTCGTAGCTGATGCATCTTATAAATAATTTTATTGGTTTTGTGGGACTCCATAAACTGATCTTAATAATTTTAACATGATATTTTGACACGTCTTTTTGAAGAGACAAGAGTTACCTGGAAAATGCAGCCTGTAACGCCAGAGGAGACCATTGTGATCTTCAGCATAACAGGAGCTATAGAACTTGTTGAATTGATTTCTATTTGAAGGAGAGTCTATCTTTTCAGGGGAAAAAAAAAGTCAGCACTGTTTTAAAATACTCCTAGTGATGGAAAGCCCATGACAGCCCTTGGTAACTCGATCTACTGGTAATTATCTGCACTGCTAAAAATTATTTTTGGTCTAAACTTGTCTGACTTCAAATCCCTCATTAAAACTCTCCCTTGCTGTGTTGCCTACAGAAAATTTGACAATGGATGGGCCGCGGATGGGAGTGCTCCTGCCTTTCCTGCTGACCCGTATTGTTTCCTCCTGCTTTCCCCCTGAATCCACCTGTTTTGTCTTGTGTCATATGTTTGGGTTTTCAGCTTTCCCATGCAGGGATTACCCACCTATGTGTTGTGTTTATATGGCACGGAGTAGAGCAGGGTCTTAGTTGGTGGCAGGTGCTCCTTGCTGATGAGTGTGTCATGAGGGCATAAAGGATTAATAGAAGTTTGAGCTATTGTTACCTTACTTTGACAGCTTTTAAGCCTGTAAAGAACTACTGTCATCTCTGGGTATGACTTCCTTTGTGGAGAGGACTTCCTCAATTTCTACTTTAAGGCCAATAAAGATTGGAGTAAATCACAGCTCTTAGAAAAACAGCTGATCTCAATGGAGGAGGGAAAGCTTCCAGTGATGGAAAATCCTTTGTAGACCTTGGGAACCTGCTGTTGTGGTTAGCAATTCAGTGTTCAGTCCTTGTCCTTAAATTCTGATCTTGCTTCAGCTTTCCAGGATGTTGTTACACCTTCCTTAGAGAAGGAGATAGAGGAATAAAACAGTGTCATTAAGCTTCTGCGCTTGGCTACTTAGAGGCTGTGATTAAATTGTCCTATAATCTTCTCTTTGGTTAGCAGATACACTTCTTCAATGCCAGGCCTGTTTTCCACTCATTTAGTGATACATAAACTGCGTTCTGTGAATCCTCCCTGTTTGAGCAGTACCCCGTTTGCATTGTGCCTATCAGACTGGTGACACTGTTCAGGTAGGAGTGACCCCAGTGTCAAATGCTCAGGTAGCATCGCTTCCCAGTTAATTGCCTTGGTTATGTATTCAGAGATTAAGTTAGTGCTTTGATCATGCTAGTCCATATTAATGCTGATTAACTGTTAAATCTTTCACAGTTACTGCGTCCCAGCCCAGGAAGGAGTTCCCCATCCTGTAAAACATGATTTGTTGCTACAAGCATGTATTTGTTGCCCTTGTTGTAATGGATGGGTTTTTTTGCAGGAAAAGGTGATAAAGGTAGTGTAGATACCTTCTGCTGTCAGCTTTACTGTTTTGTTTTCTGCCATTCCTTCATTCTTTGTTTCTTTGCCGCTGCTTGTCCCCGCTCCCCAGTTTTCTGACAACTTTGTCTCCCATGTTCAAATGATTTTCCCTGTTCCACCCATATTTGTTAGCCCAAATAGGAGACTAGGAGCAAAGGATGCAACCATTCCACACATATGATTTTTTTCTAATCCCTCTAATTTTGAAGGTGGGTGAACACTCACGTGGAATTGAGTGTAGTAATTGTGGGATTTTATAAATCCTACAGCTTTGGTTGGGGAACAGAATTTTTCATTTCAACAGCTTCTTGGCCTGTCAGACTGGTTGGTAAAAATAAATGTTTTCTTCAGCCAGACCTCTGATGGTCTTTGGCCAATGAAGAAAAAGAGTTCCATACTCAGAAGTCCACCAGCAAGGCTGCAACTGTTTTAGTCTTCCCTCCATCAGCTTTCCATGCCTAGGAAGTGATACAGTCTGATAGTTTCATGAAGGCTTTGTTATGAGTTGGGATTTTGGGCTAGTGGCTTGCTTTCCCAGCACTGCTCATAGCCATATGGTTGAAATCAGGAACATTCTCTCTTCCTTGAGTCTTCATTTGCAAATAAACATGGTCCTGGAGTTAAGGTAATGGACAGTATATTGTCCTTAGATTTTTACTAATTCCCATCTCTTTGTCATGTTATACCCATCATAACTCAGGAATGTTGATACAGACATCGGGAGCAGCAGTATGATGACATCACTGTCTTGTCTACCTGTCCAGGTAGAAATCTACTGTCCACTCCTCAACTTAAATCTTGTCCTTTGCTTAGCTTCTCTCTCATGATTTATAAAAAAGAATTCCTGTGCATGCCCTGAGCAGCAGGAGAGATGCAGAACTGTGGGCTGGTACAAGAAACCTGAGATAGGGCATCCAGTAGAAGAGATGGGAGCGAGGAGAAGCAGGGTAAGTGATACATGGAGACTGTTTTCTCTCAAATCTGTTTCTGAAACCAGTCCTGGCTGGGCACAGCTCCCAGGGAAGTAGAAAGCCCTGTGCTGTGCAGTAGGAGAGAAGGATCCAAAGTGTTTTGCGGTCCCAAGATCACTGATCTCTGGCTGTGGCTCTAATGGGAAGGATCTCTTGAGGATTATGGGGCTGTGGTGGAAGGAATTTAAAGAGAACCTAAATTAGGCTTGATTGACAGACGTGTTATGTGGTGCATTTAAAAGAACAGACAACCCAAACGAGAGGAATATATAGACAGAAAGGGAAGCAGTTTTCTCTGAAGTGGAAGAAGTATAAAGAGAAGCTTGGTTGTTTACGTGCTGTGGCTTTTCTTTCCATAGTAAATTGGATTGATAAAAGAATATAATAAAAACCTGTCTACCTTTCCCTGTTATTTTAGCTGCATCTCAGTTCCTGACCACATTTGACACAAACTTAAGTAAAACCAATTCCTTGTTTTAGAAAATGATTTTTCATGTTTATTTTGAAAAAAAAAAAAGGTGGAGCTTTTATAGCAGCAACTTTCCTTTCTCTATTTTTTGGTGATTACTGCTTACTAATTCTGAAAACTGGAGGTCCATGGAACAAAAAGAGAAATTGAAAGCTCTTCTCTTGTCTGTTTTTCTTTTTTTCTTTTCTTTGTAGGCCTGTATGCCAGGTAGCTAGTCCTGAGGAGCTCTGTAGGAAGCTCTGGAAGGAAAACTGGTTTAGAAGTACAATCCTTTGAGAAATGAGACACAAATTAATGGTCATGTTCACTCTGGTTTCTTTGTCAGCTGAGTCAAATGAAGCCCCCCTCCAGTGGGAATCCTGCAGGGTTACCTGTTAGGATCCCTTTCAGCAGAAATACCCATCTGGGATTTCCTCTGCTGCCTGCTACGATGGTATTTCCAAACTGTTGTCCCGCTTACAGGTCACTGTTTGCAAATGTCCATTTGACTAAACTGTCCACCATTACCTTTACAAAACTGCTGATGTGTTACAAGTGGTATGGTAGAGAGATTCACAAGGTGAATCATTACCAAATACAGATCTAGGAGCTCTCTGCGTTACTTGTTTTCAGTTAACGGCTACCTTGTATGCTTCGTCTCATTCAGGGGAGCGGCTTGCAGAGCTTCTGGACAGCTTTAACACCATGCTTCAGAGCTTGCTTACCAGATCCTGGTTAAAAAGCCTAGCATTGGAACATAAATGATGGCATGTTAGTGTTTTCCATGGGAAGATTTAGTGAACTGCCGAGGATAGCTGACAGAAGTGGCAGGTGGCAAGAGAGATGTGCTTGGTTGCCTAATGTGATGGTGTTGTCCTGCTATGATATATCAGTCTAAAATGTCTTACACATAGGACAGGAAGTAACCTTTAGCATGTCAAATTAAGAAAAAAAAAATTAGGCTCTAATACCAGTGTCGCAGAAGATTTGTAGGGAGTTTTTTTAATCATGGAAATTTCATATCCTCCTTCACACCTAATTCGTCTTGCTTTCTAAGAATGCTTAATTAATATTGTACTTAGGCTAATTTGAAACAACGATGATCACAGTTCACTGAAATTATATGTTCTACTTAATTGAACTTGATCAGCATTACTTAGAGAGGACTCAATACTGCATATGGTATATTCTGTTCATAAGCCTTTTTCTTTTAAACAGTTTGAGACGCGATCTGATGCCTATCTGTTTCTTTATATCTATGGCACTGTATTTTAAGGTACTCTTAAGTTACTTCATCCATAAAGAGTGCATAAGGTAAACTTCGTTTACAAATCTTTCCTGTTTCGACAGATAAATGGTTTCAAATCACAGAATCTCTGGGTTGGAAAAGACCTTGAGGATCATCGAGTCTGACCATTCCTGTCCTGTGCTAAACCATATCTCTAAGCACCTCATGTACCTGTCTCTTAAACACATCCAGGGATGGTGACTCAACCACCTCCCTGGGCAGCCTATGGATAACCTAATAGCCTAATAGATAACATTCCTGCAGAACCACGTGTGAACTGTGTGTTTCCAAAGCTTTTTATGGTTCCAGCGCCTAAACAAACCGTTCATTTCCAATATCCAGAAATATAATTCGTCTTTGTGGATCAATAGACTTAAATTGTATCGTACTTTGATGCTGACGGTGGCCACTCTGACAAGTGCCCCCAGTGCTGGGGATCCCATTTTGGGGTTGAGGACAGGGCTGGGAGGACAGCCCACAGCGAGGGTGTCCTGTCTGGCCGGTGGCCATGGGCACTGCAGCAGGATGAGGCACTTGAGAGTTGGTTCAGTCGGTGGGTTTGGGAGGAGTTGGCAGCAGTGACTGTGGGACTGGCTGCAGTGACCTCTCCTCAAGGGGTTTCTGTTCCTTCCTGCAGTTGTGACCTCTCTGGTTGCACAGGCGGAGGCAGAGCTTGGAGAGTCTGTAGAGGAGCCAGGGAAGGGGGAGTTGCACTTTCCTGGGGGGGGAAAGCGATGTGTAGCCATTCCTCAGTGAATTCTGTACCGCTGCAGCCCGAAGGAGAACTGAAACAAAGATGAAAGAAGTCTAGGCTGCAGGCAGAACAATATTTTTATACAGCCTGTAATTTTTAGCAGTGGTTTAAAGGTTAGGTCTATTCTTTTTGGAAAAAAAAAAAAAACAACCAAGATTTAATTTTAGTAAGGAGTTGCAGGAATATAATTTTATATTTAGGAATGCAAAATACTAATTTGGGTCCTCCAGTAAACCTGCTTTTGGTGCCAGTGTGGAAATAAAATGACATTTTCTTGACATGCAGATTAGTTAAAACTTTTGTTGAAGTAGCTGTACCAAAATTCTGAAGTTACATGCTAATGAGGATAATTATTTTAAAGCATTTGGAATGTTTTGAGTTTCTGTTTGCTACATGTACATTTTGGTTGTGAAAAGCAAAAAAGGCTTTGTAGTATTGAATGTGGTCTTACTAGCAAACATGGAAATTCTGTGCTGACTTTTAAAACACATTATTAACCAGAAAATGTTAATTCTGTAAGTAATTCTGCTTACTCTTATTTGGAAATACATTTTTTGAACTTCGGTAATTGAAAAAAACATATTTATATTTAAGAGGTTTTACAAGGTGGGCTAGTAGTGTTGCGTAGTGAAAATAGGGAAGATGTGTTCTCCTCTTACTGTTCCGTGTGATCTGTTTTGAGGTCATGAAGATGGGAACCCTGAACTGCAGATTCCTTCACTCTTAATACCAAGACAATAAAATACTGCCCAAGAAAGTTCCAAAAATCATGAAGATCTTCAAATAACAATCTGTGCTATCTGTGAGAGCAGTGTTCAATCTAAAAGTAATACAGAAATAATGCAAAATCAGGCCTCTTGTAATGAATTATTTATGTGGTCTAATTTAGCTGTATCTTTTCTACTATGGTTTAGTTGAGAGACTATTATCTTTAACTAGCACTATTTCCTAACACGATAACATCAACAATAATGAACCAGCATTACTCTTTTTTGAACTGAATGCAGATTGACATCGCTGGGAGTATGCTGCTCTGCAGGTTTGAATTTTGATTTTTTTTTTTTTTAATAATGCAGTGATCCAAGACTTTAGTAGTTTTGTTTTTCTGAGAGGAAATTTTGCAGTTTATCTCAGGCTTTTAATTCACTAGTTTACTTCAAAGTTTCCTACTGGTTTCATTTTGAAGAAGAAGGATTTTATGGTTTTGTGTGGGATCTTCCTCTTTTGCCTCATCATCAAACAACAGTTATGTAGTTGAATTTTAAAAAAGAAAACAATGTGAGAGAAATGTTTATGTGACACAAGGAAATTTGGGGACAAATAAAGTAATGTAATAAACTATTGAAGTTAAAGCTTTTGTGATTTGATGTTCAGGTAATGTCTGAAATGAAAATTTTTAATCAAATAACTTGCTACTGTGAAGTGACTTCTTGTATTCCCTGTTGTGGCATTCCATAATGCTCTTTACGTGCATCCATGTGGTAAGCATACCTATATATCATCAAATATTTGAGAAGTCTGTTTCAACTTTGTATATATCTCCTTTATAAAGGCTTCTGCTTGAGTCATTACCGTAACAGTTTGTATTGATCTGGTTGATAGAGAAATCTCTTCAGAAACAGTTTGCATTACTGAGGCAAAAAGCCTGCTAATGATGCAACAGTGATTTGTCATTCCTCTTGCCCTGTAGTAGGAAAAGGTCTTCCTGTTTGCTTTCTAAAGACCAAATTTTTTTCAGCTATGAATCTAAGATACTCACACCTTGGCAATGTTGTCTGATGGTTGATCGCACCTGGATCACTTGTCTTACTCCTGCACCAAGAGGGTACACAGAGACTGTAGTGACTAGTTCTCCTTCAAGAACCTACTTAAGTGGCCACAGACTAAATATTAAGGTTCCCCTTAATAAAGGGGTAGAAGCACGTCAAAGCCTGATGCATGGACATTTTGCATGAGTGCCCCTGTTGAGGTAATTTTAGAGCCAGACCTTCTGTGCCAGCCTACTCTCCTTCTGCCATCAGGAGGACTTGGCAAGAAACATCAGGCTCCAGGGAGGTGGACTTTCTTTGCACCCCTCTTAACTCCTCATCCATGGAAGCAGCTGCTGTGTTCAGAGAGGATGAATCTTTGTGATTCAGTGACCAGGGTCTTCCGACTTTTCCACCAGAGAGGAAGTAAGTCTGTTCATTTGCATCATTGCAGTTTGATCTTGTAAATCAGATTGTTGGCAAAGATTTCTTCTGTTACTGATTCTCTCCCTTTGCACATTGGAAGACTGGACGCTCTTGTCTTCAAAGGTACAGGTGGTTGACAGAATATTCTTGCTAGTCTCTGTAACTATGATAGAATCTTCCAGTCAATCTGTGGTGTCCATTCTTCTGATGAGTTCATCTTGGCTCCAGATATCTGTCAAGCACCTCTTGTAAAATGTTCCTCATTCTTCAGTTCTTGGATAAGTGAAATTCCCTACTCTTGGAAAGCTGTGGGGGACACTCAATTCCTACATCATGTCTCCAGGTATCCTAAGAAAGAAGTCTGTTACTTTGTCAGGGACAAGGCTCCAAATGATCACCATGCCCTCTTCAGAGAGTCTGCTCCAGATGGCAATATGAACAGCTTGAACTATGGTTGAGATGAAGACATCTCTAGATACTAACTCTGCTAAGTCATGTCATAGAGGCAAGCAGCAGGGCTGATGCTGTCTCAGGATCTTAAGCGTTGCTTTTCCATCTGCCACCTTAATGTGTATTTCCAGTCTTATTTTTCTTTTCTTTTTCCCCTAGATGAACAGGTTTCCTCCCATCTTGGTATAAAAAAACATCACAAGCTTGGGTACTAGGCGCGTAGTGAACAATGACTATCGTATCCCCAGCTCTGTGTCCTTTTCAGACACCCTTTTTCTGAACAAGTGATTTATTTGTGGATGGGTTTTGCTTTGCATCACAGGTGCCTTACAGCCAGCTGCAGCATGCGCCAGTAGACTGGACTATAAAGAAGTTGTTTCTTGCCAAGGGAAAAGGGTGATTGGCACCCTTATTTCTATGTCTGAAATTCAGATTTAGGTAGCATTTGTCTGGCTGTTTAACCCGTGGTCTGTAACTTTTTAGTATCATAGGTACATATTTTAATGTAGTTATAAATCTGACCCCTTGTCAGTAATTTATTTTCTTCTCAGGTAGTAACTATGTTCATTTTAGGGTCTTCCCATGTGTCCTATCTGTAACCCTTGAAGTTTTCATCATGGTGACAGCAGTCATTGCTGTTAACTTCTTGTGTCTGTGTGTGCCTTCTTCATTTACTTTTACAATTGTTTGCTTGATAAAGGGTGCCACAAAGGTGCAGAGCCTGAATCTCTGCAAATGACTCAGTCTCTTTCCAAGCATCTGGGTCCCAAGGTGAACACTTGAATCAAAAATTGTATTACTGCAAATCCTTGGGATCACTGAAGAAACTATTAACTCCCAAATTGTGAGAGCTTTTGTCTGCGGACAGATCCTACTCTGTGCTTTCCTGTTCTGACAATACATTTCCCAGCTAACCTCTGATTCCTCATGCCGCGCATCACCTAACACTAAGTATGTCTCCCCTCTGTGTGCTCTCTCACTTTGTATCCTTTCAGCAGGCCAGCTAACACTGCTCAAAGTACGGGAAACTCTTGTTATGGTGGCAGTATCAGGCCACAGGACAATACTCCTCCAGTTCCTTCACCAATCAGATAGTGATTCCTGGCAAATCCTGTTTGGCCTGGAAGTCCCATAGGATAAATCTCATCATCAAAGGGCTGAGGTCTGTGCAAGAATATGAGCTCCATGTTACTTGTTTAGGAACTCAGAGTGCCTCTAAAATAGATTTACATGAGATTTCCAGGTTCTGGAGGTCATCAAAAGATGGGGTGCCCGAGCTGAAATATGCACCATCTTCTCTATTCCATGAAGGCCCTATACAGCTGGTCCATAGAGAAAAGGATTGGCTTTTCTCCATGCTTCAGCTCCCTGTCAGATCCATCGGAGTCATGTTTCTTGAGAGTGTGCAGGAGGTTGCTTCCGGTTCCCTCATCTGTGTCTTTCCAAGGGAAGTCAGCCTAGCGTAAATCCATTTTACTTCATGCGTTGGCAGGAGGTGCTTATGCCTCTGCTGAAGATGAGGTCAGGCTATGGGCTCACTCTCAGCACTTTCTTGGTACCGTGCTCAGATAGGCTCTTGCAAAGATTTCACCTAGTTGCCACATTCCCAGAAATTTTGGCCAGAGAAGTCATTACATTGGGCCCTGGTCATTACATTTCTCCAGAATATCTGAGACTTATAATGCCAGAACTTTCTCCATTTTATGGTGAAGACCTGCAAGATCTCTACTGTTTCTTGTAACTGTTGCCCACAGATTAGTCTCTTTTTAGACTTTTGCCACTTTAGCAACACAGTCCACTGTACTGTGCAGGTGCTGAAGACTTCTGAGAGCTTTCTGAGTGTTTTGAGTATTTGAATTCGTCCAGTCCCTATAAATACTGGAGAGGGATGTCTGACATTGAGTGTGTTTGTTTGTTACCAGTTCCAGTGTCTTCTCCCTTAGCTCTATAAAAGTCCATCTGTCACCCATCTCTGCTTGTGCTCACTGAAATAAGCCGCCATTTCCTGCTCTTTTCTAGGTTTCTCAGAAGCTTTATTAGGCTTGTTAAGATGTTTGTCCTTGTAACCTCTTAACTTCCTACTTGTGGCTTCACCTTTCCTTGAAGGTGCAAGAAGAGGGGGGGGTAAGTGCAGCTCTGCACTTCCCGTACACATTTTTGAAGGCTGGGTGTGTGTAGAGGAAAACCTCTGCATTTCTCCGTTTGTGGCTGCGTTTTATCATAAGCTCCCAGTTTTACCTCCTGAACCTCAGGCCTGCAAGCTTCCTCGTTCAGACACTTGATGTCAGGGCAGCACAAGTGAGTACTATGTTTTTGTATTCACAGATTAAGCACCTGAGCGTGTGGCTTGGCCCTTACAGTTTGCTAGCGTGGGCAGAACCTCCAGGCCAACTGCTGAAAGCGGCAAAGGTTTCTCTATGGTTCCTGCCCTCTAACTGAATAGAGTTTGGTGTCAAGATCTGCAGTGAATGGCCAAGGCAGGATCTTTTAACTTGATTGGGACTTTTCTGCTGAAGCCCATCTAATTATTGAGTGACCACGGAGAAGTGTGTCCACATTGTTACCATCAGTTATTAGGTGGTGTCTGAGACACTGATAATTGTTGGTGTAGCTGTTTGCCTGGAGGCCTCTAGGTCCTCTGCTAGGCAATTTGTGACAGAGGCTTAATGGCTTGGTGCATCTCACTAATGAAAAATGTAAAGTTTGCATACTTTCTTTTATGTTTAATATAATAATTATCCTCATCTGCATTTGGTTTTGCCATCTCCTTCTGGGTTCTTTGAAGTTCTTCTGTATTTCTCTGTGGTACAGAGGGAACTGAAGTGTCACCTGGATTAGTCTTCTTGGTATTCTCAGTCACTTACCATGAAAGCATACATTCTACCAGTCCTGCAAAGGAGAAAATTTCTCTAGTCAAGCAATAAGGTGTTTCTCAGTGTGTGAAAATACCTGCGGATTGCACACCAGGAAAAATTCCAGTGGCTAGTAAGTAACCTTTACCATTCTCAGAATTATTTCAAAAAACTCTAAAGGCTAGAAGCCACGTAAGCTTTAATTGTAGAGCACAGCACTGCAGCTCAGGAAGGTGTGGGGTACACTATGTACCAGCACAATTTCAGCCCAGGGTGTCCTTTGATAATTAGCAGTGCTGCCATTTCTAGTGGAATCTCTCTGTGTGTCAGCATCAGCACCAAAGAGAAGAGAGAAGAAAGAAAACGTTCATAGCCCCTGATGAATGCGGCTCTCCCCTGTGAAAACAGGATGGCAGCAATAAAGAGAGCGAGTGGCACAATCTCAAGCCTCCCTCTCCCAACCCTCTCCTCTCTTCTGTATAGGGTTGTGCATTTATATGAAGCCCGAAGAAAGAAAGTGGCTACTACTCTTCTTTACTAAAAGCAGCAACGACAGGCTCTTTGAGCCAATTATCAGAATGCTAGTGTCTTAACACGGATGGAGAAAGTGAACTTCTTGAATCCTCTGTCAGGAAGTAAATACTCTGTCTCATAAGAGACATCAGTCGGTAACAGCTATCTCTGGACCTAACGGATAAGAAAGGACTTTGTACTCTCAAATCCATTTGTCCTCTGCTCCCTTCTGTTCTGCTGCTGGGTTTGAGCTGCTATTGAGAGGTGGTATTTGTTGGATCTTGTGGGTTCTTTTTTCATTGCCACTGTTTTTAGCTGATTCGTTTCTTATGTCAGCATAGGACCATTGCGAGTATTGCTCTGAATGTCCTCAAGGAACAAAACACCCTTGGCTTTCTTAGATGTCATTTATTCTTCTTGAAAGATTGGTCCTTAAGGTTAGGTGTAACCTTGGTACTGATGTTACAATGGCAGATCAGTCATCTGCCAGGCACTTTCTGTTTGAAATTCAATGCTTATTTTTATTTGGATATTATACATAGTTTGCTCAGTTGTACAGCATATGCTGTTTCATATCAGAGACTGAATTAAGATAAATAAATTGATGGAATATTATTCTTGAGCATTGAAATATGGAAACTTTAAATAGGTGGGCATAGACGTGATGGTTCCATTTGGTAGCCTGATCACATAGCATATAGTTAAAATATTATGCTCTTACTGGAGTACATGGTTGTGCTATTTCCTTAAACATTATGTATGTTACGCTATGCAGTGGAGAAGATCTGAGCTCACATTTTTAAAATGCCTGTTAAATTATCTTAAAGAAGCAAAACTAATTAACAAATCACGTTAACCACAGAAAGTAATAGACTGAAATTTAAGGAGGTCTTGCTGGATACTGGAAAATCACTGGATGACCACAAGAATTATGTCTAGGTAACGTAAACCACACATTTACAAAGGCATGGGACGGTAATCAGTTGCAGGAACATAGAGGATAAACTTTTGCTGTCTAAAGTTGTCTGTCTTCCAACTGAGTAACTGCTCTTTTGACTTCCTTCTGGTTCCTGTATGTGAGGTATAGGTGTCTCTGACTCAGTTGTTTGTTCCCTCTGAGAGGTGGACTGGGCTGTGCCTATCCCCTTGTCCCCAGGTATGCCTACTGCTGCCTCCCTATGCTCCTTAATTTGAGCAGTCCTGATAAGTGTGTCTGTTCCACTCTCATTCAGCTTGCCCTCAATACTAAATATGCTTTAATATTAAAAATAAATTTACTGAGAGACTTAACATCATATTTTAGGTAGAAATGTGACATCCCAAATAAAAGTAATCAGAATTCGAGTTTAAACTGAGCAGCTGTTTCTCCACTGTTTCATCCCTCTTAAATTTTTAAAGTCACATTTCAGGTGGGGGTTCTGTGTTCTTCTAAGTTGTTTTCCTACATATGTAGCAGAATCAGAATGGGACACTAAAATGAATGAATTCCGTCATTTCAGTGTTACCACATACTTTTCGGAACTCATGTAAAATTCAGCAGCATCAGAATGTGCAAAGTTTTCATTATTTTTGATATTTTTAGAAGCCTTTTCCATTGGTTGAAGACTTCAGATTACTCCATCTGATATGAAGTGCAGACTTTTTTTTTTAGATGTAAAGTTTTTTTTAGTTACATGAAATGATGTATGAAAGCTGGTATAAAAATATTTGTAATAACATTTTGAGAACTGTCAAGACCACTGTGAATCTCAGCTGTACATGTATTATTGGTGTAAACTAAAAAGTTATAAGCTAGTAAAAAAAATATTCTTACAAGAGAAATGGTATATTTCTGGGTGCTGTTGGCTTATAATAAAACCTCTTGTATCCGTGTAGATCTTCTTGACATACCTGTGAAATATTTTACATCAGAAGGTCTTTGACTGCTGGGTACTGTGGACAGCAGAAAGAAGAAATGTTAACGATTTTTGAGAGAGTACTCCCTTGGCATTAAATATCATACCTTACTTTTTCCCAGGTGTTCTTGTGCTCTTGTCTCCTGCAGCTACCTATAAACTCAGCACCTTAATGCCATCTCGGTTTTCTATTTTTGCTGTAAATCTCTTTGTTCAGTAGGAACCTGTAGTGTCCCTTCATTCTGTTAAATGTAATGATAAAGAATATGAACAGAAGGAATGAAAGGAGGAGAGCTGTGGCTTGTACCGTGTGAAAGCTGACCTTCTTTCTGAAGGAGATACAAAAGGCGGGGCAAAATTTGAAGGACAAAGTAGGAAAGAAATATGAGGAATCGTCGGGGGGATCTCAGAGGTACTTGGGTAATTTAAAATAATGGAATGAAAAATGACATAAGAGAAGCCAGAGATGGAGAGAAAGTGGAGAAGTTGAGGTTGCTGGTACAAAACAATTTGATTGGAATTTTTCAGTCAACTCTGTGATACTGTCTCACTTCAGTGTAGTCTGTTTTCCTGCATTAACTACGGTATTTTTTGGACTTCACTAAACCATTCCAGCATGCTAAGCATGCTTTGTTTTCTGTAGCTTTATTTGTGGTGTTAGTCTTCTGCTTACACATGTTGTTCTGCAGCGGTCCGACCAGCAGTTCAATAAACATGGAAAGCAGCAGGCTGGAAGGAAGGAAGGAGGTAGAGATGTTCTCAGTGACGGGGATTCAATCCTATCTTCAGCTGCGATAGGATTGCAACTGGAGTCACCTGAGGAGCTGTTGAGCTGAGATCTGCTGTTGAGCTGTGTTGCAGGAAGTTTTTGCACATCCAGGATTTCAGAGGGCAGACAAGTAAGACTGTTGTGTGATAGGAGAGGTCCTCTGGGATTGTGGTAAGATGAAAGAAAAAAAACAGGACTCTTTCCCCTCCACAAAATTTCTCTAAGCTGAGAAGATCATCTAAGACATTGCAGTTCACATGAATCACTAACGTCACTATGCTGAAGTTTTAATTTGCCATAATGCCTAACTTCACATAAAAACATAACTTGTACCAGAACAGTTTCTTACACTTCCCTAGGTGCTGCATGTTGTAGGGGATCCACATCTTCCATGTGCCACAGGTAGTGCTTTTAATGGTGGACTTAACTCAGCTGTCAAGGGGAGAATATAGGTGATTCTTCGGAAGAACTGTGGATATTTGCTGTGGGTAAAAAATGGGCCTGCCCTTCTCTGTGAGTAGGGAAAATCAAAATGTGCTGAATACATGTTTGGCTGCAAAATCAGAAAACCTATGTTTCAGCAGCTTATTGAGTGTCTAGATCTGGATCTGCAGCTTCCTGCAGATTTTTTGGCAATATACAGTATGTAGTATCTATCATAGGACCTTGGGTTGCGCTTGGTAGCATACACTTTTAGTTTGCTAATAAATTATTCTCAAAAGCCATGTTTCCATAAACGAGGGTTGCTGTATTCAAGGTTTAAGTTGGGAAGTCTGTGTAAAAAGTCCTGTGTTCTGAAAACCCATTAAAGCTTAGCTTCAAGCTTTGAAAGCTTGAGCAACAGCTTTTCAGGTTGTTGTTGATGACAAACTCCTTCCTCATTGTTAATTTGGAGCTGGGTAGCAGCCTGGAAAACTGCCAGTGTCATCAGTGAGACCTGTCTCTACCACATTCATAATTTTGCTTTGCCAGTCTGTCATACCCTGAGATCTTTGACCATTACAACTAGCAGGTAACCTTTAGATATTATCTACCTGGGCATCTTGCTTGCACTTTATTAGCAGAACCAGATGATGCATTATTCTCCAGATGTGTGCCCAGATACCATCTCTCTGCCCAATTTCCAGGTCTGTTACTTTCAGGAAGTGGGAGACCTTTCTTCTAAAAAGTCATTGAAATGATTGAAGAGTTCTCAGTGTTGAGCTGGCGTTACGGTTTGCAGTAGGCTTTGCATACAACAGAGACAAAGTAGATGCTTTATTTCTCCCCCCGCTCCCTTTTTGAGATTTGCAGTGGTTCAGGCTGAAAGTGAGTGTAACACTAGATTGTATGTAACTGTATGTAAATCTGTTTGGTAAATCCAAGACCAGTCTTTATAGTGGGACACACCATGGCTCAACAACATGCTCTTTCTTTCCTTTTATTGTTCTCTGTTTCCTTTCCACCTCTCATAAGTACATAAACAAACAAACAACTCTAGAAACCCAGTGCTTATTTCCATTCTGGAAACTGGAAGGAAGTGGTATGCAAATTTAGATACTGTTTACTGTGAGCCAGATCAAGTAGCATTTCGACTGTAACCCTGAAATTGTCCCCTGTTCTGCACAGAGCCTGTTTGGTGATGTTGTGAGTTACTGACATTTTCTGTGTAGGCTTTTGGTAAATCCTTTTGTGGGACATGCGACAGCTATTTCAATTAGAGGATGCTGTCAGGGCACCTGGCTCTTCAGGGACCACAATGTGTTAGCTGGAGACCATCATGAGGGTGGGAAGAAGTGGCTTGTTTGGCCAGGATTGTGGTAGGTATTGGATCTACTGGATAGTCAGTGCTTTCATGACATATACAGCACAGTAGAACCAGCATTTTCTGAGAAACAAGCCTGAACTTAGTTGTGGGAAGAAAAAAAAGCTCCTGTGCTTGGGAAAATGAAGAGATTCATCGTGAGTTGATTAGTGGAGTGGGCCTGTAGTTTCACAGACAGCTGATCTCTTCTTACGTTACGCTGTTGCCAGATTGGACAGGAGCTTCCTGGTCCTCTGCAGTCAGCCTGCTGTCCTCTTCCCACATATATGGACTTGTGACCTCTCTCTGGCTGGATCTGGAGCTCAGAAGACCCTTCTGTGGGTCAAATCAACTTGGGAAGATGGCAGAAAAGCAACCTGGCAAAAATCTTTTCCTGCTTTCTGCTCTCCCAGTGAATTGAGTTGGCTCACGGAGGGGGCTGAACTTGCTGTAGACAGCATAAGGTAAGCAGTGGCAGCCAGTGCCTGGCATGGGAAGGCAGAGGAGGAAAGAGGGGAGAGATACCCTTTGTGGTAATAGCAAGCTGTTAACTCTGTTTTTCCCATCTCCAGAAACAATCCTGTGAACACTTACTTGCCTTAAAAGGTCACCTGCATCATTTGAGTGGCCACTGCATCTCTGAGGATGGTGTTCCTGTAAAACAGCAGGCAGAGTGAGGGTTGCCTAACTGAAATCTCTTCATTGAAAAACTTGGTAATAGCTAGTGGAGTTTGAGGCATAAGAAGCCAGCAGTTTGAGCAGCTTGCTCGAAGCCAGCATGGTGTTTGTGTAGATGCAGGCTGGGATGCATTTGAAGAAAGGAGCTTCTGTGTGAGTTTACTTGGGTAACTGAATTTCATTTTTTTTATAAATCTTCATGCTTGAAGTTTTTACTGCATGTAGATTTTTCCTGAGGGGCAGCCACTTTATTAGTTCCTTCCAAACCATATTTTTACCTGGCATGCACATCAGAGGAAGTCATCAGTGTTTCTGACTCAGAACTTCTCCCTTTTCTTGATGACACACCATATGATAGTGCAATGTCTACCTCATTAACATGCAGTATAATTGCACCCTGTCCCTTTTCTATACGGTAAAATCACATGCTCACAATTGAGTTGGTGCTGCTTTTTCAGAAGCCTGTATATGATGCATGCCACCATGGTGTCTGCCCAGCTATATTGATGAGGTTGCTAAATTGTCACAAGATGTTCTAAACACTTCCTTAAATATTATTCATAAACCACTAAAAGAAAACTTTGTGCTTTATACATTTAGGAGGAATTTATTTCTATCAGATGTAAACAAGTCACACACATGCACTTATTTTGTCTTTAAATGTCAAGGTATTTTTCTAAAAAAGAACAGCAGGAGCATTGGTTTTTTTTTAAAAGAGAATTAGGTTGATCAAAATGTTTACATCTGGCACTTTCTTTTTGTAGTCTCTTTACTTTTTTGTTGCAACATAACAAATTAGGTAGATTGTGAAATCAGTACAAGACTGCAATTTTGATATGAGGAGATCAAATGGCTTCAAAGCTTACTGTTTCTCTCTTCATAGCAGTGATAGCATTGAATTGCTAAATTGCTGTTTGAGAGTAAAGTTCCCCTGAATAGTGTTGTGTTACAATAAAAATAGGATAAAATAGTAAATGGTCTGCAGTTTGAGAAGATGTTTAAAATTGGTTTATTACTTGAAAATCAGATCCCCAAATTGTAGAACCTTCATAACAGCCTCCATGTTTTTAAATAAGGTTGTTTATAGGAAAAGGAAGGGAATTTTAAAGACCTGACTTAATTATAGATATTTAACAACGGTAACACTACAATAATTATTGATATATGGATTGATTCTACCCTTGTGATCCAGTTCTTAGAAATGGACTCAAGGACTCTTTTCAGCGTGCAGGGCTTGCCCTGACAAGGAGGGCAAAACCAACTTCTTGCTGTCAGATTTTTTTGGGGGACACTTAGTGTGGGGAAGAAATAGAGCATTTGATAGAGTCAGGTAGG
The DNA here is from genome assembly GCA_020800305.1 of Porphyrio hochstetteri. NCBI lineage: Eukaryota > Metazoa > Chordata > Aves > Gruiformes > Rallidae > Porphyrio > Porphyrio hochstetteri. Next base: position 40,875,250 of record CM036905.1, read on the forward strand.
TATTTTCTCCCAGTGTTCCTAAGTTCAGCAAATTACTGTGCAGTGCTTCTCTGGTTTTGCATTGTGGAAACTGCTTGAGCACCCTGCAGAGCTTTGTGTCACCGAGTGATGCAGAGGGAGATGCCAAGGGGGGTTCTTTCCCCAAGGAAGTGCTAGGATGAGATTTGTATTTCTGAAGGTTACTTAGGGCTAAATGATGTTTGGTGCATCTTGGTTTTAAAACAGTTTTTATTTAGATAACTTCCATCATTGCTGCTGTATAGTCACAATTTTGTTTGGTAGTTACCTATATTGGGTAACCTGTTTATTCAGAGGTACATGTAAGTAGACACCAGACATCTATTTAAAATGAACTTTTTGTTTTTAGATTTTAAATACAATTGAAAATTTACGTATAATTTTAGTCTGTTACTTTCCAGACCTTGTCATCTCTGTTTTCATCTTGCTGCCAGTACTTAGTATATCTGCAGGTTGTAGCTGCTTGTGTTCCTCTGAGAGTTCTGAGGGTAGCAGAGAAGCACATGCAAAACCACTTTTGTTGGTGCTAATAAGAGCACTTCCATGTGCTGATAGGCAGTGGAATATAAAGGAATATTCTTTGGATACTCAAAAATGTGGAGATTTTTCCTTCACTGGTGTTCACCGTCCCAGTCAGAGAGGAGTGGGTGTTAGGATCTGCTCACCTGCAAACACCATGCTGATCAAGCAAAGGAAAGAGGATTCCTGAGACACAAAGAAAACCCATGTTGTGAGGCATTATAAAGTGCGTTGGGATACTGTGTAATGTTGGAGAGAGCTAAAAATCTGCCTGGGAAGCTGTTGTTTGATATCAAGGATGGGGTAATGCTTTTTAAACTTTCAATAGGTATCAGGATTTCTGGAGGGCTATTGGAAAGGAGCATATCCTCCCTTTGAAGCCTCTTACTGGTAGATGCCACACTGTTGTAAATTTAACTGACCCTAGGAGTATTGGTCTTTGAGAGAGCATATAAGAATAGGATTTATGGTTCCGAGTTAATAAAATATGCTGATGCCACTGTAAGCCCAATTTAGATAGACAGCAGTAATCTCTGTTGAGCAGTATGAAACCGTCTGTCTCTAAGTAGTGGAAACCTAATAGTTCACAGCAAGGTTGTACCACATCCAGAGATGAGAAAAATGTGTCTGAAGTGAGGGGAGTTTTAGCTGCATGGTTTTATTTTCTTGTGTAATTATGTTCTTTCTCCTGTGCTGTTATTACACGTCATGTCAAGTAAACAAGATACCCAAAGTCCACAAAGGAAAAGCTGATTTCTTTTTGAAGTTCATAGCATACTTTATTTTTGCTAGTTTGAGCACAAGGGGCGAGATTCTTCTGAATCTACAAGGTGTATCTGGAGTATGTGGAATTGGTGCTAAAGGTGTAGTACGCTGTGTGTTCATAAAAATACCACGTTCAGATACATTAAGAAGGCTAACAACAACATCTTGCCACATTGCGTGGTTCCTACGGTATAAAAATGCTGTTTCCAAGTTTTTTATCTTTCATGGAAAGAGTTGATAGAATTATATGTTTGGGAAGATAACTTTGAATTTGTAATTTTTCTATTGTGTTTGAAATATTTGACATTTAAGTACGTGGTTGTATTTACATATGTTGCATTTTCATTACAGCTAATCCTCTTGAAACTTGGTTGGCAGATGCCTTAAGCAGTTCTGTAAAATTGGGACAGACAGAGTATTCTGCAACCTTGGAATCTAATTGCAAATAAAGAACATTTTAAAATTTATTTTTCCACTTTTTAAGATTCTGACTTCTAAAACTTAAAATAGAATGTCTGCATGTAAATAGTAAGGAAACAGACCTTAGCAGATAGATTGATGTCTGAAAAGTCACTAATTGGCACCTTAGTTTAATATAAAATATTAATAATCTAGATTTTATATGCTTCAAGCATAAAGATTACGTCTGTATGCTACTTAATAGATTAAGTAAACAAGTCTGTGTGAAGAAACCATTCTGTGTGCATTTTTACAAAAGGCAACAGTTTTCAATACTAAGTCTAAATGATTGCTTTATAATTTGAAAGGAGAGCAGAATAAGAAATAATTTCTTTGACAAGTGTTATGTTTTTATAGTTCACAAATACATGCTGTCCATATGTGCTGGGGTTTTGTGTTTTTGGTTTTTTTTCTTTTAGGGCTTTTTAAAACAAATACTCTCAGAATTTTTCCCCACTCTTTCCTAGCTTTTGCTTTATTCAAATGGTGAAAATTACAGCTGAGTGTAACTCAACATGTTTTGTAAGTGAAATAGCTAACTTAACAAATAACCTGAAGTTCACAGAAGTCAAAATTAATAGTCACTGAATGCCAGAAAAAAAAAAAATCTATGTAACTGTGTAATCTATGTTTGATGACATATTCAATGCAAAACGTAGACCTACAATCTAGAGTTGAAAATATTTTTAACTCAGATTACATCTAAAAGAGTATCCAACTATTCCTTCTCTACTGAAAAAACAAATGAAATTATTCTTGCAGTCGGCTCCCTCCCGTGATTCACCCAAACCTCAGGTACTGCACTGAGGGATGCTCCTTTACCTGGACAGCACTCACTCTGCCTGTGAGGGAGAGCCACAGGCTCTGCTCAGAGCTCCATGTTAGGTACTGAATGCATCCTATTTAGATATTTAAAGTTAGGTAAGAAGAATCTGATTTTAGTATTGCATAACAGTGAGTGAAGATGGTGAAGATGGTCCAAACATAATATTTTTTTACCAGTTTCCAGTTTACCGTTTGGCACAGGTTCCACTCCTTGTTAATCGCTTCTGTCTGCTTTTGCATCCTTTTCTAATGTAAAGAGTTCTCCTGAAGTAAGTGTTTTCCCTCACAAGGGTGTATATGGTCCTCCAAGATGCTCACCCAATAGCTTTTTAGTACATGTATTCTTACAAAACTTTGACACCTTTTGTCTGGTGAGTTGCTGCTGCTTGGTGGAAGCAGAGGGGTGAGTCATAGAATCTTTAAGGGTGCAAAAGACCATTAAGATGATCAGGTGCAACCATCTGTCTAATACAACCATGTCAACTAAACCATGTCCTGGAATGCCATGTCTATGTATTTTTTGAACACTTACAAGGATGGTGGCTCCACCACCTCTCTGAGGAGCTTGTTCCAATGCCTGACTACCTTTTCAGTGAAGAAATTTTACCCAATAACCTCCCCAGAGGCAACTTGAGACCATTTCCTCTTATCCTTTTGCTAGTTACTTGGGAGAAGAGACTAACACCCACCTCACTATGACCTCCTTTAAAGTAGTTTGAGTGAGAGTGATAAGGTCTCCCCTCAGCCTCCTCTTCTCCAGGCTAAAGAACGCCAGTTCCCTCAGCTGCTCCTCGTAAGACCTGTGCTCCAAACCCTTCACTGGCTTTGTTGCCCTTCTCTGGACACTCTCCAGCACCTCAACGTCTTTCTTGCAGTGAGGTGTCCGACGGCTGCGTTGAGCTGGCTCTGTTCTCCTTACAAAACTCCTCCACCTTTTGGAAAGTAGAGAATACAATGGGAGTTTATTCCTGTAAATTTAGTTACCAGATTTTTCTGTACATGTGTTCCTCACACATTGTCAGTTTGTTTCGGCCGTGTTGAGGTCCCGAGTCTCCAGCTCTTGGCGGTTTCCTACCGAAGGGAGGATTCCCCTGACAGGCGTGGTGGTGGTGGTCTAAAATTAGGCACGATGAATGTATTTGTTACTGCTTTGTAAGACAAACCCCGAGACACCATTTTTGATCCCAAATTGTATAATTCATTTAAAGACTGCCAAGACAAAGAACAGTAGGTCGCAGAGGGGATAAATAAGCCCTCAGTTCCCACTGTGGCCATGCTGGGGAGCACCGCGTTGGGCTACCGGGAGACAGTGGGTGCCCGTCCTTGCCCCTCAGTGCCAGTAGGCTGTGTAAGGCTTATTTCCACCCTTTTCTCATCTATTGCTCTTGGCCATCATCTCAGCAGTGCTGTGCGGGGAGCCATCTTCCAGCTTTGTGCCGGGCAGGAGAGGGGTGATGTCCTACACCAGCCCCTGGCCTTCCCCTGGGTGGTTGGGTGGGACGGGCATCCCCGCTAGGCCAAGGCGGCCCTGCCTGCCTGGGACGCGGCACCTGCCGGAGCGGAGGGCAGCAGATAACGAGCAGGCAATTAAATGGCTTAGTAAAAGAAGACACAGAGTTACTGCCGCACGCTGCTCATCTTCGATTTTCATAAACTCATACATAGGATTCAGTGAATCGGGAAGCAGGATGAAGGTTATAGCAATTTTGACACAAACACTTAAATGGCTAATCTGTCTCTAAATGGTTGTGTTTTTAATCTCAAGCCTCTTTACGCGGCTGAGCTGCCGCCTTCTTTTTTTTTTTCCCCCCTAACTTGACTTTGTTTTATAGGGGAAATATTTCTGATCAGATTTCTTAAGCTCTGAGCTGTCATGTAAATACGTTCTGTCAAGTATATAATACACATTTTAAAATTTGTCTAAATATTTATGCTCTTGAGGGGATCACTGCAGCTCTCAACAGACAGTTACAACCTAGCGAGTAAATAAATTGTATTTCTCTTTTTCAAGTCTGTGTTGTTTTCACATGAAATTGTAACTATGTGAAGGATCACCTTAATCTCACCAAATTCTGCAAGGGTGTTTTATTATTCACTAGAGAAAAAAAGTACCTCCTGCCTTTCAGCAGTCCCTGCAAATGTATACATGTACATATTTAAAATAAAATGCTTCTCTTTCTTCTATAAACTAAAGAACAAAACATAAAGAGAAGGAATTTACATGTGCACAACTTTTAAAATTATAATTAGAAAAGTTGTGAAACACATTTTCATGTGCTTTGCATTTGCTTCCAGTATGTGCTCCATGGACTTTTTTTTTCTTATTTTAGTAACTTTCCTGTCTGGATTACTGTGATAAAATCTAGTGTTCTGAATTTAAAACCAAACCAAACCAACCCCACAAAAACATCACAATTAAAAAGATCAGTGAATTTCAGTGGAGCAAAGATGGGGTTTTTTCATTCATTTTCAGACAATAAGCTGTATTTTTCTACACTTGTATGGAAAGGAAAATTATTGATAGTAAAGTTTAGAATATAGGTAGTTCATAATCAATAAGAGTTCTAATAGCTGGTATCAGACACAAGATTTCTGCAGTGTTAAATACCTCAAAAACTGTTCACCAATAAAAAAAAATATCTCCCAGTATAAACCAGTGGAAGTATGTTTTGGATGCTAGTCTGTGTAAGTCATAACAAATTGTATTATCCTTTCTTTTTACTTTGTGCAATAATAAAGTATATCCAGAGTAAGTAAATCTGTGATTTTAACATCTTTTGACAAGCACATTAGACTGTAGAAAGAGCATCCAAGTTGGGGCTCGGGGCATATGGTGCTACCTTCTGCTAGCATAGCTCCAGAACAAGTCACTGTGTTCACCAAGGGGTCATGTTCAGACGCTCAGGTTCCTTCCTCGGGTCTGGGGGAGAAGCCACAGTTCCTCTTCGTGCAGAGAGTGCTGAGGTGCTCTGAAATGTTCTGCCATCAGTCAGGTTTTGTTACCAAGGCATTCAGGAGAGGCTTCGGAGAAGTTGAGCTAAACAAAAGCTGTGTTGGTTAATAACCTCACAAGCTAAACAATGTTGTAGCACTCCAAGTCCTCGAATTAGCCTATTTAAGTATTTATAGCGATTTTTAAATTCTGAAAAGAGTTATAATGCTATTTTGAAAGAACAGATGTTTATATCATGATGTGAAATTGTTGAAGTGTTTCAAACTTACGGTTGTTCAAAGTATTATTTAAATGCTGGCGTCGTGAATAAGTAGCGACTCCCACAAACTTCTTTTCACATCTTCCTAGATTGTCTCATTTTATTTAGATTTAAAGAGTGGTATTTATAATAGATAATCCAAGTGTTGCCTGTCTTGGGAATTCAACATATGGATGGGGATACGGAAGGCATTAGTTATACAAGATTTGTTGACCAGCTTTTAATTCAGATTGTCATTTTTAACACACGGCAGTGCAGATGGTAAAGTTTTGACTGTCCGTCAGAGCCCCGATACCTTAGGGACAGCTGTTGCTGATAAATCTTTTTTACATGCTTTAGGTCAAGAGTAGTCAAACCTGTTACAGCACCTGCTCCTACATATGCAAATCTGTTGTTTTGTCATTTCATTAAACAAGGAGAGGTAGTGGTCTCTCGTGGCTGTAAGCAAGCCTGGAACATAGCCCGTACGAAGCGAAATCCAGCAAAAAGACAACCGTGGTTTCTGCAGTTATAGCCATGGGACGCTGCTTCTGTTCGGGGGCTCTGTTTCTGGAAGACTGCCTGTAATTTGGAAGGAGGGTAGAAAGACAAGTACATGTTTGGAGGCGAGAAGAAAAGGGAAGGTGTTTGCTGTCATTGACTGTAGGGTAGTTGTGAAGTTTGACATGCCCAGAAGCGAGCGGGTGCCATGTGGGGCTCCCCTACACTGCATACCTCCGTTTTCATCATCTGGTAAGCCTGCAGCATGATTTCCGGGCACTGGAGCATACAACATGTCTACTTCGGTTTGGAGCTGATTGATCCGTGGTACGGAACATGCTTGTGGGATCTTCCCTTGCTATAGAAGAACATAAATGATTGAAATGCTTTCTTAAGAAAGAGAAGTATCATTTGTTTATGTACTTTGGTGCCTAGCAAAAAAAATTCCTGTCAAACGGCAGCACGCTGGGAGAGCTGATGGTTTGCTGCGTGAGGTTATGCGTGGATTGTGGAAACTTTTAAGCTGTTTATATTTGTTTAATCTCTCAGATACATATGGAGAGTGGAAATCACGAGGAAGGAAACTTCTTCCTTCATTTATTGCACTTTGCAGTAGGGTTGTGGCGTGTAATAGAAATGGCACTTAAGGATTGCTGTTTTAAGCGAACTGACAGAAGATTTTATCCTGTGCTGCCATAGATTGCTGTGGGGGAGAAAGGGAAATAGTAAAATTGATGAACAAATGTTGCATGCTGTCATTTTAGATTATGTTGTTTCGCCATGAAGTTGTTGCTAATTTTTTTAAAGATACTGTAAAATCCTGCTGTTGTGGAAAGTACCGTAGCAGCGCCGTCGACTCTGTTAATTATTCCATTCAAAGGCTAGTTTGTCAACAGTATCTTAATCAAGCCACCAGCAAAAATTCTTTTTGAACAATTTGTGGAGGGAGAAAGAACACCGCCCTGACCTTTCAACCTTGTCAGCTGAGTTTTCCCATTCTGACACTAGGCATTATTTTTGCAAAGGTTGGAAGTTTAACTCTTCGAGGAACCAGATATCATTTTTATTGGGATATTAATTCTGGTAGGTGCTAATCTCATCAAGATTTGCAGACATTTTCCTTCATAGGCCATTCTGATTTGTAGCTTTTTCTTTTCACAGCAGTATTAAATACCAAACCTTCTCTGATATGGAAGTTCATTAGAGATATGTCTTTGATGGCAGCCCTTTCAGGGCTTCAGTTTCAAATACCTTGATGTAAAGCTTAAGAAGCCATTGTGTTGTAAGCCCTCCTTGATGTGTCTTATTTAGATCTGCATAGTAAATCAAGGAAAGTAAATAACAAGGCAGCAGATGGAAGCATGGAGATAAGGCCAGTGAACAATTGTATTTGTATTTTGTTATGATGTTGACAGGAGCTAAAATTCACTAATCTAGTTCAACTGATCTGCATTTCAAAGAAATCTCATTTAGCAGCAACTTGAAGGTTTGGAGGATAAAGTTCTTTTATTGCAGCTTTTATTGCATTCTTTGCTAATTTATCTGGTCAAGATTTAGCCTTGCTTACTTAAAGCAGCAAGCATGTTACAAGGAGTCTTAAATACTACGAAAGCATTAATGTCTAGACTATGAACTGAAGGTAATTACATATCCAGCAGTGAATAGGCTACATTTAGGAAATACTGGTGTCCAAATGGAATTGCAAGAGAAATGCAGATAAAGTATTTTCCCCTGCTTTCTTCAAGTGTTTTGGGTTTTTTTTTCACTGATGGTGGGTTTTTTGGTGGTGGATTTTTTTTTTTTTTTGCAAATGAATACATGAGCAAATCTAAAATTATTAAATATAAAAATTAAGAACTTCCTGAACTGTGAATTCAGTCATACCATACTTTGCTGTTCTGTTTACAAATTGATAGCTCATACTAAGGTTCCATTTAATGGAACCATTCCTCCTTTTATCTATTAAAGGAAACAAATAAGAAGTGGACATTAATTTAGTAGAGTGGTGGACCACGGTTGTTTTTGCATGCTCTCTAAATGTGTATGTATGTCGTGTACTTTGTGTTAGTTAAAGTGCAGCCATGCCATCTGGAAAAATGCGATAAATAGATTGTACGAATCAAATATGATTAAAATGCAGAGCGATGTAAAGTCTTAATTTAGGGTTGCCTATGGAATTTTTTAAAAGTTACATAGTCTTAAGGCTGAAAACCAGTCTTGGATTTCGTTTTCACTTTATAATATAAATACCAACAGCGGGCTATTTAGAGAATAGATCACAAGCGCGTGCATACCTATGTACAGATATAGCAGTGACACCGCGGAGCGTGCCGGGCCGGTGTACTTCTACTCAAACAATGGGGCCCAGCTCTCTAAGACATGTAAATTAAAACCAGCAGCTGCTGTGCTTGAATGCTGCCGCCCTTGCTGCCCTTTGGCAGCCGGGCCTTGTCGCAGGGCTGCTGCCGTACAGCCCACACTCGTGCTCCGAGGCCTGTGCTTCCATTGCATCTGTACTGTGGGTCATCATACCTCTTTGTAGGCTGGAGAGGAGCGGAGTGGGAGGCAGCTGGGGATGATGGCACTTGGTAGGCTTCAGCGATATCTGATAGCTTTTGGCTGCTGGAGTCCATAGGCTAATTGGATCATAGGGTGGTAATTGTAGGGTACTGCTAGCTTAAGCTTCTTTTGGTTCCTTTCCCTCATTGCTGTACCTCTGAAGGTGCTCACACAGTTGTTTGTGGGTCTGTGAGGTGGACTCTGTAAGGCTGAAACCAGCTTTTATTTTGCCAGGTGACTTTCCATCCAGACCAGCTCCATGCACCCTTGCCTTGGCACAGCTCAGTGGGCAGTGCTGGGAAGGGGGAGGTGGGGCTGCAGCTGCCTCCCCCGCTGGAAGATTTGCTCATTAGACTATGTCTCAAGATGCACAGGGTGAGCTTCCTCATTAGTGCAAGCCAAACCGTGTCATGACTGTGTGGTCCCACCTTTATAGAGGGTACGTCTCTCCAAACCTCTCTTGCCCTGCCAGGGCTGCCCCCATTCTGGTCAAAAGTTGATCATGTGTCTTCTAAGACTGTCATCAAATGATCAAACTCCCTGATCTGGCTCACCTTGTAATTGGGCAAATGTCCAAGTCAGCACAAGGAAGGAATGGGAGTCTGAAGCTGGAGAGGGAGGTTAGGACTGCTTCAGCCCCAGTTTAAAGTGGCTTAAGCCATTGTGTGGCTGCATCCCATCTGGAAATCTTGCCTTTGTGACCCAGAACCTCTGTATGCTCTACACATGTAAAGTGAAGTACAAATAGCAAGTACTCAGAAGGGTAACTTGCTTTGTGAAATAAATATTTGTGTGTCAGTATAATGAAGACCATAAAATAGATCGACATCACCTGGTAAACTCAGTGTATCTGAATTTTTAATTACATCCCAGTCTGCTGAAGCTCAGAAGGGCAATTTTGGATTTGATGATGTCCCAAGGATGTCCTCCTGCCTACAGAACCCAGTAGCAAACAAGGAGGTCCACAAGTTCCTTCAGTCTCGGTGGTATTAACTCTCCTTTTTTAATAACAATTTAAAGCATCCTCTCCAATAAACATTCTCCTACTGTCTGCCCTGCTCCGGTCTCCAGAATTTATCAATCCTAGTCTGTTTTTTAAACCTCATGCCCTTGTCCCTTTGGCTTCAGCGTCGCTGACCCTTGCTCCATCCAGTCAGTCTAAGCCCTTCCTGCATCCCAGCGTTGCCTAAGGTGACAAGAAGGCATCCCGGCTGTCACTGAACGCTCGCCGCTTGTGCTCCTGTCCCTGCTGGCTCCACACACGTGTTGTGCTCCTCGCAGGGCTGCAAGAGGGGAGAGAGTTTTCAGGGAAAGGGAGACTGGGGCACAAAATAAAGAGGAAAAGAGAAAGGGAAAAAGAAAAGAACCCAGATGAAGTTTTATGAAATCTATCTCATCTCCTCCCTCTACAGAAACCTTCTGCACCCCCTCGGTTAGGAGTGCCGCAGCACTGTTAAGAGTACTGTATGTCAGCGAGTGATCTTCTCTCAGGTCATTGGGATCAAAACCGTTTAGAAATGAGGTGTATTAACAAAACAGAAGTTGAATTCCACCTATCTTCTTGTCAGTGCTGGTGCAAATTCCAGAGACACGGCTGGTGGAACTGTCTGCGATGCTGCGTGTCTGGAATCACACTGAACCACTCAAGTGTTCATCTCTAATCCTGCTCCGTGTCCCTGTGTCAGATGGCAGCCCAACATTGGAAAGAGAAGGGCAGATAAAGCTGGAAGGAATATCGGAGAAAGTAGGTGGCACTCCTCCCACTGGGGATAGATGGAGAAAAATACTCCCGGGTGTCTTTACCACGAGAAGCTTACCACTGTCTATTTAACTTCCCCAAGCTTGGGTGTTGGTTTAACAACAGTTGATATGGCCACTTAGCCTGTGTCTTCTGTCATGTCCCATCCATAGCATTTACATTGGGGTGGTAGACAGCTAGCCATTCAGGGAATTATCTAGACACCGGGTTTACCTTTGTTTTTGTGCCAGTCCATTACTGGTCAGTGTATTTTAAAGAAATGTTGAATAAATCTGCAAGAGAAATAAGGAATATTTCTTGTAACATCAATCCAAATCCAGACGATTTGAGGAGTTCAGAATACAACTGACAAGAGGACTAAATTTTAAAGTACTACAGGTTTTCGCAGGTGTTTATCGGGTCCTTCAGGAGATTTTATATCAGCATACAGGGAAGATTACCATTTAATAACACCAATGCATAGGGTCTAGCAGTAGAAAATTCATTTTTCCTGTGGATAATATGTAGTGCCTTTTTCTAAGAGAAAAGAAATAGTACCAGCTCTGATGTTTTCGGAAGTACTGGGCTTTTGATCACAGTGTAATAAACTTGCCTAAATTGCAGATAAACCAAACAGCTTCATCCAGTTTAACAGCACAACATTTGGGCAAGCTTGCAGTATAGCACCTTTACTCCTTTAATTATTTCTGTAGTGATTGATCTCTTGTTTACTCCTTATGTTGTTTCCAGATTAGGACAATGATGCCAGAGATAGCTGGAAGGGACCTTTGCATGGATATATTTGTGTCTTTTGTTGCTGTATTTTAATACATCTTTCTTAACAGAGGTTCCAGCATGCGGTGATTGTTTTTGTGAGTTTATGTTTTTGTGAGATAAGATTTCTGGGTAAAGGCTTTTAGATAAACACTGTACTAATGACACATGATTGTAATACTACATTAGGCTGACTATGGAATTGCATATTAGAGTAAATATTATTCAATCTTAAACCAGAAGCTGAATGCAGTCCTCAGTTGTTTATATGCTCTGGTTTCAGCCCAAATCCTCCACTTGTCTTGTACTCAGTTTCACCCAATAGGCTATAGGTATTAAAAATCAAATTAATAGGATGCTTACGTACAAAAATGGAATTTTAGAACATACTTAGTCAGAGACCAAAGAAACTGGATTTTTTATAAGTAAGATACATAATCCTAAAGCAATTGAGAAGCTTAATTGTATAGTCCTCAAATACCTTTTCTCTATGCATTCTTCTTTAATGAACTCTAAGAATACGTGGCAGTCATGGGATAAAGTATTTTGTCAATGCTTATTTGGGACGGCCTTGTAACACAGTTGTGGCTTTATGAATTGCCAAAAAAGTCCCATAACTGTAATGCTCAGAAGATCGTGTTACCATGTATAGGTTTTGCTTTGTGTCTTAGGTAACTTATGGAAATGATGTGAGCTTGCACACAAGCAACAGTTTTAAAACCCCAGATTAACACATATGTACTCTAGAGTGTGTTTGTGTCTTCAATCCTATAGGTTACTTGTATCACTGGGGTGTTTCAAAAAATTAAAAACAGGAGCTAAGAAATTCTTCATGTAAAAATTTCTTCATATATCTTTTAATATAAGTGGATTTCCACCTGGGGTATAATCAAATTAGGGAATATGCAGGATAAACTCTTAAAGCAAGCATGAATGCTTGCTTAACCTTCGGATGGGATTACATAGCAAATGGTTGAAAAGAAAGCATTCTTATTTTACACACGTACTTGAATAACTGCTGATTCCCAGCGCTTGAGGCGGAGGTAATTGTGTATCAACTTTTGCCCCTGTATGTGGTCTTGTGTGAGAAAACCACTGTCGTGTTCAGGGGAAGCTTTTGTAAACTTTCTAATTGTAACTTGAAGCCATGTATGGAAAGTGTGAGAATCGTGGCTTTTATTTGGCAGCCAGGAGGTAGCTGTCTTCAGACACTTGTCCTCATGGGTGTTCTTTCTCAGTGTTGAAGGAGTGGCAATGGTAATTCAGAATTGCTATGGCTACTCTAAAATGGGCTGTAAACAGTTCATCCCACTGTAGTATTTTCCCTGCTGTAGTGTACCTGCAGTCCAGTCCACTTCTCTAAATTAGTGTGGCTTTTTGTGAGAAGCTTGTCTCTGTTCATACATCAATTCCAAGACGCTTGGTTCTTGTTTGCTACAGCTTGCTCGTATTTATAGTTAGTATCACAGCGACGTGCAGGATATCAAACAGAACTTGGATGCCTTTTGAGCTGGATGAGTTCTATTCCTACCGCTAAGGTTTTACATTCTAAACAGAGGAGTTGGCCAAATGGTAGAAAGGAGAGGTGGCCTAAGATGTTGCTGAAGGCCAGCAGCACACGGGCCTTTGATCATTAGCATGCTGCACAGTGGATTTTCTTTCATCCTCTCTGTAGCCATTTGAGCTGCAGAAGCAAACAGAACAGCAAAAAACACTGTAGCTGCCTCTTCTTTCTCAGAGTGTAGAAGTGATGAGGGGGAATAGATAGAACAGTAAACATACTTTGATCAAGCTGACCAAAAAAAAGTGTCGGTAATTCAAATTCCTCACTGTAGGGTCTCCAAAGAACGTTAGGGAACAGGTCTGTGCATAGATGTAGGGGAAACTTTCTGAGTGTTGGGTGAAACATTAGGGTATTAATTCATGCATTTTGCAAAAGGGACTTCAGTTGCATACTGATGTCTGAACAAAGTTATTTTTGTCCTGTTATGTTTTTTTGTGCTAGTACAGGCTGCTGCTTCGTATAATGTGCCAATGCATAAGTCTCCATATAGGGATACTCAGTTCACAGGCACAGAGATCTGTATGTAGCAAGACAGCAGAAAGGACCGGTTATATTCCTTTGGTACACCTGATAGGTATGGATAGAATTAATTAACATAGTTTTTGCTCAAAAGTGACATGGCAGTCCATGACAGCAAAAAGTGTTTGTTCCTGATGACAGTCACTCACTTTCTGCTGGTTCAGAAGGCTTCCCTGAAGGAATTTTAATTGATCTGCACTTACCCAAAATAAATCAGAAACGCTGCTGTATCCTAGAGATTAAAGCAAAAGAGGAGATATTGGAATGCAGAGTATATGATTTTTAAGGTTTGCTTTGAGATGAAACTTGGGACACGGAGATGCTGACCTGGGTTTGTGTTAGTGTTGAACTGAGTGGGAACACACGGATGAAGTTACAGACTCAAACACCAGAGCAGTGAAACAACTTGAGAAGCAGAACCTTGCTTTGTAGCCCTCTGCCTGGGCTGCTTTGGGACTGTGGACCGGGGAGAGGAAGGCTACTTTTACAGTAAGACTTTGCTACTTCGTTTGATTTTTTATTTTTTTCCTGTGGTGATGATATTTTGGAAAAGTCAATCAAATTTATTAAGCATGTAGTAAAGTACAGAGAAGCATGGGAATTCACTTTGCAGTTCGAAAGGATCTAGCCTGTGCTTCAAATGCAAGTAAGACTAGACTTGCTGTGTACCTAATGCAGTAATTTTGGCTCTTGTGTGGTGAGTTTCTTGGTGAAGAACAGGTTTAAGAATTTGTTGAATTATACTAGCATAAATGAATATGCAAAGAGAAGAGACTGGTCAGCCTGGTTCAGACCAGTGGTTCAGCTAGGTCGTCCTCTAATCTCCAGTTGAGGCTCTTTTCCAAGGGTATTTCTACCCTCCCTTTTGACTCATGAAAGTTCCTTCCACCAAGAGCATCCTTGGGAAGGAGTCCGAGGTTCTGTTAACCATTTTGTGGAGAAGAAACTCCTGCTTTTTTGGTTGAACTTGAGTTTCCAGGCAGTTCTGAGTTCAAGAGATAGGGAACAGATGATGTCTGTGCAACTTTTCCATCTTCTTCAGGCTTTTTCAGTCTTGTCATGCCCTTCCTGAATGGTCTCTTTTTCCAGTTTGGATAGGTATGGCATACTGAATTGTGCATTGTATGGAAATCATTCTGAGTCTTTGAACATACGTGCTTTCTTTGGTGAACTTTTGCTAACTAGTTGTGTTGTGTTTTGTGCTCGACACCAGAATGGAACAGGCTTTTCCAGATGGGGATTAATACAGAAGTAAATGGTGTATTAACGCTTTGTTCTTTATTGCTTTCCCAATAATTTTTCACTTTCAGTTTATGGTTTTGATGGAGTAGTGAGTTAAGTTTTCCTGGAAATACCCATCATAAACCCCAGGACTCACTTTCTGAGCGTAAGGTGTGGTGCAATCAAAAGCTCTTTTCTTTAACAGAAGATCCAAATTAGAAGTATTTCTCTATAATGAGTAATCAAGATGGTTTCCAGTGAAACTGTATTCAGAAAATGGTGTTTGTTTGCTTGAACTTTGGCAAAAATATTACTTTTTTTGTTGGTGCAAAATAAATAATTAATTATACGAAATTATATTTTAATTTGTGCACTTGATGCTTCTAAAAATAATATAATCTTGTTATTATGAAACTCAGGAGTAGAGTAGGTGACTATTTTATGTTTCATACAAAAAAAGGTGTAAAATGTGTAGGATTTCCCACAAGGTATGCAGAGCATGTGTGTAAGAAGTACTGAAGTGTGGTTTAAAGCGGTGATTGTAATACCTTGCTATAAAACAATAGGGATGTTTGCACTTACTGTATTCCTTTCCCTTCTTACCCTTAGATAATTTAAAGTTAAGGACCCTTTGTCCTTACCTGCCATAGACATTTCTGGAAGGAGGGCCAGTTTGAGCGAAACGGAAAAGACCGTCCCTTCCGACAGCGCAGCAAGGTGACTGAGTGACTCTGAAGAAATGTAAGTGATTTATAACCCAACTGGGGCTGTGACTCTTTCTGCTGTGGATTTATATGCTCTGTGGGAGGCATACAGCACCACGTCATTGAAAGGTATTGCTTATAGGTATAAAATACGGTTTAGGAAGAGATTTGTGGAGCATACAGATAATTGGTACTCCTCCTGTGTTTGTGTGATGGTAGGATACACTGAATTTCGTTTTTTTTTTCCAAATGGCAAGTAGGTAGTGGAAGTGAAGCACTGTAAGTGTCACAGACCTGTTTTTCTGCCATTCCCTGCTCAGCTAGATCTGAATTCATTTAGGGACATAAAAACTAAGCAGCTAAATCTCAGTCAGTCATCCTAGATTCTTCTTCCCCTTCAGAGAGAAGCAGGCATCTCCAGAGGCTGATCCAACTCATCCTAAGAGCAATGCCTAGGGAATTGAGTACTACTCCTTGAGTAGCTCGTGTCGCTCCGTTGACGGCTGAGCTTTAGTGTAAGTGTTCAATGAACACTTTAACCTGGCACGATTGCGTAAGAAGCAGTGCCAGCTTCTTCTCCCCTCCCCACATTGTCGTTCTGCCTCAGCATGTGTAGCTGTTCATAAAATTGGAGAATGGGTCTGGCTGAAAATAACCAGTTATTTGTACGGTTTTGTTTTCAGCTGGGTTTATTCCAGCCTTCTCCCATATGGCTGTCCAAGGACCGTGACTGGTACAAAGGGTGATGGGGGTGGGAATTAGCAGCCAAGAGTGTGGGGGAGTGCACGATAGCTTCTTTTGGCAGCTGTGCTAGTTTTTGCTGTCTGAATTGCCTGGTGGAGATATAGTATCAGACCTGGTGGATATTTTTAGTGCTTTGCCATTTGTAAGAGTGGAAAAACTTGAGTGAGGTGCCCTCACTTCTAATCTAATGGGCAGCTACTGTTTTGTTGTGCATTTCACACTGTGGTAATGCAGAGTCTTTTATACCCTTTGTAAATTAAAATTCACATCTCCAAGACTAGGAAGTGGTCACAAATGGCTAGCAAGTAAGCAGGTGTCTTATAGTAATTTATAGTGTAGGCAGGGTACTGTATAATTCACATATACGTACATAATTTCTGAATCTTAAAAATGCTAGCCTCATTCTGTGGAGCAGCAAGCATGATGTGTGGGTTGGGTGATACCATATGATTAGCGGTTGGACTAATTTAGGCACAAGATCCTTGCCTCTCCTGAACAGTAAAATACTGAATAGCATTTCATTCCCACATTGAATACCTGATGGGAGGGTGTGAAGAGGACACAGCCAGATTTTTCTTGTTGGTGCCCAGTGACAGGATGAGAGGCAGTGGGTATGATTTGAATACAAAAAATTCAACTTAAATATAATATAAAAAACTTCCTTATGTTGAGGATGGTCAGACACTGGAGCAGATTGCCCAATGAAGCTATAGAGTCTCCATCCATGGTGATACTCAAAACCCAATGGGACATAGCAACAAGCAGCCTGCCGCATCTGAACCTGCTTGAGCAGGGGTGTAGACTAGATCTAGATGAGGTCATTTCCAGCCTCAGCTGTTTTATGATACTGGGAATATTTGTAGGTAAGCAAAATCAGAGAAGATTCTGCTATTGTATTTTGTGATACTTCAAATTTTCTTATTTTTTCTCCCTATTTTTGATGTATTAAACTATTCAGTTTAGGCTTTTACTTAAGTTTTTGGCTAAAGATGAGGGATGACAGAAGTTGTGAGCTTTCTAAAATGTGTTAAAACTTTATTTAAAAACTTGTGAATATAACTATGAAAATCATATTGAAGTCTGTGAAAATATTTTTTAGCTATGAATTAGCACCATAATTCACGTGATGTGGGCTGTCACATGATTCTATGATGAAGATTTTAATGTTTAAAATGAGTGTCTTTTTCACTTGATCCATGGAAAGGAAGATACATTTTTAGTATCATTTATGTTTGAAAAAAACCAAACCCAAACCTGACAAAACTAGGGACAAAGCCTTGGAGGAGAAATCCATGAATCCACAACAGAATCATAGAATCATAGAATGGTATGAATTGGAAGGGACCCCAAGGATCACAGAGCTCCAACCCCCCTGCCACAGGCAGGGCCACCAACCTCAGGCCTGGATCTACACTAGGTTGCCCAGGGCCCCATCCAACCTGGCCTTGAACACCTCCAGGGACAGGGCATCCACTACCTCTCTGGGCAGCCTGTTCCAGCACCTCACCACTCTTTCTGTAAAAAACTTCCCCCTAATATCTAATCTAAACCTTCCCTCCTTTAGTTTTAATCCATTCCCCCTTGTCCTGTCATTGTCTATCCTTTTAAAAAGTTGAATCCCCTCCTGCTTATAAGCTCCCTTCAGGTACTGGAAGGCTGCAATGAGGTCCCCCTGCAGCCTCACATATATAGCTGTCTTCCTGAAGTCTTGTCAGAGGTCAGTGAGACCTATAAAGTGGCCTAAAAATTTCATTATAAGTTCTGTTTTTGGGTGCTTCTAAATGACCATACAGGGACAGTCCATAAATCAAGTGCATGCCAATATAAACATGTAAAAATGAGGCAGTTGTATAGTGATGCTTTACAGTACAGACTTGCATCTTCTACGGACGTGTGATTCAGGGGCTTTGTGGTGTTTTGAAAGTCTTAGGAAAGAGGAACTGTCTCTTCAAATGTCAGCTTTCTTGAATTTCAGCTTCGATTAGTTTGGCAGACATTTTCTGTCCGCAGTTTTGCTATGGGCTGAATGTCTTCGCAAACTTCCCTGAGATGGGTGTATCATTTCTGGAAATGGAAAAAAACAAATGTTCTAAAAAAAGATCCAGGAATTCTCTGCTTTGCTTTTGAGCAAGGACTTGAAATTTGAGAGTGAAAAGCTTTAATGGGTTATTAGATGTGCGTTTTGCCATGCTTCTGAATGTCTGTCCTTATTACACTGAATTATAAGCTTTTGAAAATCGCTGCTTACTCATAATCAGAAGAGGCATATTACTTTGTCAGCATATTCTCAAAATATTCTCTGCATATTTTTAAGCTCCTAGAAATTATTGAGTCTGTCCTGGCTTGGAGATCAAACACCCTATGACATTTCAAATATACAGATCCCCTGTTATTTTCACAAAAGGGTCTTGGTTTTTTTTTAAGTTTTCTGGGACAGTGTATTTTGATTCTTGCGCTTGTTGAGAATTCTGTTTTTCTCTGTCTTATGCTTACTTTTCCCATGTACTATTTGAGAAGGATGTCAACTGTGGGATTCATTTCCCCTAACATTAGCCATCTGAAAAGGTAGGTGTTGTAAATCTGAGCTGGTCACTACAGACTTCTTTAGTCAGTGAAGTGCGGTCAGAGGCTTCCTGGGGAGGATTCCCATAGCCTCTTTTTATGTCTGTCTTAAGATGAGATGATTCACTCTTTGGAGATGCCTGTTTCTTGTCACTGACAATAAAAGAAGCCCAAAGTTACCAGCACAAATTTAGGCATTTAAACTTTTCTATTAAATGTTAAGGCAGATAAATTCCATCTCATGTGACATAACATGAGACTTAAGAGGCAGGAATGTTACTGCTGACATTGACAAAAATGTCCTGCTTTCACATGTGTAAACAAAATTCTTTTAAAAATCATTTCTCTGTGGTTATGGTGATACATATGAGCTTACTATAAGTGCATTTCCCCTATTGTTCAGTCGTTGTATGGAACCATTAAAAATGGGTTTCAAATGCCACTCAATATTAACTATGAAATACCAGTAAGTTTTGGAGGTTTGTTTCTTCTTATGATTTCTCTTGAGGTAGAGAAATGCAAATGTTTTAACTCTGTGTTATTACTTATTTCTAGTGAGATAAGTGATGTATGATGAGATTCTAGCATTGTTACTTTGGTATAGCTTGCAATAAAAGACTGAAAGAAAAGATCTGGTGCTAATAGACAGAAATATGCTTTTGGCTAAGTTTTAAAAGCAAGTAATTAGGTGACTTTCCAATTTGAAAGTGATTGCTCTCCTATCAGCTAACATTGATAATGTGTTCTACTAAATGAGATTGTGAAAATGCTATTTTCCATCTGTGTTGAAGTATTGTGGATCTCTCTAGTAATTGAAACTGCTCTCTGTATTTTAGTAATGGCAACTACCTTGCCTAACACAGGATGCAACATTCCGCTATTCCCAGCTTCGTGCTCGTGAATCGGGGCTGTATGTGGGTAGCACTTCCTTGACATGGAGTAGTTGCACTGGTCTAAAGGGCATTCAGAGGAACATACAGTGTTCTTACTTGGTTTTTAGTTAAGGTATGGCAAAGACATCTTAGTGTAACGTACTGTTACCTGCCTTGTTTGTGGCTGACGGCCATATATATTTGAATGATTACTTTGGGTGGTCAGAATTACCTGAATTATTACTGACTGCATCCTGGGCTGCATCAAAAGGAGTGTGGCCAGCAGATTGAGAGAGGTGATTCTGCCCCCTCTGCTCTGGTGAGAACTCACCTGGAGTGCTGTGTCCAGCTTTGGAGCCCTCAACACAGGAAGGACATGGACGAGTTGGAGCGCATCCAGAGCCGGGGGGGAGCACAAAAATAATCAAACGGCTGGAGCACTTCTCATATGGAGATAGACTGAGAGAGTTGGGCTTGTTCATCTTGGAGAAGAGAAGGCTCCAGTGGGTAACTTATAGTGGCCTTGCAGTACCTGAAAGGTGCCTACAAGAAAGCTGGGGAGGAAGTGTTCACGAGGGCATGTAGCAGTAGGACGAGGGGTAATGGTTTTAAACTCTAAAAGGGGAGATTTAGGTTGGACGTTAAGATAAAATGTTCTTCAATATGAGGGTGGTGGATCACTGGAACAGGTTGCCCAGAGACATAGTGGAGGCCCCATCCCTGGAGATATTCAAGGTCAGGCTTGATGGGGCTCTGAGTGACCTGATCTAGTGAAGATGTCCCTGCTCTCTGCAGGGGGCTTGGACTAGATGATCTCTAAAGGTCCCTTCCAACCTTACACATTCTGTGATTCTATGATTCTGTTTCATATGTGCTTTTACCACTGTTAGGAAACTATGGACAACAGAAGAACATGGTTCAAAGATGGTCTCAGTATTGTTCTGTTGGAGGAGAAATTCAGTATTTCTGTACTTCCACACGTATGGCTCACTGATTAACCATGTCTGGCATACAAAATCTTTCCTTCAGTTTTAATTTTGTTTTGATTATTACATCTTGTATCTGGGTTGTTTCTCTTCATTTTATTTCCATCTTTTCGTGGTATGTTTAGTTAAGTATTGCATAGTAACAGAGTGCATGTATAACAGTGGAACACTGCAGAGAATATCTTGACTTCTGGAAGCTGTGTTCAATCTGTGGAAGGGAATTTATTTATTTTTTTTAAAGAGTACTTGCAAAGTGACCTAAAGAAAGTTCTCAGATAAGGGAGGCAATCTCACATTAATTTTCTTTAGGTATTTTATGTTCTTCTTTTCTTTATATCTTTACATGTAAATAAAGCATTTGCTCAAAAAAATATTCCCCACGGTTTCTATCTCCGTATCAGTTTGCCATGTGCTTTGTAAATTCATGTGCATGTAAACATGAACAAAATATTTCCCTTAGAAACACTGTTGTATCAGTACTTACTGGCCAAGATTCTTATGGCTAGACATGCAGAACTTCACTGCTGTCTTTTTTTGGCTTTCCACAAGCTGGCTTTTTTTTTTTTTTTATATATATATATATGTATACAGGCTTGATTTTTTTTTTCCATGATTGTCTGGCTTTATTTGAGTTGGATTTGTAATATTCCTACCCTTCTGCTACTTTAAGAATGTTTAGTTTTGAATGGCATTTTATGCATTATCACAAAAATCCACCAGAAAGATCCTAGTTCCGAGAAAATGGAAAGGGCAGTTCAGCCAAGGTGCCACAAACAGAGGATGTTTGAGTAGTGAAGAACTGTGTGTATTTGTATTGAACTGTAAGTTTTATTTTATGATTGACATTTTGTCTCGACCCTCTTAGAGGGTTCAAACTGAGTCGATCCAACAGGCTGAGAGTAATTGGGTCCAGCAAATGAATCTGAGCATCAAAGCCTGAGGAGTGTCCGTTAAAGAAATTAATTAATAATTCATTAACAACTGCATCAAAATTAGCAGAGCAAATGTTCTCCACAGCACAGGCATCTAAATCAACAGGGTTCTTTTAATAATAGCAAATACCACATGGGGTTAATCCTATTCCAAGTAGGTAGCAAATTGAATTCCCATCACACTGTTGGTCTGACACAAAATTTAAAGGCAACCTGAAGTTTCAAGTCAGGGGAAAAAGGGAGGGATGTTTTGGTTGTTGCAGATGTTTTTAGAAAGCATAAATACACCGCCAGTGTGCTGTGCATCTTGCCTCAAGTTGCAAAGCAGGCAAGAGATGAAGGAAAACTTTTTACCAGCCTGTTTTAATTTCTTCAGCCTATAAAGGCTCTCTTATCTCCAGTGGATTTTGGATGGTTAGATTCTCATGGTTGAGAGGAACCATTAATTGGACCTTATGACCATTCTGACTGTCAATTTTCTTCATTTTCTACATTGTGAGAGATGGAGCCATGTTAGTTTGATCTGATGTATCTTTCCCGTGGTATAAGGGAATGAAAGATGGGTGGTAGAATGAATAAGGATGCCAGCTAAGCAGATGCCTTTCACTGAAATGGCAGTTTTAAAGGCTCTGGTGTCCACCTGCCTGCAGTTGCAGTTCCTGGGCATTGAGCTGTTCAGGAAATGGGAATGGTATGAAACACACGTTTGTAGTAGAACATGATGCTCTTCATATAAGATCAGTAAATGTTTTTACAGGATTACTGTCTGTTGGTAAACAGCTGCAGTGTCATGCTTCAGAGGCAGATGCACTTGAATGGTAATGAAAGGATTCTTGTATTCACTTAAGAAAGCATGGTGAGATCTTTTGGGGTGTAAGTCATGACATACTTAATACTGATAATACACTCAGTTTAATCAGAGCATTTCAAAGAACTTTACAGAAAACATAAACGAGTTACCAACCCAGCTCCCTGTGCAGTACTGCTAAGGCTACTGAAATCATTAGGTGGGCTGAATGCGGAAATACTATGTCATTTTTTGCTGTATGTTGGGTACCACACCTTTGCTGCACACAGATAAGTCAGGAAGCTTCAGTTTTATGGATCCTGATCAGTATTTTCAACATGGAGATCTGGAAATGGATGGACTTAGCACAGTCAGACAATAAGTCCAGCATAAGCATCCCACTCCCAAAATCACCTGAAATTGTCAGCTGCCTGCAGCAATAGTTGGCTTGGGCTGCTGGGTCTCTTCAGATTCTTCCACTGAGTTACTGTTTTACGTGTGTCCCCTGAGCAGTGCGTGGGTCATGGGCAGCCCTTGCCTGTGGTCCATGATGAAGGTGGTGTTTTTCATTGCTTTGTGTGAAAAGAGCTAAATTCAGATACCTGGAGCAGATTCTGTCATCACTTGCAATTGCAGTTTGAAGTGTTGTGTAGTATTACAGAAGATAACACTGTGCAAACACGGTGCACTTGGAACCTGGCCATTTAGAGTAACGATTTCATGAGTTCTGATACGCTGATGTATGTATATGTCAGAAAACCAGCATATTTATGTGTTAAAACCATTGGTATGAGATACATTAAACACAAACAGCTTTTCGAGGGCAAGACAGTAGTTGCACAAACACTGTAGTTGCAGAGTATAAGAGCAGAAACCATCTGTTGTGTAGCGTATTGTGATGAAAACATCCATGATGGAAACCAAAGCTAATTAAATAGTTATTCCACATGCAATTCAGGGCTTTTTGAACAATCTTATTTAGAAAATTGTTTTGGAGAGACAACTGTAATAGACGCTTTGGTTTTTGTCCCATCAGCACTGCTCCCTGTTTATGGCCTTGTTTTCTAAATCATTGCTAAGGAGCATTCACTCACCTCTTGTTCCTTTTGTTGTAAGATGTATCAGTGGTATCTTAAAAGTATACTTTAATGCTTTTGCTATTCTAGACCTCATATTTTGCAGTAGTGAAATATAAAATTTCTTCTTTCCTTTATCTGTAGCAACAAATGAAAACATGTAGGTTCTCAACTGACACAATTTTGGCTAAAATCATATTTTTAAATAGAAACCAAGTACGGGTTATGCTAATAGAACCTCATTTGTAATTTAAACTGCAGCTGTTAACATTCAATAATGGAGCCATACATCAAGGAGTTTTCTGCAAAAACAGAAAAATACTAATTCTTCGTCCTCAGATCTGCAAATCCAGACTGATGGGATTTCAGCCCTTCATCTTTTAGTGACAGGCAGCAGCATCAGTGGAATAAAACTAAAATGTGATCCCCTTTCTCTCCACCTCCTTCCCCTAATTTTACTCTGACAGAGAAAGAATCACAGTTTTAGCTGGTATCTTTGCTCAGGGGAAAAAATGGTCTGTCGTCAGGTCTTTTAGGGAGAAAGAGCTCTTTGGTGGAGCAGTTAAATGGTATTTTGATTCTCAGGGTGCGTCTTATACCTGTATTTTTGCAAGATATGATAAAAGGTTTCTGAGACAGTTATTGAGAGCAGAATCGAGGTCATCAACCTTCCCCCAAGAGGTCATTAACTCTCAGCTCTCGGTTCTGATGAAAATGTTCAACATGGGGGAGATGGGCTCCATATGAACTATCTGAAACTGTGCAGTCCTACGTGAGCAATCCCCAGCCGTATGTCAGGAAAAGATGTACTTCTGTTTTTTCAACTGCAAAAATCAGTGACACCGATCAGATTTTTCTAGCTGAATTTTAATTGATTTTGCAGTAATTTAGTGCATGCATGTTGAAGTTTATCAACCTAAATCCCCTAACAGGCATATATTACTCCTCTAAAATTTGTAATGAAATAGAAGCCTTTGTGTATTTCGAAGTTGAGACCTCCTCTGTCTTTGGAGAAATTTGGTTTGAAGCCTACAGCTAAATTTCCAAAGCTCTTCATTGTCTGCAGATGAGTTGCTCCTGTATTGGGGTTGGTTTATGGAGCTGAGTCCCTGCACATGGCTGGAAATACTCAGTTAAAAATCTCCCACAGCAAAAGAAATCTTTACAGACACCTGTACAAAACAAAGATAATACGGTCTTATACCTAGAACAGAAAACTGTTACTGTATTAATATTCATAGGCTTTGGTGGTGTCTCCATTAGCATTTTAGTTCAAATCAGGACTGCACTTGAGAACTATTGTGATGAACTAGCTTGCCTTTGAGCCTTCCTGGTGATGAAGCTAAACAAAAATGGACCAGAAGTCTGCAGTAGTACAAAATAAAGCACCTTGAAGCACATGTTTGATGGGTATGAAGTACTTGGCTTCAGCTGCTCGGCTGTACAAGGCCATCCTCGTTGGGCTCCGCTGTTTCCTAAGGTAGATGTTTTCTTAGTTAAATAAGACCTTGTTGTAAACTGTCAGTGAAAAATCCTCCTTCCTTACCTGTAAGTAGTGTAACGTTTCTGCATTTTGCTCAGGTAGTTGACAGCAGATAGTATTAGAGTCTGTAACTGCAGAAGTCTCTTCTGGAGAGAAAGTGTTTTCAGAACTGATTTCAGATGTTCACCTGTACTTTTTAAATTTAAATGTTTAAAACTTTACTGAAGCAGAAGTTGGTTTTATTTAGTCTATTTCCATTAAAGCCCATTAAATATCACCCGTTAAAGGGTGATGTTTTGAATGTTTGATCTCACCTTCTCTATTCACATTTCTAAGGGAAACTTTAAACAGATGCTTTAAAGAGGAGAAAAGCTGTTGGAGAGCTGTGCATTTTACCTCCCTTTTCTAAACTTAGATGGTAAATGAAGCAATAGCAAAGTTATTGGCTGTTTGTCAATAGTTAGGAAAAAATTGGAAGCTAATACTGAAAGCCAAAAGTTAAGTATCTTCTCATTGTAACCTTCTGTCATCTTTTATATTGTAATAAATTGTGTGGGGGGGTGTGTGTTTGTGCATATATACACACACACATGTATTATGCTGAATTTAGTGTGGCACATAGTAATGAGTATTACTGAGAGCAGCATTATTGATGAGGTGTGGTTCACTGGACAGGGCTTTGGTTGTATAGTACATACTAATCTCCTCATGGCTTGTAAGATGAAGCATTTAGTCTGCTTTTCTGGTATCTCCCTGCATTGTGCCCAGGTTTCTAATCTCATGCTGCACATTTCTACTGCTTTTCTATGCTGGTCAGTGCTTGCGAATGAGATTGCTACATGCTGGTATCTGTAGTTGAGTGTACACTTAACCATGGTTTATGAGCTGTTGGTTATCAATGTCTTCGCTTAAGGCCCATCAGCCAGTGTTTTGGTTCTACACCACCACATATGGCACTCAATTAATGACTTGCCCATTCCCAGGCTCTTCAAACTGGGTCAATAGATAGTTACTTTGGTAACATGCTGGGAAATGGTGAGATGGTACTTCCAAAATGCAAGATGTAAAAATCCAAATGCTATGTTTAGGAATTACTCAAAAGCCAGCATTGGCTTCCACTGTAGTTTGTGGTTTAATAATGTGAAATTCTACACAGTTTTGCATTATTTTTTAAAATACTGACTCGAAATAGCTGAAAATTTTGTCCCTTTTTGTGCTTATGAGTATCATGGAATGTAAGGAGATAGGCAGTTTGTAAGCATAGATGAAGGAGACCAAGGAAAGGAGAAAAAGAAGAGTAGGTAGCAATTCAGGTAAAACCATTAGAGACTAGTGGAAGTACAGGATGGCATTTGAACTACAGGAAGGCATTAGTTATGAAATGCCCATTAACTCTTGGTGGAATTGGACCAGCCACTAAAGGGTGACATAGTCAAATGTTTCAATGTCAGCTGGTTTCATTGGTAAGATGGTAAAGAAGTAAAATGGAAAAAATGATAAAATGGACTTCACACTGTTTTGTACAACGCTGCAATTCCTCACCATGCTCACCATGAACACAGACTCTTCAAAACTCTTAAACCATTGCCATATAGCTGTAGGAGCACTCCCAAACATTCAAATTTTCAACATGTTGAAACATCAACATGAGGGTAATTTTTAAATGTTGAGCTGTATTTTTAATGTATTTTATTCATTGATGGATCCAGCACTTTCACTGACAAGGCTTATGATTTGTATGAGTTTCAAAAAATCGCAGATGTGTATATTCAGTGACTTTGCTTGTCATGCAGAGGAAGCCTGGTGTGTTATTATGTGTGTTCTGAAGATGGACAGCTTAACCTATACTTCCTCAGGACAAGCAACACAATTCTTACCTACTACCTTATTTACTACCTGTCATGGCAATTTCAAAACAAAAAAAAACCCAAAACAAGTATTTTTGATTTTTCTCAATTGCTTGAGAACATCTGTTGCACTAATGTTTTCACCAAATGGTCCACTCACTCTTGGAATAAAAAACGAGATCTCCTTTAGAGTGGAACATAGACAATTCCATTCCCAGGCTGTAGGAAATACTGAAACCCTGAACGAGGAAATTCCAGAAGAACCTTTGCCTCTCAAGTTTTTGTGTGAAAGATTGCTTTACTCTGAAAGGTTTTTCTGCTCACTCCAGACGTATCTAAAAGGTGTATGGAGGAAGGAAACAACAGCTTAACTTCACCACAGTATTGAAATGATAAATCCAGTTAGAAAATGAACAGGGGGGTAACGCCACGCTGAAGAGCAAAGTCATGAAGAAAGTGTGTGGTTGTGTACATGTTACCTGAACGCTTCTCAAATGTGACTTGCATATACTGGCTCTATTCTTCATACTTACTGGGTTCCTACCTAGAGATGATGTTTGATGCTGTTATTGCAGATGTCAGTTTGTAATTTCTTGATTGCTACTTTAAGTTGATGGTGAATTATTTTGAACTTGGCTTGACTCATTGTCAGAAATTGCTTAAAGGCACAAACAAGGTGTTGTGAAGCCTTCAGTGGCATACCTTACATTTCAGTTACTTCTGTTTGTGTGGAGCTGAATTCTGGCCAGGTTTAGCACCAAGGGAACCCTTTCCATCACTTGCGTTGACTTTCCCAGTGTGGCAGGGCGTTCTACATCTTTTCCATGCATATGTCTTCCATCAGATGAAAGTATTGTGTCAAGGGAAGCATGTGAATAATACCTAAATAGCTACCTGATTTGTGGACAAAGCCAGGCAGAAGTGTGCCTGAAGAAACAAAAATATATCTAAAAATTAGACCCTACACATTGGTTTAAAGGTTGTGTCCTTTGGAAGGATTTGAAGCAGTTTAGGTGCTTATGTTGCTCTAGGGACTTTGAGTGCTGTGAGGTTTTAAGGAGGGCTAAGTATTCCAGGAAGTTTAAGAGCTTATGGCATCGTAAATATTTAAGATGATTTAAAAGGTTATGTCCTCTTTAGTATTTGAGTTGGATTAAGTGCTTATATTGCCTTAAGGACTTTTTCCTTCTTTTCCTTCTTTTGCCCTAAAAGGAACCTAGGAAATTAAATGCAGAAAGCCCCTATAGATACAGTGTTTGGGCTGCATTTGAGAGATGCAAAAATGGAGGTTTCAGTTGCAGCATTAACTTGACCACACTACGTATGCATCAAAGGTGGATAGAAAAACAGAGGGTGTCTAGGACTAAACAGCTGGGTATGAAATCCAGAAGCAGTAGTTCTTAATATATTGACAGTCATTGTGTTGGGAATTGTTTCTTTCTTCTGCTGCTTGTTCTGTATGATCTGGTAAAGAAGATCAAATAGATGATCAGGATAGAATCAGATATTGGGAATAAAGGGAAACAATTTAATCTGAGAAGGTAAAGAGCGTCTTTGATTCAAAATGCAAGAAAATAGGAAGCCATTTACTTCATTTTGCAGTTTTGTTGGTATTTTACCTCATCGATAAGGAATAATGAATATTAAATATCTAGCTATATATCTAGTAGCTTATTTGATTCAAAAGTTTTAATCAATTTAAATATTTATTTTTGTCTTCTGAGATGCCTTGTCTGAATTCTTACTTTATAATTTAATTTATAACTTTGTATTCTTCATAACATACTTTATGAAGTTTCTCTGCTTCTCTAATTGTAGGTATATTCCTAAAAAGTGTATTTTCTATTTGTTATTTTATTAATCAAACACACTTATCAGTGCATAAAAAGCCAAGTGCCACCATTCATTCAACATAATCATAATCTATGCTGCATCAAATAAATAGACATCAGTCCATCTGTCCACACTCAGAGTTTTCTCCTGGGCCTCTAATACCACATTGGTGCTGGTCAGTTAATACAGCACCATTAGGGCAGCTGTATTGGCTGTTGCAGGCTGCTCTTGCACAGCGCTCCTGACACCCATATGGGTGGCGTCTTGTGATCCCATGGGGAGGACATTCAGTTATTTCTGGGATGGTCCTGGGGCTGGGGCATGGATGGTGTTTTCTGGCAAGGGAGAGTATCAGCAGAGTGGCCCTGCTCTTTTCTGGTGATTTACCTGCCAAAACGTTGTCTGCACACCATGAGATGCAAGAGTTGACATGCCTCTTGATAGCAGCTCCTTGCTGATCCTGCTGCCTGGACAAAATTCAGCATGCCAGTTGAGGTAAAAGAGTGGCATCTACGTGAACCTGAGGTGAGGGTAACCTGAAGTCTTTGTGACTGGGCAGGCAACATACAGCCTGTGTCCAGCTATGTAGGTGGGAAGAGTGAGGTGTCTTCCACATAGCCACATGTCCCCAGAAAGCTCACCGATCGTATCCCAGGAAGCTGAAATATGCCATCAGTTATGCCACTGCACTGGTGGCAGTGCTGGCTTGTTCTTCCTATTACTTTCCTGTCTTTCTCTCTCTCAAACTTAGTGTCATCTGAGAATGTTAAAATTACAGTTTCCATATGGATGACCATTTCACCATCCAAGTTATGGAAGAAAGCACTCAGTGACCAGACCCCTGCTGAACCCCATCCATAACACCCTTCTTTTATTGCTAGACTCTACATCAAATTTTTGAACATGTTTTGTATTCACCTTGAAGTAGTTTAATCTAGCCTTTGTTTCCTTAGCTTCTTTTTATGAGTCATCGACTGCTGCTTTTCCATTCACAAACTATTTTTCTATTAAAGGAGAAATTGAATTGTTTTGCCAGATTTTGCTCATGACAAAACTATATTAGCAGGTATTTATTTTCTTCTTGTAAAAAAAGAAGAAAAATAATCTTGTTGGTCTTGTTTTTGTTAAGAATATTCCAGGAACTGAAACTGATTGGACAAGTCTAATTCCTTGCCTCCTCTTTCGTCTCCTTTTTAAGACAGGTACTGGATTTTTCCCTGCTCATTGTTCTGTAATGTCTCTAAAAGTTGTGAGAAATTGCTGATTGCTGTGGAGAATTTCAGTTAATTTTGGAGTCCCTTGCACTGCAGTTAACTCTCCTACCTATTGAGACAACACAGCTGCTTGTAGGAACAAGGGGTGTAAATCTTAGTCACTGGATTGATTTGAGTTAAAAACAAATTTGAAAAATAAAGGTATTTTAACCTCTTATAATTTCACTCATTGGGTTTTTACTAGCTATAAATGACAGGTTAGTAAAATCTCAGTGCACTCTTGGCATTGCAAGCATGGGAGTTTGGCATTCTTCAGCTGGCTTCCTGGCGTGAGCCAACATCATGTTCTTGCCTATCCTAAGTGCGAGCTTGAGTAGCCGCAGTTCATCTGACAGCATCTAACTTAGCCTCTCTTTGTTTTCCCTGTCCTATACTTAATTTATATCCCTTTTGTCATTAGTTGCAGGTATCAGACTGTACTTGTCTTTGATATAAAAGACTACACAAAATATGTTGGTCATTGTATCTTCTGTAAATAGACTGACCAACCAACCCCTCCTTGAATTTTCCTATTAAGGAATGTAAAAAATGCTTTCTTGCTACTAATTAGATTTTTTGGAAGTTATGTTTCATTTTCTGTTTTTGCCCTCTTGACTGTGTTCGTATAATGTAAGGTTTTTCTCTCTTGCATACTTGTATTTATGGATCTGCACTCTCCTTAGGTATAGGTCCTTGAAGAGTTTGTCATTTAGCGTTTTTCAACATTGACTTAGTTTACTCTTACGTCTTAAATGTTACTCCTTTATGGAACTAAGCTCTCTTGAAGTCTTTGTTCCCTTCGAGGTACCTTTCACAGGATCTTGTCTATCAGTTCATGTATCCAAAGTCACCTTCTTAAACTCCATTGACTTTTTTCCTCTTTCCTCCCTTAGGATTGGGATTTCTCTCTTGTTATGGTTACATTCAACCCAGCTGTCCTCGATTTTCACATTTCCAATGAGTTCTGAAGGGTTGAAGTAAAATCTAAACCATTTTTTTGCTTTGAGTGTTTTACTCGGTTTCTGTACTGACAAATGTTTGCCAACACCACATTTCTGGATGGCCTGTGCCCTACTGTCTCCTTCCCTAAAAGATGACTGAGCAGTTAAGGTTCCTTGTTATTACCAAGTTGTACCTATACTTGCTTATACACTGCTTTGGTCACACAAGTCAGTCTCACTCGTGTGGTCTTTTTTTCGGAGCAGAGGAAACCCACTGTTCTATGCAGCAAAGAAAGAAGTGTGCTAGATGTGCAGGCAGCCAAATGTCAGCAAAGATGTGAATTTATTTTCTTACATTGCATTGGTAAACAGACTGAATTTCAGCTTATGGGTCTTGTGGCCACATCTAAAACGAAAAAAATCACCTTTTGGAAAATCAGAGATGGTGCCAGCAACAATTATGAAAGTGATTTAAGAGCTTGAAAATTGCCTTGCAGTGAAATATTTAAGGAGATCAGTCTGTTTACCTTATCAAAAAGATGTTTGAGAAGTGACTTAATTACAGCATACCTTCACAGAGAGAAAATATCCCGTGCATTAAAGAGCTCTTTAGTCCTGAAAAAGCATCACATGAAACAATTGCTTTAGCTAAACCAGAATTTATTCTTTAATCAACTGTAAATGTTTGGGCTCAATAATAAAGTAGCTGCCTGAAATTTTGTATTCAGTGATGCTGTAGGAAGTCTTGATGATCTAATGGTCCTTTATGACCTTAAATTCTCTTTAATCCATGAATCTTTTCAACCTTGGCTGTTCTTCTGCAAAACACATGGCCCTCTTCTTGACAACCTTGACAGCCCGCAGAGGAGAAATACGCTTGGACTGGGAGGGTCTTGTAGGATAAGATAAAAAACGAGCAGTGGAGGAGAGATTCTTTTTTGAACTAACTGTGGTTCATTATGGAGGGAATCTCATTTCTAAAGGCATTTTCTTAATTTATGACTGGTTTCCATGTTCTTATTCTAGGTGGAGGGCCCCTTCCAAAAACTGTTAGTCTTGGTGGTTCATTTATACTTTGATTTTATAGTTAATTGTGCTCTGGCTGAAATACATTGCTCATTTGTCTAGCTTCTATAGTGGGCTTTGTTGATTTTCGTCTTTCAGAAAAATTCAGAAAGATGATACAGGACTTGATACGTGGAATGCAGAGCCCATTAGTGAATTCTTTTGTCATAGCTCATAGTAAAAGTTTGGAGTTCTCTCTGGTCATTGTCATTTACAGCATTAAAATCTTAAACTCACTTCAATCAGAGCTGTGTCCACTAGCCTTTACCTAGTGCAGTACCAAAGCTGTGGGCTGCCCATTGGGTCATTGTTATTTACTTACAGGAATCCTGTAATTTAAGGAGAGTGAGTGTTGTTCGGACAATACAGACACTTGCAGCACAAATATTCTAATCAAGAAGCGATCATAAACCCTTCCTTCCCCCCTTCTTGGATTAACATTTGGGCTTTGACATGTGCCTTAGGCTAAAGTTTGGCATTAAGAACCCTCCAGCCAAGAGCACATTTTTTTGTCAGATTTCTTTTTAATCAGTCATGTTTTAGGAAGTGCAAAAGCGAGACAGCATTACATTAATGCTTCCACGTGGATCCACCGGTTTGAAATTCTTGTGTCAAGAGAGGAATGATTGGTATTAGGCAAATCTCTAATAAGTTTAGGTAAACCTTCATGAGGAATATATTATCCCAGGTTTGCTTTCCCCAGGCCTTTCTTACACTTCCCACGTAAACAATATACAGAAGCATCTGTAGGTGTAAATGCTTTCTACCTTTGTGTCATCTGGGTATCTAGAGTGGCCTCAGCAATGGCATGGAAACAAGCTTGTTACATCTTGACAATGAAACATCAGTACTCTTACACCAATCAGAAGTAAAGTGCTTTTCTTTACAACAACTGGATTTATCGTGCTTATTTTAGGATTATTTTCAACAAAACTTTCTACTCATGTTACCCTTGTAAATCTTGACATTTTGCTCACCTTGTTGGTAGAAGAGTTGTAAGACTAAGAAAAAGCGTAACAATATCTAAGGTAAATTAATGATTTTAAATTTTTATTTCAGATGTTAGAAACTGATAAAAATTGACTATGCTTTTGTGATTTTGTAGTGTTTGTAAGCATCTGCTTTGATGTCAGACTTTTCTGTTTTTCAGCTTATTTTGTAACTTTCTGAAATGAAAACTATTATCTCTTTTGCAACAGCAGCTGCCTAGCTCTTGTGCCTCCCAGCATGCAGACTTCTCACTCATGAGGTTATGAATGTACTTTATGTTTTGGTGCTCTTTACATGGAATGCTTTTAAAAACCCATGAACATGCTTATTATTTTGCTTTTTGATGTCCTGCTGCAAGATCAACATGGAGAAACAGTGTCACTGCACTCTTTAATTCACTGTAGTTTCTCCATTACAAGTTTTGCTTGCATTGGCTTGGTTTACCATGAACTTGGAGACCACATCCTTCTTAATGTCATTATGTTCATTGCTGGCAGTTCTGTGGTCTGCTCTTTGGTGTTTGTACAAGCCATGTTCACACTGAAGCTTGACCAAGGTTCACTTACCACAAAGGCAATTAAAAATAAAATAAAAATGTATAGATATATTCTATTTGTAAAATAGCAGATGTGTCCATGTTTGATGCAAACAAGTGATGCATCCAGGGAAGTGGGGTGTTGCCTGTATGGAAGCAGTGCTCTGTTTCCCTTTGAATTCAGAAATGAAGCCACGTACCCCAGTTTCAGGCCCCTCTGTTACCGCTTTTGTACAAATTCAGTGGCAGCAGGGGACAGTGTGCACTGCTGACCAACCTTCTTGGTGGACCAATGGCTTGCAGCAGGTTCATCCTGTACTGCTGCAGCTGCTGCCGAGCAGCTGGATCTCGCTGCAGCTGAAAAGTGAGCAGGAGCCTGGTGGGAGTTGGGGCTGCTGCCTGTCAGTGCCCCGTGCCTTGGTCGCATTGTGTCCGTGTGCAGGGCAGTCCTGTTGTCATTCTGAATGCAGATTGTTTGCCTGAATTATGACAATGTGGTTCTATTAAAAAAACAAAGTAGCAGTACAGCATGGCACTGTGTGCTGGTTCGCTCTGAGCAGTGGCACAAAGTACATGTGGAAAACAGAGGAATTGGGTTTTCCTTGGTGCCACTGCAGCATATCCTTTCTACTGCTTTTCTTAATGCATAAATTAAATGTCTCTGTTCCCCACCTCTCTTGGAGGAACATCTCTTTGCGGCACTGGCTTTAATTTCCTTTGCTTTGTGTAGTGCCTTAGCAGCTTGAAGGTGCTTTGCCGTATTCTGATCCAGGTCCTGTTGTTGTTTGTGCCTGAGGACATGATTCAGAGAGTCTTTCTGTCTGTGGAACACAGTCTTCTGCCTATGGCTGAAGTAAAAATGTGGCAGAAGCAAGGTGATTGAGGTATTTATCCTCCATATGTACCTGGCATAAATTTATTCCTTCTGCTCACTGAGAAGGATTCCCTGTGGGTGCAGCAACCAACTGGAGATGCTGGACACAGGGGTTATTCTAATTCTTAGTCCTCACTGAAGCTGAAGGAACCATAAGCATATTAAATGCTTTCATCTGCACCGTCCTGTCCAAATGATCAAGTTAAAGGGTTAGGCTCCTTTTCCTTTGATCTCCTTCTGCATCCTGTATTTCATTTGTTGGTTTTGGTTTTTGGGTAGTGGGGTGAGTTTGGTGCCATGCAGTGGCTCACCTTCATTTACTATCAGTTAAGGACTGCAACTGCAGGGTACATGTATCTAGATTATTTCTCAGTTTGGATCTTCAGAAGCTTTCATGGGCTATAACTGAGTCTGCTCAGGCTGAGGAGCAGAGTCCAAGATTGTGAGTTTGGTCTCCCTGGACAGTCGGTGATTGTGGGTCCCTTCTCCTCCTGTTTTGAAACAGGATATTGTGTCTAACTGAACGTGTGGGTGTGGGCGAGGGATTTTGGACAAGACCTTGGAGCTTAGGTCTGCTTTGGGAATTAGTTGGCATGCAGATAGTGCTCCACCTCATGTCTGAATTGTAATGAAGTTTACACTGGAACTAAATAGCTTGTTCTCTTAAAGCAAGGCCCTTCTGCAATCCAAACAAAACCAACTGTTTTGAATTTGGGCGTCTTCATGGTTGGGTAACGTTTATTTCAGATGTGGAAACTTATTATTTAAGGGCAGTTGGTTTCTTGTCAATGTCATCTTCTGCTTAAAAGTCTTAGATATAGCTGAAGTCAATAGTAAAAGTAATATTACTGAATATGTCTGTGTTCAGTAAGTAAAGTTTGAATGCTTTCACTACATCAAGTTGAACGCATCTGTGTTCAAAACCAAGTCAGTTCTCATTAGAACTGCAGATGCATACAGGATCATAGGATCTTAGAACCACAGAATCAGAGGGGTTGGAAGGGACCTCGAGAGGTCATCGGGTCCAACCCCCCTGCCAAAGCAGGCTCCCTGCTGCGTTCGTATTTTGTTGTGTATCTTTACCAAGTTACCTTTAGCATGTGGGTGTTTGTGGGAGTGCTGGAGACAGCAGTATAGGTTAAGAAGAGGGGTGGGAAGCGAACTAGGAGTTTCCAAGCTTCTGTTCTCTCAGTGCTGTTTGGTGCTTCTGATAGAAGTTGTGGTGGTTTTCTTTTTCTGTTTTTTTCCTTAATTCTAAAAAGGCTAAAGGATGAAAAACTGTTCTTGGGAGGACTCCTTCCACTTACTCCTTTGATTTTTTCCATAGATATGTGAGACCACCGAATAAAGAGTGGCACTCTTTGAGATTTGGCTGGTGTTCCTTTGTATCAGTTGTTTATAAAAGGTGATGAGTGCAGTGTATGACTGCTGCGGGAAAATCCTCCCATAAATTTTATTTTTCTACAGCTGTTTTCAGAGCTGTGAAAAAAATGATGCAACACTTCCCTAACATTAAATTTGAGAAATAATTACACTTGGCAGTTTTTGTTTGCAGCAATGCACGAAAGGCTGAAGGCTTTTGTACAGTTCAGAGAGCACATTCCACAGATCTAGCAGTTGTCGGTTGCCTGCAGGGATCATTTGAATTTTCAAGGAAAAAAAAAAGCATCAGAGTAATGCCCAGACCATTTGATTGTATATTCTCAGCTCTCTCTTTTTGAATTTCCCTTGTATGAAAAGTTATTTGGAAATAAGCTATATACAAAGGTGTCACACCTTAATGTCAGTTAAAAGATTTTACATCAAGTTTCATTGCTTCTGGTTCTTTCTTATTGATGCTTAGTAATGTAGAGATTACTATGAAATGTAAGGTAACAAGAAATGAGGCATGACGTTGTTCAAACACGTGAGAATGGCGAAAGTAGATAACAGCAAAGGGAAATCCCTTTACATGTTGGGATCCTGTAGTTACATGTCAGATTATTGCATTAGTCGAATTGTACAAGATACTCTTGTGTTGCTTCGCTGTGGGAGAGCCCCAGTCAAAAAGGTAAAACCTCTCATCTGGTTTGCCAAGCCTGGAAAACTTGCCAGCTCCTGTATCACACTTGCAGCTCCATCACTCTCCATAAATGTGTTGACTTGTCACTGTGTGTCTGTCTAAAGCTTCTGCTTATCTAACAGGAGGTGATGTGAATATTTTTACGCTATGTGCTCTAATAGGATTTTTGGTGAAATATTCCATGGTATTACTTGGAGAGAAAGTCTTTTTTCTATTGCTAGGTGATTGTAGTTCTTTGTAGTGGCTGTGGGGTGCTGCACAGCTCCAAAAGTCCATCTTTTCCGTTTTCAGTCATGAACAGACACAAAAAATTGGGAGCTGAGACCTCACTCAGGAGGACAGATACTTTTTTCCCCCATCATTTGTGTAAGCTGCTTTGTTTGTAGGGCTGGAATCCCTCTCACCTCTTCCCACTCCTTGGGCTGAACCCATGCCACCACCTGATGGGGGCGGTGGTGGGTGGACTTCTTTGGGCTTGGCCTGCTCCCATCGGCAGGCTTTGCCCGAAATATCGTACCTCTTACTTAATCAGTGCCACTTTAATTATTTTAAACATTTTAAAAGAAACTCTAAGATATTCGCTCCCTTCAGCTTTAAGAAATGAATTCATATTTACTGCTCTCATGTGCATGGCTTGCATCATGATAGCTATGGTAGGGAACACTCGCTGGAATGGTTTCATCTGTTATTAAGAAATGATGTAAAATGCATGTAGAAAAGAATTAAGAAATAAAAGCAGCTCAGACTATAAATCAGTTAAGTAGCTGTAAATCAGATCACAGAGCAAAATTAAAATACTTATTATGACATATCTGTATATACTGTCCTTTCTCTTTGGACGGAAGTGTTAACAGTTGTTGATTTAGTTACTTTCATATAATCTTACAAGTGATTAATATATCATGCTTGCTTATGTAATAATAGATCTTACTGAAAATCAGCGAGGCAGTTTGGGGTAGCATTTCTCTGCTGAAAACTTCTGATTCTTTCCTACAATATGACAGTAAAGTTTTTGGATGATGTGAGAAAGTGGCTATTTTCTTGATAAAGGTGGTTTTGCTTTAATGCCAAGCATAGCTCTTACTCCATTCAGAGAATGATCCTTTAAGAGTTAAAAGAATTAATTCTGCGGTGAAGTTGAAATAACAGAAAGGCAGACGGGACTCACTCATTTTAATTTCACTGTAATCTGTATATTGTGGGATTCATAAGCAGAGGTGACCACTGCAATTTTGAGGTAGACGCTTGAACTGCTGCCCGGTGGGATGTAGCCTCCATCTGCCTTGTGAAGTGTGGTTGGATACAAAAGGTCCAGCTCCTAGAATAACAACTGCCTGGAGCAGAATCCCTGATTCCAACCAGCTGATTTTAAGAGAACTGTAGGGCACTGCCACCACATGGAAATCACAATGTGGATCCCAGTAGTCTGTCCTCAGCTCTGCAGAAGCAAAACAACCTGGGTTTGTGAAAGCCAGAAGAGGGCTGAAATCACTGGTCTAAGTATGACATTCTTCTAAATAAGGGTTACTTTATGCAGTCACAAGTAGTCATGGTGTTCAGTGAAGTGAAGCCTTTGGTCATCTCTAAATAGGGAAGTAGTTTCATTACTGAAAAATCCTTGGCTTTGCTAATGTAGCTGTTTAATACTTCTTTGAAAGTGTGCTCATATGAGTATCTCTCAGTATCGAGTAATCAAAACCATCAAAATAAATATGAGTGATTTAAAAAAGAAAGCACTTTGTCAATATCCCATCTTCTGAACTCAAACTCCTCAATTTCCTTTTGGGAAAAGACAAGTGGGAAGTCCTTAATGAATGTGGGGGGTTGGGTTAGATGATCTCCAGAGGTCATGTCCAACCCCTACCATTCTGTATTCTGTGAAGTGCATTTTGAAGCGAGGAAGTGTAGATGATACACCAGTTTATAGTCAAATTCTGGTCAGTCGGGTAGGACGCTTCATGGAACCAGAATCTGAGTAGGACTTCTTGCATGAATGCGATGAGCAGGATTCTACCGTGTATAGATGTTTGAGGTCCTGTAGTGTAAATATTACTGGAACTTATGATAAGGTAGGACAATAAGGGAGCCCTTGTGCAAGCACTAATTGCTTTTTCTAATGCAAATACCAGTTCCTTTTACTGGCATGCCTAACGCTGTGCTTTTCTCCTGGGGCAAACAAACAAATAGTAATAATAATCTGTATTATATGTCATGTCTGCAAGTAATTTTAACTGCCCTTTGTTTTCCATAGCCTTTTCTATGTTGTTGTCTTCAGTTCCTCACTGCTTGCTTATTCTTCTTGCCTCCTTCTCACTCCTTGTTCGCTGTACTGGAGAAAGATACTGTTCTAAGTTCTCTGCTCTTTCATCCTTCTCCTTTTATCTGGCTCCCAACTGGAAACTCAAGTTTTATTCGGCTTTCCCTTTCCTTGGGCTGAAGTTTCTTGTTTGTCCAGCTTGCTTCTGGCAATCTGCATTAGCTTCTGCAGGATGCAAGCTTTCCATTTAGCAAATAAATTTGTTTTGCTTTCTGTACCCTGTGTACAGAAAAGCTCAGAAGTACAGAATGGGGAGGGGGGAAGGATTGCTATCTGCCTGGGCTTGCTAAAGATAGTCCCGTTGCCACTGACATGGATTTTGTGCAGTACCTTTGAACCTGGCAGCTGTTCCACTATTGGTATTTGCTTGCTATTGGTATTTGTTTGCTTTCTAGTCTCATGTTTCCACCTTCTCACATCTCCCCTCAACATCTCATTCCCCCCCATCCCTCTTGTGCACAGCTTGCGTTCCCAGAGACTGTGCTGGGCTGTACCTGCTGCTGTAGTTACTCCCTGGTTTCTCTTCCCTTTACCCCTGAACTCATCATTAGTTTGGGTGTAACTATGCTGAGTTGTATTCTTACAAATCTGTTGTGGATCTTTTGCTGATTTCCTTTCTCTAGGCTGCAGTAAGGGTGCTTTAAAAAACAAGGCTCTGGACCACATGCTTCACTTCATCCTCAGTTTAGGTACTTTCTCTACATTTTGCCCTGCTTTGTAAGATGGAATTTTTACACTGTCCCAGAGCATTTTCCAGCATTATAGTGTACTTTGTATCTCTTTGATGCATCTTCCGTGACTTTAATTAATATAAAATGTTTTCATTTCTGGTTTTCTGTAACATCCTTCCTCCAGTAAGTGCTCTGTTTGCATTGCACATTGTTACAAGAACCTCAGAAATGTGAGAAACAAACTTCTTTGATCTGTTTGTTCCTGAGAGTCTGATGGCATTTATGTTACTTTGCACACCAGTAAAGCATAATTGTGGATTCATATATATGTATGTATAAATATATTAAAAAAATATACATTGAGAAAACTTCGGAAATTAAAAACCAGAATGGTATTTATAGCCATAATTGGTTTCCAGTACTGTACCAGTACTCTAGCCAAATGTATATGAAAAATGAATTTCCAGCCCTGTGCCCTGCACAGTGCTTTGTGTAATCCAGTGAATGCCTTAGCATGGGTGTCAGAGCTTTCTTTAGTTGATTGTGACATTAGTTGACAAAAGCATGCTGAAACAAGTTCCTAGAAAACTCCTTGTTGCTTGCACTGACCTCGAGTGCTGGGTCCCTGATCCAGGGCAATCCACCCTAAGTATATTCTATAAAGTTACATTGGTCTTAAAGTTGGAGTTACTTCTCCAGAAATAATCCTGTTGGGAAGAGACATCACGTGTTGTTTGACTGTAAGCACATATCTTCTGGGGGGGACAAAGTCTTGGGGACAAAGCAAGGGAACATGTGAGATGAACTGTGTGAAGAGTGAAGAATGAGGAATTAATCTCCCCAGTCATCTGCAGTGGCAACCACTGGTGCATTAGACTTGCAGAAAAGTCTCCCAGCACATTGGGACATAAAGTTACTATATGATCAGCTGTATGTGTGCAAAGAACGTTCCGTGATTCCATGATAGGTAGCACCATTGATTACACTGTGAGGGGCATCACTGTTTTCTGATGGGTTCA
This sequence comes from Porphyrio hochstetteri, assembly GCA_020800305.1. Classification (NCBI taxonomy): domain Eukaryota; kingdom Metazoa; phylum Chordata; class Aves; order Gruiformes; family Rallidae; genus Porphyrio; species Porphyrio hochstetteri. The sequence goes on from CM036905.1 coordinate 40,915,456, forward strand.
TGGGATTCGATCTCACATTTCACAGTACTTCCTTCTATCAGGGCTACAGTTTTAAGCTCAAAGTTACTATTTATGGAGAAGTTACCTACCAAATGGAAAGATCTGTCTAGAATGTCCCACTTTGCAAATGTTCTGTCTAAGGGAAGGTAGGTGGGGATTTAAGTTCTGGAACAAAATACATCCAGAGAAATCTCTGGTGGTACAGAGGTTAATAGGTGCGGTTTTCAGTTTGAAGGTTTTTTTTGTTGTGGCTGGTGGTGTTTTGTTTTGGGTTTTTTAATTGATAATGTGGATTAGTTTCTTCATCCTCATTTTTGTAACAGTGGTCAAAACTGACCAAGGCAATGTGTGCCACAAAGATGTAAGTAATGAGATAGAGAAATGGGGAAAACAGTGGAAATCACTGCATTGAATAAACAAATCCAGGTATTATTTTAGTAGTAAATTTACTTAAAGTGTGGTTAATTCTTACAAATTGAAAAGCTTGAAAAAAACCCATGATTGAGGAAATCCCGTGTCTTACTGCTAAATGCTTCCTGAGCTCCTCTGGTCTTTCAGACTGCATGACATTTCAGTAAAACAAGGGCAACTGGTTGATCTTGCATCCTTCAGATTTGAAAATGAAATTTTATAATTAGGGGAAGGGGTTATGTTACCTGCCTGGTTTACAGAGTAACTATGGAATACATAAACAAAAAGTTGCATTAATGATCAGTTTTCAGCACAGCAGGCAGTTAACTATGGGTGGTGCAAAAAGGCGACACACGCTGAGAGGTAAGTTGGGCTACTTCTCATTACACATTCTGAATTCTTCCACCAAGTAATGACACGTATTTCGTGTGTTATTTTGTTCTCTTCACAGAAAATATTTGTTCAATGTATAGTCATGTCCAAAAAGGGGGGGAAAAAAAAAAAAAGTCATCTTGTGAGCGGTCTGGAGAATTTTCCCACAAGCCTTAGGATGCATTTAAATAAAGCGGTGTTATGCCTTCAGCTTGAGTAGTCTGTGTAGTCTGGTTACTTCATGTCAGAAAAAATATTGTAGGAACAGAAAAGGTCCAGAAAAGGCCACTGAAAATGATTGGAGACATGAAAGTGATTTCATGTGAATAGAGATTAAAAAGATTAGTATTGAGAGTGGAGAAAAAAAAGGTGACACGGTAAGTGGTATATAAAATAATGAATAGTACAGAGAGGTAAAAAATTGAAAATCTGTTTACTTTTTTACTAATAAAACCAGGGAGCAGTGAGATAGTCTATGAAATTAAAAAAAAAAGAAGGAAAAAAATCAGTACCTGTGTAAGCGATGAAACTTAGTGGCATTTGCATGTTACTGGCTCAGAGACAAAATTGGGGTATGTGGAGTAAATATTGAAATAAACAGCTAGCAGTTCCCTAAGTTACATAGTAGATATGCATTTTTTAAAGACAATATATGTAATATATAGTGTTCAAAAGACACCACCACCCTTGAACTCTCTTTGTGCTTCCTATCTTCTAAGTTTGTTACTTTCCTCTAACCTTTCTCTATCCTGTCCCTCTGTGCTGGGGGAAAAAGTACTTCCACTATGCAAGAGCCCATTCATTAGAAGTTTCTAAAGGGATGATAGCATTAGTACCAGATTAATTATAACTCTTAGAAAAAGTCCAGTTGGTCCGGTCCTTGCTTTAGTTTTGTCTTTTAACTGCTTGGCTCGCAGCCCTTTTGACTGTAAAATAAGCAGCTGTAAGCTTTATTAACCCTTTGGAAACTTAAAAGATAATGATCTATGTAATGAAGTTGGAACCCCGTATATAAAGTAGATGATAGACAAATTCCTTGAATTGTAATGCTAGCATTAATAAAAATAAAGGGATTTGGTATTATAGATAGGGATGCATTTTACTCTTGGCTTTGCACATGCTGCATATAAATAGCTGCACAGGAAATAATTGGCATTGCGTTGCTTTGTATTTTATTTTCATATCATTAAAATGGCTAAACCAGGAAAAGTGTTGAGTGGTCTTGTATATAATAGAAACAGGCTTTTAAAATTTCACTGGATCTTGTGTATTTATTTCCTGTATTTCATGGAGAAAAAGAAAGATTTTTAAGTTTCTGCTTGCTTTTTAATTATTTTCTAACTTTTTCTTTTCCATTTTTTGATTCATTATATTCAAGTATTTTTTCACCTCGTAGTTGCTATTCCTTTCTCATAACCGAATGTCTTTTCTTTATACTGGCTTTTTAAATCCTTTTGCATTGCCTTTTGCCATTCTTTCTTTAATCTTTTTCCTTCTGTTTAATTTTTAAATCCTTTGCCCTTTATCTTTTTTCAGTCTTTTTAGCTGCTCTCCTCTCCTTTGATTCTCTCTTAAACATTACTGCTTCTTAACATTGTGTTCTTTCATTGATTTTTTTTGTTTTTGTCCTTTTAATTTTTTTAAAAAAGTTTTTCTTTAGTGTGCCATCACAGAGGAAAACTTGATACAAATGTTACGAGGAATTAGAAACAAACAAACAGAAAGAATTCAGGTATGTTCAAGGGAAAGATGAAACATTTCCCTGTTTACTGAAAAGAAAAAGCCTATTTACTTTTCATTGGGCATTGAAACGTTTTACCTGGGTCTTTTTTCCCTGATACTGCATCCTGTGTTTCAAACCCAAAGCAATTATCATTTCAGTATTTTTATGGTACTGTGCTGGTAGATTTGTTTTTTTCTTTCTCCATCCTGACAGATGCCTTTCATGGGTAGAAGTCCACAAGCTCCCTCTCATGCCTTATAATTCTTCTTTGAATCTGAATTTGGTTTTGAATGCATTACTTAGAAAACAGCAGATCTCTCTGTAGTCTTCTATGGACTTTTTTAGTTTTGGGGAAAAAAAAAAAAAGATTAAATAACTGAATGCAAGCATTCACTTTAATTCATTTACAAGACTAATGTAGACATAATTCAGAATAGCCAGTAAATATGTAATTATTTACTTTGTAGTTAGTAGGTAGTTACTTAATAACTTCTGCATTTTTAAAAAGGACACTTTTCATTTAATGTAAATAATAATGTTCTGCTCCAGGTCTGATAAAACTTTATTTTGGTTTGTATTAAATGTTAATTCAGTTGCCTGCAATGTGAATAGAGGCTGAAGCCTGTATGTAGGAACATTATCCGAATCTGGGAAAATGAATATAGAATTATTAAATTTGTTTCTGTTTAAATATATATTTACAGCATTTGCTTATACAGGGTTTTGTATAGTATCATATATTGAGGTGGTAAACTCAGGATTACATAAGATTCTCAATAAAGTTTTGGGTTGCCATAAGAACTGAACAGGAGAAGTCTGCCAAAGACCAAGTTCAACTTTTGTCTCCATATTTCCCCAGAGCACTAAATGTGTCTGCCCGAGAGCGGGACTCAGTGAGCCACTCTGCAGATCCGTGAGACCTTGGGAAATGGGAAGGAATTTAAAACATTGGTGTAAAAGAAATTTTGGATTTCAGTAGAAGCTTCTAAAAGCCACTGGAATCAAGAAACCAGACCTGGATCACAGAAACTGCAATGTAAGTGGATACCAGGGTTCTCTCTATCTACCTCTAATAAAATGCTGCCAGTTGGAAAAGGAAGTATTCCGTACAGAAAACTGGGAGTTTCAAATAAATAAGAAAACTTAAAATACTTTAGCAAAATTTCAGCTTAGCTTCGGTTAAACTGTCAGTGTCCCAGAACTGAGAGCGCTGCTGTAGGCACAGGACAGGGAGTGAGAAGCCCACGGGGTAGTTAGTTGCCTGGTTAGTGGCCTGGAACTGGCGTCAGTGTCTACGTGTTTTTCCCTGAGTACTGACCCATGTGTAGGATGTCTTCACCCGACGGCGGAGCGTGTTGCTGACATGTCTCAGGTACTGCTGAGCTGGCAGATGTTGGTTTGGCGTGGTGCAGCTTCTGTGTACAGCGGCCTGTGAGTATGGAGCTCTGCTTCCAGCCCCCATGGGAGGGAACCACATCAAGTGTCCCTTTGGCAGTGGTCAGTGTGTCCTTGGATGCAGGGGTTTTGTCCAGCCTAAACGACATCTGGCTGACATCCACTGGCAGGAGCAGTGATCCAAGGATGACTGGTTTTGATATCAAAGTATTTCTATACCTCGACTGTGTCATCCTAGTTGATGACAAACCTCAAATGAAATGGTGAAGGAGGAAGCAGAGATGCTAAAGGTCTGCCTGTGAAAGTTCTTGAAACTCTTCACCTGCTTTTGAACATTTTTCCCGTCCATATTGTGACGTCTTCAGTAATTCTTCCAGTTGGTGAGAACACAACAGAGTCTACAAAGATGATGTGGCAGACTCTGCAGTTGTTGCTGCATCTTCAGTTAAAAATAAAGAAACTTTTATTTTATTTGGTGTAGAGGAATATAGAGTTTGTTGCTGGCTTGTTAGCCAGAATTTTCTATCTGGAGAATGGTCAACGATTCTAAAATAACTTGAGAGGAGTTTAAAACTTCACGTAACAGGTTACTAAGCAACAGAGCACGCTTTTGTTTTGCTTTAAGCATGTTTTTGCTCATATTTTTAAGAAAAGAGAAAGCAATCATGGTGGCTGGTAAGTGAAGGCTTTTTATGACCAAAATTTCACTTGCAAATGACTTCAAAAGCAGGCAATACTGCCCGGAGATATGTGCTAGCTGCCCGGAGGAACGTGCTAACCGGCAGGCTGAGACATTCTGTACTGCCAGCATTCGGGCACTTGAAGGGATGTATAGGCAGGAGGGAAGAATTTGCCATTCAACAGCAATAGGCATCTGAGCAAGCAGAGGTGCCATCTCCCCTGCGCGGCGTTACTGTGGGCTCTGTCTCAGTTGTCTGGAGCGTCAGTCCCACCAGTCCAGCCAAGCCAGAAGCTCTGCTGCTTTTATAACGGTCTTAGTCTGATTAACAGAAGCAAATCACCACAGAACCTTCATGGTAGAAAGGCGAAACCCATTGAACCAACTGACATTTCTCAGTTTGATGCTGTGAATCACATCTCCTGAAGATAGTTTTCCTTGCAGTATTCCAGTCCCCTCTGAAGAAAACCTGTCCTAGATGCTGAGAACAGCTTCAAATAGCCAATGGAATAGGGACTGAACTGTCACATACATATCAGTGTTGGCCTTTGCATGCCAGTGGAGAGGAGGACATGTTCCCTTTCTGCTCTGGGGTTGGATATGGAGGGAGAGGAGCAGGGAGGATGGAGAAAGCGTCTGTGCTGTGCAGAGAGAACTGAGTCTGTTCTGTTCCATGTTGGGAAAAGTCTTTGCTTGCACAATTCCCTTTAGTATTGCCTGCATTCGAGTACAAAGCTTGCTGAGTCAAAATATGCCAGAAAACCTGTAGTCCACATGTGAAACTGGACACTAGATTGGATACCATAAGAAGGCTGGGAAGGATTGTATTTTAAATACCTTTCTGCCGTTAATATATCGTGCAGTTATAATGGAAGATGGGTCTAGGTTTTTGGCTTTTTCATTCCAGCTTGTATGTAGGTGCTCCATAGAGGCACACATCTTGTACTTTGTCTCACATCCCACATACAAGTGAAACTAAAGCATTAGCTGGTTTGCTACTGCAAATCTTGTTGTGCATTTTCATGTGCTTGTTTTATTCAAATGTATTTGTTATTACTGATTATTTGGTGAGAAAAAGAAAATACTTCCTGTATTGCCTGTCTCTAACCAATTGAACAGCTATTTTTCTGAAGTGAGCTGTTCCTCAGTTGAGCAGTAGTCTATTTGGATTTAATGAGTTTATTCTTATTTCCAGACCTGGAGGTTGATGGGAAATTTTCCAGGGTACACAAGTACAACAGTTGGGGTTTTTTTCTTCCCCTCCAAGCCACACTATGGCGCTGACTCTCAGAGATTTTAAGTGCCCATTCTGGAACTAGCCTAAATTGAAAGAAAATTAAGGGATGACTGAAGAAAAAAAAAAGGTTTATTATGATTTGAGTTCTTTCAGTGGAATCTTATATATGTAAGTGCAGTTTTATTTGTGTGTGGTGTGCAGGTGTTGATCCCTGAGCTATTTTCAGTCTGTCCTGTATGAGATCCTGAGAACAGTGAAGGACTCTGGTGGGTTGACCCTGGCTGGAGGCCATGTGCCCACCAAAGCCACTTGATCACTCCTCTCCTCAGCTGGACGGGGGAGAAAAAATACAGTGAAAGGCTCATGGGTCGAAATAAGGACAGGGAGAGATCACTTGCCAGTTACTGTCATAAGCAAACCAGACTCAACTTAGAAAAAAATAGTCTAATTTTCCAGCAATAGTAGCAAATAGTCTAAATAGAAAAATAGTCTAAATTACACAGCAAAACAGAGTAATGAGAAATAAAACCAAACCTTGGTTCCTCCTCCCACCTGTCCCTTCTTCCCTGACTCAACTTCTGATTTGTCTCTTGCCCCCAGCCATACAGGGGAATGGGGGCTTGTGGTCAGTTCATTGCATGTCTCTGCTGCGCCTCCCTCCTCAGGGGGAGGATTCCTCACACTCTTCCCTGCTCCAGCATGGGGTCCCTCCCATGAGAGACAGTCCTTCCCCAGTGTCTCCAACGTGAGTCCTTTCCACAGGCTGCAATTCTTCAGGACCAGACTGTTCCAGCTTGGGTTCCCCACTGGGTCACTGACAGCAAACCTGCTCCAGTGTGGCCCTCTCCATGGGGCCACAGGTCCTTCCAGGAGCCTGCTTCAGTGTGGGCTTCTGGGGTCACAGCATCCTTCAAGCATCTCCACCTGTTCCACCATGAGGTCCTCCGTGGGCTGCAGCTGTCCTCCAGGTGAAATCTCTACTCCCCATCATGTTCCATGGGTTTCAGGGGGACAGCCTGCCTCACCGTGGTCTTCTGCACGGGCTGCAGGGGAATCTCTCTCTTCAGCACCTGGAGCGCCTCCTCCCCCTCTGTCTTCACTGACATGGATGTCTGCAAAGTTTCTTTTACCGTCTCACTCTGGTCTCTTGTTGCAGAAACCTGCTGCTAGTTGGGTTATTTTTTCTCCCTTCTTAAATATCCTATATAGGCTCTAGCTCTGTTGCTGACGGGCTTGGCCTTGGCCAGCGACTGGTCCATCTTGGAGCCTGCTGGTATTGGCTCTTTTGGACATAGGGGAAGCTTTTGGCAGCTTCTCACAGAAGCCAACCCTGTAGTTTACCCTACTACCAAAACTTTGAAAGGCAAACAAGAACCAAGAATGAGATTATGAGAGAGAGAAGAAAAAAAATCAGAGAATTTTGTTAGTGATTGTCTTTGAGGAAAGGCTTGACTTTCCTTGTGTGTCTTGCAGTTTTGTTTTGTTCTACAGAAAAAAGATCCCTCCACAAAATTCTGCATGAAAACTTTGTTTCTCTGATCTGATGTTATCTAAATTGGCTCAAATGATCACACACCACTTCTAAAGATGGAAATTGTGATCTATTTTAGCTGGGCATTGACGGTTTAAGTTCAGGACTTTCAGACCACCATGACAGAACCAAGTAACAGGGTGGGTATTTTACTTAGGTATTACTCCCTAGTGATAATTTATTAATACCATTTTACTCCATCTAAATTTTTCTCACCCTGTTTAATATGGTAAACATATGTAATTCACTTCTCCACATGAACAGAATTTTATCTTGCAGCATAAAATCCTGTCATTGCTTTTTCAAAAGCACTTAGAAAATATTAAGTAATCATGAGGGTTATTGCTAATTGCATTGGCTTTAATTTGTCACTTTAAATGTTCTAATTATTTCTTCATGAGGTTATCAGCAAACTCTTAAATAGGACCTCACTGCAAATTAGGCCCTTGGGCCAGGTTATTTATTTTGACCCAAACTTCAATTGAATATTATGATTAAAAATAACTGAAGAATAAATACATTTTAATAATGATCTTTAAAACTGGAAAAGTTAAAATCTAAGCAAAATTTAAGAGCAACAATCACATCTTGTTACATTACTGAAAGCCCTGCCAAGTTTTCTTGAAGCTGTGGATGATACAGCTACACACATACAGTGATTGGAATATTGAATACAGACCTTAACAAGCTTTTCTTGAAAAGTTTATGGTAAGTATGTTGTGTGAAACTAAGTGGATTGACTTCAAGTTAGTACTGAAAGTTGGAAGTTCTGATTAATCAGTAAAAATATTGTAGAGGGAGAGAATTGAGGATGGTTACACAGTATTTCTGTCCTTAGTGTGGCTTGGCAGGGTTTTTGCTCTTTGGAATACCAGGGTGAGCTTGGGCTACCCAGTATCCTACTTCTTGTTTATACCAAAAATGCTCTTTATGAAATGCATCAGTCTGCACCAGATACTGCTCAAAGAGAAGAACTTCCAGTTGCTTATACTTTCAGCATGCTGTGCACGTGACAAAAACCATGTGTTGGAACTAATGGAGAATGGCTTTAGTCATGAGCAGTGGCTTCTCTGAACAGACCAACAGATAGTGTACCACCAGTGCTGCCTTACTGCAGCCTTCAAGTGGAGGAGTAGAACAGGGATGCCTCCATGAAGATGGGGAAATAGTAGACTATTTCTGACTGAGTCTGAGTTGTAGCCAAGGAAGATTTTCCAACTTCTACTTAAATGATTTTTTGTGGTCACAGAAGTGCTCAGTCAGAAATGAGGAGTCCATGTAAAAGAGAATATTGTTTTACAGACCGGGCGAGCATTTTGTGTGGCGTTTCACGTGGAATAGCTTCTACTTGTCCATTTAAGTTTCTTGCCTGATAATGTATTTCACATTCCAACTTAGTACTAGGAAAGAGTAACAGGAATGCTTTGTGTGTACATGAACAACAAACATTTTATGTTTGGGATGGATTTATCATCTCTTTTACTGACCACAGGCAGTGGTGGTTGGTCTGTTTCCCAAGTCTATGAAGAAGGGACAGGGTCTTACCTGTTTCTGGAGGAAAGCTGTGTTTCTGGAGGAGTTGTCCTCTTCCTCCACTGGAGAAAAAAGACTACATATGGCAGCAGCATGTTTGCCCAAGTGTAGCACATCTTGGGATATCTTTAGGCAGGGTTGTGTCCCCAGCACAGGCAGCACGTCTGTGGCACTGGAGATAAAGGAAGGAGTTAGCCATGCTGGCTCTGATCCGCTGTTGGCTGAGAGCATGGTGAGGGTCTGAGCACTGAAGGTGTTTCCACACAGTGTCTATGGCTTGGCATCACCAGGATAGGCCTAACAAGGTTGGCAGCATACCCAAGTTGTTCACTGTGCAGTCATGCAGCTGCAAGAGAAAGACTTCAGTGAATCTCTTCACCCACTTCTGTGCAGTGATCATTGTCTAGGAGGCTTATTTCTTGCTATCAGTTACGGAACCAGAAGTGTTTCTGGTATGTTTGATTTGTTTTTTGTTAAGCTGAATAATAGTGGGTGGCAGACTGGCTTCTCCCTCTTTTATTTTTTCTGTGTGCAAGTATGTAAATGTGTGTTTGTGTGTAAAAGATAGCAAGCTTGGTGGCAGACAGCAACAATAGAGGACAGCATTATAACTCAAAATGATGACAGAAATTTGAAATAATGGTCTGAGATGAAAGATGCTATGCTTAGCATTAGTTAAGACTAATCCACTGAATAAATACAGTGAAGAAATAAATTAGAATAATGTGATAACAGTTCCTTAGAAAAAAAAAATTAGGATTGCAGGTGTCCTGGGTTCAGCTAGGACTAAAACATGACAGCAGGTGATCCCAATGAAAGATGAGACACTGATGTGATAGTGTTAAAAAGTGAAAACACTGGATAATGAAAATTAACTATATTATAGAAGACAGAGTCACAGACTGGGTTGGGTTAGAAGGGGACCTCAAAGATCATCTATTTCCAACCCCCTCACACCCCATGGGCAGGGACACTCTCTACTAGAGCAGGTTGGCCAAAGCCCCGTCCAACCTGGTCTTGAACAAGATTTACAAAACTATCTTTAAGCAGTGTCCAGGTTTCATCTGGATTAATATGTTCAGTGATGGGCCCTTCAGAAAAGGTGGGGATGAACTAAAGAGTCTGTAGAAGAGCAATGGGAGTTATAATAAGTTTAGAAAATGTGGTAACTTAAAGAAGAGAGGAATGAGACAGGCAGGATAAAACTTCAGATGTGTGAAAAAGCTCCTGCATGGTTGGTCATCATAGACCAGGTGGATAGAACAAGAAATAATTTAAATTAGAGCAAATAGGTTAAGGCTGGAGTGGGATGAGAGGAAAACCTTGGAGTTCAATGCTCTGGTGAGACTGTGGACTCTTTAAAACCATAAATCTTCAAGAACTCTCTGGCAGGGATGACTGATCCCCTTCTGGAAGAGCACAAGTGAACTAGGTCATTTCCTGAAGTCCCTTTCAGCCCTGTGGTTCTCTGCCTGTAGTCATGAACTGCTCTTACCTGTTTGAGTGGAGGTCCACTGGTCAACCTCTTCTGTGCACGGTATGTCTTAAGCCTTTAATCCCGTTGGCCCTGTGATGGGCCACATCCTTTATGAGAAGTAACACAATGGTACAAAACTCAACAACAGAATTAACAATCTTCTGTGAATATTTATAATCTGAGCATTGTAATAAACCCAAGTACTTGAGTAATAACTGCTGGGCTAGGTTCTGTATTTCAGGATATGGCGAATCAGTCACTTTCTGTGAGGATTCATGAGATGAGGCTAAAACTTACTTCCCTGAATTGGTCTGGAAAGGTCTTAAACATTGAGGAGCCTGGCTTCACTCCATGGGTAGCAGAAAATCCAGATTTTCCCATGCCTTGGTCCACAAGGCAGATGAGCTAAGAAAGCAGCTTCAGGAAAATGTCACGTCTTGAGGTGTCATCACCAAGGATTTTGCCTGTACTGTCGTCTGGTTATGCTGTTGAGTCTAGTGTCAGTAATTCTGTTGAATAGCAAGTCCAACATGCAGAATTATAATCCATGCAAATATAACTGTAAAACAGAAAAGAAAAAACTGGAGTAGCAAAAATGATCTTTGGTCCTTACTGATCATCTACTGATACTGGTGCTCAGTGTGGTGTTTGGGCCTAGAGGAGAATTGCCGCCACCATCAGTGTGAAGGCTACTGGCCTACTTACTGTCCCTTGTGCACAGTGGAGTTGTATTTGGATCAAGTCTAATGTTTCGTTATCCAACGCTTTACTGTGTCGTTGGAAGACTGCCAGTAGTCTCAGTGGCTTTGCTTGTGTTCAGTTCTTGGAGCAGTTTGAGCCTCCGACATGTCGTGTTTTGTGTGATTCAATGGTATTTTAATATCTTCATGGTCACTTTGAGATAACAGTCTGGTTATTCTCTTACCTATGATTTTGTCAGTGCTGTTTTCAATGTATCTGCTTTCTGTCTGTCACACTTTATCCTGGAGTTTGCCAAGACTGTGTGCTTGGAATTTTATTGCTGTTTTAATTTGGTGTTTGTTTATTTTTTTTTTTAAAAAATTATTTTTTAAAATTTTCTGTTGTTTCCAGGTAAGTTAGCCATTTGCATTGCTTTTACTGTTGTGGCTATACAGATGACTTAGGAATCTGTTTTTCCACCGATGTTATTGCTCCTTCCATCTAATCCTGTGTCTCAGGCTGGATCTCTAACATGATGTCTTTTAATTATCTTATCGTTTCAAAACAGAACTCTATCCACTTCTCCCCTTTTCTATCACAAATGACAAGAACATTATCCTTCTTGTCATTCAGATTCAGTGACTCAGGGTTATTTTTTACTCTTACTTCTCCTCGTGCTTCATACTTCCTGACCAGGACTAGCTTTTGCATCTTTTTTTTAAAAGATGTCGTTCAGATCGAATTTTTTCCTTAAGCCCTCCCATTAAATTTCTTACGCAGACCTTCTTGCCTTTGTCCTATTTAATTCTTTCTTTTTTTTGGTTGATTTGCAAATGAGATCTTGCTTTCCTTAAAGAGAAATGTAGTCAGTGAATTCCTTCTTTTAGTCTGCTTATATTTTCATACCCCTTCCTATTTTATATTCTTCTCAAGGCCTCTTGCCTCAAGTTTAAGCTGCTTGCAAAGCCTCACATGGGTGCTTTCCAAATGTGGTGAGCAGTCCAGTAATAGATTGTGAGGGGGTGGAAAATGTCTGTGGAACCAAATGAAGTATCAGTGCTACACAGATTTTCTTTGAGAAAGTTTGTTTGTTAGGTCCAAAACCTCAGGAAATTGATCTTTGAACTTTGTCATTTGTGGGGGTTTTTCTATCATCAAGTTTTATGTCATGCCTGTTTATTCTGCTTTGCCAGTACTTCCAGAGTTGTCCACATACTTGGAGGCAATTTCTCTCACAGTTACATTTTGTTTTCCATGGCTTTGTACCCATGAGGGAAACCTCATGAGCTCATCAAAAGCACTTCTGCTGCTTGTTTAGGCGTCCTTCTTATAAGCCCACTTCTGCCTTCTTGCATGTATCGATTTCAATTCTCTGCATGCAGAATTTGGTTCCATTTCTTACTTCTCTGTAGCAGTTCTGTAGTGGTTTCTCATTAAGTTGTTGCTTGTTTAAACACAAACCTCCCTTTAAAGTGCCTAAAAAGCATCCTGCAATAGTGAGGCTGAAGTACACGAAGCTGGAATAAATTCACTTTCTGGAGGTAGCAGTTGTTTTTTTCTGCATTCTGAGTCGTCTTCTTCCATTCTAGCTTCCACTAAGGCATGACTTTTTCTGTTGAAAGGCAAAATATACAGCCTTGCCTGTGAGGCCACTATTAATTCCACACTATCTCTCTTTTATAGTGCAGCTGGCACCCTACCCTCGGGAGAACAAGCTCATCACTTCTACCACATGCTTGTTCTCTACCAGTTCAGGCAGCAGGAATCCTAAGTTAGCTATCAAATATTGGTCTTGCCCATGGCAGCACAGAGCATTCGACAATGTCTCTGGGCCAGCTGAAAATAATTTCTAGCACAGTTGGAGTGAAACTACAGAGGTGTAACATTCAAAGGCACGCGAGTCCCGAGGAGGGTGGGATTCGGTCTCCTCTCCAGCAAGAAACAAAGATTTGCAAAAACAGCAAAATAAAATAAAAATAGTGCAGGTTTAATTAAGCTTTTAAAATGACAGCATCCTTTCCTGAGTGAAGAAGCAATGAAGCTATCTGTGGTTGTAGACTGAATTATATTTCCATTTTCTTGGCTACACCATATATTTCCAATACTGAATTATCTCAGCTTCACTTATTTGTGTTGTAATAATATTTGTCATGCATGTGTACGTACTCTTACCATAGTGCTTTCATATACTTCATCTGCTTATTGCAAATACTCATAAAAGATTTCCAGTCAGGTGTTTGTTAAAAAGGCAAAACAATTAACCACAGGCAGGTAGATGGAGACATAGCAGTTAAGGGAGAAACTTCTGGAAGTATAGATTATTCACTTATTTTTATGATGTTGCTTTGTATTTCCTTTAACCTGAGAGATGTGTCTTACAGAAGAAGAATACTTTTGAAGAGATTTCTTTGTCCTTAAAACTGTTAGTGCCGCCCAAGAGCAGTGTGTCTACCTACCTATGCTTATACCCACCTTGGCTGCACTTTCCTGTCCTCCAGCTTCGGCAGAAGTACTGACACGGTTCCTTCGCCTTCTCAGCCTGACTGAATGTGTTCAAAGCATAGGGTTTTATAACTTTGTAGAGTTCTGTTCAACTGAGTGTATGTCATAGGCAAGTCTTCTTGTTCTTTAAATTTCTTTAACTCACTAAAACTTGCTTTCCGCTTTTGAGGAATTTTGAAGAGTGGGAGAGCTGCCTTCTCTTTAGTCTTAGTCTGCTGCAATACTTTCAACTTCCCTGTCATCCTATTACCATAATAGTTGGTGCTGCTTTCTACATGTCTAGAGCATTATTCCACGAAAAAGAGAGGAGCTGGCTCTCATTAGGTCCCCAGTTGATGGGTAAGTGTATTGTGCTGCTTGTACTGAATCTTTGTTCTGTGAGCATCCAGCAGTGATAGCGGCGCTAGATTTTTTTATAACATTTTAGTATCAGATGTTGTAATACTGAAGAGTGGCCGTTTTGGGACTGTGCTTGGATGTGAAGGTCTCACTGTCTTTTCTTAAAACTCCTTTTTCTTGTCAGCCGATTTGAGCTTATTGGAGGACTAGAACTCTTCCAGACAGGACTTCTCTCTCTGTCTCTGTTGGTTCCTCTCAGCACATAGTGAGTCAGGGCTCACTGGCTGTTGGAATTCATGGCTCCTCCATGCTGCTCCACCACTTATTTGGGGAGAAGAAGATGTCTGTGGGGCTTGGTGGAGACCGGGATCCTCACTCGTTCCCTTTGAGCTGGTTGTAGCTGGTGGGGTGGTGCAGGCATGGGCTGAAGTAGAAAGAACAGCACAAAGGGCTGGAGAGAGTGGGACAGAAGATCCAAGCAGCACGGTGCTGGCTGGGGCAAGGCCACCAAAGGCAGTGCAGGGCAGCACCTGGGTCTGTGGCTGGGCAGTATCCGTCCATTTTTGCTATTAAGTGGTGTTTGGTGTGCAAGGATGTAATCTTAAATGAATGAATTTGGGTACATTTTGGGTCAGGATACTTCTGTGTAATTAGTATATCACCTCTTAGTAGAATCTATCTGGTACAAATTGAAACACAATCTGCTCATTTTATGGCGGTTGCCACATATTCATGAACTAAGAAGAGCTTTTTGACATTTGCTGATTCTAAATTTGACTGTTGTTGGAGGTTAAATATTGAGAAGTTTATCATTTGTTGGTCCATCTGGTTCTCAGTTATCTTTGTGACAAGGCAATCTGTGGTGAACTGTCTTTCTTTAAAAATTACAGATTTAAAAATTTTACTTTAAACATTACATTTAGTGAACTAAACCCCTTTTGACTCTATGCAGGTTTTGTTTCAGTGGCAGCGCGTATTGAAGCTCAGTGGATGTTTTTCCTCATCCATGTAGCTTAAAACCTACCACCTGGGGTGGGGGGCTCTTAGGTTTCATTACTGGCTGCTCTTCCATTTTTTGCCTTAGTCATTCAGTGGCTGCACTTACGCACTTCTGCAACATTCTTCTACAGGAGCAAACTTACTTTGAAGGTCCCTTATTTTAGGAGTTTGCTGAGTGTCTTGGGCCTCCACTATATGCATATTTTTAAAGGATCTTTCATTTAGCTACTTAAGTTTTAAACTCTAACTATATGCAACTTTGTTACCTTTCACTCTCATCAATCTTTTAAATTCAGATATCATGGATGTTTTATCTCAAAGATTTTTTTTTTTTCTGGAAATCCTCAGTCTTATTTTTATAAACTATCACTTGTGTCTGTATTAGGTTTTAAAAAAATATTATTTTTGATGAGTTGTGATTTCTATATTAATTTTTACCTGCACACTAGCAAACTCGCCCTGCAGTCATTACTTACTCTCTTATGATGACTGTGTCCAGAAGCATGAAATGTCTGTGGTCATTTATTTGTTTTATACACATATTGATGTATGAAATACAAGAATCCATATAAGTGTCTGTGAAGTAGAAAAATATTTTGATACTTATATACAGGGAGAAATTTGAAGTTCCCTGCTCAAAACTTACCGAATGTACTAAAAATATCAGAAGGCATATTAGAAGATTTTATCTTAAAATATGTTGTTATGCATCATAGCAATAAGAAAACAATCTGAGCTGTTTTTGTAATAAAGAAGAATATATGGACAGCTAAGGAGAACAGCTGTGATACAGACTCAGTAAGATTGCAGGATTAATAACTGTAGACTGAAGTTCAGTCCCTTCTGAAATTGTCTGTGTGAGAGTGAATGCGTGTGTGGGAATGCTTGTGTGTGTGTGTGTGTGTGTGTGTGTGTGTGCTTAAAACAAGGCAGCTTTATTTATTTATTTCACTTCTTTCTTTTCTTTTCTGCTTTTCATACAGAAAATAAAAAAAGACCCTTTGGACTTGAAGCAAAGACCCCAAGCAGCATTCTGATTTGCCTCACTCAGAGTCCCTACTGTATTTATTTTCCTGAAGCTTTTTTCCTTCCTTTCTTTTTTTAATAAACACTTATAAAACTATATTGCTTGAAGTTGCTATCCAGCTGAAATACCTGTGAAAAGCTTACCTGCCTTGAGTACCTGTGTTCCCTTGCTCCTCTGTTCATTTCTTCCCTGTTTTTTTTGGTAGTGTTATATTTTCCCCTTACTATAATGTTTTCTGTATTTCTAGAAAAAAAGCACTGTCTTGAAGGCTCTGATCAGCTTCATTCATTATGCTGTTGTAAGTAATGTGGAGACTTAGGACAAGGTAGTAGCTGCATTGTGGGCCAATTTTGGTGTGGAGCACTGAGGCTCTTGCCTCAGTAAGGAAGATGTCATCTAGGACTCTTTACCATTTCGATACTGTATGAATTAACTACTGATAGCCAAAAAAAAAAAAAAAGGCAGAAGGTGGGAGCTCTGTGTGATGAAAAGGGAGATGGGATAGAAGGCAAGTGTGAGACAGTAAGTCTACTGCCTGCCACGTGGGTCTGGTTGATAGGTGAGTGCCTGGGAGGGTGAGATGGCACCATCCAGGGCTGAAGGTTTATAGAGGTGTAGCTTGAAAGCGTAGGTTACAGAGGAAGTGTTACAGGGGCAGACAGGATTGAGTCCCAGAAGAGGCCATCAGCTAGGGAGTAACTGCTGCGTAGGAAAGGTTCACATTGCTCTTCCACCCATGTTGTCTGAGGACCTACAAGCAACATCACTCACACCAGTGTTTCAAAGTGGGAGTGTAAATCAATGTAGATGCATGCTCACAATTAAGACCTTTTTATCAGGGTTTTTTTGAGCTGTTTTGGGTTTTTTTTCCACATATTTTTTGCTGGTGGTCAGTTTGTTTGTGGGTGATACTGGATGTTACCAAAGCCTGTAGCCTCGACCAGATAGGCGTTGCCTAACTGACATCTCACACAGCAGTGGGCATGTCTTTCCGTTAGTTCCCTGTCCAGGGATGGCATGGAGAGCAGGAGAAAGTGTTAGCAGCTGTGACTCTATGATCTGTAATACTTATGGAGTAATTACCACTATGTGTTTTATTCTGTTTTTCAGATCTGAAAATATGACCTCTGAATACTTGAAAATCACAAAATTAAAAAATAATGTAGCAAATGTCCATTCACTCCTTATTTTCTCTTTTATTCTAAAAATGCTTTTAATTGTTAGTCTTCTCTCCGTACACTGATACCCTTGAAAATGTTTTTGTGCCTCAAGTCTTTCTCTCTAGCTGTTTTCCTCCGCAAGCTGTACTAATACTGCCTTTTCCTTCCTCACCTCTTTCTTTATTCTCTGTGAAGAGAAACTGATTGTCATTCGGATGACAAATGATCTGTGCCATCAGTCAGTTTTCAGTAGTGTGTTTTCCTGCCTTAGTTAAGCTCAACTCCTTTCTGTTAATTTTTTTTTTTTTAATTCCTGCAAACTCTTTTTTTCCCCACCATACCTCTAACCATCTCTGATTTGATCAGTCTTGGAAATGTTTTAAAATACTGATAGAAAATTTTGCTGTAGAACTTGTGTTTCTTTAGCCCTAAGGAGAATTTGTAGCAGCAGTGCTGACAATGGGACTGTGCCCTGCTTCCCCCCACATGGGTTTTGTGGGTTACCTTTTTGAATTGCTTGGTTTTCTGTGAAACTTCAGAAGTAAATTTCAGTATTCTTAATTCCATTTTTAAGTTTTTGCAATATCTTTGCTGTAGGTATTTCTAGCTATGTGTTTTCTCTCTATAATAATTTTAAAATTAAGTAGCTTGTATTTTAACAAAGTCTCCAAAGAATCTAAGATAGCCACACATACATGTATGTGATCTATTTAAAATTGATTAAAACATTTCCTTACTCTTAGAAGACTCCCAAGCAGATTTCCATTCTGACTTAAAACTGTACATCGGCGCAGCATGCCCCTAATGAAGTTACTCTGACAGAGTGATCAGAAGTGACTGATGGGTTGGGGACAGCAGACATTTTTGAAGAGCTGTGTAAAGGAGTAAATATTTCGTATTATTATTTACCAGATACTATTTGAAAAGCCGACATCTGGATGTTTTACGTGTTTGGTTAAGGTGCAGTGGTACGTCAAGTCCTGATTAATGGCACTGACCTTGTAGGGGATGTGTTGCACATACATAAATAAGATTACAGAGTCATAGAATCCTAGAATGGTTTGGCTTGGAAGGGATCTTAAAGATAGATCATCAAGTTCCAACCCTTCCTGCCATGGGCAGGGACACCCTCCGCTAGACCAGGATGCTCAAGGCCCCATCCAACCTGGCCTTGCCTGTTTACACCTCCAGATATTCAACACAGAATTTTACAGGAGAGATTTTTAGTCAGATACTGTTTTAAGCTAGGCTGATGCAGGCATTCCTGGTTACCCAGAAACATTGGTTTATGTGCCTGATGTGGGGTTTGTAATGCAGATGCTAAACGTGTTTGGTTTGATGCTGAATACCAGAACATCTGTTTAAGTAGCTGAGTTATCAGGTGTGCGTGGAAGACATGTATCTTTAATATTTCTGCTTTTGTGGAGGTGTGTGGCAGAGGGGACGTATCCTAAGGGAGATCCTTGAGTGTTTTCAATACAGGACAACTAAATAAAAACAGTGATCAAGCTAGGAAGCAGGGTTATTTGCAAGCACTTGGCAAACTGTGCAAAAACAGGGGCAGTGAAGATTCTAATCTTTCAGCCTTCCCTCTGTCCTGCCATTGCCACTTGTTGGGAAGTCTTCTAGAGATGGCACTGATACAGGCTTTACTGGTGTAAAAGTCATTCTGCATTGTCATGTGCTGTTCTGCAGGCACCCAGGAGCAGCGTTGCTCATACTGTGTTGCGAGGGCCAAGCTGTGTATAAAGCAAAAAGCTCATAGTATCAGAGATAATAAACAGATGGCTTTCTGTGCTGGAAGCAGTAAACACATTGCTTGTTATGTGAAGATCATTTTCTGTGGGGTTTTTCTGTGTTTTGTTTTCTTTTTTGCTTCTTTTTTTTTTTTTTCTTTTAAATGAAGATGCCACAGGACAGAAGCATAAAGATCAAAAGTCTCATATTAACAGAGATGTGAAGGAAGTATTTTATTGCCTTCTCAACTTTTTAAAAGAAAACACAACTTCAGTAGTTTCCATTACAAAGTGTCTATTTACAAGGAAAAATAGTGTATTCTCGCAGCATAATTCGAGGTACCTATGCTAGCAGGCTGATACGTATGCAGTCTGTTAACAGTCCCTGGAGAGAGACTGGCTTCTTCAGAGAGCACTTCAGACAACTGCAGGGTTCTCTGGTAAACCTCTTCAGAATCCTTACAAACACCTTTTTCTTCCCCTCTATTGACTGTTTGGAGAATCGTGTCGCATGATGTAATTTGGGGACCTAAATTGGTCTGAACTGGTTCTAGTATGTTGCAAGTGCCTTAAGATAAGGATGACAGAGATTCAACACAAGATTTACTAATGCCACTTCTAGTAAGATGTCATTTCAAACTGGACTGATGATAGTAGTTCGTGCTGGTCAGTATTTGTGAATATACTTGGGGCTTTGAGTATCTTGAAAAGAATTGGAAAACAGCTTTGCATTTCTTCATTTCAACATGATTTTAGCTAGGCTGGGATTCTTGCCTGAGAGAACACACTTGGCATTTTTGTGACCTTGGCCAATGAAATGTTTGTATTAATTCATATTGTACTCTTACAGCTATGAAGCAGTTTTAGTTTAGTTCCAAAAAGATGCTGCACTTGTAAATAAAAGTTCTGCTGAAAGTGTTGAACAGTGAGATTGATTCTTATGAAAAAGGAGCTTCTGCGAGGATCGTCTCCCCAAACTCTGCTAAGTTTCTGTGGCAACTTAGCCTTTGAGGGGTGGGTGTCAGGAGGATGGGGTCAGCCTTTTTTTGGTGGTGCTCAGTGACAGGACAAGAGGCAGTGGGCACAAACTTGAATACAGTAAGTTAATGAGGAGGAACTTCTTTACTGTGAGGGTGGCAAAGCACTGGAACAGACTGTCCATAGAGGTTGTAGAGTCTCCTCTGGAGATAATCAAAACCTGCCTGGATGTGATGCTGTGCAACCTGCTGTAGGTGATCCTGCTCTGGCAGGGGCTTGGACTAGATGATCTCCAGAGGTCCCTTCCAACCCCTATCATTCTGTGATTCTGTGATTCTTTTTTTTCCACCCAAATTAATGTTCTTAGCATGTAAATGGGCACCAAGTCTAATGCCCAGCTGAGACTGACCCTTTGTGCCTTATGTACTTAGACCTCTGATCCAACTTGTGTTACATACTGCTCTCACAAGGTAAAGGACCTAAGAAATTATAATCGAATTACCACTACTGGAATAGCACTAGAGAATGACTGTCTGGGTGTGAGTCTGGCCTCTGCCTCTTCAGTGTAATTTAGAGAACTTTTGAATTGCTGTCAACATTTTCAAATATTGATAAATACCATTAGTGTTCATGGACTGTTGATACACAACTATGGTAAAAAGAAGACTTTAATTCAGCTGCCTTTTCTTAAATAAGTTAAATGCTTAATAAAACAAAGTGAGCACCAGAATTCAAAAAAGAAGCTTTACAGAGTTAACAGAGTTTTTTGCTATTTCTTGGCAAAATAATAATCCTGGTCAAAGGCCCAAATTAATCCTCCAGACACAACTGCTTTCCAGGCCGTGGTGCCATCGGGTGCCTCACCCTCACACCTTTTTTGTGTTTTGTTTTGTTGGGGGTTTTATTTTTATATTGCCTTCACTACAGTGCTGTGGTAGGGTTTATTATGCCCTTTACTTAACTGCTCTCTCTGTCTTGCAGGCTGCATCACTTGTACTGCGGTACTTGTACTACTTCCTTTCTATTTTCACATCCTGCATGCTCATACTGTCGCACAAGGAGATAATTGAATTCATGTTGCACCACGTTTTGTGTGCAGCTTTTTCTAAATGCTTTGTGTAGCTCTTCTGTTGAGATAAGTCTTAATTTTCTTCCTCCCTAATGACTACATTGAGGATTTGCTAAGAGTGCGGTGACAATGCACGTGAAAGAGCTCTCAGTATCTGACTGATGACACTTCAGCAGCTAATTGCTCATAGAATTTTACTTCATGAGACGGTTCATACACCTGTTTCGCTCAGTGCATTCTTTGGAAATCTACATGGTGAGTGAAGCTTTGCCAAAATGTATGAGATATATTCCACAAACCACAAGCGTAATTGGAATTTAGAAGGATCTGCTCTCAGTAGTTCCTTTTCCTCCCACCGTAACCTCTACCCGTAGTAGATATTACTGACAGAATGTGTTTATGAAATTTCTTAAGTTTTTACATTATTTTGCTTCATTTGTCATTCTGAAAGATAGTTTTTACTTCCACTGAAAATGACAGACAAAATTACTTACTTACTAAAAAAAAAAATCATCTGATTATTGTGAAATCTTGGGGAATTATGAAATAATTGAGTTCAGTTTTTAAAACGATCCTGAGTATGACCCTGGTGAGTTACTTCATGAGAGAAGAAAGGAAAGGATAAAGCAAAAAGCAGGCCAACAGCAGTTTAGGAAATAGCATGCATATGAGAGACACTTTTTTTCTGATAATTTGGAATTGTTCCCATATAATTTTAGCATTCCTTGGGTATGAGAAGATACTGCAGTGACCACCCTTGTTCAGTGGGTACTCTCATTCATGTAATGGACATGCAGCTCAGTATGGTGGCCTCAGGGATACAGACATCTGGGGGGTAGCAGCATTTGGCAAAGCTGGGTTTTTTACTTTGTCAGAGGTATTTATGAGAGGTTCTGCTCCTGCCACTCTTCCCACTCTCTGTAGTCCGTCATACTGCTGCTGGTTTCCACAAGTGGCACTGGTTGCAGAAGTGAGGACAGGCTGAATTTTTCAGTGTAGTGGGAGAAATAGAATAGACTTGTATTGCTACTGGAGGGAAGGAATGGAAGAAAATGGAAGGAAATATGCAGACAGGAGCCTGTGATTGGAGTTTTCCATCCTGTCCCCCATCAGAGTCCTAGGCCTAACTTCTGAGCTCTATTGACTTCCACAGCAATGCAGAGTGAGTCCCAGGAATAAAACAGATCGCAAGTGTGTGTGTGTGAAGGTAATCTAAAAGCTGGTGTATTTGTAGTTCACACTATTAAAGCTTTAGTGACTTGGAAAACCTCAATATTGAAGCCTATACAAACATTGCATCAAAATACCCAAACAAATGTTGCAGGAAACATTGAAGCAGAATGGTTTTCTAGCACATCAACTATTACATCTACCAGTTTCTGTATAAATGCATCATCATGTAACTCCAGAAATTCATCCATCTTCTCCCTGAATGTCCTGTTATCTCCTTCCATGTCGGTCCTCTCCTTCCTCCACCACAGTTGTTTACAAATTTGGAACTTTCTGTTCTCACTTCCCAGATAGATGTAGGAAGAACAGTAGGACTGACAGAGGCAATGTTAATGGACATAATTCAAGCCTATAATTCTTTCCAAACTAGTGAAAATGTGAACTGTTTAAAAAATGGAAAGGGTTTTGTTCTGGGACAAGAACTGTGAAGAGAGAAAACTGAAGTTTAGGAAGTGTCCAACCACTGTGCTGTTCATTAATGCCATTTTGAATGCCAAAGCCTTAAGGAGTTCTCCTTTGGTAATGGACTGAAGGAAATGTCTTCATATCACTGTACTTAGTGAAAGTTGTATGAGACTCAGAGTGGCTAAACCATGACAGTAGCAAAGATTTAAGTGACCTAAAAGAGATTAAGTGTACTGTGTGTGTACCCCATCCCCTTTCCCTTCCTTCCCTTCTTCCTTTCTTAATCTTCCTCCCCCTTCCTTCCCTCCACTCTCTTCTTTTCACCAGCATAGAAAGACTGTATTTGGATCAGAATATCAGAAATCCTTTTGACATTTCCAGTGGGATTAATCCAATAGATTCTCTGGAATGTCCAAAGAAAAGTTGCTGAAGATTGTCAAGGTCTTGAATATGTCAATACTTTCTATAGTAGAAAACAAAGACTGCTGTGCTGTGGTGCCAGTGGATACACTGCATGAGTTAGTGGGTCTTTTCCATGTTTGCATGATGCAATTTTATTTACTGCTAGGCAAATAGATAATGTTTTACTTCTTGGGCAGTCAAGAATATTCCTTTCCTTTAAAAGAACACACCTATATGTAGCATATTTCTCTTTTCACAGATGTAATTTCTTACTCGTTTGTGTTGCCTTCTTTATTGAGTTTGTATTGTCCTCTTTATTGAGGACTCGGAGCAATTAAGAGATGAAATAGGTTTAGTAGAACATTCAGTGCACTTTAATAATTTGTATTTTTCCTTATCTATATGGAGTGAAGCACAAGTATTGACAAATAAATGATCTTTGTATATGAAAATTGTTATTAGACAGTGTTATATTATTTGTTCTTACGGTAATCGTGTTACATTATCCATCCTTTCTTTATACAAGCTAATAATCAACCTGAAGTTGTTTGAAGTTGTGTATTGGCCTCAGAATTTAGGACTGAAAGGGTTCTCCCTAATCACTAAGGTTGATTTTTACTAGCACAGCTATAATACCATATTTTTCTTTGCAATTGCTTAAATGATTATTTTTTTTTAATTGTAACTGGATTTAACTTTCATAGCCCTTTCATTATGGCCAGAAGTCAGTCCCATGGCAGTTTGCATGAACCTGTGAGGGAGAAGTACATCCTTAATCTTCACACTGGCTTCTCTAAATTCAAGAGTGATCATAGTTGGAAGTACACTTTAATTTTTAGATTAAGACTTTTGCAAAGGTTGGTGTCCTTCAAAGTAAGTTAAATTGAATACTAGATTACTTTCACATATGGATTTGGGAAATGCTGATGTGATTGCCAGTTTTTCATATGAGGACATTGGTTGTCTGGTAGCTTGTCCTCTGGGATTCATATCATGCATACAAACTTGTGGGTATGACTTGATTTGACTCTTTAATGTCTTTGAGATTGTATGGGGAAGACTAAGTAGAATTCATCCAACAGATATGTTCAGCATAGTTTGAGCTTGTTGGAAAGTAAGTATACCTGCTATTTGAGAAGCCTCTTTTTTTTCCTAGAGTTAAAAATGAATATAACACATTACTTTTTAAATGTTCTTACTGATCCTGTTATTCTTTTTGTGCATTTTACAAATAGGATGTGATGTTTTGAGTATGCTTCAGGCTTCAGTAGTTTGTATAATGTTCTATTTTCTGCAGCAAAAGCATGTCAAGGTGATCTCTGTGGGTGGTTAATATTTTCTGGAGTTTATTCTTCAACCATGAAAATATGCAAAACTGGAGAGCTTGGTGGTATGTCATATACTTAGGTATATTTTTTTTCCAGTTTTATCTTCATTAAATAGAACAGGGAAAAAAATCACAAGTATAGTAGTATATACTGTTTGTTCATGGGTGAGCCCAGCATTTGTCACTCCTGACTTGTGGTTGTGATGCTGAGAAATTCTTGTGATAGCTTAGACTGTAGTTTTGTGACAGTATAGTTACAAAAAGGTCATATAAATGAAATATTTAAAAAAGAATGTTCAAAATCATAGATAATCATAAATGTGGGTGAAATATATCTCAAAATTACTGTATGTTTGCGTTTTACCAGGAATATTCTTATTTGCTTTAAGTGTTATTTTGCTTGTTTGCAAATATTATATATTATAGAAAGCAACAATAACATCTCTGTAAAATAAATGTTGTAGAAGTATTTGAATAAGCAAGAATTATTAGAAATAGGATTATTGTAGAACTGAAAGAGGCAAAAGCTGAACATAAGTAACAAATGCTTTCACTACCGTTACAGTAGTAACAAGAATAAAATGGGAGTGAAAATGCCAAGTATATACATTACATAAAATGTATTTATAAAAATTGATTTATAAAAAAGGAATATTGGAAAAGCTACTGAGCATTTCTATTAAATGCATACTTGCTTTTTTTTTCAAGCATTAAGCAAATATATAAAGAAATTAACTGTTACTAAGAAATAATAGTTTCCTTGCATGCTGATTGCCTGCTGATAGTATGTGTGATCATTGCTCCTGTCCTTCTTCTGTTTCTCTTTCCTTTAGCCTCTGTCTCCAGGACCCTGTTTTTCTGCTGTTTGTGTAGCATATAGGGAAAGTGAATCTGTAGTTGTAAATGGGAACTCTCTTTTTTCAGGTATGTCTGACTATGGTTGTCCTCTCTGCCAAGGGTGGAAAGATCCAAAAGGCATCTGCAGCAGAGATCTTTTCATATTTCCCTTACCATTCCTGGCAGTTTGATGTACCTCATTTAAAGGCTGGAAAAACCACTTGGAGTGCTTCCAAGCTCAGGGTCTTTATTCTTGATGAGGAATTTGTTCTTTTGGAGCTCAGGCAGTTTGCAGTATCTGTGAAATACTTCGGTGAACACCTGTGGGCATTGTAAGGGATATCACACCAGTGTTCTCCAGGGAGAGGCAAAGCAAAGCAAGATCTTTACCTTATAGAAAGATTTAATCGGGCTGTAGAAGATCTGCAAATGCATCAAAACAAGAACTCAGCTTTCTGCTGCTGGTGTTTATCTCTGAGACCATGGCCTTTTTAAGGAGACAGTTTTCAGAATCTGAAAGAGGAAGCTAAGGACTAGGCCCAGTGTGATACCATTTTGGTTTTTGGCTTGTGGTTTGGATTTTTGTTGGTGATCACTCTCCACACAACCCTCTCACTTGTCAAGACAGCAGGAGAACTACATCTTGTTTCTCAAAAGACATACTGCTCAGCATCGATGCCTCATCCCTTTCTCATGCCATGGGTGGAGTGGGACATTGCTGTCAGCCTACCTGCCCAGCCGCTCTACTGGTACCAGTGCTAGGCAGAGTTGGGTGAGGCACTTGTCATGTTACTAGTCCTGGAATGACTGTAGTAGTTCTGGTTCCTTACACACATTTATCTGTCACAGATCTCTCACCTGTTACTGCTACTCTTCGATCTGCGGTGGGGGAGAATCTCTCTAATGACACACTTAATGCTACAGGAGTCTACAAAACATCCTCTGTGAAACAGCTGAAGCTGTTGGTGTTAGCAGGATCTTTCTGGAGTCCCTGTTCCTGCAGTCAGGTACTGCGTTCCTGAGGTGAAGCAGGGTGATCTGTCTCAGAGTGGAGGCAGCATCCATTTGGCTCATCATGTACCATTCAAGGGTTAGTTGATCTTGCCTCATTCTTTGTGACTGATGTTTATAAGGGTATTTGAAAAGGAAAGCAAAGGTTTGCTTTGGTTAGGAATTTGATCTTGCTATCAAATCTTGACTTATTTCATGGAACTGGTGTGCTGGTGTCCTCACATTCTGGTAGCCACGATGCCAGCTTTTACTGGAGGTATCTATGGGAGGTATCTTACTGACAGATCTGTCCATCCTTCTCTGATGCTGGCAGGTTCTTCCTGCTCCCCCATCCCATCCGTGTGTCTCGGAGGGAAAGATTTCATTGTTGCCTCATCCCAATTTCCTGTTTGTCTATCGTTGTGCACTGCCTGGAAGGCACCTGGTGACTCACTGTTGAATGCTCGATCAGAAAACATGACTTGAGAAATTCTGATTATAGTAGATTAGTTGCTTCTCTTTGTGCTACAGCAATTTTATTATTTCTTCTACTACTGTACAGTAAGTTGTCTCATTACATCATCTCCATACATCTTGAAACTGACGTTTGTTCAGAGACACTACAGACTGTCCTAGAGTACATCTGAAGTTAGTGGATATTTCGATATATAACACAGTATTTCTATCATGGAGGGCATAATGACAGCTGCAGATTTTTGTCAGTGTATTATTTGATTGCTTTTCTAATTACAGAATTCTAATGACAATCAAAAAAGGAAAAATATTATGAGTCAGTCTAACAGCACAACTTCAGGAATTCCTGTGTGCAAACATTTCCAATTTGTGTTGGGAGTTGTACAATTTGCATAAACAAGTTCATACAAATACACTTTAGAACTGGATAAATGTGATACATGCTAAAGTTACAACTCTGTAACTGGTGATGAGTAGTCCATTATTTGTACTGGCCACCTGAAGTTTTTACACTATCTGCATCTGGTAGGTATTTCCATCTAAGCTGTGATGGTAAAGTAGGGTATCATAAATGGAGAGGAGAAATATGGGAACAGTAGAAAATACATCTTCTGCTTGGCTGAAATTTTTTTTAAGGAGAAGCATCTTTCAGAAAAATCTAAACACCCCACTTTGGTGGAAAATTTGAAATTGGTAACTTTAGCCGCTAAATGAAACTGCAGTATTGTGCTTTCACTTCATGCAGTAACCAAAATCAGTCAAACAATTGAAGTCACCTGTTGCTTTATGATTTTCTTCACATATAACAAAAGAGAGGTGCACTAGGAACACTAAATTTAAACTTCTCTTGGATTTATCACTTAATACCAACCAAAATCCCTCTATTTTACACTTCAGTGATTGAAAGAGAAAAAGCAGAATTAGCTGCAGTAATTTTGGTCAAAGCTTATTGACTTCAGCAATGAAAGAGATTAAAAATATATTGCAAATATGTTTTTTCACTGCATTTCAGCGAACACTGTGTCAATACCTATCTGGCATGTGAGAAACTGCAGTTGGATTTACCAGCAAAATAGGTGTGTTTGCTTTGAGATTTGTGAGACATTAACAATCTATTTTATATGAATTAGGCTGGGCTGAAGTTTTAGTAGATCGTACAGGTGGTTTGTCATCAGGAAAGGGATTTATAAATTCATAATAATAATAAGTGAGTAAGATGCAAAAAGAGCAAGGGCAAGTGTGGAATTCTTTGGTTAAGCCTCAGATGAGCTTCCAAATGTAAGAATTTTCCAGAGCAGATTTACATGCTGCTATAATTGCTCACTACTGAAGCCTTGTAAAAATAACGTCAAATCTGCTGAACGTAGTAGCCCAGTTGTTTTGTACTTGAGAGGGTGGGCTTCACTCTGCTTCGTTCATTCTGAGCCTGAGAGGTCTGGCAGATAAGACCCAAAAGACCTGCACCCTTCGGAAGCGACAGCTGGAGGCCAGATGGGATTACCTTGGACACTTGGTGGGCAGCTGAGTAGAGCCTGCCATGTTTGCAGAGTTACTGAGAGGAAGGATATTTTCTATTCTTCACAGTATAATAAATTATTTTGGATTTAATGGATGTCTCAGATCTTTAGAAGGGCTCCTACAGAGTGTTTTGAATATTACGAACTCAAGGGCCAGATCTTGTTTGCTTGTCTCAGGCAGAGAGTTTTATTACAATCGGTAGAGTCAACAGAATGCAGATTCAGAGAAGCTGAAGTGATCCCAGATTAGTATTTATTCTCCTGATAACATGCCTACTGAAAGGTGGAATCAGAACAGCATTGCATGAATTCCAGTTGTGGAATCCACAAATAAAGGAATTTCAGAAGGGCTTAGTTCAGGCTTTACAGTGGTTCTGCTGTAATCAGTGGGAATTTCACTATTGCACGGTAGCCGAGTTACATCCATCCTGAGCTATCCTGGAAATCTCTTCCTTCTAGTAACATTTCAGAAAGTACTTCTTACCCCACATAGTCTTTAATGGAAACATCACATGGAATTAAATTTATGTTTTGTATTTCATTAAGAAGTCTGAATTGCTTTAAAGCAAGGACAGTTTAAATTCCCCACAGGCAGTATGCAACAGAAAGACTTTCTGAGACTGCTGGGAGGCAGTTTCCGAAAGGGTCCTTTTTACATTACGGTTCAGGACAGCAGGATCATATTTAAATAAATGCTTCATGACATCAGTAACCTATGACTTTAATCTCTTTTACTTTACCTTTGACACGGGCATAGTGGTGCTTGTCTTTAACTGCATATTAACTGTTTATTCTTTCATTGTTCCTCTTAATTTCTTTTTTTTCTCTTCCATCATCTGTTTTCCTTATTTCTTCTCTCCTGCTTTCATTACTTAAGTCTTCAGCTGCTTGTGTTTTTCCTGTTGCCACTGCTCAGGACTTCAGCTAAGGGCAGGTGGAAGAGCTACTGCTGAGTAACATCTGAAGTGCATCTGCTGTGGTGTGAAAGACCATCTGTGTGCATTAAACACCAGCTTCCTTGATCTTTTTCATTTACTGTACTGGAGTTATGTGTTCGTCCTTGTGCTTGCATGGCTATGTGTGCACCCAGAGCTATCCCAAAGCAGTTAAAAGTCTACAACCATGGACACCCTGCAGTAATACACTTGTCTGCCAGTGTTCTCTCTCATTGTTTCCTTCTTTTCCCCTTCCACTGGGTACACAGCCTGGCTTCCACAGCTTGCTGCTATTACTGTCCTTTTTTGCTTTTGGCACTGGACTTCTGCTACCATTTATCACAGTTCCATCTCTCAGTTGTGTACACGGATATTTTGCATTTCTTATGTTAAATTTGCTTGTAAAAGAAGAAAAGTCTCCTTGTTCTACTGAGAAAGTTTACTGCATGTATGAATAGCTGTTTGGTGCAGTGGCATGGAGATCAATTCTGTGTAACGTGCTTTTTTGTAGGCAAATTTTGGCCATGGTGACAGTATTCGTGTTCCGTACAGAGACAAGCCACAAGTATGTGACAGTGTAGATTTTGTTGTTTCTGACTTATTTTAAATGAGCTAGAAGCTTTAAAAAACTTCATAGTTGAGATGCTGTAATGCACATTGCGATAATGTAGGAAAGACTTTTGAAGCATGTCAGTCATATATACAGCAATAGGAGATATTTACATTAAATTGTTGCTTTCCTAATTTCACACTTTTAGGGCTACCAGGCTTCAGAATATATGCAGTAATTTTGTAATGTTCATCCCTCAAAGTACTAGCAAAATGTCCAGTATTGGACATTAGGTGAGTGATGGGTTAGCTCTGGCAAGCTGCTCACTCATCCCCCCATCCTCAACAGGACACTTACCTGGGTGACATATGACATCTCTTCTTGAAAGGGATACCTTTCCCTCTTGCCTGACAACAGTCGCCTTCAGAGTCTGAGGGCTTGTGTCCCTTTTCCAGCTGCCTTGTCACTGCCCCCTTCTGTGGACAGGGATCCAGCTGCTTCACTTCCCCACCCCCTGGCCCTGCTATCCCAGCGTTGGAGCAGCCAGGTGGCAAGTTGCTCACGTAATTGGTGACTAAAATATTCTCACATATCTTGCAGTGCACTCAGGAATAGGGACCAGGTGGTTATCTCTGGTTCTGTTTGCAGTGCTTATAACCAGGGTTTGAGTAGCCACAGTGACGATCACTGGGGTTTGAATAACCACAGTGCCTGGCATGGGGATTGGAGTAGCTGCAGTGCCTGTCGCAGGGGTTGATCTTCGGGTGGTGTTCTTAAATAGTTGTTTAACCCTAAACAAGACCTGAACCACATTCAGGAGACAGAGCGATAGTAGCAGGATGGTCTGAACATCCCAAGGATATTCAGCATTCTCAGGAGCTGCTGTAATTAGCCTGGAGAAGAAGGGGAAGGTGAAGGAAGGTGTCTTCCCCAAATATTGACACTCTGAGGAGAAAAGTAAAAAGTCTAATTATTAATAGCTTCTGACAGATGGCTCCTGAAGTACAGAGATGAAGCCATCTCTGTCACTCTACTGCCACTGTGTACAGATTCAGCTGCCACTGAATAGAAATACAAAACTGGTCTGACTGTCAATGATTTTATCATACCGTGAGCCAGTTGTACACCAAACAGCAGAGAGATAACTTTAATCCAATGCCCATAGGTGACAAAACACACATAAAAGCTGATAACCAGTATATATGGCAAGTGAGTAAGGTGCTACATGGCACAACTCTGAAAACAAATAAAATAACATTGTGACCAGTGACGATTAAACTAATATGCAGCATTATTTTTTTTTTAATACACTCCGTTCAGATCTGTCATTCTCTCAACCCTTTATGCCCCACTGCGGGTGCCAAAAAGCACTGTCGTGGTTTAACTCCAGCCAGAAACTAAGCACCACGCAGCTCCTTGCTCACCCCTCACCCCCCAAGGGGATAGGGAGGAGAGTGGAATAAAAGCACGTCTGGGTTAAGATAAAGGCAGTTTAATAGGATAACGTAGGAAGAGAATAACAATAGTCACAATATGGCAACAATAACAGTAATAACAATAACACAAGCGATTCAAAAATACAGTTGCTCACCACATGCTGAAAAAGCCAACCCGTTGTCCAGACTGTTTCTGAGCTGCCGATCTGCCTCCCATCTTACTTCTCCAGTTTCATCAGGAGCATGATGTTACAGGGTAGGGAATATCTCCTTGGCTAGTCTGGATCAGCTGTCCTGGCTGTGCTCTTCCTCAGTGTAGACACTACAGCTACCCAGCAACAACTAAAAACATCAGTGTGTTATTGACATTATTCTCATCCTAAATTCAAAACACAACTCTCTACCAGCTTCTAGGAAGAAAATTAACTCTCCCAGCTGAAACCAGGATGCAAAGAACAGTAAAAACCATAACTACTTTTTTGTGAGGAGAGACCTTGTATTTTTTGCACAGTAAGATCGAGAAACTAAAAGCTGAAGGTTAGGTGTATCGTAGGAATTCAATGTGGAATGTAAATGTAAGTTTTTGTGTTTCATATTCTTGATTTTATAGAGAAGGGTACTTCTTTTTTCAGGGTTAGAGACCACTGATAGGTGTTTTGTGTCACTGGTTATATATAAAAATGAAAACAGTTTAGGAACAGAGTCTGTATCTTGCCTGACAGTTATTAATGAGTCCTAGTGGGTCAGTGGAACAATTTTCCTTCTAGGGCATTGGATCAGACTCATATTCCTGACAGGAATTTCCACAGGATCATATTCAGTCAATTGTCACAAATTAAAGTTGTCTCTGTAACTGCCTAAGCAAGCGATGTTACTGGCAAGTCATCACATTGTGGCTTTTTGAAGTTAAGTCCTTACCTGCCAGGATTCTTTGACAATATGCATTCCAATCATCCCATTTTTAAAAGAAAATGCGTGTTAATATTTTAGAAAGCAAAAATACATAGTTTAGCTTATTAATATTTTACTATATTTATTTTGAATTGACATTGTATTGTGCCCAGAGGTTTTTGTATGAGAGCCATTTTATTAATGAAAAATTGGTTGATTGATTGATTGAAGGAAGCCACAAGATGAGCATAAAAATAGAAAAATGTCCAAGGAAATTTATTGCTTTTGAAACATAAAAGCTATCTACAGTACCATTATGTTATGATTTGTATGTTTCAGGTAGAAGATGTTTTGTATTTCATGAGCAACATGTTCATCATACAGTGCAGGAGGTTGCTATGGGAATTGTTTTATTCATTTATTATGAAATCACAGAATCACGGAATAATAGGTGTTGGAAGGGATCTCAAAAGATCATTCAGTCCAACCCCCCCAAGAGCAGAATCACCTAGAGTAGGTCACACAGGAACACATCCAAGTGGGTTTTGAACGTCTCCAGAGAAGGAGACTCCACAACCTCTCTGGGTAAATTTGATGCAGAAATAAGAATCTGTATAAATGCTTAAATTAACCTGTGCCCTTCATTTAAACTGATTTTTTTTTTAATATGTTAAATGTAGGTTAAACTTGTTGCAGCATACTTGCTTCTTTATGATCAAATACTAACTTACGAACGAAAACCAAAGATTTGATCACTCTTCTTTGGCTTTTGCCATCGCTTTAAATGACTTGGATAAGAGGCTTTGTTGCTCAGACAATATTGTCCAAAAGGTAATTAAAACCAGTTACAGAAAATACTGCCTCTATATTTGCTTGGAAAACTTCTGAGTATGAAGAGTTGTACTGCAGTTCTGTAGTACACAAGACAGTTCCCCAAACTTCCAGGTGATATTTGGACCCTGCATGCACTGTATTTTCAAAAGCTGACTTCAGATTTCTTCATACAGTTTGAAGTTCTTGTTGTCTTCTCAGGCCAGGCACTGGTACTCAGTATTCTGACACACCTTGTCCTCCTGCTCAAAGCACTCAGTTCCTGTAGTCTTCATCATTCTTCCCTAAATGTATGAGGACAAAAGAATGGAAAGTAGGAAGGATCAAGTTTCCATTGTTACCCTATCCTCTTGTGGGATCATTTTGTAGAGATATTTTGTAGTGGCTGCTATTTTCATTCTACTAAATAGTTTTTGCTACAGATAGTTAAATGCAAATGCAACAAAATAACAGTATCAAATGACTACAGGAAAAAGTAGTATGAATGGAGATGAGTAAAAGTCAAATCGGGTGGTCTGGACTCTTTCAGAATCCAAGGACACGTTTGGAGAGGATAGTGGCATGGTAACTGTTATGGCTGGCAGGCCACAGGCCTCTGCCCACCGTCAGTAACTAGCTATATCACTGTCCTGGCCACAGTCTATATTTAGTAGGCACATACGGCTTT
The DNA here is from genome assembly GCA_020800305.1 of Porphyrio hochstetteri. NCBI lineage: Eukaryota > Metazoa > Chordata > Aves > Gruiformes > Rallidae > Porphyrio > Porphyrio hochstetteri. The sequence goes on from CM036905.1 coordinate 40,948,797, forward strand.
TCTCCATGAGCATGGTGACACAGCAGTCACTGGCCAGAACTTAGGGACCACTCCATTTAAGTCTGCTTCTTCCTAGGAGCAAGGCCTCTTCTGTTGGGTGTGTCGTTCATCAGTTAGAGATGAGGAGGAGAGCATCAGCGAGCATGCATTAGGTGTCATCCAATTTACAGGAGGAAAATAGATCCCACTGTGTATGTGACTGCACAGGTGAAGGTGGGTAACCATGAGTGGAATGCGTGTCATTATTGAGAACTGGACATAGATACAGCTGGGGGCCTGAAGTCCCTAGAATTGAGCCCTACCAGTGCCTCTTCTACTCAACTTTATCTAACCACTTACAGTTACTAGTGCCTTGTGGCTCTACAGGAAGCCACTTATTTCTATCTAGCTTTTTTATTTTTCTTTTTTAAAAAAAAAGGTTTTTAACCTTTTACATTCAGCGGCCCACATTTAGGTTTGAGGCCCAATCCAGCCTAGAAGCACCAAGGAATTTAGGATCTCTAAGGTTCCTTAGCTCAGTTAGACATGTAAAAAAACCTCACCAAACCTCCTCCCTTTTATATTTGTTTTGAAAAATGTGTCCCGTGTTTGGTCTGTTCATTCTTATGCTGGAGTATTGACCTCTTCCACTCTCTTCCCATGCTTTGGACTTTTAAAATATCTCTTTTCAGTCATCTCTTTTCAAAACTGTAGCATCATAGTCTTACATAGCTATTACCTGTACAAAAGTTCTCTGTCTGATAACCTCCTTCATCCTGTTTGTTCATGGCAGCTCCCTTTTCTGGATTTTCTCAGTCTTTTTTGATAGGTTATATGCATTTCTTCAGAACTTGCAAAAGGTGTCTCTATCAGTCTCCGTGCCACCTGTAAAGATGTGACTCTTGTAGCTGTCCCTTTTTTCTTGCTTGTAACAAGCGTACTTACTTTTATTCAGTGACCCCCTAGGGGTTTTTTGGCTTTTGTTGCCCCTTCAAGGACATAGTTTCCAATCTACATCAAAGCAGTTACTGAATGTGGCTAGAAATTTATTTGAGCCATACCCTGATGTGATGTGTACTTGTACAAGACAGGCAGAAATATCTAATGACGCTAATATTTATCTGCCATACTTACAGGGACATTTTTCAGTGTTATAAAGGTTCTTTGTTTCTTAGGTGTCTTTAGGGATTGGTTCAGAACATGGGTTGTGTGTGTATTCTCTGTCTTTCTCAATACTGTCTTCTTTGGTCATTGATGAAGTAAAGTCTCTGGGTTGTCTAGCATGAATGGGCTATTAAATTTCAGATGGATATGATACCCAGGAGCAGTCATTCTCTCATTTTGTGGAAAAAAACCCCCAAAAAAAACCCAAACAACCAAAAAAACCAAAACCAAACAAACCCAAAACAAAACCCTTGAATCTTTGAGCTACCACAGTAACCTGAAATGTTACATATGAAAACATTGCATAGTTGAAGAATTGATTGTACATTTGTGTCTGTAGGGAGGACTGGCCTGTATGTTAAGAGTTTTCTCCCTACGGTGTGATGTAGCTCTGAGCAGCATCTGCTAGAGACACCTCTCTACCCTCTTTGGGCAGGATCTCTGAAAAGGAGTATGGCATCAAGGACATAAAACTCTCTTCTTCTTGAAAAAGGCAAAACTAAGTCATGCCAAGTGTTGGTTTTAGGGTAGGGATGTCTGTACGGATCTGATGTTCTTTCAGACGTTTACTTTGTGACAGTTATCTGTAGGCAGCCATGGTGGTCAGGATTGAACCAACCTCATAAGCAGCGTAAGCAATCCTTGAATGGCCCTTAGTGACATTGTGATAAGGCCATGGAAGCCCCATGCTGATGTGTGAATAACCCGCTACTCACCCAGAGTGGAGACACCTACTTACAGATGCTGCGAACAGTCAGCTAATGGAGATGACAGTAGTCAGTGGGACAATTGCCTGTATTTTCATGGTGGCTTTTTTGGCAGCAGACTGGTTCCCCAAGTACCTTGACTTAGAACCTTTTCCTGTTTGGTTGGTTTTGTTTTTTTTTTTTTAATCTCTTCCATTTTTCCCAACAGTTTGTATAGATAATTTATCTTTTCCCCACTCCCTCCACCCCCACCCTTCATTTTCCTTTTGGTCTTTAGAAGCTTAAAAGGTGTGTGTGTCATGTTTTCTGGCAGCTTATGGATTTCTTTTATGCATTTTGATTTATTAGGTAGGTTCTAGAGGGTGAAGTTTAACTGTTCTGTGTTTCTTTTCCCCTGGAAGTTGTTTGTGTGGCTGTTGTTTTTATTAACATATATTTTTGGGTTTTGTGGGATTTTCAGTTTATTTAGATGGGATTTTTGTGGGTGGGGAAGAAATGGGAGGAGCTAGGCCTCCACATGCAGATGGAGAGCTGTGACATCATTGGAATATACTGCCAAGTTGCAGGACAACTGGAATGGTGGGAGCTCAGTGGTGGATAGATGCAAGCTCTACAGAAGTGTCAGGCAGAGAAAGGGTAGGAGGGCTGCCCTTTCCATGAAAGAGAAGTTTGAATGTGTGGAGCTTTTGTGTTGGAAGGTTTTGATTCAATGTAAAGGAAAGGATTTTCAATGAGAGGACAATTATGCAGCAGAACAGATTGCCTAGAGAAGCCAGGTTGAAAATTTGCTTTTTTTGAAGTTTTGAAGATGCGTCTTGGCTGATGTCCTAAGTGAGACAGTCTAAATTCAGATGCTGCTTTACTCAGGAGTTTGGACTAGACAGCTTATTGGTAGGAGTGAGCGAGTCTGATATTTTGCATGCATCGTGACCAAAGGGAAAGGTGCTCTTGGACTTCGTGTGTTACTGATGTATAAATCTGTGCATACATCTCTTTAAAAGAACAAACTAGACATGTTAGACAACCCCGGATGATCACCGTATATGTGTGAGATAATACTTTTCCAAGTTGTTACTTGTACATTCTCATTTAATAGTATTCCTGAATTCCTTCTAATCATGTCACATGAGAAAATGGGATAAGCAAATTTTAATTCTGGAAATAATTCGCAGAATTGCAGTGCCATTGTGTTTGTGATATTATAGATCAAGCTACTTAGAAATAGTTAATTAGCTTCATTCAGGCCTACAATACAAGAAAGATGTAGAACTGTTGGAGACGGCTCAGAGGACGGCCATGAAGATGATTAGAGGGCTGGAGCACCTGCCCTACAGAGAGGCTGAGGGAGCTGGGCTTTTTCAGCCTGGAGAAGAAGAGAAGGCTGCGGGGGGACCTCATTGCAGCCTTCCAGTACCTGAAGGGAGCATACAAACAGGAGGGGAAGCAACTTTTTAAAAGGGTAGACAATGACAGGACAAGGGGGAATGGATTAAAACTAAAGGAAGGAAGGGGGAAGTTTTTTACAGAGAGAGTGGTGAGGTGCTGGAACAGGCTGCCCAGAGAGGTGGTGGATGCCCCATCCCTGGAGGTGTTCAAGGTCAGGTTGGATGGGGCCCTGGGCAACCTAGTGTAGATCCAGGCCTGGAGGTTGGTGGCCCTGCCTGTGGCAGGGGCATTGGAACTCTATGATCCTTGGGGTCCCTTCCAACCCAGACCATTCTATGATTCTATGATTTTTGTTTATATTCTTCTCCCCCAATTACTGTAGACTACTGCAGTTTATTGTGATAAGAAAATTCAACAAGTGGAAAGTAGTTCTTCTCCGAGCTGCACTACAATAAATTACATGTTTTCAGAAGGCAGACATGCCTGAAGATAAAGTAAGGCATGGTATCTGCACACACTGGATAAATTGTTCAGAAATCTCCATGAATATAATATTGCTATCATGCATACTTATAAGATTAGTGTTAACATGGGTTATCTATCATGTAAGTGCAAGTCAAGGAAGTTAGACCTGCCTGAGGGGTGGTTTAGTCTGTATACCCAAGTGTTCAGACAGTGTTGCTGTGGAGGTTTTGGATGAGAAGACTGAGAAGGAGGGGTGATTTTTCCTGTGCTCCAGGCTTCCCGTTTGTTTGTACTGTCTCCATTTTCTCCAGTGTGCCTTGATAAGTACAGGTAATCTGTGTCCTGTTAATCATTAGGATAAGTAAAGACCTAAATGCAACACCCTCCATCGCCAGCCTCTTCCCTCCAAGAGGAGTTACACATGACCTGTACATTAGCTACACAGTGAGTGGAGCATATCAGAAAGTAGATGATATATTTAGTCCATGTCATCCTTTTTTTCTGTCACTGGCCCATTTCCAAGGCATTAAATACTAAATTTTTAATGCTTTTCTGTAAACTATTTTCCTTGACCTATTTCTTTGTGTGGTTGCACGTTGTCTTGATTAATTGAGAGCAGATATTTTGATTATCAAATTCCATGTTGTGAGAATTCAAGATTAATTTCAGTGGTATAGAATATAGTGTGAAATTGTGTAAGTTCATAGCGTTTTGTTAAAAATTTTGGAAAAGATGGAGTTGGGGAAGGTTGACAGAAGCATTCAGGAATTCATTATTTTCCCTGTACCAGGTGAAAAAAAAGGTTTCCTCTCCTACCAACACAGTACTTCTGTTTTGACCCACTGATTACGTAACAAAATCTGGCCTTCATTTGTCTAAGTAGTAATGTGGAGTAGCATGTAAAAATTGGCTAATGAGATCACAATAGTATGAAGGTCTTTTCATGGGCTCATTTAACTTTGGAGTGATTATAAAACATAACTACTAATTTATTTTGCATGTTCTTGTTAATTATAATGGGCATTCAGTATTGCTCATCTGGTTATGAGCTTCTGAGTATTTCTCTGTTGCAGAAATTGTCTAACTCAGTAGTTGGGTTCAGGAGAAAAGGAAAATTTTTTTCTATTTGCAGTGCTGCTGTAGTTTACAGAATGTTCTTTAAAAATGTATATTTTTGTTGTGTAAATTGATGTCTTGAAGTAGTTTAAATATAACTAAAATCACATGATCTGACTACTAAGTAACTAACATTTTTAATTCATAGTTTTATAAGATAAACATTATAGATTGCTTGTAAGACATATTTTCAATTAAAATTTGGGATTTTCTGTTGGCATAGTGCAATTTAAGTCTTTTTCAGAAGTGCTATGATGAATTAAAACTTTTGTTTTTAATTGCATGGGAGGGCTTCATGATGGAAAGGTGGAAGCTATGGATAAGTGTGAATGTATATGCCTTTAAAGTAATAGTCAGCATCTCTAGCTTTACTTTAATTTACATAATTATTGCTTTACTGGAACCAGTTGTGTCTTGGGCCCAATCTATCCAATTCAAAACAAGCGTATCTAAATCATAAAATCATAGAAGTGTTATGATTGGAAAAGACCTTCAAGATCATCAATCCAACCATCTCTCCAGCCCTACTAGGTCCAACACTAGACCATGTCATCAAGTACAACATCTATTCTTTTACACACCTCCAGGGATGGTGACTCAACCACCTCCCCAGGCAGCCTGTTCCAGTATCTAACAACCCTTTCAGTAAAGCAATTTTTCTAATATTCAGCCTAAACTTACCCTGACACAAATTTAAGACTGTTTCCCCTTATCCTGTCACTAACTACCAGGGAGAAGACACCAACCCCCACCTCACTACAACCACCTTTTAGGTAGTTCTAGAGAGCAATGAGGTCTCCCCTCAGTCTCCTTTTCTCTAGACTAAACAATCCCAGTTCCCTCATCTGCTGCTCATAAGATTTGTCTTCTAAACCCTTCATGACCGTTCTAAACACTTCTCTGGATACGCTCCAGCATCTTGATGTCCTTCTCGTAGTGAGGGGCCCAAAACTACGCACAGTACTTGAGGTGCTGCCTCACCAGTGCTGAGTACAGGGGAAGGATCTCTTCCCTGGACCTGCTGGCCACACTGTTCCTGATGCAGGCCAGTATGCCATTGTCCTTCTTGGCCACCTGGACACACTGCTGGCTCATATTCAGCTGGCTGTTGATCAACACATCTAGGTCTCTTTCCTCCAGACAGCTCTTGAGCCATTCCTCTCCAAGCCTGTAGTTTTGCAGGGGGCTGTTGTGACCCAAGTGTAGGGCATAGCACTTGGCCTTGTTGAACCTCATGCAGTTGGCCTTGGCCCATCAATCCATCCTGTCCAGGTCCCCCTGTAGAGCCTGCCTACCTTCTGGCAGATCAACACTCTGCCAATCTTGGTATTATTTGTAAATTTACTGGAACTATTCTCAATAAATTTTCTACCCCTGTAGGAAAATGTCAGTAACTGCAACACTCAACATGTAGATTAACTCCTTGTTGCAATAACAAGTATCAAAAATCTGAAATAGATGTGAGTGGTGTGCTAAGCTCTTATCTTACACTAATTCCTTCAGAATGTCCTTTGCCAGGACTCCCTCATCCATGTCATTCATAAAGACGTTAAACAGAACTGGCCCCAGTACTGAGCCCTGGGGAACACCGGTGGTGACCGGCCTGCAGCTGGATTTAACTCCGTCCACCACAACCGTTCATACCTGTTCATCCAGCCAGTGTTTCATGCAGTGAAGTGTATGCTCATCCAAGCCATGAGCCACCAGCTTCTCTAGGAGAATGCTGTGTCAAAGGCTTTACTGAGGTCCAAGTAAACAATGTCCACAGCCTTTCCCATACCCACTGGGCACGTCACCTTATCATAGAGGGATATCAGGTTAGTTAAGCAGGACCTGCCCTTCCCTCATCCATGCTGACTGGGTAAATATATATATATCAGGTATATATAACTTATATAGGAGTCCCTCAATCAAATTCTAAAATCTCCCTGAATGCTTTGGTGAGTAGTGCTTCATTGGAATATTTTAAAAAATGCCCACTTAAACCAGTAATGCACAGTTTGAAACATTTTTACTGTGGCAAAAATTTAAACAAGTAGGTCATGAAATAGAGTCACATCAGAATGCTGTTGATCTGTCAAATAGTGCAACTGCTTAAGAGCTGTAGTGTACTTCAGTGGGGTTATTTACATTTTAAGAAAGACCAGAGGCCACCAAGGAGACTGGATAATGCAGCATGAGCAGTGGGTATGCAGTCTCAAGTCAAAGTGTTGTCATAGAGGCAGTGATCAGTCATGTAATAGGTAAACTTACCCTAATGATTTGTGATCTAAACCTAAAATGAACTGAGTGATAAATGCAACAAATAAATGAATGAGTTAAATGCATGTGGGCATTGCATTTCTTGAAGACAAGTTTTGAAGGAATGTCTTCATCTGGGAATGAATTTGGCTTTCATTTTGAGCTAAATCATTTTTATATTTGAGTGATACCTGAAACAACCATGATAGTTCACATAAATAAAAGCCAAATTCTGTTAGTTGTGCTCCTAATGGATAATGCTTTATATAAAAAGCTCAGTGCATTAGGATAAAATGCTACCAAGTGCTTAACACTCTAAGTGTTGCAAATGGATCTAGCACCTACCCAGCTTCTGTGCTAGATTGATCATATTTGTTACACATTCTATCACTTGGAGAAAAATGTTACTAGAATTCCTCTAAATCTACATTTTAATGAGTGTCTACACCTCAAGTTAATTCAGTCTTAGACCTGTGCACTTTGCCTTTCTCAGATATTACAGGAGTTTGTGGTATTTTCTTGTTTGACTCAAATTTTAGGGACATGAATGGGAAGTCAAACACGGGTGACATGCAGGTGACTTTCAGTTCAGTTGTATTCTACTGTTAACATGATGAGAGTGCACCTGCCTGAGTAAACAGTGCTACACTGAGCTGCCAGAATGGATTGAATGTTCACCCACTGCAACTGCATTTAAAAGAAATCCTTGTAATGTTTTGATGGGCAAGTTTTGTGAATTTGATTGTAAAATTCTGAGGTTCAGATGGAATTGAGATGTAATTGTCAGATATTGAAGAATAGAAGAAAATATCTCTGTAAGCACTGTTGATATGGGATAGAGAAACAATGACATTAAAGGTCTACCTGCTGTGTTACAAGGGATGGAACGTGCTGCTCAGTTGGAGGTGGGGTAGAGGAGTGTTATTGTTAAACTGGAATAACTGGCAGATTCAGGTCCAGGCCTTGGTATGCAAACAAAAATCAAATGTTTATAAGAAATGTAGCATTTTTGAGAGGACTTTGTCAGGTAAACCACACTGGCATGTCATGTAAATTGAAGCATAGGTCAAAAGGCAAGTTTCTAAAGGTGAAGATTTCTACCCATAAAGAGGAAGTTGATAGGGAAGACGTTACCTGCCTTGTGAAGCGTCTGTCACATGTACTATGTGCAATCCTGACCATTTTAAATATTTCTTACCCACTTCTGAAAAATTCTAGAAATCCTGATAATTCAAAAAGACCAAGAATAAAATTTTAATAATCAAGTCTAATGAGTATGGTTGTTTTCATATTAAGAATAACTATGATAAAATAGTACAAAAAAAAAAAATCTTTTAAGGAGGCTTTCTCTTACCAAAATAGGTCATGTTTTGATGTACAATTTTGTGTATCATAAATATCTTGGCTTTCTTTCTGAGGTGGTGTTTAATAGGATCCAAGCTAAGAAAAGTGATTATTTGCAAATTTTTTTGGCAGAAGGGAGTATAGGAAGAAAAGAGAGATAACAGCATATTCATGTTTGAGGCTTACATATTAACATCTGTCAGCAAACAACATGTATTGTTGAAAAAACAACCGTCAGCTTTATTTCTGTCTAGACTTCAGGTGCACAAGAAACTTCAAAGATTTAGAGGCATAGCTACATCTGGAGTCTTTTAAGGAGTAATAGGAGAGCTAGGTGAATGCTTCTCTCTCAGCTGGTTGGACATTTCCATTATGGATCCAGGGTGACCACATGACCATCAAGCAAAGTTTCATTGACAGATATTTTACTTTCCAACAACTTTGAAGAATTGCTACCCATCTTCACCTCCTCATATTTGCCTTAGGATCCTTACCTGTTTTTAACATTTTCTTCTTTTTCCTCTTTTTATTAAGAGCTCATAAGATTTCCTTCTCATTTCCCAGTGCTGTCCTACTGTGCAGGGGTTTCACGTAGTGTTTATTCCTCCAGCCTGTCATTCTTTGCTCTTCCTTCTTCACTTGCTCTACTACAGAGGCTGCCAGGTGGCTTTCAGTTTTCTAGGAACTTCGACCTTCCCAGCAGGTTTTGTTACACTCTACAAACAAAGGAAGAAGTTAGAACTGCAGCTCTTTTAAATGTCCAAACATCTTGTAACAAAGTATGTATTAATAATGCCACTTGGAACACAATTTTATTTTTTTTTTTAAAAAAGCTTTGGAAAAGCAGTCTTTATAAAATTCTACATTCATTTTACTCTTCAATCTGCTTCTGTCTGACCTTGTCAGCAAGGGAGAATTGCCAAGAGGCACCATCGAGAGACTGGTAGGATGAACTTCAGAAGTAACAGGGTTTCAGGCATTAAGGCTACGTCTGTACTAGGAAATTAAACAATGCTCGGAAATATTTCCAGGTCTCTGCCACAGTTTCAGTCTTTGCAAACTAACAGTGTTCCAGAAAATTCGCTGACATAGATTTGATGGTCTCCATTAGATAGTTTGCACGCTGCCCCTCTGTTTCAAAGCATGTGTGAGTATACTAGAATAGGTGTAATATTATCTGTGCCCTGTGCCAGCTGATTTCAGAAGAGAAATGTGCTCAGGCGTAGGTGTAATCTAAATATACCTTCTACAGACCTGCATGGTCTTTATTTCTTCTGCCTTGTCCAACCTTCAATTCGGGCTTACAGTCTCCGCTTCAAAGTTGGGTTTTTTGGGGGTTTTGTTGTGGGTTTTCTTTCTTTCTTTCTTTCTTCCTTTCTTTCTTTTTTCTTTCTTCTTTTCTTTCTATGTGTCCTTTTGTCCTTCCTCAAATGCATATAGATTTAAATTTCCTTGGCAAGCTGTCTCCCAGCTTCTGTTCCTTCCTTCCTTCAGATGACCCTGTGAACTTATTGGTAGTGGTACTCCGTGCGGTTTGCTGTCTTGAACAAACTACTTCAGGGAAGCCTCCTTCTTGTTTGCCTTTAGGTACTGTAATAGTAAAAATAGAACTAAAAAAAATAAGACCAGACTTTGAGTGATGTCTTATCTGTCCCTCTACTGCAAGGCAGAAACTTGATGAACTTCTTTTTGGAGTACAGAGCATTTAGTGTTTAAAGTGACTACTTGTTAAGAGAAGCTCTCTCAAATGGCTTGGTCTTTCAATGAAAATATTTATGTCAAAATAGAAAAATGAAAAATTCCAACTCCTTCTTTTTTCTTTCAGGATACTACGAATTACCTTATGCACATCTAAAACTAATCAGGGGATGTGATAAAACCAAACTGTATATTGCTTTCACTGAATGATGTCAAATAACTGTAAACATTTCTCTTTGTCTTTTCAGGATGGTGGTACTGGAATTGATTTTGGACATCACTCCGGTTCAAGGCTGAAGTAAAAAGGTCTTTTTGAGGCTTAGAAGAAGTAGGTGAGTACAGGTCAAGCATCACAAGTCTTTGAGTGTGATCTTCAGTGATCTTTTGTTCTGGAGTTGCTGTTCTTGCTTACCAGTCGTTATTCAAATAGCTGATCTCTGCTTCCTCTGATTCAGAGATGTATGACTGCTTTTATTAGGACTGGATAGCACAGAATTTTTGAGTTGTGTAGGGTTTCCCCACATGCTTTTTCAGTGCCTGCCCCAAAAAATAAGTGAAAACATGGTTTTCTCACCAAGGTCCCTGGAGTCCTGTAGTTAAGTTTCGCATAGTTTTATTACATCTGTGCATTAGGAGTATGATAATTAAGCAAATGTGGTTAGAACATTCTTTTAGACTAAATTTGGATAAATATTTTTTGTAGTAAATTAAAATTTTAAAAGGCAAGATTAAATAGTGATGAATCCCTGAGTTTGGATATTCCTTGTTTCCTGAAACCAGGATGATCCCTGTTCCATTGGTAACCAGAACTGTTGCATGATGCCAAGGATTATGAGTTCAAATCTCATTTGAACTGCTTTGTGTGTTAACAAGGTGTGTTAACCTGCCTGTTAGTGGGTTTAACACCACCCTGGGACTTGGTCTTGGCGTGCCTGCCCTGAATACCTTGCTTTGCTCCAGACCTTCACAGCTGTCGAGAGTGAATCATGTACAACTGGACATCGGGTTTTTTTAACTGAGAGAGACCTGGTAAAGGACATTCTGAAGGAATTAGTGTATAAGAGCTTAGCACGCCACTCACATCTATTTCAGATTTTTGATACCTGCTATTACAACAAAGAGTTAATCTAAATGTTAAGTGTTGCAGTTATTGACATTTTCCTCCAGGGCTAGAAAATTCATTGAGAGTATTTCCAGAATTTGTAAAATTCAAAGTTTTAGGCAATATTTTAATGTATAAACTGCAAGGTACACTCAACTGGTGCCTGATGGTAGATCTTATAATTTCAGATTTCAACAGGGTACAAACTAACTCACCATGGTAGGAACCAGAACCAATTGCTTCAATGTACATTGTTGTTCTGGAAGTAAGAATATATTGTTTCCCTTAGTAGCTTTGAGTTTATTCCAAGATACCTATATACTCCATAGAATTGATATATCCATCTACATGAATTGATGGGTCAGAAGGGCAGGAAAAAGAAGTAGTTCCAGGAGGAGTTAATGAGTTAATGATAGTGAAAGTAATTAGTGCTGAAACTATGTTTATAACAAGTTTTCTAAAGTTTTGCCCTCTGGGAGGAAGCACAGACCTTTTTAACCTAATTCAAAGCAGTGCAAAACAAGAGCGTCCTGGTATGCATTTCACTGTGACGGTCTTTACCCACTGGGTAATAAGAAAGGAAAATTCCTTTCTTTTGATTTAACTTCACCTTTTTCCAAGGACTTAAGGCACTGGCCTGAGTGGTACAGTATGAATATGGTGAAACCATAAAAAAAATTAAAGATACAATATTAACTTTGGTGATGTTGTAAATCAAAGGATATCCATCACATACAGGCAAACTGTGGAAATTACTGGCATCACATATAAATTTGTGTATAGCTCTATGCTAATATGTAGTAATATATTTGCAAAAAAGTGTCATTTCTTACGTTGCCTAATGGAGAGTGCAGAAAAAAACGACAGATTCTTTGTTTTCTAGGTAGTGATGGAAATATGACTGGCTTTCTATCATACATTTATACATATATGTCTCAGTGTTGTAAGCTGTCTGTAGATATACTAGAGAGTTTCTTCAGTCTTTTTCTTTTTTTTTTTTGAGAATTCTTTGCTTTGATAGTAACTGTGCAGTAATTGTGTAGTAATTGAAATCTGGTGAGCCAGCAAGAGATTTTTATTTTCCAGAGAAATTTTTCTTTTTTCTGGAAATTTACTATGTTCTGTACGAAATAATGTCAGAAATGCAGTAATACTGACTGTGCATCCATAATAGTTTGGCAGTATCACTTTATTGAATTCCAGCATGTCTGGAACTTAAGGCTTATGGAGGAAAGTAACTGTTTTTCTGTTTCCTCCATTATTTTGTTCCATAACTTTAAGTTAAATACAATCTATAAAAATGCTTTCTATAAAGAAAGCCAAAATCTTTTTGGCCTTTTTAGTGCTGGTCTCTATTTCATGCAGTATGTGAAAGTGAAGAGGGAATGTTTTGTAGTCCATGAGGAAAGAGTAGTAAATTCTGAATGTTAGTTCTCCAATATGTCATTTAGACTGGGTAGTTTTTATGGCAGAACACGGTGTCTCTCTACTGATTGAAAACTGGGATTCAGTCATAGAAGTAGTGATAGAAATACATAAAAATAAAATTGCATTTATGAGTACATTTTTAATTAACAGGGAGAAAAAATCTGTTTGCTTTCTGCCCTTTCAATTGTCCATTTAACCGTCTAGGAGTAAATTTTATAAAACTGAGTTAGAGCTGGAAAAACTGAAACCAAGACAAAAATGCATATTGGAGAAATATGAAAGCAAAGGAAAAAAATTCCATTTTTGAACTGATGGCTTAAATGGACACTTTGGAGGACTATTAGTGGTACAATTACATCTAGATTTTCTGAGTTAATTAGGCTTTGGGAAAAAAAAAAGCTAAGGAAGAGTTCTAAATAAGAATATTTTCTGTGTTAGTGAACTGAATTGTGGTCATGGTATTAATTGTTGTTAAATTGATCTCGCTCTTCAGTCCTTTACTGGGGATTCGTGGAAGAGGAGACGTGATCATTCCTGTTTCTTCCTGGTACTACAGGACTTGAAACAGCACGACCTATGTACACATACTGTATATGTATGCGTTTTGCATACCTACCGTATATTCAGCCCATTTTTATATATGTGTGTGTGTTTTGCATAGGGCAGACATAATCCTGTTGTTAGATCAGCACAGAAGTACATCTCATAGAGTTATTTTGCAACTGAAGAAGAACTCTTTCAATAACCCATTCTTGGTCATCATGTTGATGACCAACACATGAAACATTTGGTGTCCAAGTCATTCCACCAGCTGGATAATGGATTGGCATTAACTTTCTCAGTGAAGAAGGCTAATGCTTCCACATGTCTAGTCAGAAGAGAGTTAAGTTTACATACTGCCATAGTTGATTTTTGAATGATTTTTCGAGTCATTGTGAATAGGTGTAAATTACTGTCTTTGGGGAACCTGAAGGCGACTTCTGTCAAAAAGGAGTTTACACTGATATAGTTGAATTTCTGGCCTGAAACTATGAAGTAGTAAATTTTGGCTATAATTATAGAAGGTAACAAGGTGTGTATTTAAACTGGCCAGCATGCCAATTCAGCTGAGCGTTAAGCGTAGTCTTAATGGGCTAATTTACTGGGAAGAGACCTATTACAATAATCACTTTGTACAGCCTGTATCAAATAGGAACTTGTGTCACATACTACAGAGTTTGTGCTTTGGGAGATATTTTCACAGCATCTAGGAGTGATGCCCCACATTTCTTGAAATTAGTCCTTAATGATACTTCTTCAGAAATGAGTTATCGCTCAGGTATGTGGATTGTTTTGATGTTTCTAGTATAGATATTTTTTAAGGAAAAGCTAGTAAAAATCAGATGTTTTTTCAAGTAATCGTATGAAAAGAGGAGAGCCAGTGTGCATCTTAATCATTTTAGGGGTTTATTTGCTATGAGTGAGAGGTGAGAACTCTTCATTTTTAACTGAACAGAATGGAAGCTTCTAAATGTGGCCTGCTTGAGAACAGAGGTCCATTACTGTAGTTGTCATGTAAAATAAAGTTGGAGTCTGAAGTTCCTTTTTAGCTGTCAGCTTTATTAAGGAGCTGCTGGTGTGTTGAACTAGGCACACGCATTATATAAGCGGCGTATGGTAGTGTCTGGGGAGAGTTTCCTCTCTCTTCACTGCTGCTTTATTAGGTCTTGCTCGCTCATTCACTCTTGCCTTGTCTTACTCCAGCTTTCTGGCTGCAGCTCACAGCACAGTAGGTCTAATGTAGATTGACGCCTTTGCCAGAGGACTGATTGAAACTTGTGTCTCATAGTTGCTAATGCTCACTCAACCATTTTATTGAAGATAAAGTAAATAAAATAGATTGCCATATGAGAATTCTCTGAAATCAAATGGAATAATTTGACAGGTTTAAGCCCATGAAAAAGCCAAAGCATTGAAACAGATGGGAATACTTTTTATGCACAATATACCAGGAAAAGGTGTCTGCTGGCTTGATGTTAAACTGTTAATGGCTTTTACCAAAACTATAATTGTTGAAAATATTATCATCATTTCCAATGGGATTTCCATTGGTGTTTAAATTGTTACTTCTTTCAAACACAGGGATTTTTCTTTTAATTTAAGAGTAATGGATATACTGATTTTATTTTCTTATTGCTGCTTCTTTAAGAGGGTGATGGATAACGAGTGTCTTAGAATTTAATTAAAAATATAGTGATACTATATGATACTATTTCTAGGTTATATTGCAAGATCCTCAAGATTAACTGAGGGCGAGTTTATTATTTGAGAAAATAATTCTGAGAAATAATGGAAAATAGATTGTTACTTCTGTAGGTTTTTAATAATCAGTAAGTGACATGATTGTGGATATTACAACTAAAGTTGCTAAAATAAGCCCTGACATTTCTAAAAGTATTTGTGGTACAGGACATGAAAAACAGGAGCCACTAAAGCTGTTGTGATAAACTGTTTAGAATAATGGTCAACAAACTCCAAATATTCTTCACACTGCTTTATTTTATAAAGAACTGCTGTAGATGTGCAGTTTAGTAATACTGGTATAGATGGGCCATGTTATTTGTAGGAGATAATAATACATGATAAGAAGTAAGTTAAGATCCAACAGATAACATACACCTCTTATTCTTTTACCTGGATAACAATGACTGTTCGTGTTTTCAGTCACATTAGTGGGTTCCTTCTTACTAGTTGGACCACTTCTGCAAGAAAGGAGGACACCTGTGTTTAAGTTTAGTACAATAAACCTTGTCAAACTCACTTAAGAGTTAATAAAGAAAATGAATATAAAATAAGTTAATATATGAACAAAGTTGGCAGGTGCAGCCCTGATTTTCCACTTTGAAAACATAGTAATTTGAATAACAAATATAATCATTTTGCTTTTTCTTTATATTTTAAAAAAATCTGGGTTTTTTTTTCCTGTTAGATAATAATTAGATTTTTATTCCTAAAGTTAAGGATTTATTATAGCAGATTGTGCTGTTGGTATTCAGTGATGGGTTGCTTGTGAGATTTCATGAAATAAATTATGAATGATCTATTTGAAAATGACTTGCAGGACTGAGTTGACAGACTGGAAAAACATAGTAAGGATGGATTTCCAGATTAACTGTTAGCCAGAGTACACAGCTAGTTGTGCTGTGAGAGGGAGAGCCCTGGTCAAAATAATATTTCCAATATGATTGTGGATAAATCTAAGAAATGTGAGCCATATTCTCAGTTTTTCCCATCCTGTTCATATTTTTAAGAGGAAAAATTACTTTCTAGTACTTAGAATGCAGAGCACTGGCACTAGCTGTGCTCTGGAGAGGTCCTTTCTCTTCCCTGTTGTTGCCATGCTGATGGCTGTGTGTGTCTGGCCAAACTCTTAATGCACTCACTGCAGTTCCAGACTTAAAATTTCAGCACTCAACAAAGAAAATTTAGTGACTGTGATGTCAGCAAGATAGGACTTCCCATCCTCCTGAAGGAAGGCTCTTCTTGTTCATTCTGTGGTGCTCTTTCTGTTCATGCAACGGGATAAAAGGGTCATCAACAGCTTTGCCTTTGTCTTTCTCCGGGAGGGACTAGAGGAAGAAACAACTCTGCTACAAATGCCAGATTTAACCATTTTGATCTTCTTTTCTGCTTTCTATGAAATGAAGGTCTTGGAAAGCATTGTCTTTTGGAGGAGGCAATGGAGAAAGTTTAATTACATACATAGAATTGCCTTTTTTTTTAATATTTTTCCCCTGGTAGGAGATCCATGACAAAGAATCGCTGCTCATTGCTGTGTTGTGAAGTCTTTGCTCTCTCCCATAGGTTTTTCTAGTTAAATTTTACAGCCATTATTACAGTTTTTGGATGAAAGTGCTGAGGCTTGTGGGTGCTCCAACCTAGGTTCATCTAGGCAGAATAAAAGCTGATTTTATTAAGAGAAATAGTGACCTCAACAGTAGTTTACTTTGGATTTCTATAGCACTTAAAGAAACCAAATGTGGTTTCCCGTACTTCTCAGAACAAATGATTTGGGCTCTTTTTTTCAGCATGGTCTCTTATTTGACCGTATCTGAAGTAATTCTGAAAGGCTGATTTTCATGTTTAGTACTTCCTGTGTTTTGTAGTAACATGGTAAAAGACATGATGTATATTTTTGGGATTCTTTTGAAATTACCTTTTCCAGAAATCAGTCTGTGATAAATGTGATGAAATAGCTATTTAAAATGTTTATGAAAAAAAAAAAAAAGGGCAATAAAGAAAGCCATTCAGGAAGAAATAGCAGCAGATCTAATTCCTGAAAATAAATGGGATCTTGGAAATGGATTAGATGTTTATTTGATTGCTTTGAGAGTTAACCTCCCTAAAAAGCTGATTTTAAATTAGTTTTGTATTTGTAAGTGGCACTTTTTAACTGTGATTTCTTCTCTCCTCTGGAAAATGTATTATGGAATCTAGTAGAGAAAGAGGTAATGCAGGGTTTTTTTTGTTTTGGTTTTTTTTTTTTTCCATGTGGGCACTGTCATCTAGGAACTGGACAAAGATGACTGTCCCTTAGGAACTGGGGCTCAGAATTTTTCATGTGGTCTGTAAAACATTTAGTGGTAATTGTTATCATTCACAGCCTACAAGAGAGGTTTTTACTGGGGATTTCATAGGGAAAAGTGGGCTTAACTGCATCAGATACTTTTTTACAAAATTTAAATGTTCACCCTTTAATTACTGAAGGAACTTCTACTGCTTTTTCCTTAGCCTGAGTGTTCCCAAGCAGCAAAATAGATCATGTTTTAGTTGATATGGTGGTTCTCGTCCTACATCCAAATGGAGACATACAGATTCGAGTACCTATACAGAGATTCTGAATGTTATGACAGACCCAGCGAAGGTTTTGCAAAAGAAAATACCAGACTTGAAATCTTGGGCTACAAAGTTACAACTGATGGCTGTAGTTTAAACAGTAGATACAGCGGCTTGTCAAGAATAAGATGTAGGACATTGTTCATCAACATGCACAAAATAGAAATTTAATTCTAGTATCTCTGTACTTGGGATAAGTATAGTTCTGTAGGTAACTGCACTGATGGCAAATGGACTGTAAGTCAAGTGTTATACTTGAAGGAGAAACTCAACTAAAGTTTGGTTCAGCTGTTGAAGTACGTACAGCTGCTTCTGTGCTGCTGTAATTTGCAGCCTAATACTGTTCTGTATTATTTTGGTGAAGTTAACTACTAAACATTTCAAAATAGAGCAGATGGATAGTGTGATATGACGAAGACATCTGACCTCGTGTCTTAAAGTTTTGCAACTAATTTGGAACCAGTATTTATTATCTGAAGAGTACATGCTACAATCAAGTTGGAGAATATTTATCTTCTTTCCAAGATGGAAACTTTCTTACATGGCCACTTGCCACTATTTTTCACACTGTGTTCTGTTTACTCTAAGATATATCTTCACAACATAATGAAAATCCAGTTCTCTCTCTCTCTCCATCACTTATTAAAGGATTAAAGCAATAGCACATACAAAATTTCTACTCAGCCCAGTAAAATGCTTTTATTTCAGTTTTAGGTAGGTGTACTTTTCTCAAATTTGACTGTTGCTACTCATTTTAAAATAGAAGTTCAGGATTTGGTAATCTTTGCATCATCATCCTGTCAGAACTTCTAAACTCGATTGTGGAAAGTAAACATGCCCATTTGTAGATCTTCCTGCTTCATTGAGGAAGTATTAGTCTCTGTTATCAATAATCCTTTTAATAATGGTGGGAAATCCATAGCAGTTTAAACCGTGCTCCTTGGCTTGGCAGAAAAGTTACTTAGGAGTGCTTGGATGGTTCTTCTGCCTGTCCCAGAGCTGCAGCAGGCAGCTCTGGCATTGGGAAGGTAACAAACGGCAGGGGAAGGAAGGAGAGGGCAGGAGCATCCTTAACTGGTGCAGCTGTTTGCTAAGTGAGCATATGTTGAAGCCCTTGAGCCCCTACAGAATGGCTTTTCACAGGTCAGTGCATAAATCACATGCATAATACTCTCCGAAAATAAGTTGGAACTGAGCACCTGTTTATTTGCTTTTCTGAGGGAAGTTGTTCTGTTGTGCAAGTCCTGCAGTTATTTACTTTCCATTGTGAAAGATAAGGGAATACTCCAGTTACAGGAATCCTCCAGCTAATATTCCAGTTAGGGAAAAACATTTTTCCCCTAAAATTTTGCGTGTTGAACTTTTAGAAAAATGAGTACTTGCTCTTTCTCTGTCTCATCAAGATTTGCTGAATGGTGTACTTTTGGACTATATGAGAAATGAAGATCTGAGGAAGAATTAATGTTACTTCAATCTTACCATTTATATTATTTTAATTTTGCAATTCAGAAACATTTTTAGTTCAAGGTGTTTCAAATTTATTTGATTTATTAGGTCTGAAAAAGCAATATATTGGATTGATTTAGTGTATTTCATAGGACAGTGTTTTGAAGTTACTACATTATGAACTTGAATACCCTGTCCAATACTTAAAAGATCCCAGAAGATAGAGCATGTGATTTAATTACCTCTTTTTCATTTTGCGAACTTGACCTCTGTTCCCAGCCTCGAGACAAAGAAAGACAAAGTACTCTGAGCAACTGGCAGTTGATACTAAGAAGGTACCTCCCACATCTCTCTCACATCCCATAGTAACAACCAGTCCTCAGTGTGGATGCGGGACTTCCCCAGAAAAATTCTGTCCTTTGGCTGGCAAATACATCTGCTGCCTTACTTCTTTAGATGACTTGTAAAAATCCTCTTTCTCTTTTAGCTTCTGCCCCAGAAACCTCTCTTTTCTGGGTTAGCTCTAGCTGTGCAGAAGCACCTGGGGCAACACAGAGATGCTGGCCTCAGTAGACTAAGGATGGTGTTTGAGAGTGGCTGGTTTGCTCTTCTGCAAGACAGAACTGTTACACACATATACTGCAGGTTGTGTTTAGGTATGTCAGATTTTGATTGTGTATGTGATTGTATGTTTATGAAAGTTGGCTGAACCTGTCCTAGATTGATTTTGAGGAAGACTGATTTTTTTTCAGAAGCTAATAAAGATTACTTTGTTTTCTAGGAAAATAACCAGAGGAAAATACAAAAACCTTATTTAATATTTGGGGTCTGAGTTTATTTGGGCAGTGAAGGCTGATGATAGTTTTTATGAAGATGGAGGGATTTATTCTTCCTGACAATGAAGGCCTTGATTCATTATCTCCCATAAGGTTGTGCCATCCTCACATGGGAATAGATACTCTCTTCTCTAGGAGCCCCATGTTTGGCAGAGGTGTTGGATAGAAACTCGTAGCCATTGAAGGAAGTGATTTTCACAGGATTGGCAATCTGTAATAAAAAACAGCTTTACAGGATCTTTTGATTGCCTTTGCAGCTACCAAATTTAAAGGCAAAATACAACATCTTTCATGAAACTACAGTAGTAGGTGGCTTCTTTATTAAATATTTTGGATTTCTTTCTAGTATCAAACATTTCATCTATGTTAATAGATAAAACGTCCGAATTAATGTGGAAGGTGGTGAACACTCACACTGTTTTCAAACTGTTGAAATGGCCTGTACTCATCCTCTTAAAAAAAAAAAAAACAAACAGATTCCTACAATTATACAGGGAGCTATCAAGGAGGTTTATTTTAATTGCTTGGTGCTTTGGTATATTTTAGATTTGCTCTATGTGCTGTTCATTTTTCTTAATCCGATAACATTGCTGGTTATTTGCACTATACTGGTGAGTGGCTACTTCTCTGAAAGCTTAAGAATTAAGATATTATAATAGGACTGTAGGATGAAAGAGCAATTTCTCTATATATTCAAACTGAGTAATAATACAGGAATGAAAAGTATGTTGTTTAATTATTTGGTTTTGACATGTAGTATTCCAGTTACTGTTAAATATGACTTTTTGCATAGCTAACATAGGAAAAGATTTAAAAACAACAAGAAAAAAAGGTTTGATCTCATTTGACCTTTCTGACGTTCAGTCAGTTAAAAGGTTTGTAAGACATTTAATTACCAAATGGTATGATCATTATTCATCTCATCATTTGATATATAACGTCAAGTGAATTGCCTCCCTGGAGTGCACTGTGTTTCACAGATCAATAGATTTAGTAAGAGATTGAAGGAGAGCTTTATACATTCATAGAAAAGAAGGAAAAGTATATTCTCCTTGTAAAATGGCTTATGTAGGTATCGGGTGAGCTTTATAGAGTTACTGTTTTATTTACTTCTCAGAAATACAAAATCCTGTAGCACAAAGGCATTTATTAAAATATTTTAAACCTCTTTATTAAAATTAAAAATATTGCTCCTATCTTTCTCTGTGTAATAAAGAAGCTTTAAAAGTCTGTCCTGAATATTTAAATCTATTAAAATATTTTTTCTTATTACAACAGCTTTTTTGCTTTGACACAGCACAACAAACATAGCATGACAAAAGGCTGTCTAAATACACTACACATGATTGCTTAAACTATTCACATTTTGTTTTTCTGCATTTTTAAATAGGTATGGTTAGTTTTAACTGATTTGGGTGGTTGGTTTTTTGGTTTTTGTTTGTTGGGCTTTGTCTTCATTGTGTCAAGCATATCTATGCACACTTAAAGGCAAAAAAGATAAAGCTTGCCCCTAATTGACTAATTTAATACCTATGCATTTATATATTAAAAACTTAGGATTTTTAAAAAATTAATTGCTTGATACATAATTACATATATGATACTTAATGTTTATTTGGGCTTTTCTGGGTATATTATATTACTCCTATCCAATACAGATGAGCCACTGGCTATTTGAGCACACCTATCTGATCACTTACCCTTGATGGAAGGCTTTTCCAATTGATTGAGACTTCTCGGAGAGTTTAGGCACTAGTACATCTTGCTGGGTTTTTTTTTTTTTGTTCTGTAAGCTTTAGCTGCTTGATCTGCGCTCCTGATTTACCAGTTTTCTGCTTAAAAAGTAAGAAAATAAAAACGTGTTTCTTCTTTAACTCTTACATTAATGAGGGTAAGCTTTTTATCTTAAAATTACGCCTTGTTGTTGGTCCTCGCATCAGTCAGGCACCGAGGAAACTGCAGTTCAGCTCCGCAAATCCTCCTGGCTGTGGGGCAGAGCAACATTTCCTTGAAAATTCTACTTCCTTATTCATCTGTCACTTATAACCCATCATCTACTCAAAGATTAATTTGAATTGTGAACAATATCTAAGCTTCCTTAATCCCTTTCTCTTGTCCTTTTCCTTGAGCTGCTGTTCTGTGACGGAAAGGCCATAATTCTGAAGCTTCTTATTCCTCGGGCCTACCCAAAGTAACTCCCATCGGGAACCGATTGATGTTTCAGCAAGGAAATTCTTACCTGTTCTTGAGAACAACCTGGAAAAATTGTCAGGAGGCTTTCATACTCTTAGATGTTCACTGTGTGGAATTCTTGTAAATGTAAAATCTAATTTGTCTGGGCTCTTTGCACCAGCATTGTTCAAGGTCAGATGAAGCTGTGTGAAGTACTGGAAGGGTTTCTGAGATTTCAGTCCTTTCTTTGCACTCCTAGCATTTTTCACCAAATTAGCAAATCAAATAATGCCAGTTTCATTAATAATTAAGATAGCTGGGAAATATACCACATTCTTCTTTTTCCTTTTTTTTTTTTTTTTATGAATGATTCCAGCAGCCTCATGCTTCACCACTTCCTTGAGATTTTTTCAGGAAAAATAGTTAGTAGCTTTCCCTCTGCTAATGATGCAAATACTGCTTTTTGAGACTGCTTTTGAGAATTTAAAAAGAAATGCAGGAAATCTTCAAGTTTTTTCTCCTGAACACCCAAAGACTATTTTGTTAATGGGAATACTTAAGCATGGTTAGAATAATTAATACTGGAGTTTGGTAGAAGCATCAATTTTTTTTGATGATACATTACTCTGTGGCTTGACTTGACAAAGTTTGACCCATCAAAACAATCTAGAAATATGTATGTTTAATTTATATTGTGAATAGATCTGTGGCTGAGTTTTGATATATATATTTAGCATCCTTCAGGACTGTATATATCAATAGTTATCTCTTCCAATATGTTCTTAGATTTAGACATTTGCATTTATTTGCATAGGCGTTTACTGCTTAGGAGTAAAGAGCTTAATGTAATATCTATTTGAAGTGCAAAGTGTATTTTGGATGAAAAATAGTAGACCTGTTTAATTTTAGCATCATCTCTGGTATCATTTGGTAGATACTGTAGATGTGAGGGTAAAGGATCGCATGGTGATGAAGTACAGCAACACTCTTGAATACAAGAGTCTTCTGGGCCCCACAATTTATGAAGGATGTGAAGGTCCTTCAGTGTGTCCAGAGGAGGGCAACAAAGCTGGTGAATGTGCTTGAAGGCATGTCTCTTGGGGAGCTGATGAGGTCTTGGGCTTGTCTAGTTTGGAGCAAAGGAGGCTGAGGGGAGACCGCATTGCCCTCTGCAACATCCTGAGAAAGTGAAGTGGAGAGGGAGTGCTGAGCGTGCTGAGCTCTTCTCACTGATAGCTGGTGATGGGACACATGGAAACGATTCACAACAGTGCTAGGGGAGGTTTAGACTGGACTACCCAGAGTGCTCAAGCACTGGAACAGGCTTCCTCGAGAGGTGGTCAATGTCCCAAGCCTGTCAGTGTTTAAGAGGCATTTGAACAGTCCCCTAAATGTCATGTTTTAACTTTTGGTTGGCCCTGAACTGGTCAGGCAGTTGGACTAGATGATCCTTGTAGGTCCCCTCCAACTGAAATAACCCTATTTCTTACCTTCCCTTCTCTCCCCTCCCTTTGCCCTCCCTTCCCTGTACTTTTATGATGAGATTGCCTGGTTATGAGTAGGGGAGGTGAGCTCTTTTCTATTGGATGGTATTCCTGCAGGTTTTGAACACAGAAAGCTTACAAGGCTCCTAAAGAACTACTGTCTTTGTCCTGCCATCCCTTAGTGACAGGGAAGCAATGGTAGGAGCAAAAAGCACTCTGTATCCACCCAGTACTATACTAGGTACTGGAGAAAGTTCTCCTGGAGTTTTTCAAGGGGCAAGAATGTGTTAATGGAGCCAGTTTTAAACAGAGAGGGTAGCTGTATACTTAGGGAAAACAAAACAAACCAACCAAAACAAAAAAAATCACAACTCTATTCTAGCTGAACCCAGGACACTTGTTCATGTTTTATTTTGCTCTTTGGTTAAAAACTGCTTTCGGAAATTTCATAGCTATCGGATTGTGACTTCCCCTGTAATTTTTTCTTTGTCACACTGGGCAACTGTTGTCTTAAATACCTATGTTGTACAGGTGTGGTGAAGATGTGTTTTGAGTCTGTCTTTCATTTTTCTGCAAATATTTCTATGCTGGTATCTAAGAGTAAATTTAACACAGAAATTATTTATAAGATTTTTTTAAAAAAAAAATCTGTTAAATATGAAAGCATTTATTTATTGATAAAGCTCTGGAAACGTCTCAGATTAGCTGGAAGTGCAGTACAGGGTAACTCTAGTGTGATGGGACTAACCTATAAATAAAATTTTGGGTGGATTCTCCTAAAACTCTTAAAAAACCAAGCCATCAAACAAAAAGCAACCATTCCCTCCCAAAACCCCCAGCAACAAAAAATGAAGCCCCCAAAAGCCCTGCTTTGGACATTATGATTACGGAACCGTGACCATATGGCCTGTGCAGTGTTGTCTGTCCTAAATGGTTTTGCACTTGGGAGAACAATCATACATGGTACGTATACACCTGCTAGGTGTAACTTCAATCTCACTGTTCTGGGGAGCACTAAGTGTGTAGTAGCTATAGCACAATCCTTACTAGGGCTCTGTAAATCCATCTGTGAGGGTGAGTGTGCTTACCTGCTGCTGAAGTGCATGTTCCTGTGTTCAGTGGCTGGCTGTACAACTGGATTAACTCACAATTTGCTATACTTGCATGCCCTGAAGATACATCGTGATTTTGCAGAAAACCTTAAGCGATATCTCTGAAATTTGGCATCCTCCATTCATTTCATACCAGAGAAATTACTGGAGATCTTGCTAGTTACCTCCTTTTATATTTACTGTGATTACCTCAATAGCCCAGGAGCACTTCTTCAGAAAAATGTTGTCTGTCTTGTGTTATCAGTGACAGTCTCTACAGGTACTGGTATACTGTGTATCTTAACCCAGAAAAGGGGACTGCGGTGCTATGAGTCAGCTTTGAGCTATTTTTTTTGTGTACAGAAACCTCTTAAAGATCAACAGCTTTTATTATAACGCTGCTTGTCCAACTGTGAGAGAAAGCAGAAGGGATTGTCATATTATGAAAACCTGCTTGCCATGGCTGCTCATTTTGTATTCTCATCTGTAGGACGTGGAACTCATCCACTGGGCAACACAGATTTATTGAAGTAATTTGTGTAGTATGTTTTCTTGATCATTCAACAAGTAGATAAAAATCTGCAAGATAATAATTTTATAGTTTTTATTCTTCCCTTCCCCCCCCCCCCCCATAATATTTTTCTTCAGCCAAATGAAACAAAACAGAAAAGATCAAGAAATTAAAAAAAACCACTGTACATTATGGAAAAATTATGGAAATACTGAGATTACAGATTTTTCTGATCCATTTAAACACAATTTGCCATCTGGATTTTCCAGCTATTTGAATTTGATCCAGTAATCTTCCAGACTTCCCAACCTGGGGCTACACACCAATTCTCAGTTCCCATCCCATCACTTTGAAAGTATGTATGCAGGAGTTCAGAGAATATTTTTGCTTTAAAATGTAGTGCTTAATCAGTGCTTGTAGTTAGTATTTTAGAGCCTGATTGAATTAAAACCCCATTAAGAGTTACGTGTTTCAATCTGTTATAACCGTTTCTGTAAAAAAGTTAATTTTTTCTGGCCTGGAGCAGTTGTTTCTGTCCCAAAATGTTGATAATTACTCATTGTTAACACATAAAATATTACGAATAGTCAGGTGCTGGAGACACCTCTTTTATAAATGAAATAGTTTCTTCAGTGAGTTGTGTGTATGAATGTATTAAAAAAAAAGTAGCTAAAACAATAATGCCCAGTGGTAAAAATGGAAAAGTATTACCATTTTATTGGATTTTGGTACAAGCTACAGTCATATTAGGGTTTGGTTTCTCACTTCATCTTTAAATTAGGTGGTTTCACTATAAAGGCAAAGTTGTTTTCTGCTTTTCTTCTGGCTCCGTGCTTAACACTCAATGTTGGAGGTATTCCAGGGACACTCAGGGGTGTCATTCAGTAGCAGTCACTCTCCCCTTTACAGTGATCTGGGATTCCTGCAGAGTGTGTCTGTCTGTGGGTCTGGCGGTACAGAGACAATTAAGTAATTGCGTATTTATTCCGGTTCTCGGGCAGGTTTTGCTGCCTGAGCTGAGTTCATCAGAGCTGTGGCTGCATGGGTCACAGCACTTGGGCTGGCTAGTTTCAGGCTAGCTCCAGTAAGAATGTGGAAAATGCAGGCACAACAGTGTCTGCAGTGTACCTAAACTCCAGTCTAGGTCTTTTAAGGAACAAAAAAACCTAGTTTGAGCTTAACATGCCTCTTCCGCTGTCCAGGATCTATCATGTGGCTTTGAGGAGGTCTCTCTTGTATCTCACTTTCTGCCTTAATAGAAGTGCAGCAGAAGTGCATGCAGAATAGACACAGCTAGTCCACTGTTCGACATTTCGTATCTTTTTCTTTAACTGAATTTAATTTTGTTAAATTGATACAAGAATATTTACATTTTATTACCTTTTTCAATAATTTTTTTACTGTCAATTGGCTGGATTGATGATGGATGTTCTAGGATGGACTGAATCATCTATATTAAATCTAAACGATACTTTATGTTGTTTTTGATTAAAAAGTAGGTAAAATGGTGTTGTAATGGCCTCTGGTGAGGCAGCACCTCAAATAGTGAGTTCAGTTTTTTACAGAAAGACGTTGAGGTGCTGGAGCATGTTCAAAGAAGGGCAGTGAAGCTGTTGAAGGGTCTAAAGCACAAGTCTTACGAGGAGCAGCTGAGGGAACTGGGCTGGGGTGGCTTAGCCTGGAGAAAGGGAGGCTGAGGGGACACCTCAGCGCACTCTACCAACTACCTGCAAGGAGGTTGTAGCCAGGTGGGTGTTGGTCTCTTCTCCCAAGTAACAAGCAATAGGACAAGAGGAAATGGCCTCAAGGGGAGGTTTAGAATGGATAGTAGGAACAACTTCTTGACTGAGAGGGTTGTCAGTCTTTGGAACAGGCTTCCCAGGGAAGTGGCTGAGTCACCATCACAGAACCATCCCTGGAGGTATTTAACAGACACATAGATGTGGTGCTTGGGGACATGGTGCTGGAACAGGCTGCCCAGAGAGGTAGTGGATGCCCTGTCCCTGGAAGTGAACGTTCAAGGCCAGGTTGGCTGGGGCCCTGGGCAACCTAGTGTAGATCCAGGCCTGGAGGTTGGTGGCCCTGCCTGTGGCAGGGGGGTTGGAGCTCTGTGATCCTTGGGGTCCCTTCCAACTCATACCATTCTATGATTCTATGATTCTGTGATTCTATGGTTTAGTGGTGGACTCGGCAGTGCTAGGTTAGCAGTTGGACTTGATGATCTTAGAGGTCTTTTCCAACCTGAACATATTCTAACGGAAATGGACTAAAGTTTTTGAACTTTGTAAGAAATTATTAACATGGAATGATGTTTCCAATGGTGTTAATTTGGATTAGTCATAACTATTGACCAGTAAAAGTTAAACATTTTATTTTATGGTGCTAAGCAGCCATGCTGAGTCATCAAATGTGCCTCCTAGGTGTCTTGATCTGTCTGTGTTCGTCCTGATCCCTGATCCCAAAGAACTGGGGCAAAAAATAGTAGTGAGAGAAAGATGCACATGGGAATCAATAATACTGAAATAAGTATAAAAAAGATCATATGTGTATACAGGAGAGAAAGGGGAATAACTGTTAAACCTCTATAGAAAAAAATGTTGCTCAGGACAGGGACACAGTACAAGAGAGGGTCAGTACCCAGAAAAGGTAGGATGGAATTGTGGAAGAAGAGACACAAGGTTGGAAGAACTCTGGTGAATAGGAGCGTTAATACTTGTCTCCTGATGTTTGTAAATGAAATCAGGAATCTGTGAAGACTCTGATTAAAATCTATGATGAACTCTGTGTCCTGTGATGTTTTTAGTGATGTTGATTGTTTTGACCACCTTCATTCCTTTACATTTTGTTGGTTGAAGATGATTCCTTACTGGAACGAAGTCATCTTTTGGCCAGGAAGGCAAGAGGTGCAAAGATATTATAGATTTATGTATAAAAGAAATCAAAGTCTAAGAGTTCTAGAGCAGTTTGGAGTAATGCCACAAAGGATTAATATTTTTCTGTGGGTTTATTACATATTATTCATATTAATAACCTCCATAATATTATAATACAGTTAGAACAAATGCAAGGCAACTATGAATTAGTGGGCTGTAATACCATGAGGAGCTTCTTAGGAGGTCATAAAGCATGAAAGCAAAGCCTGCCTCCTTTGTGTAGTCAGTTGGACATCAAGTTGGAAATGCAGTTCAGCATTGGTGTTTTGTTTTATTTTTGAACACATGTATGCCTGTCTTGAATTCATGACATCTGAGGCAGATGTTCCTTATTTATTTCTACATTTCTGTTTCAGCAACTTCCTTTTTTTTCTTCCCTGTTACTTTATTTTGATTTTTGTCTCTGAAGACCTCCATTTTAAGTCCTCAAGATGGTACCAGAAAAAATGGAAGGAAGGTTTTTCCTCTTGCAGCTCTGTCATATTGTGACACATGCACCTGTAGGTGTGGGTTACAGTTACAGTGCTAGCTATAAGTATGTATTCATTGAAATTTTACAGTTTCTGATTTGTGGCTGACTGTTCACAGAGCTTTAATACAGTTACTTAAGTGGACTGTTTGATAAATGTAGTCTTATTCCAAATTTTTATCTGTAATAGCATTTTGTTAAAAGATTTTGAATATTTAGCTTTAAATTGAATTTCTGTAGCTGTTCTTTTTACTCTCAATCTCCTTTTTTCACTGATATCCAGTTGAAAAATCTTTTGTGAAAACGGTGTTTACGTATTTTAACATGTGTAGCAACTGTGAAATTCAGTTAATGGTTTCACCATTTGTTGTATTATTATTGTATTTTCTAGCTTTTATAGTGATGGTGTGTCTCACATAATTTAATTCTCCTACAGTTCTTTGGATACAAAACCAAGCTTCTTATAGCTAGGTGTAAACTACAATTTGTGTTCAGTGGCTTTAGACTTAAATTGGCAAAGCTGTTATTCTCCTTTGTGATGCTATTGAAGATTATGAAGATTTCTATATATGTAACTTTAGAGAAAGTGATTCATTAACCAAGTAAGGTGGATAGGAATTTTGTGTCCGTTAGATAAGATTAAAAGAGAAAGCTGGGATACATAACTAGCTTACAGATAACATTAGTCCAGTGTCAATGAATGAGTTCCTCAGCAGTCTTCTCATCGATAAAGTGCACCAAAAGTTGGTGTCGTTTCTGTGATTTGTTTACCAGAGGTACTGACTTGAAAGGGAAAAAAACCACTCCAAGCTTCAGAATGTGTTCATTGCACTACGTTATGTCATGGGGCTGTGTTATGTCATGGGTCTACTTGTATGTGGAGAAAGAATCAGTGAATGAATGATTTCAGGTGTCCTATAAAAAAAAGTATCTTCTTAGGATACTTTTTTCTGGTAATGGTATATAAGATGTTTGCTATTTTCTGTGACCTAATCTTGATTTCATACAAAACAACACAATGAGTATAATGAATGTGATATGATTGTCAGAAACAAAACCACACGGTTCTTTACAAGCAGCTGTTCTTCTGATGAATAAGTAAAAGCTGATATAGGTGCGCTGGAGTGTTCAAAACATGACTGAATTACTAAAGGAGAGTTACTGCACCTGAGCTGATGACCACATGCTCATAAAAATTGGAAGTACTATGGTATCTTAATCCCTACTGCAGCTCCATTTGGAAGTATTGCAGTTAAATTAATTTGGTCTGTTGTGTTGTGCTGCTGAACCATTACCAGGCTGGGGTTTGAAATCAATGAAGCAAGCTCTTCTTTATGTTAAGATCTATTGGAGATTTCCTCACAGAACTAACCAAAAGATGCTAACAACACGTAATTACGATGTATTAAAAGGTGTTATTTCCTTTTCCTTTAAGCATGGTATTTAAAATACTCTGGTCCTTTAATGTTATTTTTAATACCTAAAGTAGTACTGGACATATTTTTATCTTCTCTCTTTCCTTCTTTTATCATGTTATAGCAGTTTATCAGCTTGAGAATTCTTACTTAGAGACAGGAACACTGAATTCCTGTGTTCTCCTGGCTTGGCCTTCCCTGCAGAAAGTGCCCTGCTGTGGAATTGTCTATTTCCTAGGCGACCATAGCCTAGATTTGCTATTTTTATCGTACTTTTGTAAGGAAACAGAAGTTTTGTAAGTTGATACAATCATACTGTCTGTCTGTCTGTCCCCCACAATAAGTCTTGAACCTGTTGGCCAACTTGAAACAAATGTGATGAAGTAGAGATGCCAGAGGTACTAATATCCATGAAAACAGATGGACTGTGTAACAGAAACATGCAAAATAGTGCATCTGCTGAGGAAAAAGGCTGCAGCAAGACGCGTGTCCATGCTGGCATTCCTAAGTTATGTTCCTCACAGAACTACCTGGTTTTGTTGTTACTTTCTTTCCAGGCTAATCATTTATTTGTTTATTCATTCCATGTCTAACTGTAGTTACTAGTCACATGTTATTTAAGAGTTTTATTTGCAAATCGCTTCATGGGATTAATCCCTTGCAATTTGATAGGAATACCCAATACTTAAAACAACAGTTGTGTTCTACAAAGAAGGACTGTTGTCTTTTTTTACTCTGGCATTAAATCATTAAAAGGTGGGGATTTTTTACTAAAGAGGAAAAAAAAAAATGCAGTAGGAAGATAATGTGGACTATCTGTTTCCCAATTTTTGGCTTATTTTGGCCGGAGGAGTAGAATGTTTGTGAAAGTAGGTTACTTTATGAGACTTCATAGGAGAACATACATGCGGCAGAGAATATGCACAACCTTTTGAGGAAGCGTTGCGTTTGTTTTCATCTAACTACTGTAATGGTAGATGTCTGTGACAATCTAGGAAGGAAAGAATTTGTATTGAGTGGCCAATTGTTCATCTTCTTTTGTTTTATGGAACTTGATGCAATAACGATGTGTGGCAGAACTCCATCTCCTTGAAATGTCATTCAGCTTCCTTAAAAAGTTCCTCCAGTTCCCAAAGTGTTCGTACCTTGGCCACATCCCTTCCAGTGTCAGCAACAAAGAGAGCACAGGACAGAGACAACAGTCTCTGCACCAAGTATCACTATAAAAAAGTGTTTTAAAAAACCCCGGTTCATCTGCAAAACTTAGTGTATCCAGTGCAGTGATGAAATGTAGGGCCTGGGGAAACAAATAATGTGGCACATAGTAACAAAGAATGGAGGAAAGGTCATGCAGAGGAGGTTGAAATAATGCCATATGAACAGCTTCACTTCAGGCATGTTCTATTTTTTAAATGCTTTGCTTTTGCAACCTCAGCATTCTTTTAATGTAGAAGATTAAACAAAAAATTCCTTTTAAAAAGTAATCATAATAGCAACTGCATTACACAGATTTACTGACCTCATATTTATCACGGTGTTGTGAAATTTAGGTCTGCTCCTCAGACTTCACTGTTTCATACAACTAGTTTCAGCCTTGTGCTGTTGTTCATTGTGGCACGTGAGGAACTACAAAAAAATGAGACCAAGTGTTGTAGGTAGTCTTAATAATTACTTGTTATGAATTATATCCTATTTTTAAAACATGTGTATGTGCTACGTGTCGTTCAGAAAGACCCCCAAAGCACTTTAAGCGATGTGTAAAAGAAAATTGCTCTTTTCCACTTGCTTAAATGCACCCTCTGCTGGGGTGAAACACAACAGCTGTGAAGTGCAATGCGATCCCTCAGCACAAGTGTGCAGGGATTCTGCTCGATGGCTCGCCTGAAATACTGCAAACAGCCAGAATCCAGCTACGTTCCTCCTCAGTTGAGACTGGCGGTTCATCTCCTGTAGATTCACAGTGAGAAGTGTCACTGGTGTAATCTTGAGCGAGTGGGTGCTGGCTTTCCTCTCTTAAAACCACAGTCTGCTTGTATGTTCACAGGCTGAAGAGATAGAACTTCTGCTTGTTCCTTTTGGTCTTTCAGAATGTCCGCCTTTGGCAGCCAGATTTATTTCTGTTCTGTGAACTTGTAAACAACATCAAGAAACTGCTTGGTGTTGCGTTTGTGGTGTTCCTGTGTGGTTTCCGAAAACACTTAGTTTCTTTCCAGAGAAACTGCACTCGCTGTGGTTTTCCCTGCTTTAAAGAAATGACAACAGAAGGTGACTTAAACTTATCTTGAGCTTCTCCTTGCTTCTGAGAGTTGTATTAATTTCCTAGGAGTCTTGCCTCAGGTGGCAATGAGTGCCTAAGTATGGGGACCAGCATCAGAGGCTTCTTTAGAGATAGAACATACTATTGTGTGTTCTTTCCGATGAATTATTATTAGAAGCCCTTCAGAAACCCTGCAGGTAACATAAAGGAATTGAGAAAGAAAGTGTTTTCCCTCTTCCTGTAAAACAGGAGTCCAAATAGAAGAAAGGTTGGCAGTAGGTATCCATTCAGCGGAGAGGCAGGTTTTGCAGAACACAGATAAGTTCGGTGGGAAAAAAGTCTTAAGGTAAGAGTGGAAGGAACATTCCACCCCAAAATGAGTGACTTAAGAATTAAGCCTTTTTTTTTTTTTCCTCTTCTTTTTGTTTCAGATCTTTTGGTTTATTTAAGTCTTTTTTCTTCTAGCAGGCTTCCAGTAGTAGGTACCATTCCAGAAACCACTGTGTCCTACTAAAGGCCATGTGTCAGTTAATCATAATACTTTATCTGAAAGACCAGTGAAATAAAGAGACTTTACAAGCAAATAGAATTTTTACTATATATTCTCTAACCATAAGGGGATTACTTGACCTCCTGTGTCTTTTGCACACATCAAACTCTATACTAAAGCTGTCTTAAAGCTTGCAGGAGTTCATCCTCTAGGGATTTTCCTTTTGTCTGTCAGTCCACAGATAGAAAAATATGTCCAGTCATATTTAGCCGTATGTTGACCGTCTCTGCCTTTTGGTTATGAATATTTTTATTAAATATAAGAACATTTTCAGTTACACTGACTCTGATAATGGCACTTGTTTGATATTTTCTGATTAACAGTTTATGCAACTTCCTACTTGGCTTCTTAATAAGAATTCGTTAGGGTATTCTTTGACCTCAGAAGAGTCTTTACTAAAGTAGCATTTATTTTCCTCCACAGAACTTCAGAGTTCCCTGTAAAAGACTGTTTCAGGAAGACTGGTAGTTTGCATGGCTTTGAGAGCCTCACTGTTCTGTGAAGCATTCCTTTGTCTCATGCACCCCGATATACTCTGCGTTGTACCCTGTAACTAGAGATCTGCATGGGCACACGCATGCAGCTCCCACTCAGGGCCTTGTTTCAGCTGTCCCTACACAAAAGAACATTTAGCCGTTCCTTCCATTTAGCTTGAGTGACAAGTGCTGAGTAAACTCCTAGTTTCTAGCCATGCCGGTGAATGATGGCAGCCATTATCGCCGTACAGCGTAACTCTCTCTGCAGGGCAACCTGTGGCGCTGAGCTGATGGAATATGGTGCTGCCGCTATCAGTGAACCTGTTTTTAAAGCACCACCCATGGCTTAGTTTTTCTTTCCTGACAGTGTATCTTACTTCATCTGACGTTTTGTTTGGGTTGGAAAGTTAACGTGAATACAAACATTTCTGTTTGAGAAAGCCTTACAGGCTAGCTACAGTTGTTTGTTGTTCAGGTGTGCTGTGGTAAGCGTGGGGAGGTTTTCCTTCAGTTTTCAGTCTCTTCTCAAATGAAGGTGACCATATAGCTGTGCGCACACAGCCTGCTCAAAACTCTGCTTTCTAAAATTTTTAAAACTATAGACAGTGTCTAATAGCTTTCTTGAGAAGTTCTACATGATATTTTTTGTCCCAGTTATTAATTTTGATCCATCTGGGTCCAGTGTTTCCTGATGGGGCAATAATTAGAAAATTGGGAGTCTGCTTTCAGATTTTGTGACTTATTCAAATTCATTTATCATTAGATAAATAATAACCTTCTGGGTTAGCCACCTACAAGTCTGCCATTGCATGCAGCACTAAAAAAATCCACAACCCCCTCCAAAAAAACCCACCCCTATATCTCTTTTTACAATTTTGGAATAAAATATCCTTTGTCTTAGTCTCAGTCTATTACAAAATTGAAATGCATATCATTAGAAGTATTGCCTGATTGCAGACTGGATGAGGGGAAAAAAGTAAGGTGTTCTGTAATATGGACAGTATAAGTTCAGTTTAGCTTGGAGTTTTCCTCCAACTACCTCCAAATCAGTGACTGAAGAAATGAATTCTTTAGTGGGGTGAGGTGCTTTATGGGTGTTTGTAGGGTGATGCATACAATCATTCTTCCAGTTAGCAATACTGTATTGAATTTTGTACCCTTTCAGTAAAACATGAGAGATTACAGCTTCCCCAATATTTGGTGTTCCTTCTGCTGTTTTGACTTCTGTCTAGAACACTGGATTTCTGAGATGGATAAATAAGAATACAGATAAGAAATGGAATTTTGTCTTGTCACCCATAGGGTGAATGCAGCCTTTCCCGTGGCTCAGAATTGTCCTCCTGCAAATGTTTATGCAGAACACTCTCCTCCACTTACCTTCAGAGTATTATTCTGCAGCATAGTTTATCTCATTCTTAAATGAGCATCTGTTTCGGGCACCCCAGGAAATAATGGAACACCAAGAACTTCCGAAGCCCTTTTCTACTGGCTGCTGAAGGGGTGACTGGGAAGGGGCCTG
Source organism: Porphyrio hochstetteri (assembly GCA_020800305.1). Taxonomy (NCBI): domain Eukaryota; kingdom Metazoa; phylum Chordata; class Aves; order Gruiformes; family Rallidae; genus Porphyrio; species Porphyrio hochstetteri. The sequence goes on from CM036905.1 coordinate 40,983,461, forward strand.
AAAACGAGCAGAGCTTTGGCTCCCTGTTCCAGGCTTCTCAAATATCTTGGTTCATCAACCAGCAGGTGCTCCACCAGGTTCTGATTGCCCTTGCTTAGTGCTTAATGTACTCGGAGTGATATGATTTTATCTGATTTATAATCTTGTTTCTGGGCAGATCTGTGAGTATCGCAACAGCATTTTTTAAGGTTAATGCCCATCATCTAGTTCATAATCAACATCATAAAACTAGGTAGTAAGGGGTGCTCTATGTTCTGTGTGTCTCATGATGACAGGAAATTGTTGCTGATTGCTCCACCTTTAGGGGGGGACCAATTCTAAACCCTAACTGTAGGAAAATAGAAATATTTATCACCTTCAAGGATGATAATTACAAAGAGGAACAAAAAAACAAAAGCTTTAAAGAGCCCTATGGTAGGTATTAGATAAGTTGTTACAGATTGTCTTAACTGTGCAAAGAGTTCCATGTATAACTCCTGCTGGTAAAATTCCAGCCAAATTAAATTTCTAACCAGCTTGTCAGGGTTGATGTGACAGGTGGGGCTCCAGGGTGGTTATTGCTGGCACTAATGAAGACATCAGGCTTTTGGGGAATAAATAATGATTGGTCTCTCACTTTCTCTTTTTTAGTCTGTTTCTCAAAAACTTGCTTGCTGGGTTACAAACATGAAAATCAAACTTCCCTGTACTAGGTGTGTGAATCAGTATTTATGCAGTGTGCAGTGACTGGCCTGCCTTCCAACCCACTAAATGCAGTTTACTTCAGTTAGAGATATTTATAAAATGTTAGTATGTAGTACACATTAAGTTTAAATAAGAACTTAACATTATTCCTCTCCCTGTTCTTTTCTTACTGCTGTATTTTTCTTATTTTTAATATGTCCGGTCTTGAATTCTGCTCTCTGAGGGTGGAGAGGTTGGTTTTGTTACCTTTCAGCAAAGGCAGATACATTCACCAGCTGTAATGGTGACCCGTAAATGGGTGTCTGGATGTATGAAATGCACTGACTTTTCTAAAATCCCCTTGTGTTTCTTTCAGGCTGAAAACGCACTTCAGCATAACTCATATATGTGGTTTGCATGAATTTTTTGAGTGCTACATAAAGAAAATGAATCATTTTTAAATGTCTGTGTATGACCATATGCTTACAAAGAAAGTAACAGTAACAGTTTTCCTGCAGAACAGTAGGTAAACCACATGAGGATTTTTAATTTTGGATAATTCAGTCAATTGTTCATATTGTGTAAATTCTGAAACTCCATAGCAATATCTAGCACCTGGGCTCCCTTTTAAAAGTTACAATTCCTGTGTTTTTTTCATCAACTTTCGCCCATGCATCAGTGAATTCACTGTAAGGGTTTATTTTGTCTGAAGAAGAGTCTTCAAAAAAACCCACTACTGTAAAGTAGTTTGAGATTTGGCAGCTGTGAGTTGTGCAGTAAAGTGGGATTTCAGATTTAATAGATTACTCGTATTTCCAGATTCCAAGTGGTTGTCAAATGGTTGTCTTGATCTCAGGAAAAGGGAAGGGATAAGTGGGAATAGGTGTCTTTGGCATCAAGTCTGGATTTTCTAGTTTACCATGACCACTGGGGAGAAAACTGCCTTTATTTCAATATGTAATGAGTACAAAGGAAAGAAAATGACCGTGTGTCTGATTCCATTAAAACTATCTTGTACAGTAAATATAACACGAGTTGGATTTGGCTTTGATACTGCACGCCTGTGATGATTTCATGTATTAGGGTTTTTTCCAAGTGGCCTGCCCAGCACTAATTAAAACCAGTGAATTTAACTTCTATGCTCTTTTGTAAAAATGAAGCCGTCCGGATTAATATCTTGCCTGTAAACTGTAAGGAATTTCACAAGAGTCTGTTGGATAATGTGTGAACTCTTAATAAAAGCACCTAGGTAACATTTGTACCGATCATCTGCTTGTTTACCTTTGCAGATTTGGAAGGTGTTTTCAGTACCTGATGCATAAAAACACCTTAAAATTATATAGTTACAACATGGCATGTAATAAATTACACTGACGTTGCACGCTTTCCTAGGAACTCTTATTTGTATAGCATCAACAGACTCACTCCTTGGAAATAAAAGAAGTGAAGTAGCCTGAAAAGTATCACATGATGGCACTGTTTCCATTTCCACCTCCAATATTATGAAATAAAGCTATAATAAACTAGTATTAAAATGGTATGTAATGCCAATGTACTTTGTATAATTTATGTAAAAGAAAAATCTAACCACTATGGTTATTAATATAGGTATTAAAATGGATGTATAGATTTCTCAGAAAAGTGTTTTGTAAAACTTTGCATATTTATAGTATTCCTTATTTTGATTGTAGAGCAAGAATTTTGCACAGTTTATGAATGCTGAACTGTACAGATTCATTTAGCATTGTGTTAGGAAAGAAAAACTGTTAATTGTTGTGTAAATGAGATTTTTTTTTTTTTTTGTTTTGATTTTATTCTGGAAAGAAAGCTAATGGCTGTCCTTTTTGTATTTAATATAAAGCCTTTTTGTGGTAAATTAGATCATTAATACAGACACATTTTTAAAAAATGCAAATTAGCTTTCCATGAGCAGAAAAGAGCTTAAAGTGTAGTAAGGTCAGAGGCAGGATCAGACATATTTGTAAAATGAATTATATTCAAGTAGGAATATGAGGGAAAATATGAATGTAAAAAAAACCCAGTGATTTATAGTATATAGATGTTAGATGTCGTATTATTTCATTTTTAGATATTCTGACTGAATGCCTGTAAATGTTCATGTTCTTTTCTGTAATATAAATTAATAATCACCTCTAAATTAATATTTTCTATTTGTAGAATCATCAATATTCATTTTTAGCAAGAGAACACACATTGCTGATTTAAAAAAAAAAAGAAGAAAAAGATTTAAGATAAGATAGTGGGTGTGATTCTCCCATGCTGCAGTTTAATTTACAGTAAGGTAAATAGCCAGTCCCACCATTCTCACATATAAAAATTAAGACTGCTTTATACACTTTGCTGTTATGGGGATCGTTGCAAAACCAAAACAAGACAAGAATCGTGCAAGAGGAAGTAAGAAAAATACCCACTGGTGATGCAGAGCTGATCGCTGGGGCTTGGGTATAAGCCAGATTGGGTGCTTGCACTCCAGGAATGTCCTCTGCCAGGATAAACTTCTGTTCTGAGCAGTGTGGGGCTCTTCTCTGTCTTTTTTTTTTTTTTTTTTGTAGGAAAGCGTGGGCAACAGAAAATGCATATTTTTAAAAAATACAATAAAATCTGTAAAATTTGACTTCTATCTCAAGGATTTTCAAACATAACTAAATAGAAGAGGGTATAATAAATTCTTGTGAACTTCATCAGGAGACTTAATAATAAAAAAAAAGGGTTTGGAAGACCTTAAAAGGAATATATTATATGCAGTATGTCATAACATTTAATCACTAAAGAAAATTGCTCCAGTTGCTAAAATCAGTGGTAGAAGCTCACTGTACTGATCTGTTATTTTTTTTTTTTTTTAAGTCATTTAACCTCCTTAATTTTCTTTCTTTTGTCAGTAAACAATATTTCCTTAATTTCAATTGAACATACTCAAATTCTGGTTGGAAGCACTGGTTTTACACATGTGTTTCAGTGTTATGCTACCTCTCTCTCAGTATCTGATAGTCCACTCTGTTGTACTATCTTAGAGCAAGAGATTAAAATGATTACTATTATTTTGAATGTTTTTGCAAAGTTTTTAAAAGATCTGGTGACATAGCTGGGCTCACGTAATAAATTACAGTGTATAGGAAAGAGCATTCATCACTCACAACTGTCCATTCATTTATATGTCCCATTTGTTCACGTATGAGGCGAAGAATTTCAGAATACAGTAAGTGAAGACTTCTGAGTGTATTTCACCATTCAAATTACTTGCAATTTCAAAATGCCAGTGTTACTTTTCAGGACAAATTTCATACAATAGTAATTCTGTGATTATTCATCCAGTTTAATTAATTCAATTAAGTAAGTCTGCTGTCAGGTGTTCTTTTAATAATTGAATCAACATGAAGATACATAATAAGCATAAAAGCATTTCTATGGCTGCAGTAAATTTAGATCCAAAAGAATCTGCTATTCCACTACATTTGATATAGATTATTCTATAATATTTCGGTAATGGGTTGCACAAAGGCTGCCTTTTAATTCTTTGCTTTCTCAAATGTCTTTATATATAATGGTTTAAAACAGAAGGTGTTCAAAAGAGGGTGACCTTTTTCCATTACCATAGTTCCTGTCATTAATGCATTATAATTTTCTTTAGAAGTCTGGAAAAAAATGTGTATATGTGCACTCTGTAGCAGGTATGAATCAAAGTGTGTTAGTGAAAGTTAAGAATTGTCTGTTATTACCAAAAAAGAAAAAAGAAAAAAGAAAAATGGGAGGAAGTAATTTTATTGTTATTTTTACTGTGAAAGTTTAAACAAACCTTGCTCTTTATACAAAGCAGTTACAGACTTGAGAGTTTTGGCATCTGTAATCTGAATGAACAGCAGTTGACTTACTCAGATACTAAAAATAATATGCCCCTTAACTAAATTTAAAGCCAGTAGAATGTTGTATTAGGATTGTGTATAAAGGCCAATAATATATCTCCATCCTCTGAAATATATTACCATAGATGTTATTTTAATAACATATATATTAAAAAACGTGGTAAATGATTCACTCGGCGTACTCTCAATGGTGCTTGATGTCATAATTATTGTAAATATTAATTGCTGTACTAAAAATGTAAGCAGGATGACTTTGTATTAGATGAAAAATGAAAATAGTCTGTGTACGGGTAAATAGATAATCATACAAAAGTAATTGGGGTTTTAAAACCCCAATCTATTCTGCCAGCATGAGCTCGTTTGCATGTTAATCACAAGAGTGATTTCCTACTTCACAAGGAAGTCCACACTCTTTCATAACCACTTTTAATTGCATTTAAAATGTTGCAGGGTTGGGATATTAGAAATGGAGGCGTATCAGTGTCAAATTAATAAAAAAATGTTTCTGAAAATCTTTATAGGCTACAGATTATAATATTATGGGCTTTTTTGTTAGAAAATACAAAATGTGTATTAGGGTGTATTTTAAGTGAAGCGTGTTAGATGAGAAAAAACAGATTAATTTGTACATGTGTTGTTTCTTCAGAAATTCGATAAATGGAAACCTAATAGTAGCTGGAAAGCATAGAATATATTTTTATTAGTAACTTGTTTTATAGATTGACCGGTACTTTCATTAATTTCTCATTTATTGATGAAATAGCAAATTAGCAACAGCTAAAAATGTGGTGTTTTAATAATCCATAAGGCAGTGTGACAATAGAAAGGTGTATGCTAAATTCCTTTCAGTTATACAGCATTTTAGCTGTATTTGTATTCAGAGGAATCCAGCTAATGATTTTAATGGAAAATAATGTCTTTGCTTTCATGTATAGATTTTTACTAGTTATTTTGAAATTGTGTGCTAAACATAATAGATACCAAGAAAGCAATTACAGAGCAGAATTCATATAATTTATGTATGCTGTATGCTGTCACTTGAAATTGGTACTAGAATAAATTGTGACAAAAATTATGTATTTATTATTATTTATAGCTAACTACCTTTAGAATTAGAGGTAGGGATAAGAATAGCAGAAACCTATTTAAGGGTTCTTTTTTTCCTTTAATGTTCGGAGCTGTGCAGTAATAAATGGACAACATTTTAAGTGATTTTGTGATATTCATATAGGATTCAACAGAGCTTCCTCTGTAATCTGTAAAAGGCCAATGTCAAAGTAAAGACAAAATGACTTGTTCTCTGAAGACAGGAATGAAGAAATGTAGCTCTCTAATAAAATAGTGTAAGTTCACAATGGTTACAATGTGATCAGTCTCAAAGATACAAAAACTAATTTTTAGTCAAGCTGTTAAAAATTATATATTTAAGAAGATGAAAAGTTTGAGGATTAAAGAAAAATCACTCACAATTTTAAAGAGGGTATATTTGCTTTCATCACCAGGTGTTCTTTCTAATATAAATTACCAAGATGATGTTTCCATAACATAGCTTGGGGTGCTCTGGAGATTAAAACTACCAAAACAGACCTATTAAATTTTTCATAGGGAGGGTCCACCAGGGATAATAAGCCAATATTCCTTGTCCCATATTCCAGATGTTTTATGTAATTCTGCATCTTTCTAAACCTAAATGGTAGCTTTTCCAGAAAAAATGTACTATGGAGACTGAGATGAAAGGCGAGAACTGTTGAAATGTTAATTTTACTATCTGCTGTTGAGGTCTGTTACCTTTTTTGTATTTTTTTTTCTTACTCCCAGTAGCTCAGTTCTGTTTTATGAATGTTGTGGTATTTCAGTTGTTTGAAGTTTTGAAACTTGGAGCATGACTTTGCCTTAGCAAAACACAATGCCACATGGTGTGTGACACGCTGATGGATAGTCTTTGATCCATATGATTCACGCTCTTTCTACTTTCAACTTGTTTCTGGATGAGAAAAATAAAGTTTAACAGTAAAATGAACGTAACAACAAACATTGTAACATAATCCCAGAATAATTATAAATGAAATAATGTTCTTTAGTAATTTTCAAGTAATACCGTAGTAAGCAATAAGAGATGTAGTTGATTTTCTTCACGTAGACCACAGACACTTAAAACTGATTTTGGGGTTACTGCACAGGTAGAGAATATTTCCACATTGCTGTGAAACAGTTAACACTTTGAACTAAAGTACTGCTGTGCTTCACAGATCAGTCGGCCGTCGTGATGCAATGAATACACCAGGCCACTCTTGGGGTTCCCACTCCTTGGTCTCCTGTCGGGCTCTGCCACTGACTGACCATCGGAGAAGCCCCTGGACCACCATTCCAGCTGTAGTTTGGAACAGGCACAGGTCTGGTCTGAGTGAACCCATGTCTATTTGGGTTTTATTGATCCGACATGGGATATGGGTGACAGATTGGGGTTTTAACAGGGGAAAGAAGGGATGCCTTGTAAAGGGAAATATTTTTGCCTCCTGTTCAGGGGCTGTTCTAGGAGCAGCTCGGTACACCTGGCTGCTGATGGGTCAGTGGGGTTTTTCCACTGATCGATTTTCAGCACAGTTGCTCAGATGCATTGTTCTGAGATAGTTGTCTCTCACCACATGACTTCTTTTATTAATTGAGTTTCCTAAAACTGTTACTTTTATTCTTTATAATTTATTACACTGCAGTTTCTGAAAGTAAGACTTGTATGCAGACTTGTGCTATTAAAGGCTAATGCCCTGATATAAATACTTAATGAATGCTTATCATTGTCTTACGTTTGATGTTCCTGATCCTTCCATAGTTCAGTACTTACCAGTTCTCTTTTTTTTTCCCTTTTTTTTTTTTTAATTGGGGAGAATTTGATTTCAGTATTTTTTTAGAAGATTGAAAAATGAGTAAGATGTATATCATGTATCATGTGTACTAGGGAAATGCAGAAGGTTACATGAGAGAGACTATTTGCTAAAATTATAGAATTACTTTAAATAAGCATAACTTGATCTGACTTGCTTTCCTTTGGAAAACAAAGTCAGGTTTTATAAACACCACCCCACCCCCACCACCCCAAACATTTTCATACTTCCAGCTGGAATGTTCCTATTCCAGCTCATTTGACCTCCAGCTCCTTCAGAAAAAAAACACAGGGAGAGGTGTGATTATTCTCCTGTGTCTAAACTAAGAAACCAGGTAACCTCTGTCTCTGTTCCATATGTTTTTGGGAGAGAAATCTGGGGAAAATTCTGCCCGGCCTTTTTCTACATCACAAAGAAGGAAAGAAGTGAAAAAGGTGTTTTTCACCTTTGGGAAGAAACAAGTAAGAAAATATACAATTAATTCCTGAAGAGATTTCTTCTTTTGTGATACGATGGCTACACTGCCGTAAGGTATGGTATACATAATGCACATGAAGCAGTTTGGAGAACTGTGTCAGTTCTCAGACAGACACTCAGCCTTTCTAAACCTGTTGTTTGGTCATGACTTTAAACCAAGTCTATTTACCAAGTCTTTGTAAAAACAATTCTTTTAGAGGACTTTGGAAATCTAATTGTTCTGCTGGTTCTGTAAATTGAAATAAAAATATCTTCCTGGGAAGAGTCATGGCACTTCAGGTTTGGTTGTTTTTTCCTTGTCACTGTTTGGCAGATTATTAAATCTCTGAAAATGAAATGGATTTGGTTTTATTCTTGCTCTTATAGGCAATATTAATAAGATTGCTGTTCTTTTTCACACTCAAGAATTTTTATTTGTATTTTATTTTCTTCTTTTTGCCATAGTTTAAGTATTAGGGCTGAAAAGTGGGGCGAAATGATCCTTTTATCTTTTAAACATGTACAGTCAGTGATTGTAACCATTTTCCCTAATCTGTTTCTATAGTTTGTTTCTACTTATTTCCTAGAGGCAGTATGGGGTGATTGTTCTGCTGCAGTTCGCATTAGTTATTAGGAATTTTGCACAGTTTTCATCTCAAGCACTTTAATGTCGATTGTTAATAAAAGCAGCAGAGTTCCCCAGTTTGGGTAGAAATTTTGTAGGTGTGTGGCAGTGGAATGCAGGGTATTTGATTGAGTTGGATATCTGATAGCTCATGATTTTCAGTTGGGACCAGTATCTTCCAAAATCCTTCCAAAAGTGCTGTATCTACACTTGGTTTGGGGTTTTGGGGGTTTTTTGGTTTTTTTTTTTTTACTTTGTTTTAAAATAAGTCTGTGGTATTCACTGTGGTGATGAACACTTTGGAATCTAAATTTACAGACTTCAGTTCATTTTCTTTGGGAGCAGCACAGGGAGATACTCTTCTTGCCACAGTAGCAAATGGGAGTCACTGTGGGACAAAGGGAGGCTTGTCATTGTGCAGGAGAAGAAGCCTTACATGAAAGACCAGTCGGATTGATGTTTGGTATTGCCATTTGTATGTCAGTTGCTGACAGCAGTAGGAAGCCTGTCTGTGTGAAGCCACTGAATTTAGGAAGCAAAATCTTTCTTACCAGGATTCTTCTATTTCTTGTAAAAAGCCAAAACCCTTGGACTTTTGGTAAAGATGTACCTGGGAGGGGTAGTGCAGTGTTAGGAATAAATGTGTAAACATGCTTTTGCTGTTTTGTGTGGACCACTTCGGAACATTGGTATGTTTCTCCTGTCTGTCTTTCACCATTATGGCCATAAATCCAAAGGTCTTAACAAGGAAACAGTGAATTAAAGTACACTTCTGCTAAGTAGCCCTGCAGAACATTCTGAGTATCAGCTCACATGTATTGTGGTATAAAGTCAGTATGAGAGAGACCCTGCTGCTGTGAGTTAGATAGGGTGTGGAGGAAGAAGGTGATACATACAGTGCTAGTTGAACTGGCCAAGATTAAATGGCAGTGGGCAATTGCAGTATGATGCTTGAGCCTGTGCTGCATTATAGTACAAGTCTAGCTTTTGAATCAGGTATGCTACCACTCAGGCTTAAGGCAGAGTTTATATTTTTTGGAGAATTGTTGGTTTGAAGTGCCTGAAACAGTCTGGCCATTATCTTGCAGCACGTGGGGTTCTTGTTGAAGGAAGCTGCAGGCTCCTGTTTGGGCACCAAGGGATGACAGTGTTCAGCTCCCTGCTATTGACCTGGAGCAGGCACAGGAACCAGTTGTCTTCTTGATTGTGTCTGGATTTCTGTTTAGAAACAGCTAGTTACCTTGCTTGCCTCTTACAGAAAAAAGCCTAGAAATGAACTAAGATACATGGGATGATCCAAGAAAGGACATGGGAGGGTACCAGCTATTTTATCTTAGGATTTTCATTAAGTTAGTTCCTTTTTTTCATTTTTTTATCCTTTTTTTGCTTTGTTTGCTGAAATTTAAAGGAGGGCCAGGAAGAGAAAAAATAAGATTTATTACCTTAATCTTTATGGGAAGACTGGTGAGGGATGTGAGAGTTGGACCGAATGTCCAACTGAAAGAGGACAGAGTAGCTCTTGTAAAACCTACAGAAACTTCTCTCAGGGAGCTGATGTTGCAGCTGCTGCAGCTTCCCAGATTCTTCGAACTATCTAGCCCATGTCTGGGTTCCCCTGCATGGTTTGGTTTGGTTTTGGGATTTGATTGTTTGTTTATTTTTTCTTTTTCCTGCTAAAGATTTTCTAAGGGGTCTCTCCTGTTTAATTCTGAGTTGGGAGAAGACTTCCTTTGCCTCATCCTGAGAGACCTCCTGCTCACCTCCTGTAGCCCCTGTTGCTCTGCAGCTCAGGATTGCTGGTATGCTGGGAGCAGAAGTACCTGGGGAAGCTACAAGTATTGTGGTATTCACTGAGGTCAGTTCCATCATGCTGTTTCAATTATTTCAACTAATGTGACTCTTACTTTTAGGAATTATTTTTGTCCTCATTCGTAATTTGCTGTGATCTATCAGTGAAATGAGGATCATACATAATAATTTCCTTTTTGACACTATGGAAGCAGTCTGGCTTTCAGGCATATTTGCGGTGTTACTTAGTTTGCCAAACTCAGACAATGTGTGTTGGGGTGTTTGATTTGTTTTCAAGAAATGAATGTTCTCATCTGTGCCTGTGAAGGGATTGAACCTGGTTGAAATACAATGAGTTTATTAATTTGTTTTGGTTTAATTCAGCAACATTTTTATTGGATTGAGCTTTTAGAAACTGGACCACAATCTGACACCTGTAATCATCTCTAAATATGGTAATTAAAGAAGAGCCATTTTTGTGAAAGTCAGGCAAGAAGAGAAATTCTCCTTTTCATAACAAAGTGCACATTTGTGTTAGAGTGGTCACTGCAGCCTAACTGAAAATGGTGTGAGGGTAGGAGCCTCAGCTGCTGCTCCCATCTAGAGTTGCCACGGAGGAAAATGGACCAGGTTGAGTCCTGGGTGTTGCAAAGGGCATGCTAGCACATGACAGCTGTAGGTAGGTACAGAGTTTTGAACCATTCTCTTTGTATTTTGGGTTAGATTTTAACAAGTTCACACACCATATGCAATTGATCATTGCTTTGGTATGAATTCTGATGTTGGAGTTGAGAGCAAGTCAAAAGAAGGTCTCCTTGGTAGCCACGGTTTAAATGTGAAGAGCTGTTATATGCAGAGCTAGTGCAAAGTTTGGAAAAACTGGATTAGCTCATTATTCTGGGTTTTTTTCCATATACTTGCTAGCTTTTTTGTATATGGTTCTGTTCCATACAGTTAGATCAGTGCATCTTATAGAATCCTAGAATGTACTGATTTGGAAAGAGCCCGTAAGGATCATGAAGTCCAACTCCTGGCTCCACACAGGGCCAGCCAAGTCAGAGCATGTGACTGGGTGCATCGTCCAGATACTTCTTGAACTCAGCCAAGCTCAGTGCTGTGACCACTTCCCTGGGGAGCCTGTTCCTGTGCCCGACCACCCTGTCAGTAAAGAACCTCTTCCTAATATCCAACCTAAACCTCCCTTGTCATGGCTTCATAGTGTTCCCTCGGAATGGTAGAAGATCTTGTACGGTTGTTATTCAGCCAGGAATTCAAGTACATGTAATTGCTGGTTACTGGTTATTACAGAGAGTTGAGATACTCAATGTTATTTAGGTCAACTACTTTTCTGTAGTGTATATTACATCAAACATTTCTGGTCAGATCCAGAGCTTGTATATTCCCTAACTGCTTATGCCATTTCATCTGTAAGCCAAAGCATTAGTGCCCTCTTTTTTACTGTATCACTCTTCTGGTTATTGGTCTTCTGTTCACTTTGGCTATTCACTGGGATGGAATCCAAGTAGCAGCTTTTATTAGCATGGGTGCTGTGTGCTGTAGAAAAGGAAAGAGATTGGCCTCTTCCCTTGAGAAGATCTACAGTCTTTTGGGACTCCAGCTACCCTGGGACTTTACAGTACTCCGTCTGAGAGTAACTGATGTCATACCAAATGTCCGTGAAGGTACAAGAGACCTCCTTTTCCAGATGGTGGTATTTTTGTATTTTCTTTGTGTTTCTGTGTTGTGATTTTGTCCTCTGCCATGTTGTAATATTTCATTCCTTTTCATATCCGATTTTGTATCCAGGAGCACTCTTGGAGTTCTTTGAATATTATTATGAGGGTTATTGCATCCCATTGAATCAGAGATTTTCATAATTTATCTTCCAGTTGAGAAAGTTTGTATTGTGCTTCCTTAGGATCTTTCTTTTAAAACAATTATTTCTGTGTTTATTTTGGAAGTTTTCAGCATTTCCCAATTTATTACAAACTGCCAGTTTTGGTTCTGGTATTCACATTCACTTTCAGATCATGAAGGATCTCAGATACTACTAACAGGATGCTCTGATGTACAAGTAAACATCTTTAATTTTTCTTTTCCTCCTATAATGTATCATTAAACTGTTCATACCATTAAACTGTTCATATCCAGAAATATTATGATTAATTTGGATGTCATGATATGTGTAAAATTTTGCACCAGTTTAAGACCCAACAGAACTAATATGTCAGTGTGTAAGAACTTTTGTGTAATCATAGGTTGATCCTTTTATAATATACTTACTTTTTTGACATTGTTTTAGGTTTAATCATGTCTTTAACATCCTGATTTTTTTTGTGAGAGAGTGTATGAAAGGTTCTTGGGGATTTTTTACTATTGGAATACAAGCTTGTGTTCTGCATGAGCCAGGGCATTTTGTGGTGACATTTTGTTACCTAGCAGATACTTGGGTTAATGAAGGTATCCTGTGAATACAATGAGTTCAGTTTCAATGAAGTATTAATATTCTTGGAAGATTTTTCGTTTTCCTACCTGGTCTTCTGATCTTCAGTAGGCACTCATTTTCATTTTCAAGTCATTCTATTTCCTTACTCAGAGGAGATCACCGCTACAAAATTTTACTATGCCTACTTCTCCTTTTATTATGTATGCTTAAATTTTCAAATTACATTCTTTTGCAATGTAAATATGATACTTTCAGTGTGTAATGTTACAGACAGTACCTCCTCTTGTGCTTTATGAAAGGGAAGGGTACAGTTCAGTCAGTAGCGGTATTGTCTGATCCGGTATCGAGTTCCTTGTGACCACATATCTACAACAGCTTTAACATTAATATGAACGGTAGCTGGGACATCACACGTTCCCATAGCTGCCATAAAGTGGCTGCATCTTTGTCTTAGAAGATAATGGTGACTGTACCCTGGAGCTGCTTTTGGAATGGGATTGCAGGAGAGCGTAATAGGCAATCACATTTTGAACAGAGAGGCAGTTATTTTATTCAAGCTCAAAGCCATTGCTTACAGGTTTTCTTCATCTGGCTGGCAGATCAGTTAAGATAGTCCACTGGAGATTAAGGCGACTCCTGAAGTTTTAAAATGCTGCTCTACCCATAGACATTTTGTAATTAATTTCAGTGCTGAAGAAGGGAGAAGTTTTTTTTCTCATCTGAGTGTCTCTAGGTTGAAACAGCAGTGATTGGATACTCATGTGGTGAAGTGAAGAACTTTGTGTTTATCATATGCTTTTAACTTCCTTTTGAGAACCTGAATAGAGAAATGGTCCTGGAGTTCAATATATAAAAAATGTTTTCATGTTATCTGGATTGTCTTTTAAATTCTTCCAATTTACGGTGAACATTAGAACCGGTCATAGTGTTCAGCAATGGGTATGTTACCTTGGGATTTAAGAAAGCATAACCTTCCTTTTCCCATTCTTTATTCTGTCAAGGGTCTTTGCCCGTTTGACCAGCGTGCCACAGGACTACACTATGTATCATAACTCCCAAGTCTGTAATTTTTTTTCAGATCCCATGTTTCATCCTCTGAATATGGATTATTTTTTTTTCTTTGCAGCTAGAAGTACAGCTTTACACATGTGGTGGTAAGAAAAGTATTCCTTTTAAGTACAGCATGTTCAGTGGGTCAGGTCGTTTTATTCCTGTAGCTGGCTCCCCTCATTATCATTTGCTGTGTTGTCAGCAAACGTCATCAGTAATGAATTTGCATTTTATTGAAGTTCGTTGATAAAAGTGTGAAACAGTGCGGGACCGGTAACTATCACAGCAGATCTGTCTTACAAATGCCCTTAATATAACTCCCTGTTTGCAATTACATCCTGAGACTTACTGATTTGCCTGTTTCTAATCCATCCTAATCCATAACATATTTTTAATGTTAATTTTGTATCATTCTTGCTTTGAAGTCCTAGAGTGGTGCTCTGCAAGCTAACACACAGCAAGTATTTTTCACTGAAGCCAAGTAGGGTACTTTGCTTAAAACCAGGTGTAAGTATAAGATGGCCACAGATTATATGCCTGAATATTTTGTTTGAACACACAGTGATGAGTTTTTATCACCACAAGCAAAGTTAGCCTACAAATTTGTAACTTAGATATTTAAGAAGCATGATACTGTATTTAGTACCATGTTTTTAGTGGAAATTGTTTCTGAATTTGCTTTATATAATTTTTAATTTAAGAATAACAATTTTTCTAGGTTTACGCGAGTTCTAGGAAAATTTGATTTGAGAAGATCTGTTACTGAAGGTTTGAAATAAACTTGGCATGCTTACTATGGAACTTTAAAAATAAACACTGTATAGAAGTATTGCCATCCCAGTGTGTAATACAATTTCTTAAGAGATATTTCTAGTAAAAGGTATTGGAGAACTTTATATATGCTGTTAATATTCTGTCAGTGAATTGAAGTTCCCAGTAAAGTTCAGCTACCATTTCTTACTATTACAACTATTAATAGTAATTAGCAATAATTACAAATTAATAGCATTAGAATTATTATTCAGGGAGTTGGGAGTCTGGGATCCTTAAGAGCTTCTTCCGATCTGTTATATTCTACAATCTATTGCTTTTTTATATGGTTAGTTGTGGTTTGATGGGTATGGGGGGCAAGGGGGGAGTGGTAGTTTGTGGGTTGTAGGGGGTGTTTTGGTTTTGTTGTGGGTTTTTTTTTAACACATAGTTTGAAATTGTGGACACTTGTGGCAGACAACGTGGCTGGCAAATGTGCAGAATTTTGTCTCCCGATACATGTGGTATTTGTGACTCCTGATCGGCATTTGCATTGGTACTGATACAGGATTAATATGAAAGCAGCTCTATTCTTAGCTCATATTTAGTTGTCTGTATTGAGCTGTGGTACTGTGGATTATTTCAGCTCCATGTAGTGTTTCAAGTGTAAGCTGGGGTTTATTGCCAGGTGGCAGGAATGAGGCGTATAAACATTTTATGGACAACAGATGCAGATAAATGGAGGAATTTATCTCATGCACTGTGTACTTGTTTGGCTGAGAGATACAGCCTTTGTAATTCCTGTATGCTGACTGATACTGGACAATTAAAAGCATATAAATTGCTACAAGACTAATTACTGCAAAGAGAGAATAATCATAACTTCCTAGGCATAAAATGCAGGGTTCCTTCTCAAAAGCATTGCATTGATACGTAGAAGAAAAGCATGGAAGACTAAGGAGTAGCAGGAAGAAAACCTCAGGTCTCTTGGTCTATTCAATTATTAAATTATGGGTAGTACATGTAATTATCTTAAAAGGTTATCCCAATTGCATGTGACTTTCAGAATACTGTTACTTTAGAAGTTATACAAATATGTCATAGAGATACAAATACAGTTGGCTGTTTGTTACTGATATATCCTCATTGGCTTTTGGGAGAAGGCTAGGAACTGGAAGCTGTTTTGCTTGGATATGCTTTCTCCCCAGATATTCTCCAGAGATAAAACAGGCCTGCTACAGTCCTTAAAATTATAAAGCAGTTGCACAAAGCCTGAGACTTACCTCAGTTGCAGCGATCACATTCGGGCCACTGAAGTCCAGAGAGTTGTATCAGAGTCAGTGAGAAGAGAATCAAGTCCATAAAGTATGTTGGCTGTGTTGCCTGGTGTTTATTTCTACTCCTGAGGCTTTTCTTAGTTAAAGAAAGCTTTCAGATTGAGGAAAACAGATGGGTATCATTTGGGAAAGATAGAGATGAAATAGTATATTCTGATATGTTTTATTGAAATAAAATCTCAAGACATGCAGTGCAAAGTCGTGGTCGTTCTTTTAATGAATAGTACTAGTAATAGAGTTTTAAAATTCTGCCTAAGAATACATTTTCTGTGTAAGTGGGCTTAATACAATATTTTTGCAACTAAATTGCCTTACTTTTTTTTTTTTTAAGATTTCTGTAAAAACAAACTGAAGTGAAATTTGATAAACCTCAGCCCTGAAATTATTTTTAAACAAAGTTTCACTGGTGACAGCTTATTTTCTTAAGTAAGCAGATTCCATATGTGGTATTAAGTAAATCATTTTGTGATTTGATAGTGGCGTATTGGGGTGAGACATCCTGTAATGTAACTATGTCTGAAGTTATTTACTGTTTTTCCTCTGCCAAATTGTGATTGTTTAGTCTGCTAACACTTGTACTAAAGGTTTTTCTGGGTAGTGGTTAGCAGTTGTTTTCAAAGCAAATGTTAAATCTAAGAAGACATTCCTTTAAAAAAAAAAACCCTGTTCTGGCAGAGGAACTTGATTTGTGTTCTTGTTCAGTGTTCCTTTACTGTTTTTAGTATGGCTGTTGAAATCTATACCTTATATGATCTCATTGTACTGCCTGCATTTCATTAATGAGTGACTCTGTTTAGGGCTTGGGGAGTGAAATATTTTTCATATGACACTACCCAATATGAGTGCAGTGCACCAGCTGCAAAAACCACAGACCATCTGATTTTGCGGCTTTTGAGGGTGTGAAAAGTTCAATTGCTTATACTAGGGCTTATATCTGTATATTATACCATATGGAAACGGAACTACTGTAGACTTGGAGGAAAAAAAAGAAAACTGAGCTCTTTAGCCACGGTTCAAGCAAAGATGAAAAATATGTATCTTGCAATGTGCCTATAGTAATATTCCAATATGTCATTAAAGTATTTTAATATTTAATATTTGTAATGGCTTCATCAAGATAACGTGCTGTTGATACTTAAAAAATACTTGACTGCAGAGTCCTCCTGTCCTTTCCTTGTCTAGAAAGAGAGAAAGCAGTCCTTTAGAGTTTGGGTGCGTACTACCCAGAATGCAAGCTAAAAATACTGAAGAGGCTGTATTTCAGTCATGGCTTGGGAAGTTTTAAAGTAGTTTTGAATTTACAAAGTCAAAACATGAACAGTCATTGCAGTTGTCACTGTTCCATGGTTCCTCCTTCTGTGGAATCAGAGTGTAAGCAACTTTCTGCGGACCTGTGGAGTAATTGCTCAGACACAGTTGCAAGAAGACCAAGTAAAAGAAATCCAAAGAAATTGAAATTCTTTTCACCAGTCTTAAGTACCTTGGACAATTTTCTGTGTGTCGTTTAATACGGTGAGGTGTATTGTCAGTAGAGTGGGCTGCATAAATAACTCCTTTGCTTTTATACAAAGCCATGACCAGAATAAACACCAATGTTCTGGTTAGGAACTGATCAGTTGGTAGTCACTATATTACTAGTTCCTGTTACAGGTGAGGTTAGTGTAGTGGTTAACGATGTCAGATTGATCCGAGGAGAGTGTTTTTTCTGCAGTAGGTATGCCTGAGATTTCAGAAGGGGAAACGTTAGGAAGCGTTATATAAACATCAGTCTTTGCTCATAAGCACATCAGCAGGGTTTTATTCACAGTGTACTGACAATTTTGAGAAGCATTTGGAACTTCCCTCTGAAAGCAATTGTCTAGCAAACAGAAAAAACTGTAAGAACTGTAAGGTGTTGATCCCACTCACACACACCCCCCCCCCCCACCCCCCCAAACTTCTGCTGTTTGGGTCATTCAGTTTGAGCAGCACAGTAAATTTAATGATTCATACCCTGAACCATATAGTACTGAATAAGAACTTCCAAATAGAAAAAGTAATAGCAAGCAGTACATGACCAAGTCGGAATCTGAATTTTGTTTGAACAGAAATGTCCAAACGATGAAGAGTTTTGTAAAATGTCATTCCTTTCTGTAAATAAAGCATAAACACAAAGGAGTGCTAAATTTGCCCTACACGTCGCTCGCTGTGACTCATCCTTCCAGCTCTATATATAGGTTTTGCCATCACTGAGAAAGTGCTTTTTGTTGACAGTGAGCCTCAACAACAGGTCTCGCTGAACCACTGCTCAGTGCCGCTTAGCTGCTAGAGATGGGGCAGCTATTCAGTGTGGCTATGAAAACCATGACTGAGAATTGATTCCACTCATAATGAGGATCAGATGTAAGAGTAAGTGTGTAAGTATTGTAGCAATACATGCTGCCAACAGAGAAAGAAATCAGAAAAGAAAGTGTTTAGCCCTTCCTTGTGGTGTCAGTTAAAAATACTGTTGATATTTAAATAGTTTCATGAGTTTCATTGAGTTTCAATCACAAGTTGGCCACCTCAGATTTTTGTATCTGGCTTTTATATATTAGGAGGGCTTTTAAAATACATACTCTTAATTCTTTTTATCTGATATTTAGGTTCTGAACCTTTTAGGTTTTAGGCTTTTAAACTTTTAATCTGTACCCACGAGAACTGTAAATTTATATTAAAAAGGGGGGGGGTGGGTAAATTCTTGTAAAATTTCTAGATTCCAGCCATTGAAACTTTAATGAAAATGCCAAACATTGTGAGATTTCAAATAAAGCTCTAAGTATGATATCCAGAGTTAGGCTATGAAAAGTAAAACCAGTTTATGTACATCCATCGGTGAAATGGCCTGGCTACTGAAATTGATTGGAGTCTTTTGCCACTGAGTTCATTGAAGCCTGAGTTTTATTCTCTTCTTAATCCTTTTACTGTTGCATCCAGAGGTAATCTGCTTGTCCCATGTCTGTGATTCTGCACCTGTAAGTGGAAATGCTTTCTACATTTGGTCAGTGGTGAATCAGTTTAGGAGGGAGAGAGGCTGACTAATCCTCGAAGAGGAAGCACAGCTGTTACAAAATTAAAATTATTCTTCCTTTTCACATATGGAAGTTAAGGAGGTTGAAGTTCATTGATCAGGATTCAAAACCATCAAGGTTTGTGAGATGTAGGAGGGTAAAACAAGGTGCTTGTAATAAAAGTGTAATTATAAATGGAACTTAAAAGGACTGATTATTCTTACCTTGATAAAATCCTGGTCTGATGGTGTTCAGTATTTTGTAACTACGGATTGCTACTACTACAATGTAAGTTTTACCCCAGATTGGATCTTTACATTCTGAAATTTTGATATTGTATGCAAAGGAAATTGATAAAATACAGAATTTTGAATTTATCTAGACTTTAGGAGTAATGTGGAAAACTATGATGTTCAAATAAATCCTTTTGTAAAAGGCGTATAAACCCCCAGCAAACAGCTTATGCAGAAGTTCTGTATTGATAGAAGTAATTTTTTTAAGTTGTTCTTATTGTAATTTTCATTAAAATTGCTAATAGTAAGTTTTGCTTTTTACCTTTTTTAAAAATAATGTTTTTTTATGTGCTACACTTAAATTTGTAGATGCTAAATAATAGAAAAATAGACATGCAAAAAGCTATTAAAAAGACATTAAAATAATTGTATCATGTCTTTTCTGTTTTTTAAAGCATGCAGAATATAATGATTTTAGAACTTCATAGACTTTTTAATTGTTTTTAGATTTGATTAAAAAATTAACCCTTTCGTTAAAAAAAATTCAGGAAAAGAATGAAGTAAAAATACGGCAGCTTTGTTTGCAGTGTTAGGATTAGTTATAAATAATGTTCCTGATAAAGCAGAGCAGGTAATACTAATACAGTTCCCATATTCTGGGCTCTGTTTCAGAATGATTAGAAGATAGAATTATGAGTCTACAAATAAATGTTGTCAGTTTGGTTGCAATTTATTACCCACATTTGTAAATTAAATCGAAATAAATAAAAATAGCAGGTTCACTAAGTTCAAGTTAGCATTTCATAGGTGCAAATCAGACTAAAAATGTACTTGTTGAATTAATTGCTTTCCTTCAAACAGTTTATAACATTAACATCAAATTAACTTCTAGATAATCTTATTTTTATGAGGCATTCACAAATCTTTCACCAAATACATCACTAATCTAGCATCACCTTAGTGTATGTTGTTTTATTCTGTGATCAGAAGCCCTTTACTTTATACATCCCAAGTTTTTTGTAGGAGAATAAAACAACAATTCCTAATATCTTAATTTGTTTTTTACAATATCCACTTTATTATCGTTTTAGATAATTTTGTAATTATTTTTTACATTTTAGTTTATGTGAAGGATGCACTTTTGAGGCACATCTCCTGATGATGCCTGATGCCGTGCTCCAGTTTACAGTGGAGAGCTGTCTGGGCTTGTGTAGATTCAGTGCCTTTAGATAAAGTGAAAAATGGTCTCTGAGAGCACCTCATGTAGGCTCCATCATCTAGGGAACATGCCAGACATTGGAACTGCCTGAAGCAAAATCCACTAAGGGCTATATAAAGTGGATGATGAACCTACAGTATGGGTTATATTGGTCCAGTCTTGTTGATTTGTCTACTTGTTAACATGGACATCATTTATGAATATCTTGGTGATTACTTGAGGCAGCTTTTCATGAAGTGGCGACTTTCCTCTGCTACTTCCATGCAATAAAAGAAGCTTCTATTTCAGCCAAAATAATACATTTATTGGAAGTAGCCCTGTTCATAAAAAACATTGTTAAGGTTTTAAAGTAATGCTCAAAAATGAGAGAATGCAGTTAGTGCAGTCCTGAGTTAGTCCTTTTGTGCATACAAGCTCTGATTCAGTCACATTACGTAGTTCTGCCAGGCTCCTTGCTTCATCCCATTCTCACAGTATTTAGTGACCGTTTAATAAAAAGCTACTCAGTATTTTATTTCCCTGTCAGAAATGTTTGACCGTTTCCCTTGTGTATGGCATGTTGTTTCAGCTGTTCTGATGAGCTTTTATACATTAATGTTCACTGTAGTTTGTGAAAGCTTTCTAAACATTTCCAGAATA
This sequence comes from Porphyrio hochstetteri, assembly GCA_020800305.1. Taxonomy (NCBI): domain Eukaryota; kingdom Metazoa; phylum Chordata; class Aves; order Gruiformes; family Rallidae; genus Porphyrio; species Porphyrio hochstetteri. The sequence continues at coordinate 41,004,459 of CM036905.1, forward strand.
ACTTTCACAGTCATTTGGGGAATGCATTGGTGTTACTTGCGTTCTACGGATGGCAAACTAAGACATGGGGCACCTGTGATTTAGTGTTTTTGGAGTATTGAGTGTTACAAAAACTTTGTTTGTCCAGAACACCACTTCCACAGATGTCTTGTCATGTCAAGAACATCAGACTGATGATAAGATCCTTCAGAAAGGTGGAGTTAGTCCACTACTCCAGAATGCCAATAAACCAACTTCAGGACATGCACTTCTCTGTGAGTGAGTGGTTGCACCGGGTCAGAGCAGAAGACCCATCCTTGTCCATGGTCTATCACCAGGAATGGCCAACAGCATATTTTAGGGAAGAGAAAATAAGCACATCAAACAGGTGGAATATTTTCACCACTCAAGGACTTCCTGAGCCCAAGGGGATCCTTGATTTCAATTTATAGTGATCAAGCCCCGCCCCCCCCAATTTCATCCTATATTTTGTTAGAGGCTTTTAGTTTGTTTTTGATTGAAGTGACCTCTAGCATCCACAGCATCTTACACAGAAGAGTGCATGCTCTGAAAAGAACAACCTGCTTTGATGCATTTTGAACCTGACATCAGCATCACTTGATACCATCTTCTTTTCATACAAAAAGAGGCAGTGGACAGCCACCCCTTGCGTATCTTTTCCTTGTGGCAGGTTTATTTATTCCTTTCATATGTTCTCTCAATCATCTTTTCTGCAAACTAATGAGCAGTAATCAAATTAGTCAGAACTATTGCATTTGATCACACTGAATGGCCTTTGTACACACATTTTCCAGTTTTGCTGTATCCTTGGAATTGGGGCAAGGAGGTTCTGCACGCAGATATCGGAGGCAGACGCATCATATCTGGGGCATTAATGGTTTCTGTTCTCTTCTTTTGTTCTCTTTTCTAGCATTAGATGATACTAGATTTTCTTTTTTGATGACAAAAAAAAATTAGCGATTAAGATCCTTGGTTTTGTTCGACTCTCATTTATAACCCAAGACCTTATTCTTTAGCAGTCATTTGTCATCTGTGTCTGTCAATATGTAGATAAAGCTGGGATAGATTTTTAGATCAACGCATGACTTTACCTATGTTGAATATTGTTCACTATTTTGTTGTTCAGTTACTCAGTCTTACTACTACTCCTGCAATTTCTGACGCGAAGTCCCATCTTAAATTCATAAAAAACTTAATGCAACTTAATACCGCTGATCTTAACTTTCCTCATTTTCCATCTTTCATCTATGCCATGATCTTCTTTTATCCTATGGAAGACCAGTTGCTCTCTGTGTGTAAAGTTTGCTGTTCAATACTGTTTAAAAGCATCATTCAGATCAGTGATACAACTGCTGAGTCAATGAGCTTTAGGCTGAGCTGGGATGCTCTGTTGCCTCACCTAATTTCACAGAATCACAGAATAACAAGGTTGGAAAAGACCTTTAAGATCATCAAGTCCAACCATTCACATACTAAACTAAACCATATACCTGAGTACCTCATCTACCCTTTTTTTGAACACATCCAGGGAAGGTGACTCAACCACCTCCCTGGGCAGCCCGTTCCAGGCCCTGACAACTCTTTCAGTAAAAAATTTTTTCCTAACATCCAATCTAAACCTGCCCTGGCACAGCTTCATGCCATTCCCCCTTGTCCTATCGCCTGTCACCTGGCTGAAGAGACCATCACCTACCTCTCTATAACCTCCCTTCAGGTAATTGTAGGCGGTGATAAGGTCTCCCCTCAGCCTCCTCTTCTCTAGGCTAAACAGCCCCAGCTCCCTCAGCCGCTCCTCATAGGATTTGCCCTCCAGCCCCTTCACCAGCCTGGTTGCCCTTCTCTGGACTCGCTCCAGGACCTCCATGTCCTTCTTGTGGTGAGGAGCCTAGAACTGGACACAGTACTCGAGGTGTGGCCTCACCAATGTCGAGTACAGGGGCACAGTCACCTCCCTAGACCTACTGGCCACACTGTTTTTGATACAAGCCAAGATGCCATTGGCCTTCTGGGCTGCCTGAGCACACTGCTGACTCATATTCAGTCTGCAGTCAACCAACACCCCCAGGTCCTTCTCTGCCTGACAGCTCTCCAGCCAGTCTCCCCCAAGCCTGTAGCGCTGCATGGGGTTATTATGTCCCATGTGCAGCACTCTACACTTGGCCTTGTTAAACTTCATCCCATTGGACTCAGCCCATCGGTCCAGTCTTTTCATATCCCTCTGAAGAGCCTCCCTACTCTCAGGCAGATCAACACTTCCTCCTAGTTTGGTGTCATCTGCGAACTTAGTGAGGGAGCATTCAATCCCTTCATCGAGATCATTGATAAAGATGTTGAACAAGACTGGACCCAGGACTGAGCCCTGGGGGACGCCACTCGTGACCGGCCTCCAGCTGGATTTAGTTCCATTCACCACCACCCTCTGGGCTCGGCCATCCAGCCAGTTTTTAACCCAGCTGAGGGTCCACCTGTCCAGGCCAGTGGCAGCCAGTTTCTCAGTCAGAATTCTGTGAGAAACTGTGTCAAAGGCTTTACCAAAGTCCAGGTAGATCACATCCACAGCCTTCCCCTCGTCCATTAAGCGGGTCACCTTGTCATAGAAGGTGATCAGGTTAGTTTGACAGGATCTACCTTTTGTAAACCCATGTTGACTAGGCCTGATCCCCTGGCCATCGTGCATGTGCTGCATGATAGCTCCCAAGATGACCCTCTCCATGATCTTCCCTGGGACTGAGGTCAGACTGACAGGCCTGTAGTTCCCTGGATCCTCCTTCTGACCCGTCTTGTATATGGATGTAACATCTGCCAGCCTCCAGTCGACTGGAACTTCCCCAGTCTGCCAGGATTGCTGGTAGATGATGGAAAGGGGTTTGGCAAGCACATCTGACAGCTCCCTCAGTACCCTTGGGTGAATCCCATCTGGCCCCATTGACTTGTGGGTATCTAACTGGCCAAGTAGGTCGCTAATCATTTCCTCCTGAACCATGGGAACTTTGTTATTCTTCCCCTCCCTGTTAGCCAGTTCCAGAGGATGAGTACTCAGGGAATATCCTTCATTACTGTTAAAGACTGAGGCAAAGAAGGAATTAAGGACCTCAGCTTTGTCCTCATCCCTTGTCACTAATGTGCCATCAGCATCCAATAAGGGCTGGAGATTCTCCTTGACCCTCCTTTTACTATTAATATACCTATAGAAGGACTTTTTATTATCTTTTACAGAACTGGCCAGCCTGAGTTCCAGATCAGCTTTAGCCCTTCTGACTTCCACCCTACATGATCTCAGTAATTTCCTGTAATTATCCCAAGACACCTGCCCCTTCTTCCAAAGCTCATATTTTTCCTTCTTTTCCCGTATATCAGCCTGAATCTCTCTACTCAGCCAGGCTGGCTTCCTAGCTCACTGACCCCTCTTCTGTCCAACTGGGACAGCCTGTTCTTGTGCCACCAAGATTACCTTCTTGAGGAGCAACCAACCCTCTTGGGCTCCTTTGCCCTCAGGGGCTGCCTCCCATGGAATCATATCAAGCAGCTTTCTGAACAGTCCAAAGTCAGCCCTACGGAAGTCTAAGGTGCTTGTTCTGGTGTTTCCCTTCCTTACTTCTCCCAGTACTAAGAATTCTATCAGCTTATGATCACTATGCCCCAGGCGTCCTCCAACCTTCACATCCCCCACCAGGTCTTCTCTATTGACAAACAACAAATCCAGCAGGGCACCTTCCCTTGTGGGTTCATTTACCAGCTGGGTCAGGAAGTCGTCTTCCAAACCCTCCAGGAACCTGCTAGACTGTTTCCTCCCTGCTGTATTTTACCTCCAGGAGACATCCGGTAAGTTGAAGTCCCCAATAAGGACGAGGGCTGGTGATTGCGAGACTTCTCCCAGTTGTTTAAAAAACAACTCATCAGCTTCCGCCTCCTGGTCAGGTGGTCTATAGCATGAACTGTCTTGTGATAAAAGGCTCCAAAACATTTATTGCACGCAACTCATCCGAGCATGTGTAGTCTTCAGATTTTTAGAATTTAATCAACCTCTGTGGATTTTCACATTTTCATGGATTTTCCTTTTAGAAGAGCTAACTCGTTTGATAGTATGGCAATATGTGAACTTGATACCTACATTTATTTAAAGTGATGCTTGGAGACATACAGCTTTTTTTTTTAAATGGAGCTGGAGCTTACTTCCCACAAAATTCTCAGCAGTCATGGATGAACTAAGATTCTATAATGTTCCACTTGAACTGAAATCAGTTATTTTGCTGACAGAATTAAAATAAATATTGATTTTGAACTCAATTAGGTATGTTTTCCTTGAACCTCAAATGTCTAATTTGTTTTTGTTCAAAATCCTGCGAAAGATAAATTAATTGGTGCACCCCATATTTAGGGGTGAACAGGAATTATTAACTGACTTAACTGAGATACACAGATAATTTTTAACAGACTTTTGTCTGTCTAGGAATTACATCTTTTTGCCAAATAGCATGACTGAATAGCAAACCTCCTTCTGTCTGTTGCCATTTGAAACAGTAATTAGCTTTTGAACTCTGCTAAGTTCATACGTAACTATTTTGATTTATCCTCTCTTTTTAGACAGATAAGGATAGGAAAAATACTACTTTATATATCTGTTAAACTTTTACATACGTAAGGCAGTTAAGTCAGCAAGACATACATTAATAAAAGATAATTAAATAAAAAAAGAACCATGAACAATAAACTACTAGGTCAAATGGCATCTGAATGTATTTCAGAAGGAGGGTAATCTGTCAGAAACAGGCATCAGAAATGGACTTTACAAAACCTGAGACAGGATTCATCATACCTAACTTCAGATGCCTGTAGTGTAGCCATCTAGATCTGAGAGCGTCATCTAGACACTCATTGTAGTCAATGCAAAGAAACAGACATTAATAAAGAGGGACTTGTCTCAGCCCGAGACAGATGTCTAAACTGGTTTTGGTGAGTCAAGATGTAAAAGGGTTTATAGCTCTTAGAGCTGGGTTATGACATGGCTGCCTACAATATGTCTGGAATGATAAATGTTACCTCCTAAAGCACAGAAAACAGAATTATTTTGGTTTAAACAGATTTTTTTTTTAATTAATCACTTTTTACCTTGAAACTGTCATGAACATACATGGTCTGTTGTTGGCATATTCTGATCTGATTTAGAAATTTGTTTAACTTGTTGCATAGTTTATCTACAGAAAACACTACACTTGCATTGTTGCTTTAAAATGAACATATAGGCACTTAAATAATTTAGCTTCAGGTCTTTACTTGTGTGTTAGAGCTGTGTTTCTTATCAGATTAAAAAACAAAATGGAAAACTGTACATAGATTCATAGTGGCATATAGGTGGGGTATATTAATTGAGCTAATTTGTGTCTGAAATACTAGGTTAATCGTATTTGCTATGCTTGTAATGCTTGTAAATCGGAAAATAATTGCTTAATTGTAAATTACATATTGATTAAAGCTTATGTGTGATTTCAAAGGATGACTATATTTAGGTTTGTGTAACATACCCTTCTACTGAGGAAACATTCATTTCCTCTAAACTTTGGAATGAATGTTTCCAAGAAATGCTTACAGCATGCTGACTTGGAACTGCAATGAGTCATCTTTATTTGAAAATGCATTACATATTCTTTGACTATTTTTCTCAGATGTTTTCACAAGTTACTTACAAAATAAGAGCAAATTGCAGTTTGTGAATTCCAAATAAATACAAGCCTTTATGAATACCTACTTTTGAGTATAAGTTAGAAACTGCAAAAATCACAGCTTTGAAACAAACGTTTTACTTTCAAGTAGACTAGCAAGAAATTCTATATTGCTACTCTTTTTTTTAAAGGAAAATCAAGATTACTGTTAAATGAAAATAGGTTTGTTGTTCAGAGTGTGCATTGATCTTAAACAATGCTGCATTAAATTCTCATAAAGTCTGAATGTTTTTGTATTCCTTTTTTTTGCATTACAGTTAAAGGAAACCCATAGTTTTTAACAAATTTTGTATTTTCACAAAGGAATAATTTTGTACTGACTGGAAATTTCAGCCTGATTGAGGAACAGAAAAAAGAACACAAAAAAACCCCTTTATTCTTGGAAAGTTCTTACCTAGCAGTCAGTAACAATGTCAGTGGTGTTGCCAAATAATGTGAGTGCAACCAAGAGTCCATCTACAGAAAGGAAATTCTGAGCCAAATTCAGTCTTAAAATTTAGGAAAGAAATCTCTGACAGTATGAGATTGCTGATAACTGATAGCATGCCAAAAGCGGATGACTTTTTTTTCAGATGATCAATTAGGAAAACTGTTGATTTAATACTGTAGTGTTCTTAATTAATAATATATGTAAAGATACAAGACTAACCAGGGAACTTAATCAGGGAAAATCCATAACAATGGTGGCCAAATCAGAATATGTCAGTAGTAGATACCAAATTGAGGCGTTGGGATTATGGTGTCCCAGGGAGTGTGAAAGACGATGCATGTTTTGATTATGCTGGAATAAATAGGGTATTGGGAGCACAGGATCACAGAAGACATTGCTTGAGAGCAGCCAGTAAAATAACAAAAACAACAAAGTACACTTTCTTCTTGTCTAACAGTGTCCTGATTTCGGCTAGGATAGAGTTAATTTTCAAAGCCACAGCAAACAGCTAAAGGAAAAAGTTCTTGGAGTTGTTGCTTGTACCTGGTTTAGATAACACTTAAATTTGTGCCTGAATTCTAGCAACTCTTGAGATTTTTGTCTTCCAGTTACAGAAACATTGCAGTTTACTTTTTGTCAACACAATATGACACAACTTCTGGTATGACCTGTATGGCAGATGGGGGATCGGTGGCAAAGGGAAATGTGAACTTTTCCATTATGGGGAGAAGTAGTCTTTGTGAATAATGCCAGGATGTTTATTGAGATGGCATTAAATTGGAATTCTGAGTCAGTTCTGTAAAATGGTACTGCCCCAATATATTTACAAGTGTTATACTTTTGTTAAAATAACAGCAAGCACTTTTTCTTTGTTCAATTTAACTTTGTAAGTTATCTTTAACCATGTCAGCATTTCTACTTCAGTTGTTTTCCTAACCAAACTGATGCTTTTTTAAAACAATTGAACTTTAATACAGTACTTACAAGCCATCCCTTTATTTTGATTCTCAGATATACTTTTTTACCATTACATTCTTAAAAATGAAACACTTTGTATTTACTTGGTGTTATTTCGTTTCAGAGAAGATTGGAAAAAGATTAGAAATGCAAAGAAAGTAAATATAAAATTCTTTTAACCCCCCCTTGTTTTTATGAGATATATAAGAAAAATCTATTACAGTTCTGTGACAAAAATTACTTGCTTGTAAAACGTATTTTTTGTACAATTTTATATATTCTTAGTTGTTTAGACAAACGGATTAGTCTGAACTGATTCAGATGCACTGGAAAAAAATTAGAGCTCCTCCAGTCTCACTGTTCTCAGCTGTTTTGTTTAGCTGTTTGTATGAACTGATTGAATTAGTAAGGGCCTGAACTGGAATGAAATGAAATGGGGAAAGTATTTTGCTCTTCCTGAAAGGTTCTTCATTTGAAAACCTGATTAGAACTTCAATGAAATCTGGTTCTAATGTTGTATTTGGTGATTTCCAATGGATTTTTGGTTTGATATTTTTTTTTCCTTTAGGACTTTATTGTTATTAATGCTTTTGTTAAATTTGTGTAAATGTTGTAGAGTAAGTCCGGACTTAAAAATAGGCCATTTTAATGCCAATGAAATTTTAAATCAATCTTAAATGTCTCTTATTTAAATTTTAAATTTGAGTTTAGTAAAATACATTATTCTTCTTCTTGTCATTGTTAGATTGCTCATCACTGTGGATTTTGTTCTTGTTAGGAAGATAAACATACACATAGTTAGAGGTGGTTATAAATAAACATTCATTTCCCTTTTGACTGCTCTAGACTTTCAGTTCTGAATGGTTTCTGAAAACCCAAAACACTTCTTTTTTATAACCTTTTGTTAATAAAAACAGAAGAGATTCGAAAAACTCTAGAGATCTGTAGGATATTGTTCTCTATTCCTGTATGGAATTTGTACAATCAGTGAAGAATCTAGACTTTTCACAGAAAAATGACAACGATCATGAGTATTTTAAAATATATTCTAGAAAAATTGCAGATACCCATTTTTGTGCACTTCATTTGGCATTATTCAACTTCTCTGCAAATAAGTGTAACACTTTTGTGAAAGTTACAAATGTTAATCTGTAAATGTGCAAGGGCTTAACATGTTTTCCTGTGTAGTTGTATCAATTTATGTCTATCCACAGGAAGTCAAAGAGGTATTCTCATTTCTCTGGACGGTGCATTTTTGGGTGTCCTAGAAAGCTTTTAGGTTTTGAGTACCAGTCCACTGTACATCAGTGTACTGACACAGTTGAATTAAAAATGACATATTAACCTCTCAAATACACCCTAAAGTTTTTAAGAGAAAACTTTTAGTGGAAGAGGTGAAGTTGGAGTCAAAAGAGTGCAAATGATGCAGGACCTATGCATGTACACTCACCCACCACCCCCAACAGAACAACAATAAGAGAGTTGTTGGTACAAGCTTTCGCTTGTTACTTTGGGGGTTTGGGCCTTTACTTATGACGTCCTCATCAGCCAAAAGTGAAACCCTTCATCGTGCTCTGGAAGCCCCCAGAACCTGTGTCCTGTACCTGCAATACAATTTTCTTCCCAGATCTGGCAGAATAAGATACCCTTCAGCTTTTGAGTTCTTCTCTATTGAATCCTTACTTAAAGCAGCAGAAGAAAAAATAGCACTGTAATTTTCTGCAGTGTAATACAAACATGAGGTAAAATGGGGAAAAGATGAAAAGACTTCCTAAAGAAGCGGATTTTGAAAGGGATTTTAAAAAGGAATTTGAAGTACAGGTTTTGCTTGGCAGATAAGAAAAGGGAAGGCTTAGTCAGTGAGAATATGAGTGAGGAATGTGTTTATGTGCATTCATTTTAAAATCTTGCTATCCTAATCAGCATCTGCCACAAATCTAATAATTAACTGGTTTTTGTTGTTATTTCCAAGGAGATTCCAGGTAGTGGGAAGTGGGGCTGGATTGCCAAATTTTATCACTGTTGTATAATAGTTCTAGAGGAGTCTAAACCAAAATCTTTCGAGTGTGTGAGATCAGGTTGTGGTATTTGGAATCAAATACTCATTGAAAAGCATTTGCACCAGCCTACTAAAGCAACTAATCTCCAGCAGGAAAAAGAAAAAAAAAGGTATTTTTAGATTGGTTTCCTAATTAATATGTCAATACGACACCGAAGCTGAATTTATCTAACTATTATTAGCTGTTCTTTTAGTCCCATAGTCAGGACATGGATTTTCTGCAAGAAGTTGGTGTGCTTATATGGAAGTCTTCAGATCATGTGCCAGCTGGGACTTAGTTGAGGTCAAAGAGGACTGGGAGAATTCTTGAAGGGAAAGGGAAAGGGAAAGGGAAAGGGAAAGGGAAAGGAAAGGAAAGGAAAGGAAAGGAAAGGAAAGGAAAGGAAAGGAAAGGAAAGGAAAGGAAAGGAAAGGAAAGGAAAGGAAAGGAAAGGAAAGGAAAGGAAACAGGAAAGGAAAGGAAAGGAAAGGAAAGGAAAGGAAAGGAAAGGAAAGGAAAGGAAAGGAAAGGAAAGGAAAGGAGAAGAAGTCAGGGAAGAGGGGAGGAACTTAGTTGCAGTAAAAAGGGAGGAGAATCAATACCTCTTGCACGAGGAAAGGTCAAGACACTTTTTGAAGTAACCTGAGATTTCCTAATTCCACTGCTCACAGACAACCTTGGTTATTTCATCACAAAAAAATCTAGCACTTTCTCCTCTCTGTTAGACTATTAATCAGATAAATAAAAAAATGTGGTTTTCTTTTTTTGTTCTCACATAGATCTGTCTATTTATATCCATATATATCCCAAGCATATTCTGGTGGTAAGTATCCGAAATTATTCCGTTGCTGAAAGGAGAGTCAGTCTTGTGGGTTTTTTAGGTTCTCTTAACTATTTCTCCACCCCTCCTGCAGAACACATTAAAACTAATGAAGTTTTCCTTTGTAAATATGATCTTTGTAAAATATTGTTGCTTCTGAAGTTGCAGTAAGAATTATGTGTGTAAAATTCCTTCATAACCTGTGTGGCTTTTCTGAGCAGAGGTAATACAGCTAGCCAGCAGTGTCCTGAAGGCACAGCTGCGCTCTAAGGAATTGGGCAGTCCTGTGGTCTTACAGCTGCCACTCTAAACTACTTTGCTGAGGTTAGAAACATTTAAACTAAGCATTCTTAAGTGTAGAGAAACAAGTGATACAGTCTAGATGTGACAACTGCTGGACTTTCCAATTACAGGTTAGCACTGCCTCTTGTGGGGAAAACCAGATGGGGTTACCAAGTAGCAACAAACTATGTCATACAATCACAGAATGCTTTGGCTTGGAAGGGACCTCAAAGATTATCTAGTTCCAATGCCCCTGCCATGTTTTGTTTAAGTTACTGACTTCCTGTGCTCAAGAATTTTCGACACATTCATGTCAAGGCCAAATTTTGCTTTTCTGTCTTGCTTTTTGTGGGTTGCTGCATGGCAAGACCAGTAACGTGGTCCTACTGATTTGCTTGGACTTACTGCATAGTGCAGCTCTCAGAACCTCCTGAAAGGCTGGGTATTCCTTGAGACTGTAACTGCCACTTGAAGTGAGACAGCTCTTTCTGTGATAGAAAGATATCAAAGCCTTTTGTAAAGATTTGGAAAGGTAGATAGCCCACCATATCTGCAACAGTACATGCAAATAGATTATATATTTGTGGTGTTTAGATATAAAGAAATGTGACTGTTATATCAACACAGCCAAGCCATAGCTTTCTACCATCAGATTCCAAAATGCTCTTTTTTTTTCTGCTAAATTAAACAGCTGTCTACTCTTACGTACCTCTTGCCTTATAGACAGACACTTGTGATTGGTAAACAAGTTCTGTCTTAACCCTTTGCTGTATACATGATTATAGTTTTAATATTTCTGTTTGAGAGGCACATTTTAGCTCTATGGTGCTCAGATGAGTTATACTGAGAAAGATGGGCCCATCTGTTTGATTGATATTTCCCATTGTATCAGCGCTGAGGTCATCTGAAAAAAATTAATCTCTGATTTACAATGGAAGTAATAAATTTGGGACAATAAAAGTTCTTCAGAGAACCTACATTGTCTGACAATTTTCCACTTAGAGTTTTCAAGATCTGTGTATTTAAACAGTTTTAATCCATGTAATGTAGAGTATTGATTTTGTATGGTGCTTGAAAATGTCATGCGAGATTAAATCTTATAGCAATCTAAGTGTACTATGACAATACGAGTTAATGTTATTAGCCAAACTTGTTATAGCATAAAAAATGGTATCGAGTTTAGTTGACAAGACTTACAAGTGAATGAATTATGCTATCATTTCTTAATTATTTACTGCTCAACCTTTCCAGAATTTATACTGGCTTGATGTCAGCCTGCCTGTAGTTTCTCAGGTTTGATCTTCATAAACACGAACACCACATTGAGTTTTTGCAATTCTCTTGATCTTGCAGAGTATTCCAAGATTTGTTAAAAACCCACATTAATGTTTCAGTGAATTCCTTTTGCTTTAATTGCTCTCCAATGGCTTTAATACTTTTGGGGTATAAATTATCTCTCTGGATTTTAATGAAATGTCCTCCTTTTTCCCAAATTGAGATTTGCTAAAAGCTTATTCTTTCCCAATTACATTCTAAGAATTGGTTCTTACTTTCTTAAGCTCTAATATTGTAGATTTTTATTGACACCTTTTTGATTTCCTCTAACTCATATGCCTTTCTGTGGTGGGCTGACCCTGGCTGCAGGCCAGATGCCCCCCAAAGCTGCTCCATCACTCCACTGCTTAGCTGGACAGAGGAGAGAAGGTACAACAAAAGGCTCATGGGTCGAGATAAGGACAGGGAGAGATTAACCACCATTTGCCGTCACAGGTAAAATTTGTGAAAATTAATCTAATTTATTATCGATTCAATCACAGTAGAGCAAAGAGAAATAAAACCAAAGCTTAAAACACCTCCCTCCAGCCCCTCCTTTTCCCTGGACTCAACTTTGCTCCTGATTTCTCTCCCTCTGCCCCCCACCCCCAGCCCCACTCCACGGGGAAGCGGGGAATGTGGGCTGTGGTCAGTTCATCACAGGTTGTCTCTGCTGCTCCTTCCTCCTCAGGTGAGGACTCCTCACACTCTTGCCCTGCTCCAGCGTGGGGCCCTTCCCATGGGAGAGAGTCCTCCACCAACTTCTCCAACATGAGTCCTTCCCACAGGCTACAGTACTTCATGAGCTGGTCCAGCGTGGGTCATCTCTGTGGGGTGCAGACCTTCAGGACCAGACTGCTCCAGCATGGGTCCCCCATGGGGTCTCAAGTCCTGCCAGAAACCTGCTGTGGCATGGGCTCCTCTCTCCACAGGGTCACAAGTCCTTCCAGGAGCCTGCTCCAGCACAGGCTTCCCATGGAGTCTCCTTCAGGTGCATCTATCTATTCTAGCATGTGGTCCTCCATGGGCTGCAGGTGGATATCTGCTCCACCATCATCCTCCATGAGCTGCAACAGGACAGCCTGCCTCACCATAGGCTTTCCCAGGGGCTGCAGGGGAATCTCAGCTCTGGTGACTGGAGCGTCTCCTCCCCCTCCTTCTTCGCTTACCTTGGTGTCTGCTGAGTTGTTCCTCTCCCCTTTCTGGCTGCAATTCCTCATGGTGCTTTTCTTCTCCCTTCTGAAACATGTTATCCCAGAGGCACTGCCACTGTGTCTGATGGGCTCGGCCGTGGCCAGCGGCACGTTCACCTTTCAGCCAGCTGGCGTTGGCTTTGTCAGACCTTGTGGAAGTTTCTGGCAGCTTCTCACACCAGCCACCCCTGTAGCCCCCCTCACTACCAAAACCTTGCCATGCAAAGGCAATACACTTTGTTAATAACTTCCACTTTAATATGCTATCTTGTCTGATAGAGAGCCTATAGATACTTCCCTAGATGTATAGGCAGGATTGGGCTTCCAGAGATGAGGTGATGTCAGGAAAAGCCATGATTTAACCAGGTCTCTTGACAGGAACTCAGATTTTGTTAGTAAACTTTCCAGTTTGGTACTGTAGTTAAATTTTCAAGCTGTTTTTAAAATGCCATGACACAGTAATCCCAAAAATTACACTCACCTTCTAGATTCAGTTGGTAAGGAATGTACGGCTTTCAGACATTGACGCGTCGTTATTGTAAGGGATATCATTGTAAATGTTGAATTTTGAACTGGTTTATTGCCAGACTCCTTAGCTGGGCTGGGCTGTAATTCTGCTAGAGATGGAGCAAATTATGCCTGATTGCTTCATAAGATGAGTGTCCAGCTGTGAGAAAATCACCTCTGTTCCAGGTTTGCACCTTTATGGCCCAAGAGGCTTTTTTTCCCTGTAATATTTGGTGATCATTTTCATAGGTATTTTTTATTTTTCAAAGGCAATCCAGGGCACCAGATAAAACTTAGTAAAATCTGACAAATACAGAAGAGAGAGGCCTCCTTTCACTGAAAATAATGCTATTTCTTCAAAGTAGTTGAATATTATATTTAAGATAAAATATTTGGTATTTTTCATCTTGGATTTATGTATCTTATTGGTTAGGGAGGGGTTTTTTTTTAATTAAATCTATTTTTAAATTGATTAAATAGTCTTCTAAGATACAATGCTGACCCTACCATACTATTGGAAAAAGGCAGGAAAATCTCTTAAACAGGTAACAGTTTATCTGGTGAACTTACAAGGCATTGCCTACTAGTGACTGTTAAGTTCCAGATCTCATGTAATCATTTCCATAATTTTCCACCTGAGAGAAAAGCAAATAATATTCAGTAAGCACTTATTATTCTGAAAATGGTGTGTTGAAATTATTTTATTATGCAGAAGACATTTTCAGAGATACAAATTCTTAGAAAAAAATACTTCAGGATTGATAAAATAGACTGTGCTGTTCTGAAACATACCCCATCACAGAACTTCATTATTTTAGTATTTTACAATTAAGAATGGTATTGTGACATGCTGCCTCTAAATGATACCTACAGAACACCGTGTTGAGTTTTATTTCTTTTTAGATAAAGCAGAAGTCTGCTTTCATTTTTCTGCCTAATTAATTTGTGTATATCAAAATGTTATCTTCAGGGTAGGCAAATTAGAAGTACACCGTTGATTCCTGTTAGAATATGGATGTTCTTTCAGACATACTCAAGTTTTGAATTCTAATACCAAATGTATTACGGAAAAGTTTAAAACTAACCCTCGATGTTGAAGATGAGTCCTGAGAGCCATGGTATATTGAGTTCTTTGGGGTTTGTTGGAAATTAAACCTCTGTAATTTTAATTGTGTAAACTTTTACATTAAAATTAATTCTGTGTTTTGAGAAGGTGAATCTCTTTAGGCTTTCTTAATGACCATTTGAGATGATGAGGGTCTGACAGTACCTTTTACTCAGAGTTGTAGCTGTTGCATTCTAATTTTTTGCAGAGTATAGCAAACCCAACAAAATTAACAAGGGTTTTGAGAGTATTTTTAAGAAGTTATGTTTCTGTACAGCATGTTTATAGCTGTACATTTTTGACTGCACTGTATATCTGGAGACAAACTTATTTTTCATTAATATATATTCCCTTAGCGAGGTAAATGATTAGACACTGAGTGTGATAGTGCTGTTCCTATTTCACTGTCTTCTGTAAGCACAAAGTTCATGTTACTAATCAAAAAGGTATTTCATTAGTTAAAGAATTTTTTTAAATTATTCTTTTAGAAGTGGGACTGTCGACAATGTAATGATCTCTCAATCTTAACTGCTTTCACCTGTTAAAATACGTAAAAAGCACTGCAGTGGGAAAGACATGTGCCTTAGAATGGAAAATAGTTGAACACATACCCTGAAGTATAGGATTTTCTTTTTTTTTCTTTCTTTCCCCCCCCCTCCTCCTTTTTTCCCCCCCGCCCCCATCTGAGGGAAGAATCTGTTTTGTACTGCTACATCTTCTCCGAAGTCTGCGTGGCTTTTGAAAGCCAGCGGATTCTGCAACGTAGAATATTTCAGGCCAGCAGCTACTGCCGAGTAATGAGGCATGGGAGCAGCTGGTATTGGTTTATTTCAGCAGCTTTGTGTCTGATTCCATTAGCCTACCTACAGATGTAACTGCTCTTTCCACTGTGTGATCTAAACATAGAACAAATAATTCATAATTTTAAAATAGTTAAATGGTCATTTTTTCTTTTTTTTTTTTTTTGCACTTTGTTTGAAGATTATTGTGTGAGGCTAATCAATGGTGAAGGAAACGGTGAGTTGCTACTGAAACTGAAGCGGTTCTTAAGTAAGCAAAAGAACAGGAACTTTTATAGAAAGAGAAGATGAATGTTTGTCACTGAACCCTACTGAATCTAAACAAAGAAAAAGATTACCTAATAGTCTTGCAATGCATTTGAAGTACAGTCTGCTATTTGTTTGGGGAGTTGAATGGAATATATGTCTTGAAATATTTCAACAGCAGTAGTGGTGTTTTTCAGTGGGTAGATCTTAACGTTACTAAATTACTGTATCTTTTTTTCCCTAGTCAAGACTCATTATTATACTGTAAGACAAAAATAATTGAAGCTTTTTTTACTTGCCTGTGATGCATTTTAAAGCTAATTTGGACTAATGATGAATTGCCTTATAGGGGATTTTATGCTGGGTTTTTTTTATTTATTCATTTTCTGCCCAGATTGTATTAGTTAAGCGAATAATATCACTATCTTTAAAACTTAATTCACATTTTAATTGCCAAGACTTGTTGGTAGAGAATTGAGTTATCGAGACAATCAAAACAAATTTCACAAAACAAATTTTGCCCCATGAACAAAATAAGTAATAACAGATGAGAATTTCAAGCACTCTACTTTTTCTCCTGGTAGGAAAGAAGTATATTTTACATGTTCCAATTGTGTAATATTTCTCTTTAGGTTTTGGACAGTCAATTGAGACAATAGTTTGGTCGTAACATTTTTTATATGTTAGCACAACAAGAAAGTGATACTTTTCCTAAAGTTGGAAGGCACTATAATCAGTTCTGTTTATTTTTTTATATTAGTATTTCTCTGTTACTAGCATCTGAAAATTGCTTTTAGAAAGGTTGCATTTATGGTGCATCTCAATTGAGGTGGATTTCATGTACCAATTAACGAAACAGACTACATGATACTTAAACCAAGAAATATTTTCAAGATGCATAGTTGGAATATATATGCATCTTCCTTTCTAAGACTATGTCTTCTGTATTGTTAAGTCTTCAGATACATTAGTTAACCTGACTAGTTTTAAGGTGGAAATGGATCAGTTTGTAAGGAAAATAAACAGCATGGCTGCCTATGATAACAGTAGGTTTGAAGGCGTGGATATTCCTTATTATCCTATGCCCATGAAACTTTAACTTCAAGTTAACAAACTATTATTTTAAATTACTAATACGTGGAATTAGTAATATCTATGCTTATTTTTGGTAAAAAGGAACAAAATGCCTTTTTCAACTTGATTAAGCAGAGCAGTTACGTGCACTATTAATTTAGTTTTCAGCTGGAATACAGTCAGTATAATACCATCTCCAGTACACAAATAATCAGTAATTGTCAACACTTTCTGTTCAAGGAGTGAGACTGAGTAATTTCCACAGAATTTTGTTCAGCTTACTGTACCCAACCAGCACTTCCTAGAGCTTAAATATATCCATATGATGTGTTGCTCGTGGTCTTAGCGGCCTCTAGCTTAAAATCCTTAGTCCTAAGTCTGGTCACCCAGTGTTGATTGGTTCTGGCCTCATTCCACCGTAGGTGGTTTCAATAAATTCTCTTAGGCTTTATGACAAAAATTGTTCATAAAGTAATTGGGAGATTTCCTCAGAGCACTCTACATCAAAGGATGCTTAATTGTCCCGGCCATGCAAGAAGAAAAACAAGATGTGAAGTGCTCAGTTTAATTAGGCCACAACTTTATTAACTCAACTGGGAGCACTACCCGGCAATAAATGCAGGTCATTGTTCTTTCCTTGATCATTCCTGGTTTCGGAGGACTGCTGTTTGCTTCCTTTGTCCAGCCCCGGAGATGGGACCTCATGGCTCTTCCCTTGTGCAAGGACTAAGGGAATGTGTGAAAGAGGGATTTGTCCCTTTCATACCACATATAGCGAGTCATGCAGCTTTCCCTTGCCTGCCCAGTGACTTTCTCTTAATTCCTTAAGACAAATATTCGGGGGTGGGGGGTGGGGGAATCAGAAAAAAAAATCAGTGAATACTATTTTGAAAGGTTATTCATACAGTAAAATAGATGAAGTGTTACTTTAAGAGCATGAAGATGGGCATGAAGATGGGCATAAAAAATGCTGCCATGTGTCTATGCTGTTTCCTGCAGCCTATCTTGAAAGCAGTACTTTGCTTTTCCTTAAGCCCCTCTGTAAGCAATTAAGGTGATTTTATACATGGGAGATGGAGCTGCATCTCCAGTGCAAGGCTGTGCTTTGCAGCAGGCAGCCCATAGCAGTGCGTGAGCTGAGTTTCTCCAGGCATGGAGAACGAGGTGATTGATGCTTCTGGGGAGAAAGCAGCTCCTTTGCAACCCTTGGCTGATGTAAAGGGCCTCTGTGGGACTTGAGCATTCGCCTTCTCAGCTTGGCTGGTGTTCAGTGTATCATAAGGTTTTGTTACTTCCTTAAACAGAAAACAGTTTGTATGTCTGTGGTTAGTAAAGCTCTTCCATCAAGTAAAAGAAAAAAAAATACCCATTTTAGCTTGTCCTTCCTGTTCCAAAAGATGGTATAAAAAAGAAGTGTTGGTTGTTTCTGAAGGTGCTTCTGAGCCATCTAGACAGACAAAGTATGCCCTCTGAAGCAGTACGGCTGTGCTCCTTAGTGCAAGAGGAACTTTCCACATTCTCCTTGTAATAAACAATCAAACTTTTATACCAAACATCTTCTATAAACCCACATTTTCTAATTAAAAGTTTGTTTAGTGGAAGGAACTCCAGGTGGTATAATTAGTGAAATATATTTTAATGATAAATCTTCCTTGTCCTATTTTTTTTTTAATAACAAAAAATGTCCTATGCATTTGAGATGCTCCCTATGGGTTGTATATAAGAGCTTGGTTAATTAGCTAATCAACTTACCCACCTTACCTTTTTAAATGTGTCCTGTTTCACAGGTGTAGTCTCAAATTTTATTTGGGATAGAGGAGATAAATAAAGCATGTAGTGCTCACCCTGCCCTGCACAGAAGAAGAGATTTTGGGCTGTCCTTTGAATGTCAGTTTCTTAACGGGTACATCAGTCACAGCTCTCAGCCCCGAGTCTGACTGCCTACCTTCAAGTTATCCCTGTGTCTCTTACATCTTTCCAAAGCAGAATAGCCTAGATGCTATAGCATGACTAAAATATTGTTAACTCTCAGCGTGTTCCTAAAACAAACCCTTGCTGCCTCTTTAGATGATATAGCCTCTCCTTGACTTGTGGTTTATTTGGGTTTGTAGTCCTTTTTATTAAGTTGCAGTCAGTGTATGGGTTTTATACTACAGTTTTTCTGTTTTTCTTGTCCTTTGCTTTATTTCTGTTCTATAATTGCAGTTGTTTTGAAATTTATTGTCTAATACGTGGTGAGCACTGACCAAACCTGGAAGTGTTTCACATCCTTCCTTTTTATGTTCTGCCTACAGAGATCTTTAGTTTCTATTCTTGTAGAGTCTTTCACCTATTCGGGAAAGACAAAAATAATTTACATAGTGATTCTCTGAATATCATATGTAGCATTACCTTAAAGCCTTCTTTGGCTTTCCAGTTACTGACAAATGTCAAAAACTTTGTTTGCATTGTAAAGGCTTTGAGACTTTTTCTGTAACTTTGGGTATCTTTTTTATTTTCTTTTTTTTTCAGAGTAAGGCATGGACACAGAAAGACAATTTGCAATTTAATTAATTTGCTTTAATTTACCATAGAAGTTAAAGGATTATAACTCGGAGTGATTTACACTCCTATAGTTTACAGGACTACACCTGTGTTATTAGCTGAACTGTTCTGTTCTCATCAGTTTGCCACAGCTTTCTCATACTCTGCTCATCCACACACGCAGTAACTTCTTGGCATGTGTCCTCTCTACCCCTTTTGAATTCTTCTGACTGAGTTGGTGTCTATTTGAGTGATGGCATGCAGTTAGATATTCCTCACTGTGGTCTTGGTTTGGGGTGATTTCATTCACTTGCATTCTCATTGTGCACCAGCTACCCAAAGTATCAACCTTTTTTTGCTGTCCAGAGAAAATAACATGCCTAGGCTCATCTGAACAGCCACTGTTAAATACTGACTACTAAAAAGTACTTGGAAGAGCCTCTGTATATTCTATATTTTTGTTATAGTTCAGTTGGTATAACTGTTTGCCAGAACTGCGGGAACATAGAAGATACCATTCTCAGAAGTCCCCCTTGCAGACAGAAGGCTTATCTGAAGAACCCAAGAACCCTGTAGCACTGACCAACGTTGCTGCCTTCCTACCTGTTTTTCTTGTGGTGCTGTCCTGTTGACACACTCCCCTGAGATCTGAAATCATACATTTTAAGCAAGATTTCTAGCATCACTGTCATCTGCTAAGAAAAAGAACAAAATCAATTGTAAAATCAGTTCGATCACCACCTTGAGCTTCTAGCTGCTTTTGAATTTTATGAGGTAAGTAATCTCTAAGTATTCAGCAGTATCTGTGTAGCTTACGAGGTATTTGTGGCTACTTTTGCTCAAATCCTTAACACTGACTCAATGGATTCAATGCAATTACAAAAGGTAGTATTTTATATTTTATTCTGTGCTAATCTGCTGTGAGTAAGGGAAATGTGTTGCTCTGTGTTGTGGAGCAATACTTTCTTTCTGGAGGCTTTACTTCTCCTCTGGATATGCACTAGCCTTATTTTTTCTGACTGGAAAAGGAGCTTCTGTCCCTGTGAACAGCACTGACATGAATGGAGTTACGGCTATTTCTGTCACGTCTGGTATTCCCAATTTACCCTCTGCTTCACTGGTTTATGAAGAATTTTACCAGCTGCTTGGGTTAAAAAAAAATAAAAGGAGGATGTACATAGCATATCTGCTGTATCTGCTTTCCAGAGTAGCTGAAAAATGATGGTGGATTTAGTGATGCTGTCTTCATGAAGTTGAATAATTACGAAAAATACCTGAATAGCTGAATGTTCCCTTTGCAAAGTGTCTCTGCAAGATAAAGACCCTCACAAATTTGTGAAGAAGTGAAAAGACTTTCTAAATTACTATCTAGAGAGGAGAACAAAAAAACCCAACAAACCCATTGCTGATTAGGAAACCTCACGTGAGGCCAGAGAGCAATGATGAATATGAATGTACAGTCATCAGTGTATAAGATGTACTTTATGAATAGCCTCCTTACACACTGATACTATTAGGAGTTGGTAGTCGGCAAGCCACGGTAGATGGGAGAATAGTTGTTACATCCATGCTGACAGACGTGAATGCAAGGAAATCTCAGTGATGTAGAAAAAGAAGTGTTGTTGGAGGTATACAAGGGGGATTTTCAGTGTCTCATACAGAGAGTATCACTATACTGGGGGACTAACACATGCTTCCCAGTATATGTTTCCTGTGTGCCCACACTTTTGGAGCCTCTTCCACTACTCTCCCAAAGACGCTGTTTGCTCTTCTGTTTCCCTTTTCCTAAAGTTCAGAGAGGAGGAACCAGTGTCCTCCCTTTTTCATTGGACTGGCTAAGAGTTCACCAGCCCTTAGGAATCCTGTCAGGATTTGTTCCTGGCGGGAAACCCCAGCACAAGTAGTTGTTCCAGCAGGAGCTCTGGACCAGTGGTGCTGTAGCATTTCTCTTCCCCTTCTCTGTTTTGTAGTATCAGTCTAACAGCTTATCCTGAACTGGATAAAGGTAAGATGTCTTCCCTCTTATTTTCCCCTTTTATAATACTCTTTGCTGATACTAGTAAAGTCATGGAAGATAAGCAGAAGATGCTACCTCATAGGTTTTCTATAGACTGAAGGATATTATAACCCAAGCACAGAAACCTTTGTTTTTCTCTGCAGTCCCACATCAGCACTCGTGGGCCCTTTACAGTTATCAAACAGTGCTTGCAGTAGCAAAGAAATTCATTATCCACATTAGAGACTCTTTAGAAAAAAAAAAAAAAAAAGAGTGTTTAAGAAAAACCCTATTACATAGAAAAATCTCTGCAGCTGGGCTCTGTCAGCATATAAAATTGTTCAGAAGATCCAACAATACTGAAGATCTGATTGTCTTCAGTCTGCCATTTCTAGTTAAAGCTTTCAAGATGAAACTCAAATTCATTGTTGGTTGCACTTCAGATATTCTTTGTAAGTTTTTCAATTTTAACAGGAGGTAGGAAATTGAAAGCTCCTGTTTATAAGCCTTTAGTATCTGCTTAGCTTTCTAATTCTACCAGCTGGATTTTAATATCATACAAATTTTGCTGTTCTGAGGTACAGAAACCAGTCTTATTTCTAAAATAACCCATGCATACAAGCAGTAGAATCCACATGGAACCTGATGTCTGTGTGGCACAGCAGTTGTGGCACAGCCATTTATTTGGTGGGTACCTTACTAACGCCTTTGTCTTTCCTTTTTCATTAAACTTGGGGCAACTTCATGTGGTCGAAGCTCTGTCACATTTGGAGGAAGTGGCAGAGGAGTTATTTATGGTTGACTGACAGGCAAAATATGATTCTGCAGATCTTCTTTCACAAAATTGAATAAATAAAGTGGCAGACAAATGTAACTTATGTTTTTGTAAAAAATATGGTTATATCTATGAAAAACAAAAATAAAGGAAACAAGAAAAACTACTCCAGGCTTGCATATAACAAAAAATTGAGAACATCTTGGGTAGTAAACTCCTGAAGTCTAATTAGTGTATTTTTTTGCTAAAAAGAAATCCAAGGACAATGTTACTTTTCTACAAAAAAAAAAAAAAAGTTTAATTTGAGCAGCTGTAATTTATCTGTGGCCCTGTCAGATGTATATGGGCCAGTTTCTTTTTATATCCCATGCATAGCAGTTTTAATTCTTTTTAGCCATACTGTCCAGCTGACAGACCTGAAAGGCATCTGGAGTAAGGTTCAGCTCTCAGGCTGAGGCACCTGAATATCTGTGCCTATCTGTGCAATATGTGCTAGGGAGCCTGCTTTGGCAGGGGGGTTGGACCCGATGATCTCTCGAGGTCCCTTCCAACCCCTATGATTCTGTGATTCTGTGATACGTGCCCACTCACAGGTGTCTGCACTTGTGGTGGGTGGTGTGTTTTCCATTTGTAATGAATGGAGCCCCCACTTCATTCCCCTCAACCTGGGGGATGCTCACCCATAAGTAGGTGTCTACACCGGGATTTATTTGCCTAAACAAACTTTTCTAGTGTCACTAGAGATGCCTTTTGATATCTGAGATGTCCATGGAAGGTTAGAGGATCTAACACAGGATCAATGGGACACCTCTGTCCTCCTGGATTTGCAGCTAAAAATTGGGCATGATAGCTTAGATCATCTACAATATCAATGCATACCTACATTTAGGCATCTAAGAGCCCTTGTGAATGGGCAGGTTCATTTCTCTCTAGGCTCCATTAACTGTACAGACTGTAGAAGCAAGCACAGATTTTTCTTGATTGCAGTAGAACTGAGTGTACATGTGAGGACCTACATTTAAATGCTTTAATATGAAGCTAAATCCTTTGTAAATATGAAGACCAAATAATGCAGAAGTTTGTTTTTTTTTTTTCCTTGGTAGATAAGAGTATTTTAAATCTAAATTAGTGATTGCTAAACTGTCGAAACACATTAAGGATGTTTGTCCATGATACAAGACCAAGGTTTATATACGCATAATAGATCAGAAAGATGCAACTCAGATAGCAAATTATTGTGGTGAAGAAATGCTAGAGAAGAATGTACATTTTTACTTGTAATGTGCTTGTAATGGGAAGTGGTACAATCACCAATTGAATTTTTAGGTAACTGTTGAGAAGTACAAACTTTTAAAGACAATCCCTGGACTCTGCTTACCTTTGGTAGGGTCAGATACCACTGTTGGATGAAGTTCTTTAAAAGCAGCATAAAGGAAGCCACTGTATCACCTCATCTAGACTTTTTCCTAGATAAGTTTCTGACCTTTCTCTTCTGCCTAAAGGAACTGAAGTGATCATGTGCATTCTTAATCTCAGTGGCCAGCTTCAATCTATTGCCATATACAGTAGTACAAAGGGATGTGTTTCCTGCTCCTTTTTGATTTTGCATGATTTCATTCATCTCTTTCTATGTCAAAGAGTGTGGCTTGTAAGCAGTGTAAATTATTTCAGAATCTGTGCAGGAAGCAAAATAAATAATGGTGGGGAGAGTGGGAAGAAAATGAGCATGACTCCTAGTATTTAACACAGCCACCAATACTGGCCAATCTGTTTTAAGATAGAGCTTTACTTTAGTCTTTATATATATATATAAAATTAGTTTTTAGCACTGGGCAAGAATAAGTTTGGGTTTATGATAGCAGTACATTGTCCTGGAAGGAGTAGTTTCTCACTTTCATTAATGCATTTTCCAAAGAAGGCAGGTTCCAACATTCCCAGCTTGCAAATGAAGAATACATTTAGCTGGAATTACATGCTAGCTGCATCACTTCTCCTCTGTTAGGAAAGCACCTAGCACACTGTTACTGCTTTCAAGTGGGAGGAACTGTATGATTTATAAAGGAGGTTGTATGCATCCTTTGGTTCCGGTGCTATGCAGGGGTTATTTCACAATCTGTGGCAGTTTCGATGATACTTATATATTTCAGTCACCCTCTCCTCCAGAAAAGAGGAGTTTCAATTCATGTAGCCATGGATGGTTCAGTCAGGAAATTCCTTATTAAATGACTATTTCTGGGGATATACCTAACAATTGTGACCACTAATATAGATACTAGGCTCACTTGTAAAAATATTTGGTATCAGAAGCGCAAACATCAGAAGAAGAAAACACTATCCTTCGACCTGTGTTAGCAAAGGGGGTTTTTACCCTCATAATGGGTACTAATCTGGTCAAAAAAAGAGGACATGTTTGTTTTAATCATCTGGATTCCACACTTTCCTTCAAGATGGACCACATGCCATTCAGATTGCCTTCTCTGAGATACATGCTAGGTAAAGGTTTACCCAGGGAGACCAATCCTGTGTTAGCTCTTGCTAAATAAGCCAATAGGTAATGTTTTCAATAAGGATGCACAGATTTTAAGGCCAGAAGGGACAGAAAGGAAGAGCAATTCAAGGATAAATGACTGAGATGGGAAGGAGGAGGGAGGTAAGAGGGGAAGGAGAAGAGAGAAGTGAAAAGCAGAAATGCAAAATAGGAAAGGATCACTTGCTAATATGTTCTTCAATATTAAGTCAGGGTTTTTTAGAACAGAGAAATAACTGGATAAAACGGGACAGTTAAAGAGATAGCAGAAAAAAATTAGGGAAAGGAGGAGAAGTAAATTAAAGGGAAGAGAATTCTAGGATAAACAAACATGTACATAAACCAAACTAGAAAGAAAATCAGAGGTGATGACATAAAATAATAGACAGACCAACCTGAGTATTTAGAACTTCTCAGATGTGAACTATAGACTTCACACATTTCAGAATGTCTAGTTTAGATCGGTTTAAATTCGATGGACTCTAGAGGAAAGCCATTGCTTTCATGACTTGGTTAAAATAGTCAGATGTTCTTGGGCAAGCAGGTGGGCAAAGTGGTTTTGCAAATTACTTGCCAGGGTGGCAAGTAATTCTCCACTCCCCCTCCCCTTCCCCCCATTTTAATTTCAGGGCATTTATTCTTGCATCATAAAAACACCTCTCAGCATTTTGACAAAGTACAGTAATGGTCAAAATATTTGACAGATGGTTTTCTGTAAGAGCATGTTGGCTTTTAAGTAGCACAAACTTGGTCGATGGTCTGGTGAATTTTTTTCCTATCCACATTCTGTTTAAAGACATCAGTTAGAGTTTGAATGTCATGTAATATTCAGGTGAAGAGTCTAATTAAAATATTGTTGGTGGAATGCAATGGGGTGGCATGCGTCCTTATTCTAACAATAGCTATAAACCAAGCACATAGGTTTCTTTTGGAGAGTAACATCCCTTCAGACTACATACATCAGGCTTGTCCAGCCTTAACTTCCACGAATCATATGAATTAAGAATAAGAGGAGAATTCGTTTAAAATAATAGAAGATGATACATTTGTTGTAAGACATGCTGTAAAAATCGTTAAGTATAAAATGTGCAAGTTAGGGAAAGGATAAAATTCCTTCAAATTATTCTGCAAGGTGTCTTTGATCAGACTATGAGTTCTTTGGTGGTGGTGTGTCTTGCTGTGGTTCATAGAGTGCCTGTATCAGTGGGGCCTCTCAGCTGATGCTTCCAGCCACTTGTATGAAAAATACTAATGAGAATGAAGATAACTATGTGCTGTTTGTTCTCATCCATATTTACTAGTAGAACGAATAAGCTCAGTGTACCTGATGTTGTAATTACATAGTTGTCAACACTGACTTACAGATGACTTTTTCAACGAAGCCTAACTAATCTTAACTAATCCTTTGCTAGTTTTCCTAACAAGCGAGAGCAACTTTTTCTAGCTGTTCATTTGCTGTAACTTCATATTTCTGAATTAATAAAATTTCCATTGTAATGTTGGTGACCACGAAATGATTAAAAATCAGTTCCTTCCCTCTCACTGAATTAAAAAGTCCATACTCGCCTCCTAAATTTCATTCTGAGATGGTATACCATTTTCAGTCTAATGAGACTGGTAGTGCTATTTCATCTTTTTCATGCTCTGCTTAGTCCTTTCACATCAAATATTCTCCAGTGTTACCTGGAATGGAGTGAGAAGATAGTTACAGAGTGCAAAGAGTGGTTTTTTCAGGTGCATCCTGACAGTATTCTGACCGGGAGAAATACCTCTATGGAAGCTCTTCTTCACTGCTGAGTTTCACACAAATGGAAGATGCTTGGGTGTATTCACTTGGGTTAACCAGGTGCAGGTGTGAACAAAACAGTCATGTCTGAGCTACCATGTCCTTGTTAGCTCTGATTGTATTGCTGAGGTGTGGGGAGACGTAATTCACTGTTCTCGATGCTCCAGTGAGCTTAGTTGTTTGCAGGGAACAACTGTAGGAGAGCCTTCATGTGCTTCTGAGCATACACGTGGGATTGTTACTTGATTGATGCTGTAAAATTGGTTGCAAGTGCCAAGAGATTTGCCTGGCTTTTGTCACAGGAATTAAAGTATTCATTTTCTTAAAGATAAGATGCAAGTAACAGTTAAAGAGGAAAATAAAATACACCCTGTATCATAGTGGTTATGATGTTATTTATTTACTGTATCTCATCCCCATTCCTGTCTTGTCTTTTCATGGCAGCTTTTCTAGAGCAGAGATCTTTCTCAGATGCTTTTGTCCATCTATCACCGTATGTATGGAGTTCTCATACACTGTTGTTGTAAAACTGCTGCTGTATTCTTTTAGTTCTTAAGATGCCTCCCAGATGGGTGATGTTCTCTTGCATCTTCCTAGTTATAGCTGTGGGATATTAAAGCAGTCCAGTGTTTCTTCTGAGGCTGTTGCAGCACCCATCACTCAGCACCTATATGTAGTGGCATTCTGATACAACAACTTCATTTTGGGGGATGAAGTTTAAAAGGGATGGCATTTACCTCGATGGATGAACATATTCATCCCCAGGGAATTGGCTGTCTTCAGTGTCCACTGTCAGTTAGTGATCAAAGAGAACAAATGTCTCCTCATCTCATACACTGGGGTTGCACTTGTTGGCATTCCTGCCATGCTTTTACAGTATTTGGAGTGTTTTCAAAGCCAAGAACAAACTTGCAGTCCCTCGGTGAGTTAGACAACCATTACACATAGCTGGTGGTTCAGCATTTAAATCTCTGAGATGAATGGCCCGGAATGGAGACATGCTTGGGAACCTCTGAAAATCAAATCCAAAATTATTTTTCTGTCAGTGACCAAAATCGTGGCTCCTGTGTCCCAATCCAGCGATCCATCCTGGGGCTGAGTGTTAGCCCGCAAAGGTGGGGGGGTCTGGGAGGGGCATTAGGGAGCACTCGCTTGCTTTGCCTGAGACAAACCCACATGGGGAGAGTTCCTTGATACCTGTGTATGCTCAAATCTATTTTTGCTCCTCTTTTCTCCTCTTTCTCTAACCATCCTTCTCCCAAATGGCTAAAATACTAGCTAGAAATTGCTATCTCTGTAGGTTTTGTGTGTAATAAGACTGGAAATCCAGGCGCTGGCAAGCAAGAAGGTTGGTCGTACAGCAGAGTCTTTCAAGCAGGTTGTACAAGGATCCACTTGCAGGAGTTGAGTTTCTGTAGTTAAAACTTGTCTGTTAGGAGAAGTTTGCCTGCTTAATAAAGTGGGGTTTGGGGTTTTGCTTTTATTTTTGTTCTTTTAATTAAGGACAGAAAGTCAATTTGATGGAAGTGTAAGAAACAGATTGAATAAATGTGAAATGCATATTTTTATTAGTGTGCTACAGCTGCTCACACAAAAATACCAAGAACAGAAGTTTTTCATTCTTTCCAATGATAAATGAAATTCTTTTTAATTGAAATTATTTTTAAATGACATATATGAATTTTCAAAGAAAATGAATGTAGGGTATTGCGTGTATTTTGAGAAAGATTGGAAGCCGCCTTCTTATTTACAACCCTTTTTTTTCCTTCAACCTTCACGATTTCTTCAAATGGCTTCTGCTCCTTTACATGTTTTACAGTGTATTTGCAAAAGTTAATAGTTGGGTAATACCATATAATTAATTGTTTAACATCTTTAATGCAGCACTAAAGTGGTAATACTCAAATATTATGTATTTCAAATGGCGAGAAAGAAAACTCTGCCGAACTTAGAAAAATGGGATTCTTACAAACAAATTATTAGAAGAATTAAGTTCCATATCTGAATAATGTTATTCTGAAGTACAGCTTTACTTCAAGAGTATGAAAGGGATGACATTTTCCCTGACTAGAGAAGGAAAAAAAGCACATTCTAAAACTGTTTCCCCCATCTTTTCTTATGCAGAGGTTTCATCTGCTGTTTAATGGGTAAACTTACTGTGAAGTATAGTTGCTTGTTTAACTTTACCCCTATTCAAGTCTTTGATTTTGGCAGGTTAGTTAATTCAAATAAAATTTGTGAAGTTAAGCACTTTCAAGAAAAGGCATAGGAGAACCTAATTTAACCTAGAGTGTCTCTTTTATTCTTCTGTTATTCATTTGAAGTGCCCTATCAGCTTGAACTGACCAACTTCAGTCATTTTTACCCTTTTATTTTTTTCTCTAATGTAAACTGAAATTCCCTGCTGTTCATGGTATTTTAGTGTTTAGCATCATTTAATCAGCAGGTATCATTAAACTTAAAAGGTCCTTTTCTGTATATCTCTGATTAGTTAGTGAAAGAACCAAAGAATTCCTCTAATTTATCTTTGCTTCCTTGTTATATTTTGATGTTGGCCCATTTTACGTTTCAGTGCCTTTTTATGAAATATGAAATTATAATTTTGGTGTGAAAGTAGGACAGAAAGTGGAAAAAAAATCTTTGGCTCTGCTGAGATGTTTAAGCTAGTATATCTTGTTTACCAGTGAGCTAAAGAGAATACTGTTTATTTTTTAATTTTTCTCCTATAAAGACGTGTGCCTGCGCCTGTGTGGGCATGTGTGTGTGTGTCTGCACATATAAATGTATATAAAACAGATACATATTCTAATGTAAATATTCATTATCTGTGCTTTGCAAATATACTTATTAACCCCTGCCAGTAACCTTTGCAGCTGGGTACACGTATATTCGGCACAAAATTCTGCCTTTCTTGTACATCCAAAAATCCTATTGAACTCAGTATTGAATTTTAATTTTTAGCAAACATAAGATCAAGGTCCAATTAGTTGATGATACAAACTCTGTGTTTGAATGGAAGAACTGAATATTGCCAGTTAGGGGGACATTGCGCCTGTATGCGTATCGAGGTTTGGCTGTTTCTAAAATAGTAGTAAGAACGTATTATTGGTTTTATGACACTCATTTGTTCTGAATTTTACGCTTTAAATCCTTCTTGAGAAGAATGAGAAGAATAACCCAATTTAAGATGCGACTCATAACTGAAGGCTCATGTGCTCTTCGTTTGAACAAGGGTTTTTTTGGATCAGGACCATTGTTTATTCTATCAGTTTGTTCTTTTAAGATCTGAAAGGACTAAATGATTTAATCAATACTGAAACAAATCATTTCTATTACTGAGATATTTGCCTAAGGTAATTAATCATTTGATACAGATATCGCCATGTTTTAAATAGTGACAGTTATGGTAATTGATTAATGCAATCCAATATACCATTCCAATATCCATTTCCCATTTTTGATGTGCTAAAAAATATTCCAGCATTTTGATTTTCTTCTTATTTTCTTTTATGGAATAAAATCTGGGAGATAGAAACACTGCGTGAAGAAAAAATAATGAGGGTTGAATGGAAGTAAAGGTCAGATATTATGTAGAAAGTTGCAGATGGCACTGTATGTCATTAACATTGCTAACATCTAAAAAGATGTAACAGTGCTGCCTACTGGTAAGATGTAGTAGTATTAAAGCATTGAAGTCAAGGTAGTGAAATTGTGTGGGTGCCCTATCCTTCCTTGTAACAACAGCCATTCTCTAGGGTGTTTTTACACCCTGGTAAGTATTGACAAGATCCAGGGTTTCACATCAGGATTAATAAAACGTTCTCACATGCGTCACCTGCCTGGATGGAAACTGGATGTGCAAAATAAAAGACGTAATTATTTTTCATAGGTGCTTGTAAAATTCTGTTGTAACTTAATTGGGTGCATTGTGAAATTTTCCTTGGTAAATCCTCTATATTGGATACAAAATTGGCTTTTATTAACAGTGTTGCCCTGCTTAGAAATAAGATGCCACAAGGAGAAATAGTGTTACTTCATGTTACTTGTGTGAAGACCTACTTTGTAAAATGCAAAAATGCCAACCATTTTAATAGTCCTGGGTACAAATACATAGCAGATGCGGTGCTTCTTACTCAAGGAAATAACATCACTGTATAAAAAAACTCACTAGTTTTACTTATAAAGATTGAGAGCCTGAGACAGTGGATTACTTCATTGTCTCAAGTTAAGCTCTTAAATTCATATTTATGTGTCATTTTCAGGAGCGTGGAACTGGTTCACCCCTTTGAGAATCAGAACTTTTTGTTGAGATATCTAAGGGAATTATGAGCTCGCCTCTAGGTATGCAGTTTCAAAATGGGGACTGACATCAACACTACGGTAAAATTGGGGTATAAGCCTGGTGGGCAAAACTGTGATCTTCCATTTCCAATACAGCACTTTCCCTGCAGATGTTACTAATTACAAATGCAGGACAATTATTTACTTGCGTTGGTGTAAGGAGCTCCCTACCTATTTATTATTAAAAAAAGAAGAAAAAAGCAATTATTCAATTATTCTTGCAGTAATAAATGGAAGCTTTTTGGGACAGTGCTCCTATTTGAAGAAACTCCCAAAGGCAAAAGACAGCAGTGGAATAAACAGGCTGGTATCCCTGTGGTAAGGTGCTTTACCCCAGCAGGGAGGACCTGGAAATACTGATGAGTTCTCACATCAGCGGGGTAAGATGTAGTCATTCATATGCAGAGCTCCTTCTTCCCCGATGTAAGGCCTCTTTCTTGTCTGGAAACATCATCCCTGGGAGTCGAGGACTGTAAGCCAGGGCTGCCTGCAGGAGCTCGGGATCACTCATGGACGTGATTCAGGGAGCTAATGATACTTGTAGCTAATTATCTCGTGCCACCTTGTCCTTGATTATCGTCGGGGAAAAAGGAAGGGATGCTACAACAAGGAGATAATTCTGGTATCTTCTGCCAGGCTTCTACTTGAGTTATCTGTTGAGAGAATAGTTAGAAGAGGACCAGTTCCAGGAAAGCTGCCTCTTCTCTTAACAGAAACCATTTGGTTAATGCCAGTTAATAACGGCTGTTTATTAAAATGCATATATCAGAGATACACGGCTGATAGTGATGCACAGCCTTTTAGAGTGCTGGAGGAACACAGGTATTTCGTAAGTTTGTAAGGACCAGTGACATCAGAATGCATCATTTTAGAATGGGGTGCCTGATCAAATATCAGTAACATTTAGGAGGCTTTTTTTTACAACAAAAGGCCAGTACAGTGTTATGCCATGTATAGTACGAGTCCCGGTTCACTCCCCTGTGTTCTGTGCTCCTCATACCTGGCTAACAAAGATGCTGCTTTATTCCATATGATTACATATACCTCAAACGAAGTGTTTTGTGTAAATACCTATTTTATCAGAGGCAGAGATTCCTGTAAAAGTGAGGTCACCTGTGCAAAGAGAATGGAGCCTAAACATCACTCCCTCCCCAAACTTTGGATTGTCACTAAGAGCGGAAGGGACGTGTCTTTTTGCCCTCACTTAAATGGCTTCTCCACCTTCCTCCTCTCGGTGAGATTCCAGCCCTAACAGATAACATCAGATAAACGCAGTCAGCAAAAACTTAGTAAGACATTTATGTTTGATTGCCCTGTTTTTTATTTCTTTTAATTTCATCTGACTGCCAAATTACTCAGTTGAGCCCCATGACATAAGGAATTCAGTACATCATAACATATTGACTGAGAAGCATTAATAAGTACTGCATAGCATTATTATCCCCCTATCTTAAGCAGGCATGATATGAAAACTGCATTTGCATTGTTGTAGCCATTTTTGCGTTGTTCTTGCTGGATGAATACAGCAAGTAAAATGTCATCGCAGATTATGTAATAAAATGTCTGAAACTGTAATGCAGCCATGTAAAAATGCGGTTTAACATGATGTGCTGTAGCATAATGCAGAGTAATTAGATAAATTACTGTTAAAAATAGATGAAAAATCCATTCAGATGTATGCTTAGCTCACAGAGGGATGTCCTCTTCCCTTATGCCTTAAAACCCAGAATGGAAGGTCCAAGAAGCTGTCAGTCTCATTTGTTTTCCATCATGAGTATTGAGAGAAAGTAAGTTTGACTCAAAAAAACTTTAAAACTCTTCAGGGAGAAAACTTCAACATTCAGGGAGGTTGAAGGAAGAGTTTCTACCTGCTCTTTCTATGTAAGAAATTAAAATCTCTGCAATTGGAGAAGAAAGCTAGAGAGCCCCAAACCCCCTTTTTTTAAACTCTTTTTCTTCAACTCAGTGCTATTTTCTTAAATCATCATCTCTTCCATTTGTGTGTACTTAATTAGCTGGGGTTTTGTGGGTATGAATCTTTCTTGAACCTTCCAGTGCAAGGCTAAGCCCACGTTCCACCAACTGGGCAGTCATCAATTTGTGTGAAGTTCTCTGGCTGTAACAGGATAATTGGTCAGTCAGGTACACTGTGAAGGATCATCCGATGGTTAAGGCAGATCAGGCTTGAGAAAAATGGCCTGTACTAGATTATCAGAAGGTAATGACTTGGATTAATGGATAATCACTTGCAGAAAAAAAAAAGAAAGATACTGAAGAGAGCACCCTTCTGAGGATGTGGAGAGCTGTATAATAGTTTAGAACCCAAGAGTCGCTCAGGAACATTGGAAAATATTAAGAAAGGAAACATATGCAAGGGGTTTTTTTAATTACTTTAATGGCAGCTATGTGATATTTTGTTTTAGTTTGGATTTGGTTTTTAGGGGTTTTTTTTCTGAGTTGTCTTTTTTTTGTGTGTGTATGTGACTGAAGCAAGAAAAGCATCATTATGGTGAGGCTTGGTTTCACTGGGGTACCACTGCGACTGGATTTTTAAGCTGTGCTTAGACTGTTAAATAAGACACATCCAGGATCATCCCCACTGCACAGAACAGCTGATGTCTGTGGTGTAATGATGTCTATGGTGTAAATTCTCTGAGCTTCCAAACCAATTTGTGGTAAGATCCGCCTGCTTATTTGGAATAGTTCCTGAAATATTCTCACTTCTGAACTGTGCCTGCAAATTGTCTAGGAGAGTGCTAGCTGGCATGAGTGAAAAGCATTTCAAGAGCAATTTTAACAATTTAAAACGTAGGTGATCATACTCTAGTGCTCAGGAGTGTTTCTGGGCAGTATTTGATTTACTAGTGTAGATCAAGCTGCCAAGTCCCTGGAAGTGGCAGCAAGTGGTGACTTTGGGATTATGAATGGATCCTTACTAGACCCAGAAGAATTGAGAAATTAGGTAAAGCCAAGCCTGATGAGCATTCAGATGAGGGACATCAACCTGGGCTTTCAGCTGTTACTATACTTAATCAAACTTCAAAAATAATTGCTGTTGTCAAAATAATGTCATTTTCTTATAAATTATCCGTCAGATTTCCTCCTTTGTTACTCAGAGGAGGGAATATATAGGTAGAATAGATGTGCCTACATACCTGTTTTTATCGTCCCAGTTCCTCTGACGAGTTGGGATGAGTAGTCCGAACAGGCTTGGCCCATGAAGAACAAGGTTTAGGTACACACTACCTCTTGCAGTCCTTCCTCCCTGAAACAAAATACTGACAGGTACCTTAAAATTTTGTTTTCTTCCTTTCTCATTTTTAGTTTCCTTCATATTTTGACTGAGCCCAACTGCAGTGGTTACCATGAAAATGAGTCCTTTTTGGCTGCTGCTTCCTCCACCTTTCTGCAGTTCCTTGCACACGCAGCTTTGGCTTTTCCCATCGCATACCAGGATTTGATTATATTGCTTTTGGCCTCGCTCTCCTCTCAGAGTTTGTATTGCTGTTACCTTATGCCTCATCTTTGATATTACATTTATTATTTTGACCCAGATTTGGCATTGTGTTTACCACTTGGTAAGAGACAACAATGAGCTATGTACTTCACCCTGGCTCTGGCCAGGCCAGAGGTAACCTCCCCAGGCAGCCAGCACAGGTGAGCTGAGTTAGCCCAGGCTGTTTCCACACCACCTGACATCACTCCCCCATAAAAGGGGCTGGTTGGGGAGGGGCACTCCTGGGTGCTTCCTGGGCAGTCTGAGTGTGGCTGGGGTGTTGGGTCAGTTCTCACATCATGCAGTATCCTGCTATCATCAGGTTGCTAAGGTACACTGTGTTATCATTGGGTATGAGTTTAATTTGCCACAGGCCGTTACTGTTCCCCTTTCACAGTGCTTTTGTCAGTGAACTGTCCTTATTCCAACCCATGGAGGCTCTGTCTGTTTCTCCTCTAGGAGTGAGTGGTGTGTGGTGCTCAACCACTGCGTGGGGCTGAACCACCACAACTTGAAACTGTTTGGTGTTGCTCTTCCACCTCCAGGGCTCTGGTGTGGATATGCTACTTATGAGTCATTTGAGGTGTTGAGAAACATGTAGTGCATCTTCTCTAATTTTTCCTGGAGAAGTTCCATTTTCATGAGTAATTAAGAGCAGGAACTTCAAGCCAAGTAGGATGTATTTGTAATGAAGATTCTTAAATGTTACTGTGGGATAGGTGTAATGTTTCTTTCTAGGAGATCCTAGCTGTAATCTCCTTTCTATTTAGAAAACAAACTTGATTTAAAAATCAAATTTTATTTCATCCCAATGTGAGGCAATAACTTCATATTACTGCAAAATGTTTGAGGAATTGAAGACCTCCTTTTCATTCTGTAAAGTGCAATGTGTCTTTCCTTTATGAAGAAATGACAAACTGAAGGATTACTGCAGAGTTTATACCTATATATTGAAGTTTTAACTAAGTAGTGTTTCCGTGTAACTGAAGAGTATCTATTGCCAGTAAGGGTATATGTTGAACGTCCTCAGTACAGCACTGTGGGCAACTTCTGGGGACTATTTGTGGTGCAGCTGGTGGGAATATCTGGAAAGTTTTAGTTGTGAACCTGCTTTGAATACCTTGCTCAATCAGATCAGGACAGGGGAGCCGGTATTACATGAGCCACCAGGAACTGTGTAGCTACTTAGATATTCAGTAATACTTTTAATTACCATGTCAAACATGGCATTTTGTGGGGCCGCACAGCATTTGTTGAAGGGCTTGCAGCTTTTTCACCACTTCCCACTCCTCTTCTTGCTGCGCTTCTGAAGAGGAGCGCCCGTGCTGCTG
The DNA here is from genome assembly GCA_020800305.1 of Porphyrio hochstetteri. Lineage (NCBI taxonomy): Eukaryota > Metazoa > Chordata > Aves > Gruiformes > Rallidae > Porphyrio > Porphyrio hochstetteri. Next base: position 41,039,721 of record CM036905.1, read on the forward strand.
TGCTTCATGCTCAGTGCACCGCTCTCCTTGGCTGCCAGGCGTAATCCCTGCGAGCTTTGCAGCTCTGAAGGGCCCTACGTGTGAATTTGTGAATCGCTGGCTGCCTCCAGTGTGCCGGGCTATCACAGTGGTGCCTCTCCACACACACAGTAGCAGAACTTCGGGCACTTAAGTGACGTCTTTTCATCCAGGGAGGCAAAGCTTTGGGTTACTTTCATAGACTTAGAGGCTTCAGTGCAACCTGGTATTCCAGGCACTTAATTGCTGTTTTGCAACTTGTCTGTGGGAACTGAGACTGTCTTTCAAAGGTGCTTTCAATGTGTTTGTGTTGTACAATGGAAAGTGATGTAGTACATACTCATTCTACCTGAGCTAGTACTGATCCACGCAAGTACGTCTACATAGCACAGCTGTACGTCCATGCAGGGACGCTCATTTTGGTATTAATGCTGAAAAGCCCTGCTGAGTTTCTGAGCTCCTTTCTGCAGCTAGCCTGAATGCTTACGGTTTGTGTTATATTTAACTGCGGAGTGTAGTCATGCCTTTCCAAGTGAGACACTCTGGATTCTGAGGAGCTTTAGTGTTCAAAAAATTTGTCATCTCTTCTGCCAAATATCTGTAGTTTTATCAAGAAAATAAATATACTTCTGGTGAGCAAAAACAAGAAAAGAAAAATTAAACCAGCAATTTTGTTAAAACTTTTGGCAGTGTTTCATGGAGGCTTACCCCAGAATAAAGCAGGAGTTGAAGCTGGTTAGAAGGACTGATAAGAACAACATGGTAAGATATCAACTGGTGAATCCCAGATTCTTCTGGTATCTCTGCTCTTATTTAATTAATTATCCAGAGTACTACTAAACAGCACGTGTTAGTGAAGTCCAGAGAAGGTAGTAATTGGTTAGAGTTGTCAACACTAACAGCACTAAGAGTAAAGAAAAGCTTTCAGCACATGATAACTGTCTGTACAGGGATGAGGAAATCAAGAGTCTGTCACCATTAAATTAATCTTGGAAGTGTATGTGTAATCTCATTTGCCATATCTTTTATTTTATATTTTAACCATCTAGAAGGGTACCTGAGTAGCCATAAAGACCACAGTAAAGGCAGCAGTCACGCAACCAGAAAATTAGAATATTTTGCCTCAAAGTAAGTTAATACACTCGAGAGAGGGTAAATTGAAATGCAGGAACGCAGACAAAAGAGACGTTGGGTGAGGAAATGACAGTGAGGCGCATTGCACTAGGTCTTAGGCCACCTTGTTTTTATTCCTGTCTCTGCTGCTGGCTTGCTACATGACCTTGATCCAATCAGTTCCTTATTTTATGCCTCAGTTTTTTCATCTGTTAAAAAATGGGGATAATGATACTGACTTGCCGATGAAAAATGCTTTACAAAATGTGGGTGCTATTATACGCAGGGTATCACATCACCAGGTCGGTAGCTAATGGGTCATGAATTTGTAACTATAATGTAAAGCTATGTAATTTGTAACTATGATTTACTATAGGTAAAATATGCCATTTAGGTCTGAGCCTTGGTTAACCAAAACAAACATGAAGGGTCTCAGTGAGAAAAAGAGATTTTTTTTTTTTTTTGGTGATGATTGAAGGGCTCAGCATAGATGTATGGTTTGACTGTTGGTTAGATTTTTAGACGAGGTAGATTTTTTTAAAAACCATGTTTAAAGCTGTTTGGAACAGATGCCCCAATGTGTTGTGATAGAGTGAGCAGGAGCTACCAGAATAGTGTTATCTAAGGTGATGCAAAGCCACCCAAGTTAGCTGTGATCGGTCAGGTCAGCGTGTCCCACTGCAGCCCCATGCAAGGCACAGAACCAAGCGATGCAGTTTTAGCCTAGTGCTGCTGAACAAAGTTTGTCTTAGCTAATATGTGGGACATGACTGTCTGTTCAAACACTGGAGCAGTCACCAGAGCGTGTGCAGGAAGCTGGCATGACCCTGCTTTGGCAGAGCTGCTGCGCTCGCTGAGGGAAGGCGAAGAGCTGCTCTCTACACACAGGGAACTTCTGGGAATACTTCTGTGCATCGTCTGGCCATTGCGTGCAGCAGCCAGAGATACTCAAGGGTAGCCATCAGCCAGCATAGCTGATGGGGATAATCGTGGGCTTGTGGTAAAATATGGGTGGAAAGGGGCCTCTGGAGGTGATGGGGCCTTGTGCCCTGTTCAGAGTGTAGTTGACTTAGATCAGGCTGATCTGGATATTTCCTAGTTGGTTTTGAATCCCTCTGAGGGTGGAGGTCTGTTGCAGTGTTAGACCGCGTCACTGTGAGTGACTTTTTTTTTTTTCCTACCATCTAATCAGAAATTCTTGTGTTGCAACTTGTGCCCTTTGCCTTTTGTTGTGTCACTATGCACCTCTGGTTACATCATTCCACACTTGATCGACCTTGAGGATAGTGAAGGGATGGATCCTCACATAGCCTTCTCTTCTGAAGGCTGAGCAGACCCCATACTCTCAAACTTCCACATGTCCTGGCTCCCTCAGCACACTGATGGTCTTCTGATGGACTCCTCACAGTATGCTGTGCCTGGTACAGAAGCCTACAGCACAGTACTTTGGATGCAGTGCCATGAGGGCCAAACAGACAATAAATCACTTCCTTTGACCTGATGCCTACACTTTCCACTAATACAATAGACAACTGGCCATCTTGGCTGCAAGGGTATGTGGAGACTCACGTTCAAGTTGTCAGTCAGGACTCCTCAAACCTTACTCTGAAAAGATGTTTTGTATCCTGCTGACTCCTTGCAAACCTTGTATGAGGTTCTTGCTTCTCAGTTGCAGTACTTGGCGCTTGCTTTCAGTGAGGTTCTGCATGAGGTTTTTCATTGGCTCACTCCTCTGAATAGCAGCCCAGTTAGTGTTTCCACATCCCCTCCACACCCCTTAATTTGGGACCATCTATGAATGTGCTCAGGGTGCTCTCCATTCAGTTGCCCAAGCTGTTGATGAAGGTTCTGAACAGTATTGGTCCCAGTACTGATCCCTGGGAAGCATCACTAGTATGTCTGTCAGTTGGTTTTCATACAGCTCATCTCAAACTGAAAGACGATGTCTAGGAGAAGGAAAGGAGGGTCTTGGCTGCATGTGGGCTGATGAGCAGAGCGGAGCTGCTGTAGTGAACCTGCAATGCAGTTTCTGGCCCCAGAGTGAGAGCTCTTCTGCACACCGGCGATGATAGAACTCTCCCCAATGTGACACAGTCTTACCTCTACAACAGGAGGTACGGCTGCAGAACAAAAATGGGGCAATTACCTAAAAACGTTAGCATGCGTGGACCTCAATGAGTAGGAAAAGTGTCATGTGATACATAAACAGTTGAAATCGGGGAAAATTTTGTCTGAATGTCAATTAGAAATGATTAGTGAGAAACGTGACTAGAACAGCAGTGTCTTCTACAAGAAATAGCTGAGTTCTCTCTAGTAAAAAAGTTTTCTCTTGTTCGCTGAGAAAGATAGGGGCTGATTTTTTAGCTATATCAGTGTTTTGGGATATTTCTGTATGTTTGGTATTTCTGATGTCTGTGGCTGTTAAGGAAACTCTGCTGCATTGTTATGTGCTTTTCTTGTGGGCTTTACACCAGAACTCTCAGCCAGAATAGACTGGGCCTGAAATACAGGGAAAGGTTGGATCGGAGGAGAGCTAAGAAACACAGATGTGTATTTCACTTTAACATTGTTACGTAGCTTTATTTATGAAATATATTTTGTATTCTTAACACTGTGTAATCTGAATAGCTTTTTCCGAGATTGCATGTGGTCTCTAAATCCTGACTTATTCCCCTAACGTGAAAAGGAAGAAAAAAAGCTATTGGCTCGAAAAAGGCAGGTTTCTTTTTACCAACTGGACTTGAAACATCAAAGAAATCCACATTTCTGGCCTAAACCAGTATGAAATCCCATTAGATAGTGGCTCCTTCACTTCCAGGGAGTTAAAAAGAGCGAGCTGATTTAGCTCCTGAGTGTGCAGATCTGGTGATACTTGAGACAGAAGTCTCTGTTTGTGAGTTTAATACTTTGTACACTCCAGATAGATGCTCTGTGCCACTACATCAGTGTAAGCATGGTGCAGCAGCATTAAGCAGCTTTGCTAGTTGAAGCTAAAAGTTAATCTTTTACATGTTTCTCCTTGCTGTTCTGGCTTGATGGCACTCTCTTCTCCGAACGCTTTCCCCCAGGTACTAGCTCTTGCAGTTACTTATCATTATTTATTTAAGTTGCATCCAACTAACACAAAATTAGCTTAAACCCATTTCGAAGCGAAGTGTCTGGCACTCCTTTTGCTGCAGTGGAGTCCACCTGTTTATACTAGGCCAGAATTTGCCCCAAATGTCTCATTTAAAGAACAACTTCAGTGATAATTTCGACTGCTCTCGTGCCAAATCCTGTCAAAACATTTTTGTTTCTGCACATCATCATTACTCGGTTATGACTGCATGGCCGTGGGAAAAGCATTTCTTCGTTAATTACAGACATGGAGCCTGCAGAGGGAGCTCAAACCCTTGTTTATGTGGGCCTCACTAAAATAGCAAGTTTTTTCTACAGGCAGTGGAGTAACTTGATCTTTAAATATATCAGAAACTTACTCTTCAAGGTTTGAGCAAGGAACCTAGCTGTTTTGGAGATACACGTGAGAGTCAATGACTTGGTGAAGTGGCTGGGAAGAGTGAGGATTTCTGGGACTTGCTAGGTGGCACTGTTTGAAATCTCCAGAGCTGTGATGTCCAGACCTCCGAGCTTTCCTTTTCAGTCCTCATTCTGGATGGAAATTAGCTTCAGTAGGTCGCTGCTTTGTCAGGTCAGAGTGAAAATAGGGCAATAAGACCAAATCAAACTCCATGGGTTCCAGCACAGATCACAAATGTGGAGCTGGAATAAATGAGGCCAGGAGTGCATAAGCTGAGGAGGCTGTTGCAGACCTCCTCCATCAAGGAGGGACAAGAGACCACTTTATTTTGGGTGGGGGTAGGTGAAAAAACTTCTGTTTGAGTGAGATCTTCAAAAAACATTTGATTTCCTTTGCCTGTGACATGCTATGTCATTAATGTCTTGAGAAGCAGGAGGTATGTAAATGCCATTGGAATGGTGATATTACCATCTACTATTTGAAAAAGTTAAAAAGAAGTATGAAGATCTAGTAAACAGAGATAAATGAAAGTTATGCTGATGTTGAGGACAGTGCTGTGCCACTTAATCCTCCCCTTGGCAGGTGTGGGCAGGGCCTGGGATTTACTGGGACCATATCCCTGTGCTGCTCCGGTTGTGGAAGACCTCATGGTTGTGATTGTCTTGAACTGCCAATTCTTTTTCTTGCAGCAGAAAATGAGAAATAAATACGCTTTCTATCCCACCACATTTTGGGTTTGCAAGAGATGGGAGCACGTCTGTAGCCAGAGTCTGGGAACCTTCCAGACTTGGGTCCTGTGAAGGCAAGGAATAGCTGTGAGTTTGTCCGGTTTTGAGAGTCCTTTAATAATTAAGGGCAGAGGAATGCTTTTAGTGGCATCATTGGGGGTGGGGGAGTTGGTGAAAATAGGCTTTGCATATGATTGCCTCTTGTGCCTGTTGGCAATGGGCTCTGCCATGCTCTCAGAACAGCCAGAAATCAAAGCTTGTTTTGGTAGCTAATGGAAAAGGTCTGACAGAGGCAAAAGAGATCTGTTGAGTTTTTGGTCTTTCTTGTGAAATCATAAATACTACCAGAATCGATGAGGCATATGGTGTATCAGTCCATATTGAAAAACTGAACTGTGTTTTCAGGGAAGGGGTTTCACCAGTCATTCCAGCTTCTTGCTTATCCTGTGTATACAATGGAGGATTTTTGAATTCAACAGTCCTGGATGGTATAGAATATCTGGCTGCCATTCACTGCAGTGTGAACAGTATCTTTCAGGGGGGCCTTCTTTTTTTTTCCAAGTTCTACTCATGTCTCCTTTAATTTGCTGGAATAAATCTTAAAGAGTCTCAAGTGCTAATTTTAAATTTCCTACTTGGAGAAGGGGTGTCAGTATACTATCAGGGTTTTTTGTGAATTAAATATTGGTTACAAATGGTTATGAAGAACAACCAGTCAACTAACTCATTGGTGGGTTGAAAATAATGAATTGAAATTGACTTTTCATCTGTATTGTATCTCTCAATCTAGATTTACTATAGCTTCCTCCTGGTAAACACGCACCCATCTCTAGTAGGGGAGGGGGTGCAAGGGAGAAGGAATCTAAAGCACAGATGAGATCACCTCCCTCCAACCTGTTCTAGTTTGTTTTACTGCCAAAGCCTCTGCTTCTTGAACACCCTGGATTGAGAATGTATTTATAGTTTATTGCAAACAGAGGCTTTAAGGAATATATTTGCCCACTTGGCTGTTTTTAATCTAGTATCCTTGGTCATGTGCTGTATGTAAAAGCTGTTATTAACCAGTTGGTTCCTGACTCTGCATTGGACTGTGGTGACAACTGACTGCAGCAAACTGTGATCTCTTGGATTGACACAGGTAGAGAGGTTTGTGTCTGCAACAGTCAATTACAGAGTGGTCAAGCAATTAGCCATTCTCAGTTTTTTAAACAATAATAATTAGTTGATGTATAGTAAATATCAAACTCCTGGTGAGTTGTTAAATTTTCCACAAAACATGTTTGTAACTTGGTTTGTTAACCTTCTGAGGGAGAAAGAGGCAAGTGTTGACATAGTGTTAACGATTAAGGACTTCAGGTTTTGAGTGGGACGGACTGTAGTCATTGCCAGAAACCACAGACTTTTTTCTTCAGTCATTCTTGAAATGAAAAATGTTTTGAGTGAAACCTGCGTGCGTGAACTTCACGTGTGATGTGCATTGACTGCTTGTTCCCTGCCAGGGTACCCCATAACCCTCACCGCATTTGTGCCCGTTCCCTCCCAGGCTTCCTCCTGTAGCTTTTCTCCCTCCAGAGACAGAGCTCAACAGCAGACAGGATTGTTCACCCATCCATCCATGCCAGCCAGACCAATTCCTTTTACCCAGGACAATCCTTCAAGACAAGTCTTGAGCCCTTGCTTGCCCTCGCATGTCCCAGTGCCATGGTGAGGGCCACACAACTCACACCATTGTCATCGTGCCGCAAGACCCCACACAAATGATCTGTGGCCCAATCCTCTCAATATTTAGGACACTTCAAACTGGAAAATTAATGAAAAATAACAGTTGTACTTGTAGCTCATGGTCACCTAGGGAGCAAAGAAGTTGCAGGCTGAGTTGGATAAATTGTGAAGGTGGCGGCTCACCCGTTGAGAGGGTCTCAGCCCTGAGCAGTGTGTACATGTGTCAGACCTCCCAGGGCTGCTGGTTAGGGTTTGTTTCTTCATGGTGCCTTCACAGGCATTGTAGGTGTTGGTCCCAGGGACACACGGCACTTCCCTTGTTGGTTGGCAGCAGTGGCTACAGAGTGAGCTTGGGTTTCCTCAGTGACTTTTCCCTGCCAGGCTCTAATAAACCCCTGGGAAGTTGAAACCCACCTACAGCAAGCGCTCAAGGGTTTGTGTTACTCCTTTTGTGTCTGCCCATAGTAAACAATAGGCCTTGTTGGAAAAGTGGGGAACTGGTATGTTGCTTTCAGAGGCCAAATAGTCAATCCTTCCTCTTCCCTGTGCGTGTGTATAATTGCTACCAGTTATAATTGTTGTTAATTGAGTAAGTTGAGGGGGGAAAAAAACAAGCTTAACTTTAAAGACTAGAAATGTGGAGGGACTGCTTTAAGGTGGGTCATTACATCATACATTCTATTATCCTTTTTATGTTCTTCTTATTAAAATACAGCTTGCAGAGAAACATTACAATTCTGGTATCTGTTTAACCCTAATATTGTAAATGAGGGGGGGTCATATTTGTACGCGAGGTAGTAAGTCACAAAATTTTACTTTGGATTTTTTGTAGGATCAAATATGGTAATGCATATCCTGAGATCACATATGCTATATAGTGCAAATACATACTGTCTAAACCTGGTTGTTCTTCTGTAAATCCATGATTGTGTCTCCTTCCAATTCTTAACTTTCTCACGTGGTTGGTCTGTCCTCTCACACGTGTCAGGGTTTTGCAGGGTTAAACCTATCTCTTAGTTACTGGTATTTAAATCAATACAGGGATTCCTTAAATATCGTCCACACATCTCAGAATTTGTATGACTTTATGCTGATATGTCCCCTTCGCTTTTCTTCCCCTTAGTTCCTGCTAGTGCTCAGGACTGCTGTTAAATCAGTTCTTTGGCTTATCAGCGCAAGGTTTGCTTATAGATCATGCGGTACTAGAGATAGCATCCAACTGTTGCAAGAGCTGACAGTTGTCCAGAGGATTACAACTGTGATCATATCAAGTTTGGGGGGATCCTGACCTGTTACATGTTCTTTTGCATAATTGTTTCTGGAGGCAAAAGGGCAGGAAGGGTGCAGAATTAGAGCGACGCATTTGACGGGAACTTGTCATCTGAAAA